>JANQAT010000007.1:0-5012546 GCA_029490675.1 Cercospora nicotianae | reverse complement strand
CGCAGCACCTGCCCTAACCCTAACCCTAACCCTAACCCTAACCCTAACCCTAACCCTAACCCTAACCCTAACCCTAACCCTAACCCTAACCCTAACCCTAACCCTAACCCTAACCCTAACCCTAACCCTAACCCTAACCCTAACCCTAACCCTAACCCTAACCCTTCCTCTCCTCTCTTCTCCCTTCCTCTCTTCTCCCTTCCTCTCTTCTCCCCTCCTCTCTCCTCCTCCCTCTCTCCTCCTCCTCCTCTCCCTCCTCTCTCCCCTCCTCCCCCTTCCTCCCTCTCTTCTCCTCCTCCTCTCCCTCCTCTCTCTCCTCCCCCTCTCTCCTCCTCCTCCTCTCCCTCCTCTCTCCCCTCCTCTCCCTTCCTCCCTCTCTCCTCCTCCTCTCTCTTTCTCCTCTCCCTCCTTCCTTTTCCTCCTCCTCTTCTCTCTCTCTTTCTATCCTCCTAAGCGCCTTACCCTATACCCTTACTACTCTTTCTACTTCCTCTCTTTTCTTTTCTCTTTCTCTCTCTTCTTCTTATATAGCGATAGCGGTTAGCTCCCGCTCTTCTTATATAGTAATAGCGGTTAGTATCCGCTCCTCTCGTATAGTAATAGCGGTTAGTATCCGCTTCTCTCGTATAGTAATAGTAGTTAGCCTCCGCTCTTATCGTATAGTAATAGCCGTTTATACTTATTATATAGTAATAGCAGTTAGCTCTTATACTCTACTTTCTCTCGCTTAAAAGAGCCTAACTATCTTCCCTCGTATCGTATACCTCCTCCGTCGCTATCTACTACTAATACCTATACTAACTATCTACGGACTCCTAGTACTAGCTAATATTCTTATAGCGTAGTATACTTATAAGACGAGTACCTATACGATAATTCGTTCTTCGAGTACGCCCTTCCTAGCTCGACTCTATATTCGGATCTATATCCTTAACGTCTACGAGTGCGGCGGTACTAGCTTATATATTAGCCTTATAGTCCGTATCTACTAATAATATAATGCTAGCAGCTACCTTCTATACGTAGTCTACTACTAGTCCGCAATTATAATGCTAATACTAGATACCTACTATATATATAAGATATTAGGTTTATCTACGCTAGGCTAATAACCTAAGATCTTACTAAGTAGAAGCTTAAGCTTAATCGGGGTTTAAGCTTATTAGGTAGTCTAGAGGAAGGCAACGAAGTAGGAAGGTTTACTTAATTCTAATTAGTAAGATAGAATAGTAAGTTATACGCGATAACTATCTAGAGAGGCGATACTTATCGCTGCTAAATATAAATAAGATTTCTCTATCTTAGCTCCTAGAGCGGTAGCTAGAGTATAGAGCGGTTATATCGCTCTAGAGCGGTTACGTTACTTAAGTTCTTCTACGTCGCTTAAAGGATTTAGAGCGGTCGCTAAGCCCTAGAAGCTAAGCGTCGCTTACTTTTCGTACGTAACGGTCCTATAACTTAGGCTAGCTAATTATAAACTATAATATAAGAGTCTACTTCTACGCCTACCTATTAAAGTAAAGATACGGAAAACTTCTATCTAGTAGTTTATAGACTAATTATATTAATAATTACGAGAGTATCCTACTAAAAGAGCTAGATATACGAACCCTCTTCCCTTATATTATATAACTCCTCCTCCTTCTCGCTCGCTTTTCGCTATATATACCGAAGAGCGGGAGACGAGCGACTATCTTAAACCTATCGATCCTTTCTACTAAGACTGCCTCTACTACCCTACGAACGCCTACCTATTAGAAAACCTACTTAAATACCTACCGGACCTACTCTATATACCCGACGTAATACTATATTACCTATATCTCTATACGTATTAGTGCCGGGGATATACGATATCTAGATAATACTTATAATTACTATCGCTCTATATACTATATATAGTGCGACTCTAGTATAGGGGTTATAACTATTACTAGGAATTTACTAGTCTACGATGCTAGTACGCTACGCGGCGTACCTCTAAAAAACTTAGCTATCGTTATACTATCGCGTAAAAATAGAAATACGTCCGATCGCGACCGGCTTCGGCCTTCTATATACCTTCCTATATTTCCTCCTACTATATAAACTCTATTATACCGCGACGATCTATCCTATACGCGGAGACGGCTATCTTATAACTATAAATAACCCGATAATCGCCTTCTCTTCTTAGTATATTATATTATATATATAGGCTACGTTATATAATAGGGAAATATTATAGTTTATAATTAGCTAGCCTAAGTTATAGGACCGTTACGTACGAAAAGTAAGCGACGCTTAGCCTCTAGAGCTTAGCGACCGCTCTAAATCCTTTAAGCGACGTAGAAGAACTTAAGTAACGCGACCGCTCTAGAGCGACGCGACCGCTCTATACTCTAGCTACCGCTCTAGGAGCTAAGATAGAGAAATCTTATTTATATTTAGCAGCGATAAGTATTGCCTCTCTAGATAGTTATCGCGTATAACTTACTATTCTATCTTACTAATTAGAATTAAGTAAACCTTCCTACTTCGTTACCTTCCTCTAGACTACCCGATAAGCTTAAACCCCGATCGAGCTTAAGCTTCTACTTAGTAAGATCTTAGGTTATTAGCCTAGCGTAGATAAACCTAATAGCTTTATATACCCTTAAGGATATCTACCGTAGGAAGCTCTAGGGGAATCCTGCCCCTAGTAAAGTAGGATCTAGCCGTAGTAAGCTAGTTTAAGCCCCGAGACCGACCCTACCGGACGACTCCGACGACGAAGATAGTAGACTAAGACTAAGAAGCTTTAAACTAGCGAAGCCTAACTACTACTATAGAGATCGAAATAAGTTCGACGACTAGGTTAACTAGATAGATATATTCCTTATATTTAACCCTATCTAAGGAAATCTTAAGACTGTCTTTACTAGTACGTACCTTAGGGGTAGTACTTAAAACTAGATTAAACCCTACCTTAAGGTCTACTTAGATAGCGAGGGACGTTAGGACCCTACCGGCATATTTAGGGACTATACGACCTTTAAGATTAAGCTTAAGGAGATCTTCGGATCTTCGAACGAGGTAACCTAAGCGATTAGGGTTATCTAGTACCTTAAGCAACGAACTTCGGCGTCCGAATACGTAGCTAAATTCGAAGAACACTCTTAGGTAACTAGATAGAACTAATAGGCGTTAATAACGATATTTAGGCGTAGCCTTAAAGACTCGGTTAAGGACTAGTTAATAAACTACGGAGGAATACTCGATACCCTAAAAGATTTAACCGAAGCGGCTATCGAGATTAACGACTAGCTCTACGAGAGAGCTTTAGAACGCAAGTACGACTCTAAGGTTAGAGGAACGGCCGGGTTTACCCTAGACTATAGAAGGAACCGCGGATACTATTCTAAGATAAGCAACTAGTCTAATAAACTATACTACGGACCCTAGCTAATAGAACTTAACGCAACCTAGAGAGGTCGAAAGATTAAAGGAAAAGGCAAGCTAAGGGGCAAGCCGAAGAAGAAATAAGGTAACGATAAGACTTATTATAATTATAGCAAACTAGGCTACTTTGCGAGGGATTGTCGTTCTAAGAATATAGTGCAGCGATAATCTATTAATACGATGCAACGAAAAGAAGAAGGACGAGGAGGTTATAACGATAATAACTCGCCTTAGGAGGTCCGACTTCTAGGCATAATAATCTAGAAGCGAAAGAATAAGGGAACAACCTCGGAGGACGACTAACTTATACTACTCGACCGACTTAACCGACAAATAAGCAAAGTCGAGGACGAAATGCAGCCTCTTACCTCGAAAACCGGGCTGTAGTTAGACTAGGAATACGAGCGATTTAAGGAACTAATCTAGCAGCATAAAAGAATTACTAACGAACTCGAGGCATTAAGGGACGCAATAGTCGAAGAGCCTACGACTAAACGGACTTTCGGAATAATGCAGCGACGAAGCATCCCGATACAGATCCGCTAGGAAGAACGTTACGGACACGGAAGCCTTCATTGGCGATTCTGTTACGATGACATATGCCAAACACACATCTCTTCTAAGAGGGAGAATAACTTCTTCCCGATCGAACCAATTCGAGAAGAAGATCCTCCAATCCGGCAATATGATGACGGAAGTAGGCCCTTGCCTATTCCAGAGGAGCTACAAGAACTAGCACCACACCTCAGACTCGCCGAGGAAGAAACCAACGAATCTTGTTATGAAAACCAAGAGAATATCCCTCCTGAAATCGACTCCGAGGAGGAAGAACAAGACTCGTCCGCAGACGAAGAAGACGTATCTGAAGAATCATCCGACGAAGAATCAGACCCGGATGACGAAATCACCACATTCACGTGTACCCAGGCAGGAATAATGCGCAAGGTTATGCTCTTCCTGGCTATGCGACAAGAAGACATATTCCCAAGGATCGGTGGAAAACGATACTTACACCCCACCAAGTTCGATCGTGCGCTTAAGGAGCTTCGCATTAAGCTCTGGAACCAACCGAGAGTCTCAGTACAGTACGACTTCAGGTCGCTCGTACAGGAACTCGTCCCCATCGGGAGCACGATCACACCATTTAGATATGTTACTCCAAGCGAAGAAATCGTACCAAACTCAGTACGAGAAAGCATACGCCGAATCTCCGAACAATACGCCAAGATACAGCAATGTCAATCGATGTATGCTTGCATCGAAACCCAAGAGGAGAAGGCTATACACGAAACAATCAGGTACACGTCACACCAGATCCGAGAATGGTACAGAACACCTACCATCGAGACCCAGCCGGGAAAAGGATCAACTCTCAAGGAATGAGCGTCCAAAGAGAGTTCTGCAACACGGAAAGCGCTCAAGCATCAACATCAGTCTTTCGCACCAACATTACCGTCAATGGACACAAGGTCCAAGCCATGATTGATTCTGGAGCGAGCGGGAACTTTGCCTCCAAATCATTCGTGAAGCGATATGGGATAGCTACCCAATCGAAGGACGAAGGGTACGAATTGATCGCAGTCGACGGATCATCGTTACCAAGCGTGGAACGCGAAACCATTCCGTTACCACTTGCTATCCAACAGCACCACGAGGAAATTGTCTTAGACATCACTGACATGGCCAGTCATGACGTCGTACTAGGCATACCTTGGTTGAGAAAGCACAATTCAATCATCGATTGGAGACGAGGAGTACTCAGGTTTGAACAATGCGATTGCGTTATCGACATTGACCCTATGCAGCGACAGAGTTCACTGATAGATGAGGCTAGGAGACAGATCAACGAAATGACACTCCAGTCGCCCGGAGCTACGAAACAATCGAGCCCAACTCGGACAGTTACTCGCGATGGCAAGGAGAACAATCAAGTCACGAGGATTGGTGGAAATAACGCACCACCGAAGGATACGGCCTCGGAACCCGATATCCCCAAAGAGTATCAAAAATGGGCGAAACTCTTTGAAGAGGTAGAAGACATCACCGCTTTACCTAAACACCAGACATGGGATCACCGGATCAACCTGAAACCCGGAACGGAGCCCCCATTCGTGCTACTATTCAAGAAATCCGAACACGCGCTCCAAGAAGAAGATAAGTGGCTACGCAAGATGCTAGCTAAGGGCTGGATACGCAAGTCCAGATCCAGTGCAGGCGCACCTATCTTCGGCGTTCCAAAGCCCAACGGGAAGACACGAATCGTCGTTGACTACAGGAAACTCAACGACATTACAATTAAGAACCGATATCCATTACCCAACATTGAGGAATTACAAGACAGACTTACCGGATCAGACTGGTATACAAAGATCGATCTACGAGACGCATTCTATGCTATCCGCATGGCGGAAGGCGAAGAATGGAAGACAGCATTTCGGACACGCTACGGATTGTACGAATTCACGGTCATGCCAATGGGATTGACCAATGCACCCGCCTCCTGCCAGGAGATGGTAAACGACATTCTCAGAAACCTGCTCGACATGTGCGTGATCGCATACATGGACGACATTCTCGTCTACACCAAAGGACCCCTCGAGAAACACAAACGACAAGTACAAGGCGTATTCGAAAGGCTATCCCGAGTAGGATTCCGGACCGCACCCGAGAAATGCGAATTCCACAAGAAGGAAGTCAAATTCCTTGGCTTCATTATCAACACGAAAGGAATCGCAATCGACCCGGAAAAGATCGAATCTATTAAAACGTGGCCAACTCCGAAAACAGTCAAGGATGTACAGTCATTCCTTGGACTAGCCAACTACAATCGGAAGTTCATCAGAGACTACTCGAAAATCGCCACTCCACTGTCAGACCTTACGAAGAAGGACCTCAGATGGAAATGGGAACAACAACATCAAAAGGCATTTAACAAGCTGGTACAGATGTGCTGCGAAGCACCAGTACTAATGATGTTCGACACGAAGAAAACCAGTCTTCATCGAGACTGACGCATCGGATCTAGCCATAGGAGCATGCCTCACGCAGATGCATGATGGGAAAAGACACCCAGTGGCTTACTACTCAAGAAAGATGTCACCCGCGGAACAAAACTACGACGTACACGATAAGGAACTGCTAGCCATCGTTGCAGCACTGCAACACTGGAACTATTACGCGGAAGGAGCACCAGGACTGACGATTCTTTCTGATCACAAGAATCTAACCTACTTCACTACGACTAAAGTACTAACCCGCAGGCAGGCCCGCTGGTCGGAACTGCTCGGGCAGTACAAGTTCGAAATCCGCTATACCCCAGGAAAAGAGAATGGCAGAGCAGACGCCTTAAGTCGAAGAGTCGACTACATGGAAGGAAAAGAACCCGTACAGCAACGAGTTCTCAAGGCCAATCCGGACGGAAGCCTTAGTGCCAACACTCAAGAATTCAACAACATAGTACGAATCCTCAACGACACCGAGGAACAGTTTCCAATACTGCAAGGCAAATACCAGGTGCCAAAAGACCGAGAAGAAGAGTGCATACGACAACATCACGACGACCCTTCGAGAGGACACCCAGGAGCAACTAAGACTGTAGAACTTATGCAGAGAAGCTTCAGCTTTCCACAGATGCGACAAAAGGTGCTTAGATACATTAAGCGCTGCGAGCATTGCCAACGGAACAAGGCAGAACGACATGCAAGGTATGGACACATACAGTTCAGGACTCCACCACAACAACCATGGGACGAAGTTACGATGGATTTCATTACGAAGCTCCCATCCTCTAAGGACAAGGTCACGGAAACCACATTCGACATGATTATGGTCATGGTCGACAGACTCACGAAATATGCACACTTCATACCTGCAAGCGAAAAATACACAGCAGAACAGCTCGGATACCTCGTAATGGACAGGCTAGTACGATACCACGGATTCCCGAAGGTCTTTATTACCGACAGAGACAAGCTGTTCACATCGAACTACTGGAAAACACTCGTCGGAACTATCGGAATCAAACACAAATTATCTACAGCCTACCATCCAGAGACAGACGGACAGACGGAAAGAACGAACCAAACCCTGGAACAATACCTACGACATTACGTTAATCACGCACAAGACAATTGGGTTACACTGCTCCCCATGGCACAAATAGCACTCAACAACCACAAGTCGGAAACTACGCAGGCTACGCCATTCTTCTCGAATTATGGACGAAATCCGAACCTGTTCGGAGACCCGCGTAGTCATCCCCAGGCTGAGCGAGCTATGGTTGCGGCACAGGACATGAAAACCGTTCACAAGGAACTCGAGAACCGCATCCAGGACTCACAAAAGACAATCGCCAAATCCAGACAGGACAAAAGAAAAATGGCACCTCAGCTTAAGAAGGGGGATAAGGTCTATCTTCTCACCAAGAATTTGAAAACAAGAAAAAAGACCAAGAAGCTGGATCACGTCAAGGTCGGACCATTTTTGATTGACGAAGTCAGAGGACCAGTCAACTACCGACTTAAGCTACCAAAAGATGCAAAGATCCACCCGGTGTTCCATGTATCACTGTTGGAACCCGCCGACGCCGAAACTCCATGCCAAGAGACGTTTCACTTCCAGCCTGAGGAAGAAGACGAGTTCGAAGTCGAAAAAATCCTGGACTACAAGAATCAGAAATACCTCATCAAGTGGAGAGGATACCCGGAATCGGACAATACCTGGGAACCACTGAAACACCTCACAAACTGCAAACCACTTCTGGAGAAGTACCACCGGGAGAACCCTCCTGACCAGAGACTTGCCAGGGCACGCCGTCAATAACGCCCCACGCGTGAGGACTCATCCAGAGACGACCATCTACGGGCAGAGGCAGATTCTCAGGAAGATCGAGAGGAATCGGAGCCGAAGGATCCTCCATCAACGACTCAATTTCCTCCGCAGCGGCAATCGAGGCGACCTCGGCCTCTTGCGCCTCAATCTCCTTCACCTCCTTCATTCGAAGTTGTTTGCGTAACCTGCGCACCTTCGCGCGGTGTTCCAACAATTTCCGCGTCAACAAATCTTCCTCCTCTTCCGCAGCCTCCAGATCCCGAGCGATCTTCTGGCGCACCCGACGAATCTTCTCGTACTCAATCCGAGTAACCTGGAGATTACACGATTGACCGTGCAAAGCGCACTCCGCACACCGACCCGACCGAATGTCGACCTTACACTCCTTCCCCGACTTCTCGCAGTGATAACACCGAGTGGGCATCGCAAAACCGTCTTCCGAGATATTTCGAGACAATTCCTGTTTCCGTTCCTTAGCAGTTCTGTCTTTGGAGGATTTTACCATCGCGACATGATGGAAAGAGAGGATGACGAAGGAAACAGGGAACGAGAAGCTTACTTAAGGAATCGGGACGATTCCGCCTAGGAGGGGATGGTGTTACGGTTCATAATTGGCCAGCCCAAGTCATGGGACCGTCACGTGCGAAAAGTGAGCGACGCTCAGCCTCTAGGGCTTGGCGACCGCTCTAAATCCTTTAAGCGACGTAGAAGAACTTAAGCGACGCGACCGCTCTAGAGCGACGCGACCGCTCTATACTCTAGCTGCCGCTCTAGGAGCTAAGACAGAGAAATCTTATTTATATTTAGCAGCGATAAGTATCGCCTCTCTAGATAGTTATCGCGTATAACTTACTATTCTATCTTACTAATTAGAATTAAGTAAACCTTCCTACTTCGTTGCCTTCCTCTAGACTATCCGATAAGCTTAAACCCCGATCGAGCTTAAGCTTCTGCTTAGTAAGATCTTAGGTTATTAGCCTAGCGTAGATAAACCTAATAGGAAACTCTACGACTTGCTTCCTTTCTCCCTCGATATACGATTACTAACCCTAACCCTAACGGAGAGACGACCGTCTACTAGCGACGATATACGACGGGGACGCCTAATATCGCTAGGATACGATACTATAGCGCCCTATAATAATCTAACGTTATAGAATCGGCGGAGTTAGGTATATATCCGAATTATGCGATAAAAATCTTACGAAGCGTATATAGTAAAACGCTAAGTTACGGGCGTACTACTGCCGGAATATTAGCGACGACGACGAAATATACGTTCGACGCCCGAACGATGCTACGATTAAATCCCTACTTCTTATACTACGTTTTTACTTATTTGCACGATAGTTATACTCTCGCTCGAATTAATTATCCTGCTTTTCGATATAGACGCCGAAAACTACTAAAACTGCCCGGACGGCAACGACAATATAATACGCACGATATACCCTACGCACTCGAAACCTATACGGTATCGAAAATGGACCTCTCTCGTGCTCTCTAAATTTTTGCCCGAATTTTGGGGCACTATGGCGACGACGACGAATTTTGGAAACCGCGGCATCGCAATGCTCGGTGCCCACCACTTTCGCGCTGACGTAATCACACACTGCACCTCACTTGACGATTCTCGTTCGGTCCTGCTCGAACTCGGACGAAGATGCGAAGAAAATAGACCTCTTCTCTGCTAGCTACATATCGTGGGATGCTGCTACGGTGGACCAGCGGCGGTACCAATGCATCTCGACTGCGGCCTACGACTCTGACAGTCTGCTCGCAACGCCCTTTCGCACGCTGGAACCGAACATCACTCCTCGCCAATGCGATAATGGACACGCGGTGCCGTGCACTGGCCGAACCTCCCGAAACAATCGACAGAAGCCCGACATTCCGGTCGCCCTACTCCTTTCCCGCACCTGCTCGACCTCCCCTACTCCTCTCCTCTGCTCCGCCCAAACTGCTCCGCCATGAACCTCTGCACCTCCGCGCTCGCTCCGCCAATCCGTCCCTGCGCCTGAAGTACCGATACCCCGACCCTGCTGACGACACTCAAGCCCTCTAAGCTTCGCACCCGCGACACCGCCACGTACGCCATCGCCGGCTCGAACGCCGCGTCCAGATTCACCACCGCCCGCTCCAGCGTCATCCCCTGCGACTTGTGCATCGTGATCGCCCACGCCGGCAACAGCGGGATCTGCGTCCGCGCGATTACGCTGAACGGCTCCGGGTCTCCCACCTCGCTGTCCTGACACACCGGGAACACCGTCCGCGTCACCCCATTCTCGAACTGCACCCGCGGCAACACCACACCCGCCCCCTGCCTCTGCCGCTGCATCCACCGCTCCACCTGCTCCTCGCCCACCCCGCTGTACTTCCCACTGCGCTCCAGCTCCCCTCGCCGCACCCCGAACGCCTGCCGTCCTTCGACGAACCCCACGATCTTTCCCTGACTTCCATTCACCAGTCCGGCCTCCACGTCCACGTTGGCGAGCAAGATGACCGGCATCCCCCACTTCGTCCGCAGCCGCGCGGGAAACCGATGCTCCCGGCATCCCGCCAGAGTCCCATCCCCGTCTGCTCGTGCCTTCGACCGCAGCTCGGGATGATGCTTCTGGATGTGTGCGAAGTCCAAGCACGAAAACACATGTTCCGCCCCTGCGAGCGACGCGAATCCGATCTCGTTCTTGCGGTCCACTTCGATCCGCACCGGCGACAGCTCGATCGCCGCCCTCCCTCCCCAGTCTCTCGGCCCCAGCAAGCCCAGCTGCTCTTCGCTCAGCGGTTGTCCCGTCCGGAGAGCATGCAGGAGCTCGATGAACACCGGATCGCTCTGCCGATGCACCTGCCGGAGCGAGATGTGCTCGAATCGACACGCGCCCCACGCCGTGCTACAGAACGCCCACTGATCGCGAAGGCTGTATCGGGCATCACAGTCGCCGCATGCGAATGCTGCCAACATACCATGACAGTCGGCGCAGTGGGCGGGCGGATTCTGCGTGTACGGCGACCCTTTCTCCGCGACCCCCCGCACCCGCTCGCACGACACACACCTGCTCTTCACCACCGACTCCACCCCGCATTGGAGACAGGTCTGGAACGCCTTGACCGGGGGCAGCTGGTAGAAGTCTCCCGTCGCCACCACCTGGATCCCGCCGAACGCCAGACTCCTCTTGCCGGTCGCGACACGACACATCTGATCGAGTCGCTCGAATTGATTGGCCTCGATCATGCTGATCTCGTCGATGATCAGCACCTGCGTCTCCGCCACCCGCGCCCTCCGTTCCTGAGTGTGACCCATGTTGCGGATCGAGTCGAGCGACTGCTTCATCACCATCGGAGACCACCCTGCCCAGCTGAAGTACGTGCTGCCCCCGACGTTTAATGCCGAAATGCCGGTCGGCGCGACCACCTGCACGCGGATCCCGCGTCGCTGCAGCGCCTGGACAGCCGCCTTCAACACCGTCGACTTGCCGGTACCCGCCCCACCGGTGTAGAACACATTCCGTCCTTCGAGGATCAGGCGGACGACCTGCCGTTGTTCCTCACACAGATCAAAACCGGTCGGATCGATCGCGGCCTCATCCTCACCGACGCTCCCATGCCGGGACCTGCGTGGTGCTCCACTAGAAACCGGGCCCCCGACGACCGGAGCACAGGACGGGCTCCAAGCTGGCTGCGAGGAGGGTACGACAGACGAGTTCGTGGCGTACTCACCTTCATCGCTGTCGGTGGGCCAATCTGGCGAAAGCAAGTTACAGTCCTCTCCAACACCCGCTTCTTCGACCTCGACCTCTTCGCTTTCTTCCACCTCGATTTCCTCTCGTTCTTCCACCTCGAATCCTCCTCGTTCTTCGACATCCATCCCGTCTCCTCCCTCTACTCCTACGTCGTCAACTTCTGCCTCCTCGTCAGGCGGTCCGTCGCGCTCCTCTCGCATTCTTATGACGACGGCGATCTCTCCTCGCGTGCAAGCCTACGGATACAGCTTCTCTCCATCGTCAGCACTGGCTTGGATTCGCTGCCACTCCTCCCGCATCGCAGCTAACGTCTGCCTCGACCCTGCGCGCCGCTGCCGACCTAGCCTTCGCTGTGCCTTCTCGATTAACTGCCGGGGATCCTCATGCATGATTTGGAGTGGCGCCGGAGGAGAAGGCGGCCGCGCGATACCGTAGAATTGCTCGAAGCATTGCTCGCGTCGTTGGAACGCTTTCAGCCGTCGCTGGTCGCGTCTGCGAATCCGATTCGCCTCCCGCTTCTGTTCGGGCGTCTCGTACTTCAACGGCCGTCCTCCCTTGAGCGATGGGGTTGCTTCCGGCATACTCGTAGTATCGGGGACACGACGTGTCGTTAATGGACCGGAGAGACGCGACCCGAAACAGCCTAACGCGCGACACGAAATCCCAGAACGGACGGCCGCGGACGACGCTAGAACGGATTGGGGGTTTCGCGACCACGCCATACCCTGTCCCCACAAAATCAGTACACTTCGACTACGAACTGCGGAGACCTCATCTCGTGTGCACTCCATATAGGACACACGCTGTACAACGTATGCACGCTGTCTACGCGCAGCTCAAAAGATCGAACATTCTCCTGATACTAATCGGAACCTGCAACCCTAAAACATCCACGAGTTCTCTTCCGAGTGCATGTCCACGCAGTCCACCATCCACATAAATGTCTCCACCAAACGTCCAAACTCGCTACCCCCTCGCCGCCCAAGCCATCGCGTAGGAATGTCATCTACTTGACTCAATCCACTACTATCCTGCACCTTCCGCCACCACTCTCCCCAAATCGACGCATACGCATATTGCACTCCGACGATGAAAGCAATTGCGACTCCCTTCAACTCCTTCTGATAGCAGATGCTCATGGGTATGCTGCAACAAAAACACAACCCTGCGCTCCGTTCCACCTGAACCCGAGTCCCAGTCCCCACCGTCCACCTCCGAGCTTGCTCGGCGGCGTCTTGGGCATGGATGTTCGGACAACTGCCCATGACATGCCGACTGTCTCCTCCGCCGCTGTGACACACGACGCATCGGTCCTTCCACCGCCGCAATGTCTGTTGCACACTCTCTATCGTGTATGGCTGCCGCGTTCGATCCCATGACGGACGTCGCACAGATCCGGTACTCGGTGGCAGCATGGTCGGACAGCCCGACGGCGGCATCACTGGCGGACTGGATGGCGGCATTGCCAATAGTGTGGGCGACGACGACACATCGACACATGGACGGGGAGGCACGATTCCACTATTCCGGACCGCACCTGCTAACGGGCTCGACTCGCCGATGGTCATGCTCGGGATGGTGAACACGGTTACCGGTGTACTTGCTGCTGCCGCCGGGGTGTGGCGGAACATCCACGAAGGCGAGGACGACCCGACATCTCGCACGCTACTCGAATCCGGCATCCTCTCTCGCGTCCGACGCGCTGGACTCGGACGGGATGGACCTGATGACCGAGCCGCCGGCCATGTTGCTGCCTGTGCTGGCTGCAACGACGATGCTGGTACCGAAGGGACGGACGACGCGGTGCTCGACTCCTCGCTTCCGATCATTCGACCCTCCCAATGTCGGAACAGCTGGCACATTCCACTCACCGGAATACCATCGATGCTGATACGTTTCCCCAAATATGGTCTGCTATATCGTTCCCAGTCGTCTGAACACCGCTCGGGCTGCATGCAATCCGCCCGCTCATGCTCTTGCCGGACCCATGCATCGACGGACGGGCCATGACATGCTCCAATTACCGCCACCGCCTCTCGTAACACGCCTCGGAACTGGCAGGTCCGGTCCTTCCGCTGCTGGAATCGCGCGGGGCCACCGTGATCAATCTGCTCGAACTGATCACAAATCGCCTGCGGTGCCCAACACGTGTGGCAACATGCGTAGCGCTCCCACGTGACTGTCCCCAACTTCTTCCACAGCTCTTCCACGTTGTGCCTGGCGGGACGATGACACCTCCGCCATTGGTGATCTAGTTGGGACTGCCCATGAATGCGACAGATCGAACATCCGCCTTTCCACCGGACGAATAGTTCCCGCAACCGCTCCACTGCTCGACTCTGCTCGATACTCTCTCCTCGACGACGCTGCCGGATCTCCTACAGCCGATGATCCCTCGTCCTTAACTCGAGCTCAACATCCACAATGGAAGCGTCTGCCATCTCCTCCTCTCCTCTCGGCAGCACCATCTCTTCCTCGTCTTTACCCCGCCGGCATATTCGCTTCGCCGCACCGGGCCCACTGCTGTCGACCTCGGCGTCCACCATCCCCGCCCGTTTCCGTCCGAACCCTCTTCCTTCGCAAACATTACAAGATTCCTCTCCCTCCTCACAATGCGACCGCTCTCGCCCATCGTGGTACCGATCCATAACCGCTCGTCGACACTGGTCCCCACGAAGGAAAGCTACCGCTTCCTCCTTCAACCCCCCTCCATCTCATATTCCTTCCTGCCCTTGGGATTGATGCGATATCGACGCAACACAATCGCCTTACTCCGCGTCGTTCCGTCTCTCCCGCAACGTCCACTCTCCTGCCCGTACGCATCCAATTCAAACGTCATGCTAGCATGGATGATGACTCGCACATGGGGCGCATCGATTCCCTCCCCCAATGCGTTGGTCGATGTGAACACCCGCTGGGCCCCGTCTCGCAACGCCCTGACGATGTGCGTCTTCTCCTCGTTGCTACCTACGCCATGGTAAAATGGCGTATAACCCGACGCCCCCGCCAGCATCTGCACATCACGCACGCTGCGACAATACACAATGATCTTGTCCTGAATCGGATATTGTCTCTTCTTCTCCTCCACAATGCCCTGGACAGCCGCGATCCACCCGGGAACGACATTGACCTCTCGCACACGGTATGCGATGTTCGGCCGGCTGGTGCCCTCGCGCACAATCGTCGTGTCTTCCTTCGACATGCCCATCAAATGGAAAAATCGATCCTCCTTCGACACGGGCAACGTCGCCGTCATGCATACCAGCTGCACCGACTGTCCCGCGAACTCCTGCAACCTCCACATGTCCCTCCGAAACACGTCCGTGGCCTGCAAAATGCTGTGACACTCGTCATACACGATCCGGTCCAACTGATGGTGGATGGCCTTGGAATTGACGAAATCCATGAACGCATGCGTGACCGCCGACTCGGCAATGACGAACACGATCTGGGCATCGTATGGTGGCGCCCCGTCGTCGCTCCACACCGCATACCGAATGCCCGCCTCCCGACACCGCTCTCGCATGTCGTCCTGCAACGCCACCTTGGGCAGGATGACAATGGTGAGTCCCTCCTTGCTGGCAAACGCCGGCAACATGAACAGCAGACTCTTGCCCCCTCCGGTGCGCATCACTACGACCATGCGTTGCTTGTCACCTCGAATTATGGCATCCAACGCCCGTCGCTGCACCCCGCGGAACTGCGCCTGCGGGTCCTAATAAAACCGGCGTAACTCCCGCTCGACGTCGATCTCTCGGACGCGCGCCCTCTGTCGCATCTTCGCTGCCTGCCGGGCATTCTCAATCTGACGCTGGACGCTGCCATCGAGCTTCTCGTGCTGCCACGCCGACGGGAACTGCAAAAACCGATGCCAGTCGACGCTCACCCGGCGGAATGCGTTCGACTGCTTCCACGTGGCGAAGGGATTCTGCTTCAAGGAACGCCCGTAGGTCGTCTCCTCCGTCTGCGGACTGTGCGTGGACTGCAATGCCCGCACCGTGGCCACGTCCAAACTACTCGGTGCATCCTTATGGGAAAGTGGTCGGACACTGCGATACGTCTCCTCCAGCGTCGCCGCAACGTCCTCGCCGATAGCATACTCACGGTGGATGGCGGGATAGATTTGCCTCCATGCCGCCACGCCAATGCCTACCCCGATCCGTGCCTTGGTTTCCCGGTGCATTACTCGCCGAACTCGATCGGAGTCCCACCACCCGTCGCAATTCGATGGAGAATCCTTCCACTCCGTGCCAACGTTACGCACGTGGCCACTGCTACGACGTCCTATCCCGGTACCATCACCACCATGAGCCCCCTCCTCACTACCGTCCTCATCGTCATCCTCATCACACTCATCCTCCTCATCATCCGCATCACCCTCATCACTCGCACCACTCTCATCACCCTCATCACCCTCGTTACTCTCGTAACCCTCGTCCAGGTCATCGTCCTCCTCCCAACCTTCCTCAGGCGCCGGCTCCCATAACCACGTACTGGAACGGCATCGCTGCTCGGCACTACACTGCAACATGCGTTCGAATGGAGCGACCAACCACAAATAATACACCACCAACTCGCTGACCTCCCGTGGGACGAATCGATGGACGATCTTCGTCTTCTGACTAGCGCTGTATCCTTTGTGGTATGTCGTGACGAACGCGACGAGTCCCCTATCGATGAACACACTACGCTGCGAACGGGCGTTCGCGCCATTCTCTCGCTGAATGCTGATCAACTCCGGCGCTCGCGCGGGCGCTCCGGCCGACATGTGCACCAGCACCAACATTTCCTCTTTGAATCGACGAATGCTTCGCAAATACGAATGCACCCGGTCGGGATGCAGTCGCCAATCCTGCTCGTGCCACGGCCGGCTCTCGTCGACACCTAACATCCATCGACGTCGACTGCTGTCCTTGCTGCACATCTGCATCCACAACCACTCCCCTCCATCTACGGGCCACTCGTTCCGGATGTCTTGGAGAAAACTCCACCCCTCCTCCAGCACGCAATGATCGTCGCCTATGGCGTCTATGTCGAACCGGGGCACAGCCACCGGTCGCCAATCGCTCGCCTCTCGCTCGTGACCCGACATCATGAACAACTCATCGACCATGCGCTGCCGGACGGTCCCCACCAATCCATGAACGACACTGCGAATGTCGTCCATGCTGAATCGAATGTTGCGATACAACACGGTGTCGTTGTCGCCCCAGCCGATCTGACCCTCGCTATGTGTGGAATACCGAATGCTCATCCCGTACATCTTCTGCGTGAAAATAGTGTCCAACGGCACGGGCGATCCTCCAAACCGGGTCATGGTCATGAATCGGTGTATATCATCTTGCACTAACTCGTACACACTGGGCGCCTGCGCTCGCGCATCCCATCGCTGCACACCCCCGTCCATCAACCTCCGCGTCTCTCGACGTCGGGTTCGGAACGCCCGACTGACCACCATGGCACGCACGCATGCGATGATGGCCGCCAACGTCGGCGTGTAATTGATGGCGGGCACCCAGCCCCCATCGGAGCTGTCCAACCCCAACACGGCCAACCCACTCAACACACCATTCTCGTAATCGTTGTCGGCCAACGGATGGTCGAACATGGCAATCCAGAACTGCCTACAGGCGTCCTGCAGCTCGGTCGCGGCATCGCCTGCCTCGGTGCGGCCACGTTCGTCGTCGGATGCATCCGGACCGGGGGCATGTCGATCCGCAAGGTCTCGCACCACCCGCAATGCTTCCTCCTGGAGCGGCGTCAACTGGTATCGGGGTCGGGCCTTGAGCGGTTTCGCACTCGTGCGCCAGATGTAACGCATGATTTTGGTGAACTTGTCACTATACCGGCGTACCGTCTTCACCTGCAACCGAGAGTGGAATGGCCGATCGCTCGTGAGCGCACCCGCTTCTCGACGGTTCACATACATCATCGCGGGTCGGCCTACCTTCTCCACCCGACTGTCTCGGAATG
Source organism: Cercospora nicotianae (assembly GCA_029490675.1). NCBI lineage: Eukaryota > Fungi > Ascomycota > Dothideomycetes > Mycosphaerellales > Mycosphaerellaceae > Cercospora > Cercospora nicotianae. The sequence goes on along the minus strand of JANQAT010000007.1, from coordinate 4,994,583 downwards.
ACTGCGATATCATCTGCACAGTGGCGGTACACGCCGCCGCCAATGCACGCTCACTGCGTTCAAACTCGTCGGTATGGGCGCCCGCACCGCCTCCTTCGTTCGAATCCGGGACGAATTCTGGTCGGGTCGTCGCGACTACCCACCTCTTGTGCTTGCCGAGATGCGTCTCCCATCGGGTATGATCGAGCCATGGGTTGGGCTCACATCGACGACGCTTGTGGGGGTGGTCATCGACCTGCATGGCCGCGATTCGTCTTCGCAACTCCTCCAAGCCGGCCTTTCCACTCTGGGCCGGGTCAATCGAACCCCCAGACTCACCACTGCCCTCGTCAGACACACCGCGAACGGCGAAATAGCCACGCCAACCCGCCGTCCGGAACAGCTCCTGGCATGTTTGTCCTTCGACCCAGATCTGGCCAGTGGCCTCTCGCGCCCGACTGCGTGGATTTCCCCCACGCCTCCGCGGATTCACCCAGCCATGTTGCTGTGCACAGTGCTCCGCCATCCACTTTCGCTGCCGACAGACGAAGCCGCACGTACCAGTGCCTGTGTCAGCCATGCACTTCAATCCATCTGGGTATATCGGCAGCCCAGCGATGGCGGGGTCGTTCGGGGATAGATACACGACATCATCATGCTCGGTCGCGAGATCGAGCTCATTCACAACGTCCACGATCATACGAGAATGCTCCTTCGTGATGGACCGATGCTGGTCGCGGACGTGTCGACTAACATGGGCAGGCGCAACGGCATACCGACATCGCCGACAGACGATGACCCGGTGGGATGGTAAGTGATCGAACAACTCCCGAAAGTGCTCCATTACAAAAGGTGAGGCAAGCCAATTGCGATGCAGACAATGCAGACTATGTGCGACAGTGTGGGCCATCTGCAGAGATGAGGCAGTCCCGTACCCCTGAGGTGCCATCCGCGTCTCATTCCCTAGAGTTGACCGGCTCCATGCCATCCTGGCTGGCCCCTTCCACTATGTCATCCGGCAAGCGATGCGTATGGCCAGCGCGAAAGCCTCGTCGACGCTACCAAAGCTAGATCGGAAGACGCGGTGCGCGTGTCGCGTTCGTGTTCCATCGGACCCGCTTGGCGCTTAGTCAGAGATCTCGAACTCTACCCTTCGACCCAACCCTTCCGCCACCCTGTTCCTGTTCCACGCATTGTCTTGCGCCGTCCAACCCGTGTCGCGAGGAACACTCTACACCTACTGACATCGAGGGAAGAGATGACACAATCGAGCCCGGCTGTCGAGGGGGAGCCGGACATGCAGGTTGCTCTCTACGAGGCCAAACCCGACGAACCACCTACGCAAGTCGAACGCATCACGAGAGCCGCCAATGGAGATCTCAACGCCCGCCTGGAGCTGATCCTGCCTAAGGACGCCGAAGCCGTCCTGAGCACTGCCGCCCGCCCAGACCATCCGGCCGAGAACATCCTCGCATACCTGACGAATCCCGGGGAGGGCAGGACACCAGCACACGCCTTGAAGGACGTCTTGGATTCCCTCGCCGACAAGACGGAAGACGTTGCGGTGCTGACATCCTTTGTCTGGCGATATGCCCAGGTGCATCGCATCTGGGAGACCCATCCCAACCCAGAGATGCGCTCGGAAATGGCCTTTCTGAGCAACTTGGAGCAGAACCAGCTGGTACAGATCAACATCGTCGCGGGAACGTCTGCGTCTGCCGAGCGGCTGAGGTGCCTCCGCATGATTGAGAGCAGGTGGGGGAAGGGCTGGTTCGAACGTATCCCGCCAGCGATCCGGCCGCCGGTCAAGGAACCTCGCGAGATATCCCGACGCCTGATCACGCTGATCACGGCCAACAGCAGACTCGTCCCCAGCCTGGACGAGACCATCGCGACGTGGACGAAGTCGGTCGAGGCCCGGACGGATGAAGGTCTTCGCCGGCAGCGTCGAACTCGTCTCCCGACGAAACAACACCTCATCTCGCACGATGTCGAAAGCTTAGTGCATGGCAAGAAGGCCGAGGAGTATGGTCGGCGCGTGGTGGAGGCGCATATGCCCGGCCTGAAGGAAGACAGACTGGAGCTCCGGCCGCTTCACCAGCCAGCGCCAGCACCTGCCCAGACCGCTCCTGCACCGAAAGCGAAGCGGAAGCGCACTGGAGGAGCCGGGGCCAGCGCGAAGCGGGTGAGAAAGGGTCCCGCGGTGGCCGAAGACGCGGTGGACGATGCCGAACAGGAGGAGGGTGACGTCGAGAGCGACGAGGACCCGTTCGTCTTGCGGGAGAGTCGCTCCACCGGGGGGAATGTGACGGCCCGGCATTGGCCTTGATCATATCGAAGATGATCACCTACCTCGAGGAATGGAACCAGACGGAGCGTTGTTGCGATCACTGTAAGCTCGAGGCAGACGAGCTGAAGGCGCGTATCCGAGGAATGCGGAACCCCGTGGTCAGGCTGAAGGAGATCACCCTGCACTCGTTCGGTGGAATGCCCGCTTCTTCGCTGCCGATGCATGGCATTTCGCCCGAGAAGCCCACGCCTCGCCGTCGCGCGGTGACCGTGCACGACTCTTCCGACGTAGACTGAATCCACGTAGTTCCTCTCCGCCCTCTCTCTCTCTCTCTCTCCGCTACACTGCTGTCAGCGCGTCTCGCCGGGTCGCAGAGATGTCGGGCAGGGTCTTTCCCGGCTGGGCCTAGCGCGGCGCAAGCGAGGAACTCCGACCTCGTCCCACCCGATACTTCCGCCGACGACAGCGACACCACGCGACGAGATCCCGTCCCGGCGACAACGGGGACGGCGTCGGCGGGGCCCGAATGGGTCTTGCAGAATGTTTGAGCCGGTCGCACGCGGCGGAACGACTACATCTTTGGGTCATGGATGTAGTCGTCTAGCGCAGGCGCGCACCGACGAAATTTGTATGGGCGGTCAAACGCGTAGTCACTACGCGTTTGGGGGATTGGGGATAGGGTTACTCTCGTCGGGCGACCTATATATAGATTTAAGCGAGGTCGATAGCCCGAAGCTATAAGGTAAGAGGATAAAGGAAAGCGAAGCTTAATGTTAGGTTTATCTGCGCTGGGCTGATGACCTAAGATCTCACTAAGCAGAAGCTTAAGCTCGATCGGGGTTTGAGCTTGTCGGGTAGTCTAGAGGAAGGCAACGAAGTAGGAAGAGTCACTTGATTCCAATCAGTGAGATAGAATAGTGAGTTGTACGCGATGACTATCTAGAGAGGCGACACTCATCGCTGCTAAATACAAATGAGATGTGTATGAGACTTCTCTGCTTTCTTCGATTTCCATGATTTCCTGCGAAAGCGAGGAAGTCGTGGATGGCGAGAAATCACTTCTCGCTTCGGAGGTTCTTTGTTCCGGTCTTGCTTCCCGTGGGAGAGCAGACCGTAACACCATCCCCTTCTAGTCTAGCTTCGTCCCGAAGCTGATCTTCTGACGTTCGTTCTCTTTCCCGCTCCATCTTCCTTTTCTCAACATGTCTGCGTACGATGCCTAAGCAGAGTTCCTCGAAACGAAACACCGCGGAAGAAAGAAAACAACTGGGGTATTTTATCCGGTCGAACGGGGAAATCATGCCTCGTGCATGTTCGAATTGTCGGAAGCATGGCCGAGTTTGCAAGGTGCATGCTCGCTCGGGTCGTTGCAGCGAGTGCAACGTCCACGGGTTGAAGGGTTGTGATATCAAGATCACAGAGTCCGAGTGGAACCGTCTGAGTAAACAGCGGGCGAAGGTTCTTGCGCAGATCAAGGAAGCCCGTGCTGCGTCGGCGGTCGCGATGGAACGAGAGCGTGAAGCCCAAGAGGCTCTTGCCAGGGAAAGAGCTGCGACATCGACTGCGTTGGCGAAGGAGGAGCGACTGGCGAAACAGCTGGACTTGTTGGACAAGCGCGCTGATAACGCCATCTCCGTTGCCGAGGCTAGTGCTCTGGAGGCCGAGCTTGCTGAATCTCTGGCGGACCTTCCTCCTGCTGGTCCTTCTACTGGTTTGGAGTTGGCTCTTTCTCCCTTTACTTGGATGTCGGGGGCCGGCGAGGTGGATTTGGATGCCTCGGACTTCTTTTTGTCGAATCCGGGCGTAGTCCGTTTCGATCCTTCGCTTGTTGGTGGTGGAACTTCGCAAGAAGCCAGCGGCAGTTCGTGAAGCTGGTTTTGGGTTCCCAGGTATTGTCTGACTCGGGGTATCCTTTCCACTTGATCAGATATTTCTGATTCTTGTAATCTAGGATTTTTTCGACTTCGAACTCATCTTCCTCTTCCGGCTGGAAGTGGAATGTTTTTTGGCATGGAGTTCCGGCGTCGGCGGGTTCCAGTAGTGATACATGGAACACTGGGTGGATTTTGGCGTCTTTGGGTAGCTTGAGTCGATAGTTGACTGGTCCTCTGACTTCGTCAATCAAAAATGGTCCGACTTTGACGTGATCCAGTTTCTTGGTCTTCTTTCTTGTTTTTAGATTTTTGGTAAGAAGGTAGACCTTATCCCCTTCTTAAGCTGAGGTGCCATTTTTCTTTTGTCTTGTCTGGATTTGGCGATTGTTTTTTGTGAGTCCTGGATGCGGTTCTCGAGTTCCTTGTGAACGTTCTTCATGTCTTGTGCCGCTACCATAGCTCGTTCAGCTTGGGGATGACTATGCGGGTCTCCGAACAGGTTCGGATTTCGTCCATAATTCGAGAAGAATGGCGTAGCCTGCGTAGTTTCTGATTTGTGGTTGTTGAGTGCTATTTGTGCCATGGGGAGCAGTGTAACCCAATTGTCTTGTGCGTGATTAATGTAGTGTCGTAAATATTGTTCCAGGGTTTGGTTTGTTCTTTCCGTTTGCCCATCTGTTTCTGGATGGTAGGCTGTAGATAGTTTGTGTTTGATTCCGATGGTTCCGACTAGTGTTTTCCAGTAGTTCGATGTGAATAGTTTGTCTCTGTCGGTGATAAAGATCCTCGGGAATCCATGGTATCGTATCAGCCTGTCCATTACGAGGTATCCGAGTTGTTCTGCCGTGTATTTTTCGCTGGCAGGTATAAAGTGTGCGTATTTGGTAAGTCTGTCGACCATGACCATAATCATGTCGAATGTGGTTTCCGTGACCTTGTCCTTAGAGGGTGGGAGTTTCGTAATGAAATCCATCGTGACTTCGTCCCATGGTTGTTGTGGTGGAGTTCTAAACTGTATGTGTCCATACTTCGCATGTCTTTCGGCTTTGTTTCTTTGGCAATGCTCGCAGCGCTTGATGTACTTAAGCACTTTCTGTCGCATCTGTGGAAAGCTGAAGCTTCTTTGGACGAGTTCCACGGTTTTAGTTGCTCCTGGATGTCCTCTCGTAGGGTCGTCGTGATGTTGTCGTATGCATTCTTCTTCTCGGTCTTTTGGTACCTGGTATTTGCCTTGCAGTATTGGAAACTGTTCCTCGGTGTCGTTGAGGATTCGCACAATGTTGTTGAATTCTTGAGTGTTGGCACTAAGGCTTCCGTCTGGATTGGCCTTGAGAACTCGTTGCTGTACGGGTTCTTTTCCTTCCATGTAGTCGACTCTTCGACTCAAGGCGTCTGCTCTGCCGTTTTCCTTTCCTGGAGTGTAGCGGATTTCGAACTTATATTGTCCGAGCAGTTCCGACCAGCGGGCCTGCCTTCGGGTCAGTACTTTAGTCGTAGTGAAGTAGGTTAGATTCTTGTGATCAGAAAGAATCGTCAATCCTGGTGCTCCTTCCGCATAGTAGTTCCAGTGTTGCAATGCTGCAACGATGGCTAGCAGTTCCTTGTCATGTACATCGTAGTTTTGTTCCGCGGGTGACATTTTTCTTGAGTAATAAGCCACTGGGTGTCTCTTCCCATCATGCATCTGCGTGAGGCATGCTCCTATGGCTAGATCCGATGCGTCAGTCTCGATGAAGACTGGTTTCCTTGTGTCGAACATCATTAGTACTGGTGCTTCGCAGCACATCTGTACTAGCTTGTCGAATGCCTTTTGATGTTGTTGTTCCCATTTCCACTTGAGGTCCTTCTTTGTAAGGTCTAACAGTGGTGTGGCGATCTTAGAATAGTCTCTGATGAACTTCCGATTGTAGTTGGCTAGTCCAAGGAACGACTGCACGTCCTTGACTGTTTTCGGAGTTGGCCACGTTTTAATAGATTCGATCTTTTCCGGGTCGATTGCGATTCCCCTGGTATTGATAATGAAGCCAAGGAATTTGACTTCCTTCTTGTGGAATTCGCATTTCTCGGGTGCGGTCCGGAATCCTACTTGGGAGAGTCTTTCGAATACGCCTTGTACTTGTCGCTTGTGTTTCTCCAGAGATCCCTTAGTGTAGACGAGGATGTCGTCCATGTATGCAATGACGCATATGTCGAGCAGGTCTCTGAGAATGTCGTTTACCATCTCCTGACAGGAGGCGGGTGCGTTGGTTAATCCCATTGGCATAACCGTGAATTCGTACAATCCGTAGCGTGTTCGAAATGCTGTCTTCCATTCTTCGCCTTCCGCCATGCGGATAGCATAGAATGCGTCTCGTAGGTCGATCTTTGTGTACCAGTCTGATCCGGTAAGTCTGTCTTGTGATTCCTCAATGTTGGGTAATGGATATCGGTTCTTAATTGTGATGTCGTTGAGCTTCCTATAGTCAACGACGATTCGCGTCTTCCCGTTGGGCTTTGGAACGCCGAAGATAGGTGCGCCTGCACTGGACCTGGACTTGCGTATCCAGCCCTTGGCTAGCATCTTGCGTAGCCACTTATCTTCTTCTTGGAGCGCGTGTTCGGATTTCTTGAATAGTGGCACGAATGGGGGCTCCGTTCCGGGTTTCAGGTTGATCCGGTGATCCCATGTTTGATGTTTAGGTAAAGCGGTGATGTCTTCTACCTCTTCAAAGAGTTTCGCCCATTTTTGATACTCTTTGGGGATAGCGGTTTCCGAGGCCGTATCCTTCGATGGTGCGTTACTTCCATCCATGCTCGTGACTTGGTTGTCCTCCTTGCCATCGCGAGTGACTGTCCGAGTTGGGCTTGATTGTTTCGTAGCTCCGGGCGACTGGAGTGTCATTTCGTTGATCTGTCTCCTAGCCTCATCTATCAGTGAACGCTGTCGCTGCATAGGGTCAATGTCGATAACGCAATCGCATTGTTCAAACCTGAGTACTCCTCGTCTCCAATCGATGATTGGATTGTGCTTTCTCAACCAAGGTATGCCTAATACGACGTCATGACTGGCCATGTCAGTGATGTCCAAGACAATTTCCTCGTGGTGCTGTTGGATAGCGAGTGGCAACGGAATGGTTTCGCGTTCCACGCTTGGTAACGATGATCCGTCGACTGCGATCAATTCGTACCCTTCGTCCTTCGATTGGGTAGCTATCCCATATCGCTTCACGAATGATTTGGAGGCAAAGTTCCCGCTCGCTCCAGAATCAATCATGGCTTGGACCTTGTGTCCATTGACGGTAATGTTGGTGCGAAAGACTGATGTTGATGCTTGAGCGCTTTCCGTGTTGCAGAACTCTCTTTGGACGCTCATTCCTTGAGAGTTGATCCTTTTCCCGGCTGGGTCTCGATGGTAGGTGTTCTGTACCATTCTCGGATCTGGTGTGACGTGTACCTGATTGTTTCGTGTATAGCCTTCTCCTCTTGGGTTTCGATGCAAGCATACATCGATTGACATTGCTGTATCTTGGCGTATTGTTCGGAGATTCGGCGTATGCTTTCTCGTACTGAGTTTGGTACGATTTCTTCGCTTGGAGTAACATATCTAAATGGTGTGATCGTGCTCCCGATGGGGACGAGTTCCTGTACGAGCGACCTGAAGTCGTACTGTACTGAGACTCTCGGTTGGTTCCAGAGCTTAATGCGAAGCTCCTTAAGCGCACGATCGAACTTGGTGGGGTGTAAGTATCGTTTTCCACCGATCCTTGGGAATATGTCTTCTTGTCGCATAGCCAGGAAGAGCATAACCTTGCGCATTATTCCTGCCTGGGTACACGTGAATGTGGTGATTTCGTCATCCGGGTCTGATTCTTCGTCGGATGATTCTTCAGATACGTCTTCTTCGTCTGCGGACGAGTCTTGTTCTTCCTCCTCGGAGTCGATTTCAGGAGGGATATTCTCTTGGTTTTCATAACAAGATTCGTTGGTTTCTTCCTCGGCGAGTCTGAGGTGTAGTGCTAGTTCTTGTAGCTCCTCTGGAATAGGCAAGGGCCTACTTCCGTCATCATATTGCCGGATTGGAGGATCTTCTTCTCGAATTGGTTCGATCGGGAAGAAGTTATTCTCCCTCTTGGAAGAGATGTGTGTTTGGCATGTGTCATCGTAACAGAATCGCCAATGAAGGCTTCCGTGTCCGTGACGTTCTTCCCAGCGGATCTGTGTCGGGATGCTTCGTCGCTGCATCATTCCGAAAGTCCGTTTAGTCGTAGGCTCTTCGACCATTGCGTCCCTTAATGCCTCGAGTTCGTTGGTTATTCTTCCGTGCTGCCGGATCAGTTCCTTGAATCGCTTGTATTCATGGTCTGACCACAGCCCGGTCTTCGAAGTGAGGGGGTGCATCTCGTTCTCGATCTCGCTTATCTGTCGGTTGAGTCGATCGAGTAGTATGAGCCGGTCGTCTTCTTCGGTGGTCGCCCCGTTTTCTCTCTTCCGGGTGATCATGCCGAAGGTCCTTACGTCTCTCTGGGTATTATCGGAAGATTGACTTGTTCGGATCTGTCGATTTATCTCTTGAACGACCTTGTTCCTTTCTCCCACGATGCGGTTGTGGAAGTCGCGAAGTTTGTGGGTTAGCTCGGTTCGCTGTTGTCCTTGCTGTCTAAGCGAGTCTTCTTTTTCGCGGACCAGGTCGATTAGTCGATCCCATTCTTCAAGTCGTTCATCGAGGTTCACGTAGTCCTGCTCGATGTTCTTTTCTCGTTCAATCCATTCTGGTGGGATTGGTGTCTTTTCCGATTTTCGTTGTATCATGCCTAGGAGTCGGACCTCCTGAGGTGAGTTATTGTCGTTATAACCTCCTCGTCCTTCTTCTTTTCGTTGCATCGTGTTGATAGATTGTCGCTGCACCATGTTCTTGGAACGACAATCCCTCGCGAAGTGGCCTGGTTTGCCACAATTGTAACAAGTCTTATCGCTACCTTGTTTCTTCTTTGGCTTGCCCCTTGGCTTGCCTTTTCCTTTGATCTTTCGACCCTTCTGGGTTGCGTCAAGTTCCATGGGTTGGGGTCCGTAGTATGGTTTGTTGGACTGGTTGCTTGTTTTGGAGTGGTATCCGCGGTTCCTTCCATAGTCTGGGGTGAACCCGGCCGTTCCTCCAACCTTGGAGTCGTACTTGCGTTCCAGGGCTCTCTCGTAGAGCCGGTCGTCGATTTCGATAGCCGCTTCGGTCAAATCCTTCAGGGTGTCGAGTGTTCCTCCGTGGTTCATTAACTGGTCCTTGACCGAGTCTTTGAGACCACGTCTGAACATTGTCATCAACGCCTTTTGGTCCCATCCAGTCACCTGAGAGTGTTCTTCGAACTTGGCCGCATATTCGGACGCCGAAGTTCGTTGTTTGAGGTGCTGGATAACCCTGATCGCTTGGGTTACCTCGTTCGAAGATCCGAAGATCTCCTTAAGCTTGATCTTGAAGGTCGTGTAGTTCTTGAACATGCCGGTAGGGTCTTGACGTCCCTCGCTGTCCAGGTAGACCTTGAGGTGGGGTTTGATCCAGTTCTGAGCACTACCCCTGAGGTACGTGCTGGCAAAGACAGTTTTGAGGTTTCCTTCGACGGGGTTGAACATGAGGAACATGTCCATCTAGTTAACCCAGTCGTCGAACTTGTTTCGATCTCCATAGTAGTAGTTAGGCTTCGCTGGCTTAAAGTTTCTTGGCCTTGGTCCACTGTCTTCGTCGTCGAAGTCGTCCGGTGGAGTCGGTCTTAGGGCTTGAACTAGCTTGCCGCGGCTAGATCCTGCTTCGCTAGGGGCGGGATTCCCCCTAGAGCTTCCTGCGGTAGACATCCTTAAGGGCGTACAAAGCTGTTAGGTTTATCTACGCTAGGCTAATAACCTAAGATCTTACTAAGCAGAAGCTTAAGCTCGATCGGGGTTTAAGCTTGTCGGGTAGTCTAGAGGAAGGCAACGAAGTAGGAAGAGTTACTTAATTCTAATTAGTAAGATAGAACAGTAAGTTATACGCGATAACTATCTAGAGAGGCGACACTTATCGCTGCTAAATATAAATAAGATATATATAAGACTTCTCTGCTTTCTTCGATTTCTATAATTTCCTACGAAAGCGAAGAAGTCGTAGATAGCGAGAAATTACTTCTCGCTTCGGAGGTTCTTTATTCCGGTCTTGCTTCCCGTAGGAGAGCAGTGTTACGGTCTGGTCCTTCCGGCCAGGAAGTAGCTAATCCGTGATCCAGGGACGGTCGCCAAGACCGCGACCAGCGCGACCAGTGCGACCGCGACCAGCGCGACCAGTGCGACCACGACCGCAAGCGACCGCTAGGGTAAGAAGTACTATATAGACGACGCTCTTTACCGAGTAGATAGGAGCTTCGTGCTCAACTCAATACAACTCTCTTAGGGTTATGTTACAAACCTTTCAGGACCTTCTCTGATATACCACGAGGACATTGCGAGGATCGACACTTCCCAGGCCAACCCCATATCAGATTAGGGTTAGGCTGCCGACGGACAGGCAGGACGTAACAACTTTGAGCACCAAAAGCCGAAGGGAAGCGCTATCGATCAATGTCAAGAAAGACTCAGGACGTTGCCGACACAAGAAGTCCATCACGACAACAGCTGTCGACTGGAATCACGGAACGAATGAGCAATATGTCGATTAACGGAAGCGGGAAACAATCGACTCCCACTATGAGCACAGCGGGCTCATACGAGTCAACCCACGCACCTAAGATATCCACGCCGGAGACGTTCGACGGGACTAAGGAGAAGTTGGAGAACTTCCAGCTGCAGGTTCAGCTGTACCTCCACTTCAACGCGCACCAGTTTCATAGCGAGGCCGACAAGGTCTTGTATGCCGCATCCTTCCTACGAGGAAGAGCCGCCAGAGGATTCCGAGCATACCTGAAGGACTGGCTCGTCTGCCAGAATTCAGATGATGAACCAGAAACGGAAACCAGAAGAATCTTCCACAGCTACGACAAGTTCGAAGAAAAACTTAATGATCTATACGGGATACCCAACGAAGAGGCACACGCCGATCGCCATATCCGACAACTCCGACAAACCACTTCTGTCGCCGCCTATGCGTCAGAATTCCAAGGATACCAGGCCGATCTCGAGTGGAACGACGCTGCCTATCGTTCGCAGTTTTACCTGGGACTGAAGGATTCAGTCAAGGCCGAATTATCCCGAAACTCCAGCATGACCACGCTCGGTGCAATGATCAAAGCAGCAAAGGAAATCGACGAGAGACTCCAGGAGCTGAGATACGACCGAATCGTACAGCCTGGACACCGGATACCCGCTCGAGGCGGAGGAGGGGGCTTCAAGGCCAGAAGTCAGGACCCTGATTACGGAGATCCAATGGAGTTGGATGCTACCGAACGTACGCGAGGAAGGAAGCTGAAGAGCAAAGGCTTCACCTGCTACGAGTGTGGCGAGGAAGGCCACTACGCGCGGAACTGCAGAAAGAAGAACAAGGTCAGCCGTGAAGTGAATACCATGGCTCGGGCAACAGCATACCGGGAATGCGAGGAAGACTCCTCGAAATCCGACTAGTTCGGAGGGACAACCCCGAAGGGCTCATTGAACCGCGGTCTCTTGGTTCAATGACCTAGGCAGAAAGAGATCAGCAACACGGATATTGAAAACGGACACACCACATACTGAGGAGACTCGGAAGGGACAAAGGGTTCGAAGGACCAGTCAAACAAGTCATCCATTCCGAGATCACGGAGAGAACGATCGACATCCACACTCGCGGACAAACCCTCGTTCAGGGCGGCATTCGATTCGGATTCAACGAGGTGACGAACATCGTTGTCCAGCTTGTCGTTGTTTGCCTGACGGATGGTCTTGTTCGTGGCAATGCGACGGCGGAGATCCTGGATCTTCTCGAGGAGGATCCCCATGGAGTCGAGACTCTTGGCTAGCTCTTGTTCATCCGAAGCGATCTTCGATGACAACTTGTCAACTACCTTGTCAAGACGAGTGATGCTGGAGGTCACGCAGGGACGACCTAGGCGCGTGCACTCGCTGCAGGCCATGAGGGAGAAATCAGAAATGAAGATACAGGTACGACCACGGAGAGAACACTGATCACAAGGAGTAGGTGTCGTGAAAGGGCTCGCGAAGATGCGAGCAAGACGGCGATTGCGACGAATGGAAGTCGAAGAGGACATGATGAAGCAGATGACGAATTAAAAGAGGGAAAGCGGGGACCCTGATAATAAGCTCCGGGGCGGAGCTAGGCTAAGAAGGGGATGGTGTTACGGTCTGGTCCTTCCGGCCAGGAAGTAGCTAATCCGTGATCCAGGGACGGTCGCCAAGACCGCGACCAGCGCGACCAGTGCGACCGCGACCAGCGCGACCAGTGCGACCACGACCGCAAGCGACCGCTAGGGTAAGAAGTACTATATAGACGACGCTCTTTACCGAGTAGATAGGAGCTTCGTGCTCAACTCAATACAACTCTCTTAGGGTTATGTTACAAACCTTTCAGGACCTTCTCTGATATACCACGAGGACATTGCGAGGATCGACACTTCCCAGGCCAACCCCATATCAGATTAGGGTTAGGCTGCCGACGGACAGGCAGGACGTAACAAGCAGACCGTAATATTAGTTTAGTCGAAGGAGGTAATATAGTTATCTAAGGCCGCAGCGGTAGAGGGTATAATAGTGTTACGTCCTGCCTGTCCGTTAGCAGCCTAACCCTAATCTAATATAGGGTTGGCCTAGGAAGTGTCGATCCTCGCAATGTCCTCGTAGTATATTAGAGAAGGTCCTAAAAGGTTTGTAATATAACCCTAAGAGAGTTGTATTAAGTTGAGCACGAAGCTCCTATCTACTCGGTAAAGAGCGTCGTCTATATAGTACTTCTTACCCTAGCGGTCGCTTGCGGTCGTAGTCGCACTGGTCGCGCTAGTCGCGGTCGCACTGGTCGCGCTGGTCGCGGTCGCACTGGTCGCGCTGGTCGCGGTCTTGGCGACCGTCCCTGGATCACGGATTGGCTACTTCCTGGCCGGAAGGACTAGACCGTAACACCATCCCCTTCTTAGCCTAGCTCCGCCCCGGAGCTTATTATCAGGGTCCCCGCTTTCCCTCTTTTAATTCGTCATCTGCTTCATCATGTCCTCTTCGACTTCCATTCGTCGCAATCGCCGTCTTGCTCGCATCTTCGCGAGCCCTTTCACGACACCTACTCCTTGTAATCAGTGTTCTCTCCGTGGTCGTACCTGTATCTTCATTTCTGATTTCTCCCTCATGGCCTGCAGCGAGTGCACGCGCCTAGGTCGTCCCTGCGTGACCTCCAGCATCACTCGTCTTGACAAGGTAGTTGACAAGTTGTCATCGAAGATCGCTTCGGATGAACAAGAGCTAGCCAAGAGTCTCGACTCCATGGGGATCCTCCTCGAGAAGATCCAGGATCTCCGCCGTCGCATTGCCACGAACAAGACCATCCGTCAGGCAAACAACGACAAGCTGGACAACGATGTTCGTCACCTCGTTGAATCCGAATCGAATGCCGCCCTGAACGAGGGTTTGTCCGCGAGTGTGGATGTCGATCGTTCTCTCCGTGATCTCGGAATGGATGACTTGTTTGACTGGTCCTTCGAACCCTTTGTCCCTTCCGAGTCTCCTCAGTATGTGGTGTGTCCGTTTTCAATATCCGTGTTGCTGATCTCTTTCTGCCTAGGTCATTGAACTAAGAGACCGCGGTTCAATGAGCCCTTCGGGGTTGTCCCTCCGAACTAGTCGGATTTCGAGGAGTCTTCCTCGCATTCCCGGTATGCTGTTGCCCGAGCCATGGTATTCACTTCACGGCTGACCTTGTTCTTCTTTCTGCAGTTCCGCGCGTAGTGGCCTTCCTTGCCACACTCGTAGCAGGTGAAGCCTTTGCTCTTCAGCTTCCTTCCTCGCGTACGTTCGGTAGCATCCAACTCCATTGGATCTCCGTAATCAGGGTCCTGACTTCTGGCCTTGAAGCCCCCTCCTCCGCCTCGAGCGGGTATCCGGTGTCCAGGCTGTACGATTCGGTCGTATCTCAGCTCCTGGAGTCTCTCGTCGATTTCCTTTGCTGCTTTGATCATTGCACCGAGCGTGGTCATGCTGGAGTTTCGGGATAATTCGGCCTTGACTGAATCCTTCAGTCCCAGGTAAAACTGCGAACGATAGGCAGCGTCGTTCCACTCGAGATCGGCCTGGTATCCTTGGAATTCTGACGCATAGGCGGCGACAGAAGTGGTTTGTCGGAGTTGTCGGATATGGCGATCGGCGTGTGCCTCTTCGTTGGGTATCCCGTATAGATCATTAAGTTTTTCTTCGAACTTGTCGTAGCTGTGGAAGATTCTTCTGGTTTCCGTTTCTGGTTCATCATCTGAATTCTGGCAGACGAGCCAGTCCTTCAGGTATGCTCGGAATCCTCTGGCGGCTCTTCCTCGTAGGAAGGATGCGGCATACAAGACCTTGTCGGCCTCGCTATGAAACTGGTGCGCGTTGAAGTGGAGGTACAGCTGAACCTGCAGCTGGAAGTTCTCCAACTTCTCCTTAGTCCCGTCGAACGTCTCCGGCGTGGATATCTTAGGTGCGTGGGTTGACTCGTATGAGCCCGCTGTGCTCATAGTGGGAGTCGATTGTTTCCCGCTTCCGTTAATCGACATGTTGCTCATTCGTTCCGTGATTCCAGTCGATAGCTGTTGTCGTGATGGACTTCTTGTGTCGGCAACGTCCTGAGTCTTTCTTGACATTAATCGATAGCGCTTCCCTTCGGCTTTTGGTGCTCAAAGTTGTTACGTCCTGCCTGTCCGTCGGCAGCCTAACCCTAATCTGATATGGGGTTGGCCTAGGAAGTGTCGATCCTCGCAATGTCCTCGTAGTATATTAGAGAAGGTCCTAAAAGGTTTGTAACATAACCCTAAGAGAGTTGTATTAAGTTAAGCACGAAGCTCCTATCTACTCGGTAAAGAGCGTCGTCTATATAGTACTTCTTACCCTAGCGGTCGCTTGCGGTCGTAGTCGCACTAGTCGCGCTAGTCGCGGTCGTACTAGTCGCGCTAGTCGCGGTCGCACTAGTCGCGCTAGTCGCGGTCTTAGCGACCGTCCCTAGATTACGGATTAGCTACTTCCTAGCCGGAAGGACTAGACCGTAATAAATAGGCGTAATATAGGTTGCGATACTACCGCTATTATTCTACGTTATACCTACTATAGATAAAAAAGTATAATAGTAGAGAGTACTAGGTATATAGAAGAAGGTAACTATATCTTAGATCTAGGTTAGCGTAGCTATAGGTAGGACTATAACTATATATACGCTATATAATAGTATAGTACTTAAGTCTTTAACGTACGTAGTTTTAATAGCCCGCTATTCTCCGTTAAGCTATATATCCTCTAAGCCTAAGCGTTATCGTTAGTATAAGCTATAATATATATATATAGTTATACGAACTCTAGAGATAAGCGTAGTAGAATTTAAGGACCTCGTAAGGGCTACCTATAGTAATCTTATTAGATAGCTCGACGTTAAGTTTAGCGATAACGGCTTATAATAACCCTAATAATATTTCTATAAATAATTAGTAAAATAAACTAGAAACCCTACCGTTAGGTTTTCCGCCCTAAACCCTACTATTAGAGTTTATAGTTATTTCTAACTAAACTCTAACGATATAGTTCTTAGTTAGTTTAGTAAATAACTTACCTACCTATTTTCGTTGCGCTACCTCTATCTCGTAGGCGCGCTATACGACTACTACGATAGCTATAATAGTCTTTTCTAGACCGATATTATCGTAGTTATATCTAGTACTATATACTATAGCTATATACTTTATAAGATATAGAATGCCTTAAGTCTACTATAGTTTTAACTTAAGGCTATAGAAGGAGATAGAGAAATTAAGGCCGGTAACTAGATCGGGCTCGGAGAAGTTAGTCTTAATATCTAGACCTAGTTGCGTAATATATTCCTCGAATTCTAGTAGTATAGTACTCTCGGAGTATATCGTACGATTAAGCTTAGCGAATAGGTTATAATTATAAATACGAGTACTATTAATACTAGCCTCGCCTTCTTATATAACCTCGTCTATATAGTCCGCTAGAGAGAGGTCGAATTCGTAAGGTTAGGCGGAGCTATTATCTATAAAGCTAAGAGAGAAAGCGTTCGCGCGATCGCTATAGACGATATTAACTATACTAATCGCCTATTTAATATTCCGTAGTTACGTTACGTTATCCTATTTATCGATATTCCTAATTCGTATCTCTATAATAGCGAGTTTGTCCTCTAGATTAGTAACGATATCGTCCTAGTCTATCGTCTTATCTATCTAACGCGCCTATTCTCGTATATCTAAGTCTAACTAGCTACGACTAGCCGCCTAGAAGGCTATTTCCTACTAGCGTAGTTACTCTATAACGTCCTAAAGCCTAGCTACGTATATAGTATAGTAGGCGACTTTACCTATAACTAGTTTACCGCCGACGTTTATACTTACTAGATAGTAATAGTCTACTATCGGCCTATCTACGGTCTTACTCTCTCTAGCCTTAGTCGCCTAATATCCGTTATACTATACGAAGAGATAGAGAATATAGTATAGGTCCTCTCCGTAAAGGCTAGGGAAAATATTCGACGGGTAATAAAGCAGAATAGAGGCCCTTCTAGGCGGTACTAGCGTACTATAGTATAAATTAGTAGTAGGGGAGTTTCTAACTTTTTTATCGGAGTTGTTAGAAAGTGCAGTCTAGTTAGACATTCTAAGGGACACTTTAGGGATTAGGATTAGGTAACTTAGGTTATATAACATTAGGTTATATAACTTAGCTAATGCCTATCTTAGGAGTAAGATGCAACCTATAACTAACTAATACAATTAACTCGGTTAGTTCCTACTTATCGCCTCTACTTCTACTGCGTATTATACCTATAATACGAGCCTGTCCGACGCCCCCGCACGACAGGTTATAAGCCCGGGTTTGCAGAGAGGCCCTAAGTAGAAAGAGTTAGCCTTCTTATCCTTAAAGTAATACCTATTACCTCTTATAGGACCTGCAGTATTAACCGGATAGAGAAGTAGGAAAAGAGTATAAGGGAGACTAGAGGCATATCCTATCTATACTGCCTAGAAGCTTTAGAAGATCCTAGTTGCTAACTAGAAGTTCCTAAAGGGCAGGTAAGACAGAGAAAAGCCTAGTAAGGCATACTCTACTTTAAAAGAGAGGCATACTAAAGGAGTATAAAGAGGAAAGGATTAGTCTTAGACTGCAGCACCTAAAAGGATAAGACTAGGCCTAAGCACTAAGTACTGCTAATACCTTAGAACTAGCTAGTAGTGCCCTTCTAAGAAGGTAGATCTTTTAGAGGTTCTCTACCTAAGAACCTAACTAACTCCCCTAAGAGAGAAGAGTCCTTAGATACCTTAGCTAAGAGAGAAGAGTCTTAGCAACTAGGGAAGGCAGAAATCTAGAAGCTGCTAATTAGATTAAAAGAGCCTATGTTTTCTAGAGTTAGATTTGTTTGTTTAATTTTGCAGTAATGGATTTAGAGAGTAGATATAAGGCAAAGAAGGGAGCTGCACTAGTCTTAATAAGAGAAAACTAGGAGCTATAGTTTAGCCTAATAGAGTTGTACCTTATTAGCAAGGACTTGCATTAGATTATTACTAAGGGAAAGGCACTAATTATAGAGGATAGGACACTAAGTTTATTAAAGTTATTATTACTATTCCCTACCCTTAAGGAGTTAGAGTTTAGTCTAAGATAGACAAAGGCAAATGCAGAGGCAAAGTATAAAATGCTAATTTGCCTTAGCAAGGATAATTAGAGCCTAGCTCTAGCAGAAGCAAAGGCTAAGAACATCTAGGATAAGCTTAAGACAAAATATAGGAAGACTTAGAAAGCTAATGCAATAAAGCTTATTAAGGAGTATACCTTATTTAAGATGCAAGGGGACATAACAATTAGAGAAGTATAGGAGCATCTAACAAAACTTAGGAGAAGGATAGCTAAAGTAGACTTAAATTATAAGTTCTACTAAGAACCTAGGACTAGACTTAACTACCTGCTATACTCCTTGCCTATAGAGTATAGAAGTATAAGGCAGATTGTTTAGATGCAAGAAGACCCTAACTATAAACAAGTCCTCTAATATCTTAAAGCAGAGGAAGCAATCTTGCATAGTAATAGCTAGGAAATAGGAATGTTTGCTAAGGGAAGAGGGATCTAAGGCATAATGCTAAAATATTACCTATATAACTAGGAGCATTTTAGAGGTGTTGCTAAGTGTCTATACCTTAATAAAGCTAAGAGAACTATTAACCTAAGATAGAGCAGCAGGGTAGAGAAGAGAAGATTACTACCTAGAGAGAGTACCTTTAGGAGGAGGTCTTTACTAGACAAAGAAGCACTAAAAGAAATAGTAAAGAAACTTAGCCTAGAAGTCTAGTCCCTTAGGAAGAGACAAAACCTAAGGAAACCCTTTAAGAAGGCCTATGCTGCCTAAGAAGAGGCAGGACCTTCTGCAGGAGGATCTAAAACATCGGACTATCCCTTAGAGGAGGATAATATAGAAGAGACAGGCTACTTAGCAGTAGAAGTAAAAGGCAAGTTAAGACTATTATACTAGCTAGTTAATACTAGTGCTTCCTCCTATATAACTAACTAAGAATTACTCTTTAGGAAACTAAAGCCCTCTAAGGGAAGAAGTAGATTAAGGTTAGTAGAGGCTTTATTAGAGCAATATATATAGGAGATGCTATAATAAGTGCAAGCCTAGGAGATCCTAGAGTTCTAAAGGATATGCTGTTTATACCTAGTCTTAGAGTTAATCTTATTTCTATTAGCTAACTTTGCAGGCAGTTTAGTCTTAAACTGCTAGACTTTTACTTAATTTACCCTCTAGAAAACCTCTTTTCTAGACAAAGATAATAGGAGGAGTTCCCTTTATTAATAAGATAGGGAGTGCATTCTATAAGATGTCTGCAATAGCATGCACTGCATAGGGAACTATTTAACAACCCTATGCCTTTAAAGCCTAAGAGAAGTCCTAAGAACAGTAGGAGCTCTAGCATAGGAGACTTGCACATTTTAGAGAGGGTCTTCTTAGAAACCTATATAAGGTATCTAACTTAAAGGCTTAGATTCCTATTCCGAAGGAATACTAACCTTGCAGGGTATGTTCCTTAGCAAAGATAAAGAAATATAGAGGAAAAGAAACTAAGAGGAAGCCTTAAAGGCTGTCTCTTATTTCTATTAATGTCTATAGTCCTTTGCCTATCTTAAGACTAGGATATAAATAGTAGCTTAAGATTATTAACAACTTCTTAAGAAAGAAATAGACTTTCCTAATAAAGTCTAGAGAAGATGCACTAAGTATCCTTAGAGACTAGAAGGTAAAAGCTAAGCTGCAATTAGGGAATCCCTCTAGATTATAAGGAGTAATAGAGCAAGAGAGCTTCTTGCTATGCTAAAGTAGTAGGAGAAGGAATATAGAATCTCCTTCTATATAACTAAGGCATATAACTCTATCTAGAATAGAGTAGTTAAGAGGTTAATCTAAACCTCTAAAGACTATATAAGAGCAATGCTAGAGGATGCTTATATGCCTATTAAATTCTAGCTAGAAGCCTTAGCAGCCTACATAGTTGTTAGAAATTCTCTTTCTAATAGCCTAGAAATTAATAGATTTAAAGTGTTACCTAAGGAAGCCTTTTTAGGCATCTAACCCTCTATGTTATACTTTAGAGTCTAGGGTTGCAAAGCAGTAGTCTATATAGATCCTAAGTCCTAGCTAGCTAGGATAAGATTAGACAAACTAATAAATAGAGGCAAAGATGCTATATTTATTAGGTATGTCCCTAATACTGCTAAAATGTAGCTCTTCTAGGAGCCTAATATAAGGGCTATTAAGGCCCACAACACTGCAACTTAGTTTAAGCATAAGAAAGGAGGAGATATAGAGCTAAATGTTCCTAAGCTTAATTAAGCAAGCAGTGCACCTATTAGAAACCTAGTTAGTAGACCTCTAAAGAAGCTAATAGCAGTTGCACCTCTGCAGCTGCTATACCTGCAGCTATAGCAACTAAACCTGCAGGTCCTAGCTAAATACTCTTTATGCAGTTGCTACCTCTACTAAAGGACAAGGAGGAGTACTAGAGGATAGAGGATCTAGAAGAAGAAAACTCTAGGGAACTACAACCCTAGTAGGAGAAAAGTAGAACTACTAAACCACCTAAGTTAAGCTAGGAAATTAATAGACAAGCTAGTCCTAGCACTAGTAGGAGACTGCATCCTAAAGCAAAAGGATTAACTATTATATAGCAGGACCTATAAGGATATAGGGATTAGGAGGGGAACTAAGACTAGACCTATAGCTAAAAGAGAAGGAGATCTATCTTAGATAAAGGACTAGGCCTAGAGCTAAAAGCTTATAGCATAGTTATAAGACAAGTGCTTTAGAAGAGACAGAGAGAACATAGATAGGAGGAGGAGCTAAGTGCTAAGCATTATAGGGCATTCCTTAGCTAAGTCTAAGGCTAAGAATAGGAGTAGATTTAGGAAGCCCTATTAGAGGTTTAAGAGTCTGCATTTGCAGCAATTGCCCCTTAAATCTCTGTATAGAGACAAGAGGTGCCTATTCTAAAGTCCTATAAGGAGGCAATTTAGGATCCTAAATAGGGACATATATAGGAAGATGCAGTCTAAAAGGAACTAACTGCATTAAGAAGCAATAATACCTAGATAGAGGTTGTTCTACCTAAAGGAGCAAACCTTGTTATATCTAAGTAGGTGTTTAATATAAAGAGATTAATTAGTAGAGCTATTAAGAAATTTAAGGCAAGACTAGTTGCAAGAGGTTTCTCTTAGAAATTTAGAGTTAACTTCTAGGAGACCTTTGCACTAATAGTTAGGCATAATACCTTAAGGGTGTTTATAGCTGTAGTTTGTAAGAAGGATCTAGAACTTTACTAAGTAGATATAAACAATGCATTTACTAAGAGCAAGCTTTAGGAAGAAATCTTTATAATCCTACCTCTAGGAGTTAAGATTCTACCTAATATAGTCCTGCAGATTCTAAGAAGCTTATATAGACTAAAGCAAGCAGCAAGAGACTAGAACAAACTCTATATCTTAAAGTTAAAACAGATTAGGTTTATATAATTAGAGGTAGACCTATGCCTTCTTATCTATAGAGAAAGGAACATCTTAATCCTAATATATATAGATAATATTCCTATTGCAGCACTAAAGCTGGAAGATGTGCTTTAGTTTAAGGAACAGCTAGGCAAGGTGTTTAAGATTAAAGATCTTAGAGAACTAGAGAAGATCCTTAGGATAAGGTTAATAAGAGACAGACAAGCTAGAACTTTAAAGCTTAATTAAGAACACTTTATCTAGGAGAACCTTGCAAAGCTAGGAATAACTAAGGAGATAGCTAACCTAACTCTCTTACTAATAGACAGCTATAATAGTCTAAGACTAATAGGCTTATATAATAAGAGGGGGAACAGGATAGAGTACTAAAGCTAAACTAGTACCTAGATGTAGCCTATAGTTATAACAAGACTAGACATTGCTTTCTCTCTTAGAAGGCTAAGCTTATATGTCTTAGACCTAGCTAAGAGACACTTGCAAGCTCTAAAGAAACTAGCTAGGTACCTAAGATTATCCTAAGACTTAGGACTAATATTTAGAAGAAATAGAGGAAAGCTAATAGGGTATTTAGACTCTAACTATGCAATAGACAAAGCAGATAGAGTCTTAATCCTTAGAAGCATCTTCTTCCTTTATAGAGCCCTAGTTTCTTAGATAAGCAGAAAGCAGAAGTCTATTGCAACATTAATAATAGAAGCTAAGTATATAGCTATAAATGCATGTGCAAAGCAATCTTAATTCTTGGCAGCACTCTTAAGAGAGATAGACTATGCAAGGCTAGTAGGAGAATGCCTATTCTAGCTAACTATTAAAGCCTATCCTAACATAGTAATGTTACGGTTAGGACAACGTGAGGAGAAACCAAGAACTGAGAGCCAATAGAGAAGCGGACCCAACTGACACGTCAGAGGTCACGTGACGCTTGGCGACCAAACTGACCAGACGACCGGACGAACCGGTTAGGTGGACGAACAGGAGGACAGGACGCCAAGACATGGCACTATATAGACGACGCTCTTTACCGGGTAGATAGGAGCCTCGTGCTCAACTCAATACAACTCTCTTAGGGTTATGTTACAAACCTTTCAGGACCTTCTCTGATATACCACGAGGACATTGCGAGGATCGACACTTCCCAGGCCAACCCCATATCAGATTAGGGTTAGGCTGCCGACGGACAGGCAGGACGTAACAAGTAAAAGAGCTAAGGCTAGTGCAAATTATAGGAGACAATTAGGCAGCCTTAACCCTTATTAAGGATGTATATACCTATAAGAGATCTAAATATATTAATATTGCATATAACTATGTTAGGCATCTCTAGTAGCAAAGGAAGGTTGCAGTAGAATATATTCTAATAAAAGAGATAGTTGCTAATAGCCTAACTAAACTAAAGAATAGGCTACAGTTTTAGGAGTTTATAAGACAACTCTAACTTGCATAAGGAAAGGCAAAAGATTCCTGCCCTAACTATAGATTAAACCCTAGACCTTAGGAACGCAAAAATTAAAGGGGATTAAAAGTAAACGTTATCTACTTTAAGCCCCTAAACTAAGCCTAGGAGTTGCACTATAGAAGAAGTAGCTTGCTACTCTTAATAAGTAATTAGAATCTAGGAATCTATATATAGTTTAAAAGGGAGTCTAGGCAAAAGAAAAAAAGGCACTAAATTCTACCCTACTCTAGTAGGGCGAATTTAATGCAGCACTAGGCTAAGGAGTTAAACTAAGATAGATTAGGTATATAGCTCTAACTATATAACTATAGCACCTAATAACTTATTATAATTTAGGGATAGATTTAAATGCAGGCAGAAGACTATCTAGCCTAAGTAGGAGTATTAGAAAGTGCAGTCTAGTTAGACATTCTAAGGGACACTTTAGGGATTAGGATTAGGTAACTTAGGTTATATAACATTAGGTTATATAACTTAGCTAATGCCTATCTTAGGAGTAAGATGCAACCTATAACTAACTAACATAATTAACTCGGTTAGTTCCTACTTATCGCCTCTACTTCTACTACGTATTATACCTATAATACGAGCCTGTCCGACGCCCCCGCACGATAGGAGTTATTCTTCGCGCGTTCTATAATATCTAGTACTTCGCGTACGAATATATAGTAGTACTAGATAGTACGAGTATAGTTATTAGGTTAGTCGCGCGGTATAATATCGTCGTTAGCGATAGCGCTAGGAGCGACGTACTTAGAGGCGAGAGGAGTAACCGAGTCCTTATTCTTAACTAACTATTAGATAATAGTCTTAGACCTTAATATATCTCTAACTAGAAGCTTCTTCTTATTATACTCGTCCTATATAAAGTTATATTACTAAAACCCGATTAGTTCTATATAGCGGAAGTAGACAAATAAATAGAAGAAAGTAACTAGAAACCCTACCGTTAGGGTTTTAGGTTAGAAACTCTATTAATAGGGTTTTTAGTCGTTTCGATCTAATTCGCGTAGCTATAGAGTAATAATAAAGGAGAAGGAATTAGATTCCTTAGTATAGAGGAATATAGCGAGTATAATAAGATAAGAAATAGATAGGGGTACTTAAGCTAGGTTTACTTAGGCCTACCGTTAATATTGCTTTTTATAGCTTCTCTAGTAGCTTAATAAAAGTCGTAATAAGATCCTTAAAGGCATCCTAGGTATATATCCGGAAGTATAAAATCGGCATCGACTTATTATTAGTTAGTATAGCCTTAGTAACGTTAGCGACCTAGATGCCGAGATCTTTAGTAGTTAGTAATAAGTATATAGTACCGGGATTAAGGCGGGCCTATACCGCTAGGTCGTCGAGATAGTTTTAGTGCTACTTTATAGCGCGCTCTATCTCTAGTAGAGCTAGCTCTTCCGTAGTTAACTCTTTAGCGCCTAGTCGGCTAGGTATACCCTTCGCCTTCGACTTGCTAGGTATTGCCTTTAACTTCTTTAGTATTAGGTCTAGCGTCCCCTACTAGTCCGGCGAAAAGGGCCGCTTCCTATCTCGAGCTATAGCTACGAACTTAACTTAATTGCAACTATAGAATTCTAACGGACAAAATAACTAAAAACCCTACTATTAGAGTTTTCCGATTAAAGAAGGAGGACGACGTAGGTACTAGAGCGGTAGAGGTAGATATAAGTAGAAAGGTTTAGAAGTAGCGACGGCGAGTATTTATACTATAGAAGGGCGTACGAGCTACTATTAGTAAGTAAATAAATTTTATTTACTCGCGTCTAGTATATATATTAGTATATACCGTCCGCTAATTAGAATTACTAATAGCCCTACTCTATATCTAGAAGCTACTCCTATATACTACGGCTTCTACCGTAGGCTAATTAGAGCGATATAGTACCTAGAAAATAAGGCCGTAAGGCTATTATAATTATAACTAAGGTTAGGCCGTAAGGTATCTAGATAACTAGTATTCCCTATTAATAGGATTTCTAGTTACCGTAGTAGAAATATTATGCGCGCTATAGATAGCTATAGTAGTATATTAAGTACTATAGGCTACGAGGATAGTATACGACTATATTTATAAAGCGAGACTAGGTATATATAACGTAACTTAACTAGATATCCTACTATTAGAAGACTCGCTCGTTACTCGAAACCCTAAACCCTAATAATAGGGTTTCTAGTCGATTTCGGTCGCTAGTCGGTTTTATAATTCTAAACCTTAGTCGAATACTAGTAATTAGGTCTCTATCGTAGGTCCTAGTTAGTTATAGTCGTCGATGTCGTGCGGGGGCGTCGGACAGGCTCGTATTGTAGGTATAA
Organism: Cercospora nicotianae; assembly: GCA_029490675.1. Taxonomy (NCBI): domain Eukaryota; kingdom Fungi; phylum Ascomycota; class Dothideomycetes; order Mycosphaerellales; family Mycosphaerellaceae; genus Cercospora; species Cercospora nicotianae. The sequence goes on along the minus strand of JANQAT010000007.1, from coordinate 4,969,505 downwards.
TACGCAGTAGAAGTAGAGGCGATAAGTAGGAACCAACCGAGTTGATTGTGTTAGTTAGTTATAGGTTGCATCTCACTCCTGAGATGGGCATCAGCTGAGTCATGTGACCTAATGTCACATGACCTAAGTCACCTGATCCTGATCCCCAAAGTGTCCCTCAGAATGTCTAACTGGACTGCACTTTCCAACACTCCCACTCAGGCCAGATGGTCTTCTGCCTGCATTTAAATCCATCCCCAAATCATGATGAGTCATCAGGTGCTGTGGTCACATGGTTGGAGCTGTGTACCCAATCCATCTTGGTTCAACTCCTTGGCCTGGTGCTGCATTGAATTCGCCCTGCCAGAGTAGGGTGGAATTCAGTGCCTTTTGCTCTTTTGCCTAGGCTCCCTTTTGAACCATATATGGATTCCCAGATTCTGATTACTCATCAAGAGTGGCAAGCCACTTCTTCCATGGTGCAACTCCTGGGCTTGGTTTGGGGGCTTGAAGTGGACAACGTTCACTTTCAATCCCCTTTGATTTTTGCGTTCCCAAGGTCTAGGGTTCAATCCACAGTTGGGGCAGGAATCTTTTGCCTTTCCTTATGCAAGTTGGAGTTGTCTTACAAACTCCTGAAACTGTGGCCCATTCTTTGGTTTGGTCAGGCCATCAGCAACCATCTCTTTTGTTGGAACATATTCCACTGCAACCTTCCTTTGCCACCAGAGATGCCTGACATGGTTGTATGCAATATCAATGTGTTTGGATCTCTCATGGGTATGTGCATCCTTGACAAGGGTCAAGGCTGCCTGATTGTCTCCCATGATTTGCACTGGCCTCAGCTCTTTCACTGTGTCAGGATGGGCTTTGACAGTTGGCTGGAATAGGCATTCTCCCACCAGCCTTGCACAGTCCATCTCTCTCAAGAGTGCTGCCAAGAATTGAGATTGCTTTGCACATGCATTCATAGCCATGTACTCAGCTTCCATTGTTGATGTTGCAACAGACTTCTGCTTTCTGCTCATCCAAGAAACTGGGGCTCCACAAAGGAAGAAGATGCTTCCAAGGATTGAGACTCTGTCTGCTTTGTCCATTGCATAGTCAGAGTCTGAATACCCTATCAGCTTTCCTCCATTTCTTCTGGAACATCAGTCCCAAGTCTTGGGATGATCTCAGGTACCTGGCCAGTTTCTTCCAGAGCTTGCAAGTGTCTCTTAGCTGGGTCTGAGACATATGAGCTCAGCCTTCCAAGAGAGAAAGCAATGTCTGGTCTTGTCATAACTATGGGCCACATCCAGGTACCAGTTTGGCTTTGGTACTCTGTCCTGTTCCCCCTCTCATCATACAAGCCTGTTGGTCTTAGACTGTCATAGCTGTCCATTGGTGAGAGAGTTGGGTTGGCCATCTCCTTGGTCATTCCCAGCTTTGCAAGGTTCTCCTAGATAAAGTGTTCTTGATCAAGCTTCAAAGTTCCAGCTTGTCTGTCTCTTGTTAACCTCATCCCAAGGATCTTCTCTGGTTCTCCAAGATCTTTGATCTTGAACACCTTGCCCAGCTGTTCCTTGAACCAAAGCACATCTTCCAGCTTTGGTGCTGCAATAGGAATATCATCCACATGTGTCAGGATCAAGATGTTCCTTTCTCTGTGGATGAGAAGGCATGGGTCCACCTCTGATTGTGTGAACCCAATCTGTTTCAACTTTGAGACACAGAGTTTGTTCCAGTCTCTTGCTGCTTGCTTTAGTCCATACAAGCTTCTTAGAATCTGCAGGACCATGTTAGGTGGAATCTCAACTCCTGGAGGTGGGATCATGAAGATTTCTTCCTGAAGCTTGCTCTCAGTGAATGCATTGTTTACATCCACTTGGTGAAGTTCCAGATCCTTCTCACAAACCACAGCCATAAACACCCTTAAGGTATCATGCCTGACTGTTGGTGCAAAGGTCTCCTGGAAGTCAACTCCAAATTTCTGAGAGAAACCTCTTGCAACTAGTCTTGCCTTGAATTTCTCAATGGCTCCACTGATTGATCTCTTCACATCAAACACCCACTTGGATGTGACAAGGTTTGCTCCTTTGGGTGGAACAACCTCTGTCCAGGTGTTGTTGCTTCTTAATGCAGTTAGTTCCTTTTGGACTGCATCTTCCCACATATGTCCCCATTTGGGATCCTGAATTGCCTCCTTGTAGGACTTTGGAATAGGCACCTCTTGTCTCTGTGCAGAGATTTGAGGGGCAATTGCTGCAAATGCAGACTCTTGAACCTCTGACAGGGCTTCCCAAATCCACTCCCATTCTTGGCCTTGGACTTGGCTGAGGAATGCCCTGTGATGCTTGGCACTTGGCTCCTCCTCCTGTCCATGTTCTCTCTGTCTCTTCTGAAGCACTTGTCTTGTAACCATGCTGTGAGCTTTTGGCTCTGGGCCTGGTCCTTCATCTGAGACAGATCTCCTTCTCTTTTGGCCATGGGTCTGGTCTTGGTTCCCCTCCTGATCCCTGTGTCCTTGTGGGTCCTGCTGTGCAACAGTTGATCCTTTTGCTTTGGGATGCAGTCTCCCACTAGTGCCAGGACTGGCTTGTCCATTGATTTCCTGGCTTGACTCAGGTGGTTCAGTGGTTCCACTTTTCTCCTGCTGGGGTTGTAGTTCCCCAGAGTTTTCTTCTTCTGGATCCTCCATCCTCTGGTACTCCTCCTTGTCCTTTGGTGGAGGTGGCAACTGCACAAAGAGTGTTTGGCTGGGACCTGCAGGTTTGGTTGCCATGGCTGCAGGTGCAGCAGCTGCAGAGGGTGCAACTGCTGTTGGCTTCTTTGGAGGTCTGCCAACTGGGTTTCTGACAGGTGCACTGCTTGCTTGATTGAGCTTGGGAACATTCAGCTCCATATCTCCTCCTTTCTCATGCTCAAACCAAGTTGCAGTGTTGTGGGCCTTGATAGCCCTCATGTCAGGCTCCCAGAAGAGCCACATTTTGGCAGTGTCAGGGACATACCCAATAAACACAGCATCTTTGCCTCTGTTCATTAGTTTGTCTGATCTCATCCCAGCTGGCTGGGACTTGGGATCCATGTAGACCACTGCTTTGCAACCCCAGACTCTGAAGTGTGACACAGAGGGTTGGATGCCTGAAAAGGCTTCCTCAGGTGACACTTTGAATCCATCAATTTCTGGGCCATTAGGAAGAGAATTTCTGACAACCATGCAGGCTGCCAAGGCTTCTGGCCAGAATTCAATGGGCATGTGAGCATCCTCCAGCATTGCTCTCACATGGTCTTCAGAGGTTTGGATTGACCTCTCAACTACTCCATTCTGGATAGAGTTGTATGCCTCAGTTGTGTGGAAGGAGATTCCATATTCCTTCTCCCACTGCTTCAGCACAGCAAGAAGCTCTCTTGCTCCATCACTCCTTACAATCTGGAGGGGATTCCCTGATTGCAGCTCAGCTTTCACCTTCCAGTCTCTGAGGATACTTGGTGCATCTTCTCTGGACTTCATTGGGAAAGTCCATTTCTTTCTTGAGAAGTTGTCAACAATCTCAAGCCACCATTTGTATCCTAGTCTTGAGACAGGCAAAGGACCACAGACATCAACAGAAACAAGAGACAGCCTTTGAGGCTTCCTCTCAGTTTCTTTTCCTCTATGTTTCTTCATCTTTGCCAAGGAACATACCCTGCAAGGTTGGTGTTCCTTCGGAATAGGAATCTGAGCCTTCAAGTCAGATACCTTGTGCAGGTTTCTGAGAAGACCCTCTCCAAAATGTGCAAGTCTCCTATGCCAGAGCTCCCACTGTTCTTGGGACTTCTCTTGGGCTTCAAAGGCATAGGGTTGTTGAATAGTTCCCTGTGCAGTGCATGCCATTGCAGACATCTCATGGAATGCACTCCCTATCTCATTAATAAAGGGAACTCCTCCTATCATCTTTGTCTGGAAAAGAGGTTTTCCAGAGGGTGAATTAAGTGAAAAGTCTGGCAGTTTGAGACCAAACTGCCTGCAAAGTTGGCTGACAGAAACAAGATTAACTCCAAGACCAGGTACAAACAGCACATCCTTCAGAACTCCAGGATCTCCCAGGCTTGCACTCATTACAGCATCTCCCACATGTGTTGCTCTGATAAAGCCTCCACCAACCTTGATCCACTTCTTCCCTTGGAGGGGCTTCAGTTTCCTGAAGAGTGATTCTTGGTCAGTCATGTGGGAGGAAGCACCAGTGTCAACCAGCCAGTATGATGGTCTTGACTTGCCTTTTGCTTCCACTGCTGAGTGGCCTGTCTCTTCCACATCATCCTCCTCTGAGGGATGGTCCGATGTTTCAGATCCTCCTGCAGAAGGTCCTGCCTCTTCTTGGGCAGCATGGGCCTTCTTGAAGGGTTTCCTCAGGTTTTGTCTCTTCCTGAGGGACTGGACTTCCAGGCTGAGTTTCTTCACCATTTCTTTCAGTGCTTCTTTGTCTGGTGAAGACCTCCTCCTGAAGGTGCTCTCTCTGGGTGGTGATCTTCTCTTCTCCACCCTGCTGCTCTGTCTTGGGTTGACAGTTCTCTTGGCTTTGTCAAGGTGTGGACACTTGGCAACACCTCCAAAATGCTCCTGGTCACACAGGTAACATTTCAGCATTGTGCCTTGGATCCCTCTTCCCTTGGCAAACATTCCTGTTTCCTGGCTATCACCATGCAAGATTGCTTCCTCTGCTTCAAGATATTGGAGGACTTGTTCATGGTCAGGGTCTTCTTGCATCTGAACAATCTGCCTTATGCTTCTATACTCCATAGGCAAGGAGTGTAGCAGGTGGTCAAGTCTGGTCCTGGGTTCTTGGTAGAACTTGTAATTTGAGTCCACTTCAGCTATCCTTCTCCCAAGTTTTGTTAGATGCTCCCATGCTTCTCTAATTGTCATGTCCCCTTGCATCTTGAATGAGGTATACTCCTCAACAAGCTTCATTGCATTAGCTTTCTGAGTCTTCCCATATTTTGTCTTAAGCTTGTCCCAGATGTTCTTGGCCTTTGCTTCTGCTAGAGCTAGGCTCTGATCATCCTTGCTGAGGCAAATCAGCATTTCATACTTTGCCTCTGCATTTGCCTTTGTCCATCTTGGACCAAACTCTGACTCCTCAAGGGTGGGGAATGGTGATGATGACTTTGATGAACTTGGTGTCCCATCCTCTACAATTGGTGCCTTTCCCTTGGTAATAATCCAATGCAAGTCCTTGCTGATGAGGTGCAACTCTATTAGGCTGAACCACAGCTCCCAGTTTTCTCTTGTCAAGACTGGTGCAGCTCCCTTCTTTGCCTTGTATCCACTCTCTGAATCCATTACTGCAAAATCAAACAAACAAATCCAACTCCAGAAAACACAGGCTCTTTCAATCTGATTGGCAGCTTCTGGATTTCTGCCTTCCCTGGTTGCTGAGACTCTTCTCTCTCAGCTGAGGTGTCCAAGGACTCTTCTCTCTTAGGGGAGTTGGTTAGGTTCTTGGGTGGAGAACCTCCAAAAGATCCACCTTCTCAGAAGGGCACTACTAGCCAGTTCTGAGGTATTGGCAGTACTTGGTGCTTGGGCCTAGTCTTATCCTTTTGGGTGCTGCAGTCCAAGACTGATCCTTTCCTCTTTACACTCCTTTGGTATGCCTCTCTTTCAAAGCAGAGTGTGCCTTACTAGGCTTTTCTCTGTCTTACCTGCCCTTTGGGAACTTCTGGTTGGCAACCAGGATCTTCCAAAGCTTCTAGGCAGTGCAGATGGGATATGCCTCCAGTCTCCCTTGTGCTCTTTTCCTGCTTCTCTGTCCGGTTGATACTGCAGGTCCTGCAAGAGGTGACAGGTGTCACTTTGAGGATGAGAAGGCTAACTCTTTCTACTTAGGGCCTCTCTGCAAACCCGGGCTCATAACCTGTCGTGCGGGGGCGTCGGACAGGCTCGTATTGTAGGTATAATACGCAGTAGAAGTAGAGGCGATAAGTAGGAACCAACCGAGTTGATTGTGTTAGTTAGTTATAGGTTGCATCTCACTCCTGAGATGGGCATCAGCTGAGTCATGTGACCTAATGTCACATGACCTAAGTCACCTGATCCTGATCCCCAAAGTGTCCCTTAGAATGTCTAACTGGACTGCACTTTCCAACAGTCGATTATATTTAATATTATACTATTAGATCGTTTAAAAAGCTTCGCGAGGGCGAAGGCGACGATAATAACGCCTTAGATAGCATCCCCGCCTCTAAAGAGGACCTTCGTACGAATCTAGTCGAGATACTAGTCTAAATTAGTAGAAGCGTAGGCGAAAGTAGAGAGTAACTATAGGCGCTAGGTTTAGAATATAGCGATATATATAGGAAATACGACGTTACGGAAACGATACGTTAGAGTAGTCTATAAGCGTAATCTATAGACGATAGGCTAGGGTTATAAGTAGTAGAAGTAATACGAGTATAGTACGAGATAGTTGCTATTATAGCGACGGTTAGTACGCCTCTAGATATCTAGAACTATACCGAAGTTAGTATAACCCTCGAAAGTATATTTAGCGTCGACGCTATAGACTATATAGTACGTATATCGCCTAACGTATATAGCGATAAGATATCTAATACCGTTTAATTAAAGCGGCGTCTATAGTAAGCTATTAGGCTATTTCTTCTACGCCCCTATATAATAGAGAGTCGTCGGTAGGATTAGAGACGTCTATTATATCGTCGCTTATAGGGTATATATATATACTATATAGCGCGTCGTTAGGACTAGAATACGTATAAGCTATAATAGGACTATCGAGGTAGGTGTTACGGTTAGGACAACGTGAGGAGAAACCAAGAACTGAGAGCCAATAGAGAAGCGGACCCAACTGACACGTCAGAGGTCACGTGACGCTTGGCGACCAAACTGACCAGACGACCGGACGAACCGGTTAGGTGGACGAACAGGAGGACAGGACGCCAAGACATGGCACTATATAGACGACGCTCTTTACCGGGTAGATAGGAGCCTCGTGCTCAACTCAATACAACTCTCTTAGGGTTATGTTACAAACCTTTCAGGACCTTCTCTGATATACCACGAGGACATTGCGAGGATCGACACTTCCCAGGCCAACCCCATATCAGATTAGGGTTAGGCTGCCGACGGACAGGCAGGACGTAACAACTTTGAGCACCAAAAGCCGAAGGGGAGCGCTATCGATCAATGTCAAGAAAGACTCAGGACGTTGCCGACACAAGAAGTCCATCACGACAACAGCTATCGACTGGAATCACGGAACGAATGAGCAACATGTCGATTAACGGAAGCGGGAAACAATCGACTCCCACTATGAGCACAGCGGGCTCATACGAGTCAACCCACGCACCTAAGATATCCACGCCGGAGACGTTCGACGGGACTAAGGAGAAGTTGGAGAACTTCCAGCTGCAGGTTCAGTTGTACCTCCACTTCAACGCGCACCAGTTTCATAGCGAGGCCGACAAGGTCTTGTATGCCGCATCCTTCCTACGGGGAAGAGCCGCCAGAGGATTCCGAGCATACCTGAAGGACTGGCTCGTCTGCCAGAATTCAGATGATGAACCAGAAACGGAAACCAGAAGAATCTTCCACAGCTACGACAAGTTCGAAGAGAAACTTAATGATCTATACGGGATACCCAACGAAGAGGCACACGCCGATCGCCATATCCGACAACTCCGACAAACCACTTCTGTCGCCGCATATGCGTCAGAATTCCAAGGATACCAGGCCGATCTCGAGTGGAACGACGCTGCCTATCGCTCGCAGTTTTACCTGGGACTGAAGGATTCAGTCAAGGCCGAATTATCCCGAAACTCCAGCATGACCACGCTTGGTGCAATGATCAAGGCAGCAAAGGAAATCGACGAGAGACTCCAGGAGCTGAAGTACGACCGATTCGTACAGCCTGGATACCAGAGACCCGCTCGAGGCGGAAGAGGGGGCTTCAAGGCCAGAAGTCAAGACCCTGATTACGGAGATCCAATGGAGTTGGATGCTACCGAACGTACGCGAGGAAGGAAGCTGAAGAGCAAAGGCTTCACCTGCTACGAGTGTGGCGAGGAAGGCCACTACGCGCGGAACTGCAGAAAGAAAAACAAGGTCAGCCGTGAAATGAACACCATGGCTCGGACAACAGCATACCGGGAATGCGAGGAAGACTCCTCGAAATCCGACTAGTTCGGAGGGACAACCCCGAAGGGCTCATTGAACCGCGGTCTCTTGGTTCGATAACCTAGGCAGAAAGAGATCAGCACCAGGACAACGGAAAAACGATATGGACACATGTACCTGGAGGGTCCGGCGACGGAAGACTCTTGAACAGGCTCGAGACCGGCAACACTAGCAGGGTCCGCGAAGAAATCAGGCATTTCAGAAAAGTCAGCCCACACGGTCGGGGGCAACTCCAGAGATCCTTCCGGGAAGGCAGTGTCCGGCTCTAGCAGGAAATCGGATGACACAGGAGGAGAAGGCGGTAAGGGAACCTCGCGAAGAGATGCGAGATCTGCCCGAATAGCCTCATCCTCACGCTCCTCAGCGAAGCGCAGCTGTTTTCGAAGGCGATGGACCTTCGCTTCTCGCTCGATGAGCGCGGAACGAGCTTCGGTCGCAAGCTCCTCTGCCTCTTCAAGCTTTCGTTTCAGCTGGCGCCGCTGATCGCGCAGCCGCTCCCACTCGGTCCAGGTAACCGACACATCGCAAGAAACGTAGCCCTTGCGGGCGCATTCAGAACACTGGCCATGACGAACGTCGACGACGCACTTGGGGCGCTCCTCGCCCTTGGGGACCTTTGCGTTGCGGCAACCAGTGCAAGGCTTGGGCATTTCGACACCTTCAAGTTTGATTCGTTCCGCTTGACGATCACGACGTTCTTGGCGAGTTAGAGCTGGCATGATGTTGGTAGAAAAGGAAGAGAGACTTACCTGTGGAAAGAGAACTCGGGACGAGTTACTACAGGGAGAGGGGATGATGTTACGGTTAGGACAACGTGAGGAGAAACCAAGAACTGAGAGCCAATAGAGAAGCGGACCCAACTGACACGTCAGAGGTCACGTGACGCTTGGCGACCAAACTGACCAGACGACCGGACGAACCGGTTAGGTGGACGAACAGGAGGACAGGACGCCAAGACATGGCACTATATAGACGACGCTCTTTACCGGGTAGATAGGAGCCTCGTGCTCAACTCAATACAACTCTCTTAGGGTTATGTTACAAACCTTTCAGGACCTTCTCTGATATACCACGAGGACATTGCGAGGATCGACACTTCCCAGGCCAACCCCATATCAGATTAGGGTTAGGCTGCCGACGGACAGGCAGGACGTAACAGTAGGTACTTAAGGCACTATAATAATAGGCGTATCCGGATAGAAACGCGTTAGCTACGTAGGCTTCGCGTTAAGGTCGGAGCGAGGGGTTTACGTAGTCGGGCACGTAGTTATAATCGTCGCTAACTATAATAGTAGGAGAAGGCTACTATAGAGTAGGGAGTAGTATAATACTCGTTATAAGTATACTATTTTACCTAGCTTAGCTAGTCTCCTAACTAAGACGTAATAACGAGTTAATCTTCCTAAAATAGATAATAATACGTATATAGGGATAATCGAACCCTCGGCTAGCGCCTACGTTGCGACTAATAGTCTAGATCTATCGTCCGCGAGCTAACGGTTAATAATATTAGCTTTCTCCTTAAGCGAGCTAGACTTAGACGTATACGAGTAGTACTCGAGCTAGAACGTAATATATATAGCCTACGAGCGGTAATTTATATATATAATTACCTTATCCTTCCTAGCTATAAACGTATACGGAGGATATATATACTCCTAAATAATATTCTATAACTAGTCGAGTTCGTTATCTAAGTCGTCCCGATTACCTCGGGCTAGTCTCGTTTATATAGTATACCGAATATTTAGGTAGTTCGTAGACGTCCGGATAATTAAAGGGTCCTTTAGAAAGTTCCGCCGCCTTAACTTCTACTCTATTATTAGTAGTAGCGACGCGGTAAGATAAACTATCTACGTCTATACCGCCTAGATCTATAGTAGTTAAAGGACGTATTATTAGGTTTATCTGCGCTAGGCTAATAACCTAAGATCTTACTAAGTAGAAGCTTAAGCTCGATCGGGGTTTAAGCTTATCGGGTAGTCTAGAGGAAGGCAACGAAGTAGGAAGAGTTACTTAATTCTAATTAGTAAGATAGAATAGTAAGTTATATGCGATAACTATCTAGAGAGGCGATACTTATCGCTACTATATATAAAGGAGACTCTTCTATCTTAGCTATATTAGCCGTCTATACGTCTAGTCGTCCGGTCGTATAGTCGTCTAGTCGTATTAGACTATTCTCCCTACTTAGCGGTCGTGCACGTAATCTGCATTATTAGGGTATAACTTCTTATCGATTAGTCCTGCCTTTCTCTTTCTTGCCCGCCTGCAGCGTATAACTATCTATATTTCTAGATAGGATATAGTACTACTCCGCAATAATAAGGAGTATAAGCTTATATAATATTTTATAACTTAGTATAAAGTACTAAGGCGTTAAGTTCTAATAACTTTAATTACTTAACGACTAATATCTAAGAGAGTCTTACGAGCTATACGCTTCTTTACGCTACTAGTATTAGTAGTATCGAAGTCCTCTATAGGGCGCTTATAGAGATAAAGTAGATCTTAGAAGACGTTCTAAGAGTTTACTAAGATCTCTTTCTTACGCTCTAACTCGTTCTGCTAATTCGTAACGCTAACTAGCTCTACTATAATAGCGGTAACCTACTCGTCGGATAGATTATCTATAGCTTTAAGAGAGAAGGTATCTTCGCGAGGTCTCGAATAAGATAACGATTAACTACCTACTCTATAACGTTTATAATAAAAGTAGTACGCTTGCTCTAAGGTCCTATTAGCAAAATACGAGAATATTATAGATAGGTTATATACCTCGTAGAGAGCTAAGAGATAGTCTAGAGCATTTTCTATAGTACTACGGACATTATTATTTAAACCGAGACGTATACTTAATATAGCCTTATAGTCCGAGTATAACGAAGTCTTAGGGGTAGCAAGCTCTCTATCGAGCTAGTAGTTAGCTAGCTTCGTTATATTAGCCTAAAGTGCCGCTAATATTATTATTTAAACCGAGACGTATACTTAATACGGCTATATATATATTGCGGTCCGAGTTTAATAAAGTCTCGGTAGTAGTAAGCTCTCTATCGAGCTAGTAGTTAGCTAGCTTCGTTATATTAGTATATAGTGCTACTAATATTGTTATTTAAACCGAGACGTATACTTAATGCGGCTATATATATATTGCAGTCCGAGTTTAATAAAGTCTTAGTAGTAGTAAGCTCTCTATCGAGCTTATAGTTAGCTAGCTTCGTTAGATTAGCCTATAGTGCCGTAGATATTATTATTTAAACCGAGACTTTCTTAGGGGCAGTAAGCTTATATATATATTACGGTCTAAGTTTAACGAAGTCTCGGTAGTAGTAAGCTCTCTATCGAGCCTATAGTTAGCTAGCTTCGTTATATTAGCTAGGTACGATAGATCGTATATCGTATTCGAGGTATTCTTATCTTTAACGAGCTTATAAAGCTAGGTCTAGGCTAGTTCGAAGTAGCGGTCTAAGTCTTCGTCTATAAAGTCTAAGATCTGTCGTGCGGGGGCGTCGGACAGGCTCGTATTATAGGTATAATACGTAGTAGAAGTAGAGGCGATAAGTAGGAACTAACCGAGTTAATTATATTAGTTAGTTATAGGTTGCATCTTACTCCTAAGATAGGCATTAGCTAAGTTATATAACCTAATGTTATATAACCTAAGTTACCTAATCCTAATCCCTAAAGTGTCCCTTAGAATGTCTAACTAGACTGCACTTTCTAATACTCCTACTTAGGCTAGATAGTCTTCTGCCTGCATTTAAATCTATCCCTAAATTATAATAAGTTATTAGGTGCTATAGTTATATAGTTAGAGCTATGTACCCAATCCATCTTAGTTCAACTCCTTAGCCTAGTGCTGCATTGAATTCGCCCTACTAGAGTAGGGTAGAATTTAGTGCCTTTTGCTCTTTTGCCTAGGCTCCCTTTTAAACTATATATAGATTCCCAGATTCTAATTACTTATTAAGAGTAGCAAGCTACTTCTTCTATAGTGCAACTCCTAGGCTTAGTTTAGGGGCTTAAAGTAGATAACGTTTACTTTTAATCCCCTTTAATTTTTGCGTTCCTAAGGTCTAGGGTTTAATCTATAGTTAGGGCAGGAATCTTTTACCTTTCCTTATGCAAGTTAGAGTTGTCTTATAAACTCCTAAAACTGTAGCCTATTCTTTAGTTTAGTTAGGCTATTAGCAACTATCTCTTTTGTTAGAATATATTCTACTGCAACCTTCCTTTGCTACTAGAGATACCTAATATAGTTATATGCAATATTAATATGTTTAGATCTCTTATAGGTATATGCATCCTTAATAAGGGTTAAGGCTGCCTAATTGTCTCCTATAATTTGCACTAGCCTTAGCTCTTTTACTTGTTACGTCCTGCCTGTCCGTCGGCAGCCTAACCCTAATCTGATATGGGGTTGGCCTGGGAAGTGTCGATCCTCGCAATGTCCTCGTGGTATATCAGAGAAGGTCCTGAAAGGTTTGTAACATAACCCTAAGAGAGTTGTATTGAGTTGAGCACGAGGCTCCTATCTACCCGGTAAAGAGCGTCGTCTATATAGTGCCATGTCTTGGCGTCCTGTCCTCCTGTTCGTCCACCTAACCGGTTCGTCCGGTCGTCTGGTCAGTTTGGTCGCCAAGCGTCACGTGACCTCTGACGTGTCAGTTGGGTCCGCTTCTCTATTGGCTCTCAGTTCTTGGTTTCTCCTCACGTTGTCCTAACCGTAACATTACTATGTTAGGATAGGCTTTAATAGTTAGCTAGAATAGGCATTCTCCTACTAGCCTTGCATAGTCTATCTCTCTTAAGAGTGCTGCCAAGAATTAAGATTGCTTTGCACATGCATTTATAGCTATATACTTAGCTTCTATTATTAATGTTGCAATAGACTTCTGCTTTCTGCTTATCTAAGAAACTAGGGCTCTATAAAGGAAGAAGATGCTTCTAAGGATTAAGACTCTATCTGCTTTGTCTATTGCATAGTTAGAGTCTAAATACCCTATTAGCTTTCCTCTATTTCTTCTAAATATTAGTCCTAAGTCTTAGGATAATCTTAGGTACCTAGCTAGTTTCTTTAGAGCTTGCAAGTGTCTCTTAGCTAGGTCTAAGACATATAAGCTTAGCCTTCTAAGAGAGAAAGCAATGTCTAGTCTTGTTATAACTATAGGCTACATCTAGGTACTAGTTTAGCTTTAGTACTCTATCCTGTTCCCCCTCTTATTATATAAGCCTATTAGTCTTAGACTATTATAGCTGTCTATTAGTAAGAGAGTTAGGTTAGCTATCTCCTTAGTTATTCCTAGCTTTGCAAGGTTCTCCTAGATAAAGTGTTCTTAATTAAGCTTTAAAGTTCTAGCTTGTCTGTCTCTTATTAACCTTATCCTAAGGATCTTCTCTAGTTCTCTAAGATCTTTAATCTTAAACACCTTGCCTAGCTGTTCCTTAAACTAAAGCACATCTTCCAGCTTTAGTGCTGCAATAGGAATATTATCTATATATATTAGGATTAAGATGTTCCTTTCTCTATAGATAAGAAGGCATAGGTCTACCTCTAATTATATAAACCTAATCTGTTTTAACTTTAAGATATAGAGTTTGTTCTAGTCTCTTGCTGCTTGCTTTAGTCTATATAAGCTTCTTAGAATCTGCAGGACTATATTAGGTAGAATCTTAACTCCTAGAGGTAGGATTATAAAGATTTCTTCCTAAAGCTTGCTCTTAGTAAATGCATTGTTTATATCTACTTAGTAAAGTTCTAGATCCTTCTTACAAACTACAGCTATAAACACCCTTAAGGTATTATGCCTAACTATTAGTGCAAAGGTCTCCTAGAAGTTAACTCTAAATTTCTAAGAGAAACCTCTTGCAACTAGTCTTGCCTTAAATTTCTTAATAGCTCTACTAATTAATCTCTTTATATTAAACACCTACTTAGATATAACAAGGTTTGCTCCTTTAGGTAGAACAACCTCTATCTAGGTATTATTGCTTCTTAATGCAGTTAGTTCCTTTTAGACTGCATCTTCCTATATATGTCCCTATTTAGGATCCTAAATTGCCTCCTTATAGGACTTTAGAATAGGCACCTCTTGTCTCTATACAGAGATTTAAGGGGCAATTGCTGCAAATGCAGACTCTTAAACCTCTAATAGGGCTTCCTAAATCTACTCCTATTCTTAGCCTTAGACTTAGCTAAGGAATGCCCTATAATGCTTAGCACTTAGCTCCTCCTCCTATCTATGTTCTCTCTGTCTCTTCTAAAGCACTTGTCTTATAACTATGCTATAAGCTTTTAGCTCTAGGCCTAGTCCTTTATCTAAGATAGATCTCCTTCTCTTTTAGCTATAGGTCTAGTCTTAGTTCCCCTCCTAATCCCTATATCCTTATAGGTCCTGCTATATAATAGTTAATCCTTTTGCTTTAGGATGCAGTCTCCTACTAGTGCTAGGACTAGCTTGTCTATTAATTTCCTAGCTTAACTTAGGTGGTTTAGTAGTTCTACTTTTCTCCTACTAGGGTTGTAGTTCCCTAGAGTTTTCTTCTTCTAGATCCTCTATCCTCTAGTACTCCTCCTTGTCCTTTAGTAGAGGTAGCAACTGCATAAAGAGTATTTAGCTAGGACCTGCAGGTTTAGTTGCTATAGCTGCAGGTATAGCAGCTGCAGAGGGTGCAACTGCTATTAGCTTCTTTAGAGGTCTACTAACTAGGTTTCTAATAGGTGCACTGCTTGCTTAATTAAGCTTAGGAACATTTAGCTCTATATCTCCTCCTTTCTTATGCTTAAACTAAGTTGCAGTGTTGTGGGCCTTAATAGCCCTTATATTAGGCTCCTAGAAGAGCTACATTTTAGCAGTATTAGGGACATACCTAATAAATATAGCATCTTTGCCTCTATTTATTAGTTTGTCTAATCTTATCCTAGCTAGCTAGGACTTAGGATCTATATAGACTACTGCTTTGCAACCCTAGACTCTAAAGTATAACATAGAGGGTTAGATGCCTAAAAAGGCTTCCTTAGGTAACACTTTAAATCTATTAATTTCTAGGCTATTAGAAAGAGAATTTCTAACAACTATGTAGGCTGCTAAGGCTTCTAGCTAGAATTTAATAGGCATATAAGCATCCTCTAGCATTGCTCTTATATAGTCTTTAGAGGTTTAGATTAACCTCTTAACTACTCTATTCTAGATAGAGTTATATGCCTTAGTTATATAGAAGGAGATTCTATATTCCTTCTCCTACTACTTTAGCATAGCAAGAAGCTCTCTTGCTCTATTACTCCTTATAATCTAGAGGGGATTCCCTAATTGCAGCTTAGCTTTTACCTTCTAGTCTCTAAGGATACTTAGTGCATCTTCTCTAGACTTTATTAGGAAAGTCTATTTCTTTCTTAAGAAGTTGTTAATAATCTTAAGCTACTATTTATATCCTAGTCTTAAGATAGGCAAAGGACTATAGACATTAATAGAAATAAGAGACAGCCTTTAAGGCTTCCTCTTAGTTTCTTTTCCTCTATATTTCTTTATCTTTGCTAAGGAACATACCCTGCAAGGTTAGTATTCCTTCGGAATAGGAATCTAAGCCTTTAAGTTAGATACCTTATATAGGTTTCTAAGAAGACCCTCTCTAAAATGTGCAAGTCTCCTATGCTAGAGCTCCTACTGTTCTTAGGACTTCTCTTAGGCTTTAAAGGCATAGGGTTGTTAAATAGTTCCCTATGCAGTGCATGCTATTGCAGACATCTTATAGAATGCACTCCCTATCTTATTAATAAAGGGAACTCCTCCTATTATCTTTGTCTAGAAAAGAGGTTTTCTAGAGGGTAAATTAAGTAAAAAGTCTAGCAGTTTAAGACTAAACTGCCTGCAAAGTTAGCTAATAGAAATAAGATTAACTCTAAGACTAGGTATAAACAGCATATCCTTTAGAACTCTAGGATCTCCTAGGCTTGCACTTATTATAGCATCTCCTATATATATTGCTCTAATAAAGCCTCTACTAACCTTAATCTACTTCTTCCCTTAGAGGGGCTTTAGTTTCCTAAAGAGTAATTCTTAGTTAGTTATATAGGAGGAAGCACTAGTATTAACTAGCTAGTATAATAGTCTTAACTTGCCTTTTACTTCTACTGCTAAGTAGCCTGTCTCTTCTATATTATCCTCCTCTAAGGGATAGTCCGATGTTTTAGATCCTCCTGCAGAAGGTCCTGCCTCTTCTTAGGCAGCATAGGCCTTCTTAAAGGGTTTCCTTAGGTTTTGTCTCTTCCTAAGGGACTAGACTTCTAGGCTAAGTTTCTTTACTATTTCTTTTAGTGCTTCTTTGTCTAGTAAAGACCTCCTCCTAAAGGTACTCTCTCTAGGTAGTAATCTTCTCTTCTCTACCCTGCTGCTCTATCTTAGGTTAATAGTTCTCTTAGCTTTATTAAGGTATAGACACTTAGCAACACCTCTAAAATGCTCCTAGTTATATAGGTAATATTTTAGCATTATGCCTTAGATCCCTCTTCCCTTAGCAAACATTCCTATTTCCTAGCTATTACTATGCAAGATTGCTTCCTCTGCTTTAAGATATTAGAGGACTTGTTTATAGTTAGGGTCTTCTTGCATCTAAACAATCTGCCTTATACTTCTATACTCTATAGGCAAGGAGTATAGCAGGTAGTTAAGTCTAGTCCTAGGTTCTTAGTAGAACTTATAATTTAAGTCTACTTTAGCTATCCTTCTCCTAAGTTTTGTTAGATGCTCCTATGCTTCTCTAATTGTTATGTCCCCTTGCATCTTAAATAAGGTATACTCCTTAATAAGCTTTATTATATTAGCTTTCTAAGTCTTCCTATATTTTGTCTTAAGCTTGTCCTAGATGTTCTTAGCCTTTGCTTCTGCTAGAGCTAGGCTCTAATTATCCTTGCTAAGGCAAATTAGCATTTTATACTTTGCCTCTGCATTTGCCTTTATCTATCTTAGACTAAACTCTAACTCCTTAAGGGTAGGGAATAGTAATAATAACTTTAATAAACTTAGTGTCCTATCCTCTATAATTAGTGCCTTTCCCTTAGTAATAATCTAATGCAAGTCCTTACTAATAAGGTACAACTCTATTAGGCTAAACTATAGCTCCTAGTTTTCTCTTATTAAGACTAGTATAGCTCCCTTCTTTGCCTTATATCTACTCTCTAAATCTATTACTGCAAAATTAAACAAATAAATCTAACTCTAGAAAATATAGGCTCTTTTAATCTAATTAGCAGCTTCTAGATTTCTGCCTTCCCTAGTTGCTAAGACTCTTCTCTCTTAGCTAAGGTATCTAAGGACTCTTCTCTCTTAGGGGAGTTAGTTAGGTTCTTAGGTAGAGAACCTCTAAAAGATCTACCTTCTTAGAAGGGCACTACTAGCTAGTTCTAAGGTATTAGCAGTACTTAGTGCTTAGGCCTAGTCTTATCCTTTTAGGTGCTGCAGTCTAAGACTAATCCTTTCCTCTTTATACTCCTTTAGTATGCCTCTCTTTTAAAGTAGAGTATGCCTTACTAGGCTTTTCTCTGTCTTACCTGCCCTTTAGGAACTTCTAGTTAGCAACTAGGATCTTCTAAAGCTTCTAGGCAGTATAGATAGGATATGCCTCTAGTCTCCCTTATGCTCTTTTCCTACTTCTCTATCCGGTTAATACTGCAGGTCCTATAAGAGGTAATAGGTATTACTTTAAGGATAAGAAGGCTAACTCTTTCTACTTAGGGCCTCTCTGCAAACCCGGGCTTATAACCTATCGTACGGGGGCGTCGGATAGGCTCGTATTATAGGTATAATACGCAGTAGAAGTAGAGGCGATAAGTAGGAACTAACCGAGTTAATTATATTAGTTAGTTATAGGTTGCATCTTACTCCTAAGATAGGTATTAGCTAAGTTATATAACCTAATATTATATAACCTAAGTTACCTAATCCTAATCCCTAAAGTGTCCCTTAGAATATCTAACTAGACTGCACTTTCTAATAATAGTCTCTTTATTAAGCTACGCTATTCTATAACGTACGAAGTACTCCTCGATACGACTTTAAGTATTTAAGACGAGATTTACTATAGCTAGAGTAGTTCCTACTACTAGGTACGTATAATTTCGTATATAGAAAAGTTTATAATTAGTATTCTAACCTAAAGCTTTTATTACTTATTATCTTTATATCTATTACTATAAGAGTAATCGATCGATTAGCCGAGCCTACTTTAAGATCTAGGTTACCGAATTTTATATTCGTATTATTATATAGATTAATAATATTTCCGGAGCCGCTCTCCTTTCGGTATATAACCTAGATTAGTAGCTAGTAGCTTTTCGGGACGCTATTTATTGCTACTTTAGATACGCTAGGAACGCGAAAAATATTATAACTAGTATCTAATATCCTAAGGTAGATCTCTTTATCTTCCTTAGCCTTAGAGGTTATAACTTACTAGAATCCCTACTTAACTACTTCGTTATCGTCTTTAGTAAGATTAATCGTATTATTATTAGTAGACTAATTAGTAGCGATATTCTAACGCTCCTTCTTAAGGTACTTACTAATCGTACTACTTTTACTAATCTATATTAAGTAAGTCTTTACCTTCTTACGCTCTTCTTCGTCGTCTTCTATAGCTAGAGTCTTATACTTCTTAATCGGAGTATTATTACGCCCCTAGACGCCGCTATTAAGGTTCTCGATTATACGCGCTATATTAATCTTAGCCTGCGAAGACCGATTGCACGCCTCCACGCGGCCGCAGGTGGAAACAGGCGGTCGAGCTCGCAACTCGACCGTGCTGGCAAAGTGCACGGCATGGTGGAGCGGAGTGGTGGAGTGCGAAATCCGGTGCGGTTTCGCCAAGACTACTCCGAACAGAGGACTACCACCGAAACGGGTACGAAAACCATCCGACGACGACCTACCTGCGTTAGAAACAGGTCCGCTCGATCGTGAGCGTGCGAAAGAGCCGCGGAACTCCTAGGCGTCGATAGGACACCTCTGGTATATGGGAGGAATCCTCAGCTGAGGGTATTTGGAGCCAAAAGGATAACAAGTCACCCAATATGCAGCTCCTGGATCTGGAATACCTACCTCCCGAAGGTTTCGAGAAGAATCGGAGAGCGAACGCGTTGTTAAGACCGGAAGCAAATGCGTTATGCACTTGGAAGAGCCTAGGCAGCAGGGCCGGAAGGAAAGTGTTAGTTGGCGGGCAATGGAGCTCGGAGTAACGCTACGAAGCCCGTAGGGGCCTGTTGATTGCTCAAGTACGAGTAGGAGGGTGTTGCCCGGGGCACAGCCTTACAAAGAAGGACACCTAGTCCAGCAGCTGCCCGGAAGAGCTCGGAAACCTAGGAAGGCCCACATAGAGAAGCAGGCAATGGAGACACAGAGAGGCGAGCCAAAGAGGACAATCGGGACAAGAAGGAGAAGGGTACAAGGCGTGAGGGGGCGAGGAGGAGGCGATATATTGGTTAGTAGGTGGAAACGCAAGGGCACTGCTGCCTGGCTAGGAGTAGGAGCCCGAGCAAACCTGCGAGACATGGCCGGCCATAGCCAAAGAGATGCGGTATGGTAACGCGAAGGGAGTCGCTCTCCTGGGGCGTGGTAAGCAATGGCAGCGACTGAGACACTGTCTGCTTAGCCCGAGAGGACGGATGCGCATGTCGGTTTCAGAAGAGAGGCGACCGCTCTCCAGTTCGCTGGAGCCCGAAAGAGCATGACTGAAGCTTAAGGAGCAAACAGTATATGGAGCGTAGGGTAGGGGTTTTGGCCTGGGATCCCTCCCTCGAAGCGATAAAGGCTCAATTGGTGTCCCTAAGCCGGAAAGCGTGGGCAGGCTTTGTCTCCTGCCTTATATAAGTTTGTAGGAACGAGTATAATCATATGCTGCCAAGATGGGGAGCCAACTTGGCCTGCACACCACACAAGATGGCAGACAAGCTGCTAGAGATAACAGCAGAAGCTGGGATGCAACAAGTCCTAGAGCCAGGCACAGTAACATGGGAAAAGCAGGGAGCTAGCTGCCAGACACTGGACCTAGTGTTTACAACTGCCCAACTCCAGCAAAACATACTCACCTGCAAGGCAGTGCCAGAGATGGCAAATGGGTCAGACCACATCCCTATTGTCACCACCATTAGCAACACAACTCCTACCCCAAAGCAAAGCTACCCTAGGCCCCAATGGAAAAAGGCTAACTGGGAAGAGGTGCAACAAATCCTCCAAGGAAGGCTGGACCAAGCCCAACTCCACACTGCCCCCTAGCCACCAAAGCTAACATAGACAAGGCAGCCACCCAGGTGCAAGAGGCAATCCAAGACACTATTACAGCAGCAATCCCCAAAGCCAAGCCCTCAAACTATGCCAGGGAAAGCTGGACACCTGAAAGTCAGAGGCTAATCAAGCTTACTAGAAAGACAAGAAGGCAATGGAAGGATACCCAGACAGACCAAGCATACCAAGCATATATTGCTACAAGCAAAGCAAGAAACAAGCAAATCCAGAGGGACACCAACTTAGCCTGGAGGAAGGTAGTGAGGGAAGTTACAAACAACCCAAACAAAATGTGGAGACTGGCCAAATGGGCAAGAGAAGGGGCCAATCAAGCACACCAGAACCCCCAATTTCCAGAGATGCAAGGACCCAACCAAGAGAAAGAGAACACCAATACTGGGAAAGCAAGGATCCTGGCCAACCATTTCTTCCCAACAGAGAAACCAGCTGACCTAAGCGACATCCCAGACACACAATACCCCAACCCCTTCCATATGGAGACAGAAGTCCAAGAGGCAGAGGTGCTACAAGCGCTTGGGAAGCTGCCAGCCAACAAAGCCCCAGGGCCTGACCAAATCCCTAACCTGGTGCTCAAGGAATGCAAAGCTACTATTGCACCAGTTCTTGCTAGACTGTTCACAGCATGCCTAAAACTAGAACACCACCCACAGCCTTTCAAACATTCCATTACAGTGGTCCTAAGAAAGCCCCAGAAACCAGACTACTCCAAACCAGGAGCATACAGACCTATAGCCTTGCTGAACACACTGGCTAAGACACTGGAAGCAATTGTTGCAAAAGGATCTCTAAGGAGACAGAGGCTAGGAAGCTCCTCCCAGAATCCCAAATGGGAGCCAGGCCAGGGAGATCTACTGCCTCAGCACTTGACCTCATTACTGAACAAGTCAGAACTATCTGGGCTACCAATACCAAGGCAGTAGCATCCATGCTCTGCCTAGACATCTCAGGGGCATTTGACAATGTCTCCCACACCAGACTGCTACACAACCTCAAACTCAAAGGGTTCCCCAGCTACCTGGTGGGATATATCCAATCCTTCCTCCAAGGCAGAACTACCTGCCTAAGGCTTGGAGACTACATGGACCAGCCAAGGCCACAAAACACAGGCATCCCCCAAGGCTCCACACTGTCCCCAATCCTCTTCCTCTTCTTTGCATCTACCCTCCTCCCAACCCTCCAGGAGGGAAGGACAAGAGCAATGGGATTTGTAGATGACTCCAACATCCTCACCTACAGCAACAGTACAGAGGAGAACTGCAGGCAGCTGGAGAAGGCCCATCAGAAGTGCCTGGACTGGGCCAGCAAACATGGGGCAGCTTTTGCACCACAAAAATACCAGCTGATCCACTTCACCAGAGGGAGACAACACAACCTCAGAGCCACAGTCCAAATCCAAGGATTTGAGGAAGGCCCAGTCCCATCCCTCAGACTCCTAGGGGTGTGGGTGGACACCAAACTGCAGTGGGGACCCCACATAAAGAAGGCAGCAGAAAAAGGAGCCAACCAAATGCAGTCACTCCAGAGGCTATGCAAGTCCACATGGGGTGCATCCTTCCAGAAAGCTAGACACCTCTATACAGCAATAGTTAGGCCAGCAATGATGTTTGGGTGCACCACCTGGATGGACCCAGAGGGCACCAAAGGACACAGGAAAGGGCTCACCCAACCACTGGAGAAGGTGCAAAACCAAGCCCTCAGACACATTACAGGAGCATACAAGAGTGTCCCAGCAGCAGTACTCCAAAGAGAAGCAGACATCCCACCAATCCACCTGTATGCACAGGACCTAGCAAGACAGGGAGCCAAAAGGAGCAAGGACCAGGCAGCATACCAATACATCCAAGACAGGTGCAGAGACGTTGCAAAGCAAGCACAGAGGGCCAAGAGACAAAGACAAGGGAACACCCAACCAAAGCAAAGCACAAGACAAGAAAGGATCCAGGAGATGGTTGCAAGCCAAGAGGCTCGGCAAGAGGCACCTAAAAAAGACTGGTGGTTGCACCAAAAATGGGAAACTGCATGGAATGGGTTCAAGGCAAAAAGGAACCAAAGGAACAGGGCCCAAGCAGCGGCCTGGACCTCAGACAAGACCAATGCAGGCAAACACCTGCACAGAGGATGGTCCAGGCCAGAGAGCACAATGGCTACACTCCTGAGGACTGAGCACATGGGGTTGAGGGCCTACCTGGCCAAGAGGAGAGTCCCAGGATTTTCCCCAGACTGCACATGCAACCAAGGCTACCAAACCCCAAAGCATATCTGTATCTCGTGCCCAGAAAGGCAGGAGAACAGACAGGCACTGTTTGCTGCTGCAGGCTCAAGCAACTGGAAGGACCTCACAAACACCAAGAGAGGCCTGCTAGCAACAGCCAGGTGGCTAATCCAGGAAGGTGTGCTGGAGCAATTCTCCCTAGCAAGGGGAGAGGAACTCCAGAGGGTTCAGGAGGAGGAGGAGGAATAGGGACCTGGTGAGAGGAAGGACTTCCAGTGTACCTGTGTTTGTCCAAAAGAATTGCATACCCTAGAGTGCAGGGCTGCCAACCTGCAGAGACAAAAGGAAAGTAAGAGGTTTTTGTAGCTAAGGGCCTTGGCCCTAAGCTTTTCCTTTCTAGATAAATAAGTAGTGCACGCTGCGTGCTCCTCTATAGGAGATAGAACGGCAATTGAATTTATCTATCTATCTATATTAATCTTAGTATCGTTAGAGTCTACGCGCTCGAGCTTATATAGTTTCGCTAGAAGGTATTATCTTAGTTATAGTAGCTTTTAGGTTTAGAAGTACTATTAGATCGTAGGACGCCTATAAAGCTTTTAGCCCTTAGTCTAAGGCATTCGTCGGCTTATAGGTCTACTATAGGCCTAGGAATATTAGAAACTACCGTTACTAGTAACCGCCGACTATAGGCGGTAAAAGGTAGTTAAAGTTATTTTCGTTGCCTATAGACGATACCTCGAAAGGGCGATTAAACGAGCCTATAATTAGGTTCGAGACGCGCACTAAAGTAGCGCCTATTACCGTACTTAGTAGTAGACTTAAAGGATTAATAATATTTCTAGAGCCGCTCTACTTTCGGTATATAACTCGGATTAGTAGCTAGTAGCTTTTTAGAACGCTATTTATTACTACTTTAGATGCGCTAGGAACGCGAAAAATATTATAATTAGTATCTAATATCCTAAGGTAGATCTCTTCGTCTTCCTCGGCCTTAGAGGTTATAACTTACTAGAATCCCTACTTAACTACTTCGTTATTGTCTTTAGTAAGATTAATCGTATTATTATTAGTAGACTAATAAACTACCTAAGAATAGGACTATAAACTCTACTAATAGGGTTTCTAGTTATTTGCCTATATATCTATATAGTCTACTATAGTAATTAATACTATCTTCTTAGATAGGCTTTAACCCTAAGATATCTATTTTATAGAGAGCTTAGTAAGCGGATAATATCTGCTTTAATAGTAGCGAAAGCAACCTAATAGCGCGTAGAGGTTTTACGTAGAGTAGGCGATATTCGACTCTACTTTATCCTAATAATATATAATAGGTAGTATATAGTATATAACGAGCGGTATACGACGAGCGGTATACGATAAGCGGTATATAATAAGCGGTATATAACGAGCGGTATACGACGAGCGGTATATAACGAGTAGTATATAACGAGCGGTATATAACGAGTAGTATACGACGAGCGGTATACGACGAGTAGTATACGACGAGCGGTATATAACGAGTAGTATACGACGAGCGAATATACGACGAGCGAATATACGACGAGTAGTATATAACGAGCGAATATACGACGAGTAGTATACGACGAGCGAATATACGACGATATACGACGAGCGAATATACGACGATATACGACGAGCGAATATATAATATACGACGGGTATATACGCGCGGGATACGACGAGTTAATATAGCTAATTAAGCTAAGTAGCGAGGTGCTATATAGCGAGGTATCGCCTAGGGCTAGAGGAAGTGCCGCGCCTACTAAACTCTAAGTATCGAGGTCTTACTACTTAGATCCGAAGTATAGGCGCCTAGCTTACTTATAGCGTATATTCCTTACTAGTACTTTTATATAGTCTATACTTATAATACGTTTACTAAATAGGCTAAGAAACTATACGTATACTATATTCCTCTAGTATATACCTTCGTATAATAGGCATAGTAGAGTAGGATAGCCCGGTATTAGGCTTTATATCTTAGTAGCCGCGTTTCTACTCTACTCGTAAGTACTACTACTTTAAGATAACTGCATTTATCTTCGGTTATATAGTAACCTCTAAGTTTATAAATACTAATTAACGTCTTAATACTAGTATATGTTAGAAAGTGCAGTCCAGTTAGACATTCTGAGGGACACTTTGGGGATTAGGATCAGGTGACTTAGGTCATGTGACATTAGGTCACATGACTCAGCTGATGCCCATCTTAGGAGTGAGATGCAACCTATAACTAACTAACACAATCAACTCGGTTGGTTCCTACTTATCGCCTCTACTTCTACTGCGTATTATACCTATAATACGAGCCTGTCCGACGCCCCCGCACGACAGGTTATAAGCCCGGGTTTGCAGAGAGGCCCTAAGTAGAAAGAGTTAGCCTTCTCATCCTTAAAGTGACACCTGTTACCTCTTGCAGGACCTGCAGTATCAACCGGACAGAGAAGCAGGAAAAGAGCACAAGGGAGACTAGAGGCATATCCCATCTGCACTGCCTAGAAGCTTTAGAAGATCCTAGTTGCCAACCAGAAGTTCCCAAAGGGCAGGTAAGACAGAGAAAAGCCTAGTAAGGCACACTCTGCTTTGAAAGAGAGGCATACCAAAGGAGTGTAAAGAGGAAAGGATCAGTCTTGGACTGCAGCACCCAAAAGGATAAGACTAGGCCCAAGCACCAAGTACTGCCAATACCTTAGAACTGGCTAGTAGTGCCCTTCTGAGAAGGTGGATCTTTTGGAGGTTCTCCACCCAAGAACCTAACCAACTCCCCTAAGAGAGAAGAGTCCTTGGACACCTTAGCTGAGAGAGAAGAGTCTTAGCAACCAGGGAAGGCAGAAATCCAGAAGCTGCCAATCAGATTGAAAGAGCCTGTGTTTTCTGGAGTTGGATTTGTTTGTTTGATTTTGCAGTAATGGATTCAGAGAGTGGATACAAGGCAAAGAAGGGAGCTGCACCAGTCTTGACAAGAGAAAACTGGGAGCTGTAGTTCAGCCTAATAGAGTTGCACCTCATCAGCAAGGACTTGCATTGGATTATTACCAAGGGAAAGGCACCAATTGTAGAGGATGGGACACCAAGTTCATCAAAGTCATCATCACCATTCCCCACCCTTGAGGAGTCAGAGTTTGGTCCAAGATGGACAAAGGCAAATGCAGAGGCAAAGTATGAAATGCTAATTTGCCTCAGCAAGGATGATTAGAGCCTAGCTCTAGCAGAAGCAAAGGCTAAGAACATCTGGGACAAGCTTAAGACAAAATATGGGAAGACTTAGAAAGCTAATGCAATGAAGCTTGTTAAGGAGTATACCTCATTCAAGATGCAAGGGGACATGACAATTAGAGAAGCATGGGAGCATCTAACAAAACTTGGGAGAAGGATAGCTGAAGTGGACTCAAATTACAAGTTCTACCAAGAACCTAGGACTAGACTTGACTACCTGCTACACTCCTTGCCTATAGAGTATAGAAGCATAAGGCAGATTGTTTAGATGCAAGAAGACCCTAACCATGAACAAGTCCTCCAATATCTTGAAGCAGAGGAAGCAATCTTGCATGGTGATAGCCAGGAAACAGGAATGTTTGCCAAGGGAAGAGGGATCCAAGGCACAATGCTGAAATGTTACCTGTATGACCAGGAGCATTTTGGAGGTGTTGCCAAGTGTCCACACCTTGACAAAGCCAAGAGAACTGTCAACCCAAGACAGAGCAGCAGGGTGGAGAAGAGAAGATCACCACCCAGAGAGAGCACCTTTAGGAGGAGGTCTTCACTAGACAAAGAAGCACTGAAAGAAATGGTAAAGAAACTCAGCCTGGAAGTCCAGTCCCTTAGGAAGAGACAAAACCTAAGGAAACCCTTTAAGAAGGCCTATGCTGCCTAAGAAGAGGCAGGACCTTCTGCAGGAGGATCTGAAACATCGGACCATCCCTCAGAGGAGGATGATGTGGAAGAGACAGGCCACTCAGCAGTAGAAGCAAAAGGCAAGTCAAGACCATTATACTGGCTGGTTGACACTGGTGCTTCCTCCTACATGACTGACCAAGAATCACTCTTCAGGAAACTGAAGCCCCTCCAAGGGAAGAAGTGGATCAAGGTTGGTGGAGGCTTTATTAGAGCAACACATGTGGGAGATGCTGTAATAAGTGCAAGCCTAGGAGATCCTGGAGTTCTGAAGGATGTGCTGTTTGTACCTAGTCTTGGAGTTAATCTTGTTTCTGTCAGCCAACTTTGCAGGCAGTTTAGTCTCAAACTGCCAGACTTTTCACTTAATTCACCCTCTGGAAAACCTCTTTTCCAGACAAAGATAATAGGAGGAGTTCCCTTTATTAATGAGATAGGGAGTGCATTCCATGAGATGTCTGCAATGGCATGCACTGCACAGGGAACTATTCAACAACCCTATGCCTTTGAAGCCCAAGAGAAGTCCCAAGAACAGTGGGAGCTCTGGCATAGGAGACTTGCACATTTTGGAGAGGGTCTTCTCAGAAACCTGCACAAGGTATCTGACTTGAAGGCTCAGATTCCTATTCCGAAGGAACACCAACCTTGCAGGGTATGTTCCTTAGCAAAGATGAAGAAACATAGAGGAAAAGAAACTAAGAGGAAGCCTCAAAGGCTGTCTCTTGTTTCTGTTGATGTCTGTGGTCCTTTGCCTGTCTCAAGACTAGGATACAAATGGTGGCTTGAGATTGTTAACAACTTCTCAAGAAAGAAATGGACTTTCCCAATGAAGTCCAGAGAAGATGCACCAAGTATCCTCAGAGACTGGAAGGTGAAAGCTGAGCTGCAATCAGGGAATCCCCTCCAGATTGTAAGGAGTGATGGAGCAAGAGAGCTTCTTGCTGTGCTGAAGCAGTGGGAGAAGGAATATGGAATCTCCTTCCACACAACTGAGGCATACAACTCTATCCAGAATGGAGTAGTTGAGAGGTCAATCCAAACCTCTGAAGACCATGTGAGAGCAATGCTAGAGGATGCTCACATGCCCATTGAATTCTGGCCAGAAGCCTTGGCAGCCTGCATGGTTGTCAGAAATTCTCTTCCTAATGGCCCAGAAATTGATGGATTCAAAGTGTCACCTGAGGAAGCCTTTTCAGGCATCCAACCCTCTGTGTCACACTTCAGAGTCTGGGGTTGCAAAGCAGTGGTCTACATGGATCCCAAGTCCCAGCCAGCTAGGATGAGATTAGACAAACTAATGAACAGAGGCAAAGATGCTGTGTTTATTGGGTATGTCCCTAACACTGCCAAAATGTGGCTCTTCTGGGAGCCTGACATGAGGGCTATCAAGGCCCACAACACTGCAACTTGGTTTGAGCATGAGAAAGGAGGAGATATGGAGCTGAATGTTCCCAAGCTCAATCAAGCAAGCAGTGCACCTGTCAGAAACCCAGTTGGCAGACCTCCAAAGAAGCCAACAGCAGTTGCACCCTCTGCAGCTGCTGCACCTGCAGCCATGGCAACCAAACCTGCAGGTCCCAGCCAAACACTCTTTGTGCAGTTGCCACCTCCACCAAAGGACAAGGAGGAGTACCAGAGGATGGAGGATCCAGAAGAAGAAAACTCTGGGGAACTACAACCCCAGCAGGAGAAAAGTGGAACCACTGAACCACCTGAGTCAAGCCAGGAAATCAATGGACAAGCCAGTCCTGGCACTAGTGGGAGACTGCATCCCAAAGCAAAAGGATCAACTGTTGCACAGCAGGACCCACAAGGACACAGGGATCAGGAGGGGAACCAAGACCAGACCCATGGCCAAAAGAGAAGGAGATCTGTCTCAGATGAAGGACCAGGCCCAGAGCCAAAAGCTCACAGCATGGTTACAAGACAAGTGCTTCAGAAGAGACAGAGAGAACATGGACAGGAGGAGGAGCCAAGTGCCAAGCATCACAGGGCATTCCTCAGCCAAGTCCAAGGCCAAGAATGGGAGTGGATTTGGGAAGCCCTGTCAGAGGTTCAAGAGTCTGCATTTGCAGCAATTGCCCCTCAAATCTCTGCACAGAGACAAGAGGTGCCTATTCCAAAGTCCTACAAGGAGGCAATTCAGGATCCCAAATGGGGACATATGTGGGAAGATGCAGTCCAAAAGGAACTAACTGCATTAAGAAGCAACAACACCTGGACAGAGGTTGTTCCACCCAAAGGAGCAAACCTTGTCACATCCAAGTGGGTGTTTGATGTGAAGAGATCAATCAGTGGAGCCATTGAGAAATTCAAGGCAAGACTGGTTGCAAGAGGTTTCTCTCAGAAATTTGGAGTTGACTTCCAGGAGACCTTTGCACCAACAGTTAGGCATGATACCTTAAGGGTGTTTATGGCTGTGGTTTGTGAGAAGGATCTGGAACTTCACCAAGTGGATGTGAACAATGCATTCACTGAGAGCAAGCTTCAGGAAGAAATCTTCATGATCCCACCTCCAGGAGTTGAGATTCCACCTAACATGGTCCTGCAGATTCTGAGAAGCTTGTATGGACTAAAGCAAGCAGCAAGAGACTGGAACAAACTCTGTGTCTCAAAGTTGAAACAGATTGGGTTCACACAATCAGAGGTGGACCCATGCCTTCTTATCCACAGAGAAAGGAACATCTTGATCCTGACACATGTGGATGATATTCCTATTGCAGCACCAAAGCTGGAAGATGTGCTTTGGTTCAAGGAACAGCTGGGCAAGGTGTTCAAGATCAAAGATCTTGGAGAACCAGAGAAGATCCTTGGGATGAGGTTAACAAGAGACAGACAAGCTGGAACTTTGAAGCTTGATCAAGAACACTTTATCCAGGAGAACCTTGCAAAGCTGGGAATGACCAAGGAGATGGCCAACCCAACTCTCTCACCAATGGACAGCTATGACAGTCTGAGACCAACAGGCTTGTATGATGAGAGGGGGAACAGGACAGAGTACCAAAGCCAAACTGGTACCTGGATGTGGCCCATGGTTATGACAAGACCAGACATTGCTTTCTCTCTTGGAAGGCTGAGCTCATATGTCTCAGACCCAGCTAAGAGACACTTGCAAGCTCTGAAGAAACTGGCCAGGTACCTGAGATCATCCCAAGACTTGGGACTGATGTTCAGAAGAAATGGAGGAAAGCTGATAGGGTATTCAGACTCTGACTATGCAATGGACAAAGCAGACAGAGTCTCAATCCTTGGAAGCATCTTCTTCCTTTGTGGAGCCCCAGTTTCTTGGATGAGCAGAAAGCAGAAGTCTGTTGCAACATCAACAATGGAAGCTAAGTACATGGCTATGAATGCATGTGCAAAGCAATCTCAATTCTTGGCAGCACTCTTGAGAGAGATGGACTGTGCAAGGCTGGTGGGAGAATGCCCATTCCAGCCAACTGTCAAAGCCCATCCTGACACAGTGAAAGAGCTGAGGCCAGTGCAAATCATGGGAGACAATCAGGCAGCCTTGACCCTTGTCAAGGATGCACATACCCATGAGAGATCCAAACACATTGATATTGCATACAACCATGTTAGGCATCTCTAGTGGCAAAGGAAGGTTGCAGTGGAATATGTTCCAACAAAAGAGATGGTTGCTAATGGCCTAACCAAACCAAAGAATGGGCCACAGTTTTAGGAGTTTGTAAGACAACTCCAACTTGCATAAGGAAAGGCAAAAGATTCCTGCCCCAACTGTGGATTGAACCCTAGACCTTGGGAACGCAAAAATCAAAGGGGATTGAAAGTGAACGTTGTCCACTTCAAGCCCCCAAACCAAGCCCAGGAGTTGCACTATGGAAGAAGTAGCTTGCCACTCTTGATGAGTAATCAGAATCTGGGAATCCATATATGGTTCAAAAGGGAGCCTAGGCAAAAGAGCAAAAGGCACTAAATTCCACCCTACTCTAGCAGGGCGAATTCAATGCAGCACCAGGCCAAGGAGTTGAACTAAGATGGATTGGGTACACAGCTCCAACCATGTAACCACAGCACCTGATGACTCATCATGATTTGGGGATGGATTTAAATGCAGGCAGAAGACCATCTAGCCTGAGTGGGAGTGTTGGAAAGTGCAGTCCAGTTAGACATTCTGAGGGACACTTTGGGGATTAGGATCAGGTGACTTAGGTCATGTGACATTAGGTCACATGACTCAGCTGATGCCCATCTCAGGAGTGAGATGCAACCTATAACTAACTAACACAATCAACTCGGTTGGTTCCTACTTATCGCCTCTACTTCTACTGCGTATTATACCTACAATACGAGCCTGTCCGACGCCCCCGCACGACAGTATATAGCATTTAGTTGCTTAGTATACCGTAATCGATTCGGTATATAGCACGTATCGACAATTTTACCTAAGAGCGAGTAATATAGATCTCTAATATCGTTAAAGTTCGGCCTAAGAAATAGCTATTAAATATATATACTACTATAAGAATATATAGGCAGCTAGATTCTCTTCTTTATTTAACGAACTAGATCTTATAGCTAGTAATATACTATTATATACGTAGCTTAAGCATTATACCTAGTATAGAGAGGTTCGTTATATAACCCGCTTAAAGTATAGCTCTCTACTATCTTAGAGAAAAACTAAGATAATTTTAAATACCGATACTACAAAGGATTAAATAAAGACCGTAGGGCTTTTTTATACCGAGCTTCGGTATAACTTCTAGTAGTAAGAGTTCCTCGTATATTGCGGGTAGAGCTAAACGAGGCAGCATTTAGATATTAAAGATATAAGTGTTACGGTCTGGTCCTTCCGGCCAGGAAGTAGCCAATCCGTGATCCAGGGACGGTCGCCAAGACCGCGACCAGCGCGACCAGTGCGACCGCGACCAGCGCGACCAGTGCGACCGCGACCAGCGCGACCAGTGCGACCGCGACCAGCGCGACCAGTGCGACCGCGACCAGCGCGACCAGTGCGACCACGACCGCAAGCGACCGCTAGGGTAAGAAGTACTATATAGACGACGCTCTTTACCGAGTAGATAGGAGCTTCGTGCTCAACTCAATACAACTCTCTTAGGGTTATGTTACAAACCTTTCAGGACCTTCTCTGATATACCACGAGGACATTGCGAGGATCGACACTTCCCAGGCCAACCCCATATCAGATTAGGGTTAGGCTGCCGACGGACAGGCAGGACGTAACAACTTTGAGCACCAAAAGCCGAAGGGAAGCGCTATCGATCAATGTCAAGAAAGACTCAGGACGTTGCCGACACAAGAAGTCCATCACGACAACAGCTATCGACTGGAATTACGGAACGAATGAGCAACATGTCGATTAACGGAAGCGGGAAACAATCGACTCCCACTATGAGCACAGCGGGCTCATACGAGTCAACCCACGCACCTAAGATATCCACGCCGGAGACGTTCGACGGGACTAAGGAGAAGTTGGAGAACTTCCAGCTGCAGGTTCAGCTGTACCTCCACTTCAACGCGCACTAGTTTCATAGCGAGGCCGACAAGGTCTTGTATGCCGCATCCTTCCTACGAGGAAGAGCCGCCAGAGGATTCCGAGCATACCTGAAGGACTGGCTCGTCTGCCAGAATTCAGATGATGAACCAGAAACGGAAACCAGAAGAATCTTCCACAGCTACGACAAGTTCGAAGAAAAACTTAATGATCTATACGGGATACCCAACGAAGAGGCACACGCCGATCGCCATATCCGACAACTCCGACAAACCACTTCTGTCGCCGCCTATGCGTCAGAATTCCAAGGATACCAGGCCGATCTCGAGTGGAACGACGCTGCCTATCGTTCGCAGTTTTACCTGGGACTGAAGGATTCAGTCAAGGCCGAATTATCCCGAAACTCCAGCATGACCACGCTCGGTGCAATGATCAAAGCAGCAAAGGAAATCGACGAGAGACTCCAGGAGCTGAGATACGACCGAATCGTACAGCCTGGACACCGGATACCCGCTCGAGGCGGAGGAGGGGGCTTCAAGGCCAGAAGTCAGGACCCTGATTACGGAGATCCAATGGAGTTGGATGCTACCGAACGTACGCGAGGAAGGAAGCTGAAGAGCAAAGGCTTCACCTGCTACGAGTGTGGCAAGGAAGGCCACTACGCGCGGAACTGCAGAAAGAAGAACAAGGTCAGCCGTGAAGTGAATACCATGGCTCGGGCAACAGCATACCGGGAATGCGAGGAAGACTCCTCGAAATCCGACTAGTTCGGAGGGACAACCCCGAAGGGCTCATTGAACCGCGGTCTCTTGGTTCAATGACCTAGGCAGAAAGAGATCAGCAACACGGATATTGAAAACGGACACACCACATACTGAGGAGACTCGGAAGGGACAAAGGGTTCGAAGGACCAGTCAAACAAGTCATCCATTCCGAGATCACGGAGAGAACGATCGACATCCACACTCGCGGACAAACCCTCGTTCAGGGCGGCATTCGATTCGGATTCAACGAGGTGACGAACATCGTTGTCCAGCTTGTCGTTGTTTGCCTGACGGATGGTCTTGTTCGTGGCAATGCGACGGCGGAGATCCTGGATCTTCTCGAGGAGGATCCCCATGGAGTCGAGACTCTTGGCTAGCTCTTGTTCATCCGAAGCGATCTTCGATGACAACTTGTCAACTACCTTGTCAAGACGAGTGATGCTGGAGGTCACGCAGGGACGACCTAGGCGCGTGCACTCGCTGCAGGCCATGAGGGAGAAATCAGAAATGAAGATACAGGTACGACCACGGAGAGAACACTGATCACAAGGAGTAGGTGTCGTGAAAGGGCTCGCGAAGATGCGAGCAAGACGGCGATTGCGACGAATGGAAGTCGAAGAGGACATGATGAAGCAGATGACGAATTAAAAAGAGGGAAAGCGGGGACCCTGATAATAAGCTCCGGGGCGGAGCTAGGCTAAGAAGGGGATGGTGTTACGGTCTGGTCCTTCCGGCCAGGAAGTAGCCAATCCGTGATCCAGGGACGGTCGCCAAGACCGCGACCAGCGCGACCAGTGCGACCGCGACCAGCGCGACCAGTGCGACCGCGACCAGCGCGACCAGTGCGACCGCGACCAGCGCGACCAGTGCGACCGCGACCAGCGCGACCAGTGCGACCACGACCGCAAGCGACCGCTAGGGTAAGAAGTACTATATAGACGACGCTCTTTACCGAGTAGATAGGAGCTTCGTGCTCAACTCAATACAACTCTCTTAGGGTTATGTTACAAACCTTTTAGGACCTTCTCTAATATACTACGAGGACATTGCGAGGATCGACACTTCCCAGGCCAACCCCATATCAGATTAGGGTTAGGCTGCCGACGGACAGGCAGGACGTAACAATAAGATCGTCTCGACTTATAGCGATTAAGATATAGCGACCTATAGCGATCGATAAGTCGTTTTACTATAGGAGTTATACTAGAACGATAGTCTTTTTCGAGTTAGATTAGAAGGGGAGAGGTAGCGAAGTCCTTATAAGTTAGACTTCTATAAGCCCCCGCTATCTCCGAATAATATAATAGCGGAATCGCTAGACAATGCTACGTATAAGATAAGATTAGTATCTAACTTTGCTAGTCTAATAATAAGCATTCGAGCAAACGAATAGGAGTTATAGCTAGATACTATTACGTTCCTAGTATCTAAGAGAAGATTAATATTCTCTTATTAGATAAGACTGTCTTCTTTATACTCGAGCACCGCCATCTATCGTACATCCGGAAATAGTAATACCGATAAGAAATTTAATAGCTACGGCCACTAATCGTTGCATACTCTGTTATGCTCAGCTTGCTCGCAGGCAGTGTTTCGGCAAGGACTCCCGTCTGGAGAGTGTATACAGTTAAGCTACGCCAAATTTCTCCACAAGTTTGAGCAGCCTCTCCTCCTGGTCCGATTGGATGGGATCCTGCAAGTTGATGGCGACAGCTGCTCCTAGGGTGGTCAACATTGGAGTTGCAGCTATTCCTCGGAGTTGGGTGCAGCCTTGCCAGTGCTCTGAAGCCAACTTGTAAATTCTTTTCTGCACGCCGCATAGTATGTTTCCAGACACACAGAACAAATGGTTGATCGACGTGTCGAGGATGTTGGGACATCCGCCAATAGGTCGTAGAGACGCCCCGGCAGGACATCCAGGATATTGCCACCACGCTGCAAGATGCCACTCTGCTCCATCCAAGTCTAACCTCCCAACCTATCTGGAGTTCACTTCAAACAAAACTCAAGCTGCATCCCTGAGCTCCTTTACTCAACTGCATTGAATGGTCAACAGCCCAATGTGGTATTCCTCTCGTCGACTAAGACGCCAAGTTTCAAGACACAGCCGAGTGGCAATGTTCCAGGCCGATCGTATATGTCACGACGGCCAGAGCAACGCAACATACAGTCCCTGAACCTAGCTCGTGACACGACCGCTAATCTCAATGCCGAAATAATTGACTCGGTAGGACACTTCGCGTAGAGCGAAGGACTTGAGGAGCTACTTCAGGCCCTTGTTTGACGGCAAAACTCCCGGTTGAACAACAAGCATAAGGGGATTAAGAAAATTTTGGTTTAAGAATCTTTTCTGCGATGCTGTGAACAGGCTCCGTCCACTTTCTTCTATTGAGTTGGATATCTCGTGGAAGCCGTCGAATAATGCCTTTCAAGATCGAAACTCGAATCAATCATGCACTGTGTAGTAGCATTGCCTGAGCCCTCCCTGGTCTGTGCCACAATTTCGTCCTAGAGTAAGCATAGCCTCTGAATCAGTTCATTCCGTTGATGGCGTTTCGTGTACTTACCAAGTACTCGAAAGACTTTCCGCTTTCCGGTTCAGACAGAGAGTTAACTGATACTTGCTATACAATTGATCCGACAGTAGATGGTCGCTTGGTCCGTCGACAGAGGTAGCAACGGAAGAGGATTCTGGAAAATGCTGCTTGTCAATGAAAACCGCCTCAGCCGATCAAGTCGATCTGTTAGCCTTCCACTTTCTTTAGTGGGTGCTTCTCTCCAAAGAAGCTATCATCGACGGTGCACTCCCACACATTGTGAACAAAGCAAGTCAGTGCATTGCAGCCCATAAGGATACCTGAACCTGTAACATTTCTAAAAGTCTACGAACTTGCAATCATGCACAATCTGTAGTGTGCCACGAAATTTCGTAGTTGTATTCAGCCTCGACTGCGACAGCCGCAGATGCATGAATCCATTTCAATCTAGTAGCTAGAATCGATTAAGGAGTTCAGGAGACTTGCCATCTATAAAGACATGGCAATCGATTGACCTTCCCGCTTCTGCAATAGGAACACGCTGGATTAGAAGCTCCCTAATTTGCCGTGTGAGAAGCGTCCTTCCGGCGTATAGCGTTCAAAACGGATCGTGCTCGAGAGTGAGGGTTACAAGGAAAGCTGTCTTGACCTTAGTAAGTTTGCACTTACGATTTTGCCTGCGTGCAACGGAAGCGCCGCTCGAGCCTGCACGAAGCCTTGTCTATAGCATACTGCAGACGATCGAAGTCCTCCTTTACTCGGCCTTTGAGAGGGTGGGCGCTTCTTCCAATCTCGCTACATTATTCATTATTTGACAGAAAAGCACCGTGTGTGCGGAATGGCAAGACGACACCCGCTTAGCCAAATTATGTAGCGCGTACGACTCTGTGTTGCAGGCTGGGACCGACCACTCTAGGAGACCGAACACTTTGATCTCGGTCGTGAAAAAGCGATGATCCTGTGCAAGAACATCGTCTTCCAAGAGATTGACGCTTTCGCTTCGCTCAAACCGGCTTCAAAATTCCTGGCTCGAAGTCGCCGCATTTATCGTCAGCTGTGCCGTACAAGTGTGCCTTGATATACTAGACAACTATCGAAGCCTGTTCCTCAAAGCGTGAAGCTCAGGAAGTGCCAGCTCCAATACTATGTTGTGATTGTCGAGCAGCAGATATGGCTGCCTGTAGGTTTGTACTAAGTTTTGTTGCAGGTGAAACTTATCATTTGAGAAAGAGACAGCTTGAAGTGGGCACAGTACATGAAACATGTTTCGAAAGCCAAAGTTGATCGAAGGCGTCGGCAAAGGAATACGACGCTTCACTACGCATAGAGAGTCAGGTGTACGCAGGGCTCAAGGGGTCGGATCTACCATCTTGTGCTGTAGGTAGAGTGAGAGGAAGAGCTGCAACAGCCGCAGCGTTTTTCCGGCAAATCTATACCCGTGATTCGTGTTCGCTGCTTCGAGGAGTCGGGGGTGACACGGTCTACGCAGGGCACGTCATCTGGGATGTGTTCGACCTCAGCGTAGACAGTCTTCTCGGCCGATGTAAGTTCTCCAACTGCGACTATAATGGCTGCTTGATAAATTCTACAGCCAGATGATAGTATCGGGTACCATCGTTGTGTACCTGTACAATTCGATCAAATCGAAAGAGAATCAGGCAACGCGACACACACCCTAGACTGGTGCAAGCACGCTTCGGACTCTTTAGTTGATAGGAAGCTTTCATGGAATTCGCTTACTCTAGTGACAACGAGACTCCCTTTCTGCACAATATTTGCAGCAGCCGCCGTTGCACCTCTCGGCCTGTATTTCGTTGATCGATTTCAAACGAGCGGCACTGACGGCGCCGGATGAATTCGATTTTGAAGGCTGTGCCATGCCGGCGATCTCGATTGGAAGAAGCACAATGGCCCGAGCTCGAGAGGCATGATTTGAATCTAAACTCGACCTAAGCGGAGGCCGCTGATGCAAAGGGGGTCGTCTAGTGTACGGACGCAATTTATGTGCGGCTTCAAGTGAATGAACTTCTTTGAAACACTACTTTGCTACCTCCGTATGGCAATCATGCCAACTTCGCTTTCAAGATAAGACGGTCTGACTACAGGGACACAAGGTATCCAGTTCTCCAAGATTTACGTCGATATCGCACGCCAACGCTGCGTAAACATCCAGCGGCCAGGGCATGTTTGGTATGGGACTTTGATGTAGCCCAGACGTCGACTCAATACAGTCTAGGTTTCGCAGACATTCCAGCTCAGCAATTCTTTCATCCTGCGGCGAGATGCTAGAACCGCTCGTGCAGCTACGACGAAGACGAATGCCGGCTCTGACACTGCTACAGGCTGGTTGAATCAAATCACGCGGTCTTACTCAGACAGGAGCTTGGTAAGTGGTCGAGTAGTATGATCACTTGATGCCAACGGTCCAGCGAACAGTATTCTCCAAGACTATCATCCTGTCAGATCTCACATCTCTAGTCCTACCTGCATAATTGGAGTCGATGACCATTTCTAGATTGGTTGCGTGAGCTCCAAGACGCGCTGAGCTTGTCTCAGTCAAGCAGTCTGCTTCTTGCTCGGCCGTGGATTAGCCCTTGAATATATACAGATCAGGCGTGCCCGAATGCCTCCGCGAAACACCTGACATGCCGTTGCAAGATGGCATCTTTTCCTGTAAACAATTACAGCCACCAAGCTGAACTCCAACTATGTCCAGGAAGTGCAATCAGTGGACTGCCTTGTTTGAAATCATCGATCAAGACGTCAGCTTGACTATTCCACGTCTACTCGCTCGCTAGGACAAACCAAAGCTTACGTCGAGCATTCAACCAGGCGTAGCGATTGCATTCCGCAAGACAAGCTCCACCACAGGTTGCTGGAGTGCTAACCCATTAGTGCAAAAACAACTTCAACATGTCTCAGGGGACCTAGGCAGGCCTGAACATCTATGCCTGAGTTGTGGTTTCCATTGCATCCTCCGTCTTCTTACCTCGTGCCGATGTTTCTTAATCTGCAAAGGTTCTCACAATTATCTCAGGCACCTGATGTCCATAGCCTGCCTTTGAGCTTTCTCCATCGAGCGGAGTTGCCAGTCGATCGTGCGTCAGATCCTCAAAATATAGACGTGCCCTGACCAAGCAAAAACGGATTTGCGCTGCCATCCTATTGACATGAGTAGCGTCAATTGGTGAGCTTCGCTTTAGGAACGAGAGTCCGAAAGGAAATGCACGACGGTCGATGATCCAGGC
Source organism: Cercospora nicotianae (assembly GCA_029490675.1). Taxonomy (NCBI): domain Eukaryota; kingdom Fungi; phylum Ascomycota; class Dothideomycetes; order Mycosphaerellales; family Mycosphaerellaceae; genus Cercospora; species Cercospora nicotianae. The sequence goes on along the minus strand of JANQAT010000007.1, from coordinate 4,930,911 downwards.
TGTTGAAGTTGAAGGTCCGGCGCGAGTTCTCCAGTAACTATGCGATGCAGGCCACGATTGTGAACGACCACAGCACAAGGAGTGCACGATTTTGATAATGCTTCAGTATGGACACTACACGCAAGGCCGATTGCGGGCTCGGAGGCAGCCCAGACGAGGTAGGAAGGTCTATACTCGCTGTAGTAATGAATGTAATTCCGTATGTCATCATGCAGGGAATTGGCATTCAATCTGCACTGCATGGAGCTCCAGAAATGAACGTCTCATGAGAAGGAGTGAACATTCTCAGCATCGCAGTAGATATGAATAGGTAAAGCGGATGGTATCGCCGCGTTCTGCGCTGAACCGTGGCAGATTTTTCGCGGTGTGTTCATGAGCGACTATCACACCGCAAACATTAACGTTCGCTCGTGGCCTTGATAGTCCATGACGAAATGTAGCAGTATCTCTGCCGCCTTCTCTTGCTCCGAACGGGTCGAAGATATCCCGACGAAAATGATCGCCTACTGTTAATGCTGCATGATCCAAGACCGACATTATCGCGATGTGAAAGTAGCAGTCTACAACCTTCTGTGCTGTTCGACTGCCATACCATCGACAAGAATGTTGTTGAGGCCGAGCTTCCTCCTTTGAATTGAAACCACTGCTTCTGAGAAGTTGCATCGACATTTCTCATGTGAATGCCACAGCCAAATGGAGAATCAGAAGCCGCATCTTGGTCTCGTTCTCTCTATGCAGGTCTTTTCGTCGGTCTAGCAGACTGACTGCTGCCAATACGTCTCTACCGCAACAACCGAATCGACGGTCTTGACTGCGGATGGGTGTCAGGTATCTGTCAATCGAGGTTGTCAGATGAGAGGCTGCGCAGCCGGCTCCAAGCTGGATCAGCAGCAGTAGCTTGAAATGCATAGCGATAAATTGCGAATGATTCTCGTGCTGTCTCCGCACTTGCTCCGCCGGACTCTTGGGACTTCAGTCACTCAATTTTGTGATTCAGATGGATATATGACTTCAAGTTCCAGGTGATAGCTTTGGCTCTGCTGATACACATTTTTTTGTCCATCTCTCTTCTGCATGTTTCTACATCGTCCCCTTGATTGGTTTGATTTTCAGCAGCATTAGCCTGCAATCAAATAGCTCCTTCCCAGGTGACCCGACAAAGGACGTCTGCAAGGAAACTCTTTGCTGCTCAGCCAAAATAACTCCTGCTTCAGGTCTCAGAACTGTAGCAGCCATGGTCAGGTACTGAAAGCAGCTCTGCAGCTAGTCTGCTAAACACTGCTTTGGACTTGTATGCTACCGTTGAAGACGATAGCATGGATCACACGGCGACGCACTGCTGCCCTTTTCCCGTAGCTCACTGGTCATTCCGGTTATCATTCCGATGATTATTTGCGCCAGACGGCGTGCTCGAGTGGGCACATGATCCCTACGAACAACCACTCCCTTAGCGAAATTCGCAATAATGAAGTTGGTCCCACGTTTGTCGTATTTTCCCAACCATCTCACTCCGAAAGACGCAATCCTACCGAGCAAGGGTACCTGCAGCACAGGAAAGTGGTACAGTCGCAACGCCTCTTCGAGACCACATGAGCCGTGCTTGACGACAGCATCCAGGTATGTGGCCAATGTTGTGAAAGCCACATGGGGTGTGCCTTCGAGCTGTGGAAATCCTTCCTTGGATGGACCCGCAATCCATTGGTGGCGTGGTCCGAGTCAAAGCACCGAGGTATGTGGCCAATGTTGTGAAAGTGGCATCGGGCGAATATTCGAGCCGTGGGATGTCCTTCTCACGATAGGCCTGCAGTGAATGACGGCGTGAAGCCAGTCGACGGCGTGGAGGTATATGGCCAATGTTGTGAAAGCTGCTCGCGTGAGCCTTCGGGCTGTGGAACATCCTTCTCACGATAGGCGTGCCGTGTATTGATGGCGTGAGGCCAGTCCGAGATACCACAGAAGGGGAATGCGGGATAAAGCCTCGCCGTTGCCCGTAGTGAGAGTTGCATCTGCTATCTCGAGTATGCTCTGGAGTCGTGTCCCTTGCGCTGGTAAGACTGAGTGGCAAGGTATGTGAGCAGGATGATCAGAGAGACATATTACAGAGAAGAACATATTGAGGTCTGCCGATTCGTGAGAGGACCATTCTTGCCGCATTCCAAGCTGTGTCCTACAGAGCGGGACCGTACTGTCGACGTTTGATCTTGATACAGTCCTTCCTCTCGAGCGATACTCTACGATCCATCAGCTACGGCCAGTCATTTCCTGGCCCATCAAATGAAATCACTGTCGCGGCACCTCAATCTCATAAAGTCCGAACGTACTGAGCATAAGGCTGCCTTGAGGGGGATTGGGTACTCTCGATAAAGCTCGGAAATTTGCGTCTTCCGTATTGAGCTGCTGCTGAAGACGCGGACTTGGTACATTCTTCGTCTGTCTGCACACGACACGTGTATTGCTTGGCCCCGTTCCCCAGGTGAGAGGAGGATCTTGTCTTGGCCCATTGGGCTGGAAAGCTGTACGATCCGTCATTGCCAATCATGGAACCAGACTAAAATGGACGGAGTTCTGCCTACTTTTTGCGCTTCGGATCCCCTGCTCCAAGGAATGGTAAGCCAGTTGTGTCCGTGTATGTGAGCTCGAACGCTGAGATAGATATCCATCGAATGGCCATACTTGTTTGAGTATTCGTCAGCCCAACGACGCCGCCGTCGAACTCAAGCACCTTCCAGAGCCTTCCTCATAGCACATATGGGATCTTCTGTTGATATTCTAGTGGGACGTTCAGGTTGCAATTATCTTAACATGGGTTGACACAGGACTTCGTGCTCGGTACTGCCAATGCAAGGAAAAGTGGCGTGCGGATCTCGACATCCGAGCCATTTCATCGGGTCGTAATTCGCCAGATCCTGTGAAGCAGAATGGGAATAAAATATCTGTTCCCAGTCCAGATGTTCGATCACCAGATGGCCTGTAAACGCTCGTCGGAAGCCACGTCTACTCCGTACAAGGCGAGAGACACTCCTCATGCGAGCTGTGTTCGTGTGATGATCGTGATCAGCGTACATCTCAAAGCCAATCATCTTGGTAGCAAACAGCTTGGTAAGCCTGGCCGCGCTGGGCACTCACAGAAACGATGAACATGGTTTGCCAGCCAATCCACGTCGCCGAAAATGCTTGGTCCCGGTGCACATGACAGGATGGCTGCCAATTTCTTCGCGATGATGTCGTCGGCTCCCTCTCGTCCTGCCCGCAAGCCTCTTGCAACAGCGCGAAAGGTATTCATCATAGTCTCGTCGTTTTTCGGGATAAGGAGGCAGGCTCTGATACCGGCTCGTCATTCTCTGGGAACCATTCGATGTCGACGGCTATGAGCTGTACCTTGGAAGAAGGTGGGCAGTTCGCTGCTGTCTGGCTTACTCGCAAAAGGTGGAGCGTGGCGAAAATCCAGATTTCCTCGATTCGGCCTGGAAAGGTTGACACAAGGCTGCGAGGTGGCGTGGTGGCGTGGCCCTTCGAGATAATCGTAGATGCGCCGCAGCATGCATTCCAGGTCGAAGATCCGGACATACATCAGCCATCGACACAGTGATACTTCCATTCCGCAGGGTTGTGGACCAGGATCATGATTTCGAGGCTGCCAACTGGTCCAGTGCAGGCGTCTGAGTCCTTGAAGTTGGCGCCTGGCCCTGTTGACCATCCTCGGGTAGTGCTGACAATCTCTGGAGAGCGCTGGCAAGGTCTTGAAAGAATCTTTTACCTTCTCCACCTCGTACCAACCTGGCAACGAGGTGATGAAAGCGCACCCGGCGTTGCCATATTGACAACGTTGGGTGGTTTAGAAAACGAGTCTCGTAACTGAGACACGTACCGATGCACCCAGTGCTGCCATACTGACAACGTTGAGTGTGAAGAACGAGTCTCCTGACTGAGACAAGTCCTAGAGCTCATGGCGATATCACCACGGCTCAATGGGGGACAATGGAGAGCGACATCACTCACCTCTCCGCCATATCGAGAGCCTTCTCGGCGGCATCCGCGAAATGGTCACGCTGTTTGCAGACCTTTTCAAGTTTCCTCTTGATCTCATCGACCTTGGCGTGCGTGAGGAAAATGCCTTCAGTTCGTTCATCCAAACCTCTGGCTTCTGCTCGCACGAGCTTGTTATTCAGCTCTGCGACCTGAGGCTGCAGTTGTGCGACCTGTCCCTCGAGCTCATCGAGCCTGTACAGCTTGTCGCCCAGCTGGTCGTACTGTTTCTTTTTCAACCAGTAGCCTCCAGTGTTTTTTTTCCAGGTATGGCACGCTTTCCTCCTTTGCATCTTTGAGCTCTTGCTGGGCCTCGGCGAGCACGTCTGAGCGCTTGAAGCGCCGAGACTCCGTATGCCTGGTCAAGCTCGGTCGCTTGGCCGGCTGCTTCGTCATTGGAGTCTCCGGGACGACTTTTCTCGGCTTATCCTTGCGATGGGCAGCAGCTCTGGCCAGCACCGCTGAGACCAGTTGCCTGGCCGGAAGAGGGTGGAGCACGACGGCTCGGTCGCTCGGGCATCTCGACGGTGTCGGAGGATGGAAGGACGCCGCGGCGTGCGGGAGGGCTGGACGGCATGACGGGATCGTTGGCGTGCGCAGGCGACTGGATGTGGTGAGGCGGAGCGGAGGTGTTGATGAAATTCCAGAGTCATATGACCAGCGACGCCAAGCCCTTTCGACTTCACGCCCAACACGAAGTTGACGCGCCGCGACGCGCTGCACCCTCGACATGACTTCACTTCACGTCTCAGTTTTGGTGGCCGTCTTGGTGTTCCAGTTGCTCAATCGTCTGAAGGCGTGCCACAACTTCTCCACCACCACGCGCACGACACCACTCGCGATGGACCGCAACTACCCAAGTTCGGCGAGCCGCTTCAACGCTCGCATTGACGAGCACGCTGCACAGCTCACCGACCGATTGGCGCTCGTGAAACAGCGGCTGCGCGAAGGCTTCAGATGTCGAGATGACCATGGCCCACATTCGCCCTCGCAAAGTAGATCCCAACAGTAGCGATCCTTGGCGGCCGGTTGATCGACTCTCCTCTACGCAACAAGAGAACCTGAGCAAGTGGTTGAAAATTTTGCCAACCAAGAGCCTTGGACCTCTACGGGCATAGCAAACCGCTGTGCAGGCGCACGGGTTTTGACGAAGCTGGCGCTGACGAAGGCTTAAGCAGCTTGGAAGCTCAAGGCGTGTGGACATTGTACGGACAAGATGAAGAAGCAGAACGACTACGAACGACCTTGCCTGCGCCTCGTCAGTGCCATCTCATCCGCCGATGTTGAGGGCGTCGATCGCATCCTCGAGATGCTGCCCATGAAAGGCTGAAGGACTTTACGGGCGAGTTCAAGGCCGCCGAAGAAGGCGACGACAAGGACGACGAGGGCGAGGGCCCGGCTTCGCGCCCTGTCCTGTCCTATTTCGAGCCCAAGTTTGGCACCGATGTCTCGTGAACTCGGGTCTTTCCAGACCTCGACGACGTGAAGCCGCATAGCGCCCTCCACAATGCCTTTCAGGCTCATGGCGTTCCCTTCCCGGCTGAGTGCCTTCGCATCGCCGGCGGAAGAGTATCGAGCGAAAAGCGTTGCGATGCTGTTGCGTGCGGGAGAAGAGCGGTGCGGTGCGTGCGTGTGTCCGTGAATGCGGTGTTGTCGCGTTCGACGTGCGCATGGGAAGACATGGCTTACGGAGGCGCTGCAGTTCCTCGACATCCGCCGTGCTTTGCGACTGCCCTTGCCGCAGCTCTTGGATGTCCGCGTTCCCCGTTCCACGATCTGGGACAGCGCAGCAGCTATACGATTGTTCTGCGGATTTGTTCGTCCACTCTGTCCGGCCCTTTCACCAATACCCCGTGTCAGAGTTCTCAGTCGCACAAGGCGCAATCGTGCTGTCCGTCTATTTGCTCTGGCTTGGAACTTTTCAACGCGTCAGGCTTCAAAGTATGACGCCGACGACCTTGTTAACAGGGTGGCACTCAACGCGGTGGAAGCCGAATCTCATAGTAGGTTTTTCCTGCCTTGCTGTTCCCAGCACATGAAGTTCGACAAGGGGTGCCATGTAGGACCGCCTCAAACTCTACGTCTGCATAAACTGTTTGCGGTCAATGTAAGGCCTGCGCTGGTGATAAGAGACCATGCATTATGCTTCCGGCACAATGCTCCATGATCTTGCTGATGATGAGCACGGCTATCACGGATCAGAGGTGCGATCGAGTATTTCGTACACAGCATCGCTGCCCCAAGAAACTTAGACTCCGCCTTGCCTACGCATCCTAGGCAGGAAGTAAGCAAGCGGCATAATGTGTACGGGAATTCGATGTCGCTTTTAAAAGTAGCTTCTTGTTCGACCGGGGCACTTGGCCATCCATTACTGCAATTGATCAGAGAACGAAGAACCGGGTGGGATGCGGCCTGTTTTAGCGCATTACAAGGAACTTTTTGGATCACCCGGACTAGTCCTATAGCGAATGCAGCAGTGCGATAAGAAGTGCTCTGCCTTATTGCTCTCGCCGTGACAGGGTCAACCCGGGGACTATTGCTCTGCCTGCACAAAGCGATGCTATGCGATAGCAGCTTGCCTCGCATCTGTTCCCAGTTATGTCCGTACAAGAATGTAGCCCTAATACCGCAGCCGCGGAACGGCAGACAGAGACCCTCCAAAGTGGATATTAAGCTCACTCTCTCGATAAGCCAATTATGAATTAATCTTGTTCTACCTCGAACTAATCGGCAGCCTTTGCGTGCTTCCTAGGACCGTGTCTGCTAATTCAAACGCAGCGGAGAGACCTTGTCGAAGGTGTGCTACAAAGGCGTATACTATACTTGGAAGTTTAATACCTAACCCTACTTCCGTTCCACGGCTGCAGTATTAGGGCTAGAGCAGCAACAGCGTGCCGCGCCTAGCAAAGAGTGTGCTACAAAAGCGTATACTGTACTTGGAAGTTAAATACCTAACCCTACTTCCGTTCCACGGCTGCAGTATTAGGGCTGTAGCATCAACAGCGTGCCGCGTCTAGAAAAAAGTACAGAATTCCCATCCACAATCACATCTACGATACGCTCACTCTCCCTCGGACAAACGACTGCTGTGTTAAGTCCCTGACTCGTACATCTGCAAAATGTACATCTTGTACCTTTGTTCTTTCCTCCTCTATTCGACAAGGATGTCGGTGGCAATGAACAGTAGGTAGCCTCGAAACGACAAAGATCTCGTAGTCTTGACAATCTCATAGCGCTTGACAACGCACACACTCTTGGCTCCCAGGATGCATTCGAAACTGTTGGCTATCTCCTTTCGCGAGAGGAGCATGAAGATCCGTTGGTTCTGGTTCGTAGGGAAGGTCAGTAAATTCCCAGAATCGGTTGAATGTGCAACTGATAGCCTACAGACGGGGGATTCGACATATTCTCACGCTCCCAGCTTGCGGAACGCGACGAAGACTCTGAAGCTGGAGCGAATCAATTGGTACAGAAGTCGTTAAACAAGCGTGCAAGTTTTCCTGACGCCGTCTGTTCGCAATTTGGGAGCCGACAAGACCCTTGCCGTTTTGAGACCGAATCCGCGAAGTGCATCGACCAGACCACGTATCAAGTATATTGCGCTGGATGCTTCATCCTTAACACTCAACAAAAGGTCGCTAAACAAGCCTGTCCACAAGGGACCGAATGCATCGACACTCGTTTCACCAACGCGTGGACCGACGACGCAGAATATGTGGTATGCAATCCATCGAGCGCAACTGTGAGGTGGGAAGTGGACACGCAGCTCCACCAAGACACCAGACAATGTTCGCCAGGTCTTACGAATCGGAGTAAACGTGATGCAAAAGTGGAACTTTTGGCTTCTTCGAAGGACGTGAACTTCAACTACCTCGTCACCCCTCAGCGAATAGGCCTGGTGTTGAACGGGAAGGAATTTACGGGCCAAGACGCAGTCGCGACCCTGGCGGTGAGCTTGGTTTTGAGGGTTCTATCGTCTGTGCAGGGATGCTTAACTACGAGGGGGTTTGCGAATCAGAAACTGGGAGGGTCATTCGCCATTGACTTTTGAAGTCAACAAGAGTATAGTCCGGCACCTTTGTACATTTCAATAACGTCGGACTGCGAGGACCACGATAGTGGTACGATAAGCCGTGTAAGGTTTGTAGTTCTGTGCGATGGGTTTGTGCTCTTCGAGCTGCTACTCTTATAGTACATCTCAGACGTCGTCTTGTCGACTCAGATTGACCTTTTTCAAGATTTTCAAAAATCGTGGCGAATCGCCCTGGGGCAGCTACACTGCTACACACTCATGCCAGCACATCTTTGGATTTTGAAAAAAAAAAGGACAAAAAAAAAACCCAGACGAGGGGCTCTGGAGCTCATTCTCTTGCAATCCATAAGAGGAGCGTGAATTGGCGTGCGAGTCGTGTCTGCCTTGGGTGGTTTCGTTCGGGAATGCTTCGGACGGTATCATTGATCGTTGCAGCTCAGCCGAGTCGCGCCTCTTACTGCAATTTGTTGCGTTTTCGTCATTGCAAGCAGCTGTCACCATTCCGACATGTTCTCCAAAGCCGGGTCGGTCGACCCATCTGCTGCCAAGCAAAAATCACGATGGTCAGTGACTCCAGCGACATTCCACACTGAAGGGACGCAAGTAACGACCGGAGGGACGTGCGATCTGCAGTGCGCATTCAGAGAGTTCAAGCGGTGAGAATCTCAGTCAACACGCTACACTTCGTCAAGCCAACCGTCTCTCACGCTTCCAGCGATGGACTTCGCCAACCAAGGCGAATGCATGTGGCAGCTGAGGGATCGAATGCGGCTGGGAAATTCTTCGGGAGCTTCAGCAGACCACCTCCGCCTGACGAAACACATCAACACCACTGACGCTCGAAACATGGAGCTCGAAAACCAAACCTTTGAGCTGGGTAACCAGCGGAGAGACGCAAAAGCACTTGAGGTAGCGGATTCTCCCGCCAGACGTCGCCGACGAGAGTCACAGTGCGACCAAAAAGCCTGGTCAAGAGCGCGATCCTTCCGCGCTTTGATCGATCACCCTCGCCCACGAAGGTCCAAGGGCGAGTCCAGGAGACCATCCATTCGTTCGAGCGACGTCTGCCTATAACGCCCGTCTGTTGCTCAAACAGTCTCACCATCTTCGCCGTGCTGCTTCCCTTCGCCCCGACCCGGCCTGAATATCGCAATGTTCCAAGCGTTAGCTGCTGCAGAGACTCCAGCCGATCTCCAAGTAGCAGCATGCTGGCCCGCGGAGCTTGTCTCGCTCCTCAGAGAAGCACACTCTAGCTTGCTGGCTCGATCTACTCGCATGCAACACGGCCAGCTTGGAGGGAGTGACCTCTCAGAGCCACGATATTTCATTTGTGGAGAAACAATCCATGGCCTCTCTCTCCGTACGCAACAACAAAGTACAGCATCAACCAAGCTCAGAAAACGTACTCGCATCTTCAGAGGCACGCTTTTACGACCTGCCTCGATATACAAGCCTAAAAGCAAGCTACATTGGAAGCAGAAGCAGGCCAGAGAAGGAGATTCTCAACCGCCATGCTATAGTCAAGGCATCCCAACATCCAGCACAGTAAGATTGAGGGTTCGAACGAAATCAGGCCGCAACTATCTCGATATCGGCGACCGACACAGCCTTTTTGGTCGCGAAGCAGAAGCGCGACTTCTCACGGCGCATTCCACCTTGACCACGGATCTCGACTCTTAAGCGTTGAGATCCAAAGATCTCGGCAACGCGATCATTCGTTCTTATGATCAGTTCTCAACAAGTATGAAACGATCATCGCAGACCATAGAACAATGCCACAGAATGTTGACCGTATCCGAGCGATACTATAGGACCATCCTGCTATTGCGCACCCAGCTCACGGCGAGCATCATCGCGAAGTATTCCAGGTCCGAATTGGCACTCCGTTCTGTCATTGCTCAGTCCTCTGAGGACCACACCGTACGTACTCCCTTTTCTGGCCCGGTGGACTACACATTGGGCTGATCTTTCAACAATTCGTTGCATTTGAGCAAGGCTTTGGAGAGCCATTCCCTCCTTCTCACAGTACTCCGACGCACTGAATCAATGCACGAGACTCCACTGACGAACGACCCGGGCAGCAGCACCACAGGATGATGACCTGATCACTTCCTTATTCCAACCCAAGCGTTCTCACTCTCAGTTACGCAAGCAAAACGCCCACCTTGCACTCTCGCTTCGAGAGTGGTTGGCGTCTCTCGGCAACACGCTTTTGCATATCTCCTGGACACACGATTGAACAATTCTGCCATCTTGAACAAAGAAGAAAGCCTGAAAGTGGACGACTGTCTGCGGAGAAACACATACTGCTGCACTTATCCGCAGCTCCGTCATTCAATGTAGCTACCCTAAAGGCAAAGCATGCCTCAAGACTCAATCTCGACCCCGAACGCATATGCTCCGGCATGCTTGTTCGATGTGCAGGTATGCAATGAAGTCATCTTGGAGGAAATTGCAGGCCACAAGCTTACATATTTCTTGGCAAGAGATGATTTCTGGCGTCTACGCTCGGTACGCAACCATCCGATGCAACAATCTCAAGGGCGAAGGCAGGCCTGAATGTTCAATATCCATTCCCGAGGCATTAGCTTTGGCAACGCCGTTCAACGTCCAAGCATACAAATCGGCAACCTTGGAGGAAGATGCAAGTCCAAAGCTCACATAACTATCAGAGGAGGCGATCTCTCCCCTCTACGCCCGTTATGTAGCTGTATAATGCAGCAGCAAGCTCGAGGAGGGACACGCGCGTCTTAGGAGACACACGCTTTACACCCTCGTTCGATGTGCAAGCATCGACGGACCATCTTCGAGAGAGACAGTCCAGCCTACAAAGTAACCTTGGAGTCTCGGGGTGACCGAATTTGTCGATCTCACTCGCTGCACAGGCATTCAATGAGGCAGCTCTAGTGGAACATGCAAACTCTCAGAGCAAGTAGCCTTCCCAAAGAAACCCTCTGCGACACTCTCGCTCAACATACAGCCAGTCGAGGAGATACGCGAATGGAGAATACAATCCGAGCCTGTACTGAATAATCCTCGGAGGAAGCGGCTAAAGCCGCACTCGCCCACCGCCACCTCAAAGTAGAACACAGCCCAGAAGAGCACATGTCGAGATTCAAAGCCTCTCGCTTAACTGACAGAACTTTTTATGTCAGTGTCGCCGTATGGATTGTTCCAGGAACACTGTCGGTCTTATTGACATGGCTCTCAGAGGCGCGCCTCCTGCCAAACACGCGGCCAAGTTTTCCGATGGCAGAGAGCGATTGAAACAAAGGTCTTCGTTGGAGTCAGAGTGCATCCGTCTCATTCTGCAAGGGATCAACAGTCACGCTTGCTGTTTTCACCCTAGAATACTAAATTATGGCCGCAAGTTCGTTCCTGAATGGCCTTCAACTGCTTCGAATTGCCCATGCATGCATCTTGGAAATGAAGTCGCGCGAAAATATACAACGCCACGCTGCAAAGACTCTTCTCAGCTGTTATGATCTCCAGCAGGTGAACACTTTCCACTTCCTTTCGCGCAGATAATCGCCTCTCTCTGGGGTCACATTCAGAACCGATGGAACCAACGTCTATCGATCGATCGTCGTGTACAGCCTGCGATAGGCAATGTTTGCGAAAGACATGACTGGTAGCCTCGGGCATATCTGTTGTCGAACTGAGTGCTGCAGAAAACACTGCACTCGCTAAAAGTGAAAGCCACTGCACGCACTTGTTCGTGGCCGTCAGCCCTAGGGCTCTGCCCACGTATGTACTTCCTTCATGCTGAGCTCGTACATTCTATGCGAGCGGACATACACGGATCGATGCCCAACTGCGTGAATGCAAGCTCGCAGTAGCAATTAGTATGAATGGGGTCAGGGGGAAATGCCTGGACCAGGTACCTTCGCATGCACTGTCCAAAGAACACGAAGAACGCGGAAAAGTGTAGAATCCTCGTTTCTGACTTGCTCTCAAACACGACATCCAATCTGGGCACTGTCAGCATAATAGAGACTGTGCAGAGTTCGGCTTACAGCTACGATCAAGCAAGCGGCTAGGCCCGGAAGACGACGTGCTGCCTTGCAAGCTACAGCACCGAAAGTAGCCGTAGTCGCCCTCGTGTCATGCGAGTAAAGATAGCCTAACTTTGGTAATTCTGGATTAGGGCATAGCCCAGCTAAGTTCGTAAGTTCTGGGTTAGGGCACGGAGAATTCGAACACACACAACTCAGACTTCGAGATACGCAGCATTTGGACATACACGACTCACGTTTCGAAATATAGTAAGCTGCTGCCTCGCTGACACTGTCTCCTCTCACCGCAACGCTCTACTACTCCAGTGGTCCCCACCTTCGATTAAGCACCAAAATGTTGTTCCGATCAATCCTATTTATGACTACTATCGGACTGTCTACTGCTACTCCAGTCCTACAAAGCGATGCCCTGCGACGCCCTCATGTCAAGTCTAACGCTGGATCTCACCGCCCAAATGACAACGACGACGACCTGTGTGCCAGCATGAATCTGTCAGCTATTCTTCGACAGGTTTTCGCGCCGACCAAATTTGCGCTCCAATCGATATGCAAGCAATATTGACAAGAAGTATTAGATAAGGCTGGCACATATACTGCTGATACTAGTTGCAACTGGGGCGACTACACGAAAGTGTTCGTGAGCCACGACTTTGTCATCAATCCGAAAAAATGCGAACAAAAATGCCCGCCAAAGGACTTTTGGGAAGGCAACTGTGTGTGTTCCCTTGGATTGACCGATATTTGGGTCGCAGACTCAGAAGGCATCGCGGAAGCGTGTACGGACCAGACAATCATGGACGCCGGGTACTCTGCGGCTTGGACAAACAGATTGCACAATGAAGGGCCATCATCGCCATGTCCTGGCGAATAAATGATGCGAGAAGCCGGACCGTGCGATTCAGGTACGTAAACGAAACAATCGTAACCTCCAGCCCTTCTTGTGATGCGTACTGATTAGCATATAGGTCAGCAAAGCCTGTAGAGAGACACACCTCATGGTCGATCGGCAAGACATTCATTCGCTAGGGAGAACACGAAGACGGGACAGGTGGTAGTGGTTACGGTGTCGATCTCAATACGAGAACCGAACGACTCTCATTAAAAATAGCTTCCTGCTACTTCGTGGCGGTGCCTCGTATCGGTCTGCAGACCAAGACTATTTCTTTCGCAGATCCGTTGACTTCGGCTGCCAAGTTCACGATGGCGATGCAACTGGCTGCTGGCAGTGGTATTGGCCGAGTTGAGCAGTGTAATTCCGCCCCTATGTGCCTCCATCTTAGGTTATCTGAGTAGTCATGTGAGCTATTGCTACCCTTAGATATACGGCTCATCTCTTGCAGTGTAGAGCAATGCCTTCAGTCCGTAGTTGCAAGCACGTGCAGGACTTAGTAATTAGTGTTCAGTATTGCCTGACCTCGTGGCCCAAGCAAGATTCTGTATGGGGCCTTTAGATGCGGGGTCCCAACTTCAGCACTGTTCTTGAGTGCATACGCAGTATGCAGAAGCAACCTGGCCGCTCATGTCGCAGCGCGTAAGGCCAAAGTAAAGGCACACTTGGCATGCTTAGGGGTCGCATCGCTGGTTGCTTACTATTGAACTTGCAACATTCAGCCGATGCTGTGAACGATGCACTTTGTATTTCGGCTTGTCTACAGATTCCGTCGAGTTAGAAGCAATCGAAGTTTTTGACATTGTTTGGGTTCGTGTTCGGTGCTATTTGCGTTTATTAGACTTCATCTGCCACAGCGGAGGCTTTGCTCTCCGGCAGTTAGCATGTGGAGCGCATGATTCAGCCTTGGTCAAGTTTATTGCTTATAGGAAGGTGGAATGGTGCTTGAAACTACATCTGCGAGTTCTTATGCGCTTTTGGGCAATGTCGGGTGAGCAACGCAGTCTGAAGCTGTGAATCCCATGTGGTGATTTATTCTTTCCGCCGGCAGCGTAGTACTAGCTACTGCCTTAGCACGTGCTGTTGTCGGATGCTGAGCTACGAGATCCGACGCGGCCGCATACGAGGCTGAGGAATCGTTCTGCTCTTGACACCTGCTCGATATGTCCTGCCCAGGCATGACTTGTACTGGGGAGCCGCTATTGGGACTCCTGCTGTCAGCAAGCGTGCTGGACTGTCGATGCGACATTCCCGGGTCACATAGCTCGTATGTGATAATGCAGGTTTTTCATGCTGAGGTTACCGATTAGTGACATTCACGGGTAGTGGTGGTCCTCAACGGTATTCGAAGGTCTTGGACCTCTTACCATTGGAACTTGTTCTTCAGGCTCGAAAAGATACGTGCGACGGTCACTGTAGTAAAATGGCGCAAGTCCTGCAGGACATGTAAAGAAATTGGGGATTCTAGCAAGTCAGTTCATCATCTGCACAAGCCACTTTTCAAATCTTGCCCACACAATCAGCACCAGAACGTGAAACGATAAACATGCTCTCCTACACCCTTACTATTCTGCTGACGGCGGCGAGCCTTGTAGCTGCTGTCTCAGCTGCAGTTGCACGAGCAGGTGTCGATAGCGACGGACTTGCACCAGGCGACCTCCCGCTAACTGATGGGGATTGCTCAAGCCCGTAATCTTGAAACTATACTTCAGACAAGACACACCGAACCGGGTTCAACGCTGTGCGTACGACAAATCGCTTCTTGATGGAAGTCTCGCTATGTGCCGCGAGGCTCAATGTCGAAGTCGAAAGGGTCCCCTTCTTTCTGTGGCGTATACGTCTGCGATGCCGGGAGAGGACGCCATGTCTTGTGCTGAGGCTATCGCGCGGGCTGCGAACCGGTGTGCGAATGACTACAAGTACTGATGAGGGACGCGCTAAGGCTATCACTCCTGTTAGTTCCCAGCAATTGGCACGGATTGATAAATGTACGAGCTGCTAATGTTCGTTTACGTGTAAGGCCAGGAACTCTTCTTGCCTTAGTATTCCATAACGGATTTTCAACGCAAGATGGAATTCTCAATCTTGTACTGCTAGACAAGACGATCGTAGTGTTCCTCTTGTTCAGAGCTCAGATCACCACGTTTGTAACACAAAACATCGAGATTGGCTCAATTTAGTCTTATTTGTACGTGTTGGCTCAGATGATATAAGTGTATGGAGAGGGCCCTGAAACATTCTGTCTCTCCGAGAGTTCCACTGCTGCTCAAGCTCACGATAGCCGCACCTAATCCTAACCCAGGATGTAGCAATCAACGCAGAACGATGTCACGGGCCATCGTCGAAGCATGTGTAGATCAAGATTACCCCGACGACAACATGGCATTCGATGCTCTACTTCCCGTTCAGCTTCGCTCTGTTGAACGTCTAATACTCTAGACATTGCCCGTGCAGTTTCCCTGTGAAATATCCTCCTGACTCGCGAAGCCCGCTCAATATAATCTGTCTCTCCTGGTATACGAGCCGCTGAAAGTCAGAGCAGCATTGTGCTGGAAATGCTGTACGCGTTGGCAAAACAAAAATGAGATGATTCAAGCAGTCATGTAGCTTCTATTAACTAATAACTAAGAGCAAGCACTCTCCTCTTATGCATTTCGTCCAGGTACACTCCGTTGCCCGGCAGACCATCCAGCTCCTAGAGACACGAAAGCGGAAGAACATCTAGCTGAATCTTGACAGCTATTGTGCTTGAGCTCGACAGCTCCTACTGGGGTGGACGTTGGTAGGTAGAGAAACACCCATCGTAGCTGGAACAGAAGGGCGGATCGCCGACGTTTCGCCTACAAAATTCGTTCGCGTTGCAGTTCAAGTTGCTTTGGCATGGTCTGAAATTGGAGGAGGAGCGGCCACTGTTGCAGTATCCGTTACCGTCAACACCGGGCGCGCAGTAGCAATTTGTACAGCCACCACGTGCAGGCAGATTGTTAGCTTGTGCAGGATCGCATTGCACTCCACCAGTCGGTCGAGATATTGCTGATGAGGTCGAGGTAGTTGATGTCTGTATAAGAGATTAGGAATGTTTCATTGAATTGTGTAAAAGGCTTACTGTAGAAGATGTAGTCGAAGCTGTTGTTGATGAAAGTGTCGTCGTCGTGGTACTCGAAGAGCTTGTTGTTGTAAGGCTTGTAGAGCTAGAGCTTGTAGTGGTTGCTACTGATGATGATGTCTGCAGAAGGGGTTAGGACGGTCTTACTAGATTGATCTTCTGAGAAGCTTACTGAAGTGGAGGACGTGGTGCTTGAAGAGCTCGTTGATGAAGACGATGTGGTGCTCGAGGAGCGTGTCGTCGTGGATTGCGTCGTGGAAGAAGAACTGGTGGACGACGAGGATGAGCTTGTGGTTGTTCGCGTAGTGCTCGAAGAGGTTGTGGTTGTTCGCGTGTTGCTCGAAGAGGTCGAGGAGGATCGGTAACAGGAGGAAGAAGACGTCGTTTTCTTGGGAGTAGTCGGTCGACACACAGCCCCGTTTACATTACTGTTTGCTTTCTGCGCCTTGACCTGTTTCTTGAAATAGCAATAGTTGCTGTCCTTGTGGTAATTCACCTGCAACCCACTGATTAGGCGCCATGCATGTTGTGACCACTGTCATGCTTCATTTACCGCAGCACATTTCTTATCAGACTTGCATTGCTTCACGCAGTCATCGAACGAGTAGACCTTGGCTGACCTGTAGTCTGCTCCGGGACGATCAACGCCCTTCTCGATCTTGCACGACGTGTTGCATGCTACCAAGCTTGCCGCAAACAGCGTCAGACTTGTAAAGAGTTTCATTGAATGGGTGAAGATGGAGTGCCCCTTGTTGTGGGTTGTTAGAGGCGAATGGAGGAGCAGGTTTCTGGCATGCTCTACAATCGCCGGCACTTCTCCTGGTACATATAGCTGTCAGCCACTAGCGTGCAGCATTCCAAAGGCTAATGTGCGTTAGTCACTGTTTGCACGGCTGGCAGAAGCTGCGTGAGCAAAGTTCAGCCACTAATGCACATTGAAATTCGTCACTATGGAAAGGTAACCTGCAGCTGCCAGCGATGGGCGAAACAGTAATGGCTACTGTCACGATACGCAGTTGCACCCACTCGAGGCTGAATAACTGCGAAGCGTCTGTTGCATGTTGATGTGAAGCGCAAGCAAGATGGAAAGAGCTTCGAGGGATCAAATAGCCTTTTGTGCTGACCCGATCTGGCCACAATGTGGCGTCCTGCAGCTACCATTTCGGGAAGGCAGATGGAAGTTCTGTACGTCTCATCACAAGCGTGGCCAGACCAACCTATCGCAGCAGCGAGTAACCGAGAACAGCGGCACTGGCGTGTGACCAAACTTGACTCGTTTGCCCACGTCCTCATCTCCCGCAGAATGCGGTCCAAGAAGTTGCATAGCCTTCGCCTCCATCTCCTGGGCTCGACACGATGCCTCTGGCGAACAGGTTTGTGTATTCACGTCGATGCCGAAACCAAACCAATCGGCAAGATGGCGACTTATCGGGACACAAGCTTCTCTACCACATATACGGTGTGCTGTGGAGCCGTCGCCAGACCGGACCCGAAGCTGTTCGTCATTGAGGCATCTCGCACCTCGCTGCGGCGCGCTTGCAACTAAGCCAGGCCCGGGAAATCGCCCCGATCTATGCAGCAAATACCATGACAGGACTGATGTGGCACGCCATTGTCCAATAGCAAGACCCCGCTAACGGGTCGTCAACGGGTTGAGGTCCAACCGTATCGGGTCGTGATGACTGTCCTGTCGCTTGGGACACTATGCAAATCGTGTCAAGCCTAATGGTATTCCACTGAGTCTTCATAACCCGCAGCCCATCCAAGTGGTACATCTTTCCTATGCTGCACCCTCCAACTATTGCGCACAGAGCTGGAACACACGTTCATCCTCAACCCAACCCCAACCCTTTCCCCAGTCGACTCCCAAACCCACCCTTCTTCTCCGCCTTTTTCGGCTGCTCATCCTTGGACTTCAGCTTGATGTTCTGTGCTCCACCTGAAAGCCGTTAGTATACTGTTCTGTGATCCAGTGCTAATCCTCCACGACGACTCACCACGCCCATAGACTCGCACCTCGCTCTTGGCATCAATCTTGGCCTTCTTGCCGTCGCTGGTAGTACTAGTCCCACTAAGAACACTCTGCTCGTCGGCCGCAAGAGGAGCAGTCCGATTGTACACAAGTGAAGATTCACTCTGATCACTCTTTTGGGTCCTCGCAACCGAAGGCTTCCACGTCAAGCCGGCACTCTTATCCACCGTGGCCTCGCTCCGAGGCGGCGTGACAGTCGCCACAGGTATGCTGGGCATGTGATGTCTCGGCGTGGGATCGCTTCTGCTGATGCTCGTCAAATTCGTCTCTGATGGAGCTTCGTACTCGCTGGCAATATCGTAAATGCTGGCAATGACTCCAGGCCGAACTCCGCCAGACATACTCCTGGACTGCCTCACGTTACTGGTGCTCTTCGCTCCATCGTACTCATCCTCAGGAATACCCTGCAAGCGCGCGAGTTGCGTCTTGACCGAATGGTACTCCAGTTCCATGTCAGTGAACCTCTCAAGTAGTCGAGAATGCGTCTTCTTCAGCTGAGCCAGCTTTTCTCTTGCATCATCAAGCTCCTGCAGCGTTGTTGCATGAGCAGCCGACACGTCTGTGTACCCTCCAACAGACGTCGCAGGTCGATCGAAGCTGTCCCTGGACCCGAGCGATGCTTCCAGCTCCGCAATGCGATCACTGTACATGCGCTTGGTGCGCTCCATCTCCTGCTCATGTCGTCGGACCCGCATCTGCAGAGTCTCCTTCTCGCTCACCAGCATCTCCTGCTCTCGCTTCGAATGCTCAAAGTCCCACTCTTTGTACTCCAACTGGCGGAGTTTTCGACGAGCCTCCTCAAGCTGATCTTCCAACTTTCGCACCTGCTCAAGATCTCGTTTGGCCATTTCAAGATCTTGCGATGTTCGAAGCTCGCGCGCCTCGGATGCACTCAACAAATCACGATACGTCTTCATCTCCGCACGAAGCTTGCGCAATTCCTCGGCATCCGCTGCCCATGTTTCTTGTTCCTTCTTCAGCTTGTTGAAACGCTCCGTCATGTTCGCTTCCAGATTATTGGCCTGCTTGCGAGTGAGGGTAGAGTCGCGTATCGTTGCTTCGCGTGCGCTGCGCACTTGCTCAAGCTGCTGCTTCAGTGCGCGATTGGCATTGAGCAAATTGAGGTGCTCTGCCTCTACAGTCGCATCCTTGACATTCTTGCGCATGAGCTGTCCGATGTGCTGCGAGTATTGCGCCTTATGCCAACGCTCAAAGTTCAGCTCGTTGCGGACCAGAGTCAATTCTCGCTGCAGGTAGGCTAGATTCGTCTGAGACAAGTCTTGCTTATGTGGGCTCGGTTGACCACCACTTGACGGAACAGGAAAGTCTTCGAGTGAAGGATTGCCTGCACCTTTACTTCTCGGCCGCGACAGCTCTGTGCTATCTGCAGGGCCAAGTACTGGGCTCTCGGGATCAACAGCAGTAGACTGAGTATCTCGCCAGCTGGCTCCTGAGCGCAGACTCGTATGACTAATCGCGGGGGAAATGGCGCCATGACTTTGTGCCGGTATGGGTGGTACAGGTGGTAAGGGCAAGGGAGGTAATTTGCTGGTAGGCGGCGGCCCAGGGCTCGCGTAGACGGACTTCTGACTATCCATGGCCAAGGCCTGACACTCTGCTACCACGTCTGCTGGGTCCGTCTTGGGCCACTTTGGATCATCAAGCTCCTCCTCAATGGTCAGGTTGTAAAAGTTGGGATGAAGTAGATGAACTTGGCGGAATTGTTCGCTTCTGCTGCGGATGACCGCCTGGTCCAGATCGAAGTCATCGGCACCTGGAAAGTTGGCAGTTCGTAAATATTTGCGCGGCTTGCGAATGTAGCTCATGAAATTGAGCGGATATAACCCGTAGAGATAAGTAAAATACATCTTGAGCTCTGGAGTGGCCGCTTCTGTTGAGTCCTCGCGGGGTCGACATTTTTCCCAGGATACATCAATTCCAACATCGTCATGATCGTAGGGGCTGGATGAGATGCGATCATCCGTGACCAGGCTCTTCTGAGCATCGTCACTCAATGCTGAAAATCGCTCCCAGCACAGGAGACGGCTGTATACCAGGAACAGCCGTGGCAGTCGATCCTTGAGCGAAGCCGGGATATGAGGAAAGAGCATGATCAGGGACGTCAGTGCGACCGAGAGGACTGTCGTGCAAGTGTCGTTCATCAGACACTTCAACAGACTGTCAACGAGCGGAGTCCGCGTGACTTGGTATAGGTGCGGCGCCTGGTGACGAAGGAAAGAGCTGAGCAACGTCAAGCCCTGCAGTCGTGTATCTGCCTTCACAATCATATCGTCCAGGCCGTAAAAGAGCCGCCTCGGGTGCTTCTTGCCAAAGTTGACCAAAACAGTCTCGACTTGGTGAGCAATTTGAGCAAGCTCGGGTGCAATGTATCCGTCCTCTTCCGTGAGCCCTCGTGTTCGCGAGACGTACATGTTAAGCAAGTCGGAGCAGACGCGACTCAGTGTGCGTTCCCGTTGGGTGGAGTCGGGCTCATCGTCATCATATGTCAAGATGCTCGCAATGAACTCTTGCGCATCTTCCAGCGCAGCCTTCTTGTGACCTGTGGCATTGACCACGGGCCTCGCTGCCAGTTGATACCATTCCAATATGTCATCCTCGTTCACCAGAGCAGGTCGCAGCTCTCGCAGCACGCCTACAAAAGCGCCCAGCCGCGACGTGCTCCCCGCGATGTGCCTGTCCCAGAAAGACTTCAAGTCCTGATTTGCTCGGCTCGCTTCGTCACGATCAATCTCGCCCTCGTGTTCATCGATGAACGACTGCAGCATGCGGCGGCTCTCGTTGGGCAGGCTCGAAGGAACTTTGGACCCGGTGAAATGGGTCTGTAGGGCTTTGGTGACATCGCGAAGGGACCTGATGGGTTGGATGTGGTCAGTAAAGGGACTCGGTGTCCTCGACGCTGCCCTGGGCGGTCGCAGTGCCATTGCAAAGGCAGTGGTCAGAGGGGACCAGCCATGCCCGCGCGGATGGCTGCTCACCTTGTATGCGGTGCGCTCATGACGGCGAGGGAGCCGGATGCATGCACGCGCGCAGAGAGTGGTCCAGGGAGCGGATGCTGGGTCTGGATGTGGTACTAGTTCCTGCACTCGTCTATCAGCCTGCAGAGGGGCGGAGGAGCGGTGTTGAGGAGGAGCAAATTTGCGGTGCTGCCTCCACCGTTCACGACAGGCGGGAATGGACGCAGGCGGATGTGGCTTATGACTGCAAGCTCGAGCACTTGTTCTTCTCCTCTTGCCTCTCCATGTGTTTTCTACGAGAGCGCCTGATGCGGCAACGTGCATGCAGGCCGCGCGACAGGGTGGTGGTGCACTGCTTCGGGATCGTCGTGCAGCAGCCGCTGCCACGGGGCGGTCGACCGCAGTGTGCAGAGGATAAGCAGCAGCACAAGCACACCCCGTCGTGATGGGATTACGGCCAGCGCGCAGCTGCGAATGGCTGCAGATAACAACGAGTTGGCGAGTGTGGTCCGAAGGATCAGCAGCGGCGGATGTTGCGCGCCTCCCCCACTGCACGGAAATGGGAAGCGGCGGTCCCTGGGCGGAAGTCTTCACCGCGCCGCAGAACCTCGCGTGTTGCACAACGAACACCCCATCTTCCCATCTCGCACGCCGCTCAACGTCGACGAGAACCATCTGCTTCGTCAACTCTCATTTCTCTTGAGCCACTTCACCATTCCCGAGCCAGCGTGACCGACCCACGGCAGCCAGAGCACGATTTCCCATCTCGCTACTCCGTCTGCAGGCTTATCTGCTTGAAACTCTACCGACGCCCAGGACGCTTCTGCTTCGCTTGGTCCCAGGAACAGAATGCTGGGCCGAACATATCCTGCAGACTAGCGACACGCTCTCGCAACTCCCGGCTGCTGCATCCAGCATCATGCCCTGTGATGAGCCTTGCTGAGCGACGCCACGATTTCTCGAACGTCGTTAGCATCCAGTCATCATCCTCCTTCCTGCCTGCTTTCAGAAATGTCATGGTAGCGATGTCTGGCATTGTTCGCCCGATCAATCAACAAATGCCGAGGAAGCACTTACGCGACCACAGAGTTGGGATCCTGTACACGAGGCGAGAGCACATCCATCGTCCCGACCCACAAGTCGTCTTTGCCCTGTCCTGCATCACGCCTTCGTATACGCATCTCTGCTTGCGCTTATGTTGCCTCATCACGCTATCCAAGGTAAAGTCTTACTGACGTGAGGCGACTTCCGTGGCCGGTATCGCGAACTGCCGGCGAACCCTTAGGCGGACGATGCCCACGCATCGCTGCGCGTGAACTGGACTCGCCCTCAGCAGTCGGCCGAATGCTCCTGACCCGTAAAAACAGGACCAGAACGAAGGACTGGGAGGTTGTACCGTATCGTTCGCAAATACATGGATCAGTCATCTGTTATACCCTGTCAATACAAATGAACTCCTTCCCCAAGCAAACCGCACCCCACGTACTACGAAGCGAATCGGAATCTCGTGGCACATGCACGTTATGCATACAAATGCACTTCATGTCCCGAAGCTATAAGCCTTGCAGGGGAATATGTATGCCGTTGATCTTCACAGGATGCGCGGCATCTGTCCCGTATGCGACTCGTCACAAAATCACCCGCGAATGCAGTGACAGTTCCGGAAGCCGTGCCATCCAACGTTGTTGGGACGCATGACGCTTCGATGTCGATTCGATGCTTATCACAACAACAGATCCTCGGATTACGGAAGTGCGGAATCATTGAGACATCTCGTCATTGGCCGGTGCTCCAGGAATAACAGCTATGGGAAAGACAACGTGCAGAATGATCTTATCGAGCCACAACATGTTCTCAACATAGACGCAATGGGCCCTTCGCGCATTATCAGCATACTTCGGCCGTTCCAAGCACTACACATACTGGTACAACAAATCTTTGACAACGTCTCTAGAACTGCCAGTTGCTTTCCACACTTTAACCAGGATAACAAACTCAAGTTCACGTATTCGCAACAACTTCTCCTCAAGTGCGACAAGACAGCTCACGCACAAGTCATGAGTGTCATAGCTATCCAGAACGGGGTACACGGCAGCTGGGTCGAGCTCGCAGCCGCCTTTAGCATCCTGAAGTTGTCTGGCGAGAGTGTGACCGCAAGCACACATCGCATGCAATGGTTTTGGCCACCAATTTGTGGTGTAGCTAGAGGCCTCGCTGATCAACAATGATCCATCAACACTTGAATCGAGTGGCGCTGCGACCATGTGTTGTTGTGCCCGCCTTGCACTAGAATGCTGTTGTCTCCTGGGAAGCAGGTATGCGTTTCGCACGGCGTCAGGATTGAGTGATTGATGCGAGAAGCCCTTGTCATGCCCTGCGTGGGTAGGCTCCTCGGACTTGCATGGAACAGAGAGACATGTTGGCCCATGGCAGTGGCAAGGAAAGGCCAAGTTGTCGGCCGTGATTTCATCTTCGACAGAGTCTGTCAATAAAACGAATTGCCCTGCTATCGCTGCGCAATGATCCTTCTTATTGAGATCTAGCTCATGCATTTCGTGTCCCGGTCGTGGCTTGTGAGGTTTGAAGGCTGCAAGTGCGTTCTGTAGAGACGCTTCATATCCAGTGTAATGCTGGTGTTCAGGTCGTTGTGCAGCACCGGGAACCGGCACGACATCGCTGCTATTGTTTATAACCCTGCTCTTGTTGATTTGCGCCAAGGCGTCGCGATTGCCCCCCTTCGTCCTCGGCCTTTTAGATTCAAAGGAACGTCGACTCCTCAAGCCGCATGGCATGTTGACGAGGATGGTCTGGTGTGGCTTTCACCCCTAGAGGTTTGTCAATTGCCGCGGCAAAAGTACAATGCTCGGCGGCAGTGTGCAATGTTGTGGTAGCTCATGCCCCTTCTCATTCACCCACCTCGTTCAGTAGCGCAACGGCGAGCACGAGGAGTTGTTATTGACGCCCAGGCGTTGGTAAGCGTGGACGACTTGGGGCGGCAGTGTCGTGAGAGAGTGACGCCGGGAGATCCGACCTTTCTCGCTTTGCAGTCTCTGTCTATTCAATAGGAAAGGCGGGGAGAGGGTTTGAAAGAGCTTTTGCGAGCTCCACGTCTCAGTGCCGTGCCACGGTATAGCTCCTGTGCAACGCAGTGTGCGCGACTGCAGCTCGCCAACGACAGGATGGCAAAGTACGAGTCTTGCTCGTTTAGATACATGCACGCTGTCTGTGCGGTCACATGCGGTTCTGGATCGCTGGAGCATCGATCCACTGATCAAACAACCTGTGACGCTCTGGTCTCACCACCAACTTGTCTTCGAGCTCTGCAACTTCCACGGCCAATGGACTGCACATGCGGTAACACTGTGCCCACGGCATGGGAGTCACAGCAAACTGCGAACACGCAAACCGCTGGTGGGAGACGGTCCTCTGACAGAGGATACTTGCATATCGGTGGTACTTGTGCTCAGGTGTGCTTGCAGTGCTGATCAGCGATCTGTGCGCTGCACGTTGCTACCGTGAACCAGGAAGGCGCCATGGACGTGCGGAGGCAGTATGGTATAATGCGTGCCTGCTGCAGTACTTAGTTGGCCGCATGCCGCGCAGTGACTTCTCCCGACTTCTACAAGTATATCGAAGGAAGAGAGACGCGAAACGATGCGCTACCTCACTCACTTGGTGCTCTCCACATCGGCCAATGAAGACTCACCGAGCGGGTCTGGCGCGGCAACACGTGATCGGCGGGACAACTTCGGCCTCGACCACGCTACGTGCTGGTGCGCGACACTGACTTCACCATCCATTCCCGCTGCCCACAAGCTGTGCTCGTCGCGCCATTCCTCCATCAGCAGTGTATCTTCTGCTCCCGGCTACTTTGGCTCCTCACGATCGTCCGCCGACATCGAGCTGAGTGACCTGCCCTCGCGTACTGTCGCACAGCAGCAGCCACCGCCATCATGGCAGACGATAGCGGAGATGCCAAACCTGATCCCTCCGCCTCCGACAGCACACTTGCCGGCGATAACACCGCGCTCTCCGCCGACAGCTCTAACACCCTGTCCGCTCAGTCCGGCCCCACTGCCACATCACACACACAGTCTGCCGGAGACGATACCGCCGCGCTTGACGCAACGCAAGAGCGCGACCTCGACGCCGAAATCACATCGCAAGACGCAGCCATGAACAACACAACCATGGAAGATGCGGCGCCCTCACAGCCCAGCGCTCCCGAGCAAGCAAACGGTCTCAAAGCACCCGAAGAACCGCGGATCCCAATCAAGAAGGACACCAGTTTACGGGAGTTCATGGGCAAGATGGACGACTATGCTCCACTGATCCCCGATGCCGTCACCGACTACTACCTCACGCTCGCTGGTCTCCCTCCCCCGCCCGAGACCGACAGACGACTAGCTCGCCTACTGGCCCTCGCGACCCAGAAATTCATCGCCGATATCGCAGCCGATGCGTACCAATATTCACGCATCAGGAGCACGAACACAACGTCGAATAACCCGCTCACGGGTCTTGGAGGTGCTGCTGGATTCGGGTTGCCGGGTGGTGCAGGCGATGAAGCAGCCGGCAAAGGCAAGAAAGATGCCACCGGCAAGGCAGCTCCACTGGGTGGACCCAGGGCCGGCTATGGAGGTGGAGGTGCCAGTGGCGGTCAGGGCCGGACTGTTCTGACCATGGAGGACCTGGGAATGGCAGTCGGCGAATACGGAGTCAACGTCAAACGGGGAGAGTTTTATCGATGAAGAGCATTGGGATCACAGGACGAAAGATATAATGATTAAATTGTACAAGTACGAGCCGCATGAATTTGGATGACGGGGCAGAGGGTGTCGATGGGTAACGGCACGGCAAAGCCCTGCTTTGAGGATGTGCATCGAGCCCTCTGGTCAGGTGCCCATTCTTAGTTGGACAGTCAGAGGGCGTCAGAATGCTTGATGCCACCACTTGGGCCATGGCATTAATCCACAGCGAGAGGACATGGCGAAGCGATTGTCCGTCATCGTGAGGCTGCCTGGATGGAGATGAGGCGTGCAAGCTGTACAGCGGAGATCCAAAAGCTGACCTCCGCAGCACGAGTCTCGGCGCTCTCCGACACCTTTATGGTCATCTTGGCCATCATATACTTCTCCATAGCGAGCAGTATGCAGAAGCCTTCACAGGCCAATGAGCATCACCACGTGCAGGTACTACCTTTCGCAACCTTCCTTATTCGGACTTCATCCCGTCCCTGCCAAGCATGTTCAGGAATATCAAGACTCTTAGCGCTTCGAAGTCGTCCTCTGCAACTTCACCTGCTCCTGTTCGCAACTCTTGGTCCACCTCCTTCAGCTTTCTGGGCATGCAGAATTTCTTCAACAGAGCGGGTACTCATTTCCTTGACGGGCGATGACAGATTCTGGTGGTCTGCGTGGAAACGAGGTGAAGTCAAAAAGCCATAAAAGGATGAACGGTAGGTCCTCAACAAGCGCCTTGTCTTCTTCGTTGCACCACTCTCCTTTCCCTCCCTTTCTGTTCACCATGAAAGTTAACGCAGCATTCCTTGTGGCTTCTGCCACGACAGTCGCTGCCGCTGTTCGGCCCAAGAACTTTATTATGATGGTGCCAGATGGCATGGCCCCAGCTTCTGAGACGCTGGTGAGAACTTACAAGGCGATGCTGAATGGTGCCACACCTCAATCGCCTAGCATTCCTGCCATTGTCACCGACCAGCTGGTAAGCCCAGACGCACACTCAAGAGATATTCGCAAGACCTGACAAGTTCAGCCCATTGGCAACACTCGAACACACTCCGCAAATAACCTCGTCACCGACTCTGCTGCTGCGGGTACGGCTCTTGCTGCCGGCTTCAAGACGAACAATGGAGCGATTGGCGTTCTGCCTGATGGCCAGCCCGTTGGCACAATCATGGAGGCGGCCAAGATGGAAGGCTTCCTCACAGCACTCGTTGTGACGAGCAGTATCAATCACGCTACGCCAGCCGCCTACTCTGCTCATGTTGTGAACCGCAACGCTTTCCCACAGATCGCGGAGCAACAGCTTGGGTATTCACATCCTCTCAACATGAGCGTGGATATCCTGCTGGGCGGCGGTCGGTGCTATTTTCAGCCAAGTACCAACGGAGATTCCTGCAGAGAAGACGACATCGACCTCTTCAAATTCGCAGAAGAGAAAGGCTACACAGTCGCCCAAGACCGCGTTGGCTTCAACGACTTCGAGAGCGGTATCGGATCCACCAGACTTCCATACATCGGGCTTTTCAAAGACTACGATCTTAGCTACGAGATCGACCGCAAACAGCAGCCCGAAGCCGAACGCGAACCTTCACTCGCGGAGATGGCACAAACGGCGCTCAACTCTCTCGATCGCGAACTCAACTGCCGCGGCAGGCAATGCTCCGGTCGTGGCAAACGAGGTAAAGGCTACTTCATGATGATCGAGGCCTCTCGCATTGACCATTCTTCCCACGCCCACGACGCTGCAGCCCACCTTCACGACGTCATGGCCTACCACGAAGTCATCGACCTGGTCAAGGAGTGGATCGATCGCCATCCGGACACAGCCATGCTGAGCGTCGCAGATCACGAGACCGGAGGTTTGACACTCCCGGGAGGATATGATCCGAGAGCTTTGACAACCGCGCAGCACTCGTACGAGTATCTTCTCGAGCAATGGGAGGAAAGCGATAAGTCGAGAGAATTCTTGACGGGAACGATTCTGCCTGCTGCTGGAATCTCTGGGGCTTCCGTGTCAGACATCGATTCGATTCTGCGAGACTTTGCTCAATTGCCTGAAGTGCTGAGCCGGAGAGCCGGGATCAGGTGGTCGACTGGAGGGCATTCTGGCGTTGATACGACGCTGTACGGGTATGCAGCTGGAAGGATGGGAAGAGAGCTCAAGGAAGAGATGGCAGGTGGGTATGACAATACTGAGATTCCGAGGTTCTTGGAGAAGGCTTTGGGGCTGAGTATGGATAAAGTCACTAGAGATCTGAGAGCAAAGGGAACGGGTTGGATTCCGCAGTAGAGTGACTGCCTCCAAGTAGTGGCGAGACACAATGACGAGATGGCACGTGCACTTTCGGAAAGTACGGTGCTTTCTTGCCTCGATTGCTCAAAGTCGGCAGCGGTGATAGTCACGTCGCGGGGTCAGACACAACGGCCTACCGTAAATCATCGGCTTGACACAGACACGCCACGGCCGCCACGTCAACAAATCGCCCGACCGCCGCAGCATTAAAGACCACTTTCTGCTCACTTTCGACCACTACTGAAAATGTCGACACCACCAGTTGACACGAACGAAGGAGACGAAGAACTAGAGCTGGAGAACCGGATTCAGGCACTGCCACAAGAGCTACAAGACACCATCCTCGACTTCGTGCTCATCGCGGGCGTCAAATGTATCGAGAAGCGCATATATGATTCGCCGCCATGGCAAATCAGTGTCAACTCTAGAACCCGCAAGTTTGTTGCGCTAGAGTTCTACGAAACTGCTTCTTTCATAGTCCCAAAGAGATCTATCGTCGCAGGCGAGTCGCCCTACATCCACCTCGTGACTCAATGGCTCACGAAGGTTCCGATGGAGTACCAACCCCGTATCCGAGAAATTCGCATTCACAACTTTATTTCATCACCACCGCAATCGACCGAGGAGGAAGTGATCCTGTATTGCGATCAAATGCAAAGGCTAAGAGTTGCTGAGTTCATGGTGCAAAGGCACCAGTTCGACCTCCGCGCGGACGTCATGAAGCTGGCCATGAGGATCGATAGCGATCCGGAGGTCCTGACATGGCTCAGCTACGGTGACTTTGAGTGGATAACTGAAAAGTGAGCTGCGCATGTATACTCTTGCCAGTATCTGCAACGATTTGCTGACATGAGACTAGGGTGATCCAAGATGAGGAACGTGAAGAGGAGAGAGACCTGGCCGGCGAGGACGCGGAGAATGATAATGACGATGGGGGTCAACCGTAAAAGAGCGTTGGAAGGATACCGAGCTCAGTGACTGGAGTGTACAGTATGCATGGAGAGGGCTAAGGTCCTGATCGTGACTAGCGATTGAGGTCAGTTATTGAGCAGCTCAATAATGCGAGACCTGGCACAAAGAATCGACTGCAGCCTTGTTCATGACAATGGTGGGATGGGATGATGCTCATACCGACTATGATTCATGAAAGCACCCATGCCAGTAGAAGGCCAAGATCGCGTGCCGCCATGCAGTTCTTCCCTCTGCCTACTCAAGTGGCCGAAGTGCGTGCATCTACAGCTCCTGCGGAGAACACGTCCAAAGAAACTAATGTTCATGATGAACCTTGCACAAGTTTGACGAGTAAGTATGCGGGAGGCGTTCGTGCAGGCTGCCAGCGTGAAACCAGTGGTGTGGCTCGTGCAGCTCTTCTGTGCTGCCTTGGCCGTTTGTGCTTCCATTCTTCACTCTCTACCTTGAAAGCTCTTCTACCTTCATCCATCTATCCGCATCGTCGTCGTGGTTGCCGCCCATGACTTTCGCTAGTGGAACACCTGCCATGGGCGCAAATAATGATGCCTCGACTCAACTGAGGAACACAGCTGACGCATCAACCCTCAATGCCAATAACAACGCGACGCCGAACATCAATGACCACCGCATTCAAGCCCTGTCACAAGAACTGCAAGATCTCATTCTGGACTTCACACTTCTAGCTGGAGTCGACTGCTGCAACGTCCAGATCGGAGCAGCATACAAACCACCCTGGTAGCTGAGCCTCAACCAGCGCACTCGAAAGTTTCTCGTCAAACGCTACCATCGCACCAGTATCTTCACCGCCGTCGAGAAGAGCCTGAGCCAGTGGAGAGGCTGGCTGTGCAGCCTTTCGCCAAACACGATGCCCTTGATCCAAGAGATTCGCATTTCCTGCCATCCACTCTCTCTGGGAAACCTGAAAGGAGCCGGCCCTTTTCAAGATCCGAACATTGTCAGGTGGGACGCCGGTAATTATACCTTCTGGCTCGATCATATCACAGCTGCACTCAGGACCTCGGGCATCGATTGAGAGAGAATGTGCTCAAGCTGCCCGTACTGCAGGTCGAAGGTGCAAAGGGGGAAATCCGCTG
Organism: Cercospora nicotianae; assembly: GCA_029490675.1. NCBI lineage: Eukaryota > Fungi > Ascomycota > Dothideomycetes > Mycosphaerellales > Mycosphaerellaceae > Cercospora > Cercospora nicotianae. The sequence continues at coordinate 4,900,733 of JANQAT010000007.1, read as the reverse complement.
GATGTCAAAGGCGGAGATCTGCACTTTCATGCAGCTGTGAGAGTATCTCCACAATCATTCTCGGGACAGAGCGACTAATTGAGAACAGTTACAAGCGTCGGCTCGCAGCCAAAGCTTTGGGCACAAAGCTTGAGTGAGATACAGGAGCCGGAGAACACGGCACGAAAGACGTTGTCATGTCTCGTGAACGGTGGGTTACTATGCAAAGGGGTGCAAAGATACGAAGGCAGAGCTCGTCGTCGATTCGTCGAGCTTTCTCCCTAACTTTGAAGGGTATCTTGAGGCATGAGTATCAGAGCAATACAACACAGGGGTTTGCCATATTTCATCGAGTATTCGAACGTTGGAGGGCTGGCATGAGCAAGAAGTGAGGCATTCAGGAAGATCGAACGAGTGGTGTCCTGTCCAGCCCTGAGGAAGCTGGGTAAGGGCAACGTAACACAGTGACCGGCGAAGTTCCACGTCCTTTTGTAGTCGCTAGGCGTGTGTATGAGTAGGTATTTGCCCTTAGCGGACTGCTGCGGCGAACTCCATTTTGGCAACGCCGCCGTCCCGTCACGTTCACTTGAGGGCCCGTCCCCGGAACCCGCATTCCCGCTAGTTCGCTCCATGTCGGCGTGCTGTCGTTTCAACTTCTCCCCACCACACAACATCTTACAATTGTGCGCCGTGCGACTCCTGCAAGTCCCGCCAACATGGAGTCAGCGCCCATCATGGACGCTCGTCGCGAATCAAGCAATGCTGCAAACAGCAGCTCAAACCTCGAATCTCCTCATGTAAGCCACTCAAGCCTTCGACTAAACTTCCCATTCTTACAGCTGACCAAACCAGCACAACGACGAAGAACAGCTGGGCGAGCGTATCCAAGCTCTCGCCCAAGAACTACAAGACATGATTCTCGATTACACCTTGATCGCCTCACTCGACAACGCCAAAGACAAGAGCCCGACCAACAAAATCATGCTCACGAGCCGCTATACCTTTCCATGGCAACTGCACCTCAACCGCAGAACTCGCAAACTCGTCGCACATCAGTACTTCGCCAACTCCGTCTTCCAGCTACCGAATGCTACTTGTTGTGCCAGAGGACGACCCACTCTCGAAGCCTGGTTGATCAACGTCGATCCTCTCTACATCGGACTCATCACCAAGATTCGACTCGATTGTCGCAAAGCAAAGATGTCGTGTATGGAAAAGCTGTGTATTGCCGTCGACGACGTGGAGGGGGTTGGCGATGCCGTGGAAAATGCTTGTGGTTACGAGCTCGATGAAAGCATCTTCCAGATCGTAACAAACCCTGTGTTCAAGAAACGCGTGGGTCAGAAGAAAGACACAGATGAATACACAGTAAAGGAGGCTCGAGAATTGGGAGACAGTCCGTGGATTCACCGCGCGTACGTTGAGCGGCTGAACTAGCGGGGTGGTAGGCGGGAGAAGGATGTGTCAAGACCACCAGGCTTGCGATTTTCGAGGATGCGAAAGCAGTCACTTACAGCACTCAAGCCGCTGTCTCCTCAGGAAGAGGCCTCCTTCCTGGCGATGAATGTGGGAATGCGATGCGACGAGTAAACAGTGATGAGCGATGAGATGACATGTGCACCTACGTATTGCTCACTGATGTCCCTCTGACCCTTTTCACGTTCCTTTCAATCGCAAAGACCCGCCCTTCGATGTAGGCATCGCCGTAGCATCAATTGCAGAGAACACCTCATGATTTTTGCCGCGCTGCTGTCTCAGTCATCCTGAGCAGGCACTGGGCAGAGGTAGACCTCAGCGCAGCTTGCAGGTGCTGGATAGTCGTACCTGGGATCATTGGTGCGGAAGAAGAGTTGTGGGAAGCCGTGCCACCAATCGCACACTGCACATGATCAGCATCGTTGCAGTAGCAAAAGCGTGAATGCGCAGGTGAACTCACCAATCCAGCCTCCGAAGCCGGGACTCTTCCACTGCAAGCCCGTCTCGTTGACGAAGAAGCCCGAGACATCGGTGTTGCTGCCGTGCACGCCAGCGTTCATTTCGACGGGCTGCCAGGCGGAGTAGAACTTTTGGTTGGGAATCATCTTGAGTCCGAAGGTGAAGGTGCTGCCGAAGTCGAAGAGCAGGTTGTCGCGGCCGGTGACGTTGGTTGGGCTGAAGAAGGCTTTGCTGGCGCCGCCCTGAGACTCGCGGAAGGTGGCGTCGCTGAGACCGGCGCCAGTGTGAAAGGGGTAGAGCCAGAGGTCTGTGCATTGCTCAGTGAGTGCCTGAAGGGTGGTGGAGCGGGCACTTGACTTACTGTTGTAGCTCGTCTTGTTGGCCGAAGAAGGCTGGAGTTCGGTCTTGATCTGGTACAGCGGGCCCGTGATGTTGACGCCGGTGACGGACACGCCGAAGATGGCGAGGATGAGGGCGATGAGCAGCATGATGAGAGAGTGTAGCGGCGGTGAGGAATTGTAATCGGAATGGGTGCGGTGCGGTGACAAGTGGAAGTTGGGGTGGAGGGGAGGTGGAGATGGAAGAGCGAAGCAAGGACTTGTGGCAGGTCGTTTCGTCGACTCACCGTTGAAGCGCGGGCAAGAGCTGCTCGTGAAGTCCACCCAACGCCTGCACCTGCTGAACTCTCCGCCGCTTTGCGACTGCCACTGTTCACTTCTCCGCACCGCCCTTGCATCGTGGTCAGATCTGACACACGCATGCAGACGGAGGACGGGAAGGCGGTTCCATCACGCGATTCGAGCAGCACAATCTCAGACCCGGCGATGAAGAGCAGTCCAATGCGGCGTCGAGAAGAGAGCTGCACGCGAAGTGAAGCATGTCGTTGAAGACGCGACGCACCTGCGCTGAAGTCAGTCGCGAAAACACGCTAGCTAGAAACCCTGCATGCCGCTGCGTCATTGCGCTGACTAACCCACTTTCGAATCTTTCGAGAACTTCTGCCATGCGGGACAGAGTGACTCTACACGCTCGTTCATCTTCCATCACAATCCTGCAAAATGGGGCTCCCGCAAGCGTTCGATATGGCCAACACCCAGGGAGGTCAGACCTCCTTGGCCGAGGATCTGTTCGCCGACATGGGCCGCAAGGCTGAACAGGTATCGGGAAGCAACGATGACCAGAAAGTCGTCGAGGAAATTGAGAGCTTGTGCATGAACTGTCACGAAGATGGCACGACAAGGCTGCTGCTCACAAAGATCCCCTTCTTCCGCGAAATTGTCATCATGTCCTTCACCTGCGAAAAGTGCGGCTTTCACAATAACGAAATCCAATCTGCCGGGCAGATCCAGCCCAAGGGTGCCAAATTCGCGTTGCGCGTAGAGAAAGATGAGGACCTGCAGAGAAACGTGGTGAAGAGCGATGTTTGCGCATTCAGGATAGAGGACGTGGATCTGGAGGTGCCGCCTGGGAAGGGCCAGTACTCCAACGTGGAGGGCATCATTCGAGCTGTCAAGGATGACTTGGAGATGCACCAGGAAGCGCGTATGCAACAAATGCCAGAGGTCGGCGCAAAAGTGGCAGAGATCATTCGCAAGCTAGAGGATATGCTCAATGGACACAAATATCCATTCATGATTTCCGTCGATGACCCGACTGGCAACAGCACGATAGAGCCAAAGCCAGGCGACCCCGCAGGCAAGTGGGCAAAGAGCGAATACATTCGATCAGCAGCGCAGAATGCGACCCTTGGACTGGGAGATGATGTGCCTGCACCGGAATCTGAAGCACCTGCGACTGCACTCCGGCCTGAATATCACGCCCAACACCTCGTTGGAGGTGACGCTCCTGCTGCACCACAAGCGAACAACGTGGACCAGGAAGAGGACATCGTTGAGAACCAGGTCTACACCTTCCCCGCATCATGTCCCGGCTGCACTCGGCCATGCGCTACGAACATGAAGATGGTCAACATTCCTTTCTTCAAGCAGGTCGTCCTCATGTCAACAGTATGCGATCACTGTGGCTACCGAAGCAACGAAGTCAAGACAGGTGGCGAGGTGCCAGAAAAGGGTCGCAAAATCACACTCCAGGTCAGCACCAAAGAAGACTTGGCACGAGACATTCTCAAAAGCGAGAGTGCGGCGCTGAGCTGTCCGGAATTACAATTACGCGTCGAGCCGGGCACGATGGGTGGCCGATTCACCACTGTAGAAGGAATCATGACTAACATTCGCAAAGACCTGAGGGCTCAGGCATTTGGTCTCGAGGATGGTGATGCGGATCTGCCAGACGGCGCGGGAGATTCTATGGCTCCAGAAAGCAAAAAGCAGTGGGAAGATTTCTTCACGCTGCTGGAGGACGCCATCGAAGGCCGTAAAGACTTTACACTTGTCCTCGAGGATCCGCTGGCCGGCTCATATGTACAGAGTTTGACTGCGCCAGAGTCTGATCCAAAACTTACACTCGAAGATTACACCCGGACCGAAGAGGAAGAAGAAGATCTCGGGTTGAAGGATATCAAGACTGAGGGCTACGAGCAGGACGAAGGGAAAACGACATCATGAGCATAGATGAAGAAGTATCATGACGGAGATAGAGCTAGACCCATGAGTAACGTGAGAGATACCCGAAGATGCAGCACCGCGGCGACATTCAACGCGATATATTCTCCACTGATTCAGCTCCACTCGGCACTGCGAACTGTCCACCTGTTCACTGGTCCCGTACGCCGTGGTTCTGGAAACTTTTCTACAGTGCGGAACGGTACGACTTCCCAAATCCTGTGGCTGGCAAGTATGAAATCGTGTTATCCTCCATCTCTCTGCAATCACCAATAGCTTGTGGCTGATTATGTGGCAATCTGGGGTCCAGTTACCCACTTCCACGGGGCCATTTCACATTCACCTGGAAATCAACCAGACGCGCCAGGCTGGCTCACCCAGAAGTAGACACGGCGGAACATGCACGCTGCCATGAGTTTTTTTTTCGCCGCGCGACTACATATATCCTCCTTTATCCACTGTGCCCTTCTCCTTCAACATCCACTCTCGACTGAACTCGCCTTCGTACCTAGCCGGCCCTGCCTGGCTTTGCACAACCACATTCAGACCAACCACTGCCCTGCCGCCACTACCTTCCAACAAAATGAAGTTCTCCACAGTTGCAGCACTGGCTGTCTACGCTGGCACAGCAGTCTGCGCAGCCAGTGAGGCAGATGAAGCAGTCAAGTCCTTCATTACTGTCACAAAGAGCAGCTTCCACAACGCGAAGCCAGAGGACAAGTCCACACTCGCCTCGGCAGTCGACACCCCAAATGTCTCGAAGCACAATACTCTGTACAACTGCGGCGAAGTCTTCACCGGAACTCAATCGATGCATGCCTCCAAAGGCCACTGTCACGAGAATTCCGTGGTCACAAAGACACTCAACCTGGGGTCTGCTGCACCCACAGCACCACATCACATCACTCGTGTGGTAGAGCATGAGAAGGAGCCGGTATCCACTCCGACATTGTCCACTCCCGCCCCAACCAATGCCTACGGCCTAGACGACCCGAAGCGAGCCTGTCCCATGGGACTGATCAAGGAATGCGAATACCATCATCCCGCTTCGGTGATCACGACATCGTTCAAGCATTGCTGGTGCGAGCCCGAGAAGGTCATGCCGACCACCGCATCGTGAGAGTATCGTCTCCAAGGAAAATGATGTGCAGGCACTGGGTCCTGACAAGCGCTGAGTGCTGGCGGAAGAGCTATTTCTTTTTGAGGCGTTCATGAAGGACCAGTATGATCTGATGCAATCCGGGCTGAACAAAAGAGGGACAATGGAAATTCTGACGTTTGTGATTTGCGAAAGAAGATGAGGCGATGCCTTTTCTTCTAGTGGAAGTTGCGCTGGAGCAATGTGTAGCTTGTTAGTTACATGGCTCTGAAATGTTGGTGACCCAGATCTCTTTCCTTCTTTCTTCCTCCGCTTGAGCCAGACATCGGGTTCTATAACGGGGTATAACTCTCATTCGCTGGAGGAAATAAGGAGGAGGCTGTGCCGTACTTGACAGCTTGGACGTATCTCTTATCGTTTACATGTTTCCCTTTCGTAGTCGTTGAGCATTGCTTGTGGCTGCCGTCAGGCGCATTGACCTGCCTGCTGAGGAATGGCCTGCGATGTGACCGAAGGACAACCTCATTCCATTCGTGTCTGTTCGAGCGTGGGCGCTTTAGCGCAAGGACGTGGAAAATTGGCGGACTCCCGGCATCATCTCGAGAGGACTCGAACCTGCGCTATACTAGGTTGGATTGACCATAGCCCATACATAGTCGATAGTGCTTCGTTCTGACCGTGCAAGCAATCTGCGCCATAAACATCTGACAGTGCCTAAGGAGTTGGTCGTGGAGCGCAGGAGTGGAAGATATGGTCGTGTTCCAGCTTGGAGGCCGTGAATCTGTGCGAAGGACATGTTGGCCGCTTCGTCTGTTCTGCCAATCCACTCTGTCAGCAGTAATAACACTGACCTGGAGTCCATGTGTGAGTAATGCTCTCTATTCTCTAGGACGCTCTGTTCACCAGTCTTCACCTGATCGGTTGTGAACACTGTAGAGAGCCATGGCATCACCCACGGCGAGTCACCAGGCAGGCAGCTGTCGCAGATCCCATTTCATCACGCGATCGCTCTCCGTATGCGATGCCATGGTACCTTCGAAGCCTTGTCCACAGAATGTGGGTGTCCTTGGGGCCTGGCTTTGTTGCGCCCAAATAGCAGTGGTGTCTATCATTCATTGTTTTGACATCCCTTTCCCAGGGTCGGATTTCAATTCGAATACGAGATTCTGCCAGGGGCACTCTGATCAGTGATAGCCTCCGCTGCACCTCGGGTACCTTACATGAGCTCAGTGCCGATTCGACCTATGAGCTCTCCAGCCTGTTTCCTGCCAGCAGCAATTTAGGCGCCTGTTCACAAGGTTGCGTAAACTTACTGCTAGCGGGCCTATGTGCTGCGACCTTGCTGCGAACTGTACCCATGGTTTTTGCGGAGGCTCAATTGTTTTCATACTATCGAAGACGTTAAAGATGTGGTCGCGGACGATAATCATACGATACCGAAATCAAAGCCAACATCAACGTCGACGATAATGGTCAACATCTTGATCACCACCCTCCAAGACGTGTGGAACGAGCCGCAGGTTATCTCGAAGTAGGGAGGCGTTGGACACGAGGTCGAACAATTTCCCACAGTCGCTTGACCTGCGTAGGTGTGATTAGATCCGTTCTATCAAGCGACTAGGTTGGGCGACTGAACATAGCCTTCAGCCACGTCGGGAAATGACACGAGGAGGCGTCAATCCATGAGCTTAACGCGATGCTTACTTCGCAACATCCAAATCAGCGGCGCAGCGTGCCTGAGCAAGGCTGGTTCGAAGTTCGCAAATAACGTTATGTTCGCCCGAGGTGGCAAGTCCCCATAGGGCGAGGTGCTTGGAAGCGCGTAGCCTTGCCTCCTGTGCCTCGACGCTTTCATCTCCTTGGGCAGAACGGCGCTACGCAGCAGATCTGTCGTATTTTCTTGCATCTGCGATCTCCCAGGGCTGATCGCCTATTCGCGTGAAACGTCGTGCAAGTAGCCTTCCCCAGAATCCTGCAGCAGCGATGCACAACGGCCTCTAGAGGGCCTGCCGAGCAGGGATAAGTAGGACAATTAGGAAGAGCGACCACGGTAATAGTCAGTAATAGATGACCTTCGGGGCAGGCTGGACTGGGGTACAGCCAAGTTAGCTTCGAGTGTAGCCAGAAAAAGATCGAATACGGAGCAGAGCCGATCTTTTATCCGTGCGGATACGAACGTTTCGGCCCAGAACGGCATAGCGTAACATCACTGTCCCATGGGTCGCTGCGCTAAAGAACACGAGACGTCACGTCCACCTTACTCGTTCTGTACTGTAGCCGGCAAACACTGGCAAAGTAGCGGTACTGTGCAACGGGTGGCTCATTTACCAAACTCGAACCGCGGACGCCACGGAAGATATGGCGGCCACGCCGCAAGGTCCAGTACTACATATATGCCCTTTGCCCATGTATCCCTTCCCTTGTCAATTCGTCTCTCGCATTCCTTTACCTCATCACACCACATTCGTTCAACCACAATGAAGTACACCATCTTCGCGGCCATCATCGGCCTGGCTTCTGCCACCAGCTACGCTGCCCCAGACGCTAAGACATGCGACTGCTACTTCAAGTACAGAGAATGCCAGTCTGGCCCAAGCGCTAACCAAGCTACTTGCGGTGCTGAGTTCGCCGGCTGGTGAGTAAAAGCATCATCTCGTAGCATTATGCCAGAATACTGACAGTATTCCTTTGTCAGCGCAAACTTCAACCCTTTCACCGGCGAGGAGGCCGCACCATACTTCGCCAACCTGCAGGCCAACTGCAAGGCCACCACCTCTGCTCCAGGCGGCTACCCCACTGCTCCTCCTACCTACGGTGCATCGTCCTCGGCCCCTGCTCCAACTTACCCAGCTGGCAAGCCTGATGCAAAGACATGCGAGTGTTACGCAAAGCTCGGTCAATGCCAGACTGGCCCGAATGCCAACCAAGCTACGTGCGGGGCTGAGTTCGCATCTTGGTAAGAAGCTATGGTCGTTCGTAGGCAGTCGAGCGAGTAATGTGTGCTAACGTTCCAATAGCGTTAACTACAACCCATACACCGGTGACTCTGCGACTGCTTACTTCGACAACTTGAAGAAGAACTGCCCAACTAGCAGCGCGCCAGCTCCCAGCAGCACTCCAACAGCTCCCGGCAAGCCAGATGCTAAGACCTGCGAGTGCTACGCGAAGCTCGGCCAATGCCAGACTGGCCCGAATGCCAACCAAGCTACGTGCGGGGCTGAGTTCGCTTCCTGGTAAGTCTGCGCCTGGGGTGTCCGTCGAAGAAGATGTGCCATGCTAATATTGCAATAGCGTTAACTACAACCCTTACGCTGGCGACACCGCTGCAACTACTGCTTACTTCGACAACCTGAAGAAGAACTGCCCAGCTGGTGGCCCAACCACCCCAAGCAGCGCACCAAAACCAAGTGGCACCCCAAGCGGTCCAACTGGCAAGCCTGATGCCAAGGTCTGTGCCTGTTACGACCAGGCCAACAAGTGCCGTGTCGGTCCTGGAGCCAACCAGTCGTTCTGCTCCTCGCAGTTCGCTTCCTGGTAAGTCTGCGCTTGCTGTCGCTGTCAGAGAAGACGAGACATGCTAATCTCGTAATAGCGCTGGCTACAACCCATACACTGGCGACACTGCTGCCACCACTGCTTACTTCGACAACTTGGCCAAGAACTGCCCAACCGGTGGCGCTCCTTCTGGTACTAGCCCAGCTGGCACCAAGCCAGTCGCTTACCCAACCGCAACCAACAACCACACTATCACCACGTACACCGGTGCTGCCAGCCACGCCCGTGTCGGTGCTGGTGCTCTTGCTGCTGGTATGGCTGCCATGCTCGTCTTGTAAAGGAGTTGATGTGTACGTCGGGGATGTTGGACTGCGTTGAAAGGAGGTCCGAGGTGCGGACAGTGCGTTGTAGTATACATCGTCGAGATTTTGATAATAATGAATGTAAAAACACGCCGAACATTTCGTGGCGAGGCACTGGTTGCCTCGAGGCGTTCGATCTTGGTCTCAGTCTCATGCTTCTTTCGGTCTGAGTTTGGATGGTTTCATTTGTTTCAGATCGTCGGGTGTGAGTGCCAGATAAAACCGGGCAGTCTTTCGGTGCCAGAGCCGAGGCTGACGGACCACTGCAGAGACTGAAGTCTGATCGGACAGTTAGAAGGCCGTTGCTAGTCTCTCGGACTTAAAGTGTCTCGCAATTGCCAGGTGAAGGTTGAACCTCTGTGTCGCAGAAGGCATCAGGCGGGCGGTCACTTCGTGCAAAGTGATTCGCAGCGTGCATGGCGAAACGTTTGCGGCTTGTCCAACCACACCCTCATCACTCGCTTGCCTGGCATGACTATCTTCAAGTTGGTTTGCCTGTGCACAAACATATGCCTACCACTGCATGGATTCCTCTCTTTCCAGGCACCAAGATCGACTTGCAATACTTATCAGATACTCGTGAAGCATCAGCTTGAGATACCTTGGTTCCAACGAATATCACCTTGCGCAGCTACAACATCGTCCTCACATGTGCACTCAAGAACTGATTTGGTGCTCCTGCGGCCACGGAGAATTCCTGCCAATCGTGACCTGCGCGCGTGGCGAGTTTCTGAAATCCTGCTGGATCATCGTTCACGGCCAACACCACATCACAATGCCATCCCGGTGCTCATATTGTCAGAAAGGCTTCAACGAACGACTGCTTCTACCGCCTGCAAAGCCTCAACCTGGAAGCTTACTGGCACAAAAAATCGGGACCAACGCAGACCCGGTATTGGAGGATTTGCTGAAAGATCCGGATTCGTGGCCGGATGATGGGGAGAAGGTTATTGCGAATTTGGATATAAACTACGCGAAGACATTTGCAGAGCTGACAGGAGAGGATGAGTCTTCGCCGATGGGAATGGGCGATGTGCTGAATTGTGATTTCGCTGGGTTTGATCTGGACCAGGAGTTGAAGGAGGGGTCGTAGACTGTGAATGTGATTGCCTTGGGAAACACGGCATATTGGCCTGGTTCCTAAAAATGTGAGTTATGTGCTCTGTAATGAGTGATCGTACTTGTTGCGACGTGCGTTTTGATGGTTGTTGAGGACAAAGGTGCAGATGCTGAGCGAGTGAGAGAGCTGAGGATGTTGAGGCCTCAGGCATCAGCGACACGTCCGCGTCTGCTTTGCGCTCGAAACAAATTCGAAGAGCTTCAGTTGCTGGCTTGAGAAACATCCAACCCGCTGTCCTCTTCGCCCAACACCCTCGCTCCGCCCTCCAACTGCACCGAATCGACGACTCAGAGTAGACCTCCGCTGAGACTCGCTCTTGCGCTCCCTCTGCCACGATGGCAGCCATGTTCGAGCAATCCCGCAGCGGTACCCTCTTTCTAGGCGGCACCAAAATCTCGGGCAGCGACATTCGCGATCAAAATGTCCTCGCGACGCAAGCCATCGCCAACATTGTCAAGTCCAGCTTTGGGCCTTCCGGTCTGGACAAGATGATGGTGGACGACATTGGTGATGTGACTGTGACCAACGATGGTGCAACCATTCTCTCGCTTCTGAACGTGGAGCACCCAGCAGGAAAGATCTTGGTCGATCTCGCGCAACAACAGGATAAAGAAGTTGGAGACGGCACAACATCCGTGGTTCTCATCGCCGCCGAGCTTCTGCGAAGAGCAAATGAGCTGATGAAGATGCGGATACACCCCACCACGATCATCACAGGCTACAGACTTGCTTTGCGGGAAGCAGTGCGATATATGAACGAGAACATTGCAACGAAAGTAGAGACGTTGGGCAGGGACAGCTTGGTCAACATTGCAAAGACATCGATGAGCAGCAAGATTATTGGCGCGGATGACGACTTCTTCGCAAACATGGTCGTTGATGCCATCACCAGTGTCAAGACCACGAATGCGAGAGGAGAGGTCAAATACCCCGTCAAGGCTGTAAACGTGCTCAAGGCGCACGGCAAGAGCGCGACGGAATCAGTTCTGGTGAAGGGATATGCGCTCAACTGCACAGTGGCTTCGCAAGCGATGAAGACGAGGATCACAGATGCGAAGATTGCGGTGCTGGACATGAACTTGCAAAAGGAGAGGATGAAGATGGGAGTGAACGTGGTGATTGACGACCCAGCACAGCTCGAGAAGATTCGCGAGCGAGAAAGCTCGATGGTTGTGGAGAGAGTGGAGATGATTCTCAAGGCCGGCGCGAACGTCATTTTCACGACAAAAGGCATCGACGACCTGTGTTTGAAGCATTTTGTGGAGAAGGGCGCCATGGCAGTGAGGAGATGCAAGAAAGAGGACCTGAGACGAATCGAGAAGGCGACCGGAGCGACCATGATCTCGACTCTTGCAGACATCAACACTGGCGACGACGTATTTGATCCCAAGAGTTTGGGCGAGGCGAAGGAGGTGGTCCAGGAGCGGATATCAGACGACGAGTGTATCCTCGTCAAGGGGCCCAAGGTGCACACCGCAGCCTCAGTCATTCTTCGCGGACCCAATGAGTACTCGTTGGACGAGATGGAACGCTCGGTGCATGACTCGTTATCAGCCGTCAAACGCACGCTGGAATCTGGGAGGATTGTGCCTGGTGGTGGTGCTGTGGAGACTGCGCTGCACATCTACCTTGAAGAGTGGGCAACTTCGGTCGGCTCGAGAGAGCAGCTCGCCATTGGTGCTTTTGCTGCATCCCTTCTCGTCATTCCCACAACGCTTGCGGTCAACGCGGCCAAGGACTCGTCTGAGCTCGTTGCACAGCTTCGTTCGCGGCACGCTCTGTCCCAGCGCACTTCGGAACCTGCATCAGCACATGCGCCTGCGCCTTCAAATGGAGCATCGCCTGCTCCCGCTGCGCGGAGCTCGACACAGCAAGCTCTGGATGCCGATGCGAAAGCGTTGGCGAAGGCAAAGGGCTATAAGAACTACGGGTTGGATCTCTCGAAAGGCAAGGTGCACGACTGCATCAAGGCGGGTGTTCTCGAGCCGAGCATGAGCAAGGTCAAGCAGCTCAAGTCTGCAGTGGAAGCCTGCGTGGCCATTATGCGTATCGACACACTTATCAAGCTCGATCCCGAGCAGCGAGGAGGAGAGGACGATGGGCATGGACATTAGATGGACTGGCTGGAATGTGTGCAGCTGTATTGTAGTGCATCTCGCGCTCCCCTAAGACGGGGCCATGTAAACCAAACCAAGCGATGACAGCAATGAAGGAATTGTACTCGACATGATTAAAAGACTTCAGACTGCAGAGCCTGTAGATTGTACTGGCGCTGCACGACCTGAAACCAGCGCGTCTTGGCGCAACATGTGACGAAAGCTTAGACGTCACCCTACTTTGTTCCCGCTCACCTCTCATGACTTGATCCTTGTTCGTTTCCTTTTTGTCTAAACTACCTCCCATGCTCCACAGCCATGAGTGAGCTTCTCGAGTTTCTGCGAACTCACGACGAAGCGTTCCGTAGGTGAAGCCTCCCACGTACTCCCACTGCTGCCCCCACCACTAACATCGCTACAGCCGTGCCCGCCTCGCTTCACTGTACAGCGACTTCCGACACCAGCGAACCACGAACCCCGATGGCTACACAGCAAACAGCTCGGCATGGCTCCGTGCACTATCTGCAGCAGCGAAAGCCGGCCTGATCCCAACGCAGACAGACCAAGCGGGAGGAAACAGCAGATTTGTGATTGACAGCGGTGAAGCTCTGCTGCGGGCATTGAACACGCAAGAGTATGGCAGACCGCTGGCACTGGGAGCGGTCTTGGAAGATGCAGTCAATAGCAAGGCACTGGTGCCCTTGAAGGAATTTCTCGACCGGAAAGAAAGCCTCTACCACAAGACCTGGATTCCGACGCCCTGGCAGGTTGTGAGCTGGAGCCTGCGACAACTCGGCCTTACTGGTGGAACGAGCGCAGATGATCATTTGGTCAAGGGCAGCTTTGTGGTTGTGGCTAATGTGGAGGCTGCAGCCAAAGCTGTGCTCGACGAAGCCAGCAGGAACATCACAAGCGATGCGGAGCGCGTCTTCTCTAGGGAGCTCTTCGATGCGACGTTTGCCGATACTTTGGGAGTGAATGCGCTCAGTCCAAACGATTTGAACGTGCTCCTGAGACATCTTGCGCGCGATCGGAACGCCATAGCATACGATCCATCCTCTGGTGTTATCAAATTTGCCGCACCCAATCAAGCCACCGGCCCAACAAACATTACGCCAGAAGACATATCTATCGCCTCATTGCGAAGTCTTATATCCTCATTACAGCCGCAGGTCGATCGATTGACCACAAGGATCTCTGAGCTAGAGGCCACGGCACGATCTGCAGTGTCGGAGAAACAAATGCTGAAGGCCAAAACTGCTCTCCGGCAGAAGAAAGCAGCCACCTCGAAGTTGGAACAGCGCACAGCGACGCTCGCTCAGCTAGAGGACGTCTATGCCAAGATCGAGCAGGCCGCCGATCAGGTGCAGATCGTCCGCGTGCTGGAGCAGAGCGGGCAAACACTAAAGAGTCTGAATGCGCAAACAGGTGAGGTGGAGCGAGTTCAGGACATCATGGAGGGTCTGAGAGAGGACATGATGGATACGGAAGAGATTGGTAATGCCATCAATGAGGTTGCCGCTGGTGAGGTCGATGAAGGTGAAGTGGAGAATGAGCTGGAGGCGCTTGAGCGGATTGAGAGAGAAAAGATCGAAGCCAAGGAGAGTGCTGAGCGTGACGCGCGAGAGAAGAAGGAAAAGGAGAGGAGAGATAGAGAGGAGGCCGAGGAGGCCGAGAAAACGAGAGCCCGGCTAGCCGAGCTGGATCGTCCGGCTGAGAACGAAGTACCGGTTCCCCCAAACCTGGAGGCGAAAGAGACCGATCCGCAGCGAGAGGCAGCTTGAGCTTGAGCTTGAGCACCCAGCGTCGCGGATGGATCCGCCATGACCAACTCATTCTCACGGGCACCAACTCGATATACACGGGAGAAGGAACGGACAGCGACATACAGCTCTGCCACAAATTCCAAATACTTTTTACAAAGACTCATTCCCGGAAGCACCGAAAATCGTGGTGTCGCATTGACGGTCACAGCTCCCAGCTCCCAGCTCGCACATGCCAGCTGCGCCAAAGCCGATCAATAAACGGCTGCCTGGAGCGCCCGCATCAAGCATTGATGAGACCGGCTGTCGACTTCTGATATGGCAATGGGGAGTTGAGAACGAGTACTGTGCCTTAAGTCTGGCACATCTTCTTGCACTCTCTGCTGAAACTCGCGTAACTTAAATCACCTACATCTCGAAAAGCATGCTTGAGACGAATGGTAGACAATGCAAGGTCAGGCTCAAGCTCTCTGGCCTTCCCTGGATTCTCACCTACGGTCAACGCCACCAAATCCGGGTGTTCTTGATTGAAATAATGGACTGCGCTGCTCTTATGCTGCTGATGTACACCATTTGTGGGTTGATGCACACGGGCCCAAAGAAGCAGGCAATGTCCTTATGTACACATGTTCCGTAAACCACGAGGCGGAGCATTGAGCGCAAATCGAGCCTACCGGGCGGGAGCTAAGTTCTTCCCAACGACAAGTGCAATATCCAAGTCTCCCATCCTGTGTTCTCCGATGCGCAAATTTGATGTACTGTACACGAGTGGTATTGAGCAACGGCGACTCATTCGATCTGATCCTGACATGTTCCTCCTCGAAAAGCGGCGAATGCCTCGTGCTATAAAAGAGAATTCGCATTGTATTTGCGAGCAGTTGTGCTCAAGCTGAAAGCGTAGATTTGCAACGAGCAAAGCCTCCTGCTTTCCCTGGGGTATCTTCTTCGTCACGCCAACCTCTTGCCCTGTCCGTCCATCCTACCAATCGTCCAAGGCCCGTATACACCGCCAACTCCGCCACTGTCAATCAGAAAGGCTGCCCTGTGACTTCCGGATGCCTGCTCGGTGGGCTGGAGGAGACTCCCGGGCCGCCGTATATCTGACTATACGGTCTTGCTGGCCTGGCTTGCTCAATCAAATCGGTGCTCATGCTGTCAACTTTACCAGTGGATGCTCTGTGATGACCCAACTCCACAGCCTCGACGGTAACACCCTTCTTGTGTTCGATAATGGACGTCTCACTGCCATTTTCGTGTTGCACTAAAGTCTCACCTTGCGTGAAATCGGTCATGCGAGAGTACCTCTTACTCCGACCGGCTTGCTTTCGTTCAAGATTTGAGAGTTCCGCTGATCCACTTGCAGGTTTCTTGCTTCCTCCTGATCGGCCGGTGCCGGATGTACCGTATTCACCTATCAGACGTGGACATGTGTGTTTGAGGAAGAGTCGTAGGACTGGCAGAGAGCCACAGATGATTACCAGACTGCCCTCAATGCAGATCCATAGCGAAGGGGTCGAGAGCGCCCAGGGCATATCGGCGTTTTTGACGAGTGGAGGCATGAGACTAAGTCGGACCAAGCTGGTTGCCATCGTACTAGAAGGAAATCAGTGAGGAGATGCAACGCAGAACGTGTAAGGACCAGACTCACACTGAGCCGACGCTAAATATCAAGACCAGTCCAATTTTCTGTATGGTAGGAATTTGCAACTTTAGTAGTATAGGCATGGGCAGAAACTAGGCGATCAAGTCAGCTCCATCTTCAGAATCGAACTACGAGACTCACCAGCATGAAAATGTCAGTAGCCGCGTTGGTGCCAGCGGTTGCCATGTACACATTGCCCCTATTGATACAATGCCCTTCAGTGATAGTTGGGTCCCAGACTCGTTTGAGGGGAACGCAAGCGAACATCAACAAAAGCATCTGTGGTACAGTGAATGCGACGATGAGCGCAATAGTGCTGTCGACAGCATATCGCCACCATCTTTGGGGTGACAGTCGCCTGTAGAAGATCAAGATCGAGAATTTCGCAAACGCCATCACTGCCAGATACAGGATACTGCAGACGGTAGTGATGCGCACGATTGTCTTGAGATCTCTATTGAACAGTCAATTGGGCGCCTCAGATTGAAAAAGATATGGGCCATACTGGATAGAAGTGTCCCAGATGTGCATACCCATCAGGCCATTGGTTTTCATCCAGACGATGATGATCTGTACTATCATTGACATGGCCTAGCTCTCCATTAGCGACATCGCCAACGCGGGCAGCGAGCACATTACCCATGAGAGAAGTAGGAACACATCGTCGATACCGAATAAGTGCGCAAGAAAGGCTTTGGTGTAAATGCGCATCGCCAGAAATGTCGTGGCAATGCTCATTCCGAAGATTGCGAGCACAACACCTGGGGATTGATCTCGCATCATCGGATTCTCGAGATTGGACACCAGTCCTGGGGGCGGCGTCGCCGCCGGTGTGTGAGCCAGATCGACTGACGACATATTGATGCGAATTCCACTTGGATCACTGCTCTCAGAGAGTCGTGGTCATTCTTGTCTGGTTGTTTTGACTCGCGATTACTGATGGCGAGACCTGTATCAGGTGTCAGAGCCTTCGGAGGATAAAAGACCTTGCATTCACTTGAGGCACACTCGGGTCTAGCCCTCATCTCTTCAAAGACGGAAGGGCCCTGGCTCAAGCTTTGAGGTTGTTGGGTGGGCGGCTTCTACTGGCCAGAGGTATCCGCATGGTTTGTGGTACTGTTCTCCGGTAAAGTTTGAACTCCTGGTGACCTCATCCCCTTGATGAGCGCGGCAAAGGGCGCTGTTCAGCGTGCGGAACGGCCTCTGTCACGAACGGGGAATAGCTTTGGGTTAACACGGGTTGTGATGCCACGGCTGGCCCCAGCAAGGATCAACGATCGAACAGCCCACTTCAAGAGTGCACGTTGCCATCTCCTGAGCGACCATGATATCAGCCTGCTTCTCAAAGTACTCGTTCGTAGCATGTCTATTCACAGCCCAGACGACCACCTCAAGTTTTCAAAGTTTCGAAGGGAAGGCAATCGGAGGATGTAGAGGTTAATGAATTTCGGTATATGTCAGAAGGTAGAAATGTCACGCATTGGAGCTCTGCTACAATCATGTGCCGAAAGTCCTGTTGGGGACAAGATCCAACAACCTGCTGACTGGGCGGAAGGAACATCCAAGCCAACAGTGCGGCGCGCGGCCGCTCAGAATGTCATGCGTCGACGACCAGCCATGACAGGCATTTCCCTGTCAGCTCATGGGTATATGGCTATCGAGCCTGCCCGAAGCGTCAGGATGCGAAGAAGTTGGTGTTTCTATCCACAAATGCAGTCAGGCCTCGATCCGCGCCAGACCTGCTCCAATTCATGATGTGAACTTCGATCTGTGAGCATTTCTCGCAGCTCGAGCCTTGAAGGGTTCTGTAGACAGACCGAGTAGGGTTGTCGCTGTGCATTGAAGCCAAGCTCCTGTCTGCACAGCACCTTTGTTGGCCCCACGAAAAGAGACATCTGTGCGGCGAGATTGCCAACGAGTGCAACAGGGAAGGTGGAAATCTCGCTGTGAGAGTTGACCTTTCCGCCAGTTGCAACATGGATAGGCCTGCGATCACCAAGGCAGGTCGAGAACTCTAAGTCCTCCCACTCGGCACTGCACGACAAATCCGCTGTTGACATTCCGCTTCTGCAGTCATGAGACCTTCATATAACATGATGTAATACGTCTGGTAGATGATGACCGTTCGCACCGAGTCCATTGCCGCAGAAGAGAAGTCCTCCTACAGTAGCTGCGTTAGATTGATTCTCGACTGAGGCCCATGCTCACATGAACAAGCTCCAGAAACAAAAGGCAAACCGACCGGGGCAGGCTGCCAACGATCTCGCCCTCTCAGGAACACGATCCGTTGTTGCATCCTTCTCCTGGAAGCGTGATTTCCTTCATGAGGCTCGCCATGGTGCTCCTGGAGAAGGAAAGCACTTCCCCCGCCTTGGTTTCCTTCTTGTCAACACAACTCAACAGTTCTATACATTGCAGATCACAGCCCTGGCAAGATGCGGCAGCACTTTCTTGCATCTGCTCTGATTTGGGGAGTGGCGCGGAGTCAGAACAACTCCTCGTCACATTGCGTGAGTGCTGCCAACATTGAAGGTGTCCATTCTGCAGTATCTCTAATGCCATAGGGTACAGTGTCGGGCGCTTGAAGACGCGGGACTACAGTCAGCCCTCATATATCCCGACGATGTGACAACTTTCGAGGCCAGCGTAGGCAAATACTTCTCGCAGGTCGCGCAATTGTCGCCGCAATGCTTCCTGCAGCCTGGAAACACAGCAGAAGTGGCGCAGGCAGTCACTGCATTGGTCGCAGCGAATCAGACTCAACATTGCCAATTTGCTGTGCGGTATGTTCACGTCCGATCGAATCAGTTCTATATTGTTGCTGAGATGTTTTGTTTTACTTAGGAGCGGAGGACACATCAGCTGGCCTGGTGCTGCGGGCATTGAAGATGGCGTGACTATCGACCTAGGAAGGATGAAGGAGATATCTTACTCGAGTAAAGACAATACAGTCTCAGTCGGGCCAGGCGCTGTGTGGGGCGAAGTGTACCAGGCTCTGGACAAGCTCAATGTGATGACCACCGGTGGTCGTGCATCGTCAGTGGGTAAGATTCACGAGAGCAGCGTCGCATCTTCCCACAGGTGACTAACAGTCTTTGGATGACAGGCGTCAGTGGATTAACAATTGGAGGCGGCAATTCATTCTTCGCAGCTCAATACGGCTTCGTCTGCGACAACGTTGCCAGCTTCGAAGTGGTCCTCGGAAACGGTACGACGGTAACAGCGAGCAAAGATGACAACCCAGACTTGTTCCAAGTTCTCAAAGGCGGCAATCTCAACTTCGGAATAGTGACGAAGGTTGTGCTCAACACATTCCCAGGCGGTCCTTTCTTCGGAGGCAACGTCATCTATCCAGCAGATACTGCAGACCAGCAGTTCAAAGCTCTTGTCAACTTCGGGAATGGAATCAACGATGATCGCCATGCTTCCACGATCGTGATCGGATATCACGACTCAGAGAAGAACTCAACAGTCTTCCTGAATGCTTACGAGTACACGAAGCCTGTTCAGCGGCCTGATGCCAAAATCTTCAAGGAGTTTTTCTCCATTCCTGGCAACATCTCCGACACCACCGGTCTTCGCAACATGACTTCTCTCGCTCACGAGTTTGAGGCTCCAAAGGACAGGCGTGTACAGTTTGCCACTCTGACTTTCAAAAGCGACATTCGTGTGTTGCAGCGGGCGCACGAGTCCTTTCTGAAAGTCATTGAGGAGCTCAACGGCCGTATGAACGGAGGCTACTTCCAAGCTTGGACATTATACCAGCCGATTCCCACCATCTTCGCGAAGCATGGCCTCGAGAAGGGCGGAAACGTCATGGGGTTGGACCGGTACGATGACACCTTGATCATGTACGAGACGTACTTTAGGTGGAAAGAGACCGAAAACGACCAGGTGATTGAGGAGCAATCGAAGTGGCTTCGTGACGATATCCAGTCATTCGCAGCGAGTGTGGGAGCTGACGTCGATTGGTTATATCTGAACTACGCAGACAAGGACCAGAAAGCTCTCGAGGGTTACGGCGCGGAGAATGTCGCCAAGATCCGAGCGGCAGCACAGCTGTATGATCCACAAGGTGTATTCCAGAACATGGTGCCTGGAGGGTTCAAGATCAGTCGGGTAAGCACGCCTTCGTCGTATGCGGAACACTCAGAGCTCTGACAGAGCCTAGGTCGCTGAAACGACGTCGAATGGTCAACCAGCAACATCTGCTGCTTCGAGAAACCTTGGCTACACTGTTGATGCTTTACGGTGGCTCGTGCAAGCAGGCTGTATGCTTTCGAAACGACGCTGAATGAGCTAAGTTGACGCGGCGCTCGGCGTTTCTGGGTATTTGAGAATCTGGTGTCCGGCTGTCTATACTCTGCGGTATACATACATGAACAGGCTTGCAATGGCGGGGCGGCTTCTATGCGAGCTGAATGGACGCGCTGTGAGTACTTTCTAGGTTTGTTTATCGAGGTCGGCGCTGAGATAAACTGTCACTTTGCCTGCGTACTTCATGTGTTTCTGTCCATTCCGACTGAGGCATTCGAAAACACTTCGATTTGTGAGGTAAATTGTCTTCTGATGTATCCCAAAGTATCTTTTACAACATAGAGCAGATGCCTCTGCTCTCACAAAGGCCAACAAAAGATCCGCCTCGGAGCGTTTGTCTCCTCCCTTTGCGTACCTCAGCGATGCGCAGCATTCGCGTTCTTGCTAGCTCACCTCGACTTCTTCGAAAGCGTTCGCGTAGAGAAATTGAGAGCATCGAATAGGAGTGCGACGGCCGGGCGCTCTTTACGCGTATGTGTCGCCGTAACAGAAGAAGACGCCCCCTTTAGCTAAATTGGAATCCAAGATCGCTAAATTGGAATCTCGGCCCTACACGGCTGTAAATATCGTTACAAGCCAAGATACGCTGTTACCAAAAATACGTATATAACTATCGCGTTCCTTCGATTCTACTACTCCGTAGAGGGAATAGTTTCTATAAATTCTTACTATATATCTCTATTATAGTAAAAAGGATACTTCTAGAAGGAATCGAACCTTCGCCTTCTAGCTAGTAGGCTATATAGTTCGTAGATATAAGAGTTACGCTACGACTTATAATATTAGCTAGTTATACTACTACTATACTAGAGGAGCTTATTATAGAATAATAGCGATAGCTATATATAATAAACTCTTAATTAATACTAATTAGAATAGTAAAAAGAAATACCTCTAGTAGAATTCGAACCTATAGCTACTAGTATAATATATCCTACGAGAATCTCGTTAGATAGCGTAGAGGGAACGCTAATTTTACGTATTCTAATTAGCTATTACTATCTAGTAATACTTCTAATTAGCTATAACTATTATATATAATTATAAAAAACATGCACGACGGCGACGACGAGCACCAGAGGCCGCCTCAGGGCAGCCAGACGTACAGACCACGACAAGAGCAGACCCGTGAGGGCGCTGACGGAGGGAGGGGCGGTCAACCACGTCCTCCGCCAGCACTCCCGCGGGCGAGCCAACCGGGCGCGACGACGCGCCCGGACAACTACCACACCAGAGCCAAACTGACAACGAATATACAGAAGGACCTAACCCACAGATTGAACCGAGCTAGAGAGGTCCTCGAGACCGAACCCTCCCAAACCCGGGAGGCCCTCCTCCATGCCCTCCGAGACGCGTGCGAAACCGCGTCTATCCTCCTCCTCCGCTCCCACGAGAGCAACCACATCGAGACGCTCACCCGAGAGGTAAGCAAACTGACCCAGGGAGGCCAACGAGCCCCCAATACAACCACCACACCGAACGACACCGGGCGCAGCACCACCTCAATTCCGGAACCTGTAGTCAGTCACGTGATTACAGCATACATACCTGAAGGAGAGGAACGGGATGCAGCCCGAAAGAAGACATTCGCAGAGATTGCGGCTGGCCTTAGGGAGGCTGGAGCCGACGTCGCTGGGATCCGGAAGTCCAAGTCCGGAGAAATCAGAGTGTTCGCGTCGAGCGCGGATAGTCTGGAAAAGATGAAGAAAGATGGGGAGTGGGTGAAGGTTCTAGGAAAGAAGGCGGTAGTGCGGACACCTAAACACCAAATGCTAGTGCACGCGGTACCGATACAGGGCGCAGAAACACCCGCCAATAAGATCGCAGAAACGATCGAGAAAGACAACCACCGACTTCACCCAGGGATAAAGGTCAGCCAAGCCTTCTTCTATAAAGGAAAGGCTAGGAGAACTGGCCAACGATCCACCAGCGTCATTATAGAGGTAGAAAACTTCGACATCGCTAGAAGCATCTACAAGCGCGGGCTGTCATATGAGGGCACGATCCTGTGCGCAGAGCCACACTCTACTAAGTGCCGACCGGTACAGTGCAGGAACTGCTACCAGTGGGGACACGTTGAAAAACACTGCAAATCTCCGACTAGATGCGGAAGATGCGCAGGGCGACATAAGGAAGCGGGGTGCACAGCAACACAAACGAAATGCGCCAACTGCGGAGGCCCACACGCCCCATGGCGAGCGGAGTGCGGTATTACACAAGTATGGAAGGAGAGGACGCACAGGGAGCGAGCGGCACTATGTGGACTGTTCGAAGCAGGCAACGCGAAGGGTCAGGCACGGCCGACCACAAACGGCCCCCGGAAGCACTACGCACAACGGGACAGAAGCGGCCGAGAGTAGAATCCCTCCGCCGTCAACACCACTAGCGCTGGCCCAAATGCAACGGACACTACGACCATCTGAGCCTGTAATGGGCCCACCGGTGCAGAGACGAGGCCCAGGACGACCACGTCTGTCGGACGTCTCTAGAACACCGAGGAGCCGCAGCCAAAGCCAGATCACGACCTTCGGCAAGAGACAGGAGGAGCCGGAGACGGAAACTACAATAGTATCCAGCGCACCCGAACGAAACGACACCTACATGGAAGAAGATGACGAGTAAAGACACGCAGACCCTTACCATCGTACAGTACAACACGAACCACAGCCGCGAAAAGGTCATGCTGCCGTTCCTACAGGCGCTCGACCCTAAAACCCACCAGATTATCGCTATCCAAGAACCGTGGATAAACCCAAGAACGAGCCTAACAGTTCAAGCGCCAGGATACTACTGCGTCCAATCAAATACAGGAATAGCCCGCACGTGCACATACGTATCGAAAGACATTCCGCCGCAGAAATGGCGGCCAGAACGAACTGAAGACGACATCGTAGCGATTACGGTCGACACCGGAAGAGGCCCTATTCGGATCATAAACTGCTATAACCCACCCCAGCCGATAAACGAGACAAACGCCGGCACGCTCACACAGCTCGACGACTGTCTCCTAGACATTGGTAGCCATATAGTCGTCGGGGACTTCAACCTTCACCATGCTCAGTGGTCCGGAAACAATAGCCGCCCCCACAAAATGGCGGACCAGCTAATCCAGATAATGGATGGCAAACATATCGAACTCGCTACGCCCCAAGGCCTAGTCACCTGGGAATCACCGAGGAGCAAACAAACCCTCGACCTTTGCTGGATAAGCAGAGACATATCGAGGAGAATCATACAATGCCGCGAAGCTAAAGAGCTGGACGCAGGTTCCGACCACCAGCCTGTCCTTACCGAACTTATCGCTACAACGGCGACGGCGGAACGGCCGGGTCGCCCACAGTGGAAGAAAGCCGACTGGATCACGATAGGGAACGCTATCCTGGAAGCAACAAACTCAATCCCGAACCACACCCTACAGACGAGAGAACAGATCGACGAGGCCGTAGCGAACCTCCAGGCCACCGTCCAGACTGCCCTACGGGAGAATATACCAACAGCGCGACCATCACCGTACGCGAGCATCCGGTGGACCCAGGAGTGCACCGACCTTGTAAAACAGGCTCGGAGGGCAAAACGAGAATGGCGGAAGACAGGGCTGCTCGACGACTACGTCGCATACCGGAAGGTCGAGAACCGGAAGAAACGCCAAATCCGCAAGGACACAACAATCGCATGGCGCAACACAGTACAGGACGTAATGGCCGACCCGAACAAATTCTGGAAGCTTACGCGTTGGGCGAAACAACCTAAAGAGAATACACTCCCGCAATTCCCAGCGATCCGCGCAGCTAATGGAACACTACAAACTACCGAGGAGGGGAAGGCAGAGGCCCTAGCGGCGCACTTCTTCCCACCCCCAGTAATAGCGGACCTAAGCGACATTACGGACGAAGGGACACAGGCCGAGCTGCTGCCAATAGAACCGACAGTATTAGAAGAGGACGTCAAGAAGGCGATCAAACGCCTTCCCCGGAACAAGGCCCCAGGGCCGGACGAGATACCGAACGAAGCACTCAAGGAATGCGCCGACGTACTAGCACCCCTAAGCAACATATTCACCGCCTGCCTACGCCTAGGATACCACCCAACCAGGTGGCGAAGCTCGATAACGGTAGTGCTCCGAAAGCCCCAGAAGCCCGACTACACACAACCTAAAGCATATCGACCAATAGCACTTCTGAACACTATGGCCAAACTGCTCGAGGCTATCGTAGCAAGGCGAATGTCCGAGCTCGCAGAAGAACGCAAACTCCTACCAGAAACCCAAATGGGAGCCAGACCCGGAAGGTCGACGCTATCGGCGCTAGAATCACTTGTCGAACAGGTCCGTACCGCGTGGGGCCAAGGGAACAACAAGGTGGTATCCATGCTCTGCCTCGACATCTCTGGAGCATTCGACAAGGTCTCCCACGAACGACTACTATACATCCTCCAGTGCAAGGGCTTCCCGCAATGGACAAGAAACTTCATCGAATCGTTCCTAAAGAACCGCACGACAAGCATCCGCATTGGGGGATTTACTAGCCCCGAACGCCCGACAGAGACAGGCATCCCGCAGGGGTCGACGATCTCACCGATCCTGTTCCTATTCTTCGCATCTGGCCTCCTACCCGAACTGGAAAGCGAAGATACATCGGCAATCGGATTTGTAGATGACACAAACATACTCGCATTCGGCGAAACGACGGAAGGCAACTGTAAGAGGCTGGAACGGGCACACGAGAAGTGTGTAGAGTGGGCAGCGAGACACGGGGCGAAGTTCGCCCCAGAAAAGTACCAACTAATCCACTTTACCCGTACCCGCACACGTAAACGCGAACGACACAACAGAAAGGCACGTACCCGAATCCCCGGCTTCGAGGGCGCCCCAGCAGAGTCGCTCCGGTTCCTCGGGGTCCAAGTGGATTCCAAGCTCAACTGGAAGGCCAACTTGAAGGCGGCAAAAGCAAAGGGGAACACATAACACAGGCGCTCCGGAGCCTTACGCAGTCCACCTGGGGAGCCGGTCTCCTCCGAACGAGACAGATATACACGACCATAATCAGGCCAGCTCTCACATACGGGTGCCAAATCTGGGCCCCGCAAGCAGGAAACGGCATAAACAGCATTGCTAAAGTGCAACACGCTAACCTCCGGCAGATCGTTGGGGCGTACAGAACTACCCCCACGATTGCACTCCACAAAGAAGCAGGGATTCCCCCCTTAAAGAATACACAGACGCAATGGCGGCCGAGTATTCAACCAAGTCGAACATGACAGAGGCGACTAAGGAAATACGGCGGCGGTGCCAGAAGATCCAAGCCCGCCTTAGATACAGAACAGCCCAATGCACGCCGTACACGCTTCAAAGGGATAGAATCCTAGCACAGCAGGAGGACGCACAAAGAGACAAGAGCACTAAGTTCCCCCGGTGGGAGAAGACCTGGGAAACGACTGCAAGGGAAAAAAGGGCACAGTCTAGCAAACACCCGCCAACATGGTGGGCGCAGGGACGAAACGACAAGGCGCGTCACCGCCTACACAAGGGACTTTCAAGACCTGAAAGCACGATATCTACGCTCTTACGAACGGAGCACATCGGATTGAAGGCATACCTCTATAGGAGAAAGGTCCCAGGAATTACGAGCGGAGCCTGCGAATGCGGTGAGCTACAGCAAACAGGCAAGCACATACTACTCTTCTGCCCTCGCACGGCGAAGGGCAGGCAGGAAATGTTCCAGAAGATCGGAAGCACAGCGTACCGCGACATTCTAACAAGCACGAGGGGTATGAAAATTGCAGCGAGATATATACTCCAGACGGGAATCCTAGAACAATTCAGGCTTATACAGGAGCAGGAGGAGAGACAAAAGGCGAGAGAAAGGAGGCGAAGTGAGGACGGACGTACACCGGAGGAGGAGTAGGTCCCGAGGACCGCCGAAAACAAAGGCGGTACTGCCGAGAAGGAGCACAATACACCATGGGCGCAGTGACGCGCGCCACACATCGCAGAGAAGGGGTTTTCGTCCGGAGAGGTTTCGCCCTACGTAACTAGTATAGATAGCCTGCGTGGACCTAGATAGGAACCGGTTCAGGAATACAAGACTTTATCTATCTATCTATATATAATTATAGTTAAAACTAAACTTATAAAATTAAACTTATATTACTATTTGTTGGAAAGTGCAGTCCAGTTAGACATTCTGAGGGACACTTTGGGGATCAGGATCAGGTGACTTAGGTCATGTGACATTAGGTCACATGACTCAGCTGATGCCCATCTCAGGAGTGAGATGCAACCTATAACTAACTAACACAATCAACTCGGTTGGTTCCTACTTATCGCCTCTACTTCTACTGCGTATTATACCTACAATACGAGCCTGTCCGACGCCCCCGCACGACAGGTTATGAGCCCGGGTTTGCAGAGAGGCCCTAAGTAGAAAGAGTTAGCCTTCTCATCCTCAAAGTGACACCTGTCACCTCTTGCAGGACCTGCAGTATCAACCGGACAGAGAAGCAGGAAAAGAGCACAAGGGAGACTGGAGGCATATCCCATCTGCACTGCCTAGAAGCTTTGGAAGATCCTGGTTGCCAACCAGAAGTTCCCAAAGGGCAGGTAAGACAGAGAAAAGCCTAGTAAGGCACACTCTGCTTTGAAAGAGAGGCATACCAAAGGAGTGTAAAGAGGAAAGGATCAGTCTTGGACTGCAGCACCCAAAAGGATAAGACTAGGCCCAAGCACCAAGTACTGCCAATACCTCAGAACTGGCTAGTAGTGCCCTTCTGAGAAGGTGGATCTTTTGGAGGTTCTCCACCCAAGAACCTAACCAACTCCCCTAAGAGAGAAGAGTCCTTGGACACCTCAGCTGAGAGAGAAGAGTCTCAGCAACCAGGGAAGGCAGAAATCCAGAAGCTGCCAATCAGATTGAAAGAGCCTGTGTTTTCTGGAGTTGGATTTGTTTGTTTGATTTTGCAGTAATGGATTCAGAGAGTGGATACAAGGCAAAGAAGGGAGCTGCACCAGTCTTGACAAGAGAAAACTGGGAGCTGTGGTTCAGCCTAATAGAGTTGCACCTCATCAGCAAGGACTTGCATTGGATTATTACCAAGGGAAAGGCACCAATTGTAGAGGATGGGACACCAAGTTCATCAAAGTCATCATCACCATTCCCCACCCTTGAGGAGTCAGAGTTTGGTCCAAGATGGACAAAGGCAAATGCAGAGGCAAAGTATGAAATGCTGATTTGCCTCAGCAAGGATGATCAGAGCCTAGCTCTAGCAGAAGCAAAGGCCAAGAACATCTGGGACAAGCTTAAGACAAAATATGGGAAGACTCAGAAAGCTAATGCAATGAAGCTTGTTGAGGAGTATACCTCATTCAAGATGCAAGGGGACATGACAATTAGAGAAGCATGGGAGCATCTAACAAAACTTGGGAGAAGGATAGCTGAAGTGGACTCAAATTACAAGTTCTACCAAGAACCCAGGACCAGACTTGACCACCTGCTACACTCCTTGCCTATGGAGTATAGAAGCATAAGGCAGATTGTTCAGATGCAAGAAGACCCTGACCATGAACAAGTCCTCCAATATCTTGAAGCAGAGGAAGCAATCTTGCATGGTAATAGCCAGGAAACAGGAATGTTTGCCAAGGGAAGAGGGATCCAAGGCACAATGCTAAAATGTTACCTGTGTGACCAGGAGCATTTTGGAGGTGTTGCCAAGTGTCCACACCTTGACAAAGCCAAGAGAACTGTCAACCCAAGACAGAGCAGCAGGGTGGAGAAGAGAAGATCACCACCCAGAGAGAGCACCTTCAGGAGGAGGTCTTCACCAGACAAAGAAGCACTGAAAGAAATGGTGAAGAAACTCAGCCTGGAAGTCCAGTCCCTCAGGAAGAGACAAAACCTGAGGAAACCCTTCAAGAAGGCCCATGCTGCCCAAGAAGAGGCAGGACCTTCTGCAGGAGGATCTGAAACATCGGACCATCCCTCAGAGGAGGATGATGTGGAAGAGACAGGCCACTCAGCAGTGGAAGCAAAAGGCAAGTCAAGACCATCATACTGGCTGGTTGACACTGGTGCTTCCTCCCACATGACTGACCAAGAATCACTCTTCAGGAAACTGAAGCCCCTCCAAGGGAAGAAGTGGATCAAGGTTGGTGGAGGCTTTATCAGAGCAACACATGTGGGAGATGCTGTAATGAGTGCAAGCCTGGGAGATCCTGGAGTTCTGAAGGATGTGCTGTTTGTACCTGGTCTTGGAGTTAATCTTGTTTCTGTCAGCCAACTTTGCAGGCAGTTTGGTCTCAAACTGCCAGACTTTTCACTTAATTCACCCTCTGGAAAACCTCTTTTCCAGACAAAGATGATAGGAGGAGTTCCCTTTATTAATGAGATAGGGAGTGCATTCCATGAGATGTCTGCAATGGCATGCACTGCACAGGGAACTATTCAACAACCCTATGCCTTTGAAGCCCAAGAGAAGTCCCAAGAACAGTGGGAGCTCTGGCATAGGAGACTTGCACATTTTGGAGAGGGTCTTCTCAGAAACCTGCACAAGGTATCTGACTTGAAGGCTCAGATTCCTATTCCGAAGGAACACCAACCTTGCAGGGTATGTTCCTTGGCAAAGATGAAGAAACATAGAGGAAAAGAAACTGAGAGGAAGCCTCAAAGGCTGTCTCTTGTTTCTGTTGATGTCTGTGGTCCTTTGCCTGTCTCAAGACTAGGATACAAATGGTGGCTTGAGATTGTTGACAACTTCTCAAGAAAGAAATGGACTTTCCCAATGAAGTCCAGAGAAGATGCACCAAGTATCCTCAGAGACTGGAAGGTGAAAGCTGAGCTGCAATCAGGGAATCCCCTCCAGATTGTAAGGAGTGATGGAGCAAGAGAGCTTCTTGCTGTGCTGAAGCAGTGGGAGAAGGAATATGGAATCTCCTTCCACACAACTGAGGCATACAACTCTATCCAGAATGGAGTAGTTGAGAGGTCAATCCAAACCTCTGAAGACCATGTGAGAGCAATGCTGGAGGATGCTCACATGCCCATTGAATTCTGGCCAGAAGCCTTGGCAGCCTGCATGGTTGTCAGAAATTCTCTTCCTAATGGCCCAGAAATTGATGGATTCAAAGTGTCACCTGAGGAAGCCTTTTCAGGCATCCAACCCTCTGTGTCACACTTCAGAGTCTGGGGTTGCAAAGCAGTGGTCTACATGGATCCCAAGTCCCAGCCAGCTGGGATGAGATCAGACAAACTAATGAACAGAGGCAAAGATGCTGTGTTTATTGGGTATGTCCCTGACACTGCCAAAATGTGGCTCTTCTGGGAGCCTGACATGAGGGCTATCAAGGCCCACAACACTGCAACTTGGTTTGAGCATGAGAAAGGAGGAGATATGGAGCTGAATGTTCCCAAGCTCAATCAAGCAAGCAGTGCACCTGTCAGAAACCCAGTTGGCAGACCTCCAAAGAAGCCAACAGCAGTTGCACCCTCTGCAGCTGCTGCACCTGCAGCCATGGCAACCAAACCTGCAGGTCCCAGCCAAACACTCTTTGTGCAGTTGCCACCTCCACCAAAGGACAAGGAGGAGTACCAGAGGATGGAGGATCCAGAAGAAGAAAACTCTGGGGAACTACAACCCCAGCAGGAGAAAAGTGGAACCACTGAACCACCTGAGTCAAGCCAGGAAATCAATGGACAAGCCAGTCCTGGCACTAGTGGGAGACTGCATCCCAAAGCAAAAGGATCAACTGTTGCACAGCAGGACCCACAAGGACACAGGGATCAGGAGGGGAACCAAGACCAGACCCATGGCCAAAAGAGAAGGAGATCTGTCTCAGATGAAGGACCAGGCCCAGAGCCAAAAGCTCACAGCATGGTTACAAGACAAGTGCTTCAGAAGAGACAGAGAGAACATGGACAGGAGGAGGAGCCAAGTGCCAAGCATCACAGGGCATTCCTCAGCCAAGTCCAAGGCCAAGAATGGGAGTGGATTTGGGAAGCCCTGTCAGAGGTTCAAGAGTCTGCATTTGCAGCAATTGCCCCTCAAATCTCTGCACAGAGACAAGAGGTGCCTATTCCAAAGTCCTACAAGGAGGCAATTCAGGATCCCAAATGGGGACATATGTGGGAAGATGCAGTCCAAAAGGAACTAACTGCATTAAGAAGCAACAACACCTGGACAGAGGTTGTTCCACCCAAAGGAGCAAACCTTGTCACATCCAAGTGGGTGTTTGATGTGAAGAGATCAATCAGTGGAGCCATTGAGAAATTCAAGGCAAGACTGGTTGCAAGAGGTTTCTCTCAGAAATTTGGAGTTGACTTCCAGGAGACCTTTGCACCAACAGTCAGGCATGATACCTTAAGGGTGTTTATGGCTGTGGTTTGTGAGAAGGATCTGGAACTTCACCAAGTGGATGTGAACAATGCATTCACTGAGAGCAAGCTTCAGGAAGAAATCTTCATGATCCCACCTCCAGGAGTTGAGATTCCACCTAACATGGTCCTGCAGATTCTGAGAAGCTTGTATGGACTAAAGCAAGCAGCAAGAGACTGGAACAAACTCTGTGTCTCAAAGTTGAAACAGATTGGGTTCACACAATCAGAGGTGGACCCATGCCTTCTTATCCACAGAGAAAGGAACATCTTGATCCTGACACATGTGGATGATATTCCTATTGCAGCACCAAAGCTGGAAGATGTGCTTTGGTTCAAGGAACAGCTGGGCAAGGTGTTCAAGATCAAAGATCTTGGAGAACCAGAGAAGATCCTTGGGATGAGGTTAACAAGAGACAGACAAGCTGGAACTTTGAAGCTTGATCAAGAACACTTTATCCAGGAGAACCTTGCAAAGCTGGGAATGACCAAGGAGATGGCCAACCCAACTCTCTCACCAATGGACAGCTATGACAGTCTGAGACCAACAGGCTTGTATGATGAGAGGGGGAACAGGACAGAGTACCAAAGCCAAACTGGTACCTGGATGTGGCCCATGGTTATGACAAGACCAGACATTGCTTTCTCTCTTGGAAGGCTGAGCTCATATGTCTCAGACCCAGCTAAGAGACACTTGCAAGCTCTGAAGAAACTGGCCAGGTACCTGAGATCATCCCAAGACTTGGGACTGATGTTCAGAAGAAATGGAGGAAAGCTGATAGGGTATTCAGACTCTGACTATGCAATGGACAAAGCAGACAGAGTCTCAATCCTTGGAAGCATCTTCTTCCTTTGTGGAGCCCCAGTTTCTTGGATGAGCAGAAAGCAGAAGTCTGTTGCAACATCAACAATGGAAGCTGAGTACATGGCTATGAATGCATGTGCAAAGCAATCTCAATTCTTGGCAGCACTCTTGAGAGAGATGGACTGTGCAAGGCTGGTGGGAGAATGCCCATTCCAGCCAACTGTCAAAGCCCATCCTGACACAGTGAAAGAGCTGAGGCCAGTGCAAATCATGGGAGACAATCAGGCAGCCTTGACCCTTGTCAAGGATGCACATACCCATGAGAGATCCAAACACATTGATATTGCATACAACCATGTCAGGCATCTCTGGTGGCAAAGGAAGGTTGCAGTGGAATATGTTCCAACAAAAGAGATGGTTGCTGATGGCCTGACCAAACCAAAGAATGGGCCACAGTTTCAGGAGTTTGTAAGACAACTCCAACTTGCATAAGGAAAGGCAAAAGATTCCTGCCCCAACTGTGGATTGAACCCTAGACCTTGGGAACGCAAAAATCAAAGGGGATTGAAAGTGAACGTTGTCCACTTCAAGCCCCCAAACCAAGCCCAGGAGTTGCACCATGGAAGAAGTGGCTTGCCACTCTTGATGAGTAATCAGAATCTGGGAATCCATATATGGTTCAAAAGGGAGCCTAGGCAAAAGAGCAAAAGGCACTGAATTCCACCCTACTCTGGCAGGGCGAATTCAATGCAGCACCAGGCCAAGGAGTTGAACCAAGATGGATTGGGTACACAGCTCCAACCATGTGACCACAGCACCTGATGACTCATCATGATTTGGGGATGGATTTAAATGCAGGCAGAAGACCATCTGGCCTGAGTGGGAGTGTTGGAAAGTGCAGTCCAGTTAGACATTCTGAGGGACACTTTGGGGATCAGGATCAGGTGACTTAGGTCATGTGACATTAGGTCACATGACTCAGCTGATGCCCATCTCAGGAGTGAGATGCAACCTATAACTAACTAACACAATCAACTCGGTTGGTTCCTACTTATCGCCTCTACTTCTACTGCGTATTATACCTACAATACGAGCCTGTCCGACGCCCCCGCACGACACTATTAAATATCTTTTAAACTATATTCTTTATAGCTATATTAGCTATAATTATAACTATAATTTACTATCTTTCTCTATATTCTTATTAGTTAAGAACTCTAGTTATTACTACTATCTATCTCTATATTATTATCTCTATTATTAAACTCTCCTTCTAGCTAGATATCTATAAAGTTATTCTTATCTATAGCGTTAGTATTAGTTTAATTAAGAGCTAAGCTAGAGTATAGACCTATCTAAGTAGAAGTAATAGTCCTACTACTTAGTATAATAGTAGTGTTACGGATCGTGCCGCGAACACTAAAAGAAGCCCACAGCCACTCGCCTGCCCGGGTAGTCACGTGACAACAGAGCGCTCTCTGCTCTCTCCCGACAGAGCGGACAGAGCGACAGAGCGGACAGAGCGACAGAGCGGACAGAGCGACAGAGCGGACAGAGCGACAGAGCGGACAGAGCGACAGGGCGGGAGAAGCTGTGGGATGCGCTAGGACATAACACTATATAGACGACGCTCTCTACCGAGTAGATAGGAGCCTCGTGCTCAACTCAATACAACTCTCTTAGGGTTATGTTACAAACCTTTCAGGACCTTCTCTGATATACCACGAGGACATTGCGAGGATCGACACTTCCTAGGCCAACCCCATATCAGATTAGGGTTAGGCTGCCGACGGACAGGCAGGACGTAACAACTTTGAGCACCAAAAGCCGAAGGGAAGCGCTATCGATCAATGTCAAGAAAGACTCAGGACGTTGCCGACACAAGAAGTCCATCACGACAACAGCTATCGACTGGAATCACGGAACGAATGAGCAACATGTCGATTAACGGAAGCGGGAAACAATCGACTCCCACTATGAGCACAGCGGGCTCATACGAGTCAACCCACGCACCTAAGATATCCACGCCGGAGACGTTCGACGGGACTAAGGAGAAGTTGGAGAACTTCCAGCTGCAGGTTCAGCTGTACCTCCACTTCAACGCGCACCAGTTTCATAGCGAGGCCGACAAGGTCTTGTATGCCGCATCCTTCCTACGAGGAAGAGCCGCCAGAGGATTCCGAGCATACCTGAAGGACTGGCTCGTCTGCCAGAATTCAGATGATGAACCAGAAACGGAAACCAGAAGAATCTTCCACAGCTACGACAAGTTCGAAGAAAAACTTAATGATCTATACGGGATACCCAAC
Source organism: Cercospora nicotianae (assembly GCA_029490675.1). NCBI lineage: Eukaryota > Fungi > Ascomycota > Dothideomycetes > Mycosphaerellales > Mycosphaerellaceae > Cercospora > Cercospora nicotianae. Next base: position 4,866,889 of record JANQAT010000007.1, on the reverse strand, counting down.
GAAGAGGCACACGCCGATCGCCATATCCGACAACTCCGACAAACCACTTCTGTCGCCGCCTATGCGTCAGAATTCCAAGGATACCAGGCCGATCTCGAGTGGAACGACGCTGCCTATCGTTCGCAGTTTTACCTGGGACTGAAGGATTCAGTCAAGGCCGAATTATCCCGAAACTCCAGCATGACCACGCTTGGTGCAATGATCAAAGCAGCAAAGGAAATCGACGAGAGACTCCAGGAGCTGAGATACGACCGAATCGTACAGCCTGGACACCGGATACCCGCTCGAGGCGGAGGAGGGGCTTCAAGGCCAGAAGTCAGGACCCTGATTACGGAGATCCAATGGAGTTGGATGCTACCGAACGTACGCGAGGAAGGAAGCTGAAGAGCAAAGGCTTCACCTGCTACGAGTGTGGCAAGGAAGGCCACTACGCGCGGAACTGCAGAAAGAAGAACAAGGTCAGCCGTGAAGTGAACACCATGGCTCGGACAACAGCATACCGGGAATGCGAGGAGAACTCCTCGAAATCCGACTAGTTCGGAGAGACGACCCCGAAGGGCTCATCGAACCGCGGTCTCTTGGTTCGATGACCTAGGCAAAAGAGATCAGCACGACGATAACGGACAACGGAACAAAGGACGAACGGTATAGGATCAAAGCAGACTTCCGACCAGAATTCTTCCGGCACTTCCTCCATGTTGGACCAGGGAAGAATCGGAACCAGATCCTGAGGGAGCTCGGGAGCGGCGAAAGAGTCACTCTCCTCCGCGGCAGCTATGGCGGCGTCGTCAACCTTGAGCGCCTCTGCCTCGCGGGTCTCAAGGAGGTCCATCTCTTTCTGGAGACGGGACTTCTTCTCCCACGCCTTGGCTTCCTCCTCTTGGAGTTTCTGGAGGGTTTCTCGGAGCTCACGCATGCGGGCAAGATGACGAGTCATCTTTTCCTCAAGAGCTGCGCGTTGCTTCCGCAGACGGATCCAGTCGCCCTCAGAAATCGAGATATCACACTCTCTGCAGTTTGCGCGAACACAGGCACTGCACTTTCCAGACGACATGTGAACACGGCAAGAGATGTTCTCGCGAACACACCGACTGCATTTTTGCACCATTTCTTTCCCAAGGGCGTCGATCTTATCGGCTTGATGCTCGCGACGAATGGTGGAGGCTCCCTAGTTTCTTGCGCTTGGGTTTGCCTGCGAAGAAAGATGGAGTGGGAGGAAGGAAAGACATCGTTGGATGACGAACATGGAAACGGGGTTTACTTTGTAAGCTTCGGGACGAAGCTAGGCTAGAAGGGGGATGGTGTTACGGATCGTGCCGCGAACACTAAAAGAAGCCCACAGCCACTCGCCTGCCCGGGTAGTCACGTGACAACAGAGCGCTCTCTGCTCTCTCCCGACAGAGCGGACAGAGCGACAGAGCGGACAGAGCGACAGAGCGGACAGAGCGACAGAGCGGACAGAGCGACAGAGCGGACAGAGCGACAGGGCGGGAGAAGCTGTGGGATGCGCCAGGACATAACACTATATAGACGACGCTCTCTACCGAGTAGATAGGAGCCTCGTGCTCAACTCAATACAACTCTCTTAGGGTTATGTTACAAACCTTTCAGGACCTTCTCTGATATACCACGAGGACATTGCGAGGATCGACACTTCCTAGGCCAACCCCATATCAGATTAGGGTTAGGCTGCCGACGGACAGGCAGGACGTAACAAGTAGGTATTAGACTATATTATAGAGAGTTATTCGGAGTCTATTCGTCTATAGTATTTTCGTCTATTAAATCTAGTTTATCGTTACTATTACTAATAGTAGTATTATTTTTCTCTATCTTCTCTAGTATCTAGTTAACTATAGCTTCTAGGCTCTTTCTCTTATTACTACTAAGTTTAACTACTAGCTATAAAGTCTATCTTATCGAGTATACTAGAAGTAATTTACTTAAGTTTAGTACTAGAATATATATATACCTATCTATAGCTAGTGTCGTGCGGGGGGCGTCGGACAGGCTCGTATTGTAGGTATAATACGCAGTAGAAGTAGAGGCGATAAGTAGGAACCAACCGAGTTGATTGTGTTAGTTAGTTATAGGTTGCATCTCACTCCTGAGATGGGCATCAGCTGAGTCATGTGACCTAATGTCACATGACCTAAGTCACCTGATCCTGATCCCTAAAGTGTCCCTCAGAATGTCTAACTGGACTGCACTTTCCAACATTAGCTAGTATTTAGTAGCAGCTACCTCTCTAAGTAGGTAGTATTAGGCCTATATAATAACTAGGTAACGCGTTAGTACTAAGCGTATTAGGTAGAAGCTTCCTATAGAGATATGTTAGGTTTATCTGCGCTGGGCTGATGACCTAAGATCTCACTAAGCAGAAGCTTGAGCTCGATCGGGGTTTGAGCTTGTCGGGTAGTCTAGAGGAAGGCAACGAAGTAGGAAGAGTCACTTGATTCCAATCAGTGAGATAGAACAGTGAGTTGTACGCGATAACTATCTAGAGAGGCGATACTTATCGCTGTTATATACAAATGAGAGCCTAGGTGTTCCTCCGATCACCTAGTAGTGTCGTGATCAATGCTCACTAGGAGTGAGCATTGATCACTCCAGTCTGCCAAGGAGTGAACTGTTGCATCGTAGCCCACGGCGCCTGTGGCCACCGCTGGGTTTCGTAGTCCGCTGTGTATACTCGATCACTCCATTGCGGGTGACTGGACTTCCGGTGGACGAAGGCTGTCGTCCAATCATCGTGCGGTCTTGGGCGGCTGTGCCGTCCAAACCGTAACACCATCCCCCTTTTAGCCTAGCTCCGTCCCGGGGCTAACAATGATAAGCTTCGTCATCCCGTCTCTTTTGTCGGTCACGAAGATGGCTTCTTCTTCTTCCAAAAACCGTCTCCGACTTTACAACGAAACGATCGCATACGGTTCTCCTGCCATCCTTCCTTGCAACCACTGTTTCGAAAAGGGAGTCGACTGCGTTGTTATGGAGGGGTCTTATCGTCTTCGGTGTGCTGAATGCATAAAGCGGGGTCGCAAATGCGTCAACCTGTCCTGGGAGTCTCTTGACAAGACCCGTGAAGAGTATCGCAAGAAGGTCGAGAAGGACGAGGAGGAGCTTGCGACGATCCTGGCGCGGCTGATGCGCAACAAGCGGATATTGAAGCAGGCGGAGGAGCGTGCAAAGAAGAAGGCTCTTTGTCTGCAGTCTGAGATGGAAGAGTCTGGGCAGTTCGTGGAGGACGAGGACATCGACTGTCCTGCAGCAGACGCCACTGTTGGATTGTCTCCCGCAGTGTGGTCTTCCATCGACTTTGTCAATAATGCGATTGACTTTTCTGGTCTTGATTCTGGTGGAATTCTCCAAGAAGCTGGCGGCAGTTCGTGAGGTGTTTCAGTGGTTCCCAGGTATTGTCCGACTCCGGATATCCTTTCCACTTGATGAGGTATTTCTGATTCTTATAGTCCAGGATTTTTTCGACTTCGAACTCGTTTTCCTCTTCCGGCTGGAAGTGGAACGTTTCTTGACATGGAGTTTCGGCGTCGGCGGGTTCCAGTAGTGACACGTGGAACACCGGGTGGATCTTTGCGTCTTTTGGCAGTTTGAGTCGGTAGTTGACTGGTCCCCTGACCTCGTCAATCAAAAATGGTCCGACTTTGACGTGATCCAGTTTCTTGGTCTTCTTTCTTGTCTTCAGATTTTTGGTAAGAAGGTAGACCTTATCCCCCTTTTTAAGCTGAGGTGCCATTTTTCTTTGGTGTTGTCTGGCTTTGGTAATCGTTTTCTGTGAGTCTTGGATGCGGTTGTTCAATTCGTTATGAACATCTTTCATGTCCTCTGCCGCGACCATAGCTCGTTCAGCTTGGGGATGACCATGCGGGTCTCCGAACAGGTTCGGATTTCGCCCATAATTCGAAAAGAATGGCGTAGCCTGCGTAGTCTCTGACTTGTGGTTGTTGAGTGCTATTTGTGCCATAGGGAGCAATGTAACCCAATTGTCTTGTGCGTGATTAATATAGTGTCGTAAGTATTGTTCCAGGGTTTGGTTTGTTCTTTCTGTTTGTCCGTCTGTCTCTGGATGGTAGGCTGTGGATAATTTGTGTTTGATTCCGATAGTTCCGACCAGCGTTTTCCAGTAGTTCGATGTGAATAGCTTGTCTCTGTCGGAAATGAAGATCTTCGGGAATCCGTGGTATCGTACTAGCCTGTCCATCACGAGGTATCCGAGCTGTTCTGCCGTGTACTTCTCGTTTGCAGGTATGAAGTGTGCATATTTCGTGAGTCTGTCGACCATGACCATAATCATGTCGAATGTGGTTTCCGTGACCTTGTCCTTAGAGGATGGGAGCTTCGTAATGAAATCCATCGTGACTTCGTCCCATGGTTGCTGCGGTGGAGTCCTAAACTGTATGTGTCCGTATTTCGCATGTCGTTCGGCTTTGTTTCTTTGGCAATGCTCGCAGCGCTTGATGTACTTAAGCACTCTTTGTCGCATTTGTGGAAAGCTGAAACTTCTCTGGATAAGTTCTACAGTCTTGGTTGCTCCTGGATGTCCTCTGGTAGGGTCGTCGTGATGTTGTCGTATGCATTCTTCTTCTCGGTCCTTTGGTACCTGGTATTTGCCTTGCAGTATTGGAAACTGCTCCTCGGTGTCGTTGAGGATTCGCACAATGTTGTTGAATTCTTGAGTGTCGGCACTAAGGCTTCCGTCCGGATTGGCCTTGAGAACTCGTTGCTGTACGGGTTCTTTTCCTTCCATGTAGTCGACTCTTCGACTTAAGGCGTCTGCTCTGCCGTTTTCCTTTCCTGGAGTATAGCGGATTTCGAACTTGTACTGTCCGAGCAGTTCCGACCAGCGGGCCTGTCTGCGGGTTAGTACTTTAGTCGTAGTGAAGTAGGTTAGATTCTTGTGATCAGAAAGAATCGTTAGTCCAGGTGCTCCTTCCGCGTAATAGTTCCAGTGTTGCAGTGCTGCAACGATAGCTAGCAGTTCCTTGTCATGGACATCGTAGTTTTGTTCCGCGGGTGACATCTTTCTTGAGTAGTAAGCCACTGGGTGTCTTTTCCCATCATGCATCTGTGTGAGGCATGCTCCTATGGCCAGATCCGATGCGTCGGTCTCGATGAAGACCGGTTTCTTCGTGTCGAACATCATCAGTACTGGTGCTTCGCAGCACATCTGTACTAGTTTGTCGAATGCCTTTTGATGTTGTTGTTCCCATTTCCATTTGAGGTCCTTCTTTGTAAGGTCTGACAGTGGTGTGGCGATCTTGGAGTAGTCTCTAATGAACTTCCGATTGTAGTTGGCTAGTCCAAGGAATGATTGTACATCCTTGACTGTCTTCGGGGTTGGCCACGTCCTGATAGATTCGATCTTTTCTGGGTCAATTGCGATTCCTCCGGTATTGATAATAAAGCCAAGGAATTTGACTTCCTTCTTGTGGAATTCGCATTTCTCGGGTGCGGTCCGGAATCCTACTCGGGAGAGTCTTTCGAATACGCCTTGTACTTGTCGTTTATGTTTCTCGAGAGATCCTTTGGTATAGACGAGAATGTCGTCCATGTATGCGATAACGCATACGTCGAGTAGGTCCCTGAGAATGTCGTTTACCATCTCCTGGCAGGAGGCCGGTGCGTTGGTTAATCCCATTGGCATAACCGTGAATTCGTACAGTCCGTAGCGTGTCCGAAATGCTGTCTTCCATTCTTCACCTTCCGCCATGCGGATAGCGTAGAATGCGTCTCGTAGATCGATCTTCGTGTACCAGTCTGATCCGGTAAGTCTGTCCTGTGATTCCTCAATGTTGGGTAATGGATATCGGTTCTTGATTGTGATGTCGTTGAGCTTTCTGTAGTCAACGACGATGCGTGTCTTCCCGTTGGGCTTTGGAACACCGAAGATAGGTGCGCCTGCACTGGACCTGGACTTGCGTATCCAGCCCTTGGCTAGCATCTTGCGTAGCCACTTATCTTCCTCTTGGAGCGCGTGTTCGGATTTCTTGAATAGTGGCACGAATGGGGGCTCCGTTCCGGGTTTCAGGTTGATCCGGTGATCCCATGTCTGGTGTTTAGGTAAAGCGGTGATGTCTTCTACCTCTTCAAAGAGTTTCGCCCATTTTTGATACTCCTTGGGGATAGCGGTTTCCGAGGCCGTATCCTTCGATGGTGCGTTACTTCCATCCGTTCTCGTGACTTGGTTGTCCTCCTTGCCATCGCGAGTGACTGTCCGAGTTGGGCTTGATTCTTTCGTAGCTCCGGGCGACTGGAGTGTCATTTCGTTGATCTGTCTCCTAGCCTCATCTATCAGTGAACGCTGTCGCTGCATAGGGTCAATGTCGATAACGCAATCGCATTGTTCAAACCTGAGTACTCCTCGTCTCCAATCGATGATTGGATTGTGCTTTCTCAACCAAGGTATGCCTAATACGACGTCATGACTGGCCATGTCAGTGATGTCCAAGACAATTTCCTCGTGGTGCTGTTGGATAGCGAGTGGCAACGGAATGGTTTCGCGTTCCACGCTTGGTAACGATGATCCGTCGACTGCGATCAATTCGTACCCTTCGTCCTTCGATTGGGTAGCTATCCCATATCGCTTCACGAATGATTTGGAGGCAAAGTTCCCGCTCGCTCCAGAATCAATCATGGCTTGGACCTTATGTCCGTTGACGGTAATATTGGTGCGAAAGACTGATGTTGATGCTTGAGCGCTTTCGGTGTTGCAGAACTCTCTTTGGACGCTCATCCCTTGAGAGTTGATCCTTTTCCCGACTGGGTGTTGCTGGCCTGTTGCTGTAGCCACGCGTGGATCTTGGCTTTCGTTTTTCGAACCTCGTTGGTAATCCTTTGTTCGAACGGGGTTTCGATGCAGGCGAAGTTGTATTGGCATTCTTGGACCTTTTGAAATCGCTTCTGTAGTTCGTAGAGTCCTTGTCGCATTTCGTTAGGCACAACGTAGTTGTCTGGCGTAATATACCCGTATGGTGTGAAGGTGCTGCCTAGCGGCGGTCGTTCTACTGCGATTTCTCGGAAATGAGACTCCTGACGAATCCTTCGGTGATTCCAGAATGATTGTCGTAGTCGTTGGAGAGAATATTCGAATTTCCGAGGGTTGAGGTATCTTTTCCCGTTGACAAGGGGGAAGATGTCTTCGATTTCTCGCGCAAAGTGGAGCGCGATTTTCCTCTGTGGTCCTGGGGAGGTGCTTACGAACGTGACTAGTTCGTCTTCGGATTCCCCTTCTTCGCTACTGCTTTCCGTGTCTTCTGCTGACTCGTCTTGCTCTTCCTCCTCGGATGTGTCTGATTTAGGAGGGTTGTTTTCCTCGTTTTCGTTGTAGCAAGATTCGTCGGGTTCTCTTTCCTCGGCGAGCCTGAGGTGTGGTACTTCGTCTTGAAGTTCCTCTGGAACAGGTAACGGCCTGCTTCCGTCCTCGTATCGTCGGATTGGAGGCGAGCTTGTACCTCTCTGCGGGGCAGAGGGCCAAAAGCCTGCGTCCCTCTTGGAAGAGTAGTGTGTTCGGCATGCGTCATCGTAACAGAATCGCCAGTGAAGGCTTCCGTGTCCGAGACGTCCTTCCCAGTGGATTTGATCTGGCACTCGGGACATCATGCCTAGAAGTCGGACTTCCCTAGGAGCGTTGTTGTCGTAATAACCCCCTCGTCCTTCTTCCTTTCGTTGCATCGTGTTGAAAGATTGTCGCTGCACCATGTTCTTGGAACGACAATCTCTCGCAAAGTGGCCTGGTTTGCCACAGTTGTAACAAGTCTTATCGTCACCTTGTTTCTTTCTGGGTTTGCCCTTTGGCTTGCCCTTTCCTTTGATCTTTTGACCCTTCTGGGTCGCGTCGAGTTCCATGGGTTGGGGTCCATAGTATGGCTTGTTGGACTGGTTGTTTGGCTTGGAATGGTATCCGCGGTTCCTTCCATAGTCTGGGGTGAACCCGGCCGTTCCTCCAACCTTGGAGTCGTACTTGCGTTCCAGGGCTCTCTCGTAGAGCCGGTCGTCGATCTCGATAGCCGCTTCGGTCAAATCCTTCAGGGTGTCGAGTGTTCCTCCGTGGTTCATCAACTGGTCCTTGACCGAGTCTTTGAGACCACGCCTAAACATCGTCATCAACGCCTGTTGGTCCCATCCAGTCACCTGAGAGTGTTCCTCGAACTTGGCTGCGTACTCGGACGCCGAAGTTCGTTGCTTGAGGTGCTGGATAACCCTGATCGCTTGGGTTACCTCGTTTGAAGATCCGAAGATCTCCTTGAGCTTGATCTTGAAGGTCGTATAGTCCTTGAACATGCCGGTAGGGTCCTGACGTCCCTCGCTGTCCAGGTAGACCTTGAGGTGGGGTTTGATCCAGTTCTGAGCACTACCCCTGAGGTACGTGCTGGCAAAGACAGTCTTGAGGTTCCCTTCGACGGGGTTGAACATGAGGAACATGTCCATCTGGTTGACCCAATCGTCGAACTTGTTTCGATCTCCATAGAAGTGGTCTGGCTTCGCTGGTTTGAAGCTTCTTGGTCTTGGGCCACTATCTTCGTCGTCGGAGTCATCCGGTGGAGTCGGTCTTGGGGCTTGGACTGGCTTGCTGCGGCTGGATCCTGCTTCGCTGGGGGCGGGATTCCCCCTGGAGCTTCCTGCGGTAGACATCCTTAAGGGCGTACAAAGCTGTTAGGTTTATCTGCGCTGGGCTGATGACCTAAGATCTCACTAAGCAGAAGCTTGAGCTCGATCGGGGTTTGAGCTTGTCGGGTAGTCTAGAGGAAGGCAACGAAGTAGGAAGAGTCACTTGATTCCAATCAGTGAGATAGAACAGTGAGTTGTACGCGATAACTATCTAGAGAGGCGATACTTATCGCTGTTATATACAAATGAGAGCCTAGGTGTTCCTCCGATCACCTAGTAGTGTCGTGATCAATGCTCACTAGGAGTGAGCATTGATCACTCCAGTCTGCCAAGGAGTGAACTGTTGCATCGTAGCCCACGGCGCCTGTGGCCACCGCTGGGTTTCGTAGTCCGCTGTGTATACTCGATCACTCCATTGCGGGTGACTGGACTTCCGGTGGACGAAGGCTGTCGTCCAATCATCGTGCGGTCTTGGGCGGCTGTGCCGTCCAAACCGTAACAAGATATTACTTAGATAAAGGTAATAGTAATAGAGTCGGGAGCAATATAGATATACCTAGTGCCTCCTCGTATTAGAATAACTATTACTAAAGTAATACCTCTACTACCGATATAGTAGTAGGAGGTTATCGTAGTTTCTTATACGATGTTACGGTCTGGTCCTTCCGGCCAGGAAGTAGCCAATCCGTGATCCAGGGACGGTCGCCAAGACCGCGACCAGCGCGACCAGTGCGACCGCGACCAGCGCGACCAGTGCGACCGCGACCAGCGCGACCAGTGCGACCACGACCGCAAGCGACCGCTAGGGTAAGAAGTACTATATAGACGACGCTCTTTACCGAGTAGATAGGAGCTTCGTGCTCAACTCAATACAACTCTCTTAGGGTTATGTTACAAACCTTTCAGGACCTTCTCTGATATACCACGAGGACATTGCGAGGATCGACACTTCCCAGGCCAACCCCATATCAGATTAGGGTTAGGCTGCCGACGGACAGGCAGGACGTAACAACTTTGAGCACCAAAAGCCGAAGGGAAGCGCTATCGATCAATGTCAAGAAAGACTCAGGACGTTGCCGACACAAGAAGTCCATCACGACAACAGCTGTCGACTGGAATCACGGAACGAATGAGCAATATGTCGATTAACGGAAGCGGGAAACAATCGACTCCCACTATGAGCACAGCGGGCTCATACGAGTCAACCCACGCACCTAAGATATCCACGCCGGAGACGTTCGACGGGACTAAGGAGAAGTTGGAGAACTTCCAGCTGCAGGTTCAGCTGTACCTCCACTTCAACGCGCACCAGTTTCATAGCGAGGCCGACAAGGTCTTGTATGCCGCATCCTTCCTACGAGGAAGAGCCGCCAGAGGATTCCGAGCATACCTGAAGGACTGGCTCGTCTGCCAGAATTCAGATGATGAACCAGAAACGGAAACCAGAAGAATCTTCCACAGCTACGACAAGTTCGAAGAAAAACTTAATGATCTATACGGGATACCCAACGAAGAGGCACACGCCGATCGCCATATCCGACAACTCCGACAAACCACTTCTGTCGCCGCCTATGCGTCAGAATTCCAAGGATACCAGGCCGATCTCGAGTGGAACGACGCTGCCTATCGTTCGCAGTTTTACCTGGGACTGAAGGATTCAGTCAAGGCCGAATTATCCCGAAACTCCAGCATGACCACGCTCGGTGCAATGATCAAAGCAGCAAAGGAAATCGACGAGAGACTCCAGGAGCTGAGATACGACCGAATCGTACAGCCTGGACACCGGATACCCGCTCGAGGCGGAGGAGGGGGCTTCAAGGCCAGAAGTCAGGACCCTGATTACGGAGATCCAATGGAGTTGGATGCTACCGAACGTACGCGAGGAAGGAAGCTGAAGAGCAAAGGCTTCACCTGCTACGAGTGTGGCGAGGAAGGCCACTACGCGCGGAACTGCAGAAAGAAGAACAAGGTCAGCCGTGAAGTGAATACCATGGCTCGGGCAACAGCATACCGGGAATGCGAGGAAGACTCCTCGAAATCCGACTAGTTCGGAGGGACAACCCCGAAGGGCTCATTGAACCGCGGTCTCTTGGTTCAATGACCTAGGCAGAAAGAGATCAGCAACACGGATATTGAAAACGGACACACCACATACTGAGGAGACTCGGAAGGGACAAAGGGTTCGAAGGACCAGTCAAACAAGTCATCCATTCCGAGATCACGGAGAGAACGATCGACATCCACACTCGCGGACAAACCCTCGTTCAGGGCGGCATTCGATTCGGATTCAACGAGGTGACGAACATCGTTGTCCAGCTTGTCGTTGTTTGCCTGACGGATGGTCTTGTTCGTGGCAATGCGACGGCGGAGATCCTGGATCTTCTCGAGGAGGATCCCCATGGAGTCGAGACTCTTGGCTAGCTCTTGTTCATCCGAAGCGATCTTCGATGACAACTTGTCAACTACCTTGTCAAGACGAGTGATGCTGGAGGTCACGCAGGGACGACCTAGGCGCGTGCACTCGCTGCAGGCCATGAGGGAGAAATCAGAAATGAAGATACAGGTACGACCACGGAGAGAACACTGATCACAAGGAGTAGGTGTCGTGAAAGGGCTCGCGAAGATGCGAGCAAGACGGCGATTGCGACGAATGGAAGTCGAAGAGGACATGATGAAGCAGATGACGAATTAAAAAGAGGGAAAGCGGGGACCCTGATAATAAGCTCCGGGGCGGAGCTAGGCTAAGAAGGGGATGGTGTTACGGTCTGGTCCTTCCGGCCAGGAAGTAGCTAATCCGTGATCCAGGGACGGTCGCCAAGACCGCGACCAGCGCGACCAGTGCGACCGCGACCAGCGCGACCAGTGCGACCACGACCGCAAGCGACCGCTAGGGTAAGAAGTACTATATAGACGACGCTCTTTACCGAGTAGATAGGAGCTTCGTGCTCAACTCAATACAACTCTCTTAGGGTTATGTTACAAACCTTTTAGGACCTTCTCTGATATACCACGAGGACATTGCGAGGATCGACACTTCCCAGGCCAACCCCATATCAGATTAGGGTTAGGCTGCCGACGGACAGGCAGGACGTAACATACGATTAGAGTACTAGCTAGGTTGCCTACCCGCCGGAATAGCAGGAGGGTGTTACGGTTCATGATTGGCCAGCCCAAGTCATGGGACCGTCACGTGCGAAAAGTGAGCGACGCTCAGCCTCTGGGGCTTGGCGACCGCTCCAAATCCTTTGAGCGACGCAGAAGAACTTGAGCGACGCGACCGCTCCAGAGCGACGCGACCGCTCCATACTCTGGCTGCCGCTCCAGGAGCCAAGACAGAGAAATCTCATTTGTATTTAGCAGCGATGAGTATCGCCTCTCTAGATAGTCATCGCGTACAACTCACTGTTCTATCTCACTGATTGGAATCAAGTGAACCTTCCTACTTCGTTGCCTTCCTCTAGACTACCCGACAAGCTCAAACCCCGATCGAGCTTAAGCTTCTGCTTAGTGAGATCTTAGGTCATCAGCCCAGCGCAGATAAACCTAACAGCTTTGTACGCCCTTAAGGATGTCTACCGCAGGAAGCTCCAGGGGGAATCCCGCCCCCAGCGAAGCAGGATCCAGCCGCAGCAAGCCAGTCTAAGCCCCGAGACCGACCCCACCGGACGACTCCGACGACGAAGATAGTGGACCAAGACCAAGAAGCTTCAAACCAGCGAAGCCTGACCACTACTATGGAGATCGAAACAAGTTCGACGACTGGGTTAACCAGATGGACATGTTCCTCATGTTCAACCCCGTCCAAGGAAATCTCAAGACTGTCTTTGCCAGCACGTACCTCAGGGGTAGTGCTCAAAACTGGATCAAACCCCACCTCAAGGTCTACCTGGACAGCGAGGGACGTCAGGACCCTACCGGCATGTTCAGGGACTATACGACCTTCAAGATCAAGCTCAAGGAGATCTTCGGATCTTCGAACGAGGTAACCCAAGCGATCAGGGTTATCCAGCACCTTAAGCAACGAACTTCGGCGTCCGAATACGCGGCCAAGTTCGAAGAACACTCTCAGGTGACTGGATGGGACCAACAGGCGTTGATGACGATGTTTAGGCGTGGCCTCAAAGACTCGGTCAAGGACCAGTTGATGAACCACGGAGGAACACTCGACACCCTGAAAGATTTGACCGAAGCGGCTATCGAGATCGACGACCGGCTCTACGAGAGAGCCCTGGAACGCAAGTACGACTCCAAGGTTGGAGGAACGGCCGGAGTTCACCCCAGACTATGGAAGGAACCGCGGATACCATTCCAAGACAAGCAACCAGTCCAACAAACCATACTACGGACCCCAGCCAATGGAACTTGACGCAACCCAGAGAGGTCGAAAGATCAAAGGAAAAGGCAAGCCGAGGGGCAAGCCGAAGAAGAAACAAGGTGACGATAAGACTTGTTACAACTGTGGCAAACCAGGCCACTTTGCGAGGGATTGTCGTTCCAAGAACATGGTGCAGCGACAATCCATCAACACGATGCAACGAAAAGAAGAAGGACGAGGAGGTTATAACGACAATAACTCGCCTCAGGAGGTCCGACTTCTAGGCATGATGACCCAGAAGCGAAAGAACGAGGGAACAACCTCGGAGGACGACCAACTCATACTACTCGACCGACTCAACCGACAAATAAGCAAAGTCGAGGACGAAATGCAGCCTCTTACCTCGAAAACCGGGCTGTGGTCAGACCAGGAATACGAGCGATTCACGGAACTGATCCAGCAGCACAAAAGAATTACCAACGAACTCGAGGCACTAAGGGACGCAATGGTCGAAGAACCTACGACTAAACGGACTTTCGGGATGATGCAGCGACGAAGCATCCCGACACAGATCCGCTGGGAAGAACGTCACGGACACGGAAGCCTTCATTGGCGATTCTGTTACGATGACACATGCCAAACACACATCTCTTCCAAGAGGGAGAATAACTTCTTCCCGATCGAACCAATTCGAGAAGAAGATCCTCCAATCCGGCGATATGATGACGGAAGTAGGCCCTTGCCTATTCCAGAGGAGCTACAAGGACTAGCACCACACCTCAGACTCGCCGAGGAAGAAACCAACGAATCTTGTCATGAAAACCAAGAGAACATCCCTCCTGAAATTGACTCCGAGGAGGAAGGACAAGACTCGTCCGCAGACGAAGAAGACGTATCTGAAGAATCATCCGACGAGGAATCAGACCCGGACGACGAAATCACAACATTCACGTGTACCCAAGCAGGAATAATGCGTAAGGTTATGCTATTCCTGGCTATGCGACAAGAAGACATATTCCCCAGAATTGGTGGAAAACGGTACCTACACCCCACCAAGTTCGATCGTGCGCTTAAGGAGCTTCGCATTAAGCTCTGGAACCAACCGAGAGTCTCAGTACAGTACGACTTCAGGTCGCTCATACAGGAACTCGTCCCCATCGGAAGCACGATCACGCCATTTGGATATGTCACACCAAGCGAGGAAATCGTGCCAAACTCAGCACGAGAAAGCATACGCCGAATCTCCGAACAATACGCCAAGATACAGCAATGTCAATCGATGTATGCTTGCATCGAAACCCCGGAGGAAAAGGCCATACACGAAACAATTAGATACACGTCACATCAGATCCGAGAATGGTACAAGACACCTACCATCGAGACCCAGCCGGGAAAAGGACCGACTCTCAAGGAATGAGCGTCCAAAGAGAGTTCTGCAACACCGAAAGCGCTCAAGCATCAACATCAGTTTTTCGCACCAACATTACCGTCAACGGACACAAGGTCCAAGCCATGATTGATTCTGGAGCGAGCGGGAACTTTGCCTCCAAATTATTCGTGAAGCGATATGGGATAGCTACCCAATCGAAGGACGAAGGGTACGAATTGATCGCAGTCGACGGATCATCGTTACCAAGCGTGGAACGAGAAACCATTCCGTTACCACTTGCTATCCAACAGCACCACGAGGAAATTGTCTTAGACATCACTGACATGGCCAGTCATGACGTCGTACTAGGCATACCTTGGTTGAGAAAGCACAATCCAATCATCGATTGGAGACGAGGAGTACTCAGGTTTGAACAATGCGATTGCGTTATCGACATTGACCCTATGCAGCGACAGAGTTCACTGATAGATGAGGCTAGGAGACAGATCAACGAAATGACACTCCAGTCGCCCGGAGCTACGAAACAATCGAGCCCAACTCGGACAGTTACTCGCGATGGCAAGGAGAACAATCAAGTCACGAGGATTGGTGGAAATAACGCACCACCGAAGGATACGGCCTCGGAACCCGATATCCCCAAAGAGTATCAAAAATGGGCGAAACTCTTTGAAGAGGTAGAAGACATCACCGCTTTACCTAAACACCAGACATGGGATCACCGGATCAACCTGAAACCCGGAACGGAGCCCCCATTCGTGCCACTATTCAAGAAATCCGAACACGCGCTCCAAGAAGAAGATAAGTGGCTACGCAAGATGCTAGCCAAGGGCTGGATACGCAAGTCCAGATCCAGTGCAGGCGCACCTATCTTCGGCGTTCCAAAGCCCAACGGGAAGACACGAATCGTCGTTGACTACAGGAAACTCAACGACATCACAATTAAGAACCGATATCCATTACCCAACATTGAGGAATCACAAGACAGACTTACCGGATCAGACTGGTATACAAAGATCGATCTACGAGACGCATTCTATGCTATCCGCATGGCGGAAGGCGAAGAATGGAAGACAGCATTTCGGACACGCTACGGATTGTACGAATTCACGGTCATGCCAATGGGATTGACCAATGCACCCGCCTCCTGCCAGGAGATGGTAAACGACATTCTCAGAAACCTGCTCGACATGTGCGTGATCGCATACATGGACGACATTCTCGTCTACACCAAAGGACCCCTCGAGAAACACAAACGACAAGTACAAGGCGTATTCGAAAGGCTATCCCGAGTAGGATTCCGGACCGCACCCGAGAAATGCGAATTCCACAAGAAGGAAGTCAAATTCCTTGGCTTCATTATCAACACGAAAGGAATCGCAATCGACCCGGAAAAGATCGAATCTATTAAAACGTGGCCAACTCCGAAAACAGTCAAGGATGTACAGTCATTCCTTGGACTAGCCAACTACAATCGGAAGTTCATCAGAGACTACTCGAAAATCGCCACTCCACTGTCAGACCTTACGAAGAAGGACCTCAGATGGAAATGGGAACAACAACATCAAAAGGCATTTAACAAGCTGGTACAGATGTGCTGCGAAGCACCAGTACTAATGATGTTCGACACGAAGAAACCAGTCTTCATCGAGACTGACGCATCGGATCTAGCCATAGGAGCATGCCTCACGCAGATGCATGATGGGAAAAGACACCCAGTGGCTTACTACTCAAGAAAGATGTCACCCGCGGAACAAAACTACGACGTACACGATAAGGAACTGCTAGCCATCGTTGCAGCACTGCAACACTGGAACTATTACGCGGAAGGAGCACCAGGACTGACGATTCTTTCTGATCACAAGAATCTAACCTACTTCACTACGACTAAAGTACTAACCCGCAGGCAGGCCCGCTGGTCGGAACTGCTCGGGCAGTACAAGTTCGAAATCCGCTATACCCCAGGAAAAGAGAATGGCAGAGCAGACGCCTTAAGTCGAAGAGTCGACTACATGGAAGGAAAAGAACCCGTACAGCAACGAGTTCTCAAGGCCAATCCGGACGGAAGCCTTAGTGCCAACACTCAAGAATTCAACAACATAGTACGAATCCTCAACGACACCGAGGAACAGTTTCCAATACTGCAAGGCAAATACCAGGTGCCAAAAGACCGAGAAGAGGAGTGCATACGACAACATCACGACGACCCTACGAGAGGACACCCAGGAGCAACTAAAACTGTAGAACTCATCCAGAGAAGTTTCAGCTTTCCACAAATGCGACAGAAAGTGCTTAAGTACATCAAGCGCTGCGAGCATTGCCAAAGGAACAAAGCAGAACGACACGCCAAATACGGACACATACAGTTTAGGACTCCACCGCAACAACCATGGGACGAAGTTACGATGGATTTCATTACGAAACTCCCACCCTCCAAGGATAAAGTCACGGAAACCACATTCGACATGATCATGGTCATAGTCGACAGACTCACCAAATATGCACACTTCATACCTGCAAGCGAGAAATACACGGCAGAACAACTCGGATACCTCGTAATGGATAGGCTAGTGCGATACCACGGATTCCCGAGGGTGTTCATTACCGACAGAGACAAGCTATTCACATCGAACTACTGGAAAACGCTGGTCGGAACCATCGGAATCAAGCACAAGCTATCTACAGCCTACCATCCAGAGACAGACGGACAAACAGAAAGGACAAACCAAACCCTGGAACAATACCTACGACACTACATTAATCACGCACAAGACAATTGGGTTACACTGCTCCCCATGGCACAAATAGCACTCAACAACCACAAATCAGAAACTACGCAGGCTACGCCATTCTTTTCGAATTATGGACGAAATCCGAACCTATTCGGAGACCCGCATAGTCATCCCCAAGCTGAACGAGCTATGGTTGCAGCAGAAGACATGAAAAACGTTCACAACGAACTGAACAGCCGCATCCAGGACTCACAAAAAACAATCGCCAAATCCAGACAAGACAAAAGAAAAATGGCACCTCAGCTTAAAAAGGGGGATAAGGTCTATCTTCTTACCAAAAATCTGAAAACAAGAAAGAAGACCAAGAAACTGGATCACGTCAAGGTCGGACCATTTTTAATTGACGAAGTCAGAGGACCAGTCAACTACCAGCTCAAGTTGCCAAAAGATGCAAAGATCCACCCGGTGTTCCATGTATCACTGTTGGAACCCGCCGACGCCGAAACTCCATGCCAAGAAACGTTTCACTTCCAGCCTGAGGAAGAAGACGAGTTCGAAGTCGAAAAATCCTGGACTATAAGAATCAGAAATACCTCATCAAGTGGAAAGGATATCCGGAATCGGACAATACCTGGGAACCACCGAAAAACCTCACAAATTGCAAACCGCTTCTGGAGAAGTACCACCGGGAGAACCCTCCTGACCAGAGACTTGCCAGGGCACGCCGTCAATAACGCTCCACGCGTGAGGACTCATCCAGAGACGACCATCTACGGGCAGAGGCAGGTTCTCAGGGAGATCAAGAGGAATCGGAGCCAAAGGATCCTCCATCAACGACTCCATTTCCTCCGCAGCGGCAATCGAGGCGACCTCGGCCTCTTGCGCCTCAACCTCCTTCGCCTCCTTCATCCGAAGTTGTTTGCGTAACCTGCGCACCTTTGCGCGGTGTTCCAACAATTTCCGCGTCAACAAATCTTCCTCCTCTTCCGCAGCCTCCAGATCCCGAGCGATTTTCTGGCGCACCCGACGAATCTTCTCATACTCAATCCGAGTAACCTGGAGATTACACGATTGACCGTGCAGAGCGCACTCCGCACACCGACCCGACCGAATGTCGACCTTACACTCCTTCCCCGACTTCTCGCAGTGATAGCACCGAGTAGGCATCGCAAAGCCGTCTTCCGAGATGTTTCGAGACAATTCCTGTTTCCGTTCCTTAGCAGTTTTGTCTTTGGAGGATTTTACCATCGCGACATGATGGAAAGAAAGGATGACGAAGGAAACAGGGAACGAGAAGCTTACTTAAGGAATCGGGACGATTCCGCCTAAGAGGGGGATGGTGTTACGGTTCATGATTGGCCAGCCCAAGTCATGGGACCGTCACGTGCGAAAAGTGAGCGACGCTCAGCCTCTGGGGCTTGGCGACCGCTCCAAATCCTTTGAGCGACGCAGAAGAACTTGAGCGACGCGACCGCTCCAGAGCGACGCGACCGCTCCATACTCTGGCTGCCGCTCCAGGAGCCAAGACAGAGAAATCTCATTTGTATTTAGCAGCGATGAGTATCGCCTCTCTAGATAGTCATCGCGTACAACTCACTGTTCTATCTCACTGATTGGAATCAAGTGACTCTTCCTACTTCGTTGCCTTCCTCTAGACTACCCGACAAGCTCAAACCCCGATCGAGCTTAAGCTTCTGCTTAGTGAGATCTTAGGTCATCAGCCCAGCGCAGATAAACCTAACAGAGAAAGCGTAATAGATATAGAGTTTAGCAAATAACGAGAAAACGCGATTAGCGCGTATTGTCGTGCGGGGGCGTCGGACAGGCTCGTATTGTAGGTATAATACGCAGTAGAAGTAGAGGCGATAAGTAGGAACCAACCGAGTTGATTGTGTTAGTTGGTTATAGGTTGCATCTCACTCCTGAGATGGGCATCAGCTGAGTCATGTGACCTAATGTCACATGACCTAAGTCACCTGATCCTGATCCCCAAAGTGTCCCTTAGAATGTCTAACTGGACTGCACTTTCCAACACTCCCACTTAGGCCAGATGGTCTTCTGCCTGCATTTAAATCCATCCCCAAATCATGATGAGTCATCAGGTGCTGTGGTCACATGGTTGGAGCTGTGTACCCAATCCATCTTGGTTCAACTCCTTAGCCTGGTGCTGCATTGAATTCGCCCTGCTAGAGTAGGGTGGAATTCAGTGCCTTTTGCTCTTTTGCCTAGGCTCCCTTTTGAACCATATATGGATTCCCAGATTCTGATTACTCATCAAGAGTGGCAAGCCACTTCTTCTATAGTGCAACTCCTGGGCTTGGTTTGGGGGCTTGAAGTGGACAACGTTCACTTTCAATCCCCTTTGATTTTTGCGTTCCTAAGGTCTAGGGTTCAATCCACAGTTGGGGCAGGAATCTTTTGCCTTTCCTTATGCAAGTTGGAGTTGTCTTACAAACTCCTGAAACTGTGGCCTATTCTTTGGTTTAGTTAGGCCATTAGCAACTATCTCTTTTGTTGGAACATATTCCACTGCAACCTTCCTTTGCTACTAGAGATGCCTAACATAGTTATATGCAATATCAATGTGTTTGGATCTCTCATAGGTATGTGCATCCTTAACAAGGGTTAAGGCTGCCTAATTGTCTCCCATAATTTGCACTAGCCTCAGCTCTTTCACTATGTTAGGATGGGCTTTGACAGTTAGCTGGAATGGGCATTCTCCTACCAGCCTTGCACAGTCCATCTCTCTTAAGAGTGCTGCCAAGAATTGAGATTGCTTTGCACATGCATTCATAGCCATGTACTTAGCTTCCATTGTTGATGTTGCAACAGACTTCTGCTTTCTGCTCATCTAAGAAACTGGGGCTCCACAAAGGAAGAAGATGCTTCCAAGGATTGAGACTCTGTCTGCTTTGTCTATTGCATAGTTAGAGTCTGAATACCCTATCAGCTTTCCTCCATTTCTTCTGAACATTAGTCCTAAGTCTTGGGATGATCTCAGGTACCTAGCCAGTTTCTTTAGAGCTTGCAAGTGTCTCTTAGCTAGGTCTAAGACATATGAGCTTAGCCTTCTAAGAGAGAAAGCAATGTCTGGTCTTGTTATAACCATGGGCCACATCCAGGTACTAGTTTGGCTTTGGTACTCTATCCTGTTCCCCCTCTCATTATACAAGCCTGTTGGTCTTAGACTGTCATAGCTGTCCATTGGTAAGAGAGTTGGGTTGGCTATCTCCTTGGTCATTCCTAGCTTTGCAAGGTTCTCCTAGATAAAGTGTTCTTAATCAAGCTTCAAAGTTCTAGCTTGTCTGTCTCTTGTTAACCTCATCCTAAGGATCTTCTCTGGTTCTCTAAGATCTTTGATCTTGAACACCTTGCCCAGCTGTTCCTTGAACCAAAGCACATCTTCCAGCTTTGGTGCTGCAATAGGAATATCATCCACATGTGTTAGGATTAAGATGTTCCTTTCTCTGTAGATGAGAAGGCATGGGTCCACCTCTAATTATATAAACCCAATCTGTTTCAACTTTGAGATACAGAGTTTGTTCCAGTCTCTTGCTGCTTGCTTTAGTCTATACAAGCTTCTTAGAATCTGCAGGACTATGTTAGGTGGAATCTCAACTCCTAGAGGTGGGATTATGAAGATTTCTTCCTAAAGCTTGCTCTTAGTAAATGCATTGTTTACATCCACTTAGTAAAGTTCCAGATCCTTCTTACAAACTACAGCCATAAACACCCTTAAGGTATCATGCCTAACTGTTAGTGCAAAGGTCTCCTAGAAGTCAACTCTAAATTTCTGAGAGAAACCTCTTGCAACTAGTCTTGCCTTGAATTTCTCAATGGCTCCACTAATTGATCTCTTCACATCAAACACCCACTTGGATGTGACAAGGTTTGCTCCTTTAGGTAGAACAACCTCTGTCTAGGTGTTGTTGCTTCTTAATGCAGTTAGTTCCTTTTGGACTGCATCTTCCTACATATGTCCCCATTTGGGATCCTGAATTGCCTCCTTGTAGGACTTTGGAATAGGCACCTCTTGTCTCTGTGCAGAGATTTGAGGGGCAATTGCTGCAAATGCAGACTCTTGAACCTCTAACAGGGCTTCCCAAATCCACTCCTATTCTTGGCCTTGGACTTGGCTGAGGAATGCCCTGTGATGCTTGGCACTTGGCTCCTCCTCCTGTCCATATTCTCTCTGTCTCTTCTAAAGCACTTGTCTTGTAACCATGCTGTGAGCTTTTGGCTCTAGGCCTGGTCCTTCATCTGAGACAGATCTCCTTCTCTTTTAGCCATGGGTCTGGTCTTGGTTCCCCTCCTAATCCCTGTGTCCTTGTGGGTCCTGCTGTGCAACAGTTGATCCTTTTGCTTTAGGATGCAGTCTCCTACTAGTGCTAGGACTGGCTTGTCCATTGATTTCCTAGCTTGACTTAGGTAGTTTAGTAGTTCCACTTTTCTCCTGCTGGGGTTGTAGTTCCCCAGAGTTTTCTTCTTCTGGATCCTCCATCCTCTGGTACTCCTCCTTGTCCTTTGGTGGAGGTGGCAACTGCACAAAGAGTGTTTGGCTAGGACCTGCAGGTTTGGTTGCTATAGCTGCAGGTGCAGCAGCTGCAGAGGGTGCAACTGCTGTTAGCTTCTTTGGAGGTCTGCCAACTGGGTTTCTAACAGGTGCACTGCTTGCTTAATTGAGCTTGGGAACATTTAGCTCCATATCTCCTCCTTTCTTATGCTCAAACCAAGTTGCAGTGTTGTGGGCCTTAATAGCCCTCATGTTAGGCTCCTAGAAGAGCCACATTTTGGCAGTGTTAGGGACATACCCAATAAACACAGCATCTTTGCCTCTGTTTATTAGTTTGTCTAATCTCATCCCAGCTGGCTGGGACTTGGGATCCATGTAGACCACTGCTTTGCAACCCCAGACTCTGAAGTGTGACACAGAGGGTTGGATGCCTAAAAAGGCTTCCTTAGGTGACACTTTGAATCCATCAATTTCTGGGCCATTAGGAAGAGAATTTCTGACAACCATGCAGGCTGCCAAGGCTTCTAGCCAGAATTCAATGGGCATGTGAGCATCCTCTAGCATTGCTCTCACATGGTCTTCAGAGGTTTGGATTGACCTCTTAACTACTCCATTCTGGATAGAGTTGTATGCCTCAGTTGTGTGGAAGGAGATTCTATATTCCTTCTCCTACTGCTTTAGCACAGCAAGAAGCTCTCTTGCTCCATCACTCCTTACAATCTGGAGGGGATTCCCTAATTGCAGCTCAGCTTTCACCTTCCAGTCTCTAAGGATACTTGGTGCATCTTCTCTGGACTTCATTGGGAAAGTCCATTTCTTTCTTGAGAAGTTGTCAACAATCTCAAGCCACCATTTGTATCCTAGTCTTAAGACAGGCAAAGGACCACAGACATCAACAGAAACAAGAGACAGCCTTTAAGGCTTCCTCTCAGTTTCTTTTCCTCTATGTTTCTTCATCTTTGCTAAGGAACATACCCTGCAAGGTTGGTGTTCCTTCGGAATAGGAATCTAAGCCTTCAAGTTAGATACCTTGTGCAGGTTTCTAAGAAGACCCTCTCCAAAATGTGCAAGTCTCCTATGCCAGAGCTCCCACTGTTCTTGGGACTTCTCTTAGGCTTCAAAGGCATAGGGTTGTTGAATAGTTCCCTATGCAGTGCATGCCATTGCAGACATCTCATGGAATGCACTCCCTATCTCATTAATAAAGGGAACTCCTCCTATCATCTTTGTCTGGAAAAGAGGTTTTCCAGAGGGTGAATTAAGTGAAAAGTCTAGCAGTTTGAGACCAAACTGCCTGCAAAGTTGGCTGACAGAAACAAGATTAACTCCAAGACCAGGTACAAACAGCACATCCTTCAGAACTCCAGGATCTCCTAGGCTTGCACTTATTACAGCATCTCCCACATGTGTTGCTCTAATAAAGCCTCCACCAACCTTAATCCACTTCTTCCCTTAGAGGGGCTTCAGTTTCCTAAAGAGTGATTCTTGGTTAGTTATGTGGGAGGAAGCACCAGTGTCAACCAGCTAGTATGATGGTCTTAACTTGCCTTTTGCTTCCACTGCTAAGTAGCCTGTCTCTTCCATATTATCCTCCTCTAAGGGATAGTCCGATGTTTTAGATCCTCCTGCAGAAGGTCCTGCCTCTTCTTGGGCAGCATGGGCCTTCTTGAAGGGTTTCCTCAGGTTTTGTCTCTTCCTAAGGGACTGGACTTCTAGGCTGAGTTTCTTCACCATTTCTTTCAGTGCTTCTTTGTCTAGTAAAGACCTCCTCCTAAAGGTGCTCTCTCTAGGTGGTGATCTTCTCTTCTCCACCCTGCTGCTCTGTCTTGGGTTGACAGTTCTCTTGGCTTTGTCAAGGTGTGGACACTTAGCAACACCTCCAAAATGCTCCTAGTCACATAGGTAACATTTCAGCATTGTGCCTTAGATCCCTCTTCCCTTGGCAAACATTCCTGTTTCCTGGCTATTACCATGCAAGATTGCTTCCTCTGCTTCAAGATATTGGAGGACTTGTTCATAGTTAGGGTCTTCTTGCATCTGAACAATCTGCCTTATGCTTCTATACTCTATAGGCAAGGAGTGTAGCAGGTGGTCAAGTCTGGTCCTGGGTTCTTAGTAGAACTTGTAATTTGAGTCCACTTCAGCTATCCTTCTCCCAAGTTTTGTTAGATGCTCCTATGCTTCTCTAATTGTCATGTCCCCTTGCATCTTGAATGAGGTATACTCCTCAACAAGCTTTATTGCATTAGCTTTCTAAGTCTTCCTATATTTTGTCTTAAGCTTGTCCCAGATGTTCTTGGCCTTTGCTTCTGCTAGAGCTAGGCTCTGATCATCCTTGCTGAGGCAAATCAGCATTTCATACTTTGCCTCTGCATTTGCCTTTGTCCATCTTGGACTAAACTCTGACTCCTCAAGGGTGGGGAATAGTAATGATGACTTTGATGAACTTGGTGTCCCATCCTCTACAATTGGTGCCTTTCCCTTAGTAATAATCTAATGCAAGTCCTTGCTAATAAGGTGCAACTCTATTAGGCTGAACTACAGCTCCCAGTTTTCTCTTGTTAAGACTGGTGCAGCTCCCTTCTTTGCCTTGTATCTACTCTCTGAATCCATTACTGCAAAATCAAACAAACAAATCCAACTCCAGAAAACACAGGCTCTTTCAATCTAATTGGCAGCTTCTAGATTTCTGCCTTCCCTAGTTGCTAAGACTCTTCTCTCTTAGCTAAGGTGTCTAAGGACTCTTCTCTCTTAGGGGAGTTGGTTAGGTTCTTGGGTGGAGAACCTCCAAAAGATCCACCTTCTTAGAAGGGCACTACTAGCTAGTTCTGAGGTATTGGCAGTACTTGGTGCTTGGGCCTAGTCTTATCCTTTTGGGTGCTGCAGTCCAAGACTAATCCTTTCCTCTTTACACTCCTTTGGTATGCCTCTCTTTCAAAGCAGAGTGTGCCTTACTAGGCTTTTCTCTGTCTTACCTGCCCTTTAGGAACTTCTGGTTGGCAACCAGGATCTTCTAAAGCTTCTAGGCAGTGCAGATGGGATATGCCTCTAGTCTCCCTTATGCTCTTTTCCTGCTTCTCTGTCCGGTTAATACTGCAGGTCCTGCAAGAGGTGACAGGTGTCACTTTGAGGATGAGAAGGCTAACTCTTTCTACTTAGGGCCTCTCTGCAAACCCGGGCTTATAACCTGTCGTGCGGGGGCGTCGGACAGGCTCGTATTGTAGGTATAATACGCAGTAGAAGTAGAGGCGATAAGTAGGAACCAACCGAGTTGATTGTGTTAGTTAGTTATAGGTTGCATCTTACTCCTAAGATGGGCATTAGCTGAGTTATGTGACCTAATGTCACATGACCTAAGTCACCTGATCCTGATCCCCAAAGTGTCCCTTAGAATGTCTAACTGGACTGCACTTTCCAACAGTACTTTATATATTTAGTTTTAAATAGCTACTATTCCTTATCGAGATAGTCGGCTATAATTATCTACTTCTTAGAATTAATTACTAGTAGTTCTATACCTATATTCTTAGATAGTAATTAGCCGTTTCTAAGCTCTCGAATAAGGCCTAAATTATATATAAACTATACCTCTAATTCTAATTAAATAGCCTTATTAAATAGATAGATAGATAATTCTTATACGCCGGTCTACCTCTTTTAACTAGAGTAAGCAGCACGCTCTATAGATTTCGGTCGAGGGAAAAGCCTTCGAAAAACCCTCGTACATCCCTTCGCTTTGCAGCCTGCGTAGCCGCTTCCTTCGCTTCTGTTTTCCTTCGGACAATACTAGGTATCTAGTGAGTCCTCCTCTCACCAGGCCCTATCCTTCCCCTTCTCTCTCCTCTTATCCTCCTATGCCTCTTCTCTTGCAAGTGAGAATTGGTCTAGGACCCCTTCTTGGATAAGCCACTTTGCCGCTGCATGCAGCCCTCTCTTTGTGTTGGCCAGATCCTTCCAGTTTGTAGATCCCCCTGCCTGGAACAGCAGGTGTCTCCTCTCCTTCCACTTTGGACAAAACATGCATACATGCTTTGGTGTTTCCTGTCCCTGACCACACTCACAGTCAGGTGTGTATCCTGGGACTCTCCTTTTGGTGAGGTACTGCCTCATCCCAATGTGTTCTGTCCTAAGGAGCGTAATCATGGTGCTCTGTGGTCTGGTGAGTCCCTTGTGCAGTGCTGGTCCCACAACTGAAGAGGGGGTGGTTGTCCATGCAGGTGGTTGTTCTCCTGCTGTCCTGGCCCTCCTTCCTTCCTTTTCCATCTCCCATTTCCTGTTCCATTGGTGCTTAGCCCACCATGCCTTGCCTCCCAGCTGTGTCTGCATTGCTGTCTCTTGGCTCTGCACCAGTTGGAGGATTTCCTCCTGTCTGGTTTGGGCTGGTGTTGCATTCTGCCTTGTCCTTCTCTTTGCTTGTGCCTGTCTCCTAATCTCCTTGCATCTGTTCTTAATGTACTGGTATGCGGGTTGGTTGTCTTGTTTCTTGGATGCTTGTCTGGCCAGGTCCTGGGTGTACAGGTGGAGGGGAGCAATGTTTGCTTCTCTTTCTAGGACAGCTGTTGCAACTGACTTGTATGCCCCTGTGATGTTCCTTAGTGCTTCCCTCTGGATCTTCTCAATAGGCTTGGTGAGGTTTCTGCAGTAGCCTTGTGTGCCTTCTGGGTTGGACCATACTTGGCAGCCAAAGGTAATGGCTGGCCTGACCACTGCTGTGTACAGGTGTCTTGCCCTTTGGAAGGAGGCTCCCCATGTGGATTTGCAGAGCCTCTGGAGTGACTGCATCTGGTGGGCTCCTTTTTCTGCTGCCTGTTTGATGTGTGGACCCCATCTGAGCTTGGTGTCCACCCATACTCCAAGGAGCCTGAGTGAGGGCAGTGGTTCTCCATTGAATCCTTGGATCTGGACTGTAGCTTTGAGGTTGTGTTTCCTGCTCCTAGTAAAGTGGATGAGCTGGTATTTCTGTGGTGCAAACTCTGCCCCATGTCTCCTTGCCCATTCTTCACATTTCTGGTGGGCTTTCTCTAGCTGTTTGCAGTTTTCTTCTGTTGACATACTGTGTGTGAGGATGTTGGAGTCATCTACAAACCCCATTGCTGAGGTGTTCCCTTCATGCAGGGTTGGGAGCAAGGTTGATGCAAAGAAGAGGAAGAGGATTGGGGAGAGTGTAGAGCCTTGGGGGATTCCTGTGTTTTGGGGCCTTGGTTGGTCCATGAATTCTCCTAGCCTAAGGCAGGTGGTCCTGTCTTGGAGGAATGATTGGATGAAGCCAACAACAGAGTCAGGGAAGCCCTTCATCCTAATGTTGTGGAGCAGCCTCTGGTGAGACACCTTGTCAAAGGCTCCAGAAATGTCAAGGCAGAGCATTGATGCCACTGCCCCGGGTCTGGCTTTCCAGATGGTTCTGACTTGCTCAGTGATGAGGTCTAGTGCTGAGGTGGTGGACCTTCCAGGTCTGGCACCCATCTGTTCGTCTGGGAGGAGTTTCCTGTCCTCAGTTTCCTTAGACATTCTCTTTGCAACTACAGCTTCCAAGACCTTTGCTATTGTGTTGAGTAGGGCAATTGGTCTGTATGCTCCTGGCTTTGTGTAGTCTGGCTTCTGTGGCTTCCTAAGCACTACTGTGGTAGAGTGCTTGAATGCCTTGGGATGGTATGCCATTCTCAAGCAGGCAGAAAAGAGTTTGGCCAAAGTTGGTGCAAGCTGTTCCCTGCATTCCTTAAGCAGGAGGTTTGGTATTTGGTCAGGTCCTGGGGCCTTGTTGTTGGGCAGTCTCCTTAGGATTCCTTCCACTTCCTTTAGGCTGACCTCGGCTTCCATCTGGAACTGGGGTGGCAGTTGGGTGTCTTGGATATCCCTCAGGTCTGCTTCCCTTGGGTTTGGGAAGAAATGCTTTGCGAGGATTGCAGCTTTCCCTTCATCTGTGTCTCCATTGTGTTCTGGGTCTGACAAGCTGGGGAAGTGTGGCAGTTGGTGCCCTTGGTTTGCTCCCTCTCTTGCCCATTTGGCCATCTTCCACACCTTTCCAGGGTCCTCTGTGACCTCTCTAATCAGCCTCCTCCAGGCTAGGTTCTGTTCTCTCCTCACAATCTTGCTCCTTGCATGGGAGGCTTTGAGGTATTGTTCATGGTTCCACTCAGTCATGTTGGCCCTCCATTCCCTTCTTTTCTTCCTTGCTAGCTTTACAGCTTCTCTGCACTCCTGGGTCCATGCCATCTTTGCATGACATGATGGCCTAGCAGTTGGGACTGTTTCTCCTGCTATCCTCTGGATGGAGGATTGTAATTTCTCTGCAAATGTGTCTAGATGGTCTCTTGTGTAGAGTGGGAGTTGGGTGAGCTGGCTAGTGGCTTGGGTAAGAAGGTTCTGGATTCTGGTCCAGTTTGCAGCTTTCCACTGCTTCCTTGGTCCCTGCTTTGGTAGTCCCTGGAGGTTGATGCAGAGGGTTGTTCTGAGGGGGATGTGGTCAGAGCTGTGTGTTTCCTCTGGGAGGGCTTTGCATTCCTGGATCAGGTTTTGGAGAGAGGAGCTGGCAAACACTAGGTCCAGTGTCTGGCAGCTGGCCATGTGTCTCTCCCATGTGGTTGTTCCCGGCTCTAGGGCCAGTTGCAGGTTGGCCTCTTCAGTGGTCTCAATCAGTTTGTCTGCCATAGCGTGTTGGGTATAGGTTGTGTTTCCTCCCCATTTTGGGTGGTGGAGGTTGAAGTCCCCTACTACCACATGGCTTGGAGGTGTTTCTCCTGGAGGGTGGGCAAGGGCTTCTTGGAGTGCAGGTATGGTTCCTTCTTGTCTGTGGCTTGGAGGTCCTGAGGGGTTGTAGCAGTTGTGAATAGAGATGGGTCCTGTAGGGGTTTGGATTTGGATAGTAACCAAGTCCCCTGTGTTGTGGAACAGTGGTTTCCAGTTGTTGGTTCCAATCCTGTCTGACACTAGCATTGCCACCCTTGAATTCTGTTGGGGTGGGAGGACTGCAGTGTATCCCTTCTTAGTCTTGGTCTTGCCATTCATTGTGTTGAGCCATGGTTCTTGCAGCGCTATTACCGTGGCCCCTCCTGCTGCCTGGCTGTCCAGCAGCAGGGTTTGGGTGGTGTTTGACCTGTTGACATTGTGTTGGTAGATAGTCAGGGTTTGGCTACTCATGGGATACTTGGGAGAGGAGCTCAATTGGGTCAATGTCCATTCCTTCCTGGGGCATGTCTGCTTCCTCCTGGGTTTCATCCTTCTCCTGTGTGGGAGGGAAGTGGAGCTTGCTTGTCTGCTTCCTGCCTGCCATTGCTGTTGCTGTAGTGCCTAGGGGCCTGCCTTTGTACCTTACATCTCTCTGTGTAGGTTCAGTTGGTGGGGCCTTTCTCTTAAGGACTGGGGGTTCTGTATTGTTGTCGCCTTGTGTTGGGATTGGAGCTGTCTCCCATTGCTTTTTGAACCACTCAGAAAAGGCTCTGGCTTTGGCCTTTGCAGCTGCTTTGTAGCTGCACTGGAGGGAGTAGGCCTTGTGGTCTCCTCTGCAGTTGCAGCACTTGACCTTCTTCTCTTTGCAAGTGTCTGTTCTGTGCTTGCCTGCACACTTTCCACAGGTGTCCTCTGCTGCCCTGCAGTAGGTAGTAATATGCCCAAAGTTGTTGCACTTAAGGCATTGGACTATCCTCTGTTGTGGGTGGTATGGTTCTACTACACACCACATTGAGCCAATAGTAATGCCCCTCTTGCACATCTCCCTTGCAGTCTGCCTGTCTTGTACTGCCATTACCGCTGAGGAGAAATTTGTCTCCTCTCTTGCCTTCTGATTCTTAAGCCAGAAGGCTTTTCTGACTTTGAGCCCTTCTGGGAACCAGGAAAGGTTGTCTTGGTCCAGCTGGACCCAGCTGTTTGCATCTTCCGGCTTCCAGGAAGTCCTGATGCTATGTACAATCACCTGTGTGTTTGGTGATTCTACCTGGGCTCCTGGGTATGCAGCCTTGAGCCATGATTGGTCCCTTTCTAGCCTGCTTTTCTCTCCCTCTCTATGGAGGATGACTTTGAGGTCTCCACTTGGGAGCTTCTGCACAGCCTTAAATTGCTGTACTCCAAGTTTCCTTCTGAGCTCTTCATGGCTCATCCTCTTCGTGGCTTCCCTTTCTTCTTGGTTTCCCATCTTCACTGAGATGGTCAAGGATGCCTGAGGCTGGGGCCTTGGCATTGTGTGTCCAATTTGGGCTGTCTGGGCCCATGTCTTCGGGGTGGTAGCAGTGGGTGTTGGGCGGCTCTGGAGGGTTTTCTGGATGTCTTGAAGAGTCTGGGACTCTTCCTGGTGGAGGGCGAGGTGGAGTAGGGCCTGCTGGGCCTGCTGGAGGAGGAGAAGAGTCGGGGAGAGGGTTTGGGGGTTCTGGGTGTCGAGGTGGTACTGGATCTGTTCTGTAAGTGTCTTTAGGTTCTTTCTGATCGTTAGTCGTGTCTGTGTGGTGGTAGCTGTTGGTTTCTGGCCTTGCGGGCTAGAGGGAGGTGGTTGCGGGCGGGTTTGGGCCGCCTGGGAGTTGGAGACGCAACCTCCTTCTCCCGGGCTCCCTCCTCCGCTCGCGACGTCGCGGTGTCGGTCGGGGGTGTTGTCGCGTGTTGGGAGGCCTCGAGGCCTCCCGCTGTCGTCGTCGTCGCCTGCTGGGGCGCGTTCATGTTTTTTTTTTTAGCCTTATTAAATAGTATTATAAATAGCTATATTTCTTCGATAAGTTCGAGGCAGCTAGTAACTAGATTAATCTTTATATCTATATAGTACTTAGCGTTTGCTTTAACTATATAGTAGAGGTACTAGTAGTATAGTAAAGTTAGTAGCTAAGGAAATACTCTATTAAGGGCGTTTATTAGTACCTTATTATAATCGTAAAGAAATACTCTCGGTTCTAGGTAGCTATATTTAGTAAATAATTAATTAAGGTATCGAAGAGCTATTATATAATCTAGTTCGGCTTAACCGTTTATTAATATTATAGCTAAGAGTATAACTTAATTAAACTAGTTTAGCTAAGCTATAATAAATAGTAGTATATTATAGTCGTTCGTCTTATATATATAGTTACCTAGTATAACGTCCGGATACTATTTATAGTATTTAATTATTATCGGATAAGCAAAGAATATCTACTTAAGTTATAACGAACTATTATTAGTTTAGCTCAACTCTAAATTAAGTACCTAAGTGAGATGAGCGCGACGACGAGAGAACCGCCAGACGGGAGAGGCCTCGAGGCCTCTCAACACGCTGCTGTCCACCCCCAGCGACAGCAAAACATCGACGAGGGCAGAGGGCGCCCGAGGGATGGAGGCTGGCACCCTCCAACCCAAGGGCACCCTCAGAAGCCCCAGCAACCATCTGCTGGCCCCCAGGGCCAGCAAACCACCCAAGAGAAACAGACAGTGAGTGAAACCATCCAAAAGAACACACTCAAGCTCGCTGCAGACATCCAAGAAGCCCTGGACTCCTACCAGGCCCAAACCACCTCCTCCCTCCTCCCCTCCTCCAGAGAGCCCAGCAGGCTCTCCTCCACCAGGCCCATTGCCAGGCCATCGACAACACCCTCTCTACTATCCAGAGAGACCTCCAGAAGCAGCAGCCAGCTGCTGCTTCAACCACTGCAACATGGGCCCAAAAAGCCCAAATTCAACCCACAATGCCAAGGCTGCTCCCACAGCCTCAGGCATCCAACCAGACAGTGACCATCAGAATGGGAAACCCAGAAGAAAGGGAGGCAATCAAAAGACAGACAAATGAAGACCTCAGAAAGAAGATTGGAGCCCAAAAGGCAGCAGCAGTGCAGAAGCTGCCTAGTGGGGACATTAGAGTAGTAACCTACTCAACATATGACAAAGCAAAGATGGAGGAAGACTCAGCTTGGCTGCAGGAACTGTGGCCTCAGGCAACAATCTCCAAACCAATGCACAGAGTGGTAGTGCATGGAGTAAGAGCAGGATGGCAGTTAGAGGACAAGGCTAGCTGGGGAAAGATGGAGGAGGAGAACCTGAGATGGCTCCCAAACCTCAGGATTGAGCAGGCAGTTTGGCTCAAGAGCCCAATGGCCAGGAAGGGGCAACAACACTCCTCAGCTATAGTTGCAGTACAGAATGAGGAGCAAGCGAGGGCGATTACCAAGAAGGGCCTCCTGCATGCAGGCACTGTCCTTATGGCAGAACCATACCACCCCAAACAGAGGGTGGTCCAATGCCTCAAATGCTGCCAGTTTGGGCACATCTCCCCATACTGCAAGGAGGATAGGGCCACCTGTGGGAAGTGTGCAGGCCCCCACAAGACAGCAGACTGCACATCAACAACACACAAGTGCAGCAACTGCAAGGGAGCCCACCCAACCTGGTCTGTAAGGTGCAAAGTCAAGCAGGCAGCCAAGGCAAAGGCCCAGGCATTTTCCCACTTCTTTACCAAAAGGTGGGAGGAACCTAAGGCCCCAGCAACACAAAGTGGATGGACCCAAGTGCACAACAAGAAGAGGAAAGGGACCCAACTGGAGCCTACCCCAGGGGAAGCTGAGACACAGAGGGCAACAAGCAGACCAGGGAGACCAAGAGGCAGCACAGCCATAGCCAAGGCAGGAGAAAGACAAGCAAGCAAGATCAGATTTCCCCAGAGCCTTCACACAGATAACAGCTCCCAAGAAGACCATGATACTGCAATGCTAGAACCAATAACCCAGCAGTCAAGCAATGAATAGCCACAACCTCACTATCTACCAACACAATGTCAACCACAGCCAAAACATACAAAGAATCATATTACAAGAATCTGACCCAAGGACAACCCAAATTATTGCACTCCAGGAGCCTTGGACAAACCCCCAGAATGGGAGGACAATATCACAAGGATACCACCCAATCCTCCCTACTGCTGGGCACCCAAGAGTGGCTATACTAGTCTCCAACCAACTAGACAGTACCACATGGAAACCAGTGTACTACCAGACAGGAGACCTCATCTCGGTGGAGATTCAAACTAGCCTCGGGATAGTGGCAATCCACAACTGCTACAACCCAAGTGGACCAACCTCCCACTCCCAAGTAGGGACACTCCAAGAGGCAGAGACCGCCCTAGAGCAAAGCAGGAACTTAGACCACACCCAGCAGATCCTGCTGGGAGACTTCAACCTCCACCACCCAAGATGGGGAGCCAACTTGGCCTGCACACCACACAAGATGGCAGACAAGCTGCTAGAGATAACAGCAGAAGCTGGGATGCAACAAGTCCTAGAGCCAGGCACAGTAACATGGGAAAAGCAGGGAGCTAGCTGCCAGACACTGGACCTAGTGTTTACAACTGCCCAACTCCAGCAAAACATACTCACCTGCAAGGCAGTGCCAGAGATGGCAAATGGGTCAGACCACATCCCTATTGTCACCACCATTAGCAACACAACTCCTACCCCAAAGCAAAGCTACCCTAGGCCCCAATGGAAAAAGGCTAACTGGGAAGAGGTGCAACAAATCCTCCAAGGAAGGCTGGACCAAGCCCAACTCCACACTGCCCCCTAGCCACCAAAGCTAACATAGACAAGGCAGCCACCCAGGTGCAAGAGGCAATCCAAGACACTATTACAGCAGCAATCCCCAAAGCCAAGCCCTCAAACTATGCCAGGGAAAGCTGGACACCTGAAAGTCAGAGGCTAATCAAGCTTACTAGAAAGACAAGAAGGCAATGGAAGGATACCCAGACAGACCAAGCATACCAAGCATATATTGCTACAAGCAAAGCAAGAAACAAGCAAATCCAGAGGGACACCAACTTAGCCTGGAGGAAGGTAGTGAGGGAAGTTACAAACAACCCAAACAAAATGTGGAGACTGGCCAAATGGGCAAGAGAAGGGGCCAATCAAGCACACCAGAACCCCCAATTTCCAGAGATGCAAGGACCCAACCAAGAGAAAGAGAACACCAATACTGGGAAAGCAAGGATCCTGGCCAACCATTTCTTCCCAACAGAGAAACCAGCTGACCTAAGCGACATCCCAGACACACAATACCCCAACCCCTTCCATATGGAGACAGAAGTCCAAGAGGCAGAGGTGCTACAAGCGCTTGGGAAGCTGCCAGCCAACAAAGCCCCAGGGCCTGACCAAATCCCTAACCTGGTGCTCAAGGAATGCAAAGCTACTATTGCACCAGTTCTTGCTAGACTGTTCACAGCATGCCTAAAACTAGAACACCACCCACAGCCTTTCAAACATTCCATTACAGTGGTCCTAAGAAAGCCCCAGAAACCAGACTACTCCAAACCAGGAGCATACAGACCTATAGCCTTGCTGAACACACTGGCTAAGACACTGGAAGCAATTGTTGCAAAAAGGATCTCTAAGGAGACAGAGGCTAGGAAGCTCCTCCCAGAATCCCAAATGGGAGCCAGGCCAGGGAGATCCACTGCCTCAGCACTTGACCTCATTACTGAACAAGTCAGAACTATCTGGGCTACCAATACCAAGGCAGTAGCATCCATGCTCTGCCTAGACATCTCAGGGGCATTTGACAATGTCTCCCACACCAGACTGCTACACAACCTCAAACTCAAAGGGTTCCCCAGCTACCTGGTGGGATATATCCAATCCTTCCTCCAAGGCAGAACTACCTGCCTAAGGCTTGGAGACTACATGGACCAGCCAAGGCCACAAAACACAGGCATCCCCCAAGGCTCCACACTGTCCCCAATCCTCTTCCTCTTCTTTGCATCTACCCTCCTCCCAACCCTCCAGGAGGGAAGGACAAGAGCAATGGGATTTGTAGATGACTCCAACATCCTCACCTACAGCAACAGTACAGAGGAGAACTGCAGGCAGCTGGAGAAGGCCCATCAGAAGTGCCTGGACTGGGCCAGCAAACATGGGGCAGCTTTTGCACCACAAAAATACCAGCTGATCCACTTCACCAGAGGGAGACAACACAACCTCAGAGCCACAGTCCAAATCCAAGGATTTGAGGAAGGCCCAGTCCCATCCCTCAGACTCCTAGGGGTGTGGGTGGACACCAAACTGCAGTGGGGACCCCACATAAAGAAGGCAGCAGAAAAAGGAGCCAACCAAATGCAGTCACTCCAGAGGCTATGCAAGTCCACATGGGGTGCATCCTTCCAGAAAGCTAGACACCTCTATACAGCAATAGTTAGGCCAGCAATGATGTTTGGGTGCACCACCTGGATGGACCCAGAGGGCACCAAAGGACACAGGAAAGGGCTCACCCAACCACTGGAGAAGGTGCAAAACCAAGCCCTCAGACACATTACAGGAGCATACAAGAGTGTCCCAGCAGCAGTACTCCAAAGAGAAGCAGACATCCCACCAATCCACCTGTATGCACAGGACCTAGCAAGACAGGGAGCCAAAAGGAGCAAGGACCAGGCAGCATACCAATACATCCAAGACAGGTGCAGAGACGTTGCAAAGCAAGCACAGAGGGCCAAGAGACAAAGACAAGGGAACACCCAACCAAAGCAAAGCACAA
Source organism: Cercospora nicotianae (assembly GCA_029490675.1). Classification (NCBI taxonomy): domain Eukaryota; kingdom Fungi; phylum Ascomycota; class Dothideomycetes; order Mycosphaerellales; family Mycosphaerellaceae; genus Cercospora; species Cercospora nicotianae. Next base: position 4,831,859 of record JANQAT010000007.1, on the reverse strand, counting down.
GACAAGAAAGGATCCAGGAGATGGTTGCAAGCCAAGAGGCTCGGCAAGAGGCACCTAAAAAGACTGGTGGTTGCACCAAAAATGGGAAACTGCATGGAATGGGTTCAAGGCAAAAAGGAACCAAAGGAACAGGGCCCAAGCAGCGGCCTGGACCTCGGACAAGACCAATGCAGGCAAACACCTGCACAGAGGATGGTCCAGGCCAGAGAGCACAATGGCTACACTCCTGAGGACTGAGCACATGGGGTTGAGGGCCTACCTGGCCAAGAGGAGAGTCCCAGGATTTTCCCCAGACTGCACATGCAACCAAGGCTACCAAACCCCAAAGCATATCTGTATCTCGTGCCCAGAAAGGCAGGAGAACAGACAGGCACTGTTTGCTGCTGCAGGCTCAAGCAACTGGAAGGACCTCACAAACACCAAGAGAGGCCTGCTAGCAACAGCCAGGTGGCTAATCCAGGAAGGTGTGCTGGAGCAATTCTCCCTAGCAAGGGGAGAGGAACTCCAGAGGGTTCAGGAGGAGGAGGAGGAATAGGGACCTGGTGAGAGGAAGGACTTCTAGTGTACCTGTGTTTGTCCAAAAGAATTGCATACCCTAGAGTGCAGGGCTGCCAACCTGCAGAGACAAAAGGAAAGTGAGAGGTTTTTGTAGCTAAGGGCCTTGGCCCTAAGCTTTTCCTTTCTAGATAAATAAGTAGTGCACGCTGCGTGCTCCTCTATAGGAGATAGAACGGCAATTGAATTTATCTATCTATCTATTAGTTTAGCTCGTAGTTTAACTTATAGAGGTATTATTACTAGTATAATTCTAGTCGAAGTTCGTATATATAAAGTAATCTAACTCCTTAAAAGTAATTAGTAACCTCTTAACTATAGTCTTACTATTAAGTTTAACCTTCCTTATATAACTTAAAGTATTCGATATATTCTTACTAGTAGATAGTACTAAGTACTTATTATCCGGCTTATAGAACTTTAACTTAATAAGAGCTTTAATAACTCGTATAGTAATACCTTTACTTCTATAGTCGATTATATATTCTACTACCTCGGTAGAATAATAATACTTATAGTAGTTAGCTAGATATAGAAGCTTTATAGTAGAGTAATTATAGACTTCTTAATTCTAGCGTAATAACTATAGTAAGGCAGAAGAATCGTTCTTATTATTAGCGAATATAGTATAACTCTATAGATAACTAGTCTTCTTAGAAGCTATCTATTAGTATAACTTCTTATTTTATTTAGCTTATTCTTTCTTAAGTACTTTCTACTTAGCTATCTTATTCGCTATAGTATACTTCGTATAGTAGAAGTATATATAAAAATACTCTCGATTCTCGTTTAGTTTATAACTAGTCTTCTATAGTTTATAGCTATTATCTAGTATATATTATTATATAGCTTCTTCGAGTAGTTCGAAGATATTAAAATCGCTATCTTCTAGATCTATAATATACCTATATTTCTCTAGAATAGGTACTATTTAATTATTAAGAAAAAAACATGCACGACGGCGACGACGAGCACCAGAGGCCGCCTCAGGGCAGCCAGACGTACAGACCACGACAAGAGCAGACCCGTGAGGGCGCTGACGGAGGGAGGGGCGGTCAACCACGTCCTCCGCCAGCACTCCCGCGGGCGAGCCAACCGGGCGCGACGACGCGCCCGGACAACTACCACACCAGAGCCAAACTGACAACGAATATACAGAAGGACCTAACCCACAGATTGAACCGAGCTAGAGAGGTCCTCGAGACCGAACCCTCCCAAACCCGGGAGGCCCTCCTCCATGCCCTCCGAGACGCGTGCGAAACCGCGTCTATCCTCCTCCTCCGCTCCCACGAGAGCAACCACATCGAGACGCTCACCCGAGAGGTAAGCAAACTGACCCAGGGAGGCCAACGAGCCCCCAATACAACCACCACACCGAACGACACCGGGCGCAGCACCACCTCAATTCCGGAACCTGTAGTCAGTCACGTGATTACAGCATACATACCTGAAGGAGAGGAACGGGATGCAGCCCGAAAGAAGACATTCGCAGAGATTGCGGCTGGCCTTAGGGAGGCTGGAGCCGACGTCGCTGGGATCCGGAAGTCCAAGTCCGGAGAAATCAGAGTGTTCGCGTCGAGCGCGGATAGTCTGGAAAAGATGAAGAAAGATGGGGAGTGGGTGAAGGTTCTAGGAAAGAAGGCGGTAGTGCGGACACCTAAACACCAAATGCTAGTGCACGCGGTACCGATACAGGGCGCAGAAACACCCGCCAATAAGATCGCAGAAACGATCGAGAAAGACAACCACCGACTCCACCTAGGGATAAAGGTCAGCCAAGCCTTCTTCTATAAAGGAAAGGCTAGGAGAACTGGCCAACGATCCACCAGCGTCATTATAGAGGTAGAAAACTTCGACATCGCTAGAAGCATCTACAAGCGCGGGCTGTCATATGAGGGCACGATCCTGTGCGCAGAGCCACACTCTACTAAGTGCCGACCGGTACAGTGCAGGAACTGCTACCAGTGGGGACACGTTGAAAAACACTGCAAATCTCCGACTAGATGCGGAAGATGCGCAGGGCGACATAAGGAAGCGGGGTGCACAGCAACACAAACGAAATGCGCTAACTGCGGAGGCCCACACGCCCCATGGCGAGCGGAGTGCGGTATTACACAAGTATGGAAGGAGAGGACGCACAGGGAGCGAGCGGCACTATGTGGACTGTTCGAAGCAGGCAACGCGAAGGGTCAGGCACGGCCGACCACAAACGGCCCCCCGGAAGCACTACGCACAACGGGACAGAAGCGGCCGAGAGTAGAATCCCCTCCGCCGTCAACATCACTAGCGCTGGCCCAAATGCAACGGACACTACGACCATCTGAGCCTGTAATGGGCCCACCGGTGCAGAGACGAGGCCCAGGACGACCACGTCTGTCGGACGTCTCTAGAACACCGAGGAGCCGCAGCCAAAGCCAGATCACGACCTTCGGCAAGAGACAGGAGGAGCCGGAGACGGAAACTACAATAGTATCCAGCGCACCCGAACGAAACGACACCTACATGGAAGAAGATGACGAGTAAAGACACGCAGACCCTTACCATCGTACAGTACAACACGAACCACAGCCGCGAAAAGGTCATGCTGCCGTTCCTACAGGCGCTCGACCCTAAAACCCACCAGATTATCGCTATCCAAGAACCGTGGATAAACCCAAGAACGAGCCTAACAGTTCAAGCGCCAGGATACTACTGCGTCCAATCGAATACAGGAATAGCCCGCACGTGCACATACGTATCGAAAGACATTCCGCCGCAGAAATGGCGGCCAGAACGAACTGAAGACGACATCGTAGCGATTACGGTCGACACCGGAAGAGGCCCTATTCGGATCATAAACTGCTATAACCCACCCCAGCCGATAAACGAGACAAACGCCGGCACGCTCACACAGCTCGACGACTGTCTCCTAGACATTGGTAGCCATATAGTCGTCGGGGACTTCAACCTTCACCATGCTCAGTGGTCCGGAAACAATAGCCGCCCCCACAAAATGGCGGACCAGCTAATCCAGATAATGGATGGCAAACATATCGAACTCGCTACGCCCCAAGGCCTAGTCACCTGGGAATCACCGAGGAGCAAACAAACCCTCGACCTTTGCTGGATAAGCAGAGACATATCGAGGAGAATCATACAATGCCGCGAAGCTAAAGAGCTGGACGCAGGTTCCGACCACCAGCCTGTCCTTACCGAACTTATCGCTACAACGGCGACGGCGGAACGGCCGGGTCGCCCACAGTGGAAGAAAGCCGACTGGATCACGATAGGGAACGCTATCCTGGAAGCAACAAACTCAATCCCGAACCACACCCTACAGACGAGAGAACAGATCGACGAGGCCGTAGCGAACCTCCAGGCCACCGTCCAGACTGCCCTACGGGAGAATATACCAACAGCGCGACCATCACCGTACGCGAGCATCCGGTGGACCCAGGAGTGCACCGACCTTGTAAAACAGGCTCGGAGGGCAAAACGAGAATGGCGGAAGACAGGGCTGCTCGACGACTACGTCGCATACCGGAAGGTCGAGAACCGGAAGAAACGCCAAATCCGCAAGGACACAACAATCGCATGGCGCAACACAGTACAGGACGTAATGGCCGACCCGAACAAATTCTGGAAGCTTACGCGTTGGGCGAAACAACCTAAAGAGAATACACTCCCGCAATTCCCAGCGATCCGCGCAGCTAATGGAACACTACAAACTACCGAGGAGGGGAAGGCAGAGGCCCTAGCGGCGCACTTCTTCCCACCCCCAGTAATAGCGGACCTAAGCGACATTACGGACGAAGGGACACAGGCCGAGCTGCTGCCAATAGAACCGACAGTATTAGAAGAGGACGTCAAGAAGGCGATCAAACGCCTTCCCCGGAACAAGGCCCCAGGGCCGGACGAGATACCGAACGAAGCACTCAAGGAATGCGCCGACGTACTAGCACCCCCTAAGCAACATATTCACCGCCTGCCTACGCCTAGGATACCACCCAACCAGGTGGCGAAGCTCGATAACGGTAGTGCTCCGAAAGCCCCAGAAGCCCGACTACACACAACCTAAAGCATATCGACCAATAGCACTTCTGAACACTATGGCCAAACTGCTCGAGGCTATCGTAGCAAGGCGAATGTCCGAGCTCGCAGAAGAACGCAAACTCCTACCAGAAACCCAAATGGGAGCCAGACCCGGAAGGTCGACGCTATCGGCGCTAGAATCACTTGTCGAACAGGTCCGTACCGCGTGGGGCCAAGGGAACAACAAGGTGGTATCCATGCTCTGCCTCGACATCTCTGGAGCATTCGACAAGGTCTCCCACGAACGACTACTATACATCCTCCAGTGCAAGGGCTTCCCGCAATGGACAAGAAACTTCATCGAATCGTTCCTAAAGAACCGCACGACAAGCATCCGCATTGGGGGATTTACTAGCCCCGAACGCCCGACAGAGACAGGCATCCCGCAGGGGTCGACGATCTCACCGATCCTGTTCCTATTCTTCGCATCTGGCCTCCTACCCGAACTGGAAAGCGAAGATACATCGGCAATCGGATTTGTAGATGACACAAACATACTCGCATTCGGCGAAACGACGGAAGGCAACTGTAAGAGGCTGGAACGGGCACACGAGAAGTGTGTAGAGTGGGCAGCGAGACACGGGGCGAAGTTCGCCCCAGAAAAGTACCAACTAATCCACTTTACCCGTACCCGCACACGTAAACGCGAACGACACAACAGAAAGGCACGTACCCGAATCCCCGGCTTCGAGGGCGCCCCAGCAGAGTCGCTCCGGTTCCTCGGGGTCCAAGTGGATTCCAAGCTCAACTGGAAGGCCAACTTGAAGGCGGCAAAAGCAAAAGGGGAACACATAACACAGGCGCTCCGGAGCCTTACGCAGTCCACCTGGGGAGCCGGTCTCCTCCGAACGAGACAGATATACACGACCATAATCAGGCCAGCTCTCACATACGGGTGCCAAATCTGGGCCCCGCAAGCAGGAAACGGCATAAACAGCATTGCTAAAGTGCAACACGCTAACCTCCGGCAGATCGTTGGGGCGTACAGAACTACCCCCACGATTGCACTCCACAAAGAAGCAGGGATTCCCCCCTTAAAGAATACACAGACGCAATGGCGGCCGAGTATTCAACCAAGTCGAACATGACAGAGGCGACTAAGGAAATACGGCGGCGGTGCCAGAAGATCCAAGCCCGCCTTAGATACAGAACAGCCCAATGCACGCCGTACACGCTTCAAAGGGATAGAATCCTAGCACAGCAGGAGGACGCACAAAGAGACAAGAGCACTAAGTTCCCCCGGTGGGAGAAGACCTGGGAAACGACTGCAAGGGAAAAAAGGGCACAGTCTAGCAAACACCCGCCAACATGGTGGGCGCAGGGACGAAACGACAAGGCGCGTCACCGCCTACACAAGGGACTTTCAAGACCTGAAAGCACGATATCTACGCTCTTACGAACGGAGCACATCGGATTGAAGGCATACCTCTACAGGAGAAAGGTCCCAGGAATTACGAGCGGAGCCTGCGAATGCGGTGAGCTACAGCAAACAGGCAAGCACATACTACTCTTCTGCCCTCGCACGGCGAAGGGCAGGCAGGAAATGTTCCAGAAGATCGGAAGCACAGCGTACCGCGACATTCTAACAAGCACGAGGGGTATGAAAATTGCAGCGAGATATATACTCCAGACGGGAATCCTAGAACAATTCAGGCTTATACAGGAGCAGGAGGAGAGACAAAAGGCGAGAGAAAGGAGGCGAAGTGAGGACGGACGTACACCGGAGGAGGAGTAGGTCCCGAGGACCGCCGAAAACAAAGGCGGTACTGCCGAGAAGGAGCACAATACACCATGGGCGCAGTGACGCGCGCCACACATCGCAGAGAAGGGGTTTTCGTCCGGAGAGGTTTCGCCCTACGTAACTAGTATAGATAGCCTGCGTGGACCTAGATAGGAACCGGTTCAGGAATACAAGACTTTATCTATCTATCTATTTAATTATTAGACTCGCTTTAATTACTAACTCTATTAGAATCGCTAGCTCTAGCGCTATTAGAATTATTAAATCTATTAGAATTACGTAACTCTATAATAGATATAATAGATAGTAACTATAGAGGTAGCGGTAGTAGTAGCGATAGCGATAGTAGTAGTAAGGTAAGGTTATTAAGTACTTCGTCTATCTATTAATTATATTTAGAAGTTATAGTAGTAGTAGTAGTAGTAGTAACTATAGCAGTAGTAAGGTATATACGAGAAAACACTAATCTATAGTAGTGCTCCGAATAAGAGACGACGCGTCGACGCGATTATTTAATGCCATCTAAATTGCTAACTAAATAGGTAGAAGGCGGGTTATACGTTCTCCGCTTCGGAGCCGAGATTCCAATTTAGCGATCTTGGATTCCAATTTAGCCAAACCGAAGACGCCAGGAGGGGCGCTATAGCGATTAACCGCCTTAGTGCTGTTCGAGGTGAGAACTTGTGTGTCATGTATCTATGACTATGAAAGCGTGTTTCAAGTGGCTCGAGGCAAGGTTCCCTGGCGAGGATGTGTCGACGAATTGGTATTGAAAAGAAGTGCTGGAGCCGGGCCGAGTCGATCGATGCACATGTGCGAGGTAAGTTTCTCGGTGCCTACTTGGCAGGCTCGGCGACATTTGTGCCATAAGTACCACTGTCAACTTCCAGATGGCCCCCATTGACTTGGGAAGTTGTCCGATGCAAAGAAGATGAAGCGTCTGTTGCAAAACGAAACAGCCATGGACTGCTCTGCGTTTAGGACTGCGAATTTGGGCATCAAATGCCTGCCCACTGTGTAGCCGGCCCAGTCCGCCACCCCTATCCATGCGGAATCGGAGTTGGTCGCGTTCAGCGTCGGAGCGCACCAAATTGTTTCGGCTGTGCAAAAAGTCTTCGCGCGTGGCTGCTCACAAGCCCACGGGATGCAGTATGTGTACTATAATTCAAGCCAAACCCCCTCGAGTGTCTGCCAGTGTCTCCAGGCGATCTCTTCTTGTCTCTGTACCCTGGTGCGCCGCCAGAGACTTATGATCTCAGTGGCTAAAACCGCTTATCTGCTCTTTTTCCGATGACCTCTCACTGATCATGGTTGTTGCGGCAAGGCTCGCTGTTGGAGCGGAGTGTCTCGTGGGAATAGTGATGGAGTTGGCGATGATGAAGAGGGTAGCCGCTGGAGGCGCCGGATATGCTGTGGTGATCGAAAGGTGCGTTGTTTCTGCGTTCTGGTACGAGTCTCTGGAATGCATGCCGTGAGGCGAAGCCCGCATTTGCTTGCCGCCGAGTCGAACGCAGGGAGTTTCTGAGGCTGTCGTGAACGTCTGTAATGTTGTTCGTGTAGCTCTGCGAGGCTTTTGACTCTCCAGGGCCTCTGCTGCGTCGCGTGTTCCTGTCTGAGGACCTAGTGACCGAGACAAGGATGCCGCTGGCAACGTGGTCGAATTTTGCCTGTCCTACCCATTGATGTGAAGTCTCCGTACTGTACTCCAAGCCAGGAACAGGAGCACTATCGTGGGCAGGTGTGCAGGCCCTCGAGGCCCTTTTATTGCTCCTGTGACGATGTTCGTGGCGCTCATGGTGATGGCGCTCGTGGTGGTGTTCGGGGGGCTGCGAGCGCGCTACTCTGCAAGTTCTCTGCTGCGTCGCGAATTGCTGCCAGAGCTCTGGAGGCGATAATCATGATGCTGTAAATCTGCCGATGTGGGAGTGCCCTGCTGTGCCGTCGCATTCTGTCTGACCAGGTTCGTGGTCGAGCCCGGCTTGCCGCTGGAACTACCTGGCGCTCATGGTGTTTTTCGTGACGCTGCGAACGTGCCTGTCGACTGGCGGACCAGCTGCTGTGTCGCGAACTGGTGCCATTGCCGAGTCCGCCGACACGGCAAAAGTTCTGGAGGTGATGATCGTGATGCTGCGAAACTGCTGAGGTGAGATTCATCTGCTGTGTCGTGGAACACTGCCTGATCAGGCCCTAGATCAAGCCAGCTTTGCCGCTGAGACTACTTGGCGCTCATGGTGTTGTTCGTGATCCTGCGAATGTGCCTGTCAAACTGCAAAACTCTGCTGTGTCACGGACTGGTGCCATCACCGAGTCCGCTGCGGCGGCAAAAGTCCCTCTCGTCACACTCGCGCACGCCACAACCGTCCAAAGGCCGTGCAAAAATCACGTAAACGAGCTCATACCTTTGCAGATGGAGCTCGTCGTCGTTCGAACAGGTTGTAGCGGGTGTTGGTGGTGAAAGAGGCCCGTCTTGTCTGCTGGCGACGCCGTGGGTAGCGACACAGCGCTGCCAAGACTTTCCAAACGCCGTGATATTTTGCCCTCGTGAGCCACATCTCACGCCCCTGCGGTGCTATTGACATGCGGAAAAGATGCTGAGCCTCGTCCGATGATCGCGAACAAGCTCATAGTCATGTGTCTGAGCACCTGGTGCTGGTCGCGGTGAAAAAGCGTGGTGTAGCAAAACGCTGAAGCCGCTGAATCAACAACACCTTCGCCAAGACTTCTCAAAAGCCAGCATCTTTTGCCTCGAACAGCAGTATCTGCAGCACCACATGCCGTAATTATGTTGCAGCTACATGATGAGAACCCCAAAAGTGTGCAGATTGAGCTCAAAAGGTTGTGATGGTGCAGCGACGCTTGTGGGGGCCGCAATGGGGGGTTGAAGGAAGTGACGAGCAAAAAAGAAACACCTTCCTGTACCCGCAATCGAACCGCGGACTCAACGAGCAAAAAACTTGGGCGCTAATCTCCAAGGGAAACGTCCGTGTAATTCAGCAGATGCCAACTAGCGTATACACATTCGGACAAGTTTCATTAACGTGCTTGAGCAGAATTCATACGCACCATTGTGTTGTGTTCTCGACATCGGAATCAGCTTGAAGCGTGATTGGTGGAGCTTTGATTTGATGGAAGTGCTGGGCGAACTGGGATATATAAATGTCAGACGGAATTGGGGTTCAATGGTCCCGCAGACGGCAGTTGGCGTTTCTTGCGTGCACAGCAGAGCCACGTACGGCAACGATAGACATCGCAATGCACCACGTCCATATTCAGAATCGCTTTTTCCACTGTACGCTGTCGTGAATGTGTTCCTTGGGCTTCAAACAAATGGTACGCGAGTCACCGTGAATTTCACACAGTGCCCAATGGGTAGAGGCAATAGGTAGGCGGATGCATCGGGTTTCAGAGTCTCGACGAAACAGAGATACGACCGGCGTGTGCGATTGCACCGGTACTTCTGAAAAGCGACGGATGTGCGAGCGCCCTGCGGTCTTCATGTGGCATCGGTCAGGCTCACGCTGGGCCTCTTGTGCCCACGACTGGGGACTGCATTACGTGCGCGAGGAATGAACGAATCTCTGCCATGACCCCGGGCCAAATGCATCGCAAGGGAGACATGATGGGGCAGCACGCATGCAAAGGACCGAGCAGATGCAGCCATGAGCATTACTAGACCGTGCAGCCTCGCATAGTGTGGCAGATTTTGAAGCAATGAGCGCTCTTTGTTGCAGCGCCTTGAAGGCTCACGACCTTGGGCGTCCGACTCGACTGTCGACCGTGCGTGCGCGAGAAATAGCATGTTCATTGCGTATCTACCATGCCTGCGAGCCATCCGTGACGCGTGAGGCAGATCGCCAAGTCACCCCGTGCGATTCACCGAGCACATACCGCGATGCGCGTCGGCCGTGAAGTTCCGCGAGGGCGGGTGTTGGAATGATCAGCGCTCTTTGATGCAGCAGCAGCGAGCCCCACGATATTGCGAGCCTGAGCCATCGATCGCCCGCTGCAGTGTGTGCGCGAGCAGTTTCGTGCATACGAGCCGGTTGTGGTGCGCGGCCAGATCGCAAACTAATGCCAATGCGATTCACCGCGCCAATGCACCTCAGTGATGCCCATGAACGTTCTACGAAGGACGGCAGGTCTTAGCATACTCCCCGCGCTCTGATGCGACACAAGGCTCACGGTCTTGAGCGTCTGACCGGACCGGTGCCCGCTGCGTTTCGTGCGCGAGCAATAGTGTGTTCCATGAATGTCTGTCATGCCGACGAGCTACTCGTGGTGTGCAATGTAGACTACAAGGGCATGCGCTTGCCCATAGTGAAGTAAGTATGGCGATGTCCATAGGTCGCAAGGACTCTCCAACAACGGCAGAAAATTGCGCAGCAGGCGGTCTTGATGCAGCGCCGGCCAGGCTCACGACAATGGGCATCTGCGCTGGTTCTAGATCACGACAAGTGTGCGTGTGACTGAGAGCGTAGTCGTAGAGTCTGCCCAACCCCAATGTGCCGCTCGCGACCAGGCGCTATACCTATACACCAGTGCGCGAGGGCGCCTGGGCGATGACCTGGGCACATACAGCGATGCCATCGGCCGAAGGGGCTACGATCCGGTCGTATTCGCCATCGTGAAGTCTTCGCCGTCCCTCCGAACCACTCGCAAGGTCGGTCTTGCGATCATCTGAGCACATAAGATACAGCGATGCCAGGGCTACAAATCGTCCGTGACCGCCATGAGAGAGTCTTCGCCATGCTTCCGAGCAACTCGCGAGAACGCCTGTGAGATTATCTGAGCACATACAGCGGTTCCATCGAGCCCCTAGGCTAAGAATCGACCGTGATCGCCATCGAAATGTTTCCGCCATGCCTGCGAGCCACTCGCGAGAATGTCTATGCGTTCGACCGAGCAGATGCGGCGATTCCCACCCATCTCCGGGGTTGCGAGCGACGCTCATCACCATCGACGAGTCTTCACCACGTCGCGGAGCCACGCGCGATGACCAACGGGGGTTACTGACGAGCGTACGAGAACGCCTCTGCGATTGAACGAGCAGATTTGGCGATTCACAGCCATCTCCAGGGTCGCCAGCGATGCTGATCACCATCAATGAGTTTTTGCCATGCCTCTGCGCCCCTCGCGATCACCAGAGGAGATTACTGACGAGCGTGCGAGCACCCCTACGCGGTTGACCGAGCAGATACAGCCATACCCATCCATCGCCGAGGCCGCGGACGATGATCATCGCGTTGCCCATCCATCTCCGGGGCTGCGCACGACGATGATCGCCGTCAACGAGACTCCGCCATACCCCGTGCCGCTCGCGGTCGGCAAAGGCATTCACTGGCGAGCGCGTGAAACAGCTTTTGCGATTGACCCGGCAGATACAGCGATGTCCATCCACCTCCGGGGCCACGAAACGACGATAACCGCCATCGACGCGGCTGCGCCATGCCTACGCGCAACATACAATCAGGGGAGGCGATGAGTAGCGAGCACGCGAGAACACCTTTGCGAGCGACCGAGCAGATACAGCGATACCCGCCCACCTTCGTGGTCACGAACCGACGATAATTGCCCATCGACGAGTCTCCGCAATGCCTATGAGCTGCTCCCGAGCCAGTGCGCTGTAGGAGGGAAACGCCCTTTCGACCGAACGAGCGCATACAGCGATGCCCGTCCACCGCCGGAGCCACGAATCGACGAAAATCGCCATCGAAGAGTCTCCGCCACACCTACGAGCTGCTCGCGGTCAAAAGAGGAGGGTTGGAGCGAGTGCGTTGCACGGAGCAGATGCTTAAGTGGTCGAACGGACAGACACGGTGATGCCCATCGCTCCCTGAGACGACCCGGCAGGTGAAAGTCGCATCCTCATGGTGTCCACCATGCCCGTGAGCCGCCTGTAGCATTGAATAGGCATTGGAAGCGAGCGCTGCGCAGGGGAGACGCGCTGGCGATCGGTCGGACAGATACAACGACTTCAAACGACCTTCGAGACCACCGAACCAACCGAAATTACACTCATGGGCCTGCACCGTCTCCGAGCGCCATGAACGATGAAGAAGAAGCAATTGGGCACGAGTGCGCGGCACAAGGACAATACGCTTGTAGTCGAGCGAGCGGACACATCCATGAAGACCGTTTGACGCGGGCTCCAGGCGAAAGAGAATGGCGTTGGGACACCATAACACACGCTTATCGAGCTGGCCCAGGCCAGGGATCGAGTCTCCACACAGAGAATCCGCACAGCCGGAATCGTTACTGCGAGTGCTATGCGACCGACGCGAGCACATAGGCGGCTCGTGGTATGATCGTGACAGCTGCATGGCTGAGAAGAGACGGCCTGGACGGGGACAATGAGGGACAAAGCGGTCGAGCAAAAAGGCGGACATTGAAGGACTATCCGGGCAGGCATCCGCGCTCTACATTGGGGCGCAGTGATGATACCGCAATCTGAACAAACCCGCATTCTTCCAAGACTTGGGGAACTGAAAGCCGGCGATGATGCTCGGCCATCACTGGCCAATGCTATCTTGAGCTCCATGGCAGCATGATTCGCCACCAGTGGGGTTGCTGGGGTCGATGCCGGTCGCTCGAATACGTTTCAGCCACGGGCTCGTCGCCCCAACAGAGTTCCGCCAGGCTCGGCGAGCGTAGGTGCACAATGCGAGCTTGCGCACAATAATCCAATAAAGGCAATAGAGTGCGATACACCTGATCGGCCGCAGCGCACAACAAAGTCTGTTGATCAATTTGCATGTTGATGGAGGCGGCGGAGGAGAGGTAACAGGTGGCTCAACACGCGATGAGGCCTCGCGAATGACAGCGTGTCGGGAACAGCAATGGTGCGACCATCGTCCGAGCACAGTGCACAATGAAACCTCGCCAACGAGAGGCTTTTGGAGGTGACAGTGGCGAATCTATTGAGACCGGTGCACGGGGAAGCTTGGCGGACAGCATGCTGAGCGAGAACCGTCAGAGGCAAACAGTCAAGAAAGGCCAGTAGATGAGGAGGCCTTGCGGGCAGTGTGCTGACTGAGAGCGGTGGTGGCCTGAAAATCGTGCCAGTCCAAGTCACGAGGGAATGTTGCGAGAAAGAGGCTGAGCAAGCCGGCGGCAAGGAAAGTCGTCGATCTAGTATAGCTCCGGACGAAGCACCGCGGGCGACATGCTTGATGGACGCCGCAGAGAGTGGACAATCGACTGAGCACAGCACACGAAGTCGAACGATGCCGCCTGCCACGCCGGCTCGGTCACCGCATCGCAGGCGCCTGATTCTACGCCGTGCTCGAGCCCACTGCTGGGCCTGCCAATGAGCAATACTCAGCCTGCGGCACACTGCTGAGGCTAGCGACACCGGCAGAAGCCATGGGCGACCCAAGAACACGACTGCAAGAAGAGCATGGTGTTGAAGATAGCCCCAGATGGTTTGGATAGCGTCCATATCTCAAGAGTCGGGTGATGAGGGACGCAGGCGGCGAGATACGCCTCAAGCGCAAGACCATCGTACCGCTCTCGATCAAAGTATCGCGCGCTGGGCAGGATACTCATTCTACCGGGCGATCGGCGAGCCGCTTTGGCAAAGCAATTTTCGTGTCGGACAGGACGGCCTGATAAATGGACAGCCCGTGTTTGACAGCAAGAGGAGTACACCTGACAGCGAAGGAGGCATCATTTCGACAAGAGCTGGGAGGACCGACCCACTGCAATGTCATGACGGCAGTGATTCCAGTATCACTCCGACGGCGCTGCATTGCTTCAAGATTACTAGCTGGGTCCAGTGCCGCAAAGATACCACGAAGCAGTCGTTCGAAGCGCGACCTGTTCAGGTGTAGAGCCTCAACGTACAACAAATCTTGTCTGCAGCTTGGCCCTTCACCGGATTGGACGGCAGTGGCTTGCGCAGTATACTAGCAGCATCTTTCTCCATCCTGGTCGTATCATCTTCCATTCCTTACAGGAGTGCCGAATGCATCCTCTTGTTGCGCAGACATCTCGTGATATTCACCAGCCTCTTGCTATGCTATGCATCCCGAACATCCTCTGAATCCAAGTGTTCAAGCAGAAATATCGTAGCTGTTCCATTTTCGAAGATCAAGACACGTCGGCGAGCCAGAGACTGCGGTGTGCAGCATAGACAGTATCGGTTCCTCGTTCATGAAAGGATCGTCGTCCGCATTGTGCATATACGCATAGGGTCGCTCAAGGTACTGCTGGCCATCCTGGAAGCATCATACTGCCCATGACTGTAGAGGAGACCTGATCGGGTCGCATCGTGATTGATCGCCGGTCTCTGCGGTATCTGCCAGTGCCACGGAAGGAGAAGTGGAATCAGAGCATGAATACAATGAGAGGGATAATGAACTGCTCCCGGAATGGAGGTCAAAGAGACAGGGTGGATCCGATCCTGCCGCCGAGGCCAGATCTTGGCGCGGGATGTGGACGTGGTGGTCGCTCCCACCTCATCTCGGAGCTTGAACATTCGGACTGCACACTTGCCTGCAGCATCGTGGCTCCAAAGAGTCTTCCAACAGTACGACACTGCTACCATCATGTCAAGATCCGGTGATCCAGCTGGAAATGTGCCGCTCCAGGCACATAGCGATACAGCCCAATGAAGGCGCTCAAGCAGAAGATTATTGAGCACACTTGGCCGGACCACGCAAAGTGCTGTCCAGCATACGTATGCTAGATGGACGATCCGGGGCCAGCACAGCATTGCCGAATGATCTTGCTGCCCGTCGGGAACCATGAGATCATCTGCAGGAGTCAAGTACGAGTCTTGGTACTTCCATGAAGGACAGGATGCGAGGAAAATGATGACCTTTCCATGAAAATCATGCTCAGGTCATTCGTTGAGTCTTACTCTGAGGGAAGCAATACACGCTTTCCGGGCTGGTCCCCCAGTCGCGCGAGCCTCCTCTTTACCGACAATACTGGAATTGCGTGAACATCGCCGCATCTCGCATTCCCGGACTAACAGTGGGCCTACTGATGCAAATTTCGAGCTCCAGGATGCTCGAAAAGATATGCACTCTGCGCAGCGACTCCAAGGACACTTCATTACCTGGCTTACCTGGCCATGTCGCCTGGGATGGATCATCATAAGCCTTGAGAGACTTTTCGCAGGCTGCAGGTGCGCCGCATCGTGTTGATCTTGACGGCTTCTAGGTCACATGGACAAGACTCATGCATCCCACAGATTTGTTCCTGTCCTAATTTGGAGATGCACGGTATTGAATTCAGAAGTCTGGTCCAGACCTGCAGGCTTGGCGAGCCTCCAGAGCTTTGATCTGGTCCAGAAAACTCAAGTCCAAGATCAATACACTGATCCGAATGATCAGCTGGTCAGCGGAGCACTCTTCAGTCGAGGCCCAGGTGTCTCGGCGTTCTTGCAAGCATGCAAGAAGCGCGCGACTTTGTTGGCCATATTTCCTCGGCTGTTGATGAAAGCACCTCTGGATATGCTGCCAACATGCTTGCTTTCGGAAATTGCCGCGAAATTTGTCCATTCCGTTGCAGCCGCAGTGCCTAGGATTCTCAGGTCTCAGATCACAAAACGAAGAGCTGCATGATTCCACTGGCCCACGCTGGCGCAGTTCGATGGCCATGCCAACCTCCACGACGATCGAGACGTATCCGATTCAGCAGTGCCTCCAAAGTATGGCGCTAAACGCCTGCAAGAGCGACTCGCTTTCCTTCAGTAAAGATGCAACAATTCACCTGATGGCAGCGGCTCGCCATTCGTTCTCTCCTGAACAACGCCGCGAAGTTGTGGCACATTCTCTTCTGGTTGTCATCAACGCTGTGTATCTCACTTCATGGCAAGGCGCTGCACTTCGTAAAGGTAGTCGTCTTGGTTCAACAGACCCGCTTGGACCCTCCCAAGTTGGTCGAGCTGGACACTTTGTATCTGTTCCAATCGCCATTCTCGGGCCGGATTCACATCATGAAGGCATGTCCGAATCTGCCACGCAGGATTGTGGCCACCTCTTGTCAAGCTGTCCTTATTGGCTGCACGTCCTTGCTCTTCTGTTCGCCGGCTATTTTACACCCCTTGTCGGATGAGGTCGGCACCTGCCATCATGTGGTCATTCACGCTGCGGGATCGTCGCGAACGAGGGAGTCTACGATCACGGTGGAACTGCCGCAAATCTTTTTTGTGGTCTGCCGACGTGGCATCGACAAACCCTCTTGATCCGTCCTTTTGATACAGCGCGCTCATCATGACTCCAGAGGGCAACCTGGTAGCATCCCCGGCTGCACACTGTTGTAAAAGACCGATCTACCTGGTGGCGAGTCTCATTGTCTTGCTGCGTGCCAGGCTTCCGCCGCGTTCAATCGCTGACATAAGCGCCGACTGTGGTAGCACTTTGAGGCTGTCCTCCACCGTTCATGAGATGCAAATACGTGTAGCCGCCATTCAGGGCATCGGCAAAGGCCACGATACTCAGATTCGCGGCCTTTTGGCACTGGTCATGGCCGTTTGGCGATGCCATCCTCCT
This sequence comes from Cercospora nicotianae, assembly GCA_029490675.1. NCBI lineage: Eukaryota > Fungi > Ascomycota > Dothideomycetes > Mycosphaerellales > Mycosphaerellaceae > Cercospora > Cercospora nicotianae. The sequence goes on along the minus strand of JANQAT010000007.1, from coordinate 4,814,993 downwards.
GGATGATGACTGACCTGCTGTCGTTGTCCACGAAGCCTCCAATGCCTCGGATTCTTCACACCTGGTGCAAATTTGGTGTTGCCTCAAGGGGAAAGCGCCATTTGCAAGGCCCGCATTGATACTCTCCCCATCTGCAGCATCGTCGGACACTAGGCCGAGGAAGTCTCTGATCTTTGTGGCAGTGGCCGCAGCCATATGGATGCGCAAACATTTGCGGCCGATGATTCTCGTGCTGCCATTGTCCGCTTAGCCTTTCATCCAGTCGGCTTCTATTACTTCCTCCGGCCTTGTTATTGCTCTCAAGGAGTGGTTGTCTGCCCGTAGGTCGCGCATCGGCACCGGTACCACTTACGGCGCTGCTAGAAGCTACGCTGCGGAAGGCTCTCATCGATGCTGTATTGGCCGTGGATGGACCACACAAGAACGCATTCATCGTGTGGATAATCACCCTATTGTTGTTGTCCGCTGAGCCTTCGCCACATCCGACTGCTAATACCTGCGCCGACGAATGTATTGCTCTTACGAGCTGATGCCCCGTCCGTTCGGCGCGAACTAGCATAGCCTATCCGCGGCGCTTCCAGAGGCCACGATGCCCTCGCAGGCCATCTCCATCGCTGTGTCCAGCCATCTCCATATGCGTACGCCACCATCAAGCTTGGTGATCATCACCATGCGGTTGCTTTTCACTGCCGAGCTTTTGTCGCCCGTCTCCGCCTCTAAATATCTGCTCCAACTGTGCTATCGCCAGGCAGTGTCCCGTCCGTGGAACCTGGTATTGCCGCCGGGAAACACGATGCGGAAGCCGCTGATCGCCATGGGCGCAGCCATAGTCTCGGAGACAGCGGTTGTCGTATTGCTTTTGATGGGCGTGTTCTGGTTGTAGGACGTAGACTCGCCGTCCGAAGACAGGATGAGCAGTTTGGCGATCGTTATGGCTGCGGACGCGGACGTACGAGGTCTCGGTGGCGATGTAGTTCGACGATCGTCGTGACCGTGGGCGTGAACACACGAGGTATCGGCGGAGGTGGAAGTCGTCTATGAACGCTGCCGTGAGCGTGTCTCTACGAGGGCTGTGGCGGCCGACGTCGTCGATCGTTATGCCTTTGTGCGCCGCTGGAAGAGGTCTCGGTGGTGCTAGAAGCCGCCCATGGTTGTTGCTTTCGTGAGCGCAGCCCTACAAATCGATCGTTGTGGCTATGCGCGCGGCTCTACGAGGTCTCGATGGTAGTGGAAGTCGTCGATCGGTATGGCTATGGACGGAGCGCTACGAGGTCTCGGTGGTGGTGGCTGTCGTTGCTCGTAATTCCTGTGTCTGCGGCCGTACGAGGTCTCGGCGACGGTCGAAGTTGGCGATCGTTATGGCTCTAGCGGCAGCTCCGCGAGGTCGTCTCGGTGGTATTGGAAGTTGTCCATCATCGCGGCCGCGAACGCCGTCGTGAGCGCGGGCGTGCGATGGTCCCTTTTGCGGCGGAGGTGGTTGATTGGCGTGACCATGATCGTAGCCGCACGGCGTTTCTGTGGCTGTGGAAGTCATTGATCGTTATAGCTGTGGGCGAGGCCATACTAGGTTTCTGCGATGGCGGGATTCCTCCACATTGCTGCCATGAGCGCAGCCGTACGGTATTTCTGCGGCGGCGGTAGTCGTCGGTCAGCCTGGCTATGATCGTGGCCGTACCTGGATACGATGGCGGTGAGATTCTCGATCGGCGCGGCTGTGGTCGTGGCGGTACGAGGTTTCGATAATGGCGGAGGCCTTGCCTCATCGTCCCTGTGGGCATGGCGGAACGGGATTGCGGTGACGGCGGCGATCAAGATGAAGGTAGTGGAGATGTGCTCCCGTCGTTCGCATTGCTCAAATGCTCTCGTTGTCCATGGCATGGACGAGCTGGGCTCAAATGTCGAACATGGCGCTATTGCAGTGCGCTGCGCTGCGCAACCAGCGCCTACAGAGCCATAGGCCCGTGCAATCCAAGCGGCCTACCTTTCAACCGGCAGGCTGGTGGAAGAGCGACAGACGTGTCTCACCTCCTATGGATACAGCCACAGCATTATACCGCTGGCGCTGCCTTGCTCGTCCCTCGCTGCGATTGAGGACATGGGCGAAGCGAAGGCGTTTCATCATCAGGACTACGCGCAGCGCATACGAACATAATTCTCCTCAAGACTTCAAACCGTAGGTCAAGTTTGCACAGGTGGACTGCGTAGCTGCTATGACAGTAGTACATCAGAGCGCTCGTGGTCTCGTCGAGCTTGTTCGGCCGTGCTGGTCAGTTCTCCAAGCAATCATGCAGGTCGACCTGTCGAAGCGTGGTCAAAATAAATGCACGCGAACGCCAAAGCTATGAGGGACAGCTGGAAATGCTTCCCAGATGGCATTGATACATGGGCCGCTTCGCGTATGCTGATCACGGAGCTTGAATGGCAGCTATACAACAGAGTGCTCGTGGTCTGAATATGTTCGTTTCCTACGCTAGTAGTTTCGCGAACGGACTACAGGCATCACGATCGGCTCCGAAAGTGCACATGTCAACGTGAACAATCACACCAAATCGGAGATGGGGCACAGTCAACCGTGATGCTTTTCAACTCAATACGTAAAGGGAAGAGCGCTATCCGCGAAGAAGGTCACTGCTCGCACCGGGAACGTTTGTCTATGTCTCATGCGAATCGCCCTCCCAGCCGCTCTATCAGTTGCCTTTGCGCCTCTTCTAGGCCAAGTTGCGATGCCTTCTCTGCTTCGTCTTGCCATTCAGCGCGTCCCTCCATTCTCTGCATCCAGAGCAGCGATAGCAGCCTCAACTTTCTCCTCCATGGCTTGGAACTTCCCGCCTTTTCTGTCCATGGCTTTGACGGCCACCCATTGCTTGATAGCGGGCTGATGGGCGTGCTCCGTCTCAGTCTTCCGATGCTCGGAGAGCTGAGCTTTGAGTTGGCTCTCAGAGACAACCCTGCTGCTCGAGACAACATCGCCATCCTTGAAGACCTTCTGGTTGTTGAAGACTTTGTTCCAGACATTCGCTCTCTGCGTCCAGTCTTCTAGCTGTGTACCGAATGCCTTACTCATGACCCACAAGCAGAGCTTCATGTCCTCTGTCCACTCGACGCTATTGGAGTTTGCCGACTTTGCAACCTTACGGGAAGGAACTGGAGCTGTCGGTGCCGTTGTAATACGTCCACGTCCCTGGCGCGTCGAACCCTCTCCTGTCCCGTTACTACCAATGCTAGACGGCTGCGTTGGTGGACCCACCACAGAGCTTGTCGTGTGGGTTGCCGCTTCCAGCTGTGCCTCCTGCTCTCCTTGCTCTTGCTCAATGGCACGACCTTTGCCCTTGTCTTTCTTCCGGCTTCCTTTTGGCTGGGCGTTGTTCGGCTTTTCGGAGTTCGTGTTGATATTGGGAGAAGACGCTGCTGGAGAATTCGCCTCAATCACTGCGCTGACAGTGGACGTTTCCTGATTTCCTCCCAATTTGCCTGACCGCACATGCTCGCGTGCTTGCTGGTCTGAGCTCGAAGTAGCTGTCGTTCCTTTGTCGACATGGAGGTAGACGACCTTGTGGCCAATTTGTAGCGGCATATTATCTGGATTTGGGTAAAGCTCGTTGAGCGGACGCACTGGTTTCTGACAGTATCTCGGCGGGTCGAACCATTCCGAATCCAGCTCCTTGCCCAATCTTGAATTCGGCGCCGGATTGGTATGCCAGGTAATCTGGGAGATTCGCTCTGCACCATAAGCCTGACACAGATGCTCATGCAATTCGGCCGCAGGTCTATTGTGTCTAGAAGTATGCGTGTCTCCCCAAGGACCCCATTGTGTTGCCCGGCCGGTCTCGCACTCGTAGAAGGAGTACTCGAACATCGGCGCTTTGGTTTCCCACGCAGTAGCCATTGTTCAGTCTGCGCCGCTCTGCGCTTCGAGATGTCGATGGTACGGTGATGAAGGTGTGTCCGACGCGAATTCGCGCCTCTTATATGCTGAGCGGCCTTGTTTGCTGTCGCCGCCCGTTCAATTGGCCGTCTGAGTCAGTCCCCCGTACCAAACTCTTTCGAAGCGTCCGATTGATCAGACTGCGAAGTCGTGAGGTGGTGGTGTATTCGTGTGCGTTCGAGGGCCTTCGCAATGCGGTCACCGAGTGGAATCGTTTCGAGGGCGCACGCGGCGTGGTCGTTGCGAATCGAGGATGGAACTGGGAGACTATCGCGAGAGCGTCAGAAAGCCCGTGCTGTGCCCTCGTTCATTCAACGGAGGAGCTGGATCAGTGAACCTGCCGTCAATCGGATCAGAGCGATCGGGAGCTTCGGCGGCGTTGTTCTCAAGTTGATCGGTTCGAGGACGCGTTCGGCGTGGTCATTGCAGATTCGAGGGCGGCGTTAGAAGGCTACTTTGACAGCACTGAAACGTCTCCGCTGTGTCCTTGATGCAATGAGCGGCACAGCAGTCTACTGAGCTGTCACCAAAGCGCTGAAAAACGCTTTGCAGGACCACCGCCACTGGGGTCTTCGTTGTCACTGAGCGCTCCCTCCATACGCTCGCAACGACTTACGACGAAGCTCATGGTCTATGTGGCTGGCTTTCATCAATGTTTTGTGCCATCTCGCTATCCCTGGAGACGTCCAGAAGCATGTAGCCTCAGCTCTACTGCTACATAATGCTCCAGGGCGCGTAGTCCTGCCTCAGTGTCGATTCCTCGTCGTGCTAGCCGTGGCATTACTGCTCCTAAGCGCATGTTCCGTCGTCGCGTAGCAGTGGATCATCTTGCGAGGAACGTTGTAGGCATCAGAACACCACGGTGGAGTGAAGCATTGAACGGCGCTGAAGCTGCCTCCGCCGAGCTTGACGGCTCATCACGACCACCACGACGCCAGCCCCAACACCCTGTATCTCAACAACCAATTGATCAAAACACTTCATATTTCGAGCGGAGCCTGAGGTGGACCTGGATCGCAATATCCTGGCACCAAAACAAGTCTAGGTGGTCTGCTGCGGAAGATGTACCATTGTAGGGCTGGGCTGTTTTTGAGGTATATATTTGGGCTCAAAAAGATCCTCTCTGTCAGCTAACATACCGTGTAGGACCAATCACTCGCTGTCAATGCCCATGCCATTGCCAGACCACCTGCCAGCTCGCCGCCTATATAGTCTAGATAGTCTATATAGCCTTGGGTGAGCTCGCTAACATCACTGTGTAGTACACATCAAAGCGCACGTCGCATCAACTCATTTTTTTGCTGGTTCACGGTTCAATTCGGGTGGTGTTTCGAATCCAGGGGTTCGAACGCAACATCTTTTTGCCTCGACCGCCATTGCAACACAACCCAACCCTCTGAACATCCAAACAAAATTTGAGGAGCATCAGAAAAGTCTCACCACCTTCCTTGTATGATCAATGTATTTTTACACTGTGTTTTGATGATGTGGCGAAACTGTCGGGCTGGACGTTGGCGTTGCAATGGAATTCGTGACCACCGACTTGCGCCAAGCCTCCGTTCTGGCACACAACCACGACGACAAAAGCACATTGGACGCGAAGAGTAGGCAAGGCACCGCTGCTTGATGCAGTAGCTCCGCAAAAGGGGAGTGTCTGCGGCGAGGGATCGGCAGATCAATTACTACATGCACGCTGCGGGCTGGACGAGCGACAAGGAGCACAACTGGCGCGCAGCGTCTGACAGAGTGTGGCTATGTACTTCGACACTTGCGAAAGGAAGAGGACGTTCAAACCTGCTTGAATCCGTGTTCATTCCCACCACGACCAGAATAGACCACTGCGATGCAGACAGGCACTCCCACTGCCCTGTTCCCCTCCAGCGAAACGGATCATGCAGCTCCATCCAGCCGTCAAGACCGCGACAGCAATCGCACGGCACGCTGAGCCCACGAACAGCCTGACGACGATAACGAGAGTCCGACGACGACGACGACGACGACGACGACGACGACGACGACGACGACGACGACGACGACGACGACGACGACGACGACGACGACGACAGGAGTCCACGTTCGGCCGCCACCAGACAATCACGCCGTCCACACGAGCATCCGCACCGAAGCGATCGCTAGAAACCTGCGCGTAAGGCGAATCACGACCACGACCGCCCTCTCGAACTCAGGCGACCGAAAGTCCAGGCTGGATGGCATCGCTCATCTCTACCGGGAGGCACACAGAACGGAGGACGGATGCGGCAAGATGGTGCAGACAAAATGCAAGACTACAGCGCTCGCACAATTTCCAACGACTTGCCAGACGCAAGATCCAATGCCTGCACGATACAGTCTTCGTAAAAGATCGCCATGCCGCATCAAAGAGCTGCTGCAAACCACCAAGCCATTCCTGTTGGCCATGGCATGGCCGTCTGCAAAGCACCAAAAGCATCTACAACGACGAGCCGCAAACGCAGCACCTGGGTGAAAGCACCGCTCAAGCGGGCCTGAGGAGGAACACAGCGCTACATGAGCCAGAGACTCTCGCCATGGACATACCTTTCCGGGTGGTAGCTCTGGACATAGCAGAGATCTTCCACGAGCGCGACGATCAGCCAAAATGCCCCTTGAATGCAAACTAACTGTGGCTGCGAGCTCTGTCGGATGCGCATTGACTATGGCCACGAGCGAGCTGACTGACCGGCAGGGTGCTGTTCACTCGGCCTGCGAAGTAGCTGACTAAATCACAGGAGCGCGAGACCTTTCCACATGGCTTTTGCTGCCACGAGGGGTGCATTGCCACCACACACACACGGTCGTACATTAGAGTCGCGGAAGCCCAATCACACTAAGTTTGAGGTGACCACTTCTATTGTGGGCGAAGATGCCACCAGCGTCGAGGCCAAATTGCGCTAGGAGACTCAATGCTGCCACGGGGCCAACACATCGTCCCCATCAACCAATTTCCGCTTTGCTCGTATTTGTGGAGACCATGAAAAGACGCCTGCGACGGCCGCCCAAGACAGCTCGATTGTGGACACAGACCGAAAGGAGAGATGGAACACACATGATTCGAGAGCCTTGCGATCAACAAATTGATTGAGCACTGGGCAGCCCAAAGGAAAAGGACGGCGCGAGCACGGAAGGGTAAAGTTTGTCAAGAGTGGACGTCTCATACCAATAGACTGGGGACAGGCTTCTGTTGCCTATCTGGTCACTGTCTAAAGTGGCACAGTCTGCTGTATACAAAGCAAGCCGATCAGGCAATTGACCAGCGCTGCTTGGGTTGACCGTCACCCTCTAGATACCAATGGCAACATTCAGCAAACACTGCTCGAGCCGATGATGGACTCAAGCTGTACCAAATGCCTCCACAAGCCTCGCATCACAAGCGCATGCTTCTAGCTGAATTAGGTTGGCAGGACTATCACAAACCTGTAGCAGAAGCCCGTAGACGTTGATGTACAAGTCTGATCAAGAATGTTGAAACCTCTCTCCACCACGAAGCGAACAACATACAGTGTTGGGTTGCAGATGCACGACAACACCTCATGCCAGTGCATGCAAGACTCTGATCAACCATAATCTTTCCACGTTCGTCAGCTGCAGGAACCCACAGAACCAGGACAGCAGGCGACTGATTTATGGTGATAGGACCAGTGATGCACATGAGGTAAATCATCCCGTATCATTGTGCCTGGCGGTTAGGTCTACAGTCGTGCAGGGCACATACCAGAGAAGAATTCATAAGGTATGGCACAACACTGAGGGTTGCAAATTGAAGCAGAGTATCTGATAGTTTCATTCACATGACCTGAAATACCTTCAAACAACGATGATCAGATAGCGATTTTGAGGAGAGCCAACCGGAGTGCAGCGTAAGTTTTCGAAGGGACTTCCGCCCAGCATGTCTTTGGTGTTCTGACCCTAGCGGACATGAGTCCAGCTATCAAAGAATGACAAGAAAAGCAAAACCGAGCGCGGTGGGAATTGACGGATGGCCTTTCCGCCTGTTGTTTGCTCAGCATCGTCATACTGTGCTGGACATGAGCTTCTGTCATCAGACAGGAATCACTGACATATCCGAACAAGAACAGGATGAGCACAACCGCATCTTCGTGAGCTTTTCAATGCCGATATGCATTACAGAGCCTGAATACAGTTCCACTTCTATGACTGAAGTGCTTCTGCACGCCCAAACACCTTCTATCGCAATAGACTGGACCTCCAATGCACCCCGATCAATCCGAACCCATGCCACTCATTCCGGGCAAATCTGGACTTGTCAGCAGTGAGTCCCATCCTTTCTTGGAGGAAGTCGACTGCAAATGATTGAGACAAGCACCACGCGCGCTGTCCGGTTGCGGCTGCTAGTCGTACTGGAATAGCACGCTGATGCTCTCTCCGTGGTGTACTCGCCGAATTGCCTACACGTCATGTCAGTCATATTCACAGCAAAGCCGCAATGAAGGAAACTTACCTCAGCAAAAACACCCGCCACTTCCAGGACCTCCAGTTTCCTGGCATCCTGTGGGCGTCCGTACTGCACAGCAAGTTCCTCGATCCTGCGCACGTGCTCCTCCTGAGGCACGGTATTCGTCACAATGACCTTGTCCAGGCCAGAGTGAAAGATCCTGTCAACACCATCACCACTGAGCACACCGTGCGTGACCAGGGCGAAAACTTTGCTCGCACCCTGCTTCTTCAGCAGCTTCGCAGCACGAGTAATGGTATTCGAAGTGTCTGCCAAATCATCGACCAAGATGCACACCCGGTCCTTGACTTTGCCGACAAGCAAAAGTGCCGAATGTTGATGCGGCTCCGTTGAGCTGGGCACGTGTGGGCTGCGGCGCTCCTTGTGGATAAGTGCAAAGTCCATTCCGAGGCTGTCAGCAATCGATGTCGCTCGCTTCGCACCACCGGCATCTGGCGAGACGATGACACAGTCGTCCACACCTCCATGCTGAGGTAGAATCTGGTGTGTGATGTAGCGACGGAGCAAGTGTCGGCCGTAGAGATTGTCAACAGGAATATCGAAGAATCCTTGATACTGCGGGTCATGAAGATCCATGGTGATGACATGGTCGGCACCAGCACATGTCAAGAGATCTGCAATCAGAGTGCCGGCCTGGGCGACCCATTGCTTGTACCCTCTCTGAGGCTTGAAATCTGGTGGCTGAGCTCCGCTACCCTCCCTGTTGAAGGAGGGCGCAGAAGTGACGGGTGAAGAGGTGACACCATTCGTTCCGAAATGGCCTCCGGCGCTCGTGGGAGCAGAGTGGTTCGACGTCTCGCTCTGGTTGCTCTCCAGCGTGTCCTTCCTCCGTGGCAGATGCAGCTCTCCATTCAACTTCAGGCCGTTGAGCTGCCTCTCCAACCGCTCGTCACGTGGACGTTGGCCAGGCCCTGGTGTCGTGGGTCGGGACTCGAAGGTGTACTTTCCGCTGTCTGTCTTAGTGGGCATCCTCGCAAGCGGAGCACCGACTTTGTTGTATGGCAGGTCGCTCTGTCTGCTGTATGGAAAGAGTGGAAGCACGGCTGTCACGCGCTTGGCCGATGCAGTCTTGCACGCAGATATGGTGATGAGCAGCTCCATGAGGCCATCATTCAGACTCGTAGCTCCCTTGTGATCCGGGCTCGGGGCGCGCGAGCAGGCCGTCTGGACAATGAATACATCTTTCCCACGCACACTTTCTCCCACCTCGACACGAGTCTCGCCGACGCTGAATTTGGACAGCTCGATGTTGGCCGGCGGGATGCCGAGGTGGGTGCAGATGCCGTCGACGAGCTGCGGGTGGGACGAGCCCGAGAAGAGGAGGATATTGCGGACCATGGTGGGTTTTGGTGCTCCTCAGGGCACTCAGTAATCCAGTCAGCGAGGTCGAGGTCGGCAATCGAGGGGTGGAGAAGTGGTTGCTGTTCGTGCTGGACTCGGTCGCGTGCTGGACCAGCAGCTTGCGATCTGGGCGATTGACTGCCCGCTGTCACGTGGTAAGGGTGCGCTGGTCAAGCTCAGCTTGCTCGCGGGAGCGTCGCGGCGGACCGGCGGAAGGGCAGTCGGGCGCTGTCGTCGTCGTCGTCGCTGTGGGCATGGTGAATAATCGCAAAAGCTCTGTCGCCGGCCCGCTTGGAGTGACGAAACTTTTCGGCAGTCCCTGCGCCGATCGGCATTGATGGTGGACGCGCCGATCTTCACATGCGCACCTCACTCCGCACGTGGCGTGGCGTCCTCGCCAGCACATCACGTTGAATCGTAGCACGGTGCCTGCATCTCGCCACATAGACATCCTCGACTCAACATGGCAGCCATCAGAGCAGAGGCGACCCGAGGACCAACAGATGCCACCATCCGCGATGCCATGACCCCCATGAGCGAGGCCCCGGTCGTGCCAGTCCTGCTGTTGGGAGATTCCGGGGTCGGCAAATCCACCTTCATCTCGTAGGTATATCCTGCCTGTGCGTGGCATCACACTCTCCTCGACTGACTGAGCAAGACGTCTCACGAAGGGTCATGCCTATCGAGGGCCGCTTCCACAGCTGCGCGACCTCGACCAGCCCTTCGCCTTCCACATCCGCATGTATAACAGGCCCTATCGATTCGAGTTCTATGACACCGCATCTCCAGAGAATTACACCCTCCTGCGACCAGCCATGATCATCCTCTGCTACTCCATCGCTGACCCCCAAACACTGACATCTCTGCACACCACATGGAAGCACCAAGTCGAGACGCATTTCAATTACGACGAGTCTTTACCTGTCGTCGTTCTAGGATTGAAACGAGATGTACGTAGTCAGGATGATTACGGAGGCACGGTCCGTAAACCTGCTCCGAGCGATGAGGATGATGAAGCCGATGGCGATGACGCCCTATTGAACGGACGCACATTCGTCTATCCCCAGGAAGCACTACGCATCGCACAAGAGATGCGCTGTGATATGTACGCTGAATGCTCTGCACTGACTGGAGAGCTCTGCGAGGCCGCAATTGAAGACATCAGCAAGAGAGCTGCAAGAACGACTACTGCCAAAGGTGCCAAGACAGAAAGTCCCAATTGTGTCATTCTCTGAGCGACAAGAGTGTGTCTGCTCAGGAACGATGAGTCGACCTTTCATTTCATTACAGCTTTCTCGAAGGACGGTATCGTTACCATACTTGCAGCACTTTCCGCCCAAGCTTCAAATGTGCGGATAACATGAGGAACAGAAACAGTCAAACGCCTCTTCTTTGCTGGCCTATTCCTGATGACTTGGCCGAGAGGTGACCTCAGCTCTGCAAGTTCCCACCCATCCTATCGCTGAACAAACGCCAAAAGTACATTCCGAACTCCGCACTGCACTTCTCAGATGGCCCGTGCAGCTTCTCCACTGATCGCCGACTCATCCTCCCCAGCTCGCTGCTTGCCTCGCCCGATTCCACCCTCGCCAACTCCCATGCGCTTCGCCACATATTGCTGAGCGACAACGCCCACGGCCGTCGACAGAAGCTCTTCCATCCATTCAGCAACCCACTCACGAGGATCAACACCTCCAGACTGGATGATTTCGAGGATGCTATCTGGCAGAGCACCTTCCACTGTGGGTTCTGCATCAAGCCATTCAGCCCACTTTTGAGGGAATGGTTGTGACAGACCGCGGAAAGAAATGCTGTGCAGAGGATCGTGAAGGTAGATCGCAAAAACAACAACGTCGTCACTTTCACTTGGAGTGGCGACACCCGCTTCTTGTGCCTTTGCAGCGGATTGCGAGTCTTCCGCGAACAGGTCTTTCTCCACAGCATAGCTGACGGCCTGGATTGCGAGGAAAATGTCGCTCGACCTCACGGGATTCGACTCAGACAAGGTCTCGGTCGCTCGCTTCGCAGCCTCTTCAACACCTCCCTTGGTGTCAAAGAACTCCTTGGCGTAGCTCTCAGCTTGCACACGAGCCAGGCGGGTGCCCTCCTTCAAACCTGGAACGGTTCCCAAACTGCGTTTTCGCCCTTCTTCACGCCACCAAGGACCGTCTGACCACGCAGCTGTGCCTGTGCCAAGCACACTGCCCCGGTAGCCCTGCAGATCAGAAGAGCTTCGGCCTCTTGATTCAGTCCCACGTTGAATGACGAGCAGGTCACCGCCCTCGACCTGGCTCATCACACGGGAGAAAGTATTGTATATCAGTGGATCCAGGGAAGGATAGTTGAGGATGTCGTGAGTGGTATGAATCTGCAAACGTTCATGGGCAGATATGGGAGGGGCGATATGTGAGATGATTGATGTAAAGGACGAGAGACCTTTTGATCGCAGATCGGTGCCTGTCAATTGTCAGCACATGTTGAACATCAACGTACCTACGTCGCATACCAAGATGTTGCAAGTTTTCCAAATTGGCGTTCTGTCGAATCTGTGTCACCCATTTCTGTGCTTCCTCGTTCGTCTGAATGTTCTTTGCCAGCGTCTCAGCCTGCTTAACTGCAGCACTGGCAATACTGCCCCAACTTCCCCACCATCCTCCTCCTTGCTGCGCCTTAGCTTCTTCGACCTGCGGTGTTTGCGCCGTATGGAAGCTGCGGCTACCTTCGCCCGAAGCTCTCGCCTGTGTCTGGCTCACTCGTGCACGATCTTCACTGCTGTTTCGCTCGCTGCTACCCTGCGATGTCGTAGCAGGGGTGTATTCTGCGGTACGCTTAGGACTCTTATTCGTCGCGCTGGTCGTGCTGGAGCTCAATCGAGGAGTGGCGGGTCGGGATGTGGCTGGCTTGGCCTTGACCAGGTCCTCCAGGCCGGCCAATGCATCTTCATCGTCGGTGTTGGCTTTGGCGGCGGCGCCCTTCTTGGTTGCAGTAGGTTTGGAGGTGGCAGCCAGTTGGTCTCCCAGCGAGTCAAGCTCGGCCAGCAGGTCCTCGTCGGCCTGGCGAGGCATGTCGCGGGAAGGTTTGCGGCGCGTCGTGGTTGGGATTGCGTGAGATTACAGTGTGGAAGTGGTGACGAAGATGAGGCGGAATTCAGACAGTGCCAATCTGTTTCGAATATACGGAGACGAGGACTATGTAGAGGATGAGAAGGAGCTCACGCCGTAGACATGCTCTGGCCAGCTCGTCGTCATTGGAGCTCGGTCGTCCCTGGTCTTGGCGTGCAGCTTCTCCGACACACAGCAACAACACAGCATCACCCGGCACAACATAAACTACACCGACTTCTCCATCTCCACATCTTTGCTACTGACTCTCTCCTCCACCCCTTGGACTACGACGCCCTCTGTCACGCGGTCCAGACGAACGCCACCGCTTGCAGGTCCGTGAAAGTGCTTCCTCCCGGTGGTGAGCCAGGTTACGAGGGCAATCAACATGACGGCTCCCACCGCCGCCGAGGTATAGTTCATGTTCTGACTGGTCACGGGCTTTACCGTGGGCAAGTTGAATGTAATTGTCGCAAACATCAAGAACAACACACCTAGGACATTGAACGGAATGCTCCAGCGTCCCAAGCTGTAGAGACCGCCGATCTCCCACACTGGTTCAGAGGTGAACAGTGAGAGCAGGCGAGCAATCAAGGGGAGAGCGTACGACACATCTGCCGATGTGTTAGTCATTGCCACACAGCGTTGTATGGACCACTTACAAAATCCTTCCGTGGAGATCTGAATGACCGTTGAAAAGCCAGTAGGTCCTCCAAACTGAATAGCGATTAAGATCATCTGGAAGAGTGCTGCACAGCAAAGTGCATTGACCGGCATTCGTGTCCTCGGCTCGATTCTGCTCAAGAACTTGGAGAATGGCAGTCCGGAATCGCGAGCAAACGCGTAGATTGATCTTCCACCTTGTGCTGTCAGTCCGATTGACGGAGCAAGACCGATGACAACAATTCCTGCCGACATTCCAATTGCTCCAGCCCGGTTTGTGGCATGCCGCCAGATTTCGATCATGGGGACACCTGTCGGAGTGCTGGCGATTGCAGCAATGTCCTCAGTCATCGCGAAAGCCGCAGCGATCAGGAAGATGAAGCCTGTGACGAAGCCAATGTACACCGGCATAACGATCGCTCGTGGTGCTTGCCTCCTTGCATCTTTGATCTCCTCGGTCATCCGGGTCGCGCTGTCGTAGCAACACATACCGTACGCAGCCTGGAGAACACCGAGCAGTGCACTATACGCAGAGGGCCATCCTGTAAGATTCACAAAGTCTGTGAAGACGAAACTGGCCGACCGCCGATCGTCATTCATGGCCGTCATCGCAACGACCACGACCACGAAAAATGACATGTTCAGCACCAGGAAGAATTGGGATCCTTTGTCGAACACCTTTGAGGCAAACATGTTCACGACCAATGCAGCAAGTGCTATTGCCCATCCGACCAAAACATGATGCCAGTCCTTGATCATAAAGTTCGGATTGCTCAGGTTGCCCAATCCGAGCAAGAAGTTGCCTGTGACGGTGTGGCTCGTAGCACCCATTGCCAAAACACCAATTTGAAGAAACCTGCAATCGTTAGCGCTTGCATACGCCAGGATTCGATACGCTTACCATCCACACAGATAACTCATGCCTCTCCTCCATTTCCTCGGAGCAAATACAGCGACATAGCTATACTGTCCTCCAACGACAGGATAAGCGCTGCACATCTCTGCAAGACTGTATGCAACAAAAAGGGTTGCAATGCAGATCCCAATCCAGGACCAAATCATCACTGGAGCTCCTCCGGACTGTACACCGACGGTAAGAACTCCAGCGAGAGCTGTCCATCATGTGACCACGGCAAAGGAAAATGCGACAATGCCTGCGAGAGAGAAGTTGTGTTTGAATTGCGGAGTATAGCCCAGTTCCGCAAGCACGTCGTCTTCTGCATTGTCACGCCTGTCCGACGAAGGAGTAACGTCTCCTTGTATCTTGTCCATGAAGTGGTAGGCGTGAGTTGCTTTTGTCGAAGTACTGTCAACTCGATCCCGAAGCTCCCAGAACACATTTGCTCGAAAAGCGGCATACCACACATGGTACACGCGCACAATATCTTGGCCGTTGTCATTCGCCTAGATTACAGTTATGATAAGGTATGTACGTTCGAGTGGGGGCACGTTGATCATGCATTGTGATAGGCTCTTACATTGCAGCTATAGTACGTCCGCGGATCTTGGCATCTCGTGCAGATCTGCGGAGAATGCATTCGTGCCACAGTGGTCGCCCAATCCTCTTACACTCCTGCTCCACATGTAATTCAACGACTATGGAATGAGAAGGTTCTTCCGACAGATGTCAAAGCCGCCTGTCTTTCCTTCTCGAAGTCGGATAATCTACGGACCATTCGATGAAGACAAAAGGGAAAGAAGTGGGGAATAGATAGGCCTACAGACGCGCGATCGATAGTCGGTCGAACTTCCGAGCAGATGTGAGTAATGGCAACGACAACATTTTACCAGATAGAGCTGCATATGCTTGGATCCGACAGCTACGCAAAACGTGTGCAAGAACCCAGTGGTAATATTTGGTCTACTGCGAAGGAAGAATCCCTCACTCTCAACACATGGTAAGTTCCAACTTCCATTCAACCGAATAGAACCGGCTGATCTTACCATTTGCTTATGTCTAACCACTCATTCTTTCCGAGCGCGCAGGAACTATTCATTGTCCGTCTGAGGTATAACAAGTCAAGGAGCTCAAAGCGAGGAGAGCAACAGCAAAAGCGCAATCACCAGTGCTTCTTGTATCAGAAGCTGAGGATAGCTTCCGAGGTCTGCTCTCGCTAACGAAACAGCTATTGATGGCCATGGCAGCTTATACTACTGCGCCTGCATTCCTAAAATCAAGCGACGAGGTCTTGCGAGAAATGGCAGCATCACGTATATCGATTGAGTCAATTCATCACAACTTGAGTACATGGATATTTGTCATACTCGATTGGCTATATCAACTGGAACAAACCGCAGTCGGGCTTTAGACGAGAATCGAATCGAGTTGCATGCTACCTCCATGGAGCAATGATCTATTGCAACGTTTCTGCTAGTCTATCCATTTCATCAATTTATGTCGAATACGGCCGGTCACAGATCTTCTGGATATCAATTTCAAGCCCAATCCTCGATCTCCATCTGCTCTCCCGCGACTCGTTCTCCTGCATTCTCCTCTGAAATCGCATCCAGTTGCTCAAGTGCTCATCGTGCTTGTGACTCAAGTGGTTGTTCCTCACTTGCCAAAAATCCAAGCCCAGAATGGTGTGCTGGTCGGCCCAGTGTTTTGCAGCCCGCACAACAGCTGGGTCGTAATAAATCTCTTGTGCATCGTCGGATGCGAGTCTTCTTGGGTTGGGTTTACCGTATTCAAGGCAAGTCAGCGTGTGCCTGAATGTTTCTTCATGATGGACCGGCCACAATATGTCGTTTGGTAAATGCACCCATGGCTCCAGTCTCGCAAGTTCGTTGAAGGCCTGTTCCACCAATTCGCGCAATTCATCTCGCAAGACACGGACTTCATGCGCTCTGACCTCATCTCTCATCATGGAAGCCAATTCATGCACGCACTTCAACATCTCGTCGACCATTGACGAGGTCAAGCTGCTTGGATGAGCGAGAGCATTCCGTACTCCCACCATGTTTTCAAGCGTCGGTCTAATGGTAGTCGGCATATTAGTACACAAGTCAGTGTAACGCAGCTTCAGCTCCGGGTATAGATAGGTGCGGAATGTCACACTGAAGCCGGCCATGTCGATAAGTGACTGCTGCAACTCCGATCTGCCAAAGCGTACGCTCTCGGGCCCTAGAGGAAAACAGGACATCTCCTGGCCTGGCCAATACTTTTCGAGCCCATGGTAGAAGGCATGCTGGCCGATCGACAAAGCGCTTCTCAGGAGGCGAAGCTGGTGCGTAAACGGAATGAAGATGTGGGAATTGGGCTTCTGGAAGAAGTTGTCATGGTACCGTGTGCGGTCCTGGATTTCTTCTACAACTCGGAAGTCTCGACCGTATCGAACGTCTTCGCAGAATCTGCAGTGACAATAGCGTCGGTTGTTCACGCGATTGTTCCCGTGTGGCGATATCGAATCTCCAAGGTCCATGTCTCGATCAGTGCAATTGTTTTCATCGCGAGCCAGGTTAACTGCGTAAGCAGTAGTTAGGCCAGGACCCCAGTGTTCAGAATCCAACTCATCATGGGAGCTCGGAGGAGGCAATCTGCCCTCTCTGCTCAACGTTGCTTTTGTCGGCCGCATGTAACTTGCTCCGTCTAGGCTCGAGTCCACGAGCAATTTGCCTTGTGGATCGCGGATTGATGACGGTGGTGTGGGACTCGACGCATTCTTCTTAGGCGTCTGTTTCTGCAGGGTAGACTTCGTCGGCTGAAGATATGGCTTCAAAGTCTTCTTGAGTTCTTGGCTATTAAGCATCTTCAACCCCTCGATTTCGACATCCTTGCCTGCGAGTTGGTCTCGCAGAATGTTTATTTCTTTTTCATGCTCCAGCGCTTGTTTGGCAAGCTTCTCCTGGAGGCTTGCAACTTCCATGTGCAGCTCTCGGATCTTTGCCCGTGACACAGGGGTGAGGTATTTCGGCATGTTGACAAGGAGATTCTGGTTGAATGCGGCGAATGCTTGTGTAGTAGGGTTTTTAGACGTCCAGTGTTCTTAACCGAGGATGCTCGAGTACTTTGATAAGGAGAATAGTAGGCAGAGTTGATGCCTTTTGTGCCAAAGAAAAGGGTCGCTCGAAGTTGGTGAATGCATGCCGTAGTGAACAGCACAAAGCGGTCCGCAGAGAACATTCACTTTCCGACATAGTTGCAGAGATATAGTACGGTCAAGCACTTTGATCATGAGATGCTCCGAAAGCCGCTGCGGACACATTTCCAGAGACGCATTGTGCGGTGGCTGTGCTGATACAGTATATAGCTTTGATTAGTTGAGTGGATACATCCGATTATATGCGATCTCCCATGTCTGCCGGAAGGTACGACGAGAATGTGCTGTGAAAAGTAACAGAAGTCAGCGAGATGAGCTGGTTGCAGGTTAAGAGAGCAATAGACCTTGTCGATGTTTTCCATCTTGCCGAAACCTGGAGGTTGAACTGGCAGCCGCGCTGGGGTGTAATCAGCATCGTGGGCATCGAATATACTTATAGAAGTGCCGGGCTCGATGAGACGTAAGATGGGGAACTCCATCCATCTAGGAAAGAGCAGAAAGTTGTTTCCGCAAGTGCCTTGTTGAATCCTAGAAGCATGCCTTCATCTTGCCAAGTCGCAGCGAAGTTGTCGCTGAGCGGGAAGGCGCATCAGCTAAGCGAAGACAAACGAGCACGAGCGCTTCACGCAGAGACAACCCGGATTGTAGCAGAGTTCTTTGTTCTCGACGCCAGACAACAACGTTGTGTTGATTGTCTCAAAGAAAGCTTGCACTTTTCCGAGACACGTGCTCCAACAGTCCATTGTCAAAGGCGCGATTTGCTCCCGACTTACTGAGTGCTTCATGCAGCAGGATGGAATGGAGAACAAATACGGAAGCCACTTGCTTCCTGTCAGCCACTGGTTTAGATCTATGTCGATCAGTCACTCTTCACAGTCTTTCGGTACATGAGACAAGCAGCAGATACATTCTACGCAGAAGGAGAAAGACACACAAGTATTGAACTAAGACAGGAGGCTTGCCCCAGTAGGGACGCTGTTGGCTTCATACGCAGAAAACTCAGCAAAATGGACTCACAAAGTGCTGTCAGATCGAGCTGATAAGCCAACCAGTGTTGGTCCGTCTAAGTGCTTGTGTGCAAGTATCAGCTCATGATAGAAGCGGGTGTTGATCTTATGTAACAACCTCCAATAAACGAGTGTGAGAACCATGTCTACTCTAACGGACCATCAAAGAAAAAACACATCCAGTGTGTAAAAGCAAGATACCCTTTTCATCGACCGCTCGAAGCGCAATCTCCAATCGCACTCTCCTCACCGCCCCCTCGAACCGCACTCTCCAACTGCACTTTCGTCACCTCACTCTCCAACCACATCCTCACCACCAGTCCCTCAAACAGCAGCCACATTCACCCCATAACATCCATTGGGCAACTCCTTGTATCCCTCACTCTTCATCTTCCAATCAACCTCATTGACTCTCCACCACTGCGCCGGAGTCAACACTCTCGTATCCATCCACCACTCCCACAACGGCGACCACCTAGCGCCGACTCTCAGAACACCCGAGGCAGGAGAGAAGTGAGAAAGGGTCTGACCATCCCTCACGAAAGTGTTTGTGACCTTCTTGAGCGCCGCAGTCTTTGGTCTGCCCTGAGGATCTGTGTCGGCAGCTCGGATCTCGCGTGCCAAGTCGGTCAGCCACTGTGGGATCGGGCGAGCACCGACGTAGGGGGCCATGTCTCGATGGAGAGAGACCTGTCTCGTGGTTGGAGGAGCACCGGCAGCAGCCGGAGGAGGGGCGGCATTGGAGGTGCTTGCCGAAGGAAGTCCAGGATGGGCAGAGGCTTGAGGCTGGATCGAGCTCAGTGGTACAGACGGCCCAGGTGAAGCGGTGCCTTGGAGCGGTGTAGCGTTTGACACGCTGGTAGGAAGAGGCTCAGGAGACGCGGATGCTGGAGGAAATGCGTCGACTTGAGAAGATGCAGCGGCTCCAGGAGATATAGCGCGATCAGGAGATGCAGCTGCGTCGGGAGATGCAGCAACGTCGGGAGACGCAACAGCTTCAGGAGACATGTCGGCTTCAGGAGATGCAGCGGCTTGAGGACGTGCGAAGGCTTGCGGAGTTGTGAAGAACTCCATTGGAGTTGCGAAGAGTGCTTTAGGAGCTGCGGAAGCTTGAGGTTCTGCTGGGGCTCGAGTGGCAATCGGGGGAGTAGAAGGGCCAGGCATACCTGTTCTCAGATTGCCCTGATGCGACAGCCAGACTTGTGGTTCCTCAGTGGTTAGCTTGGCCTTCTTGCGACGGCGCTCAATGTCGAAGCCCGCATTAGGTTCGAGAGCAGTGGAGTCTTGCGTAGAGGTGGCGAACGCTGAGTCCTGCCTACGCTTTTGCTCACCCTTCATGCTCGGTGGCTCGAGGGCAGTAGAATCGTCGAAGCCCATGTCGATGTCTTCGTCACCAGGTGTCTGGCTGCGCTCTCGAGTTTCTGGAAATGGAGCACCAGAGTTCGTCGACGATTGTGGTTGGAAGAAGTTGCTAGGTCCAGCTACTGCTGGGGTTGTAGCACGAGCAGAAGTCGGCAGTCGGAGCTGAAAGCCGTTGCTGGGTCCGGGCGCCGCTGAAGGGGGGCGCGAGGAAGTGTCGGCAACGGTGGACGAAAGCCATTGAAGTTGTTTGTCGTGCCGGGATTACCAAAGGGCACAATAGTGTCGCCACCGTCATCATTTGGCCTCATGCTGACAAACTCGACAGGTCTACCGTTCTGACGCTGTGCTTCGCCAGTGGGGAGTCCGCGAAGGGAAGCCTCGCGCCGCGCCTTCTCGATCTGTTCTCTCGGTGTGAGGCCCATGGTGGTGTCGGTGTGTATGAGCAGGGAGCCAGTTGACAATTTTGTAATGCAAGACCGCCTTGGATTGGTAGTTGGTGAAGTTGCAATGGCTCGAGCAGAGCAAGAGAGTTGTTTATGATGGCGAGGTGTGGGTCTCAGCAGCTCGTTCACTCCATGACCCACTCATTGCGGTCAGTGATGCGGTGTTGTTGACTGTTCACTGCATGTGCCTGTGCATGTGATCAACGCTGTGCTTGGCGCTAGTGTGAGTGAATGAACAACGTTGCCTGTGACTCGAGGCCGTTGGCAGTGGGTGCATACCTGCGCGCCACTTGGATCTAGGGATCGATCAGATCAGAGAAGTAATAACATGGCATTATATTGTGCTGACAAAACGCAGGCGACGGCGTTACCTACGTTCTTGTCGGCGGCCGAAGGGCGAAGAGCTCCTGTCCCGGTATATCAGCTTGACAGCAGCAGGGATTTGAGCCCACAACAGGAATTGTACGAACTCGCACTGCACTCAGCATTTGTGTGAGCATTTTTGATACCGTTCTTTGAGACACCAGAGTGGAGATGCCGGTCGTCATACAATCAAAACTCTAGCATGTACGGCCGGGAAGTAGGAACGAGACAGCAGATGTATTCGAGAGTACTTCCTAGCTCCTGCACAGGTGTTGATACCATTGCATCAGGTTCCAGGCAATCCATCACCATCCCAGGTTCACAACAGAGAATCATCAAACCAACCTAGGCGTCTTCCAAGTTCACTTTCCCCATCTCCATACCAGTCAAGACCAAACTACTGTGGCGCACCTGGTAGTGGCCTATCAGCCGGGTCCGAATGCGCCGGACGGTCTGCTGGAGCCGATGGTGTCCTGTCTGGTCTCGTTCTCATCGACGTCGACGTTGTTCTCACGTGGCGGGCGTGTGGCCGGACGGCACTAGCTCTACCAGGGCCTTGACGGTATGCGTCTTGCGACAGCAAAGTCGGCGGTCGCATCAAGGGGTGGTTCGAGGCAATGCTGCCGTCAGGCTGCATCGATAGAGTGCCTGCACCAGGCCCGCCGTTAAGTGATGCTGGGGCAGCCGGATCACGGGTTGGTGGAGCGGGAGCCGCAGGGGCGACGGTAGGCTGTGCAGCGGCAGTGGCAGCATTGTCGGCGGCAGCTGGCGCAGGGGTAGGAGCGGCAGGTTGTGCGGCTGGTGCAGTTGAATTGTCAATAGCTGGCGCTGCAGCTGAAGCGCTCGCAAGCGTGGCAGGAGCTGTGGGTGCCCGAGTTGGAGCACGGAAGACGCCGGAGTTTGCTTCGGTGCGAGATGCAATTGTCGTTGGATCCTGTTGAGACGCCGCTATTGGTGCTGGCGTCGTGGTGAGCGGATTCGCAAATGTCGCTACTCTTGAGGGCCTAGCTGGGGCAGCTGCCGCGGATCCATCGGTGGGAGCTTTGGGCGCCGAGGCAGAGGCGCTGCAGACAGTGTCAGTAAGGATAGTACAAATGAGAGTGGAAAGTTGCATACTCAGACGCACTACCAGAGCCCGATGCGGCTGCGAGTGGGCTTCCATGAGCCTGGCCGACTGATCGCGGCTCTCCTTCAAAGGCGTCGTAACGTTCCTCGCGGCCATTGAGCTGGCCACCCGCTCGCTTGAAGTCATCAAGGGTGACAGTTGGCAGCGAGGAAGTGGAATAGTGCTGTGCGGCGTTGTGGTGGATCTCTCGGACGGGCATGACGACGTGGAAGACGTGGTATTCGAACGTCTGCTTCTGGATGACAGGCTGTACAAAGCTTAGCATTGATCGGAGATGCAGCAATCGTGTCCACATACCTGGATCCTTTCATGCACATGGTGATGAATGTGCTGGCCCTCGATCGTGGGCAGCTCTGTCGTTGTCCGCTCGGCTACCACAGACTCAAAGGTGTCCCTGTGCTCCGCATCCACAGCGGCAAGGTGTTTGGTGGTCTCAGCTGGGTCGTCATGCTCAAAGTTGTGCTCGTCAACAGGCTGAACCACAGCGTGATGCTGTTCTTCACGATGCTCTTCAGTCGTGATAGGCTGAACAGACGTGTGGTAATGGTCTTGATGGAACTCTTTGTCGACAGCACGAGTGATGTCCTGCGGAAGATGTCAGCAGCGTGATCGGCGTCACTGGAGGAAGTTCGAAAACGCACCTGATGTTCCCTTCTCGTAAGGACTTCCTGGGTGACCGCAGGTGCAACAGTTTCATGGACAGTGGTGTCGTGGCGTCCATTCCGAGCCATGAAGGCCTCGACGGCCTTTCTTGCCTCGTCCATTTTGATGTGAGGAGGTCAGAGTACGATGTGTCGGGTGGGTATATGTGCAGGGTATGTGTGCTGGTGAGTAATGCGCGTCCAAGATGGTGAACTTGCTGCGAGGATGAGAAAGGCGATGGGAGTCAAGAGTGCAGAGATGCGGAAGAGAAGAAGAGAAGTCAACAGAGAAAAGGAAAGGAAGTCATGTACCTGCCTTTCTCCCAGACAAGGGAGCCACGAGGCCGCGCGTGGTCGTTTCTTGCTCCAGCTCGAGAAAGTGCACCTCGACTGAGAGAAGTCGCGCTGGCAGGCTCGCTGTCGCCGTTGGGAACGAGAGCATCGAGAGTCACAACATACAAGCCTCAGTGTCCCGGCCCTGTTGCACACCAGAAACTTCCGAGATCCGCGCGATGTCTTCTTGGGCCAAGGAGATCATAGGGAGGCTCTTCCCGGCCAAAGGACGAAGTCGAGCGGCGAGCGACACAACCGCGAGCAAGATCAAGCAGCATGTTTCCGACAATGGCGAGAGGCAGCGCACACGAAGACGCAGCTCTCTGTCGACCGCAACAGCGCTCCTGCAAGACCACTCGCAAAGCAAAGCGAACGACGCCACAACTGTCGCCAGCACGCATCGTCGCATTCACAGCCAGCCGGCGCCGAAAATCGCAAGACTGTGTCATGTTCGCTCGCAAACCCAAGTCAACCCGACAGCGAAGTTGCCAGATCATGTTATGCTTCCCCCGCGTCAAGACGACGAAGATGAAGAGTTCGAGGAGTCGGACACCGATGAGTTGCAACAAGCGACTCGGAACGCGCTGCAGCAGACAGAAGACCCTGCCTTACTAGAGCATGATCCGACGATTGAGTGGGAGCCGCCGACCTGGGAGGACCTCTGGAGGGACACGAGCAGGAGCATCAGATCGCATTCCAATACTCAGTTGTCGGCGGTTCTGCGCACGCCCAGGAAAGCAGCAGATCACAATGGCTCTGGACATAGAAGCAGCAGGCGCGATCGCTCGGTGAGTCGCAAGTCCAGCTTCGAGAATCTGCGCAGCTCTATGCGGCCAAAGAGGGAGTCGTCCAGTTCCGGTGCTGGTGCAATGTTAAGGAGCCCAAACGTCCCGCCTCGTCAGCAGCATGTAAGTTACAGCGAAAACCAGTGTCCCCTTCCTCTGCCTTATATGCTGACATTCAACTAGGTGACAAAGGCCAGCCTCGACAAGAAGCTGCCTGGGATTCCTCACCATGGGCCTCCCGGACAGCTACCGAGAAGCTACTTGGAAGAGAATGCTGCTCGTAATGCTAGAATCATCAAGTCGCTGCAAGACGATGGCATTCTCAACCTGAAAGACAGCGAGGAAACTCATACGGCGGTGATCTGGTCTCCGGCAGTCACACATGAGAAGCATGTCGTCCAGCCCATCGAGATTGTTCAGCGTGCGGTATCCCGAGACGTGCACAACCATCACCACGTGCACCGCGTGTTGCCAGTGATCGATCTCGAAGTGCTTCCAGCACGTCACTTCGTCCCGGATGGGCGTGGAGGATATATCGAGATCACGGAAGAGGAAATACCAGGTGGGAAGCCTTCTGGGCTCGACAATCTGATCACTGAGGCTGTGTCAAAGTCCTCCCCACGACAGGCTGCAGTGGTTCCAAATGTTGCGAGCCCAACCCGCAGGGATGGAAGCAGCTCCAATGGCACAACGGTCGTGAACCAAATGCATCGACCTTGGCTGCACAATCCAGGCGTTGCCCCATCCACTGCGCAGTCGCATCCGTTTCCGCAATACCACGAGGCATGGCCCATGGAAAGAAGGGCCACGCTTTCGCACGCCTCAAAGGACGCACCGCACGCCGTCAGTCTAGACCGAAGCGAAAGCCACAACGTCGCCGGAACTCCCATGTCTCATCAGCATTTCCAATATCTTACCCCAAATGGCTTGCCATCTTGGACAGCCATCAACAGTTCCCCGGAGTCGCAGATCAAGCCCTCTCAAGCTCCGACTCCGCGTCAAAACGTGGCTGCTGCATCTGCATCCGAGAAAGGGAACCGCAATGCACCTCCACAACAGCCGATCCACACGATTCTTCCGGTCCATGTGGCGTATGGGGGCTCGAACGTGGTTCCGTGATACATTTGCATGATTGAAGGCGTGTTTCTTAGCGAGGTGGTGGCGAATGGGTTGGAATAGGTGCCGGAGCGTGTTGGATCATGTCTTTGTGGGTTTTGCTTCTGCTTTGGTTCTGTATGTTAGATGAGATGCAGTGAGATATCTTTTCATGTCTTATCGACGCGTTGGTCTTTGTTCACGACGCGTTTTGTCATAGTTTCAGTGAGGTGTGTGAAGACGCGGAAGTGGGCACTGAATTTGAGATGTGGAGCTGTCTCACGAAGCCAGGCCCACAATATTGGGTCTGAATTATGAGACTGCAGCAACTGCCTACAGTACGATAGTGTCCGAACCATTATTGAGGCACATCAGGCGTCCTGCCATTATCTATCTGTATCATATTCAAAGAAAGCCATTACTCATTAACTCAATCTCTACAACAATCACTACAACCCCAGCTATTTAAGCTCAAAATGCCCTCCATTCCTCGTACAAGCCGAAACACTCGACGTCGGGCTCACCGTAGTCGTATAAGTCCAAGTCACAGCCATCGTCCTCGTCTTCGTCACAGTCGTATACCCAATCTTGTAAACTGTCTTTGTCTTCGGAGGAAGAGTTGTAGTGATAGTTTGAGTTCCAGATCGGACAGTACATGGTGGATCTGTGATTGTTGCTGTGAGGGTCTCGAGTTTTACGTCTGAGATTGTGGAGACGGGTGCGGTGATTGTTGTTGTGGCGTTGATGACTTCATTGGCTTGGGAGGTGATTGTTGGGGCGTCGGGGGAGCGTTTTTGGAGGGCTGCTTCGCGGGCTAGACGGGCTTTGAATGCTGTGTTGTTTTCGATTCGTTTGCGGAGGGTGTTGGAGATGGGGACATCTTCTGAGCGCTTGTCTTTGGCGGGCGCGATGCGGAGACCTTGTGGGATGGGGACTATGGTTGGTATGATGCGGCACTTTGGATCGTGGTGACTTGGTCGTGGGGGGATTGTGCATGTTGGTACGACAGTCTTCGTGATCTTGCTCTGAGTCTTGGTCCAAGTGTTGATGGTGCGGGTCAGCCATCTCGTACTTGTGGTAATAACGGCTCCGGGCGTGACTGTAATTGTTCTGGTGGATGCCGGGAGTGTGACAGTCGACTTGTTTGGCACTGTTGTCGTAGTCTGAATAGTAGATGTGGCTGAAATTAAATGTTAGTCGAGGAACGATCTTTTCATGGGAATGTATGCTTACTAGTGATTGTGGTTGAAGGAGTTGTTGTTTGTGTATAAGTCACAGTAGATGTTGTTGTCGTCGTCACAGGTACTCCAACAGTAAGAGTGAAGTCTCGTTGCCACCCGAATGGCGAGCCGTCGCCATTGTTTCCAATCACGATCACCGACCACGAACCGGAAGTCATCTCGCTCTTAGTGATCGGGCAACTGGACATCTGGTTTGTCAAGTCGGGTGTCGTTGGCACGCCAGTGCACTCATACTGCACGCCATCATGGTCGTTGTCAACAAGGAGAACGTAGGCTGACGTATCCGGCTCGCATTGCTTGAATTGAGAGACAACTGTGAAAGGATCGGTTGATCGTGAATCGATAAAATAGGTGCCGTTGTGCTGGAAATCAATGCCGTAGCTGTAGCAGATGCTGTCTTCGTCATATTCAAAGTCATCATCCGTCGATTGCCTTGTCAACAAGCCTGCTGAAAGACTCCGTTCGCTTCTGACATCCTGAAATTGCTGAGCGCTAATCTGATTGATGAAGGTGCCTGCCGCGGCAGCAAGAAGAAGAGCGAGCATGATTGAAGGAAAATTCTGTAGACTGGTATGAAGCGAGCAGAATGCGTAGAGCATGTCAGTAGATAAGTACTAAGCGCCTCAACGGCAGCATCGGCACGCCTGCTCATCACCGCCCCAGTGACGCTGGTCTTCGGATGGGGAAGCACTGGCATCGGAATAGCTCGTTATGCTTGGCGAGGGACAGCCCTATGTGCGATGGCTCGTGTTTTACCTCACAATGAATCCACCAAAGAATCCTATGCTCGCACAGCTCGCGTGCTGGCCATGTTTCTGGCGCTCAACGTGATGAATCCAGCGATACGGAGTGATCGACACCGGTGAGTCGGGACCTCTCTGTGTCTTGCCAAGAGGGCGTGGCTCGACAATCGTCGCTTCACTGGCGTGATTACACGAGAATGTCACAGAGTGGATGCACCACAAATAGACAGGATGACTTCCGAACGAGGCAAGTAGCGAAGTTTCTCGCAGACAAGAAATGCGGGCGATTGCATGTTGCATCAACTTGCATGCAGGTATGATTGCAGGAATCGGGGAAAAGAGAGCCCAATCCCTTCGCGACGTGTGCTCGCAGGCAAGGGAGGGCAGCGCAGCAAGATCGGGCCCGCAGCCAGAGCATGCACGCATCTTGTTCGACGATGGATCTTCGCCAGGGACGCCGCGTGAGAGCCGCACTACTGTGGCGATGGTGCCCGTGCCGGATGTGCGAGTGCGAGTGCTGGTCATAGAGCAGCATGAGGCCGGGAGAAGCAGCGCCAGAGCCTCTGATCCACAAAGCGGGGCGGCGACGGCGGTCTGTGTCGGATTCGCTCCTCTCTGCCTAGTTCTGCTCATCAGAATAGTCGGGCGACATGACAATCTTCCTCTGTATTCGACTGCACTGCCACCGTGTCAGCACTCGATCTGGGCATCGCATACAGCTCTCCAGCGCTGAGCGACGACTAATGCCAAGCGCAAGGCCTTTCAATATCTCACTGCATTTCCGGGCAGCATCATGCGCAGTAGCGCCGCATCCTCTAGCGACAAGAGCATGGTCATGGTGAAGAGAAGAGCAAGAAGGATGCGGAACTCCGGACGCAAGTGGTAGCGAAGCTTCACGCGACAAAACGTTGACGAATGGCGGCTCGGAAACACGCCGACGGCGCGGCCCACTTGCCCCAGAATAGACGCCGTGACAGGGGTGCAATCTCCAACGTCACGATATCGTCCTCTTCTCTACTCTGCGCAGGAGCACAATCCTGCCCTTGCTTGTCCGCCACGTGCATATTCAGCAGACGATCCTCATCGCCCATTGTTCGCGAGCTGCGCATGATGGGTCACAACGCCGCCCACCGTCATCCTTGCTGAGCCAGCACGAGAACGTGTATAGCGAGAAGCCGAAGCTGGATCCAACGGGAGAGTTCGCAGGGATCAGTGGGCAGTAGAAGACGATGACTTCCCATCTAGGAGAACCGCGTCTTCCGCACGCTCCAAGGTTCATCTATAACTCTTCTTACGAGATCGACAGCCGCCATAGAGCACATGCGACGTTACACTGCATCTTGCCCGCCGAACGAGCACTCGACCATGATGGCGGCACGGGAACCTTCGATGCAGAGCGGTGTGCATGCCCTCCATCCTGCAATATTGGAGCGTGCTCTGGCTCCATCCGACCCATAGAAACGTGCATCAGCCACGCTCGCAAAGCACCACGTCGGCATGCTCCCGAATGCCAAAGTCTCGTGTTCTAATTCTGATCTGCAAGCATACTTGTGACTGCACTTCAGCTCGCTGGCGCTTCTTGGAAATTCCCCAAAACGGGGTCAGCCAAGCACTACCAAGCATTGGTCGTCTCACTGGCTTTGCAGCCTCGTGCAATTTTCGCAAGGCTGTTGAACCGAGAGCCAAGACGAGGAGCAGATCAGATGTACGACATGAGCTAGTCCATTTCGCCTAGACAGCGGACACCTGCCAGCCCGACGCCTCCGTTCAGCTGAAGGCCGTCTGTGGCGAATGTTCCCGAAGGCGGAGTACCTATCTTGGGATCGTGATAGAAGACATGGCCCTCCTATAAGGACTGCTGTCGTCGACAATGGTTTGCTGATCAGAAGGTGAGACATCTCTTGCTTCGTTTCTCATATCATGAGGTTCTCAACTTTCACTTTGCTTGCACAAGCATGCGCATTTCTTTCACCCGTCCTCGCAAACGCTACTCCAGAGCCACTTGAATTCGTGAATGAGTTTGGCGCGCTCGAAGCAATACCTCCTCCCGAGGCAGGGTCACTTGCCCGCAGGACACCTCAGACTGGAGGAGATGTAGCGTGCAAGAATGCACCCAACACGAGAGCTTGTTGGTCGACAGGCTTCACCATCGCCACTGATTTCGACGCCAAGTCACCCAACACTGGACGCGATGTTTACTACGATCTGGAAATCACGAACAGAACCGACATGGCTCCTGATGGCTTCAACAGAATAGTGATGGCCATCAATGGACAATATCGTAAGCCTCCCAGAGTGTGTTCTTCCAGACAAAGCTAACGATATTAGCTGGTCCAACACTCTATGCAGAGTGGGGAGATCGCATGATCATCAATGTCAAGAACTCGCTCGAGCACAACGGCACCTCTATCCACTGGCATGGACTTCGCCAGCTCAACACCTGTCAGCACGACGGCGTGAACGGCGTTACCGAATGTCCCATTGCTCCTGGACAGACCAAGCAGTACATTATTCGGTGCACACAACACGGCACCTCTTGGTACCACAGCCATTACTCTGCACAGTATGGCGATGGAATCGTTGGTGCCATTGTCATCAATGGTCCGGCAACGAGTAACTACGATAGCGACCTTGGTACCTTGACCTTCACAGACTGGTTCTACAAGACTGCCTTCGCGACCAATGTCATTGCGCTGCACAGCACACGAGGCCCTCCAACGCCCGACACTGGACTCATCAACGGCACAATGAAACGCGATGATGGCGGAGGAGCGTACCACGTCACCAAAGTCACCAAAGGAAAACGTTTCCGCCTCCGACTCATCAACACCGGCATCGACAACCACTTCCACATCTCCATCGACCAACACAACTTCACAGTCATAACCTCCGACTTCGTCCCCATAAAACCCTACGTAACCAAATCCGTCTCCCTCCAAATCGGCCAACGCGCCGACATAATCATCAAAGCCGACCAAGCAATCGGAAACTACTGGCTCCGCGCAGACGTAGGCACAGATTGCGGCCGCAACCTCATGGAAGGCAAAATCCTCAGCATAATCCGTTACGACGGAGCCCCCTCATCAAACCCCACCCAAGCAACGTCCGAAATCACAAAATCCACAGGCTGCTACGACGAAACCGTGCGCCCCTACGTAAACAACACCGTCCCATCCTCCGAATTCAACGCCGTACGCCAAAACATCGAATTAGACTTCAACCAAACCACCACCGCCTCCGGCGGCGCCCTAGTCCAATGGCTCATCGACGGCTCCGACATGCGAGTCGACTGGTCTTACCCAACTCTCGGCCAAGTCCTAGACAACAACAACACCTACGCAGACAAACAAAACGTCATCGAAATCGTACAAAAACCGAATCAATGGACTTTTTGGGTAATTCAAACTAAACAAGGGGATTTTGTCAATTTACCGCATCCGATTCATTTACATGGTCATGATTTTTATGTATTGGGAGGTGGAGAGAGTGGGACGTGGAATGGAGATGTTAGTCAGTTGAAGTTTGATAATCCGCCGAGAAGGGATACGGCGACGTTGCCGAGGGGTGGGTGGTTGATTATTGGGTTTCCGGCGGATAATCCTGGTGAGTTTCCTACCTTTTCGATTCATTGCTATGATGATGATGCTAACTCGTTCTGTTCTAGGCATGTGGCTGATGCATTGTCATATTCCATGGCATGTTGGAGCAGGACTGAGCATGCAATTCTTGGAAAGGAAAGATGAAGTCAAGGCCGCCCTCGGCAATCTTGGGGATTACGAGAAGACTTGTGATGGGTGGAGACAATATTGGAATAAGCCCGGCAGGCTGTATGAGATGGACGATTCGGGGTTGTGAGGTTTCGTACGTTGAAAGTTCAAGCGATTCATTTACTGTTGCTTTCAAAGTATGCGTGGTGACTCTTTTGGACTCAATTCTATTGTACAAAGTGTGCAACGTGCAAGTTCAATGCAATGTGAGGAAGCCAGCTGCATCTTCGCGATCGCTGATCACCGTAGAGCTGACGCAAATTCAGGCCCGGCTAGGGTACAAGACAGACTTCTGCTGTCATCCTTTGCTCCAAATGACACGAGATCTGGACAAGCGCAATATGCCTGCATCAATGATCATGCCGTCGTTCCTCCATGCCATTTTCGTAGCTTCGTGTCAAGTTATGCGATGTCAATTCCTTGAAAGGCAAGATCCCTTCCCGAGATCCCTGCAATCTGAGTCAAGATCAATCACTTCCACCATCTTCGTTTGCTTGCGGGCCTTTGCTTTCTTCACTGGGTGAGCATGTGGCAGCTCAGGCTCGGACTTGGGCGTCATGGCTTCGCTCAACGTATCCGGGGTGTCTTCGGCAGCCGCAGTAGAAACCAAGCCAGGCGAAGGCTCATCTGCATCAAGGTACTCTTCGTACTCCTGCTCAATACGCTTGCGCTCACGCGCAATGGCCGTGGCATCGCCTGGATCTGCTGCCATTCTCTCAACGCAGTGCGGGCATTCGATGAAGTATGCTTGAGCGACTTTTCCGAAGCCACGCATCTCGAACTCTGGCAGCGAGTCGCCAACGAGCTTCACTGTGTCCCAGTCCAAGCAGTCTTCGCAGAAACCGTTCTCGCACCAGCGGCAGCGATACACCATGCCTCCCACATCGCTCGTCTTGCCACCGCAGTCCCGGCATTGATGCTGAGGACAGTGAAACTGGAATGTGGACTTCATCTTCGCCTGCCACTCTTTGTCCAGGCATCCAGTGTGACATGCTCGAGGGCATCCAGAGCAAGTATAGATCTCGCCACCATCCCAGCAACACTGGCAAAACTCTTGATGCTGGATTGGTGGCTTCTTCTCCTTCTTGTACTCTACCAAGCGAGGATCTTTGCCCGCAAAAGTCGGGACGGCTTCCCAGTCGGCACAATTCAAGGATTCTTTGTTGATCATGAAACCATCGATCTCCACTGTAGTGTTCTTGCCAGTGCGACGATCAGCCCGATTCAACTCCGTCGCTTCCTCAATCTTCTTGTCGAGTTCTTTTTGATGTTTCTTGCCTTCGAACACGGCGCACTCAACTTTTTCCATTGTGTTTAACCACTGCTGCTCATCAACCTCATCGACTACACCGCTCATGAGGGCATCGAGTGGCTTGTCCTTGCACTTCTCGAGTGTCGTCGCCCAATCCCATGACAAAAGTTCGTTCACAGGCACCTCAGGTCTCGCAAGTGTTTGTGCGCCGCGACGAAGGAGCGATTGCAAGGATGCGGTATCGAGATGAGGAGCATCATCTTCTGCAGTCGCTCGGTCGCTTGGCTCGCGCTTGCGCTTCTTGGCCGAAGAGTCTTCAGAATGAATGTTGCGCATACTCTCGGTGATCTTGGCTGAGAGGTACAATTTCTTGCGGATGCGCCCCATCATTTGTTCCTCAACTGTTCCGGAAGTGCACAGCTTGTAGATTGTCACCTTCTTGGTTTGTCCAATGCGGTGTGCTCTTGCTTCGGCTTGGAGTGTCACTTGGGGATTCCAGTCTTCGTCCAGGAAGACTACGTCGGTGGCAGAGGTGAGGTTGATGCCAAGACCACCTGCTCTCGTCGATAGAAGCATGACTTTGTAGTCACTCTTCATGTCGTTGAAGAGTCGGATGCTCAAGTTTCGCTGAGCACGACTCGTGCCCCCATCGAGGCGCGCAAATCGGAAGGGACCAGTACTGGTGTTGGCGCCTTTGGTAGCGAAGAGCTCCTCGCACAGGTTCAGCACACGCGTGAAGCCAGAAAATATCAAGATTTTCTTGCCTTGCTTGATAGCAAGCTCTTCGATCAACTTGTCAAGGACCAAAAACTTGCTAGAGGCATTCTTGACGTGGTCACCAATGTCGTATTGCAGTGGAGCGGCACCCGGTATGAGGTAGGGGTGATTGCATGCCTTTCGTAGTTGCATCAGGAGATTCATGAGCTTCTGCCAGGAATTGCTTCGCTTGGCCACGTCTTGGGTCTCCATAGCTTGTTCCATGATAGCCTTTGACTCAGCCCACACACCGGTGGTGTCAATGTCTTCAGCTCTGGTCAGTGCTTCGCCAGCTTGCTCGAGTAGTGCAAGTTGTTCATCTTGTCCCTCCTGTTT
Source organism: Cercospora nicotianae (assembly GCA_029490675.1). Taxonomy (NCBI): domain Eukaryota; kingdom Fungi; phylum Ascomycota; class Dothideomycetes; order Mycosphaerellales; family Mycosphaerellaceae; genus Cercospora; species Cercospora nicotianae. The sequence continues at coordinate 4,782,181 of JANQAT010000007.1, read as the reverse complement.
CAAGAGCTCCGCTTCCTTGTCTTGTGCGCCCGCAAAAAGATCGGATAGTGTCGCATTGTCGGCGCGAGTAAGCAGTCTCGTGTACCAGAATCGTTGCATCGGCGTCAACGGCAGATATAGGAGAACCTCTTCCTTTGGCGGGAGACCAAGATTGACACCCGGGCTGGTTTTCATGCGGCGGAGCATGATCAGTTCCAGCAGACGGCGGGCGTCATCCATAAAGGACGTCGATACAGTGCCCTTCGTCAAGTCGAATGCTTTGCGGAATGCGTCGCCAGTGTCATCGGTGAAAACTTCAGGGAGCAGCCAGTGGAGCAGAGCCCACGCCTCCTTCAAATTGTTCTGCAATGGTGTCCCTGTCAGCAGCAGACGGTACTCCGCACTGAGACCTTGCAGCGCAGAAGCAATGTCGGACTTGTCGTTCTTGATTTTGTGTCCTTCGTCGAGCACGCAGTAACGCCATACGAAAGCTCGCTTGAACCAGCCAGCCTCTGCACAGAATGTCTCGTATGTGGTGACGAAAAGGTCGATCCGATCGTCTGCCTCACCATTGCTGCGCTGCGGCGCCTTGTCGGAGCGCGTCTTGCGAGTCATGCAGTCCTTCATGATGCGTTCTCGCTCTGCTTTGGGGCCATGGAATCGTACCACGTTGATTCCGGGTACCCACTTCTTCGATTCTGCGATCCAGGATGACAGTACACTCAATGGGCATACGACAAGGTTGGGGCGATGTTCACCTGTAGTCGGTTTGTTCTCAGTCAGGTATTGGAACAGTGACAACGTTTGGAGCGTCTTTCCCAGGCCCATTTCGTCTCCCAAGATAGCTGACATGCCGTTGTCGAACATGTGAACGAGAAAAGAGAGCCCTTGCAACTGGTATGGCTTCATCGTTGCCTGAACGCCTGCCGGCTGTTCGTGGAGTTCCACATAGTCAACGATGGCTCGGCGCTCATTTTGCGTGCGTGCTAGCTTGGAAATGTAGTTGTTCTGAGGCAGAAGTGGCTCAAAATAGTCCGCGTGAGCCAGAAGGAAGGCATCGCGCTTCGGCTTGGTGTGAAGAGCAATGTCTTGACGCACGAGATTTCGTGCTGTTGAGCCGTGACCCTTGGCCGGAGCGCTGGTGTTGGTGTCGGACATGAGCAGACGATTTGCGCCTCTCTTCTTCTTGTATGGTTTCTTCTGCAATGGAGATGGTACTACGCGGGAGTAGTCCACGTTGCCTCTCCTGGACCTGGCCGGCAATGGAAGTTGCTGTGCAGCAGTCGAGCCCCGCGGGACAGCTGAGTCCATGTTAGTATATGCAATTGAGTGGCGGCGGCACACGAACCATGGATCACGTCCTCTGAAGACAACTCGTCTTCGCTCGCTTCGCCGTCCATAGCATCGTCCCAGTCGTCCTGTCCCTCAGACTCGAAACTTGAAGTAGCCCGTGGTGAGCTCAGAGGTGAAGAGCTTGGTGATTCAGCGTACGACACGGCCGTGGCATTCCTAAGTCCATGGCCGCCGACAGAAGTGCGACTCATGGCGCTGACTGGAGTCAATGACTTTCGAGCGCCAAAAATGGAAAGCAGTTGTGACAGCCGGTTCGGTGACGGCTTGGTCACGATGGGGATCAGTTTTCGTCGCTTGGGCGGAGGTGTGGCGGCGAAGTCGTCGAGGTCGACGTTACTGTCCATGGCGGGGAGGAGCTATGGAGCTCGTTCTTTCTTTCTGCTTCAATTGTGATTGATGCCTGGCTTTCACGCGGTGGCGTGCCGGACAGGGGTGGTGAGCGTTTGCGAGGAATGCACCTGCCCGCGCCGGCGATATGCAAGAAAGTGCGCCAGTAAACGATGATGATGCAGGCAATGGGCACAAAGCAACTGCATGCGCTTCAGATCAATTGCCAATGGCACGTGTGGGGGTCAGTGATGGGTGTCATGCAACGGCCGCGCTGCACTTTCGACTTCGACGCGCGACGCGTCCAAGCGCGATGATCTGCACAGGGATGTGCTCCGGCTTTCCAAACCCTAAATTTGAGCCTCATGAACCACTTCATTCATCAGCCCTCCCTCCATCCTTGCGACGTCAAAGAAACATGACATAGCACGCGACCTGGACGAGGAGCTCTCTCGGCGCCTCACGAGAGTAGTTGAATGAGATCCTGCCAAGCGATTGATTCGCAATCATGGCGCGCTTCTACCCACTGTATCCCCGACGAAGCGACGGCAAGCTGGAAGTCATCGCCAAAGGCAAGCGAACGGAATTGAATAGGCCGACAGACGACCAGCTCGACCAGAAGCCGGACAAGAATGGCGTTGCAGACTTTTACCGCGAGGTGCAGCCAGAAGAGCAAAAACACGTCGACTGGCGCAGAAAGCTGGGTGGCATGCTAGCGCGAGAGCTTCAGCATCAGGACAAGTCCGGAGCTGGTGAGTATGTGATAGATCAGATGAACGGGCTGGCTATCTCCCGTGCTTATCGCCAGACAGATAACGGCTACATGCTGGTGACGCTGCCAGAGAACTATCGGCTTTACGAGCACGTCAAGAAAACCGAGCGTGATGGACAGACGGAGGTCAAAAATAAGACGCACACTGGTGGACAAAATGACAGACAGGACGCCTACCTGTACGGACATCCTGCTGGACGGAGGAAGCGGTTTCGTAGCCCAAACGATTTCTTCCCACATCTTCTGTGGCTTTGCACCGACGAGAGTGGTGACCCAGACAACTGTTCCTGCAAACTCTGTTCGCCTGAAGACCTGGAAAACGTTGTACCTGGCGCGAAGACCAAGGTAGAGAGACCAGTCAAGCTTGAGACAGACTCGCCCGCGACAATGACAGCGCAGCTGAGCGCTCAAAGCGCCAGATCCGTCCCTCCGCCGCAGCGTACACCATCAGCACCACCGCCCCGAACTGGACCATCGCCTCTCCCTACGCCCAAGTCCCAGGATCAGGCGCTCGATCTCAAGTACGGCCAATTTCTATACCGTGCGGGTGAACTCGTCTGGTTCTCCCGTGGTCCAGCCTGGGGTATTGGCGTGGTGGTTCGCAGGTGGACGAACATGAACACGCTGCTATATGCAGTTCAGCCCCTGTCCTATCCGGGCAACCACCCCCAAGTCTCAGTCAAGCAGGGTCACAACGAACTTCGGCCCTGGTTGGCGTGGAGTGTACCTAGATTCCTCAACGTGGGCCTCAACGATCAACCGAATCCGCCACGCTACGAGAACGCTGATTGGCAAGGTCTTATGCAAAAGAAGTATGGCAACGGAGATCTCGAAGTCGATGGCTCCATAATGGCAGCCAAGATGGTCGATTGCTCCTATACATTATTGGGAAAGAACAACAGCTCCCGTCCGGAGGCGAACGTTGTCGAAACACACTACAACGGTATCTTCCTCGGCGCAGAGAAGATCTGGTGTGGAGAAAGCGTGCGACTCAGCATTGGTTCCGGCACAGATATCCTGGTGCTGACTTCAATTGTCGAGCGCCAACGCGTGTCGCCCACCAACCAACAACTCGTACAGCAAACTGTGCACCTTGTCGGCGATGTCTACTCCTTGGCGACTGTGCAGCACATGAACCCTGCAATGCCGACACCGGCTGACAACAACCCACATCTGCCTGAGAGGATGAAGAAAGACCTGCAAGTCCGCAACGCACAGTCGGTCAAAGTGAAGAGGACTGCGAGTTATTGGAAGCTCATCAGTGCTCAACAACGCGTGGACCTCAACGACATCAAGGGTCGATGGTACGAAGCCTCCATCATCATGCCCTTCCTTCACCCACAGCCATGGCACGATACTTTCACGAAGGGAGAAACTCAGGAGGCCTCGCTCTACATGAATAGTCGTGGAGATTGCCTGAATAGCAATCGCAAGGAAAATCTGCCACGTCTGCCGCGCGAGAACAACCGCAAAGAGACGCGTCGCGAGGCCTTTGGCGCGTCTATACCTCCGCAAACCAAGATCGAGGACGGAGTGCAGCCTCCACAGTCAGACAACGTCGATCCTGGGCTTCAGAGCTCTGAGCCCATTGAAATCGATCCGCGCTTCGATACTGCAGATGAGTCTGGAGACCATGGGGTGGACACGGGCACTTCAGGTTTGGAAGAATTTATGGATCTCGACAACATTGGAAACGAGTCCATGTCAGGGTTCGGACAGAATTACGGAGGTCATGATCCTAATAGCAACTTTTTCTGAGCGCGAGATAAAGTGCACAGTTTGAGCGAGTCTTTGCAGTGACGGTACAGTATTCTGCAGGGAGCTCACCGGTGCAGATGGAAGGCATTGTAGAATGACTTGACAGCCATAGAGTTGTGCTACATTAGCTAGCGGTGTTGGAATTTGATGAGCGTCGGGAAGTGAGATCCGCGGCACAGCATTAAATGACGCAGCGCACCACTCTTTCCACGAGGCAATCGCAAGGCCCTTTTTGCTACATGTCGGCCAGACATTGGCTCCAACTCCATGGACTTCGAACACATTCCAAATCTGTCGTGCATCGTTAACAGCGAACAACAGCGATTCACATGGGCCAATCAATCTCAGGCAGCTTCATCGCTTGAATCAGGGTCTTCCACACATTGCATGGATCTCTAGACAAGTTTCCCAGCTGCACACTTCCACCCACAGCATTGCTCACCACGCCGCGTCATAGCACCAGACCCCCGACAGCAACACCGCCATCACCACCGCTACATACCTACAACCACCGCCATCTCGACAGCCGCGCCCGCAGCATCGCCTGCCTCGGCCACTGCCGTTCTGCAGACCGCCCAGCGTCATCCGGTGCTGTGGCCACCAAAGTCACGCGCGCACCCGAATCGGACACGCCGCGCTGTCTCCAGACATCACAAAGCCCTCCGCGGACGTCAAGCCATAGAGGAAGCTATATCTGCTGTTCGTCTAGCGGCGCCAACGTCGAAAGCGGCGGCTGGCTTGCGCTCGCGAGCGTTTGCTCGAGCACCCTGCTCGGCGCGGCTCTTTCGACCACGACAACAACACTACGCGTGAGCGAGACTGTACTCGACTCTCCCGAAAATGGCCACAGTCCGCCGCTACACCCGAGAAGAACTCATTGCTCTGTCGTCCAGCAAGCTTGTTAGTCGGCCGGACAACCTTCCTGCCATCGAGCAGTGGATAGAGTATGTGTACCTCGAGCAAGACGGCAAGAGGGAGAAGCTAAGGATCGCCCATAGTGAACAACCACAACCTGCAAATCACGAGCGCCACAAGAGCAACGATGGCGCGCTCGGCAAGGGACGACAGACGCGAGGAGGGTTGGCTGGAGCTGCAGCGGCCGAGGGCAGTCCGATGGGCGCATTCAGCACCGGTCGCCCTACCTTGACTTCGAGAGGCAGCACGCTCCGGAACGCTAGTGGCGGTGAGTATTGAGCTTTTGTTGCGGTGGGCACGTCCTCTAACGTGCGGCGCAGATGATGTCTCCTTGGGACCTCCGCGGAACATGTTCCCGAGCAGTAGAAATGTCTCGAAGCTCTCCGATTTCCACGACAAGAACGGTACAGATGCCGCGAACAGTGACGAGCAGGACTCTATGCGCAGCCGATTCTTCTCTGATCGTCAGCTCAATCGCCGTGGACCTGAGAAGGATGGGGCGGATACGAAGGATCGATGGAGTGGTGTTCGTGAGAGGAGACAACAAGGAGAGTTCGAAGACGAGAAGCGAAGCTTCGGCAGACACGACAAGGACAACGACGGCGAGCGCCGCAATGGCTATGGTCACAAAGACGATCCGCGCTGGAGCAGAGAGGACAGACCCAATGGCAATCGAACAGGCGGTGGCTGGCGTGAGCGCGAGGCCGCTCGACGCGATCGTGACCACTATGAGAAGGAGCCCGAGTGGATGGATGACCCGGTCGTGAAGAAGGATCAAGAGCTGGGCTTCACCGCACGAACGCAAGACGATTTCGAGGAGTGGAAGAGACAGATGGCCGGCAAAACGAAGGTGGAGAAAGAAGAGGCCGCCATCACAGAGCCTGCAAGCGTACCTGCAGCAGTGGAGGCCAAACCAACTCTTAAGCTTGATGGTTTCGAGGGTGGTCTCTTCGGTGGCTTCGGTGCTGCGGCAGCAATCACCACGCCCGGCACTATCACCCCTTCGGCAGCGACAGCATCTTCTGGCATCAAAGCGCCTGGGAAGGGCAAGACCAGCCGATTTGCTTCCATGTTCAAACCCGCCGAGCCGACGCCACCGCCAGCTCCAGTCGAAGAGCCTCAGCCGCCACCAGCTGCCAACGGATCTAAGACAGCTGAGGATCAGGAAGGCTTTAATCGCGTCCTTGCAATGCTTGGTGGAACTAAGATCAATCAAGCACCATCTGCACCAGAGACATCTCGAGATATCGCTCCTTCGTACGCAGAACCCGTTCCCACGTCACCGCCACCTCCACCGAAGAGCATGACCTCCAGCGGAACTCTGCCAGGAGGGCGAAAGAGCCGATTCACGGATATGTTCGCACAGGACAAGAATCCTGAGCGGTTGCAGTCACCGCAACAAAGCAGTCCGCCTCTGCCCGGCGACAGCGTCATGGCCAACTCACACAGCAGTCTTTCAGATGGTCCTAATCAAATACTCAGCAACAAGCAGCCGGAACGACAGCCAAGCCACTCACAGCTGGCTCGAACACAGGCTCCAGAGTCTACGATGTCACCCGAACCCACTGGCATACCCTTCAATGCACTTCGAGAGCAGCAGCCACGCCCAACATCTGGTCGGCCGAACGATCCTTACAACAGATTCGAGCCGCCCTCACGAGGTGCGGCATCGCCTGATAGAAACATCCAAGATCTCCTCGCACAGCAACCACGCCACCGGCCACAAACGACCAGCTCTCAAAGCCAAGATCTCCTCAATCTGCTAAAGAACCCCAAGCCGTCTCGCCCGTCATCACAGCAGGCAATCCCGAGCAATGGCGGTATCGATCAGGTCGAGCTGGAGCGATGGCTTCAACAGCAACAGCCATTGCAACCACAAGGACCAATCCAAACCTTCGCACCGAAGCCGCGCGGCCCACAGCAGCCACCGGGTTTGTTCGAGGAGCAGCTGATGAGAAACTATGGACCTGAGCAACAGCGTCACGAGCAGATGCCGCAACTACAAGAACGTCCACAACCTCGCGCACCGCCTGGGTTCTACAACCCGGAACAGGAGGCGATGCTCGCACAGCAACAACGTCAAGCCCATCAGCAGGCTCAACAGCAAGCGGAACGGGAAGCACAACAAGCCCAACTCCGCCGCCAGCAGCAATATGCTGAACTAGCCCAACGCCAGCAGATACAGCAGCAGCAGCAGCAGCCCCGCGGCGCATGTCTGGCCATCCTGCACTGCAGCAGATGCACATACCCCAACAACACAGCCAGCCGGATTTCCATCAGCTCACTTCTCCCGTCGGAGGCGGCGCGCCCCCGCCTCCAGGCTTCAATCAGATGCCGCGCTACCCTCCTGGCTTTGCCAATGTGAATACTTTCCCGCAGCAGCGTGAGCAGGCGCCACCTGGATTCAACGCTGGACCAATGTCCCCTCCTGGATTCTTTGGGGGCCCTCCCAATCTCCCGCCTGGATTCCACGCCCAGCAGATCAGAAGTCCTACTGAAGTGCCCGGACGTCGGCCGTTCGATGAAGCTTTATACGCGCGGCGCTAGAAGCACAGTCTGCCCTCTTGTCCACGTATGACGCATTTTGGTCGTTCAGTTATCAAGGACAGTCATTTCATCGAGGATCCGCCATTCTGGGATGTCCCTCGAATCGCTTGGTGGTGTTGGGAGGTCAGTCTCGTCGCCGAAGATGGTGTGCCAGTCGTGAAAGGGACGATGGAAGCTCCACCATACGCGACTCGATGATGGAAAGGCAATGCTAGGAAGTGGTGAGACCGAGGCGGTACTGTGTAACTATCATTATATAGTGTTTATCGTCCTGGATCTGGCGGATCACGAGGACGTGGCACTGGTGAATAAGGTAGCTAGGGATTTGGCATGTAAGACTTTTCCTCTGGCGAGAGCTGTTTCTTGAGCATTTGTTACTTCCCAACAACAGCAACATGCCTACAGTTTACGTTCTCTCAAGAGAAATGGACATAGGAAAGCTGGCTATACAGTATTGAAAATGCTGAACGAGTATTCAATCATGTCGCAATTGCACGTGTGTGGACTGCGCCCTGCAGGGTGCCAGGGGTGGACAAACAGTGTGTGGTGCTGGAGCCTGGCGGATGTTTCTGCTCATTATTCAGTTTTCCCGATGAAGCGGCCGGGGGAGTTTTGTTCCATCTTTGGAGCTTGTTAACGCTTTCGTGACTTTGAGAGGTAGGGCTGATTGGGGCTACATGGCTCGTTGCTGGATCATTATTAGGAAACACGGCTGGGCTCATCAGTCGTTCGATAGCATAGCTATTTTCCCATCTTCAAAAGTTGGGATTCTCAGCACGGTAAGTTCATGTATAGTGCAGTGTATCATCAGATGGCATTCATCCATTGCAGTGGCAGGTGAAAAAGCTGCAGCTTCGATCAATTAAAGGATCGGTGGGTTGGCATTGCGGTTTCTCCCGATAATGGAGAAACTCATGCAACGACGCGTTGTGTCGGGAATGGGAAATGTACGTGGCAGCGCATGTGATTGCATGCAACGTGTTTGATGCAGCAATGAATGCAGAGGCGGAAACGGGAAGGTGCAGTTAATCACGGAGCGTGCCCTAACTAGCTATCGCTGTAGCCCTGCTATGGTTTGATCAGGGCTGGATGAAGTGTGCCGTGATTGAGAAGACGTCATTGGCTAGTTTTATTCTGCCGAGAAAGTGGACATGGGTGATCGAGGGTCGATCGACCGGTCCGCTCAGTGGAGCGGCAGGTTGTGTTTGCAGGTCACAAGAGATGGGAGGAACAGCTCGGTGCAGCATAGCTTTGTAAGAGGAGCAACGGAGTTTTCCGTGTAGTGCATGGGAATTGTTGAAGATTTGTGTTCTGCAAAAGGTAGAAATGGCAGCGGGGAATTCCATATGAAGTTCGCTGGCGCGGTTGTTACATAAGCAGCCCTGACCGGGAGCGTGCGAAGCATCGCACTGGCCAAGCGCGTGGTCTTGGACGAGTCGTCTGAACCTCACATCTCGGGGCACTCCAGCACAGGAAACGACGATCCAGACTGGCGCGCTATCCCCTCCGCCTGACGTGACCGTCTCTGCCAGCAACGTACGAGAGCCAACGAATACTTCCGAGCCATTCACTCGAAACGCGAGCGCAACGCCGAGCTCGCCGGATAGCGGCGTGTAGTTAGGGCTGGGGCAGTTAGGGCTCAGGATTGCGGCCGCCACCGAATTGCAGCCAGCCAGGATGCAGTCCGCAGGTGAGTTCGGGAGTAGTGCTGCATCTGCGCGCGCTGCCCTCCCTCGTTCGGGGAGCCAGGCCCATATCATGGCCATGCGCTGTCCTGGTCGCTCGTGCGTGGAGAGGAGAAGACATCCAGCGCTAACTCCCGCCAGCCTATGCCACGTACCTGCACGCACCGGGAATCATGTCCGAGAGGGAGAATAGCAGCAACCGCAGCAGCGCGGCCAGAGACCCCAAGCGGCGGCGAGTGGACGATGCGGCCGCTGCGGAGGGAGCTGCTGGGCCCAACGGCGGCGCTGCAGACGCCTACCCTCCGTGGCACGATGCATCCCAGAATCATCACGCAGCCTCGTCATCAGCAGCAGCAGCTCCCGTACCAGCACACCCATTTGCCCCAGCGCAGGACGTCTCGGCGTATGCGGCATCGGGAGCCGAGTACAATCACAGCAACCACCATCCGCCTCCGCCTCCTCCCCAGGGCTTGACTGAGGGCTCGCACTGGCAGCACGCCGATCCAGCGACTTATCCCGAATTGGCGCAATACTCACATCAACCCTATTTCTACCAACAACAGACTTCTGCTGCCGCCAACGCTGGTCCGTGGCCTGCTACAAGTGACTCGCAGTCCCACGCCGGCCTGCCTTCTGCTCCGACAACCACTCTCTCGAGAGGAGAGTCGTCGGCCTCAACAACAATGCCGTACTTTCCTTCGTCTACTGCCGGAACTGCCGCCGCCATATCCGAAGCCCTCGATGCCTCTACTTTAAACTACTCGGAAGGAGGGAATGCTGCCCAGTATCAGGCATACGGTTCGTGAGCGCGTCCATTTTCGTAACATCCCGCTGACTATCACAGGGGCCGCTGGCTCTGGTGCATTGCAAAGAGACTCATCATCGTTCTACTTCGACGATGCTGGCATGCATCTGAAGATCCAAAGTCTGCCTATCCTCGACAATCTGGCCACTCAACTTATTCACACCATCTCCAAAGCAAGCTATCCACAAATACAAGACATGATGCGCAGCGACGGCTCCGAGGACGGCCAAGCATACCGAACGCTGAAGAACCTGTTCGATCAAACTCGGAAAGTATACAGTCGCGAGACACCCTTCATCGATGCCATTGCAATACAAATGTTCCAGCCCACACAACAGGAGATCATCCGCAAAGCCAACATCGCAACTTTCATTTCGAGCATACTAGGAGCACACGATGTCAGCTTCTTCCACTTGAACGAATTCTTCATGGAGACATTCGTCCCGCTTGGTCACCGCCTGTTGAAATGGCAGGGAGCGATATACCTTGAGCTTAAGACTCAAACATTTATATCTGCTCTTATGAATAGTGATGGAAATCCCGAAGAAATGCTCGAGGAACTCTTCCCGCCGGATCTCGACGCCCAGATCTTAACAAGACATCCCGATGCACCTAGTTTGTCTCCCAGTGAGCAGGACTTTATCGATCGAAGTCGAGCTCGCAAGAGCTACCTTCTCGCCGAACCGAGGACGGAGGAGAACCTGCGAGAACTACCCAAGAAATACCAATGGAGCGGTTTTGTACGAGAATTTGCATCCTGTATCACGAAGAACGTCGATGGCATCATGAACGTACCTGCTCGATCCCAGGCCACTTCAAATTCCAAAGGCGCAAATGCAGAGATCAATGGCCAAGCCGGGAATGCCGCCAATTCTGCACTCGCCGCTGTGCAAGGTCTCGCCGTCAACGGCAAAACTGGCGAAGGCGCTGGAGGAATGAAAGGTGCCGCAGCTGCCTCAACAGTCCGCCAGCCCTGGACAAAACCAGAAGAAGACGCCTTACTCTCTGGTCTTGAGCGTGTCAACGGTCCCCACTGGTCACAAATTCTGGCGTTATATGGCCGAGGCGGCTCAGTCAGCGAAGTTCTCAAAGACAGGAATCAAGTGCAACTCAAAGATAAAGCTCGAAATCTGAAGCTTTGGTACCTGAAGACTGGTAAAGAAGTTCCACCTGCGCTGCGTGGTGTTACAGGCGAGTTACGGAAACGTGGTGGTGCTAGAGCGAGAGCTGCATTGGGCATCACCGATGATGATCAAGCTGCTGCTGGCGGTGGCGCTGATGAAGATGTGGAGATGAATGAGGGCGAAGCTGATCCTGGGAAATCGGGTACTGGGAAGAAGAAAAAGGGCAAGAAGTGACCGGGTACACACGAAGGAGATGAAAATCAACGAAAAAGGTACGCGACGTTCTGTAACAAAGCATTGGCGAGGGCAAAGGAGAGATACGCGCGTGCCGCGGATACTGCTAAACCTCATTCGCCAAGGGAGAAAGGTTTCATGCCAGCACGACTCGGAAAACATCTTCCTGTTGTTAGCCCTGAGGGCTTTGTGGAGGGCTACAGAAATGCTTTTGATCGAATCTGGAATCTGGAGGTGAGGTTGGTTGTATCCACTCAAAACTCTATTGAGGAGGTAGGGCTTCGTTGCCCTAATCTTCCGCTGGGGCTGAAGCATATTACCTTCTCCGGGAAGAGGGCAGAGCAGTGATGTCTTTGTCACGACACAAGTGACTGGCGTTCATGAATTGCGAGATGTCAATAGAACTTTGATGTATATGATACAATGTAATAAGATATACGAAAGCTGATTGCTCATGTCCGACTTCTGTCCCTCTCCCTGCATCACTTCCTCGCCGTCGGATTCCAACTCGAATACCGAATCATCTGCCTCGCATGTCCATACAATCCCATCGTAGCCATGAGAACCAAATACGGCACATAAATGATACAAAACACAATCATATCCCACCAACTCGTAAACTCCGATCGGACCTTTTCCGTGAAATACAATGTGTAAATCAAAGCGATGATAGTCGCGAACAAGAACCATTCCGCCATCGGATACCGGAAAAATAGCAGTGTGACGAATTCGTGGACGTTGGATGGCCAGCCGACGATGATGAAACTTAGTAAGAGGCAGGTATGCATCGTGACGAGATAGTAACTGATTTCTCGAACGGCGAGTAAGGATACGATTCCATATCGTTCATCGAAATCTCGTTTCTTTGCGCCATCCGGAGGATTCGTCCAAGCCAGCGACTTATGTTTCCAACTCGCCTGCGTCCACCCCTGCGCCCATCGTAATCGTTGCTTCCAGAATGCTTGGAACGTGTTGGGCGCCATCTCAAATGAACAAACATTCATATCATGCACAGCCTTCTTCCCCTTTCCATAAGCTCGCAGCGCAGAATCAATATCTTCCGTCAACATATCCCCGTGCATTTTATGTTCTCGTAAGAGAGGAGCTTTCCAGTATCCGTTGCTACCGCAAAAGAGTCCGAAACCGAACATTCTGCTTCGGCCAGGGTGGGAGATTGCGTAGATTTTATCGAATTCGATGGCGATCATGCGGGCCCAGAAGGATTCGGAGGTGTTGTAGACTATGCAGCGGCCTTGGACGATGTCGACAGACGAGTCGGAGAGGAAACGTTCGGCGGCCCAGCGGGGTTGTGGGGGTGAGGGCAATGGTCGCTGTCGAAGATTCCGATGATTTGGGCTGTGGAGCGGAGACTGAAGAAGTAGTTCAAATTGTCGGCTTTGGATTTGCTGCCGGGGACTTTGATGACTTTGAGGTTTTTGTACATGGTGGGGAGTTGGGCGAGTTCGGTTTCGAGGGGTTCGATGGGTTTGGGGGTGTTGTAGACGAGGTTGATGCGGAGTTTTTCTTTGGGGTAGAGGAGTTCTTCGCAGGCGTAGAGGACTTGGTTGCGGATGATTTCTTGTTCGTTGGGGAGGTATGCGACGATGACGATGTCGATTGTGGGGAGGTCTTTGACTGTTCCGTTGAGGTCGCTGGGGAAGAGGCCGCTTTCTTCTACTGCGATGGCGGCTTTGCGCGCGTCTCGCACCGGTGTCAGTCCGAGGAATGATTCTACTACGCAGCATGCTGCAATGTAGAAATTCGCTGACATGTAGAAGAAGTAGAAAACCTTGATGGCTGCTTCATTGCAGAAGCAGAAGATGGCTGTTGTGACTATGAAATATGTAGAGACCAAGAAGAAAGGTGTAGTGTCCAGAAGCCAGTCTGAGAATGCCAGCGTTCCTGCCCGGATCTTGTTCGCTACGGTTGTGGTGGCAGCTGAGATGATTGATTTGGCCGATTTCCTCGAGGCTTGCGACTGCGAGCGGGCAGCATCGTGCTGGCTCACTGGTAGGACGTTCTGAAATGAGTGCATCGTAGTTTCTTTCCAAGATCTGCACGATATTATGAAATGTGCTGGGACCGGGTGATGAGGGATGCTGCCAGCAGCACCGCGCCAGGCGATTGAGGATGGAGAGATGAGAGATGTGTGAGGTGTGAGTGATTAGCAGTACCTGCATGCATATGCGTCAAAGCAAGACGCGACATCGCCGGATCAACTGGCATATCAATCGTGTGTCAATAGGATGACGATCCAGTCGCATGGCTCATCGCACGACAAGCTCGGCATGTTCAACATTGTCTAGATGCACCAAGATCGTCCATACTGCCCGCCCTCGACTCCGCATCGGCTTCGAGGCTCGATACTGAGCTGGCACCATCGACACAGCCTGAGCCGAGTAGTGGAGGAGGTGAGGTCAGGCGGATCCTTCCAGTGGGTCTTGAGGCTGCAGAAGGAACGTGGCGGCGCAGGTACACACTTGTTTTGCGATTGTTTGGGCGGTTTGAGACACTTCTGCCGTGTTGACGCGACAATGAAGGACGGAGACGGGACGTTGTCGAGAGGAAGCAGCAAGAAGTCGCTTTTGGCCTCAGGCTGCAGGCTGCTTGGCGACCATCTCAACTTCAACTTCAACTCACTTTTGCATGTGGGCCCAGTCCATCAACATCATCAGAAGGCTGTCGGATCAAGAAGCATCTACGAGAGTCTGAATATCTTCCCACAGACTCCTTCGAGGGCCAATGTACCATGCTTGCAAGCCGCAACAAACTCATATTGTTTCAAGTCATACCCGGTAGCTTCAATGAAGCGTACCAAACTTCGCCCAAAACCACGTCCATTTTGTCATCATTATTCTCCGCAGACGTGACATTTGTTTCACCACGACGCGAAGCTTGCCAGTGGATATTGGACTACGCAGGCCATGTCGACCACCATCGGATCCAGCGTACCCGGGCATAGCCTCAGCGCGTGAAAGCGACTTGGCAGAGGTTGGAATTCCGCGAGACATGCTAGACGCACGGATCGATGGCCCACATGCTCGTGAGCAGCACCTCGCGATCAGTCTGTTGAGTTGCAATGCTCAGCCTGCCGCACGCGAAGATTGCATCTAGAACTCGTGGAGGGCTTCCTCTCACACAGGACGATCAGAGACTCCTAGTGGCCACAGGTCGACGGCCCAACTCCTCTGCTGGAGCGTTCAAATCATATGTTGAAGGCGCCAACCGTTGCTTACGCCGATGTCCATGACATCCGACGACACCAGAACAGATTCCTCGAGAATGGCGACAGCAGAAACAGCAGCCAATATGGCGCCAAACAATTCAACCAAATTCGAAGAAAATCTCGACCACAATACGACAAGCATGGAGAAGTCTTCTGACAGCAGAGGTCGGTCCTCTTCGAATTCTCACAGCGCAGGTGACGACTCTGCTGGAGTTGCAATTCCACATAAATCTGGCGCCGCCGGTATCATCCAGGACATCTTTGCCGTTGATCGATCCGGGCATCACGTCTATATTACCGGTCTACGCGGAGTACTGGTCATTCAAAGCTTCATATGGACCTACTTCCAGACATTCGTACCTACTCTGGTCTCGAGAGATACGCCTGGCCCGGTCTACCAGGATCTATTGAGAGAAATTCTCAGTGTGCCGCTGTGGAATCAAAGCCTCATATACAACTTCTTCATCATTCTTTCCATGAGGACAATAGCTGTGTCATTTCTAACGAACCCGACGGGACAATCATACGCTGCAACTATCATTCGCCGCAATGTGAGAATGGTAGTCATCTTGTGTGCTGGATCTGGAATGGCGACTCTCATCTTCTCTCGCATAGGAGTGGAATTTATCAACGAGTTCAAGCAGAAGCTACCAAACGAATCTATCATGACACCAACGACGGTTTACGATGGCGGAGCCGCATTCAATTCGCTGTTCAACCTCTTTTGGTTGACCTACGATCACTACAAACAGGCAGCCAATATGTTCTGGCCTACTGCAACACTTTGGGTTCCTTCAATCATCTACTTCCAGGCAGGTCACCCTCATACCCATTGACAGATTAACCTGGCTAACGAACCCTAGTCGTATACTGTCTACTTTTTAATGGTCATTCTGCCCTTCGCGCGACCAAAATGGCACATTTCCGGCCTAAGCCTATTCGCCTTGGGTTCCTTCTGGATGGGTTATTGGGGCTGGTACTCGGTGACGGGACTGATCTTCGCTGACCTAGCAATCAATGCAACGCTGAAGGCAGAGTTGAAAGCAGGCCTGAAAGTGCGCGAGGACTGGAGAATACCTTACGCGGCTATCGCTCCAATGCTTTTCGCAATTGGAATCGCTTTCAAGTATGCCTTCATTGTGCGGCCGCAGTACATGGACAAGCTATTGGTGCTGCATCCATATCTGGACATCTCCACCAGATACTCGCCTAGCACGACCATTGAAGCTGGTCCGTATGCTCGACTGGACGACTGGTTCGTGATTGTCGGGATTCTGCTCGCAATTGAGCTTTTCGAGAATGCGCAGTACTATCTCTCGTTCAAGCCACTCGTGTACCTGGGAGAGAGATCATTCAGTATGTACCAGACCGTGCTTGAAGCAGCTTCTCATTTTACTAATCTCAACTCCAGGCATCTTCGTTGCGCAGTGCATATTCTTCTGGACAGGAGGAATCAAGCTCTGGCTACTCCTCCGCGACGAGAGAGGTCTCTCTACAGCAAGTGTCAATGGTGTTGTTTTCCTTGTGGGTTTCCTGGCTGTGTCTGTGTTTGCAGAAGTTTTCTTTCGACTGATCGATGCACCTTCAACCTGGTTGGCCAAGAAGACTTACACATGGCTGGTGGATTGATCTCGAAATGTGTTTCAGAAAAGCGAAATCAGGCGAGATGGCTGGCGTTGTGGTTCTAGCTAAACGGCACATCAAATCCCATATCAATATTTCAACAGCCCAAAATCCAAATCAAACTTCTGCCACTGCCCTTGCTGACTTTCTGTTCTCGCCACCAACATGCGTTGTGCCTTGCAGCTTCCGCCACGTTGTCGACCTGTTTCTACTAACGGACCTGCATTTATCTGCTGTGTTCCTGCATCAGTCGCTGCAGGAACGTTCAATAGTTCGCCGCATGCGTCGAACCCGCGTTGTTAGCCGCTGGCCACACTCTCCAACCTCCGCGATTCCGACGCCGCCGAGGACCTTCCCAATGCATCAGCAAGTCCGTGGCATTGCCATGCGACCTACAGCATCCTTGAGGACCGGTTGAAACCAGCGACAGGTCACATGCCGTGCTGCCACTCTGGTACACGCGAATTCGAAGACAATACATCACGTCACACCTGGAACACATGAGGTCGGCGCCTGAGCATCGTGAGGCTGTGAAGACACCACTGGAAGGATAGACTTCAGACACTTCGCTAGTCTATGACCCAGTTGGTACGAACTCAAGCGGATCATAGACGACATCAACGCTGGATGATTTGCTTGTCGGACAATTGTTGCCGGCGCAGCTGAGACATTCGCCAACGATGTCTCTGAGACCACCAGAATTCAAATGCCACGAGCTCGAACGATGGTTACGGTCTCAGTTCCGCGAAACAGATGATTCCTGCGCTGGACTAGTCCTCTGGAATCAGTACCTCGATCGTGCTATGCCGTTATGGCTGACATTGGCGAGGTTGGCATTCCCCACATCGTTGAAGAACGATGCTCGAATCCTGCGTCCGCTCGCCGTTTTGCCTGCTGTGGGATGCATCATCATCATCTAGACAGCTGTGGCTTGCTGTCACCTGCTTGCCACGAGTGGATGCTGGGAAACTGCATGGGACCCAGATCCTCGTCTCAGCTTTCTGAAGAAACGTTTCTAATTGCTCATAATCTTTCCTTTGTCGCCGCAAAACCGTCACGTGTGGCGAACGGCTAGCAACGATCACTATGCTGACCACACTTGCAATCCTCTTGTTCTCGCAGGTGGTCAGCAGCAACGCGCAGAATGTCACATCTGCGAGCGATTGCTCGTGCGGATTTCGGGACCCAAGGACGCAGGAAGTCTTCACTGAGTCGATTATATTGTACTTCAACGAAACACAATCTGTCGATCAGCATGTGTTTGAAGTGCGCAGCTTTCGTAACAAAAATCAACGAGGATGGAATACCATATTCCCGCAAGGCGCAAGTCCAGTCAACATTCAATTTGGCAAGAATGCAACATGGGAATGGCAGGAAGATCTGAACACAACAACACCGAGCATGCAAATGATCCTGGATCCTCCTCTTCGATACGATCATCTTTCAGTCGGAGCTGAGCTTCGTTCCATGCGTCGAGACATCCAATATGGCACTTTTCGCAGCGAGATGCGGTCCGCGCAGCCGTGGGCTGGAGGCAGTGCAATGTCGATGTACGTTAAGTACAACGGCTCACAGGATGTGGAACTCGATCTACTCAGCATGAACAACGCAAGCCTTGCTCGGGTCATGCAGACTGTAAATGGCGAGTATCCATCATATGGCCTCGCGGTAAACTACACCGATATCGAAAATGGTACTGCGCCTGGCTTCCCTCCACGATCGCCGTGGGACTTCATGGAGGTGCAGTTCGATTGGAACGAGACAGTGGTGGACTTCTGGATCAACGGAAATAATTCTCGACACATCACAAAAGATGACAGAACTATACCCGAGGCGCCTGGCACTTTCTACTTCAGCCACTGGTCGACTGGTGACCGAAACTATATGCAAGGGCCACCACAGAATGGTTCATTTGGCAGTGTTAAATGGATACGCGCTTTCTTCAACAGTTCCTTGATGACGAGCTCTGATCACAGCTCGTATGACAAGAGATGTAATGCAGTAAGGCAATGCTCAATTGACGACATCTCTCTGCGCGGCTCGACAGAGTATGCTCGTGCAGCTACACGTCCATGGAAGGCAACACTGCGACAGCGCGGGCTGCGTGATGCAGCTGGATTCGTTGCCGCCGCTTTCAGCTTCTTCGGTGCTGCAGCCATACTGAATGCACTGATTCGACGTGGACCTTGGTACAAGCTGAAGAAAGTCGAGATTCCTGGCACAAAGCGACACTCCACGAATGCACTGAGAAGGTCTCTGCGAGACTCTCTTGGGCCAAGCATGGGGATGTCGTTCACACGCCCGCTTTCCACTCAGGCTCCATACATGACCTTGGAGAGCGCTACCGCATCTGGATTCGAAACACCAGCGCCTGGCTATACTTCACGAGGTGAAAATCATGCTCCATACCCATTTCTATATGCTTCTCGAGGCGACTCTGGGTCTGCGACTCCACTTCCTGCATACGACTCCGGACAAGGAATGCTTACACCAGCTCGGAGCGTTAGATCAGCCAATGGTCGCTGGGTGCCTGGCCATTCTCGAAGCTCCTCTAGTCCACTCCCACGAGCTCAAGATTCGCGTGGGACGCCTGACAGTGCATTACTTCCACCATCGGCGGAACATCCTGCAATCTCTCTTCTCACTGATCCTTTGAGGGAAGACGCCGCTGAGGACTATTTCGACTCACGTTCGAGGGCCTATTCTGATCTGGTTGGTGCCAGTGATACCCGCAAAAGCTCCATGGTCTCTTCCTCGAGTAGCCCTCGTATGGACGCTCTTCGTCAGCTCACTGGAGAAGTGGGTCCGGACGACGATGACGATGAGGATCGTGATGAGATTCGCCCACTCAGCCCAGTCAGAGGCTTCAGCCTTTGGCCTCCACCACCTCGCGGCTGGGCTGAAGACGGCCAGATTGCTGAAGACAACAAACGTATGAGCTTCATGGATCTCGATGATGCGGCTCCAAAGCGCACGAGTCATAGGAGTCTTCGCAGTATCAGAAGTCACAAGAGTCTGAAGGAGAAGTTCCCATCTGTTGAGGTGCCAGAGGCGCCGAATGATATTTCTATGGGGAAGATCATGATCGAGAAGACTGGTGTGCCCGATGCCCTTACAGGAGCTGCGACGGCAGAGCCTGTCAAAGAGCAGCTTCCGCAAGCACCAAAAGTCCCGCAGACCCAGCAGCGCATCGACTATCTGGCAGGTCTTGTTGCTATTTCGTGCATCATGGTCACTGTGCGGCACTTTGCACTTACTTTTTGGCCTTACATTGTGGAGGCTCAAGGTACCACGATGCACTTTGCAGCTGACAGGATACTGTCGTACATTTTCGGGCCCTACATTCTTACGCCTCTCTGGATTGGGCCGTTCTTCGTCACATCTTGCCGCTTTCTGGCTCAACGCTACCTCAAGACTGGCAAATTCGAAGACATTGCAAATAAGATGTTGCTTCGTGCACCACGAATGCTGATTCCGGTCTTCATTTTCATGACTTTGACCTATTTCCTTTTATCTCTGGGCTTGACTGGCCGACTGGAGTGGCTTCCTAGTGTCAGCTACAGCGTCTGGCCATATGTTGTTCCGCAAGGCAATTTTGGCATCTTCCTCAACCAGCTTGTGGAGTTGAGCTACATCATCCCAAACAACCCACCTGAGGTGATCAACAACTACTGCGTTGGCGTCCTGTGGACGATTCCTGTCCAGCTTCAGTTTTCTTTCGTGGTTCTTCTAGCAACAGTCCTGATCAAAGACATCAAGAAACCATGGAAGCGCATGTCGTTCTACATTTTCAGCATAGCCATGGGCTGGTATGGATCGAGCTGGTCTGCATGTCATTGGCTTGGTCTGATGCTCGCTGATGTGGACATCACTTACGACTGGAGACGTAAAATCCAAGCTCGCGCCTGGTTACTCTACCCAACTTTGATATTCGCAACCATCCTCACACTCGCCACGCCACTGGTACTCTTGTTCAATTCTGCTTTCTACTACTTCTCTTTCATGTCATGGGACAATGCGATACACCCGGAAACGACGACAGGCAGGCCGGTGTACCAGACAATACCTTCGATCTGGTATGCATATCCGGAATACTTCGCGCCGACATTTGCGCATCTTTCCTTTAGTCTCGGATTACAGCTCATCGTCGAGCTTTCTGTTTGGGTTCAGAAGGCTTTGAGTATTAAGCTGGTGACCTTTTTCCACCCACACATCATGACGTTGTACTGTAAGTGAATATGTATTCCTGAAATGCGGAACTCTACTGACTGCGAATAGTGCTACACGGCTTCATCTTCTGGAGTCTTGGTGCATATGTTGCTGTGTCCATGAGCGATCTGGGCCTGCCTTACTGGGCGATCTTGTTGATTACAGCAGCAGTGTGCTATGCTTGTTTACTGCTTGTAACAATTGTCATTACGCCTCTGATTGAGTTTGCGACAAAAGGAGCAACGAAGAACATCTGGCGTTGGGCTACAGAGGAACCAGTGCCCCACAGAAAGACGACTGCACCCTTCAACAAGGAACTCATCATGGGCAGAGCACCTGAGGAAGGCGAACCAGACGTCATTCAAGCAAGACGGCCGTCGGCCAGATCGATGGCATGATCTATGACAGATCTTCTGTTGAGCGAAGAGAAATACATTTAGCGTGATATCAATTGAAGCGTTGTCTTGCACATAAGCCGTACATCTGTGGTAGCATTGCAGATCTAGCACACCCAAACAAATCATTGATCCAGCACCTGACACCGAATCATCAATACCCATCCTTCCCCTCAACAACCCCATACGCACCCCCACCCTTCCCAAACATCTCCCCCAAACCATCCGCAATATCACCCGGCCTCTCCCACCCCGCAAAATGTCCCCCCTTCTCATACAACTTCTGAAAAACAATCGGCCCCATCCCACTCCTCCAACTCTGCGGCATATTCGCAATCTCGACCGGAAAATCCGCAATTCCCAGCGGAACATTAATATAACTCTGCACGACCGGTAACGGAACTTCTTTCATATCGTGCGTAGCTTCATAGTACAAAAATGAAGCAGCGTCGGGCCCTGCACGAGAGAAAACGTAAATGGAGAGCCAGAGACAGACTTCGTCTTCGGTCCAGGGGTAGTCGTCTGTCCAGTCGACGAGTTTGTCCCAGATCCAGGCTAGCAATGCGACGGGGGAGTCGCGGAAGGCGTAGTTGATTGTCAAGGGGCGGGTGGATTGCATTGCTACGTAGCCGCGGCCGTCGCCCTGTTTTCATACTTAAGTAAGCAAAATTTTGATGCGTGCAGTGGGGAAGAGGATGCAAAACTTACCATGCCAAAAGGATTCCATTTCTCGGCTTGCGCCATTTGCTTCTTTTCACGCTCGCTGAGTTCTGGTTGAGTTTTGGTGCCATTGGTAAATTCTTCAGGTTGTCCGGCCCAGGCCCAGTTGATATGGTGGGCTTTGACGTGTTGGGGGTAGAGGTGTGCCATGGCTCGAGTGACGAGGAAGCCCCAGTCTCCTCCCTGGGTGACGTATTGATCATAGCCCAGTGCGAGCATGACTTTGTTCATGGCTTCGGCTGTGCATCTGATGTTGAAGCCTGGTTTCAGAGCAGGGCCGGAGAAGCCATAGTTACTGATATTGTAAGCAAGTGTTTTATTTAGAATCTGTTCGACTTACGGCAAGCTGGGCGCTACGACGTGAAAGGCGGGCTTTCCATTCCCACCTTTGAGCATTGGGAGCATTTTTGTCACTTCGAGAAAGGATCCAGGCCAGCCATGAACGAAGAGCAGTGGGATAGCTCCAGCTACGTCGCTCTTCTGGTGGACGAAGTGCACATCGACTGGCCCGTGTCCATCGACGTCGACTTGGACTTCGTAATTTGGCAACTCATTCAGCTTCTTCTCGTGTGCTCGCCTGTGAGTGTTAGCATCAAATGCACCTGGGCCTTGATGCTGGCACACACCAGTCGAACTTGTTGCGCCAGTATTCTGCAATACGTTTCACATCTTTACTGCTGCAAGTCAGCAAGTACATTAAGACTCTATATCTCTTGTCTTTCAACTAACACCTCAGAGCCGTAGGTATCCCCGCCGCCTTCAATGCCTTCAGGATATTCAGCATCGTCAAGCTTGCGCAGCAGCCGGTCGATTTTGGCTTGCGGAACATCGACTTTGTACTCCTTGACTTGGGCCATGGCGTTAGTTTTCTTGTTGTGGTGGATTGTCGATTGAAGAGAGGTTCGTGGGATGTTGTTGCAGTTCTCTTACACCTTATGATATTGCCGAGGGCTCTCACGCGGGCATAGCTATTGTGAGCTAGTAGGTGCTCCTCCCAAGGTACGATCGCACCAAGCTTGCCGCATGGGGAAGTCGATGCCACTGTCCCCGCATTTGTGAGGACTACAACCAGCGTTTCTTGAGTTGAGAAGCATGGCTTTGATCAAGGACTCAAAAACATATTCTGTTCCTGTTGGTCAGTGGTCGGCATTGGCTTCATGGTTGTGGGCTTGTTAAGAGCTTCCAAAGAACACTTCATATATACGAAAACTCGAGACTAATCGCACAGATTGGCATTGTCACCAGTGTTCTGTTTGATAGTTCGCGAGACATTTGATGGACGCTTTCGTGGGCTTCCATTGCTTCCTGTGCGGTCTGAGGCGTGTTTTCTTGCAACCGACGCATTTGATGACGAGAGCTAGATCGACGAGCTTAGTAGACACCACTTTGCCCTTCGACATACGACATACGACCTGTGTATGTTCAAACAGAGACTGGACCATGAACAGGGATAGTGCGTTCGGGAGAAGGACGTGGCGGGGTATGGGTTACGGGATACGGCAACTTCGCCTGGCACATTTTTCCTCCGCCTTTTGCTATTCTCTAAATGCAGGATACCTCTTTCACGAACTCGCCGTCAGCATCGTTTCGCGCAAGACATATCCGACTTACGACAGCAGCAGCAAGATGGCGTTTCTCGCCACGGTTGTGTCCTTTTTGACTTCTCGGCGAGGAATGACGAGCCTTCCCACTTGTTGACACTGATGCTGCGCGCAGCCGACCGCCCGGTTTCACAACCCTAGCGTATTACAAGCACTACTTTACGATGGCGCTTGTGTACTGCCGACGTTCGGCTGTTATGCGGTCGGCGACTGGTTTGGCGGCTATCCTCCTGATGGCAGCCAGACATGTGCGATAAGAAACTACACTCAGCCCAGAACGCCACATTTCGTGCGATCATCGCGAGCCCAAGAGAAGGGCATCTGTTTGAAGCATGCCACGACTTCGATCATCAGCCAGCAGCGATGAGACGGCCTCTCAAGTCCTCCAGCACAGTGCCACTGAGCAAACGCCCCTTATCGGCAGCCGCACAAGTCAAGATGTTCCTGCTACCAGTCACCAGAAGAACCAAAAAGTCGCCTGGCTCCTGTGTCTCAGTATCTTCTTAGGCGCCAGCGCTGGAGGCTTCTCCATGATGCCACTCACACAACTTCTGGAGGACGCTGTCTGTCGCGAGCACAAGCAAGACACAGAGCTGCTTCCCAATCTGGACGACTGCAAGAGCAGTTGGGTGCAGTCCAGAGTCGCTTACCTTCTTGCCATATCCGGAACATGCGATGCTATATGCGGATTTTCTGCTGCCCTTCCATGGGGCATTGTGGCAGATCGGTGAGGCGTCGGCCGTCTGCGAATCATACAAACGTGGCACTGATTCTTTGACAGAATTGGTAGAAAGCCAGTTGTTGTTCTTGCATTGACAGGCGGTTCGCTCGTACTGGTGTGGTGGATGATCGTGCTCGCCCTCCATCCAGCACTGCCACTCTGGACAGGTTGGCTAGGCGCTACGGGGCTATTCATTGGTGGAGGCACACCCATCATGAACGCGGCATTCTTTGGTATCACCACTGATACCACAACTGAGGACGAAAGGTCAGCATTGCGATACAGCAACAGATAACAGCTGCTGACACAGTCGCGCTAGGTCTCTCGCGTTCATGCGTATACACGTTGTTGCCATGCTGGGCAACCTCGCATCCCCAGGTCTAGCATCAATTTTGATGAACTTGGTTGGGCCGTGGCCACTGTTGTTCGTGGCAGTTGCTCTACTCCTCTCCGCCGGCATCCCCTTCATCTTTATCCCGGAGACACTACGTGCGGAAAACTCAGATCAGACCAAGACTTTGTCCTTCTCAGGAACTTTGGCCAACGCCAGACGAAGTCTGTCACATTTGAAATCCCCATGGCTGGCGCTGTTATTCGTCACTTCTCTGCTCTCCCAACCAATAGCTCCAGCGACAAGCGTTTTCCTTCCGCAATTCGTATCAAAGCGATACGATATCCAGGTGAAGAACACTGGTTACGTGCAGACTGTATCTGGTGCTGTTCAAATCTTCATGGTCTGGCTGGGCCTTCCACTCTTGTCTCGGTATATATTGGCTTCTCGGAAGAACGCTAATTCCTGGCAGATCCTGCATGCGGAAAACGAGCAGAAGCGAGATCTGGTTCTCGGTCGTCTCTCGTTCATACTCGTGATAATTGGGACGCTAGGCCTCGCATTCTCACTTTCCCTCGGCGCTTTCATTCTGGGCCTCGTCGTACTCAGTCTCGGATCCGGTTACAGCAGCTACACAAGAGGTCTCATGAGCTTGTATGTGGACAAGGAGCAAACTTCGACACTTTTCAGTCTCGTCGGGATGATAGACGTCTTGGGAGCTATGTACTCGGGCCTTACTTTTGCGAAGCTATTTTCCGTGGGCATGGATATTGGTGGAGTCTGGGTCGGTTTGCCGTTCTTCGTACTGTCACTCGTCACCACTGTTGCCATGGTCCCGCTATTTCTGCTACGCTTACCGGCGCCTAGGATGAGACCAAGCTCAGGTGATACGACGACACAGGACGAAGACTGAAACACGGCGAAGACTCAATGCTTTTGGCTACAAATTCCAATGATACATCGTAAAGCCACAGAAATAGTTTGCGTGGACATGCACTCGCTTTGCAAGCCCTTGTGCCGATCGAGCTCTCGCAGGACTTCAGCTCCAATTTAGCTCAGATCATGCTGCCGCTTGCGAGATCCAGATTTTGAACGGGCTTGCTTTCTCCGGGATACTGCAGTCTCCGTGGGCGTGCTGCGCTGGAAACACTTCTGTCGGATTGATGTCGCATACGAACTGATCGGTCCCGTTGTTTACTCTGCGGAACCCGGAAATACTGGCGCTTGTCAGCTTGAGCAAGATTGCAATGCACAGAGTCCTCTTTACCTGACGCCTGGCCCCAGATCCTCCTTGATGCTCAAGGAGAAATCGCCAATCGAGAATTGAGAGAATAGTTGAAAGGAGAAAGCACTGGCTCCATCGTACGAGTACCGTTCGGAATCGCATCGAACCCATTCCCCAGTCGGAACATTCACACTGTATGGCTCTGGACGAGTCCAATCATTGTCACCCCAGCTTTTCTGGCAGTACGCAGAGGTCTGCTTTCCGGAGTTATCAGACGTGACGTCGAACTCGATGAAGTAGAAGTTCGTGCTTCCGCTTCCAATCGGCTGGTGTGTCGTCAATGTAGGGATCGCGAATGGCGAGTATGCGGCAGCACTAGTGATGCAAGCTACGATGAGAACGACAAAGAAGTCCTGCATGGTGGGCAGCGCGCTAACAAGACACGGAAACAGCTATGGACCCAGAAGGTCAATGTTCGCTGGGCATGGCTGCAGCTTATGTGCTTCAACTTGCATCTCGCCTACGGATCGTGATTGATGATTTGGACCTGCTCCAGGCTAGAATTGCCATTGGAGTCGTACTGACGTCTCATGCGCAGCAGACGGCATGAACGGCAGAATTAAGTCCTGGCGGCACGCTGCACAAGATCGAGCACCCTCTCGGAGGAAAGCGATGGCCATGCCCAATCGCTACCAGACCTCACGTTGTACAAGATCACGAAAACCACATTCTACCTTGGCACCACTTCATTGCATGCAGATACGAAGCTCTTTTCTTCAGAGTGTGGCAGCTGCTGTGGTCGACCTTCAACATCTGCTCAAGCACTGCGGCCATTCCGTTTGGTCATATGCACACGAAGGACTGCATTGCATACATTCTTCCGTTCGCACTCCACACTTAAGCAAGCAAGGAGGAAACCTCTCGCACGCGACATACGTCAAACGCACGCACACCGCACGCATTCCAGTCTTCTTCAGAAAATCGCCGTACCATTCACGTGCGACGACACACCCCTCACCACATTCGCAGGCGCACTCGTAAAGAAAAACGTATACCGCTGATTCTTCTTCGCCAATTCCGCCACCCTTTCGAGGTCAATCATTTCCCCCAACGGCATACCCCAGCACGCAAGGATATATGCATGAAGACCCGATCCATCTTGTGGTGGCGGAAACTTTTCAAAAGCGGGAGCATCGCCTCCCACGGCTGCGAAGTAGCAGTCGTGTAACCAGTCGCGGACTTTCTCTTCTTGGCTGACTCCGGCCCAGATTTGGTATTTGGATTCGTCGGTTCCGTCGAAGGAGAATTCTCGGAGGCCGATGGAGGTGTTTTGGGATGCGGTTCGGGAATAGTAGTCTTCTGTGAAGCCCGAGCGGATGAAGAGGATGTCGCCGATCTGAATGTCACCGCCTTGGGATGCGGGGCGGATGTCGAGGTTTTGGTGTTTGCCGACTGCTACGAGGTTGTCGTAGGTGATGCTGTGGGCTGTGGCGGAGTCGTATTTGATTCCTTGTTCGGTGGCCCAGCTGCGGTAGTCGAGGAGGACTAACAGCGACATCAATGACCGAATTGTCGAAGAGAGGACTGCAGGACTTACCTCCCCGCCCAGCAATCCCATGCTGCGACCAATAATGAATACTCGCCTTCTCATTCGGCTCCGGTCCATCAATATCAGCGCCTTTGGTCCAATTATAGAAATACCCAGTATCGTGGTGTGCAACATGTCGAAAACCATCCCATTGCGTTCCACTCTGCGTATTCAAAGAATAAACATCATCGTACGCATAGTCTTTTCGCAAGGGTTTGATTTCATGTTTAAATTGTTGTCTTCCGAACGCTGGTTGCTCGGGGACGTTCAGTGGGAGGTCTGTTCGAGCCATTTCGCCAGTTTTGATTTCTGCTGCTGCGGCTTTGACTCTTGTTGGTGTTAGGAGATTGAGTCGGCCGAGGAAGTCGTCTTTGCCCCAGAACCAGGCGGCGTATTTTGGAGCGTCCGGAATGGTGGGGAGTTCTTGGATTGTTGGGAAGGAGTTGGAGTCTGGGTTCCAGGTTTCGGAGGCCATGTTTGCTGAGGATGAAGAGTTCCAGTATTCGATGTGTCCTGAAGATACTGAAGTTCGAGCTTTCTTCACAATCAGCCCAAGATTAAATGGCAATTCCCTAAGTTGCCAACTTTATTGCGCTCCGTCTTGTGTATGGAGGATCAAGTACAGCACTCAGTGAGCTTTTTGTCGCAGGTGGTAGTTGCAGATTTTGATTGATGCTGTAAGGAATCTACAGCTTTGTTGAAGCTATCCACCAAGTGTCGAGCTCAGCTCTTAGCCGAGGAGGGCACTGCGCCTCATGTGGAGAATGTCTCCGCTGAGCAGGCATGAGAACGCCAGGCTACAGGTGTTGCGTAGCCACTGCTGACTAGTTCATCCCAGGCTATTTATTCGCTCGCGAATGCATGGATCCTCAAGAATAGCAGAAGTGTAACTTCCAGTCTCGACAACGTTCGTCGCAGCACCTTCCCAGCGAAAAAGGCAGCAAACCAGCATGGCTTCCGCGATCAACGATGTCGGGGCTTACGTCTACGTCTCCTACCCACGAACCGCAGATATCAAATTCAACACAGACTACTACATCAACAAGCACTGTGCACTCGTCGACAAGCACTGGAAACCTTTCGGCTTGAAATCTTGCACAGTTGTGCAGTTCGCAGAGGATGATCCAAGCGGTATCCATACGCAAGCGATCTTGCTATGGGATAGCGCGGAAGACTTCGATAAGGCAATAGGAGCGAATATTCCGGAGCTCATGCAGGATCTGCCGAATTATTCGAATGTCACGCCTATCTTCTACCACGCCAAGGTTTTGAGGCTGGCGTGAAGGGATGAGAAGTGACAGCGCGTTCGATTGCGAGGAAGTTTGAGTGACTGGCTTGTGGTCTGCTTGCTGGAGTGTTCGATAAAGGTGGTCCTGGCTTGTGCGTCGGTGGTGGAGTTTGCTGTACTGTAGGACGAGTTCGGGCAGATGCACTGAGGGAACGTGGCACGAAGCAGCAAGCCTTCGCGACAGACCATGTATGTTGAGAGTCTAGCAAGCTCTGTGTTGCTCAATCGCTCACCTGTGACCAATTCTTGCGTCTATCGCGTCCGCGTGGACGACTCCGGGTCTGCTGAACGTGCTTTTACTCCAGTTCCCAAATGAGTGATGAGTAGTAGCCGAGTCGCACATCCTATTGAATTCAGAGTCAGCCTTCGAGCGGCATCGCATCGCGGCTATTGTGCTGTTGATGGTATTGTGCACGACAAGGTGACTAAACAATAGAAGCGTGAGTGATTGTCGGCAGAAGGGGACGAAATGTCACGCGCCGATCACTTCCCTTTTCGGAACAGCGGAACTCGGTCGCGTCCTCCGCGTTTTGTCAACATGCACCCATCTGCCATATTGTTGGTATTGTCGCTATTGTAACTGAACAATAGCCAACATGCTCAATCGCAGCCATTCTCTGAGTATATCCACCGCGAATACCAACAACATGTTCAAGTACGTATCTCTCACTTCCTTTTCGCACCCATTTCCCAGTCAAAGCACTTCGCGCATATCGAGCAAGAACCATGCCCAGCAACCTCAACTTCCGTGGCGGCGCAAGAGGAGGCCGTGGCGGAGACGGCAGCGCCAAGAAGAAAAACAAGCGCAGCGACGATGTCGAGGAGGAGGGATGGAAGATAGCACCGGCGTACGATGAGGAGGCCAAGTTCTTGCCCATCCCGGCTGACGTCGAGGCTGGGTTCACTCGTTCAGTCCTCGCTGTCTCCGCCCCTGCCTCGCAGACAGAGACACCTGCTGTCGCCGCCGCACCGCCGGCTCCAAAATCCAGCTTCCAGAGCATGCTGGATGCTTCACGCGCCAAGAAGAACCAGGTAACTGACACCACCCCCAGCGCACAGCAGAATAACGCGAACAACAACACCACCTCACTCTTCGGCGGCAACACCACCAGCAACGCCAACACACAGCAAAATCAGCCCGCCGCAGCTCCAAGCTTGTTCGGAAACGCCGGCAACACCAGCACATTTGGCGCGCCAAAGAACAACACGAGCAGCCTCTTCGGCAACCCGAACAACACTCCCAACGCTACAAACATGTTCGCCAAACCCGCTACCACTCAGCCACAACAAGCTGCCAGCAGCCTCTTCGGCGCTCAGCCCGCTACGAATAACACCAGCGGCAGTCTATTCGGCGCACAGCCAGCTGCGAACAACACCGGAAGCAGTCTCTTCGGCAATACTGCGAGACCGACTCAACAACAAGCGCCGTCACTGCTCGGTGCTACACAGGCATCCAGCATGAACCAGGCGACATCATTCGGCAGACTGAGCATGGGCCAAGCCGGAGCAGCACCAGCAGCGCAAGCCGCTTCACAAGTCACCATTGACAACCTCAAGGGCACGACACGATTCGAGGACTGCGCAGACAGCGTGAAGCAAGAGTTGGAGGCACTGGACAAGATGATTCAACAGCAAGAGCAGTTCGCGAAGCAGATCGAGGCTTTCTTGCCCAAGCACGAGGAGAACCTGAACAGTCTGATACCAGATATCAACTTTGTCAAAGACAAGGCCGATGACTTTGAGCAAGCGCTATCTGCAGACGCATACGCGGTCGATGCACAACGCAAGAATGCCGAGAAGGACCTCAAGGACGGCCAGCGGCTGCAGCGCATCGTGACAAACCTCGCATTGCCACAACCATACCAGTACCCGAACTTGAGCAACAACGGTATCAGCAGCATGTACGGCTCCCAACAGCGCTCGCAACAGCAGCAGAACACCAACGAGGGTGACGAGAACTACGACACAGACCTGATTGGCAACTACTTCTTGCCAATGGCTGCCGAATTGCAGAGAACCATGGATTCATACGCCAGCAACCTGGCCGAGATCGAGCAACACATGCGTGTCATCGAAGGCTCGACTGTGCAACAAGCTCAGCAACTCGCTCAGCGGCGATCCGGCATCGGCGGTGCTCAACCCAATGGCGAAGACACTGTTCGCGAGCTGGCGACCACTCTGCGCGGCTTCGAAGAGAGCATTCTTGGTGTTGCGGGCATTGTGGGCGAGTGCAGAGAAGGCGTGACACAGCTTGCACTCGGGCGTCTGGGCTCACAGTTGAATGGCAGTGTACGATGAGAGATTGATGAGGACAGGACGACAGTTTGACTTCGGCATTGAGGCATGAAAATTGAGACAGGCGTCAGGACATACGCTGTAGGCGCTATCAAGCAGGGTACTTCGACGTATGGACGGCCCACTGAGATGTTTGAGGGGATGATGGAACTGGAATGTTTGAGAAGGCATGATGGACATTAGCGAGGAGTTCTCTGCACTGTCCTCCATGGCGGCGAAATGCTTTTGCGCGCTGGTGCGCAAGAATTAAAGACGTGAGTAATTCACCTCCTTTCTCTCAGCTGTGGTGAAGTATAGTTCGCTGACATCATTCATTAGTGCTCCCATGTCCATACATGTACTCCAGCCAAACAACATGGTGACAGCAGGGACCTTGACGGGCAACAGCGTGTTTGCGAAGTTCCTCACTTCGCCAAAGCTGCAGCTCCGCGGTGGTGGACGAAGCAAGGCGGGCAACCATAGATAGCCCGAATGATCATAGCACAGCAAATCCCGAGCTGTCTTCACCCACGATTAATCGTATTCCCACTCCCCTTCGGATTCGCCTCCACATATTCATCCCACTCTCTCGCCTTCATCGTCTCCCGATCCGCCGCCTCATAATCATCCTCATCCACCTCTTTCGTCTGCCGACTCGCCTCGCCTCCACCCTCAATCATGCCGCCTCTCCGTCTCTCCTCTTCCAAGTACTCGTCAATGCTCATCGTCGGCAGACTATGATCCGGTCGGAAAACACCTTGCTTCAACTCTTGTCTCGGCAACAATGTGAATGGTCGAAGAGGTTTGCCTTTGGCATCTAGAAGAGGTCCTTTCATTCCTGCAGAAAGATGTTGCGGACCATCGAGACGGTCTGAGTAGCCTTCTGCGAAACGCCCTCTGTCGCGTGCATCGGAGGCACTTTGGCCCCGCGGATCTGGTGGGGGTGTTGGTGGTGCGAGGGATAGAATATGTAATTCCCGCGCGATGGATTCTAGTGAAGCGAATGTCTGATGTGTACAGTACGCGATATTCGTAAGATGGAGTTCTCTCGCTTTATCATCGTCTTCTTGAAGAATTCTCGGATTCTGTCGTATATATGCCAACTTCTCTTTCAATGCTTTCTCTTCTTTGAATCGTTTGATTTTTGTTTCCCGCCGAGCTGCAGCGTCGGTTGAGGAGGCTGTGGAGAATTTATTGGGGGATTCTTGGTATTGTTCGAAGAGGGTGAAGTCTTCTTTTGAGAGGAGG
Source organism: Cercospora nicotianae (assembly GCA_029490675.1). Taxonomy (NCBI): domain Eukaryota; kingdom Fungi; phylum Ascomycota; class Dothideomycetes; order Mycosphaerellales; family Mycosphaerellaceae; genus Cercospora; species Cercospora nicotianae. The sequence continues at coordinate 4,750,233 of JANQAT010000007.1, read as the reverse complement.
TCGTAGTTGTCGAGGCGTTTGAGGTAGCGTTCGTAGTGGTTTTGGGCGAGTTGGAGGTTGGATTTGCGATGTTCGCGGGAGTTGAGGCGGAGGATGAGTTCGGAGATGCGGTAGTTGAGGAGGAGGTATTGGAGGTTGTCTGTTGTGATGTCTTCGAGGGATTCATTGGGGCTGAAGAGGGAGATTTGGTCGGCGATTTTGAGACATTCTTCGTAGAGTTGGATGGTGGTTGTTAGGTTGTCTTGGAAGCTGGCGGCGTTGCTGTCGAAGCTGCATTCGATTGTGCTGCGCTTCTTTTCGGCTTCGTCGTATACGGAGCGGAGACTGCGGTTCTCTTCGGCCATGTTTGCGCGCGTGTGATGTCGATGTCGAGGGCCTTTCACATGCAGAGAAACGTCGTTGCTGAACGCGCCGCCACATCGCCGGGCCGACTGCCTCCGACGCCACAGCAAACAACAAACTATCACTCACACTCAGATGCCCCTTGCACTTTCACATGGTCATGGTCGTGCCTGCAACAAACATGCGCTGCTCCATGTGAGCGCGGCGCGTTGCACACACTTTGCTCGCGGGCAGATCACCTCTCTGCTCGCTTTCCCAACTCTCATCCACTAACCTCACCACCACATCCATTCTTTTCGCTCCAACATGGGCGCACCGGAGAAGCACCCGCTATCCGCAGATGGCCTTGAGCCCGAACTCGACGACCTGATCGGCTCTGGCGACGAAGAAGACGCCGTCCAGCCCCTCAATGGCGCGTCGACAGCTGCAAGCTGGAAGGAGAAGCGCCGTGCACAACGCGCCATCTTCGACACTTGGATCACCAGTGCCGATGGTCAACAAGCACTGAAGCCCAAAGTCAAGAAGGCCGCCGATGCCCTCGACGACAACCAGTCAATTCATTCGCTTCTAGCCTCGCAGCAACGTGGCTCTCAGATCGTAAAGAATCCGCGTGAGTATCAGATCGAGCTGTTTGAACGCGCCAAGCAGCAGAACACCATCGCTGTCTTGGACACTGGATCCGGAAAGACTCTCATTGCAGTTCTATTGCTCCGATGGGTCATTGACAACGAGATCGAGAATCGTTCCAGAGGACTTCCGGCGAAAATTTCATTCTTCCTCGTCGCGTCCGTGACATTGGTCTATCAACAGTACTCGGTGCTCGAGTGCAACCTTGATCACAACGTAGCACGACTTTGCGGAGCTGACAACACAGATCGATGGAACAGTGCACGATGGCGCAAGGAACTCGCCGAGAACAAAGTCATCGTGTGCACTGCTGAGATCCTCAACCAAGCACTCGCTCACAGCTACCTGAAGATGAGCCAGATCAATCTCCTCATTTTCGACGAAGCTCATCACACCAAAAAGAATCACTCGTACGCTCGTATCATCAAAGACTTCTACCTTACGGAGGAGCTCGCTTCGCGACCACGTATATTCGGCATGACAGCGAGTCCGATCGACGCAAAGATGGACGTGGTGCAGGCAGCATCTGAACTCGAATGCCTTCTGGACTCCAAGATTGCTACGACAAGCGACATGAGCTTGGCAGCAGCAATCAAGAAGCCCAAGGAGGAGGTCTTGAGTTACGATGCCCTGCCGCACGCTGGCTTTGAGACGGAGCTACTGCGGGACATCAAAACCCGATTCGAGCATATACCCGTCTTCTCAAATGTCTTCGAGCGCGCAGCTCAAATTGCTCGGCACCTGGGACGATGGTGCGCAGACAGCTACTTGCTGCACGCCTTCTCCCATGACAAATCAGGCAAGTACGAAATGGAAGTCGAGAAGAAGTTCCACGCCCGCAGAGTGCAGCAAGAAGTTTCAGAACTAGACAATGCTGTAAAAGAGATTCGCGAAGCAATCGAATACGTTCAGACTCGAAAAGACGTCCTCGACAGGCTTCAGTCTACTGACCTCAGCTCGAAAGTACAAAAGTTGCAACATTATCTGCGCTTGCAGTTCGAACGTCCTTCGGATCATCGTTGTATCGTCTTCGTCGATCGACGCTATACAGCACGAATGCTGCACAACCTCTTTCTGCGACTGAGCACACCACATATGCGAGGCCACTTCCTCGTCGGTTCCAACAATGGTGGACTGGACGAAGACTCCTTCTCGTTCAAACAGCAAGTTTTGACTCTGCTGAAGTTCAGAAAGGGTGAGCTGAACTGCCTGTTTGCTACTTCTGTAGCTGAGGAAGGTCTTGATGTGCCGGATTGCAACCTGATTGTGCGCTTCGATATGTACGCGACAATGATCCAGTACGTGCAGTCGCGAGGCCGTGCCCGCAACCAGAATTCCAAGTTCATCCACATGATCGAGCGCGGCAACTCTATACACTCACAGACTTTGAATGAAGTGCGCTACGCTGAGGCAAACATGCGTCGATACTGTGATCTGCTACCGGAAGATCGCAAGCTTGAAGGAAACTCAGACAGTCTTGAAGTCCTCCTCGAACGAGAGAAGACTATGGAGGTCCGGGTTGACCCAATTTCTGGAGCCAAGCTGACCTACGCCAACGCGCTGACGATACTTGCTCACTTTGTCACGGCCATCCCTACAGAATCTGACGAACCTCAGCATCCCACTTATGTTGTGTCAAACAGAGGATCGAAGTACATTGCCGAGGTCGTCTTGCCGGGCAATGCTCCGTTGCGTTCCAAGATTGGCAAGATTCACACCAAGAAGTCGTTGGCAAAGCGTTCTGCAGCTTTCGATGCTTGCGTATATCTGCGTACGCACGGATACCTCAATGAGAATCTCATTCCGATCTACCAGAAGAAACTGCCAGCCATGAGAAACGCGCTGTTGGCTGTTGACATGAAAGCCACTTCTGGATATGCGATGCAGATCAAGCCTAAGATCTGGACAGAGCAGAGAGGATTGTTGCCAAAGGAGCTTTGGGTCACCATTGTCGACTTTCCTGAGGGCCTAGATCGGCCACATCAAGCGCTTGCTTTCCTGACGAGGACTCCACTGCCACAGCTGCCTTCTTTCCCAGTCTTTCGAAATAATAGCGATGCCACGACAGTAAAGTCAGCGAGCCTAATCCTGCCACTCATCGTCACAGACCAGCGTCTTGCACAGCTGAGTGCATTCACTTTCCGAATGTTCAACGATGTCTTCAGCAAGACGTACGACGAAGAGCCCCTCAAACTGTCGTACTGGATTGCTCCTGTAAATATCAACTTGGGAGCATCAGAGGACAGCTTAGAGGCAGAGCGAGCGATCAGTCCCATCAAAGCAATTGACTGGGCCGCTTTGGACATTGTGTTCGCTAATGACGAGCTCAGATGGACTCCAGAGTGGCCCGATGAAGTGTTCGTCAACAAGTTCATCGTCGACAAATTTGATGGAAGCCGCAAGTTCTTCTCCAAGGGCGTGGACCCATCATTGAAACAGGATGACCCAATTCCTGATGATGCGGCAAAGGGCAAGAACAGTGAATCGATCCTCGCATACAGTGTCAGCTTGTGGAAGAAGTCGCGTGCAAAGATTACCTGGGCAGAGAATCAGCCTGTCGTTGAAGCAGAGTTGGCGGTGCTACGCCGAAACATGCTGGCTCCTCCCGAGAAGAAAGAAGTCGAGGGCATCAAGAAGGCGTATCTGTGCCCGGAACCTCTCAAAATCTCAGCGTTGACACCAGAAGTGGCTACCTCTTGCATTTTGTGGCCGTCGATCATTCATCGGATCGAATCATACCTCATCGCCATCGAAGGATGCACTGCAATTGGACTCGACTGTGGACCAAGATTCGCACTCGCGGCCTTCACCAAGGACTCTGACAATCAAGGAGAGCATGATGCAGAGCGAGTAAACTTCCAGCACGGCATGGGCGAGAACTATGAACGTCTAGAATTCATTGGCGATACCTTCTTGAAGACGGCAACTACGATATCGACCTTCATTCAGAACCCGAATGAGAATGAATTTGAGTTCCACGTTCGCAGAATGCAGATGCTTTGCAACAAGAATCTATTCGGCACTGCTGTGAAGCTGAGGCTGTATGAGCAGATTCGCAGCATGGCCTTCAATCGTCGATACTGGTACCCAGAGGGTTTGAAACTGCTCGTCGGCACGGGTGTCATCAAGGGCCAGGAAAAGGAGAATTTCCACGAACCCAGAACGCACGGCCTCGGGGAGAAGACGATAGCTGATGTCTGTGAGGCTCTGATTGGTGCCGCGTACCTGACCTGGGACAAGCCTGGAGCGTGGGAAGCCGAGCATTGGACCCAGGCCGTGAAGGCTGTCACAGCTTTGGTCGACTCCGATGACCACAGGATGTTGACATGGGAAGACTACCGATCCGCGTACAACAAGCCTCATTACCAGACCGCCGAGGTCACAGCTGTCCAGCGTGATTTGGCACAGAAGGTCGAGCGCGAGCATGCATATCGTTTCAAGTACCCGCGGCTGCTGTACTCGGCTTTCATGCACCCGTCAGTGCCATACATCTACGAGAAGGTGCCGAATTACCAGAGACTCGAATTTCTTGGTGATGCTCTTCTGGACCAGGCTTCTATCACGTACCTGTTCCATAAGTATCCCGACAAAGACCCGCAGTGGCTCACCGAACACAAGATGGCTATGGTGAGCAACAAATTTCTGGGTGCTCTGTGCGTTAACATCGGGTTCCACAAACATCTGCGCCACCACCATGCTGCTTTGCAGTCGCAGATCACGGCATATGCGGCCGACTTGCTTGAAGCCAAGCGCGTCGCAGGCGATAGTAGAGATTACTGGACCACAGTTTCCGACCCTCCCAAGTGTCTTCCTGACATCGTCGAAGCTTTCATAGGAGCCATGTTCATCGATTCGGACTTCAACTACGCTGAGGTCCAACGCTTCTTTGACGAGCATGTCCAGTGGTACTTCGAGGACATGAGGATCTATGACACGTTCGCCAACAACCACCCTTGCACGCACCTGCACAACATGTTGCAGACTACGTTCGGCTGCATGGACTACAGGCTTATGGCCAAAGAACTTCCAAGTATCGACGGCATGGAGAGGAAGGATGTGATTGCGGTCGTCATGATCCATGACCGAATCATGGCCAGTAGTGCAGGCAAGTCCGGAAGGTATGCGAGGTTGAGAGTTGCCAATAAGGCACTCGAGAAGTTGGATGGTCTTGCGCCTTTCGACTTCCGTGCGAAGTATGGTTGTGACTGTAAGATCGACGAAACCGGTCGTGTCCAGCTTGGGCAAGATCTGAAGATGGATGGAGAGGATGCTGGTGGGCTTGATGGTGCTTGTGCCGTTTGAGCATGGATCGGTGATAGGCGCTGACCAGTTGATGTAACGGCCTACGATCCGCGAGCGTATCGGGACATGGATGAAGCTCATGACAACGTCTTAGGGGTACGATTCGACGATCTGGCGGTTCGGCAGCATGGAAATGTCCTTGAGGCATGATTGTAGTATAGAGCAAAGATGATACTTTGTCCCTGCTCGTTCGTGGAGCTTGCTCTTCTTTTCCTTTCGCCAGGCTCTTGTGTGTTGTGGATCTGAATCTTGCCGTGCTGTACTTCCACGATGGCTTGACCGCAGACAACATCTGCTCATTCTGGTTCTCAAAATCCATTTTTGCTTCTCGCATAGAGTGTCGCTCATTCAGCAGGTTGTTTCCCAGGGTCCACTTCGTCTGCTCTCGCAGGGGTCGAATCTCCTCAGATCCTCCAACTCCCTCTTCCTGCTTCCTCCTCCGCGCTCTCCGTAACGCATACTGGGTATCATAAAATCAATCCTCTTCCATCTTCATATTCGCCTCTCTGACGCTAGACGCACGGCCTCATGCTCCTCCTTCCGCCCCTTCTTTCGCATCCTCTTTGCCTTGCTCATCTTTCTCTCCGCCCGTTGAAGGCTGCTTCGCCATCACATTCTCAAACTGCGACCACAAACCCTCCACTTGACTGAATTCGTTCCCAACGGCTATAACGCCTTCTAAGCTTCGGTTGAGTTTGTTGATGTTTTGGAGGACGTTTTCCATGCTCTGTTTGTGTATTAGAGAGTGTTTGGAGAGGTGGGGTATTGTTGTGGATTGAGGTGTTAGTGGGGTAAAGTGCGGACTTACGGCTGCTACATCTTGAATGAGAAGAGCTCGTTGCTGCTCGAAGAAGGCGCGGCCTTCTTCTGAGGTGGTGGTCGTCATGATTGATGTTCTGACCTGACCTGGTGGGGAGTACGGATTGGAGTGTGTGGGACGCGTTCAGAGATGACGGAGACGCGACTGGGGATGAAGAGTTCGGCGAGACTGTTTTTCCGAGCCGATGAGATGGTGACTCTACTTCACTCACAAACATGAGTAGGCAAAGGCAAAGACATCAGATCTGCAGAACAGTTGATACTGCCATCACCGCCGTGGAGCTACAGATACTTCGTGCCATGCTGAATGATTTTACAAGCTCATCCGACCTCAAACACCTGACAAGGCCTCCTAAGTTACGACACGACCTTTTCAAAGTTGACGCGACCGCGAAAAAGCTTACGCGACCGCGTTCAAGAGTCAACTCAGCTTTTACGCGGTCGCGCCAGCTTTCACGCGGTCGCGTCAGCTACCTGGAGTTACGTCAGGATGGCCGGTCATGAAGGCATGGTTCAGGTTGGTAAGCGAACTCTAGGTGTCTGAAACGTCCAGCCATGGCGTTCCCAATGAGGCTATTCTGTCATCAATACACTTCAGCCATCGACGAAGCTTGTACGACTGTCGTTGCAAGGAATGCCGACACTGAAGTCCCCAGCTGTATTCAAAATTCAGTGAGTCGTTGTGGCTTCTGACTGCTTACAACAATGCCGCTTCGATCATGGTGGCCGATCGGCTGTCGTATCGCTCATTAGATGCATTGATGCCGCAAGTCCAATTTCCGGAATGCATTTGTCGTAGCCGCTATGGACAAGTCGGAGGCGGTCGCAGTAAGGGCTGGATGAAACGGAAATACGACCTCCCCGGACAATCGCTTAAACGGGAGACGAAACGATTGTTAAGCATGCTCCGATAATTCTGAGCACCTCGACAAATATATGTATAAGACTGACATGGCGTTTAGTACATTGTTCGATCATACTGATCAGTAACTTGAGCCCGATTGAGCCATCTCACTAAAGATCCAGCCACTGTTGCACAATCACGGTGAAGCCATGGCAGTTCCCGACTACGACGCAGTCGTCGTTGGAGCAGGTTTCGGCGGCATCAGGGCAATGTTAGAGCTTCAGGCACTCGGCATCTCAATGGTTTGTTTCGATGCAGCATCAGATGTCGGTGGTACCTGGTGGTGGAATCGATATCCTGGCGCAAGATCCGGTGGCGAAGCATCAATTTACACCCTCAAGTTCTCGAAAGAAGTAGCGGACGCTTGGGACTATTCTGAGAAGTATCCCACGCAGCAGGAAATTCAACGTTACCTTGCTCGCGTTGTTGGTAAGTCAAGTATGCTGTATTGCAGCCGTTGTGGCGAGACTGACCGGACACAGATCATTACGATTTGCGACGGCGTATTCAATTCAACGTACAAGTCGTGTCTGCAAGATACAGCGATGAGCATCAGTTCTGGACCATCGAAACTGCAGCTGGCCGATCTGTCACTTGCCGTTACTTCATTCCGGCCACAGGAACACTATCAATTCCAAGGGAAGCACCTTTCAAAGGTCTCGAAAGGTTCACAGGGAAAGTCTATCAATCATCCAGTTGGCCATCTCGAGGTGTTGCGCTGGAAGGCAAACGAGTTGCAGTTGTTGGAACTGGCTCTACAGGCGTCCAGCTAGTTCCTAAGCTTGCTCCCGCAGTGAAAGAGCTACTTGTACTTCAACGCACGCCATGCTACGCCATTCCGGGACGCAACGAAGGCATTGACGAATTCCGAGCTGCCGAGATAAAAAGCCACAATGAAGAGTCGTGGAAGCTGGCAATCAACAATCCTGTAGGTCACGACTCCGTTGCTGCGAGCAAAATCATGAAAGGACTGGATTCTGCGACTATTCGACAGCATCTCGATAAGGGATGGGAAAGTGGATTTCTTCCTTTTCGATTACACTCGTTCGCGGACATTTACACAGATCCCGAGTCGAATGAGATCATTTCCCAATATGTTCGCGACAAAATCCACGCTATTGTAGACGACCAGGCTACAGCAGATCTGCTATCTCCTTCGTACCCTTTTGGAACGAAACGACCCACTTGCGAGCACGGATACTACAAGACCTTCAACAGACCTAATGTCAAACTTGTTGATGTTAGCGGTGGAGAAGTCGAAGTCTACGAGAAGGGACTAGTCACGGCTGATGTCGTTCGACACGAAGTAGACATCATCATCTTCGCTGTAGGCTTTGATGCCGGACCAGGGGCATTGAGCAAGATCGCTGTTCAGGGCAGCTCGGGAAAATCCTTGAAAGCCGCATGGTCCGAGAGTCTTCAAACCTTTGCCGGAGTGCTTGTTCCGGAATTCCCAAACATGTTCATCATCAATGGACCGCACAGCAGTGTTGGTAACCAGCCAACGACAGTTGAAGTCGCGGTCGATTGGACGGGCAAAGTTATCGCCCATATGCGAGAGAATCAGATCTCGGTTGTTGATGTCAAGCGTGAAGCTGCGGCCGCTTGGACGCAACATGTTAGTGACTTGTGGAACTTTCTGCTTGTTTCGAAGCCTGCTGCGGCTGCTCGTTCGTGGTTCGTTGGGGCGAACGTTCCGGGCAAGAAACCGGAGATCTTGATGTACTTTGGTGGCATTCCGAATTGGAGGTCTTGGTTGGATAAGGAGGTTTCTGGTGGTTGGACGAGTTTGTGGTTTACGGGTGCGAGTGGGCGATGAGTTGGACGTTGAGGAGACATGTTGGTGTCAGGCTCAGAGATCGCTGCTCTTGTGCAGCCTTAGACAGATATAGCATTGTACATATGCCATGAGTTGGGCCAATCTGCGGTAGACTGAGTCTCAGCTTCAGAGCTTTCTTTGGCTATTCCTCGACAGTCGAACTGTGCTTAGCCATGGAACTGAGACACTGAACAGCTCCGACACGAATCTGCGCATTCCGATCGATCGCAGTCGCGTTCTAATCATAGACCACGATCTGAATTAATCAGCTGTTGCCTTGAAATAGACCCCTGGGCACTTTAGCCTTCAATGTCCAGCATTCCGGATCGCAAATTTACTCGTACAAATACGGCCCTTCGCCCACACGCTTCCCAACGACCTATCCCGCCCTCCACCAGACTGTGATCACTCTGTCCAGCTCAACATGCCTCTTGACCACCATACTTTCGTCATCCACCAAGCAAAGCTCGATCAGCTGGTCAACTTCCTGGTCACCGCCTTCGCTCCCATCGGTCTGCGAGAAGTCTATCGCGCCGGCCCTTCTTGGACTGGTATCGGTGACAAATATCCATTCCTCTGGCTCCGTGGAACTTCAGAAGACCTGGATGAGAAGACTTTTGATCACATACTCAAAGAGTCGCACGTTTGCTTCCGTGCCGAGAGTAGGTTACCTTAGGATCACATAGTCGGTGCGTCGCTGATGGGATTGTAAGATCGAGAACAAGTCCACGCCTTCCATGAAGCTGCTGTCATGGCCGGAGGGATTTGTAATGGTCCCCCAGGTTTTCGAAAGCAATTTGCGCCGACGTACTATGCTGCGTATATTCTGGATCCTTTCGTTGGAGTTAACTGGGAGGTTGTGACGCACGCGGAGGGTTAAAGGATGTATTTTCGTTCAGGACGCAAGTACATTGCTGTCGAACATGTTAGTGGCAAAACCGTAGTGTTAATAAGTGTTCGACGAGGTCGAATCTCCAACGCTGGAACTTGATCTTATTGGAAACAACAGTATGGTCGATGGCAACTCACCGACTGTACCATTGGTCTCAATGCAAGTCGTTGAATGACGACACTGTATCGCAAGACTACTATTCAACCGTAGCGTTGCTCCATTCAAGCTGGGACCCGGCTCCTGTGTAAGCGTATAGGATCACAGTCCAGTTTCACAGCCTAAATGCAGCATTGCAAACTCCCAGATAGACTAAGAGCGGAGTGGCAAAGGCAGCGAAAAGTCTGGAGTCTGTCCTTTGCGGCCACTTCACCGCTGACATTCCAGCCTTCTAGTCAATACATGGCGTAGTTTCGGGGAATGGGGCTTTGAACTTGTGAGAGATAAGCACCAAGTCCACAGTCAGGGCCGTGAACGGGGATCGGTACATTAATTGGCCTCACTGTGATCACTAGCATGAAGCATGTATAGTCCCTGGAATGCCTACGGTCGCAGAACAAACGTCTCCTGGATTCTATCTCGCACTCTTGTCATCCCCGTAACGAGCAGGACCTTGCAGACCCAAACCAAGCGTTCGATTCGCATGTGCTTGGCAGACGCCAGTGGCTACGTAGGAAAGACTAGGACGTATGTCGTAGTTCCGAGAACCTCTCGTCCTGAGAACATGCTGCGAGTAATTGGCGTGCAGCGGCATTAAGAGTGTCGATCGCCTGTGACTGCATGGGAATCGCGTGGTTGCTGTCGGATCGACAGAGCATCTCGCGGAAGTTGTCAGTTCACTGCGTAGATCCCGGTTGCCGGCAACATCAAACGGTGCGAACATTCGTCATTGTAACTAGTGCAGCGTGCCACAACCATACAATAGATTAACAATGGTCAGCTGTCGCGTGTATGCATTCCCGACTTATCAGATCGAGAATAACACGGCCGCTGATCATTTCAGTCGATCTTGCCTATAGTGGGAGGTACGTATAGACAATTGATGTGACACATTTCACAACGGGCGGGAATTAAATCAAAACCAAATTGGAATGCACTTTATTTGACTGTCAGAATCCCGACTACCAGGCTGTGCACCGTCCTGTGTTACCTCGAACTTCAAGCTGCGAAAGTCAAGATGCTGTTCCAAGGGTCGTCAGTATTGTCCCTGGCTTCGATATTGGCAGTAGCCGCTGGGCAGGCTGCTCCTGCGGGTCACGAATACAGACCTCCTGGACCAAACGATGGTACTTGCACTGTCCGCCGTCGAACAACAACATTCACTGATATATCCATAGTGCGCTCTCCCTGCCCTGGTATCAATTCGGCAGCAAATCATGGTGAGTCTCTAAACTAGATTCTTCATTAGCACTTAGACAAAGCACTGACCAGAAAAGGGTTCATTCCACGAAGCGGTAGAAACATCACACCTCTCCAAGTCGCACAAGGCCTCAAGGAGGGACTGAATGTTGGCTTGGACTTCGGCCTTGTCGTCGGTCAAGGCGCGACCCTCTCCAATCCCAATCCCCTTGCTGGCACATTCAACATGGATCAACTCCGTGCTCATAACTTTCCCATCGAGCACGATGTCAGTCTTTCGCGTCAGGACTTCTACCAAGGGAACAACCTCAACTTTAACCAAGACATCTTCAACCAAGTCCTGGCCTTCTATGAAGGCATGGAACGCACATCGTTTCCAGTGGCGATGCACGCTCAGTGGGCTCGTGTCGACAGACAACGGCAGCTAAACGGCGATAAACTGATCTACGGACCTCGACAGCTTGTGCTTGGTCTCGTCGAAAGCAGTCTTTACCAGAGTGTTATGGGTAACCCAATCACCGGCGAAGCTCCAATTTCTTACGTCAGGTCGTTCTTCGGTGAGCACTAAGTCACCTTGTCAGATGTGATCTCAATGTTGACCGGATTGTAGAACAAGAACGCCTTCCATACGAGCTGGGATGGACCAAACCGGCCGTCGAAACTAATTTTGCAACACTGGGAATTATGGCCAACAACATGCTGCTGACTGACCCGGGAGAGTTTGGAGAGCAATTGCCTGAGCTTACGGGAGACTTGGTGCAAGATGTGTTCCAGCTCAGAGATCCGTTGACGGGCACTCTTGTCAATGCGACTTGTGCTTTGCTGGGACGATGCTAGGCTGGTTATGTCAGCAGCACGAGAGTGCGGCCGTACCTCAGCTAGAAAGCGTAATGATCAACGTTTGTGCTTATTCCCGACACCTCTTGTTCATTTATGATCGTCCACGGCTCCTTCCAAATTTGCTCAAGCGCGGCTCTTTCGCGTTACCGACCTCTGTATTCGCGACGGATATAGCATCCCGTGAGAATCCCACTTTGCCTGAGGAAATAATCTGCGAGCTGTGAACGGAAGTCATCGTTTCATGAATGTGTACTTCATCTTTGGAAGTGCATGCATATGTTTGTGCTTGGATATATAATCTTGTTACTTACTGCGCACTCAAGTTCGCACCACTGTCGTATGGTCTCAGGGTCGAAGTCGTCATTATTGCAAATACAGCTGCGGGAATAAGTACTACCTGCGATCCGGGCCCGTTAGGCTCAGGCGCGTGTCAATCTGTGAAGACTACGATATCTCTTATCTGTATAATACAGACATCCACTTCGCGAAGATCAGTAGTAGGAACACGATAGCCATGTCTTCTAACGAGCCCATTCCGTTCAGCGAGCCACCGTGGCTCCTGAAGCATCCCTCACCGTATTACAAGGAATCACACTGGAAATGGCAGCGATTTTGCCGTGAATTTATCGACGAACACTTTACACCACATGCACTGCAATGGGAACGAGATGGAGAAGTTCCGTCACATGTATACGGCATGTTTTCCTGAACACCGACCATAAATTCAATCACTAACTGGGTAGCTGTGCTGAACAGACACATTTGCGAAACATAATATGATGGTTCCCAACCTTCCAGCTCCTCTTCCAGTCAAATGGTTGAAAAGTGTTGGCATTGATCATGTGGGAGCGGTCACGGTGGAGGAATTCGACTACATGCATGTGATGATTTACTCTGCCGAGATGATGCGTTGCGGTCTTATGGGACCAGTGACTGCAATCACTACAGGCTTCGCATTTGGAGTTCCACCCATTGTTCACTTCGGCAGCCCAGAATTGCAGAAACGCTTCCTTCCTGGTCTCTTGACTGGGCGAACAAGAATATGTATTGCCATTACAGAGCCGGATGCAGGGTCTGATGTGAGTTCATCCAGCCCATCTTGGAATATCGCAGCTCACAACCTTGAATTAGGTCGCGAACGTACAAACAGTGGCCGAGAAGAGCAAGGACGGAAAGCATTTCATCGTGAACGGTACGAAGAAGTGGATCACAAATGGAATGTGGAGCGATTATGCTTCGATGTGTGTAAGAACGGGCGGCGAAGGTCCTGGAGGCTTAAGTGTCCTGCTTGTGCCTTTGAAGAACACGGAAGGCGTCAGCATGCGCAAAATTCCAGTCGTCGGTGGAAAGGCTAGTGGGACGACGTTCATTGAGCTTGATGATGTCAAAGTTCCCGTGGAGAACATGCTGGGCAAAGAGGGGCAGGGCATGAAATACATTATGGTAAGTCGGCATCCCGATGGTGAAGGCTGAGTGCTGACGAGTTCAAGACCAACTTCAACCACGAACGAATGACGATCGCAACACTTGTGGCAGCACAGGCTCGCGTGGCACTGGCGGCAGCTTTCGAGTGGGTAATGAAGCGGGAGGCCTTCGGAAACCCACTCATCAATCAAGCTGTCGTTCGACACCGTCTCGCAAAAGCCGGCGCAGAGTTGGAGACACTCTGGGCTTGGGTAGAGTAGGACTCCTCGGCCTTTCAAATTGAAGCCACCGGACTAACACTTCTGCAGGAGCTTCGCCTATCAGATGTGCCATTTCAAGAAAGAGGAGGCAGATGTTAAGATCGGCGGCCTTACCGCTCTTGCTAAGGCGAAAGCCGGGCTTGTGTTGAATGAATGCGGCCAATGTGCGCAGCTGCTATTTGGAGGCAATGGATACACTGCGACCGGCCAGGGAGAATTGGTGTCGAAGATTGCGAGCGAAATCCACGGTGCGAGGGTTCCTGGCGGGAGTGAGGATGTTCTCTTTGATCTCGCGATCCGCCAGTTGCTCAAGAACTTCCAAAGACAAGTCTATACTAAGCTATAAGGATTGGATCTGTGCATATATATCAATATTGTTGGTGTACAGCCTAGATCCGAGCCAAGTTTTCCGTGCGTACACGAGGCAAGATCTCTCTCAGTCGGGGAATTGCAAATGCAGGCCCGCATCCTGATACCATCAATCATGAGGTTGGAGTTGCAGCACCATCACGCGGCCATCCCAACGCGATGGCTACCAACAGCTGGATGGTATTTTTGACCGATTGGTGAAGCTTTTGACGTCGCGAAAAGCCGATTGTATTATGGTGAATGACAGCGGCATTTTTGAACGTGAAGCAGTCTGATAATTTGCTATCTGATCACACCACACTTTATCGTAAGTACTACATTCCTTCATCTCTCCATAGTCCGGAGGTCACACTGATCGCCAAATTTCACAGAGCCATTTTCAAACAATCATTTAGATGATGCCAGGAGTTGGTGGGATTGGCAACAATTGCCAGAGGTTGGTCGGGCGGCCGCCGATATATGTAGGAACTTGAGCGAAAGCACGAACAGCAGTAATTCGGCAGTCGGGGTTGAAATCAAGGTAGACTTGGCCAGAGAAAGTGACGGGAACAGGGACAATGGAGCTGACACCCACTTTTGGCATGTGTTAGTCCTATTTGGAGAAAAGACGATGGATAATGTGAGGACTTACAAGTCACATTGGTGTAGATCACAGTTGTGCCGTTTTGTGGGAAATCGACATATTCGCCAGTGACTGAGGAGAAAACTTGGCGGGTCTCAACGCCAAAGTTAACGACACCGTTGCCAGTGACTCCCACTGTGACTGGACCACCGCCGTTCGGCCAGCTGCGAAATGTCAGTGACAGATTGTGTGGCCTGGTTGCAAGTTGGAACCCACATTTGTGTCACGCAAGAACCGTCGAGGTCAGGAACGCCAAATGGAATGGCCCTGAAAGCATCTCGAACCGCAGTGACGCCAGGCTGAGCATAGGCGAATGGAACTTGGTTCGAGATGGCGATTCTTCGCTCAGCAGTGCAGGAGCCGCCGCTGAATTGTGGGGCAGGTGCTGGGGCTGCAACAGCAGAGCCAAGCACGGCAGCGCAGGCGACCAGCGTAGAAGTAAACATTTTGATAAGTGTGTGTAAAATCAGAAATATCTGGCAGATAGGCTTCTGAGAAGTTGTTGTTGGCCGCAATGGAAGAGGTCTGCGATTGATCGACAGGAGACGACATTAATATAGTATGCAGTTGTTGGCCACATGCGTTGCCACGCACTATCCAACACGCTGATGGCCTGCATACCGCCAGGAAATATGGCGATAATGCGGACACAAGCCAAATTGTAGATCATCTGCCGCGTTTGTCACTTTGCGAGTGCCACTCTCAGCCTTCTCGTAAGCGGCTGCGTTTACCCCATGTTGTGGTAGTCTAAGGGCTCTTAGCTATGTGAAGCAAGGGTTCTGATTTGTGGGAATGCATAACAAAGCTGGCAGGGTCCAAAGGATGATTTAGATCGTCGCATCAAAGCCTCGGACGGTCTCTAGCGCGCCCACGCCGGCATATGATCAATCTGATCGCCGTTGATCTGTTGGGAATACGGTTTGTGCTCGAGGATGACTGATTAAAGTGTTTCCGACTATTGCCTAGAGTTGCTGAATGTTGCTCGGTAGTGAGAATGCGAAGGTGAATGTCTGAGAGAGCAAGTGTGGTCAAATGTCACGTGCCGTGACGTCGCGCTAAGCAGGGGACCCTTGCCGGCCACCCGACCGACCAAGTGAAATATCAACAACATCGAACCGCAGCAGACCACAAACATCGCGGCTACACTTGCCACCACATGCGAGGCCTAACAAGAAGCTCAAGGCTCACGCCGGGATGAAAAGCACTCTGTCGTCCGCATGGACCAATCTGCGCCGCCCTCCTCCGGGCGATCCTACTCCGTTTCCATGGCCGAGTCTTCCATGCCAAGTAACGCCTTCGTGGGCTCCGACGGCTCGTTAGCACCCTCAGGCAATCCCTGGACGCCTCCAGAAGAGAATGGCACTGGCGGGCAAGAGGCATACCCTTTCCGCAATTTTTGGAGCGTAGAGGGTGGACTTGACGAAGTTCTGTTTGCCATACCGAGCAGGGAGCAAGCAGACATTCTGGTCACCGCCTTCTTCAAGTACGTGGATCCATTGTACCCAATTATTCCGGAGAACTTGTTTCGATCCCGCTTCGAGGAGTTCTGGGCTCTTCCGCCCATAGACAGGTACGCCACGCCTGAGCTAGCTTACAATATGTGTTCCGTGTGCAAACGCTCACACGATGGTACAGAGGCAAATTCAATACAACATGGGTCGCTCTGCTCTTCATTGTGCTGGCTTCGGGCCACATATACGTGCAAGACCCAACAGCAATTGACTTCACATCCGTTCCGGAGACATACCTATCGTGCTGCTACCGGGCTCTTTGTCTAGTCTCATTCCTGAGCGAGTGGTCTCTGGAGACGATTCAAGTACTCATTCTTATTTGCAACTATTTTGTAACCAGTACCAGAACCGCTGACTGCTGGACGTTCTCGGGTATCCTGCAGAAGATAATTTATGGACTGGAGTTGCATCTTCCTCCCCGCGAGCGCATCGGTGTCGGAAAAGCACCTCCGGTACGCCTTGTGGCAGGCATTCATGTTTCAAGATGTCTCGCTATCCTATTTTCTCGAATTAGTTCCTGCATCCTGTCACCATAGCATCGATGTTAGCCTTCTTAGGCCCGTCGATGATGGTGAGAATAATCCGGATAGTCGACTCGAAGAAATGCTGCTTTCAGAGCGAGCACACGTCGACATTGCATATCTCAACAACAAAGCGGATGTGGCCTATCAGCGAGCCATGTGGCAATTCTCTACATTCATGCAGAAGAATATATGTATTCCAACGGCGTTGGGGAGGCCGATTGCCAGAGATGCCGCGCACAAAGCAGGGCTCCTGGCAGACTTGCAGAGTATATACGAAAACTTGGACCCGCCTTTCCACTCCATCGACTTTCGCGGACAGCAAGGCCGTGTATGGAGGCAAATGATCATGGTTGCAAGCAACTACAATCTTGCTTTCACTATGCTGCAGTTGGCTCAGAATCCAGCGACCGGCGTGGGGATAGATTGGCGCGGCGCCCTCAAGTCATCCAACAAGGCGATGTCTGCCTTTTTTGACTTGGTGAATCAAGATCGACAGTATCTGACCATGATGACACCGATCAACACTCGCGCTTATGCGCAGACGGTGAGTTCTTGAGAATGGTCTCCACGCTGAATACTGTAATTGTTACACTCGCTGACTTTTATATCCCGCGTCAACAGCTCATGATCTGCAAGATACTCTCTACGGCCAAGGAGCAGACAAGTGGACAGGAAGAACCCTGGCTGCAATTGGCTGTGGGAAATATCGAACGATACATGGACTTGTTGCACCACGCCCGCGGATCTTTCGCATTTGAAGTCAAGAAGCAGGAATACCTCAACGTGCTTTGGGGATATCGCGAGCTTCTCTCAGCAGGAACTGTCGGCTGAATGGGTCAGAGTGCTCATGGCGTGCACAGTTGAACGGCTACATCTGGACCAGGACTGTCTCTACCTTGAGTCCATGGAACTATCCCGGTCACAGTGGTTCTCGATATTTCACCATTGCCTTTGCCTGGAACTCGGTCGTATGATTGAGAAATTGTTTTCTTCCACATTGTACAATATGCTGAAGCAATTTGATATGTGCATCCGAGATTCGATGTTCTTTGCACAGCTTGGTCCCGACTCTCATTAAGCGCCACGCTAGTATTACGCTTAATAAGAAGTCAGACTAGCGCTACGCCACGCTACCCCGCAACGAGAAGGACGGAGACGGCGGCGCCCCAAAGCGCCACTGATGGCGAATTGAGTGAGGGGTGGTGGCGCTGCTCATGGCGTTCTCCGGGAGGCCAGACGTCTGCTCTGAGAGAGACTGGCAGAGATAGAAGTACTCCAATCTCGTTTTCATCATCATTGTGAGGTGATTCTCGCCTCGCCAAGAGTGGATTGTCTATCTTCCCGTGCTGCAGAAACTAGGTCCGGCATTATGAGCGAAGTCGACGCCTGCCTACCGC
Source organism: Cercospora nicotianae (assembly GCA_029490675.1). Classification (NCBI taxonomy): domain Eukaryota; kingdom Fungi; phylum Ascomycota; class Dothideomycetes; order Mycosphaerellales; family Mycosphaerellaceae; genus Cercospora; species Cercospora nicotianae. The sequence goes on along the minus strand of JANQAT010000007.1, from coordinate 4,732,224 downwards.
ACACCGCTATTGCCGGCTGGTATGGCGAAATGTCCATGGATAACACGAGCTTCGGCCTCAGTCATGGTCTAAACCCGGCCGGAGACGATGATACTGTCGTTGTCCTCAGAGCCGACCGCTCTGCGCAGGCCGGTGCCGATGTGAACAGCAACAGCAGCAGCAGCACCCGACGCACCTCTACCGCCAACGACAAACCTGCTGTTCGCGGTAAGAAGCGCAACAAGCCTACACTGAATTGTCTGGAGTGTGTCGAGCGCAAGTCCAAGTGCGATCGCGCACGTCCATCTTGTTTCACTTGGTACGCTCCGCCTATCCATCCTGGCTCTTCCAGGATCATGACTAGACTACTGACCTTCTGGAAGCATTCGGCGACAGACACGTTGCCAGTACACGCATATTGCAGATGTCATTGCCGCCAACCCAGCAAGTACCGTCAATCCACGTAAACGCTCGAGAACCGACACGACCACGGAACGTCCTCTTCAACCTATTGTGAACATTGAAGATACAAATCGCCGCTCCTCTGTCGCCATAATCACTGCCAGTACGGACTCCACCACCACTGCTACCATCCCTTCCCTCAATGAGCACAATCAGCTCGACTTTCAGCAGGATTTTGGGGCCATTGAAGACGATGAGCCAGACGAGTTGAACCAGCTCCTCAACGTAACGCCTTTGATCCCGAATGTCATTGACACCTTAGCACCCACCATAATCGGCTCACCACTTTCGGCACGGCCGAGTGAACGCCATGCATTGCTCAACCTGTTTGGCGCCGCGAGTATTGAGCATCCCTTTCGTGTGTATATCCCGCTCTTCACTTCCAGCAGCATACATGCTAATGTCAACTGCAGAGAACTACTGGACTGATGCGGGCGGCCTCGTTGAGGTCGTGGCCAGTCTGCCAAACAGGTCTGATGCCGAAGTCCTAATTGAACGTTATTTCGACACCGTGGATCCTGTGTACCCCATCATCGCGTGAGATGCATTTGTCGCGGACGTCGAACGTTTCTGGAATCTGCCCGATCACGGTAAACACAGACACGACCCAGCACAAATAGCGCTGCGGTTCGCAGTCTACGCCAACGCTGCACAGGACTCCACCTTGAGAGAAGGCTCGGACGTTCAACTGGACATGGCCTCATTTTACCTGAGTTGCTGCCACCAGAGTCTGTGCATCTCAAGTTACCTTAACCGATGGTCGCTATTGACGGTCCAGACGATGATTTTAATCTGCCATTTCATGATAACGAACAACCGCATTGCCGACGCCTGGACGATCTCTGGCATCGTGCAACGTCAAATTTACCGCCTGAGACTCAACTGCATTCCTGACGCTCTAGGTCTGCACCTGGATCATGAGACCGTGCAGGTACGACTGCGGCTATGGCAAGCGGCCATGTTACAGGACACGTTACTATGTCTGCGCCTCAAACGACCTCCATCAACCACCTACTTTAACGTCAGCCACTACGACATGCAATCGTTTCGGACGTCTAACCATTATGCCTCGACGGACGTCGCGTACGTGCGTGCAATGTGGCAATGCTCGGTACTAATACAAGAGACTATTTGCACTCCACGCTCAAGTCACAAGCCACTCTGCACCGATGCCGCACACAGGAGTCAAACAGTCTCTAGATTTCGAGAGCTGTATTCTCAGTTCGAGGAACCCTTTTGCCAGACAGCACCCTCTCGGTTCGATCATTTATCGCCCCGCCTGCTTTACCAAATGGTCACTGTGGCCAGCACTTACTTCCACGCACTCATGTTTGTCTTCACGGACAGGAATGAAAAGACAGGGGTCCACAGCGATCCCTCTGGAGCCATTCGAGCCGCCCATGAGGGAATGACAGCTTTCTTCGCACTGGTCCGAATCTCACCGGGCCACATGCGTGTCTGGGCCGCAGTTCATAGCCGCACATATGCCATGGCGGTTAGTTTGCATCTTCAAGTCCCTTCCCTCAACGAATAGAGAGCTAATCGTTATGCGTCACAGGCAGTGATAGGAACTATGCTGGCGACTCACAAGAGAAACAGCGTCGCCGGTCGACGTGTCGTAGTTGATGATCCGCAGCTCATGCTTGGTAAGAGTGATTTTGACCGATACGTCAGCATGCTAGAGAGGGCGCAGGGTTCACCAGAGTTTCGGGTCATTCAGCGTGAGCGGTTGGCCAACCTCAAGACGCTGCAGGCGGAAGCGCAGGCCACAACAAATTGATTGTCCTATGCATGCACTACTTGATGGTTGCGTTGAGATAGAGCCCATTCTTTCATACGAGTGTGCGCCAGAGTGCAAAAAGCTCATCACATGCTTCCTATCTTCGCAAGTGACGTCTGCACGACCTGTTGCGTACGACTGATGGCCTACTATGTGACTTCGATACAGATTGTGGCCTCGAAGCATGACCCAAACGCAGACCGCAAGCGCGCGGTGAGGCAATAAGTCGGGAATAACACATGCATCTCTGTTAGCCTAAATCTTTTGGGCATAGCGCTAAGCACAACGAGACACAGCACTTTCTCACACACCGAGATCAGATCCATCACCGCCTGGCCAATCATCCTTCCAAGATTGCCTACCGCACGTGGAAAACCCAATGTGGAGATCCTGCAAACGACCGAGGCCAGCATGACCATGGCTGAAATGGCTACACCGTTGAACATGGAAGACCTGCTCGAGCTTCAACGTGTAGCCCAGGACACCTTCGTCACAGCCGAATCTCCCTGGCTGCCACCTGGAGCGCCATCAATATATGGAGGCACAGTGGTAGCTCACTGCATGCTCGCCGCTCAAGCCACTGTGCCTTCTGGGAGCCTTATCTCGAGTCTGCATGGCGCATTCGTGCAAGGAGGCAAGCCTAAAATTCCGATAATTTATACGGTTGAGAGACTGCAGTCTGAAAACAAGTGGTCGGTATGCACAGTTCGCGCGGTACAGGAAGAGCAATGCATATTCCTTGCTACCGTCAACTTTCGACCGGAACAACGCCCCCGACCACTCAAGCCCTCGTCTCAAGACCAAGCGCATGTGGAAAGGTATCTTGGTACAGTCAAGGGTGGTGGAGGTGCGGAGATATGTCCATATGTCTGTAGTGAGCTTGGCGCAATACCCGACGAGCGTGGGCGGAACTATGAAACACAGGTCTTCCAATGGATGAAAACTCGTCACACTATCAAGTCCGATCAATCTCCCCTTCATCTTGCCGCAATTGCCTATATGAGCGACAATTACTTTCTACCCACTGCGACGCGTGTGCACGGGCTACGATGGGAGCGAGATCCCGAAAATCTGCCTCCATCGCTAGCTATAGAAGGCCGATCTGGAGATATCATCAAGATGATGGTCTCGCTCGATCACAAAATCTACTTCCACCATGTTTCCGAGCCTATCCGTGCGGACGAATGGCTCCGAAGTGAAATGCAATCACCTTGGGCAGGAGAAGGACGAGCACTAGTCTCTCAAAAGATATTTTCCGGAAGCGGTGAACTCATAGCAACGGTCTTGCAAGAGGTATCAACGTAACCAGTTCTTCCATCTTCACTAAGCTAACTGTGATCCCAGGGTGTGCTCCGACTCCACGAACCGAAAGAAGCCAGGCTCTGAGCAAATAAAGAGAGTGAACGAAGCGGCCTAGTGTCCTATCGATCTCGCATCTGAAGGAGACTCAGAAGCCTGCAAAGGCGTTGCGTTCGTTCGTCGCTGGACTGGCACTGAGTGTGCAGAAATTCGCCGTGTTGAGCGACTCCACCTTGACTGATGTTCAGCTTGAGAGAGACGACATTAAGAGAGGTCGCATAGTGAGCAACACATTGCCTGCACTGCTGATGTTTTACAATTGGTATTGTTCGTCGATTTCCCCGCTTCGATCAACACTAGAAGATGTATAGTGTGCTACATAGACCCCAGTGGCGTGCATCAGCATCAGACGGGTATCGTCGTCAGACAATCCTGGTAGAGAACCCGGACTCTTGACATCCTTCCCCTGCGCATTCGAAACTCATTGCCCTCAGAAAATCCGGTAAATTATCAGAGCAGAGAAGAGTTTGCGAGCTGATTCTGTGATGCCCGCTCGTGAACTCCGTCGGCTCTACGTTGAATATATCGATTGGTCGGACCAATTGTTGGTTCTGGACCACCTCCGCAGGCGGCGAGTCGTCAGAGGAAGGGTTGGCCCCCTCCTCAGAATTGAATCGTGCTGATCGATGATTCGAATTTTCGCCTTGTGGTCGCCCGCATCGACACAGCTGTGTCTTCCTGCTGTTATGTATTGAGTGTAGTCGCCGCGATGATTGCGAAGATGGTGTAGCCTCCTGTTCTTCTGCTCCTTGTGCATTTATGGCACTGGATTTCTTGTTCTGTGGCTTCGATAAGATGTCACTTGTATCTTGAAAATATTTCCCGTCCAGATTCACACTCTGGCAGTATGCCAATAATAGCATTTGTATATCCTTGGTCAATTTGACGCCTTCAATGCCAAAGTCACTTCCGTAGGCTTGGGCGACTGGATTCGGATACAACGAACATGTCGGGCCTGACAAATGGTCTGGAGACCAGCAACCGCCACACATTGTCCGGTGAGCCAGGAGGAGTGTGTTACAGGACCCTCAATAGTCGTGGGCACCATCAAACATATCATAAAAATCACGACCGTTAACGCAATGGACCGGCAGTATAGCGCGGATATAAGTCATAACGTCGATCATGGCTGTAAGGGTTAGGATGCGGGCTGTTTCTAGGAGGTAATGCCCATATGTCGATCAGTCGGGACTAGGGGCTCTTGGGTAACAGAAAAAGCGGATCACCCTTAACAGCGACGAACAGCAAAACACCTTCCTACAGCCGCATTGTAAGCCGAAAAGCGGTTCAGATACCTCTGACAGGCTCTGCGTAGCCTTCTGCAACTGCAACACGCCTTTTCTGGGTCAAAATCGGTGTTGAAACGGCAGAGAAGTGGAAATACTGTGATCGAGGTGTTCCGTTTTTAGTGTCACCCAAGAGCCCTAGTAATAGGGAGCGAGTGGTTACGAACCCACGATCGTCATAAGTGAACCAAAAGTGTCATCATGCTACATATGTCTATTTACTTCTAATCTCTCGAGTATCAACTGCTTTCTGCGCTGCTCTATCACAAACATCGCCGCTCTCCACATGCAATTCCTCGTGATAAAAGCCTTCTGGACCAGATCTCTTACTCATACGGCCCTTCTCCAAAGAGACCGACTGCCTCGCTCCGCTTCGATACATTTTACAATCTAGATTCACGGCTCCCACGTGCCATCTCTTGCTTGGCTCGCTCGACGAGCAAACGCTTCAAAATCTTGCCGCTTGGACTCTTGGGGATCTCCGTCCCTACGACAATACCTCCACCGCATTGTTTATAGTGTGTCAATTGGGTCTTGAGCAGCTCGCGGATCGCATCTTCTGTCAGCGACGATCCTTCTCTCAAAGTCACATAGGCTCTGGGCTCCTCTCCGTCAGAGGCTTTTCGAGCAGGTACGCCGATGACCGCGGCGTCTATTATGTCGGGATTCTCCAGCAAAACGCCCTCAATCTCGCTCGGTGAGACCTGGAAACCTCGGACTTTGACCAACTCCTTCTTGCGGTCAACAATGTACCACAGCTTGCTGTCGGGGTCTCGATCTGGAGGAATCGAGTCGTCAGCACTCAAGATCACACTTTCCCACGGAATATACTCACAGGCAATATCTCCGGTGTGGAAGAAGCCCTCTTCATCCCAATCGCGGCCGTTTGCTTCCGGGTTCAGGTAATACCCCTGTACAACCAAAGGTCCCCGTACGCAGAGCTCTCCCCGGACGTTGAATGCGGTGATGTCTTTCCCATCATCGTCGCACAGCTTGACATCCATGCCTGGCAGCATCTGCCCCACCGAGCCAGTGGTCTCATCTCCGTATTCGTAGGGCAAGCAACTGCAAGTGCAGCTCGTCTCCGTCATACCCCATACCTGGGTGAGGGGCGCGTCAGGAGCCAGTAGCTTTTTGAATCTAGCCTGGCTACCTGCATCCAGTGGTGCAGCGCCGGCATGGGCGTGGCGTATGGACTTCAAACTGTACTTTTTGGACAGAGGTGAGTTCATGATCAAGTGCACCATGGGCGGTACGAAGGCGCCAATATTGATCTGGTGCACTTCGATACATCTCAAGAAGCTCTCGATCTCGAAGCGGCGAAGAATGAACATTTTGTCACCAGAATGCAAAGGTGCAAAATGACACAAAGGTGCGGTAGCTGCGTGGAACATTGGCAATGCAACAAGACGGCGTTTCTTCCACGGCGATGCTTTCCATTCCCAGAACAACGTTTGCTGTGCAATCATATTGTAGTGTGAGAGCATGGCAGCCTTTGGGAGACCTGTCGTGCCTGAGCTGTAGAGCAATGCTGCAGTCGTGTTTTGGGCAGTTGCTTTATCAGTGAACCTGGGCCAATCGATCTCTCCGCAATTGAAAAGAGTTTTCCAGCTTTTCAGACCATAGTCGTCGGCATCTGCAAATAGCAAAATGCGCTCTCGGGGAAGTCCTACCTTTTCTGCTGCTTCAAAGCAAGTCTTGACAAGCTCCGGCTCGACGATGACAACAGATGCCCGAGAGCTTCGCAGGTGATGTGTAAGCTCGTAGGTGGTGTAGCTTGGGTTGCATCCAGTGTAGACTCCACCGAAGCCAATAATGCCGTTGGCCAAGACTGGATAGTCCATTGAATTAACAGCGAAGATGCAAACGCAGTCCCCATTCTTCAGTCCTAACCGCCGGAAGCCCGCTGCTAGCTGTCGTATCGCCTTTCGACATTGGTTCGCGGTCCAGTACTTTGACGTATCGAGCGCATCAATGTATACAGGGTCGTCCTGCGGAAATTCAGGCGAGTCAAAGTACCAGGACAAGATATCTTTCTCCGGTATGCTGTAAAAAGTCATCAACAATCTGAACAAATTGGTAGAAGATGCTGGACCGCGAACCTCATATGTTGCTCAGCAAGGAACGGCATCTTGATTATCGTGGTCTACAATGGAATAACGGGAAAGGATGGCGACTTCGCGGTTCTGCCAGCACTTGGAAGAACTTGCCAGTTTGCCGAGTATGTGATGTGCTTTCCGCATATGGGTGAGATCTGTCTCCGGATATACGGCGGGTGGGCGAGATGGTCCGAGCTCTCATCTTATGAAGTTGTAAGTGGCCGCCCCAAGCCACGATTTGTATTTCCCGAAAGCATGTTGTCGATGACGTCGAGTTTCCTTTCGACAAATTTCAATCACTCTCTAATTTTGGTCGCTGTTGGACTGACGCGTAGAGGGCGACGCGTGATAAAGCTTCACGTGCGGGAATAACACTGACCCCGAGCCACATATGCCTAGGTCAGACAGGTAAACATCAATTACACTGTCCTCCACCGTTGAATGCCACATTTGCGTTGAACATCAGTACTCTCGATATGGATCCACCGCTTCAGTACAGCGATGTCGCCAACTACAAGATCTCGTTTCCTCGCGAATACGTAGCCCATGTCGAGATCGACAATCAGAAAAAGTACAATTCGATAAAGCATGAGTGAGTGGAGGCATATGTCCTGAAGATTGTCGGCAGCGGACTGAGCTCATTCGATCCGGATCAGTATGTTCTACAACATGGCAAAAGTATTCGACCAGCTATCGCACGACCCAGACGTTCGTGTCGTCCTACTCTCCGGCGCTGGCGACAAGGCCTTTTCTGCTGGCCTCGACGTGAGCGGAGCATCATCCTCTGGTCCCGTAGGTGCCCCGTCCGAGAAAGAAGATTTTGCTCGCAGGGCTTGGAAAATTCGGAGGCATGCTTTGGACTACCAGAACGCAGTAAATGCCATCGAGCGATGTGAAAAGCCCGTCATTTGTCTGCTTCACGGAGTCTCGTACGGCGCAGCATTAGACATTGCAACGGCGGCAGATGTGCGGTACTGCACAAGAGATGTGAAGTTCTGTGTGAGAGAGATTGATGTCGGCCTCGCCCCAGACATTGGCACATTGAGCCGCCTACCTAAGATTGGAGTCAGCTATTCGTGGGCAAAGGAGGTCACATACACTGCCCGAACCTTCGACGGCCCCGAAGCTGCTACACAGGGATTTGTGAGCAAAGTCTTCGATACCAAGCAGGCCCTTATCGATGGTGGGCTCGTCCTGGCCAAGACAATAGCAGAAAAGAGTCCCGTAGCGGTTCAGAGTGCCAAAGCTCTGTGGGACTTTAGCCGTGATCGTCCTGTACAGGATGGCCTGCTATATACTGCCGCATGGAACAGTGCAATGGTACAGGCTGATGATGTGAAAAAGGCTATGATGAGCGGCATCCGTAAAACGAAAACCACATTTGAAAAGCTTTAGCAAATTTGTACTCGCTGAGACGACAGCAAGTCCGAGAATCAGTAGAGAACTTAAAGCATGCAAACTGCATCTGTAATATACAGACACATGTATGGTAACTCATCATTCCCCCGACATGCTATGCTCCAACAGTAACACGGATTTGAACATCTAAGACCATTGGATTACTGGCTTCACGACAGTTCCATCATGCAAGTCCTTCAGAGCCTTTGCCATGTCCTTGTAATCGTACACCTTGACCAGCTTCTCCACAGGGAATTCACCCTGCCGTTGCATTTCCACCAATTTTGGAATATACTCGGTCGGTACTGAATCTCCCTCTCGACAACCAACATATCTCCTGCTTCCAAGCAAAAACACCAACGGGTCGATTTCCACTTTAGCACCAGTAGGAGGTACACCGACCGTAGCTGCTGTGCCTCGCATCCCTAAGCTGTTCAACATCGCCTCGATCACAGTGGTGGCACCGGTACAATCTACAGCATAGTCCACCCCGACTCCACCAGTCAACTCTTTCAGCTTCGCGGCGATATCAATGCCGCGTGAATTGACAATATCCGTGGCACCGAGCTCTTTTGCAATTGGGAACTTCAGCTCCTGAATGTCCACTGCAATGATTTGCTTGAGTCCCAGATACTTGGCTGCCATCAAGGCTGTAAGGCCGACGGTTCCCAGGCCAAAGACGACAATAGAGCTATCTGGTTCAGGCTTTAGGATGTTCATTACGGTGCCGGCACCTGAATTTCATGGTCAATTCTCAACCCCAGGTGTTAAACACAAGCGTGGTACCACTGACCTGTCTGATATCCGCAACCCATCGCCGCGAACTTGGCTGCTTCGTCGGCCGGATATGGATGCTTCACAACGCATGTCTCGTGCACATAGCTGAAACGTGCGAAACTCGATTGGCCAAAGAAATGCGAGCGAACGCTCTCGCCCGACCCAGAGAGTTTGCCGGCTGTGGAGCCATCGTCACGGGTACCGAACAAATGCAGCCGAGTACCTTCAGTACAATCCGCTGGGTGACCACGCGTGCAGAACTTGCATTTTTGACAGAAGTTCATCGAGAGCAGCACAAAATCCCCAACCTGCACATCCTTGCTCTTGACTTTAGACCCAATGGCCTTGACCCACCCCGCTCCTTCATGACCAAAGACAGCAGGGTATTTGCAGATGGTGAGTTGTCCCTGCTGAAACACCAAGTCTGTATGGCAGATGCCACTATATTTCATCTCGACCAACAGCTCATCGTCTTGCATGTCATCCAGAGTAATTTCTTCTAGCTTGAAGTCTTCTTTGGCATCGTGTACCACGAACGCGGGCGATGTAAGGGCAGGCATGATAATTTCTGGTATTTTCGGTCACGAATGGAGTATGTCCTCGAATTCTAGCTGGACGAAGCGGAATATGTTAACACTTGTGATGCGGGGTGAAATGTGTTTCGCGGTCTAGCTGTTCTTATCTCCGAAAAGCGTCCCGCCGATCTCAAGCCGCGCTGACGTCTTACCAACTTCTCTGAGAATGGAATGAAGCTGAAGTCGGCGACGCCGGGCGATTGCTCTGTGGCCCTTGTCCGTGGCATTCTGCTCGTGCCCCGGGCTCAAATACACTCACTCCGCTGAGGCGTTGTGCTCCATATCAAGAATGTGAACCGGTCTGTTCAGACGTACATGGACCGATTCTAGTTGTGGTTTCTTGCTGCGGCGAGTATATGGAAGCCAGACAGGACGCGATCTTTTGGCAGTGGCCCACGCGGCGCATGCCTTCTCTCCCTCATTCCAGTGCATGATCTCAGGGGCAAGAGCGTGATCAAGCGGATGGCAGGAAACACCTCGGACGAAGTATGGATCTAATCCGCCATTGCGGTGGACATTCATGTCATACATCGACACAATCTCATGCTCCACGACTCAACGCATGTGAAGTTGAAGACAGGCACAAACTGTGGTTGACGGCTTATATCCGCATTATTACCGCATACCCGCCAACCGCCAACCGCCTACACTGTTTGTGTCATCACCGGTTCCATTTCCCCTCTGCGGGGCACACGCACGGAGACGGCTCCAGAAAGTTTATCAAAGTGTACATATGGAGACTCAAGCATGTAATACCGAACTTATCACAGCTTGACCCCTGCGAACGACTGTCCAGCATACAATCATGTCTTCAGAGGAGCAGGAATTGGATGTCATCGTGGTTGGTGCAGGATTCGGAGGTTGCCATCTCCTGCATAACCTGCGGAAGAATAACTTCTCTGTCAAAGTACTAGAGGCTGGTCCAACAATCGGTGGGGTATGGTGCTGGAATGTGAGTTTCCCTTTTTGGATGCAGTAAACTCTTCCATTGGCTGATACGAACTATACAGAGATACCCTGGCGCCAGAGTCGACTGCGAATTCCCTTACTACGGCTTCTCGGATCCAGCTATATATGAAACATTCAAATGGACAGAGCGGTTTCCATCCGACACAGAGCTTCGCCGATATTTTCAGCACGTAGCAGATGTCTGGGACCTACGCCGTGATATCAATCTAAATACGCGGGTCAAGGAAGCGAAGTACAACGAGGAGCAGAATCGATGGTATTTGAAGACAGGAGCGGATGAAAAGGTGTGGAAATGCCGCTGGCTCGTTGCTGCAACTGGTACATCATTCAAACAGCACATTCCGGAGTGGCCACAGCGGGAACTTTTGAAGGCGTGATCCACCATTCCGCTCTCTGGCCTGAGAACGTATCACTCGATGGCAAAAAGGTAGCCGTCATCGGAGCCGGTTCAACAGGAATCCAAATCGTGCAGGAAGCTGCCAAAGCAGGCCAGCAAGTGACACAATTCATTCGGACGCCAAACTTCGCCGTACCCATGAGACAACGACAGATTTCGGAGGACGAGATCTATGCCAATCTGCCGCAAATACCTCATGTATTCAAGGCATGTCGGTCGACCAATTCTGGTCTTCCTGTCGTCAACTCTGGTCTGAAAGTGTTTGATGAATCGCCGGAAAAACGGGAAGCACGTCTGGAGCATGGTTGGAAACAGGGCGGCTTCACCTGGTAAACATGACTCGACAACAACTTTCAGATTCGTCAAACAGTTGACTTACACGATATAGGTCTATGAGCTCGTACTCAGACTACCTTGTTGATGCAAAAGCTAACCGCGAGCTTTACGACTTCTGGTGCAAAAAGACCCGAGCACGAATCACGAATCCGGCAAAGAGAGACCTCCTCGCCCCTCTAGAGCCACCATATTATCTCAACACCAAGCGACCGAGCTTCGAGCAAGACTACTATGAGTGCTGCGACAAGGACCATGTTGAGATCACGAATTCTCCCATTACCAGATTCACCAAGAATGGTATCGTCACCGAAGATGGGAAAGAAAGAGAGTTTGACATAGTGGCTATCTGCACTGGTTACGATGCAGTCACAGGTGGGCTTCGAACGATGGGAATCAAAGGTCGCAATGGCATTGATCTCGACGAGAAGTGGAAAGATGGGATCATCACAAACCTCGGAATGACAGTTAATGGGTTCCCCAATTTCTTCATGGTCTATGGTCCGCAAGGTAAGTTTGAGGTCTGCTCTAAGCACTACTTTATCGATTCTAACGTGCCTAGCTCCAACGAGTCTAACCAACGGACCGCCATTCATCGAGATACAAAATGAGTATATCTTACAGCTGCTCACGCGGCAGAGAGGCGAGAACATTGAAACAATCGAATCAAGTCCAGAGGCAGAGCAGGCCTGGCGAGAGCACGTGCTGGCTTTGGCGGAGCGAACGTTGCTAGTCAAGACGAATTCTTGGTACATGGGAGCCAACATTCCTGGCAAGAGAAGAGAGTATCTCATCTACCTTGGTGGACTTCCGTTGTATAAGCAGAAGATGCAGGAGGCTGTGGATAATTGGCAAGGCTACTCGGTTCAGCCAATTGCGGCGTCGGCGTGATTCTGTTTGCATAAAGGCGCTATGGCTCCATAGATCAGCATAGGCATTTGACTATCCTTCAATCGGCGGGAGAACCTTCTCCATCCACTGGCAAAGATCTCTCAGCACCGGCGCATTGATCGTATGCGTCAGAGGAGGATACTCTTTCACCTCCAACGACGCTTCCTCCTTTACGATTCCCAACTCTTTCAAACCTTCCAGAGTATACACCCAAGCCCTCTTCGGCACGAACTCGTCCCTCCCTCCTCTCGCCAAAAACATCTGAATCTCATCTCTCTGCGGCTCGCCACTCGATTGAAGCCCAGATTCTTCCCGAAGAGCCTTGACTCGCTTCGTGCCATCCCACAGAGGCAACCAGCCCAACAGTCCCGCGCAAGCCGCAAGCTTTCCACTATACTTCTTCGAAGTCAAATGCGTAAGCAGACTCGTCGCACAGCCTTGACTGAAGCCTCCGACAATGATTCTCTCGGATGGCAGACCGCTCTCCACGACCGCATCAACAATTGATTCGATATACGCTACGCTCTCCAACATGCCTTCCTCGTCTTCATCTGGTATGAGCTCCGGACGCGAAGGCGCATGAGATGGGAGGCCATTGGGAGTAAACCATGCTGTGTCAAGCGTGATTGGGCTTCGCTTTGCATTGGGCAAGATCCAGGACATGTAAGGAAGTTTGCCACCTTGCTGAAACTGGTCTGCAACATTCTCTATTGCAGCTGCAGAGTCTGCGAGGCCATGAATGAAGATGAAAGCTGCAGTCGTGGGTGTGCTGATTGAAGGCTTGTAGATGGGAGGCTCGCGGCCGTTTTCCTGTGGGAAATTGATTGTAGACATATTCGGGTCTTCTTGTACTCTAGTGACGTCGAGCGAACAGAACAAAGATCGAAATTGTCCTGGCGGTACTTCAGTTCAGACCTATACTGTGGAAGTTGAATAGCTTCGGCATGGTCCTTTGCCCCTCAACGGCAAAACGGACTTAGCGTTTGAAGCTGCAGACTTGTACGAGACGAGCTACGTTTTCGAGAGTCTGCCCGAATCTGTAGGAGATCATCTCCGTGTCGCCGCCAGGCTTTGGCTACTCATGTCCTGACCTTGCGCATCCATTTACTTCCAGTTGATAGCATGTTGCTGGCGGTGAGAGCGGGTAGCCAGGTGCTCTTTTGGTGGTTGCAGCAGACAAGTCTCTCGATCGATAGTTTATCCTTGACCAAACTAGACTCCATGGACTTCAAATTAGATGCTTTTGAGTATCTGGATGCATAGCAGTTGTGTTGTCTTTCGGGACGCAGAGACGCGCCTGAACACGCGCGTGTGAAAAGGTACCTCGGCAAGCTCGTCATCCCAATCAAACACCCTTGAACCCGGCACAGCACAACTCACTCCACGAAAGCATTCCCCACGATACACGACAATGCACACCCGACAACATTAAGTCACTCCCTAGCCACTCACCATGGAGTTCATGACCGCCCTCAGCGGCGGCTACGACAACCAAAAACCCTCCCTCTTCGAAATCCTCTCCGAAAACGAACTCAACAGCCTCATCCCACCCTCCCTCCGCTATCTCCTCGCAGTCGCAACCCATCGCAACCCCCGCTACCTCCTCCGAATCCTCAACAACTTCGACGAACTCTACGCCCTCTTATCCCTCGCCCTCGAACGCTTCTACTTGCGAACCTACGGCGGAGGCTTCGCCGAGAACTTCTACGGCCTCAAACGCGAACGCGTCCTCCGCATCAAAGGCGGCGAAAGCACACGGGCACGTCTCGGCGCTCCAAAGGAAGTCCGCGAAACACTACAACTTCGCGATGGAGATGTGTGGAAGAATCTGGCGGTTATGGTTGGAATTCCGTATATTAAACGGAAACTGGATGAGAGTTATGATATTCATGCCAGTGGGATTAATATGCTTGGACCAGCGTACCGTGATCGAGAACGATATCCTACGGAAGGCAAATTGAAAGATAAGATTATGTGGGTGTATAAATGGTTTCTACGGAAATGCTATCCATCCGTCAATGCGGTGCATTATTTCTCGCTGCTGGCATTCAATCTGGCGTATCTGTTCGATGGGACGAAGTATCACAGCCCGTTTATGTGGATCATCGGGATTAGGATCAGAAGGTTGAATGAGGCGGATAGCAAGGCTATTGCTATGGCGTTGGAACCTAAACCTGCACCACCTGCGGCGAGGCCGGGACAGACGACGAGTCTATTCTCGCCGAGGACGATGTCGAGAGTTTTGCAGCCGAGAGTTGTGACGGCGTTGAAGTTGTTGTTGCCGACGAGTATTTTTGCGCTCAAGTTCTTGGAGTGGTGGCATAATTCGGATTTTGCGAGGCAGTTGAGCAAGAAGGCGAATGAGGGTTTGGAACTGCCCCCTCCGAGTATTAGTGGGTTACCGAAGGGTGCGAGGGCTGCGGCGAAGAAGAGCGAGGACAAGGAGAAGAAGGCGGAGTTCGCGGATGAGAAGGGAGAGAGACCGAGGAGCAGCAGCTTGAGGAGAGACAGTGGTTTCGATGGGCCTCCGATTTCTGCGACGAGCATGCTGCCAATCTTGACTGTTCCGCCGCCATTGACAGTGAACGAAGAAGGGGAGAATGTCACAGCACTGTGTCCGATTTGCGTTCAGCCGATTCAAACACCCACTGCTGCACAGACGGGATACGTGTATTGCTACACGTGCATCTTCAAGTGGGTCGATGGCTCGCATCCACGACAGGAAGCCTTTCTCGAAGGCTCGGGCGAAGAAGAGGGAGCAAGAGGCTGGGTCGAGGAGGGCGGTGGCAGTCGACGAGAGAAATGGGAGAGCGGTGCAGGCCGCGATGCTGTCACTGGGAGGAAAGTGCTTGGTGGCACCAGTGGCCTGCGGAGAGTCATGGTGTAGAAGATTTTGTGCACCTCCATGGACATCTGTCCCATGTTCCACAACACCAGACTGACGCGTCCATTGCCTTCAGGTTCAGAAATTCATGTGCACCGCAGAGGCTTCGAAACGACTGCCGTGGCACATGGCTGGGACTCCTCGCGTAAACTGCTCTCGGACCATGGACCTATGCTCATTGAAACGCGGCTGTTACACGAACAGAGCAAATATCTGCGCCTCATACGGAAGCCGACTGGATTCGTTACGCAACGCACGCGCTCGCTCACGGCAGCCAAGCTTCGTTCAGCAACACGACCTATTCCGACACAGCATGTACTCCGCCTCATGCCGCCATGCGGGAGGCTTCCAATGCTTCTGGAGCACAAGCGCGTCGTCTTCGGAGAGTGGGCGGTATTTATCGTATCTCTCCAACAGCGCTCATGGCATTCGCTGTCAAATCCCTTCCCGCAGTGGCAACGTACACACTGTAATCTCAGAAGATGTCGCGGATACACTGGCTCACACCAACACTGATGACGGGTGCTGTCCTTCTTGGCCTGCTCTTCGCCTTCGGACATCACTCCTTCAATGCCAGGCTTCACGGGACAGAGGCACCGTCCGTCTACGATGAATATCACCTCTTCGGAGCGAGCTTTTCCGAACAGCAGATGAATACTGCCATCGGAACGGCTTTTGCGTTCCTGGTCCGGGCGTCTTTGGTCTTTGCGGTCTCGCTGGCATATTTACAGACTGTGCTCTGGTCTGCAGCACAAGAGCATAAGAGTGCGACCACTTTGTCCCATCTGGACGTACTGATGTCCGCGCTTGGTAGTTTGTTCGCATTTGGAACTTTATCGGCGTGGGTAAGAAGGCCCACCTTGCTACTGATTGCATTGACTGCGTGGTGAGCATGCTTCGCTATGTATGAAGAACATTTCAATTTACTCACTGCCGACCACGGAAGGCTCATGCCCATTGCGTCAATCGTGACGCCAGCCACCTTGTCAATCGGCACACGAACAGCCGCTCCAGAACTTCGACATGTGCCCGAGATTGCGTTCAAAAGTCTCAATCTGGTTGCTGAGATGGGCTTCATAGCCGCGCTGCCAGTCGGCTACACATGTGCAGAAAGACCTTGCGACTACTTTCCTCGCACTCTCGAAGCAAAGTACGCTTACAACGGCCCTAGTAATGACGTCCGCAGAGTTGCTCTCGCCACTGCTGCGCAGGGACATATGCTCAACATCGAACCTCCTGCTCCGAACTCAAGCTGGGCACTGGATTTTGCTGGTCCTGCCCTGCAGTGCAGGCCAGTGAATGAAACCCTTGCGCGCGACATCCAGCAAAACATTGTCGATTATACCTTTCACGATACGAACTGTTCCAACGGCCCTGGTTTCGTTAGCTGGAGGCCTCCACAAGTGGACCCTATGATAGATGGCACGCTCCCATACTCCATGCCGACCCCCGACAGTGGACCAGGATGGAACAGCAATCTCTACGATGTTCGCTTGAACGCGTCAATGTCATTCTTCATCGCTGTCACGCCTTCGCTCATGGTCTCGAACTCCAGCACAGGACCGCGACAACCCCTAGTCTGTGACTTGGACCTACCGACTAACGTTACCGCGATACTGTTCGGTCCCCAAGCAATCGCTCCTTCAACAATTCTGCAGTGTGAAGTCCATGGCTCGCGATACCACACCGAATTTTCGTTTATAAATGGCGTCCAGCAAGTTCATGTCAATACAACCAATCTTTCGTTTCTACCTCTGTCTAACGAAGTATCGACTGTCAGCAGTCTCTGGGACGACTCTTCACTCTACCAAGACGCTTTGATGCCTCAACCTTGCGATCACTTCGTCAGCACTTTTCCTCCACCACCACGACTGCCCTGCATATTCGATGAGAATCTACTAGAAAGGCTATCCTATCAAGCCATTTTCCATGCTTTTGCAGAGCTGTTGCTTGGTACAATTCAGTGGGATAGGACAGTGAAATGGGACCCAGTCTCCGGATCCACTAGGAGCATGGTGGATTCCAAAATCTCATCGACAGTCTTGACCACCGCTCCGGAGCTGGCATGGGTGGAAGAGTGTAATCGAGTGAGCAAGAATGAGACCTTAACCGTACTACAAGACATTCAGCCAGTATGGAAGAACGGGGAAAGGTCCAATTTTGAGGGTTGGAGAAACACGCGTACTGCAACGGGCGGAGGCCCTCCGTTGCATGAGATGCTTGAAGAGTTGTTTCGAAACGTGACGATCAGCTTGATGAGTGATACTTCATTGCAGTAAGTCCTCCTGCCTTGCCACAGACTGCTGCCCCAAAAGTGTTCCTCTTGAGTCTGACAAACCTTGGCCACATCACAGATACAATCGTTCCTCGCCGTTCTACCCTCCGCCCACCAACGTCACTTTCTCCATGCGCACCAACATCTACGTCTACCCAGCTTTTAAGCTCTGGCTCGCATACGGCCTTGCAATCGGCGTTACAGCACTCATTGTGTGCTTTGGCCTTGCGGCAATGATCGCGAATAATGCGGCATTTAGTTATCAATTCTCAACACTTCTGAGGCTGTCTAGAGGTGCTGAGTTGAGTGCAGAACTCAAGCAAGAAGACTTGGATGGGAGAGATCCTTTGCCGGATTATCTGAAGGGACTGAACGTGAGGTTCTGGAGGGAGAAAAGTGGAGAACAGCGCATGGAAAAGGAGAAACTGGCGGGAAGTGAGGTGGTTGATGGAGAGGCTGACCAAATTGAGTTGGCGAGGTTTGGTGACGGGGTGAATGAAACTGGAGGAGCTGCTTGGGAGAGGTCTGTATCTCGGTGATCAGGATCTCAATCCACGTCTGCAGGACTACCTGGCGGTTGCATTAATGTACGTAGATGGTAAATGCTATCACCAAAAGAACGCGGCCTCATGTGACTGGCTTGGCAAGCACACCATCGCGACGCGTCGTGACTACCCTGTGTCCCCGCCATCACTTCCTTGTGCAACCCCTTGACCTTTTCCACAATAACACTGCTTCTCTCTTGCATTACCACCTTCATACTTCCCACTGTCGCCGTCCAATTTGCCACGCTCACTGTTCTCGGACTCGATCGGAACTTTTCCCCGACGCTGCAACCGTTCGGACGGAGAAAGCTCCACGGCTGGATCCAAGCGACTTCACGATGACGCGCAGGAACAGGTATTGCATGTGCTAGCCAGGTACAACGGAATCTGCTCAGGACCTTCCCCGCACTCTTCAGAAAGGCAGACGAACAACCAGATCCGTGAGGACAGCTGTCAGGGACCATGACAAATTCGCTCGCCTACTGTCTGGCATTCAAGAAAGACCACAGAGATTGCGGCTGACTACGGCAAGTACGGCAGCTCATCTGGACACTAGTTGTCAGCTGGGCGGAAATACTCCACGATCTCTATAGCTCCGACCAGGAAGCCCCTATGGAACCTTGAACTGCAGCTAAACGTCAGCGAAATGGGGACCTTGAAGCATTACCTCCAATGGCAATCCGCAAACATGAGCCACGTTTTCCCGCGCTCCCAGGGCAGAGACAAACGCCAGATTCTCCTGCCAGGTACTTGTTTATTGCTGCGGAATCTGATTCGTAATGCGCTACAGCTATTACGGCGCTGTGGAGTTTAAGAGTGCTGACCACATTGAATGCTTGAAGACCTTGCGGCCCTTCTGCGACCACGCGGCCACTGACGGCAGTTGTCACTTCTGCAAATGGCGCATGCACGGTCAGATCCTTGCTTCTGTTGTCAATGATGCACCCTTCGATGGACCTACCAGCTTTCAGGCTGCAGGGGACTGCGTGGTTTGTATTATGCTTTAGCAGCTTTCATTCACTTCCGACTTCTGATCTGCACTATTTATTCTCTTTGTCCCGCGCTCGAAATAACGCCTAGCTTCTCATTTGCTCCCGGTTGCTGCCAGCATCGTCGAACATGGGTTCGATTTCTGAAGCTGAGAAGACTCTTCGGCCAGATATCATTGATATCCGCAGTGATGCCGCAGGAATTGAGTTGAAGCAGCTCATTCACACAGGCCTGAAAGCGCAAGATGGCAGTGGCGAGAAGACTCTTCCAACGCTTCTGCTGTACGACACGAAGGGCCTCAAACTGTTTGAGCAGATCACATATTTGGACGAATATTACTTGACGGGCGAAGAGATTCAGGTTTTAGGGACGCATGCCGATCGCATTGCCGAAAGAATTCCAACAAACGCTTTGATCGTCGAGCTGGGCAGCGGGTAGGACCTACCCCATTCAGGCATCGAGCCTGAACTGTCCTCACTAACATACAATGTAGCAACCTGAGAAAGGTCAAGATCTTGCTGGATGCGCTGGACCGAGCTGGAAAAGCGATCGAATACTATGCCCTGGACCTGATGCAGTCCGAGCTCGAACGTACGCTCGCTGCAGTGCCTAAGAATGCTTTCCGGCACGTGCAGTGTTATGGACTCTGGGGAACTTACGACGATGGCTTGGAATGGCTCAAGCGACCAGAAAATGCCGCACGGCCTAAAGCTATTCTCTCACTCGGCTCGAGTATTGGCAACTTCACGCGGGATGAGGCTGTCGGGTTTCTTGCCCAATTCGCAGATACCCTCAAGCCGACTGATTCGTTCATCCTCGGTCTGGATG
This sequence comes from Cercospora nicotianae, assembly GCA_029490675.1. Classification (NCBI taxonomy): domain Eukaryota; kingdom Fungi; phylum Ascomycota; class Dothideomycetes; order Mycosphaerellales; family Mycosphaerellaceae; genus Cercospora; species Cercospora nicotianae. The sequence goes on along the minus strand of JANQAT010000007.1, from coordinate 4,712,397 downwards.
CGTGTCAGGATCCAGAGGTTGTTTACCATGCATACAACGACAGGGATGGCACGACGCACGACTTCACCATGAACGGACTGCATCATGCAAACACCCTTCTTGGCAAGGCCGCCTTCAATATCGATGACTGGGAAGCCGTAGGAGAGTATGACCAGGAAGGAGAGCGACACCGCGCATTCGTAGTGCCCAAGCGGGATGTTGAAGTCGAAGGCGTCCACATCAAGAAAGGCGAACGAGTCCGGATTGAAGAGTCTTACAAGTGGAATGCCGTACAAGCTCTTCAGCTGTGGTCTGCAGCATCCGTCATAGAAAGTGCTTCGTGGGCCAATCACAGCGGCAGCTACGGTGGGTACCACTCGGCTTTGTCACCACATGTCACCCCAGCGGAATACATCTCCGCTTGCTTATCGACACAGTGTGATACCAGTTCGGCGTCAGTATAAGCATAGCTAACCACAATTTCCAGCTCTTCACCTGCTTACCCGGCCTGCGACGATGTATCCGACGAAGCCTGAAGAGTATGCTCGCCACCCTGTCCCTTCCATTCCCGAATGGGAGCAGCTCTGGGCTGTTTGGGACAAGGTCACGAGACAGATGATTCCCGATGAGGAATTGTTGGAGAAACCAATCAAGCTGAGAAATGCTTGTATTTTCTATCTTGGCCACATTCCAACCTTTTTCGACATCAAGATCAATGAAGCGACGGGACTTGGACTTACGGAGCCCAGCTACTTTACGAAGATTTTCGAGCGCGGCATCGATCCAGACGTCGACAATCCTGAGCACTGCCATGCTCACAGTGAGATTCCAGACGAGTGGCCAGCGCTGGAGACGATCTTGAAGTATCAGCAGGATGTTCGCAGCCGTGTGCGTGACCTCTACGAGACTGGCCGTGTTTACAAGGACAACTGGGCCGGACGTGCCATGTGGCTTGGATTCGAGCATGAAGTGATGCATCTGGAGACTCTGCTCTACATGGCGCTGCAGAGCGACAAGACGAACGCTCCTGATGGCACTGTCAAAGCAGATTTTGAGCAGTTGGCTGCCAAGGCTAAGAGAGATGCCGTGCCAAATGAGTGGTTCACCATCCCTGAGCAGACTGTGACGATTGGTCTTGAAGACGCTGATACTCCTGAAGGACCTGCGCGTCATTTTGGCTGGGATGTCGAGAAGCCCTCTTACACTGCCAAGGTCCACAGCTTCCAGGCTGCTGCTCGCCCCATCACTAATGAGGAATATGCGCGATACATGCTTGCAAAGGATATCGAGCAGATTCCTGCTTCATGGACCACTCAGAGTAAACGCGACAGTGCTATCAATGGGCACACCAACGGCGTCAATGGCCATGCCAACGGCGATGCGGAGTTCGACCACTTCCTTGAGGGCAAATTTGTTCGCACCTTCTATGGTCCGGTTGCGCTGAAATATGCCCTCGACTGGCCATGCTCCGCATCCTACGACGAGCTCAACGGCTGCGCGCAATACATGGGCGGCCGCATCCCAACGATGGAAGAAGCCCGCAGCATCTACGAGTACGCCGCTCATCTCAAGAAGAAAGAAGCAGACAAAGCTCAAGGCAAGACCATCCCGGCCGTCAACAGCCATCTCGTCAACGAGGGCGTTGAGGAGTCTCCGCCATCCTCCTCTTCCGTGAACGGGTCCAGCAGCGATGCTGCAGACCCATACAAGAGCCGCGAGCTCTTTGTCGACCTTGGCGACGCCAATGTGGGCTTCAAGTACTGGCATCCTCTGCCGGTGACCCAGAATGGCGGTCGTCTTGCAGGTCATGCGGAAATGGGAGGACTCTGGGAATGGACGAGCTCTCAGCTGGAGAAGAGGAAGGGATTTGAGGCGATGAAGTTGTACCCGGCGTACAGTGCAGATTTCTATGATGGAAAGCATTATGTTGTGCTGGGTGGGTCGTGGGCGACTCATCCGAGGTTTGCGGGGAGGAAGTCAGTGTAAGTTTTCTCGCACTTTCATTTGCGACGATCCGATGCGTTCAATTGGAGAATCTCTGCTGACGATGTGTAGGGTCAACTGGTATCAGCGCAACTACCCATATGTGTGGGCTGGTGCGAGACTTGTGAAGGACGTTTGAGATTTGTAAGATGAAGCTCGACTGGTTGAGAACATCTGAGGTTTACGGACTGTTGATCTCGACTGGCTGGGCAGGTTTCGGATTCTGCGCAATTGGTTGCACGATTTGATGCGTTTGAGCTCTGCTCGACCACTTTCGTTGAAGAAAAGAGACTTGCGGCTGCTGCCTGCGAGCACACAAAATAACAATGTAACGGCCTGATTTGCTTCTGTCTTGACCCTGCTTCGTTGTTATTCTCTGTGCTGACACAATAGCTGTATCTTATTGACAGTATCTTGAGCAGCTGACGAGCGAGAAGTGAATAACACGAGGCTGCCACGCTAAGGTGGACCCCTGCGCATGTGAAAGTGTCGCTCACGTCCCGGCGCGTCTTCTGTACGACGTAGAATCAACACCCCGCTCGCTGCAAACGAACATATCACATTTGGTAGAACGACGCCTACCAGGGTGAAGCTGCATGTTCCCGGCGAGCTGGATTTGATACGACGCAGCGGTGGCGAGGTGCTGCAAGAAACACGTCCTGAATCAGCCTCCGGACTGTTTTCAAGCCATTCACCTTCACCAGAAACGGGAACTAAAGCGGCATCACTGCCCGAACCGGTCCCCACTTTCAGGCTCCCGACGCCTGAAGAGATACTCAAACGAAAGAACTTCGTCGACAAACCAACCTCCGTTTCCCGACCGTCTCCCACGACAACACACAACACCGATCCCCAGCTTCTACCTCCTCCATCTGCACTGTCCCGCACAGATCCCAGCTGGACCACGTCGGCCGCCGGCGACACCCACCGCACAACACCGGCGGTCAGAGAATGAAGACATCGGTTCCTTCTGTTGCTTCACTCAGTAACAATAGCACCGCGATTCAAAGAACAGGCAGCACTCGACGATCGAGGTTGAGGCAGATCCCAGGCGATCCACACCAGACAAGTCAACGTTGGCACAAAGAGCTGTCGGCTCAGCCAAGATCACCATGGGACAGGATCTCTTCCGCTGGGACGAAGGCGGCGTCTTGAGTAAGCACCCCAACACATATCTCCTGCCCAGGACGTACTGACACTCTCCAGAACACCACTGCCCAATCTGCTCAACGCCGCTCTCGCACGACAAATGTAGAACCACCTGCCTCGGCAAGCACGTCGAGTGGTGCCACCGGTACCACTCCCTCTTCCGAGTGAATTGGGCTTCTCGATGCGCCGCCTGTAAGACCGCCGACGAGCAGCATGAAAAGAGGCACCGGGACATCGCCGAGATCCTCCACAGGATCAAACAGCTCAGAGCCGAGAAAGAAGCCGCAGCTCTGGCCCTGAGCACTCCAAGAGCTCCCAGGACCCTCTTGACCGCCGACGCTCTCCAGAACATCGCCGACCCAGCAGCTCCGACCCCGAGTAGCAGCACGCCGAAGGCCACGAAGAAGGAGAAAAAGGCGGCGAAGAAGGTGGCCAAAGCTTTGGAGAGGGACAAGGTTGTGACGACCGCGGACATCGAGCGTGTTGCAGAGCTCCTTCATCCAGAGCCAGAGAAAGAGGCGGTGAAAGCAGAAGACGAGGGCGAAGGCACGCCTGAAGATGAGGACATCAAGTGGAACCTCAGCTTCAACTACAGCACCTTCAACACTAAATCCCTCCGCCACGACTACATCGCCAGAGATCGCACCGACCAGTACGAGGTTTCCGAGGACCAGGTCAGGTCCATTCTGAACAAGATGGAGGTCAACACCAACGTAAATGGCAAGGAAGGCGAGCTCGTCGTGGAGTTGACCAAGGCCATCAAGAGTGACCTTCAATGCTTTCACGAGGAATTGGAGACCACTGCTAGAAGCAAGGCTGGCTTCTGGCGTTGGGCCAACAAGAAGCATTATCGTGCTCTGATGGAACGTGGTAAAGAGTGGGATGACAAGCACAAGCCCATCGAGAGGAAGGACTCTGATGCCGCCTTGGAGGAGAGAAGAGGCAGCAGTGATGATCCTGACCCAAGTGCCGCACACGAGGAGGATGATGACAGCGGCGAAAGCTCTCGCCGCAGCAGCGTCAACGTTCCCAGTCTCACCAACTCAGCTGGCACCGTCGACGAGACCGTCTTGACTGCTCCATCGACCTTGCAAGATCCAGATGCATCAAAGGCGCTCGCTGCTCTCGGCCTCGACACACCCAAAAAGATTGAGACGCCCAAGAAGACTCCAGCGAAGACACCACAGAAGAACCTTCCAGCCGAAGACGAGTGGACTCAAGTCGGCAAGAAGCCTCTAAAGATGGCGAAACAGACGAAGGGCAGAATCTCTCTCCGGCAACGGCGGTCTGAGACACCTGGCACCAACAAAGCCGAAGGGTACATTCGGCGTGCTTTCGTGGGCAGATACTGCTAAGGGACAGTAGTTGCGATATGATGCTGCCGGCACGAGCTCAGGACGACTTGGTTGGGGCTTGCTTGGATGAGCTGAAAGAGCATGTTCTTGCTACATGGCGTTCGCCCCTCTGACAGGAGATGGTTCGCGATGTTCGATCAGAGACACAAATGGTTCGCAAGATTGTGGTTTCGGAAGAGGCATAGCGACGGGGCCCCGCGCTGCGAGTATGAGCTTTTGTTCGTTTGGTGGAGTTGGTTTAGCATCGCATCGCACCGCATCGTATTGCATTTGCAACGTTTGGCTTGTGCTTTTACTGCTCTTCCGGAAGGATCATAGAGAAAGACAGATGCAACGATGGAATCGCTGCAAGGTAACGAGAAGCGGCAATCACGATAGAGCAATGGCAACGGCAGACCACCCTCTGGCAGGATGAATCTGCTCTTGTTTCACTATTTGGTCTCACTTGCTTCGTGCTGGCTTGGTTGCTATTTACTTGAACGAATGTGACGATGCGCAAAGTAGAACGAGGTGTTGCTTCCCTATTACTTTCAAGTGGTATGATCGTTTCCCATGGATGCTTGCGACAACGTATTGCGCTTTGTGTTCGAGCTGGCAAACATATCCTTACATTTCACGAATTTGAGTGTGCCTACTAAGCAAGAATTGAGTCCCAATTCGGCTATGCCCTGCTCCTTGCTAAACAAGACCACTTTCTACTCACTTCATTATTGCAATTTTGTCGCGGGGTCCTAAATTCGACGAAAGTAGTGACGGCATGAACATAAATGGCACTACATATATAAAGTTGTCGAACTCAGTGAAGCTCAAGCTCGCTTTCGTGATATAGCATCCGGCACCGTTACTTGGCCCACGCCACAGCTCGTACCAACGTGAGTCGACAATCTATACAAGTTTGGAGACCTACATGTGGTACGTAGTCTTTCTTCTGTGATGTGCCCGGGCCTTCTCACAAGCTTAGGTTTGGGCAATACATTTTTCTGCTCACCCTAGCTGACGAAAGTTCCTGCCTGCTTCTCATGACCTTCAAGTCACAGAATGCAGTAGCTGCGCACCGGTCTACTTTCCGCTTCTATCGTACTTGCCTTCCTCTGCCCACCACACATGTTTCATGGAGCAGCGCGATCATCCGGCCACCACAGAACATTCGCCGCAGAACATTCTACCGCAAAGCACAGAGAACACTACGACTGGAGATCTGGAAGAGACAGTAGAGTTAGTCTGTTACTCGGGTGGGCCATTCCTGGTTTATTTACGAAGAAGGTGAAGTCTGCGAAATCTGCCAAGTGAACATCTTGAAATACAGATCCATGTAAACCTTGGAGTGCACCAGGAACAGGGGCTTATTCACACGTTGACTGATGCCTCGGTTTAATCTCCGGCAGATCGCCTGATAGCACTCCCTACTATCCGCTTCGTCGAAATCGTTCATCCGACCAAGAAGTTTGAGAGAACAAAGTTCTCTCTACTGGACACAGACTGAACTCCAAAACAATCTAACATAGTATCGGGACACGCATGGAACCTCCATACTGAGTGATCCCGCCGTTCGCCGGGCAGCCGGCCAATGCGACTGGCGGTCTGCGCAGTCATACCGCTCTTTCATGCGCACCGAACTGTGAACCGATAATCATGTCCACAAGTATAGCCAACAGGGGTTCGTTACGGCTATGTACTATTGCCGGAAGTAAGGCTGACGAAGCACTACCCAGACGGATGTGAGGCCTGCAGACTCGAGGTATGTGAACTGATAACGTGAGCATTCGTTACTTTGTTGGTGAACTGATCTTGCACGATTCCAGAATATCTACTGCGACAAGACTCGGCCTGAATGCAAGAACTGCGTAGGGAGAGGTATTGAATGCCCTGGGTCTCCTCTTCCAATCCGATCGAGGACCGTTGGCGCTCCGGTACCTCAGGCTCCTCGTGATCATGTACCGCTTTACGGAACTCGTTCAGGGGACTCAAGCCCTCGCGAGGGAAGCAGCCGCAGCTCATTGGAGCTTGCTAAGCGTGGGCAGCAGCGTGGTGTTGAGACTTTCATTCCGCCGGAGCAGCTTGAGCCTGGATCAGAGGATGCCGTGCGTTTACGATCTCGCAGCCCCAGATCGCCAGATTCCGCTTCTGTGTCGTCCGTCTGCCCTTCTGAAGCTGTCGATGTGCACGAGCGCGCTTGGACACCAGGGACAGAGCAAAGCTTCACGACCGAGAGTGCAGATGCCGCGGGCGAGACAGCGAAGGACTACGACAAGCACTATGAGGCTGGTCCCGATATCTCTTTCGTGGAGCAGGAAATAATATCGCCTGCCGTGGCTGCACAAGGTATCACACGCCGAACAAGAACTTCCAGCCTGCAGGATCAACAGATCAGAGCCCTGCAGCAACAGCAGAGCTCTCTGCGAAGTGACAATATCTGGCTCGCCGATGACACGAGAAATACCTTGACCGCATACTATATTAACCAAGTTCCCCGATTGATGTCGTGCTTCGACTCTGCGGAGAACCCATTCCGTGGAGAAATTCCTCAACTCGTGCTGACGTCCGAATTGATCAGCGACTGCGCTGTTAGCCTGTCGGCGGCGCACCTGTCTCCCTCAATGGCTGAAATGCGAAATGTAGTGGCAAGACACGAAACGAGCGCCATCCGAGGAATAACATCTGTTATTCGTGCAATCCGATCAATCGTGAATGGAGTATCTGGCAATGACGAATCTCCCTTCTCGACGAGACTTGCCAGAAAGCAGGCGCTTCTGGCAGCGTTTCTGCTTGTAATCACCACGGTAAGCTCAAAGACACTGTTAATAAAAGTACCAAGCTTATCAACAGTCCTGCAGAGCTGGTGCGATGCTTCTGCGACGAATCATGTCCACCTCCATGGTGCCAAGCCATTGTTCCGAGCATGGCTCGCCGACCAACGCATAAACGAGTTCGACGAGCGACCCCTATTGTTGAATCGCGAGCAAAGTTTCATCATCGGCGCCATGGCCTTCATGGAGTTCTTGAAATCGATCGTTGTGGATCAGAGCCTCAGCTCAGTGGCACACTTACAGCGGTTCACCAAAGTTGCGAATGGGCAACCCGTTTACCTATGTCCATGGACCGGCTTCAGCACCCCACTCTTCATCTACTTGGCGGAAACAATGATAATAGTCAGACGGAAACGCCGCTCCACACTGCTCAATCGCGCAAAGACACCCTCAGCATCAAATGCAGAAGCGGACGAGGATCTCTCGAGGGCTAGAGAGATTTACGGAAAGGCCTTGAACCATACGGCTCCTCCAGCCATGACAGTGCCCGATACACAGGATCCAACTACACCAATCGATCACTTGTTTGCCGTGGACACCATAATGCAACTGACAATCCTGCTGGAGCTCACGCTAGCATTCCCACAAGTCGCCATGGAGTACTATCCGAATCTTCAGAAAGCCCCTGACCTCAAACTGGAAGCCCGAAGAATGGCTCTAGATTTTGCGATTTCAGTCCTGAGTGTCGTTCCTAGGATTCCTCAGCATTCTGGATGTAATAATCTCATCCCAATACAACTCATCAGTGTAGGGAGCGCCTTACAGGCCAGTGCGGCAAGATCATCGCAGACTGCAGATTTACAGACATGGCGAAGTCTGGTGGTGCGCCGGATGAACTGGATTCATGAACGTCATGGGGTACCTACAGTGCTACGAATGATTCAGGTGTTGGAAACTGTTTGGCTTCGAGCAGATGAGTTGGATCGTACTCGAACAGACTCTTCGGGGCCCACAATCCACTGGATGGATATCATGATTGGAGACATGCCTGAAGAATTATATGGATGAACGAGTATTCAAGAACTGCTGTGAGCTCAACGCACTGGCCTCCGAAAAGTACCAACTGGAAAACTTGATGTGTGGACAGCAGCGGGCGTGACTATACTCTCTTAGCAACCAGCCACATGCCAACACAGCGACCCGTGGCTGATAAGCCAGTGATAGGACTTCAATGGAGACAGCCCACGACCACATCCAAATTCGAGCTTCGCATCATCTCTATCGCGGCGAAGCAGAACGTGGCTACCGACCGCAGCGTGAGCCAAGCAGACTTGGTCGCAAGCCGAAATCACTCCAAGCCTAGCCATCATTTCGAGAACCAGCTCGGAGCCTGTAAGGCCGTCGAATAATGCCCTGTCCCGAAACCATGATAGTTGCAAAGGATATGTCATCTTACTCATCGGCAAGACTTCAATCTCTGAGGCTGTGCACAACTTTGATCTCTGTCGTATGCCCTAAGAGCAGCTTCGATCTCTGTCGAATATCCAGAGAGAGATTAGCGCCATGGGCGATGAAGACTTGGCGTGCCTTATGTTCCAACTATCGGACATTAACGACATGGAAGGCCTGTCCAGGCCGAAGCACATCAGAAATTCGGGTTATGCAAGGTCCGACAACTATTTGTGCAAGGGCAAAGTCGCCGCGTTCCCTCCAAATATCAATGATTCTAGTGGCACATATGTCTATCCGCCATTTCCCCGGTGATAAACACGCAAGACCCCAGTCCAACCAGGAAAACTTGGCTTCGTATACCAACGTTTTTCTGACTGTACGGAAACCCGGCTCTCGATATATATCCAGATCGGAATGCATAAATCCGGCACTGGAGCGAAATGATGGCCGCGACACCGATCTTGTCACACTGTCTTGAACAGGTGTGGCTGAAGAACGCATGGAGCGTATATGTACACCAGTCTCAGTTCAATGATGGAGCATAGCTATCGCGTTCTGCAATCATGCTGCTCTGCAAGAAGACAGGCCGATCATTGGCATCGCTTATACTTCTGTCAGCTGTACCGATAGTATGTATCCGTACAGGCATAGCTTATCACATAAAAGGCTGACAACACCAGCACGCTTTCAACACTCCCATTTCTGGCTGGACAGATAAGGATGTGGTCCCATCTTCGCAATCGATTTCTGGAGGACAGTTCATTGGAGCGCCAGTAGCAGCCAGGCCACTGCGGCCAAAGACCAAATACAACCCTTCTGTCCTTGCCTACCATCGAGACACTGGCAACACTCGGTCGGATGACTACCTTGGTCCTCTCGGACACAATGTCACCACATCATCTAGCACCAACATCAAGCCCGCCCCTCTCTTTTGGGATGAAGAGGGCCGACTTACTGCTGGCGCCATCTGCAATGACACCACGACCTACATCGTGGCACTAGACCCCACGTCTTTCGACATACTCGCGACATGGACTGGTCCTACGGACCAAGAATCGTCTCCCTTTTTTCCGTTCTTTACATATTCGACCATGTACCAAGGACGATATATAACGCCAGCGCTCGGGCCGAAAGTCTTAGAGATCGAACGGAGTGATACAGCCAACGGCACGACGCTGAAACTTGTGAAGGAGTTGAACTTATCGGCTTTGGTAGGCGAAGAGAATCAGATAATCAATTCGGCATACGATGAGGAAGGGAGATTCTGGTTCACGACTGGAGGCTTTCGCGGAGCGGGGTAGGCTCTACCAATACTTCAGCTGTGATCGGTTATATTGAGCCGGATGGAACCATGAGGCATATGGTCCTGCCCGATACCAACATCGAGAATGGGATAGCCATGAGCGGCAGCATCGCGTATGTAGACACTGGACCCGCGGGAGCCAACGATCGTCCGAATGCGATCGGGCACCTTTATGCCTTGGCGCCCAGTGTCGATGGCATCCGGGTCTTGTACACCGAAACCTACAATGCCGGATCGGGCATCAAGCCTCGAGGTATATCCCGTGGCTCAGGCTCGTCGCCGAGCTTGCTAGGTACGGATTACGTCGCCATCACGGACAACGCAGACATGCAAATCCGGTTGAACATCTTCAAGCAGGCTCGGAATGATGCAGCCGCAGACTTTGCAGGTGCCAGTAACAGCAGCAGCAACCTCGTCTGCACCGTACCAATTTTTCGCCCAAATGCCAGCGCCACCGAAGACACTCTCATCACACACTTCGACGGCGAGATCTACAGTGCCGTCATCACCGCTTCCTTCAATGCGCCTTCGGTCATCAACTTCTTCAACAGCAGCACGACGCTCAATAGCTCCGACCATCGCGTCACTACCGCCGCACCCGGCCTCGTGCGAGTAGATTTCGATCCGCGAAATAGTTCTTGTCGCGTACGCTGGGAAGTCGATCTTCCCGGAACTGGCATCGGAACGCTCTCAACAGCCTCTGGGTTGCTTTATCAATATCATCAGGATATTAAACTCGCAAAAGAAGGGGAATACGTGTGGTATCTCTCGGCGATAAACTATGAGTCTGGGGAGATTGTCTGGTCGGTAAGGACGGGTACTGGTCCGTTGTTCAATAATAATTATCAGAGTCCGACGCTGGGGCCGGATGGGGCGGTGTATACGTGGGTGCAAGGTGGAATTGTGAAGGTTTTTGACCAGATGGAGGAGCTTGTTCCGGGGTTCGGCAGTGAAGACTAGACATTCGGTGAAGTAAACAATAATAGATTAGATGGTCTGTATATCTGTACGAAACATCGTTGTCGCTGTGTACAGGAAATCGAGAGGACGATGTTCGGTCTTGGGATTGGAGTGAAGTGCCGCCTGCTTCCGTGACGAACGTGCTTTTCGGCTGAGTTGTTCCGATGGCCCGTGCGTTCTTATCTTATCAGCTGAACCCTGGCGTCGTCTGCTTGCAAATAATTCTGTGGCGGCGGTTTTGTCATCGCTCTTGAGGACGTCCCGTTTCTTCACAGCAACAACCACTCTCGCTAGGAATCTATTCTGCAAGCACACGGAGCAGCAGATCAGAGCTGTTTCAAATTGCACGAGAGTGCCACCGCATCGAAGAAAGACACACTCCGGACCCCTCAATCATGTCGATGGACATCGACACCGTCGCCCTCGAGCAGCGGCCGGCCACGATGGCCACGGTGCTCTGCTACAACTGCGGCGCACCGATCGACGGCACACAAGCTGCAGGAGCACTCTGCAACGACTGCCTCAAGACGACAGTCGACATCACATCCAGCATCGAGCGAGACGGCATATTACTCATGTGCAGAGACTGCGACCGATGGCATTCCCCTCCCGCGACTTGGGTTGTCGCCGCTCCTGAATCACGAGAACTGCTTGCGTTATGTCTACGGAAACTACGCGGCCTGCACAAGACGAGAATTATAGACGCAAGCTTCATCTGGACAGAACCGCATTCGAGACGTGTGAAGTTGAAGATCACAGTACAGCAAGAGGCGATGCAAGGCACAATATTGCAGCAGACATTCGACGTGGAGTTCGTGCAAAATTACAAGCAGTGTCCGGACTGCGCAAAGTCATACACACACAACACATGGAGAGCTGTCGTGCAAGTGCGGCAAAAAGTTCCTCATAAGAGGACGTTCTTGTACCTGGAACAGTTGATTCTCAAGCAAGGAGCACACAGCAACACGATCAATATCAAGGAAGTTCCGAACGGGATAGATTTCTTCTTCGCGGAGAGGAATAGTGCGGAGAAGTTTGTGGATTTCTTGCAATCGGTTGTGCCGGTCACGACGAAAAAGGCGCAAGAGCTGATTTCGATGGATACCCATACGAGTGTGAAGAGTTACAAGTTTACGTTTTCTGTGAATCTGGTGCCTATTTGCAAGGACGATCTGGTGGCACTCCCGCCCAAACTCGCAAAGTCGATTGGAAACATCTCACCTCTGACACTGTGCTACCGCATTGGCACGTCAGTGAATCTGCTGGATCCCAACACATTACAAACCGCAGATCTCAGCACACAGATCTACTGGAGAGAACCCTTCGCACCGCTGGCAGACAACAAGGAGCTAATAGAATTCGTGGTGATGGACATCGAACCAACTGGACAACGAAACGGTCGTTTCGAGCTCGCAGATGCCACAGTGGTGCGAGCTTCAGATCTCGGCGTCAACGACAATCAATACCTCATCCGCACACATCTCGGCAGCGTCCTGAACGCAGGCGACAGCGCAATGGGATATCTTCTCGCCGGAACACAATTCAACAACCCGAACTGGGAAGCCCTTGAAGACTCAAAGAAATACTCTGGCACAATACCCGATGTGATACTGGTCAAGAAGCACTACGAGCGCAAGAGGAAGAGCGGCAAGGGCCGAAACTGGAAGCTGAGACGAATGGCTCGTGAGGAGAGCGAGATGAAACCTCGCAAGCAGGATCAGGACCGCGATGAGATTGACTACGAGCAGTTCTTGCAGGACCTTGAACAAGATCCTGAGCTCAGAGGTAATCTCAATTTGTACAGGAATACCCAGGCGGCTGCTGCGGCGAGTGAAATGGAGACGGATGATGAGGATGATGATGACGGGCTACAAATACCGATGGATCAACTTATTGACGAGATGGAAGATATGGGGATGGAGGATGCTAGCGACGATGATGATGAGTGAAAAAGTCTGGCTGGGGTTCGATGAGGAAAGGCGGCATTTTTGGAGTTCAATTCCATGTTCGGCGCTGGAAGGTGTTGTTCGTGTGGCATGGAAGCATGACTGGAAGTTGTCTCAGGGCACTATTGCCTCTCATGCAGCAGAGTGAGTCTAGTCGTACAGTAGCAAACGACGACACGGTTCGTGTCTACGAGACTTGGCCCTTCGCTGTGGTGTGTACGACCCCGCTCGTGCCGCTGTGTCTCTCTTCAGCCAAGCTCAGCCTTGTGGGTCTTGTCAAGATATTGGCATTGGGGTATTCGCATTGAACCCCAACAGTATGTAGGAAGTATCTCCGACAATGTTGGTTGTAATGACGATGATGGCCTGATATGAATGGAATGAAGGCTGGGCACGCCAACTGATAAGGTAGTCTTGGTACCAAAGATTCGAGAAACGCAGTACAGTATCCAATCTGCTTCGAAATCATTTGATGAATCACCAGCTCAATCTCCGCGGGACGAGTACTTCACAGGTATCTGTCATTCCGCCCAAGAACGCGTGCCAGCTGCCGCGTAGCCAAAGACGGCCCGGCTCAGCGTACATGTGGCCATACACACGCTGCTGATGACTTCGCAGCATGTTGCACGGCTAATGCCTTCTGTGCCAAGTATTGTTGAGGCCGGCCAAGTTTCGATGGAGGGCAGCATGTGCATGCCGAGACCATTCTCGCCGCCGATGCAGACAGAAACCGCGTGGAAGGAGATGTCGGTTGGTGTCAGTCGCGGTGGCGTTAATTGACCACGAGGACAATTGCGCGACTGGGTTGAGAACGACATGAAATATAGTCCATCTTACTGATATCTTCCCTGGCATGACATTCTATTTGTAGTGCAACAACCACATACTCCGTCAGCAGTTCGTCGGTCGGTTCGGTGCCACACGGATGATCGCCGAGCCCATCGTTTAGCGTGGCTCTTCCTTCCTGATTCGTGCGCGCTTTCCTGTACTCCACTCCACTCAGTTGGCACTTCCCCGGTGCGGCGGCACTTCACCAACTCTCGCAACCTCCTTCGCTTGCCCCTCGAGCCTGAAGAAGAAGTGCTCCGCGGGCGGACGAAGAATCGACATCGAGAACCGTAGAAACAGAGCACAACGTGGCAGATTTGTGAACAGGAGAGGAAGAGGCCGAGAGAGACACGGACAGGATCCCATTGCGAAGACCAGGTCGCTTCCGCTCGCTATCGCCCTTCGTGCTATCTCATACCATACCACTTCCGTCCGCCGCTATTCACCAGACTCGTATCATCAATTGGGACATACCAGAGATTCCGGAACTAGCAAGGGCTCGATTCTAGATCGCTCGGAAAGTGCATTGGCTCATCACAGCGTCCGGCGTGACATACGACACAGCAAACAACCACATCCGCTGATCACCAATCAATGGCCTCATCATCACAAGACGCCGTGGCAGGGGCTTCGCTCCCAACAACGAGTACTGCTCGAGCGCTATCCGAGGAGGAGAACAAACCCGTCGAGATGACCAACCTGGACGCCGCCGCGGCGAGCAGTGCCATCCCAGAAACACCTGGCACTCCCGCCGTATTCGAAGATGCCCTCCAGACACAGCCTGAAGCAGCAGCAACATCGGCGGCAACATCGCAACCACAACAATCACAACCACCCACCTCTACCACCACCGCTGCACCCAACCTCACCCGAACCGAAACAGAACATCTCGGTCCAGCCGCAGAAGACCACGCTCCCATCGCACCCAGCACAACCTCCTCTTCAGGTCCCCACCTCATGATCTCGTTAATGCTCATCACGGGCGCGCGACACCCCTATAAAATCGACGAGAAATATCTCCGGAATCGAAAAGTTACGGCACAAAATAGCGCAGGAGAATTCGATCCGAGGGAATTGAGCGGGTATCAATTGAAAGAGCTGATTTGGACGGACTGGAGGCAGGAATGGGAGCCTCGGCCGAGTAGTCCCGGGCGGATAAGATTGATTGTTATGGGGAGGATGATTGAGGATAAGGGGTTGCTGAAAGGTGAGTAGGAGACAGAAGGATGCAGGGTCGAACGCCATACACGCTCGCACTTTGTGTGTGTAATGCGCACTGGATGAACAAGAGGCAGAGATGAGGATCTGAAGGAGGGACAAATGGCTAATGTTCGTACAGATCTTCCTTTTAACATGAGTTCGACAAACGTGGTGCATATGACTGTCAAACCGGCAGATATCATCGACGATGACGAGGCGGCGAATGCTAAGAGTACTGGTAAGGCGGTGCGACAACGAGAGACAGAAGAGCAAGGTGCGGGATGCAGATGTGTCATACTATGAGGCTGTCGAACAAATGCTCGTACAAAGAACAGAGAGATGCACCACGGAGACGTCGTGACCAGCTGAGTGCGCAGCGAATGAGGGCGCTGGGTCGGAGACATGCCGAATGTATATGGAAGCCGAATGGAGCCGCTCAGGCCGGCGAGAAGGGCGGGAAGTCGGTGCACATTTCTTGACAGAAGCATCATTCACATACTGGCGTTGGGGATGGGGAAAGGGGAGCGAACGGTCGTCACAGCATATCTTGCATGGAGCAGTGGGTCTATCTTTTTTTGCACTCGAGGAAATCATATTTCGTTCATTCCTCATACTGCGAATCATCCTTGTTTTTCATTTGGCGAGGACCGCCTTCCTCTGGCTGTCAGGAGGTCGTATAGCATAGATGATGCTTAGATGGAGCATGTGGAGAAGCGCGGGCAGGAGCGATGTCACTAATTCAGCGAGGTGATATGTGAAAATGGACGGTGCACTCCATCACACTTCTCCATCTGCGTTCTGAATGCAAAATTGACATGCGTGAAAGGGGGCTTTAGCGTTACGTAGAGTCATATTGGATTTCATGTTTCTTCAGTATTTATGCAGTAGTGACGTCCAGTCCTCGAATCATGATTGCCCTGTTCAGCAAGCAGTCATGCTGAGAATCTGGTAGTGTACAGCGAATCATAGCCGGTCTATGCATGCATGTCACGTCTCCATCTCGAACTCTCCGGTCTATTCGGTCGAACGAGTAGTACACTCGTCCCGCATGACCCATCATCGCGTCCATCGAGACTCATCTTGGAGGTTCTCCGCATCCCATCACAGCGTTGCCTCATCTACCACGAGTTCATCTTAAACCTCATCTCCATCTCCGTATGGAAATCCACCTCATTCCTCATCTCCTCCCCACCAGTAAACACATCCTCCCAATCCAACTCACAATCCCTCCCCATCAAAATATCCGCATGCAAGCCACTCCCAGTGCTTCCACCCATCCCGGCACCAGCACCCCCAAGAATTCTAGGTCTCCATTCTCCAGCTCTGACGATGCTTAATTCCATTTGACGTTTGACTGGTTCTGCAATACCGAATTGACGGCGGAGGAGTTCGTGTTTAAGAGTGTCTTGTTGGGCGCGCCAGTTTGCTAGACGGTTTTCTAGGGGGTGGGAGGATTGGAGGGAGAGGTTGCTGCCGGAGGCTGTGGTTTTGGGGGCGGGAGTGCTGAGGGAGAGGTTGGAGCGGAGGGTGTCGTGGACGCCGGGGGCGGAGGGGGCGCCGAGTTGGAAGTTGGCGTGGGAGGGGTTGTTGGAGGAGGGGACGATGCGGAGGGACTGAGGTGGGCGTTAGTTGTTGTTATCGGAAAGAGAGGAGTGCTGCTGGAGGAGGAGTACGTACCATGTTGGTGATGTTGAGCGGTGCTCAGATGTGGTTTGGTTGTAGTGTTGGCGCTTCCGGAGCGCGAGGTCGTGACAGAGGGAAGTTTCGGATATCGAGTGTGTTCTGGTTCGAGCGGAGATGATGTGTTGATGGCGACGAGGTGGTGGTGTTGCTGCAAGTGTTTGGTGATGGAAGCTGTTCGGCGCGTGGCAGCTTCAGGCAAGCACGATGATGCGCGGCCAGCTCCTGCTCAGCAGCCTCACTTCATGTCCGACGGCCCGATGCCGTAGCCGGATTAGAGTTCAGGCACACAACACTGGTGGAAGGTTCTCACGAAGACATCTTTCTAGACACACATTTCTTTTGCACAACACGATCCGTCCTGCTTTCTGATATGATTACCATGCTACACATATGCTCAGTCTGCGCCATCTAACGCTCACCAATTCGGGTCATCTCGAAACTTATCTACGTTCTCCCACGGCATAGACTCAAAAGCATCGTGGCAGTCATCAATCAGTACGCCCACCACTCCGGTTGCTCTCAGCAGACGCGCGACCTGCGATTCTAGTGACACATCAGTCCGCCTTCCACTTTGGCCAACAATCGTATGCATGCCCAAATCTACAACATGCCCGTCGTGCCGGAGAATCACCTGCTGCAAGTACGGATGCGACAGCTTGAGGTCCGAGGCGAAAAGGGCCTTGAGTGTCCGTAGCTGCTTTCGGACTATGCTGAGCTCGCTCTGTCCGTGTTCGATTCCGTGTCCGGCATGCATGATCAAGCTTACGCGCTCGATGCCAATCGGAAGGATTTGAGACAGAGGCGGAATGTCACTAATGTTCCATTCATCGTCGGCCTCCGGATTGATCCCCCTAGCTCTCGTCAGGAGGCCGCTACCTGGCGGCGGAGCGGCAAACATGAGAAGGTCAAGTTGGACCTCCTCTAAAGCCATGAACTCGTGCAGAGACACGATTCCACTTTCAACAACCCCCATTCGGCGACGAATTGTCAACGAGAGTTGCCTGAGTTGCGCACCACAGCGATGAGACACTGCAGCAGCGAAGGTTCCCGCGTCCCAGTTGTGTCCGCAACCATTCCAAGTGGCGTGGTGCGAGTACTTGAGCGAGGCGACAGCCGGCATGCGTTCGAGTATACGACCAATGTTTACAGCATCAATGCAACAGCCTTCGAAGTGGAGAGTGCGCACATTTGACATGGCGCTACCAAGAGGCACTCCGGGGGAACCATTCCACTGGAATGGAATGCCCGTGTACATCTGTTCGTTTTCCGTCGCCATGAATTTCATGATGTGAGCTTGTCTCAATCCAGGTAGCAGCAGGAACGAAGCAATGCCTTGGACACCTACACGGCACCTTCCGTCGTCATCGATCTCCTGGGATGGCAACAAGTTCTCGAGTCGTGCGAGTGGTGCATCGAGATACCTGCTCGGTGCCAGTATACCTTGGTCTCCGGACCCTAGGTGCGATATAGCAGAAAGTACTTGCTCCCATTTAGCCGGCTGACCAGATTCCGAGCAGTCCCAAAATCTAGGCAGCCTCAGTCGCTCCAGGTTGGGAAGCAGAGTCAGAAGGAAAATCGTGCGATGCATGACCACATCACGTCTCGTGGTGTGACGAATCATGCCGGGAACGTTTTGCCCAATCACTATCGGTCCCGCGCTCGGCATTGTTCTCTCAGGTATCATCGTCCTCGTCCACGCGTCGGCATTCTGTTCTGCTAGCGACAGTGGCAAAGAAGATCGAACACTCATGCAGACCAAGCCTCGAGCCTCGCTGTTGTGCACATATCCCACATGACCCGGAGTACATATGGCCATGCATTCATAATCTACTTCAGATTCATTGGCGAGCGTTAGGTCCAGGGTTCGGATGATTCTGGCAACAGACGGATCCTTTGCAATAGCTACCAGTGTGGCAAGAATCGACCGTCCTTTGGTGACTTTCACGTTATTCCATTGCCGCCTGAGGATGTTGTATTGCTTTAAATGTGGCTTGCTGAGGTCGTAAATTTGCCTGCAGGATAATGCCATGCTTTCGAGGTCGCCATTGTTGTTGACATGAAGGATGATGTCGTCTAGAAGTTCTGTGGGCAGGCAGAGAAGGGGCATCGCGACGGTTTCCGCGAGATGTTGTAAGAGAGGCGCTGAAGATTAGCAGCAAAGGTTCTGAGCCATACTTTTGAACGCGGTTGTCTATCAGTATCGTGAGGTGTTTGTGTAACTTGTTGTTCTCGTTACCGCCACGCTAAGGCGTTGCTGCCTTGTGTGTCACCGACTCACCCACCTTCCATATTTGGAAATTCGACAGGCTTCAGAATTATGGAGAAGAATGATTGGAAGTAAGTGATTTTGCAAAGTCATCTTTGAATTCGTTGCCGCTTAAGGAAATCTAACAGTCGAAACTCCACGCTGTACGCTGCGTACTCATAACAATCATTGGTATCATTGCTTCCCCCCACTCTTCATCACACCACTTCTCCCTCTAAACCTCCTGCTTCGGCACAGAAACCGACCCGGACCTCACCGCCTCTCGTGCAGCCTCCTTCGAAGCCTCCGCAACCAAATCATCACTGCTGCCAACCTCAAACGGATCAACAACCGTGCTAGCAAATTTCCTCGCAGTAACTTTCTTCGCGAAAAGGATATCCAACTCGTGATAAGTCCTGTTCCAAGTCTCCGGAAGACGGAAATAAGACCACACAAACATGCCAAAGCAAGTCGTAGCCCACACGAAAGAAGTATAACCTCGAAGATTCCAAGCTTGAGGGTTCATCATGAATTGTTGAAGAGTTCCACCAATGAGGCCGGCGATGTTGCTCGAATCTCTTGCCAAGCAGATCGTCTTCTGTCGGAGACGTGTGGAGCCCATTTCGGCGGGGAGAGCCCAGCCTAGTTGACCTGCGGAGAGTTGGAAGATGAAAGTCCAGCCGAGGGTGAGGACTGCTTGGGCCATGGCGACTCCGTCGTTGGTGTTGGTCCAGACGCTGAGGACACCGATGAGGATCAGGATGAAGCACATGCCACCCATACCCGCGACGTAGATTGTTCGGCGGCCGAAGTTGGGCATGAGGAAGATCCAGTTTACGAGGCAGCCGACGAAGGCGAGGCCTGTGCCGCCGAGAGCGAGGGAGTAAGTTGCGCTGGTGCCAAGACCGACTTGCGAGAAGAAGTAGGAGGAGTTATAGGCGAAGCAGATACCGCAGAGGATTTGACCGGCGAAGCACAAGCAAGCGATTTCAGTGCGGCGAAGTTCGGTGCCTTTGAAGCAGTCGATATAGCGGGTTCCGACGGAGAGTTGCTTCTCGAGGTTGTTGGTGTAGACGATTGTGGCGAGGGTCTTGTTTGGGTCCATGGTGGAGTCCTTGGACTGGAGGCGCTTGAGGGAGGCGAGGGCGTCGTCCATGCGGTTCATACGGGCGAGATACCATGGAGATTCAGGTGCCATGTAGATCAGAGGGATGAGGAAGGCTGGCCACACCCACTGGAGCGCGAAAGGAATCTTGTATCCCCACTCATCGGTGCGAGTCGACAGACCTTTGAGGACACCGGCGGAGATGAGTTGACCCAGAATGAAGCACATGTTGGTGTACGAAGTCATATAAGTTCGCAGAGCTGTTGGCAGGATCTCGGAAGCGTAGGCTGGAGCGGTAGTGGCGAGCATACCCCATGGCAGGCCGCAAAGGACTTCTCCGAGGACGAGGACAGGCAAATTTGGAGCGAAGAAGACGACAAAGACGGCCAGAGACAGTGCGATGAGTGCGCCGAGAACAGCCTTCTTGGAACCGTAGCGAGAGACGATGACACCTGCGAGAAGACAACCGATGATGGATCCAGCGCCACCACCTTGGGACAGACCAGCTTGCCATTCGGCAGTCAACTGGTATCCGACTGGTGTCTGCGGGGTGATTCCGACCCACTGGCCGTAGCGGATGAGGAAACTTGGGTAGGCGAAGAAGTTGGAGAGCAAGTTTGTGTCGTATCCTTCCATGATCACAGTCGTGCTCATGACCAGAGACCAGAAGAGTGCGGGCTTGTATTGGCGAATGGCCTCGCGGATGCTGAGTTCGTGTTCTCCTTGCGTCGCATCGTGAACAGCGGTGGCGAGCTCGCCGGTGGTGGTCTTGCTGAGGTCGACCTCGTCCACCTGGCTGGAGATATGATCCTTCTTCTCAGACATTGCGAAGACTGTGTCGAATATGTCGATGGAGTGTGTTGTCGACTATCCTGCTCAGTGGCGGATGTGGGTAAAGCTCAAGAAGCTGAACCTCTGTCTGAATCTCCTTGTTATTGCTGGAGAAGCTGTTGATGATGCTGATGATGGCCTGTCAACTCGGTGCAGGCATTGTCTAGATATATGTCTCGCTGCTCCGCATTTTGGACCATGTACTTGTCAGAACATGTTCGGCCTTACTGGCCATCTTGGGGCAATGGCATGATGCGAAAAGCATCGAAGGTCTTCGTCCGCCGCTAGAAGCTGTTCTCCGCCGCGACAAGCAAACGCCATGGAAAGGGTCGAAAAGCGAGATGCAGGTCACGCGTGGAAGAGCAAAGGCTGAGACTATGGTCAAGACGGTATAGCGTCCGTTCTGCCCGGCCTGGACCAAGCCACGCCCAGAGCGCTGAACCATGTCTTCTCCACAATCCGGCTCTCAGATTGTGCATTTCCTCCACCTGCCGATGCTAATAGACTTTCTGGTAACCCCGTGGAGTAGAACTTTGTTTTCGGCGCATGGCACACGCGTGGCTTTCCATTCTCCACTAGAAGGCGCGTCAGCCACCAGATGCTTAACGACTTCTTTTCTCCTCCTCGTGAAGTGGAAAACTATACAGCGCTGATGATGTGTATAGCGACTGCAGTGTAGTGCCGAGAAGCGGTGTCTGCCGGATGGAATCAAGATGATGAGCCCGGATATGCTATCGATGTAGCGCCGAGATTGCCACCTACCGAGGACAAGCACGATGATCTTCAGATGCCCCAGGGGATTGGAATACGCAGGCATTGTCAGGAGACTGAGTCGCTGGACCGAAGACTGTGATGCCACAGCTACGATGGCTGGCCGAAGAGGCTTGTCACTCTTGCAGCGATCATTGCAAGCCTCGGTCAAGTGCGGTCTGGTATCGAACCATCGTCGCCACATCCGAGAGCTGCATCAGGATATCATGTTCGAAGTACTGCCAACACGAATGCGGCCAGTGGACCATACAGCATTTCCTTACCTGCAGCTACTACGGTCCTGAGACTGCCCCATATCTGCACACCCTACCTAGCGCACGGCAGGTACAGTCTCTCAAGCTGCAGAGAAGGAGCCATGTCCACTCTTGCTCGGCATCGAGCCATCTTCGCCACCCTCAGCAGCTGAAGTCAGGACGCCATGCTCAAGCTCCACCCTCATGCCACAGCAATCTCATGCGAGCATGTCCGTCGCTAGCGATCGGGATTAGGAGACTGCTCTGGCCCTCCACGTCCCGCTAATGCCATGTGCAACTCAAGCAAGCTGTGCAGAGAACAAGGTCATCGGTTGGCATCGAGCTAGACCGGATGCGCAAGATGAAGAGTTTCAGTAGCGACAGGATCCCTGCGAGGAGTGGAGGAGTGCTCCTGCTATTGGCTCCAGCTGTTGGAGAGTCCGCGACGGGCGAGATCTGATCTGCTCGTCTGATGAGATCTGGATCGAAAGTAAGTTTTCCTGATCGCGGTCGCGATCTTCGCCTCCTCTTCGCCACGCGCACATTTGAGGGTAGGAGATGCAGCGGCTTGAATTGCTTCGTGGAGGACATTCTTGGTTTGGTGCTCTGAACAGCCGTTGTATTCATGGAGCAGCGACGAGGTGGGCTGGAGAATGATCACGAGTGGTGAATTGAATTACGCTTTTGAATGCTAGTCTCTATGGATCTATCATGGCTCATGGCCTATTCGTCTCCTGGCCGCCTTTGCAGCATCCGACCACCGACCCCTCACGAGGCGCCCCGACCTCACAGCTCCTGCTTCACCAAAGTCTTCCTCGTCTTAGACTCGCCACTCAAAGCTCGCAACCTAAACACCTTAGCCGCATGCCTCGCAACAGGCACCGTGATGCGTCCACCCGCAGAAACCGTCCCAACCTTCTCACCAAACAACCGCGAATCACCAGCCTCAATCCCCGCAGCATAAGGCGTCTCAGTAGCATTGTACACCCTCTGGCTTCGAAGTACCTGCGCTCTCGCCTCGCCCGCCTCAGCAGCCAAGATCTCCTCGGCGTTCACTTTTGTCATCCGACTGTGTCCGTTGCTCCACAAATCATGGATTGCCCAATCTTGCTTATTCTGCGGAGCGGTACCATGCACGCCGTCCATGACAAAAATTTCTTCGAGCGAAGCGGACATTTCGAGGCCTTCGTTTGCGACATTGAGGAAGATGACGACTTGGTCGCCGTTGGCGAGTGGTCCGCTCCAGACTTGTGTCTCGCCGACGTCGAATTCGTCTTTGGGAACAGAAGTGTTGCGTGAAATGCGGATGACGGCTTTGCCGCGAGGATCCTGGCTGATGGCGATGATGGCTGGGTTGTTGACGATGGAGAGAGTGGTGGCGTCCATTTTGCGGAGGTCGTTGCCTAGGAGTAGTGGGGATTTCAGAGCTGCCCACATGGAGAAATGGGCTTTGTATTCTTCTTCGGTCTGACCGCCGAGGCCGACTTCGAGCATGTCGAGATCGTTCCAGCCGCCTGGCAAGGCACGATCGGTGTAGGGTGCGACTTTGTTGATGATGGATAGCACGGAGCAGTGTGTTCCAGGCGCAACACAGTGAGGATCATTTGGATCGACGCAAGCGCAGAGTGCATCAGGGCGGGCGAAGCTGTCGTAGATGTCTCCTGAGATACGCCATGAGTTGGCGAGCGATGGGCCCCATGTGTGGACGTAGTCTTCTCCCCAATTGCACAAGCTGTAAAGGATATCTCTACCAGTAGCCTTCAAGGCTTTGGCCATCTCATTGAAGCGGTCGAATGTGATTTTTGGTGTTCCGAATCGTCCCATGTGGTAGCAGTTGTCGTATTTGAGGTAGTCCACTCCCCACGAGGCGAAGCTCTTTGCATCTTGAATCTCGTAGTCGAGAGACCCAGCTATCAGGCGTTAGCGATGTCCACAGCTCCAACGCCGGGGCAAGATGGGAGTTTTAGCGTACGGTATCTTGCGCAGGTCATCTCTCCTGCACTGGAGTACATGCCAAAGAGGAGTCCTTGTTTGTGCAACTTGTCTGAGACAGACTTCATCCCTCGAGGGAACTTGTTGTCATCAACAATCTGGTAGCCATCGTCACCGCGGCCTTTTGACCAGCAGTCGTCCAAGACAACGTAGTTGTAGCCCAAGTCTCGTAAGCCATATTCGATGAGCAGTGATGATGTGTCGAGCAGAAGTGATTCCGACACTTCGCATGCGAATGTGTTCCAGTTGTTCTGGGAATAATTTAGTATGTGTGATCTCGACTTTGCTTCGAACAACTAACCCAACCCATCTGGGGCGTCCTGGCAAGCCCATTTTCCACAGCACCAACACCAGCGATACTCAGCAATGCTGCTGCAACCGACGCGGGTCTGATATTCTTCGAAGCCATGATTTTGTTTGACAGCGAGAAAATGGAAACACAGAGGCGATCAGGAATAGTGAAGTGTCAGCTCCTCAGAAGTTCGACTTACCTATATGTGCGGAGGCAGTGAGGCCAAACTCCGCCCACATTCGAGCCAAGCATGTATTCCGCCAGCTCAGGGCGGTGCATGTGGAGCGGCGGAGGCAGACGGCGGAGAACCGTCATGCTTGGAAGCATGTGTCGAACCTAGCCAAGAACTAGCGCGGAGCTGTATTCCGCCAGGCGGAATACTGCGCAAAACTTCGATCAGTAAACAGCTGCCGCTGACCAATGCGTCGAAGTGAATTGTAAACTGCTGATCATCTGCAAAAGCTGGATGTTGTCCTTTGCAATTTGTCTCGACACAATTTGCTTGTGTCCAACCAGCAAAGACTGAAGCACAAAGCAAATTGCAAGCATTCGAACAAGATGTCCAAATTCGACCTTTCACCGGTCGATTTGCTATCACCCACGATAGAGGCGACCATACTCAGTGGAGCATCTGGATTGCTGGCTCAGGCATTTACTGCCTACAAGCAGCAGGTGAGATCTGCTTGTCGAACGTGTCGAGCGATGACTGACACTCAATAGCATTTCGCTTTAGACTTGGGTCAGATTCTCCAGTTCATCGTCTTCTCTGCGATCACAACTCCTCCGAACTATGCGTTCCAGTATTTTCTCGAAGCCTCATTCCCAGCTAGGACTGCGATCGCTGCAGAGACGCCTCAAGCCAAAGGCAAGACCGACGAGAGCGTGCCTGGGCAAGATCGCCTGAGCATTCGGAATACCGTCATCAAGTTCTTCCTCGACCAAAGCATAGCGGCCACAGTGAATACTGCTATGTATATCTGCTTGATGGGCAGTATCAAGGGTCATAGCTATGAGTACATCATGGATGATCTATGCAGCGTAAGTCGAGCTTGATGAAATGCTCATGGATCAAATTTCTGATGACTCGGCAGAACTTTTGGTCACTCCTGTTTGCGAGCTACCGATTCTGGCCTTTTGTTTGTCTGCTGAACTTCGCGGTCGTCCCGATGAGG
Source organism: Cercospora nicotianae (assembly GCA_029490675.1). Classification (NCBI taxonomy): domain Eukaryota; kingdom Fungi; phylum Ascomycota; class Dothideomycetes; order Mycosphaerellales; family Mycosphaerellaceae; genus Cercospora; species Cercospora nicotianae. The sequence continues at coordinate 4,687,171 of JANQAT010000007.1, read as the reverse complement.
TATCGGCCATATGTTGGCACAGCGGCTGGCATGATTTGGGGTATCTTCTTGAGTCTGAGGGACAACCAATTGGCTTGAATAGGTCACTTTAGCGTGGATAGAATGGTCATTTTCATGTTATGGCATAACGCGCCGGCATTGCGCTTCACGTTTCTCAATTCCGGCGCATCATCTCTCATCCAGTCAACTTATCTGTGCACAAGCTGCGCGTAATGCTTCGAGAGTTGTCCAATTCCTGCTGATGGTGGGTCGGTGGCTGCTGCTGGCGGAGGAGGTTGGAGGTGTTGTTTCCCGCCAGAAGTCGGCGGAGAAGTGGAGAACTCGCCAAGCCCAGCGAAGTGGAGGAGCCGGTTCTCCCATCTCTCTCCATTGCTTCTGCCCGAGGTCTTGACGTTTGGTGGCGCAAAACACTCCTCATCCCCCAGACACAATGCCGCCAGCTTCTCCGCCGTCGTTCTCCGCCTGCAGAGGCCTAAGCAATGCGTCCACAAACGGCCTGCGAGTTCTGCCGGTACGATACTCTTGATCACGAGGCTCTAGCGTAGGAGCTTGCTGACAGCAAACACAGCTCTCGGCGGCGACGATGTCAACCTTCAAACGATGGAGGCCCATGTGCCATGTGTCGGAAACACAATGTTCCCTGTATACCATCCAGTTCCACCAGAATAGTAGCCAGGACTGCCCGTGAACACGCCCATCGAAACTCTGCATCTTCTTTCTCCAATACCTCTATCGGCCCTGGAGGACCTTTCAGTGCCAGACGAACAGGCTCTGAGTACCACATCATACTTCAAAGAGTCACCGCAATTCTCCTTGACGAGCCCAAATGTGACATCCTATGGCGCCGTACACGATGTCGAGTTACCCCCGGCAGCAGTATGCTTCCACCTGGCCACATTGTACTTTGACTACATCCACGATCAACTACATACTCTGTTCCAGAAACCTCAATTCATGGCAGATCTGGCGATGAACAGGACATCGCCAGTCATCGCATACGCCATGATCGCGCTTGCCGCTCGCTTCTCCTCCAACGACCTCTTCTCAGCCACCAGTCCGCGAGCACGAGGAGTGCCGTATGCGAGAAAGGCTGCGCAGTTGCTAGATGTGAGCGAAGTCTCGCTGACCTCGATACAAGCATGTGTCATGCTGGGTGCATGTCGAATCATTGAGGGGGATGCACAAGGTGAGAGCGTGTATTACGGCATAGCCTGTCGTATGGCACAACTATTGGATCTGCCCCATCGACAGTGCGAAAGCTTGCTCGAGAAGGAGATCAATATAAGGGGTAAGCAAACAAATGCGCGGTGAGCGACTCAGCTGACTTTACGAGTCTGGCATACTCTGTGCATGATCGATGAGTGGTCTTCATCCGGTGTGCAGGTTCCTCGACAGATCGCGAACCCTCCAGCAGACGTACCACTCCCAATGGAAGAGATGGCATTCTTGCAGCTGCGACATGAGAACTCAATCAACATGTCTCAGTCCTACTCGAACCCATCGCTGCTTGGAGAGATGATCACTTTGAATCGCATCTTCAGAGAGTGAGTGCAGCCCTACACCCGAGATCCAGTACTCCCGATGCACGAAAGTGTCTACAGCGACAAGCCCAGCTCTAAATCCCGCTGCGCTTCTGAAATATTCGTGAACATATGCTGACACTCTTCATCCCTGTAGTGTCAACCAGATGAACACATACACCGTCGGTACATCGCACCTTCCACCAGACACAGATGCAGTGCAGGCACTGTCGGACAGACTCGATGAATGGGAAGCAATGCTTCCGGTATACATGCGCGACGAGCCTGCAAACTTGGCACACTATGCGGCCCAAGGACTGGGACGCATCTACGCGGCCGTATATCTCGGGTTCTACCACTACGGGCAACTACTATACTACCAGTTCCTGCACGGCTCTAACGAGGAAAGCGGCGGGCTCATCAATGTCTTTGCTCAACGATGCAAGTACCACGCGGCTCGACTTTGCAACATGGTCTACTCGGCACTCGACACGCCCGGCTGCGATGTTCAGTACAATATGGTCGGCCACGTTCTGGTCATCGCCTCCACTGTGCAAATACACACGTTACTCTTCTCGTCAGACCGTACCGAGATAGACGCAGCACGACAACGATTGGAGCGCAACTTCAACATTCTGCTCAAGCTTCGAGAACTTTGGCCTGCACTGGATCTCTGTATGATTCGTCTTCAGGTCTTCCACAAGGCGTGTCGCACATCTATGGACAACTCTTTCCAGCTTGATGGTTGGATGCTCAGGTTCCTTTCCGAATTTGGAAATCCAATCGACGACAAGCCTGAGAACAACGATGCGGAATGGATCATCGGCGACATTGCCATCACACCAACATCAGATTTTGGTGTCAACACCATTGCATCGTTCATTCGTGAAGACATGAATTCATGAGCCACAGGTACTTTCACCACTTCGTGGATCTCGTCCTTCCGATCAGTGCTCCATTGGGTTTGACCCCGCACCAGACCTCGCTACATAGGATGCCCGCTCTCAGCAATGAGTATAGTTGCACCAACACATCGGAAGCACTGCACAGGATCACATACCAGATACAGTAATCAGAATGGCTTCAGCACCAGCAGCTCCCGTCGTCAACCCTGCTGAATTGTTCTCCTTGGCAGGGAAGACAGCGATCGTGACAGGTGGAACGGGAGGTCTAGGCACGGCGATGACAATGGCTCTTGCTTCCGGAGGAGCTGATATCATATCAATCGAGCTGGCCGGCGATCCTGGCGCTGAGAATCTAAGAAAGTCCGTCACAGCAGCAGGCCGCAACCTCAAGCAATATCATTGCGATGTCAAAGATTCGAAGCAACTGCGAGCTTGTTTTGAAAAGATCTGGGCAGATGGTATCAAAGCCGATATCCTTCTCAACTGTGCTGGAATTCAGAGGAGAGCTGAAGCGGAAGATTTCACTGATGAACAGATTGAAGATGTGCTGGACATCAACCTGAAGGCGACAATGATAGCATGGTATTTACCCCGGCCATCACGTGTGAGACAGTGACTATCGCTTACGCCTATTACTTTTAGTCAAGAATTTGCGAAACCCTTATTGAAAGAAGGTCGACCGGGCAAGATCATCAATATCGCCAGTATTATTTCGTTCATTGGCGGCAAGAATATCACTCCATATGCTGCCTCGAAAGGCGGCGTGATGCAGCTCTCAAAGGCTTTCAGCAATGAATGGGCAGGCAAGGGCATTAATGTGAACTCGATTCATCCTGGGTATGTCGTGACGCGGGCTGAGAGCTGCTCAATGTGTGCAAAGCTGACTCTGTGTCGCAGATACTTCACCACGCCATTGACTGAGCAGTACCAGACTGATCCAAAGTATAAAGCTTTCAATGATTATGTTATAAGTAAGTGGCTCTATCAAGTACAAGGAAGCCCCAATAGCATGCTTACCAAATTTTCATCGCGCAGTGAGAACACCAATGAAACGCTGGGGCAATCCAGTCGACTTATCCGGTGCTGTGATTTTCCTAGCCAGTGAGGCGAGCAATTTCGTATCAGGAACAGGCATCACAGTCGACGGTGGTTGGACAGGACATTGAACTTTGCACGAATGCGGAAAGCAGTTATGCATGCACAAAGCCGTCCGGTACAGACAACGTTCAACTTTTCTCATTTCATCACGTTTCTCATCTTCTACAACGTCGTCTCCGGATCATCTACCAGAGTCCCATCATCCGTCCACCTCCTCTCCTCAGCCCAAGCAAAGATCGCATCATAATTCTTACAAACATGCGTAGTACCAATACCCTGCGTACCAGCTTCTGGTTCATGACAGGGGTCTGCTCCTTCGAGTGAGGTGTCGCCGCAGCACATTAATGATAGCCGGAGATAGTCGGCGCAATGGCTAGAGGCACCCGAAAATATCAGCTGACCGGGAAACGAAACATGAAGGTAAGCAACTTACAAAACATGCTGAAGGTCTTCTGTAGGTTCTTCATCAGACCCGAGCTCTTTCAGCGTCCTCGTCATCAACCACTAGGACAGTATTAACGTGCGTCGCAAAATATCCAAGGTGAGCAATCGAAGTCTCACCAAACAATGAATCTGATGAAAAACCGCAATGCCATATTCATCGACATTTGGCCCAGGATACGGATGAGGCAGGATATATTTCTCATGATTGCGAACTCCAATAAAACCTCTCCCTTCTAGACAACGAAGTCAGCATCCTGAGGTTGTGGGAGGCAGAGCACCACTGACTCGGCATCAATGAGGCCCAATTCGATTCCAAACCATTCCAATACTCCTCATGCTCCGAAGCTGGATGCTCTATCGGTGCGAATCTTGAATCATTCCAAAACAAAACCGTAGTCCGAGGAACTTCAACAACTGTCAGCCACTAACTTAATTATCGAGCAATTCTGATTCACACATACATTCTGGCACAAGCCCATTGATCTCTTCATTCAAGCCTGGTGCCCTCACACTACTTGGTGCTCCAGCTCTGCATAGATTGAATTTCAATTGTATGAGTAGGCCCAGGGCTGCGCCACCGACTGTTGCACATATTAGGAGAAACAAAATGACGAGGCTTAGAAACGTTCGTGATTGTCCGAGGAGAGTTGTGAGAGCGCTGCCGCCGTGGTGGATGGATGAATGTATTGTCTCAGTTCGATCATCGTCGCGATCAAGTAATTTTTTGGATTGCTCGTTGTCTTGGTACATTTCTTTCGGTTGATACATCGTTGCTGTTGTCGTGAGAGGAAGGACGGCTTGTTACCAACCAAGTCAGAAGTCAGAAGTCACAGCATCTTTCGAGGGGAGGGCGGATGCTTCTGATTCCGCTGTCGTGCACAATACAAGGCTTCTGGCAAATGTGCTATTCGAAACGAGGCTGAGGCTGAATAGCTCCAGGTTGTCATCGTGCCGATGGATCTTTGAGATCCCTGCTGTCCATCAGCTATTGATTCGAACTTCACCCGCATGCTAACTTTTTTGGACTAGCTGAGCTTCTTTCCACTTAAGAAGCTGACAGCCTACACAGGCAAAATTGTCAGCTGAGCCCTGGTAGACTTCCAGGCACAGAGTACTGAGCCCTAAGTCCGGAACCCTGCACGCATTTTTTAGACTACGGACGTGCAGTGGAAACACTTCATATGCTAGATGTAATGATGCGTACCGTAAGCCGCGCCGTGGAAGATCATCTGCGGTTAAAGATGTTCTGCTAGATTGTTGTTCTGCGAGGAATCGACAATTACGCGGACGATGGACACGTACTTAAAGGCACCACCAAGCCAGTCGTTACCAGCTGCAAATGGAGATCCCAGCACGATGCCCAGCAAACCACGGATTGGCAGGTCTTTCACGTGAACGGCTCATGGCAATCGCTTTGCTGTTCCTGTCTCTTGAGAATCTATGAATCCACAAGACACTCGAATTTACGGAAACATCTCGGTTCCTGGTCAAAGTTTTTCTTTTCGTTTGTATTGTAAGCTTGTACACACGACCCAGCATCCTGCATCGAGAGCAAGGAATGATGTGCGGATTCGCTTTTCAACCGTCTACCGCACGGGATCTTGCTGACAATGCAGACTCCGAGGTTCTCGCATCGCATAGATACAGAACGGCATTCTCAATATCTACAGGCCTAGACACTCTCTATGTGGGATGGACGAAGCGGTGAGGAGCTCGCAGATGTGAATGATGAGGCCTGAGTCCAAAAGAGCAGTGCCGAAGATAACGCCTGTAACAGCTACAGCACCACGGCCTGACAGATGCCAGGCATTGCGGCTCGATGCCAGCAATGTGTTGACTCAGATGGAGTTCGCGATTCGTTCAGGAAGCTGCTGGCTTCGCGAAGATATCGTGAGCTGTAATCCAGCATGATGAAAGAGCTTCACGGCTGATATGGGCGGATGCGAAGGCCAGTCGCGAGTCCAAGTTCTGCCGGAGGGACATAAGACAACTGCTTGCCTTCGCGGGTTGTCTTGCTCGAGGAATCAACCACCGTTACAGTCATCAGAGCATCTTGCCTCTACTCCATCAAAACAACCATGAAGGCTTCCGTCATTATCGTTTCCCTATCGTCGCTGGCTGGCATGGCCAGCGCGCTCCCAAGATCCGGTGTGCAGGACATTCCCAACGCGAATCCTGCTTTGGTGGGTAAAGTGGTCGAGCGTAGCGGGGTGGTATGAGTAATCAGTGTCCGCTTTCAGGGTGGAGAAATGGCTAACGCTGAAAGAAGTTCAATCCCGCCAACATGTATGAGCGTTCCAAGAGGGGAGTGCACAAGTTGTGGACGAATTGGAGCCCATCTTGCTCTTTTGCGCGGCTTTTGGAGGATTTCGATGCGGCGGAGGAGATCAAGGTCGGAAGGAGGGCTGAGATGCCTAAAGGATGTTAGAAGCCATCGTGCAAGTGTTCGTGTGCAGCTTGTGCTTCAAGAGGCCACAAGCAGTGTCTGAAACGCGAAATAGCGTACGGTTGTGATCACTGTAGCACGTCGATTGATACAACATGAATGGATCGTGGGAGCATTTCAGATTCGCCAGCATGCCCTGAGCTTCATCATGGTAAATATGGGCGTGAATTGCCTTACTGGCCAGCCCAACCTCTACATCCTCCAATGGAAAGATGACAATGAGCTTGCGTTCGTGCGACTTGGGCGGTGAGCGGATATCCATACACCATCTGAGGCTCAGTCTCACTGGCCATATCACATGTCAATGCCCTTGTTCTGCAGGAAAAGGTGCATTCGCGGCATAGAGTCGGTCGTGAGCAGTCATGTTGAACAGCAAGAATTACCGAGATGTCCTGATCCAATCGAAACACAGAATATTCAACCATGTTGCAAAATTTGTATGCCAGGATGGCCGGCATGCCTGGTCATGGTCGCTCGTATCTTGACTGCGTGGGGCTCTTCGGTGGCTCTGACATGTGATGCAGATGAGCTTGTCGACATGCTAGCCTCGGAGCTGATGAATGAGCGGATGAGACGGTCGATTCGAGTGCAACGTCGCTGAGCTCGTCTGAATTGTTAAGTACATAGGCCACCTTCGTGCTGACTCGAACCACCAATGAATATGGCTTCCTTCATCGGCAAAACATTCGCCTTTTCCAAGGACTACGCAGCACTCGATCACGACGATAATGAGAAGTATCAGGACATTTCTCCGGAGGATATTGGGCTAGAAAGCGAAGCACCACGAACCAGACTGGCAAGACTGGGTGGGATCGCAAAGACTGTCTTTCGCAGTCCAGCTGGCAGGATCGTTACACTTCTCGCTCTATTAACACTTAGCGCGCCGATCCTCTTCAAAGCTATAGCAGCACGATCGCAGAGGCCTCTGAACAAATGTTATTGCGGTACCACCATCGCTGAGGCAGAAAGCTTGGGGTGCAAATTCGATCCCATGTCACCGGCGTGGCTGCCAGCGCAATGTCGCGATGCAGAGCTTTCGGACGCATTCGAGCAGGCTGCGACAAATCTTCAAGCTGGAGGGGCCTGGCGATACTTCTCTGATGTAAATATGACCCAACCTATTAGCAAGGAAGAAGTAGGAGCAATGGCCGACACGGGCGACTTCTTCTTTGCCGACCAGCATTGGCATAGCATGCACTGCATGTTTGTGAGTCGAGGAGCCTATTGACGTGATCCGCACGCAGCTGACGAACTTGACAGATGTGGCAGAAACGTGAGCTGGCGTTATTGGGCAAGGTCATCTTGGAGGAGAGATACGATGTTCCGCTTCACGCTGAACATTGGTAAGGTGTCATCGCCATCGCCCGTTTCAGAGTTTCAGCTGACTAGCTATGCCCAGCACCCGTGTATTGACCAGCAAATCCAAAGGCGCGTTCAGTAGAGTCTTGCTCGGCGGCTCAATGGACATCCTGGACGAGGTGCTGGCGCGGCTCATATCGCAAGCGAAGGACGATGATATCGAGATACCAGAAGCGGAGGACGATGAGTTCAATGAGTGGTAGGCGTTAATGGCAGTTGGCGTGGTGAGTTGCAGAAGGGAGGTAGGAGTAGGAGGTAGCAGCAGACGTGCAACTTCGCTTACATAAGCTTTCACTCCACTTTCACATGAACGCGCTGCTGCAGCAGTTGCGGACTTGACATTGCTGAATGAATCAACACGCCGACAATACGCACGCACAGAGTGGTCATGATGGCGAATTCACGTAGACCACCACAGCCGACCCCACCACCCGACCACCTCACCGCCCTCCCCTCCGAACTCCTCCAAAACATCATCTCCTACCTCTTCACAACCCACGAACCCGACAAAGTCCTCCTACGCAACAAGCCTCGCGGCATTCCCCACGACCTCGAACGCCTATCCAACACCTGCCGCACTCTCCACCACGAAGTCCACGCCTGGGCCCACCACTTCCTCCTCCAACACCAATCCATCACAAAATTCAAACCTCCCAAGAATGCTCCCACGAAGCGAAAGCAGTCCTCCAAGAGCCCCGTCATGTCGCAGGCCAACTACCTCCGCAACCGCAATCGCTCCTCCCAAGCACTGCTAACCTGGTCCACAACAAAATGCACCTTCTGCGGAAAACCCTCCTCCCGCTCCGCAATCCTCATGAACGGCCTAAACTGTTGCTCCACATGCGATACCACCCACTGGCCGGATAAAATAACCAAGACCTCCGCTTTGAAAGACTACGATTTAAAACCATACCATCTCGATACCTCCCTCGCGGAAAATTGGGATCCGGCACAAATAGCTTGGATAAAAGCGAAGAAAGTACGATATGGGGTTTACATCTGTCAAGGCGCTCCGACGACGATGTTTCTGAGGAAGGACGTTGAAGCGAGGGCGAGAGAGGTTCATGGGCAGTATTGGGAGGAACATTTGATGAGGAAGAAGGAGGGAAGGGAGAAGAGGAGGGAGAAGTGGGTGGAGAATAAGAAGAAGAAGTTGATTGAGGAGGAAAGGGTAGCAAGGGAGGAGGAGAGGAGGAGGAGAGAAGAGGCAATTGAAGTGGGAGATTCATCGGATGAGGACGACGAGAGAGGCTTCGATGTGGAAACGGGGGAAGCAGCAGGTGCAGAGGAACTGATTGTTATTGATTGAGTGATGAGGACAGCAGAGGACTTCCATTCTACAAATGATACCCACAGTACGACGACTACGATAGCACGAGATATGCCTGTACGACTGAGCAGTGTTGAGATCAAGGGAGTGACGAAGTAATATCATACCATCATTTCACATTCCATGCTCATCTATCTATACCGCGCTATGCTACCAGCTAACAGCAGCGGAAAGTGGCCTCTCCTGCCCAGTTGAAAGCCTGTGCGCCTCGTATGTATCATTCTACACCGACCAACCACGTCTTTCCTGAGGAGGAAGGGGAGTAAAAGCAAGTCTATGCCTTCCCAGTCCGGGCTTCATTTGAACGGCGTCTACTGGCGGTCACCCAACTTCACCATGACGTACGGGATCTCGACATCCTCCTCCGTCATATCCTCAGCAGTAATCTCGAAGATGACGTTCTTCTGATGCTCGGGAATCTTCTTCTTCGAAATGTGTTCCACGAGCTTGGACAACCTGCGATATCATGTTAGCTTTGTCAACATCAGCAATGAAAGGGTGAATACTCACTTCATCGGCAAGCGGTCCTTGTTCTTGGACGCAGCGTAGAAGCTGGCGTACAGCAGACTCACACCAGAACTTATCATGGTGACGCTCAGTCCCTTCTCCTTGAAGTCGTCAAGGAACTGCTGCAGTGTAACGTCCTCCGTCTCGAAGCGATCCCACAGCTTGTCAATCGTCTCTTCTCCATTCTTGCCCTGGTACTTGCCCTTCGGCGAAGCAATGGGCTCCGAGAAGCCAAAGAACGGCAACGCCAGATTGACGAAGCCGTTCTTGTACTGCTCGATGTCCGTCTTGCCGTCGATGATCTTGTACAGCTCAAGGATGACCAGGCCGGTGACGAGTGCTGTCGTCGTGGCGATGGCGGGGATGATCTTGCCAGCGATGAATTTAATCTTGTGTCGATCTGCCGTCTGGATCTTGTAGTTCTCCGCACGAAGGTTGGCCGCGGCGGTAATGAAGTCGATGTGGAAGTTGGTGTCATCGTCCTTCTCGAACTCAACTCCCTCGATGCGGAAGTCGCCGAGTTGCTTCGGCTGAGGCAGAGACTTGGCAATCTTCTCCAGCTGAGCATTGTCATCGTCGGCCCCAGACGGCTGCGCGTTCGGATCTGGTTCCTTGTCGTCGGCTTGGATCTTGACACCGGGATCAGGCTTGAAATCTGGCACAATCATGCGGTTGAGAACGCCCAAGATGTAATCACGATCGGTGGTCTGCTTGATGCCGTAGTTGAAGGCGTGCAAATTGGCACCGGCGAGAACAAAGTTGTAATGTGTCTCATTGTTGGGATCGAAGGTGAGCGCGTCAGGAGCACGCTTCGGCCCCGACCAGAAAGGCTGACCGGATGAAGTCTTGCTGTCCTTGGGGAAGTTGTACAGCAGCTGTTGAATGGCATTGTTGTAGTGCTTCTCAAATTGCAGACGTGCCCACTCGACGCAGTCGTCGAAAGACTTTGGCTTGCTGGTGACCAGGAATTCCTGTAATGTCTCCAGAGTTTGCTTCTCGTTTCCGGACTGCTTGAGCGCGGTGCCCAGGTAGTCCTTTTGCGTAATGTACGAATTGACGATATCTGCCGGCGCTGTGAACACGGTGTTGAAAAGCTCCTTGGCCCAAGCGATGGTGTGCTCGATGCGGTTCGGGAATGATCGAAGCGTACACATTGGGAATGACTGCTCCGGAGGATCTTGCGAGCTGGAGTAGGACTCTGTCTGACGAGGCAGCACAACCTGTGTGTTGCCCTTGGTGCCGAGAGTGCCACTGTCCAGCAGAGGCTTGTGGAAGAAGACGCATCGCCGATCGACGTAGGTACGAGCATCCACATTGTCCAGAGCATTAGTGACGCCGTCGAGATTCTGCCAAAATTCCTCGTTGAAGACGTGTTCTGTGTCTTGCGCCACACGATCCTTCAGCATCTCAATGTGCCCCGTAAGGTCAGGGTTCATGGCCTGCACAGCACGAGCTGCGCACTCTGACTTGAGCTGGCCGACGTCCTTAGGTCGGAAAAGGAATTGTCTGTTGAGATTGCTCTTCTCGATCTGGTCCATGTCGGTCACCCAGATCCTGCCCTGTGGCCCAGTACCGAGACCGATCATTGCCCAGTTCTTCAGCATCTCACAACCAATGGCGCCAGCCCCGACGAGAAATTGCTTGACGTTCGACAGCTTCTCCTGATACTCCTTACCAAACACTGCAATCTGGCCATCATATCGTGATCCGACTGGCTTGCACAGCTCTTCCGATCGCTTGACGGATGTCGGGAGCGACTCAAGCGAGTCCAGGTACAGCCATTGCTTGATCGGGTGGAACTTGCCAGATACTGACTTGAGCACTTCTTGCGCTGCCAGACCTCCGAAGAATGCGGCCATGGGTGAGAGGTCACCACGTGCTTGATATGAAAGCTCAGTGATGATCTTGTCGTCCAACTCTGCCTTGTCCTCCGACTGCTCGTTGATCTCCTGTGCAAGCTTCAGCACCTCCTTGGCGTCTTCATCATTGTGTGCTCGTGGCAGTTCCCCGTTGTGCTTTTCGGCAAACGCATGCAACGCCTGAAAGCCTGCGTGGAGCTGTCCGGGGCGATCGAATTTGGCAAAGTCGGAAATGAGCTGTTCCGGCTTCTTCAGCTGCTTGCTCAGTGGCTCAAAGTCCAAGATCTTTGGCATCTTGACCTGCTGATACAGTCCTCCTCTCTGGTACTGCCCTGCATTCGCCGGCAGATCAATCTGGAAAGTGTATGGTCCCTTTACTGTGATCTTGCGAGGCGTGCCATCGTTGAGAGCCTCCATACCTTCCACCTCGGAGAATGTGACAAAGTCTCCATCTTCCAGGCCGTGACGTGTCTCGTCGAGTGCAGAAACGAGGCCGTCCGAATCGATGCCGGCGACAATGCCGTTGAGCGGGTTCTCGCCTGTAGGGTCGCCAACGGTGAAGTTCTTTCCGAAATCGGTGAAGATGTGGCCAAAGAGACCATAGGTGTCGGTGATCGTGATGTAGATGCCGTTCTCGTGACAGTAGTCGGCGATTGTGAGCTGGTCTTTGAGTGGAGTGTCAGTCAAAACTATGCTCTGATACTTCTTGAGCTGGCTCAGATCGCTCGTCAGGTCCTTTGCTTGATGGACCGAGACAGGCGTGTATGGGTTCAGCTCGGCCACGCGCGGCGCAGTCAGGTCGGCGCGAGGCTTGCCAACATCTTCGGGATGCAGGAAGAATTGCGACGAGAGGTCCTCGATCCGCGTCGGCTTGGGGTCGAACAGTGTCAAGCTCTTCACGCCCGCGAGGGCAATGTTCTTTGCAATCTCCACACCAAGGCCGCGCAGACCCACGACCAGGACGTTGCTGCTGCCCATACGCTTCATAGCTTCGTGGCCCAGCACGTACAGCTGGCGAGAGTAGAGACTCTCATCGATCTCGCCATGGCCGTTGCTGGCTTCCTTCAGCTGCTGCACAGCCTTCTGCGGATGGTCGACGTCCATGGGCGTGCTCATCGTGCCGTTGCCGTTTGCACGCGGCTCGGAGATGGATCGCTTCTGCTGGGGCGGGGCGTCGGAGTGTTCGTGCGGAGGAGACTCTGCTGGTCTCTTCATATGAGCGAGTGTCGAGCAAGGCGCAGCACGTTGTGCGGGATGGCGAAAGAGCAGCAGTAATGACTGGTGGACCTTACACTGCTCCCACTCCCACTTGTGTTTGCCCTGCACCGGATTCCACTCCCTCTCCGAATGCTCTGTGCAATGTCTCGGTTTGTTCTGTTCAGCAGTTGTGAGATGGTGAAAGAGCCAACAGCTTTGTCGATGCGTCGAAGGTGGGAGATGGCGGCGCGTGTTTGACGGGAGGCAACCAAGACAGCTTCAAACATGCCGTCAGAGACCCGCTTTGTAAGGCACCCTCAGGCACACAACGCTTATGGAAGCAACGAGACACTTCACACTTTGCTGAGAATGAAAGCTATACGCGTATCCGTCATCTTCGCATTCATTGTGGAAACAGGCGGTATCTACATGCTCATGCCACGAAGTCGTTGGTGACAACCATGAAACGCCCCACGCCACGCTGTGCTACGCTAAAATATGAGCAATGCAAAAACCAGTCCGTTCTCCTCTGTATTTGTGTCCCTCAAACGACCAGGCCCGCTGTAATCACCTCCTGCCCGTCCTCGTACTTCTCTGTGCAGCGGGCGGTGTCTCAAAGGCATCGTCGTCGCTGATCTCGTCATCGCTAGGCTCACGGCGCTTCGACGCTGCCGACTTGGCTGTGCCATTCGCCCTCGCCGTGGTCTTTGGCTGCGTGCCGAAGCTCAGCGTTTGCTGTGTGCCATTCGCTCTGCTTGCCGCCGCTCCGCCTCGGCCTCTGCCGCGAGTTGTTGCACGTGCTGGGGCTTTCTTCGGTGGACTGGCCGAGCGCTGCGTGCGCGAAGCCTGGCTCACAAAGAGCAGACTGTCGTTATCCGCCTCATCATCGTCATCGTCGAGCATAATCACATCTTCGTCATCCAATACCGGCTTCTTCTTGCCACGAGCCGCTGTCGTCGTCTTTGCTGGGGCTTTCTTGGCTGCAGCAGCGGTAGTCTTACGGGTTGTACCACCCGCAGCTTTACCACCTCTGCCGCCCCGACTGCCACGCCCTCTTGCGGGACGAGCACTTGACGCAACGCTCGCGGCATCGTCGTCGTCGTCATTGTCCTCCTGACCTTCGGCTCCTTCAGGACCAATCCACGACAAGATAGAGTCCTCCCAAGATTGCCCTTGCTCATCGCTATCCCAGTCATCTGGCCGGGGGTTTCGAGTTGCCTTCCGATTCTTCGTCTTACGCTCGCCCTTATCGTGCGCTTCTTCAAGGATCTGGCGGTTTTTCTCGAGGGTCGCCTCCATCGAGTCATCGTCCATCAGCTCGCCGCCCTCGCCGTCCCCTTGAGTTTCCATCAGAGCATCTTGTTGCTTCTTCAGGTACTCATCAACGAATTCGTGCATTGCAAATTTGTCGTCCTTGTCCACAAATTGAGAGACGGCCTCGCTGAAGGTGTTCTGGGGGAGAATGCTCAGAGATTGAATACCCAAGTACTCTTTGACCAGTTTATGCACCCCAGCCGTGTCGATGGCCCCGCTCTTGTTGACGAACTGCTGATCGTCGATGTTGGGTACATCAGCATCCACCTTCTTCCGGCCGATAGCCGTGCGTTTGCGATGATACTGTACCACATCTGTAGCATTCGCAACTACGTCTGCGAAACGTCCCGAGAAGCGCTGGGGGTTGTCAACATCGAAAGTGCCACCTTCAGGTGGCGTAGTCTCGACCCGAAGCCGGACAATTGGCTTCGGAGGCTCATCCTCCTCGTCCACATCTGCTTCGTCTTGAATCTCATACCACTCCTGCTTCGCCTCGTCGATGAGCTCGTAGACGATCTTGGCGAGAAATTTGGACACTTCACCACGTTTGTCGGCTTTGTTAGACATGGCAATCTCGCACGCTTCGGCATAGTCCTTCAATGCGATCTCCTTGACGATGAAAGGTCGCACGGTCTTCAATCTGATCGATTCGGTTTCGTACTCCTGCCCAGTTACGCTCACAATGGCAACGTGTTTGGGAACGGCTTCGCCTTTGACGAGTGACGTTGCGACTGAAGAGCCAGGCTGCATGACCTTGAAACCCATCTCCGGATTCTCTTCAGGCTCAATCTTGCACTCGTGTTCGTGACCCCAAATGACCAGATCCATGAAGCTTGGAATGAATCGTTCAGGCAGATATGACGTCTCAGTGTATGCATGGTGATTCTGATGCACGCTCATGATGTTGAACCAATCTCCCGTTTGTCGCGATGGTTGGTAGAACTTGACCTGCTCGTCTCGGAAGGTTCGGAAGAGCCGCTCGTCACGAACGTTGCTCATGCCGTACAGAGCAAGTTTGGTTTGGCCCTTCTGAAGCAAGACCGGCTTGATGTGTATGTTGTCTGATTCTGGCGTTCTCCCATAGTAGTTCAGCAATCCGGCAGCTTGGAGAATGTCGAGAGCAGCGAGATGCCCTTCGCCGGATGGGTCATCGTGGTTTCCATGGATCGAGAATACTGGTATCGCCACATTGATATTCTCATCGTCATAATTGACATGGTTGAAGGCACTGCAGTGCGTTAGCATCATAGTCATGCTGAGTCGAGCAGAAGTCCGGCTCAAATGATCGTCTTGTGCCATGTGCTTACCCAGCAAAGTGTTCGCTGCTGTCGCTCAGCATCTGCAGCTCGCACGGCTTGTCACCGAAGCAGTTCTCGCGTAAACTTCGCATAACTTGGTACATGGCTTGTCGAGAGGGCTTGTTCTCATGGAAAAGGTCACCTGCGAGGAGAACCATATCGACGTCGCGAGTCTTGGCGAGCTGCATGATTTCGTCGAAAGTCTGCCAGCTATCGTTGCCACGAACGGGATCGCGTTCATTGTAGCCGACATGGTTGTCAGTGGCCACAAGTATGCGAATCGTATCGGCTGCTGTGTAAGCCTTTGGTGAGCATTTGATTCTTTCGAGTTTCAATTGGCACGGGCTCGGTGTTGTACCTTGTTGAGACGGCATGATGCCGGTCGATGTGTTGAAGAGAGGACGGGAGTGAGCAGGTCCCAAGTAGGAGACTACATTGAAAGCAGAGCAAACGGGAAAGCAGAAGTGCCTACGCGAATGTGCGATGAACGCGAGTGAAGATCAAACGAAGGGCGAGCATCTGTGGCGGTGATTGGGCGTAGGGCGACGGCAGCCTGCGCGAAGCAGCGCGACCTTTACGCGCGGCCACGTGAGCGGGGAAGTCCGTCGCGCTTGCCTCTTCCGCTCGACGTCAATCGAAAGAACATTGCCATTGTTGACGCCCTACAGAGCGATGAGATGAGGTCTACAGCGGCGCTGCTGGCGCGATCAGTATGGAAGGGTGAGCACTCGATGATAGACCCATGGCAACCATCATCAGCGCTGACACCAACTTGCAGGACCGCACATTGTTCCGTACGACTCCTTCCCACCTCCGAACCACCCACGGCCGCGACACCCTTTCCTGCGCGTATACTGACAGCTGTGAAGTCTGCCAATCGTTCGTCCGAAGCCAGGTGAAAGGACACCACCGATTAAGACACAGGCGAGAAGTGCCACAATACTGCCCAACTTTGTGGGGCTCATCTTTCAAGTATACAATGGCAAGATATACCACGACGTGCGGATAACAGAAGACATGGTCGGACACAAGCTTGGAGAGTTCTCTCCGTAAGTTCTTGGTCGCTGTGCACTGGCTCGTTGGCCCCCTGCTGACAGACTAGCACCCGGAAACGCTTCACGTACAAGCAGACTAAGAACAAGTGAGCGCGGGGCATTTCAGGGCATGTATCATATTGTATGTAGAAATTGGGTATCCGGCGCGGCGACGTCGAAGGAGGTAAAGTAATCGCCGGTGTGCGATGTGAGATGCACGAGAGTTGGGCGCCTTCGCCTCGCAGGAGAGAGGTGTACCAGTTTGGAGCTGTGGCCTGGCGAGCACACAGAATTTCCATAGTCGGGTTGCTTCCGGGCTCTGGTGTCTGCATCGTGCCTGGGTCGCGGTACTTCCACTCCGGCAAAAGGTCAGTCACGGCATAGTTGGTGGAAAGCTCATGCTCGTGCAGTGCGAATGAAACAGAATTCATCCGGATTGAGACCATTTTCCGTTGCAGAGTGAGAGGGTGGCAGTGCGCCTCACCTCTCTGCGATGGCAAGAGCAACTGAGCACTAGACCGTTGGATCTTCCCATCCAACAATTGACTCGCATGCCGGCGGCTGCTCCTCACCCCTCCTGCGCGTGGTTCGGCTCCATGTCGACGAGGAAGGGCGGTGGCTGCGGGTTCCTGATCGGGTCCTGCTTCGGGTCGAGCGCCTTCCCTACGTGTCGGTGCACGCTGCCGCCTGATTGACCTGCACGGCCGGCCAACTCTTGCTCGAACTCGAGCCCTTCGACATGCTCTTGCAACTCGTCGTCGGGCAGTGCAAGAGGCAGTGCTCGGTCAGTACACTGTCCTCTTGTCCCTGACGCTCCATTGCAGCACCCTCATTCCCACCACTCGTCTCTCGTTGTCCCATCGCGCTTCATTGCAACTCCGGAACCATTGACAACTTCTTCATACTGACCGGCCACGGCTTGCCTCCGCCTCCAACGCACCAACAGCTGTCACCGCTCGCTTCGATACTCACCTCGCGTCTCGCAAAGGTCCGCCCTGGATTCTGATTGATCAGTCGACTTTCCCACAGGCCCGCGGATCTCGCATATCGCCCTCACTGTGAGTGTGGCACGGCTTCAGTCAATGCCGCATGGAGAGAAGCTGATCGTCGTTGGCACAGCACGCAAACAGCTACCGACTCCACTTTACTGCGGCCTGCCGAAACCAAGCCTCCAGCCAACCTGCGGCCCGGCCGAACTTTCCACTCCCTCGGGTCCCATCCCCATGGCTACAAACACTGCCTGCAAAAGCACACGCCGTGTCTATTCGGCCGAAGAGCTGCATCGTTTGAGAAACACTCAATCGCAGCCTAAGCTGTCTGAGTCCATCGAGGAACACGAAGGGGAAGACGCGGAACTTGTCAAAGGTATGATTGGACCATCAAGCCTCACTTTCTTCTGCACGGCCGTTGCGGCAGCATTGCCTCCTGAGGCTCTCATAGGCCAAGCGCGTCCATTGTTTTGCAGCTCACTCGGCACGCGTTCGGCTGCCCTCCCCAAAACAGCTCCGCACTTCCACGTGCTTCTTCTCACTTGCACCTACCCGAAACACCTACCCCAACGACCACCGTCATGGACGAGGCAGTGGCAGCGAACATGCGCTTCATCGCCCGAGTCCTTGACTCCCCTGAATCCCGCCACTCCCTGAACGGTTCGATTCAACCCCTGCACATGAACACTGACGGCTTGCCATCAGAGCACGTCCTACGTGGATCAAAGTCGTTCACTGCTCGCTCGTTCCGCGGACGGCAATCCACCAACAGCAGCCTCCGTGTGCCATCGAGCAGATCGAACAACGAGAACTCCTCCTTCACCACTCACGACACGTTTCACCAGCCGACCGTGAGTGCCCTTCCTCACCCAGCAGTTCTGGGCGAGATCGCTTCGAACGGTCAGCTTCTCCGCGGCGGCATCTTCAAGCCTGGCCGGTCCCCTACCCCTTCGCTGAAGAAAAAGGCCGTGGAAGCCATTGTCAAGAACCACGGCTCTCCCAGCCACATCCGCGTCACTGCTGGTGGTCGAATTGTTCCATCTGAGCAATCGCCACTGTGTCAGCCCCGCTACGGCTACAGTGCGATCCGAGTCAACGGAGGACTTATCAAATTCGCACCCAACCAACGCTATCACAGCCGGCCAGAGGAACTCATCCAGCCCGTGAACCAGAACGGCAACGTCATCCACGACATGCAGGGCAACTTCTTTCAAATCATTGACAACACACTCATGCCACTGTCAATGGCAGCGGATGGCACCGTCGCGTTGTACAGCGATGATACTCCCAACCTCAATTTCGCGGGGCGACCAACTTCACAGGGTCCAGCCGCGCCACGGTTTCACTCATCTTCTCAGATTACTGGCGCTACAAGCACTCCCATTCCTGCTCCAGATCCTTCAGTGCCATTGCAGATCAAGTCACTGGAAGCTGAGTACGTTCAACATGTTTGCAAATGCTTCCTTGACAGCGCTAACCAAAGCATTAGGCGCACCCGCTTGCAGGAGGAGTCGAAGAGCTTGGACCAGACCGAAGCCAAATTCGGCAAAGACATGTCCAGAGAGGAGAAGAACCGTCTGTTCGCGCGACGCAGGCAGCTTGTTGGCATGTTGGACACGATTCGCAAGTCTTTGAATGCGCTGAACCGCCCATCGGTCGCACTGGGTCGCGCTTCGCCACGCGCGCTGCAGGGTAGAGCTTCGGTATCACCACCTGGCCGCGGACGTCTTCCTCCCTACTTCCAAGCGAATTCGGTCAACAACTCCGCCGCACCACCATACGCTCCTGCCTTTGGCCCCGCTCAGACGGCCTTTGGTGCCCCATTCGTCTCAGCACCCTCTTCCGTGCCGGAGTACGGTGCCACGGCCTGGCCTTACGGCCCACCAAATGCTTTTCCCCAGCTGCCTCCTTTCGACGGAGCAATGGCACCGCCACTTCAAGGTCTTGCTCCTGCATTGTCACAGAGCAACATGATGGCACCCGTACCAGCCAACATTCCCCAGAGTGACGGTGCTCATTCATTCTCGGAATCTCGTGCCGATGCGGCAGAGCGTTCACACGCCGTTCCCATCACAGCGCCAAACTCTAAACTCAGCAACAACATGAGGTCGAAGCTCAATCCTACCAGTCCAGCTTACAAGCCGACTGCTTCGTCTGATGGTTCTTGTGTCGAGCGTCGTGCGGGTGCCGCCCATTCCCCTGGACACAAGCTGCCTGCTCTCCCAGAGAGTGTCTCGAAGTCATCGACTGCGACTGATGACACAATCAGCCCAGTCAAGAAAGATGCTCTCACGCACAGTTTGAGTGTCTCCAGCTTCGCAACTGCCGACTTCTTTCCACGCAATCCTCGCGAACACTCGACACGCCAGCATGTCTATACCCAGTCCGGCAACAAGGAGAATGAGGATCCTGAGGATGATCATGCAAACTTCAACACTCCCAGCCGCGAAGTCCATCAGCCACGTCATCCCGACACGAACGAGTCGCGCGCGCCCGTTGCTCCACCAGGTACTCCGGTGTACTACAGCGCAGCCGCCACACACGCACCGCAGCCAGCAAAAGTTGCAGAGCCTGCTCGCCAGCAGATCCGTTCGGGCATTGCTGATCGGCAAACGAACAACATCAGCCCCAAGAACAAGCGGGACTATCCTTTCGTGTATGAGCAGCCAGGCAAGGCTGCTCACTATCCTTCGTCATCGCCAACGGGCACAAACAATTCCGCCGAAGACACTGGCGCTGTGAACTTGAAGGACAAGTCTCCTGAGTGGCTTGACGGGTATACGTGTGGACTGCAACGTCGAAGCTTCCAACCGGAATGTGGCAACGACTGGTTGAACGGATACTGTGATGGCTTGAAAGCATCTGCATCACGTTCAAAGCCTGCTCGCTCCTCGGCGCCTTTCAGCGGCAGCCCGATGAAGTCCATCTCGCGCCGCCCCAGCCCGGCAGTCCCATCGCGTTCTGCGAGCGCATTGCAGTCAGCGCAGCACTCTATGAACGCATCGCGTTCTCCGTTCGAGACCAACACCAACAGCATTGATTGCCTCAAGCAAGCCATCATCGCACCACACAATGAGAATGCACTGATGATGTCTGGGGTCAACAGCTCGCAGTTCAATGATACCATGCCGAACCTCGGCACCTGGGCCAAGAAGCAGCAGCAGAGCCGTCCCACGATTGAGCTCCCAGGTCTTGGCTACACTCTTCCGCAGCGTAACGCTACTGCGGATCGTCAAGGCATCATGTCAGAGGGCAACAATGACATCAAGAGCAAGATTGCCAGCGAGCGTACATCGGAGCACCTGCAGACCGCGAGACCAACGCTACCGGCCACACTCAGCACTGCGAGCATTGCCTCTGGGAGTGTGGGCACTGGTGGTGGCATGCCCACTCCTTCGAATCGTGTCACCAGCTTGGGGAGTATCGAGTCAAGCCTCTTCAACCAATGGCCAGGGAATCGCGTGATGACACCGGGAGAGTGGAGATCCGCCGGCACCTCCCAAAATGCTGCACTCACGACTGGATTCTTCGCTCATGGGCAATTTGATGGTACGATCGATCCTCAGACCCTCCCGCACCGAGCCAGCCAGCTGACTGCCGGTGTTTCAGGAGCTCCGCAGCGAGTCACGAGCGACGTGCACACTCGCATGTATTCCGGTGGTCGGTTCAGAGAGGCGTCGCTCGATGGAATCACGAGCCCACCAACGTCCCCACGAGCAATGTCCCCGGCTACGTCTCCAACTGGCACTCCAGCGCGCCGCGACAGCAAGAAGCACAGCCCCCGCAAGGGACCCTCGCCAACCAAGGGCAAGTTCGAGTCCTTGGCTGGCAAAGTCGGCATCAAGGTCACCTCTCCCACGCCGTCTGAAGTCGGCGACGACATGGTCGAGACGAACAGTCCTTCGGGCAAGCGTCATTGGGGTGTACGCGACTGGATCAAGGGCGGCAAGGGCAACAACGCCTAAGCCTGCCCACTCCACACAATACTTCTCCTCCATTGCGACATCTTTCAGGATATACCGCAGTCCCTTTGGCTACCATTATGGTATCTCATCCGGAGCAGCATCCGTCCTGAACTGGCTACGTCGAGTTCTCCGCACAGCATTACCTTGTTTTTCACCCGACGCAAGCATCGCATATCTCACCGCGTGGTCTACGACCGGATCACCGCATTGTCTTTTCACATTGTACTCAAACATGCCTTCACCAATGAGGGGTCTTGCACAGCTACGCCACGCCTGTTGCACATCCCAGCGGGATTGAGCTGGGCATTCGACACTATGTTCATTGCACCTTTCCCTGTCGACGACTGCAACTCATGCTGTCCGCAACAGCGACTTTGCACGATCGAGAGATGAGATTTGGCAGATATGATTATGGAAAATCACAAAAAAAGATGGAAGATTAAGGAGATGGGTGAGCATGATTGATTGTATGATTGTTTGTTTTGTCGTCTACTGTACCAAAAGCTGTAATAATGTAAATGTGCTGTCAGTGCTTGAGTCTCATGTCTCCAGACTCTCGATCGTTCACACTGCTGTCCAACAGTGAGAAGTAGTGATTCGTCAAAGGAAACACGCTTGGAAGTGAGATAATTGGTTCAATGTGGAAAGACCGGGGAATTGTATCGTGGTCTTCTTTGCGCTTTGACATCAAACTCTTTCAAGCCAATGGCGGCGAATATTCTGGACGACCAGGTAGGTGATGTGAGTAGGAAATCAACGATGAGAAGGGGTTTCTTATGGCTCGGGCTATGTTCACTCAGATCCACGAACAGAAAGAAAGACTTTTCGCATCGCATTATCGCAACAAGCATGGTGCGAAGTTGCCGAAGGCAGATAGTGAACGCTTTTCTGAAACTAGGCGACCGACTCAAGAGCACTCCTCTCAAAACAGAGGGATGTAGTTGCAGTTGCCGCCATGCCTCTCATCTGATCTGAAGCGATTTCTGCCCGTGACCAACTTCGTGAGTCACGAGAGCTCTGCCTCACCGGAAAGATGGTTTTGCTGACGAATGTTTTGGGAAACTTTTCATGATATTCGAAGCGTGGTCCTATACAGCAGACTGGCGTGGTTATTTACTAGATCTCCTCTGCGCCTCCTTGCTATCGATGATCTTCTGCGGTTGTTGCTGCTCCAGCAAATCCGACAATCGTCTCTTGAGCTCTGGTATCGCACCAACGTCATCACTCAACATAGCAGCAACGCAGTCTTTGATTTTAGCAGAATGGTGTCCAGCGCAGCTGGCAAATTTGTTTGGGAAAGCGCCTTTTCGAAGCGCTTGCAATGTTTCTCGGCGTTCCATTTGCGTACTGAATTTGCATAATAGTTCGCAAGCGACTATGCCGAGTGCAAAGATGTCGAGTCGAGGGCTGGCTGGAGAGGTAGCGCTCGTTGGGCGGTAGATCTCGGTGCCTACCGCTGTGACAGCGGGCGATGGAGGAGCTTCGGGTTCTGCGATTTGTGTGACGAGGCCGAAGTCGCCGATGCAAACACTCAGAGTTCCAGGGTTAATAGTCCCAACTGCACACGTCAGCACAACAGGCCAGAGAGTGTATGCACGAAGACTTACCTTGTCGACAATCGGAACATGACGACAAGTCCACACAACCATGCATTCCTCTTGGGTTTCCTTCATGCCTGAGGAAGATGTTGGCCGGTTTGAGATCGCGGTGGACTATACCCTCAGCATGCAGATATTCCACTCCGTCGAGCAATGCGAGCAAAATGCGGATAGAGGGTTCCATGTGGAAGCAATGCGCCAAA
The DNA here is from genome assembly GCA_029490675.1 of Cercospora nicotianae. Classification (NCBI taxonomy): domain Eukaryota; kingdom Fungi; phylum Ascomycota; class Dothideomycetes; order Mycosphaerellales; family Mycosphaerellaceae; genus Cercospora; species Cercospora nicotianae. The sequence continues at coordinate 4,664,105 of JANQAT010000007.1, read as the reverse complement.
GGCTTGGCCACAGTGTCAGTCTGTGGCGGTGCAAGAAATTCGGCCAGCGTCATAGGATGTACACCCATTTGCAAGTGCAACGCCAGTGTGGGCTCTGTCGTGAGAATAGCGCCATTCGTGAAGTCCGTAACGGAGCGAGTGAGCTCAAAGCTCGTGGCATGACCTTCGAACTCCACGTTTGCTTCGGTGGCCACGCCCGACCTTTTCGATTGACTGAGGTCGAAGGTGAAACCGATGTCTTCGTTTGTATCACTTTGCGTCCTCACCCGCTCCAGAGCATCAAGCGATGAGAACTCCTCGGCTCCAGTCACCACGCTGTGAGTTTCTTGGTGATGTACTTCGCTCGAGGATGCAGCGAAAGCGCTTCTAGTCGTCCACTCCACCCAGCTGTTGTGATAACGAACGACGTTTGGGTGTTGAAGTTTTGATAGAGAACGGACTTCAGCTAGCAGTTCTTTGAGAGCTGCCTGGTCTCCGGTAGCAATACGTCGCACGATGGAGTCTCGGATCGGTATCTTCTTCACTGCATAGACGCAATTGTCCTATTTGTTTATCAGCAAATGTACACGTCTTGCGAAAATCCCTGCACCACAGTAATCGCTGTGGGCAGAAGCTGGTCATCCTTCCTCCGAAAGACGAAAGCATGGATCTGCTCCAAGGCTACATTAAGTGGCAAAGACATTCACTTGTGCCCTGAAAGAGCAGTAATTGCAGCCTTGCCTCGTGGCAAGCCGGGAGCAGCCAACCTCGTGGGTCAGGAAGCTTCTGCCTCTTCAGGGGAAGGTATGCTTGCCGAGGTAGACTTACGAGTTTGTGTCGGACTTGATATACCTAAGCAAGGTCAGTCGGCATGTCTAAAGACAGTTCACGTGAGGTCAAACGTACTTCTCCGAAACCTCCCTTGCCAAGAACACTGATCTCTTCAAAGTCTTGAATATATCTGCTTTGCACTTGGGGAGAAATGCCAAGAGCCACGTTATCGAGAAGGCTCGCAGGGCTACCGGGTTCGAATACGCGACCGCGAGGCATCGCATCAGTCAACAGCAGCTGCGTGGCTGCTGGTACGGCTTCGGGTGCTGATGATTGCGGCGTGCTAGCCATACGGTCGAGACCTTCGCCGATGCGTTGCCTCATCGCAGCGTGATGGTCGTCGTCCAAGCCATGGGAGACTACGTTGTACTTTGATAAGCCTTCGACCATATTGTGATACTGCTCGCGGGTTTCGCGCTCGATAGCGGTCTTGTCGTTGACGGATTTGCCCGCTCGTTCTCGTTGTTTGAGAACCCGGTCCCTTGCATTTTGTTCGAGCAGTGCGTGGATGAGCATCTCCCGGGTCTGTGTCGCCGATCCATTGCGGGGCCGATCGATAGCCAGAGCGTCCAGAGACAGACCGTCGTCGACATGTTGGCTGTTGTTGCGTGACACTTCTAATGAAACTTCCTCGGTTTCTTCCTCGCTAGACTCGCGGGAACTGCTCCCACTTGAAGCGCCAGAACGAAAGAATTTGGACATGATGCATTGGAAGCAATGTGGAGCATCTGCGCCTCGATCTTGCAGATGGCGCGAAGACGCATTGGGCGTCGAAGTGAATGAGCGTGCAGGCGGCAAGACGCGTGTTTGACGACTACGAGTACTCTCCTGACATGACTGTGGTGGTGGTAGGGCGCGCGTGTAGAGACTTGGCGATGCTTCTGTTGTCTTCTATCGCAACTTGTCCTTCCCAGCAGTCACTGCCTGAAGGAGCAGTCCAGAGTGACTCGTCGTTGCTCGCGGAGCGCGTGCCCGAATGTTGTGGGACGGCGTTTCCTCGGACATCCGCGTCGCCGCAACTTCAGATCGATGCCATCACCATCTTTTGCTGGTGCACATTGACGCAACGACCATGGATCGATAATGCTGAGCCTCTTGTCGCGGGCTGTGAGGACTAGAGGATCATGTCACTGCCCGCAATGCCTCCCTACACTTCAGCGCACCGCGGTGCGAGCAGGCCCGAACGCAAGTGTGCTGCGGCCACAATACTGGACCTCCTCGACACTGTGGTACTCGAGCATCTTTGCCGTGGCAGCAACGTGCGATGTCGGTGTCAAGGTTCAGCGCCGACAGCAATGGAACGACGCCATCGATGAAGTCAAGAAAGATCTAGGGAATGCTGGTCGCGCCGAAGACTTGGAGGATACGCATCGCAAGATCGATCTTGATGGGCAGCCAGTTCTGGATAACCAGGAGGGTGAAGGTTACGATGAGTGGCATACGGTCGCGGTTGAGGATGCAGAATCCGATGCGTCAGTACGTGCTTCGACCGAAATCGCAGAAGACTTCGACTCGGAATTGGCTCAGAACCTAGACAGCAGCTCACGTCGCACACACGTCCCATCTTGGCCGACAACCACTGCATTACCACCGGTGAGGCATCATTTGCCTCCACAGTCCATCTATACTTACAGGTTCCGCAAGCGGACGGCTGATGCGAACCGATGGGCTTCCAAGAAGCTGTCACGAGTTGAACTTTCGATGGATATGCTGCAATTGCGGTTCTTTCTTTGGCTACACCGTCATGGTGTCGTCGAGCACGTCGCACGCGCGATGCCAGTACCATATGCCGAAGTCATGATGCAGTTCCCAGGCAGCCTCAAGCGTGCCTTTGCACAGAAGAAGGCCGACTTCGATCGGCTACTCCACACACATAAGGACGATTCTGGTCAGTTCCACTTCAGTCGATCGCCCGGGGATATAGCCCTCTGTCACTATGCTATAGGTCAGGATGACGCATTTCGCGAAGAACAGTGCGAGCTTCAACGTGAAGTCGACGTCCTGCTGAGCGACGATGTGGTCACGCGTGGCCTCGAGGACCCTCACCCTGAGCACTTTTTGCGAATCGCAGACGTGTTCTGCCGCCTTTCCATGTCTTCTGTACCACCAGACATCGATATCTACAACACCTTGATTCACAGACTGCGCAAATCGGGACACTACCGATTGACCGAAAACGCCATCTCCGCCGTCCTGAATAGCAAGATCCGGCCAAATGAAGTCACGCTGGCAACCGTTTTGAACCACTACACCGAGCGAAAGAACGTGCACCGATTCACTGACTGGATGCGGCTCATACGTGGCGACCGAGGCGGCCTGATGGAACCTGCACCCTGGCTGATTAGAGCACCGTGGCTCGGCAAATCCAATGCGGACTTTGGTAGGATTGTTCATCGCAGAGATAAGCCCGATCGTTTGATCCAGTTGCCGTATCCCACGCCTTTGGTCTTTGACGCTGTAGTCAAGGGTGTGCTTCACTTTGGCGGCTTCGGAGAGGCTTTGGAAATCTGCAAAACGATGGGCGACGAAGGATGGGGGCTAGATATGCGTGGTTTTGGCATGCTCCTGAATGATTGTGCGGTTCGCAGTGATTGGAGCTCCGGTCTTGCTGTATGGAACGAAATCCTGAAGCTCCAAAAGAAGAGCACTCTCAGGATAGATGGGCTCAAGACCACCGAGGTCATCATGACCCCACTCTTTGCCGACATGTTGCGACTTTGCCGACGCTGCGACAAGAGACAGGCATTTGTAGCAGTATGGGACCAGGCCAAAGCGACGCATCCGACACTCATCAAGCATATCATGTCGATGATCAACGCTGACAACGCCGCCGATGGGCAGCAGGCAAGCCGCGTGGAGGAGCTGGAGAAACAACCAACGCCTGATGATCTAGCCACCTCTAGAGTCGAATCCGAGGGCGCTCGGCAATCTAGACAAGCCGCACTGGATGCGCTTGCGGAGCTACGCGCGCAGCGTGCCAGTGAAGCGGGCGATGCTAATTCACAGCAAGAATACTTGGCTCTGCAGGCCGACGTGGATTTTCTGAAACAGATGGAAAAACCTAATGCAACAGAGAGGCCAAAAGTTCGCAGCCTGGCAGAGCTCGCGAAAAGCGCGTATAGCCTCATTGCCTCGCACCCCGAGACTCTCGAGAAGCGTGCGAGCCCAATACAAAGGGAGCATATCCCGGCTAGAAGTGATGAAGAGCCGCCTGTGTCGTACACAGAGCTGGCGAAGAACGCATATCATCTCATTGCGGATCACCCAAGCACTCTGACAAGACGAAAGCCCACTTCAGGCACCTCGACAACAGATTCATGGCATTCAAGCCATGTTGTCGACGATAATGCTCAACATGCTTTGACACAACCTGATTCGTCCGAGCAGGGCCTTGATGAAAAAACGGCTGACTCGGCGGACTCAATTCCGGGTGCGTCTGAGCCGATAACGTACAGCTCTCTCGCCAGGCATGCCTACCGACTCGTCGCAGATCATCCGAGTACCTTGGAACGAAGAAAGCCAAAGACTGCGAAAGTGAAGATTGACGAAGGCCAGACATCGCGCGAATCAACGCCTGCCGAGAGGGCTGGTGGCGATCGAAGCAAATCGGTCGATGCTGAAGAACCTGAGAATCCAAAAAGCGACCGATGAGCATTAGCGACCTCTTGGTTTGCGAGAGCATGCCACCTGGCATTTGGCTTCTTATTCTGCTGGCCACACTGTAATTGTATGCGTGCGTCTTTCCCACTCTGGTACTGTGGTAATTACAAGAGGATGCAATCAGCGCATGGTTGCTCTGCATAGCGAGGGCGTTTCGAAGAGATGGGCGGGCAGTGACTGATTTTGAACATAGACAAATGATACCCACATGTCCGCGTGACAATCAATTGAACAAATTGCATGAAGATTACTTGTTGTTCTGGAACCTCAATGTGATACTGTACATCGTTTCATGCCGTTCGCAATCGGATCAACATGCTTTCCAAAAGGCGCTCACTTTGTCGAAACATCATTCTCGCGTCGCAAGGCTCCCTCTAGCCACAAGTTCATCTCCCACCTCACAGAGACATGGCACCTCCATGTCTTCCTGCAGAACCGAATCACACGCCACCACCTGGGACAACAATGTTAGCAAATACGTCTCACCCGAAATGGGCCAGTGCTCCTGCAACAACAACAACGACACACTGGAGCTCTGCAAGCATACCTGACCTCTCCGTTCGCACATGGAACGTATCTTTATTCCTCTTCAAGTTCTGATCTTCGCGGTATCGGACAGCGAAATATGAGGCTGCTACTGCAGTAAGGGATATGAAGGCCGTGTTGCGGCGGCTGTTGCAGAGGTCAGCGGTCCTGACAATCAGATGTGGTGGGGAGAGGAAGTGTACGTTATGTAGCGTTCCAGGCCCATGGTTTCGATGACCCTTTCGTTTTGTGGTATGGGTTTGAAACTCCGCGATGCTGGGTGGCGAGGGCTTGGGAGACGGACTTCGATTGGGCTTGGGGATTGCCGATGTTGCTTGGATGTCTTATGCTTGACTCGTGCCGCTTGATGCTATTCGGATGGGTATGCTGACGTGGGAACTGGTCGGTGTCTACGGTCGATTCAACGCATGCTTTCCAAGAAGTGTTGTCTGCCTGACCGACCAGACGGCCGGAAGGCAGTGATTGGCGGCTGGTCTAGCGAGAGATTGAGTTACACCTTCCCCCGGACCCCGCAAAATGGTGTCGATGGAGGAAGGTGTGGCGACAGTGACGTCTCGTCCTACCTCTGTCGTCGCCAAGACTGTTTGCCTGCGCGTCGTCGAGACCATCGACACAGCTACCACTCCACTCCGATCTTCATACCACCAAACGAGCTCCACTCCACATTCAACACCACCAGCGGAGAAGACTAGCCTCACCATGGCCTCCAGCTCGAGCGCCACACCGCTCCTCTACAGCTGCATCGCCTACAACTCCACCATCCTCACCGAACACACCTCCAGCGCCAGCAGCGGAACCTCCAACCTCGCCTCCATCATCCTCCCCAAAATCGACCACAAATCCGCTCAAAAACTCACTTACACCCACCAAGAGAACTTCATCCACTACATCGCCGACGCCTCCCCTTCATCCTCCGACCCTTCCTCCCTCAGCGCAGCAGGCCTCACATACCTGGTAGTCGCCAAATCCGACCTCGGCCGACGCGTCCCATTCGGTTTCCTTGTCGAGATCAAGAAGCGATTCCTGGCACAATATGATCCGGAACGCACGACATTCGGGTCTTTACCCGCTTATGGTGCTGCAGCTTTCAACTCGGAATTGAAGAAGTTGATGGTAGAATTCGGGACGACGAAAGCGGGGCAAGAAGATGCTTTTCGGAATGTGCAGAGTGAAATTGATAACGTGAGAGGGATCATGACGGAGAATATTGAGAGAGTGTTGGAACGCGGTGAGAGAATTGATTTGTTGGTTGATAAGACGGATCGGTTGGGTGGGAGTGCACGGGATTTTAGGGTGAGGAGTCGAGGGTTGAAGAGGAGGATGTGGTGGAAGAATGTGAAGTTGATGGTTTTGTTGGTTGTGGTGATTGTGTTTTTGTTGTATTTGTTTGTGGGGTTTGGGTGTGGACTTCCGGCTTGGGGGAAGTGTGTGGGGCGTGGTTGAGGTGTGACGAAGGATGGATATGGAAGTCAGATTGCCAGATGCTGCGTTCGATGGCGTGTAAGAGTATGCATGGGCAGTGTATGAATGGGTTGCGGGCAACGGGCAGGCGAACAGGAGCACTGACGAATAATCTCAGCTTTATGACTACTTCTTCATCAGTACATAAACCAGTAATACGACGATAACGCTGACGACGACAATTCTACTGCAGTCCACTCCATCACATGTCATCAACAACAGAAGTTTTCCAAGTCCCTCAAAGCAATCCTCCCAATCCCAGCCCCAGTAACCCGCCACCACCAGCAGCAGTGGGCGGTGCGGCGCCTACGACATAAGCAGCCGTATACCCAGCCATTGCATATGGGCATCTCGATCCACCACCGACGATCTCCATACACAAGCCCGAAGTGTAGTACAATCCAGTGCAAGACCCCGTACATTGAGCAATACAAGATGCCAAATTCGTGGTCGCGGCTCCTGTTCCAGAGTACGTCGCTGTAGCTCCACAGTGAGCGCTATTGCATGTCAATTGAAATCCTCGGCTGCTGAGAGTTGTGATGGCGGAATTTGCTGCTGGGCAAACTGTTGGTGCAGGAGTAGTAGGTTGGACAGATGGAGCGGGAGATTGGGGTGGACTGGCCGGGATGGTGGAGGTGAGTATTGGCTGAATCCTTGACGTCGTGAAGGTCGATGGCTGGATTGTAGACGACGTGGGAAGTGGTAAAGATGCGACGGATACTGGGCTAGATGCGCTGACCGCCGCAGAGGCTGGAGTTAAAGCTGAAACAGTCGTTTGCAAAGAGGATGCAATAGATGCGCTGAACGCTGCAGAGCCTGATTTTGAAGACCCAACAGATGCAATGATCGCTGCAGAGCTAGGTATCGAAGCTGGAATAGCTGCTTGTAAAGAGGACGCAACGGGTGCGCTGGATTCCCTTGTAGCTGAAATCAGAGCTGAAGGGGTAGGCTGTATAGTGGAAGTTATTGGTATTGTAACTGACGCGCTGACTTCCGCAGAGTCTGATAGTGGAGTTGAGTTCACTGACTGTGAAGAGGATGTAACTGCTCCTGAAGCAGATGCGCCGACTGCCACTGAGTCTGAAACTGAAGCTGGGGTAATCAGCTGCGAAGACGACGCAGCTGGCAGTGCAACAGATAGGCTGACTGCCGTAGAGCCTAATGATTCAGCTGGCTCAACTGATTGCGAAGAGGACGCAACTGCTGCCGAAGCAGATTCGCTGATTGCCGTGGAGCCCGCCAATGGAGCTGGATCGACTGATTGCGAAGAGGACGCAACTGAAGAGGGTTCTCCCACCTCTACGGAGTCTGGTATTGAAGTCGACATAACCGGCTGCGACGAGGACGCATCTACTACTGAAGCAGATGCGCTCACCGCCACGGAGTCTGGGCTGGAAATTGGAATTGGTATAGCTGGTTCCTGAGATGAAGCAGTCGACAAACTAAGCGGCGGAGATTCTGATGTCGGGTCTGAAAGAACTGTTTGCGAAGAAGACGCAACTGATACCGCGACGAATGCGCTGGTGATCGCAGAGCCCACCGTCACGGAGTCTGGTATCGAAGCTGAGGTATCGGTCTGCGAAGAGGGCAAACCTACTACCGATTTAGATACGCTCACCGCCGGGGATTCAGGTGCTGAAATTGAATTTGGAATAACCAACTGCGAAGTCGATACAGCTGACACTGAATCAGACAGGCTAGCCGCCGGAGAGTCTGATGTTGGAACTGAAACAGTCGTTTCCGAAGACGAGGCAACTGGCCCTGCGACAGATACACTAGGGGCCGAAGTGTCTGGGGCTGTAGCTGGAGCCGCTCCCTGTGAAGAAGACACAACGACTGTCGAGCTCTGTATTTCCGTCGAAGGGTCTGGAACTGAGGCTGGACCAGCTACCTCCGAAGAAGACAAAGCGATTGTCGAGCTTAGTATTTCTGCCGAAGTACCTGGAGTAGCCACCTGTGAAGAAGACTCAACAGCCGTCGAGCTCAGTATTTCGGCCGAAGAGTCTGGAATTAATACCGGAAGAGTCGCTTGTGATGAAGACACAACGCCCGTCGAGCTCAGTGATTCCGCTAGAGAATCTGATGTTGAGACCGAGACTGCGGCTGGCGAAGAGGACGCAATGAGTGTCGAACTCGATATCACGGCCGGAGAGTCGGAAATCGTGCCTGGAGCAGCCGCCAGTTTAGAAGACACATCGATCGTTGAGCTCAATATTTCCGTCGAAGAGTCTGAAATCGGCGCTGGAACAGCTACTTGCGAAGACGAGGCATCAGTGGTCGAGCTGAGTACTGCCGTCGCGGAATCTGGAATCGAGACCGGAATAGCCGTCTGTGAAGAAGATACAACAAATGTAGAGCTCACTATTTCCGCCGGAGAATCTGATGTCGAGACTGAGATATCAGCTTGTAAAGACGAAGCAACAATTGTCGAGCTCAATATTGCCGTTGAAGGGTTCAGAGTCGGAACCGGGACAGCCGCTTGTAAGGAGGTCGCAACAAGTGTCGAGCTCAAAACCACCTCTGGGAACGAGTTCACCGTCGTTGCAACTTGCACATCACTTCCGATTCCCACGCTCGACACCTCAATCTCAAGCAGCGTGGTTGTCGTAAGCACAGCCGAAACACCAGGCTGTCCCGTAAAATTAAGACCCCTAACCCTCACAAAACCTGAAGCTTCATCTCCCCAATCCCTCCAGTTACTCTTTATAATCAGTGGCGGAACCACGTATATCTGGCAATAGCATTCCCCAGAGATCCATCCAAAGCCCAAACACTCTGGATCAGATGTCTCGCACCACAAGGCACAGTCGTCGATGTCGCAGATACTCCAGGCCACATCACCGCCGTAGTCCGAGCAATCGGCTGGCATGTAAGGGTTTGCATAGTTGTAGACATCGCCGTTCCAAAACGCAGTCTGGATAGGGCAAGCGGCTTCGAAGAGTACACCAGTTGTGGGCTCACAGGTGGGCGTAGCGGGAAGGTTGGTGACAGTGGCTCGCCAGTCGGGAGGAGCTTTAGATTGCTGAGCAGCGGTGGAACTGATCCAGACCAGGAGCAGAAGTATGTAGTCCATATCGATGTTGGGAAAGGAGGTGGTGGCTTGCCAGAAGGTAGCCGAGACGCTCCACGCCTTGGAGGTAGTGCCCTGATTGCGCCATAAGTACTGTGCAGTGAGTTCACTTGGGCACGTGCGTGTTCATGCATTGTTCCGAAGTGCATGATGTGAAAGCCGGCGTCGGCTGGCCGTGAGAATTTAACGCAAGGGATATGAGCTTGATTCGCCCGGCGAGGCCGACATGCTATGCGAGCACTGTGCCGATTCCGTCTGCGCATGACACCAGCTCTTTGCTGGATACCATCCCAGAGTGCCGGTATAACACCCTCTGCAGCGGTTGGAACGTCAGAGCATCAAGTCGCATACCGAAGTTGATGAATGCCTGTGAACCCGTCAGTTCCTATAGAGACGAGCCTTGGCTGCAGCATACAAGACGATGACCTCAGAAAACATCTTCTCGTATTTTCGATCTATCTTGGTGTCCAAGAAGGCATCATCTCCATGGGACGCTGCCTCAAACGTCGCTGGCCTGAGATGAAAAAGCAGAGCGCATACGCCACCACAAAGCAATACAGTACGATTGTCCAATTCATATCTGCAGCGTTTGAACTGTGCATAGTAGGCCAGAAAGACCAGAAGAATGCCCAGACCGAGTACAATACTGCGATAGCGTTGATCCAGATGCCGGCTCTGCCAAGTGACCAGCTTGCGCGCGGAAGGCCATCTCCTCGAAGACGTCTGCGAATGAGACTCCCAATCACGATGATGTAGGTTGTCATCAAAGTTGCGACTGCCAGTCCCATCATAGTGTTGAGCGGTGCGGTCGTTGCGATAGTGGCGAGAATTAGGACGAGTGCGAAGAATACGCTCGAATAGATGGCATTGAGGGGCACTTGCAATTTTGCGTCGACTCTCCCGAACCACGGCGCCGAGTAGAGTGCTCTGTCTCGCCTGTATACTGTCAGCGGTGTGGCTTAAAGCGCTCGCCGTCAGGACTGACCCAAAAGCGAAGAGATGGCGAGACGTCGTCACCATAGTGCTGACAGCAATCATGAAGAGTAGAGACATGACCACGACCAAGAAGCCGGTGGTGGCAGCGTCAGACTGAAGCGCCATTGATAGGACCGAAGCGAATGGAACGATGGCTTCTGCCGTTGCTTCGAGATCTGACACGTTGAATGCGTAGGTGAGCAGTAGCAGAAGTGTGCCCGGGAGGTTGGCAAGATAGCTCCACAGCATGCATCTTGGAAGTACAGTCTCTGGCTCCTCGACCTCTTCGGAGATATGTGCCGTGGCCTCACTTCCAAGGACTGTGAAGAAAGCGGGAATTTGTCCTACTAACACACCAAGGACCGGAGACGGCCAGCCGCCGCCATTGTCCGTGCAGTCGAAGAATACATCCGCGACAGATTGCTTCGGCGCGAGGACCCAGAGAGACACGACAATGGGCACCAAAGCGTAGACATGGCAAATGGCAAACAATCCCTCGGCAACCGAGAGATGGCTGGCCGCAAGAGCGTTGAATGCTGACACAACGATGACAACTCCGAACGTGAGGAGATTCCGCTGCCACCGTGTCGGAGAGAAGTCATCGTGATTGATCTCGACAAGAGCCAGAACGACGCCGGCCAAGATGTGACATATTGCAGTGAGCCTTGCTTGCCAGCCGATCGAGCAGAGCGAGCCGGTAAAATACGAAAGGACCTGTTGGTATCGTGGAGGAGCGAAAGCTGATGCCCATCGGTATTGTCCCCGGTGGGCACCATTGAGCTGATCTCTGCCAGCGAGAGCACGATGAATAATTGCCCAATGTGCGCGAAGATCGTAGACCAGACCAGACCGGGCAGGCCGCCGTTGAACAGGATATTCGAATTGCCAGAGAGCAGCACCTCCTAGGTGCCAGTGACGAGAGAGGTGAAGCCGATGGTGGAAACGAGGCGAAAGCTGCGTTGCATTTCCTGTTTGCGACTGACCGGTTCGATGGGGCGAAAGTCCATGGAGAGGCGCGCAGGACGACGCCTGGTGGAGAAGATGAATTCATCATTGCTTGGAGTGTCTGGTGTTGGTGACTGAGGAAAGTCGCTATCGTGGGCGATAGGAAGATGTGGTCGAAGTGTTAGTGTAGAGGCTTCTGACTGCATGATGTATGTTGCGAATGTAGGCGTGAAGTCGATGGCAGAGGAAAAGTGCGTGATCTTGGGCGTGTCTGCAGAGCGCTCATTCCCCGACCTGGCGTACCTTCGCGGCTTCCGCACCGCGAACAAAACGTTGCTGCCTCTTCAACTCCCATGACGATCGGGCCGCTGAAGTGTCGGTACCTCACGCACTTCGTCCACAGTCCTCTTCCGGTGCAGACGCCTAGACCTTCGCCGAAAACACGCATCGGCCATGCGCGCGATGCATCTCCATGTCCGGCTTCGACATTCCTAGCGCAGCTGCATACATCGCCATCACCTGCGCCGTCGCCATTGTCTGGACCATCTTCACTTTCTTGATCCGAGCTTTCCTGCGCGCCAGAGTCAATGGTCCATTCGGCCTAGACGACATTGCATGTTTGGTGGCTACGGTCGGTTCTCGAATGGAAAGCATCGTGGAATATGTGTTGACAGGATACCCCCAGATCCTCGCTATCTCAGCCTCGATTGTGACCTTGGTAGCGATCCATTACGGCCTAGGATACCACGCAGTTGATCTGCCGCTGAACAGTTACGACGACGTCTTCCTATTCATTTGGATTGGAGACCAACTATTCATCTTGACCGAAGCCGCGGCCATGCTTTCAATCTGTGCCCTTATATGCCGCATCACTCCAGAAAGGAAGCTTCACCATGTCTGTTACTGCCTCGCTATGCTGGTCGGAACATGGGCTCTCATCTCCTGGCTCCTCCAGGTGTTCAAGTGTCCTCTCCCTCAGCCATGGGACATCAGCGATCAGGCCAGATGCCTCGATCTCCTAGCCATCCGACTTGGACCGAGCATTTGCTGCTCTCTGCTGGAAATTGCAAACATCGCCATTGCTGTGTACGTGGTGTGGAAGGTGCACATGTCGCGTCGAGCAAAGATCGCTGTCATGATAGCATTCGTCTCGCGCTTGTTGGTCATCCCGCCCTTGTTCGTGCGCTTCACCTTCTTCAAAAGCGCACTCCACACCGAGGACCAGACATACACCCGTACGGATATGGCAATCGTATCCCAGGTTGCAATACATCTGAGCGTCGTACTGGCCACAATTCCGTGCGCGAAACCCTTCTTTGTGATATTTGAAGGTGGTGTATTCCGCCCTCCGCACAGTCAGCGGAGCAGACAGACTTCGTCAAATTTCAGCAGCAGATGGAGAACGCGGACTGGAGCTGGACACCGCTCAGACTCGAACGCGGCCTTGGAGAGAGCAGAGCGAGCTGCTGCGCGTCCGACTTGGGATCGACGAAATACGTTCGCCAGACCGAGCATATCAGCATTTGAGCACCCTGAGAGAGCTCCAACGTTGCAGAGGTCAAGAAAGACAGTGTCCATGAAGCTTCCTCCATTGGTCTGGAACCGGAGGAAGACGATCGCAAGGGGAGAAGGAACTCCACCGCTAAACGCGTCGCAACATCACAAGCCATCAACATCGAGCAAGTCCGATCCTTGGTCCAAGTCTTCCAGCAGTCGCAGCTCGCACACGGCCTTGCAGCGGTATGCTTCCCAGGAATCGTCGAGGCCAATCTACCAGAATCGAGGGGAGAGCTACAACTCCGAACGGACGGTCAGCCAGGAAAGCCAACGTACCAGCAATATTATGGCGCCAATCCTGCGTCCGGACCAAGGAGAGACCACTACGGTTATCGCGCATGATCCGGATGCTTCGAGGAGAGCGATGCTGATCACCACTGCCGAAAGCGAGGTAAAACACGAAGAACGGACGAGTGGCGTCATTGAGCTGAGGACGGAAGTTGTTGTCACTTACGAAGATGCTGACCACTCGAAGCGACAGCATAAAAACTCCGTGGGATCAAAGGGGCGGAAACCTGCTGCATCGTAAAGTCTGCAACATTTGGCAAGTGTCTATACGTACTCAGCAAAATACAGACAGTGTCGGATGTCGCGAGCTGTTCACCCACGTTGGTTACATTTCTCCCTTCACGGTCCGGCCTGATCGTCTGTCTGCCTGCAGTGCTCATGTGTCCTTGTCACTCCCAGCATCGTCGTCCTCTCCTTCCACTTGCACCCTCTTTCCTTCAACACCCTTCTCCACCTCTGCAACTAGACTCTCCATGTACTCCTTATCCTTGCCGACCAATGTCACAGTATTCCGACTCTTACCCCATCTTGGATAGCTTCCCACCTTGATTCCCTTGCTCTCCACCTTTTGGGACAGCTCTGTCAAATATTCTGCTACCGCACTCTCTGCCAACGGCGTCGAGAACAAGATCCTATGCACTCCCTTCCCCTCAGGATCCACCAATCGAGGCAAAATCCTCGGCTTAAGCCCTTGCAATAACTTCTCAAAAAGCCTCGGAATCCCAGGCAAAATATGCACATTCCCATTAACAACCGAAATCGGAACCCAAAGATCCTCCGCCGTAAAAACAACCTGATCCTCATCCGGAAGCTCCTTATCATACGGCAACTGTATCATCCTCAACTTCGCCCTCCGCGCAGGAGAATCCACATCCCAGCTAAAATCCTTCTGACTCGGATGTGGTCGTGACAAAGCTTTCATTTTCGTGTAAGCTTCTTCGTGGAGGACTAAGGGAAGATCGAAAGCTTTGGCGATGGAGGCATAAGTGATATCGTCGTGGGTGGGGCCGATTCCACCGGATGTGACGACGAAGTCGTAGTTGTGGGACATGCGGCGGGCGGCTTCGACGATTTCGGATTCATCGTCTGCGATGACTTCGACGCGTTTGAGGGCTATGCCGAGGGAGAAGCAGAATTTGGCGAAGTAGGCGGAGTTGGTGTCGACGGTCTTCACGAGGGCTGGGTTTAGCGGGGGTCTTTTCAGCTTGGGTCGAGGCTGGTTTGTTGGTATGGAGAAGAGGAGAGACTGACCTTGCCGCCGAGGACTTCATCGCCTATGATGAGGCATGCTGCTGTGTGGATTTGTCGTTTGCTTCGTTCGGCTGCCATTGTACGTGACGTCAAGATGGAACTTGTCGTTCGAGCCGCGGAGTTGTGGAGGTAGTTGGGGAGTGGACGCGAAAGATGGCGAGCGAGTTGATTTACTCGAGAGAACATGGATAGGGAGAGGGGCCAATGGCGAGAATGTGAAGTGAAGGGAGGGGAAACGGCATTGTGAAAGGAAGGTCCAGAGTGATGTTGTCACTGTTTACGGGTTTAACGTGGGGTCGATCTTCGAGCCTCACTCACGCCCACCTGCATCGACTGGGATGACCTGACCTGCCTTGAACACACCTTCACACCTGCAGCTCTCCACTGAACACTATTCGATCACAACAACTCCGCCGTCAAAATGGCAAGCTCGCCCACCTGGTATCCTATACCACGCATGCTAACACGCCCCACAGTCCTCCGAATCGCGCCTCTACACCATCTCGAACGAGACCAAAGACAAGCTACGCAAATTCCGCTTAGGAACATCTCGCGCCAAAGACCCTCAAGCAGTGATATGTGCGTCCAGTTCCCTGCCTTGAGCAATTCCTCGAAAAAGGGCGTCTTGTCCTCGACAACCTCGCTGATAATCTGCCCCCGCCAGAAGACCACATCAACAAATCCAACATGGAAATCTGCCCCGAAGACACCCAAGTCTACACAAACATGCAAGAACTCGCCGATGAGTTGCCCGATAATACACCACGCTATATCTTGCTGAGTTATCCTTTGACACTTGTACGTCCCGCTTCCTACCCTACCAACTCGTACCCTTCCTCCTCCTGCTCCTCCTCCTCCTCCTCCTCCTCCTCCTCTTCTCAGCCTGTTCATCTGGCTCACACGCTGATTACCGCATAGTCCTCCGGCCGCCTCTCAGTCCCCTACGTCCTAATAAATTATCTCCCACCAACCTGCAGTGCCGAAAACCGCATGTTGTACGCCGGAGCGAAAGAGTTGATTCGAAGTACTTCGGAAGCGGGGAGGTTGATTGAGATTGATTCGGCGGAGGATTTGGAGGGGATAGAAGAGGTTTTGAAGGGGGAGGATTAAGTGGAAAGGACATATGAGGTTATGATTGAGGTGGTATGTGATTTCAGCGAGGCACAAGCTCATGTGAAAGAGAAGAGGAATGGGGTTGTCCACGGCCAGGATGAGCGGGCTCGGCGTACGAATGGAGGAAATGCATAGCATGAGAGATTCGACGTCACGCCATGTATGCGCAGGTCGTTTGTGCATATGAGCAGGGAGACATAGATGTTGGAATCAGCAACGCAGCTATGAATGAAATGAGCCGAATCATCAGTTTCTCAGTCTGCACTTGACCAATTCGTTCTACATCATTCATCCGGTGCTTGTCTCACTATTTGGGGTAAATCAAGCACGTCCACTCAGCAAGGCGCATGGAAACATGTATCAATGAAGCTTGACGTCAAGGACAAACGATCGACAAGAAAAGTAGGTTCAAGCTCACTGTTCTCCATGCAATCTGTGTATAAGAATGTTGCGTCTGTGCATAGTAGTAGAAGGAAAGAAGTCTTTGGTTGAATAAGATACTAATGCGCCAAGTTGCGTGTGGGCCTGTCGTCCTGTTGTAATGCTGCACTCGTTGTTGGAAGAAGGATGATTTTGTGTCATGCATTACAAGGACCATAAAAGAAGACGTATGAAGATGATTAATGAGAGGCTCTTTTTGTGGTTCTTTCGCGATTGAGGGAAGTGATTGTTTTCCTGGCGTTGTGCCTTTGGTTGAATGATTGCGGCCCTGGGGTATGTGGTAAAAAGTCGTAAGCAACAAGCAGCAGAACCTTGTCCGTCTGCTCTTCCCGCTGCTCCGGTGGTTGTCTTTGGTAGAATGGCCTTGTCATGATTGCACACGCGCCGGAATCCATGCCTCTGCCGCGCGCACTCGGTGTTTACAGGGCGTCTCATTGTCGCCCCTCTTTCTCTGCTCCTTGAGGTACCCAATGCTGCAGTTCTCGATTCGTCTTGTCTTTTCCCAGTTCCGGTCATCCCCGTTCCCCGCTTATGCACGATACTGTCGCTGTGTGAATATCGCATCGCATATTGCAGCACACTCCACATCCCTCGTGTTTCAGGCACGAACGGCGCAGTCTACATGACTGTGCATTTCCCACAGCACCCAGCGTCTTGTTCTTGATCCACTTGGAACTCATCCTTGGGCTTGCTGCCCGAACCACCGCCACCGGGGTATCCCGACATGTCCTTGTTGTATTTCCTGATTTCGCGCACAATGTCGTAGAAGGCATTCTCCACATTGATCCTCGACTTGGCCGATGTCTCGATGAATTTGCAGCCGAACTGTCGTGCGAGTTGTCTGCCCTCTGTGGTTGGATGCATGATTAGCAAATATTCCGCATGGTGCATACTCGTATGCAGGTACACCATGTTTCACTGCACGCGTGGTGTGCACGTTTAAAGTGCCGCCGTGCAGTTGTGCCTTCCTCCGCCGCTGGCCGCCAAACAAAAAGAGATGTCGGCTATGCATACCTTCTGTGCTCACTTGTCGCTCGTGCTCCAGATCGCACTTGTTGCCCACGACGATGATGGGGAAGTAGTCCTTGTCCTTGACGCGCAATATTTGTTGCTGGAATGTCACAATCTCTTCAAAGCTCTGCCGTGATGTGATGCTGTAGACCAGTAGGAATCCTTCTCCTGTCCGCATGTATTGTTCGCGCATGGCCGAGTATTCCTCCTGTCCAGCGGTATCGAGCACATCGAGGAGGGCGACTTCATCGTCGATCACGCATTGCTTGCGGTAGGAATCTGTCGGACGGGAGGTGTCAGTGTATGGAGCTCAATGGCAGTGCGCAATGCCAGGGCGGTGGAGGCGTGTCCGCGGCGGCTGGACGGGGGCGAGATACCTTCAATGGTCGGGTCATACTCGTCGACGAAATGCGATTGGATGAGTTGGATGGTCAGACAGGACTTTCCCACACCTCCTCCACCGACTACCACCAGCTTGTATTCCCGGAGGAACTGCGACATGACTGTCAGTAGGCTGCACAGGGCCGAGCTTGGCGGCGCTGCGAAGGGAGCACAGAGAGGCGGCGCGTGCGAACGGGGCAACGGAGGGTAGCTGGAAGGGATGCAGCAGCAGTGGGAGGGAGTGGAGTGCGGCGTACTTTGGATGCCATCTCGAAGGAGCAGAACCAGCAGGCGGCGTTAGGTGCCTTAGTCGTGCGCTATGCAGCGGCGGGATTTGAGTCGCGGGAAGCCGGTACCGTGGCGATGCAGATAGTTTGTGCAGTGAGCGGTCGGGGGGATCCAAGAAGCACGAGATGCGCCTTCGGCTCGGCGAGCAGCTGCAATGTGATGACGCCGATCGCCAGGCGAGGGAACGTGTGGGTGTGATGAGAGGAGCGGCCAGCCAGCCAGCGGAGCGGGACGCAGGTCAACGCGCGAGTCGTCACGTTCAGTTTTGCAGCGGGTGCGGAATGGCGACGATGACAGCAACGGCGAGGCGTGCGCGGCGACGGTGCGGTGGTGGAGGGCGACGAGGTGGCCGGCGGAGGACAGCGACACAGCGACAGGAATGTGTGCGTGCCGTGCTGCACCCAGCAAAATCGCCCAAGCGCCGTCAATCGCTGTGAACGCGCTCCACTCGGCGGGTGCTTGGTGAGTTCTGGCGTCGTTCTAGCGAACCCACCGTGCGTGTTCAATCAAATTGTCTAACCTCACCACGCTCTCTGTTCATCTACTCCTCCCAGCTAGCTCTGTCCTCGTTATTGTCGCCTGCCGTTCCCCTTTTTGCGCATCTACTCTACGCCAAACATCACCTCGCTGCCTCTTCTTCGGGACCATAGCCATCTCAACAGCTCTCCCTCCGAGGCGCCCTCCGATGATTTCATCACCACATGTCTGACGGCGCGCGCGAAAAGCCTCCGCCGTTCCAGAGCAGACATGATCGACAGCGCTACCGGCTTGTATTTTCCACGAACAGACACTTTCCGACTCCATCTGCACAAGCTGCTCTCCTGCTTGTCGCATAGCGCCTGGCTCCCTTACTGCACCTCCTCGCCGTGCCTGTGCCACGACTGAATAGAGCGCCCGCCTCCAGCCAATTGACTGCAACGAAGCGCTTGCATGCACGACACTGCGCGCGCTGATGAGACAACTGTTCCAACCGCGTGAAGCTATAGCACCTGCTCTCCGACCTATATCACCGGTGTCGGCTCAATGGCGTAGTGGGCAGGAGACTTTGGCTGCATGGTCGATGCCCTCCTCGATCGCAGCCACAGCAGCCTCTGACTCGGACAGCCGAGCTTGCAATGCACTCACGCACGCTTGACGCCTCGGATTTCTGCTGGTTCACGGGCATCGATCCCACTGACGCCAACTACTGACCTGCAGCTGCCATTGCAACTCAAAACTGCTGTGAACCTGAGGTTTATCTTCCGATCACCTGACCTCACCTGAATGCGTAGCTGCCCGACGTTGACAGACAGCTGCCAGCACAACTGCTGCCCCCAGGCACAACATTTTCCCCACGAGGCCATAGCTTCTGCGATAGCGTCCACGGCTGCAAGTCGGATCACGGACCGTCACTCTACACCATGTGGTGCACATGGCCCCCTGCAGCCGGACAAAAAACTGCATGCAGACACGAACCACAGGAGCCGGCATGCAACAGATCTCAATGATTTGCTATCTTGATTGCCCATGGCTTGTTCGCTTATCATCCACATGCCCAGCGCTGCATGCTGAACATGTTCTCGCTGTTGGCAGACCATGGGTTTCACAGCAGGTGAGGGTGTGGTCGGATGAGATCCCAGTGGACGATCGAGGGGTTCGCCGCAGACGACGGGTACGAGAGCTTCGCGGATGCCATCCAGGCGAATGGTTCTGCAGGTGAAGGATTGCGAACCCCCGAACTGCCATCTATGCTAGTCTGCAGAAGCGAGACCAACACGCCACCAACATGCGCAGGGTCGCTAACAAGATCAAATGGCAGAGCAACAGGCCGCACACGCGGATTTCTTTGGATTTCTTTGGATTTGGCAATACTAATCGTGACAAGGAAGATGTGCACCCACAGGCAGAGCAACAATCTCTCACTACAACCACCGATGCTTATACAGAGCCCGTTGAGACATTGATGGTTTGTCTCGGTCGAAATTTGCGCTTTGTCCAACATTGCAACGTTGTCTCGGTGGTGCCCCATTGCTGGAGCTCCACTCATATTGGAGCAGAGACATGCGAGCAGAACAGTTTGAGCCTCATCGCTCATTTGGAAGTGCTTGCCTCGCTGACGTTTGGCATGCTTCATCGCTGCTCAATGCGACTCGCTCCGAGGAGAGCGTTTTCGCTGAGAATACGGACATGTTACAATGTAGGACCTCGCTTTCGAAGCCCAAGTCGACTTCACTTTTCTACAGGTGGCCGGCCACTCACTGCAAAAATCTTGACGTTATTGAAACAAGTCATGCCGAGCCTTGACCCAGACCAGCTCTTTTCCACGAGATCCGGCACGCGAGTGCCGAGGCGTCTATCATATGCAACGACAGCTGACCAGTTGAGGCTCATCATGGCGCAATATGCTGATAGCGTCTTGTGAAGTGTCTTGTAGACGTCCATTGACTCCAAGTTGGTGCACCGCCAAGAGCTCTTCGCGAGTTCGAAGAAGTCGCGACGGGTGTGGCTGCCTGGCGCACTCACCACAAGACAATGGAGCAGCTTGACGTGTCTTTCAGGCTTCTTCGCACGAGCGTTCAGTTCGAGATTCACTACAGGCTGCGCGAGGTCTACGAAGTTCATGGATATCACCGGAAACTACAAGACGTTACACAAGATCAATGTACCGGATCCGAAAAGTGAAGCCTGCAGATCTCACCAGCAGTGTTCCTATACGCGTCAAACATGCCGTAAGGCAACGCGAGATTGCTAGGTTCAATGCATCAATCATTGATCTCAGATGCGCTGCTCTGCAATGCCTTCCAGACGACATTTTGTTTATTATCCTGGAGTTCGTGAATAGTGAGAGCAGCGACCATCTATCGGAGGCGAATCAATACCACACTATTCGAAAAGACGTGCAACACTTATCCATGGTCAACAAACGTCTTCGACGCTTCCTCACACCTCATCTCTTTCGACACATTTCGTCTCGACGAGACTGGACAACGGGGAAGTTCAAACAGGCAATCAAAGTGCTTCCACATTCAAGCGTCGCGCCTTACGTCCAAAAATTTAACATTAACGCCTCTTTTCCGCAAACCCCACGGAACAACAACCCATATTCCAACATTGCAACCCTCGGACCTCTAATCCCAAAAGTCCTCTCAAAACTACAAAACCTCTCCACCCTCACTCTCGAAACCGCTCTCGACACAGCAGCAATCCTCCGCACTTCTATCCTAGAAACCAACATACCCATCCTACACTCCATCACCCACCTAAAAATCAACATCGAACTAGACTGTCTCCTCCCCTTCTGCCCACAACTCACGCACCTCGACCTCCAAAACCTCCGCTCAGACGACTCCATCTCCCCCTTATTCCCCTACAGATCCAGCGAACAGCTCCTCTACATCTTCCTCACAAGATCCTCTCCTCACCTCCAAAACCTCCAACACTTCAGCCTCGCAACATACTGGAATGAACTTCTCCTTCGAAGAGTTCTGGCTACGATGCCGAATTTGATCAGTTTGGGAATGTATGATCAGTGGTATCGTGAGAAATTCTCGAAGATTTTGGAGATTTTGAAGGAGTTTGGAGGCAAGTTGAAGAGGTTGGGGGTGATTAGTGCTGTAAGGCTTGAGGGGTTTATTGAGCCTGTTGAGGGAGAGGGGGCTACGACGGGGTGTGTGGAGCATGATGAGATGTATGGGTGTCATAAGGCGCAGGCTGCGATGGTGATGTGTTTTAGGGAGTTGCGGGGGTTGGAGGAGGTGAGGATTGGGGATGATTTCCGGGCATGGGTTGTTGATGCGGGAGCGGATGAAGGTTATGGGGTTGAGAAGGTCCGTGTACTTGAGTGGGAGACTGGAGTGTGGCTTGGTGAGAAATGGGTCAAGACTGAAGCGGAATATGAGATGAGAATTCCGCCTTGGGGCAGTTTGATATACGGCAAAGGGTGTGGGCACTGGGAGGGAATGGAGCCAACGAGAGGGAGGTATGTTTTGAAAGAAAGTGATGAATCTAGACAAAATCTGGTGTAAGGCGGCGCTGGGTTCGATATACGAAGACTTTCGCATCTCCTTGCAGTGCAGTGAAAATGATATCGCGTTTTCGATACTTTCGTTGTCCGCGTGGTGTTCTGCAGTGTCTGGAATATGTTCCAGTCGCATGTCGAACAGGATCACTCAATGGCGTTCTCTGATCTCGCTCTTCGTTTCCGAGTCGCCGAAACTCCCTGCGCCATGAATCGTTGCCCGGGCCACAAGTGGAGATCCTCGTAACATGGAAGATATCACTTGCGCTCCCGCATACGCTGCCTTTCTTCTACGGCGCTCTCACATATCACGATCAACTCTTGTCAGCGATTTGTTTCTTCCACTGTCGCTTCTCATTCATGTTCGCTACGAAGCTCTTGATAACCATCCTGGAAACGCCTCGCTGCGGAACCATTGTGACCAGCTGATACAGTATGTTACAAGCCGACCTGGCCACACCCACTCATGCTCATTAGATCGTCGTCTCTTCACCAACTTCATCTCACCTCCGCGTGTCCTCTTCTTCGTCCTCTCAGCCTCACCCGCCTTCTCCATCTTCTGACGTCTCCAGACTCTGAAGCTCGCCCTTTGCCACGCTCTTAAACCTGTTCGGCGCCCCAACCAGCATCCGCATCCCTCATGTTCGCAGGTGGTTCGATGCTAGGCGTAAATTCCAAGACGACGTATGCGATACCGACGAAGACGACGAGGGCACCGCTGAGGTACTTCCACCTAGAATAATCGTCAGAATGTGCTATCATCACAAGGAGCAAATGCGCCGAACGCACCAGTTGTCGCCCATTTGAATACAACCGAAGAAGATGTAGACTGCGTGATCGGGTTAGTGCTTGGTCTTCGCCATTTCGATAGAAGTCCGCGCAAAGCCAAACAACCAGTCTGGCACAGTGCCACTTACAAACTCCACGTCCGATGAACGAGAACATAAAGGAACCATATCGGGCGATCTGAGGTGGGATTTGGAATTCTGTGCAGGAGCAGTCAGTATCGTTGTCGCCAGAAGCTTTGTATCGCGCGGATCGTATCGTACCAAGAGCAGCCGTTGCTGTAAAGAGAGCAGTGTCAGCATTCGAAATCTTCCGAGTCGCGACTCTCATGTAGTTCCTCATATCTTACCCAGTCCAAATACCCAGCAGTATACGGCGATAATAACTCCTTGCCTATCCCAGCGCATAAGTCTCCATCTTTCTCGTGCAAGTCGAATGCGCAAAGTCGTCTTACACCGTAATCGAAGGCCAGAATTGTCCAACACCTCCCAGAACAATCAGAACACCCACTGTCAAGTTCACAATTCGGCTATAAAATCCCCAGTCAGTAACGTTCTTCTTCCAGGCAGCTGGATTCTGCGCCAGCGGTTCAAGTGGACTGACAAGATATCTGAGAAGTCCATCGTTGCGAGGTCGTCGGTGGAGATGGCACTGATGGCGCTGTTGATGCTTCGCGACAGGAGATCTGAGGAAGATGAGCGGTGAGAGAAGAAGATGAGGTTGTTGTATTCGGTGGATTCGGATGTTTTGTTGAAGTCTGGAAGCGGAACTCTCCTGGCTGGCTGAAGCACAGCTGGAGCTTCGTGCTGGTTGGGCCGTGCCACGCGAGAGACGTCACATCTGCACTGCCACGAAGCGAGCGAACCACGCGCCGGATCTTGATTCCGTACTACAATATGCCATAAATTATCAAGATTCGATCGCTGCATCACAGAAGTCGAAGAAATTGTCTTGAGATGAATGTGATGGCACAGCACTTGTTACATGCCTCTGTCTACAACCTGGCCTTCGTCTTCAACGCCTCCTCGGCCAACTTGACAGCAGCCTCTGCTACTCCATACGACGACTGATATCCATACCCGCCGTGGCCGTAGTTGTGCACGACTGTAACCTTTTGCCCACCTGAACCCGACAATACTTCCTTCTCGACACGAATGCCGCCCTCCCGCATTGGCCGCAGCCCAACACCATGCCTGACCACACTCAGAGCCTCGATGCCCGCTCCCTTGGGGACCAAACCAGGACAGAGTCCTATGGCACGCTTCATAATCCTTGTCGCAAGATTTGGATCCGGCTGACTCTCCCATTGACCCACTTGCAGACATCCTCCGAGTACTGTGCCACCGCCAGCAGCGCGCTGCATGATATAGCAC
Source organism: Cercospora nicotianae (assembly GCA_029490675.1). Taxonomy (NCBI): domain Eukaryota; kingdom Fungi; phylum Ascomycota; class Dothideomycetes; order Mycosphaerellales; family Mycosphaerellaceae; genus Cercospora; species Cercospora nicotianae. Next base: position 4,640,152 of record JANQAT010000007.1, on the reverse strand, counting down.
GCCTCATCATCGCCATCGTCTGTGCCGGACGTGGATGCCATGAAGCCTGGCTCGTTCCGCACAAGCACGATTTGGCCTCTTGCAGGGTAAACCTTCTTGTCCTCGACGCCTCCTAGTTTGAGTGACGAGAGTCCGGTGGCGTTGATGATGAGATCAGCTGGCTTGCCAGAGTGATGCAGATCCGCAGCTTCAGAGATGTGCTTCAAAATACCTCTCTTGACCACTGACCCACGTTTGAGGAGTTCGGACACGAGCCAAGGTAGGTAGATCGCCGTGTTTATGCATACTGATGTGAAGACGGTGCCTCCATCCATGCCTTCGGGAAGCTCTGATTTCGACAGGACTCGGAACTGCTCATTCTGTTAGCATTTCGGCGACCTGGAAATGCGATTTGCTTCACCTTTGGCACCACATCACGGAACCACGCATCTTCTCGAACTAATTCCTTGAACCACTCCGCGATAGGCGTACCGGCATCTTTTGCTCTTCGATACACGTACGAATCTGGCCTCGATCATTAGCGTTTGCTCTTCTTTGTTCTCATCTCTGCATGGGATACTGACCTTGAAAATGTACACCAGCTTCCGGAACATCTCTCGCAAGCCGTTCGAGCTCCGGCCATGTCGCCTTCTCCCACGACTGGAAATCTGTGTTTGGCTTGCTTACACTGGGCGACAATTAATGAGCGGGCGTGTAATGTTTGTGCAGACTGATCGCATCTTCAACTGAGATCGAAACCAGCAGCTATTGCTGCAATGCAATCGTGGGAACTAGACTCACGGCAAGTAATTCGCTCCTGCCCATGGCGAAGCATATTCGATGTCGTAGTCTCCGGGCATGTGCTTCGCGATTACGGTGACATGATGACCTTTCTTTGCTAGTAATAAGGCTGTCGTAAGGCCTGAAACGCCAGCACTACAACACAATCATCAGTCAATGGCTCGCATGGGTGATTTGGTAGCTTCTTGATAGCTTCACGTACCCAAGCACAACGATGTTCGACATTTTTGATCAGTCTCGGGCCAATGTTGAAGTTCCAGATGTGAATACACTGGAAAAACGAGAGTTGCGTTCAAGATGTATTTGATTAGATAGCAATCGGATGGTGAGCACAGTCGAGTGCTTTGTACAATGTAGCAGCCATCGCCAAAAAAACCGGGCCGGTATCGAATGTACAAGCGAGGAAGGTGGGTCCTCTCTCACGCCCTGTGCCTTGGCTGCCCGACGGCCGACGATAGGCGGAAGACGCAACACGCCGACTTCCATATGCCGTGATCATCCAATGCCTCGAACAAGCGCTAGACTTCCCGGCTCATTGACCTGCAGAGACAACATACGCAGATGGCCACACATCTCGACGCTTTCCAGATTCCGAAGACGCTCACCAACCACTCTTACAACTCGGTGGATACTGCAACGCACTCTTGATCGCCTTTTCCACCCTCTCCGCATCAATCTCGTATACATAATTCACCTCCCTCAAAGTCTGCGCTTTCGGCGCAAGAGCTTTCTGATACGCGTGAATATTCCCATACGAAGGACTCGCGTAACTCGTATCGACATCCAAGTAGAACTTTGTACTGTTCGTCACCACACTCGGATCCAACATGATCGCAGCAGTAGTTTCATCCCAAAAGGAAAACTCGTGTCTGCGTAATCGTGGTAGAGACGCGTATAAGGGTTTTCGACTTGAATCAGATCGTCGAGAAATTCTTGGGTGACTGGGATCGTGTTCGTGACGGCGCTGGTGATGGTGATGTTGGGGAAGTCGGCTGTCAATGCGATCTTGGTTCCTTCGGGGTCGATCATGAGGTTGATATCGCTGTTGATGTCTGCAAGAAGAGTGGTTCCGCTGGCTTGTAGTAAGTTCACATCGATGTAGCCGCCCATGATGATGAGTTCCTTGGCATTTTTGGCGAAGTTGGGATCCAGACGTACAGCGAGAGCAATGTTGGTGAGTGCCCCGGCGGAATAGATGCTGATTTCTCCAGGATACTTTCGGACTTGTTGAACGAGGAACTCAGCAGCGGAAATATCGGATGCGAATGTTATGTTTGGGTAGCCTTCTTTGAATGCCGATTTGGAGATGCGATTGGGGTCACCAGAAGTTGGATCGTTGCCCAATGCTTCAAATGTCGAGTTCTCTGGTTTGAAAGCACCTTCCCAGGGCAGGACGCCATGAACTTCTTCCCAAGCCTGGAACAGGGTTGGAGTGTTGAGAAGTGGGTAATCGGCACCGCGATAGACTGGGATGCAGCCCAGATCGCCGACTTCCAAAGTCGCCAGTGCGTGTAGTCCACACTGGAGGGCCCATGTATTTGAAGTGTCACTCAAGATCCCAAGTAAATCCCATCCTGCTTTGACTGCTTGTAGGATGGGGATAAAGCCATTCGTGCTCCAATCGTTGTCAAGAATCACTTTGGGTGCTGAAGAATTGTTAGTCCGTATCTCAAGAAACATCCATCGTTCGAAACATGGCTGCAATGAACTTTGAAGAAGCAGACCCTCGTCTAGGAAGAGGAGGATGCTTGATGGCTTCGGAGATTGCTCTGCGTACCTCTGGTGGTGTTTGATTGTCGCGTGGCGTGAAATGATGGAGCAGCAATTACTGTCACTGCTAAGAAGGAAGCTGCAGTTAACAATGTCAGCGACTTCATGTTAATGTTGGAGAGACAAGGTCTTCAGTTTTGCATACGTCCAGAGGAAGCTGAAACGTTGGACAGCCATATTTATGAGTATCGAAGGTAGCTTCGATTCTCTAGCCGTAATCAGACTAATGTCAGCGTGGAATGGTATCAAGAACAAATTCGCGATCGCCCATTCGTCATCCACGAGAAAGACGTGACTTTTATCGCCGCCAACGAGGCGATTCTGTGACCAACGTCCTCCGACGCGTGGCTCGATAGATCTACCTAATGCGGTAAATCAGCGATGTCGTAGCGGAGAACCGCGCTCTTGGCCTATCGCGACATCCGGGCTTTTCCCGTGACAGTGAAGCGTGCGTTGGCAGCCCATGCAATCGCAGTCGTATCAAAGTCAACACATGTGGTGCAAGACTCCACTCGATCGGAAGTGGGAACTGCTCTTTCACTAGGCGCGACACATCTCTCGAGCGATGTTCTGCCGTTGCGTACACATTCCACGATCACGAAATGGCGTCAGAGTAGCACAATCTCGAGCAATCTGACATGCAGTAGAGTCTGCAAAGATCGACGTCCTCAAAAGCTTCAGATGGCAGACTCGAGTCTGTTACGCGAAGGATGTCGGGTCTCCGAACGCAGCAACAGCGGCCTGTTGGCGAAGATGGTCGCGCATTTTTCTACGTCCGCCGCGATAATGTTTAGATGGAGAGACAACTCGTTCTTGCATAGCCGACCGGGTTGTCGGCATTCGTTCAGCTTGTCCAGGATGGTGGTATGGAGGCATATCCAAAGTCAGCCGGTCGTGAGTGAAGGAGAGATATTTTGATCGAAGCACGATGAAGTTGTTCAAGGCAAAGGCGAGAAGCCACACGAAGGCGCAGGCCTCCCCAGAAGATGAACTAGGAATTTCGCAAAAACATCCAGCTTGGACCTCATATCGGCACTGCTCTCATCGTCAAAGCTGCGCAGAAAGTGCAAAAAGAACCGTTACACCCTGCGAGACTGCGTATTTGTTAGCAGCTGCGCGAGAAAATCTTGATTGGAATCAAGAGAAGTTACTCACTTCGAACTCGCGACTTTCGCATTTCTGGCATATAGATCCCGAAGGATAAATATAAGAACGACACGCTAAGCCACTGCGTCAAGGGTGTTACTCCAAGCTAAGCTGGACCTCTTGCAGGCAAGGACGGGAGTAGCCGCGTCAAAATATGTACCTTCACTCCCAGAGCTTTGCGGAGCAACTTGCTGGAAAATCTGCCTCTGGAATCTTAGCCTTCGCTGCTGAGGTGGTGGCTGCCTGGAGAGGCCTCAAATCTGGTGAATTTCGTCTCTGAGCTTATCAGAGTGGGTTCAAGTGCCAAGACCAATGGCATCTTTGCTTCGACTTTGCCATAGGGACTTTTCGTTGTGGTGTAAAGCATCAAAGACGAGATTCGAAGAGGCGCTGAATTATTTTGAGTCGCAGCTGTCGCGATCAGAGAAGAGTACAGAGGGAAGTGGCAATGCGATGTCCAAAAACCTCCTTTTCAGGAATGCGCGCTAGTGTCGGAGCGCAGACCGGCAAACGAAAGCCAATGACTGCACTCCAAGATCCAATGCTGCCACCACCATCCAACGACACCACTCACATATCACCGCCGCCCATCATGGATGTCATCCAGCAAGCCTGGCAAGTGGTCATAGACCCATACTACACCCGCTACACCGCCCCTCTCCAACTCCTCGGCGACGCAGCACTATGTGTTCTCATCATCTTGAAAATCCCCTGTAAGAAGACCATCCACATCACACATCAGACCTTCACACTGACCACGTGTGCATCAAAAAGACACCGAAATCGACTGGACAACCTACATGCAACAAATAACCCTCTACCTCTCCGGCGAACGCAACTACGCCAAAATCACCGGCTCCACCGGCCCCCTCGTCTATCCCGCCATGCACGTCCACCTCTACAACCTCTTATACAACCTCACCTCCTCCGGCCAAAACATCTTCCTCGCACAACAAATCTTCCTAGTCCTCTACCTCTTCACCCTCCTCCTCATCATATCCTGCTACAGAAAAGCCGGTGTACCTCCTTATATCTTACCATTATTGAGTATGAGTAAAAGAATTCATAGTATTTTCATGTTGAGGATGTTTAATGATTGTTTTGCTGTTATGTTTTTGTGGGGGGCGATTTGGTTTTGGCAGAGACGGTTGTGGACTTTTGGAACGGTTTGTTTTACGTTGGGGGTCGGGGTGAAGATGACTTTGGTGCTGGCGTTGCCGGCTGTGGGGATGGTGCTTTGGCAGGGGGTGGGGAGGGATAAGGCGTTTTATCAGGCGCAGAGTATGGTGCAGGTGCAGGTGAGTGTGCGATTCAATTTGTTTGACGCGAGAGGTTGGGGGAGGAAGCGTGAGGGGATGGTGAGCTGACGATGTGCAGGGATTGATTGCGTATCCGTTCATTATGGGCGGGCTATCGAGCTACTTGACGCGCGCGTTCGAGTTCACGAGACAGTTCATGTTCAAGTGGACTGTGAACTGGAGGTTCGTTGGTGAGGAGACGTTCCTTTCCAAGCCATTCTCCTACGGACTGCTTGCCACTCACGCCATGATCTTGTACACCTTCATCGTGGGCAGATGGACGAGGCCGAGCCTGTGGACACTACCAGAAATGATTCACTACTTGTTCGATCCTCCGCCGAAGCCTGAGCAAAACCGCATCGCTCGACGGGTCACGCCAGACTTCATCCTCACATCGATTCTCTCTGCAATGGTCATCGGCTGTTTGTGCGCGAGGAGTCTGCACTACCAGTTCTTCGTGTACATTGCCTGGTCGACACCATACTTGCTGTGGAAGAGCGGCATGCCGGTCACATTGATATATGGAATATGTGCGGCGCAGGAGTGGGCATGGAACGTCTACCCCAGCACCAACATCAGCTCGGGAGTGGTGGTGGGGTGCCTTGCGGTGACCGTCTTCAGTATTTGGATTGGCACAAGTCCGTACCTCGAACAGAAACGGCAGCAGCAGACAGCATCGCAGCCACCTGAGAAGCAAGCCGGAGCTTCACATGAGCATGTAGAGTAGCTAAAAGCTTCAATGGCACCGCTCAATCTTCGTCTTCGGAGTCCGAGGGCGGCATCTTTGGTCCTTGGTCATCATCGTCATCCGAGTCCGCAGCATAGCTCGCTTGCTTCGCTACAAATTCCTTTGGCCAGTAAGACATTTTCCGCCATGCCTTTTCGTCACCGACAATGTTGACTATCTCCCCTCCGAGCTTATTTCCACGCTCGGCTAGAGCTCCGGTATCGACAAGTACATAGCCTCCACGCTTCATCCAGATGGTGGAGCGGAATTTGGCATCGAGCTCGGCCAAAAGTGCCTCACCGGAAGCTAGTTCTAGGTTGTACAGATTGTTGCCAGCGGCACTTTTGACACGCGCGATTTTCTGCGTGTCTGACAGGTTGGCTGGCGGGGTCAATGTCTCCTCAGCTACAGCTTGGACATTGCGCTTCGGCTTCGGCATTGTTCTGAAGAAGCACGAGAAGAGCGGTAGCTTGTTCTGGTTGGTAAGATTGGCTATTTGCGAGAGCTCTCGGGACGGTAGGAGGCTGGAAGCTATGCTTGTACAGCAGGTGTGGTGGGCGCTGATCTGTACTTTTTCCGCTTGCTCACAGCTTGAGCGGGCTTGGAAAAGAGGCGGTCAAGGACAATGGGCTCTGCGGTGCACGCGTTCCAAGGTCTGGCCGTGTTGTGGTGAAGCTCGTTCCAGGTCCAGGGCGTGGCTCACTGATCACAAGATGTAGTACAAGTGAGCTTTTTCACTCAAAATTCCGGGTTTGATAGCCTGAAGTGGCAAGGAGGCTCAAAGCTCATGCACCCCACGGCGGCGCTACTCACGCAAGCGATGGCATAGCGCTGCAGGTCATGATCTGCACACTCGTCTCAGATCTTGCGTGACTTGATAGTGACGAAGACTTCTGCAATGGACATGGGCTGGCAGCAGGAATTCGATCCGGCGGTGAAGTCGCACAAGATCGATGATGGGTGTTGATTGTTTCTGCTGGTCAGCAGTCGAGGTGTGGGCGGCAGGAATGACGAGACACGCGCAGCCGAGATTGAACCCTCGTGCATGTGCGGCGAGAGCTTAACCTTATTGGGGCTGGTGTGTTTGCGCATTGAGGGTGTGCTTCGAAAGCCTGGAATTTCACGTGCACCCGTCCTACGCACGTCGAGCGCGCCAGCGATAAGGAGGGAACGGGCGAGAGGCAACCGGAGCCATGTCGCCGCCGCTGGGAGACGGACTCCTCCTCCGCCAGTCCACTCCTGCGCGCTCGAGCGTGAAATAGACAGCAGCAACCTCGCTTGTTGATATTGCCGTGCACGAGCCGTCTGTGGTGGGTGCCCTCGACTCGACTCGACTCGAGTTTTGCGGCGACGCTGGGACTGCTGGGTTGCTTGTGGAGAGACGTGTCTTACGCACACTCGCCAGCGATGCTGCGCTTATTCCGAAGCATCAGCAGAGGCCGCCGAGACAACGACAGAAACAAAGACGAGCCATGGTACACGGCCTCCTCCCCGAACGATCGCGGCATCGAGCTGTCGGCCAGAGACTGCTGGGCGACGATATCGATTTTGACGACGACGAAGACGACATCTCCCCGAGACAACGAGCCAATGGCGGCTATTTCGATCGACACGACATCGACAACGATGACATTGAAGAGTCGGACGATGAAGAGGGCGAAGATGGGGACGCCGTCGAGACGCCACTGTTACCCATCTTCTCAGCGGCGCACCTTGACAGGCTGCCATTGTACAACATTACACACGCCCTGCGACTGTTGATTGTGCAGAGATGCGAGACCACGCTTTCATGGGATCAACTACGCAGCCCGCAAGTCAGCCAATTCTTGGTGAAGCCCATACAGAGCCAGATCAGGGCAGACCATTTCAACAGAGCCACCCTCTGTGCTCTGCTCGCGAACTGCTTGCAGTTCCAGAAGGAAGGTCAGGTCACGCCTGGTAACGTTGGAGTATGTCGGACAAGGGCATTGATCAGCGAGCTCCTCGCCATGCGGTTACTGAGGGATTTCTCCACCCGCGAGTTGATTGACTCGTTGTCCTACGACTTCGATCCCCTTCAAGGCATGGAGACGCCTGTTGCTGCTGCAGTGCGAAGGCCGCAAGGTAGGTTTGCAAGAGTGAGTACGATTGAGATTGCCATTCGTGCTGAGGCGAAGCGTTTTCTGGCACATCCACTCGTCGTGCAGCACCTCGAGGCCATTTGGGCAGGCAACATTGTCTTCCATTCCGAAGCGGACAACCTGCATCGCAAACAGCGTCAAACAAATTCACAGAGCAGAGGTCGTCCGGTCGGCTATGGCACAACAGCTGCTGGTTCAGAACTGCCAGCCGATGCAGTCCTGTCGAGGAAGGCACATACCAGCAAGCAGACCAAAATGCCTCCCGAGCAGCCGACATTTCGGAGGACAGTCACTCTATACAACCCGCGAGATGCGTCATTGTTCAAGCTAAGTCGACTGCGAGTGCCGCGATATCGGCAGATTTTCAGTACGCTCTCCTTCGCAGCCATGCTCACCTTGTTCATCCTCGTGCTTGCCGATCGAAGCATTGAGATCACTGCCTTGGAGGTTCTCTTCTGGTTCTGGAGTATTGGGTACATGTTGGACGAGGTCGTTGGCTTCACCGAGCAGGGGTTTGGGCTGTACATCCTCAGCTTTTGGAATGCTTTCGACCTCGGCATTCTATTCCTCTTCGGCGTCTACTACGTGTTGCGGCTGTATGGAATTGTTCTTGCCGACAGCGGAAGACACAGGATCGCTGGTGTAGCCTACGACGTCCTTGCATCGACTGCGATCCTGCTGTTCCCTCGCCTATTCAACGTTCTGGACCACTACCGTTATTTCTCGCAGCTCCTCATCGCGTTCCGAATGATGGTGCAGGATCTAATGGCTGTCTTGATATTGATTGTCATCTGCTGCTCTGGCTTCTTCGTCGCCCTCTCTCTGTCATTCGCACCGGAGGGAACGAGTGCAACTGACGTCGTGTACGCTCTGTTCCAGATTCTCATGGGCTTCACGCCCACTGTGTGGGATCACTGGGCAGACTACAATGTGCTCGGCAGAACGATTCTCGCAATCTTCTTGACCATATGTCACTTTCTCATTGTGACTATCCTTATCACGGTCTTGACCAACAGCTTCATGGCGATCGTCAAGAACGCCGAGGAAGAGCATCAATTCTTGTTCGCCGTCAACACGATATCCATGGTCAAATCCGATGCACTCTTCAGCTACATCCCGCCGACCAATGTCATAGGTTGGGCACTGAGTCCTCTACGATACTTAGTACCACTGCGTCAGTACGTCAAAGGCAACAGAACAGTTATCAAGATCACTCACGCTCCAATCTTGTTCGTCATCTTTCTCTATGAGAGAATGCTCATGTCACGGAGTGGCTATGCACCTGTGGAACTGATCGAACGACGCGAGGTTGACCATCGCAAACCAGCCGCATTCAGCTCTCGGCCAGAGCCGTATGCTACTGCGGGTCGTCTCAGGGAGCCTTCGGTAGTCAGCTTCCGCAAGGATCGAGCCCTCGATGAGGTATTCAGGAGGCCGTTTCGAGGAGATACGATTCGTACTACAACAAGAGAGATGGAGGTGGATCGAAATGGACAGGAAAATGCTGTCGACCGGTGGATGCTAGATGCCGATAACAAAGGTGGCGCCAGTCCACCCATCGAACAACCTAGGAGCGTACTCGAGCGCTTGGAGTACCGACGACCTAAGATGAAGCGTGCCAACACCGGTGATCGACTCAGGATGATGAAGCCGTCGAGAGACTTCTCAACAGCTACTCGCAGTATCGCAAGTGATGGTCACCAGAGGTCTATCTCCAAGAGACCGCATCGGATCGTCGAGGAATCTGAAGACTTCGAAGGAGGCACAGATGCTCTTCCACACGACACTGAAGCTGACGGCGACGACGAGATTAACGATGAATCAGATGCCAATACTCCGGCTCTAGGCGAAAGCGCAATCTCCATCAAGCAAGCTCAGACTCCTGCTGATGAAAGTGAATCCGAATACTTCCAGACACCACTAGGAGCCAACTCGCCTCTGCTACAGATATCGCATGCTGCACGAGCTCGTACGTTGCAGTACTCGCCGGAGATTACGAGAGGCAATGCAAACCGCATCGGTGTTTCTGCCAGGCCATCACGTACCCAGCATGACCGGCAAGCCTCGAGTGGAACCATCCTGTTCGCGCCTCAAGTGAATTATGATTCGTCAGTATCAAACCAGAAGCCAGCACGAGGTGCCACAACCAAGACTAGTGGCGGGGTCAACAGAACGTCCGCCATCGATCCTTCATCAAGCCTTCAGGTACCAGGCACGCGAACTCCCAAACGAGGCATGACACAGTCTACGAAAGCTCGGCCGATCATGTCAACTCGCCAGCAGACAGCGCCCAACCTTGCGAACATGGGCGGTCTCAGCTTTTTGGACAGACCACGGCCACGAGTGACATCTTTCAATGCGCGTGCGTTAGATTTGGCCAGCGAGATTGGCGACAATAAATTCACTGGTGCGCCTGGGATCGATGCTGGAGGTATCGACGGAATGCCTGCTTCCTTCAGTGAGCAGCTCATGCGTGAGCAACATCTTCGTCGACAGGCAGAGGAAGATCGTCGACGCAGTGAGGAGGAAGAGAAGGGCATGGTGAATCGCATCATGTTGGCGAGGATGCACACTCTTGAAGAAGGCTTCCGAGAAGTGTTGAAGGAGATCAAAGACATGAGCCAACAGACAAACTCTTCGAGGAGGGAAAGTGAGGCCGACTCCGGTGGCGCGCCGAAACGGACTGGCCATAAAAAGACTGCATCCAAGACCAACATAGAAGTTCGAGATACTGCCATTGGAGGACAAGGCTGGTCAACGCCACGAAACCCGATTGCGATTGGCCGGATTGGAGGGAACGAGAAGAGTAAGAAATCCAGTCCAGGAAAGAAAATTGCACGAGGCAATAGCAAACGAGGGAAGGAGAACGAGTTCCGGCCAGGCAGCAGTGGTCGGCAGACAGGTGCTCCGACCACTGTTTCCAGTGGTAGCGAATTGCAGCAGTCTCATGAGCAGCTGCATGCTCTCGCGCGCGAGTCACAGCCCGATGAGGAGGGTGCGAGCCCGCAGTCTGTTCGGAGCGTGATTGAGATTCAGCCGAAAATTGAAGAGTATGAAGAAGACAATGCCGGGGAGAGCACTTCTGCTCGACCTGCTACTGCGCGTCCGACTACTGCGATTCATGATGATGAGCTTATCGATCTTGGAAGGAGGAGCGAACGAGATGAAGAGTAGAGCGGATTGGAAAACTGTACGACTATGAACAACGACGATGAAGAATGTTCGATTCTGCGAAGCGAGAAACGATTGAGTGAGATGATACATTAGAGCATTATTGGCTTCGGCGAGCGCAGCTGTGATTCTGGGCCATGGTTTGCATTTAGCGGCATCGGCTTTTCGGCGCTTGGTGAGCATTGTGTTGTCTGCTGTAATTGATATTGAACAGGGATTGTTCAAAGGTGTGAACGGCTTCGTTGGTAGAGGTTTAATGGTATTGCATTGATTGAGCTGTGTCCAATACTTGAATTTGGTTGGCCGCTTGGGGGTCTAGCCATTCTTGGGTTGCGGAGCAGAGGAACTGGCCTACGGAGCTTGGGATGAAGCTCCTTTCATCAAGCTTTTGACCACTTCGTCATCTTGCAGATGCAGCTTTGATGAAGATGAGTGAACCTCGGACAAGATCACCTTCTCCCACGTCGGTATGTCAAATTGCCTGGTGATTACCAACCTTTGTGATAGCTTAAAAGAACTACACCAGCTTGCTGTCTAGCTTCAGCAACTCTACCATACAACGGCCTACGCAAGATATCCGTCTCGCATTCTAGCCAGCATTGAGAACAACCCGCAAGAATTTAACAAACTTACAACAGGATCCTCTGAAACGGAACAACCACAACCATGCCTCTCTACGAAGTCCGCCACACGTCAGACCTTTCCTCTCAACAACAGGAAATTCTGGCTCAAGGCATAACAAAGATCCACTCGACGAAATTCACCACGCCGAAACTTTTCGTTAATGTCCTCTTCACGCCTTTCGCGGATAGAGTCTACTTCGCCGGAGGACTTCCTAAACGCGGTAACCACATTATTGCAAACGTGAGAGTTGGTCCAAGCCGCACCAAACAAGACTGGGATGATTTGAGTAATGAGGTTGTGAGTTTGTGGGAGGAGGTCGTTGGGAAAGATGGGGGAAGGAGTTGCATTCATTTTTCATCCTGGGGGGTCTCGAAGGCGGGTACGAGGCCGGATTTCCGATTCCATCAGCAGGTGAGGATACCAAGTGGATGGAGAAACATTGGTCTGAATTTGAGGAGAAGGCGAAGGGTGGGAACCAGGACTTTGTGAATTTGATTGCGGAGGTCAAAGAGCGGGGACTCTTGCCTGGAAAGGCTAACGGGCATTAGTCTGTCTGATGGGCATTGAGGAGGTGGGCATGTGTAAGTGGTTTTTGTGTGTCCTCGTAGGGTTCTGGAAGTATTCACTTGAAGTGCCAAGACTTTGCGGGTACTTCCGCCTTGCGACTTCCGTGCGTGCAAACACTCTCTCGAGCTGACAATGGAGCAGTGCCAATACATGGCAGATGTTCCTGACACGAGACCGTGACGGCCGTGCAAACACTATATCGTTGAGATGTCTCCTTGATGGGCGGAGTTATCCTAGCAGGAATCGGCTCGTATGCAGAGCGATTCGTTGGATCCTCGGCGGCTCTTCGCACTTTTACTCTGACGCCCTGCGAGACCCACTCTTTATGTACTTCACTACTCATGGTTTCTGAACTCGCTTTCAGTGAGCTTGATTTTAAGATGATCGCGACAATCGAAAGGATAGTCAACAATCCGTCAACCATGGCCGAATCTCAGCCCCCGATCTCAATGCGAGCAGTCGTCTACAAAGGCCCATACGAGGTTGCAGTCGAAGACAAACCTTACCCTAAGATCCAAGAAGACACAGACTGCATTCTCAAAGTCACAACTTCGGCTTTGTGTGGCAGCGACTTGCACTTCTACCGTGGACAGCTCAAGGTCCCAGCAGGATTCATTTGTGGGCATGAATTCGTGGGAGATATTGTTGAAATTGGTAACAAAGTCGAGAAGTTTTCGATTGGAGAGAAGGTGAGTCGATGGTGAAGTCTCTGTTCTAGCCGATCAGCTTTTAGTAACCATAATTACTAGGTCGTAGTCCCATTCTACACAGCCTGCGGGAACTGCTTCTACTGCACCCGAGGTCAAGCATCGAGATGCGATCAAGGACAACTTTTCGGCAACGCCCTATCCGCAGACAGCATCGACGGCGGCCAGGCCGAGTTCGTGAGGGTCCCGCTATGCGACACAACATGCGTGCGGGCACCAAACTACATCCCCGAAGAACTCCTCGTGCTCATGGCAGACATATTCCCTACAGGCTATTTCGCTGCGAGCAGATTCCTGAAGAATCTCGAACCCCGCGATCGTCAGAATTTCACGAGTGTAGTAGTCGGTTGTGGACCAGTGGGTATATGCGCGATAGCCTGCGCAGTGACTATGGTCGACACAGTCTACGCAATCGATTCTGTGCCGGAGCGTCTTGAGCAGGCAGCTGCACTGGGGGCGATTCCGATCCATCTGACTGAACAGGATCCAACCGCCGAGATCATGAAGGCCACAGATGGGCGAGGTGCCGATGTCGTGATGGAAGTGGTCGGCCATCCGGATGCTCTGCAACTCAGCCTGGATCTCATTCGGCCATGGGGCTCCATTTCATCTGTGGGGATGCACAATCACGCTCTTGCACTTGAGGGCTTCCAGCTTTATAGCAAGAACGCTACGCTGGCTTTCGGCCGGTGTCCAGTGCGCTCGATCTTCGAGGATGCGCTGGCGCTGTTGGTCAAGCAGCAGGATAAAGTGAAGTGGTTGTGTGGAAAGACGATGTCTTTGGAGGATGCGCCTGAGGCCTATAGAGATTTCGAGGCGAGGAAAGTGCACAAGGTGCTGTTCAAGGCGGCTGGCGTTTAAAAACTGTGGTGTGTGATAGTCGTAGAGTAAGGTTTCGTTGTCGGTCTCACTGGGGCGGTCTTGAAAGTGCTTTGATGCTCCAGCGTGTGACCAGCTCTCCTGGCGCTGGGGTAGGAGAGAGCGAATGCGTCCAAGATGACCTTTTTGCGAAATCGGAGAAGTGTGCCGAGGGTATTGTCGTGTCGACGCGGAGTGATTCGGTGGACTGGACGACATATTCTTCGCTGAACATTGTTCGGAAGTCAGAACGATTGGACCGGCCCGGAGATGATGTTTGCAATGTTGAAAAGTCGTGCTTCTGTCTCTCTACGTCTCTGTTGGTAGTACTTGATATTGGAGCAGATTGCTAAAAGCCACGATGTTGCGCTTTGGAAGTCAGGAGAATGTTAGCCTTTCCTGGAGATGTTATTGGACATTGCCTTGCTGCTTGCCCATGTCCTTCGACTTAGATCTACTCGTTAGGCGTATCTGAACATCGGGCGTGGAACGGATTTGCACGCTATCATTATCCTTGAAGAGCAGCAGCAGCAGCAGCTTCCAGATCGCCGAATGACTCAATCTCCATCTCTTGATCATCGAGATCCTTTCGGCGACCCTTCTCTTGGAACCACTTGGGCTTCTTCTGTGGCCGCTCACTTTCGGCATCGCTTTCATCCTCGCTTTCGCCACCGCTTGACTGGATATCACCCAGGAACTTCGCGAAATCATCCCTCGCGTCTTCCAACGGAGCACCTCCATCTTCACTTCCATCATCATCACTCTGCACTCCCGCCGCTGCAGCTTTCTCCTTCTCCTTTCTCTTCTCCCTCTTGGCTCTCCTCTTCTCCTTCGCAAGCGCCTTATCTTCAACATCCGCCTGAGCAGCACGTTCTGCCTCCTTCTCCAAGAAGCGTTTCCGTTGCTCCTCGGCTTCTCCCTTGGCACGGAAATCTTCCTCGTTCTCAAGCTCGTAGAGTTGATGAGCATTGCCCTCGTCATCGAAGACCAATTTCTGACCCTTGTCTTTGAGTTTCGTGAGCTTCTTCTTTGATTTGAGAAGTTTCTCACGACGCTTAGAATCCAGTACGATCGGATTCTTAGCACCTGGGATGTTGACCTTCTTTACTTCCGCGGCGTCCTCTTCCTCATCACTTGAAGGAGCAGCATCCGACTCGTCTGCATCTACTGGTATACGTTTCTTGACAGCAAACAGATCGTCGTCCGATATTTGCTCTCCGTCCAGCCTGTTGATATCAAAGTCGTCGTCGCGCAGAAGCTTGCGAGTATGATCTGCCAAAATGTCCTGGTTTTGTCTCTCGAACATGCGATCATATTTGGTTCGAACGCCATCCTTCTTCTTGGCTTTCTGATCCTCCTCTTCATCAGAGTCCTCGTCATCCTCCTCGCTTTGGATCTTGGCTTGCCGAGATTCGTTCTTTTTGCGTTTCTGTTCTTCTGGGTCGGCTTTGAGGAACTTGATTCGTGGAGCGTTCAGAAGACCCATACTGGTTGCCCATTCGTCAAGCTTGTAGTTTTGCAGCTTGAACGTGTCCTTGTCCTTCTGGATATGTATACTCTTGACATACGCCACAAAAGCCTTCATAGCCAACTGCTTGAGGTGCGGATCTTGGAAGCACATGTTTTGCAGCTGGTCTTTGATACTTTGCTGCTTCTTTTGCTTTACGTTGATACGCTCGATCGGCACTTTCTTCTGTTCCAATCGAGTGAGCATGCCTTCTTCCTCGCTGGGATCCAGGAAGAGCACTGCGCGTCCGTTTCGCTCATATCGCGCTGTACGTCCAACGCGGTGAATATAGGTGTCTGCGTCTTCCGGACAGTCAACTTGCACCACCCAATCTACAGCTGGAAAGTCCAGTCCTCGTGCAACGACATCGGTAGTGAAGAGACAGCTATGCTTGGCCCTCGAGAACTTCTCAGTGGTCTCCAGACGCGTCGTCTCTTTCATTCTTCCATAGAGATGCAGAAGCGGGATACCGGGCTGCATGTGCCGGAATGCCTCGTACACGAAACGTACCTGCTTCGTTGCTGACAGGAACACAATGATCTTGCTCTTCTTCGCGGACTGTATGAATGACCAGAGCGTGTCCAGTTTCTCGGAGAGTGGTGTGATAACATAGTTCTGCTGGAGTGTCGCTGGAGTGGCTGAGGAGGCAGCCTCGTGAACAGAAATGTATTCGGGATCTTTCAGCGACAGTCGGGCCAGATCGGACACTCTCTTGCTCTGCGTTGCGCTGAACAACATCGTCTGCCTCTGCTTCGGCAGATATTCAATGATCGCATCGACAGCATGTTGGAAGCCCATATCCATAATCCTGTCCGCCTCATCAAGGACCAGCATCTGCAAGTTGTCCGCATTGAATCCTGCTGTCTGTTCCAGATGCTGTTTTATCCGTCCGGGTGTGCAGACCAGAATGTTCATCCTCAGCATAGCATCCGCCTCTTCTCTCACGCTCTTTCCTCCAATCACCAGCCCAGCTGAGAAGAGATGTCCTTTTCCTCCCACTTTCCGAAGCACCTCGAAGATCTGGATCGCGAGCTCTCTCGTTGGAGTGATGATAAGGGCACCCAGTCCAGCATCGGCTCCGACACATTGCGCTCTGTACAAATTCTCGAGAACGGGGACTATGAATGCCAGCGTTTTTCCACTACCTGTCTTCGCAGCTCCCAAGATATCGCGCCCTTTCAATGCCAACGGAATCGCCTTCGACTGGATATCGGTGAGGGTGCTGAAGTGAGACGACTTCAGACCAGCTTTTGTCGGTTCGGACAGTGGTAGATCGGCGAAGGTCTCGATTTTGCTGCTTTTGGGATCCAGTTCCTTGACAGCAGCCTCTAGAGTCTCAACATCGACATCATCTCTCTTTCTCTTCTGCCCTCGAGCTTGCTTTTTGGGCTTCGTGGGCTTCGTGCGCCCGCTGAGGATAGGCGCCATCTTTCCGTAGAGCCAGTCGTGACCACCAAGCTGCCTGCACTCAGCGTGGCGTAGAGTTGCGTGCCCTCCAATAGAGGCCTGATCGCAAAGCAGAAATCGCTTGGGGCAGAGAAAGTTATGTCCGAAAAATCCGCCATCGCAATTAGAGTTTGCCCTAGTGCGAACCCTTGTCGTCGAGCTCTTGCCTCCAGCGCAACTTCGAGGAACACATTCTGATTCGCACAACTACTTCAGCATCTAACGCAGCACAATCGCCATGTCGGAGAAGAAAGAGCCGGAGCCTGAAAAAGCTTGAAAGAGCTCGAGAAGCAGCAAGAGTTGGAGGATGCTGCCTTTCTCGCGAACCTGGAGAAAGACTCGAAGGAGTTTGACAAGGTATGTTCGCAACAACTACTGAAGGGCTTGCCATTCCGACCCGGATGCTGCTACTTGTCGACGAGCTCTTCGAAGACGGTGTACTGACAAGCAGAAGGACTCTGAGATCGAACGCATCAGGAGCGCCTTCCGCGCCAACGCCTACGATGTACTCGACCTCCAGCCAGGTGTGCCGGACGAGGACATCAAGAAGACGTATAGGAAAAAGTCGCTTCTGATACATCCTGACAAGACGAAAAATCCCTACGCGCAAGATGCCTTCGACCGACTGGCCAAAGCATACCAAGCACTCCTCGACGAAAAGGAACGTGCGAAGCTCGACGAGGCGATCGCGGACGCCAGAATGCTTCTGATTCGCGAGAAGAAGCTCACAGTCGACAGCGAGGAGGTGAAAGATCCAGACATCGATTTCATGAAGGCATGGAAGGACAAAGTGAAATGGGTGCTGGCAGACAACGAGCTCCGCCGGCAACGACAGCTGAAGGCGCAGATGCAAGAAGAGGGGCGTCAGAAGAAGCAGGAAGAAGCTGAGCTGGCAGAACGCAAGCGAAAGCGGGAGCACGAACAGGATTGGGAGAAGACGAGAGATCAGCGCATTGGAAGCTGGCGCGAGTTCTCACAAAAGAAGAATGGCGAGAAGGCAGGGAAGAAGAAGAAAATGAAGACGCTTGGATGAGGACGAGCACATCTCGCGCAGCGCAAGGAAGAAGCACGACTGATATGAACATGATGAGGTTTAGCGTGGCGTTTGGAGTCAGCAAGCGAGCAGAGTGCTCTTGCTGTAGGAAATGTGACTTGTTTGCTTTACGCCGTTTTTCGCGTCGGGTGCTTGCAGGTGTGTGGAGACTTTCCTACAGTCGCGACTGCCACTTGCTGAAATCTTCCTCTGCAACGGAAAGGCCGACGTCAGGTAGAATCTCGCAGTGTGCGTGACTTCTTCCACTCTCGAACATCCGGCAACTGACATACCGACCCGCAGACACAATGCCGACGCCACCACCCGCCCTGATGATGGCGGAGGCAGATGCCATCGGCCGCAAAACGCGTCCTAGCCACATGCACACCGGACGCAAGAAACGACGCTTTGACGAGAAGATGTTGCTCGATAACGATCTTGGCGAATCTTCCGGCACAAACGATGGCGCAACTGACAACGAGGACTGGACGGAGCTTGGCCTCGAGACGATGCGGAAGGTCTCGTTGTCTGCTCGTAGCGCTTCAACTGAAGACTACCGCAAGCGCTCCCTACCGTATACTGGCCGCCATGCCGCTTGGACTGGCATAGGAAGCCTGAAAACTCATGCGCCGAGAACTTCAACACCTTTAGCTCACAAAGACGAACGCATCAGGCAAAGGCCGCACCTCGAAGGAGATGAAATTGCCATACCCACACGGTCAGAGAACAGTTTAAGCTCGAGTAGAGAGCTTCAACAACCAGCTAGCAACAACACATCGGCCGAAGGCCCACCTGTGCAGATCGTTTTCGGCAGTTCATCAGATCAATCCACTGCGGATGCCGCTCAACCCATGCCAATGGATGTTGACGTTGACACCATGAATCACGAAGAGTCTGGCTTCACTCGATCTGCAGAAATGGACACCGAGATTGCAGCACTCACAACATCTAGTCAACCAATCGAGCTTTCACTGCAGTGGCCTTACATCAAGAAACCAGACGTGAGCGAGATGTCCTACCTTTCGAATGCGCCAGCAGAAACAGTACTTCACTATCAACGGGAAGCCTCGCGTGTGTACTACAGTGAAAACTCATTTGAGTGTATCTTCCACACGCCACTGATCAAGGTATGACGAGACGGTCACCGCTCGCAGCAGCATATAATTGACGTCTTGCAGTTTCTACACCAGTTGCCCAGAGAGTACTTGAAGTCTCTGAAGCCAGGATCAGTCCGACTCTCCAGTAAGCTGAGCCACATGGGATTCGTACACCGAGCACTGCAAGACTTGAATGCACGCAATGCAGAAGGACTTCGCCCGGACGTAGCAGTCGTTCCAATCACTGTCGAGGGAGAAGCGGAGGATGTCTGGATCAGCTGGAACAATGTCGATGACTTCGATGGCATACGTGGCGGCTGGGCTGCAGGTCAAGGCAAAGCAGCCAAGAGAAGGAGGCATCCTGCTGGCACACATAGCGAATCTGAGGACGACGAGCTTTACGCGTAGCCAGGTATCAGGATGCTGTTGTTGTTTTTGTCGGGGTCAGGTCACTCCTCCAGCACCGCGCACCTAGAAGCCACAGTCGAATTATCGGGTCGCCATGGGAAGACTTGTATCCTGTATCACTAATACGCTTACTGGCGGATAGCTTCTGCGCACCGTTACATGCACTTTCCGTGGCTTGCAGCAGGTGTGCGTGACGTCTCAGCAGACGACCGATTTCGGGGCTCCGACATCGCCCGACCACGAACAAGACCCGCGCCACGTCCCTCACAACAAGACTTCGCAGCGACTGCCCACTTCAGCGAACAAACACACTTTTCGGCATCGACATGACAGGCTTCTTGGATCTCCCTGCTGAGCTGCGCAACCGCGTATACGAGCTCGTGATCGCGCACAACCAACTCATCCCCCTCTCCAGGACTGTTGACCAAGCCAAGCCTCCTTATCACCAGAATAGCCCCGCGTATCAAGATCACGAAGCAGTTCTACCACGACTTCCAGCATTGGCCGCGGTCAATCGGCAGGTGCGCACCGAAGCCCTTGCGATCTTCTATGGCAGCAACACTTTCACGTCGTGAGTAATCCGAGGATTGTCAAACATCAACCCCAGCTGACCGACAAATCAGCCACACCGTCACTTGTACGCACGTCTTCCTGAAAAGCCTGGACAAGCAATCTCTCACTCTCCTCCGCGATGTGCGCTGCACGACATACCAGATCAGCGCCGTTCGGCAGATTCTCATTCCCAAGCTCACGAAACTGGTCGAGGTTTACGGCAGAGGGTACTTGAGCGCTCACGCGGCCAAAGTTCCGCTCCGGACCAAGCGCGTTGGAACTGGAGGGAGTGATGAGAATTTTGAAGTCTCTTGGGTAAGTTTGGCAGAGCTAGGGGTATGGGAGAGGGATCCGAGGGATATCGATATGGTGAGGAAGAGGACGCTTTTGAGTGGCTATTAGCTTTGATGCGGCGACGACGGCCAGTGAGCATTGATCTCGAACAGCCCGCGCTCGTTCGACCAGGTCTTGTCCTGCGATCTGGCAACTTGGACTTTGGCTTGAGTCGCGAGATGGCAGCGACAGCCGGACTCTGGTTTCCAACACATCTCAGTCGTATGCATTGGCAGATCTCGACTACATGAGCTTCACATACAACAAGAGAAATAATTGGCACGCTATCCAGTTCTCCTAGTCCCCCGATACCATCAAGAAGCTCAAATTCACGCCCTCTGTTCTTGGCTATTAGTCCTGGTCTCTCACGAACGCATGATGAAGAATCTCCTCGCTCTTACTCTCCACATTGTTGAGTAGTAGCGTCAACCTGCCTTGGATGTCCTGGTAGCTCGGCGAAGGTGCCAGTTGCTCGAAGACTTTTGCGTTCGTGTCTCAGAAAGGATGCAGCTGAAATGTTTGTGCTCAACACACTTCTGGAACTTTTGGGAACTTTGATCTTCGGCTTTTAATAAACGTGTCGGAGAACACGCCTGAGCTTTTTAACTCTGCCCCCATCATCTTCCGGCATATTCACCGCCATGTCAAGTGCCCCGGCCATGTCAAGTGCACTGGAATCCCTGCCAAACGAGGTGTTGGACCGCATAGTCGAGCTAGCTGGGCCACCACTTCATGATCGGTCACCTCGAGCATACAAGCAGCGCATCGCAACCTTCGGAGCCATTAGTCGCACTTCTCGGACCTTATCGCCCATCGGTCAGTCCCATCTGTACAAGTTCATCAGGACCCCGGAGCTTGGGGGCAAGATTCAGCTACTGCTTCGCACCTTGAGCAGATCCCCACGACTTGCAAATTTCGTCCAAGTTCTACTTCTGCGCCCTGTCCATGGCTCGTCGCCGTGCATGCCGCTCGATCGACTTGAGATCTGCTGGGAAGCAACGGAGCAAAATTTCGGGCAGAGAGTGAGATTGGCCATGGCCGACGCTACGTTCAACCCGAGACGCAGTTGTCGAACTTGGGAAATAGTCATGCTCGCCGCGCTGACCAACAGAATCAGGACCCTGGTATGTCTCGTCGATCCTCCTCACGATGAAGGAACGGAGCAATGCCGCAGTTGTCCTGATATGACACAAATTTTCAACTCGATGCTTTCAACACCACCACCAAGCACCCAGACAGTCAGGTACTCGAACTTGTCTGAAGTTCATGTTATCGGAAGCAAGCAGCAAGGCCCTGGTCCTACGTTTCAAACTGCATTGTTACCAGTGATGCGACGACCGAAAGTCACCACCTTCGTCGGGACTGCGATCAAATCTGTGGTTGAGAACAATCAATGGCCAAATCCGCCTCCAGCCTCCAGTATCTCTGAACTGAGTCTACGGGAATGTCTCTTGAACGGGCGAGATATTTCTCGATTCATCATGGGCTGTAGAGCTTTGGACAAGGTGTCGATCAGCTGGTCCCGACGACGGGGTCATGTTGTTGACCCATGCGCACTTCTCGCGGCATTACAACAGCATCGCTCGAGCTTAAAGACGCTCAGCTTACGTGACTCGAGACTGACTACACTACTGCTCTATCCCACAAATGAGTCAAGAGTCTTCGCGCACGGCCTAAGCAACTTCGCATGTCTGACTTCGTTGACTATCGACGAAACTCTCCTCCTTCACGGTGCACGTCGGAGAACAGCCGATGGGCACTCTGAGTTAGGAACGACTCTGCCGGCCTCTTTGACTTCACTCACAATGTACAGCCCGCAAGATCTGCGTGCACTGCCGACTACTCTTCGAGCTGTGTGCAGCAGCATACCCGAAAACCTACAACATTTCAAGATCATGTTCCAACCAAACGAAAGCTACGACTTACGCATGTGCCTCTCGCGGGCGATATCGTCAAGGTCTGGAGGGCCTGTGCAGTGGACCATCAATCGAAGCTCTGATCAGAGCGCACGCCAAGTTAGACCTCTCAAGTTCCATTGCTGGAAGAGATATCACCCTATCGCAACTTCTATGAGGGACATCATTCAGCTGGCAGATAGCGGAGGTATCGATAAGGTGCTCGACTACCTTTACGTCCGCGATCCTGAGAATCCGTGCCGGTGCATCGCATGCAGGCCTTTCCCGCTGGGTCCAGTCATGAGAATGATACCGATCACGTCGACTCGGCCAAGCTGATGACCGGTATAACATTTCAACGCGTAGAGACGCAGGCTCAGCTGGGTGGGCCTGGAATTTGCAAGCCTGATGGATACCGAGAAACGCACAGTTGGTCGATCTGATCCAAGCTCGGGGCATACTCGAGGGCATTGCAGGAGATTGGGGGAACCTTGTGTGCGCGACATTCATGTAAAATAGAGCAAGTCAGGCAGAGTCAGAATCACACACGCTTCGAAGCAATACTATTGCATTGATATATCTTGCCAGATGCGGCGGCCCTTGAACATTACATCAACCAGAGGTGTGGTGTCGAGAAACTTGGGTAAGCTCTGCCACTACTGTACGCCAATGTCACCATTCCCCGCTGACGTATGCTGTATACACACTGAAGACCGCGGCTTCTCCAAACGTGCATATGCCCGGATTCTCGTCCATACATTACACTGTCTCGTTTCACGTCTTCTGTAGACCATTGTCTTGTTGAGACTCACTTGCGCCGACACTGATATCTAATCACTAAATCCAACCCTCCAAGCCTGCTAAGCACTAATTAAGTCATGGACAAGTGGAAGAAGCGTCTGTCCAGTGCCATCGACCAAGGTCGAGCCGGTATGTAAATGGACTTCATCAGTCAGAAGTGCAAGTACTGATCCAAACACAGCATTAGACAAACGCAACTCTCAGGGCGCGGCTTCATCTTCGAACTATCCCGGACAGCAGCAACCAATTCAAGGCAATCCCCCATCCAATGCTCCACAAGGGCAACCAGGTGGCCCTCCTCAAGGCCAAGATCAGCCGGTACAAGCCAATCCGGGTTCTGGGCCTATCATCCCCAAAACCAAACGTGAACCCGAGATTCTAGGCTTGGTCGGCGATCCGAGTCTCAACCGTGACAGCGGAGGTTCTGTACGATTTGGTGATCGTCTTCTGTGGACGTACCGCGATACTCAATTATGCAACTCTGATGGTAGTGTCAATATGCTTCCCATCATAACCAGTACAGCTTCTTGGTCGGACTACGAGTCCGATGGAAGGCCAAAAATCGAGCGTGGCAGAGATCCGCTAAACTCTGTTGTTCTCCGACAATATGGAAAGAACAGCCATGATGAAAGCTTTTTTCCGTCGCCTGGTAAACATCTCTGCCATTCGCCGGCGGGCAATAGAGACGATGGGACGAGAATTGCGCTCTGGCCAAATCAGCCACCTCTCGTGACGTCCGAGACCAATGATGGGAATGTCACGGCATATACTTGGGTTCCTGCAGCTCATATCAATCAAAGTCTTGGTGTAGAGACGGAGAACCCTTCGACTATTCTCTACAAGACTGAATATCATCCTTCTCGCTTCCATGGCCGGGATAATCTGCCCAAGACCAAGATCGTAGCCGAGCAATTCTGGAAGCAAGGCGAGATTGCATATGGTGCCTACGGTACGCTCGTCCACAACGGATACGCCTGGCTTTGGGGACAATGGGACCACAAGACCGCGCTGGCTCGCGTTCGACCTCATGAGGTAGAGAATCGCGGTGCCTATGAGTACTGGGTTCATGGCCAATGGACACGAGATATGCCAAAGCTTGGTCAAGATGGCGTTGAGATCCAAAATGCGAATGCCGGAGGACAGGGCACGTATTTCTTCAACAAGCACTGGAATGCTTACACCTGGATCGGAGGTGATATCTTCCCGGGTGCTGAGACGTATGTCTGTACTGCTCCAGAACCTCAGGGACCTTGGACACAGGCCGTGCAGATCTATACAGGTAAGGGAGTACCGATGTTGTATCAAGTGCACGGTTATGCTGACACGGAAGCAGGTCCTCGTGGCAATCATGCTCTCGGAGCATATTCTGTGCAAGCACATCCAGATATGGTGCCGAGAAATTCGACGAAGAATGAGATGTACATCACTTACACGAAGAATGATGAGGCTCAGAAGGGAGAGATTGCTGGGTATACTACGCCTTTGGTCTATGTTGAGTTCGAATGATTGCAGATTGGAGGCGTGTTTCTCTTCGCTCCGTAGCACCGCAGAGTGAAACCAAATGGTCCTTGCGAACAGGCTATGATCGCGAGCTGAATGCCAGTGGAAGGCAATACGTCCACACTTCAAGCTTCCATATGATAATCCCAAATAGTAGATCGAAAAAGACGAACGAGCTGAATGTTATGTCGTTTGTGAACGTGAAAGTTGCAGGTGGCCACAAGTGATGGCATATTGCCAAGACTTTCACGCCGCCGAGGCGGGCAGGGTCTCGTGTCTCGTGCTTGCGACTCGGGCCAGATGATCAGACTCGGACATCACGTACACCTCAACGCAATAGTCTGAAAATTGGCCAGGTTGGAGTTCTGATTGCTACACTCACTCCGCAACTTCACCGCGACCAGACGTCGCACAGCGCTGCGGGATCAGCGCCACATACAGCCTTCATCGAGACCAAACAACCCACCCCTCCCGACCGGAGACTCCTTCCAACATGGCGCGCGAACAGGACAGCGATGTCCCTCAGCCAGGCCCCGCGACGTTATCTTCCCATGCCGGACCAGACGAATGGCTCGAGCAGGCGAAACTGTGCCGCTACCTGCCCGAAGCCGACATGAAACGCCTCTGCGAGATCGTCAAAGAATGCCTCATGGAGGAGTCGAACATCCAGCCCGTCGAAGCGCCCGTTACTGTGTGTGGTGATATCCACGGGCAATTCTACGATCTACTGGAGCTGTTTAATGTAGCGGGTGGAATGCCGGGCGAAGTGGACCAGCGCGCGGCTGAGAAAGCGGCGGCAGAAAGAGAGGCGACGAAGAAGGGCAAGAGGAGTAGTATGTCCTCTGGAACGACTGCCATCAGTGCTGCCGATATTGAACCTCCGACACAAATCACAGACCCGAAGGTGAAGAGGAAGATGAAGAGGAGATTCCAGAGAGATAGTGCTTACACATCTGCGGCGAGTGAGGATGGGAGTCAGACCGGCGAGGAAGGCGAGGAGGAGAGAGGAAGAGTACGGAGTCGAAGCATGGGCGAGGCTGTGGACGACGGAGAGGACGTCGAAGATGATGTCTCAGACGACTCTGGACTGGGCGTAAGGAGTCCTGGGCCAAGCCGAAGCAAGAGCACGACGAAGAAGGCCGATCACGCGAACGGGATGCAGAACTTCGTCTTCCTTGGAGATTTTGTCGATCGAGGATACTTTTCTCTCGAGACGTTTACATTGTTGATGTGTTTGAAAGCGAAGTGAGTCCCCTCCTGGCACTTTTATCTGTGACAACGGACTAACAGCGCCCACAGATATCCAGATAAAGTCACACTGGTTCGAGGAAATCATGAATCACGACAAATCACGCAAGTGTACGGCTTCTACGAAGAATGTCAACAGAAGTACGGCAATGCAAGCGTCTGGAAGTCATGCTGCCAAGTGTTCGACTTTCTGGCATTGGCAGCCATAATCGATGGCAAAGTGCTATGTGTGCACGGAGGACTGTCGCCCGAGATTCGAACACTTGACCAAATCCGTGTCGTGGCACGAGCACAAGAGATTCCGCATGAAGGCGCTTTCTGCGATCTTGTCTGGTCAGATCCGGAAGAGGTCGATACATGGGCTGTCTCACCCAGAGGTGCAGGTTGGTTATTCGGAGATAAGGTTTCTAGCGAGGTGAGCATATCTGCAATAACATTGGGAGGCTCCCCCTTGGCTAACGTACTTACCAGTTCAACCACGTCAACGGCCTATCACTGATCGCCCGTGCCCATCAACTCGTCAACGAGGGCTACAAATACCATTTCGCCTCCCAAGACGTGGTAACAGTCTGGTCCGCGCCGAACTATTGCTACAGATGTGGCAACGTCGCCTCCATCATGACCCTTGGAGAGGATCTGGAGCCGGACTTCAAGATTTTCAGCGCCGTGCCTGACCACCGAAGAGCCGTCCCCGCCGGACGGCAAGGTAGAGGAGAGTATTTTTGTAAGCCCAGCATGACTATGATGAGATATGAGAATTGGGGAACATATGAAGGTGGTATTAGTGCTTCTCAATGATACCTAAACTTTATGCAGACGGAACTCGACCTGAGGATGCATGGTCGGGCGAGGAATGGCACGCGCAGGCATGGTGGCTTTTTTTTCCTCTTTCATGCTTACTTGCAGAGACCTGTACAATACGCGTGTATGAGCTTTGCTCGGCATGATACCCTGGCAACAGTTTTACACGGGAGGAGAATTACGAAGATTGCATATTTCGAGGTTTGGATTCTTCTTGAATGGCAACGTAACCACTCTTTCTTCGACCCTGCTGATATTTTTACGGCTTGCCACGCAATGCACAAAGTGAAGTTCACGATAACGCGTCATTAACAATATGAACGTGCGGCAGCTGGGAAGTTGGCTTCACTTTGCAACGCGCTAGCGATCACTTGCTTGGCGCCTCCAGCGGCCCAGTCTCAAACTTCAACCCGAGACACAAACACCGAACGCAACACAGCAGTCAACACACCCTCCGCTCGTGACACAGGGATAGGATTGGTCCATCGCAGCACTCCATATCCAAGATGGCTGGACCGGCACATGAAGATGCGCACGAGTACGCTAAGATCAACCTTTTGAGTGGACAAGAGTCGAATCACGTGCCACTGACTTCTCAATTCACTCCTTGGTTCGCGTCATTGGTGCGAGCCCAGCGCGGACCCACTCCACGGGACACGAGTCCCGCAGTACTTCTCGGGCTGCTCCATCGACTCACCTTTAACTACGTGCCAACAACAACAAACTTCGCGGCACTGCTCGGGGGTCACACAAACAAGAGCGCAACCGCAATGGCAACCAAAGAAGACTCGCCGCAGACGGCGAGTCCGCCGAGCTTCTTCAAATTGCCCCCTGAATTGCGGAATCGCATCTATGAAGAAGCGTTCAACACCACAGTCACTCGCACTCCACTCCACAGGCGTCTCGAAGCGAGCGAAGGAAATTATGGCATTGTCCTCGCTTGCAAGCAGACCTACTGCGAAGCAATCGGACTTTACTACAGCTGCAGCACATTTCAAGTTCTCAGGAGAATCTGATGCCTTCTGGATGATTCAACTCTGCGTCGAGTGGCTCGGCAACATGTGGAGAGCACATCGCGGGATGATCGAACGCATCGAGTTCGACACGCTTTCGATGAATATCGTGAAGGGACAATATCAAGAAGAGGCACTTAAGGAGGCTGGAAGAGCAACTCGTGAAAAGTGTCTGTCGAGCAGAATCGCCGACACCGCCTTTCACATGATCGAAACTGTCCATCGCCACTTCGTTATGCGCATCGGAGTGCTAGAAGCTTCGATGATGAAGCAGACTAAGCCCGGCAATCTGCAGCACCACGAGATCGTCTACACCGGAGCTCCTATTCAGACTCTTGAGGATCATTGGAAGGTTGTCGATGAGTGCGTGGAGGGCGTGTGTAGCCACGACCAGCATTACTGCCGCCGCACTCCTGAACCACATTGCGAAAAGTTCTGCAAGATCCCGAGCATCTGAGTGCTGGTGAACTCGGCATTACTCTTCAACAAGGCTTGGGATAGGAGGTCGTATGAGTTTGTGGCATGCATCACGAAAGGCAGCACTGCGTTCACCTTGGCTACGCTTGTGACGATCCAGCGATAGAGATTCAGGCAATTGCAAGTCAGCGGGATTGGAGGGCTGGTAATTACGTGGTGTAGAATACAGCCTGAGCGTGAAGACAGGATCCCTCAACGCTTTGCATAGGTGAGGAGTCACCAACGAGAGCGAGCTCTCATTCAGACTGACAGTCACATGTAAATAATGCAATCACACTTCAGCATGCGCTCACTCTCACTTGACAGCGCTAGGCAGCGGCTCTTCCAGCATCTGCACTAACCTTTCAGTCACCTCCACCTCCAGCAATAGTCGGCAGCGGGACCAACACTTCATCAAGCACTGCATGTCGCAACACAAAGACTCCAAGATGACAGCTCCAATCCCTTCGCTCGAGACTGATGGGTTCAAGCACGGGACCTCAGCGACTGACAAGGCGTCCGAATCGCTGTCGCAACTTTCTATCGCTGCAGGTCAACACGAGTTGTCGGTCGAAGATCCCCTGGACAGTGCCTCCAAGATCAGAATGGTAACAATGACTCGAAAAGGCAAGCCAAATCGGAGAGCTCTCACGGCATCAAAACAACATCGCAAGCGACCATCGTATTTTCTCAGACTACCACCAGAACTGCGCAATCGAATCTACGAGGAAGCTTTCAACACTACAGTGCCATTCTCGGGAAGTTACCATCGTCCCCCAAGGTGGCACAAAAACAACGGCGTTGTGCTCGCCTGCAAGCAGACTTACACAGAATCCATTGGACTCTACTACATCTGCCATACGTTCAATTTCTCGGGCGCGGACAGCAAGGACCTAGCCAAACGCTGCACCACGTGGCTTCGCAATATCAAGGGAGAGTATCGAAAGCTGATTCAGCATATTGAGCTTGACACGCTCTCGCAGTTCGTGGTGCGGTGGCACTATTTGAGTTATGCTGCAAGTATGACTGCAAGAGCCTGGTATGGACCACCGGATCGTGCGACATGCGCCTCGAACGTGATTGCAGAAACTGCTCAGAAAACGATCGATATCGTTCATAGGATAACTGATGTGTCGTCCAAAGTGCTCAAGGCTTCGATTATCAAGCCAACCTGGTCTATGGAGGACTTTCCTTACGAAATCGCTTACACTGCGACTCCGCTCGAGACTTTGGACGAACATTGGAAGAAGGTGGACGAGCCAAATCGTAAGTTCTGTGACCCACTCAGGGAATCTCGTGATTTCTCATTAACACCTCTGTGTAGAACAACCTGGCGAGTGGGACGAGTTCGATCCGTTTCAGGACGGGGGTTGGGGTGGATCACAATCAGAGTACTGGCCGGACGAAGGGGACTTGCCGTACGAAGAGTACTTGCCGGACGAAGAATATCTGCCGGACGATGACGGATGGAATCATGAGTGGATGGACGGGCAAGACCGTAAGTTCTGTGGCTTCTACCGGAAATGTTAAAATTAATTATTGACAACTTTTTGCAGATCAAACTGACGAGCTGATGGATCGTATCCCGCTTCAGAGCGAGGATTGGGGCGGACTACTACCAGAGCACGTATCTGACCAGGACGAAGAGCTACATGTGAGGCCTTTTGCTGAAACTCTGGGAACGACGTGAAAGGGGTTTAGCACAACGCGAATTAGCGGGACGGCAGTGCGAGATCATTGCAAACACTGCAGCTTGGTCGCTGTTGATAGCATCATTCGATGATTTGCTTCAACATATAGCCATGGGATTGCCTCAAAGGACCCGAGAGCCTCATGTAGAAGAAATGAGCGAACTTCGGGAACCCATTGAATACGTTTTCTCGATTGGTGTGAGGTCTACGCTATTCCATGCACCCATTTTTGTTCATCAGTCATGTGCACCATTATTCGTCTCGTCGTCTTCGTCATCCCCATACAACTTCGCCACATATTTAGCGCGAGCCCTTGAATCCTGCACGCAGCTTAGACCTCTCGTAAGCCACACACCTAGATGAAGTCTCCGCCCCCAAATCCCCCAAATGGGTTCGGCGGTCTTCCACCCATGCCAGCGCCTCGAGGATGTCCCATTCCTGGTCCAAACGGATCATCGTACCGTGCGCCAGGCGGTGCTTGTCCTCCACGACCACCTTGCTGCCCTTGGCCGGTGAACAGAGGATCGTCGAATGTAGGATGCATTCCACCTCCACCAAAACCTCCGCCCAGACCAGGCCCTACACCACCACGCACCGGATCATTCGGTCCCAGCCCTTGTGGATATAGGTCTCGCTCGCCGTATCTTCCCAGGCCGCCACCAGGCTGCCCCATCCCTCTCGGAGGTCGATTGACCTCATACTCATCCTCGAACCCAGGCATCGGATCTGGCAAAGGTCCTCTCCTCGGCGGCTGCACAAGCGGATCATGCAAAGGATACGGCCGTGCAGGAGGATCTCGTTCTTCTCTCAACGGATCATATT
The DNA here is from genome assembly GCA_029490675.1 of Cercospora nicotianae. Taxonomy (NCBI): domain Eukaryota; kingdom Fungi; phylum Ascomycota; class Dothideomycetes; order Mycosphaerellales; family Mycosphaerellaceae; genus Cercospora; species Cercospora nicotianae. The sequence goes on along the minus strand of JANQAT010000007.1, from coordinate 4,609,781 downwards.
GCGGGTCATCTCGCTCCCGCCCAGGAGCAGGTTGTGTCCTACTCCCCTCTGCCGTCTGTTCTTGGGTCTCCTCATACCCCTCCTTCTGCACACCCGGTATCAACTTCTGAATCAACTTCACCCGCATCAGAGACCCAAAATCACTTAGTCGTCCAACATTGATGAAACTCGCAATTATGGCTTCCTGTTTCGATGCGTCGTCTTGCTCAGATGTGAGTTCTAGTGGTAGATTCCCAGCGCTGATCCATTCCTCGACTTTCACTTCGATCGTATGTGTCTTGTCATCTCCCATGCCCATTCCCATAATAATCGCCTTGTTGCCCATTCGTGAGACTTTGACGAGGTATTCCATGCTGCTTTGTCTGTGCTTGTAGCGGAAAGCGTAGCTGCCGCTTGATGCGTTCCATTCTGAAGGTAAGGGTTGTGGAGAGTCGTTGTCGGATGTGGCTTCTATGCGGTGGTCTTCTCCGAGTCCTACGAGTCGGAAGCCTATGGCCAGCATGGAGGAGTGGGCTGCGAGTGCGATGGCATCGTATGCGTGTCGTAGCTGCGGAGATGCGTCCGGAGGAAATGAAGCGAGGATGAGTTTCGAGATCGTGCCGCCGGACAGCGCGTTGATCGGTGAAGAGTCGGCCATGTCGGTTTCTCGTGTTTGCGATTGGATTTGGGGTTGTGGTTGTGTTTTAGAAGTGAAGGACGGATTTATGTCTTGTTCAGCTGCATGTATGCACGTCACCACGCCTGCCTGATGGGAGTGGCTGAAGCTTCTCGGAGCTCGGATGTGCTTGGCATCTGTGGCGGTGCAATGTTATTGCCCTTGTTGGCGGCTTTCGCAAATCCTTTTCGACTACATCCTATTTTCCTACATAATTTTCCTACATAATTTTCCTACATAATTTCCCGCATCGCCGCAGGTCCGATGGCAACGTCTTCTAAAATCCCCTGCTCGATGTCAATCTGGCGCTTGGGCGGGTTGCACAGCTGACCCTGCAAATGCACCTGTCCGTCCGTGGACGAGTTTGAGCAGCATACAACAAGGTAAGCAACTAACCAGACCAACAGTGTCACATGCCCTTCCAACATTGCTCGCCTCATGCGTTGCTTGCCATCGGTTTCATGCAAGCACACAGCAACATATCGAGCGTATAACGAATGACGCTGAAAGGTACGCCTCTGCTCCACGCCTTTTGCCTGGTTTCGGAGTGAGCAAGAGGCTCAAACAATCGGCGCGACACTCATGACTCGGCATTGCTATCGTTGCATACTTCCCAATCTCAGCTTCGAAATCCGGCATTTGGGCTACCACGATCCAGCAAGTAGCTGAAGTGCTGGCTGTTGTCCAGTATATACCGAGGAACATCTTTGTTCTGCTCGATTTTCTCATATTTCTGCTCCGGTCTGCCAAATAAACTCCGACCACTTCGAACACGTTGAAGAAGAGTCTCGATGCTCTTATCGTCCAGCGTCTTTAGGTCCGAATGGTGAAAGCTCTCCATCTTCGGCTGCAACTCGGCCACAGTCGCGAAGCACGAGCTGCAATGCCATGCTGCATCCCACAAATCAGTTTTATGCCACCACTGGATGAAAGCAGAGTAGAGTGGTATTCGTGATCGTTGGCCACCAATGCCGTGGCGCAAGTCGACCGGCGAGAGTGTTTTCGCTAACCCGTGGAAGACGGTGGCCTGAGGATGAGCCCATTGTTCGCCGACATGTTGCCATTGAAAAGAGTAGCGGTAGAAGTGGCTTCGCAAAGTCATCCGATCTGGGATCTCGCAGCTCCGTAACACAGCAACAGTCTCCGGCTTGGGGACCGCGTCAACGTCGCCGACGATCAGCACATCGCCCTCTTTGGCTTCCATTTCCGAGAACATCAAGCCGGGAAAGGCATTGTGTAGCAAGGCATTCCTGAAAAAGTCTTCGTGCGCCCAAATCGAGTTACCAACGCGCGGTCCAGGATCTCGGACTACACGGTGGATGATCTTGTGGTGGAAATCACGAAACCTCGACCAGTTCTCGCGCAGGTACAGTGGCTTGTCAACACCTGTGAAAGTCATGTTTGACTCGACGATGACGAAGTAGTCGACATATGGAGCCAAGGTATGGAGGCGTATCTCCAGCCAGTCCAGTTCGAGAGAGATTAGGAAAAGGTCGTAGACCTTTCGATGTGTCGTGGCGCCAGCGCGATATGGCTTGAAGTTGTGTTCACGGCACAGAGCTTCTGCTGCACCTGCAGCAGCAGGCAGTTCTGGAGTCCAACCTGCGTCATGATTCCGGTTGATTCGCCGACGAGGAAGTAAATGCTCTCTGCTGAGCAAAAAGAGTAGTAGAAGCACGGTCGACGCCGCGAAGAAGCTGAAGCGTTTTGTGAAGGCACAGGCCATTCTTGCGGGTCCTCATTGTCATTCCAACGCCCACAGCGCTGGTGTATTGCGACGGAGCAGGCTCTTTAAGCGTTGAACATTGAACATTGAACAGCCAAGTGCAACGAACACGTCCGGGCTGGCCTCCGAAATGGCAGATTTGCAGCGAAGGAATTTCAGTGAGGACACATGCCAACATGAAGACTCTAGTCGAGCACGACGCTTGCAACTAGGCAACAGAGAATCTTGGAAGGTGCTCGTGTGACAGACGCCCGGTGGCATGTTACGCGTCGCACCCGAATTGAGTTTGGTGCTTGCATGGGGTCAGAATGATCGCCGTCTAACATAACAAGATCTGCATCAATTTTGCTAACAGTATCAAAACGATTTTCTGCTAACATGTTGTAGACGCGAGGCCGGTGTGGACAAAACATTTCTCACCAAGGCTGGATACCGTCCTTGCGAATGACCCTTCCCACATCGTCATCACGCTTGCCTTCTACTACATCCTTGACAAAGTGTCCTCCGACGGAAGGATCCAGGGCACCCATCTGGTAAGAGGTCAGCACAACTTTTCGATCATGGAATGAAACAAATCCAAGAACTCACCTGCTTCAACTTCTCCGGACCAACGCCGGCAAGACCTGTTGCCAAGAATCCAGGACTCACACCCCAGACCTTCACTCCATCTTTGCTCAAGATACGACTCCATTCACGCATCGCCATGTTCAACCCCGTCTTCACAGTCCTGTACATCACAGCCGAGAATGGCGCCGGCGGCTTCGGCCAACCAGCTTCAGGACCACTATTGATTGCCACAAAACCCGCATGATCCATCCTCAAGGTATCGGCCAAGCTGGAGGTCCCGCTCGCGATGAACAGTAGTCTTGGATCAGCGGACTTCACGAGCAGTGGCATGAACTCGTTGGTCATCACCATGTTGCCGGCAACGTTGGTGTCCCAAGACTTGAGCCATCCTTCGCGAGAGCCGAGCTTCCTATCAAATTCGGCATCGTGATTCGCACCTGCGTTGTTGATTAGGACGTCAAGCCGGCCGAATTGGGAGGCGACTTGGTCCCGTGCCGCGATGATAGACTCGTCCGAGGAGATGTCGACCTGGACCAGAGAGAGCGAGCTCTTGCTGTCGGGGATCTGCTGTTTCACACTGGATATGGCATCTTCGCCTCTTTGTACGTTGCGGCTGCCAATCACAACATCGTAGGCTCTGTCGGAAGTGTATAAGGCTTTGACGATTTCCAGACCAAGGCCGGTATTTCCGCCTGTGATCAGGACAACTGTCTTGCCGGATGACATTCTGCCGTGGACGTAGGCTTCCTGAACTGCGTGCGAGAGTCTGGAGTACTCACTTGTCGCTGTTGCGTCCCTTATGCATCAAGCTGGATGCGAACATATATCTCATATCTATCGGCCGAGAGGGAGCCGGAGGAGAGGGTATGCCACTTAAATCCGTTCCTGGCATACCCTGCTCTGCAAACCTCAGATCTAGTCCTACAAGGGACATGGTCGCATCAACATTATACCGCAGACCGGAGGTAGACATCGAGACGTGAGAATGTCCGTAGCAAGACAGACATTGGACCGCGTCGGTACGCGTGAGTTTCTTGGCAACACCGAATAATGACTAAGCGGCAACAAGGTCTTGGAGATCAGAGTTTGCCAGAACGCGACCTCTCTTGCTACAGCTGGAGGAGGGACACTACGAATACACGCAGCGATCAATCGCTGACCAGAGCATGAAATTCTCGTCAATATTTTCCAGTCGAAGCTTTACCGCCACGGACTTCAATGGTCATACGTGACAGAATTGACAACAATTCTGTCAACAGTCCAAGTCAAACCGCCGTCAGCAGTCTTCAACTCTCCCTTCGTGTTCAAGGTGTCTTTCCACTTCGCATAATATGGATCTGGCGAATCGAGAACAATCGTGGTGTCCACATAGTCATGGCTTGAAACAGCACCGCACACCTCAAGCTGGCATTCGACCTGAGTACGGAATGCGATGGCACGACCGGCAACTGCAGGATGTCAGTCAAGCTCCTCTCATTTGCCATGAGAAATTTTCACTCGAGACATACGAAGATTCAACTCGTCATCTGTGACCGGGAGCTGGGAAATGATCTCGCCATCCACGGAGAGAGTGTGGTCGTGCTTCTTGGTGGCATCATCATAGGTGACTACGCGTCATGTGAGTACAATGTTGCCGGGAGGTTTATGTCGCGCGCGGAGCTGCTTACTTTGAATCTTCAAATTCGCGCCGACGGGCACAGGCTTGTAGATGACAGAGTTCTGCTGATTTCCTAGCACAAGCCGAGCGGACACACACCAGTCAACCACATTTGGCCAGCAGGGCGATCTGCAAGACAGTACCATTAGTATTTTGCCAATGTCCATCTAGAATTCAATGCAGCGAGTAACCCACCGATCGTCAAGCAGAGTCAAAGCAGTACCCGTCAAGCTCGCAGTCTCGTTCGTGTAGAGCTCAGGATAAATCTTCAGAAATCCTTTCTGAGTCGGATTGATTGGAGGAAGGACCAACGTCGTCGTCACTTCGCGGATGAAAGGCGCATTGTCTGCGAAACCGACTAGCCAGTAATTGGAGAAGACTTCCTCTGGAGGTGCAGCTTGCACATGTGTTGAGAGCACTGAGGCTGTGAGGAGTCCGAGGAAGGTCTTCATCGTGTATCCGTTGTACTTGCGAATGGAGGAGGAGAAGGAGTCGTCGAGAACGTGGAGATGTTTTGCTCTGTCCAAGACTCCAAGGCTCTAGCAATTCCGCCGAATGCCGGTTTCAGTCATTTTTGTGGTGCCGGAGTGGATGCGGTCTAGAGCACATTCATGATTAATAACCAAGGTGTTTAGTTTGCGGCAGGATGAAGTTGCAAGTGCGAGTGAGCTTTGCTTAAGAGCAAGCCTTGTGAGGTAGTAGAGGAGTGCTTATAGTGAGCAGAAAGGCAAGGTAAGCCCCTGGTCAAGCTGGCTGACTGTTGATCCTTGTGGGAATGCGTAACATTTCCTGAGGTTCGAATAAGGCAAACGGCGCGTAAACTATCGTATAATATCGGGCGTGCTACTCACACCAGCATCTACCCGTCGGGGACGATTATCTTACATCAAGATCCTTCTCCAACCTAGTTCTCTGACCAAACGCGAAATTGGGCGATATTGATGTGTGAGTTCACACCCGATCTCCGACTGAGAAGCCACCTAGGGATCGTCAGGTACAGCAACCGATGTTTGCATTTGAGGAAGATCGACGTAGAGCCACTGCCACAGCTCAATCAGTACATGCTCGTTCCAAGCCAGCTCATGCTGAAATCATACCATCCCATCCGGCTCTGCGATTTGCTCTCTCATTGCCATTCCACTCTCCAGCTCAACCTTTTCTCAATACATTCCCCTCTTCGGGCTCCTCTATTTCAGCTTGCAAATACACTGGCAAGTCGAGCCTCCATCATCGTTCGCCGTCGTCATCTCAAATGCTTCGTTCGGGTTTCGGCCGCATTTCCTGGCGCAGTTGGGTTCAAGGGCATTGCACGCGTCCAGTCCGCCGTTCGACAGCCAATCGCAGTTGCGGGCGGGTGCGTCCAAGCCGATGGGAATGTAGTCGCAGTTGCCGACGTATTCGCGGGCCGTGGCGGTGGCTGTGAAGAGGAGGGCGAGGGAGAGGAACTTCATTTTCGATTGTCGTGAGGAGAAAGTCCTTGCTGCGGGAGGAACTCTTGGTATCTGGTGTGAGGATTTGGAGTGGTTCGGAGTTTGTGTGTAGTAGGTGAGATCTTTATACTTATTAGTTCTCTGCAAGAACTGCGGGCGGCGCGGAGATGAGGCTCGTGTCATGTTTAGCTGACTGCTTGATTTGTGAACATGTTCAAGTGCGGTTGTTTCTCGCAACAAAGTATAACCTTATACCAGGCATTGCTTGGATTAGCTGGCCTGGTAGGCCGAGTGTGTGTATAAAGGACAAAGTGTAATCGATGCAGCGCAACGTGATAGCCAGCGATATCATGTTGAGTGAGGAAGTCGATTTCACGCTTCTCGAATTGCTTGGTGCTTAGTTTTCTTGCTCCGTACACTGGTCCTGTGTCCAGTGCACGGCTTGAGTCCGTACTCGGGTTGATCTGAGATCCTGTAAGCGTAGACATAGCGTAGATCCTGTACGTTACTTAGTGACCCAATCCTGAGTAACCTCTACAGATTATTGTCTGACTCAGGAACCTGATCCTGGTATCAATTGGACTTCACCTGGTGGTTTGATGCCGGCTTGTGAATCGATACGTGATATTATGTTCGAGAGGATTGCATATAGTTCTGTTGTTGAGTGCTGTGAATAATCTATCAATGCTGTTTGATCAAAATTTGGCATGGTATATACTGTAAAGACCCCGTCAGCACTTCTCCATCACTGAATTTCATAAATGAAGCCTACCATTTTTTGAGTGCATTCCATCGCCTTCGTGCTTCACTCCGTTTGTGGTAGGACCCTTTTGGCACTTACAGTGCCCTTTCGATCCATATCCGATTCTCTTCCGATGAAACTTTTCATCCTTCAAATCTAGTTCAGCTTGCATCTGCATCGGCAAACACTGTTCCCATCATTCTCTGTGACAATCTGGAAGCCCGACTTGTCATCTTGTGATCCTGCGCGGAAGCATGGCGACATGCAGTTTGGAACGATGCCTTCACAAGCACTCTTTCCACCTCCAGGTAGCCAGTCGCAGTTGTAGTACGGCGCATTCTGGCCGATGGGAGAGTAATCGCAGCCGCCGAAGTATGGGTTTGGCTTTTGAGCGCCTTGGGCTACGGCGAGGCCGGTGAGAAGGGAGGCGAGGAGGAAGCACTTCATTTTGATTGGAATTTTGTGGGTGAAACTGGGTCGGGAAGTGATGTGGAAGATCTTGAATTCTGTAGGTACGCCACGCGAACTATGTACCTGAACCTCGCTGTGAGGTCCGCGCAGACGTTCTCGTATCATTGGCAGCCATTCTTGAAGTCTTGATAGCCTAAGGGCGCTTGTTTCTCGCTACAAAGAACTGTTAGATCTAATTTTGTATGAAGCGTACAGTAGTCTGGAAATTTTAGTTGTGAGCTTTGCGGTGAGCACTGTCCTTTGCCATGGTTCATCTTCGTACGTACTTCGGCCACGAGACTTCAGAATGTTCACTGCAGCAATCAGCAACCAGTGTTCGTCTCCTGATTGTGTATCGACTTTCGCCAAGGCGAATCTTAGGTGGTCTCCATATTATCCACTTCGATCCCTCGCTAATGCTGGCTAGGCACAAACGAAAGCTTCAGATTGGCACGGTTCGGTGGTCAAGCCGGACGCCTAATGCTGCCCACTCGGGACTGAAAAGGAGATACGATCTTAGCACGGCCCGCAGGAGACATCTATGTCCGGAGGTTGGCGTTGGTGCGATGCTCGGTTCGGCACTTACGTATGCGTGGTTGGATGCTGAAACTTAAGGCCAAAAATGTGTCTCAAAGCAAGGACGTCCGGCCTTGGCAGGCAGCGAGCAGAGAGGGTGACTAAGCCAAAAAGTCTGGGACGACACTAACTTAGGAGCGCAAGAGCCACGCGCTGTTGATCTCTGTCGTTCAGCGACACTACCCCATCTGGCGAGCATGTCTCTGGTAACGATTTCGGCGCAGTACATTTGCTGTCTGGGCGACTCCTGCAGAGGGCTGAAAGCACTCAGTAGCATCACTACTGCACACAGAAATTCTGTTTGCACGAATAGCACGTCTCCATCGTCTTTCCTTCGGCGATGTTTTCTCCTTTGCAAGGCTGTTGTACAGCTCCTCGCCGCGTTTCGACTACGACTCCAATCGCAAGACCATGTGTCCGGCTGACTCAAGATCGACAAAGCATGCTTGCTCCGTGGTAGCATCAGTCGACTATATTCGAGTATCCAGGTGCCGTAATTGCAGTCATCGCTCCATCATCAAATCAATTACTACAATTGGCTTCGCTAGCAGACATGAAGATGCATCCATTGTCCTGGTCAACACACCCATGGCCCTGAACACAGACATCATCTGATATACACAATTAGTAATAGCGGGCGAACTTTGTTCTACCGATTGCAAGAAGCTTCAGCGATCATACTGTGATCATGAGATCTCTTTCGTGCACAGAAGCTCCGAGGCCGAAGGGCTTTGTCTTCGGCATTGGCATTTGTGGTGCATTGATTCTATACATCGTAGAGTTAGACAATGCTCATCGACTTGTGTACTCTTTGGCTCAATGGATCAACGTACATAGGTCTCGACTTGACCTTCTTGGCAAGCCACGCCGGCTATGAGAAGATGGGCGACTGCAACTGACAATCCGAGCTTCATGATGAATGATAAATACAAAGCGTGGAATGGTAGCAATTGGCAGTGGACGGGACGGCTTTTGCCTTAATATACCCAAAATCGAGTGCAGAAATTTGAGATTCGGGCAAACTGTGTAGTGTTGCTGAACTTCGACTAAGATGCTTTAGATCTGGCTGTGAATACTATCTGAGACCTTTGTGATCGTTGCGATAATCATCCGACAACCGACAACGGTGCGCTAAGCCAAGTATGAATACGAGATCCTGCTCTCGAGAACACCACTATGCTTGACCAAACTGCAGAGCAGCGAAGTTGTTGCGGATAATTACTTGGCAGCAGGAACAGACTGTTGAGCTATCTGGAGCATCTTGAGCCCAATTTGGGAATCATGGCAGTGCAGCCTACGGAAGAGATAGCGGGATGGTATGCAGATAAAATATAGTACGATCATCATTCGCACTTCGTCATCAACAACTATACAGGTGTCGTCCAACCCTGCAGACCTCGTGCTGCACCTCGAGAACAACAGGCTGCCCTCACAATGCCATCTGGGTCCGTGATTCTCCCTAGTACGCAACGTTCGCCTTCGCCCCAACACTGACTGTTCTTTACTTTGTGTTAATGCCACGGTCCCGTGTCGATGCTTCCTATCGTTGCTTACCTGCGAGCAAACTTGTACAAAAGATCCGGATCTGCACACGGTCTCGAGGCCAGTACTAGAGCCGCAAGTGCCCTACGACACGAAGAGTCAGCTATATTGTGCTTCGTATTACAGTTTGAGATCTCTCGTGGACTGACTTGTTGCGCGGATGCGCACGCGGCGAAGAAGAGTGCGATGTAGAGCGATTTGAACATTGTGATCGATGATGCCAGTGTGATTTAGCGGAAAGAGGTTGTATTGCTCCAGATATCATGATTGCAGTATCTGCCGTTGACTGTTTATATACACGCATGATCTCTCCAATTCCAAAGCGTCTAGACCGATGAAAATGCCGCCCGAGAGTGATTCCATCCGCATGATATGGTATGCTCTACTGCCGTACGACGGGAATTTCTTTGCAATGATCTGCCGCAAGTGCAAGAGTGATTCAGCTTACCGAACAAGTCATGGTCAAGTGGCCCGGGAGAGCGCAGATTCTGCTTTTGGTCAACGAACTTGCCGAACGATTACATATCATCGCCGCCAAGGCATATTACTGATCGCTGCACATGGCTATCATTTGTTTAGCCGTCGCTAGCAAATCTCTGCCGCGTCCAAAAGGGATAAGCTGTCAATATTCTGGTCGGCCCGAAGAAATGGAAGACGCCGTGTCATGGTCCAGATCCAAGGTCCCGTAGCACCACGCCTGACAATGCCGCATGTTTGTTGGACAGTAACGAAACGAGGTCAACGATGTGTTCCAAAGCGAAGACTTTCCAGCTTGGCACAGAGGTTGATGAGTAAGCCAAAAATATCTAGGACGAATCCTGGTCGAACGGTGAAGCACCCGAGCACCTCACACTTCACAATATGGCAATGTCCATCGCAGGTATGTACGCAATTTGCAGAGTCTCTGACTTAGCGTCGTACATGCTTCCAGCAGCAGGGCATTGATAAGGCGCCAAGTGGCGAGATGGCGTCTCGCGCCTTCTCCGATCCGGTCCATCGCCAGTCAGGCGCCTGTATTACATAGCCGACTGGCTGGTCTCATGTCACCGATGAAGCCGCGATACTATCGGATCCTGAGGCCTGAGCCGCCTGCAGTGGAGGTGGTTCGAGCGTGTTGTGCGAAACCGCCTTCGCGGGTGGCTGCATGGCTTGCGGGCTGTGCAAAGCTCAGCCTTGTGTACTCCAGGCACACTTCAGCACGCTCTCTGTAGCTCACCGTCTCGCGAAAACCGTGCGATAGACACCACTCCTCTCTGCCGTTTTCGATACACCCGCAAGCCATCGAGAGGGACCATATCGGTGCGCTGAATCAACCGCAAGATGGCACGCCAAGTTCCGTGCATCTGGAAACCACCTCCCATGACAGACCCTAGCTCTCAGATCCGACTGCTATGGATACACGCTGGCAACAAGGATGAAGGAATTCGATGCAGTGTATCTATCTGGAACCTCGAAGATGCGCCACACTACCGGGCAATATCTTACACTTGGGGCTCGCCAGATCCGGAGGCTTTTATCGCCATCACGTCTGTGGATCCTGAGTCCGAAGGATATGGTCTAGATTTCCTGGATCGCGTACCTGTAAAAGTGCGAGAAAACGCTCGATATGCCCTTTGGCAAGCCCGACTACACTATCCGAAGTCATATGTCTGGATCGATTCCATCTGCATTGATCAGTCCCACCTGCGAGAGAAAACTGCACAAGTTGCCATGATGGCAGGAATCTATCGGAGGGCCGAGATGGTCATCGCTTGCATTGGCCCCGGCGATGACTCTAGCGACGCGATCTACGAGGTTTGTTCCCAACTGGAGGAGGCCATCCCAGACGACGCATATGAGTACGGTGAATTCTTACGGGTTGACGACTATCGGTTCCGCCACCAGCTGATGGTCTTAATCGACCCCGAAACAGAAACGGAACTAGTAGAGCACTGGAGCAACTTTACTGCACGTGAGTACTGGTCGCGCTTGTGGATTGTACAGGAGCTGCACAGTAGCCGAAGATACCTAGAGGTCTTGTGCGGCGAACTAATCATTAGCTGGCAAGTTCTTGTTGCCTTAAATTCGACCTTGACGAGTTTGGGCTACGAATGGTCGCTCGACGGATGCGAAGACAATATTGGTGACTTAGATCTCATAATGGAGATTGATCAAAGTGGCTACTCTGATGCAGATCTTTCCGTCTTCTGGCCCACAGTGGCTGATCGCTCTTGCGAAGATGTCCGGGATCGGGTCTACGCCGTACTCGGTATGTACCCGTGGGAACGGGCTGGCATCCCGAAGCCGCAGCCTGATTATGAAATCTCCTCATTCGATTTAGCTCTTCGCCTGTTACCGAAGACTGGCAGTCTCGCTATCGGGCATGGGGTGGACGTTATGGCAATGCTGGGGCTCGACGACCTCAACACAAACGACTTCATTGCGCAATACAGAACATCGAAGAGTGCAGAAAAGCTGGCAGATCCGGAACATATCGCCTGTGAGATGGATGTTCGTCCCGTCTATCTCATCCAACAAGACTGTGAAGGACGGTTCTACATTGCCCTCGGTCATACTGGAGCTAAGACTGGGGTAGCAGAAGAGGCGGAACCTTCAAAGATCCGTGCAACTTTCAAGAACATGGAAGATCACGTAGATTTACTCCATGACAAAGGACAAATGCCTGTTCCAATTTTGGCGGATGGGAAAGTGTCGGCTGTTGCGTGGCCCGCAGTGAAACGTGGAGACATCATGATAGGCGTGCGTCGTCGTTTCATTCTCATCCGCCAGACCAAATTGCCTACTGGGTTCCAGGTCGTGGGATACGCCCTCGGCAAGAAGAGATTACTCAGATCTGCCAAATCTTGGTCTTGGTCATGCGATTGTTGGCCAGACCTTTTCAAGAAGACTTGGTGGGCAGGAATTATGAAAGTGTCGATTGCGGGCCTGAGCCGAGCAGATGTGCTGATGTTTTCCGCTCTGAGAGAAGAGCATGCCAGCAGGTTTTCTCGGACAGAGTATAAGCTGTTGAATGTACCTGCGATTGGTTCGCACGTTGAAGACGTATCTTTCGACTGCTGGAACTATCGGCAAGAGAACTCCAACACTACACAACGAGTTGCGGGCTGTGATCGGTGTAGTCAGAGTCCAATACTGTCCGCTGCAAATTTTGCTGCAGGTCTTGACTGTGTAACACCGATGGCACGGTAAACTACAGTAAGATAGAGCACCGGAACGTACTCAGCTGGTAGAAACCAGAAAGATGGAGTGTCACACGTCCATCAAGAAATGTGGCTCGGCAAGGTGGTAGACAGGGGCGCACTACTTCCTCACAACTACAACTGGGGTCCGCACCATAGTTTTAACTGTTTGGCCTGAGCAACAGTCCAGCGAAGCTCTGGTAAAGACGGTGCATTGATGCCCACAAATTGCCCGGTGCTGGTCTAACGTGATCGATACGAAGCCGGGGAATAAGCGGAAGCGTAGCCGCGTGCACTGAAGTGGGCATACTAATGGTAATGTGACTATGGGCCGAACCCTGCCGAAAGAGAATCAGAAATGATGGTGTATTGCGGTTCTTCGATGGAAGCCTAAGCAGTGTAGAGACATTGCTTTTAATCGCCTACGATTGGCGGTCCGTTATTCTGGAGCGTGATAAAGGAAAAACAACGTGGCTCTGCGCGTGACACGTTTCATGCCGAATCCACCTGCAATGATCTCCGCGTCGAGTAACTGACTACCAAACACTGGGAAGCAGACGAGCTGTTTCAAACCACAAAGCAGTTCTGCACTAAGCGGGATTCTGTAGAGCTCAATCAATCAAGGTGGAGCCCTCGACAGTCCGCGCTGGCGACTGGCTCCGGACCTAGCACTCAATGCTGCACGAGCAATGAAGAAAGCACTACCTAGGAGAGAAAGAAATCTACAATCCATTCGATGAGAGCGCAGCCTGTCAATTCGCGAAACATGGCCCTCCGGCTGCAGCTTGCGACCAAAGATTCACGCCGCACCGTCATACCCGGTACGTGTTCGAAAGGTTTTGAAGCAAGGAAAACATCCTGCCGGAGGCGAACTACTTTAGGCGCATAAAACCCCTCTCTTAGCAGCGCCTGCTTCACAGCAATTCCAATCCCATTTGATTCGGCCCTCCCCTTGCCCTTTGGTCGCGAGCTCCCCACTCGTCTGTCTACCGCATATGGTGAGGGCCTTCGACTTGGAGTCGTGAAGCTCGCCCTCGCTGGAGATTGCCGAAGCTCGCTGACAACAGGAACGCCATGATACATCTTGGAAGATGCTCCACGCTCCCGTTTGAGTGGAACTGGAGGACTTCCGCTAGTCGCACCAACAGCAGGGTCCGAAACAGGCGGGGGAACATTCTCGCTGTCATCCAAGAGCGAATATTGGTTTTGACGCAAAGGCAATCCCGAAATATTGGCACGCATTGCTCGTGGCATCGTGGGCCAGGAAGCGTCCACACTGGGCGGGACATGTGGTGCGGCAACGATTGGCGTTGAAGAATCTAAGGAAGCCGTGCTACTGTCCGATCCGTCCCCACTTGGGCCCATAGGAACAGAAGGCCCTTTCACGTGCTCCTCTTCGCGCTTCCGCTTGTTCACATTCATAGAAGGCAATCCATAAGGTTGGATAACAAAGGCTGATAGAAGTGGAGGTGGTGGTGGTGGGGCCTGTGGAGGATCCCGCCACTGCCTATGGCCTGTGGGACTGATGAGGTATGGCTGGTTCGTGACGAAATCGTACATCTCGTCCCATCCTGGCGGCAGCTGGCCCAAAGGAGCAGAAGTCGATGCTGTCTGCTCTGGTGCCTGGTTCAAAGGAGCAGGAGTCGAAGTCGTCTGCGCTGGTGACAGCTGTTCCAAGAGAGCAGAAGTAGACGTCATCTGCGCTGTTGGCGCCTGGTACAGAATAGCAGAAGTCGGCGCCGTCTGCGCTCGTGGCGGCTGATCCACAGGAGCAGAAGGCGATGCCGTCTCTGCTGGCCGCAGCTGGTCCCGAGGCGCAGAAGCGGACGTCATCTGCGCTGGCGGCGGCTTGTACAACGGTGCAGAAGTGGATGTCGTTTGCGCTGGTGTCAGCTTGTCCGATGGGGCAGATGTCGATATCTTCTGCGCTGGCTGCAACTGGTCCGAAGCAGCAGATGTTGATGTTGGCTGCGTCAAAGATCGGTCTGGCACCATGCTTGCGACAGCTCCGCTTGGGGCGATGCCCCTCGTCGGATCCTGCTGGGCTCTGCCGTCCAGGCCAATATCCCTTCTCCGATCCTTCTCGTGTTTGCCATCGAAAGTATCATTCCTCGTCAGATCCCGCTGGGCTCTATCGCCCAGGCCATCATCCGTCACGAGATCCCGATGGTCCCTGCTACCAAAACCAACACCCGGTGGTCTCTGCTACTGAAAGCAGCATCTCTCGGTGGATATCGATCGGCTCTACCACTGAAAGTATCTGCTCTTGCCAGGCCTCGATAAGCTCTACCATCGAAAGCAACTCCCCGTACTGGTCTTTGTGATGGCCCACTGCTTCCTCCGGGTACCTCATTTCCTGCGTTGGAGCAACGGATTCGCAGTCTGCCACACTCTGAGCAATTCCCAGGGTTGTCGCAGGGCAGACAGCGTTGCACGCAGCGCTGATATTTTCCCCGCATGTTGTAAAAGCTGCCTCTCGGCGGTCTCGAAAAATTGGGAGGTGGCTGTTGGAAAAGGAGAAATGATCAGTGAAGGAAGGAGAACCCCTGAGATGCAAATTGAGGCAGACATATATATGCTTTTGTATGCCTATCGAAAGCGCGAGCGCTTTTTGGCTTCAGGAGTGAAGCTTTATCGATATCCAGGATCTGGAAACCTTGAGAAGATACACCGACAAAATAAGAACAGTCAACGATGAACTCATTGGTGATCGATGCCCCTTTGCACAATGATTCAATCACACTCGCAATGCCAATAGCAGGGTATGTATTGATTCCTGGGCAATCATGACGTTTCTGGTAGTCGATGCGGAGTGAATACAACTCTGGAAGAGCATCCGGCTCCCATTCGCTGGAGGACGTCAAGCGATCCTTGAACGATTGCCATATGCACATCGAGCGGAGTGAACTTACAAATGCTATGTCAAGTCTTGAGCGTGAACTGAGGCATTGGAATTTGCGAACGTAGGTGATGGACTGGTTGGGGATTTCCGCAAGTCATTCTTCAGACGATTTTGACAAAGTGACTTGGCAGCTCTTGCGATCACGAAGATCATCGGGAGCACATCGCTTCTCCAACAAGAGGGTCGGGCCCATGAAGAGTATGGCGGACTGTCGAACACTCTGGAATGACTCACCGTATGCCCTGGTCTCTTCCTCGATCCAGCAGGGTCTACACTTTCACATTGTCAACCCGTAAGAAAGGCAAATCCACATTCCATCTGGTGGAGAAAGTCTGCCATTTGGTGAAGGATTGATGTCTAGTTAGCGAACCTGACAGTTGCTACTGTACTCGATCCGCCCCTCTTGTCCATTTGAACAAATCTCATCGCACTGCATGTCAGGCATTCATTCGGAGCGTGCGGCACCAAACGTGATGTCTCTCACTAAGGGACTCGGCTGTTCCCCATTGCGAACATGGGATGTTCCATCCAGTATTCAATACTGAGCTCGTTTCTCGATCTCGGCGTCTCTTCCATTTCAGCCTCTGCTGCGAGACCTCAAGCCAAAATCGCGCGGCTCCTCTTCCCTCACGGGTTCCTCAGATTTCACCAACTCCTGCTCGTCAGCGGCGTCTTCCTCCTCTGTCTTGACAGCCTCGTCGTGTGCGTTTGCTTGTATCTGTTCCAACACCTCTTGCGAGCCCCTTGCCTCATCATGTGCCGCGTGAAAAGGCAGAATCCCTTCTCCGCTCCTGTTGGATGGCAAGCTTGTCACGGCCCGTAACTCACGCTGCAAGCCGCCCGGACGGCCTCTCGCAGGCGCTCCAGTGTACCGAGAACCGCCCAAAGCTCTCCTCTGGATAGAGGCTGTCTCATGTTACGAGGAGCGCTGGGTGGTCCACCAGCATTCGCATTTGTGTGCATATGAGGTGGGATGCGAAATCCCTGCGCTACGGGATGGGAGATTGTGCTGCCTTCGTGACCATACGCACGTGTTCTGAAAGGAGCTGGAAGATCCCGAGCGTCTTCTTCCCCTCGCTTGCGTTTGTTGTCTTGCCTCGGATAGGCTGGGCCGTTTTGCACGTGTCCGATTCCAGATCTTCCGACTGAATTTTCTTGAACTTGAATGGGGAGTGATTGCGGCAATGGAGGAGGAATTGGGCCCTGAAGAGGGTGCTGCCACTGGATGTGTCCTGTTGGACTAACATAGTAGTCCCTATTGGCCTCGGAGTCGTGAAAACATTGCCAGCCTTGCGGAAGCTGGCCTGCGGGTGGAGGAGCGGTCGATGGCGATTGGAGAAATGAGCGACCTGACTTGACTCCTCCGCCATAACGATGTGGAATTCGAGAGTCGCCTCTGGCTGCAGTCTTTCGCGTTGCTGGTACCTCGTTACCCGCAGGACTGCAGTTGCAGCCTTTCTTGCGACACTCTGCACAGCTGCCAGGAACGTCACAGAAAAGACGCAGTTGCGTACAGCGCTGACAACTCGTGCGTGCAGTACGAGCTTTTGCTTTGCCTTTGGCCATGTTGTGGTTGTGCTGTTGGAATCAAAGCCTGAGAAGCTCGAGCCGCAGAGAGGAAGAGAGTAAGAGCAAGGCTTGGCGTCGTTTGTTCAGGAACCACGCAGAACGTTCTGCACCGCTTCACTTCACGTGCGAAAGTCATTTGCGGGCCACGAACTGTGTCCAAGTGGCTCAAGGAATGCCCAGCAGGACTGCACGCCGCGCACGTAGAAGTGTACTCGAAGATCAGGAGCGTGAAGCAATGCAAGGCCTTGGAACAGCGCAAAAGTAGGCACAGCCTTTGAGCAGTATCCGTTTGACCCAAGTCTAAGAACTACGAAGTCGGGCCTAACTAGTGCAGCCTGTCGAAGAGCAGCCGAGCCAGAAAAGTAAGACGTTGTCTGTTCCGAACCGCGATGAGGCCGAACACAGTTGCGCTCTCACCAAACGATGAGACGTGGCAGCAACTTCTGGATTGGCCACACTTTGCTGATAGATGCCATGAGAGCTCCATTTGCGATTTGAATTTCTGGCAATCGTCCGCTCGTTCAAAGTACATCCTCATATCCGATGTCTCCTGTGTTCAGCGCGGGACGTTCGTTGACATCCATTGGAAACCCAACACCCTTCGCCATCAGCCGTCTTCCAACTTCAATCAGCCTGCCAGTTGACCGATGCTCGAGCCAGTCTCCTCTCGCCGCGCTCTTGGATGCGCTTCAGTCTAAGACTTTCAGCTTGAGCGGCAGCCATTGCCGCTTTTCTCTCCTCCTCCTCCTTCTTTTTGCGAATGTGCTTCTTCCTGAGTTCTTCGGTCTTGGCCGCGGCCCTTACAATCCTCTTCTCTTCTGCTTCTTGGAGGCGCTTCTGTTTGAGGGAAGGATCTTTGGCTTCGGCCTCGCGCCTTGCCAATTCCCTCTCCTTTTGCTCTTGAATGCGCTCGGCCTTAGCCTTCGCCTTGTACATCGCTTTACGCTCTTTACGCTCTCTACGTGCTCGCTTGCGATTCTGCTCATCAATCGCCTTTTTAACTTCAGTTCTTGGCACATTAGTCTTCATCTGCTCGCGCTCTCGCTCGCGTTTCCGCCGACGAATCTCTTCCTGCTTCTCCTCCCTCTCTTTCTTTGTCATGGGCTGCTCGCGCTCGAGAATCACAACGATGCTCGAGTCATCGTCTTCTGAAGCATCTTCACGCTCTTCAGCGCCGGCTTGTGCCGAATGCTGCCCGTCAAGTTCCCCACTGTTGTGCTCAACGAGGCTGACCAAGGTAGGTAGCATGTCGCGGACGTGACCATCTGACCGCAATCTCCCAGCTTCAGCTGCGAATTGTTCCTCAATGGTGTCACTGCGTGTTGGCGGTACGGCAGCGCCGTTCGAGCTACTGCGAAAGTGGCGTGGCGTGCCGGTCGTTTGCGCCGGAGTGCTGGACACCGAGCTGCCTTCTACATTTTGCCTGGATAATGTGGAACGAGCAGAGGCCTCCTCAATTTCGTCTTCATTTCGCTTGCGCTTGCCGTGAGTCGTGAGCGAGGGCGGCATTGGACTCTCTGTATGCATGACTGAGGATGTCTCGATGATTGATCGACCAGTTTGTGAACCGGACTTTTCCAAAGGTGGAGGCGGCGGCGGGCCTTGTAGCGGATGCTGCCATTGTACATGCCCTGTCGGGCTGACATAGTAATCTTTTCTGGTGCCGGAATCGTGGAAGGAGTTCCAACCAGGTGGCAGCTGGCCTATGGGAGGGTCGATTCTTGCCAGATGCAGGTCGATTCCTGTAGTCGACTGCCTTTCAGCTGCGTGATTTTCGAGCTGTACATCGTCTTGAATCAGGCTCCATTGTGCTGATGCCCCTCCACGTTCTGTTGGCTGACATAAGAAACTGTCCGTGCGGCAATTGTCGCCATTCTCGAGAACGTCGCTGGACCGCTTCATCTCTGCGTGGCGCATTCAAGTTTTGCCCGGATCTTGTTTACTTCGCTTGTCTTTGGGTCGAATCATGTTCGTGTTGGTTGTTGTGTTGTGGTGATGGGAGAAAAGCTGCAGAAGCGCAATCTGATGAGGTGCAGGGAATTGAGCAACCGTTTCTTGGCGTTCAACTTCACTTGCTGGACAGGGTTGTTGCCAGCCTCCTCTTTCTACCCGCAACTTAGAAGACAAATCACAGCCTCACATTGACTTGAGATATGCAGCTACATACTGAGGCTCACACAAGACAGCAGTTGTGGAGCTTGACAATTTTCTGCGACCAACTGAAACTTTTGTTGCACCCCTTGACTGGAGAGACGCCGGCTATTTGGCTTTGTACAAGAATTTGCCGTTTGAAATGCCTCATCTGATCCTCACCACCCCCTGTAACACAGCCTTGCATGTGTTGTGGGCGGTGGGTTCTCCTCCGAAGGCCAGTGAGTCGGCTTCTCGTCCGCGAAAGGCTCATATGGCCGCTCTCCGACTTTCCCACCCAAAAGAGACCACCAGTCGTTGCCTCCTGCCCGCCCATGTTCTGGCTCACTACTTGTATCCTCGTTGACTGGCTCCTCTTCTGCCACGGAGTCTGACTCATCATCGCTACCAGCTTCCGTACTTCTGTCGTCCTCGATTGGCGTGCTGCGCGCAGACTTCGATCGCTTTGGCGTCATGTGGGAGCTTGAGCTCGGAGCGTTTCGCTTGCGGCTTGATCGCGTTTGAGTCGATGATCCAGCAGAAGGTGCCTCAGAGGAGGCCCGACCACCTCCTGTTATGGCAGGCAGCCCGGTTCCATTCGCTCTAGCGAACGCTGCGTCAAATGTGCTTGAGTCACGGACATATGACACCGTCACCAGGTTGAAAGCAATGGGAGCATTCGGCAATGCCAAGGCGCCATTGTTGTCCTCCTTGAGCCAGTTACTTCCGCCCCTCTGAGCAGCTGCAGCGGTGACGCGGTTGCTCGTGTCCTTGCGCGCTTTGGTCTCTTCAGCATCGTACACGCCACTCTCTGGATCGATGATGCGGTAGTGGTCGTGACGATGACCCTTCTTCCAGCGGGACATGAATTCTATCACGAATCAGATGAGCCATCACACCAGGTACAAAGCTGTGCTTACCATCGTGTATGTCCTTCACGGTGTACTTTCTCCGCTCGGAGGTGCGCCAGATCTCGCCATAAATGCGTCCCATAATGTCGTGGATCTGGAACTTGTCAAGATCTGTTTCCGTGTGCATCCACAGATTGTCGCGGCGCTCCTCAATCTGCCAGGCTGGTCGACCCATGATGATAGTGCAGAATCCGGATTGACGACGTCGAAGCGGAGTTTTGATCGGGAAGTTGCAGTTGAGTAGTTGTGTCTGTGGTCAAACTGGTCTGTTTCGGGGCCGTCCGGAAGTGGAGGCGGGCCGAGGATTGTGCATTCACTCCGGCCGATCTCATCAAGAACGCCAGGCTACCGATTTTGAGTCCGGACAGCCGCCAAGAGTTAACAGATACCCACTAGACCGTTGCAATGGCAATCTCTCGCAGCTGACGAGCCTCACGCTATGTGGTACAGCCTCTGCGCTCACCAAGGCCTGCAGGGAAGGAGGAACTCTCACGATAATGTGAAAGACGTGTCAGGATAGTTGGCACGACTCTACAGCAAATTTGCAAGCTGTCTGGAACAGAGAATGAGGAACGCAACTCTGGCATCGGTCTCAAGTTACTTGACGGCCAATGATGTTTGTCAGGATCAAACGATGAGAAACACCGGCAAGGCACTGGCATTGTCGAGAGGTATACGACTCTGAGAGGCTGTACAGCCATACATTCGAAGCGGATTCTTACACATTCACTTCCATGGCATCCGAAGCATTTGAGGCATCCAAGGCATCCACGACATCCAGAGCATCCGGGACATCCAGGACATCCAGGGCGTCCAGGGCATCCAGGGCATCCAGGACATCCAGCAAGCATCATCAGACCTTCAGGAGAAATCAGCGCTCTCTTCGCCATGGTATATTGGATTCAAACACTTAGCTGGCGTCTGCCTTCCAGCCTCCCTTGACTGGGGCCAATACAAGACTCGCGTGAGAATCGTTACGGATATACCCATTAATTCAGCTAATTCTGATTCCAAAGCACGACAAAGAACGGCATTCATTATCCCAGTACCATGTCTAGTCATCCTGATCGATGTCCATCCCATTCTCATCCGCCGCACTGGTTGCGTCGTTAACATCTTCATCTTCTACCTCGCCTGCCGACCCACCAGCGCCGTCGTCATCAGTATCAGTCCAGGCACTCTCCTCCCCATCGGACTCAACCACCTCGTTCTCGCCATAGAACCCACCGTCCTTGTGGTAGTCCATATCTCCACCATCGCGCTTGAAGGTAGCCGGGCTGCAGACAGCACAGCGCTCAGCCACACATCCGAGAACAGTCACTCGCATATCCTCCCCTCCGCTCCTGCACCACATCTCAACCTTCTTCGTGTGCTTGTGAGGCGGCACCGTGAACTCACCTGGCGATGGAGCGCCCGTATGGCTGAAGATGTACTCTCCGTTGCCATTCTGGATGCTGTTGACGCCAAGGTGAACAAAAGGCAATCCATCCGTAGGGCTGCGACGGATCTTGATCGCCAAGCCACCAGATCTCCCGCAGTCGTTGCATTTGTTGCACACGTCGCCATCGCAGCGAATCAGATCATCGAAGCGTTGACGGCGAGGATTCCAGACGTGGATCAACTCACCACCATGCTTGTAGATCGCCAAGGACTTGTCGACTGTCTTGACGGTTCGATCAGACGGCAGCGTCAAACGATCGTTCTCAACGTCGATGTCTTGGCCGTGAACCATTTCGAGTTTCTGAGAGGCTCGCACAGCAGGATTGCGGCCGGGGCGGGTGAGAACATTTGGCGCTGGCTCCACTGTCGGCTGCTCAGCCTGACTCGGCAGTATGGACGTTGCTGCGTTCCGGGCAGCGGATGATCTGCTTGGCCTCGATGAAGTGCCCGTCTGTGGAGGCTTAGCCGAAGTGGGTGGCATTCGTGCTGTAGCAGCTCGGCGGGAACGAGCAGTGGTGTCTGAACCCTGCCCTCCTGGCGTTATCGCTGGCTGTGCTGCTCGCCCTCCAGCCTTCTGAGCCTGCTCAGTAGCGCAAGCAGCAGTAAAAGAGGCCGGATCTCGACGGTAAGGCGTTGGCTTCGGGTGGAGAGGTATTGCCATGTTTGGCGTTGCCAAGGCCCCTTGTCCATCCTCCCGCAGCCAGTTCAAGCCGCCAGTCTGGTGAGCAGCATTGCGAATGCGCTGGTCGGATCGTGCACGCTCGTATGTCTCGTTGGCATCATATACACCATTCTCTGGATCGATGGTCTCGTAGTGGCCATGACGGTGGCCAGCCTTCCAACGAGAACTGATCTCTGTTGGCAAAGTATGTTAGTATGACGGACTCGAATTCAAAAACGCCCTTGAAGAACTAACCGTCGCGGATATCCTTGATCGTGTACTTCTTGCGTCGCGGGTCACTGTTGCGCCACACTTGACCGTAGATACGGCCGATCAGATCATGGACTTGTTCATCGGTCAAGTCGTAATCGGTGCGCATGCGCAGCAAGTCGCGGCGCTCCTCGATCTTCCAAGTGGGTCCTCCCATGATGTCTAGGGCTTGTGGAACGCTGGTCAGAACAGTGTCCTGATCTAGTGAGTTGGTATGTCGAGGTCGAGTGGCAGAGATGATTTGGTCGGCAAGCCGGCCTTCTGTATCAATGGACTAGCCATTCACTTGATAGAGTTTTCCACGGGCCGGCGGCAACAATTTGTTCACTGACCCACTACACCACTTCAACACTCACTGAGTGCCGATAGCCTTGCATAAAGTACCTTGTAATGTATTGTGTACATGAATCTCCAAGAAAGCATGTATTTGGACGATGTTCGATGAGTATTGAAATTCGGGGGCTGAGCACACAAACATGGATATTTGTAACAGCCTGGCTACACGCGGGACATGACAACAATACCTGCGGGGATATATTTGCTGTTGCAGAAATCAATAAACAAAGCATTAAGACTTGCAGATGTTTGTCACTCATTTTGGGGCCAGCTCAGCAGTCAAGAGACAATAGGTCCTTCGAAGCAACAGCTCAGAGAACAAGATAGGACAAACACAAGATGGCAGAGGTTGAGATGGCCCTGCCCGAAGCAACATGTGGACCTCTTTCTGGATGCAATCCGATCGGCAAAGTCAACACGTGGGTAAGAACCATATTCGTTCATTCATCGATAAACTCGCCCAAAACAGGCCGCAAAAGCTCTATCTACCAGCGAATACCCTCTTCCGCGGTGCCTTCTTCGCTTTAAGACGACGCTTCTTTTGCAATGGCTCGCCGTAATCACTGTCATCGGAGGCGCTCTTAGCCGGCTCCTCGATGTCACCGTCACCATGCTCCTCGGCACTGTCCGGCGTTTCTTCGTCTTCTCCTTCTTCTTCATGTGCGCCTTCAACCTCATCTTGCACTCTGGCAGCTTTTACAGCATTCTCCGCCTTCTCAGCTTCCCGAGACTGCGCCAGCTCTGGGTTGCAGACCTCACAGGACTCAGGAACGCATCCTAGCACCTTAACATCTCGCTCAACAACTTGATCCCTCTTCTTCGTCCTAACCATGCACCGTACCACGTACAGTCTCGTTCGCTCAGGGACAACCAGCGGTTGATAGTCCACATCTTTCGCCTGATTGAACACAAGCTGTCCTGATCCACCAAGAGCCACTTCGACATCTCGCTTCCTGTGCACGAATGGCGACCCCTTGGTAGGCCCATCTCTGACCTCAACTCCAGGCACCAGGTCTGCGATTCGCTTGTCTTCCAGGTTGTTGACGCCAGTGCATTGATCGCACACTGCACTAGGACAAACCAGCGCGTCCTCGAACTTGATCGTACTGGAAGCGTTGTAGATGCGGACCAGCTGGCCACCAAATCGGCGGGTGCCGCAATCTTCGAAGATGTACTCGGGTACCTCGTCACCGGTCAGCTCAGCTCCTAATTCGAGCTGTTGTCGTCGTTCCAGATACCACTTTTCGTGGATCATGTCCACGTGCCAGCCCGTCCAGTTCTCAAGAGGGTCTGGTCTCTTCATGTCGACTATTGGTTCGATACTTCGTGGTAGAGTGGAGCCAAGCCTCTCCGTGGTTGTGTTGGGATCAGAGTGCTGCGTGGTTGGCTGTTTGCTCGGTGAGAGTTGTTTTCGCGATCCACTTGCCGGACTTCCCTGCTTGCGTTTGGGAGCTTTGTATTCGCCGCTGTAGAAGTTGCGATCGAACGTTGCTGGGTCTCGTTGGTAATCCGGCCGGCTTGCAGCATCAGGGATTGGAATGACACTCAGTTGTCTCGTCATGTTGCCCTTGTCGTTGGTCAGGAGCCAATTGACCTTGTCCGTCTGCTGTGCTGTAGAGACAATCGTGCTGAGGGTATTTGTTTGTGCAGCCTGTTCTTCGTCGCTGGGCCCACCTTCCGGGTCGATCGTGTTCCAGTGGTGATGTCGCTTCCCAGCAGACCAACGAAACTTGACTTCGTCTCGAAGATCATTGACACCATACTTCTTTCGTGGTGGTTCAGTAGCGTTGCGCCATGTCTCGCCGAAGATACGACCCACGAGATCGTGCGATTCGTCGTCACCAAGGCCCAAGACGACTTTCAGAACGAATAGGGTGCGTCGCTCTTCGATTTGCCAGGTCGGTTTCGGCATATTGGCGTTTATGACTCGCGAGTAAAGGATTCTTTGAGGAGGGACTCGAGTCCAGCGAAGAGGTGAGTCGCGGGTGATGCTACTCTCGTTTCGGCCGTAATATCGCTTGATACGCTGGTGTTGGAATGGCTGGCGGTTCGTATATTTGCAGTGGTCGCTTGTTGCCGCTTCCCAACGATGGAACGGAACGACCAAGTCCTTACGTCAAAGCTTTGTTTATAAGGGCAAAGCGAAGCTCGAGTAGTGAATCGCGGCATTGCCCGAATGACGTGTTCTTTGTTTATTATAAGCGTACTCCAGGTGAATGGCCAAATGCGGAATTTCCCCAGTTGCCCTTCACCCAAGATCAAGACAAAGCACAGTCTGCCCAGGAACAAAGAGATCTGACCAGTAGTCTCCCATTGTAGGTTCGATCTACTTGTGCGGATCCATGATGCATCTCGGTGAGAAGGTACAGGGTGACAGCATCGATCACTCGTTGCGTATCATACACGCCGCGGCTTCGCTCGCCTTGGGACGTCTCTGAAGCTCAGCAGAAGTTCTCGCTACGAGAATTCCTTCCAATTGACGTTCCCCATCTGGCCGTCATGATGAGCGAGGGTTGAGATATCGAGCATCGATGTGCTAACGGCCGTACATTTTGCCTGGAAGGCAAGCAATTGTGAACGATCGGCATTACCGCGAGGAGCCTGAGATCTCAGCAGTCAGTAAGTATACACAGTCTGCAGGAGAAAATGTCAGCAAAGTCGACCGAGAAGTCATGGCGGAGTCTAGATACCGTTTCTCAGTCTTTGATAAGTTGACCCGTTTGCTGTGCCTGTCATGGCCAAACAGTATTCTTCCAGCGCCAGCTCGAGTATACAGAACCATTCCTCTCGCTTCCAAGTCCTAATGAATCGAAACCAATTGCAAATTCTGGAAGGATGCGTTCCTAGTAACAGCACGCTAAAGCTCCACTGCAGCAGAGAATAGGAGGTAGTATTTCATGAACAGATTGCAAACATGCCAAGCTGCTTTACCTTAAAAAAGTCGTTGCAAAGAGATTCTTTGGATGTCCTCGATGCTGACGCGGGCTTCACCCCTCCTGGAGCTGGGCTCTAATGCGTCTCGACTTGGAAAGAGAACGTGTCCTTTCCGCTGGTGTATGCGTGGTTTGGGTACATGAACCTGCCTTTTTCGAATCAGCATCAAATGAAACACCGTTCTTCAGAAGCATTGAGCCCTCACGGTATCGGACTTGCCTCGATGATGATGTTTGGGATGGTCGTGGAGTTCAGTGGTTTGGGCTCCAAAACGACGATCTGAGCTGCGGACGCACCTGCCTCCAAGCACTCATCAGTGACTTCCGTGATGACACAAAACCATGAGAAAACAGGAGTAATGAAAGAGCCTTCGTTTTGAACACTCCAATGTCAAATGATACATACATATTGCTACACCGGATCGAAGACACTCAATATCTTCGATCCCATCCATGCCTCTTTCCTCCTTTCCAGAAGCTCTATTTTTGTTGGTCATCCACGCTATCTTTGCGCGCCCAGAAACGCCTCCATAATATGATGCAAGCGATCAAAATATGCCCATCCCCCGAACGAACAGCATCAAACAGAACGCCCCCGATGTGTGATAATGTTCGATAGTACACGTCGTACAACACCAGCTGCCATGTTGCAGCATCTTGGCCACGCCATGGCATGCCGAAGGGAGAAGTCCATCTACCTTGGCCCACCCTTCGCCTTTAACTTCGATTCCAGATGCCTCTGGATCGTGCTCTCAAAAGCCGCAGCTTTTCGATCACCGGTCAAGCCCACACCGGCATTTTGCATCGATTTCCGCTTCATGGGAGATATATCGCGGACTTCTTGTTGGAATTTCGCGGAGCCTTGATCGTCCTCCACATCGCCTTGGTCATCACTGGCAACTCTTCCAGAATCTTGCTCAGACTTCCTGGCGGAAGACCCACGCTGCTGCTGCGGCCTCTCCCTTTCCTTCTCCTTCGACTTTGACTTCTGCTTCTGCTGCGATGAAGCAGACCTCTGACCCTTGTCACTCTTTCCCGTATTTCGGTGCTTGGACGATGAAGGAGTTTCCTCGTCGTCGGAAGTGTTTTCTTCAACCTGCAGAACAGAATGCAAAAGAGCTCGAGTCAGAATCAAACATTCTCGCCGCGACGACAACAGAAAGCTCTTTTGCAAAGCAAAGAAGAGAAGATGGGTATAACAAAAAGCAAATGCGCAGAACGCAAGCCTAGCACGGATCAAAGTAGATATGGCGTTCGCGCCGTATCTCACTGGTCGACGTAGCAGCGCGCGTTCCGGGAGAACAACCGGATATGGTGTCAGTCGAGCCCGTATTGCTGAACCGGTCAAGCTCATCGTTGCGCAGGCTTCTTCGGCATATCCGCTTCCGTTTCGTCCGTGGGTGGGTCTGCTTTGGCGACAGGTTTGTCGCCAGCAGACTCCTTTGCTGCTTTTTGTCGTTTGGCCTCTTCGGGGTGCTTTGCCGGCTGGCCATCGGCTTTCTGTTGAGGAGAAGGATTTTGCTTTACCTCTGATGAAGAGTCCTTCGCGTCCTTATCGTCATGAGTCTGCCCCTTCTTCGTCCTCGACTCTTTGCTTCTGTTGCAAGGCGAACTTGTTAGCGAACTTCCTGCCCCTGCTCACACGTAATCATAACAACGTCAACTCTCTCGCCTCTCTCAACGTTTTGATCGTTCTCCATTTTCCACTTACACTTCATCTGCTTTCGCTTTCTGCTTCGCCTCTAAGACGGCTTGCTCTTTCGCTGCTGCTTCTTTTGTCGCGCCTTGAATGGCTTCCTTGTCCTTCTCCCACTGCGACGAGCCCACCTCGAACTGGCTGTTGATCTTATCAAGGCGTTCCTGCTTCTCCTTCTCTTCTTGTTCTCGCTGTTTTCGCTCTTGTTCCATCTCTTCCATGTGTCGGATGTCGTCTACTGAGGGCTCGTACAAGTGCCAAATGGTGTAATGTGGCAGACCGACTACGGAGTAACCCATTCGCTTGGCCATCTGGAGCAGAGTCAGTATTTCCCATATGCCTGTCCGCAGCTCTCCAACTCACCTTGCCGAATCCTTCAGTCTCCGCATGCTTCTCGAAGGAGAACGCTGGGAAATGAACGCCACTTCTAAAGACCTTTGCTTTCGCCAGAATGGATACACCTCCCACGCCGTCGATCTCCATCTCCATATCCGGGTCGCCATATGGGTCTCGAAGATATGCCAGATGAGGTCTCCAGGTCGCATACTCTGCGTACCCCTCAACAATCACGGCATCTTCGTCCAGCGTATCCGCAAGTGCCAGAGCAGTCTCCGACTCCTGCCAGCTGTTCAAATCGTAAGGCTGCTCTCCTCCCAGCCAGTCTGGCAGCGGTCTCCACACATTCGGCACAATGACATCCTTGTTGTGTCTCATCAAATCCTCCAAAATCGTGAATGGTGCCGTTTCGACATCGACATCTCGCCAGTATACCCAGCTGTGTGTGGGCCGCAGTGCAGCAGAAAGGAGCCAATTGCGTGCCTGCGCCATGCTCTTTCTCCGGCTGGCCTGCGCTGCGAAGCCGTGTCGGCTCTCCACATCCTGGTTGACCTTTTGTCCGAAATCCTTCTCAATGACGGAGATCTCGCCAAATGCCATCTTGGGCTCATCGCTTGCTTGCAGTTCCGCCAGCATATCCGAAAGGATGTTCAATGTGTTATCCTTGCTGTCTCCGACAAGGAATGCCAGGTCGATGAGGTGGTGCGGGTATGTCAGGTTCCGCAGATGGGAGAAGAACATGGGCATGTGCGGCGCTGCGTCTCGTAGAGGAGCACAGAGTAGGATTCGCTCCTCTCTTTCCCAACCTTTTGACGTGCCGCCAACATTGGCCAAGTCGTAGTATCGCACAGTCTCAATGTTGAACTCTTCTCCGCCGCCCCAGATTGCCAACCCCAGCCCACCGAAGAGTCCCACCGGTCGTAGTGATGGGAAGAAGAATGTGAGTAGAAGGAAGAACAATGCTACTCCTCCGCCGACCCGCATTGCTGCTCTGCGCCTCCTTCCCCGTATTGATCGCGGCTGGTATTTGTCGTATTTGTCGGGCCTGATGTTGAAAGCGCTCCCTCTCCGCCCACCGCCGCCTATGGGATATGCACCAGAGCCTTTGGGCTGGCCATTGCCGAAGGGATGTCGATTCATCTTCTCGTGATGATTCGACTTGGTATATATGGGCAACATGTGGCCGGCGAGCTGTGGAGCTTATGCGAAGCCAGCTCGAGGCCCCGTAGCCACGATGGCGTGGTCGTCGCTCGCGATGTCGTTGGGAGGGGGTTTGCAGGTGGCTGAAAAGGTTGCGTGAGGAGGTGGGACGAATTGTTGTGGGCGTCTCCTTTGGTGTTCGCTCCCTGGTTCGTTCGATCGGCCGGCGATTTATTCCCACTCTCGCTGAAACGTGTCGTTGGTGCTCGCTACTCGACCACCGCGCAGGTACGGGGCGGGCAAGATCAGCAGGGTATTCGTAGCAAGGCAGTGTACGGCGAGCGAGTGACGAGGTGTGTTGAGGTTGCGGAGGTGTTGCGGAGGTGGAGATTGAGGTGTCGTGTCTGCTTGCGCAGCGATTATTCGAAGGGAGAAGCGCGGGAGACGAACTCTAACTACGGACCCCTGTCGTGTTTCTCGTACACCACTGGCTGAACGTTTCAAGTTGCATGAGACGGACATTGGACGTGCTATGGCTATCTACAACAAGTCGGACATTCACAGCAGCTTCGATGAAGGAAGCACGCCCAGCTCGAGTCAGTCTCCTGTTGGAATTCAGGCTGGACAAATTTAGAGACACGCGGCCTGCAGGCCGGTCATCGTGCACGCCACAGCCGCCCAGCCGCCTCGCGCTTTCAGGTGACAGACACGTGGGAAGTTTGAAAATCAGACGAAAAGGAGAGATGGAATCATGGATCAAAAGATTTGGATTGCTATATTGCAAAGCTGCCCATGCACTTGTTGACTGTGTTGTCGCTTTCGAGAAGCGCGGAGCTTAGCATTACGTACCGCCTCCCGGACGGCCGTGGCTCCGATACGCCAGCCATGGCTATGTGGCTGCTGATACTGGATGTTGAGCGACGCCCGTGGCTCGCCGAAAGCACTGATGTCGAGCTCAGCGCCATCGAAGGTCACCAACTGTGGAGCAGTGGTCTCATACGACGGTGTGTTGGTGCCGAAGTTGAGCTGCTCGCCAACAAGCATGTTGTAGAGCTGGTTGTTCGCATCGAGTTGGCCTGGGAGGTTGGTCGCTTCCACAAAGCCCGTCCACCAGCGTCAAGTTGCCGTGAAAAGATCTGCTTCCCACAACTGAGCCAGGCAGCCGGAGATCGCTTTCTGAGTGTGTGGTGCGAGCACTCTGCTGTAGTATTTGCGGTATGCCATCCAGAAGTTGAGCGGTCGCTTTGGCCCCCCAGTGTCAAGATCAGGTTGACTAGGTCATCAACAACGAGATTGGTCGTGGTGTGCTCTTCGTCAAAGCTGTCGAGGGACGGCTCGAAGCTGCGCACGAGCTGTGGCACTTCCTCCGGCTTACTGAGCTGATCGAATGTCAGCAGTTGCGCTAGAACGTAGTCAAGTAAGTGAATGCTGCATCACGAAAGGACTCAGAAAAGCCGGTTTTACGCATGCCCGCCTGCCGGCATCTCGCCAATGTCACCCAAGACGAATGGCACGGTCTGATGCTCTGAAGTCGTATCACGCGGTGGCGAGCTCGGCCGAAGCCTCACCCGCTGCCACAACTCCACAACCGATCCTCCCAAATTGGCCGAAGCTTCGTTGGTACGGTATAGGGAGGACGACTCGGCAGACTTGGCTACATCAAGTTCGTTGAATGGATAGACTAGGTGTCATCTTTGCAGTGGGAGGTGTAGGAGAGACTGCTGAAGCTTACCTTGGTCGCGTAGCAGGTGCATGCGACGTCGCGCGTGCGACGAAGCTCGTCACGCAGGGTAGAGGTTGCAGTGAGGCTTGCTGTGAGCGAAGTCAGAATGTGGCCATGCGGAAATTGACGATGAACGCAGAGAGTGAGATCGCTTAGATCAGACAAGGTTTGGTAAGATGGTTTATTATCGACATGGTAGTTCAGTAGCAGAACTGGAAAAAACCATTCATCATAGAAGCGAGTGGGACAGCGGGAGAAAGCTGACGTACCTTGTGACTGGCGGATGCGGCGCGAAGCATATACTTTGCCGCGAGAGACACGCGAGCCTTGCCGAATGCCTGGCGCACAGAACAGTTGCGCTGGTCCCTGTTAGTCAAGCTCGACACAGTTGTATTGTGTGCTGCAAGAAGACCATTGGAAGGAAGATCAGATGGTGATGCATGTTTTGTTCTTGGATCATGAGGATCACCGGAACATAATTGTGAAGAATTCATCAGGTGAAGGTGGCAGGAGTGAAGGTGAGGACTCACTCGAAAGTCTGCAGCAGAAGCACCATTGTGCCTGTGCAATGGGCCTCATTTGCATCGTGGAGCTCAGTTCCGGCTTCGCGGCTAGACGATAGGAATTTGTGGTCGAGCAGCCAGCACGGACAGCCGGTCCTCGGCAATGGGGAAAGCTGGGTCCATCGCCTCAGCTATGCGCTTCGGTTCATCCAGGATCTGCCGGAGGTGCAGCCATTGTCGAAAGGCGGCGGAGTTGATGTTGTTGTTGTGAAGGTGAAGTTCAGGGAGCTCGGAGGAGAGAAAATTGGAGTCCGCAAGTGCCAAGATAATGCGGGCCCGTGCTTGCGCCTCGTGCCTGCCTCAGCAGAATTCGACAGCCGCCCACGCTTGCTCATCCCGTCCTGCATCAACATCATGAGCTGAACAACCAACAACGAGCTCGACCTGCGTGGTACGGGCTGAGGATCATCAGGTACGTGTCTTCACCTCTTCACTATCACGATTTCACATGATTAGACACTTTTTACAATCTGTCAATCCCCTGAAGCTACACGCTATTGACGAGAAAAAATGCTATGCTCTTTATGATATTCACTACAGCCTTGACACTCTCACTATACCAACTCGAATGCACTGAATTGAAGCTGATCAGTGATCAGATTTTCCAGATATCTCACACCATGTCTGCCGCGAATACCGCCTCAACGGTCACCGAGCCGATTCCCATCTTCAAGCTCGCGCACCGATTCGTGCTGTACGATGCGAACCATGTGACATATCTGCGCAGAGAGCATAACATCAGCGGTGTGCTGATGGGCACATTGCCCCAAGCCTCGCAGCAGAATGTCTTCTTGGGCCTGCCGCTGGAGTTGATGCCAGAAGAGGCTCGGCTGTTAGTCGAGAAGAATGTCGCGTACATTGTGGACGACACTGCCGAGCACAAGCGCAACTTCTTAGGCAACGGGTTGAGTGAGGAGGAGAGGCGAGCATATCAGGCAGCATTGCGAAAGCAAGGGCAAAGTGCGGCACTGGACGCGAGCAAGAGGAGTGACGACAGGAAGAAGGCTGCGTTGTCCAAGATACAGAACAACACTGAGAACTGGAATGATATTCCAGAGGACATGTTCACTCCTGGCCCTAGTCGCAAGAAGAAGGCGCCGAAGGTAGAGACTGCTGCCGAAGCTCTCGACGAGGATGAGTCGTTGTTTGGTGCGCCGGCTAACGCGTCCGAAGGCACGGCCAATGTAACACGCACACAGTCCGTTGCGAGCTCGGCTGTCGTATACGAGCCATATGGTGTCACGCCAACGACTTCACGACCTCCTGTTCACTTCCAGAAAACAGGCAACATCGAGCTGCCAGAGGTGCCAACGTCTTATCCTCTGTATAAACACTTGCATCAGAACGGGTATTTCATGGCACCAGGGCTGCGCTTTGGCTGTCAGTACATGGCTTATCCTGGCGACCCTCTTCGTTTCCATTCGCACTTTTTGTGCAACGGTATGGACTGGGACCAAGAGTTCAGCTTGATTGATCTGGTCGGTGGCGGACGTCTGGGAACAGGTGTCAAGAAAGGCTTTCTTGTCGGCGGCGAAGAACAGAAGCCCGGTCAGGAAGATTCAGACAGAAGCATTCGCGCTTTCGGCATCGAATGGGCTGGCATGTAGTATCAGAATACAAGCGCTGCCACATACTCAATTGTTTCGTTGATATTTCCTTTCGCATCGCAGATCCGCCGTTCGGAGCCGTCGCGGTCGGCTTGGAGGTGACAATCATGCCATCGACAACACAAATGGCACCGCGGACAGCGCGGCCGTTGATTCCTCCTCTCCGCGGTAGGCGTGTGTTTACAGAGACGATTCGCGGCTGATGGAATCTATCAGTCCTGATGGTACGGCCTTTGGGGCGCCGTCAGGCAGTGCGAGATCCTTCGAAGGAGTTGTGGCCAGTGACGTTCGTACGCCGCCGCATTGCGGCTTACGGCCGATAGAAGCGGGACAATTAGAAAACCTTCGCGACAAGTACAACACCACACAGCGATGGACTAAGTGTGTGATGGCAGGTAAACGGCATGACTGTAAGCGTAGCGGTTTGCGAACGTCCGCGCGCTGAGCAGTCTACGAAGGAACGATGCGTAATGCAACGCCATCAGTCTACTATATAGTCATGGCTCACCGTATATTCTAGCACTGAACTTCCACCAGCAACATTGGCACAAGATCAGTCTTACACAATAGACAGAAGCAGAGGCCAGACAGCGAACCGTATACTTGCACGACCAACATACAAGAATGTCCAAAACAGGCGAAGAATTCATCGGCCTACTGCCAACTCAAGACAAGAAGCCTAAATCACACTTCTACGGACCTGCGGGCGCACTTTCCATCATCCGAGATCAATTCGCTATCGAGACCTGGCTCGCCCTAGGTGCCGTGGCCCAAGCGATTTCCTACACTCTGCTCGGGCCATATGCCTTCACGCCCGCCATCGCCTACCTCCTTCTAACAAGTCTCGACACCGCCGCCATTACCTACGGCCTTCGAGCCAATCCCTACCTCTCCGGCGTGCTGCCCAAGAAATTCTCCGCCCAGATCCCGGACTCACAAGGAAACTACGGCTCCCAGCCCGCCGCAAACGACATCGTTGTCTTCCTCATCGGCACCCGAAGCAATCACCCTCTCGGAGTCCTCGCTCCAGGCGCCTCCGAACTAGGAACCTACTTCTCCGACATGACCGCCAAACTCGAAGAACACTCCGAAGAATACGGTTTCCTCGGCATGACCTCCTGGCTCAACAGCAATCAACGTACTTCCAAATCCGAAATCATGACTGTCTGCTATTTCCGCACAGTCGAAGGACTGCATGCTTTCGCTCACTCGAAACATCATCGAGAGGGGTGGAATTGGTGGAATAAGACGATTAAGCAACATCCTCATCTTTCGATTTTCCATGAGACGTATCATGTTCCCAAGGGACATTATGAGAGTATTTATGTGAATAGTCATGTGAGTGGCATCAACAGTATCACTACTAAGGTGCAGGATAAGGAGACGGGAGAGGAGAGGTGGGCGAGTCCGGTGGTTGATGCCAGTAGGGGATTGCTGAAGACTAGCGCGGGAAGGATGGCTAGGAGCCATGGGGATGAGCATGATCAGTATGGAGAGGATCCTTACTAGCGATGGTACGGACAGGGATGGAAGGGAGAAGCACGGTATGCGTAGTCTTGTAACAGTAGAATGGGCACATAGACAGCGAGGCATTTGAAAATAGAAAGGCAGGGGTGGTTCGTACCAGGAACTTGTATTCATGCAGCGACGATAATGATATCAATCCCAATAGATCCCGTCTCTACGGCTCCCAAGCCGACGATGCATCGAAGAACCTCAGCGGCCAATCCGGGGAACAACTGGAGACCGTCCTATCCTTAGCAATCCCTCACTCCTCTTGTCGATCGAACAAGCTTGCGGTCAGGAATACTAATGGCTGGGCGAATGTGACCTTCCTTGCAGACTTGTAGCGTCGGTCACATCGAACAGAGTGGCTTGGGTTAGAGGTTGACTCGTGGTCCTGACACTCAGTCACCTGCAGATCCGATTCTTCCCAAGTGCCATCGTCCTGAGTTCCAGCCGACGCCTGATCGGGACTGCATGAGTGCGGCTGATGAACTACCATGGAACACGAAGCAAGTCACGAAGTCTCGCACCGTCCGCAGAGGTGGTCTGATCTATAGTGTTGTCGATCTTATAGTTCTAGGTCTGCAGCGAATTAGGACGGAGGTCCTCTGCACACGTGGTGAAGGAATGGTAGTGTCTAGGTTGACTCTTGTTGCAGAGCAACCTCAATTGAACACGAGTGAAGCCGTCTAGACGGTAGATAAGTTTCGACGCCATGCTACACGCCCTTTCGCTTGAGGGCCTTGGCCACGATAGCGTTGATCTTATGTCTTAGTAGCGAATGAGGTGTGACCGCTTGTACACTCGTGGACGCTGCTTGGCGGCATAAAGTATTAAGCTTGTACCATTTGGCTAGAGAGTTGGCCTCTTCGCATGAACTCAAAGACTGCTAGGGTTGTATTTTACAAGATGTCGTTCTTTCGGAGTGCGGGGATACGAGTCTAGCGTGGTGTTTTACGCCGCGGCTGAAAGGCGAAACTCAATGGCTGAGTAGTGAAACTCAAACAGCTGTATAACAATTCCCTGAATCGGCTTAGATTGGGTTGCCAGGACTGAAGGATGCAAGTTATGGTGACAATCCATTGGCCTACTTTTCAGATCGACGCATTGGCCGTCGGATATTTCCGGGTAGTGGTGATTTTGAGCTGTAGTGTAGGCCGTCACGGCTCTCGTTGGCCCAGAGTGGTGGCAGTTGCAATGGTGCGCGACGGCAAACAGAAGGTGGCTACCTCGAAAAGCTCGAGAAGAAAGGAGCACCGGGCCGACTACCATGATCCTATGCTAAGGTCACAGAACTACGTCCACCATCTGTCCCACGAATCATCTTGTATTGCCAACAGTCCTCTGGATTCCTCGCCAGGCCGAGTAAGCAGCCATTGAGCGTCGCCATATCTTGTGCCGTCTTGCACTGCTGCGTAGTCTAACACTGTGCCGCTGTCTGGGCAAGTGACGCATGTGCATAGACGGATACGAGCAACGAGTGTGCATAGACGAACACGAACAGAGATCAATAGATCATGAGATTGCCGATGTAACTGCTCGCCTACGCATGGCAATGGCTGCGAGCACGACAGGCTGTTGCTCGACCGTGCTTGATCGAAAGGCACATCAGCGAGATCAAGGAGGCCGATTGACCGTCATGAGCAGGTATAAGTATGACCATCAAGCCCAGCAAATTTCAATCCATTCTATTCATACCAGCATCAGCATCAGCATCTACAACCAATACTTCCCGGAGTACACCTACAACTTCTCTTACGAAGCTTGCGATCAAGAAACTTCACCATGAAGTTCTCCAAGACTTGCCTCCTGAGCCTCGTGGCGCTCGCGACTTCGGGCAGCGCAGCCCCTGCGGCTCTAGACGTTGCTGTGCCTGTACTGGCTCCCGAGAACGATGTTGTCGAGAGATCCGCGGAGGTGAGTTACATCAATACCGTCGGAGGTCAATGTAACACAAACGCTGACTTATAGCAGTTGGATAAGCGCTTCGGCCCTATCGCCATCCTGCTGATCAAAGTAATCGGGGGGCAGCTTGTAGCCGCATCTGCAAAAGCGGTCATCGATGTTGCAAAGGCCCACCTCGAGCCCCGAGGGACCCAAGTTCAAGGACTTCGACCAGGTAGGACTACCCGTACACTCTGCAATCGTGAAGTCCTTGCTAACAGAGTCGACCGTAGGCCCGCAGAGCTTTCACGCCGGAAATGGCTAAAGACCTCTATCTGAAGAAGGTTAGCTCCGGTATCAAAGGCGTCGCTTGTTTCAATGGCCCCTATTCTTGGGCTCCCGGCAGCCGCTACGAAGGCCCCATTGATATCAATTTCAAATGGGACATCTATCACACCGAGTAAGGCCCTCAGGTTGTACATTGATCGGGCGAAAAATACCTGCTGACAATACTTTACAGCTATGATTGCTTCGAGATCTACAGCGGCTACGTGGAGAATAAGGGCGATGGAGGCTACGAAAATGTAAGTTTATTGTTTGATCTTGACACTGAACCCCGAGACTGACATCTCCAAGGTTGCCTTTCATGGGTTTTGCGCCTATAACAAAGGAACATATCGTTGCTAGGCATGAGTGGTTCGGGGATTCAAGACGTGGCAGTATTCCGGTTGTGTGTGGACACTAGCTTGCAGACTGTCAGGGGTTCAAGACAGTACCAAGACCGTCGCTACAATCAATCATATGAGCTTCAGCGGGTTAATTTTTAGCAAATGCTATGCCTGAGCGAAGACAAAAATCACACTCAGCCCTGCATAGGCGACTTCGGCAGCTCAGTATGGTGCCAGGAGAATCTTTTGATACGCGTTGCGAATACCTAGTCAGGCAGGTTTAGTCAGTATTGCAAGTTTGGTGACGTTGACAATAACTGCGATTGTTCACGATAGCTGAATTGTTTCAATTGTGCCGGTAACTTTGATCCCAAGAATGATTCGTGCAATGGCGGGAGAACTGTACCGGTGGTCCTCGTGATAATGGCCGTTGGTCGAATGTTCTTTTATCGGTCAGCAGTGGCAGTCTCGAATCTTGTCAAGGTCCCGGAAGTCAATGTCGTTGGTCACCTCACTTGTGTCTGTTGTGAACCTGTAAGACATGCTGCTTCCAGAATTGTACATGTCATGCATTGCCAAACGCCACTGGGTATCTCTAGCACTTGCTATGCTGTACAACAATCGCCGCATTTCCGTCACGAATTCTTCCAAAACTTGCCAGACAGTAGTGTCAGTACCATGTTACACTCCTTTGTGCAAGTCGTCAAGTCATTTCGCCCTCAAACGCCTTACAAGCTCAATCACGCCACGTTCGAAACAATTCGCCCATCTTGACTCATCCGGCGATTCCACCTCGTTGTGCCTGCCCAAAGCCATAGATCGGAGTTCCGTGGCGATTCAACACAAACACCACATCGCTCGTACAAACGGTCTTGCGTCCAGAAACTTCGACCACTGCACAAATGTCCTTCAGCAAAGTCTCGAGTCGCTTCCGTAAGACTGTGCGAGTTTCTTGATAGATCGTAGCAGAGATTCGCTTCACTCCACCGCGACGTGCGAGACGGCGGATCGAGCCCTTCGTGATGCCGAGAATGTTGTCGCGGAGAATTTTGCTGGGAAAGGTGTCAGTGAGGGGAAACTTGGCGAAGTCAATGGAAGAGTAACGAACCGGTGCCGCTTCAAGCCTTTGCCTCCCAATCCAAGTCCTCGTGGTCCGCCAGCAGATGAAGAAGCAGTCGTTTTGCCGCCGAAGAATTGTTTGCCGCCGCGAGCGGGAGTGGGCTGACCTGCTGTTCTGCTGCTGCTTGTTGAAGCTGGTGTGCGGTTGATGTGGCCACTGCTCGATGCTGCTGCAGGAGTGCGATTGAAGGCCGTGGTGGCGGGTGTGGGAGGCATTCTGGCTTTGCCGCTCGATGGGGCTGATGCGCTTGGGAGATCGGAGCGGAAATGAACGGGCGCGTTGGACTCGCGGAAGCGCGCCATTTTGTCGTGATCGTGAATGGTCGGGGTGAACAAAGGAGTGAATATGATGCGCTCAAACGCGCGACATTGTTGTATTCGTGAAAGTCGAGGATGAAATGAAGCTGTTTACTGCAGTTGTTGATTTGCGGCGCGGCTGCCTAAGGCGCGTGGAGATGTGGATGGACGTCGTGGATTTGTGCTGTGTACTGTGGTTTATGCACTCATGCATAAAGCTTGGCGTACATGCCTTCCGAAGTCTCACCACCACAGCTCACACACTTCATCCCATCGACACACACTCCCAGATCCGTCATGAACCTGCATCTCAACGACAACGTCCAACACCATAATCGCATCTGTGGTATACCGGACACGGCTTCCTCTTTCATCGTCATCGAACGGCATTGCGACATCGAATTGCCAACCCCAACATGGATTTCCCATCTTGAAGCGTCCTTGTTCGAATACAGGACGGGACAACATAGCAAGCAGTCGCCACACTCTTCTCCTTCTAGAATCGAGAACATGCCAGAACAGCGGACCTTTTGCAAGGCAGTCGCAACAACTCTGGCTACTTCCGCCGGCGCGGCAGTCTTCACGGCGATGGCAGTGGAGAGAACCATGACAGTGGCAGTGTAGGCTTCGGCATGATCGGGCGAGCCAACCGCGATCAATTCGAGACCCTGTGGTGGTTGCCAAGTCCAGTGAGAGAGATCAAGGACAAGCATAATTGCGATTGACTACCTATTTTACCCGGACTGAAGTACTTCTCCGCCCGGTACGACCGGCCTGCCCGACTGGGAGATCCGCGTACCTCACCTAGCGAATGCTTGCCGTTCGCAGCTGAGGAAGCCTCATCTGCTAGGCAGACTACGCGCACGCACGGGCGATCGACAAGCTCTGAGGCCTGGCCGCAAGCGTGCACCTGCGTTCAAGAATGCAGCCAATCACACGGCGTTGTTGAAGCGATGAAGCAACAGACCAGAGCATAAGGTGACGGTCGTCCAGAAATGGCGACTAGACGATCGCGGTGGCAGCATATTGACGATAGTATTCGCGAGGTCGATTCAGTGGCTGGACTGTACACTGGTATTGGAGATCCGAGCGAAGGCGTTATCCAACTTTGTACCATATCCGAGTTTTACGACGAATGTCCTACTTTTCTCTGCACTAAACATGGATTTGCCAAATCTGCCAACAGTCACAAGTCAACGCCTTCTTCCCGGCAAGCGCTTACTTCTCTGTTCGACCAAGCAATCTTACGATCAAGAGTCATAATGGCCCTGCGAACGCGGCCATTCTGGACTACGACGTGCACTGTGTTGGTCCTTTGCACAGCGTCACCTTGGCCCACGGTAAGAAATCGGCCTATTCTAGCTTAGTCGCAAAGCTGGCTCTTCCTAGGCAATATCATGGGCTCCTGGCAGGTTGGCCGCCTGATGATCGCCATCCAAATGCAGTAAATTTGTCACTCTGGCATCGAGAAGCTCCGGAGTCCAGACCGCATCTTCCTTGGTGTGAAGAACCGATTGAAGTTTGTTACCTTGTTGGCATGCTTAGTTTCAAGTTCGGCAGAATCTATCCAAGTAAACTATTGACAAACTCTAAAAAGTACCTACTGCTGTATATACCCGATGCTCAAGAAGTCGGCATGCAGAATCTCGGTCAGGCTCTCGGGCTATGCCCAGCCAGTGTCTCGCATTGAGGACGACATGCTAGCGGACTCTTGGTGACGTTGGTGGCGAGCAGATGTATCGAATAAGAGACGTCAGCTGAGCAACGCCCACTTTGTGAACGGCTGATTGGCAACGAAACTCATCCAGCTAGGGTGTCCGCAGCAGAGGCAAGACTGCATGATCCCCATGTAACAGCAAACAGACAAATATGCTGGTTGGCTGGTTGGCAATAGCGTCGACCCCCTCGATTCTGCAGAGTGCAAGACGCGACCTAAGTTGTGGAAAGATGAAAATGATCAGTAAACAATACCGTCAACCCGGATTCAAGCCGGGAGCCGGCGTTTTCCAAGCGCCTGCGCGTAACTGAGCGACAGAGCAGCTCGCCGGTGGCGATGATGTCCACCTCAAGCGACTTGGCACCCTAGTTTGAACACCTGCTGTTTGCAGACTTCACGCCATTCAGTGCACCATCCGCAATAAGGGCGGCGTTATGCCACACCAATTGTCAAGGAGTGGCAGGCAATGAGGCACGCCAGTGGCGACTCTGCGGCTTCATGCAGCTTGGAACTACTGCAATGTTCAAGGTCCCTGGTGAAAATTATCACCAGCTCAGAACGAAGGTGATGTTGTGTGGAAGGCATGTCAATGACTAATAACTGGCAGCAAGGAAAGAGTCTGGACGATTTTCGCCTACCAGAACGCTTTCAGCGTGGAAAGCTGAGGCTTTGGCAGACCCGCAGACAGGGCGATGCTCCGCCAGAGGGCCTCTCAGCTTTCTTGGGCTCACAAGCAATAAAACACTCCAGGGGCAACATTGCCGGCTCCACGCAATTGAGCAAAAACGCTAAACATGTCCGAAGCCGCGGACCTCAGTGCACAATCACTAACATTGCCGCGCTATAGGAATAGCGATTCTAAGCCCGAACGATCTCCAAGGGACGCCTGGCATTGAAGCACGCCAGTATCAATAGTCCCCACGGCACGCAACTTGGCAATAGTGCTAAGCACATCCGACGCTACGACTACTAAGATCTCGATGAACGATGTTCAGAGTCCGCAATGTGACCGGCGATAGCCTGAAGATTGCCTGTGAGCTGACAGGCGGAGATCAACGCCGATGGCAGTAGCGCAGAAACCATGTCACCTCGCTATTGCTGCGCTACGCCCATCCGCCGCTGCGAAGCTCGGGATGTTTGGCGAACGATATTGTCCATCCGTAATGAGGACG
The DNA here is from genome assembly GCA_029490675.1 of Cercospora nicotianae. NCBI lineage: Eukaryota > Fungi > Ascomycota > Dothideomycetes > Mycosphaerellales > Mycosphaerellaceae > Cercospora > Cercospora nicotianae. The sequence continues at coordinate 4,568,677 of JANQAT010000007.1, read as the reverse complement.
ACGCTGTGCCGTTTGCTATCGGTGCAAGTGTCAGGAGAAAACAATAGCGGCGGTGGTTCGCGGCTGCCCGTGAACTCCCAGGCAATCGATTCTCCATACGGGCAACGAGCAGGGCATCATGCCATTGCCTACTAGTACAAGCGTCAGGAGAACGATAACGGGCAACGAGACTCGCCAGTCGAAAACGGCGATGGCGTTGTGCCACTGACTATTGGAGCAGGCATCAGGACTCAGAAGTGATGGACGTGACCAAAGGAAGACCGCACGAGGACGGACAGCGACCGACGCACGGCATTCGACAACAACGGCAGCATTCCAGCACTTGCGATCAGTATAAGTATGCTCGTCGAACCCTCCAGTTCTCGTCCTCATCATCAGCTCACAACAGCATCTTCTACCAAGACACTCCTTCAAGCCTTTCTTCTCACACATTCATTCGCACTCGCTCCCACGCGCCCACGCTCTCTCACTTTCACTTTCCCTTCCACCATGAAGTTCTCTCGGACTTGTCTCTTGAGCATCCTCGCTCTCGCCAACACGGCCGTTTCCCTCCCTACAGCAGAAAAGATGGATCTCATCGCTCGCGATCCAATGGCAGTGATTGAGCGATCAGCTGGAGCTGAGGTACGGCCAAGCATCAACTTCCACCTGATAACACAACAGCTAACTCATGAAAACAAGCCCGCTCTCCAAAAACGCATCCTCCCAGCCATCGCCCTCGGGAAAATCCTCCTCGGCCAAGCCCTTGCCGGCGTAGCAAAAGCAGGTGTCGACGCCGCGAAAGCTCATCTCGAAGACGGGATGATTCCAGAGAATGATCATGATGATTTCGATTTTGTAAGTTGCCTTCTTCCGCCTCTCCTTCCGCATTGATCTTCCACCGACAATTCTTTTTCCTCTACTTAGGCCCGCGACTACTTCATGCGCAACGCCCCCAAAGATCTCTTCGACAAGAGAGCCGATGGTGTCGTTGGAATCGCTTGCATCAATGGCCCTTACACGCTCAATGATAATGCCAAGTGTGCTGTTGCGTTCAAGTTGGAGTTTAAGTGGGATATGTATAATACTGAGTAAGTTCTACTACGAGGCTCTGTGAGCGCGTCGTTGTTACATGGGGACTCATTGCTGACTGCGAGTTTGATAGTTATGATTGTATGGAGATGTATCCTGGCAGCAGCGTTGTGAACCATGGTGATGGAGGGTATATGAATGTGAGTCTGCTGATGTCTCATTTCATTTGTACCATGCTGATTGATTGACAGGTCGGCTACTACGGAAGCTGCAAGTTCGAGGGCAAGACATATACTTGCTAGAAAACAAGCCAAGATGAGCCGTTTTGATTGGATGCATTTTTGGGCGCAATGAAGAGGGAGGGCCATGACAACGATCCTAATATTACAAGGCGAATAATGTACAATAGATGCATTCCACAGGAGGAGTTATATGCTTTGCTAGACTATTTTCCTTTTCACGCTTTCCACCTCGTACGTCCAGCTTTCATTCAGCTGCTTTCTTGATCCCTACACAGTTACCTTCTCAACTCGAAATCTTTCCCATTGGTCCCCATGATTATTACTATTGACACCACCTACCTCCAAATGCCAGAAAACACCCAAAACAAATCTCCCGTCCTGTCCTACGCAAGGCCAGTCAGCAATGACGCGTTCCCTCTGAACATGGACATGAACTTCAGAAGCCCAGCCATTTAAGGCGGAAAATTCTGTGGCAGAGGAAAGCCTGAAGCTCAGTAAAAAACCAGGTTCATCAAGACCAAAAGAAAGATAGACGTCTCGGAATCTCTATCGCAGCCAACGACTTTCACTCTGGGTCATCTAAAATGACAACTCTTTCGCGTTTGCTCCATCATTAATTGTATAGCACGGAAACTCCCAGAACTTCAGATCTTTTGGGTGTAAGGTTTTCTGTATATCAGCATGCATGATAGCACCTATCTAGATCTAGATGCGATCCTCATGAGTAAATTGTCCCACAGATCTCAGCACAAGAAGCCACATAGAATGCAAGAAACCATAGAGGCTTATTAAGCATACCCTCAATCTTGACCAAAAACGTTGTTGTAACAACACCTTCGCCCAAAGGGCACGGAGCGCTCTTGACAAAATAAAGACCTGAGGTCGTCAACTAAACCTCACCTCCGACTCAAACAAAAAGCTACAGCTTTATGACAGACGCCAACCAAAAAGATGACGTGCTTCAGAGTTCAAACACAACAACCCAAACACGTCCTCTTCAATGAACCGGTTCTCCCGATTTTAAGGCTCGATGTTCTTGACTCAGTGGAGAACTAGACTTCCGCGAAAATTGATGCCACGAACATCAGACGACAACTTTGCCGTCATGGGAGCCGCATGCGGGCTTGATGATCAAGTCTCATACTCAACAGGGAGCTGCAGGAAAGACCTCTTCCACATATGGGAAGGTCATCTGTATCACTAATGATCCATTCGATAGGAACAAGCATGCCAAGAGCGGCACTTACGCCAACCAGTTGATCCTACACTCAACCAATGAACTGCAGCATGTAGTCCGATCAATCAGAATTATGTCAGCATAAGCAGGCTTGCGCGGCCTCAGATGTCAATCAGCTTGTATCGAACCAGCCGGCGTTCGCAGCGAGCACGATGAATCAATTGCCCCGCTTGACGAACAACCAGCAAAACGAGGCCTGTGATTGGGCGTCAAGGTAGCCTGCCGCTCCAATCGTGAACCGCATACCGAACCATTTGTTCAAACTCCGGCAAAACCTCCAAAGGATGGACTCTATGCTACAGCACAAACAAAGGCAACGCACGTCCCGCGTTCGTTTCAGATACTCTATACTTTCCTCATTCGCGCCCGAGCATATTCGAAGCTTATGTCCTAGATACTTACGCTCGAGTATCCGGAGATCAAGCTCGCGAACCACGGTTCTGATCTGTCGATTCGGCTTCTCCAGCGACTGGGTAGGGCGTGGGTGGACAAGGGTATCTGTGTGGTTGTTGTAAGCGAGAGAAGAGGATTGCCGAATTTGAGGCTTGCAGCTTTCCAGTTCTCGATCCTTTGCCTGAATGCCTCTCCAGCTTCGGGCCCGGAGGACGCCCGCAAACGCTCACGTGCTCCCGTCACCGGTTGTTTCGATTCGTCTGGATCGCTCACGGCTTTGCTTTGCTTCTCGGCTTTCGACCCGACTTGCCGTGATGTAGTTGTGGCTCGACTTCTGAGGCTCGCTGGCTGGATTCTGCAGCAATTTGGAGCCTTGAGCTATGGGGTTGTGGCTTGAGGAGTTCATCAGCTGCGCATCTGTCTCGGCTCAGGCGAGAGCACAATGCCATTCTGCAGATACACGCCAGTGACGGATGCCCTGTATACTGCAGTCCGTTTGTCATTGGTACTACCATGCCTGAGAGAAATCTCGTGTGAACTTGGGAATTGTGATAATTATACATATGCCGATGGTTCTTCCTTCTTCACGTCGTAGTTCTCGTCGTCCGCTGTTGTACAGATTAGTAATAAGTATTCGACGCCATGTATGTGACCTCGTATTGCAATCCAAAGATGCGCCAGGCACCTGCGCGGCGGCCTACCGCTTTTGTTCCACCTGTTCACTTCCCACACGCCCCGCCAATGATTTTTGTTCCAAGGTCACCATTTATGTTCCCTGCGCCGTGCAGCATCATTTCAATGCCATCGTGAAAACCCGCTCAGTCTTTATGTAGAACGTCGCCCAGGTCCAACTTCCGTCGCTTCCTGCCAGGCGACCGTGATGCGCCCGCGCCTTCTTCGCCTGAAACTTCGCCAGATCGTCCCGGGTCGCCAGCACCGAAGCTCGGAGGGCCGGATGCTGTTGGGTCACTGCCTGTGGTCGGAGGTTGACTCATCGGTGGTGCTGCACCAGTCAAGATTGGCGGAAGCTGTATCACACCACGTAAGTCTCGCCTGGGAGGCGCCAGCTCTTGTGGTATTCGCTGTGGCGCGAACGACTGTGTTTCGGGAATGGCTTGTGCAGGTGATCGTCGAGATGGAGGTATCGGAGGGAGGTGACTAGAAGAAGGAAAGCCCGAGGGCGGTAGAGCGGGTTGCTGCGTTTCTCGTTGATACGGAAGCGGCGGTTGAGGTGGCGGGTAGGAGCGCGTCGGTTGATGCCCCGTCGTCCGAAGCGGGGCCAACAACGGCGCAGTCATCGACTGTTGCAGAAACGGTGCTGCAGGTGCCGATAGTGATGCATAATGCCGAGGCGCGGAGTCGCGATCTCGAGGCTGTTGAGACAGATCGAAGGAAGGCGGCGGATGTGGTGGCAGCAAAGGAGGAGGCGGAGGATCGAGCGCGGGACGAAAGCTGGGCAGCGTGATTGCAATGAAATATGCGTTCGTTTTCGCAAGCCGCACGCGTGCAGGAAAGCTCTGAGTTCTATGCCCGGCTTTTGTCTGGGTCCAAGTATGCACGCGCTCAACAGATCCCTCTGTGTACCGATCCACGTCGACGAGTCTCGCACCGTCCAGAGGATCGTGACCAGCACGCACAATCGGAGGCATGTAGGATGGATCACGTCGCTCACGTTCGATCCTCATCGCTGCTCTGATTGCTTGAAAGCTTTCTCCGTCCAGCGGTCTGGCGATCTCGCTGAGCGCGCGGCCAACTGCTTCTGCTTCAGCAATTGACATAATTTGACAGAACGGATCATTGGCCTTCAGGATGATCAAGTCCATGTCAAGGAAGGCAGTGGGCACCTCGTAATCCGGAGGCAGCGGAGGAAACTGATGCTGGAACGCAGCCGCAGTCGCCATTCCTGAGCCCGGATACTGCGAAGACAAATTCTCGCTTGTGCCAGGGCGATTGCCATCTTCGGATCGTAAAGAACGAAATGATTCGGCGCGCCGAGAGCGTGGAGTGGCTATCGTTCGAAGTCCCGGATCAAAGCCTGCGTAGTGCATTGGAGTGGGAAGTGCACTGTCTGGCACCATTCGCTCAACTTTGAAGTTGCTCTCATCTCGTAGACGTGGTCGTCCTCGCTTTTTGTGCTGAACATCGAAGCAAGTGTCCTGAACCCTACATTAGCTGTCGCACTTTCATGAGCCGTGGAAGCGAAGGCCACACCTGTTTGCCAGTGGACACGCATCTTGTGCATGGCCGATTCACATCACAGCTCAAGTGCGCTCTTTTACAATTGATGCATGCCGACGCAACGTGAGCTTTGGATTTACGCCCACCTCTCTGGCTGGAGGGCGCGTCTGTCGACGAGCTTGCGACGCTGGCAAAGGATGCCGGCTGTCCACCGAACGATTGCTGCGAGTGTGTCGTACTGTAGGAAGAGAATGGCCGGGAAGGTTGCGCAATCGTTGCAGTTGAATGTGCGTGTTGGAAGAGAGCAGATTCCCGGGATGCATATGGAGGCTGGCCGTATGCAGGGCTGAGGGCAGCCGCAATGGGCATCGAAGGTGAAATGGTCGAAGGTGTCTGCGTTGCAGCAGTGATCCGTGGCTCATTGGAAGGTGATGCAGGTTGATCTTGAGGAAGCCTCTGCGGCGAGGGCGGATTGGACATCGGCGGTGAGGGATAACCTATGGCGATGCGTTGATCCGACTGAGACAGTAGCCGGATTTTGCGTGCGGGACCCTCGAGAGCCAGAGACAACAATGATGGTCCTGGGGACGGGCTCGAAAGGCAGATCGATCTGCCTTCGTCGCTCATTGCTGTTCTGGCACTAGGTGGAGGTGATGCTAGCGGAAGGAGCCCTTGTGCTCAGATCTTTTCGCCGAGTGGTTGATGAGCCCATTTGGCCCGAAGCCTCGCGTGTGAACAATGGAAATGTCTCGCGGAGCGGGAAGACACCGCAGGACAGAGTTTGAGGATGCAAGAGACGAATGGGTGCGAGCTCAGGTGGGTTCAAAGGTAAGCTGTGTGGTGGTTGTGCGATTTGTCTGGCCGGAGATCCTGTCGGCTTTCCCAATACCAAACGGCCCGCAATAGTTGCGCAGGCGGTTGCAGTCTGTACAGTGCGTGTAGCTGTCGACAGTGTATCGCTGTCTGTGCGACAGCCTCATCCGGCGTGAAGTGTCTTGGGCCGATGACACTCGAGTCTGTGACGAGGCGGTAGAAAGAGAACAGTCCGAAACATGGCGGGAGGGAGCTCCATCCATATCCCCACAGTGTTCAGGCGGACGGGAATGGTTGCATAGCCTTTTTTAAGCTTTCTGTAAGCCACCCTGGCAGGAAGGCCTTCGAGGCTCCAATATGTTCCGAGTCCTGTCGCAAGTGGTCATGATCAAAGCGTTCGTAATCGAGGCTCGGGTGGCACGCGGTGTGGCCGAGCGATGCGAATGACATGGGCATCGCCAGAGACAGGCGGCAAAAGGAAATTCCCCCTCGTCATGCGGTGCGAGATCTGGTGTGGGAGTGCAAGGTTGCGATCAAAGAGTCTATGCTACGGCACGTGCTTTGAGACCTTCACGTTGGGTCATCGGGATCCCTGCGATCCAGGAAAAGTGTTAGTGCTTGGATCTCCGTGCATCCACCATTGTTGGTGAGCTGTGCGTTTAGCGAGACACTTCCGCCAAACACACCCATTGGACCTGCGATTCAACTGCAACAATTTGAATAACACCTTCCGCCGTGCAGTGTGGCTACTGGTGCAGGCGCGCTGACCGGGCGCCGCTGCTCAAGGATCTGACAATGCGCGCATGCTGAAACGGACGTAGGCAGAGACTGCAACGTCGTCTGCTCCTCCGCCATCCGGACTGCATCGAACCTTGATTGGAAGCAATGCCATGTGCCGGCGGGCAGCGAGCCGCAAAATGGCTATTTGGCTCGCAAAGATCAGATGGCGTTCGCAGCCGATGAGGTGACAGGGACTTTCCTGACTCAACCCGTTCACCGTTTGATCCTAATGGGAAAATTACCGCGAAGTCGGCTGTGGCAGCGGTTCGCGAGCGAAGTCATCGCTAGCCATGACATCCTGCAGGCACTCGTGCTCATTCCATCTCTGGTCCATTTTGGCAGTCCGGACGGGCGCGAAACCGTCAATGAACCATGAAAGTCGCAGCCTAGTAGCCGTTGGCAAGCTCAGGCATCATCGAGGAACACCCTGCGGCGTTGGAGAGCTGCTGCTGCAGGGTTCCCGCCTTCCAGATGAGTCTAAGGCGTACATGCCACTCCGCTGGACCAGAGCCAAGTATCGAGAGCGCCGACTTTAGCACGCTCCGGCCGGCGTTGCCATATGCGTGTTGCGTCAACTCAGATCTCCGAGCGCGCTACGGAGATGGGAGGGACATGGTGCAGCGGGAGAGGAGCCGAAGGCTGACAAGGCCGAAAAGCAGCGCTCGCGATGATGGCGCCGCGGGCAGCCAACGACTCACGCAGAGAGAATGCGAGCAGATCAACGCGCACTACTGCAATGACAACATCAACGCGGCCTCGCGATGCTGGGTCCGCGGCGATGAATGTCGGGTGGTAGAGGTGAAGTGGTGGACGGCGGCTAGGGCTTGTCTCACGCCGGACCAGGAAGCTAAACTCTATACGGCCAGCGAACGTGATCGGCAACCTTGTTTTCCCATCCGTGCCCTCTCCTGCCACTTCGTTCTCCTGCATCTTTCACACCTCGTCTGGACTGACACGGCGGGATCTACGACGCGTTCAGATGCAGAGATGGCGAATGTCGCCAACGGCCAACGGCCCGCTCGCAGATGAGCACCTCGCCAGAGCGGCCAACGTCCAACAGCAAACGAAATGAAGCCGCGATCACAAACGTCGTCGGAAGCGACCACGTAACGAGTGCGGAACTCTACCACAGCAGGGCTGAACAACGATCCCACCACATTTCGGAGAAATCTCCATCGACCTCTTCCCAGAAACAATGCTCCGAATGGCTTCACGGGCAGTTTCCAACAACTACGTAGGATCATCAAATACGAGCAACCTGGACTAACAGAGGCCGTCGTTACTGCTTTTGTGGCGCAGCACGAAAGCGACCCAGTCACCGCCACGACTAGAGCTGCACCACAATATCGCAACTCCACCGCACTGGGCCACTTCCTCATACGGTCGTCGCTTGCCATCGCTCATATTTCTGGCGAAGCTGTGTGACGTACAAAATGGGCCAGCCTGCAGCGATAATACCAAATTGGCAATCTGCCTATTCCGCATTCAACGTCCTCGTCACGGGACACGCTCTCGCATTTGACTCCAAAACGAGACAACAGACAACAGCCACATCTGCCAACAGACTGTCATCAATGACGACCGCATTTCTCTCCGGCCTGATGAGACGACATGCCTTTCCTGCAGGTACACGTCCGGCCCATGACTCTTGGCAGCTCCCCTCCAATCCGACTGTTTGACATCCCGGCGCCGAAGCGCTTCGCTACACATCGCTACTGATCAAGCAGAACAAGATCCCGGATCTTCACACAGGGCTGATAGCAGATGTAACGAAAAGCCCTTTGCCAACAGGCTGTGCGGTTGAAACGGAAACCTAATTCCAATCTGAGTTCACCACGGATACATGTCACTTCGGAACGCCTGACACCTGACAGTCTTGCTTCATCAACTGCATTCCACGTGCATTTGAGGCTGGAGTTCGACACCTGTCTCAGCCGCATCATCCGCAGACATTCGACGATCTATGATGATACCTCTCAACTGCATCGTTCGTTACCGAATTTTGCTCGCCTTCTGTGCTGCTTGCATGGCTGAAGTTCAACTACGCGCCATGGCATCATAACGCATGCTAGACCAGACATGACTGCTCCATGCACGATACAAGGCTCCAACTTCTTCTTCCACGACATATATCAAACAGTCCTTCGGAGTGAGCCACAGCCAAGATCCCCAGTCCAACATGGCAGAACACCAGTCAAAGCAACAGATCAACTACTCCATCCGAGATCCGCAAGCACCAACTGCTAACGCTTCCCCCCTTCTTCACCCGCAACCTGTCCAAGCGCAATCAACGCCACTTCCGCCGCATCCTCTTTCGCATTCGTGATATACCGCCCATCATACCAATACCTCGCTTGATGCGGTGCGTGATCTCTGATTGTCACGACTGAACTCCAAGCCGTGCGTCCACCTCGCCGATCCGACAACATCTGGTACACCGGCTCATCCAGATTGTGATCTTGACAATATTTCTCCAGAATGTCCTGCCATTTGGTTGAACTTATCGCCTCTTGGTCTCGTTCATCGGTGATCTTTTTGATACTGTCTTTGGATGAGTTGCTCATCTTCGCGCTGCAGTTGAAATTCGATTGTAATGTTGGGTCGGCGTCGCTGGGGTGCTGGCCCGAGAATATCGTTCACGACTGAATTGCAGATAAGAAAGCTTGGTTTTAGTACATTGTCTGATGCACTCTCGAAAATTTGGAAATGCTCTTATTTATATGGTGACCTACAGCGCAAGATCAGACCACTGCTTGAGGTCGCTGAGCTCTTGTGCAGAGAGCTTTCTAGCCCAAACGCCCGCATGAAGCCACTTTCGGCGATACGCGATGGGGGCTGGAATTCTCGGCAAGAGACCCTCTTCTCCTTTCTCCAACAATGTCTATGTTGGCGGCTCCTTCCTTTCCTCGCGCTCCTGCTCTCATGCAATGATTCATTTCATCTGCTTGCATTATGCCATCAGCAACCAGTGGCGACGGTCTCGAGAAACGTCTGCGCAATTGACAAATCAGCAAATGGATCCCCTTACTTTCGAATGGCCGAAAAGAAGAACAAGAGTATCATCAGTTCAGATCACCAGCTCCCATAGCCAATGACAAATGCAGAGCCATGTCGAGACAGTCCTCCTTGTGGGAAGACACATGACTTCATTCCTCTGATGCGGACAGCCCTTCAGAAACTCGTGTTTGCATACCATGCGGTATTGATTGCGACTGCGTGGCACATTGACTTGCCGATATCGAGCGATTAACTGCCTCTTCCATGGTTTGGCAATGTCTCTTTCCATATTCTCGAGTCCTCGCAACGGGCAATGTCGTGGTTTCGCATAGGATGTTTGCAGATTCATCATGATGAGGATGGGGAAAGGGTGTGGGAAGGTGCTTACATGTACCTTTTGATCAGCGTAAAGGCTGTGAAACGTGTCCTTGAGAAGTAGCATCGTACGACGCTTTGGGTGCGAATCTGTTAGGGCACCATGTTAGCAGGAATCAGTTGCAGTGTCCGAAGAGCGATTTGGGGAAATGTAGCATAGATTCAGTGCCACCAGCTCCCAATAGCCAGTAACGAATGCAGGGTCGTGTCGAGGCAGCCTGGGTAAGACACACGACTTCTCTCCTCTTTTGCGGACAGCCCTTCGGAACTCGGTTTTACGTCCTTGTGGTGAGCAGGGACGGCTGACATTTGACGCGCCAGCTACGTTCCGTGTTTCAGAGCACTTTCATGGTTTGACAGTCTGATTGGTATTCCAATGCCTCTTGGTTGGTCTCGAGTTCCGCAACGAGCAATGCCGTAGTTCGCATAGGGTGGTGCAGGTTCATCATGATGAAAGAGGCGGGAGTTTAAGTGAGGGCTGATGCTTGCCTTGTCAATGGTTCTGCGATCGGCGAATGCAATAAGCAAGTTTGATCGGCGGCGGTCATGGAAATCATCTGTACGAATTCATCTGGTCAGCAAAGTCTGTTGCGAATCCTCGACGATCAAATGTGGGACGTTTATCTCATTTTCAGAGCCCCTGGCTCCCGTAGCCAGTGACCAACGCAGAGCCACGTCGAGGCAGTCTTTGAGACAAGACCCATGGCTTCGCTCCTCTTTCGCAGACAGCTCTTCGGAACCCGGGTAGCATATGACTACTGGCAGAGCGTAATGTGCGCTGACAGCGGCTTGTTACGAGCGACGACCGACATTGCAGTGTTTGATTATTTCCGACGCCTCTGATTCCCCTTGAGTTCCGCGACGAGCAATGCCCTTTTTCACGTAGGGTGGTGCAGCTTCATCATGATGGGTGTCAGGGATTTCGTGGGCTGGTACATACCGTTCGATGCATTGAGGGCCGAGGCACGTTCTTGGAGACCGCTCTCGTGCTGTGTATCAGCTCGGTCGTGGGAAAAGGTCCATCGCGGAGTCTGGCAGTGTACCAGTCAGCCATCTGTCTCCATCCTCAAGATCCACTTGTCGCCAATGGAGTTCTCTTGGAATCAGACACTTCGGTTGTGCAGCAGAAAGTTGCAGAGTCGAGTCGAAGCATGGTGTGTGTACAAATGGAGCATGCTGATTGCATGCCCGGGTTCCCATTCGTACAACACACTCGACTGCTCTCCTCTTGACGGACAGCCCTTCGAAGCCTGTGTTGTTATTGCGACAATGGCGAAGAATTTTTGGATCACTCTCATGGTTTGTATTCCTGCCTCTTGAGGTTACAGGCTTCGCGACGAGCAATGTCGTGTTGTCGTTCGGGTCGTGCGGTACTCATCATGTTCTCGTGATGCAATTGAAGAGCGTTGGAGACATACCCAAAGAGTCTGACGCGTCCCCGTAGGGTCTGGCATAGTTTGTTGGTGTCATTTTGCTCCAACATTTTGTGATGTCCACCTCTTGACCTCCCTCAAGGTGGTTCACATCGCGAAGATAATGTGAGTCATAAGGCTCAACTTGATGACGCTGACCTTAAGCAACACAAGGGCTGCATCTTCGAAGTGACATGCAAAGGCACGCTGAGGCCCGACGCACTCGCGCAGAGACGAAGGTCGAACTTGTCGTTCGATCGATGCAAGACGCGTAGCTCAGGGAGGATACGTTCGCGGAGAGGATGGCACATCAGCATGCTCTACTCACCAAGGACCAGCGCGCTAGCTTTTCGTTGTGATGTTCGGTATTGTCGTCAGTGGGAATGTTTGTATGTAGCATCTCTCCATGGTCCCAGAGTGTTGCCAAACGCTCTCCTGAGGCCGTGGACCGACGCATGTGAAATTCAGACGGCCGATTGGCAGCTGAAAAGCCATGCAGCTGGGAAGGTCGAGGTTGCTCTTTCGGGTCTGTACTCGTTGTGCGTATGATCGTCGTGGTCGTCGAGAAAATCTTTGATCGGAAGTTTGCCGTGACGGGATGATGCTGCTGGGCCGCTGGCTGGAGAAAGGATGACCGCAAGACGTTTGCCGCCTACTTAGCTCGTTAGTTGCATTTTCAGTACAAAAAGCCATTGCCTGAAGTCCCTCACTTAGTTCCTGCTCTAGGCAACTCTTCTCTCCTGATTCGCCACCTACCATCTTCTGCAACTTTGTCCACGCCGACCGCACCACCAGCAGACCTGCCTCAGTCACTCGCAAGCCGCGCACGCACCTGCCGCTCGCTCACTCTCACCCAGTCTCGAAACTTGCGCCACTTCCCGCAGACTTTGATTCACCTGCCAAGAACAACCAATATCTCACCCACTCGACTCCCTCATCAAGCAGCATCCGCGATATGGTGATTCCAGACCAGGCGCCACCACCTCCTGGAAACTCGTCGGCTTCCAAGAACCTCCTGACCACCATGCCTGCCCTCTCCGGTTTTCCCGAACCTGGCCATCGGGCGCGCGAACCAAGCGCAGCACCAAATCGCCTCGACCCGCGCCAGTTCGTTCAAGACTTCCGAACTATCCTCGACCAAATCCGTCAATCGAAAAAGGCAAGACTTGATAAGATGTCAACTGATCTTAATGTGGTCTTCGATCAAGGGGGAGTCGCAACCGACCAGGAGATCGCACTGATGGAAACCTTGGAGGACGACATCGAGCTCATCGAGGAGCGCTACAGAAAGTTGGGCAAGGTCGTTGCTGGTGTGCATCCAAAGACTGGCCGACCGACACTGGAGAAGATTTTGGACGGCGAGACTCGTAGCTGGACCAATGATGATCTGAAAGTGTTGGTTGATGACCTGCAAGTCTCGGATGGAACCATAAGTGGCAAGAAGGCGCGGTCAAGCAATGGCAGGCAAAATAAAACGATGCGGGCTCCAGCAAAGGAAAATGCGGAGAGAGGAGTCGAAGTCAAGAAAATGACTGAAGCCGGACCCACCAAGTCCCAGCGGCGCATGGAAAAGGGACCAATGTTCGATGTCGATAAGGTTCGAGTCTCTGAGGCCACAAAGCAGAAGGTGTTGGAGGAACACGACGATGAAGCAGATGAGCAGGGCGAAGACAGTGACGAGAGCTCTGGCAAGGCGCCGAGCAATGCAAGCTCGTACGCAGCCAGATTGGCCAATAAGACCAAAGATCAGATGAAGGAGCGCAACAACTCGCCCGAAGAGATCATCGAGGTTCGTCAGACTGAGAGAGTGGCAGCGTCAAGTGAAGCTGATCGGAATGGGAATCCAAAAGTCGACGCAAAAGGCGCTCTACAGCCAGTGCAGGAAAAGGCGGGCAAGGCGAAGCGCAAATCCGAGCAAAAGAAGTCGAAGCGTCTCTTGTCCCAGTCCGAGTCTGCAAGCTTGCTTCGCGGAGCGCTCTTGCCAGACCCTTCAAATAAGCAGTCTGCACCACAGCAAGTCGAGGCGAGTCGGCCAGCGGCTACTGCTATCTCGAGGCAGTCTTCAAGCGACGATGGCAAATCATCACTCCACAGTCTCTTCTCAGCGGCCGGAGACGAAGGCGCTGGTATACCATCCGAGTGGTTGAAGCCTGGTGCCTGGCCAAAGGAAACATGCGACGATGTCGACATGCAAGATGTTGGAGAGATCGATGCAGGCGAGCCTCTCCATGACGCCGCGCAGCATCCAAGCCGCCCTGGCTCCCCTCGCCGTCGCGCTTCCAATGCCACGTCTCAAGAGAGTGGCAGCTCATCATCCTCTGGCCTCTTCGTGACCTCACACAAGAAGAGAAAATCGCTCACGAAGAAGCCGAGCCAGAAGATGGTCAAGGAGTCTTCACCTGCTGCCTCTGGTGTCGCTCCACCTCCACGCCGACCTTCAAGGACCCCGGGATCCAGAGGCAAGAGTGAGTTCATGCGCTCTCTCTTCGAGCGTAATGAAGACTCTTACGCTCTCCCAGACTCCCCGCCACGTGATCGTAGCCCAGCTCCAACTGGTGAAGAAGCAGCTCGTCGGGCTGCCGCTTTCTACACTGCTGAGCCCAAGACGAAGGAGATCATGCTGCTCGCGGCTGACAAGCTCTCGCAGCAGCAGCCTAAGAAGCGACCAGCAGACGAGGCGATCGACGGAGCACTGGGTGCGTTTGGCAGAGGCGAACAGGGGAAGGCCAAGGTGAGGAAGGGTGGCGAGGAGGCTGGCCGGCCGGGAAGTCGTGGAAATAGCGAGGCGAGGAAGACTCCGGTGGAGATGGGGCCGATGAAGTGGCCGGGGCAGAAGATGAAGAAGGCGAAGGGGAAGGGCAAGGGGCGGAAGCAGTAGAGTGGATGAAGGCCGTGTGGTAGGATTGCTTGTTTGGGGTGTTCTTGTATTGTGTTGTATTGTGTGTTGGTTTCTCTTGATAGCAGGTGTAGAGTACAAAAGTTTTTGTCTTGCAACATATGCTCTTTCCCTTCTCATGCCGATGCAGTCTTCCGAGCGATCGTGACTACAGATTATGCCAGACCGGAAGCTACACTCCTCCAGAAGAAAGAGCTCATTGTGTCATGCTCGTCGCCCTTGCTCTAGGTCTATCAACACAACAGTGGCACCTGATGTCCAAAAACTGCAGCTACCAGATACTAAGCACAACCGGAGAGACCGCAGCGAAGAGCTTCTTTCTCCAATAACATGCAAGTCTAAATGCCATTCAAACTCCGGACGAGCCACAAATCTGCAGTCGAACGTCTTCGGAGATCTGGAGTCATGTCCATTCTCTGACCATGAGTATCCCTCATTCTCTTCGCCAAGACAACATTTCGAGGCGTTCAGTCGCCAGATCGAGCCAGACGAGCTCATACAGACGTGCGAGAGAAGGAGATGGGAGTGAAAATGATACATCGACACCCTCACCCTTTCTCTGTAATCGCAACGACATCAGAGCCACTTGATGAAGCCACGCTGCAGCGTCCGCTCAAATGCTGAGGATGGAGAGAAAGAGATCTGCCTTTCTCCAAGATCTCCATCCATTGAACGCCACCCAGTCTCCAGATGGCACGCGACCGGACTATCCACCTTTGTCAGAGACACAGACGACACATACCAATCAAAATGGGACCAGATCTAACGTCAATCCTCCTCTCCATCGCCGTCGCTATCCTTGCTGTGGCATGTGGTTCCTGGATTTTGCTATCGGCAGTCGTAGAGCTGGGCCGCATGAAGTTCCTCGAGGCGATTGCAGACGCTATTGGTCTTTCTGGTGTTATTCTGCCTCGTTCTTCTCACTGCTGTCGCTCAGGTTTCACAATTCGCCTTCAATCGCTTCTTCTAGCACGTCTCTCGCAAAGGATAGGACTAGGAGCTGCTCTGGGTTTACGTCGCTCTCTACAATGCTGCAGCGGCTTCGTCGGCCTGGATTTTCAAAGGACTCGGATACTCAGTCCGCATCAGCGTTGAACATATAGAGCGCGTCGTTACCACTCAGTATACCGCTTTCAGGGATACAAACAGGCCTTCGAATACTTCGTGAATATCAGCATCAAAATTATGGAGTATATCGTTGTCACTCATCGCAATGCTTTCCAGGCGATAAGCAACAACGTCTCCTCCACCAGCTTTTCTGCTACTTGGAAAGCTACTCAAGCTGCAGATGATGCGCGATCGCGACGGCATCCTTTTCTAGAGACTCTGTGGATATGAGAATGTGAAGATGCTTACGGCTCTCATCTCAATTTTCTCTTCATCGTCGCCGCCATTGCCCGTGCATCTGGCCCTTGGACTCCGCTCTTTAGGATAGATTGGCTGAATCGCCTCGAGCCGGTCGAGGCAATGGTGAACTCTGCTCGCTGCCGTCTCTATGCTGTGTCGGTTCGCGTTCAATCGCTTTATGTCGCTCGTACCTCGCGGAAACTGGGACTGGGACCTGCTTTGATTACAACTTCGAACTTATGTGGTTTTACGTGGCCATATACCACTGCCTTGCTTCTACGTGGGCCTGGGGCGTCAAGGGATTGGGGTGGCTAGTGAAAGCCAGCGTCAAGCGCATGAAGTACGAAATCGTTGGCCAGTATAAGATTTTCGAAGAGACTAGCGCGAAATTCCTGGAAAGATACCCCCAATTCGCACGCAGACCAGAGAAATCCGGTCTAGAAGACATTCGAGAAGCCTTCGATGGACTCAAGACTCTGAAACGAGAGGTAGCGCTGGGGTTCTGATGGTACAGCTCCTGAGGCAGGCTTTTTGTTATTGGAGGAGAGATCCGAGAGGCTATCATTGAACTCATGAAATGCTGAAAGCTCTGATGAAAAAAGATCACTCAAGCGAGGCGTCTTATCATCTCAATCTCGTTGAATTTGTTTCGCTCCGTCGGCCTCGCTCATTGTATGCTGTCAGAGCTGCAGATGATGCACCCATTCGAAAGGCTCTATATCCAGAGACGGGAAGGTAGGTATTGCTTGACTCCGTTCTCTGCCGCACTCTGGAAGCCACCACCTAGCCAGCTAGCTCAAAGTAGTCGTCTGACTGTTGATCTGAGAGCCGTCGGGAAAGTCTGGCGAGCAGGTATGGGAGGAATACACACTCCTGTGCTTTACCGAGCTCCTGTGAGCAGATGACATATTGCTGTCTCTGTGCATCACAGAGGGTCTTGCGTCTCCGCCTCCAGAGTATGGCACGAAAGCACAGACACAGAAGTTGGGGACTGTTTCAGCAGCGTGGTGTCTCTCGTTCTCTCGAGCTCAAGCTTTCTCCTGGTCAGGAAGGTGTTCGAAGTTGGCCCGCAATGATCTCGTCTTCGCCGAATATCACAGACCATCTGTGGGCGAGGTTATTCAATGCAAGCTGCTGACCATCAATGACAATCAAGGGCTTTCTGGAGAAGAGCTGCCGGGTCCCCAACCCGGACACGTAGACTTTCCAGGCAAGAAATTTTCCGACTGCTAGGGATTGAATCTTTGTACGATTTAGGGTAACGTTGGATCCACTTCTAGGGCTCTTCTTCGTATGCAGCTCGTATCTTGCACCAGATCTTCATGACCAGACTCCCAGGTCGTCTCCAGGGATGGCATTTCCATAAGCTTACCAGGCACTCGACATGCTTGTGCAGAGAATAGAGTTCGCGTCCTTGGGCGTAGGGCTCAAACCCACGTATCGATATCAGAAATGGAAAATAACGCCGGAGCACCTTGACAAAGGCATGCCTGTATTGCGACAGACTAGGTTGAGCCGGACGGTTTTCGTGAACGCAAGTAGGGCCAGGTTGCTGCTTCGGAGAATTTTGAACTATGGAATGATGAAGTAGGCACTCATGCGATGGCAGCGGCTTGGCGGGGAGCTTGCAAAGCGAACAAGTGGCATCAAAGTTCTCCTAGCAAAATGTTGTTATCGCTTGTGGTAAGAATGTCATCAATGTGACGGGCTGAAGCAAAGCAAAGCTGCTTGAAGGGGATTTCAACAATGGCGAGGGCTGTGGATCTGGGTGCCTGGGAAGCAGTCAATTGCTCAACCGAGACTTGGAGGCAGATCGTTGTTCTGATCTTGTTATCCATACCATGATATCGTTTCCGTGCATCGCCGTATTTTCGCAAGCTCCGTACTCCGTTCCAGTCCTCTCTTCAGATCGTCAATCGACCCAAATCCAAAATCCTTACAGCCATCTGCAACGCCAGCATGAGCCATATACCGATCACAGCACCAAGAAGCATAGCCTGCCATTGTGAAGCCGTGCTCTTCGCCCACCATAATAGCTCTTGCAAGAATACATTCTGCCCATTCGTCTTCATCGCTCGCCGTAAGCCTGGTAGCCCGTCCAAGCTCTTCGGATTCATCTTCGCCCTGTAATTTGCCATGATTTCCGGAACCGCCGCGCTCTTGATTGCAAAGTTGTCCAAGGTCTTTCGATCTACGAATTTCCCTCGAGGTCCCTTTTCTTCGTCGACGTAATGTGAGAGGAGGGGTACTGCGAAGCCGCAGGAGGTTTGGACTGCGAGAGACATGTTAGCAGAGCTCAATGCAATAGATGCTGAAGCGGAAGTACTGACCTTTGAACACCTTCAGCACGATAATTGCTCGCATGGCAGGGTATTCCTCCTTGCCCATCCTCTTCAACCAGTAGTCGTACTCGGGATGATCTGTCTCATAGACCTTGCCTGTACAGAACCACCTCATGATTCGAGGTGAGCTCTCAAAGCTGCAGAACATGATCGTTGCTCTGCCATTCTCGTATACGTGGCTGATCGTCTCGACTCCGGATCCTGTCGCGTCCATGTAACCTACGAGATTCTCATTGAAGATGGTCAGAGTCGCGGAAGGCCGTCCTTTGGGCGAGCAATTAATATGCTTCCCCGTAAGAGGAGCAGAGGCAATGAAGAATAAGGACTGTCGAAGCGCCCATTCTTGGTGGTCTTTCGAGATATGGTCCCAGAACTTGACCATTGCTGCGACGTCAGTGAGGAAGAAGTGGAGATTGAAGACCTACGGCTCGGGGGAGGAATGAGTACATATACATCCCGCACGCCCTTTGCGGGCGTGACTAACACGCGGTATACGAATCTGGTGGGGACAGTTCGGGTCGCGTAGAAGAATAGGTTTTGAGTAACGCGAAGGATGCACCATGTCGGATGTGGGCGTGATCTGATAAAAGTTATCAGATCCGCTGACTCGGCGCCAGCTTGGCATTCTGTGGCGTCGGCAAAGCCGTTTGTGGTGTGATGCCGATTGACGTTCCGCTTCAGCGTGTGTATGCCTTTGTGTCCTCGCTGCATTTGACAATGCTGCACGTCACGCAGCGGGTACACTGCATTCGTTGACACGGACTGTCCACGGAGCGACAGAATGTGTGCCTCGTCGACCGATGCTGTCCACGGATCGAGCACCCAGCCAGCCGAGCACGTTGTACTTCCATCGCAGACACGTGTATAGCAGCGCGGTTGCACAGGCTATTGGCGCGTCGCAACTTAATTCGCGAACGCAAGACGGCGTGCGTTCCCCAAAGTTTGGGTCGACTTGCTTGCGCAGCACTCAGATCGGAGCTGGAACAACCGCCTCGCTCGGTGGCTGCCCGTGGAGAAGTAGGACAGCTCGTTCGGCAGAGCTTAGAATCAGTTTCGACAATGGCATGAAGTCTCCGAGATGGGGCTGTGCGAACACTGCAGTCGCAGTCCATAGCCCTCTCTGCCATCTCAAGACAGCAAAGTTGCCGTGCTAGATATTGACCGAGAGCCAGATATCACTCACCTCAAGCAGATTTCACCTCTTTATGCAAGATTTCATCTACCTGGCACCGATTGGAGGCCAAACGCATCGTGAATGGCAGTTTGCGCCAGGTCCACCAGTTTGTCAAGCAGAAAGTCCCCATACTGGGCGCTCCCCAGAAGATTGTGCTGTATTCCTCGTTCTTTTTCCTGGATCACTCCTCCGTCCTCCTTGCGCAGACCTGAAAGCTTTTCAATATGCCTCGTCCGACTCATTTCCTTATTTGTGGCTCGAATTGAGAAATTCCGGCGCGGAGTGGTCTGTTGCTCCTGCGGCTGGACACGATGCCTTGACGATGGACACAGCGATAGGTCGAGGGATGGGTTCGCGACTGCGATGAGCGTCGTTGCAAGTTGTGTTGGCGAAGAGCGGTGTGTGGATGGAGAAGGGTCGATGTGTTCCTGCATGGCAGCGCTTGCCTTCCAAAAAGCTCCTTCTTGCTCAAACCTCATAGTCGCTTCCCAGGCAAACGGGCAGCTGACTCCGCAGACTTCACATCATGGTCTGACGAACGCCAGCTACGATATATCAATCTCCTACGAACGAACTTCTCTCCGCGGACTACACTTCGCGCCTATACCGATCCACCACGTGCCGATATATGCTATCATATCTCCCCGTCCGAGAAACTTACCGAGGACGTGCTTCACCACTGCAAACGTTGCCACATCCTCGCCCTCGCGAACGTCTTCCCCAAAGCACTGATTGCCTGATCATATTAAAACTCCGACAATCCTTCGGCTCGCACTCTGAACCTCGTGCGCTGCGAACAACGGCGCTGCGTGACCAGCTTCCGCAAAAGACAACCTACCGCGCTGCTGCTGCACTTGACGCACCCGCAAGCCGAGGGCCTTCAACATTGGTCGCTACTGCGCATGTTGGCGATGAAGGAGACCGACATACCCTCAAACCCTACCACGCTCACAGGCTGTATCGGTCCAAGTCCTAGCGCTCCTTCAAGTTCTCCCTTGAAAAGTCTCGCAGGGCACCTCGCCAGCAAGATTGCGACATCTAAAGGATGCCCATAATGGACTGCATGCGATGCGCCTGGAAGAAAGTGACAACCATACCGAGACCCTTTTGCTCATCCACCTTCTACATCACCTTCGTCATCGCCTTCGCAGTCTTCACGGAGCAGTTTGTGTACGCGGCAATCGTTCCCGTCGTGCCTTTCACGCTCAAAGAACGCGGACACATTGACGAAGGTGACACCCAGAAGTGGACGACCATACTATTGGCTGTTTCTGGAGCAGGATGCTTCGTCAGTTCACCTCTGTGGGCTTGGTACACTGATCGTACGCAGAATCGGCGAATCCCATTCCTCTTTGGAATGTCGGTGATGCTGGGAGCGACAGTGCTGCTGTGGCTCGCACCGAACATGGCGGCACAGATATGTGGGCGCGTGTTTCAGGGTATGTCGAGTACAGTTGTGTGGACTACGGGCCTGGCTCTGCTGGCGGAAAGTGTATCACCTGAGCACATTGGAGAGGTCAGAACAATCCCTCTTCCTGCTGTTGTTGAAGCTGACCTTGAGTTCTAGGCTGCTGGCTATCTGGGCATCTCCTTGAACGCTGGAAGTGTTGCGGCGCCATCACTGGGCGGAACTGTCTTCAAGCATCGCGGCTACAACGCTGTCTTCGCAGTCATCCTCGCAGTGATCGCCTTGAGCATGCTGTTCCTCCTGATCATGAAAGAACGAGACCCCAGTCTGCACCTTGTCCGCGTCAACTCGCAACGAACTGGTGAGAATGCATTATTGGAAGTTGAACACAAGTCATACCCTCACCTCTCGGAGGCGCAACCTGATGAAACCTCTTCAACCGAAGTACCTTCGACCATGTACTCCCTGCCAGCACACTCCAACAAACCCGCCATGCTCAGGATCCTTTGCTCAGGCCGCTTCTTGGTCGCTCTGTGGGGCGTCTTCACTCTTGCAGCTGTCTTCGCAGGCTTCGAAACAGTTCTCCCCATCACTGTCAACGAACTGTTCGGCTGGGATGCTGAGGGCTCCGGTGCAGTATTCTTGCCTCTCTCGCTGCCAGCAATAGCAGGACCACTGGTCGGGAAGCTCACCGACAAGTACGGCGGACGCTGGTTCATCGCGGCAGCTTACCTGGCATTATGTCCTGCTCTGATCCTGCTGAGAGTCGTTGAGCACAACACAGCAAGTCAGAAAGCAGTGCTCATTGTTCTGTTGCTGACTATCGGATGCTGTCTTGCTGTCATTCTGGAGCCTTTGTTCGGAGAAATCGCGCATCGATCTCGTGAACTTTCGCAGCAGGATCGTGATGCGGGGATCGAGTCTAGAACGAGTTACTATGGACAGG
Source organism: Cercospora nicotianae (assembly GCA_029490675.1). Lineage (NCBI taxonomy): Eukaryota > Fungi > Ascomycota > Dothideomycetes > Mycosphaerellales > Mycosphaerellaceae > Cercospora > Cercospora nicotianae. The sequence goes on along the minus strand of JANQAT010000007.1, from coordinate 4,547,126 downwards.
CTTATGGCTTTTTCAACATGGCTTGGGCGCTCGGCGATACTCTCGGACCCATTCTATGCGGGTTCGTGGTTGAGGCACGAGGCTGGGCGATGGGGACTTTGGCGTTGGGAGTCCTTTGCGGGGTCACGGCTGTGCCTGTTGTGATGTTTTGTGATGGGTGGCTGCTTGCGAAGAGGAAATGAGGTCGTGAGGAGAATCGTAGATTAGGCAGAAAACTGCTGGACAGTGACAATTTTCAATTATATTGTTCTTTTGATTCTTTTATGTTGATCTAAAATTAAGCTGCAAAGCAAGCTACACAGCAGTAAAGAGTGACTGAGCTATGCAATTCGTCAACACGTCAAATCATCAAATCATTAGTTAGGGACAGAATTATGCGATGGCGAAAATCAAGGCAACAAAGGCAAGCCACCAGCCCAAAGCCGATGTCCTCCACTCTGCGAATCCTGCGCCCGCTCCAGTTTGAGTCACAGTCACAGTTCCGTTCCCGCTGCCACTGCTGCTGGTATTGTTCCCGCTTCCAGTTGGCTCCAGTGCCACCGGCGCAGTGGTAGTGCCGCCAAGGTTCACGAGGTTGGAGACAATCGCAGCCAGTGATTCTTGCGGAAGCGCGGCGATATCTGATGTTCGCAAGGCCGCAAGGGTATTTAGGAGCTGTTGTTGATTTGGTGGAGGGACCATGCTGTAGTAGACGGTATCTGTCACGACCATTGTGCCGGAGATGTTTTCGGTCGTGGCGCCGGGGACAGTGGTGTCGGGGGTGGCTCGAGTGCTGGATCCATCGTTGGCTTCGGGATTGCCAATTGATGAATTGTCGACTGTGACTGTTTCGGTTGGGGGAATGTAGTCCGATTGAGTTGCCTCAGGCGGTGGGGGAGGGTCTGAGGCAGTAGCAGTCTGGGGTGAAGTGCTATCTTGCGAGGGAGCAGGCGCTGGAGGAGTTGCCGAAACGATGGCTTCCGTTGAGGTCGGTTGAGCGGAGACGCTTGGTAGTGGCTGTGTTGACGAAGGAAGGTTCGCGGACTGGGAGTTGCCGACAATGAACTCCTCTTCCTCAATCAACTGGTTCGCACCCCTCCAGGGAGATACTTTCGGATCAATGAATTGCTGGTCCTGTCTCGCTCGAAGGCGAAGTCTCTGCTGTAGTCCATAGCCTCCCAACGAGTTGAGAGTTGCGGTCTCGCATGCACCGAAAGGATCTCCAGGAGGGAAGTATTCTCCAATCTGTGGTAAGATGTAATTCGTTGGGATTGCATTAGTGATGTTCTCAGTCACAGGAATTACCTCTCCGACATAGATCAGAGGAGTCTCCAGGGCCCGCGATGTAGCTGTGACGCAGCTCCGGACTCCAGTTCCGCACAGCCCGATGTCGTTAGCTGTAGCAGTTGGGCCCAGTCTCAGGTTCCAGCCGGATTCTCCCACCTGCGTCACGGAAGTTGTGCCGCCGTCCGGCAAGACGAGGGGACCAACCACGATGCTGCAGTCGTGATTGAGATAGTTCGAAGGACAAGGTGGACGGAGGCAGGATGTGCGACTAGAGAAATAGGACTGAGTGAAGAGTTCACTATTGCAAGATGTTGTGATGCATGTCTGTCGCTTGTCGGTATTGATGAATGTGATGGCAGTGCGTAATGGCGGCGAGTCCGGAAAATCTGACCAGTGGACAGCTGCCTCTTCTCCGAACTCGATCTGACAACTCCGGCCATCACAGCCAGCTGCATCCGAAGCAGGAACGAGGCCCGTTACGGAACACGATGGCTGAGGTGGAGCCATGGTGATGGTCTCTGGTGGCGATGCGACCGTGACTGTCACAGTCTGTGCGGGAGGAGCTGGCTCGTTGACGACCACTGTCGAAGCGGGTTCTGGGCCGATGGTGACAGTATCAGGGGCTTGCGTCACTGTCTGCACAATAATGCTTGGTGGTAGTGTGATCTCGGTGGTGATTGTTGAGCCACTCTGGACAATAGTTGTCGTTGTCGTGCTTGCTGGCAAAGTGACCGTGCTCTCTTCCGTGATTATCTCAGGTGGAGGAGCAGGCAAGGTGACCGGCGAAGGAACAGACTGAGTGACCACGATGGTAGTGGGCACAGGAATAGGTGTACCATCTCGTGTAATTGTGACTTCGGAGACTATGGTGCTCGTGATGATGTCGGTATCCGTGGTACGACTGATGACAATGTCCGTGGTACGACTTATAACAGTATTAGTGACGTTGTTCGTCACTGTCGCCGTCTGAGTGTAGGTCACAGGCTTGTAAATAGTCTTCTTGTACACCTCAGTCGTTGTAGTGATGTAAGTCGAGGTTTCCGTACGCGTCTTGGCTGGCAGAGTCTTTGTTTTAGTCACTGTTCTATAGCATCATGTTAGCGAAGCTTTTCGTTGAGTTGCTCCGTCTGCTCACTTGTATTTCTTGATTGTTTTGCCGGGCTCCGTGTAAGTCTCGGTGACTGTCTCCGTCTCATATTTAGGCGGCTCCGGGTATTCGAGCTCGGTGGTGCATGGCGTCTCGTATGCAGTGGTATACTCTATCACCGACGGCTCATCTGTGGTGTATGTTCTGACCACATAGTCGTCGGCAGCGACAAGCAAGCTGCCCTGCAAAACCGCAGCAGCAACAACAAGAGCTCTCGGAGTGAGCTTCATAGCTACTTGTCCGCAATGGAGCAATGCAATTCGGCAAGAGAAGGTGATTTACCACCCAGCGACAGCAGCACGTGCAGTCAAGTCGCAGAATACCCCGGTCCAGCCTTAACAGCAATCCAGACGCAGACGAAAACAGCGGGAAGTGGTTCGTCCAGGCACGAGGGGAACTCTTAAAGCGGAGTCAGAACAGGCTGAGTGTCAAGCCTCGTCATGCCTCCAGAGCATTGGGTTTGGCAACCGACTGCGCATCACATTCGGGGCCGTGCAAACTACGGCAGATGTGGAAAGATGCCTGATTCATACAGTCCAGACATGGCATGAGAGCTACATCGTGCGTGTAAGCGTGGGATTGTGGCTCGATCCCTCATGTTGGGATAGGTCTGTCTTTGCTTCTGGCCCAGATCGATTGCCAATCGTGGACATGGAGACGGCTGGTCTGGCGATGACCCTACCAGTAGCAGCTGCTCGAGGCGGCACAGTGCGTTGTCGTCCTGCACGTCTGCATACAGCTTGTCGATGGGTGTGATTCAATTGGACTTTCGAGGCTGAGCGACGCCAAGTAGGGCCGTATCCGGACAATAGCGTGTTGCCCGCAGCGGTGCTCGTGCTATTGGTGCATGCTGTGCGGCTGCATGATTCGGGTCGACGGGCCTCTCGGATTCGTGGAAGTCGAGAGTTTGCTAATCCTGCGAGGCTTTCATTCCAATTCTAGCAATAGAAGTCGCTCGCCTCTGTAGCACTTTCCCATAGCGCTACGGCCGCAAAATTCGATGCACAGACGCATTAGTCTCTGTGGCATACATTGCAAACACCATTGTGTGCCAAGATGCAGCCGACGATAGAGAAATGCAAAGAAAGGCCCTCAGCCTTGCGCAGTGTTGTTGACAAGGCTGTGGTGGGGCTCAAAGTTGCTTGTCACCGATGCAGAATCCTGTCTCCCATGCGTCTGGCTGCTGTGGCATGCAAGCCAGGCTCGTGCGCTCAACATGGCAGCTTGCGCCACGATGCGATTTACGCGGCCTTCTCTTGACATTCAAGAGTGAGCCAAGCAGTCTGTATGGTATACTGCAAGCAGTGGTTTAATCACTGCGCAGTGCAGATTGCCAGCCGGTTGGAAAATGATGGTATCGCACGGCTGCGTGCAGTGGAATCCCGCCCGAAAGGTACCCACGATCGCTCAGCCTGTCGCCTTGCATGATCTCGACGCGACAGGAAGGCGAGGTGCATGTACTGGGCAGGTGGTGTTCTAGCTCGACCGAGCTGTGCGCCATGTGTGTGTCGTGCCGTGATGGGCTCGGCCTGGACAAGATCGCGTTCAAGAGCCGCACGTCTGGCATCTGACTGCGCATGGTATTACACCTTTGTGTCACTATCTCAATCAAAGTCGTGAGCAGCTTGTCTGGTAAATCTCGTTGCCATGTCTGGAGTTATTTCGATCCTTCCCAGTCGCTTCTGGGAAGGGAACGACGGCAATTGGTCCACTTTCGCTTTTCAGGTAATGGTTCAGCTTCCCGCGCTTGAACATCAGTTTTGCTAATGAGTTGCATCAGATAGGGAACCCTCCTCAGTTGGTCCACCTACTACCAGCGACAATTGGATCTACTTTCTGGCCAGTCAATATTGCAGGTTGCAATATCGCGTCAGACCCCACGGACTGCGCAGACCTTAGGGGTGGACTTTTCGCGCCCACAGCCTCGACCAGTTTTGCCAACATTACTTGCGACGGTCTTGAATTTTGCGAGCTTCCGTATAATGCTGCAGAGATTGCACTCGGCTACAGTGCAGCGGCAGCAGTTGGCCGAGATACGGTTGTCCTGGGTAGCGGATCGACTTCGCCTCGCATAGAGCAACAAGTCATCGCTGCATACGGCGAGAAGACACCCCTCGTCGGCTCCTTTGGTCTAAGCGCCTACACCACGAATGTAAATAGCTCCCTTCCACGCGACGCGCAGACGTCAATGCTGGAGACGCTGTGGCGAGATAAAGTGATCTCGAGCCAGTATTTCGCGTATACCGCAGGAGCGTATTATCGCGGCGAACCCAGTCAATGGGCCAGTTTGACTCTTGGTGGTTACGATAGCCTCCGCGGCAATGGACCAAAGAGAATAGCCGTCGATCTCAGCGACGATAGCACGTCCGACTTGATTGTTGAAATCCGCAATATCAAGATTGGATCCGCGCAGCTTGGGACCGCCCCAGGATCGGCGCAAGTGAATTCGAGAATACCGGAAATCTGGTTACCTGAGTCCGTGTGCGAGGTGTTCGAGACGGCATTCGGACTCGTATGGAACAGCACGCTCGGCTATTATCTCGTTGATGATGCCCAACATGAGCAGCTGCTCGATGAGGCCCGAAGCGTCATCATTTCCGTGGCGGCGAACGACACTTCGGAAGCGGTACAGATTGAAATGCCATATGCCGCGTTCGCTCAGGAACTCAGTTGGCGACTGGCGAATAGTACAGACCCGAACACCAGATTGCGGTATTTCCCGCTGAGGCGTGCAGCGCCGGGCACGACGAGTATCTTAGGTCGGGTGTTTCTGCAGGAAGCGTAAGTCACACCCAACTTCTCAGCGTCTCATGGCTTCGATCTGCCGCCACAAGCCATGCGTCACTTGCCGTAGTGCGCATTGCTGCCCCCTCAATCGCGCAATCATTGACGGACGAAATGAGTGCTGACTGCCATGCAGGTATCTTGCCGTAGACTATGAGAAGCGCGAGTTCTACCTCTCACAAGCGCAGTTTCCGGAAACGCCGTCTAACACCGACCTCGTCTCTATAGGCGGCGATGTTGACTCAGGCGGCCTCAGTGTGGGCGCGATAGTTGGCATCGCAGTGGGTGCCGCTGCCGTTGTCATCATATTGCTCGCAGTAGCTTTCTGGTTCTGGCGTCGCCGCCGTCGTGCGCAGCGAGAAGAGCGGGAGCTACAGTACGCTGCATCTGGCGTCTTCTCGCGCAACTCGATTGCAGGAACGACCATTAACGACACACCGAATAATATGGAGTTTTACAAAGCGGATGCGCAACCGGGCATGGCAGAGCATAAGCCCGAACTGGATGCAACCGGGACCGCTCGAGGCACCAATGCATACCACCGCCACGAGCTTTCAGCAGGAAGTGTACGAAGGACTTCGCAACAGACTGGCATCTCTCGATCAGCCATCTCACCAGTTTCGAATCGCCATACGCGCAGCATGTCATATGGAAGTTCTCTGAGCCAGCCGAGTCCGAGTGTGGAGCATTCGCCTTCACCTGGACACGCATCGCCTGTCTCGAACCACGCGAGCAACGCGTGGTTTGGCGGCTCTGGGCCATTCCATGAGTTGCATGCAAATGAGATGGCCATGCGAGGGGAGCAAGCGCACTCTGGTCGTCCGATCTCTGGTGAATCAGTTGGTGCGTCGCCTGCAAGAGATGCGAGTCCTATTCCAGCGCCATTAGTGCCTGCCGCTCCAGGCGTCTCTGCGACTATCAGCTCTCCGGCGGAGGTGAGAAGTCCAATTTCTCCGGAGGAAAGGCGAGTGATCGATTAGTGTTCCTGGTGCGGTACTTTCCGCAGTGCTCGGCATTCTTCGCCATTGGTTCTGTACAGGTCAATCATTCATTCTTAGAGAAAGTCCTTGGTAGGATACGCTTCGCGAGCTGTAGTTTAGCTATCTTCAGTTGAAATGGAGAAGTTTTGTCGATGTCGACGCGTGCCTTTCACGTCCTCGAGACGCGTCGGTCAAGACTTCGCCTCTCAGCAGGTACCTGGTAACTTGCGCGATTTCGAGGGTATCGAGAGTCATGATAAGTGTAGCACCACAGCAAGTGAAGAGATTGTGGTTGTCTTCAGTAAGAATGGACGAGATTGTGAAGGGTGGAAGTGGAAGGAGGGCACGACTCGTGACGCGGGAGGGGCCGCTGCACATGACTCGGCTTGTTTGGGCTGGGCTGGCTGTTTCTTGTTTTCGCCCTTGCATCCCGAACTTGAAACCATCACCGCGCATCCGAAAACAGCAAGTTCCATCGACGCACGACCACATTCCAGCTGCGCACGAATCGCCCTTGGCCACTTATGGTCTTGTCATGTGAGAGCGCCGGACACGGCCCTAATGGGCCGCTCAACAAGCACGAGAAACGCGTCTACCAACACTACGCCTGGGCGCCGCAAGCAGACAGGTCGCCCGCGCGCTATGTCTACCACCAAATCTTCCATACCAACTCTCTCGGCTTCCCCCGCGTCGCCGACTTCCCGTCGCCTACTGTGCCTGAGCCTATGGAGATTGACTCTGCGCCGGCACCGCAGATTTCCCAGGCAGAAACCAGCGACATTGACATGGAAGACGCGCCAGCAGTGCGCCGAGTACAGTGGACCCCGCCAGCAGACTACAGCCGGCCCTCCTCGCGCGCTGCCATTGGCAATATGCTGCCACGCACCGCCTTGTCCAAGCGCATCCATCTCATCAATCACCTCGAGACGTACGTGCCGCTGGAGCCGTACCCGCTCAATCTCGACGTCGACATCTCCCATCCGTCGATATACGACAAGACACTCAGCGATACCCCTCCCGTCAAGCCATTGCATGCCAGCACTGCGGGCAAGACAACTCCGACGACGAAGGTCCGCGCCAGCAACACCTTCTCAGTCCCCGACGACTCCTCGTTCAGCGAATTGTCGCCAGAGCACGCGTCCACCCCATTCCCATTCTCGCCGAGACAGGCGAAATCGTGGCGCATTTCTCCTCCCAAACAACGCGTGACACCCGAAGGACGACCCATATTGTCGCCAGTGTCACCCAGAGAGTCCACCACCTCGACGTCACCACCGCGTCAGCAAACCACCCTCTCGCCAGAAGTCCTATACCCTAGCCTACAGGTCGCGGGGCGCAGCCCACCACAGATTGCGGGGCAGAAGCGCCGGTTTGAAGACGCCATCAAAGACGTGTATGAGGAGGATGACGACAGACCACAGACGGTGGCTGGTTGCTTCTTCGGTGTTGTGAGAACAGTCGTGTCAACAGTGGTCGGCTGGCTCTCCCGCGTCATCCCGGGCCGAAAGCCAAAGCGCACTACACAAGAGCAAGAGATTTTCGCATTGCGCCTGTCATCGCGCGAAAGCAACAAGAGACGCGCTATCAGAAAGGAGGACATTGAGGCGGATCCAATGCCGGGCTACTACCCCGGCAGTGCAGGGCAGATGAAGGACATGATTGCGCCCGCCCACAGATCGGCACTAAATGCCAGCACACTTGCCACTCCACCAGATTCACGGCCAGGCAGTATGGAGAAGTCATCTCCCGAGCCCGCGCGCACGGCCTCGCAGTCACGCAGTATGCCAAATTTGTCACAAGAATACAATAGTACACGAACACAACTGCCATCTCCAACAGAAGAGCCTGGCAGCATGAACAGGAGCGCTGCACCGACAGCCGACCTGATCGACCTGAGGCAGAACTTCACAGCTTCATCACAGTTACAACATCAGAATCTCCGCAGAGCTGCTAGCATGAAGCAGCCATTGCAGCCATCGACACACACTGCGACCATTGCAGCCCGCAAAGCAGAAGGAAGCCGCAGAAACCGAAATTGAATGTTCCTTTCCGCATGCGAGGCGCGAATTACTCAAAAGCGAGGTTCCCGCCAATGAAGACGAAGGCGGAACTCGGGCTACTACCACCACGCAACCCACCAGATCGGGCTACACGCAACAAGGAGGCGAATGAGAGAGTCGATGCGCTCGTGGAAAAGGCGCAGCGCATAACCATTGAACCACCAGAACAGAAATCATTGCGCGAAAGTGTGCGTGCACGCAAGCATCGCCAGGAGCAAGAAGATGCTCGCCAGCAGCAAGTCGCCAAGGTCCGCCAGGCCGAAGAGGAGGCACGACTGCAGGCAGAACGCGAAGCTGAAGAGGCCAAGCAGAAGGCCGAAGAGGAACGCAAACAAGCAGAGGAAGCTGCCGCAGCTGAAGCAGCACGACGCAAGGAAGCGCTAGAGAACTTTGTGCCAACAATCTCGGAAGATTGGCAGCAGACGATTGCCAGAGAATTGGCTACGACAGACCCAGCTAAAACCGTGGCTCACAGCACACGAGGAGTCGAATTGACACGCAAGACATTCGGCTGTATTTTACCACAACAGAACGAGCACCAAATCAAGGCTGCTCAAGACCCAAGTGTCCGCAGAGGACCTTCCGGTTGGCTCAACGACGAGGGTGTCGATGGCTTTATTGGCGCTATCGTCGACCGCAAGCGCGAGCAAGAAGGCTTCGTCAAAGGAAAGGGAACTCCCAGCTACGCTGCTTTCGGCTGTGCTTGGTACACCACCGTCAAGAAGGGCACAATCAAGTCCATCAGCAGATGGGCTCGTCGTCAACAGATCGGCGACCAAAAGCTTCTCGAATGCGAGAAGATATTTTTCCCCGTTAACACTGGAGCACATTGGGTTCTCCTCATCATCTCTCCCAAAGACCGCACGCTGGAATTCCTCGACAGCGCTGGAGGAAGCGGTCGCTCCTTTTTCAGACTTGCCCGTGAATGGCTCGCGATGGAGCTGGGAACCAAATATGTCGAAGACGAATGGAGAGAGCTCGAATCAAAGAGCCAACAGCAGTTGAATATGGACGACTGCGGTGTTTTTACATGCATGAACGCGCTGGCTAGCGCGAAGGGATTGGAGTTTGAGGCTGTCAAGCCTGTTAGAGATATGAAGCGGGCACGAGAGTACATCACGTGCGTTTTGCTGGATGGCGGGTTTGGAAAAAGTTTTGAGCTGTGAGCTATGCTCGCTCAACATGGGTTGCTTATGGGTGCATTTGCATGGGAAATGGCGTTTTTTTGTTTGGCTTTTGGGGCTTGGGTGGTGCTGTCATGCATTGAGATACCCCCATTCGCTCGCCCGTGCGGGGCGAGCCTGTTTTGCTTTAGCGTAGACGGCCGCGACAATGATAGAATGAGTGAATGATAATGACTTTGTGTGACTTCAACTACTGCCTCTCTCTGATTCTCTGGGTGCTTGTGTGCCATTGTGGGTACCTTTCCTGAGGATTGACCCAGTGTCGGAGTCATTGAGATGTGTCGTTCCATGAGCGCTTCTCTGATTATCGGAACGCTTGAGAGCCAAAAGAGGTGAATGTGGCCGAGGGACTGAAAGAGCGAATTCGATGGAGCGAGACAAAAAAGGCTCCATGGCTCGGATTTCAAGAGTTGCTGCAAGCCAACGGAGGTAGAGAAGGATTGTGTTCTGGTTTTCGTCGATTGGCAGAGCGATGCTGGAATAGCTCAGTTTCTCCAAAATCCAGAGAGCTGGAATGCCAACGGAGAAGAATATAATCGAGATCTTGGGAGAACCATTGATTGGAGCGCGGTCGAAATGGTTGCATAGCTCTGATTCCAGGAGCTGCTGAGAGGCAATGGGGATAGAGAAGGAAGAGGTTGTAACATTCGTCGATCGGTGGTGTGATGCCGAAGCAGCTCAGTTTCCCAGAATTTAGAGTGAAGTGAAGCCCTCCGCGTAGAAACTAAGGACCTGAGGCACCAACTCACTGGAGGCAAGAACACCCACCACTACTGCGAACAAGTGAAGGCACGCGCCTAATTCGAGAGGCAGGAGTGCTTGCCATCTCGGAATCACCGCTGCACTTGACTTCCCACTCGCATTGCGACTCTTCCCACTACCACTACATCAACCAACACCTCACACAGGTTCTCCCGCCCGATTTCCTCCCATTGGAGACGTTCACTGCCAGCAATCGTGTACCGTCGTAAGTTCCGCGCAGCAATGGATGAACCTGCCTCAGACTCACCGCCCGTTGCAAACAGAACTTATCAGCACGCGACGCCACCCCAAATCGCCATGTCGCGCAATCGCGTTTCCCAAGGCGACAACCGCCGCTTCAACAACGCACCGGTGTCGACACCTCAGCACCTGGATCAGATCGTCCTCCTCCACCCCGCTCTAGTGGAGGACCAACAACTCATCTTGCGTATGGCACGCTACTGGAAAATGTGCAAGCAGGCAAGCAAGCTGCTGTGCGTTTTGTTACTCGCTTGGTGGGCGGCGAGCGTCTTTGGAACAAGTGTCGACCTTTCGCAGTCTCCAGGCGTCGACGTATCTGGTCCACCAACCTGCAAGGAGGTCCTCACCACACCCACGACAACCCATGATTTGGTCAATCTGGAAACATCTCTTCACGCCGAAGTTGCGACTTGGTGGGCGCAGCATGGCACCCATTCACAGCAAAGCAAGGCCCCGCCGATGTTGCTTCCATGGCTCAACTCGTGTGACCTGCACAACTCATTGTCATACTATGATGCAAGCGATGTAGCGTCGGGCATCACATTGCAACGCTGTATCGAAGAGTCAGTACGCCTATTCGAAGAAGTCAATCGATACGAAGCAGTTTCCAACATCTTGGCTCGTGTCCTGGCTACAGTCTCTCACATTGCAGAACATTATCGAAATGCGAGTGAAGAGATGTCCGATACCACCAACACTATCAAGCAAACACCCAATCTGGTACTCGACCTATTGTATGCTGACAAGAAGCGTTACTTGGAAGCCACATTGGACCGCGTCTCTGCTGCTCTTGTAGAGACTCAACAACGGATCGACGCTCTTGGCCTGGGATCGTCCATAGACTCACGGCGGTCATCGCTGGCTCGGTGGAGGAGCACATGTGATCGCTTGGAATTAGAACGCATGGTTTCAGCATACCTCTCTGCAAGTGAGGAAAGTTGGTGATATGGCGTCTCCAAACCCAAACAGAAAAATGCGTTCAACGAAGGCCCTAAACACACCGGCTTCGACAATGTGTTGTCGAGCTGCGAGAAGGGCGGCTACGGCGAGTGCCAGGTCACGTTGTGCGCAGGCAAGGTTAGGCAACAGCACGGTCTCGACAGAAGAAAAGAAGAAAGCCATGCGGAGCCGTGTCGATCGAGGCGGGGACAAGATCAAGGTTGGGATTGATCAGGCGTTGAGAATTAGGGGTCACATTCTGATAGCGCATGAAGGTTGTCATCGCTGAATCTGCGACGCATTTGCAGGAAGTACAATGGCTAATCATCGAAAATCCAAATATCGTGTTTCTGGCAAATGGCGCAGAACTGTCGTCTCCGGCCCTTGAACATAATGCGGGCTGGGTCTCGCGGCAGATGAATGCTCTATTACTAGCAAAAGTCCGATGTGACTGACGGTGTGCAGAAGCACCCAGACCACAGGTTGTCATCGGCCTGGCACAAAGAGAGTTGGAGGCTGTAGGTGCTGAAGCAACTCAGGCATGATTTGCCACCATAATTTTGAGCATATCACTTTCGGCAACGGAGCATTGTCGCGTCTGAATTGGTGCAAGACATCAAACACGGCCAGGACTGGACAATCAGTCACTTCATCACCCTTTCCTAGCAGTCTCCTTGACACCGCGCCAGCAGGAGCAGTCGTAACTGCTTCTCGATCTCAGCAACAGAATCTCAACTACAGCATCTTCTGATCAAAGCACACTGCATACTCCAAGTAGCATGTCTGACCTCAAGAAGCTTGCCTGCATGGGTCCAATACGCAAGTTACCTGGAATCACGCGATTCAAGCGATAACCGCCGAGAAGGCCAATGACCTAACTATCCACCAAAAGGTTCATCGGGTGCGCAATATATCAGAAGCCTTCATTGATAAAACACGAAAAATACAAGCCGTCGTCGGTAATTGCCGTCCTGTGCAGTGCCTCCACGATGGAATCATAGTCGCCAATCAAGGGCGTACTCGGCGTCGGACAAGGCTGAGGTGGCGTGAGCGCAAGGCTGAGATGCAATGCACACCGCGTTCAGGAGCAGTCATTTCGCGGGGCAAATCTCTTCAATCTCGTACTTTGCTCATCGCCCTCTCTCTTCGGTATTCGGAGTCTTCGCTATTTGCCCAGGGATCATGCAGATGGACAATCCAAATCGTGACATGAAAAGCATGCAAACCGTCCAGATCGAGTCGCATCCGGAAGCCGTGGACTCGACTCACCATCAATGGAGCAACCATCTCCGCAATCCTGAGTCTCTGACGAACGATTTGAATCGCAAAGAGGAGAAGCACTCCGCGTACGTTCAATCCTCGACCTTCCTACGCAGTGACCACGAAGCTGGCTACGCTGCTGATGCATCCCACAATGATCCTACGCCTCTGGAACTCAGTCAGCATGCACGATCCCGGGGACGAGTATGGGGTCTGTCAAAGAGGACATTCATCGTCGCAGTTGCAATCGTCGCGGTGGTCGTGTTGGCGGCTGTGTTGGGGGAGTCTTGGGTACTCTTTTGAAGGACAATGTCGATGAGCGCGATTCAGACAACACCAATCAGCCAGTGGAGAGTACCGATCAGCCCACAAACAGTATCAATGAGCCCGCAAACACTACCAATCAGCCCGCAACCAGTACTAATGAGCCCGCAAACACTATCAATGAGCCCTCGCTGAAGGGATTTTCGCCCGTCGACAAGACTGGCTTTGCACTGCTTACGCCTGCTGAGGGGACATCTACGTTTGTGTACTATTATACTGGTGATGGACTTGTCGAGGTCGAGTACAAGACGGGGCCATCCGCCAACGCTTCTGTCACGCCGATCAAAATCGCAAACAACGCGAAGCCAACTTCTCCACTCGCTGCAGTGGAGATCAGGCCTCCTGGGTTGTCATTGTACCGGGTCGTCTTCTACATTGACAACGACAACCTGTTGAACTTCGTCAATACGACGCTCAACGGCGACTGGTGAGCTGCCATGCGTCCCTCCGTGTAGCAGAAACTAAAGCAGCTGATGCATCGCAGGTCCGAACCCTACATCGTGTTCGACGATATGATCGCCGAGCCCAACACACGAGCACTTTCGGCAATCGCAGGCAGCGGTGGCGATGAGGCACTGTCCGGGATTCGCGTATACGTTGGTTCCAGCAGTAATTCTAGCATACAAGAGGTCGGAATATACTACGGCACCGCCAAAGGGGGAAACTCGGTCGGGCAATGGTACAAGTGGGAAGCATTCCGCGGAAGCGACCCAAAAGCCGGAGTAGCATCGGTCTTTGTCAATGGTGAGGCTCATGTTTATATGAGGAGCAGGTTAACAGGAAGATTAGTGCGGTTCGTTTGGAGTTACGTCGGGAACAGCCGAAAGTGGGCCAACGGCGCCGTTGATTCAAGAATTTTTCCAGTAGTGGAGGGAGGCAGCATTGCTGCCACATCCGCAGGTAATGGAATAGACTACGTCTTCTTCCAGACCGCAGATGCAGGGATTGTGGCGAAGTTCTGCTCAGCAGCGGACTCCTGCCACGATGGTCTCTCCGGAGCCCCGGCTCCTCAAAGGGCTCCGGCTGGTTATTCACTTGCCGCGACAATGGTAAACGGAACGGCAATGATTGTCAACCAGGACAGCACAAAGCTTTCGGATTTTATGTTCACCAGCGTGGCTCGCAACGGCTCAATCAAATCCTCGTCGATCAGTACCTTGTGACAAAGTCCGAGGCTACTTTTCCATTCAGCCAGCTGCGGTATTCCTAGCCCACACCAGTAAACCGAGAAGGATTGCAGAGACTAGTCCAGATACCATGAGAATCCCCTATGTACTCATTATCAACATATACAAATACATCGCAGGCAATAGGACCAGCTGCAATTACTTCTCCCCAATGCATACACTGTCTCCCTCCCTTCCAACAGCGCCCTAATTCCCCTTCTTCCTCCCCCGTCCCTCAAACTCCCCACTCCAACGCCAACCTAATTCCCCTTCCTCCTCCCCCCATCCCTCAAACTCCCCACAACCCCGTCAACCACACTCCCCACCGGCTTCGTCGCATCTCCCACACCCCCCAACACCGGTCCAGTAACACCCTTCACCGCCCCACCAACCGGTCCCCCAGCAACCTCCTCTCCTACATCCCCAATAACCCCCAACCCAAGATCTCCTCGTTGACGATTAATATCACTTTCCGTACAATTCCCAAACCTATCAGTCAAAGTCTCAAGACATCTTCCATCGGATTCTTTCCCGACGCAGTTTCCTGGAGGTTTGGAGCAGAAGAGGCCCAAGGCGGGGGATAAGGCGTTGACTTGGCAGCAGAGGGGTGTGCCGTAGCAGCCTGTGTCGGGGTCGGAGGGGGCTTCAGCTGCAAGAAGAGGAGACGAATATCAGAGAGAGAGCCCATCGAGAGGATTTGTAGGAATGTAGAAGTAAGGTGCTTACTGATGATGCAGTTGACGACTGCGGGGTTAAATCGTAGCAGAGCAAGTCAGCGGCGAGAGCGACGGGGAGGGCTGCGCCGGTGAAGGTTGCTTCGCAGCAGTGGAGTTGGCCGCCGTCGGTGCATTGGAGTGGTTCTTGGACTTTGTTTTGGGGGAAGGCCAGGGCGAGGCTCGAGTATGCGAGCGCGAGGAGAAGAGAGGAAGGCATTGTTGGTCAAAGGCCTTTGGTCGATGAAGTAAATTTAACGCGATCAAGTGAAGATGTAATCTGAGCTGTCGTCTGCCGAAGTGTCCTGCAGTCTGATTGTGTCGAAGATATATATCCACAAGTAATAGAGGACAGTATGAAGAATGACGTCTCTTCAAACAAAAGTCTTGCTTCTCCCACAACTCGCCAGATGCATAGGAGTCGTCGCGAGATGAGGTACGTGGCTCTCCATATACTGCAGGTGGCCGATTCATGGTCGCGTCCCTTCGAGTCGAGATCAGCATAGAAGGAAATTGACGATCGTCTCCCAATGCGGCCGGAACGGAAAGGTCATCAACAAGAAGATGTGAAATTGAACCTTGTGAAGGTGGCGGACCTGTGGCCGGTGGCTACGACTTAAGCTCACCACATGTTTCACTAGCCTGAGCTTGCAAGCACACCAGGTTGGTATGCGAGTCAGAGGTACCGGATAGTGTTCCGACAGGGCCGGGGTCCCTTTACTATAGTTGAGCGCCGCCATATGCACGTGCAAGCGATTCGGAGAATTCCTGCAAGGTGCTGTGGAGGAGATCTATGCTCACGATCGATCTGGAGCGTCTTCGCTGCAGACTGACGCTGGAATTGGAGTGGCGCTGCGTTTTTGCTCAACGCTTCCTGCTTTGCTTGACCAGGCGTGGGCGCCATAGAGCCTGTGATATCGACCCGACATCTGTACGTGTCGGTTTGGGGCATCAGACACGCAGCCCACACATCACTGAATGGAGTCATGCTGAAGATCTGGAGACAATGTCATGCGTTCGTAAATAGTTGTTGTGATAGAAGAAAGGCGATGCTGTGAAGGTCGCGCATGTCATCCTCGTCGCCCTCCACTGGCCCAAGAACTCGGCGGCGAAGGCAACGCACGATCACTGTAACTGCGAACTTCTAGCCGTCTGCGTTCTTCCCAATCCGGATGACGGTGTGCGTTCGCTTCCTGTAACACAGACGGCTGATATCGTTGCAAAACCTGCTGCTGCGAACGCCTCGCCCATGACATAATCTCGTCAGATGTTACAGACATCTCTTGACTGTCGTCAGACATTGGCGAGGGCATGACGGGAGGTAAGGCAGTCCAGACACCATTGTTCGACTCAAGTCCGCCGTAACGATGGCTTGCGCTTGGTATCTGCAAGGCGATCCTGCTGCCACGGTGGCTGTGAGATGATGAAGGGGCTGGAGATGGTGTGGGCATCGTGTCAGCTCTTGGGCGGCCGGGTCTCGGTGGGCGGCTTGGGTGGTCTGCTCCTGCAGCTCTGTCGACATAATTGGAGAACGCGCCCTGTCGAGCTACTGTTGCCGGGAAAGAAGGCTCGCCGGGCTCTATTCTCGATATTCGAGATTTCATGTCCTCATAGGGCGAAGACAAGGACATAATGTTCTGCTCTCGGTGCGGAAGAGAGTATCCTCGCCGCCGTGTGCGCGATTTCGACCTCACAGGGTGTTCCTTTTGGTAAAGCTCCCACTGCTGCTGACGTATCGTGCTATCGCGGTTGCGGGTTGTGGGCGGCGCGATTGGACCATTCGATGTTACTGCTGTGGTGGCGTCACTCAAGGCGGAGATGTGGCCTTCTCTGGTCGGCTGAGAACCTTCGGGATGATCTTCAATGCTCTCTCCAACGCTCCGAGTACTGTAATTCCTCAGCTCGACACTCTGTTCTGAAGCAGGGGTGTTGTCCGCTTTCAAGTGCAGCCACGAGCTGTTCAGCCCCAGACTACCGGTAAGTGTGACATTGGCAGTCAGCTTAGGATCCATTCTACTCCTTGAAGTCGTGTTTGTCGTAGTCATGAGATTCTTCGTCTTGCTCCACATCTCGCTGACGGTGCTTGGAAAGCTCACTGCTTGTGACGCGCGCTGCACACTTCGTTTGACAAAGCCTGCAATCATCGGCATGCAGCAGCAGACCACACCCAGGTACATCTCCGCGATGCGCCAGACCGCGATGTCGAAATAGTCCCATGTAGGATTCTGGGTGCTATTAAGCCTGGTAATGAGGTAGTAGAACTGGACAATACTTGTCGCTGTGGTGACAAAGCCGACCAAGAAGGTGAAGAGAAGCCCAATCTTCTTCGGCCAAGTCATTCGTAGCTGAAGGATTTTGCGCACGGGCAATAGCAGCACTATTACATCCATTGCGATGTTGACCGCGGAATTTGAGTATAATTGAGCATTGCGATTGACACATGTGCCTTTGAGGCCGGATAAGGCTTTCCAGGTGTAAGATACAGGCTGGCATAAGAAGATCGTCGAGAAAGTGAAGCCGACGGTAGCCATTGCCAGTAGAATAAGAATGACCTGGCATATGCGACGGAAGACGATTGACGAGTCCTTCCAGATCCGGAGGTAGAGGAGGACAAAAGCCATCTTCGTGCCAAATACCACTGGCGAGTAGAACGTGTTTCCGATGTAGAAGAACTACATGGCGTCAGCTAATCGCCATCTCATCAGGGCCACAACGGATCTCACCTTGAGCACAGTCTCAATCTGCTCGAACTCCAATTCCCACATGTCTCTGCCCAGTCCTGCCATCTGCTCCATGTATCCAACCACGGTCAGACCAAGCATTGGAAGGCATGACGCGAACAGCATCGCATCGTCCCAGCCGTATCCCGCTCCCCCGAAGGTCTTTCCTCTAGCGAGCAGGCGTAGTATTGCGCACACGCTCGCAAGCGTGAATAGGGCAGTCTGGGAAACGGTAAGGACCATGACGCGATTGCGCTTGGGAAAACCACAGGTCTCGGCCTGCGCTTTCTGGCCTTGCAGAGCTTCCTTGATCGAGCATCCACTCTCGATGGCGCATTGCTGTAAAGCAGTGGCCACTGCCTTGTCGTTGCATATACATTGAAGTAGGTCCGGGCAATTGAACTGCGGTAACACTTGCGTGAAGCAATTGAGTGTGCACGAGCCAGCTTGCTGTCGTTTGGAGAGGAAATCGTTGAGTTGGTTGCGACTGTGCGCCAGGGTTCCCAAATTCTCTTCCGCGGACCATCCCAGACCAAATGGCAAGAGCAGAAGAAAAGGAAACAACAATCTATTCCACCCCATGATGAAAGTCGCACAAGTGGTCAAGTAAAATGCACAACTGTTCTAGGGCAACGGCAGAGCCATCGCTTTTGGAGCTAGCGATCGGCCTCAGGCTATACTCGTGGCTCCCAACGGCTAGGTCCAGTGACCAAGTTAGGAGCTACCGCCACAGCGTCCAGCCCCCAATGGTCTGGCGTAGGGTTCGGTGGCGAGTACATGGAGAATAGTGTTGCAAAGAGCTGGTTGGGCATGAGTGGCGGTATGTCTGCCGGTGCCCGACCAGATTGGAACTGTCAAGCACGTGGTGGCTCTTGTCCATGATAGCGGTGAGTGCGGCTCGAGCTTCGAGTGGCCACGGGGAAGTGCAAGCAGATGGATTGTTCATTTCGATTGCGCTGAGTGCAAGTCGCGTGCTGCTACTGACTCGAGCAGCTGCAGGTCATATGCCGCAGATCTGCAAGTCTGTAACACTTCAGCGCGCGTCTTCGCGTGAGGAGACTGCGAGCGGGAAATGTTTCGGTTTCCTCCGGATCAACAGGTACCTGTGGCTCCTTTTTGGAATTGCCATCTTCAACGAAAACCTGGTTCTGGTGCTCGTCAACCTGGTTGTAGACAGAAAGAGTTCCACGCAGGCCAGATATGTCTTCGAAGGCACACGATTCAGCCATCGCAATCATCATGGTGTCGACGAGAGTATATTCGATCATTCAATTGTTTCCCGGAAGATACCGCCACTTTGCGCACTCGCGCAATACGGCCATTTGCCGTCAAACGTGATGTCAAGTCGTCACCTGTGGGTCACGGAGGGCAGATCCAGAATGGGGCCGCGTGGTGTTATCTGTGGTTTGGCCGGTAATGTGAGTCTGGAGACGCGTAGAAACTCGCCTGCAAAAAGTCAAATGTCGTTTGTCGCAGTGGCTGCAGTCTGTCGGAGCAATGACTTTCGTGTCGCAGTGAAGTGTTTGAAGGTGGAGTCCGAGAGAGAAGGTGAATGAAACAGACCCAGAGCTACGCGGGCCGTGCTGCCGGCTACATCCTCGCCGATATCGCCCCTCCACCCAACTTCCTCTCATGGCACTCGAGTACAAACTCACTTTCCACCATGTCGCCTCTCCGCGCTGCCATTCTCATCGTATCCGAGACCGCCAGCCGAGATGCAAGTACCGACAAAGGCATTCCTGCTTTGCAAGAAGTCTTCGCACAGAACGGCGGCGACCAATGGGTGGCCAATGGCACCAGGATCGTAGCCGACAATGTCCTCGATATCCAGCGTGTCATCACCGAATGGACAGATGGGCCTGAGCCCGTCAATTTGATCCTGACTAGCGGTGGTACGGGTTTCGCGCAGAAGGATGTTACCCCAGAGGTCAGTCGAGTCAAATCATTGCTGTCCACGTGCGACTCCGCATTGTTACAGATTCTACATCGTCCCGCAGCTTGTTACAGCTGCGGCAACAGGCATCGTGTTACGGTCATTGACAGATGTGCAGGCTGTTTCCCCGCTGATACACAAGCATGCCTCGGGACTCGTGCATACCATGCTTGCTGCCTCTCTGGCCATCACTCCTTGTGAGTCTTCCAAGACGTAAATATGCTGAAACATTGCTAACTATACAGTCGCGTCTATGGCTCGTCCGGTGGCGGGCGTGCGCAACAAAACATTGATACTCACACTACCAGGATCGCCAAAAGGTGCCAAGGAGAATCTTGAAGCCGTGCTGAAACTCCTGCCACATGCATGCCAGCAGGCGGCTGGGGCTGACTCACGGACACTGCATGTTGGAGGCGTGAAGAAGCTTGAGAAGGAAGCTGGTGTGAGCAGTGCCGCTGGAAGCACAACTGATAAACATGATCCTTCGCATTCCCACTCGCACTCGCACTCCCATAGCCACGGTCATGGCCACGGACATGGGCACCATCATGGCCCTCGAGCTCACACAAGACCTCAGGACCGCCCTGTCACCAATGATCCGAGCGCAGGTGCTTCTCGCAGGTATCGAGAGTCGCCCTATCCTATGTTACCCGTCCCAGAAGCTCTCGCCCAAATCGCGACCAACACACCAGGTTCCAAAGTCATCAAAGCACCTGTCAACGAGTCGTTGATTGGCTCTGTTCTTGCTGAAGATGTGGTCGCATTCGAGTCTGTTCCCGCCTTCCGCGCGAGTATTGTCGACGGCTACGCAATCCTAGCTTCAGACCATCCTCTCGTGCCTTCTTCCAAAGGCGTCTTCCCTGTTGTCAGTATCTCGCACGCCCAAGCAGGCAAAGAGATACCGAAACTGGAAATGGGAGAAGTCGCTCGCATCACCACTGGCGCTCCTCTACCTCCAGGTGCCACTGCCGTGGTCATGGTCGAGGATACAGTTCTACGCAAGATGACAGATGATGGGAAGGAAGAAGCTGAAATTGAAATCCTCACCGACGCCATCAAACCTGGGGAGAATGTGCGCGAGCCCGGATCAGATGTCAAGTCTGGTGCAACCATCTTGCGCAAAGGTGAAGCCATCACTGCAATCGGTGGCGAATTCGGTCTCCTCGCCTCGGTAGGCACAAGAGAAGTTTCTATCTACACTCGTCCCGTTGTCGGAGTGCTCAGCACTGGCGACGAGATCATCCCACACGACACACCACGTGAGCTCCGCCTCGGCGAAGTCCGCGACACGAATCGTCCGACCCTTCTCACAGCTATCCGAGGTCAGGGCTACGAAGCAATCGATCTAGGAATCGCATCCGATCAACCCGGCTCTCTAGAAGAATCCCTCCGCTCCGCAATGCGAAAATGCGACGTCATCATCACCAGCGGAGGCGTCAGCATGGGTGAACTCGACCTCCTCAAACCGACGATCGAACGCCAACTCGGAGGCATAATCCACTTCGGTCGCGTGAGCATGAAACCTGGAAAGCCAACTACTTTCGCCACAGTACCTTTCAAATCCAACACCGGAGAAGACGAAACGAAAGTCATCTTCTCCTTACCTGGAAATCCTGCAAGCGCGGTTGTGACTTTCCATCTGTTCGTTCTACCGGCTTTGCACAAAATGAGCGGGATCTCTCCTGTGGGCTTGCCGACGGTTATGGTTTCGTTGGAGCAGGATGTCAAGCCTGACCCGAAGAGAGCGGAGTATCATCGTGTTGTGGTGAGGGCGAGGAAGGCTGATGGGCAGTTGTGGGCGACGAGTACCGGGTTTCAGAGAAGTAGTGCGATTGGGAGTTTCAAGGGGGCGAATGCTCTGCTCTGTTTGCCAATGAGGGAGGAGGTGTTGAGGAAGGGGAGAAGTGTGAGGCGTTGTTGATGGGAAGGGTCGTTGGGGAGGTTTGAAAGTGTGGCATATGAGGGAGTGCGGCTGCGTCTGTCGGAGTCGAAGTAGGAGCAGATGGAGTTTTGAGGAAGCCGCAGGCAAGCAATCCTGCTGTGTTGCGACCGTGGCTTTCTGCTTAACAACAACAACTCACATACAAAAGACACCACAAACTGCAAGTCAAAATGCTCGCCGAACTCATCTCCACTCTCTTTTCGGTCTGTCGCTCCGCGGTCCGTCGCTTGTTTCGCGTTGTCTCTGGCGGCAGTTGGATTTCGGAGCTGCTGTGGTTCCCGGTGGCGATTTTCCATCTCATCGCATGGGCTCTGGAGACATTTGTGTATCTGGCCAACCTGAGCATCGAGTATATGAATCACGTCATCATTGCTGAGATCAACGACATCAAACAAATATCCGACGAAGTTCTCGCCACATACCCACAGCTTGCGCGCAGGCCAGAGAAATCTGGACTTGATGAGATTCGGGAGGCTATCGACGACGTGCTCAAGAAACACTGGACACCACAATCTCCAGCAACACTTTCGCCAACTCTTCTGGATCCGCCAACATCGGACTGTGGCCGGCCTTCATCGTCACGGTCTGGATAATCGATCGTCAGCTCCAAATGCTCATGCTCCTTGAATCTCACAAAGCGGAGGTAAGACCCACCTTCCATCTTTTCCTCTCGTCGTCGCTCATTGCCTCTAGCATGCCTTTTTGCGAAGCATAAGGAAGACACAAGTCCTCCGTCGTAAAAATATACGTACAAGGGAATTGCTTCCAAGGCGCGTGCTGAGTAGGCTCTATCGCTGCGGAAATCGACATTGGAACGAGATGGCTCACAGCGTCGTCAATCAGCTTCTGGTCTTTGACGTCTGGATCGTAGAGACAAGGGGTGCAGAGCAGGAGGTCAGCGATGTGGCCCTGTTGTTTCGTACTCTGAAGTCAGTAGCTAATACAAGGCGTTGGAGGTGACGGTGCGAGCATATCCGAAGAGCTGCCATATGCAGAGCTAGAAGGAGGATGAACGATACTAACCTCAACTCGTATATTCATCCCTTCTCCATTTGGAATTCCTGCAACTGTTCCTCCTGGTTGCGCTGCTATAGCAGTCAAGTAGACCAATCTCTCAATTTTTGACTTCGCTGCTGAGCTTAATTCGGCGACTGCGTCACCGCCTGGTGCGCCACTGTAGCTGTGGAAGACGGGAATTATCCTATCAGACGTCTTGCTGAGCTTCTCGAGAAATGTCTTGATAGCTTCAATGTCTAATCGCAAAGCTCCGGAGACAACAAGCTTCTCTTTGTCGGGATTACATGATGGAAGGTCAATCGTCGAGACAGAACAGCCTGATGCTTTCAATTTTGCTTCGAGGAGGTGCCAATGCCAGGCTCGATGGCAGGCGCCGTGGATGAGTACGAAATGCGGCGGTTTGTCCGACATGTTGAGTTTCCTGCTCGATCCCAGAGTAAAGCGAATGGAATGTGGTCAGATTTACCTTTGCTGGGTACACATTGTTGCAGGCTATATGGTACCCCGGCTGTCAGTGGTACCTGAGTACCAGATCGCTTCCGCAGCCATGGCGTAGTTCCCGTTACCCCAGGATGGTCACTCGGCCAATGTTAGGCGTGGGAGGTCGGAGAAGTTGTTGTCTAGAAGTTCGCGAGGCTTTCGACGATCTGGGGATGAACCACCTGGGAGCACACGTGAGATTCGGTATTTCCGGACTCTGTCTAGTCAGAACTCTGTTTGGCCGAAGAAGTCTGGCACATCCCGTGGTGCAACGTTATGCATTGAGACCCTTAATAGTCACTAAGAAGCCTTTCACAGTCGTCTGCTGTCATTCACGGCGACTCGGTCTCTCAGCGACGACAATACAGAACTGGTGCAAGGGGGAGTCGAGAGAGGAAGTGAGAAATTTCGATAGAGACGCGCCAAGGGTGTGGATTTAGGGTTCCGTGCTATGGAAGCCCCTCAAGAATTGCCGGACTTTATACATATCAGAGTTCCTGGATTGCGCTGAGAAGAACAAAACATTTGATCATCATTCAAGACTCCATCTTCCCTGCCATCTGACCGCTTGCAGCTCAGAGGCCCGCATCAGATACTTCAATATCAAGAACACGAAGACGACTAGCGTTTTTCCCAAACTTCCTGATGCGGTTTTGCGAATCATGTGCACGATAGTGGAGCGGGAAAGGCAATTCACTCGATCTTTTTCCTCAATGTCGGACTATGCTCTCGCGGTAGATGCGATGGACCAAGCGTAGACATCCGATGCTTCTGGCCATTGCCGCAGCATTCTCAAGGCGGATAAGGAAGCCAATGCAAATCTCCGTACATGGATAGATCCAGAGCTGCGGAACTAGAGGCGGCTAGAACATCGTTCATGAGACGCACCTTGTGGTCCTTTGACATGAGTCCTACCATCATCCACGGGGCGAGAGGTTTTAATTTGGCAAATGTGTCAACAAGAATAAGATCAGCGACTTTTTCGCAGGCAACTGCGCCATACCGACGGCAATTCTAGTACCACGATTCGTTACTCAACCAACTCAACTACAACTAGCTGCTCAAGTGAACCCACTTGGAAACGATCCTGACCTTATGTTCTCAATACATACACCCTCCATCATCACCAGGGACTTCGCAGGCAATGATCGTGAAGCCGCCATTTGTCTTGACCGGAATCTGAATCGATGATCCCGAATTGACATTGCGCTCAATGGTCCGTTCAATAGCAGTCCGGTTGCCGTCGTCGCCGGGCGAATCATGGACGATATCGAGTACAAAATTTTTCCCTTCTGGCAAACTTTTTGGCTTGAATTCGAACATCTGCTCGCCGTCATTGAAGACCCCAGCAAAATAGTACCGATTCGCGGCGTCCGACCGTCGTCCGACGATCGTGGCCCGTCCTGGATAGGACCCGTCGAGGAGGTCAGAGCTTTGCCAAACAGCGGGGAGTTGCTTGTACATTCGGGCTGCCAGATCATACTCGGCGATGACCTCCGGCTTCTCCCCTGGATGCTGCCAGGCAGATTCAAATACGACCGAACGAGCAAGCCCACAGCCGACGGAGCACTGGTAGGACTGCTCACGCTGTTTCTCTTCGGTGAAGAAGACGCCTGCTGCAGTGTAGAGGCTAGGTGTAAAGTCTGCGCTGCCAATGAGGTTCCGTGTAAATGGGACAACAGTGTGGCGGAAGGCCAATGTGTAGAGTTCGTCTCCGCGAATGCCTTCTACCGTCATGAGATGCGGCCACTGTCGTTGTCGGCCACGGGGAGGAGGACAGCCGTGAAAGTTGACCATGAGCTGAGCTTCGGCGGTTTGTGATAGAATGTAGTCCATTTGTTTGTGTGTGGCCTGCTTGTCGGAGAGGAAGAAGTCGATCTTGGTCCCCTTGACACCCCATTGCTTCATGTTCGCAATGTTTCGAGCTACGTCCTCGACGGATCTCCATTGATTGGAATGATACCAGAGTAGCACTGATACGCCCTTATCTTGTGCGTACGAGACCAGTTCTGGGACCCAGGCTGCGTCCCAACCCTCATCCACTAGGACAAAAGGCCAGCCTTCGTTTGCGGCGAGATCAGTGTACTGCTTCTGGCGGTTCAGGTCGCGTGGCGAATTGATTTCGGGCAACCACGACCATGCAACTGCACCTGGTTTGATCCAAGACATGTCAGTAATGTTTGTTGGTGCGGCGTTGTCTTGGTCGAAATGGGTTTGAAAGAGTGTTGACAAATCGCCCACGACTAGATCAGGTCAGTGAACAGCATACTGGTTGCAAAAGCCTGATCTACTCACCAGCGATGCGCCAAGGGGTGAAGACTGAGCTTTGCACATTGACCGTACCACCTTCGGCGAGTTGCCAAGTATATTCGAGTGAGCCGTCAGAGTGCGTCAGTTGCGAGCCTTGCCACGAACCATCAACGGCGCCCTCTTCCAATAGGATCCATTGGCCAGCGACGGTGGTCGAAGCGTCCGCTAGGTATGGCATCATGACACGCCTGGAACCCGAAAGACCTTGTGCCACATTGCTGCGAATCCATTCGCCCTCGTATGACGTGTTCTCGGGATCATCCATCTATCCGTTTTGTCAGCACCCGACGAACTAAGTCTTGGAGATCGACAAACCAAATACGTCTCTCCGTTCTGTGCAAAGATCCACCTGGACGTCTCGCCAGTCACCTCATACTGTCCATTCGGAACCTTGAGTCGCCAGGCGCAGCCATCGACCCCGACGCGAACATCAAACTGTACATCACGACCGTCGGTGGTCTGACAATCGAGAGACTGAGTCCGATATGTCGCGGCGCGATTGGTGGCTCTACCAACTGGTATGCTGTACTCAATACGATCCAGAGTCTGCTCTTGGGCTCTGCACGAGGTAAATTGAGGACCAATGTCTCCTCCGCTCGACTGGAGACCGATGTTCGAGGCTGATATGACAGTGCGACCTTGAGTTTGGCAGTCGAAGCTCAATTTTCCGTCCTGATCTTGGTTGATGATAGCTTGAATGGGGTCAATGCCTACCGTCCATGATCCAGCACGCGGAATCAGTCTGGCGGAGGATCCAAGGAACAGGCAGGCCGTGCCGACCAAAGTTGCTTTGTGATAGACCATTTTCAA
Organism: Cercospora nicotianae; assembly: GCA_029490675.1. Lineage (NCBI taxonomy): Eukaryota > Fungi > Ascomycota > Dothideomycetes > Mycosphaerellales > Mycosphaerellaceae > Cercospora > Cercospora nicotianae. The sequence goes on along the minus strand of JANQAT010000007.1, from coordinate 4,521,089 downwards.
AATGAACAGTGCAGCTGATGTGGACGAACAAATCGTAACGACAGTCCTGGAACCTCTACTTATGCGACTGTGCCGATCTTGTTCCTTACCCGAGAATGTGGAGGAGCACGCGACGCCCACATGTTCATGATTAAACCCATTGCAGATCGTCGGGGAAGTGGAGTATAGATGTGGACACCGGGCAATGGCTTCAAACTCACACAAGTGCCAAGGACCTGGTATATATTACCCCGCGAGTGGTATGACGGGCGTTATAGCCAAGCGATGGCATCTCGTATCAATCTTGCCAGAGGCCATGAAAGCGGGGTAAACGCGAAGTGCTGTTGTGTCCTAGACTGCCCGGATCTGCTGTTCTGGTGTGCTTCATTCCTGAGAAGTACCGGAATATTTTCCTGGATATCCCAAATTACAGATCCGAAAATAGCTCAATTGACCTTGGATTGGACGATCTGTCGGAAAGCACTCTGCCACCTCACGACCTCTAGTGGTTTTCCTCCAGACAAACGACGGAATCCTTTGAGGCCTCGTCTTGGAGATAGACCAAGAATCTCGATGCATTCGTGATGATGATGGCTCCGAACATTCTTAAACAGTCAGGATCACAGCATGTATTCATTCCTCATCACATTTACAGGATATGGAACTGGAGGGCGATCTGCCAGGCGAGCCATCGCATCTTGCTCATGTCTCTGAGACTACAGGGGCTCGTCAACGCGTCCAATCGTCCTCGCGAGACCCAAATAAGGTTGTGTCGTGAAAGAGCTTCCAGATTTTCACCTCGTGGATGCATTTGAGTCCTGCGATCCTTTCCCTATGCGTATGAGCATCTTTCTAGACACAAAGTCCAAGTGGAGCCGGTCTTACCACAGCCACGTCCAGGGGTGCACACTCTGACGCCCGACAGTTGGGGCGTCTTCGATCGTCAAGCGTCTGGTTGAAGCAAAGGAGAAGTTGACACAAGGTTTGACGAAGTCGCGTAGGCCACATGGACAGAACTAGCGTACCGTACGGGCGATCATCCCCAGCTTTTTACCCGAGATTTTCCAGGAAAATCCCGTAGAACGACACATTTGATTGGAGCAGGATCTGTCACACGACACCAGATACAGATACCTCCACTTCTCCGCATTCTAAGAGCATGGAGATTCCTTGGCATTATATCGCGAACGCTCAATGTCCGCACTTGAGAGTATACATAGGGTCATGTTGACGATGCGGCTGCTCGATCAGCACAATCACTATGGCCCTCATTGCGTTCACCGGTCTCATCGGCTTCTTCGGCAGATGATACAAGCCATCACGTGTTGTGGCCTTGCCGAACTCGAATTCAGTACAGAATTGGTCGGTCCCCTTAATCGAGCCTCTGTTACGATATACGACGTGACGTCTTCATGTTGTCAAAAGCAACATATGCGAAGGCGCAGGTCCACAAGAGTATTGCGTTCCTAGAGTCGTGCTCGTAGCAATATTAGAAAATGCATTGAGCTGAGTCAAGGATATCAACAGGAAAGTTCCAACGAGTGAGTGACATTGCACCTTGACTCTTGTGGCAACTGTCGAAGGTTTTCAACAAATCATAGCTAGCATCCGTGACGAGAGTTGCAATTTAAAACTGGCGCACAGTCAAAGCGACCTTTCAGGATCCTGCGTACCGTGTCGGTAGGTCGGCGAGCCCTTTGAAATTTTGCGTGTGAGCGAGATGTCGAGAAAGTGTTCGCTTTCCGGGGCCGTGTGTGTATAGTCGCTCTCCTTCGTGACTCGCATGGTGCATCGATAGGATACGATTGTATCATTGATGCGAGTCGGCTTCAATGACTCCCTTCTTCAATATCAAGTTCCCATATAGTCTTCGTTCGCTAGTTGAGATGATGACGAATGCTGTCTTGGTTTGTTGATAGAATGCGAATCGCTCCAATTTGGCGAGCTTGAACTTATCGCCTTCGTGCTTCTGGATTGTCGATCGAAGCTGTTGCATGATAGGCAGTTCGGTGCTGGACCCAGAGTCCATGCACCACGCGGCTTCTGGCGCGTACTGATCGAGAGGAATCAAGGATAGCACGGCGTTGGCAGCTTGGACCGTGTCAACACCCGCCAGGTGAAGCACTGGGGGTCCTATCGAGGCGGCCGGATAGTTCGCATCCACAATCGCAAGCGAGTCGCCATGGCCCATTGACGCCAGTGCTCGCAGCAAGTCTGGCGTCAGAATAGGGTCTATTCCCTTCAACATGATGTCCAAGCTTGACGTGCAAAGCCCCCGCTTCAGATTCCAATCATAAACAGAGTCGGAAGGTGGTGCTTGCCCTTGGGAGCGTTCGCACTGCTTTGTTATAAGAGGTGTCAAATACTTATGTCAACCCGCCAGATCAGGCGCTGTCCCATACGAACGCCACAAAAGGTTTTGTTCGATTCGCAGGCCTAGGTAATTTTCCGCTCGTATTATCCGACCCGGATTAATGCAGATCCTTCCCTTGCTAGCCTAGCAGCTACCATAGCAGCTACGGAGCGCAATGCTAGCCTTCCGTACCTGTTACGCCAACTTGAAGTGTGTCGGAAGATTCAACGACACCACATAACCATAACGTTGTCCATCCAAATCCCGCAAGCCTAGAACACGTTACTATCCTTACTTTCTTGCTAGGGACCATACAGTCTAGCAGGTACCGGTGCTGCGATACTAGAGCGCACTAGTGCCACGGCATGTATGCAGCATCTGCACTTCCCGTAAGCTTACACCCTGCTGCCGGCGAAGACAGACCTCAGGATCGAGACTTCGTACTGGTCTGACTGGGGATCTCGAGTATCGTTTCGATCCTCTGATCTCTGCATTGTGCAGCGTAGCTAAGGCGCTCTGTCTCGACAAGCGTAGCTGCTGTAGGACCAGGTTCATAAGAGAGGTCACAAAGTGAGCGTATCGCCTAGTTTCCATGTTGCTGTCCGTAGCTAGGCTTGTTAATGTCGTAAAACTTTGGGTGAGAAACTTTTTGACAGAGTATAATTACCAGATTGATATCGAGCACTGCGGCAGTAGTGATGTAGAGTTGGCGCGGCTCGTTCCAATGTCAATATGAGGCTGTATCCATTGCGTGGTGTCGTGAGCTATCTCTCTATCGGTTCATGGCGGTTAATGAGGCAAGCTAGCATGTTGCGAGGACATGTCGTGACACCGATACGTGCTCCACACGCGTTTGCGGATAGCTCCAACATGCCCACTTTTCAGAAAACACTAATCAGCAAAGCTACGGATTGGTCACGTCCAGTCGTACATGGAGTTGCGCAGAGCAACTTCCAAACTGGTGCAGGCCGCGGTATCGTCCAGGAATAGATGGCTGTGTATTAGAGGGAAGGGAAAAAGTCGGGAAATATGAGACCTCATCAGTCAACTGAAGTTTTTCTCCACAAGAAACGATGCTGCATTTGCTCTAGCCTCGCTTCCCCACATTCTCACAGGACAGCCACGCGGTCACACGTTCAGTCTATCTTTCCGACTTGAATCGTATCATTTAAGGGCAGAAGACGGCTGTGCATCTTCTTGACGAACGCCAGCTACCTGAGACCGCCGCAATGACAATCAGCAACTGGCAGGGCATCATGAGGCCTCTTACTTCTGTTCTATCATCTCGACGCTCCTGACAACGCAGTTTGTGTCTGCTCAATATGATCCATTGGAAACTCTTCGCTTCGGCACGCCTGCTGATGGTCAGTCCGTGCTGGTCGTGGGCAACCGGCGTTTAGGATACAACGTGTTCGGCCATATCGATGAGCAAATCTGGCTGAACGAGGACAACATCTGGTCAGGTCTGTACGAGAAGCGCGTCAAATCAAATGCAAAGGAGGCATGGCCCTGAGTCCGCGACGACTTGGTTCAGAACATGTTTGTCTCTGCCGGCAATGTTGCGCTGGCCAATATGACCCCTGACCCAGGTGGATTACCTCTTGTCGCACGCGGACCTGTCCTGCTCTGATTCTTCTACTGTGGGGAGTCAGTCATCTGCTCTCTACCTGCCACAAGCGACTCAGGCCACGCTCCAATCCCTCTCATACCCAGGGGCATACATCGCGATCTCTGGAGGTTCGTTGCGTCATCTTGTGCTGCTCGAATCGAGTCTCTGGGGTGAAGCACCGCATTTCTCACTCTCCATCCGCTGTGCAATAGGCGCCTCATTAAATATCAACACACGTATCGTTGGATGCAGACTCGACTGACTTGATCGAGGTCCTGATAAGCATCGTTACGCATAAACCGGATCATTAGAAGAGAAGCTAAAGGGCGGTCTTGGCATTTTAGGTTAGTGTCGATGGGGCTGCTTATACTAGGTCTTGTTAGACACTAAGGGCTATCATATCTGCTGATTTCTCTGCAATGTAGCTTTCCAGTTGCGGATATATCAGTCCGATCCGCATTACTGTGCCTCCTAGTCAAACCTTCATTCATACTCAATTTCTCTGTCGTGCATCAATAGATCGAGCAGCCTCGACTCCAATACACTATGCTGGCCACTCGCATATTCCTCGCACTAATGGCGCTCGCAATGCCTATCTCTGCTAGATTAGGCGATGGAGGTACATCTACCTGTGTTGTTTCTGCATTTTTGGAATTTTCGCTAAGAACATCTAGCTGAATGTCATCCGGACAACGACCAGTGTTGTCAGTGTCACATGTTCACTAATGGCGCGTTGTGGAGCGTCAGTTGCAACCGTAAGTACTTGACCCAGAAGAGACCTTATACGCGTTGCATCTGACAAGTGAGCACAGCGGACCCATCATCGCTTACTGGGTACAGGTGTTCAGTAGGCAGTGCTGGCTGCGATGATACGCAGTGGAGCAACAAATGTTAGTGTGCTTCGCAACTACTGCTTCCGGCTATGGCATTGGAGCTGAGGGCAGCTTCTGGTGGATCCTCTCTTGTAGTCCGGGGCGGGTAGGCGGAGAGTAAAACAAAGCTGTGGCCATGGTTACGAACTCCACCTCGTCCGTACCTTCAGCCTCCTTGCGTGTCACAGGCCCCTGCTTACTCCAGCTTTCAAGACTCAGGAGGTTGCCCTCCGTTATCGATACAATTGTCCAAGGCAAACAGCCTATTCAAGCTCTCAATGTACGATGTTGTTCGTCGGCATGTGCCAACTTCAACCGATCGAACAATCGGATCAGCCCCTTCCTTATTCCAACCTCCTCGTACCAAACACGCATCAGTTAAAGCTTCATCAACGATCAGACACAAGCAACCTTCAATGATCGCATCCGGCGAGGTAGCTCAGCCGTAAGTCGTCAAGGTAATTGATGCTGGCTCTTGAGATTGAAGTAGATGGCGAGATGATCGATTGACGGCTATCTCGATAGTCTGGTTCGTCCTCTCACTGTCTCGCCAGGTGCGTTTGTTTTGCCATCATCGTTCACGGCTTTTGAACATCCTGAAATAGCTCGTAGCTTTTATCGAAGCACACGCCGTGTGGAGCTCTATAATTGATCACCAACGACCAGCTTCCAACAACAGCATCCGGCAAGATGGTTGAGTCGTAAGTCGTCAGGAAGACTGATGCTGACTTCCATAGAGCGAGCACACTTCGTCGCACACCTGTACACAGGTGTGTGCGATGAAAGTCCCGTCTTTGTCCATCTCGCTGGATGCGTCTGTTTTGCTGATTTTAAACAAATCTTTCTGAATGGTCAACTTGACAAGCCCCTTACTTTTGCAAGTCGACGAGCTGACTGAGGGTGTATCAGCGGACAAGAATGATCACTTTCAACGATCGTGTCCGGTGAAATGGTCAACCGTGTAAGTCGTAAGGGCTGCCTGACGCTGTGTATCTAGGCGTAAGATAAGGCATGTGGAACTTGTGTCAAGTTGGTAGGTCTGCATCATCGCCACTAGGTTTATTTCGTCGGATGCGATCGTTTTGCATAATTCTGGTAACTTTGCCCGTTCGCTACATTTGGCACAGCTTTGCTAGGCTGGGTGCTAACGATCGTATCGGTGAGGTAACAAAGTCAATAAGTCGTTGCCAATTCGATGCATAACGTGAAGCGTTGCAGGTCGTGATCAGCCGCAAGATCAAGAAAAGTCTCGCTGGACTCGCCGACGGCATCAAATCTGTTGCCTCGCCAGGTGCGATTGTTTTGCTTCTCTTTTGGTCTTCGATCGCTTAATCGGCTCTATCTTGACAGATTTACCTACTTAACATGACTGCTTGTTGGTCCATCGGCTGGTTTAAACCCGCGAAGTGGTAATTGGTGTTCATGGATATTTCGAAATCTTCGTTTCTCGACGATCGTGCTTGGTCTGGTGGTGATCATACCAGTAAGTCGTTGCGCTGCTTCGTGATGCTTGATGTTCGATACGAACGAGCTGCCACTACAGGCTATTGAGAAACCTAGATGTGGCTGTTCATCTTCCCGTAGGAGCCTCCAGCCCCTCCGCGATTGTTTTGCTCTACGCACGATGTACTCGGGGTCAAATGCGCGGACAATGCTCTTGAAGGCGGAAGTCCTGTAAGCGGCATATATCGACCTATTATTAGATATTTTGCTGTGGTCAGGCACATCTACCCGCTTTTACTTTTGCCCTTATTCTTGCTCTTTAGTCTCGCCACAAGACCTTTCACATCATCGCCTGCACCATTAGCGCTCCCCTTTTGTTCCGACTTCGCCTTCTTCCTATTCTCTTTCGGCGGACCGTCATCGTCCTCTTCATCATGTCTTCCTTCCTCTTCTTCCTGCCCTCTTCCAACAGCGTCTCCATACCCTTCGTCTTCTTAAACTTCGGATTCGTAGGATCAATCGCATATTCATGGCTCTCGAACAACGCAGCGAATCGTGGATCGTTGGTCTCAACTTTGAAATCATCTTCGACAACGTCCTTCTTGTTCTTCTTGGCGTGCTTGCCTTTCTTCTTCGCTTGCTTTTCCGCTTTCTCGATATCCCGCATGTCGAAGTGCTCCGCGCCGTCTTCGCCTGCCATGAGGAGCTCGAGTTCTGCTTTGCGGCCTTCAGCTTCTGCTGCGACTTTTTCTTTCTCCGCTCGTTTGGCATCCCGCTCTGCTTTCTTAGCCGCCTTTTCTTGCTTGGCGGCGAGAGCAGGATCGTTGAAGAATGGGTCGTTGAACGGGTCGTCATCCTCTGAGTCAGCTTCAGCACCGTTCGTTGTAGTCTCAACAGGCTGCTCTTCGGCGTCTGAGTCTTCAGCTTGACCATTGGCTCGGGCCTTCATCCTCTCCTTCCGCTTCTGCTTTCGTTCCTTCTCCTTGCGAATGTATCGCTGCTTGGTCGATTCTTCGTCCTGTGGCTCGTTCTCAAACACGCTGCCCTTATCCTTGTTACTGCTCAGACCAGAGGTAAAAGTGATCTGCATATCGCCCACTACTTCCTTGTCGTTGCCGCTGGTCTTCTCGGGCTCAGCACCCAGGCCAAGTTTTGCCCGCAGAACCGCCGCTTTGGCCTTTTTCTTCTTCTCCGCCACTGACATGCGAGACGAAGTGCTGTCTGCATCACTGTCATCTGACCCGATGTAAGCCTGAAGATCGTTCTCGTCCAACTCTGCTCGAGAGAAAGCTCGCTTCTGCACTTCCTTCCGTGTCGCATCGTCTTGATCCCAGGTCAATTGCACTTTCGAGTGTGTCAGAGCTTCTGTCCGGAAGTCATTTGGTGTGTACCCTTGCGTGAGCTGCATGCATTCATCGTGTACTTCATCGTCCTCGAAAGATGTGTCGTCCGGAACGAAACGCAGATCGAAGAAATTCGATGTCGACAGATATTCTCGCCCGTCCATGGCATCGTACAGTGTCTTGGCCGTGTGCTCGTCCGAACACTCAATGACAGCATAGTAGTAGCGCAACCGCTCCAGCTGATATTGCCTTAACTTGGCTGAGTCAAATTCCACGCCTTCACTGGCCTGCTGCTTCAGCAACCGCTCCTTGATCTTCTCGTCATCCTCGCTTTCGCTGTCATCATCCTCTTCCTGCTGAGTCTTTCGTTTTGACGACGCAAAAATCTCTCTTGGCGGCCCTTCCACCTCTTCCCTCGCCAGGCGTTCCCGCCCAAACTCGCTGGGGTATATGACAACACTCTCCACCTTGCCGCTCGCTGGCAGGAAGCTTTGTGCAACAGCCATGATGTCCGCAGCCCTTATATTGTCCCAGTCCAGATTCACGCAAGCTATTCGTTTTGTGACCTCGCCCATGGGAATCTCTTCTGTCTGCTCGTGGCCTGCTGTCGCATCTGCAAGTTCTGCCTCCTCGTCCTCTTCCTCATCCTCGTCGCTATCTTCTTCCTCGTCTGAAGTCTCCTCTTCACTAGAAGAACTTTCATCGAAGCCTCCATCGCGCGCAGGATCGTGCTTCTTCGCAGTGACCTCTTCTTCCTCTTCCTCGCTCTCCTCTTCACTGTCCTCTTCGCTACTGCCCACAACCTCTCGCTCCTGCTTCTTCGGTCTCTTCTCTAATCGATACAGCCTCTCAAGCTCTTTCTTCCCGGCCTCGGGCTTGATCTTTCGTCCATAGCGATCGACGGTCGCCTTCTTGCGGAAATCCTGATCTGTAAAAAGAGTTTTGAAGCGAGGGTCGACCGAGGTGCGCGCTTCTTTTCGAGAAGGCAAACGGTATCGCGGATCCTTTTGGAGAGCTTCGAAGCGACTGTCCGACATGGTGAAGGGTGTTGTGGTGATGTGAGCGAGAAGTCGTCAAGCTTCTGGACTTTTTTCGAGGTTGCGATTCGGAGCGGAATTGGCTCCGCTGAACTTTTTCTCGCGACGCGACGTCAGTTCTTGGACACGCGACAACAAAGACACAGAGATATGTGAACAATCTTCAGACCGGCAGGAAGTACTATGCTCAGCTCTCCGGATACCCAAGACTATCAGACTCTACGTGAAGAAGGTTGAAATCGCCCAAGATGGTCCGCATCAAGCACCGATATCTCCTACTCAACATCCTCTATCCGAACGAGGAAAAGTCCAAATCAACAGTCGCAAGCAAACCGGGCGATGAGCTGCCATGGGCAGTCCAATTCCGAAGACCAAGCTCCGATCAGTTCAATGGCGGAACACTGCACAAGATGATCAAGAATGGAGTTTCCGAGCTTTTTGGAGACTATGGGGCCGGCATGGTCGCCGGTAGTCTGCAAAGTGCGTAGCTTCTATCTCTAACGTCTTGTTTTGGTGTTTCGTCGCTACTTACTGACGCTTCCACAGTCAAATACTGCTCACCCGCCACATCAACCGCGATTGTCCGAGTGGCAAGAGAACATTACAGACTCGTCTGGGCAGCCTTGTCGTTCGCGACCAGATTGCCGAAGCCGCTCGATCAGCCCTGTGTGATTCAAGTCGTGAGAGTCAGTGGGACGATCAAGAAGGCGGAGGAGGAAGCCATCAGAAGAGCGAGACTTGTGATTCTGAGAGCTCAAAAGTCGAAGAATGGGCCGAATTCTGCTCTGCTGGGCACGGTCGGAGATGACGACGACGGAATGGGGGTCTTGCCATGACGAATGGCATCGAGGATCGAGACGATGGTGGCGAGGAGGATGAGGACGATTGAGACGCCAAGACAGGAACACGACCATCCGATGGCAAGCTGTGGTAACCGTGAATACCTCTGAATGCAACTAACTCCGAGTGCAAGCACCTGACCAGAGTGGTTCTCGATCCATAAAGAGCTTTGATGCTTGGCTTAGCGACCTGCGGGTGCACTCAGATGTAGTTGCGTTCAGAGGTTGCCACGGTTATGGGAACCAGGGTGTCTGCAGTGCCAACGTTCTGAACATAAACTGGTTGTGAGGACCTGAAGAGAAAGTTGAACTAGGATCACCACCAGGTGCGACATCGTGACAGATCGCTCAATTTACCACTTCATGTCTGCACCGATCCATTGTAGCGCAGGGAGCGCAAAATCGGAACAAGCACACAGGGAAAGCATTTTGAATGCATACTCGACGGAGAAAGCCACCTTGCCTCAGATCGCCTGACCGCAGCAGTGCGGCGCTGTTAACGCACGCCATCTAATCCGATCCCGTAGCGCCACAACTAATGAGCCACGATTAATGCCTGAACCATCGCGCTCAGTGCACAGATTGCGAGTGCCTTGGCCTCGAGCGCGCAACGATACCTTCAAACACAGTTCACTACAGTCTTCAGCGGCAACATATTTAATATGAACAGAGATTGGAGATCTGTGTTTGCAAGAAAGTAACTACCAGGAAGCAAAACAAATGCCCGCACCCCAGGGCGAATACGATTTTGTGCAATGCGATACCGGTGACATCGGAATCGATCAGCATGAAATTGGTCAGCGGTTCCAAGCACAGTTGCGGTCACTGCGACTTATTGAATTTACCACTAGACCACGGGCGATCGTTGAGGTTCTGAATTTGCAACAAGGATATAGAGGTCATAGGATCGAGCGACTGGCAGGAACATGATGCTGAATGTTGAAGGTCGGTCCCGTGATACGTGTAAAATGAACGCTGAGAGAGCAAAAGTTGATTCAAGTCCTGTAGCTATAGAGTTGAAGATAATTGAGGAAATGCAAAACAATCGCCTCTGGTCGCTGTGGTCGCCGCCGCCTGTCCTCAAAATCCAGTTCATGTTGAGCTTAGATGTAGAACAAGGACTTCGGCAAGTTCAAGCATAATTTACGGGTTACGACTTATGGAATCTACCACTAGACCATGAACGATCAATAAGAGCTTGGATTCGACAAAACAATATGCACGTCGTACAGCATGGTAGTGAAGACCAAGGAAAGCGAAACTCAAGGATATTTCACCTCGATGGACACCCTAAATCCGTAGCTCATCAACGCCTGCATATCTGACTGATGTGCCCTAGGCGATGCGGGCCTTGCATCTCCTGTCGCTACCGTAGAACCGTCGTATAACCCTTGCTGTTTCTCGAGAATCCTATGAGATGAGATGTCACCTTCAACACTTTGCACGAACCCTACCCACATCGAGATAATGCCATGACCAAGGTCAGTGGGAGCGATATGTGGACGAAACATTTAATTTTTGGTAGGCCTGGCGAGATGACAAAAGAGCAAAAGGATCGCTCCAAGTCCCGCGATTAGCAGTGACAGAGCCCCGTACAAGTCGCCGAATGATCAAATGATGTCTGGACTCTGGAATGGAACCTTGCATGCAACCGCTACACAGCGCTTGTTGAATGGGACGCGACTTACGAAGTATACCGTCAGATCTAGGACGACCTTTTAGGGTAGCAGGGTCCTGAACTTGTTATACACGATGTATCCTTGAGCCAGGCGAACCAAAAGGAACGACCGATGTCCGCAGCTCTAATAGAACAAGAGGCAAAAATGCGCGTGTCAAGAGAAAAGTGAATACAAAGAGCAAAACAATCGCCACTGGTCCGGTAACCAGGAAGGTGCAGGAACTGCTCAACAGTCCCCTGTTACTATTCCAGCTCCAAGACTTAATAGGTGTCCCTCGACCACTGCTATCTAGCGCATCTACGATTTAGATGCGACTTACAAATATACTGCCAGGCCAAGGACGACCGTTGGGGGATGCTGCTTCTGTATTGAATAAAATTGCTGCGAGATTCTAGTATGGATGCAAAAGGGTAACGCCCAGATTTCGCTCTGCAGAGGAAACGGGACCCAAAAGTTACATAGGGCGAAAAGTGATTTGAGCAGCAAAACAATTGTCCTTAGCTGCGAGGCCCAAGTCGATGACAACGGATGCAATTCAACCGGATTAGGTCGTCTGCTACCATGTCCCTGACTCTCGGTGTCCTAAGCACACATTAAATGTGCGACTTACTAGGCATACCCCTAGGCCAAGGACGTATTGTTGAGATACCTTGCCCAAGCCTCTACCATAAGAAACTAAAGAGCTCTCAAACTGCTTAGCAAGAACAGCAATGAACACTGGTAAAATTTGACCGGGGCAAAAAGTCAACGCTCAGAGCAAAACAATCGCCCTTCGTGATGCGGCTGAGAATCATCAAGCCACGCGAACAGTGCGATCCACTGACGTTGATCTGTTCGTTGTGCTTGTTGTTGGTTCACTATCGAGCACATGCTATGCATGCGACTTACTGATGTACTGCTAGACCAAGGACGATCGTTGATAAGCAGGCTGTCTTGAAGCATGATATATACTGTGTACCCTTACCTTCCAGGAGAAAACAGAGTAGAGATCTTGTGAAGGCGAAGAAGGGACGATCAACAGGACTGCGGGTGGCTAAGGCAAAAGGGGATGCGAAGTGCAAAAACATCCGCCCTTGGCCAAACGGCGAGAGATCCAAGGAGTACAACAGAGTGAGTGAATTCTCTCCCTTCGATACTGTCGCCTTCTCGTCTCCCAAACACGTGTTTGAGCGCGATTTACTGGGCTACCGCTAGACCAAGGACGTTCGTTGGCAAGCTCGTTTCGGTTTGCGATTATGTGCCTTGGATTGGTTTGATATTGATCAGCACTAGGGGTTGAATTCGATCTTCTAATGAGATATTACTTTGCACATCACCGACTACATTACCCGCTCTGGCAACTATGCGGTCAACATTTCTGCAGCAAGACCACCTTCGACGGCAGACTAAGCTTCCACCATTTTGAGACCTTTCCAGTTCTGTATTCTCTCCCCACCGCATGTTTCCTCGATCCTGGTCTTCAATGCCTCCATTATGCCATTTCCACCCTCTTTCTTCGCCATCTTCAACCAGCTCAACCCTCCACTCCTCGTTATCAGAACATCTGACCCGCCCTCGATACAACTGATCCTAAACACCAACTCCGCAATTCTTTCTCTCACCAACCGACTCCTCTTCGCCCCAGTACTTCCCCACAATGCCAAAACCATCTCCATAACTTCGGGCTTCTTCGTCGCATCTTTCTTCTGATCTCCTTTCCTCAAAATCTCGATATCGGCAGAAGTGCGAGTTCCGTCGACAAGCCAGTCTAGCACCCACTGAACTTCTTTCCAGTAAGCATCATCATCGTCAGGTTCGGCCAGGAAAGTCTTCTCAATCCAGTACCGAGGAAGGCGTTTGACATCCCACTTCGCGCCGCGGATGAGGAAGTGGTTGAGTTTAGCGTACAGATGATGAGAAGGTTGGGTTTGAATGGCGAGCGCACGGGAAGCGAAGGTACCAGCGAGATAAGGAAGAGGCTTGTTGAGAGGTAGATAGTGAAGTTCGAAGGTTTCGGTGAGCTCACCGATGAGGAGGGAGATGTGGGCGTGATCGTCGGAAATGGTTTCGGGGTCGATGGAGGATGGGCGGAGTTGGAATTTGACTTTGTTCAGTTGGGTGAGGGCTTGTCTGCGGACATCGTTATGTTTGGAGCAGAGGCAGAGGATTAGGGCTGAGATGTCACCGTCTTCGATTGCGAGGTCGATGTCTTTTTGAGCCCAGCGGAAGAGTTCGGTATGGTTTTCGCGCTCAGCTGGTGGTGCATCGAAGGTCAGAGCTGGAGCTTGTGGCGTTTCGGCGGCCTCTTCTGAGTTCGCTATAGAAGCCTCCGTTGGCAAAGCACCCTTTAGTGTCTGCAAAGCCTGAGAAGCATGGGCTTTGTCAGATTTCGCCAGCTTGGCCAGCACCTTCATGCATCTCTTTGAGACCTCGGCGAGTGTCGCATTGCCATCCGACGTCAACTGTAGCACGTTCAAGAACTGGACAATCCATTGTGCCTCTGCTTTGCCTTGCTCAGGGTCTTTCGCGGTTACGAATGAAGCCTGCTCAAGCACGACGGCCGCAAGGATGCTTGGCAATGTTGCATCAGAAGTATCGAGGGCTTCGAGATCATCCACGTATTTGACCGGCTTCCGTGTTGCACGTCCGATGCAGTCGTCGATGAAGTCCCACGCAGTGCTGTCATCGGAAAGTTCTGTAACGCTCGCGACCAGAGCATCGAAAGGCGACGACTCTTGAACATCATCAATTGCGTTCAAAATGCCATTCTCGGTGAGCACGCTTTCGAGCAGTAGGCGGATCTGCGAGTTGGTCACCTCCCTCCGATGTATCCGGAGCAATGTGACAGTGGGAGTGTATTTCAAGCCACCCTGCTTGTGAAACCAACGCATTCCAGTACTGTGTCGGGCAATGGTGAGCAGATGCTCGAGCTCCAGCGCCCGCAGACCTCCAGTCTCATCATTTGTATTGACAGCAGGCTCCTCGCTGTGCAGCAGCGCTTCTGTCAAGGCATTGGATATATCCACAGGGTCCTCGAGCGCTTGAACAGGGATCACTTCGAAGTATAAGCGCATCAATCTGGTGATAGACTCTCGTTGCAGAGCATGCGAATGATTGTCCGGTATCTTCCGAAAGACAGAGACCACATCTTTCAGCTTGGGCGCTCGCTCGGCGAAGCGTTGTACCAGTCGTTCACTGGCTTGCTCCCAGAGCTCATTCTTGCTGTGTATTCGTAGCTGCGTGAGAACAGCATTCAACTTTTGCAAAGCAGCAATCAGGATCCGGACGGCGAAGAAGGGGATAAGTTCCTCATTTTGACTCAGACAGCGATTGAGGACCTGCAGCGTTAGCGGCTGTGGCAAGATGTTCTCAATCATGATTCTCGTCTGTGGCGGAACCAGTGGTGCGTCTCCCTCTTCACCAGCGATGTGAGGCGCATTGAGACGCACCACCTCAAACATAAGCGAAGCATATCCGATCCAAGTATTCGAGAGTTTGGGGTCGAGCTGCAGCTTGCTATTGTAGAAGTAGGCCGCAACAAGCTCTGGAGCAGACCGAAAGCACGTCAAGAGCAGTTCCCGTTCTCGCTCATCAGCGTGAGCACGTAGAGTGGCAATGTACGCCAGGAGAATACTGTTGCGAACATTGATAGGCTCGCCATCATCATAGAACTCCAGACTGTCCAGCCCCAGGTCGATGTTGTCATCAGACTGTTTCGAGCGTGGCTCTGTAGTTCCAGGAGGATACCATCCGGCCTTTCTCAGCACTCCATAAGATTCTTTGCTGCATACAGCTTTCAGCCAGTCGAAAGCGCGGTCTGCAGCAGCATGCTCTTCCACGCTGCGATTGGCAACTGCAACCACCTTTTCCAAATTTTGCAACGTCAGTAAAGCGGCTTTGGACGTCCGAGGTACGTTTTCGTCCTTGAGGATGTTCTGCTCCACTGTAGATAGTAGCTCCGTGACCAGGTCCGCGGGATCTGCGTGTACAAACTGGAAGAGCGCGCTGCAAAGCGGCTTGCTCTTCAGGATGTCTATCTTGCCACCCTCGTGCAAGTGCTTGAACAAAACCAAGACATATCGCACTGTGAGAATGCGGATAGATGGCCTCTTGCGAGCGTCCTCCTCCGAGACATCAAATTTGACGAGTCCGAGGTTGCGGCGAATCGTGCTGGTATCGAAAGTCTGCTCGCGGCGCTTGTACACTTCTCGTGCCAGCACACCTCCGTCGAAGCTGGTGACTTCTATGAGGAGGCGCAGAGATGGGGAGATGATGAAGTCTTTGTGCTTGGGACCATCAAGACAGCGCTTGATAAGGCGAAGATGCTGGTGCTGCAAGACTGCCCGGCACAGCAGCAGTCCATACTCTCGAAGGTCCAAGATTCCGGAGAGTGTCTTCAAGAGCAGCGAGAGTACTGCGCAAACAGTGGACGCCAGATGATCTTTGTTGTTCTGGTTGGCAAAAGACCAGGCCTGCCATAGTTGTGCAAGAAATGGGTGCTCGGTATCCTTGGGGTCGCTGGGCTTCTGTGTGTCCAGGTACTCTCGCAGTATTGATATCTGCCGTCCTCGATTGTCTTCTTCCTTGTGATACAGGATGCTTTCAAGAAAGGCCTTGAAAGAGGCGATGCCGTTCAGCAATTGTTGCTGTTCTCCATCTTGGCGGAAGACCAGATACCGCTGGAGGTCTCGCGCGTACGTTACTTCGAAGACTTGCGCGGGCTGATGCTCAGACCGCGCGCGCTTCGGAGGCCTGTCACCTCCTTCCTCCTGCCGGTCGCGTTTAGACATTAGATTCTGATGGATCCTGGGTTCGATGTATGCAGATGCACAAAAGTTCGAGTTCGAGACTTTCTTGAACGCTTAGTCATCACACGGCTCGTGCACGCCACTTGTTGGAAGATTAGTTGGCGGCGCATAAATTCCAATCAATATCGAAGAGACGTTCAATATTGTGATGCTTCACGAGCACATTTGATTCACACGCATCGGAACATAATAGCGAAAGCTAGCGAAGTTAGAGTTGCGGCGGCAAGGAAATCTTCGCACGCCAGCCAAGACCATAGTCATTCTGCAACGATTCATCCTGTCTCCATTCGAGACCTCGTCCTCCATGCTATCCTGCACTACCATGCCGTTTCATTTCACCTTTGTAGGCGAACGGAACGACAAACTCGACTTCCTCCGCACCGACTGACTCAACGTACCATGCTCCCGACTCACTGATCTCGTCAGTGTCTTCAGATCCTTGTACATCCTTGGCACGTTCGACGAAGTCCAAGTAGTATCGCCATTCCGCATCAGAACATTCTGCTTGCTGAAATTCGTGTAGTCAGGCGGTCCAGGGGAAGCATCCTGCACATCCGTGGACGATTCGAGCACGGCAGTATCGCTGTCAGGTATCAGAACTTCTTGCTGGCTCAGCCAACTGGCCCGTCTGGCTTCACTGGAGCGCTGCTTGATGATGCGAGGTTTCTTGCTGGCGTCTTGCTGGAGTCGACCGGCTGCGACGCTGAAGTAGCGGCTTTCGTCGAGGTTTACCTCGGTGTTGCGTCTACGAGGTGTAGGCTCTTGCTCTTCCTCAGAGTGCTGTTCGTCTTCAGCATCGTCGTTCGAGTGCACGTTGAAATAGTGGCTCTCATCGGCAATTCGAATGCTGTTGCGCCGCGTATTTGCTGCAGTGTTCTCGGGATGAGTGTTGCTCTCTTGCTGCAAAGAGCTTTTCCGGCGCAATATGGAGCGTGGTGCGCGAGGCTTCGAGAGCGAAGGCGTATTGCGATCAACAAGATCCACTACGTGCACATTTGGCTCGAGCATCTCCTCATTGCCATGGTCGTGGACCGGAAAGATCATATCGGTGTCAGGTTCGTCCATAATCATCTCATCGACTTCAATCAGATGACGCTTGTCGAACGAAGGTCTAGCAGCCGGCGTGGCTGAAAATTTGCGAAAGTCGAACTGAACGCCTGTGCTACGAGCTTGGGTTGAGGGAGATCGGGTTGACGAATGACTCGATCGGGCAGAATGATCCAACGCACCGCGAGCCCCCGGTGTTGCAGGACGAGGAGAGGCAGAGACCGTACGAGGCCTTTCGTTACCCTGGTTGTCTCCTTCATGAGTTCCGGTCTCGGATTGATTCCAATCGTCGTGCTCGTAGTCCTCGCCCTCACTCTCGTCCGAGGATATGGAGTAGACGCGTTTGGGCGCCGTGACCGAAGACAGTCGTTGGAACATCATCTCATCCAGCACACGATCGCTAAAGGTGACTGTGCGCTGCTGTACCGGCTCGGCAGAATGTTGTTGGCGGAAGCTGCTCCCACCAGTGTGAGATGTTTCGTCTTCCATTGACACAGTTGCAGCACATTCTGCCTTAACCTCTTCTTTCACAATGTCTGGAAAGAATTCAACATCGGGCAGAGGACCTGGCTTGAGGGTCAAGGTGGAAAAGCCCATTGCTAAATTTCGGCGACCGCAGCGTCGCTTCATGACAGGCTTCGGATGGGTGACTTTCATCTCTGATATGTCGAACCCGTCTCCAGTCACCGTCTTCTGCTTGGTTGCCTTGAAAAATGGCGCACGTGCGAGAGCCTTTCGTTGCAATGCCACAATCGACTTGTGAGAAGACTTTGGCTTCTTGATTCGTCGTCTGAGTGAGGTCAAGGGAGCTTTGATCGGCGAAGACTTCCTGTCACTTGTATCATGATGACTTGCTGTGTCTCCGGTACAGCTGCTCTCGATCGTGTCCTGGTCTTCTGCAGCAGGGGCGGTGCTGCGTGGATCAGGTGAGAAGCCTAGTTCGGAAGGAGACCTCACAAGCAACAATTCGTTCACCGGGAGTCGTCGCGCGGCTGCTTCACGGCGAGATCGTACCACCGCCGCTGTTTCTCTACTTGGCTTCGGTCGCGGAGGGTTGATTCGCTTGGAGACTGCGTGCTTGGGCGCGTTCGCCAGGCGTGGAGTATTCTTGTCCGAACGGGAGACGTCTTCATCTCGAATATGCGTGACGGTTGGAGCATTCAGAGTCACTGTCTCGGGCTTCACCTGTGCACTGGGCACTTCAGGCTTGTGAGCATCTGGCTGTAAAATTCGTCTCCTCTTAGGTCGGTCAGCGACGCTTGTTCGCCGCTGTTGCTGATTGGCAATGTTCTCGCCCAGCAGTGCCTGATGAGGCGATGAGCGTATTGGGCTTGCGTTCCCGCCGTAAACTGCTTCAAGTTCATCTTCCGACAATGGTGAGTGTTCCGGATCAAGATCTCTCGTTGAGCGAGGTTTGCCAGAGTTGACGCTCCGTGACCGAATGGGAAACTCCTCGTTCTCTTCGATTGGAATGTCGTATGTGTCGCGTCGGAGGAAGTGGTCACCTTTCAGCGGGATGAATTGACCTTGCTGCTCGTTTGAAGTCACAGCTGGTCCCAGTGGTCTCGCGTTCAGCAACGCCATGCGTTTCACACGCTCCTGAGTCCGAGACATTGTCAGTCATGTGTTCGCTGCATACGATTTCGATTGGCGAAGATGAAGTGAGAGTTCGCGTCCAGGCAGACGACCCTTCATCAGGAAGGCGGGAAAGCGTGGCTGCTACGCGACAAATGGAAGGAGCGACGAACATCGAAGCAACACTCCCAAAGACCTGACATATGCTCTGGGACATAACGATGGAAATCTCTTGTCGCCTGTGCGGCTCAGCATGAAATTCTTGGTTGGATTCTGTCGGTCTCTGGTATCATGAATATAAACCGCTAATCATCGCGCAAGCATTGGCCAATGCCACCGAACATATGTGTGGAGGTATCGTAATTTTACTTGCTGGTGACCTTTGCAGGCAGCATACGCCTGATCTCCGTCTCGCCCATGTACTTGTCCAGCCCAGTGTCCAGGTGCTGCCACCACTCGAACAGCATGCTTTCGCAGATGAGCTTGAACCACGGCGTGAACTTGAGCTTTCCTTCCGCAAACATCGCCTTCAGATCTTCTGGTGTCACGTAGTCGGTGGCCTGCACCTCATTGGGATTCGGGAACACATCGACATCGGCCTTGATGAACAGGATGTAATCAATCTCATGCTCACCCCACTTGCCGTCGCTGGGCGCGAGGTAGTGTATCCTTGTCAAAAACTTGAATTTTTCAATTGGCACTTGCTCTGCCTTGATCCCAAGCTCTTGGTCGAGCTTCCTCTGCGCCGCACGCTTCACTCCCAACACAGCAGCATCCAATGTTGACCCCGTCTCGCCAGGGACACCCAAGGGGTGCGAGCAGCATGTGTTCGTCCACAAGTCAGGGAAGGTGATCTTCTCAGAAGCTCGTTGTTGCAGCAGTAATCGGTTTTGTGAGTCGAAGAGGAAGACAGAGAATGCGCGGTGGAGCAGGCCCTTGTTGATGTTGTCCATGAGATGGCACATCTTCTTGGATCCACTGCCAATTGGGAGGTCATTGTCGTCTAGGACAATGCATACCTCGTCCATGAGTCGGATCTGCTCCTCATCGTACCCCGCCATGTCGGCATCTTGTGTGGCAGATTGTGTTTGGGTTGCGAGTTCGGTGTTGATCTCTGGGAAGAGGCGGAGGATATTCTCCGCCGAGGATGGGGACGCAGTCTGCGTCACGGTCGTCGTGGCTGTCATGATGTGCTGTAGCAAGCGAAGTCGAAGTGTGGCGAGTGAAAGTGGTTGAATTGTTTCTGACCCCGAAGTCGTTCGATGTTTCTTTGTGGACTTCTCCAGACAATCCCTGTCGGCTGGTCGCTTGGCCCTGCAGGAACTTCGCGCTAAGAACCACTTTACGCGTGAGGTAGAAGTGCAAATATCGTGACAAACTGGGACGAGACGGATAACTCGTACTGCTGCGACGTGATTGCAAGTGACTGGGCTAGGGTGTGAGCCTTAGACTATCGTCAGTCTGAGGAGCGACTCATTTTCCACTTTGCTCCAACTGAAATATGTGAGTCGAGGGGACCTATCACGGCACGTTGCCACGACATTTGCTTCAGAGACGCGAAAATTGTACGTGAAGCGCGTCGTCTGGTCCCGCCGCGAAGTCGTCTGCTCGTTTCTGCTTCTGCAATCCAGATCAGCTCCCACCAACACCAACAGCAACGCCCACAAATCCAATCATGTCGTCGCTCATTGATCTGGCCATGGGCCCGGACAATGCCCCTACACCTCGCGACCCACGAAGCGACGCATCCGATGGACGAAGACGGCAGGCCCGCTCTTCATCACGACCAAGGGGCGGTGCTACACCCAGAGGACCGCCATCTATCAGCACACCTGGAATGCACAGCGATATTGACGGTTTCGCAGATGATGAAGTTGTCGGCCGAAGAGGCATGCGGCGAGCAACGACTGGTGCAGCAGATGTTCCGCGAGTCGTCGATACCACAGCAGAGACACTGGGCATACAGTTCGAGCGCTTCCTCGAGAGCTTCACAGAAGAGCCCACGCCTTCAGCGCAGCCACTTTCAAGTGCTGTGACGTCGAGCAAATACTACATTGCGCAAGTGCATGGCCTGGCACAATATGGGCTCTCCACACTCTACGTCGACTTCACACACCTAATGGACCACGAGCGCGGCATTTTGGCCAATGCCATACAAGGCGACTACTATCGCTTCCAGCCGTACATGCTTCGTGCACTGAACAGCCTGATCGCCAAATACGAACCAGCGTATTACCGCATGCACAGACAGCCAGGTTCTACAACAGCGAGGACAAACACCTCGCAGGCCACGCAAAGCATCAGCGAGGAAGAGGAAAGCAACTTGAACGACAAGACACCAAATCAACAGACGGACAAAATCTTCACATTGGCTTTTTACAACCTCCCGCTGGTGTCTAGAGTGCGACAACTGCGAACGGAGCAGATCGGGAAACTGGTATCGATATCCGGTACAGTGACGAGAACATCGGAAGTCAGACCCGAACTGCATCTTGCGACATTTGTCTGCGAGGTCTGCAACAGTCTTGTGCCCGACGTGGAGCAAATCTTCAAATACTCAGAGCCTACCCAGTGTCCCAACGCAACATGTGGTAACAGACAAGGCTGGCGATTGGACATTCGCCAAAGTACTTTCATCGATTGGCAGAAAGTCAAGATTCAAGAAAACAGCTCTGAAATTCCAACTGGCAGTATGCCCAGGACGATGGAAGTCATCCTTCGCGGCGAAATGGTAGATCGTGCGAAGGCTGGTGAGAAGTGCATTTTCACAGGAACTTTGATCGTAGTGCCGGACGTCAGTCAATTCAGAGTTCCGGGAATGCGAGTGCAAGCAGTTCGCGACACCCAGGCGCCTCGTGGATCCGACACTGGAGCTGGAGGTGTCTCAGGCTTGAAAGCGCTTGGAGTGCGCGACTTGACCTACCGCATGGCTTTCCTTGCGAACATGATCACCCCGGACACTTCGACACAAGGGCAGCACTCCAGCCAAAACTTGAAAGGCCAGGCCGGAAATTTGATGAGCTCACTCGCACAGAACGTCGACACTTCTGATGGTCTCGGTGGTGAAAAGGCACAGCAGGACTATCTCGACACGCTCACGCCGGCAGAAATCGATGAGCTGAGGGAAATGGTGCAATCGGAAAACATCTATATGAGACTCGTGGACTCCCTCGCACCTATGGTCTTTGGACATACCGTCATCAAAAAGGGCCTTCTCTTGCAGATGCTCGGCGGTGTTAGCAAGACCACGCCAGAGGGTATGGCCTTACGTGGCGATATCAACATCTGTATCGTGGGTGACCCGTCAACCAGCAAGTCACAGTTCTTGAAGTACGTGTGCTCGTTCTTGCCACGCGCTGTGTACACGTCTGGCAAGGCATCTTCTGCCGCCGGTCTCACGGCTGCC
Source organism: Cercospora nicotianae (assembly GCA_029490675.1). Classification (NCBI taxonomy): domain Eukaryota; kingdom Fungi; phylum Ascomycota; class Dothideomycetes; order Mycosphaerellales; family Mycosphaerellaceae; genus Cercospora; species Cercospora nicotianae. Next base: position 4,499,120 of record JANQAT010000007.1, on the reverse strand, counting down.
GTCGTAAAAGATGAGGAAACGGGGAATTCACCATCGAAGCAGGTGCTCTCATGCTGGCTGATAATGGCATTTGCGCCATCGACGAGTTCGACAAGATGGATATCGCAGATCAGGTGGCCATCCACGAAGCCATGGAACAGCAGACAATTTCGATCGCGAAGGCCGGCATACAAGCAACACTGAACGCTCGCACTTCCATTCTCGCAGCGGCCAATCCTGTCTCAGGTCGATATAACCGGAAGACGACGCTGCGTGCCAACATCAACATGAGTGCGCCGATCATGTCGCGTTTCGATCTCTTCTTTGTTGTTCTCGACGACTGCAACGAGGATATTGACGAGCACTTGGCCAGGCATATCGTTGGGCTGCACCAAAAGAAGGACGAGGCAATCGAGCCTGAATTCAGCACAGAGCAGCTGCAGAGATACATCCGATTTGCCCGTCTCTTCCAACCTGTCTTCACCGAGCAAGCGAGAGCTTACCTCGTACAAAAGTACAAGGAGCTACGAGCAGACGATGCCCAGGGAGGTATCGGCCGCAACTCTTACCGTATCACTGTTCGACAACTTGAATCTCTCATCCGTCTCAGCGAGGCTATCGCCAAGGCGAGCTGCGTGGACGAGGTTACGCCGGCGTTCGTCGATGAAGCTTTCAAGCTGCTGCAGCAAAGTATCATCAGCGTGGACAAGGACGATGTGGAGTTTGAGGAAGAAGACGAGACAGCTGCAGCTGACGACGCGGACGGTGGTGCTGCTGCGGACGATGAGGATGCCCAGATGGGCGGTGAAGAGGGTGCTGCGGCCACACCGGCTGCCAGAGACTCGCAGACACCTGCTCCTCAACGACCAAAGACACAGATCAAATACGACGATTTTATCAAGATCCAGAACATGCTGCTGAAGCGCGTGAACGAAGACCAGAACGAGGAACAAGACGGTGTCGAAGAGGATGACCTGCTGCAGTGGTATACTGAGCAAGTGGAGGAAGGTATTCACGATACGGATGGGCTTGCAGAGGCCAACAGCCTTGCAAGAAAGGTGCTCAAGCGCATGGTAAAGGTATGTGAAAGCCGGTCTTGATGCTATTGATCAGTTCACTAATTCAGCTCGCAGAACAACGTGCTTATGAAGGTGCAAGGCGAGGGTCTCGCAGAAGAAGATGGGACGGGCTTGGAGAGAACAAGCAAGACAGTCTATGTTGTGCATCCAAATTGCTCCACGGAGGATTTGTAGGCCTTCTTGTAAAATTGATGATTTTGAGCATGAGCGACAAAGATTGGCGTTCCGGTGATCTGCATGCGAGGGCGTGGCGAGCATGGACTTGGATGATACCTCTTGGTGTGGATGATGATGGAAATGTAAACAACGAATCATGCTATTCCAGCGCTGTCCAGCATCGTCGTGGTTGTGATTGTGCTCTCCTCTCCACCAAACAGGTTGGCCTCAGGCGCCACTCCGAAATTTCGCCGGGAGGGTTGCTACTTCCACACGTCAGAGCGGCTTTGACTCCTCGACAACAACCAAACCGCCACACGCTCTCGCAAGCCCATCCGCGCACTGACTGAACCAGAACTGGCTCAGTCGATAGAATACCCGTCGCCTCCGCCGCACCTTTTATGCTACCAGAGTCCTCATCGCTTCCCCCAACAGCGACGATCGAGCAATCCACCGAGCAGACAACGACGTCTACCCAGCATGGCCTCCTTCGCGATGACCTTGGAGCAGTCTCTCCGCCACACTCCAGTGCAGAGAAGACAAGCGCAGAGGAGCAGTCTGCCCTCGATGCAGCGATCGCAGCCTCGTTGCAGGAAGCAGAACGCGATGCCGGAAAACGCGACGCTGCGGAGCGCGGATTGAACGCGCGCACCACACCTTCGCCGCCAGCGCGAAACCGTGTCTTGGAATATGAGCAGGCTTCTACGCCACCCATGAAAAGAAGAGAGGGGCCAGCATTTGAGATCATAAAGAAACCACGTAGCCCTGGAGACAAGCGGGCTCCTATTTTGGACTTGCCGAACGGTAAGTCGATTTTATAACATGTGGAAGATAGACCATGCTGATAGAGCTCAGAGGTCTTGACACATGCCTTGGCTCGTCTCGCACCCAATGATTTGGCATCTGTTTCGCTCGTGTCGAAGCGCTTCCATGATTTGGTAACGGGGCCGCATGCATGGCGAACTGCTTTTTCGCATTTCTTTCCAGGTCCCGATTCTATCAATGCACTACTACTGGACGAGGATCACGATGATCAAGCTGTCATCAAGTCGAAGAAGCGCGCATTCACGCGTCTTACTGCTTTGGCCTCCTGGCGAAGCGAGTACATTATGCGAACTCGGCTCCTCAGGTCTCTGTCTCGTGGCAAGCCCGTGCAGGCTGCCAGTTCTCATGCTACTCGCAATCAAACTGTTGCTCCAACTGTCATGTACAACTCGCAACTCTTCACGACAATCAATCATATACATGCCACTTTTGGAGCGACCTCAAACAAGAAGTTGCCACGATTTGCCCACGGCGCGGATGAGTTCGGCACCGCTACGAGCAGCGATCCTACCGCAGCAAAGGTTGACAGCTGGGGCTTGTCCGATCCTCAGATGTTCCCACAGTTCGCCGACCGCTTTCCCGGTGACGCTCAATTTGGTCTCGGTCCAGGAGAAGTCGTGGGCGTGCCTAACTCTATGGATGTTAGTCAGCCCTATGGCATGGTAGTTGGTGAAGGCTCACCCGGTGGTGCGAATTATTACCGGTCCACTGAAGAGATGCGAGGACGCTTTCTGCTATTGTCCTCCGCCATGGTCTCGCACGAACTCGGCATTCCGAAGATCGCATCGAATAAGGAAGCAGTCACTGCGACATGGATTGCAAAGTCTGCCGCCGTACCCAGTCTCACCGATGGCCTTGTCGGTATCTTCTCAGGCTCTTCGTTGGGTGTGCTCACAGCCTACAGCCTGGGCGCTTCTAGCAACGGCAACAATCGTGATCAGAGATTCGGTCGTGGAGAAATGACTGCTCGTTGGGTGCTAAGCCCGGGCGTACCAATCATTGCAATCGCAGTCGATAATGAGTACAGCCTGAAACGCATGGCGCAGAATCGTATTTGGGCAGTGGTGCTCAATGCACTCGGCGAAGTCTTCTATCTCACCAAATTCCCCAAGCGCCCGCACGTGGACCGAGGGACGCGTCTAGACGATGAAGCCGTGGAGCGTCTGGCATGGCAGACTGGTCGTACTGTTTACTGGAAAGCTGTCGAGCCAAGCAGACGTGTCGCCAAGATTGATCCATACGCAGACGCGAGTGTCGATGGGAGCTACTCGCCACGTTCTTCGTGGAATGGCATGTGTCTAAGCTCAGCGCAGATCACTGCTGAGACGCAAGAGATCGAAACATTCCTCTCGCGGAAGCCAAAGGACTTTCGGCATTCGTGTGTAGGCTGGGACATGCGTCGCAAGCTCGAGGTGGACTTTGCTGGAGACGATAGCAACAATGCTGGAGAGAACATCATCATTCTTGACTGTGGACGAGATGACAGCCCTGCCGGTGTGAAACGCTACAGTCGTCGCCGATTCCAAGACCGGGGTAGTTCGCAGTCTGCCTCCACGCCTCCTCTCACTGCTGCGAGTACTGAAGCTTCGACTCCGCCGTCGTTGTTCGGAGGTTCTGCTTCTCCTGCCACTGTCCCACCCGCAGGCTTCTCATTCGAGCGCCTGAGTGAATCTCTGGACCAAGACTTCGATGGCACGAACACTCCAAGGCCTATGACCGAGGAATGGAGGACTACCAGATACACGCTCAGCGGCTTGAAGAACGTTGAGATTCTTGCAACTTGCATTGATCAGTCAACGTTTGCTATTCAAACCGCATCCGAGGATCCACTGCTGGGCTTTTCGGGCAGATCCACGGCTTCGTCTCCCTCACACACGCCTCTGTCTGCTGAGGGTCAAGCTGCCACTGCTGCCGATGTGCCAGGTCAGCGAGCTCGCCTCTTCGCAGCTGGCACAAAGCTTGGCACTGTCTTACTCTGGGACATGCGAGCTCCTGTGTCGCGTTCGGTTGATATCATCAACACGGTTGAGCCTGTCCGCATTATTCACACCGACTCACCGGAGATTTCCTGCTTGGCACTTTCGTCGCTGTGCCTGGTGCATGGCGGTAACGACGGACTCGTGCAGGCTTGGGATGTTCTAGCGTCCGATATGCAACCCATACGCACGTTGAATTCGCGCTTCTCTTCACGCGCTCGTCGAAGACTGCTGCAAGCACAGGCCAGCGCCCAGGGCGTTGGTATCAATCTGTTCGCCGCAGGTGCAATCGCTCTCGATCCTGACCCCACTGTGCTCCGTGGCATCGTGTCACTGGGCACTCACTTGCTCTACTGGGCTTACAGTTCGTCTGCAGCGGACCAATACAAGTCGAACAAGCGTCGACTTCGCAGGTCCGAGCGCGGCAGTAATGCAGCTGGCGAGCGATTTTCGGTCGCCACTCGTAGCAATTTGAAGAACTACATCGAGCACGAACAGCTGGAGTTGCACCGTGAAAAAGCGCAGCGGAGCAAAGAATCTCAGCGCTTCGCTGGTCGCTTCGGCACTGACTTGCTCGGCGGCAGTGAAGAAGAGATGCTTGCCTATGCAGCCATGCTGAGTCAAGAGGCGTACGAACAGGACCACGCTCGCAGGGCGTCCGATACCAGTGCTACGCCCAGTGTCACCGCGAGCAGCACTGATCAGAGTGCTGACTTCACTTCCGCATACAGTCCACCGCGCCAGGAGACGCCCAAGACGGAGGATGAGTTGGATGCAGATATCGCCGAAGCTATACGCCAAAGCCTGGCAACGTCTCCTTCTGCTGGCTTCGAGATCCCCATCAGACACGCGAAGCCAAAGAACAAGCGTCCGCAGTCCACACAGACGTCCCCTCGATCATCCCCAGCGCTCGCAGGCTCCAGCCAGGCGAACGAGATGAGCGACTTAGACTTTGCGATTCAGCTCAGCTTGGCCGAGGAGCAGAGCAAGCAGGCGGCATTGGAACAAGACGATCAATTTCCAAGTCTGCCAGGAGGAGCTGGCAAAGGCAAGGGGAGGAAGTTGTGACAGATCATGTACTTTGCCTAGTGGTTTAGGAGGGAAGTGGGGTGGGGTGACGAGTCGGCGGTCGTACTTTGCAGTTCTACTTCGCTTCTTGACTTCTACATACCGTAGATATTACATTCGAACATTACCGTGCGATTGAGATTTGTTCACCATAGAATACACTTGCCGCCGACGTGGTTGCGAAGTAATGTTACTTGTGACACGCGAGCCCATTCATGCCAAGCTTCGCGGACGCTCGGACGGTTTCGTCACTGCAAGAGGGCAGGCACGAGAGAAGCTGCACGTCAAAACATCGCCTGCCAACACCATCCACCGCGCCCAGACACACCGCACCGCCGCCTCTCCGCCGCTGAACCCATTCCACTACTAGATCTGAGCACTGCACCTCACTCTCACCGCCGCCAATCCGACGTCCTCACTGCATTGCGCCCGAATCAGGACTCTCTGGACACACAGCACCCTCCTGTGTTTGACCGCGCCGCCCGACCACGACTTCGACCCCTATCGCCCACGCTGATTCGACGACAATGGCAGAAGCTGCCGTGCTGAGGCAGCAGCCCGTCATGGGCGATACGGCCATGGAGGACGCGGGCAAGGTCGAGCACAGCCTGGGCACGCCAATTGATCCGCCCACCATACCCACCCTCGATGGCTGGATTGAGTCGCTCATGACCTGCAAACAACTCGCAGAGGACGACGTGAGACGGTTGTGCGAGAAGGCGCGCGAGGTCTTGCAAGAAGAGTCGAATGTACAGCCCGTGAAATGCCCTGTCACAGTCTGCGGCGACATACACGGCCAGTTCCACGACCTGATGGAGCTCTTCAAGATCGGAGGCCCCAACCCCGACACTAACTACCTCTTCATGGGCGACTACGTTGATCGTGGATACTTCTCCGTCGAGACTGTTACGTTGCTCGTCGCGCTCAAGATTCGCTACCCAGGGCGCATCACGATCCTGCGCGGGAACCACGAGTCGAGACAGATCACACAAGTCTATGGTTTCTACGACGAGTGCCTGCGCAAATACGGCAATGCCAATGTGTGGAAGTTCTTCACCGATTTGTTCGATTACCTTCCCCTCACGGCTTTGATCGACAATCAGATCTTCTGCTTGCACGGTGGGCTTTCGCCGAGCATTGACACTCTGGACAACATTCGTGCTCTCGACCGCATTCAGGAAGTGCCGCACGAGGGCCCAATGTGCGATCTCCTCTGGTCAGATCCAGATGACAGATGTGGATGGGGAATCAGCCCCAGAGGTGCTGGGTATACGTTTGGACAGGATATCAGTGAGGCGTTCAACCATAACAATGGTCTTACGCTCGTGGCGAGAGCGCATCAGCTGGTTATGGAGGGCTACAATTGGAGTCAGGACAGGAACGTGGTCACGATATTCTCTGGTGAGTTTGAAGTGGGCAGACGTTTGTTTGGAATTGCACTGACGTTTGTTTACAGCACCAAACTACTGCTACCGTTGTGGTAATCAAGCTGCGATCATGGAAATTGATGAGCATCTGAAATACACCTTGTATGTCTCGCTCTCAACCCTCGAATGCAAGCCGCGTTAGCTGACCTTTGTGACCTTTAGCCTGCAATTCGACCCTTGCCCGCGTGCTGGCGAACCTATGGTCTCCCGCCGAACACCAGACTACTTCTTGTAGTGTTCTGGTCACGAAGATTCGGTAATTTTCGCGTCCCTGATACTAGCGTACAAGCCGCGAAGGAAGCATGAGCTAGGACGACTTGCTGAGATATGGCTGGCGGCAATGATGACGAAATGTGGACAGTCTCGGTGCCTTTTCTTAGCGTGTTGTCGTCCTCATCTCCACAGAGGAGGTGGAGAAAGGCTCATAGAACGAAAAGACGAAAGACGATACAATGGGGTCTTGCGTCTCTTCGGTGTACCATGGTGTCCTACACTGACGCGTCTTCTGCCATCGTGGCAGCTGCGCGGCTCGTGGGTAGAGAACGCGAGCAATAATGGCCATGTGTCTCATGCTCTGCTGTCAATGGCGTAGTCTCTTTTTGGCATTCGGCGAATTTCACACCCCATCGTTCTCTCGCACTTCCATCGTTGACAGGTGGCGTGCATCATGACATTGCGTTGCGTGACCCCGCTGCAGGTTTCGGAGTATCATATGTGTGTATCTGCCACACATCACTGTCAGCTTTCTCTGCTCCATATCAAGAGAGCGCTGCTCTCATGTATGCTGAATGCTGAAATTGTGACTTACACTCTCCGCAAACCCTATCCATTCTTCAATCCCTTTTATGTATACGTCCTCTTCAGATGATGGTACTTTTTCGTGATCCCATGTTGTGATTGCATTGAATTCTGCTTGTTGTTCAAGGATGAATGTTTCTGCCGGCAGGCTTTGCTCTTCTCCATCCTCCTCTGCGGTATCAGTGGGAGAATGGATTGTAGGTTGTTGGGGTATTTGGCGATTTGTCTTTTGCGCTATGATTCCGGTGTAGGATGATGGGAGGTTGATGGTTTTGCCGAGGAGTTTGCGGCCGCGGAAGTGTTGTGTCACTTCATTGGTGGCTGCTGATTGTGATTCTTGGGTGGGAGAGGGGGTTGTCGTGTTGTTGATGTTGGGTTGAGGATTCCAATATCTTTCTGCGATGGAGATGGGGCCGGAGTGGTGGATTTGGCAGGGGAGGATGTTGGGTTGGAGGATTTTGGGTTTGGTGGAGGAGGAGGATTGGATAGCGAGCATTCTGGCAGATTGTGTTTTTCGAATTGGTGAGGTTGGCTTTTGTTGGTCGTGGCTATGGGTATTGATGTAGGAGCGTGGTCCTGGAAACGCGTTCGGACACGGGAAGTCGCGTCGCAAACGGTCTTGGCATTGAAGTGAAGATCACGCGGAAAGACCACCGCGATTCTTCATCAACAGCATTTGACTTCTGTCATTATCATAATTCTTCCACCTACTTCGTCGTCTCTAACGTGTTTGAGCTGACCGCATCCGAAGTTACTGCAAGGTGACCCTCCTTTGTCCAAGACTCCACGAAGTACCAGAGACTTCCGACTTGATTCAGAGAAGGCTATATCTAACAGCTATGCCTCAAGGCGGGTCTCGAGATGCCTTCTCTGGAAGTGGCCAGGCGGATAGGCTGGGAAAGCCCTGCTCTGCCGGAGAAAGGCGTGCTTACTGGCGGTTATTCTGATACACTGCATCCTTCAGGCGATGGTCCGGGCGCTTCCCGTATGCATATCCAAAGACCCAGAGATGCACTGCCTACATCAATACGACGTGAGCTCCACTAACCGCGAATACCTCTGAATGCAACTACCTCTGTGTGCAAGCGTCTAACCAGATTGGCTCTTGATCCATGAAAATCTTTGCTGATTGGCTTAGCGACCTTCGCTTGCACTCAGAGGTAGTTGCATTCAGAGGTAGCCACGGTTAATCATGAATGAGAGTATCGACTTGATTGGCAGACTGGATGCGCAATATCAACAGCTCCATCAATTCACGAGGCATCCAACGAGCTGCGGACCGGCACATTCGGTTCATTCGACGAGTTCTTTAGTGGCCATCATGAAAGACAGCATCGCGCGCCCTGAAAAGGATTCGAAAGAAAGATGATTCCCATGCATGACAAGCCGTCTCGTGGTCCGATCTCCTCCGGCTCTACACACCTCCAAGGCACGATCTTGACCGCAACAATTGGGAAGCTCTCAAGTTGGCCGACTCCGCGCAAGGATGCACATCGGCGTATCTGCTCTATAGCTGCACTCCATAAATTGGTACGAGTTGACCTCTGCCATTCGTGGAATCATGTGGGTCAACCTTCTGCCAGACATGTCGGCCAAGCAATCTCTTGCAGATCTTGGTTGGATCGCCATCACTGGTATATATCATGCATGAGAGTCTGCATTGCAGCTCCAATGTATGGTCCTCAACGCAGCACGCAGCTCTGCCCGAGCATTGGCGTCATCATGCGCTGTGCCGTTGGTCGCTGTCAGGACGCAATACACATTCGGCAAAATCAGTAATACCTCGGGCTTAAAATATGTCCCTCGCACGGAGAACGATATACTGGCAGTCGTACTCGGGCAAAGGAGCTTCTTTCGGACGTTCCTCCGCAGCGCAGGCGCTTAAGCTACCATTAGCGCACATTGTCCTCCACATGCGCGCTATGATGTGAAGCTGCGCCAGCTCCCGCTGGTGCTGCTCATCACTCCTACCTATGCAGATATGCAGAGTGCATTGGCTTAATGTAGGATAAGTAGGCTTGGCTGCGGATAACACTTACGCCAAGGTGTCTACACATCCCTTCGTTCAAGAGTTGACTTTCTTGTCGCCAGTTTCAGTCGCTCCATTATTGCCAGTTGGTAGAGTAGAGAGCTGACCGTTCTCATCATGCAACCTAAAGCATATCGCTCCTTCACCAAGAGTGCTATACCAGCTTTACTTCAGAGATTTGCACCGTCGCTCAACGCAGAAGCATTTCTGGCCGCAGGCAATGTGTTCCCTACACGAATCAACAATCATGTTGCCGATGACCTGATCGATTGGTATGGAGTGAGTGATGACTTGTTGTTGTTGGACTAGCACTGACGAAATTTGACAGGTCGAAGGCGCCGAAGGACCCTCTATTCAGGCTAAGTATCCCGCAACCCGAGATGCTACATCCGGAACATCTCGCCCTCGTCCTGGACGAGATGAGGCGGCCAAGCACAAGCAGAATCCGGCTTCGAGCTGCTGCAGAACATGTGCGACATCAGATGAATCCTCATCCCGCAGGCCAGAAGGAAGAAAACGTGCCTCGATTGGATGGACAACCTGTCCAAGGCTTGCAGCACAAGTATCGAGAGACTGTCTTGTTCTTCCCCTCTGAGGTGGGAACTCACTCTCATTGGTCGTGATGTATCTGCTGTCAGTTGTGGCCATAAGTTGACCTCCCTCGCAGGCACAATACTGTCACGCATACTGCACATATTGTTTCCGGTGGGCACAGTTCACGTCAGTCGGCTCGCAGCAGGCCTTCAAGACGTCCGATATCGATATGTTGCAGCAGTATGTTTCGAGGCATCCCAAAGTATCGGACGTCTTGTTCACCGGAGGTGATCCCATGGTTATGCCGACAGCAACGCTCAAACGATACATCGAGCCACTTGTTGGTCCCAAGGCACCTCCGAACCTCGATACAATTCGCATTGGCTCGAAGTCGCTAGCATGGTGGCCTTATCGTTATGTGAGCGATCCGGATTCACAAGAGCTTCTGCGGTTCTTCTCTGAGGTCGTCAAGTCTGGCAAACACTTGACCATCCAGGCACATTTCAGTCATCCGCGGGAAGTGGAGCATCCTGTCACGCAGGAGGCTGTCCGCCTAATACGGATGACTGGAGCTCAGATACGATCACAGGCGCCGCTGATCAGGCACGTCAACGACAGTCCCGAAGCATGGACGCGTATGTGGAAGTTGCAGACGAAGATTGGCATTGTTCCATATTACATGTTCGTGGAACGTGATACTGGGGCTCGGGATTACTTCTCTGTACCCCTCTCGCGAGCAGTTGAGATTTACGATGAGGCTTACTCGCGGCTCCCTGGAACAGCGAAGACAGTAAGAGGCCCGTCTATGTCGGCCAGCCCGGGCAAGGTTTGCGTTGTCGGCAAGGCTATGGTGCAAGGAGAATTGCATTTCCTACTGCGTTTCCTTCAGGCTCGGAACCCGGAATGGACGAAGGGCGTCTTCTTCGCCAAATACGATCCAGAAGCGAGATGGCTCGACGATCTGAGGCCTGCCTTTGGTGCTGATGATTTCTTCTACGCCAAAGACTATGAGAGACAGAAACTGTCGATGACGAAAGGTTCGTCAGGTCAGCTTACTGACCAAGACTGGATGAACATGAGCGATGGGTGGAACGTGCAAAGGGATAGCGAAAATAGCGCAGCTATGGTATGACGTAATTCAATCGACAGCAGCGACTATAGAGCCTAGCTTTCAACAATGGGCGACTGTGGTGTTGGAGCATTGTAAGCTACATTTGGGGTGACCAGGCATGTACTCCCTTCCAGGATGAAATTTCTCACAATTGTGATCTCTGCAAAGCGCTGACTTCAGAATGCACCGACGTGTCGTATTCTCTGGAAGCTCTGCTTCAAATCATCGGTTACTCACTGCTTAGACGAGACGCGACATGATCTCACATATTTTGCTTCATTCGTGCCCACAGCGGGGCAGAGCTTGAAGACGCACGTGTAGCACTACATCAACATTCGGATACTACAGTATCATGCGAGGCAGGTTCTCAACGGCATGTCGTGCAACTCGACACCTTGGAACGAAGGAGGGGTGTTGTATCATTACTGCGCTTCTGGCGTTGGATCCGCAGTGTTCATAAACCAGGTATCTCCTAATGATGGCTTCGTCGAGCCATTGCTTCCAGAAACACCCAAATCATGTCCACCTCGGAAGCGTCTCACGGTATTGAACAGCAGACCATTGATTCTGGCCACGAGCATAGTGACATCGGCCACGGTGACATGAACGCAAATGCTAGCACGAGCCCGTCGCTCCTACGATCTGCACCTCTCGTTGTAGACTATCTGGCTCAGCTTCGCTTAGCATCTTTCGCAGACGAAGCCTCGCGAAACGGACTCGATCTCAAGAAAAATGGGATTTCGAAGCTTGAGTGAGGATTGGATCTGGGCGTTCGCAAACGTTCTACTAAGATTCTCGCAGAAGCGACACGATCTTCGATGCCATCGGCCAATTGGTGATCGAGACAAACGGCGCGTTCGCATCTGCCACCGAGAAAGTGCGAGAGATCAACATGCGCCTACATAAGGATGAGCAAGTGCGTAGAAGTATCCCGAGACCTCCATCAAAAGTGCTGACGCAGCTTGCATCGTAGCTGGTAATAGTTCGACAGCAGGATGACTATTGGACCATCGAGAACATGGAGACCCGTCTCGACCTGGAGGCAATGCGGAGTTCCATGAAGGGGCTTGCTACATCCGCGAACGAGATCAAAGAGCAGTTCGTCGTGGTGCAAGGAATTGCTAAGGATATCAAAGACGCTTTGGTCAATGACACCGGTACTATTTCATCGCAACGTTTGTACGCCGTATTTTACTGAATCTATAATCTAGGGATCGTGCAAGCTCAGTCAAAAGACGATGAAGTGGTCAAGCCTCACTCGATTGATCAGGACGATTCTCAGAAGACCATCGTGCATGATATTCAACTCGAGGCACAGAATGCGCTGGAGAGTTTGCGAAAGGTGAATCAACAGCTTGACGAAGAGACCGAACAATCAGGTGTGACCAAGAATGGCTAAAAGTTATACATTCCACTGACGATAGCAGAATTCATTGACGTCCGTTCCAAGGCTCTCCCCGGACTTGAGATCGAGCTTTCGAGCATCATCAATTACTTCGAGACCTTGTCCGTGCAACTTCACGGTATGTCCAACGAAATGACGCAAACGATGGTTGAACTCCGTCAATCTCAGGACTCCCACGACCGCTCGGCCAAAGACCCCAGTGAGTTCATAAAGGAACTTGTAAGACATGTCGGTAGCACTGAAAGCGGCCTTTCGCTGTTCGAAGATTTCTCAAGTAAATTTATCGTACCTACCATGCAGAGAGTCGAATCACTTAGACAGTCATCGGACTCTGATCAACGAATGGAATTCAACAAGTATTACAGGAGTGCCATGAAGGGCTACACTGAGGCTACCGAGAGTCTCGCAGAGAAATCAAACGATGACATTCTGGCCTTGCTGAAGGCTGACATCAGTATTGTGGACATAGGGGTCGGACAAGGGACTCGTAAGGCTCCGGTTGGAGATCAGAAGAAGTCGAAGGAAGAAAATGGTGCGGGGGCGCAGGAAGATGACGATGCCGCTGATGACTCGTATGGCGATGGACCTATGCTGGGAGCCAATACAGAAGTTTTCGGGGCGGACGAAGGGGCTGAGAGCGAAGCTGCGAGGGAATTGGGGCAGAGTGCCGCCAGGGTTACGAAGATGTTTGACAATGAATTAGGTATGCCAAGTGGACAGTTCGACCACAAGCTGTTCAAGTAGTTGGAAGACTGAACGAGTCTCTGCGAACTCATCACCTCATAATTCGGGTTCGTTGTTCAGCTGGAGCGTTGCAGTGAGAGCAGCTGACAACAGACCTTTATGCATCACGCATGCTTCGCTGGCGCCACGCTCATCCCTTCGTGGACAGTTCCAGGATCCCAGCATCCTGAATCGTGAAGGACTGCATTAGACATTAGTACAGATCATGCGAGGATGCTTCCATGTACGAGGCTCGGTGCACGGCCTGAGGGATTCTCGCGCTTGACTGAGTTGCCCAGAAGAACAGATGGAGTCGACACCGCCATTATCCTTTACTTGGTCCTACGAAATAGTTGGCCTGCTACTGAGGTTTGAGCATTGTCAGCAGGCCATGAGCCATACGTTCTTCTCCCGCATGATGTCCATCCAGGTCCGTGTAGCAGCACTGGCTTGCAGATGTTTTGCTAAGCTAGGACCTGAGATAGACTGTGTATTCCAGACATCCTGGAGCAACTGTAGGGCTTGGTGATAGCAATGAAATCCCGTCCTGTCCGCTGCGCGAGCAATCCACTTCGATATTCGTTCACGCTTCCGAGCTCCCTTGGCCTCACAGCCGGCAATGAAAGCTGGCCATACCGTGCCGGGCCCTCCTCCTGTCGTATCTGTCACTAGTGCCTCATCGAATCTGGCCAATGCTCGTATCACATCATCGACATGACTTTGGAGCATATCTGCTTCTATACTCTTGACTCTTCTGTAGAAGAATATGACCAGACTTGTGTTCAAAGCTGAGTACATGTGCGTCGTCGACAGCGCTGACGATCCTCCTAGTGGAGCTGCAGAGAATTTTCGAATTTTGTTTTCAAGGTATCTTGCTTTGCTGTCAAGTGCTCCGCCCCAGCCACCAGCAGCTTTGAGTGCATCCATCTGGTTTGCCAAACGCGTGACTTGGGACAAGAGTTTCAGCCATGTCTCCGGAATTCCATAGATCTTGGGGTAGAGCGTGTGTGGATTTTCACGCGAATCTTGTAGATGAATGTCCCGCAGCGCAGTATCCTCATGCTCCGGGTCCTCTCCTTGATCATCTCCGCTTGGCTGTGAGCCCATACGCATGCCCTCGCGGCGCGTGCCAGTCCCGGTGTGAGTTTCAAAGCGTAGGAAATCATCGAGAAGTCCCCCAGTATCGACCCGTTGTTGAGCAGCAGTAGCACTGTTTGTCTGCAATTGTTTGATCAGGGCATCGTAGTCGTGGAGCACGTAGGTGGATTCTCCAACGATGCGAATCCATGTGTATACGTGGTGAAGTAGTCGAGACTTACGCGACACCTGTCGTTTGGCAATGCCTCTGAATCGCATGAGTCGTTCTGCGTCGATGATATGACAGCGCGCATCTTTTTGCGCGCCCGTGTGTATCTTCAAACATATTAGCAGCTTCCTCGTAGTGCCGAAGCATTCGCGTACCATACCGCAAGTGTCAACATGTTCATTATCGCTCCGAGCTGATCCTTGTACTTCGCTTTACGAGGGCCACTACATTCGTCTTGCAACGACTGTTTCAGATTTGCCAATGCTCGCTCTTTACAAGACCGAGAAATTGTGTCCCAGAAACCATCAGCCCTCTCCAGGTCTTCATCATACATTGAGTTCAGGTGCAAATGATGGGCCGATACGGCAAGAAGACTGAACAGCGAGGCGCTTTTAGCAGATGATATACTGCCATTCTTCATAAACGATATTTGAGCGAAAGCTTCGATGGCCGATGACAGATTCACAATTTCCCAAGGCGATTTGTTGGCAATCGGCATTGCCGACATGTGTTGTATCACTCTCGACTCGAAATGTCTCAGTAAGTCTGGTGCCAGATTTATTGTCTCTTCTTGGCTCAAGGTCTCTCGTGGCTGGTCGTCCAAAGTCGAGTGCTCCATGACCGGCCCTTGGCTAAAGTCTTGCACAATGGGGCCGTCGGCGATAGTGGAATTTCCAAAAAGAGCATTTGTCCCTACCAGTGGATCCAGCATCTCGAACGTGGACATGATAGCATTCTGATTGGCGCCTAGATCAAAAATATCGTCCCACTGGAGCATGTCATTCGCGCTGTACATCGAAAGCACGTCTTCAAAGGGAGAAGTGTCGTATGCATCAAGTTGCTGGGTTGATCCAAGGTTATGATCCTCTGGTACAGCAACCGCTGTCATTGAGGTTTGTGTCTGCAACTGAGGCGATTCATGCCGACTTGGACCAGCACTGAAGACTCCAAATGGGCCTACAAATTTGGCGTTGCTTGACGCAGTATCTTCGCTCAGGGTATCAACCCTATCGAGAGAAGCATCAACTGAGCCTTGCAATAAATTCTTACCGGTCGACTTGGTCATCCGAAGGCGTGCAGCCTCGGGAAAGAGGTGTCTACGCACCGCACTCGTTGGTGCAGAGTCATCATTGGCGGTAGTGTTGGCCTCTGCGTCGCCAGAGCCTTCAGTCGAGATCCATCGGAGATTGCAAGTATAGCCATCGCAAGCAGTGTCGCTCCTCTCACACTTCATACAAGTGGGTCGCCTCCCGTCGCAACGGACATGTTTTCTTCGGCAATTCGAGCATCCATCGAAAGTTCGTTCCCATCGTCTCTCTGCGACTTTCCTCGGCATGGGGACTTGCTGAGCAGCATCCGTATCTGGCTTGCCTTCCGCGGGCTCTGTTGCATGCTGAATTAATGGAGAAAGAGTCCACGCGTTAGCCGTTGTAACCCCGCTCAACGCCAAGAAGTGATCCAGCAAATGAAGCTGGAAGGCGTTGCCGAAGGGCAGGTAAGCCCGGCCGGCAAAAGTACCCTTACGCCCAGTCCTCAGAACGATGAAAGCAATAGTCCATTGGCGATAGTCGGTTGTATAGGCGAGGCGATATGGCACAAGAGATTGATCTAGTTGCTCCGAATGGACGATCGTTCAAACTTAACACTGGACTGTTCATTGACAACAATTTCGTTTCAGCGGCCGAAGGAGGCGAAATTGTTAGTATCGATCCAGCGTCAGTAAACAAGGATCCAACAAAATTGTTTCGAACGTACTGATCTCAGCTCTAGTACCGGCAAATCGATTGCCACAGTCCAAGCTGCTGGAACCAGAGATGTGGACATCGCAGTCAGAGCAGCCAGGCGTGCACTTAAAAGCCACGTATGGAAAGCCGTGACAGCCACGGAACGCGGCATGATGATGTCGCGTCTCGCAGACCTGATCGAGCAGCACAAGGAAGTCTTCGCAACTATTGACGCCTGGGATAACGGTAAAACATACAATGAAGCACTGACGAACGATCTACCTGAAGCTATTCTCGCTATTCGATACTACAGCGCGTGGGCTGATAAGTCTTATGGTCAGACTATCGAAACGACGCCTGAGAAGTTTGCCTACACGATCAGGCAGCCCATTGGTGTTGTAGCTCAAATCATTCCGTGGAATTATCCACTTTCGATGGCAACATGGTTCGTCATTTCCCTGCCACTCCGAATATATTTCCAGAGATTAACGACTTTCTTCAAGGAAACTGGGGCCTGCACTAGCATGTGGTAATACTGTCGTGCTCAAAGCTGCAGAACAGACACCGATGAGTATCTTGCTACTGGCGCGTTTGATCGTCGAGGCAGGCTTTCCCAAGGGCGTTGTCAATATCATCAATGGCCTTGGCAGGGAGGCTGGCCACGCGCTGGTCAATCACCCACTAGTAGACAAGATCGCTTTTACCGGGTCAACTGCGACGGCGAGGGAAATTATGAAGGCTGCTGCCCTCACGTCGAAGAACATCACATTGGAGACCGGAGGTAAATCGCCTCTCATCGTGTTTCCAGATGCAGACCTAGAGCAAGCCGTGAACTGGGCTCATTTGGGCTGCATGAGCAACCAAGGCCAGATATGCACAGCCACCACACGACTTTTCGTTCACGAAGATAGGCACGATGATTTTGTCAAACACTTCGTTGCAAGGACTCAGCAAGTAAGTCTGGTTGGCGATCAGTGGGACGACAAAACCTATCAGGGACCGCAAGTATCTCGCCTTCAATACGACAGGGTCATTGAATATATCGAAAAAGGAAGGTCTGAAGGCGCGACGGTGGCTTTTGGGGCAGAAACAGTCAAAGGTGCTCCGGACGCCGGATTCTTCATATCTCCGACCATTTTTACAGACGTTCGGGATGATATGACAATCTACCGAGAAGAGATTTTCGGCCCTGTCGTGACTGTCTGCAAGTTTAGCTCGGAGGACGAAGCTATCTCACGGGCTAACGACACCACTCATGGTCTCGGAGCGGCGGTCTTCACTAAAGATCTGCAAAGAGCACATCGTGTGGCTGCTGAAATTGAAGCAGGAATGGTTTGGATTAATAGCAGCCAGGATTGCGATCCACGGGTTCCTTTCGGCGGTAGGTTCTTTATCACTTGCGTTTGGTGGCAGGATACTAATTATGCCAGGTGTGAAACAAAGTGGTATAGGTCGAGAGCTTGGTAGTGCTGGGCTTGAAGCATACTCGCAGATCAAGGCTGTGCATATCAACATGGGCAACAGATTAGATTGAGGCGAGCTAGCTGTACGACAGAGGTTTTGTAGGCCTTGAGGCTATGCTGCGGCAGGAATGTGTGTCGGTCTCGTTTTGGGCGCGAAGTCATCTACAGACAATGTAGTAGCTGTCTCAATTGACGATGATCGGTCGATGTCAAAATATTTCAGCATACAGCAAGTGAAAGTGATGTGCATCTGTCAGAAAGGAGCACAAGTTGACATGGACCATCTCCAGCCTTTGCAAAAGATGCCAAGCCATGGAATGGAAAGATGGAAATTCGGACTGCATCATAATAACTAGAGACGGCAATCCCAGTGGCATGCTCCGACACGATGTGAACGCCTGGTACGCTCGCTGCGCCGTAAGTAAGCCAGCTCGGCCCGCATGCTCGTAGTGCAAGTGATCCCGAGGAAGGTCAGCCCGAGGGCGTCCTATCAAGGTCAATGTAGCAGACAGTGGGCATAGAGCATATGCAAGTACTCTGTGGTCACTTCTTCCTGTAACAACTGTCAACCTGCAGGACTCCTTCAGTCAAGCAAAACAGTGACCTCACAACAATGGCTAACCGCGGCGAGCGTTTCGATCCTCATGTACACACAATTTGTGATCTGAAGCGACTGGGAAGTGCTCAGCTGCCTCAGATGTATAGAGGTCGGTCGACACGTATTCGTAGATTCAGGGAGCGCTAATTCGAGACCTACCAGAGTATTACAATGAGGGAGCAATGGACTTATTGACCCTGAAAGACAACGAGGCTGCATATAGACGATACATGATCAAACCAAGGATATTCAGAAACGTTGCCAATGTCGACACGTCTTGTGAGATCTTTGGGCAGCGTGTACGATGTCTCCGAAATTGTCGTGCCTGACAACTAAGCTAATGCCTTCTGTCAGGTGAGCATGCCTCTCGGCTTCAGCCCGGCCGCGATGCATCGCCTGGCACATCCTGAAGGTGAGCTTGCTGTTTCAAGAGCCGCAGCCAAATACAACATTGCCATGGGCCTTTCGTCCTACGCCACGGAGCCCCTGGAGTCGGTGATAGCTGAAGGAGGATCGAATCCCTATGCCATGCAGCTTTGTGTCTTGAGAAACCGTGAGATTTCTCATCAAATGATTCGAAGAGCAGAAGGTAGTTCTCAGCGTCTTTGTCCGACCCAAAGATGAATGTGCTGATGAAATGTCCAACAGAGGCTGGATATAAAGCAATATTGGTCTCTGTTGATACGCCTTTGCTTGGTCGAAGACTAAACGAGCACCGTAACGAGTTCACACTGCCCGAGGATATGGGTTGGCCGAACTTGCTTTCGGACGGCAAGAAAGAACTTACCGGAAGATCGAGCGCCGAGGACAATGACACAGACTTTGGTCAGTATCGATCAAATCGCACGGACTGAGGCATACTGACTCGTTGTAGATCCGACACTCACTTGGGAAACCGCCGTACCTTGGCTTCGGCGTCAAACAAAGCTACAGATTTGGTTGAAAGGTATCACCGCCGCAGAGGACGTGCGTCTCGCCATAACACACGGGGTTGATGGCATCCTCGTGTCCAATCATGGGGGCAGGCAATTGGACGGTCAGCCTGCAACATTGGATTCGCTGCGCGAGTGTGCGGAGGCCGCCGGAGGCAAGATACCAATTGCCGTCGATGGCGGCATCAGGCGCGGATCCGATATCTTCAAAGCACTTGCTTTAGGCGCGACGCATTGTTTTGTTGGTCGGATACCAATATGGGGCTTGGTATGATTCTCCTTTCTGTCTCCACTGCATGAAAATATTGCTGACCACTTCACAGGCTGTAAGTTGCGTGATCAAATAATACCGTTCGGCCGCTAATATTGGAATCTGCAGTATAATGGACAAGCCGGTGTTGAGTTGGGGCTGAAGATTCTGCACCACGAATTGAAACAGACGATGGCATTGGCGGGCTGTCGAACATTGAAGGATATTACCCGAAGCCATGTTACCTTTCTAGAACAGAATGGCGCACTGGCAAAGCTCTAGAAGTCACGGCAGATACTTGTCTCAATTAATTGTTTACATCTGAGTGACATGGATCCCGCAGAAGACGTGTATTCTTTTTCAATTGAGCATCTTTCAAGCTGTGAGTGGTATGAGATTCGTACTGGTCAAGTGAGAAGAGTCGAGCAATATAGAAATGATCAGAGACCAATGGCCGCATTCATGGACTGACAAAATCGCACGCAGCCCCTTGAGAGTCGATTGAAGTAGAATCAGTTGAATGGATTCTTTCGTATGGACGAGACATCTACATCTAAGCAACTTGTACACGAGCGTCAACCAACAGATCTCTCAATCTGGACGTCTCACTCTTGCCAAGAAGAGAGAATGGTTTTCTCAAGCCACCCGTAGACCACCCTCTGAGTTCCATACCGGTCTTCACTGCCCCAGCATAATTCCCCTCCTCCAGAAGGGCACATATCGGCCAGATCTTCTTCCACAATTCGCGGCTTCTCTGCAAATCGCCTTGCACTGCAATCGCATCATACAGTTGCATGGACAATTCCGGTATGAAATTCGTTGCTCCCCAAACGCCTCCTTTAGCACCAGCCGCCAAGCCGTAGAAGGTCAAAGTGTCCCAGCCGTTGAACGTTGTGATTTCTCCTGAGCGATGGAAGAGAAGCTCGGTCAAAGCAGGGCCATCTCCCGAAGTATCTTTCATGTATCTGACGCCAACAGATGATAAGCTTGCAATTTCTGCCGGTGAGAGCTTGGTGCCAGTAGCAGAAGGAATGTTGTAGTAGACAAGGTCCAAACCAGATTCTTGATGGATCTCGCCAAGGAACTCCTTCAGCTGGTCAAGATTCAAGGCATCGTAAAATGGAGGCACAACCATGAGAGCAGATGCCCCGGCTTTGGATGCATGGACTGCAAGTTGCACGGCTCGATGGGTGGAGAGGTCACCAATGCCTGCGACAATGGGTACCCGACCTGAAGCCGCTTTCACGCACTCTTCCACCAGAATTTTGCGCTCCTCCACCGATAGCACTGTGAACTCGCCTGTGCTTCCGCCCGGAACTAAGCCATGAACGCCAGCCTCAATGAGTCTGTTGACATGTTGGTGAAGAGCTGGTACATCGATTTGGGTCTGGTCTGAAGTGTAAGGCGTTATCAAAGCTACCATGATGCCTCCAAGCTCTGCTGACGGTGGTGCGGATCCCATGACTGCTAAATTGTGTGTTTGTGATTCTGTGCGAAGAGCAAGAAAGCGTGTCTGTAAATCTGTAGAATGGAAATATGATTCTGTCCATCATCGGATGGCTTCTAAGTACCTGGTGAGGTGAAGAAGGTGTTCCCGGCCCAGATTGCATGATGGCAGTTGACCACGAGTGATGGCCTGAGACTTCGAGACAAGTGCCAACTCGCGAACAACAAATCGACTACGTCCAACACTAACTTGGTGTGCTCTCCGCACAGCCTTGATTGCTCGTCTGCATCATTTGTTGGGACAAAATGGCGCAGAAATGCTCGCGAAGGAGGAGATACCAGGAACGCACTGTCTCCGAGTTCTCACAGCGAAGAGCGCGGAATAAACCGCCTTGAATCCTGTTCTGTTTGTGACGGCAGGCCGCTCACTCAATGCCCGAGATCCCGTCCCCAGACCATAGATAGGCCAAGCTGTGGAGGTGTGAGACAAATCATGAGACCAACATTTGCGGAGGCAGACCTGGATGCTTTCGTGACGTTTCGTCTAAGCTGTTGCAAAGTGACACCGACCGATCGCTGCACAAATTTCCTGTTTGGGTGTCGACGTTGCCAGTATCCCTGTTGTCTCGGACTCCATAGCCGACCTGGTTTGACCTGAACGATTTCTACATAATCGAGCTCGCTCATGTTATTGAGGAAGCATAGTCCAGATTGCTTGCTCACACTAGAGCGCAGAGCGAGGAAAGAGTTCTCGTGAAACGATCGTCTTGGCATCTTGGATCACGCAGAGGGGTTCCCCGGCCAGTGACAATGTTGTACCTTGTACATCGGTAGCCAATCTACAAGGCTAGCGCCACGGCAGACAACAGCGCGCCACTGATGATACACTCCTTCCCCAGATTACTGGTGGAGCGAGGCTGGGCCTAGATAGGCTAAGATAGAAGCATGCAATGAGGGGTGCCGCTCGAAGATATGAATGCCCAATGCCTTTCTTCTCCACCCCAAGTCTGACATCGATCGAGCACATATTCTCGTTGTTGCAATCTCACTATGGATTACGAAAAGGGTGAAGCAATCACACCTATGCCTTCGAACACCAAAGTCGCTGGTGAAGTCTACGCAGCAGATGGGCAAGAAGATGCTGTCTTTGGCGAAATCGTTGATACTGGTCCAAACTATCGCAATGTGAGCTAGATGTCGCGTGGCTGCCATGCGGTACTGATCTGTCCAGGTTGGTTGGCTTGGGACTACAGCTCTTATGCTGAAGACTCAAATTGGACTTGGCGTTCTCTCCATTCCGTCGGTCTTCGATACTGTTGGCATGATACCAGGAGTGATTCTCTTGATCACAATCGCATCGCTCAATGCATGGAGTAACTACATGGTTGGTGTCTTCAAGAACAATCATCGTGAGGTGTATGGCATCGATGATGCCGGGAGGATCATGGTAAGGTCAACCCTGGCGACTGGAATATTGTGCTTTTGGCTAACGGCATAGCTCGGGAACTGGTGTCGTGAAGTTCTCGCAACTGCATTCGTGCTATGTAAGTGGTCCTTATTTCTCCAGTTGCCCAGAAGAGCTCTGCTGAATCGATGACAGATGAGATCTTCGTCGCCGGTGCCGCGATGCTTGGTGTATCAATCGCACTGAACGCTCTCTCCGCACATGGCGCTTGCACTGCCATTTTCGTCGCAGTCGCTGCCATCATTGGTTTCTGTCTTGCGAGCATCCGCACACTGGGAAAGATTAGCTGGCTGGCGTGGATAGGAGTCACATGCATTATCGTCTCCCGTAAGGTCATCCCGGGCAAGTTGTCAAACATCACTAACCTGCATTCGATAGTGCTCACATTGACTGTGAGCGTTGGCGTTCAGGACCGTCCTGCAGCCGCACCGCAAGACGCCGTCTGGGTTTCCGACTACAAACTTGTCGCACAGCCGTCCTTCCGTCAGGCTATGTCAGCCATCTCGACACTAGTGTTCGCCTACGCTGGCACGCCAACCTTCTTTCCAATCGCCGCTGAGATGAGAGACCCGAAGATGTACGAGAGATCGTTGATGGCTTGCCAGGTTACGGTGACACTGGTTTATCTTGTCATCGGTATCGTCGTATACTACTTTTGTGGCTCATATGTGGCCTCGCCAGCCCTTGGCAGTGCCGGAGTCCTTCTAAAGAAGATATGTTATGGCATCGCACTTCCAGGCTTGATCGTCACGACAGCATTGATCACTCACGTAAGTTGGCGGATCTCCCACAGACGTACTGCAGCTGACCTTCTCTCTAGATGCCGGCCAAGTGTGCTTTCGTAAGGATTCTCCGTGGCTCTCGACACTTGACTCACAACACCGTCGTACACTGGAGTACTTGGCTGGGCTGTGTCTTTGCCGCCACCATCATCGCCTATGTTATAGCCAGTGGCATCCCCGTTTTTGGAAGTCTCGTCTCCTTGGTTGGCGCTCTCCTCGGCACATTTTTGTCATTCCAACCGATGGCAGGGATGTGGCTATATGATAACTGGTCCGAGGGCAAAGGAAGAAAGAGCATACGCTGGATGGGAATGGTCGCCTTTTGTGGATTCATGCTTGTGATTGGTACTTTCATTATGGTGGCCGGCAGTTACAGCGCGATTGCACAGATCATTGATGATTACAATGCCACGGGAGGCTCGGCAGCTTGGTCGTGTGCAGATAATTCTGGCTCTGTTTAGTTATTCGAGTTTGACTTTAGCAAGTCCGGTTGCTGTACTGCTCAGAAACACAAAGACTGTTAGAGCGATTTTCAGGACGCACCTTTCTCTCTCCAGGATGAGAGGCTCCGTAGCTCCCTAGATTGACGATGGCATGAGTTGGGCAGTACGATATTGCCTGAGATGCGGCTAGTTCGTCAGAGAACACTTCCTATTTCCGAGAATGCAAGGTGATCTATGGTTCTTCGCCTTGCTCAAAGGTGAAGAAGCGCAGTTGAGAGCTATTTGAGGCACGATTGCATGCTCAACACTTGCAAGGTAGTCACTAGGCAGACTTCGGTAGATTTTGCCAGACCCATGGCTCTACTGTCAAACTCAAATGGTGTACACTTAACTTTTCCCTCGCTGTTCCTACAAATGCTACCAACTGTCATCTAGTCGATATACTACAGATGCTACCTAGCGCCCTCAAGTCGACAACCTCAAAGCAGGAGATACCACATTACTATCACACCATGGTCAAGTCTCGCGCTCACGAAGCGAAGAAGTTGCCTCTCTACACGGAAGAACTTCCTCCATACATGAAGGAGCCGCCGCCCTATACATTGGATCCCACAAACTCGCGAACCAGTTGCTCGCCCGAGATCACCGACCGTCTACGCAAGTTTCTCTCCTTCTGCTTGGCAGTCGACTACGGCCTTCGCACAAGAACCCCGGATCAGATCACCTTCGACGATTTTCGTCACTTCGCAGGCCTGGCAAGACGTTGTTACAAAGCATTTCCGAGCTCTCGAGGGCACATCATGAGCTACGTTGGCAATGTCGTGTCAGAGGACCCCATCATCACTGAACATCTCCTCACGCCCGCGCAAGTGCTTGGCGTACCTGGTCAAGCTGTGCTGAGTATGCTGAGAATCTTCGTCAGCTCCATCGGTCCCATACACGTGATCTTCTTCGGTGGTTATCACTCGTACGTCAATCACCTCAGACGGATGTTTGGTCTCAAGACCTTGGCCCACAAGCTAGTCTTCGATCGTAAAGAACTGTTCAAGGCCGTACTACCGAAGGAAGACACCGACTTACTGAACAGAATGATAGCTGCCAACCTTCGGCAGCAACATCGTTTTTTCGAGGAGCTGGACGAGATCACTTTCGACTGGACACTAACGTTGAAAGGCAGAGGCGTGCTCAGCATGGAGGAGGAATTCAAAATTGGCAAGAATGGGATGGGGTTCACCTCGAGGGTGATGATATATTCGCAGATGTGGACGAACTGTCATTTTGCGTGCTTGCTTGGGACAGTCGGAGAATTTGCCGAGGACGTTGGGCGGCTGAGGTCGAGATGGAACGGATGACGACGTTCGTAACAGCAAGGTCATGATAGCTACACGAATGTCAAATTTTCGCTCTGTAGGGCTTCTAGACCATGCCTCACCCTACCAACGAATTCAAATCGGTGAGAGCCAGGCTTGATGCGGATAGCAAACTGAACACTCGCAAAAGTGGCAATCGTTGCTTTCTCGCCATGCCCTTGATCATGCGACTAGCTCGCTCTGCCCGACCGGGTGCCTCAAATTCGACCCGTAAATGCCGAGATGCGAGAAGCGAGGAAGTGCTCATAAAACTCACGGGCACAACACGCCTTGTTGAATCGTGGATTCCGGATCGCTTTCGGCGTAAGCTAGGGTGGTTGCGTTTTGTTGCAGTCGACGCTAGTGAGGTCTAACCCTGTCTTGCAAAGATGCTGTTGAACAAGCATCTGGTAGCACGACGGGCTTAACAAGGGCAAAAAAATGTGCAACGTATGTGCTCCCATGGCCACGACACTCCGAGAATATATAGGAGCAACAAGTTTTTTAGTACTTGTCTGAGCATACATTCATTCTCGCAAAGAAAGTTCTTGACATACCACAACTTCCACAATGCAACTCAGACTTCCCACTATCTCCGTTATACTTGCCAGTGCAATGGCGCTATTTGTCGGGCAGATCAATGCCTTCGATGGTTGTGGCTGCGGGAAGTGCGCAGGAAGCCTGAATGTGAGCAATTTCTGCCTCCCTCCTACCGAAGA
This sequence comes from Cercospora nicotianae, assembly GCA_029490675.1. Lineage (NCBI taxonomy): Eukaryota > Fungi > Ascomycota > Dothideomycetes > Mycosphaerellales > Mycosphaerellaceae > Cercospora > Cercospora nicotianae. Next base: position 4,473,533 of record JANQAT010000007.1, on the reverse strand, counting down.
GCTTTACTAATGTGGTGTGGTAGTGCATACCCTGCTCGCTTCCAAGTGATCCGGAATGCTCATGAGTCACATACTGAGCTGATGAGGACGAGAAAATCACGAGAAACGGGGTCTTCCGAATTGTTGCTACGCAGGGGAGGAAGGCTGTTGGAGGGGACTTCATGGAACAGACTTTCCATAAGTTCGTTTTGGATGTTGAAGGAAATCGTTTTCGAGCCAGCATTGACAACCGTCGAAATCGGGGAATTGTACCATTGTCTCTGCGGGTTTCATGTCTCATCCTCGCAACTCACGCCCTAAATGCTAGCCTGGAGCTCGTCGCTAAAATGGCGTCGCGGTTTCAGCCCGGCCGATGCTGTACTAGCTCGTCTCCCATCTACGCACGTGCTTCACAGATCATCAGGCTGTAAGCGTTATGCGATGAGTCCGAGGTATGCGTGAATGCCGATAGAGTTGCGAAGTTTGTCCATGGTGGCTCTGGGAGAAGCTACGTTGAGGAAGCCCACTTTGACAACATGTGCCCGTTGCTGAGTCAGATCATATCTGACTCCATTGCAACGATCGTCTTGGCGTGCCAGGGGCTGACCGCTAGTCACTCAGCCCTATGTGAAGATTCAGAAACTCAAAAATGTGTAGTCGGATACCGAAAATGGTCTTCGCCCTACTCACGCTCCGAAACCAATCAGGAGCCATTCCAGTATGCGTCTTCCACATCAGGAATGCAGGGCGAACATCGGCTTCTTCGATCAGGGACACTGCGTGCTGTACAAGTTGTCTGGCACCCATGCCCCGGCATGAACGACGATCTCTGGGTCGATCAGCCGCACAGAAAGATCCCTTTGATGGTCGAATACAAACTCATGCTCCATGTCTGCTTTAAGCAAACTCTCACTCCTCTGGTCAGCAGTTCTATTCACTTTCCACGAATGAGTCCTTCGCTCCCCGTCGTGCGATCTCCGGTCAATCTTGCTTCGCCAGACACGATGCCTCGAGAACGCGTTGTAGGGCAGAGCGACGAAAAGCGAAGAGGGACCCCAGGCTACGGAATTGCGTTTGGCATTGTCGTAGCTAGTAGCTAGCCTTTGTAAGCTCTCTGATGCAAAGCTGTCATCTGTCAAAACAGCAGTACATCTTGCATTAGCATGCTGACTACATATGTGTCCAAGAAGTTCAATTTGATCTGTAGAGGAGCTCGCCAACTGCTCGTCCTCCAGGTTGAAAAGAACTCTATGTGAATGCCAGAGAAACTGTTGAGTAGTGCTTCCACTTCGTGCCAACATCCTCCCATCATATGCCTATGCACTTCACCTCACTTGAACTGTGCCATTCTATCGTCGCGCCCGGCGTGCGATCCCGTTAACGACAGTACTATTCGTTGATCCGTTCCCAGAGGAACGGCTTAATGCATCGGTGCCATTGCCAAGAGTCATGAGCTTGTCGGTAAACGATGGGTCGTGCATATTGGTTTTGTACGCTTGAATCTTGACGACTCTCAGTCAGCTCTTTCCTTCGCGAGTCTACTTCATGAACTTACTGGGTCGAAGTTCTCGTCTTCCAGCTTCTTTTTGGCAACTCCACTTGCCCAGTACCATTTGTCCAGATACGCTGCTGTCGCGAAAGCTGCCAGACTCTCCACCGATTTAAGGGCACGATCTGGCGCAAACTGGGCCAAGTTGACACAGGAAGCCCAGCCGAACGTGCCGCGTGGGCGTGTGTCGTTTGGAGACTCGCCTCGAGGCTTTCCTTTGTCGTCTAAAGATTGCTCGTCGATGTCTATGACGGAGTTTAGCATTTGGGTACAGTGGGGGTTGACACACGGGGTAGCTTACACCGATCAATGTAGTGAAACATCGTACGAATCCAGGTGAACTGTAGATAGGTGTGAAAACGGAAGTCTTGGCCCTCCTGGATCTTGGTAGCTTCTTCTTTCACAGACCAAGCATTAGTAGAAAGAGCACGGTCACAGAAGCCCAAAATGATTGCCGAGGATGTTATGACTGCTTGACCATACGCCCCCGCAGTAGCACACCAAGCGGGATTGATGGTCTTCTCTTGGTCTTTGGCAAGCGCGGTTTTCTGGCACTCGTAGAAAGCCTGCTCTTGAGGAAGCCCTTCAAAAGCCCAGGCACCGTTGGGACAAGGCTCATGAGGGGGATTTGCTATGCCGCTGTCAGTACGTACTCTCATGTCCACTCTCAACTGGTCAAGCTCACGTTTCGAGAAAGTATGTTTTCCTTCCTCAGCTGTGCCAGCGTCTTTTGGATCAGAAGCATCGGCCTCGACGAAGACAAGAGCACTGTCACCACATTGTAGATATGTCTTGTTTTTCATATGGTCTAAGCCTCGCAGGAGGTCCTTGTACGCATCTGTCTTAACTTAGTAACACGCATGAGGCAGCCGACGTATGCAAAATGCTCACATGGCAAGTCATGGACTGGGTTCTCTTTGTTAAAGCTAATAGTAGTCAGCGGACCGGATCGGACGAGGTTCTCGTTCGACGACACTTACAGTGCTTGACTGATCTGCTTCATCCTGAAGAAGTCGTCCTCTAGTGGCGGCATCCGGAACAGCAATCGAGTCGCTTTCGCCTCAGCGAGCTTCACTAATTCAAGAGTGTCATTCCATGCTGCTCTCAACTTCGCTTCGTGGGCCTTGCAGTTTCCTGCAACCTGGCGATCCGTGAAGTCCACATAGAAGTGATCCTCAAGTTTGCTTGTCGAGTTCGCATCGTTGTGCTCTGAGGAGATATTGCCTCCGGGCTCTTCATTCGTAGAGTCGTCGATTTCCGGGAACATTTCTCCATTCCCTGGGTCAGCACTGTCAGTAGAATCAGAGTTACCATCGTCCTGGGGTTCCTGGTTTCTTCTCTTGTGCTGCGATAAGGCATTTCGTCTTGCCGGCATATCGGGCTCGAACGTGGGATGGTCGTTCGAGGAGTGTTCCGAATCGCCCGAGCTGCTTTCTGATCCACTGGAGCTACCGTCACTTTCCGGCTGGGTCTCATATGCTTGATATGCTTTGATCTACTGAGTTCAGCAGGATGTCTGTCACACAGATGCGCCAGTTGCTCTCTACTCACAGGATCAAAATCATCCTCCTCCGGACATTTCTTTGCCCGACCGCTTCCCCAATGCCAGTCTTTGAAATACATCGCTTCGGCGAAGAGATCCATGTTTTCGGGAGAGAAAATGGTCCGCCGTGTCGCGTGTTGCCCGAGATTCACGGCTTTCTCCCAGCCATAAGTGCGGTGTCTTCCCACGACTCACCCTCCGCTGTGAAAGCTGGTTCGTCAATATCTAACACATATGTTAACGTTCAGGTCTCCAATGAACATAGTTGGCGGACATCATACAGCCAGCAACATAATGGAACATCTCGTGGACCCAAGTGACTGCCATAGCGTATATGGGTGCGTCGCCCTCTTTTATGCTGGATGCAGCAGCAGCGGCCGACCAGTCCGCTCTGTTCAGCGACGCGGGACAGAAGGTCATGATTCTGCGATCCGAGTTCCAATTCCAACGATTGGTAGCTGGAGTGTACTCGAACCAAATGCCTTTGGCTAGAGCTTGACCCATTACAGGGTCGTCCTTACAGACAACGTCCATCACTCTGTCTTCCACTCGTGGAACTGGATCCGGGTAGCATTGCCAGAAACTCTGCTCCTTAGGGAAGCCTTGCAGGATCCAAGCGCCGTTTGGACATGGAACATTGTTTTTACTAGCTTCCTACAATTAGCTTACGGCAAGATATGTCTCAATGATTGAACCCACGTTTGCCGAACGTATGTTTGCCTTCTTCTGGTGTTCCTGCATCCCTAGGATCAATGTGGTCCGGTTTGACATATAGAAAATAGCCCTGATCGCAGCGCAGGTATGGTTTCTGTGTCAATTCAAGGTGGTCCGATAGGATAGAGCCAATTTGGGCTGGCTGTATGTTAGCGAGAGCGGAAGAGCACGTTTGCTGCGTTCACTCACATTCGATGATCTCTGCCATTGGCCTGTGACCGAATTTTGAGGCTGGGAGATCCTCCGGTTTCGCGTCACGCTTTCCAAATCTGTGCTCGTCAGTCGTGACATCTTCAAATTCTGTCCTGTTGCGACGCTCGGAGTCAAGCTCTTACAGTGCTCGGAAAGTCTGCTCCACACGAACCCATTCGTCGCGCCTCTCAGCCATTGCCGGCGCAGGCTTCGATGACCTCAACATCTTAGCCTTTCCCGTCGCGATTCGAAGCATTTGAATGGTTTCTTCCCAAGCCTGTCGTACTTTTGCTTCCCATGGATGACAGCTTCCCGGGGCATCGGGTGTGAATTCGACGTTGAAGTAATCCTCGACTTTGTGCTTCTTGTCGGTATCAACACGGGCCAGTAGAGACGTGCTTCCGAGAGTTGCGTTCGTGCTCTGCGCATCGATATGCAGGCGCCGGGTCAGCGGAGGAATGGCATCGGTTAGAGAAGCGTGAGACGAGGCGTCGAAAGTTGGCAACGCTGATGCTATACCGATCCAGTCAGTGAAGCAACATAGCTGGAAGAGTAGAAGTGGGATGAGCAGTGTGCCAGCCATCTCAATGAGTAGAATACTGATGCAGGAGTCAGTAGTACGGGTTTCGAGAATGTGTTGGCATGCAGGTACAGATGCAGGACGGAACACGATGAAAGCTCAGTATAAGAGCTTCTGCGAATGTCAAGGACGCATGGGCGTTAATCATGTTGAGTGCTCAGCAGCAGAGCTCATATGGGCTGTTCTGACTCGTGATCGTCCTCGAAGGCTGCTATAGTCACGTAGAGCTTGGTGGCAAACAATTTCAATGCGTTTGTGCGATAGTCATGCCAGCTTTTTCATCACGGCTTGACGATTGAGGCTGTATCACGCTGCTTGTATCACGATCCGAGTGCAGAGTCAGGTCCTGCGGCTCTTGTTATCGTCGTGGGCGTGCTTGGGTTCGCGTCACTCCGTGATGGCCAGGAGTGAGGATCATATTGGATTATCCTCGCATATTGTAGACACGCTTTTATCGTAACTCGCGTGACCCTGCTGCAGGGTATCTAGTCCCGTAGAGTAGCGGATACCATACGATCATAGCAGTGGTTGTTTTGAAGATGCAGTTTCGCAGAGACGGAACAGCTGCAGTGGTCGGGGCTTCGGTGGAAAGATTGTCCGATGCCAAGCATACCATTTCAAATCCCTCGCCGTCGCGTCGCCATCAGATGCTTCACCACCGATTTCGTACGCCCGAAAGCTCACCAACCGAGTCAATAAGTCCGAAGACGAATGCGATCCGGCTTTTCCTGGACGCAGAAACCTCTTCGCGACGGATGGGTCAAGGCCATGGTTTCTAGTAGAAAAGGGGACTCTTCCGGAGGGTCTCTTTGTGACTCAGAAAGACATGCCTTTCGCAAGACTTACTGCACTTCCAGGGATACGAGCGGCAAATTTGATGCAACATTGATGCAAAAGGCAGCGAAGAGACGATGTGTTGGTGGCTGTACGGCATCGCCACAGGATGAGAGAGGATGAGTCGACGCCAAGACATTCCTTCCTCAGGCACAACTGGAGACATATAATGGCAGGCAGTCGCCATTAACAACGACAATACTTCACTTCACTTGCACAGCTAGCGCGCAGTCGCCAGTTGAATTTAAAGTCCCAGAAGACTCCTTTCTCAAGCCTCTCACCAACTACTTCCACCAACAGCCCCGAGCACCGGTCAATTCACTCCAGAATGGAGGCCAACACACTTCTCTGCAGCAGTTGTGCCACAAGCTTCGATAGCTCCGTAGAGCGAAGGGAGCATATGCGGAGTGCATGGCAGTAGGTTTGCTCCTTGCTCGTCTTTGGTCTAGGGCTGATCTCTCCAGCGTATACAATGTTAAACGGAGAGTGGACGCATTGCCTGCTGTTCCATTTGAGTTTTATCAAAACGAAGTAGTCGGGCCGTCTCATCGCGGGCAGGAGGCAGCTTCCTCGTCTCCTGTCAAGTCCGACGCTCCTCGCGTTGATGCTTCTGAGTCTTCAGCCTCCACTGTGCCATCCCGCCCGACAACGGAGTCCACCTCAGAAGTCGATGTGACAGCTGAAGACGCAGATGAAGATGAATCCGACTGTCTGTTTTGCAATCAGCGTTTCGACAATCTCCGGGACAACCTAGAGCATATGCACCAAGCCCACAGCTTCTCCGTCCCGAGCGCGGATGCTCTGGCAACAGATATGGACACCTTCATCACCTACCTTGCCCTCGTCATCGAAACATACCACTCTTGTCTCTACTGCGGCCACGAGAAGCATTCCAAGGAGGCGGTGCAAGCACACATGCTCGACAAAGGCCATTGCCAACTAGACCTCTCCAAAGACTCCGAATACTTGGATTTCTGGAACCTGGAAAGCGAAGTCGCAACACAATTCAACACCGCGCACGCCATACCATCGACGGTAAACGACTTTCGACTAGCCTCAGGCCAGATCATCTCCAACAGACACGCTGGTCGCGGCTCCGTACTAAATTTCCCGAAAAGGCATTCGAATCCAGAGTCATGTGCACTAGCGCTCATACCAGCATCATCGCACCGACTTTCCACATCTTATTCAGACCTCACCCCCTCATCTGCCTCTGATCATAAAAGGCGAGCGCTCGCCCGTCGTGATGAGCTGGGAGTTGTTGGCCTCTCCGACCTCCAGAAACGCGCCTTGGCGGTGACGCAGCGCAAGGCCAAGGCGTCGGAGGATCGGGCAAACAACAGAGCACGCTGGGCGCTGGAAAACATGGGCAACAAGGTCAAGCAGAAACACTTCAAGGTCGGTTCCATGTGTCGCTCCGGCCTCTTCATCGACCCGACCATGTTCTAATGCCTCTTCCCAGCCCGACACGCCTGGGAGGAAGAACGGATGAATTGCTGGACCAGTCCGCCGCCGTCGCTCGATGAGCTCTTCCCGGACGCTCGCACTTCCAGGGTCGCCCGATCATCATGCATCTGCGCGAATAAGAGCCTCCTCTGCTGTCTTACGTCGGAGCCGCCGTCACACGAAGACAAGTGTCAGCTGCGATCTCAATTGCCGGCTGCGCACAGAAACAGCCATCGGACGGGACAATGACTCGCTTCCACCACAAGCGTCTTATTACGTGCAGCTGGGCGTTGCAGGTACTGCATGTGCGAGGTCCGCTCAACCAAGCTCGCTTGCGCAGCTGGCAAAGCTGTTATGGGGGCGAAGCTCTGGAAGCTCGGCTCACAGCATCTCAGCAGCTCGAAAAATCTGTCATTCTCGCCAAGCCCCGTCGCAAATTGTCCTCGGAGACCTCGCCTTCTCGTATGGCGTGCTCAAAATTCAGACGCACACAGCTTTCATGTGCAGACGTTAGGGTCCCAGCGATCTCACACCCTCGAGCTTGCCAGTGGCCCCACCGAATCCACCCGCAATAAGCTAGCTTGCTAGCATCAACATGCTCCCAGGCTAGTCGACTCAACTCCACACGCCAACAGGACACTACGTATGGGGCTTTGACGTCCGGGAGCATCCATAGTTCGCGACTGACGCTATCCGCTGCGGATCGGGATGATGGATGAGGGGTATTCAATGCTTGAGGGAGGTAGGTCATATAGGCAGCATGTTCGCTGGGGACAATTCCAATTTTCATTTTCCACAGACTACACTTTTTCAAAGCATCTCTCCAAACTCCCAGCTCTCTATCAAACCTCCCACAACACTTTCTCTACCAAATCTCCAAACCCAATTCACGCTCACAGCCATGGCCGCCATCGCCACCGACCCCGGCAACAACCGCTTCCTCGAAGCCGCCTACAAACTCAAAACCGGCACCGAAGCCGAATGCAAAGCCCTCTACGAAGAATGGGCCGAAACCTACGATGACGATGTCCTCACCGGACAAGCCTACGTCGGACCCATGCTCACAGCCGCAGCCGTCAAATCTCATGGCGGCAACCTCGAAGGCGAATGTCTCGATGCTGGCACGGGAACGGGTCTTTGCGCTGTGGCTTTACATAAGGCTGGTGCTCGCACGATTGATGGAATTGATTTGTCCGAGGGGATGTTGAGGGTTGCGGAACGGACGAAGGTTTTTAGGGAGTTGAAGGCTGTTGATATGTCGAAGCCGATTGACCTCCCGAGCAACAAATACGACGTCGTCACTTGTGTGGGGACTTTCACACTCGGACATGTTGGGCCTGTACCTGGATTGTCGGAGTTGACGAGGGTTTTGAAGAAGGGTGGGGTTATGGCTGTGACGATTATTGATGATATTTGGATTCCGCAGGGGTTTAAGGCGGAGGTGGAGAGGTTGGAGAAGGAGGGGCAGATGGATGTTTTGAGTACGGAGTTGGCCGATTATAGGAAGGCTTATAATGTGCGAGCACGGCTTGTGGTGTTGAGGAAGAAGTAAATGTATGCCCAGTCGTGTAGAGGTACTGGGTAGAGGTCGTCACAGCTCAACCTTCGTGACATTGAGGACCTAGATGATAAAAGAGATTTTGTTACAAGTAGATGTTACAGATGGGGTGGAAGTAGCGTTGAATTTTTTTCGTTTCTTTGTGAGCTGAGGACATCCACTCTGGTTGAGACTCTCATTGATAAAACTTGATAAAATTGCAGCTGACAGACCGTTGCAGCTTCCATCGCCTGCACCGCTCAACTTTCGAATTGCTGTCCTGCTGATTCACTGCCGCATAGCTCCAATCCATCGCCATCTTCCAAGGTCAGTAACATAGATATCGCGCCGCCGCCAAGACGTAATTCGCCGAGAAGCAATTGTCGACATCGCTAAATATCGTCTTCCACAAGACCCCCCAAAGAAAAAGTCTCGCGCAACTGGCTACTGTCCAAGATCCTCCTCTAGTGCCTGTCGATATCAGTTAGCCATTCTTCCCCAACCATATCATCAACACTGAGGATCACGACTTACCTCTTCCAACCCCTCCAACACCACCTCCACCTCCCCATAGACCCCATGCGTCATCGCTTCCACGTCTTTTCTCGTACCCTCATCATACTCATCGCCCATCACATCTCTCAAAAACACCTTTCCATTGCCATTCTTCAAAATCTCGACATGCTGTTTGTCCATTGTCCCAATGACACTTTCGAGCATGATAGTGCTGCAGACGATGAAGATGGAGTTTTGATCGCCGTAAAACGATTTTGCGTATTTGTTGCGACTGTGACGATCGACGTGGAGGAGGTTGGGGAAGGCGTTGTTCGTGGTTATGTGGTTTTTGGGATAGGGACTGAGGGTGCTGGCGAGGGGTGTGGAGAAGAGGTAGGAGAGGTGGAAAAGGTGGATTGAGGGTGAGGCGGTGAAGGTTAAAGAGTAAATTTCGTCGTAGAGTTCTTGGGGGAGGGACTGGACAAGGTCGCGGAGGGTGAGGGTGTCTGAGGTGGTGTTGATTGTTACGGTGTATGAGGAGTTTGATGGAGGCACGGCGGAGGATGTGTTTGGCGACATGCTGACTGCTGTACTCCTTGCAAGTTCGTCGGGCTGTGGGGATCAGTGAGATGGGACTGTACGGTGAATCCTTGTCACTTTATCATAAGTAGAAAACGAAGCTGTCCAGAGTGAATGAGACCTTACGAGTGAAGCGCCATTCACTTCGGCACAACCTTTCTTAGATGCCCTAGTGACAATAGCTAGAATTTCCTGCTATGCTATCTCGTGGTATTGAGGAGAATCTCGCTTCTTTTGTTGTGTGCTCTCAGTTTTGGACAGCACGTACAACGAACTCGAGATCACTGCTGGCGTTTTGGGAGCTGCAGCACTAGTAGTCCAATATGATCTTACTTTGCATCGAATTCATCCTTCAGAACCTATGCTTCAGTGTTAATTCTGTGATGTTTCCACATTGGTGTCTCTGAACTTACCTTTTCCAGACCCGAAAATAGCAGTATGTGTTCAACAGCGTCAAAGTCGCGCAGCTGACACCGAACCGTAAACAAGTCCTGACGATATAGATCGAGCTCCCCGCACCAGTCTCCCCTGACATACAACCGCAGCAGAGGCAGATGATCTTCTTGCACAGCGCAGAGGACTTCAATAAGATCAGCCCAGCCAAATGTGACCAGAATGCTCCTCTGGCCGAAGTGGGATTTGGCGAACTGCAGTCGGCTTGCCCGGTCGACGTGCATCAAGTGAGAGAACAGTCGATTGCGGACGATACGCCTTTCGATGGAAGAGTCAGCGCCTTCGATTGAAGGCTCTTTTTCGCTGGAGCGGAACTCGTAGAAAAAGCGGATTTTGGAGTCGGCCGTAAAGGTCAAGTTGTAAATTTCGTTGTACAACTCTTGTGGTAGGCTCTCGAGTCGCTCGCGCAGAGCGAGGGTGTCTTCTGTTTCGTGCTTCGCTTGGTTCGTTGGCGACATGATGCTGGGTGACATGGAGTTACTGTGCTGTGACTGAGTTGGGAGTGTGGGATCTTCAATGCTGAGGGATGAACGAAAACCAATCGCCATTTTGACTTGGAGACAAGGCTGAAGGAAGTGAGCGGCACCCCGCACGTGCCGCCTCATTCACCTCGCATCTCTGTTCAGTGGCGCCCGATCCGGCTTCTGCGTTAATCTCCTTGTCAACCGCGAGTAGCGCAAAGTACACGTAGGATGCCATACCGCTCACCTCAAAAGCTGCAGTACAATGCAGGCAGATGTCTACTGCCCACCAAACTCGCGCTTCAGGGTCTGTTCTCCATTGTCAATTTTCTCTCGCGTCTAGATCTGGTCACAAAGCCCATTTGACTCACCTCTTCCAGGCCTCTCATCCTCACGTATGGTCGAACACCATCAAAGCTCGACTCGTGTCGTGTGATGAGGTCCTGATAGTCTCCATCATACCCGCCTGATTCGTCTCTCAAGTACAACCGCATCAACAACACATGTCTCTTATCCATTGCCTTCACCAGCCGGTCAAGCATGACAATCCCAAACACGATAATGAGGGACCGCTGTCCAAAATGTGACTGGGCGTATCTGGCACGCGTCCTCCGATTGACATGCAGGAGGTGCGAGAATGGTTCATTGCGACTTACGTGTATTGAGCCTCCGGGTTCGAGTTTGCTGGTTGGGTCCTCATCTCCCACTAGCTGTGCACTTTCGGGGTAGATCACGCGAACCTCTGGTTTTGCTGTGAAAGTCATGTCAAAGATCATGTCGTATAGCTCTTGTGGTAAGTTCTCCAGATGATCACGGAGGGCGGCAGTGTCTTCTTCGGGGGTGGTGTCACTTCCTGCGCTCTTCACCTCGTTCATCGGCGGCGTGGTCACCGGCGACGTGAGGTCCGGTGGCATTGTGCTCGACGCCATTGCGCGGAGCGGCGTGGTGTCTTGTGCGGTAACAGTGTCTCACCGAGTGATGTTGTGCAAGAGGGAAAGGTCGTGGCAGGTGGATAAAAGCGAGTTGGTCTCGTGAAGCTGGCGCAAGTGAAGGCAGAAGGTGAAGCGTAATGCATGCGATTCTTATGCATAGACCTGCATGACCGTTTAATTGCAGCAGATCTCGGTGCATGAGCAATTCCGCATACGACGCGAATGCAATGCGAGTCTACGAATGATATCTATGGCCCTCCTGTGGCTTTTGCCACTGGCAGAACTACAGGAACAATGTATGCACAATACCATACAGCAATGGCAGCATGGTACTCTGGCTTGCAAGAGTGACGCGACGCCGCGAATTCTATGCATACCAAATTGGCGCCCCGCAGAATAGACGATGTGACTCTCTGATTGCCATCGCCCATCGTTCTGTACAGTGTTCCCCTTACGCTCCTCAGGGTGGTTCTGGTAACATCGAGAATGCGCGAGATGCGCCGCATGCAGGTGACATTTTACTCATAGCCAAATTCGAGCTTCACAGCCTAGATTCAGTACTTAGTACCCGCTCGCAGCCCCCGAATAAACGCATGGCTATCGACTGACCTCCTCCAAGCCTGAGAAATGAACCGTCTCTGGACAATGAGAAGGGTAGCATCCTTCCAGATGCGACCGGATTCTCTTTGCATGTTGCTCATCGGGATTCTCCCCCACACGTCTCTGATGTAGACTCGTAGCAGTGACACATGATCTGAGTGCATCGTGCTGAGGAGTTTTGTAAGACCTGACACTCCGCAGACTACAACGATTGAGTCCCGTCCGTAGAAAGCCTTCGCGTACTTCAACCGGCTGGCGCGATCTACGTGCATGAGTTGCCGCGGAGGCCGCTGATTGCGCGTCATGTGCTCGCGAAGCGAGGCGCCTGGACCATAGGTCGAGTCGCAGCTGGGTAAGGACTGTTCTCCATACGGCTCGTAGAACTTCTCGTCCAGAAAAAGACGGACCGCCGCACCAGCCGTAAAAGTCAGGTCATAAATCTGGTCGTAAAGCTCTTGCGGCATTCGTGCGAGGCCTTTCTGGAGAGAGGCGATGTCGTTGATGTCGCCCGTCGGCAGATCAATTGCGTGATGGAATGCCGGCGGCATCGTTCTTGAAGCCATCGAGTTGGATGCTCGGTTGCGTGGTCAAATGGCGATGGAGGTCGAAGGAGTGGAAGGGTCGGAAGAAGGTTGATGGCTAGTGATAAGTTCAAGGAAGTGGTGAAGGAGGCAAATTGAAAGCTTAAACGCAACGTTCACCGCTCCACTTCCGATTTCACGTGCAGCCGCATGCATCAGCTAATTTCGGCAGGTCACTACTGTACGTTCAGTATCACTCGCTCAACGTTCTATGTATCATCACGCAACTGCAGGACCACATCGCCGCCTCGATTAGTCTTTTCCTCCTGAGCGATTCGACAAACCCCTCAGGTGGTGTCAAATTGCTCTGTCCGGTGTGACCCTTCACACCGTACCTGTCGTTCCACTCGTTTGCATACATCCAACCGCCGCAAGCTCAAATCCATTACAGTTATCTCTAGGGTGGAAATGGGTAGTTCGAGGAGCAGGGATCGTCTGACTCGAACCCGAACTCGAGCTTAACGGCCTGATTCGGTATTAGTTGTGCCTTGGTAGACTCATTTGACAACAATCCTCTGTTGCCTCACCTGCTCCAATCCCGAAAGAAATATCCTCTCCGGAGGAGGAGATGGATGTAGATAGTGCAAGGTCATCCTCGTCCAGTTTTCCCCGTTGTCGGTGCCGAAGATCTCCCTGACATACAGTCGCAATAATGACACATGCTCAGGTGCTATAACCTTGTTGAGCTTGCGGGCACCGCAGGCTCCACAAACGACGATTATGGAATTCTGCCCAAAGAACGACTTGGCGAATTGCAATCGACTGTCACGGCTGACGGCCATGAGATTCGCAGGGGGACGTTCGTCGCGGGTCATGTGCTTGTGTTGAGGAGCTCCAGGTCCGTAGATCGGATGAGGAGTGTATTCCATGTCGATGGCATAGCGCTGGTTTGTCGGCTCGTCAGTGTAGACTCGAATCTTCGAATTGGCAGTGAAAGTCAGTCGGTAGATCTCGTCGTACAGCTCTTGCGGGAACGCTCGAGCCTGTCAGGGAGGGAAGAAGTGCTGTCGCAGCTATTCGTCGCCATGTCACCCTTTCCCTGTTCCGTGTGCGACATCGCGCTAGAGACCATAGGGGTTGACGCCCGGGGATGTTGTACGGAAGTCGACAGAAAAGCAAGGAGCGAGCCAAAGAAGTGGATGCAAAGGCAAACACACGGGCGACTGATTAACTCTCCATTTCACCCGCATCGTCATGCATAAGTCAAAACCAGCTGCGCCACCCAGCAAGAAACTTTCCAGCTCTCACATGAATCCATCCCGTTGCTCCAGCTCCACTGGGGCGTCACAAAATGCCGCGCCACGTCATCGCCCATATCCCAGACCTTTCTATGCGTCACAGTCATGCCCGAAGACAGGCTAGCCAGCTGCCAGGCTCTAATGAGCTCATCATCACAAGACGCCCTTTCGCGATTGCTTTGCAGTTTGCAGCTTCAGGGAACAGACGTCGAGCCCCAGTTGTCAGACAGTAACTGAAAATTACAATCTGTCAGTTTGTCTCCTGCTCATGCCTGATCGAGAAACATACCTCATGCCCAAGCGTATTGAAGACGATCTGATCCGCAATCTGGTCGCCCCAACGCTGTCTGATCTTCCATTTCCATGCTCTGAGGCGGCGTAATTGCTCTTCGGTTCTTTTGAGAGGCCCAACCCAGCCCACTTGTAGTTTTCCAATCAGTGCTCGATGCTCGGGATCCAGTATTTCAAGAAACGGGCTCAGATGGTCAACTCCGTTCATGATAACAGACCGGAAAAAAGACGCGGCATACTGAAGTCTACTCGCTCGACTCGCGTAGAAGAGGCTGTCGCGCGAAAACGGCGTAACGTCGTATACTTCTGCAGATTGGTACGTGAGGTGCAGGCTGAAGTGATCTGCGACTTTCATGGCAGCATCAGGACGGTCCTCTGGGTGCCCGAAGCATCGGATTTTGGAGTCAGCGGTGAAGGTGAGACTGTAAATGTCGTCGTAGAGTTCCTGCGGCAGTTGTTGGAGGTTTCGACGCAGTGAGATGGAATCCTGTGCCATACTGAGGCCCCTGAAATCCCAGCGAACAAGATCTCTTGGAGTTGAAAGACATGTGACGGGTTCTAAACGCTCATGGTAGTCCAGTTCTGATGAGGAAATCCTTCTTTGACTTGTTAAATAGGAGGACCAGACCAAGCAAGGGATGATGGCACATGTCTGGAGCATATTTTGAGCCACTATGGAGTGCTGCTGCTGCCTAAGCCTGCGTCTCTGCCTTTATAACGCTCTAGGCATCTACATTCCTCACACATGTCGGGGAAGAAAGCTGTACCTTGAATGCACAAACGGCCTGTGGAAGCGACGATGTCTGCGAAAAGCTCCGAAAATGCCGGGGCCTATGTCGTGAGCACAATGCTCCTTCGGACGACCACGTCTTCCCATGTGTCTCTTCCATGGCGGTATTGAGTAACTCCGTCCTTCTCCGGAGATGCAACGACCTTTGCCGTGGAGGAGAACTCGAGAACGATCGAAGATTGCCTGGCCATTCCGTTGTCTCTGTTGCGTCTAGTCAATAGTACATCTGTGGATAAGACATTAGCAGTCATCCAACATGAGTCAAGTTGAAGAACCTACCTCCTTGCCGCCCAAGAAGATCCATACGAGCTTGTCCGCGATCTGTGCACCCCAGCGCTCTCTCACATCCTTCTTGTCTCCCGGACAAACGAGATGATGGTAGCAATTGTGCGCACAACCAGGATGTCTCTGAATATGAAGCCGCAATGTGGAGATCATCGGAAGGTACTCAGCAGGCAGGATGCTGAGGAAGTCGTTCAATTCTCCCAAGCCATCGGAATCGCATGAGTCATGAGCGAATAATACGACAGCGACCGAGTTGAGGTATGAGGCAGCATGGAAGTTTCTGCTAGCTCGGCTGACAGAGAAGAGGGGATCTTGCGGGTACGGTTTTACATCGAAGGTCGTCGAGGAGACGTCGGGCGAGGTGAATTGGGAGTAGTACGAGCTCGCGTCTTCGTCCTGGTCTTTTAGTGCGACGCATCTGACTCGACTGTCGGCGGTGAAGGTCAGTCTGTATATGTAGTCGTACAGCTCTTGCGGGAGGCTCTTGAGTTGCTCGCGCAGCCCGAGGCCGTCGTCCTGTACATCTGCCATCGTGCTCTGCTTTGGTGATGAGGGCTCGGAGCTTGTGTGTTGTTGGGAAAGTGTTGCGCGTTGCTTTGGTCGCGTGATTCAAGTGGCAGAGTTGTAGTGAAGACAAATGGAAGAAGCCGGCAGCTAGCCACGTGGCAATTTTGAGCAGTACGGTTCACCGGCTCCAACACAATCGCTAAAGAATCCAACTGAGGCGGGGAATTTGGTCATGTCCTTTAATTGAAGAATTTGTGCCTCGCAAGGTTTTTTTGACATTGCTTGCATGCGGACGTCTATATGGGGAAGGGGGTCGAGCTCTTGAAATTAGCCACATTTGAATGATTCCCCATCTCCAATTTGTCTACACCAATGCATCTCGCCCCTGCGCTGCGTGAAGAATAGCATCGCTTTCTCTCATCACCTCCACCAGTGTCTCATACCCCTGCTTGATGTAGGAACCGACGCAAAGCCCAGCATTCGCTGCTGTCCCTTTCATTGCAACAACCTCTTAGCGTCTTGGATCGCTTCCTCCGTGCCTCTCTCTACGAACAATGATACCGCGCAGTGCTCTCCTGACTCGAGCTGAGGGTGATCTCGGGCTCGTATTACCCAGCCTACCGTTGCGCCGCAAATATGGACCTCTGACATGCACAGTCTCCCTCCCATACTCGTCTCCAGCGAATGCCTGCCGAGGGATGGCAGAAGCGCTAAGCTGGCCAGCAATAGATTTCTCCTCGTGCTTTTTGACCCAGGCATCCATAACTTCTCGAAAGCGCAAGTGGCTGATGCTTTCCACTTTATTCGCAAATTCCATGCCATTACGCTCACGCACAATATCGCGAAGACCCTCCGTCAAGAAGCCTAGATAGTATATCTTCGGGATGAGGGCAACGTGATCCGCACTTGTGAGCCAGGCCCACTTCTGCAGTTCTTTGAAGCCACATACCACGAACATGGAGTCCGGGTTGCCATAGTACGATTTCAGAAACTTTTGGCGGCTGTGTCGATCAACGCGAGATAGATCTGGAAGTTGCTCGTTGACGCCTACGAGGTGGCTTGGGTATCGTTTGGCGATCCAATCCGCCGACGGCATGGTCGAATCGGGCGAGATGGACACTCGAATCTTTGCGTCGGCGGTGAAGGTGAAGTCGTAGATTTCATTATAGATTTCTTGTGGGAGGTCCTGGAGACGACCACGCATCGTGGCCACACTGGTGGCTTCGGCAATTTCGTGACTGGCAGTCATGTTTTTGTTTTCGATGATTCGTGCAAGGATGTGCGCATAAGTCTGCTCATGCTGATATATCACGTCCTCCTTGAGCGTGCTGTCGCCTCGCATAATGCCCTTGTTTTTGGGCACGCTGGTGGAGACGTTCTCCTTGCAAAGGTGCTTGGGGTGCTTTGTCTTGTCGTGCGGCGCACTGCCGACAAAGCCTTGCTGTGTATCGTTGTCTGGTAAAGGTGCTTTGTCCCGTCGACCAGAAATGACGCGTGATGGTCTGAGGGCGCAAGGAGAGATTTGCAGATCGAGCTTCTCATACGATGCATGTGGTGAACGGAAGATGATCGGGTGAACGGCTGCCAAGCGGCAACATAGAGCACCCATAAGTCGCAAGGGTGATGAAGGTGGTCAGAAGTGTGGGAAAGTAGAGTTGCGAAATGATGGTAAAGGCCAGGTGGCTCATAAACCAAGCAAAACTCTGTCTCACCACGACAATGAAATTTGAGACACACAAGCGGGCACACAATTTGCCATGAGACGTTCAAACCGCATGCCAGCTGGTGGAGATCCCTTGATCGGCTCAAGATCCTCAGCTGTTCAGCAATTCTTTTGACTAAAGACTTCGCACAAGTCTTCCTACATATGCGCGGGAGCGGAACACCACACATAGCACATGAGATCACAAGATCGTATGTGGTGGCGCCTTTGGAGTGGTGTTTGATCGGTGGATTGTGGTATTCGGTGAAGAAGAAGAGAATGGGAGTGGTGCATGTGCGATGAGCGGAAATTTGAGAGGGCTGGCCTTCAATGGTGGTCTGATGATATTCGAGCCTAGAGTGACGAGGGTACATGTCATCCCATGCGAGTTACGGACTCTTACTTCATCATCAAGACTGTGCATTCTATGCCAAATTAATCCATGTACTGACGGCTGTACTTGGGCTGAATAAGAATCATAGCATCGATCGCCGGCAACATCGATTCAAGCCCTGGTCTTTCTCGTCAGACCGGTTGCTGCTTCGTGAGGCTTCACCATGTCCTTCCTTCACGAGCGCCCGCCTTTCTCGACGGTATGTGCATCGACCAAGCAGCGCTGCTAGCCAGTCGATACTCACAGATTTTCGGCCACGCCTTCTGCGCCTTCGTCCTCGTTCTCGATCTCCTCCACGTCCCCACTGCCAATGCCTCCCTGCTCCACGCCAGCTTTCTTGTAAGCCTGAGCATGTGCCTCGATCAGCTCCACGGCATCTTCCAGCAGACAGATCACAGCCTGCGATCTGAATGGAGCAAATACCTCGTTCTCACTGATGTGTTGCTGCATGAACAATTGCAGATCACGCGAACGTACAGGCACATGGATCGCCTTAATTAGAGCGAAGTGTTCCGCGTCGATCAAAGAGCGCTTGAAACTCGCGTTCTTGTCCACAGGTGTAATGAAGATCGAACCCGAAGTGCCGAAATAGGAAGAGGCGAACTGTTTTCTGCTGGCCCGATCGACGTGCAGAAGATGGGGGAATCTCTCGTTGAGGGTTATGGTGGGGATTTCGAGCTTTCTCACAAGGGTGCAGAGCGTGATGTCGATTTGTGCCTGGCCGTTGGTGTAGACATGTATCTTTTTTTCGGCGGTAAAGGTAAGCTTGTAGATGTAGTCGTAAAGCTCCTGCGGCAAGCTTTCGAGGAGGTCACGGAGGGTCAGGCTGTCGACGTCTCCAATAGTGGCCATGGTTCGCAAGTTGCAGTAATTGTCTTCCTTGTGGCTTGGATAGAGTGATGATGGTAGAGCGATGGTTGGCGCGACCGTCTGCTGAAGTCGAACGCGAAAATATTTATCAAAGTTGTGTACTAAGGGTGAAGAGCTAAAGAGCTGGTAATGAACTATTGGAGAAGGTGTTTCGAGTTATGACACCTACGAGTGAATAGTGCTTCGGGACCGGCGAAAGCCATGCGTTCTAGTGTACATCCTCATTGCCGTTCACCCCTCCTCAGTCACGGTCTCTGGATCGCTTTTCTTTTCAGCCTTGCTAGCACCAGCATGTTCCTCAATCAGCTTCACAATATCTTGCTTCCCACAGACCACGATACGACCCTCTGTGGGCCGTGAACCCTCTTCCCCTCTTGGACCCAGCTTTCGCGATGAATATTCGGTAAGTGTACCACTGTATGGACGGAAAGGCAGGTACATAGTTGACATCCGGCGAAAAAAGATCCTGGAGAAAGGGTAAAGCTCTTTGTTGCGTCTCGGAGCTGGATATAGGACGAAGATGGAGCCGGAAGTCGCGAAATACGAGTCTGCGAACTGTGCCCTACTTGCTCTGTCGACGTGGAAGAGCTGTGGAAGCTTCGCGTTGAGGGTCGTAAGGCTGTGGTCTTGTACGAGTTCTTGGAGGTTTTCTTCTGTGCCTCCTGTGTTTTGACTGAGTAAGTGGATTTTTCTCTCTGCGGTGAACGTTAGGTTGTAAATCTCGTTGTAGAGTTCTGGTGGTAAGGTGTCGAGCAGGTCGCGAAGAGCCATGCTGTCGATGTCATTGATCTTAGCCATAGTGTTGAGCTGATTTTGGGAATTGGTAATGTTTTCAGGGAGACTCTCGTTTCTGCCAGCTGAAAGGTGGCGTCTGTCAGGGTGGGGAGGATGCGATGGTCGAAAGGGTGTGAAGTATAGGAATGAGGAGGATATAGAGTAGCTTGTTGCATCCATCGCGTTAATGTCCAGTTCACTGTTGGGGCATGCCTGCAGAAAGTCACGCACCGATGCGAGCTAGTAAATGTCAGAACTGAGCATCACGCGCCCGGTTGCTGTTTTCCAGCCAGCCTGCCCATTGGGCAACCTGCCGATGGACTCTCTGTCGGTCGTGACTCTGTATTCCTGTGCGAGAGCGGATGCCAGTGGCAGAGCTTGGAGAGCAGACGTGGGAAGGCGAAGCCATTGTGTGGAACCGAGAATGAAAGCGCCGGATCGAACAATGACAACAAGTATAAAGAAAGAACATACCATTGCATGAAACGCCCTAGAGTAAAGAGCATCAGACTTGTCTCATAAGCAAGCGGTAATCATATTTGCTGCAAATTTCAACTTGGAGTGCATTTAACAAGTACAGCGACGTAGAGAGCCGGATATTCTGGTTCGCCCGCGCTAATAGCTCCATATATTGTGTATGGTAGAGCTGAGTTCTGTCAGAGCTCCAGTGTCAGTTTCGTATCCGAAGACAATATCTGTTCTTGCTTCTCGATAGCCCGCGAGATCCCTCATCTGTGCATGCCGCTGGAAGGCGGCCTTGCTGTAATTCTCCGCCATACCTCTGGAGTTTACTGCCGACTTCTGCAACATCCAGTCTGCCATGCTAGCGACGCTGTCTCCTACTTCTTCTTGTCTACATCTGGGTCAGCAAAGCGATATACGTGATGCACAATAACACGCACTTCCATTGACTTCATCTCCACGCTGCTCTAGCAGGCCCCAGACCGCGAGATGCGATGTAGGCCCCAATTGATTCGCAAGGTCTTGATCGAGTCCGGTAAGGCTAATGGACTTCTTGTAGTCTTTCGTCTCAAACACCTTCGACCATTCGGTCCCGAGCACGATACGAATATCGCCCCTCAGTGTCCCATCACTGCATATCAAATCCCGGAGTGGCTCTCCAATAGAATCGCAGAATACGAAGATGGATCCGCCCTCGAGGAAGGAAGAAGCAAACTTCTTCCGACTACTGCGACCGACCCAAAGGAGCTGCGACAGTGGCTCATTGAGAACGGCGACCTGATCAGTATGCTTTGCGACCAAACCTTCCAGTCCCTCTGCTTCGACAGTCGGTTTGGAGGCGTAGATGCGGATCTTGGCATCAGCAGTGAAGGTTAGGTGATAGATCAGGTCGTAGAGCTCTTGAGGCAGACTCTCGAGGTGGTCGCGGAGCTCGAGGGCGTCGCACTTGTCGCTGCCGTTCTCGTTAGCCATGGCGTGTCTGGAACAGCACCTTGCGCTGTGAAGCATGCACGACACGACTCTGAATCCAGACGATGCGGACGAAAGCTGGAGTTAAAGGAGGTGGTGCAACGAAGAGCCAACGATGTGAGGGCGCAGAGGTACGCGAGCGGGAGTGGAACAGAATGCTGGAGCGAATGGAGACTCGGCCGCTTCCGGTGAAACACGTCAGGTGACTTTAAACAAATCGGTGAATTCTGGAGCTAATTTTCATGGCCTAGCGGTTGTATGGACGAGTTCAGCTGGAGACAGCAGTCAAGCTTCGGCTCGAAGACAAGCTGCCACTGGAGGTTTCATCAACGAAAGCTTTCATGTTCCGAATGAAAATTCAATGTCCTTGCTGTATTGCTTATTCCCCACCGCTCGGCTTGTTTCTCAGTTCTCATCTACAACGAAAATTAGCGCAGTAATGAACACGAACCCCTGACGAAACTCACCTTGTCCCACCACTCCGGCATACCGCTCCACGAGCTTCACGATCTCGTCCAAACTGGTAAAGACAAGTTGATCTACGTAAGCTTCTCCTCCGACTATCTCACCCAGGAGACCTCTGAACTCGCTCCTGAAGGCAACCTCGTCACCTTGAGCCATCCGACGTCCCGAACTGAACATAAAGTGAGGGGCGCGAATGAGGCCCAAATGGCTCTGTGAGAAGCGAGTGCTGTATCGAGCCGAGCCGATGACCACAAAAACAGACTGTCCACCGAAATATGATGTTGCGAACTTGGTCCTACTTCTCCGATCCACGTGCAACAAATGCGGCGGTTTCTCATTGATCGTAACAACCCGCTCCGAGTATGTCTCCGGTAAACAGTCGAGTTCCAAACGCCAGATTTCGTGCTTCTTGACGTAGAGTCGTACTTTCGCGTCGGCTGTGAACGTTAAGTCGTAGATGTCGTTGTAGAGTTCTTGTGGGAGGCCCTCGAGGTGGTCACGGAGCTCGTGGCTGTTGGTGCCGTTGCTGGCGTTGCGGCGGCGCTTCTGACGACTCTTGTGGCGGTTCTTCTTGCGAGTCATAGCTCGTGTCAATCAACGCCTTGGGCACTGGAGGAAGGGGTGTTGGCGAAGACACGATCCGGACAAGGTGACAGAGGGGTTGGTTTGAGTGACCGCGTGCTGGACAGTTGGCGGCATGCCGCGCGCGGAGAGGCCCGAAGCCGCTGCAAACACAACAAACTGCTGAAGTGAAGGAGAACTCGGACGCATCCGGAAGCTGCTGTCAGTCACCATTCGCACGTTGAAGCCGAGTGAAGTTTGGGACTTATGTAATGTTTGGAAATTGTATAGTGGTAGAAACGGCAAGTTGCTCACTCGCACTTTCGGACCGTGCTGCAATGGCAGGAGTGACGCCGCTG
This sequence comes from Cercospora nicotianae, assembly GCA_029490675.1. NCBI lineage: Eukaryota > Fungi > Ascomycota > Dothideomycetes > Mycosphaerellales > Mycosphaerellaceae > Cercospora > Cercospora nicotianae. The sequence goes on along the minus strand of JANQAT010000007.1, from coordinate 4,451,391 downwards.
AGAGACATATTGAAGCCGAGCGAACATTGAACTCAGAACCATGGTAGCAACTGCGACTCTATTACTTGCAATGACCCAATCGAATTACAAGGCCTGCAACGATCCCACCAAGCCGCTGTTTGGGCCTTTGAGTATGGGCCCCTTCCGTGCTTGCGATCCGACTCAAGATCTTGTGTTCCGTGGATCACAGCAGTGTGCCAGCCGACTCGACTTGCTCGTCATCTACAGGCGAAGTCAGTTTTAGGTCGTATCAATGTAACTCGAGAAACAAACCATCGATATCCGTTCCACTCGCCTGCTCTACATGTTCATCCAACGTGCTCGGCAACAGCATCGCATGCAACACATCAATTCTCTGTACTACGTCTTCGGGCCATCCCTGACGCTGAAGAATGTGCTGGCAAATCTCGGTCACCATGGACCATGGACTGTACGATGGAGTGTAGCGAGGATAGGGAATCAATTTTAGATGACTCGCCTCGAAGCACAATTCGCTCAGGTCGTCGCCGTAGAAAAAAAGAAGGATTGCTCGTGAGCAAAGTAAGACTTTGCAAACTTCTCCCGGCTTCGACGATCGACGTGGAACATCGGCGGAAGTTTTCCGTTGATCGAGAGCGCGTGGTCTGAACATTCTTCTTCGATTTCGAGGAAATCGGCTTCTTGCAAGCCCTTCTTGCTCGCGTAGAAACGGATCGCGGGCTCGGCGGTGAAGGTCAGGTCATAAATCATGTCGTAGATTTCCTGCGGAAGAGCTTGGACGTGTTCGCGAAGCTGAAGGCAGCTGTCGATGTCGCCGCCATCGCCATTGCTGTCGATGCCGCTCTCATTGGTGGCCATGGTGCTTGTGCACAGTGCTTGACACCACGGCGCAGGTGGACTTGGTGTAGTTGAACAAAGATTGCAAGGTGTGGTCGCGGTGGAAGACCGGGTTTGTGTTTGGAAATCGCGCGGCGCTCCTGCCAAGGCTGGAGTGCACATGCATGAACTGAAGTGAGACGGTGCGGCACAATGAGATCGAAACGGGCGCTCTGGGGAGCAAACCTCAAACAGAAAGACAGAGGTGGAATGGAGATCACACTTTAACTTGGGAAAGTTTCACTGTCCACCAACCGCACCGTTAGTGGACTCGTCCACGTTTGAGTGAGAGTGCAGCTCTCCGTGCGCTCTTCCATCCGTCACCCTGGGAACACGATCTTTGACGAGCGCGATGAAGTCGCTCATCAACATGGACTTGAACCTTTCCACCACGGTAGCGGCGTACCCTCGGTCGCTCAAGTCGAACCTGATACCGTATGAACCTGCGTATAGGCCGTCAATGTAGATCAGCTCAGAAACCAGCTCCAGGTGCCGGCTTTCGACGCAGAAATCTGCCAAGGCGCAGTAGTGGATCGCCAAAAAGGAATTCGGATCGCCGAAGTACGATTTGGCAAACTTCTCGCGGCTTCGACGGTCGACGTGGAGCAGGTGCGGCAGCTTCTCATTGTCCGAGACCATTTGGGTGTCGAAATTGAAGAAGCGAAGCTCATCGCGAGGTGCATAGATTCGGCACTTTGGGACGCCAGTAAAGGTCAGGTCGTAGATGTAGTTGTAAAGTTCCTGTGGAAGGCCCTCGAGGTGGTCGCGGAGTCGGAGTGTGCTTTCACTCTGCTTATCTTGCTCTTCGCGCTTGCCTTCAAGCTGATACGCCGGGCTGCCGGGTGTTTCATTTTTCTCGATGGTGCCTTCGACGATCATCTCGATCCTGCCCTCGACGGTCTCCTCGGTACTCTCCTCAACTTTCTGGTCGACTTCGTTGATCTCATTAATGTCTTTGTCGCGCTTTTCTCCGCTCTCGTGTTCGTTCTTGTTGCGAGACATGGTGCGTGTTGATAGGAGGCGCTCACAAATATTTTGGTGACGAGTCGTTGTAGTTGGGAAGGTGTGTGGAGAACGGGAGAAGAGAAGGAATCGTGGCAGAAGTAGCCATGTCTCGGTTGCACGTGCATGTGACGTGACGGGAGTGAAAGTGAATGGTGAACGATTTGCGCAGGTTGACAAGCAGCTAGAAGTGGACACTTCTGGATCCCTGCGTCGGACAGCTCACATTGGAGGGAAGGAGAGGGCTCAGCTAATGGTATGGGAAAGCCGTAACGTTGTTCTGCGGACTTTAGAGATTCCATTGCAAGTTTCTTTATCGTACTGTCCCGGCGCGTATCACGTAAGCTATTTTCGTCAACCATGTTTGACGGTGTATGAATCTCTCGCTTCGACGCGCTCCACTGCTGCAACTCTCAGGCACGACCTTTCTCTCCGCGCCGATGCTCAATCCTCAGCCTTCTTCTCGCCTTCTGATGGTGTCTCATTTACTTCAGGATCTGCAGAGATGTCAGCATACTGGTCAAAAGAACGCTTCGCTCAACTCACCCTTTGTGGCAATACCAGCACGCTGTTTGACCAATTTGGCCACCTCATCCTGCTTGATGAAAATGAGCCGACTCGCGAACGCCGGATCCATCCCGCCCATGACGAGCATGTTTCTCTGCACGGATTCTGGGACGTTCTCCATGAAGAAGGCATTCTTGCACGCAGTGACCAATCGAGGCTCGATAATGTGATCTATGTGGCTTCCCAAGATAGCGGGGACGGCCCAATCAGCTGATCTGAATATCACGAAGATGGATTCGGGACCGTAGTAGGATGCAGCGAACTTCTGTCGACTGTGGCGATTGACCCACAGCAGATGCGGCAGCAGCCCCTTGTTGATGTCGAACACTTTGCTAGAGCATTCCTTCACCAGGTTGTTGAGTCCGTAGTCTTGGATCTCGCCCCCAGAGGCATAGATGTGAACCTTGGGATTCGCGGTGAAGGTCATGTCGTAGATGTCATCTTGGAGCTCCTGTGGCAGAGCCATGAGAAGCTCGTGCAGAGTGAGGCTGTCGTTGCTGTCGCTTGCCATGGCGCGTAGGCTTTGCTGGTAGTGATGATAGACGTGTGGGTGCTGTTGAGGTGTCACTCGAGCGCGACTGTGAACGATGGAACCTTTGGTGGAAGTCGCACTTGGAACGGTGTTGTTGATTGATCGTTTGAATGTGACCGAGAAAGCTAGAACTTATGGTCCAACTGCAGTCGCAGCGGCGTTCATGCCAAGGCGCCCCAGTGCATGTGAAAGTGAAGAAAGCCAGGCAGCAGACAGAAGATCATAGAAAAAATCACATGAAGCGGAAGCGGGTCCTTCCGAGAGCTCTCATTGACAGACATGCGTTATCAGTGGGCCATTGTGTCGAGAACGATGAAGTGACTGGAAGAACGGCTTTGTGGCTGTCTTCTGCTCACGGACGCGATCACGAGAGACCTCCCGCAGAAATTGCGACCCGAGCGGAGCGTAGCGGCAAAGGACGCAGAAACAACACCACCTTTCGTGCATCTGGTTCCGTGCGTTCGACGGAACAGCATGTCCCCTTTCGGCCGACTCTGCCACTTATGCTCCATCATTTCATATCGCCTCATTTTTCCCCTTCGCCCAGTCCTTCTGCTGCCAGCGACACACCAGATCAAGAATATCTTTCAACTCCATGTCCATCAATATTCCTCACGCGCTCCTTCACCACCTCCATGATGTCCTGATTCGATATCAAAACAAAGCGGTCGCCAATGCACCGGAACACGGTACGTTGCAAGTCTTCGGCGGTGGAGAGAGTAGCCCTGTAAGAATCCCTTGGAATCCCAAAACGAATATCTTTCATGAGCTGCACATGGTCCTTCTGAATGATTATCCTGTTATCCTCAGACCACCAGAACATGAAGACTGAGTCTTTATTACCGAAGAACGAATCTGCAAACTTTCGCCGGCTGGCACGATCTACATGGAGGAGATGCGGGAATTCGTTGAAGGTGATAACGCGGTCTAGATCTGATATTGGGATTTTTGCTGATTCGGAAACTTCCCAGTCTGAGTCGCGTTCGCCGAAGAATGTCAGTGAGAATGCGTTTCGGTCGGCACGGTCCGCTTGCAAGATAGGTGGCAGCTGCTCGTTCAACGTTGTGTCTTGCTTGAAGCTATCCTTGGAAGGCACAGGGAAACCAGGAGGAAACTCTCCGGGAAACGTAGCGTCGCGATCAGAGAATACACCGGGCGAGGGTCGTCTCAGACTCGCAAGCCAGGATCCATCTTGGGTGTAAACTCGGATCCTCGCTGCGGCCGTGAATGTCAGGTCGTAGATTTCGTCACAGAGTTCCTGCGGGAGCTTGTTAAGATGATGTCGAAGTTTGAGGCTGGCGCAGTGGGTGTCCATCCCGCTCATAGCGTTCTTCCCACAGTCGGCGACGTCGACTCCGTCGCCAGCCATGTCGCGCAAAGGCGTCCTTGTCTCTCCGAATATCCCAGAGGATACGGGCGGGCTAGTTGGGTTGTGGGCGAGGTTGTCTCGCAGAAGACTGCCCAAGATATTACCACCTTCCGCCGACAAGTTGTGATTTTGCGGAAAGCGGTTCCCAGGCGCTGTGACTTGCCAGGGTGCGGTCAGCGACGAGGAAGAAGCTGTAGCGAAGGAAGGGCGACCTGCAAAATCAGTGGCAATATTCCGCCGCAGCTAGGAATAACTTGAAGCAGAAAAGGCAGCAGAGGAACGCTGACTCATAAGCGGACAGTTCTGACCGCGAGTTGGTGGACCCGCTCCAAGAGCGGTACAAGAGAAGTTAATCAAAAAGTGGGAGGCTGGAACTTTGTGCGGACACGTGGATGAGTATAAACCTTCAGCTGCTGCTGTGGCTAAGGACGACTTTTGGACGAAGCAGCGTTCGACTATCCTGTGGTCGGCCCTTGTTCGCTCGACGGATACTTCTGTCGACTAGCTGTATGTCTCGCCGGGTGGTGCTCCGCCCGTGTCATTCCTCGCAATCTGCTTGATTCGAGTCAGTGGACGTTCTGATGCGGAGTTTTGGATCAATCCACCTTCGTCAGCAATCCCAGCACGCTTCTTCACCAGCGCCTCGATCTCGTCGTAAGTGAGAAACTTGAAGCTTTCCGGAGACTTCTCCAACCATTGTTCGTGGAAGCGCCCAGCCACCTTCGAGTCCATGAATGACCGGACGTGATGCTTGGCTTCAGAACTCCAGAAGACATTCTTGATGAGCTTGCGGAAGTCGGGAATTCCCTCAAAGTAGTGGCGCAAGTCATAATCGCGCATTTCGTACCCGACATAGAAGATGAAAGTAGAGTCTTCGCCGCCGAAGTAGGAGTCTGCAAACTTCTTCCTACTAGCGCGGTCGACACGAAGCATGCTCGGCAGTCTTTCATCGAATGTAACGACTCGCCGAGACGCCGTGTTTGGAAGAACTGATGTAGTGAGGTAGAAGCGCGCCCATGGTGAGATGCCAAAGATCCGGATTCTTGAGGTCGCTGTGAAGGTGAAGTCGTAGATGTGGTTGTAGAGCTCTTGCGGAAGACTCTCCAGCCGTTCACGAAGTTCGAGAATTTCGGTGTCGCCGCTGCTACCGACTTCGATTTCCTTCTCGCTGTCGGTGCTGCTGTCGGTACTACTGTCGTGCTCGCTGCCGGCGTCGGTGGTCATAATGCGAATGGAGTGGGCCTTCACTCCGCGACTGTGGTGGATGGGTGGTGGTGAAGAAAGGAGAGTTGGTGATTGGGGGCAGGCACAGTGTCGATATGTGGGGCCGGGAGGAGGCGCGCTAGAGCAAACAAAAGAGCCAGGTGAATCAACGGCGGGCGCTACCGTCGAGTTTCAGATGGTTAAGTCAATGTAAACGGCTGCAGACTTTTCAACAGCCTTCTCAACGCCTCCAATACGCTTGTTTACGAACGCCGGAATGTCCTCGTAGAAGATCAAGCCAATGCTTCTAGCGGAGACTCCCGCCCAGTCTGCGATGCGGCCCCTTCTGTAGAAGTTGAGGAGGGGGAAATGGTGCAATGCCATCATGCGGACGTCCTTCATGAGACTCCTGAAAGGGTGCTCGATAACAGGAAATGAGAGGCCAGATATAATGAAAATTGAGTCCGAATGTCCATAATAGGACTGAGCAAATTTCTTTCTGCTAGCGCGGTCCACGTGCAACAGATGCGGAGGTCTCTCATTGACCGCAACGTCTCGCTCGGAGTGATGCTTCGTGGCATCGCGGAGCTGAGCAAGGGCGTGACTGTAGCCTCGGCCATAGTTGTAGATGTGGATCTTCGGCTCCGCGGTGAAGGTCAGGTCGTATATCTCGTCGTAGAGCTCCTGCGGCAAGCTGTCCATCAGTTCACGGAGCTCTAGGCTGGTCCGAGAGTTATAATTGCTGGAGCTGCTTCGATCCTTGCCGCGCGCAGTGCCACTGCCAATGCTGCAGGCTGGACTGTCTGAGTTGCTGTTGTCGTCGAGAGTCATGACGCGTGTTGAGTTGCTCGAGCTGAGAAAAGGGACGAGTGCTGGTGCTGTTGATAGATTGTGGTAAAGGAAGGGTAGTCGGTGGTGTCAGAAGGCGGTATCAACGCGCCGCCCGCCGCGAGCGGCCGTTGACGAACTGAAGCAGAAAATGCCTGAAGTGAAGCTAAAGCAAACACTGCCACAGCAAGCTTCAGTTGTGGCAGGTTGGGGTTCAGAGTTAGGCACATGCCTCACCAGTGACCCAAGCACGCTGATCCAGAAGCGCTTCGATTCCCTTGTAACTGATGACTGAGATGCTCTGTTCAGAAGTCCCAAGATACCCCGCGGTGCAACGCCTGCGCATCCTATAGAGGACTCCGCGCCCCTGCCACAGCTCATACGAAGATTCTTGACCAGCCTCAGGTGCGCCAGGCGTTTGGGAGTCCAGCCTAGAGAGATGACAAAGACTGAGCTTGGGTTGCCGTAAAACGATTCCGCGTACTTCTTTCGGCTCGCGCGGTCCACGTGGAAAAGATGCGGTAGCTCATTAACTGTGACGATTTTCTTGGAGTATACATCGGCGATCTTGTGAAGCTCAGCGTTGGAGATCAAGTAATCGGAGGTGAATTGACACTGTGACGGTGAATGCCAACCATACAGCCGAATCTTTGCCTCAGCGGTAAAGGTGAAGTCATAAATCATATCGTAGAGCTCTTGAGGCAAATTTTCGAGCCGCTCACGAAGCGTATAGCTGTCGCCGTCCAAACCCGCCGGGTCGCCCGCCGCGGTCGCCGTAGTGCTTCGCGGAGAAGTCAGTTGTGGTGTTGGAATCGTTGATGTGCTGAATATGGGAAGATGAGAGAGAAAGAGGCTGTCGTCTGGAAGTGTAAGATGCCAGAGCGGAAGCAGCGTGGAAGTGGAGGGAGTAGCGCGGGTGCCTTATGAGAGTCGCGCTGCAAGTGGAGGAGAATTCTCAGAAGCAGCAGCACATGTACTGCACATGTGAACCACGATGCCTACAAATATACTTTTCGCTCAGTCAAGAGTGTAAAGTGAGCGTTTACAGACAGTCGATGACAGCCATGAAGGGGAGACTCAGCCTGCTAGCAAGAGGTGCAGATGGCATCCCGTGCAATGGACGGCAACTTGGAAGATGACCGTACATGAGCTCTGAATTGGGAAGCGTGAGGCTCAAGACCAATGATTGAAGCAAACGGATTGTTGCGCACGAGAGGCCCATCCGAGGACAGCTCCATTTGCTGATCGTACTCCGAAAGCACCCGGGAGAACAGAAGGACGTGCGAGATATGGATTAAGCTGAAAGATGCGTCGATGGAAGGCGCACACGCAGTTTTGACCCGAGTTCGATTTCTTCCCACAAACCACAGCCCTCTACGCATTCATCCGACGACTGATTCGCTCCTGCTCACTTTCTCTTCGTGCGCTTCTTCTTCTTTGTCTTTTTCTTCTTGCTCGCTTGCGTCTTCTTGCCGTCTGCAGTACTCGCTTCCTTTGCCAAAGCCTCCTCGAGCTCTTCTCCAGACAGCAGATCCAGATCATCCTCATCCTCCTCCGGCTCCTCGTCCTGCTCTTCATTATCCTCCACATCTGGAGTATCCTCCTTCGTGTCCTTCGCGTTCTCTCTGACGACCCCGGGTTTCCGATTCCCAAACCTCTTCCGGTTCTCCTCCTCGAATCCTCTCTTCTCTTTCTGGAACAACAACATCGTCGCCCTCGCATCCTCCACCGAAGAGTGCTCTCCCGTCTGAATCTCCAACCCGAGCTCACTCCTCGCCAGGTTCCTGAGAGCAGGCGGTTTCCCTTTGCTCTCGATCCTGAACTTCGGATATCTTGACGTGTCCCTCATATCACTCTTCGGATGTGACAACAGCAGTGCGTTCAAGTCGTTCCGCAGCGCATGTCCAACCAGTATCCGTCCTTCGAGCAGTTTCGCAACATCTTTCTGCACTTCCGCAAATGTCCTCGCGTAGCCTGGCTTCAGATGATGCGGCTTGATGCCTGAGACATATGTCCGGTAGTCTTCGACGCGGACCTTCGGCGGAGGCTGAACATAGGAGTCGTAGATCTGCTCGCCGTGAAAGTTGACGAGAGAAGCTCGAGCGAGCACGTTGTCGAGATGGGGAGGAGGACCGGTGCCGACCATTTCACAATCGAGCGCGACATATTTGCCAATCTTATGCGTAGGATGCAAGCCTCCGTTCACATCGTCTGTGTATGAAGACCGCTTCTTCGTTGTTCCATACGCCGCTGCCACATCCTCTTGAGGTATCTCGTGCTCTTTGACCAGATCCACCTCTTTCGCCGACGTCGACATTACACCGCCCATCTTCCGCCTCTTGCCCAAAGCTGTCCCGTTCGCAGACTTGAAATCAAACGTCTTCTTCTTCTTGAATGCGGTCGTCGACGTTTCCGGCGCTCGCTTCCTCTTCACTCCATTGCTCTCGCCTTTGGCCTTTTTCTCCGCCCCCAATCGCTGCTGCAGAATCTTCCAGTTACTGCCAATCGTCTTTGGATCCGGACCTGACATCTCTTCACGTCTGCATTCTGCGTGTTGCGACAAGGTAGCGAAGTTGCAGAAGGTAACTTTTTCTGGAAGCAGCTCAGGCCGACGTGAGGCTGAAATGCCGATGTCCGCTGTGGCGCGGCTTCCCGGGCGCAATCCAGCTCGACTTGCGACGGAGCGGACGACGAGCTGCATTCCATCGCCACAACTTCAACTTTATCGACACGACTACGATATTTGCAGAAACGAACAATAATTGCCCGTCATGGTCCGCGACGACACCAAAAGCGGCGGAAATGGCGGCGACGAGGTCAAAGCGGAACGCGGCATGGCCACGCTATCGACGCTGAGGTGAGTGAAGCAGCGCTGAATACTATGCGCGGTCAGAGGATCTGACACTGTATGAACAGAATTGGTACAAAGGCCATGGTTGAGAAGGTACGTTAAGTTTGATGTGAAGCCCAGCGAGCAACGCCAACCTCAAAGTCGCCGTGAAAGCGCAAAAGTAATGCGCATATCGTTACGCTTGCTATACACTCACCATCAACACACTTGATACTGATACATTACCAGGATGGCGAGAAAAGAAAGGCAGAAATTCTGTCTATGCAAACACGAAAAGGCAGGCCGACCTTTTACGTGCACTATCAAGACTTCAACAAGCGTCTGGACGAATGGGTACCAGCAGAGCGTCTCGATCTGACGCAAGAAGTGGAATGGCCAATTCCTGAAAAGGCAGACAAATCGAAGCAAAAGACTGCTCAGTCGAAAGCGCAGCCATCCAAGACTGACAATGCGAAAAACACCAAAGTCGGCCAGAAACGACCTCGAAGTGGTACTGCCACACGAGAAGCTTCTGAAGCGCCTACAGATCTTGGAGCGAAGCTCAGTATTCAGCGATCGAAGTCTGGCGGCGGCAAGGAGAATCGAGATCCGAACGTGGCAGTTCTGACAGAAGACCTGGATGGAACGCCGCAGCCTGATGATGAGTCTGCAGTTGATCTCGTGGACATGCAGGAAGCTGCTGCCGCTGCAAAAGCTGTGCCCGAGACAGTGCCCTACTCGCGCGAAGAAGAGATCGAGAAGCTTCGTACCGGTGGCAGCATGACCCAGAATCAGACCGAGATCAGCCGTGTTCGAAATCTGGACAAGCTGCAAATGGGAATGCACGAGATTGAGCCCTGGTACTTCTCACCATATCCCGCCGAGTTCACCGACTGCGACATGGTATACATCTGCGAGTTCTGCTTATCATACTTCGGAAGTCAATTCCAATTCGGGCGGCATCGAAAAAAGTGCCAACTCAAACATCCTCCCGGCAATGAAATCTACCGCGACGAGCACGTCTCCTTCTTCGAAATCGATGGGCGAAGACAGCGAACCTGGTGTCGAAATCTCTGTCTCCTCTCCAAACTCTTCCTCGACCACAAGACTCTCTACTACGACGTCGACCCTTTCCTTTTCTACTGCATGACAACACGAGACGAACACGGTCATCACTTGATAGGCTACTTCTCCAAAGAAAAAGAATCCGCCGAAGGTTACAACGTCGCTTGTATCCTCACCCTCCCCAATGGCAACGCAAAGGTTTCGGTCACCTCCTCATCCAATTCTCTTACGAACTCAGCAAAATCGAAGGCAAACTCGGCTCACCCGAAAAACCCCTCTCCGATCTCGGTCTTCTCGGCTACCGGGCCTACTGGCAAGATGTCATCGTCGACCTCCTTCTCGAACGTGAAGCCGAAGCTGGAGGATCTGGCGGCGCGGCGAGTATTGAAGATATTGGAACTTCGCTGGCGATGACGACGAATGATGTGTTGCATACGCTGCAGAATTTGAATATGTTGAGGTATGCGAATAAGAATCATGTGATTGTGCTGCCGGAGACGGTGTTGAAGGCCAGGGAGGCGAGGAAGGAGAAGGAGAAGGTGAAGGGGAAGAGGATGATTGATCCCGAGAGGTTGATTTGGAAACCTCCGGTTTTTGCCGCGAGTGCGAGGACGTGGGCGTGGTAGGGCGGGTCGTGACTGGGCTCGTCATATGTATGTTAAGGATAGCACGATGGCTATGGGAAGAGTGTTCGTGAGGAAGGAGCCGGCGTTCGAAATAGGATATACCCATGGCATGATGTTTTACTTCTACGCATTGTTGCTCAATTCTTTTCTTCTCGCAGCTCGTTGGCCCGTTGACTTTGCCAGGGCTCTTCCGGCAATGATGCTTCTACCAGTACGCCTCCAAATTCGCTACCAAGTGGAATATGGCCAAACGAGCAGAATTATTCGTCAGCCGTGGCCATCGGGACTAGCAGTGCCGAGGAGGTCATCATGGTGGGCCTCACAGAGCGTCATCGACAAGGCCTGCTAGACACAGTGGTATTGACACAACTACAAGACTTTGCCATCGAAGTGTAGCTTTCCGAACCTGCGTGGGACTTCCTCCTGCAGCACTGTCGTTCAAGGCTCGCCGAGTGTGGCCACTAACAAATCAAATTTCTCATGGTCTCTGACAGCAGAAACCAGGCACTATAATTGGGACGACTTGACCCTCCAATAACGATCGTCAACGGTATTCTGGTCTAGTCGATAAGTCGCTCTTCGTATGGGGCGTTCGACAACGGAGAAGACATGGCGCCCGCAAAGAGGGAACGGTTAGCCTCTTGCTTGGAGCCATGCTGTCACTTGCAGGTTGGCGCTGGCGATTGTTTTGCCTTTTTGACCCCTCTTTTGATGTTTCACAATTCTGGTATCCTTACGCTATACCGCAGCTGTGTTCCCATACAGCTGTTCGAGTGGTATGCCGAAGAAGTCGTTTGATCTTTGTGCTCTGCAACAATTCATTCGTGTGAGATACCTTTTGGCGAAAGTGGACTCCTAGCCATCCAATCCATGTAACAGGGTAGATATTCAGAACGACTTCTTGCCACAATAACGATTGTCGGCGGCGTTCTGGTTTAGTCGATAAGTCGTGTGCCCAACTGCGTACGCTCGACAAATGGAACGTTAGCGATGCTGCATGGAGGCTGTACTGTGGCCTTGGTGAGCCAGTCTCTGATCTTCCAGTATCAAAGCTGCCGCCGAGGGTTGTTTTGCCCTTCAAATATTTGTTTTGTCGTTCTTGTAGTGTTTGCGCCAACTCGAAGATATCGAAACTGAATTTTTGCTGCTTGTGTGCGAAGCCTACAGATCAACGCTGGAGAAGTAATTCGATCTAGCCGCTAGGAAACTTGACCCGTTCGATAACATCCGTTTGTCGAGATCAAGTCTAGCGCATATCGACTTCAGATGCCACACTATATGGACGGAAACCATTCTTCGTCTAATAATTGTCGCCAATGGTATTCTGGTGCAGTTGATAAGTCGTCCTAGACATAGGTCGCTCGACACATAGCGGAATGTCGGCATGGCGTGAAGGTACTTTGTAGCCTACACCCCATCTGTTGTGCACTCGCACGTTCGAATCGCTGTTGGTGATCGTTTTGCTTTTCGATTTCACATTTTGCCGGTTTCGTACTGGCCCTTTATTCTCCAACTTTCCAATCTGTGTCTTCCTGTTTTGCCACTCGCTCACGTGTATTCGCAGGGCATGCCTAGGCGCATAGGAGTCAGGGCGCATAGGAGTCAGGGCGCATAGGAGTCAGGGCGCATAGGAGCCAGGGAAAAAAAATAGAAAAAGAATTCCCATTCCAACAATGAACATCGGCGGTGTTCTGGTCAAGTCGGTAACTCGTTCTGAGAGTGGATGCCGGGACTTGGGCGAACGTTAGAGGGCAACGAGGCTATTGTGACCTTCTCGCACTTTCGTCGTCTCCAGAGAACTATTATGTCGCTGGCGAATGTTTTGTCTTTTCTGCTCGACTTCGTCTGGTGGTTTTGCTCCAGGCGCTTACGTTTGAATAGTGCCTGGAGGACTCTGACACTATGGAGTCGCTTTATCGGCCTAGGTCATTCGTCATCCTCTTCCTTCTTGATCGTCCTGTCTTCCTCGTCCTCGCTCTTCACCCTCGTCTGCTGCTTGTTCGTCGCCTGAGTTTTCTTCCCGCCCTCCATCTCATACCCCTTCCAGATCCCTTCCTCCTTTTTCACCTTTCCTCCCGCCTTCATCCACTCTTTCTTCTCCTTCTGCCATTCCTCTTTCAGTCTTAGATAACTTTCGTCTTTCATACACTCTTTCCACAGCACTTTGAAGATCTCACTCGCAGCCAGCTTCTCCTCTTGTCCTGCATGTCCTGTACTCTTTGGAAGTTCTGTGCGTTTTATGTGAGAGTGATTCGGATTCTTGACTGGATCACCAGTGAGAGCGGCGGCTTCGCGTTCGAGTTGGAGGGAGGACTTGGCGTATTTTTGCCGCCGGCGTGGTTGGCGTACCTTGAGGGTTGAGTGTCAGTATATTTGAAGCAGTACTTGCATCTACGCAAAAGATAGAGCGCGAAACTTTCGGGCAGCAGCGTGCCAGTGAAACTGTTTGATGTACAGTGTGGCACGGCAGTTGCAGTCTCGGGCAACACAGTATACAATATTGCTTCACTTGATATCGAGTGTCTACCCCAGGACACTTAATCGTCACGCATTGCGTCTTGTCCAGGACGTGTGCTCATTCAACACGGGCAGGAAGTCTGCACCATTCACCTACCTCTTCGCCCTCGTCATACCCATCTGAATGAACTTCCTCGCCATATCACTCCCCACAAGATCTCCCTCTTGCACATAATGATCAAACGCGCCTTTCAGCGTCTTCGAAGACTCTTCCGCGATAGGCACAGTTCTGAAGCGCCAGTGTGGTAAGAGGATGGTCTTATATGGCTCGAATGTCAAGACTCCTTGTTCTCCTCGAGCTATCTCATACGACATGCGAATGTGTTCATCGTGGAGAGCGGGCGTGGGGAAGAGGTCGCGGACCCTCTTGTGCGGTGGAGAGGGAGATTTCGTGGATGGCGGAGAGCTGGGTATCGCGGAGGTTCTGGTGCGAGGCATGATGCCCCTACGATTATAGATCAGAGCATAGCGAAGTGCAGTCGCTTGCATGGGCAAGAGCAATGGCGGGTGGTGTTGAGTTGTGGAATGCGCGTCGCGGTGGTTGTCGCATCATGACGTCGTTGACCAAGCCCTCAGGAGACGCGGGCGTAGGCCATACACACTGCACAGCAGCATGGTATGAGCTCCAGAATGTGTTATATCTTCACAGCGATAATCCTCTGCTCGTTTGCTGTTGTATTGTACATCGCAGACGTGCAGGTGTTGCGTAGAAAGCAATCTGCGCATCGTCGGAGATTTCAGCGCTAGTGGTCTTGGCGTTCCAGGTGAACTTCGAACTTCTATGACATGAACCAGCCACCACGCTCCCTCAAGAAGCTGCACACAGCTCCAGTACTCAATAATATCTTTTGTTGATGGCTTAATTCTCTGTGCGAGCTTCTGTTGGACTGTATCAGCTATCGACAGCCGAAGTGGCCACCCTGCTGCAGCCCGGGAAAGCTCAAATTAATCGTTCCGACCAGACCACGAAGCCTTGGAAAATTACTGAGCTTCTATATACGGACAAATCAACTCCTGCAGCATCCAATCATCGGTTGTGAGTATCTTTCTACCTCTGATGTCCTGGAAAACATCTAATCCTTTCCCAGGTATGATGTAGTGGTTAGCATACCAGATTTTGAGACAGCCTTCACACGGCTTATATCATAGCTTCTGGTTACCCCGGTGTAAGCGCCTACTTAAGCCTGTTGCGTTGTGATCAGTAGCTAACGATCCAATAGTCGAATCCGGGTACGACCTCGAGATGTTGACTTTTTGCTCAAATTTTTGATCCGAAGCTCCCCCAAGCCACCAATCTTGACGGCTAAGCTTCTCCTGCTTGTCAAACGATCAAGCAGGTGGCATTTCAATTGTTGGACCTTAATCGTTGATACTGCTCGTGTGTTGAAGGTCCGGGTTGCTAAAATATTTTTGTTGGTGCAGCTCACTTTTTCGCAGCAGTGAGCATGTCTTGTGCGAAGTGATGAGTTCAGACGAATACAACAGCAACCGACGGTGCACAATTCACGCATAGTCATCTTCCTTTCGTCAAAATACCTCTATATACCCATCGGAGACAGCGCTCGCTGAAACGCTAGACCAAACGAAGCTCCAAGCAAGCAGAGGTGTTGCCACCACAATGCGTCTTTCAATATATGCACCCATTGAGCAGAAGATTACAATATGACCACTCAGGCCAGCCGAGAAAATGATGTCCAACACCTATATCCATGCTCATGATCCATCAAATTATGTCATCTCACAACGGCACATCCTCCATCATCTCCACAGCACCCTCTCTCCCAACAGTCAAGATTACATCTCCCAGCGTCTTGGTCGCGAAGCCAGCCTCGCAATATGCAAAGTAGTATTCCCATTTCTTTTTGAAGATTTCGACCTCTTCTTCTGACATCTTGCGGCCTTGACGCTCCTGGAATTCCACGATCAGAGCAGGTCGGATCTTGGTTGCGAACGACTGCATGAAGTTCTGTCTCCACAATCTCAAAGTCTTCGCATAATGTGGTCCAATGTTCTCAACACTCTCTGGGATCAATCGCGGCTCGATACCCTTCTTCGCATCGCTGGACCCGGCACGTATGCTGTCAAGCAATTGCGTGATCGTAGGCAAATGACCACCAGGGAAAATGTATCGCCGAATGAAATCATCCGAGTTGGCGTATCCCACGTATCTGCTCTCTGGTATCGTGATACACTGGAAGCATGCGACACCGCCCTCGCTCTTCAACAGCTGATCAACACAGCGGAAATATGTCTCCAAATATTCAGCTCCCACAGCCTCCAGCATCTCGATCGAGACTACCTTGTCGTATTTGTCCTCCTCTTTCTGCGGCACAGGCAGAGATCGATAATCGCACAGGAGCACCTTGATGCGGCTGCTGTATCCTTTTGCGGCAATTCTCTCCTCGGCAAGCTTTTTCTGCTCTTCCGACAGGGTCAGTGATGTGACTCGGCAACCCGTCTTCTCCACTGCGAGTATAGCGAATGAACCCCATCCGGTTCCAATCTCCAACACGTGATCGCTCGCCTTAATCTTACAGTTTCGAATAAAGCGATTCAGCTTCCGGTACTGCGCCTGCTCAAGCGTCTCTTGCGCGCACATCGGATCAGATTTCGGCAGAAAGATCGGGCATGAGTATGTCATGTCTGGGCTCAGGAAGGCCTCGAACATGGTGTTCGAGATGTCGTAATGGGCGGAGATGTTCAATTTCGCGTTCGTGAGGTCGTTCGTTTTCCTGATCAGGCCTGAAATTCGTCCGAGGATGTTACTGCTCAATGTCGTGCCGTTGGACAGGTACTTTTTGTTATTGATGAATAGTTTGAAGAATGCTGTCAGATCTGTACAGCTGACCTCTCCGAGCATGTAGGATTCTGCTAGACCCATGTCTGCGAAGAGGAGGAGTCGGATCCAGAACATGTCTTGATGCACTGTGAGCTCGGAATGCGCAGTCGCGTAGACATTCTTCTCGGAACTCTCATCTTCCAGGCCGGCTGGTTTTGGCGATCCACAGACTGTGGTCGTGCCATCTGTGTCTGTGATCTTCAAAGAGCCAATCTGGATGTTCCGGAGCAGGTTGAGGATCTGGCTGCGGGCAAGTGACAAGAGAGGAGGATACACCCAAGGCGTAGCGAAGGAGGCCATCACGGCCGCACCGCGTTGAAGCATGGTGAAGCTGGATCTCTCGCCGGAATCTCAACCAGATGATGGCCGGAAGCTGGGACGAATGCAACACGTGCTTTGCTTGGAGTCAGTAATGTAGCCTGGCTTCTGCAATGGCGAACACGGCGCTTGAGGCTTCTTTGTTCCGAAACCAAGATCAAGACTTCCTTGCAGAAATGTATCGGTATATCTCAACAACAACGCGGCTGGCAATGGCACTCAACGTGCTCGGCCGTTAGTAGTGTTCAGAGCTTCCCGAACTGCGTCTTATCGTAATCAATGCTCCGAGATTCAAGGATAATAGCAGGAATGCAGCAGTAGATGACGCGTAGTTGTAGGGAGGAAGAAGAGCTGAGCAGGCAGTGAACCAAAAATCGAAACAACACACCTCGGGGTTAAGCAGCGCCTTTTGCGACAGCTCTCGCACATTCCGCCGCGTCCGTCGGCAAGTTGCGATTTCGAGCTACGGGGACTGCGAAAGTGCGTGGCCGGCAGGATCAGACCGTTTGGAGGCGTTTCCAGCGCCAGTAGAGGAGTAGGATGATTGGTGTGACGTCTTTGACTTGCTGCAGTAGGAATGGTTGCTATGCGGCATCGCAGGATTGACTTTTGATAGCTCCGCTATCAGAGACATTTTCGAACATGCCCTGTTCAGCCCTGGCATTCTATCACGATCCACTTGATGAGGTTGGTGCTTGATATCGTCTGGGAGAGTGGAAGCTGCGATTTCATGCGAATCCATAAATCTGCAGCTTTCTGAAAACGACAAGCGATGACCAAGATGCGAGCACCGAGATCGATCACCGGCACGAAATGCCGGAGTATTGCCCCTCCAATGCTTGCAGCGGGGCTCAAACCTTGGCAGGCACAGACTTGGCCCGCCCAGAATGGTTGTGCTCAATGGTACGGTGGACAAAATGCTTGGGATGGTATTTATTTCCTTTATCTTCCTTTCCCGGGATGCCTTTGATAGCGCTAAAGACGAATCAACAGCATGAGATACAGCCATATATGGCAGTCTCGCACGACATGTCGAGCTTTCCATCTCAAGACCAAGGATTAGTGATCTTGGTGTCGTGCTGGAAGTTACGCGCGTAGGTCGGAATCCTGCTGACCCAAAGCCAGAGACAACGTGGCCAGGCATATTATTCTCATCAACCAGTTTTACTCCTCACTCACCTTGACAATCAGAGTCTCTTGGCAGTCATGAATGGTGACCTAATGTGATCTGCCGCCTCTGCGACGATGAGATCGAACTCCAGGAGAAAATGGAACAGACTTGCACGGGGAAACTGGAGACATAATGATCTTTCGCAATTCGAAAAGATGTCCTCCAATGGCAGGGGCCATACGATGCGGTGAACTTACCATAAGAAGTCGTACGAGGGCCGCTGAAGAAAAGTACCTAGCCAGTGAGACGTTGTGGCAACTAGATCGACCGGGAACTCATCCAGCTGAAGACGAAGCACGCAGTGGAGACGTACGTCAGGCGCTCGGCGATGCTCACAGTTTCTCGACACAATCCCCTCCGTGTTACCAGGCGATCGACAAGATTGTTCTGTCCGACGATGTCTCACCAACAGCACTTCCGCTCTCAGACGCCTGTGTAGGGATTCGTAAAAGCTGATGATTTGTCCTTGTATTTGCGCATACTAGCGGCTATGTACACTGCTGATCGGAGGCGACTCATGTCTGTTAGCACCTCAAGGCTCACATTCTCCGAAGCTTCCACCATAGAGGCTGCAATAACCGGAGCAGCACTGGAAGTCATACGAGCATGGGGCTAGGTCTTTCGGTTAGCAAGAGACGTAAGTGGAAACCCTCTAAGTTCAAGGGCGAATCACCAAATGCTTCGAGACAGTCTCCGCCGAATTGGGCCTCAGGTTCGGGGAGAGGGCTGTAGCACGAATGGTAAGCAAAGAGGAAGCGAGACTTCCACTCGTGGTTCTGGGACACTTACCCAGCCATGGCTAAGGTGACAACGGCGAGAACGGTGGAGAAGACGTAGAACTTCATCTTGACTCTGTCTTAGTCTTTTTGGTATGTTCGGGATGCTGAGCTGTTGATTGAGCGTGATGATGCTGAAGACAGGTTTCCATAGACCGTTTATATATCATTCGTACCCAAACTGCCCTCTCGCTTATCAGACATGAAAAGGCAACGATGTTCAGCCAAGAGTTCAAGAACTATACCTCTACTCTCGAGGAAGCCACTTATGCTATACCACAGTGGACGCCAGAAGTCTGCTTACACGCTTTCTCAACAACGTGTACAGACCTGCGAGCAACATTGGCTGTTCTCGAACGACCAGCTTCGCTAAGGAACAAGACGGCCTCCTGCGCCCCGCATTTGCGCTTTCCAGCTTTTGTCTAAAGCTTTGCGATGCTCACCAGAAGCCACTGGATCGACGCTTTTAGCTCAAGACAGCCAGCCAAGACTACTTCATCTTCCGCATAGGGTCTAAGGGCTCGGTTCTAAATCTGACTTCGGTATAGCTTCGGTTGATCTCTGTGTATTTGGCATTTGCTATGTAGCATACCGGTAGATCAGTTGTATGCAGTCTATAAGCTTATCGAGGGCGGCAGAAGAAGCCAGAAATATTTGTCTTAACGCCCATTACAAACACTTCGTTACCCCAACAAGCTCAACCAGGACCTTGCTCCTAAACAAACGAGGTGGGTGTTTCCTGTCAGCAACGTCCTATCGGGGCAGGGGGTTACATGAGCTAGCACTTCATCAAAATAAAGTCTTTGGCCGTCATATCTTGGCGGAACTGCCCACCATACATCATTGCAGAGACGTGCAATGATTGGATCGAACTCCTGCTAGTAGCATTGACCTGATGCAGGTCCTGCAAGAGCTCCAGCCACGGCGTCATTTGCCGTGCCGTGAAGAGCCTCCTGGATCGCATGCTCCCTTTCCACCTTCCCAAGATCTATGCCCCTCAGCTCGCTGCCATCACGTTACCAGTAAATTCTAATAGCGAATCTCAGTACATATCTCTGTAGTCTTCTCTACAGTTCACGGAGAAGTGGTGCCGTCTCTCTTCCTGATTCGCCTGCTGGGCCCGCGTCTCGTCTGATGACGACAAATAAAATGCCCTGAATCAGTGCAAATATCAGCTTCCCTACAGTCGCCCAGCCCACCATCTGATACCACACAAGCAATTTGATGGATCGAGAGTATTGTGGCAGTCCAGGCTCGACATCGAATGATCCACGCGGTATCCTCAATCTGAAGATCCAGCTGATGCCAACGACCAAGAATACGACTGCTTGCACTGCCAAACCAAAGACGCTCACGTTTCTTGGCCCCTCAACGGAACGGGTTGCCCGAATCTGTGTTAGTAGTCCGAGGACAGCAAGGGCGTTGACGACAGGATTGACAAAGATTAGGTGCACTCCACTGAAAAGTGCACGCCCCCAATCGGACCCATCGTCTTCTTGAAGTGTGGTCTCGTATGCGACGAATGCCAATGAAAATGTGATGTAAACCAAGTATGCCGTACTCAGCGCAAGCTTCTGCTTCGTGCAAATTGGAGGAAGCCGTAGTACCAGTGCGAATCTGTGTTCGTTAGGCATCGGTGTATTGGATGACGTGTGCATCAGAACCTACAAGAACACATGACAGATCCTCACAGTCGTCAGCTGTACCACGGTAAGCCAATCGTCAAGTTCGGCGTTCGGTTGCTCGTGCAGAGAACTGTGTGGCTCGATGAGTATTCCTTGTAAGCCGAGTGTCAACTGTTCTGTGGCTGACACCAGGTTGAAAAGTGTGTATAGAGGCGATAGTCCGGCGCTGGAATTGGAGATCCATAGAATTGTAAGCTGCGGACCGAATGAGATGGCGGAAACTCGATAAACAGGCTGTCGATTACATCAGCTTGTGTCTGCAATGCGCGAAAAGATGGCGAACATTACAAACATTCGCGAAAGTGCTGCCATCGTTGCAGCGCCGGATGCCATTAGCGAGTGCTGAGAAATAGCGATGGCAACCTCCTGGACACATATATGCTGCTGAGCGGCACGGAAAGTTTGGCCTGGAATCCTTCATCCCGACCCACTTTTCCAGGCGGCGGTCAAGTGAAACGTGAAGCCAACTTTATGCATTAAGTACGCCGCAGGCACACATGCCTCTTCCACAGCCGATGAGTGGCGTCCCTGATCTGATGGGTCCCATTGCGATCAGCTGCTGTTGTTACGCTTTTTTTGGCCCAAAGACGGAAGAGGGATCTTGACAGAAACGGCATTGATTAAAACTCATCTCAGGCTCACAAGGTCACGAACTTATGCGCATTGCTCAAGGTCAACTTCGTCTCGCCATCATAAATTGCCAGATTCTCTCGCGCAATACGAGCAGCTTCTTCGATAATGCCAGGCACTAGAGAGTTCCGCGGAATGAACCGAGCTTTGAATGGCTCTGGTCTCATGTTCTCACTTGCGGTATAGGCGAAGATATCGAGCTTGACTTCCTCACCCTGCTTATCGTCAGCTTACGGACATACTCTCACGATTATCGACGGACCTTGTCATCAAGACCAGGAGCGATTTTGAAAGCCCATAACAGCCTCGCCGTCACAAGATGTAGTCCCTGCTCAGCCAATGGCTGGCCACTGCATTGTCTTCGTCCCCAGCCGAAGGCGTTGTGACCTTTCTTCGATGCGTACGGCATTCTCTCATCCAGGAATCGCTCCGGACGGAACTCATCTGGATTCGGAAAGTCGCGAGGATTTCGGTGGATGGCCCACACGTTACCGACAATCCAAGTGTCTTTTGGGAAGACATAGCCTTGATACTCATCATCTTGAACAGGCGCGTGAGGAATGCCGCCAAGAATTGTGACGGTGCGCCATCGTAGCACCTCCTCGACTAATGCATCGACATACGGTAGCTCATCGTTCCACTCGGGAAGTCGATCTGGTCCTACGACACGCTCAAGCTCCTCGTACGCCCTCTGCTGAGCTCGAGGGAAGCAGCACATGGCAAGGATCATACTGATCATGGAACTGCTTGTAGTATCTACGCCGCCGCCGATGAGATTGGCCGTCAAGTTGCCAGCTTCCTTCCAGGTGATGTGGCCTGCTGCATATTCATCATAGACTTTGTCTGAGAATTTCGCGACGTCTGCTTTGTTCTTTGCTTCCGTAGTCAAGGCAAAGAACCAGCAGGTCTGTCTGTGAGCGAGATACCGAATCAATCTTGGCAAGGGATTGAGGAACAGTGGCAGCTGGGCGATGGCCGGTATCACTTCCATGATCGATTGGCCTGGAATAACGGCGTTGACAACTTCCATGAAGGCTAAAGCCTGCTTGGCGACGTAGTCGTTCAACTTGTCGATGCGTCGTCCCCATGCTACTACTGATGCCACAGAGCAGGAATATCGTTCGATGGATTCAACATAGTCATCGGGATGGTTGAGAAGATCGTGTAAAAGGGCCTTTGTTTCATCGCCTTGGAAAGGTCTGTATTCTTTCACGGCCTGGATACCGACAGCGGTGTGCTAACTCATCAGCTTACATGCTTCACCGTCTGTGTACGGAAATGCCTCTACTCACAGTTAGCCTCCTATGTAGCCTCCATTGATCATTGTACTTCAGGCAGACCTGATTGTTGTTAGTGGTATCTGTCAAATCACCCATCATCTAGCCTTGGAGTCAGCATTCCCATCCATCGAGCTCCATCCTGGCAACTTACGACCATCCTTGGCCGCGATGAATAAATATTGGCCCGTTTTTCGAAAAGGTCAGAGATACACCACGCATCGTTGCACACAATCACCGAACGATGTCCGTTCCACAGAGTGATCATAGCCGACTTGTACTGTATGCCGAGCTGCTCCCAGTGTATCCATGGTCGCTTCTGCCGCATGTGAAAGTAGTTTCCGAGTAACGGCAACGGCACTGGACCTGGCGGTAACTGCTTCCGCAGATATAAGACACGACGATAGTCCTGAACCAGCCATAACAAGAAGGCTAGTACTAGCGCGATGAGCACGCCGTATATAAGTCGCTCGAGTGAGGGCATCATAAAAGTTTGAATCCTTCACGAGTCCTGTAGGAAGCCATCGAAAACACTCCTTATACTGTCAGAAGCGGGGCTAGTCAAGATATACACTTTTATGTTTGTGAAATTCAAGCATAAAAAACCCGCACGCCGGGACAGTGTCATCATGCCAGTCGGATGATTGAGCTAGTCACAGTCATCCATTGAGCACCCTGTTACGACGTATTTCACCAGAGCAAGGTAAATGATTCGTTGGCAACAACTGCCGATTGTCCCACCCTTGTCTAGCATACTACGGTATGCCTGTCGAACAACGTGCGCCCAAGCTTTGAAAGCTTCAGACGTGCTGCCAATCGGCTAGGCATCGCTGATGCTTCTGCATGTCCGAGATCGATAGACATCTCGGCCGAGTAGTGCTACATTACCATCTAGACGTCCGAAAACTCGGGAGAGTGGATGAGACATAGTGGATGAGAGACAGTGAAAGGACAAGAATTCGGCGTCCACAACGTGCAACTATGGCTATGAAGGAGTCCACGGTCGGTGCATCGCATCGGTAGTATTGCCGCAACAGATACCATCGCAGCTATCGAGATCGTGCCCAATGAAAAGCAGAGAAGCTGGTTGCGTATGCGCTGACTACAATAAACATGACAACCTTCGGCTTACGACAAGCGCTTGGCTCCGAGTCGAAGACTCAACTGCCGCAAGGTATATTCGTCGCGGTCTTCGGCGAGAGGCACTGTACCAGGGTGCCTACTTGTTTTCATTCGAGCTGAGAGGAGAACAAGTGCGCGTAGTTGTGCTGGGCAACTTTCATGATCGGCTTCACATATGTTCGAGACGGCATTGGTAGCAATCCGACAGCTTGGGGTGTTGCAGATCTTGAGAGCCACCGCGGAATAGAGCGTCGCTGGAAAAGTGCTTACCAACCTTGGCAGGACCTGATAGCTCTGCAGACTTTGTCCAAAAGTTTGCGGTCATGGATGATCACTTTCGTCAAGAGATCGTTCAACGATGACACTCACTCGGCTCCTCGACGTTCCAACCTTCTGGTCGGTCTTTGTTGCGACCGAGCCACCCGTTGTAAGCAACATATGGAAGAGGTTGATGGACTTACCGATGGGACAAGACAGCAACATAGTCCGTCCTCAATGACATAGCACGGGTGTGAGTTGATGTTCAGTTGCCATTCGGACAATTCAGTCCCGACGGATTTGGTGTCCACGTACGCATTATCCGATGCTAGAGCTCGCACGCCCGTGTCCAGTCTGGAACGAAATGTCACTATAAGGCACATTCACAGAGGCTCGAATTGGAGCGACACATCATGTGCAGCTATTGATTCCTGTAACGACGGCCCTTCACAGCGTCGAAATATGCTCCGGCTACATGCGTCGAGCTCCAAGTGGACAATCGCTGGCACTGAAGAGCGACGCTGCCAGTCCTTGACCGGTGTGGTCGGAATTACTTTACTGCAAATCTCGCTGTGCCACAGATGCTGACTTATATGTGGTTAGCGACAAGAATCGGTCCTCAGTTCTCTGCGCCATGCCCCACACCAATTTTAGTCATCTGCCGCAGAGAGGGAACGATGATGCTTGACTATGGCATGGATAATCCCAGTCCCCTAGAAGCTGTGAATGAGCAAGCTACTGTCTCCTTCTTAGACTGCACCTCCGAAGCTGGGTGACGTAGTCTAAGCGTTCGGAGCGGAAGAGAGTAAGTACGTGCGACGCTTTCTGCGGAGCAGTCTGAAGACAAACCGCGCTGTTTTGCAGGCGCTGTCGCTATTCAAAACACGGATACTAAACACGCGTCAAAACACATTGCAAGCATAGAGAATCACAAGCATTGCAGTAATAGGACGATGCGATAATGCGACGATGCGACGGTGCGACGAGCGACTACAACTGCGACGAGCGGATTTCGACAAGCAAATTGCGACGTTTCCCCGGCAGGGCACCTGTCTATTATCGCATCGACCTGCGGCTAAACGGACAATAGGAGGTTGTTCTCCTAGTCGTTCCGAGCAAGCGCATATAGTTTGTTTATACGTGCGGTCTCGAAACATAGTCGATTTTAGGGGGTCGAAGGAAAATTCTAGATCGTATATGCAGCTAGCTCGTTTTGTTTGCACTCGATAACTTTGCGCCCTTTCGTCGCGCAAGCGTATAGACTACGAGAACTGTGTCGCATTATATATATCTAGGAAGCGACGTATATGCGCCAGATGCGCTGCCGTAGTATTAGGTCGAGAAAGTGGATTTTTAGCTACAAAATCTGGTTTCTAGTATGCAGCCACCGCCTGCCTAGCGCGTTTTTCTTCAGACGCTCCGCAGAACGTCGCACCTGCACCTGCACCTTCTACACTTTCAGAATCACGACGTCACTCGAGGAGCGTCTGGAAGGAGACAGGCAAGCTAGACCTTCTCTCCAGCTCCCATGACTTTCCATCCGCATGCTGCAGTTCGTGGAAGCTCAAACGGAACGGAAGTGCTTGCCAGGACACCACGGGTTCGTTGTACGCGCGCGGGGAATTTAAGTGCTAGGACCGCGTTTCTTTGGGACTAGCCATCATATGATAGTGATAACCTCGTGCTCAGCCCCATGGGACAATTTTCGGTCTACTTCTGAACCGGAGCGAAGTGAGAGCTTCGCCGCTCGCATCGCGCCGACTCTTTGGTACACATCAGGCTGTCTGCCTGGGGTTCGGGCTACGATTGCTAGCGCTAGACCCCAGACACTGGCGAGCTGAACTTGGCCTCTGCCACGATATCCCGCCTGAGACGAGCCGGACGTTGAGTCTGCCTATCACCTTCATACGCCATCAAGAAGAATAGATTCTGCCTGGGCTCGTCTGCGTCGTCAAATACGATGTGGATTTGAGATTCGCCATGCCGGAAACGATACTGCTCATCACTCTGAAAGGAGGGATTGCGTTCAATCTCCATCAAAGGGCCTCTGACCGTGATTGTGGCAGATTTTAGAGCCCCATACGGGTTGAGTGGGTCTGTTGGTTGGCAGTCGTGGCTGATGAGTCGCGCATGATATATCATCTCTGCAGAATTCTCTGAATTCAAGAATGGCGCGTTAATTTGAGAATTCACCGAAGCCCAACTCCATGTAGGCGCGCGCCACCTTCGACTGCGCCTCGCTCGGGTGGTCCATGGCAATCTCGAGATCAAGCTCTTGCGAAAAAATCCAGCTATATACTCATCGTTAAGAGCTTCCCCAATGCGTCGCGCCACGGCTCCGCAAGCTGTAAAGATATCATCGTCCGGAAACGAAAGCGTTGCAGTAGTGTACCGCCACAAGATGCGGTCCCAGACGCCCAGTACGTGCAGACTTGCGCTGTCATCGATTCCCAACGAGAACGGCGTATAATTGATATCACGGTCTGGTTCTGGCATCGCTTGCATTGGCAACCATGCTGAGCCTTGTTCGGTGGCCATGCATTCCCAAAAGATTCCTGCACTTGTAAAATGAAGCATCCGCTGACAAAGGAAGCGTTCCTGCACACACCAGGCTCTCTCGATAATTGAATTTGTGTTGTACCTGATTGCCCAAGCGCCCCGCAGCATATCATCCTCGTTGTATACGAGATGTGACCATCCGGTGTTCCGAGAGTCGGCCGCGAGGCTGGTCTTGACTGCGAATGGGCGCCGCTGGCGAACATTCCGGAGAAACCCGTCGGTAGGGGATTGTGCTGCTCCAGCGCCAATATTTAAAATGGCGTTCGCGTAGACGGCTCCCATATTCTTGATATCCGCCATCTTCTTTGCATTATTCGGTACTCCCGATTGTACTATACAATAGCAGTCAATCCAAAGGTACTTGATATTCAATCTGCGAGTCACCATGATGGCATCTTGAAAAGTGGCAGGTAGCTCATCGACTTTGATCCCGCTTTTGAAAGTTGGGAAATTCTGATTGGTCAGGACGACAATGTTCGCTGTACCCCAGGTGTGGCTTAAGGTGGCATATGGCCCGGAAACACGGTCTTTCTCGGGGTCGACCAGGTGAATCGTGCCTTCGCCGATTTCGAGAAGTCTTGTAGGGTAGCTTTTTGGATGGCGATTGGCCACGCATCCCGTATGAGACTCGAAACAGCGAGACAAGAAAGTAGAGATCACCGCAAAGTCTGATTCGACCAAATGGCTCGAAGCGGTGGACGCTCTCTCGCAGTGTCTGAACAGCGGCTCGTCATCCTCCATCCTAACGACAAGTAGAGTCCGGCAGTAGAACACGCCCCCGACGGGAAGGTGACTTGTAAAGTTCAAGAGGCTGCATCCTCCCTTCCCATCGACTTGCGCTCTATGGGGCACACCCCACTCTGAGCCAAAGCTGCTACATATCGAGCATCCAAGCTCGATCGACCGTTGCAGTGTGATCTCGTCATCATGAAATGGGTCAAGTGTAAAGCTGCTCGTATTGCTGTCAATCAGATTGAACAGGTGGGCGCATTTGTGGCACAGGCTGCCCCTGGAATGCTGCGCCGGTTGTTGCTGATCGGGATATTGGGTCGTGCGGCTCAATGTGCGACTGTGGTTCAAGCTCAATGATGATGGATCCATCGCCCGCTGGAGTGCGACGACGGCACTGTAGGATGATCAACGATGGCCTCGAGCTTTCTGCTGGACCGAACAACTATATTTTCCAGACGCGTTCCAGATGGACGTGGTACCCACGGGCAGGAGCTTGCTCCCGTACTAGGGCAGATGTTCAGCTCCACCAGTCGCGTGCCTGCATGGCCATGGGCTTCTGCTTAAGCGAGCTGGCGGTTAGATAGAGCTGCGGGGCAACTGGAAAAATACTTGCGAGGGAAGGGCCGAGCTGACAGAGACAACATGAGCGAATTCGCCGCACCGGAACCCGGCTCTCGGTCTATCATCGTCTTTGTGATGCAACCCAATTTGCTTTTTCATGCAGCTCGTGGAGTGAAAGCATGCCAATCTCACGGCTCCTCACCCTCACAATAGCTTTAGTTCAGTGCTAAGCATGGAATGTCGACCTCTTCAGCATCCAGTCATTTAGCCCATTGATCTTCCGTTCGCAGCCACCACATGTCAAAGGACTTGGACTAGGAGACCTATTAGCTCGAGAGACTCAGAGACGCTCCACGCGAGAGGACCTACGGCGGCAAGAAAAAGAAGTTGATATAGCCGAAGCTGTCGATCTGGCCTTGAATGGGCAATCGGATGCTCCCCGCATTTGGCATATGCGGACCCCCAGTCGTACGGTAACAATTTGGCGTGAAAAGCGTGTATTGATGGAGCCTCCGATACCACCGACTTTACCTAATATGCGTCGATTGAAGTAACTACTGTGAAAGGATATAGTGAGTGTTATACTGACATAGCTAGAGCATTAATAAAATAGACTGTCTTGAATTTAGCGGCAAAGGCAAATATTCTGTAAGACGAAACTCTGTCGCCACTACTTTCCGTGCAGACGGTAGGGTGTTACCTGTGGATAAGATTAAGAACTTTCGCTTAGCTTCTAGTAATTTCGCTGCATCAAACCCAGGCTGATGTATACTATTTCGCTTCGAGATCACCGTTGTTGACAGATCCCAGGTAAGGATCACCACCGTTGCAAGCAGCTGAGTACAAGCTCAAAAATGCTCAATAGTAGCCTCCATACTTCTTCTTCTTGCAAGTAGGCGCATGACGCGGATACTTTGTGGTTGTCACCGTCTTCTTCTTCGTAGTTGTGATCACCTTCCCTTTCTTTGTAATCGTCGCGGTAGTTGTCGTTGTCGTGGGATTCGTGATCGTTATAGTCGACGTCGCTGTGTTGCAGATCTGTGCCGAGAAAATCAGAAATGACAGGAGAGACGAGAGGCGCTGACGATGAAACTTACCACTTCAGCAGGCCTAGTCGCAGTGATCGTTCTCGTACTGGTAGTTGTGCTGGTAGATGTGATCTCGGGCATGGTGGTAGTCGTGACTTCACCATTGGAAACCTGTCGAGGAAGATGCGAGTCAGCGACGATTCTCTCGTCGTCTTTCTTCGCTGGCATTGTAGTGCGCGCTTACCGTGCATCCACGAACGTCTCCGTTCTGGCGCGCAAAAATTGGAACATGATCAGTATCTCGAGCGTATCGTGTCTTGGGAGGGCGGCAAGTCGATGTTATGGTTCGGGTAATGGTCTTGTAACACGTCGAAGTCTTCGGCTTGGTAACCGTCACCGTGGCAGAAGCGGTGGCGGTTGGGACCTGTGTCACTGTCGCGGTAGAGGTTGCACATGTGCTCGTGACGGCAGGTTGGTCCACCGTGGTGGTCGTGGTGCTTGTCTCGGTCACCGTGACGAGCAGTATCGCAGCAGTAGTCGTGCTTGTAGTTACCAGGCTGGTGCACGAGCGACTGGCAAGGGTTGGAGCGAACACTGTCGCGCTGAAGACGTTGACACCGTTCGTCGGATTGCCGCAGAATCCACCGCCTGAAGGACACGCTGCAGTGCATCTGCTGTCGGCAGCTTCGTATCTCTCCGGGGCAATTTCCTGACCGCAAGCGCATCGAGCTCCCGGCGACCCATTGAGGTCACTGCGCTGTATGGCGAAGAAGCCCCCTTTGACGAGACATTTCTCAGCGCACCCTTGGAGGGATGCGGACTCCCCGGCGTTGGTTATCTCACCATCAAGGACACGAAAGGTGTCGTCAATGGCGCCATCGAGGCACGTAAAGTAGACGCTGCAGTCGGACAAGGCGAGAATAACAGTAAGCGCGATCGGCTGCGCCAGGGACTGCGAGTCTCTTACCCATTCCCAGCGCGGGCCACGTTTGGATTCGGTTCGAAGCAATTGTTCACATACAGCGACTATCGCTTGATGTTAGCCCGAATTCTCCATGGACAAGGGATTCGAATGCACGATGTGTAGCGCTTACTCCGACACCATCACCGCCGCATATTTGATTGGGGTTATTTGGACAGGGGGTATTGCAACGGGCAGGGTCGACAGGATCAACAGGCAGTATCGAAGGAGAGCAGAAGCAATAGGGAACACCTTGTCCGGTATTTCCATACAAGAAGTATGGTTTTCCGTCCCCCTTGCAAGTCCTAGCGCAAGTGTCCAGGTTGCTGATGAAGAGCACGGAACCGGTGTTCCCGGGTCCTAGCCCATCATTTGTTGGAAGACTAGTTAAATCATTAGGTGCCTTTCAAACGCGTTGCGGCTCAGAGACACGGCCCATGGACATACCAGTACGCGAACGAGTAATCCAGAATGTCGCACGGCTGCACCGCTTGCGCTGCTGCTGCACCGAGACTGGCTGAGATGAGAAGCAGATACCACATGACGACGTACACAGGGGAGGTGTTGGAAGATGTGGTGGAAAGGGTGCGACATCTAGGAACAAGCACAGTCCGGGAAAGTATGGTGCTAAAAAGCCAAACGGCAGATATGCTGCCGACCGCGTTCAAGCCATCGCTCCAAAGGAGAAGCGTGGCATCTGCTGACAAGATCTGGAAGAGTATTAGCTTCAGAAGCTCGAAATCTCATTGTCTCCATTTGATAAGCCACATGCGCCACGTTCTCGCGTGCTTCTGTATGTGATTCGTCGAAGGTGAAGTTGTGTGCATAAGCTTTATTTGTGAAGAGCGGACAGCGGGAAGAAAGAGAGCATTCGGTCGCTGTTCTACAAGACTTGATGCGCCGTGTGTATGCTCGGGCGGGTCTATAGCTGTATCTTCCCCGCATCGAGCATGCCGATCGAAGATTTTGCCCGAAGCTGAGCGTCTCGATTGAGAACCTCTCCATCCTCCTGCCCGAATTGAGGCTAGCTTGATAGTGGCTGAAGACGTCCCTGAGTCGAGATTGCACCACGACAGCTAGCGCGACTTTTGAGTTGTCATTCAAGGGAATTTGACATGGCCGGAAGTCGAAGTGATTCCTAGCAGACGACTTGAGTATCACGCGTCTTGAACCCTCCAAGCAGACTATAGCGCCAAGAAGGTTAATTTTTAAGCTCCGTATCTAGTACTAGTTGATGATCAAAGCATTGCAGTCCTCCTCCCATGTGTGCTTCACGCTCGCTCTTTGACCCGTGTTCGTTCGGCTGTTCACGGACCGCCTGCAATAGAAGTTTTCTCCCAGTAGCCTTGGCCAATACCGCGGCACGCGTTGACCACGCAGTAGTCCTCGGTTTGACCCTTGTTGGGAGACTTGATCACGTATGGTTCGCCGTCTTTGAAGCAACCATTCGTTGAGCATCGAACGTTTCGGACGGTGTACTGTGACCGCGGGTCAGCTTTCTGGTATATATGCTGCATCGGTATGAAAGCGGAAACGACTCACAGCAGTGTACGCGATGCGCTGCCAGACGCAGACAGCTTGCCCTCTGACTGCCTGACACTCGGATGCCTGCTCGGTGCTGAAGCTTTTGGACACGGAGAAGCCTCCATTGATCCAGGAGAACGGCGAAACGCCAGCTTCGAATCCCACATTGACGCTCTCGCCCTCGGCGTGGACTTTTGTGCAGGTCTCTGCTGAGTCACATCTTAGTGTGCCCTGTGAGACTGGAGTTAGCGTTGCTGCGTGGGGCTTTCCAATTGACATCAACATCGCGAGGCTTACGGTAATTTGCACATTCTTGAAGTTCTGGTGCGGGTTGCCGTTCCCAACGAGCTCCGTAGAACGTCGGCCAGCACCTTGACGCTCGAAGATCGATGGTAAACTTTGTGGTTCGCCGCTCGGGAGGCCCGCAACGAAGGTGAAGGATGCCACGAGAGCGAAGATGCTGAATATTAGGGTCATGGTGATGTCAAGTTCACTGCTGCAGTGAATCGTGATATGGTGTCTGATTGGGGCTGCTCAATCGAGGAGAAAGCTGTGTGATGTCGGAATGAATCTTAGTGTGCGAGAGCAGACCATTTAAGTGTTCGAGGTATGCCCGTTGGACGACCTTTCATCATCGATCTGGGCCGTGTAGCATAGTCGCCGCGGCTCGAAAATATTCCAACACGCCTAAATATACCAGTGGCACAGTGCTTCCAAGCAATGCGCATGACTTCGCTTGAAATCGCCAGTGAGTAGTGGCGCAGTCAGAATTCGTGCCAATTCCAGCCCGCATTCCTGGCTGCTGGGTACGTGAACGTCAGTCAGATATCCCCATGGGGCATGCGCCCGGTTACACGACATTTTCTCACCGGTTTGCGAGCCGTTGGCATCGAATTCGATTCGTCGATCTGTATGTAAGTCATGGGCCCGAAATTGATCGGCGCTGGGGTGCATGGTCCAGAGAGCCTTACCGGTCGACGACTTCGCTTTGATAGCATAGATATTTACAATCCTCGAATCCTGATGGCCGGCTCGAAAGCCGCGTCCCTTGGCGTGGCGTAGACTTCCCAAGACGGAACTAGACGTGCTGTGTGATACATGTACTATGCTCCCCTCACTAATGTGGCAGTGAGGTTTCCTTGAAAGTAAGAAGAGGATTCGAGGAATGCTGGGAGGCCGTCCACTAGCCGTGAGCTGTAGCCACTGCCACATGATTTCTATCGTTAGGATAATCAATTATGTTGTATCATTGCAGGCCCATACTGAGCTCAATTTGTACTCTGATCGAATTCGTGGCTCTCGGTACGTTCGTGAACAGGTGAAGATCGACTCTTTGGTGTCCCAAAATCTTGCTTCTAATCGACAGATGAAATCGATAGCCGGCTCGCCAACGCGACTACCCACAGCACAATATGGACCTTCCAACGCTCTCTCGACCAGGCGATGTTCGTACTCTACTACCACTTCTGGCACAACAATGGATCCCGAAGCAAAACAAAAGGCTTGTGCCTATATTGCCACATATCTGCATTTAGGTGTACTCGCGTGGTCGCATTTTCACTAAATACCTAACACTTGAAATAAACTCGACAGACTTTTGGATAAACACTGCAGAATCTCGGTCCTTAAAGGGCAACGCTGGTGCAACAGGCTCTCATTGAATATACGACTCTGCCCACTCACTTTCCTCATTCTGTTCTCTTCCACACAACTAGGAGAGTCCTGCGGAATCGTTTGCGTGTGCAAGGAAAGAATGTTGTCACAAACGGGCAGCCCTCATCCTCAGTGTAAATGCAAGACTGTTGGGCTGCATGGTCATCCTTCTTCCTTCCCGCAGCCGACATTTGTTCGTAACTCGAGCAGAATACGTTGCAACGATCGAAGATTCGCTCTCGATTTGACGACAGGATGATGATCCTTCACAATAGTCCTGCGTGCTATCACAGGACATGAGATTTCAGAGAGGGGAGCAGCTTTCTCTGGAGAACTTGCTCGATGTATGCAGCTCCGCCCATCAGAGTGATACAAAGTTTCCTGCGGCTGGACGGCTGTGAGCTATGGCATCCCCGACCTGTTTAAAAGTACATATGTCGCTGATGTTCTCCATTGTAACTGCACCGGCCGCCGCTCAAGGCTCTATGCAGACACGTTCTTCGGCTCTTTTGCAGAAACTCCAAACATAACTAGGATGTGGGACTCATCGATTATGTGCCAGTCCAATTCAGTACACGACTGAGGAAAGTATGCCTACTTTCCATCGATGGCTAAACCAATGCTTGCGGATAGCACCTTCTCAATTGAAGCTGTTTCCGTTCCGTTTTGAGTCGCTCTTCATATTCCGTGGACAGGCTAGCACATTTAGGGCCGACCATTGCTCAACAAGACTTCGATCTTCTCTACGACGCACACATGATCGCACCACCATCTGCACAGCCTCCCAGCCCAGCATTGTATGCGTCCTAAATAAAGGGATGGTCAGCATGCTCGTCTCCGTCGATTCCACATCTGATCCGTTGTAAGTGACTTACGTCTTTCTCATGAACGAATTGCCCGCCTTCGGCGGTACTGCAACAAAATGTGACTGCTCACAATCAGCACCGGACGGAAAATGGGAGTCTCATTGTCCGCTTCATACATTTACTCAATGCCTCGCAGCCACCATTACCTCCCCATCCCCGGTTGCAGTAGTAAGTTGTGCCGCTTGAAGACCCGCCCTTACGGCTTTTGCCCTTTCTGGACTTGGGGCTTGGGGCAGCAATGACCATTGCCCAGAGAGCGATGAAGATGATCAAGGTGGCCTTCATAATGTCGTTGATGGAGATGTCGTGAATGTGCAGTGGTGTTAAGGAAATGACAGAAATGAAGCGATCTGACGAAGCAATACTCACCTGCCTTCGGCTGGACTCTTATACCATTGCTCGGTCCCTTCCTTATCGCTTGCCAGTTGCTCTTACTGCGCATTTCAATTGTCATTTCTCGTTTCCTCAGCATTGAAAGTCTTCGGCATATTCAGAATTTGCCATATCGCGTCCACGAGAATGTAGTTCTAACTGATAAAGATCTGCGTTGTATGCTTCTGGTTAGTCTACGTGATTGCTGATCTATTAGAACAGCTGTTCGCCGTCTCAGTTGTTCTTAGTAAGGCACCAAAACACGCGAACTTTCGGCCCGAAGTACTTCGGGCATTTGTATGCAAAACTTGACGACGCTGTTTCAGCATGTGCGTGCATTCCGTTCGTGGAATTTCTGCAAGCGCAGAACGGACACCTAACAGTGCATTGACGGCCACCAACATGATGTCTTTTCGAGCTTGCGATACTATCTCTGGAGCCGCGTCTGGCTCTCTGATTCCACCGAGAAACATGCCGTGCTGTAGATGTTTCAGATCACTCGTGCGGTCGCGTGATCAGTTTCAGTACAAGTGCCCTATATTCGATTTCGGCTCCGAATAATATGCTGCGTCTGCCTGGTGCGTTGCCCAAAGTACACACTCCTACATCTGTCCCTCGTGAAAAAGAATGTAAGCGTCGAACTCGAAAGCTATACTTTCAGTAGGGTTTGCAACGGGTCTGCTGTGCGGACTTGTAGACAATGGTTCCAGTATCGACCATCCATGCTTTAATCGAAATACAGCTCTGAACTGGGTATGCATCAGCATTGGCTGAACCTGCTCTCATCGGCTCCGTCGGAAGTCGAAACAGAATATATGGGGCTGCCCCTACCACTTAGCGGATTGCTGAGAAAGTCCCTTGCCCCCTCAGTTGGCTACTAACATGAATTCCTTTCGCACATCCTTTGATCGAGTAAAAGAATTTACCATCGCACCTGTGAACTGAAAATAACAAAGTTGGCCTTTGCTAGGCATAAAAATTCTTCATAAATACAAGCGAGTAAAATTCTTCAAGCTCTTCCTGAGCCAAGCATCACGGACTCAAAACGATCCTTCGTAGACCGTGCCCGATACTCATGTCCATCAGCGGCGTCGTCATCGCAATTGCACTCCGCCGACTGCGTCAAAGCTATACATGCTCCTATCTACTCAGCACACAAAATTGTGCCACCATCCGCGCAGCCTCCCAATCCAGCATTAATAGCCTTCTACATTCACATCAATCGTTAGCTTTGTCTCCCTAGAAGCCAAGAAATATGATCTCGGATCAGTTTATCCGATCACTCACAAATTTGGAATGCACAAATTGGCCGCCATAGTCTTGCTTGCAGCAGAATGTATCTGTATTAGTCGTCAGCATCCACATTTTGAGCCACACATTCGAGTCATATACAATATCCTTTCGCTTCGCACCCGCCATCACCTCCCCATCCTCTGTTGCAGTATGCCAGAATCTTTGCCGACCAGCCCATTGCGTTGAAGCCTAGGAAGGGATCCGGAATGGGTTGCGGTGCAGCGAAAGCTGTCGAGATGAGGGCCCAGAGGGCAGTGAAGATG
Organism: Cercospora nicotianae; assembly: GCA_029490675.1. NCBI lineage: Eukaryota > Fungi > Ascomycota > Dothideomycetes > Mycosphaerellales > Mycosphaerellaceae > Cercospora > Cercospora nicotianae. The sequence goes on along the minus strand of JANQAT010000007.1, from coordinate 4,416,109 downwards.
CATAAGAAAGCTTTCATGATAATGTCGGCTGATGTTGTTGCTGTGAGGTGGAAGTGTGGTAGATGGGTTGTGTGACTTTCGTTTGAGTGACTGACTCTTGTTCTTATATTCACATTCTCATGGTCACGAAGGGTGAACTGCGTTGCGAAGGTGAAGTTGCCGGTCTGTACTCCGACCGACCCATGGGGAATTCCTCGGCATATTGGATCGCAGGCGAGGTCTGGACTGCGTTCAATACGCCACATTCATGAACTTGTGGAGCTATTCTGGGATAAAATGCTTGTGCAAGCATGAGCAGAGTCTAGATTCTGGCTATGTGGTCTCTAGTTGTTCGTAAGCAGAGTTGTCTACCCGCATATGTTCGATGCCAAGACCTTAGGTCGCCCGTAGAGTCCGTGAATTTGTGGTGTACTCTGGAACCGGGTTGAATTCTCTCTGTAGTGTTTGCACCGTTGCACCTGTGCTGTATTTACAGCGGTCGCAGTGTACTGCACAGCTGCTACGAGAGTCCTCACAGTGATGCCACTGCATCTACTCGGCGAATGATTCTCCATATTCAAATTCGATGTCGCCGGGATACGGTGCTTGGTATCTCAAGCGTCCATGAGTTTAGCTTGGCGTGCTTGGCTCGAGGCACGAATGCCACAAATACGCTCGCCGATTGGAGCTCGCTTGCATTGCTGCTGGTTTTGGCATGCGCGAGTGGGAATACGATCCGACTTCCTGAATACATGTGCGCTTGCCATGTACTGAGGACGTATCAAAGTCCCGGCGGAGCATCTTCGGTTCCCTGTGTGCCGTCCGACAGGCATCAGGATGGACGATCTGACTGGAGAAGGGAACATGTTCAAGTGATAACATATTTGGAAAACGGATCGCGGCCGAAGTCGACAGTGCTACCGCAACGCGCTGACGCTGGCATGCGTAGTACGCAAAGAGCAAATACCGTTCCCTTCCGAAGTATTTTGTACAACTCTGCCGGTTTTCAAATTGGTTCAACTTCTGAAATGGCACAAAGTTCTTCTGCCATTCGCTCTCGATCAAGTGCCTCGGGATGCTGATGTTTGACACCTTCTCTGCAGTAGCGTAGACCTGCACGAAAAGCTTTCAGCATGCGATTTGCCTACACGAGTTCACCTTGACTTGCCGTGTCGACTAGCCGTGTAGATGGAATCCATGCTGTGCTGAGCAAAGCACAAGGGGCCAGCGTGATCACCAGCGGAGATGATGTCTCGTGCAGGTATTATTCTATTAGGTGGTGGCAGAAGTGGTGTTCCGCTACGCCATCTGTTGTGGTACCTTAGCATCCAGGCTGCAAACAAGATGCGACGTACAAGAATCTGTAAAGCATATTGAAAGGAGAGGGAGGTCTCAAAACAGAATTCAGCGAGGGTACGACGAGGACGTATTCGAACGTAGGCCGGCGGATAGTAGATCGCAGGGCTATCCTAAGGTAGCACAAAGCGAGTGAATATATAGGTTTTTTTCCGTATCGTTCTGGTTTTAAAGCAGCCCTGCGTAAGTTACCGTCTTTCCAATCAAGCTTACTGCATTTCCAATCGTCCTTATAGATCAAAGAATTAAATCATTATTCTTACAAATAACAAAAAGACCACTAAGGGCCCGAAGCACGCCTTGTTTACTTGTGACAGCCAGTCTCGTGCTCTAAGTCGTATCGTATGAGTAGACCAATGTCAATCGCATAGTGCCCCTTGGAACAGGTGGATTATGGGTTCCTTGTTGACTTAGCCGGTACTCCTCGAGAACCGTAGGAAGATCCAGCAAAACGGCCGAGTTGTCTTCATCGAAGCCGTGCGGGCCACCTCCAGAATATGTAGGTCGTACCGTGCCTTCAAGATTATTTCGATTTGGCGGCCAGGCCGATCCTCGTCTGATAGTAATGCGTACCGATCCGTCTGTTGGGCCAGGACCCCACGAATAAGCTATCCGGTTTCCATCAGTCGACCCTTCTCGCAGTGTTCGGGCAGGTACCGCTAAGTCGATGAAGTCGGTGACTGAGGTGCGACGTGGAGGAGGTGGCGGTCGATAACAACAGCCCAAGTAGTTACGGCAACAAGTCTGAGGATCGGGGAGTGCAGTGGCTCCACAAGTTGCGGAGAGCAGAGCCACGAACTGAAGCAAACAGAGGAGTATTTTGTAAAGCATCGTAGTAGGTAGGGTCCTTCGAGCGACCTGGTGATGTTGATGTATCAGCTAATGTTGCAAGCCAGTAGTAGATTATATAGGAAAAGCGGATGGAGACTGAGAATCTGGCAACTGGAACTTGATATTGATGTACTCACGAGTCACGTGTTTGATGTCAGGAACTCTTCGTAAAAATCGTGAATTAGCAAGCACACCCTTGGCAGATCTGGGGAAAGAACCCTAAACTGACTGCCATGGCCGCACTCGGACTCGTGTTCTGACTCATCTGGCAGACCGTCAGCTCGTATGTTAGCTTATCAAGCTCGAACTCTGAACCATTGGAAGCTATATTGAGACTTAGGGCAGCTGAATCTGGAAGGAGCCTCTACATGGCGCTCCATCCTTTTACGAGCTTGTGCGGGTCACGTCCCCAAGTCTTTGAGCTCCTCGCATCGATGTTCGTAGAGCATGTAAGTGGACTCGTTGAGGTTAGCAGCAGGAGATGGCTTGTCATGACGCTCTCTCGCCCAGTTGAGGTCGACCACTAGCTGGAGACCGACATCGATCGCAAAACAAGCGGTGTTGGTTGCAGCCGAGGTCGCTGGTTCTCTCTCATTGCTTTCGTGATGTGCGCATACAGACCCAGTCTGTGAGAATCGCCTTCCCTGGCCTTGAGGGTGTGTATAGTTCTTCCGCTCTATCTGGTCTTTCCAGTGCTAGGCCAGGACACGGAATTGCCAAGGACTGTTCATCGCGAGACAGGCGTCTGTCTCAGAGTCTCTGAGCAACATGATAATAGCAAAGGCCTTTCAAGCGTGGACCAAACTTGAGCGAGAGGTTCGGCAAAGACTTGCATTAACTTAGTGGATCATACTTCGCGGACGGAACAGTCTGTGGTTGCTCCTCCTTCATGCTTAGTACGCCTCTACCATGTGCCCTCAAAGCACTGGCTGTTTGGCAGATGGATCAGTTTGTCACGAGCGAGCCGATCTCACAGCTGTTTACTCTTGAACCAGCCGGTCCTGCTGGTAACAGTCTGACCGCCGCCTCTTCCGGGCATCCTGAGCATCTGTAGCATTGACTTCGTAACCGAAACGATCTCCTACCGTGCGAGAGTGCTGTTGGTAAGCGCTTTGCTACAGCAGAGATTGACCTGGCAGCGCAGGCATGAGCGTGTGGGGGAGTTTCTTCTCTGTTGACGCTGGAATGCTTGCCGTTTTTGCCAACAGTACTGATTGAAGTCACTATCGGCGCAAGCATCTCAAGTGCAATCGAGCCAGCCTACGCTCACGTTGTAGCGTGAACTGGCGGCCGTGAGTAATGCTGTTCTAATTCCGTAACGATAGGCATCTCGGTGGCGTGTATGCGGTTTCCCTTCTGCTTCGGCATGTCTTGAGACTGCCTGTCGGTACATAGACTACCACCGCCTGTTCTCGTCAAAGTCTTTCCCCGACCTTTCTCGCTCTATTCGAGCATCAAACTCCTTCTGTGCCTCGGATTTAGCCAACTGCTTGTCTTCATCCCTGGACGAGAACGTGAAGTCATCGCCATCTGACCTTGCACGATTTGAGGATGGGGATGCAGACGTTGAAGGCGAGGATTTGCCAGACACAGCTTGTTGTCGTAACCGCTCCCAAGCACTGCCGCTCTGCGCCGGTCTCGACTCTTCCTGGGTGGAGAAAGCATCTCTCACGGGCGCCTGCCGCGATTGAACAGGAGCTTGACTCTGTTGTGGCTCTCGACTCCGTGAATAGCTCGCCTCTTGCTGCCGTTGCAGACCCTCCGACTGTCTCCTCGCCTGATCGTCGCTCATCATCGCAGTATCTGACACGGCTGCACTGCCCAGGTCAACGTACTCCGACCCGAACGCGCCACCGGTGGGACTCATGTCATCGCCACCACTCTCTGCTTTCGATGATCTTGCCTCTTGCTGCCGTGCTCTGTTATCCCTCATCGCCTCTTGTGCTCGCTGTCGTTGCCGTGCCATGTCCAGTGTCTCACCCTCTCGTCGCCCGGGAGTCTGGTCAATTTGTCTGTTCCCAGGCAGTCCATTGTTCTTGCCCTGCTTCTGCAACGCCTCCATCAACTCTTTCAATCTCGGGTCCATTGCTCGCCCAGCAGTGCCCAGCGTAAGAGCGTATGAGCCAAAGAAGATTTGTCCCATGACGGCGCCAATGATCCAATATGCGTTGAACCGCGCCATATGCCAGGCAATTTTCGCGTTCCTGCCTTTGAAAGCCAGAAATCGGTCTGAGTTGAACTTCTCACCGGGCGTGTAGCCTGGGAAGCGAAAGGTAGACATGCCTCGATAGGCCCACAGGCTGGCAATTGCCATACCTGCTGGTACCCCGAATGAGGCAACTCGTACTGTCTTGGCGGCGTGAAAGGCTAAGGCGTCCAATTCTTCCTGTCGCATGGGTCGCCCGAGGACTTGCTGTGCTTGCTGGCATGATTGCGCGATGGCCGTCCCGAGCTGAGGTGGATGTGGTGCCGCGCCCAGGAAAGTCCATGGGCGGGGAAGATCATCGAGGCGGACGTGGATGGCGTTGGCGGTGCCGGTGTTGATGGAGATATACGATGGATCGCGTGTTGCGAGCTGGGTGGGATTGCGGTCGCCGTAGTATGGATCGGCGTCGGAGGAGGGGGCGGAGTCGGAGGTGAAGGCGTCGGGCCCGGCAGTGGCTTCTTCAAGCACCATATTGTGCAGTACAATGGGTGGTCCTGAAGGTGGTGAGAGGTAAGGTGTGGTGTGAGTGGTAAGGTGTGGTGTGAGTGTCGAAGAGATGGAGCTCCAGAGAGCTACACAAGTGCTGCGTCATTCACTTCACATTGGCCCACTAGCGGCCCGTGCCTTTTCCGGTCTGGCCCCTCTCACCTCCGACATCCTCTTCTCTTCTCCTCTTTCCCGCTTCACACTTCTCTATCCTCATCTTTGCGCTGCAATATCGTTTACATATCTCATCTCGAAAGAGCCTCAGCATCGGTTTTGTACGCCAGAAGCTCGCTTTCATCACCTGGGCAGTACATCCTACAAATGCTACTCGCTCGGACTGCCAAATTTGGTGCTGTTCGTCCCCAACCTCAAATGGATAGAACTCGCGCTGCATTGCGGCCACCGGCATGAGCAAAGTTCACCGAGTGCGAGCAATATGGTTGTGTCGACACATGGATCAATAACTCTGGACACGAAGCCCCTCAAACCGGAGCACCATCTGACACCTTTAATCACCAAGGCCGTTGAGCATTGCACGCACTGGGGATTGATGCCCTACCTCTGACATCAATGATGATCGTCATGTGAAAACTGGGATGCTGGTGCTGAAGGTGTTTCGATACGAAACCCAATATCCTTCGAGACGAAGACGTCACCCACTTGATGAAACATGTGATGACTCTGCCCTGCATTTGGCACTTGTGACAGGATCCAACGGCAAATGCTTCTGTGCTTCCAAGACATCTCTCCGCACAGGTGATCCCTTCACATCGACGCACTTGTTCTCGGGTGAGTTCTGGCAGATTTGACTCGTCTCAGGCTGGCTGACTCGTGAGGCGCAAATGTACATCGAGAACGCTCGCCCGGGACTAGGATTCTTGCTTCATCACAGAGGCTTGTCGAGGCTTGTAGTATTGTGGCTGATCAAGAACCGGGGACTGATTGTAGTACCCATCGTTCCAACTAGCTGCCACCATGTGCACACGGAGAACATTGGACATCAATGAGGATGATGATCGTGCAGATGCTGACGAAACAGTCTCGAGACAGCATCACATCAAATGTCCTCGTAGGCATCCCTATACCATACCTGGGATCACCATCATCGTGCACAACTACGCACCCCGTCTGCCGTCAGTCTTCCACTCATGTTCGGCGTCGGCATCCACGTTCCCGACTCGGTGTAAGCAGCACTTCGGCCTTCCGAGCAGCACATGGGAACGGAGTTTGTTTCGCAAGCCCTCCTCTGAAACCATATTTGTCTCTGATCCTGAGCTTCTTGCAACGCAATGGCATTGACCCGATCATCGCACGTGTCTCAAGAACTTCGGAAGAGTTCGAAATCCAGGAACAAGACCAGGAAGCCGTGACGGAATGATAGGGATCAACGAAGTCGTCATGTCCTTTTCTTTCCGAGCTTCAGGTGTTATAAGGCCAATGTCAGACAATTGCACTTTCTGGCACCTGCGTTCGAGAAGATCTAAAGAGCGCCACTACGACTAAATCTTTCGTTACTGTTCTGCCTTTGCTTCCCTTCATCACTCCCTACGTTGCTTCTCATCACATTCGTTCAACATGAGGTTCGCATACGTCGGCGCTGCTCTCGCTTTTGCCACCACCACTCTTGCTGGAGGTAGTCCACAGGGCTATGGCGGCGACAGCGTTCCTCAAGCAGCAGCAGGACCATCACCTGGAGTTGGTGGATCTGCGCAAAATGGTGGCGGCGTGAATGGCGGTTCTGGTCAGCAGCCGCCTTTCGTGCCGGGTCAGTCTGGAAATAGTATGCCATCGAACGGTGGAAGGACTCAAAGCGATGCGCAGCCTGGCCAAGGCCAGGGCCAAGGACAAGGTCCGGGAAGAAGGCCAGAAGAAGGACATGGTCAACGACCTAATGGAAGTCCTTCTGGAAATGGCATGCAGTATGGGCCTCAGAGTCAAGGCCAAGGACAGTTGGGTCCTCAGCCAGGACAAGGTGAGCCATTGGGTTATACTGCGATTTTGATGCTGGATCAGAGCTAACTTATCGCAGGAGGTGGTAGACCAAGCGGCGTGAACCCACAAAATGGTGGACAAGGAAGACCAGGCCAAGGCGGCACTGAGTCCTCTCCCGTGGGAGGCAATGGCCAGCCTCACCAAGGTCAGCCAGGGCGCGGCGGAACTGAGTCGTCTCCTGTCGGCGGCAATGGCCAGCCTGGACAACAAAGGCCAGGTCAAGGTGGAACTGAGTCCTCTCCTGTTGGCGGCAATGGACGACCTGGCCAAGGCGGCGCAGGCCAAGGCCAAGGTGGTCCTTCTTTCTATGAAGGGTCGGGTCAAGGTGGCAGACCTGGTCAAGGAGGAACGCAATCATCCCCTGTTGGTGCCAACGGTGCTGGCAATGGCGGGAACTTCCAGTTCCAAGGACCTCAGTGCTGCATTCAATCGTCCCCCGGAGCCGGACAACCAGGACGACAGCCATCTTCAGGCGGTCCGAATGGCCCTCAGCCTGGACAAGGTGGACGGCAGTCTTCTCCCACCGGCTCTTCACCTGGCAACGGTCAGCCAGGGTCTCCAAATTACGGCTCTCCGCAAGGCAACGGTGGCCCATCGCGAGGTGGACAGCAGTCTTCACCAATCGGTTCGTCTCCAGGCCAAGGACAGCCGGGACGCGGTCAGCCGGGACAAGGACAACCTCAGCCACACAGACAATCTCCTCAAGGCTACGGTGGCAAACGTTCTGTCAAGCGTCAAGCTGGTGGGCAGATGCCACCTAGCACTGCCGGGCAAATGTCTGGAGGTGCTGGTGGGCAGTCTCCTGCTGCAGCGGGGGCTCTGGGTCATACGGCCAGTGCATCTCTCCAGAAGAAGGTCTACAATGGCTCGATCAGTTCATCTCTGTCCTTGGTCACACTGCGCCTAACCTTGAAGAGACTGCGAACCAGATCATTGCCGATCAATTTACTGAGATCTCGAACTCGATTTTGTCGCTGCAAGGCAAGCCTGTAAGTCATCTGACACTGACAATTAGCTCATTGAAGACGATGCTAACCGCTGTGCAGCAAACTGCGCAAAGTGTTGCAGCGCCAAGCAAGGAGGCTTGGGTCCAAGGCATTATCAGTAAGTTGATCGGAAGCGTCTAGCCGACATCGAGCTGACATATTTGTAGAAGCACCTCCTCCAGAGGGCATCCAGACTCTGGATGTCGTTGTTGGCTGCAACAAGCTCGTCTGGTACTGGAGCTTTGAGAAGGTCGGAGCTGGCCGTTACCCTACTAACGGCTTCAACCTCTTCACTCTTACCCGCGGCGGGCAAGGCTTGCAGGCTGAGAAGCTCAACTTGGAATTCGATAGCATCGCTTGGGGTCTGAACACTGGCGAGATTGGCAGAGTCACTTATGCCAACGGAACCGAAGCTCAAGCTGCTATGGAGTTCCGAGGTGGTCCCGGACATGGTGAGGGTCAGAGCTCGCAAGGCGGGCAGTAGAGGCATGACAGTGAGGATCGGGTAAGGTTGTGTTGAGGAAAAGCTGAAACTTACGAGATGGAAAAGATGTGGAAGTCGTCAGAACGGTTCGGCAACGGGATTTGGGATAGAGGTATGGAGCAGAGCATGTCTTCCACAACGCATACATTGTATATGAAATTGCCACGCTCTATTCGGCTTTCAGCGGGGTTATTGTCTGCTTCTCTCCACTCCTCTGGCTACTTGACTCAACACCAATCGAGATTGGAACTCCTTCCAGTGGAGTCTGCTGTCCGCTGAGCCACTCATAGTCAGCATCTGCCAGATACTTGTAGTCCAATCCGCGGATCTCATCCTCTTCCGACTCTCGGAGATGGCACCCTGGGATATTATTGATGATGAACAGTAGGATGCAAGACACGACGAACGACCACGCGGCACATGTCGTTGCAGCTGCGAGCTGATAACCCATCTGAACCCAATTCTGCTCCCACCATCCTCCAGCATACGCTGCTCCTGTAACGCCATCCAAGGCTGGCACCCACGATGCTGCGAAGAACCCCGTGAGTATATCGCCAACATAGCCTCCGACTCCATGAATGGCAAAGATATCGAGGCCTTCGTCGATCGAGAGAAGGTATTTGTATTTGTTCGTGTAGAAGCAGCAGACTGAAGTGAGAAGTCCGATGAGTGCTGCTACATAGACGGGAACGAAACCTGCGGCGGGAGTGATTCCTACGAGGCCGGAGATTATTCCGGAGCAGAAGCCGATTATGGAGAATTTGTGAGTGTGGAAGTATTCGAGGAGGACCCAGCCGAGGTCGCCGCCGCAGGCTGCAAGGTCTGGGAACACAGAGAATTAGTGTGCAGTGGAGAAGAAGAGCGATCAACCTGGCTTACTTGTGTTGATCATAACGTAGATCGAACGTAAGCTAAGATTCGCTGTTGAGCCACCATTGAAGGCAAACCATCCGAACCTAGAGAATCCGGACAATTAGTTCGAAAGCAGTAACATGTACATTGAAGATGAAATGGAGGACTCACCAGATCAAAATTGTACCAAGTCCAACGAGGAACGGGTTATGTGGCTTGTGGTGTATGATCTTTCGACGATCAGTCGTGGTCGTGTCGCTTATCCGAGGACCAAGCATCATGCTCCAAGCCAATGCTGAGAAGCCACTGGCGATATGTACAGGCCCGGAGCCTGCGAAGTCGAGAACGCCAAGCTTGTACAGCCAACCATTTGGGTTCCACTCGAAGTATGCAAGAACGTAGTAAACGAACGTTGTCCAACACAGTAGGAACAGCATGCTTGGCCAGAGTCGTCCTCGCTCGAGCATCGCTCCCGCCAAGATCATCGCTGTGGCTGTTACGAAAGTGAAGCCGAAGCAGGCGTATAGTAAATCTGGAATGTCAGTGTTTGCGAGAGACGGAGACGCCAGGACGTTGCGAAATCCCGCTAACGACATATTGCCCAAGAATGGATTCGTGGCTCGCGACTATCAACTGTTAGACATTTTTACTGGCTTCGAGAGCGGTGCGAAACGGACTTGGTATAGAGAGTATCCGTACACCCAGAACTGTATGCCACAAGCACATGCACAGAACAGCGATTGGAAGACCATTGTCAATGCTGCTTTCCGTCTATGCATCCCGGCATATAGGAAGCCGATGGCCTAGTGACAATCAGTCCATATACAATGCATGGTTTGAATTGGACTTAGCCCGACTGACTGGAGTGATCTGCCAGCACAAGATCGTGCATACTGCAAGCCAGCATAGATCGCCCTTGTCATAGGGTGAAGTCAAGTCTTGGGTCAGTGGATCGCCGCCTTGTGGGTTAACGCTGTAGGCTGGCCATTCTGTGATTTGCTGGATGTCACTCATGCTGGGAGAAGGTCGTCTTGGGTCCGTGAGCGCGATGGCGGTGTGAACGAGATCGCTTCCTTATGCAAGACTCTTCCGCTACTCATATACTCGTATCGCCCAGAGATAACACAACAGCTAGAGCCAGCATGGGACGTTCGCGTAAGATGCAGCTAGCATGAAAGCTTGAACGTGGCTGACACGTGGCGACGACGCTTGACCACTCGAACACCTGTTGGTCAGCTGGAGACGAGGAATAGATAGGCTGATAGCGAAGCCGCTGCAGCACCTATCTCTTATCAGTGGACGAACTGCCAAGACGTCTTGGTACTCTGGGCACGAGCTGGAGATGAAGATATGCTCCCAAGATCGTTCCGTTCCTGTGATCGAGAGTTTACAAATCTGGGCCTGGAGATTTGCAATAGATTCTTGGAAGAAAAGGTGGGATGCAGCTGGAATCAGTAGTAAGACGCCTTCAAGGCCTGGGCTACCAAGCAGAGTTCAGCTTCCGAGGAGCACAAATCCGTGGTCAGCAAGCTCACGCCATGGGGAGCTCCAGAATGTGCTACAAGTTCGGGACACGGAAGATATGTCGGTGCTCGTACACGGAAGAAGAGCAAGTTCGTTTTGACTTGGCCTTATGGATGGAGTGGTCTGCATCAGTCCTGTTGGAGTCAGCAATCGAAGTAAAGAGAGTCATGCTACAGGAAGGCATGAAGAGCACGAGTGATACAAGACATTTCGAAGTGTCTGTATGACAACCTGGTTGAAGAACTTCCAGGCTGCAGTCCTGTAAGAGCCTGCTCCCATACACCATTAGCGCCGCGAAGGGTCTGCATGTCGATGCTCATTTCATCGATCACCAATCTTCCGCAACAGTGGCAGAGCAACCTGCACCTCCGATGTAGTCTCTAGCCTGGCCCTGATTATCAACCACCTTGGGATGCTTATCTTTGCCCTCTGCATCCCATTGCAAGACTCCTGTGGGATCGATGACAACCACATTCTTCTCTTCAGCCAAGAGCCGATTGATGTCTTCGTGCACAATTCGTCGCGCAACCTTGTTGAGGGAGAAAACATCGCGGAAGGAGATAACCACTGCACACGCGTCCGCATATGCTCCGGATCCTGGATCGTTTGGGTCTTTCTCGCCCAGATTGCGTGCGAGTGCTCGGGTCAAGATCTCAGCGCCTGCGAAGCGAACTGCTCCACGCATATGAAAGATGGCGATCCGGCGTGGGCAGTCTTCGTCGTGAGCATCTGCTGTCTTCAACGTGGCGATACTGGTGGCTACAGTGGAGCGAGCAATCTGGCTGACGTCCATCATGTGGAAGCCCATATCTCGTGACAGCTGCTCACAGATGGACACTCCACGCACACTGTTACCCTTACTGTCGAGTTTTGGTGAGAATGCAGCCAGGCCAACTTGTCCTGGAAGTGCTCCGAGGATACCGCCAGCGACACCACTCTTCGCTGGGATGCCAACATTCGAGACCCAGTCACCAGCAGCATCGTACATACCGCAAGTCGTCATGACTGAAAGTACTTGTCGCACACTGGCATGCGGGAAGATGCGTTCTCCTGTGATTGGATGGTAGCCGGCATTGCTCAGTGTTGCAGCCATAAGTGCCAGATCTCGGACCGTGACATTGATCGAGCATTGCCGGATGTAGCCTTTAACAGCTTCACGAGGGTCGCATTGAATGATTCCTGCTGCCTTGAGCATATGAGCGAGACCCATGTTTCGATCCCAATCTTTGAGCTCAGCCTCGTACACTTCCTCGCAGACGCTCAGCTCTCTCCCGGCCAGCTTGGACATCACCTTCAAGATCCTGTCTGTACGCTGCTCAGCAGTTGCATTGGGTGCAACTACCAGCGAGTGGGCAGTTATGGCTCCAGCATTGATCATCGGATTCATGGGACGATTGGAGCCTTCGTGCAGAGAAAGCTCGTTGAAGGCGTCTCCAGAAGGCTCGACGCCGATCTTCTTCAGGACTTGCTCTAGTCCAGCATCCTCGATGGCCAGGGCGTATACGAAAGCTTTGGAGATGGACTGAATGGAGAACTCGACTTCATCATCGCCAGCCGAGTACACATTTCCATCTACCATGGCAATGGCCACGGCCAGTCGAGAGGTATCAGCTTTCGCAAGCACATCAATGTAGCCTGCAGGAGCCCCAGAATCATCGGGACGTGCGTGCTCGAGCACTCGCTTCAAGTAGTCGGGAATCGGAGACTTCATTATGACGATCAGTGATGTGGTGACACCGGGATTGTGATGGTGCCGTCGGTGTAGAGAGCTCCGTTTCCCAGCTTTCCAACTTTCCAATCGCGGGGCGTCAGAGCTCCTTAGCTTGGCTGTCTGGTACATGCCAAGGCCATTAGGGCTTTAGGGCAACTAAAGTTGGGCCAAGGGTCTTGAAGACAATGGTTTCTCCACAGCGTGTATGCATATGCCAACTTGGATGGTAGCTCGTTTCAGATGCCTACTGTCTACGATAATTTCTTATGCCCTAATAAGTAGAGACAATACCCTGTTGAAGGCAGTCTCATCCCTATTCGCGCAGCCGCCGCAACGTGATATAGGCCGTGCGCATGAACTTACCTCCATCGTATATGGGGAGGCGCCCTGTCCGCTTTTCCTGACCGTCAAATGTAGACCTTCTCGTTTCTACAACTTTCCGCGATGCATTTCTCCACCTCACTTTATCTTCCATTTAGTCTGCTAGTCCTCTATTGCTCTGCACAATGCAATCCTACTGGAAATACTATGCTTGGGCCTTGTATAGATTGGTGCTACGCCAGTTATACTAAGCCTAACGGAGAACTGACCGCCTCCGCTTGGAAGATCGTTCAGTGCTCGAAGGACAACTGCCAGACTTGCAAGTTAGTAACGTCGCTCGACATGAGCTGAATGTCATCAAACACTAATTATGTACAGAAGCTGAGATCGACACGATAGTGGGATGTTTCTCCTAGACGACGCCAACGCGATGCGTCTCCCTATGTCTCCGGCTGAGGAGGCCGTCGTATACGACTGCGGTCATGATCCAAGAGACTTCTCCTGCGCCTTCCGGCGGCAGACTCACAGTGTCAAAGAGAAAAGGGGCTGCGGGGCGGCTGAACGGGAAGCAAGGTTTGATGCCATATCGCTGCGCTGGGAGGGCATCAAAGACCATGACAAGATTCAACGACAAACGGTAATCGTCAGCTCTTATCTCCGGACCTAAGACACTGGGACTAGAGAGATCTAGCAGGTCCCAGTCCATTCAAATATCAATCTTAAGCGATGTGTCTCTTTGGAAGAGGGTCCGGGGCTTCGATGGAGTACTGCAGCCTCCAAGTTACCCGACTTATCAGTGCAGCCGATGTCTGTCCTCAATCGGCACAAGACCTCCCGGACGTAAAACATGCACGAAACGTAAGGATAAATGTTTTGCAAGGCAAACGCGTCTCGAAAGCAATGTCTAATCTCCGAGCTATCGTCTTTCTTACGTATTGACCGCCGTTCAACGCCTTAACAGTTCTCACTATTGCCAATCTCGCTATATCTAGCTTAAGTTCCGCCATGTATCGTTGGCATTGATTTGTCCTCTTGAACCGCACAGTTCCTCTACCCGTGCTATCGGGTCCTTCTCCATCTTCTTGAATGCCAGCATCTTGGCCGTAGGGATATCTGCCTCCGGCAAGGAAAATTACTCATATTAAGCTTGTAGGACTCTGCTATCTGAAGAAGTTAGTTCTTAATTATACATACTCCTAAACGGCCCATGACACTTACCTTAGGCTGGTTCTTACTTGCTCTGTTTCTCCTTCTTCTCTTTGTGGTCTTTGTACACGCTGCGAGCTATGGCTACGACCGGCCATACGACGACTCCTGCTGCAACGGTGAAGCGATTCATGATAAGTTCTGGTCGTGGAAGCAATGTGTCTGTCGAAGATCGAATGTGGCTGCTGGGTCGTGATGGGTGTAAGAAGATGATTTTGCGGCGAGAGAACGACTACGCCGGAGCGCACTATATGTGCTCACTTCGCGATGTCCGCAAGCCTTAATGCTTCACGTTACGAAGAGGCTATGCTGCTCTGAACCGCTACATCGAAATAATGCGCGCGAACTGCGTACGCATGTGCCAAGATCTTCGCCTCAAAAGATGTCGTTGGTGGAGTGATATGCTGGTGCGTGCTCAGCTGAGCTCGCTCTGCCCTATAAGCTTGTGGAAAAGGATCTGCGTCTCCAAAGGAAGCGAGGAGTGGTGTAACACAAGCATATTTGTGAGTGGTTGCTCGTTGATCATATGTCAGAGCAGAGCCGTCAGGACCAGGTTGCAGAGGCCGCCCACTCACACCTTCCTAGGGCTTCCTGTCCAGCTACTGCAGAGGTGCAGGCCGTGCCAAGCATAGCGTCACTGCTTCCAACAGAGAGTTGGCGTTGCTATCTGGCCTTGCTATGCATGTGCAGGACACAGCCTCCTTGGCTCGCCTACACGAGTTTCTTCCAAGAAGCAGCAGTTGCCACCAGCGTCTCGGTATCACTCGCTGCTTGGCAAATCCGGTGAATCGTACTGGCTTCCGCCAAATAACAGGAGCCAGGCTGGTAGATCTGTACATGGGACGCCATCTCACGTCTCTACTGATATCACCTGACGAAGTATGGCGTGATGACCGTATGGACTGCGATCCCGCCCTGGCAAGCCAGCATTGGACGCAGTACACCACGAATCGATCGGTCTAGACTGTCAGAGTCTGTTTCTCGTGGTTGTTGACATAGGTTCAGATATCTAGAGCTGCTGTACTCACCTCTGGATCTCCGATTGCGGGATGTGATGGGGTAGTCATGAGCAGGTCTGCAGGAACTTCAGTGGGCATGACTCGCAACAGAAGTGGAGGCAAGTAAAAAGTTCTTGAGTACCAGATGGATATGGGAAGGAACACAGGTGTCGAAGTTTGTTTTCTAGTGGATGAGTTGGCTGAAATGTTGCTCAATATATGCTCTTGGGACACCTTAAGGATTGTGCTCGATGCTTGATGCAGGAGTAGCCATCATCTGGCTCACTCGCAACGTCGGGTCAACTTCAACTCACCTCTTTTCGCAAAACACAACGGAAAGTACAGTTTCGCTTGATCTTGTCGCTCGGAACTGCGCGATTGTCGGGTAAAGTCCATGTGGTCTTCGGAGAAACTATGCTCTATATTCGTCTGGTCTTTGTGCGACATTAATGAGTCCCTTAGTCATTCTCGGCGACATCATGAGCCCGTTGGCCACCAGAGAGCCTACATATCCCGTGACTAAGGATAAGTTGACCAAAGTGGGATTTCGACGAGGCGTCCAAAAGGCCGAAATGTAGTCTCTTCACAACGGTTCCAGATGCTAGAATATAAAGAGATGCGTGCTCCGTCGTTCTGAACTGTAGAATAGAAGCTCTCTACTCCAATATAATTTCCTACAATGCGGCTCTTAACTTCACTTTACTTGGCATTCTGTCTGATGGCTGCAAGCTGCTCGGCACAGTGCAAACCTGATGGCAACAGAAAGCACGGGCCTTGTCTGGATTTCTGCTGGCACATGTACAGTAACCACGATGGATCAGTGTATCCAACAGACTACCAGTTGGAACAGTGCACATTGAAAAACTGTCAAGATTGCGTGTAGGTACTCCCAGGTTACGCGAGCTGCATGCAGTGGAGTATTAATCGTTCTCAGAGCATAATGCCGACACGATTGTGGCTGTCGCAACCGAAAGTGGCCGGATCGAATCGAGCGCATGTGTGGGAAGACGATGGATTACGAGCTCCCGGTCGAAAACGCCTCAAAGCATAACATCGTCAACGAGAAAGAGGAGATGAAGATGTTGAGCAGCAAGACTCTTCGCTGGACTATTGTACACGAGTTCTTGAAGTTCTGTGGACATCGCCTTCACGAAAAACAGCTAGCGACTCTTGGCAGGAGTGACAGTCAATCTAGCTTGTTGTAGCGGACTCTTCACTCTATACATGAAGCTCTTCACATTTGCCATGCCCAGCAATTATCTCTCCGTCACTGTGGCGCAAGGCAACCTTGAGAGTTGTGTTTGACGTCAACACGGCGAGACTGTGAAGTCCCTGGCCTGTTTGCGAGGCTAGGAGTGTGCAAGCGTTGCAGCATCTCAACATCGGTCGAGCAGGACGCTAGTTCTAAAAACCCTAATCGACCATAGAGGCCAGTAGGAATGCAAGCAAGGCATAAATCTGTTTTGGGTGACGGAGACACCAGAAGAGCTGGTCGTACTGAGGATTCGGCGTTTCGCCCATGCTAGCTCCTCACCACCAGGATCAGCAAGTGTGTCAACGGCAATTCGTCCAATGTGCTGTGATGACTCTACTTCCGCTTTGAACGATAACGTTCAGGTTTGCTTCTCGACCGTCGTGGGAACGCGTTGAAGAGCGGAGCCCCTTGAGAGAGGGACTGATGGCAAGCTATTCGCAGACAAACATGGGTTGGCCATTGCCAGACAAACACGAACAAGGAGAATGCGGTAGATGTCCGTTGTCTCTGGATCGATAGAACTCGAACCTCGTATCGTGTGTAACGCCGGTGAGAAGACAAGATCGTAGAGAATGCCTGTGGGGGTTTTCGGATACAAGGGCAGGATACATGACGGATTGCAAACATTCAATGGAAAGGTAAAGACATGGACATCATGCCCATACAGTAGGTCTGCGCCTGCAAAGAGGCTCTGCTAGTTGTGTCGATCCGCACGTTGTCGGCCAAAACACTGCTCGCTGCCGCGGAATCCGCGGAAACTCGACTATATCAAGGCGAAATGGCGTGTGAAGCCACCGCCGCGGCTTCTGGCGCTCGTCGTGTCGCTGATCGCGCAAACCTCCTCAAGCGCCGGCTTGGTTCGCTTTCAATTCAAATTGTTGTCCAAGGTTGATCGCGTCGACGCACACGGAAGAGCGATGGACGAACTGCACAGGAGCAGCGCGTTCTTGAGAGTCGCCGGTGAACAAGTAGCTCGGCGATGTGGGCTAACTAATCAGCCGTCTCGCTCAGGTTGTCGAAACGACGTCGCTGTTTTGATGGAGTCGTAGAATGTTCCGACAAGGAGGTCGGGAACAGGTGGGGGAAATGAGGCAGCAAAGTCGGAAGAGGTGGGGAGTACTATAAACGCCAACTTGAACATTCTTCCAAGTATTTCTTGCCATGTCGTCGCACGATGCTGAGATGCTGCACAGTCGGTGGGTCCTAGCTCAAGAATCACGAGACCATTGCTATGGGCTACGAAGACAGTTTGTCGAAGCCTGCAACAGGTAAATTCGTCGCTGCGAGGCATCTCTACTAGTTTCAACGATGCAGCTCAACCCGCCGGAGTACAGCTTCGGATAAGTTGGGACAACGTGATCTGTTACGTGGACATGGTCAACTACGTCGCAATGTCTCGGTCACGATGTGGTCCATCAGACACGGTTGTACAAGATATAAACGGAGCGATTGCAAGAGTGCTTTCCGCCACAACACGGGACTTCAGCACAACAGGATGCATATCAAACACCTCCCCGCTCTTCTGTTCGCCACTCGAGCATCGTGTGTCGTCCATGAGATTATTGTTGGTACATTCGGTACACCGGCTTTGTACACTCTTGGCTTCGATGACGAAAGGGAGCAGTTGACTCTGCTGAAGAACACGACTACTGATGTCGCAAGCTCATGGATCGCACTGAGCGTGAGTACAACTGGAATTCTTTCTGATCTATGGCAGAATTTCTGATGCTATTGAGTAGCACGACAAGAAGGCCCTTTACGGGACTCAATTCGGCTCCTCTCCCAGGGAATCGCCCTCCTTCGTTAGCTACAGCATAGTCGATGGTACCACCCTCGTACCGAACAACAAGACCCTTACGTTGGGTGAGGACTGTACCAACAGCACCGCGAACGCAATCTTTGTTGTCGCAGACGAGAGACCACCTTATGCTGTATATGGCGTACCGTTCGGCAGCAATGCAAATTGTGGAGCTGTCATGTCCGTCGATGACAGCGGCGCTTTGGACGAAGTGATTCAGAACTACACTTACGGATCCGAATCTGCTGTTCACGGCATGGCCATCAGTTCCGATGGCTCGTACTTGTTCTCGGCTGATGATTCCGGAAACCAACTCTGGACGCACAAAATCAACCGCCCTTCGGGCAATCTTACACTCATGGCGAGTGTCTATGGGCCAAAGGCTGACTCAAATCCACGTCATGTAGCAGCACATCCTGCTGGACAGTATCTGTACGCTATTCTAGAGGAGTCCAATGAGATTGGGCAGTACTGGATCGAAGTGACCGGCCAGCTAAGATGGCAGAACGTTAGCTTCAGTCTGATTCCATCAAGTGAGCACCACAAGATTTGGAATCCTGCTTTCAGATTTGTACTAATGCGACGCTTTAGCGGTCAATGGTTCCCAATACTGGTCTGATGAAGTCGCTCTATCAAAGAGCTCGAACTTCCTATGGGCGACATCCCGTTCCCGATCAACTTCGTCGACTGGCTACATCTCCGCATTCAATCTCACGGCAAACGGCACAATTGATCAGCAACTCTTTCTGTTGCCGACGACTTCAAGTGGAGGATCGGCGAATGCAGTGGCTCCGAGCGGTTTCAGCGACGAGTATGTGGCATTGACTGACTCGTCCGTGGGCTTCGTTGAGATCTGGAAGCTGGCTGCGAATGCATCGGCAGCGACGGTGGTGTCGCATCTCGATCTGAATGACGGGGGCTGCTGTGCGAATGCTGTTTGGTACTCCTGATTTGAACTAGGAACTGGCATGGTGAGCAGTGTGCGCGAAAGAATGAATATGTTGTTGGCGACATCGCAGCTGAGGCGTCCTGCCGGCTGCTCAAGGAGGGCTGGGTAGCCGATTCCAGTGCGCTCGCAGCAGACTCTGCAGATATGACGATTCGTTTTCTTCCGTAAGTACGCATTGTAGACAGCAAAGCTAACGTTCAAGGAAATGCTTCTTCGCGGTTATCAGAGGCACTAACTAGGTCAGATGTACTGAAGAAGACTAAGAAGGTGCCATTCTTCCATTTTCCAAACATACTGCGATGTAAGACCATCAAGACCGAATCGTGTCGAGAGAAGTGATTGAGAAGAGGATGAGCCGCACGGTAGCGCTGTCTGTCTACATTAATCAATCACTATTTCCCATTGTTTACAAGAAAATCGTGCACGCAAAAATGTGGCAGCAGCTCACCCATCTCTCACTTCAATGAAGGCACTTCTCATCATTTTCTGAACTACAAAACAATCTGCAGTGTCTTCGCGACGCTCGGAACGCCTCTCTCGTTCATCGCGAAGAGATAATAAAATCCTGGAATCAGGATGCCAGAGTCCGAGGGCAGAGTTACTGTATGCGCAGCATTGCTTCTCTGCACATTGTTCAACGGGATGCGTCGCTGATCGCTGTTGACCGAGTGTGTGGCAGATCCCATGCGAACGAGAGCCAATGTATGTTGAGTTGGGTAGTTCATATTCGCGGTGATGGTGCTGCCTGCTTTGGCGACACGGCCGTTCTGCATCGGGCTGTCGACGGAGAAGATGATGGGGCGTTCGGCAAGGCTCATGTCATCGTTGAAGAGATATGGAGGAGAGAAGATCTCCCCGTCTGGGTGGTCAATGGCGCGATTGCAGCCGGAATCGTCTTGGCCTGGAGCGAGATTGCCACACATGCCGCCACCGCCAGTGAAGATTCTGCCGTCGGAGAGGAGAAGAGAGATGGCGTGGTAGTTGCGTGGGACTTTGGCTGGTGCAAGACGACGGAATGTCTTGGATGGTGGGTCGAAAAGTTCTGGTGCAAAGATGGAATCGTCGTCTTGGAACACGCGTGAGACTCGCTGTCCGCCAGTGATGATCAATTGGCCATTGGGCAAGACAACGATATTGGCAAAACCGCGAGGATCTAGAGTGTCAGGTAGACGTTCGACTGTTGCGTTGGCGAACGGTTTGCCGATGGTAATCAAGTGAGCTCTTCCAGTCGCAGGACTGGCAGTGTAGCTTTGACTGCCTCCTGCGGAGAAGATCTTGCCGGCGATGGCATCGTACATGACATGGATCCCGCACATGGCGTCTGCTTGGGGGTCGCGGATTCCAGCACCTTGGATTGAACCAGAGCCTCTAGTGTCGATCCAGTTCATAGCCATGCTGGGCCCGGCGTGGAACACTGTGCCATCAGTCCATGGGAACAGCCAGGCATGATTGTCTGTTCGCCAGTCTCCTTCCCAGTCGTTGGATGTCAAGATGTTGTCTGTTTTGGCACCAGGTAGCAATGTCCAGGAGTTTGCACTTGGATCGTAGACTTCTCCAACCTTGTTCGCACGCGGACCAGTGAAGGCACCGCCGATGGTGAAGACCTTTCCGTTGGAGAGAGTTGTCGATGTCTGATATCTACGACCCATGTTCATGTTTGCAGCACGAGAGAAACTGCCATCTTTTGGATTGTAAATGGAGGCCACTTCAGCATTACTGCCTCCCGACACGAGAATCCGGCCATCCTGCATCGAGCTCACACCAGGACAGAACATGTCGTGGCCGGTGTTGGAGACGGTTCGAGCTGATGTGGTTCCATTCTTGAAGTTGTACTCTGCAAATTGTGTGTAGCCGTTCGGGGGTGTCTATAGGCTGAATTTGTTTGCAGACCATGCTGACCAGACCATTATGCGGTTGGATTCTAGGAACTCGGGCACGATATATCCTGCCACTAGGATTACAGGAAGCTTGAAAACACTGCCCTAGCTGCCAGGGTTATTTCCCACGCCAGAGTACTTTAGTAGAGGACCCATGGGGACGGTCGACGCTATAGGATCTTAACCCGGCTGGGCGAGCTTGATGCGATCGAGGTTGTTTGACTAGATGATTTGAGGATTCGTGGGGTTACCCTTCATATAGCAGATCTTGCTAGGCCTGTCGTAAGAAGCAATAGCACATCCTGTTGTCTAGGTGCATCTCTTTGCGCAGTCGTTAGAGGTGGCGACGTTGCCGACATTGTAGATGTTCGGCGAGTAGTAGTCGTAGCCGGGACAGATTACGGCTATAGTGCCTTAGCCGACGACAACGCCTCGCCCATTGCTTGGACAGCTCGATATGTCGATTGTGGATTCTGTCTTAAGAAGTCGGACGGTGGCGAGATTAGCTGTTTGGAACCAGATAGGCGAGGTGGGACTGCCTTTGAGGTAGCACGTCTTGCTGCCGGCATTGTAGGTCTTAGAAGGGTAAGCTTAGCTTATCCTAGAGACCCTGTTTCCTAATTAGGCAGGTGGACAGGGGGGTACCCCACAAACTACCCTGTTGGGTTACGATCACGTGACCAACACCCAACACCCCTTAGAGGGTCACGTGACCTGACCCAACACCTTCCCGATTCGGAAGGTGACCGGGGTGCCCCTGTCCGACTACCCTTTTTGGCTAGAAGGTTCTAGAAACCTCTAGGGCAACTGCGTAAGCAGTAGACTAGAAGTTTCTATCGATATCCTTCTAGACTAGCTCCTAGAAGCCGAGAGAACCTCGTAGAATATTAATTTCTAATCGATATTCTATAGTATTCTAAGCTATTCTACGAGGTCCTATCTTTAGTATTACTAGTCCTAGAGTTGCCTAGTGCTCGTACGCGATTACGCGTACGTGGAACCTTCTAGTACGCGGTAATAGAGTATATAAGAAGGCCTATAGCGCGTAGTATAGTCGACTAAGTAAGCAAGGAAAGCTTTCTACTCTTTACTCTTACTACTCTACTCTCTTACTCTACTCTCTGCCTACCTACGACGTCTGTGCTTCCTCTAGCACTTCCGCGATACTTAGAACACGATTCTGCTAATCTAAAAGGTTATGAGCCCGGTCTGCTTATAGCCTAGAAGACGCACGGACGACTATAAGAAGAAGCTCGAGTAAAAACAAGATACCCCGATTTCAAACGACTATATCTCGCTTGTTTCTCGACGGATTTATACGATTTCGACGCCTACGGAACGCCCTTTACCTCCTCTACGATTCTATCGACCGAGATTATACTAGAGAGCCCGTGGCCCGCACAGTCCCTGCTGCCTCTTGCCTGGGAAACTAGGATAAACAAGAGTACTAGGAGTTAGAAAAACCGTTATACTAGCCGGACCTCCTAGCAAGCGGTATACTAAAGGGTATAGACGGTGAAGGCTGAACCCATAGGGTGACTGAGGTAGTAAGCTTCTATCCGCGCTATTCTCTCTAGAAAGAGAACGAATTTTTGCCGGAAAAAACACGATGTCTCTAAGCGATAAATCCTTTACGTTTGCGCGCCTAAAGGGCCAAGAAAACTACGAGATTTGGGCCCTTAGGATGCGCTCTTACCTAACCGAAAAGGGCTACGTAGAGGCTCTAGAACAAGATAATCTAGAGGCCTCTATAATAGATAGATAGATAGATAGATAGATAAATTCAATTGCTGTTCTATCTCCTATAGAGGAGCACGCAGCGTGCACTACTTGTTTGTCTAGGGAGGAAAAGCTTAGGGCCAAGGCCCTTAGCTACAAAAACCTCTCACTTTCCTTTTGTCTTTGCAGGTTGGCAGCTCTGCACTCTAGGGCATGCATTTCTTTTGGACAAACACAGGTACTCTGGAAGTCCTTCCTCTCACCAGGTCCCTACCCCTTCTCCTCCTCCTCCTGGATCCTCTGGAGCTCCTCTTCCTTTGCTAGGGAGAATTGCTCTAGCACCCCTTCCTGGATTAGCCACCTGGCCGTTGCTAGCAGTCCCCTCTTGGTATTTGTAAGGTCCTTCCAATTGCTTGAGCCTGCAGCAGCAAACAGTGCCTGTCTGTTCTCCTGCCTTTCTGGGCACGAGATACAGATATGCTTTGGGGTTTGGTAGCCTTGGTTGCATGTGCAGTCTGGGGAAATGCCTGGGACTCTCCTCTTAGTTAGGTAGGCCCTTAGCCCTATGTGTTCAGTCCTAAGGAGTGTAGCCATTGTGCTTTCTGGCCTGGACCATCCGTTGTGTAGGTGTTTGCCTGCATTGGCCTTGCCTGAGGTCCAGGCTGCTGCTTGGGCACTGTTCCTCTGGTTTCTGTTTGCCTTGAGCCTAGTCCATGTGGTTTCCCATTTTTGGTGCATCCACCAGTCTTTCTTAGGTGCCTCCTGCAGGGCCTCTTGGCTTGCAACCATCTCCTGGATCCTTTCTTGTCTTGTGCTTTGGTCTAGTTGGGTGTTCCCTTGTCTTTGTCTCTTGGCTCTCTGTGCTTGCCTTGCAATGTCCCTGCACCTGTCTTGGATGTATTGGTATGCTGCCTGGTCCTTGTTCCTCTTAGCTGCCTGCCTTGCCAGATCCTGTGTATACAGGTGGATTGGTGGGATGTCTGCTTCTCTCTGGAGTATTGCTGGTGGGACACTTTTGTATGCCCCTGTAATGTGCCTAAGGGCTTGGTTCTGCACTTTCTCTAGTGGTTGGGTAAGCCCTTTCTTGTGGCCTTTGGTGCCTTCTGGGTCCATCCAGGTGGTGCACCCAAATGTCATTGCTGGCCTAACTACTGCCGTATAGAGGTGTCTTGCTTTCTGGAAGGATGCACCCCATGTAGACTTGCACAGCCTCTGGAGCGACTGCATTTGGTTGGCTCCCTTCTCTGCTGCCCTCTTGATGTGGGGTCCCCACTGCAGTTTGGTGTCCACCCACACCCCTAGGAGTCTGAGGGCTGGGACTGGGCCCTCCTCAAATCCCTGGATTTGGACTGTAGCTCTAAGGTTGTGTTGTCTCCCCTGGTGAAATGGATTAGCTGGTACTTTTGTGGTGCAAAGGCTGCTCCATGTCTGCTAGCCCAGTCCAAGCATTTTTGGTGGGCTGCTTCCAGTTGTCTGCAGTTCTCTTCTGTACTGTTGCTATACGTTAGGATGTTGGAGTCATCCACAAATCCCATTGCACTTGTCCTTCCCTCTTGGAGGGTTGGGAGGAGGGTAGATGCGAAGAATAGGAAGAGGATTGGGGACAGTGTAGAGCCTTGGGGGATGCCTGTGTTTTGTGGCCTTGGTTGATCCATAAAGTCCCCTAGCCTAAGGCAGGTGGTTCTGCCTTGGAGGAATGATTGGACATATCCTATAAGGTGGTTAGGAAACCCTTTGAGTCTGAGGTTGTGCAGCAGCCTGGTATGGGAGACATTGTCAAACGCTCCTGAGATGTCTAAGCAGAGCATAGATGCTACTGCCTTAGGGTTGGTGGCCCAGATGGTTTTGACTTGTTCAGTAATAAGGTCAAGTGCTGAGGCAGTGGACCTTCCTGGCCTGGCTCCCATTTGGGATTCTGGGAGGAGCTTCCTAGCCTCTGTCTCCTTGGAGATCCTCTTTGCAACAATGGCTTCCAGTGTCTTAGCTAGTGTGTTTAGCAAGGCTATAGGTCTGTATGCTCCTGGTTTGGAGTAGTCTGGTTTTTGAGGCTTCCTTAGGACTACTGTAACGGAGTGCTTGAATGGTTGTGGGTGGTGTTCCAGTTTCAGGCATGCTGTAAACAACCTAGCAAGAGTTGGTGCAATAGTAGTTTTGCATTCTTTAAGCACTAGGTTAGGGATTTGGTCAGGCCCTGGGGCTTTGTTGGCTGGCAGTTTTCTAAGCACTTGCACTACCTCTGCCTCTAAGACCTCCGTCTCCATATGGAAGGGGTTGGGGTATTGTGTGCTCGGGATGTCGCTCAGGTCGGCTGGTTTCTCTTCTGGGAAGAAGTGGTTGGCTAGGATCCTTGCTTTCCCAGTGTTGGTGTTCTCTTTCTCCTGGTTGGGTCCTTGCATCTCTGGAAATTGGGGGTTTTGGTGTGCTTGACTAGCCCCTTCTCTTGCCCATTTGGCCAGTCTCCACATTCTGTTTGGGTTGTTTGTTGCTTCCCTTACTACCTTCCTCCAGGCTAAGTTGGTGTCCCTCTGGATTTGCTTGTTTCTTGCTTTGCTTGTAGCGATGTATGCTTGGTATGCTTGGTCTGTCTGGGTATCCTTCCATTGCCTCCTTGTCTTTCTAGTAAGCTTGATTAGCCTCTGGCTTTCAGGTGTCCAGCTTTCCTTGGCGTAGTTTGAGGGCTTGGCTTTGGGGATTGCTGCTATAATAGTGTCTTGGATTGCTTCTTGCACCTGGGTGGCTGCCTTGTCTATGTCGGCTTTAGTGGCTAGGGGGACGGTGTGGAGTTGGGCTTGGTCTAGCCTTCCTTGGAGGATTCGTTGCACCTCTTCCCAGTTAGCCTTTTTCCATTGGGGCCTAGGGTAGCTTTGCTTTGGGGTAGGAGCTATGTTGCTGATAGTGGTAACAATTGGGATGTGGTCTGATCCATTCGTCATCTCTGGCACTGCTTTGCAGGTGATTATGTTTTGCTGGAGTTGGGCAGTTGTAAACACCAAGTCTAGTGTCTGGCAGCTAGCTCCTTGCTTTTCCCATGTAACTGTGCCTGGCTCTAGGATTTGTTGCATCCCAGCTTCTGCAGTTATTTCCAGTAGCTTGTCTGCCATCTTGTGTGGTGTGCAGGCCAGGTTGGCTCCCCATCTTGGGTGGTGGAGGTTGAAGTCTCCAAGCAGTATCTGTTGGGTGTGGTCCACTTTCCTGCTTTGTTCTAGGGCTTTCTTCGCTTCTTGGAGTGTCCCTACTTGGGAGTGGCTGGTTGGTCCGCTTGGGTTGTAGCAATTGTGAATTGTTATGGGCCCTTGGCTGGTTTGGATTTCTATTGAGACAAGGTCTCCTGTCTGGTAGTAGATTGGTGTCCACGTTGTGCTATCCAGTTGGTTAGAGACCAGTATAGCCACCCTTGGGTGTCCAGCTGTTGGGAGGATTGGGTGGTATCCTTGGGAGATTGTTCTCCCATTCTGTGGGTTTGTCCAAGGTTCTTGGAGTGCAATAACTTGGGTTGTCTCTGGGTCTGCCTCCTGCACTAGGATCCTTTGTATAGTTAGGCTGTGGTTAACATTATGTTGGTGGATAGTCAGGTTGTGGCTATTCATTGCTAGTCTGCTGGGTAGTTGGCTCTAGCATTGCAATGTCATGGTCCTCTTGGGAGCTATTGTCTGTTTGGGAGCTCTGGGGGAATCTGATCTTGCTTGCCTGTCTTTCCCCTGCTTTTGCTATGGCTGTACTGCCTCTTGGCCTCCCTGGTCTGCTTGCTGTCCTCTGTGTCTCAGCTTCACCTGGGGTGGGCTCCAGCTGGGTCCCTTTCCTCTTCTTATTGTGTACTTGGGTCCACTCGCTCTGTGTTGCTGGGGCCTTGGACTCCTCCCACTTCTTGGTAAAGAAGTGGGAGAATGCCTGAGCCTTTGCCTTAGCTGCCTGCTTGACTTTGCACCTTACAGACCAGGTTGGGTGGGTGCCCCTGCAGTTGCTGCACCTGTTTACCGTAGATGTGCAGTCCGTTGTTTTGTGGGGACCTGCACACTTCCCACAGATGGCCTTAGTCTCTTTGCAGTATGGGGAGATGTGTCCAAACTGGCAGCACCTAAGGCACTGGATCACCCTCTGTTTAGGGTGGTATGGCTCTGCTGTGAGGACAGTGCCTGCATGCAGGAGGCCCTTCTTGGTAATCTCCCTTGCTTGCTCCTCACTATGCACTGCAACAACAGCTGAGGAGTGTTGTTGTCCCTTTCTAGCCATCGGGCTCTTAAGCCAGACTGCTTGCTCAATCCTGAGGTTTGGGATCCATCTCAGGTTCTCTTCCTCCATCTTTCCCCAGCTGGTCTTGTCTTCCAGCTGCCATCCTGCTCTTACTCCATGTACTACTACCCTGTGCATTGGCTTGGAGACTGTTGCCTGAGGCCACAGTTCCTTTAGCCAAGCCGAATCTTCCTCCATCTTTGCTTTGTCATATGTCGAGTAGGTTACTACTCTAATGTCCCCACTTGGCAGTTTCTGCACTGCTGCTGCCTTCTGGGCTCCAATCTGCTTCCTTATGGCTTCATTTGTTTGCTTCTTTACTGCGTCTCTTTCTTCTGGGTTTCCCATTCTAATGGTTACTGTCTGGTTAGATGCCTGAGGCTGTAGGAGCAGCCTTGGCACTGTGGGTTGGATTTGGGCTCTTTGGGCCCATGTTGCGGTGGTGGAAGCAGCAGCTGGCTGCTGCTTCTGGAGGTCCCTCTGGATGGTGGAGAGGGTGTTGTCGATGGCCTGGCAATGGGCCTGGTGGAGGAGAGCCTGCTGGGCTCTCTGGAGGAGGGGAGGAGGGAGGAGGGAGTTTGGGCCTGGTAGGAGTCCAGGGCTTCTTGGATGTCTGCAGCGAGCTTGAGTGTGTTCTTTTGGATGGTTTCACTCACTGTCTGTTTCTCTGGGGTGGTTTGCTGGCCCTGGGGGCCAGCTGGTGGTTGCTGGGGCTCCTGAGAGTGCCCTTGGGTTGGAGGGTGCCAGCCTCCTTCCCTCGGGCGCCCTCTGCCCTCGTCGATGTTTTGCTGTCGCTGGGGGTGGACAGCAACATGTTGGGAGGCCTCGAGGCCTCTCCCCGCCTGGCGGTTCTCTCGTCGTCGCGCTCATTTTTCCTCTATATTATAATAGTATAGGCCTCTATAATAGCTAAAGCACTCGCGGCTATTCGGCTAGGCGTAGAGGACGGCCCGTTACTTCAAATCTCTAATAAAGTAACGGCTAAGGACGCTTGGAATACGCTCGAAGAATTATACTCTCCTAAAGGGTTTAATTCTATATTCCTACTTTATAAAGAGCTATTTCAAACGACCTTAGAATCTTCGGGTTCTATAGAGTCGTATATTAATTCTATACGTCGCCTTTACGACCAACTTAAGGCGAAGGGTATAGAACTACCTAAGCAAGTAATTATTGCTTGGACTCTAAATAACCTAAATAACGACTACGACTCGTTTGTTACTTCTATAAGTCAAAGTCTTAGAAGTAACGAGGATGCCTTTACTCTAGAGACTCTATTCGCGAATATACTCGACGAATCTAGAAGGTATAATACGAAGGAAATAGCATTATACGCTAGCAATTCGTCGCGTAAATTCGGTAGTAGTAAGGCTACTAAGCAGAAGTCTAAGAGCCCTAAACGCCTTAATAAGAAGGGCCCTAAAGACGCCTCTAAATACTGCTCGTATTGCAAAAAAGAGGGGCATTTAGAAGACGACTGCTATAGTAAACACCCGAATAAACGCCCACCTTGGTGGCGCGAACGCGAGCCGAATAACGCCTCAAAAACGACTAATACTAGTTATAAAGAACCCGTTCTTATAACTAACGAGGAAGGAGAGGAAGTAGATCTACTATATGCTCTAGTAGACGACCCTACTCGCTGTTTTTCGGTTCAAGAAGGCTGCGTAATCGATTTTCCTACCTTAGAGGAAGCTCGGACTCCTATAGAAGAGCTAGAAGAAGAGGTAATAGTCCTCTATTCTAGCAATTCTAGGAACTCGACTCTAGAGGAAGCTCGGACACCTCTAGAGGAAGCTCGGGCCACCTCTGCAGAAAATCGAGATTGGGTCTTAGATTCGGGTGCTAGCCGACATATTATTAGTAATAGATCGTATTTTACGACTTTTACTAACAAGACTACTACTATAAGATGGGGAAACTCGGGTACTATAACCTCCTACGGGGTAGGCAACGTTAGAATACGATTTAAAGATACTAATAAAGTCGCTATTCTAACTAACTGCCTATATACGCCGGAATTTCGGCTTAATCTAGTCTCGCTTTCGCAGCTAGATTCCCGTAGTGTTTATGCCCGACTTAAGAACGGCGTAATAGAGTTATTTAACTCGCAGGACGATTTATTAACTAAGGCAATCCTTAATAAATCGCTCTATAAGTTAAATATCTCTATTCCTACTTCTTCCTCTAAGGAAGTAAAGGAAGAGGCACTCTATTTAGAGTCTAAAAGCGACGCCGATATTTGGCATAAACGATTAGGGCATATAGGCGATAATACTCTTAAAAGATTAGGAGTATCCGCCGATAATAAAGAAATAAGCCCTACGTGCGAGGTATGTATTTCTAGCAAACATACTCGTTAGCCAAAAAGGGTAGTCGGACAGGGGCACCCCGGTCACCTTCCGAATCGGGAAGGTGTTGGGTCAGGTCACGTGACCCTCTAAGGGGTGTTGAGTGTTGGTCACGTGATCGTGACCCAACACCCCATAAAGGGTAGTTTGTGGGGTACCCCCTGTCCACCTGCCTAACTAGGAAACAGGGTCTCTAGGATAAGCTAAGCTTACCCTTCTAAGACACCCTCCTAAGACTAGCTTATCTAGAGCCTTATAATCTTATAATCTTAGTCCGTACGGCGTAATAACTCCTATTAATGCCTATAATTATCCGCGGCCGCGTATAGTCTTCTTAGACTATATATTTAGGCTATAGGAGTCGCTTTAGAAAAAGGCCCGAGCTTCCTCTAAAGCTTTCTCTAGAGTCTATAGATACTTAATGTCCTATTCTTACTAATTCTAATGCGAATATAGGCGTCCCTATAACGCTAGAATAGCTATAGGCGATAAGCTTATAGACTAGGATAATTAATGCGTACTATATCGCTATTACCCTTAATATTAAAGCCGTATCTAGTGCTAAAAGTACTAAAATCTCGAATCTAACCTCTTAACCTAGTAATCGCGAATAGAGCTCTTAGAGATTCTAAGACTTTCTTAGTCTTTTCTTAAGCATCCTAAGGCTTTTATAAGCCTTATAAGGGCGTACAACTAAGCATTCTGATCGCCCTAAGCTAATATATCGCCCGATTAATACACCTTATAATAGATGCTCCCTTAGTCGTAAAAATAAGGGGCTCTCTAGGGCTTTAGTAAGGATATCTGCTACTTGCTCTTTAGTAGAGATCCAAACTAGCTTTATAAGCCCGCTCTCGTTAGAATCGCGCACAAAATGATATTGTATATCTATATGCTTAGATCGCGCGTGGTGCTCGGGGTTATTAGCTAATTCTATAGCCAAATTACTATCGCTATAGACCGTAATCGCCCTATCTTCTAGCCCGAGTTCCTTAAGTAAATCTTTAAGGAATATAGCCTCTTTAGTAGCCTCTTTTAAGGCCATATATTCGGCTTCGCAACTAGAGAGGGCTACGGATTTTTGAAGAATAGAACGCCAACTAATAGGTGCTCTATTAGCTAGCAGAAACACGTACCCTGTCGTAGATTTACGCGTAGTATAATCGCCCCCCCAATCTGCGTCGCTATAGCCTCTAGGTAGGGGCGGAGATTGCGCGTTAAATACTAGCGTTTTATCTAGACTCTTAGGGTCGTTTAAGTATTTCCAGATCCTATCTAGCGCTTTAAAGTGCGTAGAATCCGGATTAGACATAAATTTAGCGACCTGGCCGACAGCGTAGCTTATATCGGGCCTTGTTTTAGTCGCTAGGTATATTAGAGACCCGACTTGGCCTTGAAATTCCTTAATTTTGCCTATAGAGGCTTGGGTCCGAGCTTTCTCTAGGCGTACACCTTGTTCTGCAGGCGTAGAGATAGGCCTTAGCCCTTTCTTATTATATTTCTCTAAGATCTTAAGTAAATAACCCTTTTGACTAAGAGTTATTACTTTATTAGGCCTATCTCTAGATACTTCTATACCTAGATAGTGTTTTACGGGGCCTAAACCGCTAATTTCTAGATGCTTAGAGATATTAGCCTTAAACTCTTTAGCTAGGCTAATATTAGGGCTAAATATAAGCATATCGTCGACGTGGCACGTAATATATACGCCTATCTCTTTATTAAGGAAGGCCGCGCTATCCTTAAGTAAAGGATAGAAGCTATACTTTGCTAGTATAGATTTTAAGTGCAGGTACTACTGCCTACTAGCTTGTTTTAAGCCGTATAGGGCAGAATTTAGGCGACAGACCTTATGCTCTTGTCCCTTAACTATAAAACCAGTAGGCTGCTCGACGTATAGTTCCTTATCTATAGGACTATTAGGAAACGCGAGTTTTACGTCTATTTGCTCGATTTCCCAATCATTATACGCCGCTATATAGAATAGAGCACGCCAGGTTTCGGGACGGCACGTATTACTAAAAGTATCGTCGTAGTCTAAGCCTAATACCTGCTTAAAACCCTTAGCAACCCACCTACTTTTAAACTTAATAAGCTTGCCGTAAGGGTCGCGCTTTGTCTTATAAACCCACCTGCCTTTAACGGCAGTACGGCCCTTAGGTAGCTCGACTAAGTCCCAAGTTTTTAGCTTATTTAAGTCGTTAATTTCCGAGGACATAGACGCTAACCAATCGTCTTTATTAGGGCTATTAATCGCCTCGGAATAACTCGTAGGATCGTCGCTATTATTACTAGCTATAAGGGCATAGAGGCTTAACTCGTCGTCTAAGCCGTCGTCTTCTAGAGTTCTAATAGGACGAGAACTCGTAATATCCCCTAAAGTAGTTTTAGGCGTCTTAGAAACGGTCTCTAAATCGTCTACTAGCTCGTCGCCCTCTAGAGTATTACTAGAAGCAATACTAGATCTAGAATCGTCGTTTCTAGAACTAGAATCTAGTAAGTTATTAGGCGTATCTAGAGAGATTTGATTTTCGCTGCTAGAAGAAGCTTGGACCGAGTCCGAGCTTCCTCTAAAATTTTCAAGCGAGATAGTCGATTCTAGGGGCGTTTCCCTATCTTTAGAAGGCTTATAGTATTGTCCTTCTAATATAGTAACGTCGCGCGCCCAAACTACTCTCCTAGACTCTAGATCGTATAGCTTATATAGATTAGAATCGCTATACCCTATAAGAATCGCTTTCTTAGCTCGAGTATCTAGTTTCTTAGCCTTTACTCGAGTATAGTAAGCTATAGAACCGAAGATTCTTATATTATCTAGACTAGGAGGCTTGTTATATCTTAGCTCGTAAGGGGATTTAAAGCCTATCGACGAGTGCGGCGTTCTATTATATAGAAATACGGCCGCTTCTAATGCCTCGCCCCAAAACGTCCTAGGAAGCCCCGATTCTAGTAATAATGCACGTACTTTGCCTAAAAGTGTCCTATTAGGTCGTTCTATAAGCCCGTTTTGTTCGGGGTTATACGGGCTACTTAGCTCGTGTTTTACGCCGCTATTCTTAAGTAGAGTTTCTACTTTAGAACTAACGAGCTCTTTCGCGTTATCGCTTTTTAAGACCTTTAGTCTAGGACGCTTATTACTACTAGAATTCGAGTCGGAATTCTCGGCACGCAATTTAAAGTCTCTTAAACACGAGAAAGCTTCAGATTTTCTAGAAATTAGATTCGCCTCTATATACCTAGTATAATTATCGATAAAACTAATAAAGTAACGATACCCTCTACTAGTAGGAGGCTCTATTGGGCCGCAAATATCGCAGCTTACTTTATCTAGATAACTCTTAGCTTTCTCGGTTGTAGCGCGACTTATTTTACGAGTATGTTTGCTAGAAATACATACCTCGCACGTAGGGCTTATTTCTTTATTATCGGCGGATACTCCTAATCTTTTAAGAGTATTATCGCCTATATGCCCTAATCGTTTATGCCAAATATCGGCGTCGCTTTTAGACTCTAAATAGAGTGCCTCTTCCTTTACTTCCTTAGAGGAAGAAGTAGGAATAGAGATATTTAACTTATAGAGCGATTTATTAAGGATTGCCTTAGTTAATAAATCGTCCTGCGAGTTAAATAACTCTATTACGCCGTTCTTAAGTCGGGCATAAACACTACGGGAATCTAGCTGCGAAAGCGAGACTAGATTAAGCCGAAATTCCGGCGTATATAGGCAGTTAGTTAGAATAGCGACTTTATTAGTATCTTTAAATCGTATTCTAACGTTGCCTACCCCGTAGGAGGTTATAGTACCCGAGTTTCCCCATCTTATAGTAGTAGTCTTGTTAGTAAAAGTCGTAAAATACGATCTATTACTAATAATATGTCGGCTAGCACCCGAATCTAAGACCCAATCTCGATTTTCTGCAGAGGTGGCCCGAGCTTCCTCTAGAGGTGTCCGAGCTTCCTCTAGAGTCGAGTTCCTAGAATTGCTAGAATAGAGGACTATTACCTCTTCTTCTAGCTCTTCTATAGGAGTCCGAGCTTCCTCTAAGGTAGGAAAATCGATTACGCAGCCTTCTTGAACCGAAAAACAGCGAGTAGGGTCGTCTACTAGAGCATATAGTAGATCTACTTCCTCTCCTTCCTCGTTAGTTATAAGAACGGGTTCTTTATAACTAGTATTAGTCGTTTTTGAGGCGTTATTCGGCTCGCGTTCGCGCCACCAAGGTGGGCGTTTATTCGGGTGTTTACTATAGCAGTCGTCTTCTAAATGCCCCTCTTTTTTGCAATACGAGCAGTATTTAGAGGCGTCTTTAGGGCCCTTCTTATTAAGGCGTTTAGGGCTCTTAGACTTCTGCTTAGTAGCCTTACTACTACCGAATTTACGCGACGAATTGCTAGCGTATAATGCTATTTCCTTCGTATTATACCTTCTAGATTCGTCGAGTATATTCGCGAATAGAGTCTCTAGAGTAAAGGCATCCTCGTTACTTCTAAGACTTTGACTTATAGAAGTAACAAACGAGTCGTAGTCGTTATTTAGGTTATTTAGAGTCCAAGCAATAATTACTTGCTTAGGTAGTTCTATACCCTTCGCCTTAAGTTGGTCGTAAAGGCGACGTATAGAATTAATATACGACTCTATAGAACCCGAAGATTCTAAGGTCGTTTGAAATAGCTCTTTATAAAGTAGGAATATAGAATTAAACCCTTTAGGAGAGTATAATTCTTCGAGCGTATTCCAAGCGTCCTTAGCCGTTACTTTATTAGAGATTTGAAGTAACGGGCCGTCCTCTACGCCTAGCCGAATAGCCGCGAGTGCTTTAGCTATTATAGAGGCCTCTAGATTATCTTGTTCTAGAGCCTCTACGTAGCCCTTTTCGGTTAGGTAAGAGCGCATCCTAAGGGCCCAAATCTCGTAGTTTTCTTGGCCCTTTAGGCGCGCAAACGTAAAGGATTTATCGCTTAGAGACATCGTGTTTTTTCCGGCAAAAATTCGTTCTCTTTCTAGAGAGAATAGCGCGGATAGAAGCTTACTACCTCAGTCACCCTATGGGTTCAGCCTTCACCGTCTATACCCTTTAGTATACCGCTTGCTAGGAGGTCCGGCTAGTATAACGGTTTTTCTAACTCCTAGTACTCTTGTTTATCCTAGTTTCCCAGGCAAGAGGCAGCAGGGACTGTGCGGGCCACGGGCTCTCTAGTATAATCTCGGTCGATAGAATCGTAGAGGAGGTAAAGGGCGTTCCGTAGGCGTCGAAATCGTATAAATCCGTCGAGAAACAAGCGAGATATAGTCGTTTGAAATCGGGGTATCTTGTTTTTACTCGAGCTTCTTCTTATAGTCGTCCGTGCGTCTTCTAGGCTATAAGCAGACCGGGCTCATAACCTTTTAGATTAGCAGAATCGTGTTCTAAGTATCGCGGAAGTGCTAGAGGAAGCACAGACGTCGTAGGTAGGCAGAGAGTAGAGTAAGAGAGTAGAGTAGTAAGAGTAAAGAGTAGAAAGCTTTCCTTGCTTACTTAGTCGACTATACTACGCGCTATAGGCCTTCTTATATACTCTATTACCGCGTACTAGAAGGTTCCACGTACGCGTAATCGCGTACGAGCACTAGGCAACTCTAGGACTAGTAATACTAAAGATAGGACCTCGTAGAATAGCTTAGAATACTATCGATTAGAAATCGATATTCTACGAGGTTCCTTAGACTTCTAGAAGCTAGTCTAGAAGGATATCTATAGAAACTTCTAGTCTACTGCTTACGCAGTTGCCCTAGAGGTTTCTAGAACCTTCTAGCCAAAAAGGGTAGTCGGACAGGGGCACCCCGGTCACCTTCCGAATCGGGAAGGTGTTGGGTCAGGTCACGTGACCCTCTAAGGGGTGTTGGGTGTTGGTTACGTGATCGTGACCTAACACCCCAAAAGGGTAGTTTGTGGGGTACCCCCTGTCCGCCTGCCTAATTTAGAAACAGGGTCTCTAGGATAAGCTAAGCTTACCCTTCTAAGACGCCCTCCTAAGACTAGCTTATCTAGAGCCTTATAATCTTATAATCTTAGTCCGTACGGCGTAATAACTCCTATTAATGCCTATAATTATCCGCGGCCGCGTATAGTCTTCTTAGACTATATATTTAGGCTATAGGAGTCGCTTTAGAAAAAGGCCCGAGCTTCCTCTAAAGCTTTCTCTATAGTCTATAGATACTTAATGTCCTATTCTTACTAATTCTAATGCGAATATAGGCGTCCCTATAACGCTAGAATAGCTATAGGCGATAAGCTTATAGACTAGGATAATTAATGCGTACTATATCGCTATTACCCTTAATATTAAAGCCGTATCTAGTGCTAAAGCTACTAAAATCTCGAATCTAACCTCTTAACCTAGTAATCGCGAATAGAGTCTAGTCTTAGACTCTAAGACTTTCTTCGATATTTCTTAAGTATTTCTTAGAAGGGTAAGCTTAGCTTATCCTAGAGACCCTGTTTCCTAATTAGGCAGGTGGACAGGGGGGTACCCTACAAACTACCCTTTATGGGGTGTTGGGTTACGATTACGTAACTAACACCCAACACCCCTTAGAGGGTCACGTGACCTGACCCAACACCTTCCCGATTCGGAAGGTGACCGGGGGTGCCCCTGTCCGACTACCCTTTTTGGCTAGAAGGTTCTAGAAACCTCTAGGGCAACTGCGTAAGCAGTAGACTAGAAGTTTCTATCGATATCCTTCTAGACTAGCTCCTAGAAGCCGAGAGAACCTCGTAGAATATTAATTTCTAATCGATATTCTATAGTATTCTAAGCTATTCTACGAGGTCCTATCTTTAGTATTACTAGTCCTAGAGTTGCCTAGTGCTCGTACGCGATTACGCGTACGTGGAACCTTCTAGTACGCGGTAATAGAGTATATAATAAGGCCTATAGCGCGTAGTATAGTCGACTAAGTAAGCAAGGAAAGCTTTCTACTCTTTACTCTTACTACTCTACTCTCTTACTCTACTCTCTGCCTACCTACGACGTCTATACTTCCTCTAGCACTTCCGCAATACTTAGAATACGATTCTGCTAATCTAAAATAGGTTTCTCGAGTTCTTCCTGCTCCCTGCGCGGCCTCTAATTCGCTTCGCGAAGAGCAGGTTTGTCGTTAGTATAGCTCGCAATTCTCTCGTTCTCGCTAGATTAACGGATCTGCTATAGTTACCTAAGCGAGGTAGCAGAAGATTAGCTTCCTAGTTCGTATTATAAGCATCCTTAAGGCATATTAACGATATGCTGCTAATTCGGCATATTAAATATAGCAGTTATATGCTAGTAGGCAAAGTGCGAACGAAGACTTGCGAAATAGCGCTTTATTACTATTATTACTGCAACACTAATATACTATACGTAATCTCCCTAGCTATAGGCAGTAATCTGTCTATATACTCCGGCGAAGTTATATTAGGTCGTACGTGCCGTTGTTTAGAGCTTGCGCGTCTACTCCGCTCGAAAGTGCTATCTAATCTAGGCTAAAGCGACGCATTCTAAGGGTTTATTTGCTGTCCGCGCTCGTCGATCGTTTACCGTATGCATTCCTTCTCGAAGGTCCTCCGTATAGATTTACGTATCGATAGCAAATCTCTTCGGCTTAGTCGCGAATAATTGCGACCGTTAGCATCGAACTCGCAATCGCACTATATAAATCGCCGTAACTAGAACTACTCCTTATGTTTTTACTAATGCGTAGTCTGCGTATCTATCTAGGTTAGATCTAGAATCTTTAAGAAAACTCTATATCGGTCTAACTAGTAGGCGCGATACTTATCTTAAGCCTACTACTATAGACGGCTATATCGGATTGCTTATAGGCAAATCGTTGTTTTAAACGGCATACTAAAGATGCTATTAGCGCGGTTATCCCGTTAAGCGTCGCATATATAGTTCCCTTGCTATTATATGCCTCTATCTTCCGCTGCTTGCGTTCTTTATATATATTCGTATCTTATAGCTATCTCTACCTTACTAACTACCTTATAGCCTAGTTTAACGCTTTCTAGTCGCTCTAGTATACGAAGATATCTTTGCGTAGGAAGAAGCGGCAGTTCGACGTAATCTAGCAGCTATTCTAGCTTAAAAGATCTATAGAAGCGCTAATAACGAGCAGCCTATAATAAGGATAACGGCATCCGCTATTACTACTAGGGGAAAGCAGAGAGGTCTTAGATATAAGGATAAGCGTCGCGAGCGCATAGACTAGCATATTACTAATAAAGCACTAGAGATGCAAACTAGCTATTATAATGTAGGCTTAAGCGCTACTGCTACCTCTATACTAGAAATGTCGAAAGAACGTATTAGCGCGCTATAGGTTATATTAGGACGTAGTACTCTAGCTAGCTTAGAGGTGCCCGTAGACATTATAGCTCGTTATGCTTAAGAACTATACTCGCCCGATAAGTACGGGTGCGCCTCGTGCAAGCTTGCGCATTAATAGCGAACGTACTGCAATACGTCGGTTAAGTATAGTAAGAACTCGTTAGTAGACTTGCAAGTAGGTATATTGCTTAGTCCTATTAGTACCTGCGCGTATAGATTAGAGAGGACGTCTAAGCGTCCTCTATTAGTCTAAGCTTCCTCCTTCGCTTAATTTGTATATGCATCTAAAGCCCGAGGCGAGGAGAGTCGTATCTAATAGAACCTAGGATAGGCTCATCTTATGTCGCAATAGCTAGCGAGCATCGTTAGAGCCGGTCCGATAGCTATACGTAGTCGCAGCTAGAGAATTCGCTTTCGGCTATATTAAAGCATTATACTGCAGGATTTTAACGCGCGGCTCGGTAAGCATAAGCGTCTCGAGACAGAAGAGCATATATATAGACTTAGTAGGAATTGTTATAGGCATAGTTATAGCGTGTGCATTGTTAGCGCAATTTCCGCTCTAGCATTGTCTTCTGCCCTCGCCGGCTATGCGCTGTTCTTGCTATAAAATCTCGTAGTAGATAGGCGCGCAGTTAGCGCCTCTTGCTAAGCATGCTGTTTAGTAGCGCTAGGAAGGCAGGCTAGGACTGCTTGCTGCAAGACGCGAACGTTAATTTCGTTAATAACTCGATGTGCTCTATCTAGATTCGCGCACGGCAATAGTCTCGGATAGGTTGTCTGCAGCCTATAGGATATAGCCTCTTTTGCGTATCTGCCCCGTCTTGCTAACCTCCTTAATTCTTTGTCTTTACGCTGCGATGTCTATCGCGACTTAGTGTCGTTCCTAGCATGCTCCTAAATTGAATAGAAGTCTCCTGTGTAGCAGCTCCGTAACAACGTCGCTTCGTAGTAATAACGTCTCTTTAGTGCCCTTGCTCCATCGCAAAGTTGAAGTTTCGTATCTAACACCTGCCTTGCGCCTCGTACTACTGCAAGGCATTAGCTACGCGGATCGCGTGCGCTTTAGGTCTACCGGCGGATATGGTATCCTGAGCAGTTCGCTAACGAGGATAGGCTTCGTACAGGTCGACGCAACTCAAAGAACGCACCTAGCGTAAGATGAGACCTTTGATCACCCTCCTCCTATATATCGCCCTCGTTGTCGGCTTCCTGAATGCCTTGCTCTTCGAAGTCGGTATTGCTTAACAGTCCAGCGCGGTGATAATCTGTCCCTGCACTGAGACAGAGGCCAATACTGTTAGCTTGCATCGCTCGTTTGGCCAGGCTGTCGCCTATGATGCTTCATTGAAGAACATCAATTAAGTAAAAGCAAAGAGGGTAAGTGCGGACAGCAAAATGGAGATTGGTGACTTGACCATCTCTCTCGCAAATTTCGTTTCTGCAGCTGCCTCGCTTGTCGAAACAGAGCGCCTTGGCCACGCTGCTACAGACGGGGACAGAAAGGGCACTCGTGCAGAGAAGCACAATCTTGGTTGCCTAATGGCTACGCGTCGACACTACAAGATGTAATGTCGATCATCGAGATCCGCTAGCTCTTCTGTTCCGATGCACTTCCCACCCGACAACAGTAAGCCACAATCGGACATGGAAGTACCAAATACCAGCGAGTAAGCGACGGGAACAATGCTGGCGCCCACCAGGAGCGCACAATTTCAGTAGCAGCATTTTTTTATTAGACGAGGTAGAATCATGATCTCATCAATTCACTATGCTACCCTCCAACATCCCCATTGCCACTCCCTAAAACTGATACTCGCTCAGACTCGGCGGCAAATCCTCTACTCTCGTTCCCCACTGACTCTCATTTCGTCCTAAGGTCAACACCAACTCCTTGCCCTCGGTAAAGAACTCATGCCCAATCCAATTTCTCGTGTAATTCTCTCCATCCAGCGTCGCGCTCTGAATGTACACGTTCTCATAGTTGCCCCCATCAAAGTTCACATTTCTGATAACTGCCGTATTGCCCGTCACAGGATGCTTGATTCTCACTTCTTCAAAGAAGGGCGGGATGATAAAGTATACGTTCTGTCCCGGGTTCGGTATCAGACCCATCATGGTAAAGGCCAGGAAAGCCCCCATGGTCCCAGAGTCATCGTTCCCGGGAAGACCACCGAGCGTTGGAGAGAAGAATTTGGGCACGTAAAAGTGCGCGCGTGTGGCGGAGAGAGCAGGTCGACCAGCATAGTGGTACTGGTAGACCGTCAAGAAAGAAGGCTCATTCCCAATGTAGGTAATGTTCTGATCGTGCAAGTACTCCAGTCTGCGGACAAAGGTTTCTGGCCCGCCCAGCGTGGCGATGAGTTGTGCCATGTCGTGAGGCACGTAGAACGAGTACTCCCAGATTGAGGACTCGTACGTCTCCGAAGCTGTATTCTGCAGACTGCATGACTTTGTAGGAGAGGTATCAATGTTGGAGCAGTAGAGCGGATCCTGTCGGCCCCAGGTCTGATTGAGATACTTGGGCTGGAAGAAGCCAGTGAACCCGGTGCTAGTCGAAGAATTGAACAGGTTCGACTCTTGATCTGCGCGGAAGAGATTGCGCCAGTTGCCACTGGTCTGCTGATATTTCTCGACATCGCCCTGCTTGCCGAGTCCTTGAGCAATGGTAGAGATGCAGAAGTCGTTGTAGCTGTACTCCAGTGTGCGAGAAATGGAGCGAGTGTGCGTGCCAAAGCCTTTGTAGTCAAAGTCCTCAACGGGAATGTAGTGAAGGGACTTCCAGCTGTCGAGGCCACCACGTCCTTGGCAGCACCAGTCTGATACGAATTAGCATAGCCCCAATGCAGTCTCTCAACGACTCACCATATGGCTCCTCCTCGGCATCTCGCACCACCGCCTCATACACCTTGTTCCAGTCAATGTTGGTGGAATTGAGCTTGGAGTAAGCATCGGCCATGACCACGTCTGCGTTGCTGCCGCCTTGAGTGTACCCTTTGCTGAGCGACATGTGACAATCCGGCAGCCAGCCTTGAACGTCGTATAGAGTCAGCAGGCCCTGGATAATCTGCTCCATAGCAAGAGGATCGACAAGAACCAAGAAGGGAAACTGAGACCGGAAGTGGTCCCAGATACTGCAATTCGTCAGTCC
This sequence comes from Cercospora nicotianae, assembly GCA_029490675.1. Taxonomy (NCBI): domain Eukaryota; kingdom Fungi; phylum Ascomycota; class Dothideomycetes; order Mycosphaerellales; family Mycosphaerellaceae; genus Cercospora; species Cercospora nicotianae. Next base: position 4,375,498 of record JANQAT010000007.1, on the reverse strand, counting down.
AGACTCCGCCCACATCCTACGTGATAGCTCACCAGTAGAAGCTGTCAAAGTAAATCGTATTGGCATCCACCACTGGCTGCACACCAGTGTAGTTTTGAGGATTGATGAAAGTGCGATATACGCCTGCAACATGTCAGCTCGCTCCATACCCAATCTCAAGGCCAACCGCACCTGAGTAAAAGTTCTTCAGAGTATCCTCATCCACATCATTCGTCTCCACTGAAATCACACTCATCTTCTCAGTCCACGCATCCACAGCCGACTTCTGCGTAGCTTGAAAGTCAAACTCGGGAATCTCGCTCTCCGCCAGTTGACACGCCTGTTCGCTGCTGATGAAACTGTATCCGACTCTTGCAATGACAGGCGACCTGTCTGAGAATCGCACGAAACCACCTCCTGGAAGTGGGTATCCATTAATGCCGCGGGAGATCTTCAAGTCCTTTACATCCGCACTTCCACGGCTGTTGACAACGATGCCTGTATCTCGGACCGCACCACCCTTAAAGTCGGCGCAAAAGTATGCAGTGTACTTCTCCTGTCCAAACGATGGCTCGAAGCGACCATAACCCGTCATTCTTCCCGAGTCTTCGACAGAGATCGTGGCATTATCCTGACGCGAATCTGACAGATCTGACAAATCCAGGTAGACGACCGGACTGCCACCTCCACTCTCAGGAAACGTGAATTGGAAAAGTGCAGTATGGAACGCGGCAGTCATCTCACCACGGACGCCGCTCTGAAGATCGATGCTGAAGTAGCCTGGCGAGGCCTTGAGCGAGGTGTTGACGTACGGTTCGCTGCGATCTTTCTTGGGAAACTCGCATCCATTAATCTCATCTCCCTCACAGCTGGAAAAAGGGAAGAGCGGGAAGAGGCCCAACGAAGGATTGCCACCAGTTCCAGAGTCGTGCATGCCTGAGAAGCCGGTGATGTTGGCGCCATCAGTGGTGAATCCGCCCTGTCTGGAATCGCTGTCGGTGTCGGCGACTGCTTTGGCCATGCCATATGGCAGTGATGCTCCAGCGAAGACATTTCCTGCTCAAGTTAGTTGCTGCATTCAAGTATCGACCTGCCGCGCGCATACCTCCATTCTGGGTCCCCACCAGCTGATCCACGTATTGCAAAGGTTCAGTGACGAGAGCTGCTGACGCCAGCTGAGCAGCCAGAACAACAGTGGCGAGCGAGTGAGCCATGTTGTCAATGTGGCGCAAAAGTAGGAGGTAAGAAGCGGGATAGCGACAGGTGAAGTGAAAGCATAAGTCAAAGTGAGATTAAGTGCCTACATTGTGATGGCTGTGCATGAGATGATCTGGGTGTTTCGGAAGCTATTGATCCTGGCCCTGTACGTGGTTGAACCTGTCATGTCGTGTGGGAGAGATCCAAACATCCCTCTCAAACGCGGCAGATCCGGAAGTTACTTGGACAAGAGCATGAGGTTTGATGCTCCCACAATGTCACTGCAGCTCCTCACAGAGTCCTCGGTCGTACTCAGACGGATTGCTGCATCGAACAGACCACCTGGATTCAGGAACTCAGCTTGTACATTGTATGGGTGCCAGCAGCATGTGTCTCCAGGTGATTGGTAGCAATTGTGTTTAATTTCCAGAGACTTTACCAGGGACGAGGTACGGATAGTTCGGGAGGGTTAGTCATGCACCAAATGCACGTGAAAGATTGGGAAGGCCGGGATTCGCATTGGTCATCCTGGTTAGACGCAGACTTGGCGTGCGGGCGCGACTCTTTTGGCGCGGAGCAGTGAGGTATGATCGCGATCCTATAGAGATGAGCGCATGATGAAGGACTGCGATCTCTTGTGTGCAATCTTCCTCACTTCTTTCCCGCCGCCTTCGGCTTTGGCAAGAAAACATCCAAAACCCTCCTTGGAATCCTCTTAAATCTCACTTGTTCCCAAACACCTACAATCTCCTCGTCCTGCAGAACAAAAACGTCACCTTGCAAAACCGTCTTGTCACTTGGCAGAATCCTCATCTGCACATAGTTCTGCAGAGTACTTTTCCCCACTTTCACCTTCTCCGCCTGGAATTTGCTGCTCAATTTCATCGCTCCTACGCCACCATTGATGTACGCGAATTTATCTCCGTCTTTCTCCACGGCATTACACACGAATCCGCTCAAGTGGCCTGTTGCATCGAGAAGGTAAGGTCCGAGAAAGTCCTTCTGGAAGTCGAGATGGACCAAGTCGATCGTGGCTGTAGCTTCCAACGTTCGAGTATCGAAAATGACTTCGGACATGTTTTGGTATTTGTGGCCGTATTGCACGAAAGAGGAGAAGAGTTTGTAGGCTTTTGTGCGCTGGACGAGTTGAACTGAGAGGTTGTTCTCTTTGATTGCGGCTGTCTGGAGGGAGGATATGCGGTTGAGGATTATTGGAGTGTAAGGCGCCCAGGTTTGGATCCAGTTTGTTGAGGATTCGTAGGTTGCGGTGCAGTGGCCCATTTCCTGGAGACGGGTGCCGGATGAGGTAGTGGAGTGGAAGGTGCAATTGAGGGTAGTGGAGGTTATTGTATGATTGGACGAGGAGGCTTTGACTTCCATCTCGATGAAGAGGGACGCGAGATTGGTTGGGTCTTTGACGACGAGGGGTTTGTGGACTTGGAGGTCGCTGACGTTTATGCCTGGGACTTCGGCGTCGGGTTCGTAGGCGCGGTGGATGTGGCTGGCGACGGTGAGGACCATGTCAGAGTAGAGGCCGGAGGGTGTCAGAACACAGTCGTTACACTTGTGAGCAAGCACAACTGGGCTCAAGTCAGGGTCTGCGAGGCATGATCTGACTGTCACTTTGGCCGTTGATGGTAAGCCGTCCAGTTCTTCCCGAACGACCTGCTGGCATGATGGCGAGAGGCGTTTTGATGTTGACATCGTGAAAGACTTCTATCACGATCTGCAATGTCGATAGGTTGACAAATTGACACTCGTGCGCGTAGCGTCGTTCTTATGTACATGGTCCGGAAGACCTGCATCGGGGGACCACCAGCCGGAAGTGCTACTGACCACCAGAATAGAAGCTTCCTTCATGACAGCCGATATTGAACCTGCGTCAGGACGCATATGTAGGCGCATGTCAGCACAACCAGAGGCACTCCGGTGCCGATGTCATATCAGCTCATGTGTGAGCAGGCTTGGCAATATCTCGGAGCTGAAATCCTTCCCGACACTGCTTCAATCTGCAACGCCTGAACTTGCGTAGGGACATGATCTTCACATTGTGCGCATCAATCGCAAGCTGAAGGCCTGAACGCTTGTCGAGCTCACCGACCTCCAGTCACGTCGAGAACTGTGCCAGTGACGTACGACGAAGCCGAGGAGAGCAGCCAGATGATCGCTTCAGCCACTTCCTCAGCTTCACCAGCACGTCCAAGGGGCGTAGTCTTGCCAAGTCGGTCAGCTCGATCCGGATCACCAGTCGTCGCATGTATCTCCGTATTGATAAGGCCAGGCCGAACTCCATTGACACGGACGCCTTGAGTGCCAAGCTCTTTCGCAAGTCCGACAGTGAGAGTATCAATGGCTCCTTTGGAACCAGCATAATCGACATATTCATTTGGGCCGCCTGTAAATGTCAGCAACTATACTCGCCAGAGTCATGTACTCCTCACCCAGCTTCGCCGCCGCAGAAGAGACAAATACGATGTTGCCGCCTGAGCCTCCTTTGCTCCTCGGCATTCGTCTCGCAGCCTCGCGCGCGCATAGATAAGCTCCCAGGACATTGACATCAAACATTTGCCTGAGTCTGTTGATGTCCATCTCGGCAAGAGTCATGGCCGGCAGCGTGATACCGGCATTGACTACAACGGCATTGATCGCACCAAAGTGCGTCTCCACCTCGTCGAACATGCGAATGACATCCTGCTCATACTCGACACCGCCTTTCACGATGATGGCTTTCCCGCCCGCGGACTCTACTGCGTGAGCAGTCATCTCTGCTGCTTGAGCATTCTCCTTGTAGTTGACGCCTACGTTCCAACCTTGTTTCCCAGCCAGGATCGCGGTCGCACGGCCGATACCACGAGAGCCGCCGGTCACCAGGACTGTAATAGGGCTCATTCTTGAGTACTGCAAAGGGAGATAGGAGATGTCGATGCGTCCATCTGTAGAATTGGTTGCTGTTCTATGGCCACTCGGAAAGTGGGGAGCAACGCTCTTGGCGTTGGCTCGTGCGAGACTCGGTCTAGACTGTCCCGACGATCTTGCCTTGGAAGCGCCCCTCGAACCTCAGAAACATCAAAAACAAATGTGCTCACCTGTCAGATCGACACTCGCAGAAGGTTGAGCATCATTACACTGGGCTGCCAACTCATCTGATGCGCCGCTGCCACGGTATGCTCAGTCCAGCAGCAGTAGCGAGCGCTGAAACAATTGCCGAGGTCTTGAAGTCGCGTCGCGTTTCTGCTGATCAATCAACAAAATTGTTCGAGCAGGGGCATTTCCCAGCGACGACATATCAACATCTTCTTCACATTTTTGCATTGATGATTCTGTAGGCAGAATTGCCACTGTTCTTCGCTGATTCCACACTCAAGATGGCGCCGATCTCTTACAACACGCCTTACCCAGGCATACCGTACTTTACGCCTCAACATACCAATTCGCCGGGAACACCTTTCCACAAGAATGCTCCAATGCCAACGCTATTCAAGCCTCTCACGATTCGTGGTGTGACACTTCGAAACCGCATCGTGGTGGCCCCCATGTGCCAGTACTCTACTGCAGAGACAGGGCCGCAAATTGGTGCTTTGACTCCATACCATGTTGCCACGCTGGGTCACTACGCTTTGAAAGGTGCTTCTCTGGTCTTCATTGAGGCTTCCGGTGTCCAGCCCAATGGTCGCATCTCGCCCAACTGCCCTGGCGTTTGGTCAGACAGCCAGATTGACGGAATCAAAATGGTGGCCGACTTCATACACAGCCAAGGAGCTCTATGCGGTATGCAGCTAGCGCATGCAGGCCGAAAGGCTAGCACCATGCCTCCTTTCATTGCTGCTGGAAAGAAAGCTGCAAGTGTGCGAGCCACGAAGGAAGCCGGCGGCTGGCCTGAAAATGTGGTTTCGGCTTCCGGAGGCGAAGACTTCACGTGGGATGGCATCAAAAGTGATGATCCTAAAGGCGGGTACTACGCACCACGAGAGCTGAGCATTCAAGAGATCGAGCAGCTGGTGCAGGACTGGGCTTCTGCAGCACAGCGCAGCGTTCGAGCTGGGTGTGATGTCCTCGAAATTCATGGCGCCCACGGGTATCTAATTCACCAATTCTTGAGCCCGATAACAAACAGACGCACAGACAAATACGGCGGCTCGTTCGAAAACCGCACACGACTTGTGATTGAGATCATCCAAGCTATTCGCAAAGTCATCCCTGCAAGCGTGCCATTATTCCTCCGATTGAGCTCAACCGAGTGGATGGAGGAGACAGAGATTGGGAAACGATACGGCACCTGGGACGTGGAGAGTACCATCAAGCTCACGAACATCGTTGCAGACCTTGGCGTCGACCTCATCGACGTCTCCAGTGCGGGCAACCATCCTCAACAGAGAATCACTACGTTCAACGCGAAAGATTACCAAATCAAGATTGCAGCGCAAATTCGAAAAGAGGCCAAGGCCGCCAACAAGAAAATCTTGATAGGAGCCGTTGGTCTCATCACAGAAGCTGAGCAAGCCAGAGACATCGTAGAAGACAGTGATAGCATCAAGAAAGAGGCAGAGGTTGCAAAGGCCATGACTGACGCGTCTGGCAACAAGGAACCTATGGCTGACCTGATCTTGGTTGCACGACAGTTCATGCGAGAGCCCGAGTGGGTGCTCAAGGTTGCATGGCGACTCGGCCTAGATATCGCCTGGCCGACACAATTCTTGCGCGTGCGATTTCCAAAGTTATAGATGGCAGCGATCAACACTTGATTGTATATCACATAGATCTAGAATCAATGACTCTTAGCATCTCAGCCCTCTTCACGGGTCATCAATCGGGAACTGCACCATGCAAGCGAACCGATGCTACACAACGACTTCGAGGCATGCCGAAGTTTGCCCGCCATCACTCCAAGTGCTCTGGTCAACACGTTCGCAATTAGGATGCCACGTTTTCGCCACAGCATTGAGCCGGCCGAGGACCCGTACCTCGAGACGCGGACAAATTCACAGATACAGTCTCTCTGCCGTCCTGTAAAGACCTTCTCGAAGCACACAACCCGATATAGTGGGTCCGAGCCAGGATAGTCGCAGATGTCGTGATCGCGCGTCCAAATTCGCGACTTCAACACTCGCCAACTGCACCTCTAGGCTATGGAGAAACTGCAAAATCTCTGCCGCGCTGAATGCTACCATGCCCATGCCAAGCACCAAAATGCTGTTTACGTGCTTGCACAAGCTTGTACTTATTGCGAGCATACCTCCAGGCTATGCTTGTTGCTCTTGTCCCTTCTTGAGCGAACGCCTTCGAAATCATCATGGCTGAACCTGTGGTGCCCAAGGTGCCGACTGCGAGTATCGCAGAGACTCTTCCCACACAGGAGCCGCAAGTCAGGAAGCACCGGACATGGTACCATACGACTCTTTTCAATGCTTGCGTTATCGGAGGTGTTGGATTCATGGCACCTGGACTATGGAATGCCATGAACTCGCTCGGAGCTGGTGGTGCCCAGGAGCCGTATCTCGTCAATGCGGCTAATGCACTCGTCTTTGGACTCATGGGGTTTCTTTGCTTGTTTGGAGGACCTATCGCCAATCGCATCGGGCTCAACTGGACTCTGCTGCTGGGAAGTATTGGGTACCCCGTTTACAGCGCCGGTGAGAATGTCCGAAATGTGATCACTTCGACACACACGCTGATTGGCATACAGGCCTGTACTGCAACAACAGGTACGGCACTGTCTGGCTCGTACTTGTCGGCGCTGCGACTTGCGGAATGTCAGCAGGACTGTTCTGGGCAAGTGAAGGTGCAGTCGCGTTAGGGTATCCCGAACCTGGGAAACGAGGACGATATATGAACATCTGGCTCTGGTTCAGAACTGGTGGGCCGCTTATGGGCGGAGCTATCGTGCTCGGACTCAATCACGACGCTCATGCTGCGAAGAAGGGCAAAGTTGGCTATCAGACATATCTGGTGTTTGTCGCTCTGCAATGCTTGTCTGTGCCGCTTGCACTTGCTCTCAGCCCGCCGGAGAAGGTGCAAAGAGCAGATGGCAGCAAGGTCATCGTGAAGGCAGAGAGCAGCTTCAAGAAGGAGTTTCAGGCGCTCTGGCAGCTCAGCAAGAGGAAGGATCTGTTGCTACTGCTGCCGGTGTTCTGGTCAGCCTACTTCAACCAATACGCTGGCAATTTCCAGGTAAGAAACCAAGGACACTGAATGCGTTTCGAGGACTTGTTCTGACGATCATGTACAGACGTACTACTTCGGCGTGCGAGCAAGAGCACTCATGGGCTTGTGTCAGTACATCGGCGGCCTGATCTCATCTCAAATCATCAGCGCACTCCTTGATTACAAAGGACTCCCCGTGAAGAAGCGAATCGTCTACGGCTTCTTCTACGTCCTCGGCCTCCACATCGTCGCCTGGGTCTACGGCTGGGTCGTCCAAGAGCATTACACCAGTATGGATGAGGCACCAGTATATGACTGGGTCGACGCAGGCTTTCTGAAAGGCTTCTTCGTCATCATCCTCTGGCAATTCTCCCAGCAAGCTCTTCAGAACTGGATGTACTACTTGCTGTCCACCAAGACTGACAACATCTCCGAGATGGCTCGCTTCTCCGGTATCTTGCGAGGACAAGAGAGTTTCGCGCAAGCTGTGTCCTACGGTATCAACTCCCAGGAGTGGAAGGGTGGTCGTGTGCCGCTTGCCATCAACACTATTTTGCTGGGTGAGTACTTCATTTCACGATTGTGAGTACGTTGTCTCTGACCGAGATTGCAGGAGCTGCTCTCGTGCCTACATGGCTGGTCGTCCGCGATCATGAGCCCATCGAACATGACAAATTGCCAGTGCCTTTGGAAACTAGAGAAGCAGGAAGTGAAACTTCAAGCAAGCATGAGGAGCCACAGAAATAGAGCATCGCTAGCGTCCTTCCAGTACTCCAAATTTGAAGCCGTTCTTTGACGACCACTCATTTCAGCAGCCCTTTCGGGACTTCCGGACGACAACATGATCTGGAAGTGCATGTCTAACATCAGAACGTCGAAGCAGAGTGGACATGTTCGTCGTGTCTCGCTCGCGTGCAGCCACGCGACGACACTCTCGAAGACCGTTATCACTTGGCACCTGAGACACGGCAGGAAAGTGCTGAACCGAACAAGCATCTCCACAAGAGGTCTTTGCGAAGCATGCGGGCACACGAGCTCTTTCTCGTTCATGGACGAACTACTCCACAAGCTGCATTTTGCTCCGCAAGGGATTCTTCGCCAAGCCCGAGCGAGGCCACTTGATTGACGAGCAACTTTGCAACCTTCCGCATTGAGACAAGTGTACCAAACACCATGACCGGATCAAGCATCTCGCCTCTCCACCACTTCAGCTGAATATCTTGGCAGAGACCGTTGGACAGTTAGTGGCGTGCAGATCTGCTCTGTGCTCTGCAACGGTTGCAACTTACATGCGTGTTAGCATGTGGAGTGGACCATGGCCATGGCCTTCCTATAAGTATGTTATAGCTGCCATCAAGGTTATTCCATCTTCGTCGCATGTACCTTCAGATTGAGATACCATTATGAAGCTCTTATCAGTTTTGGCTTTGGCCGTATCATGTGCTTCTGCACAGCGGAAGTGTGGAACTACCAACAACAATGCACCACAGAACCTGAGATACGAGGCCACCGCGGAGCCCGCTGACAGTCTTGCGGCTCGTCAGGCTTCAAGAGCAAGATATACTGTCGACACTTATGTGCATGTCATCACGACTCAGAACAAGAGTAGCCTCTATCCTCGTGAGATGGTTGAGCGGCAGGTAGGAAATGTCTCACATCTACAAAGCGGGGCTCGAGCTGATTTTTGCCACAGATGCAAGTAATGAACGAGGCATATGCTTCTGCACGCTTTGCTTTCAAGACGATCAGTATTGACTATACTGTCAACGACGCATGGGCTTCTGCTCTCGATGGACCTCTTGAAGTCGAGTACAAGACCAAGCTGAGGAAGGGAGGCTACGATGACCTCAATCTCTACTTCTTGAGTGATCTTGGAAGTAAGTCTTCTCTATGCTACCTTTCGCAAAGAGAACATAATACTGACCTGCAAAAATTCAGACGGCCTCCTTGGCTTCTGCTACTTCCCCGAACCCTTCGCCTCCCCAGAGCAACGCATCGTCGACGGCTGCGTAAACCTCGCAGGCAGCATGCCCGGCGGTGAAACTCCCTCCTACAACCTCGGAGCCACAGCCGTCCATGAAACCGGCCACTGGCTTGGACTCTTCCACACCTTCAGCGAAGATGGACTCGGCTGCAGCGGTCCAGGAGATTATGTCCTTGACACTCCTCACCAATTGAACGCTACTCGAGGATGTCCTGCTGTGAATCCTGATACTTGCCCCCAGCGACCGGGTGTGGATCCAATTCATAACTATATGGATTACTCGACTGATATTTGCATGTATGAGTTTACGAGGTTGCAGAGTTTGAGGATGAGGGTCATGTATGCGACATTGAGGAGGACGCAGAGGGACAGGAAGTAGAGGTCGCTGATTTGTGGGAAGCTGATAATGGAGATATGAGGATATGAGATATGATTAACAGATACAGAGAAATATGAAGGCATGCGATAGTATGGCCAACAGCTGGGCCGGATGCCAAACCACGAGTATAGCAATGGCATCAAGGGCTGACTTACATGGCCATAGACGCTATGACATCAAGTCGTTGCAAAGTAGACTCCAGCGATGTGTGCTCGAAATCTCGTATGCGATTGCCATGCGATACAACCCTGACTACAAGTGATGCAGCAGCATTGGGGATATTTATGCTACCATACCACAGTGCAGTTTGACAAAGAAAAGGCCAAACAAACCTCACCGACTGTGCGAGCTACAAGTATTGGGTCGACCGGACATTTTCCCAAGCATCTGCAACGTCTACGCCGCAGAAGACAACTAGCCTGCTTGCCTTTTACAATGCTGACCTTGAGGGGAAGTCAGAGTGCGTGACTGACCCAGACTAGAAGCATGTTAGCTTTGCACCGTCGAGCAATCATCGAAAGCGATTCTTCTTTTCCTTCCAGCATCTCCAAAGGGTTCCTAGCCAGACTCGCTGGCGTGATATCCCTCGATTACCGCGCATTGTGTCACGGAAAAGGAGTGATGAGCGATTCATGGAAATTTCAAACATGCCTATAATATTTGAACCCACATTGGAGACTGGAGCAAGCTATAGCGACCCAAGAACCAGACAGTCTGGATTAAAGGGCTACACAAAGCGTAATCTAGTCATTGCTCGTGCACAGCATCGATCTCGGGACTCTGCTGACTGGCTTTGTCACGATCTCTGCAAGGCGAACTAGCAAATTCTCGGTAAGCACAGTAGAGTGAAACGTAGGGCAATTTTGCACATGGTATACTCTGTGGCAATCTAGAGACGTGCTGCTATCGTCATGAATTTGTGCGTTGTTATTTGCAATGCTACCTAGCCGAACCGCCGCGGTGGGCAGCCTGGTGGCCAGAAATTTGCACCTTCTCGCACTCTTGCGAATCGTAAATCATACTTCATACGATCAACTGCTCTTTTCAGGTCCTTGTCTAGCGCCACCTCTCGAGCGAATGTGCAAGTCGCGATATTCGATCCTCGTTCCTTGAAATCTGCAGTCCGTTCAACACATGTGAACTCCGATGTTTCAGATGCCTCTACCGTGGTACGACATTATGCGTGCGCACACAACTTTGTCTTTCCCGACCTCAAAACATTCCAAATGGGTCGCGCGGGACACCATCAGGGCCTCGGACCCACCAGATGCCATTCTCGTCCTTGAATGCACCGATTCGACTGAAATAGTCGTCCATCTCGTCCGGCTCGTTAGCTAGGTTGGTGAAGGCAGAAAACCTCTCGTGCGTAACGCCAGATGAATTCAATAGGTTCGAGTCCGGTAGGAGAGGCTCAGTAGGATAGATGGACGGGGGTTACCGTGATTGAGACCTTGGCGTGGGGCTGTCTCTTCAGCCCCAAGATCGAAATCGCTTGGAGTACGTCCTGCTCGGGCGTGCGAGGTGTGGGGAGCTGGATGACCAGTCGACTCGTGGCGAGTATTATCGCCTTCAGTCGCACCCTCGTCAGACTGCAGTGGGGTGAGCAACACGGTCTCTGCGTTCGTAGCGACGGCTGGCGATGCAAGCTTGCCAGAAGCCTGCTGTCTCTTATGTGGAGGTACGATCTGCTCAAAGACGGAGCCTCGCTCATACGTGTAAAGAGATCGCTTACCCTTCCGGGAAGCCTGCTGTTCGTTGTTCTCCGTAAAGTTGGTGACAGCATTTGGCAATCCAGTGTCTGGTGCAGCAGTTTGATGTATCGTCGCATGTTGAGGGTCCTTTGGCGTATAGGCGATCCAGCCATCAGATGAAGATGCTTGAGCTGCTGTGGAGTGGATTTGCTCACTCTCGCTGCCACCGCGAGGCGTCTTTGCATTGGTTGAGGCTTTCATGCGGCCTTTGGTTGCGTCGCTAGCCTTGGTGGAATCTGCTACCGCCTGCTTGAGCGCTTCGTGAGTGGCCTTCTTCGCGCCATTGCTCTTCTTGTACTTGAAGTTCTTGCAACCTGTGGTGGCTGGAATCACTACAAGTTCCTTGATCGCCTCGCGGCCGCCTTTGAGCAAGTTCATACAAGCTTTCTTGTTTGTTAACAGGCCGTCCAGGATCTCTTGCAAGGACTCTTTCGCGCTGAAGGTCAACTCTGCCGGATATTGGGTGTTGATGGTCTCGAGCAAATCCAGGCCATGCAGATAGTACTGGCATAGCACCTCAACGATGTTGACAGCGAGAGCTGATATCGCAAGATGGCGTTTTTCGCTTGTGTCAAAATGCTTTAGCAGGAAAGCACCGAAATCAGCAGCCATTTTGTTCTTTAGCGTGTCGTCCGAAGTGCCGCCATTCGTCACAGGCATGGTGACGATCGCCTCAAAGACTTGCTTTTGAGCGTGAAGTTTGTTTTCGACAATCTCATCGACATCGGTAATCTTACGATTCGGATGTCGTGATGTGCGCTCAGAGTAAGCCCTAGCTTCTTCGGCGTCGAATTCGTGCATCTCTCCGTCAAATTGGGGAAGGAAATCGCCAGAGTCGTCCCGTATGTCGAGCTTGGGAAAGTCTTGCAGCGCTGCGTCTTCAATATCTGCCGTCTGCAACTCTGCTCCCACGACTCCATCTGCGAGCCACTGTGCCTTCTGCGCCTCTTTCAGACTTTGCAGAACGGCAGATTCTCCGACGGCGTAGTATCGACGTGGGCTGAGAAGTGACGCAACGGTGAACACCATGATGCGCAGATTGGGGGCAATACCTGATGCGAGAACTCGATCCACCGTCTCCAGCAAAGCACGCATCTGAGCTCGAGGCATTTCTTGTTCACTGAAAAGCGCTTCCCATAGCTTGAACAAGAGGCGATTCGCATATGAGGGACTGTCGGTGGCTTGGTCTCGATGACAAGATGTCGTAACGCCAGACATGGCGTCCGGTTCCACGCGCATGAGGCTAACAACTGCCGACAGCGTAACCTTTCTGAGCTTTCCAGTGACCGCCTGATGACATGAGACTTTATAGGCACGGTCTAGTTTGGCTGATAGGTTCGTACTCTGATGGAGCAATAGGTGGTGGTAAGCAGCTCGTCCAGCGCTCGCGAAGAATAACACTTCCAGAACGTCAAGAATGTCTTTGGTTGTCAATCCTTGAGTACTGCTACGCTGCTGTTTCGCCAATCCATACAGTTCTTTCAGCATCTGCATTGTAGTAGGTATATCTCGCAGCTGTGCAGCAAGACCTTGTTGTAGGGCCTGCTCAACCACGCTCGACCTGTCTTCGCCCTTTTTGGAGTGGTACGCATCTTTCAAACTGAATCGTTGACCAGAGTCGTCGACAAACTCGAAGTCGCCATGCGCGGCCACGAGTGCAGCCTCTGCATCATCCTTGGTGGTGAGTTTGATAACCTCCTTGCCGGTCATGATCACGGGGACAGTGATAGAAAGGTCGTATGTCGGTACGGCTTCGCCTATGGTTGGTTGCCCTGGCAGATTTCCTGGTGGAAACTGCCAATAGTGGACTCGACGTGCGACACGGCCATCAGCTGGAGGAGCGCTTGCTCTGGAGGGTCAGGCACTGCAAGGCGCAATGGTGGAACTCGGTCGAGCTGCTGATTGCTGTGTCGGACTGCGTTTGTCTGGGGTTTACGCTGGCGAACGATGCCGAGGTGGGTGATGCAAGTGCAGTCGATGCGGATCGGGAAAGATGCTGTGCAAGATGTCGACTTGGTGCAAATGAACGTGGAGAGATTTGCTGTTGCCGGATGAAGAGGGCTGGGTAAGTGACAAGACCCGTCTGGCGGCCCGCATGTCTCCTTCGGGATCGAGGTGAATCAAAGGTGAATTTCTGCAATCGAGTCGCGCGTTATTGGCAGGCCAACCCGCCTTGTAATCATCTTGACTCCGGTACTCACCAACAGGAGCCAGAGTGCACGCTGTGCGTGGCCAAGAATGTTTCCCACAGCTGGACTTATACTGTTCCCCTCAAGCGGCTGTTTATTTACTGCGAGTCTTGGTTGACTGTAGGGCGACGGCAACAACGAAGTCGCCTTATATGCTGCCGGTACTGTTCGTTGTGAGATTCTTGACATCCTACCGGCCGTCGGACCTCTTGAAGCCAAGGAGAGGACATCCCTGAGCTCCACATGTCCATTTGCACTTTTGCTGATGCCCAAGTGCATGGCTTTCTTATGGGCGCAATTGCCAGAATTGGAGTTATCTCTCTTGCTGCAGTGCTGGCAACCTGAGCGATGGCTGAGCATGACGGGGAGCTTGTTTTGTGTGTAGTAAATCGAGAAAGAGACCAGGCGCTGAGCTGATCTGTTATCAGTGGTCCTCGCGCTGATCCCTCTGTCTGATGCATATATCTCGGTGTCTGTGGTGACATATAAAACCTGTGCTTTGAAGCGGCGGCCATGATAGTCTTGTCAGCAACCGCAGTGGCCTATCAAGGAAGTTTGAAGACGTCGAATTGCGCTGGGGGTATCTCGCCGAAGCTGCGCAGGCCAGTCGTGAATGTGTATGAGCAGCACCTTGCAACTCTGCCACAGTCTCAGCACGATGTCGAATTTCGACTGAGAGTAGCTTGTCAGTGGCAGATGAAGACCGACGAATTGCTGCTGCTTGCAAAACAGTGGTGAGCAAGAGCCCTGAGCAAACAAGCATACGTTCAGCGCAAGGACAACAAAGAGCATCGTGCGGGCCCGGCCGACTGGACAATGAAACTCTGAACAGAATGTATGCGAGAGGCATCCAAATCTCACCTGTTAGGGAGCGGCCTCTGTGTCACGTCATTGAGCGATGCTTCGAATATTCTTGGTGAACCGCGCGAATTGTAGTCATCGTGGTTGAAAACGATCACCACAGACATGATATCGTTGTCTGCTTCCGATAATTTGGTCCGTAGTGGCCCCATAACGCTTTTTAGGGTCTCCGGCAGGCGTAGATGGTTGACTTCGATGATATTTTGCGTGTTGGTTGATGGTATGAAGTCGACGTTGGAGCAAGCGAAGTCCACCGCCAAGCCTCGGCCCAACCAGGTGGACCAGGGTCGCATGAGCAAAAACCTCTGGGACGACAGCATAACTTGCAAAATGTGGTTGTCGAATTCAGTGCGGTCCAGTCCAGTACTCTACTGCGAAAGTGCTGCAGGATCTTTGGCATTAACGCTTAAGAATTGCAGATCCAGCAAGACTGACATTGACCGCAGTAACCGCGTCGCCACTGCTCCATACGACTTGCCAGATGTACTGGTCAGCTTCCGGTCTACTGAAGAAGGCAGGATGAGACATGCAAGCCGCCTGCACGTGTTCTGGACTCACTCAGCCTGTGGCCTTCATCGGCCTCTCTCCGTTTGAAACTGCACATCTCTTGCCGAGCGAAGCCGTCCGCTGGCGGCATCCCGCAACTCCTTCCCCGATGCAATCCCTCAGCCGACAACGCTCCTAATCCTCCACCTCCGTCAGGTCCATCGATGAAACACCGACGCCCTCCTGCATGCTTATGCGGCCCCTCAGGGCAACCCCCGAGAGCTGTGGTCGCAGCTATGGCTTCGGCGTGGTCTTTTGGCTGGGCCGCTGAAGTCAGAACAAGGCGCAGCGGCTGAGGCAAGCACCAGCCTTCATCTCTGGTGGTCTCCCCTTACGAATGGCAACGTGAGGCGCAGTACTTTCGATTGCACAAATGCTTCTGTTGCTCGACGCTCTCCTTGCTGATCCGAACTACCTTTCATTGCAAGATCTCTTCGACTGAGTGAAGCGGCACAGTTCCATTCTGTCATGGCTCCCATCATACTTCGCCCTCATTCATGTGAGCATTGCGAGAAGATAGTGTTCGACCGAACATGTCGGCCACCTCCTCCTTCAAACCCTCGAAGGACATGGGACGATCTCCACGATTCCAACGATGATGACTTGGCCAGGACTCTTCCTGACTTTACCCTCGCACATCTCCTTGAAGGCAGCGAAGATGGCTGCGACTTGTGTTCATGGATTTTGGATGACGAATGTATAACCCTAGAGACAATAGCGGGACTTTGTTCATGGATTGCGGATGACATGCTGCGAAAGTCAATGGAAGAAGTCTCCATGTGGCAAACCTCCTTGATTCCATCCACTCCAGAGCAAACGACGCGTGCACTGGCGAACGAGAAGCCGAAAGATTTTGGAAAAATGTGCCTATTTCTCGGCGCACAACTCGATGCGGATATTTTGGGGGTGAAGTTTTTCGGGCTTTGGGACCCAGACGGCAACCAAATCGTATGTCGCACCCGACATGGATTCCGAGTCCAAGTTTCTGAAGGTACATATCTGCTTGGGTGCACTGCTCTTTTACTTTGCTGCTGCTAACGGGTTTGTAGACAGTCCCGCTGCCGCATATGTAACCACCAGGCCAATAGATGATGAAGCCGGATCGTCGGAAACGTTCGCGAAGATATCTCTATGGCGCGCCACCTGTCTTCAAGAACACCACGACAGCTGTCCAACTCCGAACTCTACATTCGTGCCTAAACGACTGGTCGAGGTGCAAGATGCTGACGGCTTTGATTGTTTGCGCTTGCGCGAAACAAAGCACGTGGGCCATCCACCTTACATCCCATTGAGTTACTGCTGGGGAGACGACCAAGCGATTATCTCGACGAGAACGACAGTTTCTACCTGGATGAAATCTATACCGTATGACCAGCTGCCACAAACTCTGAAAGATGCGATCACCGTCTGTCGCAACCTACAAGTCCGCTTCCTGTGGGTGGACGCGCTGTGCATCATACAAGACGACGACACAGACAGATCCCAGCAAATTGCCCTGATGCCACAGATATACAGAAATGGACACCTCACAATCGCGGCAGCTTCAGCTGCAGATGTGAGAGAGGGATTCCTCCACAGACGGCAGTTGCCAAATTCAGAGACCACCACTTTCACTTTGCCTTACGTGTGTCCCGATGCTGAGAAGAGCCATATAACTTTGTACCGTCTTGACGAAAGATTATCTCCGCTCGATACAAGAGCATGGACTATGCAGGAGCGGCTGCTCTCACCACGCACACTGGAATTCTCGAATCACCAAGTGCGCTGGCTATGTCGTGGTTGCCTCGATCAACCAGGTTGGACCGACGGATGGCTCATGAAACCCGAAATTGATTCCCGCCAGCACAATATCCTGCCGAAAGAGGTTTTCGGCCGAGCTTTCAATACTGCTCAGCTGGTCCCCCAAACCAATAATCTAACGGATCCGAAAGCAAGTAAAAAGACTGGTATGCTCTCGTCCGAGCCTATACCCATCGTGCACTCAAGAGACCAACAGATCGAATATTGGCATTATCTGGTCTTGCGAAAGAATACAGTGTTGCGGTCGACGATACATACCTTGCTGGTATGTGGCGCAAGTCACTGCTCACCGAGCTGCTATGGACGGTGGTGGGAACTACGTATCCTGCACCGACTTCATTTCAGGGTCCGTCATGGTCTTGGACATCTGTAAATGGTGTGATCGATTTTAGAGGTCAGTATGAATCCTGGGGTCCCCGTACTGAAGAGCAAGTATGGGCTAAAGTGTTACATTGCCACCCGACCCTTGTTGAAGCCAGCGCGCCATTCGGAGCAGTCGAAGAACATTTCAGCAGTCTGACTCTGGAAGCAAGATTGATACCAGCGCTTCTCCTTCCCTCAACCCCCTGGAGTGATCTCAATCCACACAGAGAGCACCATGCCATCGTAATGAAGTCAAGCGACGACTGCAAGATGCAAAGTATCGAGATCGACATTGATGTTTCGGATCTGGCAGAACGCCCAACAAACAGTGCCCACGGCACGACGGAAATCGCACTTCTCGAGTTATGCAGCAGGTTCGCGAGCAGTCATTGGGCTGTCAAAGGTCTAGTTTTGCGCAGCGGGACACTGTCTAGATTTCAGGAGAGCGAGGTGGAACAGCGCTCAGCGGTGGACGCAGAAAACGACACAGACAGCTTCGTGAGCGGCCCACTCATTCCAGAATCAACTCCTCCGGCATCGAGCACAGACTATCTACGCTATCAAAGAAGACTTGAGCAGGCAAAGCAGCAGAGAGAAATGGAAGCGAACAGGCTTTATCAGCAACGAAATGAGCCCGATGAGAACGTCTTCTACCGCGTCGGTATGTTCGACTACACTTCGAGGTACAGCCAGGAAGCCTACAACGAAAACGCGCGCCGAGAGTGCAGTTGGTTCAAGTACTGCGTTCCACGAGCGGTGAAGATACTGTAGCCAAACAATTTCAAAGGGAAATCACAAACGAATGGGCGAGTCGAGTGTCTACAATCTGGCCCGCTGGCGCAGCACCCACACACACTGTGCTCTCATCCATTCCACCTCGTCCTATCCCTACTTGACTTTTCCGATTGTTCGCGACCAAAGATATCCTCACGAAGCCCATTAAAACTAGCCTATAGACATGCAAAAGATCTTCTTGTACAACAAGCGCGATTCTGCCTCGATTTGAGCATTTGATCTAGCTTTATCTGGTCGCGCAGTATATGACTGTATACCACCGGAGCTCGCTGTAGGACCGCGCTCTGAGAAGCATGAATACAGATTTCTTGATCACAGGCCCGGAGACCGCGGGACGGCATGCCGCATCGTTCTTCGCATGCAAGCAAAAGCCACTCAAAGCTTCTGTGCAATCGCTCAGTCAGCAACGTAACGAATACACAAGAGGCAAGCACCCATACACGATGCACAACCAAGCCTCCAAAGAATGCACAAGCACTCATCACAGAACTTGAATACTTTGTATAAGCACGTTTCTAACTATCTGCACCACCCCGTTATCTCCACACTTAACTCCGCGTTTCAATGCAGAGCTCCCTCGAGCTCTCCCAAAAAGTGGAGAAAGCATGCTGCAGAACGGCGATAGCTCCATCTACCGCGCTGACCTGCAGCAAAGCGAGGGCCAATCGACAGCGATCATCATGACATAGCGCGCGAGGAAGTGGTATAGATATAAGTAGTCAGCTTGGACTTTCACAAAATCGAACTTGCATTTCGAATCAACTTTCTCATATCCCACAAAACATACTTCCACAATGCAAGCCGCCGAGCCCCCAAAAGCCTCTTGGGCTACCACCGCATCCTGTCTCCTTCAGCCGGAGTGCGCGTCAGCCCACTATGTCTCGGTGCCATGAACTTCGGCGAAGCCTGGAAAGGGTTCATGGGAGAATGTAGTAAAGAGACAACATTTGAGATGTTGGATTACTTCTATGAGTAGGTCGTCTCTTTCCACACGTTGTCCTGCGAAACACTTTTTTGTAGAAGCTGACATTTTCCTCGTTAGGCAAGGCGGAAACTTCATCGACACAGCGAACACGTACCAGAATGAAGAGAGTGAGTTGTGGCTGGGAGAGTGGATGGAGTCGAGGGGAGTCAGAGATGAGATGATTATTGCTACCAAGGTAAGCTGCAACACGACGAGAGAATAGATAAGTGACCGGGTAAGGATAAGACATGCTAAATGAAATGTGAACAGTACACCTCTGGCTACCGTCGCCACTCGGGAGGAATCCAAAGCAACTATACCGGCAACAACACCAAATCCCTACACGTCAGCGTCGAAGCGAGTTTGAAAAAGATGAAAACCACCTACATTGACGTCCTCTACGTCCACTGGTGGGACTTCACCGCTTCAGTCGAGGAAGTGATGAAGTCGCTCAACACGATTTGTGATCAAGGCAAGGTCCTGTACTTGGGAGTCAGCGACACGCCTGCATGGATCGTGGCAAAAGCAAACCAGTGGGCGAGAGATCACGGATTGCGACAATTCGTCGTCTATCAAGGCCGCTGGTCTGCTGCGGATCGCGACTTCGAGCGAGAGATTATTCCCATGTGTGAGGCTGAGGGCATGGGTCTTGCTCCGTGGGGCGCGTTGGGAGGTGGTGACTTCAAGACTGAAGAGCAGAAGAAGCTGCAAGAAGGTCGTAACATGGGTGCGATTGGACGCCCGCCGAATCCGAGGAATGCTGAGGTTGCCAAGGTGCTTGAGAAGGTCGCCAACAAGAAGGGCACGCTTATCACCAGTGTTGCGTATGTGTTCCCAGGAGCTGCGGTATGACGACGCTGACTTTTCTTGCAGGCTGGCCTATGTCATGCAAAAGACACCTAACGTATTTCCCATCGTCGGCGGTCGGAAGATCGAACATCTGAAAGGCAATATCGAGGCATTGAGTAAGTGCTGCGCAGTACCAGGTTGAGCAGAAAGCTAACGATGTGCCACAGGTCTCAAATTGTCGCAAGAAGATATCGACGAGATCGAATCGGCGTATCCGTTCTCCATTGGCTTCCCGATGAACATGTTGTTCGGCAGCGATACTCCGAAGAGTACCACTGGTGGTGATGTCGTGCTGACCAAGATGGCCGCGCATATCGATGTGGTTCCGCGTCCAAAGCCTATTGAGCCGCGTGAGAAGGCTTGAGCGTAAATAGGGTGGCCGCGTGGTTGGTCGAGTCAAGATCTGCGTGGATGAGAATAGCGACCGTTGTGCGCTGCAGTGTTGCTCAAGTATGACGACTTCGTTCACACTGTCCTCCGGTTACAGCTGCTCCTTGCAATCGTTTTCCATGCTGCGAACGTTGGCCAAATGGTTCGGAAGTGAGACGGCAGTGATCAATAGTAGGCAAGGATGCCGCTGTGGAGTCGGCGGTCACAGCTACCGCGGGCTTCCAGACTTCCGTTTCGGAAGAGAGCTGCTTCCTTGAATTCGTGACCTTAGCCTTAGAATTGGTGTGCTCTCCTTGCTTGGCCAACCAGCAGCACATGTATGCCATGCGGTGGAGAGGAGCTCCTTGCTTGCCATGACTGCACCTCACCTCACCTCACCTTGCGTTGGTATGCGGCCTTCAAACGTCGCGACATGCATCTGCAACGCATGCGTGATGATGCAGTATCCATCCCAGACGACAACAAACAAGGCGAGCCGGATAGTGATACCGAGCAAAGAGCAATGCGCCTCCCGAGAGGCGTCGGGCAAGGATGCAAGCAGGGAGTTTCGTGAGATGAGGCCTGATACAGCGCCGCTATTGGGCGGAGGTGGAATCAACATTGCCATACATGACTTCCTCCACCGCGACGACGGGAGTATGAAGATGTTGGTGGTCGTCGGGGTGAGACTGGTGGTATTTGTGGTGGCATGGGAGTGTTTCGCAGTGCTGTTCCTCGACGCCGAAACGGGCGAAGCTGCTCTTCACGTCGATCTTCTCATTTCGCTTCAGCCATTGAGCCAATCACGAGGCGCGCTGCGGCGACTAGGATGGTGCTGCAAATGAGCAACACGACGGTCTGAGCTCGCCGCCTGTGTGTTTCTCACCCACGGAGGCCGTCGACCTCACCTTCCTCCGTGTCGTCGTCGTCGTCGTCGTCGCGGACGGAGGAGCGGACTGCCACTGCCAAACCCACTCACCCCAGTCATTCGTTCCTGGAGCAGCGACAGCAAGCACACCGACGGGCAATCACGCAGATGCAGCTCCCGCTCGACGCGTCCAACCACAGGCGGTGAAGCGATCAGGTACCACTCGTGCGTTGTTCAGGAACAGGACCGCACCCAGCCGTACCACTGCAGCCCTTCGGCCGCACAGCATTGCCATCTGCGCCGAACATCATCCCACCTCCTGGCCTCGCCCCGCCCGCGAGCGGCGCATCATGCGCCAACGAGAGCACAGCACCTCCAGCGACGATCACGGCGAGCTGGCCACCACCGACGAGTCACGCACCGGGCATCAACACTCCACGCAGCACGCGCATTATGCAGATCCAGACCGCACACATCGCCACTCCCAGTCTTTCTCACAGCAGTTAATCCGCATCGCTCCTGCCACCGCGCTATGCGCATTGCTCGCCGCCAGCATCCCCTCCGCCATGGCTCAGAATGGCTGCATATCGCTGGCCGGCTCAACGGCCTGTCCAGCATTCAGCAGCGCATCCATCTCCACCGACAGCAGCATCGTCGGGCTGTTTCCGTTTCTCAGTAATGTTCAAAACGTTTCGTCCTTCGACTCCGGCATCGCGGCATACATTGATGGGGACTTTACACAATTACGGTGCGTTCTAGACCCCTCTCCGGCTCTGCAGCTGCTCAAACTGACAATCCACAGATACCAACAACTAATCGGATGCACCAATGTTGACCGAGGGAATGCATCGGACTTTTACGCGCGATACACTACCAGCGTCCTCTGTAATGCGATAATACAAAACTCCATCGACGCCTGCGGTCTCTCCGGAACCGCGACGCGACCACTGTGCGCCGACTCTTGCGCCGACTATGCCCAGAGCGAGCAACGCATCGCCGCTAGCAACATCTGCGGCACTGCAGGCCCCAATGCGCTCACTCAAATCCGTGCCGACTTCACGAATTGCGCCTTGCCTGCTAACTCCATAACAGGAGCTTGCATTCAGGCAGTCGACAATCAGCCCAATGACTGTGGATTCACCGAGAACCTTTCTGGACTCTGCTCATACTGCTCCGCAAGCTCACCAAACGCAACCGATTCATGCTGTGTCTTTTCGAAAACGACGGAACGATGCGAAGGCGTCCAGCTGCCTGTGATAGCATCGGCCTCTCTCGCTCCAGTCACAGTCACCTTGACCCCGGGAGTGGTTGCAACGAGCAGCTCTGGAGCAGGGGGCGGCCACCACAACGGACTCACCGGTGGTCAGATAGCAGGTATCGTCGTTGGTAGTGTCCTCGGCGCCATCCTCCTGCTTGGTCTGATCATTGGTGGCTGCTTGCTGTTCAAGAGGCGAAGAGACAATAGCCCTGTTTCGAGCGTCTTCAACCAGCCTTCGCCAGCACGGCGGCAGCAAGAGATGGACTACAATGATGGTACAAGAGACTACCATGGCAATGGGATGGCAGTCTTGGGTGGAGGACGCGTTGCTCGCATGTCCGCACTGGAGAGTGCAGGCCACAACCATCACTACGCCATGGGACGTTACTCAAAAGACATCTCCGAAGAAGAGGCAACCCCAGATTCGAGACTTGCTCCACCTCCGAGGAAGCGAAGTGGGTCTCTCTCAAGTGGATCACAACTTGGCATTGTCGGCGCTGGTGCTCAGGACACTTCACCCAGTTCAGGCGGAGAATTCACCTCACCTGAATCAAACGGACGAAGCGAGCAGCTCGCCTTCTTCAAGGACTACTACTCACAAGATGAGATCCACCCAGGTGATCTGGTATCGACGCTATGGGCCTACGAACCTCGCGCCGGCGACGAGTTCCAGCTGGAGCGAGGGGACATGATCAAAGTCATCGGAATCTGGGATGACGGCTGGGCCACCGGTGTTCGCGTCAGGCAACGCGCAGAAGACTGGCGAACAAGCGGGAATATACAACGTGACAGCGGGCTGAGCACCGCGCCTGGAAGCCGAGACCAAACCCCTGGCGAAGAAGGTGAAGTCAAGGCTTTCCCGCTTGTTTGCGTCTGTTTACCGTCACACTGGAAGAAGACGATCGAAGGAGACTCGACAGAAGGATCCGGCCCAGCTGTCTTTCCCGAACGAGGATGATCAGTGATCAAATCAAATCAATCAGAAATGGCATATGGTTACGATGTTACGGCATAGCGCGAGGCGTCTTACACTTTTTCTTCCCGCAATCGGACAGGCACTTCCGTGCAGCGTCTCTTTCCTACTCACGATCTGCTGCTTTTTTCCGCCTTTTTCAAATTCTCACCAACATCATATAAGATGCGCCGAAGATCGCGCAATCGCTATGTTGCTTTATACCCCGAGTCTGCGCGGAGCCACCACGTCTTCGCGAGCTCAGCAATTTTTTCGCGCTGGATTTTCCTGGATGGAAAGAGGAGGCTGGGGCGAGGGTGGTTGGAGCGCTGCGAGTGAGGGTGTGATCAGCATATCAGGCAGAGTCACGAGGCGACGACACAGACGAAGAGGGTCTGCAGATCCTGGCTACTCGCACGGCAAGGACGATTGGCAGCCTTTCGACATTGATGATCCGAGAAGGGAATACATGGCCGTCGCACGGCACCCTCGTGTTGTCCGCCTTCCGTTCACGGACCCTTCCCCTTCACAACCGGCCCGAATGAACGCTGCGTGAGATACACTTTTTGCGATACCCTCTCAATGGTCAGGCAGGCGGATGCAGAGAAGAAGCGCGAAAGGTTAAAACTTGTACATAGTAGAAACAGACAAATGGCAAATGTGAAAGAACTTTCAAATCGAATGCTACATTTCATGACTAAGTGGTATCTTCTCCAATCAGATGTTAGAGAAGTGACAAAAAAGTTGATGCAGGGCAGTGGTGGCATTCACATGCTGCCCAATGGCGAACGCCCGGTTGATGCCCAGGCATAGCTATGCAAGGCACACAAACAGGGACCGAAAGATCTGCTCGTGTTGCTGCGCTTTGTGGGAATTTTGCCACATGGCGGAGGAGCAATGACTCGCATGAGGAGGGACCTGTGCCGAATGGGCAGGAAGGATCTTTTCTGGAACAAGGCCAGTGTTGCAGATTCGTGGGGTAGGTTGTGACACGTTGGAAGGATTGAGTCGTGTGGGAGATGGTCACGAGCGCGAGACGTCGAGAAAAGGGAGTGATGGTGTGAAGTGAAACTGGTGGTGGTGATGCCTCAGGTGTCTGCCAAGAGGGGGACGGACGGTCTTGCACCATGCACGCTTCCCGTCTTGCAGGTGACTTCTGTAGAACAATCACTGACCAAACAGTATTCAAGCTCACACCCACCTGTCCGAGACCAGACAATATGTTGTGAGCTTGGTCCTCCGGGGCTCATCCTGCACGCCAGACTGTTGGTCGGTACTTGTTCAGTAAAGAGCGAGCGCCCTTCAACATCGAATGCTTATGGGGGACTCTGATAAAACCACACTCCTCCATTTGACGAGTCACTCAGGTGCAATGCCTGCGGATCGCACACCAAGTCTACTGGAAGCTGGCCGCCGCCTGGCTCGCGGACTCCGGCTATTTCGCCTCAAGCTCTGAGGGAAGTGAGAAGGCCAGCACTGCGCGACATGGCTCGCATGAAGGGAACAAGCGTACAGCGGACTCGATCTTCGTGGCAGCCACATGGCTACACCACATCCTGTAATCCATGGCGATATCCTAACAGAGCAAGTCGTATGCAGGCGGTCGATCTCGCGCTTAAATAGGCGCAATGTCATCGAATACCGGTACTGCCATGCAATCTGCTGGGCTTATTCCCCGGTTGAATCGACTGGATCTGATCTTGCAGTGGTGGCGGCTCCAGACGGGCGCCTCTCGCTCGCCCCGACTGGGCACAAACAACAAGACAAAACAGCCGACTGCGAGGTCTCAGCCCTCATCTATGCAACGACCGGAATTTATCACTGAATGTGTGGGTCTGCACTCAGCAGTGCCTGCTTGTTTGCCCCTGCGCAATCTCCATGAAGATGGTTATGGAAACACATCAATGCTGGCGATCTTGCTGCAGAAATCGGCTCTCTCTTTGCTTGCGCCGAATCCTGCGGAGAGAACTCCGAATGTGCCAAGTCCACAAATACGCAGGGAAGACCTCTCGTAAAGATTTAGCAAAGACACTTTTGGACAGCCTGGAGGCGTGAGCCACCGTAGCAAGGTTTCGAAATGCCTGAAAGTCTTTCGTTGCGGTGATCTCGACGCAAATTGGCCCAGCTCAGGTGTTAGCTTCGCAGGCACGGGATGCCACGCTTCGCCTGAAGTGGAGGACATTGAGGTGGTCTGACATTCAGCGGTTTTGCCCGCCAGGCTGCACTATGGCAACCCAGCTTCTGATGTGTTGATTCATGACAGGATGTCATCCAGAAGCGGGGTCGAGACGCGGTCTTCTTTACGCCCCGACAGGAAATGGAAGTTGGACAGTCTATGTGTACTCGTCAACTTCGCTTTCCCCAAGCGAAGCCTTCTGCAGCCCATAGCTTCAGGTGGCTTTGCCACGTAGTGGCCTGATCGCCTCTGTTGTCTAGAGCGCGCCACGAATCTATCACGACCTCGACTGTGCCACGGCATGGGCATGTTTGTGTAGTGACGAGCGAAGGCTTTGCCCCGGCGTACTGCGATCCTCGAGGTCGTCCGCAATTGGCAAACGGACGATTTTGAGGCTGAGAGGCGTGAGTAGACAGCCAGTGGCGCATCTCGTCCATGCGCATTACACGGCAAGAGCTGCAAGCGATCTGTCCAAGCATACAAAGCACGACGAGTTCTCCCTCTCACCCATCCCTGTCTGAACTTCTCGCATTCTGTAACGTCAGTGCCGATCATGGCGCGAGCGATGACCTTACTCCTAGGCTTAGTCTGCATTCTCACCACCGGCGCTTTCGCCAGCTCATGCTCATCATGTAAGTTGCAGACCATTCCGCCTGGAAATCGGATGCTAACGAACACAAGACAAATACAAGTTCGCAGTCGAATGGGCATCTAACAATCGTTACGCCCGCGAATTTTGCTTATCTCTCCCTCCGAGCCGCAGCTACAACAAGGGCAAGGCTCCAGGTGTTCTCAGGAATTGTGTCTACAGTGGGTCAAGAAGACAGCAGTACATTGACGACCAGCTGATCACGAGATGTCTCTTCCAGCCGATGTGACGACGATCTGCGCCTGCGTCAACGACAAATGCAAACTTCCCAGGTGCCTGTCGCCGAAGACGGCCTGCAAGCAAGACTGCGGCGGATACTGTGCGGAACTCAAGGCTTCTGATGATAAGAACTGTGGCGCATGTGGGAATAAGTGTTCCTCTGGCCTGAAGGTGAGGACTAATCTGGATCCAGGTGTTCGAAGCTGACTGCAGTCATTAGTGTGTGTCCGGAGAATGCAAGACAGCATGTACTGCAGGGTCTGAGCCATGCAACGGAGGGTGTAGAGCCAAGAGCTCATACGCGTCTGACAATGAGAATTGTGGAGCTTGCAAGAACAAGGTCCGTTCCTCTGACCTGCAGTCCGTCACCATCCAAGACGAAAGCTTACCAATTTCAGTGCAAATCACCGAAGCCATACTGCACGAACTCTCAGTGTGTTGAGTGTACGAAGAACGACCAATGTGGAAGTGGCAAAAAGTGTTCAAGCAACAAGTGTGTTCCGGAGTGCACCAAGACTGCCGATTGTTCTGGCGGCAAGGTCTGCGGCGCAACGGGCGCATGCGAACCTGAATGCTCTCTAACCAAGGCCTGCCCCAACGGGAAGACTTGCAACAGTGGCGTCTGCGAACCGGAGTGCTCTCCAACTAAGGCCTGCCCCAACGGGAAGACTTGCAACAATGGCGTCTGCGTACTGGAACCGGAATGCTCTTTGACCAAGACTTGTCCTAACGGCAAGATCTGCAACAGCAACGGCGTCTGCGAACCTGAATGCTCGGCGACCAAGCCATGTACCGCTCCGAAACTCTGCGGAGTTTTCTCAGGCGTATGCGAGTTTGAATGCACCGACACGAAGGCTTGCACCGATTCGACAACGACATGCAAGAACAATAAGTGTGTGCCTAAGGTGTGTTCGCCGTTAAATCTCGAGGGCACCTGCGACGATGGCAGACTTTGCAGCTCAGCTGGCGTCTGCGAGTACGAATGCTCCGACAGCAAGGCTTGCACTGATTCGACAAAGACGTGCAAAAGTAACAAGTGTGTACCCAAGGTCTGTTCGCCACTAAACCTTGAGGGTACCTGCGAGAATCGAAAAGTTTGCAGCTCGGCTGGTGCCTGCGAATTCGAATGCTCCGACACCAAGGCCTGCACTGACTCAACAAAGACATGCAAGAGCAACATATGCGTGCCTAAGGAATGCTCGGTACAGAATCCCGAGGGTACCTGTAGGGGTAGCAAAATTTGCACCTCGGCTGGCGTCTGCCTATTTGAATGCTCAAATATTGAACCTTGCTTGGACCTAGCATACACCTGCAGAAACAATAAGTGCGTTCCCAAGGTCTGTTCGCCGCAGAACAAGGAGGGCACCTGTGACGGTGAAGACCAAGTCTGCAGCACCGAGGGCCAGTGCGTCGATGATTTATCGAAACAATGCTCGCCCACCAACAAGATGGGCAGATGCCCCAATGGACAAGGCTGTGATCCAGTGGTCGGCGAGTGTCGACAAAAATGCACAACACTTGGCGCCATAGAACAATGTGGCTTCGACAGCGGCCAAGTCTGCGATGGTACTTTATGCCAGCAACAGCCAACTGAATGTTCGGTACTAAACAAGGGAGGCTCTTGCTCTTCTCAGCAGCAGACATGTGTGCAGGGCGAGTGCAAAGAAACATGCCGTACAGGATTCCCAGCTGGAGTCTGCCTGGACTCCACGAAACAGTGCATCAACGAACAGTGCCAGCTACCATGCTCCGCCACAAACCCAACAGGAGCATGCGGTGACTACGATGCCACTTGCTCGTCAAGTGGGCAATGTCAGTCGTCGGCGGTTCCGAGAAACGGCGGCTTCGAGACGCCCGGGGGTAGTCCAGACACAGCTGCACGCTGGAATGCGCGAAACGCGTTGCGAAGGGCAAGTACGGGAGCAGAAAGGGCCAACAGAGCGCCTTCTGGAAATTATTTTGTGTACGTTGTGGCAATCTTCATGACCGAATCAATTCTAATGACAGATTTAGGTCACTCTATTCCGCTTCGGAAGCAGGCAGACCAAATTTCCCCTCCTCATATGATCCGCAGACTCCCGTTGCGTCCCTCAATCAAGCGATTCCGGCCGGCACTCCAGGAGGGCAGTTTTATTCCGTTTCGGGCAAAGCAGCGGTGGTTCAGATCACCAACGCTGGTTGCGAACTCTTCGTGGACTTTGGCACGCGCAATGCTGACATTGGTGGTTTTGCGTACTTCGATCAAGTGACCGAGGGCACAGACTACGCGCCGCTGTATGGAGAATTCTACCTCTACGATACAACGACAGCAACAACGCCTTTGGTGATCCGCATGATCTGCACGCCTACAGACACGACATCTCCGTTTGATGCAATCTTGAACCTGGACGATATCAAAATCGAACTGGCGCCTTATGTTCCGTGATGTGCATGATTGAAGGGATCTATAGGACGAAGAGATTGACTAGGTTGTACCGCGGAAAATTCTTGCTCGTCAGCTTCACCTTAGTCACTGCTCCTCAGTCCTTGGCCACGAGGTCACACGGGCAAAGTTTGGCCTCGAACTCGTATAGCATGGATTTGGTCGTGCATCAACCTGAAGATAATCTGCCGCGCGAGCTTTGGCAGTGCTGTTGGATCACATGGGCTCCTAGCAGGCCCGCTCACCACTCGACTGAATACCGGGCAGAATTGGTCGATCGACCCCTTTTGTGGCAGCCCTGGAGGTACACCACGGCCTTCATCGAGGTTTGATGCGCGACCCAAGTGAGCATGCCTTCCGCTCAAACTCTGATCACGGTCTCCAGAGCCATCTATTACGCTTCAGAATCTGGCAGGCAGGGCATCCCTCTTCACAACAATCCGAAATACTCCACTGGGCCGAGACGACGGATTCCAGGCGGCCTCCTAGCAGGAACATAGCCCATTTCACCGCAGGCTGCCGCGATCCAGCTCAACAACGCGGAATGCGAATTTCACCTCAACATTGGCTCGACAGTGACGCGCTGGGATCCTTTCGCGGTGTTCGCACTGTAACGGCGGGCCAAGTTACCTCGCCTTCTCGGGAACGGTCACCGTCGAGGACGACATAACCGGTCATGCATGGAAACAGCCATGCGGGTTCTTCGCCTTTGATTGCGGTTTCACACTTCGCTGCACTTGTGACGGCAATCTTGGCTTGTTGAAATACGATGCTTTCCATCTCGTAAGCTCTTCTTTAGTCACCCGCCTTCAAATCAAGGATTTCGTACAGACAAAACAGGGCACGAACCGATTGCTCGCACATCAAATTGCGCATAGATTTAATACGGCACTGCAATTACTGTTGTTGGGCAGCGTTGATTTTGGCATGCCATCCACTCACCTCTTCGATCGTGTGGTACGACCAGAGTATATATGTTTGCGTGCTCGGAACTCATGCTTGAGGCATATATCGCCTCAAAGAAGACCATTCCGGAGCCCCTCGACTGCCCCTGTCAGGATTGCAGCCACCATCATGAATTTCGAAGAAGTTATCATCTTACTCTTTATAGCACTCTCCCAAGCTACCCCTATCAGGTAAGACCAGGACAGATCAGCAATAGACCTTTACGATCTTGTGAAAGAGTCACGATACTGACACCGAGCCGCGTTCAGCTCGCCAGACGCCGCCGCAGCCAATCAGGCAGTCCCGCAGAAGGACACCAAGTACCTCCACAATCCTATCTTCGGAGGACAGGGATTTTGCTCGGAAGTGCCAGGCGCACCTAATCCATGCCTGATCAAGAAGCCACCTCACTAAGCTTTGCCTTGTCGGGGCTTGACGATGGCAATGCTCGCTTGTTTTCGAGACCGACGCGGAAACGCAAGTTCAAGTCATCGATGGTATTGGCGCCTCAAGCGCTTGGGATTTTCTAATAATTTTCGTCGTTGGGGCTTCAAAAGAAACAACATTCTTGTCGCCTATGGCTTAGTCATTCGTTGCGAGAGAGATATCATTAGCAGGGCAGAGCTTCCGGATCGCCAAAGAGAATAATAGTATGAGAGAACTCAAGGCAGTACCTCGGACTTTGCCAACTTCTTCCCACTCATCTCTTCTCGATCCAAGATGACAGTATTGGCCTATCGACCCCGACTCCAGTAGCCCCGATGAATATACGCAACAGACTTCACCGAAATTTGATGTACGCTATGCGGTCGTACTAGTCGCAAGAGCTAGCGCTTGTATTGCCCGCCTGGCTAAAGCGAGGTCGCAGCAAGATATATCAACATGTTCAGCATACGCGCCTGTCGAGGCATACTCCGCCTCTGGATAACACACAATACCTCAAGTCCTTCGATCCGCTATCCAAAGATTCTTTTCACCCAGCATCATGAAGCTCCACCACATGATCATACTCGTGTTCGCCGCCATTTCCCAGTGTGCCCCTGTCAGGTACGTCAACTTGGTCTCGAAACGTCGAGTCTCCGAAACTTGCTGTGCAAAGCTGTACAGAGAATACTAAAAAGTCTCAACTAGCTCAATACAAGAGGATGCCTCTGTCAAAATTCTGCGAGCACGCCAGCCAGATGCCGGCCGCCAGCCTATTTGCACAGGCAGCAATTGCCAGGATCCCAACAATAATAAACCTGACCCGTGCAAACCCTATACCGGATGTCGCGGCGACAAGAACAACAAGAACGAACATGCTCCTCCTTAAGGTATCAAGTGCAGACGGGATTTCGGTTAGTAGATCTGTCACTGTTCTGAGCTTGACTGGACTGTTATTTCCGCGGTTTTCGAGGAAAGTCAATGTATGAGATGAAATTTTGGAGCTGTTTGTGACAAGGGTGAGGAGACGGAAAGATATATATTGTTGAGAGAATCAGACGTGGAGCATTCTATCTAAGGCCTACACTCATGTATCCCTTCGAGAACATAAGCACAATCTTCTTCTGCCAATATGTCAGTCTCTAATGGTTTCAAGGCACGTGAACCAGTTTGCTTTCTGTGTTCTATTACCTCCGTCTCAACAAGGCCGAAGGTGTGCCTCAGCTTGCATCGTCTCGTCCAATATCTTCAGCTTCGCAGCTTGAGAGCTTAAGAGCTTTTCCAAGCTCCACAGTCTGCACTTGCCTAATATGGTTATATCGGTAGACTTATTATAGATCGTGTTACACCCGCTGCAAGTCAATTGCATCTATGCCATCCCCAACCAAAGTAATGCACTCTTGGTTCCGATATGCATAATGTCGCAGTATTGTACGACCATCCTTCGCGGCGACTCCTAGACGTGGAAGCAATGGGCGAAACATTTAAAACCCGTTATCCACGTAAGAGCTTCACGTCCAAACACTCACAGCTGATTGACATACGAACTTTGTCCTTCTTCGATCGTCTACGCCGGAAAGGATGCATGCCTCTCCATCGCAACGTGCCGAATTCGAGACGATCTCGCGATTTGTAGCATGTTTGCTTAACGAAAGTCTGGCATGTGCAACTGTTGCCGCTCGCCCAAGCACTTATAGTGGTAGCATTGGAGTCTTGATCGGAAGCAAGAAAAGGAATAACACAGAGAACCCACAAATATGGATTGCTTCTGCATCCCGAGAGCTGCAGGGAGTCGTCGAGGGTAAACATCTTTGGCATCCTGCTGATTTTCGTGCACCAGTCTTGCGCATTGACGGGATTCGAGAGGACCCTGCTTCGCTTGATGATGTTATTGAGGTCTTGTTAGGACCTTTGGCAGGCGAGTGGGAGTCAGGGGTAAAGTCTACAGCTAATCAGCCGAGAAATGCGGCATTTAATCAAGGTCAGTCGGCGTCTTCAATGCTCTTCGATTGAACCAGTCATCTCACTCGATGCTGACTGTTGCAGCTGTATGGTTCGAGTTCTATGCCAGACAAGATCGACCGGATCTCAACAGCACCTCGATGCAATGGGAACAGTCTTTAATAACTGGACATCCCTCTCATCCTGTAAGCACGTACGAAGTGTTGTGGAAGGAAATGGATGGCATTCTGACGTGCTTACGTCTAGATGCATCGTGCCTGCATTGCGCAGCCTCCGCTTGCAGAGTTGAGTAGCCGCGATCTGCCGTCGTTACTCAAGCCACAGCTGTCGATCATCGCAGTGGATAGCTCGTCTGTCAGAGTGACAGGCCGGTTCCGTAATCTCATGGCTCCGCTATTGCGATGTTTCCAGCTGCTGCCAATACTCGCCCATGAAATCGCTATTCTATGCTTGACAAGACAGCTGCCGGTCATCAAGGAGTACCACAAGTCCACAAGAGTGCTCATCGAACATGCTATCGTCGGAGACGCTCAAGCTTCAATCCGTACCGTTTCGCTTGGGCGAGAGACAGACTTCCCATACGACATGAAGATGTCGTTGGCTTTCACAATCACCTCAGTCTTGCGAACAATTACACCTTGGTCTGCTTGCCTCAACCCAGAGCTCTCAAATGTCCTAGAAGATCTGCTACCAGAAGACTTGTGGTTATGCAAAGAAGTCGCAACCGTGACCGGTGCTCAGAGCGACTTCGAACACGAAGCGAAATACATATCGTGCGTCCTCCGTGAAAATCACGAAGCCCGTGCGAAAGCTCTGGGTCAGAAATTAATCATTGCCGCCGCACTTGCTGAGAAGCCATACGATGCAACAGAGTGCCATGCAGCTCTGCTATTCAATCTTCGTACGATTGAGGAGAAACTGCAATGGTTGTCAGACTACGCTTCGAAACTCTGCGATGCTATTCGTTTGCCAGCGATAGACGGTGGAATTTGCCTCGAAGCCCATGCTCAAAACATCCTCGTGAGAGTGGACACGACCGCTGCTCAGCCGGCAATCGCTGGCTTCGTGGTCCGCGATCTGGATGCAATACAAGTCAACACGCCAAAGCTTCGCCAACGAGGTTACCAGATCACGAGTGCTCTACCCGGAAGCTGGGTTCTGAATAAGAATGAGCAAGAAGGATGGAAAGTCTTGCAGCACTCTCTCATCCACGGCCATTTCCAACATCTTATTCGGAGGTTGCAAATCTATCCTCTCGGGCAAGCGTGGTCTGTCATTCGTGCACAGGTTCGACACACTCTTGCGAAACGACCGAGGATGGAGGAAATTGAACGCCTCGAGCAGTTTCTCTTCTCGCCTTTGGTGAACAGTAAGGCTTTTCTGCGGATGAAGTTGAAGGAGAATTCTTTTGACGTAAGTTTGGTTGCAACTGATCTTCCGATGGGTCTTGCGCTGCAGTCCTGTCTAAGGAAGATAGCTGACGGTGCCACTAGGACGATTATACTGTTACTCCAAACGTGCTGTTGACTGAATGACCAAGATGGAGGATTCAATCTTAGACAGCTGAAGATCGTTGAAGTGTTCGATCAAGCCATGGTTGCTGCGCTTTGCCGATGCCGAATATTGGATTTATCCCAGATTCCAGAGTCTAGCTGTCCGTTCGGAATCGAGGATATACCGAAGCCGGTAACAGTCATGAATTCCATAGTCATCGTACGGGCAACAGGGCTCTGGCTGACCGCTAACTCAGCAGAGATGGTAAGTCTTCGAGCCTCAATCTCACAATTTCCTTTAGGTCGAGCACCATCGTTTCTCCGTAGTCGGTCCGCGTACCCAGTGTCGTGATGCAGTATCATGGAAACAAAGTCCAGATATGTCTCACCTGGATCCAGTCTCCTGACGAGTTCAATGTGTTCTCAGTCTCCCGACCCAAGCAGCGTTTTACATCACTATGAAGTCCTCCTCATTGGCCACGATACTCCTCTTCTCAGCATTGTCACAAAGTGTTCCAATTGTGCTGTAAGACCGCTGATGCAAGACAGCTCTTTGAGAAAGGGCGCAGGCTCTAACATCCAAAGCAGCTCATCACTACAAGCAGTTTCTGTTAGAAGTCCAGAAGCCAACAATGTCCACGTTGACACTCAACGTCGTGGAGCAGACGCCAACGCACAACCGAATGATCCACCGGGACCCAACACATGCCAGATCTACAATCGATGTCGTAGAAAAGGCCCTTGACGAACTCCAATTCTTGGAAAACAGCTGAGCAGGTCCCACAGCGTGGTTGGCTTTTGGCAAGACTCGAGCGTCGCCGACGCTAAGGTCGGTCGATGTTCACTTGTGTATGTGAGCTGAGCTGACAGGTGTTGTCTCTGTAGACATCCTTCTTGGGCCCCATCGGCAGGGCAGGCTTGAGATTGGGATTGGAGTGCCTGTACAAGGATGTAGTTTGGTTGGACAGAGAGAAAGAGAGAGGCTAGAAGTCTGGGAAAGTGGAACATGTTACTTTGCTTCTTTTGCTTCTTCTTGACTCTGGTCTGTTCTTGCCGGACGACTTCTGCGATACTGTCAGGTAGCGGCTACTGCGTTCAGTAGCTAAGTTATCAGTATTAGCATCCCTGTCGTCGCCATATGCAGGTGGTGGTACCTACTTCATCATAAGAGTGAAGCCAAAGTTGCCATCGCTTTTTGGCAATTGCTGCCGACCGGCGTCCGCTCCGAACCCATGTTCGCCGAAAATCCGAAACTGCGAAACCGAACTGCCGAGGTGCATTGTTTTGGTCAGCAAAAGCAGGCTAAATTCAAAGCTTTGTCATTTGTCTGCAGCTGCATCTTTTTTTCGCCGAAGCAGCTACATAGACGAGATGTCTTCTGTTATTTGTAGGCGGGGTAGAAGAGAGGTATGCTCGGTAGAGTGTTTCCTATCGTTGCTACTTCTTCGACTGGTAACTTGAGAGCTTTCGGTTGTCGGCTACTTGAGAAACAGCAGCAGAGGACTTTCCAGTTCAGTCGCGACGCTTTGGCGAAAATGGAGTCCTCTACGATACCAGCCTCGTCTTGCCCAGAACAAGCCTTCGAGAAAATGGAAGAAGCAGGCGTACCGAAGGCGTCTCAGCCCAGCAAAGCGGCAGAACCTTCTCCAGAACAAAAAGCAGAAAGCAAAGAGCAGCAGCTACCAAAGTTGAGTGCGCAAGAATTCAGAATATACAATTCCATGGCCGAGCATATGGATATGTTTGTGAGTTCAGCTCCATTCCGTGCTTTTCTTGCGCGATTAAAACTGACATTGTTGACTTCCAGCACAACAACTTCAGACAAACCTGGAATACGTTATATTCCGCTTGCGTCTCCAACACACGACCCTCGGGCCTTTCGATCTGCCAGTTCCTCGCTCTCATTAGCCAATTCTGCCACCATCTAACCATTCATCACACGATTGAGGAACAACATATCTTTCCCGTGCTTGCGAAGAAGATGAAGTTCTTCAATCCGAAAGAGCATGCGCTGAAGCAGCACCAGGGAATACATGATGGGGTGGAGGCATTGGAAGAGTGGGTGCAACAGGTGAAAGAGGGGTCGAGAGAGTTTCAGTTGAAGGAGCTAAAGGTCATCATGGACGGGTTTGGGCAGGTTCTGTGGGCGCATTTGGAGGATGAGGTGAGGGAGCTAGGAGCGGAGAATATGAGGAAGTATTGGAGTGTGCAGGAGATGAGAAGAATGCCAATGTAGGAGGGTGGCGACATTGGAGGATGCGAGTCGGCATAGGAATACAGGACCGGACTGAAGCCGGGACACAGGATTGAAATCTGGACCATGGTCGCGAAGTCGCATTGTGATGATGACAGAATCAGGCTGTCTTTTTCGAAGCTTTGAACTTCTCGTGCCATTTCCTTTTGGCTCCGAGAGACTTGGCTTCTTTCGCTGAGACTTCGACTGCAATTTTGACATTGGCCGTGGTGTCGATGTATCTTATCGATTTGGCGTTGTCTTCGATGCTGTAGTAGCCTTGCAGGGTTGCAAATTCGCATTTGCTGCGCCATGCCTCGGGTACCGCATCTCGCCAGGTTTTCAAGAAACCTGTAGCTTCGATCGCTCTGCCCTCTGACTTGGCCTGCAACAAAGTGACGCCTGCGAAGCGGACGGCCTTTTCTTCGTCGACAGCAAGATGTCCTCCAGGTGTTGAACTGGAGACACTCGCGAAAACACCGATCACGATGTCCCGTGGCCAGTCGCCAGGCAGGTCGATAGCATACGCAGGAATGTCGTTCTCGGGAAATGGAGAACAGACATCGAATCCATCTGCCACAGCTGCGGTCATCGCCGACTGCCACACTTCAGCCTTGACCTTTGCGCTGGGAACGAAGCAGCCTGATGGATCTGTTGACTCAAAGCACGCCAGTTGTCGCCATCCAGCCTCGCATTCAGCATCGCTCAGCGGGATATGCGAAAACAACTCGCGCTTGGTGGCGTAACCTCCGCCGTCGACAGTGCCATAGTTACCCGTAGACGCATAGATTGGTAGCGCAGCTTGGATATATGGAGCCGCCGAGGTGGCAGAAGTTGGCAGTAGCTCGATACTCGTATCGCACTTGGCCACAGCTTCGACTCCAACTCTGGGCACCCCTCCAACGGGACCGGGGTCAGGATCTGATAGATCGTGGGGCTGGATTAGATAGACACTGTTGGACGTGCTGACTTGGCGAATTTGATATGTCGCGTCCGGTGTGCAGAGGACAGAGTGTGCTTCTTTCGCATTGCTGCCGGGCAGAACTTGCTTGGATTTGATGTACAATCTGAGACATGTGCGTCAGCAATTGTTATGGTGAGGGGTTTGTTGACTTGTTTTGCTATGTATAGCAGGATCATATAGCATCATCAGGTGGATGCGGGTGAGGCGAACTTAGGCGGGTTCTCGGAAGTGACCTGGGCTAGAAGTTCAGCGGGCAGCTCGAGAAGTCGGACACGCTGCATGTCGCTCTCGGGCTGAATGGTGATAGGCACACCCGAGTTTGGATTTTGCGTCGCCATGGGGGGTGGATGTCGTGCGTCTCGTGGTGGAAGGTGGATGCAGGTACAGGAAACGAACAACAAATCGCGTCGAATCGAGGTGTTTGCTGCGTGTGGAAGCGCGTTGTTACGCGAGACCGGGATCAGGGTTCTTATAGCGCAGTACACTCCAGGCATCCTTCCTTCCACCAGAAAGTGGCACTCCCCAATGCGCCTGCTGCAGCTGAGAGTGTTGTTTGGGACGGGAGTCGGTCTATCGCTAGCTGCAGCACAAGGCCCATCCTTGCCTTGAGCCACTGTTTACTTTCGACGCGCGACATCTCCCTCGCCCGGTCCGCCCAACGCGACCTCCAGTCTCCCCGACTGCATCACGACCACCTCACGACGCGACGACATGACGACTTAGCCCACCCCGATATCGACAGTACTACCCCAGCACTTCTCCGCCAGCAGTGCCCACTCCGAGCATAATTCCGCGCATGAGGGCCGTCTGATCATGGCCACAGTCATTGCGGCACCGCCTGCCCTGTCAGGGGAGCTGTCGCTCTTCCACACCACAGATCCATTGCTCGGCAACTCGCCCGTGTTGGTTTTCCATGGGCCCGCTGCCACCATTGGCGCAACGAGTTCGCGCATTCAGGTACACATCTTCACTCCGGCCGGTCTGGGCTCATATGCGCGGCTATCAGTTTCGCCGAACTCGCCATTCTATTCGGCTGTCATCAATCTGCCGCGGGAAGAGCAAGGGGACGAAGTTTGTCGCGGTCTAGCTTTTGGTCTGAAGAAATACTTTTCCGAATTGGGCGATAATGTGAAGAAGACATGGACAGCACAGGTCAAGGCACCTTCGCCTGGCGCATTGTTCGGGGATGATCATATTGCCATTCTTGCAACGCGAATGACGAGAATCGAGAATGTGAATGCAGTAATTGGAGAGCTGCTCGACGCGTTTTGCGAGCAGAGACTCTCATGGCTGGATGTGGATGTTGTACTACCACCAGGAACGATCAAGGAGAGACCTGATTCAGCTGGCTCTGAAGATCTCACCGATCACGAATTGCTGCAACGACAATATGGGCGATACGCAGACCTAATCGCGACTTTTGGCGAGGTCGCCTTCCTGCCGACGTCGAGAGTCAAGCGAGCACCTTCGAGAGCGAATGCGATTGGCAGGAGTAATTCATTCTTGAAGTCGGCCAAAGAGAACGCCCGCAAGCAGTTGGCCGAGCTGGTCACTACTGAAGAGAGTTATGTGAATCGTTTGGAGCAGCTCCAGGACCTGACGAGCAATATTGGTGCGGATCTCAAAGCTCGCCATCAGCAGACATTGGCTGATGTGTTCTCACCCGCACTTCCAGCAATACATGAGCTGAATTCGGCTTTTCTCGAGGCGCTGCGGAGTGTCGTGGACGGAACAGATTCGGCAGCCAACGAGGATATCGACAATTCTCTCGACGAAGCATCTGCCACAGACCATGTCGAGGGCGACTCTCAAGGTCTGGAACAGTTTGCGCAATGTCTTTGCGAGTGGTTCCCAAAGTTTTCCGACTCGTACAAGGAGTATCTTGGGAGTCATGCACAGGCTTCGTTCACATTGCGGACTATTCTGCGCACTGGCGACTCCCTCGCGCTTGCGTTGCAGGAAATTGGCGAGCAGAAGCTGACTTCTCTGCTCATTGAGCCCGTCCAACGTTTGCCACGCTACAATCTTTACATTGACAGTATAGCCAAGAGTCTGCCAATCAAGCACCCGGCCTTGAAAGCATTGCTTCGCGCCCGCGACATGATAACGGACATTTGCGCCGAGAATGAGGGCACAGAGGCTACTGCCATGGTCGATCGTCTTCGCTCGCGCACTTTAGGCTGGCCGCTAGACATCAACGTTACTGGCCGTCTAGTCACGGCTGTTGACTTCATTGAGCTAATGCCGCCTTACGGCTTTGTCAACTGTGATGGTGCGGCCGGCATCATGTTCCTGTTCACGGACGGCATCATCATAGTCGAAAAGTCTCCCGGCTCAAAGGCTTCTGCTCGATCACTGCTCACAGAAATTGAGAGCGGACCGATGCCCAGCAAATCCGTGGAAAGTCTGACAGATGGCGTGGGAGACCTTCACTTTGTGCGAAGGTTGCAACTCGATGCTTTACAGCTGACTGAGAGTCATGACGGTCATGCGTTGCAACTGATGACGTTTTTCCAGCTCGGTATGGGTGCACTGGCGCCCCAGGAGCCTATTTTGGACTCGTGCCAGGTTCTTCGACTAGAGAACTCATACGACGGCAGAGCTGCAAGATTGATTGAGGAAGTTGCAAAAGCGAGGATCGAGCATCGTTTCTCAGAAGCAGAACGGGAATCCAGTCTATGGGAGATTCGCGCAACAGAGCCCGCAACGGACACTCTTGGGCTTCTGGGTGCTATTTTTGAGGATTCGAAGACCGAGTATGTCAGCACGCGGAATACAAAGGCGGCGGTACGTGTTGTAGTTGATCCCGAGAGACATTCTGCGCAAGCGCAACCCGGCCAAGATGGCATCCAGGTTGTCGTCCATCTAGCTCCGCATCGAGATGGAGACTGGCGACTCACTGTGGATTCAGCAGGAGGTAGCATTGGTCGCGAACATGTCGATACGCCTGACCTTGTTCCAGCTCTGCGTCGGAAGATCGCCGCGGCTTCCAGTGTCCGCTTTGCAGTGGAACAGCCATCAATGGCGGCTTGTCTGCTTTTACGCAACCTGGACATATTGCAGTCACTTCTACTCCAGACCTCTGCGCAGGACGGCGAGCTGAGGCAAGTGCAACTTGCGCCTCGGGAACGAGCACATCGGCCCAAATCGCCCAGGAAACTCCTGTCGAGCTTCCTGTCAAATGTTGGCCCTGGAGGCGAGCCGCCCACACTTCTGCAGAAACCAATGCCTGGTATGGGATCAATGACGAGCATTCCACGGCTGCCCAGCAATGCTTCATCGCACAAGCCGGGCAGCCGCGAAGGCAGACCATCATCAAAGGAAGGCCAGCCGCTTTTCTCGCCATTCTCACCTCCTAGCGATATGGCCGCCTCTCAACTGAAGAAGATTGAAGATACACTATCGGCTTACGTGCTGGCGATACAAGCTCGCAAGGGCAACATCGTTGGGAAAAATCTCAAGCTTCGACACGTGGCAGACGAGGGCTCGGTCGACGAGCTCTATGGCGGCCTTCTAGACGATCCGAACATGATGGTACTTGCTGCCCAAGCGCCACTCGATGTACTGTTTGCTGCGTTCGAGAGGTTCCTCAAACAGGCCTGGAGAGAACGCATCGGCCAGGTCATGCCGCTTTGTGTCTTTCAGGACATCCAAGCCAAAGCCGAGACGGCGTTCCCAAGCGAGTTCGATGACTACTTCAAGTCATGTATGGCCAGGCTCGCACCTCAAAATCAACGTGCTTTTAAATCAATACTCAAGCTTTTGGCCGATCTGCTTGACGGGACTGGCAATGACGGCGACAGGGGCGCTTTGACTGCTTGCTTCGCTGAGCTTCTGGTTACGGACGGCAATCCCCACGACTATATTGCTCTCATTGATCGATTTGTGGATGACACAGACACCTACTTTGGCGAATCGGTCGATACCAGCTTTGTGCAAAGCTACAAGGACTCCGGATCTTTCAACTCACACAAGAGGACGCGCTCCCACAACTCTGCTTCCATGACAAGCAACACCTCTTCACTCCGCCGCAAGTTTGGCTTTGGCACACTGAGCCGAGAAAATAGCAAATCCGAGCAGGAGTCCAAAGTGTCGTCGGTGTGGCGCACACTCAGCAAAAGCACACGAGTCGACCAGAGCCCAGCAAATAGTATCTCGAAAGGCTCTTTCGGTCGCTCGCGCTCAATCGACACCGATGCTGCCAGTCTCGGCTACAGACCGCCTTCACAAGACAGCGCCAAGGTCTCCAATGCATCAATCAACGAATTACCAAATCTGCAGCGAACGCCTAGTAGCCACAACATCGGCCTGTCCACGATAGGCGAGCATCCAAGCTTCATCCCGACCGGTCCTCCTCGAAAGAAGCGGCGTAGTTCGCTCTCTGATCTCAAGGAGCTCTCGCCAAAGCGGGATCGGGAGCCTTTGTCGCCTATCACTCCACGAAGGACACCGATCACGCAGAAGACGTTGGACGAAAAGCAGCTGCCGACTTCCCCGTACCCTCCACGCCATCTGCTCCATCCTCACGCGATGGCACTCAAAGATTTGGCAGCCCATCTCTGAAGTCGCCACGTTCGCGCCTGCCCGCCTCATTTCGACGAGACCTCTCGCCCGGCCCAAGCAAGATACTGTCTGGTGAACCGCCACAGCTCCCGCGTCCGCAACTTGGCCGGTCCAAAACCGACGGCACAGACCTTGAGCGGCCGAAAACAAGTGGCGATCGCCCCGAGGAGTTGGTCATCACTGCTCGCCCGACTTCGAATATTCCCAGTCTTGTGCCAAGAGCTTCGTCGCCAGCAAAGACGCGACCTCAAACACCAGGCCGCGCCGGTCTTTCCGAGCGACCTGGAGCTGGCAATATCGTGAAGAAACCATCGCCCAAAGCTGAGAAGACTGGTCGCGCACGCAGTACAACCATCGACGTGCCAGCAGCCACTACCTCTCCTCGCAAGCTTCGCATGCAATCGCCTCAAAAGCTCAGAGAACGTCTCCAGAACGAACAGTCAGCTATCGCAGCAGCTCAGACCTCTCTACAAGACGAGCTAAGTAAGATTGGCGATGAGCTCACCAGCACTCCATCAAGCCGTACACCAGCCAACCGCAGCCGTACCGTGGCCGCGGGTCGAGGCTCCTTCTCGCAGGGTACCTCAAACATGGATCTCGTGCAACGTGTTCTCAAACTCGAAGGTGCCGTACCGAAGCAGTTTGATGAGTTGAACCATCGTATCAGCACCATCCAGCACGACCTCACGTCTTCGTTGAGCGTTTCGGAGACGAAGTGCAAGAAACTCGATGAGCTGTATCGCGAGGCGAATGGCGAGAACGAAGCGCTGTACTCACGTTTCAACGACGAGCTTGCCAGAGTGCTGAAGGCTGTACGAGGGGGAGAGGGAGTCGAAGAGCTGAAGAGGAAGCTAAAAGAGGTTAGTGATGAGGCGGTGAAGTTGAGACGAGAGACGAGTCGGTTGAAGAGGGAGAACGTGGGTTTGAGGGCGCAGCTGAAGGAATGAACGGCGTGGCTATCGCCTACTCTCTGTGCGTGGGTTCTGCATTTGAGCGAACGATTCCTCGGGTCTTCTTTTTGTTTTGCTTTTGGCACGTTGTTGTGCTCATGAGGGATGATACACCATGGCGGCTAGGGAAGGCATTGCTTGGAATAAGCTTTGATAATCTGCAGTTTCTTTGTTTAGCAGTACGCTTGTGGCTGTCGCTGCTGACTGCTTACTGCTATCAAAATTGAATCACGCTTGATGAGCGGTTTCTACTACTGTACATCTACACGAATGGACAAGATGTGCCAGAGTGATTTTGTGCGATCCTCAGTCCTTCCGCGGCACCCAGTCCTTCCAGGCTGCTTCCCTCGCCTGGATATAATCCTTACTCTGTATCGACCTCCTGATACCCACGAAACCCGGCATCGGCCATGTCTCGAGCAGCCTCTGCGTCCAAGATTTCTTCTGTTGCTGTCTTGCCTTCCGCTCCGCCTCAACATCAACATGCACCTTCTCCCACGCAGTGGGCAAAGTCGTAGCGGAGTACTTTCTCCTCAGGTCCTCGTACCATTGCCTATCAAAATCTTTCCAGAAATCATTTTCATCGAAATATGTCTGAGCATAAAGCCATTTCATCCCCGAAATTCTTGCAGCGTAGCTTCAACATATCTATTCGCTTGTACGAAACCTTCGTGCGTGGGAGGTGCTTTGCCCCATAGCCCGATATTGAGCATAGGTTGGAGAGTTTTGCCGTCGGCTTCGTATTCGTTGTAGTGAGGATGCATTGTGGGTCCGAGGCTCTGTTTCAGGGGACATAGCCATAGCGGCCAGATGTTCAATTTTTCATCCATGCGTTTTACGAATTCGGTGGCGTTGGGGTACGGAAGTGCGAGGTCCTGTATTATCATTTGTTCTGATCGGCCGCTGGAGTGGAGGGCTGTGTAGAGCATACGGGTGTGGAGGAAGTCGTCGAGCCAGCGGCGGGACCAGTTTGCGAAGGGAAATTTGAAGTAGTCGAAGGCGCCTTCGCCGACCCAGAAGCCGCCTCGGTCGTAGCGGAAGAGGTATTCTGGTAAGGGGATCGCATCCGAGGTTGGTTGGGAGTTCTTTGCGATGCGGTCTTTGACGTGAAGATAGAACCAGGGGTCCTTGGGAGCGCTGAAGCGCTGCTCTAAAACGCCTGCTGATGGTGTATCTGTCATGCGTCCAGTGACGATGGCTCCGCTTTGTTGCGAGTACATGATGCCGTCGATGTAATCGAATTGGTCGGGCTTGGATGTGAAGTCAAGTAGCTTTGCAGTGGCCTCTTCCATACTGTTGACCGGGTGATATGTGGCCTCTACATACTTGGTCGCTTTGATCAATTGCAGCTCAACCATGGTCGTGACGCCAAATGTGCCAACAGCTCCAGCTGCGCCACGGAATAGGTCTGAATTCTTTGTTTCTGATGCGGTGATGACTTCACCTGTGGCCAGAACTATTTCGACTTTGTTCAGAGTTCGGTCGAAAAATCCGTGCTTGAAGGATGAACTCTCGCCTGCGGTGCCTGAGTAGCCACCTCCTACGGTGATGCCCTACTGCGATCTCAGTTGTTGTCCACGCTCCTGATATGTTCTCAACTTACAGGAAACTCCATGACTACAGGAGGTACGAGCCCATATTTGAGAGTCTCTTCCACGAGCCTGTCCATCGGCACGTTGGGCTCTACCAGTGCGGTTCTGCGGTCCGTATCGACCGAAACCACATGGTTCAATCTGCTTGTGTCCACAACCGTGCTTGGGTCCCTACCCATTGCCGACTTGCGCGTGCTATTCGTTGACCCATGATATATTCTGAACTTCTCTTTGCGCTCGTAAAAGCCTCGTACTCGCTCCGATATTTGCTCGACTTGTCTCTGGTGCTCTTCGAGGGTCGTGGGCGCGGTGCCGCCTCTTGTCAAGAGATATCGCCGCTGCAGTCGTATTGGGGAGATCGTCGCTCTTCTGAAACCCTGCGCGCTCAAGCATGCACCATCGGCTCGTCGTCGCCCTACATACGTAGACAAGTTGCGAGAAGCAGATATGAAAGCAGCATTGCGGGATACTTGGCCTGCTCTACCAGCTTTGCTCAAGCACGAAAAGCAGATGAAGCTTGAGACCAGCGTGTCAGCCTTACCCATAGGTCTCCTGATGACCATGCTGT
Source organism: Cercospora nicotianae (assembly GCA_029490675.1). Taxonomy (NCBI): domain Eukaryota; kingdom Fungi; phylum Ascomycota; class Dothideomycetes; order Mycosphaerellales; family Mycosphaerellaceae; genus Cercospora; species Cercospora nicotianae. The sequence goes on along the minus strand of JANQAT010000007.1, from coordinate 4,331,094 downwards.
CGCAAAAGTGTTGACGATGATCATACGTGGATGGGGTCGTGGTCGGTAGTCCAAGGTGAGCGTCAATGCTTCCGTCGGGTTCGGGTTCCGCTCTGCAAAGCTTGCCTTCGCCTCTGACCTCCTCGCGAAGATGAGTACTGGAGAGCAAGCCGTGACACTCTCACACTTGGCAACGGAGATGGCGTGGGAGAGCTGCTCTCGTTCGCCATGATGGCAGGCACCACCTGAGTCTGTCACGGAACACGGCCTCCATCTCTGCAGCCATGACATGGCCTGGAGAAGCACACATGCCGGAATCGGAAAGTAGCACGGCGCATGGTTGTTTACTGCAGTGCACACCTCGTGGCCTCATGCATCATTAGCGAACGTCAGAACCCAAAGTGCCGTGTTCCATGCCCTGAGGCATTCAGATCTTCAATGCGAATGCGAGCTGAAATTGTACATGGCAGTGCACCAGCGCGCAACGAGAGCGGAACTACTCGCGGGACGACGTATGCTGAAGGATTCACAGACGCGCACCAATCTTCTGCCACGCTCCTACCACGAAAGCTTGTATCAACCAATCGCATCTTGTTGCGCAATGATCGGCAGGCACCTCTACGAGACACAGACACAGCCTTGCTGTTGTCACGAGCAGACATCGCTTAAGGTTAGAGCTTTAGCATGCGTCGCGAGGACTTAATATATATGTATACGGCTCAGACCGGATTGCAAAAGCATTCACGGGAGCCATAACTACCTATCACTCTTACTTTCACTTCTCAACAGAACAGGACAACATCCATCGAAAAGACGACACCAACGAGAGCAACAATGTCAGACACCTCAGATGACTGGTCACTGTACCCCTACAACCCGAACAAGCCAGCTCCGATTGTCTTTGCAGTCCTTCTGACCGCACTTGGTGCCTATCAGATCTACCAGTCCTTCTTCCGGTACAGATGGAAAAAGTTCGGCGCAGTTATGATCTGGGCGACAAGTGTCTGGATAGCCGGCTTCGTCTGTCGCAGCATCTCCGTCCACCAAGTGCGAAATATTGGACTCTTCATTGCCCAGTAAGCAAATCTCAGCAATGATTCGCAATCGGTCACACTAACAACTCCCCCATCCAGATACGTCCTGGTCCTGATGGGCCCGCCGCTCTACTCTGCAGCTGAATACTTCATCCTCGGCCGCCTGCTCGCTTACCTCCCGTACTACACTCCCATCCATCCCGGCCGCGTCTTCAGCACTTTCATCTTCCTCTCCGCCGCAGTCGAATCTCTCACAGGCTCAGGAGCAGCCAACAGCGCCGGATCAGGTCGAACCGAGTCCCAGCGCAACATTGGTCTCAATTTACTAAAGTCAGCATTGATCCTACAAATTTTTGTCGAAGCATTCTTCATCTCAATCGTCGCAACGCTCGAGTACAAGGCGCGCAAAGGCGGCAATTTCCCCAAGAATGTTCGCAATATCTGCTACTTGCTCTACATCACAAGCTTCATGATCCTGGTCCGCTGCATCGTGCGAACGATCGAAGGCTTCGAAGCCGGCTCTTGCGATCCAGACCGGGAAGATCCTTACTGCGGTCCCGTCTCGAGGAACGAATGGTTCTTGTGGGTTTTCGAAATCGCGAACATTACGCTTTTCGTCATCTTGCTTGCCATCTTTCACCCTGGCAAGTATTTGCCTCGGAGCAGTAAGATCTTCTTGGATCCTGTGGATGGGAAGACGGAGAGACTGGGACCTGGCTTTTCAAAAGCAGATAAGAGGCCATTTTTGATCACCGTTGTTGATCCTTTCAATTTTTATGGAATTTTGTCTGGCAAGGGAATGGTGATGAATAAGTTCTGGGAGGAGCATCAGCCCATTGATGACGGGGAGAATGTGCAAGGACAGACTGTGAACACGAGGGAGGAGGGGAAGGCCATGAGAAGCAGTGTCTAGCTTTGCGAATTCTATCTGTTCGCTAGCAGTAAAGAGCGGTCGAAGGTGCGTACCGGACGCAGCCGGGTTTCCCCTTCCGAATGATCAATCGTAATTCTCGTCCATTATGCGTTCGTCATCAGTCATTGGCGCCTCATTCGAATCCCATTTCGCTCGTCCACAATCAATAGTCAATCTCGCCTGTTATGCGTTCCTCATCAGTCGGTCCCGCCTCGTTCAAGTCTCATCAAGTGTCAACAGATCAGAATGAAGCCAGTCGCCACTCCTCGCTATCGTGGTGCCAGTACCAGCCCACAGCTTCCTTCGGCCCGCTGCCGACCATGTACCTCATCCACAACGGCTTGCCGTCGCGGCCCATAGCATCACGCAGATCACCGCGAGAGCGCGAATGGCCAGCATTCTTCAGATCATCCATCGCGGCCAGAATGCTCGCCATGTGGTTCTGCTGTTCCTGAACTTTTGGCAGGTCGCTCCACTGGAGGATGCCATCGTGCAAAACGAGATCGACGAGCAATTCGGCGAGGAGCTGACGCGGCTCCGTTTCTGGCAGAGTGGCAGTAAACAATTCAACGAAAGCGTCGTCGGTCATCACAGTGTCGAGGGCCTCGTTCAGGATGGCGTACATCACTTCGTCTTGAAAGGCAGGCATCATGTACTGTTATATCAAGCATTAGCATACCGTCTCAATTGAAAAACTGTTTCGATAGTACTGACCTTGTCACCCAAATACCAGGCCCTGCAGCACGCAACCACATCCACGGCGTCTGGCAGGGTACGGTGGATTGCCCAGTAGACGAACAGCTTCCATGACTCGACATCGTCTTCCGGGAAGCTGACGACACCGGTCTGAGATTCCTTGAAATGGCAATTCGTCAGGAGGTTCTTGAAGTACTCCGCGGTGTTGCAGAGCAAGGCCTCTTGAATGGAAATCGGCTGGGGATCACGGCCGACATAGATGGTGATGAGGCGGTCGCCGCGGAGAGAGCTATTGAAAAAGTCAGAGGGTATTCTGAGGATAGCAAAATGTGCCATACTTACGAGTACAGGGTGTCCATGTTGATGCTGTTGGGAAGTAGTACTCGAGTATCTTTGATGAAGCAATGGAATGGGACTGCGGGTCTCGAGTGTTGAGATCGAGTATCAGGAGGCAGATTTTGTGAGTGAAATATCGTTGGGCGAGAGTGTCATGATATACTCTTCACTCATGTCGCCGGCAGGTGTTCTGACCATTCACTTTCCGCTGCACACAGTGACACGTGATCCTTCACTTGTTGCTTGCAATTCGTATCAGTATGTACAAATCGATGACCTACTTAGCTCTCACAGCAATGCCAGTCTTTCTCTCCTGTCCAAGATTCTTCGCAATCGCTTCGCCCTCCAAGCGACCCCAGGTCATGCTCCGCAGGCAAGATGTTGCCGGCGGGTATTCGTTGTAGAACAATCCAGTCATCTCACCAGCTCCCCACAGTCCAGGAATAGGCACATCAGCAGTTGACAGAACGCGACCATCAAGGTCAGTCTTGACACCTCCATAGGTGAAAGTCAGGTTGGCCGTCATTGGATAACCGTAGAAAGGGCCCTTCTCGATCTTAGCAGCCCAGTTGGTCTTGTCGACTTTCAATCCATTCGTGCGCTTGCCATCGAGCTTCATGAGATCGAATGGCTTGTCGTTCACGGCAGCATTGTATTCATCAACAGTCTTCTTGAGAGCGGCAGGGTCAAGACCAAGCTTTCCTGCTAGCTCTTCGATCGTGTCGGCCTTCTCCGGTGGAATGTCGGTGGTCTCGTAGACCCAGCTGCCCTTGAAACGTTGCATGATTGGGTCGTCTGTAACGAAGAAGCAAGATTGATTGTGGTCTTTCCAGCAGTACAACGCGATCATCTCGAAGGTTGCGAAGAGATGACGCTGGCCTTCGTCGTAGAAGCGCTCGCACTCTTTATTGACGACAATGCCGTAGTTGTGACCTACGACTTGTTAGTCGTGCTTACGCGCAAGTCAGTGCATACGTACCCCAGATGACTGCATCTGGCTTTTTAGCACGCGTATCAACGAGCTCGCAATGCATTCCATCGAAAGAGCCTGCAGTTCCTGCGCCGACCTCGAGAGCCATTCTTAAGCCCGCTCCTTTGTTATGCTTGATACCGGGGGCAATGAGTGGTAGCTTGTGGGTGTCCCGGCCGATGTAGCGTGCTAGCATTTCTTGATTGCCCTCGAATCCACCGCATGCCAAGACTACATCTGGTGCGAGGAGATCGTGAAGCAGGCCGTCGTTCTTTCTGACCTTCAGGCCGCGAATTTTGCCCTGTTCATCCTGCAACAGCTTAATGGCTTCCGTCTCCCAGTGGATCTCTGCATTGGGGTAACCCTTGATGTGCTCCATCATCTTTGTGATGATCGCAACGCCACCTCCATCAGGAAAGACAAAGTGCTGGTCGGTATCGAATTCAAGTAGGACGTTTGGCTCATCGTGATGAACGAACTTGACGCCACGCTCTTCGCAGAACTTTGCGGTGATTGGAGCCTCGTTGCGGAGCTTCTCACAGTAATCTTCGTCAGCGACGCCATTGCTGACTCGGCGCATCTCCTTGACCCAGTCCTTGTCTACGCGATCGTTAGCAGGACCACGTCATGTCGAGTAGAAAGACTTCATACCAAAGTCGAGGTTCTTGTCCAGTCTCAAATATGCCATGGTCTGGAAATATGGTCAACCACTTGTGCAGATTGACACCCCTTACTGTTTCGATACTAACCCATCGCGATGCACCACAACGTTCGCCATCTTTGCCAACTTCTACGAGGGCGACTCGCCCTTGTTTGCCTTCTCTCTTGCAAGTTTCGAGAAAGCTCAAAGTTGCGAACGAACCAGCGAAGCCTGAGCCTACAACGATCAGATCGTATCCCTTGAAGCTGGCCATTTTATCGATATATAATTGCGATGAAGTGATATCACCAACTGAATCACAAGTTTCCTACCGATCTCGTATATTCCAACTGCTCAGAGCATGTGCATACTTATACTCCACGCTGAGGAGTCAGCACAGCTCATGAAGCTCTACAAGCTGCCCGCAATACAGTACCTCACTCAAGCGGGGTTCGCAGCATGAGGAGGTGTTGTATGAGAGGTTGGACTGCTGTTCCTGCAGGCTGGCACCGAATCTGGACCTTGCTTGTACCCTCAACCTGGTACATCGTCTCGGGGATATGCATACGCATCGCTCTGGGAGCTTCACGTTGCTCGATCGCAACGAATCAATTGCTGCGGGGTCACTGCCAGGGCTTCCACTTTTCCGACAACATGGTAAGACAAGCGATCTTAATTGCGGAAATAAGGAATGATCGTGGTCAGAGTGATTTTGGACGCCTCATGTCATCCATGCTCGCCGGCAGCGGCTCCATTGTCGTTGTCGTGCTGTGGGCTCCGGGACATAGTTGGGCCGCCAACCAATTCGGTTCTTCTCTGGGCTCATTCTTGCTGTCAGCCATATGGCAGACGGGTTGCACCAATGTGTGTTGCTTGACTATCCCATGCAATCAACCCAATGGTGGCCAGTATGGATGTGGTGAGAGAGCGTGCGCAGGAGGAGAGGAGAGGTGGTGAGGCTCATGGAGGTGGCGGCGAAAAGAGCGGCCGATCCCGAACGCGACTGTCAGTCCGGTCGAACTCTGAAACAACTGCAACACGACTTCAACGCGCGATCAGGACATGGACTATTTCCCGCAACTGCACATATCGCACCGCAAGCAACTCTCACTTCGCGATCTACCACCTCCTCACTACCGGTCCATTCCGCCTCGCTATCTCGCCCGGAACCGTGCCACCATCATCCTCCAGCAATCGCCACAGCAGCTCGCCGTTCGCATCACGAACATCGCCATTCACCAGTCCACGGACTCGGCGCGACGCTAGAGGGAGCATCAGGGGCTATTTGACTACTTGAGTGTACACCGGGACTCCAGTTCGTTGGCCACGCGCCGCTTGGCGCATCGCTCAAAATGAGTGATCTCGACAAAGCCATAGCGCAGTTACGCGCCTGTCGACCCATACCAGAAACACAAGTGCGAGAACTCTGCTACAAAGCGCGTGAACTGCTTATAGAAGAAGGCAATGTGGTCAGCGTGGATGCGCCGGTAACGGTAGGTCGTTCCGACAGCGTGTAGTGGCGGGTGAAGCGCTGACCGGACGTGCTAGATATGCGGTGACATTCATGGACAATTCCACGACTTGATGGAACTCTTTCGCGTGGGTGGCGATGTTCCAGACACGAACTACCTCTTCATGGGCGACTTCGTCGACCGAGGCTTCTATTCGCTTGAATCATTTCTTCTTTTGCTTTGCTTGAAAGTGCGCTACCCGGATCGCATCACGCTCATTCGTGGCAATCATGAATCACGACAAATCACGACTGTCTACGGCTTCTACGACGAATGCTTACGCAAATACGGCAGCGCCAATGTCTGGCGATACTGCTGCGAGGTCTTTGACTACCTAGCACTGGGCGCCTTGGTGATGGGCGCGGCAGGAGACATCGATCCCACAGACGCGCCATTCGCAGATCCTTCCGGCTCGCATCCACCTCACGAGGATGTTGAAATAGAGATTCTCAACTCGCAAGGCCAGATCATGAATCGATACGCGCGCTCTCGATCGGCTTTCCTGAGCCACGACAACTCGACACTATCCAATGAACCAGCTTCACCTTCGCAGACACAGGAACAGACACCATCATCCCGGACCGGCCCACCGGGCACAGGCGCATCAGGTGCAAGTCGAGGCAGCGCGAGCAACACTGGTGGTGCAGTTCTGTGCGTGCACGGCGGCTTAAGTCCACTCATAGACAGTATCGACAAGATCCGGCTCTTGGACCGCAAGCAAGAAGTACCTCACGAAGGTGCTATGTGCGATCTCCTCTGGTCGGATCCGGACGAGATTGACGGATGGGGCCTGTCACCACGAGGCGCAGGCTTCCTCTTCGGTTCTGACATTGTGAAATGCTTCAATCACAAGAATGACCTCAGTCTTATCTGTCGCGCCCATCAACTGGTCATGGAAGGGTTTAAGGAGATGTTCGACAGCACGATAGTAACGGTGTGGTCAGCTCCCAACTACTGCTACAGATGCGGCAATGTGGCTGCAATTCTGGAGCTCAGCGAAGATGGGGCGAATGCCGGTTATGCGCAAAGAAGCAATGGCGATGCCGGGAGATCAAACAGTATCCTGTCAGAACGGGAACAACCACCCAACAAGCCAGCGCCCGGAAGGAGATATCGTGTCTTCGATGCCGCTCCGCAAGACAGCAGAGGGATGCCGGCGAAGAAGCCAGTCGCGGACTACTTCCTTTGATGACCAGCTGTGCAGGAGATGGCGTTCTTATGGTGGTGCAGCGTTCCAGATACCCGTATGCATTGTATAAAGCATGGCTGCGCCGACTTCTCGTGGCTTGAAACATTGGCTCAGTCTCTTCCCTATCTTGAAGATGTGATCCCTCTATAAGTGGACAGAAGAGATCCCCATGTTGAAGTGAAAGAGCTTTCCAGGACTTCTCATGGAGAGACTATAGGAATCTAAATATATACAAGGAGAACGAAGTGGATTCGTTTCATGCCTCCTCTCCTCCCCTTCTCCTCTTTCCAACCATCATTATACGTACCAAAAAGAAGCAAGTCATGGATCTCATATATGAAATGCTCTCCCTTCTCATCGCACGAGAAGTTCAGAAGCAACCCAATCTTAACGCCGTCAAGTTCCATCCAACACCTTCGCTATGAAATTCCCAGAAAGAAACACGAAAACTCCACTCTCGCTGATGCCTCAAGAGACTGGACAAATCAATCCAAACTCTCCTTCAACGGCATCATCAACGGGCTCCGTCTCGTCGGACTATTCCTCCGACTCCGACTAGGAGCCCTCAAACTCTCCTTACTCTCCGATCGAATAATCAACCCGCCACGATCGAATGGCGTAACAGCAGGAGCAGAAGCCGCAGTAGCGATTCCCAGACCATGCGAACTCCCCGGTCGTTCTACGACAACGCTACTCCCATGCGGTGCGTCAAAGTAGCTCTTCGTCATCTTTGGCGATCCGCGTGAAATATCTGGTGACAGGCCACGAAGACCAGGAGTCGCGAGCCCAGAAGTACGGCCGACACGACCGGCGGAATCGAGGTCGACGCTGGAATCCGAGAGGCGCTCGTTGTCAGAAAAATCACCAAGTTCGAAATCTGATGGGTCGGCGCCTTCCTCGAGGACGCGTTCGTAGGTGGGGGACGAGCCGAAGAGTTTACCACCGAGGAAGCGAGAAGAGGCCGCACCTTTGCGTGGTTTGCTGTGGTGGCTCTTGCCACCAGTCATCTTGTGATACCACGATTGTCGTCGTTCACGGCCGCAAAGGAGGTACACTGCGAGGGCGAAAATGAGGAGGAAGATGAGAATGCCAGGGGCTCGGCGGCTGTAGTCACTGGACAGAATGCGGTCGTGCCAGTCGTCGCTTTCAGCGGTCGCTGTGTCGTTCGCTGGAAGGCTGGGTAGATGGCCGGCGGGGTATTGCCAATCGTACGGCAGAGTCGAGGTTTCGACGTTGCTGCCGAAGCCCACAGCTTTGGCTTCTTCTGCAGCTGGCATCTGGGAGGACGCGTACAGCACAATCTTGCCGAGTGTCCAGCTCACCTCCTTGCCGTCAATCTTATCGACAGCCTGGAACGGATCCAAGAAACCTCGATCTTTCGCGCTCTCAACAATTGCATCGGTCTTATTGTGCACGCTGCTTTTGCCTGCCTCGATGCCCACCCGGGGAACGCCAATGCCATCGTGCAGCATATTGATCAGCCAGCTGGCCTTGAAACAGACCTCTTCGACTGTCTTCTCGTCCACCTTGTGTCCCCACTTCTCCTTCTCGACATCCTCCTCAATCTCCGCCCAGTCTCGTGAACAGAATTCTGTAACCTGTTTTTGATAGCTCGCAAAGTCGTAAGCCTTGTCCTTATGCGCCATTGCGAAGATCTCATGTGTGGTATGCCAGTATTCTGAAACGCCAACAAAGTGGTTGACATCGAAATCAATTGCAGGAGTATGTTGTCCGTTCAGTAGACAAGGCGCGTCTTTGCATTCCTTCTCCTTCTCCAACAATGGATACGTGCTCTTCAAACATTGTGTGAAATCGCCAGTTCCGAGCAGATGCGGTTCGTGTGCAGCCAGATCCTTTGACCCAGGCTCAATCTCCTCTCCCGTCTTCTTGACCTTGATCCCCACTGGGAGACAAGGATCAGGTATCTCATCAGCATCCGGTGATGCTTCGAGCAGTCGTGTCACGTATCGTCTCCGTGCCTCGTTCGCTCCGAATCCTAGCCAAGTTGTTACGAAGACCTTGTACTCCAACGACTCTCCATCCACCCTCCTCAATCGTAGTAATTTCAGATCGTCCGCATGTTTCTCCGCCTCAGTAGCATTCGGTGCGAAAGCGATCTGTGCCGAAGCTCCTCCCATATCCAAGAATCCATAGGTATTATGTTGTTTCCCATGATCATGATCCGTGGGCGCATCGAAGCCTCCCAGCAGGTAATTCGCCGCGATCCAGCCATACAACCCCTCCGTCTCCCCCGGTATGACCTGCACATGCACACCACAATCTGGCAGCTGGAATTTCGTGTTACGCTGGAAGTAGGAACACGTGTGTTCTAGGAGCGCAGCGCGTTGATCGTCCGGCAACAATCGCATACCCGCAGTTGCGAGCAAAAACACCGGAGTATCCTCTACAGCATGCTTCGGCACAATATCCAACGCGAAATCAACCAATTCCTTCAAGTGATCCGGACCCACGAGTTCAGGTTTATCGCCGAAAGTCGAGATGCCAGGATGGACTTTCTTGATCCATTTCTTCTTGGTCTCAATGTCCGGTAACCGATGCAGGTCCTCTCCTTTTTGCGTGCATGCGCGGCTGAATCCCATTTGTAGACGTAGACTCTCGTGCCCGACGAGCCTGCATCGAAGACCAGACCGTATTTGTGTTTGCCCATGATGGGAAGCCGCTATGTCGCGCAACCCGGCGTCGTCCTTATCTCGTTGTTATCGGTTCCTTTGTGGATTCGTGTGTTCGCAGTCGCAGGGTCTAATATTAGCAAAGGTGATAAATATAATACATTCTGCGCGTGCCAGTCGCGTAGAAGGGTGAGGCGAGGTTGTGGATGGGAGTAGCGACCGTGTAGGGTAGGAGAATTGCGTACTATGGTGAATGTTGAGGGAAGGAGGGCCTTCTGGTGCTATGGAGTATTCGGCTAGCTGCTCCTCAGAGATTGGGGGGCGATCGAGCAGGCGCGGCAGGGATGCGCGAAACTTTCTGCGGCGCAATCTGGCCAAGTGTAGCGATGAGCTTCTGTGGAACGCGCGGCCGTCGTCAGGTACACAAGCAATTCAGCCGACGCACCCAATCACCGCGTGCAGCTTCCCCGGCGAACTGCCACCCTCCGCCACGACCACCGAGGTGCGCGGCGGTATGCCCCGTCGTGCTCTGATCTGCTACGCTCGGTGGAGGTACGCCATGGCCAGTCGCATTCAGCTGCCAACCTCACATGCACATCGTATCGCCAACGGCCACTCCGTCACGCCATAGCTCGAGCCAGAGTTGCGTGGGGAAACTGCGCTGCATGCTCTACCACTGGCCACAGTCTATGTTTATCTGAAGCTGTCTCTCCGATGCAGAACAAGCTGCAGCTGCAGCCACTGCATTGTTTCAATGCGCGAGCCACCAGCCGACTTTCCCCTCCTTCTGATAAGAGTGCCAGCGAGTGCCAGCAATGTCACATAGCAACCGACCACGCTTCCAGCGTAGACACGCCACCACCTCGCCACGACCAATGCGCCAAATGCGTAGATGCAATGAGCTACATCTCATCAATCTTCCAGCAAGAATCTCAAGAACGCGGCTCCGATGGTGACACCATCATGATGGAGCCGCACCCTATCCATCCCGTCCTTATACATGGCATCATCAAATATTCCCTTCTCATGTCGACTATCCAGCAGCTCGGACACAATATCGCCGTTGAACTCCGGATGTCCTTGCACCGTGATGACTCGGTTCTTGATGTACATTCCCTGCACATCACATCTCGGAGAGTGTCCCAATGGCTGTGTTCCCTCCGGATATTCGTATACAATATCGCGATGCATTTGGTGGATTGCCTGTTCACATTCATCAGCACATTTTCCTTGAATCCTCCCTGTTATTTCCAAATCATCTCTTTCTCTCTTCTCTGCTTCCCTTTCGTCTCTTACTAACCAGTAAAGAAAATGCAATCACTCACCATCTCCTCCAACCCAAACAACCTCTTTCCCGTCTCCGTCAACTGCACCTTACTCACACTGATCTCCCATCCGCGATCACTACGATCCACTTTGACATCCATCGCTCTTCCAATAATCTGGTGTCCAAAGCACACTCCAATCAATCTCACCCTCTCTTGCGCCAGAACTTTGCGTGTGAATTCCACCAACTTCAAAATCCAAGGATCGTTGTCAAAAGAGTTGAATTCTGCACACATCAAAAATCAGTTCGTTGTCTCTTCAACCACAGCCTCAATCTCTTCTCTCTCTCCACATTATTCTCCTCCCTCCCCTCCCCACCCATCCCATCCCCCAAACAGCAAAAGAGAAGAATCACTCACTACTCCCCGTCAAAAGCACAGCATCCACATTCTCCAACTCCGGATAAACCTCATGTCTCACAACATCATACTTCGTAACATCCAATTCCACCTCTTTCCCTTCTTTCGCTTTCAACTGCTTCGCGCTGTGATCTAACAATTCATGGAACAAATTTCCATACCCTCCATATTTCTCCTTCGTTCGCCCAATAGGTTCGTCGCATTCGAGGACGGCGATGCGGAGAGGAGGACGCATTGTGGTCGTCGTCGAATAGCCGCAGCGTCTGCGTTCTCGGAAGAGATCGTAGGTATATCGTAGAGTCGAATGGGCAATTCCTCTTAGACAATATCGCTGCGTGAGGAGACTCGGTCTATGTGGCGAAGACCTCTCAATCCCTCTCGTCTCTCCCGTTGTCGCAGACCTCGAAAAAGTCGAAAACGAATACAAAGGACCTCCTCCTCGTATCCCTCCAGTTCTAATACTCTTCTGATAAGTGATAAAAATATTCTCCCCAATGGCACGCCTTGAACAAAATAGTGCAACCCCTCCATGCATTGGAAAACAGTCACACACACACACAGAGAGAGAGTCAAAGAATCCCTGTCCGAAAGGTCCGTCATCGGCAAGGGGGCAAAAGAGACAACAGAGCTTATCAAAGCCGATAAGGGAAACACAAAATGGGCAATTGGATCCGCGATTCGGCTCCACAGCCTCACGCTTTGTCATGCCGATCAATGCCGGATAAAAGATTTGCAGACTCATGAAGTGAAATGGGTGGAATAGTACAGCAAATGCGATGAGACGAAAAGCAATGCCGTATTCGTCTTCTTGTCCAGAGACGTTCGATAATAGATAGCAACCATCTAACCGGCCCTCTCTTGAAAGATAGTACATACGAAAGAATTGAAAGAACTTCCAATTCCTGAACCTCGATCCCATTCCCATTCAAACAGCAGGCCAGCGCTGCTGGGGAAGTTCATGCCAGATACCAGGCAAGAGAAATACATATGCCACACCCTGGGCATTTGTGTCATAAACCCCATCCCAAGTCATCTTCTTCAGAGAGAAAGTAAATGTATCGCAGGCGGGCGACCCAGACTCGTCTCAATGAGCCTGCCCTATCGCTCGTGCTCTGCTCAACGAATGCAGAACGCAGTCCCCAGTAAAAGTCATACATTCAAAGCCGTCAAGTTCGTCAAAGTCGTACCGCGGGGAAGCTCATTTTTCAAGCCCTCTCCCACTCATCTCTTCCAAAACATGGATCCAGAAAGTCGGATCCTGAGGTGGTTCGCATCTCAAGGTGAAAGCCATCTAACAATGGCAGGTCGTTCAGTTATCCCTGTCGTGAGTAGGGCTTGTTCATGGCCGCAATCTCTCGGGCAATCGTTGCCCATTCGAGTTCGCGTCGAAGTGGCTTGCCACGTTTGACGCATTGCGATTCTTCCCACTTGAGAAGCTCATATCTGTAGACTTGATCAGAACACGGGACACCTGGAATACGGCAGATGGCAGTACTCACGCAAATCGCAAATGCGGCTGGATAATCACATTGAGCCTCCTCGCTCGCACAAAACAGTATGCTCGAGGAAACGACAAGCCCAGCTCGTTCATCACCTCGGCGATACAAATCGTGGCAGATCGAGAAACGCCGACTCGGCAGTGCACAAGTGTCGCAGTGCCCTTCTTGCGACCCTCCTCTGTCGCAACACGTTAGCATCGAGTCCACAGAACATATATCCGACCAGGGCTTACCAATAAACTTGAGACAGTTCTCAAACTCTTCTGTCAACGGATCCACTCCGTTATCCTGGACTTTGTCGATGAACTTCAGATTCTCCTGCGGCCACGATTCCATGGCTTCTCGAGGCCAGCTGACCGGCTCTCCCACGCTGAGGATCTGGCCGATGCCGAGCTCCTCCAGCAATTGCGGGTTGTTCGCATGACCAAGATTTCCCAGGTACATGTACGGCAAGATCCGGCTAGGCAACGACCCGTCCATTTTGTCAAGCCATGCTGGGTGAGGTACCGTCAGCTCACGAAGGTCGCCAGAATATGCCGGAGAAGCAGCGAGAATCCGGGCCTGGATGCTGCGGAGTAAGTGGACGTCAGAGTTGTATGCAAAGAAGTTCCTGCTCTTCTCGCGGTGCAACTGCAGCCAGGCGTCGTGTACTGGCACGCAATTCGCGTACATGTAGTATGCGAGTGCCAATAGCGACGTCTCCGTGTAGCCATCGGCGCAGTGAATGAGCACTTTCCTACCGCCCTGCTTCCGTCGCTTTGGCGATGCTGCAAATCCATCCCCGTCCGAGTCCGGCTCTGGGGTCAGCGAAAGCTTGCTATCTCTCCGCTTCTTAGCTTCGGTAGCAGAGTTTGCTTGCTTGTGAATCCATTGGCACATTGCCAATAGGCCGTCTACTTCGACTTGAGACCAGGTGGGTGGCATGATTGCCCCAGATCCGGGGAACTCGAGCTGGTTCGGTAGACTATCGGCAGACGAGGGCTTTCGGTCACGGCGATCCAGAATTTCCTCGAGGTAGCGAAACGCTCGCTGGTCCGGAATCTGGGCCACATCGCTGCATTCCACAAGCAGGTCAAAGTTCTGTTGTTCTTCGCTCAGGCGAAGGCCGTCTTTACCAAGACACAAGTTGGGGTCCGGTGTAGGCCCGAGCCAGACGTTCGGCGCTATTTCGCTAGGGGCCGACATGGAGGACATCTCTAATCTTTCTCCATGAAAGAAGTCCAAGACCTTTCCAGTCATGCAGCCTTCGCTGTCGAGCTGAACAAGGTCAGGATAATCGCATTCGACAATCTCCCAATCGTCTGGATCGGACTCGTTAGCATGCGCCGGTACCGTACGGAAGTAGGCGCTACTCACCTTGCAGAACGAAGGTATTGAAAAGACGGCTCGCACAGTTTGTGCCCTCTGTCTTCTTCTGCCACGCGGTCTGCGCTCTGGCTATCCGCTTCGCGAGTCGCACGACCTCTTCTCTCGGCGTCTTTGCGTCACCATATACGATGATGTCGCTGACAGTGGCCATCTTGCAAGCCTGAATCTGGAAGTTGCGCACGCTGAATCCCTCCTTGGGATCTGCCTCCTGGAACTCGGGTTCTTCCCTTCTCTGACCCACGGACAATGGCTTGAGAAGTTCTTCGGGCGCAATGGCACCATTGATCCTGCTGTGATTGAGATCACCACCCGCCTTCACAACCGTGATGCCTCGGATACATTTTGGGGTCCGCCGTAACGACTTCTTCCTCGCAATGAAGAAGGCAAGCTGGAGCTGGTTCTCGGCGTGTAGTCCGTGGAGCCAGGGAAATACTTGCTTCGTCGGTGGCAGCGGTTGTGAGGCGAGGTGATTCATCGCCTGCGACAGCTTGTTGGCGGTGATGGAGTAGATGGGCGGGTCATTGAAGACCTTGTCGAAGCCATGAGGAGGATAGGTCAAGGATGAGGTCTCGATCAATTGCGTCGGTGAGGGTGGTGAAGCGGGTGGAGTGTCCAGGGTGCGCGATGCTGGCCGCGGACCGGGCGAGCAGAATGGTAGGTGCTTGTTGGGAATGGGCGAGGAGTGCCTCGCTGGGTGGTGTTGATGGACAGCTGCGGCGGTGGTGTTGTCGTCCTCAGGCTGTCAATCGGCCTGGCCAGTAGCGTGGCGGACATCCTTTCACATGGGCGGGGGCTGATGGGCTCCGAAGTGCTCGCGTGTCTCGTGGGTGGGAGGATGAGGGTGTGCGATCAATTAGTATGGAGGGCAGGTGCGCGTATTAGTGCACGGCGCTGCTGCCGGATCGTATCGTGTCGTGGCGGAGGATGGGCCGAGATGTGTGGAATGTGGCAGGTGCGAGGGGACGCAAAACATGCGATAGGGCAGCACGTCCAATGTTGCGATGGCTCAGATATGCGGGAATATGTGCACGCGAAGAGAACCGAAAGCGACGATGCTATACAAAGCGGGCGGAGGGAAATGGCGTGGTCAATGGACGACGACGTGGTGTCTGTTCGCACAGCTGATCTGGGGGAGAGCGAGTGCTGCGAGAGAGCGATGCGTGAATAATGAAGACTGTGAGGCACGCCCGACGGCATGGAAGGACAGAACAGTGGATGGGCGCATCCATGCCATGTGCTGTACGCTGCCCTCCGGCCAACCATTCACGACGACGCAGCGCGCTATCCATGTCCCAGCAGCTGCAGTGTTTAGCGCAGCCGGCGCGTTCGAAGCGGGGCACATCCACGACTGAAACGCTTGGGGGCTGCCGATCATCCTGGAGAAAGAGAGCCTCGTCGTCACTGCCAGAGATGCGCGATTGCAATTGTTTTTGCAGACTCGTCATTCGTCACTGCCTGCTTTGTGTCTGTCGGACATGATGCAGTCGCCGTCGTGTGTGTGTCTGCCTCTCGAACGGCAACACCGCAGCACCAGCGACACCAGCGCCACGGTGGCACTGCGCGCCAGGAAGCTCGCGACGTACAGGGCCTAGCCCAGCGCGTGCGTCCGGGAGTCAGCCCACAGGTGAACAGCAGCGCGGCGGCAGGATGATGTCGCCGCCGCGCTCCCAGAAAACAAAGCCTCGCACTTCCAGGGTCTGCCCCAGCCATGAACGGCCTAGATGCAGCCTGCTTCCGCCCAAGCCGTGCGAACTCTGATAGCTGTCCGTGAAGGGCGATTGTTGTTGCTGCTGCACTTCTCGCAATAATCCTGAACACCCAGCGCGAGAAGGACGTGTGGAGGGGCAGCAGCTTCGCACAAGCGAGCCTTGTTGGTGGCACGGAAGATGCGTTTGCTCCTCCTCATCCTGCCGGTACTCACTGCAGAGACCTTACCCACCACCTCAATCCAGCAATTGATCGGGCGAGCCCCTCCTGCCTGATCCGAGCTTGCGCAAGCCGTTGCGAATCAGGATCCCCGGCGCTCCAGCATGTCCTCGAAGAAGGGCTGTCGAAAGGTACTCGAGTACCATTCATAGACGCGAATGAGGCTCTGCGAAAGAGCGTGGTCCTAATGGCCGCGATCCCGATGCCGCACGGGAGCTGCCCGGGAGCTGTCCAGTATCGAGAATGCGGCATCAAATCAACAGCGAATCATGCTCCATCGATGATGGCCTTCCACACCTTTTCGCTGCTCTGTTACGACGGTGGGTGACTTGGGCGAGATACTTGCAAATCACTCTCAATGGCACACCAAGCACACCCAGCAACTTCGACATGGATGCTTTCCCCTGCGGTCTCGCACCGCCCGCTGGCGCGAAGCTCTATCGAATGGCTCAATGAGGAACAGAGCAATCTCGTAATGCTGGCCTGCACTTGTCCCATCTGGAGCATCGTCAAAGTCTGGCGGGCGATCCGCGAGACATGGGCAGGAAGAAGCCGACTTCACGTTCGGGGAGGTGCATTCAGCGCACGCGCCTGCCGTTCGTTCTGTGGGGCCCATCAACGATCCGCTCACATATCGTCTCCGCTTGCGCACGCGAGAATCAATCCGCACTGCATCGAGCTCTGCTGCCCACAGAAGTCCTCCCGAATCGAGATTCACTCACGCGATGCATTGCATCCGCTCCATCTCCATCGCAGTGCGACCAGCAATCTCCAGCAGAAGACCAAAACACCATTGTGCATGATCTGCGCGCAGTCAACCAGCTTGACCTCCGTCATCGAGATCCCTCTTCCACACGAGAGCACGTCTTCTCGTCCGCCGTGCGCATTCCACTGACTCGATGTGAAGAAGTATGTCGTCTGTGAAGAACCACAGAAGCGTGATGCAAATCCCCTGGCAGCTTCCGGACTTGGCCAACAGCCTATCGTTTCTGCCATGCCTGTCGGACCAGCACAGCTCGGCTGTACAGGTAATGTACGTGGTACTCAGGATAGAGCCGATGTACAGGACCGTGCCATCGATTGGCTGATGATGCAGTCGGGAATCCTTTCTCGGCATTTCATGGCCCGTGGAAGCATTACACTGCGCCTGCTGAGAAGTCAGGTCATCAACAGTATCACGACGAATCCAACACTGATACAACACTCGGTGCAGCGCGTCGCATGGAAACGCGCAGAAATGGGACTCTACAGATCTGGGATGACATCGAAGGCAACGCGGCACTCGCGGTAATGCTGCTCAATCCTATGGCCCTTACAACTAACAAACATGTGTACTCATTGTAGCTCATCTCGTGTCCACGTGCGGTGCGACCTCACACGACTTCCCAAGAGAGGCCCCTCCGGCCCTCATCTGCCAATTCCCCAATGGACTTTGTGCACGCCACCACCACCTCCCTCGAGAATAAAAGCAGCATAATTCGTGCCCATTCTCTCATTCAGGAATTCCCTACTAATCACAAGCTCCTTCTTGGCTACGAAGTCGTCTTTATTCCGGAAGACGTCCATCAAGTAACTGACGAGGACAGTCACCTCACCCACCATGGCAGCGTACTTATTGCTCGAGAAGCCACCATTTCGGGCACCCACCGATGACTGCATGAGTTCGTATCCGATGTCCCTCATCGTATTCATCAAGTCATTGTACCATTGATCATTGGAATTGTCACAACCCACTGGTCTGCATATCCTTGGAACATATTCTCGTTGTCAAACCATCTCTCGGTACCTTGCTTGACGGAGCCGTATTCTTTGGTCGTCTTGCTCTGTTTCTCGGAGAGGTCGGTGCCGACGGCTGTGGTGAAATACAGCTCGTCTTTGCCTACTTCTCCCGATCGTCTCTGGCAGATGAATTTGGTCAGGTAGAGTCTGATCCAGATTCGGTTGGAGTTCTGGATATTTGCAGCGGGTGCAGCGGGAGCCGGATCGCTTTCTTTGATTCTGTCGTTCGGTCCCACGAATGCAATTACAGATGGTCCTGTACCTTGGTTGAGGTCTCCCTCCCTCTCACCGAGTGCCTCACAATCTGCTTCAAAGGTCGGCGAGGTCCCGTCGATGATCTGAACTCCACCGCTGGCTGCAAATTCATCGGCTATGGCGGCGATATCTTGATGGAAATCGTCGTCTGTATACTCTCTCTCCAAATCGAACTGCTCCACGGCCTGTGGATGTACACCAGACGCTGAACTGGATTTAACGCTCTCCGCGAACATTTTGCCATACTCGAGAATTTCTTCATCAGGCACGAAACGCTGCATCATCCCAATGAGACGATTCTCGAGAGGCGAGAGCTCCGAACCTGCTTCTTTGCGGGCAGTAGCGGCTAAGAGTTTGCCCCAGAGGAGTTCACCTGGGGCATTTCTCTGCCGTTGCTGGTCAGAGAGTGTCGTGTTGCGAGATGAGCCATTGATAAGCTCTTTGAAGAGTTTCAAGCGCTCTTCCTTGGGTCGAAGTTGGGAGGTGTGCTTGATGGAGGTTTTGACAGAAGCACTGGGAGATCCTTTGTATTCGGAACCAGCTGGAGACTCGTCAGCCATATTTGTATATGTATGAGGCAACTTGCGAGGTAAGGAAACAAATTTTTGCCGGACCAAATTCTATTGAATGCTGCTGGTGATAGCAGAAGAAGAGCTGACTGGCCCAGAGGCAAGTATTTATATTGTCTCTACCTCTAACTTGGAGGATATTGACCTCAAAGACCTGGCCAGAAGCCAGGCGGCCAGCAAGCTCTACTGAGGCACAACAGCTAACTATGTTGGCAATGCGTGAAGCTGAACTGCAGAACAATATATGCATATGCAACAATGTAGGGAGCTACAACCGATTGCATGACACCTTTCCGGTGACTTTCTGCACTGCACTGTCTGCATTCGCCACTTCTGCATTTTCTCTTTTCGTCCTCGAGCTCCCTTCGTCGGCTTCATGTGCTGCGGCTCGTCTATTGCCATATGCAATCAACATGAGAGACGTCCCGCAGATAATACACTTTGCAGCCAATGCATTGAACAAGAGAGAATCGGACGAAGCCTCGCAGCAGCTACAACATCAGAAACGCACGAGTTCTTGAATGAAATCGTAATCGAAACTACCTCTTATGCTATATCTGCAGACTGGCGTTCATGTGAAGGGGGATATCTTGAACGCTGTGGAGCACAGGCTATTGCTCTCGAGCCAGTGCCAGGCACGAACAATGTAAAGGCTCAGTGGCCCCTGGTCCTAATACACTCGATATCAGCAAGTCAATGCTTTGTAGTTCACTGTCCAAATATCAACTTTGATTACAAGAAAAACAAAAGCATAAGCGATCACTTCACATGCTATTTCGATCTTTCAGATCCGGCCATCTTCCCTTGCCCATTCATGCAGTTGCGTCCCATTCGTCACTGCACCTATGCTGACCAGTCATGCATTCCCATCATCCCATATTCCTCTGCACCTATTGTCCCAGCTCCGCATAAAAATCATGCAATCTCGCCGATGGCCACGCAGAAGAACTGTTCCCTGCACTAGCACCAGTACCACTATTGTCAACCGGTGGAGGAGAAGCAACCGCAGTCCCAGCACTACTTGCCGTCTTCGGCCTATCCGCATTCACTTCCCTCGCACCCTCCAATCTCCCATTGAGATGGAGCATAGAAAATGGCATCGCGACAGCCGTCTCCGTCCGCGCCGACGATGGCGATGTAGGAGAAGCAAGTGTGCTGAGACTTTCGTGACTCTGAATCGGACTCACGAGACTTTCCGCCGTCGATGCAATCGTGCTGGGACTCGTGAGGGTGGGCATGGCGTACGTCGTGGTACTCGGAGCGTCGGGAGTGACATTTTGCTTCCCCTTTTCTCGCCGTGGAGAGGAATGAAAGCCATTGGTCAGGTCTTGCTGACCTGACTGGCTGTCCAAGTTCTGCAATCGCCTCCCCTCAGATTGCAGTTCTGCTCCCAAGCGCTCCAGATAAAATCGCGCGACGTCACCAGGTAGGTTCTCGAAAGTTTTGAGGATTTTTGCGACGTCTTTACGGCCTTTCTCGTAGGCTGCCAAGTCGCGGTTCCCGTATACATCGCGACCTGCAGCATAAGAATTGCTGTTGGAGAGATTGCGGAAGAAGACGTTGACTGCTATGCTTGGTTCGTAGTGAGATGTGCCGTTTGTTTTGGGCACTGAACTGTGCGTTGTAGTATTTCCTAGGGCATGATCGCTGAGGACTGGTGCAGTCGCATGTAGCCACAACGGAGGGATGAAGAGAATGTCGCCAGATTCGAGGACGGTCTCGTGAGGATGTGTGTGGCCGAGTCCAGGATGTGGTGCGTCTGAAAATACATCAACACGAGAAGTTGTGCTCCCCGGCTCGAAACCAAGATTGGTCACGTCACTTGGTGGGAATAGCCTGATTCTCTTTTGCCCTCGGATTTGACAATATACATTGGCCATCACATCGTAATGCAGCCACATTTGCACTGGACCCGATATTCTTAATGGAGAAGAGTGAGCATGTTGAGAAACGTACTCCAGCTCATCGGGAAGTACAAAATCGTTCGATATCGCAGGAAAGTCGTCGGATAGTTTCGTGGGCTCGGATGAGGGATTTTCTTTTGATAGTGATCGAAGGTATACCTTGTCACCGCGTTCAACCGCCGAAAGAAAACTGCCAAACCCTTGCGTTTGGTAAGAAAAGTTCTTAGACTGGAAGTCCATGGACGCTACACCGTCGCTCGAGGAAGAGTCACAGACGTGGACAGAGACTTGGCGGTCTGAGCCGATCTGGTCAACGAGGTGGGAATTTGTCCAGGTGGACAGACAAGGGCCGAGATGGCATTTTCGTAGGACGACCGGCCGCCCAGCAGACACGTATTGTGGGAAGTTGATTCCACGGGATATGTTCACTTCGTGTATAGGCGCGGCTTCAGGAATTCTGCTAGCTGGGCCTGTTCCTGAGGGTGCGATACCATTGACAGGGCCAGGTGCTAATGATGCGCCGTTCGGTCCTTGCGCGATAGAAGAGTTGTTAGAGACGTCGTCCGGAACTTGTACGGGCTTTACTGCTGGAACAGTAGCCTGTAACCGCCATTCCATGTCGAATTTGCCTGGCTCTGCATCGTTCAAGATGCAGCTGCGATTCCACGTTGTGCCGAACGAGAAGCAGGTAGCACCGCCACCAAGTACGATGAGTCCTCCATCAACGTCTTGCACGCTGTGTCCGACCAGGAGCGGCCTGGGACCTTGTATCGGCTGCGGTCGAAGAGTCTTCATGTTCAGAATCTCATCCTGACGAGTCAGCATTCGGGCGCCAGTAATACCACCAATCATGAGTATCCCTCGATTTGATCTGACGAGTTGCGCTCCAAATCGTCCTAGGATACACCCATCCGACTTCAAGAATGCAGTAGCTTTGGTAGTCACGTTCTTGCAGACCAACGTCATGTCGGGCTCCAGTGTCCATTGCCAGAAATCATTGAGTACGCGCCCAGCGCTGGTCATGCCGCCAACCAGCACTCCAGATACACCACCTTTGCTGTCGGTGATCATGACCGCCCCGAAACGCGCCGGAGGTTTATCGCCTTTGACGGGTATTTGTTGCCATCCGGTCTCTCCGGTCCAGATGAGCCATTCGTCCAGGACTTGTCCATCGCTCGTCTTGCCACCAAACATCAATACTGTGTGGGCTGGACGAGGATCTGTCGGGAGCACAAGCGGTACCGCACAGTGACGATATCGTCCTCGCGGCAGATCATGCACACGCCTCCACTTTCCATCTAACCTGAGCCATGATTCAGCACTTGCGTTGTCAGGTGATGTTCGACCGCCGGTCAGGACGCAATTTGCCGTATTTCCCAGTCTCGTGACACTGTGACACATCAAGCCAGTACGTAGAGGCGGACCGGATATCTCATCCGTCTTGTCAAATCGCGTGTAAGTATTGCACGTGCTCACTCGTTCTTGAGTGCCAAGTCCGCCATGAAGTCCGAGTGAGTCGCCATTCGAATCAACTTGGAAGGGCGGTACTACGGCGCCAAAACGTCTGAAGTCGTGAGGTTCTTTGAGCTCATGCGTCTGTAGGATATCGCCAGGGGAGAAGTGGTACTGTGGCGTAGTAGGACTCTCGCTACCGCTGACGGGGCTAGATGCAAAGGAGCCACCTCGCGTGGAACCGGCGAAGATGGACGCCCGAGATGCTCTGTAGGATCTGTTGGAGTAGTCCTTGTTGGGTTCCTTCTCCGCAAATAACAAGAAATAATGTGAGCCGAACAGCGCAAACTCCTCCCATTCGTCAAATGGCTCTATTCGATCCAATCGCCTTCTTTCCTCGGCGCTCAAGAATGTGGGGTCTGACCAGAGTTCCCACAGAGATCGAATTTCTGTGCCCGTTTCAGGAAAGCCAGCATCCACAAATCGCTGCTTCATTTGCTCCATGGTCCCAACGGCTCGAAGTGGCGTCCGCAATTTCTCGAAGTGGGCCAACATTGTCGCTGCGAAGGGGTGATCCGGTCCATCGGGAAGATGTTGCTCAAGTAGGCAGAATCGTACATCGTTGAAGGTTGCGGCCCATTGAAATACAGCCTGTGAGCCTTCCAGTGGCATATAAGCTGTTGATACTTCGGAGGTAAAGAGAACCGCTACATCGGAGTTGCCCATTTGAAGATGATCTTGAAGAATATCCTGCAGCGGTGTCAGGTCTGCCAGGTCGCAACCGATGGCCACATATGGATCACTCGATGCCAATAGCCCTGTCTCTTGGCCTGTCGTGGTGAATTTAGGTAATAAAGTTTTGAGCTGGCTAGTCTTCTGGATGATGCCGATTTTGTTCTGCATCAGCAATGGGTAATCAACGTCGACAAAGGTGGTGCCCTGACAGAGCAGTGGTTGCTTCCCTAGGAACAGCCAGGGCAGTGGGTCACTGTGGCGTCTGTCAACTCTTATCCGCTACTGAAGATCATATAACACGTACTAGCCACACCCCAGATTAACGACAACTTTCCGCTTAGCTGTCCGTTCTGCGAGGAAGCGCGAGACACCATGCTCAATTGCTTTCATGCGCAACCAGTAGCCGCGATTGATGAGAGGCGATCTTCGCTTGAACTTGGTGACAAAGTGCCGAAAGAACTCCGGTTCGCCTTCGTAGTAGAGCTTTTCGACAGATCGTTTGGAGACGATGGACGACTTGTTCGTGTCCATGATCAGTCCATCTCGCTGCTGTTTCCCGGCATCGTTTCCTGGCGCGGTCGCTTGCTTTGTCTTTTCGGTCAAGGGCACGCTGACACTCCGCCGTATGTTGGGCATGCTGCCCTTCTTGATGGCAAGCGACTTTTCCGAGGCGAGCATTTTGCTGTTGGAGCGGTTCTCATGACTGATGTTGAGCTTTTCCAGATCGTGTCGCTCTAGGTTGACGACATTCGGGGCAACGCGTGGGTCCCGCTGAGACTGTAGCGAGGCGGTTTCATTCGTGAGGCCTGGCCGCAGCAGCTCGGGTAGCGGGCTCCCGCTCTCTGCCACGGTGGTGGAGTCCATAAATCTCCTATGTGCGCGCGGCAGGTTACGAGTGGGCAGGGAATGCTCGCGTGCGAAGTGCAGACGGCACGAAAACTGACCTGGCCTCGTACAGCGATCGGAGGCAGGCTATATCATGGAGCGCGACGGCGGATCGTGGCAGCGCGTGTCTGTCATCGCCCACGGCGCAGCCTGGTTCGGCTCTCCATTTCCCTTCCTTCCTAAATTCACAAATCCGCTTCCTGATCTGGTCGACTGTCTGCAAGGATGACCACCTCCATATTTTTAGTCTGACAGGTGGATACTCGGCCGATAACCTTTGCATATTCAGCCGCCAACCAGGACCGACATGTTGGCGCTGGCAAACTCAGGCTCTGCTAACCTGGTAGACCTCTCATGCCACAGTCTTGGGAAAACGCTTGTGTTGGCGCCCGCGCAGTCGTCAAATCGACACATGAAGACTGTGTATTGTCGGTCAAAGAAGCACGCAGCAAGGACGAGTCGTGTGGAAGGAATGCTCGATATTGGATGTCGGCAGTCGGATACTTTGTCGCTTAGCTTATCGGACATTATCAAAGCGCAGGGATCACTGCCAAGCACGCCAGAGCGGGCAGGTGAAGCTGTGCTGTAGTGGTGTTTGGAGAAGCTGTGCTGCTCGGCACATGACATCGTTTGCTCCAGCAAGCCACTCCAACCCACCACGCGTCTTCTCAATGACCCGGAGTTCGCGCTCGAGACGTCGTCGCATTCAATAACGCCCACTCGCTCGCCATGGCCGGGCTCAACTATGTCACCTTCAACCAGGATCACAGCCTGCTGGCAGTCGGTATGCCTGCGGATGGAGCTCCCTCGCGGTATGATGAAATCGAGAGAGGTGTATGCTGAATCACGCCAGCAACTACCCGCGGACTGCGAGTCTACACGACGGACCCCTTCGAGCTCACCAATCATTCCTACGAAGAGGACATCTCTCTCGTCGAACAGCTCTTCTCCACCTCGCTCGTTGCCATGATCCTCACCCCGCGCCTGCTCCGAATTGTGAATACCAAGGTGCGTGGTGTATCGACAGCCCGGACATTCATACCTCGCGATCTCACAAGGCTGAGCAGCGAAAGCAGAAACACTCCACGATATGCGAGCTCACCTTCCACGGCATGGTGGTGGCGGTCAAGATGAATCGAAAACGCTTGGTCGTGCTGCTGGAGGAGGTGGCTTTCTTTTACGATATCAGCAACATGAAAATGCTGCACCAACAGACAACGCCGCTCAACCCGGGTGGTATCTGTGCCATATCACCCAATTCGGAGAACAATTACCTGGCCATTCCTCACTACCAAAAGACAGCACAACACCCCAGTGCCGCACCCTCGCAGCTGCCGAAGTCAGTGGTCAAGGAGACCATAAGCGGCGATGTGCTGCTGTATGACTTGAACAGGATGGAGGAGGTGACGGTGATCCAGGCCCACCAAGCTCCGCTTTCGTACATCGCCATCAACAATGATGGCACGCTCATGGCGACCTCTTCAGAAAAGGGAACAGTGATCCGCGTGTTCTCGATCCCATCCGGCAAGAAGCTTTACCAGTTCCGTCGCGGAAGCATGCCTGCTAGAATCTATTGCATGTCCTTCAACGCAACGTCGACACTGCTCTGCGTTTCCTCCGCGACCGAAACTGTACACATCTTCAAACTTGCCCCACCTGGATCCAACCCACAGAATGGCAGCGGCAACTCCGCACGACCCAACTCACCGCCCGCCTCACCTCGCCACGGCTCCTTCTCGTCTCCTCGCGAACGAAGCGAATCGCCCTCACAGTCCGAATACGATTCCGAACGACAGCAATCGATAGACGGCGATCCCAGCGCTCTCTCCAACGCGCCTCAACCCCGTCAACCGGGCTTCATGTCCCTTGTTCGCCGCACCTCCCAAAACGTCGGCACCTCTCTCGTCTCGCGAGCTGCAGGGTACCTTCCATCGTCAGTGACAGAAATATGGGAACCACAAAGGGATTTCGCGTGGGTGCGCGTGCCGCGAGGGAGCAATGGACAACCAGTACGATGCGTCGTGGCGATGGCGAATAACGTTCCACATGTCATGGTCGCAACAAGCGAAGGAGACTTTTATGTTTACATGGTAGATCTTGAAAAGGGTGGAGAGGGCACACTGGTCAAGAGATTCGAGTATGTCGACAAACCGGATGACCCGTAATAGAGCGCGGACAAGACGACTGACTACGACCATAGTGAAATCCACGGCATGAAATACAAAAAGGGAGGCGTGGAGCCCGATGATTAGGAATGGGTTTGGCAAGAGCCAACATGGAGCAGAACTATCGTTATACGGAAGACTTGGGGACGATTGAATTTTGGGAGGAGAGAGGGATAGGCAATTCTTTGCGAACTGTAGCGTTCAAGCGGATGGCGTTATTGGCGGAAAGGAGGCAAAAGTGAGTCGGTGAACTCTCGACTCTGGGCGGCATTGTTATGGGATACTCTCACTTTGGGGAGGTTGCATCTTTGTGCGATAGGAAGCATGAAATTGATGAAGTCAGATCATTCCGTTGTTTTGCCATTTCGGTTTTTATGTTTCTGTCTTGTGCGTGACAAATACGTTCATTGTCTGCAAGCGAGGGAGAGAAGGTCTCCGCGAGTGATGGACAGCACTCTTGTTCGGCCTACTGCGCGAAGACCGGACGATTCCGTTGCAGGAAGCGGCCGTACGATTTCAACAAATCAGGCAGAATGACAAGACCTGCTTTCATGCTCGCGCGAAGCTTTACCATTTTTCCTCTGCTCAGCTCGTCGTCCCCGACCAGACACGCGGTAAAGACCTCAATCCTCTATTCCAGACATCCTTTACTCGTGGTAATCCATCACAGCAAAAGCAGCCAATTCCCTCAACTAACCGAAAGAAGGGAGACATAGGTTGACCGCCTACCACTCCTTCTTCACCTCAAAAGACCACTCGAAATGCAAGTGGGTCTTCTTGTCGTCGTCGACGAATTTCGAGACTGCATTGTATTTGCCCCGGCCGAGCATTCCAGTGGGAGCGGTGTCTGTCTCGAATTTCTTCTCGTATTCGGGCTTGTCGGTTGTGTTGGGAGAGTAAGAGCCCTAACAGTCAATAATTAGTAAACAAGTTCGCGAAAAGACACCTATCCGAATGTATAATTCCAGTGGATCAGACGAGGCGAGAGCAGAGAAATAAAAGAGAAAGGACTCACAATCATCTCCTGCATCTTCTGCTTCAAGGGACCCCTCGAAACAACTTGCACATACTTCAATCCGCTGAGAATTTCATGGTGCACGGTGAAGCGAGCTTTCATGCGGAATTGAGCGCCTTCTTTGATGGTGAAAGGGTGGTTCTTCAGATCCTCGAGGGCACCGGGTTTGGTCAGGTCGATGATGATATCGGATCGGCCTTCGACTTCTAGTCCTAGGGATTTGATGATGACTTGGCGAGGGTCGTTGGGGTCGCCGATGCGTTCGCCGCCTCCGAGACCGAGAGATTCTTTGTATTTGCGGAGGGATTCGTCGTTTTGGTCTGTTTGGGGAGGAGGGATGTTAGTTTTTGGTGTTGGTGGGATGTGGGTGGTTTGCGCGTGTTTGTTGATGGAGGGCTTTGGAATGGAGAGGACTATGTGGTCGCTGATTCTGGAGTTGGAATATTCACGCTGTATATGCGCGCATATGGAGTATGTGGGAAAAGGAAGACTGACCCATCTGTTGGTACTCATCCATAGTCTTCTTCTCTCCCACCTTGAACCCCTCGGTGGCCTCTGGCTCGAGATCGTCCTTGGTGGCCGACATGCTGGACGATATTCTTCAAAAGATCGGGTACAAGTGTCAAACTGGTGTCGCGTGGGTCCTGCTGCTGCGATGCAAGGATTGTGAGTTGTGGTGGAGGGGAGAAGAGAGGCAAGTGTTGTTGGTGCGGTGAACAACAGAGGCCAAATGATGGTGGGGCTGGCCTCTCGGTCGGAGCTCGCGCAGAGCACGAAACAGCGCCCGCGCCAGGCCTTGTTCTTGCAGAGCAGCAAAGGTGAAACGCGTGTCGCAGCACTGCTACTGTTACTTGCGCTCACTGTGCATGTCCCACGGGCACGAGCACTCGTTGCACTGTCTTCTGTGCATGTCATCGCCGTGAGGGCATGTCGTCACAATCGGCAACGCATTACTCGTGCAACAGCAGCAGCAATCGTGTCTGCAGGGATCGTAGCGAGAGGCACGGCGTGACGAGAAGGTCCATCGCATCTCTATACCAGACGGCGGCACTTCACCTACGACACGGCAGCCCTACGGCGGCCGCAACGGAACAGGCTAGATGGACGCGGTAGAGCAGCAGAAAGCCGAACTTGTTCGCGGGCGCAATTTCGCCCAGCCACCACGTTTTTGGCGGCAGAGTGGTGCGCTGTCTGGCTGCTCGACGCCAAAGGCGCGCCAATTCCCCAGGTCTCGTCCTCCTCCCGCGCGCAGGTTCATCCTTGCTACTTTCTGCTCGCCGCGACCGTCATCGTCGACCGTTTTACTACTACTCCTTTTTAATCTCACTATTGTACGATACTGAGGACTGACATCCTCTCGGCATCACGCTCAGATCTGGTGTTCGCCGTCGCGCCTGCCACCACCACGTGTCCTGACGTGTTTCCCATTGCGCGCGAACCCCAATTGCCGGACCGAACACGTCGATCGCACGCATCCATCAATCGCATTGCTACCGTCGCAACGACCGTCGCGTGATCGAAACGATGGCACCCTCGAACGAGCGTCAGCATGAGCTGCCCGCGAGGCGCAACACGATGCTCGAGGAGTCGCGCGCTCCATTGCGTACGTCGCATTCCATTGGAATTGCTGGATACAACACGGGCTAACGGGAGTGCATTACAGATGAGAATTTGGTGGAGCGCAGATGCTTGGGACAGACTGAGCTGAAGGTCAAGCCTGGTCAAGTCGGCACGTCGAACGCGACCAAGCTCGAAAACTTGGGCGTGCTGGACTACGCGCATTTGCGCGTCCCCTGCCTAAGGACTTGACCGGCAGTGGCATCTTTTCGCGCGGACCAAACAGAAAGTTCCCTGAAGCATATTTCTTGATGGTACGTGGATGGGATGAGATGGCGCGTAGACAAAATGCTGAGTGAAAAATTAGCGACGATCAAGTGACGGCTTCATCAGCGCAACGGGCATGTTTAAGGCTGCATTCCCGTGGGCAGAAGCAGCTGAAGAGGCAGCTGAAAAGGAATACATTAAGCAGCTCGAAGAGGCTTCAAGCGAAGAAGTTGCCGGCAACGTGTGGATTGACCCCAAGAAAGGTGTGTAACCATGACTCTGCCGGTTGCGGGGCACCGCAGCTAATTCACATTCCAACAGCCCTCGACCTGTCCGAAGAATACGGCATCAAACTTTGGATCGCCGCACTTCTCGACCCCGAACCGATCACACACGGAACCAGCGACCCCAAGAAGAGCATCAAGTCTCCGCCGCCATTCCACATGAGCGAGGCATCGAATGGCGTCAGCCGCTCGCCGGCCGAGAAAGCTGGCAAGCGCGGCACCACGCGCGGTTCGCGCAGCTTGCGATCAGAATCGCCATCAAAGGCAAAGGCGACGCCGCGCAAGATCGCCACTCCACGAAGGCCGCGACGAACTCGAGGTACCACCGCCGAGCCGGAAGAAGCTGCAGCGCCAGTAGAACACGTCAATGGCACAGCGCCAAAGGATACCGTCAGAGTCGAAGTTGAAACCACTACCAAAGAAGGTGCGGAAGGCGAGGTCGAAGATGTGAAGCTGAAGATGGAACTTCCATCGAATCACCCCGACTTGAAGATCCCAGACAACACAGAAGACATGCTCGAGAAAGCCCGGCAGATGGTCGCCGAGGCGAGGAGGATCGAAGGCAACTCGAACGTTCGCGAGAAGGCCAAGCGAAAGATTGACGAAGTTGTCGATGAGGATGATGAAGTTGAACTTGAAGCCGCTTCGCGCGCAGCAAGCAAAGCCAAGCCGGTGGAAGTTGAGCTTCGTAAGGAGAAGATTCGACGGAAGGCCCTGACTGGTGTCGCGGTTACTGCGGCAGTTGGGTACGTTGATTCCTTTGCGCCAATTTCAAGGTTCACCGAAGACGTTGCTAACATACTCCTCAACAGTTTCCTCATACCACAATTACCCTCCCTATTGGCGAACTTAAACTTCTTCTAAGAGTAAAGAAGGAGAGAATGGAGAGAGAGAGAGAGAGCGAGGAAATCAACAAAGATTTGTGTCTGTCTGCTTTACAACAATCAAGATACCACTGGGGTTTCGAAAGAGAAACATTGGGAGTTTGAGGCGATGACTGATGCTGGCTGCTATCTATCGTAGTGCATCTGATTTTTCTGCTTTCTGTGTGCTTACGCGCGTGTCGTTGTTAGTATTGTCTCCTTGAGTCTGGAAGCACAGAGCGTGAGGGAAAGAATGGAACTGGAATTGGAGCGAAAGGGATGGAGCGAACGAGTCATGGGAAAGCCGGACTCATTGGCCGTCAGTAGGAAGCAGAGAGCGTCCAGCCAACGCGGCGCAACAGGCAGAAGAGTGAGTGGATGAGAATGCCATGTCACCTTTCCACTGCTGCTCGATTGTACGCGAAGAACAAAGTAGAAGAAGCAAGCATGGTCCCAATATAGCGCTCAACTTGGCTGCTCCCAGAGACAAGGTCAACACCACGATCGTCCACAGCTCTTTCCCCGACGGGAACGTTTGTCTCCTATTCCTCAATAACGCCTTGTCAGAAGCGGCACAGCAATTGGGCGAGCATCTGCTTTGCGAACCAGCAACCAGCGTCAGATAAAGTCTCCTGAAAGGCACATTCGGTAGGCCGAACAACAAGGAAGTTGATATTGCCGTATTGCGTGTTTGCCAGTTTGAAGGACATCACATTGCTTGACCTCCCTCTTGGATCTAGAACGCCACCGCGGCGGTCGGCTGAACAGCTCTTCCGTACCAAGTTTTTGTGCCTCCCCAGTGTCACCCTTGGTCACTACTGCCTTAGGTATAGACTGGCCACACTTACAATCTCAGATATGGAGTGAAAGATCGAGATGGCACAGCAGAGCACATGTTAAGCGGCTGAGGCCCTGGATTGCGTCTTGCCTCAGCTTGTCAGCCGTGCCATACGTGGAATGTAGTACAGAGCCATTGCTTTGGGCCACCTCGGGGCCTCGGGAGTGTCGGCGAACCGAGAGCTGCTTGCAGATAAATCGTGTAAGGAGGTGTAACTGTATTAGTCGTTGCATGGGCTCGATCGTGAGGCTAAGAGAACCTTCAAAAAGTCTCCCTTTTACAGCAGTGGCAAGTTGTAGTCAGAGGATCACTTCTTTTCATATCGTGTCCATCTATACAATGCTGCTTTTCATGCCGTGCTATTCGCATGCGACACTTGCAGTCGCGTCATGCTTTCTCAATCGCGTTCCACGAGACTCTTATCTCTTCACATATCTTGTGCGACCGTGTCCCCTCACTTCATACAGTACTCATCATCATGACGTGTGCACCTCTTCCACTGTTCCGCGCCTAGTAGTGAGCCTTGATGGCCGCCTCGAGAGCATTTGGGTTCGCGCCGACGACTTCTTGGACCTTCTCGCCGTTCTTGAACAGGTAGAAAGTTGGCATGGCGCGGACACCGAGCTCTTGCGCGACATCGGGGAGCTCGTCAACGTCCAACTTGTAGAAGGTCGCGTTGTTGTATTGGTCGGCGAACCTGTTGGAGCGCATGTGGTTAGCCGTTGTTCGAGGAGGCAAAAAAGTGCAGTCGACCACTGTTACTCACTTGCTAACTTGTGGCGCAATGACCTTGCAAGGACCGCACCATGTTGCGTAGCAGTCAATGACGGACAGCTTGTCCTTGTCGGCCTTGAGGCTGTCGAAGTCGGCCTTGGCCTTGATGTTGTGAACGGCCTCTGCTGGCATGGTGGAGGAGAAGTTGCGGAAGGTTTGTTGGATGGGTTGGTATGTAGCGCGGAAGGCGGTGGTGGTGCTAGTTCTGCTGCTGAGTCGGGTGGTGAGCAGTGTTTGGCGCAAGAGAGTTGAGGATGGAGACATGGAACAAAGAGCAAAGCAAAAGGTGGGATGTGGGTGGGTGGTGTTTATAGGTAGGGATGATGCGCAGAGTGGTTTCTAAGCGTGCGCGCGGCCGTGGTGTCTGTTTCTCGCGCTGGTTTGCTTGCTAATCGGGACGAGCCAGGCTTGCCCGAGTTGGAGCCGAGCGATGCCGGGTGCTGCTTTCGCTGTGTCGAGGTGGAATGTTCACGTACCTGAGCTGTAATCAATCGACAGATGCTGAGGTGCGTGTGGTTGGTGCTGGGAAGATCTATGTAGAAGTGCAGAAGGCAGGTGACAAATGCGCAAGGCTATTCTCAGCTCACTGTTTTCCGCCACCTTCAGGCAAAGGAAGGCGATGGCGTAATTTATGCCCCGCGCCGACAAGGGTCGTGCAAGAGGCTGCTTGCAGCCGAACTCGCTTCACTTCACTTCACCTTTCACGTGTGTCTGCTGCTTTGCTACAGCCGGCGTATGCCATCCTGTATCATCCTCTCTCGAGACACGTCGGCTCCCGCTCGTAAGGAACAGCATCATTGTGCACAGCCGAGCTTTGCATTCCCACCCATTGCATTTGAGAGCATGTCTCGGGCTCCGGCAGGACTGTGCTCCAAACACCCACAGTCGCAACAAAGCTTTGGTGATCCGGACACAGTCCTCATGAGGAGAATACCGCTACGAAGGAGATAATAGTAAACACTTTGTCTTCAGGTCTTCGAGAGATGGACGTTTCATCCGGACTGACGTTGACAGACCGCCCTCCTTGGTCGCGCGACCTGTTAGTGCCCTCCAACTCGTGCAGCTCAGTTCAGTGATAGAACTGCTCAGCAGGAGCTCTCCAGTCAGGAGCTCAACATTGACCTCTTCTCACATCTAGCTGCCATAATGTCCGATGTTAAAAGATCCTGAGGTACGATTCCCCTCCAAGAGCACTCAACTGGAGCCGCAGAGCGTTGAACACTTTACTTCGCCGGCAAGCTGCATTGCACTAGCCCTGTGCGTGTGAGTCAGCTCTTTCCCCGGCTCAAAACACTTGTTTGCGCTTCTCGCCCTCCTCTTCCTGCTTTTCTCTTCCATCCACAGACTGCATCGGCTGTTGTGCATAGCTTGCGCCAGTCTGTGAGATCCGTGTTGCTGTGTTTTGCAAAGCATGGCAACACGTGTGCGCAATCAGCACGTCCGGCATCGAGATTCCTGCAATCTCTGCTAAGTGACTGCTGGCTGCTGTGCATTTCAGGCGGCGCTTGAGCCTTCAGACTCAGACGCACTTGCCTCTCGGTTACGGGCCCAGTCCTTGGGACCACTTCCACTCACCTTTTTGACCTTACATCTTGAGCCCAGCTCAGTTGTGTAACGACATTACCTCTCCTAAACTCACGGTCTTGAGTTTCATCTAAGCTCGACCATCCGTCCCCGGATATGGGCTTAGCCTTAAATCCACTTCTACTAACCCAGCTTCCACAATGGGCATCGAGAATTATGCATGACTCACGGCGCTGGACTGCTCAGTGACATCTGCGAACGTACAATGAGATACCACCACCTCCACCGTATACGCTAAGAGAAGAACCCGTATAGCCCGGAGAGCCATTCGCATCCGGTCATGTCATCATTCGACTAAAACAGGCCCAGCACGGTCACTTAATTTTGACGAGTGGCAACCATCCATGGTTCAGTGACTGCAGTCATTGTGCCCACTCAATCGACTCGGACATCTCTGGCACTGAGCACTTGCTCTGAAAAGCTCGCTATGGCCAGTGATCCTGCCGTAATCACTGGCCGATCCGAGGATGCTCAGCAAGTGCGCTCCGTGCAAAGAGGAGACCAGCACGAGCTGTCAGGGCATCAGTTATCTCGCACGACGAACTCTTGAAGGGACGAGACAGCGGTCATTCCAACACCAGGAAGTGGCCGAACACTCACAATTGGTTCTGTGGTGAACGAGCCTAGCGACTCACGCCAAGAAATGTACAGCGCGTGATCTGCTCCGGCACTCTGGATTCACTCATTCACTCGAATCGGCGCTACTGCATGATGCGCCGACAGCCTTGCTCCCATCATTAGAGTATCGGAGCTTCCAACCACAACAACATCACGCACACCAACACCGACAAAACAACATCGGCACAACAACACCATCACCGAATATCTTCTTCCACGCAAACCGCGTGACCGGCACTAAGCATCTCAGAGATCAAGGACTCGAGTCCGCACGGGTTCCTCGCATCCTTCTCCTTCGATCAAGGCACAAGGCCACATTGTTCTACCTGCAAAGACACTTGGCAGTTCTGTACCGGACCGATTCAACTCTGAACAGACGTCGCCATGTTTTCATCCGTCGGCCCACGTCTGGCGCAGATTGGCGACAGCCGTCAGCCTCCATTGCCAACTCCGACAGCCCAAGCTTGCGACTTGCCATCCTCTACCATCCACGATCTGCCAATCGAGCTCCTTGTGGAGATTGTCGGCTACATATCCGAGCCGCACGACCGTTACTCTCTATGCCTGGCGAGCAAGCCACTCAACAGTGCCGCCACCGCATGTCTCTACCGTTCCGTTTCCGTCGGCAGGGATGCTTTCAGATTGCAAAAACTCGTCCGCACGTTGTCTGAGAGCTCTGCACTGGCGATGCACATCAAGAGCCTCCAGCTTCATCTTCCGGATGATGTGCCCGTCGTTACACCTGCTCAATCCGAGCTCAACGGCTTTCTCGAGGCCATCCGCCCTCTTACACCCCACGATAGCCGGTTCCATCACAAACTGGCCAACGCTCTACGTCACGGCTACTATGACGGCAATGCTATCTTACTGTTGCTTCTCGCAACACAAGTCGATGAACTGCATCTCATACCAGATGGAGGCCACGCCGCATTCCGCCAGTCTCATACCCATCCATGTTCCTCCCAACAGTTTACCGATCTCATCAGAGCCTTACTCGTGTGGGCAGAGACAGCAGGCCCAACTACATCAGTGGGCAGATCAAGCTTGTTCCAGCCAAGAAGTGCGCTGAACAACGTGCGAAAGCTCTGTTTCTATTCAGCTACTTCCCCGGCGTTCGAACCCAGGCCACGCGACTTGCCCGCTGATTGTCTCTCAACAACCTTCCCGTTCCAATACATGTTTCTGCCACGTTTGGAGGATTTGCGAGCGCGCGGTTCGGAATCATGGCAGAGCTTGTCTTCGGGCTATGGACAAGCCAATGCACACATTACTCGCCTCCGTCTTGAGCGGACCAGCATGGACTCGAAGAGCATCGGACTAATTATTCGGACATGCCACAAGCTAGTCGAGTTGCACATTCATTGGCATGACGACATACTTGATTCTCGCTATTCTGACAAAGTCATCGACCTGGACGAAATTCGCTCGGCTTTGAATGAGCATGCAGCGACTCTCAAGCGACTGCAATTGATCTTCCTGACGCCCGAAGTGTCTCTTCAACTCCTCCGTAAGTCTCTCAATCCTCTGCATCTTCTCTGCCCTCAGCCCACTTTCTACCTAGCTGGCTGGTCGCAGCAAAGATGCGTCTTGTAAAACTGCTTGACACGAGCTAACAACTTCCGTAGGGGGCGATCTAGGCACGCTTTCGCATTTCTCGGCTCTCGAAACCCTGCGCATCGACGAGACGTCTCTGTTGAAATCGGACGTCTCTGAGTACATCGACAATTGGGAACCACTGGGTTCATTCCAGCGTGCTTCCGGTTTCCTTCCTCCAAACCTGAAGGAGTTCCGACTCGACTCTCGAAAGCAGCCATTTGCGGAGATAATTCACCAGGTCCTGGCTACGATCAGTGTTATGCTGCCGACCAATCTGACCCGCCTAAATGTCTCGTTTGAGTTCACTTACTGGAAAGAGTTACAACAGCACACAGACTGCTGTCAGTGGCTCTCGTTCCATCCTTCGATCGGCGGATCAACGTGCGGTGGAGGTTTCGATGTGCCGTACAGCAGGATGTTGATTGTCACTGTCGAGCACAAAGATGGGGTTCTGGCCGGCCTACGGGAAGCGCTAGCCACTAACTTGATGAAGGCCATACGAATCGGCTTGGAAGATGAAGAAGTGGATGAGTCTGACGATGACGATAGCGATGAAGAATGAAGAGCAAAGTGCAAGGAGGAGTGATGAGACGGTCATAGCACAATAATACGCACAACAGACAACCCGCTACTGTTTGGAGAAGGAGTTCAAGATTCGTTGAGAACTGGCTACACAGCAAGCGGATGGCGCTGTGCGTGGAAAGCGAGCAGAGTCACTCTCAGTATCAATCGCTACATGAAAGCATGAACAGGCTAAGTCGGTGTTATCATCTTTCCTGAGTCGTACAATTGTGCTTCCACCTCGGCTTGCAATCGGAGGTCCCTGCGATCAATCTTCTTGTTGTTGAGTGGGCCGCTGTTCAACATCTGATGGTCTTGAGCTGCTTGGTGTAGCGTTCCCATCGAGGGCACTGTTGTTCTGTGGTGCATCTGCTGATGCAAGCACTGGCCCTGCAGTGGAGGAAGTGCTACCAACCGGTGAAAGGCTGCTCAAGCTTGGCCTCCTCGTTGGCACGAGGGAAGCAACTCGCGAAGTCATCCTTGACGACACCGCTGACGGAGCACGACTGGCCGCGTCAGCCCTCAAGCGCCGCTTGCGAT
The DNA here is from genome assembly GCA_029490675.1 of Cercospora nicotianae. NCBI lineage: Eukaryota > Fungi > Ascomycota > Dothideomycetes > Mycosphaerellales > Mycosphaerellaceae > Cercospora > Cercospora nicotianae. The sequence continues at coordinate 4,294,477 of JANQAT010000007.1, read as the reverse complement.
CGTGCTTGTCTGCCTCCTGAGCACGACGAATCGCTGCTAAGGATGCATCTCGGTCATCGCGAGCTAGAATAGCTGCTTGCATCTCCAGTGTTTGCTCTACAACGTGTCAACACATGAAAATATCATCATTCTGCGCAACGAACCTGGTGTGAGCTTCATCTCACGAACAGCTAGGACTGGCTCAGCGAAAACGGCGATTCCTTCCTCCTTCAGTAGTTGCCAGCCGATGATCAAGTCAAATGGAGCGTCTTTGGTGGTCACTATGAAGGATGTGTATCGTGATTTCGCGATATCCAGATCATACCATTGGAGCGAAATTACACCAAGAGCTATCATAGGCCCTCCCGTGGCGCTCTGATAGTCCGGTCCATCGTATGGTGCTGTCTCCTGCATCATGTCTAGTCGCTCTATGATTTGAGTATTGATCCAGTTGGGTGTGCTTTGAGTGTCAAATTTGGCCATGGCCACTTCGTGCAGCCGTGAGTGGTCTTTGGGAACAACATGGACAGCTTTTGTGAATGGGTTCGCCGCACTCCTTGCTTGTACCGCATGGAACTCCTGTCGAAATCGATTGATGTCCCGGTCCCGTGATTCAGTCTCCGATACACTGCAGCCTCCCGGTCGTCCTATAATGACTTCTATATGACCATTAACGGTCTTCTCACCTATGAATCCTAGCCCCTCATTGATACTCTGCATAATTTTAGCAAGCCTCTCATCGCTCAGCTCATCGTCGTCAAGCGCGACATTGTATGTAAGTCCGCCATTGATGCTTCCCGAAGCCCTTGCCTCACGTTGCTCACGTAGCAAGGTGTGCGTAATTGAGCTGTTGCAGTTCTGTCAGCCTGTTCTGAGAGCAGAGCTATCCACATACTCACTCCATGACAATATCTCGCAGGAGCATGATGCAGTCCTTCAACTCCTTGAGCGATGACTCCAAAGCATCGTGGCTCCGCAGTGCTGCTCTCACAATGTTGGATTTCTCTCCTGAAAAGTGCTTCTCTACATTATCCAGGCGCTGAATGCATAGCTGCATGCATATCTGAGCACTGTTTGGCAGGCTGTCGCTTTGTAGTGCAGAATTACTGATCTCTGACAGTATTTCTCCGTAGATCTCAAGCTCGAGGGTTGCATCTTTCGGGTACGTCAACGATCTTTGCACTCTGCTCAAGAACGTCTGATAAGTTCCAACGATTGTCAAGATACCACTAGCAGCGCTTATTGGATCCATTCTGGCAGACATGTCGTCGTCAGGAGTATGGTGCTGAATTCGGTCTGCCACAAACAGTGATAAGTTCTGGGTATATCTGGAGAAGACCTCAGCCTGCTGCTGTAACAATGACGCTGGTCTGGCTCATGCTGCGAGGCTTCGTCGTCGCAGTGCTGGAGTGGCAAGATGGTGTTGCGTAGAACAGGGCTGAGACGGTGGGTTGGCACGGGCGAGACGCGCTGACCCCTCAGCTGCTCAGCCTGCATGCAGTCCGAACATGAATAACCAATCAGCACATGAGGACTCCGCCATCGTGCAGAGACATACACTCTTGGCCTCCGCCAGTTGACGTTGAAATACAAATGATGTTCTGGAACTTCAGGAGTAAAATAGTCAGACCGGATCACTACTCGATGCCTGAACAGCAGCAGGAAATCAAGCAAAAGTTGGGCCAGCGCCATAACACCTACATGGATACCAGTTCCAGTCTCTATGGCTACCCAAGACTAGCGAACCTCATGAGTGTTGTATCCGAGACGCGAATCTTTCGCAAATTCAATGAAGTGGCATTGCTTAACATTTTGCGTCTGCAAGCAGAGCTCCAAGACATGGAAGGGGAGCTTGCGAGTATAATCGTAGCGGACCGGACGTCAGGAAATGATGTGCGTCGAGAATGTAGCTTGGAGTTCAAACTTATGCGTGATTTCCTCGAAACCGAAGACGTGGAACAGCAATCTCTGCAGTATGAGCAGATTGAAGAGATGGGGAGGAAGCTGCGTGAGTATAGTAAGTATGTGTGCACATATTGCAACTTCCACATGCTAAGGATATCCAGGCCAGGCCATCTCAGATCTCCTCCAGCTACAACACGTGCTGCCGCCTGCCCAACGTGATTTGGACTTCCTACGAAAATGGCTGGACAGGCCAGATGGAGGTAACGCATTTCTCCGAGATCGCGAGAAGAAAACGTGGACTCAAGACCATGACGGAGACTTCATGTTGCTGTCGTCACGTCAAGTTCAAATTGATCCATTCACGTCTCTCTTGAAAGGGTTGCTTCTGGATATATACCACCGCGTCTGGGGCCACCGCAAGCACGATCGATCGGGTTATCGAGAATATGGCGAGAAAAAGCTGGCCAGAGCGAGCACTGTGATTGTGACAGTCTTAGCCTCAGCACTCCCAGCGATGACAGTTCTCGTACTGTATTTCGTCAAGCGACTCCTGGTGCGAATCGGCTTGATAATCGTCTTCACCAGCCTATTCTCTCTGGCCTTGGCTATCTTCACCACTGCAGACAAGGCCAATATCTTCACTGCTACAGCAACGTAAGATGGAATTCCCATTAGTCATTCTTTTTACTGATTATCTTGCAGTTTCGCAGCTGTGGAAGTAGTCTTTGTGGGAAGTACTGACGCAGGCCTACGCAACAGTACGTGAAGAGAGCTGGCGGCACAGAGTTGACCACGAGATTTGTGTCAGCAAATGAGCATCTCAGCTGAAGTTTTCTTTGCTTTTCTGGCGAGCTCAAGATCGGGCATGATTAAAATGGCGTAACAATGCGAGTAAACAAAACTGCTTGCGTATATCACCAGTTCCGGATACTACCCCTTCACTAGTACTTCCAGGTTACAGCATCCCAACTGCCGTCTACCAAGGCTTATCTATGACCTCCCGACTACTCAAATACACTTTCCGTGCTTCTTGATATCATGCTGACTACCGTGGCAATGGATCTTATCAGAGTCACCCTTGCACCCTCTCAAATAATTGCCACTGCCATCCAACAAAGACCTCGGATTTCCGTCCGACCCACAATCTCCAAACTTGTAGTCCTGGCCATCGATGTTGAAGACTTGATTGCATGCATTACCTTGGAGAGAGCCAGGGATACGGACGGCTGGGCAGGCGGATTTGCCTTCGATCCTGGGAAAGAAAAGGTGGAAGATCAGTGGCAGCAAAGGCGAACGGAAAGTAGTAGTGATGCTTACCAGGCGACCCAGTGGTTCACGCTGTCGCTCTGAAGTTCTTCTCCGTAGCCGATGCCGACACCGATGGGGCCACGTCCGAGGATATCGGGGGCTTGCGATTGCTCGTCGAATGGATAGGCGTTGATGAGGGTGAAGGCGGCGAGAGCCAGGAGAGAGAGTTGGAGCTGCATTTTCTTTTCTTAAGTTGTCTGGGAGGAGTTGACTTGGAACGGTGTCTGAATTTCTCTTGTTCGATGCTGTTGTTGTGGCTGCTGATGTTACTTCCAGCCAGCACTTGAGGACGAATTATATACATCGATCTCTCTGCATCAGGCGTGCCGTCGCTTTCACCGGTATTCACGCTGCTTTCTCATCGTGAAACATGGCCTTCGTGATCACCGCCTCTTTCAGGCTTTTGGACCAGATTGTTTGTCAGCCGCAACGACATCGTTGCCACCATAGCAAAATCTCCTCGTGTCACCAGTGAGTGTTGTCTCTCATTTGCCAGAAGCAAATACCTCCTGTGCAGATGGTAAACTGCCAGAACATATCTGAATTGCTTCAAGACTTCAACATCAGACGAGCCAACAATCGTTTCCGGTTACTATGCTATGTGACTGTTGTCAATCAGAATCTTAGCTCTCAGCTGAGGCCATTCCGAAGTTTCGAAATACGAGAAGTGACATTCCTGTGTAGTAGCATTTGAGCGGCTCGAAAGGTCCCGCTCCACCGTACGACCCATACAGTCGTACAAAATACATCCGGATCCGAGTTCTTGCCATCATATCACCGAAGCTGCGATTCCTTTGTTACAGCGGCTGAGTTCCCGAAAGAGTTGTGAGAAAGGAGACTCTCAGAGCTTGACAGGAACTACGCCAACTGGGAGGGCCTTACAGTAGCCGCAACGTGTTTGTGACCTGAGAGTAAGAAATGAAACATTTGCCGACGACTACTTGTTCATGTGTAACATTGTGCGAGGGAATGTGCGTGACTTGCTTGGTGAGGTCGGCCTTGGACCCTCAAATTCGCTCGTTGCTTTCTTCTTGCAGCCACCGAAGGAATGTGCGTGACTTGCTTCGTGAGGTCGGCCTTGGACCCTCAAATTCGCTCGTTGCTTTCTTCTTGCAGCCACCGAAGCAATGATGGAAGAGTGAGGTGGGATTCAATCCTCTATACACTCTCTTCTGAATATCATGCTAACTGCCATGGCAATGAATCTTATCCGAGTCACCTTTGCATCCTCTCCGATAGTTCCCGCTGCGATCCAAGAAGAACCTTGGTAACCTCCAGCTCCATATCCTTGTGGTGTCCGCATCAAGCGCAGTCGTTGCATTTGCGGCGCCATATTCGGGCTTCTAGTCGTTCTTGTCTTCATGCTCGACATCTTGCATGCCCGCGTCCCTCGATGCATGAGCAGGAGTATCCTGTCTCACCCTCGTCCTGTCATCATCCACACCATTTGCGGCGTCAGATTCGGGCTCCTAGTCGTTCTTATCTTTCTGCTCGGCATCTTGCATGTCCGCGTCTCTCGATGCATGGGCAGGAGTGTCCTGTCTCACACTCGTGCTGCCATCATCGATACCATTTCCACCACGAGCTCCTTCCTCACTCGAAGACTGCGCATCAAAAGGAGAGATCTCACCGAGCTCCCGGTCGACGCGGAGTATGGTCTCAAGCGATGGTGACCGATAATGAATAGGCGGCGTAACTCCCCCGCCGCCACGACTTTCTTCAAATACTCCAAAGGCGTCCAGGCAGCCCTCCCATCGATGTGATCTTCGAGTCGAATCATGTTGTGGTTAATGCCGATTGCCATAAACATGGCTCGCCATGCTACGTGAGGTAAAATGTAGATGTGGTCGTCCATGGGCGGCGTGAGAATCACGACCGGCCCGACGGTTGCGTGCTGGTAGCCGCCATAGTGCCTGTAGTTGGCGCGTTGAGAGTAGGCTTCGAGTCCGGCATTTTCGTTGTGCGAAGACATTGTGTGTATGTTGTGACGAGCACAGTGAGTCGGTTGAGTGAGGATTTTCTGAAGCCTGGGCGGATATGAAGCAGCCGTGATCTCGTCCAGTGGTTGTTAGAGCTTGAGGACCGGACAGGAGTTCCTTCTTTTCTACTAGCGACGCAATCCCGGCGTGAACCAGTGAATAGTTGGTCACAGGCAGTGGTATCCGCATGTGAAGGGACCGAGTGAATAAGCCTTTTAGCAGGGCAATGATGTTGCTTGACTGGGAGACGAGCTCGTGGCAAGAAAAAAGCTGATCTGCCTGTCCTTAGCAATATTCCATCCGTTTAAAATGAAAATTGTCTGGTTCTCGAAGAGCTTCCACAAAACCTAAACCGGGACCAGATAGCGTGAAAAGGGACTACACGCAGCAGGCACAACATCCGACATGCAACTGCTTCACCTAAACGTGTCGCAATTACTCCCAACTCCCCTCTTGTGCAACCAGAAAGAGCGACGTGCTGCAATTTTCTCACCACACCGGCGGCGGAGGAGGTCGTCTCTCATGCGGCCCACCAAACCCACCCCAATAGCCACTTCCCGTCTCTTCCACCTTTTGAATACATCTCGGCTTATCGTGAAATTCTTTCGTGCCAAATGGCCACATCGGCACGAAGCAAATCTCATTGACCGCACAACCGCGACAACGCTTGAATGTGGGCCATCCGAGCCAGTCTTGCAGCTCCTGTAGAGCGATCCGTGCATCCTCGATTGGAAGATCAAGAGCTTCGAAAAGAGAAGTGCAAAGCCGCGTGGTGACTTGAAAGATGGCGGTCGCAGCGGTGTTGTCAGGAGGAAGTGGCAGGGAGCTGAAAGGCTGTGTCGCGCAACGTTTGATTTCGTTGGAAAGATTTCGTGTTCCATAATCGATGAAAGGTCGCACGGCGTTTTCCAGGTCGCGGAAAAAGAGTCTTTCATCAGAATAGTTGCCCTCGGTCAGAGACTGAATGCGATCGGAATAGCGGGAAACGACCAGATCAGCGACGGCCTGCCAGTTGACTGTACGTGCGGGCGCGCTGTAAGGATGTAGAATGATATCCTCAATCGCTTTCAATACTGGTTGCAGGATGTGTGTGTCATTATTGGCGCGCGGCAATTTGTCTTTGTCGAAGTATACGGCATCTTCGAAAGCGTACAGTGTTACGAAATTGTTGTGATCAAGTACAACACGCTCGCCGCCGATGCCATCGTATCGAGAGGCCACTGCTTGTAAGTATGTGAGAGAGTGGTCTCCAAGGGCAGGAAAATCTCTCGGCTTTGGTTTTTGCACTTCGCTAATCCGATCCACAACGAGATTGTGTTTGAACGAGCACATAATGATCTCAAAACCCTGTTCCATTCTCAAGAAGCCATCAATCTTGCCTTCCCAATCGTCTTTCGCCATGGCGCACAAGTGCTCGGCTCTATAGCCTTCATTCAAAGGGTTGCCACCGGGGGATATTTGGGTCTGATTGGCTTCTTCCTGTCATTGGAGTCGTCCATTTTATGAGAACTACGGTGTTCATCCGGATCCCGCAACGCGGAAAAGTTGGGCGCTGGCAGCGGACTGTTGTGGAGCAACACGACATCTTGCAGATCCAGAGTGCCCAGAGAAGACTTTGCCGCAGACTGGCCGTCAAGATACAGTAGTCTCAAGTCATGTTTCGCGCGATAGACATGCAGGTATCCGTGTAAATCTTCTTCAAATTTGGTGTCTCCGCCATTCATGATCTCCTGGCCATAATGAACTCTAGCACGCTCCCGCTGCATCATGGTGTGGCTGAGGGCTTGATCTGTCAAAGGTTCCTGAGAATCACGGGCCTTTAGGTCGTGGCGCGGGGGGTCTGAAGGCTGCTCCTTTGGTCGTCTTTCGTTGTGCTGCAGATTCGCTCGAGGAGCATCTCCACGGCGAGAATCACGTTTACCACCAGGAGGAGGCCCACGTCTGCGAGGAGAAGAAAACACCAGAGCGTGTTCGGGCTCAAAAGCGAGCCACTCCGTTCCCTCGACAGGCTTTGGATCCTGTGTGCCATGATAGAACTGCGTTCCCTGCGGAACAGTCGCAATGAACGCTGACATGCCGTTGTGATGCAATGATGAACCCCATTGTCGCATAGAACTGTGCAAGGTGTTGAAAATATGGTTGGCGTTCTGCCTAGCTGGCTCACTTGATTGAGCTGCTGCTTTGCAGACCGCCAATCCCAAAGCCAGCAGGATTGAAGTCTTATGCATAGTGGCGAGTCCAAGAGTAGCCAAGGGAACTCGGTCGCGAATCGTGTCTATTCGAAATCCGGGCGAAGAACATCTTATCAGGCTGTGAGCTGGTATTGATGTATACCTTCATGCCTGAACTACTGCGCATCGTTCCAAGTGGTGGACCGGGGCCGCGTGTGTATCCCGACCACTTTTTCCGGAACTTTAACATACCCATGCCTTGAACAGCTTAAAAGCGCTCGGCCGAGATCCGTGACGCGTGAGTTTTGATAAAAGTCGTAAGTTTGGGATGGTTGCAGCTTTGAGCATACGTTTCACGCTCTTTCGAAGCGAGGTCCTCGTTGCGTTATCACTTCTTCCCTGGGTTCTGCTGGAAGTTCATGCTGTAACCTCCAGTCTTCTCATCTTTCACAAACTGGAAGTTGTCCGTGCTCATGCCAAACATACCCAATACACTATTTCCCAAACCTTTCAACTTGTCCACCATCTCACCCATTTCTTTCTCCTTCGCCTCATTCAGTTTCGGTGCAAGTGCCCGTACTGCCTCCTTCACAAAACGTAAGTCCGTGGGCGAAAGGCAAGGCTGTATTGTGGGCGACAATAGAATTCTGTAATCCTCGTCTGCAGCTTGGAGGTTCGCCCACCCTGCCAGTTCTGTTTTCGCCTTTGCACGTCGAAGCAGGAGTTTGATCTGAAGCTTGCGCACTTCATCGAGCGTTCGACCACTCTTCTGCAGGTTGGCTATTCGTTCTTCGACATTATCGTCAACCTCTTCGATCCCATCATCTTTGCTCTCATCTTCCTTTCCCTCTTTCCTTGGGTCCTTGGGCTTGGGCAACGGAGGCAGAGGCTCCAGATTCTCAAGATTATTGACACCCTTGTCTGCACTCTCTACAGCTTCTTTCCAGTCTTCCAACTTTATATGACTTGCTGCTATGTTGGAGCGTAGCACTGCCAACTCAAAGTCGAGATAGTTCGGACATGAGGCAAGCGCTCTGTCGTAAGTTTGGATGGCATTTTCGTAGCTCCCTTTGCCGAAGAGTTGGTTACCTGAGCCTTTCAGACTGTTCGATTCGGCGAGGAGTGTGGCCTCCTCTTCGGGCGAGAAGCGTTCGATAACGGGTTTGGTGAGCTTCGGTTCGTCTTGCGGCAGGGTGGGCTGTGGTTTCGGGTCCGTTGCTATCGGTTGTTCGGAGTCGTCCCTGAAGCTGTGAAACGAGGCATCTGAGTCCGAGTCATCGTCTCCCGGCTGATGAGCGGACAGTCGACTATGTTTGGTCATGATGTTGGTTGTTGCAGGAAGCTGGCGTTCAAGTTTCCGCGTGGACAGTGACGACAGGGAAAACAAGCTTCGATGAGCACATGCAAGACATCGGAGACGCTTCCGCACCAATGAAGGGCGGTCGCATTCGATGGAGCTCCAGCAGCTCTTCCATTCAGATTCTGGTCACACCACCGACACCAACACCACGCATCGCCATGGCTGACACAAACGACAATCGCTTCGTGGCCAAAGCGGCTGACGTGGAAGACCGCCTCAAGGCCGACACCGTGGGCCTTGTAACCCTCGATGACTTTCGCAAACGCCGCGCCGAAGCAGCAGAGGGCGGAAGCGGGGCCACAACACCAGATGGCCGGTAAAAACAACAAGACATCCCATCTACCTTCACAGGCACTAACAGCCCAAGCACAGTGAAGGAACGCCAAAATCTACATCATCCAGCATAGCCGCCGGCGGCCCCTTCAAGAAGCGCAAAAAGTCTGCCCCAAAGAAAGGCGGCCTATCCTTCGCGAACGACGACGACGATGAAGACTCCACCACCGAGAAATCGCGACTCGACGAGGACGACTGGGCCAGTGTAGGCGCTACACCACTCGCAGGAACCCGCGCAACAACACCAGCTGGCAACCCACCCTCCGATGCCGAATCCACAACATTCATAAAGAAACCTCTGCGACCCAATGCTTCTGTCTCGCTGGCGCCCAAAGCACTCACGAAGTCAGCTTTGCTTAAAGAAGCTGCGCTCAAAGAGTCGTTGCGGAAGGAATATCATCAGATCCAAGAAGCCGTGAAAGCGACAGAATTCATACTACCATTTGTGTTCTATAACGGCAAGAATGCAGCAGGAGGCAAAGTGCGCTTGAAGAAGGGAGAGCAGATTTGGAAGTTCTTAGAACGAGCGAGGAAAGTAGGAGCGGAGAGCGGAGAGACAGGACGAAAAGATTGGGCGAGGATTTCGGTTGACGATCTGATCATCGTAAAGGGAGATTTGATCTTGGGACATGTGAGTTTGCGCTTCTTCAACTGGAGTCCATGTGGAAAGTGGCTGACTCGCTGATTATCTAGCACTATGACTTCCACTACTTCTTGTTGAATAAGACCGTGGGCTACCACGGGCGACTCTTCAGCGATGCATTTTCTGCCGAGCCGACGGCAGCGACACCGAAACATCTCCTCCCCTCGAAAGGCGCGACCGATACCGAACAGAACGACGCCTCGACTCCTCAACCCGCTACCTCATCCGACGCCACGACCGAGATCTCAGGCGTACAGACCGCCGCCCAACTCCGCCAGCAGAAAGCTCGAGAACTAGCTTCTGCCCTGCCTGACTCTGAACTTGAGGGGTTCGACGAGGATCCCACCTTGACGAAAGTCGTGGATCGACGGTGGTACGAGAAGAATAAACACATTTATCCCGCGAGTAGTTGGGAAGAGTTCGATCCAGAGAGGGAAGAGGAGTATAAGAAGGGCGTCAGGAAGGACCGAAATGGGAATGCCATGTTCTTTTCCAGATAGTGGTCATGGCGGAGCAGTGTTGGTCGTTCGTCGATAGAGGGGCCAATGGCGTAGCCCTTGGCTATGCTGTACTCAGGGCCGGCATGGCGTTTCTTCCCCCTGAGATCCTCCTTTGGACACAATAGGATCCTCAAAGACGCCTTGAATCTTTCCCAAACGGATATCCACAATATTGGAAAATTGCCTCCTCAGAGCAAAGCTCTCTTCTTCCAATATCAACCACTTCCGAAGAACCACCAGATTCCCAAGATTGTCCACAAGATCAAACTGATCGGATTGAGCAAGAACAAAACGACCAAAGGCGTTGGCGCGAACAAAGCCATCACCACATTCTGAGCACATTTCCCCATATACACTTCAAACTTCTTGCTCCGTGTCTGCAACTTTTTCGCGAAATCCTCGAGCGTCAATTCTCCTTCTTTGCTATACCAGCCTGGACTTCCTCTGCTCGAAGATCGTCGGGATCCTGGCCGAGAAGAAGTCGGCGAGGAAGGAGCCGAGGAGACAATGGTAGATGTAAGAGGAGGCATTGCCTCGGAGAAAGAAAAAGATCTCGAGAATGAAAATCGCTGTGATCGAACTTCGGCGGGGTACTCCGTATATGCTGCGCGGCCGAGTGAAGGTCTTTGTGTCTTTGCTGATCTTGTGGCAGGCAAGTGCACTATGCTGATGAGATCTCTCGAATCTGTAGGTAAAGACCGTATGTACGCATCCGTTTTGCCGTTCAAGACGAGGGAGAGTGTATTCATCTTGGAAGTTGCGAGGGGGTCGGTGCGTTTATATCGCTTCTTCCTCGTATCGCGTGTGGTTTGGTGTAGAGTAGCTCGATTGAGCCCAAGTGTGGATCACCCCGGTTCGACTGGTGTCACGCTTTCGCTGGCAGAGGAATTTTTCGCTGTTATGCTTCTGCGAGCTTCTATGGGTGTTCGTGATTATCTGCAGATTGTTGCGTCGGCGTCTGACCTGTTCCCGACTCGGTTTGGGCTTTTTGCAGCGACGGACTTTCGATAGTCTAGGCTTGCGAGTGGGTCGTTTTGCAAGGTGGGAGGGGAGCTGGAGATCGATCGAAGGTCGCTAGGAGTGGAATGTCGAGAGCGGTACGTGCTGTGGATTGCAATGGGGAAGAATCAACCTGACATATATCCAGCGTAGTGCAGAACACCGCAGTAGACGCTCTCAGCGCCGTGTATTACCATCGCCGTCACATCGTCGGCAGTAAGTTCGAGGCATGGTCGTTCTGGGAGACGGCACGCCCATGCTTGTGGCGTGTGCGCAATCATCGGAATGTGATTGGCCAACACTTGCGTCTTTGTCGCCGTTTGCAGTAAGCCGGGTGAGGAGACTTGAGCGAATGGCTGTCCGATCTGCGACCACAGGTACAGCGGACAGGTTCTCAGCGTTATCGCAATGCTGTTTTATGCAGGTCTTTGGTTGTCATCTGGTCTTGGTCTGATTCATGGGCAGATTGTTCTTCTGCTTCTCAATCCTGCTAGTGAGGGGAATCCCAGCATGGGTTGTCGTTGCCGACTTGTGCCGATGACCTGGCCGGGAGTCACGAGTGGCAAGATGTCGCTGCACTTCACCTTTCCACTGCCATGTTGCATACACCATCCAAATCTCCTCAAGCGGACGTCAAGTATGCATTGATGTTGGAGGATTGGCTGCGACTTCGTCAAACATGCCACCGCAAGTGCATCTGCGGTCATCGCCTCTCGACGATGGCAGAGCATCGAATTGATGCGACGCCGAGGTAGGAGATCATGTTGATGAACACAGCTCTGGGAATAGCTTTCTGCAGAAGAGTACGCTGGCCGTAGAGTTGTCTGGTAACTTGACATTTACCGTAGATGCTAAACAATCCAACCACGGTTCACAGCACGTGGTTGCTTGCCTTCACCACACTGCTCCGACGCACCAGAAATTTAAAAAAAAAAAAGTCCAGTATTCTCAAGATTCTCTTCCACAAACACACTCAGTATCGCAGACTCCGATATAATGGCAACCATGCAGCGGCTCAGAGAAGAGGACGACACAGTCCTCCGTGGTTCCGAATATGAAGAAGACACAGATTTCCGCCGACGTACTCTCCGCTCATGCACTGTCGACGAAGCAAAGGGCATATTCGAAGACGAGGATCCAGAAGAACCATCTCTGCGCCAAAATGCCATCGTTCTCCCTCAAGAGGTCATAGACATGATCCTCGAATACCTCTTCGACGATGACCCGCACGCTCAACCATGCGTTCAAATCAATTCCAACTTTCAAACTCCCCTCGCCCTCCGTCTATGCCGCTGGACCCGGGAGAAATACGCCGCGAAATACTTCACCCGCACAAAATTCATCCTCTCCGCTCACAAATTCATGCACGCTAGCTTCTTCAAATACTTCCACAGGCTTCCTTACGAAAGGACATGGTGCTACATCTACCAATGGTGCGAAAATGAAAACGGCTGTGAAGTTTGGATATCTCGCGAACCGCGGTCGCATCCTCGGCATCGACGTTACCAATGCAAGTGGTCTCGAGAATGGCCGGACGGCTTTTTCCGCGAGAATGAACAGTGGATTGGGAGGTTGCGAACTGTGAAGCAATTCTATCGCCGACGTGCCAAGGATCACGAGGTGTGGAGACGGTCTTTAGAGCCCACGAGTTTTGGAACGGAACCTACGGCTTTCACAGTGTGCTTAGTCATTCTATGCGTTGCTGTCATGAGTATGACCATTCGCGAAGGCTGAAAGGGAGTCTTCAGTTTCGAATCCACAGCGAGCTTTGGAGTCCGAGTGCAGAACGGATCGAATAACCTTTGAGGATTGAAGCAGTGGCAAGATCTCGCCTCGATATTGGTTGAACATTAACACATATAGCTTCTGTGCGTGATAAAAATACGACATGTAGCGAAACATCAGTCTTGCGCGACACCATATGAGCCAGCTTGGACGAGCAGCAACGCAGCTGTACAGATGCACAAGTGCACCGGCCATTCAACCTCTCACTGCCTCGTTCTCCTGGTCTACGTCTGAATCGTCATATCCCAAAGCCTCTCTGCGAGAAATGAGCTGTGACCTGCGCGGCGTGGACGAGTTTGGCGTTGCAGACTGCTGGGTAGTAGCATCCTTCTGAGTCACGCCGAACATCTCGATGAAGTTGATGGGATCCGAGGATCGCCCTGCTGAGCTTTCTGTTACGGCCATCGCATCTTCAAACTCGGTTGCGACAGGGGTGTGCATTTCGTAAGGATCTCCGTTTTGCTCATCGTATTCGAGTTCATCATCTTGGAGCTCGTTGCGTTGGAGCTCGTTGCGTTGGAGCTCATCGCGTTGGTGCTCATCGTGTGAAAGCTCATTGTGACGCGATACATCGTGTCGGAACTCCTCGCTAGCATTATTGCCGCTGTTCGCACTGCTGGCTGGGTCGAGTGGCATCGGTGGTTTTGGCAATGTCTCGCGCTGTGAAGGCATGCGATCGAGCGGCAAGTCCAGGTTTGGCCTCTCGACTGTCGGCTGCAGCTCCAAGCCAGTCTGCCCGATATCGACCTCAGTTTGGCCCTCTGCCTCAATGTGCTCTTCATCGCCTGTGCTTCCGGTTGTGTCCTGTGGTGAAGGCGATCTCGAGTGCTCCTCACGAGCCTCCGGCGCACGGGTAACGGGATGTTCTAGGTATGGCTTTTGAACAACCAATATTGCGTCAGTTGCAGAACGTGGCTGCTCGAAGAGCGTTTGAACCACAGCTGCGAATGTTATTGAAGACTGTGAGCCTACCTTGAGCCTCACTTGATCCTCAACGTATGTCGGCAGAGGAAATGGGACCGTATCTGGACCAGGAGTGGCATGGAACGTTGTTGCAGGAGTAGGGACCTCGTGAGCCAGAGTGGCGCTCGTGTCAACAGTAAGAAGCGAGGAGTCGCGTGAGTTTGCAGCTTCATCATGCGCCGCCATGCCGGATTCGTCCGTATCGGGCAAGTTGCTCACTTGCGTGCACGCAGTCAACAACTTGTCGTGCATGGTCGCAGTATCGCGGCTGTCTTCGCGCGAAAGCATGCTCGGCAGATTCGGCATGGGATCGTCGTGGTCATTGGCTGCCAACGCAGGCGTCCTCTCGTCGTCTCTGTCATCGTTGCTGCTGATGGTGATTGGCTCATTTTTCTGTGTTTTCGCGATCGCCTGAAGGTAGTTAGTGGCAGCCATGAGTGTGAGTTTTGAGCTCGTACCATGTTCACAAGATCATCGATTTCTTCTGCTTCCTTCGCACGGAATGCCGACTTGTTGGATGGCTTGGCTTTGGCTTTGGCCTTGGTACCTCGCTTCTTCTTTGTTCGTGAAGGTGGTTCGCCCTCAAGTGACTTCAGCTTCTTCCTCGGCTTGCCTTTCACGACTTCTGCCTGTTCGTTCCCAGACTTTTCGGATGCGTCCACTTCATTGGTGATCGAGGCAGGACGCTTCTTCAGATTCGTTGAAGCAAACGAGTCTTCCTGATCGGCTTGCGTGAGGATTGGTCGATGTCGATACCCGGGTATCCCGTGGTCCTGAGGATGATACTTGTTGGAGTAATTGACAGCTTTCCTTGCTGCCTCTCGGGCTGAGTGGCGGGATGCCTTCGGATCTGGCAGGCGTGGTTCAATCACAAAGGTCTGGATCGTCCTGCGTAGTTCGGCCTCGTCCTGCGAATCCTCGGACGGCTTATCATGGGATGTTTCATCGCTGAGATCTTCGTCGCTGTCGATGGTCGCAGAATCATCCTCATCCTCGGCCTCGGACATGGCAAGCGAAGCAGACTTTGACTGTCTTCGGATTGCAGCGCTGTTGGGGCGCGTCACTCTATCCATTGGATGGTACTTCATGTCCTGCATCACTGTTAGAATGATAGACTCGAGAACCTACGGGATGACACTTGCGTATGAGACATCTTTTCCGAGACCTCGCGACGCGCGAGTAGTGTGCTTTGTTGACAGCGGAGACTTGGTGCCATTGTCATCATCATCTGCAGATTCCACTGTGTGCTTGACGCTGTTGTCAATGATATATTTGTCTGGATTCAGACCTCTGAGCGCGCCTGGCAATCTAGGTGATGGTGGATCTGGCGAGACTTCTATCCGTTCTTGCGTCGGCCTGACTCGTTGCTTGCCAGTTTGTTTCTTGCCAGCCATGGCGAGTCTTGTAGGGATGTGTATTGGTATGGTGTCGCGATTGTGCTTCGTAAAGGAGTGTACATGATTGAGGAGGTCAGCTTTCTAGGCGGCAGACACGCTCTTGCCATGGACGCGTTCGAGGAAGGAGTGACTTGGGAAGCTACGCGAGCGCTTCACTCTTCGTGGCGCATCATCACTACACGAATGTCTCTGCGGCGCTCCCTTCCCGCTCATGTTAGTCAACATCACTTACCTCTACGATGGCGTATTGTGCTGCGTCCTGCGAAAGTGCTGCCTCTTGTCGGAACTGGAAGCGAGCCATCTGGAGGGACCGCGACCGGGTGCTCTTCCTACAACGAATTGCTTGGTCCTGGCGTCTCGGAAACCTGGCTATGCAAGCTATGAGCTCTCAAGCATTATATGTTGCCTGCTCAATAAGGCCGTAGGACGAAATGCTGTAGACCCGTGTCAATAGCGGGTCTCCTTGACATCTCTCACCCGAGCGAGGTTCGAAGTTCCCACAGCGACATGGACAGTATCGACGAGCATCGCGCCACAATTGAGGCAGCACAACTTCGTGCTCACCGAACGCAAGCACCCGGTAGGCTTTCCGACAAAGCGTTGCCTGCTTCAGCTTGGCGGGCGATCCAGCGTGACATTGCATGCCGTCTCGAGGGAAAAGAACAGGTCTGGGTGTTTTCTTGAACGATGCCGTGTCGATAGTGGATGAAAAAGAGGGAGGACGAAGTAGTGGATCAAGCATGAGTTTCCTGGTCTGGTCTACCGTCTACCTCCTGCTCAGCCCCAATGCCCGTGCTCCCTATAAGAAAATGGCTCGGCTTGAGATTGACTTTCCACCTTCGTATTGCGGCAACCTTCATCTCACCTCACTTCATCATCATTGTCCAGCTCTTGCTGTGTGGTCTGCAGTAGAAAGAAGCTCGTAGATCGTACCTGCAGGTGGGTAGAAAGCTTGTCTGTTTGTTGCATTGCATCATCCGTTGCTGCCTCAAAGCTCGTCCAACACCATAAACTTCACACTTCTAAAACACTCGTACAACTTATCGCAACACAAGAAAGACTCTACCAATACAGTTCTCCACCATGGCAGTCGAACCAGGCAAGCGCAACAAGCGCTTCGTCCCACTTGGTAAGCCATCGCACCTCTGCCAGACGCCCAGCAACTTACTTACGAACTACCAGAGAACAACCCCGAAGTAATGACCTCCCTCCTCCACAACCTCGGCCTCTCCAAATCCCTCTCCTTCCACGACGTCTTCTCAATCGACGACCCGGACCTCCTCGCCTTCGTCCCACGCCCTGCCCACGCCCTCCTCCTCGTCTTCCCCGTCTCTCAAACCTACGAGAAATTCCGGCACGAAGAAGACAGCTCCAAATCCGAATACACCGGCAGTGGCCCTTCAGAACCGGTAATCTGGTACAAACAAACGATCGGAAATGCCTGTGGACTCATAGGTCTTTTACACGGCGTCAGTAATGGACAAGCGAGAACTTACATTCAGTCCGGCACGGCGCTGGAAGATCTGGTGAAGAAGGCTGAGCCGTTAGATCCGGTGAAGCGAGCGGAGTTGTTGGAGGAGACGGAGGCGTTGGAAACTGCGCATCAGGCTGCGGCTGCGACGGGCGATACGCAAGCGCCAAGCGCAGAGGACAGTATCGATTTGCATTACGTCTGTTTCGTGAAGGGGAAGAATGGGAATTTGTGGGAGCTCGATGGGAGGAGAAAGGGCCCACTTGATCGAGGGAGCATTGGGAAGGATGAGGATGTGCTGAGTCCAGCGGCGCTAGAGAAAGGCGTAAGAGCGTTTTTGAAGAGAGAGGAAGAGGCTGGGGGCGGAGAGCTGAGGTTCAGTTTGATCGTACTGGCGGAAGCACTGGATTGAGGGGCCAGCCAAGTGCTGTATGAGGGCAAGAGAATGATAACGATGATATGATATGACACAAGAGCTTTTGGGAAGCAAGCGGGATGTAGGATCGTCGACATCAGCTACAGGCCGGCTGCGCTCCCTGCGGCTCCAGCTCTTATAGAAGTGCTGGAAGAGCAGCTCATCACCATGCGCACATGGTCCGCACCAGGAAGCTTGGAACAGAGATGACGATATTAACTTGAACATGCGGTATCTTATCACGCCAATGAAGGCAGCCGTCAAGCTCTACACTGCACACTTCTACGCCATACACATGCGCTCTGTTTGCCATACATGCCCTCCGCTATGCAACGAAAGTCAAAAAAAGAGTTCCCAACGCCAATCGCTCATGCCGCGTTATACAAAGTTCATCTTCGAGCCTGTTCTTCAGCCTGTTCCTCAGTGCCCTCCTCTTCCTCCTCTTCAGGCTCCGGAGGAGGCGGATTATCCTTCCCGGCCAGCTCAGGTCCAATGTAAAGGTCCTCTCCCTCGTACGCACCACACATGGCATTCCACGGCACGTAAGCTCCATTGTCCACCCAAGCTCCACCCTTCTCATCTTCCAGCTGCGGTCTCGCGTGCGTAACGACGGGAACAGCGCCTCGCCAGTTCGTCCCGGCAGCTTTCGCGAAGACAAATTGTCCTTTTCGGAGTCCACTCTGTCTACCTGTGGTACCGCTGCTCAAGACGTGCTCTTTCTTTTTCGTGGCTTTCAGGAGCTCTTCACCATATGGATGGAACCACATTCGCGGCCACCAGCGGTCTCGAATCCCTTTGTCGCCTGTGACGTGGAAGAGCGGGAAAGCTTCTTTCGTGACGAGGTTGGTGCCCAGATTGGTTTCGGTCCAAGACTGGTTCTTAGGCATGTCTGTAGGTTCATCTGCTGCGGCGAATGGAGGATCCGTCTCGAGGATGTCGTCGGTGAGTTTGAGTTTGTCGATGCGAATGTCTTTGACCCATCCGTCGGCCACTTCACCTCCTCCAAATCGGTCGTCTTGCGGAATGTCCGGGTAAGTCTCGCTCGTCATGTTGAAGCGCATCCAGGTGAGATGCTTCTCAAATGCAGCTGCTGTTTGGAACATCTCTGTCCTGTAGTCGAGACAAATATGATACTCCGTTCTCCGGCCCTTGGGGATCTCAGGCATGATCCCCTTGACGCCCTCGAGCACTTCAGGTGCTTCAAAGTTCCCATCACGTAGACGCCTTCGCTGGATTTCCTGCTCAGCCCAGACTTCGGCAAAGTAGAGTTGATCACTGTTTCGGAACTCATAGTTCGAATCGTATCTTCGGCTGACCATGTCCAGTGTTGCCGCGAAGTAGTCTCGAAGATCGCCTACTGGACCCATGATAGTACCACTATTCAGCCATCTTGGTCTGGCAGTAAGCATGATCACATCGGTGGCAGGGCCGAACGAGTCCTTCGGCAAAGGTGATTCCGGCACTGCCCAACTCGCGGGATCATCGATTCCTTGCGGCCAGAAGATCTTATCCGGTCCCACGACGATGGAATTTCGAACGTAGTCACCGCCGTGATATTTGCCAAGCAACCCTTGTTGCCTTAAGCGCTCGTCGTTCTGCTTGATCACGCTGTGATACCTCTCAATCATGACCTCTGGTCGCAGTTGGAGCCAGATGTCGTACGCGTCGAGCAAGAGAACCAAATCATTGTCGGCGCTTGGAGGCAGAGAGCGCAGATAGGTCAAGGTCTCCGTGATCTTGAACAAATGCGACTCGGAGCCATTGTACATTCCTCGTCCATCCCAGCCGATGAAGATGGGTTCGGGATAGCCAGTTACTGCTGCTGATAACAGAAGTCGACAAAAGTGCAAATTCGGCCCCGTTGCAGGAAGAAGCAGATGAAAAGCTCTTGATCGCGAGGCATGTTTGATGTAGCTTAATGAAACGTCTTTGATCTTTGTAAAGTGGTATCCAAAGAGAAACGGAAGCAGCAAGATGCCAAAGGCCACGGCCGTCAAGAAGGCAAACCGCTTATTAGCGATCATCGTCGCGACTGTCGAGCGGAAAGGAGGGGAAGCGGCGTTGTTCCTCGTCGTTGCTGCATACGCTTCTTGTCGAGTTGTACGTGCCTTTGCGGACGGCAACAGAAGGGCAATCGGGCTCCGGCAAGGTGTTGCGGGTCCAGTTTTCTAGCCAGTTCTAAAGAAGGAAAGGCCCGTGAAGAAGGCGGTGGCTGATTAGTATGTTCTTGTTCGACTTTGCTCGCCAAGCGCAAAAGGATGGCAAGCTGATGAGCAGTCTCCGCCTACCAACAAAGGACGTAAGAAGTGAAGTTACACGAGGAAGGATCGCCGACACTGGCACCAGCGGTTGGCGGCGCGTGCAAGCAAACGACGACTAACACCTAGCGACGGGCCATGACTGAGGGGAGGCGAGTCGCGACGACGCGGGCGAGTGAGAGTCGGCGTGCGGATTCCACACCCGCGGGCTGCTGACATTGGCGGTGGATTCGCTCGAACAGCAGCCTCTCTGCTTTGTGCATGGCCGCATAGACCCAGAAATGCCATCTTGCCGCCAAGCGAGGGGGCCTCGTCATCGGGCGTTGTTTCCCTCTTGCCTCATGTTCGGCGCGCAGGAGGATCAGGAGGTCAGACCACAGCGCCTACAGTGTTGATTGTGCCGTGCATGGGGGATCGATATCTCGCACGTATCGCGTCTAATCCGATGTTCGGCTGCACTATAGGTTCTCAGTAAGTGTACGCCGCGGTTCAACTAGTCAAGCAAGCTACAGTAATACCAAACCCCGGCAGCAGCCAAAATTTCTAATTCAAGGATTCGGCCTGTCTCATGTCGCAAGCGCCGATCCTGGCTGCCACGGTGAGGGGCGTTCGCTTTCGGCTTCACCTCGAATGTTCACGAACAACTAGGACTCACCTCAGGTACGAGCGCTACCTCCTTCACCAAGACATAGCACCCACCATGCCAAGTACACCAACTCCTTCAGTGGACCCTACACAACACATGCATGTTCCTCCTGCGGGAAAAATAAGATGCCGTGAACCCGGACCAGAAGTCTCAGCAAAGTACAAGGATTAGATATGAAGTGACGACACTTGGGCTGACCGAGTGGGCCGATGGCAAAGTGCTTGCTGGATCAGCCGGGTTCGGCTTGCACGTTAAAGCTTGGCGAATGCTTAGATTCAAATGACCTTTTCCGGTTGATGCATGGTGTGGTTTTCGTGTGGCTTTCACAAAGTTTCATCCAGAAGTTCGGCTGCTGTTCCTTACCAGGCCCGGTCCCTGCCGCATGAGTAGCAAGTGCTGACGCGGACTGCTGTATTTGATACCAGACCTATAAGGAACGCTGTGCTGCTGTGCTACCTATTATTATGCTGGGATTGCTTAATGACTGCGTGAGCAGTATAATCCTTCGTAATCTATGTCGCCAAGTTCCAAAGAATATTCGCGTCATGAAATGAGGCCATCCAGCGACCTTCGGAGTCGAAACAACGCCCATGTCCAATGCAAATGTCTAGCGCAACGTTCAAGAGGTCTGGAATCCCGTGCAACCATTACGCGCGTCTCGATTCATGTGTGGTGTGCGAGATGCTGTGTCATCCACATTCCATCTCAAACCTGGAGCGTACGCTAAGCTCCGATTCATCGAGTGGTCCCGATCAACGTTGTGCGCAACCCCATCACATGCAACCCCATGGGCTACAAGTTTCATCGACTAGCGGAGAATCTTTGGGACGCTGACCTCACCGAAAGATCCGTCCACCTCCGAGTAAGCTTGCAAATCCCTATGCAAGAACATCTACAAGCGTCGCTGCCGCGCACCTGGCTTGCCAATGCACTCAACGGTGAACCCCAAGCTCGCAAGCTTCTGGCTGTCCACTACGTTGCGTCCATCGAAGACTAATCTCGGCCGTTTCATCGAGCTGGCAATTTGGGCCCAGTCCACCCTCTTGTTGGCTGGGTCGATGGGGTCGACATACTCTGGACGTTCACGTTCAGTGGGCGCCGGTGTCCCAATAGCACTGTCCAAGAACTCACTTTCCCCCTCCGAATTGGATGAGGAATCGAAGTGACCGTTTGCTTGCGTGTACGTTGTTTGCTTCGTGCCGTTCGACTTCTCTGCCACACGATCGGTCTTGAATTCGTCCCACTCGGTAAGTATGACCACGGCACTGGCGTCGGCGCATGCAGAGATTGCGTCAGGATAGACAGTGACGCGTTGCTTGACCACATCGGGTCGATGCTCACGAATCAGATCCTGCTGAATCGTCGCTTCTGACACCTGGGGGTCGTAGATTGCAATCTTTGCACCTTCAGCAATGAGCTGGCCAACAATTGTGATCGCGGCGCTCTCCCGTGTGTCGCCAGTATTCTTCTTGTAAGCGAAGCCTAAGATGGCGATCTTCTTTAGGCGAAGAGTGTTGTATAGTCGTTTCGTTATCCTCTTAGCGAACCGCTCTTTCTGATACTCGTTGATGTCTACCACCGACTTCCAGTACGCGGAGACTTCAGGAAGGTGAAGGGTCTCAGCGATGTATGCTAAGCTGAGAACATCTTTCTTGAAACATGAGCCTCCGAAGCCTGCCGACGCCTTGAGCATCTTGGGCCCTATTCTGGTATCTTGCCCAACGGCAAATGCAAGCTCTTCGATGTTCGCTCCTGTAGCTTCGCATATTGCGCTCAAGGAGTTGATGCTGGAGATGCGTTGCGCGAGCATGCAATTGGCAGCAAGTTTGGCAAGCTCTGAAGACCAGAGATTGATTGTGATGATGCGGTCCCGTGGCACCCATGCAGCATAAACATCTGCCAAAGCTGTGGCTGCCACAAGCGATCTTTCGTCCTTGTGCGAACCGATGAGCACTCGATCAGGCTTCATCAGATCATTCATCGCTGTGCCCTCCGCCAAAAATTCTGGGTTCGACAGAATGTCGAAGTGAACATTGGGCGCAGCGTGCGCGTCGAGAATCTCTTGGATGTTGTCCGCTGTTCCACATGGCACTGTGCTCTTCTCAACAATGATTTTGTCGTTTGTCGCGACCTCTGCAATATGTCGTGCAGCCGATTCAACGTATGCGAGGTCCGATGCCCCTCCTGCACCGAGACCTTCCGTCTTCGTAGGAGTGTTGACAGCGATGAAGATAAGGTCGGCCTCGTTTATCACGCCGGAAACGTCGGTCGAGAAGTGCAGGTTCGGTTGGCGACGGCCATCTTTGCAGTCGCGGGCGACTTCAACTACATCGAAAAGGCCGGGCTCGTAGATGGGCAGGGCGTTCGATTTCCAAGCCTGGATGCGGTCTTCACTCAAGTCAACGACCGTTACGGTGATGTCTGGGTTGTGTTGCGCAATGACCGCGCTGGTGGGTCCGCCCTATCGTAAATGTTAACCATGTCAGGTACGAGATCAGCTTCAGAGAAACTGACAACGTAACCTGCGCCAATGCAGCAGATCTTCTTCACCGTCTTGCGGCTGCCTTGAGCGGTAACAACGGTTGGAGCCATAATAACGAATGTGGGTTTCTCAAGAGGAAACGGTCGAGCAGCGCCGAAGGGTGAGCAATGTGGTGCACATGGACAGACCCCCTGGTCGAGAAGACTTTCCAAGAGCCGCGGCGGTTGTGAAGAAGGGTCGCGGAGTTAAAAGTAGCGCGGGAAGCCACCAGTTGAGCTTATCTGGAAAACGTGGTTGAGACTTGTGGCTGGAGGAGACTGCCACAGCAGCTGCAGCTCTGTTTGGGGGGTGATACTTGTAAAACGAAGCCCGCAGCTCCGGTGTTCGCGTGATTGCTGAGCTGGAGCACAAGGCTCGTTCAGATGCTGGTTCGTGCAGGATATGTGCCACAGCGTTGGGCGTGGCGTCGTCACGGACAAGAATTCTTTTCGTGGCTCCAAGACGCCCAAGTGCTGGTGCTGCTCGGCTGCTTGAATCCTCCTCCTCAGGGGTAACGGAGCTACTGTGCCTTTATCGGATGCCACGCTTGCTGGGACAGGATCCACGGAGCGGCTTCTCCTTCCTGCTCTCACAGGGCACCGAAGGCATCATCTCACTCGTTGCTGAAGATCGGAAGACACTCCGCACATTCGGCGGGCCACGCTTCGTATTTCGGGAGCTCGTGATTACTGGAGGGAGAAAAACCTGATGAGCGCAGACTCTTGGGCCCCACGTTGCTGCAGTCGCCAAGAGCGCAAGGCCAGCGCGCGGACGGGTGGTCGGCAGGAGGCGGTGGGGCGCGCGAGTATCGCTTCGAGGCATTGACACGGGTGGCGGCCATCGTGTCATTTGTATGCGGATTGCGGTGAAGGGGAGCGTACTGCAGTCGCCAATCGCGCCCGCCGTGCCATCGTGGGAGTGTGATTCGCAAGGATGCGCGTCGCGTCCAAAGAGTGCAACGGCGAAGGAACGTCCAGCATTGGCTTATCGGCAGCCGGTGCGAAGAGCAGTAAAAGTGTCAGACCACAGCCACCCACAGTGGATCTGACTGTGGCACTCGCGGCTTTTCGCGGAACGCTTGGCTCGCAGCCCTGCCGAGAGGCGCAGAATCAGCCTGACACTCGTGCTCGCGCTACCGCTCAAGTGCCATCTGGACCTTCCGATTGGAGTCCACCACCGCCGTATTGGTCCAGCAAAGAGCGAGCTGTTCCTTCCCTTCATCTTCTTCATTATTATGTTTATGCTAGCGGCATGAATGCCAAGTATCGGCTGAACGCAGGAGACGACCACTCACATATCACAGCCGAGTCCCGCGTGCGACGAGCAGTGATTGCATCCAACAAGCATTCAGCCTCTGTCATCAGCGCAGCCGTGCGATCCGAACGCCTCACTGCCCTTGGCTCGCTCGGATCTTTCTGCTTGCAAGTAGCCACTTTGCATTCGTAATGACATGACAGTCGACCATCGACTTCAATCATCACTTGGACTGGCCAGCTTGGGACTATTCGATGGATGCGCAACGAGAGAGGGAACTCCATGATTCCATGGACACGGACGGGGTGCCGGAGAATCACGAACTCCTCGATAAGGATGAGCGCGATGTAGAATCGCAAGAACAACCGAGCGCCACACCTCTGGAATACACGGTATCAACCAGCAAGAAGCTCACGTATCTCGGCCTCTATTTCCTCCTCAATCTCAGTGTCACACTATCGAACAAGGCTCTTCTCCGCAACGCCTCCCTGCCATGGCTCCTCACATTCTCACATACCTTCGCAACATCAATAGGATGCTCGATACTTCTGGCAACAGGCCAGATGAAGCTCTCGAAGCTAACATTACGAGACAATCTCATCCTCGTGGCATTCTCAACGCTTTTCACAGTAAACATTGCCATCAGTAACGTTTCTTTGTAAGTGCCTCAATGCCTGCTGCCATGTCTGTACTAACACATTACAGGGCACTAGTATCCGTACCTTTCCATCAAGTCATGCGAAGCACATGTCCCGTCATGACCATATTTATCTATCGCGTGGCGTACGGCCGGACTTACGACCACGAAACATATCTTTCGATGATTCCCCTCATCATCGGAGTAGGCCTGGCTACGTTTGGCGACTACTACTTCACCGCGATCGGTTTCACACTCACGCTGCTTGGAGTGGTACTTGCGAGCGTCAAAACAGTGGCTACGAACCGCCTCATGACCGGAAACCTGAAATTGCCAGCCATGGAAGTCCTATTCAGGATGTGCCCACTGGCTGCAATTCAGTGTCTCTTCTATGCCGCCGGAAGCGGTGAATTCGCAAAGCTACGTGACTATTCAAACGAAGGAGCCTTCTCGACCGGCATTCTGGTCTCCATTGTTGGAAACGCTGCCATGGCATTTGGCTTGAACCTTGTATCTTTCCAAACGAACAAGGTCGCCGGAGCCCTCACGATCAGCGTATGCGGAAACGTCAAACAATGCTTGACGATTTTACTCGGCATCGTTCTCTTCAACGTGCAAGTTGGGATAGTAAATGGTTTTGGCATGTTGATTGCCACAGCGGGCGCTGCATACTACTCGAAAGTCGAATTGGACCGGAAGAAGGCTGCATCATAATTTGCATTTGTTGGCATTTGCATTTCCTGATTCGATTCTGGCGGATACCCAAATATGGCATTGCATTTTGCATAGGTAGGAGTTGGCAGCAGTAAAGCTCTCAGGACAGGGTCGATAGAGACAGAACCACCCGAGGATACAGTCTCCAATTTCAAAACATCATCACATCGTTCACCAATATCCAAAGGTATGTCGCGTTCGTTCATTCCATTGCTGAACAGCCACTGATCTGAAAAGCCAAACAATCCTACGTCGTGGATCGCGATAGCCAAGAAATCATCCTGAAGGATGGTCACACAGCATGACTATACGAGCGATACGTTGCCAAGCATAGAAACACTGGTGGCTGTGTGCTGTGTGCCACAGATTAGCAAGACCCATACGCAAGGCGCCTGCGGCTGAGAGCGCAATCCTTCACGGTACGGTACAACCGCGCCGAAAAGAGCTGAACATGCTGCCTAATCCACTACATCATTGCAACCAGCAGATAACTATCGCACGCCATACTGTGACCTCACAACCAACCAGCCAGCCGATCATAAGTCTGTTACAAGTTTCACATATCCTTGGGCGCCACGATGCCGACAGGCCGAACCGTCGGCATCGCACTAGGAGTCACCACCGGAGTCGCAGTTCTCTTTGCGATTTTCATGCTTGTGCGGAAGAAGCATATTTACATTTCTTTTATTCCTGGATTGGGCGAGTCGAGGGATAGACTTGCGGCTAGGACGGGACATGAAGGGAGAAGGGTGAAGAAGAATAAAAATTTGAGGTCGGTTGAGGTGCCTTTTGGGCAGAAGTTGCAGGTTTATAAGGGGCCTGAGGTGGGAGGAGATAAGGATCTTGAGAGGGGTGAGGGTGTGAGGGATGAGGGAAGGTGAGGACGGACTGGACTGGAGTTTCAAGTGAGCTTGACTTCACTTCAGGATCGTAGTACGCCAAATGCTTCTTGGATACTGGCTCTTTCCAAGGTCTTCGATATTAAATTCGAACATCCAATGCTCTATCCGAGCGCAGAGGGAAGCTCGGAAACTGGTAGTAGCGGAAGGTCTGTTCTACCGATCACACCAGCCTGCGAGTTGGCTCCATCTGCAAAGGCAAGCACCAGACGCTTCGAAGGAGGCGACAGCGGCTTCCAACCGCAAAAGGCAGGAGAGCGCCTGCGATGCACCAAGAACAACTTCCCACGCGAAAGACCGCACCTGCGTATTTCACCTCTCCGCCTTCTCTCCTGGCAACGCTCTTGCAGTATCGACATCGAGGAAAGCACAAGGTGATGCGCCGACGTGGACTCCTTTCCAGCTGCCCCCTTCATGTTTCTTCTTCCACACCACATCTTCATCACCAGGAGCAAACGACTACAGCGCCATTCAATCACCAGCTCTAGTCCATATTCTATCAGAAGATACCTGACAACCATCAAATCCTGCTCCAAGCGGCCGAAAAGGTCGGGATTTTGCAATCCCGCTGCCGTGTGTTCAATTCACTGACGTGCTTCAGAACCACAATCAAAATGGTCGGCATCAAAGCGGCAGCTCTGGCGCTTTTCACACTCCTCGCCCTCGCGGAGAAGAACAGCAACGACAAATCAGGCGACAAATTCGGCACCGAGTGCGTGAAGTACGATGACAAGGACCAGACCAAGTGCCGCACTTGGCGACTCTTCAATAACAAGTATATGACGCTCAAGGATATCCAGCGCGAATTTCACGATTGCGACTCTCAATGTCAGTCGTTGGGAGAGTGGTGCAGCATGGAGACCATGGAGATTGGTTTCGAATCGGTCATTATGGAATGTACAACGGAGGGACCGGAGAAGATGCCCGTTGGACCTTGGGCTGGCGTCGTGCCCTACTATGGACCTTGGGACGGCATCGTGCCCATGGATCGACGGGAGTTGTGATCGTTCGTTGTGGTATGGTTATTGGGTTTGAGAGTCAAGTCGTGTATGACGACCTCGTTCGTTATGGGAAGATAGACGTCTAACGATCACTTTTTCGCTGCTGTCTCCGATATCATCTCTGTCTCAGAACATGGAAGGCTCTGTGTTCTCAACCTGGCCCTATGCACAGTGGCACCGCAAGCTTCTCAGAATCCAGAGTCATGTCGAGATTTCAGTGTCATCTTCTTTGCGTGAGTTGACGGACGCCCTGTACTCGTACCTCATTGCAGTGCTCACCCATCGTGAGGTAGCCTCGCGGGCCCTGCGCTCAGCAGTAAGCTTCAGCGGGATCGGTGTGTACTGATGGAAAGCAAAACAAGGATTGAGACTGCGTACTCATCTGCCCGGCGAAGTCGAGTGCCATTTCGATTTTCGTGTCTCCGCCTTGTGCAGCGTAGCTAAGGCGCTCTGTCTCGACAAGTGATGCAGCTGCGGAATCAGTTTGATAAGAGAGAGATGGCAAAGTGAGCGTATTTCCTAGTTTCCGGTCTGATGTCCGCAAATAGGGTGTGTGTGACAGCTATCAAAAGAAACTCTGTGCGGGATCTGAAACCGGACTCAATTCTTGGTTGCTGTATACCTTCATTGTCAAACCTGTCCTGTCTTTCCATCATACATTCATTGCATTGTCATTGCCGTATCCTGTATCCATTTCAAAAGTCCATCTATCGCACAACACCATCGGACGAAGCTCCAACGGCCTGCTGTCCAATCTGCTGCTGACCACCTTGGTTGGCATAAGCAGCCTCGCGCGCGAGCTGCTCCTCGGTCTTCTTGTTTCCGTGCATGATGAGCTTGTTCAGAAAGCTGCCTGGCTTGCCCATGTCGTGGCCGTCGGCCTCGGCTTTCTCGATCTCGCGATGGAGGTGGCCCGTAGTCTCCTCATCGACATCGGAGGCGTTCTCGTAGTCATCGGGGTTGGCTATCAAATGTCAGTATATAGCGGCTGCTGATGCATTGGCATTGTCGCATACCGTCTTTGTCGCGAATGGACAACTTTCGCTTGATCTTGGCTCGGATGTTCTGCATGTTGGCTTTGAGTTTTGGGGGTTGCGGTGTGAAGAGGCGGGGTCGATTGTTCCGCGGCGAGAGTCAAGTAGAGGTTGTTGGGGAACGAGGCTGGCGGATGGCGCTGGCGCTGTGAAGGATGACCGCGTGTGATGTCAAGTGCGGTCTTTGTGTCGAGAGGGATCGAGCAGCACTGGCAGAAGAGAGGGCGAGTGGTGCAGCATCTTATACCACGCCGGCAGTCCAGAACCCCAGGTGGCAGCTGTCCAAGGTGGGCAGTTGCATCATGCAGGTGCAGCGGACGGACAGCTCCCCACCTTTGCCTTCACGAATGTCTCGCCTCTCTCAGCCACGAGATGCGGTCAGGCCGCGCCCTTCCAGAAACCTGCCTGAATGAGACGCCCGCCGACACATGCCCGCTGGTGTCAGGCATCATTCTCCAGCCAACCACGCTCTCTCGGCCGACCTCCAGGATGCACCAATCTCACCCGCGAGCGTCGTGAATGCACGAGGATCGGATCACACGCGTCGCTGTGGCTGGATCTGGAGCTTCCAAGTCGCGCGTCCGGATTCTGGCAAGACGATCTCTTGGCGCCGACCGGCCGTATTCTCGCCATTCTGAGTCCGGGATCACTGGGCAACCAATTGTCAGCGTCGTGATCAGGTCGCGCCGACGCCAGAGCGCGACAGGCAGCAGCCGCTGCAGACCACGAGCAACATGCTGCACGAAGTGCTGCTCGCCTTGTCCGGCCATCCCTCGCCGCTCTTCAACTCGACAACAAATGGGGCCAAGGACGACTTCCCGCTGCTATCCCCTTCAGAAGCCGCACTTCTCAAGTCCATAGGCACGCTTTCCGAACTGCATCGCAAGCTCAAACGGCATCTCGAACTCATCGCTTCTACACATGAGTCTGTGATATGTCGCGCCGTCGCTGCGTCAATTCAGCAAACGCATTTGGGCAGATTCCAGAAGCACATCTTGCAGGTCGAGGAGAAGATACTGAAGAAAGATGCGAGCCTTGTTGGTGCCTACGAGATTGTGCCTCTGGCCTCGGTCGTGGCTGAATTCGATGATTGGCATCGGGTCATGAACTGGTACTGGCAAGTCGCGTGCTTCATGCTCGATCCAAATGGAAAGAACAGTAGATGCAATTCCGCCCGGCTCATCGACAAGTTGCGATTTTCGATGCAGACCGGCTATCCTGAGGTCGAGAATGCCGCCACTGAACTCACCCGGGTGGCCGAAACGTCGTGGTTACGACAGCTGACATCGTGGATTGTGCATGGGAAGCTGCCTACGTATGGCGCCAAAGACTTCTTCATCAAGATCGAGGGCTTGGAAGAGCCAAAGTACCTGAAGGAGAAGACACTCCTGCCCGCATTCGTGACGCCCGGCACTGCTGCATCTGTACTCTTTATCGGCAAGTCTCTACATCAAGTGGCTCACCATCGGCGGCTAAGTCACACAACTTCCTCTTCGTCAATTCCTTCAATCAGCGATAACGACCTCGCAACAGCTCATCTAAGTCAACTTTCATCCCTCACATTACCACTCATGCCCGCCCAATTCTCCCGAGCGATTGCAGAAATTCGGCAGTCACTTTCGCGAAACGTGCTGCAACGTCTGTTACCGCTCAACGAGACGACCAGACTTTTGAACTGTTTACAGCGATTCTTCTTGCTCGGTCAAGGAGAATTTGCAAGCGCACTTATTGCAGAAGCTGAAGAGCGAGTGAAGGCTCGGCAGCAGAGTATGGGACGGCTGCTGGCGCAAGATCCTGTGAAAGCGTTGCAAGGTCTTTCGATCAAGGATGCCGAGCTCAGTCAAACGCTGCGTCAGGTTTGGAGGACCCTGATAGCACGAGAAGAGCATGCTGAAGATGAAGTGCTGGATTTCGGACAAGCAAACATATCTCTGATCAACCCACGAGCAACGACATCGCGTCCATCCACTGCTGACGGGCTGGAGGGAGAAGTTCCTCAGCTCTCGCCAGTGTCATTCAACACCCTCCTTTTCCCAAATCCGACCGAACTGAACTTGAGGATTACACCACCCATGGACCTTTTCCTTTCTTCGAGGGACATTGAGACGTACTCCTCAATCAGCTCGTACCTACTTGCCATCAGAAGAGGGCATCAGAGACTGAGCGAGCTTTGGCGTCAATCTTCGGTGAGAAGAGTCCTCCATTCATCTCGGGTGCAGCACGCTGCCTATCGAGAGAGAGAAACAGAGCGTGCAGCTGCATCAAGAAGTGTGTGGGCGACTTGTAGTGCGGCAATGCTCCTCTTATCTGAGACATCCGCTTTCTTTGAAGGCGAGGTCGTCAAAGGCTCTTGCGAGCATTTCAAGCAATGGGTCGAACAGTCGGCATCGGACCCTCGAAGCTCAACACGGAGCGTGGACTCGACACAGCGTGATGAGCTCACTCAGCGTGATCCGGAGACATTGGCACTAGGGCATCGCCTGTTCCTGGCATCTTTGATCTACGCACTCTTACTCACTGACTTGTCCTACACGAAAGAGATACGTTCTATGCTTGGCAACGTCGACAATCTGGTCGCGTACTTCACCCGACTTTTGGGCATTCAGCAAAAGGCCGATGGTGAAGAGGAGGCAACCGGTGAGGTCTCGCCACATCTGCTCGACGAAGAGCACAAGATTGGCACGGAGCTTGAACGTGCAAGGGACAGGGTGGACATGGATGTGAAGACGGTCATCAACAGACTCAGGCAGCTTGATCAGGAGAGAGTTGGGTCAGCAAGGTATTTGGATTTCAAGGCTGCTCAGAGAGGAGACTTTGAGATCTGGAAGGGTGGCGGAGTGGATCGTCTACTCATGAAGCTGGAATTCGGACGTATGATGGACGACTATGCCATTGCGAGGGGGATACTTTCTAGCTGTCGTCGGGCAATGAGGCTCCAGTAGGATCCTTTATCCAATCAGAACGCTCTATCAAACAGCGGGGACAGCCGGCGCTAGCTCATGTTTCCCTCTTTTTGGACTTTTCTCGAAAGTCCAACCTTCCCTCGAACTTCAACATTCAGTGCCAAGGCTTCATTGCGGACGCTTACACCGAGTGCCTTGGTTCTTCCTGATGCACTTGACACATGAGTGACTAGATGGACGTCGCGCGCGTTCTCGGCTGAAATTTGTAGGCTTCTGATTTCGAAACATGCCAGCCTTTCTTAATCAAAACTCATCTCGTGACCAACATCATGGCTGAACCGAACCTCCTGCAGAGCTCCGAAAATCCACCTGCACAACCGTCGTACATTTTGAGAGGTCACACTGCACAAATACATGCGGTACATTTCTTTCGCGGCAACACTCGCTTGCTGACAGGCGACGCGAGCGGCTGGGTTGTGCTTTGGAATGTTTCCTCGAAGCGAGCTGTTGCTGTTTGGCGCCCACATACCAGCACAATTCTTGGAGTTGGCAGTTGGGATGATGACAAAATCATAACGTGAGTTGGCTGTCTGTCCCTCATTGAAGTTCGCTGACAGCACGTGCAGACATGGCCGAGACAGTAAAATCCACGTCTGGCAGTTGCGAGAGGAAGACGAGAAGGACTTTTCGAAAGTGCTACCGATCGACAGCACGGAGTCTACAGAACACAAGCAGCCGTGGCTTTTGCATACGCTGCCCGTTAATGCGCTGAATTTCTGCTCTTTCAGCATGATCCATGCCTTGAAGGAAGGAACACGAGATCTCCCCACGGAAGGCATCTTGCTCGGCACACCTGGAGTTCAGGATGGAAGTATCAATGTCACTTCTGTACCGTCGCAAGATCGAATTGCTACAATTCCTGCTCCGAAGGAGGTACAGAATGCTGGCATGGTCATGGCTGTTGCACTCGTATTCGCCTCTCCTTCCAACACAAACTGCATTCGGGACCTCCTTGTGGTTGCCGGCTACGAATCTGGTCACGCATGTGTCTGGTCTCAGCCATTGTCGAAGTCCGGTGTACCTTCAAAATGGCAATGTGTGTACAGCGCGAAATCTCATGCTCAGCCTGTCCTCTCCCTGGGCATTGCAACCGATTTGTGCGTTTTCTATACGTCCGGTGCTGATGCGATTATTGCTCGACACCCTCTCGATGAGAAGACCGGATCGGACACAAAGACGCTGCAGACCAAGCATGCGGGTCAACAAGGACTGACAGTTCGCGATGATGAGAAGATTTTCGGGACTGCAGGGTGGGATGGTAGGATGAGAGTGTATTCTACAAAAGGGTTCAAGGAACTGGCTGTGCTCAAGTGGCACAAAGAAGGTTGCTATGCAATTGCTTTCGCCGATGTCACCAGTCACGAAAGCAGTGACGAACAAAGTCTTACTCAGAAACAAATGACAGTGGCAGAGAAACGAGACCAAAAGGCACGAACGACGCATTGGTTGGCAGCTGGAAGCAAAGATGGCAAAATCTCCTTGTGGAATATCTACTGAACATACCATTGCTCGCCAACATCAGTTGATGTCCTTCTTCGGCTCTTCCGAGAATGACTCATGCGTCTCTGCGATTTTACGGATTCCTGCTTCGGGATCAACAACCGAATTGCCTCGACTCGCTGCCGTCACCAGATCAGGATTCTCCTCCTTCAAACGCTTGAAGTTCGCTTCGGCATCCCAGACCCAAGGACTGTCTGCTGCGAAAACGAGATCCATCTCCTCAAGCGTTCTCTGATTTGTCTCTGGGTAAAGGGCCCATACCATGGGAATGGTGATTACGTTGCAGGCGCCGAAAATGTAGAGCGTCTTCTCGCCGATCGCGCTGAACATGACAGGACAGAGTAGTGTCAGCCACCCGTTTCCTATGGACCAGCCGACGACACCCCAGGCGTTTCCTTTGGCACGGACTTCGAGAGGGAAGATCTATGAAAGGTCAGCAAGTCCTACCACACCAAAAAGAACAAGAAGGGCATACCTCGGCCGGGTACAGCCACGGTACAGTCAACCAAGTCGCACCAAACACCGAAGTGAAGATGAAGACGAAGGATGCTGCTGCAATGCCATACGACGTGGCACTGGATTCATTCCCGGCTGCACGTGCATCGATTCCTCCTCTTGACATTCCGCCGGCTAGGAACATGGCGATGCCCATCCCAACGGATCCCCAGTACAGAGTCCACCGACGTCCGATGCGGTCCAGAGTGAATACGCAAATGAGTGTTGACATCATGTAGAATACGTTGTTTAAGCCGGATAGCCATTGGGACTTGCCCCCTGAAAAACCAGCAATGCGGAATATCGTGGGTGCGTAGACGGTGACGCCTGCGAAGGTGTTAGCAAAAGTTGAATCTCATCACCTCACCTCGGACCCGACGTCATTCACTCACCAGCAATGCCAATCCACTCTTGCATGATTTGCAGCCAAACGACCAACTGCACTCTCCTTGCCGTGTGCAGCTTGCCAGACCCGATTCCAAACAACATCGAGTAGTAGCTGTTCCTGCTCGCGGTCTTGCGCTCATGCACAACAATGTTCTTGATATCCTGGAACTCAGCATCGGCCTTCGCTTGTCCCTCAGCATCCTCTCCCCTCAACCTTCCCAGAATATACCTCGCCTCCTCATTCCGATCGACTTTGACCAGCCACCTAGGACTCTCCGGAAAGAACCAAACCACACCCAGCAAAACCAACAACGGAATGATCTGAAATGCCACCGGAAACCTCCACCGAAACTGCGAAGCACCCCCATCAATAAACGAAAGCCCATACTCCAACCAATACGCCACCACAACACCAAAAATATTCAACGTAAACTCAATCGCAATAAACTGTCCCCGACTCGTATGCTCCGCCGTCTCCGTCGCCCAAACCGGCACAATCGCATTCAAAATCCCCGTTCCAATGCCATTCACCGCTCTCGCACAAATCATCCAGTTAGCATTCTGAGCACTACATTGTAAAGCCGCTCCGAAGATCGCCCAGAGGGCTCCGAAGGCTATGGTTTTGATTCGGCCTTGGAGGTCTCCGACCCAGCCGCCGACCAGGCAGCCGAAGAGGGTTCCGAGGTAGTAGACTGAGACTATGCCGCCTTGAAGGAGAGAGTCGGTTATCACGGGGTCGTTGGTGACGGGGTCGATGTAGCCGAATTTCATGAGGTCGATGTAGTGTTTGCTGTTGTTGACGCCGCCCATCATTCCTGTGCAGAGGAGTATTAGTGGGGAGAGGCTTGTGTGCGGATTGAGCTGGGACGGAGGACGAACCTTGATCGTAACCGAAGAAGAAGATCGATAAGGCTGCGATGGAGTTGATGGCAAAAAGGAGTTTGCTCTTTTCGAAATGCTTCGCCACGCGGAAGCCTTTCATTTGGTCCATTGTGGCTTCCCGGGTTGTGAGTCTGCGTGAAGCAGACTGCTGTTGAGAACTATCAGGGTTGGGTGACGATGAGAAGTACGTTCAAGTACGAGAGTTCGATAGCAAGCCACTGCATCAAATGAGCAATGAGAAATTGAGGAACAAAAAGTCGCGAGAAGCAGTCAACGCGCGAACACGCGGGATACCACCCTCTCCACTTATATATACTTTCCTCCTTCTAAGGTACAAACCGGAAAGCGCCAAAGCGCATCATAGCCACGCGAGGAGCCATCGTAAGGTAGCACAGAAAGATGCAATGCAATGCAAAGTGGTACCGCAGATCTTCCAACGTCAACGACTGGTCAGGAAACGCATTCTGCCAAAAAAAACAGTGTTGGATCATCTCGAAGAGGAAAGCCGGAGCAGCAGCCATCGTGAGGTTCTCCACTGGAGAAAGTATGGGAGTGGAGTATTGAAAAAGTGGAGAGAAAGAGCTTTGTCGATCGCGGCGGTTGACGGCTTTTGATCGGGTTGCGCGGCTTCTGCAGTCTTGTTTGCAGGTTCACGTGCTTGGTTGTGCTTGGTAGGACTTGTATAAGTACGTACAATTTGGGCTTGTTCAGCTGTCGAGATTAGTTGAACGATTGTTGTGCCTGCAGAGGCTAGGAAAACAACATGGATCGAAAGGAAGCGGAAGATGTCATGGAATGTGTATGTCAGCTTCCATATTTACAATCGGCTGTGTAATGCATTGTGGTTCTATTTCTCACTTGAATCCTCCCGATCACCTCTTCTTGCTGATCTATTCATGCCAAAATATCGGGCTCTCGCCTTTCTCTGCAAGGTCCTCGTCTATTAACGGTGGTTGCTTCTGTATCGATAGGCGGGGGACTAATGAGCTTAATCTACTACGTCGACGTCGAAGACCAGCACTGTCCAGACCAGAGTCCTGTCCAGTCCGAGTAGAAGCCTCATCTCTCGAAGCATGTTGCCCATTCTTCGAGGTTGGATCTTGTGTGGGCGTATGAGCACGAGAAGGCGCAGTTCCAGAGACATGTCCTCCTTCGACTGTCTTGAACCTGCTCTGCCTTCGAGGATCCAAGGGCGGAGGAATTCTGCTCTGCTTTCGCGGATCCAAAGGCGCCGGAATAGCGGACTCACGAGTCATCGGCCTGTCGCTTATAGGAGAACCCGCATCTGATATATTCCCGGACCAAAGCCAGTAGCCTAACTTCTCAGAGACCCAGCGAGTGATAGACTCTGCAGTTGAGGGCCGCTCAGCCTGAGAGTTGTGCCATGGATTGTAGTTCGACCAAGATCTTATGGGAGCAGGCCGGCCATTGCTTCGCTCATTTTTGATATCATTCCTACCCATATGCGTAGGACTCGGTTCCGAAGGACTGGTTTCTTCTCTGATACCGACAGGTCCGTTTCGCAGTATGATTCCACGCAAACTTTCTGTCCGGGTGCTCCATGACCCAGATGACCAGGATTGATCTGATGACCAGGAGTGATCGCTCCTTAACTGGGATGTCGTCTGGCGCTGCAGAGTGGGAGCGTTGGTGTGACCTCTGGCTACACTGTCTTCCCCCATAGGGTCTGATCGAGCGCCGCCAAACAAATTGCGGAGCCAAGTAGCGGCCCTTTGGAGAGGAGGCCTTCGGGGCTGTGGCTGCGGAGAGGTGCTTGAGGCACGGTTGATGATTACGTCGCCGTTGTAATCAGATACGGCCCAATCGTCAAGCCTCCTACTGAGCTCCCGTTGTCGTTGTCTGGCAGCACTCTCTAATGCTCTTACCCATAGCTGTGCCTGATCTGCTTCGCTGCTGCCTGGAAATTCCTTCCGAGTCTTCCTGAGCCACTTTAGCGCGCGTGCATCACTTTTGTGGATAGAGTCAGGAGAGTACGCAAACTGGGTCAGCGCTACGTAGAAGTAGCATCGTGCTACGGTGCCCTTTGCGACTTCTTTCTTGTGCTGCTGCGCCAGGGCAAGAGCATTTCGTGCGGACCTCGTTAAGTCTGTGCACTCGTATTCTGCCAGGTCTGTTTTACTCTTGCCTTGTCTCAAGGCCAGCAAGCAAGGTGTTAACATAATGTTGACACGGATCTCGACGGCAAGAGCACGGACATACTGATCATCGAAACTCGAGAAGCCGTCAGATGTTCCAATGCTGCGCCTCGTTGGCGGTCGACCCCAGCTGCCAGATGTGTATATGCTTCGACGAGCGCCCCTCGTTTTAATCGGGCTGGTCGTACCGGAGGCTGGTTCTCGGAAGATTTCCTGTTGCGGTGACTGCTCCATCCACGGGAATGATTTACGAGGAGCAGATGGAGAATTACCCATGAAGAAATCGTGTCGGAAGTTCGGTGGAGTATGAGGGCTGGCTGCTTCCAGCTCGGGCTCAACTTTAGGTCCTCCGGTATTGATGCCGGGTTGATCATCACCACTGAGAGTCTGCATTCGTGCCTCGCGTTCTCTTTTACGAGAATCGCCTCTTCGTGGTTTTGACGGCTTTGCGAATTTGTTGTTTGTCCAAGTGCCGGATCCGCGTGCATGCTGACCATGATCATCTTCGCTTTCCCCGTGCCAACGACCATTGCTACCTGAGCCGTGGCCTCCATATCGGGTCTCTTCGTCTTCATGGCCCAGCTTTCTTAGATCTGGCTTATGTTTTGATCTCCTTCTCTCATCCTCATCTTCAGAGCTTGAGGCATATTTCGAGCGTGCGAATTCTCTCTGCTTCCGGGATATGTCGGGGTTGATTTGCGACATTGCGACTTTTCTGCGTGAAATGTATGCTCTGCTTCAACAGCAGAGTGCATATTTTCGCGGAAGTGCTACACCTACCTGTTCTTTGTTCATGTCCTACAGCCTCGCCGCATGTGGTCTTCTTTGTCACGCATGGCCATGTTCTTTGATCTTGAGCTCTGATCCGTAGTTAGCTGAAGAGACTATGGAGGTCATCTCCGCATGCTGGAGGAAGTCCCCGGGAAGGCATTTGCGCGCATTGCAGCACATTGGACCAGCTGGACGAAGTCCTTCTCCTTGCGTTCGCGACTGCCTCACGGAACGAGACAGCTGCAGACACAGCAGCGCTTTGCCACCGACTTTTGTCCTTCTGCTCCAGGCTCGGGCGCTGTAGCAATGGGATGGTCATTCAGTCCTGCAAGAACGTCGATGAAGGTGAAGTCAGAACAGCCGCTGGCATCATGCCGGTGCTTCCTCCGCCTCAAGCACGATGGCGAAGGCAAAGGCAAAAGCACAAGCAGTTGGTTCGATGGTTCGTCACGCCGCACAGATCCTGAGCATGGACTTCCCCATGCTTTGTCTCCCACGAGGTTCGTTCGTGTTCGCGCGTGAGGAAAAGAAGGTTGAATCCTGAAAGTTTCGTGCAGAAGAAGAGCCGTGCGAGGGACTGGTGCCACCGACGCCATCATCTTCTGCGCATCGGCCTCATCTGACCATCGCGACAGACTCACGTCGTCATGTTCAATGGGTATTACTCATGCGTTCCGCGGCGTGAGAGAAGAAGTCGTCGAAGGTGACAAAGTTCGTCATACCTGTCGTAATGCTCGCAGTCAGTTCCTGCCGCAGCACTCGCCAGGTCCCAAAATAGGCCGCAGATACTTTCTCCCGAGCGACCGCTGCAAGCACGCTGCACAACAGGAATGCACGAAGAAGCAGTCTTACTACGTCGTGCCTACGATGAGCAAATCCTTGGGCAGTAACGCACCAGAGAGCACGAGTAAGATAGGGCTGAAGAAGGCAGCACCGAAACGTTTCACATGTTGCATGCACGAAAGATGACTCAAAACTGCTTCCTGTGATGAGACCCAACAGCTTGCATACTGTATCCGCAAGCACAATTGTCGCAATCCTTCAGCAGCGGAGAGTCTCAGCCGCGGCGGCTACGATGCACGTCTTGTGCATGAAGATGGCCGCCCAACCCACTACCCACTGTCAGGCTCGAAACACACCGCAACAGCAACAGCAGCAAGGCCACCGGTGAATCCAGGAGAACAGAAGGCAACAGACAAGATCACCCGTCAATAACAAATCACCACGCAAGACACCATCTTCTCCTTTCGGGACAGCGCAACAGCCGCCCTACACGCCCGCTCGTCTTGCCGCCCGCCGCCTTGCATGCTGCGAACACCAGCAGTACAACATCACAGCGCATCACATCACGACCGCACCCGCCGAACGGTGCCGCTCCTCGGGGAACCACAAAGCAAGGTCACCCCCTCATCATGGACAAAAAGCTACAAAAGTACTTTGCCTTTTCCCAATTCGCCCATCGCAGCTCGCCTCTGCGAGCGTAAAACCGTAAAGAGGGTGTGCTGCTGTGCAGCTGAAGCAGGCAAGTTCCCAGTTCGTTGGAACGTGGGATCGTCGCTGCTTAATCGAACGCCCACTCTCTACTGCTTGGTGCAAGATGTGAATACATCGTATGAAAGCTGTGCAGCGTCAGTGTCTCCATTCGGAGACCGGAACACTAACCAGCTAGTGATGATCTAGATGTTCTGGAATACCCAAGGTTCTCACACGTTCTAAAAGTATAATAAGGTAAGCCGGACTTCTGCGCAACCGCGACCGCGTGTGCATGGTGGTGGACAAACTTTCCTCTCGCTCCGCGATTTGCAGGTACACTACAGTATGTAGGGCGAGTCTAGTCTTGTTTCTCGCAAACCGATAAAACGTAAGGGTAAGAAAAAGTGTCTCAGATGGTACAGACATCAGTGCGTTGCAGCAAGGCAAGGCATGGCAAACACGTGCAGCATAAGCGTAACGGGCAGGTTACAGTAGTAGGTTCCAAAGAAGCACGCGTTGCGCGGAACGACTTCAGCATCTCCGAAGGACCGACAGGAGGAGCTTGAGAGAAAGTCACGGGTTGTGATAGTGATGCGCGAAGGAAAGCGCTTGGGATGGAACGAGGTATGACGAGAGAAAGGATGGAGAAGAGGGTGTAGTGGAAGAGGACGAGAAGCAATGTTCAAAGTGTTTTTTGTGATAAAATCTATGCTGTCTAGCAGCCAATCTGCTTTCTAGAAAATGATAAAATAAAATGATCAAGTGACCAAAAGGTGAGGGAGACCTCACCTCATGTCCTTAGCAGTAAAACAGAACAATAAACGATAGCGCAAATTTCCATCCCAAAAAGTTTTCCGCACAGACAAACACCGTACTATGTCGCAGCAAAGGGGTATATCGCTGATAACAGGAATCAACAACTTTTTTGCCTTCCAGTTTTACTCTCTCATGAAAAAAGAGTGGTACGCCGCCCCGCCCGTAGCCCAAGAATGCCAAAGCAGTGATGTTGGAAAATGATGATGATGAGGATGAGATGACAAAACAGTGCTTCTGCGCAGCGCTCAAAACGATGACTCATAGTTCTCGTCGGGGAAGTCATCGGAGACAAACAACACCATGCTCAACCGAACCCGTCTCATGCATCCAGCCAGCCCTGCCAAAGTGTCCTGTATCTCGTGCGTGATGACTCGATAGATATTATTCGTACAGCGTTCTTGTCCGGTTTCAAGATTGTTTTGATGTTCGGAAAGAAGAACGTAAGATTGATGATGATGATTTCGAGCGCCGCCTGAAGAAATCCAGTTGTATGACTCCAGTATGCTCCGTAATAAGTGTTCCGTGTATAAAACCAGATAAATGGTTGGGTATCAGAAGGCGAAGTTGCGATGCGATGACGAGGCGCCACCACAAAGGGGGCGATGCCAATAAACTCCAGAAAGCCAGTTTGCCACTCCAGGCAGCAGCGGCGTCGTGTGAGTCGCTGTCACCGATTTGTGTGTTTTCTATTTGCCAGGATTGCGAAGGATTTCCTCGCAGTTGGCATCGAACCGCATGCTCCACAGACGCATACCGGTCATCAACTTCTCCGTGCGCTCCAACTCCCTGTCACGGCCGAAGATGGTGTCGACGAACTCGCTTCCACTATCCTTGCCCATCGTGACGTTCTTTGAGCCGCCGCTTGCCTTCTTTGCGGCCTTCCACATGTAATTCTCGCAGATTTTGAGAAGCTTGTTGAAGCGTTGCCATAAGCGCTCACCTGACTCGAGGAAGTCGTCGACGAGGTCGCGTGACGCTTGTGATCGGATCTTGGGCATGATGTCCTCGGCACGACGGACCTTGTGGGCGAGTTGGATGAGGAGGAGCCACATCTCGCCTGCGACCTCCGACATGGGTGTGGCTGGGCCATAGAAGAAGACCGTCCAGTCATAGATCCACTTGCCGAGTGAGTTGGCGTCAAACACGGATCCTAGCAACAGGATTGGCTCTTCGGTGGGATCCCAGTTCTTGTATGAGTAACCGGCGGGAATGCCAGCGCGACGCGCATCCTCCTCTGTTGCCTTCGGTGGCGGCTTGGTGGCAGTGCTTGGCCGGCGTGGAGGCGGGGCGTGAGTGGTCTTGGGGCCATGCGATGCTCGTCGTGGTCGAGGAGTCTGTTCGGTGTCTGCAGCCGGAGTGTAGATTGGAACCTGATCGTAATAGCGGTGATCAGTACGTGCGTCGTGATATGTGTATGTGTGCTTGTATGGCGGCGGGCGCGGCTCATATCTCTCATAGCGTGGCAAGTCCTCGTAGGAGCGGTCGTAGTAGTACTCGTCGTACTGCGGCCGCGAGGAATAATGCTTGCTACTCGAGTACGTGCGCTGCTTGCTGTGGTCGGTAGGCTGACGATACGAGTATCGAGCGCTTTCCCGCTTACGATCAGAGCCACTTACATAGTCGGTCTTCCGCTGAGGCGTCGATTGAGCAGAAGTATGGTAAGTGGGCTCTGGTGTCGAATAGCGGCCGGTCGCGTAGTATGAGGTCTTGCGGGGAGTAGGTGTCGCGCTGTATGAGTAGTTGTACGCGGTCGTGCCATCGCCGGTCGCTCGTCGGGCGTGTCCTTTCGATTGACCAGAGTAGGAATAGTTTCTTGGTGAGTAGTACGCATTATACCCTCCGGACGGCGGTGGTGTTTGCGGAGGCGTGCGATAGTACGAGCCGTAGCCCGGCGGAGGCACCGGGTAGCCTGCTGTCTGGAAAGTTGCCATCGATGGACGATGGCGAGGCGTCCAGACGCGCCTCAAGTCGTTATTGTGGTCTCGTTGTTGACTTCCAGTGGAGCCAGAGTGCGCTCACGCTCTATCTGGGGCCGTGAGGTCGGCAGTGTGGCAATGGAGGACGAGAGGCGGCGGAGAATCGAGTCGCTTCGTTCCTTTGTCGGTACATTGAGAGGTTGTGTTGATGAGACTTGAGCAGTGCAAGTCTGGACGAGATCCAAGGAGACCTCGTGATGCGGCGTGATGTGGTGGATGGTCTTAGTAATTGCGCTTGGTGTGGCCTAGAAGGTCCTGGTAGAAGGGATCGCGCTGAGCGAAGAGGAGAGGTTGGGTATGTAAAGGCTAACTCCCTTGCAGCGCAGGGGCCTCGGGCGGATCGTGGCGCAGACACACACGATGCGAATTTTGCCTTGTCGGTGCGGTGACCAATAAACGCCGGGTGAAATTAAAGTGCGCTGGGCCTGGGTCCTGAAATAAAGCGATAGGGATGTGCGCTTTGGCAGTGAGTCGCAAAGGTTTGGCTGGGAGTGGGAAAAGGGTGACGGACGGGGAAGCTTGGATGCAGGAGGCGGATGCGCGCAAGACATGGATGCCCAACAACGGACGAACAGCTCGTAGCGAAGACCTCGCTCGGCCCGGCAGCGTGTGCGTCAAGGCTGCACCGCTAGCCCAGCCTCGTCGCCGGCGCGCTGAGCGACGACGAACTCTGATTCATGATGATGAGGTACCTGTTCGTGCGACGATGGCACAAACAGCCGCCGTGCGACTCGTCCAGTGCAGTCCAGCTGAAGTCTGCACTCAGCCTCGCTGTCGCACACGAATCCGCTGAACGAGATGCGGGTGGCACCTTCCAGCAACGTCCGCGCCTCTCGTAAGCGTGGGTGGTGGCGGCGATGATCTGCCTGGGCACGAAACAAACGGCCGTTCCTTTTTTTGAGCGCCCGCAACCCGCCCGCTGAACCTACGTCGAACCTTTGCGGACGCGTTCACGTCTGCTGTCCGTCTACGTCTACTTTTGCTTGCCAGTTCGTACAAATCACTGTCATCATCTGATGGCGCCGTCCGCCTGCAGCAATAGCAGCGTGATGAAAGGCTCGCGGGCGAAAAGGAAGCATGGCATGGCAGCGCCAGCGCAGCGCCATGGCCCAATCAGTTCCTGCAGACTGCGAGCGGGATGTGCATGCAAGCTCTCGACACCACGCACGCCCGCCCACTCGCGCTGCCGAGCACCTCGTGGTCTGTTCCCTCGTCTCGTCTCTTGCTCTCACATCCGACACGCCGGCCCGCTTGCCCAAAACAGAGTTTGAACGGCAACATGTCCACCACCACCCGTCTTCACTTCCCCGAGACCACCACCGCGTTTGCTGCCAACGGTCATCGCAACGACCACCGCTCGCAATACTTCGCGCCGTCCGCTGCCCTGCGTGTGCGTGTCTGAGCGACCCCTCTCCTCTCCACCCCGCCCCTCGCGCCCGCGCGGGCGAGCTCTCCTCTTTCGCTTTGCGACAGCTCACAGCTGTCATCTACTGTGGATGCTACCACTGGTCGACGGGGTGACGTTGAGTTGGAACGGACTCATATCGTGCATGCGACCAGCAGCTCCCCATCCTGGCCACCACGAACAGCGCAGCAAGCACCACCATGCACGATTCCGCGCGTAGTCGCGATGCATCGATCCTTCCCGTCCGTGATTGGACCACACATTCCAAACGCACCGCGCTAGCAATTCTCCAGCCTGGGATTCGCTCCGTGCACTGCGTTAACTCCCAAACTGCCTGTGCCAAGTATACCATTTTCCTCACATAAACAGGGCGGTGGACGTCCTGCGCACATGCGGTGTGCGCAGCAAAGCTGGGTAGCTCGTGAAAACTCTTACAAGCTCCACCAACACCGCCAGTACCGCTTGGTCA
Organism: Cercospora nicotianae; assembly: GCA_029490675.1. Lineage (NCBI taxonomy): Eukaryota > Fungi > Ascomycota > Dothideomycetes > Mycosphaerellales > Mycosphaerellaceae > Cercospora > Cercospora nicotianae. The sequence continues at coordinate 4,251,012 of JANQAT010000007.1, read as the reverse complement.
AGCGCTGAGCAGGTGCAGAGATGCAGCCTGAATCTCCGATGCACTCACCCATCGCTGGACAGCACCCAGGAAATGTCCGTTGCAGCCTGGTGCAACAACATGTGGCAGAAAACACCGCAGCCACACATCGTCGTCAGCCCAGCGCCGTCGCTCGGCAACGAGGCAGTGGAGCTGGACAGCGAGCTGGCGTTAACCAGGCTGCCAGGTGTGTCTGGACAGCACTGTCTCACTCTGCTGCAATCGCACATTCGGAATTATTACTTCGTGCTACCGACCTTTCGGGATCACGCAGCTGTCACTCACTCTTCAGGTCATTCTATATTGGATTTGTGCGACTCTTCTCCTCGCGTCGCTGCAGGGGTTTGCAGAACAGGGTCAACATGCCGCAAGCAAGGCTTTCCGCACAAAGCACCAACTTCACGTTCGTGTCACCAGACTTGTGGTACCCAAAATCAGATGGAGACCCAATACAAGCCTCTGCCCGCCACAATGAAGCGCACTGCGGAGTCAGCACGGGTTCCATATCTGGCACCTGCTACTCTCGTGCACGCGGATAGCAATGTTCCTTCCGTGATTCGATATCAATGGTGAGCGAGTGGTGCTTGGTTGGACGGGCACTGCGAAATTCGAAACATGGTACGGGTCAATCACCAGGTACCGGCTGCAACCTTTTGAAATGGCACGAGGCTGTCACATTGGACGAGTGGTCCTGCAAAAATCCGCGATTGGCACTCATGACATCCGCATTGTGCGTCCGTGGATCCGGAGGACCACGAGAATATCGAAAGGTAAGACATGTCCACAGGTCATGCTCAGACATGTGCCTCTTCCAATACGAGCCAATGGGTGAGATTTCAGCCTCATCGATAAGCTTGTAGCTCGCCGCACAGCGTACGACTTCCAGAAGAATTGTACATTTGTCCAACTGCACCTGCCGTGTCTGGACTGCCCTGATTCCACGACATTATTGAGTAAGATCTTTCTCCTACATCTGGTGCGCTCAACGGTCCGCTAAAGGCAAACATTTTGCTCGTACCTGTCGAACCACGGATCACAAATACAGCCTCTCAGCTCGGATTACAACGATGAATTCGCGTATCCCGATCGTCCATGCACCCGTCGCTCCGCAGGCAGCTCTGTGAGCACACCGAGATTCCGCTGGCGCCGGGTTTCAAGTACCTTATTGCTCCTCAACGGATTTCCTGCCGCAGACCGGACTACACACCACTGATGGTCACTCCGACCAAGGCCAGTCCATGCTACCTTGTATTGCTTACTCGTACTCTTTCCCTCAACTGTGCACAGCCACACTTCAGTCACATTAAGTCGGAGTTCTGTCCGGAATGTTCTGAGTCGTCTCCCAGCCTTATCCAGCATCAAGAGTTGCCACGCGTCGAAGAACTTTCCGAAATGCTGCATAGGTTGCCGTGAGCGTGTTCAGCACGAAAAGCTTGAGTCACGCCTTTCGAGCCTTGAGCAAGCGAGGCGGAGCTTTACCGACATTAGGTCGAGTTCTGAAACGAGTCGACGACTCAGGAGAAGAAGGTTAGTAACCCTGTGCCTGTATGCATTTCTGTCCGAGTGGCAAGATCGCGCAATGCGCATGGGACGCACGCGAGGTAGGCGATTGCTTTTCCTTTAGTGTCGCGTCTGTTTTTCATAACAGTCCAAGTCTAAATTCGGAGTCAGCGTTGGCAGTAGCCCGTGGTAGCTGGACGTAGGCTGTCGATATATCGCTGGGCCTCTTCCAGCACATGTTTCCACAAAAGAAGAAAAATCCCTCTGCGCATTTGACGGCATCGTCTTCTACATACATTATTTCGTCTGTGGTGGCAGCGCTTCTGTGTTGGTCGTTTTCGCAATTTCGGTAGCAATCGTCTGGTGCAACTGAGTTCTATCGCTAGGAGGCAGTCAAAAGTCCTTTCTCCTCCAGTACGTACTGTTCGGACAGATGTCCAATCTTCCGAGTTGAGAAATATAGAAGACCGATCGCCTTTGGTACGGAACCATAGCCACAAAATTCAAGCAAGTACGCACTTCTTCAGAGATGCCCCGACGAGACGGCGGTCGAAGTATCTTAGTACATTACCGTCACAAGTTGCCTACGTTCGCACCTTCTATTGTCCCAAGATACGATCGTTGTGCTTCTTGGTCGCTGGCGAAATGCGGTCACTCATCAGATGTTGGATCCGGTCTTGTCCACTACCCTTTTTCAGTTTATATCATATCGTCGTCTGGTCAACCCATCTGCATGCTTCTGCTCTCAAGCATGGTGGACCCCAAGCAAGTGTCTACAGAGGTCGCGGGCAAGCCGCACCTGACCGTCTGGTCATTCCTGAGGCCTGCAGAGTAGTGAAGCAAGAACGTAGGATGGAATTTTTGGGAGTTCTTCGAGTCTCTGGAGGCCAGACAGCAGGAGTGGAACATGAAAAGTGCAGTAGGGAGCAGTGTATGTTGAACATCCCTCATCCATCTCTTCCAGCCTCTCACCCCAAATTAAACTCACTCGCACCACCCATCTTCCTCGACATCTGCTGCATTTTCCTCTTCGCAGCCTCCGCATCCGTAACCTCCGCCACATCATCCAACGCACCCGCCGACCTCTTCCCATCACCCTTCCCACCATTCTTCGCAGCAGCAGCATTCGCAATCGCCTGCGCCTTCCCCTTCTTATCCTTCCCAACCCCTGGCCTCGCCCCAGGAACCCTGATCGCACCAGGCTTATCCCTCAACGCAAAAGCCTTAGCCAAATGCCCCAAATGCAATTCCTGCATATTAAAAATCCCTCTCTCAGCAGAAACATGCGTCGCATAAGCTCTCACATGCGATTGAAAAGCTCTCCTCGCCTGTTCCAAATGTTTCGGATTCTCAAGCGCCCATCTCTCAATATCTAATTGGAAATCTGTTGCAATTTGTTCCCATTCACGACCTTGTACGACTCCACTCGTAGGCGAGAAGCCCTTTCGAAGTAATTCCTCCGCATCGTGGCGCGTGAGATTTTTCGGTTTGGATTCTTTGAGGATTTCAATGTAGCCTTCTTCGCAGCCTGGTTGGAGGAATATCATGGCTCGGCCGTCGCGGCCTGCACGTGCTGTGCGGCCTATACGATGGAGGTGGTCGTCTTTGCTGAAGGGCGGGTCGTATTCGATTACGAGGTCGACGTTGGGGAGATCGAGACCTCGGGCTGCGACGTCGGTGCAGACGAGGACGGCGGGGTCTTCGGTTGTGGAGAAGGCTTTGAGGGTGCTGGTTCGGGTTGCTTGTTGGAGGGAGCCGTGGAGGCGGTAGATTTTGATTTCTCCGGAGTCGCGGCTGGAGATTGAGGTGGAGGTGCCTTGGGTGCGGGTTTCTGCGATTGTGGTTCCTTGGGCGATTTTGTTTTTGTCCGCTGTGGAGGTGCTGTGTTTGCCCGGTTTGTGTTGTTTTGCTATGCTGGGCTGTTCCTCTACTGTGGATGCTGTTTTGTCGCCTCGTGTGAGAAGCTCGAAGTGGAAGTCTACGCTGTCTGCACAGCTCATGAAGACTATGCACTTCATCACGCTCCCTTTACGTTTGAACTGTTGTTTAAGTGTCGCGACCAGTGTGACGAGTCTTTGTTTGGGTGGAACGACGGCATAACTCTGCTTCAGCTGTGCTGGTGCAGAGAAGTTGTTCTCCTCAGTCTCGCCTTCTGCCTGTGCCGTCGAACCATTGTCTACAGCTATTGAGACAGGATCTTTCAGGGAGATAGCGCGTAGCTGCTCTACGTTGGATTTGATCGTGGCGGAGCAGAGTACTGTCGTTCGCTTCTCCGGTAAGCCTTGAATTTGTGTCAGCTTCAAATTTCTTGATTGACTTTGGTAAGTAGACCCCCAAAAGGACTTACCTGGCGGCGGCTGCTCCACTCGCTTCCTCGAGCGTAGATTCAGCACACTGATAATTTTCTGGATATCTTGCTCGAAACCCAGCTCCATAAGACGATCACCTTCATCCAGAACCAACCATCGCACCATTGACAAGTCCAACGCTTCTGTATGTTCCAAATGATCGGCCATACGTCCTGGCGTGGCGACAAGGATGTTGAGACCCTTCCTGACGCGGGACTTCTCACTCTTCTTGTTCTCACCACCCACAACAGTTCCGCCAACAATCCAGTGATAACAAGACAAAAGTGAGTCGAGTACACTTGCTATTTGTCGAGCGAGTTCGCGTGTAGGAGCTAGCACGATGGCAAATAGTCCACTATGTCGATCGAATTTGCCTCCTTCGTCCTTCATGCGTTTCGAGATAAGTGATATTCGCTCGATGATCGGAAGGAGGTATGCCAGCGTCTTTCCAGAACCAGTTTGCGCTTGTATGAATGCATCAGTGTTCTCGGAGACCAGTTGGGCTACTGCCTTGCGTTGAATGGCGGTGGGAGCAGTAATCTTCAGCTTGTTGAGCAGGTGAGAGGCCAGTGTGGATGATAGTCCAAGCGAGGTGAACTTGGCCGTCTCGTCGTTCGCAAGAGGTGCATTACTCGCTTGCACTTCTTCGTCTTGAATTTCTGGCTTTGCTTCGCGTGGCGCGGAGGCCGATTTGTTGAAGGAAAAAAGCGATGAGATGACCTGGCCGTCTTTGGTTTTGGGCAAGACATCATGGCCAACGCGAGCTCGTTTTGCTGGCCTTTCGGCGAAGCGGTCCTTGTTTTCGTCTTGAGGAATAATTCTCGAGGGTTTGGCACTCGCATCGTCGGCTTGAGAGGCTCGTTCCTGGGCCTTTTTGCGTCCATATTCGGCCGACTTCCTTGCGGTCAGACGGTCCTTCCAGCTTCCGCCTTTCACTTTTGTTCTGGGCGCAGTAAACGCATCGCTCGGCAGCTCAAAATTGAGCATCAACCCATCGTCGGCCATGATGGATATGCGATGCGGTCTGTGTATGCAGCACTGCTGGCCCAAGTCGACTTTTTCGAGAATCCGCCGCCAGGGTGCAGCACTAGCGCCAACCTTAAATAGCAGAGCACGGTCATAGCTCGCCTCGATCCAATGCTCACGACTCCGTCGTAGACATGAGGATGTTCCATTCGGTCAAGATGGAATTGAGTCATCGGAGCCTCCATGGAGCTGTGTAGAGCACCACATTCATTCACACATCACTCTGCTTAGCCACTCCCTCAAGCGACCTCGACAGCGACCTCACAATGCTCGCCCGATCGCTCGCTCGTGCTCTCAAGCCCGCCCGACCCATTGTGCCCGCGCTGAGCACCTTCTCACGAGCTATCCATGTTTTTCGCGATGTTGCCGATATACGCCAGCGGCGGCGTTCGCTGTTGCTCGGAGGAGAGACAGTCGGCCTCGTGCCCACCATGGGCGCCCTTCACGCCGGGCACATTTCGCTAGTAAGAGCCGCGGCAGCAGAAAGTAGCAAGGTATTTGTGTCAATATACGTGAATCCGACACAATTCGGCGTAAACGAGGACTTGGACAGCTACCCGAAAACTTGGGAAAGCGACATGGAGAAACTCCAAGTACTCGACACCGAATTGAGTAACAATGGGCAGGGCAGGATTGATGTGGTGTTCGCCCCCACAACCAAGGCTATGTATCCTACACTGCCACCGGACTCAAGTATACCGGGCCAAGGCTCCTTCGTCACCATCACACCGCTGGGCAACTTGCTCGAGGGCAAGAGCAGGCCCGTTTTCTTCCGCGGCGTAGCAACAGTCTGCATGAAGCTGTTCAACATCTGCCAGGCAGACCGCGTGTACTTTGGGCAGAAAGACGTGCAGCAGACCGTGGTGATCAAGAGGCTGGTCAAGGACTTCCATTTGGACACAGAAGTGCGCATTCTGCCTACAGAACGAGAGGCAGACGGGTTAGCCATGAGCAGCCGGAACGTATACCTTGGCGAGAGGAGAAGGACGACTGGCATTGTGCTGAACAAGGCTTTGCGAGCTGCTGAGGCTGCGTATATGAAGGGAAAGCGGGTCAGGGACGAGATCCTGGCTCATGCCTGGGATGAAGTCAACATGAGACAATTGGAGCAAGAAGAGAAGGGAGAGACGGAGCGAGCAATGTTCGAAGTGGACTACATTTCACTCGCAGATCCGGATACTATGGAAGAGGTGGACAATGTGGACTCGAGCAAAGGCGCTATCCTCAGCGGCGCTGTCAAGATGCTTCCACTGGAAGCTACCCAAGAAGGAGAGAGGCTGGGCTTGGGGGACGACAAGGTGCCCGTGCGGCTCATTGATAATATTGTCCTGTCGCCAAAAGTGCCTTGAAGATCCTGGCCTTGATGTCAAACGCTCAGGAGTGCGCAAGCAATCATTCGCACATGCCGCATGGGGGTAGGATTCGCCTGGCTGAGCATCGTTGATTGTGTGAGAGCCTTCTTCATGGCGCCCAGCCTGAACGTCGCGCAGCTCATGAGGTGGTCATCATCTGTCTTTCAAGACGCTGCTAAACGCATGAAGTCGATCCAGCTGGAAGGTGTATGAGAGATGGCACAAGCAGATCAAGCCAGAGTGCGCTTTTGCTCGCGTCTCACATGATGTCGACGCTGCCTGTCGATGGAAGCTTATCCATGTATCCGGGCCTCGAGATTTGCGGCAGCCCAAGAATCGATCACTAGAGCTGGACCATTCGAGCAGTTGCCAACTGCGACTACGCTATCAGTCGACATGTTGTAGTCGTTGCAACCGAAAGAGCTCAGAAGCGAGCCTGGCTAGCTCCATTGCGCATAAACCATCTGGCCTTGTGCTTGGATGATCCAAGACTCGTTGACACCGATCAAGCAGTTGAGGTAATACGATAGCAGACGGCCACGTTCGCTTTTACAAGAACGGACAATGCATGACGGGCCTGCGATAATATCTCATCGATCATAAGCTTTTCAGCTTTCCCGTGTAGCCTGTCAAACAGTGATGAAAGAATTCTGCGAAGCAAAGCTTTAACACGAATCATGGCTTCACTCGTGCGATATGATTTACAAGCCTCACCTGAAGTTCCTGAACTATGTGTAGATCTATGCATATAGACGTAGAGCCGCAACAGAAGGTTCCGACCATTACGATGTGGCACATCAATTCCCCAAACAGGACAGCCCACTTTTTGAGCTACCGTACATCACGCATCACCATCGTCAACGTTCGTCCCCAATTTCTCTCCGCATCACAATGTCCTCGGAGCTGTCGGTCAAGCATATAGGCTGTGGAGTATACGTTGGAGCGGGATCCAGAAGATGATTCTGTAGATTCGCGACTCTGTCCCTTGAACTTTTAATTGAGCTGATGCAGCACACCGACACGCTTACAGTTCTACATTTCTCACGATGTCGATTGAGAAGCCTTCAATAACATCCGGGCAGAATGGAGTAAGATCTCATTAACTACACACAATATCTCTGCTAGAGATAACTAACACTTCAACTCAGACCTTTTCCCAGAATGCCCACCACCACACCACCCCAAGCCCTACCTCATCAGAAAAACAACCACTCGAAACACAGCCACCTTCACCACCACCCGACCCCTCACCCCTCGAATCCCACCTCTCAAACGACACAGACCCATCCCCAAAAGAAACCAACCACATCCTCCGCCGAATCGACCTCCGCCTCCTCCCCATCCTCGCAGCCCTCTACTCCTTCGCCCTAATCGACCGCACCAACCTCGCCAACGCGCGCGTCGCAGGCGCAAACGAAGATCTCGGTCTGGACATCGGAGAACGCTATTCCATCGTAACCATGATGTTTTTTATTCCTTATATTTTATTCGAATTACCGAGTAATATTTTGCTACGAAAAGTTGGACCGTCGGTTTGGTTGAGTGGATTGGCGACGTTGTTTGGGGTTGTGAGTTTGAGTTGTGGGTTTGTGGGGGATTGGACGGAGTTGTTGGGGTGTAGAGTTGTGCTTGGGGCGTTGGAGGCTGGTGAGTTGAACGTGTAGGATGGGGATGGGGGAGGGAGAGGAAGGGAGTTTTTCGCTGACTGACATTGGATGGTTTCTAGGTTTTTATCCTGGTTGTGTGTATCTTTTATCGTGCTGGTATGTGCGATATGAGATTCAGAAGAGATTTAGTGTGTTTTATATGGTTGCTACGTTGGCTTCTGGGCTGGCGAATGTGCTGGCTTATGGGTTGAGTCAGATGGAAGGGACTGCGGGGATTCGAGGGTGGAGGTGGATGTGAGTATACTTCTTCTTGATGTGCTATGGAGGTGTACGCTACTGACGATATTTGTACGAAGCTTCATCATTGAGGGTTTGATCACAGTCGCTCTGGGGCTGATATCAGTCTTCATCATTGTACCCTTTCCTGACAAGGCGACCAAGAAGGGCCTATTCGGGCGGAAACCCTTTTTATCGGAGCGACAAGCCAGTATCGTGATTGCTCGCCTGGAGAAGGACAGAGGAGATGCAGTTTCCGATGAGATGACGATGCGGAACATCGTTCGCTACATTTGCGATTGGAAGGTCCTCGAATGGGCATGGCTCTATCTCATCGCGGCCACAGTGTCCTACTCTTTCAGTCTCTTCCTGCCGATCATTCTTCAGAATGATCTGGGATACTCGACTGTGCAAGCACAAGTTCTCTCATTTCCGCCTTACGCGGTAGCCGCTCCTTGGATGCTCATCACGGCCTGGATTGGCGATCGCTACCGGAAGCGCGGCCATCTCATCATCTTCAACAGCGCGGTAGCTCTCATCGGTCTGGCCATGATCGGCTTCGCAACATCAAGTCCACGGGCGAGATATGCTGGCACTTTTCTAGGTGTGGCAGCAGGAAACTCCAACGTTCCGACGATTCTTACCTACATGCACAACAACATCGTTGGAAACACTAAACGCGCAGTAGCGAGTGCGGTCCTGGTCGGGGCAAGCGGGATAAGTGGCATCATTGCTGCGAATATCTTTCGGCAACAAGACGCGCCGGGTTACAAGCCCGCCTTGATAACGGTCATTGTGATGAACGCGTCGAGTATCTTGCTCGTGTCAAAGAACTTTTGGCTGTACAGGAAGCTCAACCGGAAAGCGGATCGAGGAGACATCCTGATAGAAGGTCAGCAAGGGTTCAGATTGACACTGTAGTGCGGAGATAGAGTCTAGCCAGGCGGGAATTATTTTCCTCCTTGGGGTGAATGCGCGTTCATTGCCACCAGCGCGAACGTATCGATAGCGTCGTGGCCTGCAGGATTGAACTCACGCCCAGCGAAAGACATTGTTATCTTTGTCATCATAAAGTTGACAACAATCGTGCTGCCTCCGATTGGCAAGTGCGGTGGCTTTCCGTTCCGTAATGCGACTCCATGTGACACGATCTATTCCCACGTGCGCGAGTGTTGTGCACACGTAGTGCACGGAGTGCCATCGTCTACCGACCCTATGGTCGTCCATACGTTTCAGCCATCTGCCGGCGTATAGTAGTAGGTCGTACCCCAGCCTGCTTTCTTGAACCATTCGCGCCGGTTGTCAGAACTAGACCAGCCGGCGTGTACTAGTCTGTTGAGAATGCGGAGATGCCGTCATGTTTCAGGTGCGTTCTGTGCAGAACGTCCCAAGATAACGATTCCTATGGCAGCAACTATCGCGTCTCTGACTGTTTGGGATGCTCGGCTAAGCAGACCTGGGACTTCATTCCGCTTCGAGGCATTCTGTGCAGATTCGTCTGTAGCGGACGTAGCAATTCTACGTCAATGGACATGGTCGGATGCGACAAGACGACGCCAGATTCGTATTCATCCCCTCATATCTCAATGAGAGCAGCGCGGTCGTTCCATGATACCTCCGCAATATCTCCGGAGACGTGCCAAAGATGGGAGATCAGAGTCCGGTGCGATGTATTGCTCCGCGTGCGGATGTATTGTTCACTTGTCGGTAGATTACACTATCAGGATAGAAGGTCTTGCTTTCCGCTTTCAGGCATTTCACGCCCAGTGGTGAAGTACGCAAGTACTTGTGGTCTTGGTAGCGGCCGTGCCTGTTCTACCGCCAGCCCTACAGCCTTCTGTGCCATAAATCCGAAGTCGCGTGGGGTTCATGTGCGGTCGCAACATGGAGAGACCTGGTTTGTAGGCCTGGAAGAGACGCCAGAGGGAGGGGAAGACGTGTTGCTGGAAGGGACGAGGGTGCTGTGGCTCGCGCGCTCAGGGACGCTTCAAGACCGTCCGGTGTGGCCCACAGTGGCGGATGGAGCTGATGTCCATTGTCCATGTCATTATCTCTCCCAATCATGTGCCTTTCATTATCGTGCAAGTGCCACCGGCGGTATCAGAGTGTCGCTGCCTTGCGTCGGGTGTGTGTGATGGCCTCAGGTGTCAGTTGGCAGTGCTTGAGCGGCCTCTTTTCGTCTTGCGCAGGCTTGCATTGCTTGATGACATAATGCCAAAGGAACCAAGGCGCAGCTTGTGCTCGCAGATGACCTCTCTCGTGCAGCGCCAAGGGCTCAGGCAAGCGCGATGAGGCACACTTCGGTGCACTGGTTGTGGCAGTTGTGCATGGCGCACTCAGCGGTCCTCGACGCCGGTCTCCGCAGTGGTGGGGCCTCCCAACACAGCCGTGAGCCTCATCTCTCCAATTAACCCGCGCGTGTGCTGCCGGTAGCTTTTCGCTCTCGCAGCACAGCGCGCATTCGAGTGCTTCGCGTCTGGGGATCGGCATGGGGTGTCATCAGCGGCGCCCTCGCTCGCCCGCCCGCTCCACGCATCCAGCATGGCCCAACTGGCGTTGCAGCGCGAAGGAACATGAGCCCGCCGTGCCACCAATCGTCGCGGCCACGGCCTGCGGCACGCTATCTCAATCTGCTCTACTGCGCCTCAGCATCCTTGCTCCATCGCCTACTGTCGCGTGGGTCCTATTAGATTGGCACCCTGCCCGGGCTGCTGCTTTTTTGTTTGTGCTCCCTCCCCCAGACTTGATTCTCCAAGTGCACGCCCCAGGGACTGACAATTACCGCCGCCATGGGACTGTTCGGCGACAAAGAGAAGGATGGCGACAACTCGTCCGGCAATGGCCCTGACATCGGCGAGGGCTTTTCCGCAGACAACGCCGATCAGCTCCAGCGACATCTGGGGAACCGTCAGATTCAACTCATCGCCATTGGAGGATCCATTGGTACCGCGCTGTTCGTCAGCATAGGCACTGGGCTGTATAAGGGTGGTGCTGCAAACCTGCTGCTGGCCTATATTGTACAGAGTTGCGTCTTGGCAATGGTCAACAACTGCGTGGCTGAGATGACCACGGCCTATCCGGTATCTGGCGGCTTCATCAGACACGCGGGTGAATGGGTCGACGATGCCCTTGGTTTCATGGTTGGATGGAATTTGTGAGTCTCAACGGACGACACTTGAGAGCATTACATTTGCTAACACAACACAGCTTCTTCTACGAGGCATTACTCGTGCCGTTCGAAATCTCCGCCTTTGTCCTGGTCTTGTCATTCTGGTCTGATAAAGCCACTGAACCTGGTCCTACTGTTGGAATCATCATTGGTGTCATTGCTTGCTATGCGTGAGTTGCTACAACAATTCCAATTGATCGCCACTGACACAGTCACACAGCTTCATCAACGTCCTCGCAGTCGGAGCCTTTGGAGAAGCCGAGTTCTGGCTGTCCGGCGGCAAAGTCATCCTGATCTTCATGCTCTTCTTCTTCACCTTCGTAACCATGGTCGGAGGTAACCCGCAAGGCGACGCCTACGGATTCCGCAACTGGACCAACGGAGGCGCATTCCGCGAGTACATCACCACCGGTGACCTTGGACGCTTCGAAGGATTCTTGGGCGGCCTCACTTCTGCCGTCTTCACCGTCGTCGGTCCCGAATACATTTCGATCGTCGCTGCTGAAGCTATCCGGCCCCGCACTTACATCAAGGCCGCGTTCAAGATGGTCTATGTGCGTTTCGGTCTCTTCTGTAAGCGTTCTAACCCATTCCGGTATGTCGCTTCGGCAGCAACACTGACCATGATGAATAGTCATCGTCGGAGCCTTGGCCGTTGGTATTGTCTGCGGTTCTCGCGACCAAAAGCTGAGGGATGTCGTCGAGGGCGGCGAGGGTAATGGCTCTGCTGCAGCGTCGCCGTATGTCATTGCCATGACCAATCTGGGTATCTCCGTACTGCCAGACATCGTCAATGCGTAAGACTTCATACCCTCAGATCAATAACGCACATGCTGACACCACCAGTCTTATCCTGACTTCGATCTTCTCTGCCGGCAACACGTACACCTACTGCGCCATTCGTAACTTGTACTCACTGTCCCTGGAGGGGAGAGCTCCAAAATTCCTGCGACACTGCACGAAGAAGGGTGTGCCGATCTACTGCTTCGCCGTGGTTATGATCTTCCCAATGCTGTCCTTCGTTTCAGTCTCGAGCAGCTCCCGAGTTGCCATCACATGGTTCTCCAGCTTGGTCACTGGTGGAGGTACGTTGGTCGTCCGTCGTGTGCGCGATGAAGTCCTACTGACTAGCCCCAGGTCTCATCAACTATGTCACCATGTGCATCACCTACATCCGATTTTACCAAGCGTGCAAGGTCCAAGGTCTTGATCGCAAGACGCTTCCTTACACCGGCTGGCTGCAGCCATGGTGCGCATATTTCGGCCTCGCCTGGATGTTCACCGTCTGCTGCATCTACGGCTACACCTCCTACCTGCCCTGGAGCACGTCGAACTTCTTCTCGAACTACACGATGCAATTGTTTATCCCACCACTGTTCATCATTTGGAAACTCATCCACAAAACCAAGTGGGTCAAGTCTGAAGATGCCGACCTTGTATGGGAGCGACCCGTCGTCGACGCCTACGAGCAGACATTCATTCACCCTCCGATTGGTTTCTGGACGGAAATGGGCCACCTCATTGGAATCAGGAAGCCAGAGGAGAAGGGTTCGAACAGGAGAGTCAGTATTGTGCCGGACGACGTTATGCATGCGCAAACGAATTTGAATGCACAGCTCGAGAAGCGATGAGTTCACGGCAGATCAGTGAATTTCTTGTAGATACAGCAAATCTGCTTTAATACGAAGTTGACGAAATGCTCATGAGCTGCTATGCTCTAATTGAACAACAGCCTCTTCGGCGCATTTCTTTTATTCACTCACGATAGGATGCAGCAAAGGTCATCCAATTTGGTCACAACCAGTCAAGCCGTCCAAGGAACACATCAGAAGCACGACCCCCTACTCTCGAAGTCTTGTTCGAATATGCGCGCACGACGCCAAAATCACAAGCTGCACATCACTCGTGTTCTTTGCTGCGGACCATTCCGTCCCCCCGATACGAACCTCGAAATTCGCTCCAACGTTCCCGATCGGAGCTTTACCCGAAGTCACTGCAACAGCATCGCAATTCGCCTCCAACGCACATCGCCACCGCGCCGTCCGCACAAATATCCTACTGCTCCAAACCAGCAAACCTTCCGACCTTGCACACTACCGCTACGGAACGCTCCCGAACATGGCCCCATGTTGAGATGAGAGGATCCAAGAAAAAAGGTTCAACAGCGCCAAGCCATCCTTGAATTTTTTCCAAAACCTTGACCCGGCAACATCGCTCAAAACCGTCGTCGCCGCCGCCACGTCTTAACGAGCCGATATATTCGCCGTTTAGCAGGACGATGACGTCGTCGAGCAAAGCATCTGATGAGTGTTCGGCATGTGATGAGAGTGCTGCGATACGACTTTGCGCGGATGAGGCTCGAACGGGAGAGGTTGGTTTGAACCGCGCGTAGCCGAGTGGCACTCTGTGCAGTACTGTGCAAGTCTGATGGGCAGTGGGAAAGCAGAAGATGCCCTAACCTGTGTGATGAACTTGTCACCTTGCAATCAATGTTTTACTTCTGCAAGAAACAGAAGTAAAATACGGGATCTACCCGCTGTGAAAACATCGGAGCGACAATTGATGCCGGATATAACTGAGACCGGGTCTCAAGGGTGCCTGAGACTGCAACTCCTTCAGAGTTTCGCATCATCAGCTTGTAGAGGTCAAGCAGGCGTAAGGTAGTATGCGATGGGCCTGAGAGAAGTGGCACTTTTGAAAAAGAAAACCGGTTCAGAGGTCGAGACTTCGAATGACAGATTCGCCTGAACCTGAAGACATGGAACACGCAAAATATGAAAGAAAGGTGAAATGCACGCACGCACTTTCATCTCTAATGTATTCATTATACACATCTTCTACTACACAGAACTGATTTCATGAGCTTCGTCGAGCATTCATTGCTGGAGACAATTCCAATCGAAAACGCCCAGCGCCTCGAAACTATCTATACCACGCACGCAGTGGACAGAGGGAATACCATTTACAACGCCGCTGCAAAAGCAGAGCACATCAAAACAGAAAAAAACAGTTTTACTTTTCGGTCATTTCGTAGCATGCGTGAAACCCCCATTTTCCTTGCCTTCCTGTCCTTCGTCACACCACAAGTCCACAGCCTATTCACTTCTTTCCATTCTTTTCCTCTCACCACTCCCTCAAGGCGTCATAACAAGCGCCAAAAGCGCCATCCTCACAAACATACCATACCTCATCTGTCTGAAGTACGCCGCTCTCGGATCATCATCCACATCAGCCGCGAGTTCCTCATTCCTCGGCAGCGGGTGCATAACAATCATATTCTTCTTCGCATCGCGCAAAGTCTTAGCACTGACCGAGAACCCACCCTCCTCGAGAGCAGCTTCATAAGCAGCCTCAGAATCGAATCGCTCTTTTTGCACGCGAGTGCAGTAGAGAACATCGGTGTTGGCAATGATTTCGGGCGTGAGTTGTTCGGAGACTGTGCCGAGTTGGCCGCGGCTTTCGAGTGCGGCTTTGACTTTGGAGGGGAGGGCGAGGGCTGCGGGGGCGGCGAGTTGGATTTTGACGTTGTAGTGTTTGAGGACTTCGCAGAGGGAGTGCACGGTTCGGCCGTATTTGAGGTCGCCGGTGAAGGTGATGGTGAGGCCGTTGACTGTTCCGAGTTCTTCGCGGATAGTGAAGAGATCGAGAAGTGCTTGAGTTGGGTGCTCGCGAGATCCGTTGCCGGCGTTGATGATGGGGCAGTCGGCGTATTTGGCTGCGATGTCTGCGCTGTCGTTGTCTGGGTGGCGGAGAACGATGGCATCGCCGTACTGGTCCAATGTGCGGATTGTGTCAGCCAGTGACTCGCCCTTCTTGGTGCTGGAGTGGGCTTCATTGACAACAATGGTCTGACCACCAAGACGCTTCATCGCGGCATCGAAAGAGCATGATGTTCTGGTCGAGGGCTCGAAGAACATGGAGCACAGGACCCGGCCCTTGAGGATATCTAGGGAGCCGTCACGCTCAACACCTAGACGCATCTCAGCGGCAACAGTGAAGAGCAGATGCAAGTCTTCCTTAGTGAGCTGCTTGACTGAAACGAGGTCCTTGCCCTTGAAGGTCGAACGCTTAAGAAGATCCGTCACTGGGACTGTAGGTAGAGGCTTGGGCACAGACGATGGCACAAGTGCTTGCTGCGAGAAATCCTGGTAGTCGACACTGCTGATGTTGTAGTCGTAGTTGCGCGAGATACCCGTGATCAAGATCTTCGCAATCTTGACGTTGGTCACCAGTGGGGTCTGGAAATCGACAGCCATACGACGTGTGCGGTATCCCTTGGACATGTAGTTTGCCGGTCGTCGGTACTTGTTCGCAGATGGCAAGTTGATGTACAGATCAATCAAGTTGTTGGCCAGAGCGTGGGTCAGAGAATACTCCTCACGTTGGTCGTCTGAGCCAAGAGCTTCTAAGAATTGCACGCGAATGCCATGCTCCTCCAAGAAGTCTGCTGTACCAGCAGTGGCAAAGAGCTTGAATCCCATCTTGTAAAGCTCTTGAATACTTGGCAGCATTTCAACCTTGTCCTTAAACGATCCAATCGAGAGCAGGACGTTCTTCTTGGGGAGCTTGAATCCTGTGGAGATGAGACCCTTCATGTAGGCTTCGTACTTGGTGCGACCGAAACATGCGACTTCACCTGTAGATGCCATTTCGACACCCATGACTGGATCGGCTCCGGCAAGACGAGAGAAGGAGAATTGTGGCACCTTGACGGCGACGTACTCGGGTGGCATCTTGATCGGTGGGTAGGCCTGGACAGGAAGACCAGCCATAGCCTTGGTTGCCAATTCGATCATGTCGAGTCCCGTGACCTTTGACACGAATGGGAAAGATCGCGAAGCACGAACGTTGCACTCAATGACCTTGATGTCGTTGTCCTTGGCAATAAATTGAATGTTGTAAGGTCCAGTCACGTTGAGTGCATCACCGATCTTACGGGTGGCGTCTTCGATTTTGCGCACAGTCTCCGGATCCAGATCTTGAGGGGGCAGAATGAGCGTGGCATCACCGGAGTGCACACCAGCGTTTTCGACGTGCTCAGAGACGAAGTGGCCAATCATGGTACCGTTGTGCGCAACAGCGTCCATCTCAATCTCCTTGGCGTTCTCAATATACTTCGTAATGACCACTGGGTGCTCCTTGGAGACTTCGACAGCCTGGGCCAAGTAGTTCTTGAGATCGTGCTCCGAGTACACGGTGTTCATGGCAGCACCGGACAGCACATACGAAGGCCGGACCAGCACTGGATAGGTGACGCGATCACAGAACGCGCGGGCCTCCTCAATGCTTGTAAGTTCCTTCCACTCTGGCTGGTCAACGCCCAGTCTGTCGAGCATACGGGAGAACTTGTATCGGTTCTCTGCAGTATCGATCATTTCTGGTGAGGTTCCGAGGATCTTGACATTAGATCGGTAGAGCGGCAGAGCGATGTTGTTTGGTGCTTGGCCACCCATTGAGAGGATTACACCGCTGCTGGTCTCGAGATGATAAATATCCAAGACCGTTTCGAGCGTGATGTTCTCAAAGTAAAGTCTATCGGCCTCGTCGTAATCGGTGGATACCGTTTCCGGGTTGTACTGATAGGGTCGTCAGCTTGCATGCACCACATCGAGTTGTGTTGCGAGTGAAGTGGAAGAAAAATCGGAAAATTTCGATGTCTCCGACCATCTCTCCCGTTCCATCTGTGCTTGTGCGCCCATGACCAGACAAATTCGCAATGCAAAGAATGCGCGTATGGGCAGAGACATCGGAGACGGTGTGTGTGATGGGGAATCGGGGAAGTGGAAGAAAAGTCGAAAAAATGCCGGTGTCTCCGACCGTCTCTCCAGTTCCATCTGTGCCTGTGCGCCGACGACTAGACAGATTCGCAAAGCAAAATCTGCGCGTGCGGGCAGAGATATCGGAGACAGTGTGTGATGGGGTATGGGGGAGGGGGAAAAGTGGGTGAAAATGACTTACGTTGACCATGACAGTCTTGAACCCAGCACTCCGCAGAGTTCTGATAGCCCTCACAGAGCACCAATCGAACTCCACACTGGATCCGATTCGGTACACACCAGAGCCCAAGACCATGACACCGCGGTCCTTAAACTCGACGTCGTGCTCCGCTCCGTTGTATGTAGTATACAGGTAGTTCGTGAAGGCCGGGAACTCTGCCGCAACGGTATCGATCTGTTTGACGAAGGGCATCAGGCCATTAGCCAGACGAGCTCGTCTCACATTACCCTCGTTGCTGTCCCAGAAAAGCGAGAGCTGCTTGTCTGAAAATCCCATCTCCTTGGCCTTGCGGAACAGAGGAGCAGGAATGCTGTCGACGTCAAACTCCGTCATGAGCTTGCCAAAGTCGTTGAGGCTCTTGAGTTTCCGCAAAAACCACTTGTCAATCTTGGTGAGTTCCCAAATCTTGTCAACAGTGTAGCCACTGTGGAGGGCGTTGGCCAGAGCAAACATGCGCTGATCGGAAGGAGTCTGCAACTCAGTGTCGATGTCGATGGACATGAGCGCTGGAGTATTGTGGAATCCGAGGTTGCTGGGGTCGACAGAGCGAATGGCTTTCTGCACAGCTTCTTCGAATGTGCGGCCAATGGCCATGACTTCACCAACACTCTTCATGGACGATCCGAGCAAGGTGGAGACGCGAGTGAACTTCTTCAGATCCCATCTTGGGATCTTCACCACGACGTAATCGAGAGAAGGCTCGAAGCATGCGACAGTCTTCTTGGTGACGCTGTTCTTGATTTCGTTGAGCGGAATGTTCAGACCAAGCTTGGCTGCCACAAAAGCGAGTGGGTAACCGGTGGCTTTCGAGGCCAATGCGGAGGATCGAGACAGACGAGCGTTGACTTCGATGATGCAGAACTCTCTGCTGTCTGGGTTGAGCGCATACTGAATGTTGCACTCACCCACAACGCCGAGATGTCGAATAACGCGCACTGCTGTTGTCCGCAGCATGTTGTAGTCCTCGTCAGACAGAGTCTGCGATGGCGCAACGACAATCGAGTCGCCAGTGTGGATACCGAGAGGATCAAAGTTCTCCATGTTGCAGACCGTAATGCAGTTGTCGTACGCATCACGGACGACTTCGTACTCGATCTCTTTCCAACCCTTCATGCTGCGCTCGACCAGAATTTGAGGACTGGCAGCGAAGGCCTTGTGGCAGAGATCAACGAGCTCCTCCTTGTTCGACGCAAATCCAGAGCCAAGACCACCGAGAGCGTATGCGGCACGCACGATGACTGGGTAGCCAATGCCTTCGACAGCCTCCAGGGCCTCTTGCATGTTGTTGGCAGACTTTGACTTGGCACATGGCTCGCCGATAGAGTCCATGCTGCGGGCGAAGAGCTCACGATCCTCGGTGGTGATGATCGTATCGATTGGAGTACCCAAGACCTTGACACCGAGAGACTCGAATTCATCCTTGAGCTGGATACCCACTTGAAGTGCAGTCTGACCTCCGAATGTGCAGTAGATGGCATCTGGACGTTCGTGCTTGATGACCTTGCGCACGAACTCGGCGTTGACTGGCAAGAAGTAGACCTTGTCGGCGAGGCCCTTGGAAGTCTGAATTGTGGCAATGTTGGGGTTGATAAGAATCGTGTAGATGCCCTCCTCCTTCAAGGCCTTGATAGCTTGACTGCCAGAGTAGTCGAATTCTCCAGCCTGTCCGATACTCAGACCTCCAGATCCCAAGACAAGGACCTTCTTGACATCTGGTCGTGGGTGAAGTGCACGGTTCTCCTCCCAGTCACCGCCAGGGAAAGCCACTGGCTTCTGCATGAAGCTGTTGTCTTGGATGACATTCTGAATCGTGCTGATGAAGACATCAAAGAGGAACTCGGTATCGCGGGGTCCGGGTGTGCTTTCTGGGTGGAACTGCACCGAGAAGTATGGTCGGCTGATGTGTCGGATACCTTCGTTACTCTCGTCGTTGGCATTGACGAACAGCTCGCTCCATTCTTTGGGCAGAGAGTTGGAATCCACAGCATAACCGTGGTTTTGTGATGTGATGTAGCACTTGCCCGAGAGCATGTTCGTGCAAGGAATGTTGTGTCCACGGTTACCAAACTTCATCTTCAATGTGCTGGCGCCTGCAGCACGAGCGAGGAGCTGGTGTCCAAGACAGATACCGAAGATTGGTACCCGTCCCTCCTCCATGGTCTGCTGAATGTTCTTGACTGTAACGTCCATCATCGCCGGATCACCAGGACCGTTCGAGATGAAGAGACCATCGTACTCTTTGCCCGCCAGGCCAGGGAAGTCGTAGTCCCACGGCACGACCTCAACCTCGACACCGCGCTTGACCAGGCAGCGCAGCTGATTGTACTTGAGACCAACATCAACGCACAGAACACGCACGGGACGACCAGACGGATGACGCAACGACGTAACGGACGCAGGTGGAGAATAAATCTTTGGCTTTGTGGTTGAAACTGAGAACTATCAGATTCCGAATTGCTAAAGCTACTACTGCAAGGGAATGGCAAGTCACGCTTACCGTCTGCGACCAGATTTCTGGTGTTAGGATTGTAGAAGTCGATCTCTTCATACACTGCCACCTCTTTCGTTCGGCCAAAGTAGCCGTTCACGCCATTGGTGCCATTGACGCCTTTCGGTGCCAGGGCGGTGTTGACCTCGTGGAGGTTGGCAGCTGGAGTCGCTGGTGCCGTGCCGCTGGGTGTCATGGCCCCGGTTGTCGGTGAGCCGTTTCCATTGACTTCTCTGCGGGTTCCCGTCTGCATGAGCAGGCGGCCGAGCATGCTTCCCTTCTCTCGGATCTTCTTCGTGAGAGCTCGAGTGTCGACGCCGCAGATGGCGGGCACATTTTGCTCCTTCAGCCATGCGCCCAGTGAAGAGCTGGCTAGATGGTGCGAGTAGTCTTCGCCGCAGTACGAGGCCACGACCAGACCTGCGATGTGGATTTGCGAGGCCTCGAAGTGGGCGGGCAGATCGCAGAGGATGGGGTCCAGTGCGTCGCGGGGCGGCACTCCGTAGTTGCCCACCAGCGGGAAGGTGATGACTAGAATCTGTCCGCGGTAGGAGGGGTCAGTGATGGACTCGGGGTAACCCACCATGCCCGTCTGGAAGACCAGCTCGCCGGCAATGCTGCGATGAGCACCGAAGGACCGGCCTTCACAGAAGCGCACGACATTGTCGCCGTCCTTGACCTCGAGAGCCATGCCGGTGCTCTCGCCCGCCTCGAACCGCTCCAGTTGCTCCGCCATCTTGCTGCTGCTGCTTCTACCTCAGGTGTGGAGGAGAGAGAGGCAGAAGAGAGGGAGGAGAAGAAAAGCAGAACAGATCGAGCATCGAAAGCTTGCGGCAGAGAATTGTTTCGCTTAAACTTTTAGCTAGCGCCGAAATGCAGGGCCGGGGCCAGCTCGTGGTGCCAAGAGATTTTCTCTCGCCCAGATCACGAAGTGACGCCGCCGTTCAGCAAGGCGCACTGTATCGATCGTTGACAAAGCTAAAATGAGCGACGGGGAAGAGATTGGAGCATCATGACTCTTTACTCACTCTACCTTGCTGGTGCTATTCTACTCCCAGGCCTCCAACTGATGGGCCTGTCTCACCGACATGACGTGTGCACACCCCATGCCGCATGTGAAAAGCATGGATCGCACTGCTGCAGTAGCTTTCTTCACCTCGCACAACAACCACTGTTCAAGAAGTCGGCTTCTTCACTCTGGGGAGGACCGCCCAGCAGATGAGCATGCCGACGTAAGCCCCAATGCATACAGGATGCAACACCCACGTCCCGCTACCCTGCGCAATGAGACCAGTCAAGAATGGTACTACGGCGCCTCCACTACTTCCAGCGCTGGAGATGAACCCGATAGCGATCGTTTGTAGCCTTCTCGGTAATAGCTTGGTGAAGACTGTCGCGGCTGCCGGGTAAACAGGTCCCAGTAGCAGACCGAGCACGGCTACAGAGACTGCATTGCCGATGATATTGGGTATCAGCCAGGAAAGAAGCTGAAAAATGATGACGCCCACGCTCGTGGCAAAGACGAACCGCCTCTCTCCAACCCGATGCGCGAGATGTGTCAAAGTGAAGCGGCCGATCGTGATGCCTGCCCAGAAGCCAGAGGTTACATAGCCGACCTTCGCTGGATCTCCGTGTCGATAATTGATCAGGTACGAGATGAACCACCCTGATTCTGCTACTTCGGCACCTTGGTAAGCGAAGATGAAGAGGGCTCCGATGAGAGTGGTCTTGTTCTTCAGCGCCTTCTTGAGGAGCTCCATCTTACTGCTCTGGCCTTCCTGCTCGTCCGCTTGCTTGTCTGCAAGTTGTTGGAGATCAGAGTTGAAGTTTGAAGTGGGCTCCGACTCGTAAGACCAGAATGACCAGCCGGCGAAGAAGAAGCACAAAATGCGGATTCCAATCGTGACCAGATAGAAGCGAGCCCAGAAGACACCATTTGAGACCATCGCTGTCGCTGCAATTGGCGCCACGATACCACCCACGCCATAAGCGCCATGAGCGGCTCCGAGGATGACAGTCGAGTCTGCAAGATTTGCGCAGAAGACATTGTTGAGAGCAAGATTTGTGGCATTGCCGAAGCCCTACGATTAATAATTAGCGCTGATAACAATGCAGGACAAGATATCCTTACCATAAACCAGAATGCAACCACCACTACCGGGAAAGGAGGAGCACAAGTGACGACCACGTATGCTCCGATCATGAAAGCCTCGGCAATCATCAACGTTCGTGCTCGACCACAACGCGCCAACACCCATTCCGTAACGAAGGCACTGGAAATGTAGCCAACGGCGTTCGCAATCCAGATCATTGACACAACAGCATAGCCAATGTGGTAGAAATCCTCAATGTAGGGAATCAGAGCTCCAGCTGCACTGTCGCTCATACCATTGCCGAAGTAGATGAGGCAGGCACAGAGCACTCTCCATTTGTTCATTCGAGGGTATCGAAAGGACGGTAGAGCGCTTGTGGCCGTGCCTCGCTTTGGTGTTGGTGGTTGGCTGGCCTCGAGCTCTCCAGGAGTCGTCGGCGTTTGCACGTCAAAAGCTTGCTTGGCGCTTTTTGGCGTGGTCGGCATCTCGATTGACCCCGAATCGCCATTATAATCTTTCCGTGCGAGGCTGCCATGGTCTGCCAATTTGATAGAGTCGAGTTCCTCGATTGAAGGGCCTCTGGAATGGCTGATAGCTGCTGGTGGCGACCGGACCGGTGGAACTGGAAGTGAATGCGCTACAATGCCCGCGGCGAAAGGGAAGGACGACATTGCGTTCGCAAGGAATTTTCTGGTCGCTCAATGCGTGTCAATGTGTTTGCTGGAAAGGAAAGACCAGGGGGTATCCATTTATGTGTAGTCCATGAGGGACGAAAAAAGTACGCCCTGTGGTAGCTCCTACGTGCATGACTGGGTGGCGCCCCCAATTCTCCAGTTGCTGACCCATCTTGACCTACGTGCTGGTTGATAATCTGCAATGCGGTGTGCCCTTGTTGGGCTTTGGTACGTTCATGTGAGGCGGCGTTGCTTTCCCGATTGGGACGCTCCGCCAACAAAGAAACACGAGCGGGAAACGCGTGACGCGTGTGGGAGGCGTCGGAATCATGTTCCTCTCCACGCGACGACATGTCCTGCGGTGATGTCGCCGACCATCTCGCCTGCCGCCTCGAGTACGAGACACGAGATGGGAGTTGGAGGCAGAGAAAGCGAAAGCAGGAATGGGCAAGTGCAAAGGGCAGGGTCCCATGACTTGTTTGCGTCGGCAGAGCGCATCTTGACGTCGCGACCAGCTCTGCTCGCCGTCAGTCGTGATGACGAGGTGTTTGGGCTTCCGTTTCAGACCACATCGAGATCCTGTCTCTACGCAAAGTTACTGACATAAAAAGACGAAGCACAGGAGCGAGTCTTTCTGCGCACCACACACCTTCGAAGACAGCAGCACTCGCATCAGTCCCGTAAACGTGCAGTCATCATGAACTGGCTGAAGAAAAGGTATGCCTGGAGTGCTTTCCGCGGGCAGTGCCCTAACAACCAGCTAATCCTCGTATTCTAGCGTGGGTCTCACAGACCACCACTATGGCCCAGAGGGAGTGCATTCGGTCGCCCAGCAAGCGAAAGAGACGCCCTACACCGAGCTCACCAAAGATGACCTGGCCTGGGAGGTGATGAGCGGCACCAATGTCGAGACCAAGACCTTCTACGTGGCCACCGACAGCGGCCATATCGCCATGGCCCAGGTCATCTACAGTGATGTGATGTGAGCAAGATTGCAGGAGGACATGATGATGTGGCATCCGCTGATGTGTCGGATACCAGGGGCGTACGGACAACAGCGCAATTCAGCAGCAAGATCTTCGCGAAAGATGGCGGGAAAGATCACTTGTGGGCGTCGGACAACCTGTCCAATTACTCCTTCTCTCAGGACAAGCAGAACTTCAAGGCCGATGGCTGCTCGATGGATTTGAGCGAGGATGGCAAGACATACCACATCAAGTCGAATACGAACAAGACGGCCATCGTGGATGTGAAGTGGACGCAAAGTGCTCCCGGGTTTGTTGTGGGTAAGAATGGCAAGACTCTGTTCGGAACCGACAAGGAGAAGCCATGGGGCAGCATGAGACACGCATTCTGGCCCAGGTGTCGAGTTGAGGGAACCATCATGACCAAGGACGGACCATTCGATGTGAAGGGCACCGGCATCTTCATCCACGCTTTGCAAGGAATGAAGCCACACTTTGCTGGTAGGTCGATCGACTGCTCTCTGATTGCTCCGGATACTGACAGGTCACAGCTGCCAAGTGGAACTTCATCAACTACCAGTCGCCCAACTACTCCGCCATCATGATGGAGTTCACCACACCCCCATCTTATGGCTCCACGTCCGTCAATGTTGGCGGCATCGCCAAAGATGGTGAGCTGATCTTCGCCAGCTCAGATCCGGGCGTCAAGGTCGAGCATACAGGCATCAAAGGTGATGAGGAGAACGACTGGCCCGAACCAAGTGCAGTCGCTGCCACATGGGATGGCACAACCAAGGATGGCAAAGCAGTCCACGCAGAGCTGAAGAATGACCTTTCACGGACCGATCGCGTAGATGTCATGGGTGAAGTCCCAAAGTTCGTCAAGCAGATCGTCGCCGGCGCCGCCGGAACAAAGCCATACATCTACCAGTATAACCCCAAGCTGAAGTTGCAGCTCAAGATTGGCGACGAAGTCATCGAGGACGAAGGGCATCTGTTCATGGAGGCCACCTTCATTTCCTAGCGTCTTGGACCGACCCTAATAGATGAACGAAGCATTGGCATTTTGGATGGTAGGCACGACCACCTCTCGGCATTTGGAACTTTGACGGAGTTGCGAAGAGCTCCCTAGTGAGCGCAATAATGGACACGAACTGCACACTGATACCTACAACCTGAAGATACCACCTTATTCATGGTTAATGACAATGAGGATAGATTTGACCCTGCGCGCGGAGCTGTTTCGTTTGCTTCTTCACTTCAGTTTGATGTGGTGCTGATTTGCCTTTCTCAGGTTGCTGTTGGCTCACTTGACAGGAACGAACGATGCGCGCCACCGCATGACCTCCTGGCCGCGCGGCTCTTTACCTTCACTTTCATCACGCGTTTGCCTACATCCTCCCGCGACTCTTCATCGTGTCGAGCCCTGCTCGCCATTGTGCATAGTCAAGTGGATGACACTAGTGACTACGCTTCACTTCGCTCTCAACCACATTAGCCAGAACTCAGCAATGTCGACACGATCACGATGTCCTCGCGCTTCGGCCTGGCTATCCCTTGGGCACCTCCGTCGACCCTCGCGCGCGCTCTTGCCTAAACATCTGGAGCTTACCTCTTCGCGCCGTTAGCAAGTAAAGGCATATATGCCGCTAAAGCTGTCCGGCTACTCCCGCGCCAATAGTCGGCTTGGAATACTAACGCTTTCTGCAGGTTGTAAGATAGGTGCAAGCGAAGGTACTGCGCGAGCAGTAAGGTTATAAAGATGTTGTTCGTGGCACACACCTCGCTGTCGCCGACATTGACTTCGAACAACTTCGACTTTACTGCGAGAGGTCGATAGCCTAACACCTCCGAGGCATTTAGCAAGCGAGGGAACCTACTCTTCGTTAAGGCGACAAGAATACCTTTGCCGCGACCGTAGTAAGTCGGCCGGCGCCCTATTGTCGTCTTCTAATACTAACGAGAGGCAGAGTCGCGCCCCAGGTCTTAGAGCAGATATATCGACAGCGGCTAACGATCGCTCAAGATGGCTCCTTACGTCGGACCTCGAGGTGGCAGAAAGGCCACCAGCAACTCAAGCCCAGCGAGCAGCAATCGCAGCGGTACTATTGGTAGAAGCAGCTCAAGTGTGTCGCCAGCCCAAAATGCTCGCCCAGCTGCTAGCAACAACGTCCCACCACGTGCACGCAAGTCGGCACCATCACTGCCAATGCCCCTGAATGCTCGCAGCACGGCACCAACTCCACGTCCATTGAATGCTCGCAACACGGCACCAACTCCACGCTCTGGACGTGGACAAGGCACTCATCGCCACCGGTAAGTCCTATTATCATGACAGCATTGCCTTTGAACAATCCTGACTAACAACGTCTCTATAGCAAAATCTTATGTGACAACGTACAAGGTGTCACCAAGCCTGCTATCCGCCGTCTCGCTCGTCGTGGCGGTGTCAAGCGTATTTCCGCAGACATCTACGAAGCATTGCGCCTAGAGATCAAAGTCCGCCTCACGGAGGTAGGTGTTCCGCGGTCGCCAACGCTTTTGTCCCAGCTAACAGGACCAGATCCTAACAAAGGTGTGCTACGCACTGGAGTACCAGAAGCGCAAGACGATAACGACGGTCGATGTCGTTTGGGCTCTGAACAGACTTGGCTCGCCCATTACCGGCTTCGAGAGAGCCTGCGGCTATCGTGTAGTTTACTGTAAGTACACCCCAGTGACGGCTGAAGATCGGAACTGATGATTATAAGGAACAGGACTTCACGCAAAAGAGATGGGAAACAGCATACGATCGCCCGCCAGCTTGAAGCGCTACATCGCATTGAAGACTTGGGCTCGCATTGGAATGATACGCAAAGTATTCCCAAGCGACGAAAAAGACTACAGTGAACACAACTCCTGTACTAAAAGAGACAGAGACGGAGACAGAGACAAACAAAGGGCAATTTACGTTTCCAAAGGGGCAAACATTAAGCATTGGATGACAGCACAGCTCGTTGGTCTTCTTCAGAAGCTGAGTTGACCAGCGCTTGCGCTCACCAGTTGCGTGCTCTGATTGGAGTACATAACTCATTAACGACACTTTCGAACCATTAATCAATTCGTCTTTGTGTCATCGTACCTCTCATTGGGGGAACGTGGACAACAGTGATCCCCGCTGGTAGTTTCTTGGTCCGAAGCCCCATGTCCATGACTCCCAGCCTAATGACTCTCTAGCGAAAACGACGAATGATCATATTCAAAGACGCTCACTAGTCTTTTTTGTACATCAATCTCTTCAATTTTTCTAAATCTATGCTTTGTACTTCGTAACAGCGTTCACGCTTCACAATTGCTGGTATTTTCGAAGCAGGAACGCACTCAGGACGAGAAGTTTACGACACTGAGCGAAAAGTGGCCCAAAGCCTCACATCAAGGAATAAGAGCGTAGAACAGAACGTCTGAGATTTGATAGAAGAAAGATAAAATTCCACAAGACACGATCGTATCAAGCCATGTAAATGCCAATGCCACGCCAATGCCAATACAAATTCCCAGGTATCACCAAAAATGAAATCTCAAAATGCCTACAAATGTCTCCTCGCGCAACCCGCAAAAGCAGTCGCTACTCAAATGCAATCCTATCTCACTGCCACGTCCCCGCCCTGAACGGTGACGAAAAAGTCGCCGCCGACGAACTCCTCGAATGTCTCGAAGACCCCACACTCTCAATCGTTGGCGTAGGCGAAGGCGGCGAACTCATCTCCCCAAACGTCGACCTCGAAGCACTCCTCCCATGCTGCGAACCAGAACCAAAAGAAGTTTTCTCTCTTCCTGCAATTTCGACGACGTCCGAAAATTCCGGATCGATCCAAGGCGCAGTGCAAGACCTCCCACGACTAGAAAGCGATTGAAATTCTTCAACGTCTTCGTCTTTCCAAGCGACGGATACAAGGTCGAGTTTTGCTGCGATCCAGGATTCGTCTTTAGAGGTGTGTGAAGCAGCGTCGAGGAGTTCGTTCATGTAGGATTGTGAACGTGCCCGACGTCGTTGCGAGAGATGTTCGATAATGCAGGCTGTACAGCGGAAAGTTTCGCCAATATCTCGAGGTTGAAGGAGGTCCGGTGGCGAGCGCGCATGACAGTTCCTTGCGCAGGGCTCAGGATACGCTGTGATGATCTTGTGGCCGCAGGATAGAATGTGATCTAGACATGAGATCGTGCAGGGGTCTCCGATATGTGCGGGTTCGATCCAGAACGCGCCTGTAGTTTTGATGGGCACCGTAACAGGGCCACGACGATTTGCAGACATGACTACGCGTTCTTGTGTCGTGTAAGGGAATGGGGGTTAGTGGCAGGAGGTAGTGCAGTGTCGTTCGTTGAAGTGTTGTAGTCGCGCGGTGCTTTCGGCGTGTCTGGGATTTCTGACTCCACCGAAGGTGAGACATTCCACTCGGCTGGTACTTGTGTCGGACGACCAAATTTTGGCAGCAACGGGATTTTTCTGCTGGGCATCCTGCCTGCTTTCAGTATGTAAGGTTTGAGGTCGGACCTTGGCGTTGGTTCTATTCTCGTCGGCGCCAGGCCTGAGATAAGTAGTTGGAACACTTCCGTCATGCGTTCGAGGCCTGGTGAATTAGGCACGCGTGATTGTTCTTTTCACAACTCGCTACAACTGTCCGCTGTTCACTGCGCTTGGCAGTGACTTGTGATTGAGACCAGCTCTAACTTGCGGATGTTTCGACGAGATGCGCTAGAGTTATTCGAACACAATTTCAGGCGAGATGGAGAAGTGCAATCTCGCGAAGTCTTTGTATCTCTTATTCAGAAGATGCGCCGTGGCGCTGTCTTTGTCTGGCAAGTAGTTCTTGTCTAAAAGTCCGCGAAACATTCTTGTATGCTACTGACAAAGAGCTTGGCTAACAGTGTGGCATAATGCGATTATACTCTCGTGAATAAAGCGACTTACACGCCGTCCGACAGCAGCAGCTTAGCAGAGGTCTGCTAGATCCTGCCAACCGAATCGTTGCATATCGCACTGTGTTGGAAGCACGACATTTTGCTGCAGCGACGCCCTGAACAGCACGTCGCTTTCGATTCTGGTTGTCGCTCAGGACGCGGAGAGTTGGTCCAGTGCAGCCTTCGTGAGGATTGGATCTCAGTTGTGAGCGGCGCGCTCTGCAGCAATGCGACGTTTCCATCGTGCAAGACCGGCCACTAAGGACCTGGATCGAACGTCTTGGGCCTCGAGTCTTGGAGCGCAGTTGTTGCAAAGCTCCTGCCTGTTTTCCATTGGTGGACTCGCACAGGGTACCAGGTCGCCGGTGCCTGCCACCGCGCATTCGCTCTTCGAAATTGGAACCTCGTCGCTCATTATTGCCGGTCGTAAAGCCGTAAGCTCTTATTTTCCCTCCCCATTGGAAGGCAAAACCAATCAATCCTCTCATCATGATCGGCATCGAGGATCTTCTCACTCATATTCGTACTCTCATAAACAACTCCAGGCGCAAAAACTGGGAATCTAATAAGCGACGCTTCATCCAGGCGATGGCGAATTGACCTGCGGTCTCGCATGCTGAAGAAACTCTATGCACGGATTGTAGCGCGGCGCGTCCATGTCTGGGCGCCTGTTATTATCCTGCGGGCCCGTACTCGATGGACGACCTCCCTCTGCACCGCCAACTGACGGGTGTTGCTGGATGCCCACCAACGGCGGCAAGATGGGTCGTCCCTCAGCAGACTTCTCGAAATGTCTCAGATCCGGAAGGCTGGACTCGGCGGGCGATCTGGAACCCGCCTCGCGCGCAGTCGAAGCGGCATCGGCCAGCATGTCCAGCGATTGCATGTGGTTTGAACTCAAAGCGTATCGTGGGTATTCGGTCCAGGAATATTGTGGCAGTCGCTGGGAAAGGTCTGGGGAACTGGTTGGTCGTGATGAGGGTGATACGACTCCGCTGACATAGGGCTGGTCTGGGGAGCTTCGCGGAGGAGACTGTGCATGCGAATGCAGATTCAGCCCTGCCAGGCCTGGGGGCTGCACGTGCCTGTTGTTGGCGATTGCCTGTTGCGGTCGCAAGACGCCTGCTGAGGCTCCGACGGATGCATTTGCTCGATGCGGGTCTTGCACCTTGGCGTCCTGTGGTATCGAGGTGGCCGGCGTCGAGGAGAAGTCCGACCTGGGTTTTTGCTGCTGCGTGGAGCGTCGCTTCGTCGTCGTCGCGGCCGTGTCCTTGGCCTGTTTGAGAGCGGCCTTGGGCTTGCGCGGGCCTATTCGATGGCTATGGGCGGCGGCGGCAGAGCGGACCTGCCTGCGCGTGGCTTCATCGCGTTCTCCGTAGAACAGCACGTTGTCCATGTTGGCGGGCGGTGTTCTTGGGCAGTGGGCGGCGGGAGTGCAGCATTGTTGGCACAGTAAAGACGAGAGAGAAGAGAAGAGTGGGACGAGGAAACCTCGGCCGTCATCATATCATCCTCCTCCATCGCAAGTGCCGCAGTTGTGCGTCTGCCCTGGTAGTGTCCCGCCAGGCGAGCGCCTGCGACTGCGAGCTGCATAAACGGAAGTCTCTCCGTCGGCGCCCACTAACTGCTTCGGGTGGTCGCAATGACAGCGCCTGACCTCATTCGAACAGTCTGCATAATCGAAGTTTAACATAGTTTGTTCTACCGAACCTTCGCTGGATGTGCGACATGCGATGGTGGTCAGCTGTGCCCACGAAGCCACCCGTGCGATTCCTGTTTCGAGTAAGTCGTGTCTCAGCCTGCCAGGCCGCAGCGCTATCGACCCGTACTATAGGCTGCCTGTAGATCCCGAGTCCCAAGCAAATAGACACAACTGCGACCGTTCTTTGGCTACACCCGTTCCTACTATCGACCGGTTGCAATTTATTAAACACGCATTTGAGATCGCAGCTCCCTTCCTGTGGCTCGCCCACTCTTTCCCTCTTCCCGATCAGGCTGATGCCGCGTACAATCTTCGCGTACACGGATCAAGCCATTGCAACGCTGTGTCGCGAAGATTGACCGAAAGTCTCCCGGAACCGCATCGGAGCCCCACGGCTATACATCGACAGTTGGCTCCAAACGAGCGCGTCACAGAGCTTGATCAAGTATTCACTGACATTCTGCACTGCTAAACGAGTTACGAGCTACAACTTGCTGGGAACCCATTTCGGCTGCTTTTTCTCGGCAAAAGCCTTCAGTCCAATTGCCAAATTCTCGCCGTCCCGCAGTCCAGGGCCATACCTCTGCTCAGTGTTCTGGCTTGCCCTTTCCACACTAGCTTCCTCCCAACTCTCGCGCAGACCATGACGAGTGACGATAATCGCATCAGGCGACAGACCAGCAATCTTCGAAGCGAGCTCGAGTGCCTCGTCCACAACCGACTCATGGGTCTTGGATACCCTGTTGGCGATGTTGTACTGCGCTGCCTCTTGCGCTGAGAGCGTTCGCCCCGTCATGGCTACTTCACTTGCAACGGTCATGCCTGCCAAACGCACCAAGCGAGAAAGGCCTCCCGCTCCGGCATACAATCCTCGCGATGCCTCCGGGAGACCAAATATGGCTTTCGGAGAAGCAACAATCATATCACTAATACCAGATCAGCTAACCATTCCCTCTCTCAGTAATCACTCACACCGTGCAGAATACTCACCACCCCAAACAAATCTCAAACCCTCCACCCAACGCAAACCCATTCACAGCAGCAATCACCGGCTTCTTTCCCGCCCTCCTACTCACACCCATAAACCCCGAAACAGGATGCGTCAACAACCTGCGATCCGGAATTTCAACTTTCTCCCCTCGAGCCTTCGCCGCTCGCAATTGTGCCAATTTGTTTTGCTCAATGAGATCTTGTCCTGCGCAGAAAGCCTTGCCTGTGCCGGTGATGACTGCCACGCGGAGAGAGGGCTCGGCGTCGAACCATTGGAGGATCGCATCGGCTTCCCAGTGGGCGCTGTAGGGGATCGAGTTCATGGCTTTGGGCCGGTTGATGGTTATGAGGAGGACATGCTGGGCGGGATATGTGAGGAGGTAGGAGCTGCTGCTGGGAGGTTGGCTGGAGAGTTGGGAGGACATGATGTCGGTGTATCTGTCGATGTCTGCAGGTTCTTTGAAGAGTGAAGCAATGCGATGGTGAGTTGTATGCGAGCTTGGTCTTGCGATTCCCAGCTGCTCGATTAGATCTCAGTACCAATAGCAGTCGCGACTAGCTTATCCGAATCGCAGTGAATGAAAGCTCTTTCCTTCTGGAAATAGCTGTAGTAATGTCGCCGATGGACCACTCGATGCAACATGCAAAGCAACTATCTCTGTAGCACAGTATGTTGTACCAGCAGCTCACCTCATCACCAGTATCCCGCTCTGGTGTACCTAGGCACTCGGCAACACCGCATCTTCAGGGTTTCTCGGCGCGCTTCCCGAGGCTAGCTGCGAAAGCGGAGAGGACGGAAAGGTGGGGAGACACGAATCCTGCGAGTCGAGTCAGCCCTCTTGATTGAGATGTCGATTGCGACATTGTTCTGCAGGAGTGTGACAGTAGTCACACTTCACATGCAGGAACAGGAAAGTGTATTGAGTTGTCAGACCATCTCGGCTTGGGTGTACGAGGTCGGGTTGTCATGTTTGTGCGAGTCGAGATACTGTAGGTTGATCTGCGGTGCGAGGCGTACGAGGCTTGAAGGAAGGTTGTGGAATTACTGGATGTGGGAAGTGCAATGGGGAGGAGAGATGTAGGTTACATTCTTGATTATTGACTCCTTGTTTATCAAGATACACGCCTATTGATGATGCTAATTCCAATGCCAATGATGGAGAGCAGTCAGGCTGCTCTGCTCAAGATCGCACTTTGTGCCGTCTCCAAACATATTCGAGACCAGGAGGCCGCAGCTTCCTGAGCCCTCTCAAGGAATTGCTGTCGCAGCACCATCTGCGCGAGTGGGGACCCATAGTTCTTGCTCAGTGAGTATGAACCTGTTCCTTCTGCATCTGTTGGAGCAAGCAGCAGGTCAAGCTAATCGTCGTCATCACCCTCGCCATCATCGTCGTCGTCGTCGTCGTCGTCGTCGTCGTGGTTGTTGTTATAGACATCCTCGTATTTCAAAAGACCCTCCATGTCCTCAGCCATGTCTCGTCTCTGCGCGTCGTCTCGCAACTGTTGAGCAAAAATTGGCTTGCCACAGGACAGCTCCTCACACCCAAAGCGCAGGTCGAACACTGCGATGTCATAGCACACAGGTTGAGTTGATTGGGCGACTAGCATACCACGCCAGCTTGCATTTTCAAATTCTGACTTGGCTTTCTCTGGTTCCTTCGACTCTGGCTGCTCCGAACCTAACAACTTCAGGTCCGATCCTGAAAGGGTCGCTTCATTGTCGAGATCCCAGGAACATATCTTACTCAGGTGGATGAAGATGTGACACCATTTGTCCGTGATGGTCCAGAACCCTCTGATCTCCAGGGGACCTTGTTCCCAATCGATCAGCAGCGGATTCGCTCTCGCAACGATGGATGCATCGTTTGTCTTGCCAGTGCCCGAAGTACTGTTGTTGAAGCGCTCTATGAACCATAAAGCCTGCTGGAGTTTGATAGAGCCCTTTATCATTCCGTGGAACATGCGATTGACTCTCTGGCTGAGAAGGAGCGTCTTCATATCGCGGCGTGACTCTTTGAGCTCGGAACAACACTCCTCGAAGTCGTTGCACTTCCCGCTGTCGCCCAAGCTCGACCACTTCGTTGGGGCAAAAGCGTCTAGCGGGTCATAGACGTTGAGCAAGATCATCTCGAGCAACTCGGCGCAGTTGAGGACCTTGTAGCAAGCTTCATAGGACAGCTCGTGGTCCTCCGCAGGCTTGAGATCGGCGGACATCTTGCTAGTGATCTCCTTCGGAGTCATCTTGCAGGTGCAAGGCTAGCCAACTTAGTGAGAAGAGCATACCTCTAATGTAGTGCGTTGTACGATAGCACTTACACTGATAACCATTGTCGGTAGTGTTTGTGCCATTTCGGTCGGCGAAGTCGGTGTGCTGGTGAGGATCGCGGATGAATGGTCTCTGAAGGAGTGAATGGTAGTACTCGAGGCACGACAGAAAGAGTGAAGGGAGGGTGTGGAATTACTGAATGTGGGAAGTGAAAGATGTGCCATGGTACGTAAGGCAATTGCAAGCTTTCTGATCATTCATTCACTCGTCTCTCACTTACAAGCTTTCATCATCTGTATTCACGCTTGAGCTAAAGTGATAGGATCGATGATTCGCGACCTGCTTCTTCCGAGGCCAGACTCTACGCATGAAATTCGATCGAACGTGCCATAGGAGTGAACCTGAACTCTGGGAGCCTGCTGCAATCAGAAGCCCGTTGGCCGATGCATAGGAGCTAACGGAGACTTAGTATTCTTGTGCACTGCATGCAGCGCAGCTCTTGCTGCGCACAGGAGAACAGAGGTCTCTCTAAAACAAGTCCTCGTCTATGTCGCTTGAGACATCGACCGAGACGAAGAGCTCACCGTAGCCACTGTCCCCGGAGAACTGCCTGAGCTCCGCGATCGCTACTTCTGCGACCCGGATTTGCAACTCACCACCAGTCACAAATCTGTCATGTTGTAGATACACGCGGCCTCTGAAGTCTGGACCCGAGATTCTGGTAGAGTATTGTATGGGCGGGTTCGACTGCAACATCAGCATACGACGCCAGCTTGGAATCTCAGCAGCCGAAGCGTGTGTTCCTGGAACTGAGTGTGCAGGTCCGGTGTTGAACCCCTCGATGGCCGCCTTAGTTATGGTGAACTTGAACTCGCGTCTCGCGGCTGGATCGTATTGGCCGAAGGAGGCAGTAAAGCGAAAGGGTTTCTTCCTGCCCTTCGTGAAGAGTGGGTTGACTCTGAGCGCTGTGCCATCCCACTGTGCCTTGTCGCTGCTAAGAGGTTGGTCGTCGAAGATGCCTTTGAACCATAGAGCCCGCTGCAGTTTGATAGATCCGCCGATCGTGCCTTTGAACATGCGATTGACTCTCTGACTAAGCAGCAACGTCTTCATATTTCGGCGGGCTTCGTTCTCGTTGTGGACAGCCTCATAATCTTGACCGCGAATGCGACATTCATGAACATCGCCCGCCTCGAGACCAAGATTTTGCTGAGTAACTTCGCTCTCGACATTCCCGTCTCTCTGAGTATTGTCCTTGGCCGATGACTTCAACACCGGAAAAGCGTCTTGTGGATCGTAGACGTTGAGAAGGATCATTTCCAGCAACTCGACACAATCGAGTACCTTATGGCAAGCTTCGAAGGACACCAGCCACCCTTTCGCAGCCCTGGGTCGAACAGGGTTCTTCTTCACTTTTGCATTTGCAGTTGCTCCGTTGGCGCGAGACTAGCTATGTCAGTACATGTGCTAAAAGCGGTATATTCTAGGGAGCACGATTGCACTTACACCTGCTGGCTTCTTGGTGCGAGCCATGGTCTGGGTGGGCCCGGTGCGAGTGCGCCGATGAGATGTGTTGTGGTTATTGTTTCGTAAGGGAGGTGTTGCTGGCGGAACTCGAAAGTGAATCATGCGGCTGGTCGCAAGGACTTTTGCCGGTTACAAGTCAGGCAATTTGTTGGTGCCTAATTTCATGTGACACAAATATTGGGGAAAATGCATTCCAAGATCGCCTCATTTCACCCTGCAGGCAGAAAGTGATTTGCAGTAGCTGTCTTCTGAAGTATCGCGGCGACAGACTTTACTTGCTTCGGCGTGCGCAGCTTGAAGAAAAAAAAGTAGAAAGGCCTGATATGATGATTGGGCACTAGTCTATGCATCAATTCAGACACTCGAGGCGTTTATCCCACACAGAGAAGCTCACCTATCTGAGTGCTCTCGCTGCATCAGCATGACAGAGATCGAATCTCAGAGCAAAAGCATAGTGTCTTGTTCTTAGCACTCCTCGCCCCAATGATGGATGTATAATGCATGACGGCATACCCATCAGAGCCGTCGAACTCACTGTTGGTACGTTTCTAGCTCACGCATAACATTTCCCAGGTGGGATTTTGCGAGATCATACAAATGACCGCCTTCAGTCTTGTGCTTCTGTACCTCCTGGTCGAGCTTCTCCTTGTCCATATTCCACTCCAAGAGTTTCAAGTAGTCCTCGTAGTTCAGGTACTCCAGCAGACCTGGTAAGCCGGCAGCAGTGTCTGATGCACAAAGGATCGTACGGTAGGGACCCCTTTCCAAGGACTCGTATGGCCTAGGCCCATCAATCTCCATATGAACACAGGCCTGGTTCACTTTCTGCGCAATCAACATGCGAGTCCAACTCTCGGGCTGTCCGGTCCAACCATTGTGCACGTTCTTCTGCAACTCGACAGCAATGAGCCGTCTTGGTACGTATTCGGGTAAATTCTGGAGTGCTTCGACGAAGACGGGCGTCCTCAAGCTTCTCTTGGAGAACAATGGATTAATCCTGGGAAAACTTTTCGAGAATGTGCATATGCTGTGGTCACGGCCTTCCTTGAGCTCAGTGAACCATAGAGCTTTTTGCAGTTTCACAGATCCCTGAATGGTGTCTTTGAACACGCGATTGACTCTCTGGCTCAGCAGCAACGTCGTCATGTTGTAGTGAGCTTCGTCTTGTGTGTACTCGTATTCGATGGGGCACCTGGTCCTCGAAGTTTTCCAACTGCGTCTCTTGTACGGCATGTCGAAGGAGATAGGATTTACGAGTGGACGGTTCGCTTCCGCTAACATATCTTGCGAGCCGTGTAGGCTAAGGAGGATCATCTCCAGCAGCTCAACCGTCTCCAACACTTTGTGACAAGCTTCATATGACGGTCCCGGGTCCTGCGCAACTTCTGGGTTGGAGGCTGCTCCCTTAGCGTCCATCTTAGAGTCCATGTTGATGCCGAAGTCTGAGAATGTCAGCAAACACATTAGGGATCTATAAGCCGTGTTACAAGTTAGCACATACGGCAGTCGGTGTTTCCGAGCGGGTTGCGGTTCGAGTTTTGTTGACACCAATATGCCGAACGCGAAATCTTGTGTTCTGTATTACGAGCGGGAGCT
Organism: Cercospora nicotianae; assembly: GCA_029490675.1. Classification (NCBI taxonomy): domain Eukaryota; kingdom Fungi; phylum Ascomycota; class Dothideomycetes; order Mycosphaerellales; family Mycosphaerellaceae; genus Cercospora; species Cercospora nicotianae. The sequence continues at coordinate 4,214,480 of JANQAT010000007.1, read as the reverse complement.
GATGTCGGTATCGAGGATGAGAATGTAAAAAAGGCCGGAGTATCAAGTTTCGACGCAAGCTGGCAACCCCAAGTGATGGAAACAATTGACGCTGAGCTTCACATGGTGCAGCAGGTGCTCACATTCGTTCATCAATCGCCATCGCCCCACTTCCCGGATGAGCTTCATGTGACAGTGACGACGTGGATTCAACGGCGTCAAGCTTTACTTGCTTCGGAGCACGAGCTCGGAGTCCTCTGGTCGGAGTGCGCTGCGGGCGCAACATGTCGCAGAATGTTGATTGAATTCAAGCACATCCTCATACCTTATACAGTCCACACCTTCAGCGAGTTGTCCTCTTTCCCTGGCGGCTGGCTTACTTCGTCCTCATCATCTTCGAATGAGCGCCCTTCAGACCGTCCACCAGAAGCGGTAGCCAACACCGCCCCAGTAGGATGCCAAATCGCACTCGCCACAGGCGCCTTATGCAACTTCAGCGCAGCATTAGGCATCTGATCCTCCTCCTTCTCTCCCGGATTCGACCACATCCTCACCACCCCATCAGTCCCTCCACCCCAAACCTCGTACCCCACTGCAGTAGGCACAGCCTCAATGTGCATCTTCTGCGGCGTGATCGCATACCTTCCCGTCAAGTCCGAGACCTTTCGCTGCGTGTTCCGAATATCATACACTTGCACGACATTGCTCTGCCGCTCCGCAACAAGTAAGTACTTACCGCAAGGACTCCACTTCAGATCCGAGACGCCGGAGCCGAGATCAGATTCGAGTTCGAAGGACGAGATGAAGGATCCGAGGCCTTCATTGGAGTATAGTGCAATTTCTCGCTCATTTGTGCCGAGGGCGAGGAAGCCTTCGTTGCTGATGCAGAGAGCAGAGACGAAGCCTTTGCGTTGGAGAGTCTGTAGGCCACGAGCTGCTTTGCGGCCACGTCGTAATTTGTGGAGGACCGATGGTCCTTCGCCGTACTGTGAGCAATCGAAGACAGCAAGAAGGGAGTCGCTACCGACGAGAAAATGGCTGCCATCTCGCGTGAAAGCCAAACTCCGTGGTGGCTGAAATTGTTCTGTTGCACAATGAATCAGAGGGTAGCTTGCTTGAACTGTGTCGTAGTCCAACGCGTTCCGCAGTGTGATGGGCACATCTGCTGCGCCTGTGAGCACGAATGTCGTTGCTGGGTTCTGGAGATCGAAGCCTGGGTAGATGGCGTAGCTTTGAAATTTGCTGCTGGCCTTCCAGATGGCATGCTCAGTCAGGGAACGCGGTTCATTTGCTTCTTCCAATAAGTTCGTCGGCAGCACAAACGTGCGAAGGCAGTTGTCTTCATTATGTGTGATGATGCTAGTTCCGTCCGGTGTAAACAGAGCTTTGTGGAAGAAATTTGGTCTTGATTCAGCTAGGCGCTGGTCATCTTGAGTCGAGGTGTTTGACGCTCTCGTGGATTTGTTGAAGGCATCGCCCGTCGTCGCAATGCATTTTGGATGCAGTTCCGAAGCAGAAGAAGCCATACTTGGTTGTTGCCCAATTTATGGGAGAAGCGTCGGCAATAAGCGCAAAGCGGTCTCGGCGAACCAGGGTTGCCGTGATGCTCGAGCTTCTGACTTTCTTCCAGCTTCTAGAGCGACAGACCGTTTCTTCTCCATCGCCATTTCAACCTTCCCGCTGACCAAACACTCCCGAAATCACTTTCTTCCACTTCTTCTGCTCCGGCGCTAATACACTATCACAATGGTATGTACGAATGGATGGAATTGCGCTCCGCAGGGCTAATGCGATTCTGCTTAACAGGCCACTCTGGTGAAGAACATCAAGGCTCTTACGCCCCTCCTCGACCGCGTCCTTGTGCAGCGCGTGAAGGCCGAGACAAAGACTGCTGGTGGCATCTTCCTTCCTGAGACGGCAGTGAAAGAGCTCAACGAGGCTAAGGTGTTGGCCGTGGGACCTGGTGCTTTTGACAAGGACGGCAAGCGGTTACCAATGGGTGTGAAGTCGGGCGACCGTGTCCTTATTCCACAGGTAGGAGGAGCAACAAGGCAAACAAGGCATGACAGGGCCAGCACGCTGACGATGGATACAGTTCGGTGGCAGCCCCATCAAGGTCGGCGAGGACGAGTACTCGATCTTCCGGGACCACGAGTAAGTTTTGTTAGGAAGCACGGTGGGCTACAACAGACAACTGACATGGTTACAGCATTCTTGCCAAGATCAACGAGTAAACGGCCAGAGATACCCCAAACGAAAGAATGAACGTGTACAAATAGCATATTCTCGGCGAACGGTGTGTAGCAGTCACGGACATCAGCTGTTGCATTCGAGGCTGTTGCCGAATTGTACTATCTGAACTGTGTAGTCCAACATGTCTGAATACATCTCTACTCTCTGTTCAATCTATAGGGCAACTGCGAGAAGAGTCAATCGATGAGGACGATATCTCACGTCTTGATCGGTTTCGGTGAGCGTGCCTTGGGCGGTCATTCTTGAGTCTGAGGGACATGGTCCGTGGAGAGGTCGTTGCACTCTTAGCACATGTCGCAGAAGTGTATGTTGTTCAATCGCATGCTATGCCATTTCCCACATACATACAAGTCCTTACCGGCATTTGATGTCCTTCCCACAGATTCAAGTCGTACTCCTCCAGCGCCGCGCTCAGCCGGCCGTCTCTTTTTCATTATCATGCCTACTAGACCAATGTGCCCTGTACAAGAATAGCAAAGGTGCTAATCGCCTCCTCTCTCCTCAGCCTGCTCCGCTAAATCTTATGCTCAGCAGTTGCAACCACCTTCGCTTTCGGGCTTCGCTTGGCTGACATTCACATCGATTGCTGATAATTTGGTTAGCATGTTCTCCTAGCCGTGAGTATGACGCTGGAGCTTACTGTTCGCAGGACCCTGTTGTCCCTCACCCTCCATTCCAGGCAGCGCTTGGGCAATCTTCTTGAACAGACCCTTCACATTGTGTCCCACCTTTGCGCTCGTCTCGACGAACATGCAGCCCAGCCGTTTGCTCTCCTCTTCTCCCTGTTGTGCAGTGACTTCTCTCCTCTCGCCCAGGTCAGTCTTGTTGCCCACCAGCACGATGATCACATCATTGCCTCGCTCTCCTCGCACGTCGTCAACCCACTTTCGTGTCTGCTCAAACGACTTTTTGCTTGTGATATCGTAGACAACGACTGCTACACTCGAATCGCGAATGTATGACGGAATCAATGATCGGAAACGTTCTTGACCTGCAGTATCCCAGAGTTGCAGGCGGACGGTGCGGTCTTCGAGGTACATGGTTTTGGACAGGAAGTCGATGCCTATTGTGGCTTGGTAGGTGCTGTCAAAGGAGTCGTACATGAATCGCGTGATCAATGAGGTCTTGCCAACTGTTTGTCGCATTAGGTCGTGGCATCGCGTGCGGAGGCAAAGAGAATGGCATACCAGACTGCTCGCCCAAGAAGACCAGCTTGAACTTCTTGAGCGGGTTCGTGTAGGAGCCCACTGCTTGCGCCATTGTGGCTACCTGGTTGCCTGATACTCTCGCAGTGGATCTAATTATGTTGTGAAGCTGGGAAATCGATGTGGTATGCAGAGATGTCGACTTTGAATGCGCGCTCCTTCGGTGTGTTGGCCGGTGTTGATGGGTTGGCCGGATTTAGCGCGATGTCTCGGACGATGGCCGGGCGACGGTGCAATGGTGTCGCTGCAGATGTATGCAATGCTGCACAATATCGATCGGTTTGCTGGAAATGCTTCGTTTGTGTCGAGTGTGTCTCTGCCTGTCGCTCGTTCGCAAAGGAAAGGAGTCCACTACCGAGTGATTGTGGAAACGTCGTGGACTGATCCTGGTCGTCGGCTGCAGGGTCCTCCGCCGCGCCGCCCCACAAGTCGTACACTTCTTTGGCGCAAGCGAAAGTCGAGAAATAATTTTGAGGCAGCTACCATACACTCTGAACACACCACCCTAACACTCTTATACCGCAGCGATGGCCGACGATAAGAAGACGGTCGCGCCAGCGACCTACAGCCAGCCATCGAGGAAAGGCAAGAAGGCGTGGCGCAAGAACGTGGACATCACCGAAGTTTCCTCCGGCCTCGACAACCTTCGCACAGAAATCATCCACGGCGGACCCGTTAAAGAGAAAGATGCCGACCAACTCTTCGCTACCGATACTACAGGAGATGCCGAGATCGCGCGCAAGCAGAAGAGCAAGAAGCTGCTCAAGGTTGACGAAATTCTCGCAGCACGGAACAGTAAAGTCGACCCTCTCCAGCCGGGACGAAAGCGCAAGGTAGAGGATCACTCTGGTAGCGGCGAAGGTGGAAAGCGCATCAAGGCCAATGGCAAATATGTCTCACACAAGGAGCTCTCACGACTGCGAAATGTGGCAGATGGAGGGCAAATTGGCATTGTGGTCGATGATCAGCCTAGCGATGATTTGTGGGGAGCACCGCAACCGCAGCCCGAGGAGCAGTACACCTTTCTCGAGAAGAAGAAACCGAAGGTCGCGCCTGCTACCATAAAGCAAGCCCCGACACCTCTCACAGTATCCGGCAAAGCGGTGGCATCAGTACTAAAACCCGCTGCTGGCAAAAGCTACAATCCGCTCGTCGGCGATTGGTCCGCTCTACTAGAGAAGGAAGGTGCAGCAGCAGTCGAGGCAGAAAAGGCACGTCTCGCCGCTGAGGCTGCCCAAGCAGAGCGGGAACGGATAGCAGAGGAGGAAGCTGCGAAGGCGGAGGCTGCCGAGAAGGACGAGTATGCTACAGATTACGAGAGTGCATGGGAGAGCGAGTGGGACGGGATACAGTCAGAAGGAGAGGCCGAGATCCACGTACAAAAGCAAAAGTCAAGAAAGACACCAGCAGAGCGGAATAAGGCCAAGGCACGAAAAGAGCGAGAGGCGAAGGAGAAGTGGGAGAAGAAGCAAAAGCTAAGAGACGCACAAGAACGGAAAATCAAAGAGATCGCCAAAGAGGTGGCTGCCAAAGAACGAGCACGACAGCAGAGAGCCGTGGCAATCGTGGACGATTCGTCCGCGAGTGACGAGGACGAAGATGGATTGCAAGTACGAAAGAGGAGGTTTGGTCAGATCCAAGTGCCAGATGCGCCATTGGAGGTCACGCTCCCGGATGAATTGCAAGACAGCTTGAGGAGACTTAAGCCAGAAGGGTCAATACTGACCGACAGCTACCGAAACAAAATCATCAATGGTAAGCTCGAGCCGAGGAAGAAAGTGGGCCAGGTCAAGCAAAAACAGACTCAACGTACGGAGAAATGGACCTACAAGGATTGGCAGCTCAAGTAGAATTATTGTCTGCTACCACAGAGTCTTGCAACACAAACACGAGATCACATCGTCCTCGTTATCTCCAACCAAACCTGGACCTAATCGATATTCATATAAGAGGCTGAATGGAGTACTGTAAAGGGATCTTCAATCAGTCGATGAACAGGCACAATAAGCCGCTCGGGACCGAGAGGTAGACTGAATTCGCCTAATAACGTCCGGACGGAGGCAGTTGCTGGCATTGTGCCCAATCGAGACAACAACGACGGCGACCAGTAGCCATTGGCGTGCGCAGTAGCTATATGGTATATTCAGCATTTTTGAATGCCGGTGCCCTTGCGCTACTTCCAAAGATGCACTTGCGTCCATACACCTCGCACATTCTAACTGTAGCACAGTGTCCACATTATCGCACGCCGAAGCACCTTTGATAAACGCAGGTGTAGTTTTGACCAAGCATCTAGCGAGGGACGCCCACCGAGCTGACAATGTCATCCTTCTTCGAGAGCAGAATGTTGCTCCGGTACAACTCAGGGTAGCTGTCTCGATAACAGAGAAACTTCTTCCTAAGGGGAACAATGGCCGTTGCTTGTTTCTATGGCAGAGCCCGTCCAAGACGAGTACAAAGATCGGAGACCATCCTATTACGAAGGTACACGGATGCAATGCCCGAGCCTTGGCTGAGTCCAATCACGTACTACGCGTATAAAGCGCAGCGAGTCTTAGATGACTCCTTGTTATCCTCGTAGTAGTAGACGATATCTTGACAATCCCGGAGAACGCCGACAATCCTCGGGTACATGCCATTAGCAGCACTGTCGACTAATTCCGAGCAATCGTCCTTGACCGACAGCTCTAAAGCTCTGGAAGTGTTAGGATCTGCTAAGTACTAAGCGTCGAGTTCTGGAGACGGCGTAGGCGGAGCGGGAGCGCTGTTGGCGAAGGCAGTAGACAAAGCAGACGCTATCGCAGACTGGAACTGTGGTGCATCCGACTGTGTCATTTCCGACGGTGTCAGGTTGGACACGTAGAAATGCAATGACGATAGGGCAGCGGCAATGGTCTTCTCCGTAGGCGGCAGTACTGCGAGTATCTGATCGCGGAACCAAGCAACTGGAACGACAGGGTGCTGTAGCGTTGCTGATGCACCTAGTGCCTGCATGTGACTTCGCAGCACTCGCAAAAGATGTATTTGTGGCGGAGACAAGTCTTCTGTTGTCCGCCGTAATGGAAACGATCGATCCTGCGTCTGGCGGAAACCTGGACCATGATTGAAGTTGGAGCCAGGATTAGAGGCGACAGTGAGATCAATCACCACAGGCGCTTCGCGTGGGGCAGATGGGAATCGAGACCCGGCTGATCTGCTCATCTTGTTAGCGCGGCCTGGTTCTCCGGTTACGGACGTCTAACGAAGTCCCATGTCATCGTCTCTGGCTCCGTTCAACCGCTCTCGTTGCATGGCAGTGCTGCCAGAGCTACACATCACGCTCGCTAGTGTCTCTAGATCAATGGTCGTGTCGTAGTCTACTAGGACTACCATGCCCGAATGATCTTGTTGAGCATCTGCGCCACTCATCAGGCTCGCTAGTGTCCCTGGACTGATCTGATCAAGGTGTAATGGGGAGTTTTGCATAAATTGTTCTGTCTCCGTTTCAGATGCGTGCAACTATCGGAAGCCAAAATCATTCGAGATGCAGCAAACAACAAACAAAAAAAATTCCTCATTCGCAGAAGCACAATATCGCAGAGCGCGTATTATATTCCATACGACAACGCCTGGTTACTGTCCATTATACTACACCGTCCTCACGTATACAATCATGCAGACCACGACCATCTGTGCGGAAGTGGAAGACTTGCTCAACACCTTCCCTTTGCCATCCTTCTTGCAGCTCTCCACTGCGCTTTCTCCGCTTTCCACTCGGCTTTCTCTGCCCTCTTTGCCTCACCTCTCTCAGCTTTGCGGATGCGGTAGGCTTGCCACCACGTCATGCCTTCTGGGATCTCGATCGACGAGATCCTTCTTCCACTTGCCTCTTGGGGCAGAGTTGCGACGGAGGAGTCGAGTGAAGAAATGCTGCTGCTGGCGTCTCCTTCCACATATCTCCTGTTCATCAAGGTCGGACTTGCGTATGGAGACAGGTGTGCAGTAGGGTCATGGTCTGGAATGATGGCGCGGTTTACGACGACGGTATCGTAGCTTGGTGGATTGATGGAAGCTTTGTCTTCTTGGTGGAGAAGGGAGGACTTTTCTCCGCTGAGTTCGAAAGGCGCTTGGTGTGATGCTGGCTGACCAATGGTGTATGGCGACATCGCTTGCGACATGCCCTGTTGGTACTGTGGTTCTTGCTGCTGCTGCATCTTATGTTGCTGGTATCTATTGTATGCTGCACCTGCAATGGCCATGGCGACAGGGACTTGCTGTCTGTTCCGGCGTCTGTTGCAACACATCTTGGTTGATCTGCTTTCTAATGTTCGGTACTGAGCACTGTTGATTGATGATCGATTGTGAAGGTTCTGTCTGCCCTTCGTGTCTGTGAGTAAGAGCGTGAGCTGCTATGACTTACTCTAGCCGATGAGAAGGACAGTATATATGCTAGAGAGTATACGTGCGACAGACGCTCTACATGTTGATCAGTCGCGAGGTTGGTATAATGGTTGCCTGATTGTTGTCCCGCTACGGAATAAAGCTGCTCAAGCTTTCGGCCGGAAGCCGACGTCACATCAATTCACTCGCATTCCCGTCCAAATCGGGTTAGACTCAAATTTCATGTTACCTTTGTCTTTCCAATAGCATCACTCTGTTCCCTCTATCTTGCTGCAGAGCATCGCTGGTCCTGTCCAAGTTATAGCTCGTCCCTCCGTCATTTGTTACATCCTCATGCCGCTTTCTCCGGCACCACTTGCGTATTGTACGGAGCTTCCACTCCCACGCCCAAATTCGTCACCACGCTATGCTGCATTTTCCATGCTTGATCCTCGCAGACCCAGATATCATCACAGTAGTACTGGACTCTGAACGTCTTGTTAATGTCGTCTAAAGCCTCTAGATCCCAGTGCATAACTGTAATACTACATGCCATCACCGTTAGCAAATATTGGCTCTCTTAACAGCCACAACTCGTCTACTCAAAGACAAGTTCTGGGACGAGACAACCTACTAAGTTATCACCCTCGCTTTCTCCGGACCCATCATATCCTCCACATATAAATTCGTCACAACGTGCGAAGTCTTCGCTCCTTCACCCGCTTTTTGCAACGCTTCCCGTGTCTGTTCAATGCCTTCTGTTTTGCCGCCGTATTGTCCTAAAGCGGTACTATCGTAATAGACGTCTTGTGTGAAGACTTCGTTCAGACGTGTCCAGTTCTGGCTGTCGATCGTCCAAGCTGTTTTGTAGCCTGCTTGCGTGAGGCCTTCGATGGCGGAGCCTGGAGGGCAAGCGGATCTTTGACCATATTGACCAAGGGCGGTGGAGGAGAGGAAAAACAGGGGGAAGAGAGAGGTGAGGTGCGTTGAGAAGTGCATGATCGTGCAGTGAAGGAGCTGTTGATTGGTCTGTAAAGGTGTCGCTGCTTGCGCTATTTGACTTCTTCCGGGTTTTGCGATGCAGGAGCTCGATCGTAGCTCTGTTCATATATCAACACGACATGGTGTACCATGTTGTTTCGGAGGAATTGATTGTCTCGTGGGAAGGTACTTTCATTCCGTCGGTAAGTTAAGCACGTTTCTGCCACAACGCGTCTGGGACTGGGTTTCGAAACATATGCGCCAGGGTCTCGAGGTCTCTCGTCTCGATCCATCTTTTCATGGTCTTCTGTTTGGTCCGCCGAATATGGCTTGCTTGCTGCAAGCTTTTATGACTGGTTCGCAATGCTGCAAGCATTTGAGAGCCTCCTGCATACGGATGTGCTCTTGTGCAGTGCCGCCTTTATCGGATTGTAAGGTACCAGATGCCCACGTAGCTTTCGCGAAAGATCCGTCACACGTGGTGTTTCGTGGGAAAGGTCACGAGTCAGTAGGACAGGATCTGTCAGAGAATATCTCATGATCGAGTCCTTAGCCAAGCTTGTCAAACTCACTCAAGCATTTCCGTCACCCTCATGTCTCATGCCAACGCGAATGCTTCATCGGATGCTGTATCATCTGCGAAAGTCTCGCTTACATTGCTTTCTGTCAGTGTGCTGTTGTTGAACATCTTCGCAGAATCGGAGAATATATCACGAAGCTTTATCGTCAATGCGTTCCACCTGCTCACCCTTCTCGGTCCCGCCAATTGAGCTTCGTCGTCGCTCGACATCTTGAAGGATCTCTTCGTTTGGTCTCAGACTCTCCTTGACTGGCTGGCTCTTGCGTCCAAACTTGTGAAGCCCGTCTGCGCCATCAGTCGTAAACAAGAAATCGATCTCTTCCAAAGTTAGATTCGAAGTTTCGGGATAGAACTGTCGGAGGACTAAAGTTAGATGACATCGTCTTTCAGCTGGAATACCGACCACGTGGAAGCTTACGAAGTAGACGAGCGGGATGAAAGAGAAGTTGAGGGCCATGAAGATCAGGTACCCTTTCCATGCTAGGCTGTTGAGGAGCGTTGCTGTTTCGCGTTAGCAGGTTCTGACAGTCGTTATTGTGTCATGTAACTCACGTGTGACCATGACGACAAAGAAATTCCAGAGCCAGTTGCTACTGATGCCAATGGCCGTTCCCTTTGCACGAGCGTGGAGGGGCAGAATCTCAGGCACGTACACCCACGGGATGCAATTTGCCGTGGCACCAAATGTCAGCATGTAAGTGAAAAAGAACGTGACACTGGCTTGAGCTGTCTTGACAGACAAGTCTGTTCGCTCCTCCGGTGGCTTTTGGAAGCTGAGCAGGATCGAGATCATCATCATTGAGAGTGCGAGTCCGAGGGACCCCCACATCATAGGCCGTCGTCGTCCCATCTGGTCAAGGAAGAATGTAGGTACCAGAGATCCCACGAAGAACATGCATTGTACCGCGCCTCCGATGAGCAAGGACAGGTTCCGGGTGAGGCCGACATTGTTCTCGAGAGCTGATGGGACATAGTATCTTCAAGAACGTCAGCCTAGATGGGGGCCATTCATGCGCAGAGCCGACTTACACAACCAGATTGATACCTCCCATTTGATTCATGAACTGCATGCCATATGCGAGTAGCACTCGTCGTCCAGTCTGTACTTCGTCGCGCTTGAAGATCTGCCGCCATTTGTATTCGCCGTGCTTCCTCTCCAGTTCAAGGGCTCCGAGAATGTCGCTCTGCATCTTTTGCACTTTCTCTCCGTCAGGTCCACTGTCCCAGACATCGCACATTACTTGCAGGGCTTCCTCCTATATCGTTAAATCGCCAATCAGCATGCATTCCGGACCCGATATGTTACCGTGATCACTCACATTTCTGTTCCTTGCATATAGCCATCTGGGACTCTCGGGCAGACCAAACACCAGAACAATGACCACTATGGCGAAAATGATCTGACAAGCGATTGGAACACGCCAGGCTGCTTGGCCTCCGACAAAGGACATGCCGTAATCGAAAAAGTAGGCGATAACAATGCCGACGCCGACAAAAAGTGGTTCCGAGGAAACGAGACGGCCACGCTTGTCTGCATCGCAGAGTTCCGACTGGTACATGGGCACAGTAGAAGTCTCAATTCCAGTGCCGATGCCAGTTATGTAGCGTGCCACCAAGACCTGAGGAACGGAGTAGGAAGTCGTTTGGAGGACTGCACCGACGATCTATGGAGTTGGTGTCAGTCAAATCACTCTCTTCGAAAGCCCTGCCATCGAGCACATGGAATTGTGCACGCGAGACCACACTTACAATGAAGCCCATAGCAACCCACATGCACAATCGCCTGCCCATCTTCTCGCCAAGGAAGAAGTTGACGATACATCCCGAAAATGCGCCCAAGTTATAGATGGAGACGATGATGCCTTCTTCCGCACTTCCAGGATAGCCGAATGTGTTTCTGAAGTCTTCATTGCCGACAATGCCAGAAAAGACACCTTGATCATAGCCGAACAAAACGAACTGAACCTGTCAGCCCAGACGCTTAAGATGACACACAGCGCCAGACTATGCTTACCGCGATCTGATGAAGTCAGCCTATAATTCTTCCGAGACTTTTTTGATTGATCTCCATACCTGACATGCAATCGTAATTGACCATCTGAGACTTCTACCTCGCCCAAAGACGTTATACTGCGGCAACTTCGCCATCTTTCTCGACGAACGCGTCTATACCACCGTCCAAGTGAAGAATCCAAATCAAGCAAAAGAAGAATACCAACAAAAGAACAAGAGCGGAGAAGAGTCTTGTACTTAGCCTAAGCAACTCGTGGCCCATCCCAAGTAGCAGGCTAGGCGCATTTCTCGACAAACCTACCGTTTCATCATACCATATCGCGATACAGCAAAGATCGTCTCCCAATCCTTCGAGCCGCATGACGATGTGGCGTGATTCGCGTCTGTTCGGCTCAGTTGCACGCGAAGCTCACGTGTGGCCATGTCAAATAGCGGCGGAATACCTTCCGGAGCGATAAAGCAAATCTGCGGGAATAAACAAGTCTGCGTTGAAGGATTGGATGGTGTTTTGAGATGGAGATGAAAAGGGTGGGATGTGGTTGCACGGCAGCAGGAAAGCGTGCGGAGAGAAAGATGGGGAAGGATCCACTTTCTCGTTTGTCCGGCATTTCGTGGCGCGACTTTTGCCAAGACATGGAAGTGAACTTCTTGCAGAGCTGAGAAATATGTGGCTGTGATATGGATCGATTCAAATCAGTAAAGGCTCTTGGAAAACGATCTTTAGATGCGAAGCGCCATTGCAAGTCGCGAAGGTACGACTAATGCGTGGAAACAGTTGAATCGCTGAAGACGCGTCGTTGATTGACGCGACTGAACCTCGGTTCCGATCACGCATCAAACGGGAACGTTACTTTCTATCAATCAGGCACAACCTGGTAGAAGCACGAACCACAGACAACACAGGAGAGGAGAATCTCGACTTCAATCAGCAAGAAAATTTGCGAAGCAAGAATAATCATAATAAGCAGGCACGATGGTCAAGCTCGCAGAGGCGAAGAAGTGGAACAAGCCATGGGATACGCCAGATCCAGAAGCACTCTCAGCATATCAACGTGATATCTACTCGTCCTTTGGAAAGCCCATATTCTCGACGAAGCCAGCGGTATGGGAATCGCTAGCAAAACAGAAGGTGCCAGAGGCCAACTTTGGTTATGTGTACGGATCAGCTTCGAGCTTCAAGACATACAAGGCTGTAAGTGAGAGTCTGGAAATAAGTTGGAGAGGAAAGAGATGCAGCCTCGAGGTACAGGCGGCGTTGATGTTCATGAGGGCTGACGAATTGACAGAACCTCGAAGCATTTGACCGATATCGCCTCCGGCCTCAAATGCTCGTGAACGCCACCCGGAGAGATCTGAGCGTGAACCTCTTCGGCACTACGTACAACAGCCCACTCCTCGTTGCTCCAGTCGGCGTTCAAAACATCATGCACTCTGACGCAGAAGAAGCGACCGCACGAGCATGCCAGAAACTCAAAGTTCCCATGATCCTTTCAACAGCAGCCACAAGAACTATCGAGCAGGTCGCAAAAGCCAATGGCAACGGCGACAGATGGTTTCAACTTTACTGGCCCAAGCCACAAGAAGAGGCCATCACAGCCAGTCTTCTGAACCGCGCCAAGGAGAATGGCTACAAAGTCCTCGTTGTGACTCTCGACACCTTCACCCTGGCATGGCGACCTGAAGACCTCGACAACTCATACTTGCCATTCCTATGGGGCGATGGCTGTCAAGTTGGACATTCTGATCCAGTTTTTCAGGAACGATACCAAGAAATGCTGGCCAGTGATACGAGATCTGCTTCGGAAAAACTTGCGGAAGCTTGGGATTTGATCAAGAGACCTGGAACTCCCTTTGGCGCGCTAAGGTTGTTGGCCAATGCTTCGAAGCTGAAAGTGTCTCGAGCATGGCTTGATATTCTGAACTCGGGCACATACCGTGAATGGGAGCATCTGGAAACACTGAAGAAGTTGTGGGATGGGCCGATCGTGTTGAAGGGCATACAGACTGTGGAAGACGCGCATAAAGCGATAGAATACGGCATGGACGGCATTATTGTGTCGAACCATGGCGGCAGGCAACTCGATGGCGCTATTGCCTCTCTTGACGCATTGGCTGACATTGGAGCGGACGAAAAAGTGAAGCAATCTGGTTTGACAGTGCTCTTCGACAGCGGCATCCGCACCGGAAGTGATGTACTCAAGGCTTTGGCATTGGGTGCGAAAGCTGTGCTGGTCGGCAGACCTTATATGTACGGGCTTGCGATTAAAGGTCAAGCTGGGGTGGAGCACGTACTGAAGTGCATGTTGGCCGACACAGATAATATGCTGGCTAACATGGGGAAGAAATCAGTGAAAGATCTGAGCAGAGATGATCTTCAGGTGCGGAGAGAGTCGAAGTTGTGAGAGCAGACGTTGAATCTCGTTGTCGTCATCAGCACTTGCTACGTTGCAGTTGCGCGAGGCTTTGGCATATTGAACACGTATCTCTTTCGCAAATTGTGCTTTGAGGCGCAGTTGTGATCGCGACGCATTGACCTCGTTGTCTTCACTTGACGCCCACTGAAGTGACGCGTACGCATCTCTGGAATGCCAATCAAAACGTCGAAGGATGCATGTGAAACGGCCTTGGCAAGAGCCACTTGACGAACGGACAGGTGTGCAACTGCCATTGACTTAAGAACGCTCTCTCTGCAGCGAAGTCAGCAGTGGCACTTCTGAGCAGGAACATTCGTCTCTTCACAGGAGCGGTCCACGTTGCGAAACATCGAAACACCGACCCTTCCTCGTATCTCCGCTGAATCAAGCACATTCGAGCCAATCTGTCTCAACAAGCGTGGAATGTGGGATTCAAATCCGTTAGAAGAACGCCAACATGATCAAACTCGTCGCATTCGACCTCGACGGCACTTTGGCCATCAGCAAACAAGGAATCCAACAGAACATGGCCGAAGCCCTCTCCTCACTTCTTCAAGTCGCCCACGTAGCCGTCATCTCTGGCGGCGACTGGCCTCAATTCGCCAAACAGATCGCATCTCGCCTTCCACCAACCGCCGATCTCTCGAAACTCTGGCTCATGCCTACAAGCGGCACCAAACTATACAGATTCGACACCTCGTCCAATGCCTGGCAGACCGTTCACGCCGACCTCTTCACTTCCGAAACTAAGGCTTCTATTCTCCAAGCCTTTGACGCCTCACTTGATGCTACAGGGTTCAAGCCTTCTCAAACCTGGGGCGAGAGGATTGAAGATCGTGGAAGTCAGATCACTTTCTCTGCTCTTGGCCAAGAGGCTCCAATTTCTGAGAAACAAAAGTGGGACCCTGACTTTGCGAAGAGGAAAGTGATCCAAGCCGATCTACAGAGGCGGTTACCCGATCTCTCCATCAACATGGGTGGCACCACGTCAATCGATGTAACGAAGCAGGGCGTTGACAAGGCCTACGGATTGCGGAAGCTCAGTGAGGAGAGCGGAATCCACCTGGATGAAATGATGTTCGTAGGAGATGCGATTTTTCCTGGTGGAAATGATTATCCTGCTAAGCAGCTGGGATTGAAGACGGTGCAGGTGGAGAATCCGGATGGGACCTTGGCTGCTATCGCGGCGATTGTGGCGTGTTTGTCGTAGACCTTTGGTACAACCTGCTGTACTATGAAGTTCATCCTTGTAAGTAGTGGCGATGCACCTCCTATGTCTCCGTGTATGGGACGACTTTTGTGGCTTCGGCTTTGGCTTTCCTAGCTAATGCCTCACAGGAACTCATCTGAGACAATCTTCATCCCATTGTGAGAAGCAGAACATGCATTATTTTCCGCGGTGCCATCGGAATGTCATCGCCATTGTGGCGTAGCGAATCACTTCATGGCATCCTCTTCACCTTAGTGCCACCAGCACTTCCCGCTCCTTTAGCCTGCTGCTCTTGCCAACGCCTTTGCTCCTCCAGTAGCTCGTCTTCTCCATCATCTGTCTCTCCAGCCGCCTCCTTCTTCTGCACCTTCGCTGCTGGCTGCTCCGGCAGCGCGCCTGCCAGCCTTGCCTCCTCTTCCCACATCTTCTTCTCCGCCTCATCATACTCCTCTTTTCGATCGATCCACCGTTCCTGCACATCCCTTACATCCATCTGCCCATAACTCTGACTCATCGCTTGAGCCCATATACTCGCTTCATCATCCAATGTCTTTCCGTTCTCATCTCTCCCTCTCGCGCCCGCAAAAACATACCCGCTTGCACGATCTATCGCGCGCAGAAGTGCAGCCATACTTTGTCGGTCTTCTACCGCTAAGGTCTCAAAGCCCATGAGACCGTAATCCTCGATCAGACTGATGAGGGCTTTGTTCAAGTCGTCCCATTTTCCGGATGCGCCGCCTGGTGTTCCAGCTTGTTCTTTGGAGAGCTCTGGAAGAAGATGTTCGAGATATTGACATTCGGTGTAGAAGTCGAGATTGAAAGGCAGGTCTGCGCCTCCTACGGCTTTGAGGTTGTCGATTTTGGTAAGGACGTTGACGATGGGGTATGGGAGATGAAGCGGTCCTCGGAGACAGAGAAGGAGAGAGCTTAGGTATAATGATGGTCTTGTAAGGACGACTGAGTCGAGGAGTTGGATTACGACTATCTAGATTGCGTTAGCGATTGATCTGTTGTGGCGGAACATCGACAACTTACCCGATAGCCAAGTTTCTCAAGCCTGTGCAAGATCTTTGGCAGTGATTGGTGGTGGATGGTGAGCTCCGGCTGACCAGGTGGATCGAGGACAATCGTCTCCTCTGTTCACACACTATCAGCGAGCTGCATCCAACGTCCCAAAAAGTATTAAACAGCCCGTCCCAATTGCGGAACTCGAGTACCAACTCAAGCAAATCGGAAAAGCCCCCATCCAGAATTCCATCTCAAAATAAATGGAAATCACTCACCACACCTCTCCAACTCCCTCTCCAACCAATCCACATTAACCTCAATCTCCTCCATCGCCCACAACACCCCACCATTCGGACCCAGTTCCTCGCGCTCCATAACCTCGTCGACAGAAACAAGATCTCGCACATCGAAAGCGGCTTCATAAGGAATGTTATCATTCGCGGGGTCCAAGTTCCCGATTGAGCAAGGTCGAGCGATCGCTCGCATGAATTGCTGTAAGCCGTTGCATAATGTCGATTTGCCTGCGCCTGGCGGGCCGATGGGGAGGAGGATTGTGCGCATCGAGTTGAGCAAGGCTTGCAAGATAGATCGGAGGGACAGGGTGTGAGATCGTATTGGGATTTCGTTGTTTGATATTTGTGGAAGACAATAGAACTCGAACGTTGAAGTTGTGGTGGTTTCATGCAAGGATTTGTGGCAATGACGTAAAGTTCTGGGACAGCATGAAAATTGCATGTGAAAGTGAAAGCGGGTGTCCATGATCTTCATCCAAATTCTACCATAGCGACTGTCTACAGTACTAGTGATGCATACAGCGCGTCAATGGTCAGCGGATGGCGCTTCACTGGCGTCCCCTCGCGCTTCTGCTGTGTAGCTACTTGCTCTACTTGGGGCCATTTCGATGCTTTGGCATTCGCGATGTTCCGATCGCATGCGTGCATATTACGCAAATGCGTGTCTCGCGCCTTTTGCGAGTTGCTGCGGAAAAAGCTGCACCTTCCGCAGGGCTTCGGCGAATTCCAAGTTACGGTCAATTGGCGCGAAGGCCGTGTGACTGAGTCGATTGCCTCAATCATGTTTGTCCATAGCACTTATTTCCGCATGGACTGAAGGCGGTCGGGACCCGTGAGAGCTCCGTCGATGACCCAAGGTTCAGAGACACGATTCCAGGACGGCTGTTCCTGCAAGTGCGGATCGCCAAAATTGTTCTCAAACCAGCTCGCAGTGAGACATCACTTCTCCTTCGCCGGCTTGCCCTTTGCCTCACTTTCCCCGAGCTCTCTGACGTATACCTTCACCAGTTCTGGATCCGTGGGGTCCGCTTCCTTGCCATCTTCGAATCCTGGGCTAATGCCGATTGCCAAATATTTCCCGTCGGAGCTGAACTGCATCGCAGCTACGCAAGCAGGTAGCTTAGGATATTGTCTGATCCTCCTCTTAGTCTTCGCATCCCACAATGCCACTACGCCATCTCCACCGCCAGTCGCAAAGGTACCATGAACAGGGTGGAAAGCAACCGCGTTGACCGGATAAATGACATCGATCGCGACCTCTTGCCCTTCCTCATTGACTCTCGTAGTCTTGTCTCTGTGGCACTTGAACGCGTACATTTTCTTGTTCTCTTCCTCATCGAACCACTCCACACCTACTCTGCCTTCGATCGACGAAACTGCGAACCCTGAGCCATCAGGCATCGGTGCAGTGTCCCGCGTCATGAACTTCAAACTTGATTCCCGCTCTTGCCAAGGACGTGCGTGCAAAGGCTCTTGCATACCAGATGTACTGCCTGCTTGTCCAGTCAAGGCCTTCAGATCTGCGAGTGCGTAGACGTGCACTTTCCTCTCTGCCATCGTAATGAGCGCCTTGTCCGCTGTGACAGAAAGCGCGAAGGGCTTCGCGGCGAGCTGAATGGTCACGTATCTCTTGTTCTCGGCATCATGCACCCTCAGCGTAGCATCCCATGATATGCTGAGTACGACATTATGTTCTGGCGAGAAGGCGATTTTGCTTGTAGGCCTGCTGGCCCTGCTGAGGACTTCTTGACTGTCTGCGCCTTGGCTGAGGTTGTACCGCGTGGTTGTCCGATCGAGGCCAGCTGTGTAGATTGTATCGGAATCAGAGCCAAAACATGCGTCGAGGAGCGGCGCGGGTGCGGCTATTGTGCTCGACAGCTCGAAGGGTGGACTCGATTCAGTTCGACGGTAGACGTGGATGGCGGTATCTGTGTTCCACGATGTGACGACGAGCGTGTTGTTGTCCGGAGAGAATATGACTGATGATACTGCATCAGTCGGCGGTTGCGACAGCTCCAGAATCGACATGTTGGGCGAGTATTGTCGAATGCGATCGATTGTTGACTTGCGACTGTGAAGTTGGCGTCGAGGTAGATCTCGAACCACGACTTTTGTCAAGATTGATGATGCGACAAATATCGCCGTCACAGGTCTTTCTCCAATCTGCGCCAACACGATTGCATACATGCTCTCAATTACTGGCTCACATACTCTCTCTCTTCGAAGTGGCCATCAGGAGATATCGGTAAAGACATTTGGAAGCTTGGTGAACAATATTTGCGAAGAGATACACACGATCATAGCTCTGGCTGTGGACTGTCTTCTACTCTAGCCGACCTTTTCAATCTCCTGATGATCAGCATCGATCTTCTCATTGACATGAGACTCCATAGCATGCTGATGTGGAATGACAGTCCTGCCGCCCTTGGACGATGCAACACCACCAGTGATTCCTCCCTTAGCAAACAGAAGCGGAATGTCCTCCAGCTCGATTCCTTTCGTCTCAGGATAGAAGAAGTAGACGATGGGAATAAAGGCCGCGTTGAGTACCGCAAAGACGATGAAAGTCCGCCAGCCAATGTTCTCAAAGGAGATCGGTGTTATCTTCACCACTGCAAATACAGCCATCCAGTTCCAGCCTGATGCGATCGCCTGCATTCGTGTTCGCACTCTGGTGGTATTGATCTCAGTTGGATAGAACCATGGAACTGGCAGCCAACCGATCCCATAGACCAGCTGGAAGAGGAAGATAAATGCCGTCGCCCCGTACGCCGGGCCACGATTCGTGTCGGAAGCCTGCGAGAGAAGTGCAGACACTGCAACGAAGCAGATGCAGAGTCCAGCAGTACACGAGAGGAGGAGCGCCCGTCTTCCGAAGCGATCCATGAGGAACACTGGGATGGCGGAGCCCACTAGGTATGTGCATTGGGCAGCACCGCCTAGTATGAGAGCCATATTCCGCGTCATGCCCATGGTATCCTGAAAGATAACCGGAGAATAGTAGTTAATCATGTTTGAACCGGTCCATTGTTGCATTAACTGGACGCTTATGGTTATTAACAGGCGTCTCAAATTCTGCACCTTGCCCCAGGTGAAGAGTTCTTTGAATCGGAACGGTCCCCCTTTTGCTCTTCCTCGAGGCCGACTCGGATGTCGAGTATCACTCTTTCTACATCAGCATCGTTGAGATCTTTGCTCAGCAGGTCTGCGGTGACCTGAGCTGCTTCTTCGTATCGGTCATGCTGAACAAGCCATCGTGGACTTTCCGGCAGCCCTATGACCTGTAGCACAAGGAAGATGGCGAAAATCGCCTGGAAGGATAGAGGAAACCGCCATTGGAAACTCGTCGATGAGAAGCTGGTGCCGTAATCCATCCTAGTATGCCGTCAGCAGCTGAAGTGGAAGACCCACTTCTCTACTTACCAGTATGCAATGACGACACCCATAATTGTCAGCGTGCCTTGCAGCGTCAAGAGCATCCCTCGATAGCTCGATGGCGCACACTCCGACAAGTATACTGGCGCCGTAGATGAGTTCATTCCATTCCCGACTCCAGTGATTATCCTTCCAGCGATGAGCTGTGCAACGTTGATGGACGTGCCCAGGATGACCGCGCCAACAATCATGATCGATCCACCTGCGAGCAGCATAGTCCTCCGACCCAGCTTCTCACCAACAAAGTAGCAGATGATACTGCCAACAACACATCCAATATCGTATAAAGCGGTGATGTTGCCCTGCATGTCGGCGTCCGGATTGTTGAAGTACTCGCCGAAGGGATTGTCTGCACCGATGATGCCGGCCATCACACCTTTGCCACAGTCAGCAACGACCACAACTCCAGGCATCGATGAATCTACCTTGATCAAACCCCAAAAGCAAGAAAGCCTGACATGCTGCAGCAGTGATCGCCCATACGAGCGTCTTGCCTCGAAAATTGTGTTTCCATAGCTGGAGCATGACTGCGAACACGGCAAACTCAACCAAATCAATTTCAGCACAGCGACGCTACATCAACAACAAGAAACAACCACTTGCACAGAAGTCGTCGTATGCAACCATAAATGATTCGCCTCCTAGATCCACTCGGTATTCTAACAACCGAAGGTGGGTCAAAGACAGCCCGAGATGTCTTGGGATCCAAGCAGCTGCCAAGAACTTGTCACGGATCGCCATTCGATAGCGAGCAGATGAAGTCAGTGATCTCCATCCGGGGCTCTCCGCTACTCCACGTTTCGGTGTAGTTCTGCACGCTGCGCACGTGGCTGAAGGACGGCGTTGACCAACGGCATTTCGTAAAGGGAGATGAGGTCGGTGCTAAAAGATTCGAGGTGGGCGCAGTGCATAGCTGAAGAGCGACTAAAATGTCTTGGGAGACTTGGTTTGTGATGGAGAAAGGACCGATGACCGAGGACTGGAAGTGCTGTGGTACAGTGAAGTGAGAAAGAACGTCGTCATCATATTATTATATACCTCAATTGAACTTTTTGTAGGTGTGGCTATGCGATCAGCGTAGACGGTATCTCGCTACGCTCTTCAATTTCTACCATTGTTAGTAGAAGGCCTCTTTACAGTCATCATCGTATGTCATCGTCACCTCCCATTACATTGTCATTACCCTGCATAGCTTCATGCATGCTTCTCCGTCTTTAAGCGACGGCTCCAGGCTCGACAAGCTCAACGCGACCCTCGCGGCGAGCCCAGAACTTGCTGAAGTCGCCCACTGGAAGCTGGAGTGTGAATCCGACGGAGTCCAGAATCTGTTGAAAGAGAAGATACCAGCCGCATAGGGAGCAGACGAACCAGCAGCCACCACCGCCCTATCACGTTCAGGTCAGCTTCGTTCCAGTCGCGCTCGAGGGGCCCTAAAAATGATAGAGAACATGGTATACGTACCTGGAGAAGTGTGTCGTACATATCTGCGTCTCCGAGAGCCTGTTCCCAGAATGCAGCGGCGAGGAGAAGGAAACCCAGTCCGATGCTGAGGAAGACCATGACAAACACTGCGTTGATTCTCGAGGCGCCGATCATGAATACGAAACTGATCATGCCGGCTGCTACAGGCCAAAACGCTGTGGTGAAACGTATCATGTCAGTATCATGATTGGCAGAAGTGATGAGAGGGGGAAAAGTCTTACCAAGACTTGCCCAAAACCCATCCGCCGCCAAACCCGCGCGATACGTGCCGTCGACTCCGTATGCGCCGGCGCCATTGTAGAAAGGATGCAGTGTTGCTCCCCAGCCGAACATGATTCCGCCTGTGTCTCGTAGTCAGCCGTGTGTTGTAGGAATCGTGACTAATATAATATTCTCTACTTACCATAGAAGAAGAAGACCACGAAGGAGAACGTATTGCCGAGGAACCATTCGAGGAGGCCACCAATCCACATGCAAGGGCCGCCGATGAAGTAGTAGACGCCGCTGTGATTGTTCAGCTCAATTCAGAAGTCGAACCGCCCCATTCTGGGCAACCAAACTCACATCGTCGCACTACCAAGCCCTCCAGAACCTCTCCATCCCATAAGTTGGCATGATAGCGGTGTGAGACCAATAACGAAGCCAGTAAGAGCAAGCGGAGTAGGATTGCCAAACGTCTTGCGTAGATCGCCTTTGACTTTAGTAGGAGGCTGCAGGTACAACCTTTCGAAAAGCTCCGGCGTCATGTTGATTGTACTCGCGGTGCGGATGCGCTCAATGGCATCTGCAGAGAAGTCATGGCTCGTGTCTGGGCCGCTGCCATTGAGACCGCGTTCTTTAGCATCGCTGCCGCTCAAGTCGCCATTGTTACCATTGGAGTAGTCTGCCATTGGATCTGAGTGAGCCTGCGGGAGTGGCTTGCTGGCGAACGGTTCGAGGGCATACGTGAGACGATATAGCACCGAGAGCTCTAGGATAGCTTGAAGACGAATGACCCATGAACCACCGAGCTCTTCGACAGGTGATTAATCATCGGCATACTCCAATGTCTTTGCACCTCGGCGCTGATCGGTGCTAGAGTGTGACTTTCGGGTGAACATCCAATTGTACAAGCGAGATGAGACTGGGAGTATCAATTCGAGCGCCGGTAGATCCTTGGCATCTGACATCGAGTCGTGGAGACGCTGTAGAAATTGGCCTCCTCTTTCGAATGATCATTCGCAATGAGCAGATGATTACTGCGCCCACTGGGTTCGGGGCACATCCGTATTGGCATGAGCTTTGGCACATTGAGCATCGCAATAATGTCGTCTGACCCGGCTCGGATCTGACGACTTCCACGGCCTCATCGATCTGATGAGCTTCGCATAATTCGAATCGTCTTATGCGGCATTCTTGTCTGCAACAAGGCTTTGACTTCGCTCTGTGGCCTCTTTTGTCGACATGCTACGTCACTTGTTGGTCAGGAAGGCCATTCATCCAGAAGCACACCACAGCTTCATCTGATGATGTGCGGGAATGAACAGACGTCTCAATGAACGCCTGGAGACGCTAATTCCCCATGGGGTCGGACTTAAACATTTCTTGACTAATCATGTTATTCAGTCTGTGCTCGTCCCCTGTCGTGCCTGCTATCCGCTGGTCCAAGGTGCTGACCGGCTCACAGGCTGACATGCATACCGTCCAGTGACGAAGCGCGGAAGCCACGGCGGTGGTAGTTCTGCGGTCGATTTCGTGCGTACGAAGGCACCTTGAAAGTTGATTGAAGTTCAGCGGAGCAATGTCAGATTGAGCATGGAACGTCAAGGTATATCGATCACGTGCGGCAAGACCGCCGCTGACTGTACTCATGGACCAGGGCGGGAAACCATGCTCGTCCGGAGGTAGAACTTGAGTGCATCGTTCTGCTCTGCTAAATTATGGCATGCAGTGGCCGTGATCGGGTGCGAACGGACTGAGAATAACACGTCGTGAGCTGGCAATGTTGGTTTTGCAGTCTCGAAGATGACGGTACGATAAAGAGTTGAGAAGAGGAGCGAGAAGAAGCAGGAAGCGGGTCGACTTGGTTGCCAAGACTCGGAAGTCATGACCAGCTCACTGCTCTCAGACTCTTCGGAAACATCAGTCACAGAAGGGTCATCCAGATCGTGATCTAAGCACTTTTGCAGAAGTGACTCGCTTTTCAGACAAAACTTTGCCGCCCGAGTTGTTGTTATTGCGCTGAAGAGTGCGCTTGCTCGAAATACAGCAGTGATCGAGTTTGGGAAATTGCTCCGTGATCATTGGCGGGAACATGTCGAGTGCTTGAGTGACAGTCGCCCAGGTCAAGCTCTTTTGAATCTCTTCTTTGTATGCTGACTTCCGCACATGTAGCCCAGACTAACATACGCTGGAGCAAAATGCTGGGAATGGCTACTCAGCGTCCTGTCTCACCCAACACTTCGTAGCACAACCTGCTGCGACGCTGAGCGGACAGAAATAGACGCACCTGCTACTCTGAAGAAGCATGTAGGTCTGGAGATTGTTCACGACAGACGGCTCAACGCCGGGCGACGCCTTTATCATGCGAGAATCGCCTCCCAAGCTTTATGATCCCCACAGGCTCATCACTCTGTCTTCCATTCCGCAACCACGATGCTACGCCCACTTGAAGACTCAGCAGCCGTACCCACTGTGAAGTACTGATGCTGCAGTTGAAATCCATGACCTATGGTCTCATGTGCAAGACCGAGGTGTTCCCAGAAATCCTCCTTCTTGTTGAGGCTCTCCGTGGTCAGATCATCCGCCAGCCTTCTATGTCGTCTCTGCAATCCCTTCCCGCAATTCACGACATCGAGGTAGTAGGTTGACGCGGTCGACAGCCGTATGTGCTTGAGCGAGGACTTCCGAAACGGAGGCGGGATGCTTTTGACCCAGGCTGCGGCCGCGCTTGCACTGAGAAATGTGAAGAGAGTGTTGCGAAGGTAGAGTAAGATACTTTCGCAGCGGACTTGTTTGGAGGTAAGGAGGAGGCCGGAATTGGTGGCTGACATCGACGATTGAGGGGATTGGAGACCGCTGCGCTGGAGGTTTCCTTCTCGCTTCTCCTCTCACTTCTGTCGTGTCCATACGCGAAGCTCGTGGACGTCAGAGATGGCGATGATGTGGTATTTGCCTTCTTGGTGCGGAGTGACAGCTTCTTCCGACCAAGATGGACTTCGACGCCTTTGGTCGCGAAATCGTAGATCATGTCTCGAAGCTCGCGAGGCAGGCTCAAGAAAGTGACGGATTCCTTAATGGGCTCCAGCAATGTGTGAGAAGGGAGCGAGCGCTGGAAGGCGAGAGTTTGACAATCGGCGATTCCAACAAATTCGAAGTTCGAGCATAGATCGGCAATGGATTCGAACGCGTTCTCAATAGCGGAGGAGCCACTCGGTGCGCTGGGTCCATGTGTATCCCCTGACGAGGGAGAGACACGATCCATGTTCGCGATGCTGGTGGTGAGCGCGATGCAATGTGCGAGAGGATTGGTGTTGTGCCGGTGACTAAAGTGAAGGAAAGAGCGCGAAGTGCAGCTTCCGACAACCGCAGGTGGAACTTTCGAGCTGCAGCCCTTCTCCTCGAGTCACTCCTCTGCTCCGCCAGATTCGCATGCCATCGCCGCTTGGTGAATCGTTTAGTAACTTCAGTGGACGATGTTCTCAGTTACCACATTTTATCATCTGAAGTCTGCGCCTCGAAGACGCTGTGAACTTTGCGAAAGGTATTGCGAAGACATCAGCGGCGCAGAAGACCTGTGGAGACCTTGCAACTGAACTGAGTCCACTATGTGGAAGATCTTTGCCAGATCGCTGACGGTGCCTTAAGCTCGCTTCAAAAGGCCTCCTCCTCATTACCCTCGACATCTCTCCCGCCGCAGACCCAGCAATTGCAAAACCTCAACGGGACTTGGACGCAGCAATCCTGATTACAATCGGACAAGCCCATCTCTCTTGTGCATCTCCGCCATTGACTAGACAAGTTTCCATCAGGAGTTCGAGGCCTGCCCCATCGTTTGCTCGGAGCCACATGGTACTGATCCAAGATCTTCTGACACAAAGGTCGCTTCGTCCTTTCGACAGCCATCTTAAGTAGCGCAAGGTTGACCTTGACGCCTGTGGAATGCAAGCTCGTCATCAAATCTAGGAGGACCGCATGTCCCTGCGGCCTTCCTCGAAGGGCAGGGTCCCAGTGTAACTTGGTCTTCGTTGCTGCAACATGTTCCCATTGCTCTCTGCTGAGTCCTGCCTTCCAGCTTGTACATGCCCACAGCCGCTTTACATTGAAAGATGAGAAATTGTAGTATGCGCAAGTAGCCTCGGCGTAAGTTTGATGGCAGGTGAGGAGTAATCCTGCATTCTGTGCTTTGATGCTGGTGAAGCCGAGTGGTACATACACTCCAGAGAAGACATATTCGTATATCAGATCCCGAAGTTCTCGGGGCAGGTCGAGAAGGCGAAAGGGATGAGGTGTGTTAATATTGTCCTTCTGGAGACGAGCTATCCAGAAGCTCCGCCTGTCAAGCGCTGGGTGACGTGGAGCGGGGTCTGAGGCGGACAGCATAATTGCCTGCCAACGCAAAAGCCTGTATGTAGATATTGGGATGATGCAGCATAAGTCGCATAGTCTTATAGTTCCGGTTGCCTACAGGACTGACGTTGTGAGACAGCAGTAGTCGCCATTAGAAGGATGGAGAGACACGCTTCGCCAAGACTTCGGGGTTGGTGCCTGGAGTGCTGCGAATCCCCGTACAAGCAGTGGGTGTCGATCATATACCCAGGTCGTCGTGACAGCCCAGCTCATATTGTCTTGAACAGAGAAGCTCAGCTCATGGCAGAGGCTGCTCATGAATATGATTAAAGTCGAAAGACAGACCTCACCTCTTGCAAGGCAGCGCGCATGATCATGCATTCTCCAAGAGGTAGCTCTTCTCCCGCTTCGCGATGCCACTGATCAATTACTGCTGAGCGCATCGCAGGAGGCAACAGGCCCAAGCTATCCCTCAAATTCTCAATCAGTGACGGGATATTGTTTAACAATGACCGCGGAGCAGTGTCTGTTAGGTCTGGAACTGGAACCGGAACGAAGCCTTCCACGCCGTCTTTAGTGATCCATCGGTCCTTTTGACAATTGTAAAGGACGAAGTCGTCGAGCCTCGCAACCATAGGATCCAGTGGTAGCAAGCGTATGGTACCAGCAAGGTATATGTCCTCGTACAACAACGTCAACTCTCGTAGAGACGCTGGAAGTAGTGTTGAGAGAACTTCTTCTTGTTCGTTGTCCAGATGATCAGGACGAAAGCCATCACCGCCGAACAGAGCTAAAGAAGGCATAACGATCTCTTTCAAATGCTTCATACTCTGCATTGAGCCCATTGGTAATAAGTGATTGCCCTCCATACCTGGAGGAATGAGGCCATCGGCTTCTCTTGATGCCACGGTCATGGACATATCATGCCGGTGTTCAATACGGAGGGACTCAAGATTAGGCAATCTTCGTACAGCGCCACCAAGAGCAGGCCAGTCCATGCGCCAGAAGTTGTCTTCCCTGTTATACCATTCGATCCAGAGTAAACGCAAGTTGGGCAAGCACGCCACTATAGGAGCGAAATCCAGAATATCGAATGTGCAGTACGTCAAATTCAGCTCCTGCAGCGAGCTCCTGACATTTGCCGTGAGGCCGGGTACAAAGGACTGAGGATGTAGTACGAAGTTATGCAAATTCAGCTTGCGCATCTTAGGAAGACGTAGAATGGGCACAAGACGTGGCACCGAGATGGTCTGGCCTGCACCACAGGGCAAAGTGACGTCTTGCAAAGCCAGATATGGAGGCTGCGAGCTCATTTGCAGTATGATGGCTCCCAAAACAGTTTCGCCGATTATGTTCGGGTCACCTTCCAGCTGCAGCACTCTCACCTGATGGCACATAGCCAGTAGCAAGCCTCCCAAGGTCGAGCGAGGCAGTGGCTCCCTTCCGTTCTCCGCGGCTCGTAGAGATATGCCGATTGAGTGGCGAACATCATTTGGGAGTCCTGTCAGACTCTGCTCGCATTGCTGTACGTTGAATTTAAGATAGTTCATGATGCGGAAGTCCTTGTCGTTCAGTGTGGTTGCCATTCGGATGGCCTGAACATGCGCACAGCGCGGTGGATCTTCGACAAGCGTCTGGCAGAGCCGTCCCAGTCGGACGATATCGCGATCGTTGTCAACATCGAATTTGTTACCCACCACATCAACGTGGCTGTAGAACAATGGCGTCGCCAGGCGGTAGCCTTTTTTGTTCGTCAGGCATATGCTCCCAAGCGTGGCTTTGCTATCGAGGTCAATGTAGGACAGAATCTGTTCATTGAGCTCGTCGGGGAGTTGGGAGAACATCGTTCTGTCGTTGATTGGAGTTGTGATGGAGAAACGCGTGCAGGCAGGAGAAAGAGGCCGAAGTAAGACAGGAGCTATGGCCATCGGCAGGATGTGGTCAAAATTTGATGATTGATATTATCAAGTTTTGACGGCTCTCAGACCGTGAACTTCAGGTTGTTCGTCCGCAAGACTTCCGCGTGCAACCATCTCGACAGCAAGCGTGTCACGCCAACCATTGTGTCAAGGTGCCGCTATCGACCTCAAACTGTGTGATTGTATGGCAATTCGAGCTCGAGACGATACGCGCCGCATCTCCTAGAACCACATGATTACACAATGACATCCATCGACGAGCTCTTCCGAAAACCCAACCTTCCGCCTGCGGGGAACAAGCGCAAATACGAGGCTCCTGATGCGCAAGAGGTCTACAAGGCTTCCAAACTATCCAAGACCTCATCTCCGAATGGCCAGGCCAACGGCGCGACGGTAGAGGATGCTGAAGATGAAGACCTCGAAGCCGGCCCCGAACTTCCACCCGATCTCGACGATGAAGGCGACGATGAAGATGGAAAGTTCTTTGGGTCAGGCATGACGAAAGATGCAGCAGAAGCTTTGGATTACATCGATCAAGCAGACGGAGCGGAAAAAGCTTTACAGGAAGAAAAGATCGATTCAGCATGGCTGAGGAGATTGACAACGAGTTTCGAGAGAAAAGTGGTGAAAAATGCAGAGCTGAGAGCAAAGTATGAGAGCGATCCAACGAAATTCATCGAGAGCGAGGCAGACCTGGATGCGGAAATCAAGAGCTGGAGTTTGCTAGGCGAGCATCCGGAGCTGTACATTGAGTTCGCCAAAGGAGGCGCTGTCGCTACTTTGGTGGGATTGCTTGCGCATGAGAATACAGACATTGCCATTGGAGCGATTCAGATCTTGTCTGAGCTCCTGGATGAAGATGTGCAGGCGGAACAAGAGCAATGGGACGCGGTTGTGGCTGCTTTGCTTGATGCAGATCTGCTAGACCTCCTCATGGACAATCTAGGGAGACTAGACGAAGAGAACGAGAGCGATAGGAACGGCATGTATCACTCGTTAGCTGTATTGGAGAGTCTGGCAGGGCAGCAGGCAACGGCAGAGAAGATCGGGCAGGAGAAACTGTTGATGTGGTTGTGCAATCGCATCAAAGTCGCCGAGAAGCCCGTGGGACAGAATAAGCAGTATACGGCGGAAGTGCTCCAGATCTTACTGCAGTCCTCTGCTCTACTTCGAAAGCGCTTGGCGGTGGACATCGACGGCGTGGATCTATTTCTGCAGCTACTTGCCGCGTATCGGAAGCGTGATCCGGAAAAAGACACCCATGAGGAGGAGTTTGTGGAGAACCTCTTCGATGCCCTGACATGTGTGGTGGATGAGGCTGAGGGGAAGGCAAAGTTTGTCGAGGCAGAAGGTGTCGAGCTGTGCCTGATCATGCTCAAGGAGGGAACGAAGAACATCACGCAACGTGCACTACGAGTACTTGATCATGCAACGAATGGTCAGGGAGCAACTCCTGCCGCGGTCTGCGACAAGATCATCGATGCCGCTGGCCTGAAACCTCTTTTCAGTACGTTCATGAAGAGCAAGGATGCGGCAAGTGTGGAGCATCTGCTTGGCATATTCTCTGCGATGCTGCGATTATTACCCGGAGAGTCTGCAACCCGCATCCGCGTACTGGCAAAATTCGCGGAGAAGAAGATGGAGAAAGTCATGAGGCTGATCAAACTACGGAAAGAATATGCTGCAAAGGTATCGAAAGTCGAGAAGGAGATTGCCCAAGAACAGAAGAGCCTTCCTGATGACGAGCTTGAGGAGCGGGCGGATGAGTGGTTCTCGAGACGCCTTGACGGCGGTCTCTTCTGTTTGCAGATGTGCGATGTGATATTGGCATGGCTGGTAGCAGAAGACGAAGGCATCAGGCAGTTGTCACTGCAAGAGTTCCATGGCGGACTCGGCATGATCAAGACATCCCTGGACGAGCAAATGAAGGGTCTGGAAGGTGGTTCCGAAGAGGACCAAGACACGAGAGAAATGTTGGAGACGCTAATAGGATACCTTGAGTGAGGCTCCTCGGTATGTAGTCTCAATGATATCGTCGCGTAGGACCAGGCTGGCGGAGCCGAAAGTAAGCTGATCTATGCCAAGGCATGGCTGGCCTTCCCGCAGCCACAGCCGCTCTGCTGCCTCGACCTCGACCGCTTGCAGCAACAACATCCACCTTCTCGCGCGCTAAGAGATCGCTGCCTGAAGCATCAGGCACATGCGACGCTGCTTAAATCGGCGGTCTGCATTGGTCTCGTTGTTCGAACATCGACAACCCAAAAGTACATCCTCCTTTTGCACAGTCTCGAGTTTGCGCAGTTCAGCTGGCGGTCCACCCCCTGGAAACAACTACTCAAGATCGCACCTGCAGCCTCGCAGCACATCTGCCAATATGGCTCGTCGTCTTCACGGCGTGGACTGTCCGATCAATGACATTGCGGACTACAGTTTCAGCTGGAGCGCAGACGGCTCTCCTCGCTTCCCAAATGCCATTTCCGACTGGAGCGGCACACCTTTGACACAACGCGAACGCAGAATGATGGCGTTGATGGGAGAGATCACCGACAAGCCCGATTGGGATCGCAAGGTCTTCGATGACAATATCGTGGCCAAGTGGCGCGCCGAAGCACTGGCGACTAATGCTGATGCAGAAACTGAGCGCGTCTTGACTGAGAAAGCAATCGATTATTGCATCGAAGAAATTCGCGACTACGCGTCGAAACTGAAGGACATTCAGATGGTGCCGGCAATCGACGCCAATGGCGTGGTTTACAAGTCAGACACTCTCGTCACAGCCGAAATGAAAGAGGCTCTGAAATCGGCTGCTGCGCCACTTGAAGATGTTCCTGATGACCAGAAAGACTGGCATCCACACTCCGGGGAGCAAGTCCTCGATCTCGTCCATCCGAGTCTGTTCCCTCTTCTGTATGGACGATCTACTGTGCTCCCGGAAGGAACCGTGCCACTCAATGACTGCGTCTCCTACATCGGCAAGGGCCTCGTTGCACCGGTCCCAGAGGACGGCCACGTGAAAGTCGAGCATTTCCCTGGTCGTAGCAGTTGGGGTCATTGGTACAACGAACCGGAGCAGCACTTCTACTCCAAAAAGTACCAATGGCTGCCCTGCGAGGTTGCTTTCCGCGGCGCCGACGAAACGGAGATCACGAGCTACATCAACAATCTGCACCCTCAGCTGCACAAACCTCTGTATGAAGCTGTGCAGCGCATTCTATCCAAAGCCGTCCCAATGTGGAGTGCGTGCTTGTCGCGGTCTGACGATGCGGCTCCGCCAAGAGACGATGCGGATGCTGAATGGATCGAGCCAACCGGGGAGCGGCCTCCTGCAGAGAACGAAGCAGAGCTTGACGAGGACGATATCTGGGATCTAAACGTTGATTGGGTAAGAGACAATCGCACATTGTCAATGCCAGACATCGAAAAGAGCTACCAGACTCGAGCGAAGCATAGTGATCCGGAGAAGCTCGTCGACCTTCGCAAGAATTTCGCAGATCAAGGACTTCAGGTTATAGTCAAATTGGCAAACATCCACCTAACCCCAGAGAGACCGGACTACGCAGGCGGATCGTGGCACATCGAAGGTCAACTCAATGAGCACATCTGTGCTTCAGCGCTTTACTACTACGATAGCTCGAACATCACAGATTCTTACCTGTCATTCCGTGAAGCCGCCAGCGTTGAGCACCTCGAGGAGAAGGGCTACGAGCAGGGGGACTTCGAACACCTGGAGCGCGTCTACGGTATTGAGAATGACGAACCTGCGGTTCAAGACCTCGGCCACGTCAACACCCGTGAAGGCCGCCTTCTGGCTTTTCCCAACGTCTTTCAACATCGTGTCGAACCCTTCAGTCTCGCAGACGAGTCTCAGCCAGGCCATCGCAAGATCTTGGCGCTGTTCCTCGTCGATCCGCATATCCGCATTCCGTCTACTGCGCACGTTCCGCCGCAACAGAAAGATTGGTGGAGAGGTATGGTGTATGGTCTGGACCGCGTCGCCAACCTGCCACCTGAGCTGGCGGAGCACGTACTGGAGAGTGCGGGCGACCTACCGATTGAGTTGCAAGAGGCGAAAGACATTCGATTGGATTTGATGGAGGAGAGGAAGATGTTTGTCAAGGATGTGGATACGCGTTATCAGCAGGAGACTTTCAGCTTCTGTGAGCATTGAGGTGGAACATGAGCGTGTAGATGGAAAATTTGCAAATTATGCTTCTCGATTCTGTTGACGGTATTGCAGGCCAAGTCGCCGTTAGGAGCAACTTCCTGTAATTATGTCTGCGGCGCCGTCGATCGTATGGACGTCCCAAAGAAGTGCGGCTGCTCATACAATACAACAAAGAAATATGCGCGCCGAAAGTCCAAACGCATTTAACCTCTCCTGAGCGCCTTCGTCCAAATCCTCTCCTAGCCTCAGACACTCTTATACGCCTCAAGCTTCACCGGCCCCTCTTAGTGTGGTGTATACTTGAACACACTTTCATTAGCAGTGCATTATGTGTACTGACCACCAGTATTCACTCACCGAACTCAAGCAGGAGCAAGGCCGGGGTTTGCAGTCATCCACGCCGCAACAGAATCCTTCCACCCAGCCACTAGTCTCTCTCCGGTTTCCCAGATGCTGTCGGCCATCTTCATGACCTCTTCGTCACCATCCTGACCGACGCGCTTTGCAGCAGCCCAAGCCGCGATGAGTTTCATGTTGGGAGCACCAGACTCGTTGCCGTGGGACTCGAGCCAGACCTCAAGCGTTTCGTACCAGTCGGCGTAGGCTCCTTCGCCGATCTGTACGATCTCTTCTGTCACCTGATTTGCAATGTCGCCTTCGGCATTGATGTTGTGCACATAGGCGATGAGCAGTGCGGTCTTGGGATCGATGGTTTGGGTACGGGAAGACATCGCGTCGAGAAGGAATGTATGTTGGTTGGTATAGTGTCTGTGTGTAGGTGTTGGTACTGTACGAAGCGGTCGTGGATCGTGGATCGATGCTTTCGTGGTCAGGTAGAATGAAGGAAGAGGTATAGAGGTGGAAAATTGAGGGTATTTATGGTTGGCTTGCAGGTGGTGAATCAACTGCGAGAGCTGATTCATCAATGCACATGGCTAAGATTCACCATTGCCAACAGAAGTCTGCAGCCGGGGTGAATATTCGAATCTTCAACTGTCAATGAGAGATGGAGTATGTGTCCTGACGTTTATGTTTTTGACAGGTGAATCTCTCCCATGCTGTGGATAGAGTGGAGCAGAGCGCATGTGATTTTGCTGGCCGATCAATACACATGAAGATCTCACGAGCTCTGGTCGTCAGCTATATGTTCGAAAATGAGCATGAACGTTTGCTGATTGCCGCGAACAATTGTGACTAAGTTGTTGAATTAGTCCTGAGCAAACCGACAGAAAGAGGAGAGATAAGGAGAGAGACCAAATGGTTGCTTCTTGCGTCAACGGAGATTACGGCAGCGATTTGTCAGTATCAGTAGCAAGCCCAATGATCATTCCGGAGACCCAACACGTTGAGAGCCACCGGGTCTTACGGCCTAGTAGATGAATTGGAGTTTTTCGATCTGGTATAACACAGCTCGAAGCACAGAAGATTGACAAGCGAACGGGCGCCCCTTTCGAATGGGCTTGATGCACTGTACCCTCTCAAGCTATAGACACCCTATGCAAGCCACTTTAGCCAGCATTCGACTTGAGTCTAGAGATGGAAATAACACAGAAGATCATGCTGTACTATCGATCATGATTCAAGCAGAACAGACCACACTGGTCTATCTCACAGCCAAGATGATCATTCCAGCTCGCACATGTCGCGGTATTGAGGTTGGTGGCGCAGTGTTGTGTCTAGAGGCACCAGCCCTCTTTATTGGAAGTTCTTCAAGTAGAGATTAGCAGATCAAAGAGGCTGGAACGTCTCATAAATACCTGAGGTTTCAGCGGCATGTTACATGATAAACATTCAGAACAGCGTGATGAGTAGTTACAGAGAGTTTTGGCAGGCCTTCTGATCTAAGCCCTGGAAACTGATGTGGTATTGCTTTCGTTCTCCGTCTCCGATGTTGGAGATTGTCTTTGCCCTCTATTAATGATAAACTTCCGGGCTTTTTGTCCCATCCCAGGCTATAGATAGTGCTACAATCAAGCTGTTGATAGACATAGCGTTCCAGAAAGACCAGTCTGACGGCTGTTGACAATAACCAATTTGAGGCACCGTATACGGCAAGACAGCTTGAATTCCTGTGGAAGTTCTCAATGAGCGGTACTCAGCAATGTTGAGTTGTAGACGCGATCGACAATTGATATCTGAGAGGGCTTAGAAAGAACTAAATATTGGATTGAGTTTGACTTCGTCTTCTGTATACTGTGGCTCGAAGTGCGCAGTGTAGAGCTTTTCCGGCTACTTGGTAGGGATAACACCAGCAACAGGACATCATGCCGGACTTTGGACAGCCAGATATATAAGCTAGCGACAAAAAGAGTATTCCGGAAGGCTCTGTCGTGCTGCATCAGAAATTGACAGAACATATGATGCCCAATGAAATAAAGCGAAGTCTTCAATTAGGGGTAGGCTGCACTGCCAAAACTTGGAACGGAACTATGACCGATCTGTCAGAGCTTTCTTAGAACTTCTGCTTCGAAAGTGTTGAACTCCGCTTGAGATCTTCCCTTCTTCTCTATGGAGTACTTTCTGCTGGCTGGATTCCCTGCAGCTCTACTCTCCATCTGAAGGGGTTCTTGTACATGATTGACGTTCAGTCTGGCCCACTTGCAAACTGCTAACGAATTCATGCTTCTCTTTCTTGCCATCGTCATCGTCTCTAGCTCATTCGCAGTCATCTCAATCGCTACCATCGCCGACCAAGTCCACTACGTTGCTACTACGTTGCCGCTTGGACACTGGCAGTGCTTTCGTGTGCTGAACGTCGTGGGCAGAGTCAAGGTCTGTTGGTGCCGGGCGCTTTGTGCTGCGACCGAACTTTCGACGGTCTTGAGGCACTCGTTGTGGTGCGGTGCGTTCGGCGGGCTCAAGATCTGTCGAATGTGATCAGCAATTTTTGGTCGATACGGATCGATACGGACGTGGACCACAACTCACTCTGTCCCGAATGGGAATCCGAAGCAGTAGGTTCACCACCATCCACAAAGGCAATCTTGACCTTGCCGGAAATGATGTTCTCCAATTCTTTGCGTTGGAAAGCTCGTTGACGGCACTTCTTGAAAATCTCGTGATGAGTCGCAGAGTGCTGGTGCTTAACGCGTATGTGAGACGCCATGCCTAGGACACCAGCCAAATACGTCTTGGTTGCTGGAGTATAGTTCGAGCCACAGAACCAGCAACGTAACTCGATCCACTCTTTCTTTTCTCCGTCGTAGACAACGCAAGAGTAGGCGTCGAGATGTTTCAAATGGTCAGGCGCGTCAAGGATGTCCAAGCCAGATGGTCGCGTCCGCTGGCGAAGCGCTGGAGCACGCCCGGAGTAAGTTGAGCGAGCTGGCAGGCCTTCCTTTGTACCGACGGAGACACTCTTAGACTGTTCGGCACGAGAGTTGGGAAAGGTTGGGAGTTCTGTATTTCAGTCGAGTCAGTCGTAGACGTTTAGTCAGGGAGGTTGGACCAATGCTGTACCCGGGATTTGCAAGAGATCTTCTAGAACAGCATCATTTTCATGATCCGGTGCCAGCGCAATCAGAGCAACCAGTTTCTTTCGTCTGCTCTTCAGATCTACGACAAACGCGGCTATACCAGCATCTGTCGCACTTGCGAGACGGGCGGTGCGTCCGTGAGCTTGAGCCAAAGTCTCGACCTCCTTTCTGGTAGCGGCGACACGCTTCTTTACCGTACGCTCGAGTTCGACGAGCTTCATGATGGCTGTGCAAATGCGGCCGCTGGTCTCGGCGTCCGCCATGTTGTGTGCCCAGCGCTGTCGTGCGGTGAAGTGGTGAAAGTAAAGTATGAAGTGTGGCTTGAAGCTGTACAAATACTTCAACCGGCGGCCACTATGCAGATGCTTGGCAGCTATGCCGCTAAGGTTTTGCGAAATGATTAATGGATGAACAACGTCCTTTGCCCACTTGGAGTTGCAGTGGTGGTCGAAGCAATGCAGGTTTGGTGAAACTATCAGAAGCCTCCGTGTAGTCTCGAGCAACAACAAACCAAGCTACAGTCTCAGCTCAAGTCAACTTCTCATATTTTCCTATTCCGGTGCGATCAGGAGCTCGTGATATATCACAAAGTCTTCGCATTTGGGGGCGAAAAGGCTCCTCAAAACTGCTTTGTTGTTGACAGCAAACTCGGAAGCCGATACTCGATGAAGGAATTGTATGCAGCTTCGTGGATGTCAAGGACGAAGGACGATGTGGCCGGCGACCAGAAACTCGTCACTGCAAAGGTCGGTAAGAACAGATAGGACAGAAATTTGATGGTATCGCAGGATGTGAGGGTTGCAGACCAAGTGAAGTGAGAAGCGGGTCTTGGCGCTAAGCATACCTTTTCCCGCAATACTGACGCCCTCTCCTCGATTCCTTCAGCGTTGGCGTTGACGAAGATTCAAATGGTAGTTGATTTTCCCGAGTGCTGCGTGAATTGATGTTGCATGTGGATTACACATGCTGAAGCTGCGTCAGTATTCACATAAGCTGAACAATGTGAAGCAAGACGAGTGCTGCACATTTAACTTGATCTCTATTTCACATGAATCAGTTCCATGCGATCACATGCGAAGAGTCTCTCGAGCTCATTCCAATCATAAAACTCACCTTCGATACCTGCACCCTTTCTCAATCCTACAAGGAGCGACCGACAGTGACAATAAACTTGGATCATTCCGACCACCATTGTTCTAACAATGGGCCACTCAAATGACGACTCCGTGCCACCACTCTCCACACCTCGTCGAAATACCGCTGGATCCCTGTTGGACGAAGACTCTCCCTTGACCCAAGACTCACCGTGCAACACCAGCGCAGCCAGTAGTTTCGAGGTCCTCGACTGGGACTCCAGCAGCAGCATCTACAGCCAAGATGATCACTCCGACAGTGAAGCCGACTGGACTCTGCTTTCCAAAGTATGTGTTCAATTCAAAACTCTTCAATGTCCACAATCGCTGACCGATCGTCCAGAAGCGCTTCTCTCAGCCCGTACACCTACCTCCTCCACTCTTCAGTCCTAAACTAGGCTCGGAGCCCTTTGAG
Source organism: Cercospora nicotianae (assembly GCA_029490675.1). Lineage (NCBI taxonomy): Eukaryota > Fungi > Ascomycota > Dothideomycetes > Mycosphaerellales > Mycosphaerellaceae > Cercospora > Cercospora nicotianae. Next base: position 4,177,612 of record JANQAT010000007.1, on the reverse strand, counting down.
CCACCATCGATACCACCAAAGTCCCCGGAACGCTTCAGAAAGTCGGTGCGACAGTACATGGAAGCCAAGTACGCCGAGAGCGAGCTCAAAGAGTTCTCATTTCTCCCATACCTGAATGTGAAGGATCTCACTGCCTGCATGCAGCTATGTTCAGAATGGTATAACGGCATCCGGGAATCAAAGTACGCCCAGAAGAAGGCATGGTTCGGGCCTCTGCAACTCCCTCCCGAAGTCGAGGAGCGTGTTCTGTCGAAGGCTGAACCAGACCCGGACGCAAACGACTTCTATCTCAATCCATTCCTGGCGACCAGACTACCGGATCTCGATGAGTGGCGTACGCCTTTCAGCTTGACAGACTACGAGCTCGATGTGGAGAGGAACGTATGGGTCTTGAAAGTCCTGGTTCCCCTCTCTGTTTTTTTGATACGGTTTCATCGTGAGTGGCGACGTCTCAGAATTGCCTATGCTTCTCGAGGCTCATATGAGGTGGAGGTTACCCTCTTCGCATGGACAAGACGACCTTTGACGTTGAAGGGCAATTTCGAATGCAGCAACAGCGGAACTTTGCATAAGCTGCTGTCTCGCGTTGGGGTCGAGCTCGGCAAGTATGTCGATTCGAAGCAAGACCAGAAGCGACGCACTGGCGCGTTTCAAGGAATACTTTCGCCCGCCCTCGTTGACCATTTGAGGGTGCTCGAGAAGGCGAGCGCTGATGCATATAAGCACATTGATTTGCTCGTAGAACGACACATGAAGAAGAGTGGACAGCGGGCGAAGAAGTCACCGAGAGTTCCTCGCAAGCCTGAGACCTCTCCGGCAAAGCAGTCGGAGCCACCGAGGACGTACACCAGCAGGTTGCCCATCCACCACCAGTCAACGCTCTGGGAAAAGATCTCGGACTCGAACTCCTTTCCCGCCAAGGCTCAGACATTCAGCGCGTCGAGCCAGGGCACGGTGTCCCAGATCAAGACCTCATGCAGCCTTCAGCAGTCGCCGCAGAAGCTGGCGCAGATTCCTGCCAAGTATGGCAGCTCGATGCTGCCAGTCCCGAGCAGCAAGCTTGGCCGCTCCATCACAGGCAGACGCAAAGCAGTGAGCTGGGAGCAAACTCCAAGAGGCACGAAGCAGCGTACTCAAGAGGCTATGGAGTTGGCTGTGCTCTATGGCCTCTCGGCGAAAATGAGGAGAAGTATGCCGCAATTGAGGTAGGCCGGGTAGGTCGCGAGAACTTATCGTAGCTTCTGAGATGTAGAGTGGTCAATGTGTTGTTTTCATGTCTCTAACTCCTTCTATTCCCTCCCCTCTCCTCCGCTGTCCCGTCCACGCTGCTCCGCGAGATCGTCGTCCATCTCTCCTCAATGCTCACTTAGTCTGGATCGTTGTTTGTGTACCGTGGGATGTGCTGGTTTGAGGATATTGGCAGTCGCTGTGGCAGACTCGAGCTCTGATGTCAAGTCGCGAACGGCATATGGCCAGGCCATGGGATAGGACTTATGGACACGCATGATTGTAGCAACTGGGATGGCGGGCGACCGATTCGGTTGTCTAGGGGTGCTGTTTCGGCGTTGTTGGACAAGATTGACCATCGAAGCGAGTTTATCGAGACTCGGTGCTGGGGCAGCATCTAGCAATACGTGCTCCGCCCTGTGCCGTACTGTTGAATGACTAGGTTGTGGCATAGAGCGCGAGGCAGGTGTTGACAAAGTCGTGCCATTGCTGGCCGTGGCACGAGAGCGACAGGCCTCGTAATGCGAGACTATGGAGAGCCCCTGGATTTGCTCGACAACACAGGAGAATGCAGGATGGCAGGCAGCCCTGTATACTCGCGAGATTATGTTGTTGTCCGAAATGTAGTGGCTCTCAAAGATGGATTTCTCAATGGTGAACAGGCCATCCCGTTGCTCCCGCTCGAGTGCCCACTGTCAATTTTGTCATTGTCGGCGTCCCTGAAGCCGCTGACTGCTTGCTGCGACTCTACCGCGAGACTTTGCACACAGCACTCGCTCGTCGCCCACACTGTCGCGGTCGACAACGAGTTCCCTCCTTCGCAACAATCCGCGAGCGCCCTAACCGACTAGACAAGATCATTGTCTCCATTGCACACAAAACCACAAAGTCAACACAGCCGCATTCGCCGACTCCAGCACAATGGATGCCACAACGGAGATGATGGATAGCACAAGCCAGGGCGGGTACGTTTACGAGAAGATTCTCATCTTTGAGAAAGTCGATGGCAGCGAAACCTCCGTAGCCGTGATCATCACGCCGCCGGGCAGTGATGCCCACTTGCAACCCGGCGCCGCCTTCGATGACCAGGGGCGTTTGACTCCAGAATGGGGCCCGATTGTTTGGAGTGCCGTGTTTTACTCTGGCCCAGTCGATGGAGGTCTCGTTTGGTCGGAGATACAATACGTTGAAGACAGACCTGAAGGCTTGGAGGAAGTGGCTCTCGAGGGTCCTCACGAATACGTGCTCGGTCAATTCTCCCCGCCCAGCAGCATTCTGGGCACAGGAACGTGGATGTTGTCGGCTGGTGTGCTGAGAACGGATGCGGGAGCGAGTCGAATGGAAGAACGAGTGGTGTCCTGGAATGTGGCGGAGACCTTGGCCTTCGTGACAGACGACATCGTCTCGCCGGACCCGTCTCTCCCTTCGATCGTTTCGAGCGGCGACTCGGTCAACGACGATGGCCCATCGACGCCCGACTGAGTTTCTGTGACCTAGAAGGAGTTGTCAAAAAGACGAAGAGAAGCGCCCACTCGCCGCCACCAAAAAGCAGTAAAGGAGAAAGACTCATACACTCCTGTTCATCGGACCGCCTCGCCGACTGAGGCTCTGAGCGGTATGATCGAAACCAAGGCGCGTGATGTCCAATAAGGCGAGTCGAGGCTCCAGCAGATCGCTCCGAAGCGACGACGGATGGCTGCGTCCGAATCCTACGTTCGTAGCACAACATATGAGGATTGGACGACAATATGCGATGACCCTGCGCCAAGACCATATACACTAGTCCTGGAAAGCTAATCGTGTGATAGAACTCCAGCCACGGCGTAGAATCAGCTGCATTCCTGCATACCTTGAGCTGTTTTTCCGCGCGTGAATCAGGTATTTGCATGAAGATACGAACTGTCATTGCAGCATGTCCTTCGCGTGGCTTTTCTTTGAAGTCCGCTACCCCAGAAAGCTTGTTGTCGAATGCACCACGGACCCATGCCCTCCGGGCTCGACCAGGCCAATGGCTCTCGCTCCATGCCGAGGCCAAAGCGCCACTAATACAACCTGAAATACGTTGCATCCAAGCGAGCAGCAACTTTGTAGCCGACCTGGTTCTAGCTCACTCGATTTTCTCAGTAGTATACTACTGTTTGGGCGCGGAGGGGAGGACCGTGTCTCCGGGCAGGCTGTTCGTGCCGGACACAAAGGACTCCGCACCCTGTTCGTTCCAGGATCACATGCGTGGCCCCATGGGGCCAAACACCTTTGTGTTGGGTCGCAGGTAAGCCTTGGCGAGGAGGATATAGATGCGACAGCAGAGCTGCATTTTGCGTTATTGCTCCTCAAGCATACCCACTTTGACACTTTCTTGTGACACGACTTCAACATGTCTGGAGTCGTCGAAGAGAAGAGCGCGAATAGCGTCGTGGAAATCATGAATGAGAAGGAGGTAAGATCCATCCTGATCCGAGATTTGTTGATGTGAGTGGTAGCTGACGAAAGCAGGCCGGACTCGTCCAAGTAAAAGTCGTGAAGGGTAGCGATGCCTTCCATGAAGCGAAGGCCAAGGAGCCCACGCCGTTCCTCCATCCAGTCACAATCAGATTAATTGGTTGTCTGCTGCTCGGATGCTTCTGCCAGTAAGTGGCTCCGCTTTCCCGAATGTCATCGTGCCATGTCCACACACGACGTAGAAAGATGCTCGGGAAAGAGTTTGTTCTGACATGCTTAGAACAATGAACGGATACGATGGATCTTTGTTCGGAGGACTTGGTGCAAACAAGGTCTTCCTTGACTTCTTCAATGGAAGCGTAGATGGACCTTGGCAGGCCATTAATGCAGCCATGTACCAGATCGGGGGCGTGTCTGCACTGCCCTTTGTTGGTCCTGCTATCGATACCTGGGGTGAGTGGATGATGTCTGAAAGAGGCCGAGTATACTTGGAGAAGCAGTCCACTGACTGAGAACTAGGCCGAAAGGTCGGAATGAGCATTGGAGCCTGGCTCATCATCCTCGGCGCTGTCATCAATGGTACCACAGTCTACACAGGCGATGGTGGACAACTCAAAGGCGGTCGCTTCTTGCTCGGTTTCGGTGTCTCCATTGTCTCTGCAGCAGGTCCCATCTACGTGGTGGAGACAGCTCATCCATCATGGCGAGCCGTCATCACAGCATACTGCAACACGTTCTGGTTCACAGGATCCATCATGGCCGCCGGTGCAGTCCGTGGTGGACTCAACCTTGCAGGCAACACTTCATGGGTGCTTCCAGTGTACCTGCAAATGGTGTTCCCCGGCCTTATTGCAATCTTCGTCTGGTTCATCCCGGAATCTCCTCGGTGGCTTTTTGTCAACAACAAGCGCAGCAAAGCCATTGAAGTCCTGACCAAATGGCATGGCTACGGCAACCCAGATTCCGCGTGGGTCAAGCTCGAGGTCTCCGAATACGAAGAGTACCTCAACACCAACGGTGCAGTAAGTTCAGCTACGATCCTTTGAGGCCATGGAGGTGGGTAGCTAACATTGCCAATCGCTAGGACAAACGGTTCTGGGATTACTCTGCTCTCTTCGGATCCAGATCAGCCAGGTACCGTATCGCGTGCAACATCGTCTTCTCCATTTTCGCGCAATGGGCCGGAAACGGAGTGCTTTGTAAGATCAGACTGCCGATAATGCATGAGATCGACGCTGACATTAGCCAGCTTACTTCTTGCCGGCCGTGCTGGAGACTGCCGGATACACCGACGGGGTCGAACAAGCCAACATTAACCTCGGATACAGCTGCTTCCAATTTGCCTTTGCCTTGTTCGGAGCCGCGTGGGTAGAGCGCATCGGTCGTCGGCCACTCATGTTGTTTTCGATGACAGGCTGCTGCATTGTCTGGATTGGCGTGACGGCCGCGACGGGAACCTTCAGTGAGTCCGGCGATACCAACGCGGCTGCTGCTAGAGCTACTGTCGCCTGCATCTTTATCTTCGGAGCCACGTACTCGGTGGGTCTCACGCCACTGCAAGCCCTGTACCCAGTGGAAGTATTGTCATTCGAGGGTCGTGCCAAGGGTATGGCCTTCTCTGCCTTGGCCGTCAACGCTGGTGGTCTGTTAGGCCAATTTGCCTGGCCCATTTCACTTCGCAATATCGGCTGGAAGACCTATATCGTGAGTTGCAGCTCTATCTTTCGCCACCATGATTGGTGCATGCTGACGATAGCTAGATCTTCGTGGTGTGGTGTGCCGTCCAGTCTGCTGTCTTCTATTTCTTCCTTCCAGAGACCAAAGGTCGCACTTTGGAAGAGCTGGACATGATCTTCGAAGCCAAGAACCCGGTGAAGGAGTCTCTCAAGGCCCACAAGCTCGCTGTGGCGAACGACGGCACTGTTCTTGCATCGGAGGAGGCATGATGGTATGGGTGAAAAGGACAATTGAGTGATCACAGCACCAAATGAGATGTTTTCAGTGGGAAAGGAGGATATACCTCGAATGATGAATAATGCAGTCTTTCCTGTCGCTCCTCCTTTACGTCTTCCGATTTCTCAAGTTCAAGAGGACGGTAAGCCCATTCAGGAAAGCCCGCTCCTGGTGAGGGTCGAAGTGGGAAAGCCCGACGGAGCTGCGGGCCGCCCAGCCGCCCAAGAACTTCCTTCTCCGCTGGCGTCGAGCACTCACCTGATCAGCATCAACATCTGTGTTTTCCTCCATGGAACTCATCCGCATTCTGTTCATCTACGACTGCATAGACCGAGATCTTAGCGCGCGAGTTCCTGGGACCTCAGCCATTGATCATCTGCGACATTTGTCCAAAACTCTGTATACACCAAAGCTACCCGGCAGCCGCTGCGTCTACTATCGTTCCCTCTTTCACATCGACCTGCAGATGCTCATGATCAGATCTGGGCCACGGCGCCCAGTCTTGTAATCTCGTAGGCAATGGCTACTGTTGAAACGCATTTCACAAGCGTAACGCTGGCTGGCGGAGTCCGAAAGAAGGACGCTAAATTTAGATGCGCAACTTCAAACATTGTCCGATCTTGATTCTACTTACCACAACTAACAGACATTGCCCAGGATGGCTTCAGAGGAGCAGCTCGACGAAATCTTCCGGATCATCGCAGAGGCTGTATCGGTAGAGCCGGAGGAGCTCCAAGATTATGAGACCTGGAAGTATCACGGACTGTCCGGATTACTGGCCACGGCAACGGCCTCGGACATTCGACAACAGGTCAAACTTGAGGTGTCTGACAATGTCTTTGAGGCTTACCCAACAGTAGAAAGTTTCAAGAAGCACCTGCAAGCTGACAGCAGTACGGCTGAGGGCAGCCACGACTTGCCTGAGCCGGACGATCCTTGGCAAGGCATACCGAAGCCAAAAGTCCCTCTCTCGATAGTGCTGCAGGGCTCACCAAGTAACGCGGCTACTGTTGTGTTCCTCTTCCCCGATGGAAGTGGTGCCGGCACATCCTATGGCACACTACCAAGAATTGCAGAGGACGTGTGCCTAATCGCGTTGAATTCACCATTCTTGCGTCAGGCCCAGAACTTCACTTGCTCAATGGAACGCATGGCGCGATTGTGGGTAGACGAGGTTCGCAAGCTGCAACCCAAGAATAAACCGTTCGTGCTCGGTGGCTGGTCTGCTGGTGGCTATTACAGCTACGAAGTTGCCAAGCTGTTGACGGCAGCCGGGGAGAAAGTGGATCGCCTTATTCTGATTGATTCCCCATGCCGTCTGCAGTATGAGGCTTTACCAGAGCAAGTTGTCGCGGAACTTACCAAGAAGGGCCTCATGGGCGCATCTGGACAGAAGAAGGCGCCCGAATGGCTTGTGCAGCATTTCACGTCGACTGTCATCTCGGTCGATCGTTACATGCCTACCACACTACCGAGGCAGCACGTGCCACCAAAGGTCGACTTCATATGGGTCAAAGAGGGCCTGGTCAAGAGCGTTGCTGAGTCTGGGTTAGAAGTCGATCTGAACATTAAAGTCACTCGCTTTCTTCTGGAGCCACGAGGCGATCTGCGGACAGAGGGCTGGGAAAAACTTTTACCAGGTGCTCGGTACTCATTCAACTACATGACTGGCAACCATTTCCAAATCACACAACCGCCTCATGTGAGTAAATCAAGCAGATGAATACACTGGCGACGCTGACATACGTACAGTCTGACAGCCTCGGGAATATATTGAATCAAGTACTCAAAGCATGAAAAACTGAATAAATTCCAGCTCAGGCGCCACACTCATGTACAGCCAGCGGCTGGCGTCGTACACACATCCGCGTCAGCGTTATTTCTCTACCCCAACCTTGTTCAGACGCTCAGCGACAGACGGGATATTGACAAATCTGGAAGCACTAAAAAGCGCTTGCCCTTCTCGGGCTGCTATAAGACTAGGAGGCACCCTCGTAGCAAGTAGGGCTGTCGAAACCCTGGAAGCGAGGACCTGATCGGCAGTTGATGAGAGAACTCTTGCACGTTTCGGTAGTTCGGACTTCTTTTTCGTCCGCTCCGAGGAGTTACCATATCTGCTAAAGACCTATACATCTGACCGGCACGCGTTCCAGTCAAAACACGCAGATATACTCATAGACTCACGAGCACCATAGGCGCGGAGCGGCCGCTCACGGTCTGCAACGGCTCGTCGATCCTTGATAGGGTTCTTTCTGCCCCGGGTTTCAATACGTCATGAGGATCTTTAGAGCTGGTGCCTTAAGCAGGCGGTGTTCAGCTTTATATCTCAAGAAGGACTGATGTATCTTGTCGCCAAGTACCTCCCACGTGGTAGCGACATGAAAATGCTTTGGCTTGCACTTTCAATCATCAGTCAGCGGGCTCTTGCCCAGAATGCGCAAGCAGTGACTGCGCAAAGCAATACCTGGAATTCAACCTTTACGCTTAACGAGGATCAAATATCCCGTGCTGGACTCGACAATGCAACTGCACAACGCGTCAACCTTGCAGTGGGATTCGAACAGACGAACTGGGCAGGAAGTAGTGCGGCCAATGATCCCTTCTATACACCTCCAGCAAACTCCTCGACCTTACCTCCCGGCTCATTGTTGTCTGTCGAATACTATACAAACACGACGCTGTACACCATACCTCCCAATACGGCCATGTCTCGCATCCTGTACCAGTCGGAGACGGCGAATGGTGGTGCGGTGCCCGCTTCAGCATACGTGCTTTGGCCTTGGATGCCTCGCACCGATCCTAAGACCGGTCGTCTAGCCGTCGTAGGCTGGGGCCACGGCACTTCTGGCACGTTTGGCGAATGCGCGCCAAGCCATATTCGCAATCTGTGGTATCAATACTCCGCTCCTTACATTCTGGCTTTGCAAGGCTATGTTGTTGTGGCTCCAGACTATGCAGGTTTGTCCTCTCATAACGACATCTAGCAGGAAAGAGCTTATTTCTCACTATCTGCATAGGTCTCGGCGTCACTCACGATCCCCGGGGTGAGAAGATCAAGCATACCTGGATGGCAGCAAATGCTTCGGCAAACGATCGTTTCCATTCTGTGAAGGCTGCACAGGATGCTTTCCCGGAGTTGAGTTCGAGATTCGTACTCATGGGCCACTCACAGGGCGGCCAGGCTGCGTGGGCCGCTGCTGAGCGGCAGTCACGAAGACCAGTTGATGGCCATCTTGGCACGATTGCTGGATCGCCTGTGACCGACATTGAGTTGCAAATGCAATTATACCCGCATTTGGCTGCCTTGATAGGACCTTTTGCAGCGGCCGGCTTGAATTCAGTGCTTCCAGAATATTCTGCTGCAGACTTTCTGACTGAAGCTGGTCTCCGACGCTTCGAATTGTTCGAGGAACTTAAAGGCTGTAACAACATTGCTTGGGTGCTTTGGGATGAGCCTGGCCTCGTCCGCGCCGATCTTCTCAACACCTCTGCCTTCCAAGCCTTCAAACCGCTCGCCAGACTAGGCGGCCGGCCTATTGGGGGACCTTTACTTGTGCTGCACGGCACCGTCGATTCTCTGGTTCCTCCACAGCTGTCCACGCAAGCCGTTGACGAGACCTGTACAAAGTATCCCGAGAGTCAGCTGGAATTTGCGCTATTCAATGGTACGGATCATGTTCCAACTCTGTATGCTGGTCAACGTATTTGGCTCGATTGGATCGCAGATCGATTCGCGGACAAAGAAATTCTACCTGGCTGCGTGAGGAGGAACTACAGCTCCTACCATCCCCAGGAAAGCTATCAGGCAACTGGAAACTACTACCTAGAGTACGCGACTCAGCCATTCCAGGTCGCATGAGCATAATCGTAGAGACCCCACTCCGCACTCAGAGACAAAAATCAAAAGAGATCTGCTATCTGGTCCATAACGCAACTCACAGGAGAATCAGTGACGAATTTGGCACGATCTTCGACCCTGGAATCTGCGGTCCACGTATCCTAGACACGTTCGAAAGATGCCTGTTCCGGCAACTCCGGTGAGACTCAACACAGTCAAGATTAATCATCCAAAGCACGGAAAACCAGGATTGATTCGGTGCTCGGTGCTTACTGATTGTTATCTGACTGAGCAGCATCATCTTTTCCAGCCCAACAAGCTAGCAAACAGCCCCAACTCTGCCCTAACAGAATCGCCCAGATCCCATTGATCCCGACACATCGCAATGACAGTGGAGCAAGAATACTATCTGCCGAGCCTAGGCATATCCTCTGAAACACTTCATTGTAATCGCGCCCAAAGCCGATTCGCCTTGAGAACTTTAGCATTCAAGCACATATGTTTATGCCGCTTGCACAATAGACTTGCAGAATCTTGACCGCTTACCACTGACTCTCTCTTCACGAGATAGCTTCGTATACTCAACACGAACAGCCAATATGACCTCCAACAATAGCCTCCATACGATGGCCGCTCACCTCAGCCGCCTCCCCCTCGAAATCTACGAAATGATCTACAACGAAGTCTTCATCGCAAAACCCGTAGTCCGGCGAATCCGAAGACGAGCAGACGGCAGCTGCGGTAAACACCGTATCCCACATCTCATGCACGTCAATCGCGACACAAGAATCAAATTCGCTTCGAGCTACTACAGCAATTCGATTTTCATTTTTCCGGAGCCTTATGATTTATTCGCTTGGTTGGAGTCTGTGCCGCAGGATTATAGGAAGTTGTTGAAGGATATACGATATATTGTGTCGGATTTGGATGTGAGGAATGGGAGGGCGGCTTGGGTGAGGAGTTTTTGGGTTCAAGGTTTGCAGTTGAGGGTTGGAAAGGATGTTGCGGAGGGTTTGAGGTTTCAGACTACGGCTGAGGTGAGTACACACCATGCTTGCGATGCGAAACGAAGTGACAATGGGGTTATGCTGACTGTTTCCAGCTGCTAAAAGAACTGCAACTTCGCCCGTCAGTCGATGAGTGTGCAGTATAGGACTGCTAGTGAAATGGCTTGTTGGTCATGCTGCAAGTATCTGTGCCGCATGTGACTGGGACTCTGCAATGGCTGTTCGCAAAAGTATCATGGTCTTTCATACAGTCGTACCGTACAGCACTCGACGCTGTCATCGTCCTACTGCCCTTTTCTCCGCACTCCTCAATACGACATACACCAAAGCAGTAACGACGAAAGCCATCTCAAAGCCCAAGTCCCCAGTCCTGGCGCCGATGGGTCCTGTATACCACACCTGAGACATAGAAGGAACAATAAGTGCGATCGAGGACAGCCCGGCTGCGATTGCTGCAATGCCCAGAGGTAGGCTCTTCGCAGAACTCCAGATATCATGAGAATAGGTTGAAGCATCCGACCTTCTAAACCAGACATGTTCGACGACCACGACTGCTACAAAGGCAGCTGACCAGTATCCGATCACGCCGATGAAGTTTTCCAGGTTGACGAAGAAGCTTTTGGCAGCCTCAATGGAGACAGGGATCACAATTGCTGTGATGAGAATGGCGAAGAGGGCTCGAGGCACGTGGACCAAATATGGGATCAGCAGCTGGAAGTTGAGCGTGATGGCATACATCGTCGCGGCAAGGTTACCAATTAATGTGAGGGATAGGATGACCACAAGGAACTTTCCGAAACCTCCTGCAGGCTCGAGCATAGCGGCCAGTACCCCTCCGACAGATGTGCGCTCATATCCAGCTTGCCAAGAAGGCACATTGGGGACTGCACCACCAATCGCTGCGCCGAGAACCATGAGCGGTACTGTGGGCAAAAAGAGGCCAGAGTAAGTGTAACCAAAGATCCTAAGCCGTGGAGTGGCAGGAGGCATATAAGTTGCAAAATCCGAAGCGAGTGCAGCCCAAGGAATGAGAAAGCCAGCTATCAGTGCTCCGAAAGACAACACCTGCGAGGCGGAAGCAGCGCTCTCCAGTGAGACTTGCTTGTGCAAATGTTCTCCACCACATCCCGTAGCGACAACGATTGCGATGACAGCCGGAATCCAAGCGTAGCGTTCGAAGAAGTGAAGAACATGAAAGCCACAAAATGAGACAATAAGTCCAATGAGCCCGATAATGACGATGCCAGCTGTTGGCGGCAATCGGCCACTGTTGACTGAAGAAAGCGTCAGACCTCCAACAACGCTATCAATGACACAAAATCCAGTCAATGTCGCCAGATTCAGTAACACGGGAAGTGATACGCCATAATAACCAAAGCTGTATCGTGCTTGAATCATCTGCCTCATGCCAGTCGCGGGTCCTAGAGTCGCAAGGTAGGCAGTTGGAGTTGTACACAGCAAGCTGAAGAAGAGGATCACTAATGAGGCATCTCGAAGTCCTAGACCGAAGCTCAAGGTACCGACCATTCCAGTCACGATGGGCAGTAGATTTGTCGAGAGAGTAAACCATAATGTGAAGATCCCGATTATCCTCGTCTCATTCCGTTCGTACGCTGGTACAGGCTCGACACCCGTTTCTTCAATGACGCTCAAAGTCATGAGTCTGCGCCAGAAGAGGGCTATCGGCTGTGGCATCTTCGAATTCTTGGTCTTATTGTTCCGATTCGGCATTTTGCCATTTTCGAGGTCGTGTTGGCTCTGGTCGGCATTTTTGGACGGGTCCATTGGATCAACTTGCTCTCATAGAGAGAATAGATACCCGAAGAGGAGTGTCATGCAGTACAGTCCTGCAATTGATCTGTACTTATACCCGAGGTGGCAATGCGTTTACTCATGGCGGCGAAAACATTTTAGTATCGCCATCTGCGCCCTAGCGGGCCGAGATCGCTGTCTCTCTGATTGGTTGTGGTCTCCCGTCTTTGTTGGAGGGAAACCAGCACATTCGATTCCAAGAAGCAGAGGTGACCATGCTCGACCGTAAAGTGCGGCAATGCATTTGATCAAGTGAAGGAGTTGGAATGCAATGTAGCATAAGACGTTGAAGCACTGACCAGATCATCGAATCTTGTGCAAGCTTGAAGAGCCAAGCTGTCCGCTTTTGTAACGCCTGTCGAGTCCTGGTACTGTACCGTGCTGCTAATGAAGTTACTTGCAGCCCATGCTGTGATAGGTCAGTGCATAAGAAGTACTGTAGCCGCGGGGCTGCAGACCGCAGCCTTGTCCGGTGGCACCACGAAATAGAACTTTATAATTTCAGCTCCATCAATGCTCCTTCCTACCATGTCCATACAAACGATGAGCTCCAGATAAACATCACAGCATGGTTTCGTCACGAGCAGTACGTTTCGAGCATCGGTGCCCACCACAGCCGGTCATTTTCGGCAATCAGCCCATTAATTCGGTTGTACGACCACCGTGCCGACAAATGCCCGCTTGAGGAGTTGCCTCCAAAGATCCACTTTCTAGTCAGACCATCATAAGGAAAGAGACTTGTCTTGGCCGACAATCGCTCGACAAGCCAACAAATCGCAGAGCGCACGATGAACCAATGGAATAATCCGAGCCCATTTCCTAGTCCACCACTAGCACAGCCACCTACAGTGTATCAGCCTCTCCATCCGTCTCTGAGGGGTCTCTTGGACCCAGAGTATGTTGCTTTCCACGACACGTGCCTCCAGTACTTAATTCCAGAGGAACAGCTCAAATGGGACACGTCGACAAGGTCTCGTCTACCTACGCTAGCAAGCCCATCTGCGGAACTCAAAGTTGGGCAGAAGCGTGACATTCAGCTTGAACACTGTGGTGTGCGTGTGTTCGTGCCAGAGTCGAGTCAACATGTACCTCGGCATCCAGTTCTGTTATGGTTTCATTCGGGAGGATGGGTGAGTGGAGGACTGGACAGCGAGAACGATTTTCTCACGTATGTCTGCCAAAGTAAGTGAGCCACGAGACCGGGTGTCCCGTGTATTGACATTTTGAAGCTTCTCAGTGCATTGTGATCACTGTTGATTATCGCCTCGCGCCTGAGCATCCTTATCCGGCAGCAGCAGAAGATGCCCTGGAAGCCCTGACATGGCTCAGAAAAGAGGCAGCAAAATACTACCCCATCGATCTTGAGCGAGTAGCAATCGGCGGCCACTCTACGTGAGTTATTCGGAGTGCTCTTTTTGTCGGAATTGGCTGATCTCGTGCAGTGGTGCAAACCTGGCGGCAGTGCTTGTCCTGGAAGCTGCTTGCTTGTTTCCTTCCTTCAAGCCAGTTTTGATGTTGCTGATCGTGCCTGTGATCGACAATACGGCGACTCCAGGCAATGGGTGGTACAATCTGAATGCTCCATGGCTGACACACTCGAGGTTGTTGTGGTATCGGAGCATGTACCTGCCAAATGGGCCTAGCCACGAAGACGACTATTCGACCCGAGAAAAGTGGCAAATATCTCCAAACCTGGCACCGAGCAAAGTGCTGTCGAAATGCCCTCGGACGTGGATCGCTGTTGCAGAGTATGACTTGTTAGCGACCGAAGCATTGGCATTCTCCAGCCAGCTCCGTGCCTCCGGAGTTCCAGCGAATGTCAAGATGTATACTGGCTCAACGCATGGCATTCTGGCTCTCAATGGGATATTGAGCAAGGGCCGGGAGCTCATGCTTGATGCTGTTCAAGCGCTCAATGAAGTATTCTGGCCAGTGAGGATGGATCCGTTGATGGGCTGGGCTCTTTCCGCTTGAGTGCTGGCCGAAGGTGTCACTATTCTTTCAGACAGGACTGGGGAAATTCGACGCAGGCCAGATGATGAGGGTGATGGATTTGTACAGGCGATCAATGCGATGGCAAGAGTAGTTCTCGATGCCGGAAGGTGGCAGAAAGAGATGCCGAACAGTCTTGGAAGGGGAAGGCTGAATCGGGAAAATGCGCACATTAGCGGCAGTCACCTTACGAGTTTTCTCACCACACCACCTACCCGCCCTCTCCATCTCGAAGACCATGTCCACGCGGGCATAATGTGAAGTTGCCTGGAATTGCCATTGATCCGGTCTGGAATACAAGTCATACCTGGTCCGGATCTTCCGAATGCCTGGAATCACACAAATCCCTAGAGGCCAACACGCATCTCTTCCGCGACAGCATGATCGGTCCAAACGGTGCCATAATGCACCTAAACAGGTGAAGAAAGAGGACTCAGTCTATGAAGGTCGGCAGCCCGTTATCATACACTCCTCTACTCTTGCCCACCATATTCCGCAATGCCGGCCTTCGAATTCAGATACTCATTCCTAAATACCCAATCAGTACACTGGCTCTCGACCGCCACGAAACAGACGTCACAATCTCACCTCTCAGTTGCCCACTGCATCGCACTATACGCCACGAACATAGGAATACCCCAATACAGAATCTGCCCTCGAGTCCTTCGAAACGTGTTGAAGATTGCAGCTTTGAAAGTTCCGGCAAGGGGATTGACGCGATTGCTGCGAGCAAGAGATGGTCAGCTCATATCTCAGGCCGGACTACTCTTGTCGAGTGACGGTACTCACCCAGAGATTCCATATGTAACGATGCCCTTCTGACGTAGCGATCGAGGATCTCCCCATTCGCCTTTCACAAGTCTAAGCCGATGTTAGATGAGATCTGTTTTACATTTTGCTGTAATGCCAAGTCGAACCTGTGAGGATCGTTGATATCTTTCAAACCGGCACCAACGTGACCTCCACCACCACCCATTGTGTTAATTGTGAATAGTTGCGGGAACGGAAAAGGTCAATATGGTGATTGTGCGATAATGATTCGCAATCCTACCTCATGGGCAGAGTTAAATAGTAGCCAGCAACCTCATTTTCCGAAACGGAACAAAGGCTTCCTGTCCTTCCAGCATTCCTATTCTTGCGTCTGGGGCCTAGGGCTCGAAAGCTTGGCTCGGATCCTTCTCACGTCTTCGGACGAAATCGTGTAGATGCTTGGCACAACTACGGATTTAATGGGCTCCGGACATGCTATGGCTAGCAGATGGCATTGACAGCAGACCACAATATGTCGCAGATTTCAGAAGTCTATTTCGCAGTTCGTCGGGCGCCCGCTTGGAGACCAGTCTCTGAAACACCACAAAGCGAAGCTCGGCACGGAAGCCGGAATACTTCGGTTCCTTTGCCAATCCACGAGAAACTCAAGCCTTGGGCTAGCAACCACATATCTCCTGATGTGGAGTTAATGTAGCTGAACCAAATACGCACTCGCTGTCAAACTCGCATTCGAGTTCTGATCCCAATTCCTCCCAATCCCTTTCGCATTCTTGATGAAACAATTTCCCGCCCAGGCCGGAATAGAATACGTCAAATTCGCATAAAAGCTCACTGCCGTACAGCGGTCACCCAACATATTTCCGATATCCAGTTGACGATTCCTCTTCACGCATTCGTCCATGCAAGTTTCGAAATTGTATACAGTGAGACCGGCGAAGTTTTTGACGATGATGGAAGAGTTATCGTATGCGGTTTGGTTGGTTTTGTAGGAGACGTAACATTCTTGTGCGAACGAGGAGCCGAAGGGTGAGGCGTAGACTTCAGAAGAGTCGCAAGAGAAGGCCGTGGTGCCCGTGTTGCCGGAGGTGACGAGCTCACTGCTGAGAACAGGTATCAGTGGCTGCTGACAGATACGAAGTGGCTGACTGAGTACTTACTCAGCATTGTTCCCATCACTTGAAGGGTCGTTGGAAGAATTGCTGTCGCCAACTGCGTATCCTATGCCTATCCCGACACCAAGAGCGACCAGCGCCGCAATGACCATAGCCAAAGGCCATACCCATTTTCTCTTCCCACGGATAGTGTTATCGCCTTCTAACTTGGGTTCTGAAGGCACTGTCGTTTGCATTGACTGTGGGTATGCAGGCATGAAAGGCTGCTGGAATGGTACGAAGCCTTGTGGTGGCTTATCTTGTTGAGAGTAATGCACCGGACTCTGATCGAATGTGCTCGTGGTATACACTGATGCCGGAATGGGTCCATCGTCTCGCTGAAAAGATACTTCAGGCGCCTGGTCGTGCGCATCGAGCGAGCCTGTTTTCTTGGCTTCCATCGTGCCTGTTTGCGTGGAGATGATGTTGAAGACAGTTCGAAAAAGCTACTGCGAAAGGTTTCGCTGACGTGTGTGTTGATGTATCAGAGTCTTGCATGTCAGCAGTGTTGCTTGCCACCTCTGGGACGTTGGTGATATGCTGTGCTACATCGGCTCGTGCTGACTGCTTCTTCCGCCGGCCAATAAAGAGGAGGAAGTGTACACCGCAGCACGCCGCTACCAGTGAACATTTTTCTGGCTCGCATGCGGGATGATCTTGTGTCAGACTTCTGTTGGTGACCACGTTTCATGCTGAACCGCCACACTCGAGTGTCAGCTATCGTGCTGCTGAGTCTGCTTTGTGAGCTGTATCACCAGCCTCTGCAATCTCTTTCAGCACCACTTCCATAGCTCTCCTAACAATGCGAGTCATTGGGAGGACGACAGGTCTCTGTATCCCGTCGTCGGACCAGACCTGCTCAGCAGCAGAGTCTTCGGGTGTTACGCTTCTCGTCCATCGTAATTCAAGAATCCTGGTCTTGATCATGGAGTCCACTTCATTCGTGCCAATCTCCCGACACAATTGGAAGTATGGCAGCGAGTACGGTGATTCAACGAGCTTCTTCATCACGTGAATCAGGTGTTCCGGTGTAAAAGTGGCATCATCAGCTGCCGTGCTGGTTCCTGCCGTCGCCACAGATAGAGGAGAGTAAGTTTGGAACGTACTTTTGGTCAGATGGAACTGCAGAAGCGTATAAGCCTGGACAAAGACTGCGCTCTGATAGACCGGGAGTTCGCCTTCAGCGTTGACCCAGCTGCTGACATAGTCGTTGATATGGGCCAGTTTTCCGCCGAAAGCCTCGTAGACATCGTCAAAGCTCAACTTGTGCTGTAGGTGTTCCGGAACCACCTCTTGAATGGTGCCATCGAAGTAAGTCCGAGTCTCTTCCTTTGAGCAATCCCCAATTGTCAGAAGCTGTGTATGATGTCCAACATTCATGCTTCGCAGGAAGTGGTGAAAGAAGGAGTCACTGGTTGACAGAATGACGTGGCATAGTCGGTCCTGTTTGGTCAGAACAAGCAGAGTGTCGAGGAAGACTTTCAAGCTTAGTCGGTCGTTGACCAGTGCAGGCAGCTTGTGAGCTTCGTCCATGAGGAATACGATTGGTCGCTTCTTGAACGGCTCCGGAGTTTCTTCTGCTTCCTCGCCTTCACCTTTCTTCTGCGTAGTCTTGGACTTTGCATACTCCAAAGCTGATGACGGCTTTGTAGCATCCACCTGGCGTGCTTTGGAACCTTGCTCATCACCTTCCTCTTCCCCAGTCTTGGGCTCATACTCCCAATACTTAAGCAAACAGCTCTGCAGAGACTCCATCAAACTGGCCAGATCCGCTACGGTCACTGTATATCCAGCATTACCAGCATTATCCGGCTTTTCCTTTTCGAGCAATTCCAGCTGTCGATGCTTGAACGTGAGCTTGTTCTTATCCATCTCCTCATCGTGCATCTCCTCAAAAAAGCGCTCAAACTGCTCACAAAGAGCAATATACAAAGTCCTCAGATCAGCAAAACCACTAATTCTGAGATCGAACTTCACAACAAAAAAGTCCTCTGTCGCCAGAACTTCTCTCAAAAGGGCTGTTTTGCCCACGCTGGTAGCGCCGAACATCACAGTCAGTTTCGGAGTATTCGATAAGACCTTGCGCAGCAGCTCCTGCTCGACTTTGCGGCCGTGGAAACCAGGCAATTTTGAGAAGGTGTGTTTTGGCGGGATCTTCTTGGCTTCATTGTGCAACTCGGTTTCCTCTTTGGCTTTTTGTAACATATCCTTGGACTCCTTGAGCTGGCGCAACGTCTCTGCTGGATTGGTGAGGACACCAAGGATCTCGCCCATGCCAAAGAAACATCTTCGTTGTGGCGTGGACAGCCGGAGGCTGTTGACCGAAACGCGACATAGCTGGCGCCTGGCGATGAGGGTCGCCATCTTGATAGATTACCTGGACGACGCGCCCTGCGACATTGTGCCTCTGCGGACGAGGGAGTTCTTTGTGTTTGTGTTTGCTGCATCTCGAATGATATTGGCTGCTGAAAGCTGCATGCGTCGTGATGACGACGTGGAGTGGACGAAGGCCCGTTCCTACACAAAGCCGTCAACACCATCGACATCTCCGTACGAACTCACTAAAGACTCATTGATATTAACTTAATGAGGTTTTTCCTCTTTCGAATAAGCGGGCGCACTATGATATCAAAGACGAACATCAGCTCTTGAAACCTGAGCACAATAGCCCGCATATCGAAAACGAGCTTCGCCTATAAATACGAGCAATCCCATCGATTGCATGGAATCAACCACTTTGCAGCTGCTGAACACACTCTTCCTCTCCACCATAGCTCTCCAATAGCCTGGAAAAATACCCCTCAGAAAAGTCCCGACATATTTTCCGCAGCGAAGATCTCCCCTCAAGCTCTCCGAAAAGCTACAGTAGCCAGCTCTGACGATCTCTTGGCTCGCAGCAGTCTAGCCCAAAACCGCAGGAAGAGACGACACTGCATCAATTAGACACAGATGGTCGACTTTTGCTCCCCGTAGTCTGTCTTGGAGTCGCTTGCTCGTATTGTCGATCGTTCAATGTCTTCTCGTATAAGAAGCAGCAGGTTCGTCTTCGTCGGAGCGTAGTCAAGACCATTGACACCGGTTCCAGCTCCTTCATCCATCGCGAGGAGCCTCAAGTTGTTCACGAGCCCAACTCCTCACGCAATCTCCTCCAGTACCAGCTGCAGTCAAGCCAAGATGAAGTTCTTCGACACCAGCATAGTCGCCATCGTGGCTCTTCTCTCATTCAGGTATGCCAGCACCTTCCTTTCCATCGTCACCTTTTCTTAGCACGAGCCGGCCACTGACAAGAAATCCTCCCCCCAGCACCCCAGCCCTCGCACAAATGAAGCTCTCCTGCACCGGACCCGCCGGCGGAAGACCAGGCTGGGTCCAACCCGACGGCCAGTGCACCGAAATTTTCGCCAACGCTGCCTTCTTCATCATGCGTGCTGATGGACTATTGCAACGGGCATAAAGAAGCAGAGTGCCGGAGCACCAGGGAAACCCCATAGCTCAATTTGACAACGCAATCAAATCTTTCTCTCTCTGTGTTCTCAACCCGTAGCCCCCTGCCCCCAAATCGTCCAAAGCACACATCCATTCTTCCCATTACTCGACAACCCTCCCCCTTCGTCCCACACTGATCCACAATACTCGTCAACTTCCTCCTACACTCCTCACCATACGTCCCAAAAGCCCTCGGATTCGCACACCCAGTCTGCCCTTGCTCATTAAACTGCGTCACAATCTTAACCACAATTCCATTCTTGACAAAATTATAATACGACCTCCCCTTCGGAATCTCAACCAAAAACGTCTCAGTAGCTGGGATATAATCCGGTGAGAGTTGGAGATGAGAGTTACAATACTTTTCGATTCCTTCGGTCATAATATCGAGGGGCATAGAAACTGCTCGCGGGTAAGGGTCGCCGCCGCAGGCGATGAGTTCTTGGGGTTTAGTGTCCATGATGTAGACGCCGCAACCAGAGCTAGCTGTTCCGCCGAATTTGCCTAGAGAGGAAGTTGGAGGTGTTGTGTCGCATTGGTCGAGGATGCGGTAGAAAGCTTGCTCGCATGCTGATTTACTGACGGGGAGCTGAGCATCGTTGTCCAGAATGCAGGCGGTATCATAGGTTTGTCTTGTGGTGGAATATGAGATTGTCAATTGGAGATCTGAATTGCCTTGAGAAGTCTTGAAAATGCCTGTTTGGTTCGTGGAAGGTCCGAAGATGCTATTCGCGGCTGATGCGCAGAAGCTAGAGATCAGACCTCTTGCTTCATGGTAGTTGACTCCAGTGCCTCCGAGCAGAGGCCCAGCACAAGATAGCCCATTCATCTTTGCAAATACCTGGAGTCCGCTAGGTTGTGCAGGAGAAGCGCTTCTGTACGTGGAAACCACCTCCCTCAGTCTGCAGCAATGCTAGTCACATCTCGTGTGGAAGTCCATTAGTCTGAGACATCATTGGAAATAAATCCCAGTCTTCAGTCTTCACACCATCCTCGCATCCCACGTTGTCGAACGCTATGCCGAAGGAGGCACCCTGAGATTGCTATAAGACTCGGAACCAATTGCAAACATCGCCTGGTCGCGGAGCCCTTGCAAGAATTTCTGTTTTGAGTCAAGTGGCGTAAGCAGTAGTCGTTAGCAACTCTCTCGGCTACTCCCTTTTCGGTGCGCGAAGAAGTTATAGTTGGCGTGCATGGCGCCCGCATGTTCCGAGATTTGCGAAAGTCGGCTCATCTCTGGCATCGGAAGTCCAAGACTTCAGCTTTAACCTTGAATTTCGAAATATTTGCATCTGGTACGGACGTCATAAGAATTGTTTCTGTCGTAGAAGGAAGCGCGGAGGTGAGATGTGCGAGTTCTGAAAGCAGAAAAAAGCCTGTGCACGATTCAGCGATGTACAGCAAGTTCATAAATTTCGTGCTATGCGTTACTCTGCGAATCATCAAAGTCCATTTCTTGCATGGCAAAATCGGACACCACGAGAAGCAGATACTCATGCTCCAGTCAGACAGGATTTCTCGCCGCGACCCGAAAAGGGTGCGCTTCGGTATTGTACACGAAGTGGTTCACCTTGTCATCGCCTGATATGACGTCCCAGATGCCTTGCTTTGGCGACTGAATCATGAATTGGTACTTCAATACTTCCGCCAGCATGTAGCTCGCCATGAAGTTTCGCTGCTCCTCTCCATCTTCTCGGAGGACATTGGTGATACTGGCAAAGCCTGATCCGATTCTCAACGTTTTGTTCTGCGCGAGAGAATATGCCCATGCCACATCTCGCCAGTATTGGTCGCCTGTGGCCTGATATGCGTAGTACCACGACTCGACTGCTTCTGGAGCCTGTCCACCTCCAAGTGCGAGATTTTCTGGGATGAACCAGCCAGCGCGCTGATACTGATCGGTTTGATTTGTGTAGTTCACGTTGCTCAATATCGTCTCATTCCAGCTGTATATTGAAGGCCCGATTCCGCTTGCGGCATAGCGATAGCCGTTTGCGCAGAATTCTGCGAACTGAAGTCCAGGTTCCAAGTAGCGCCTGTTCTTAAGTACAGTGCTTCCGAGGATGAAATTACCGCCGATGAAACACGCCAAACCTTCAGAGTAGTTCTGCACGACGTTTCCGCTGAAAGCACCGGCCATGGTCAGGTCTGGTCTGGAGTCCGGATGGCTCAGGAGGTGTTCGATCGTGGAGTCGGCCGCAGCGATCCAACGATCACTGTAATTGGAATAGCGTTCCGGGTCGTAGACGTACATCTTGATGAGGTACTCGTAGGCACTATCGTTGCCTGATGTCCAGCCACCATAGACGTCAATCACCTCACCAGTATCAATACTGAAGTTACCCCCTGTGAGTCCAGGCCAGATTTCAGGTGCTTTGAACCAATATGATTCTGTGCGCTGCGCAAGCTCGCCATACGAAGGGTCGCCAGTCAAGTCAGATAGGTGCTGCCACTCGAGGACCAACGTCCCGACCTCGGCAAGGCCAGCACTCAAGCTACCATCTTGCATGAGTGAGTTATCGGTGAAGGTCTGGTTGTCAATGTATACGAGGTTGACAGGTATACCAGAAGGAGTGTCAAAGCAGAATTTCAATGTATCAGCGAGCGACTTGGCCTGCTCGAGCAAGGCATCCACTTTCGCGTCATCCGACGCCATGTGCTTGAACGGACCCCTGAGCAGGTCATATGCCGACAGCAAGCCACCAAGGTAGCGAATGTTGGTCTCGAACAGACTGGTCGTTTGAGCGTCTTGGGGACCTTTGGCGTTGTTTTTGGTGAAGTCGACTGTGGGGACAAAGTCGAGCACGATGTCTACAATGTCCTGTTGCTCCATGATGATCGCAGTGTCGAGGCCATCAATGGCAGTTAAGCCCCATCCATTTCGCGAGTTGCGGAAGGAGTTGTTCTTTGGCAAGAGGTCATCGTTCGGAAAAGCATACGTGTAGTATCCGTTCCAGGCGTGGCGGAACATCTCCACGATTCCATCAGCTCGTTCCTGTTGGTCTTTTGTGAAGCCAGTGTAGTCGTAGCCCATTCCGCACTGTGTTCCGTAGTCCGCATCTGGGCACTTCGCGCCATACTGGCGAGTCCAAAGAGCATCGCGAGGTTCCAGCTGAGCTTCTGGCGCTGCGACTGCTTCTGTGGCTGCGAGCAATGTCAAAGCCAATGCTGTCCACGAAGCCATCTCGGCGGCGACTTTGCTGGGCCGAGTGACTGGCGTTTGTCTTCAGAAGGTTTGCAAGTAGCTAAGGTGTGCCTTCAGCGAGTGTCGAGTGGACAGTGTCCAACAGCCATTCCACCGTTTGTCGAGCAGTCGCAGACCAGCCAGCCATCTGGGTCATCCGACGACCTCGATCGCAGGTGCGACATTGCCAATTGTGACTGCCCGCATGCATCCCTGGTGTTTCCTTGCTCGCCAGCTTGGCCCTAGGGCTTGCCTCCAATGCCTACCTGGATTGCCTGCTCTTTTCCGCATTCGCACCTTGATCAATCATGCGCGTGTCACTGTGCGGTTTATCCTGCCGAGTAGAGGCTGAGGTGGAGCTCCATTTTGGAGTCGTGTATTCGCGAAAGGTTTGGTCATGGTTCGTGGTCGCGAGGTGGAGCGTTTGAATTCGAGCTCGCAGCAGGCGGCCGAATGCGCAAGTGGATCAGGAGATTCGTGTGTAGGACGGCGGCGGGCGTGTGACGATGAAGCTGCAGGTACGCGACGGCGGAACCAGGCGGTGCACAAGGTGGTGCGCGAGTGTGCGTCGAAGTTGTCTGATAGACGGCGGAAGTGTGCTCGGACATGCTCTTCTCCAACTCGCAGCCCGGCAGGCCACGAGACTGATGAAAAGTTGGATGTTCGCGTCAGCAAGCGGTAGTGCAAGGCCAGCGACACGGTGCCACTGGACATGAGCAAGCTCAGCGGCCCAGCGACTGGTTCAAAAAATAAGAATAATCTTGAATGTCACCGTAGTGACGTTTCAGAGATTAAACTGAAAAGAACAGATACCTGGGCGAGGCAATTAGCAGGCAGCTAGATCAAAGGATTTCAAATATCGCCACTCACTACACTTGATCTGATTTCGCTGTTAGCATGTTGTCGAGGCTGAAGAAGTGTTGGAGGTTGACATACCTAAGCCAAAAGGCAAAGAGAGCTAAAGAAAAAAGAGAAGAAGTCCGAAGGGGAAGGAGGAAATTTATAGAGGGGCCGCGGGCAAACCGCGCTAGTGGGATCAATGCTTGGCGGTCTCTCATTGGCCGACAGAAAGCAGCCTCAGGACGTTCAGGCAAGTGAGAAGCTGCTGCTGCTGCCTACAACCACAATCACAACATCAACGCACATTCACTTCGATCGCCTTCGGACAGTGGCCGCCCACCTGCGTCTGAACCGTTATGGTTGCTTTGACTGTGACTTCGCCAGCCCTTGGACGATGAACCAAGAATGCGTATTCGATCAAGTGTACTGGTTCCAAGCGACAGTGCGGCACTTACAGATGGGGAATTGGTAATTCCATTCTCGAAGTGCTTGCCCAATGTGCAAGAGGAGCGATGCCAGGGAGTCGTTATGCCGGATGAACTTGAGTCACTCTGATGAAAAGGTCCTTACCCATGATTGCCTCCTTTCCAAAGTTTTACACGTTTGCCCACAGCCTCCTTCATGCGGCCACACACAGTGGCATTGGGTAAGCCAACGCGGAGCTGACTCTACTACGCACGTTGATGGAGAACCACGACGTGCCGTATACGTTTCTGAAATGCTGCCTAGTCAAGTGGCATTTGGCGTCAAATTGTTGCGAAACGAGTCCAAACGAGCCTCCGGAGTCAGACAATGGGTATCAGCTGACTCTCCACTGCCAACGAGATGAGCGGCAACGAAAGTGACAATGGATGAGAACAGCATCAAATGGGTCGCTGGAGATGAGAAGCTTGTGTCCCATATCTCTGTGATCTTATTCCAGGTCACAGGCGACCAGTGCCAAGATGGATCGGAAGCGGAACCAAACGGTATGCCAGAGGCAGCCAGTGCACTTCCTGTGTCCCCGCATCGCAGCACAGTTGGGTGGCAGCGAATATAGCGATGAAGTAGGAGCCCATTCACACGGACAGCCGAAGACAGTCGGCCTTCCGTATCTCTGCAAAGCTGGTCGGATTCCAGGGCAGCCGACGCAAGAACGGAGTTCAAAGCAGCCTTTGGAGAAAAACAGAGTGTTCACTGTATCTCTGTAACGCTGTGAAATTGAAAGGCAGCGAAGGTAATGACCAATCGAGAGCGCACGTGAAAGGACTGCTGGAGACAAGCAACCCATCCGTGTCGAGAAAATGCAGGCGCACTCCTCCTACTCAGTCACATCCCCCACCACAGCGTGCTCGAAAGTCGAAATGGAAGACTCCTGCAATACATTATCCTCCGCCAGGACACATGCATCGTCTGGCACTATTTCAAGCCACCTGTAGTCACCACATTCTCAAATCGCGAGCTTCTGAGGCATGCGCGTATACAGCTCGATACTGCGACAGTAATGAAGCGGAGGTCAGATACCCTTCCAACGCTGGCCAAGATATTAATTTTCTTCGAGCCATCATGTTAATTCTTAAGCACTGCGTCTCAGCGCTGGAAGTGACTTAGACTGTGTTTCGAAGGCTTCCAAAGATGCCTAACATTTTCGCTGAAAATAAGGTAGGTCGCAGGCCGAGTTTAATAGCTCGAGCTACGTCTGATTGAAGTAAACATAGAGACGTGAGAAAAATCATATTTGAGCTACCTCAAATCTGTTCACATCCGTGGTACTGGCTTTCGTGGTGGCAATAACGGAGCAGCACTCTCTACCACCCCTTCACGGCCTCTTGTTGCAGACTGATTACCATAGTACTGAGTATTGCGCATCGTTTCCGGTCCTGCTGTCTCATCCGTACCTGATTGACCTCTCCTGTAGGTACCCTCGTCCTGCTCCACTTTCGGCGGCGAGTACGCAGTATACCGAACAGCTCCATGGCCATAAGCATCAGCATCATAGTGAATGCGTGTCTCGCCAGAAGAATCAACACGTTCCACAACAGGTGCGATGTTCTTCTGATCAGCAGGAGATCGAATTGGCGTCACCTGATCCTCAT
This sequence comes from Cercospora nicotianae, assembly GCA_029490675.1. Classification (NCBI taxonomy): domain Eukaryota; kingdom Fungi; phylum Ascomycota; class Dothideomycetes; order Mycosphaerellales; family Mycosphaerellaceae; genus Cercospora; species Cercospora nicotianae. Next base: position 4,151,837 of record JANQAT010000007.1, on the reverse strand, counting down.
TCGTCCACTGCCCGTAGCCGCCATTCTGCAGAGCCATACGAAGGAGCTGAAGCTTGCCATCCGCCATCCATGCGAGACGCTTATGCCTTTTGTCACCACCGGGTCGACGATTCTTCTGAACGCCGACGCACGTATCGATGACCCAGGATGTAAGTATGATGATGCAGCTGACGATAATGACGATGAGCAGGCCTGCCATCGAGAACGACTGGTATTGCGCCGTGCTTCGCATGAGTTGCTGATGGCAAAGATCTTTCATTGCCTGGGCGCCAGTATAGTTGAGCGATTCGACTGGTGTGTAGAAAGGCGAATTCTTGTCCATCTCACCCCATTTATGATTTGGCATTTCTGCGATTCGGAATTGCAGGTTCGCGAGCGCCGTCTGATACCATCTCTCGACTTCGACCTGCCACTGATTTTCGGGTAGAGGGCCAGAGAATCCTCCGTAAATCTGATCGTACGCGGATACTGCCCCCGGGCCTTGCGGGTAGATGACTCTGTAGATGTCCGAGGCCCAGCGAGCGTAAATGATTCTTTCTGCAGTGGCATTCTGCTTCTCGTTTAGATCAAGGGGACCAAATTGAATTGAAGTCGCGCCATCCAGTGGGGAGCATTTGCCTGTTGCTGAGTTGCAGAGTCTGAGCTGATCAGTACAGGCAACGGTTGTGAAGTAGTGGTCTGACTGCACGTATGTCTGATTATCCAATGTATCCGAGATGTTGTACGTGCCATTGGCCGAGAACATTGGATCAAGAACGGGCTCAGTGTATACGACCTGATTGGCGGCGAGAAACGCAATGGTGGTGTCTGCATCGTCAAACTTGAGCTCGTCAATTGGCTGCCAGGTGCGTTCCCCGTCGGCATTGTACCAAAAAGGTCTGAAAAAAGGTTAGCGAAGGTGCTCGGAGCAGACCATCGCTCACACCTACTGTATAGTGTACGCGATGGAATGCATAGCCTGCACGTCACTGTATTCCCAAGTGAAATTCTGTGACCCCACACTGCCCAAATTTGCACGTACGACAAACCTGATGGATGGCAGCTCATCGTAAGGATTCGGAACAATTTCTTGAAAATCAAAGTCTGCAAGAACGGAGCAAGTCGAGACAATTTGAAAACCAACCCGGTCTTCCTCCTTCGCATTGATCCCCAGATGGACGTGTGAGTCCAACAGTCCCGTGTCCATGCGCATGGCACCGGCGTTGCCTAGTATGCAGAGCCCGGTGAATGGACAGCTCGCGGATGTGTCAGCTTCGTACGGCAGCTGCTGTATTGGGAGTTGCGAGCAGCCTGAGGTTCCATTTGGTCTGCCAAAGCACCGGTCAACGTATGCGCGGCTTTGACGGATGTCATCTGAAGGCTTGCTTTGGAAACGGAAGAAGGTATCGGGTTCTGTGTAAGCCGTCAAGCCACAGGCAGTTGGTTTGAGCAGCACTTGATTGCTCTCGTATGCCGGCACGGCGACCTTGGCAACCAGAATACCGGCCGCAGTGAACGAGAGAACAACGGAGAGCGGGAACAGCGCAAGCACCGTTGCCTTTGAGAGTGCCTGTGGGGAATTCTTTCGAGACGCCCATCCCGTATTCACGATCTCAAGCACGCTTGCAACGGAACTGCCAGCATTTCGAAGGATGACTTGAAGTTGACGAAAGACGGCCGTTTCGGGTCCGCTACGGGCGCGATATTGATGCAAAGCACATGCTATAATGGTCCATAGCGACTCGCCCGCCACTCTTACGAGGAGTGCGAGCACCGCGATGAGTATGGCACCACGTTCTGCAGTGACGGTGATGGTCCAGGCGGATAATGGGTCCTTTGAATGGTTCATCCATGGCCTGTTCAACAGAACCGGGTACTCTCCAGTCCTGTTGCCGCTGACATAGCTTGCCATCGTTGGATCAGCTTGGTGAGCCGGCGAAAGTTGCGCCTGAATGAGGAGAAGGTCTGCGGATCCGTACTGACTGCCTGGAAAAGACGAGGGCCGACGATGCCTCGACCTGGCGCAGCTGAGCGTACATATGGTGCGATTCGCGGCTGGCAAGTCATGCCAATGCTGTGGCGGCGGCCTCTTCTCGCATTCGCTTTCATGGCAGGCGGTATGTTTGCAGCTCAAGAACTGTGGCAGACAGCTGTTTTCGGGCCCGTGCAATAGGGTAGAAGCGTCGCCGACCTCACCCCGCTCGTACGAGTCCACAGAATTTGAGCAAGCGTCCGGAACAAGGCTGACTACTGCATTTCCTCCAGTATGGAATCGAAGCTGTAGCCACGCCCAGCAAGCCACCCAACTGCTCTGACAACTCAGCACTTGGCATCCTCGCATTCGTGTTGCTGTCCATCGTACGTATCAACCAAACACGAAATGAGGTCGACCACCATGGTGAGGGTTCGGAGTAAGGACAGAAGACTCAGGGGCTGCTGACAGTGCTTGTGACAGACTGGACAGGTGCTGACCGAGGACACAGGAGTGCAGTGGAAGTGGAAGGTGGAGGCGGAGGCGTCCGGACTCGGCGGAGCCGGGCCGGGACTGTGCCAGAAAGTTTGATCCGTTCTGAGAACCTCCATCACGAGTTTGTTGAGACACGTACCTGATGACTTTGTGCGACTTATTGCAACTTCATTTCTGTCGCACGCTGCTATCCCTGGCTGAATTCGGCAGAAGCCGTCAGGACCGGTAGCACGAAGGATCTCCCGGAACTGTTGCATGCCACATGCTGCACCAGTGTGACTCAGCATTCCACCACCTCTCGACACTCGCACTTCTCAATAACGCAAATGGGCTTCCGCATTGTCTCTACCTGAACGTATCAGACGCCAGCAGAACTTAAAAGCACGCCGAGATCACTAACATGTGCACCCCAAACATGACCGGCAAGTTCATAAGCGGAGGCGTCACAGGCGGCGTCTTTCTGCAGGACGACGGAAGCGTACTCAAGTACTCATGGCCAGAGAAAGAAGGTTGTGTGGAGGAACTGGCCCATGAGGCTCGCGCTTACCGTAGATTGTTCGACCTTTTCGGCCATCACCCAAGTTTTGTCAAGTTCCTCTCGTACAATGAGACTGAACATGCTATCAGCATGGAATACATGGCCAACGGCCCCCTCAAGTCGTATTTGCAAGCCAACAATAACTCAATTTCCAAAGTACAGCGGCTTTCCTGGATCACTGCACTGGCTGATGGGTTGGCGCTGCTGCACTCTGCAAACATCGTGCATTGTGATTTTAGCCTAAGAAACATGCTTCTTGACAAGGACCTGAATCTCAAGGTCGCCGATTTTGGGTGTAGTGCGATAGACGGCGGTCGCTCAACAGGTGGCGGCAGCACTAGGTTCTATCCACTCAGAGGTCTGGAGTCCGGACGAGTCGAGCCAGTAGACGACGTGTTCGCCCTTGGATCCTGCATATTCGAGATCGTGACAGGAAAACCTCCCTACCACGACCTCGGATCCCTTTGTGTCGAACGGCTTTACGGCCTTCGTCAATTCCCCGATCTCGTCGGAATGGACTTCGCAGATGTGATCCGCGACTGTTGGCTTCTCCGGAAGCAATCGGCACGAGAAGTCCATCACAGACTCCTGGAGGCTTTATAGCTCTTGAGCTCGGACCCTATGCGTATTCGAGGCCTTCCTAAAACGACTAGTGCGTTTGGCTCATAGATCTGCCCCCACCTCCACATCCGCAGAAGCCAGCCACATGCAGGGTCTGTCTACCAAAGATGAGGAAGTCGATGGAGAAACATTTGTAGAGACAGCCACAGGCGACATCCCCGCGATATCATCGTGCTTGTCTCTATCGAATGGCAAGCGCCTGCGTCCAAATTTAGCATCCATCGCATACGACACTCGACTGCATGACCGAAATCGACACCACAAGAGCCTCATTCCAGCGTCTGAGCAAGGCAGAGGACTGCAGAACGACACCGACACTACGTTTATGCCTCACAATCTCCACAATGTTCAAGAAAAGATGCGCCGGTCGAGCCATAAAAAATCCCGCCGTGGCTGTATAGCATGCAAGCAAGTCGTTCCCCGAGAATCTACCACCCAGACTGGCAGGCTGCCTTGCCGCTGATAATGTACTAACTCCGAATGAACAGGCAAAGCCACCGCAAATGCGACGAGAATTTTCCAACATGCCTCCGCTGTAAAAACGCCAAGCGCGAATGCATTCGAGAAGTGCCATCAGCAGTGAAGCCTCGTCGATGGCCAACCTTCCGCAGATTCCAGCACTTTGACCCCAAGATTTCTCAGCAAAGTCCAACGCTGTCTGCGAGTCCTCCGCTACTCGCAAGTCCGCCGCTCCCTGCGAGTCCACAGCCATGTCGCACTGCTCTCTGTGGAAGCGATCAGCTCGCTCTCGAGTATTTCTTCACACGCACACTGCCATTTCTGAATACATGCCGGCCAACGCCACTTTGGAATCAGACTGTCGCCGCGCTTGTGCAGTCTACTGAGACATTTCGCCACATTGCAGCTGCGATTGGTGAGCAGCACCGCGCGCTTTGCGATCGACGGCTCAGTGAGCACGCCCCGGGCTCGATTGCACGACTTCCGACTGCTCTTTACGCCAAGGCAATACTGTCTGTCCGTCGCTCGCTTGACGGCTGGTCAGATGACAACGCCACAATCCCCTCTCTGGCTTGTCTTCTCATGATCGTTTTAGAGACTGCACGCGAATCAGGATCTGGAGCACTTGTCCACTTGAATTGTGGGATCCGATTCGTGTGCAGAAACCGTTTGTACACAACTTCCTTCGACCTACTTGAGGTAGCACGTCTACTTCGAGCATACGGAGTCAATGTCATTCTCCACGAACCCATCGCGCCCGCCTCAACTGCCATTCAAAAATTGCTGCTGGGGACAGACCAGCTTCCCACGGACCATGAGGAAGTCGAGAACGTTATATCAGAGTTCTACAACATAATCATAGAGCTCGTCCCAGTACGTCGCGAACAAGAACTACCTCATTTCCAAAGCGAGGCAAAGTCAGCATTCGAAAACATTTCAACCATTACGAAATTACACACTCGTTTTGCCGAAGCCCTCGACCGACTGGAACAACTTCAAGCAAGCAGGTCAGAGGCAGCGCCTGAAGGCCGCCGCTTGAAAATACTTCGAGCTCGAAAAATTCTTTTGCAGCTCGAACTGCAACATAGCCGACGGTCGGTGAAGCAGGACATTCGTGCCAATAGACTGTATGCTGAGGCTCTCGAACTCATTGACGCTTCATTACAGCAACTATGCCGCAGCATCGGAGATGTTGTGCCGCCCTTCCTCTTTGGCGTTGGATTGCTACCAGGCATCCGGAGTGCGGCGATTGAGTGCCGGGACCCGGTAGTGCGGCGAAAGGCCCTGGAAACTTTTCGCCGCTACCCTGTGCAAGAAGGTGTTTGGAATGGTAGGACACAACTTCGCGTGTGTAACACCATCATTCGCTTTGAAGACGTCACACCTGGACAGATGGTGATCCATCACCAGCTTGGACCTGAACATACTGGACTTGGCGAGCCTGATAGCTTGACTGTCTTCTGCATCTCGACTGCCAACCCTCCAGAACATACTGTACATCAGATACCGCTGAGTCCAGAATGAAGAAAAATGCATGCCTCTAGGATATGACACGGATACAGCTGTATGATGGAGAATTTGCCGACATGGCGAACTTGGTATCGAAGACATGTTGTCCGTTCATGCTACGCTGGGTTCTTCAACGAAGTAAACCAATCAATCAACCTCTTCCGCGACTCGCACATTGGTAATCCGAAAGCGTAGTCGAAAGCAAGGTGCACATGGACTTCTCCTTCAGCAAGCACGATTTCAACTTGCGTCCCATCATGCTCAGCATCCTTCAAGGCTCTACCAAGCTCGATACCATCGTCCCGCAGGCATTCAATGCTTCCGGCAGTCACGATCACCCTTTCCACTGGTAAATGCGCCCAAAACTTCTCGCCTGCCGTGAGTGGATCGGCCCAAACATCGTCTTTGACAGGATCGAAGAGATCTATAATATACTGGACTCGAGCAATACTCAATCCATCAATCTGGTCGTACTCGCGGAAACTGGCAGAGCCTGTCTGCATGGCCGCCCACGGAGAGATCAGGAACATGCCTCTGAATTTCGCTTTACTGGTCAGGTTTTCGGGTATCGGCTGAATATCTGGATGGGGTTGGAGGATGTGTGCCATCAGTGTGACTGCGAGATGCCCGCCTGCAGAGTCGCCGCCAAAGACGATTTGCGATGGAGAGAGATTTCGCGCTTCTAGCAAATATCGGAGCGCAAGGACTGCTTGCCGCAGCTGAGTGGGATACTTTGCGCCAGGCGACAGAGAGTATTCCAGCACGAACAGCGCTGAAGCACCAAGAGCCGTCGCATAGTCTCGGCAGGACAAGAGATGGGCCTTAGGGTGTAAGGGCATGGTATAGCCACCGCCATGGAAATACAGTATTACTGGTCCATCTTTTGAGCTCTTGAACGAGCCGATCTCATGCAGATACGCATCGGGGCAGCTTTTGTCAGACAAAGTCTGAGCATGATGCGGCCAGTCATGCTTCAAGCATGCCTTTCTAATTATTGCCCCCGATGTCTTTTTGCTTCGAATTACGGGATTCGAGGCTCCGGCTCGGATCAAATTTTGGTAGAGGTTGAATCCAAGGGTTCGACGCCAATCCCAGTTGTGCTTCCTGTAGACTGAAGAACGGAATACAAATCCCCAGACAGTTCGTAGGACTGGTGTAGACTGCTGTCAGCTTGCGCAATGAAATGCACATGGAGGATCCGCGATTACATACCTATGAGTATAATGTCTGGGCCAAGGCGTACATAGTTGAAGAACGCCATCAGCGCTTGCTTCGCGTTGGACATGGTAGCATAGTTGACAACTTGATGATTGTCGCGTGGCTTCCTACTTGTATCGCCAACGCGTCGTCAATCGATGCCGCGGTTGTCGTAAGTTGCTCCACAGTCTCGTACCGCTCTGAACGAAACCTAAATCACGCGTTGATCTTTGCCAAAGATCTCGACACACAAAGAATCCGGTTCATCTTTCATCCAGACTGTCCCAAAACGGCAACCCCAGATACGAACGCACGTGGCAAAAGCACATGGGTTTATCCCTCGGCACAGTCTGAGACCACAGCGCTTACATCTTACAGCCTCAAAGCTCCAAACACTGCAATGTTCCAGCTCCAACTTCACATTCTCAACAATGGTTCAACCTCCTGAAGACCCCGTCCTCATAATCGGCGCCGGCCTCTCCGGCCTCGTCGCAGCCTACGAACTAACAAAAGCCAACAAACGCGTAATAATCCTCGACCAAGAACACCGCGCAAACCTCGGCGGCCAAGCCTTCTGGTCCCTAGGCGGTCTCTTCTGCGTGAACTCCAAAGCCCAGCGAAAACAAGGCATCAAAGATTCCCGCGAATTGGCTCTTTCCGATTGGTTAAACACCGCGGGATTCGATCGCGAAGATAAAGAAGATTTCTGGCCGAAACAATGGGCGAAAGCATTTGTTGATTTCGCGACTGATGAATTGGAGGATTATGTGAGGAAGTTGGGGTTGAGTTTTTTGGCTGTGGGGTGGGCGGAGCGGGGGGCGGGGACGTCGCAAGGGCATGGGAATAGTGTTCCGAGGTTTCATTTGACTTGGGGGACGGGGCCGGAGGTTGTGAGGATTTTTGCGAAGGAGGTTTTGAAGGCGAAGAAGAAGGGGTTGGTGGAGTTTAGGTATAGGCATATGGTTGAGGAGATTATTGTGGAGGATGGGGTGGCGAAGGGTGTGAGGGGCAAGGTTTTGGAGCCTTGTGATAATGTTGAGAGAGGAGCAGAGACTTCGAGGACGGTTGTGGATGAGTTTGAGGTCACTGGCCGAGCTGTGGTGATTGCTACTGGGGGATTGGAGGGAATCTTGAAGAAGTCAAGAAGAATTGGCCGATGGATCGCCTTGGGCCGAAAGCGCCTCAGAGTGTTGTGGTGGGCGTTCCTGCTCATGTGGACGGAAAAATGGTCAAGATTGCAGGCAGCCAAGGAGCCAGCGTGATCAACATGGACCGGATGTGGCATTATACTGAGGGACTCCAGAACTGGAACTCAATCTGGCCGCTTCATGGTATACGCATCATTCCCGGACCTTCCTCGTTGTGGTTCGATGCGAATGGAAAGCGCATGCCTCCTTTCCTCTTTCCAGGAAGCGACACTCTCGCAACACTAAAACACATCTGCAGTACCGGCCACGATTATTCTTTCTTCATTCTGGACAGATCAATCATCGCTCGCGAGTTTGCTCTGTCAGGTTCGGAACAGAACGAGGACATCACCAGCAAGTCCTATTGGCGCACAGCATACAGATACTTTACTACCTTAGGAACCAAAGAAGTCCAAGCCTTCCAGAAGAACGGCAAAGACTTCGTCGTAGCAAACGACTTGGAATCTCTGGTCGATGGAATGAACAGACTCGCGAAAGAACGCAACGGCCCTGTTCTCAAATATGCAGACATTAAACGACAGATCGAACTACGTGACATGCAGCTTGACAATCAGTACACAAAAGACGCACAGATCATGACGATCAACAACGCTCGGAAAACCATGGCTGATAGCTTGCGCATTGCACCGCAGCACAAGATCTTGGGCAACAAATCAGCTGGGCCATTGATTGCCGTCAGGCTGAACATTCTGACTCGCAAGAGCTTGGGAGGTCTGGAAACGAATTTGCAAGGTCAGGTCCTCCGGTCAGATGGAAAAGTCTTCGAAGGCCTGTATGCGACTGGAGAAGCTGCAGGGTTTGGTGGCGGTGGTGTCCATGGATACTCGGTAAGTTCTGTCCCTACTATCGTCGTGGACGACATCCGCAGATGTAAAATACTGACTGGTCTACAGGCATTGGAAGGCACGTTCCTCGGCGGGTGTATCTTCACGGGCAAAGTTGTTGGTGAAGACCTGGTGAAACGTGCTCCTTCGAGTTCTGCTGATAGGCGGATTGGAGCAAGACTGTAGCACGCCCTATGACATCTTCCCAATGTAGAATAATGTTCGTGTATGCGGAGGCTCGAGCCAGTTCACAACAAACAAATAAACCAAGCCCAGGAAGGTAGGTAGGCTTGCCATGCCGATGGAGCTCTCACTCCACTTCGTAGGTACTATCAAGCCATTGCTGAAGCGCAGTCAAACCATGTCGGCCATATCAACAGATCTGAGCTCCCTCATACATTATCTTCGGGAATCGGAATACATCGTCGCCCTCGTTGGCGCTGGCCTCTCAGCCTCCTCCGGCATTCCGACATTCAGAGGAAATGGTTCTCTCTGGCATGGCCACGAAATTACTTCTGTCGCTTCGCGTTCCGCTTTCGTCAGAGATCCGCTGCTAGTCTGGCAGTTCTACGAAGAAAGAAGGCAGAACGCTGCCAATGCCAAGCCGAATGCTGGGCACTTTGCTCTTGCGAGATTAGCGGAGAGAAAAGAAGACTTTCTTGCTATTACGCAGAATATTGATGGTGAGGCGTGCATAAGTCTGTCGGTATGAATTCTGATGCATTCGCTTTACAGATCTGTCTCAGAGAGCCGGTCATGATAGTACGAAGCTCGCGCCGATACATGGCTCCTTGTTTACTGCGAAATGCTTTGATCCAGAGTGCGGATTCGAGATCTGGAATAACCGAAATTTGCCTTTAACTCCAGCTTTGGATTCTTTGCAAGCATTAGCTGGAACAGCACCCGAAGAGTACTCCGCCATTCTTCCAACATGCGGCAAATGTCGACAAAACTTTCTTCGACCTGGAGTCGTGTGGTTCGGCGAACAATTACCATTGGATCTCCTTGATCGCGTTGATGAATGGCTGGACGACCTTCCTCGCTTGGATCTATTTCTTGTCATCGGCACTTCAAGTCGTGTGTTTCCTGCAGCAACGTACATTGAAAAGGCAAGAGAGAAAGGCGCACGGGTAGCCCATTTTAATGTCGAGCCTGATGAGGACTTCATGGATGAGGATGACTGGTTTGTTCAAGGCGATGCTGCAGTAACATTGCCGCAAGTCATAAATTCGGCTTTGCAAGATAATCCTTTGATATCCTCGGCACAGGTCTGAATCAGGTGTCTAGTAAAAACCTCTACTGCGAAGCCCTCTCAACCTCATGATTCATCCCAGGCTTCGCCTCCAGAGGATAGTACTCCCGCGACCCCGAGCCTTGCCCATCGTAGCTCCCACCCAGAGAGTCTTTTCCGAGCCTTACAGTCTCATCACCTTTGATTCTCGCCCAAACTGATGTTCGTGCGACATCGATCTCATTGCTCGCTTGACTCCGCTCAGTCGTAATCGCTCGTCCCGCCGAAGTCTGGTTGAGCATGTGTCGTAAGATACCCAAACTCAGATTCCTCGTCAAGAACATGACGAGCGACCACACGAAGAGTGCGGCGTACACGCATCCAAACATGAGAGCAGGGATAGCGTAGCGCCAATCGTAAGATATTCCAATCGAGTACTGCGCACAAGGTCTTAAGGCGAACGCGGCCGACGAAGACGTGTCACGGCGTTGCACTTGGCCTTGGTCCGATGCCGTGGAAAGCGTGCTTCGCGCGCTGACCAGATTATTGGCCATGATGTCCGTCCAGATCAAATCTATGATCTTGCCCGGGTTTGCTCCTTTCGCCAAAAGTCGTTGCCACTGCAAATATAGCAAGTAGTTACTCGCTCCCGTGTAGTCTTGCGCTCCAGGAATGACTCTGTTATAATCTCCAAACATGTCGACCAGGGCTATCAAGGGAGCCCTTATTCCCGCTACAGCATCCTCGATAATGGTGGTGCCTCCCCAAACTGAAGCGGCGTTTGCAGGAAGTCGGAATTTTGGCTGACGGACAGTTGAGACGTCGGCTGTCTTTGCCGCTTCTGAGGATATGAGACCCCAGTATGGGTCGATATCGCTAATTCTGCGGTAGGTGTTCTCTATCGCCCAGGTAGGCAGGTCGTTGTCGGAGCTGTATTCGACATCTCGAACATTTTCGATGATAAGATTGTCGAGACTTGCGGTGCCGTTGATCTGGAAATCGACGAGTTTGATTGATGCTGATACACCGGAGACGCAGGCGTAGAGTGGATGCTGCCAGACGGTACCAGGGGTGAGCTGGAGGGCGTCGCTGCCCGGAACCGGGTTTCCCTGAGCGTCTATCTCAACGCCTGTGCCCATCATGAGGCCTCCCTTCGCGCCAACCCGCGTGATGTTCGTGGCGTAGCTCATGTTGTAGCCGTTGATGAGATCAGCTGATGCTTGGTCAGCGGGCAAACGTATGACATGCATGCCTTACGATTCATACCTATCAAAACGATATCCGGCGCAATATTATCAGAAAAATTGTACGTCCCGAGAGGGCGCAGCGGGCCCGGCAGATTAGGAGCTGAGCGATATGTCGCATAATCATACTTGCCAAATGCCCTCAAATCAATTTTATTTGGTTGTGGATCGTCGACCGTGAGCTTCATGGAGAATCCCTCTGGGTCCAGGAAATCCTCAACCCTGTATCGCTTCCCCATTTCGGCAGTGCTCTTGCTGACATTCATGTATCTGCCCAAGAAGATGTTGGTGGCCACGGCTGCCACGTAGGAGCGTTCGAGAAATTTAGGGTCGTCTTGGGCGTTGGTGAGCTCGGGAGTGTCGAATGTCGACGGCGAATTGACAAAGCCTCCACGGTCTACAATGAACGCAGTTGAATTTCTGTCCAGTTGAAAACTTGGAGCTGGAATTTCATATTCGAAAGTCAGATTCAAATTTGTGCAACTGTTTGTTGATCGTCAGCTACAGAACAGTACGTCACATTACTGGGTACTCACGCTGTTTCAGGCTCCAGCCAAAGGATATACTCCGACCAAGAATATCCATATTCTGATGTCGGAGGCAGTGTGTGATTGCGAAAGCCAATTCCAGTCAGATTCTCTTGCGTAGACACGATCAAACCTTCTACCGCACGAGTCCTATTCTCGAGCAAAAACTGCTGGTAGTATTGGAACTTGCCCTGCGTCCGTGGTCGGCCAGCATCGATCCACGTGGGCCGCTCATCTCGATCTGGCTCTGTTTGATTATCTGCGTTGGAGAGCACTCATCAGCGATGACTCCGTATACTTTGACGCATGGCTGCTACCCACTGTAATTGATGAAAGATCGGTATTGAATGTCAAAGATATTGGCGACCGTGCCTCCGAATTGATCGTCGGCGCTTGAAAACACTTGCGTTGTGTTTTCGGCAATGTTCGCTGTAGATGACGCCTCAGTCAGTCGTCCTTGGTTGCCAGGTCTGAGCAGTACTCACTCGTAAGAGTAGCATCGTCCCTACCAGGCCTAGTCACTAAGCCTCTTCCAGATGCATTGCGAAGTGTATACACTCCATCATCGTTGCCCGGACAAGGCTCAATGTATAATCCATCGCCGCATAACCTATTCGGTTTGTACCCAACGCGGGATTGCGCTGCCATGCCCAAAGCGCTAGTATCTCGGACATAGTCGAATCGGATATCTTGAACTTCGCCAGCGCGTAGTTGGCTGCGCAAGCCCAAAGGCGTGACAACTGCAGCGACAGCGAGCAAGAGCGTCGTGAGTGTGGATGTAATAGCTATTCCTTGAATGCGCTTGTCCACCTTCTTGCCATTCACGGCATCGGTCTGCAAGAGGAATGGCCAGTGTGAGTGGTTGATTAGACGTCCAAAAACCGACCATGTCGCAACATTCGTCCTGCGTTTGACGATTCCGACAGCAACTAGTGAGATGAGAAGAGGGTACGTGACTTGTACTGCGATCAAGTCAGAACCGGCGCTTCTTAGAGCCTCATGCCTATGTTCCGAACTCACCAAGGACGATGGCAACGTTGAGTACTGCCGCCGCCTGCGCGACAGTAATGTGATCTGTGATCATCTTTGCTCACCTGCCGTTCGCCCGACGAGACAGCGCAAAAAGTCCTCGAATCCTGCGAGTGGGCTTTTCACGGTAGTATTTCAAGCACGCCAGCACGCGCCCAACTTGCCATGCAAGTAGTCCCTGATCAGCGCAAGTGATCCGCGTGCCCAATTGGGAATGTGTACTCATACAGCTTGTGTCGATCACAAATATTCGCTTAGTAGGCTCTGTGGAGGACGTCTGGGCGTGAAATCCTTCCATACCAGAGCTGTCTTGCAAGTGGCTATGCCAGCGCTGTGATATGAGACGATGCCTTGCAGGATTCCAGGTTGAAAATCTTAGCCAATAGTTCTATGCTGTACAGCGTAGCAAGAAAGCATAAAGAGTATGCTTGTCGAGCTGCGGCCTGGTGGCTGAACTTACACCTCGCATTCGCGCTTTTGGTAGCGGATTGGGTAAGGTCGTGATGCAGATCTTTGAGGTCGCCCATCAGGGACTTTGCCAAGCAACGTGTGAATCACTCCACTGCCATGTGCTGCCTGCTTGTTGTCGAAAATGCCGTGCTGCTCCCAAATGTCTTCATCCGTGTTGCGTTGAGACTGGATATTTCTGAATATGCTCACATGTTCGAAGGTAGAGCTGTTTTCTCGCCAGTACTTCTGCTTAAGGTCGTCGGATACCAGCAGATTTACTAGTACTCATCACAAGTGAAAGGAAGGGAAAGCGAAGGAAAGCTTACCTATAACAACGCATGCCACGAGGCATAATGCCAGCCATCAGGCCTGAGGAAGTAAAGGTGAGCTAAAATGAAGCAGTGTACAAAAGTCGACAAGAGAATCCGTGTGTATCATATGCTATGCCACTGCGCTCAAAGCCCCCGCCAACGCCCCACGCCACGCTAAGTTCAAGAAGTCCATCGTTTCTCCAGAAGTAAAATCATTCGAAGCCGTCGACCCTCTGTTTCTCCCTTCTTTCCAGGACAGGGCTCAATGGAGGAGGCGGCAGCTCGCCCATGCCAGGCGGGTTCAGTTGGCCGGGTTCACTACGTTCGTACACAGTGGGAACGACACCGAGGGGATCAAAGGACGCAGCAAGAGGCGGAGGCGCCCCTGTACTTATACTCCTTCTATGCGCATGGGCATGTCCCAGAGTGCCCATGGTCGGGCCGCTTGTGCTCAAGCTCTTCCTATGGCCATGCCCGGCGACTGCAGACGTGGGCTGCTGGACGAGCTGTTCGCTTTCTTCCTGCATGGGCTCGGCATCGTCGACAAGGTCATCCTCATCCAAGTGGTGCACTCCCCGCGATTTGCAGAGACAGCTTCCTGAAGTGATAGAAGGAATGCAGTCATGTTGTCGAAGCCCATCGAGCTTTCCTTGTGGTCCAGGCCATACAAGCGGAGGGACTTCGTAAGACACCGGTCAGCTTGAGATGCCTTCTCGAGTCGCAGCCAGGCATCTGCCGCAAGTGTGTTCCAAAAGGCTGATTTGCGGCGCCTATCAATACCGAGTAGGCCGCCAACGGCTCTGCGGTCGTTCAAACATGATGCGATTCGTTCGGTCAGCAGAGCGTGGCCGATGGTTCCCACAAGACGATCGTCCAGAATGCGGTTCGCCCAGCGAGCCGCATCATCCAACGCGTTGCCACTTCGCATCTTCAAAAGTTCCATTCCAAGAACAAGTGTTCGGAGGGCATTGTAGGGCGCTCCGACTCGTGTCACATACGAATAATACGCGGTCTCCAAGTATTGGTCGATGCCTTCTATGCGGATTTTGTGATTCACACTTGTGGCCAAAAGCAAACTTACGGCAGCCATTTCGTTGACGCCAGCGTAGTGCCGCCACGCTTTGTCATTCTTGAAGTCCTGGCAAAGAATTTCGTACGTGGAGTGCGCAAGCTTGAAGTCACGCAGCATAATTGAGTGATCTGCAAGCTTCCGCATCACAGCCTCCGGAGCCTCGGGTCGATAGAATCCCTGCAAGCTGTCATAATTGCTGCTCGCACCTCCGAGCAAAGGCGTCGAGGAATTGCGACCTCCGCCAAAAGCGGTGAACCTTTTGACATGGACATGAATCTGCCACTAATGCCTCGTCTACGAGAAGCCACTTGGTCGTTCCAGGTGGCTGATGCCCGCTCCATCGATGGAATGATAGATTGTGTCACCATTTCCCGGACGAATGCCCGGAGTGCAGTTGCGTCAGATTCGAAGATATAAGGCGTAGGATCCTCCTCATCCTCGCTCGTTTCTCGTCGTACAATTTCTGCAAGCTCTTCTCCAGCCGCGGTCCACTCGACAGGGGGAAGACGCACACTGTCATCGTCAGAAGGTACACACTGCGTACTACGCAGTCGCAAAAGATGGCAGTGTAGGCCAAAATGCCTCTTCATCTGATCATACAATGCCATGGATTTCGTAATGTCGTCGTAGTCCTCGTCATGTATCAAGACATAGTATCGTAAAAACTCATTGTGAACCCACTGTGGTAGCCGGTGCTCACCACTATTCGAAGAATCATACAAGTTCCGCAATTCCTCAATGGGCGACGGTGATCGCGACGATATGGCAATCACCAACGCAACTGGATGCGAAAAGGTCTCAGAGGGTACCATCGGTAAGCCGGAAAGCAGGCGTCGCAAGTACAATGTGTAGAATGGGGATGTCGCATGCGCATCGGGCACCGCTGCCGTATCTTTGAGTGTCATATAGCTGGCCTCGATCGGACCCGAATTCTCCTCGTAGAAGGTCAGATGCCGCTCTACCAGTTCCTCTATCTGGCCCACATCTCCTCCGGTCCGCAATCGGGCGGGCTTGTATTCAAGCAGCGATACACCTCGTTTGTGGCCTTGCGCTTTCGGTGCAGATTCAGTGCTCTTACGTTCGGGATTCCGCGGGTTCTCTAGCCCATCTCTGACGCCGACGAAGCGCACGGAGAAGTCGTCATGAAGCTTGCTGATGCCCGTACTGTCTCGGATGGTGACTTTGCCTTGTATCTGTTCGCCAAAAGGCCGCAGGAGATCAAGAAGTCCACCAGCGATGCCTTTATGCCTTACAAGCTCGTCGGTATCTTGCGAGGCGAGCACGGACACGTGCGGCGCAAAGGCTCGCAGGATCAAGTCGCGAACATCGTTGCTGACGATCTGACCTGAGGGCGCTGGCGATGGCGATCGCACTGTCGAGCCAGTAGGCGAAAAGACGGAACCATTTACCCTCTCTGTTACCGGTGTCGATCTGCCGGACTGGCTCGGCGAGCCTGTAGGCAGCGCAGTGGTCGAGGTGAAGAGGTTGGACAGCGAGGCATTGGAGCGGCGATATGGCAGCGATGATATGGACGACAGCGGCGACTTGCCAAAACGTCTCTTGTGGACAGCGATGGGTGACTGCGATTGCTGCTCGGAATCCGACTCCTGCGGCGATTGCAGTCCCTCATCCGCCGTCGGTGGCATCAGCGAGGTCGGCGAGGGCGAACGGTGAACAGCGTCGACGGCGGGGAAGCGCGAGCATGAGCGGTGGTGGCGGCGTTATGTCTCGGAGGAGGAGAGGGCGGGCATGTCCACGGCGGCGGAAAGGTGTCGCGAACGTGTCTCGGCCACGTCGTGAGCGCTGTTACGGAGTACGAATGATGTCGCTTCCGCAGGCAGGTCTTGGCACCGCTTCTGGAAGAAGACTACAGCAATCTATCTTGTGCATCTTCACAATTCCGTCCACTATCCAACACGCCTACAATCCCAAGAAGGACACGATCTGGCACTGTCATTGCTGCTGGTGACTCCACTGTGAAGCTCCGCCATCTCATCTCACCGGTGAATGCACTCAGCCACGCGAAGACTGACTCATTTGGCCCTTTCACCTCAAAAGTACCAACCGTTCCGCATCTGCTGTGCTGCCACCCAATTTCAATGCCAGATCCGCCGGTGCATGTCTCCGGCTCGACTGTACGCAAAATCGCCTGAAGGTACCAAGCGGAGACGACTCGATAGCAACAGCCCTGGTCCTGCCAAGCGCAGACATCAATCAACTATGTCACCTCTCGTGGTGGAAGAGGTCGATGATCAGGCGTCGAACTCGATCTCTGGAGGAATTCCCTGGGAGGCCGTCGAGACCACTTTCAAGACTCTCCTGCTCGATGTGGCCAAGTACATTGATGACAATCCGGCGTCTTCAGACGACCCAGATGCCGCAAGTCATGTCGTAGTTCCCGACGAGTTGGCAAAGCAACCCATCATCCTCCGCTTCACCGGCGGCTGGGTCCGGGACAAGCTACTTGGTAAGAAGAGTCACGATATCGATGTTGCCATCAACAAGATGACAGGCTACCAATTCGGACTGCGCCTCAAAGAGTACCTCGAAATTCCGGGGAACCTCGAAAAATATGGCCTGGAGTCCATTGCTTCCAATGACAAGCAGAATCAAAAAGCAGGGAAAAGCGACAAGTCCAAAGCAGTGGGCGGTTTGCACAAGATCGAAGCCAATCCCGAAAAATCTAAGCACTTGGAAACTACCACGATGCAAATACTGGGCTTGGACATTGATCTTGTCAATTTGAGAAAAGAGACTTACACGGATGAGGAAGGTCGCATTCCACAGATTGAGTTCGGTACGCCGGAAGAAGATGCGGAGCGTCGTGATGCAACTGTGAATGCCATGTTCTACAATCTGAATGAAGACAAGATCGAGGACTTCACTGGGCGAGGACACGACGATATGAAAGCCAAGATCATCAGGACGCCACTACAGCCATATCAGACCTTCAAAGACGATCCTTTGCGAGTTCTCCGCTTGATTCGCTTTGCCAGCCGACTTGGCTACACGATTGAGTCGACTGCCTTGGAGGCCATGGGGAATGCAGAGATCAAAGACGCACTTCGGCAGAAAATCAGCAGAGAGCGCGTTGGGACAGAAGTTGAAAAGGCTTTGCAAGGTCCAGATCCACACGAAGCTCTTCGTCTGATTTTCTCACTCAGTCTGTACGAGACAATCTACTCTGATCCAGCCAAGGCTGAGATCGAACATGATACACCTGATGTTGAACGGTGGGACGCTCTTATCGACACTTTGCAGGACATGATCAGTAATGGCAATGTGATACAAGAAGAGCTTATGAGAGATCACGAGGAGGAAGTGCTAGCGTGGCAGCTTTCTGCGATGGTGCCATACCGCAATGCACCATTGCCGGAACCTTTACAGCCTGGAAAGAAAGCGCCGCCTCCGATACCAGTGCAGGTGGCAAGAGAGGGTATTAAAGCACCTAACAAGATCTGTGAAGTGATCAATGCCGCTGTCCGAAACCAGTCCGAGATCTCCGACGTAGTTGACAGGCTGTACCAGAAGAAACGTAGACCAGACAAGGTCATCGAAGGAGATGATCCATCTGCAAGAGATGTGCTTGGCATGGCAATACGACGATGGGGACCTAGTTGGAGGAACCAGGTCATGTACTCGCTGCTTGTCGAAGTGGCCAATACACAAGATCAGGTCGAAGGTGAGCAAGGCTTTGCCTCTCTTTCCAATCTCTTCAATACTGACGCTCAGCAGCAATCGAACGACGATACACTACCTTCGTCGAGCACCTGCGCCAACTGGAGTTGACTGATGTCTGCGCTTTCAAGCCGCTCATGGATGGCAAGGAGCTCGCCAAGGCGATTGGTATCAAGCCAGGACCCTGGATGAAGGACGCCCTCGACGTAGTGATGGCATGGCAGCTACGAAACCCAGGCACTGCCGACACAGCAAAAGCCATTGAAGAGGTGAAGAACCACCAAACAAATGGTGAGCTTACTTCTGATCTTGTCCAACACTTCTTGAAGCTTACCATTCGCCCGCTGTTCATCAAGGCCACCCCAGCAACGGTCACTGAGCAAGGTCGCAAGATCACTACCGAACGACTACCGGAGAAGCTCACGATGAGTTCGATGGACGATAGCGTCAAGAAGCCATGGAAAACTGCCAAAGACTCGTACTCCCTCGATGTGTTGGCTTGGGTCATGCGTAGCTTAGACGAAAAGCTCGTAACTCAAGTCTGGCCTCTGATTATTCCGCCTCTTCTGACACTGGTCGACGACTGGGAAGCGAAATACAAGTGCGTCGGCGCCGACTTCATCGACACTCTCCTCAAAGCCACACCTTCTGCCCTTCTCGAACGCACAGGACTTGGAGAAGTCTTTGAACAAGCTCTCATGCCCTGCCTGACATATTTACCCACCATTACTGAGGAAGAGGAATCTATTTCGCTCCTCTCATCCGTCTACCCAGCTCTCCTCACTCTATCACGAAAACGCTTCCCCAGCGAAGAGCCTGCACCACCTGCCACAACTCCCCTCACTCCAACAGCTCGACAAAAAGTGCAAATGCTGGATACCATAATCCGCAAAGGTATCATCTACGGCTACTCTCATTGCGGAACTTCAAACCCCAAAATCACAGCAGTACTGTTCTCCAATCTGGCGATGTATTTGCAAGAGCTGGGTATCGACTCTGTAAAGCACCTGAAATTCCTCATTCCCACCCTAAGCGAAGCCTTACTGTCTCCAACTGGTACGGCTACGATTTCGATGTTGCTCAGTGCGACGGATGCTTTGCGAGCAGTAATCAGAAATGCATGGCCGAGGATAGCCGGTTATCGTGGAGAGGTATTGAAAGGTGCTACTTTGTGCTGGATCAAAGTGATGGATGGAACTGGCGATGAGATAGAGCAGCTGAGAGCAGAACTGAAAGAGACAGTGAAACTCCTCGGTGCGGCCGTGAAGCAGGAATGTGACTTCGAGGCAGAAAATAAGATTCTCGTCAAAGCAGATGCAAGGCTGGAGGGCTTATTCGCTTGAAAGATCAGGAATATCGGAAAGAACAATAAACCCTTCATTCGTGTACCTGACTGACAGCTATCACAACTCTCAACAGAAAGCACTCGCATTACATTCAGTTCAAATTTCTCCACACACACACACACCGCTACCACTACCACCATCCTCGACCCTGCATCAACCACAGCCTTCCTCGCCCTGACTACAAACTACTACGCCACCGGATCACGCGCATTCCCCTCACACCACATCACAGGCCCATACCTGAAAACATACGAACAAGGACCCGTCTGCGGATTATTCCCGCCGCCTGGCGTAGGAGCCACGGGCGTTCCAGTCGGTGCTCGCGTGACTCTCACAGTCGTAGCAGGTAAAGTGGTCGTCACGACGTCTCCTGTCACGGTACTTGTAGGGCCTGTAGCGGTCGCTGTGACAGTTTGGAAGGTTGTGGCGATTTGGGTTGCGGTTCCGCCGTTTTGGGTGCTGATTGCTGTGGTGGTTTGGGTGGAAACTGCGGTTGTGGTTTGGACGAGGGTTGTGGCGAGGGTGGATTGGGAGGTTGTGGTGAAGGTTGATGTTAGGACTGTTAGGGAGGTGGAGGTTATGGTTTGGCCTGGGAGGGTGGTGTCAGTGAAGGGTTCTCATTTTCTTTTCTCTCCATGTCTGGAGAAAGGCTACGAACCTGCGATTGTGCTGACGGCAGTTGTCGTTGCGGTGAAAGCGGTCGTGTAGGTTACATCTTGGGTGCTGACGATGATGGTTGTTGATGGGTAGCTGGAAACTGCGGTTGTTACCTGGGTTGTAGCGGTTGTGACTGTGACGGTCGATGTTGGAGCAGTCAAAGTTGCCGCATTTTGTCGCTTCTGGAGCCTTTCAGCACGGCCGGCGATTTTTATCAGTGTCGTCTGCGATCGCTGTTAGTTGGTTCTTCGTAGCGCTGAGATGTCACTTACCGGAGAGGGGCCAACGATGTCGTCGAAAAGTTGCTGGTTCAGATGTCAGTCTAGATTTTAGATGGAGGTGGCAAGTCGAGGTTGACTGTCTGTTGCTTTGGGAGAGGTCTCCAAGTTCGTGACACTTACAGCGAGACCTGCATCTTGAGCAGCTGGAGCCTCCGCGTCGACAGCATTCGCTTGCTCCACCGCAGCGCCTTCAGCGCTTCGGTCAACAAGTTCCCCGGCTTCTGCTAGACTCCGTCGCTCATCGGCATTGACATTGTTGAGCTGAGATTGCTCGCTGGGCAGTTCCGCGGCGTAGGCGATAGTGACTAGACAGCAGATGACAGCTGAGATCAGGCGTTTGCCGTACATGACTGTGGGTACTGAGCGCCGTGGCACAGTGCTGAGGACTTTCGCGAAGGGGCGGTCTGTGGGATGTGACGAGGACGCGCCATATCATGATTAGCTGCGGCAGCGAGCACTACATACCAAAGCTCGTTCGTTGCCATGCGGACGACTCGGGGCGATGCGCGGTTCTCGGCCTAACCGAAGTACTGGGTGAGGAATGTTATCGATGGGGAAAAAGTGCCATTAGATCTCGCCTGTACTCTCCATACATCTTGCAGGAAGTGCTCGATCTGAAAATCAGTGATTACATTCCTCGTTACCGCGCACTGTGCAGGAATGCAACCCAATATTGGAGAGCATAGACTCTGTCAGGCGGCTTCCCGCCATCTATGAGCGTTCGTCGCGCTTCGAGGGCGCTGAAGTCTTCAAATTCGCAGAGATTAAGTGACGCAGGCCTGTGGTCTCCGCTGGGCAGCTGCCAGCCATCGCTGAACAGCCACAACGCTTCGTGGCCCCGTCATCTCGAGACGCGCAGAGATTCGATTAGCACGTGTCGTCATTTCCCCCAGCACAGAAGACACAGTTTTCGATGTTCAAAGACCAAGCCTGCATCTCCAGACTCACACACTGCTTCTCCTGGGGATCGGTGATATCTACACATAGCACCACGTTAGCACACCCCTCATACTCCTCAAAGTCAACCGAAAAGAGCACTCACGTCTCGGAAGCTCATCTTCACAACTTGGCCCTCGAAAGAGACGAATTTTGCAGCCTCTGATCAACTGCCATCCCGTCCTTGGAACACGCGGATACTCAAAGGCTATACTGTTGAACGGCCACTCGAAGCTGTGACAGTTGCGTCCCCTTAACCCTGCGACCTTGAAGTGATTTTGCTCCATTTGTGTGGTGCAGTTCCCGTCAGTGTAGCGCACGAGAGCCATTTTCTCGCCTTGCTTGGAGCGTCCATGAGAATCCCAGGGGTCGATGACGGGTTCCCATGCGTGGGAAAGGCTTGAGAGGATGGTGAGGGCGGATAACATGAGTGACAACCGCATTGCGGGAACTCTCTGCTTGTGAGACTTGTGTGGGTTGCGGGTAGTTGCTATGCCTGTGAACGTGGTGTGTGATGTATTCGAGGAGCGATATGCTGTCCGCGAAGTGAATTTTCCGCACGAAGAAAGCCGTTCATTTCCAGGCTATGTGCCAGGTGGCATTTTCCTCCTCTGTAAATCGAGCATTTATGCTTATTGTACTTACCAAAGAATGCAGCGGACAGCTGCCGCTGGTTCACTGCGACCTCGTACCATACAAGGCGTTCAAGTCGTACTGCACTCACCTTTCGGCCCTCGAGAAGTGTTCATGGCCACCGATGGAATCGTGGAATATGGCCATTTCTGATGCACTGCGGCGCTGGCCGGCATCCTGGTCGGACGTGAGGAAGATGGAAGAGCGCGGGCTGGCGACGTCGAGCAGGCCGAGTAGCAGTATTGCAGGATCACGATGGCGTTGTCGTGTATACGAGCAACTTGCAGGCCTGCTCCTTCTCTCCGCTCACGTTGTCGTCTTGCTAGGGACACGTCTATCCGGTTCTTGCCGCTTTCCTCCCAATATCTTCGTCCCAGACTTGCAAACTTGACCCCAGACCATCCGATCTAGATGTGCCTACATGCTCCGTCGACGAATACGCCTGTACAGCCACCTCAACCATCGTATAAGAACATGCCCCTTCTGGGTCTTGGTGGCGGCGGAAAGTGCCTGAAATATCAGCCCACAGCAACAGCTACATCCGGAAGGCAAGGCTCGCGATGCGTACAGGAGGTAGTCAACAAACGACCAGTAAGCCGGTCACGCGCAGGAGCTCTGCATCTCGCGTGTGCAGTTGGTGGCAGTGCGCGCCAAGACGAAAGTCTCCGCCAGCCGAGGCCGTCCGCTGGTATGCGTGTTCGGGGGTTCCAGATTGGGCAAGATACACGTTTCTGTGACTTTGCGGCCAAGAAGATGGTGTCCAACAGACGACCAGACCGCGTCTCTCGTAGCTGGAGTGCGAGTGCTGAGTCGACAGCTGCGACTGGAGAACTCGTTCGACATGGAGCCCCTAACTGATGCGTTTTGCGTCATGCTCATCAACCTCGTTTGACCTCGTACCCGTTGAAACACGCGACTCGTGCAACGTGGTCGCCACACTCAAGGCGACATCTTGACCAAATTGGCTCCCGGCCGCTGAGAGACATGGCACAGAGAAGTATTTCGTGCTTGTTTTCTGGAAGGCCATGTGCCTGCGGTATGGCTTCTGGTACAGGAGATTGTACACATCTCGCCTGCACGAACTGTCCAATCACCCGGGAGACAACAAAGTATTTCCAAGAACCATGAAGCCTTGGCCCAGGTCCGAAAATGTGATGCAGGACCTCAGTCCGCCAGGAAGGCACGCTGATTGGCTCGTTTTGTGGCGAGCTCACAACTGGATTTCTCCAGATCAACAGTAGAGTTTGGTCTCCGCTGCTTGGCTGCATGGTCGACTTTCACCTGCGAGCCGATCTGGGGAAAAGATGGCCATGAACGCTACCGAGGAGCTTGGCGAATGACAAGTTCGTTATACATAATGCTCCTCGTGGTCGTCGTACCAATCTCGTCCCTCACGGCCACAGGAGGTTACCCTGTCCTTTCTTCATCAATACAGAACAGCAGCCGCCATCATGGATCACGAGAAGCATGACGTGGAGAAGCTCGAGGTGGTCGAGGCCAACAGCGACACCTTGAGCAATGGGGACGAGGAGCGGGAGAACAAGGTACGAGATGAGAAGCATACACGTTTTCACGACACTGACCGGAGGCACGTAGGTCACCTTCGGCTTCTTCATGACGATGTTGGGCATGGCTATGGCATTCATCGTGGCAGAAGTCACTCCGCTTTTCTTCGTCACCTGCTTCACCGTCATTGCGTTCGATCTTGGAGCCATCGAGAAAGTCATCTGGGTCTTGGTCGCGCCCTACATCGCCACCGGAGCCGTTGCTCCATTCGTTGGTTCTCTCTCAGATCTCATGGGCCGCAAGGGTCTCATCCAGTTCTCTCTGGTTCTGGTCATTGTGGCCTTCATCTTGCAGGGTGCCGCACCCAACTTCGCCTGCTTCCTCGTTGGCGGAACATTGGCAGGCGCTGCTATCGGTATCCAGCTTCTCTCTGTTATTGCCGCAGCTTCTGAGCTGGTCTCTGTTTCCAAGCGTGGTGCCACAATTGGATACATCGTGATGGGCTTTATCCCATTCGCGCCTGCCTCGCTCTATGGCCAGCTCATCGCAGAGCACGACTGGAGGTACATCTTCGCCCTTCTCGCTGCCTGGTCGTTCATCTCGTTCGTGGTCCTTCAGATCTGGTATCACCCTCCGCCACGACCAGCTGCCCTTGGCGCGACCAAGAAAGAGTTGCTCATGCGCATCGACTATGGCGGAAGCGCGTTATCCATCCTTGCTGTCGTCCTCTTCCTCATCGGTATCAACTGGGGAGGAGCGGACTATCCTTGGAAGTCGGCCCAAGTCATTGGCATGCTCGTCGCCGGTATTGTCACATTCATCCTTTTCATCCTGTACGAGATCTATGTGACGAAATACCCGATGTTCCCCGGACGACTTATTCAGAGCAAGAGACATTTCATCTCTGTCTCTGTGCTTTGCTTCACGTCTGGATTCAACTACATCCCGTAAGTCACAATTTCCTGCCACTCTCACTTTACTGGCACGCGAGCTTACAATGTGCAGATTGACTGTCTTCTGGACAATCATGACCTACACCGTGTATGGCGCCTCCTTCAAAGAAGCAGGTATCTGGCTCCT
Source organism: Cercospora nicotianae (assembly GCA_029490675.1). Classification (NCBI taxonomy): domain Eukaryota; kingdom Fungi; phylum Ascomycota; class Dothideomycetes; order Mycosphaerellales; family Mycosphaerellaceae; genus Cercospora; species Cercospora nicotianae. The sequence goes on along the minus strand of JANQAT010000007.1, from coordinate 4,127,054 downwards.
TCCACTCGGTTTCTGTATCGCTGGAGGTGCCATCGTCTCCGCGATCGCGATCACGGTTTTCAAGAAGCAGATCGTATGGGTCCTGCTCGTCTTCTGCGTCATGCAGGTGGTCGGCATTGCGTGCATGGCACTCTACGATCCAAACAACATCAACACTGTCTGGGGCCCTATGATCATCGGTCTCATCGGTGTCGGCGCCGTCCTCTTGCCATCGCAGGTCGTCTTCTCCGTCATCTCGCCAGACGACCTCATCGGAACCTCAGTCGCGCTCTCCCTTGTGATCCGCATGATCGGTCAAGTCATTGGAAAGTCCATGTTCTACAACCTTTTCCGACAAGAAGTTACCAAGAAGGCTCCAGCCATTATCGGTATTCCTGCTGTCCTTGCTGGCTTCATTGTACCACCAGGCGAGCCTAACGCTGGCTTGCCCGATGTTGCACGGATCACGAAGCTGGTCACTACCATGACTGCTGGTCCACTTGACCACTATCTGTCTCTGTTCCCGCAAATCGACACTCCTGAGGAGTTGGCTTCGATTGTCGCCGCGGGTCAGGAATTGTACTCGAAGTGCTTCCAGCTGTTGTTCTACGTCAGCATTCCATTCGGAACTTTGGCTATCGTCAGCTGCTTTGGTCTTTGGGGAATTGAGAAGTATATGACCAAGCGAGTGGCGGTTCACTTGCACTAGAGATTTGCAAGATGCATATAGCATGATTATCATGGGAAATGAAAACGCCCTCATGAGGGCTATGAACTTCACACATTCCGTTACCACTCTTCGAAAGCCCTCCAACCCAACTAATTCATGACACCCCATCCAACTGCTCTCGAATCACTTTACTTCCCCCATTCTGATTCCTCGTATGCTGAACAATATAATTTCCACCATGCCAATTCTCCAATCCATCCAGAACTTCCACAGCATGTTCTGCTTCCTCTGCCTCGGCCAAATCGACAAAACAATAGTAACCTGACGTACACTCGATTCCCGGTTGTCGACTGGCATATGGGTAGATGAGTTTACTGACGGCTTGGAGATTGAAATCTGCGAATAAGGCTTTCATTTCGCATTCGAGGGCATAGCGGGAACGGATACAAGGGAATCCGCCGATGAAGAGTCTGCGGCCCTCTTTGCCGGGTAAGGTCCAGTGCGTGTGGGCGTCGTTGCGGTGCCAGCGGTCGAAGACGTAGCCGGGTTTCTTTTTATGGGGGTTAGGTTGGGGTGGTGGAGGAGGGGTTGTTGCTGGTGGTGGTGGGGATCGCCCATCGAATTGTGTTTTCCAGGCGCGGTTGTCGGTTTTGTCGATTACGGAGGGGTTGATATTGTTGTTATTCCGCTGATGAATGCCTGTTCTTGTTCTTCGCTCCGTGTTGGAATTGATTTTTATTGGTCTTCCTCGGAGGTTCTGGCCTTGGAGGGTTTCTAGGACGTGCTGAGCAGTTTCTTCGCTGTGCAAGTCTACGAAGCAGTAGCTTGTGTTTCGTCCTGTGAAGGGGTCGAATGAGATGTCAATGTTTTTGCTGGGCAGTTGTGTCAGAGTTTTAGCATGGTGGATTTCTGTCCGGTATCTCTTACAATTCAATGTTGTGCTGCTGGAATAATGCTTCAATGTCTCTCTTCTGGGCAACGTATGGCAAGTTGCCTATGTAGAGCCTTGGAGTCTTCGCCATACTGTTGTCTCATGTGACATTTGAAACGGGCCAGCAACACTTCTTGATAGCGCGGGCGCATGAATGTATTCAGCGCTGGAATGCACTTCTTTGTCGTTTGGCGAGTTTAGGAAACTGTCTGCGTTCATTCATACTGAATCAGCCACGTGACTGTCATGTTTCTTGGCGCTTTCCTGTAACCCTGGACAATGAAGCGTTCAGGGTGCCTAGATTCTCATTGAAAGTGCGGGAGAAACAATGCCTGTGCTCACCAGTCAATGCTCACTCATAACATCCTTGGCCGGCGTCTGGCCAAGTACTGAATTCAGGTAGTGTACAGAGAAGAAACTTTTATACACTGCACAAGCTCATGAGTTGAGTAGTCCTGAATGCCGCCAGGCCATGCGCGTCCGAAACCCTGTGCAAACGCCGCTGCTATGCCCTCAACTGTATCTTGTCATCAATGTCTTTCTCCTTTCGTCTTGACATTTTCCCCGATGGGTTCTGGCACATCATCATCTGTTCCGTTCCATTGGCATTATCCAGGCCAAGAGCAAGAAGGTTGGAGAAGCTGCTTTCCAAGCTCTTGCTGCTGGATCGCGAAGCGCAACGAGTGATATGACGTCGCAATCCCCGGCTCAGGCATTACGGTCTGCCTCGTGGGCGCATACAATAGTCGCGAGCAAACGTCCTAGCCTATTCGACGTTTGAGGACTCGCCAGCGTCTGAGCTTGCGCCGGTAACAGATATGCTGGGGTCGACAGCGATCATCTCGGCGAGGATATCGAGGATTGGCTATCAAGCGAATTCGTTAGCCATTCGTTTATACCATCATCTCGTGCTCCCAGCCGGGACTTACCTTTGGCACTGTCTTGTCGTAAATGCTGATCAACTCCCTCGGCTGTGGGTAGACCTTCAATGCCTTGTAAAAGCACAGCGCAGCCTCTACGGGATCGCTTCCATCCTGGCACATTCCCTCACCCCGTGCGACCTCCTGCATGAAGTATGCCTCTGTCTCCTCGGGATCGCGAGGGAAGCCCTCCTCGTTTGCTTCATCGACAACAGCCCGAATCTTCAGTTTTTGCTCCTCCTCAGCGGCCTTGGACGATTCGTTCACTTCTTTGGCGACTTTCTTGTGCTGGCGTTTGAGGTATTTCCTGAATTCAGGATCGCTGCGGCGTCGGTAGTCGAAGTAGAACGCATAGCCAATGCCGCTGACGGCAAGGAGGATGCGATGCCAGCAACTATGGTGGTTGCTGAAGGACCAGATGAGGGTGTTGTGGATGCCATTCTCTCTTTCTCGATTGCCTGTTTTGTACTGTGTATCTCGGCGATCCTAGTCGTGATGATTCTGGGTGTTGTGTCGACTGGAACAGAGCGAAGTTGATGTTGAAGAACTTTTGGGGCGCGTCGAACTAGTCCAGTGATGCAAAGCTGGGAAGCTCTCGCGGTTCTTGGCTTCGCCGTCGTCACTGCACGGAGGATCGGCAGTCCGCCCGGGCGAGAGCTCACCCAGATCGAAGCTCCCATTGTCGATACAACAGTCCAAAGCCGTCGCCGTGATGAGTGAGAGCAAGGGCATCTCGCTGCGTCGTAAGAAGACGACGGCGGCGCGTCCCATCATCTCGGGCCCCATCCAGCAAACGCCGCGCGACCCATCCACCGACAGGAACAACTCCACCTACAGCAGCGTCGCCGACGCGAAGTCCACCAGGAGCGATGCCACTTCGCGCGAACGACCACGACTGGGCGGCGATCAGACCAGCGACTTGGTGAAGCGACGGTACAGCACGCGTTTCACCGCTGGCATCCCGCAGGATGGCCCAACTCCGCCCATGCCGGCCATGCCGAGCATGCCCTCGCAATATCGCAGCGATGCCGCGAGCCAGAGGAGCAGGTCGCGTCCAGGGCCTGGCGGAAGGGGACCCTCTGCTCCAGCGAGCGGGAGGACATCACCGGATAAGGGCGGAGAGCGCGGACCCTCTAAGCTGAAGATCGATATGCGCGCGCTGAAGGACCCTAATCTGCAGGCCGAGAAGTATGTGCAGGCGATACTGGCCGATGCCACCGAGCAGGACATCGAAGCCTACCAGCGAGACTTGCAGGGCGTGAAGGCACATACAGACGCAGATCTCCAGCACAATGTCTTCCAGAACCGCACCCAGTTCATTAAGATCTCCAAGGAGGCCGACAAGCTGAAGACGGAGATGAGAACTCTACGGACTTTGATGAGCGACTTGACAGGCGCGTTGGGCCATGCTGCCAGTGCTGGTGGCGCCGACTTCAACACCGCAGCAAGTACGCTCAGCTTGGCGGACAGGAAGCGCGCCAATAGGAGTAGCGTTGCCAACCTGGAGGCCATGTGGAGTACGCATCTGCAGACATTGTGGAAGAGGGTGGAGGGCAGTCAGAAATATTTGCCTGCCCTGCCTGGGCGACATATCATCATGGAGAGCCAGCGATGGGTGGAGCTCAACGCTGCAACGTGGAAGCCGCGAAGGCGAGTTGCGCTCGTTCTGCTCAACGATCATTTGTTGGTCGCTAGCGAGAAGAAACGTCCTGCAGAGGCTGCACCACAGAAGAACAACCGGCAAAGCATGTATGGCGGGCCGCAAGGCTCTTCTCAGACCACACTCGTGGCAGATCGCTGCTGGCCTCTGCACGATGTGAGTCTCGCAGACATTTCAACCCGCGCTTCGACCACAATTGGACACTCCAACAGCAAGGAGAATAAGGCCATAGCCAACGCCATCAATGTGAGGGCAGGAAACGAGAGTTTCACATATGCGATAGCCGATAGTGGCGACAAACTGGGCCTGATTGTGGCTTTCCGCAAAGCGCAGGAAGACCAAAGGAAATTGCTCGCCCAAGAGCACAGCAAGCGCGAGAAAGAGCTGGACCAGCTTGCATATCTTTCCGCTCGAGATCCACGCTCGCTCAAGAAAGCTGCTGCAGCGGGCCAAGACTCAAGTGACGCGAACTCCTTCAGCAGTCTGTCTCGCAGCAACTCTGTACTGGTCGATGTCGATGGCCGCCCTCAATCGATTCGCTGGGTTGAATCACAAGTCGACGGGCTTGATATCGACATTGCGCTTCAGCACTTCGAAGACGCCGTCTCTCGAGTCGAAAAGTTGCGCAAGATGGCGCGAGGAATCAAAGGCAATCAGACGGCTCAGGATATCATCCAGGCCAAAGTCAATGAACGCGCATCTAAGCTTGCCAATGTGGTGGCGAGACAGCTTGGCTACGAAAGTGGCGGTCAAGAGGCAACACAGCGGTCTGTATCCTGGTTGCTTCGTCTCGGTTTCGAAGAACTCGCTCGTACGACGTACCTCGGCGCACGAACAGATACGATTCGCATTCGCACTCGCTCTTTGCCCTTCACCGGCGCGCTTGAACCATACGTCAAAGCACTGTCCTTCACGACATTCACACTACTGCTGCATACCTTTCGAACATTCAATGTCAGCTTTCCTAGTACGAGCGGCAGCGCTGTGGTGAAGTGGGCAAAGGAAAGGGTTGACGAATTCAACGCTACTCTGGCAAGACAGATGAGTAGTATTGAGAAAGATGGCGAGTTGTGGAATGCTTGTGTGAGCATCGTGAGAGAGAATGCCCAAGCGTTGAGGGAGGTTGGTGTAGACTTTCACGGAATCGTGGCGAGAGGACTCGAAGAAGGTGGTGTGAAAGAAAGGCATGCCAATGGTGCTCCTGGTGTTGGGCTTGGCGTGACTACTTGAAACCAGCACAAGCCTCTGGTCTTGGGGCCAGGTGAAGTCAAACAGCACAGCTAGGATATGGAACCCAGCTGGCCCAAGCAGTGGACGTGGTACTGGGCACAGCATGTCAGAGCCAGGATAGGCATTTCTCTCGATGCGACTTGAACGACCATTTTGCAACCGACATTTCTATGGACCGGATTATTCGCTTACCATTCACATTCAAGCTCCATCTGCATTCTGTACCAAGCAGAAGTCACTTTACGACAAACGATCACAACATGGTTCTTGCCAGTTCAGCCATCTCCGGGCCGGCTCACCGTTGCGCAGACTTGCATCGGTCGATGAGACATCGGGTACCATTGTATCTAAGGTACCGATGGCTGGCCAATGCTATTTACTGGGCATATCGACATCTGCGACTAGAGACGGCGGGCTTCTGCGCATGCGGAAGGCCGATAGCACTCACCGCATCATCTGCATTCGATGCATGCCCATCCACCCGGCAGACAGCGCTATTATCGGTGCCACGGACACGAGTTGAGAGATGATTGAATACGCGCGCTCCAGATATCACCTACGCCTGATCTATCATCCTGGGACAGACCTACTCGATCAGGCTCGTGCCATCACGTCACACACGCGGAAACGGTCAACGCAAGCGAAGCAACCTTTGTGTAAGGCTGCGCACGAGCGATGGCAACCAGGTACCTGCGTACCTTCAACCCGGTTCATTGGTCTAACAACGATGTCTGTCGACGGAATCGCCTTCCATCCGCACAAGGCGCGACATTCTGACGCAGGTACCGCGGACCGCCCGCGGCGAGCCGGAGTTCTCCCGGTCAACTTTTCTCTGGGCTGCTTGCGTTGAGGGTAAATCGCGATATGCAAACGAACGGTCTGACGAACGCTGACGCTCGGTTGCCGATAAGCGGATTGTGTGGGATTGTAGAAGTAGACAGGACATCCCACGCAGGACATTAACTAGTGTATCGTCTGCGACGTGCGTTTTCTTCCAATTGCTTTTCTCGGATTGCGGTGAAGAGGCTTGGGCGTCTGCATTGGATCACGTGAGTGGGTTTTCGTTACCAAGGGAAGGGAAGAGAGGGACTTTGGCTGCATTTGTTACGTCGGACATCCCGCGTTGGGCGGGTGGGCTTTTCGTCGTTCCACGAACTTGGGACTTCTGGTTTCGGGTTGGTTTCATCGGAAGAAGGAAAGTCGACAAGGTATCTGGCAACACCTCACCAAGCTCAACGATCCTTCTCAAATCTCAATCGGAGCAAGCAATAGGCGTTTTCGAAGACAAAATTCTGGCATAGCAGCGTATCGTCACTATGGGCTGGAATACTGTTCTTACCCTTGACAAAGACGTCACACCGGTTCGTCCATCGACTTCTACGACAGAGCAAGAAGATACATACAGCACTCAGCACAGTATTGCATCCTCAAGCAATAAAACCTCATTCGAAATGTCACAATCACAGTCACAATCGCAAGACCTCCAATTATACAATCGATCGCGTCGACGCTCATCCACGCTCGCCCACCTCAGCGACACCGAAGAAACCCACCCTTCCAAATCCCGCCGCCGCTCCTCAGCCCTCAACACAACCCAACTCTCCCAACTTCGCCTCACCCAACGCCAAAAATCTCTAACCTCCCGCCTCTTGACTCTCCCACCCGAACTCCGCAACCAAATCTACATCACCTACTTCACCCACCCCACATACTCCGAAGACTGCCCCCCACGAATCCGACCCTCATATACTCTCCCACCCCTCCTCAAAACTTGTCGACAAATCTACAACGAAGCAATCGGATTATACTATTCCGCTACACCAGCTTTTCGGTGCTTAGATGAGGATTCTACTGTGAAATGGTTAGTGAATTTACCGGAGCGGTATAGGATTATGTTGAAGGAGGTGAGGTTTGATACGAGGTGGATTATATTTTCTACGCCTTTTATTCCGGTTCCGGGGGCGGAGGTGTGGTTGGTGGGGGAGTTGGTGGGGAAGTTGGAGAAGAGGGGGTTTGATTGTGAGAGGTGGTTGTTTAGGGAGGGTGAGGGGAAAGTGAGGGTAGAGGGAGAAGAGGGAGAGGAGGAAGAGGAGAGGGGAGTGACGACTACGACGGGGAAGTTGAAGTGTAGCTTTTATCGGAGAGGTGGCGGGGGACAGGAGGGTGCGATTGTGTGGACGGATAAGCCGGGGTTGATTGAGAGTGTTACCGCTGCTGTGTGAGAGTGAAGGTTTTTGATACCCTACGAGAGGAGTTTCGGGTTATGCGTTTTCTTGTGCGTTTCTGGCGAAGCGTGATTCGATCATTGTTGGGATGGACGGAGGAAACTGTCCAGCAAATGCATTGGGCAAGCAACCTGCGCTTCTCATCATTTCATTCATAATATCATTCGCTCATAATAGACTTCAAATGTATTCTGCCCCAATCTCTGCTTTTCATCTAATACCCACAAATCCTCCTCTCCCCCGGCCCATCCAACGTAGGCACAACCTTCCTAATCAACCCATCTTCCCCAAACTCCAACTTATCAATCGTCATCTCCCGATGCGTCCCATCCCCACCCGGAATATCAAACCTATGATACGCAATAAACCAATCATCCGTCCCCGGAACATTCACAATCGAATTATGCGCCGTGCCCAAAATCCCTTGACTCTCATCTTTCTCTAAAATCACACCATGATATGTCCAAGGTCCTGTAGCGGAAGGTCCAGTAGCGTATCCTACACGATAATTTGGACTTCCGGTGTCGTCGATTGAGTAGGTGAAATGGTAGTATGGAGCGCGATAGACGACGAAAGAGGCTTCGCGGAAATCGGTTAAGCCGGAGATGGATTGGAGGGTTGAAGGGATTATGGATTTCATGTCTGAGGCTAGTTCAGCCATTACGGGGTTGCCGTTGCCCCAGTAGAGGTAGTATTTTCCTGTTTGTGGGTCGTGGAAGGCTTGAGGATCGATGGCTTGGCCGGAGGTTATGGCTTCGTTGTTGAGGATCATGGCGTTGGGTTCGGCGGTGAAGGGGCCTTCGGGAGAGGAAGCGACGGCTACGCCGATGGTTTTGCGGTCGTAGGTGGGGTTTTGGCCGGAGAAGTAGAAGTAGAAATTTCCGTCGCGTTCGATAAAGCCTGGTGCCCAGGCGTTGCCTGTGGCCCAGGGGACGTTTCCGCTTGTGCCGTTGAGGGTAAGGAAGGCTGTGGAGGAGCGGGTCCAGGTGACGAGGTCGGAGGATTTCCAGACGAAGAATTGTTGGCCGCCCCAGCCTGGGAAGCCGTCGGTTGTGGCGTAGATGTAGTATTCGCAGCCGACGATGGCGATGTTGGGGTCTGCGTAGCTGGAGGAGCAGGTTGTAATCAGCATGTGCTGTGATATGTATAAAGCTATGCTACAAATAGATGTGTAACCTACAGGCCTGGGATCAACGTGCTGCGCTTCTGCAGCTTGTTCTCCTCCCGCTTCGCCAGAGCGCTCGTCAGACGCTGAAGTTCAGCTGCAGTCACTGGGATGACAGTTCCATGGCGAGGGCTCGTTGGCAGTTTGTATGAAGGGGAGACCTTCCAGTCTGGGTTCGCAATGTCTGCTGTCTCGAGTGGGATATACCCTCGCCCACCATATTCGTCCACGAAAAGGTAAAACTTGTCGCCATTGACATCACCAGGATTTGCGTGGAAGGAAGTTGGGCCTTCGATGGCCTGAGTTCCTGCGTCACGGCCAATGCAGCTTGCCACTGTCGTCCAGCCATCGAGTTGGCTCAAAAGTGTTGGTGAGCTCTCTTGAATGATATCGGTGCAGCCTGTCACTCCACCCTCGTCCTTCGTGAAGCGGTAGAATGTATTGCCAGATTTGAGGACAGTGGAGTCAATGCGAGATGTTCCGGCGTCCTGCCAGATCTTTGCTTCGCTGAAAGTGATAAAGTCCTGGGTGGTGGCGTACATCATTCGGTGGTAGGTGTTGCCAGTGTGGTTGGTATCGTCTTCGGCATAGAGACTTGACGCCCAGTAGACGACGTAGGAGCCAATGGCTTCATCATAGTACGCTTCTGGTGCCTGGGCAGTAGTCAGCAAAGGTTGTTACTGGCTTTGCGGCTCTTGTATTGCCACGTACCCATGTGTTGCCAGCAGTAGGAGGCGATACGAGCACGTGTCGTTGCTCTGACCAGTTGACCAGGTCTTCACTCTCCCAGATCTCAAGATATCTGCTCCCTGTTCGCACTGAGTCTCCCCATGATGTGCCTGACCCAATCGACAAGTCTGTCGCTATGAGAAAGAATTTGCTGCCATCGTTTGATCGTATAACAAATGGGTCTCGAAGACCTTTCGTGCCTTGAGTAGAAGATAGCACTGGCTGACCTGTGATGTGTTAGGATTGGACGCAATAATTGCCATGAGCAGACAGTATGCTCCTCCACTCCGCCGGACAGGCCTAACACTGCTGAACTTACCTCCATTCAGTTCTTGCCAATCCAAAGCATTGTTGCCATTGCTGGCAGCCAAGTAGATCTTCTCGCCCTCGATAGAATTGCCTGTGAAGTAGGCAAATGCATAGCCTTCATATTGTGCATCCTGCCTCGTATTCAATATAGGACTGCATTGTGTCAGTGTTGCAAGGCTAGTTGCAGCCGTGAGCAGCTGAACCACAAAAGACCGCATTTTGAAAGGAAGACCTAGACTTTGACAGGCAATACGATCAGAAACACTACAATGGCATTGACGCCAACCTTATGTGCACGTCTTCGTGTCCGTCTTTGCGACAATTCTTCCGGCCCAGGTATATCCAGGTTGTAAGTAAGACCTTGGCAGGGCAATTAGGGCACTTTCTGGTGGCGAAGCAGTCTTCATGACGCATTTCGGCATGTGCTGGAGCGCTGCCGAGAGGTTGCATGATGGTATACGGCATGTGGAGCGAAGCTGTAGAGGGAAAAGGCTCAGAAAGATTGATGCAAAGGCGCCGTCCCTCCACATCTCCGCATTGTAGTCGGTCTCGGCATCCCACGGTCCGGTTAAATGCTCCTGCTGATGCCCAGCCGTGAGGGAAGGACAACCAGTCAGGTCACGTGATGTCGTCTATTTTCGTCGTGCTTTCCGTTTCGGACCGTGGAGCACTGAGTTGATTTGCCTTTCGTCCAGGTCAAACTTCCTGCTCTTCAACGGCATCTGACACCTCTGACACTTCTGCGACTTCTTGCACGGGAGAAGACAGCCACAATTGCGTTGAGCCGCTCTCGAATCCCGTCCGTCTACGAGCATGCCTGCTCCACGACTGAGGATGAGGGTTTCTCCTCCCCGATGGCGCAAACTGTCATGGTTTCTGCAATCTCGACGGTGGAGCGCAGCTTGGCAAAGGAGTCATGAAGTGTCTGCCCAAAACAAGGGCACGCCAACCTGACAGACTGGGCGGATGGTCTGGGAAATAGTTTGTTTGCTGGGCGGCAGACAACTTTTGTGATTAAGCGGGATCAAAGGTAAGGAGCCGCGAGATGCACCCACATGACTGAAAGCAGAGTCGACGCAGAGCCATGCGCGTCTTGCCGCCGGTCGTACCGCGTTTGCAAATGCGCGTGGAACGCGCAAAAGTATTCATATCACGCGGTTCGAGCAGCCTTCCGCGTACGGACCCCACACCTCGATTCCCCGAGACGACATTTTGCGTGGCCCATTGAGAAGCAGCCAAGAAGGATGATCGCCAGGACCATGCACGCGCGGTTCACTTCACCACCAAGCCTCCACGTTTTGGCCAGAGGACCAGAGGACATTGAGACACACGTTGAAGACATGCTACATTCTGGACTTGTCGACATGCATGAGCCTAAGGTGCGGCAAACTCTATCGCGGGTACAGTCTTGCAGGGGCATGATGCACGATGCCTAAGATCCACTCCCGGAACTGATCATCTCATCATACATTCACGGGTACACGCAGTGTGCACTCTACTGCGCTCTCAATGCTGCCGACATGCCAGAGTTTCAAGGCAAAATTGTTGAAATTCGCGCCTCCAGCAATCATGATGCATGCTTGATCGTGCACGGTCTACGACGGCCACGACCACGCGAGCTCTTCCATGATATCGGAGCTAGGCACGATGCGATGTGTAACGCGAGGCTGTGTGACTCCGGGTGATCCCTACTCATCCTGGATGCAATAGATGATTGCCTCTGTGCCGCTGTTGCGAAGTATGGATGAACCCGACGCCCGCCCAAGCTCAGATCGCCCTTCCCAGAGGTTTGAAGGGTTGTGTGTGGACCTGGAACCAAAGAGCCTCCTGCTGCATGGCTCCGTCTCCTTTCAAGTATACATGTGGCCATTGCTCGCCTATTCACAATTTCTTTGATTCTTTGTCTGCTTCGTCGTTAGCTTGCCCGCCGGTGCGATGTCGTTGATCACTCTTTTTACGCTCTTTACTTGTGCTAGTGCTGTTACGAGACGGTTTGCAATTGACGTGCAATGGGGAACGGGCGCGCCAGATGGCTTCGAACGTCGGATGATGTTGATCAACGGCACTTCTCCTGGACCACCGTTGGTCGTTGATCAAGGTGACAATGTTGAGGTATGATACTTGAGTACCGTTTCAGCCACGTGCTCACTTGTCTGCAGTTCTATGTACGCAATGGCTTGGACGTGGAAGCCACAGTACACTTTCATGGCATTGTGTAAGTGCACATGGTCTCAATCCATGTCACGCTATTCCTGACGTTGGCAGGCAACAAAACACACCTTGGTCAGATGGTGTGCCCGGACTGTCGCAACGACCTATTGCTCCTGGATCTGACTGGTTATACAAATGGACTGCTAATGAATATGGAGCATATTGGTAAGTCTAAATCTTTGCAATGCGCAACACATCTGCTCATAAGATGTTGCAGGTATCATGCACACTATCAAGCTCAAGCCAGCGATGGATTTTATGGACCTATCTTTATCAGGCCTCGACGATCGGAGCCCAGGCCGTTCAGTGGCATCACCAACGACCCGCAAGAACTGAGGGCGATTGAAGGAGCCGAGGACAATCCACATTTCATCATGGTTGCTGACTGGCAGCATGTGACTTCAGAAGAATTATACGACATCGAGAACCGCACTAATATCGATGTGTATTGCTCTCAAAGCATACTGTTCAACGGAAAAGGCTCCGTTCCCTGCTTGACTCCTGACGAACAACGAGCGGCTATACCACCTCCGTTCCAATGGCTTTATGCACCGGGTGGACCCATGGCTGATCAAAACCTCACTGCTAATGGCTGCGCCCCTTCAATGGATTCACGAACAACCCCGGGCCCATAAACCCGTCCGGACTTCCGAAAGAGGTAGTCGGATGTGAAGCCACTCAAGCCGAACTGTCCGATTTCAAAGTCGACCCCGCGGAACAATGGGCTAATTTCCACCTCATGAGTTCCACCTCCATATTGGCACCTGTCGTCTCTCTGGACGGGCATGAAATGTGGGTTTATGCTGTCGATGGTCGATACATCGAGCCCTATCGGGTACATGGAGTGCAGCTCTACAGTGGCGAGCGCTACTCGGTGATGATCCCACTCAACCAGGCTCCAGGCACTTACACGTTCCGCGCAAGTCACCTTGGCTTCAATCAGATTCTCAGTGGGTATGCGACTGTCACCTATACGGGTGGCGATGCGGACGAAAACGATAAAGGTGGTTACAATGGGGGCGGTGGTGGTAAGCCTTCTTCTTACGGACAACATTTTCCCAGCAAAGGTCACCAGCCCCTCAGCTACGGCGAGCAAGGTCCCAACAGTGAAAACGATCCTGCACATCCAGGATCGAGGTTCTCTTGTTTTGAACACCCGCCATCGAACTTTGCTCACGAGGCACGAAACTGCATCAAGAACGGGATTGACTCTTGGCTTCCAGGTCTTGGGCGGAAAGGCCTAGCAAAGCGTCAATCAGACAACGACACACAAGCGTACTTCACCTATGGCGGATTTCCTGTCTCGCAAGATGTCATCCTCCTCAACACAACCAACATCGTGCCATTCCCAAACATACCACCCGCGCAAGACGTCGACGCCACCCACATCTTCTACATGTCCAGATTCCAAGCCCCATGGCTCTGGACAGTAACTGGCAGAGCAGCATACCCAAGTCACCCAGAAGAATACGCCGAGGACACTCCACTCCTCTACTACCCCAACAGCGAAGAAGCCAACAACCGCGACCTCGTCGTCCGCACCCAAAACAACACCTGGATCGACCTCGTCTTCTTCGTAACCGACATATTCGGCCCACCACACCCCATGCACAAACACAGCAACAAAGCCTACGTCATTGGCAAAGGTGTCGGAAATTGGACTTGGGATACAGTAGCGGAAGCTGCTGCCGCTCAACCACAATATTTCAATTTTGAGAATCCGCCGCTACGAGATGGATATGCGACTGAGCCTTCGGCTGGTCAGCCGGTTTGGTTGGTTATAAGATATCATGTGGAGAACCCGGGGGCTTTTATGTTACATTGTCATATTCAGACACATCTGGCGGGAGGAATGGCTGTGGCTTTGCTTGATGGGGTCGAGGATTTCCCGGAGATTCCGGAGGAGTATGCTGTTGATGGGAATGGGATGTGACGTGACGTTTTTGAGAGTTTATGATTTAATTACAGTATGGAGTAGACGGCAGACTGTCTTTCTTCAGCTTTCTTTGTGGTGCTTGGCTGAAGGGTTTTTTGACCAGACTTAGCGATTTTTCTAGATACCTCACGCCAGTGAACGGCAGGTTTTTCATGTTTTCATATTTGAAGCTACTTACTTTCACCCACTTCCTTCGACTACTGTACACTCTCTGGGTATATATTTTTGCAACAGCGATCCTGTGAACTCCCAGAGAAGGTTTCAAATCACCTTCTCGATCGTTTCAGAGCTGGAAAATGCAATCAGGCCCGAGTCTGCGTTCGCCAAGTCAAACAAACCAAAATCACAAGTTGTGTTCCTTGACGCTTCTCGTATCATTTCATTCAATCTCGTCACATTTGAGTCAATTCCTCTAATCCTAGAGCTACAAGTTCCTCCTCCTCTCAAGAAAAAATCTAATCAATCTCAATCCCCACCTTCGCAAAATGCTTCTGATCCCACATATACTGATACGCCTCAGGAACCTGATCCAATTTCCACTTCTTCTCATCAATCACAGGATGAATATCATTCGCTTCAATTGCGCGATTCATCTCTTCGAATTGATGTCTCGAACCCACCAGAATTCCTCGCACAGTACATTGATGCGTGAGAGTATCGAGCATCGTAGGGGCGTTCTCGGCTTGGAATCCACCGATGAAGCCGATGATGGTGATTATGCCGTCGATGGCGATGGCGGCGAGGGATTGTTGCATTGTGTTGGGACCGCCGACTTCGACGATGTGTTGCACGCCGCGGTTGCCGGTGAGCTTTTTGGCGGTTTGGCCCCAGTTGGGGTCTTCTTTGTAGTTGAGGACGTGGTCTGCGCCGAGCTTTTTGAGGAGGTCGGCTTTGGAGGAGGAGGAAGTTGTAGCGATGACTTTGGCGCCTGCGGCTTTGGCGAATTGGACGGCGAAGATGGAGACGCCGCCTGTGCCTTGGGTGAGGACCCAGTCGCCTGGGAGGAGTTGTTTGGAGCCATAGAGGGCATTCCAGGCTGTGAGGCCAGCGCAGGTGAGGGTTGCGGCTTCGATGTGGTTGAGGTTGGAGGGTTTGTGCACGAGACCTTGTTCGTCGTAGGCGCCGTATTGCCGGAGTGTGCCGTCTACTACTCCTCCTACTCCGCCTTGGAGAGAGTGCTCGTCGAGAGAGCCGGCGATGTGGCCTTGGTTGAAGAGTGTGACGACTTCATCTCCTTTTTTGAAACGTGTTACTCGGGAGCCGACTTCTTCTACGATGCCGGAGCCGTCGGAGCCTGCCACGACGTTGGAGGCTAGTGGGAAGGGGTATTGGCCTTTGGTGATGATGAGGTCGCGGTAGTTGAGGAGGCGCCCTTGACTGTATGGCTTGTTAGTCTTGAGCTATACCTCCACGTTGCTTTGATTACTTACACCTTACGAGAACATCTTTGTCTCCAATCTGAGGCTTGTCCTCATCGGACTGCTTGAGGTCGCCGAAGCCATTCTTGCCAGTGACTCTCCAAGACTTATTCCCAGGCATCGTGGTAATAGACTAGCAGTCAGAAAGCTCGCGCAGATAATGTAGATTGTGATAGAGAAATTGATAGTGAGGAACTGATCAATACTTATGCTCAAGACGAGGAGCAGCTCTATTTCTAAGCTGCACAACCTTCCAGAACAACCTACCTTGCTGGCGAGAGACTCGGACCCACGTCCTATATGCCATCATCGCTGATGGCATGTGCAGTCGGCAGAAAAGAGGGAATGACGTTTCCTTTGTGAGTGTTGCTAGGGGGAGCTTCTGTCGGAAGGTTACTGGAGGCGATACATCGGTACGGCAGTGATGGCTTGGCGATAATGATTGATGGCGAAGCATTCAACCTTTGATGATGGCATTGATGTCCGCATCAGCTTCGTCCGAGTTCTGTCCGACAACCTTACCAATCTCCTGTGATGCATGCACAGGCTCGACAGGGCAGCTGAACTACAAAGGCGAACAACCATGTGAAGCACCCGTTGTGTTCTCGGAGACCTGCGATCTTGTCAGCGCTTCTGCATGTGGACGAACACTCAACAGAAAGAGAGATACGGATCCTCGGAAAGACCAGAAGGTACAGTAAGAGGAAGGTGCATCATTCATATCTGTTACAAAGCAACCGGCGCAATCATTCCTTATCCATCATCCAGACCATCCAAACTCCTCAAAAAGGCAAATTCTCCCCATCATAAAGCTCACTCGCCCCCAACAACATATCCAAAATCGGTGGCTAGATATCGATCCCCGCAATCTGTGTCGGAATCGTAGCAAAAGCCTGCACGTTCTCAATAAGACATTGTGAAAGGTCATATGTCAAGTATACATCCGCGCTGAAAGTAATTGGGAGCGCGAGACCATGTAACACTCCGAGTGTGACGTTCGTGGTGATGATTGTCGTTCCGTTGTCAAAATCGGTGTAGAGGCCTGTGACGCGTGAAAAGACTTGACGGGTTGCAACGGCGAAGTCATAGGACGTGGTTCTGTCGACTGCCACGGGGATTGCGGGTCCGCCGTTGGGGTTTCTGCGTTGAAAAGTTAGGGTCTAGATGTTGGAGATTGTATTGATCGATTGATAGCTTACATTTGTATTTGACAGTCATCTCGGAAGGGTACACGCTGGAATGCTTCTTCGGACTCGAATGGTTGGATAAGATTGTATGCGAACACAACTTGCTGGGCGCCTGCGACACGGTATTCTGAGGTGCAGTCTCCAGGTCCTGTGCCGTTTGGTAGGAAAGGGCCAGATGTTGGGCCATTGTCGACTGGGTCTCCGCTTTGAGGAAGGGCTGCCGCCGATGCTACTGCTGCAGCGAGAAGAAGGATCGTAAAGAACATGATGGTAGAAGGGAGTGCGGTGTGAGTGTTCGAAGACGGAATGAGTTGCAGGATCAGCAAACTCGTGGCTTTTGCGCGGTATTTATGGTCACTGGAACATGGCAGCGTGCATTGAAGCATACCGCTATCGTCTTCTTGAGACGGATTCTCGTCAATCGCTACCAGCGACAACGGTCATCTTGGATGTGAGGGTTACTCCACGACCCGTTGAAATGGTCATCCAGAAGTCGCTTATGCGTCCGAAAGGGCAGCTAAAGGGCCGTGTCTTTGGAGCGCCGTGTCATATCATCCGCTTGAGTGCTATGCGTATGGTAAGGACCAACACCGGGACATGTCCACTTTCGTCGCCATTGCAAGTGGACTGGACCAGCAGACACTTTCCAAAGAAGGCAATTGATGGGCCGGAGAGATCGGATGCCAAGCAAAGTGCTGTGAGGCGTGCAGCATTCATACGCTGACGACAACTCCGGAGCTATCGGACTGGCTGGGAGCAGCAATGCGAACTGGCGCGATAGAATCAAATCCCCCGCCTCTGGTGGGGAAAGGAATCGAACAATTTCCCGCCTCTGAGACAGTGCCACCCGTCTAGTCCTGATGGGCGTTGCATCCGGTACGCTTGAAGCCAGTATACGTCGAAGCCTGTCAGCAGATGAAATGTTGTTGGTCCGCTTTGCCTTTGGCGCGGCAAAAAATGCACGTCCCCGATCTTTGCCTGAGCCCTGCATATCTAATAGGATCGCACGCGGCTCAACGGACCAGTTCGCATCACCAGGTTCTCATACTCGGGTTGCGAACCGACGAGCTTTTGGTTTGATGTTGTCGACTGAGAACAAGGTTCTGTTCCTTCGCGATCTGCTGTGAAGACATGCTGTGAAGACATGCTGCGAAGACATGCTGCGAAGATATCAGCAAGGGCATTCGAGAAATCGTGCGTTACTAAATGCAGGCATCGTCAATCGTGAGGCTCAAATTGCTTAAGTGTTGTTTCTTTGCGATGCCTGTACAAATTCGCTAAACCTGGTAATGCAATCGGCTCGTAGCTATATTTAAAGCTTTGACTTATCCTTGATGTACGAAAGTTGCTTGTTGATCGTGTCGAGCGCTTCTTGTTCAATTCTGGAGACCAGCACTTCGCATGTTGGAATATCCTTGATGAGCCCAATGCAGAGACCTGCGGTCCAGACCTATGAAATAACGTTAGCGAAAACACGTAGCATGAGAAGGTTTTCAAACTTACGCCATAATCTGGATCGCCATTCAGGAACACTTGTCGCCCTCTTTGTCCGCTGACCAGTGGCTGTACCTCCTCAAACTTTCCAGTCGTCGACTCTCGCTCAATCTTCAGAGCTTCATCGGTAACCTTATTTTTGAACAAGCGATTTGTGTTCTTCCACCGTCGGAGAACAAGCTCGGTATCGTTCTCATCAGCTTTTACAATCGTTTCCTTGATGTTGTGGTGGATTGGCGCCTCGATGGTGCACATGAATCGTGTGCCCATGTTGATTCCGCACGCGCCTAGTGCCAGTGCGCCGGCAAGTCCTTGGCCGTCTGCAAAGCCGCCAGAAGCAATGAAAGGTGTGTTGCCCAGTTCTTGTCGTGCGCGGGAGACGAGGATGAAATTTGGAATATCAGTCTCTCCGCAGTGACCTGCACACTCGAAGCCATCGATGGAGAGGAAGTCCACGCCCATTTTGATAGCGGCAAGAGAGTGTCGGATCGTTGTGCACTTGTGAAGAATTGTGATACCAGCTTTCTTGAGTTTGGGCACAACTTCCTTGATCAGACCAGCTGTTTCTACGATCTTGATCCCTTCGGCGATGATAGCGTCGGCGTACTCTTGGTACGGAGGTGGGTTGACTGCTGGGAGCATGGTAAGGTTCACAGCGAAAGGCTTGTCGGTCATCTTCTTGCATCGTCGGATCTCGTTGCGCAAGTCGCCTGGCGTTGGTTGTGTGAGAGCTGTGATCTGGCCAATATTAGTACAATTCAGAATGCAGACAGGCTGTAAAAAGACGCACAATTCCCAGTCCTCCAGCATTTGAGACCGCAGATGCCAGCTCTGCGTATCCCACCCACATCATTCCGCCCTGGATGACAGGTACCTTGATTCCCAAGGCCCTGGTCAGAGCAGTATCGAAAGCGCCCGACATCTTGCAATCTGGATTAGTAGTTTGACGTAATTACACGCAGGTTCAAAGGTCAGAAATTAGATATCGTAAAAGTGAACAGCACGACGTAGTTCTTTTGATGTCAGTACAGCTGTGGTTGTGTCGGCGCCGATTAGTGATACTATTCCAGCCTTAAGCTCCGCTTGAGTCCCCTCGATGAAAGTGATAGCCGAGATTGCCGTGGGAATAAGGTCTGGTCAGCATCACGTGAGTGCACAGTAGTGGCTTTGTTGCTCGATCTTTGTTTAAATCCTGCTTAATGCCGAGGCTTCGAATTGTGTTCGCTGCATAGTAGCATGAGTTACAGACCCGCGTATGAGAGCCTGCTATGGTCGACATGAGGCTCTCACAATCTGCTATGGTCATCGAGGTTCTTCGTGAAACGCAGGACGTGGTCAGAAAATCATGTTTCGTTGCAGACTTCGATGATCGCGTGATTTGCACTTCCAAATTCCGCTACGCAAACATCTCGTTGCCCAGGCCGGACGACCAGCGAACATTCGTAATGCGCAATGCAGAGCTGCTGCTTTCGTCTTGGCTGCCATGTCGTTGATGAAGTGAAGAAGACAAAGGAAAGCGGAAAGAGTCGCTTCTATTTGTGTGACGGGCCATCCCGTGTCTGTTCTTGGCAATACCGTACCTGCGTCAAACGCTGTCAAAATGGACAGGTACATGTACGCCATCGATCTTCTGTATCACTTCGCCCATCAATGTCTGCATTGAACTCACACGCGGACAACAGCGACTACACGAGTGCAGTACTCCTCACTGCCCTATAGCCATGATGTGAAGGTGGCAAAAGGACGGCTTGGTAACTCCTGGGTATGCCACAATGGCCAGAACTTACCGAGTTCACGGGTGACCGCCAATTCATCGGAACGCTATGGAAGACCTCCCCGTGGGGATTATGCTAGCTGGCAGAAGCGTCTAGGTTGGCAAAATTGCTTTTGTCAGCTGCAAGAGCCAAGTTGCTCATCTGAGGCTCCATCACGCAATCTCGCGCCATAGCACGAATGGTGAATAACTGTCGTGAAGGCGGTGACGTGCGTGCAGTGCACAAAACCACTCGATTCTCAATCACAATGCCTCTCGCAACACACAATCGAGCAGATACCTCAAGAAACGAATCTTGTACCATCACGACCGCACGAAGCATTGCAAGATCGAGTCCCTTAACCTAGGGAACCTAGTCCCAATGGCGACCCTGGTGCAAGCAATTGGCCCCGACAATACTCAATTGACAGCAGCGACCAACAAAGAAGACTTCTCTCACGTGGAAGTTATCGAAGTCAACAGTGCTGGGTCGAGTCCTCCAACACGCAGTCCAGTCAGCAAGGCCGTCGACGACAGCAATGGCTCAGAGATCGCAGAAGACACCTTCCTCAGCACCACACAAGTCTCTCCCGAACTCACACATCTCGACCTCAAGGCAACACACCTCATCAGCTCTCCATATGACGACTTGGCCAATCAACTCACACTCCACGACCTGGAAACTCCATACCGGTTATTCGCCTTCGCGCTCACAGCGCTCAAGCCAATCCGCGAAGATTACGCCACAGCACCATATCTGGAATCCTTCAATTGGTCAGAAATCTTTGCGCTGCTGCGAGAGTTGTGCGAACAGGAAGGATTTGAGTGGAAGGAACTCAGCTTCTACACTGTGATCTTCCGTTCGACTCTCCTGCCTGGCATCGATCGTGACAGACTTGGACTTCTTGATCAAATGTCTCATCAAGAAGCTTGTGCAAGTGGAGGGTTGCTAAAGTATTGGTTCGGGAGCTGTGACGGGGAGCTGCGAAACCTGGCGACTTGTAAGTACATTCAATGCTGCTGAAACGAATCTGACTGACAAATAATCTCAGGTCTTTGGCGTAGCCGAGAAGACGCAGCAGCTGGAGGAGCAGGACCTTGGCATGCTCAGGCTCGTGCGGCGGCCAGAACGATGTGAGCTTGACTTGCTTTGTTGAAATTAGAACATGCGCTGACTTCTGCCAGGTACAAGCAGATCAGCTTCCATACGCACAAGCTGGTCGTGGAGGATGGTGCCACGTCTTGGCGCCTGGATGCCCACGTCGAGGAACGTCCGAGACGATAATCGGACAGCGAGCACGTGTACCGCACATCACGGACTCGGAGGCCTCGGCGTCTGGCTGATTCCCTGGCACTGATATTCAGCAAGCACTGGTCGATGCTGCGTTCCAAACGCAACTCTCAGGCCGGGAACACGCTGTCCTGCTTCGATATCAGATCAGGTTTTCGGAACCACTCACAGGCTGAGGCTATGAACCTCGCGCATCACCCAGAGCGCCAGTCGACCTCAGTCCGGTCACGATCTACGCACTCTTGAAGATTTTCGCCTTCGTGGTCAGAGACACGGCCCTCCCGCCAGCCCAATAAGAATCCGAGTATGCCCTAGAATCGACATTTAGCCAAAGGAGCCTGCCAGAAGCGGAGGTTCAAAAAGTGTGGCGATGCGGATGTAATACTGAGCAATGCTGCTCCTTATCCGCTCGAGCCCAGATCACATGTCGTGGACGTAAACTGTACCATCACAATTTCGAGCATAGAATGGCAAGCTAGACAAGGATGTAGCAGGACTTGTCCCGCAGCAATTTTGTTGCCACTTGCGGTACCTTTGGAGTCGATCTCATCTCTGCAGACGAATCCTTCTGCAGACAGCCGGCCTGTACTCTTTCCGTACTCAAATTAGCACCAGGTCCTTCTCCTCAATTCGGCCTTCCGCGTTGAGTTTGACAGCTTCTCCATGCATGAACCCGTACAACCAGCAAGGTCCAACCACAGTGAAAGTCCCGTCACCCTTCGGATGGAGGGCCATTACGAAAGGACATCCACGCGGGACGAACAAGAGATCACCCTGCCGTGCTGCCGCAGGCGCGACTCCAAGGGCATCAAATCGAGCATTCCTAATCCACGTTCGATCCCAAAACACCTGCTTGACTCTCCGCATGAGAGTCCTATGCATAAAATCTTCCATGATCTGCAATGATGCACCACTTGGCGATCTGTCACCTGGGGTTCCATTAAATGAAGGATGCAATATGCGATTGATAGCGTCTCGGTAGTGCATGTGGAAGATCGGGCTTGCAGAGTGAACTACAAGTGCAATTTCGTCAAGACGATCGCCGACGAATCTGGAACGATTCCCATCCCCTGCACTGTGCCGCAACATGCTGTCATCCAGTAACAAGCAGGCTCCAATCCGAAGGACTTTTTCGACATCACTGAGAGAGCTGTTTTGAAGCAGAGAGGCAACCTCATCGATTTCTTTCCAGAACTTCTCGTTCTTGTCGTCGGGACTTTGGACGCACTTATTTTGTCCGCCGCCGCCATCAATTTTGCCAATCATGAAGCCTGACACAACTATACTCCTCCCTGGACTCAAGACGCGCCAAAGTGCAGTGGTCGGACCTCCAGCATTGATAGCATCTGGTGACGGCGGCAGTAGTGTTGCAGGTATCCTCATAGTCGCAAAGTTCCGAGTGTCAAGTGGCTTATTATCGGAAGATAATGGCATGGCAGTACTCCTGATTGGTATGATCTGATGTCTGGAATCCTCTGCAGTCCAGTCCACTGCCCAGGATGGCAGGTCTGGAATTTTCGACTTCTTCTCAGTTAGCAGCTGCCAAATCTGCCAGGACTTTGACGTCTTGACTTCGTACTCAATATAATCACAGTACACTTGAGACACGCTGCGACCATAGTCCACGATCAAGTTATCTGCGGGCTCCCGTACGATACATCCATACAGCGCATAAATCATATCATGCGGCAAGCTGGTCTTTCTCGCACGATTGATGCACATTATCTCCCGGGAACTCCTGGCACCAGAAATCTCGAGGTCACGAGGCCTGCGCGAAAGATCGCCACCGATTTTAATCGGCGCCGGTCCACCTCGCACAAGAGAGGGCGGCACAGTCTTTGCTGAATCGCATCTGGCGTACTTGGGATCTCGCACTACCATGCCTTCGAATTCGTCCCCAAAATGTGCTCGCTGTACTTTGGCCATGGAACGGGCATGCAATTGCCTCCTTCCGCACCAGACACTGGCGTGTCGGATGCTGAAGGCTAGTTCTTGCACTGCTCCTAGCCGCGACCAATATGGATGATCGAACAGTTTCTGAACAGCCCTCCACTGATCAAGATCAGGCATCGGATTGAGCCAAGCAGCGAAGTTAGAACCTCCCACGGGCTCCTGGAACATACTTACGATGCGATCTTCGCCAAGTTTCATCCGGGCCTTTTGCAGAAATACCATCGCCTCATCGCTCGTATCAGTCGCGTTTCCCAACCAGATTATGACGTGCCAAGCCTTCTCATAGATCTTTTTTATCCTCGGTACATGGTAATTGAGCTCAGCGATATTGCTCTGATCGATGCACAGTGCATCGATCCAGAGGGGCATATTGGGCGAGAAACTTGGCTCACTGACTTCGCTCTTTAACAGGTCCTCTTTCCGCATGAATGTCTTGTAGAACTTGGACAACTCAACTGTGTCGAACATAGGGCGGTCGTCTCTTTGGTCCGTCATGCATTGGCGGTATCTTATCAAGAAGTCGTACAGGTTCTCGCGAATCTGAATCTCTTTTCCGTTCACGCAAATGGCCTTCGATGGCGTTGAGTCCCCTGATGCGTATGACAGCGCAAGGTATTTCTTCTCAGTCTTGTCCAACGAGACATGATGCATTTCTGCTCGAAGTATAGGCGACTTCAATGCATCATCGCTGGAATCCAGCAGCTTTATCGTCAGCAAACGAATCTCGCCAGTCACCAAGTCCAGCGGGCGGTAGAGAGGCTGTTCGTCAGCCATTTGGCCGGGGTATGGCCCCCAGTACGTATGCCTCCCAGTACGAGAAGGAATGCTGAAGCAGACGAGCACAGTTTATTATTAATGATGCACTCACCAACAACACTAGGCACTGCTAGCTCGCTAGTAAGGTTTCTCAAATCAGCCCATGTAGGCTGAGCAAACATGGTTTTAGCGTTTAGCCCGCGCTGTACATGTCCATAAACCCGGGTAAAGAGTCAGCAAAGGCGCCACCCGCAACCATAAAACAAATTTCAGGGATCTCTTATGCCGGTCTGAAGAGATCTCGATCGATTGCCAAGGGACCTATGTTTCAGTTCTACAGCTGTGTAGCAACGGCTGAGTTGATCGTATTATGGACGATCTTCTTTCCATGCTTTTGTTGAGTCGAAAGCCGAATATGAAAAGCTTAATCATATCAAAATGCTCGTTGAAGAAATTACAAAGGCGTCCCTCGATCCATCCCAAATCATCGAGTATTGGTGGACTGAAGAGCATAAGAAAATGGAAGGCTGCGATCTCAAGAATGTTGCAAGCTCAGCTCGCACGCTAGAGCGACGAGAGGTGCTTGATGCGAATCTTTGCTGCGAACGAGCGCCAGACTTCTCATATATCTTACAATAGCGCAATGCAGACACCCCATCTCTCCCAAGACCTTTCGACAAGAAAATCTATTGCAAAAGCTTCGCGAAATCAAAGGCAATCGATTGGAATCTTCCGCATCACCTCCCGTGACGTCGCAGGAAAGCATCGAGGGGCCTCAACTTCAACCTCTCCTCAACACCAGAGCCTCAACCATCCTTGCTGCGTTGTTCCTTTCTCTCAAGCAGGTGCCAATCCCGGGTTGGCCTTCAACCAAGCTTCCACCGAGTCTACCCAACCACCGATCAATCTGTTCCCCGTCTCCCAAATACTCTCCGCCGTTTCCTTCGCCTTGTCATCCTCCTCCGCAGCACGCTTGAAAGCGGCCCATGCACCAACCAGCTTCATGGTCGGTGCACCCTGCTCGTCAGGGTTGTTCTCAAGCCAGTCCTCGAGGTCCTCGTACCAGTCTTCGAAGGCGGCCTCGCCGATCTGGGCAATTTCTTCTGTAAGCTGGTTTGCGATTGGTCCTCCAGCACGGATGTTGTGCGCGTATGCCTTGAGGAGGGCGGTGCGTGGAGAAATGGCAACGGAGGTTCTTCCAGTACTAGTGGACATTTTGAAGAGAACGAGTGACGTAGAGAGTGGTTCTGTCGAAGAAGTATGTAGCTCTTGATGTCTTGTGTAGCTGTTGACTGTTTGTTGGTGGTCTGCCAATACAGAGCTCCGGATTTGGTATCTTGGTATGTTGAAGAAAGGAAGCGAGTATAAGATTGGGAAAAGGTGGGTATAAGTGCTAGCGCCGAAGTGGTGAATGAAGTGTGGGGTCGGCTGAAACCCAAGCATTCGAACATGTGAATCGTATTTCACATGCATCTTGCGTCTGACGAAAGTCCTGGGAAGAGCATGTGGACCGGACCCCATGAAAGATTCTGCTCATGCAGAACAGCTGATATTTCCGAGATGGTAGAGCCGAAATATATCTGTGGCAAGAAGAAAGAAGCCGAGAATTGCCTGTTTGCTGAGTGAGAGCAATCACTTCCATGCAGATTTACACAGAGCTCGACAGAACTTTCTCGTTCTCTGCATCCAGATCATCGTCTTGCGTCCTCAGAAAGGCGGTCCATAAGATCGAAAGCCTCATAGTTCGGCACCTTGCAATCAATGCCAGGCTGACATCCCATCTGCAGTTCCAATTCCTGCTGTGATAAAGTCGGTCGAACATATCGGATGGCTTCTGCAACATCCCTACATGATCGATGTTGAGCGTCCCGAATTGTGTTCTGAGGCCACTTTTCCATATTCTGTGGATGTGGCCAGTCCTGAGCGAAGCCGGTCAAATGTCCCTGGTCCGAGTATGGATCGTATGTCTCGAGCGACGGGACTTGTGTATATGCGATTCCAGCATCAGGTGTATAAGCATTCTCAGACTGCGATGGGACCACAACGGCACTCGCAGTAGCCATCCCCGGCTCGCTGGGACCGGCTGCAGCAGGAGAAGGCCGCAAGTTCGCCAACTTTTCCCGAGACCATCTCCTTCCTCTTTCAGGCATCTGACCATGCTGCTGCCTCATTTCCTCAAGCGACTTCTCGCAAGACTCCAAGTTCGGAGTCGCATCTCTACTGCCTTCTCCGCCGCAACTTTTCCTTCTTCCCACCAAGTCTTCCAAATCTCTCGCTTTCTCCGCCCCGCTCCCATCTCCATCAATTTCACTCACTGAGATACCATGCGCCGCCAAAAGCGCCCGAAGCCGTCTATTCTCCTCTGCGACCTGTCTCGCCACAGCCTGAATCTCCGCACTGGCTGCAATCCCCACAAGTTCGCAGTTCCGATACTTGGCTTCGAGATCATTCATGTATTCTTTTCTTCTTTGCCTTGATCTTCGCTGATTATCGCGTATTCGTGCAAGGTCTACTGCTCTCTATCAGGTAGAAGTGGTCAGTTTGTATTTCGCGGTATGTTCGCTATCATGGGGCGCGATACATGACGATCAGCAGTGGCCGCCGCTTTGCGTGCGCTTTCATCAGACATCTCTCCGAGTGCCAATGACTTCTCCCAATCCGCGGCTGTGTCACAATCCGGGATACGTTGGTTTTGTTTTCGCGATGAGGCTCTTCTTCTTCTTATGGATCTCTCTTGCAGTGGACACGGATCGACGGCGTGAAGGATCTCATCGTAGCGCAATGATCCAGTGAATCCAAATCCAAATCTCGCGGCACTAAGCCAGCAAAAGAAGGTCAATACCACAATTATCAGATCCGCTGCAAGTCTCACGTCGTTCGATGTCATGACTTCGCCACGAACCAGGAAACTCCTCAAAAGCTTGGCAGAAGCTTCCGTTCGGCCAAAAGCCTAAAACATGAGCAGGCAACATGGAAGTCGAGCCACCGAGTGATGATACAAAAACAGAGTGCAAATAAATGACAGGACTAGGCAATGACAAATCTCGTTGTCTACCGATCCTCAATTTTGTGTATACCAATATATCAATCATAAATTCATTAACATTACCACTGGACCCGGGTATCATGTACACGGAGCGAAGAACTCAAACTCCACTTGCTGACCAACACGCTCTACATGCTAGATGCAAACATCATCGAAACCTCCCGTAGCTTTCTTTCGCAGGTTGCATCTCACTGATACCATTCATTCTCGTCATAAGCCGTCGCCATGCTATTGTATGCATTCATTGAGCTCAACCAATTCGCCATGCCCGGATCAGCGGCGACGGATTGTGGTGAAGTCGAGTGAGGTGGGTAGCTGGCTGTAGTCGTGGTAAGAGGTAAAGACGTAGCAGGCGGCGGAGCAGTGCCGGGAATGATATGCTGCTGCTGCTGCTGTACGGGACCGCCTACAATGCCGTTGTGCATGTCAACCGGGACGTGCATTGGAGCATTTGCAGCATGAGTTGTGACTGGAGTCTGCTGTGTCCATGCTATGGGGTCGATGTCGAGTTGGTTCCAGTTGCCGAAGCCGGCGGCCATTTGAGCTTGATCTCGATATGCCCAGTCTTGACTGTCTCGGATGAGCTGCTCAACGCCGCCAAACATGTCGCTAGGGCTACGGCCGGTGTTTGCTGCCGATGCCCAATTTCTGGCGCGTGGGGCTTGAGGTGTGTTCGTGCTTGAAGGGTATTGCTGTGGCTGCATGCTGTGTGCGTCCTGAGGTGGGAGCTGATAACTCAAATTGTTGTTCTGCGGTGCGCTAGCAGACATGCCGATAGCGGCCGGTGTTCGCGGCACTCTGGCATCGCTAGATGGTCCTGGTTGCTGCCAGCCCTGGGCTTGGATGTCTTGCGGTAGCATCGGCGGCGCCATTGATGCATCTGAAAGGCGCCTTCTCGAGCTGCTGGTCTGACTTGACGGTGAGTGCACTTCACCAATGACAGTACCGAACTTGGCATCTGTCCTTGTCAGAACGCTCGTGGCTTCCTCTGGCAGCTCAACATTCCATTTTCGTGCCAGTACGCCAATTATTGCGAGAGATCTTCGAGCACATAGCCAGCCTTCGCCAATTTCTTCCAGATGCTTGACACCATGCACAATGTCGCGCTTGGCATTCTTGTCCGGTAGATTGAGCAAATGTATCGTGCAAGCCGAGTGCGCAATATAGACAGCAATATTGCAGATCTGGCGCAAACCATGCGATCTCTTGTATAGCCGCATGAGTTTTGAGATCATGGCAGCTGCTTGTGTGCAGAGCTTTCGAGGGCTGACATTGGCTGGCAGCGGCGACGTTGCATGAGTGTACTTGAGGAAAGGTCGGAACAAGTGGATAAAGAGCAGTTGGAAGAACATGCTGCCCACAGTCAGTACTCCAGATTCAGGCGCGTCCCTTACGGGAAACTTACTGCATGACCAGCACGCTTGAAAGTCCACCTTCTTTCGGCTCCATCTCCTTGGGCAAATCTCTTCGCCAAGCTTCCAATCGCGTATGAATATCTGACAGCTTCTTGAGCTCAGCTGCTTTGCCTTTGGTCTTATCCATATCCGTTGGGTTGTAGAAATATTTCATCAAATCATTACTGATCTCGCACAACTTCGTGAGCTGCAACGCAACAGCTCTGGTCCGTGAAGGCTGTGCATGAGCTTGCGTGAATCCAGAATCAGTATACGGACTCCACGGTGCGGAGTCCTCATCCGGGAATACCTCGTATTTGGACACTGTAACGATGGAAGCAGGCAACTGTGGTAGACGTCCCAGATAATTCGACCAACATTTGTCGAACAGGAAACAGCCCCAGAAGGTCACTCTTCGGACATCTTCTTCGTTCTCGTCTCCACTGACATATCGGTTGCCTGTAAGTTGGCTGGGATCCAGGTTGAGACCCATGTCGCAAGCCATTCGGAACGACATGCCACTATAGACCCAGCCGCGACCTTCTCTCCCACATCCAGCTTCGCGAACGGACATGAGGGCCAGCGCTTGGACAGTAGTCAAGTGAGGCTTTTCATGCTCATCATTCTCCATGATCAAGCGCTTTGCCTCGCGAAAGAAGTGGTCGCCCGCAGTCGCTGAGTCTTCTGGATTATCTCTTGCACCAGCATGTGAAGTGAAATGGCACCCCAGCGCCAGGATTGCATTGACCAGCAACGACGTGCAATAATGCGTTTTCCTTCTTGCATAAGGTGGAGGCCGGCCAAGCATGAAATCGCGGAAGAAGAGTTGTTTCGAAAGCGTGGTGAAGAAAGTGTAGTGCCAGGTGAAGTACATATTGACCAGATGTAAGACCAGCTCAGGATCGTTCGTCACATTCGTCCATGACGTGACCGGGTTCTCTTGCTGGAGATACTCGTCCGTGCTATCGTTGAGTGTTTCCTCTTGCCCCAAGTGGATCAGATTCGAAGTCCCTCCGATGTACCGTACAGAGCCTTCGTCTAACCGTAAGTCTCCCATCTTGCCGTAAAGATGTGATTCGAACATCGATGTCGGCTCTTTCCCATTCCCCAGCGTGGGAGATACATCTTCGTCTTCTTCCTCTTCCTCCAATTTGCCATTCTCTCTTGCAACAATCTTCTCAGCTACCACATCCAAGCTCTCACATGTCCGTATGTCCCGCACCAGGCCTGCAACCTCATCTTCCGGGTAGTTCAATATCGCCTCGATGAGTGTCTGCAATGTCGAGCTCCGCGTCTTCAAGTTATCCAGGTCATTTTTGTACACGCCTTTCCGTCTGTGGTCGGAATTCGGATCGTAGATACATTCGGTGCCGTAAACCTGACAGCATGCCGCGCAGGCGGGGAGATTGCCGTCACATTTCGATTTCCGCTTCCTGGGATTCGCGAGGCTCTGTCAGTGCTGCTCTCGGCTATGTGCATGAAGCTCTGCCGCGTCTCGGCATGTAAGTGAATGATTCAGAAAAAGGCTACACACCGACATGCCGTGCAAGCCGTGCTCACACATCGTCTCTTGGACGCGTCCTCGGGATCTTCGACCTGATTGTTCTTCCGTCTGCGCTGTCTGGGCTTGTTCGAGGGAGCCGATGCACCCGGCGCCACCGCCGTGGTCGAGACATTGGCGGCAGCAGTACGATTCGCAGCCGCGGGCGAGGCAGAAGAGGTCGCATTCGATGTGTCACCAGCACGACCAAAGGAATGGGATTGTCGGACGCCCCCTGCTGCACGGTGCACGTTTCCGGTCGTGGCCACTTCCATTGATCGATCGCGAACGGCTCACTCGCCTTCCCTGTGCAGTGCTGAGCAGTGCTTCACCATTCTCCCCGGAGATGCTGGAGATGCTGCTCTCGACGCTGCGCCAAGGATGGTACGCAGCTGTGCTAAGCTGAGCTTGTCGTCGCTGCCG
This sequence comes from Cercospora nicotianae, assembly GCA_029490675.1. Classification (NCBI taxonomy): domain Eukaryota; kingdom Fungi; phylum Ascomycota; class Dothideomycetes; order Mycosphaerellales; family Mycosphaerellaceae; genus Cercospora; species Cercospora nicotianae. Next base: position 4,096,834 of record JANQAT010000007.1, on the reverse strand, counting down.
TTTTCACGCCAGCGGGATCTCGGGCTGCTGGTGTCGTGCACACTGCCAGAGGGTATACGGCGTGTCGTTGTGTTCGTTGAACGCATGCTGAGCAGCTCAGCATCGCCCACGATGAGGAGAGATGCAGCTTAAGCGGTTATCGTGAGACCCCAAGCCTCGATATCGGCGGGAGCCCTTCGTTAAGCGGCGTCAGCCTCTGATGGGCGACCAGGGTCGGAGTACTCTCCGGCCAATCACCGCAGATATGATTCAGAGGAGGTCGCTTCAGATACGTCTGTGCAGATTCGTCGCTTCAATACATATCTTCGCAGCGTACACATGCAAAGGCGTTGCTTGATAATGATGATGGCGGCAGGGTATCTTCCATGCCATTGCTGAGAGATATGGACGAGCACAGAAGGGGCAAGGAAAGATAAGGCAAAGCATCAATGATCAACCAATGAGATTATAAAGGAGGGCAGCTCTCGAGTCAACCAATGATATTGTCAAACAATGTAGGTCTACAAGCAACTTTCCTCCCACTTCTCCTCGTAACATTTTAATCAAGGAGCGAAGATCGGGGTCATTTCAACCAAGTATGTAGCGATTAGTATTAAGAGTTATTGTCTTATATGGATCAAGAGAATGACTGGTTAGGTCATGTGATGAATCTGCTAGACAGAGTCAGTCATGTAGTATAGAGAAGTGGCCAGTAGGTGTTATACATACTGATGAGGGTATAGCCTTATTGACTCCGGACGCCTTCGCTCGATTGAGGCCACGTGTGTCTAGAAGAAGAAGGCAAACACAACCGCCACGAGTGCTAGTGAAGATGCCATCTTCTTGCTAGCAGTGCCCGTATATGGCGTCGTGCTTGGAGCCGGTGGTGCATAAGTTGGCGGCGAAGAGGCCGGAGGTTGGACGGGATACGTTGGCTGCGTGGGAGGGGGCTGCGCGGGATGAGTTTCAACAGGGGGTTGACTTGGTGCTGGAGGGTAAGTCTGGACGGGTGGTTGCACTAGATGGGTCTCGACAGGCGGCTGCACAGGGTGGGTCTCGACAGGCGGTTGCACGGGATAAGTCTCGACAGGCGGTTGTACTGGATGAGTCTCAACGGGAGGTGTGACCGATGACTGAGCGGGGTAGGTGGGCGCCGGCTGGGTGACTGTGCTGTTCGGGTATGGAGTCGAAGGCTTTGGTGGTGAAGGCGGCAAAGTCTGCACCGGATTGGTCGGCACTGGATAAGTCTGCACTGGAGTTGTCTGGTTCTTGGCTGGAGAAGTCATGACCGGCGGCGGTGCAGTGGTGTTTGGCATGCGGTAAGTCTGCATCGTTGTTGGATAGGACGGCGCAGTCGTGTTCTTCTGAACGCTTGGGTATGGTATAGATTGGGTTTTGTAGGTTCGGGACGTAACAACAGGCGGTCCGTAGTGAGGAGCAGACGAGCTTGGTCGTGCGTAGCCTGATGACACTGGGGCAGAGCTCTTTGCCTTGGAAGTGCTAGATTTGGCCTGTGTCGTGGTTGCTGCTCCATATCCATTGCCTTGCGTACCTGTAGCCTTTGAAGAAGTCGAGCTGCTTCCGTTCTCCGTGAATGGAATGTATCCCAGGCATTCGGCGTATTGCGATGCACAGAAAGCACGGTTTGCATCTGGTGCGCCGCGACATTGATCGAAGAGATTGTCACATCGTGGGTTGCTGCCAGCCGTGCCGGTGGAGCTCGATCCAGATGAAGTCGCCGTCACCGAGACGCCAGGACCTGGTTGTCGAAGGAAGTAGCAGCCATCTGCAAGATCACAGATCTGGCCAGCTGGGTACTGATGGGCTGGGTTGCAGCTGTAGCGGCCTTGGCTGTCGCGAGAGCCAGGAGCTGGACAACCAGTCGAGCTCGATCCGTATGAAGATGCGGTCGCTGAGACGCCAGGACCAGGCTGTCGAAGAAAGTAGCATCCATCCACAAGGTCGCAGATTTGACTAGCTGGGTACTGATGAGCTGGGTTACAGCTATAGCGGCCTTGGCTATCATAAGAGCCAGGGGCTGGGCAAGATTGTGTGGATTGAGCAACAGCATCACGTTTGTGGTGAAGAAGATCGTCAATACCAGGAGATGGAGGATTCTCCTCCTGAGGCTGGCTTTCCTCAGGTGCAGTTTCAGGCTGCTCTACTGGCGGTTGCTCGGGTTCTTCCACAGGTGGTTGCTCAGGCTCTTCGACTGGCGGGGTCTCGGGCGCCTCAATTGGCTGAGCCTCGTGGTGAGTTGAGGAAGAGTGATTAGGTTCCGTATGCTCTGTGGGCCAAGTGTTGTGAGTTGAAATAGGGTGATGAGGCTCATACTCTATTGGCCAAGTGTGGTGGGTATCATGTTTGCTGGAAGAAGTATGATGGCCATAGCCTGAGGAGTGATGGCCGTAGGGCGATGCACTATGCGTTTCGTGGTATGCATGCGTCGATGATACCACGTAGGTTGTTGGCTTGCCATATGTCGTGTGGCCGCCTCCAGGGAGCTTTTCAGTCCCCGTCACAGTAGCCTGGACTGTCTGCCTGATCGTTGAGACCGAAGTGCTAGCCGCAACGGCAGCGATAGAGCCGGAAGAAGTTGTCAATGCTGCGGAGGCCGAACTAGCACTGACTGCCGCGATGCCAGCAGAGCTTGCGCTGGATGCAGAGTTAGAACCCGATTCGGAGCTGGACTGGGAGGCAGAGCCGGAGCTAGATGCAGCGCTGCTGGAGCTGCCAGCGTTGTTGCCAGCCGTCAAAACGGTGACTGTTGCGGTAGAGACGGTGGCCGACGCTGCAGCAGTTCCAGCAGGGACCGGTACTACCGGAACGGTAACCATCGATGCCTGCCCGCCGGTGACCAATGTCTGCGTACTGGCGAACTGTGTTGCGGCGCCTGAAAGGACAACCACAGAGACAGACTGAAGGCTGGGGTGACAGGCAAGGAGACCGATGGTACCGCTACGCTGGGCACTCCGGAGACAGGCAAGGAGACCGATGGTATCGCCACGCTTGGCACTCCGCCAACTGTCACTACCGAAACGCCTGCTGGTAGCTGCACAGAGCTGAGCGAGACGGGTAAGGAGACCGAAGGTGTTGCCACGCTGGGCACTCCAGGCAAAGAGATCGATGGTGTTGCCACGCTGGGCACTGCGCCGATCGTGAGTACTGGCACGCCTGCCGCTGGTTGAGATACGGCAGAAGTGCCAGGAATGGAGACCGATGGCGTTGCTACACTGGGGAGTCCCCGACTGTAAGCACCGGGACACCCGCTGCTGGCGCGGAGGAACTTGAAGAGCCAGATGAGGAGACTGGTGGTACCTCGACACTGGGCAGCCCACCAATCGTGATGACTGGGACACCTCCTGCTTGTTGAGCGCTAAAGTAGAAAGGTCAGCCATGACCATTTTGACGATTGAAGCTGGGTGGTATACCTCGTTGTTGTTGTGCCAGCAGCAGTGGTACTCCCAGACGTGGTCCTGGTTGTGGTCACTGGCAAAGGAAGGGGCGTCGTCACTGATAGAGGAAGATCAGGTAGCTGACGTCGCGCTCGACGGTATCTTTCCACTGCTAATAGTCAGTCGAGAGTACTCTGTCGCACTCGTGATCTACTCACAAGCTTCTGCTCCATGAGCCAAGGATGCGGCCGACAGTGCGGCCGAGATCGTGGTGAGCTTCATCCTGCTACGAAGTACCTGGTCAACTAGCACAATAGAACTCAGGAAGCAAGAAAGAAAAGCAAGCAAGCCCGACCTTTTGTGTATTCAAAGTGCACGCGCCTCACACAGCATCAGTTGAGCCCCTCCTGGACATCTCTGGTTGCTCTGCTCCTCTATTGAAAACTTGTGATAGAGTCAAGCTGACCAAAGAAGATCTCGTTGGTTACTTTACTCCATCGAACATGCGAGCATTTCGCAGGACATTGGAACAGACCCGCCAATGGTGTCCTCATTGCCTTGACAGGCATTCGAGCGCGAGTTGACCTTCTGCATTGACAATCGAAGATGCGAAGGCTGCGTGCTCGGAATGCTCGGATCAGTGAGGGGAGGGGAGTGAGGCATTTTGTATGTGTTGAAACTGTTGCCTTTCTGGTTGTAGCCGTCTAGTTGGCTGTCTGAATATATTAGAGTCATCTTGGAGTCATTGTATTTGTGCGCTCTCTTCACGCTCTGTGAGAAGCAGTACAGACCAGTGCACTACAAGTAACACCGGTCAAGTCACGACTTGATGGCATCTCAATAGAGACGCAAGGTTTGTTGTTTCCGGGCTCCGGGTCTTGCCAATGGCGGCCTGACCTCTCTGCTAAGCACGTTAAACGGCCTGGCTGTACCACAATTTGGAGCTGTCATGCTCAACCAGAATTTCTCATTCGCTGCTTGTTGAGCAGCTCGAAGCTCATCGATCTGAGCACGTCGATCATATCCATGGCGATGTTCAGCGCCATGTTCGGAAGTGTCAACAGAACACATGCAATGATGATGTTGAGAAAGCGGAGTTGGAAATGATAGGAAGTGAAGCTGGCGCCAAGACAATCACCCCTCGCGATCTTTTGTTGACGCGGGATCAACAACACAGCAGCTTTGCGACACGCGCACCACCTCCGACAGCACTACCACAACAACATCGCACCCAGCAGCGCATAACTGCAGACGATGCCGAGTATGGACTACAATCCTAGAATGAGCATGGCCGGCGGCAGGACGGTATCTAGCCAGCAGAAGAAGCAGAAAGAGCCAGATGAGGATGCTTTCATGACACTGGTATGCGCATACACAATCGAGAGCAGTGCCGGGCAGTGCGAACTGACGAGAGTATAGCCCGACAAGGAAATCGCAGGATGTATCAGCGACATTGGTATCAACTTCACGCTAGAGGACCTTAGGAAGCCCAATCCACAGCAAATCCAGAAAGTATTCGAATGGTTCGCGGAACTGCTCACCAACACGACGCGCGAAGTCGTTGCGCCAGCGATGCGCGCAGCAGCAGAGGACATGTGCGGCGACGACGCAGAGCGAATCTTCACAGCAGACACGCGCGAATTGATGGGCTTTTTCATCGTGATGCGCAAACTGCTCCTCGAGTGCGGCATCAAAGACTTCACCTTCAGCGACATCTACCGACCGACGCATCCTCGTCTGGTGAAGATCTTCAGCTACATAATCAACTTCATTCGATTTCGCGAAAGCCAAACAAATGTAATAGACGAGCACTACAACAGCTCCGAGCGCACGAAGAATACCATCGAGCAGCTATACCACGCGAACCAAGACAAGGAAGATCAGCTACACGAAATGCAACAAAATCGCAAAAATGTCGAAGCCGCGCTTCAGCAGAAAGAGCAACGATCCACAGAACTCAAAACCCGCCTGCTCGAGCTCAAGAAGGCCCAAGAACGCGTCACCGAAAAGCTCGAGCGCGTCAAAGGCGAACAGTCACGCCTGAAATCTCTCCTCGAAGACAAAACTACATCCGTCATGCAAACTCGCGCCGAAGCCGCGAAGCTCCGTCCCTACACTGAACAGTCCCCTGCACACCTCGAACAATCCCTACGAGACCTCAGCTCGAACCTCGCAAGCGACCGAAACGAGATCGAACGCCTCGATAAGCGCGCCCGGGCGCTCCAAACGTCCTGCGATACCTTCTCACTACTCCAAACCGACATCTCTTCTCTCACGCGATTACTGTCAGATCTGGATCAAGAGCTGCAAAAAGAAGAGGAAGAACAACGCGCTGCGGCGAAGAATCGCGATGCGTTGACGGAGAAGTCGAATAATGTGCGAGAAGTGGAGAGGCAAGAGAAAATGTTGAGGAAGCAATTACAACAATGGCAGGATCGGACGGAGAAGTTGCGGAAAGATGCTGAGACGAGGGCGCAGAACGCGAAGGGGAAGATGGAGGCTTTGCGCGCGACGCATCGGGAATTGACAGCTGAGAGGAGGGAACGAGGTGAAGAGGTGGAGAAGAGGAGGGTGAGGATTGAGCAGACGGAGAAGAAGGTAAGTCTAGGCGTGCTACTTGTGGGTTTTATGGAGTTTGAGATGCTAATTTATTTTCTAGATGGCCGACTTGAAAGAACAAATCGAGCACGAGGTACAGGCTGCGAGGGAAGAATACATGAAGATGGAGAGCCACATCCGGCTGTACATCACGGAAATGGAGCAGAACCTTTGAGAAGGATGATGAATGGCATTTTGGAGTGAAGCCTAAAGCGGAAGGGCTGCTGGTTGTACATACTTTTGACGATACCCAATGACTCTTTTTCTGTTCGATCCACTACTGTGCATAGCTACTCTGCTTGCGATGTTGCACTTGGCAGAGTTGATGAGTCCTGTTTCACAGTCAGCGACCACTCTTGCAATTGAAAGCTGCGATAAGTGATATGGGGAATATCGTGTTCAGATATAGAGATCGTGTCTCGTGCAAAGCTAGTCCGCAGCAAAAAGAGTACAAGTCTTTCTCAGACTGGTGCCAGCTGGTGTATCATCATGAAAGGGTGACTGGATGATAGGGTTGGTACTCACATTTCGATCATCGAATTGTATGAGGGATGCTGAAGTGTATCTGGCATTGGTATCTGCTTTAAGCTTGTTAGCATGGGCACAAGCAACGAATATGCTCAGTGTATGCGTGATGATAAACATAGTCAGGAATAATAACGTATTGCTCCACATGATTGTTAGGAACAGGTCTGTGAATTTAACTGTTGTTCTCATCATGAAAGTTAGTGCAAGAAAGAAGAGTGGACTCACCAAGAATCAGTAGCGCGCAGGCTGCGGCATTTGTTCGAAAGTGCACCAGCGCTGTGCAACTGTTCGAGCTTTGACAGTCCGGCCGACGGATAGATCGCCTAATCGTTTGGTCGTCATGTTAAGTATTGGAAGTTCTTCGTCCCACGGGCTCGGTTGCCTCTGGCCATGCGAACTACTGGGGTCTTCGGCCTGCGACTGCCATTCGGCTAGAATCAGCTTGCTGTTTGTGCTGTGCGCCGCCTCGACAGCGTTAGCGAAGGTCCTGTTCAGCCCTTGTGCAGAAAACGCTGAAGTCGGTCGATGCAACTCGAGAGGGTTCAGGATGGCGAGGATAGGCTGTGCATCCTTTCGACGCAGAGCAGTGTCCGTCTCTCCAGCTCGTTTCGCCACGTTGACGCCGTAGACAGCCAGATAAGCGCGAAGATGCGTAATATCTGGACAGAAGGCCAGCTTGAGCGTGCGTGAAGTCGATAAGAGCCGGAGAGTCGGTATCTGCAGCCAGTCGTCAAGGCCATCCATGCTTCTCGAGGTCGTCGCCGGTGGCTCTCGGAAGGCCGTTAAGAACTCGTCCTTGGAAGAGCAGATGATCAGAGTCGATGGCGGAGCATGCGACTTGAGGATATGCTGTACAAATTCCTGCACGTTCTGGATCTCCAGCACGACGTGACGCGAGGAAGCCATCTCTGGTGCTGATTCGCAGCTCAACTGAGACCCATGCACGCGTTTACGATGGGGCGCAGACCATCGCGTAGTACGAGGTGCTGCGACATGTGCACCTGTCTGAGATGTAGCGCCGCGTTCTCGCACGACATGCGTGTGAAGTTGGTAATAATTGGTGCAAAGGCTGAGATCTGAATCGGAAGCTTTTTCTCTGTCTTGCGCACGAGCCTCAAGCTCTTGGCATTTTCGGCCCGTTGCGCTTGCCTCCGCACTAGCGACTTCTTTATATCCCGGCCTTGATTCTGATTCCCATCACAACATTGTACAATGCACTATCGATCCTGGAAACAGCTACTATACTCATCAAAGACTTCAATACCACGCCACGACTTCATTTCACGTGCCCGGCCGCCACCAGCGCCGCCGCCGCCTTGTCTCAACGACCAGCGTTTTCGGGCGACAGTCAGCGCAGCGCTGCCGCTATAACACGAGACAAACGGGGTTGGGTTCGAGATGTATCTTCATGAATACATAGTACCCTACTCATGCGCAGTGGATCGCGCGAGAATGCCTGACCATTCGTCTGCAAAAGTTTGAACAGACTATATACCTCTACGAGCACCCTATATTCCTCGTGGCCAGACACTTCTGCGCCCCTATACCGAATAACATTAGATTTGACGAGAGTATGGCACGACTTATAAGCTTTCTAAGGGGCGCAAATCGCTGTTTGTAGCACTCTTAGCTGGCGGCACTCTTTGACTGCAATACCTGTCGGTCGACATCGAAAAGTCGAATACATGTCGGCAATATCAGAGATGATAGAGTTTAATACGAGCAGCTCTGCATCGCTGATTGATACGCCCTTTCACCTCCGCCTCACAATCGCAGATGATGCAAGACGGATCATTGCACCAACATGCACAATTCTGGGCCATCTCTTGCTTTGATTCGACCAGAGCATGAGGGAGCGGTACTCTTCAAATCTCAGCTCGAACTTTCGCACCTTCGCATGATACCGACTGTTTCCATACCGGACAAGATTCTTTGTTACAAGGCTTTCGTTACAAGGCTTTCGTTCCTATGTGACACTTCACGCGCCGCCTCGTCAGTTCACTGAATGGAACAATGCGATTGTCCCTCTTTGTCTCCGTATTGGTCGATGTGGCTCTGTCAAAATCGTTGTGGCCACATGAGCAGCAGACAAAATGATTATGGGAGGCATCTGGCTATATCTGTTCTGGCACGCAGTGCGTATGACATGCCAAATCCTTTACCTCTCTCACATTCGATCCGCAAATCTTTGAAAGCAATCGCACAAGCAAGACAAGCACTCGATACGCAATTCTCCGACACTCGAAACGACTACGCTGTAGAACAGCAACTACCCCGAACACAAACGTGTGCACCGCATCAGACTCGACACTATGAATCCGACACTTTCGAGAGTTGTTCTGTTCAACGAAGAGGACTCGTTTCACCGTATGGAGCATTTCACCTCTAGCGATGTACGGGGCCCGGATCTCACTTTTCCAATCCACCCGCTCTTCCAGACAATTGAGGGAACAAAGGACGATGAATATCGATATCCTGTCACGGCCTGTCGATTGGCATCCTTGCTGCTGGAAAAGGCTTTGCCGTTTTTCCATTCTATTCTCGTGGTGGGCGACTCTGTCGTAAACTGTAACAATGGTACACTCGAGCACATTTGTCCCGAACCAAAAGCTTCGCTAACCATTGTCGAGCAGCAGATGACACGCGCCAAGTTGAATGAACTTGCCACTGGTGTTCGTATCATCCCTAGTCCACCGGACAACAGCAATGTGGACGCATTGTGCGACCCACAGAGCCCCGTCACATTTCGGCAGCTGCCCGGCCCGGGTAGTGTTATACTTCTCAATGTCGACAGGCTCGATGACATTATGGAAGCGGAAGACGACGGACACTTTGTCGCCATGCTTTGGTCTACGATAGTTCTAGCCACCACTCTCGTCCACGAGCTGGTCCACGCGGCAGTGTACAGCATGCACACATGTCGTTGCACTGGCATATTCGTCGGAGGATCGCAAACCTCGGAAAATGGCTTCGATCTAGAAACCTTCCTATTCGGTGGTATTCTACATCGGTTCGGAGTAGCGGATAACCTGCCTTGCTACTTTATCGATGAAAAACCAAGCTCTTTTCTGGGCATGATCTGTTGCGAAGAGTATCCAAACCGCACCAGAATGAATAATCTTGCACCAGGGATTCAAGCAAGGTTCCGAGGCCCTCCACTCGCTGACACCTATGTCTATTGGAGTACGCCTTTCCCTTGGGTCCATAACCTGTTGCAGCAAAGCTTCTGGGACAATGCACTAATAGGTGGTAACAACGCGTTGCATCCGCCACGGACTTCTGGGGTGATCATGACAGAAAGTGCAGATCCAGCGGTCAAAGCGCAACAGCAGCAAATTCGTGCTATACAGCTCATGGCAAGTGGTGAGTACGAGGTCAACGACCGTGGCATTATTTCCCTGAGCCCAGCCGCTACTGAACCAGAAGACGATGACAGTGAACGGATCACGACCTCGTCTGAAGGAGAAGAAGAAGAAGAGCAAAAGGAGTAAGTGGTCTGATGGCCGCTGACTGAAGCACAGCCGTCTGTCTTCGAGTTAAGGCTGCAAAGAAGCCGGACAGGATCACCTACCAAATGCTACTGTCCATTGATAGAAGCGCAACGACTCAAATCCTTCAAGCTAGACAGATGCTCACCATGTTACAATGAAAGATTGCCATTCACTTCCGAACCCCTCTCTTTTCGCTTCGTATGCCCGCTTCCTTCGTTGTCGACCACGACTCCGTGCAGGCCGACATAAATAGCCTCATGACAAGGGTACACTTGTGTTTGATAAGCGCCCACCCTGTGTATTGTTATTCGATTTCAGGTAGACACAACTCATCGATAATGACTAGAACCTCGCTCCTGCTTCACCGCGAGGCCTCCAGGTGAGCCACTCCCTTCCTTCTCCAACAAAATTCAAACCCACCAGATCCTGCCTGATATGATTCGAATTCGCGAGAGCACTAACGGTCCTAGGCACAAGAGTGCGACTGCCTTGTCGCTCAATGACGATTAGCAATCGCAGCAAACACACATGCATTTGGCATATACAAATAGACACGAACCACAAAGTTTGCACGTTCGATCTAGCATCACTATCTGTCGCTCAATCACTATCATGAAGATGAAACTGCGCTGGGAATCCAACAATCCGTTCGAGAATCTCGATGGAAAGGATGGTGAAGGCAATGAGGTACGTGGTCATGTTACGCCCACATCGCAGAGGATGACCACTCTGACCAAAGCACAGATCGAAATCCCTCTCAGCCCTGCCGAGAAAGTCTTCAATATCGTTGAACTCGCCGAGCAAGTCTTCCTCTACCTCCCTCCACGCGATATCCTCGTCAACATCCAACGCACCTGCAAGCAATTCCAGGCGGTCGTAGACGGTTCCAACTCACTCCAACAAGTACTATTCTTCGAACCCATCTCAAACATCAAACTCCAACTAGCCGCTTGCTACAAAAGATGGCGATGCGCCGGAAAATGAATCCTATCAACAGAACGGAACTGGGGCTGCGGAGACGACAAAGACTCCTATTGCATCTGGATCCACCTCCTAGTTCGCCGAATCGAAGAAAACGATCCGAAATTCGAAGCAGGTTGCACATACATTAACGCGTCCTGGAGAAGACAACTCGCCTCGCAACCTCCAATGTCGGAGTGCGTTCTGCTTGACGATGATGATGCGATGGCAACGCAGGACAATTATGTCACGGCACAAAATCCGCAAGGAATGTTGTTCAGCCAGATTGCGAAGCTTTGCACGGGGCGTGCGAGAAAGAAACATATCTTGGTCGAAGGCGTTAGGGGCCGTGATTGGGCATGGTACCATATGCCTGCAGGTGAACTGTTGGAAGGGATTCGCGCCAGTGCACACAATCATGATGGACGTTCGGAATGCAATTGGTGCGATAGTGGCGGACACTATCATGATCTTGTTGGAGAGGCCAAAAAAGCGGAGGAAGCAAAGCGTGCTCAGCGCGAAGCTGGATCATAGCCGCAGATGCATTGTCTGGACTATCGTTTGAGCTTGTTCAGATCGGCATTCACTGATAGTATGGGAAATTGTTTTCTTGGTCCACCCACCATCTCGTTGATGAGTTCTTGATGATTTGCCGGCAACTTTCTGTAACTTTCTGTGACTCCCAAAGACATCTGAAGCTCCAATGATATGCTGAGCGATGCGAGAATCATCATTTAAGCCATGAGAGATATGGACCCACGGAGGTGTGGTTGTTTGAATCTAGGAGGTGTCGTGCGCACGTTTGACTGCCCGGCCAAGTACTGCTTAGTCAGCTTCCGCACCCCACATCATCATCAGGCGAAGAGGCATGCCACAAACCACAGCAGGTAACTTCCCGCGGAACAATACACGGTCAAGAGCAGCAGGTCGCACTTGCTCACGAGCTGGCTGTGGCACTATGGAGTCCATCAGCAAGATCAGCTCGCTGCTGGAGCAAGGTATGCACCCAACCAACACTACCTCAACAACATGGACAGCGAGTTCCTCAGCACGAAGCGGCTACACGTTCGTACCCTGACTGATCGACGCCGTACAGCACGCGACCTCACGCTCGAAGCCGCCCGCGATGCTGGACCACGAAGGAATACGAAGGCGCTGCCGGCGGCGCAGATCAAGAAGATGTTGGACAGCAAACACGAGCGAGAGGTGCTAGACGGGCTGCGGAAAGTGGTTGCGGTAGGCCAGGACCATCAACTGTACATGCACGTTGGAGCGACACAAGTTGATCATAAGAGATGTAGATGCAATATGCCAATCCTCCGCAACCGACTCTCACTTTCTTTCCCGCTGTTCTCAAGACGCTGTCCAATCCATACCCTTCCACGAGACCACTGGTATACAATTACTTGATACATCATGCCGAAGCAGATCCGGATACCGCGTTACTGGCGATCAATACGATACAAAAGTCGCTGTCAGATACTAATCCGAGAGTACGAGCTATGGCGTTGAAGACTATGTCTGGTATCAGGATTCCCATGATCGCACAAATCATCAGCCTGGCGATCAAGAAGGGCGTCAACGATCTTTCGCCTCTCGTGCGGAAAGCTGCGGCACTGGCTTGTGTGAAATGCGTACAGCTTGATGAGAGCACACGGCCGCAGATCGAGGACTATATCTCTACTCTGCTCGGAGATCAGCAGTACTATGTGGCAGGAGCTGCAGTGCAAGCTTTTATGGAGGTCTGCCCGGATCGCCTAGACCTCATACATCCTGTTTATCGCAGGCTGTGCAAGATGGTCGTAGACATGGACGAGTGGGGACAGCTCGCTGTAATTCGACTATTCACGATATATTCGCGCAAGTGCTTTCCGAAACGCACTACGCGTGTGAAGCGAGCAGCAACTCAGGAACAGCGGGCGAAGGATTTTTACGAGGACATGGAACCGCAGGAGGAGACAGAAGAGGATTATGAGGAAGTCGAAGCGATGGATGCAGATCTTGAGCTATTCCTGAAATCGATCCAGCCGCTCCTATCGTCTCGCAACTCGGCCGTCATCCTCGCTGTTACCCGGGCTTATCTCTATCTCGCTCCTTCGACACACCTCACAAAAGCGGTTGGTCCGCTGATGGCGTTGCTTCGGTCACCCCAGGACATTCGACAGGTGGCTCTGTACAATATCGTCCAAGTGTGCCTAATCGACCCTGCTCAGTTCGTACCGTACTTCCGTCACTTCCTGGTTCGCGCAACAGAAGCTCCTCAGATCTGGCGACTCAAGCTGGAAGTCTTGACATTAATGTTCCCGCACAGTGGCAAGGAGATACAGGAGCTAATTCTTGCCGAATTGGAGCACTTCTCGAAAGGCCACGACGCGAATCTGGTTCGGGAAAGTGTTCGTGCCATTGGCCGATGTGCGCAGGCATCCAGTGATAGAACGTCACGCCGGTGTCTGTCTCTTCTACTCAAGCAGATCCGCAGTCCGGATGCGAATCTGGTTGGCGAAGCGATGGAAGTGGTTCGACATCTCATTCAACGAGCACCAGAGGATCATCGCAAGACCGTCATCAGGCTAGCGAAGAACCTCGATACTCTTACATCGCCTTCTGCACGAGCGAGCATTGTCTGGCTGATTGGAGAATTCGCTGGAGTCGATCCGGAAAACAACATCGCAGCTGATGTATTGCGCATCTTAGTCAAGGACTATGCTGATGAGAGCGATGAAGTGCGCGCTCAGACAATTCTCCTCGCTGCGAAAGTCTACTTGCATTATCTGAATGGCAAGAACGAGAAGCAGAAAGCAATCGATGCGTTGAATCCGGAACAGAAACCGGTATCTACCAGCACTGTACTCTCGCCGACTGAAGAAGAGAACGACGGCTTCCGAGAAGACGCGTTCTCAACACAAGATGATGCCTTGCCATCGGAAGAGCAAGATTCAAAACATCCCATTGAAGTCCTCTATCAGTATACTATGCTCCTTGCACGATACACGCCTTCATACTCCCTCCGCGACCGCGCTCGACTATTCCGATCTCTCCTCTCAGTGCAAAGCAGTACAGAGCTTGCATCTCTACTACTCTTAGCACCCAAACCCGTCCCACAAGCGCCTTCTCCTTCTGAAAGCCACAAGACTCTACTCCTCGGAACGACTTCCTTAGTTATCGGATCTGAGGCAGGAACGACCGGAATGCGAGGGTACGAGCCTCTGCCTGAATGGGTTGAAAGTGGCCGGGAACCAGATCCAAAGTTGCGAGACGATGGTGATCGAGCGACGCAGAAGGGTGCGTATGTTCCAGAGCGAGAACTGACGGCTGCGCAAAGATTAGACGAGGGATTGGAGAAGGATCCTGGCTATAAAAGCAGTATGATTGGAGGTCCGAAGAAGGAGAAAACATTGGATGCTTGGTTGGACGAGGAGAGTGAAAGTGAAGAGGAAAGCGAGGAGGAAGAGGAGACGGAGAGTGAAGAAGAGACTGACGAGGAAGAGGAGAGCGAGTATGAGACAGACAGCGAGGAGGACGAGAGAGCGGGTTTGGTGAAGTCGTAACAGTCTACAGTATTGGCCTTTGGATAAGCTGAGCGAGGCAGCATATGTGACTACATTTCGATGAGCATGTGACAATACATCGTAGATGCTACGCACAGAAACTTTGCGCGGTTTCCAAACTTGCGGAGAGTCCTCTGGATTTTATTGTTTACTGACCGGCGTGCTTCCCTCTCATTGACAGGAACTCGCTGCCTTCTGGTGTCATCTCCTGCTTGCCCGATGGCGTATTCGCGGCCTGAATTGGAGAATAACATCTCGTGAGTTCGTCTTCGTCGGCCACATCTCAACCGGTGATAGTGGTAGTGAGAATGATTCCTGGTATCCTTCTGAAGTGGGTCGCCTCAGAAATCTGAGCATAAGCCAGCTTTCCACACCAGCTGAGATTCACTGGAAAAGGTGAAGTCGAGCCGACCAGATCTGCATTGGCGATGACAATGTTTCGCAGAGGCTCAGGTCCAGACAAGGCTTCATATTTTCGAAGTCCAGCAATCGCTCATCCTGTCATAAGAACATCCTTGCCTTTCCCTTTGGCAGCCGCAGGTGGTGCTCCATTCGCCGCCTCGGGCAGCTTCTTGAGCTTCAGCTCAGCAGATTCCTTGACCGCTTCTGCAAGCACTGTCCTCGTCAACACAGCCGCTTTGACAGCACTGTCGATCAATCTCTCGCTTTCCACTCCAGCATCACCTTTCATCCACATTTCTGAGATCTCGTCTCGTGAGTGCATATAACCAACCACACAAGCCGCTCGAATGTCCTCCTCCGGTGGCGCAGGATCCAGAACGAATTCCGTCTCATTCGCACCTGAACCCGGTTTTCTCTCAACCACAGCCGCCACACCACCGCTCACCAGATCCACGCAGTCGATGCCCGCATCGCACAACGCCGCACTCGCCACGGTGATGCATCCCGCCAGAACACTCATAAGGCCCCATCCTGTACCCTTTCCACTCCTTCCCGCATCTTGCAGATCCGGGAAGCCATCCTCCTCGCCCTCCAAAATCGTCACGACAACTTCACATCCAGCTTTTGGCCAGCGCTCTCCGATAATCACGCCCCGTAACGCAGTCTCTAAATGCTGAGCTAGGTCCCTCTCGCTTGCATCCCGAATACAGCCTCTCCGTACCCGCGTCGCGAATGGCGCGAATTTGATGTGTGTTGTGAGAAGGAGATTGGGGCTGAAAGCTGCGGTGCGAGGGAGTGGCCGGGGGCCGTGGACTGTGCAGATGATTTTGAGGGAAGATGTGAGAGGCGTCAGAAGAGCATTGGCATCTTCTGGTGTTGATGAAGTGTCTTGAGGTGAGATTTCGTAGTATGCGCTTCCGCTTGCTGAAGGCACTACGCCAGTGCGAAGGAAGATTTTGCGGTGTTCTTCTGCTTGTCGGGTCCTTGAAGGTCTTGTAATATGTGATGGGTATTCGAAAATCGGGGGCAGTGCCGCCTGCTGGAGGGTTGAGACGGCGGCGATCGGATTGCATTGCTTCTGTTCTTGTTTCTTGAGATGTTGATGTTGATGCTTGGCATCGACTTTCCAGAGTGAAGTTTGGCTGGAGATGGAACGCCACAAACGCCGCAAGGGTTCGATTGGTCGTTCCTGCAGATGCGTCATTGGTTTGTGGCTGTGCGCTTCACACACTCACGAGGCCTCGATAGCTGCTGATCCCAGGCGGCGACATTTCGATTCTGTTCTCTCTTACTTCTCTCCCACCAACACACAACACGAGAACGGAACTGCGGGTCCAACATGTGCGGCAGCGACATCTTCCTCGGCCTCATCGCCATCCTCTTCCCACCCATCGCCGTCTGGGTGAAGCGGGGCATCTGCTCGGCAGACAGTCTGATCAACATCGCCCTCTGCTGTAAGACTCCACTCGCATCCACTTCAAATGTCCTCTACTAACGTTCCTCCCAGGTCTCGCATACCTCCCCGGCCTCCTCCACGCCTGGTACATCATCTCCATCTCCCCCGACCCGACCTACGAGCAAGTCGCGCAACAAGATGCCGAGCGCGGCACAGTCACCTACTACTATGTTCAGACGACCGGCCAGCCACAATACGCGGCACCACAGCAAGGACAGCAAGGCTATGGGACCGTGAACGCCAGCGCGCCAAATGCGCAGTTCCCGCAACAGCAAACGAAACCTCAGCCACGTCCTGCGCCGGCTGACGTGCAGCCTCCGGCGTCCTCGTCGCAGGCAGGACCGAGCAATGGCACAGACGATGCTCCACCGCCTTCGTATCAGCAGGCAACTGGGGATAATAAGATCCAAGGGCCATGAGGGAAGGACACAGTGAATGAGATGTGCATACGATAAGACGTGGCGTAAGTGGGTATGGATATATGAGTTTGAAGGAGTTTGGGTTCGGCATTACAGGTTCTTAATCATGAGTAGAGTTGCTTCTACAGGATTACGGTTGTAAGTATGTATCGACAGGAAATGCGACAAATTTTTGATTTTGTACCACCACACATCAAGGGCTTGGACATCTCTGGGGACTGCCATCTACGCAACATCTTGTCATCTACCAATGCATTCCCGACTTTCAATCTCTATCGGATTGCGAAGATGCAACTCGCTCGTCCAGAAAAGAGGAGAAGGACATTGAGAGGACCAATGACCGGCGAATGTCGTGCAGCAGCGAATTCATTTTCGCGATCTCGACGACTTTTGTTACGTGCGCACTTACTTGTCTCCAGTCATTTGCATCTCAGAAGCTTGAACTACATAGGATATATATGTACAGAGTCTGAGAAATGATTGAAAGACTGTGTTCGAGGACTTCACAGCGAGACCATCGTTTTGTGGCTGTCCATCGTGTCAAAACATTCAAAACTGCAGCGTAGCCTGTTATTCATGTTTATTCAGGTTTGATGTTAGCATCCAGGAATTGAATCGCAAGGGGAGGACGAGACGACTGACTTTCGGAAGCTGAGCCGAGGCGCTAGCAAGGGTTCTTGGTGGGCTGCTTCTTCAATGACTGTATGTAGCGTTGTTTTCTGGAAAGTGACATCGATCATCGTCTCCAAAGCACTTGCACCAGTCGCCAAACTGAAGACTCTTCGCTCTGTTGGACTGCTCGCGAGAGCGACAAAACGACATCAATCTCTTCAGCGCATAGAGCGAATTCGCCCACAACAATTGCAAGCTCGAACTTTTGTATCCAGCCGAATCGCCAACATGGCAGCAACACCTCTGGACGACAAGGCCAAGAGCCTTATTGAAACGTCATATCCTCAAGCCAAAGGAGCAGATAGCGATCCAGCCAAGCTGACTTCAGCTATCTTTACAACCATCGAAGTACGGCACACGACCGATTCCGTTACGCAGCACCACTAACATGTGAGTGCAGTACTCGCCCGCCGAGAAGACGGACATCGATCAATGGTCCACCACTGCCGCCCACATTGCATCCCCCAACGAAGACGCTGCGAAGACCGCCGAACGCTTATCCCACCTGAACACGCACCTTGCATCCCGCACCACCATTCTCGGTAGCAAACCCAGTGTCGCAGATATCGCCCTTTACACAAAGCTTGCTCCGGTGGTCAAGAGCTGGACACCAGAGCAGCGAACCGGAGAGCAAGGCTACCACCATATCACACGCTTCATCGACTTCGTCCAGAATGCTGAACTATTCGGCCTGAAGGTGGAAGACAGCGAGAAGGTCGAGATCGACGCCAGCAATGTCGTGTCACCGATCAAGCCAATTGACGCCAAGGCAGAGAAGGAGCGAAAGAAGAAGGAGAAGGCTGCAGCCGCCGCGGCAGGTGCAGACAGTGCAGCAGCAGCAGGAGGGACAGTCACATCCGCAGCCAGCGACGCGACGAAACAGGCTGAGAACCAGAAGCCAAAGAAGGAGAAGAAGGACCTTGGCGACAAAGTGGCAGATGCTGTGGGTGCAGCAACACCTGGTGAGAAGAAGGAGAAGCCCAAGAAGGAGAAGCAGCCGAAGCAGCCCAAGAATGCCCCAGCCCCAGACAAGCCGTTCGGCCCTGCTCTTATCGATCTTCGAGTGGGACACATTTTGAAGGCGATTCAACACCCAGACGCTGAGAAGCTCTTTGTCAGCACAATCGATTGTGGAGATGCTCCAGGCACAGACAACACATCCGAGTATGAGGGCAAGACCGTGCGGACGGTGTGCTCTGGCCTGAATGGACTTATCCCTCTCGAGGAGATGCAGAACCGCAAGATCGTTGCAGTCTGCAACCTCAAACCTGTCACTATGCGTGGTATCAAGTCATGTGCCATGGTCCTCGCTGCCTCACCACGCGGCGATGACGACCACGCAGGCCCGGTCGAGCTCGTCAACCCTCCAGCCGACGCTCCAGCCGGTGAGCGCGTTTACTTTGAAGGGTTCGAGGGCGAACCCGATGCAGTGTTAAACCCAAAGAAGAAGGTCTGGGAAGACAACCAGGTCGGCTTCACGACGACTGCGGACAAGGTTGTTGCCTACGAACCGACCAAGGTTGAGAAGCTCAAAGACAGCGGCAAGACCGAGATTGCCAAGTTGAGGACCAAGCAAGGCGAGTGTACCGTGCCGACTCTGATCAACGCCAGCGTACGATAGAAGACTACGAAGGATGTGGAAGAGCGTGTTGCCATTCCGCTGAAGCGACATGATGATGGCGACTCAGCTGTGTCCGGATTCCCACACTCACGTCGAAATTCGTCGCCGGATCCTGATGTCTCGCAAGGTCCAGTCGTCATTGGCTGGTCATTCCAGGACAAGGACGGAAAACTGCAGCTGCAGTATACAAAGGACCAGTGAACGCAGTGCAAGGATTGGCATCGAGAGCAGGGGAACTGTGAAGAGTACGAAGAAATGACGATGCATGACATAGTTGATGCAGCATAGAAGAGAAGATACTCAGCTAAAAGGCATTACTGAATGAGGGATTTCAGCTTCTGCTCAAGTGTGCCATCCGTTTTCCTTTCACGCGTGCTCGTTTCAATGGCATAAAGACGACCAACACCTTTGATATTTACTTGGGCGCATTCGTTCTTCACAGTCACCAAATTTGTATCGAAATGTGAAGGGCTTGCACGTTGTTCGAAAGGGCAAGATCCCCGAAAGTGGCAGTTTGCTTCCGATTTCATCGTATCATCTACTTGCGTCTGGTGCTGCGCCTTGTCGCAACAGATCCATCGTCTCGGGCGCCTCGCTGTCGCTATCATCACTAGCATAAGCCCTACCATTCTCCAAATTCGCACTGGTCAGAGTTCTGCTTACACTCGGCGGAGGAGCATCCGGCTCATCAGTATATGTTTCCAAGTTCACGGCCACACCAGCAGCAGTCGCAGTTGTAGGTTCTCTCTCCGCAACAGTCTCAGCGTCTTTCCCTTCCTCTCGTCTCCCAATGATGACTGATCCTGCTACGAGGAATGAGGCGCCGAGCCACCAGAGACCTGTTTGTTACGCGAAAGCGTCAGCTCGACGTGATTTGTGTTTTTTGGGCATAAGAGTTGGATTGTGCTTACCTGGCAGAGATTCTTTAAAGACGACCCATCCCAAAATTGCCGTAAGCATGAAATTCGCGCTTGTATTTATTACGCTGACGCGGACAGTACTTGATGCGAGACGCAAAGCGTTTGTGAAGAGACCCCACATTACGGCGTTGAAGGCGAGGTTCATGAGGAAGAAGAACTGTGATAGAGAATAATTCAGCAATAGGACGCCAGTGCTTGTAGTGTTCGAGGCTTCTCTTCTTGTTTCTTCTAGATTGTTTGAATCCTGACTCCATGGGTTGCATTGTTACTTACACCACGTACGAGACCTTCCACTATTACACTTTCATCTTTCATGCCGAGGAGGTGCGAGATGGCTGTTGCCCAGGTTGTGGTCAATTGGGTTGTGGTAAGTTTTGCGAAAACGCCATTGAGGGCTGCACAGCCGCCGGATGCGATGGCATATGTGAGCCACTGGGGAGTTGAACGGGATGCCATGATGGATGTGAAGATCTAAGTGCCAATAGAGGAGGGGGATGGAAGCGATGCTATGGAGTGAGGTGCAGGGGCGGCTTGGCATGTGCTATGTCTTGGCAGCAGTGGAGTGATGCGATACTGTTCATCCAGCTTGCTAAGAAGCACATTACAGACGAATTATGGTGGCAGAGGGTTGTTCGATTGGGTTCAAAAGCTTCGCGTATTTGACATTGCTGCATGTCTACGTTCGGTCTGCTGTGTCCGAATCTGGGCTTGTGATATGGCTGCTACCGCATGCATGCCTCTAAAACCACCAAAGCCTTAGTCTGTGCCTCCATATCCCAAGGGCCACTCTCTCTCGACTTTATGCGCCCTCTCAAGCACGCGCATTGACGTGTTAACTCTCAATAAGCACGCTTGCGTTTCTTATCATTCCGTTCTCGTGGATATCGTGTTGCAACCTCTCCCAGGCTGCAGGGTTGTACTGTGTCATGAAAGGCCTTGCAATCCTCTTCAAGTTTCACTTTCACTCGAGGTTCATGTTCCCATCTGAACTTAGGCCAGTTTTGATGTAAGCATTTGCGCCTGACATCACACCTGAAAACGTCTTTCTACGGCGCTTTGTCCTTGGACTGGCAAGCCACGATCTTGACCTTCTCCGCCTCCATCATTTGGGAGTTGTCCATTTTGAACTTGACGTCCTTAATGACAAAGGTCCAGACTTCGTCGCAAAACCGGTACACATCGAGATGTCCCTACCAGATGCGTCAGTCTTGCTCCAGACCAACCAATATTGGACTGTCCTCCTCTGGCTATCGAATGCCATACCTTGAATGTCATGCGTGCCTTGACCTTCTCTCCGAGAACTTGCGCGATGTGCTGGTCGAAGTTCGCCATTATGCGCATAGCAAGTTGCGGCTCAATCCTCCTCGAACTGATCAGATCGTCCAGCGTGTCGGCGAGAGCGAGACCAATACTGCGTGAAGCGGTCAGCGATTATGCCCCTACCTGTTCTTTCATGCGCATACGATGTGCCTCTGTAGAGCTCATAGAAGCCCTGTTGCGCCGGTTGCGCCATCTTTGATCGCGGTTTCGAGTGGTGTTCGTAGTCGAGCGATCCTAGTGCCGCTATTGTCGGCGAACGCGGAGAGCGGATGAGACGTTCGTGAGATCACCCCTAGTAAATACCGTTGTCGAGGTGTCTGGGGCGAAAGAAGGCAGGACAAAGGGCAGATGGGAAGTGAGTATACAGAGCGGCACATGCCAGGCGGGGCGGAGCCGCGATCCTAAAAGGGTTTAGCGCAGGTTGTGAGCTCGCCGATGTCATGCAGCCACACAGCTCTCACAGGCAAACGTGCAAGTGAATCTTCGACGTGCCTTTCACCTGATCCATCACCGAGTACGAGCGACAACGATGGGCGGCTTATACTGGGGCGCCACTGGCGCGGGCACCGCCCTCACCGTTATTGGTCTATGTACGCGAAGCACAGAGCGCTACAGGAGGCGGAAGAGGCGAAGCTGACGAGATGGGAATACAGATATGCTCTTCCAGGGCGAAGGAGAGGCTTTCAATGTCGGCGCCTTCCTCGAATCGATATCGCCGTACGCGTGGGCTTCAACGGGCATTGGGCTTTGCATCGGGTTATCAGTCGTGGGAGCAGCATGGTCAGTACATCTGGTGGACGCCCGCAAAGAGTCGCGCGAAGGAGAAATGTGGGAAGACATCATCATGGACAATTGCTGAGACGCGAGCAACAGGGGAATTTTTATCACAGGCACATCGATCCTCGGAGGAGGTGTAAAGGCACCACGAATCCGGACGAAGAACTTGATCTCGATCATTTTCTGCGAAGTCGTGGCCATCTACGGCGTCATCATGAGCATCGTGTTCTCTGCGAAGCTGGAGAACGTGTCAGGGCCCGGGATATACTCTGCTGGCAACTACTTCACAGGATACGCACTGTTCTGGTCAGGGCTATTGGTCGGCGCGTGCAATTTGATCTGTGGCGTGTCGGTAGGCATCAACGGTTCAAGTGCAGCGCTCGCCGATGCTGCAGATGCGAGCTTGTAAGTTTCGTTTTGACCTGGATACCAGAAAGCGCTACTAACATTACATAGATTCGTCAAAGTACTGGTCATCGAAATCTTCTCGTCCGTACTTGGGCTGTTTGGCCTCATCATTGGACTGCTTCTCAGCGGAAATGCCGACCCCTTCACAGCGCCTGGTAGCAACTAGATGTCCGTATAGGAAAGGAAGATGTTGCGGCGTCTTTCGCTGTCTTAGTGCCTTCGACAAAGCAGTCGCACTGAACCCAGGGCCGCCAACAGGGAAATATGCATTCGCAGGCGCATCAAGGACACACATGCAATTAGCGGGACTGGACTGAGAGCCACAGGTAGGCTTTGTATGTACGTATTGTTGTCACGAAACGTGGGCAATATCACACCGAATCACTGATCTGATCCCATCAACTCATCGTATGTCCACCTTTCATCTGTGCCTGTGAAGCGGCGACGCCTCCTGAGAGCAACGACTTTCAAGGTGATCCAATCCGCGATGGTCACACTTCGGAAGCAGTTGACTGGCATACAGGGAACTCTACGTACCCGACACGCTCGAACGATGAGCACGTTTCGAACATAAAGGAAGTGTTAGCAATCGCCCGCAAATTCGAGGCGGGACCGGATGGCAGATATATCACAAGATGTGTATAGAACGGTCTCCATGCCTGCGAACTGGAATTGCCAAAGCAGGACCCCGCAAATGACTTGAGCCGCGTCACAGTTTTGGGAAGGCAGCAGTACTTTGGCAAAGCCGCGGCATTACCTGCGCTCCACTTACCTCGTCACAGGAAGTTCTGGCGCGCGAACAAACTGAGAAGATAGCGTCTTCGGAAGGGAGGTGAAAAAGGTCAACAGCGCAACAATCTTAGTCCATCTATCCTGACAAAGGAAATCTATCTCTACACAAACAGTTCGAGGTGTGAGGCCCTCATTTCGCACTTCTATTGGTGTCGGATATTCCTATCCAGCATGTTATCCACGACGTCCCCGAAGAATATTCTGGCTACCTGGTCACCTGGTCCGTATGCCGAAAAACGTTTACCAGGCGTGGTACATCTAGTAGTGCACCTTGTTGTTCTCGACCGCATCAGCACTCTGATCGCCCTCTGGGTCCGCAGTGGACAGCTCGCCACCGTCACGGCGCACACGGAAGTGCACCTTGTTGTTCTCCACGGCATCGGCACTCTGGTCGCCCTCGGGGTCCGCAGTGGACAGCTCTCCTCCATCGCGGCGGTGGTTCACTTTGTTGTTCTCAACCGCATCGGCGCTCTGATCGCCCTCTGGGTCCGCAGTCGACAGCTCACCACCGTCGCGGCGGTGGTTCACCTTGTTGTTCTCGACAGCATCGGCACTCTGGTCTCCCTCAGGGTCCGCAGTAGATAGCTCTCCTCCATCGCGGCGGTAGTTCACTTTGTTGTTCTCAACCGCATCGGCGCTTTGATCGCCCTCTGGGTCCGCAGTCGACAGCTCTCCTCCATCACGACGAATGCGGCGAACACGGTAATGGACTTTGTTGTTCTCAACCGCGTCGGCACTTTGATCACCCTCAGGGTCAGCAGTGGACAATTCGCCTCCATCCCGACGCTCATAAGGCACCATGTCAGAGCGAAGGGCGACCGCTCCTCCGTTGGCTCTCTATGAATCGTTTATCAGTGGACATCCGCAACTTAGTAGCGACAGCCTTACCTCCTGGACGGGCGCTGCCAGAGCGCTAGCGGCGAGGAGTGTGAAGATGCTGAAAGTAGAAGTCTTCATGGTAACAGCTTGACCTAGCGGAAAAGTTATGATGTTGTTTGTGGAAAATGGTGCAGAAGTGAGATCGAGCTTTCTTGTGTTTGCTTGGATGCTGTAGATGGAGGAGACCAATGTGGTTCACTTCTGCTTTTATATATTGTACATCGCACGTTTCGACTTAGGCGATCCTCTGTGCAAGACGAGACACTGAGCCGGTGCTAGAGCAGACCAAGTACAAGCCGGAGTCCGCACGCTCCTTCAGGCACTTGAACTCGATTGGGATACCCAGACAACCCAGATTTGGCAAGCATGTGAACCTATCGCTATGCACTCTCACGGCAGCGTACGAACGGACTTCGGTCGCTGCGGGAGAGCGAAGACATCGGAGCGCGAGCGCGGCCAACTTGTCATAGTGGAAGCAGAGGCTACCATTTCCATTGGTGCTGACGTACTAGTGGTTCAGATCCGTATGTGCTTGATTCCGACACAAGACACACGCCAACGGAGACCGATTATCACGACATCTGTCTCCGAAGCCAAACCAACTGACATCACGTCCAAGCACAGAGCTCTCAATGGGCAACAACGCTTCCGAGTAATGGAGGTCACGACTACGATCCTAGTCTTCTAGATTGTACGAATCATTTGCTTCAGCTGCCGAAATCGATGATCACACAAGCTAGCTAATGCATTCTCGTTGCTTCCAAAGGAATGCTACAGGACTGAAACCCAACGGTCAAATGAAAGTCCAGCTCGTCCCATTTCTTCAGATCCGTATAGCCATTTGCCACCACTTGTTGGCAATGGTGCGCATGAGTAAAATTCAGATCTCTATCAGCCAGTAACCCGACGCCGCTGGAGCTGCCAGTGTAGGCTGCCCCTCCCAGAGTACGGAAGAATTTTTTTGGTAATACGCACAATGCCACCAGTGCTGCCCATGCGTGCTCCACAAACCATTTCCTTCCCCTTTCAGCAGAATATCTAGGGGCACAGCGTCGTCCCAGGTTGGCGCAATTCGCTTCGTAAAGTAGCCCCAGCCTTGCCGTTCATGCTCGCGGGAGTACATCTCAAGGAAATCTTGATCCAGGTCGGCGTCGTAACAGGGTAATGGCGTCCAGGAATACGACCATAGTTGAAATCGGCAGCCTAGAGAGCGGGCTTCTGATGCTGTCCTTCCACAACTAAGAATGGTTGCTTGAGGGCTGTATGAAGCTTCAGAAGCGATAGACGTTGCGAGCAATCGATCATCGATGCTGGCTGTAATCCAGTGCAGGAAAAGTAGAAGCAGGCATCCCGCAATCAGGCCTCCCGCAAAGACCGTTGTCGCTCGCTGCGTCATCGATCGATATCGTCCAGAGCTTGCGGTGCAGGGCTCGTCAGAGCTAGACATTCCACTTCCTCCCAGCTCTTCTTCTGGAGTGGGCTCTGCCATCGACAGTCTAGAGTAATTTGCTTTTTGGTCCCCCATATTCGTCCTCTGTGCCAAGTTGTAATACGGCCTTCGCGGATGAGATGTCGTAAGTTGATGATGGTTTGATCTGCATGCAAGCTGGTGACTTTTTCCCCATACGAGATCTCTGCGGAAAAGTATGATTTCACAAAGCCGCGACGAGTCCATCATCATCAACTGTCCGACTTCCACTTGCATCAAGCCACTTACTCGAAGACTCATTCCCGAAGTTGATCTATAGAACCGAAGTAATCTTGACTGGTGAACTCCGACAACTCGCTATCCGACAAACTCGCGCGGGCAAGTCCTGGGTTCAATTACGTGAGTTGGAACACCTCAACCGGGGACTGTTGACAACAAGGAGGACCGAAACGTGTACTCCGTTCCACTTCTCACAGCCCCACGCTAATAAAAAGCTATCAAGAGAAGGTTCGTCGACAACCAGGCATGTATCAGCTAGATAGCTGGTACTGCATTCTCATTATCATAGACACAGATCCAACGGAGATGAAAGATGGATAAAGAAGTGACGCACATGGAGGGGAACGCGAACAGTCATGATCTGGAGCATCAGAAGCCACTGCTTTTCAGGGAGACTCTTAAGCATGACCAAAACACCGCACCACTTCCACTAACTAATTGGAGGAACGCCATCGCGGTGCTAATATTCATGGTTCTTTCCTGGACCACGGCTTTTCTCGCCTGGCGACAATCCACCTTTTCTGCAGGACCGCAATATACCTACGACGAGATCGACCTCCGCAAGCATGAATGCGGGTCCTCGGTATCTGAGGCCAGACTCAAAGGCTGTCACTGGGATCCCGTGAGCTTTGCATGGCTTCCCGAACGATGCCTGGACAAGGACCTTGCGCACGATCTGCTCACCAAAACAAACTGGACACTACATGCAAACCTTCAAGGCACCATCACGAAATCAGACCATGACTTCTCACAAGACGAGAGCAAAACATACTTGACAAATGCCAACCATGCGCTTCATTGTATTTACTCCTGGAAAAGAATGCATCGATCGCTTCTTGCTGGAAAACCTTATCATTCGGGGTTAAGCTATCAGCATACCATGCACTGCTCCAAAGTCTTGACGGAGAGTTCGTATCTTGACCCTGATGAGATCAAGACCAGGGCGCTGGTGATTTTCCCTGCGTGTTAGGATGGAGAGACTCGGGAGAATTTTGTCCATTTACCCCTGACGGACATCTACCAAAGACGTGGGTGAACCCACGCACAATGAAGCCGGCGAGTGATCCAGCATACGCGGATTCAAGGAATATACGGTCAAGGTCCTCTCGAGGCTCCCCTGCCAATAAGCTGCCTCGAATCGACTGCCAAAAAGGTTGCAAATGCCTGAAAATCGAGAGGTACCCTGCTAGCCGTTCCCCGTATGCAGGTGACACACTGTAAAAAACATCCTTGCCGTGGGTTCGCCGCGGTGATCACGAAGTGTACATCGCCTTTTCACCTCCTTCGCAACCATCGTCCGCTAACGCTAGTTGCTAAGAGTCTTCTGTAAAATGGATGCTGGATTGACGATTAGATGGTGACCCTAGATCGGCTGTATGATGACAAGTATCGAGTAGACCTTCAGAGGTGGTCTGGACGTTCTGTCGTATCGATCATCACGCGTTCGCAGGATCACGAAATAACCAAGTCAAAATATTCCGATTTTCTCCTTGGTTCCTCTCACACAGAACAGCCGTGTCTCTCTCAATGAAATTCTTCTAAAGGGGAATGCACACAACCTTGACCCGCATAGACCGTATAGCCACTGTTTCCATCAACGACTTTATACATCGAAGTTGCATTAAGCCTTTGCGGCCGAAGTTCTTGCGAGAAACGCTTCGTGACCATGTCACCATGCCTCCTGAGCCAGACAGGCGCTTATCCTGGTCGGTGAGAGAAGTAGGTCTTTAGATCCTAGCCACAGCTAGGCACCCTTGTTCATCAAAACCTACCGTGCAACTTCAGAACTGACCGGAGAATTTGAAGCGCCCGGAATCCCGAGCCTGGTCCTCTGTCACTCTGACATGATGTACATATACTTTTCTACAGACCATGCTGACATTACTCATTGCGTTCGAATTAAGTAGCCTGATTGCAAGGATCTTTCCCTCGTTTGCGGTCCTGTAATCCGCGGGCTATGCGATTGTAGAGTGTGATGTAGAATTGCCCCGTTACACCCCGTCAAAGCGCGTGTTTACTAGGCACTCCAACACATCACATCGCAAGCACTGATCGTTTTCGATACGCAAACAATGTATTTCTCATCGAAAACTAAAGGGACCACGCCCAGTTCCACCTATGAACGCCGGAATAGCAATAATCGAGGACATTTTTCGATCGCGTTTAGTTACTTCCTCGTCGTTGCAGTTTTCGCACTATCGCTCTGGTCCCTGAGACACGAGCGAGCATCAATGAGGCGTAAAACTACAGAAATCGACATCACTTCCGACAGGACTCTCTACAGATCAACAGATTTCGGTAAGAGAGACAGAAAGATCTAATGACAAAGTCCAACTATCTAATTTCAAGATTTTTGCCGATAGCCCCAGCACGTAAAGCTCTTGCAACAGAGACGGTACTTTTCACTGGAGGAGCTGCTTTCGATGAGGATGGTGTGCCCTATCGTACATTTCCCGAAGGCTCTGTGCAGTACGTCGGACCTCCGACCGCAGAGATTGATTCTGCGTGGGAGTACTTGCTTTCAGGTAAGGCTGCGCGTTGGAGAGATTTGATTTGATTTACTTGGCTGACTTTTGGTTTCCTTTCCTCGGTATTCAGGACGGTATTTCATCATAACGGAGCAGGAAGCAAAAGAGGCCTTTGGGTCCCGCTACAAAGACTATTATGTCGAGAAAGACTTCTATACTGGGTATATGGTAGGGTGAGTACAGTATTCAGGTTGATCACAACAATAGAAATTAAAGGTTCGTTCGTTTGCTTACTTTTGAATGCGTCAATAGCTTAGATTTGTTCCATGTTTTGCATTGCACGGTAAGCAAAAGCACTTCCAACTTTGCCTGTGCTGCACTCGATGTCAATTCCGACTGACCACTTATGGCCCAGAACATGCTCCGAAAGCTCCTGGATCCCGAATACTATTTTCCCCAGGGCACGAATCGCGAATGGGAAAGATACCACGTCGGTATGTCGTATACGCACCGCAACGTCTTCAAAATCAGACCCATTGCATTCGTCAGACCTAAGTGAAATTGCCATTTTGCCGGACTAACGACCACGCCTGTAGATCACTGCATCGATATGATCAGACAAACTGTCATGTGCCATGGTTCACTGACTCCAATACCATGGAAATGGTTCGAATCCGCGAATCGAACCTTCACAGATTCCGATCAATACCACGAGTGCAGAAATTTTGAGATGATCCGAGAATGGTCGACTTCGAGGTTCAATGGGAGCGAAGCAGTCCAGAAGCGTAAATACAATGGGATATTTTAGGTGATGGGGCAATTCGGTTTTTTCTTGGGGCCATTTGTCATGTAATATAGATGAGAGTATAGAGATTGTCTGCTTGAAGTACAATTTTCGGTTGCGATAAATCGATATAGAGATCCACCGAATCAATCCTGATATTGCAGTTCGAATCTCAGTGTTCTCTGACAGTCCATCTTGGCCATCCACGCCCTAGCAGCGCAAACTTCAAACGTGTATTTTCCGGGTTCGGCCCAGGATCCATCTGCTAGCTGACCGCGCCAAAGATAATGCTTCGAGTCCGCTCGACTCATACCACCAGGCTGTGACGTGCTTTCGTCTGCTGGATAAGCTTGTATCTCGGTGTTTTCCATGGATCCTGTTGCATCGTCCTCACGAAGTACGCAGACTTTGATCCGTGGGCTGTACATGGCCAACTCTACGTTGAGAATAGGATAGATGGTCTTCGACGCTAGTGTTGGAACCGAAGTATTGGCAGTAGGCAGCTTGAATAGTGTGTCGGCGTGAACGGGCTTGAAGTTGTTGCCAATGACTTCGATAGTGGAGTAGTTCCCTGCGGTCAAGTAGGTGCCGGGATCAGGCAGAGGGGCAACGTCTTCGAGATTGCAGGCAAGGCCGCCATACGAAACAATAAGTGATTCGTCGCGAGAGCTTGTGATATTGATGAAGCCACTGTAAAGCGGGCAACGATCACGTGAATCTTGGAACTCTGTGATGTCTGCGACGACGCTTATGTTCCTGGATTCATAAGGGGGATCTCAATGGTTTCAGGTTGCAAGGTGATGGCAGCGTGCATTGGGAGAATGTTGTTCAAGAATCCACGAGACGCGAAGGTAGAGCTGCGCGGGTCTTCGGTATCATTGGCGACATGCCAAGGGATGATGG
This sequence comes from Cercospora nicotianae, assembly GCA_029490675.1. Classification (NCBI taxonomy): domain Eukaryota; kingdom Fungi; phylum Ascomycota; class Dothideomycetes; order Mycosphaerellales; family Mycosphaerellaceae; genus Cercospora; species Cercospora nicotianae. The sequence continues at coordinate 4,066,806 of JANQAT010000007.1, read as the reverse complement.
AGCTTCTATTGCCTGTTCCATAGACCGCGAGAGTGGCTGCTGAGATTGATGTGATGTTGTACTTAGCCGTGAAGTCCCCACTATTTCGAATCGTGATATGTGATGTCTTGCGAAAGTGCTCGGTATCGTTGAGGGGCAAAGACACCGGGAACACGTCTGTTTGTAGAGCGTCTGCAGCAGACACATTCAACAGACCATGACCTTGTTGCCATACCGGAGCAAGGACATCGTATGCCTTTTCAGTGCCGTCATTGAACCTGATTGGTGCTGCAGAAAGTTTCAGACGGCGCAGGATCTCTGAAGCACGAAGTTCGGGATGGGCTTGCTTCAGGAGAGCGACTGAGCCTGAAACGTAAGGGCACGCTTGAGAAGTGCCGCTTTTGGTTGAATAACCACCCCAGCTTCGAGGAACCGTTGACCAGATTCCATTCCCAGGTGCCATGATGTGCGGCGCGATGTCGAGCAGCCCTGTGGGTCCCCAAGAGCTACCAGGAGACACGGCCCCTCTGGGACGATCGTTGTTCTGCGCTGCGATGTACGGCATTAAAGTGAAGTTGGAATCCATGGAGATGCTGACCTCATGACCAGATCTCAAAGCATCCACAAGCTCTTTGCCAGTGTCTGCCGAGACACCGCCGATACCGCGAATGCCCGGGAACTCGTTGTCGAATTCGAAGATTGGCTTCTCGGCGCTTGTTGGCTCATTGTCATAGATGAGCGCATACTGCACCTGCGTTGCTGCGACCACGTGCGACATTTTTTGATCGAAAGTGCATCCCCCGCGACGTACGAGCAGGGCAGAGGTCCGCAGAGAAGCGCCATGTTGCGAGATACTGTGGCATGCCTCCCCGTCAATGGAATCATTCGACGAGAGTGCAGCGAGCTCAAGAGATTCTGGAAATCGCGATGGAGTCCCTGGCGACCAGGGTATGTCATGCGGGAGAGACTCTCCGGAGGCGGAGAACTGGGCACGAGGTTGAGATTGCAGCACTATATGATTGTTGACAGAACCGACGGCGAGCACACCAGTCGCAGAACCGGGAGAGTCGGAGGAGAATGGCCCTTGACGGCCATTGTTACCCATGGCGACCACGATGACAATGTTGTCCTCGGCTGCGATGCGAGTGAGAATAGTCGAAACCGCTTCGTCCGGATAAGGGCCGCCATTAGTCTCCAGAGAGAGGGATATAACGTCGACGTTCCGTTCATGAGCAGCGAGAATGGCCTGGATCACAGCGTCGATATCAACGTGCATGTTCTTATCGCATCCTGAGATGCGATAATGTTCAATGTGTGCTCCGGGGGCCACCCCAACGAAGCCAAGTGCGGGATGTTTCCCAGCAACGATGCCAGTAGTGTGAGTGCCGTGGAATGTGCACTCTGAAAATGGATCGCCGGTCATGTTCGCCGCCGCAGTCGCTTCTTCCGTGACATTCGCGAGGTTGACACCGTAGGTCACAGTGTAGTTGGGACCAAGACCAGCACCAAAAGCCGGATGTAGATAGTCGACGCCGCTGTCAATCATGGCGATTCGCACTTCTTGGCCATTAATGCCAGCATCGTGAAGCTGCTGCACACCCGTGAAGCTGTGTGGCAGAGTCTCGGTTGGGATGGGAATGCTAGAATGACTGCTAGTCTCATTGTGGTCTGGGACCGCATCCCCTTCCGACTCACGGCCGGCAGCAGCAGGTGATGAAGAAAGGGAAGACAGGCGATAAGTAGGTGCCGACCATACAGCAATTACGCCGGGAACGGACTCAATGCGCTCTTTCACAGATCGCAGATCCTGCGGCGGATTGTCAATCTCCAATGAGAAGCCTGAGAAGACAGTGCTGATGAATTGGCGCCGGACGGAGCAGGAAACGTTGTCCTCAGAGAATGCATTCTGCAATGCGACTTGCAATGAGCTCAGGTCCTACTTGGCGTCAGAACGGTCGCCATACCGCACGTCTTGCCTTACATCTCCTGCCGACTGGGATGCTTCCACAATCAGGCGTAGACAAGCGGCAGTCTTGGCGAATGAAATAAAGACCGCCGCCAGGGCAGATATGAAGTGATGCAAAATCATAACGAGTCGTGAGTCGGTGTCGCGCTAGGTCGGTTCGTGCAGTGGTGATCAGACACGCCTCTGTCCTCTATAAATCGGTCATGGACCTGTTGGTCAAGGCCAAGTCCTCCGCAGGGCGTGTTCGGCACCATGCTGGGCCTTCTGAACCTTCGTCTCGAGCTGACTTCCATTTCGCTGCCCGTTCTGTCGTGCTCAGCGCATTTCATTGAGGTGAGAGCCGTCGGCGTAGACGGCGGAGGTGGTGAGATGGTGAGGGGGCTAGCAAGCATCGCGGGCAAATGGTCCACATCCCGAAGTCGCGGCGGTTCAGCCCTGCGCCCCACCGACGAAACGTTGGCGGGAAAGTTGCGGTGGTGAGGTGGTGGTGGGATAAATAATCATCTCCATCAGAGCTCCCCGCAGTCGCCGTCTCCTCGCGATCCACTCGCTCCTTATTCAAACACTCTCACTGCAGGCAACATGGTTGTGGGATCGGTTCTCGTTACGGGGTACGTGTGGTCCTGCGTCCAACAATGCCATTGTGCATGCCCAGAGCCTGTCAACCTGGACACTTTTCCCCTCCGCGCCCTGCACCGCTGACTGTTTCCCTCCCAACAGTGGCACCGGCTACATTGGCTCCTTCACCGCCCTTGCGCTTCTCGAAGCCGACTACAAGGTCGTCATTGTTGACAACCTCTACAACTCCTCCGACGAGGTCCTCAACCGCATCGAGCTCATCAGCGGAAAGCGACCAGAGTACGAGAAGATCGATATCACGGACGAGAAGTCGCTGGATGCTGTCTTCGACAAGCACCCAGACATTGACAATGTCATCCACTTCGCCGCGTTGAAGGCAGTGGGAGAGAGCTCCGAGATCCCACTCGACTACTACAATGTCAACGTCTACGGCACACTCTGCTTGCTCCGAAGCATGCAGAAGCACAATGTCACCAACATTGTCTTCTCGTCCTCTGCGACCGTCTACGGCGATGCGACCAGGTTCCCGAACATGATTCCGATCCCGGAAGAGTGCCCATTGGGTCCCACCAACCCATACGGAAACACAAAATTCACTGTCGAGACGATGATCACAGACTACATCAACGCAGAGAGGACAAGGGCAAAGAAGGAGGGCAAGAGCGTCGAGGCACACAACGCTGCATTGTTGAGATACTTCAACCCAGCAGGAAGTCATCCAAGTGGAATCATGGGTGAGGACCCTCAGGGTGTGCCATACAACTTGCTGCCACTTCTGGCTCAAGTCGCTGTTGGCAAGCGGGAGAAGCTGCTCGTTTTTGGAGATGGTGAGCCACCAATGCCTGGATGAGAGATTGCAACCATGCTAATACGTACCAGATTATGCTTCCAAGGACGGCACAGCAATCAGAGACTACCTCCACGTTGTCGATCTTGCTGAGGGCCACGTTATCGCACTCAACTACCTTCGCCAGAACAGCCCTGGTGTCCGAGCATGGAACTTGGGAACTGGACGTGGCAGCACCGTCTACGACATGATCAAAGCATTCAGCAAGGCAGTCGGTCGCGACCTCCCATACGAGGTCGCTCCTCGCCGTGCGGGTGATGTGCTTGATCTGACTGCCAACCCAACTCGCGCAAACACTGAGCTGCAGTGGAAGACCAAGTTCACTCTCGAAGATGCTTGCGCAGATCTTTGGAGATGGACCGAGAACAACCCTCAGGGCTACAGACAGCAACCTCCAAAGGAGTTCATTGATGCATTGAAGAACAAGAAATAGATGGTCTGTTGAGCTGCGAATCTACATAGAGGAATGCGGGTTGGCAAACAGTGATAGAGTAGGCTAGAAAAGCGATTTGGATACCCAGTAGATGATTGAAAAGGATTTGCATATATTGAAGTCTTGCTTCACTATCACATTTCAGCGCATTCCCTTTACGTTGCTGCTTTGCTCACTTCGATAATGATGCGCGTGCATGGCGGTGTCATCGGCAAGGTGGCCCCACTTCGGAAGCTGTTCAACTTCACATTGCACCTTCGCCATTGACCACACACCATCAAGAACAAATAACGGAAGCCCACGAAGAACTGGGAACGAGAAAATGGCCGAGACCTCGTCCTCCTCCACCTTACTCACCCGCTTCAAATTCCAACAAGTACTCAACACCGACCAACAAGGCCGCCGCATCATCCTTCAAGGCACAATTTCCGGCGAACCAGCCCTCCTCCTCGCAGAAAGAGGCGCCTTCCCCACTCCAAGCACCGCCACTTCAGATCAAGACGAAACAAACAAGTCCATCACGGCCTTCTACTCCTCTTTCTCCCGACTCCTCAGCCACGTCCAACTGCTTGGCGAAAATGACATTTACCGCTGGTACCTCGCACATTCCCTTCCGGAGAACAGCGCCGATGAACCTACTCCGCCGGATCTCAAGATTAATTTGATTTGGCCTGCGACGGAAAAGCATTTCCGAAAATATGCTTTTCAGCAGATGAGGGTTGTACTGGAGACGAAGGAGATTTATGAGAAATGGGTAAGGAAGTATATGGGGATTTGTCGGGAGGAGGGGAGATTGAATTGGGTGTTCAACATCATTGAGGGAAGAAAGGAGCAAGAAGATGTTCTGTATCGAAGTTCGGAATTAGAGGCTGCGAAGGGAGATGATGATTTCCTGTTGTTGCCGGATCTGAATTGGGATCGGAGGACGTTGGGGAGTCTGCATTTGTTGGCGTTGGTGGAGAGGAGAGATATTTGGTCTGTGAGGGATCTGAAGAAGAACGATGTGGCGTGGTTGAAGAAGTTGAGGAGTACGATTGCGGAGGCGGTGGAAGGGTTGTACCCTGGGGTGGAGAGGGATATGCTCAAGTTTTATGTGCATTATCAGCCGACTTATTACCACTTTCATGTGCATGTTGTGCATGTGAGTTTGGATGCGACCGGGACGCAGGCTGTGGGGAAGGCCTTAGGGCTGGAGGGGTCATTTCGCAGTTGGAGAATATGGCGGGTGGTGAGGAGGCGGGGATGCATCTGCTGGATCTGAGCTATACGATTGGCGAGTCGAGTGAGTTGTGGCAGCAGATCTTTCTGCCATTGAAGGAGGGCCGAGAGCCAACAGTGGGCGCATGAAGACGTGTTGTCATCGACATCTGTGGACCGGGTTCAGCTAACACGGACAGAGGTCCTGCGTCGGCATCAATTGCTACGAACGATGAGAAGCAGCCTTGGCCACGATGGAATTCCGCCAGTACCACCTCCAGCGAAATCGGATCACAAAATCTCGTACGTCCGGGGACATGTTTGGACAAACAACCTATCCTCTGCAGCCAAATAAAGCAAGAATACATTCACAACGACCATGAAACCCTGCAGAGCGCCATTCCCCGTATACTATACGACATGGAGCCTGTATCGCAAAATTGGGTGAGGGATCATCATGGTATAGCGCCAGAAACTGCAGTATATCCTGACCACGAGTCCGCTTCACAAATGCGCCATCTACCCCATCACAAGCCCCCACCGTGACGAGCACCATACTTCTCCATTCTAGCCACCTTCACTGTAGTGCGTCATCAGTCAATGTCTACTTCACAGCAGCATATCTGCGAACGACTGGACGACGACTCCCAGCATCTTGATCTTGAAAATTCAATGCATCCCAGGACCATCGAATCCCTTCTCGGAGGCCGGATGGAGCGCAGCAGTCCGCAAGCGCCTCCTGTCGCCAAAGGTAAAGATCGCTCGGCGTCCACCACACCTCCTGAATCTGGCTATGTTTCTCGGGACACCACTACGAGCAGCTACGATGAGGTTAACCGCTCTTCCGGCTCGAGCAGTTTCACCGAGGTCATCTCTATCCAGGATCTTGACGACAAAGGTCGGCCATGGTGGAAGAGTGTTGTTGCATACCAAGTCTGGCCCATGTCGTTCAAGGACAGCAACGGGGATGGCATCGGCGACTTGCAAGGTATCATCTCGAAACTTGACTATCTCAAGGACCTGGGCATCGATATGATCTGGATGTCACCAACATACAAGTCGCCGCTCGACGACTGGGGTTACGACATCTCTGACTATGAAGACATGCATGAACAGTTTGGATCGCTCAAGGATATTGAGACCCTGATCAAAGAGGTTCATGCTCGTGGAATGAGGATTATCCTTGATCTGGTTGTCACACACACCAGTGTCCAACATGCGTGGTTCAAGGAGAGTGCGAAGTCGAAAGACAACCCAAAAGCAGATTGGTACATGTGGGCTGACAAGCGCCCTGGAAACATGATCAAGGGCCAGCTTGTCGAAGAACCATCGAACTGGCGTGCAGCTTTTGGTGGAAGCGCTTGGACATATGTGCCTGCTCGCGACCAGTACTATATCCACTTGTTCCTGGAATCCCAGCCCGACCTGAACTGGCACAATAAAGAGATGCGCGAGGCAGTCTATCAATCTTCTGTAAAATTCTGGATCGATCGTGGAGTCGACGGTTTCCGCTTGGACACCGCGAATCGCTTTTGCAAGAATCCGAAGTATCCCGACGTTGAGGTCAGTGTTCCAGGTAAATGGCAGCCTGGTAGCCAGCACTACATCAATGGTCCTGAGATGCACAAGTGGCTGAAAGAGATTCGCGAGAAAATGGACCGAGACAGCAACGGCAAGGACTTGATGATCGTCGGAGAACTCCCACTTACACCGTATGAGGAATTGCTGAAGTATGTGCATCCAACTCAGAAAGAGCTGAGTATGGTGTTCGATTTCGATATGGTGAAACTTGGGAACAACGACAATCCAGATGAGTATGCGAAGCACGAAGTTAGCAATTATATGGACAAGAACGATAGCTATACTCTGCCAAAGTTCAAGGATGCGCTGGGCAAGGCACAGTCACTGATCACGGACAGTGGCGCCTGGGGAACAGTGTTCATGGAGGTAAGTATCCAGCTCTCACTCGACAGGTCCCTCTGCTGACAATTTTACAGAACCATGATCAACCACGCAGCATTTCCAGGTACGCCACACCTGAGCTCAAATACTGGCGCAAAGCCGGCAAACTCCTCGCTCTTCTCCAAACCACTCTTTCGGGCACAGAGTTCATCTTCCAAGGCCAAGAAATCGGCATGCTCAACATGCCCGAAAGCTGGGGAGTCTCCGAGTTTCGTGACCCGGACGCAAAGATCTACGTCGAAGACTACTGCAACAACTATCGCGACACGGACCCCAATGCTCGCGAGAACGCCATCCGCGGCGTCTTCAAAGTCGGCCGTGACAACTCTCGCACGCCCATGCAATGGTCCAATGAAGCCAACGCAGGCTTCACAGGCAGTAATCCTACATGGATGAAAGTCAATGACAATTTTGGCTGGCTGAACGTTGAGGCGCAGAAAGCTGATCCGGACAGTATCTGGAACTTCTGGAGAGCTCGTATTGCTATGCGCAAAGAATTCAAGAAGCTGTTCATGTTTGGAACATTCGCTCTCTACGATCACGACAACGCGGAGACGTTCACTTATACGAAGATGGCCGAGGATGGACAGATGGCATTAGTTATCTTGAACTTCTCGAATGAGGAGTTGCCGCTCAATACGCCGCAGAGGCATCTCTTGGGACATACGTATCGACTGATTGCGAGTAATGTGCAGGAGCCGAAGGAGAAATTGCAAGCGTGGGAGGGAAGGGTGTACATTGTGCGAGAAGGCCTGGAGGCGAAGGAGGGAAGACGAAGAAGGTTAGTGATGTTCAGGATCGGAAGGTAAGCAGCAAGGCGAAGACGAGTGCGTATTCGTGGTGCATGTGAGATGACGGAGCTGTTTCAATCGTCCAAAGCATTGGGGTACAGGCATAAAGCTTCATTCCATTGGAAAGAGGCTGTAAAAAGGCGTTGGCTTGTTAGGTCTTGAAGTTCTCATGTACGAACGTATTGATCACTTTGCGTAGATTTCCTTTCACGGAACAGGTTGGATCACAAGACGGATACGACGTTCCGCATGTAGGAGGCCTGAAGTTGTCCACAATCCTAACACTTCACTCTCGGACCGTTGCCAAGCACAATCAGCCATTTCCATCGCCGACATGGCTAATGATCGAGCGTTGTTACAAGCACGCCATCACACGATGGAAGCGGAACGTGGGACTCAGGATGCCATTCCAGCTGCCTCATGCCTACTACGGACGGTATGTCGCCTGTGATTGCGGTATATCGCCTACGGTCCTTGGCGAAGGATCCTATAGATATGAGAAGGAACATGTGGGTCTATACTGTGGAGTCGAATATCCTTGCTCTCGCACACAATAGACTTAGCGTGAAGAGAGACGCATGTACGGTGCATCCTGGATTGCTCAATACGAGCTTTGAGATGCAATGCGATGTCCACCTGTGCGTCATTGTTCGTTGTTGAGGTGAGAAGTGGAAATAGGATTGATGTTGGTATTCGACATCTTCGATCGAGGAAGAGGACGATGGTCGAGCTGAGCATGCTGTCAAAGTATAAGTATGGGCTTGTTGGCACACAGTATCTGGAACAACAAGTCAGCAGGGCGATCCAGTTCTCCAACATCAATCAAACAGAATCTTCTCCAACGACAAAAGCTCTTCCAACAACATAACCATCATGCTTCTCTCCTCCCGTCTCAGCGTCGCCATTGCCGGCCTTGCAGTCCTCGCCAAAGCAGATTTCCAAATTTACGTGAGCATAACAAGTCCGCTTTCCCCCAGCACCGGATCCGCGCCACTGACATGTCTTGCTACCAGATGGTCGACATCTTCAACATCGAGCAGGGCGTGACCGAACACACCTTCGTCCTCAACGGTGGACCAGACTGCAACGATGTGGGAAATGCCATCCCAATCAGCATTACCGACGACGCTTCCAGTGGCGGAACTCGTTACAAGATCGCCGATACAGCAGTCCCTGTCGCGGACTACGATATCGAGGAGCTAGAGTTGAACATTGGCGGTGACTGGGGACATTACACCATTTACAGTAAGCTTCGACTACCTTTCGAAACGCTTCTTTTTGTCGTTGTCGTGATCGAGCTAACCATTTGGCTCGCGTGCGCAGAGGATCGTGGGTATGTTATGGAGGAGGCTGGCGGTGGTCCAAATGGTGGAACTTGCACGAGAGATTCGGGAGATGATTTTACTTGCACGACCAATATCCAGACGGCGACTGGTGTGAGAGTTTTCACTTGCAGTTCCGAGCTTGGAGGCCGTACTGGTTAGGTTGTGGTCCAGAGCGAATCAGCTGAGTCGTTCGAAAGACACAGTCGATGAAACATCGCTCTGCGTAATTGTCATATAGATGGAACCTAGCTGTTGGTATCGATGGAAGCTGCTTCGTTATCATCGTCGGTCCTTCTGCCTCTCCTTGCTGCACGTCACTGGTAAGTCATGATAGAGGAACATCGTTGCTGGCTGAACCTGTAAAGGCCGCGATCGATCGCGGATTATACAGCCCGGTCCCGTTCACGCATATTTCGGGAACATATCATTACCTGCAGCTCCAGCCTTGAGGCACTCGGAAATTCGTGTTCAGACCTCTTCACCCTTCTCTTGGCCGTAGATTTGTCGCCACTCCCCTTCTAGCATCGAGTAAGCATAATAATCCCAAAACCTCCCATCATGCCAAACCTCATCTCGTAACTTCCCTTCGAGCACAAAACCCATACTTTCATATAATCTGATGGCGTTCGCATTGTACTCGCAGACTCTCAAACTGACTTTGTGCATTGCAGCACGACGAAAAGCCCAGTTCAGAGCCCATTTGACGGCTTCTCTTCCATAGCCTTTACCCCAGTGCTCGCGATCGATCACTATGCCCAGACTCGCATGGCGGAGGAAACGTCCGTTTTCTATATTGTTATCTCTGATTGATAACATGCCGATAGACGTGCCATTCGACTTTTCATCACCATCGGTAACAGGGAGATAGATGATTGCGGACAGCATGCATTTTGAAACCAACTGCTCGCGCCTTTTCTTCGCATTGTCTCTGCTGAAGGGCACTGGTAGCCAGAGGCCGGTATTCTGGTCGATTTCAGGGTCCTGATGGAGACGCAGGATGAATGCGTCGTCAATCTCTTCTATGGCTCGGAAACCCAGGCGCTCTGTGCGAAACATGTTGTCCTTAACGAATAAGTGGAGAAAGAGGAAGCCGGAGAGATGTGGTGTTCGTATCGGTGCCAAGATACCACTTTAACTCCACGCGCCTGCCCCACGCGTCACAGAACGCGTTCGCGGTTTCCCTGGTGACGTGAGCATGAAGCACTGACCATTCACCCGTCCCTGGTTCTCTTCTAGAACGTCACAGTTGAATGCACCACACATCTGCCACCACCAAACGATAGCACAGCACAATTACACCGAGCGCATTCTATCGTCAGCATGCCTCCCAAACGTCGATCAACTGCGCCGCGCAGCGCCGGCCCACAGCGCAACAATTCGCAACAGCAGACACTCTCTTTCCACGGCAAGAACAACAAGGGCAACAAAGTCACCAAAGCGCAATCGCCTCGAGCAGCGAAATCGAGCAAGAAGGATCCCGCATTATTGGAAGATCTCGTTGCGCCTGAAGCGCAAGACGTCAAAGTCGAGGACCCGGAACCAGAGCTTGCAGAACCCACAACAGCAGAGAAGGCTATTCAGCAACAAGCAGAGGAAGAAGCAGACGCTCTTGACACAGTCGCTTCCAAGACCTCAGACGTTCTCGGCGGTATCGCTTCAGAGTCTTCACTTGGCGCAACTAGCGGGACCAACAACGATGGCTGGCTAGGAGACGAAGAGACTCGAGCGCGCAAGATCCCGCAGACGCAAATCAATCGGTACTGGAGAGCAAAGGAACAAGAGCGCAAGGCACCGAGAGTACATCAGGAAGACTTGAGTTTGCACGAGAAGATCCTACGAGAGTGGGATATGCAGAGTCATTACGGGCCTTGTATTGGCATTGCGAGGCTGAAGAGATGGAAGAGAGCGAACATGCTGGGTCTGGAGCCGCCGATCGAGGTTTTGGCCGTACTTCTGAAGGAGATGGATGGCGGGGTCACAAAGAGCCAGCGCGCGCACGTGGATGAGTTGATGAGTTCAAGGTTCATTGAGACGTAGTGGGGAGAGTGATGGTGTAATCTGGGGAAGAGGGTCCTGTTCAGATCTGTTAATCTGGGCATTATGAAGTGGAGATGGAGTTTAGGTTGCTGGGTATCGGCGTTGCATAGCAGGGATGGCTATCAATCTCGCATGTCCGAATGATTTGAGCGTAACAGTAGCTCGCAATGAAAAGTCCTTGAAGGACGGTACTGCACGTCTCACCGAATCACCCTACTTTCGGACGGCCAAACGAGCACTTGGGAACGTCCATGCTCGGTGATCTCTCATCACGACCGCGATATCGCAGCGGCCTCATTTCTTGACACGAGATGTCGAAAGACGGGAGCATTCAACCTTCAGCGGTAGCCATCTCCTTGCAAGATTGTGGGGTAACGGTGTGATCGCAGCAAGGGACGATGCATGCAGACAAAGCGCTACGTCCCATGGTCGAGACAACCATTATTCTCGAAGGTCACATTGTCAACGAAGCAATGCGGAATTGACTCGCACATGTGTACTCAACCTGTACAACGTGAGGAACCCCAGCAGCTGTGATACCTGTCTTCACCACGTCCAGCGTAGTACAGCCTCAACCAGATCCGATTGTGACAGTCGAGAAGCTCAATGTGATCGCTGTAGCCAAGGCGGTACAACCAGCAACGGGCATTCCTGCCGCTTCAGGCGAGAATCAAGCCTCTAGTGCCAGGTACACAAAACGGGCGTGGTGTACAGTAGCGGTGACAGGTTCCGAGAATAGTAGTACACCAGTAGGGCCAGCCCATACGTTGAGAGAGAGCAGAGAACAGTCCCTGCATCGTGGTCGCAAAGTGTACGCGGCTGCTACGCGCAAGCGGCGTGTGTGTTTCTCTTGCGAAGAGTGATCGGGTTGAGCGAGGTGAAAAACCGGAAGGAAATTTCGCTCTGTCACAGGCTGCCGTCGTGGCCCGTGGTCTCAACCGAGGGGCGATGGATGGTACTGTACTGTCGCAGCGATAGTACAACCTCAGCTCGTGGTTGAGTAAGCGGAAGTCGTGGGATGCTTTGTTTGAAGCGCGTGGGTAGGAGCGAACAAGAAGCGACGACGTGTCGCACAGAGAGCTGCAGGGAGAGAGGGGAGAGATCTTTGTTGCCTCTGTGAGGTTTCTGGAACTCCCAAATTGAGCATCCCGATTTTGGGCCGACGAGAGATCAACCATCGTTCGTCAGAACGTGGGTCATCGTGAAGTCTATCTGCTCGTGGAAGAGCGGCGGGCAACATCTTTTCCTCACTGTCTCTCCCCTCACCTTGACACACCCAACATCTGCCGCGCATTGTTATAAGCTGACACGCACGCCCTGCAAGCCATCGATCGCCGTTGCAGCACGTGTGGCTCGTCCGGAGGAGCTGGAAACTTTTGCTTGCTGAGAGCTTGTTCGCCGACGTCGTTGACTTAGGCGGGGACATTCGCTCTGTCATCATACAGACTCCAGAGAGTCAGACATCAGCGCCATCCATCCGCGCTCACGCCTCGGCAGACATACAGCCGCCTTGCTGCAAGAAGCACACTTGCACTCCTGGACATCAGCCTCCCGCGCGCGCACACGACTGCCTGCCTACCCACGATCGCCGGACCAGGTTGAGCTCGACTCGACACCGCCATTGAACGCGCCCGCCGAGACCGGGAAAAAGCCAGCCAAACAGCAGTGCGACAGCTGCGCAGCAGGCACACCACCGCCCGGCGTCGACCGCCAGCGCACCTCGAGGCCGCCAGTTGGACGTCGACTGGCGCTGGGAGCCCATATCCCGTGCCTCTGCAGGCCCACCACCAGAAACAACCTTAGACAACCTTATCCGAGCCCGCAGGCGCCATGAATTCCATCAAACGAGCTTTCAAGGCCGATGCCGCCGAGCAGCACGCCCAAGTGCAGGGCAGCTTGCAGGGAGGTCCAGGTCAGCCCACTGACGCCGACCTGAAAGACGTCCAGCGCGCACAACAACGGGACGACCTCCATCCCGAGGCGCAACAAGAGTTGGCACAACTGCGAAATACGCTGCAGAACAACATCCAGTCGTCGCGCATGCAGCATCATGCTTTCGAGCCGCTATCCCTGCCCGGCTCGCAACCAGTGTCACGAGTAAGCACCATCTCCTCTTCCCTCTGAACTCTGATCTCTTCATCCACCTAGCGTGCTATGACATGGTCGTGGCTCAGGAAGCTGACGGCACGCCTCCGCAAACAGGTCCCTTCGGGCTCCGCGACTCCCTCCCGGCGATTTGCCTCAGGCTCCGTAGAGGCCTCCCCCAAGCCATCACCGCCAACATCTGCTGTGCACTCACCGCCGCTGACTCCAGCTGCCAGTCGCTCTCGAGATGGCGGCAGAGCTCCTACAAGCGCCCCCGCCGTACGGCCGCCTGGTGATATCATGACTCCTCAACGGTCAGCATCGCCAGCACGGAACGAGAATATCGCCGGTCCCGTCTCAAGTCATCCAAAGCAACAGCCATCTCATTCTCTTGGCCCTTCTGGCGACTCACAGCCTACGTCAAAGGACGTCTCCCCTAATGGCACCCCTGCGAGCACTGCTCCCGGCACTCCGCGGCCCTTTACTCCCTCAGAGGGAAAGCCGCAAGGCCTACGTCAATCACAGCTAGCGCAATCAGAGAGCGGTCAATCAAAGAGAAACAGCTTCAGATTCGGCGATAGAGACCCCTCTGTCGGTTTCACAACTTCCGGTACTGGTCCGTCTCTGCCCGCTGTGCCTGGCGCTGCGAACCCAATGCCCATGGCACGATCGGGATCAGGTACGACCCTAGACCAAGCAAAACACGCTTTAGCGGACGATAGCAGCAACAAGCGATCGAGCTTCTTCGGCGGGAAAAAGGATCACAGCAGCAACGACAGCTCATCCACGCTTGTGGAGAAGGGCCACTCGCATTCCAGTTCGAAGTCGAATCTGAAGAGGTTCTTCAAGTTTGGCGGAAAAGACAAGCATGACAAGGAGGAGAAAGATTCACATAGGGGCTCGAAGGACGGAACGAAGACACCCTCGCGCAGTACCACTGGCGATGGCCCGAGCGTACCGTTCGCAGATGACCACGGCATTCAGTCCAAATATGGCAAATTTGGCAAAATGCTGGGCTCTGGAGCCGGAGGATCTGTGCGACTGATGAAGCGGAGCGGCGATGGAACAGTCTTCGCCGTGAAGCAGTTCCGCGACCGACATGCTTACGAATCGGAACGAGAATACAACAAAAAGGTCACGGCCGAGTTCTGTATCGGATCTACCTTGCACCACGGCAACGTCATCGAGACGATTGATATCGTGCAAGAGAAGGGGAAGTGGTACGAGGTGATGGAGTATGCGCCATTCGATCTTTTTGCGACGGTCATGACCGGGAAAATGGGACGAGAGGAGGTGACGTGTTCAACACTGCAGATTCTGAGTGGTGTGCTTTACCTGCACAGCATGGGTCTTGCCCACCGAGATCTGAAATTGGACAATGTCGTGATTAACGAGCACGGCATTATGAAGTTGATCGATTTCGGCTCTGCAGTGGTGTTCAGATATCCGTTTGAGGAGGACATCGTGTTGGCAACAGGTGCGTGCGAGAAGAAGTGACAAAGTTGACGAGAAGCTGACTTGTTTCAGGTGTTGTGGGATCTGATCCCTACCTCGCGCCTGAGGTATATGATCACTCGCGATACGATCCTCGTCCGGCGGATATCTGGTCAATAGCCATTATTTTCTGTTGCATGACACTTCGCAGATTCCCATGGAAAGCTCCGAGGCTGTCAGACAACAGCTACAGACTCTTTGTCTCGCCGCCAGACCCCGACCAAGACAAGCTGCTCGACCAGCATCGACGGTCCGTGGCTTCAAAAGCGGCGACAGCTCCGCCTTCGCGTAATCCTAGTGGGAACGACGAAGAGGGGAATGATGGCCACAAGGACCACAAACATCACCACCACCATCATCACCGAGAGACGACGGCGGAGAGTGCTCCCGCCAGCAGGACTTCGACATCTGAGCAACCGACAATCAAGGGGCCAATCCGATTGCTCCGCTTACTTCCACGAGAGACGAGGCATATCATCGGCCGCATGCTTGAGCTTGATCCGGCGAAGCGAGCGACAATGGATGAGATCCTGGCCGATCCGTGGGTGGCGAACGCGCTCGTGTGTCGACAAGAAGAAAATGGCGTGATCATCAAGGCGCCTAATCACACACATGCACTGCAACCGAGCAATGCGAGTGGGTGAGCGTGCAGCGCGCACATGAAGAAGACGATTGTGAACGTGCTTGGCTCAGACAAGCGGGCAGCTTTGACCGGTTTACCTCTTCGGGCCGTGGTTGATGATGCGCTCACTTTGAGTGCTTACTCTGATGCGCAGACGGATGACTGCGCTCTGGAAATGACACCAGCAACAACACAACTCCGACTCAAGTTGTCGAAATGGAGAAAAAAGAACGACTCCAAAATTCTTGTTTATATTATTCTTTCCGCGAAACTGGCTGAGCTTCAACAACAGCGAAGCAAAAGCAAGACGGCGTCTCGCAACAGATTGATCATTTTTGGACTCCCTCTCTGGGTTTTGGGAGGAGGAAAACAAGCTTCGCACCTGCCTTGGCTGGGAATTTCCTCTTTCTGGAATGTGCAAATTGTGAACATTGAAAGTTCAGAGGAAGGAAGGAAGCTTTTGCCGTGCGTTTGGATTTTGGGAGAGAAGGCTCTACACTCTACTTTTGGGAAAGTTTGGAACGCAACGAAGGAAGGAATGCAAGCGATGGGATTATGAACTATGGAGCGACGGCCGGTGATGCATGTGTTTTGCGTTGGATTTTGGGTAATGGAATTGTGAAGGGAGAAGTAGAGAACGCGGAGAGGCAGGAGAGGATGAGTTCTGTGATGTTGTGGTTTTCATGCAGCGAATGTAGAAAGAAAAAGAATGTGAAAGGAAAGGAAAGTCAATACTTCACACCAGCATGGTCTTCGACAAACATTTCCGGATTTCTGTTCGTATTGAGTCGAGGCTTCATAACAGTCGTTGGCGATTTGTGTGATTCGCTCAGTTTTGAGTATTCGGGTGTTCAGAATATGTCGTGGAACAGAAGAGACATTGCACGTGGCACGAATGTCGGGAGCATATGCAGTACATGCAGATTGTAGATGGATTTCTTGCTTGACTTGGCGTGATAAGGCGTGCTGTGTGCATTGGATAGGATTGCTGTGTGTGTGGGTTCTACGCGATTGACAACTTGCATGAAAGACACGATGAAGTCGTTGTGTTCGGGTATGAGAAGGCGTGCTGTTGGTGTTGTGTGGTTGGTGTTTCAACAACTTCGTGGGGATGGCGCGAGCAAAGTGTTTGGATTGTGTCGATACACTGGAAAGGATGTTGGAACCGTTCGTCGTGCAGTGGCTGTTGCAAGGGTAAGGATACGAGCTGGAGCGGCCGTTTTCTGTGTATACGATGGCTGCCGTTCGAATTGGACAGTTGCAAACGTTTTATTTGCGCTTTCCTTTTTTGGGTGCCCGTTTAAGATGATGTTGTGTTGCTTCAGTGATGGTGGAGGTGTTGTTAGATGTTCCCTACCATTGGCAACATTTGATGGCGATCTTTGTTGATGAGCAGTATTCTATGATGCTTGCATGAGTATGTGGCACAAGACAACGTGCAAATCCCATAGCTGGAGCTAAGTAGCTGGAAGCTGCCGTGGCGTGCTACCTCCTATCAGCACCAATGGGCTGAAAGGCCTAGACGCTGGAAAGTTTCCGTGCGGCGTATGATATGCATGATACAGATACGGCGCTGTTGCGCGAGAAGATCATGCCAGCCTTGCTCGTTTCGTCTCCTTTCACATGAGAGTGTTGGATGGATTGGGGGAGGTGCGTTGATAGCGAATCGTTGCTTGCAGTGCTGTACGAGGATCGGGTGTGAGCTATCTGTTGGAGTCACAAAGTACCGAATCCTCTCCCTAGGTTAGAGGTAAGAAGTGCGCGTGTTGATAGGATAGATATGGTTGGGCTTGGCGGAGAGCGGAGTGGAAAAGCTTGTTGTTGACATGGCGCTGATTAGTACTGCATTCTGCATTGGATGTGCAGAGTGGAACGTCCGTCACAGGCAAAAAGAAGCGATGGAATCCTCAACCACAGACTGATGCAAAAGATGATGAGAGTGAGCAACATGACCAACACCTCTCGACCGGGCCCACACGAACCAATGACCGGAGACTTACGCATGCTTCGGCAGACCCCTCGAGGTTCGATAGGTGAGCAGGTAGGAAGTAGCTGTCATTGTGCTTCAGACAGCGTGTTTCAGAAGTGCAGCTTCTTTGCCTTTTGCAGAGTGTCATGTGTGACTTCACCCGACGGCGTGGCCGAGCAGGAAGGATGGCGCGTGAGAGCTCTGGATTTGCACTGCATCGTGATTCGAGAAGATTTCCGCCCACCGGCTGCTCGTACACGACGACGATGATGACCTGCGAGGGGATGAGGTGTGTTTTGTTTCGTATCGATACGTCAGGTCATGCTTGGCTGCAACGCTTGAAACGGGCGAGCGAACGACAGGTGAGGTGTTGTGGGCAGCGATCGTCGAGAGGCCTGCACGCCGGCTGTCGTGGTGATGATGTGTTGCTGGGATGCACAAGCGAATCGCCCGCATCGATTGGCTGTGCACCGACCAGTCTTTTCGTCCACTCTCTTCTGTCCGTTATCAAATCGCGGGCGTGCGTGTTGCGTGTTGCAGACAGAGCTCCCATGCGGCGAATGCGGCCCATGATGATGATGCATTGCGCCAGCGATAAGCAATGGACAGGTCCTCCTCTTGCAACACATCCAGCAGCGCGCGGCTCAGAAAACAAGAAAGCGCCAACCGCACGCCCGTCGTTGTTCTTTCCTCCCCTCGTCCACACGACCAGCCGTTTTCGCGCGCTGTGCATGCGCATGGCTTTTCTTTACAAAGTCTGGCGCTGATCGAGGCCCCATCCGACGGACGCCGCCAAACCTCCAGCCGCCTCCAACTGCGCCCTTTTTTAGTTGACCACCTGTGCCGCTTCCTTACCACTCAAATACCCACGTTGTCGCTGCTCGCTGCTCTAGGAGCACACGCACTGAACTCTAGGGCCTCAAATTGATTCCAACTACAGCCCATAGATGCCGCCCCAGCCGACTGTCCGAGATTTCTGCTGCTTCCGGAAGCGAATGCAGAGATGATCATGGGCCGCTTCCATTCGAAAGGCCATTTCCTCGACATCCACCATGCCAACGCCGGCTACTCCTCTTCAACCACCACGACTACAACTACCTGGCAGCCTCACTCACACATCTACTCGGCCTCGACAAGCTACATCACTCCTTTGAGACTAGCGCCGAGGAGGAAACGACCCGCATCTCACTCCAGCGACAACGATATCAAGAACAGCATGCAAAGACGCTGGTGAGCACAAGTTCCATTCCCGGCCTCAAAACCTCTGCTGGTAAGCATCCTTTCCCGATATTCCACGCCGCTCGTATCTCTCATCACGCGAGGCTTCGCAAGTCCAATCCTCCCACCTTGGCTCTCCAATGAGCACGGGACCGGCGCTGTGCCGCCGTTGAGCATGATAACATCATATATATCGTTGCTATCTTCCTCGCTACTGTCGTGATTCCCTTGCAATCCTTTTTTGGGATGTTCGAAGGAACAAAACAAGATGTATGACTAGTGGAATATCTCTAACAATGGCTTTGGTTTCAGCTTTCTTCGCCTCGCTTCGTACGAATTTGAGGTTACACGACTCTCCACCCGCAAGCCCACTTTCCACGCCAAACTCCATGCGAGGATCGACCACAACCTTGCTGCCGCCGCCTTCACCTCTCGCTGGTCCCGTCCTCACCGTCGACATGGACGCTCCGGACACGCCACTACCGCAAGACAACCCATTGGCAGGCGTGCCCGAGTTATCGTCGTATGTTGCGACTGACGAGTTCGAGAAGAGGGAGGCGTTGAAGTTGGTGGCAGACAGTGTGGCACAGCAGCGGCAAGCAGCCAACCGAGCATTGCTGTCGCATCCACTGAATGTGGCTGTCGTCGTTGGCTCGCTGGCGTTCCTGGCGAGATACATGCAGAATGCGCGCTACGATTGGATCGCAACGACTTTGACTTGTATGGGCATCTTGATGACTGCCATGGCGGGATGCCGCTATGCGACGCAAGAGTATATCCGTGCTGCGGAGGATATCAACTTTGACTGGTTAGGCGATGCGGACATCCTGGTTACGAAATTCGGCGACGAAGTAATAGGGACAGTGATCGTGGAGTGGGTATCTGGAGAGAGCCGAACAAAGAAAAAGAAGGCATGGAAAGGTTTCGTAAGAGCATGGACAGTACGACTAAAATACCGACACAAAGGAGTGGGAGCAGCACTGTTAGAAGATGCTGTGAGCGCTGCGAAGAAGAAAGGTGCAGAATCATTGGAATTCGCAGAAGACCATGCGAGTAAGTTTTCCTCCGTCTTACACCTGCTGTGAGGCTTTTATTGACATCTGTTTAGACTCTCGGCGTGTGCTTCCGAAGTTGTATAATGGTACCTTGAACCACTACGAGGCCAAGGCGATAGAGCAACTGCATGATCTGATGGAGTCCAGCCCGCGGAAAGGAGGGAAACGACGATTAACGAATTGAAGAGAAACGAATCACGGAATTGTACAGACATAGAATTCCAAATTAATACACTTTGCGCGGTTTGCGAGAGATTTCGAGACTACGACTGCGATGATCTGGATGTGCTGAGACGTGTGGTATCGCATTAGTTCTTGAGCAGCGTGGTGGCAGTGACTTGCTCGTTGCATTTTGGGGAGTTGTGTTGCGGGCAGCTTCCGCTGATCAAGCAATACGTGCTGACCTTTGCCAGTCCCTTTCCAGGAACTCACAATAACCAACATTTGTCTTCTCCAACTTCTCCAAGCACTACAATGGCAATGAGGCTATGGATCTCCGAGATATGCGAGCATCGGATAAAAGCACGAAGCATCATGGCCAAGCTTGCGGGAGCCCCGCACATTGAACGTTATGGAACTTGCCTTCGAACCGCGGCTTCTCTTGCTTTACCATGTCGATCACTGGTCAGTGGCTGCATTTCCAGCCCGTCCAAGATGGACAACCCAAGCACTTGGGAATCAACACTTCGACGCTCTGTCGCGGACACCCAGAAGCGGACGTGTTCTTCGGATACCGGCAAGGATGAACTTCGACGAAGAAGGGCTGGCGACGAAAGAGGAAGTAGAACTGAAGCACACTGAGGCCATTACAGTTATGTACTTGCTCTGGGCGGCACAACCACGACGAGGCTATGGGTAGGCTCGTTCCCTAGTGCCTTGCGCAAAACCAAGTCAAAGCCTTGTGCGGTCGCACAGTCGCACTGCTTTCCTCATACTTCACAGCTCAGAGCTATGTTCCTGCTGATCGAAGAACTCAACTATACTGCCTCAGCCGCTAGTGACTACATCCAACTTGACTGAAGAACCATAGTAGGCTTTTTCTGCATGTCGATCACGCACTATAGACAGCGACAAGCCTCGGCCTCCACGGAAAGAGGAAAATCACGCAGATGATTTGATAGTTGGAAGTGGCTAATGCACTCCAGACCATGGACCTATTGTTGAGGCTATCTGGATCACACGTGTGATGGGTCGGTTTGTGGTGGTATATGTTGACTGCATCTTCTGAAGATATATACTCCTCGGGATCCTGCGTGCGACTGAACAATTTCGCCTAGTCATATTCCCGTTGACGAGAGAATGGCTATCATCAAGGCATTGGCAGGCGTCTGCATCGCAGCCACTGTGCTTGCAAGCCCAACGCCAACGGAGAACGAGCCTGCAAAGATCGAGGCGCGACAAGGAACCACCAATGCTCCCATCACCAACCAGAACCAGCTCGATGCTGCTCTCAAAAGTCTCAGTGCTGGTGCAACTGTCGGAACAGCCATCTTGACCAACATTGTCCCGGCTCCAGGTCCATCCAGCATCCCAGAGTTCGCTGCCCAGATCCAGAAGATCTCTGCCACCAACCCACGAGACATCTTCCAGAACGGTGCGGAGATCCTTCTCGGAGGTCTTGCTGGCCCAGGAGATTTCCTCACGATCGCCAAAGCGTATACCATTGAGAGCAATGCCAACAATATCAATCTACGCCCAGCTTTTCCACCTGTTTACCCAAGGAATGGTGCAAATGATGCGCCATACTCTCTGAGTGAATCGCAGCTCAGACGGGCTATCTATATTCCACCAGACTACACATATGGCCGCAAGCCACCGGTTCTGTTCCTCCCAGGCACTGGTGCACGTGCTGGATCCAACTTTGGTCCTAACATCGCGAAGCTTTTCCGAGAGCAGAATGTTGCCGATCCGGTGTTCGTGAATCTGCCAGCTGAGAACTTAGATGATATCCAGAATGCCGCTGAGTATGTCGCGTATGCGATCAACTACATTTCCCGCATCAGCGGAAACCGCAAGGTGCGTTCATCCAATGCTTCGCTTTCTGCCAATTACCCAATACTAACTCGCCTCTCTCTCAGGTCAACACAGTCTCCTGGTCCGCCGGCTCCGTAGACGCCCAATGGGCCCTCAAATACTGGCCCTCCACCCGCCCCAACGTCGCCAACAAAATCAGCATCTCCGGCGACTACCACGGCACAATCCTCGCTCAAATCCTCTGTCCAGGCTTCCCAACCCCAGGCTGCGTCCCAGCTGTCGCACAACAAAACTACAACAGCACCTTCATCAACACCCTCCGTAACCGCGGCGGAGATTCTGCTTACGTCCCCACAACAAACATCTACAGCATCTTCGACGAAATCGTCCAACCGCAACAAGACCCCAACGCTTCTGGCGCCCTTCTCGGTGGCCAAAATATCGTCTCTAATACTGAGATTCAAAATGTTTGTACTGCTTTACTTCCAGGTGGAGGACCGAATGTTAATCACGAAGGTGTACTCTATAATTCTTTGGCGTACGCTTTGGCGAAAGATGCGATTGTTAATGGTGGACCTGGAAGATTGGATCGAATCGACACGACACTTGCTTGCTCGCAATTTGCTGCGCCGGGGTTGACGCTTGCGGATATTTTGGCTACGGAGGCGTTGATTCCTATTGCGGGAGCGGCGATTGTGGCTTATCCGGAGAAGGTGGCGAATGAGCCGCCGATTAGGGCGTATGCGAGGGGGGATGTGCCGGCGGGGGCTTAAGGGCATGGTATGAGAGTGGGGAAGAGGGACGGGAGGAGAAGGAAAGGGGAAAAGAGGTGTCTTGGCTCGTTATGAATATGATATTGGAAGCTGAGGATACGGAATCATGAGTGAGATAGCCCGGTGTCCAAACGAGTGAAGAGTAGCTAGCTATAGTGACAGACAATTGTGCTCGCAACCTTTCATCCATCCATCCATCCAACGCACTGCTTGATCACGCAAACGACTTGAGAATCGGCGTGTACGTGCTGTACGCCGGACCATCCTTGGGCTCAAGAGAGAACATGTAGTTTCCCCACCATGGACCAGCAGACCACCTAGATCAATCATTTCATCAGCATTCGCCTCACTCATCCCCTCCACTCCTCTTATCCACTTCGAAAACTTACCAAGCAGCCCCCGTCCAAACATCCGAATTCTGAACCATATAATTCAGCATATCCTTAACAGCAGCTTGACACTGTCCATTAACACCACCAGCAAACTCGCCAAGGAAGCCCTTTTTCTTGTTCGCTCGGAGCCAGTTCGTTGCGGCGACAAGGCGTTCGCTACCGATTGTGGCGCTGATACAATTTGGTGAAGTTCCGCTTCCATCGGTGTCGAGGTATTGATGCATTTGGTAGATGAGTTTGTTTTCGGGGTCGGTGAGGTTGCCCATTGTTTCGGCGTTGGTGAGGCCGTCGGTGCCTTTTGCGGTCGTCCAGGTCCTGGGTGGTGGGGTTTAGTATGGGGGTTTTACATGGGTGAGTGAAGGGGTGGTGCTTACCAGGCACCGGTCCAGGCGTTGCCTTCGACGTGGATGGTTTGTTTGGCTCCTGTGGCCTGATAGAACGAGTCATTAGCAGATACTTGATGGAGGTCGGGTCAAGGACTTACGCGGATGCCGTTGATTGCTGCTTGGTTCATATCTGCTACCACACGTCCGGACATGCCCCAGAATCTGTTGATCGAGTCAGCAAGTCGATGACAAGACTGTTTGGATTCAAGTCATACTCATTGTTCGTATCATAAATCACCTTATCATTGTTCTTATACACCGCGGCAACATTCCTCCACCACGTTCCGAAATCACTCGTCGAGGTCATGATTTGCCCATAAAATCTTCCATAATTATGTGGCTGAATCATAGCATACGCGCCCTTGGAAGTGATGGCATTGATGGTCTGAGTCAAATTCGCCAAGTAGTATTTTTCGAAGCCAGAAGTCAACCCGCCGGGGGTCAGTCTTTCCTGCTGGATGTTGATGCGGAAGACATTGAAACCTGAGTCGATTTTTCCTTGGATTGTGGAGAGGTCTGGCCAGATGTAGTCTTTGTTGTAAAGGCCTGGGAGTGCTGTGCCGAATTCGGGACCGGCTTCGTTGATACCAAGATATTGGAGTTTGCGGCCTCGGGTTTCGAGGGTTGGGGCGCTGTTTGCTAGGCCTAGGAGGGCCGCCAGGGCTAAGATGTGGGTGGAAAGCATTCTGAAATGATTGTTGGTTGTAATGAGCGAGATGGCTGTTCGTGTTCGAAGCTTGCTGAGGAGAGAAGTGCTGTCGAGCAGCAAAAGGTTAGATATATATGCTTCCACGATCTAGGCTCAGTCAAGAGTAGGTCACAAATGTGAGTGCCTTTGTTGGACGCGACTCCGCATTTGACAAGCCAGTGTTACCTCTGCGGATCTTTTGTCTCCGTAGCAGAGATGGCGTTGTGTCTCCACAGCCTGCGTGGTGCTCCAGTGACACGCGCCAGTTCAGAAATCACTGTACTTCTTCAGCCTGAAATTTGCCAACTAGCACTTTGAAACGAAGCCACAGGGCTAAGCGAAGAATATAGATGTTCGGTGTCACGGTCCGCCAGGCCATACTATACTTTGGTCAGCTAGCTACCTCAGCCCTAGAGGAAAGTATAGGACCTTTCACGGATTAACGAGACGATTCGATGCTTCAAAGGCTTATTCGTTCCAGTAATCAGGTGTGACAGGTCGCAAACAGCTCGGTTGTATGCCGATGGGACATCCTCCACAAGGTCAGTTGACCCTGCGCTTGATTTAATATATCTGATGCGATTTGCTGGTCGGACTGGGTCGTTTCCGAATAGCTTATATGCATGTTTAATTGCACGTCTTCGATCCTTCCGGGATCTCGTTCCAGGAGCCTCTGGCTCTCGTTGTTCTTTCTATACGAGCGGTATGCAGCATAGTCATCAAGACGGAGTCTTTGGTTCACGGGGATTTAGGCTGATGTGGAACACGTGAGCTGGTGGGTACTCCCCAATATGGCACCTTCCTGGCGGTAAGTCTTCAGATCGATTTCGTGTTGTTGCTCTGCCTTGTAGGTGTGATAGGTGGCGGTCTGTGTATGATGTAGTCAGTTGATGGAACAGCTTCCTTCGTGCATCATCGTCGTCCCCAAAAGCGTTGCGCTTCAGCATAGTCTGTGGCCAGGCTAGGCCGGGCGTTCATGTCCCAGCAAGTGTCCTCGGACATCGGATCCTACCATTTCTGCAGATTTGACTCGGAACAGCAGTCTGGACGCCTGCGTCTACACAGAATTAGTAAATTAGATCACGGCGATTTCTCCGCCATACACCATAGTTGCTGCGAGTGACGACTGTAGGCGCCTCGCGTGGTAGGTAACACGTGTCCAAAGACATCTGCGGGGATTCATTTCACGGCCAAGCAGAGCCTCGAACGCATGGCTCAGCTCAGTCGCTTGCGAGATTGCTGTGGCCATCGTGTGTATTGCTCTCACGCCCCGACGGCTTGTGTTTCCGGTCCGGACTCTGCTTCAAAGGTCACCCACAGTCGACCCCAGATGCCGCTGAGTCGGTAAATGCTCCGTCTGGCCCTTTCTGTGCGCTCGAGTGATGGCGACAGCTTGTCTCGATTTCGAACCTACTCCGAACTGCTCTTCTTCGATGATACCGGAGGCACCCGCTCTTTCCAGGAGAGCTCCGCTGCTCAACCGCGGAGAGTTTGACTTGTTCGATACGCCCAATGCTGTAGCTCAGCTCCCGTCTCCTCCTACAATCAATGTGACCTTGGGTGACGCTGTTCAGTCTGGGCTGTGAGTGGATGCTCTCTCAGTGGTTCAGCTGCCAAGACAGGCACCCCTCGATCGGGGCCTTGCAAACCTGAGGCAACAACTACTCACCTGCAACAACAGCCACGGGACAAACCCAAACATCCTTCATCACTACCTCCTGTCTCACGTTCCATTGTGCCATCGCATAGCCCACGATCCTGTTCCCGCCGATTTTCCTTCCACAGAGGTCGACTCGTCGCTGCATGTGAACGGAAAATGTCCATTTGCGCTAGCCATTGGCGCTTCTTATTAGAACTATGCTTCCTGCAGCTTTGCATGTCATGCCTATGCATGTCTCTCGACGCTATACTACTGCAGCCATCGACCTCGACCGTCTAGCGTGTAAGGTGAGAGGAAACGGTAAGCACAAAGCTACCAATTCTTCATTAGTACCGCCCCAACCTGCTCTTAAGCCTCGACCCTCAGATCCCATTGGACGACTCATTCTGGCATCAAGTAGCTTTGGAGCTATAACTTTTCTGCAACCACACCGCAAAGTCTCGAGTGACCGTAGCCTGCGTCATAGTGCAATAACCCTTTTAGGTTTTAGGTTTCACATATATCTGATCGGTCTTCACATTTCAACTTCACCATACAGCCAGAAAGCGGCGGAGGACCTCATGCTATTATGCCAGGACAATCGACAAAGTCAGAAGACTTCGGTGGCGAATCAGAGCCTTATCCCGACTCATTGTGGGAATGGCTTTCGGATGAAGGGTCGAACAATCGAAATCGGCCTGCGTTCTATGCATACAATGGTCAAACGAGAGAGGTCACAACATCTCTGGAATATGGGAAACTTCTTGACCGCGTTGAAATACTAGCTGGTGCGTGTACCAGCTCTGGAATTGCAGCTCGCGACACGATTCTTGTCATCCTGGACAATTCCGCCGCAGAATACTGGACCGTATTGTTTTGGCTGGCAGTGAGACTGGGTTTAGCGTTCGCGCCTCTGAATACCAGTATCTTCAGGCGACCCGAAGAGCTCCAGTCCATGGTCGAGTTACTCGAGCCGAAGGTAGTTGTAGTGCAGCATATGGACTGCGCTCGGGAATGGGACAAAATGGCATTCAAACAAACGCCAGTGTTGCGGCTCGTATGTGAGACGCCGACTGAGCAGTCTCCGACCTGGACAACACTGGATACATTGGGAGACGCAGAAGAATCCGCACCTTACCCAGAAGTTCATCTCGATGATGTTGCCATGATCGTCAACACGAGTGGGTCCACAAATCTGCCCAAATGCTGTCCCATAACTGTACGCATGCTCATCTCCGAGATCCGGCAGTACCACTCTATGCATCTTTCGAGGTTCACCCCTCGGCAAAGCATCTTATCTCAATATCGATATCACGTCCAATCGCCTATCTGGCGTGTGTTAACACCTGGAGAGGAGGTGGTGCGACAATTTTCGTCGGCGGAGGTTTCGATGCCAAAACAACTTCTACAGCAATTCAGGATCTGGCTTGTACACACGCATGGTTTGTGCCTGCGATGTTCAATATCCTACACGCTGCCAAGGATCCAACCAATCTGGAAAGTCTCCAGACCGTGTTTATGTCAGGAGACACAGCGGGAAAGGAGGCTATCGAGAAAGCGAGAAGTCTGTTGCCACCTGATTGCCATATGATCCCGCATTGGGGTATGTCAGAAGGAGCTCCACTTTTTGGATACACTGAATCCGAGGAAATCAGTTTCGAGAAGAGTTCGGCCATTGCTGGCATCGGACGTGCATTACGTGGGACAAGAGTGCGGATCTGCAAAAGCGAATCCGTTTCAGTTGTTCCACAAGGAGAGCAGGGTGAACTCCATGTCAATTCCGATTCAATGATAGACCACTACCTTGGGAATCGAAGCGAAGAAGACTTTTACGATGACGATGCAGGGCGATGGTTCAAAACGGGCGATACTGCCGTTATGGATGCCTCTGGGATCATCTACATCGTTGGCCGAACGAAGGATATCATTGTCTACAGAGGCAGGAACATTGTTCCCGCTGTCATACAGAGACATCTTCAGGCAAAATTCCCTGCAGAATGGGTAGTCGTTGGACTCAAACACGAATTGAATGGTGAGGTACCTGCTGTTGTCACGAAGGAGCTTCCAACAACAAAAGACGCTGTACTAGACTTTGCGAAGCACGCCAACATCGAGGATTCTCATCTTGCAGGTGGAATTCATACATTGGAAGAGCTGGGATTTGAAGATTGGCCTTACAATGCAACTAACAAAATACAGAAGCGAGATTTGATCACCGCCATCGAGAGTATGCGGTCGCAGAATCGCGAGCAGGCGATCTGAAACTACAACGATATACGATTGTTTATTGAGCGCGCTAGTCGATGGTCGAATTGAAGAAAGGACCAGCATGCTTTATAAAGAGTGCCTTCTGTTGCCATACACATCTTCGAGTGCTTGCAACCGTCTATCATGGGAGGATGTAGACGTACACACTTTTTAGGGAGCATGTCGCGACCACGCTGCATGTCCACCATCTGACATCGCATCCAGGATGTCGCGCTTGGCGTCACGACTTCACCTTGAACTTTCCCGCTGCATTTTATATCACAACATCATCTCCAATCAATAGCGACTATATCTGCGCTTCGCTCCCCATCGAATTGCGATCACGGAAAGGCTATGCATCGATTTCACGACTCGCCAGCTCAATGTCTGCTGCAGGTGACCCCGCAATTGGCGTCCGCCGCTGTACCTGCATCATTAGGCCGAGGGCTACGACGGGCCTCCACATTAGACTTCGGATACTTCGATTCTCTTCTCTAGATCTACAAAATGTCTAGAGAGTCACCTTGCCTAGGTAGTCCCCTCGAATACTCCATTATGGCTGCAGATTCAACCCGGCCCATTCGCATTGCCGGTATGCTTGTCCGGGAAAGGTTATTATGAACTCCAAGCTCACACTTGAACAGGTGTCTCCGGCTCAGTTTCTGACCGCCGACATGCTATGCTCATGTTTGCCAAGAATCATCCCGACGATCCCGTTGATGTGATCATTGGCGACTTTATGTCCGAGGCGAACATGAGTACGATCGTCCAAAATACCACAGCAACAAATGCTCACGCATGATTACTATAGCTTCTAGAGGCGCCCTTAAAGCAGAGAGCGCTGTCATTGCAGCTTCAGAGACTCCCAATACCGATAAACATTTCACGAGCCTACTATCATCAGGTGCCACGGATGCGTATGAACCAACATTTTTGGAAGCACTGGCCCCGGCACTTCCGTACATCACAAAGCACAACATCAAAGTAGCAGTCAATGCCGGTGCTTCTGATACGGAGAAGCTTCACCAAATTGTCACCGAGATGTGCAAAAAAGGATCACACGATCTGAAAGTGGCTTGGGTCAGTGGCGATGAGGTATTTCCAGCAATTCAACGAGCCCGCAAAAATGGTTCTAGCAAGTTCGAGAACGTTTGCACAGGAGAGATACTGGACGAATGGGAGCATAAACCTATCTACGCACAAGCCTATCTCGGAGGACTAGGAATTGCAGCGGCTTTCGCAAAGGGTGCGGACATTGTGGTTTGCGGCCGGGTCAGCGATGCATCTCCGGTAATTGGCGCGGCATATTGGTGGCATGGCTGGACGCGAGACATGCTTTCTGAACTCGCGAATGCGTTTGTTGCGGGACACATGATTGAATGCAGCAATTATGTCGTTGGCGGAAACTTCACGGGATTCAAGTCACTCGAGTTCAAGAACTGGAAAGATATTGGGTACCCTGTTGCTGAGATATCAAGAAGTGGCAACGTCGTCATCACGAAAGGTCAAGGCTGGGGCGGAGGTGAAGTCAGCGTACAGACCTGCTCAAGTCAACTCTTGTACGAGATCCAAGGACCCTGGTACTTCAACAGCGATGTGACAGCCGTCCTCGACGAGATGTGGTTCGAACAAGTCGGCACAGACAGAGTCGCGTTGAGAGGCATACAAGGCGACCTGCCACCTCCCACCACAAAAGTCGGTCTCACAGCCAAAGGTGGCTATCAAGCAGAGGTCCACTGGCTCCTCGTCGGTCTAGATATCGCTGAGAAAGCGCGCATGATGGAACTACAACTCCGCCACGCCCTCGCCCCATACTCATCCAAATTTACCCTTCTTAACTTCAGCATCAACGGCACAGCGGCAGAGAATCCCACAAACCAAGCTTCGGCCACAGTCGACTTCCGTGTCTTTGCTCAAGCGAAGAACGAGGCTGATCTCGCTCCAAACAAGTTCCTTCGTGTCTGCATCGATTGCATTATGCAAGGCTATCCAGGCGCAACTTTCCAACTGGACATTCGGCAAGGTTTTCCAAAACCTTGTTACGAGTATTATGTGACTTTATTGCCGCAGACTGAAGTCGACCACAGGGTACATTTGTGGGATGGATCGAGCCTCGAGATCCCGCCTCCGGAGCAGACGAAGACATACCCTAAAGACCAGCCCAACTCTCCTACGACACCCGCGGAAGAGCAAGTGAATCTGGAAACAAACCCATACGGTCCCACAACACCCGAACCTCTCGGATGGATCGTACACGCTCGCTCAGGAGACAAAGGTTCCAACGCCAATGTCGGCTTTTGGGTGCGGTTTCGAGACGAGTATGCTTGGTTGCGGAATTTGCTTTCTACAGAGAAGGTCAAAGAACTGTTAGGAGAGGAATATGATGGAAAGAAATCCATTGAAAGATTCGAGTTGCCGAATATGTTGGCTGTGCATTTTGTACTCAAGGATCATTTGGATCGTGGGGTGAGTTGTTCGAGTAGTTATGATGTTTTGGGGAAGAATGTTGCGGAGTTTTTGAGGGCGAGGTGGGTGGATTTGCCCAATAAGTTTTTGGGGAGGGGGAAGTTGTGAGGAGAGAGGGCTGGTTGAATTGTCAAGATTTTAGAAGCTACGTTTCTTTTCGCTGCATGGCAGCGCAGCGATGTTGATCTATGCTGGTTGCATCTCGCCCTTGAGGCATCGGCCGCCGGAGAGCGGTCTAACAATTTAAAGTAGTATGCTGAGCGTTGACCATGACCAGATCGTGGCCGACAGTTCTGTGACCCAAGCAAGGGCTGTTAGAGAAGCTATGCGGCTTCAATAAAGGGATGAACCATCTCGGCGCAGTCCGTCAAATTCACCTTTGCGTGACTTCGTGTAACTCAGGTCGAAGTTGACGCTCCCATCTGAGCGTTGCCTCTTCTCCACGTAATACTCGTCCTGGAAGTCGAGCTCCTTGAAGTCGAGCGACTTCAGTGCTTTGCACTCCTTGAACAAGGCTGTGCTCACTTGCACGCAAAAACCTTTGAGCGCACTGTTCTTGTCTGGTCCGAGAGGCGTACGCTGAGGCTGCGGAAGGTTGTTGTAGAGTTCAATCGTGCTGCTTAGATAGAGCTCTCTCAAGTTCGGAAAGCGCGCCAAGATAGGAGGGAGGCTGTGGATCGGGTCACCGTATCTTGACAGGTTTAGAACCTCGAGTTGAGGAGCTTTGCGGGAAAGTGTTGAGACCATGAAATTGGTCCAGTAGATGTGCAAGTTGAGGTTTCTTAGGGAAGGCAGCGAGAGCAATGCTCTGTCCCCAAGCAGCTCCAGTGACTCCTCCCACGATTCAAGGTGCATGTCCTGTATTGGGTCAGTAGTGATTCTGCAAGGCCAGCAGCTACACAGAAGCCTCCAGGTGCCGGAAGATGCCACATATAGATGAGAGTGGATGTATTGCGGTGAGGGTGGGAGGAACGCACCACCACGATGTACTTACCTGCAATTGTGGGCACAGATCGCAGATCCAAGATCCCATCCAGACGCCGAGGGTGACACGCTTGATCGAGAGCTGATCCAGTGCCGTCTTTGGCACATTTTCCTCGAAAACTTTCCAGGGCTCTACGGCCAAGGCCAAATCCTCGAGATTGGCCATCTTGCGCAAGGCAGTGCCAAACGCTAGTGCAATATCGACACTTGGCTCCGTAGACTGCTCTTTGCGGCTTATGAAGGTTCCTCCGTGCTTGTTCACACGCGTCGTGTGCTCAGCACCGGTATCAAGAACGAAAGTCGTGGCATATTTCGCAGCCGATGAGTTCTCAGAAATGTCGACTAGTGCGCGACCTACCCGATCCCATTCCCAGTTGTGGCCGATTCTGATACCTTCGAAGACGAATGGGGACGAAACGCGTCGCAGGCGCTTGCAGGTGACGGAGAAGCACTTCAGTGCCGTGAAAGGGTTTGCTTGTTGATCGTTGACGATGATAAAGGACGACTTGATTGGGATGAATTCCCTCGTCTGCAACGCGCGACAAATCTCGGAGAGACAGTCATCGTTGAGGTCGAGGAGTGTCTTCTTGATTTGCATGGCGGTCATGAGTAGAGGTGTCGAGGCGAACAAGCGCGACGCCCGAGAAGATGATCGCAACTTCCTCTTGAATCGCGCTGTGAAGCCCTTATCGTCGACGGCGAGTTTTCGGGTTGCTGCAGGTTTGTTGTAAGAAGAGAAGTGACGAGCTCGCAGAACGGAGCTGAGTCTGGGTGGTCCTGTTGATCGGCAGGTTTCCGTAAAGCAGCGACCGACTGATGCCGACTGTTGCGAGAGTGAAGAGAAATGCAATACTTGACCAGGTGCAGCGTGGAGTGAACACTCGCTGGGCTGCTTCCTCTTTTACAGTGGCTGCCTAGAGAGCCTTCCGCTGCGTTTGCGCGGCCGTTGTTGGAAAGTGCCGCGTCTGTTTGGTGTCGGAGTGGAAGGCGAGGACGAGCGCGACTGAGATACCAGAAACGCGAGGCCGGCGCTAACCGTTTCAAGTAAGAGGCAAGTTTGCCGAGTTGGGAAGTCGCGACTTCGCGTGTCGCTCATCCAAGAAATGGAAGTTCATCAACAACACCACCCATCGAACAGTCCTGAGGCACCACTCGCTCCGTAACGAATCCGAACTACCCCCATTCACCCCAGCGAGGTGCAATTCAATACCGCTCCCAACGCACCGCCCCTACAGCCCACGACTGGCCGACCGACCCCTAAGTGAACGCCCTGCGCCAAGAAGAAGAGAGCGGAACAACGAAACGAAACACCCATGTTGTCCACTGCAGCGCGGCGGTAATCTCTGACCATGGAGGACCCTCTGGTCCAAGGGGTCAACGGCGTGGCCAATGGAGCCCCGACCGCCGCTGCTTCGTCCGGCACGCCGAGCGCAGTCGACCCGCAGGCAGTAGTGAGCTACTTGACCAGCGTGCTGGAGGTCACCTTAGGAGCAACAGAGGGAGAGTTACGTGGACCTGGCAGTCTGTTGCACGAGACTGTGCTGGAGGACACACTTTCAAGATGTCTGCGATTCGCCATGGAGTCCCAGGTGGCACTCTACGTGCTTAAGCAGGCTGGCTCTGCGTCAAGCTCAGACAGTCAAGAGAATGGCACACATGTGAATGGCGATTCGGAGTCATATCAGGACACATATGTGCTCAGTGCAGAAGTCAGCTATTCCAAGCGAACGATCGGGTGCGTGGCCTTTCTCAAAAGGCCGAGTGCGATCGCGCCTGAGCTGCCTATCAGCAAGCAAGTCTCTGTCGTCAACTTGACACTACCTGGCCTGGGAGGTGCTGAGAGTGCAGGCAGCGCAGTTTCTCCATACGAAAGTCTCCATGCCTTCGTTCGTGGCGCCCTTACGCCTTTCTTCGAAGCCGCTGCACGAGGCTCCGACTCCGGACAGGAAAAGCCACGATCTGATGCTGAGGCTCGTACTGGCATTTCGGGAGCGAGACGAAAACTGGCAGACCTGGAAATAACGCTACAGAACTTGCAACAGAACATCGAAGTCGAAGCGCCGCGATTACAGATCCATGAAGCAGTGCAAGCACAGCTAGCAGAAGCCGGTGGCGACTGGCAGGCGGCAGCGGTCGCCATTCCAGATGGTCTGGTAACGGACAGCGCGTTGCTCAACCGATTACAGACAATGGCGAACGAGTGGATCAAGCAGATCCGGGAATTCACTAAGATCATGGATGATCGGGCCGTTGGCACAACGTCGCAAGAGAAAAACTTCTGGCTTGCCATGGAGACCGCGATAGAAGGGATAGAGGCACAGCTGAACAGTGGCGGCGTTCAACTGACGATGAAGATCTTGGAGAAGGCGAAGCGACACGGTATCACAGCAAGTTTCACATCGGACACTCGCCTGAAGGAAACGAAAGAGAAGGTCGTCAAATACAATCAGGTCTTCCACGGCTTCCCCATAGAGGAACTGCTGGCCGCGCCAAACGTCGAGAAGCTGCGTGAGGCACTTGACGACGTTTTCTCGCACTTGACAAAGAAGCTTCGGATATCTCCATATCCCATTCGCAGAGCTCTGCCACTCGTAGAAGCTATTTCTGCTGATGTTGATGCTCGCGTGCATCAACACCTGCACGGTCGAACGCTCATGCGATTGAGCTTTGAGGAGTTCCGCAAAGTGATTGAGCAGGTGCAAACCGTCTGGATGTTCTGGGATGATAATGTCAAAGAATTCACCAACGTGGCTCGTGATGTCACTCGTCGACGAAATGACAGATTCATTCCTATCAAGATCAACAAACGTCATGACAAGACCCAGGACCGAATCAGCTATATCTACAAGTTCCGTGATGACCACGAGCAATTGCAGAACACGATTGCGAACGTGCTTGGACCCGATGACGATACCGGCGAGCTGACCGACGGGGCGAGAGCTCCCGTGATTGTCGAGGAAATGGGCGATGTCGATGCTGCAGAAGAAATTCTGCAAGCTTACGAAGTGGTCAAAGATGTCGACGTGCTCGACATTTCTCCAGAAGGCGAGCGCCTCTGGACGCAAGCAGAAGCAGCGTACAATGAACGCACAGCCAGAGTCGAGAATTCGATCATTGCACGATTGCGGGATCGCCTGGCGGTAGCGAAGACAGCGAACGAAATGTTCCGGGTTTTCTCCAAATTCAATGCTCTTTTTGTGCGACCCAAGATCAAGGGCGCCATCGCAGAGTACCAAGTCCAGTTGATGAACAACGTGCGAGAGGACATTGATGCGCTTCAGCAGCGCTTCACTCACCAGTATGGTCAAACTGAGGCACACGGCATGGCTCAGCTCCACGACTTGCCACCGATATCAGGAGCCATCATTCGTGCCCGGCAGATCGAACGCCAGCTCAACAGCTATTTGAGCAAAGTCGAAGACATTCTTGGAGCCAAATGGCGAGAACACATTGACGGTCAACGGCTTGCACAACTAGGCGACGGCTTCAAGAGAAAGCTCGACACCAAGCCCATATTCGAAGACTGGCTGCGTGATATCGATCGCCGGCATCTCTCGATATCCGGCCGCCTATTTTCGGTCACGCAGAACAGAGCTCGAGGTGGCGTGCTTGAAATCCACGTAAACTTCGACTCGCAAGTGGTTGTGCTTTTCAAGGAAGTGCGCAATCTGCTATGGCTTAATTTCAACGTGCCGCATGCAATCACCAATGTCTCGAAAGAAGCTCGTCGTGTGTACCCTTACGCCACAAGTCTGATGGAGAGCTTGAACACCTACAGCCAGACCAACTCGGTCATCGAAAACATGTCGGAAGTGACCACTTTGATCAGTGGATATCGCAATGACGTACAAAGCTTCATTGGAAAGGGCACTTCGCTCCGATGGGACACATTCGTGCTGGCCTACGATGTTCATGTGCCCCGTATCGGAGATGGCGGTATAGGGTCTGGGGACGACAAGCTACACGTACAGTTTGTGCGAAACTTGGGCGGCTCCATCGCCACGTTGTCGCAGAAGGTTGCGACGCTACTCTCAATACAGACGACAGTTGAGCAGGCACTGCGCGAGCTCCAGACATGTCAATTCACACACGAAGCCTTTAGCACACATCTTGAGACTTTGCAGAGAGCGATTGATCAGCTGAATCTTGAAGCGTACTCGAATATTGCGTACTGGGTTGAAAAGACGAACGAGAAGGTGGTTGAGACGCTCCACGCGCGTTTGAGGCAAGCACTCAAAGACTGGACAGAGGACTTCGAGCATGGCTACGGTGCAGACCAACAATCGCCTCGCGAGATCGGCGCACCCAACATCGAGACTTCTGCGCACGACATCGTGATGCAGAGTCAACTTATTCAACTCGACCCGCCGCTGGAGGACGCCAAAACGGGCTGGCTTGAAAATCTCAACACATGGCTTGCTATCGTGTGCAGTCTGCCCAGACTGCAAGCCTCTCGTTTCGAAGCCGCCTTGGCCGTCCAATCGTCGACTTCAGCCACCACGTACTCGGAACTGCCGATCATGTGCATAGATACCCTGGCTGAGCTGTATGAGCGCATCGAAGCCAAGTTGAACGTCGCCCAGACCTATGTGGACGAATGGCTACAATTTCAATCGCTTTGGGATCTGCAGCTCTCTCAAATACAGGGCGATCTCAACGAGGAACTCGACTTGTGGCTCCAGTTGATCCTGGAGATCCGGCAAAAGCGAGAGACATTCGACACCTCTGGCAATCGCCGATCATTCGGCTACCTAGTCATCAACTATGAACAAGTACAGTCCAAGGTGAATGCGAAATACGACCAGTGGCAGCATGATCTGCTTGCCCACTTCTCTACCATGTTTGCCACCCGTCTTGTCGACGTGTATAGCGAGCTGCAGCGTGCCAGGAAGGACCTCGAAGGACAATCTATGCAAGCCTCATCTACCTCTCAAGCAGTGTCGTTCATCACTGTGGTACAAACCTGCAAGCGACAGACAAAAGTCTGGGAACCTGAAATGGACACCTTCAGACAAGGCCAACAAACATTGCTGCGCCTGCGCTTCCAGTATCCTAAGGACTGGCTCTACGTCGAGCAAGTCGACCACGAGTGGACAGCGCTTATTGAAGTGCTTGAAAAGAAGAGCAGACAGATCGCGGATCACACAGAAGGGTTGCGCACCAAGATCATTGCCGAGGACGGTGTCGTCGCACGCCGTATCGCTGAGATGACCGAGAAATGGCAAGAACAGCGCCCGGAGTCTGGTTCCACGCCTCCAGCAGAGGCTGTTGCAAGCCTAGAGACGTTCGACAAGGAGCTGACTCAGCTTCAGGAGCAGCACGATATGGTTGCCAAGGCGAAGGAGGCGCTTGAGCTGCCAGCAAGTCCAGACAACATGCTTGCTGACTTGTTGGCTGAGGTGCAAGACTACAAGTCAGTATGGGCGAACTTGACAGTCGTCTGGGATCAGCTGAACGAGCTGCGAGATCAGCCGTGGAATAGCATTCAGCCTCGCAAGCTCAGACAGAGCATCGACAACCTCATCAAGACCACGAAAGAGATGCCCAGCAGAATGCGTTCATACGCAGCATTCGAGCACTTACAGCAGCATCTGAGGCAGCTGCTCAAAGTGAACCCATTGCTTACTGAGATGCGCTCTGACGCTGTTCGCGAGAGGCACTGGACCAAGATCTTCAAATCTCTCGCTCCATCCAAGCGATACTCGGCTCTTTCTATGACCCTTGGTGATGTCTGGGACCTCCAACTTGGGCCCAGCGAGGCTGTCATTCGAGATGTGATCGCACAAGCGCAGGGTGAGATGGCGCTCGAAGAGTTTGTCCGTGGCGTACGAGAGCAATGGCAGAACTATTCTCTGGATCTGGTCAACTACCAGAACAAGTGCCGCCTCATTCGTGGCTGGGATGACTTGTTCGCCAAGTGCAGCGACCACCTCAACTCTCTCCAGGCTATGCGTCATTCCCCATACTACAAGGAGTTTGAGGAAGAAGCTTCGTCGTGGGAAGACAAGTTGAACCGCATCCACGTGCTGTTCGATGTCTGGATCGATGTGCAGCGGCAGTGGGTTTACCTCGAAGGCGTATTCACCGGCAACGCTGACATCAAGCACTTGCTCCCTGTGGAGTCATCTCGTTTTGCGAACATCAACAGCGAGTTCATGACCGTGCTCAAGAAAGTGTACCGGTCGCCTCTGGTGCTTGAAGTGCTGAACATTCCCGACGTTCAGAAATCGCTTGAGAGATTGGCTGATTTGCTCAACAAGATCCAGAAAGCACTCGGCGAGTACCTTGAGAAAGAGCGTGTAGCTTTCCCACGATTCTACTTCGTTGGTGACGAAGACCTGCTTGAGATCATTGGCAACAGCAATGATACGGTTCGTGTTGCCAAGCACTTGCGAAAGATGTTTGCTGGCATCAATGGGCTCTTGCTGGACGACGAGTCAAACATACTTGGACTCCAATCCCGAGAAGGCGAAGAGGTTCTTTTCAAGACGCCCATCAACCTGATACAAACGCCTAAGATCAACGACTGGCTACGAGCACTGGAGACTGGCATGCGCGAAACGCTGTCAGACTTGCTCGTAGAAGCTGTCGCCGAATACGAAGGTCTCGATGAAAACGACAATCCTGCTTTCGAGGCTTTTATTGAGAAGTACCCAGCCCAAATTGGCGTGTTAGCAACACAGGCCCATTGGACCGCACAAGTCGAGGCCGCGCTTGGACAAGGAGGTGCTCCCTTGCAGAAACTCTTCGAGACGCAAGTCAGCAAGCTGAAGTTCCTGGCTACCATCGTCTTGAAAGAGCTTACGCCAGTGCACCGCAAGAAGTGCGAGCAGCTGATTACTGAATTTGTCCATCAACGAGACAAGATCGAGCAGTTGATTGAGGGTGGAGCGGATTCCCCAGGTCACTACTTGTGGCTCCTTCAAATGCGCTACGAGTTCACTGCGAGCGCACCGCCTCTCGAGCGTATGCAGGTCCAGGTCGCGAATGCTACCCTCGCCTACGGATTCGAGTACCTTGGCGTACCCGAACGACTTGTCCGAACACCACTTACAGATCGCTGTTTCCTGACGCTGAGTCAAGCTCTATGCCAACGATTAGGTGGTTCGCCATACGGTCCAGCTGGAACGGGTAAGACAGAATCCGTGAAAGCACTTGGTGTACAGCTCGGACGTTTCACGCTCGTCTTCAATTGTGACGACACCTTTGATTTCCAGGCCATGGGTCGTATCTTCCTTGGTCTCTCGCAAGTTGGCGCGTGGGGCTGCTTCGACGAGTTCAATCGACTGGAGGAACGCATCTTGTCTGCGGTCTCGCAGCAGATCCAGAACATTCAAGTCGGCCTGCGCAAGCGTGCACTCGATGACAATGCTCAAATCGAGCTCATTGGTCGCCAGCTCAAGGTCCATCTACTCACCGGTCTGTTCATCACCATGAATCCTGGCTATGCTGGACGTTCGAACTTGCCAGACAATCTGAAGAAACTGTTCCGCAGCGTTGCGATGTCGAAGCCTGACAAGGAGATCATTGCTGAAGTCATGCTGTTCTCGCAAGGTTTCTCAGAAGCAAAGACGCTATCCAGGCAGACTGTGCCATTTTTCGACAAGTGCAGCGCCGGATTGTCCAAGCAGCCTCACTACGATTTCGGACTTCGTGCACTCAAGAGTGTGCTCGTCAGTTCTGGTGGTCTGAAGCGATCTAGACTGGCCAGCGGCTCAGATGCAGACGCTGATGTGGTGGTTGAGCCCCAGATCATCGTCCAAAGCATTCGCGAGACCATCGCA
Organism: Cercospora nicotianae; assembly: GCA_029490675.1. Lineage (NCBI taxonomy): Eukaryota > Fungi > Ascomycota > Dothideomycetes > Mycosphaerellales > Mycosphaerellaceae > Cercospora > Cercospora nicotianae. The sequence continues at coordinate 4,027,914 of JANQAT010000007.1, read as the reverse complement.
CCAAAACTGGTACGCGACGATGCATTGCGCATGCAAGAGATTGAAGAAGATGCGTTCCCGGGCGTCAGATATGTTCCGGCGCCTTTGGAGAAACTGCGCAAGGCTCTTGAAGAGGTCGTGGAAGAGCGCAAGCTCGTTGCGACAGACTCGTGGCTCACAAAGGTTCTTCAGCTGTACCAGATCCAAAGCCTGCACCACGGTGTCATGATGGTAGGAAACTCCGGCACAGGAAAGTCGACCGCTTGGCAGACCTTGCTCGCCGCCCTACAAAAAGTCGATGGCATTGAAGGGGTATGCCATGTCATCGATCCCAAAGTCATGTCCAAAGAGAGCTTGTACGGCAGTCTCGACAGCACCACCCGCGAATGGACGGATGGTCTGTTCACAAGCATTCTTCGAAAGGTTGTTGACAATCTTCGTGGAGAGGACACAAAGCGCCACTGGATCGTGTTCGACGGTGACGTTGACCCTGAGTGGGTTGAGAACTTGAACTCCGTGCTGGACGACAACAAGCTGCTGACGCTGCCAAATGGTGAGCGTCTTGGCCTGCCCTCGAACGTGCGCGTCATGTTCGAAGTAGAGACTCTTCGATATGCCACCCTTGCAACAGTGTCTCGTTGTGGTATGGTATGGTTCAGCGACGATACTGTTGACATCGATGTCATGCTTTCGCGATACATCGCCCAGCTTCGTACTGCTACGTTCGAGGACTTGGAGGAAGACACTGGCACTCCCACATCGACGGAAGCAAGACTTACCGTGCAGAACTTGATGGCCGAAATTCTCAACAGGCGATTGACCGAGAACGATTTTGTGAAGAAGAGTCTTGAGCACTGCGCGAGTATGAAGCACATCATGGAATTCACTTCCATTCGTGCCATTGGCACGCTTTTCTCACTACTACGAAAGGCCTGCCGATCAGTGCTGGAATACAACATCCAGCACACTGACTTCCCCCTCAACGACGATCAGATCGAGGGTTATCTGGCGAAGAAAGTTCTTCTTGCTGCAGTCTGGTCGTTCACTGGTGACTGCCCGCTTCTTGAGCGCAAAGCTTTCGGCGACTATCTCGCTGGATTGGCTACACTGGATATGCCACTGCTGACCGACTCGTCTTCCCTCATCGACTTCGATGTATCCCTGCCCGAGGCTACGTGGACGTCATGGCAGAACCAGGTGCCAACTATCGAGGTCAACACGCACTCCGTCACTCAGACTGATCTCGTGATTCCCACACTGGACACTGTCAGACACGAGGACGTACTTTATTCATTCCTGGCCGAGCATAAGCCTCTTCTGCTCTGCGGTCCACCTGGTTCTGGTAAGACGATGACGCTGTTCAGCGCACTTCGCAAGTTGCCAAACATGGAGACAGTCGGCCTTAACTTCTCCAGTGCGACCACACCAGATCTGCTCGTCAAGACGCTGGAGCAATATTGCGACTACAAGAAATCACTCAGCGGTGTCACTATGGCTCCTCGGCAGATTGGTCGCTGGCTCGTGGTGTTCTGCGATGAGATCAACTTGCCTGCTCCTGACAAATATGGCACTCAGCGTGTCATTTCCTTCCTCAGACAACTCGTCGAGCATGGCGGTTTCTGGCGCACTTCCACCAAGAGCTGGGTCAGCCTTGAGCGTATCCAGTTTGTGGGTGCTTGCAATCCTCCAACCGATGCTGGACGTACTCCACTAGGCCTACGGTTCTTGAGACATGCACCGTTAGTAATGGTCGATTACCCTGGAGAGTTGTCACTCAAGCAGATTTACGGCACTTTCAACACGGCTGTTCTTAAGATTATCCCAACACTGCGGGGCTATGCCGATGCTTTGACGCAAGCCATGATCCAGGTATATCTGCTTTCTCAGAAGCGTTTCACGCCGGAGATCCAGCCGCATTACGTCTACTCGCCTCGTGAACTTACGAGGTGGGTCAGGGCTGTATACGAGGCCATACGACCACTGGAGACACTCTCGCTCGAGGGACTCGTGCGCATCTGGGCACACGAAGCATTGCGCCTGTTCTCCGATCGACTTATCGCGGATGATGAGAGACAGTGGACTGAAGAGACGGTGAACCGCGTGGCTCTCGAACACTTTCCCAACTTGGACGAGGAGACTGCTTTGCAGCGACCAATCTTGTTCTCGAACTGGCTGTCGAAGAACTATGTTCCAGTGGCACGTGATCAGTTGCGCGACTTTGTCAAGGCTCGACTGAGGACCTTCTGCGAAGAAGAGCTCGACGTGCCGCTGATCCTCTTCAACGATGTGCTAGAGCACGTCCTGCGCATCGATCGTGTCTTCAGACAACCGCAAGGACATCTCATCTTGATCGGTGTCAGTGGTAGTGGCAAGACTACGCTGTCTCGATTTGTCGCTTGGATGAATGGCCTGTCCGTGTTCCAGATCAAGGTTCATGGCAGATACTCCGCCGAGGACTTTGACGAGGACTTGCGCGTTGTGCTTCGTCGATGCGGTACCAAGGGTGAGAAAATCTGCTTCATCATGGACGAGTCGAACGTTCTGGACTCCGGTTTCCTGGAACGCATGAACACTCTGCTCGCCAACGGTGAAGTGCCCGGTCTCTTCGAGGGAGATGAGTACGCAACGCTCATGACTGCTTGCAAGGAAGGCGCCCAACGACAAGGTCTATTGCTCGACTCTCAGGAAGAGCTGTACAAGTGGTTCACTCAACAAATTGTTCGCAACCTTCATGTTGTGTTCACCATGAACCCACCTTCCGAGGGACTGGGATCTAAAGCTGCAACCAGTCCTGCCTTGTTCAATCGTTGCGTGCTTAACTGGTTCGGCGACTGGTCTGATCAGGCATTGTATCAGGTTGCATACGAACTCACGCAGTCCGTGGACATCGACAAGGGCAATTTCGCATGTCCTGACAGCTTGCCAATCGCTTTCGACCAACTGGAGATGCCACTGTCTCATCGCGATGCAGTTGTCAATGGCATGGTCCACGTGCATCACTCGCTGCGATCATTCAACGACCGTCTCAAGCGCCAGCAGAACAAGCAGACCTTCTTGACACCACGTCAATTCCTGGACTTCGTTGCACAATTCGTGAAGCTCTTCAATGAGAAGCGAGACGATCTCGAAGAGCAACAGCGCCATTTGAATGTCGGTCTGGACAAGCTTCGTGAGACAGTGGAGAAGGTTTCGGAGCTGAAGAAGAGCTTGGCTGAGAAGAAGACTGAACTTGAGAAGAAAGATACAGAAGCCAGCGAAAAACTTCAACGTATGGTGGCCGATCAGCGGGAAGCCGAACAGAGAAGATCTGCATCGCTTGAGATTCAGGCTGCACTTGAGAAGCAAGAGGAGGAAGTGGCGAAGAGAAGAGAAGTTGTGCTTAGCGACCTGGCCAAGGCTGAACCCGCCGTGGAAGAAGCACAGCGCAGTGTCAGCAACATCAAGCGTCAACATCTGACAGAAGTGAGGTCTATGCAGAATCCTCCTTCTGGTGTCAAGCTTGCTTTGGAGTCTGTGTGCTCTCTTCTTGGTCACAAGGTCACAGACTGGAAGACGATTGTTAGCATTGTGAGGAGAGATGACTTTATCGCAAGCATTGTCGGCTATGACAATGAACGACAAATGACGCCGGCCTTGAGAAACAAGATGGAGGCTGAGTACCTATCAAAGGATGACTTCACCTTCGAGCGCGTCAATCGCGCATCCAAGGCTTGCGGTCCTCTTGTACAGTGGGTAGAGGCCCAGGTCAACTACTCTTCTATCCTGGACAGAGTTGGACCACTGCGTGAGGAAGTCGATCAGCTTCAGGAAGCGGCTCTGCAAACGAAGGCTGAGGCAAAGACGATCATGAACACCCTTGAAGAGCTCGAGAAGAGCATTGCTACGTACAAGACAGAGTACGCTTCGCTCATCAGCCAGACCGAGGCTATTAAGGCCGAGATGAGCCGCGTCCAGTCCAAGGTCGATCGCAGCATGCGCTTGCTCAACAGCTTGTCCTCTGAGCGTGGACGTTGGGAAGAGAGCAGTAAGACTTTCCAGGTGCAGATGGAAACCATCATCGGCGATGTCTTCTTGGCATCGGCGTTCCTGGCATATGCTGGTCTGTATGATCAGCAGTATCGCCGCGCTATGCTGGAAGACTGGTCCCTTCAGCTGTCAGCATCTGGCATATCCTTTAAGCCACAGAACGCCATCTCGGAATATCTTTCCACGGCAGACGAGAGGCAACAATGGCACGAGAATGCCTTGCCCGTGGACGAACTCTGCACGGAGAACGCAATCATGCTGAAGCGGTATAACCGCTATCCACTCATCATCGATCCATCTGGTCGTGTTACGGAATTCTTGCAGAACGAGACCAAGGATCGCCGGCTCACGGTGACAAGCTTCTTGGACGGCTCATTCGTGAAGCAGCTCGAGAGTGCTTTGCGTTTCGGAAACCCTATCTTGATCCAAGATGCGGAACACATTGATCCGATCCTCAACCATGTGCTTAACAAAGAGTACCAGCGCACCGGAGGTCGTGTTCTCATCCAGCTTGGCAAGCAAGAAATCGATTTCTCGCCTGCTTTCAAGCTGTACCTCTCGACTAAGGACCCTTCGGCAGCGTTTGCGCCAGATATCTGTAGCAGAGCCACTTTCGTCAACTTCACGGTCACACAGAGCAGCTTGAAGACTCAGACGCTTAATGATGTTCTGAAGTCAGAGCGACCAGATGTCGATGAGAGAAGATCCAACCTTGTCAAGATGCAGGGCGAGTTCACACAGCGCCTGCGAAGATTGGAACGCATGTTGTTGCAAGCGCTCAACGAGTCTCAAGGCAACATCCTCGACGACGAAAATGTCATCAACACGCTTGAGAAGCTCAAGAACGAAGCTGCGGAAATCACAGCCAAGGCTTCTGAGACCGAGGGTGTCATGAACGAGGTCAATACCATCATGAACACCTACGACATCATCGCACGATCTTGTTCGGCAATCTTTGCGGTGCTGGAACAGCTGTATCATGTGCACCATTTCTACCAGTTCTCGCTGCAATACTTTGTGGACATCTTCGAGTCTGTATTGCGTACCGCACGAGAGTCTTCCGAGCGAGATCCGAAGAGACGCATTGATACCATCGTGCGTTCGCTCTTTGGCAAGACGTACAACGAGACATCAGCTTCGTTGCTGCAGAAGGACAGATTGACATTTGCTGTTCTGTTGGCCCAAGCTGCTCCTTTCCCCATGGACAAGAGCTTGATCGACTTGGTCCTGGACGAGACAATTATCGGCGGAGATGTCACTTCAGACTCTGCGCATAAAGACAAGGCCGTCGCGACGGCATCTCGCATCAAGAGCGTCAAGGACTTGGTTGCGGATCTAGCCTCACCAGAATGGGAGAAATTCTTCACTATTGAGCAAGCCGAGACCTGCGTGCCAGGTGTTGCTGCTGGCAGTGGAAACGATAGCGACAAGGCGCTCAAGGAACTGTTGCTCGTCAAGCTGTTCCGTATGGATCGATTGGTGCCTGCAACAGAGCGCTTCGTCAACGTGGTGTTCGGACAGGACTTCCTCGATGTGGCAGAAAACCTTGGCAGGATCGTCGACAGCCAGACTGCCAGCTCGCCCATCGCCCTCTGCTCGACTCCTGGATTCGACGCAAGTTACAAGGTCGATCAGCTGGTTGAGCGACAGAATGCCAGCTGCACAAGCGTTGCCATGGGTTCTCAAGAAGGTGTGTCGAGCGCCGATGCTGCATTGGCTGGTGCCGCGGCCAATGGTTCTTGGGTCCTGATCAAGAACGTCCACTTGGCGACCGAGTGGCTCCAAAATCTGGTCAAGCGCATCGACTCACTCCAAGCCAAACAAGGACTTCCGTCTCTTCTTGTCGATGGAAACGAGCCCTAAGATCCCGTCAAGCTTGCTACGCGCTTCACGTGTCTTAATGTACGAGCAACCTGCTGGTATTCGAGCCAATATGAGAGACACCTTGACGTCTCTGCCCGACAAGGCAGTTCAGCAGCCTGTTGAGAAAGCTCGTGTGCATTTCTTGCTTGCATTTTTGCACGCTGTTGCACAAGAGCGTCTGCGCTACGCCCCTCGCCTCGGCTGGAAGGGGTTCTGGGAGTTCAACGATGCAGATTTCGACTGCTCGGCTCTTATCATCCAGTGGTGGACAGACAACATCGCTCGTGGTCGCAGCAATATCGCGCCGAAGAGCATACCATGGGACATGCTTCGCGCCCTGATTTCAGAAATGTATGGTGGCAAGATTGACGACGCTGGCGATATGGCGCAATTGAAGGGCTTGGTCACGAAGACTCTGACCGCTGATGCATTCGAAGAGGGCTTCAACTTGATCGGCGAAGTTGCGGAAGACCAAAATGTCGGCATGCCTTTGCCAAGTGGCTCAGCGAAGACCGATATGCTTCAGTGGGTCAAGGAGTTGCCGGAACGCGAGCCACCCACTTACCTTGGTCTGCCTGCCAATGCAGAGAAGCTTCTGCTCGTCGCGCATGCGGAGGAAATGTTGAAGAATTTGAAGACTGTAATGGGTGTGTTGGACGAAGGGGAGAGTGTCATGGCCGAGGCCGTGGAGGAGTCGTAGAATGGTACGATAAGAAGGAGATTGCATGGGATTTCAATTTGTTATGCACGGCGAGATGGCGTTCAGAGATGAATGTGCCGGAATACTGCTGGCTGGGCGATGAGATTGCGGGTACTATCATGGCAATGGCGTTTTGTGTTGGTTCTTGCAAACGTTTTCAGCGCCTATACCCCCCTCTGTGCTTTGGGATTTCCCAGTGTGGTTTTAGGTTCGAGTGCTAGAGATTGTAAGCTGTGTGAATAGCGTTTGACAGATGGTTTATGAGATGTTCGTTGTTTGTTCTAGCTGGTGCTGCAAATGCATCGAGCCTTTCGTGACCCGACCACGTGCGTTACGCGACGCAACTCAGCTACTTAGGCACAACATTCTGTGCCTGCGGTCCTTTCGTTCCCTCGAAAAATGTGTATTCAACCTTTTGGCCTTCTGCCAGACTTTTGAAACCATTACCCTGGCATTGCTCGTCAGCCACGCTCATTTACCCTTCTCGCGCTTTGACGAATTAGCGACCTACCTGGATGTCTCTGAAATGCACGGAGACATCTTTCGATCCATCGTCTGGAGTGATGAAGCCGAAACCTTTGGCGTCCTGGTACCATTTCACCGTCCCTGTCTTTGTTGTAGTGGACATGACAAACGGAGCGAGTGATGTTACTCGTTTGCTGGATGCACCCGGCGGCTGCGGTCTAAGTAGAATTGTGATGAAGAGATTCTGGAAGCGTTTCAAAAAGGAATGGAGGGGGATAAGCAGAGTCTATGTATACATGCAAGGTGAGCATTGATCTACCTTGGTGAGCTCGGTGAAGCTACATCACGCGTAGCACGAAAATCGCCATATTTGGCAAATACACGAAGAGCTATGTGGGACGTTGAGCTCTGCTACCATCGGGAAACATTGCGTATTCCTGCTGTGGCTTACGATCTGGCATAAACTCTTGGCTTGGAAGAGCTGATTCCACGTGCTCATGCAACCATTTCGTGCAAATCAGCAGGATTGAATTGCCGTCTTGGTCGCACAACTTCGCTCCATTCCGCCACCTCTGAAAGACGACTGGCACCGTGCCAGATCATTCTACGTTCGGACCTCATCACTCACAAGTCGAGCAATGTCCTTTTGATCGGTTTTCGGGATCAAGGCGTGTAATTGCCACTTTATTCCAATTGCGGAACACCATTGACAGTCTTCTGCCTCTTTGGCCCACTCTTCAGATCAAAGTCGACTTCTTTTCCCTCTTCCAATAATGCAAGATCCTCAGGCTAGATTGGCACATCAGCTGGGATCCTTCACGTTCGTCGCTGGTGAACAAATAAATGCGATACTTCAACTTACGTCGACTTCCGATCGATAGAAGTATACATCTGGAGACCCATCATCCGGTGTGATGTAGCCGATTCCCTTCTCGTCGTCCCATGATTTGACGATGCCTTTGAGAGCAGCAGACGATGCAATAGACGCAGCGAAAGCAATGACAGTGGCTCGGAGGAAACGCATATTGAATTGATTCTTCGATGTTGGCGAGTCGTAACGAAGGAAGTTAAGCTAGGTAACAACTGCATGGAGACGTGGAAGCCTGAAGATATACTACGGTTCAAGAGATTACCGTGGACAGTGCTTTCTTATTGGTTCATACGTACCACAACCAGAATTGCCCAATTCGGAAACACAGGGATTCTTTTGATGAAGATGTACCTCCAGTCTACCATGAAACTGTATCGATATGATCTGCATCGAGTTCAGAGATCTTAATATCTACAACAGAACGTGCAGCTGTGATAACTTCGACTGGGCCAGGTACTGAGGACACTGATCTAACGGCCGCGTACATCCAACCTTCCAAAAGTGGTCAATGCTAGGAAATCCGTGCACATCAGACTATTCATAAAGTTGCTTCTGGATTATACCGCTGGACTGACTTCGTTTTTGCCCTCATCATATTTGTCCTCGCTTCTCTCCACTCGCTACTTTGAACCATGTTTATCACCTACATTTTCATAGCAAACCTCGCCATCCTTGGCCTTGCTAGCCAAACTTTCAGAAGGCAAACAGATTCGCAGTCTTGCTTGGGCTCGAGACTTCCGTTTTGCTGCATCAATAACTCAGGTAGCGATCAGCAATATTGTACGTACCCAGATACATAACTCAAAGTAGCATCGCCATAACAGCGATGTACAGGTTACCAAATTCCTGCAGACGGGCTATGCGCCGAAGAAGCGAATCTACGCTGTTGCTCACTCAAGTTTCCAAGCACAGTACGTGTTGTTGAACCCATCTATAATATGCTACTCGCGCTGACACACAAACAGGCACATTCTGTCGGTCCAATATCCGACACAGACCAAGGGATCGAATTCCAATGCGAGAAACTTTGAAAATATGGATTTGTAATGTACAATGTGAATAGCGCGGTTTCTCTAGGCGGGAGGAAGGCTTGTGAATATACTATGTCGCAACAAAACTCGTGCTAGAGGCTAGCCTTGCATCCATCGTTGTTCATGTCTTGCAACACGATTGCCAATCGTGCTGAGATCTGCATTTTGTCCTCCCGCATCCACTGGATCATTGACTGTGCAATATAGCCACACTTCTGAGTTGCCATCCAGTTCCTGCCGAGTTTAGATGACACACAGTCGCTCATTTGTGGGTACAATTACTATAGAGACGGGCAAAGCCGACGGGTGCAATCGAAATTAAGATGTTCTCCAGTCGCTATGCCGGTCCATGGAATAGAGCTGGAACCAGTGCGGTCGACTCCGATGACCATATACGAGAAGGTGATACCAAGAAGTGCAGACTGGCAACACAGCGAAGATACTTAATGTGCCATTGCCGAACTTCATCTAGAAAATGCACCACCGTTACCTTGCGAATAACAACTGTCTCTCGATCAAGATGCTCGTCGACTACATTCTTTTGGCATCCCTGGCCACCCAAGGCATGGCTCAATATGGCCAATCCAAAAGGCAGGCAGATTCTGGGTCTTGTACAGCTCCAAACACGCCCTATTGCTGCGTAGAAAGAGCGACTAAGGACCTTGAATCTCGCACGGTTTATAGCTACAATTGTACCTATTGATCCTTTAAGCGGCACTACATGCTAACACTGACTTTATATAGGTGGACAAGGCGTGTTGGGAGAGACTTGTCCCGACAACCAGAGCCTCCACTGTTGCATCATCCGCTTTTTTAAGTCCGGCGTACGTACAGCCTACTCTCGAAGCGTCTGTTTTTCAGCTAATCCTGTCAAGAGCGAAACCAACCTCACGACATTCGAGGGCGAGAGTATGCACATGTGGTTCGACTGCTCAGGTTCCTAATCCTACACTTAATATATCCTACCGACGAGAGGAAAATCTCGAGAGCTGTGTTCTAGGTTCCCATGACAAGTCCTGCCGGATATGTTAATGCGGCCATTAACTGGTATCGAGATCACCTACATTCAATACTAGGACGCTGCTTCACGCCTGGTAAACTCTTCATTAAATCCCTTTGGTGTCTTTTTTTAGCGATCGTTTCGTTGCGTACACTAAGTAATGGACGTCCAATATATATGAGTAACAGAGGCTTTCCGAACATAAGACTGAATCCCACGCTGTAAATCTATCTTCTAATCTATGAGCCGCCAAAGAGGCCATCGCAAACGTACAGAGTTTCGCGCTTTCCTACGCCCTAAGGATTATGTGCGCCTCAATGGAGTTTCAACTGTAAGGGAGCTGCTGATTTTCTGGAAGAGTCTCGCCGGACCCATCGAATGGAGGATAGTTGTTCAGGTTCAACGGCTGCGTTTGAACTCCTTGCTGCGCGCCCATGTCGAGGACTCGTGCCTGTTGATCACTGTGCCCGAGTGGTGAAGGGCCAGAGTTGAAGGGTTCGCTACGAGGATATGAGTGCATATTTATGCCATGCTGCGCATCCATATTAAAGTTGAGCTGCTGTTGGTTTCTATGATCGGGTTGCGGACGATCATAAGCCATAGGCTCACTGCGATTCTGGGACGGCATCTGTCCCCACGGCTGCATATAGCCGGTGAGTCCTTGCTCGTTGCTGCCAAATTGTCGTGCGTCGTAATTCGTCAGATTTGGAGACTGGAGCCACCCGCCGAATATTTGTGGTTGTGGCGGATGCATAGCAACTTGAGCGCCTTGTGATCCATAACTTGGAGGCGCAACTTGCTGCTGGTAGCGCGCAGCCGCAGCTTGCATCCGTTGGACAGGCTGGCTTTCCAACATTGATGATCCGGTAAGCGGGCGTCGGTTCAATGCGGACGACGAGGCTGTACTCTGAATGTTCTGAGCCGAAAATGGGTCAGATGTCCCGGTGCCCCCAGAAGGTTGTAGACCATGGGGAATGTAGGACGAGGGCGTCAGGGGGATTGCTGGCAAATGCGCAGCGATTTCGTTATTGCCGTGAAGCTGACCAATTTCATTGCTCCCTGCGTGGCCGGACACTTTCTCATTGATGCTCCTCTTCAAAATCATCGCGAATTCACTGTTATCCCCGGCGAGAAGGGAAGAGCTCATTTTCAGAAGAACGATGAAGTGTTCTCGCTCGAGTCGCAGTGCGCTAATTTCGAGCTGCAAAGCACGCAAGGCGGTGGTGCTATTAGAAGACGAGTGGAGATGGCTTGGGGCAAGTTCCTCTTCGATCGGCTTCAGCTTCGGCTTTTTGCGTTTCAAGACTGAGAAGATCGTCAGTGGATGGCCATTGGCGTCATGACTTTACTGACCAAAATTTGGCACATCATCACAGCTCGGGTACGTCAGTGCATAAAGATAACGCCATTGGGCAGCCCGTGACTCCGGGCATTTTTGTTTAAGGCAGCTTTCGGCAAGTCTATGGCGTTGACTCCTGATGACTTCTGCTGAGCGCAAAGTCTCGATGTCCGTGTTCGTATCACAGAGCGATACACAGTTGTCTTCGCAGATGGAAGTCATCGTTTGCTGCTTTGTGCCAATCCCCTGAGAGTATCTATGGCTCCGGAGCGATTCATCGTCGTCGAATTTGCACCAGCATTTAGGGCAGGCTCTGATCTTATGCTTCTTTAGGCAACGTCTTTGCCGTCACAGGGTCAGCAGCTTGGTTTCCACTCACGACGACACATCACTTACATGACTCCAGATATATACGGGTAGGTCGCTGTGCAACTATCGTGGACACACGGGATTTCCACATTGAGCTTCCCGGCGGACTCTTCTCCAGCGTTGCCTTCTGGTCCAGGTTCGTTACCTTCGAAGTGCTCATCACCGCGGTCCTGGCCCCCGGAGAATTTGCGCTTCCCATTGGGCTTCCGTCCTGTGCCCCGGTCGCCAGTGTCTCCCTCGTCAGGGCGTTGAGATGAAGAAGCATTGTTGTTGCTATTCCCAGCATGTTCTTGTAGATTACTGCCATTGCCAGAAGACCACAAAGAAGAGGGCGTGGGCGCGGCATGCGTGTAGGCATCCGGCAAGCGAAGGTTGTTCGAGATCGCGGCAAGGCTACGGACCAAGCTGGCTATGAAACAAGCGAGCTGGAATACCGTAAGTCCAAGATCACATAAGCCCATGCAAATCAACAATAGGACTTCTAGCAGAGCGTCAATCTCCAATGCATCATTTTCGTCAATCAGATAGGCGAAGAGCCACGAATCGACTGCGATCAAGTCAACCTCCTGATATGCTTCCTTCGCGGCGGGTGGAACGAGACCAATGAGTTGATGCAGGTAAAAGCTCTTGCCACGTATTGATGAAGGGAAATCGGAACGAACAAGCTCTTCTAACATGTCTTCAGCATCTTCCCACGTCGCGGTGGTGTATTGGGGTCCAGATCCTTTGGCTGCGAGATATGCGCGCATGGACAGAATTCCATTACACGGAGTCTCGCTTTCTCCACTCTCATGACAGTCTAGCTCAGAATCTGGCTGGTACAACGTCGACGGCGGGTCGAAGGGTACATCTTGGTCTTCATCTTTGCACCGTTCGGGCTGGTCCAAGATCCAAGCTTGACAATCAGGTGGACTCGCTTTTGCACCAACGACGAACGGGACTGGTGCGCCCTGGACCGTGACCATCTGCGATACGCGCTGAGCGTCGGTATGAGCGCGCAAGTGGGGTTGACACGCGATTGAAGCTGTCCGTTGGGTCGTCTCTGTTTCATCAATAGTAGGAAAGCGCCACGAGTTGTCACACCCGGCTTTTTGAGGCCAGGAGTTACTTGTCGCCAGTTTCCTATAATCGGTGCTGCCAGTGGGATTTTCTCGTCCGGAGCCAGATTTTGCAAAGTGTCTTGAATCTAATGAGAAGGCTCGCCTGTGGCCTTCCTGGGAATCCCATCGTGGGTTCTTCCGAGGCGAAAATAGTCGATCCACCACGTCTTGCGACATCTCGGTGGCGTGCCTTTTGACCGAATTTGGCGCCGGACCTTGATTCTTGGGTAGTCGATTTGCTCCAAAAGTTTTGTCCCTTGATTCGACTTCGCCATGTGGCATGATAGGAGCGTGCAGGTATGGCCCGCACGCCACTGCCGAGTCTTGCTTTGCAAGTGGTTCGGACTGTATATGGCCTGCTGCCGGCTTTTTCGAGGCCACTGCATTCCTCGACTGAGCTGTCTGTAGGACAATATCACATTCCAGCGGGCGCGCACTCGGTCGCTCGACACCAGGAGATTTGGTGGCGATTCGCCCAGCAATGCTCTCTGAGTCACTGACGTCGCTGGGGCCCCAACAATAGTTGAAGTTCCAACGATCAGCGTCAGTGCTATCAGGAAAGTTGTAGCTGCAGCGTTTTTCCACCGTACTGTGCGCTGGATGCCTCGTAGCATTTATCGGCTGTTGTGGTAGCAGAACTTCTGGCTCCATTATGACACGGGACCTCTGCGGAAGCGCATGCCAGGCGCTGTGGCTCATCGGGTCCGGCACATAAACTCCAGAAGCTGGGCCTGTCAGCTCGCGTTTGATGAAGCTCATTGTCGTGCTTGGTTGACAGTTTCAGCCCGCTCAATGCTGCAGCGCACGAAGCGACTTTTGTGCAATCCTGATGGGGGCCCATGACTTGGTTCTTGCCTGTTGAGCGGCCTCTGAATAACGCCCTGCCCAGCGGTGTACGAAGCTGGCAACAGGCTGTGGAATCATGTGGGCCGTGTGTGGTGGCGCATGTCGAGGTCCCTTGCCGCATAGCGTTAGCGTTCTGCTGCACGTTCGGGCGTGGCTTGCTTCGAAAGTTGTCAGCAACTTGTGTGCAAGGACTTCTTCTCTTGCCCACGTTTCCTTGACAGTATCGCACGAAATTTTCGACATAAAAGAGCAATCGATCGCTGCCACAGCTTGCTGAATGTTCGTTTTGCAGTTGCTTGCAGCAAAATGTACTTTCCGCCAAGTTGCGCCCAAGCAGCCTGAAGTAATATGTCTATCGCGCGCAATCCCATCGACTCTGTGCGGGTTCTGCGTGCACCTTGCAACTTTCGTTCCACTTGCAGCCATTTGTCGTCAATGTGCTCGTCGTAGATCAGAATGTCGCCGATGGCATATAAGTCGGTAGCTGGACCGTGGCATAGAGTGCCATCGTTCATGTAGCAGAAATGTCGCAAACAACCTACACAAGTCAGACTCAGCGAAGCGGGACCTACGCAGCCACAATTGACAATGGTGAGTGACAATCGACAGATTCTCGCTGCAGTATCTCACGCCATCGAACAGGCAAATTCGAGTGGTGTCCTCAACAAACCACACAGGCGTCATCCGCAGCGACCACGGCTGGATCAAATGGCCATCGCGAGCATCATTGGGGCGCCACAAGCAGCGCCAAATACGATGCTCCAACCTCGCTGGCTGGTATTGGGGCCCAGTTTGAACAAAATCAGGGGCGCAAGGCTTGATGGAGGCCTCGTGCAGTGCGCCCATTCATGCTCAAGAAGTGGCGGTGTGCATGTTCTCATAGTCGAACTGGCGGAATGGCCGCGGGACGCCATAACGCATGCCGAACGAAGACGTAGGTGGAGGCTGCAGAGCGCAGGAGTTGTGGCTCGGGATGCCGTGCCGTTCATGCAGAAAGGCTGAGGCCGCAACTTGCAGAAGGTGTGGTGTGGTGGTAGAAGACTTTAGCAAAACAGTCTAGCCGCATACAGCCTAGCTCATGAGTTCCCCGTCTTCCCCCGTCCCTCGAAATACTGCCTCGACATTCCATATTCCAGTCCTCAACGTGATGACACGCTTTAAGCAAGGCCTGCCCTCCGCGCAAGAAAATCTTCAGCGTCTCATCTTCCATTCGCATTTCGGACTTGTCAACATTCCCTTCCATAGAGGTCTTCACGTATTATCCCAATTCCAAGGGTCAATCATGCCAGAGGACTGCTGAAAATCGATGTTGACAGTAGAAGCCGCGTGATCATGTGTGAACATTCCAATACCATTGTCAAACAAGACGCCATCTTCCACCGGTATTTGCGCGAGTACATCGATGGCAGCAGTGGGGGCTTCCTGTGACACATTGCAGTGCACGGTCTGCAATGTCGACTGCTGAGTTCTTGTAGATGTCGCGGTCCCGCCACCGAGCTGCATTAAATCGTGAGAAGCCTCAGGCCCGTAACGCGATGGTCCTTCGTTCGTGGACGAATCAGTCCTTCTCTTACCCTTGCGAGGTGGACACTTGTCGTCGATCCAGTTGCGCAGTTCCTCCGATGTTACATGCTCTCTGCATAGGCGTAAAAGGCCTTGAAGGGTGTCGATGGTGTTTATGGCACGCTCCCTCTCCAGACTATACTCAGCCTTGCCCGCTCTTCGGTCAGCATCGCTTTCTTTTTGAAGTCTTTCGACTTGTTCTGTCAAAGCGCTGACCCTTGCTTGACTCTCCACGAGAGCAGTCTGCGCTTCTTGTAGGAGTTGTCGTGCCTCTTCCCGTTCTTGCAATGGCGGATATGCATCTCGCCGTAGAACGGGCCTTGAA
The DNA here is from genome assembly GCA_029490675.1 of Cercospora nicotianae. NCBI lineage: Eukaryota > Fungi > Ascomycota > Dothideomycetes > Mycosphaerellales > Mycosphaerellaceae > Cercospora > Cercospora nicotianae. Next base: position 4,012,437 of record JANQAT010000007.1, on the reverse strand, counting down.
GTGGCTCTGATGATTCCGTTGTGTGGGGTCTGGACGTCGTGAACGATTGCTGGACACCAGTCAGCTGTGACTTTGATCTCACGAAAAATAACGCACCGGACTCGGGCACGTTGTTACAACCCGGATTGCACATAGCATAAATATAGCGCCATCTTTGACTCTGTCTGTCCTTGCCCCTTGAACGACAATTCCCGGCGCTATATTTATGCTTGATTGCAATAACGGAGTCTGAGTCTGAGTTCGATAGTTGACTCTGATCGCATTCCGAAAGCACACATTGCCTCTCACACTCGTCGTCTTTGTGGTCACGTCTCTGGGATTCGTTCGGAAACATTTCGTAGCAACGGCCACAGATATATATCTCGTGGCTTTCGATTCCGCGTCTGGTAGTAAATCAGAAACTGAAATCAATTTTTGAAGGCATACATACAGCATCCCGGACAGGTAAGTGTCTTTGCCGTGGCATCCTTGACTCGACATGATGCAAGTTAGCTGCGGCGATGGTTCTTTGCTGGTCTGCGGATCAATATATGAACCGTTGCCAGTCTGAACGCGCTTCGACGAAATGTTCCTTCCACCCTGGCGATTGCTGGGTCTCTTGCTACCGCAACTTTGGTGGGCTTCACTATGGTCCCCAGCGCCCAGACCGACAGAACGGTCATTGCTCGTGGAGCTGCTTGGAGATGTATGCTGTCGCACTGATTCCGTGCGAGCATGTCTCGTTCTCGTGACGGTAGAGATGATGCTTTCTGGAGTAGCAGTAGTCGCTTGGCAGGTGTTGTGTGACTGGACAATAAAGTAAGAGTCATCAATTCCAGTTCCTTGCGCTCCGCCAAGGATTGTTTCGATCGTGTGACACAAGTCCGACGGTTCATCTCCTGCTTCTGTACCACATGTCGATGGCGTACCTTGTGAATTGAGTTCTGCTAAGCTCCCATTCACAGCCTTAGTGCAGCAACGAGAGTTTTGGTCATCAGGCTCAGGCATAACAGAATCCTGAGGACGAATGGCGCCGTGGATCTGTTTTAGTATTCGTGGAGCCGATATCTCTTGCTCGTCAAGCTCGATCATGCTTGTAGCGGTGTCGGAGAGGAATGCATGAATCCTGGAAGACAGGCTGGCTCTCGCGTCCACTCCGGGAGAGTCGGTGCTGACAGGTGACAGATTTAGTATTGTTGATGGGCTTTCCTTCCGTGCTTCCACACATTCGAGCCCTACAGGCGAGCGCTGCTGTTCTATTTGCGCGAGAATCCAATTGTCCAGCCTCCGTCTGGGACTTCCACGTCGTTCCTGTAAGGTGACATCGAAATCATCGAGACCGGATGATAGATCCTCTGCGACACGAAGATCTTCTTCTTCGGTGACAGGCGGATGGCTACTGTGTATCAATACAATCTTGATATCGGATGTCCTTGGGATCGATGTATGTTCCACACCGTCTGACATTGGGCCGTCGATCTTCACATCTTCAGACGAGCCCGCTGGTATCGCCGTATCATCCACGGCTGTAGCACCTGCCTCCGAGTGCCTGCATTCGGAGGCCGACTGTCGTGCGGCTTCAACGTAATTAGAGTATTGAGAGTCTTGTCCCAAACGAACAGAAACTGCAAGAGGCACTTCTATGCCGCTTTTTATCGGTGCAGGATCGATGGAGGCGTCCACATCGAGGTCGAAGGCATCTGGGTCTGTGGTCTGTGGCGAATCACAAGAAGAGAGTCGATCGCGGTGCGGGGAATCATAACCAGAGTCCACCAAGGAGGTCAGGCTGGGGCTACGGCGGCAACTATCTCAAATTAGAGCTTGCCCAGCATATTACAAGGAAATATACATACCCTCGTAACGACGAAACGCCTTCCGCCTGCAGTCCGACATCTACGTCGCGACTAGTTGAATAAACATGACAGCAATCACACTTGATATGACGAGTACAGATAGGACATTGCTCCGGTGACAAGCTCGGATCGATCGTGTGTTTACACCGGCAGCAGATCCTGTGCGAGCATTAGCGACTTCTATGCCATGAATCAAACAGTGCCCAGAAAGACCGACCACCATCCTCTCATGGACTCGGGTGAATTTGCGGCAAGGCTCGAGTGTGATGTGGGCATTTTTAGTTGCCTGCTGCCTGGTGCCTGTGAAGGGACCGTGGAGGCAAATCTCGAGGGGTCAGACCGCTACGGAGATGTTGTGAGAATCTGCAAGAGCAGATTGCAGAGCAGAGTCGGCCATCGTCGCATGCTGGCCATCTCCGAGGCCATTGCAACTTGCATGCAAGGCGATCGGCTGTGAGCTGCATCCTTATGCGCACTGTGGCGCCTCCCGCTGCGCAGCCAAGTGGGAGAACATGTGTGGACCGCGACTGGCGGCCAGTAGCAAAGTTGACAGCACTCATCACCGCAAGCTTCGCTGACCAAGGTCTTGCGGACGCGTTCAACCGTTCAGGCCATCATGTTGTATTCGTGCGATAGTCCTACATTCTTGCGGCCGGCAAGAACACAGTGCTGGCAGAGTGGTGAGCACGCAGGATCGAGTTATTCTGATTGGCCGCCTTGGAGCTTCGTGCAGCAAGTCTAGGACGCCCTGGGCATTGAGACAAGATGATACTACTCAATGCTAATCGGTTCATTGGCGAAGCGCAGTGTGTGTGCCCGACAAGGCAGAATGCGGCGCGGAGGTGGATGTCGTGACAGAAGATTGCTCTTCACATGGAGTCGCGATTGCCTTGCGCTAATCGAATACGGCTTAGCCTTCCCGATGTCCCGTCCTTCCGCTCCCGCCTCGCCTCCACATCCACATGATAGCACAGATCGCAACAGCAATAACCACAATCAACATCCGGATATTTCGAGCGTCGGCATCCTGGAGTTCTGGTTTTGAAGGTCGATCCGCCTCTTACCAGCCACGAATCTTACACACGATTGAAGACTGGCCACAAGACAAGTCCAGCACAGAAGCCGCCGAGAAAACGATATCCATTGGCGGCTCAAATAATTCCTGCCAACCGCCATGTCTTTACCAGGCTTGACATTACCCGGTCTAGCTCCACCGCAGGCTTCTGCCACACCTCTGGCAAGCACCACGTCAATAGCAAAGCCTCCAAGGATCGAATCACTTCAACCCCTACACGAATGGAGATTCGAGGTAGGCTTCAAACAACAATACAACGTCAAACTCGAAAGCGGCTACGCGGAACTCTTCGGCGTAGAACTGGCTCCAAAGCAGACGTACACATTTTCTGGCTGCAAAGGCGCCATCTTCACTTGGCAAGGATGTCAATTAGAGCTCAGTGGGAACGCCGAGAGCGAATATGCTGGCCAGGAGACAGAGTATGCTGTGGAGTGGTTGAACGTGCACGGAATGTTGGAAGGGATGCGAGCACCGACCTCGAGCGACGCACCTCGAGTGCTTGTTTTGGGACCAGATTTTGTGGGCAAGAGCAGTCTCGTGCGCAGTCTAGCAGCGTGGGCTGTCAGAACCGGTCATGCACCAACAGTGGTGAACCTAGATCCTCGTGAAGGTCTGCTTGCGCCGCCTGGCAGTCTCTCAATTGTGACTGTGGATTCCTCACTTGACATTGACAATGGCTATGGCATCAGTTCATCGTCAGGTCCAACAGTGTCACCTGTGCGCACCCCGCTCATCTATCACTTCCCGTATCAGTCACCTTTTGAGAAGCCTGAAGTCTTCAAGCACATCACCACTCGTATGGCACTATCTGTCACCAACCGACTTGAGGAGAATGTCGAGGCGAAGCGAAGCGGCATCATCATCGACACCCCAGGCTCGTTCAATGACCCAAAATCAAACTACGATGTGATTGCTCATGTTGTTTCGGAGTTCAGTATCAACATGATACTCACAATAGGCTCCGAGAGATTATCCAGCGACATGAGCAGACGCTTTGCCAGCACCAAGAGCCCGGACGAGACCGTGCATGTACTGCGGATCACAAAGCCTGGTGGCGCCGTGGAGAGAGATACCGAATTTATGAAACAGGTTCGAACACAGTCGCTAAGACAATACTTCTTCGGGTCAAGTAAAGAGTCGCTTAATCCCCACTCGCATATAATTCCCTTTGCAGATCTGGACATATATCGCGTCAGGTCTGGAGCAGCGCTCAACACTGAGGATCCTGCCTTTGGAGCTGGAGACGAAGGCGACGATTACGATATTCCTTACGCAAACAAACCATCTGGTAATGCGACATACGAGAAAATAACACCGTCAGCTGCGATGACTGGTGGCTTACTCGCGATCAAATTCTGCTCTGGTGGTGCCGACGAGCAGACGATCCGGGACAGTGGCGTTATGGGCTTCCTGTATGCCGCAGACGTGGACGAGGCGAGAAAGAAAGTGCGCTTCTTGGCACCGCACCCACAGCGATGGGGCGATCGTGCTTTGGTCTGGGGACACGGCTGGCCTGAAGCGACGGGAGATCTGGTTGGGTAGGCATTGTCAGAAATTACGAATGGCGTTGAAGCACAGTTGCGAAGAGCCGTATGTTATCATAGTGTACCTCTAAGGAACACAGCATCGAGGAGCACTACTTGCTCATGCCAATTTCACGATCAATTGCGGCCCACCTGTTCCTGCTGCATAGCCATCCAACGCAGCATTAATCTCAGCTACCTTCTCCAACCCTTCCACAACCCTGTATTTTGCAGGTGAGACTCAACCATCTTTCAACCACCGACCCACATCCCTCCAGAACACACTCTCCAACTCCCCCAAATTCTCACTCGAGCCCTCAATGAACGTCATCTCAGCTTCCGGCCTCTTCGAAGTCACGACACCAGGATTCTCATTGTCCGGATGCACCGTCACAAGCCGAGTCTTCTTACCCTCCGCAAGCAAATCAGCAGCCAATTCACACGACATACTGCGACAGTCATAGATATTCGTAACACCGTCTTTGCTCGTGATAGAATGGACTTGTTGCACGATAGATTCTTGCGGGAGACGTCTGTCGACGACATGCGTTGCACCCATCTTTTTCAATTCTTCTTCACCATTGAGGCCTGCGATGGATGATTGTCCCGATACCAGCGAATTTGGCGAGTTGGATGGCGAATTTTCCGACTACGGCACCTGCTCCGATGATCACGAGTGTTTGGTCTGCTGCATTGTCACCGGGGCCCGCGGGTTGCTTGAAGCCAAAGCCTGAAGACTTCGTGAACAGTGCCTGGAAGGACGTCACTAAATTGACAGGCAGGGTGACAACTTGTTCTGCAGTAAAGCCTTCTGGAATCTTGGCTACTGCCCTAGAGGGCAAAGTGCTGTATGTCTGGAGACCAGCTTGACCATTCGAGAGGTCTGCGGGATTGGCGAGACCAAAAATCTCATCACCTTTGCGGAATTCTGTTACACCGCTGCCGACTTGTTCGATGATGCCAGTGATGTTGGAGCCGAGCACTGCTGGAAGCTTGTTCTCGATGAAGAGGCCCCAGTCACGACCATAGGCATCATGAGGAAGTACTTTACATATCAGTTAGAATATTGAAGATCTTTTGGTGAACGGAATTGAGATTGTGCTCACACATTGTGGCTGTAACCTTGACCAGAACCTCGTCGTGAGCTGGAATGGGAACATATTTCTCGCCTAGAACGACCGGCTTGCCAATCTCCTTGACTACAACTGCTTTCTGCTGCTTCGACATATCTAAATTATGAACTCGAAGAAGCTTTGGGTGTCAATAATGATATGCGTGATTCCTGCGTGTGTTTGAACTTTTGAGTGCTGGCTCTATTCAAGAGCCTGCTTCATGTCTTTATATATAATGCCTTCGCCGTGCACTCCAGAACACGTGGAAGGACGTCCAGCTGATCAAGCATGAATGCTGAGGATCAGTAATCCCCGTTCATGCACAGATGTCGAAGACATACCCAAGACGGTCAAGATGGTGAAGTCGACACCAACATGTCCGCCTCCGTAGCTCAAGAGGGCACACACGTTCTGCACCAAGTCCGCTGCCTAAGCCAAGTCAGAGAAGTCCTGACGCTACAGGATTTCATGGCTCTTAGGCATCGAGAACAATGTCCACTCGGCCGTAAATCCTGTTGGTGAGCTGCGACGACTTTCGTGAAGAAGAGATACTGTGGCGTTAAGTGAAGGACCGCATTGACAAACAAAAACGAATCCTGTTCAGGCAACAGAATGTTAGGGCTCGTGAATGGTATTGGTAATCCTTGGCGGATCCTCGCATTCGCATCGGATCAATCTTGTGCCAACACCATTAGACTTTCTGAAGCTGAGCTCTGATAAACTCGCATGGTACAATTGAAACCCCGGGACGCCGGCGCTTTGTAAGACATCTATTCAACTGTACATTCCGCTCGTGATCACTTCTTTCGGCTGCTGTGTCGCTCAGTAGTTCATCATATCTGTCAAAGAAGTCAGCAAGTGAAAATTTCGTCGCGGAGAGACGTCTCTCACCTCTTCCAAAAAGTGCTCGTTTACTCCAGTCCATGGCAAGCAGCATTCGCGTCCTCAGACTCACGCTTTGTGCGAAGTAGATGCTACGCCACAGATATGCAGCAAGTAGACCACCGCCGAAGCTCAATCCGTTGAAGTCGAAGATAGCAGCATTTCCGATATATGCCAGACTTCCCATGTGCTTATATTCGAATGGCCTGTAGATAGCATCGTCAAGATCACCGTCGACAACTCCATTGAGCCACATGCCTTCGGCAACCTGTGCCATCTTGTTCAGTTTGCGTCCAAGATACTGGCCTTGCTGGTTGGCGCGCTGCGCAGTAGCGGGCAGCGAGGTCAATTTGCTGTCGATTTGCTTTAGAAGTTCACTAAGCTCGCCGAAATCGAGCGTGCCAGACTTGTCCTTGTCGTATTGCTCGAAGAGCTTCCCTAGCCGTTTGAGATGATCATTTGCCTGCGGAAAGCGCGCCTTAACTCGTTTAGCAACCTCACACCACTGTGGATACGTGATCTTCATTGTCTCGGGATCCTTGCCCTTCTCCCACGCGAGCGTGCGCAGAAAGGTGACAATGTGGTCCGAAACGTTGTTTTGTACTGTACTGCAGTCACCAATGGCGTAGACATCACCGAGCGGTGCACCGAGTAGTCGAAGATGCGTATCAGTTTCCAGCGCATGGCGGTTGTTTTGGTTGTCGAATTTCTTAGCAATATCCTGCGCTAGTTGCGTTTGTGAGACACCAGTCGACCAGAGGCAGAAACCCATTGGCAACTCCTTGGTCACCACTTTGCCCTCGGCATCCTTCTGGGTGAACAAAATTTTGTCTTTCTGCACTTCTTTGACACGCGCGTTGGTTTGGACATCGACATTATCGTGTGCTAGTCGTTCTTCGGCATACTTGCTCAGCGCTTCGTCGTAGGTATTGAGAATATGGCCACGAGATTGGATCACATGCACCGAGATTTCGTTTCGCAGTAGTCGAGGGTAGAACTTGCAGAGATCCTCATTGAGCATATCATAGAGCTCAGCAGCAAACTCGACTCCGGTTGGGCCACCTCCAGACACGACAAAAGAGAGTAATCGACGTCGTTCCTCATCTGTGGTGGACGGCAGAGAGGCGGCCTCCAGATTGGCAATGACGGAGTTTCGAACCTTGCGAGCATCGCTGATATCCTTGAGAAAGTGACAGTGCTCGAGGCCCTTCACACCATGAGGATTCGTTACTGAGCCCACTCCGAGTACCAATTTATCATATGGCAGGTAGAAGCGCTCCTTTCCATTCGGTCCATCTGCTTCCAGTTCGAGGAGTTTATTGCTGAAGTCCACGTCCACAGCAGAAGCTTTCAAAAAGTGTCCCATGACGCGCTTGACAATTTTGCGTACCGGCTCAACCAAACTCCTGAGCTCTAAGGTACCCACCGTGGCGGAGGGCAGCATGGGTGTGAACAGGAAGTGATTTGAAGGCGAGACCACTGTGACATGGTAATCGCCTGGATTTAGCTGCTTCAAGAGAGCCACACTCCCCCAGCCTGTGCCCAGAATAACCAGCTTAGGCTTGTGTTTCTGCTCTTTCATCTTCTCATTCTCCTCATCGTCGACGAAGTACTCTGCAATTGGCAAATTCTTTGGTCCGCCTCTTCGTGGATTCAATGCCAGTTCCGAGACAGACAACTCTGTCGGTGCGCCTTCTCCCACGTATGTGGTGGCATCATAAATGAAAAAAGCTGCTACGCAACCTCCACTCATGATTATGAAGAAGCCAATTGACGCGAGCGCTTTGTACGTCCAGCGTACAAGGCGCCCGCGCTGCTTCACCGCAGGTGGGACGGCCTGTTCAGTGGTCGAGGCCCATCGTAGCTGCCCGTGTCGCGTGGCATGCTGGTTTAGGGCGCGTCGAACTGCGCGTGGAAGTGGTTGTGCGTTTCGCGAGGATAACGGACGTCTCTGCTGCTTCAATGCTGGAAGGATCGAGCCATTGGCATTCCTCCGCGTCGTCTGCTGTAATTGTGATCGCAGCAGCGGTGCACGAGCTGAGCCGGCAAAAGCTCGCTGCATGGAGAGCATAGTACGGCGCTTATCGCATTGAAGCTTTGCTGGGCCAGGAGGGATCACGATAAGGGTATTGATGCTCCAAAATGCAAAAGAAGGTGAATTGGGCGAAATGTGTCAATGGTAGGTCTTAAGACACAGGAAAAGAGTCGAAGCGCTGACGAGACGATGAGACGATGCGTCCTGCTACGGTTCGTTCGGATGCAAAGAAAGTGATGAGAGAGGGAAGCTCGTCCCTGATTGATGTCATCACGCGGCATGTGGAACCGATGTAACGCCGCGTCAATATTTGATGGCGAGTCACTTTCACATGCACGGCAGCAACCCAACCACAAGACAGACACATAACAGCCATGGCAACCGAGAAGATCACGACCATTTCTCCAACGACGAACAAGCCAGTTGTAGAGCGCAATGGACCCACCGACGCCGAGTTGGCCGAGTTGCCAAAGACTGCCCAGAAGGCGTACTTGAAGTATTCCAAGACTACCCTTACTGAACGCCAGCAGATCGTCAAGAAGGCATTGCAACTCATCAACGACAATCAAGATGAGCTCGCCCAAGAAATCACCGACCAGATGGGCAGACCGATTGCTTTCACTGCCAAGGAAGTTCAAACCGCCGTCAAGAGAGGCGAGTATCTGCTCAAGATCAGCGAGGAAGCACTTTCCGATACTCCTGGCGAGCCTGAACAGGGCTTCAAGCGTTTCATTCGAAAGGTCCCTCTTGGACCAGTGCTTATTCTGTTCCCATGGAATGTAAGTATACCCTCACAATCAACACTACCAGGATGGCCATTGCTCACTTTCATCAGTACCCATACCTGACATTGGTCAACTCCCTCGTCCCAGCACTCTTAGCTGGTGACAGTGTTATCCTCAAGCCATCGCCACAGACCCCAACAATTGCAGAGCAAGTCCAGAAACTCTTCGTCCAAGCTGGCCTCGACAAGGACGTAATTCAGTACTTCCACTGCGGCGACTTCAAGAAGATCGAGAAACTCGTTCAAGCCCCAGAGATTCAACTTGTCTGCTTCACCGGCTCGGTCGAAGGCGGTCTCGCTGTCCAAAAAGCTGGCGCAGGCCGCGTGGACCTCCGCGTCGGACTTGAACTCGGAGGCAAAGACCCCGCATACGTTCGCTCAGACGTGGATCTCGCCTGGGCAGCAGATGAGATCGTCGACGGAGCAGTTTTCAATTCCGGTCAATCCTGCTGCAGCTTAGAGCGCGTCTACGTGCACGAAAGCGTACACGACAAGTTCGTCGAAGAAGTGAAGAAGGTTCTTGCCAACTACAAATTGGGCGATCCAACAGATAAGGCTACGCATGTGGGACCTGTGGTCAGTAAAGCTGCGAAGCAAAGAATTGAACAACACATCGACAGTGCGATCAAAGCTGGAGCGAAGAATGAGACACCAGAGAATGAATCCTTCAAGAACCCACCCAAAGACGGCAACTATGTTGTTCCTACACTGTTGACAAATGTCAAGCAAGACATGCAAGTCATCCAAGACGAGACCTTCGGACCTGTCATCCCTGTCATTGCGGTCAAGTCTGACGAAGAAGCTGTCAAGTTCATGTCGGACAACCAGTTCGGCCTCACGGCCTCCGTCTGGACCAAGGATGTTGCAAAGGGACAGGAGCTGGCCAACGAGATCGAAGCTGGTACCGTCTTTGTCAACCGTGCCGATTACCCTGCACCGGATCTTGCTTGGGTGGGGTGGAAGAACAGTGGAAAGGGACAGACATTGTCCAAGTTTGGATTTGACCAGTTCGTCAAGTTGAAGAGCTACCATTTCAAGGACTACCCAAAGGCATAGATGGTGGAGGAAATCGGCTAAGGTGTTCCTCGCCGAGACCGGATGTCGATGCCTTCACGTTCGAGGATGAGTTATGAATGATGTTAGAGAATAGCCTACGTAGAACGACAGAAGAGAAGTTCTAGCGATGCACTCTGTCCCACAAATGACCTACCGTGTTCGCCGGTCGCCCTCACGACATTCTGTTACTGCCGACTGAAGAACCCTTGATGGAGAAGTCGGGCAGAACACCTGTTGTGCAGATGCTCGTGCATGCCGTGTATTGTCTTCCTCAAGGCAAAGCAGCAAAGCAATGGAGACGCGTATCATAAACCTGACAGTCAATAGGCACAGATCGACAGTACTTACAGAGAAGTGACATTCTTGAGAAATCGTATTAGTGAGACTGATCACATACAGCATTAAGCTTGTGGAAGACCAACCATTTGAATTCATGATACCCTCAACTCCTTCGTCTCTCGTAGCTCTTGTTCCAGACATGCCCAATATCATCTGTCGAGTCACATTTGAGTCATCCTTTCTTCCAGGCGCATACGCGACTGAGTGGATAAGGTGGCCCCTCGACGCAGTGCTCCGTATGTTGCAACGGAGCTTGTCCGGTAGCGCAGAGTGCTGTCGCGCAGGACGTTATCTCGTGTTGGTGGTTCTGCGCGTCTTGCTTACGCCGCAGTCCTTGCCATCTGCCCAGTTTCTCCGCTACCGCTAGTACCTGTAACGAGTCGAGTAGTCCTTGGGGCTGACCACCAGACCTCTCCCTTTCTTCGCTCCCTTGTAGATCGTCTCAATAATGTCGATCAACTCCTGCTTGTCCTCCAGCACCCAGTTCAATTTATTGTTGTTACCCGTGCCGAAATCGCACATCATGTGCTTGTTCCGGAAGAAGAACATGAGTGTGACGGTGTCGTAGAGTTCGTACATTTGCTTGAAGTCGGGGACCTGGTCGAGATCGCAGACGTAGATGACGGCAAAGTTCTTGACGCGGTCGGCAATTTTGTAGAGCACTTCGTCCTGGCGCATGCAGTCTGGATCCCAGTCGCGACCGAAGCGGATTACCACAAGGCGGTCTTCTTCAGACATGATGGCTTGGTCGACGTGCCAGCCGGTGACGAGATGAGGAATTACGACGGAACCCATTTTGAGATCGTTCGGTGATTGCTCGCGGCGCGTTGTTGTGCTTGGAGTGTTAGTCTTTCGAAGTTCGAAGTTCAGAGAAAGATGATGGAAGTGGGCGAGAAGCTTCACATGAAGCCACGACTCATGACTCGCGTGTCTTGGCAGTCGCAAAGTTCACTTTTGCGCGCAGTCTCTCGCCCTCACGTGCCCGACTAGTCCGGACATTACATCTTTCTTCCTCGCGCAGAAGAAGACGCAGCCCTTTCTTCTGTTGCACATCACCACAAACGCTTCAAAATGCGGCTCACAGCAGAACTGATCAAATCGTCGCTGTCATACAACAACCCTCTCAACGAGCGCGAACTCGATCTTCGAGGTACGGCAACACTTCCCTCATTGATGCCCTGAAAAGGACAGATACACGCATGCACAGAGCTAGTTGATACAAAAGGTGCCATCCAGGCCACAAGATTCCCCAAATCGAAAACTTGGGAGTTGCCAAAGACCAAGAAGCCATCGACTTCACCGACAATGCCATCACATCTCTCGCCGGGTTCCCTCTTTCGCCGCGATTACAGACTCTCCTTTGCGCCCAGAATCGAATTAGCAGCATTTCCGAGTCGACGAGCAAGAGTGTTCCGAATCTTCACACTTTGGTGCTTACGCAGAACAATCTGAATGAGCTGAGCGATCTCGATCCACTCGAAGGATTTAAGAAGTTGACATACTTGAGTCTGGTGGGAAATCCGGTGGCAAGCAAAGAGGTCAGATGGCCCACTCCGAGCAATGGACATCAGCTGATTGGTGATTGTAGAACTACCGGTATTGGGTGCTATGGCGCTGTCCGCAAGTTCGATTCCTTGACTTCCAGAAAGTCAAGGACGCAGAGAGAGTAAAGGCGAGAGAGCTATTTGGAGGCACAACAGATGAGCCTACTGATCTGGCGAAGAGCATCATCGCCAAACGATCGAATAAGTCTGGCGCTTTCGGCAGCGGCGCTGCCACCTCGAACGGCACGGGAAAGAAGATTGTGATCACAGAAGATGAGAAGAAGAGGTTTCAATTGCTGGTGCAGAAAGCCAAAACGCTGGCCGAAGTGCAAAAGTTGGAGAAGATGTTCAATGAGGGACGACTGCCTGCTGGGGTCATGCATGGCGAGGCAATGGACGAAACTTGAGTGATATGCTGCGAGACACACAATCCCCAGCTACATCAGAGAACGCCCTGCGCGTCTACGGTTTCATCTTCAGCGCAGGCCATGCGCACGACGAACACAGCTCCGCCTCGAAGGAAGTGCGGTGCAGCACGATGGGCGCCAGAAAAGGTAGCCAGCTCAAGCATAGCTGTCGTACACCTGAACTGATATTGCTTGTAGAACGATATGCCGCCTTCGACATGATTCACGGTAGGGAAAGATCAACGGTTTTAATGATGCATCGCGAAACGAAAGTCCGGTACTTCCGGCTCTGGGTGACAAGGTATGAAGTGGATTATTTGCGCAATTCATGGCGAACTCAGGACGACGCGCCCAAGGCATGCGATCACTATTGGCTATTTGAACGTTCGTCCTGATCCAGTCTGCCTTGCATCGCCAGCACAATGCTGCAGGCCACGCAGCAGACGGGTATCTCCCGTGAACCGCTGGCATCCGTCCTGGCGGGACCGCGAGCTTGGAGCATGGTTGGTGCTTGCATGCCACACTCTGTTTCACGGGCGCAGACACGACAGAGGTACCGGAAGCAGATGAATGTGAAACGCAGAGATCTTGACAAGCTTTTTTGTGCTCGGGGGCGCGAGACGACGCGTTCGTCCGACCTGCAAGGCACGTTGCACAATCGCTCACCAAGATGCGATAGTGGAGCACCGCGGTGAACAAGCACATTGCGGATTGTAAGCTGACCTGGCCTGGGTCAGCGACGTGATTTAACCCCTCGCGACTCGCAAACTCTGTCCCCCAACGGTTTCCTAAACAAGCGAGATGAAACAGTGCCCATGCGTCGCCAACGTGACTTTTCGACTGCTTTCATGCTGACAGGTCTTTCAAAGTTCCAACGCTCCTGGACTCCTACGTTCCTGGCCGGACTCCCGCTCCGGAGCATGACCAGCGGACTGGTTTCTCACTGATCCCACATTCCAGCCGGCTGGATCACGGAAACCTGACATGAAGAATGTACCAATGCATCGCTGGTCTCCGACAGCAACTGCTCACGCCATGCGAGGGCACTCTGCGTGCTAATCTGTCGAACGTAGCTCAAGCTCAAGCTGTTGGATTGACCTTGCCTTGGTCGGTAATTTCTTTCTGACAGGCCCAACGCTGCGCTGTATTCCACTCCACGCGGGCTGCTCGTCAAAAGAAGGCCGCTCCTGGTTGCGATACGGAGAACCTATTGCCTCAGTCTTCACGCACCACCTCCTTGTACACATTCTGCTATAGATGGTGCGACGTTCTTCGATCGCGTTGTTCGCCTAACCATCCTTTGTCTCCGACCAGCTCACACCATCTTTCACGCTGGAAGGCATCGAGAACGAGTCCAACACATTCTCCACATCCAAGCGTTGACACGAAACGCACCATTGCAGATCTGTCGAACCCGTGTGCCGGAGCTCGCGTGTCTCTACCGTGAAGACGCATAGAACAGCCAGACAGCAAGCCCACGACTCAGCCATCTTCCGAAACCTTACCGCCACCAGCCTCATTACGAGTCAAGGGACAACTACAAGACCGACGTAGAATCCGGCTCGCTGTGCAAATTGGAAAATGGCAGACGCACATTTCGATCATCCTCCGCCAGCTGGTCTGACGTTTGGACAAAGGATGAAAGCCATGTTTTGCTGTGGAGAGTACGATGAGGAGTACGAGAGTCCGAGGAGGTCAATTCAAATTGTAAGCTTGCGTTTGTCAATGTGAGCAGTGGGCGTGCAAATGAGGCTGACTTTCGATCGTGTGCAGGGCGTGCCGACAGATTTCAGACGAGAGGACGTGAATATTGCTGGGCTTTCTGAAGATGAGTAAGTCTTGGATTTCATACGCAACTTGCTAATAGTATGGTGGTCTCAATGGGACCCGATTACAACCCCAACTTTTCCTAAGATCTTCGATACTGATTTCACATCTACAGAGCTGCTGAAATCCGCGAAAAGTCACGTCGAGATGCACAACGCATGTTCCACAACCTACGGCCACTAGCATCTTCACCTTCGGGTACCTTTGCCGAACGTCCTGTTCAACACAGCTTTCCCTCGTATGAACAGTTCACCCAGCCCAGACCAGCTCCGACACCAGGCTCTTCGCCTATTCACCCATCCTCGCCCGGCTTCGGCACGAACCCACGTCAGCCTCCCAGTCCAGGTGGGCTTCGGAGCGCCAACAGAGTGTCTGGTTTCTATGGAAGTGACAATCTTTACGCCAATCAATACGAAACGAACTCACCACCTCCTCCGCTGCCTTCTAAGAACGGCAACCACGGCCCCACCACCTTCGACCGCGTCAAAGCACATTCACGAAAGATCTCCGACAGTTTTCGAAGCAGCAAGAATAATAACAATAATGGAAATGGGCCCTCGCCTTTTGACGATGAGTCACATGTAGAGATGCGACATCTCATGTCCCCAAACAATAATAGCAAAACCCACATCTCAACAACCATACGCGGCGGAGCAGAAGGCAAAGTCTCAGATGATAGCTTCAGTCAAATGAGCGAAGGCGATGACCACGGATCTTATCAAAGATACGACTCTGGGCTGGGAAACAAAGGCAGCGGTGACTACAGGATATAGCAGTAGCTATCCAGATCACCCACGGGCTTAATCTGCTCAGATTGATGGATGTACGATTGATAGGATATGGGACGGATAGTGGAGGATAATGATGAGCGAAAACCAAAAGGAAATATCTCTGAGTGTAGGACCAGGTCACTGCGGCCGAACAATTTTCTATCGTAATACCAACAGAACGAAGCAAGACGATGTAACGAGCCTGCTTCGGTAATATAGAGGGGAGACGAGAGGACGGAGGCAGAAGGAGAAAAGGGGTGGTGTACAACTGGGTGTTGAATCATATATTAGCGAATCATCTAAAATTTATCGTATTGAGTGCGATGTAAGGCTAGGGAGTAGGATGTAGTGCATGATGGAGATCGAAGTTGTTGAAATGGAAGAAATGATAAAATGTATTCGACGGCGACATGCTTCGGATTTCTGTTGTCTGCATGCCAGGAAACTTGTCGTGCCGAGGTTCTCACACTCATCATGAAAGCATATTCAGCATGGCAAAAGCGCCAATGTATAGTAGATGGAAGTCACACTCTCGCGCTGACGCTCGGCTCTGAGCTGTATAAGCAGCGTCCGGATTACTGATGCAAGCTCCACTTTTTCGGTTCTTACACTGCTTCTCTATTGGTTGTTGACCAACCCAATGCGTTCATACGTCTAGAGCTCCAGAAGCTCTGCTCTGTAATCATGAAGACGTGCTTTAGTGCTTCTTGTGATCATCACATATAGCTCACATTCTGGAGTTCAGCGTGCTCCTCTCACTCTATCAACTGCTCTAAACAAGAGACACAACCACATACAAGCTGCAACACAATGTCCGTCAAAGCAATCGCAATCGTAGCAGGTGTCGGCGCCGGCACTGGAGCGGCAGTCGCTCGTCGATTCGCTCAAGCATATCCAGTAGTCCTCCTCGCCCGTAGCCCAGAAAACTTCCAACCTTACGTGGACGAGATCAACAGATCGGGCGGAAAAGCAATTGGAATCTCGACAGATTTGGGAGACAATGCCAGCATCGCGAATGCTTTCAAGCAAATCGAATCCGAATTTCCTGGTGCTCCAATCGCAGCAGCGATCTACAATGCCAGTGGACGTTTCGTGAGGAAGCCATTACTGGAATTGAGCGTGGAAGATTTCATGGCTGGATATGAAGTCAGCGTGTAAGTGAAAATACTATGTCAAGTCTGAGAACTGAATGCTCATGAATGACTGCAGCAAAGGAGCATTCGTATTTTCACAGCACAGCATTCCTCTATTGCTCAAGCACATCGAGGCCAACCCTTCAGCTGACACTGCATCGAACGTCAAGAGCGGTAACTACCCACCCACGCTGGTGTTTACTGGTGCAACAGCTTCAGTGAAAGCGAATGCGCAGATGTCCGGCTTCGCGTGTGCAAAGTTCGCAATGCGGGCCCTTTCTACTTCACTTGCAAAGGAATTCGCGCCCAAGGGAGTCCACGTCGCTCACGCAGTAATTGATGGCGTAATCGACATTCCAAGGACAAGAGAGTGGTTGAAAGATCAACCACCAGAGGCCAAGATTGCCGCTGAAGATATTGCTGAAAGTTACTGGAGTCTGCACACGCAGAGCAAGAGAGCTTTTACCAACGAGATCGATATCAGACCACAGCTTGAGAAGTGGTAGATCTAGAAAAGCAGTGTAGTACCCGCAAGCGGGTTCCAGATAGTGTAGTTCAAATGAAGCTCTTCTCAATTCGACTTACTGGTCGGAGACAGTAAATTTGACATCCGTTTTGTTCAGAACAAGAAGGTTGGGATGCTCGCTTCCAACTCTTTGCGCTTAGCTTCGGCCTCCTCTTTGGCTTTCTGCGCACGGCGCTTGGCCAGTGAAGTCAAGGGACGTGATCCAGGCTCCTCCTTGATCTTCACAGGAGCCGTGCCGAAGTCATCATTGATAGACGACGTGGGTGTCTCCTGCTTGATCGTGGGAAACCTGGATCGTGCGTGTCGACCATTTGACCGCGAAGCATCTCCAGCAATGTTGTTCTCATCACGCTGCTTTGGTAGAGGGCCTGGTAGTCTCGGAGGCGGCGAAGAGGGTAGCGAGGGAGGTTCTGACTCCTCCTTCACGTATTCCTGCTTTTCACGCTTGGTTCTCCCAAACTGCTTGAACACTCTGGAAGGTGCTGCTTTGGGAGGAGGTGCTGGTAGCGAGGACGTCGAGACCCCACTGCGTGAAGGCGCAGAACGTTGTGTAGTGCTCTGAGTCTGCATCTTCTTCTTCCGCAACGGCGCGTCGAGATCATCACTCTCGGTCTCCTCGTCCTCGTCCTCCACCTCATTGAGAGGGGACAATACTGGCTTCGGCAGTGGATCCGAGCTTTCGTCTCCATCTTCCGCTAACGCTCTCCTTGACCTTGAATCTGTGGATCTGGTCTGCGCAGGACCAGTCCCGCCTTGCGAGCCTGTCATGAGATTCGCAAGTTGTGGCACCTTCATGAATTCATCCTCGTCTTCACTATCACTGTCTGCTATGACAGCCTGCCTCCGCTTTCTCTGATTCTCTTCTTGCTGGCGTTTGACTTGCAGCTCCATACTCTGAGCAGTCCTGCCATCAGTCGCCCTCGCCAATGTTGCCAGTGTTTCCTGCCCACGCGATCTGTGCAACTTCTTAAGTCGCGCATACTCGGCCTGGTGAAGGTGCTCTGTGTACAATTGCGCTGTTGAGTAGAACTCGTCTTCCACCATCATCCAGATGTCGTCTGCATCGTAACCTGGTTTCATGTACTCGACTGGAGGAGGGCCTTTTGGCGCCGGTGGGGGTGAAGATGAGGGCTCGCGCACGATCTGCTTTCGCTTTTCCGGTCGTGCTGGTCGTGCTGGCCGTGCTGGCTCATCTTGAAGATCTTCCAGGTCAGGCCCTACGAGATCGTTTGGTGAAGCTGAACGTGGCCTCGCTTTCGTCTTGGTGGCTCCCTGCGGCGCATCTTTCTCGCTCGCACTGTCCTTCAACCAAGGGAGTGTCCGCGGCATATCGACGGCAATCAGCCCTGCTATCCAAAGCTCTGGTGAATGACGCGTTTCAGGCGCGTCGACGATCGTTTTTCGATACGCTTATTGGTGAGCATGACGATCCAAGCTAATGCGCGATCAATAAAGCTGTGGGGCAGGCGGCTCAAGAGTGAATTGTGATTGTTTCGCGTGTTTGTGAAAGAAGAAGCGCGAAGGTCGAAAGTTCCCGTCGAAGCTGCCTGGTTCACTCGGCTCGCCAAGACATTCTTTCTCTAGCTCGAAGATCCTCGTCTTCAACAGCATCACATTGATGGTTCACTAACCAACATCTCGCCAATATGCTTGCACTTACCATCTCGGCCGAACTGGAAGGGTATTAGAGATAGCACAATCGCGCAAAGAATCTTTGCTGACCACAACCCAGCGTTACCGATCTCGGTCCAGAAGACACCGAGACGAATCCGTTCTACTACACGTTCAAGGTCCAATGTACATCATGTCGCGAGATACACCCCAATTGGGTGTCCGTCAGCCGATTCGTGGGCAGCATCTGAACAACCGACTTCGATCTTGACTGACCGAAGACTAGGAGCAAAATGAGCAGTCCGGGAGCAGAGGCGAGGCGAATTTCGTCTGGAAATGCAAGAACTGCAAGGTCTGACCACGAATCGTACTTTGCAGTCATGCTTGTGCTAATATCTGTGTAGAGGGAGCATTCGGCCAATATAGTCGATTCGCCCTCAACGTATGCGCAACAAAGTCCGCCCAAGCCCAAGAACATCATTACCATGGATTGCAGAGGCCTCGAATTTGTCGAGTTCAAGGCAGACGTATGATACTTAAGACCATATTGCCCTCCACTTACTAATATTTCCCAGGGCGAATGGAAAGCAGCAGGTGCCGAAAGCGGTACCAAATTTACAGCCATCGACCTGACAGAAGGAGAATGGTTTGATTACGACGAGAAGGCTGGCGAGGAGGTCAGCATCAAGGACATCAAATTCGACATCAAACGAGCATAGAGTGCGATTGAATAGTCACGGTCCGTTTACAAACCATGTCTCAACAGAATGCTTGGCAGCCAGTTGTGGCGCAACAACTGCTCGTGGCGTTCAGCTTGCTACAGCTGCAAGCTACAGCTCCGGTATCAGCGATTGATGAGAAACTCAGATCTGTGCTTCCAAGATCATGCACACGTTGAAGTACCAAATATTGTGGAGGTTGGAAAAACACACCTGGATGATCGTGGATCAAGCATTGACCAAGTTCGTGGTCTCATCGATGCCACAATCCTCCTAAAGGTCATGAGCTCTTTGTTCACACAACAAACCACGTCATAGCCGCCTGTCCGCGATACGCGCAATCATCTATTGTCCGACTTAGCTGATAAGTACGAAAGCCACTGGAGCTTCCTTTGTTTTGTAGCAGCTTGAGGTTAATATGAAAGTGTTGCATGAAGACTGTTCAGCTTCTGAGAGGGAATGAATATTCCATATGTTGGACTCACAAGCACACCACACAGCTATAGCGCTTTCCCCGACACCACAGAAAGAACTGCAGCATGCAGCAGCAGCTCGAGCTTACAGTACGACCTAGACGAGAAACTTTACTCCAGACAAGAACGATCATCCGTGCGCAGGAGTCGCCCTTCCTGCTCCTACCTCCAGAACTCCGAAACAAAATCTACCACGAACTATTCGAAAGCCAGCAGCGTGAAGTCTTTCACCTTCGCGAGGGACATATGCAGCCAGCAATATTAGCGACATGCCGACAATTACGCTTTGAGTGCAGCGGCATATTTTACGCAAACACAACGCTACAATTCAGTGATCCCGATGTTTGTATCCGCCGCCTCACGTCACTCAACCCCAAACACGTTGATCTCGTTCCTGAGCTGCGATACGACACTTCGGAGGTTTGCACAAAAGCCGCAAGCTGGCGAACCGCATTTCGAGAGTTACCTGGGTTGAATGAAGACACGAAGCTCGAGGCTTTACGGGACCAATTGGCGAAGAGAGGAATCATATTGAGACCTGGAGTGCTGAAGGCAAGAATACTGATCAGTTGTCAGCCGAGCTGGACTAGTGATCCGTTGAACGCGGCACTTGAAGCTGTTAGGACTGGTCTAATGGTTGGGCGTATGATGTTCGTATAGGTCTTGTAAAGAGTCGGCGCCAGATGTATGTAAAAATGAGACGGCGCACGAGAAAAGCGTTCGACGAAAGCAGAGCTTTGACTCTTTCTTGTGCCCAACAATAGTGATCAGATGCTTACGCTCATGCTAGCTCTGCGCCTGTAGCTGAGCGTACTTGCTTTTGGGGGGATTGATCAGGATGACAATTGAACGCTTCGGTTGTGGTTTGTCTTAGAGCATCTAGAAGTTGAACGAGCACAAACGCGGCAGAGTCTCGTACAGTATGAATATGTACTGCCCCGTCGAAATAGGCCATCCACCATTGCTTTGTGAGCACGACAGCCTGATCAGACACTGCATTTTGGCGGCGTTGACGCACGCACCACAGCCGGTGCAACACACCAGGCAGTGACCGTTGTTTGTTGAGTGAAACGTGTGCGGTGGACGCATGCGGACAAGGGGCCTCATTCGCGCGTGCTCAGCGTGGCGCTGGGTCTCGGCACTTTCCCGACCCAGCCTCCCGCAGCCGTGACTGGCCATTCTTGCGCGCTCGTCTTCTCCTGCTTTGTCCTCATCCCCAACATCACCGCGCGCGTCACCCACAACCACACGCATCGTCAGCACCGCGCAGCGTCAAAGACCATCAGACGCGCTCTTGCCATCGACAACGCAAGCCGCCCACAACGCTATCATCATCATCAACGGGTCGACCCATCCGACCACGCGCAAGTCTCTGCCACCTTGCATTTGCGAACCGCGACAGCCTTATTGACTTCACTTCGCGACACTTCATCTTCGCCCGCGCCCGCGCTTACTTCTCAGCTATTCGAGTCGTTTAATTCACCGGCCGACTCGCTCACTACCAGTCTTCGGTCGACACCACTCCACACACTTCGACAATCAGCACTTTCACCAACACCAATACCAAATCCATTACCATGTCTGGAAAGCTCGACCAATCGCTCGATGCCATCATGAAGGACCGACCAGCCGGCAGCCGCCGAGGAGGCCGAGCTGGACGCCTGCCAGCGCGCAAGGCCGCCGCGAAATCGAAAGCCGCAACCGCAGCGGTGGTCGCTCCAGCCGGCGGCATCGCAAAGAAGACCAAGGCCGCGAGGCCAACGAAGGCTCCGGCCGTTGTGCCCGTCCACACGGGAGACAGCAAAATCTCAGTCTCTAACCTTCCCACGGATGTGACGGAGACGCTGATTAAGGTACGTTGACCGCGCCGATTGCACGGTACACGTTTGGCCGCACCATCATGATCCGATGAGACGCGCGCCAATGATTGTATGGAAACATGGACATTTCAGTATGCGATACGGACAGCTCTTCCTGAGGATGGGACTGGCATAACGGCCTCTTCTCCGCAACCGCCCGCTTATGAAGCACAGCGCGTCGCGTAAGAATTGAGTGCCTTGAAAAGTCTTGCAAAATTCCCACGACTCGCATGCCTGGCAAGCACGCACGTGTAGGATGCAGACGTACACAGCAGCAGCAGTACGACTTTTGAGGGCAAGCAGCTTGATTGTTCGGGAGTTGCAGAACTAGTGGGGATGGGCAGTCGTCTCGACAGGCGCGATCGCTTTGCGGCTTACGTCGGTGATTGCGACCAAGTCGCATGCTCTGCAGAAGCGGCAAAGCGGAGACTCGAAAGAGACGACGCCCGTGGACTTGAAGAACGAGTGGTCCAGCAACAGGAGGACATGAACAAGGAACCACGATCGCTGCTGTAGCAGCTGCTGCTTGCCCTCTTGAGTGGAGTACTGCCGTCTTGACTTGTGGAGCCTTACGCCCGGGTTATATACGTTCCGCCAGCACCGCACGACCGATTCTCCTATGTTGGGCGCCGCTCGCTCCGCTCAAGGTGTCGACTAACATGGCTTGTGTTCAGGACTACTTTGGCCAATCGGTCGCACCAGTGAAGAAGGTCATTCTCAACTACGGACCAAACGGCCGCAGCCGTGGATCGGCAACTGTTCTATTCAGCAAACCAACCGCAGCTGCCGAAGCAGTGCAACTCGATGGCACCGTCGTTGACGGCAAGAAGATGAGGGTATGCTCCGACTACTAGCGCACCTTCCCGAAGTCCATGCTGACGAACTCCAGATCGAGATTCTCATGGGTGCTCAGGCCGTCCCAGCACCTCAAGCACCAAAGCCACTTTCCGAGCGCGTGACGTAAGTGTTGTCAATTTCGCACCGCCTTTCATCTTCTGACCCTTCGAACAGCAAGCAGCCCAAGAACGCCGCGAAGGACAAGCCGAAGCAGGCCGGTGCAGCCAAGGGTCAGGCTGGCGCAAACGGAGCAGCCGCGGATAAGAAGAAGACGAAGAAGGCCAAGTCTGGTCGCGCAGGCAAGCCGAAGGCGAAGACCGCAGAAGAGCTGGACGCAGAAATGCAGGACTACTTTGGCAGTGGCGACGCCGGTGCTGCCGCTGCCAATGGCACAGCACCTGTGGCTGCGACGAACGGAGCCGATACTGGGATGGTCGACGAGGTGATGTAAGATGGATCGCGAGCGAGGACGATTTGTTACGAAGACACTCCTTAGGCGCTGATATGTGCCTGCCTGCTCTTTCGCGGACGAACCGAACCGAAACACACGGCGGTAACGACTCTGCTTCGACGTTGTTCAGTTTTGAGATTGTATCAAGTACGACATCCCGGCGTTTGGAGATTGTTGCAGACTTCGTCGTGGTGGATCAGACTGCGGGAAGAATAAGATAAGACTGCGACTACAACCTTTCACTTTTACTCTTGCAACTCTTCGCTTCTCCAGAGAGCTTCAAGCTTGCTCGTCACTGAATTTCAAGTACCTCCAAGGAGCCGGGTGCACTAACGACGCCCTGCATCGATTGCCTGGAAAGAGCTCCATCGAGGTAGTCGGAACGAGCCCAGGCGCCGTCGTGCCGGACAGGGCTGTTCTGTTTTGTAATCTGCGAAGCTGGCAGCTCGGCCTCGATCGCTCGCTGTGGAGGCTGGCTGTCCTTTGGCCCAGCTCTTCATCCGAATTTTCTCGAGCTATCCCCGGAGCCATCTGTCACGAATTCTGCTGCGCGGCTGACCTGCCAAGTCAAGCCCCAAGCTCGACGTGGTGCCCCTCTTGTGCGTAGCTGCGGCCAACGCGGAGCGCGAACCTTGATGGTAAGCGCATCTCACTCCGACCGTTGTCCTAGCAATGAGTGAATTGTGCAAACTGGCCTTACGGCTCGCTGTGAAGCAGACCGAGCTCAGCGTCATGGCTCAGCAGGGATGTCGCGCACTAGGAGCCGCCGTTACTTCAGTGCAGATCGCCTCGTGAGAGCGGCCTGAAGCAGCAGCACTACTGCTTATACCCAGATGGGTGGTTTTGGAATTGAGACCGCACTGCCAGAGCCTCTGCAGATCTGTACCTGTACGGCATTCTGGTCTAGATTGACTGCATTGGTCTCGCCACCGTAAAGAGAAAGCGTAACCACAGAGGGCCCTCTCGAGCTTTCCCCGCTTCAGCTCCATTGCCCCGCTACCAGCGTGCAACGCCGCAGCCAGCCATGTCGCCGAGAGCCATTCACAGTGCACCGCTCCACAGCCCATGGCCCCTTCCAGCGATCCTTGCGAGCGAATGCATGGACAAGTGGAGCGGTACAGTGGAGTTGGTAGCTACCCTCCCACATCGCATTGTCGGAGCTTAATCCCGTAGCACGCCGTCGTTGGGGAAGGCGACGAAGCGCTGAAGCCGATGCTGTTATAAACCCCTCTGCCGTGCTCGACGCATACCTTCCTCCTCCTCCTATCACTCATCGCTGTGCGATCCGAGGAAACAATCATCACGCACTTTTTTCTTTAATTGAGATACCCAGTCGATTTGACTAGCACTGCCCAACATGTCTCTTTCCGTCGAGCTCGAGACGCCAACTTCTGGCAAGTACACTCAGCCAACCGGACTGTAAGTACAGCATTGAGCAGGTGGCGACCGCATCAGACAGCTGACTTGATCTCCAGTTTCATCAACAATGAGTTCGTGAAAGGTGTGGATGGCAAGACCTTCGAGGTCATCAACCCAGCCACCGAGGAGGTCATCACCTCCGTCCACGAGGCCACCGAGAAGGATGTCGACATCGCCGTCGCCGCCGCTCGCAAGGCATTCGAGGGTCCATGGAGACAAGAGACCCCAGAGAACCGTGGCAAGCTCCTGAACAAGCTCGCCGACCTGTTCGAGAAGAATCTCGACCTCCTCGCCTCTGTTGAGGCTCTCGACAACGGCAAGGCCCAGGCCATGGCTAAGGTCGACATCAGCATGTGCGCTGGCTGCCTGCGATACTACGGTGGCTGGGCCGACAAGATCGAGGGCAAGGTTGTTGATACCACACCAGATACCTTCAACTACATCAAGAAGGAGCCAATTGGTGTTTGCGGACAAATCATCCCATGGAACTTCCCATTGCTCATGTGGGCATGGAAGATTGGCCCAGCCATTGCCACCGGTAACACTGTTGTCCTGAAGACTGCTGAGCAGACACCTCTTGGTGCTCTCGTTGCCGCTACCCTCATCAAGGAGGCTGGCTTCCCACCTGGAGTTGTCAACGTCATCTCTGGTTTCGGTAAGGTCGCTGGTGCGGCCATCGCCTCCCACATGGACGTCGACAAGGTCGCCTTCACTGGTTCGACCGTTGTTGGCCGACAAATTCTCAAGGCCGCCGCTGGCTCCAACTTGAAGAAGGTCACCCTCGAGCTTGGTGGCAAGTCACCAAACATTGTCTTCGACGACGCCGACATTGACAACGCCATCTCGTGGGTCAACTTCGGTATCTTCTTCAACCACGGCCAATGCTGCTGTGCCGGTTCGCGTATCTACGTCCAGGAGGGTGTCTACGACCAGTTCATCCAGCGCTTCAAGGAGCGAGCTGCCAAGAATGTCGTCGGTGACCCATTCGCCAAAGACACCTTCCAAGGTCCTCAGGTTTCCCAGGTGCAGTTTGACCGCATCATGAAGTGAGTACAATGTGAATGGATATCATTGAAACATTGCTAACATTTTCGAACAGCTACATCAAGGCCGGCAAGGACGCCGGTGCCAACGTCGAGATTGGCGGTAACCGCAAGGGAGACAAGGGCTACTTCATCGAGCCAACAATCTTCTCCAACGTCACCGAGGATATGCAAATCATGCAAGAGGAGATCTTCGGCCCAGTCTGCTCCATCTCCAAGTTCAAGACCAAGGAGGAGGTCATCAAGATTGGCAACAGCACAACCTACGGTCTCGCCGCCGCTGTCCACACCAAGAACCTCAACACTGCCATCGAGGTCTCCAACGCCCTCAAGGCTGGTACCGTCTGGGTCAACACCTACAACACCCTCCACCACCAGCTTCCATTCGGTGGATACAAGGAGTCTGGTATCGGCCGTGAGCTTGGCGAGAACGCACTTGACAACTACGTGCAATACAAGACTGTGTCCATCCGTCTTGGTGATGCTCTCTTCGGTTAAGCGATGCTACCTAATGCTGGGAATGCTTTTCATGTAACTAGTTATGAGGCTATGAGATGAAGTAAAAAGTAAAAAGCTTCAAAAACATTCACAATCCTCAGCGTGCCTTCCATCTCCGCCGCTCTACTCGTGTCACTATGGTGTGATTGACCTTTGTGGTTTGACCCCGCGGAAGTTGAGCCGCACTTGACAGGCTGATCATTTGTCATGCATGACGAGCAACGCGATCTGGACGCCTTGGCATCGAGCTTGCGTGGACCTCGCGCGGTAACTTGTACCCTCTGCTGTCAACAACATGTGCCGCCATGGCATCAAGCTTATGGTCCTCAGGCAAAGGCACAAACAACGATGTCAAGATGCCGCGGATGCAGACAGAAATCTACTGCTTCACCTAGAAACACTCGATCGGGCATTGCAAGCTAAAGTCCGTGGCAAAGGAAGCGAGACTTCCTGAATTAGACAAAACGGCGCGCCAAAAAGTAGTCATGACGCGCCGGCGCCTTGGACGTGTCGACTTCACTTGTAGGTATTCTGAGTTCAAAGTATGCATTTCTATCAGCTACGACCGCGTCTTGGCCAGCTGCGCAAAGTAGGCTTATACACGAGACATCTGAAGCCATCTAGACTTTCGCTACCCATTGCATCCAAATACTCCTCCATGGCAGGTGCACTCCCGCCACAGCAATTCAAACTCGATCGCAAAATCTGGAATCCTTCCCTCTACACCTCTGTCCATGATTTCTGGTTTCAAGGCTTAGACAAAGACGCCAAAGTCCAAAATGCCACCACGAGAAGAAGATGGTGGGGCCTCGGCCGAACAGAAGAAGAATTCAAAGAAATCGATCGTCAAGTCCACCAACTCTTCGGTCCAGCAGTCCATTCCATAGGACCATCAAAACTCCAATTACCAAAATTCCAAGGCTACGAACACGAATTAGAGCATGCGCAAGAGATTTCTGCGCCTTTTCTACCAGAAATCGGACAAGGCAGAGAAGGAGCAGTTACACTTCTAGCAATAATTCTCTTACTGGATCAAATGCCCCGCCACATGTTCCGTACACCACCAGATTTGGCATTAGTCTATAGACATTACGACAGATTAGCATGGAGTCTTTTCCGCTCGTTCAAATCATCCTCAACCACAGAAATATCGACAGAAAACCCCCTCGGAAGTCCTTGGTATCACGCTCGTCTTGTCCGGAAACATTGGTTTAAAATGCCCTTGATACATTCGGAAGATATGGCTTCGCAAGAAGAATCTTTGGCGGAGGTGGTGGAGTGGCAGAATGAGGCGAGGGAAAAGGGTGATGGAGAAGTTGTGGAGGATTTGCAATATGGTGTGGATGCTTCGAAGAGTCATCGGGATATTGTGGAGAGGTTTGGGAGGTTTCCGCATAGGAATTTGTGTTTGGGGAGGGAGAATACGGGGGAAGAGGAGGAGTGGTTGAAGACTGGGGAGACGTTTGGGGTGGAGCAGGGTGGGAAGTGAAAGGTGTTTGACTTGAGCGATCGCATAGGCGAAATTCTCCCGAAACAATCACAGATTGTGGTGACACAGAACTATTGCATTATAATAAGCAGTACAGATCCATGAGCAGAGCGGAATACACATGATGAAAGGTGGAAACCGAAATCAATGTTGTACTATAAACGCTAGGGTATCATCGTCAAAACATCACCAAGATCACCAGTACCATGAAAAGCTCTGACTAACACTATTCCTCCAAATAGAAAGCCATGATGATCGCGGCGTCGTGGAATCCTGTGCCGCCGATTTCGCCGCGCTCTTGGGTACTCTAACCACACGCCCAGCGAGCTTCTGATAGAGCTCAAACGCATCATTTGGCTCAGGAAGCTTGAGATCATCCAAAGCATACTCTCTAGCACTCTCATAATCTGCCCGTGCCAGATCTTCTTGCTGTGCTCGCTGCTTCAGGATCTTGTGCTCTTCTATCCAAGCATATTCCTGCCGCCATGCTTTGCGCCGCTTATTCCAAGGCTCGGATCTGGCTTCGGAGATGCGTCTTAAAGCGACTTGGTGCTCTAGTCTACGGTTGGCGCGTTCCAGGTCGGCGTTTTGTGTTTGGAGCTTTTCGATCATGTCGTGAGTACCATCGAGCTGGCGAGATAACTGGCGAAGATGGCTTTGGAGCTTTGCGGTCTTTTGGTCCATGCTTCGGTCCCGTGCGAGAAGTTCATCCAGCTGAGCCTGAAGGCGATCGTTGCGAGCTTCGGACTTCTTCAGAGTTCCTTCTCCAGCATCAATTCGAGTCTGCATCTCTCTATTGTGTACCGTCGCTGCCTCCAACGCGGCTGTTCGTTGCTCGAGGCTAGTCTGTAGCGCCAGTAATGATGTCCGGACTTCATCACGGTCCTGCCCAATCCGCTCAACGTCAGCGCGGGATTCATCGAGCTCCCGTTGCAAAAGCTCGATCTGGTCCTCGTATTTGTCCCTGTTTACTCTGAGCTGAGTGCAAGTCTCTTCGACCTCTCCCTGCACTTCTGCCATAATATCATTCATATCAGCCGCTTCGCGTTTAGCTTGTTGAAGCTGCTTCTGCGCGTCCTGAAGCTGCTTCTGCGCCTGCTGGAGCTGAATACATTTCTCTTGAAGTCTTACATCACAGTATTGCAGTTGCTGGTATATGTGGGCATACTTATCGCGGTACTCGTACAGCATCATCTCTATAGATGGACGCATTAATGTTGCGTCGGTAACAGCGTTTGCGCGCCGGTGGCCCCTAGGTTTCGCGGGAGTTGGAGCGGGTCGTGGTTGCTCGAAGACAGGCTTGTCTTCGACGGAAACGGCACGACCCTCTGCCTGAGTGCTCGTCTTGACCTCGGTCACGTCTGGAATCGCGTCGGTGGTGGAGTCAGTTACCTCGTGAGGTGACCAAAGTGGATTCAATCGGCTAGGAAAGTTTGGCATTTGGTATGGTTTCCTTCCAAACAGTTCTGCACGCATCGCACCTGGTGAGTGCGTCTTGATTCGCCGAAAGGAGTTCACATACGGCGGGCCAGTCGCGCGGATTGCGCGAAGTACTGTCCCATCGAAAGGAGCTCGAGCTTTTTCTGCAGAGTAGTCTTTCACAGAGACAGTCTTATGTTCCTTGTCGAAGTTCTGGGGCAGTGCATCCTGTGCCAGAGCATCCTGGGGCGGAACATCCTGTGGCAGAACGTTGGGAGACTCTTGATCGCTATCAGACTTGTAAAAACCGCTGGTCTCCAATGGCTTGACCTTTTTCTTCTTTCTCCTGCTTTGCAGCGATTTGTTCTTTTGATCGCACACCCGTGTCTTATTGGAACCACTTCTCAACATCGCATCGCTGTTGGCTCCCTCGGTCGCTTGCTGATTCGATGAGTCCTCGGGCTGAGTGTCATTTTCGGTGAGTGTGTGCATGTCTTCGGAAGTATCAGTAGTAACATCTTCAGCCTCCGAGGTCGCGTGCGCCACCAGTTCAGGCTCAATTGTGAGTGTCGCTGTCTCTTCGATATGCGTGTCCTGCACGCAATTGCCTTCGTCATTGAGGGTCTCGGTCGATACAACCAGTGCACTGCCCTGAGCAACCTTCTGATCGATGTTCTTCTCCTGTTCTTGCTGGCTCATAGTCAAGGGTTGGTCATGAAAAGGTTCCTATATGTTGATTTTTTGATTAGGAGGACCTGCCTCTTGGTTCAATGAGTGTGTGGATGCAATTGAACACACGAAAATGAAGACAAGAAACTAGTAAATCAAAGCGGACGGGGCGCACGAGCAGATTTGTGTAGTTCATCTTGCCACTGCAGCGTTGCGAGGGCACATGGCTTTGATGAGCATGGTGCCAGAAATAGGTCAAAGAGATCATCTTTGTATGGAGAGTTCTTGCGCCTCGGGCAATTTCGCCACACAAAGAAAGGTATATACAATGAATGGCGAGGCTCATGTCGATGTAGGGCCATACTTCGAAGTACGCAAGTGGTCACATGCTTGCATTGGCAGATTCGCTGAGAGAGCAAAGTTCGCTTTGGAGACAGGACGAGAGGGTATGTCTTGCGAGCAAGTCGTTTCCGATACATGCGCCCATATCGCACCATGATTTCCTGCTGAACATGGATTTGATGACGCCCAAGATTGAGCTTCGCTTTGGATTTGGGTGAATGCTTGCGCCGCAGTAGTCGCTAGACCATCGCAGAGGACTTCCGCGCTCCAAGCTCGTACTGAGTCTGCGGTAAGCTGCCATGGCATTCTTCTAATCGAAGACACATCTCGAAGATGACTGTAAATCGGATGTAAGTAGAGCTTCGATGCACAAAGCAAAGTAGCGCAAATGGGTAGCAAGTTCGCTTGCTGGTCTTCGTCCGCTCATCGTACAGAGCGACCATCACGTTGCACATGGATTTGCATAACTTTTCTGACAGTGGATAGTCTTCGCATTGGGCGAATTGGAAACGAAAGGAGTCCAGTCGTGTCTTGATGGAAGCAGGTCGTCGTCGTGGCAGTTTGGTTGACGCCAAGTGCATTGCAACCCTCCCGTCGCCGAGATCGCTCCGCGTCGAACCACATTGAGGAAGTCCATGCAGGTGCATTACTTCACTCACCACATTCCCCGTCACTCATTTCTGCATTGTCCGAGGCGTTGGGCGCGAGCTTTGGGTGGTAATGGAATCGCAAAGCTTGGTAGAATCACCATATCTCAGATCTCTCATCGTATGCACACTCATCATGGGAAACGAGCTCTGCGAAGCCTGCAGCTAACATTCCTAGGCAGGCGGCATAGCAGGCACGACCGTAGACATCTCACTTTACCCGCTCGATACCCTCAAGACTCGATTACAATCCTCCGCAGGCTTCTGGGCATCGGGCGGCTTTCGCGGCGTATACAATGGCGTAGGATCTGCAGCAGTCGGCTCCGCGCCGGGAGCTGCATTGTTCTTTATGACATATGAAGGGACAAAGAGATATCTTGCACCCTACGGCACGAGTGCTTCGAGCGAAGCGGGAGTGCATATGGTAGCGGCCAGTCTGGGAGAAATCGCAGCATGTTCCGTCAGGGTTCCGACAGAGGTGGTCAAGCAAAGAGCACAGGCGAAGCAGCATCCAAGCTCACTAAGCTCGCTGAAGCATATTCTGGGACAAAGGGCGACGCATGGACTGCCTCATGTATGGCGAGAGCTGTACCGAGGATGGGGCATAACGGTCATGCGTGAGGTGCCCTTCACCATCATTCAGTTCCCGCTCTGGGAAGGACTGAAGAAGTGGTCGCTCGCACAGAGACAAGGCCCACGTCCCTCAGACGTCACTGCTGCGGAGAGCTCGATATATGGTGCTGTCTCAGGAGCTATCGCTGCGGGACTCACCACTCCTCTCGATGTTCTCAAGACCAGGATGATGCTCTCGAAGGAGCGAGTCAATGTCTTCGATATGACCGCACGCATCTGGAAGCAGGAGGGAGGTCGTGTGTTCCTCAGTGGTATCGGACCTAGGACCATGTGGATCAGCATCGGCGGTGCGGTATTCTTAGGCAGCTACCAATGGGCAAGCAATCTGCTAGGAGGACGATGAGAAAATCGAAGGCCGACCTGACATTCTCACATCTGCTCAACGCTGCGAAGCTCTGCTCTACGGAACGCGGACATTACTGCGCTGGCAACCCTTCCCGCGACTCTAACAGAGTGTATATACAACCTTTTTGGCCGCTCGTATATCTTCGAATCGGGAGCAGACGAGCCGACAAAGGTATTCAGCGTGAAGTGTTGGGGTCTGTCTAGGTGCAGGTCAAGCTCTGCAGGCCGTTGGCGGCGCACCTAAAGTGAAGCGCGCGGCTGTTGGAGCAGGAGCGAGCTGCCTTGCACAGCATTGCCGCTGAAAATCGGCTCACATGCAGCCCGTTTCGGTAATTAGAGTCCAAGTGAAGCAAACGGTCGTCGTCTATAAATCTAAAGCTTTCCCCAGTCCAGGCCTCCTCCTCCTTTCTCACGACAAACACCTCGACAACCTCGTTCAACCTCGACACACATCCATCCCTACTACCGCGCCCGTCTAAGCATCAACTCTTCCTTCGCCGACACTATGTCCGCTATCAACATTACCGCACGTGAGCAAGAGCTGCTCTGCGCAGTCCTCGAGGTGATGAAGGCCGACGTACATACACTATCGCCCTCCCCTTTCGCTGCAAATCGCGCTGACCAGCAACAGATCAACTGGCCAGAGGTTGCCAGAATTGGCAACTACAACACCCCCAAGCAAGCCCGTGACCGTTGGCCCATCGTGCGCAAGAAGCTCATTGAGGGCAGCGGCAAGGCGGCTGGCTCCGGCGACGACAGCGCAGCTGCTACTCCAACCACCAAGCCAAAGAAGACTCCAGCTTCACGTAAGCGCAAGGCCGGTGAGTGAAATACCTTAAACGACGCTTCGCGTGACGTGCCAGCTGACAAGAGCGCAGTCGACGAAGACGACACCGAGGAGGCTACTCCATCCCAAGTCCAGCAAGACTTCAAAGGCCAAGAAGGCCGACACTCCGATCAGCGAGGACGACGACAAGAAGGACACGGTCAGTGGCGACGTCAAAGCTGAGCCAACCGAAGGCGAGGATGATGACTATCTTTGATTGCTCTCCGTCTTGAATTCTCCGACTGGCGCTCCTTTGGGCCACACAGGTTACTGCATTGGTTGCTGAAGATTGATTGAGCTTGGTGCATCAACTTCGCGTATCTTCCTTGAGGCTCGAGAAGCAACTTCAGCATAGCTAGAGCACACGTCTTGACTGACGGACGATAAGACGGAGTGAAATGGTTCCTACTTCAGGTCTTGTGCCTCTGACTCATTCTTTGCGACTCACAGTGACATGTGCCTCCATGTAAATCTAGATCACGTCGTTGCAAAATGATCCCGTGAAGCTTTGGGGACTTTGAGCTTCCCCTCAAATCACAAAACAAGGAGAAAAGTGTCAGAGAGCATTTTCAAACGAATACATCTCGGCCTACAATTACATACCACTCACATCCATCCCACCCACGACCATCTCCTCCCCATCCTACCCCTTCAAAACCCTCAACTCCAACCCCAAAACAGCAGCAACCCCCATAGCCCCCAAACTCGCCAAAGCCGCCATCACAAAATTCACCCCATTATTCGTCAACAAATCCTTCCCAACCTGAACTCTCGTCCCCCCAGGCAAAACCTTCACCCTCGTACCTCCAGGTCCTTCGACAACTTTCCCCGTCCCCTTATCACTAACCGTAACCTGACACAGCGCCCCCAGTACAGAATCAATAATACTCCCCGCGATCCCAGCAGCGATTAACGTGACAGTAATCTGAGGTTGGACGTCCACGTGCGGAGGAGAAAGAGTCAAAGATGCGATTGCGACAGCGACGAGAAGAGAAGAACCTAGGCCGGCATATTTGAATCCGTCGATTGTTACGCCGCCATTTGTGCCTTTGGGGACGGATTTCCAAGGGGCGGTGATGAGGAAGGGGTTCTGTTTGGATAGGATGCCGAGTTCGGAGGAGAAGGTGTCTGCTGCTACGGCGGCGTATTGGGCGATGATTCCTATTGGAAGGAGTTTTTCGAGAACGGGAAAGTGAGGGCCGGCGGAGAGGCCTGGCACGATGGAGGAGATGAAGGGGGATTTGTTGTGGAGGAGGTAGGCGTGGACGGCGATCAGGATGGAGGCCCAGCCGGAGTTTGCGAAGACTTGAATTGCGCTGCGGGCGCCCTCGCCGCCGGTTCCGCCTGTGGCAGATTGCGTGAGATGGGCTTTTTGGAGTGGCCGATCTGTGGAGAGTGTGGTGTTAGTATTGTTCACGAGAGAACTTGTTAAGAGGATATGCGCACTTTTGTCACTATTGTCCCGAGAAGGAAGAACACCATCAACAGCCAGAAAAATGCTTGCCAAGGATGGATCATGTGAATGATTGCTACGATGATTCCAGACACGATGCCCGCAGGCGTGAGCTTCTTTCTTGTTGTGGCATACGTCACAAGAGCGATTGTTGCGCTGACTTGGGTGACATGTTCTTTCGCAAAGGCTTGTATGTCCATTGTGCAGGATGAGATGAATGATCTAACTAGAGCGTGGTAGAGTGAAGTGGTAGAGATCCTCCAGGCTGAAGCATGTTGGTTGGAAGGTGCAGTCGGAATGGTGCAAGGAAAAGCCACACCGACCCACAAGGCTGACTGCGGCTGCTCACGAGCTATTTGCATATCGCAATACATTTTCTATGCCTCTTCCGATGCTGCATTGCGAAATTCTGCTATTCTTATGGTTCGAACATTGCAATACACTGGACGAGTGATCTCCCTTCTTCGCGATTGCGCTGTGGCGAGAGGTCGAAAGTACCTACCTCCTGGTACAACGCAACAACGATTCACTTGCATCTACTATAGTGTCGCAGAATGTTACATATTCAGCTCGCACCACGAAATGACTTTCATTCTCGCAGCATGAAGTGGACCATCGTAGGGGTTCCAGGCACCAGCGCACTGGGTCATGTTGCATATGAACACTTTTGGCCCAAATCTCTCTTACAATCGCCAACGCAGTACGATGGCTTGTTCTGTCGAGCAATCCAGCATGCCACAGCATGGCGCAAACACTTTTGACTTGGTCGCGTACAGACAGGCCTCTGCAGCGCAACGGCAGTGAGGTCTGAGCGGGATGCCGACTCCTAGCAGGTGAGTCCGTGCCCGGGGCGAGAGTACTTCACAACCGGTGGGCGCGCTGCAGGTGTCAGACGTCTCAACGCGAGCTGTTAATACCTCCGCAGGCAGATGCCTTACTCCGGCGCGCCGTGGTCTTACGAGTACCGCAGTGGCGAAGCCAAGCACCACGGTACGACGCTCTGCAGGCCGGGAGCCCATGAATCCGGGCTCGTGGCGTAAACACACACTCGCCCACTGCTGAGTGCAGACTTCCACCAGGCGCGGCAGTCCAAGACCGACATGCTTGGGCAGCAGCGACACCGACTCACGACTGGGCATAGTCGCGGCGCATGACCGCATTCTCTCGGCCAAGATGACTGGAGAGCAACGAAGATGCTTCGGCGTGGTACACGGAACGTTTGACGCTGCTCGTGGCGCAAGGCAGTGCAGATCGCGTGCGAAGGATTGCTGGTCCAGCTCTTAGCTTGGGTCATCATCCGCCTACCCAGCCAACGCAGCTCAGCGCTGATACCGCGAATGCGACGACTTCTTATCGCCTGACAGACCTCCTCCCCGCCGCCCAGCTGCGACTCCACCGTCGCGACCGCCGTACCGACCGACACTTCCGCCCCCGAACCACCACAGCTACGTCATCACCATGGGGAAGAAGATCGTGTACACGAAGATAACGCCGCTCCCGTACAATGTCCCACGTCAGCTCGCCATCGAACTGCTGCACTCGCACGAGGAGGTGATCAAGTTGAACCCGTTGGTCACAGGCGTCAAGTCGATCGACACGCCACGCGACAGTCCGAACGATGAGTACTTCTCGCAATGGTATCTCATCGACGAGATCATTACATGGGGATTTGGCATGAAGAAGAAGATTTCGTTCAAGGGCGTCTTTCATGATCAGCCATGGGGCATGCAATCGCACGTGTACGCGCCCATGGGCGTGGACTTGCGCAACAAGTACCGCATAGGCGGCAACCAGCCTGGAGAACCGCGGGAGACGAGAGAGTTGGGTATAGACACACCAGCCGAAGGCTTATATCTGCGAGAGGATGTGGAGATTGTTTGCAACCTCGCGCTCGCGAGCTTTGTCAAGAAAGAGACCAAGGAGGCAACAGGCAAGATGATCGACCGGCTGGCCAAAAAAGCAGAGCTGCTGGACGAGGGAAAGCTGCATGCCATGTTTGAGAATGGCAGGCTGAAGACTTCGAAGCCCAGTGGATTCGCGGATCAAAGCGACGCACACAGCACGGGTCCCAGTAGTCCAGGTTTCGCGCCTGGCAGCCCGAGTCCATCTCTCTCGGCCGCAGGATTTACGCCGAGGTTGGATCAGAAGGGATATGGCAACTACCACGACATCACAAGAAACAACAGCCAACATAGGACAAGTCAGTACATGCCAGCATATCAGCAACCAGGCTATAATGGACCAGATTATGCACGGCCAGGTGCCGCGAACATGCCAATGATCAACGAGCTGCCGGGCGACTACTATCAACAGCAAGGCATGCAACCCCCTCCTCTCAAGCCACAAGGCCAAGTCTTCCGCTCAGAGCTGCCCGGAGATAGCAGTTTTGGATCTAATGGCCCTTCGCCGCAGCCCTCACCGGGACAAGTACCAGCAGACTTTGAGAAGGCTCAGCAGTATCACGCATATTCAGCTCCGCAACAGCCGCATCCGTCTCAACGAGGCAGCGTCACCTCTACAAATGGAAGCACATACCACGCTTATACCACCTCTGACGCCCATGCCCGGCATTACAGCACGAGTTCGCAAAATAGCCAGAACAACACCTCATACCTCTCACCCGAGCAAAATACTAACAACAGCAACAATGGCTCCGGTCTAACAGCACACCGCTACTCCGATCCCAATGGTCCACCGTATCCCAGCTCTCGACCCAACAGCGATATCCTGCCTGATAGTCAACGGTTCTCCCAGATGAGCGTGCAGGACTCGTCACAGCATCCTGCTCTCCCGCCTCGAGACCCTCGACGAATGTCGTCCTACAATTCAGCCCAGCAATCTTCCGGCGGCGCAAATCAGAACGCAAAATGTCCCGTCTGCGGCCTCTTTGAAGGAGACGAAGCTGCCGTGAGCCATCACGTCAGCAAAGCTCATTTCTCGTGAATGATCTGACGAGCGAAAACTTCTACGATGAATGAACCAAAAGCCACCGCAACAGAACTTTTTCTCGCCAACGCGAATGACCATCCTGGAATACGCAGCGATGCCATTGCTCCGGCTTCAGACAGCTTGTTATTCCCTCCTCTTGGGAGCCCCTTCACGATGTCAATGACTTTACGACACAGAGAGTACGAAAGATCAAAATACGTTAACAGAAAGGCCTGATTACTTCGAGGGCAAACAAGAGATTCGTGGGGAGTTTCTCATGTTTTTCGGGACGAATATATTTTTTGATGAGCTTCAGGATGGGGATACCCGGTGGGAAAGTTTGAGCGTTTCTTCGATTCTCTGTATGTATTCTATATGAAAGTATCGATATCATCCATGTCCTCATACCAGTCTATTTCTCGTCGATTTGAACTCATGCAACCACAATCCGAGAGAGTATTCGCAGGGAGGAAAGGAGAAGAAGTTGCTATTAATTTCCTTTTTCAATTCATCTAAGGAAACTCCAGCACTAGAGATTCGCCATGTGCCATTCAAGGTCACGGACAAACCCCTTCTATAGCGTGCCAGCAGAGTAGAGATTTTCTCCCAACAGGGAGGGGGTATCTTAATAGTACAATCAACCAAACATAGACCACCTCGCATGTCTATCGACAGCGCGCCTCACTCCATGCGAAAAAATTTCAGGAGGGCGATTTCCCAAAACAAAGCTCTCGTCTTCCGGCTTCGTGTATTCAGATCCTTCTTGCGTTGCTCTTTTCTTGCGCCCAAACTCCATCGCTAAAAACAGCCGTTGTCAAACACTCTGCGCATCATCTGTTTCCTTTCCCTTTTATTGTATCACCGCACCAGCTTTCTGGGGTTCATTCCATGCTATGCAGTGACATAGGAAAAAGAGGCGAAAATCCACAAGTCATGCAGCGGCCTCAACAAGAAACAGCAAAACAAACTCCGAAATCATGCAATAGGTACTCGTACTTCCTAGCGCACAAGCTCGGCGATCTTGCCGGCAACAGCACTAGGATAGCCTCGCGAAAGAGCCTCGCGGACGACGTCCTTCGCAGCGTCGCGATCCTCAGCGGCGAGGTATGCGCGAACCATAGCCTCGTACGTGCTCGGCTCGCGGCGAGAGATGTGCACACGATCGAAAGCGGCCTTGGCCTTTTCGATATTCTTCTCAAGTGTCCAGCCGTGAATGAGAGCGTTTGCGATGTAGGGTGTGAAGTCCACGCCACGACGAACCATGTCTTGCAACAATGGTTCACACTCTGCAGAGCGGTGGTTGGCGTTCAGTGATTCGAAGACGGCTTGGTACATGTTTGGCATCGGCTGGACCTTGCCCTCGGCGATGACAGTGTCGAAGAGAGATTTGGCGGCGTCCATATCGTGCAGAACACAGCCCTTGGCGTGGATGAGAGATGCGTAGTGCACCGCATCGGGCTGTACGCCAGCGGTACGCATCTCTTCGAGAAGTGCCTCGGCGGCGGACATGTTGACTGGCTCGAGGGTTGCGTACGTGTCGATAAGGAGCTTGTACGTGTGAACAGTAGGTTGGATGCCCTTGCTGCGCATACGCTCGTAGTACGACAGGACCTTGCTGCGATCACGCTTCGTGGTCAAGAAGAATTGCATCAGAGAATGGTAAGGGGCTGGACGCGGCTTGTAATTGGCACAAGCCTCCATCTCCTCGAAAATTTCCTCAGCAAACTTCTCATCAGACACACGGCAGAGAGCGTTGACAATGGTGCCGTAGGTCACTGATGTTGGGCGGATGCCGAGACTGCGCATTTCAGCAAAGTAGAAGAGGCAGTCATCGATGCGACGTGCTTTGCCAAGCTTGCCGATGAGTGCGTTGTACAAGAACGAGGAGGGTTCAACGCCTTCAGCCTTAGCGCGGAGAAAGATCTTGACAGCTTCGCTAGCCTCGTCGAAGGTCTTGGTGTTCTCCTTCAACGTGGTGATGTAGAGTCCGAAGGTGTTGGCGGATGGTGCGAAACCCATGTCGAGCATGTCTTGATGGTATCGACCAGCAAGATCGCGACGACCAACGTTCAAGCATGCAGCAACCATGTTGTCCAAAATCTGCTGCCAGCCGAATCGTACAACACGGTAGCGAGCATCAAAGGGAACGTCTTGCTTGGCCATCTCCAGAATGTCGCGTGCCAGGGTAAGATTGTTCTCCTTCGCAGCCGATTCGATCAACTTGCCGTACGTGAACATGCGAGGGACACGAGCCACACGGCGCATGTTGCGGAACTTGTTCAACGCTTCAGTCATGCGGCGGCCATGTGGACGCTCGAGCATGTCGTTGATCACATTAGATCCCTTAACATCAGTGCGGTTGGCGTAAGGATCGTATGTGTCCTCGAATGAAGCGACTGGAGGTTGGAGAGGCACGACGGGCGTGAATGGAGCAGCTGCGAAGACGGGAGTGGTGGGGTAGCGGTAGTTGTTCCACAGTCTGGAAAGTCCGGCGCGGTCGATGTTGATAAGAGTCTTCTCAATCGAGGTCTCGGTTTCTGCCGACGGCATGATCGAGCGAGAAACAATGTTCTCAAGCAGGCAGCCAAAACGTGCCGGACTGGCAATGTCTGCCGAGTGTTCCTGGAGGATCATGCTGCTCTGTACGCGGGTCAAGAACTCGAGGTCAGCCTGGTTGAGTCGGGCGATGTGCTCAGGGCCGAAGCGTGCCACTATGTGGTCCGCGACCGGTGCGACAAGGCTGCCGTTCTCCATCATCATGCGGAGAACCTCAATGCTGGTCTCAGGCAGAAGCATTGCCTGCTTGAGGGTGAAGTTGCCAATGAGCTCAATTGCCTCGTCAATGTGCTGGGAAACGTGTGCCTGCTGGCTTTCGGTGGTGGCCTCCCGAATGCGCGAGAACATGCGGCGACTCTGTCTCAAACCACGTTCAGCCTGCCCGATACCGATGAGTGCAACAGCGCGCATGGTAGTAGGCTCAATGAACGCAAGGCTGACCGGAGCAGCTTCAAGTACGCGCCAGAAAGGCTCTGCAGCTTCGACGTTTGCATTGCGCACATGCATCGCCAGCATGGCCATGCTTGGCTCAACCAAGTCCTGTGACTGTTGTGCGAGGGTCTCGAATGCGCGGGCACCGACCTCGGGCATGTTCTTGTCTGCTGCTGTTGTAGCGATCTTGGACAGAGCGCTAATGTAAGCATGACCTGTAAGAGCGCCCGCGAGTTCGAAGGCGTCGCGGAATGTCGAATCCTGGAGAGCTAGAGGCAGGAGAGCATCAAGAGCCACGACTTCTCGCAGCTTCTCGACGTCCCGCGCGTCTGCGATGCCCGCCTGAATGCTTGCCAGGAACTTCAAGCCGCCCTTGAGTCTGTCGGCCGTACCGTACGCCTTGATGACCGCAGCGTAGACCTGGTTGTCCAGACGCACGATGGCATTTGTCCCCTCGTTGTTCTTGATGGCCAGGTCCCTGTACTCGTCGTATCTCTCCACGGCATTACGCAGATCACGTAGATCACCAAACGCAGTGATCATTGGTGCATATATCTCCGATTGAGGCTCCAGAGACTTCGACTCCATGTATTCATAGACTCGAGTCATCTCCTCGATGCGTCCTTGCTCAGCGCTCGCAATGACAAGCGTGGCGCACGCATCGCTGGGAAGTGCGGCAATGGTCTCGCGGGCACGGTCGAACATTTTCAATGCAATCGAGAGAGAATTGTCTTCAACCAGCATCGAATACTCAGATTGGCTGGATCCGAACATGAATTTGCCAGGTGCATCGAGACCACCGTAGCGGGTAAGGCGTTGGTCCAGGGCCTTTCTTGATGCGAGCGATTCCAACGCACGGGTGGAAAGCATGGAGATGAGTGTGCCGTACGTTTCCGCATCAGGCACGACCTTTCTCTTCAGCATATCCGAGTACACTTCCAAAGCTCTCGGCGTCTTCAGATGCTTGTCGTGGGTGACCTCAACAGCGGCTCGGAGCAAAGCACGGTACGCGGCTTGCGATGGCTTCTGCACGCCAGCATGCAGCATGCCCTGGAACACAGCAGGGACATCGTGGAACTTCTTCCTCTCGACCAGATCCAGTAGCTGTTCAGTGAAGGCCTCGCTCTCTGACGATTCGGCACTGGAGAAGCTATCGGTCGGTGTGAAGACTGAGGCCGGGCTGGACGATCGGGGCTCGGATGGTAGCGACTCGACCTCGACAGCGTCAGGAGAGATGATTGATGGCGACTTTGCGCGGATTGTGAGTCCATCATCCTCGGATTCCTCCTTCGACTTGGCAATCTCCTCTGCGATCTTATCGTTGACCAGCGCGAGCGCTGCTGCCTCAGCCGCCTCGTCATTCAACAAGGCCTTGGAGAAGTTGTCGAGGGCACTGGTCGTATATGAGCGCTTGAGGCTGGGCGCGACGAATTCCTCCGGCTCTTGGACCTCTTCAATGTCTGCCACCTCTTGAACCTTGCCATGAAAGATAGCCTCAGCCGGCGGCTTCCACTCAATGGTCCGCGCAAACTGGTACTGCTGCCACTCCTTCTTGCCATTTCGCTGAGCCTCTCGGTAGGCCTCATAGTACTTTTCTAGGCCTGTTTCATGGCTGACCTCGGCCTTGCCCTGCGTCGGCGCGGCGGTGCTGGCATGGCGCACGCCATAGGTCTGCTTCTTGTTCTTCTCGTTCTTGAAGACTCGACCAATTAAATGGTCTGCGAGAGGCGCAGCCGAAGTGTTCTGAGCAGCATAGCTGGTTTGCGACGCGGCGACGACGGTCTGGGCGTATCCGTGGGAGAGTGCTTTGAAGGCGTTGCCTGCAAGTCGCGTGATGTGGACAGTAGGCTTGACGTAAGGCATCAAGCTACTTGATAGAGGTGTCCTTCAATGTAGAAGGATGTGACTGTGCGACGCGAAAGTGTCAGACTCGGCGGCACACGTGAGATTCGTGGTGGAAACTTACAATTAGGATTAGGGAAGCACGAGACTGCAGGTTCATTTGACGACCAATGCCGTCAAACAAACGCGCTGCTATGAGCGATGGAAGAGTGCTGGGCGGTGGATGGGGGATGGAAAGAGAGAAGTGGTGTGCGTGTGGACGTGTGCCTGGCTAGAAGAGAAGGCAAATTATGAAGTGGCAGCTAGGGTCATCGACTCTCGTGAAGATCTGCTACTGATAGCGAGGCCGAACTACTGCAACGGCACACCGGAACGTCGAGGCAAGCTGGCCTCCCTTGCAATGAAGATGCCTGCGGGCTGGTGACGCTGCTGACGGCTCCTGCGAGAGTGCGCGAAATGCGCCGCGCGCTGTGACTCGACGTGCAAACGGTTTGTTCTCGCTGGGCCCCCAAATCCGGATTGGCCTGTGTCAGGACAGCCACATCCAGTCCGCTGCTCACTCGCTCTCCTCCCCGGCGACAGCCTCGCAGGATCCGCGAGAGCCATTGTGCGCGGTCATCTGCCACCGCTCCGCCCTCGCCAGCTGCATTGCCTGCACGCGACTGGGCGCTGCTCTCGCCCTCGCTCAGTCAGCGCTCAGGAACCGACGCCGCTGTGCCACGCGCGTCTCTCCGCAAAATCCTCTAGCCTCAATCCGAGTCACCTCAGGCTTCGCGAATCTTCCTCGAACACGGCAGGTCAGGACAGGTCAGCTGGTCCTTCTTCGCTTGCACCCACCCACCGGCATCTCGTCTCTTAACTCCATCGCCAACCTCCGCGTCCTGACGCCCGTCCTTCCACGTGCTGCCCTGCACGCC
The DNA here is from genome assembly GCA_029490675.1 of Cercospora nicotianae. Taxonomy (NCBI): domain Eukaryota; kingdom Fungi; phylum Ascomycota; class Dothideomycetes; order Mycosphaerellales; family Mycosphaerellaceae; genus Cercospora; species Cercospora nicotianae. Next base: position 3,970,184 of record JANQAT010000007.1, on the reverse strand, counting down.
CTGTCACGGCCGATCGCACCGCCTCTTTCGGCCGGTTCGGGCAGCGCCTCCGACTGGACGACCGCCAATGGCTTCATCCAGTCCTGTGGCTGTCTCTGCCCCAGGTAAAGTGCTGCTGGCCGGCGGATATCTGGTGCTCGACAGAGCCCACACCGGTCTCGTCTTCGGCCTCGATGCTCGCATCCACGTCTTGATTGAAGACATCCCCACGAGCAAAGGTATTGTTCTCAACGAAATCATCGTCAAGTCGCCGCAGTTTCTCGACGCCATCTGGGAGTATGGCTACCGCTTGACCGAGAGAGACGGCGGCGTGCAGGTTGTTCCATTGAGAGTGTAAGTGCTTTCGACTGTCCCTTCAGTCGTGTTGCCTTTTGCTATTCTCGTCTTGTGTTGAGTTGTACTGCTGTTCTTTCCTATTTTGTCGATCAACTTGAAGATCAATGCATGTTGCTTTGCAAGTGACCAAACAAGCACCACTGCTGTACAACATGTCGAAGACTCTCACTTACTCAACACCCACCTCACAGAGACGCAGACTTGAACCTGAACCGCAACCCATTCATTGAAACGACCATTGCCTATGCGCTGAGCTACATCACAAGCATAAGCCATCCGACAATATCTCCAGCATCCATCACCATTCTCGCTGACAATGACTACTACTCGACGCCAGCATCCATCTCAAGCGACAAGAATGGGACACGACCTCGCTTCCACAACTTCGCCCTGCCCATCTCAAAGGCCCCAAAGACTGGCCTTGGATCCTCCGCTGCTTTGGTCACTTCCGTGACAGCAGCCTTACTCACACACTACCTCCCACGCTCCAAATTCGACGTTGCCCTGGACTCTGGCAAAAGACGCCTGCACAACCTCGCCCAAGCAGCTCACTGCGCTGCGCAAGGCAAAGTGGGATCTGGCTTTGACGTTGCCTCCGCCGTCTATGGCACAATGGTCTATCGTCGCTTCTCCCCTGCCATTCTAGCCTCACATGCAAACCCAGGCACACCCAAATTCGGCGCTGAGATCAAAGACATCGTGGATGAAACCTTCCATGGCCTCGAATGGGACACCGAGATCCTGAAAGACCAAGTACGTGTGCCAAAGGGGTTGAGACTCGTCATGTGCGATGTCTCCTGTGGGTCCAAAACACCAGGCATGGTGAAGCAAGTTCTCGCATGGCGCGCTGAGAAGCAGCAAGAAGCCAATGCCATCTGGAAGGATCTGGACGAGGCGAATCTAGCTCTTGCTTCCGAGCTCCGAGAAGTCGCAACGTCTGGAAACACAGACTACTCAAGACTGCGCGAGAAGTTCACTCGTATTCGACAGCTGATCCGCTTCATGTCCGAGGAGAGCGGCGTGCCCATTGAACCTCCCGCTCAGACCGAACTGCTAGACGCCTGCGAGAAAGTACCTGGCGTGATCGGAGGTGTGGTTCCTGGAGCTGGTGGTTACGACGCTATATCTCTTCTGATTGAAGACAAGGCCGGCACTGTTGACGCTCTGGAAAAACTCTTTGATGGATGGGACTTCAAGGGTGAAGGTGAAGGCGGCGGTAAAGTGAGCATGTTGGGCGTAAGAGAAGAAATGGAGGGCGTCCGACTCGAGGATCCTAAAAGTTACATTAGCGCTCTCAAAGAGCTGTAGAAAGTTCGATACCACAAAAAGCATGTAGCTTCAACAAATATAGAGAAACTCAACGTGGAATCGGAGCCAGGTATTACCATCGCATATCATACCGCTGTATCTGACGCTTTTCTGCTGGTCGCCAAACGCCGCCCGATGAGCTTTCGTCCTGCATGCTCGCGTTCTGGTGTATCTCTCTGCCCATGCCTACTTTTCACACAGCATCCTGTCTTTTGTCCCAGCCTCTTCCATACCACAAACGCTGCTCTCTACGACCTCTCCTTCTTCGCAGCCTTCGCGCTCTCTTCCTGCAGTTCCTTAATACTAGCCTTGTCGGCCTTCAACTCGCCTCGATCCGCTTTGGCCTAGAAAGAAGAAAGGATTGATTAGCTTTTCACTCCATGAAACCAGATTCTCACCCAATGAAGAAATGCAGGCAGGCAGGCAATGAAGCTGGTAAGATAAAGACTCACAATACTCTCACTCTCACTCGCAATCGCCTCTTTCCATTCATTCTTTCCCTCTTTTTGCTCTCGCAATTGCGCTTGTTTGTGGTGTTCGATTTCGGCTTTGCGTGCTTCGGGGTCTTCGTTGCCTGTTGTCCCACAAAAGAGAAAATCAGTATCCCATACCTAGTTCTATATTTGATGCCTTTTTCCGCTCCGATGGGAAATGTAGTTTTCATTGGTGGAACGTACCTGGCTTCGTCTCCTTCCCAGCAAACACAACCCTTCCAGTTTGAAAGCTTCGCTTTGATGCAGGTCCAGCAGCGCGGAATGCAGCAGCGGGTTTCAAGAAGTTTTGTCTCATTGTGACGGACATATTTGCTTTCGTTGCAAAACTACGTCTTTCCGAGGATTGTCGCAAGAGCTCGCAATAGCTTAGCTAAGTCTCCGTTCGTGTCAAGTAGTGAAGCTTCTCAAGATGATGCTTAGATCAAATTAGACTTTCCAGGAACGCGTCTTGGTATGAGAGTGATCTTCAGTAGCAAAAAAAGAAGGAAGCAGAAAAGAGTACAAGAGTACAAACGGAGTGTCAAGAGAAAGGAAGCAAGAGCTCTGTCAAGCTACTGTAGCAGCATTCCCAATGCCGAGGCCGCTATTGGATCATTGGGGAATGATGGGAAACGTCGTACAATGTCGTCATCATGTCTCGATGGTGATGACGGAGATGGTGTCGGCGCTTTCTTTCGTCAACTTTTCCGCTTTCGTCTAAGACTATTATGCGCTAAACGAGCATTTTACCTCTTCACTGCAACTGCCTTCGATGATAGTGTGGGACAATGTGCAGTGCAGTGTACATCAAAACGATCGTTTCCGAGCCTTCAATCAGCTCATGGGGTATCTATACTATCCTACATACATCAATTTTCGCAATGGGTATGTAAACATCGTGTCGATCTACAAGTTTCTCGTTCTTTCGTACAATGCAATGCCGCTTCCTCAAAAACAAGAACAGAACAATCAAAACTGCATTTCAGTTTCATGGCTCAGCACTGAACGGGCCCTGAGTGGTGTTCGCCCTTTCAAGCATGGCATAGGGCGCAGGCATTTTCGGAACCTTTGGGTTTGGACTCTTAGGATTGGCCACAGCGGCTCGTAGTTGTTCTCGTGCTTCTTTATTGCCTCCACTGCTCGTCAATCTCCTCAATCCAGATCTGAGTGCTTTGAAGCTGCCCGTCCCAGCAGCGGCAGGTTTGGTGGTGTATTGACTCGGCTGGTATTGCTCCTCGTTTGTGTTCGCTCTGCTAATTGAGTGATCTTCGTCACCATCGGAGAAGGGCTCGACGTCTGCCTCATTGTCGGACAGCACCTCATATTGCGGCCCCAGCGGCACCTTGGTAGTCATCACTGGAGAGGTAATGCTGCGATTGTGCAGACCTGGCCGCTGCGTAGGTTGTCGTGCGGACTGTGCGAAAGCTGCTGGGTTCATTATAGGGGGCGGATGAGGAGCCTGGTACCGCAGCTCAGCGAACCCTGTCTGGAAGGACGTGATGCTCGCGTTTCGCTTGAGAGAGCGATGCAGTATTGGCAATGCTTGCTGATCGTACAATTCCTCTCGTTCGTCAACTGGGTAACGAGCCAGGCTGTTTCCATTAGTCAACGGCTGAGGCGATTCTCCATCATCGAAGAAGTCGTCAAGTGTGTCGAGCTTCTCTACCAGCTCTCCAATATTGGTCTCGGCCACTCGAGTGTCATCCGACATCATGGTTGATGTGCGACCATCGCCAAAGTAGGATTCCTGATACTCGTCCTTATCAAATTCGATTTCTGGTGTTGGCTGTGGCTCGGTGTCTTGCATGCCGTTCATGCCGGCGTAAGCCAGTGTGTAGAACACCGCGTGCACGTTCGTCCTGGTCTGCTGCGAATGGATAGCCGGCATCGGGATCGACCAGCCAGATTCTTCCGGAATGCCGTATAAGCTCTTGGTGCTGTCGTACTCTTTGCGAGTAGCGCGACTTGAGTGCGAGCCAGCCATGCTCATTCTGAGATGCTTGTTGTCGAGTGGCGTTCCTGTCATATCGATTACGTTATCGAGAACACCAAGTGCCTGCTGGCAGTGCTCAGTCTGCAGCAAGCGTAGAAGCGGCGAGATCAGGTCAGGTCCATGGCTGGTGATTTCCGGCTTGCGCATATCAATGTCTGGTATCATGACGTTGAGGACCTGCATCGTCTTGACCTTGAACCACGGGGTAGCATTGTTCACCATGCCGAGAAGGAATACCAAAGTGTTGAACTCCTCCGCAGGGAAGAAAGCAGTTCGAAGCGCTTGCATACACTGGGCGAGGAAGTCGTTGCCGCTCCTATACTTTGCTTCCACAAAGCCGGTGAGAACCCTTGCAATGCCGACATAGTTCTGACTCTCAGCGGCGAACGCAAGTGTGTTTGCAGAATCTCTGCACGTCAGGTCGCTTTCATCTTCGAAATGGTGCAGGTACCTTGGCAAGTTCGCGATCGTTGTGAACAGCAGTCGATCGTCGGGACCCACGATATCGCTGGATGGCAGCTTCACAAGCTTCTCCATGATCTGCAGAGAGCGAGCCATCGAGCTGCTTGAACGCACTCCTTTATAGATTAGTGCATGAACACCTTGGAAGCCTCCTTCCCACCTTTCAGGCTGACTGCCGCGCAGAATGTTCAAAACTGCAGGATCGCTCAAGTCCATCTTCTTGAGAAGTTGGTCAAGCATGCTGAGTCCTTCTTGGAACTCGCGCTCGAAGATCGTGTCGAGACTAGCGCAAGTCGTCCAAAAGAGCTGAGGGTATTGAAGCAGACTCAGCGGTTCTAAGGCCGCGATGATGCTACGCAGTGTGGTCAAGATCTCCAACGAGAAAATGAGGTAGTCGTGATTCTCATCATCGGCAATCGTGTTTGATAGCCGTGCAAGCATGTCTGCCAGCATTTGCTGGTCGAGAGTGGTCGAGACACAGCGGAAGACTTGGAAGCTGCGGCAAGCAACGTGCCGCACGGCACAGGAAGTCGCCCAATTCATTGTGACCTTGCCCATCTCTTCGCGGATGCCAGGATATGCGATCGAGAAGATGCGTACAACTTCGTCTACCACATATGCCATGGGCTCGGAGACTGCGCGACTGTCTTCTTCGCCAGCACGGATCTCGCTGTCTGTGTAAGACCAAGCGATCTTGGGATCCTGACGGCGCACCAACTCGATGAAGTCCTCGATTGACTGCTTATCTGGCTCGGTAGCGCCTGGGTTGATCTTGGAGATGACCGTTTCGTGCATGAGGTGAACAAGAAGCTCCCGAGCTTGATCCTGAACTATACTGATGTGCTGATCCCACTGGACCAGGATGACCTGCAGCAACGTTGGGATCTTGTCGGCTGGTAGTTGCAGTGGAGAGACGACTAGATCGACTAAGAGAATCATACTGAGCTGCCCAAGCGATAGTCCGCTCTGTTTCGCGCCACTCGGCAGAACTTGAGTCAAATCAGCAACGTATGGAAGTTGCAAATGATGTGTCTCCATTGGTGCTTGCGTGGGCGCACGTCTTTCGGCGACCATGTTCTTCGGCGAGATCTGCATGAGCAGATATTCCACGACCCGTGCGCCTGCAGGCGTCTTTGACAGGAAGACCACGATTTGCTTGGCATAGACGACAAAGTTCTGCTCCCTCTTGTCCACACAAATGTTGATGATGAACTCGAGCACAAGCTGCACATTGCCAGCGTAGGGACCAGTAGCAAGTGCCTGCCAGAGTGCTTGAATCTCGTTGTGTAGCGTGATGCCCGTCTTCACTGTGATCTCGAACAAGTTGACGAGTAGCATGTATGATGTTCCTGTAGGTCCACCATTAGGGTCTAGTTGCAGTTCGATCGCCTGAATCCATGGAAGCATTCCAGATACCATGTTCCGCTGATGGTCGGGCTGTAGTTCATTGAAGTATGCGGAGAACTCAGAGAAGACGTGAAATGCGAGCTCAGGATGCTGGCTCGCTAAGCGTCGCGAGATCTCAAACTGTGCCAGCTTGTATACTGCCGTGGTCTTGTCAGAAACACTGATGTCCAGGTCTTGCAGCTTAGATGTCTTCTGTTGTCGCTCTTCGAGTGTACGCAGCAATCTGACTGATTTCATACGGATCTCGTTGTTCTCGTTTCCGAGGGTGTAAAGGCCAGCGCACAAGATTTTCCAGAATGGCGTTGCAATGTTACTATGCTCTGTGAGCACTTTCGTGACGACCTCAAAGTAGCTAGCAAGGGCTTTCGGGCTTCGAGCTACGTAGCACATGCGCATTGTTTGTGCCATCAGTGCTGATTGATCAGGGTTGTGAACGATTAGGTTCTGTAATGCTTTGCGACCGAGAGAGTGAGTTCGATCGCTGGGTGCCTCGAATATAGCGCTGATCCAAGAGAGCATGCGTCGAATGTCAAACTGCATCAGCACCTTGCCATCCGCTACGAATCGAAGTGGGCCAGCACAGAGCGAGGCCATTGAGCTGAGTGCTGCTGCACTGAGCTCGGTCTTCTCCTTCTCGATAGCAGAGTTGATGATGCCTCTGCTACGCATGTCTCCCTCACGTTCCAGAATAGAACGTCGGACATTCTCCTGCTGACGGCGTAGCTGCGACTCAATAGGCGAGAAGCCACACCAATTCTCCATGAGTGAGAAGGTTGCTTGCCTCGCTTGGAATGACATCCAGTTTGAGCCGTCCTTGAGGTTCCTGATGCACTCGTACAAGCCTTCTACGAGCAAGCAGAAGTGTGTCCTTAGTTTCTGGAACTCGAGCTCGCCCTGTATCTCCGTGTCGCTTAGGAAGATTCGGAGGTGTTTCGTGTAATCCATCATGTAGTGCATCACATACTCCTCACTAGAAATGGTTGGACTTTGCAGCAAGTGAACAGTCAAGCTCAGCAGGTGTGTGATCTCCGTTCTAAGAAAGTCCGTCCGCCTGCTTCGCCTCATACTTGTGCTGATGGTCCGTTGATGAGCAGCCATACGTTCCTTGGCTTCTTGAGTGCATGCCAAGACATATGGCTGCAAAGTCTCGAGCAGGCTCTGGAATAGCGTGGCATTCGTTGCGCCTAGTCCAATAACAGCTGCATGTCGAATCGCTGCGTTCGGTACGGACAGGAACGGGACAACTCTTGAAAAGAGCTCCGAAGCTGAGGCAATTCGTTCTTGACTCGTGGCCGAAGACTTGGAGCCTTTGCGGGTATGTTGTGTCGATTGGCTCGATACTGTAAGATGAGTCGGCGAGCCGCCGATATTGGTCAAAGTCGTACAAGCAAAGATGAGGTGGATCTTCCACTGCTCGATCACCACCTCAGGAGCCGTGCTATGAAGCCGTGGGCCAGGCCTGCCATTTGAGTAGGCCTGCTCCATCGCTTTTTGCCCGTCAGCCAAAGCGCCGATGGCACGATAGCTGTGAGATAGCCGCTGGCACACGAGCTCTCTCGTTAAGGCCACAGCGTGCAAGCAGATTTCCGAGCTGAGTCGAATCAAATTGGGAAATACCTTGAACCACAGGTTTTGGTCGTGTGCCACATCACTGCTGCACAGCTCGACAAGACTGCCACTGACATTGCTCTTGCGGAGACCCTTCTGTAGACGACTTCGCTCGGCCAATGTCAGTCGTTCATCGTTGACGTCGATAACTTGATGCGAGCCGCCTTCCAGAATGCTTATAATGCGATTGCTAGGCTTTCCTAGAGCTGTGTCGAATTTTGTGATCAGTCGCAGCACGTTCACTGCGACTGCACGAACAGCTCTCGAAGGAGAGCACAGAAAGAACAGGCCGTGCGACTCCACTTCGTCGACATGTGCCAATATGCCCGACAGATCGAGAGGTAGTGGCTTCGAGCCTTCGTCCTCGTCGTTCGGCTCTAATGCCACTTTCCGTGTTCTTTGCTGGATGTCATCGATCCAGATCTGCAGAAGCTCCACGTAGAGCTTCAGCGTGTTTTCAATATGCCCTGGCCCTAAAAGGCTGCCATCAGACACGGTAGAATACCGGTCATCGAAATTAAAGATGAAGCGAGCAAATCCAATCGTGACCTGCTGCGCATATGATTGTCGCGCAATTGACTTCAGTGACTGCGCAGATGAAGTGGCAATGTGGGACTGTACATGTGCTGTGCCAGTGCAGAGCAAATTGACGAGAGAATTGATGGGCAGATGCGGCGAAAGACATCGTGGTAACGCTTCAACAGCAACATGCAGCAGGTCATAGTAATGTTGCCGTAGATCAGTCGGGTTCGTGAAGTCGTCTCTCCTGTTGAACGTGAAGGCATCGGCCATCGGTGTCTTCGGCGTTGTTTGTGAAGCAAACTTTTCGTCCAGCACGGCTTGACCACCAAATGTATTGTCGCAAATTATCGTCAAGTGGCCAAGCATCTTGCAAAATTTGACGTAGTACTCTTTTGCAATGTCATTAAGATTCGTAGTCATTACTGGTCGTGATAAACGTTCGGTCCGTCCGGCGGACACTGCGAAACCTTGCGAACGCGTCCGTCGATGAGTGATGGGTGATCTTGACGAAGGGTCCATTAATGCATCACACTCGAAGCGAACCGGGAATGGAGGCACCTCGCCCTTTTCTAAATCACTCATGATGGCCAAGAATGCTCGGATGGCGATCACTGTCTTTTCCGGGTCGAGATTTTCAATCTTCAGGTCCTTCTCGGGTCCCCAGAACAGCTCAGCATTCATGAGCGGAAAGATGATGGAACGGAAACAAAAGTCTTGGTGCTTGAATCCGATGATGCGGATGAGCTGGATGAGAGGGTCCGCGATCATTGGATCCGTGGATATGAGCACTCTCTTGCCACCTTGAAACACCAGCTTGACAATTTCCTCCAACTTTCGCATAATGGCGTTCGGCGAGTCAGCCAATCTGTAGAGGTATCGCCATGTCAATCTGCAGAGAGCCTTGAGCGCGTGCGATCGTCCTGCTCGATCTCTGGACTTTGGCTGGAAGTTCACTGCAAGAGGCAGCCATTGCGTTGCAAATTGTTCAGCGGGTGACGCGCATAATAAGACAGCCTGGAGTGGGTACACATATGGCCAGTGGTCCGCTTTTGACAGCATCTGAGTGATCTTGGGCTGAATGATGGCCACTACTTCCTTCCACTTCGGATGGTTCAGCTCTGTGGTTGCTGTTGCGGCTACTGGGAGCAAGAGATGTTCAAAAAGCTCCGCATACGCGTGCTTCGTAGTCCGACCGTGCACTTCGGCGAAGAACCTCGCCAGAATATGAAGCATGTCGCACGATTTGATCCATTCCGCCTCAGGCTGTGATCGAACCTTAAGCCATCGCATGCTTTGCACCAGAAGCGAAGTCTTCGCCGCGAGCTTGTGGTCGACCACACCTTTGAGCCCGAGTCGTTTTTGAGCTGCCTCCAGATCTCGAAGAAAGCGTTCGGCCACTTGCTCAAATCTGATCCCGCTCATTACGCCGAGCAACTGCCCTCTAATCACCCAATTCGCGCGAATGACAGAAGACGTTGCGAGCAGGTCAGGATCAGCGCTCTGCAGCTGACCATATATCACGTCCTCCAGTCTTCCGGCGGTATTCAAAGAATTGTCCGGTCCGTTAAGAGCTTTCAGCGTCGTTTGCCCGATGATCTCGATCAGCACACGACAAAGGATATAAATCGAGACAGTCGACCTTCGGTCTGCTGTGATGACCCTCTGCTCCATAATGTTGAGTTCTGACCCGTTGGGTGAAGTTGGGGTCGAGTATGTGCCACTGCCAATCGTCCTCTGCGTCAAGCCTGCCGCTTCTCGCATGGCTCGCAGTTCAGTGTAAACACTGTTCGCCGCATCTGCCTTCTTCTTCCGCCAATGAATTACTGAATCGATTAACGAGTTCGGTTTGTGCCGATTGATGTGGCCGAGCGAGGATATAAGCTGATCAAAAGCCAGATCCGCTCCTGCACCGCAAATGTTCTCAATACGCGGCTCCGGCTCTCCGGGCTTCGGCATGCATCGTTCGATGCGTTCGTCTGCTTCCGCAATAAACGAAGTGAACAAGTGATGCAACGCATACTCGCCCACGGTCTTGGGCTCTTGTCCATTACCACTGCCATGTGCTCTCGACTGCGATCGATTGTGCTCATTGGGTCTGTTCAAGCGACCGCTATGCATTCTCTCTGGTCTTCGATGTCCTCCGACGACGCTCTCGAAACTCTTATTTACGGCTGCTGCATTGACCGGGCTGCTTCCATTACTCTGCGGTCCACCAAATTGTGCAAGCTGCGACGTGGAGGGGCTCTTCTTCAGGTTTGCCGGAAACCCAAAGTCCTGGGGAGCTGATGTCGATGCGGACATGATTTTCGTCGGACTCAAAGGACTACTATTTGCCGACGCCATCAGGCTTGGATTACGCGAGTGCTGGACGCCATGTACGATGCTCGCTTGTCGGTGATGACTATACGACACGGACGGCTTGCGATCGATTTCAATGCTCTGCTTGGGTGCATGTGCCCGCGTAGATGGCCCCGCTGGTGTAAGGGCTCGCGGCGAGGCATTGCGTGAAGCAGTCGCGCTCAGTGCTCGTCCTCGTGTGACGCTGGGATCGCGGGTGGAGTGTGCAGAATGTGTCGGCGTGGGAGAGGCGCTCGAATTGTTCGGCGGCGGGTAGACAAATGGAGCAGTCGGCGGCGCCACCAGCAGCGGTTCGGGTGGTGGGCTGCTACTCGGGTCGGTGTAGAGGCTCGGCGTCACGGTATTGCTGATGGGAGTGCGTCCATCTGCGGGCGAGGGCACGGCTGTAGGGACAGTGATTGTCAGTATGGGCACGTCCACGCGCATCGAAGAGAGCATTCAGCAACGCGCCATGTACGTCGGTACTTGTGGCGGGCGTCGGGCGGTACATGTGACGACCAGCAACAAATGTTGTGTGCTGCCGTGAGAAGGCAATTTCGGACAGAACCTACTCATTGTCCCCAGCACTCATCGCATGCCATGTAGAGGGCCTTCTGGAAGCGCTTCTCCCGCGTCTGCCTGCCTGGTAAGTCTGGCCTGCCTGGTCCCCGATGAAACTGGGAAAAGAAGTAGAAATGCGTTTCTCAGTCGCGGGGTCCTCGCCGCCTCGAAGGTCCATCGTACGCCAGTCGCCAGGCTCCCAACGAAGTGAAGAATGCGGAAACAAGGTGTATAGGCGGAGGGCGAACGGCGAGACGTCGTGGTGGTGGTGCTGGTGCCCCGTTGCCGCGCAATGTCGTCGTTCGGCACCTCGTCACACCTCTCCTCTGGGCCCTCTAGCGAACCGGTACCTCGCCGTACCTTGCAGCTCCGTCTGCCGCTAGACTGCAAACGGCCCAGAGTTTCAGCAGACCCTCCCAAGATTTCCAGCGAATCGTAAACTCTACAGCTCACACCAAACGACACCGGCGCCGCACCCCAAACACCACCCCCATCCAAACATCCTGCATCGCCTGATCCAAACGCCTGAAAGGGGTTCAAGACGTTGCATGACACAGGCCTGTCAAACCCGTCAACACCTCCTAGCTGGGCACCGCGTGCAACAGGCTGTCGAGGAAGAGGGCGGGATTCCAGCCTCACGAATCAAGTTGATCCACCCACAGCCCTTCCTCCCGACAGCCATTCCCTAGCAAGACCCGTACGCACTGCACGCAGAATACGCAGCTTATGACATGGTGGCTGCATTGCGCACTGCAATCCACAGCCAGGCATTTCGCAGCAACAGCTTCTGCGCGCTGCGCAACCTTCTCTGTTTCCATTTCTGTCTCCGGCTTGCCAGCCATCCGACAGCACGTGCGATACAACCACATGCGCGAGTTTGGTTCCGATGCATGGTGGCATGTTCGCAGGCTCGCAGCACTCTGATCCGCTGATGCTGACGTGACATCTTCTCTCCCACGTGTCTCCCACTATTTTCTTCCCAGTGCTCTTTTTGACAAGTAGCCGTATTCATCGCCACGTCCAAGGCCGGTGCATTCGGCTGAGAAGGCCTCAGCTTCTCCATCGCTGCGAACACATCAGGGCTACCCAGTCGAACGGCTCCGTAAATGCCGGTCCGAGGCCGAGCACCACCATGCCAACCCAAAAGCACTTCGGGTTGCCGGAGATCGAACTGAAGAGTTCACCCGAGCTTCACCGCTGTAGCGGGGTTCGTCAACGTATCCATGCCTGCTCAGAACGCGGCAGTGCAGAATGGCATTGCGGTGCAGATGTGTGATGATGTGTGATGTGTCCAAGTCAGCAGCAGGTCGGACATGGTCGTCTTCGACAGGCAAGTCGCAATCAGAGGAGCGGTGAAGAAGATGTCAGCGACAAGCAGAGATCAATACCATTGTATTTACTTTTCCGTGCATTCGAGTCATGAACGCTTGAATGAAACATCGCAGCAAACAATTACCATTACTCTCCCACGTCCTCATCCATGCCATTGAATACCCGATAGTGCCCGTGAGGGCTACAGTCTTCATGGCAGAGCCTTGCTGCCGCCGCCGATGTGAACAAACAAGAACCGATGACATGTCGTAAAAGCTAAGTGTAGACAACTTCCAAGCCAGCCGGGTGGCATGACCAACACACATTGTTGATGATCATGTTGTAGATGCCACCATATTCCTCTGTTCAGATGTCCATACTGTTGGTGCGAACGAGCGACAAGAGTTGGACAGAAGCATCAGCGTGCTGTAGTAATGCAAAGGTCCGAGTGCAGAAAGTGCATGCAGTCGTAGTCATTCGTGGGATCGTGACGCCAGTCGTCTACTCGTGATAGTTTACAAGGTGCATTCGTGTCGTTGACAGTAGCGATGGGATGAAGAGTCGGGCGTGCCAGGATGCATGACCATTACTCTTCGGTGGATGGTGCTGCAGAGTCGACCGGGCTGTGTGCATGAGCTGTCACCGGCGATGTGGTGGCAGCCTTCGCGTCGACAGTGGTCTCGGACGTTCCAGTCTGACCTTCGGCTCCCGAAGCCACGTTTATCTGAACAAGTGGTGGCTGAGAGGCGTTGGTGTACGGCACTGCACCGAGCGGGCTACGCCCAGGTGCCTGGCGGATGGCGGACTGAGCCCAACGCTGGCCTTGGATGGGAATGGCCGGTGTGGTGCCAAGGTACTGGTCGAACTCGTTAGTGTTCTGGTTGGTGTCGTGGACCGTGGAGCCAGCGTATGGAAGACGGTCCTGGCGCCAGGCTTGTGTTGCATACTCGTATTCTGCGGACCGGAACTGACGCGCAGCTTGGGTCTGCTGCTTGAGAGACTTCTGCTCCTGGGTGTCGGCGTAGCGGATTTGGACCTGGAGTTCTTCTCCGGCAGTCTTGATGGTGTGGTTGTTGAAGGTCTTGATGACCTCCTCGCAGTCTTCCCGGCTCTCGAAGCTGTGATCAAGGTTAGTCTCAAGAGAGAGCCGAAGGACCAGCAGGACGACATACCGTGCGAAGCCAACACCACGACCATGGCCATTCTTGTCACGCAGGATGCGTGAGGAGCAGACCTTGTGGGGTTGGAAGAGATTGGCGAGCTCATGCTCGTTCATGGTCTTCGGAAGATTGGACACGTAGAGGTTCGTGTTGCCCTCGTCGGAGAAGGTCTTGAGCTTCGAGTAGAAGGACTCGCGGGCGAAGCTCACTTCGTAGCCCAGGTAGTGGAAGCCACGAATGCAGTTCTCGGCGTCCTCGTAGTTGTGGTACTTGACGAAACCGAAGCTGTGACATGTTAGTCGAGCTGGCCGACGACATCAAGTGTGTACATACCCCTTGCAGAGGCCAGTGTTCAGGTCGATGATGGACTTCGAGCTCTTGATGTCACCAAACCGGCTGCCCCAGGACTCAAGCATCTCATCTGTTGTCTCCGGCAACAAGCCACGGATGTACACATTCGTCTCGCCGCGCTGATTCTCGAGTGCACGATCGAGAGGCTTGAGTGGCGAGGAGGGTGCTGGGATGGCACGTGGTATGGCAGGGTCACGGGTGACCAGCATCTTAATGCGTGGGGAGACTTCGCTCTGCTCGGGCTGCTTGGCAACGGGCATGCCGTACGGGGCCATCATGGATGTCGGAGATGGGGTGCTGTGGGTGAAGACACCACTGGGCGAGCGATTGATGGCGACGCCATTGCCGGCGTAGGGGTACCCGGCGTACGATGGGGTCGTTGGCTGGTCGTTCTCGTTCGACGAGATGGAACCGCGGCGTGGAGTGATGAGCGTTGGGACTTCGCCAGTGGCTCCAGCAGTGGTTGGGGTCCAGTTCTGCGAGAGCGGGCTGTTGTCGTGCTGCTGGTAGCCCCCGTAATTGAGCTGCGGCATGTACTGCGAAGCGTGAGGAGTGTACATGCCAGGAGACTGGGTGTTGGCAGCAGCAGCGAAGCCGTTGGGGTACATGTACTGTCCGCCGGCGCCGTACATCGAAGCCGACATCGAGGTCGCCGTTGGGAGCCCGCCATAGCCATTGTTGGCCGCAGTCGACATCATGGCGTTCTTGGCCTGAGCCGCGAAGGACTGGTTGCCCATGTTCATGCCTTGGAAGCCATGAGCAAGAGCGCCCATTGGATCGGACTGTGGGTTGTGGTGCATGCCGTAAGCCTGACCTTGCTGGCCTCGATTGCCGTACTGCTGCTGGTTGCCGTAAATGTTGGCGTTGGTGTAGCCGGTCTGTTGGCGGTTGAAGTTGGTGTTCTTCTGGTCCATGGCGGCCATGTTCTTGTAGCCACGGTCAGCAATTGTCTGACGACGATGCTGCTTGCCATAGAACAAGTTGTGGGAGCTGGGGAGCCCGAAAGGAGTCATGTTGATCTTTCGAGGAGGGAGATGGGGGTGTTCGGGTGCCCAATAAAGATATCTTCACGAAGCTCGACCACGGTGCAGGTTGCCAACGCCAACAGTGTTGCCGCTGTCGATTGCACGTTGCACAAGGCAGGAGGTCTTACCGATGAGCTTTGGTGTGGATGGATAGCTTCCAACGGAGTGCAGAAAGGACTGGCCGTCGAGTCTCTGTGGAAAGATCAGGTCAGCAAGTGGTTGTGATGGTGGCCACTCTTCGATGGGGAGACTCGGAGCAACCGCCGTGCACAAGGCGTGCTGTCCAGAGCGGAGTGGGGTGTCTTGGTCTCGACATACCTGAGCGAGCGGGTGCTGTTTGAGGGTGCTGGTGCCGTTCAGGCGGACGGGCGAGAGAAGGCAGCAAGGAGGGGTGGTCGAGTCGCTAAGCTAGCAGAGGCGGTAATGTCAACGGCGAATGCACGAATGAAAAAGAGCAGATCTGTCGGTGTGTAAGAACTGGGTGCACTTGGTGGTGGATGAAGAGGAGAGGAGACGAGAGTGGAGGGAAGATGTGGGAGGTGTTGGTCGAGGAGGGAAGACCAGCGTCGGTCCTGCCGCAGTCGAAGTGGTGGAGGAAGGTGCGGTATGGGAGGAGGAGCGTACCTAGTCCGTGTATTCGGCAAGCCCGTTAGCCACCGCGGCGGCAGGTAGTAATGCAGTTGACGATGCCGAAGGAAAGAATTTGGTGCTCGGCGTGTCGAACTGGCAGTCAACCCACGCGCGCCGGTCCGAGAGTCGAGATTCGCGGAAGTAAGTTGATGTCGAAGTGAAGACGGGACGATCAAGTTTCGACTGTACACGACGAGCTGCTTCTCAAGGCTCACGCGCGGCTCTCGTTCCTTCGACCAGTGCTAAAGATGCGGCGGATCCCGTCTAGAGTCCCGAGTTGTCAGTCTGACGAAGGATACGCACAATGGCTGGAATGGCGAATGGGAGGATCGATGCTACAGACTCCTCGGAGGATGATGGCGATGATGATGTACGCGGAAAAGGCTTGTGGAATATGTGCCGGTAGCAGAGAGGCCTGGGCAGTTTAATCACTGCTGCTGCTGACCTGTCACACGTATGCAAGCCCTCCCGCCTTTGTTCTGTAGTTCACGTTACACCAGAAGCCGCTGCTGCACAACGCTTCAAGCTCCAGCAAAACGCCACAAACGCTGGTAGCGGTGTTTGTGAATCGCCAGACAGCGCACACGAACCCTCGAGATGAGCATGATCGCTGCCATCTGTCGCCCACAATCCAGGTACTGAGTGCGCAGTCCCGCAACGACCGACTTCTCAGAAATCGATCCATCACATTCGAGCCCGGCAGCTGTTCGGGACCCGCGTCTTCGATTCCAATCTCCCCTCACGCTCATTCTGCACCTGTCGTCGACACCTTCGAAACAGCTAGGAACTGCGCCCGCTGCCTCTGTGGGGACTCTGCGCTCTGTCATTCACGACTCCTCATCTCCTGCTCTTGCCTCAAAATAGCCATGGCATTGTTGATCACATGCTGTACCTGCGCCCGCTCGTGAGCCCGTCCTTGCTATCCCGGCTAACGGCGCATTGGACCTGCAAAGACGATCAAACTTGAGACGGGCACCTGAAGAAAGCGCACTGTGCGCACGATACGTGACCTGCTCTTCCCAATTGGTACTTCTGCTTACATGAAACCGCTCTTCTCAGCGTCGAAATTCAGGTCGCCGAACAGCGTTGCATCGGCGTCTATGCTGTCAAGCTTCTTCTGTTGCAGCAGATCTTGCCGCCTTGGCCCAGTTGGCAGCATCGAAGGCAGCTCGTTTGTCCACACTCACCAAGTTCGAGAGCTCGACGCGCTGTGCGTTGTCCTCCTCCTCCACCGTGATGCAAGGTACCGCGACAGCTCCGGCGGCACGACGCGCCTCGTGCAACCGCTGCCATTGCAAAAGGTCATGCTCTTCCTCTCATTTCAACGCATGCTCGCTCTTCTGCAGCAAGCTGCACGTTCGGTGCGCTCCCCAAATGACATATTGCGCAGTTGCGCATCACGCTTCCGCTATTTTCCATGTCATATCTCCACGGACTGCTGTATAGGCACAGCGTCCCGCCGGACACAGCATTAGGACTTCTGCAACAACAATGTTGAGATGCAGGGAATATGTCTTGACGTTCAGCGTGCTGAACCAGGTTCTCGGAACTTTCGAATGATCGTTGCCGGCGCGTCTGCCGGCGCTACCTCCTACCTTCTACACTCGCGCCCGGCAGCGTCAACTGACAGGGCAGCGTGATGCAACAGCACAAACCGAGTTCATTTCGCGTTGCGCTCTGCAGCGGCTGTGCAGCTGGACTGCATCAACTTCGTGGGGTGATCATCGGGAGGCAGTCGTCCATCTGCACCTTCTCATTGTGCCACGGCCCGGCGTTGGGCATATCAGCGAGTCTGTACGACGTGAAGACTGAGGTGTAGCAACGACACGACTCCTATCAAGTCCGATGCAGAGATGTGAGGTCTGGGAATATCCAACCGGCTTTGACTTTCACCTCCGCTGGAGAACAGGCCCAAGCTCGTAAGGTTTCTGCCATGCCATTTCAGAGTCATGTTCACACAGGGCTCATCACAGTGCTCAGGATTCGTGCTCAGAGGAATTCGTCTCTTCAACATTCAATATCAAGACTTCATTGACATGATCTAGATACAAAACTCCTCATCAGCGCCAGCGTTGCACCGCACGCCACCTGCCATCCTCCACCACCCTATGTTCGCTTTCCATCCACAACAACAACCTCTGGGTTTTTGAAATCAGAAGAAGAGAAAACAGAAGATTTCTGAACAAGATCTACGACCACACATCTTCCTGGTACTGGTTCGCAGCCCTCATGCTCTTTACAACATCCTCGCCCTTCTTCTTGTCGACACCTCTTTGCTCCGAAATAATTGTCGCCAGAATTTCATTGACCTCTCTCGCCATGTTTGCAGCATCACCGCAGACATAAAAGTAAGCCTTCTGCTCCAACAGCTCGTTGATCTCTTTGGCTCGCTCCTTCATTTTATGTTGCACGTAAACTTTCTTTTCGGTTTCGCGAGAGAAGGCGACGTCGAGGACGAATTTGTCGCCGAGGTCGTTTTGCCATTGCTAGAATCAAAGTCAGTACGCGTTCAAGAATTATTGAGAGAGGGCAAGCAACTCACCTCCCACTCCTCCTTGTATATAAAGTCATCAGTGCGATTCCGGCATCCAAAGAATAGAATTGTCTTGCCAACGTTCTCGCCATTCTTGGCCTGCTGCGCTCGCTCTTGGACGAAACCGCGGAACGGAGCAACACCGGTTCCAGGACCGACCATGATGATAGGCTTGCTTGGATCTGAGGGCAGCTTGAAGTTCGAGTGTCGGATGTGGACAGGAACGTGGACACCGTCGTACTTGTTTCGTGGACCGTTGAGCGCGTAGTTCAATCCGTGAGGGTCTGGGTTTGGGTCACCGTGCTGCTTGAGCTTCAAAGCGAGGAGGTAGTTTGTGGTGACACCCTTCACGACGTGGGGGCGCCAGGCACTTCGACAGATTCGACAACGGCTGTGATAGCAACTTTGTGCTTCTGGACCAAAGATGAAGACGAGATGGAGTAGTAGCGGGGCTGGATCTTGGTGATACCTTCGATGAACAGCGAGAAAGGAATCTTGTCCCAGACCTGGCCGCCTCCCAAGTGTTCGAGAAGTTGTCCGATGTTGAAGTTCTTCTTGGCAACCTCTTCCGCAAAGGCGTCCTTGTCGTTACCGATCTTGCTTGCCTTTTCCTTGATCTCATCGTTGGGTGCGAACTGGGCAAGAGTGGAGACAAATTGACGAGAGACGGGTGCGCAGATTTCGAGTTGGTATCGGAAGACGGTTTCGTATGTCGTGGGTTGTGGAAAAGGCACCTTAGCCGTGGCATCGAGTCCCTTGACCTTGATCGGCATGTCACGCTTCTCGGACAGTCCAACGACCTTCAAAAGCCTTTCGACCTCGCGACCTGCATTGTTTGGCCAGACAGCAATGTGATCACCAGTTGTGTAGGACAGGTTGGAGCCGGAGATATCAATTTCCATGTGGAGACAGTTTCTTGACTTATCGTTGAAGATTTCCTTAGACACAGCGATTGGAGCAATGTATGGATTGTGCGCGTTGTAAGGTCCCTTCTGAGTGCCCTCGAGATGGTTCTTGTTGGGTTCGCCTTTGTACACAGTGGCCTCGTTCTCGAGGTGCTCCTGCTCAGTGACTTCGTAGACGGGCTCGTATACTGCTTCGCGCTCTTCCAGACCCATGGACTCACACAGAGCAGCCCACATAGGTTCCTTCCAGGCCAAGAAGTCCTCTTCCATAGTTCCAGCTCCATCGTCACCCTCGCCAGCCTCGCCGATGCGCTGAGCACCAAGCTTGGTGAGGGACTTGTTGACTTCGCGGACCATGGAGTTGTAGTGCTCGTAGGTGTTGTTTCCCAAGCCGAAAGCCACATACTTCAGGGTTGACAGTGGTGACTCGCCAGCACTCTTCTCACTGAACTGTGGCTCTTCTCCATGAATGAACTCGTAGAATTCAACAGCGTTGTCTGTCGGCTCACCCTCGCCATAAGTCGCCAGCACGAAGAAGGCAACCTTGTCCTCAGGGAACTGATCCAAATTCTCGTACTCGTACTCTTCCAAATCGGCAGTCATGGTCTTCAAGCCAAATCTCGAGGAGCCTTCCTTGGCTAGCCGCTGTGCGTAGTCCTCCGCTGTGCCAGTCTGCGATCCATAGAAGATGACACAGTTTTTGCCCGACTCCTCCATCTTCTCGAGAATGTTCCTCGTCTTGCCCGCCTTGAGAGCGCCATTGGCCTGTGATGTTGCATACGGGTCCTTCTGAACGGCCCAGTACGTGCCTTTGGTGAAGTACGCTACCGTTCCTAGCAGCAGTACTGCTAGGACGATGATGTCCAGAGTGTCCAGAGCGGCCATGGTCGCTGTCGTTCTGCTCCGGCTGTGCAGTCACAAGCCAGGAGGAGGAGGGGTAGGGTGCAGACGAGCGGTGCAATTAAAAAGAGTCGGACGCTCGGCGAGGGTCTCTGGAGCGACGTGCACTGAGATCCGTGCTTATCGTGTTGGAATTTCCCCGTTCACCGTCTCTGGCTGCGGCTGACGGAAGTGCGCTACTCAGGGCTGACGGCGATGACTGTTATTTGCAGGGCTTCTGCCAGAGATCCCAACTGCTGACCGGATGGGGCCAAGATGGGTCCAAGACTCCTCTGCACTGCTGCTGCCAGCTGTGCGCTCCGCTGGCGGCGAGTTGGGAGATGCCGAATCGAAGACGTTCGTGGCGGTGGGGTGACACGGCTAGCGCCCGAGTGTTGATGTCAGGGATTCTTTAGGCCGACACAGGATGCGCATGTGCTGTGAATCAAATAAACTATCGTTTGATTCCACTTCCGAAAACACGTTCAAGTAGAAAGGAAGTGACCGACAACACCTGCGCTCTTCTATGGACGCCGCAATGCAAGAAACAGTATGGTATGGATTTTCTCGGAACGTGGAAAGTGATGTATGGCGGGGGCGCGGCAGTCATATACGGTTGTGCTCGTTATGGCTGATGAGGACAATTGGCGCTCGAATGCAGACCTCTACATGACGATCGGCTGAGACATAGCATTGCGCATGTGCCGATTAAGGCTGCCTAGTCATAGCGAGCTCGGGGTTTTGCGAGAGCGACGATGTCGACCAACAGGATCCTCCTCGCACACCGTGCGAGCAGCGGATCTGGCCCTTTCCCTTTCACATGATCCCGAATTGTGCACAGCACCGCGGGAATGCGCCGCGCGTTTATTCCCACGGGCTAGCCACGCGCAACTGTCCCTCCAAGACTCACCATGGACCGCTTCCGCTCTAGCAACTCTGCACACCACACGCTGCCAGTTCATTCCCTCGTTCGCGGGCGGCACCAAGCAGCATTCGCATTCTGTTGGTCCTCTCGCAAAGTCACAGCAGTCGGCGCGTGCCAGCAATTGGCAGTCCTTGGCGGACCCATACAGTATTCTCGTACGAGCACGAGGGACCCCGTTCTCGGAACGCGCTTCTGCCATTCGGATTCCGGAACTGCAGGAACGATTGTAGCACGAATTCGACGACGTCAATAATGCAACATCATATCTGCCTAGCTGAAGAGGCTGTTCTACTCACGCGTCGTACAGAAACCTGGCTTGACGTCTAGCTCTAGTCTTGCCTTTCTGCTTTCGTGTGCTCTGCATGCGTGCTCGCTGCACTGCTCGTTGGTAACCCTGCTTGTGGTATGCCATGGGTGAGCTGATGGTTTCCCTGGAAGGTCTCGAAAAATGTCCAGTCTCCAATCTGCTCATCGAAGAACTGATCCAGGTCCAAACCGCGCATCTCAGCCTCTTCGCTTACGCGCAGCCCCAGTCCTGGAATATACTTCAAGAGCAGAAGCAGAATGCAAGTGACGACGAAGGAGTACGAGCTGATCGCTGTGATCTCTGCGAATTGCTTCCCAACTTGCACGCCATTGCCGTTGATGCCACCGGCATAGAGCGAGCTGCCGTCCAGAGCGGAGATGGTCTGGTCTGCGAATATTCCGGTAAGGAAGGAGCCCACCATACCTCCCACTCCATGCAGTTTGAATACCTCAAGTCCTTCGTCAATGTGAAGCCAGTCATTGAGGTTCTGCAGGCTTGCGCACACAACGGCAGTCAAGAAGCCAATGACTGCTGCTAGCCATAAACTGACATATCCAGCAGCCTGTAATACATGTGAGCGTGAGTCGCAAGATTGGAAGAGGATCGACTTACTGGCGTGATGCCTACGAGACCCGCGATTGCACCTTCGCAGGCACCCACTACACTAAATTTGCCCTTGGTGCGAACGAAGTCGACGAGGACCCAGCCAAGCACACCGAAGCTTGCGGCGACGTTGGTGTTGAATGCCGCATACATACTGCGAATCGATGCATTCAAAGCGGAGCCGCCATTGAAGCCTGCATTGGTGTCAGCAAAAGTGTTTGCAGCTAGCATTCAATATGCGTTACAACTTACCAAACCAACCGAACCTGATTGCGGCGAACCTAGTCAGCGAATGTCTCGAAGATGATTGGGGTTCTCAGTACACAGGTCAACACTCACCAGATCAGGACTGTGCCCAGGAAAACCAGAGTTGTGTTGTGTGGCTTCTTGTGCGATAGTTCTCCAGCATGTCGTCTCTTGCCAAGGACCAAGGCGTATGCCAAACCAGCCCATCCCGATGCGATATGAACCGGACCACCTCCTGCGAAGTCAAGTGATGGCAAATTGTACAACCAGCCGTTGCTATTCCAGGTCCAACACGCGATTGGACAGTAGACAACAGTTGCCCAGAAAAAGCTGAAGATCAAAGAAGGCAAAATTCGACCTCTTTCGAAGGAGCCGCCGATGACAATCTGGACGGTGCAGGCACAGAAGAGGAGCTGATAGAGGCAGAAGACGATCTTTCACTTGTCAGAACGACTGCTGGCTTTCAACAAACCGAGCTCCACTTCACTCACTTCAGGTATTAATGCGCTGCCGGGACTGGGAGCGGCTCTGACTTTCATCAAACCGAAATTGGCCAAATCCCCAATGAATGCGTTTGCGGTCCTTGAATATGCCAGCGAGTAGCCCTGAAAACGTCAGCTCTCGTCAGGGTTGCGACAATAACAAACGACTACCCACCCAAAACATCCATTGAAATGTGGTGACGGCAGCGACCATGATTGACTGGAATAGTAGAGACAGCGAGCTCTTCCGCCTAGCAAGGCCACCATACAGGAGTCCGATACCAGGAATGATGAGCCAGACTACGAAGCAGCAGAATGCAAGATACACGTAGTGGAACTCGAGCCCGGCATATTGAGCGTTGACATCAGTCGTCAACGGGTTTCCACCCCAAGGCTCGGAAGCATTGAACTCGGGGGCGGTTGGCGCCGACATTGTGAGCGTAGGTGATCAGTGAGCGAGTGCGCGAAGGGTGATGAATCTCACAGCGCGCGCACGCGCGACGCACTTCATATGCGCAAGCTGGACATGAGCCGGGAGAATCTGTGTGGAAACACTTATCGATGAGCTTACCAGATTGGGATATGAGAACAAAGCCCGTGAGCGAAGCGTCAAAGAGATTGGGGGCGCCAGCTACGATAAGCACATACTCAGAATGAAGTCCTTCGTCTATTGGCTGACACAGTCGATAGTCGCGGTGCTCAATGGGCTCGAAGGATCAAGCTTCGTTTCCCATGCGGTGCATGGTGCGGCGCAGGCCATGTGTTCGCCGCGTGGGCGACACGAGGTTCGCGGAGATCAGGCTAGATGCAGCTGCAAGGGCCGCGGGCGACGGGCGTCGCATACGTTTCTGGGTCACTCATGACGATGCTTCACTTGAGATGATTGAGCCACTCTTGTACTTTTCGGCCTGCAGCTACAACAAAATCAAGCCCACAACTATAGCTTGACGACACAACTTCCCGTGTTCGAATTCACGTCTTGCCAACACTCGTCGATGCTTTCTGGTCAAGCCTTTTGAAAGAGTGGCATGGGTGTCAGACAAGATATCTGCCCGATTGGGAAAAGGTGAAAGATAAGGAAGTGCCGCCTTCGCCTATGCCTATCTCTGGAGACAACGCCGAAGTGATTCGACAGTATTGTACCCAAGACTCGGCCTTCTCTTTGCTTAAGCAAGCTTGTCATGATCTTGGAGGTCTTGTTTGCACGACGGATATTTTGCTTTCTTTCTGCTGATCCTATTGTAATAAGCTTAATAAGCAACGTTCAACACATCACATGCCTCGGGCAGGCACATGATCTCCAGAATCCGATTACTGCTTCTCTGTCACACTTAATACCTTGGAGCGACACCCCGAGATTGATGATGCTGGTCCATTACGATGTCTGGAGCAAGCAAAAATTGACTAAGCGCGTGCAAGAAACTATCAACATTTGTGACTGAAGGACTATTATTGCTACTAGGTTTTACACAAAACACTTTTTACAGGTCAGACACGTTCCTCCAGGGCACTTAAGAATAATAGTTGTCCAGATTGTCTACCAATCGAAGGACCTGACACTGGATGCTCTTTGCCTGGGCCTCGTTGCACTGCAGAATCGCACCTTGCTCGGCCTGAAGAGCATCCTGGACGTTGCGGAGAATCGAGATGGCACGGACTTGCGAATCACCTGCAACCACAATTAGAATGAAACGGACGAAATGACCTGTTCAAGCTTTATATTACTCACCTGGCGAAAGCGGTGGCCAGGCTGGAGGAGGTGGCTGAGGAAAGAGTAAGCATTTGTTACACTTTGTGCTGACCAGCTGGACAGTCACCACTTACGTTGTTGCAAGATTCGCCGCCACGTCCTACTCCGACTGCTGCTGAGACATCTCCGAGGAAGCCATTCAGCTGCCCAAGATTTTGGCGACCGGTCTGATTATTCGACTGCACGATGCTGTCGATCAGGGCATTGGCGTAGACGAGCGATGACTGAATCAGTGTTTGGGTCGAGGTTGGGAAGCAGTTGCCTGATCTCAAAAATCAGCATACGCCTCGACCACTTTTCACAGCTGAGCGTGTGGCTTTCGCCACGATGATGAAGAGGTCCTGTGCTACATACCTGTTACCGGAGGTGAAGTCGGATCTGTTGAAGGAGGCGCCGTTGTGGTGGTATTGCTGCCAGGATCCGTCGGCGTGCTCGAGGCGCAGACATTGTTGCCTTCGATGGAGCGGACTTGCTCAGTGCTGACCTCATCGCCGTACGTGATCGGTACGCTCCACTGAATTGTCGTGGCTCCATTCGAGGCGCCATAAAGGGAGGTGACTACGCCGTTGAGGTACTGGCCGACATTCGTTGCTGGAGCGGTAACCTCGAAGGTTATGTTGGTAAGGACGTTTGACTTGTCTACAACTAATCAGTCCACAACGATCGTCCAGCACATATGATTCTCTTTGTTTACCTGGACCCAGATAAAACGAGCCAAGATATTCAGTCCCAATGAATCCGTCGGCATCAGCCCTAGGTCTCAAGGCAAAGGCAGCGGCCAGATCCTTGACACTTTGAATGTAGTTCTCAGTGAGCAAAGTCACCGTAAAGGTCTCGTTGACAGCAATGACCTTAGGAGCGGCAAAGCCGACAATGCGGGCGCTTGCTGCACCTGCAATAGCAATGGCCGCAATGAATTTCGACAGCATGTTGAAGAGAACGAGCGATGAAAGGATTCGTCTTGAGTGTTGGTGTACTTGTCGTGCTGATGCAGGAACAACAGAAAGGCTGCATAGCACTTATATGATCAGCTCAGCATCGATCCTACCTCTGATGCCTACAACATGTCACGCTGCTTCGCACAGCCTCGACTCCGGCTTACTGGGCAGCTGCATCCACATCCATCATACCTTACAAACAGACTTCACCCTTATGACGAAAACCCAAGTCGTGCAAAACTGCAATGCAACCTTCAGTAAGCAACCTCCCAATAAATTGTCTCGCCTCCACTCTTCACGCTCGTTGCCACTCGCATCCCGGAATTCTGCACGTCTAGTCAGCCACAAACAAGGATCAGCTCTACAAAAACGAAGACGTGAAGATGCGAGTGACTGCACGACCACTTCCCAATTTCAGCCGCAGCGTTGCACATCGATGCGTGAGCTGGCACATGGTCGAAGGGCCGGGATGATTATTGGTTGATCTGACACGAGAAGGCTTTTGGATCCTTCCCGCTGTTCTCCGTGGCTGATGGAGCCACAAGGCCACACAACGTCGCTTGTTCCGCCAAGGAAATTCTTTTGATGCTATATTGATCTTGAAGCTGGAGAGACTCATTGTGGACACGAGGAGGAGTATTGCCACGAGGTGGATGTTTTTACTGTGGTGTGCGAGCGTGACATTCTAGCTTCAGCAGCTTGCTCTTGTATCTTTAGAGTAACGGCCGATGGGATCAGGTCGACTGCTCGCTCGCATTCGCGCTGCTTGCTCTGCTCAGCTGTTTTGCATCGACCGACTGGCGTGCAGTCCATCTTTTGCTCTTCTCCATTTGTCCAAGCACCACCTGGAGACAGTATTCGCCATCGCAGTAGCTGCCAAGACCGCTTCTCGCCTGAGAGTTGTGTAAACCGCCTCAACAACTCCAGTCACTTCTCATCAGCGACGTGGTTTCAAAGCTGGCCGTGACGTCCGGAGCCAACACGATGTTGTTCGTCTCCCAACGATCAACCTCGCACCACTTCTCGCACCTCAAGCCAACCTCCACTCCAACCTCCCATCGTCTCGAATACTCGGCCTTCCATCCACAACCGACACATTATGATACTCCATAACTCCGACTTCCTCAAGCGTCACCTTTCTGTTCGCATCCTTGTTTCTTCCTATTGCCAAATAATCCTCCACTTCTGAACCTCTGCCTCGAAGCACCAAATGCATTATGCCGTTCGAGTCTTGTAGTGCTTCTGCGTTGGGGTTTGGCTGCCTGTAACCCATGCTCGCCATCAATACCAAAATATCTGATTTGAGATCGGCGACTGTATCTTTTGCGCACACGAGGTGGGCTACGGTGTTCCAGGCGCACTGTATGAAGATGGAAATTGCCGTGGTCGGTCGTCAGACATTGTTCGATATCGTAAGTTCGAGTTTTGTGACGTATGCTAGTCTTCGCTGTGCCTGTGTCGTGGCTCAACGCCTGAACTGCTTGCACGCTGAAAGGAGCACTTCGTGATGATCAGTGGTACTGTTTATTGCTGCGAAATATTCAGATCTGCGGTGCAGCTGTTAGCCATCCCTGCACATGAGCAGGCGAATATTGTGAGAAGTGAAGATTGTAGTGAGGAGGTGACATTGGATTCATTCGGGCCTGCTGGCGCTACTGGCTCGAAGCGGCATCGTGTGCAAAAGATCTCTAGTAGCCAGCCTGTCTCGCAACTTCCACGCCAATCTTACTGCCATTGTTCGGCAGAGGTACTCTTAACAACGAGTAAGGTGGCTGCCTGCGGTCCTCGCCAGGTGCAAAAGCTGCACCAAAAGGCAGCTGGTTGTTCGTGAAGTACAGATACCCATCCCAGCTTACGGACAAGGTATCGGGCCAGTTGATGCGTGGATCTCTGACGAACACCTCGTGACTCGCATTTGCAGGATTGAATACTGCAACAGCATTGGCCTCCGCGTGCCCGTGGTAGATGAGATTATTCGTGTCGGTCTCCATTCCATCAGTCACTCCCGTCTCACCCCAGTTCTGTATGGAAGCTTGTGCGAGCCATTCGGAAGTGTTTGATCGATCGCGCAGGCGCTCGGTGGGTATCGAGTACATATTGCGGCCTGCAACGAGTTTCCAGAACAGAGTCTTGCCATCTGCGGAAAGAGCGATCCCGTCTGCGCCAAAGTTCGTGTAGGCGAAAGGACCAGAAGGCGCTGTGAACCCGTACCGAGGGCTACCCCACTGGGTAAAGGTAAATTGCTCCTGGACGCGAACATTCGGATTGCCGTCCAGATGGCGCCAGGTTTCGCCAGTGCCAATGTCTGCCATCACAATGCCATTGCGGCCCTCGGGCGAAGAGTCGGTGATATAAATAATGCCTTTTCCGCTTTCAGTGACTTCTGGGTTGAGGTCAATTCGGAGGTCGTTGAGATACGAATCCGGATATGCGACGTCAGATGGAAAAACAATCGTCTGGAATACAGTATCGTTGTTCAGGTGCACGCCAATGAGCTTAGTGCCTCCGGGAGATGCGCTGACGATGACGCCATTCGGAAGTGCAACACGGCCAGTGTCGAGGATCCAGGCACGATTAGCAGCGTCGATGACAATGGATTGCGAGCCGATCAAGTAATCCTCGTAGTTCGCACCGGTTGGTGGACTGGTAGTGTAGTTGATTGCTCCTCCCGGCGGACTGTTCAGTTCTACAGAAGGCCAGGCGACTTCAGTCGTGCCGTTGATAAGTTCAGCAATCGTGAAACGCCCATTCGTGCCATCATTGGTGTTTGCTGGATCGAGGGCACCGGGATAATTGGAAAACAGGCGGCCTTCTCGGGAGACAGTGATGCCTGTGGGGAACTGAGGGTCGCCGCTATACAGATGGACGAGCTCAATAGCAGGGCCGTAGACACCTGGATCGCTGATGAGCTGATTAATGTCGAGGCCGTTACTTGAGTTGTTCTGTGCCGATGCGAGCAGCGCAAGGCCTGCGGCAGCGAAAGCTGATCTAACAGTCATCTTGAGAATGTGAACGATGCTCAAGAACGCGAGAAATTCTGGCAGGTTGAAGGATGGCGCATGAATCTATACTCGGAACCCATTGTCATCATGCAAGGCATCGAGCCAAGGTGCTTCTGCACGGAGGTCCGTAGTGATGATGGTCATCAGAGTTGTTAGTGCCATTGCCGAACGTGTGCTACGTGAGCCAAGCAAGGAATAATCTATCACCAGCCGTGTCTAACGAATGAGTTCCACGGACGTGGCTGGGTTTTCCAATGATCACGCCGATGAAATCGATGCTAGCAACGATTGTGATGTTGTGATGCATCGGATGCTCTGCGGAATCTTGGCTATCGTCACCGGGCGGGCGTTTCCTGCCGTCTGCATGCAGGTCCCGTCCGGTCTCCAGTCCGTCTCAACTTTAAAAGAACTGCCTGCTTATTTTACTGCATAGGGACTATCCTGACCGTCGAAGGGCTTCAAGCTGCAAAAGTGTGCGCGGCAACCAGAAAAGTTGAAGAACCTCCCCAGGCTGGAAGCCACGATCACCGAGAGCGCCCGACAAGTCACAGTATTGAATCAGATGGCCATACTCATTCCCAGTGTGCCTTATGGAGAGGGTCTCGATTCGTTGTGTCTCTACCAAAGCCTGCACCAAGCTCACGAAGCATCCAGTGCCTCGCCCTTCGTTCCAGCGGTGCTACTTGGAATGATCAACTTCGGCTGTTTGCTTGCTGCACCAGCACCGACCTTTGCTGGCTCAAGCTCGTCTTCTTCGTCCGCGTCGCTCTCTTCAGCAATGTTCAATGCGCTCTCCTCATCTTCGTAGGGGTCGAAGTGAGGTACAGTCTGCTCCACGTACGTGATTGCTTGGCCAGGTAAGCAGAACAAATCGTCTGTTCTCAGAGGCTCGATCTTCCGTGCTCGAGTGATAGAGTCTCCCATGCACCCTCCGATGGTCTTGCGGAAATTCTGCACGTACTCTTCACTAAGCTCGGACAGGGCATACGATGTGGCGACCTCCCCATTGTATCCAACAAAGGGCAATTGGTAGATACCCGGAAGCTCTCCTTGGAACGGAAGCGTCTTGTGCAGCGGCATCTGGTTACGTTCAGGCTCAGCTTCGTCATGTTCCGTCAACACAGGTTGCTCTGCGGACAAGATGAAGGGATCGTCGATGTTTTCTGGTTCCGAAGTCGCAGCCTTGTGCGAGTCGGCTCCTGTTCGTAAGTACTCTTCAGGTATCTGTGCCAGCTCATTGTGTATTGCGACAAAGGTTGCGGGTGGATGCAGTACATATAAATTGTGAGCGCGCATCAGCTCCAATAAGTATTCCGCCCAAGCAGGCTCCGTCTCAGCAACCAATTTGGCATTCTTCTTCGCCTTCCCGGACTGCGAAGCCTGCAGGCGGTTTGTCAGAAAATTGTGAAAAGTTGCCCACTTATCGCCGAACACGAGCGTAGCTTTTGAAGTTGGAGCTTGGTACAAGAATGGAGCAGGATCATCATCGTCAGCTTTCACTGGCCCCGTGATCTTGTCAGCGCCCATATGGGACACTTTCGGCTGCTGAAACCCCGTCGATCCGTTGAGACATCGAAGTGGAACGTCCAGTGAGATCCCACCAAGCTCTTCCAGTGCTGTGAAGGTGGATCCAGCGTATCTGTAGTTGAGGAGGGCGAATTGCAAGTATTGATAATATACGGAACTGACTTCGACTTGTGGGGACACAAGCAGGACATGATGGTCGTTAGTCTGGGCTGGATAGAAGGATTCGACGTAGCGCAATGACGCCTGTTGCGGACTCATAAGCTCCGATGGAATACGATGATGCACTGTCAGCAAGTTTGGCTGCAGCGAAGAATCCCTCCCTGGGGGCCAAGAGAAGGTGTTCAAATACTTTTGAAGTGCGGGTTCGACCTCAGGGGGTAGCTCGATGCTGATTCTCGGCACTTTGAGCCCGCGATAGTCTGCATTGTAAAGACTTTGCAGCAGACGTATGAGTCGGCCAGAGCTTTCGCGCGGAGCCTGAATCACGATATCAATTGTTGGCTTCCACCACTGCGCCAGACTGGCGGCGCTGAGCCTCGTCAGCCACAGCCATTCCTCGTATTTCCCGCGCGGTATCTCGATCAACGGTATGCCCAAGTCCTTTGTTTTTGTGTGTATCGCCTTCGTGAAGTATGCCTCCTCTTGTGCGCCATCGTCCATAATCACAACCTGAGGGTGCATGTATTCCTGAATGTGCTTCATGGCTCCTCTCACAGCTGACTCGACCCGCGCGTCACTGCTGTATTCCGCATAATCTCCTCGTGCATCGTGCCACTGGATGGTGCAACTCCCATCGATGCCATTCAGCTCTTGAATGTCGTCGAGTGGCAGGGGGCTCCGTCCAAATACTGCAAACTGTACCTCATTCCTCTCTTTTCCAGCCATCTCACATGCCATGGGCACGAGGTTAGCGAGACTCTTCATTGAAGCTGCTGCGAACAACACATTGCGATTGTGATGGTACGAGCCCATTGCCTTCGCAACCTTCTGCAAAGAGCCGCCCAGTCGGTAGAACTTGGTAATGCCGTTATAGTAGTGCTGGGAATGCTCATCTTCCTCGTCGTCAACCTCTCGAGGTGGAGCTCCTTTGGGTTCTCTTGCTTTCGCAGTATCGTATCCTGCAAAGGTACGTGCTGGCTTCGGGTGGAAGCTCTCTGTTTGGTACCCAGCGCCCAGTCCTCCTGGGACATACAAATGGACGATGTATACCAGGAACAGCACCCCCAGTACTACCATCACCCTGCGTCTCCTCCATCTCAATGGAAAGGTCGCCGTCATCGTGGACGTTGGTGAATGCGATCGTCTAGGGCGGAAGAAGTCGTCATCGCGTTTCCCGATCTCCTCGTCTCTCGCGAGTGCCATGCGGCGCATAGCAACCTGGATGGCATGTGTTGCCAGCGTCAGTCGATGAGCACGACGATTTCTGATGTTTCACAATCTGATGAGCATTGCTGTGGATTGTCAGCTTGGGACATCCCAGCTGTTGGGGAGTTGCGTGAACCAGCATGCGATCTTGCTGTCTCACAACTGGCATGGAAGTGTCTTGGCATGCATAGAAAGATCAACCAGGGTTTAAGCTTCTTGTTCACGGGTGTGGTGGCTGAACTAAGAGCCGATAGTGCTTTTGATGACAGCGCGGGCGTTCTAGTTTCACGAGCATGCAGGATGAACGCCTGTTAGAATCAGTGCTGTGAAGGGAGGGAGAAAAGATGCACAATAGGTCGATGGGATTATGCATCAAGTCTGGGATACACTGGCTCATGGTTTGCCAGAGTACCCAAGCCTCCCAGGCCTACATGCGTATATGCGGCACCTCTAAGTCTGCTCAGTGTTTGGACTCTTGCTTTCGCAATACTAGTGAAGGGAACAGCACTGACTCTCTCCACCGAGACTGCGCACTGCAGTCTGCAGCTGACAATGGCACGCAAGGAGAATGAACATCCTGGCTCTCGATCACAAACTAGCTTGCTGGTCGTTGGTTTTCAAATGTCATTGTCAAATCATGAATCCTGGGTATTTTCTTCGTATCTTTTCAGCGTTCCCAATGAGCGACGGTACCATAAGCATCGAGAGCGGCCGTGAAGCCTCTCGACGCGCCGCAACCGTGCTGGACGTGTCTCCGCAGTACAGCATGAGCACAACCCAATGTGCTTCAATATTGCTCTCTCGTCTGCGTGTGCGCTCGCGGCTTACCATCTGCCCCTCCCTCTCCGGCCTGCCCGATGCCCACCGCCACCACCGCCGCCGCCGCCACCCATCTGTTGCTGCTGCTCTTGCTGAAAGATGGCCATCTGTTGTGGACTGAGCCCTTCCATGCTCATATTGCCTGCAGCAGGACCCTGCGGAGGCTGAAAGCCTTGGCCAGGTTGTGGGTGCGGTGATGTCCCACTGTCATTACCCACTCCTGGCCCTTGCCCAAAGCCTTGTGGTCCTCCAGGCGGCATCCCCATCCCTGGTCCTCCCATACCTGGAGGCATACCGCCCTGCGACATGAATTGCTGCACAAATTCAAGCGGAATTCCGGACTGCTGCGCGATCATATGCGGGTCCATGCCCATCATGTCAGGCGGCGGCCCGCTCTGTTGTTGTCCACCCACACCAAGCATAGCCTTCAATGACGCATCTTCCTGCTTAAGCTGACCAATTGTTCCAGTCATTTCTTGCTGCCGTAGACTGTACTGCGTCCATGTGTACTCGTCGAAGCCGTAATTGAAGTAGTCGGTCTGATCGGTACCAGGTAATCGCCATGGTTTCGAGTGTTCGGCAAGATCAGCGTCGATATCGACTGCTACGATGGGTTTGCCATTTGTCCATACTGGGACCTGGTTGATATCCAGTTGGCTTGTGCGGACTTCGGGAAAGTCCTTACCTTCCTTGCTATTGTGTGTGAGGACGCCCTTTATGGCAGTGGGCGGTGCTGCCGAGCCAGCTCGAGGCGCATCGTCCCTCTTCACCGGCGTACCACCTCTCTTGTCTGATTCAATTTTGACAGCTTTCGAGGGTGGTTCCTTCTTCTGTGCCTTTGCTGCTTTCGATCCGGGACTGCAAGACGTTAGATGGGTAAGTCTGACAACCATGCGACTCGACGTACGGCGGTTCGGCTTTTGCGCCTTCTGGACGTTCTAAGGTAAATTGCACGTCCTATCATACTGGTCAGCCATCGATAGCAGTCATATTGTACGCTGTGACATACGTCGTCGCTACTATCGTCGTCTTCGTCCTCAGATACGTCCATCGCGTCCTTTTCATGTTCCTCTGCGTTCGTGGCTGTCTGCTCCTCTTGCTTGATGCCGCCGTCACCTCCGCCGTAGAAATCGTCTTCCTCGTCCTCCATCGTGTCGTGTCGGTCGTGGTTTCGTGACCGATGAAAGTGGCTTGGCTTTGAGCTATTGTTGAAGCTCGAGGTGAACGCGCCCTCGGGTGAAGCTCGGCGTTTGAGCGCGCCGACCTGCACGTCGCCTGCTGCACCCCAGGCACGCACTCCATCTCCGTTCACAATCGAAGTGACATGGATCGACGACGATGCCTATAGCTCCCACTGCGGTTTGTACATCGACTACTTGACTGTAGAACTCAGCTGACAGTCTGCAGTGGAAGCTCTTCCACTTCTTCGACGTATCGCAAGTGCGATTGCCGGATGGCGATGGCTCGCTGTCTCTCGAGGTACGCGAGCTCCACCGCCGACCTCTCTGATGCTTCACTAATGGTCACAGCAAGCGAGTATCGGCACAGTGACATCTGGCAAAAACAATGTGTTTGTAGGGACGCCCACTGGTCACGTACACTTATTGGACCAGTCGTTCAAGTCTGTCCGGTCATGGAAAGCACACGACGCAGGCAGTGTTACCCGTATTGTGCAGGTTCATGACACCTCTTACCTGATAACACTGGCTGAGACGCTGCAACACGAGCCCGAGCTTAAGGTCTGGACTTTGGATCAGAACGAAAAGAAGACCGGCTTCCCACGATGTTTGTGCAGCCTGACAGTGCAGAATGGCCGCAGGAACTTCCCCGTGAGCGCATTTGCCGTTACTAGCGATCTTGCGCAGCTCGCGGTAGGCTTCGGAAATGGTGCTGTGACTGTCGTTCGCGGCGACTTGATTCACGACCGAGGCACCAAGCAACGGACCGTGTTTGAATCGGAGGAGCCTATCACTGGACTCGAGTTTCGCGAAGCAAGCACGACTGCACTCTACATAGGCACTGTGTCCAAGGTTCTAGCTCTTGCAATATCTGGCAAGGCACAAGGCACACCGGCTCGAACACTGGACGAACACGGCTGTGCGGTAGGCTGCATGACACTGGATCCCCAGTCCAACGAAGTGGTCGTGGCACGCGAAGATGCCATATACTCCTATGGCCCGAAGGGCAAGGCAAGCTCATTCGCATGTCAAGGTGCAAAGAAACTGGTCAACATGCACAAGGACTATGTGCTAGTGGCCTCGCCTCCCGATAACAATTTCGGGCAGGCTTCCAAGCTTGGCGCCTTTCGAACAGCTCGAGCGGACGAGATTTTCAATACCAGCACCTTCTCCATACTCAATGCGGATCTGAAGTTCACTGCATATTCGAAGCCCATATCGACGCAGATACATAAAGTCTTCACGATTTGGGGCGACGTATTCTTGCTCACCATCGATGGCAAGCTCTACAGGTACCACGAGAGAACATTTCAACAAAAGTTGGAGGAGTTATATAGCCGCAAAGAGTACTTGTTAGCGATCATGCTGGCGAAGACGTACAACGTCGATGCCGTGCAGCAGAATGTCATCTTTCGAAAGTACGGCGACTACCTATACCAGAAAGGTGACTACGATACCGCCATGCAGCAGTATCTGCGAGCTATCGACAACACAGAGCCTTCGCAAATCATCCGAAAGTTCCTTGACAACCAACGAATACGAAACCTCATCGATTACCTGGAAGAGCTGCACGAGCATAACAAAGCTACCTCCGATCACACAACTTTGCTGCTGAATTGCTATGCAAAGCTCAAAGATGTTGACAAGCTTGAGGAATTCATAAAACAGCCCGGTGAGCTCAAATTTGACCTCGACACCGCCATCATAATGTGCCGGCAGGGTGGCTATTACGACCAAGCAGCATTCCTGGCTAGACGGCACGAAGAGCACGGGCTCGTGATCTCGATACTGATTGAGGACTTGAAGAAGTATGCAGAAGCGCTTGCGTACATTGTACGCCTGGAGCCAAAGGAGGCTTATCCGAACTTCATGAAGTACGGGACTGTCCTGCTTGAGCACTGCCCTGAGGAAGCTACGCAGCTCTTCATCGACTACTTCACTGGAAGATTTCGACCAAAGAAAGACGCCGTCATCGTCCAGGAGACTCCGGCTACCCAGCAAAGCAGCGGGTTCGGAACCATGGCATCGTCTGCGGCGCAGAATTTGGCGTCGCTTATCCCGTTGCCTTACATGAACACAAGTACTGTGCAGACGCCAAAGAATGGTGATGAGGCGTCGACAATACAGCAGGCCCAGGTCATCGAGACACAGACGGAGGGAGAATACATCGAGTACGAAGTACCCAAACCACGAGTCGCATTTCCAGCTTTCATTGATCATCCTGACCAATTCATTACATTCTTGGATGCCTGCAGCAACAGTGATGGTGTCAAGGCCGAGCATCGCGCAGACTTGCACACCACTTTGTTCGAGATGTATCTGCACACGGCCAACACGACCAAGAAGGATGACAAGGCAGAATGGGAGCACAAAGCGAAGAGCCTGATTGAGGAGAAGGAGGGGCCAGTTGACACGTCCAACGTTCTGCTCTTATCAGATCTCGCAAAATTCCGGGACGGCACAATTCTGGTCAGCGAGAAGCAGGGCCTTCGCTTTGACGTCTTCCGGTCATATACTGCAGCGTATGATACGCAAGGTGCAATCAAAGCGCTGCGCAAATATGGACCGGAAGAACCACAACTATACCCAGCGGCGCTCGCATATTTCACCAGCACGCCTCAAGTCCTTGACGAGGCCGGCGATGAGGTCGATGCCGTGCTGAAAAAGATCGACGAGGACGGCCTCATGGCTCCACTCCAAGTGATCCAGACGCTGTCCACCAACGCCGTCGCCACGATGGGTCTGGTCAAACGATACCTGTCCGGCACTGTCCAACGCGAGCGAGCAGAAATCGAATCCAACAGAAAACTCATCCAATCCTACCGCAAAGACACCGTAGCCAAACAAGGCGAGATTGCAGAGCTTACCAACAAACCTGCATCATTCTCTGCGACACGCTGTTCGAGCTGTGGTGCGACACTCGACCTGCCCACTGTACACTTCCTATGCAAGCACTCTTTCCATCAACGTTGCCTCAATGTTCCTGAGGGCATTGATATCAAGAATGAGGTGGAAATTGAGTGTCCACTTTGCGCGCCTCAGAACAATATCGTGAGGCAGACGAGGCAAGCCCAAGAAGAAAGCGCGGGTCGACACGAATTGTTCAAGGCTAGTCTGCAGAATCCAGGCGAAGGCGGGCGATTCGGCGTGATTGGAGATTGGTTCGGCAGAGGTGTCATGAGTGCGCCTGCTGTGCAGACTGTGGATAGTAGTCGGAGGGGAAGCTCGAACTTTTGAGTAGAGATAGTTCTCTAGGCTGTGTTCAATCGAACAGATGAAAGCAGAGTCGGATTTTCATTTGAACACACCCATTCACTCACGCTGTCACTGCTTTCAAGCAGTCTTCTTGTCATTCTTCTCCTCCAATAGATGCGGCTTCCAGAAAAGAAAGACGGATCGCAACACCAGGAAAGCTGACATATTAATTGCACCCCCAAGCAATGCAGTCTCCGTCATTCCAACATCTGCACCCTTCAACCACGCGCCTCCCATGATCGCCACGAAAGCCACTTCGGGACCAGCGAGAGCTAGATACGTTGCGCGACGGAAGCCTCTTTGCGTATCGCCAGCTGGACCGGGAGCTGGTGAGGCATATGAGAGTACGAGTGGGACTGTGAGTCCTGCTACGAGGCCTGGGTTCAATGTTAGATGACATAATGGCGTTCGACTGATGAGCGCAGTTCTATTTACCGCCAAACCACTGCGCGAGGGTCCGTGTTGCTGGGGTAATTTGTGCTGGTCCGCGGACGAGGAACGAGAGGCCATGATCAGGGTTGATGAGCAGTGATGGCAGTGAGATCAGATTGGCCATGATCTCGAACGCGACGGCCGCTTTGAACGGCGTGAGGCCGAGAGATGCCATTGTGGGTGATGTGGGCTTGTTCGATTCGGTATGCTTGATGGATCAGCGGGGTTGCTTTTGCACTGAAAACAGTAAAGCTATCGTGATATAGAGCGAGATTGGATGAAGAGACGTAAGTGTTGAACCAAGTGGGATGAGCAAGATATGGGATATGTGGACTGTAAGCAAGCGGGAGCGGAGATGCCCTCGCTCGTCCTGTGATCCTAAATCTGGGCGATGTGTTTGCGGATCAGCATGACTTCATCGAGGCTTCCGCTCTTCTGAAGCTCTCTATACGTTCTTGTGTGCTCTGCTATTAAAAAGGTTGCCGTCACCGTCCCGGAAGACACAAGGTGTTGATGAGACACCGACACAGCAGACGGTCTGGAGAGCTGCGGCGCGCTCAAAAGGTGAGTGCACAAGCGGGGCACTCGAGTCGTCTTCATTGATGCCTCAGGTTCAAGGCTCTGGTCCGACGGCCCGTAGGGTTCAAACCAGGAGCATACGCTGATCTTCCTTACCTCACTGATTACCACTCTGATGGACGAAAGGAGAAGCCCGCTTCCATCGTGTCAGACGGTATTGCACGCGCATTTGCGAACCCGGCTCTCAATCTGTACGCTGCAGGCCGCAGGCCGCAAGTGGCTGTGTGACATTATGAGTTCTACAGCTCGACAACCTTTTCCCCGTCAAAGCCTTCGGCCTGAGAGAAGTAGTAGCCTCGCTGATTCGTCATGAGTCGCAACGGTATACCATTCCCTCGCTCAAAGGTGAAATCACAATTGTAGTGCGTATGGCCGAATACCCAGAGCACAACATTCTCACTAGTCATACAGGGCTGGTTAGACAGATCAGACGAGGATCCAGGCGTGATGGGACTATTAACATGTCTCGGATCAATCGCGCGGGCATCTGTCGTCGGACTCCAGTGGGTAAGCACAACTATTCGAGCCTTTCGACTCTCCAATTGCTGGACTTCTCGATTCAACCACTCCAGATCCCGTGCATGGGCCGCATTGTGTGCACGAATGTCCCAATACGTGGTCTGGGAGAAGTCTTGCAGGCCCATCTCGACAGCCATCTCGCGATTGGGTGGGACATGGGAGAATAGGC
The DNA here is from genome assembly GCA_029490675.1 of Cercospora nicotianae. NCBI lineage: Eukaryota > Fungi > Ascomycota > Dothideomycetes > Mycosphaerellales > Mycosphaerellaceae > Cercospora > Cercospora nicotianae. The sequence continues at coordinate 3,932,287 of JANQAT010000007.1, read as the reverse complement.
TGCATCCTAAGAGGACTGTTTGCTCTCCTGTAGTTGTGAGGGGCAGTTCGAAAACACCGCGATCCAGAAGGACAAATTCGGCAAGCCGTTGATCACCTTCGCTGTTGCCTCGCCGTCGCTCTCGGACTTCTTGCTCAAAGACTCTCAGTATTTGCAGAGTAGATGGCCAATCTGAGCCGTATGCTTCGTGATTGCCTGGTACAAGGAGGACGGTCTGGAATTGGCGAAGTTGAGACGTGATGAATTTCAGGAGGTCATCCTTGTGAGAGACAGCGTTGCCTATGTCCCCAAGAAGCGCGAGATGCGGCGCCTTGGGGGTGATTTCATAGATGTCGTAGGCCTTGGGCGATTCGAGATGAAGGTCCGATATGATCTGTAGAGTGCTCATTGTGTCAATTCTGGAAAATTCGTGAGAGTATACTTGGAGTCAGAGATTCTCCAGACATGGATTTGCGCTGTCACATGCACGCCAGATGAGATCATTGCGCTTCTAGCGAGGAAAGCTTCGATGCTTGTGTTCTGCCGACAAGCAGCATGATGCCGGCTGTCAAGTGTGCGTTTGCATCTCGCAGGACACTCATCCCAGCGCTGCCACGATGACGGCCGCCAAACACCTGCGGGTCATGTGGTGGGCGGAAGAGAGGTAGGCAGCATCCGCGGAGCAAGACGCGGCCGCTGGTCTGGCGTCCCTGCTGCAGATGCCACGTCAGGAAACATCCTCCCCTTGAACTGGTTGCTGTCGTGCGCTGTCGACGCATGCCGGCCCAAACCATCGCACCAAGGCTCCTCTGCCACCGCCTTGTGCCCGTCCGTCAGTAGCATCCGGCGCTTGTTCGAGAATCCGACGAAACGGAGGCCTCATGTAGTGCACAGTCAGCACCGCAGCCATGTCAAGCTCGCAAGCCGCCAATCGCTATGTTCGCCAGCACCTGCATTTTCAAGAGCCGCCTCCGCCTGTCAAAGCCCGCTTCTTCTATACCAGCTCCATCCCGATTGACGACCCTCTGAGCCCGCTCCCTCCTCCCGCCTCCTCCACGACTGCCGCCTCCAGGCAACCTCCCAAGCCCTTCTCCGAGTACGACAACGATGCACTCGATCGAGCATGGACGGACCTGCGAAAGAAGATACTCGTCTATAATGAAGAGCGCGGGGAGAAAATTGGTTCCCAAGAAGGCAGTCAGGTGAGGCCTCGTAAGGGATCGAATGCTTCAGGCAGTCAGCGACGAGGTTCCGGATCACGACCAGCAGAAATACTACGAGCCAAAGCTGGAGCTCATGTGCCGTCAGGTCTGAGTCATGTCGAGGGAGCAGGCGATGAAGGGCCGTCGAGTGTGCCCGACTCCACCCACAGTGCTACAGAACTGGCGAGCAGCCTCGAATCGAACACGACAGGGACGCCGTTCGCCCGCGCGCCTTCCAGGAAGAAGGTCGACACTCTGCGCAAGTCCGAGGATAGGCCCTCACGGCCGGTAGCACAGCACCATGATACCTACAAGTGGGACGATCGAGCACCACTTGCGGAGCGTAGCGCAGCACCCTCGCCTCGGCCTCCTCAACAACGGCCACCTCACACGAAAGTTGCAGTGGGTGTATCGCGACTGCATCAGGTTGAGATGCCGGAGCTGCAGATGACGCCAATCTACTGGACGCCTGTCCATGACACTGCACAAGTGGTGCGAGGAACATGGTTCTACCAAGATACAATGCTGCCGGTGGAAACTCCCGTGGCAAACATGCTCGAAGCCGGCTACCTCGATCTGCAGTGCTGGACAGAGACGTGGAAAGACGAGTTGAACAGTGCAGTAGAGGTCGGAGCTGTGGGCGAGATGAAGATCGTACACAAGTTGTGGCCCGAGCAAAAGACTAAGGTCAAGGATAGTAGGGCGCCCTCGATCAGAAGCACCCAGGATGCGAGTGTGCTCGAGACGGCTGCAAGCATCCTGTACTCTTCTCAGCCAGAGTCCGCGGAACAGCACCGAGCGAAAGCCGTTGAAGCTGCCTGTGACGTGATCGATGCGGCCACTGGAGATGCCGCAGACAACAAGGCATACGGCGAAAGTACCCATGGCCGAGGAGGAACAGTGCGGCAGTATGCTACTTGCGGTGTCCTCTATGCAAATGAGAGGGAAGCAAAGATCTTGAAACCTACTCTCCTGCCTTCTGCCTACTACGGGCGACGTCCTCTCGCCAACTATGTTCGCAAAGGACATGCCATCGGTATTTCTGTTGTGCGCGGTTTCGATCAGCAAGTATGGGACAAACTTCACCCGCCGAAGCAAGGAAGTAAGGCAACGAAGGCGGCCCATGGAGTGTCAACGTCTGGTGCAAGCGCAAATGTGCGATCCAAACTGGATCCTGATCTCGCCGCCAGTGATCGACCAAAAGTCACGGACCTGGTCTTTGTCATTCACGGCATTGGACAGAAGCTGAGCCAGCGTATGGAAAGCTTTCACTTCACGCACGCTATCAACGCCTTTCGAAGAGAGATGCAAGTCGAATGCGGTAACAAAGAAGTGAAGACACATTTTCGTAAAGACATGGGTGGAATCATGGTACTGCCCATCAATTGGCGGCATTCTTTATCCTTTGAAGAGGGAGGATACAGGCCCGAGGACGGCTCAGAAGAAACGACAGTAAAAGACCCTTCAGTGAACGAGTTCACTTTGCAAGATATCACCCCTGATACACTTCCTTCTGTACGTGGCATCGTTTCGGATGTCATGCTGGACATTCCTTACTATATGTCGCATCATCAGCCCAAGATGATTGCAGCGGTAATCAAAGAAGCAAACCATGTTTACAGACTCTGGTGTCAGAACAATCCTGGCTTCGCCAAGCATGGCAAAGTCCACATCATTGCGCACTCGCTGGGTAGTGTAATGGCGATCGACATTCTTTCCAAGCAACCGACTGTGGTGCCGGAACATCTCAGCGACCCTACCGTATTCGACAACGAGGAAGAGGAGATTGACCACTTCCTCTTCAACACATCATCTCTGTTTCTTGCGGGAAGCCCTGCTGGCTTCTTTGTCTTACTCCGACGCTCACAATTACGCCCGCGCATTGACAGTCCATCTGCGCAGGCACAAGCTGATCCAGAGAGCAACGTTGGGACTATTTGTGGAGAACGCGGTCAGTATGGGTGCATCGCCGTGGATAATATCTACAATATTATCAATGGCTACGACCCCGTCGCGTACCGGATGAATGCGGCAGTAGACTCAGACTATTCGGCCAGCTTACGAAAAGCCTTCATTCCTAGCAACATACCTTCCTACTGGTTCCCACCCGGCACCTCCAACACCAAGCGCTGGTTCGGAGGCGGCTACGGTTATCCTACGACCGCCCCTGGCGACGCCGCTTCACGAAACATCCCTGTTCTCCCGCGTCTGCCCAGTAATGTCGAATTGGAGGTGCATAACTTCACAAGAGAAGAGATTGCAGAGAAGAGGATGACGCTGCTGAACGACAATGGACAAATCGATTATTTTGTCAAATATGGTGGCGGCACATTTGAGATTCAGTACTTGACTATGCTTGGCGCGCACAGTGCATACTGGGGTCTGAGGGATTTCATTCGCATGGTAGTGGTAGAGGTGGGCAGGAAGAGAGGGAAGGATGGGACACTGCCGGGTCTGAGGGCGATGAAGAAGAAAGTGCAAGGCGTCAAGTAGAGTGTTGTTTGCGGGGCATAGAGGCGTCTGGCAACGTGTATAGAATGATACCCTATTCGCAATGATAATGTTTGTATCTCATCTGGCTTTGGTCTCGACTTGCGAATCTAGACTTCGGCATGTGAACGCTTTTCGGCCCGAGCTGAGATGTGGGGACGACCTGGAGACGTCGTCTCTTCTGACACTGCCAGGGCCCCATCAAAAGATCAACCTCTCGTTGTGTTGCGATATAATTCCAAACTAATAGACAAACTTTGAATCATGGCATCCTCAGACAAGGCCAAAGAATATGTTTTTGAAGACTTACAAACCACTTTTCCTGCTGAATTTGTCGCTCATGTCCAGTTGAATCGTCCAAAGAAGTACAATGCTATCAATTCCACGTAGGTTTACGAGAAGATATTGCCAAATTGATCAAGAAAACAAGAACTGTGTCAAAATATGAATCAAGACTAACGAAAGATCTCAGCATCTTCCACAACCTCGCCCTCATCTTCGACAAATTATCCCTCGACCCGGACGTCCGTGTAATTCTCCTCTCAGGCTCCGGACCTCATTTCTCCGCTGGTCTCGATGTCACAGGCGCGTCCTCATCCGGACCGGTCTCCAATCCTACAGAATCTGAAGACGTTGCGCGTCGAACATGGAAAGTCCGACGACATATGATCTCTTACCAGAACGGCATCTCCGCTATCGAACGTTGCGAGAAACCAGTTATAGGCCTCTTCCATGGAATTTCATACGGTGCTGCTGTCGATATCGCCACAGCGGCAGATATAAGATACTGTTCCCAGGGTGTCAGGTTTTCAGTTAAAGAGGTTGATGTCGGGTTAGCGGCTGATGTGGGCACTCTTTCGAGATTACCCAAAGTTGGGGTTAGTTATTCGTGGGCGAAGGAGATGGTTTATACGGCGAGGGAATTCGGAGCTGAGGAGGCGGGAAGGGTTGGGTTCGTTAGTAGGGTTTTGGGGTCGAAGGAGGAATTGGAAAGGGAAGGGTTGGAGCTTGCGAAGGTTATTGCGAAGAAGAGTCCTGTGGCTGTGCAGAGTTCGAAGGCGATTTGGGATTTTAGCAGAGATAGGACGGTGGCGGATGGGTTGGCGTTTACCGCTGCGTGGAATTCGGCTATGGTGCAGAGTGAGGATGTTAAGAAGGCTATGATGAGCGGGTTGAGAAAGACGAAGACTAGTTTTGAGAAGTTGTAGGATGGTTGTTAGTCTGGAGGGTGGGAAGAGTATTCTTTGTATTCCAATTCCTGTGATGGAGGATCCTAAAGTCCTCTCTATTTTCATCAATCATTCATTAGGACTGCAAAATGGTGTCCTGATGGCTCCTGATAGCTCCAGAGAGCAACATGTTTGGAACTAAGTCTCGTGAAGCTGTTTCCAAGTTCGTACGACGCATGCAGTTTCAGAAAGATGTCTGGCGTGCGCCGCGACCGTCGTTCATTCTCGTGCACGTCAATGCAGGCGATGGTTTCGAAAACGAGACAGAGCTCTTTGGAAGCGAGATGTCACGCCACTCCGTCACGGTAAAGATGTTGAGCGAGGAAAGTCCCGGTCTTGGCATCGTATTCGTATAGCTCCCTTCGCATCTGTTTCGCAACCCATTTTTCGCCCAGGCAGCGATAAATAGAACAGCGCCGTCGGCATTAGAGGCATTGATGTATGTGGCTGGCCGCTTGTCGGTTTAATAAAGTGGTTGAGTATTCCCTGGCCGCGTTCTGCACTTACTCTCTCCAGACTTTCATCCTCCGCTTCCTCCTGCACCTCTTCGGACACACACGCTCGCTACTTGCACGGCAGGGCTGCCATAATATAACTCGAAGGATACCGCGCAGGAGAATCTCAGTCCTCACAGACAGTCGATCATGGCGACCATGCACACACAACCCAAGCCCCGCTCGCCCATTGTCCGGTATTTCGCCAACTGGTACCAGAACACATCTCAAGATCTCGGTTTCCGGCTAGGAATACGCTTGCTCCAATTCATTTTGGCTCTCACCATTATGGTCCTCTACAGTCGGGACCTGAAACAGTTCACCGCGGCCAACACAAGAGCTCCAGCTTCCTGGATTTACGCCGAAGTCGTTGCGGCTCTTTCCATCATTGTTTGTCTCTGGTGCGCTTTCGTGAATGTTAAACACCGAGTCTTGCGATTGATGCTGGACTTTGCGATTGCGATCTTGTGGGCCGCTCAGGCTGGATACTTTGGGATGTTATACTGGCAGGACGATGGAAACGGCAATATCGAAAGACCCGCGTTAGCCAGTGAAAAGAGAATGAAGGCTGCTATCCCTATCGGGCTTACTTGTGTGGGGTTGTGGATGTTAAGTTTCTTTCAAAGCGTGGTCTGGAGATGTCAGGCTCTCAAGCAAAGGCTGAGGAACCGAAGAGCGAGGAAGGAGGCGAAGCGACAAAGAGAGGCTGGGTTCGGAGAAATGGCTGACCGAGGCAGTATTGAGCCTGTCTTGCAGAATGCTGCAGACGAGGTCCACGATCTGGAGAGTGCTCCCAAGAAGGAAGAGTCGGAGGAAGTTGCTAAAGCTGAAGAGCCGTGGATTGACGAAAAGCGTAAGCAGAATGACTGGATCGCTCAGCTGGACAGTCATGGCCGGGAAGAGACGCAAGATCCTCCGCCAGCCTATATCAAATAAGACATCCCCAGGCTGGCGTGGACAACTTTTTCTCATAAATCGTGATGAGCACTGAAAGCAAGCGCTGGATGTTTCCCGTGTAATCGTAACGCACGAATTGTAGTTGTTTGTATCAATCATTGCTCAAGGTCGTCATGAACGGCTGCCGAGATCCGCATAACCGAAGGTTCGCATTGAACCCATGACGCGAGGGACGCAACTGCATTGAAAAGCCTCCCTTGGTAGATAGTACGCAGGGGCTAACGTGCAAATGTGCTCCGAGCTGTCGGTGGGCGGACCGCTTCCGGGAGATGATCTGTGGTCGCGGCTTCGCACATTCATCTCGAATGCTACCTGTACCGCTGTAGCTGATCGCAAAGGGGCCCGGCACTGCGGTCCAAGTTAGTCAGGAAAGGGTCATAGAGTGTCTGTGGTCATGATCGAGACTTCCGCAAGCTGCGAACCGCGAAGGTTGTGTAACAAGCGGCAGAGCGCGGTCACTTCTCGTGTAGCGTAGACGTATGCCGACTTATGCCAGCATAAGCCAGTATATGGAACTCGCTGCTCAGCTCATAGCAGGGTAGCTAGTCGTGGGCACAGCAGACAACCAGACAAGGCGAGATGTGGGGACGTATGGCTTGGCGCGCGACACGGAGCTTTCTCGGCCCGCGTCGCGCTATTCTGGGACTAGGGGACCTCCAGAAAGGTTGCCGCGTCAAAACAATCGCATTCGGAATGCTATTGTCAAAGAACACACAATTGTCCCCGGCCTATTGAACATGATACATCGACTGCCATCAGAACTTGGAACACTACTCGCGACAATCACAAGCTGGTCTATTATGCGCGCACTCGACAATACGCGTCGACGACAATAACTTTCGAGTCGCAGTTGCGCCTACTTATTGCCATCGCCCTCTTCACTTCTTCTCACTTTCTTCAGCACAAGAAAGCGCGAATTCCAGACCCACTTCGACATCACCGACACACCCACACATCAGGAGCTTCCAGCACCTTCACCATGGCTGGCGCCACACCTCGCAACACGCGTTCCCGCCACAACACTCCTCTCCCTGCAGTGCCTTCGCGTCAATCCCACGCATATGGCGCTCAAGGCAAAGCCGCACTCGAGCAACAGGTCACCACCTCCGCAGCTGATGTCAATGCCGCCTTCACCACTACCACACGTCGCTCGCAGCGCGCTTCAACTCGTCAGCTCTCGCACGACACCATCACTCCTGCTCCTGCTACAAAGGTTGGCCGCAAGTCCAAGATCGCCGCTCCCGTCATCGAAGAGGAAGAAGAAGATTTTCCGGAGATCAATGGTTCTACTCGCAGTATCATTGACCAAGACGAAACCGCCGAGACCGACGATGAGGCAAGACCGGGTACCTCACTCCAGCACTCCGCCGCATACATTAACGCGCCATTTGCCGCCCCTGCTCGACGTTCGCCACTGCGCGTTCCCGCCCGCACACTTCCTCCAGCCGCAGATTATTTCCCTGAAGAGGCAGCTCATGAGCCGTGGTTGGCGACCGTCTTCTTTCACACCCTGCCGCGCTATCTCAAGGCGTTCTACGGCAATGGCTGGCGGCGCACCATCCTCATAACGCTCACCTTCTTCCTCGCAATCCTCGCTGTTTTCGCTACGGTTATCGGAACTCTGTTCGGTGCTGCCATGGTTCGTATTCCTACGGCCTGGGAGCCGGCGCGCACTGCTTTTTTCTATCGTGCCGCCATGATCGTCGGTCTGCCAGGCTACGATCGACCACCTCAGGAGCTCGAGGCACGCTGGCACCGCTTCACCCACTCCGAGATGTTCTCTGATCTCCTGCCGCAAGTCAGTGTGCCCGAATATCAATGGGCCATCAATGCGCACCTGCTCGGCCGCATCGAAGGCACGGAGAATCAGACCGAGATTGTGAAGCAGCACCTCGCCACCCACCAAGCCATGATCACCGAGCTTCAAGACATCTTGCCCAGAGCCACGGTCCTCGAGAGAGAAGATGGCGAGTTCGTCATCCCTCAGCTGTTCTGGAGAGCGCTCGCCCACAAGATGGAGAGCCATGACGCCTCGCCGGTGTGGGAGCATTTCCTCACCACCAATGAGGAGAAACTCCGCGCCTACAACAACGAGGTGATGGCTGGCAACTTCGAGGGCATGGTAAAATCCCACCAACTCCTGACGCACCACGAGTTCCATGGCGCCCTGTCGAACCTTTCCCGCTCCCTACATGACGACCTTGACCAGAAGCTACGGAGATTCAAGCTTGACACGCTCGAAGAAGCCCGATCTGCTGCTCACGAATACCTCGAGAAGTCTGAAATTATGTCTCTCGCACGCCAGCAAATACGGTCACTCGGTCATGCCAACTACGTCTACAACCTGGACAAGAAGCTGCACGAGATCAACTACTTCGCTCTCGGACAAGGCGCCATGGTCGATCCTCACTACACTTCCGCCACCAAGATGCCCAAGACCACGAACATCTTCCAGTCGCTCCTCCACCTCTCTGGCTTTGCTCGACAGTACCCGAATCCACCAACCATGGCTCTCACAACCTGGGAAGAAGCTACAGATTCCTGGTGCGCAGCGACCTCGAACGACGAGAAGTCCCTGGCGCAGCTCACTGTCAAGATGGCGCACAAAATATACCCGCAAGAGATCATTATCGAGCATATTCCGGCCAAGGGCACCCGCGATATCACTTCCGCACCAAGAGATTTCGAGGTCTGGGTTCAGGTTGCCAATGAAACTGAGGCTACCCGCATCAACGAGGGACTTGAGGGCCACATCACATGGCACACCAGTACCCGCACCGCATGCCAGGGCAAGCCACCGAATGGAGAGAAGACTTGGGTCTGCCTCGTTGGAGAGCAGTACGACATCAACTGGCACAATTTCGTGCAGGGCTTCACGCTGTGGACAGATGTTCAAGGGTACGATATTGCAACTGAGCGTATTGCAGTGCGGGTTGTGAGCAATTGGGGCTCACCTGACCACACATGCTTGTATCGAGTGAGAGTTGGCGGCATTGAAGTAGCATGAAGACAGGATCACAGGACTTTCTTGGCGTTTAAAGTGAGCGTAGGCATAGCGAAAGATACCCCTTGGCTTGGCACGAGATAGATGAACTGAACAAAAGCAATTTTCTCAATAAACCTCACTCTCAACCAGTGTCTCCTGCTCGCGAGTTACCAGAGTGCTAATGAATGCAGATATGCCCGGGAGATATGTCTGCAGGCGAGGCAGAGAAATGCAGTACTGCACTCCATCTCTGCACAATGCAGCTGCTGGGTGCCATTCAGAATAAACATACTGGCCAACGCGACGATTTCTTGGACCCGGGAGCGTGCAAAATTGCCTGTTACTCTGCCAAATACAGCTCCTGTACGCCATCCAGAGTCAATCTACCGGCCAACGCGACGACTTGTTGGGCCAGAGAATGTGTCGAACCGCCTGTAACTCTGCCAAATGCAGCTCCTGGACGCCATCGACAATGGATTTGCCGGCCAGCAATATGAATCATCAAGCCAGGAGTGTGTCGAATGACCTGTTACTCTCCAAAATGCAGCTTCTGGATGCCATTCAGAGCCGATCTGCCGGCCATCGAGAAGAGTTATCTTGCCTGAGAGCATACAAAATTCCCTGTATCTCTGCTCCAATGCGTTCCTGGCTGCCATTCAGAGTGAATCTGCTAGCCATCAGGAAAAGTCAAGTTGGCCGAGAGCATGTCAAATCTCTCCCAGCTCTACTCTCAGACCATCTTTGGATGCCACTTGAAGTGGATCTGCCAGCCATCGAGACGAGTCATTTTGCCCGAGAGCGTGCCAATTTGTCTGAATCTCTGCTTCAATATGTTTCTGGCTGCCACCGAAAGGAAACCTGCCAGCCAACAAGAAGAGTCATGCTGCTTGAAGGCGTCCAAACCGCCAGTTACTCTGCTTCAAAATCATCGTTCCATGCCACTTGGCGTGGATCTGCTGGCCAACCACCAATTGCCTGTTGCCTGAGAGCAGGAGACATTGGCTCCATCTCTGCTCAAATGCATTCCTAGCTGCCACCGAGAGTAAACCTGTCAGCCATCAAGGAACGTCGTTTCGTCTGAGACTGAGGCAAATCGCTCGTAAATCTGCATCAAGATCTTCTTAAACGCCACTCATCGTAGATACGCCGGCCAACGAGCAAAGCCATGTTGCCTGAGAGCAGGGAAAATTTGGCTCTGTCTCTGCTCAAATTCATCCCTGGATGCTGCTTAGGGTAGAGATGCTGGCCGATCAGAGGATTCATCCTGCCCGAGAGTGTCATATGCCTGTGACTTTGCCGCGTTGGGCTGTCACCGCGAGACCTGGGAGCCAGCACGCACTGCATTCTTCTATCGCGCCGCCATGATCGTCGGCCTACCGGGGCAACGGTAGTCTCTCGTCACTTGAGAGCGTGTCAGATGTGCATAGCTCAACAGCAAAGGCTGGCGCCGCACCATCCTCACCTTCTTCCTCGCCCATCTCCTATCGCTTGAGAACGTTGCAGGTGAGCATAGCTCAACAGCAAAGGCTGGCGCCGCACCATCCTCACCTTCTTCCTCGCCCATCTCGCTATGTTCGCAACGATCATCGGAACCCTGTTTGGTGCCGCTATGGTGCGCGCCCCCGCGACCTGGGAGTCAGCCATACTGCCTCTGCTTTAGTCGCGCTACCACAATCGTTGATGTGCCGGGTTACGATCGACCACCCCAAGAGCTCGAGGCACGTTGGCACCCTTCGTCTGCCTGGCTACGATCGACCACCACAAGAGCTTGAGGCACGCTGGCATCAATTCACCCGTTCCGAAATGTTCAATCACGCAGACTAAAAAGGAAGCTCCTTCTTGGCTGAAGCTCTGTCAGGTCGGCCCTCTCTCTGCTTGATTGCCTGCACTGTCTGCATCTGAGGATGAAAATGCTAGCCAAGAAGAACAAGCCGTATTGCCTCGGAGCTTGTCAAATTGCCGCTGTCTCTTCTCAACTGTTTTCCTGATTGCTGCCCAGGCTGAATCCTTGAGCCACCGAGGAGAGCCACTTGATCAGAAAGCATATGGGGTTGCTTCTTTCTCTGCCTCGACGCATCGACTAGTTGCTACTGAGGATGGAAATTGCTGACCAACGAGAAGAAGCCTCTTGTCCGAGAGAGTGGGAAATCGTTCCTGTCTATGTCCAAAGATCGAGATGTAGCCTGGTGGCTTTTTCGATCGACACTTTCGATTCTGATCAACAGAACTAATGGTAGAGCAGAGTCTTGGAGTCTCAACCCAACTTCTATTTGTTCGCAGAAGTTCCCCTTAGTGGCGCGGTCAGCGAAGCTACTGTATCCCCAGGCCTCGTAAGTACAGCACATGGCATTTCTCGGAGTCAAACAGAAGTAACTCAATAGAGTCAGTTTCTCGCATGATGTTGGTAGCGATCCCGTTTCGAGCTCTTCGAATCGTGGCATCTCGTCTCGTGAAAGTGTCCTGGATCAGGTTGCGATGAGACATGTGCTTGCCAGATGGATCTGAAACTTCGTGTACAAGATCTTTGTACCTGGGCCTCTCCCGCGCATCGCGCGTAGGATTGTGTCTCTTTACAAGGAAATGAAGCCTCGTCTTGGTCGGCGGAAGCTTGGTATCTTGAAAATCTCGGCGGGGATTGTCGAAGCGGCGTGAAGATGATGAAGTTGAACATCATTTCGTTTCCGAAAATGGCACAGCGACCACAAGCTGCCAGATGCTCGACTTCGAGGGAGAAGACCATTAACATCTTCAGATCAGTGGAAAAGTTGCGAACCTTACCCGATGACTGCGGCGCTGCATGTCTACATCAACCTGGCTGGTGGTGCGCAGGCTAGGTTTCAAAACGAATCTGCATTTTCACCTGAACCATACTGTTAGATCTGCCTTACTCAAACACCCCCTCCCCCTCCTTCCTCTCCAAAATCTCCCTCAGAACCTTCTCATTCCTCGGCACAAACTTCACCTCATACTTCTCCGGCATAGTAACCAAACTCGTAGGATCCGAACTGCCCCTCACAGGATGAACATCCACATCCCCCTTCCCTCCCACAATCTCAAAACACGACAACATCCTCATAAAAGCCAAATACAACTCCCTATTCGCCAGTAGCGAACCCGCACACATCCGATACCCCATACCGTACGTAAACAACGGAGCATCAGGTTGTTCCAACCACCTCTCAGGCCGGAATTCTTCAACATCATCACCCCAAACCGCTTCATCCATATTGCAACTCCATGCGTTGAGGAAAATCGTCGTGCCAGCTGGAATAAGTTTTCCTTCATAAGTAATATCGCGAACTGTAGCGCGAGGCAGAGCGAGTCTCAGAACAGTATAATATCTCAGCGATTCCTTGACCAGAGCCATAACATATTCGCATTTCATATCATCATTCTCATCACAGAGAATCTGCTGCGGAGAATCATCGTACATTTTCCGAATTTCTTTGATAGCTTTGGCTTGGATATCTGGTCTCTGACCAAGCAAAGCAATAGCCCATTGCATCAATGTCGTGATAGTATCGAGGCCACCTGAGAGCATCGTGAGAGAAATACTTGTGAGTTCTTCTTTATTGAGACGAGCTTCTTTATCCAGGATCACGTTCGCTTGAATGCAAGGTTTGTGGGTACCTTTTTCCATTCGGTCGTCGAGATCTTGGTTGAGTTTGTTGAGGTAGACGTCTCGGCGGCGGCGCATTTCACCGGCTTTTCGCGTGCCGAAGCTGAATGGGTTGAGACGTAGTAAGGGGATGTAGTCTTGGAGGTTTCCTGTGGTGGAGCGGAAGCGGGAGATTTCATCTTCGACGTGGGTGATTTCGTGGAAGAGGGCGTTTTCGCTGTCGCCCATGCGGGTGCCCCAGTTGAGGGTTAATGAGAGGCTGAGAGAGAGGCGTTGGATGAGTGGCATTGGGTCGATGGGTTTTGCGCCTGCGGAGCCATATTTGAAGGCTTCCCGCACGAAGGAAAGGGTTTCGACGTCGAGATGAGGGATGTAGGTCTGTACGCTGGGCTTGTTGAGTGCTGAGGCGGCACCTTTTCTGTGATGCGGTAAGCCGTTGTAAAAGTGGTGTGCACAGGCATGAGGGTCACTTACCTTCTTCGTTTCAGCGAGTCGGAGAAAGGACTTGTCCCAATAGTGGTGCCTGCTGTATTCGACAACACTTTATGAAACTACGTTTTGTCAGTTTGTGCAATATTCATCGACTCTCGACTCTGAACTCACGGTATAGAAAACCGGTCTCGAACTCAATGCCTGGCTATGCTGACCAAAGATGACTCGCGCCGATTCTGCACTGTTGACCACGATCACAGGAATATTGCCGAGCTGAATCTGGTACACTGGTCCATACTTCTTCGCCCACTGACGATACTTCTCGGCCGCATTGACACGGATATCTGCAATGTTTCCGATAATCGGTAATCCTGCCGGTCCAGTAAAGCTGGGAAGCCGGGCCTTGTGGCGGACGAGCTCATTTGAGACTACGTAGATGAGTGGCAGAAGGAAGAGAACCACAATGAAAGATCGCAAGCTGTGTTCAAGTAGCTGCTGTTGCAGGAACTGGATTGAAGACGAAATCATGGTGCCTGCTCGTGCTGCTTCTGCGAGGAGAGGTCGAAGTGAGCTCTCTGTGTGAAGCTTACTTACGCTGTGACCTTATAGGACCATCTCACTGCTGGCGGGCGTGCAGCTGTCGCAGCCGCTCTTTGCGGAGAGCTCGAGTACTTGAACACTTTCCGTCGCGGACGTGATTCCTCATGGTTCCGCAATCCAGCACATGTGGCTTCGCAAGGAAGGTGGAGTGCGGTATCAATTCCGCCGTGTGCGGACAGAAGTCGTTGTTGCCGCCACGACCTTGGGCGAAACGCTTTCCAAACAACAGGCCTGCCCAAGACCGAGAGCAGCAAGGCTGAAAGGCTCGTGCGAGTACAACTTGTTCATACTGGGCTTGATTCTGGTCCTATATTCCCACATTATCTCATGTCATCTGAAGACGCGTTCACACCGCTGAGGCAGCTTCACCCAAGTCTCGCAGCAGCTGAATCAAATTCTCCACCATTGCAGGTCGTTGCGGTCTGGGAGGAGCTTGCGAGCCTCTTGAATCTGGTGGACTGCTCGCTGGAGTGAGGGCTTCGATGATGGCATCCATGGCCCGTTTCGGCTCATCGAGAGGCACAACCTCGCGCTGCCTGAGCACGGCTGCTGTCTCTGGATTTCGATCGACAGCATTGAGCATTGGGCTTCTTTGACTTGCATTCACTTTCGCGGTTGAGCCGCGAGGGAAAGTTGAATGCGCTGAGATCACAGCTCGGCCCTTGTTGAGGTTGATGAATTGGTGTCGTTCGACGGCCGTCAGCTCCTCGTCATTGCCATCAAGGTGGATGAGCTGGCCATCATAATCGATAGGAGGGCCGCAATCGACATGCACCTGCCCTTGCTGTCCAGTCCGCGCGGAGTAGGCGCCGTGCCGTTGCTCAAGGGCAACGGCTTTCGCAAGCACGCCATACACCCAGAAGGTCAAGCCGGCATGATATAGCACAACCGCATTGAAGTCACGCAGCCAAGGGGTGTCTGGAGCACCGACTGAAGATGCGTTGGGGCTCAAGCCAGCCGGCCTACGCGCAGCTCTGAGCACCTGGCCAGCGTGCCAAACAGCTTGTCGGCAAGCAGGCGACTGAAACCATTGCTTCAGAGCTGGCATCACCCTTCGAGCCTCGTCCTCTCCTTCTTTCCCAGCAAGCAGCTGTAGATCCTCGAAAGCCACGCACAAGTTGATGCGAAGCAGTTGCGATACCATGTGAACCTCCTTCGGCACAAATACTTCCCAGCTCTCGATCGCCACGTAGAAGGAGTCCATAAGTCTGGTTATTTCGTGACTTTTCGAGGCTGCCAGATTAGTACCAGCCCAAGGAATGTCTCTACTCTGTGCCTTGTTCGCTGAGCTGATCTGTGTGTACTCCCATGCAAGGCAGAAATGACTCATCAGCACCAGATAGAGGCTGAGCTCGAGGTCAATTTGACTCTTGACTGAGCCGAGAGTGGAAGCATCGCACATGCTCGAAACGAAGGACGGGATGTGGACGGCTCCAAAGCGACGCGCATAGTATTGATCGCGCCACTCGTCCGGATTCTGGGCTCGCCAAAGTGCTGTAGGTGCCGGCAGCTCCAAAGTGATTTCTGAGTAGGCCAACAGCGGTGGTGTCTGAAAAGCCACGGAGAGCTGTACGCTGTGCAAGAACAGGTGGTAAGCGAGCCTCTTAAACGATTCCGCCTCTACCCAGTCGCGCCATTTGCGCTCCAGCTGCTCAGGTGTATCCGTGGGCAAGGGATGTTCCGTCGGCCTTCTCGACCTTCTGAATCTGCCAGCTCTTCGCAGCATTGTGATTAGCGGCAACGCTGATCCTTCCGCTAGCTCCATGATCCTTTTATCACCACTCCAAGTTCCAATGCCAAGTGCAAGCGCATATGTCTGCAGGGCCGCTAGTTTACGCGTATTGTTGCTGTCTGCTTCGAACATCTCATGCAGCGCCACGCGCGCTTTCTCGTACAAGGCGTACCCAAAGCGCTGCGCATGGCTTGATCTCCCAAGGATGGCGCCTGATGCGATCATCAGGGTAAGACATTCGGGTATCGAGTCGGAGGGCTTGAAAGTCGGGAGGTGGATCCAGCTGTCGATGCTGTGCTCCATCACTAGCAAGAAGTCGTTGAGGAAGACGTCTAGGACTCTGTAGATGATCAGTCAGCACAAAGCTTGTTCTTAAAGATATAGCAGATCGGTACCTCGTAGACGGGAAGAGCGCGACGATCTTTTGGTAGTTGACTTTGTCGCTTTCGGCGAGCAAGAGTGCCACAATGCGATCTCGTTCTTGCGACTCCAGCGGGGCTATGAGGGCGATCTGCTTAGGTCTTGGTAGCTTACCATCGGGCCCACGACTGTCCATCAACACAGAGGCTAGAATGTGATCCTGATTGCCTTTTTCATGATTCGGGATCCATCTCCATGCCGAACGAGAATATGCCGCGACGCTGAGGTTGATGCTGTCCTCGATCGAAGGCGTGCTGACTTCGGACATCTGCGAGGGCTCTGAAGGTCGGTCGAATGGCTGTGGAACGAGGGATGGGTCCAACCATCCTCCCCATTCACCTTTCAGTACGGCATCAAGGTCGCCAAAATTGATGTTCAAATCCTGGCCAAAATCCATGAGGTCACGGCTATGGTAGTCCTGCGCCCAATTTTGCTGCGAGTGTGGATGCGTAGGGAGGTGCATAGGGTCCCCAGGTTGAACAACGGAGCTCAGAAAGTCGATAAGAGAGTGGTCTTGATTCGCTTCAAGGCTGAGATTCGGACCAGGTATGTTCGGCCTTGGTGCGGCTCTGTCGCCTTCAAACGTAGGAGCAGTAGTAGGGTCTCGGTATGTAGGCTGGGCAGGGGCCGAGCTATATGCTGGCGGCGGAGTCGCTTGCGACTGCCCTGGAGACGAAGTCCAGTGAGTGACTGGAGACACACGATCTACTGCTCGACTGGCAGTCGCGTCACCAGCGTCAACGCGGCATTCTAAACCCTTGGCTCGACATCGTTTGCCTAACAAAAATGGTAAAAGGTAAGCATAAATCCTGTAGACACCTCGACCCTACAGACTGATGTCTTATCATGTCAAAGGACGTCGAGGCTGGTTAGGCCGAGGAACAGGCAGGGACGACCGATGCCTGTTGGCGATACGCACAAGGCTTGACTTGATCACACTTGACCTTGATCGTTGCGCAAGCGGAGCAGGCCTGGGAGGCTCGGATCTTGCGCTTCTTGCCGGACTCTTCAGTCGCAATGTGGAGAGTGGCATGGCGTTTCAGCAAGTCTCTGTGGCGCTCATCAGCTAAGAGGTCCCCATGATTACACGGCCTGCTGCGCAGTGGCGGTCGTGGACGGTAAATGTGGTCACCATCGGGATGATGACCCGGGCTTCTTCAGAGCTGATCAACCGGTAGGGCACAGCGATGGATAGAATTTTGGGCACCGGGAAGTCGAGCTTGACGGGCCATTGGCGAACGATGCCGCATGGATGAGCGGGACGGAATACAAGTACTTACGCCCGAGCAAACGTCTTGCCGCATTCGGTGCATTTGAATGGCTTTTCGTTGGTGTCTGTGTTGTGGCGATATCAGCACGGGCGAGGGGAGGAAGCTGCGAACGGGTTTCAGGCTTACGGCTCCGAAAGTGCCTGGCGAGGTGATCGATGCGTCCGTAGGTCTTGCGACAGATGTTGCAGACAAACGGGTTGCCGGCATTGCTCGACTGCTGCTTCCTGGGCTGCAGATCCGGATTCGAGTCTGGCATCGACATGATCACGTGTGGGCAGGAGCGACTGGACTGGCCGTGGACGTGGTCGTTGCACCGCTCGTTCCTGGCTGCTGTGCGGCGGGCGACACGGATCAATTGGGAGTAGCAGACGGGCGAGGTGGGCGAGGGCGAGGGAGATATGTCTCCACCGCCGCGAGCCTCTGCAGCGCGGCCGATGGCAGTAGAAATGGAGATTCGAGCATCGAGACGCGGACTTTTCGCAGCGCAGACGACGCTGCAATGGCGCGCAGAGTCGTCGTCGTCCGCCAGTCGCGCCCGAAGATTACCAAGTGGCGCGGAGGGAGATCGCTCTCACACCTCGACCTCGCAGAACCACACTGCTTGGCGTGGTTCGCGC
This sequence comes from Cercospora nicotianae, assembly GCA_029490675.1. Taxonomy (NCBI): domain Eukaryota; kingdom Fungi; phylum Ascomycota; class Dothideomycetes; order Mycosphaerellales; family Mycosphaerellaceae; genus Cercospora; species Cercospora nicotianae. The sequence continues at coordinate 3,914,259 of JANQAT010000007.1, read as the reverse complement.
CTGGCCCTGCGTGGACCCTGCCGCCGTGCGGTAGTCAGCGTTTCGCTACTCATCACCACCGTGACAACCTCTCCTCGTCCGTCCTGGCGCCGTCCTCACCGTCGACGGCCGCTCCATATACCGCTGGACGACGCGCCGACCGGGGAGGCATGGCGCCTGGGACGTGGCCGAGTCGCTCGGGAGGCGAGCGCTCCCAAACCAGCCAGGGCGCTTTCTAGCCCTCACCCTCTCCGCAGTGCTCCTACTGCTCGGAGCACACTCGCCCATGTCACGAAGGAATTCTCGCCGAATGTTGTCACTTTTGGATGACACAGGCGGGTGCGCCTCGAGTCGAAGCAGACATTCACTTCGGTGGCGCCTCATGGTGAAACATCGGCTGAATGTGGTCCGCGCGGCCCGACGCTTGCAGAACGCGTCGTACTCGTCGTAATGCTGCGATCAACCTCACTACTGCATCGCAACCGCCGCTTGAGGAGGCATACATATGAGCCGCCACGCCATCTGCGAGCGCTGCTGTCTCAACGATGACGAGTCCTCGCCGCAACCCTCTTCGCCAAGCCCAGCACTACGTATGAAGTCTACGCGTGAAAGCCATTGGCCGTGTCGACTTGCTCTGTTTTTGAGCTGATCGTCGAGCGGAGATGGACATTGCAAGTCTGCAAGGGTGTTCTGTGGAAGTCTGTGGCTATCAAAAACGACAAGATGGACTAGCTTCCAAAGTCAGCGGAGCCCAAAACCTGTGCCACAGAAAGGATCCGGTTCTGCCGTGCAAACAAGCACCACAAGTCCTACGATTTTCGGATGCAGGACAGACGAAATGCTTGCTCGTTAGTCGAGCATCCGACCAAATCGAGCGATTTTCAAACCGTCTACCACCTGCCGAAGTGTATACCATATTGCACCGAAGTCATCTCGAACCTCTTTCCATGTTCCGCCTGGGGAGGTTGCTCGGAAGCAAAAGAAGCGGGTCCGAACCTCGGATCATAAACGAAGCGCACGCATCAGCCCGCCAGGAATGTTGACTAACCGTGAAGTAGACATGACTACCGTATGGACAGACACCTCGCCGGCTGTAGTTTCATCACGACAGACTGTATCTCCGTACCAGGATACAACCGATGCAGCCGATCACGCAACGGAGCCTTCCAATGCCCAGGCAGAAACAGGAGTGACAATGTGAGCTCTAGAAGGCGTACTGCGCGACTTGCAACGAAAGTTCTGAAACCCCAAGAATTGCATTTCGCGACCGTCTATCTAGAACTCCACAATTCGGAAACAGCACACAGCAAAATCACTCAATCACGCCGACCTGCATACACACCGCCCTGTTGCTTCTGCTACCCCCTGAGACCTGAGCCCTCTTCTTGCCCTCTCTCTGCTGCCCTGCCCTAAAGGGTTGGCTGCACTGGATAACTCTGGTCTGGCACCACGACTTTTCCAGACTGCAATTGCACATCGGTGTAAGCAGGGTAGACAATCTTCTGTCCCTTCACCACGCTGAACGTCTGAAACCCAGCGTCCTCGCCGAATTGTCCCGACCAAATAGATCCAACGGTGAATGCGCCGCAAACGAGCCCTTGGTAGGTCTTGCGAGCTGGCGGATCTTCCAGAGATCCGGAGACGGAGTAGGAGCATGGCGTTGCCGCGCTACCATCGTTGGTGTTGATCGCAAAAGAGTACGAGCATGGGCCGCCGTCGGTCGCGCATTGGCGTCGGAAGCCCTCGATGGTCCATGTTGGAGGAGTAGATGCGGAGGGTTGCGGAGCTGGCAGAGCCAAAGCGCCGCTGGTCAAGGTTGCCAGCAGGGCGACGACGGTGGAGAACTGCATCTTGATAAAGGGTGAGATGTTGATTTTGAATAGCTGATCGGTGGCAGATTGATTGCTTTTGCTGGCTTTTGCTTTTCTGTGGGAATGCCTTCCGATGAGCGTACCAGCAAACACGTTATATATCCAACTACCATGGTCACGAAAGCGCAATCAGCGACGGTAAGCGACATTTCCAAAAGCGGCAGCATCAGCGACATCGCGTCCGCCGATCTATTCTTCGCACGACCGAGAGGCAGTGCATCAATACAATCGCCGCAATGAGTTAGCCGGGTGGTATTCACGAGCTGAGAGGAAGCAATACGAACGGTGAAAGAGCAAGCGAGTCACGATGCTGACAGAAGGTCGTAGCAAAGCCGCACTTCGATCGCAGGATCCGCTACCTGCGAGCATGCCACTGCGGCCGTGGACACTTCCAAGATGTTACGCTCTAGACCTCGATTCTGTACGAATACACAGAGTGTGTCCAGCTTGAGAAACATGCGCACAGATGGTGTCAACCTGCAAAAAGACCGCAGCCAAACGACAGTGCCATGTGCAGTATGCCCGTACCGGACACCAGATCTTGGCTCAATCCGCTACTATGTGCCGCTTACTGCATCCTTCTACGCAGCCACAATGAACGGAACAAAACTCCTTCCCCGGAAGTCAAAGTAGGAGTAGGTATGTATGATCAGCTAAGGCGTCCGAAAATGTTCCCGACATGCACTTCCCCAATTTCTCACGACGCCACGAGAAGACAGCGTCATCCAGATGCACAGCGGACGAACATAACGCCCTCATGCCGCCTCCGATGCCGTGAGCACAACATTATCTCCTCGCGCGCTCGAAAAGGAATGATGTGCCAATGGTAAGCACATTCCTTGCCGCCTGCCGCATCCTCAAAATGCAGTGTGGTATCCTGCATCAGCAGTTCAGCATATGCGAATCGTTGCGCCGCGTCCAGCCAGTCACAACTACAACTGAGTATCTGAGAACGTGTAGAAAGAGAATCATGCCTGGTCCCAAACACGATCTCAATCGCGATAGCAGCGCAGCTTTTGGGCTTCTATGTTCGTCCGCTGACAAGCGCAACGTGCGTAGTCAAAGACAGCCAATGCTCTTACCGAGGTATGTCACTGGATGGTAGTAAGCAGAAAACGAGACGCACATGCAGAGCAGTAGTTAAACTCCTTCCGCATTCCTGTTCCTGCATCCATCGTCAGCAAAGCCAAAAATAGCAGAATGCTTGGCGTACGGCGGTTCTGTACGGCTGACGTACGGCGAAGCAGCGCAACAGGCATAGTAGTGGCAGGATGCTGCGCGAGGCATGAAGGAATGCTGAGAGAGAGATATTCTGGTTTCGATCATGCTTCGCTTCAAAAACGTACGTAATGCTACTAAAGTACAATACAGCTTCGCCATGAAAAAGCGAGCCATATACGCATCAAGTCTGCTCATTCTCCTTTCGCTTAGCAAGCTTCAAGGAGCAGCATCTAGCAGACTTCATTTCCCCTCCAGTTTGTGTATTGTGTCATAGTTTCTGTGGCGCGACGTCGAACGTATCGCGAAGTACTTTTTCGGCGTCGGCCTATGCTCTTCCTCTTCAGTTTTCGCGCTTCTCCATCCCGGCCATGAGAACTCAGTTCTTAGATGGCGAACTCATGGCAGCGAGCAGGTCGAAGCGGTTGGCACTGGCACTTGGCGTACCAGCTGGTTTGGTGACACCAGACTTGCGCTTCTCCGTGGTAGCCTCCTTGGCGGACATCGGAGCCGACTTTGTTGGTGGAGGAGTCGATGGCTTTTGGTCTTTGGAGATGTGAACGCTTGACCGCTTGGAGTTAGGCCCACTGGGTGTTTTCGCCGGTGTCGTCACCGCGTTGACATCGTTCGTAGCCGTTCGGCCACTCTCACGCTTTTCGAACTTCTTGTTGGCAAGCTTTCCCGAAGGCTTACGGTCCTCAGTGCTTCGAAGTGATTGATGATGAGCCTTGGAGGGTTGACTTGGTTTGCGGTTGTTCACGCCGGATTGAGTAGGGTCAGCAACACGGTGCTTGCGATGATTTGGTTCAGACGGCTGTTGCTCAGGACCAGGCGCCTGCGAATGGCGCGGCTGGAAGGACGAGGTCTTCCGGTCATTCCGTCCTTGCTTTGACTGTGGAGGAACATAATTTGGAGCGTAGCACAACCTGTTGTTCAAGAGCGTGTTGGGTATCTTGACAAAAATCCCAGCTGGGTTCCGCCAGAAGAAGATCTGCTCGTAGTACCCAGTGTCGATGGTCTTGACATTTTTGGGGATAGGAGACATCTTCAAAAGATTATTAGGATGAGCGGAGCCGACGTGAGACGCATATCGCGCAGAGCGTGGCACCTTGACCACAGGTAGAGAGCCAAAGCTGCGCTCATTGCTGAAGTCAATCTCCGGCTTTGATGTTGGCTCAGCCGTAACGCGGCCGTACTGTGCTTTCTTGCCTTGGGGCAGAGACACCGTCGCACCTCCGGTCTGTGTTGCCATTGGCTCTATGCTAGAGGAAGCCACGGCAAGTGACAGACCTTGGGCCTTCGGTGGAGTCTTTGGTGGTGATGGAGGTGCCTCATTGGACACTTCTGCACGTGCAAACAACCCGTTGAATCTCTGCTGCCATTGCGCGTTTGCCACGATTGGCTGCTGCGCACCATGGAATGGCTGTCTGAAGGACTGTCGCTGAGGTGGCATCACCACAGAGCCGTTGTGACGGCTTTGGGTCTGTGGCGATGTCGCAGATGGCGAGGAAGGTGGGAGCCGCACCTTGGCTTGTGGCTTCGGCAACTTGACCTGTGGGTGTCGTGAGTTACCCTCATAGACCGGGTGACTCTCGATATCCGGCGGGGGCGCAAATTGTTCCTTAGATGAGACATTTGGCGCGAGAGGGGCAGCAGTAGGTGGACCCTGTTGCTGCTGCAGACGCTCAGCATGCCGACGATGTGGCGGCTCGATCGGTCGCGGCAACCCTACGTGCGCGAGATTTCGAGAGGGATCCGGCATGCGTATCGCAGTGTTGAGCCTTGAATCTTGCGCAGGGGATGCGACTGCTGGCGGCGCGATCGGTTGCGTCTGAGTGCTCGGGGGAGCAGGACTGAAGCTTGAGACTGACCTAGAACCAGACCCATCATGGATAGTATGCTCGATGGAGTCATATCTACGCGGGCCTCCAAGTTTGCCTTGCTCCGCAGACGTCTTCTTGAATGTCTCCTTGAAGCGATGCTCCGGAATAGGTGCATTGCTCGCCGGCGCATTAGTTGCAGCAGGCGGATTGTGGTATTGGTGGTGGAGCGTATTCGCCGCTGCCTTCCACGCAGTGATTTCTGGCGGCGGTTGTGGCTGTTGAGCCTGTTGCTGCTGGGCTTGATTCTGAGTCCGAGACGGAGGTCCAATCGGGCCGGGAGGGTGGTGAGGACGACCGTAGCCAGGGGCGTGTTGAGGCGACACACCAGTCATGCGTGGCTGCGCAGGGCCGAACGGAACCGAGCGGTCGTTCATGCCTGGAGCAGGGAATGCTCTCTGTTGTTCCGTGATCTGCGGCTGACCAAGATTAGGAGAGCGACTGTCCTGGTTAAAGCCTTGTGGAGAGATGCGGGCAGACCCGGGTGCAACACGAGACATGCCAGGTGGAGGCGGCAGTGAAGAGTTCTGCTGCGAAGTACCCAGAGGAGCGAACGAGCTGCCGCCTTCGAAAACACCGTTTCCGAAACCACTGCCCCAGATGTTGTTGTTAGAGCTTGTCGTGGGCCAAGGCGAGAAGGCGTCGTTGTTTGCGACTGGCGATCTTCCGAGCTGTGCTGGTTGCGACTTACGCTCGCCTGGCGAGGAGTACGAAGATGCTGGCGCTCGGTAGGGGACAGGCTGCTGCTGGCCAAAAGGTGCGCGTGATGTGGGCGGACGTCCAGCCGCTGGCTGTGCTCGATTTTGATCCTCTCGAGTGGATAGGCCTGCCAGAGGTGCCTGTGACTCTGGTGGTGAGGCAGACTTCTCGGTTGGCTGCTGTGTAGGTGCTGGCGTTTCCACAATTGCAGGGGACTTGGATGGGGCGCTAGCAGAGGTGGGTGGCTTGGCAGGCAGCGTCTCCTGAGAGATGGTCGGTTTCGCAGCCTCAGCAGGCTTCTCGGCTTGCTTCTCACTCTGCTTCTCGGACGTCTTCGCCGCCGCTTCTGCAGCCCGCTCACTCCGTGACTTGCCTGCTCCTTCAAGCGCGGCCAGTTTGGCTTTCAGGCGCTCCTTCTTCTCCGCCTCCTCACGAGCCTCTTCCTCCTTGCGACGCTTGGCAGCCTCGCGCTTCTCTTGCATGATGCGCTCCTGGATTTTCACTGGATCCTCGAATGGTGGTACAGGCTCGCCCTCAGAAGGCTGAGAAGGTTGAGAAGCTTGTTGCGCATCTGGAGGCGGCGGCATCTGTTTGTCCCATGCGGATGGCTGATTAAAGTTGGGCCGTGCAGGCTCTGCTCTATCGGGACCTGAGGCCGCTTCTGGCGTCACACCAAATTCTGATTTGTTCATAGACATGCGTCGTGGTGGCGGCATGCTACCTTGGCTTACGCTAGAGCCACGGCGTCTGCTTCCCCAGCTGCCGTCCATCTGAGAGCTACTCCTAGACTGGAACGCAGGCGAAGGCTCAGGTGCCGGAGAAAGCGCTTGAGATGGACGCTGCAGGACGGCCGGCTTACGGGCATTGTCCTGGCGCATACTACCGCGCCGTCCTTCAGGAGCAGGCTCATATCGCCCGTTGGAGGAGTTGAACAATTCGCGAGCTCCACCATCGCGCTGCTGCCACGATCGATCAAAGGTATCGGCCGCAATTTCTCGAGCAGGCGCAGAGCCCATGGGTTCACTGGCTCGTGCATCTTGAGAGGGCAGAGTACGCTGCGGCGGCGCCGCTTGCACTGGCGGATTGATGGGAGCGACAGAGTCTGGTTTCGGTACTGGCGCCCATGGCGACTTGGCCGGCGCGGGTGCCGGACTTTTCGAGGTCAGCGCAGATTTCGAGCTTGCCGGTGAAGCAGCAGAAGCGTTTCCATTCTGCTTCGATTGAATTGCAGCTGCGCCAGGCTTGAGGATCCGCATGGGGTGCTCTGGACGATCGGAGCGCTGCTTGACAGATAAAGTCGGCTTCACACCTTCGGCAGGCTTAGCAGCAGGTTGTGCAGCTGGGGGCGTTGACTCTTCCGCAGGCGTAGGGGTTGCGTCTTTTGGGACAGTGGACTTAGTACCGTCCATCCAGACCACAGTCTCTGGCGCCCAGTCGTCCTCGTCATCATCGATGTCTGCCCAGTTCGAATCCTTCTTGTCTCCATCGGTCTGCAACCGCGTCGCCAGGTGAATTCCGAATTGTTGCTTGAGTTCCTCGTCCGTCAATTGTTTTGGTGGAGGCGCTGCTACGGGCTGATTTTTGTTCCAAACCTTACTCGCATCCGGTGCGCCTGAGCCTCCTGTGCCTGCTCGAGGCTTCAGCATCGATTGAGAGCTGCCAGTTTTGGCGATGAGCCGAGGCCGGTTCGCGGGTTGGAGCGTCGCTGACGCCAAAGATGCTAGATTGTGATTAGTAGCACTCTCGCCAGCACTGTGCTTCTCTGTCTCACCTTTATCACCAGTTTGCGGTGCGGCTGGTGTTGATGGTGCAATCTTGCTCATGAAGCTCTTGGTCGCATTGACTTTACTAAAAGCAGCAGGTTTCTTAACAGTCGAGTTGGTGCGAGTGTGAGTGCCTTTTTCGCCAGCATCTGCTTTGCTGTTGTCCGTGTCCGAATTGACGCTCAAATCCACAGATACACCCGTCGTGCTCTTGTCATCCGCATGCGCATCAGCCTGACTACCATCCTCGTGCACACCATTTACCAAATCGCCATGCGCAAGGCGGGTCTTCTCATTGCTTGAGTTCGCCTTTGCATCTGCAGGCTTCAATGTCTCTCGGTCTGTAGCCTCGCCAGCACTTGGCCCAGCTGCGACCGAGGGCGCATCCGATCCTGCGTTGTCGCTAGTCGTCCCGTTGGATTGAGTTGGCGATGCGGAGGTCGTTGCAGCGTTAGAAGCGGCGGGGATAGATTCGTTGTTCGTTTTGCCGCTGAGGGCGGAGTCGGTGGTGGAAGTGTTCGCAGCAGCGTCGACTGGCGCAGAGGCGCCGGTCGACTCCGAATTGATTACCACATTGTGGCCGATCTGCTCTGCCATCACAGTATCCAAGTCTGTATCGGCAGCCAAATTTGAGTCAGTAAACGTTGGTAACATGCCAAAGGACCAATTGAGTTGGGGGCGAGACAGCTGTTCAAGGCGCGCATCCGGCGCAGCTGTTTGGTGATGACGCGACAGGCAGAGGCCGTGTCGCGCCACGTGTGAAAGAAGACTCGGTCCTGTCTGAGGGAAAAGTGTGGCACTATACCTAGGATCAGAAGGAGGCTGAGACTGCCAGCGTGCGTGCTCTGGTGGGTGGTGAGTCGGATGCAGCCTGTTCTGTGCTCCGCCGGTCGCTATGTGCTGTGTCTGCTCGGGTTCGTCGTGGTCGTCGCGATCTCGGAGTGCGCGCTTCGGCGACGGCTCATTCGCGGGTATCCGGCTGCTTAGAGCGCGGAGGGAGGAGTGGTGTGGGATGTGTGTAGAAGGGGGAGGGAAGGAAGTGAGGTGGTCGACCGGAGGTGAGGCTGTACGATCCAGACGTCTCGGGCGGCGAAGTCAGCCTCCGCGCAAAGCCAAATGCAGCCTACGGGGGTCTTTCACTTCTGGGTCACCGCGTACCACTTTCACTGCACTTCTGCCCGATTCGCGATGAGTCAGGAATGAAATGGACATATTCTCCGCTTCACTTGAGAATCCCTCTGTTCTCACTGGCGACAGCGTTCACGGGAATTACTTGGTCAGAGTCACGTGACTTGTTTGGAAACAAGGATAGCGAACGTGGAATATGGCACAAAAGAAACTCGCTCACGCAGCGTCGTATCCTTATATACACAGAGTCTGCTTCTTAGCTCTAGAGACCTTTCTATACCCCATCGCCTCATGTGCCGCTTAGTGCGCGTTGTTCTTGTGGTGACCTGAGAGATCATGTCAGCGGCCATTCGAGTTTGCAGGACTTAGACAACTCACGAAGATGGAAGTAGTAGTTCTGAGCATAACCGACGACGAGAAGAGTGCCGATAACGTGGACGAGTGCTGTTCTGGTATTAGTCCTCCAATTTCCTTCTCCGCCATAGCTGCCCTTTCGTAGCCGAGGAATTGTACATACGCCATGGAGATGCCTTGTTACCCATGTATCTGGCCTGGTATCTCTGAAGCAGTCCGCTTGGCTTCGCTTGTGGTGCGCTTCCTCGTGGGAGCTTCTCGTAGAACCCAACAACGTTTTGCATGCGCGCAGCGTCGCTGGTGCTGCCGATGGCCTGTCCAAGCTCATGTCAGCTCTTTGCAATCTATTTCTTTGTCTGTGACTGTCGCTATAGCGGTCTCGGCGTTTTTGGATCATGAAGGAGGTGCATATCGCTGCTCGGAAGTGGTCGCGGTAACGGATGGGACAGGAGCGGACGTACGTTGGGCGAAGCAACCTGGCCGAAAGTGGTCAGCAAATGTCTCAAAGCGCATTCTCGTGTGGACACACCTTTGGGGGAATTATCGAGGAAACCATGACTGCGGTGGTGTGTGTGTTGTGTCGCTGGCAAGGGAAGAGTTGAGTGATGTCTGCTTCGAGATCACCAATGCCGCTTCTCGGGATGAACCGCGCAGGCGGGTGCCAATCATGCCGACCTCAATGCCATGACCCTCACACATAGCACAGCAACGAATACATTTACACGTACTCGCCATGGCCTCGCTCCGTACTGCAGCGATGCTGCGTGCTGCAGCTGTACGCCCTGCACTGTCGCAGCGCGTTCCAGCCCTGGCGCGCTTCCAAACCACCGATTCTGTCGCCCCGAACCAGCAGTCTCGAGACAACCGCCCAGAGTCGACCGACGCCGCACCAGCTGCACGAGCTTCGACATCGAGTGTGACTATCCGACAAGAAGGAGCGTCTGAGGGACAACCCCGACACCAGCCTGACTGGAATGTGGCTGTCGACTACAGGACATCGTAAGGAGGATTGGGCGAGCCACCAGACGAGAGTGTGCTGATATGAAGGCTGTAGCAACTTCTCCCCTGTGCCGCTTCGTGTCATGGACGGCAGCGAGCCAGGCGTCGATACACCGGCTGCTGTGCTTTCTGGAGCACCAGTCGAGCTGCAAGCACGCACCGTTCGGTACGTTCAAAGCAGGCACATGAAACAAAGCGTGAGGCCTCTCTTCTAATATGGTCTGCAGCATCTACAAACCCGCTAAGACCGCAACTCAATCTGGCGACTGGACTGGTCACTCATGGCGCATGGACTGGGATCCTCTCAGCAAAGGCCACCGCTGGGAGAACCCTCTTATGGGCTGGCAATCATCTTCCGATTTCATGCAAGGCACACATTTGAACTTCAACTCCAAGGAAGACGCCATTCGGTTCGCCAACAAGCAAGGTTACGAGTACTTTGTGCAGGAACCAAATACGAGGAAGTTCGTGCCCAAGGCTTATGCCGATCAGTTCATCCACAGTCCGAAGAAGTTGAAGCAGGTGCGGACAAAGTAGAGTGCGAGAACCCTAGCTGCGGGTCTGCGGAGGCACCGAAACGGGTCTGTATATATCCTGTGGTATTAACGAGAAGTTCACATGTACCTGTACTAGTTTCACTCACCTATCCACGATCCTATACAAGGGAACCAGGATACGTCACGATGCAAAGTGGCCAAACTTTGCGCGCATTCACGATTACCAGTGCTGCGTAATTGCACAGTGATCTGATGAGATGGTAGATGATCAAACTTTGACATTCTGCATACTACAACAACCCAAGTAAGCTAAACATTACAACAGTTCCGTACCCACAATTGCGGCCTCACACAGCACCAAATCTCGCGTCTCGTCCTACAAGTCCCACCACTCTCCACCCCACTTGTCCCAACTCTCCGGACCAGCTCCGCGTGGCCTCGCATACCAGCCCATCACCATCTCGGTTTTGGCATCCCCATATCTCTCCCTCTGCTCCTCGAGCCATTCCCGCGCTTGCATGAGCTGGGCATTATGCTTTCCACTTCCAGAACGGATCTGTCGGCATTTGCGGACGCGTTGGACAGTCGTCTTTCCGGCACCAGCCGTTGCCTCTTGAGGACCGTTGCTGTAGATCGAGACCTCAGCCCAGTACGTGACGTCTCGGACCTGGCCTTGTGGGCAGAGAGCGCGCAGGTGAGCAGATATATCGCTCGACAAGAGGCGACGGTAGTGCCATCTGATGGCGATCTTGGTGTCCCGGTAGAGCTTGGGGACTTTGGCTAGCACCACATTTTTCTTGTGCTCTTGTGGTGGTGGTGGTGTTGGCATATCGTAATCCTCGTCTCTGAACCAGACTCTGGTGGGATTGGAGTACTTGTTGAATCCTGTTGCCGGCGTAGGCTCGAAGAATTTCTGAGGCATGTTGGCGTTTTGGAAATATTTGAAGAGAGGTTGTTGATCTTGGTTTTTGGTATGAGTTCCCTTCGAAGTTATGGGAGCGGAACTGACTGGGGGGCATGTAGTACTTATGGATACCGACAGGACCTGACACCGGATCGTCAAGGAATCGAGGACAATTTCTCTAAGGACAAAACTTACTTGATGAGGCCACCCGACCACAACCAATGGATACGGTAATGCACTCACTTCTGGCGCTGTCCTTGGTACCAATTCTGTGAGTCTCTCTGCAACTATATGTATTACAGCCTACCATGCCCTCTGCCCATCCTTTCTCTGGCAGCTTCAGACACACTCGAGCCAACAAATCGACAAACTGCCACCACTCTCCACAAAAACTACCAACAGAGACACACACGCACACACACACCACCACCACCACCAAGCCAACATATCTGCCATGGTCTACTACATGGCCCTGGTGCGCACTCCCACCGGCAGAATCTTCCGGCGCACACACCAAGCGCCACTACGCTTTCACGCCTGCACCCTCCTGATGCTCCAGGATTGGTGCAACTTCCGGGCCGGCCAAGTGGCAGATCAGAGCCCAAGACAATCGATCGGCTGTAGAGAGATGGCCCCGGTGACAGTCGATCTCGCCGGGCAAGAGGGTGCGCAGGCTATCCGGGAGCCATGCGACTTCGAGGAGATGACTTGGGTGGAATTGTAGGGAAGGGGCGGAAGGAGGGAAGGAGGGAGGGAGGGAAGGGAAGGAGCGATGGAGGAATGGGGAGGAAAGGGTCTTTGCGGAGTTTCTGGGGAGGAATGCCACCGGCGCTGGGAAAGTTTGATTTTTTTTGCATTGTAGAAAGTAGGTAATAATGATATGGAAGTGCGGTTCACAAAGTCATAAAGTTTTCTGCGTCCTTTTCTCTGTGCCGGATGACTAATGAGAGCGAACGTGGTTCAAGAAATATCGACGTGGCGCTTTGATCGACCCTCAGAGATACCTTTTTCTCCGTCGTTCTCTGGAGGACGTTGCGACTGAAAGCCGTCGCAGGTCAAGGTGCATAGATGAGGCACATTTTCCATTCGTCAGAGATAACCTGTTCAGGAAGTCGTTCTCTAAACTACAGCATAAGTGAAGGCCAACAGGAATCCAGATCCAGTAACATCGCGCATTCAGTGTATTAAAGAGAAATCCCGTCCGAGTGGTCGTTCTCTGAATCACAGTATGCTTGTATGCCGACGAGGGTCAAAAACTCTCGACGTTGTGTCTTCGAGAATTCCTGAGGGAATCTTGTTCACATTAATGGTAAGCTTTGTGAGCAACCACTCTCAGGCCACTCCGTCTTTCGAAGCCACCACATGGGGTCATTTGGCAGAATCTACCGGCCAATTCCGACGGAAGTGACCTCTGCAAACCCTCTTCACTCCAATTCCTTCTCATCACAAACCAACATCGACGCCCTGCAAGAACGAAAAATGCTTTCAAACACCACGATGGTGGTATGCGCCATTTGTGTGATACATATTGCTGCTGTTGGCGTCCTGGCTCTCAAAATTGCGATCAAATGCAAATCGCATTCACGTGAGCTTACAGGCCTTGAAGGAGGCCGGTTCCACGTACAGGACAGCGGCCGAGGAGCCCGATCTGCTGCCAATTCTCGAAAGAAACTTTTGAAGATTGGATGAGAAAATCCAGATTTGAACCAGGAAATCCCCATGAGGCCGCACGTTTCCAAAGTATGTACCGATCCGGACCATGAATGGATATCGGCACGCTCTATACTGGTTCAGTGTACTCGTGGGCCATGGTACTAGAAGAAGAAATATTCGCCGGCCACTCAAGTCAACTTCTAGTCTTCAAATTCTTTGTTCAGCTCACCCTTCTTGTGTCCAAAACCTCGACAACAGCACGGTAATCACAATTTTACAGCAGCGATCCTCTCGTTGGAGCGAGCCGCCACGATGAACTTCCGTCTCCTAGCACTGCTACTGCTCTTAGCACTGTCATTCGCCGTCGCAGAGTTCCTTCATATCTGCCACCGTATGGTCAGCAAATGGCCATACCACAACGCTCGGAGATGGCCTTCTCGTCCCAGCTCGAGATGGTCTTATGATCCTAGACCGGACTGGCTTGCACAACCTCCAGCAAGCCAGTCTTTCAAGCCTAAGCCGAAGAGGAAACCCATCAAGTTCAAGTATGAGAAAATCGTCTTCAAAGTGAAGTTCTGGGAGCTGAAATGGCTGCTGATGATCGATCCGGAGCTCAAGAAAGGACTCAAAGGATATGGGATCGAAAAGCAAGCAAGCCACGAAGAAGTCATGAGGATTCGAAAAACCGCCGAGAAGTATCGTGCTTGCGAAAAGCGCAAGAGGCGGCCAGGATACAGACCGAGCAAATGTCTTTTTGAGAAGACGACGCTCACGACTTCAACTTCCACAGTCAAAGCGACGCCAGCAACGACGAAGGACAGCGACCACAGCGAGGTTCCTGCAACGACCTTGCCCCAGGTGGCTGCCATGGCAACAAAAACAGAGGCAGTCCTTGCTATTCCCGCAGCGACAGTTCGTGCCTTTGATCAGGTCCAGAAGACACAACGGGCGGAAGCCGTTCGAAGCGAAAATGACAGGTCTGAAGATGGTCGAAAAGCGCCATAGATCACAAAGACGGTAATGTTCTGAGAATGAAGTGAGATGTCTTGAGCTTGAGAGCAGTCGAGCGTTTTATTGCTTGGAAATGTGTCTGCGATGGAGTCAATACTCAGCGATAGTCGAGCGGATCGACGTGATCGGGTGGATTTGGTCTTCATCATTGTACGCGTGCAAATAGTCTGTGACAAGCTTATCAGACTTCAACTCTTTTTCCTGTCCGTGCCTGGTTGCCGTCCAAGCTGGGCGCAGTCCTGATCCAAATGATGCAATCCCATGCGGCTTCTGCCCTAGTTCTGCTCTCCCACAGCCTTCGAAGCACGATAAAGGATCGCAAACGCCCATCCGGTACCCGCAAAATACAAAAGACTTCGCAAATAACTCCAGGTCCTCGTCTCAGTCGTCAAATAATTCGCCGAGTATAGGATTCGAATCGCGTTCCAGCCATACACGAAGCTTTCCAATCCAACGCTTCCTTTGCCGAGCTTGTTCTCCGCGAGCAGTCCTGCGAAGACGGCGGCGACGTAGAGCGGCATGTTCTCCAGGTGATTTCTGTGGCAAGATTCCGCCCGCTCGAATGCGGCGAATTCGGCCGATGTGAGTCGCTTGCGCAAAGATTCGTGGAAGGTCGAGCCCTTTGGATTGCGGTTGTCGTGACGATTCATATCGCCTTTGGCAGCTTTGGAGATTGCCCAGCCATGTGGGAAAATGGCAAGGACGTAGTAGAATGGGATGGAGAGGAGGGGGACGTTGAGATTTGGGGCCATTGTTGTGAGCGTCTTGTGGTTGACTTTCTGTTCGTTGTTCGTCTTTTCGTCTGTTTCCGATAAAATGTTGAACTGCTGTCTCTCTCGTTAAGTATCTTGCACTGCTTCCCACATTGCTCGAGCATATGAAGTCAGGGTTACGCAGCCTCGGCAAAATCTGTTAGCTCTTCTCCTCTGAACACTAGTAGCGAGTCTTGGCATCTGGTTGTAGAGAAGCCTTTCAGGGACGATTGCACATAGTAAGCTGTTGCAATGCAATCCACGATGAGGTTCGACGAAAGAGTTCCTGCGCATCCCAAAGTCATTTGAGTCTGGCCAGAATTTCACGTTCATTTCACGTGGGAAGCGGCCGCGTTTCTTGGAGTCGGTGTTGAGCCACAATTCCCAAGTGCACCGCAGATGAAGAGCGCGGAATGGCGCAGAGATCAAATGTAGGTAGGCGACGGTATACCACTTGCCTTCAATTTGTAAAGTCTGTGCTACGAGCTGACAGATGGAAGGGAGCCACATACGTCCTTGACTCCATTCTCTTCTCAGCCTGGCTACTGCCAGAATGTTGGCAGGATTCCATGGTCTTTGTGAGCGAGTCGAAAGTCAACCAGAGTGCAAAGTGGCACAGATCGTGCAATATGATATCGGGCGTGGACGTGAAGTTCACCAACCTCGTTCTTTCCATCCTTGCGTCCAAGCTTTTTGCCGAGCCCCGACTCAGCCGGTCGTCACACCCCGCAAAGCCAACTGCGTTCCTCCACGCCTTCATTCGCATTCGTCTTTCGCCAATACCACAACGATGAGTGAGTCTGACGAAGCGACCAAAGTCCTTCAAGGGGCCCTGGTCCTTGTCCCACGAGCCTGGCGATACGAAGGTGCCGCTGCATGGCGAGAGACAAGTCCAAGAACTCATCGGCACGATGCCAGAAAGTCAAATCGAGCCAATACGCACCCCACCTTCGGCACGGCGCAGAGACACGCTGGAACAGGTCAAGTGCTTCCTTCTTTCAGCCTTTCATGGCACGTAGCTGCATGTCGTGCTGCGAGGTGTGCGGCTGGGAGCTCACACGATGCTCTGGCCCAACTCACATGGCGTGCTGGGCGCTGACTTTGATCGGGTACAAGGCCGATAAAGAGCTCGCATATGATAAGTCCCGTAGCTCCAACCTCTGGTCCAGGTAGGTGAGCCTTTTCCCTGCTCATTGCCGTCATTTGAATCACTCCCCGGCGAGCAAGACTTCCTCTATACCTCTGGCGTGCGCTGCTGGCAGCCGCAGGATTGTCGAACCACCCACGCGCGATTGGAGGCGGTCAAGATGCTCGCCACCGCCGTAGCTCTTGTTGGAGCATTGCTGCTTGCGCCTGGGGCGTCTGCGCAAGACCCGCAGAATAGCACAGCGCCGCGATATGTCGTCTGGTCAAGCGTGGTCTTCACGAGAACTGGCGAACGAACACCAGAAATCTTGGGCAAGACCCCATCTCAGATCACCTCTACCGGCGCTCAGGAAGCTTTCGCAGCTGGCAGCTTCTTCCGCAGTCGATATATGAGAGTGAGCAATGGCACCGTTGGCGATGAGGCCTCGGGTGGCGAGCTCGTTGGACTCGACAAAAACCGATATGACCAATTTCAGACCACCTCGCTGGCACTGGAGCAACAATACAACTTGGCCACGCAGCAGGCGTTCATGCAAGGCTTATATCCCGCGTACACCCCAGGGAATGGGACCAACGAGGACGCCGATCCATATCGAGTGTACACACCTGCGAATGGCACAATCGTGAGTTGCCTCAGCCTTCAATACGCACCACAGCTGACATTGCTAGGTTCAAACACCATTGGGTGGCTACCAGTACCCACAGCTCCGAACGGCCGGTCCTAATGATCCAAACTACATCTACCTCTCTGGCAATCTAGGTTGCCCGTCATTCGAGATCGCAGCAGAATTGTCTGATACGGCCGGAGGCAGTGATGGCACAGATGAAGAGTTCAATGGCACGTACGCCGCGGTGGGCAGTGCAACACTCATTGGTGTCCTAGACCAAGGTTACTGGAGCTATGACAACGCTTATGCGATTTACGACTACCTACGGTATCAGAATGCATATAACGCGACGGTCAGAGACGAGCTGGCCGGATACCGTTCTTCCACCACCAACACCAGCTTCCTCGACACTTTGCGCTATCTGGCTGATGAGCAGCAATACGGCCAGCTCGGAAATCTTACTGCTAGGAGGCTTACAACTCGGCAACGCGTGCAGCAACAACCTGTCGATGGCAGCATCTCCACAGTCGCAGGAAACATGTTCGCGTCGCGAGTCTTGGAACTGCTGAGTGCGGCCATCAACTACTCTGATTTCGGCCGCAACAAGCTCAACCTCCTCTTCGCCGACTATCACCCTCTCACATCCTTCTTCGCACTCGCCGGTCTGCCCCAGCGCGATTCTCGATTCTTCGGAACCGCCGACTTTGCTTCCTCGGTCGTTTTTGAGCTTTTCAGCATCACAAACGACACATCCACCTTCCCGAGTACTAATGACCTCTACGTCCGCTTCCTGTTCCGCAATGGCACAGCAGACGAAGCTTCAAACCCCTTCCGCTCATACCCTCTCTTTGGTCGCGCAAATATCGAAAGCGACATGTCATGGGAGGACTTCCGCGACGGGATGAACAACATTGCCATGTCAGGCATCGGTAACTGGTGCAACGAATGTGGTGCCACAACCCTCTTCTGTGCCGCATTCGACGAAGACGGGAACGAATCCGACTCTGCTTCGCGAGGCTCTCACCGCCACCACGGCTTAGCACCCGCGGTCGCTGGTGTCGTTGGCGCAGTCATCGCGCTCGTAATCGCCGGAATCCTCTTTGGATTGGCAATGCTCATCGGTGGCGTGCGAGTCCGAAGGGAAAAGCACGACCGCAAGAGCGACCTCGGAGGTTTCAAAGGCGGAAGAAAAATGCAAAGCGATCAAGATCTGACAATTCCAAAAGGAGGTGCTATGGTAGGCGCTTCTGTTGTCGATGAGCCTCGCGGTCACGAAAGGATTGGATCTTGGGAGATGAAGAATGCTGAGGCCGGAAGGACTCACTTGGGGGCTCCGCAAGATCCGGCGAGTTTGAGGCCTAGCATGGAGGAAGCGAGACATGATCCATTTGCTGATCCCAATGGCATCCGACCTACGCTGACGCGCGAGCATGTTTGATGCGAATGTGAAAGAAACGGACTGTTTTATGATTTTACGACCGATGATGCGGAAATGAAGAGAAGAGCTGGAGAGAACAGTGTCTTGCGCGGTGCGCGTGCTGGAGGATGACTTGTACATACTCTTCTGTGATACCCTTTTCAATGAACGGCTTGGGACTTTTGATGAAGATCAAGTATTGGGTCTCTGCGCTTTCCATGTCGTCCCACCTGATTTGCCGTAGTTTCGGGCGACTCGACACTAAGGTAGCTGATGAAAGAAATGACTGTTCAGCACAAAAGTGAAATGTTTCGTGATCATTTGTTGCATGCTACTAACCTGATTGTAGCGTCCAAGGCAACGCGATTTTGGTGGGCATTTGGCTCATTCTCTGCTTCGTTCAAGAAGCCCGCAGGACCTTGTCCATGCGAAGCATGCATTCTCTTCTCGCCCCTTGAAGATCTTCAATCTCGCTGCCTCCCGAGTTCTTCTTGGCCTGACTGCGGCTTCTCTACCAGTCTCGCGCAATATTCCCTTTCAGCGCCCGACCCAATCGCAAATATCATTTTTCAACTCCATTCCATCCAGTCTCCTTCGTCTTTCCTCTACCCAGCCATCTCCGCATCCCCATTCGCCTGCTTATCCTTTGCCGAAATCCACAGCACATTATTACATCTGATCAACACCTGACCCAAAACCCCACCATCCTGTCCATTCGCCGCCTTTTCTTCCGCACCGCTGAGTTGAATATTCATATACGAGTCCACGGAAACCAGACGTCCCGTGTATTCTTGTCCCCATTTGATACGGACGATGACGTCTTTGTTTACGAGGCCTTGGAGCATCGGGCGAGGGTTGAGGGGGATGAACTAAATGGTAGAAGAAGAAAGAGGTGTTAGTTGGGGCCCGATTCGTGGTTGCGATGGAGGGTGGGTAAGTGGGGAAGACGAACGCTCATTGTTGCGGTATTTGTGGCGCGCGGTGCGCGATAGAGTTTGGAGGTTTGTGAGGAGGGGCGCAGGTGTGGTCGTGTTGGCGCAAAGGGCTGGATGTGAATGCTGTTGAAGTTGCTGGCTGGTGGAGATTTTGGGAGAGTCGGAGCTTGAGAGGCGCGACTGCGCGACAAGTGGGAAGTTGGCCTGAGGCATGAATTTCGTGAGAAAACACGACTCGCTCATGATGTCTACACTGTGACCTGCCACGGAGGCCTGCGATAGAACTGGTTTGCGAGAAGTTCACGGTAGAAGGGCATTTAGTGCTACGAATGTGCTTCAACAACTCCTCCTTCCATCTTCCCACATACATCAACCACTGTCTACTTGGGAGGCACGAAAGAAGCATCAGAGCAAGCAAGTGGTATCCGCGTACAAAAGTCTATATACTCCTGTGCAATGCTCCCAGCGCAACGCAAAGGGTGCGCTTGTGTCGTCCGTACTCATCCGGCGTGTCATTCATACGAAGCATTTTTTTTTATTCCCACAGCAATAGCCGCGACCGGGTCGCTTCTTTCATCCGAACTCCAGCATCAAGCATCATACAAGCACGAGGAACGAGAATGAACTGTTTAACCCTCGAACTCTTTGATGCCCTCGTGGTACTTGCCAGGAATAAGCGCAAGTGGGACAATACCCGAAACGTGCATCTCGGGGCCGAAAACATGGCCGTTCAAGTCGAGCTCCTTGAACACGGCCTTGATGTTCTTGAGACCTTCTTGGTAGTTGGGACCTGCACGACGCACCCAGATCTGGACCTTGTGCTCGTTGAGAAGAGGTGCCACTTCACGGAGTGCGCGGATGACACCCTTGAATGTGCTGGCGACCTGTGCAGGAGTTAGCGCCGGACTGCGGGTAGATATGTTACGGATTTGGCGAGAAGACTTACGTTGGTAAAGTTAGCGATACCACCACCAATGAAGAGGACCTTGCCCTCTGGGTTTTGTGGTGCTCGCAGCATAAGGTCGAGAACTGTGCGTGCGTAGTGGAAGGTTTGTGTCTCGGTTGGAGCACCAGAGTACTCTCCGTAGTTGGCGAGCTCACCAGCGAAGCCAGCAGATGCAATGGCATCGGCGTACACCACGGAAGCACCACCACCAGCAACCAGTGTCCACACACGTCCTTGTGAGTTGAGGATGGTGAGCTTGAGCGAGGCACCGGTCTTTGCGTCCATCTCTGCAATGTATGCCTCCTCTTTGCTCATCTCACGACCGAAAGGAGCAGGGAACTCGAGCGGTGGGCCAGCATCGATCGAGACCTTGCTGGAGCCAGTGTTCGCGACTGGAATGCCGAGAGCTGCTGGGGCGCGTGCAACAGCCCACTTGACACCGCACTCGAACTCTGCGGTCTGGTCGATCTTTGCTGCGAGATCGAGGAAGTGGACATCGGCGGACGTTCCCTCGGCGTTGGGAATGACGACGAGCGGGTTGATTTCGAGGTAGGTGAATTGGCAGTCGACGTAGACGGCGTACAGTCGTGAAATGAAGTCAATGAGGACTGGGTGGACACCCTTTGGCACATTAGGGAGGAGTGCCTTGGCGATCTCCTCGTTGCTTGGGTATTCCTTGAGGTCGACTGGAATGAGCAGCTTAGCAGCCTTCTCGTCGACGTCTCCCACATCAACACCACCCTCGTGGTAGAAGAGGATCCAGTCACCCTGCAATTTTGGTTAGACGAAATTGAACAATGGCCAAAGAGCGGATTCCTGCATACCTCACGGGCTGAGTTGATGTTGATGTAGTACTCGGTTTCTTGAGGGTGAGGCACGAAAGGCTCGACGAGGAAATTCCTCAAAGCGCCCTCAATGTGCTCGACCTTTTGGATCTTGTTTGCGCGTGCTGCAATCCACTCCTTCGCCTCTGCCCAAGTAGCATTGAGCTTAAGAAGTCCGGACTTGCCTCGTCGCTTGATCAATTGATCTGGCTTTGCGACGAACTTGGCGCCTTGCTGGAGGAGGAATGGGTATTTGGCCTCGGCAGCGTCCAGAACACCGTTGACATCGTCGCCATCGGCAAAAGTTATTGTGGCAAGTTTGGCTGGTGGGTTGTGCGTTGATGAAGGTGGGAGAGGAGTTGGCTTAATGACAGGCGCGCGGGTCAAGTGGTAGTTCAGAATGGCCTTGCCATCTGCTTCTGTGATTGGCTTCGCAGACATTGCGGTGGTGTTTGCAAGATTGTGGTTAAGTGAATCTCTTCAAAAAGCTGTTCGCTGGCTTTTGGTAAGCAGATGTCCGAACAAGACAGCTCCGGGCAGTGAAAAATTGGCGGCGAAGCTGGTCTGATGATCCCCGGGCTTCAAGTTGAAACTGCGGGTGACGGTGAGGAAAGCTTAGCGAGAAAGCTGTACAATGGGAAGGCGCCCGCGGGTGAGTTGCGGTGGCAGCTTGGCGCTAGAGGTGTTTCTAGTGCTGCGAATGTCTTTCTCTCGCCGCGGATTGTGTGCAGGTTTCAGCTCTTTTTGCGCAGGCTCGCGCACTTCCAATTCCTTCTTCGCAGGGAACAGGCCACGGAGAAGTGCGTTCGGGGGATAGATGGGTGTGGTGTGGTGTCAAAAAAGTCCGAAGCGGTGCAGCAGTCAACGGGAATGGGAATCCAGGGCCCAGCTGGAGCTTTAAAAATAAAATCTGACTACGCACCTCGAGGCTGAAGAAGGTCCTGCGGCTGCACTTGCGCTGGAGCGAGTTGCCGGAATTAGATGTGTAGGTGTAACGGAAGGTGTGAGAGGGAGGAGCGAGTGGGAGAGGAATGGAGGAGTCTGTCAGGAAGTCGGACAGGACGACAATGGGTTTCGGGATTGACGGTCTCATCAGCGCTCGACACAGACATGTTGAAGCTCTCCCAGGCGATGAGCTGCGCTAGACGCGGGCGCAAATGCAGGCCCACGCGCAAGCTTCCCGTCGGCGATCGACAATCCAACCCCAGCGCGCACTGTTGACCCTGCGCATGACGCACGCTGGGCCTCCCTACACAATGTTTTGCCGTGGAGGGCTGCGCTGCAACGGGCGTGGTCGGCTCGCCAGGCGTTGCAGAGCCGCGCCCAATGCGTCCCATGGCGCGCGTGGATGCAGCTGCAATGGAAGCAGATATCAACGCCCGCTCGTTGCTTGCTCGCGTGGAGGGGCAGCGCGATGAGAGAGCCTCAGCAGAAACATGTCCATCCCCAAAGTTCAGGGCAGCGCATGTTGCCGGAAAGCGAGAACGAGGGCTGGCGGGGCTAAGCCTTGTCGGGCTCGCTCGCGTGTGTGAATTGCTCCGCGTGTTAATTGTGCAAAGGCCCAAAAATGCTGAGTTGAGCACGGATGGTACGATTCTGCAGTTGCTGAGCGGTGGGACCCGCGCGTTCACGAGAACGAGAGGCCTGATGTTGGCGGACCGATGAGATGGCGCGTGTTACGAGAAGTCCAGCGGATCCCCGTCAGCCTCCCACCGGCGTCGGGAGAGGAGCGTTGAAGCCAATATACTTTTGGTGCACGCAGGGATCACCACCAGCTCGACAAAGTCCGACGACAAGAAATCACACCCGCCTGCCCATCTCCCTCTCGCACTCACCGCCGCACCTCCTCCTTCTCCATCTTCTCGTCCACACTCTCTCTGAGGCACAATACAATCCTCGCAGTGGTAAGTCTGCATTCCCAAATCCCGCCCAGCTGGTCCCCAGAATTTCTGGCGTCAGCTGCCAGAGCTCGAAACTGCCCGCGTTCGGGTTGTTTGAGACTGGCTGCCTTCGTTTCCACCCTCGCAGCGGCAATCGCGATCGCAGACGTGGCAGTCGCAGAGCTGTGGAAGCAGCGAAGTTGAATGTGAACTGACAAGAGCATTCACAGCACTCGAGAAATCACATAGAATTGTCCTTGGCTGAAATCCGCCCACCATGGCCACCACCAATGGCGCAAACGGCGTCAATGGCACACACAAGGACAGCAGCCTGTCCGCCAACGACAACATCCAGCGCTTCGTCGCTCCCAGCAGGCCTCTGAGCCCCACTCCACAGCACACTCTCTTCCACCCCAAGACGAGATGTTTTGTCTAGTACGTGCAGCAGACCCCAGTGGCAGGCAATGGCAATACTGACTCCTCCGCAGCGGCATGCAAACAAAGGCCGTGCAGGGCATGCTCGACTTCGACTTCATCTGCAAGCGCAAGACTCCCTCCGTAGCCGGTATCATCTACACCTTCGGTGGCCAGTTCGTCAGCAAGATGTACTGGGGCACCTCCGAGACTCTCCTTCCTGTCTACCAGCAGGTCTCCGACGCCATGGCCAAGCACAGCGATGTCGACACTGTCGTCAACTTCGCATCCTCCCGATCCGTCTATCAATCGACCATGGAGCTCATGGAGTTCCCACAAATCAAGTCCATTGCCATCATCGCCGAAGGTGTGCCTGAGCGACGAGCACGTGAGATTCTCCACGTTGCGAAGAAGAAGGGTGTCACAATCATCGGCCCTGCCACCGTTGGTGGTATCAAGCCAGGTGCATTCAAGATCGGAAACACTGGTGGTATGATGGACAACATTGTGGCTTCCAAGCTCTACCGCAAGGGTTCCGTCGGCTACGTCTCCAAGTCTGGAGGTATGTCCAACGAGCTGAACAACATTGTCGCGCAAGAGACCGATGGTGTATACGAGGGTGTTGCCATTGGTGGTGACAGATATCCTGGCACCACTTTCATCGACCACATGCTCCGTTTCGAGGCCGATCCAGAGTGCAAGATTCTGCTCTTGCTCGGTGAAGTCGGTGGTGTGGAAGAGTACCGTGTGATTGAGGCCAAGAAGAACGGCACCATCAAGAAGCCAATCGTCGCCTGGGCCATCGGTACCGTTGCTAGCATGCTCAAGACTGAGGTGCAATTCGGTCATGCTGGTTCGATGGCCAACTCTCAGCTCGAGCAAGCCGCTGTGAAGAACAAAGCCATGAGGGACGCTGGTTTCTTCGTCCCAGAGACCTTCGAGGACCTGCCAAAGGAGCTCTTCAAGGTCTACCAACAGCTCGTCAAGGAAGGCCAAATCAAGCCTGCTCCCGAGCCAGCTGTTCCAAAGATTCCAATCGATTACTCGTGGGCTCAGGAGCTTGGTCTTATCCGTAAGCCAGCTGCCTTCATCTCCACTATTTCCGACGACCGTGGCCAAGAACTCCTGTACGCTGGTATCCCCATCACTGAGGTCTTCAAGGAGGACATTGGTATTGGTGGTGTTATGTCCCTTCTGTGGTTCCGCCGCAGATTGCCCAAATACGCCTCCAAGTTCTTGGAGATGGTTCTCATGCTTACTGCCGATCACGGTCCAGCTGTCTCTGGTGCCATGAACACCATCATCACGACTCGTGCCGGCAAGGATCTGATCTCATCTCTCGTTGCTGGTCTGCTCACAATCGGCTCCCGCTTCGGTGGTGCTCTTGACGGCGCCGCCGAGGAGTTCACTCGCGCTTTTGACAAGGGTCTCTCTCCTCGTGACTTCGTCGACACCATGAGGAAGGAGAACAAGCTGATTCCCGGTATCGGTCACCGTGTCAAGTCACGAAACAACCCCGATCTCCGTGTCTCGCTCGTCAAGGAATACTGCCAACAGAACTTCCCATCCACCAAGCTCCTCGACTACGCTATCGCCGTCGAGACCGTCACCACATCCAAGAAGGACAACCTGATCCTCAACGTTGATGGTTGTGTCGCCGTCTGCTTCGTCGATCTCCTCCGCAACTCTGGTGCATTCTCCAACGAAGAAGCCGAAGACTACCTCAAGATGGGTGTCCTCAACGGTCTCTTCGTGCTCGGTCGCTCCATCGGTCTGATTGCTCACTTCCTCGACCAGAAGCGTCTCCGTAGCGGTCTCTACAGACATCCTTGGGATGACATCACTTACATGCTCCCAGAGCTTGGAAAGGGTGCTCCAGGTAACGAGGGCCGTGTCGAGGTTTCTTTGTAAAGAGCTGGGATAGCAGTCATGACACGATACACACCTTTTACGAGTTTGCTTTACACTTTAGCGAAGAGAGAAAAAGGACGGCGTTCACACAATTTCTTGTTAATGGAATGGGCTATGGGTCACGCGATGCGATGCATGCACGACGGAAGAGACCAGTCTTGTGCTGTGTGGCTTGTAGATACACCAAATAGATATGCCACGAGAATGTGGCCCAAAGAAAAGGACCACTTGCACGCAAAGTGCCCGAAACTTCCCGATTGTGACCTCGACCATCTACATCTTGCCTGTTTCCGGTATCTTTCTATTGGTGTCTGGAATCTCGCACTTCTCACAAGCAATATGAAGTGCATACTCGCTTCGGGATTACTACTGTAGAAAGCCCGATAGACCGGGATCCGCGCATATCCCATTTCTCGGCGGAGAGCCGAGGACAGTGAAGTCATGACATGCCATCGGTTAATTCGATCTGAGAAAGAGAACGCATTGCCAATGATACAATATACGATACACATCACTATTGTAGTCGTCTATGCCTATACGAATGTGGGATGCATGAGGGAAAGGTGCAGACCAAGTAATCGAAGAAGCGCAGAGAGAGAAAGACAGACCAGCGAGCCAGCCAATCTAATCCTGATGCCCATTCATATCATCATGACCATCACCTTTTTCCTTCTTCCCCTTTTGCTCCTTCTTCTCTTTCAACTCCAGCCGTAGACGTTCATGCCACTCTCGGTTTTTCAGCATTTCCACAATAACCGAGTCCCATCGCCATCCAGCAAGACGGTCATCAAAGTGATTTCTCAACCTCACGACATTACCGCCAAATGCTCTGTAGACTTCATCGCGAGTTACAGGACGTTCTTCGTCTTTGTAAGCCGCAGCGACAGCCTGCCATGGATCTGGGGCTTCCATGAGTGAGTGGACGAATCTGTAAGCTTCGGCGAGACGACTCGTGCCCTTGTTGCTTGGGATCGTTTCGAGAAAGCGAACAAGGTTTTGCATGGGTAGCGTGTTCTACGGCGCTTCCCAATCCGGGTTCTGTGAAGTTTGTTAGCGATGTGTTTGAATTGGGAAATAATGCTGGGAGAATGTGCTCACCTTCTTCACTATGCATACACCCTCCAATGTGTTCGCGACTGAGATCCATTCCTCGTCTTCGAGCTCTGCGCGCTCGCCGTGGCCGAGCAGTACGGGCGTTGATTGCGTCTGCCAGCCAGTGATTGTCTTCGGTCGTCCTGCTTGTCCAACAACATCGACGGCTTGACCCACACGGACGTTGAGTTGCACAGGCTTGAGATCCTCGTCGAGTGTGATCAGGAAACGAGGGTTCATAGCAATAGCCAGGTGGTATAGCAGGTAGTGATGCTCGCCCAGAATGAATGCCTTCGGGTTCTCGATGAGTGAGATGGCGACGGTAAGCAGGCCTGCGGCAGAGACTCTTGAAAGGACAGTTCGGTCTGTGTGGAAAGGGCTGATGGACAACGTGCCCTTGCCCATGTGTAGCAGACCTTGCGCAATTCTGACCATGAACAGCGCACTTGGATCTCGGTGGTAGTATGATGCAAGCTGTCGCAGAAGCTGTGCGAGACGAGCATTGTTCGTGCCAGCACCAACCATGCCCATGGCGAAAATTGCGTTGACTGCAACATCAACGTCGTTGTCGTGTGAGTATCGAGAGAGGGTGTCGTAGATCTTCATCTGCGGATTCGACACGCTGATGAGACCCATCGCAAGAGGCACAGCCTTCCGAATATTGGGCTCGCCGTAGTGCATCAAGTGACCGAACTGTCGGAGGACCATCTCCTGGCCAATGTCTTCGCCCATGGCCACTAGAGCCAGACCGAGCACAGCATATGCCTGGACCAGTTGTTCACCGGCAATGTCCTTCTTCTCGTCGCCCTCTTTCTTCTCTTCCTCTTTGTCCTCGTCATCCTTGTCGTCCTTGTCCTCGATGTGCTCGTTGCAAATGTGGAGAAGTTGTTGCAATTTGAGCACAGCACCGGTGCCTGCCCACGCGCACATCTCAATGAGCACGGACGCAGGCTTGGACATCGGGTGATCGATAGCCTTCAGTGTCTCAAGAATGACATCGACCTCTTCCTGCTGTCCGAAGTACAACACTGCGAGGCCCAAGGTCATGAAGCGCGTCCACTTGTCCTTGAGCTGCTTGTTACGATCTTCATCAAGGAAAGTCTCGATAATAGCTTCGCTGACATCCGAGTGTGCTGTGCCAACAAATACGAGGCCCAGAGACAGCGCAGCGCTCGCAGACAACTGCATCTCCAACCCAGTGTCTCTAACGAGAGGAAGGAGGACTTCGAGAACGCCCTCATTGTTTGAGCCTGCGTATGCCAGACCCAGGCCGAGGATGCGGGCAACCTTGTCTGCGACAGTCTTGCCCTCAAAGTCTCCCAGGAGCGCGAGAGTTGGATCGCCTTCAACCTTCACGCCTGCATTCATGACACCCATGGCCAGCGCCGCCCCAGCCTTGATCTTATCCTCAGAGACATATGTATATGCGTCAATCTTGTCGAGACCGAGTTCAACATCCCACAAGAGAAGTAGACCGGCAGATGCTGCAGCTGAAAGCATTCCCTCCTCTTTCACCTTCCACACCCAGCTCTGCTTGACACCGCCTTCCACCAGCATCAGCTTATCTTCGCCGAAACCAGCGTTAACAAAAGCGTTGACAAATGTTGACGCAAGGTTGTGCCGCGCTGAATCTGTGTTGGTCAGGCCTGCGGTGCGATTCGACTCCAGGTGTGACTTGTAGATGTCCTCCGGGACCTTCGGGTCCAATACGTTCAACTCTTTCGCCAAAGATTTGTAATAGGTAGGCAAACGTGTGTTGTTCAAGCACTCTTGCAGCTCCTCATCCCCAGCGTCTTCTCCTTCTAGCTCGATCGATATCCGCTGTCGGGCAAGGAGGAAAGCGAGTTGGCGCTTTGTGGTCTTGTCGGGCGCAGAGTTGAAGTCGGACCTAATGAGCTCAAGGTCGTTGAGCTTGATCGCTAATGAGATGGCTTGCGTGTATTGTTTGTACTGCAAGTAGACATCGTGTGCAGTGCGGAGGAAGCGATCGTTGTCAGGATATGTGAGGAGCGGCACCATCGATGCCATGTACAGACACACGCGGCTGTATGTGTTCTCGTCGAGGTGCTCTTTGATGTGCTCGATCATTTCGAGCTCGGAGAGAATGTCGACGGCGTCGGCTTCGGCATTGTGCTTCAGAAAGAAGGGCACGAGCGTCAGCGCCAAAGATGTGATGTCCTCGGAATCTTTCTCCTCCTGCTGTCGGACTTCGTACTCTTGCCCGATCTCCAGCGCGAGATGGCGCATGTACTCGTGGCCCCATGAGCCGATGTCTGTGCCAGGCGCGAGCAGTCGGTACTTCAAGGTGTCTCGTCGGTCCTCGTCATCGGAATATGTCATGCCCAATACGGACAGTGTGTCGGCAAGTGAGTCCTTTTCAGAGCTCTTTGGCCACTTCTCGTATGCTTCGGTGAGCTTCTCGTAATGTGGTCGAAGGAACTTGAGCGGCTTTGGCACGGCTGTCATCGAACTGGTCGATGTCTTGATGCTCGTCTTGATGGCTTCAAGTGCGGCGGAGTACAGCGATGAGTCGGACTCTGTTAGTCGCTCCACGAGCATGTCCAGCTCATCCTTGAGCTTCTGGTCTTCTTCGCTCAACTCCTCTGGCGGCAAATCGAGGTCGTTGTCCTTCTTGCCATCCTTGCCATTTGCCTTGGCGCCATTGACGCCGTTGGCCTGTTTGCCATCTTCAGCCTTTCCCTTGCCCTTGTCGACGGCCTTGGGCTTCTCCGCCTCCTTCGCCATCTCTGACGATCACGAGAGCTCGGGTGTGTTGATAGTGTTGTCGCTGCTCGATGGTAAGGCGGACGATCGATCCGGCGGGCTGATACAATTGGCAATCAAGAGAGCTATCCACGGGCGCTCTCAGCGAAGATGTGGTGATTGATGGAGAGATTTAGTGGAAGTCGATGTTGTCAACGCGTCTGGTCGTCGCCTGAGCCCAAGTGCTTAGTTACAGCAGTAGCAGCTTCGATGGCGCGGCTTGTTCGGGAAGGTGTGGCGGCTCCCGGACAACGACATCACCGCAATTTTCTGGCCGCTGTCACATGTAAATGCAGTGGCCAACTCGAACTTCGCAACATAGACTGGCACGATGAAGCTCGATACTGGCGCATTACGATATTTGTCCAGCGAAGACTGGCGCGTACTCGCTGCAGTAGGTGCAATTTCTTCACTTTTCACGCCACGAGCATCGTACTGAGAAATGGTGTAGTTTGAGCAAGGGAGCAAGAATCATGAAGTCGTTCCCACACCACTGATCCAGTCGATTTCTGGACTCAGAGGCGGTAGTGGTATACACAAGAACATTTCCAATCTCGCCAAAGCCGGTCTCATCGCCAAAGTGAAGAACGCAAGATGTATGGCCCTCCTCACCTGTCCCGCGACCCATGACTGACACCATTCAGATGATGGCTACCGACTCACTTACGGCGGCCTTGATTACCTCGCACTCAACGCGCATCGAAGATCAAATGTCATTTTTTCACTTGGCAATCAGATCGGTGTTGGCAAGGAGTCAGACATCTACATCACAGCATCACCGGAGGGCCGCCAGCAAGTCCTCAAGCTGCATCGACTAGGACGCATCTCGTTTCGAACAGTCAAAGCGAATCGTGACTATCTTCGCAAAACCGGCAACTCAGGCACAGGAGATTGGAAGTATCTCTCTCGCCTGGCGGCACACAAAGAATATGAATTCATGAGAGTACTTCACCGGGAAGGCTTCCCGGTGCCAGAGCCGCTGGCATGGAGCCGCCACACTGTTGTCATGGAGTTCATCGACTCCTTTCCACTCCGCATGGTTGACGAAGTCGGCGATCCTGGCAAGCTGTACGCCGAGCTTATGGACTTGATCGTACGACTCGCGCAGCGAGGCCTGATTCACGGTGACTTCAACGAGTTCAACATCCTGATCAAGGAGAAGCCCAAAGCGGATGGATCAGTACAGGTAATCCCAATCTTGATTGACTTTCCACAAACAGTCAGCACAAATCACGCAAATGCGCAGTACTACTTCGATCGGGATGTGGCTTGCGTGAAGCGATATTTCGAGCGGCGATTCAAGTACACAAGTGATGCGAAAGGACCCTTCCTGAAGGACGCGCTGAAGGACGTCGATCCAGAGAAGAGGCTTGATATTGAGGTGGAAGCTAGTGGGTTCTCCAAGAAGATGATGAAGGAGAGTGAGAGGTTTCTCGATGGCACGCAAGCTGAAGCAGCTGACGAGGACCAAGATGAGGATGGAGATGAGGATGACGCTAGCGGTAGCGAGGTTGAAGACGGCGAAGAGGCGGATGTCGCACATGGTGCAAATGAAGACAGTCCTGAGTTGGAATCCAGGTTGGAGGGACTGGCATATGAGGACGAGGCTGCTATGCGATCTCGCAATCTGGCGGACTTCGGTTTACAACCCATAGAGCCCTCCCACGAGCCCGATGTGGTAGCAGAGAAGATGCGCACGAAGAAGAAAGCTACAGGATGGGCGATATGAGCACGCCGAACGACATCTGCGGAGATCACGATAAACGGAGAATTACATGTCAAACATGTTGAGGAGGCTGGGCGTGGTGTGTTATGGCTTCACTTGGTCTGGTCAATACAATTGACGGTCATGTGCCATCCAGCTCCACAATTGGCAAGGATGAGCCATATGGCAGCTTCTAAGGCAGGCTATCACCTCATCGAAGCGAACATGGCCGCTGCTCGCCCCTCATAGGCTCGCCTAGAATGGACTCGAATCGCTCTAGGCGTTGGTACCTCCATACTCTCGCGACCATTTCGGCCAATGCTGGCATCAACTTTCCTAATGCCTTCGTCCCTTTGCACAATGTCAATCGCAGGTCTTTGAACGTGCCGCTCCAGTCGACAACTGAGTCAAATGGCTCGGCATGCAGCGTGATGCTGCTGTCTGGTGTCCTGGGCAACCGCCGTGAGTCGCTCCTTGAGACAGTCTCGGGCAGCTGCTCACGAAGACAATGCGCGAAGCGTAATCGAGTTACGGCTCTCAGCACCAACATGCCGGGTCAGAGTGTTTACGCGTGTTCTCGGTCTTCAGATTGCCCGCAGCAGCGTTTGCACTTGCCTTGTGTGACGCAAGGCTGCCTGCCGCAGGCACCCCTGAAAAACGCGCTAAGTTGCTGCTCCAGACTGCCGCGCGAGAAAAACAACCGCACCGTCAAACACGACAACAGAACAAAGGACTGGCACTATCCACCATCCCTGAGACACAGTATCACGGCGACATGGATAATACGGTCACTGCGCTCAGCACGACGCTGCATCACGTCCTCTTCTTCCTCGACGGAAACAAGCCGCAAGACAACAGTAGCTCACCCACCGACTCGACCCCATCAAACGCTGGCAACGAAATGTCGAACGGGACCTCTGTCAGCAATGATCCAGGCTCCGCCCCAACTACTCGTGCTTCAACGCCGGCAAGTGGCGCTTCTGATCAAGCCACCTCCAAGGGCAACGCCTCTCCGCTGAAAGCAGATGCGCCGGACTTCGTGCCTCGCGCTGTTGTCCAACCACTGTTCGACTTACGAGCCAGTGCAGGCAAAGGTCTCGGCGTCTTCGCATGTCAGTTCATCCCTCGCGGCACTCGAATCATCTGCGAGAAGCCTCTCCTCGAGATCGCTCAGGGCAATCTCGACCTCGCCTACCACGAGTACCTTCGCCTCTCGCCCACGAAGAAGGCCGCGTTCGATGCGCTGCACAGCTTCTTGCCGCCTCATCTCGATGCCGAGCACGCAGCCAGAGTCTGCGCGCTCCATCGCCAAATTCGCGAAGCAGACTTGGAGCAGTACCTGTCCGAGCACGTCCGTGTGATCTCCATCTTCGCTTGCAACACCTTCATACTCGCCAATGGCAACCTGGGAGTCTTTGAAGTTTCATCGCGCTTGAATCACTCGTGCGTTCCCAACGTACACCACACCAACAACCCAGTTCTTGGTAAGCAGACCGTACAAGCTGTGCGCGACATCAAGCCTGGTGAAGAACTTCAGGTGAATTACCTGGGCGCAGGAGCTGGGTATGAGATGCAGCATCTCCGTCTGCCGAAACTCTACGATCTATACGGATTCCACTGCACTTGCGTTGCTTGCTCTGACCCCACTGGCATGTCTGATCAGAGACGCGAGCTCCTCAACGGTATCTTCTGGGGCTTGAATGAGTATATGCATGGTGCGGCTCCTGAGGGACGCTTCATTCC
The DNA here is from genome assembly GCA_029490675.1 of Cercospora nicotianae. Lineage (NCBI taxonomy): Eukaryota > Fungi > Ascomycota > Dothideomycetes > Mycosphaerellales > Mycosphaerellaceae > Cercospora > Cercospora nicotianae. The sequence goes on along the minus strand of JANQAT010000007.1, from coordinate 3,882,167 downwards.
CGCCTCGCCAGCCATGGCCCTGGTCCAGGCTGAGGACGGGATTCGCTTCATGATTGAGGAGCAGCTTCTATGCACTCAACTCATGAAGGCTTACCGCTTCGCTTCGACTACTGCACTCGCGGTTGGCAATTACGAGAGCGCACTCGAGTATGCCTTCAACGAGGGAGAAGTGGAGTACAACGTGTTGAGCGTTGAAGTAGATGACCTTTGGAGCATCAACATGGCCGCCAAGCAGTGGATCGAGAAGGTCTACACGACCGCGAGGGACGCTGGCCACCGCTTCGAGGCGGCCTTCTTGCAAACCTTGTCGAGATATGCTCAGCGAGCCGTTCAGAACTTGGAGCGCAATTTGAGCGGACCTCGTGGCCTCAACAAGAAGAAGAGCAAGAAGAACTTCAAGCATGCACAGAAGAAGAGTGTCCCTCATGCCGGGGAGCAGGGCCCTGCCCTCACAGAGAAGAAGGGCACCAACTATGCACAGAAGAAGAGCAACACTCATGCACAGAAGAAGCAGAATGGCTCCCCACGCAAGCAGGCTACTCAGGATGAGAATGTCGCACCAAAAGCAGCTGCTAGCGAGGGCTTCAAGGACTAATCTGCATATGTTTGTGCATGGCTTCTCTGTGTTTGAGGGTGCTTGGGTACGGCGTTTTTGATAACAACGGGTTTGGCGGTACATTGACTTCTGTCTGGCGGACGGGCGCAACGCATGCGTAAGTCGCAATGGGCAACGAAACGCAGGAGTTTGTAAAAGAGATTGCTTTGCAGCGTACAATAAATAATAACAATGCCATGGACACGCAAAAATGGGCAAGTCGAACTTCATCTCCGTCAGTCAGTATTCTCTTCTCCACCAAGTGACGATTTCTTTGTCGGCTGAATCAAAGATCGACTAAAGCCTCGCTAATCTGACGCCAATCGGAGCTTGTGCCTAGTCAATGCGCGTCGCGTCGTCATAGACGCCAAATACTGGACGAGCTTCACAATGGAACATGACCTCAATCTGTCGTTTACATTTGGCCCAATTCACTTTCGCATATCCTCTTCTACTCGCTCTGCAGACTCATCATCAGAAGACATCAATTCCTGCAAACGCTATCCTCACGATCTCGCTCGCATCCATACTCGAACTTCATCAGTCAATACAGCAGCCACCATAGCTTCCAAGCAGCTCAATCGTCTCTCTCATCATCTACGCAGCCTATCGGGCACTACAGCCTCCACACCTTATACTTCACCCACTCGAACCACCAGCAACGGCTGGTTCCGACGAAGCATGGCCACCACTGCAAACCCCAACAGCCCGCCCACGAGCGAAGCACCATGGAAGAAGCTGTTCCACTCACACCTGAGCAAGATGGACTCACCCGAGTTTGTCTTTAGCAGTCTCACACCCTCCACTCGCTCCGAATCCCGCGATGGCAAGACACCAGTCCCTTACGTTCCACGGGCACGCTTCTGCATCTTCCGTGCTTTCTGGGCTGAACTCCCAGACAATAAACACAACACCGCAGAGAAGAATGATCGAGTCTACGAATCTGATCTTCCGTGCTTCACGACCGATGTCCGAATGCAAAAGCCTTTTGAGATTTTCGCATCGAGTGCGGGGAAGGCGGACGATGAGAGCTTGGTGCAGGGGAGTGGTGGTGGGGGTCCTTGTGAGGCGGTGTGGTGGGTCAAGCTGCCAGATCAAGGTATTATGATGCAGTGGAGAATCAAGGGAGAGGCATATGTGATTGCGAGTCAGGACATTGATACCGTGGGAGAGGAGCAGACGAGTGGGGTGAAGACTGTGAAGAGTGAGTTGGGGAGGAGGATGAGGGTCGTGAAGGAGGATGGCGTGGAGGGATGGAGTTGGGCGAAGGAGATCAGAGGACATTTTGGAAATATGAGTCCTGGTATGAGAGGTGAGTTTGTGCTGTTTCCTTCAACGTCCTGCGTGTTTGGGCGACGGCGTGAGTTGGCCTTCTTACAAGCAAGCTGCCCACCAACTACTGCTGAGGTGACTGTGGAAGATGTGGTTTTCTGCGCAGACAGAGAGCAAGATCACCTTCGCCCAAGAATAGCGCAATGCACGACATCGAAAGCGGTCAAACATGATCATTGGGCCGCTATGCAGAACCTGCCGCTGAGCACGAGCATTTTGGTTGTTGCATGCAAGCCACGACTCATGAAGCAACGCTAGCATCAATCTTCATTTTCCAAGAGCACCTCAGCTGACCACAAATTTGCGCACAGGCAGCTTTCAGAACCCACCTCCAGGTCAGCAGGTCGACAAGCCATACGACGAGAAGAAGCACCAAATCGGTGAGAAAGTCGAAGACTTGGACCACCCGGTTGCGAGAGAAAACTTTCGTGTTGTGGTGATTAAGCCAGAGGAAGTGGAGAGTGTTGATTTAAGTGATCCAAAGAAGGGAAGGCGAGAAGTTTACAAGTTCAACCACCAAGATGGCACGTGGTCACATGAGACATGTTGGCCATGATAGTTGCAAGTTGCATCGCATTTACTTGGCAAATTCTCGTATTGAAGCTCACAGTGGCACAGTGGGTGCTTGAGGCCGAGCAAGGTGAGATATACCTTGTAGACACGACCAGATGTACAGACGAATCCAGGCATAGTAGGAATGAATACAGTATTTGAAATACAGCACAAAACGGCTCTGCTGACGACAACGAAGTCGTCCAACCAAAGAACCCGAATGCCAAGTTTCGTCGATGGTTCGATCGCCGTCTCCCCAACACATGGATAGCAGTGTAGGCGACCAATTCCCTAATCCACAACTCCCAACGATCCAAACGCGAAAGCATTCCCATGTCTCTGTAGTATACAATCAGGAATTCTGCGATTACCCAATCGAGATACACTTGCTTCGTCTCGTATGCACGCTCTCATTCCCTCGCTTGGCTTAACCCGGGATCTGACTGTGGTGTAACACACCGAAACCACTGACGCGGGATTTCTTACTACTGTGTGCTGTGCTGTGGCGTGGTTGGAGGTAATTTATTTCGCCAAAGGGTTGGAGGGCTGAGAAGAAAGGTGACAAGGATGTGTGGTGATGCATAGATAGAGTGGGACAGGACGGGTTCGTGTAACGAGAAGTATTTGTCAATGATGGCTTCGCTGTTGTACAGAGATGTGGGAGTTGTGGGAAGGGGCGTTGGGGATCTTGAGGTAAGTCATTGTATCTGGTGGGTGAGCGTTCTTTTCACTTGGTTGCGCGGGGGTCAGGGTGGGAGTGAGATTGAGAGTGGGCTACGCAAAGACGTGACTTGTTTGGGCTTACGATGAGGATAATGTGTATCCGTGGATTCATGAATCCCAGGTGCGGGCATCGTGAGGCATATACGCATGGTTGGATTTACAAAATCCTTGGCTGTTACGACGATGAGATGCGAGATCGGAAAGAGTAGATGAATTCGGGGGCATGGCCGTCTGTCCTGTCGGAAGTTCTTCCTATTCTCTCGGATTTCTATTGTACTTTGTGTGGTACATGACCGCACACGTGCGCTTTCCTGCGCACAGCATACTGCAGTGGTGAGAAGGATTGCTGCCGTCGGGAGGCACAGCGTGGGCTGGGGGGTTAGTGGTGACGATCAGAAGCTGATGAGGAGAACTGAGCTCTGCTGTGGTTTACTTGTGGAAATGCATTGAGACCCGCGAGTCCAACAATGCGGTCAAGTTTGATCACCTAGCTTTTGATGTGTGTTCTTGCATACAGTAGAGTAGTAGGCAGTTTCAGCTCGCAGGCAAGGACTGGAGACCAGCTGGTCTATCCGGTGCTTGCGGCGATTCGTGGTACATGCGCCATGATGGAAAGTTCTATGAAAATTCCTGATCGACAGACAGTCACATCATTTGCTCATTTCCGCTGTGCAGAAGAGAGGTGATCGCCAGCCAGGGCGCTCTCTCGCCGAGGGAGAAGTATTCAAATCAAAACGCGGGCTGTGCCGTGATGGTAAATTGTCGTTGTTGTCAAGGACTTGCGTGGTATTCAGTAGCGGCCAAGAGTGAGCGCATGTCTTGCCGTAATAGTCCTTGTCAAAGGATGTCGACGCCTGTCAGGCCGATGCTGCAAGGTGGAGGAGCTGGACGTCGTGTCAACTCCCTGTTCGCCAGCGCCCTGATCTTGTGCGGCGTAGCGGCGACGATCTCCAGCACGTGGATGTTGATCCACGAAATAGTGCTACGCCGCGGCATTTCTGAATCGCTGTGCTCATTCCACGTTGGTGAATTGCTGCAAATCCTGCAATACATGGCAGGCGCTTCGGACGGGCCTGCTGGTAGTCCATGCCATCTGGAATATGTGGTTCAGGCGCGTGCGGAAGCAGGAAACAGGCGCGGATGGATGTGGTACTGTCTAGACACAGGTCTCTCGAGCAATGCACTGCGGGGAGGCTAGGCTCGGCAAGACAGCGGCATCGCGCCATTCTGGACAAGCGTATTGGATTGATTCAGTATGTCTTGGGCCTGTTGTATACGGTAAATGCTCTAATTCGACCCTTGCTCGATGCTATGGAAGACGGCAGCAGTCGAACACAACAGTGGATATGCTCTTTGTGTGTGTATCAGCCCAGCACGCTGGTCTTCCAGATGGGCATCAAAGAAAGGAGGCCGCGCGATGGTCAGTGATATCAGCCTTGGTACGGCGCAGCGGAACAGCGGAACCACAAAGGCACGGTCGCAGGCGCAAACCTTATTGCGTGCGGACGGACAGAATCCTTCCCTCCCATCCATCCCATCATCACCAGATCTGTGCCACAGCGAGCGCACGGCTTGTTGCGAGTGCGGCACAGCGAGCTGCAGCGACGACGCTGGCATCACATCGGTGCCGGGTGGTGCATCCTGCAGCAACGACGACGCACGCACGCACGCACGCAGGCATCGGCCCACCGTGGACACGCTCGTGTTCTGCGGGATTCCGCGCTGGACCACTCGTCTCTCGCGCAGCCGACTGGGCCAGTCCGCTCGCTGGTCGCCGATCGCTGCATTGGCGCGCTTCACCTCTCTCCGCAGAAACGAGGCGTGCGTTGGCTTTACTCACTTCCTCCCGCTGCTGCTTCCTTTCCACCTCGCACCCATCCACCACCACGCCCATCGCCATCTTCATCGCCTTTGTATACTTTCGACGCCCACAGTAACAGGGCTTTTGCACCACGACACTTGACGTCGCTTTGGAAAAGTCTGATCCGCTTTTCGGCTGCCAGGTGCCGCCCGATCGCGGTTCCCGATCCGACCACCGGACGCATCGGCCGTCTCTCTTTCCATGATCGACTGCTTGGACTCCACACTCAGCGTTGCACACCCCGCGGAATGGCAGACGAGGCATTGAATTGCTTTACGTCGTTATTGGAGAATGTCCCGGGTTGGATAGCGGACTTGGAGAGCATTTTGCAGTCCGCGAAGGATACACAGCAGGAGATATTGTATGCCACCAGGGCCGTCACAGAGGGCAATGTTCCTTCACGAAACGATTCCAAGTCACCGTCCCTCAAGTCAACATCGTCTAAGGATAGGAATGGTCGACTGCGCCCGGCTCTGAAGCATCTTACGAACTCAGATGCCCTACGACTCTCCCAGCGGAAGCGCAAGACAGCTTCGGTCGCATCTGGAGATGGATCGGGCCCATGCAAGTTCCGTGCGAGGGCAGAAGTTGTCGTGTACTATGATGGAGACACACAGAAGCGTTTCGAGCACCTCGTCCGGGCAATCAGCAGCTCGAGGAATGCAATTCGCAAGGGCAAGATGAGCGCAAAGGTGGACGCACTGAGTCGCTCTGGGTCCAGCAGCAGTGACTCTAGCTTTCTCAGTGGTGGCGAGGACATGGACTGCAACCGCATCGTCTCCGATTTCAAGTACAAATCAAGTAGGTCTCGGCTACCAGCCTTCGGCAGGAACGATGGCACCGAGGCCTTTGATAAAGTTGACGGCCGTTTGGAGAAGGCGCAGTCACTCTGTGAGCGTGCTGCCCACCAGATTCTCCGGGACGGAGACTGCACCACGGAACTCAAGCAAGCTAAAGAACACTTCTTTGAAGCCTTGCAAATGGCGACCGAGGAATTACCCGCTCTCCGCAAGAAGGCTGAAAAGGCAGCTGAACGTCGTCGATGCAGTGAAGAGCGACATCGTCTTGATGAAGAAGCAGAGGCTGCTCTCAAGAAGCTACCACCTGACGCCGCTCTTAACAAAAGGGTGCACGATCTTGCCGCCGATATCTCGGTGCCCAGCGATGGTGACCTCGAAGTCGACGTGTTAGAAGTTGACGATGAGTCGTCCTCTGACGGCGAGGACTTCAACGTCTCTTCATTCCAATTCCAAAAAGCGGGAGGGAGGTTCGCGCCCCAAATGCGAACATCACGGCTCGCCGCCCGCTGATATTTCTTTTAATGTTGATGAAAATTCCCAAGATGTGCGGACATGGCGCGTTCAAGCGGTATTCTAGGCCTTTCTTTTGGATCTTTTCTCTCATAGTTGTCAATGTATGGAAGCGAAGGAGTCTGGGGCATAGCAGTTCAGCCGGCGTGCTGAGTGGATGAAGGGGGCGATGATATGCGATGCGAAGGATTTCGCGGCACGCTCACTGCGGCTTTTCTTATTCTGTAGATATGCAACTCAATATCATGGTTGCTCGTAATACCACGTCTTCTTCCTGTTGTGGCCAAGTTGCTGTCCTTGAGGTGTTCTTTGTCGCGTCCGTGTATCTTTGAAAACCAACTACCTTTGCGCAGCTTTGTGTCCTGCAGCATTGAGTAAAACACGTCTCTGTACATGAAGTCCTTCGTCGCTGCTAAATGTGTTCTTTCCATTGCATAACTCGAAACGGTGGTCGAGGATGCTGGCTTGGGCCGGGAGGTGAAGCTTGGCTTGGCGCGCCGCGACTTCGTTTGTGAACAACTTGACCTGCTCATTCACAACAACCCCTTCAAGAAAACAATAACAGCATACGAAAAGCAGCAGAAAGATGCGGCGCCTATCAGAGGGTATCGTGATGCACTCAGATCTCTCAAAATACCAATGACTCGCCACCGGAAATCAGCGCTACCTTGGGTACACCACTCGCAAACAACAACATGCCGCCGGATATCAAGATGCCAGACGCAGATCTCGCGCAGGCCCACGCGGAAAGTTTGATCAACTCCATAGAAGCCGCTCAAAAACGCTACGCTTGTGAAACTTGCGGCAAAACGTACACCTCACCGCATTCCCGAGACCGGCATATGCACTTACATACTGGAGAGAAGCGGTTCACGTGTCCTTACGATGGATGTGGCAAGCGGTTTGGAAGGAGAGATTATTTGAATCGTCATTGTCTTGTTCATGAGAAGTATCTTGATCGCGGTTGGAAGGGCTTGCATCCAGGTGGGTCATTCGATTCTCGAGGGGGAGAGACAGACAAATTCCAGCAAGATGCTGAAGAAACCGCTTCCTCGCCATACCCGGATGAAGCGCGATATGGATCTCCTGGCCAGGAAGACATTGGAGCTCATTTCAAGCTTGACGAAGTCGGCAACTCGGTACATGGCAGTTCGAACGGGAAGGGCAGTAGTATGGAACTCAAGACGAAAACGCTGGCACGCGGAACATCTCCATCAACAGCTCTGCAAAATTCCCATGATGAGATTCTTCCTTCGGGCCAGAACAGTACAGCAACGCGGCAGAATCTGGACGAATTGACCTCCGGCTTGAGAACCACGAAACATGGCACGTTCAGAGTCATGGAATTGGATTGTGCATTATGCAGCAAATCCTTTGGAAGGCCCTCGGACCTGACGCGCCATCGTTCAATAAGTCACGGTCGGTTGGCAGTTGCGGACAAAAAGGCAGTCATGGACAAAGATGCCCATGAGCTCTTGAACAAACACAAATTGCCACCGGATATTCTTAACGAGCTTGGTCTGGTTTGTGAATGGGAAGATTGTGGCCAGCTATTCAGCCATCAAGCAGATCTTATACAGCATCGAAAATCTCACGGCGATTCGCGGCCCGTGAAGTGCCCGATATGCGGCAAAGGTCTTTCGAGAATGGACAAGCTCAAGCCACATATGAAGCTCTACCATAGGACGAAGCGACCACGCTCCCTAGAGCCAAATGTGGAGTCTGATATGCCAGCCTTGAATCCTGCTGTTACAAAATCGAAGCGACGTCGTTCACGGTTCGTCAACATGTCCATGGAGAGGCCCAACATGCCTCAGGAGTCCAAGGCATCAAGCCTCGTCCATGGCTCGGAGTGCCACTTGTGCGGCAAATTTTTCGAGAGACCGCACGATCTCAAGCGCCACTTGGTCACTAAGAAACATAATGGGCCCGGCTATGTACCTGATCCGTCTCGTGCAAAACGCCAATTGAGCCGTCCAGGGATATATCAATGTCCACTCTGTCCAAAGAGCTTCGACTGCACGTCGCGTATACGGAGGCACATGGAAAGCAGCGTTCATAATCTGATCGTTATTGGTCCGTCGACTGCTTCGGATGAGCGCTCAAACTCTGCAACGGGCTCTGGAAAATCTGTTTATGCACAGGAGTGCGTTGGTTGCAGACAGATCTTCGTTGACGAGTCGTCTTTCTTTGATCACGCGCCTTGCTACAGATTGGATGTTGAACAAGAGGACGAGCAATCTGACGCAATTGAAGCGGAGCAGGAGTACAGCGAGCCTGAGGAAGAGTCTGAGGATGACGCTGACCAGCTCGATGATTTTGAGGCACAGCTTGTGGCAGCAGCGAATGGTCAAATCTTCGAGGACGCAGTCGAAAAGGGAACTGAAACTGCTCCTCGAAGCTCACAACCTACGTCGACTGCGCACAGAACTTCAGCTGCCCACCAGACTACCGAGGACCGAAGAGACCGGGATTGGTCTCAGGATCACCAGTATGGTCGATTGCCTGACAAGGATTTCGGCGCGACCCGGCATCGGTTTGGAGAGCCTTCAGTACAAACATCTACTGCATCAGATCAGCGGACGACCAGCCTTCCGCCCCCATCTGAGCATCGACCTGCGCCTGCGTCGGCTTTGACGCCTCTAAGAGGTGCCACGCGAATGCTTATTGGCGCACGTGAGAGCGGTAAGAGTCAACCAAGTCCACCTCCTCCATACCATGCTCCTTGTAATTCCCAAAACGTGCGGCGTTGCTATGGCTGTGGAGCTGGATTCCCCAGCAAAGAAGCATTCTGGAACCATTCTCCATGTTTTACAACAGCTGTCCAGCCAGTTGTAAATTCTCGAGACGAGCGTGAAGCCGCGAGCAACGAGACGTTGCAGCGTTCTGCAACACCAGACAAGCACGACTCAGGTCAGGAAATGATGGGCATTGCGCCCAAGCCACCTGCGAGGCCATCGGACGATTCCGCTTTCTCGAAACCGTTTGTCGAAGTAACGCCATCATTGAAAGTGCAGCAGCTGTTGATATCTATCGCGCTGAACAATCCCGGAGCAAGACCTATACCGCCCTCGGAGCTTGCCAGCTTGACTGATAAATCTCCGAATCTGCTTGAGTTGGTAACAAGGATGGAAAGGGAGAATGCCGAGATGCAGCGTATTGTGAAACAGAAATGGACTGTCCCATCGTCTCTGCATCAGAATACAGCGAGCAATGGCGCGACACTGGTTGATGGAGACGGGTTGGTCGAAAGGTCCATGGTCGGCTCAAAGGCCCTGCTGGCCAACCCCACAAGAGCGACAGAACATCTTGACCGAATGAAAGCCACCGACCCAGACGGCGAGCGACTTCGGCTACAGCAAGTCTTCCGATTGCGGGGATACCGTCACATCCAGCCCAATCTTCAAGAGCACGATGGCCGCGGGGGCTCCCAACCCGGTGCGGATGGCTCTCGTGTAATGGTGGGCCAGAATCCTGTTCTTGCAAAAGAAGCATCTAAGAAACGGTCGCAGGATACCACCTCCAGTCACGCCTCGATGCGTCGGTCGGCCAATGACCATGCGGCTGTTGAGCCATCGCGCGGGCTGCATGTGCGGCAACAAAACGTCAGCCAGAAAGCTAGCTTGAGGACTGCCTCCGGACTGAGGCTGGTGGACGCAACCAATTCGGACCATGAACGGATGTTCGAGGGTGAGACAACTTGAGGTGTGGGCGTCGTTTGCCCGTTCTGGTCCGCGAAAGCTGTTGGCTTAACAGCATTCTTCGGTGGAACTGGACAACGGACGAGACCGTCAACACAGCTTCGCGAGCCACTTTGCAGAACAATAATCTGTCCGCTGCGTCTACTGTCACCGTTATGGAGATGAATCATGCCACAATTCCTTGCATCTGTGCATCTCGAGTGTGCACACAGAATACTGAACAATACCATACACAGCAGAGACCGCCGGGCTTGGCGCCTGCCAAGAAATTGTGACTTTGCAGTAGTGAATGACTGCACAACGTGTGCAATACCGGCATCACAAGCAAAATTGCCAGCGTTGAGCAAGTTTTCGATGTTCAAACGCCGTCGTTGCGCATCCAAAGGTCGTGCGAAGAGCATAATGTACGACATTTCCACGCGGAAGTCGCGTTGTGCTTCCGGAAAGTCTTTCACTGGCTACCGGATTTGAACCTCCTGCATGAGCGCCAGAATAGACTAGCACTATGCAGACATGCGATCGAACGTCCATTCTGGGACCGTGAGTACCCATTTCTCATTCTGTACACAATGGTTCGCAGAACAGTTCGCGTCGCAGCTACGTTGCGTACACCTCCACGGTACTGATCAATAGGGAGACACGAAGTGCTCGTACTTAGGAGAAGACGTTTGCTCACAGTTGAGTACTAATCTCGTACAAGTTCCTTCTTCTTAACTAACGGCCCATCGGTGCAACGCTCATTCATCTCCATCACAGTCTCGCAATTCTAACCTTTTTTCTCCATCGGCCGATTCTACACATTCTTTGACTTTCGCAACGGCAAAAACGACGCTCGCTTCATCGATACAACGCAAAACGGCAGACACGAGTTGACAACGTGCCCGATTGCGCTGTTGAACTAACACGAGCTTGATTGCAATAAGGGAAAACTCTCGAGTGGGACGTTTTACGAGATGGAAAGTGCTCTGAAGCATCATGCTTTGGGCGGCACGCCGTCACCTAAGCCAGACGTTGGAATCAATATCACGTTTCTCATACTTTTCACGATATGTGGGGTGGTGCACTTTGAGACATTTTGGCGGAACAAGAAGCAAGAGAGGCTGTTCGCTTTCAACGCCGCAACGACAGGTGAGTTCGCAAAGGACCCGAGACACTAATTCTTTCCCCACTGATCACGTTCACAGTATTCTGCCTCACGCGTGTCTTCGCTACTTCTTTACGTGTCGGATGGGCATACGACCCCACAAATGTCAGTCTCGCAGCATCTTCTCACGCCTTCGTCTTCCTGGGAACTATCATCTTGATCATCTGCAATCTCTGGTGGTCGCAACGCATTCTTCGAGCGCAACACCCACACTTCGGCTGGACCGTTGTACCGACTTTCACTATCCCGATTATAGTCGGACTCAGCATTTTCACGATATCTCTTTTGATCACGAGCACTTGTCTCGACTTCTACACGGATGCTGAAGGAGCACAAGATGCAGCACTTGGCATTCGGCAATATGGCGCTGTGCTCTTTGCGATGTTCGCATTTCTGCCTCTCCCGATCCTGCTAGCTTCTGCGCTGGCGAAAACACACCCAGATCTTAGGGATCGCGCTGAGGACAACTTTGGACGACACTCGATTATTCGCAAGATTCTGGTTTGCCTGACTACTGCCGCTCTGCTCTTCACTGGCGCGCTTTTCCGAGCAGTCACCAGCTTCGCTCCTCAGACTGGAGTCGAGATGCCCGCTCCTTGGTACTTTTCTAAGGCCTGTTTCTACATTTTCAACTTCACTCTAGAAATCCTTGTCGTCATCTTCTGGATGGTCATCCGTGTCGACAAGCTCTTCATCATTCCCAACGGCGCTTGGGGACCACAATCCTATGGGGACGGATTCATCTCCTACGGCGATTCAGCACATCAACACCCAGCCATGGCTCACTACGGCCACGAACGCCTTGCTCAACCACACCACGGCTTCGACATCCAATCTACCCGCAGCAGCACCATCCCACCACCATCTCGAATGGGCTCCTGGGGAAGCGCAAGACGCTACATGTGCCGTTCCCCCTCTCTCCGCACTTCCCCACGCATGGACCAAACCTCAACCTGGGACAGCGTCTCTCAAACCTGGGCCGGAACCTCTCACACCCGCGTCGACTCCGCCTGGGGAGGCGACAGCCGCTCAGGAATCGCCCACACAAACACAAACACAAAAGAAAGCCTCGACCTCTCCCGCCCACCCTGTGTCCGCTGCGCCAATTGCGGAAATCACGAAGATATTAGCAGTTTTAACGGGGTAGCTTATAAACAAATGCCTGAAATGGGATTTGATCCTCGGACGGGACGCTGGGTTCGAAGGCAAATGAGTTTGAGTGGGCCGAGTGTTTCGCAGTATTCTGTACGAGAGACTCTGAGGCCGCAGAGTACGATTGATTCGAGAATGTCGGAGGATGCTTCGCCGGGGTCATTTTTTCGGAGCGTTGGCAGCAGAGATGAACTGCGTTGAGGAGGGAGGGGCTTTGGGTTCCGGAGAGGAAGGATAGTAGGATGTCGAGGAATTGGGAGTGGTTGATTGCTTTGTATAAGCGGTAGCGATGAGCTCGTGCTCTTTTGTGGAGGATATGAGAGAGGGGAAGGGGGACTTTTTACGCATTGCTGGTCGATGTGGTGAGGGGATGAGGGGTGATGAGTTTAGCTGCTGGTGGTCGACTGGGACCGTGACGAATCTCTTAGTCTTACTATTGTATAGTAGAAGATCAACAAGGAAAAAATTGACAATGGTAACTCTCGTTGATACAAGGAATGTTTCATCAAGTATTTAGATCGTACACTAATTCGTTTAGAACAGATGCCGGCCGCGCTTCGTACAAATTTGACTCTACACCTGAGTGATTGAGTTTCCTCGTGCGCCACCGGTCATTACGTTCGAGTCGTTCTGCTGGGTGTCCTTGAGATTCTCGTATTGAGCGTTCGTTGGTTCTCCAGCCTCGTTCTTCTTGATGATGTCTCGGCCACCTGAGCTGAGGCGCAAATTGTCGGCTGTGACGAGGTCCTCTGGTGGAGGTGGCACCCATTTGCTGGACTTCCATGGCTTGATTTCGAGAAGGAACTATGAAGTGGTCAGCCATATGTCTTCCAAGTGAACCGCTTCTGACTGGGCTTACCATGGTATCGATCTCCTCAAGCGACTTTCCGCTCGTCTCTGGGAGGAAGAAGAAGACGACTAAGACTGCGATGAAATTGCATGCTGCGAAGAGATAGCCATATGAGAAGCCGATGTCTGCTTCGATGAAAGGTCTGATCATCGTAGTTTGTCAGTGAATGCTGCAGATTGGAGAGATTTGTTATTTTGACTTACGTCGCAAATCCAATGAAGAAGTTGAACGCCCAGTTCGATGCAGCACAGAAAGCAATGCAAGTACTTCGGTATCTGGATGGGTAGATCTCGGATGTGACGGCCCAGGCCTAGACATTGTCAGCACATGGTCTCCGATAGGATCATCAGTACTTACCATAGGACCCCATGTGGAAGCAAAGGCAGCAATGAACAAACAGGCAAAGATGATCATCACCATGCCGATGTTGGATCGATTGGTGCCATCGGGACGCTCAAGCTCGAAGTATCCCAGACTTGCGAATACCATGAAGCACATGAACATCCAAGCAGCGCCCAGACCGAGACACTTTCTCCTGCCGAACTTCTCGACCATGTAAAGACCGGGGAAGGTAGTGACGACATTGACTGCACCAAGGATAATCTGAGTGATGAAGGAGTTGTCGAGACCAACACTGGCGAAAATTGTTGTTCTACACTGTGTTAGCTAGAATCAAAGGAATCATGGGTGATGGGAAACTGACCCGTAGTAGAAGAAAAAGTTTGCTCCTGTCATTTGCTGGAGAGCTTGGATCGCTGTGTTGGAGAGCAGGTTAGCATGTCCATGCGGATCCCGGTGAGACCAGATATTCCCTAGCGGCTTCACTTACTGACTCCGAGCAAAGTTCGGTATGCCATGCGAGGGCCGGTGAACACTTCCCAAATGGAGTGATCGCCGCCTTCTTGCTCCAGGCGAAGTTTCTCTCGCATTTCTTCCAATTGCTTCTTCACCACTGTGTGGCGAGTGCTGACTCCGTAAAACTTGGCAATGCTAGCAGCTGCAGATTCGACCTTGCCGTGTCTGAATTCATGGCGACTGGTTTCTGGGAAAAAGCTTTCATGGCAGTTAGAACAGGAGAATTCGCAGCTCGAAAACTGCCTCCACTTACAGAATACCACCTCCGAGTACAAGTGCCCAAAAGTACGAAAGTCCAACAGGAATCCTCCAGCTAGCAGAGCCGGAGATGCTCTCAGTTCCAAAATTGATGAGGTAAGCAATGAGAATGCCGATCGTGATGAACAGTTGATAGCAGCACACGATTGCTCCACGAAGATGGGTAGGCGCAGATTCTCCTTGGTAGGCTGGAACCATGACACTCAGTCCACCAATCGCGAAACCAGAAATAATTCTGCCGAACATCATAATCCACCAGAAAGGATACTGAGCAGCGATCTGGAAGCAATTGCCGATGATAAAGACGATGCACCAGAGGACAATCGAGTATTTGCGGCCCAGTCTGCGGTTGTTCGCTAGAGGTCCTGCAATCAGAGCGCCCACGAGAGTTCCGAGAGAAAGTGTTGCGACGAGAAGACCAGTTCGGATTGGTGTGAGTTCTAGAGTATCGCGGTTGTCTGCGAATTGGTAGCGAAAGTCCTCCATCTGCAAGAAGCCGGAAATCTGGCCTGGAGGTCATCTGTGTTAGCATGCTGCAAAGCCCGCCGAATTGCTGCGCGACGAACCGGTATCATATCCAAAGCAGATACCACCAATCGAAACAATCACAGTCATGCTAAATGTTCGAAAGGTCAGGGACGGGACCTTGCTGTCATCGTTGAAGTCCGCCGCCGCTGGGATATCCGGGACAGAGACATTGCGATCCGCTGAAGGAGTCCGCGAGGACTTCGCGTCCTTCTCAGACATATCGAAGACTTCCTTGCAAAGATAGAAAAGTCCTAGAGCAAAATTGAAGCAAACAAACTCTTCAAAACTATGGAGAAGAAGAAGCAGACGGTGGCTTTAAGCCTCTCTACTTGCCCGCGGGCTCTCCACAACAACACGATGGGTCCGAGCCTCCGAACTAGAGCCTCGTGGCACCAATTCCTTCCAGAAGGACGCCAATGACCAGTTCAACGTCATGTTGTTCGTACTAGAGGCCCGAGATTAAGCCCTCGATGGGCACGCGACACGTCCAGTAGCCTTCGCCGAGCGTGCAAACGCATCAGAACTTGATCGATTTCTGTTCAAAGGAAGCACGGCCGCTTCAATTCTGTCGTCATTGTCTTGCTCGGCGCTGGACGTATGTGCTGGGTAGACCAATGATCAGTGGCTTTGCACGTGGAACATCAAGACAAGCATTGTAGTAGGCTTGGTATGACGAGTGGCCGCGGGTTTCGTTGTTTTTGATAATATATTGCGTTTCTTGTCTCAAAGAGGCGGACTTTGTGGAACTTTTGTCATTTTATCGGCTGTCTGGCAACATATGCTTCCATTTCCTGTACCGCAGCATAGTCTCACGCCGTTTGTGGAGTTCTGGAGGAGCTATTGGGGAAGAGTTCGAGGAAGGTGGAGTTTGTTGGCGGTTTTCGACGGTCCGACCACAGTAGGGCCGACTCGTTACCCGGATGGCTGAACCGGTCTTGGCATCTCCTGCAACCGAGAACTTCCAAATGCAAAGGCCATAGAGGTCTGTCATCGGTGCCTTGCTCGGTATCTTCGGGCTTAGCTGAGGCACTGAACACGTCAAAGAGCTTTGCATAAATCGCAAGGCTGAGCAAAGAGCTCCACCGCGCCTTCTGCCCACAGATCGGCAATTCAAAACGAAGGCATGAACGATTCTGGTATTGTCTCTAGCAGCATATATACTTTGATGCTCCAGCAAACGTGGAAGGCCCAGGCCATAGGACAGCAGAACATATGCTTAACTCTACGAGAGAGCATTATACAAAGTCTGGCTAATCTGGACCACCGCTCCATGCCTCATCCCGGCCGGGCTCAATGAAGGCGAGCATGGCGTATACGGCGTCTGGAAGGTCTCCGTGTAGTAACACTCATAGCCACTACCACCATAATTGTCTTCCCAGAGGTAGTATCGTCGCGGGTTGTTGATATCTTGAAAGGACACTGGACCCTCTCTGACCTGGTCTACGGGAACCCCAATGCGATTCCATGTTCCGAAGAGGCCGTTGTCGCTACGATCGACGACCACCCTTTTGACATCGTTCGTATCGCTCAGATATCGAATGTAAGAATTGGTCCCAATTTGTTGGATTTCCTGGTCGATGACTGTGCGGCTGTCGTTTGGGTTCCATCTGGCAGGTGAAGAGAAGGTTTTGAAATCGCTCGTGTGCGAGTAGTAGATGTACGGGCCTGTAGCTGGTCCGTTGTGCTTTGGGTCATTCTCTGCATAGACTTGAGACGCCCAGAAGACTGCGTACTGAGACTTTTGCGCGTCCCAGATGGCTGATGGTGCCCAGACCTGGCGAGAACCCAATCAGACTGTACTCCTGGTCTTCGAATTGGATGAGGTGTACTTACATATCCTGCTGTTGATGGCATAAGCTCGACCAATCGCTCCTTAGACCAATTGACACCATTGGTTGACTCCCACACGTATATGCTGGTCGAGCCATTCGCCTGTGCTTGTGTCCAGTCAGTCTTGCCGATATCAAGATCGGTCGCCAAAACACGATATTGCTTGTATGTTGTCAGCTTCGACCTTGAGGAGGTTGTGCTCAGGTGAAACCAACCTGCGTCTCGGACGTGCTATGGGACTTCAATATGTAGGGATCTCTGGCACCTCCAGTTCCAGTTGTCGGCACAAGCGTCGCTTGGCCATTGTTCAAAGCCTGAAAGGCTGTAGGCTGGTTCGCTGATGCTTTGTAGAAGAAGACGCTAGGTTCGGCGCCCTTGAAAATTGCAGCCAGATAGCCCGCATTGGTTGCTGCTCGTGGAAGCGGCGTAGCAATTGCCGATGCTGCACTGCTGGCAATGCATATAAGATTGGAGAAGCGCATGTTGAGAATTGGTAGCAGTGTGTTGATATCAGCCCAGCTCAGTAGAGTGCAGCTCAAGCATCTCAACAGAGCATGTGGGCTCTCTCATATATGTTACATGCCACGGATGTAAAACACCACTTTCGGAGGCACAAGTTGGGCCATCAAAACGGAGTTCGATGTGTCTTGTTGCATGCACCTTCCTAATTGGCGCGAAATTCGTGTCGTAGGAGGTACGATCGGCAAGCTGGCAAGCAGCTTGAGAAGAGTTTCCAAGCTGACGGAAGAACTTCAGGCCTTCGTCGTGAACATGCACGCCATACTGCTTGTCGCCATGCTGCTATTGGCTTATCCCACAATTTTCGTGATGCCTGGTTCGCGAAGGTGTTTTACCTTCATGCTTGTGCGGCAAAGACTTCTTGGCTTTGCCTTGGGTTGGTGTCGAAAGGAAAGCATCTGCGAAGATCGTCGACCATAGTGCTGCAGGTCAAGCGTTAGGCACAACAACTCGTCGAGGTCCTGGCTCTGCCTTAGGCTTTTCTGTCACAGTCTTTGGTAGGGCGCCACGTCTTGGCATTGCTCAAAGTGGAGAACTTGGAGTGCCGAGCGTCCCACCTGCAGGTGTTAGCCGGCAATTCATAGCATCGAGTTCCTAGTCTCCAATGTCTTCCAAGAACATTTTGATCGTTGGCACAGGCGCCATCGGAGCATTTTATGCGTCTCGGCTATCGACAGTGTCAGGCACGAAGGTGTCTGCAATCTGTCGATCGAACTTTTCGGCGATCCAGAAGAATGGTATCAGAGTCACCAGTCCGATCTTCGGCGATACGACGTTCAGACCTACATATGTTTTCGCAAGCCCAGATGAAGCCAGAGAAGTTAAGAGGAAGGAGCGCTTGCTTTGGGACTACTTGATCGTGACGACGAAGGTATTAGGCGACCCGAGCTCCCTGGCCGAAGGGTTGGTCGACGATGAGTCAAGTCTCGTGGTGTTCCAGAACGGCTTGGGCATCGAGGAGCCTTACAAGAAGCGATTTCCAGCGAATACCATTCTGAGCGCAGTGACGAGGTCAGTTCATAGTCGCTCAAGTCAGCATGAAGACAATTTTGACGAATGCTTTGCAGGACATCTGTTTCGCAACCCACACAAGGGCATGTAGAGCACGCGCACTGGACTCGTACTACAATAGGACCGTATGCGCCAGACTCTTCTGACCAAGGATCGAGTCAGAAACGAGTCGAAGAGTTCGCCTCTCTTTTGCGTGATGCCGGCATTCCAGATGTCGACGTGCTCTCGCACACAGGAATGCAATTTGCACGATGGCATAAGACGGCGATCAACGCGAGCATCAACCCAACGTCAGTGCTCGCTGGAGGATGCACGACCCAAGCGACAGGCGTGGACCCAGAGCTGTACGCTCATGTAGAAGGTGTGATGCGGGAGATCCTCGAACTTGCCGTGAAGGTATTGGGCGCTCCTCTCCCGGAGTCGTTGCCTACGATCGAAGCAGTACTGCAAGGCGTGCAAGAAGACCAAAGTGGGAGCAGGCCGAGTATGTGGCACGATTGGGCGGCAGGTCGCAAAGTCGAATTAGAAGCTATCTTGGGAAACGTGCTCAGGCGGGCTCGCGATGCTGGTGTCGAAGTCCCGCGTACGCAAACGCTTTATGCTTTGCTTAAGATGGCACAGCAAATGCGCGACACAGGATCGTCCGCATTATAAATAAAGCTGAGTCGCGCAACGGTTGAGTAGTCGACCCAGCAAAGGTTCCTTTGGTGTCGGTGTCGGTATGTTGGGCCAGCTGTGGCGCGAAGAAAGATGCCTTCGCATTTCGGGCTCCATGCCGGGAGCGCGTTGCGAAGTTCTCGGAAGCCAAGCGTAGATAGATTTTTGCCAGATCCAGTTGCACTTACGTACCTATGCAGGCTTTGATGCATAGCATGGGACGTTCAGACTGTGCTTCTGTCAGCAACCATGAGAACCGTGTCCTGCTTCGCATTTCTCACCATTCAAGTAGTCGGCAGCCATGAGCAGTTCGAGACAAAGTTCTGGCGGAATGTCCATGTCCGGAACATCCTTCGAGTTCTTGTGCTTCTCGTTGTAGTAGAGGTATTCGCAGACCTTCTCGAGTACTAGGCCGCTGTGGCGAGTCAGCACGATTCACGGTAAGATCTTTGGAAGACGCATACTTGATGTTATCAAATCGGCACACACCCTCCTTGGACTCGCGAAACCCGTCTGTTGAATGTCAATGCCGCGTTAGATAAAAAGCAGCGCCTTGATCACGTACTTGTGGGATCCAGCATGCGTTTGATGGCACCGCTGATGTTGGCGGCCGAGCGACGGATCACGAACTTGAAGTCGTCGCTCGATACCAGCGTGATGTACTCGGACAGATTCTCTGTAGCCATGTCGCGATGCGTGCACCGAGGGTCGTTGTAGATGGAGGACACGAGAGTGCCGTTGTTGGTTAGGCTGGCGTTCGTCTATTGCGCCTGAGGCCAAATTACTTGCCAAGACACGTTCCTCGTGAATGACCGGGATGCGCTGGTTCCCTCATGCTTCAGCTGGCGACTTGCTTTTCTGAACTTCATGTGATTAAAAGAAGGTACTCCGTGATTGTGCTTCTCTCTATCGTGCTATCAAATAGCCTTCACTCTCCAAGTCGTCGCCTCACTCCTCGACAATGAGGTCGTACAAGATCTACGAATACGGCGCTACGGCGCGGCAGTGGCTGAACCTAATTTGGCAGCGCCCCTTCTTCTGCTACACACGCTCGCAGGTTTTTGTTCCCCATACACGACATCTTGCAATGTCATGAAGCTCTCATCAGAGACCTTGCGATGCCAAAGTATGCCGGAATTTTCCAACATGCTCACCCTATCAGGCTTCCGAGGCGATACACTGCGTTACTGGGGATACTGATGTTGTATCTGGTATTATGTCACTTGGCTCCTGCTGTCCAGCACACATACCAGCCTCTTAATTCGATTCAGCTACCGGTCCGCCTCCAGCTCAGTCCAAAAGTTGAGAACCCGAATATCACCACGAAACTCGTGATAGCCAGCACGAAAGCAGAGGACATCTCTTGGACAAATGCTCTAATCCCACAAATCCCGAATTTCAAAATCTTCCGATATGTCAGCGATGACCCTACTGCAGAGTATCATCCTCCAGCAGCTCAAGGACGTGAAGCTCTCATGTACTTCACCTATCTCTTCGACAAATACGAAGACCTTGCAGACGTCAACATCTTCATCCACGCCGAAGAGCATCCTTGGCATCTCGACAGTGCTCTCTGGCAATCGATGACATTCGCCTTATCGCATCTAGACCTTAGCCAGGTCTTGGAGAGACGGTATTTCAATCTCTATACCAGCTTGGAAGGCGGTCGTCCAGGGGGCTACAACACTTCAAAGACGCCACTCCAGACCAATAACTCGGAAGAGCCATACATGGCTGATGCACTTCGCGCCAACTTTGGAAGTGATGTTGTGGTGCCAGAGATACTTCTTGGCCCATGTTGCTCCCAGTTTGCTGTATCTCGGGACGCGATTCTGAGCAGACCGCGCGAGCAGTATGAACACAGTATGAGATGGCTGACAGATACGGATTGGCCGGATCAACTGACAGGACGCGTCTGGGTAATTGAACAGACTTCTATGTGAGTTCGTCATGACTGACAGTTCGGTTCTAGGAGCACATGTGGCCATTTCTGTTTCTGCGCGATCAAGCGATAGATCAGAAGACCGAATGGCGAGCGTTGTGTCGAATGTATGGCGTATGTTTCAAGAACGCGAGTGATCATCAACAATACCAAGATGTATGGGCTGAAGTAGTGCAGCTACGTGAAGAGATCGGCTTCGGCCACGAGGTGCTGAGACCGTGGAGCGTTCGCAGGATCCGACGACGCTTGAAGGAGCTGACTTACCACTTGGAGCAGAGTGTTCTCGAAGCACTGGAGCGAGGACTTGATGAGAAACAGCGCTATGAAGCAGGAATAGACATTAATGCATCATAGATGTCGGCGCAAGATCGCAATCGCTCCTTCAGGGTGCTGCAGCACACTTTCACCCAAGGACTAAATCAAGAAGCAGAGACCTTGCGCTTTTTTCAGAGAAAGCTGCACCTGCGGGCGTCGCTCCAGGCAACATCTGAGAAGCACTTTTTGGCCGCGGCTAGCCTTGTTGACGAGGCAGACTCCATTCTGTCAGAGAAAGATGTGCCTTCTTGCGATTATTCTGGGAGGGGGCCGCCAGGTCATCCGCCGAAGGCCATCGTCTTCCACTTTTTATTCTGCTCCAGAAAGTCACGCCGTGCCAAGCGCATTGGCTGAGAAGACCTAAAAGCTTCAGAGAAAGCAATACTTTTGGCATATTCTTTTGTGCATTCTCTCCGCATCGACGCAAAGCTATCGCCGCAGAAAGAATGTGTCACTATCATCAAAAACGCCATTTTCATCGATCAAATCATGCCACGAGCAGCTTGAAGCGGCTGCGGTACGTTCTGCGGAAGTTACTAGGCTCGGAGTCACCTGGATTTTCTAGTGGAGGATCTGGCTCACAAAAGATTGCGTCAATACGAGAATGGATACGGAGCACAAAATATCTCGCGCTACTACTCGCATGCAATTCATCATCTCGCTTCGGGCTGACAGTCGTTACAGTTCCGTTGCCTACATTTATTGGATACATTTTGGAGATCCTTGGAACGGGGTGTGATTGACTTTGGATTGCGATGATAATTCTACTGGAGGTGAGCGAACTGAACATTGACGGCTACGAAAAGCTACCCATTGCATTCAGCTTCTAGGAGTGAGAGGTGTGCGTCTGGTTCCCCTCATCAGCGTCAACATTTTGATCTTGCGACTGTGGTTCAGCTTCCGGCTCTTGGATTTGCTCGATTTCAAACCCGATGTCGACTGTCTCCTGGGCTTCTGTCGAGATGTCTTCGGATGGCGGCTCAGCAACGTCCTCGTCAACTGGCCGGTCATCATCTCGTCGAATCCAAGACTGAGACGTGGCGACCCTCTGCTGATAATCTGGATCATCCTCACCTCTGCCGAAACCTCTTATCTTCCACAGCTTCGCAGCTTGCAAAAGCACTGCTGGGTAATCTTTGTCGCTTGGCGGTGAACTGTGGTACACATCATTGTAGATCCGACTCAGCGTGTGTTGGATATGATAGGGGTAGGGATGATCATCGTGCACAGTTTGCGGAGCGCATTCCACTGCGTCGAATGCCCTGCGTGCCCTCAGCTGCAAATTAGTCCCCTCGATCGGCGGTCCTTTCAGAAACGGTGTCGTCGTCCGAGCTTCAATGATTTCATACGCTTCCATAGCTTTTATCATGACACCACGTCTCAGATTCTGGATCTCGCAGACTCGGGGGTTGTCGTCGAGGATTTTGGCCAGGTTTTCCGCGGTGCAAAGTAGGGCATCAAGATTACGCATCGTCAGGCTTTGGGCCGGATGACAAACTGCGTTCCGTAGTGACGTGACCGAGTACATACTATCGATCACCGTCTCTCGTGTTGCATTGCACATCTGGAGTGTCTTTTCAGGACGACCGCCCCAAGACAGACCAGACTTTTCGATCTCGTCCCTGCCGAAACGGACTTGGTCCCAATGCTCTCCGAATTGTGCACGCGCTTGTTCGGGCCAATGTGCGTGAAATGCGTACCAGAAGGTCTGCTTCGCAAGGGCGTGCGCTTTGTGCAAAGCAGTATACTGGTCTTCCCAGCCGATGTAGATGTACTGGGCAGGGCTTTTCCAAAACTCGTCCAGACTAGACTGTACCGGATCCCATTGCGGATACTTCTGCCTCTGTTCCCAGAGAGCATTCCAACTTATACACTTATCGCATATCATATGGTCAGGCTCGGGCTCGCGCTCTGGAGCTGGCTTCCACCGATCATCCTCTGGATCGTCATTGTCGTTGTATTGTACCTCTTCGACAAGGTCAGCATTCCGTCGCTTCGCCTGCCTTTTGGCTTGCCAGTATTTCACTGGGCCAGTAATCAGTCGTGTAAAGATCTTGCAGAATCTTTTCCTGACACGAGTGGTAGTGGATACTTGAGGATAATCTTCGTCTTCGAAATATGCTTCATCCTGGTTAGCTTCTTCGCCTTCGAAATATGCTTCATCCTCGTTAGCTTCTTCTTCTTCGAAGTCTGCTTCATTCTCGTTAGCTTCTTGGGTTGACTGGTCAAGTTGCTCTTGCAGTCTCACGTTGTTCTCGCGTAGCCAATCATTGTCGTATTTCAGCTGTGAGACCTGCTCACGTAGCCGCGCGATTTGACAGTCATCATTCTCCATCTCGTTCTCAGTTTGCTGATGATCGTCTTGGTCCGTCATATTTGCTTGCTGAGTTCTTGAAGTACGGAGATGCAAGAAGACCAATATTTAAGCAAAAGAGTGCAACGAAAACACAAAAGCATTATTTCTTTGTCTCTCAAGTCTATGCAACACTTATGCACAGCAGCTCTGTTAGCAGCCATCGAACAAAGGCAAAGTGTGGAGCAATGGGACAGAAAGAGAATTGGGAACGCTGCGGAGAGATGTCGTGTATTGGGTAATTTCATGTCAGTTCATTGTGGGGGTAGCTACCATGTGCCTGCCTCCATTATCCTTCGCCTCCAAGATCCCTGTCTAAGCCGCACAGAGCTGCTCTGGCAGTACAATCTTGTCTGAGTCTCCAGTCCCGAATGTCAATGTCTCTGTCAACCTGACTTCGATCCCGCCACTCAGGCTCGCCCT
Organism: Cercospora nicotianae; assembly: GCA_029490675.1. Taxonomy (NCBI): domain Eukaryota; kingdom Fungi; phylum Ascomycota; class Dothideomycetes; order Mycosphaerellales; family Mycosphaerellaceae; genus Cercospora; species Cercospora nicotianae. The sequence continues at coordinate 3,858,256 of JANQAT010000007.1, read as the reverse complement.
CCCCTCGACTATTCATCGCAATGTTATGCGAAACTCGTCTCGGGATATCCTTTCTCCTCGCCTTGACTATTCGCCGTGATGTTCTCACACGACACTCGTCTCTGGCTCAATTCACCTGCCCTGCCCTCGACCATTCGTCGCGATGTTATGCGACACTCGTCTCGGGAGTTCCCTCCTCTTTGCCTTGACTATTCGTCGTGATGATGATTCCATCCGACACTCGTCTCTGGCATATCTCTCATCCGTCATCGCAGTGGCGTGGCTGTCATCAGTCGATCTGAGACTCGGCTTCCGAAGAGCGTGCGCAAAGCTCACCAGCGAGGACCAGCAGTGTCCTTTCTCCGGCGGCTTTCTGCTTCCTGTCTCATCGCATCGATCAGGAGTGGGATGTCTTTCTCCTTTGGTAGCAGGGAGAAGCCGTAATCCAGGGAAGTGCGACACACTGCCTTGGAACAATTGTCCATCGTTGGAACGACCGAGTGAGCGGCCAACTCCAGAAGCTCGGCCCACGTCTTCTGTGCCTCCGCCTGCAGCCTGTCTCTGAGGCCCTGCATGACAACCACCTCTTCATTGTTGCCAAGCATACGCGGGAGATCCTGAGCTGTGGCAAGCAGGTAATCAAGACGCTCCGTCGTGCATGCTTCTTCATGGCTGCCTTTGGTGCGGTTGCAGGGGTGGCAAGCAGCGTTGCGCAGCCTGACCGCGGCGTCCAGAGCCACTTTACCCGCCTCCTCGTTCCCATTGAACACAAATCGGAATGATGTGCGCGTGAGGAGATCATCCATCATCTCTGTGCGGCCCCAACCGACCCATTCTGGGCAATCCCACTTCTCAAAGCACCCTTCTCTGTCTTTCTGCTCGTACGCCTTGTACACGGTCCGAGAAAGGGATAGCAGGGCTTCGCGGAGAACGTCGAGAATGACCGCTGCACCCACGCGCGAGTAAGCCGAGGGCTCCCAGAATGCCTTTTTATCGTCCGTCACTGTGAGGGTGAAAGTCTCCTCACCAATGTCATCCCAAGCAGTGGTTGAAGTGGGCTGTTCACTCTGCTCCCATGTCTCCGTCCAATCTGAGGCGTCATCAGCCTCGGTGGCATCGTCAGAGCTAGCCTCAGCGGAGACCGCGTCGGCACCACCCTCTTCGCTCTGAAAATCGTCCGAGAAGTAACCCGAGTCAGATCCAGATTCGTTGGCTGGGAAATCGATCTCGCCCCAGAGAGTTGCACCGTCCCGTGGCTTTGTCTCCGCACCAGCGCAGTCGGTCGATGCCGAAGCATCTTGATCTTGATTGACTCGAACGTCATTCGAGCGGAGAGAGTCAATCTTAGCAGTGAGCTCTCGCACCATCTGCTTGAGGGCCCGGTTTTCCACTTCTCTGAGCTGAGCCAGAAGGTAGTGTTCGCATGAGGCGGCACCGCAGTGGCAGGCGTCGAGCGTCAAATCTTGGAAGCAGTCCATTGTGAAGGAGTACTGCGTGATATTCGGTATAATAGTCTTGTGTGTAGTGATTGGTATAGTCTTGTGTGGTCTGAGTACTCCGTGAGCGTCGGTGATATGCAGTGTTGTCTTCTGATACCAGTATGCGAATGGAGTGAACAAGAAGCAGGATCCAGCAGGGGACGCTGTAATCTATATAGTTGGAGAGCATCGAGAAGCGGGTCGTGTCTCCCGGTTCACCCAAAAATTCACTATATTAAACGCATGAGGCCTCAACCACATCTTCACAAAATGTGAATTGCGTCCTCAAATTGTTCACCTATCCGCTCTTGAGAAGATGGTACGGGTAAACTCTCAATCCCCAAATGACCTAGAAAATGGCAATCCATGGTAAGCAGCCGCCAGTCAGAAACTTTCGTTTGGCCACGATTTGGACAACGCATCAGGACGAACATTTGATGGCCATCGCAGCAGTGTACCGAAAGTGTTTAAGCTTGTGCACACGTGACAGTATTTCTGCTGGCATGCGCTCTAGCGCGTCGTCCGTGATGAATAGGGCATCACGAGCAAAGTCGAACCAGGTCTTGGCAGGTGAACCGCTGGGTGAAGCAAAAGTCAAACTGTACACTTTTGAAATTTCTTCTCGTGCCTCATGACAGACGTGAGCCATGTTTGGCGGTGTGCCGTTTGACTTGAATTCTTTGCCATTCCATGATAAGACGATGTTTCGTGGCTCGGGTATACTGAATTGCCAGATGGCGATACGTAGCTCGGCTGGGAGAGAGGAAAATGAAGCCATGGCTGAGGTCCGGAATGGAAAGGTTTTATTCATCTCAGGCTTGAACAAACACTTATAACAATGAGTTTGACTCTCCTTCAAACGACAAATGCATCAGATTCCGGGATCGTCCTTAATGGATCTTGAGCTTGCTTGCTCATGGTTTGGCGGCTGCAGACTTCTCATCAGTCGCACGCGGCGAAAGCCGGTATTACTTTCAAATCATTCCACCTCCTCGCAGTTCTGCCGAGTTGCGATGACCCGAATTGCGGTTCTTGCTCGGCGAGATTGTTCACGTTGCGCCGCGAAATCGATATCGTCGCCAGGCCGAACCTCAGGCGCAAGCCGCAAGCCGCCAGCCGACGGCCGCTCCCTCCCGCTAGCGCCCGTCGGAATTTTCTCAAGTATATATGCAGCTTCTACCTCGCCCTCCTCTTGATTCTGATCAGCGATGCAAGTCTACCCCCAACCCACCCCTACACTTCGAATCACCTACTAACAATGATGCAGTTTACTTCATAGAATCATTTCTATAGTAAACATCCACAACTGTACTTCTCACAGAAGCTACAGACTCCAACCTGGCTGATGAGTCGAACCGCGGCGCCCAAGAGTGAAGCCAATGTGTCGGCTTCTGTCGATGGCAATGATCTCGCCCTGCTTGAGCGTCTGGCTTCGGCCGGCTCTCGTAGGTGGGTACTGTCGGTCGTCTGACAGGGCATTTTCATCAAGAGCTTGGTCGAGTAAAGACTGGGTATTGGAGAAGAGGTGCGAGAGTGGTTGGGATTTTGGCTTGAGAACACGAGGTGGGAGAGGTCAAAGGCCTGCCGTCGAGGGTCAGTCTGCTCAAGAGGGCGGAGAACCGCAGCGCGGGAACGATGGAGCTTGTGGTGCATCGTGCAAAGGACCAACGAAGGGTGAGCACATGCGCGACGCGAGTGCAAATAGTCAGACCGCCGTGGGCGGTTCCTATGAACATATTCTGCATCTCATCTATCTGCGCTGCGTCATACTTCCTGTAAGCTGTTGCTGTCCTGAAAATTTCTGAAGGGCTCGAAGCTCGAGTCAGATTTTATCTCCACACTCTCGAGGTTGCCAGAGATGGCGAAGGATGCACGGGGACTCTTGAGATTACTGCATCAGGATCCCTGAACGGCAGAGGCTGAAATTGCGAGCAGTATGGTTGATCAGAGTCGAAGATCGATGCGACGTGCATCGGCGGCATCTCTGTTGCCAGTCGGATCTGCATCTCTCGGGCGCGTGTATATTGAAATAGTCCGATTTGACCTCATTCAGTTTTCAACCTGCTTTCTTGCTTCTCCGACTGCCTTCTTTCTTAGTGTCCTTCTTCCCGACCTTCTCTTTATACTCGATCATCTGCTTGACCGCTTCCTCCTCATCTTTCGCGTCCTGTTCTTCCCGCTTGACCTTCGCGCGATATTCTGCCCCTCTCTTCTCTGCCTCTTCTACCATCTGCTCACTGTACTGCCATAGCTTCTTCTGCACATCCTCATCCTCCACATCTTTCCTCAAGAATGTCCTCTCCTTAACCTCTTTGAGCAGTATTCCGCCTTCACTTCGCGCGAACTTCTCCTCCATGCTGGCATAGAGGAAGCTCTGTGCCCCAGCGTCGGGCGATTTGAGTATCAGCAGCCAGAGTGGGTATGTGATCAGGTAGAGGAATAGGCCAAAGAGCGAGCCCCGCGTCATCCATCGTCTCATTCCCGGTGTCCTGCAAAATCCAGGATCTGCCAGAACGACTTTGGCATTATTCGGAGCTCCATCCGGTCGCTTGTACGCAGACAAGTGCTTCTGAAATGCGAGCGCAAAAGTCGTAAGAGCAAGCTTGCTCGTAGCGTACGCATTACCAGGGCTGAACTTGGTAGGCGGCGACGCTGCCTTGTCTGATTTTTTCTTGCTGTCCTTGCTCCTGAATTCACCACCTTGCGTGATATGCAACAAGTCTCCGCCCAAATATGAGTTGCACGTCCCAAAGATCACCCTGACGTCTCGATCCGGAGGTTGCGCCCTCAATGCCGGACTCAATATGCTCAACAAGTGGAAGTTGCCCAAGTAGTTGATCTGCCAATTGACCTCCACGCCCTCATTTGTGCTCTGAATCTTGCTCTTTCCTGATGTGATCGTGTTCGCGAACAGCATGACCATGTCTAGTCGTCTCGGTGGAGCGTTGTCGATCCATTTCGTCGCAAACGTTCGAATGCTATGGAGCGAGGACAGGTCGACTTGTTCGGCAGTGATGAGCTGATTGTCGGTATCTTCGCGCAGGTCCTGAATGAAGTCGACAATAAAGGGGTCGGACAACGAGTGCTGCGTCAAGAGGACAATTTGCGCTCCTCGTGTTGCTAGTGATCGTACTGTAGCTTCGCCAACGCCAGAAGTGCCGCCCTATGTTGCGACGTCCGCTTAGCAAGTTTCGCGCACATTGTGAAGGTGATGTCGTACCGTCACAAGAATGACCTTGCCGTGCATGTTCCTCTCGCTCGTGTTCTTTGCGCCCTGGAAGAAGGTTTTGAGCAGCCATAGCACGAACAGCCACGGAGCTGTCTTGAGCAACGGCCAGAGGTATGGAACCGAGTCGATGCCATCGAAAAGGGCCTGTGCGGCGATGTAGATGGCCATTGTGACCGATAGTGCCCTTGCCGGGCGGCGAAGTTGAGAAGCAGTGGACGTGAAAGCGAATGTGAAAGTGGTAAGCTGGACCACTCGGCAGCGAAAACACCCTGCATGAAGTTATCGCCGCTTAAGACCGATACCGCACTCAACGAGTTGCAACAACCAGCACCCATTGCAGCTTCGTGGTATCTCAATGTACGCGGTACGAATGATCAGCAGAGAGTGTGGTCACAAAGATAAAACGCTGGACGCTTCAATCTTGGAAATATGTACCTTTCCCTAAAAGTACAGTCTTTCATGCTCCCAGCGCCATGCTTCTCTCATCATCCACAAGGCTCCCAGCCATATGTGCAGACGCATGTGGTCTACTGTGTCCCTGCGGTGCAGCTTTGACCGTCTCCGTCCCAGGTAGGTTCCAGCCTACCCGAGTATGCTCGCCAGAAACTTGCGCCAAATGGGTATCCAGAACTCATTCCAAGTTCATTGACGCGAAGCTTCAGCCTCGCTTCATTACACGAATCTTCGTTGATTCATTCATTCATTGTCCATTGCGCCCGTGTCAGGCACTCCTCAGCCCGGCGCACTGTACGACTCTCTAACTGACAGCGAATGAAAGAGCCGCCAGCTAGTCGAGAGCTGCTTCCCAGGCTTGATGTGGTTGAGCGGCTGCGGTGAGCACAACAATGCATGTCATTTTGGTGCGATCCACGTGAAGGGCTCTCATTCGATCAATGGTCTTCGCTGCGCGCCCACCATCGTCACACCAAGAGCCCTAAGACCTGCCGGATCATTTGCCTTGATGATGGAAGCTGCAGGCAGCATAGGGTTCTCAGGCGAGATGTGTGCTGCATCCTTCGCTGCCTGCTCGATCGCTTCCATTTCTTCCTTGCAGCCGGCGTGATCGAAGGGACATACCACTATCGGTTGTCGAAGCAAGATATCTCGAGCTGAAGACATTTTTGCCTAGGAAGCAAATCAGCGAAGTTAATGGTCCGAACAGCAAGTCATGCCTTACCTTCACTGTGAGATAGTACTCAATCTTGTACAGCGTTCCAGTGGTGGTGAAACCGCTCACGGCATACATCGGGAACTCTTTTCGTCCTCTCGGTAACACGCCTTCGTTGTCTCTCAGCTCTCTGGCAGGAAATACGAGGCCTAGATTCGTGAAGTAACCTGCTTCGGGTAGTTTGACGCCTACACTCTGCTTGTGCTTTGCCAACGTCTTCGTCTTCCGCAACGGCTCGTCTCCTTCTGGGTTGTAAATGATCTCTTCGTCAATGCCCACAGTTATGTCCTGTATCGTGACTCGTTTCGCCTTACTCGTCCAGTCAGGATTTGGTGACAGCTTGATGTACACTGAAACTGGATCCAGCGGCCCGTAACTCCATCGCGGGAGACTGATTCCAAGTGTGACGAGGTGGTCTGAGACCTTCTCGGCGCTTTCTGGTCGATTGTACATGCCGAATGTGCTCAATGTGTCGTAACGAGATATAGGGACCGGGAAGGGGTACTTCCTTTGCTCTTGATGCCCTTGCTGCACAGTGACCACGATCTCGTAGTACGTCTCAGCTGTTCTCTTGTCCAATTGCAGACTCGCTGGAGGTACACGCCGCGCAATCTCCTCTCCTCCTCGTCCGTATGGTATGAATATCACAAATGGTAGATCCATGCAAAGTATCGACTCTGACTCTTTCCCTGGCGGACATCTGAACAGGAGCATCTCTTTTCCCACGATATCTGTGATCTCTTTCCGGTTCGAGGAGTTGAGGTTCCGCACGAAGGAGTCGGCATTTGGCTGAATCGATTCGCGCCGCTGCAGCGACACAGTCACCAGCGACACCTGAACTGGAGCGCTGACTCCGACACCAGGTCGAATCTCAACGCGGCCTTCTATACGAGGCTGCAGCAGAATGTCAGCACCTTCTTGTATGCCATAAAGCGCACAGCACATCCACCTACCAAAGTCGCAGATATGCCTGGATACCCCACCAAGAAGTTGCTGTTGGGCGGCCCAGAAACCCTCACGAATGCGGCCATTGCTCACGAGAGGCGCGAGGAGAACTGCGTGTTCGTCTTGACCGCATATGGTTTACGCCATGCGGCAACCTGGCCGCCTGTGGTTTGCAATTATCCTCTTCGCTCTGCGCTTCCCTCTCCCCGCCTCTGTGATATGCCAATGTCGTCGCTGCTCGACCAGTCCAACGGCGAGCCCGTGAAAGTGCCGCGAGATCGCGGGCGTGAGATACTGTGAATTCGCAGACGGGACAACGCGAGCATGCGTCGCTTGAGCTCGTGCGGGTCGCTCCTAGTTTGTAGTCCGGCGCGCGGGTTTGACGTGCATATGCCAGGCAGAGTAGCGATCAGGGAGGCGCAAGGCTGCGTGCGTGTTCAAGGTAGCGGGCGGGTCCTGCAACGCGGTGAAGGGCGACTCCAAGAGTAACGGTGACGATTCTACGCTCGAAGAAATGCCTGGTAATCGCTCTGTTGCACAACAGCAGCAGCGGCGTAGTGGTGTCGGGATCGCTGGTGTCGACCTCACCAAACATGGGCCGCTAGCTGACCCGTTCGCTCGTGCCGCCAGAGCTGATCTACCCTGATCCCTCCCCATTCGCCGACTCGTCTGCTGCTGGCACGACAACACGTCAGGTCGTTGTACTTTTCAGCTGGCTGGCCACCGACTCTCTTCTGTCGCGATCCCCCACATCATTCTCCGGCTGACTCTACTGTCATCCATTGTTCTGGACCGATCCAGCTGATGCTCTACGGCTCTCCTTGGCAGGTCTGAGCAGGCTACGCCGAGGTGTGACGAGCTCGCATTGCAGATTCTTGGTCGTAGAGCAAACATGTCGGTCACACTGTTCACGACGCACGGCAATATCAAGGTCGAACTCTTTTGCCAGGCTTGCGAGAAGACGACATACAACTTTCTAGCTCTTTGCGCCAGCGGTGCTTACGATGGATCGCCGTTTCACAGATTGATTAAAGATTTCATGATTCAAGGTGGATCTCCCGCCAAGGGAAGCACCAAGGAATCGACATCGATCTGGGGCGACAACTTCGAAGACGAAATCAAGCCCAGTCTACGCCACCACCAAAGAGGAATGCTCTCAATGGCCAACAAAGGACCGGCCACCAACGGTAGCCAATTCTTCATCACTCTCGCCGCAGCTTCACATCTAGACGGCAAGAATACTGTGTTCGGGAGGGTCCTAGAGGGCTGGGACGTACTTGATAGAATGGAAGAAGTGCCGGTGGACAAGAAGAGCAGGCCGCAGGAAGCGATCAGGATACAAAGTGTCCAAATACACGCCAATCCTCTAGCAGAACAACAGCGGTGAAGCAGATACGAGACCGGGCGTATGCCTCGAATATGCACGTTCCTTAGATGACGGTCTTCATGCGTGCGAGAACACGGACCGACCTGCCACTGCTACTGTCTTGGTCCAGACGTACGATCACGACGATGCGCAACAAGAAGCCACATTGAATATGGAGCAGCTATTAGAGCGCAATATGTGTGTGCCGCACGCCGCGATGTCACAGCAGCGTGTCGCTTGTCCGCAGCAGTGACCGCAGCTCTGCACAAATGGAGGCGTCCGATGCTTGATCGAAGTTGAAACGTACCTTGCTTGGGCTGCAAATACATTTCGAGTATTCGACGATTAGAGTCCTCGAGGAAGTCGGTGAAGTCAAGAAGGTAGGAATATTGAAACGCGCATGTGCAATGCACGAAGTGAAGTCAGAACGCTCCTTCCCTCATCATTTCTGACACGCGCCTTCCTCCCCAATCTGCCGTTCCCTCAACTGCCTGCACATGCAGCGTCGTCTTCACTTCACCAACCTCCTCCTCACACTGGAGCTTTTCCTTTGCGACTCCACCTAACAACAGCGTTTCACCTTCATCTCGAGTTTCTCCGCTCCCCGCGCAGAGGCGCGTCACCACGCCACCATGACCGACCTCTGCAAGAATTGCGGTTGCTGTCACCTGGGCGTTGATCCGTCGCCCTGCCAGAAGATGCTTGAGTCCTGTCACACCTGCAAGCAATGGGGCCACACCACGAACTTCTGTCCTTTGGGCGTACGCGACGCGAATGGTCAGATCGGACCGTTGGTAGGAAGCGCATTTGCTCTTCGAAAAGCGATGGATTCCTGACGTTGCCTAGTATTGGATGATCTGCTCTAACTGCGATCGCTGGCATCTTCCACAGCCATGCGAGATCCCGCTCCAACAATGCACTCAGTGCGGCAACTATGGACATCTCGCGCATTACTGCCCAGTCAACCCGCGGCCACTGAGACCCATGAGAAACAATGTCCAGCCTCCTCCTCCACCGGCAGCTGGTACTGACGGCAAATGGAAGCGCGAAGATGACGAGGAGAACAACAGACTGATGGTCAAGCTGCCGTTGGCGGTCCTCGACATCAAACACGTTCACCCATGTGAGTGTAGCTCCGCAACAAATTTGCCGCATCAACCGCTGACCCGCTACAGCACTGCTTGCGCAGATTCGCAGGAGCTTGGTGAACGAGGTCACTCAGCTACTTCAGCAGCATACGCGCGACGACGTCCTGGCTTTGTTCATGCACGGCGTTCCTCTTCCGCCGTCTGGCAGTCGCCCGGAGGGCGGGAATCGCCCTGTCAACCAGATGGAAGCATTCAGACCCAGCAGTGGGTATGCTTCGGCGAAGGTGTCTGAGCATCAGATTGCCCCGTCGCCATCGGTAGAGCAAGTGGCAGTGGCTCGTATTCCGGTCACACCAATCACTGCAAAGAAGGCAAAGAAGAACACCGGACAGAAGCCATGTGCAGATTGCAAAGCCAGACATCAGAGGTGCAGACACATCACTGCCGACGGTGAACGTCCGGCAGGCCCTCCCGCTTTGCCAGAGTCTGCAGATCATGAAACGCTGCAGCCAGCTTTTGAGCAGCATCTCGCCTTGGATTCCGCGCTTCATCAGAGTCAAGTCGAAGACGTGTTCGCCAATCAGCCGATGCTCTCTGGCGCTGAGCAAATGGGTACAATTTCATCGGATCTTACGCTGAATGCTCCAGCTGTCGGATTTGTTCCCCAGGACAGTCACCAAGAGCAGGCATGGATGCTCAACACAACTGTCAGCGATCTCAACATGCTAGCCGAAGCTGCGCAACAGGTGAATGCTCAACTGGAGCAGACGCCATCGAATGATCACGTCCTCGCTCAAGCCGGTGTCGAGATCCACCCTTCGAGTGAGCATTTCAACGCCATGGACTTTAGCCAGCTTCTCAACAGTGAATCCGCGGCTCTTCCCACGAACGGCGATGCACACGATGGGCAGTTTCATGGGGTGCTTGGTATTTCATCAGAAGCCGACCATCCGAGAAAGCGTTCCACTCGAAAGAAGAGTAAGTCATGTACAACCTCTGTCGGCGCGCGTACTGACTGATGCCAGAGACGTAGAGATGCTATGAGACCCTGTCTCCGCACGTCAGCCCTAAATATGCTCTCTTCCACCCAAATTGCAGCGATGCAATTCTTTTATTGCTCTATGATTACAGCATTACTTCCACGACGGTGCCATTCTTTGCGTCAAAGGCAATCATCAGCACTCCAGCAGTGCTGAGAAAAGGTCGGCAATAGCTCCAATCTGTCCGCCATGGACAGCATAATTAATTATAGACGCTGCTCGGAGTAGCGCGCAGACTTACTTGCTTCGAGATAGATGTCGTAGCAGTGGGTGTAATATACTTCTGATGCTCGTCCGTAAGGACGCGTATTGCATCGTGTCTGCTGCCTTCTCGGCCATGCAGACCAATGCTCAATAGGATGAATCCTCATGGCATCGCTTTACGAATCTTCGATCGTTATCAATTTTGCTACTAAGAGTGCTCGCTCAATGGTGTCTGCTTCATGCTTTCCATGTTTTAGGGGACATTTCTGTCAACCTTGTCGAGCTACCTTGTGTCGACGAGTCGCACATGCAATCCTTCGATTCATAGCGCATTGCACACCCTCGTCGGGGCGACGGATGGAATATCCGCTTGATATCCAAGATGCATGAAGATTCCGCTGGAGTCTTTTCCGAAGTTGTCGGAAACAGCACGCCATTGACGCCGTCCTCGGCAGTAGCCCCGCTCGAGCTCCTCTTCACCAACCAAGACCCCCATGGCGCAAGCATTGGGGGCTATCGAATTCAGGCGCATCTATCTCCCGACGTAGCAAATCTCAGTCATCCTGCTAGAGAAAACTTGTCAAGATAAGCCAGCCCACCTCTCTTTATGAGTTTCTTCCAGCCTAAACACTTCCTCCGCACATTGAACAGCTTCGCGAAAGCACAGCCCGCGTCCTCTATCCTCACTCGAGCTACGACACGAAATATGGCTACTGCTATGGGAAAGCGCCTTGAAGGCAAGACGATCGTCATCACGGGAGCTTCTTCTGGCATTGGAAAAGCTACCGCACAAGAGTTCGCTCGCACGTCGCCGAAAAATCTTAAGATCGTACTTACAGCTCGCCGAGTCGATGCGTTGAAGCAATTGGCAGCAGACATCAACAAGGAAGTGGGAGATGGCGTCAAAGTGCTGCCCGTTCAACTGGACGTCAGCAAGCCAGAGGAAGTGAAGCAATTTATCCCAAACCTCCCACAAGAGTTCCAGGACATCGACGTCCTGGTCAACAACGCCGGACTCGTGAAGGGAGTGGACAAGGCAGGCGAGATCAAGGACGAGGACATTACCGTGCAGTTTGCGACAAATGTGACAGGCCTGATCAATATGACGCAGGAAGTCCTCAAGGTCATGAAAAAGAAGGGAGAGTCCGGAGCAGGAGATATCATCAACATTGGATCGATCGCTGGTCGTGAACCATACCCAGGAGGAAGCATCTACTGCGCTACGAAAGCTGCTGTGCGATCTTTCACAGATGCTATGCGGAAAGAATTGATTGCGACGAGGATAAGAGTTATTGAGATTGATCCTGGTCAGGTAGAGACGGAGTTCTCGGTCGTGCGATTCTACGGTGATAAGGAGAAGGCGGATGCAGTGTATAAGGGTGTGACACCTTTGACGCCAGAAGATATTGCTGAGACGATTGTGTTCTCCGCTGGGAGACCGGAGAATGTGGTCATTGCTGACCTGCTCGTCTTCCCTAACCACCAGGTGAGTTACTCCAATAAGCTTTCAAGCCGCTTTGGTCCTCCTAAGAATCACGCTGACTGTATGCATAGGCGGCTGCTACAGTCATGCACAGGCGATCGTAGACATGCTTTTTCTAACATGTGTTTGATAGGCCGGTGCAGGCATACTGCACAGGAAACCGACTTCCAAGATTTAGAAGTTTATATACCTCTTTCAACCTGGAGCACTTCTCCTGAACTTTCCTCAAGCTTTCAAATTGTCGCAATTTCGAAACACTGTGACTGGATTTGACTTCGCACGGTGGCTCACCGCCATTGAAGGCCAAGGCGCATGCTAAGGGATTCACTGTGAGTCATACAGATCACAATCATATACGGCCATTAGCACACCTCGCCGTGGATCACGTGCTCGTAAGTTGTCCCAGACAATGCAACAGTTTCCAAACACACGCTTACATTCCACAGCTTTAGCTCAGTGGTAGAGCGTGGGATTGCAGTCAATGCAAGTATCCTAAGGTCACTTGTTCGACCCAGTACGTACTTGCCATGATTGCCTCTACGCGTGCAGAATCTAACCAACTGTAGGGTAGGGAGCTCTCTGCATCCAACTTTTTGACCCTTTTGCTCTGTCTAGTGCCTTCAAACGTTGTAGTTGAGCTTTTGTTTTGATGTCTGAAATTCGTTGTCAGCGCAGAGAGAGCGCCTGGAACGCCCCCGCATACTATCTAGAGCATTGTATGGTATATGTTGTAGGAACTGATGTTTTTACTATAACGGAGAGGCTTGGCTTGCAGACCCGCTTTATGGTGGCTTGAGGCATCTGAAACTTACCTGCCCAGTTGTCTGTTGTCTTATCAATGCATTATGTTATTGCTGCAATTTAGTCGATCGTTCGCGGTGCAGCATTCGTTGTGTTGCGTGTGATTGTGTTGCGGCTGCGCACAGACGCCAGAAAAGTGGGTCCGCCTGAGTGAAGCTTCTGGAAACGGCCTCAGGCACCACAAACGAACTGAATACCATATTCTCGGAAACAGATCTTTTCAGAACACAGTTCTGACGCTAAAACGTTTCGACGCTGGTTGAAGTTCTGCTGAGCGTTCTTCGGCGTCAATATCGTGTCTCAGAATCACGGGTCACAGCAGATGAACATGGATGCTTTTGGTGTGCGCAAGGAGTTTCAACAGGTTTCGGACGAGTATCGAGCTCAGCAGTGCTGGCGCCTGATAGTGGCAGTCTATCTTGAGGGAACATAATACTGGAGAATGACTCTACACGCCAATCTTCCAGCGATATTCTCAAGCATTGATCCAAATGGCGCGCTCCTCTACTTCTTCGCAAAGAACGACATGATGTTCCCCTGTCCTGGCTTGCCACCCTTCTTTGCGGCGGGCTTATTTGTCGAGGGAGCTGGCGCAGAAGTCTTTGCCTTCTTCGGTGCAGGCTCTTCCTCCGAGAACGATTCCCATGCAGCCTCTTCCCGAGTGACTGAAACGCGTTAGCACAGACTCAGAAACCTAGATATAGCCAGGTTCGACCTACCGAGATAACCCTCTTCATCCTTGACAGTCTTTTTCTTCATAACTCTGCGCCTGCCTCTTCTCCTGCCGTTCTCTACAGTCACCGTCTCCTTCGGCTCCTCTTTGGCTGCAGGCTTGTCAATAGCACCCTCATCATGCGCTTCTTCCTCTTCATCTTTCTCAGCTTCTGGTGTCGGCGCAGCGTCTTCCATTGGCTCATCATCCATGTCCATCATTGCTTCGAGATCCGCTTTGCGATCTTTCTTCGTTGGTCCACTTGGTAGTTTCGCTTCCGGCTCTTCGGCCAGACCACTCCCACCATCATCGTCATCATCGTCTGAGAACCCTGTCATATCGACATCCTCAGCTGGAGCAGGCGTGGCTGCTTTTGAGCTCTGCTGAGATTCTGACTTCTTCGCGTTGGCAGAGGCCGCTCCTTTCGCAAAGGACTTGAAGATATTCGATGTATCTTTCTTCGCCGCTGTGGTCTTGCTCGTCGTTGTCTTCGCAGGCTCTGTCGCAGCTTTTGTAGAAGCATTCGAGGCCGTCGAGGCTTGCTTGGTCAAAGTCGGAGGAGCGGCTGCTTTCACTGGCTCAGCCTTCTTCGCCGGGGCAGGTGCGGCTGGAGGAGGTCCATTTCGTCTTTCTCTCCTCTTCACGTTCGGGTTCTGTATCACGCCATATTGTTCCCAGTCTTTTAGCGGATCCTCCGATGCATAGTCCGTCATCACCTTCCGACTGCATTCGGTTAATGTCTGTATATCGCTTAAGCCGTTGGCCTGCAGACTGTAGATGTGTATCCCTGTGATTGCGTCGAATTGTGCTTTTGCCTGTTCCAAGTTCTCTTCCTTTACAATCATGATAGTCTTCACCGGTGTCGAGTCCCGTTCATCCTCGTCTGGTCTCTGAAAGGAGCTACTGGGTAGCGGCGGACTGCTCTGCATAACAGTGTCTTCTCCATCATTTTGGCTTTGCGTCCCGTTCGTCTGAGTGCTCGATTGTTTCGTGCCTGTGACAAGATATGTTGCGTGTACACTGCCCGGCTTCTTCGTGTTCTGCTTGCGGTGGAACTGATACAGCATCCTGGTCGACATCAGCTTCTTCTCCATTTCAAGCATCTTGCTCTGTTTCCATACTGCTTGGCCAGATTGCTATGCACTTTCAATGCACGGCTCAGATTGCGATAGCTCACCAATTGTTGCTCATTGAGCACACTGGCTGCGAGGTACTCGTTGTAGTCTTGCGCCATCTTTTCGGAGCTCCCAAATCGCGTGTCTGGAGAACAGACTCGACGACGCGTAAAGTGGATGGTGGAACGCGTCGCTCAGTTTCGGAACTTCGGGCGCTAATGGATGTACTCCTGCTTCTCCCACGCACCTCCACGCCAAGACCTTCGACTTTCGACTCTGTCCATCTCCTGTACATTCCCATCATGGACGGCGCTGAAGACGACGATGATCTCAAGCTCACCAAGGCATCTGCTGGACTACTCGCAGATCTCGGATCCGACCTCCCCAAAGTGTTATGGCACAAACCCAAGGATCCATCTGCCAGAAGAAAGGCACACAAATATGTCAAGAGACGTGACCTGAATCGGCTTGTTCAACTTGTATGCCCTCTGGAAGCCAATAGATGAGCCTAGCTTATGGCTCAGTGTAGATTGAGCCATTTCAAGGCGAACCACAACTTCTCGATGCGAAGCTGAAGACCATATTGCCGCCGTTAGTGGATGCCTACCTGGAGTACCTTCGGCACGGCGCTGTACAAGATTCTTCGCATCATGACTTCCAATCTGCTATCTGTACTCTGCTCTACACACTCTATAAAGTTCGCGGTTACAAGATTATCGTGGGATTTCTGAGCAATGAACCGAAATACCTCGAGCCAATCCTGGAGAAGCTCGAGCAGACTGTAACTGCAACGAGCTCGGAAGCAAACGCTTGGCAAGTTCCATACGTGCTGCTGCTGTGGTTATCTCACCTTCTCCTTGCGCCGTTCGACTTGAGCTCCATATCCGCGACAGAACCTCCAGCGGATTCGACAAGCTATCTACAGCTTCATCAATTGCCACCGCTAGCGAAAAGAGTTCTTCGGGTTGGACTGATTCATCTCAACTCTCCCGCAAAAGCGCAGGATGCGGCTGCTGCGATGCTCGTGAGACTTTCTGTGCGGCCTGATATTCTCGATGCACGCCTCGGAAATGCCCTGCTAGATGCGAAGCTGCCACAATTGTCCACGGCCACCGCCAGCACGACTGACACATACGAAGTCTTAGGTGCTTTGAAGCTGCTCGCTGGCATCGCTGCAGCTGCAGAACTCAGTTATCTGGTGCCGGCTATTTATCAGGGCTGTGAGGAAGCTTTCGAGGACGAGGCGAATGGCATCCTCAGCTCAAATGCTGTGGCAAAGAAGATTGCGATCAAGACTTTGCGCAACATCGCTATCTTATCGCTACGCTCAGCTGGCTCAAATGGAAATTTGCTCGACTTCCTCCAATCCACAGATGTACTCGAGAATGTTATCGACTATCTCTTGCGATCGTTAGCAGACAAGGACACGCCGGTCCGGTACGCCGCCGCCAAAGCTATCAGTCTCCTCGTACTCGAGCTAGATCGTGACATGGGACACGAAGTCATCCAAGCCGTCTTGGACTCGTTCAAGGAGGACCTGCCTAGGTCATTGAGTGGCATGGACTTCGCGACTGCCAATCCCTTAAGATGGCATGGACTAACCTTAGCTCTGTCGCATACCTTGTTCAAGCGGTCTGCGTCGCCAGAGCAGCTCCCCGACATTCTCGACGCACTGATCTCAGCCTTACAGTTTCAACAGCGTACCAGCACAGGTACTATGCTGGGCACCAACATCCGTGACGCTGCGAATTTCGGCATCTGGTCGCTGGCCCGAAGATACACCACTGAAGAGCTGTTGTCAGTTTCTGCGAACAGCTTGTTCAAGAGCAATCGAATGGCGGAAGAAGACTCCATTATACAAACTCTGGCAACTCAGCTCATCCTATCCGCATGCCTCGACCCGGCCGGCAACATTCGGAGAGGGTCTTCAGCTGCACTGCAAGAAGTGGTTGGTAGGCATCCGAACAAGGTCATTGAAGGAATCTCTCTTGTGCAGATCGTCGACTATCAGGCCGTGAGCCTGAGAAGTCGTGGCATGCTCGACGTGGCCAACAACGCTGCCGCCCTGCATCCACGCTACTGGCAAGCTGTCCTCGATGGACTTCTGGGCTGGCGTGGCCTAGGTTCTGCCGATGTATCCTCACGCGAGGGTACTGCGGCTTCGGTCACGAGGCTTGCTCTCAACACACCGGAATCGATTTCGACTGATGTACTGCAAGATGTCCTCAAGCTGATTGAGGCGTGTCCGGCTCAAGAGGTAGAACGACTTCATGGTCTAGCTCTCGTTGGTGCGCAAGTCACAGAGGCCCACACACCTTCAGCCATGAGGCACATGAGATCACTTCGAACTGCATTCGAAGCCCTCCAAGCAGCTGCTAAAGATTTCTCGCCGCGCGTACTGCGATCTGAATATCCCGCAGCTCTTGCGCGATACTTGACGGCATTCTGCCATGCACTTGAGATTAATGCAGGTCACAGCTCAATTTGTGACAAGGTACTCATCGACAGCATAGACGAGACTGCCGACCGGCTTCTCAATCGTCACAATCTGGTTGTCATACCCGACCTCGTTCGCGCCATGCTGAAGCTCAAGCGAGCAGTGCAAGCACCTCTTGGTTGCATAGAAGCTGAAACCTTGGCCCAACCTGTTGCGAAAGATGCGATGAAAAGCACATTGCAGAATGCTGGCCGAGCCATGGCGCTTGGCGCTTTGGCATCGTCTTACGCTCCTACTGGACTCATGGGCAACGAGGCAGTAGTCGCAACCACAACTCTATGTGCACTACTGGATTCTGTCAACGTGGATTGGCGCATCATGGGCGCCCAAGCACTCCATCTGGTGGTACAACGCGTGCAAGACACAGATGTGATTGACCCAACCATTGCTGATATGCTCTGTGCCGCAATGCATCGAGGCTTGAATGACTACACTATCGACGAGCGTGGTGATATCGGCTCATTGGTAAGACTCCAGTGCATTAGCTGTACGTCCCAGGTCTTCAACACTCCGGCTTTCAGCTCGCACGAGCAAGCAATCCAAATTTTGGAAGCAGACATCTATCGATTGTCTTTGGAAAAGCTTGATCGAGTCCGGCTGCAAGCAGCACAATGTTCCAGTCAGCACCTGATAAAGCAAGTGCCTGCTACAGATGCGGCCAGCGTATCATCACCGGCTTACTTCCAACTCGTGCTTGCGCCACTTTGGCGACACGATCCTCCAGGATATGTTCAGCAAGCATTGATGCAGGGGTGCATCTCCTGCGCGGGCTCGGGTGCTGAGCCTCTACTCCAAGCTTCACGTCAGGTGCTAGCTAGCGGATTGCAAGCAGCGGATTTAAAGATACTGGAAAGGTTCTTCTCGACGTTCATAACAGTTGTCAAAGAACAGCTTTCTACACCCACAACGAATTTGCAACCTGCACTCGCGTTTCTGGCCTTCCTTCTAGATATGCAGCTCCCACAACGTCTTGGCTCGTCTTCAACGTTCAAGTGGCGGAATTTACTCTCCGTTGTGCAGAAGTCGCACCATAAGTCGAACGAAATTCCGAAGATTCTGGCAGCTGTTCATGTGTACACTGGGCTCGCTAATGTGCCAGCGATACGTATGGAGACGATGAAGAAGCTGCTGAGCATGTTGAGCACCAACCCTTATCCCCATGTCAGGATAGCTGTAGCAGAGACTTTGTATGCCATCACGGCAGATGAGGCTTTGCTGAAGTGCGACTGGGCGAGACCGGCGAAGGAGAATGCACATGCTGTCGAGACTCTTGCGAGGTATGCTCAAGAGACTTGAGCTGCTCTAGTCGACATTATGGGATCTTCAGCTAAACGCGAAAAGTCACTACTACGAGCATGGTCTTCTGAGCCTGGCAACGAGTAATTACGTTTCTTAAAGTGACATCTGAGGTGGGATGCAGGGCCGTCGCCAGAACTGGAGACCAGGATTTAAGCTTATTAGAATGCGCGTCTTCAGATGGTTAGACCACGACAGTTGAAGAAACATCTCGAAACATCAAGTGTCGGAAGGAAATGCCATTGAATGAACATGGTCAGCGTGACAGTGCATCACGCGCTCAAGGTGATTCGGCAGGGGTCCATGCGCGCCTCTCGAAGCCACTATCAACGGCAGCGCTCGAGTGCGTCCAAACAAAATTGCAACCGCCGCATCAACTTCGAGCTTGCAACTTGACATCCACTTTTGAACTACAGTGGCTTTCTAGATTCTCTTCGCCGAATGAAAATGGGCGACCGCCGCCTAGGACAGGGGTAATTGTGCTGGAGCGATATCTCGGAAACATGAAGACTGATATCAGGCAGGCCTCCTCTCGTGAAGCATAACCTGCCCGATCCCTTCACAACTGATGCCACGAGAAAGACCCTCGTCGAATCGACCCGACCTTCGATTTTCAGCAATGCTGGCGCATGGCGCCCGTCGCAGAATACACACGCCACGATAGCAGCGCCGCGTCCATCGCCATCGTCCAGCTTGCAGTCAGCGTTCATGAGAGACATCACGCACACCGCGCCAACGTCGAGCTACTTCCTTAGAACGCTATATCTTCCCGCAATACAGTGGTCGCTGCCAGCGAGCTACATGTATTCTGACAGCAAGTACAGAGAATATCTACGACAGCGGCAGAATGTGCGCCTCCACATTGACCCCATTCTTGAGGCAAGTAAAACTAGAACCTCCGGCTTCGAACCATTCAGCTACACAGTGCGCTATACAAAAGACTGACATTCTCTCTATCAGATCTTCCCTCGCAACACCACGCTACCAGCCCGCACAGCAGGCTTTCTGGGGACGCGTATTCTAGTACACCTCGACATGAAGACACTCCTTCTCGCCCAACGAGTATGCCGCTACTTCAACAAATTGATCACTCTATCGCCTCACCTCCAACGCCGCCTCTGGTTTCAGGGCTGCTCCGAGCAGTTCTTCCCCGACCTTCGAGAAATTGACTTACCGAATTTCCTCGATCCTTTGATCGAGAACATCCGAGCCGAACTCGATTTGTTCTATCACTACGATCCGAAGAACATGATTCAAGTCATACTGTACGCTCCGCAGCGTGAGAAGGTATCATTGTTCTATGCATTGGAAGCAAGCTGGCAAAAGATGTTGGTAATGAGGAGTGCTGAGAAGCGGAAGTATTGGCGCGTTGTGCTCCCACCATATGGGCATATCAATATGGGCATCTTTGATACTGCGCCGACTTTCGGACAGATTATCAACGCGATTATTGATGTCTTGACGTATGGTGGGCGCAAGTACAAGGTGATCGTTCCGGCTTGCGGGTAGACTGCTTTTTGGGTTCACAACAGCAATGTGCTGGCGCGATAGATGGAGGGATGAGGCATAGTGCTTGGGTACGGGCCTTTATTGGATGCGCAGCTCATGTCGGTGTGCACAGTGCGGAAGAATAGGGCCGTCAAGTATCGAGGACTGCAAATCTGGATGCGAGGGGTCTGGGGCTGCGAATCGACGCATGCAGTCTCAAAGTGTGCTGATGAACCTCGCTTTGCTACAGCTAGATCGCAGTCCACCGCGTTGGATATGCTGAAGCCTGATCGAGCTGAAATGAATACCGATCATAAAAAACAGAAAGCAGCCCAAATTCAGCCTGCTCCGTAAATGCCGTGATGTCTCTGCTTTCTGGCTTCCCTCTGAGCACAATTGCGCAGCGGGGGTGCTTCGGGGCCACGACCGTCTCCCTCTCAGCTAGCAAGAATCAAGTCCACCAAAGCTCCCATCGTCACCGTCTGACTCCAATCCATCGTCATAGGAAGGACATCGTAAACACACGGTGTGTCCTCATCCTCAACTTGAACGATCAACTCTCCCACTGCCCGCTCGGTAGGCCAGAATACCAGCATATCTCTTCAAGTGCCTCGTCCCAGCATCGCCAACTTGCTCTTGCATGCGAATCTGATCACATAGTCCGTGGCATCCGAATACTCGCGCTTGACCCAAGCATTGATGGCAAGATTTGGATAATAGTAAGTGAAAAATGGGTTGAGGTATGGCCTTGGAAATCGACCTGGTTGAGTCGGTGGCTGAATCCAGAGGTTGCGTCGGGACTGGGCTGAGTCGGAAATCGTTTTCAGCCAAGTTCTGTTGACTCCAGAGCAGTGGAGGAGAGTGCGACTGTTGAGGGAGGATAGGATGTTTGCGAGGAGTTCCGAATTTTCGAGGACATTGTCGACGGCAGACCGAGGCATGCTGATGTTGACTGCGAGGGCAGAGGTTAGTGAGTCATCTGATAGCCAGTGTTACAAGGTATTTACCACTGATCTTGGTCGAAGGTCCTGCGTCAGCTTGATTCTGGGGCTGGTATGTCGGCATTTGGGGCGTATGCTCTGTCCGCAAGCGCAGAGGCATGTTGATGGTCATGGTCATGGTCGCGGTCGTGAGTGCGTGTTCTGGTGATGGAAGCCCGTCTTCAGCAGCATGCAAGGACTTCAGCTGCCGAGCTGAGTCGTGAGAGAGAGAGAGAGAGAGAGAGATGGCGAAGAGCAACAATTAGATGTTTCATGCTTGGTGCAGGGCTCACATCACCAAGAGTGAGTGCGGAAAAGTGGAGAGGTAGCCTGCATTTTCATGTGAGAGCATTGTTGACTCATACGAACGGACGCTCAGTTGATTTCTCTACCCAACCACGTAAGGCTTTGATCCAGGTTTGAACAACAGATGTGGTTTCCTCTCTGCGAGATCCAGAATCGTTTGCGCAAAGACCGAATTCGCCCAGGCAAACCAGCTTCGGGTGTAGTCCTTGATCTTCTCCACGTTGACACTTTCGTGCACCAGACCCAATGGGCTCGCCTTCTTTACCGCTTCCAATAGCTCCGAGATCTCTTCATCATCGTCGCTAGTCATGGCCTGAATAAGCAGCGACATGGGCCAAGCATTGTGCAAACCAACATGCGGACCTCCAATTCCTCTGAGTACTTTGCCCTGCAGAAAGTATGGATTGCCTTCTTTCGACAAGATCATCTTGCGAGTGTTCTGATATGTCTGGTCTTCTTTCTTGACGAATCCAAGATATGGTAGGGCGAGCAGTGAAGGCACGTTCGCGTCGTCCATCAGCAGAGATGAGCCATAGCCGTCGACCTCGAAGGCGAAGACTGGGCCCCACTTCTTGTGTTGGACAACACCGTGCTCCCATACGCCTTTCTCAATTCTCTCACCTCGTGCCTTGAGCTCTTCGCCGACTTTGGGCTTGCCCGATGCTGCGATGATTTCTGCTGCCTTCTTCAGTTCTACGGCCATCATGGCGTTGGCAGGAACGAAGAAGCCAAAGATTGTGGCGTCATCACTCGGCCTGAAAGCAGAGCGAATTAAGCCAGTGCCATAGTTTAGTGGGTTGCCATTGCCCGCCAGGTTCAAGGTCTCAGTGCCAGTATTTGTGTTTCTCTGGAACCGGTACGTTTGCTTGACAAAAGACCCAGTCTTTGGATCAAATGTTGACTGGCTCTGCTGATCAAGCACTTTGAGCAGACTTTCCAATGCATGGAACCAGCGCTGCGTCAAGAAAGCTGTCGATCCGGTATGTTCATAGAACTGATTGCCCAGTCTCAGGAAATGTGCCAAGGAGTCCAGCTCATACTTGCACTCGAAGACCTGGCTTGGCTCATACGCCGGGTGCACATTATCACCTTGTCCGTTGTCGCTCGGCTTCAGCCTGCTCGGCGGAGGTGGCTGGAACGCATTGCAGTATGGAGACTCTATCACATACTCCGCTTGTGTATTGATTGCACCCAATATCAAATTCTCGATCTTCTTGTCTTTCTTTGCCAGCGGCTGATATTGTGCCAGCTGGTTTGTTGAATCGCGAAGCCATGATGCTTGAATGTCGCCCGTCACGATAAAGCTCTGTGGTCCCTTCCAAGCATCTGTTTGTCCCAAAAATAGCTGCTGCATCTTGTTTGCTTCCGCCTGCTTCTCTGTGCCATCCACATGCCACTGCACAGTTGTATCGATCGTATTCGGAAATGCGTTCTCGAAAATTCGCGCGAGATCGGAGTCAACCAGTGAGTGGCTGAGATCTTTGATGATTTTCTCAACGAGGTCGGATTCGAACGTTCGGCAGTGTTTCGAGGGTCGCTGGAAGGGAAGAGCCATGGGGCCATCGCTGAGCGGCTGGCTGCGCGGCTATCAGTCTACAGGCGCATGGGATTGATCTGACTGCGCGACTCTGTGCTTACTGTGGAAACCGCGCATAATGCTCATATGCCGGACAAGCTTCCTTGTATTTCGCCTTGGGAATACCGCTATCGCTGGATGCTGCCACCTTGAGGAATGGGCTGGCAACGACAGCCACTGCAGCTGCTATAGTCGTCTTCATGATGCCACGCTAGCTAGACCAAAGCTTTGGAATTGACGCGGGTATCCAAAGCAAAAGGTTTCAACCAGGTAAAGAGCTGCTCGACCAGGTTCTGACTCGCGATTGTATCATGCCTCTGCAATGTACGCCTGCCGGAATGGACGCCGAGGAATTGGCAAGTCGCTGGCTGCAGCGCTTGATTCGGCTTCACGAGCAATGAAATGGCATCGCCGTAATCTGGAACACACGTTGATGGCGTAGAAGAGGAAGTCGTGGCCTGTGAGGAGCAATGCCTTGTCAAGGAAGGAGAGGTGAGGTTCGTTGTTGTGAAGATCGCGGCCCGCTGGCGTTCCCTGTCCTGCACTTCACCAACACCACTGGTCGACGGTGAGACAACAATCTTAACATTGACATCTACAACAGGAACCTGTTACTCATCATGCACAAGACAATTGACAGCCTTAAGTCTATATGATAGTCTCGATACCAGTTCCGATGATCGCATCCCAAGAACAGCCACAAGCTTCTATGCACGATCACGATAGCCATGACCAAAGTTGCACATCCAGCAATAACCCACTGCGTAGTTTCTTGCAGACCGCTCTTGATCTTGTACGCTTCTTGTGCGATCAATTCCTGGTACCTGAACCTTTTCCCGCTCTGCTGGCGACAAGCTGTGCCAATTAGACCTCAAACTCGAGCTCGTGATGACAAAGTCCATATGGCAGCTTTTCCGGTCGGAAAAGTGTTCGAAGCAGAGGCGAACCAGAACCTGTAATGGTTTTCTTCTAGTGCCGGAACGATGCGATACTTCACACAGCCAGATGGGCAGCGCAAAGTGCGACAGGGGCAGATCGCGAATGTTCCCAATCGTATTTCGACATGTGTCGGAAATTTTTGTCGGTGGTGACTATGACCGAGAGAAAAACCATCTCGCATCGAGAACATATCTCTCGATCATAGCTTGTTCATCGCGCCCTCTATGCCGCTGCCCAAAGACGCTTCAACCTCGGGAGACGCCTGTTCCCAACACGCTCAATACTGAAGCCAAAAGTCGCCCAAAACACTGCCTCAGTAAGTCCCAGACCCATATACTTCGCTTCTCGGGCCAGGCCGCTGACTTTCTCCCAGGCTATATGGGAATTCTGCTCGTGTCCCACCTCGACACGCTCGATCAGAGTTCGAAATCGGGTTGGTACTGAGTGGAGCCAAGGCAAAATAAGGTCCTGGTCCTCGTTCGCGAAGCGAAAAATGGTGCCGCGGCTGTAGTACTGTTTGCAAGCCTTCTCGCGAAAAGAGCGGTCGAGTTGAAGGATCGCTGGAGGCCTGTGAGACTTGTTGACGTCGATGATGAGGTCTGGCGCGATGGCTGTGACGAACTCGTAGATGCGTGAGAAGAGTTCGGGTGGTAGATCTTGGACTCTGCTCGTCACGTCGTCCATGTCGTCCGTGTCGCGCAAGAGTTTGGCGAAGGTGTTTGGTGGTGGTATCGCAAATCGAACTTTGAGCTGTTTTTGAAGTCGTTGTTGAAGGCGATTAGTGGCGGATTTGGCTTGTCGCTGTCGCGTGTCATGCGCGTGTGCATGGATTAGTCGAGATGCCGACTTCGTGGTCACCTGTGGTCGCTTCACTTCCAACCCTTGCGCTCTCGTGCACTGGCAGTTTATCGAGCTCACTTTAGTGTCACTTGCCCAACGACAGGATAGCTATTATCATTAGCGCCCATTAGGTAGATGTGAGGGGCATCGAAGTCGCAGACAGGCTCATGAAGAGAAGCTATCGACCCAATGGAGGCACATGGAATGTATCTGTCGATTTCCCTTCACTTCGCGCATCTGCAATAGGCTAAAATCCAACATTACCTTCTACCAAGCTGCAGATCCTCAGGTGATGCTTCGCATGCAGACTAAAATCCATGAGCCGCGAGCCATCTGTCAAGCATTTGTCGACGCACCTCACTGATCGACTTTGAATCTGTGGTCCTCTTCTTCAGTCATCGAACGGCCAAGATCTCACCCAAGCTGCCCTTTCCTCTTCACTGTGAGCGAACTGCTCAATGACTTGCTCCTTCATCTGCTGCAACGCATCTTTAGCTTCGTCATACCATTCGGACTGTACTATTCCACGCTCTGGAAACAAGTCGCCCAAAGCATCTTTGATTCCGGACATGGCCTGCATGCCCAAAGTAGCTGCCTTAATATCTGACAAGATCTGCTTCACCTCCTCTGCAGAGAATGAAACGGGAAGAGTCGCGAATTGGTCCGCTACTCCCGAGATGGGCGCGCCGTCCTCTAGCAGCTCAAGTACATGTGCAAGGTACACGGCTTCTCCATCTGTCAACAAGTTGCGTGCGGTGAGTATCAAGTCGAATGCGGTAGTCTGGCGGAACTGAAGACATTTCCAGATATCCGGAATCGTCTTGGACACCAGTACGCGATATAGTACGCAGAGAGCTTGGTCAAACAAGAGCTGATCGGCACGCCACTTCTCTGCAGGCGAGAGCTTGGAGGAACAATCTGGCTTCCGCGGCCGCTCGAGACTGAGTGTATCGTCACAATCATGGTCCATCAAATAAGGCTGTCTGGCATGTATAAAGAGTGGAGCGACTTCGCTTGATTGCCAGTCGATTATACTTGTGATACGTGTTGGAGTTTCTGGATCAACAAAGATGTTCTCCACGTGGAGATCGCTGTGCCAGATGCAAGGTCTGTTGAGGATTGAGTCCGACGGCGAGACAACGTGCAGGAGCTCAGAGTAGCAGTCAACGGCTTTGAGTTTAGTTGCGATCTTTGGTTGGTATAGGTTAGGTCCACAGAGCGTGATAGGCGATTTGGGAAGGACGGGCATCTGTCGTATACATTCCCGTTCTCGTTTGCCCACCGCTGTGAGGTAGTCCAGAGCGGAAGTCCCTGCGCACGATTAGCACTTGAACCAAGCCCGCGCTCTGCATGACTCACATGGACCGCGATCGAACTCAATCAGCATTCTGCCATCATCGATCCAGTCCCGGCCTTCGGTTGGTCCAATGAAGAAGACTGCCCCTGAAGAAGACGCCTGAGGCTCGCACGGTACTCTGTGAATACTCGAGCTTAGGTCCGAATCGTAGTAGAGACTGCCGTAAGCAGGAAAAGGCGTTGATGCCCACATGTTCTGGTATTCGACAAGAGTCCTGATGATGGCCAGTCGATCCGCGAGTTTCATACGCGGCCAAAGAGTATCCAAAGACACACCATCTGCCTTCTCCATGATGATGTACTCTGCACCCACGGGATTGCTCTCTGCTCTCGAGCTCCAGTCAAGCACCATTGGCACCGGAATTGACATGAAAGTTCTAACAAAGTCCATCGTTGCTACCTCACTGGCAGTGGTGAAGTGCTGTCGCCCAGCAATCGGATTGGGCAGCCTCGCAACGACCTCTTTGCCGTTGTTCATTGTCATCAGTAATGCCTTACTGTGCAAACCCTCAGCGAATTTGCGCACGTTAATACAGCTGTTCGCATTTGAGACTTTTGCCGCGATTCTTGCAAGTGCGTGTAAGTCAAACGTGACATATCGCTGGGCCATCTCGTGCTTCTCGTTGCACACGAATCGTCCTCGTGTGAAAGAGTGTAAGCTGTCATCGTCCTGTATGCCGGCAGTTTGGCGTAGGAGCAAGACAGTAGAAGCTTTCTGATACCTGTGATAGCCTTGTCTTGGCTCGGGCCTCCTGTGGTATCTCATAAGCCTACAGAAGGCAGATGTGTTGATGGCCCAAGGCCGAGACATCGGAGTGCAAGTTTCAGCCAAGATCGAGAAATTCCACTTCGTCAAGACGACCTGTTGCTGTAATACAAGCGAAAATTGGCATGCCGCATGTTGAATGCTGCCGCCGCGCGAGCCTTGATGATGTCCATTGTATGTTGATGGATGTAGAACTGGAGGAGTTGTTCGGAAGAGCGCCAAGACGCTTCGCACCACCCCTGCTCCACTAGCGTGGCTGCCTGAGGGCGGCCTCATGAGACCGGGAGGGCGTCACTTCAGCTGGACATGCTTCTTCATCTTTCTTGATGCAAGTAGCACTTTCGTAGGTCCAAGAAGGCATTCCGTACTGCGACAGGCAGAAGGCCACGCGAGACACATCGGCGTAAGTAAGAGCGGGTTACGTTCCCAGCGAGACACGCTTGCGACGTGCAAAAGAGGCTCCGCCGGATCTTGTCCTCCAACATTGAAATACGGCTCATCCTCAGGCTGCTGCGCCGCCACGTCCGTAACTGAGCTTGCGCTCTCCGTCGCTACATTTTTCACTTCAGCCTCTGCAAGATCTTTCTCCCAGTCAGCTCAGAAACTCGTCAGGAACACCGCACAAAAGACCAGCGATCTTGAAGCTGCCTCCCGGACTGTGGCACTCCCATTGGGATCTCCATACCACATACATTCACTGCGCGCACAGAGCCCATTCACCATGGACAACGGCGACGCGCCTGAAAGCGGCGCCGATCCTCTCGCGCTACAACTCCGACAACTGGGCCGGGTTATAGCGCCAGCGCCAACGTTATTGACTTGACAGCCGACTCTCCGCCAACCACATCGGCCACCAAAACAACTGCACCAGCCCGCAGCGCCGGCTACTCTGACTTGATCGACTTGACAGCCGACTTCCCGACGAATGCGCTGCCCACTACGACAACTGCATCACCTCACAGCGGCCTTGCAGATTTTGCCTACTCGATCTTCGAACCCGATTCCATACCTGACGCCGACAGCATGACCAACGACGAGGCATTTGCGCGTAAGCTTCAGGCGCGTTACGATGCTGAGGTGAGCAATGATCCTTGGGGAAGGAGGCAGCTCCCGCGTCAGGAGCTCAAGGGGCCAATCTGATCAAGACATCGCCACTTTGGTCCGGCGACATTTGCACACGCCTCGATTATGTGACTTGCGCTGATACTCTGACTTATTAGGCATCTGGCTCGAATCTCTCGTCATCTACAGGCAAAGCATCGTCAAGCCGTCGTCGATCGCACAAAGTGGATGATAGGTCATTTCCACGCCCACTGAAAACACCCTCGAACGGCGAGGGATCAGCACTACGACATACCTTGACATCAAAGCCTATTGACCTTGGTTCGCCTCCGCCACCTGAATCTAGCAGATCATCTTCCACATTCCTCTCGAAACGAGGCACCACAGTGCAGACCGGCGCGCGTTTGTCGCCCAAAGATATCTGCAACGGCATACGCGCGTATCATACGAAAGTAGCAAATCATAAATGTTCTCATTGCTCAAAGACATTGTTGGGCGGACAAGCGGCTATTCTGACCGTCTCTGCCGCTCTCGCGGCGCCTTCGTGGCGCGTCGAACAAGGTACGTATCGCATTTCCCATCACTGCACCGACCTATCGCCTGCGGCTGACTGTGCGCAAAGGCATCCCTTGTCCAGGCTGTCGGGCTCCGAACTGGTCCGTCAACGACAGTATCACTGTCATTTGGGCGCTCCTTTGTGGCTTTGATCACAATTCTGAGTTCAACAATCCTGTGCAGAAGAAGCCGACCCCACCACCACGAATTCCCGGCAGGAGGCATATTCCGAACACTAGTACGGGCACTGGTTATGACAACTCGCGTGACCTCGAGCAATATGCACAACATTTTGCTCTGAACAACGTATACGGCCCACATTACATGCGCACCCCCTCGGCACCTGCTCTTCTCGATAAGACGGAGACAAATGCAGACGACGAGATGACACAGAGGGTACTGGACATCATAGCCAGTCTACTGCCAGCCGCGACGAAGTCGAACTCGCCACCAGATCGCTTGCGGCATCTGTTTTTGGGTAGCTCGATCCTGGACCGTGCTGCTGAGCTTTTTCGAAACAATGACATTGAGAATGTTACTAAGAACGCCAAGCTGTACATGAGTCTTGCACGCTTCACACGGGCTTTAGCACACAGTCCTGCTACGGCTGCACTCGTGTCTGGCGATCGAATTGTGCGCATTCCAGCAGCCAGCATCTTACAAATCTCGCTTGGCAATGGCAACCTAGCGAAGACCGCGCAGTGGGATAATTCTCAGCCACTGGCCAACTGCATGAGAGATTTGGCTACGCAATGCAGCATGATGTTGCGCAGCTCCGGGTCAGGGTCGAATGAGGAGCACCTCAGAGTGTTCCGCGCGATCAGAGACTTAAACGCGGCCGTGAACTCCAAAGCTGGCACAAATGGCCAGCCAGACAAGGACTCTTGGCATAAAGACATGCTTGTATCTGAAGTGGCCGACGAAGAGATTATGTCCAAGCATCATTTTGCGGCAGCCCACTTGGCATTCTCGCCACCAGGACGTATGACCAGAATCATGCAAGAGCTGGCTCGACTGCAGACAAGCCTGCCGAACGGTATCTTCGTCAGATACGCTTCCTCGAGACCCGACCTCATGAAAGTCCTGATCATCGGGCCTAAGGACACTCCATATGAAAATGGACTGTTCGAGTTTGACATGTTCTGCAGCGAGAAATTTCCAAACGAACCGCCAAAGATGCATTTCAGGACTACTGCCGGCGGCACAGTCAGATTCAATCCGAATCTTTATCAGGACGGCAAGTACCATTAGTCACAAATGTATAGTATTTTACTAGTACTAACTATCACCAGGTAAAATCTGCTTATCGCTCTTGGGGACCTGGGAAGGCGAACCCTGGAGCACAAAGAGTACTTTGCTACAAGTACTCGTCAGCATTCAATCGATGATCTTGTGCGAGAAGCCATTTTACAATGAACCTGGCTACGCCAATCAGCC
Organism: Cercospora nicotianae; assembly: GCA_029490675.1. NCBI lineage: Eukaryota > Fungi > Ascomycota > Dothideomycetes > Mycosphaerellales > Mycosphaerellaceae > Cercospora > Cercospora nicotianae. Next base: position 3,828,550 of record JANQAT010000007.1, on the reverse strand, counting down.
ACAAGCAGAGCCCCAGAGTAAGAAGTACAAAGAGGCATTGTACCATCGCACCATAAAGAATGGTATGCTTGATTGGCTCGATCGACGCCGTTATGCTCCTACCGCCCCTGGGCGCGGGGTCATGGGTGGGTTCTACTCTCGTGCCCGGGACGCTGAGCAGGACACTGGCACTATTGATAAGAGCAAAGACATCTGGGACGATATTGTGAAGAAGCATTTCGCCTCGTGCGAGCAGGAGATCCTCAAAACAGTCAAAAAGTGGATGGCAGAGGTCCATCAAGCCAGCAAGGAGCGCCCGTCAGGTCCACGACGACCATCCGTCGCACCACCCGCGCCTCCTACGGTCTTCTCGAACTTTGGATCACAAGCTCCTTTCGGATACCAGTGGTCATATGGACCGGCCCCGTTGTACGGGGGCGATCTTCAAGCAGGAACGACGCCAATGAACTATGCACCACAAGGCGCCTATCCGAGTGCAGTATATTCCCCTTCGCCTCTCAACGCGATGAAGCCTGCACCTGCACCTGCACCTCCAGTGTTTCCTTCGCTTATTCCCTTTCAACCTGGTGCAGCCAATACGCCGGCCTATCCATCAAGACCGCAGAGGGCGCCTGCTCAGACCACGCAAGAGATGCCAGAGCTCAACGGGACTGACTTCGCGGCAAAGCTCCACCAGGCCGTGCAGTTTTTGAGGAGTAATGTGCCGAGTTACAGGGGAATGGAGATGCATGAATGGTGAAGGCCTAATCGTCAGCTTATTTTGTGAGGGTGGCGCCACTTATTCAAACGAGTGGATGCACGCGACATGCTAGGGATGTGACAAGGACAAAAGTTTAGGAAACGAGTAGCCAACACAACACATTCACAGCAGATTGGACGCGAGCGGTTGAGGTTTTTTATTGAATTGAGACTGAAGTACCAACTATGGCTATCGTTCCTTGTAATGCAGACAGCCTTCCAATACCTCAGCTTTCACAATCCAATCCCCTTTGAAATCCAACTGACTTAACATCGAGTCTATACCCTAGTAACGCCGTGCCTTTTCACCAATGTTCCGACTAACGACACAATCTCATCTTACTTTGAATCTTCCTTTGACTCATCGTCACCGAAATCGCAGAGGGGAGGGATCATGCAAAAATTGAATGGAATTGGAATAAGAGACTGGGGGATCCGTCGGAGCAAAGAGCGGGGAAGTGAAGCCCGGAAGGTTTGGTCTTCAGTGGGATAGTATGTGTGGTCAAGTCGGTAGGATCTGAGCGGTGGAGCTCCTCTGTTGCGGAAGGCTTGAGATCGGTTTGCGAAGAGGTTGGAGTGGGAAGCACGAAGGTCGTTGGGAGAGGACGGCAGTGGCGGCAGATGGGCTTTCTCCAGTCTGTCGGGAGGCTGGTGGGAAGGCTGCAAGATGGGGTGCCACCCACGGCGTGGATTGGCCTGCAGTCTCTATCTTCTGTGTTATACTCGGTGAAGGCTTTGATTGCAGCGGCGGTCTTCATGGGGGCCACCTGGCCGTCGAAATCATCTGTTGGGATGGGGTCGAGAATCTTGTCCATGCTCATACTAGCTGTTGGGCGTGGGCGAGGATCTTCTGGCGCGGGAGTCGGAACCCAGTAGGGACACCGCTTGGGGAAGAGTCCGCAAAACTCCTTGATGAAATCATCCGAATCAGGAAAAACGGGGAGTGGATCAGACTCAGGCTCTGAACGCTTGGTTTCCACGGGGACAGTGTTGAGAGCGTCCGCGATGCGCGTGGCATCCGGACGCATCAGCTCTGTCGTAAGAGGCTTGAGATGAGTGTGCGATGGGCCGGACGCGGAGAAGGGGACCGTCACGCCTGAAGGCTTGCCTTGTCGTGGTCGGGTCACTGTGACGAAGTTGTCTTCTGCCGTGGTTGTCGCAGTCATGGTGGCGGTGGTCAGGACCACAGCCTTGGTGAACTTCATGGCGATGATCTCTTTCCTTGGGTCGAGCTTGATGAGTTGGCTGTGCACTGCTAGTTGAAAGTAGTTGAAGCTGTGGGAAGTAGTGAGATTGAAAAGAGAAGAATTTATAGTTGCTTGGGACATAAAAAATCATCAGCTTCAACTCCGCTCTCTTACCTTTGCCGCTGCACCCATTCGCTGTAAGGAGAGTATCGGAAGTGCGTGGGATTTTGTGACCAGCGAACGGTAGCTTCTGTGTGAGTTCACGAATCTGTGGTCCTTAGACCCACTGGCAGCAGATTTTGCAGGATCAATTGGCAACAAAGGCCCCCATGATACGGAGGATGCGACAAGTTCCATGGCGCAAGAAAATCTACCGTCGTTTGGGTGGGCAGAGGAGTTGATGTACAGGTAGAAGAGCAAAGCCTGAGGTGGAGGTGAGGTGGACCGAACGCTGCTTGCTTGACACATGCGTCAACTTCAGCGCGGATCACCTGACTCGTGCTCAAGATGTACTTCACTTTTCCAACACGCGCGTTCTTTGCTCGATTCGCATTCCCTATTTGCCGTTGATCGCATGACCGGCGCCATGGACGACTTGGAGCAGTTGGAGATTCTCTCGCTGGTGAGTCGAATCGCCAGCGAGATTAACAACCATATGGGCGTCTCCGACAAAACGATATCCGAGTTCGTCATGGCAGAGCACGCGAAATGTGCAAATCAGTCGGCCTTTCGAGAAAAGATGGCAGACTTCGACTTTCCTGAATCGCTGGCCGATAGCATAGATCGCTTGATCCGAACCATGCATCCGCGCTTCAAGAACGCATCGCATTCCAATGGAGGGAAAGATGCGACGGAGAAGCCTGCGGATAAGACACAGAAGTTCAAAGGTCTTGCTATCGCTGATACCGCGCCTGTCGCCGATGACTTGGACGACACATTCGCCGCTCTCGAGTCGCTCGCGGGCCCACCAAAGACGAACGGCCGAAAACGAAGCGTGTCTCCGGTACGATACGATGACGAGAAGCCTTCGAAACGCCACAGACGCTCGCGGTCACGGTCACGAGAGAAGAAGCGCAACGATGAATACCTCTTTGAAGATGAGTTCGGGCGCACACGAGCGCATCGACCCGGTCGCGACGAAAGGAAGAGGCACCGACGAGACTCACGAGAGCGGGGTCGGAGGAAAGAGCCGCAGCTTGACGATGAACCTGTGCTGTTCAAGATATACGATGGAAGAGTGACAGGTGTGAAGGACTTTGGCGTTTTTGTCAATCTCTACGGCGTGAAAGGCAAGGTGGATGGGCTGGTCCATATCTCTGCCATGTCAGATCAAAAGGTCAATCACCCGAGCGATTTGGTAGAGCGTAATCAAGAGGTCAAGGTGAAGGTCATGAAGGTACAGGATAAGCGAATCAGTCTGAGCATGGCAGAGGTGGATCAAGAGACTGGAGAGGATCTCGCGCCAGGGAGAAAGGTGCAGACTGGCGCAACAGGCGCGAACTCTATGGGTCTGGGCGGAGCCACGAATTTTGATAGTCTCAAATCTGCGGTGCCGGTCATTGAGACTGGAGCAGCTGGAAAGCGACAACGAAAACGAATGACGAGCCCGGAACGATGGGAGATACGACAATTGATAGCTTCAGGAGTGATCAAGGCTAGTGACTATCCGGACCTGGACGAAGACTACAACGCAGCCATGAATGGAGAACAAATAGAAGAGGAGGAAGATGTGGATATCGAGGTTCGTGAGGACGAGCCCCCTTTCTTGGCCGGTCAAACAAAGCAATCTCTAGAATTGTCTCCAATCCGTGTCATTAAAGCTCCAGATGGCAGCATGAACAGAGCTGCCATGCAGGGAGACGTACTGGCCAAAGAGCGACGAGATATGAGACAGCAGGAAGCACAGGACAAGGCCAAAGCAGAAGCAGCGAAGACTGATCTCAATCAGGAATGGAACGATCCTATGGTCGCGCCTGGAGAGCGTAGATTCGCCAGCGATTTACGACAGGCTAAGACTGGCAACGGTGAAGTGCCAGAGTGGAAAAAAATCGCCACTGGTCGGGGTGCTGAGATGGGAAAGAGGACGAACATGTCCATCAAGGAGCAACGAGAATCTCTGCCTGCTTACAAGATGCGGAAGCAGTTCTTGGACGCTGTCCGGCAATATCAGCTTATGATCGTAGTCGGAGACACTGGGTCTGGAAAGACAACCCAGCTTACGCAATACCTCGCTGAGGATGGCTTTGCAAACGACGGCATGATTGGTTGCACGCAACCTCGTCGTGTCGCAGCTATGTCTGTCGCGGCCAGAGTGGCAGACGAAGTAGGATGCAGACTCGGCGAGGAGGTTGGCTACACAATCCGATTCGAGGACAAGACCAATGAGAACACAAAGATCAAATACATGACAGACGGTATCATGCAGCGTGAGATTCTGCTGGATCCGGAACTCAACAAGTACAGCGTGATCATGCTTGATGAGGCTCACGAGCGCACTATCGCCACCGACGTACTCTTCGGCCTTCTCAAAAAGACACTGAAGAAGCGCCCAGATATGAAGCTCATTGTCACGTCTGCGACACTGGACGCTGAGAAGTTCTCAACATATTTCAACGAGTGTCCAATCTTGACAATCCCAGGCAGGACCTTCCCAGTAGAGATCATGTACAGTCGGGAGCCGGAGAGCGACTACCTGGACGCAGCCTTGACCACCGTGATGCAGATTCATCTCACTGAGAAGCCTGGTGACATCTTGTTATTCTTGACTGGTAAAGAAGAGATTGACACGAGTTGCGAAATCCTGTTTGAACGCATGAAAGCACTTGGACCTTCTGTGCCTGAGCTTGTCATTCTGCCTATTTATGGTGCACTTCCCTCTGAGATCGCCTCGAAGATCTTTGAGCCACCTCCGCCTGGTGGCAGGAAGGTGGTCATCGCCACAAACATTGCAGAGACAAGTATCACAATCGACGGCATCTATTTCGTTATCGATCCTGGATTTGTGAAACAGACTGCATACGACGCGAAACTCGGAATGGACCGTCTCCAAGTCACACCTATCTCTCAGGCCCAGGCCAAGCAGCGTGCTGGACGCGCAGGGCGTACAGGTCCCGGAAAGTGCTTCCGGCTGTACACTGAGTCTGCGTTTCAGAACGAGATGCTGCCTACGACGATACCAGAAATTCAACGACAGAACCTGTCCAACACAATTCTCATGCTCAAGGCCATGGGGATCAACGATTTGCTTGGGTTCGACTTCATGGATCCACCACCTACGAATACCATGTTGACAGCTCTTGAAGAGTTGTACGCACTTGGGGCGCTTGATGACGAAGGTCTCTTGACTCGTCTTGGCCGTCGTATGGCTGACTTCCCTATGGATCCAGCTCTTGGAAAGGCCTTGATCACCTCTGTTGACCTTGGCTGTTCTGACGAGATGCTTTCCATCGTTGCACTCATCTCAGCCGTGCAGACGGTCTTCCATCGTCCAAAGGAAAAGCAACAACAGGCGGATCAGAAGAAGGCGCGCTTTCACGATCCGGCTGGCGACCACCTTACCTTGCTTAATGTGTACAACGGCTGGAAAGCGGCAGGCAAGAGCGACCCATGGTGCTTCGAGAACTTTATTCAGCCGCGTAACATCAAACGTGCGGAGGATGTCAGAAAGCAGCTTGTTCAGATCCTGGACCGTCATCGCCTCAAGATCATATCTTGCGGTCGGGATACCACTCGTGTGAGGCAAGCACTGTGCGCCGGCTTCTTCCGCAACTCCGCGCGCAAAGATCCTCAAGAAGGGTACAAGACGCTCGTCGAAGGCACTCCTGTCTATATGCATCCTGCAAGCGCTTTGTTCGGCAAGCACGCGGAGCATGTGATTTACCATTCGCTTGTGGAGACCACAAGAGAATACATGCACAACGTGACTGCCATTGAACCCAAGTGGCTCGTTGAAGCAGCTCCTACATTCTTCAAGGTTGCAGGTAAGGACGGTGGTGGATTGAGCAAGCGCCAGCGAGCAGAAAGGATTCAGCCATTGCACAACAAGTTCGCTGGCGAGGATGACTGGCGACTGAGTGCACAGAGAAGACAAGGGCGAGGCGGCGGTGGCACATGGGGCTAGTATGCATAGTGTCTCTGCATATACCAACTGATGAAGTCAAACCGCTTTGCGGCAGTCATTTAAGCACAGCTCCTAACCCGCAGAGCTACAACATTCAACTCTCTCGTTGTCCCTGCAGAAGATGGATCGTACAAGCGGGCAGAGCTGTCGCAGTGACGAATCGACGGAGACCGCCCGTCGATGCGATGTCTTGTCAGCTCTCACATGAATGTCTAGGCTCCAGTGAATCTGCATACCCCTCCTCTACTGCTAATGCCAAGGGTGAGGGCTTCGCATTGAAGTGGTGTCCAAATGCACCTGCCGCTTGCTGGCATGTCACAACGGCCGAAAACGGCCAAGCGTCGGATGCATGCACGAGCTCCGCACCTGCTATGGGATACTGCAGAGTCTGGTCTTGGAAGCGATCGACGCCTAAAGACTTACACTGCAGAACAGCTCTCTCGTATCTGCTGTACCTCGAACTACAATTCAGTTGTGCTCGAGCGCTCCTTCACGATCTGTGTGAGACGATATAAGTTCACTTTTGCATTCAGCAATGCTGTTCCATTTCCATCACTCCTTTACACAACAAACGAACACCACTCATCACACTCATCACCACCACTCGTCTGAATCACAGCTTGCTCTCAACGATGTGTCGCTGGTTCGCGTACATCTCCCCGTCAGAGCCTACGCTCCTCGCCGACGTGCTCATCACTCCTTCCAACGCCATCACCAAGCAATGCTCTGAGCATTACCTTCCCTACCTCTTGCCTCACGGCGAGGAGAAAGAACTCGACGATGCCCCTGACGAGCTTCTCCGGATGCGAAACTCCCTCCTCAACATGGATGGCCTCGGTGTCGCCTGGTATACTCCTTCAGCTTCTGCTTACACAAACAAGAAATCTGGAATGAGACCGGCTTTGTACAAAAGCCAGTCTCCTCCAACGAACGACTTCAATTTTCGAAGTTTGTGCGAAAATACGGAGAGCAATTGTCTTTTTGCGCATATTCGCGCCACCAGCGGCAGCGTGGTTACTCCAGTGAATAGTCATCCTTTTACTTTTGGACGGCATACTTTTATGCATAATGGTGAGTGATCAGCAACTTCTCGTCATGCTCGAGATTTCAGATGCTGATGAAAACTTCCTCAGGTGTCATCTCCGACTTCACGCGCGTTCGTCGCGACATGACAGATCTCATGGCCTACGACGCCTACGAGAACGTCCGTGGTAGCACTGACAGTGAGCATGCCGCCGCAATGTATATGACATTCCTCTGCGGTGGACCTGAGAAGTGCACCAAGGACGCCTGGGAGAAGACTTATCCTTTGGACGCCATGCGTTCGGCCCTCCAGTCCACAGTCATCAGCATTCTAGAACAACAAGCCAAAGAGCTCGGCGACAAGAAGACTCCCAACAGTCTCAACTTCTGCGCCACAGACGGAACGCAACTCGTCGCGTGTCGCTTCCGGAACAGTTTCTCCCAGCAGCCACCGAGTTTGTACTGGAGTGAATTCGCTGGTCGCACTCTCAATCGAAAGTATCCAGGTGATCCAGACGGATTGAGGGAGAATACTGATCAGAAAGTGGGCGATGAAGAGAGGATTGGGAAGCATACGATTGTGGCAAGTGAGCCCACGACGTATGACGAGAAGGAGTGGCATCTCATTGGGAGGAATTGTATCTTGCTTGTGGATGAGAAGGGCATGGAGACGGAGGTACCGTTGGAGTACGACGAGCAGAAGTTGAATGCGAGGGTGGGCGGAGAGAAGGTTATGTAGGACTCAAGGGATAGGTTGTGATTGATTTGATCAATGGAAACGGATTCTTCTTGTTCCTTTGATCGAGTATTAGTCCAACTTCGTGAGGCTCTCAGGGGCCTGGTCTTTGAAGAAGCGATGTATACGAAATCGCTGCTCGTGGCACTCATCAAGGGAATGATGTTGGAGTGAGCATGTCGGGAACTGCAGGTGCTTCTTCACATCGAGCTTAATAAGCAGCCAAGCCACTCGTCACGAATCCCAGTCCGCTAGCGCGAATCTGCTGTCTACTTAACTTGTGACGCTCTCGTCGCAGAAGCTCCTTTTGGTCACCGTGCGTAGGCAACGTGTTTCTCCCCACCACTCTGGCGCTTGCTCCCAACTAATGACAATGTATGCGACTCCGGTCGACACATACGCACTGCGACGCGGACGCCTTCAATGGCAGTTCTGCAATCGCAACTTCTTCCCGCGTTACCCCGATGCCACTTCGGTGCGCAACGCAACTTCGTAAAAGGTCGGCTTGTGCTGCCTTCTACATCCCCCAAACGTATCACCTCTCCGGACTACCGCCGGCCGCCGACCTCTTGAAGGTCTGTCTGCGCTTCCTCGCCGATTCAAGTCTCTCGATCGCTGGCCAGCATTCATCATCAGTTGGTCGGCATGAAATGCGGCAACGAGGCTAGGGTGCGCTATCGCGCATCAAGCAGGTGAGTCTCTCACTTGAGCAGTCTAGTCTGTTTGCTGACTGATTACAACTAGCACCCGCATCGGCTGCCTCAGAGCTTCACACGAACTCAGCGTCCTGTGCACACCATCGCTAAAAGCGCCCAGCCGGACAAGCCAAATCTCCACGTCCCGTCACGCAACTTTGTCTGTGTCTGGAAGCACTCGGCACTTCGACTGAGAAGTTGGCAGACTGGAAGAAGCGCTTGCAGCAAAAGGCGATTCATCTCACAGCGACTGCGGCGACAACTCGAGCAGAGCTCAGATACGACAGGAATTTCGACGACCGAAGAGGCGGCTCTCAAGTTTTCGCACAGACAGCCGCATCGGCACCGCGACATGGCGACATGGAGCGTGCCACGACACCTCACTACGACCAGCTCTGTCACGGCCTCTTAGGCTTGCGATTCAGTCAGCACAAACTTTGCCAGTGACAACCAATGCATCACCAGCTGCAGCGACACTAGGTCCAGCCATCTCATGTGACGATCTAGCCGGTGCAGCACCAGTCAAGGCACCCCTCGCAACGAAGCTGATTGCAATTGTCACTCTGCCCATTCGCCCACCGCACGACGCCTTCTCATTCAGGGCCAAATGGCTTCCATCACCTGTTTCCAATTCGGCCATCAAGACGACACGCCAGACAACACGCTCATCGACCCTAGAAGTACTGCTCCTTAGGAGTCTCTTCAGCGTTCGCCCATCTTGACCAGCGTCGCCAGAGCCCGTCCAGCTATCTCGAAGGCTCAACAACAATCAGAGCTTTAGCTCTTTGGTTGGACCTTAGCCAGATGCTCTTGATCAACGCTCTAGCGGCCAGGTTCGACGCAATTCCGAGGATGCTTCAGCAGCAGTCGATCACAGTCACAATCAACGAGCGACTTGTCTATACGTGCACGCGTAACTGTATTTCCGTCATACCCCGCGCCGTACCGCACGCGCAAGGGCATCCACAGCGAGAAATGCACAAATGTCTCCCCGAGGATGCTGCGATATGCAGAGATGGTGGATTGTCACATCGCGTCTCTCCTCGTTCATCGAGGACGCGTGATTAACCTTCAATTCTCGCATGGAAAGACAAGCTTTTACGTAGCTCAGTATCTCGCAATGCCTACTTCCGTTGAAAGGTGATATCAGATTGATCCGAAGACACATGGCGCGTGCCCAGCTCCTGCTGTTGCCAAGCACGTCTCGATTGTGATGAAGGTGTGACTTAACCTATCACCAGCGACTCCACGATATCTTTCCCTAATGGAACGCATTCTGCTGTTCGCGCTTGAAATCAAGGTCGGTGAAAGCAGCTCAACAGCGACAACGGTAAAGAGAATGTTTTGCCAGAAGCACCTTGATCATGTGTCTTTCATTGCTTCGACCTCAAAGAGGTGCTGAGCTTCGTAACATCACAGCGAATGTTAGATTCGCCTTTTTGGGGCACAAGTAGAAACTGTCAGATAAACATCCTGTTCATTCCATCATCAGCCAGAATTGTGAAAGGGAACATGTTGTCTTGGCGGTTTGTGATCCATGTTTCCACGCTATTCCGAATGGGGCCGCGCCTTCCTTGACCGCACCCCTTCCATGGTACAGCTGTCTTCTGCACACTATCAACATATCGGAGGTGCCGCCTCAAAAGTCTTTTGTGTGAGTCTATCGGCGCTTTTCACCGACCTCCGCCTCTTCTGAGGGGCCCATTGGAGACGCAGGTATGGGAAAATATTTGTGTCGCTGATGTGGCGGCGGTGACGATGAGGACGTTGAGAGCAGATTGAGAATGAATACTGCTCCTCAATAAGTTTAACAGCCAGCGATCGACAACCTCCTAGATAAGAAATGCAATTCCGCTCTCACTCACGATGGCCGCCAGGTATTTCTTCCGTCAGCGGTAGAAGCCCTTCCACGGCTAGTCCAGTAGAAAGAAAGCCTTGCAGCGATGGCATTGGAATGTTGGCCCAAGCAATGAAAGAATTAGACATAGGAATTGCACTTCCGGACAGGATACTGAAGTCCTGCCGCCTGGGCTCATCTGGGATGCCAGGCGACAGGTCATTCCTCTCGGGATTGATCATGCCACGAGTATTCGCAAGTCCATGCCCATTGTCCGCCGGTACGATCGAGAACGAAGCCGTGAGACACGCTAGACATGATACTACCTCTCAATGTGTACGTCTTACGCCACCGTCTCTTCTGAAAGCCTACAGATATAGCTTGTCCAATGCTGACCTTACGACTTAGGTTACGAGCTCGCCTTGACAAAGTGCCATGTCCAAGACTCGTCAACCCTGCTGTTCAGCGCTTGATGTGGACGCACTGCTTCGTCAATTGTCCGGAAAAGACTCTTGTTGTTCAAGCTTGCGACAAGGGTGGATGCTGTTCGACTGTGGTCGATCTGCGCGCGCGGCAGCTTGTTTTCGCTGCAGCTGTATTGTGCTGGCAGACCGCAATACGTGTCGGCAGGGGAGCGCGGGAGCGGGAGGATTTGTGACGGCGGACGTGCAGGATACAGCTTCGGTAAGCACAGCTGAGTTCATGGTATCGTTTCGATCGAATGAAAGGATGTAGAGTGTGGTGTATTCCAGCTGCCTCTTCGTCTTTCACCTTTCTTCAGCTCTTTTCGCGCGTCAAGGTCCTGTCAGCTAACTTGAGCAGAATATAGTGTTCTATTACCATCGTAGTACGTTCCACTCGCTGCCCCCGTAGCAAGGCTGCATACAACACGCTCGGTGCGGACTGCAAAGGATGTAGATTGCCAACACGTCGGCTAGAACCACCGAACTCGAATGGTCTCGAAGCCGCGCAGTGCGAGCAATCGAATCTCGCGCAGCGCATGCAGCGGTGCGGAGTTGTCTGGCGGAGGTCCAGCAGGTATGACGGCGTGCGGCGTGCACGAGGCGGCGGAATGTGTGGGAGCGCATCAGGATCAGGCGGTCAGGGGGGTTGGCGCACTCTTGTCGCGAGTATGACTTCTGTCACGCAGCATCTGGTCGGACTCTGGCGGCCGCAGTCCTTGTGTATTCCGCCGCACTGCGCTCGTGGTCGCGGTCGCTGGCTGCGACAGGTGATTCGCCTGCAGTACAGCACCTACGCCTGCAGCCGTTGTGCTAGCGGGTCCTTGGCAGGCGCTTTGACCACCAGCATTTCGTGTTATTCGAACATCCGCCTTCTGAACTTGCCAACCACGACACACACTCACTCTTGCTCGTACACACCATCGTTCCACCACCGCCATGGCGCACCTCGCACGTCTTCACGGAGGCGTGTCGCGCGACTGCACTCGCTGCAGCGCTCACTTCCTTTCGTTTCCTGGTGGCGGCGATCTCTGCGAACAATGCCTTCACTTCAACACCACCAGCCCACAACAGCAATCATATCGATCGCTGCTATTGCCGTTGCACGAATGCATCTGCGGCAACTCCTTCCTCGAATGGAAGGGCCATCTCTCACATATCGGGCTCTGTCCTGGGTGCACTCGATCCCTGGGCGACGTCGACGCGCATCAACGAGTTCTTGCTACCTTCGACCGGTCGTTTCCGCATTACACGCCGCCCGATCAAGAGTGGCTTGTTCTTAACGGATTCAGAGGCCATGTCACACCAGCGGTGCTGGCGGAGTTCAAACAGAGGGCCTTTGAGTCTCGGCTAGAATTACACCCAGCTTTTCAGCGCCGGCGACATCAGCAGTCGCAGTACACTCAAACACGACCAGTGGGACCTTCGACCCCGAGCGTCAACACTGCGCAGCAGCATTCGAGATCCCACCCCCAGATGTCACCTCCGCAGCTGAACAACCATACCCACGTGACCCCGGTCCATACTCCACCTACACACTTCCACTCACCTGCGCACGCAACTCAGACTGACGGAGGGAGACTCGGTCAGTTCCAGTCAGCCACGCGCGGGTCTCACCCGGTTGGCAGCACCCCTTTCCATCACATTTCCGACCTGCACACCTCGGGGGAAACGCTTCACGCACGCAGTCGCAGTCGCCGTCACCTGCGACCCACGCGACCGTCAATGCTCCGCAAGGTTTTGACGCGAATGGCGCACAACTCGCAGCAGTTCGTGCGCAAAAGCGCCATGAACTTGAGCGCGCTCAACAACCTCGATTGTCCAGCAATGCGAGATCTACTCCGACTGCCGCCACGTCCAGCAGGATTACCAAGCCTGGACGACTCATCTGTGCCCAGTGCAAAAAGGGAAAACCTATTGTCAAGGACAAGAACGACGGAAAACTCTGTACACCTTGCTTCAAAGCCTACTGTCGACAGGGCGATCAGCTGCGCACCCTTGCTGAACAGGAAAAGCAACAAGAACAGCAGAAGCAGCAAGTCAATCAACTGCAGACTCCCAACTCAGCAGGGCGCGCACCTGCACCTCCTACAAACCAGCCACAAACTCCGGTGCCTATTCAGAGCGTCATCGCCACGCCTAGTACCTCATCCAGTACGAGCGCTATCCCCTCGCAATGCTCGTCCGAATATGCGAGATCGCAACCGCAGACTCCGAACCTTGCACTAAGCGTCGCAATCACCCCTAGCACGACGCCAAGCCTGAGCGAACCGGACCCGCAAGAGCAGCAGAGCAGTCGATCACACACTCCGACTCCATCACAGCGCCCAACCAACATGACGACAGGTCAAGCACAGTCCTCGGATATTGGCTTCGATGCCCAGGGTACTCAGATAACCATACCCGGATTTTCACAAGCAACTGTCGATGAGGCGATAAGAGAGGATATGCTTGGACTCCTTGTTGCGGTGCATAAAATACGAGAGGAGGAAGCTGCAAGGCAATCGAGCGATCAAGGCTTTCTTGTGCAGTAGATCGATGCAGCGGCGCGCATCGTCAGACGTTGGATAAGACCTGGCCCACCCTCTCATCTCGGGCGTTTTATTGACGGCCCAAATACCACATCGAAGGTGAGTGCACCTTCATAGCTATACTATCCCGCTGCTCTCCACGAGGTTACACAATCCAGTATGAGCGAGCTGACACTTTCTATTAAGCTAGGGTAAGTCCCTCGGAGGAGTTGCTTCAGAGTCATAGTTGGAAAGCATCACTCAGCGGCTCCACCACAGAGTTCCATGCCTCAACAAAGATGGCGTCCCTTTCCCACGAATGTTGCTGCTCTGTCCCATATTACACAGCCCTAAGAAAAATGCCTTTGTTTCTTTCCCCATGCACGGGGTCATTCAACATGGACAGACGAGAATATGGCACATTAACGAACTAATATCAACAACACCTTTGTGCAATCACTCAAACAGAACATTTCACTCGCTTGTACAGTACCATAGGAACTTCACTAGTCGAGCACGGCACTGCCTTCTCGAGCTCAACTTATGCTACATCAATCGTACCTTTGACTTTTCCAAAAATCTCCACACCAGTACGAATAGAACAGAAGGGGAGAGAATCTAAAGCAACACTACACAGAAAGCTCGACTCGAATCATCTAGGACACTGATCTGAATCAAACATAGGTCGCAGACTCGATTCGCCTCAGACCATGACAATGGCGAACACACGTGGCTTCCAAGACATGGAGGACATGCAAGACATGTTAGGCATTAACAATATAAATGAAATGCCCGATGTCACTGCACACTGGACAGACAAAGATTGGACCGATTTCCACAGCGCGTTCGAAAACACCACTGAATACGACCTCGACCAACTCATCAACCCCATGCGAACCGACAAGACACCCAACTATCAGCCCTCTGGAAACAACACTATTCCACAGCATGTGCCATCAGACCAGCTGCCGGAATATTTCTATGGCCTTCCGAACGAGTTTGATGTCTACCAGACACCACAGAATGGGGCAGAGGTTGCACATGAAGCACTTCAGAATGCTGTCTACGAGCAGTATCCCTACGCAACAGCCGACGCACAAGCATACTGGCCAGTTGCAACAGCATACACCACTCCTACCTTTGGGCTAGGCATCAAGCAGGAGGAGCCCTTCGACAATTCAGATTATTCTGCCACCCCTCCTCTGATCGACAACACCCAAACACCTCTTCCAGAATCGACAGCATACCGCGGATTCTGCGCTGACATTGCCGCCGCTCACACCCTCCTCGCCGAAACAGATGCAATGATCCCCCTCGGCGTCCAAGGCGACGACTGGCAAATCATCAAAGCCTCAGGAGTACACTACTACGGTGCTCGCCTCTTCGACGCTCTCTCAATCGCCGCAACCGAAGTTCCCAAACCAATCGAAAACGATTTCCTAAAGGACTATTGGCGTTCACATCAAGCAAAACAACTCGTCGACATCCAAAACACCATCTTCACGCAACCAGCAAAAGCCGAAGCTCAAGTCCTCATCCTCATCGACGAAGTCCTGAAACTTCATGAATTTGGCGTTCCGGCTTCTGTCGCGGCTCACAAGTCTCTGAAAGAAGGCTTCAGACTCGAGGCGAATTTGATAGCTTCTGATCGTTTGGAACTCATTATTGCGAATGCTGCGGCTGATAAGTATATTGCTTGGGACATTGTAATTACTTCTGCCGCGATTAAGCCGATAGTTATAGCAGTTTTGGGGGTATTAAAAAGTTGATATGCTACGGCGGTCTGACCACTTTGAAGCGCCGTCGTTACGTAACTCATTTTTAGGCCGCTGTCCTAACTTCTCCCCACGCCAAGGATTCTCCTCGGCTTGCAAAAGGAAAGTACGTCGGAAATTTCGTCTTTTATGGTTAGACAGACATCTCATTGATCCGAAACTGTCGAATGCGCATTAAGAAAGCATAATAAGCAGTCGGACACGCTGTAAATGCGCGTCGAAGAAAAGATTACCCTTACGGAGATTGAAGATTACCAGCCGTCGGATTTGTTGTAAATATACAGCAAAGGCGAATGAGTACGAGTCGGAAATTTCGCGGTTGCTTATTAAAAGCCAACGACTTCTATGCGATAACGTTGCATCGTGCCTTATAGAAGGAATCCGTGCTGTCGAAGATTCTAGCTAAGACAAGTCGGAGCCAGTCAAACGCAAGAGGGGAGCCATCGCGAACTTAGTATATCTTAAGAGCAAGGGCGCGTCGGACCAGACTAATCAAAGGCTGCGTCGAAGAGCGAGGCACGTCGGATAGGATAAGATAGACGAACGTACTCGATTCGGAAGCTCCAAGTTAGACGAGCAAGGGCACGTCGGACAGAACAAGATAGACAAACGTACTCGATTCGGAAGCTCCAAATTGGAAGAGCAAGGGCACGTCGGAATAGACTGCAATAGAAGCATGCGTCAAAGTCGGAAGCACCGAGTCTCAGGAGCAAGGGCACGCCGGACAGCTTTAGGGCAAGAAGCAAATCAGGCCGGAAGATGAAGCAAATGGACAACCGCACGCTAGAAGAGATGAGACTGCAGAGCAAGATCAGGTCGGAAGACGAAGCAAATGGACAACCGAATGCTAAAAGAGATGAGACTGCAGAGTAAGATCAGGTGGGAAGAGCAACGCGTTTAAGATAACGGAAGACTAGTAGAGATGAAATTGAGGAGCAAAGTTATGTCGGAATGGCAAGGCAACCTAACAACCTAGATAATTAACAGCTAGAAAGCATAAGATCGAGGAGCGAATTTATGTCGGAAATGCAATGCATGCAACATAACCCGCGGGCGGAAAACACAAGATTGTAAAGCGGAACGATTATAATGGACCCTACTTCTTCCCTAGAGGCCCGACTCGAGATTCACCTTCACTTCTAGACAATTCTCCACACTCCGATTTACACACCCGCGTTGGCTCTCCCAGATATGTCGTTCCGATTCGTGTTCCCTACACAATTCCCAACAACACTTTAATCCGACTTCACGCTCTAGTATTAGCTAGTCTAGGTCTTTTGTTCCGACTTATATATCCTCCTTAGATCCTTTGCCCTACCTCTGCCTAGTGCTTGGATCTCTTCAAGCCCAGCTCCTTACTCCTAGCGCTACATAATGGTCTCTCGATTCTGCATAGCCTGGTGGAGAGGAATAGCGCAACCTCGATGCATTCTCTCGATTCTGCACGGGTTAATAGAAAGCTACAGCGCGACTTCGAGACGTTCTCTTAATTCTGTACGAATTAATAGAAAGCTACAGCGCGACTTCAATCCATTCTCTCGATTCTATACGGTTTAATAGAAAGCTATAGCGCGACTTCGAGATGTTCTCTTGATTCTATACGAATTAATAGAAAGCTACAGTGCGACTTCTATCCATTCTCTTGATTCTGTACGGTTTGATAGAAAGCTATAGCGTAACCTCGATGCCTCCTCTTTATTCTGCACGGGTTAATAGAAAGCTACAGTACGACTTCAATCCATTCTCTCGATCCTATACGGGTTGATAGAAAGCTACAGCGCAACTTCAATCCATTCTCTCGATTCTGCAAGGTCTAATAGGGAGAATACATTACAAACTCGATACGATCTCTCGATTCTGCACGGCTTAATAGAAAGCTGCATTGCAACCTTATGCTATCTCTCTCGATTCTGCTATGCTCGTTAATGGCTTGCAACCCTCCGAATTATGCCTTTCTGACACAGTCTTATACTTCGCGAGCGTCAGAATCGAATATCTGTGCATCGCTAGTGGGTATCGGCGTTTCGGTCTATCCACCGAATGTTGATGCCTTCTCCTGTTTCTCGAGCTCTTCGTATGTTTCGTCGTCGCTCTCGACGAACTCTTCCAACCCCTTAGGGTATGGACCGTTCGGGTCGATAAAATCACCATCATCAAGCTCAGAACCCCAAAACATTGGCGGTGTCTTTGCGGTGTCGTCAATTCCGACCTGGGAATTACCCGCCTCGCTTGGGTTTTCCTCGAATGGCTCCTGCTCCTCGAACGCCTCCTGCTTAGGTTGCTCCTGTTCAAACTGCTCCTGCTTCAGTTGCTCCTCCTCTCGCTCTTGTCTGACTTTGGCTTCACACTCGTGTACCATTGCTACGAGATCGAAGTCTAGGACTCCAACGCTTCCTTCCTCTTCACCTTCCTCTTCCTCCCCGTCATCGCGAGCGTCTTCGTCTTCAGTCGATGGGACTACATCGTTATGGCCGTTGGTCAGATCGTTTCTGGCAGAATCAAGGACGCTCTGAGCGCTTTGTATTAGGCGCCTAGCCCTGGGAGTGTCACGGAGTGTTCTGAACATCTCCACGGCGCGCTCGGCGTGCTCGCTAGGGTACTTGTAAGCAATCTCCGCGAATAAATATTAAGTCGATCTTACACAAACTGATCATTGCTAAAAGCCATAAGCAGATGAAAGCCGCCTCGGTGGAAATTGCTGAGTCGCGGCTCAAGCAACATGCGCCTTGCGAGATTCAACGCGTCGTCGAGTTGCTCATCTTCGAAGTACTGCCAGGCGCGAGCGTGGATACTTCCAATAACTTGACCGACCGCGTTCACTTCGTTAGCCGTCAACATGTTGGGCGCCGTCGTCGTTGTTAGTAGGCGCTGTCGTTGTTGCTGCTGCTGAGCGAAAAAGGGGAAACGTGAGGCAAAGCCAGAACGCCAAGCTTCAGCACATCACCACGAAAGACGAATTTTCCATCATCGCCCGCCCTTCGTTACCGGCACGAGATCCGCATTACGAGTGCAAGACCGCAACGCAACAGCGGCCTCCGACGGCAGCTCGGCTGACCGAGCAAGTTTTCGTGTCGCGTCCAGCAACCTCCAGGAGCAGATTCCGACATTCAGATCAGAGCATCTCGCAACTTCCGTGTCGCCTTCGCGGAGCGCTCGTCGCCGAACAAGAGCGACCTCCGACGTGACGTGAAGCCAGTTCACGGCTTTCCGTGTCGACTCCACGTCGCCCTCATCCACCACAAGGACCAGACTCCGACGTATGCTCGAGCCTCTACACAAGTTCTCGTGTCGCCTCCACGCAGCACCTGCCAACCATCACGAAGCCACTCCGACGTCAGCCCTTCATCCATGATCATGTTCAGCGCTGGCAAACGCAACCGTGAAGAGTCAGTCTCTCCACCTCGAGATCTCGCCGAACCTTCGCAGAAGAAACCGAAGCCATCATCGTCGAAAGTGGGGCTCAGTGGCGAACGATATAAAAAATTTTACTTTGAGAAGCAGGAACGCCGCTTGCTCAATGAGGAACAGAGCAACGAAGAGGGACTCGATACCGGGGAGCGGGATGGGCTGGAGTCCGACGGGATATTTGCGCGGGAAGAATCCAAGTGGTTGACCCGAATCAAGACTGCAATCAACAAATTGCAGGTGACAAAGATCCGAGAATGCACTCCACGAATTCAGTGGACTGCCGACCAATTGGACCCACGCCAGTTCTCTGAAATGATCCTGGAGGATCTCCTTACCAATGCGTCACCACAGCCCGGTCGGAATTTTGTCAAGCAGGAGGTGAAGGTTACGAAAAAATGCGTGGCATTCTTGGTGAAAGACAGTGTGACCGGAAATATTCGACGACTCACCGTAAGTCTCGTGCACGAGGACAAATTAAGCTCAGCAGAGAAGGACAACTTCTGCGCAGATTTTGCCACTATGATCAACAATTTTCCGGGCACCATTGACATGATATCATCTGAGCCAAATGCGAAGGGGCAGCCTGGTACAGTTGCGAAGTGGGCTGTTGAGGCTCTGTTAAGCAGATACGGCATAACAGAACGTAGCCTCCCTGCCATCTCGATCCATGATTCAGACTACCGGGCGGCCATACAAGTGTTCGACCCATCTCGGAACAGAGACATCACGCATCAGCTCCACGTCCAGAACAAAGCCTCCGCAGACCATATTCCCGATTTCGAACTTCCATCCGGTCTGAAGTTCCGCAAGGGCAGAAATGAGTATTGGGCAGAAACTCAGATCCGCCCTGGCTACTCGAGCTATGAGAGTATGTTTGCGGATGATAGCAGCCTCTCCGATACCGACTTGAAGTCGCGTCGAATGATTGAGAAGATCATGCGCCTGACAATACTTCGACTTCAAGGAAGCGTTCTGAGCCATCATCATCTTCATAACGAACTCACAAAGTTAGCACGCGATTTGGCCACTACAAGACAGCGTGTGTGCTCAGGCATTTATGACGGCGCACCCTTGTTCCAAGCTTACATGGATACTCCGCACACTGAAATCCGACTTGCAAACAAAGCGGCCACAGATATCACAGGAAAGTTTCCTGTCCTTCGCCTGCGGTCACTGGATCGCTATCGCGCTCAACTATGCATTCGCGACGGAGAGGCAGCATTCGAGAAGACCTCAGACCTACTCAAAGCAGCAATCGTACTCGCCACCAGTGTCGACCAGCAGAATCGGCAGATTAGAGAAGGTATCCCGGTAAGGCCGATGTCGTTGTCTGCCGAGCAAAAAAGTATTCTTATACTCCTTGCGGCGGTTGTGCGCAGATCATTCTTTGGTCAACAGCTCAGACAGGCCACAACGGATTCCCGTGCTGTGACAAATGTATTCGCAACGAGAAGCGTGGGCTAAGAACTGGTCTGGCACATCTCTTGAAGTATAGATCGAGGGCATGTGTGAAGAGAGACTTTTCCGACATCAACAAGGTCAACCGCGTTTGCAAGTCTGTCAACGATCTCATCGATAAAGAGTTCAGTAGACCTCAGCTACGCATTGCTGAGGGCAAGAGAATGCGGTGGCTTGACGGGTACTGCGCAAAGGTTCGGAGTGGCAAAGAATACGTTCCTCGCCATATGACGCCCAGCATTGAAGCTGTCTTGCCGTACGTTCTTGATGCTACAGGAAACATTGGCATTCACGTCGCCGAAAATCTGCTCCCGTTCACTACGTGGGCAATGAATTCCCTGAAGCACATCCAGCTTCCAAAGTTCCTGCTCATCTTAGCAAAGCATACGAAAGCTATTGCAAGCGCTATTGAGCAACCCAACTACGCCAAGGCCGTGGGCAAGATCCAGCGTCAGTTTATCCGAGACGCCCATAGACTGGCAGTTGTCAGGAAGAAGTTTGCCTATGGCCGGGCTGCGCGGCTAGCATCGAAGACGACTTTGGAAGAATACCGCTATGATTTGGAGCAAATGCGCTGCGGATTATTGCGTCCTGGAGATGAGGACCCGCCTATCGACCACACGTTGCACCAGGTCCGGCGTCGCAATCACTTTGACCGCAACACGCTGAAGCGTATCAAAGCGGTACAACAGGACATTCTTGACATTTTTCCGGTCGTTTTCCCACGCGGTGAAGATGGGACATTGTTCTTCTCGTACAAAGAAGCCATGCCATGCGACTGGGATCTTCAGTCACTGTACTCGTTAGCCGCTTCACGCCTTGCCCGCATGGACGAGTATTGTAACTGGGATGAGGATACTGAGGATGAACCGGAAACGATTTGCCACGAGATTCTTTTTCAACAGGCAGTTCGGTTCAGTGATCTGAAGGACAGCGCGGAGTTGAGCAAAGCGGGGAGACTCGCATTCAAGCGCAGATACAGAGAGTTTTTGAACCTCCCAATCGTCTTGGAGACACGTAATGCGTGTATGCTAAGCATTGGTCACTCAGAGCATGGAGCTCAGATGCTCTCTGGCTGGAAATTGTCTCCAATGTCTTTGAAGGATCGCAACGATAGCAAGAACAACTTGCTCGTTGAGACCCAAGTATCGAACTTCTACAAGCTGGACCATCCGCAGAAATACTATGACCAGATGTACTGGATGGCTACTGAGATTAAGATGCCCAGGAAATGGGTGGATGTCACTACCACGAAACTTGAAGAGTGCAATAGCCGCCTTGCCGCGAACATCAGTACCGTCAAGGAAGAAGATGCTATGGACTTCGAGGCCTATACTGGTGTAGTAGTTGCAGA
Organism: Cercospora nicotianae; assembly: GCA_029490675.1. NCBI lineage: Eukaryota > Fungi > Ascomycota > Dothideomycetes > Mycosphaerellales > Mycosphaerellaceae > Cercospora > Cercospora nicotianae. The sequence goes on along the minus strand of JANQAT010000007.1, from coordinate 3,807,248 downwards.
ACAGACCGAGAACCAGGATGAATCTGAGGGCGAGAAGGAGCAGGAGGAGTGATTGGCAAGATTCTAACACGGACTGCTTTGGCAAGTTTGAAGTAGCAAAGCTTGCGAATTCGTGGCTCCGTCGGAAACTGGGGGACAACAGCATGGCGGCCTAAAAGCAGTGAAGCTTGCAAATTCGACTGTCGGTCGGAATGTGGCCGAGGCAGCACAGCGAGCTTGAAGTGGCGAAGCTTGCAAATTCGTGGCTCCGTCGGAACCCAAGGACAACAGCGTAGCGGGCTAGAAGCAGTGAAGCTTGTAATGTAGTTTCCAAACAGCCTCAAAAAATGTACAATACACTCAGACTTCGTAGCACTCAACCATCGTAACCTGAAAACATACAGAAAAGAGCCTCAACTGACGTCGGAATAGCGAGAACCTCGTTACCTTTTATTCGTATATCGGTTCTACTGACCATTTTCGCCCTATCTACTCGTGTCGGAATTGTTGAAATATGGGTTCAGTCCTGACACCTAAGTCGGAATATCGGCGTGCGATAATCTTTTCGCGGCGGAAAAGGCGACAATGCGACCGGATTGCAGCTACAATTCTATTGCCGGGTCGGAGTTACTGGTAAAATACTTGTAATAGATTATATATCCTCCTGCTCTAGTCGGAAGCAGTGATCCTACTATGTGCTTGCTGCGACAACTCTCGATGCTAGGTCGGAGTTACTAACACTATACTTGTAATCTATAGTGCGTCCTGTTTCGTAGTCGGAAGTGTATATACTACTATACATTTGCTACTCTATCTCTTTTCGCGAGGTCGGAGTCGGTAGCACTATACTTGAGATCTATAATGTGTCCTGCCGCTAGAGTCGGAAGCAGTAATCTAGTTATGTGCTTGCTGCGATAGCTCTTTATACCAGGTCGGAAGTAGTAATCTTACTATGTGCTTACTGCGACAATTCTTTATACCAGGTCGGAAGTAGTAATCTTACTATGTGCTTGCTGCGACAACTCTTTACACCAGGTCGGAAGTAGTAAAGGTCGGAACTGCGTCTTGAGCGTAAGCTGCACACTCTCGTCGGAGGTACGTGATTTTGCTACATGCTTAATGCTACAGCTCTTCTTGCCCAGTCGGAATTATTATGCCCATATGCTCCCTTGTCAACGCTTGTCTGGCTCTGTTATTGCTGCTCCCAATCTCCTTCTCGTGTCGGGCCAGATGTGATCCTGTGCTGTAGCCATGTGTCTTCTATGTCGGAAGCGAATATGTTCAGTGTTTGCTGGCTCTTGTAGCACTCTTCACGAAGTCGGATGTGCTGCGCGAACTGAGCACTGGAGCCTCTGCCTAGGTCGGAAGATGTGCGCCCTTGTTGCTTGCATTACGTCGGAGTTGATGGAGCTGGCACATGTGCAGCACGTCGGAGTGGCGTGGATATTTCATCTGCGTCGCGCAAAGCACGCTCCGGGCATGTCGGAATCGCAATCGCTCACCGTCAGGGAGCAAGTGAAGTGAAGTGTTCGCATGTGCACTCTTTCCGCTCGGAGGCCTCACCTTTCACTTGCGCGGCGCTCAACACTTTCAGCACTTCATTTCAGTTCGCAGAAACATCCTCGACATCTTCTGCAACCTTTTCGATCAAACCTGTGTGACCTCCGACCTGCAACTTCACAATGGCGAAGCAAAACCCCAACCGCGAGCAGTCGAAGAAGAAGTACGACAAGTCGATTGACGGGAAGAAGAAGCGCCAGTTGCGCGCGCTCAAGTGCGTCATCAACGTTGCCCCAGATTTTCCGACGCGCTAGGCTAACGGCCCTGCAGCAAGGTTGTGGAGAGCGCTGGCCGGGCCCTGCTTGCGGCAAGCTGGTCGGAGGTGCCAAAGCCATTCGAGCCGAAGACACTTTATTGTGTCGATAGCCAAGGCAATCCTGATCAGGATTGGGCGAAGTTAACGAAGCTACAAGAAAGCTTGCTGTCGCGTATGACGAGGTGCAAGTCGGACAAGCAGAAAGCCAAAGCTGTTGGCACTACGAAACGCGAACTCAAGGCTACTCACGAACGCCTAATCTGGGAAAGCACCACTGTGACTCCAGCAAAGACACCGTGCAAGAAAGGCAGACGCATCGCTCGTGGCAAAGTCGAAGCCAAAGCCAACGATTCCGACTCGGAAGCCAGCGATTCCGGCATCACAGGTGCTCGCAAGCGCAGCATCAAGAAGGAGCCAGGCACGGCTTCCGACGTCCAAGGTGCAAGCGGTGTCAAGATCAAGAAGGAGCCAGGCACGGCTTCCGACTCCGATGACACTAAGATCAAGTCTGAAGAGTCGGGTTCCGACATTCCACGGCCTCGCCTTCAGCAACCAAAGAAGCGCAAGCAAGCTGCAACGAGCATCAACCATGCAAATCCTGACGCTGTGGCCGAGTCGGATCTCCCAAGTAAGCGAGCAAAGTTTGGCAATCAAGATCGGCTGAAGGAGATCGAGTTCTTGGTCTCCGTCGCAGACTTCTTCTTTCACGAAGGATGGTTGGTCTGGCAATTCATGAGCCACGAGGAGCGCTCGACCTGGGCTGCAAATAACGATGTCGCTTCCGACGCAAAGCATGAAGGTCAGCCTCGCCAGATCCAGGAGGCACAGATTATACTTGAATCACGGCTCGCTCTCCTGAACGCCATGCCGATCTGGAAGAGATCGGCTCCGCCAGATTTGGCTCCTGTCGATGAGGGAAATGTCAACTACAAGAAAGCATTGCACGCTTTCGCGCTCAGCTTGGCCGGAGGGCCGAAGAACAAATCTCTCCAACTCATCGTGGAGCTCAGTCTACACTCTCGCCTAGGATTCCAGACGAAGGCTGTCATCTTGATGCTAATGCTTAGGCAAGATCCGACCTACAACTTCACTGCCATGCCGTCGGACCTGTGCGATCTTGCAAACGCCATTGGAGCCCGTTCCGACCCGAAGCGCAACTTCTCACAACTTCCATCGAAGCTAGTCTCCCCTTCGGATCCGCAACAAATTCTCAAGTTGATCCTCGAGCACTACAAGGAGTCGGGAATGGCCGACGCTGATCGTCATGCCAGCGAGTCGGACTCCAACGTGAAGCGCATCGAGCAGCAGGCCCATCTCTTCTATCCACTGTGCATCGCTAGATGGTCATTGGAAGCCGGTGAGTAGAGTTGCGACTCCAGGCCTACAGAAAACACGATCTGTTGCGTCGGAATACCCAATCCAAGTCAACAGAACACCAAGCCGTCACGTCGGAGGTCCAACCTAAGTCTACAAAGCGCATGATCCGTGCGGTCGGAAACCTACGCCAAAATGACAGCCTATACGAGCTGTTGCGTCGGAAGTCCAAGTCAAATCGACAAAGTACAGGATCTATTGCGTCGGAAACCTACTCCAAATCGACCAAACACAACGTTCACTACGTCGGAACTCTGATTGCTACATGAAGCAAACATGAAGTTGACATGAAGTTGACATGAACCACTCATCCGATTTGAGAGAGCTTCGAGCGAGCATTTACACAGCTGATATTGGATATGGCTGCAAAAGTCTACGAGCTGCGACTGCGAGCTACGTCGGAACATTTGTGGCAAGGAAGACAATATCAGTTCATGGCAGATTTCATTACTCTACACACTTGTACTATTAGCATTTCCCACTTGGTAGCCAAAACAAGACTCAGCTACTCTAACAAGGCGGTATTAGAAAACTTTACCAATGACAGCTTTTACAGTATTAATAATCGGACTGGTCGAACTGACTGACCGACTGAATGGCATCTGCATTGTCGGAATATTGGGAACGCAGCGATTGAGCTGCAGGCTGTACAATTTGTGTTGAGGCATTTGTCTAGCAAAACTGATGGGATTCTCCAGTTGCATGTACACTACGATGCATAGCATGGCTGGAACGAATTAGAAACCTGCATGATCTGTCTCTGGATCTGGGGAACCTCGGACCCATGCATAGCATCACTGAATGTGATAATGATCTTTCATCATATCTTCCACTTTCTATCCTCATTGATCCAACTCTTTTCATGCGAACTCCCATGCGTGACAATAGACACTTCTGCTGTCTGCTGTGTCATGCGGAAGCTGGTTCGAAAATCCTTAGATTGGCACAGAATGCAGCGACTTGGTGACCCCAAGCTTCCTCATTTTCGACCCCAGTACCCAAGCTCGCCCACGGACTGATGTGATTATGCCCAGGCATGAAATCTGTAGCTAGTGACTGCCTTGCAAGTTTCGAATCGGCAGCGAGCCATTGCTTGATGAAGTCGTCCCGTGGTATCAGGATCTCGTCTTCAGGATCCAAGTCTCCGTTGAGTACGAGCGTACGAACTCCAGCTTCGATGAAATCGATCTGACCTTCACTCTGCCTTGTTCTCAGCAGTCCCAGTGGAGAATGCGTATCGACCTCGTCACCATAATATTCCTTGTTCACCCCAGCTCTATTCTCATGTGCGAGTTGGAAATGGAACGGCACGGATAAGAACACAACACCTCTCAGTCGCAGTATGTTGTCCCAAAGTACTGCTTTCCTCGTGGCTGCGAAATTCTCATGTAGCAAGAATGTAGAAAGATGAACACCGCCCGCCGAATTACCCATGATGAACAGATCGAGAGGGTCGTGTCCAAATGTTGTGGCATTGTCACGTATCCATTGCACAGCGAGCGAGACATCCTCGCCTCCAGATGGGAACTTCGCGTCATGTGTTCCGACCAGTCTGTAATCTGGAATAACGACTGTGTAGCCATGTCTGAGTGCAAAGAACGAGGCAATGTTGGCATGGCAGAGCTGGTCGGCTACACCTGGGAGAGTTTTGTGGCCCATCGTCAGACCGCCGCCGTAGAGGAACATGAGAACTGGTCTTCGGCCATTCTTGATGCTCGCTTTTGGGGCTCTGTAGACATCTAGCTGCTGTCGTTCATGAGAACCATACGAGAATGTTTCGCAAGGCACGGAGCGGATTGCCTCGGCGTTCTTGAGCAGGAGTGGTTCGTAGAGCTTGATTGTTGGCTTTACAATGTCGCGAATTGCTGTGCCGAGTGCTGGCAAGTGCTCCATCTCGGAACTGAGAGGTTGGTATATTGTGCTATTGCGGGAGGGGACGATGTGTGCGACCAAAGACGTGGTAGATGGAGAAGGAGAGGCGAGACGCCATACTGATGTCTCGGAAGAGCCAACACTGGCGTGAGTTCCAGCTGCCACATCCCGAAACCTCGGAGGAAGCAGCTGTTTGGCCTGCGCCTGTGTCTAGTGTGTGCATCAGAGCCGGCAAGACTGATCGGGAGGTGGCATCATCATTCTTTTCAGCTTCGATGGTGGACCTGCCCTTCATTAGCTCCCATGGACGTTGGGCGGATCTAGCTTCTAGGTCAGTCGACCAAACAAATCCGGACTTCGTACGACATTTCCATCGATGCAGCAGGGTCGGCACTTCGGTGAAATAGAGGTCCCGAACAGCATGGGCTCAAACCTTCTCCGCTCACCAGTGCAGACTTAGGGCTTCGGCCGAGGTGCCGGCCTTCTATTGCCGGCGGAGAGTGTGGAGTGTCCACATCACCCGTGCCCTTCATTAGCACTACTGTAGCGATAGATCAAGATCACCAAGGCACATACTAAAGACACAAGCTTAAGCTCCCCTAGCTCTTCGTCTTCCTCGCATCTGTCTGCTCTCTCTCTCTTCATCATTCTGAAAATTCATCAACAATATAACTACAGAACATATTTACCTCCACTCAGTATGGGAGACACTAATGCTGCTCCTCATGTGAACGGCGACGACGGAAATACCCTGACCACAACCGATCTGCCGCCAAGTGTTCCGGGTCGACCATATGTCATTTCATCTCAAGAGGGAGAGATCATCTACATTCCACTTTCGAAATCCGCAACACGACTCCTGGTGACAGGCAAAGAAACGGATAATGCATTTGCTGTCGTGGGCAGCAGCGGAAGCCAGAGCGACCCCATAGGATTCCATTACCATCGACATACCCACGACGTCTTCTTGTGTCTCAAGGGCAAAGTCAATGTCTGGGCCAACGACCAAGCACGTACCATGGAGGCGGGAGATTTCGCCAGTGTACCTCCGGTATGTTGCCAGTACTCGCGTGTGCACACGTAGAATGCGAAAGCTAATTGATTCCGTAGGGTACAGTTCATCAATACCAGATCTTGGGAGACCACTCTGAGATGGTCGGATTGATAGTCCCAGGAGGCTGGGAGGAGTTCTTCCGCTTCATCGGTGAACCTTATGATGGCCCAACGTGGCCACTCGACGATCAGAGAAATGTGTTCGAGGTACTGATACCGAAGCTGAAAGCCGCTTCTGAAAAATTCGACATGATTCCATGCCCTCAGAATAAGCAGTTCGGGCCTTCGCCATGGCAAGATAATGAGAACCGATTACCTGGAAAGCTGGAGCCATATTTTCTGAAGAATGCCACAGGTCCAGCATATGTCGCAGGCGGAACTGTTTGTCGGCCTCTCATCACTACTGCAGAGTCCGATGGGAAATTCGTGATTGGTAGCATCGAGGGCTCGAAGCAACATCTGCAGGAAGATATCTTCGGTGACAGCCGCCGACTGAAGTTTGCGGATACTCATCATGCTTTCCAGGTTGTTGAGGGCGCGATCGACTTCCACATATCCTCCTCATCGCGTACACCGTTACATGCAGGAGAGATCGTATATGTTCCGCGAGAGACAGTTTTCAGCTGGCAGTTCCGCTCGAGATATGCGAAGATGTACTGTTTCGCCAGTGGGAAGGGTGTCGTCGAGCTGTTGTGCAAGATCGGTGAAGCATATGCGGCACCAGTGCCTCCGGAAAAGGCAGCGAATTTGAAGATAGCAGAGCTACAATCTGTTGCGAGTGAGTGCTCGGGCGAGTTCTGCTGATTAGCGTTAGCAAGCGTAGAGCAAATCATAGTAGATTCGAGTTGGCACAATGTCGTCATACGAGCCTTTTCTGCCATTTTTGTTGTGTTGCCGCTGTAGGTCAAATGTACAGGATGAGAATAGGGACAAGCAGCAGTAACACTAATCCCAGCTTCGAGATAGTCTCCAAGCTGGCCGGAATCGCACTTTCTGATAGATCAAAGACGATTGGAGCGCTCAAAGCAGTAGCGCAGGCTGTCAAAAGCACCATGGTCAAGAACAGTGCCCATCTGATCAAGCCTCTCGAGGCCAATTTCTTGAAGTGGTTTTCCATGTCCTTTGCATCATTGAGTCTAGGAAATGGGACATTCGGTATAGGTTTGTCCAAAGCCTGACGAAGCCCATTGTCAGCCTGCTGGGCGCTGTAACATTTTTGCCCGCAAAAGGACTTACCTTGCAAAGTGGCTCCCAACCCTCCTTGACATCGAAGAAGAAGAGCTGACCTTCCGGTACAGTCTCCTTCAGCTGCTCAATGTGTTTGTTCCAGGTTGTAATGAAGGTTTCTCGGTCTTTCATCTCCACGCCGAATTTTGTGTAGAACAAATGGGTCATATGCTCAGCGAGCTTCGGCAGCCAGCGGACACTTGGTACCCACCAGAAGATGAAAGTCGCCAGTGTGGGCTGAGAAAGCTTGATAACCTCCGCCATCGACCTCATCCATGGCTCTCGCTCGCGAACTGTTACGATGACCTTGGCGTCTGGGTAGAGTTTGAGGAGCTCTGGATAAAGGATAGAAAGCGGAGGATCCGCTACTGCCACATAGCCATCTAGGATCTGACGAAGTGTTGTCGAGACTGATGGCCATGTTCTCGGATTGTAAGGATATTCTGCTGATGCTTTCATCATGGCTTTGATGTGCTTCTCATCGCCGGCACCTTCTGCAGCATATTGGACGCCAGAATGATAGCAAGGCCCATCGAGAAGGATTTCAAGTGCAGCGCAGAATGAGTTCGTGCCTGTTCGTGGCAAGCCTGTCTTAAGTCAAAATGTGTCCCAACAGTGACTGCAGCCAGTGTGATACGAACCAGCTCCAATGACCTGAAGCTTTGCGCCTGGCTTGGGCTCCTTGAAACGGATTGTAGACATGCTGAGAGCAAGTGTTATCCTTTGTTGTCAGCCTAGATAGATAGCCGCTTCAGAACTTGTGTCAAACTTAACATCGAAGGAAGTCTTTCAGAAGAAGCTGAAAACCTACAGTTCGGAAGTACGCAGATCGAAGGATCAGCCACAAGGCTTAGCGGGGAAGATCTGTCTGAATCGATCCTGCTTCAACGGGGCTGCTAAAGCTAGCCATGAGATAAACATGCTGACTGTAGTGGCGGTGATCCTCCTAGCTGGCATAATTGCTGCGCTCCAAGTGACAAGCATTGAGACCGTCAAAGTAAGACTTCCCGCCAGCTCGGCCAAGGGTATTGTGTACTCTGTTATCTAGTGCTTACCAGGACTCACTCAGTGACCTCGGGCCAGATTCGTATCAACCACGGGCAGGATAGTGGTCAACACTGAGCATTGAAGACGGCGGCCGCGCTGGCCCTTGCCGCTCTGCCCTGAACAAGGCATGCTTGTGCGTGAGCCCTTCTGCACACAGAGCCTGGCAGGAAGTGAACGGGGCGATATTCGTACCAGTTCGCATCGTTCAATAACGGAACAGATGGCTGTCCATGCTGAAAGATGTGTCGAGGTGAGGTCTGAGAGAAAACTCCGATCGGTACAAGGGGATGCATGTTTTTGGTACTTTCTACGCTGTCGCCCGCCGTATTCTCAGTCTCCACTTGCCTCTTGCCTCTTTGTCTCGGCGCAGCTGCGCCACGAAATGCCTACGCAGCAGGAGCGTTTTGCATATTCCAATGTCAATTTCCTCCGACATCCATCGTGCGAATGTCAACAACAAAAGAGTTCCATCGTCAGCGCACAAATATCATAATTTCCAGATCGGATCCCGGAATCCCTCGTGCTCGTGGTTCGCAGACTGGCCAATCCGCGCCAAGAGCCCCTGCAGAAAGACAACATGGCATCCCGACTTCAATCCTCGTACAGGCGGACGACATCTCCTGCGTATGTTGAGCGATTGAGCAGTTCCTGGATCCTTCCGACTTCAGTGCTCGCAGCAATACGGGCATTCATAAGTCTCTACATATTCGTAGTCCAATTCTTCATCATTGGCTACAGATGCTCCACTGGTAGATGCGATACTGCTGGAAGATCCTTCAGCTACTTCACTGGCCTGGGATACTGGGGTCTGGGCTTCTATTACGCTTTTGCGGCTGCTCACTCCTTCAGCTATGCCTTTCGCGGAAAGCCTTGGCTCAGCAGCTGGCCCGCGTGGTTGAGGTGGCTGCACAGTGTGCTTTATGCCAGCATTACTGTTTTCCCATTCATCGTGACAGGTGAGCATGAACATTGCCCCTATAATATCAAAGAAGCACTAATATCTCGATCAGCTGTGTACTGGGCCGGGCTCAACGACAAATCCTTCACGACACCATTTCGATCGTGGTCAAACATCTCTCAACACGCTCTGAACTCCGTCTTCGCCTTCTCAGAAATTGTGCTGCCGCGTTCTGATCCACATCCTTGGATAAATGTGCTGCCGCTCGTGTTCCTGGGCTGCTGCTACATTGGTCTGGCATACCTGACTCATGCTACGCAAGGCTTCTACGTGTACGACTTTTTGGATCCGTAAGTCTAGATTATCGATTTCTGCCACTCTTTTGCTGACTGTTACAAGTAACGAGAACGGGTCCGGCTCTGTTGTTGGCTACTGCATTGGTATCCTGGCCGCTTGCGTGATCCTGTTCGTGGTAGTTCGATATGCCCAATGGGCCCGCCGATGGCTCACGGAAGTCAAGTTCGGTCGCGTTGATTCTCAACCGCATCACGACACCGCGCCTCGCAGTGCTGAGAAGTCTGCCAGTCTTGAGCATGAGTTGGATGAAGCTGCGTTGTCAGACACAAGGCGCCATGATGTTTAGACCAATTGAACCGGATTTTCGCTGTGCATAACGTGGAGGTCCGCCCGCAAGGTACTTGGTCCACATCATTGAAGATCAAAATAGCGAGGATTCCAAAGGCACCATTTGCTTGATCATCTCGTTTGACACGCGGAGGGACAACAAGGACATCGTCAACATGGAGGGTGCTGTGACTAAAAAGCAAACCAAACTGTGTTTGTCGCGTAGCCGGTGGTCTTCCATAAAGGTGCGCTGCTCATTCTGACTATTCCAAACAGCTGCGAGCCTGCCGGCCGACCTCCTGTTGGCACCCTGCGATTGAGATCGATCGAGTATCCGAAGCGCACACAGCTATATGCTCAAGTCACAAGCTATATGTGCATGTGGCAGACCCCATGCTTTGCTTTCAGCATCAACATCAGCACTACTTTACGATGACTCGAAGGCTCCAATCAGGCTGGCTACTGAGGCACCACTTCGCGGTTCACCGACGATATGAAATTCCAAATCAATGCCCCACACAAATTGCTGCGCCCGTGAGTGAAGGCGCGAGTCCACACTTTTCCCCCGCAACTCGCCTCACCGCAGTCCTCGTGCACCGACCAGAACAACAATAGACACATGGGTCAATGCGCGTGAAGTTGGAGCATGGCCAATCAGATCGTCCAGATCGAGGTGAACAACATCTTCCGAAGCCCGCAACTGTCCATTTTGGGCAGGAAGAGGCCATGACTTCGCATGTGTAAGGTGTGCATGTGCATCGCAATGGAAGACTTCGCGCATAGGATTTGAACTTCAATCTTTGCGGGCAACTTGTGCTTCTGTGCAGATCTTCTACTCACCGAAGTTGGCATCAGACGTTTGCAATGGCGGATTGGCAGGAGCTACCAGCCCCGGAGACGCACAATGCTCGTGACACACTTCGCCCTGAGCGCCCTGCATTCTCAGGTAAGTATGCCATCGTCACTATTCTCGACCACAGCTAAGATCATATCAGGCATGATTCCGCACGCGCAAGCCTTCTCAAGCATGCAAACACCGGCCGCGCTATACTTCGATGAAACGCAGTCAACGCTGCCTTCGTTTGACCTCCATCGTCATTTCAACCAAGACTATGAACACCTTGCTCAGCCCTCTCACACATCCGTTGGCCCGGATCCGCCATTGCAATGGTACACAGAAACCTCTGACATGCATGGAAGTGTGGATTACGCGCAAGGTCCTCAAGTCGTGGCTAGCCAACGCAATCTCTATAGTCCGATTCCACGCGCAGCGGCTGGGGCAAGTCACCTATCCACTTTCAGGACCACATCGGAGCAGCTGAATGGAAGTTATCTTGACTCTGCCAATCCGATTAATCTCGCTCAAGTGGGCGGTGATCTCAGCCGAATTCCTGCGCAGCATGAGGGACCTCCCTTTCCGTCAAGTTCCGGCTGGTATGGTGCTCAGTCTTTCCCAGCTTCTGGCCCTTCCCCCTTTCCAAGTCCGCAGGGCTCCATGGGGTATCCGGTCGTAGGCTCTTCTCATACAAGCCCAAGCGCCACTGGGGGCCATGGGCTGAGGCAAACCACTCCACAACCGGCGCTGCTTACCACACCAAGTCGACTTCAGTCTAAACGATCGCGGCCAAGCCAAAAGAGCATGACGAGAAGGGTGGCGCCCAGGTCCAGAGTGCGTGAAGTCAAGGACATGAGCAAGCTTGTCACTCGTCTGAGCCCTGGACAAGCGCAAGCTCTGATCACGTCCAGACAGTCGATTCCAGTCGCAGCCGACAAGAAGTACGTCAATCAATTCCGGAGTAAGCAAGAAGCTCTGGATTATCTGAGTCGAGTCTCTGGTGATCTTCAATATCATAAGCTTCCCACGAGTCTTCAAATCAAGATAAGCGACATAGACTCAGACCGCCGCCTGGCAATTCTGCAATACTTTCTTGATGCCATTGGCGAGGCGCCCGATCAGAACGAGCTTCCTCACTATCTCGCCAGTGAAGACGAGAAGCACAACTTTGTGCGCAAGAATCATGAGCAGTATCAGCAGTGCCTCCAGAAATTGAAGGCTCTCACAGACAGCAGCGCCTGTGTGTTCCTGCTTTTGCAAAAGCTTATCGACGTTTATGATGAAGAGGAGGGCATTCCTCAAAGCGATCTTGATTCAGATTTGCGAACTTCTCAGGGAAAGCACAAACTGGAGATCGACGTTTCGTTCTACGAGAAAGTCGCTTTGATTGGTGACATTCTCAAGAGGTACAAGTGGGTCGGCAAGGATGTGCTTAACAACAACAACATCCTTCTGATCGTCGTTGCCACAGAGAGTTACCTCAGAACAAAACTCAACAACTGTGACAGCAATGGCGTTCGACAAGAGTGGAAGAATAAGGAGATGAAGAGCAAGGGGGTCACGAAGCCTAAGGCGAAGAGTGCTAAACCATTTGCTTCGACCACTTCTGCCTCAACGCAGCCAGCATCCCAAGACGAGTCCGAGAACGGACTGGGCCCCACCGTCAGTGCCTAGGAAGCATTTGACCCACTGGATGTCCAGCCTGCTTCAGTTGATTCCAACCCACACTCTCACGCGTTTTCAACCGCACCATCCGCCTCGCAGTCTTTTGAGAATGCGCCTTCTTACGACAGCAGCGTTCCGAACGCCTTCGAATCTGACACACTCCAATCACTGTGTGATAACAGCGTCTACCCGAACGGCTTGGATCTTGCAGATGGTTACTTCTGCATGAACTGCTTCGATCTGGGGTGTCAGTCATGCCGTGCGTTCTGATTGTCAACCAGTCTGAGTTTAGCAGCGAAAGGGAGATGGATTGAACGTTTTATTGCACCTCGGAATTTCTGGCCCGCCCAGGGACGTCCGCTTCAGGCTCACTCCGACCAGATTTCCAAGTTCACTCACAGCCATTGACGAACACAGGCAGGCAGACTTCATTGCTGAGCTGCTGGTACGAGGAAACTCAACATACTCATAGCCGCATCGAGAAAACTCCTAGCAATTGAGAGGATTTTCTGGAAATTCGCGAGAAGAAATGAGCGTTGAGGCAGAGTAGTAGGTAAATGAACATCACGAGCGAGCGATACATGAAAATTTCGAGGTTAGAACTTTCAATTGAGCGGCCACGGATACGATTGCGTTTTTAACAATTGGCATTCCGTAAAACTAATTGCCCTTTGCGCTTGCTGACTTCCAGATACATAAGGTTGCGAATCAGCGCACAAGCATCAGACACGACCGAGTACTCGTGCGACTTCCATTCAACCTATACTTTCAAGACTCCTCTGGAACTTATAATGCGCCAACGACTGAGGTCCACAGCCTCCTTCATGGCATATCCATGTCATCAACCTGGCCTTCTGTTCGGCCAAGGCACACTCTTGGACGCTGCAGCGAAGATGTCGCGACACGGCCATCCGCCTCGACCCTCGATGGGCACGACAGACACCGACGACGCTTTCGAGGCGGCGTCAGCAGAAGATTCTGCTGCTGCCACAACCATGATGTTTCACCGACCAACTCCTCCCGCTCCTGCGCCCAGGACATCTCATCAATATCCACTAACCAATCCGGGCCACACTCACGAGACCCACACGCAGTACAACACACAGTACACCACGCAATATCCTCTCGCCAGCTTTTACGTGAGTTTCACCTGTTGACTGCAAATGTTGGTTCGCTTACGTTTCAAAGCCCTCTTCTTACAGCAGCAACGTGTCGCAGCCTCTCAACACTTTCTCGGATCCTTCCAATACGGCCTCAACCCCGGTAGGAGTTCTGCCGCACACAGTCCATCAAGGACGAAGTCAATCGCTCAGCGCAAGGAGAGTTCCAAGGACAGTCGGCTGATTTCCAACAGCCAGGCCTCGCTTCAGACATCCAGACTTTTGCTCGGGCACCCAATGGTAGATATCTGAACCTTGCCTATGCTCAGTCACCGACTGAGACGAATGTCTATTCTGCCAGCTACCATGAGCAGATCCGAGAGCATCCATACCATGTAGGCCAAGGCTAGAGTACACCTCAAACAGCTGAAAAGACCATTGCGACCGATCCATTCGACACTCATCACGAGAATACGTCTCCACGGGTAACACGTAGGAGAGCAACACGCGCCTCCAACAACGTCACTCTCACACAAGTCTCACCATTAGCTCAAGCGTCTACGCCATCCAAGGTGGCAAAGCGCAAGACCAACGAGGATCGTGTCACGAGCAAGCCAGTGCCTTCTCGCAAAAGGAAAATCGTCAAGGATATGAGCTCGTTGATCAACTACATGGATGACAGCGAGGCAATGGCTCTCATCGAGAGTTCCTGGCACGACCAAGCAGGTCCACTGCAGCTGGTTCAAGATGCGTATCGTGCACTCGAGAGGGGGTCTAGCAACGCCTAGTATGAGGCAAAGCAGAAAGCAAGCGTGAGCAACACAAAGAATTGCTACGTACATATGCTGTGAAGAGTAGTATCAGATTACCGGCAACAACAGCCACCGCATGCTTCTATAGATCTAGCTACATTCCGTGTTCGCTGACGACTAGACAGAACAGACTAGCACCAGCACACGTTAAAGAACCGCAGTCAAGAACTCGTTTGACTGGCAGTGAACATATATTCCACGATGTGGACCTTCGTATAGTTCAACAGCATTTGCCGGAGCAACACTTCACAAGATTCTTCAAGCCTGTCAGTGAAGGATCGAGAAGATGCTCGTTCACCACTCTTCATACGCGCGCCCACGTGCTGTGATTCGGCCTATCAGAGGACTCAATCGAGTGAACAGATCTCAAAGTTCGCGCTTGTCCCGTTTAGGTCGAGTGAATATACTGCCACAGGAGCCTGGGAGTCAAAGGTTGGTCAGCTTCCTTTGACCACAACTTTCATCAATACTCTGTCTCAACACCAGCAAACCAATTCGACAGATAAAGGCAGTACCAGGCCTTGCGCAGTCAACCAAGCTCAACTCACCTGGCAACAGGAACAGCACAATGTCTGTGGACTCGAATCGCGAGACCTCGCGGTCGCCACAGCGCCAACGAGGGTCACACGAATATGACCCAACAGCCCAGCCGTTCGTGCCTGTCACGCCGCCACGTCAACATGTGCAAGACTACCAAACACCGATGGAGTATTACAACACGACAGCGTCAACCATCCACCAGTATCCGCAGATCCCTGGTTATCATAACACGCGAGCGGCACCACTCCCTCATACTCACCACATCCCTGGCTATGGCACAGGCTCTATGCCTCCAAACCTGGTAATCATTCTCGCGATCTTCCCTCGCGGCTTTTGAAGCTAACCAATTCTAGATGAACGGTAAATACTACACCCCAGCTGCGAATGTCAACTCCTTCACCGGCTTCGCACCTTTCATCGTGGCGAACCCCTATCACCAATTCGGCCAATTGCCTCCCACCATGTTCGTGTCTGCGCCGCCAATGCAGGGTCAGGTACCACAGCAGATGTTCGATCGTCCACGATATGCAACGCACTACCTGCAGCATCAAGCGACACGTCATGGGAACTTCCTTCCTGGCAATCCACAGTCGACTTATGGTGGCCGTCGGCTACCCTCGAACACATATGAGGAGATGTCCAGACAGAGACCACGAGCGACTAATGGGCCTCCAGCGCGCATGGGCTTCGTTGCCACAGGAGTTCCAAATTCACAACGTGGTGGTCGACCTGTTTCTCCCAATCCATTGTTTGCCATCCGACCGGCTGCCAACGTGTCGACCCCAGCTTCATCGGATCCAGAATCGATCACACCACCGAGACTCACCAAGCGCAAGAAGGGTGGCGTGAGAGCCGCGAGAAATCCAGCGCCGCCACGAAAGGCGAAAGGCAAAAAGAACTTTGATGTCTTGACCAGCCACATGGGTGAGGCACAAGCAATGAACATGATCGAGGGTCGTTCCGGGATTCAACCTCCTGGCGCGCGAGTGTATCAGGACATTTTCTCCGATAAGGCAGCTGCTCTTAGTCACCTGCAGCGTGTCGGCTCCACGATCACGTATTACCATCTGCCAAAGGACCTCCACGTCAAGGAGGCTGATCTTCCTCCGAAGACGCGATTGACGCTGCAACAGATGACACTCGAGGCCATCGCACAAGAGCCTGACGCCAACCTTACCCCTGCAGAACTTGTGGACGAAGCCGCCAGACAGAGCTTCATTGCTAAGAACAAATATCAATTTGATACCGTTAGCAAGCTACTTGGCGATGGTCGGGACGGCAGTGCCTGCGTGTACATTCTGATTCAGACCATCACGGACTTGCACAGCGAAGGCAAGGGTATTGCGATCAATGATCTGGATCTTTCCGCCTATTCTCAACCCGACATCGACGCTCAGAACTTTGTCGTCGCAAAACTGACTACCAAGAAAGGCGGCTATTTACTTGAGCTGCAACTCACTTTCCTCGAGCGCGCGACGCTGATCATCGACATTGTCAAGAAATTCAAGTGGGTCGCAAAGGATGTTCTGCAGAATAACAACATCCTCGACTTGGTGGTCGCTCCACGCCACTACCTAGCGACGAAGCTTAACAATGTGAACTCGGCCAAGACGCGTCAAGACCGCTGGGACGAAGATCAGGTTAATCGGGGCACGAAGAAGAAGTCGACAAAGAAGGACGGGGCAGCGCAAACGGGTGCTGATGTGCATGAATCTGACCCGTCACCACAAGCCTCCTAGGAAGGACTTGCGCCTGTCGGGCAGCAACAGCAACAACAGCAGGTGCCGCTTCCATCGACAAGCGAACTTCCGCAAGCAACACCAAATACTCTTGGTTCTCCCATCCAGCCTTCTATCGACTGGGATCAATTTGGTTTCTTCGACGAATCTGGCAAGTTTGTCCTTTTCGAGCCAATCCCAGAGGCTTACCTGAATCCAAGCGGCACCAACACGTTTTAGGTTTCGTGAGCGTACACGAGACCTTGAATCCTGCACTTCGCTGGCGCCGTCGAGAATACGTTGGGGTCATGATTGGGACGCATTTGGTACGACACCAAGGAGCGAGAAAGCCAGATGCCAAAAAGGCTCGCCAGATCAGTTCTGTGGTCAGGAGAGCGGGAACGGGAGAATGGTCATATCGCTGCCCAGGTCACAGCACAGCACAGGATGTAGCCAGCTGTGGCGTGTCCAGAGTCACCCATAAGTCTAAGACTGGGCAAGCGCCTTTGCATCGTCTTTGAATCATCACAGAATAGATAACTCGCTTTACGAATTTCATGACACGAGGACTCATTCTTGCTCTGGTGCTACAGTCCCAAAATCATTTCGAATAATTCCATTTGCTGATTGCGGACAGTGTGCGATGATATTGTGACTCCAGTTTGGACTGTTTGCTCAGACAAACGTCGAAATGCTGTGAAAATGATGACTTTGACTGACACATCGAAGGCTCAGCCCCTTCTGGTGTGCTTCCTAGCAACTTTCCCATGATACGATCCGTTCGCAGTGCAACAATGTCCTAATCGCAGACTTGATCAGGTCGCGTAACGCTCGGATAATCTTCTGGCTGTTAATGATCGAGGTAGATTGAGTGTTTTCTGCTTACGGCAGGAATCCTCCAACGGCAGTCGGCCTGTCTAAGACATCAGCTTACCATCTCAATTCTTTGTCTCTATTCATCGATTATGTCCAGCCTCGGAGCAGCCACCGCGAGTCAGCAATCGCATCGCAAAGAAGTGGATCGGCTTCGGCTGCAGCGTCGCCGAACTGCGCTTCTTGGAATGGGTACCACAATAAGCTGGAGAGCTCGTCATCGCACAAACAACCCCAGACTTCACCTTCGTACAGACAAACGTCCCTTTGTGCAAACCAACCAGCAAATTCTCCCCCACAAAGGCAAACGCGCGCCATCGAAGATGTCATTGCCGACGGATCAGCGCAGCCGTAACACTTGGCAAGTCTTGGTATGCAGCAAAAGAAGGCGCGCCAGGAGCCGCTGCACTGAGCGACGCGCGGTGGGTGGCGGCGAGTCGTACAGCCATTTGCTCTCCCATAATCATCGACCTCTTTTCATCATTGACACTTAACTTCTGCATCTCGACGCCACTCCAGGTTTCGTCGAGTGTCGGCATTTCTTTTCGTATTTCCTTTGGACGCTCCGTTGAGCGTTGTTGTTTGGGATCGTCCTTGGCCATGAAGTTCTCCACAGCAACCGCGGCCGGATTGGCGGCCGGGACATTGGGAGTGGAAGCGCTGCAGTTCTCGCAACGTTCGGGCACAGGGGCGCGCGTGGTGCATCAGCAAATTCGAAGGAAACATGTCGAGGACCCAGTGGCCAGAGACCGGAGACGATGGCTTTCGAAACGACAATCTGGCACGCTGAATGTCCCGCTCACGAATCAAGTCTTGCTCTATTACATGAATATTACTGTTGGAAGTAACAATCAGCAATTCGAAGTTCACCTGGACACTGGCAGCTCGGATCTATGGCTCAACACGGACCAAAGCCGATATTGCTCGTCTGTCCAGAGTCCATGTGTTACAGGAACATACGATGCGAATAGTTCTTCGACCTACACTTATGTAAATTCTGAGTTCGAGATCGGATATGTGGATGGAACTGGATCGCAAGGAGACTACGTCACTGATACAGTGCGTTTTGCTGGCGCGGAACTGGAGGACCAGCAATTCGGCATTGGATATCTTTCATCTACGCCAGATGGTATCATGGGAATTGGTTATGGAAGGAATGTCGCCTCAGCAACTGCTCGCGGAGGCGTTTACAGCAATGTCCCGCAAAGCTTAGTGAATTCTGGTCGGATCAGTACACTGGCATACAGCATGTGGCTGAACGATCTGGACGCTGCTGAAGGGGATCTGCTGTTTGGAGGTGTCAATACAGAGAAGTACGCATATGTGGTCACGATTGGCTGAGTGGGAACTGACCGAGTATTGTTTCCAGGTACCAAGGAGAGCTTGAGACCATTCCGATTGTCCCGTACGAAGATGGCTCGTATCGACAGGTCACCATTCCTCTCCGAGGAGTTGGCAGGAACGGCGAAGATGCGTCTATTCAAAGTTTGGACGACCTGGATGTGCATCTCGACTCTGGCGCAAGCTTGACCTACTTGCCAGACGACCTCGTTGTGAAGATCTACAATGCGGTCGGCGCGCAATACAGCAGATCGGAGCAAGTTCCATTCATCGATTGCGACCGCGCGGACGATCGCGAGACGCTGGACTTCAAATTCACCGACCAAAAGACGATTCAAGTTCCCATGAACGAGATGGTGATAAGATACCCACGGAACGTTTGTGTCTTCGGTATCCTCCCGTCAGGTGATTCATCATTCGAGGAATCATATTACATCTTGGGAGATACATTTCTTCGCTCAGCATACGTGGTGTACGACCTAGCAAGGAACGAGATCAGCCTCGCGCAGACAGTTTTCAACTCGACCGACGACAATATTGTCGAGCTTACGAACGACACCGAGGTGCCAACCGAGGCTGGCAACGGGGGAGAGACTATTGCAGCGACTGCAGTCGGTGCCTCGAATACCGGCAGCCCAGGTGAGTAATTGCGTTGATGCATTTGTTGGTGCGTTTTGTTCGACTTTGCTTACCGCGGTCCAATAGGACCGTCGCTAAGCTCCACGACACGATCAAGTGCTAATCCATCTCCCACAGGAGGCGACAATGAGTCGTCTGCCGTGAGCACGGCAGCTCTGAGCGGCTCGATGTTGGCATTGCTTGCTGGCACTGTCGGTGGCATTTTGCTTGTTTAGATTACTGTCTCGTAGTCTTACGCGAGGTGAAAACCGCTTGAAAGCAACATGCTTCGACTTCTCATGTACGCCCTTGCTCGCAAGGAATTGAAGTGATCGCTGCTAGGCATTGAGACAATACATAATCCCTGCTGCGTGGTTTCCAGGACATTGAGCTTTACTAACTTTCAGCATTTTGACGCTTCCTGGGCTGTAGTACCATGCTTCTAAGCGACGAAGTGTGCAGTAAGCAGACGACGTGAAGTCGAAATACCCATGTCTTGTCAAAGTCCAAGCTCGAAGATGCTGGTCTATCTCTAGCAATGCCTTTTTTCCGCTTTTACCGCAAGCCGGAGTGCGCTCCGTAACGCGCCAAGTCTCATTTCCGCTCCTCCTTCCACTTCTTGCCTTCCTCTTTCAGTTGTTTATCATCAGGTCTATCAAGTTCCACCTGCGGCATCAACACGAAGCACAGGGCAAATGCCAGCGCGGCTAACGACGCGCCGATTAAGAAGATGATGCGAAAGCCCTGCCTGTAGGCTGGAATGATGACTTCTCGCACACGATTGGCGTCCAGATGCTGGCGATCATTCAGATACGCCTGCGGGCTTTTCAACAATGCCGTGGTGTCTTGCTCGTCGAGGTTGAGCGAACCTACACCTGACGCGACCAGGTTGTTCAAGATTGTGCCGGCGACTGCAAGTCCGATTGTGCCACCGAAATTCCTGGCAAAGTTGCGGAAAGACGTTACGATGGCCATGTCTTTGCGGGACACGCCGGCTTGGACTGCAATTAATGCTGGCTGCAGTGTGTTGCCACAGCCGATACCTGTCAGGATTGCATATCCGATCTGCTTTCCCAGGCCATCATTCTCATCCAGCGTGGAGTAGAGACCTAATCCGACAGCCCAGCACGCCCAACCGAAGAGAATGGCTTCGCGGTATCGGCCTGTCCAATGCACCACTAAACCTGACACTGTACTTGCCGCTGTCTGAAACAGCGTGATTGGCAGCAGGAGCGATGCAGAGCGCACTGCGGAGTAATTGTAGACCAGCTGATAGAATGACGGAATGTAGTACATCTGGACCAGGAAGTTCCATCCGTTGATGGCCATGGTGAGGCAGGCGCCATTCACAATCCGGCGTTTGAAGACATGAAGCGGCACCAGAGGGTAGCGTGGACCTTTCCACTGCCAAAGCACGAAAGCAGCCGATGTGCAGAATCCCACGACCAGAGGAGCGATCACGGCTGCAGAACTCCAGGCGTACTGAGAGCCAGCCCAAGTCAAGCCAAGGACTAGCACCACTGTGCCACCAAGTGCAAGAAAAGCCCCGAAGAAGTCAATGGCTTTCAGTTTCAATTTCCAGTCGCCCTCCACTTTTTTGAGCGGCATCAAGAACATGGCGCAGAGTGTCGTGATGGCAGTCAACGGAAGGTTGAGTCTGAAAATCCATCGCCATCCTTGCCTGCCGCTCTCTGCCAAAGCTCCGCCGACGATTGGACCTATGCCATGCGCCAACGCCACAACGGATCCTAGGATGCCTTGGTACTTGCCTCGCTCGCGCAAGGGGACGACATCGGAGACGATCATCTGAGCGACTGTCATCATTCCTCCACCAGCAATACCGGTCAATGCACGGAATACGATCAGCTGAATAGAAGTCTGTGACAGAGATGCGCCGAGAGATCCGATGAAGAAGATGAAGAGGCCGATGTATAGGATGACCTTCCTTGACCAGATGTCTGAAAGTCGTCCATAGAGGAGCTGGAAGCATGTTGATGTCCTGGAACAATGTCAGCGTTGCATTCGAGGAGCGCGGTCCCTGAGAAGTACTGACACAAAATAGGCTCCTGCTATCCACGCCTGCTCGTCGCCGGCGTTTAATGCATTGCTCACAATGGTCAAACTGGCTGCGAGCGTTGTTTGATCCATAAGAGCCAGGAAGTCGACACTTGCCGCGGCCAGGAATATCGTGATGATGGTGCTGACCGGGACATAGTGAGTCTGTTCATTGAATTCATGCTTGGTATTCTTCGGCTTCTCGTCTGTACTGTCGATATCGCTGGTGGATGCTGATTTGGGATCCGACACTTGAGCTGTCGGAACTTCTGGCCCTGTTTCTACTCGCACATCTTTGTCCATGTCTGGGATGTTCCTGGCAGTCGAGCCACGTGGAGTTCTCGAGGTTATGTGAAGGACAACTAATCACGAGTGGGATGGCAAAGGTTAGAAACGGATCTTCTGACAACTCAAAACGAGGCAATGCCTCCCACGCTGACTAGGAAATAGTCTCTTTCTACTAGTGGCATGGCACGGCGAAAGCCTCGCTCGTCGATGAATGCAGATCGCCGCCACTTTTCCCCTCGGTCAAGACCGGCCACACTTGTCGTAAACACGCACATGCGGAACCACGAACGACGTCTCACGATGCGCCACTAAGAACCCCACGCTGCTATATGGCGTGCCTGGCTAGAGGAGAAATGCGAGGGTTCGTTCCCCCATGCAGGGTAAAGCCGCTGATCACATACCCTTATAGCGCTAGTTTCAGCGCATACTTGCTCATCAAGGTCGGACAGCCCAGCTTCGCCAATGCGCAGTCGAACATCACACCTTGCTGAACTGTGCAATTTATTGACACAACGCCGAAGCCGCTTGCGTTTGCCAATGCTCCAGCCGCATGTTCATGCACCTATCGCACGCGGTCTTATCGATGTAGGCAGGTGCCACGATGATCATTGAAAAATTCCAGCTTGACAGGTTGTCCATCACCATGCGGCAATACCTTGATGATCGAACCGTTTGGCGACAGAAACGACGATGCGCAAACTCGCTCGCCAATCCTAGTCCTGCTTGCGATGGTGTTGTCACTAGATGGTAGTATCTGTTACTGGCAGCTGTCATGTGGGAGGACATCTCCCACATGTTTAGGCTACGACAAGCTTAGGCTTGCCGGACTTGGAAGGTAGGTGTCCTCATCCTTTCCCCCGTATTACTGTTCCTGTGCTGCCAAGCAGGCCTTTATAATATCTCAGCCACCAGCCATTGCTCCGAAGGCATTCGCATTCTCTCTCACTCGATCTTTGCCGTGCCATCTCACTGTCCTCTACCATGGCTACGGACAATGTCAAGAATGTCTATACTGGACCAGACTCACTAAAGCACTACTTCGACCCGGATCATGCTCCACCACTCCCTCTCGTCGAGCTTCCAGCACATCTCAACCCATACTACGGAGATGGCGTCCGGATATACGCCAAGATGATGTCCTGTCATCCAGCGAACAACGTCAAATGCATGCCAGGTAAGCATCGTATCACCTATTCAAGCAGCTTCTACTGACGCAGTCAGCAATGAACCTTCTGTCAAAAGAAGTCGTGCCAAACAAAACCAAAACGATCGTCGAATACAGCAGTGGCTCCACAGTCATTTCGATGTCAATGGTAGCACGAGTCTTCCACAATATCAACGACACCCACGCCTATCTCAGCAACAAGACGAGTGAAGCGAAGCTGCGATTGATGCAGTTCTTTGGTCTGAAGTTGACGCTTTTTGGCGGCCCCTCACAGCCCGAGCCGACAGACGAACGAGGTGGAATTCAGAGCGCACGAACGCAGTCACAACAATCTGATTCGATCATCAACCCGAATCAATATGAGAACGATGGTAACTGGCAATCACACGTACGATGGACAGGACCACAAATCCTTCGACAACTTCCGGAAATCACACTTATTTGTGCCGGTATGGGGACTTCGGGCACGATGACTGGTCTGGGGACGTACTTCAAGCAAGCGAAGCCCTCTGTCTTCCGTCTCGGCGTGGTGACTGCTGCTGGCGATCGTGTTCCCGGACCTCGATCATATGCACTTCTGGCACCAGTTGAGTTCCCTTGGAAAGAAGCCATTGACCATGTTGAGCATGTCGGTTCGCACGATTCGTTCGCTTTGTCGCTTGAGCTCTGCAGGAACGGATTACTCTGTGGCCCATCTTCTGGATTCAACCTCAAAGGTCTTTTCAACCTCCTCGAAAAACGGAAAGCCGCCGGCACATTGAGCCACCTACGAGCAGAAGACGGCCTCGTACACAGTGTTTTCCTCTGCTGCGATCTACCATACCAGTACATGCAAGAATACTTCGACAAACTCGGCCCACAGAGTTTCCCTGCTATCACAAACGAAGTAAGTCCCACCTCTTCCCCGCCTATCCCATCCCAAAAAGAACCTCAACTAACCACCTCACTCCCAGCACCTCACAAAAGTCGACCTCTACCGCTACGACGAAGCCTGGGAACTCTCCCCCACAACAGCCCTCACCACCCCCTCTCAAACCCTACAACCCTGATAATCGACTTCCGCCGCCAATCCGACTACCTAAACTTCCACCTCCCCACCCCACCCTCCCTCAACATCCCCCTCCGAACTCTCTCCCCCACCTCCCCAAGCCCATTCTTCACCCCCGACCTCTTAGCAACCCAATGGCGCGAACTCGAATCCTTATTCTCAGAATCATACCTCCAATCGCAATTCCAAAATCGAAAGATTTTGTGTTTATGTTATGATGGAGACACCGCGCGTGTGGCGACTAGTGTCTTGCGAGCGAAAGGTTTCGAAGCGGAGAGTGTGAAGGGTGGATACAGAGCTTTGGAACAGACTGATGAGTTTAAGAGGGTCTACGAGCAGGAGCAGAAGAGGAAAGAGGCTGCTAGGCAAGACAGGCAGAGGAAAGCGGATTCGGTGATTGACGCTGACGGGAAGAGTGAACGGTCTTCTGCTTCGTCTTCGACTTCGTCTTCGGCGGTGCAGAGTGATGAGAGTGAGTCTGAGGGGGAGAAGAAGGATGGGGAGTGATACTGAAAGGGAAGGATTATTCTTTATTGTCGATTGTCTTTTTTCGCGTGTCGATGCGAGATAGATTGCACCGCCGCCGGACGTCTGGCATTGGGAAAAGAAAAAAGGTATCTTATGATAGAGCAGACTTTATCGTCTGCATTGTTCGAATTATGATTTTCGTTTCTTGTTTTTCCTTGGATTTGGAAACCTGAGATCCCATCTGATTCTCATCCCACTCCGATGGCTATACGCCATCTAGCACAATCCAGCGCTACCATCAATGTACATGTTTATAAAAAAACGCCACTCATGGCGCATCAATCATCATCATCATCATACACCATACCTGTCTTCTCAGGCACTAGGTAGAAAGGAAAGGCCCAAAAAACGCCAGCCCAAATGTTCTATTCCATTCTGTCGTTTTTCGTTATACGTCACTCGCACTCGCATTTCCATTCTCTTCCTCCACAGTTTTCAAAATTTTCGTAAGATCTCTCGGCCTCACAGGCTTCGTCAAGAACATATCAAAGCCACACGCCACGGCTTCTTGTTTTGCCGCTTCGGAACCAAGACATGTCAAAGCAATAAGAATCGTAGGAGAAATTGAGGCTTCCTTTTCGAAAGCTCGGATTTGTCGTGCGGCTTGGAAGCCGTCCAATACGGGCATGTTGATGTCGAGAAAGACGACTTCGGGGCGAGCTCTGTCGCTGGGGATTGAAGCGGCGGCTTTGTAGGCTTCGACGGCTTCTTGGCCGTTTGTGGCGGCGAGTCGAGGGTGTTTGTTTTTGTCGGCGTATGTGGTGAGTAATCGGAGGTTTAGTGGATTATCGTCTACGAGTAGTAATGACAATTTGCGAGAGTGTGGCGAGCCGGGTGGTTCCGGTGTTGAAGGTTGTTCGGATGAAGAGGCTTCAACCTCTTTCGTGTTGAGAAGAAGAGGTCCTTTTTCATCGACGCGCAATGTTAGTGTCGTGGATGGCGATTCTTCATTGTCGGTTTGCGCTTCGACAAGAGCCACATCAGATAGATCTGTTGATGTTGCATTCGCGATTGGGTCCCCAGCTTCCGAGTGGGGCGGTGCTAGAAGGCAATTGGCAATCGCTGCACTGATCCGATCAGGCCCGAACGGTTGCGGGACGAACTCGATATGGCTAACATTCGCCAAGGGTCGTCGTAGCTTCTGACGTCCATACGTCCCGATTGGATCCCGACACAGTACTATCAAATGGGCTCCATCGGGATGACCAGAGAGTTGATCTGCCTCGGTGAGCAGTGGTATGTCGTCTTCAAACACCATGTTGACGATCGCGGTTTCCGAAGTAGTCAGAAGCGCACCCGCACGCCTGCAAGCATCTTGTACTCCAAGCACCTGCAAAGATCGTCCTTCGTTCACTTTGTTATCGTCGTCGTTGTCGTCTCCAGAACTAATTGGCCGCAGGATGCCCACAGGTACAGAATCCTGCGCTTCGTGTTGTTCTTCTATCGTCTCTTCGCGAGGCAAAGCATCAATGGGTATCATGACCGTGACCGTGGTTCCTATGCCCTTCTTGCTCTGCACATCAATTTTGCCGCCCAGGCCTTTCACCAGCTTCGCGACCACACTCAACCCCAATCCAGTTCCGGGAGTAAGCTGGTCCTCTTGCGAGAACGCGCGGAAGATACCACTATCGATGAATTCTGGCGACATGCCACATCCAGTATCGTCAACTGTCAAAATAGCCACAGGTCGTTGCCGCTTGCGAGAAAGTGATTTCAGCGAGACCGCAACATGTCCAGATCTGGTGAACTTGAGCGCATTACCGATCAGATTAACGCACAGTCGCTTCCAGGCTCCCACCATGTCACAAACATGGAAATCCGCATTTGGTGATATGTCCAGTGCAAAGTCCACCTTGCTACTAGCTTCCTCGCTGGTGCCGCAGCAATGTGAGTAGTACGTCGCATCGGCGACTTCCTCTGTCAGACGAGCTAGCGAGTGCGCTCCCTGCTCGCTTGCGATGCTACGAGTAACGGAATCCACTGAAGGTTGTCTTTCCATCAACTTCAGCTGCCTTCTCCGCATCTTCGGTCTCGAGACGTGATGGTTGATCTTGGCGAAATCCAGGAGATGATCAATTACATCCGTGAGTGTCGAAGTGCACTTCTCCATTTGAGCTATCAATGCTCGGTCTCCGTTGTCCTCGCGATCATGCAGAAGTTCCAGACTGCCAACAATGCCGTGCAGCGGCGAGCGCAATTCATGAGATACCGACTCGATGAAGTCCGTTTTGGCCCGATCGGTGGACTTTGCTTCCAGACGTGCAATTTTGGCCATGACCACATCGCAGAATGCAATCATGTATGCAAGTTCTCCTTCCTGCGAGAAAACCCGTAGTGGACTGTGAGTCCACATGATGCCTCCGGCGAACCATCTATGTCGGACCGGATCCCACATTCCCACGACGCACACAGCCCTAGCCCCGGGAAAGAGGCGCAGCATTTCAGCAGCCTCGCCTGACTTTCGGTTTCGATTGGATGTCCGGCCCTTCGAAGCGGGTTTGATGTCTCCCTTTCTGGTAGACCCATCATCTGAAGAACTCGATTCAGTTGAGCTCACCTCTCCCTCTGAATTAAATGTCCAGATCTTCCCTTCGGGATATTTCCGCAGCAAGCCTTTCAGAAATTTGCTGGACATTGGGATGAGGGCCTGTTCCTGAGCATCAACTTTCCGGGCTGAAGACCCTAGTCTTCGACATGTATCATTCTTGGCCTTTTCAAGTGAGTCGTCAGAGCCAACGTCCGAGACTGTAGTCCCTGTGTCAGTGCCAGAGCCTTGACAGCTGCCCGTCCCCTCGGGTCCATTCGGTGCAGCATCCAGAAAGAGAACGCCATCAGCATCAATAGCGCGCTGTATGAGGTCTGCTGCTCGCTGAAGAGTGTTCTTTGCGCCCGTCGCGGGATCCTTGTCGAGCTGTGTATCCAGTCTTCTCTGTGCTTGGACCATAGAGCGCCGGTCAGGTTTATCTTGCTCACTCTCCGAAACATAGTCATACACATCTGTATTCCTCAAGTCCTCGTGCGAGCGTCTCTCGCGCCATTTGGCGTCGCTTCGAGAGCCTAATGGAACTCCAGGTGCAGATTTTGGTCTCCCAGTAGCCGACTCGCTACTATGTGCTGATGAGTCGGACAATTTCGGCCTTGGAGCAGGTGGAGGTCCTCTCTGAACAAATGTACCCAAACCAGCCAGCATCCGACTCTGTCTGCCTAGCTCCGTTTGCGCATGGATCATGCCCAAATGGCTCATAGTCATGGTTGCCATTTCCTTCATGAAGTCCTTTTCGACATCAGATAGGCCATCTCGCGGTTCATCGTCCATCACAGCATATACGCCAATCCTGACACCAGCAGGGGTTGTCAGTGGCACACCAGCATAAAACCGGGCTTTTGGGCCTCCCGTCACGAAAGGTCTGTCGCAGAAAAGTGATGATTCTTTCAAGTCGTTGATAATCAGCATTTCGCCAGCACTGGAATCAGAGCTATTCGACCCGGTGTTGGAGGCCGGAATATTCATGGCATGCTCGCATATCGTCAGCCCTCGTGGAGCAATGGCATGTCCCAACCACAGCGCGTCCTCGGGATCCTGATGAACCTCATGGTCGAGCAACGACAGCGTCCGGGTAGCTTCGGCAAGCACGAATGCGTCCTTGCGATCGAAAAAGAACAACAACGACCGTCTCGCAGCAAGTCTCAACGCGCCCAACTGGCAGAATGCCGTCAAGGCCAGGTTCGGTCCCGCTCGAGGCACATGTCGTTCCAGCGCCTCGACATTCTGGAGGTCGAGCCTTGTCGGCTCCGCATCACTCAGTTCTTGAAGCGGGTTGTAGTATCTGTAACCAGGTCAGCGAACGTCGGTTCTGCCCACGGCGACGCACTTGTAAAATTCGCGCTCACGGGTCCGCTCGGTATGCAGATGCGTATTAGTGCCCATCGTCGATGAGGCAGTGGATTATGGAGCGCCAAGAACGGCTGTCTCGAAGGGAAAGGAAAGGCACCAGAGCCTCATGTCAAGATGATGTTGGTGGCAGCAGTAGACAGCAGTCAGTGTGAGAAGCAAGGAAGAAAGGCAGCAAGACCAGACCCTGCTGCTACGCGGCGCTGGCAGACAGCATCAGCAGCAGAGCAGCAGATTGGCGCGCGTGTGATCCGTCCGGAGGGTCTCGCGTGGCCATGATGCGAGAGCAGCGGAAGTGGCTGAAACTCTCTGCACGAAATGCTCCCGAGGATCGCAGCTGTGGTGAAGCATCCCACCACCGCTCTTGGGCCCTCGACAACCATATCGACGCAGATGATTCATGGTTCTGCTGTCGTTGCTGCGCGATGAGGCTCTTTTGACGCCTTCTCTGCGGCGATCACTGAAACGCTTGTTCACGCGTTCCGTGGCGGGTGCGCGAACACCTTGTCAGCTGTCAGCAGGAAAAACAGAACGAGATCGCGATGACAGCACCAGGGTCGGAAGCAGGTCCGCGAGGCGTGCCTAGCTTAGCCCTGTTTTCTGCACAATTTATTTCTATGCCCACAAGTCCGCACGATGGCTCTGCTCGGCATATCATCTCCACTGGCGGGGCTGCGAGCTCTCCTCCATTCTAGACCGCGAGCTGTGCAGCATCGACCGACACTGCACCTTTGGCGACAATTCGGACGGCGGCATCGAGATCTGTCTTCACTATGCAATCCCTGCTCCCCGCTGGGAAGCGCTGGCAACTATTGGCTTGAATCCTGGAAATTGGTCTGAAATGGTGTAGCGCAAATTAGTGCAAGACTAGGTGCGACCTCTTCACAACCACTCTGCACACGTATCGCGATCGTGTCTCGTCACACCATCATCACCTCACCCTTCTCAAGCCTTCCACTAGCTCCTTCAACCCCTCCGCGTCCACTCCACCGCCCAGGTCCTTCACCACCTCCGCTTGCAGCTCCGCGCTCAGATACAAAAATTGCTCGACGAGCTCGCCGTCTACAAATCTCACAGGCCCCTCTTCGCCCATGTCTCGCACTTGCGTCTTGAACCCTCGATACTTGACAAACCTCACGTGTCCAGGAGATTTCACCATATCTGCAAGTTTCCCTTGTAATCTCATCAATAGATCCTGTTGCTCTTGCACAATCGTCGCGAATACATAAACGCTGCCTTCCACTGTCGCGATGAAGGCCTTTGGAACGACGACGGCGTTGGCTGTAGGAGTGACGTTGATGGGCCGGATGCGGTTGACCATTTCCCCGAGGCACATTTCGGACGTGACCCGGAGGCGCCGTCGGTCTTCCGCTGAGAAGCCCGAGACGTCGTGTTCGAGGACGATGAGGTTCCCTTCGGCATCGGATTGGATGTACGAATTCTGATCGATAGGTGCAACCGCCGTGCCCCAAAGTGTCTCGAAGTGGCGGGCAACCTCGGTGAGTGAGTCTGACATGCCCTCCCGACCGGGCGTGTATTTGATAAGGCTGAGGGACTTCATGAGGTCGGACACGGCGATGGTATCGCCTGTTACTGAAATATCGATAGGCGCGGTAGCGGTGCGGTAAGAAGCCTTCTTCACGAGGAGTGGAGACGACTTGGGAGGAGCGTATTCGTAGGCGAGAATGACAACCTGTGGAGCATATGTTAGCTATGTGCGAATAATGAGAGTCAATAATGCTCATCATGTTACTTACTGTCTTGACGAGTGCGGCTACAATACGGCCCTGGCATGTTGCCAAACACCGGCACGCCCCTTCACAGCCAGCTCTGTTACGAGCTTGATTTTGCGATCCTCCGTCACTTCCAACACAATGATGCGCCCTCGCGCTGAGTTAGGGTCATCGTCGTCGAGATATGCAGTCCCGACGACGAAACGCTCCGCCTGGTCGCCAGTTCCATCGTCGAGTTGACATCGTATCACACTTTCGACCAACTCATCCTCATTGAGCGCCCAAGAATCTAGCTCCTTGAAGGCGACCTCGTCCACAAGCTTGAAATGGCTTCGCACTTCTTCCACTCCGGCAGTAAGTGTCCGTTTGATGCAGCCAAGACCAAAAGCCTTCAGCTCTGCAGAATATGCGATGCGCCGAACTGTCTCGTGTACAGGCAGGTCCTGTACGTGTGTTGTTCTTTCTTCATCGACAGAAGCGAGCTTCAATTCAGGCCCGCTCGCGATAGCTATACTATTCGCGTAATCTGCGAATGAGTCGAAAGAGCAAATACTCGTTGCACTGTCTGCTGTCACTGCCGAATACACCATTCGCCCCTCACTGCCGTATATGAGTGAAGGGTGCTCGCACGTTGCAAAGACGTTCTGTAGACCATCTGCACGAGGCAGCACTGCAAAGTTTGCTTGCTGGGTTCCGAGAATGATGCTTTTCCGGGCGGAGAAGGGTTTCTGTGGCGATTCTATGCTGTACGTTACGACGTTACCATCAGCAAGGCCGATGAAAAGTGTTGCTGGCTGATGCGGTAAGATGTTGGCAACCGTCACAGAACGTGGTACTGCAAGGCTGTCGTCTTCGGCTACTCGTTCTGTTGCGATGGGTTGCAGGTCAGACAATGCAAGCACTGATACCTTGCTATCCTTCCAGAAGCCGGCAACACATGCTCCAGGTAAAGATGGCGACAACGCGATACACGAGACCTGCTCGTCACTGCCAAATTCTCGCTGTGCCTGCACAGCGATGCTCGTTCCAGACAGGTCCAACACAACCAGCGCGGCGCCGCCCAGCGAGACAAGCACTTTGTCACCCTCGACAGACACCGCTGATATAGATGACCCGGCTGGCGCCTCCCATCGATCAGAAACCATACTGCCATCGGCGTCAGCCAAGAGCACGCCGGAGCTGGTCACTTGTACAGCTCGCGCATTTGACACATTGCCAGCATACAATGTGCACTGTGACAAATCAAAGCCTCGGAAGTCTTCTCTAGCCTCAATGTCGCCATCTTCGCTGAAAACAATGGCACTCGAGTGGCTGACGAAGCTGGCAATCAGCGTGTCAACTGTACCAGCAGTGCCGCTACTGCGCAGGCTGAAGACGTCTGAGATTGGTTCGCCCAGGTCTCCCAAGCTGCCCTTGTCTTCTAAGCCAACTCCAGACCGCACTGATCTTAGACTGCCATCCTTAAAGGCACCGGATCCAGTGACGATTCTGGCTTGCCCGCTCGAGAACTCGTTAACGGGTGCGTCGGCGCTCCTGTTGCCCATGTCCATAATCGTAAAGTCCAGGATGGGTGCGATGTTGGAGAACGTCTGCACCACTTCAATCTGTTTTGGCGAGATCTGAATAATCTGACTGTCTCCTTGATGGCTTCCGACGAAGACTCGGCCTTCATCGAGGTAGACTAACGTACTAGCTCGACTTGTTTCACCAAGCACATCAATCTGATGGCTCTGATATTCGCCATCTGCTTTCTGATGCACCATCAAGAGGTACAGCTTTCCGTAGTCGTCCGCTAGCACGAATCTTTGTTCGTCGATCTGACACCAAGCCACAAATATCGTGGCCTCGTCCAGAGGTTGTGTATCAATGATTTCGTACTTCCACTCATCCACGTACGATATACTGGTCTCGCCAATGATGAGAAATCCATATATCGGAGCGGGTAGTGGTATCAGGTGGCTTGCGCCAATTTCTATCGTCCCTTCCACCTCCTGCCCTTTCTCTAGCTCTGCCGTTGCCGGCTCCTCGTTCGGTCGTAATGAAGGTTGGTACTCTAGCTCGCAAACCTTCACGCGTAATTTGTTCTGGCTGTCCTCATGAAGGACTGCAAACACTGGCTCTGCAAGTTTTGTCCCAGCTTGTCGCTTGTGTAGGAAACAGCTACTTCGAACAAACAGCTCTGGTATTCGCACTGGTATCGGATCACCCAGCTCTCCAATCTCGTGGTCGGCCGCCTTCCTCTTGCCTTTCCCAGCATGCGCTATCGGCAGGACATTGACTACGCCTTCGTAGCACTCCAATGTCATGAAGCGTGCAGTTGGATCAATGTGCACTCTATCTCCAGTTTGGCTGTCTCTGGCACTCTTCTCCGCAATGTCGACCATGCTCTTCTCCGTTCGCAATTGGTTCTTCTCAGCGTCCCAGCTCAAGGTGAAGTAATGGTATCGATCGGTGCCGACGAACAGGTGATCGGTCTGGCTCGTAGCAGGCTTGAGCTTTTGCAGCATTGTGATCTTGCCATAGATGGCTCGTGTGTGTTGCAGGACTAGAGTAGGGTCTCCTGGTTGCTGGGGGTTGGGAGACCATATTTCCAATCGATTCGCCTTGGCTACAACCAAGTCTTCTGAGTTGGGAGCAGTGAAGGACAGCTTGATAGCATGCCGGACACTGGACGGGCGGTGGATGGGTGCGAGATAAGCCATGGTGATGGCGGATGAAGTGCACTTGTGGCAATCGGGTGGTGTGCCTTGTGGATCGTGATTCTTTCGTGATTTGCAGTCATACAATCATTCTGTTGTCGTCGAGAGTGGTGTCGGCGGTCAATGGAGGTGTGTCTGAGAAAGTCGATATGTCATCGTCACGAACCGGACACTTCTGGAGCTTGACGCGGAGCATCGCCTCGCGTTTGTGATGTCGCCAACGTGGGCCGAGGTGAGCTTCGCAACTTTTCTGCGACAAATCAACCACACCTACCACATCTTCTGCACAAACTGCTGTGCACGCTCAGCGATATGGCGCGTAAGTCGCCCTCGCCCGCGTCAATTGCTCAGTCTCTGCGGAAGAGACTTTGTGACCCATTGACTAACTCGTTCGCACAGCAACCAAAGAGGAAGAAGATCCAGTCATCGCGGAGTACGATGTCTTCCTCACGCCCGCATTGGAAGAACAGATCCTACTGCTGCAGTATCCCAACCGACCGCGCAACCGACCCTACAACAGCCAATATGGCGCGACACCCCACGACATGCGCATCAAGCCCAAAGCTGGGTTCGTCGAGGTTGACGTCAAGCTGAACACCAACCACAATTTCAACAAGTACATGGGTCTGAAGTGGGGAGATGCGACGGCCACATCGAAGCAGGTACACAACGCCTCGGGCACATATGGCCCAGCTGCTGGACTCGCGCCGGCGAAGACACGAAATGCGAGGAGAGACGGCACGTTGAAGGATACGGCGCAGCGAGAGCTGGACTTGGAGAACGACCTCCAATCCTTCAGAGAGGCAGAAAGAGAGCACCGAGTACACGAGTCGCAGACACTCGGCGGACAAATTATCCGGCACGACGACGAGCTAGGATTAGGCAAGCCTCACTACTTCGTGGGCGCCTTCAAAGATGAGCGACTCTTCCTCACCAAGATTGACGGTACTGTGCAGATGCGACCCACCTTCCACCACCTCGATGCCGAAGACGAGCGCACGCGACTCGCTGCATCGCGCGCACAAGCAGATGCCGCAGGCCCAAAGCAGGAACAGGGCGCTCAGAGTCTGCTGCAGAAGCTGAAGGAGAACAAGGAGCAGAAAGAACTGAGCCTGGAGGAGAAGCTGAAGCTAATCCTGTCCGCTGCTGAATCGGAGAAATGGATACGCATGGAGTATGTCGACGATGAGGACCAGCGAGCCTACGACAAATTCGAGGAGGCGTTGAAAATTGCCGATGTCGATAACGTACCGCATCTGAAGAGTCAAATGGATAACGATGCTTTCCTCGATGCCATTAGCCTTCCGAGAGACGGGAGCCCGACACGAAGACGAAAGAGAGCACCGCGACGGAAGCAGGACCAGGAGCACATTGACATTTCGGATGAGGATGCGGATGATGAGATGGGCGGTGTTCCCGCTGGCTGACGCCGGTGTCATTCGAAATGAGCGATGCTCTGAGAAGGAAGTTGCAAACTCGTCGCGCCGATGTCCAAGACTCGCGTGTTATGGAAATAACGAGAGGCACTCTCCGCACGTGGAATGTGATCTCCATCTTTGGCGGCATCCCACGGTATCGCCGCCCGCCCTATGCCGCTGTCTGAAACCCGCAAGGCGCAGGGCGAAAGTTTGTCGAGCATCAACATCTGTTTCAGCGTCATCACGACCTACGCGATCTTCCCGCGCAATGCGATTCTGCCAAGCGAACACGAAGACACGTAACCCGAGGACGAGGTCCAGGTGTATGATCGTGATTCCCAACGCATCGACGACACTCCTCCCCGCGACCGTTCGACGCGATGGGAATAGGGTCCAACGGCCGGGCGGCACAAGGCAGGACGATGATGATTCTTGGGCAGGCGTACAGCGTGGCAATGCTACGTGCACTGGCCCATGACCACGATACGAAGGAAAAGTACGTACACCACAACCGAAACGAGGCGCTGTTATGATGAAGATAGTGGTGCAACCTGCCATCCCGTCGTGCAACATAAAAGTAATACGCCGCACGACTGCGAATTCCAAGTTTGCTGCCAGGACGATCCGATCTCGACGCCGTGGCAGTTGGCAGCATCTTGGCCCGGAGGTCGGATTGCGTAGACCCCGCGCCAGGCGTCTCTGCACCTGCTTCCAGCGAACACCACAGCATCCTCATCGTCATCTCACCACAGCACTCTTCCGCCGCGCACCGAAACGCATCTTATAGGCAGTGAGGGTCAGCATGGTGGAGAGCTCGCCAGTGTTCTGTCCAGTGGGCACGCTGCTCGTCAGAGCGGTGGGCTTCTTCACATGTCTTCCGTGCGCCAATTGCCCGGTTCACTGACCAGGGAGCTGGAAACGTCGGCGCAGACACCTAAGACTCTTCGACTTCTTGCTTTGCACACCGCAATCTCTCCAAGTCTTGACAGCGCCCGGGCCGTTTCAGTGACAAAACGGCCACCGCCCCAGCTCTCAAATCCTGTTGTCCTCGCACTTTCGAGCCCTCCGTTTCAGAACAGCAAAGCTACTTCAGGATCGTGACCCCAGTTGTCGCTCTGGACCCCGTGCGCGTTCGAGGATAACCTTGTCTTAGCCACCTATAACACCCTAGCCCATTTCGTCATAAACATCGAGCAACACTACGATACGCAGTCAACTCCAACTCTCTTGTGCCGAAAGCCTCGCCTGAACTCGTTGCGCATTGATCCAGCACCGCTAAGATCAAGACGTGTTCAGCACACCTCCAGACCTCGTGGAACGGGTTATCGATATATATCCAAGGACTACTGCAGCTCAGCACGGCTGCGCGCCGTTGAACCCTCCTTCGTTCGACGCCAGAGCCTCACTACTGCACCTCTTTAGACTTCTGTCTCGTACCCGTCTGTTACGAACTCTACCGCCACGAGGCGCCGCTGCCCAAACGTTCGTGAGAGAACACAACGCGTATCGACTATATGCCGGTGGCGTCTTCCTATCCTTAAGGCATCGGACCATAACGCCGGATCTACGTTTCATAAGGACTACCGAGACGTTTCTGTTCAGCCACGAGGTCTGATTGCACCGCGCAGATCCTCCGGCCCTCTTGGTACATTGCATTGCTTTTGTTTGCCGTGCGTATAAGGGACAAGATGTTGCCGCTATTGTTGCTGGTGCCGGTGGCGTACGGGGTGCTCTTTGTCTTGACTTGATCAACAACATACCTGGACGACGATCGTCACAAGAAGAAGCAGCATCTGGCGTACTAAGACCCACACCGACGACTTCGCTCCACATACAACATCCAGCTTGACACTTATCCACAGTCGCAAATTTGCTATCGAAGATGCAACAACGCAGGAATCGCGCAGTTCGCTCTCTGGTCACATCATCACAGCTCTACAGCGTTCCGGAACGACCTGGTGGCCCGGTGCCATCATCCATCTACAGCTTCGACAACGTATCAAAGTCGTCCAAATCCTCGACCGACACTGTTTCCACTCTCCCTCCTGCTCCTCCGCCAAAGTCACCACGCCGGTCATTCCATCCCAAAGGCCACGTCCGAAGTGGGAGCCAACTCAACACCCACCTCGCTCATCTATTCGGCGCTCCATGTGGCAGCCACCGCGACAGTATCGACAGTCTGACCGAATCATATGGACGCCTAGCCTGGAATCCCGAGGACCTCCAAAGAAGTAGACCCTCGACTTCAACGAGCCCCACGCCTTCTTCGTCTTCGACTTCAACCCCGACTTCTTCCTCATCATCTTGCTGGAACTCACGCGGACGCAAGAAGCAACGAGATCTGGTTCCTTGCAAGGCTGCGCTCGATGACCTGAAGGATCAGTCGCGATCGAAAGGTTCACTGTCCTCCTCCTCGGATAGCGGGAGTGAAACATCCTCGCCGCCCAAGCCGCTTGCTAGTCACAGGCCACAAGGGCACGGCAGGAAAGCGAGCAGCGGAGGAACACTATTACTGAAGATGAAGAACGGAAAAGTCTGTGTGAGGTGATGGAGTCAGAATAATGATTCATGCGGCCGACTTTATGGGGTGGATTCTCTATTGCTGGGAACGATCTTGAAACTTTGAGCGTTGCTGTCTAACTTAGCGTTCGGAGTACCAAAATTCGCGTGTGGACGACAGTCTTTTCTTGCGGGGACAGATGAACAGTCGAACAAAAGCGTTACGAAATCTTGAAATGCTTGCAATGGAGAATCAATAGACGCGAACGAGTCAAATGTAGTTTTTAATGATGAGCTGTGTCTGCGATGAATTCCTCCCCCATCAATATCCCATCTCCCAGCGCCGTGTTGTTCTGGAGGCTTCACACTGCAGACTCCCACTACGCTCTGTTCAGCGCACCATCAACAACACTGAGAGACAGGATCCATCAACCCTCCCAAACTGCCTGTTTGTCCGCTCTCAAAGCAGCCATTCCTGTTCTGATAGTGACACGTAGCACATTGTACCTACGTGGCAGATCGCCATCGAGATCGTCGAAAAGCGCCTTCTGGAAGCCCCTTCACCAGAAGCCGTCTGGCGCCGTTCGGAGGATCACCACGTGAAACAGCGGCGCCCCTAGTGGCCTGATGCGACTTTCCTTTGCCTACTGCATGTCTGCGACGATTGATTCCTGTTTTCTGAACAACCGCTTGCTAGTGCTACGGCCTGCTCGCGTGCCCGACCAACGTCTTGGTCCCTCGTGTGTCTGACGCCTTTAGCGTCTGGTTGTACGCTAGTTGCTGCGGGTTTGCGTGAGGTAAACGCCTTTGTTGGTCAGATCTGTGATTCGTATTCTTCTGATAGGACGAGGCCGTGGTGTTGGTGAGAGCCACGGCCTCTCTGCGGTGTGGAACTTGGGTACGTTACATGGCAACAATGTTTGGCATCGATGTCGTTGAAGGCCGATTCAGCCGAATACAAACGCCTCTCTTCGTGTTTTCCAGGCATTGGCGCGGTATTCCCTGCAAGCAAAGGCTCAGGTGTCTTCTAGGTTGATTTGCATGGAACGGTGGAGATCTTGCATGTCGCCACGGACGATGTTGGGCTAGGTCCCAGCTAGCCATTCTGTGAGGGCTGAATCTATTGTCTGGTCGTGTTGGGT
The DNA here is from genome assembly GCA_029490675.1 of Cercospora nicotianae. Classification (NCBI taxonomy): domain Eukaryota; kingdom Fungi; phylum Ascomycota; class Dothideomycetes; order Mycosphaerellales; family Mycosphaerellaceae; genus Cercospora; species Cercospora nicotianae. The sequence goes on along the minus strand of JANQAT010000007.1, from coordinate 3,769,389 downwards.
TGCTGTGCGTTGGAAGGACGATGATGAGTTCTCTGTGCTTGTTCTCCCGTTGTCTTTTTGGCAGATGGATTGTAACAAGATACTCAGATCTTTCTTCGCTTGCCTCCTAGAATTATAATCCAGTCTCTTACCTATCTACCAGATCGAAACGCCAGACGTGCCAGTGGAAAGAGCTCCTTTTGGAACCTCGCAGCTTTCAACATCCATGACTGATGGCCTGCCAAGGCCGGAAGGACAGTACGCAGTCTGCTATCTTCGAACAGAGCACCTGTGAGAGGCAAGTATTTTGTGATCTTCGACGACCTTGGAATGGAAAGCGTTCTGTAGAGGCCCAGCGGCAAACTGGCGCGGTTCAGCCATGCATTTGCGTCAGAAAGTTGATCATTATTTACAACCTCGAGGCTTGTATGATCAAGCAGAGGCGGATACCGCGTCGAAATTCTTGGAAGAGGGCGCTCTGCCTTTTTACTCCATCCTTCAGTTGGTCAAACGGCTCTCGAAAACAAGTCGTGGTGAAATGCGAATGCAACATAACGCTAGTCTTTAGACAGCAGCTGTCCAAGAGGTCCTTGTTTGTATTCTTTCGTCGTTCTTGCCAGTTTATTTGGATCTTGCGATTGCGAATTTCGTTAACGGAAGGCAGCGAGGGGGCTCTTCCTTTCAAATGCTCGAAGCTGCTAACAAGGCGACCATGAAAATTGAGCCCATCAAAGCCCCCACATGGCATCCTCGCACCAGAGACACTATCCATCCCCAATCCCACCTGCACCACAGAACGAAACAAAGTCGCAGTCTGAACAACGAAGTCAAGAAGTCTCCCTCCTTCCTTCCTCCTTCCCAGCAAAACCCTGAAGTTCCTGAACCCTGCCGAAGTTCTCGCTCCACCAACTCCACTGTGCTCTCCACACCGACACCGGACCCCATCCCGATCCCTACCAACTATACATTCCAGACGAAAACCTCGGAAACAAATTTCATACGCTCTCTGAACGAGGACGCTAGAGCAAGACCCCGAAACGAGTGGGACCGAACAACCACAGTAGTACCAGAAAATTAAGACCGATCGTCATTGCCGTGGCTGGTATGTGGAAAGGTCGCCACAGTGACCTGTGACGCGAAGCGTAAATGTAGCAACAAGAGATTCGTACGCGTTACATGAAATAAGACACTTCGATGAGAGGTAAGAAAGGCAGAAAATTGCTGAGGTCATCGACGAAGTCATATTCATTGCTCGTACCTCCATATACGTACGTATGCATATCCCACTGAGGATAAGGGTATCCATCCATGCAATGTAATTACTACTCCACGAGCGGGTAAACAAAATGCAAAAAATCAAGAAAAAGGCACGCTTCTGCAGAAACATTCGCGTCCATACTGGTATCATCGCTCTCGCCATGCCGGGCCAACGAAAGCTCAAAAGCCCTCAAGCCATCAAAACTTTCCAAACGAGTATCAGGAAACCGGTGTTTTCGGGGGTATCACGTGTACTGTGGCCACGTATGCACGTTTGACAGTCATTACTGAGAAGCCTAGTAGTAGATCTTCTCTTCGTAGATCGGAGGACGTCCATCCTCGGCATCCCATACGATCTTGTTCTTCTCGTCCAGGAAGGCACCTTCGTCGGTGATCGGGATGACTTTGCTGGTGTCTGCAACCTCCTGTCGGCTGACGCCGAGGTTGTCGCGTGGCACCCAGAGGAGAGGAGTTGGGCTGGAGATGGCTGGGTTGTAGAAGGCATTCGCCGATGTATCCTCGTCGTAGTGGATTGCGATCTCTTTGGGTACCAGTCGTCGCATGGTCTTGTAGTCGGTGTAGATGTCTGGGCGGAGCCACTTGACGAACAGATTGGGCTTCTTGTGTGGAGCTGGTCCCAAGTCGCGGTTTGGTCCATCAAGGGCAGCCTTACCACCATTGCCGTTGGCGGGTACGTCCTTAGCAGCAAATTTCTCACCCTCGAGACCGTCCGCGCCACCTTGCTCGATCGCCAATAGGTGGCGCTCTTCAGCATCCAGCGACTTTGGCAAATAGTTCAGCAATGGCTCCATCGCAGAGTTCAAGCTGAGGTGGTAGAGCGCGGTGAAGATGAGCATGATAATCATGAGGATCAACGGGCCAAGTGCTCCGATGCTCTGTCCTGTGGCGATCGCGAAAAGACCGATCAGGCACACTTCAGCGACGTAAAGACCAACAAACAAGTGTCCCAGGGCTCGTGGGTAGACCAGACCCTTGGTCTCAACCTGGACGTTGGAGACGAACATCAGGTTGTATCGGTATGCGAAATAGAACAAGAATAGACCGATTCCTGCGAAGGCGAGGACCAGTGGTGCAATGGCTGCGTAGCAGATAGCGATGACCAGCAAGTTGGTGTAGACAGGAAAGAGTGTACCCCATCCGAGTCCAGAGAGTGAGATCCATCTGTTGTACATCTTGCGTGGAGTCTTATCGAGAATCTTGCCGAGGACGAGGAAGAGGACCAAACCAACCAGGCCGACGAGGAGACCGCTGACGATGGCAAGACCTTGAAGAACAAAGTAAGACAGATAGAAATTGCTAGCCAGCGGAATGTTTGAGGCCAGAAGCATCGGAGCGCTGCTGGGGTCTTGAGCAACGCTCTGAATGACAGAGGAAGCAGCAGAACCGAGGGTAGCGACCAAGAAGACCTGGACGAGCTGGAACGCGAAGTAGCTGTGCTGGACCGTGAGCTCGACGGCGCTACGAGTCGGTGCACCTCCGATCTTGGCCATGAGACGGAGAATGATGGGGAGAAGAGCCATGAGGACAGCAAGCAATACGACGGGCAAGAGGCCAGTGACGACGCCGAGAATGGTTCGTGGAATGTCGTTGATGAAGCCGAGCCATGGCAGACAAGTTGTAAGCTTGTCGATGTTGCTGATGGCACCGACCACTGCGACAGGGATGGACCAGAAGGCGATCAGAGCAACAACGAAGGCAGTGGTAGACACTTTCCTGACAAGACGCTCCCACCACTTGATCCTGAGGTTGGACCAAATGACCTCGCCTGGTGTCATTCCCGTGAACCGTGGGGACATCTGAAGAACCTGGTGGTGTGTCAGACTTTGATACGCCGCCTGGGCTGCGCTGAGGGTGTCAAACTCCACGAAGGCAGAGTTGAGCCGAGTTGCCTGGTGGGACTTGTGCTTCGCTTGTTCCGCGTTGACCTCCGGGATGATTCTCGTAAGCTCGCTTCGGCACCATTCGATCGTGTCCACTTTCTTGCCACCAATGAACTTAGTCTTGTGAGTTGGGCGGTCCTTTTGGTTGAGGTATTGTGCGAAGCCCGCGTGCCCATCTCCCACTGCTGCTTCCTCTGCGCCAGCGTTGGCATTTTTACCGCTCTTCTTGTTCGCTTTCAACTTGTTCGCGCTTGCAGTCTTGATGAGCTTGGTCTCAGCAGCCTCGAGCTTCATGGCCACCTTGTCGCGTTCCTCAACCTTCTCCTCGAGGTCCTTGCAATCGGTTGCGAGCCAGATCTTGCGCACACCTGGCTCGAGCATGCTTCGGAGCTTGCCTTCGTCCATGTACTCCTCCGGAATCGAGGTGTAGAGAACAGTACGAGACGAAAGGCGGCTGGCGTAGAGCGGTGACATGAGGTAAGCCTGTCTGAGGTTGATATAGTAGATCATCTCACGAGTGATCATGTAAATGACGAAGCTGAAAAAGATGATGGCGCATCCTGCGTGTGCGAACATCTTGTAGTACTGTAGCATGTTAGTCCACTACATCCTGCATCTTGTATGGGCCGAGGGTCACTCACATTGTCAGTGACATTTCCAAAGGTGAGAAGGTCCAGCTGCTGCTTGCCTCCACCGCCGGTGGCATTGATGGGGAAGAGAACTGGCCAAGTAATGGCACAGCCCACGAAGCAGGTCACAACGGAGATCTTGAGGAAGCGGAGGAAGAGGTAGCCATCGAAGGAGTGGTGGTTGAGGACATGAGTGTCAGGCAGCTCCCAGAATCCCTTGATCCAGCCAACGAGGCCTCCATCGACTCGCGGTGTACGTTCATTTTCGCGAAGACTGCCAACGAACGTCCGCGGCCGGTAATATCGCGGGAATCTGTTCCTGAGAACGAGGAAAAGTATCGCCCAGACGAGAGCGAAGACGGCAACTATTTGACATTTGTTAGCGCGACTTGCAACCAGCCAGAAACGCGTTTCGTACCTGGTGCCAAAGTCGACAGCAACTGCGACGCAGAGCTGGAGTTGTTCTCGCTCTCCTGGGACGAGCCTTGATTCTGGTCCTGGCTCTGATCAACCGACAAGCAGGAACCCATCCTGGCGCGGCTGGTGTGCTCCTGGAGGAGCTCTCAATGCCGTCGTAGCGCCTCCGGGAAGAAGGAAATAAAAACCTGCTGGATGCAATGCGAATGCGCGTGGATGGGAATGTCGCGCCAATGCGGGCTTGTGGGTGGGAGAGAGAGCGGAAAGCTGGCAGAAGCAGCAGCGGTGGTGGTCGGCGGTCGCGCGAAGAGACGCAGTTGCCAATGCGCAGCGTTGTCAAACACGCAGACACAGCAGGCACGGGCGCTTGTCCCCCTGCTCCTAGCCTCTTCTCGAGATCGACGCGCTATGACGGAAGCTTCAGATTAGATGGCGCTTGCCCAGACACGCGACGCAGATTTTTGGAGAAACGACGACCGCTCTTTTGTTGTTCGCTGTTTGCACTGCTGGACAGCTCGTCGACGATGAGGCCTCAGAAGCACCTTATACGGGTAGCCTTTCCTGCTTCCACGTTCCACGCCCGTCGCCAGGCTGTGCTGTGCGTGCACGACAGCGCCACACTCGCAGCGTCCAAACAGCTGAACGCGCACGTCCGCGACGGTCTAGCCACAGCACAGCAGCGCCACAGCGTTTGGACAAGCGCAAAACAGGGAACTGGCGGTTTCGCAAACAGAGTTGGGTGGACCTGCCCACAAGAACCCTACACCATCATCAGTAGTTCATCATCCGCCTTTCACATGCTTAGACCCAATATTGCCTTTTTCACACGCAAATCTTCTCCACATGCCATACCATTCACGAGTCCACTGCCGTCCTTCATCGCGCAATCGCCAAGCGACACGTCTTCTGAAATTTTCTCGGAGAAGCTAAAGATGACTATCGCCTGTGAAGAGGACTATTGATTCGCCGGCAGAGTGACCGCTCTCGTGCCGGACGCTCAACGTCGAACGACTTTGCAGGGGCCGCCTGTTCCTGATCCTTGAAGCAAAAGAACGGGAAAGGCTGGGGCTGACGACGAAGGAAACGTCCGTTGTGGGCCCGAGAAGTCTCGAACATCAGCCTTGTTTGCGCAGCAAACGCCTACGTTGACGTGTATCCACATCTCGACAGCCGATGCACAGATGCGAAGCGAATGCAATGCGATTCTACTAGCTGGCTGTTGAGATGGTGGAGGCTGTGTATACGGGGTATGACAGATTCTCTCATATTGAAAGAGGGAGCTTAGAGGTTAAGCGAGCGACACCAATCAATCGGGTTGTTGGTAGCTTCGCACGCCCGCCTCGGAAGCAGAGCAGATCGTTATCGTGTCACCACTACTGAAGAGTACAGTATAGAAAGTCTCATGACACTATAACCTTTTCAGCTGCCAGCTGTGAGAGACGAGAGGTACTGCGTATGTATGTATTTGAGTTACACACGGTCACAAGGACACCTCCATTCGCTGGCTGCACAACATTGGCGATTCTTGAGCTCTTGAACTTCCCGTGTTCTTACAGCTTGGGGTTCGGCACGCTGGGCGAACAGCTCAATCAAGCAGAATCATCAACGTCATTGAGTTCAGGTGTGGAGCATTTGCTGGTGAAGATCGTCAGGTACACGAGGGAGGATTGACCTCGCTTGCTCATGCGTAGATCACCAGAACGTCGTACAACAGACTACCGAACGTGCAATTGGCACTTCTGATCGTGGAGTCGGCATCATGAGAACCTTACAAGCGACGTTCGAAGCGACCGTGAGCTACATGTAAGAGGTCTTAACAACGACAGCCCCTCCGCTTCCTATCACGTTTCAGGCCATTACATTTGCAGCAGACAGCCATCGCCCATCGACGGCTTTGCTGGCCCTCCGAACCATGACCTCGCCACCGAGCAATTGTGCAAATCGCTGCACGCGATCTTCCTCGCTCATGCATATGAAAGCTGCTAAACCGTACAGGCCATCATGGCCGCGCTCTGGGGTTCCAACTGTGCTTTGGTCGTCCACGGGGCACGTTTTGAACTGGTTCAGAATGACTTGAGCGGCGAAGGCATTCAAGCCTGCCTTCCGCAAGAACCGCTCCCAGTAGGTCTCTTCTTGCAGCAGGATAGAAGTGTCTCTGTATCGTGTAATAATTGCTGCAAGCCAGTCCACAAGCTGCTCGTTCCCGCCAGGAACGTAGACGACTTGAACTTCAGCATCCGATGAGCTGCAGTTTCCGTTGAACTCGCACAAAGCATCTGCATCTTGCTGATCCAGACCAGAGACTCCCGACTCTCCTTGATCAGAAGTCTGCTTGCCCTCACTCACGAGCACGACCAGACGTTCATATCTCACAGCTGCTGTCGCCACTTGCTCCCGGATCCCGAAGAAGGCCTTTTGTCCAGGCAGGGGCTTCTGCTTGAGCTTCTGCAAGTTCGTGAAGATTACACCTGTGCTGGCTGACACTGTGACATCTGCTTCTTTTTCGCGCTCGTCTGAGTCTCGAATCACCATCTCGATGGCAGGTAGAAGCTTTTCGAGTTTGCGAATCATGGGTCTGTTGTTCATCACTGCGGATGATACAGCGATCGAAAATCTTTGGTCATCTCGAATGACCTTCGGCGTGGGCATGTTGACAGAACAGTGCGACGGTGCGTCCGGGACAGGTTTCAGTCTCTTTTCAGGCACATCAAGCGAGTCTGGCGCCGTCTCGATCTCGATACTAGAATGATCCTGAAAAGTTGTCTCCTCCTCAGCTAGAGGAACATCCGGCTGGCCTTGTAGGATAAGAAACTGGCCAAAATGCTCCATTGCGTTCGGGTTGGTACGGGGAGTTTGCTGGTCTCCCATGGTTGATTTCTTCATTCCTTTCCTGGCATCGCTGGTCTCAGTCAACTCCTTGTCGACACTTGCCAACTTCGCTGCGACTGCTTTGTCGAGCTTCGCTTTGCGCTGTGCTAAAACATCGCCAATGCTAGCAGCTACTGCTCTCTTGGCTTGCTCGTGAGCATGTGATTTTTTCCTCCTCCTGGGAGGTACGGAGAAGAATCTCGACCGGGTGGCTCCGGCTTCATCGACATTAGCAGCGACTGCAGTGAGCATTGACTTCTGTTGATGTGCAATCACGGGGTGCGAATCATGAACTCGTGCCCTGCCAGTCGCCGCACGAGTCGATTTGTGGGAAGCAGACTCAGACACGCTGGGCTGGTCATTCATGGCTTCGTGCAACCCGAATGGAATCAGATCTGCCTCATCGCTAGACCATTCGGCACGACGCAAGTCCGCTGTATCGTCTTCTTCCTTGTCCAACAGCCTGAGACCCGCTGGCTTCCACGTAAGTTGCTGTACATCGAAGTTGTCATCGAGGTCAAGATCTCTGAGGTATCTTGCACAGGAGCCGTCGTCGAAGTCTCCTTCAGGCTTGGTTTTCGCCAAATGGGAAGGAAACGGAGCCCAGGGTAAATCCTTCTCGGGTTTGCTTGCCCCACGCCATGTGCCTTGAGCTATGTTCAATTCTTCGCCGATCTCCTCGAGCAGTCCGTTGCTGGAACCTGAGAGGTCCCATGGGGCAGTTGCCTTGATCGGTGATACTTCAGGGACGGGTACTCTTGCAATTGTATCAACCTCATCGAGTTCTTCGTTCTGAAGCTTTTGCAGGGCCGGCTGGACGAGAGGTGCGAGTATCTTAGTGAGTGTAGCAGTAGCTTCTTGAGCGCCCACTTCAGCATCTGTAAGATCATCCGGTGGGGGAATCGAGTCTATCACAGTCTGCAGCTCATCGCTGAATGCAACTGTCTTTACTCTCTTCGCTGGTGGCTCGGACAAATCTGATGATATCTGTGGTAATAATGGACTGAGAACCTTCAAGCTCTGCAGTGCTCTAGTCTTCTTACGCAGCGGAGTGGAGGAGGGAGCGGCTTCGTTGACCAAGAAACTATGCACCTCTTTCGCTCCTGCCTCCTTACCTGCTTGAGCATCTCGTTCGTCACAAGCTCTGATTTGCGCATGCAGTTCAGCGGCTTCTTGCAAAGTCGGATCCTCGGGAGATGATGTGAGTGGGATGTTGGCTATCTCAGGGGTATCCTCGCCGGACTCAGAGGGGGTGAGAGTGGTAATAATGTGGGCGAGACTCCAGGAACGACCTACAAAAGTCAATCATGCGCTGGGCAGCTTCCTCTAGAAGACGCACCTTTCGCTCACACTCTTGTCGAATCAAATCCGCCAGAGTCTGCTCCGTTCCGCCGAGCACACCTTTCATGAAGAACATCGTCTCTGCATCGACCTGCAGCCTCTCGGACTCAAGTTCGTTTCGAACTCGCTCGGGGAGAGCCAGGTCCTCTGCGCCCCATACCAAGCTCTCGCCCTTTTTGTCATCGAGATCGAACGGCATCATGCCATCTGAGGCAATGTTGATCTCGTTACGTTGCTTCAATCTCCTCAGCTCGGTGTCGGGATCGCACGGTAAAACAGGTATCTCTGACCTGCAGTGTCGCAAAGGCACGGGCAGATGATAGTGCATTTTGCTGATTTGGTGTTCCTTCACATCACGTACAATCGAGGCGAGCATTGTCACAGAGTCTTTGTCCACTTGCCATCGGTCTTGTAGGTTCCCTTCACCCTTTTGCTGTTCGAGAAGTTCTTGTATGCCGATCAATCCTGGTGGATCCTCCAGGTCCTGGAGTGCGGAAGTTGTTGGTGCAGTTGGCATATATTGTAAGAGGTCTTCGCTGAAACAACGAGCTTCTGCACTTCGCAACATGCCGCACCTGAACGCTTCATCCTCGTCCTCTTCCTCACTGGTGCCATTCGTCTCATTATCATAGTCGGACGGCTCATTGCTATCAGCCTGTTGTTGCCGCTCGAAAGGAAGACTTTGCCCTTCGGAATGATCATGAGGATCATTTGCTTGTGAGTAACTATGGCCATAGATTCCTTCCTCTGTAGACCGCTCACTGAAGGTTTGACCGGTCCCGGTTTCGAACAGTGGCTCAAGTGGCGTGTCATTAGGGGACACTTGAGGGAAGGGATGGCTCGTCACAGAGTGATGTTCATACGAGCGTTGACCGGAGTGCTTGGCTGGGTGAAGGTGGTGTTGGGTGCCATAATAGCCCGAGTCGTCGTTCCTGGCGTCATCTGAAAACATGTGGTAAGCCGAATCCTCTCCTGCCGCTGAGTCGCCAGGGAGCCCTTCGTTCTCGACCCATTGCTGTGCTCCCTGCATAACGGATCTGTCGGGGCGAAAGGCCGAGCCGACACTGTCAAAAAGATTGGTGTCAGCGAGACACAGCTCGGCAGCTCGGCTTCTTGTTGGGCATGGGATTCCGGTAAATCGAGGGTTTATGCGATACCTAGGCCGAATTGAACGAGTGCGAGAGAGGTGGCAGATTGAGTCGGGTTTGGTCACGACGCGTACCTTCCCTCGCGACAAGCGTGACTGCCTTGGGCCACACGTTCGCGAATAACGAAAGCGACTTGTCCGGTACCTCAACACGACCACTCGTGTGCACATCAGCGCCGCGATCTGCTTCGTGCCTGTTGTTGTGTTTGGCTGCTGCAAGAACCAGCACCCGACTGCGGGATGAGTGCACCTGTGGGACTTGAGAGCTAATTCAGTTGCAATGCCGCCCTACCTTTGGCTGTGATTACAACACGGCACGTTTTGAACGTGCAGCTCCTCGGACTTCCCAGCAGGCCACATGCGATGTGTGTTGGGCCCTCTGTTGGGAGTAAGAACAACATGCACTCAGGCCACCCACCTCAAGTCCTGGACTCAACTCGAAATGACTATCCTCTGCAGATATCATTTTCGACCTGGATCCATCGTGAGGCAACATCGATGAAACATTTCTCATCAACGCCTTGCCAGTAGGGCTGCCGCACTGGTCGCAAAGTATTCCTGAATGCTGGCTGCTGCCGGCGCTTGAAGCTGAGACACGACGATGCCCGTCCTTGCTCATCAGTGCGCAATGGAATAGACACGGAATCATGGCTGCGAATCCAAGTTGCTGGAGCTGTACATGTACGTCGCGTGTCTGCATGTCCTCGGCCGGCGGCGCCACACCGGGAGAGGGCAGGGATCCGGGGCTAACTAACCACAGTTGCTCGCGTGTGGCCAAAGTTTCTGTCGGCATCATCCATCGATCCCCTTTGCCATTCTCATTGCCTCTTCACAATTTCGCTGGAGTGCGAGGGGACAGCGCAGAGAAGGCAGTCCTGCGACACTGCATGATCCGATCTGAAGATGCTGGTGCGCTCCGCCAGCCGACGACAGCAACGGCACACCTGTCGCGTCCTCGCCGCTTCCTTCGCCCAGCTCTCTCTGCCATGGCTGGCTCCAGCACAACTACGATGGAACGCAACACATCCATCACCCACGCCATCTCAGACGACGGCTCCGACACATCGTCATCGATCACGAAGACCTTCACTTCCCACATCGCAGCTTCGACAGCTCGCAACAGCTGCTGATACCCATTCTTCGACGAGCACGCCGTTCGAATCGACTCATACTTCGACGAGCACATCTTTCGAATCGACTCATCCTTCGAGGATCGACCGATTAAAATCGAAATTCCGCGCCTCCAACCACGATGACTACGTTCCTTTCGATTTCTCCGGTTCTCATTTTCTTGCAGGGCCGAGCGAGCCGATTATACTTAATGCACCATTAAAAGCTGCCGATACGGTCATTCGTGTGAATAGATATGTCCATGGATCCGCAAAACAGCTCCTGGGCCATTTGCATACCAGCCTTTCAGTGGGGAGACGGGATCGTGCTGCAGAAATTGTACAGAGACTTGCTCAGCAATGCGGTCCGCAATCGGAAGAGGCTGTGCACGCTCACTGGCTGTATTTAGACGACTTGCGCGAGGCTGTGAGGCGGCATGGTCGAGACTCGCCGCAGACTGCAGTCCTGCTCAGTCAGATGCAGAAGTGGTTCGAGGTCGAATTACGGAGCAAAGGCACGCAACCTGACGCCAACATTCTGATCGCAATGATGCGGGCATCAATATCTGGACTGGAAGGCTCACGGAGAGACCGCTCAATACGCAGATATGCGGACATTGCACAGCAGCTGGGTGACGATGTCTTGAACGAGGTTCTACTCTCAGAAGTCTACAATGACATCGAATACGCGATCTTGGGTCGTGCTACTGAGGATTTTTACGAGGAGGATGTTCCTCTACAGCAGGCTGTGGAAGATATCTTGCAGGGAGCGTCCGATAACAAGGAAGAAGCGCGTGTCAGGCAGGAAGAAATGGACATGTCAGCGGTGCCAGAAGTGCTGCAAACGGAGCAAAAAGGAACCGGGCTGGAGAATATCAGAAAGAGCATGAACGTCTTCTCAGAACTACCCACCTTGCCAGCGGACGCCGGCATCGAAGCCCGTAGAGAACTGGCATACAAGCGGCAACGGCTCTTGGAAGATACGGCAGTTGATGTGGCGATTGATCGGTGGAAGAAGGCCGACGAGGATTTGCGCAAAGTAGGAATTCACACTTCCATGCAGAGCAAGCCTGTTGCTGCATTGATGTGGCAATGGTACAGCCAGCTGCTACCAGCCTTGCAAGAAGAGCTTGCCGAGGTCAAGAAGGCAATGGAAGGTGATATGACCGATGCAGACCGGGTCGCTTATGGTCCTTACCTGGAGCTCTTGCCACTGGAAAAAGTAGCTGCTGACACTATTCTCTATGTCATGACACGCATGGCTTCGGGCAAGAACAAAGCAACCAATCAGTATGAGAGTGAGGCGAAGCTAGCACCCCTCGCGCTCAATCTGTCGCGATTGCTCGAGTCCGAAGTTTTGGCCGTTGTTGCTGGTGGTAGCAAAAAGTCTGGCAAAGCGAGCAGCAAGTCAAAGCTTCGGAGCCAAGCAAGACGAGTGTTCGAAAAGGGGCTCGCAACGTCGAAGTCCAATTCGAAAGCACGACAACAGAAATTGAAACAGGCAGAGTTGACCCAAATGGAATGGCCGTTAGCTGTTCATGTCAAATTAGGCGCCATGCTGTTATCTAAGCTGATGCAGAGCGCCCAGCTTCCGGTCACCAAGGAACATCCGCGGACGAAAATGCAGATCACGCAAATGCAGCCTGCATTCCTGCATCGCATGAAGTATTCTCGCGGCAAGAAACTCGGCGTGGTGATGCCAAACCCAGCACTGATGGAGAAGATTCGAAGCGAGCCGGTGGGCAGTCTTATTGCAAAAAGAATGCCCATGGTCGTGGAGCCTTTGCCCTGGACAGGTTGGGATCAAGGCGGATATCTGCACTATACGAATCCCATATTGCGACTAGCAGCCGGAGATAAATCTGCCAAAGACTACTTTCTGGCAGCGGACGAGCAGAAAGATCTTGGCACGCTGTACAAGGGGCTTACGGCGTTGGGAAAGGTGCCGTGGAAAGTACACCAAGGCGTGTTCAAGGTGCAGTTGGAAGCTTGGAACTCAGGAGAGGCAGTCGCCAATTTTGCGCCACTCAATCCTGACTACGAAATGCCTCCAGAACCGGATGCATCCGCAGATCAGCAGCAGCGGAGACTATGGATCCAGGAGTGCCGTGAAATTGCCAATCGTCGAAGTGGAAACCACTCCAAGCGCTGTTTCCAGAACTTCCAGCTGGAAATCGCTCGCAGTATGCTGAACGAGACCCTGTACTTCCCCCACAATCTGGATTTCCGTGGACGAGCTTATCCCATCCCACCTTATCTCAATCACATGGGTGCGGACAATGTCAGAGGTTTGCTCGTGTTTGCAGAGGGCAAGGAGCTTGGCGAGAACGGGCTGAGATGGTTGAAGATCCATACAGCCACAGTCGCGGGCCACGATAAAGCGAGCATGGAAGAGCGTGTCGATTTCACTATGAAGCACCTAGACGACATATACGATTCGGTCCGAAATCCTTTGGATGGACGCAGATGGTGGCTACAAGCAGAAGATGCGTGGCAAACGCTCGCAGCTTGTTTCGAGCTGGTCGCCGCGCTGGAATCCCCCGATCCCGCAAAGTTTGTCTCACATCTGCCGGTCCAGCAAGATGGAACCTGTAACGGTCTGCAGCATTACGCCGCTTTGGGTGGTGACAGAGCCGGTGCCGCGCAAGTCAATCTTGAGCCTAGCGATCGTCCCGCCGATGTCTACACCGCAGTGGCTGAGGTCGTGAAAGCCGAAGTAGCGAAAGACGCTGCGAATGGCGATCCGATTGCTCAAAGGCTGCACGGCCGCATTACCAGGAAGTGTGTGAAGCAGCCAGTCATGACGAACGTCTATGGTGTCACCTTCTTTGGTGCTCGTCTGCAGGTGAGAAGGCAGTTGGAAGCCATTTTCCCCGAGGTCAATGCGCACGATGCTATTAACTTGGGTCACATGTCGCATTACGTCGCACTAAAGATCTTCAAGTCTCTCGGTCAGATGTTCACTGGTGCACAGGCTATTCAGAACTGGCTCGGCCAATGTGCGGACCGGGTGGCTACGTGCCTGACTCCGGAACAAGTAGCGTCATTGAAGGACGAGACGAAAGTGCTGAGACGCGGGAAAAAACAGACGAAGGACGGGAGAATCACCGGTGCCAAGCCAGCACCCGCAACTTCTAGCAATGACAAGGCTACAGCAAGCAAGCCACTGTTTAAGTCGACAGTAGTGTGGACGACTCCCATGCGTCTTCCTGTGGTCCAGCCTTACCGGGCAGCGAAATCGAAGCTGATAAACACTAAGCTGCAATCGATGGCCATCCAGGATCCCCAGGCCTGGGACCCGGTGAGCAAGCGCAAGCAGCTCCAAGCGTTCCCGCCGAATTTCATTCACTCTCTCGATGCAACGCACATGTTGCTCAGCGCTCTCAAGTGCACTGAAAACGGCATGACATTTGCGAGTGTCCACGATTCTTTCTGGACCCACGCTTGCGATGTGAATCGCATGAGCGAGGTACTTCGAGACGCGTTCGTCGCCATGCACAGCGAAGACATCATTGGGAGACTACGCGAGGAGTTTGAGACCAGGTACAAGGGGCATATGTACATGGCGACTGTCCTCGCAGACAGTCCTGTAGGAAAACGCATTATCCAGCATCGAAAGGAAGTAAAAGAGGAGGCGAAACAGTCGAAAGCGATATCAATTCCGAGCGAGCTGGCTCTGGAGGCTGAACGAATGCGGTTGCTGCAGAGTGAAGACGCGCAAGAACGACTCAAAGGCGAAGCGATGATCACGCCTGGCAGCATCCTGAGCGCCGAGTCCGACCCAGCTGCCTTTGCCCCGGCCACAGAGCTGGCAGGAGTAACACTGGGCGAGATGCCCGTAGATCCGGCTCACGTGGAGGAGGCTTCCATTGACGAGACCGTCGATGAGACACCGGTAGTCGACGAGGCTGCCGAAACAGACATGGAAGTGTCTGAGTCAACGAACAACGGCGGTGAAGAAGCTAAGTCGGAGGCCAAGAAGACGACGAAGGAAAAGAAAACCACACCGAAGAAGCTCTATGTTTGGCTTCCGCTGACCTTCCCGGAAGTGCCTGCCAAGGGCGATTTCGATGTCAGACGACTGCGCGAGAGTCGATACTTCTTCCACTGAGGAAGTGGGAGACATGTAAAACATTGTAATCTTTCCAGCATGTGAGCGTTATGGGAAGCAAGGATGGTACAGCTGCATAGCGATGGCGTTGGTAAGAAAGGGAACGGCATTGACCACAAGATTATGCTGTGCTGTATGATTTGATACCACTGCGAGAAGACCTTAGTGTATGCATAGCACGCTGTACAAAGTACTCAACGATACGTCGGAACATGAATCAATGTCTCTGTCACTGCTCTTCACGTTTCACCCTGACACGCCTGAATCATCAGCATCTGTCGGTCGATTCGTGATCCGGAATTATGCAGCGTGTATCCTGCACAAAAGTTCGAACATCGAGACCAGGAAGTCCCGAATGACCGGAACAGATTTGCAGAATGACATCCCGGCCGCGGCGACCAGCAGGGATTGCTGGCTATACAGGCTTTCCGGATGCCAGCGACATGGGACGTCCTGCTCGCGACCGTTGTTTGATTTGTTGGGAGGCCGTGCAGCACATGTGACGGCGGCGTTGCAGCGAGGCGGTGGGCGGGCGCGCGGATGGCGGCGGTGGTGGTGCAATGGGCAGAGATGAGGTGCATTCGGGGGCACAGGCGAGGGCAGGATGTCGCGAGTCGCCAGCGCGCGGACGCTGCACACGGTGGAGGCGCGCGACGGACGCTAGCCAGCGACAGACGGGAAGGATCGAGGGCGGCTTTTGGGTTGGGGCGAGCGGACGTTGGCTTTCTTTGGGAGCGCTGGTGGAGTCTGGGTGGGCCACGACCCGCACAAAACCACCGTGCCCGTGTCGTGTGCTGTTCCGGCTCCGTGGGCTGTGAGCCGTGGGTCCCGTCGTGCTGGTTGCTTTCCTCGTCTGCCCGTCCAATCCTGCTCTCACGTCCCAGAAACACCCTCTGCTGCAGGCACGCTCGCAGCAGAAGCAACGACAAACACCACCACCACAGATCGACATTGACGGGATGCGATAGCGAGCGCTGGTTCGCGAGAGGATTCGCTGCCGCCGCTGCGTCGTCGATCAGGCATCGTCGTGAGCTTGCTGCACCACTGACGGCCGATCTTGCTCTCTTCTGAACACCTGCCCGTACCTCTGCTTGGCGGAGCCCTACGAGTACACCAGACCACCCGCTCGACCACCTTTCCTCCTCTACACGCCATGGCCGAGGACACATCACGGCCGTCGGCGGACAATCGCGAACGGCGGAGGGGAGTCTGGCGAGACGTGCTCTGCAGCGAGTCCGCGCTGCCATGCATCGAGCAAGGGATCCTGGAGAGACCACGACGGAACGGGCTGCGACTTCAGACGACGAGGCGAGGAATGCAGTAGAGGCAGCCATCGAACCTGCGAACACCACGAGAGCCGGGGCCGAATCGAGCGACATTCCACAGGACGAGATTGAGCAGCGACATGATACAGAGCCTGTGGAAGCGCCTTCAATACCGCTCGCCACGCTCAACTCCATTGAAGTCGACTCTAGCGAGGAAGACGCAGGCGAATCTGCAATGCCACCGCGAGTAGGCCGATCCGGCTTGTCGAGAGAGAAGGCACGATCACTGTTCGCACAAAACGGATTCGACTACAAACTGCGAACGTGGCGGCCTCTGGAGGAACCACCGAACAAGATCAGACGTGTTGAGAAGCCCATCAGACTCCGAGTACATTACACTTGTCACGAGTGCACGAGACAATTCGGCTTGGAGAGGACCTGCATGGATTGTGGTCATCACAGATGTCGAGAATGTCTGAGGAATCCGCCGAGGAAAGTGAGACAGGTGTCAGACAATGCACCAAGGTCGACGGAGGACGGCCGGACGAGCCCTGTCGCTGGACCTTCGACAGCGCCGCCTGTGGCAGAACCCTCACGATCGCAACCAGACATGCAAGCAACGCCATGGGGACTGGACGATGAATATTCGAACGATGATTTGCCACAAGATCTTGATCTTGCTATGTATACCCGACCTCGGGCTGCTATCCAGACAGTATGGAAGTCACAAGCTCGACCGAAACTGAAGCATGCGTTTGGTGCTTCTTCCACTTCACCGGATGATGAGGCTCCGGTGGTTCGGGCTGTGCAACGGGTGTACCGGAAACCTCGACAACGAGTGCGATATACTTGCGAGCAATGCGATACGCTGTTCGTTGATCACGATCAATGTCGGCGATGCGGGCACGAGCGCTGCGATGGTTGTCTTCGCCAACCGTGAGTCTCTTCTTTTGATTGCTATTGACAGCAATGTACTGACTATTCTTCTCAGGCCCAAACGCACTGCTGCGGCACCAGATCCAGAAGTTCTTCGGTCTCTTGAGGCCCGACTCGCTGCTCACGGAGAATCTTCGACTGCCGGCGCCGCCGAGCAGTCATGAGCTCTCCTGCACACTACCAATTTCACGACAACTCTTACCACTTTCTACTTTTGTGCGGGATACGAACGAACACTTCGTTCACGATACCACTTTTGTGTTTTTATCTTGTTATTCTTGGGATGTTGATGATACCCTTGGGCGGACATTTTCTTTTGAGCGACCTTGGCCACGGCGGTTTGGGACGCTGTCTTTGGGGGAAACTGACGAGCATATGATGGGACTTGGAGGGAACGCAAGCAAAATGGGTACAATAATACCACAGCATCACTACTCCAGCTTCTCATTATTGTCACTATTCTCATCACGGCTACGCTGGACAAAGGGAGGAGAAGGGGTCACGTAATGAATATTTCTGAGGTAGCTGGACGATGGCGAGAATCTCGTCACAGTATCCATTGGCGATTACTTGTCTGATGAAGAACAAATACGA
Organism: Cercospora nicotianae; assembly: GCA_029490675.1. Taxonomy (NCBI): domain Eukaryota; kingdom Fungi; phylum Ascomycota; class Dothideomycetes; order Mycosphaerellales; family Mycosphaerellaceae; genus Cercospora; species Cercospora nicotianae. The sequence continues at coordinate 3,751,835 of JANQAT010000007.1, read as the reverse complement.
ACGACTAGTACAACTATCACTCCTGTTTCCCTCACACTGTCATCCCCATCCTACACCTACTATGTTTCCTTCACCGCCATGCAATGCCACGCCATACCATGTGCACGACCGTTGTAAATCTTCTCTCCCAACCCGACCCAAAGAATAGAAAATCATGAACCTCGCTTCGGAACCGAGAACTTGGAACACTGACGACGGAGACGGAGAGACGTTGCGGCTATTGGCAAGCCCTACCTTACTATCTCATTCCGTGAATTTCATTATTGATGAGGAGGATCCGTCGGGACGTTGCGATGTGCGAGAGAAGGATTCTGCTCGCCAAAAATCTGCAGACGAAGGGCGATCATCCCTTTTGATGCCCGTTTGTTAGGGCGCACTCGGGAGCGTTCCGTTGATGAAATGGTAGACGATGAGAAGATCTTATGAGGAGCTGTGTTATAGCTGATGATGGGTGACGTGGATTGGCTGTGTGTGCGGGTATGCAAGGCGAAGCCAAGTGGTATATGTTTTTTTTGTTGCTATCTATGTATGTGCGAGAGGATGATGCTGTGATGGGACTGCAAAGTGGTGGTAGCGTTCGGGAGTTCGTGGTTCTTTTGCTCTCGGCATCCCGTAGTGGATAGTTGGCCGTGATTGATGATGAGCAACCGGGTTCGGGACACCTCCTTGCGACCACTGCAAAGGAGATGTCTGTCAATGATGCCGGAACTCGTGTGCAAGCGAGCTGTCGGCTCCAATGTTTTGATTCTATATTGGAGTCAGTGTTGTATGAAGCTTGAAGATCCCTCTTCGGATCAGTTGCTTGTTCTTCTCGTCGTGGTAGTCGCTACCAGAATCATCACCGCTGTTTTCGCTCTTCTCACCGCATTGCCGGGGAATTCTCCTTCATTTCGTTCCAGAAGAAGCCCTCTTACTCCACTTCGTTCTATATACTCCTTCTCGCTACCTCGCTTCCATTTTACTCACGTTCTTTGTGCGTGGTAGATGGCTGGCTGGTGGGTCAATGGCTGATCGGACGAAACGCCAGAAGGAAGGCCACGTTGTCGCGTCAAGCCCTCAACAATACTCGACCTCTGGTCCTTTTGCATCCTACTGCATCATCATTACCAGTCTTCACACACAGAAATCGTCTAATGCACTCCACCGCATCACTCCACTGAATTCTTGTCTCGTGGCATTGCATGAAATGGCAGACGCCATGGCTTGCAACGAACCACTCGGAGCACACGAATGGGAGCCAATGGGTCCGGGATTCTTGTCCTTTTGCCTCCTTCTTCGCGTGGCACGCATGCACTCACACGCACTCACGCATGCACGCGGGAACGCTTTGCCTTTTCTTCTTCCTTATCACACGCTTCGAGACGCGTGCGTGTGATCACGAACGAGCAAGTTTTCGCGGTGGATATCTGACACGCTGTGGATGTGGACTATACTTGCGTTCAGAAGCTGAAAGCTACGGGAGCTGGCGTGAAGACAGCGTCATTTTGCAAAAAGGTTGAAGGGGTTTCCGAGCGTGCCGTACCTACTATAGTTCAGTAGTGAGCGAGGAGCACGTCGTGGCTTTTTTCTCGTCTGCCTGTTTGTTACGACGCGTGGGCTTTTCGCGTGCGCTCGCACACGTTCCCGAATTGTGATGTGTGGCTTGCTCTGGGTCGCTTCTGGGCTTGGAGTGTCTTGGATGAAGGGGTTCAGTTTCGTCACCGTTGAAGTGCTTCGGTGTGACAGAGCCTGACCGGGGTTTCGGGTTCAGGCAAGATGCGGCTCTGCTGGAGTGTGACGACCCTCACAAGCTCTTGCTAAAGTACAGTAGAAGGTTCGGTAGCGGTCGCTTCCAGCTGCTTTCGAAATTTGGGAAACTTTGACGTTTGGGAGCGGTCCGACGGCCAGATCGATGGTATGGAAAGTCTGTTTCTGTTCGGACGTGACGTCCTCCCTGTTTCTTGGTAACGAATGGCCGCGATGACAGGTGAGGTGTTTTGGCATGTGTTGCCGTGCTCTCTTACAGCAGGCGCGTATGGTCAAACGTGAGCACGAGTAAGAGCAGCAGAGCGACATGGATGCGAGTGCCTCTTCCTGCACGCATACGAGGTGTTGGACTGGATTGGCAGGATCTGGATCAACCGGCATCGCGTTGTGCGTTGTTTGAAGACCTCAACAACGCCTTCGATGCAGCGCGAAGCTCCTGACAAGACAATGAAACGCAGTTGCATACTTTTACGATTCAACATCCCTCACCGGGGCGGACCAACTGCAACGCCAGATGCTTACCGCACAGGCACGAACAATGTCCATCCTTGAAGCCCGTTGAGCTCTGCGAGGGAAGAAATCAAGGTGAAGAGTATGAGCTCCAGACCTCGAGTCCTGAAATCCGATCATGGACTTACACAGAACGCTATCAAAATGACAATGTTTGCGTATCTGGCTGCGATCGAGGATGTCCCAGGAAACTGTTGGGGACAGTGACAGGCATCTCCTTGCTCCAGATTTCCGACCGTGGCGCCGGGAGCACCTCCGTGCAGAACCCACGGGCCTGGGTTTGGACTCCGACGCGAGATGCAGGAACGAAACGTCCTATCGGACGTAGTCAATATTCAGGAATTCCATGACTCGAGCTGTGCGTAAACGATGCAGGCGGTCTCTCGAGCTTGGGCTGAGCACAAACGATTGCGGCTCAGAAGGTCCTACCTGGCGAGACGTGAAAGCATACTCTTCAGAATGTTAGGAGGCGGTGTGGAAGAACCACTCGCGGCTGCACCGCCGACCGTTTCAGCAGAGGCCCATACGCTTGGACTGGCCAGAGGACTAATTGATTCACAATGTCACGAGGACGCTTCCCAATTTCGCGGTATGTACAGCAAACATTATTCCGGCTCCTGAGCTGGGTCAGGTGAGGTGCTCGTGCCATTGAAGAACTGGGTCTCCAGGCGGCAGGCGCCAGTATTGCGAGACGACGGTGCATGGATCGTCTTTCGGCATACCGACGAGCAGCCGGAAAGCAGACTGAGATCACGCGGGTGCGGCAGCGAACAGCAAAGACGAATTGGCACCGTAACTTGGCAGCACTTGATGCCATACGTATACCTTTGGGGCATTGCCTCCCCCAACCGTAAGCAGTAAAAATACCACATCTATGCAATCTGGCTGACATCATATCCTGGGTCTTGTTGAAAATATCGGAGATGGATGATGTTCAATGTGTCCGTCAAAGCCCACGGAAACCAGGTCAGAAGACATATGACAAGTGCAATCTGGGGGCGTGCATCGTACGACTGGCACTAATAATTTTGCGAAGAGGAAGAATACCATGATCGAATTGTGAGTCGCTGTGAAGAATATCGGCCAGCATAGGCAGTCCGGGGAAGACTAGTGGTCCGCGCATGGGTCTGGTCTTGGTTGTTTTCAGGGCTGGCCCGCTGGATGAAGGAAGACCCATTGATGAATGATCTTGGGATTAGGATGACGCTGGGCAGATTCGCATGTCACAAGGTCAGCATCAGCATCCCACAATGGTCCCATTTGGTGTGTCAAGGTTATGCAGAAGGAGGCACGACATTATCCCTGACAGCGCGTTGCGCGCGCCGACCTCTCCACGTGCCATCGTCCATTTGCGGCGGCAGGGCTCCGCGAGGGACCTGGCGTGGGACTAGTCGCAGACCCTTTTCATCTGACGCAACAGCTCCAGGGACCTTCTGCCACGCACAATGTGGGATGTTCTTGGGCAGCATTCTAGTCTCTCGCGCAGTGGGTGAATATATATGCAGCCTCGTGCGCCGTGTGCCTCTGCGTACGTAGTCTTCCTCGCAGCATTGACGAGAAATCATGCCTCAATGCCGTTCGAGATGTCCGAGTTGCGTGCGGGTCGCTTGCTACGGACCGTAAGCCAAAAAAGTAAGGGCCAATGAGTTCCCGCCGCCGGCTCACATGGTCGCGATGAGCCCCTACAGAATTCCTTGCGAACACTTTGCGCCGACTGACCCAGCACACGCCCGGCGGTGACGATAGCAGCGCTGGCAGAATGCTCCGCCCCGGTCCACCCTGAGGTCACTCGCCTCAGACAAAGCGAGCTCTTCCCGCTGCCTGCCACTGACACGAGGCCGCAAAGCTACTGCGAGGTCTAACAGCTCGTGCATTTGCTGTTCGCAGGAGCTCTTTCCGCTTGTTATCTCCACCGACACTGGTCCCTCTGCCTGCCGCCGACGCAGACCGGAGGCGCTCCTCAGCCTGCCAGTTCGCGGAATAACGATGAAGTTTGGCCAGCAGCTGCCGCGCCAGCAGGTCCCAGAATGGGCGTCCGCGTACATCGACTATAAGGCGCTGAAGAAGCTGATCAAGGCCGCCAAGGCGAGCGAGGGCACCAACGGAGAGCCGGATCTGGCTGGTATACGGTGAGAGTGCTCGTGGCCGCCGACAGATAACCTAACCGTGTGGCAGAGTTCTTCTTCACGCTTGATCGCCAGTTGGAGGACATTGACACTTTCTACAATCGCAAATATGCCGAGATCTCGCGACGCCTCCGCCTCCTGTACGACCGCTATGGCATGGCCTCGAAGCTCAAGGACGGCATGGAAAAGGAGGACATTCAGGACCTGACGAGTACGTTACTGGAACTCCGCGCCCAGGGTCGCAATCTGCGTTGGTACGGGAATATCAACAGAACGGCGTTCGTGAAGATTACGAAGAAGCTGGACAAGAAGATTGAGTCTTCAAGACATCAGTCGCGATACCTGTCTACAAAGGTCGACCCAAAGGCTTTTGCGACGAACAATAAGCTGGAGATGGACCTGCGCAGCATTAATGACTGGCTGCTGGCATTGACCACGATTAAGGTGGTTGATGACGATGGGTCCGTCGCCTCGGGCAGCTCAGGATCAATCCATCGCATGGGCTCAAGAGCGTCGTTGAAGATCTCCTCGGCCGCTCTTGATGCGATGGAGAGTGCCATCTCGCAGGATGACACTACTGAGCTATTCGGCTTGATCGCTACGCATCTCCTCAATGTGGCGAATGATATGCTGAAAGGTTTGTACCTCGACTTGTTGCAGAGAGCAATCTCGCACAAGTCTTTCCAGTGCATCAAATCGATTTTGAGTAAAGTACCAACAATCGACGCCGATGATGATATGAACAAGCGCAACTGCTTGCACCGCATTGTGATCACGACAGGGCGCACGCGAATTTCTCAGGTGTCTGGAGGTTTTCAGGAGATTGTCAAGAACTCAAACTTCATCAATCCAGCGGAGCCGCCCACGCGTCTGCCGGGACAGTTCAAGGTCGCAGAGCGAGATCCCGACCAGGAGCCTTTCAAGGACGACACAGCGGAGCGCCTTTTGGGCTTCATTCTCGATCATCTGAGCCAGAAACAAAGGAAGGCTGTATTGTCCAAGGATACCTACGGCCGGACGCCACTCCACTATGCAGCGCAATATGGCCTTGTGTTCGCAACGCAGCTGCTCATGAAGCATCTCCAGGATTGGCACCTCTTCGAGATTTCACATGGCATTGACTCGGAAGAGTGGCAGGATGACGAGGGGTATGCGCCTTTGCACCTTGCTGTGATTGGCGGACATTACAGGACGACGAAAGCCCTCCTCATGGCCGACGATTGGAACGAGCTTACAGACGCGCCGCTGACGAACAAGCATGTTGAGAAGAGCGGCGTCTCACTGGCGTTGGCAACGAAAGCTAATTATCACAAGATTGTGAAGCTGCTGGTCGATGCTGGTGTAGATGTGAACTATCAGAACGAGCAAGGCGACACAGCTCTCCACATAGCTGCTAGGAACGGCCATGAGGAGTGCGCAAAGGCTCTACTTACTGCGTCTGTGGGCGAACACCGCACCAAGGTTGAGTTGCCCGACAGGGATTTTGGCTGGACACCACTTCACATTGCAAGTGTGAATGGCCATCTGAGTATTGTCAAGCTGCTGCTCGACCAGGGCGCCGATCCCAATAAGAAGGACTATTCTGGCTGGAGACCCATCGAACACGCTGCTCTGCGAGGACACATCGATATCGCTCGCTACCTGCATCCGCTCTGTCCAACGCCGGCTCTCAATGCCAGCCCAGAACTGAAGGCTCAGGTCTCGGGATCTCCACCGAAAGGTGCAACCACATTGGCGGAGCGACGTTCTAACGGAGTGCCCAAGGAAGATGCGAAGGCTCGCATTCCCGAGCCTGTCAAATCTTTCGGACATAGATACCTCACAGATGAGTCCATGATTCTTGTCAGTCTGGGCACACTCGACGAGAAGAAGGATTTGAAGCCGATCAGCCTTGAGGATATCGCAATTGCAGATGCGCACGCTACACAGCTGGATACTGCGTTAACGTTAGTGGTCACCGCTCAGGGCGCGACGGGCGAGCCTACCCTTATCGATCTTCCTATTCAGGAGGAGATCAGTACCACACCGATAGTTTTCAAGGCCAAGGATCCATCCAAGGTGAAGCTTTTCTTCGATCTTGTGCCTACATATGCAGGCACCACCGAGAAACGAATCGCACGCGCCGCAGCTCTTCTTTCGAGCATCAAGCCTGGCGTGGGCTCAAAGCGTGTCACTCTCCAGACGGATCTGAGTGTCCCGCTGCTTGCAGGTCAAGATTTCGATGTCATCGGTTCGGTCAACTTCAACTTCCTCATCATATCGCCATTCCAGCATCCGAACCTCAACATCAGTGAAGAGAAGACATACTGGACCAAGTCGTCTACAATGGTCATTGGTCACCGTGGCCTGGGCAAGAATGTGTCCGCGAAGACATCTTTGCAACTGGGGGAGAACACGATCCAGTCGTTCATCACTGCGGCCAACTTGGGCGCGTCTTATGTTGAGTTCGATGTCCAGATGACCAAGGATCACGTTCCGGTGATCTACCACGACTTCATCGTTAGCGAGACTGGTGCTGATGTACCTGTTCATACCTTGACTTTGGAGCAGTTCCTTGCTTTAAGCGATACGCCAAAGCCATCGCGGCCTGCCTCACCACCACAAGTGAACGGGCGACATGAGCGGAACGGGGATGGAGACATTCGGCGCGTGCAACGATCTTACTCGGTTGGAGCGCCTTTCATTGAGGACACCAACGACAGACTGAAGCACACGCGCGATTTCAAAATGAAGGGCTTCAAAGGCAACCGTCGTGGCGACGTCATTCAGTCACAATTCACAACACTTGAGGAAATGTTCCGTACATTGCCAGAAGACGTCGGCTTCAACATCGAAATGAAGTATCCAATGCTGTTCGAATCGGTCGAAGAAGAGATGGACACCTATGCTGTCGAGCTCAATTTGTTCGTTGACACAGTGTTGAAGATGGTCTACGACCGACGCAAGAAGCGTAACATTGTCTTCAGTTCGTTCCATCCGGATATTTGTTTGCTCTTGACATTCAAGCAACCTTCGATTCCGGTGCTTTTCCTTACCGATGCTGGAGTCTCACCTGTTGGCGACATTAGAGCATCTTCGCTACAAGAGGCTATCCGCTTCGCTTCCCGCTGGAACCTGCTCGGCATTGTCAGCGCAGCGGACCCCTTCGTGCTCTGTCCCAGCCTCATCAACGTCGTACAATCTTCAGGCCTTGTCTGCGTCAGCTATGGTACTGCGAACAACGACCCTATACACAGCAACCTGCAAGCAGACTGGGGCATCGATGCCGTCATCGTGGACAGCGTGGCCCGTGTGCGAAAGGGCTTGACAGAAAAGGTTACAAATGGTGCTGAAATTGCATCGAAAAAAGCACAGGTCAACGGCGTGAGCGAATTGACAAACGGACTCCAAAATGGTCTCAGTGTCGCTGCGGATCACGAGCCACGACCAAATTCTACGCACTAGAAGTGCTGTGATGGAAGAGGAAGAGATAGGAGAAGATGGTCTTTGCTCAATGGAGCTTTTGTATGAGTGTGAGAAAAGAGAAGAACAGGATTTCATTCTTATTTGGAAGAAAGAAACGCTCAGTGAGCTGCTGCAGGACCAAACAGGAATGTGGCGCGCACGATTCAACATGCGCCCAGTCATGTTTGATTATTTTTTCGGGGTTTTGTTTTGCCCTTGCTGGAGAAAATCGCGCTGAAGTGCTCGGTGCGGTTTTCTTCTTGTTCGTGGTGAGGGAAAAGGAATTGTCCGGAGCGGTCAATCGGAGTTGGTGAGATGGTTATTGCGGTTTTGATATTGTATTCTTTCGAGATGTCTGGAGCTGGAGGTGCTCGCGATTCTCCCGAAGGGAGAGACGCTTGAGCTTCGAATCGAAATCGATGTATGTTGTGTCGTGGGCCATGGAATGAGCTTAATGATGAACGTAGAGTGAAACAAGAGAAGAAGAGATAGAAGAATAGAGATGTGTTTTATCGGTCGAGACGTTGATGGCCATGAGGTTCCCCTCTTGCAATACGAAGTATTTGCATGATGCCTTCACCGTGTCGAACTCAGCCCCTATGCGCGAAGAATAATTTTGATCGTGCGTCGCGAATGAGTGACTGCGGTTCTGTGTACCGCGATCGCTTTCATTATCTATGACTATGATGCCACCCTCTGGCTCAGCAATATCAATACAAGCGTATATCTCTGTGCTGTACAAATTCTATGAAGATCACAATCCATGTGCTATTTGCCAGCAATGGTTGAAACATCACAGCGGATGCCAAAGGAGCACCAAGAGGGCGTTTGTAGCAGAGGGCCGAGACCAAAATAGGGTTTACTCCTCCACAGCATTCCATTTCTTTTCCAGCTCAGCAACGCTGGTCACGGTCGTGACACGAGTGGCATCCTCTTTGCGAGCTTTTGCTTCAGGCCGAATGATCTTGAGCAGCGGCTGCACTCGCTGTCGACGGCCTAGGCCCACGCGATGGATGACTTTGGCGTTCTTCTTGATTGGCGAGTGGCTGTTCGGACTGGGCTTCACATCTGGCGCGGGTGTCGTGTGCTTTGTTGCGGTCACTGCAGCAGGTTTCTCGACCGAAGGTGCTGGAGTTGGTTCTTTGCTTCCAGGACCAGATCTTCTGGCAGCGGCATTGGCGTTGGCATCTTTTGGTTTGAGAGCCGCGCTCGGCGTAGTCTTCGCTGAAGTGGACTGCTCCTGTTCCTTCGAGGTCACAATCCCATTTGACTTCGCCTTCGCAGGTCGACCAGGCCCCTTTTTCTTTGGCTGTGCGTCCGAGTGTTCAGTCTCATCGTCTAACGCGGACTCTGCATCGGAGTCTTCCAGGATCGTCTTTTTGGGTCGACCTCGGCCATTCTTTTTGGCCGCTTGGGAAATTGTGTCCACCTCTTGTTGTGCTTCCAGCTCATCCTCGGTATCCTCTAGGACCACGTCGGAGGATTTTCGTTTTGTGGACTTTTTGCGATGTGAGATAATGTTTTGGTCCTCCGCATCCGCTTCGCTTGGTTGTGGAGTGGAGACTCGCTTCTCTGCTTTCTCACCCAATTGCTGGTGTTGAACGACAAGCTCCTCGTCCTCGACATCTACGAGTGCCCTTCTGGATGCGTCAGCCTTGGCGGCTGTCTCAGCTTTTGAGGGCCGCCCTCGCTTCTTGGATGCTGGCTTCTTAGCCGGCGACACCTTCGCAAGCTCGTCCTCTTCCTCCTCGTCATTCTGCACGATCGTGCGTCGTTTTCGCTTGTTCGACTGAGTGGACTTGGGTACATCCTTGACAGTCGCCAACCTCTCCGCCTGCTGCTGGCTCAGGGTGGGAGAACGCGAAGCCGCGTGATCTTCAAAGATGGTCGTCTGGCTTCTACGTGGCGCCTTTCGGGACGCTGATGCGGGAAGCGATGGAGGTAGCATTTTGGTCGGTGACGTCGTAGCGGGTTGCTGCGTAGTTGACACTGCTTCTGAAGCGCTCGGTTTGTCTTTGAGGCTCACTGGTGGGCTGAGCGGCGATGCCATAGGTCTTGGTGGATCATGTTGCGCTTCGCGTCGTGGCGTGGTCGGTGCGGGCTGAGCAGATTCTTTCCCCTTTTCTGTGGGCGACGCTTTACTAGCTGCTACCTGGTCCATATCGCGCAGACTATTTGCGATGGCCAGGTCCAGCTCCGCGTCTTCGTCGCGCCTACTGTGCCTTGTGGTCTTGGATACCTCCGCAGAAGATCGATGCTCCTTGTCCGACTGCTGCTTGCGGGTCTTCGACGTTGCTTTCGTGAGCAGTGCTTGCGATTTGTGGTTCGAGTCATCTATATGTTCATCATTGAGGGTCTTGCGTCGTCTCTTTACTGCCTTCTCGGGAACGATCGAGTAGTCAATGGGCTCCTCCATGGCAGTAGCCCTCCGCCGGCTGGGCCTCGGCTTGTAAAGTTCTTTGGGAAGCCCAATAGCACGATCATCGGAATTCATTGCTTCGGAATCAGGCTTGTGGCCATCCGCGCCTTGCTCATCTAATGGTTTCTGCTTTCGACCCCGTGGCGGTTTTGACACATCATTGTTTGCCTCAGATGCTGAGGTTTCGGCAGGTGGTATGATGACCATTGGACTCGACTTAGGCGGTGGTCTGGGCTTGTGAGACCCAAGCTGCTCTTTGGCGGACGCGTCCACTGCTCTGTTGTGCTCATCTCCTACGGAAACAGAATTCAAGATCGATTGTTGTCCGACTGTTTTCGGATCTCGAGCAACACCGATGTCTTCTTGATCGGGAGAAGCCTCGGTCTCCGCGAGTGTTTTGGTGCGGGAGACCTTCTTGAGCTCATCCGTATGTGAATTGTGACAAGGATCAGCAGCGTCATGGCTGTCTACCGCCGCGGACGTGACACTTCGAGGTAGAGCGTTGTCTGAGTTCAGCTTGGGCGTTTGTGTCTGATCCTCAGATGCTGACCATGCTACAAAGGGGCTCGAGTGCTGTGGTTGTGACTCATTGGACAGCTTTTGAATCGAAGCATCAGGCATGACCGGAGGTCCTTTCGCAAGCTCGACCATTCGCCGTATGGAAGACTCGTTGTCGGGAATTGTGCTTCCCGTATCGGGAAAGAGAGCTCGTGGGTCATGATGCTGGAAGTCCTGCAACAGCGTGCCGCCCGGGAGCCCGTCTGTAGGTTTAGCAGAATCAGAGGGCTGCAAGAAAGTAGCAGATAGGGATTCCTGAGATGCTCGCTCATTGTTGCAATACGCTTGAAAGGCCTCGTCAGGGCTCGGATACGACGAACGCTGGCTTTTGTTGCTACTCTTGCCGTATGTCGTCGGCGTTCGCTTCACTGTTGTAGATTGTTTGCTCGCAATAACTCCGTCGACATTGGTGTGTCGTCTGCTCAGCTTCTGCTTGGCAGAAGATGCTGGAGCTTCCTTCATCTTGGAGTTGTCGGTAGCAGAGCTGAAGAAGCCTCGCGTGGTATCTGCGATCTGACGATTTATCTCGCCTGTCGCTGTCAGCATTGTGCAAACAATGGATTCGTAGTTCCACTGACCGGTGGACAAGCTGCTGCCATCAGCTTCACCAGGTCCCTGTGAACCAGACAATATTTGATTCGCGAGGGCCACCGCCTGGCCGAAACTGCGATTGCTGCCGTGACTCCGTTGACTGGGTTCGTCGTCTTCCACCAAAATCTCCTCCTCGTCCTCAGAATCGCAAATTGCTGGAGGCATGTTCTATGACATCGCAGTTGCCACCGACGCGACTGGGACGCGACTTGGTGCCTGATTTTCAAAAGGCCTTATGGAGCAGGATCGATCCGGTACAGACGCGTCTCAATTACGACGCGATGATAGAAAGATCGTCGAAATCAGCGGGATAGTATAAGAGTGCTCGTAGCATCGTGTATCGTTGTTGTCGGCGGATCTGTCAACACCTGATGTCGCGTATGCCCCGCGAGGCATGTCTTGGCAGACGCGCCTTCCACAAGCTCTCCCAGCCATTGGGAGCAACCTTCCCTCGTCCACCGACATCCTCGCCGAACTCGACCGCAGCTCCTCGCGAGAACACAACCTGACCTCACGACTCGAATTACAATCGCTCGAATCCACCACCAAACTTTTGCGTATCTGGTCCACCGAAGCTCGTTTCCACCCTCGCGCATGCATCGCGTCCACTTCTCCAAAGACACCAACAGCACATACCCTCCCCACAGTCACCTCGTGTCTCATCGTCTGAACTTTTGAGGTCGAATGGCTTCTCCAGTGAAGGACAACTGTTCTCGGACAGCGCTACCTCTGGCTGCGAACTCAGTCGATGTGCTTGACAGCAACAAACATCACTGGCTGCAGTAGCCAGAGCGTGGTTGGATGTTTCACTTGGAACGACTTAACCCTAAGCGATTTTCTCGGTTCATCAAAGTATTGCGGACCTGAACCCATGTCTCTACACATGGTGGACGGGAGCAGCTGGCAATCTGACTAGTTCGCCTTCAATCAGCTCTGTGAAGTCAGTGTGGAACGAAGTTGCTTCGGCGGCCAAATTTCTGCTGATGGAAGGATTTGGTTGCAGGAGACGAAAGGATCGCTGGTATTGTCCGGTCGCGAAATCGAAAGATTCATCGCTTGTAACACAGCGGCTTCATGCGTCGGTTTGGTAAGACTCTCTGAGGAGGCGCGCGTCGAGGCTGCTGGCTGGACAAATGCTCTGATCATGGACGGACAGCCGAAGAGGATTCACGTTCGAGATGTCGTCAGGAGAGATATGGACGCAGATTGTCGGACACTTCTGCATTGGAAGTGTTTTGAGATCCTTGAGACGCCGGACAAGTCACGATATTGTATGGACACCGGCACAAGAGATGGCTATGCTGGAAACTGGGTCGATAGGTCTTGAGACTGCTGTGGCTGTTTCACTAGCACCTTTGGTGGTGTCTGACGCCTGTGGTACAGCTTTGCTGGTGGAAGGCTCTTCGTGGAGATACTGGCAGAGCATGTCATTGCCCCACACACAGACAGTGCAGTTTGGCAGCTTCATCTCTTGCACCGTATGGCACTCGTCAGCACCATGTCAGCCGAATCGGCGTCATGTAACGAGGCCGTCGGGCTTACACGCAGAAGCACGCCACTCTTGCACTGTCTACCAGGCATGACATAGCTCCCACACCCCAGTGTCTTCTGTTGAGCCGATCGCCATCGAGAAGTCCACTTGCTGAAGGTGACTTGGTTGCTGCATGTGCTCGGACCCCTCTGTCACGATCCGGTTCCGGTACGCCTTCATTCTCGCGTGTCGTTGCCATGCTGCCAGTGACGTTTCTGTTCGGTCAAGATCCTGCACAGTCTCCTAAACGCTACGCTGCTATCAGCAGAAAGCTACCCAATCTCCAACCTGTCACATCACAAACACGCTAGCCTCCAGGCCCACATCACAGCAACAGCGTACGATGTGGTTATGCTTCATTGCATATTGCCCGATCAGCCGCATCAATCGCCTCCTTCTACGTTCAGCGTAGAGGTCGACTGGTGAGCGCCGAACACACCCTGCACCGAGTCCACAGGGCTTTCGGTTGCATCCTGACCGTCGTCAGATGACGAGCGGCTTTTGAAGATGTACTTTGTCCGTTCACTACATTGCCTCCTGAAAATCTTTGACCAACTTCACTGGTTGCGTCAATGGATGAAGGGAAGGAATCAAAGACTTGTCTCAGAGCGGGAGTGCTACAACACACTGGAGTGGATATGATTCTAGTCCGATGCATGCCGGCGAGGAGAAACGAGCTAGGTTGGCTGGTGAAACGAAGGAGTGAATACCTGCGATCGACTTTGAGACTTGGGGAATGACGGTGGTGGTTCCTCGAAGGAAGAAGAGGCCCGGTCGAGGGTGTTTGGTTGGGGGCGATTGTTCTGAGCTCTGCATGCTTCGGGCTTTGCTGAACAGTCACAGATGCGGACCGAGATCGGTACTGTTGAAGGCACGCATATATCGGCCGAAGCGGATGCACGTTCTAGTCGCGATGCTGCAGGCTGACATCCGCTGGACTGGCCTGAAACGCTAGCATTCTGTCTCTCTGCCTGACGTCCGGACCAACGAGCCAGAGGAACGGGACCTCTCTAGTGTGAGGATCAAAGTTTTGTGCTTGTCTGAATCTCTGGCTCGCCGGTTCGTCAGCGGTTTGGTAGCGTTGCAAGTGTCGAAGAGCTCGTTCATGGAAGAGGCTGGCGTCGTGACGAGGAGGAGCACGTAAGCCTGCGACGTTGTCGATGTGCTGGATTCGGGGCTTTTTAACGTTCGCGGAAGTTGTACTGGACAGCACAAGACGAGCTGAGGAGGGACGGGGGATCGCGAGCCGTCCTCCTGCTGGTTTCCTGCTTGCAGAGGCTAGTAGGAGGCGGCTCTTTACTTTTTGATAAGTTTTCCCTAATCACATGGCGTGGAGAGTGGCTGACTGTGCTTTCAGAGTAATTCGGCACTTTTCTGCAGGTATTTGCGTGCCTCGAAAAGGTCTGTCGCATTGAGGTGAAGTTGTGATGCCTATTGAGACCAGCCTGGAATGGCTAGCGCTTGCGGCATTTTCGTTCAAATCCCTCAGCATCAATATTATTACACCCTGACCTCTGCCACTTCATCTCTACATCCTTTTCTCTTTACGATGTGTATTGCTGCGGTCCCTCCATTTGCCTCAACCCTGCGAGCTGCCACGGCAGTGAGACGCAGAGCGTTTGCCTACTCATAGTACGAAGGTCTCCCGCGGTCGAATCGAAGCCAACTGCGTCGCACAGCACTTCGAAGGACCACATTCCTGTGTATCGCCGCACAGTGACTCGTCAGCATGGTTCCGAGTGTGCTCTCACTAGTCTGTGATAGCTGGAAGGATTGATAGGAAGCCGCGGAGCCAGCTGCTACTCCGCATTCTGGTCACAAGGCCCAATTTATGTCCGAGCATCGAAGCTTCGAATTGGACCATTTACTGCCCACATATGGTTACTGAAGATGCAATAATAGACTGGTCACCGCAACTCTAACGGCATTCTATGTTTTGCATTTTGGTACAGTATGCATCGTCACTTCTGCCTGTCGCTACCATTAGAAGAAGCTTATCTGGCGCGCCTTGACCCGATGTTCTCCATGGATCCAGAACAGCGGCGCTTGGGCCTAATTGGGAAGGCACAAGCGACGCCACTGTGTTCAGCTGCTCTACTCTGCACTGCTCTCGACAAAACGACCACGACGAGGGAGGAAGAAGTCGAAGTGACGGAATCGTGTGGTTGACCCAATGCTGGCACAACATGCAACACGTGCAGCAAGCGATGGAACGGCGTCGCATGAGGAACAACGAGGCAGCCCGTGGGAGAAGAGCTCACATAACCTCCACCAGCCGCTATCTGCGGGCCGGATGCACAGCATGCGTAGGTGCACTGTTCTAGCGTGGGGTCTGGTGATGGCTGAGTAGTATATCAGGGTTCCTTGTTGACCTCACGCTGCCTCTCTCTTGCTCAAACGACGACTTTCAATAAGCTTTGTTGCCTTACCAGTATTCTGCAACCAGCAACGTATTACTGCTCATTTGCGAAACCCGCTCACGACTCTTGAACTTACCAGGCAGTCCGTCCGAGCATCACCACGCCGCTAGCATCCTCCTCAAGCAGAGCTGCCGCATACACGTATTTCAAGCCCGCTCCACCGACCCATCGGTAGTCACCACGCTGGCCAACAACGCGAATCGTAATACCTTGATGTCGGACTTCGTAGACATCAATAAATCAGGACGCGCCTTCATCCCGCTTAGTAAACGGAATAGTGAACACAACTCCATTTTATTACCATCATGGAGTCCAACCACCACCAGTTTGTCGCTGCAAAGAAGCGAGCCATGAATGATGTGACCCCAGAGGCTAGTGTTCACACTATTTCTGAGGCAGCAGACAAGGTCAAAGCTCTAGCAGCGAAAAGTGGTGTAAGCGGTGGTGAAGTGCGCGTCCTGACTCTGGCGGACTACAAGGAGGCCGCGTTGTCTCTGGCCGAAGCCTTCAAGGAGGATCACACCAGTACCTACTTTACCCATACTCCTGATCGTGCTCACTGGACTGAGCAGCAGAGATGGGACCTCCATGTGAAAATCATGGAGTACATTGTTTATGCCCACTTACTCAAGGGCTTGGTCGTAAGCGCTGGTCCAAACTACGATGCCGTAGCACTTTGGTAGGTCTACGATCTCTCTTCGCCAGCGTCTCGGTACAATCTGTGAACAATTGCTGACCTTACCAGGATGCCACCCGGCCAAAACATGGACGACTACGCCACCATCCTCCGCAGCGGAATGTGGCGCCTCTACTACCAACTCTCCAAAGAAGGCCGCCACCGCTTCTTCCAAGAATTTCTCCCCCTCCTCGGCGACACCAAACTCCAAGTCCTCCGTGAACGCGATCAAGACTCTTGGTATCTCGTCTACGTCGGCACACGTCCTTCCGGTCGCGGAAAAGGTTTTGCGAGAAAAGTGATTGAATATTGTACTTCTCTCGCGGATCAGGAAGGAAAAGCGAGTTATTTGGAATCTTCGCATGCGGTGAATTTGAAAATTTATGAGAGGATGGGGTTTAAGTTGAAGAGACAGGTTTATTTGCAGAGGGAGGAGGAGTTGGTGAGGTTGGATATTATGGTTAGGGAGCCGAAGTTGGTGGGGTCGGATGCGGATAGTGGGGTTGATGTTGTTTGAGGGGTTTGCGGGCTCTGAGGAAGAGAGGGAGAGAGGTGAGATTTGAGAGAGAGGGAGTTGTGTGAGAGAGCGAGTGAATTGGGATTAGAGCGCGAAAGAGAGGAAGAGGACGCAGTGGATGTAACAGAATGTCAGAACTTTGGGTCTTCTCGGGAGTTTGGGGGCTTGGATTAGCTCTAGTCACTCCTTTGTTACGATACGAGTCTGTGAATAGCTTTGATAGGCAGAATGATCACCCGCTATCGAGCATATACGCCCAGATTGGAGGCGCGCGCTGGTGGCATGCACTATTTTCTCAACGCAATCAGAATTTCGCCATTGTCAGCGAACGCGAACACTCAAATCATGAAGTTGGATGGTGATACGTGTGGTGATTATTCATATCATTCTATTCGTAGCCCAGGAGAGCGATCCTTATGAGAAAGGTGTCTTGACTGGGCATCTGTGTATATCGCAGTCGTCGTTCAATGTACAAAGATAACGACTGGTACCGACGACCTCCTCTCGAAAGCAAGGCCATGCTCTCTTCGCCCCTCTTACAACACGTAGATGAAATCTGGTCGGTTGTCGCCCGCGACCCAAATCTGATCGGGCGTCATGCCAGCGTGCATGTTATCCCGCTTGCCAGTGAGACGCTTGCGGTTCTCAGCTCGCAGCATAGTGTACATGAAAACTGTCCCGCCCAGAAGGCAGAGTACCAGGTATCCCAGGACGACTCCGTGACCTGTCCAGAAACGTGGTCGCTCCTCAATCAGGTAAATGTTGGACGAAACGACTCCGTTGAGGTTACCCCATCCGACGACAATGCCAATGATGACACCGCGTTTGTAGACTCCTTCGATGTTGTTCGAGGCCCAGGTAAGAGTGTCTGAGAAAATTCATTAGCAAATGTGCAAGTTTCAGGCATGCTGTTGAGCTGGCGCTTTTTATGCAGCGAAGTTGTTCGAGCTTCACTCGATATGCCGCGCGCTTCTTGCATTGGGAAATGCCTTGTGAGAACTGTTCACTTACTTGGAATTGTTGGGTAAATTCCTGCGGCTCCGAGGAAGGTGCCTCCGTACTGTACATTCGGGTTGCCCGATCCGATAAGCATGGCAAATCCAATGATCGAGAGAGAAACCGAGAACATGTTACAGAGACCTCTCTGCCTCGTTCGATCGGCGATGTATCCAATCAAGATGGTCATTGTCGCAGCCACGGCGTAAGGCGGGACGGAAAGCAGCTGAAGTTTTGTGCCAGAGTGACCCATACCAGTGAGAATTGTTGGCAGGAAGAGGGAGAAAGCGTAGAGTGGGCAAAGGTTTCCCATGTAGATCACGGCGTAGCCCCAGCACTTCCAATCTTTCAATGCGGCGATGATGTGGCGCTTGTCGTACTCTTCACCAGTGCTGGATTGCTTGTCCTCTGCGAGACGGCGGCGGACGCGGAGACGCTCCT
The DNA here is from genome assembly GCA_029490675.1 of Cercospora nicotianae. Lineage (NCBI taxonomy): Eukaryota > Fungi > Ascomycota > Dothideomycetes > Mycosphaerellales > Mycosphaerellaceae > Cercospora > Cercospora nicotianae. Next base: position 3,733,860 of record JANQAT010000007.1, on the reverse strand, counting down.
CGGGAGTCAAGAAACGGGCAGTGTCTGGCCAGTCGAAGACCATCCACCAACAGAAGGCGCCCACAGCCATGGTGGCGAGACCTTCGAGGATGAAAATCCAAGCCCAACCAGGACGTCCTGGAGATTGTGTTAGCAGATAGTTCGTTGTATCTCAATCAGTGCGTATTCTCACCTCCAACGCCATCCATCTGCGCAATTGCAGCAGCGAGCAGTCCGCCGAAAGAACCAGCTAGAGCGGCTGCGGAGAAGAAAGTGGCGGCACGAAGACCAAGCTCAGATCGCTTGTACCAGCAAGAGAGGTAGTAGTTCACACCAGGGAAAAGACCAGCCTCAGCCAATCCGAGGAACCATCGAGAAGCAAGAAGTCCTTCATAGTTGTGTACCACACCCATCAGTGTCGCAACGAGACCCCAGATCAGAATGATCGTCGTGAAGAAGATTCTCGGCGTGAACCGCTTGAGCAAAACGTTCGTAATTGGCTCGGCAAGTGCGTAGGAAATGAAGAAGATCGTGAGTGTGTTGTTGTAATCGTGGCCCGACATGTCGAGATCTTCTTCCATACCAGCTGCGCGTGCATTGCCGATATTCGTTCGGTCCAGGAAGGACAATAGATAGAGGAGACAGAGCCATGGAATCAGCCACAAATCAACCTTGCGCATCAACTTCTTGTCCTGTAGTTGTTGTCAGCGAGTGTTTCCACGAGATTTGTGCCCTCTCATCGACATACCAACGCAGCTCTTTCCTCTGGTGTAGCACCAGGATCTGGATCTGGAATCTGATCATCGATAGAAGATCTTCTGTGCTTAGCAAGGTCTTCATCTGAGCTCAGTGCGATCTCTTTCTCAATAGCCGAGTCATCCTTGATTTCAGTAGTCATGATGGGCGGCTGGTGTGGGAGTACTGAAGGGAACACAGTATCACAGCACAAAAGGAACAAGCCAGCTAATCCGAATCAACGGCAATAGCAGCGGACGCCGGGACTTTATAGATTGCCGCATGGAATCCTCCAAGCTCATTCGGAGTCTGCTGACATAGCAAAGACACTGGTTGAACATGATTTCTTTCCGCCAACTGGGCCTTCATCAGCCCTCGCCTGCAGCCAACACGGCCATTGCAGACCGCCAAGGCACTTGATTACTGCGGTGTCGAACGAAGACCCTGCTACCGCTTTGCTTCCCCGTGGGCGTGTCAATCTAGTGCGACGAAGATCCACATGGCACTCTCGTGCGGCCGTGCCAGATTTTCCTGCATGGGTTCTGGTTCGGTTCACGACCAGAAGTGATTGCCGACTGGTTGCTCGCTGGCCCAGATGCTTTGCCAAGCCGCCTCTAAATCATCAGATGCTTGGAACATCGGAGACTGATACGAAAGCAGCTTCGGGGCGCGAAGAGTGTGCAGATGCCATCGAGAACGCGGTGCGACGCAGTTGGAATAGCTTATTAGGCTGATTTGCATTGCGACGTTGGCGCAGCGAAGCCTTGTGAAGGCGTCGTCCTTCGCATGAAAGGCAGCGAGTTGGTTGGAGTGAGAAAGCCACCCCATGGGCCAAGGGTGTTGGCCAAGGTCTTGGGCATTGCGGAGACTCCAAGACTATGGACCAGAATCTTTGTGTAATCGAGGACAGCAGAATCATTTCTGCGAGATCTTGCGCGCTTCCATTCATCCCGGAATCCGAGTCTTTTCGTTCGCGTGGAGGAGGGGCTCTGCTTAGCATTATACCGGCCGTCTGGCCATGGTTCGCTTCAGCATCTACACATGTAGTTGCACATGGTCAGGAGCGGACTCAAACTCTGTCTTTAACGTTCCGATAGCTTGGCTCAGCGTCAAGATCGGCCACATCTCTTGCTGACTTTAAGCACGCGAGGCAAGAAAGCACGCAGCGGGCTGAGCCTAGAGGCTGAACATTCTGGCAGGGTGTGAGAGCCAAGCAGAGGCGCATGCAGAACTGCAACAGGTCGCGTATTTGCGCCTCGCAGCGCTATCGTGCCTCGACCTCGCAGCTCAACGAGAAGCTGACAAGACTCGACGACGGGTCAGACTGCGGGACTCCGTAGCCTCATGCACCAATAAACGACAGCTGAGGACGGCGTCGAGCGATTGACGACAAGACTGCCAATGTAGGCGCCTTTCGTAGAGAGTGGCCGCAAAGACGCCAATGGCCTTAGTCGGCCGGAAGTTGGCGGCTGGCATACCACGAGCGACTTCAGCCCAGCTCAACAAAGGAGATAGGAAGCACGTCCGCTCCGCTCGTCCAGTCTTCGGACGACCGCAGGCGCGTAGCGTGCATTGGGCCTTTCGCTAATGTCGTGCTGCTCGCTTCTGTTAGTGTATGACCCATGCTCGGGTAAGACAGCACGTGGGAGAGCAAGTATGGATAGACTGCAGAACGGTTCCCCATGGGGCTCTGTACTGCAGGGCTCGACCGTCTGAGTGGCGGACAGTCTGCTGGCAAGCATTCCAGGTCCATAAGATTCGTGTCCTCTGCGAATCCTTCGTCCAGCAATAGCTCGATGTGTTGATGATAACAGGCTCAAGGTCGTTTCCTGATCCGCCTCGCCCGAAACCCTTGTTACATCGCGTGCAGGCCGCGCTTCGCTGTACTGCGCTGCGATCCTCCGTCGTTCTCGTCGTAAGCTGCCAAGGGATGATCAAGCAGAGGTCTCTCAGATACCTTCCCCAAAGAGTCGTGTGCGGTCAGCATCGAAAGTCGCATCGGTGGATCGGAACTCTCGTTGGCTGTCGAGCGGCATGTTTGAGGCTCATGTTTCGTCGAAGAGGAGCGGACTCCGTCCGACAAGGGAAAAGGGAAAGAGCGGGAACAACAGCCCATGTCGTTTCTCGCAGAAGAAGACTAGCACGCGATCTGTGGAGTCCTCGCCATCGCAGGCCCAATGCTCAAGGCCAATCCACATCACCGGCTTGCCGCGCAGACTCGGAACATGTGAGTTGTAATCATGCTCATTAAGTAGATACAAGAAAATAACGCTATGCCTTCGTCTCTATGCAAACTGTACATCTGCTTCAGGCCAGTCCTGTGCCCTTCATCTTGCTTGCTTCGAAACTGTTATGGATATCACTCATCATGCCCAAACCTGACCAGATCTCCAGTCTAGCCCAAACTCATCATATGAAAGAGCCGGGATGACCGCCTCGTTGTGCTCGCCACGTCGTCGTGACCGGCCTCTCGAGTGATGCTCGCATCAAATTGAACCCCCTCAGTCGTGCTTGCGCCAGGCTCGCTTGCTACACTCTCATGTCGCTTGGAGAGAATCGCTGACTGCCATCTCATGCCCCTCTCACAGTCCCAGCGAAGATACTACTCTGGTCCCTTGGTGACCTTGACGGGAGGTGGTGGCCCAGTCCCGCTTCGTGCTCTCCTCTCGCGCTCGCCGACTCCAGTCTCGGGTACCTTGATCTTCAGTGGCTTCCTTCCACTTTCGAATCTGCCGCTGGTGGCTCGCTCCCATTCGCTCTGGCCCTCGGTTTCCTCCCTTCCCAGCCAGTAGCGTTTGCTCGGGAACCTAAGCATCGTCCTTCCCAGCTTTCCTCTCCAGCCAGCACCCTCCAGGCGGTCTGTTGAGAAGGGCGATGGCGCCATTATTGAGTCCGCTGTTTCGCTTGTGCTGTATTGCATGCTGCTCGAGCTCGTCTGCGCCACGTACTGTCTCAAGATGCTCCGGGCGTAGCTCATCACGATGAGGCAGAAGTACACTCTCACTATCGTGAAAAGTGCGAGCAGCGCAATGCTAGTCATGCTGTCGCTCTGCAGTACCGCTCCACCAATGGCGGCTGGTCCGCTAGCCGCACCGTATGCCACTGCTTCTTGTCCTGTAAGTACTCCCGAAGCTGGCTTTGCAATCACGTTGACCTCGGAAACATTGTGCTCAGGGTTGGTGAAGCCTGCTGTATCTCCCATTGTTCCACTGCCTGTCACGCCATTGCTCTTGTTCAGTGGGTTGTCCTTGCCAGGCTCTTCGAGGTGCTGCGATAACAGGAGAAACCATCCCATGCCGAAAAGGGCCGTGTAAACTCCGTTGACGACAGTGTCAATAACGTAGACATATGCTAGAGCAACATTGCGAAGAGGTTGGTCGGGCCTTCGTATGCTAGGCATCAGGTACAGTAGGAGGCCGAATACTATGAGCGAGTAGCTGTAGTGGCTGAGCTGAAGCCAGTTGAGCTCGTAACCAGTGAGGAGCGCAAGAATGCCATAGAGGCCTGTGACTTTGTTGATGACCAGCGTGAAGTTGATGAACTCGGTGGCTGTCCGTAGTGATACGAAGTGCAGGAGGCTCTGTGAAGCGCGCAGGTCAGTGTTGAACATGCGCGGCCGTGCGATGGGTCATGGAGAGACGTACCCGCGGCTTCGGAAAGCGCAGTATTGAGAGCGCCATGGTCGTGGCGCTCCTCTGTCCGCCGTACGTTCACGGCAGCCTAGTTCGGTGGTCGTCGAGTGCCCGGAGGCTGGTCGTTCGTCGAGTGTGCGCGCTCAGTGTGCTGGACGTATACCACGTAGCGGCGCGCAAAGCAGCTTTCCCGGAGCACGAAGGGTGACTGAGGCGCGTGGAGGGCGGAGGGTGTTTCGAATTTGCTTTCTCGACCAGGAAGGGAGGCTGTGTGTTATGCATCCCCATCGGAAGTCGGCGGGTCGTCAGTCATTCATTACCGCCGCCCCTCTTGGCACTCATCCTCCGTTGACACTGCCTGATGACAAAATTATCATGGCATGCTGTACATCCTTCTCATCTACCGCTCGGAGCCGCGTATAACGATACTAATATACTACGTCGAACATGTCCCTACCAGGCATTCTCATCTGCTTGGCCAGACCGAAGCGCGCATCTATCCGGACTGGCTACACAGCAACATGACGCGCACTGAAGACCTTCCTTCATCCTTCGTACCGGCATGTCAGGCCGTGTGCATGCTGTCGTCCAGCTGACTGCAGCGCCGCAGTACACGGAAAGTATCTGGACTCCGTAGCTGACCGGCCGTTGTTATGCGCATGGATGCTGACGACTCCAATTCAAAAGCCGTTTTTGAGCCTCAAAGTCTCTTGAGAATGCCATGCTCGTCTTCCGTGACCGCTTAAATCGGAACTGATGCGACAATTGACCGAAGCGTGTCCAATTTACAAATCATTTGGATCCGTGATGAGTGAGCGAATCGCATTCAGGATGCATCAACGAGGAGCGTGCCCGCAACAGCACTGATCCCCATGGAATATTTCAGCCGCAGACTGAGCTTTATGGTCGGATTGGCCCAGAAGATACTGATGTAATTTCACAATTCAGGTCCAGGTCACAGCCTTTCACGTGGAGAGAAAAATGTCCCTGAAGCAATCAGTACTCGTGCCTGACAGAACCTTACGACTGCCAAACTTCTTCTCGAATCTGTTCTTCGAGCTGCATGTGCATTAGTCGAAACGTGCGCACGACAACACACATATACAGTGAACGACAGTTTCACACTCTAGCGCCTCAGAATTACAAAGCCTACAAGCTATTATCGAGGTGCTCCGTACGAAGACTCTCTTTCCGCATCAAGAAAATTACAATTTCAGACATATTTCTGCTTCCTGCGGTCGCTGAGAAGTTCAAGAGGCACGACGTAAACATGGCATCCGGCTCAACGTGTTCATGCGTACTTTGCGTCGTGTCAATTACCAAATAAACCCTTGATCACCCCGGAAACTCCACCTCCCGACTGCTGTCCATACTGGTCGCGCTGACTGTATAGATGCGTCGGTGACATATGAGTCCTCGAAAGTCTACTGCTTCCACTGGCCGCCCCATTTTGATTGGATTTCTCCACTGTAGCATTTTGTATATCTTCCAGCTGCCGTGCGACCTTCTTCAAATTCGGGCCCGTCAACTCCAACGAATAGAGTTGTTGGATCAAGCTTTTGATTCCCTGTTGGTCCAGAAGTACATGTTGTTTGCCAGCTTGGACGTACTGAGTGAGCGTACTGATTTCTTCCATGTGCTGTCTTCGATCCGCACAAAGGTCTCTAAGTCGCTTGTCGGAGCCACCGGCTTGTACTTTGTTCTTTTCCTGCTTGGATATAAGCAACATTCTCGTTGTATGACAGTCGCAAGGCGAGAATTTACCTCTTCTATCAGGTGGTCCAGATATGCCAGCTTAGAATCATTCCAGGGTTTAATCGAGCTTCGCTTCAGAAAGACGGCAAATTGACCAGCCGCTTTCTGAATATATGCTCGCTCCATTTCCCACTTCCTGATGAGCTCTTGACGCCTTCTCAACGCTAAATGCATGATTTCGTATGCGGACCGGGCCTCTTTTATTCTTAGCGCAACTGCTTCATCTTTAACTTGAACTGTCTTTTCGACGGGTTCCCACATGATATGCAGGTGGAGTTGCCATGAGTGCCCGCAGACCTTGCATCTGTCGGGTCCATGCCTCCTGAATGCATGGCAGTGCATGAGAGCTTCGCAAGGAAATTGGTCCACTTCGACATTTTCCAGGTAACATGGATCATGGCACCTGGCTATCAAAGAGATCAGTGGATTGAAGGTCACAGCTGAAGGATCATGCATACTCTTGTAATGTCTCTCGCCGTCCTTAAACTCGACACATTTTGCGCTTGAGCAGACAGTTCGAGGCATATCCAAAGCCTTGATCTCATACACAACTTTGCTCAAGTGCAAGGCGGTTGACAGGGCCTGCCCTTTTGCCAGCGCATCGGTAAGCTCACGTTGTTCGTCTTTCTGTAGGGCGATGTTGTTGTTGATGTTCTACGAGAGTCAGTTTAGCCAAAACATATCACATTTGTCATGCCCACCTGTGTGATATCCGCCATGGGAATGGTCAAGACTCGCACCAACTCTCTTGTTGTATACAGGTCCCATGTCTCGGAGACTTGATGTGGCTTCGTGTTCCGTGGCGTGAAATGCTCGAGCATTCGATATGTCTCAGCAGCGGACTTCTCCCAGCTGAGTCGGTAGTCTCGAATGTCACCCATGTCATGTATATTGATATTGTTATTGTGAGCAGCCAAACATCGGAAGCTTTCGCTGTCAAAACAGTAGGTAATGTTGCGGTCAAGGTGGATCCCTACTGTCTTGTCCGAGTCCAACATACTCTGTAGGGTAGCATATGTCTCACCAGGCCGAAAGGATGTGTTCCTCGCATTGGTGAATCCGAACACGATATTCTTTGCTGCGTCCCGATGCAGGTGTGTCAACAGCTCCTTCAGACAGAATGTAAACATGATTCCCAGCCGCGCATTATTAGGTTTCAGGAGAATCAGTATGCCATGCAAAATATCCACTGACTTCAGGCTGCCCAGGATATTGTCCATGTTCCTCTTATCATGTGTGGCTCCTCGAGTATCCCCTATACCTGGGGTGTCGATGAGCCGAATCTGAGTGTTGTGGACTCTCATGATATAATGCTTCGTGGACTGGGTGGCCGACTGGCCCTGGGTGCCATCACGTTCATCTTGAAGTGCCTTATCAATGAATTCGCCAGAGTTCGGTGTGACATGAATCGTCCTGGAGACATAGTCGTCGCCAACAAGACTCTGCCTAGGCATAGTGAAATTTGTCAGCGCAAATGCTTGATAGCACGAGTATATTGGGCAGCCTCACCAGGTGAACGAGCTCGGTATAACGCATTGGAGGTCCCTGGTCCTCAATGCATCATCCAGCGAGCCATAGTAGATGTAGTTCGCAAATGCGTTGATGAATGTCGATTTCCCCACACCTGTCTCCCCTAGTACAAGTATGTTGAGCTCTGGAATGCCATCAAACTGAGGTCTGTGCACTCCCATCGGAATTTGTGCTTGCGAGTTCGTCTGGTTCATAGGAGCTTGACCTTCGAGAGCTATCGAGGCCATCCTCTCGGTGATACCATGAGAAGCTCCTGCGGCCTCATGATTCCTAGGCTCTGGGAGTTGTGCCGCGGTAATTTGGTATTTCGCCCTGGTACCATCATCGCCTGTGTAGGTGGGGATAGATCTATTGTAGGTCTGTGACGCAACTTGCGCTTTGTGACCCATGTTCGTATAAGCATACCTTCCTTGCCAGTTCCCTTCCGCGGCGTTTTGGTACATGTCTTGGGCTTGATACGCATAGCTCTGGCCTTGGGCATCTATACCGCCGGGCTGTATCTGATCGTAACAATGGCGATTCTGATATGCATTTTGAGACTCGTCACCATTGCAAGGCTGTAAAGACCCGGCCGGCGGTGATCGAGGCAGCAGCGGTGGAGATAAAAGTGGCAATGGCGGCTGAGCAGGACTCGCAGACAACGGCATATATGTGGCGTAGGTATTACTGGTGCTCGAATTTCTTGGGACCAATCTGTTCGATGCTTGCTGATAAGGGTTCTGCGCTTGGACCATCTGCTGAGATGGCCGGGAAGAGGCTGTGAATGTCGCCCACTGTAAGAACCTGTCGTGGTCCATTGATGTGAGGGGGCCGGTCTTGAGGTATACAGAGCAATATTCTGCAGATATTGGCTTTGAGGCCTTGCCAATTTCAAGGCGCGAGGCAGGCTGCTTATCTTCTGCACAAGAGCAGCGAGATCCTATGCGCATCGAGCCCTCCCCCTTCGCTACACATGTTGGTGCCAGCTCATACTGCCAGCCTTTGAAAGCAAGCACCACGGGTAATGGAGACCGTGGCCGATCATGGGCGAAGCAGCGCCTTCGTCGGAGGAAGGACAAGGCTGTGAGGATCTATGCTGCAGTCGGGCGTTATGTATATATACTTCCAAGGTTGGGAGCCGAATCCATCATTAGTGGTCTCGTTTGCGAGAATGTCGCTGCCCATCCAGGGGTGATTGGCAGTCGCTTCTGCGAAGCTGAGACCAGTCAGTCAGCCTATTCGTTACCAGACGATTTAGATTGTGCGGCCTCCTTCCTGAGAGGTGCCACGCAGTATTTCGCGTGAAGTACTATGCCTTTGTGTCCTGTTGCTTCATGCAATGCGGCATTCAGTCGACAGCGCAGCCCAAACATACGATAGGCAAACGGAAGCCATAAACGGTGAGAGTTAATCACTGCAAGGCTATGCGAGGATTTCTGACTTGCTGTGACAACTCGTGCCGGGCTACCTTGTGCTCGGTTGCGACCATGGCGAGACTGGCAGATGCCTGGACAGCGCGAAGATCTGCTTCGTATCGACAACGAGCTCTAGCAGAACATTGCCTCGTTCCGGTGAGAGGCTCCCAGGAAGGATCATACGGCGTTGAAATAACGCGAAAGTCCCGGCTTCAAGATGTGTTGGGGGTTGGTGGAGTTGAATTTCAGAGTGCCTCAGTCCTTCCGCTGCAAGAGGCCAACAGTCCCAACAAATGTTGGCTTACGTCAGCACCAGACGTTTTGACGAGCGGTCTTTCGAGGGCAACTAAATGGGAGAAGTTGTATTCGAAGTGCCGCTAAGTTAACCGAGAAGAGGAGAATAGGGAGGCAAACGATCAACAGTCAGATGGGTGTTCAGAACCAGTGCTTTTTAAGATACTCAAAGATAATACATTCCCCCAAAAATCATGCTCTCTTTCGTGCTAGATGCGTATTCCTTTTCTCTCTTCTCAGAACCTTCGGCTTGCCGCCAATGAAGATATAACAGAGTATACTTGTGATCAAGCAAATTGCCGCCAGGACGATGTTCATGTTGCCATAGCCGATCGCCTGTTTGAGCTCGCCAGCTAGTTCAGGTCCGACAGTCAACCCGAACGAGAACACCATATTGCTCATGCCATAGAGCTGAGCATAAGGTCCCTTCTCACCAAAGTAATCCGGGTTGACCTCGTAGTACTTCTGTACAATTGCGCCGGCTTCAACGATACTCGGCGCTCCAATTCCAGCAAGACCAATGCCACAAAGTCCAAGAAGCACAGCGTACACGATAATCTGATCTGTTCCTCCCTCATGAGGAATGCGCAGGCAAACCAAGACTGGAACGAGGAAGGCATAGCTGAGCACTGCGACGGGTTTGGTACCGAACCGGTCGACGCACCATCCGAAAACTGGTCCGAGGATGAAGTCAAAGACTCCCAATGGGACGAAGAGTAGGCCGGAGCGTAGTGAAGTGAAGCCGAACAGTTTTTTGGCTACTGTAGGGATCGTGCTGTCGAAAGAGCCGAGAAGTACAGCCTGGATCATAGCGACCAGAAGCGCGGTCAGGAGCATCGGATCGGACAAGCAGGGTAGGATCGGAATCCACTGTACAAGCTTTGTGTACTCCTCGCGAGGCTTCAGCTTATAGTAAGAGTCATCTGGATGTTTACCACCGAGAAGTGGCTGCTCTTCATCGTTCGTATCGCCGTTGGATTGAGCTTCGGTATCTTGAGACTGGTTGTTCGTCTGTCCGTTTGCACGAGTAGTGTTCAGATCACTGACGGTACTTGGGTCATCTGCGTAGTATTTGTTTGCGATCTTCTTCTCGATGACCAAGAGTCGCATGATAAAGTCGACAGCGAGAATGGAAGCGCCGAGGGCAAAGACGCCTTTGATCCCTGTCTTCTCGTAGAGCACGCCGCCCAGGATCGGGGCGGCAAGGGCTCCAACTGCAATGAAGCTGAAGATCTGTGCTTGCTATTAGTTCATGTCTCTCTTCAAACACTCTCCGAACCCCCTACCGAGCCAATTGTCTTGCCCAAATTCTCTGGCCCAACAGTCTCCAAACACAGTGCCAGGCCAATGGTCCAAACAAACCCAGCACTGATACCTTGCAGAATTCTGGCAAGTACTAAAACAGGTACTGTAGTGCCCAGGAACAACAGTACAGTAGACGCAAGAAGCGACAGCAGACCAAACAAGAATGGAGCTTGTCGTGTAGCCACCTTATCCGCAAGGATTCCAGCAATAGGCGAGAAGCACACGCTAGCAGCTGCATAAGCTGCCAGGAGTCCAGAAGTGAGGCTCTGGATCTGTTCTTCTGGTACGCCGACTCGATCCTCGAGCATAAACGGCAGGACTGGCACAATCAAGCCATAGAGGAACAAATCCGTGAAGAGACCGATGGCCACCGTGGCAATGATGAAAAGGGTGTTGGATCGCCATTTCAATCCTGCAGGTAGCACAGAGTAGTTTTGGTAGCCTGGGATCTGCAAAGTGTTGAGCAGTTTGGCGACTGCGGACGCGTCTTTTGTCATGGCTGACTGCTCAAAGTCTGGAGGCGTTGCCGGCTTGGGTCGAGTGTAGTATGAGAGGCGAGTATACCAGCCGTGAGGAAGGGCTTGATCGGACATGAAGAGCTAAAAGTCAGCAACAGAGAGTGCCATGATGCTGAAGAGCGTGAGATGGGAAGAAGAGAGAGTGCGGATTGTTCAAAGACATCACGTCACCATCTGCAGGAACGATTGCTAACGGGAACTCCGATTTGAGTTTCTGGGGACACGCGGATGAGAATTTGATGCTCCTTGTTGGTGCAACTTCACAGAACGTCGAGGTCTCCAAGACGGCGTTGAGATTTTTTCACCTGGAGCACAAGACGAAGTGCTGTTGATGGAGTGATGTAGAAAGCAGGAAGTGCAGGCGAACAAGATCGAATAGTGGCGCCTGGCCCGTGCTGAGCGGAGATCAGTCCGCCCCGTCGTTCTTCCCCGACTTCACAGCTGCACTTCCTGCTCCGCAACATCACATTGCTCAAATCCTACCAAGCAGATATTACGACATATTTCACTGTCAAAATGGCAGATGCAGCCACACCCAACGCAACGTTCGTACATTGCACATCGTACGAACTGCGCAAGGTGTGAGTAGAAACTGACGACGCGTGTAGTGTCTATGTCCGCAACTTGGACGAGAAGGTCAAGATCCCGGCTCTGACCTCGGCACTGAAGGAAGTCTTCAGCGAGTGCGGGACTGTCGTCGATGTCATTGCAAAGAGCAGCGTGAAGCGCAAAGGGCAGGCATTCGTTGTGTTCGAGGACGTCTCCGAGGCGCAAGATGCGGTGGAAATTCTACAAGGCTTCGATCTGTTAGGCCGACCGATGGAGCTCGCTTTCGCGAAGACGAAGAGTGATTGGACTGTCTTGAAAGAAGGAGGCGAGGCCGCACTCGAGCAGCACAAGAAACATCGTCTGGCGGAGAAAGGTGAGCGGGAATCTGGCGCGTGCGAAGCTGGTGGAACATGGACTGACATGGTACAACAGAGCGCAAACAAGCAGCCGAAGCAGCAGCCGCCGCCGCGAAGCCCGCAAAACGCGCTGCCGACCCATCGTCTCTCGCCGAGCGTCCCGCGAAAGCTACGAAAGCGACTGGCGCCGCTGCTATGGCAGACGAATACTTGCCGCCCAACAAGATCCTCATCTTGCGCGAGCTTCCCGAAGACTACACGAAAGAGGCTCTCACTGCTGTGTTCCAGCGGTACCCTGGCTTCAAGGAAGTGCGTATGGTGCCTGGGCGTAAGGGCCTGGCTTTTGCAGAGTACACTGAGGAGAGCGAGGCGATTACTGCCAAGGAGGCAATGAATGGGGCGAACTTGGGAGATAAGACTATCAGGGTTACTTTCCAGAGGCAGTAGGATAGACACAGTAAGCTACACATTGTGCGTTTTTCACGGCCGATCGCGACTTGCTCAGTCTGGGAAGATGATCGGAATAATCCACAAGTGCGCCGCTTCACTTTCAACGACCCGCCGTTTGCTGTTGCGCGCGTGATCCTGGACTGGCCTCACTTTAGCGATAATTTTGGCTCAAAACCGTGATGGCGCTAATCTGCTGAAGCTTTTCGATCTTGACACATCTGACACAACACATCAACACAACTCGTTATGTGAACAGTCTCGATACCCCGACCGCTGTTACATCAATCTCAGCTCCCGCAACTACTTCTCGGACTCTCTCACCATACCTGCGCGCCATCGAGAACCAGACTCGACACCGCAAGGAGGCGCACAAAACAGCCCCGGCTGTTTGAGCTCGTGGTCGAACTGCGGAGCAAGAGTCTGATGCCAAACCTGCCCACCACATCGCTCTCGTTTGGTGAGCAGTTGTTGCCACTGGACAATCGTGCGCAACTTCACTCGACCCGACACTACTTGCATCCACATTACAGGGAGGCCAAATACCGACAATCTGGTTGAGCGCAGCCCTCCTGCACTGATATCGCAAACTCACCACAAAACACATGGAGCAAAGCTCAGTCGCAGAGTGCATTCGCGCGCTCAAGTCCGATAGGCTCATCACTCTGAACATTGGCAAAGCCGAGACCTTGCTTTCTGTGCAGGTTCAAAAGGCCGTCCTAGAGGCAGCAAGTCCATGGTTCCAGAAGGCACTACGCGATGACAGATTCATTGAGGGCCAGAGTGGCGTGATCAATTTCCCGGAGGACGATGCGGCACCCTGGGAGACTCTCCTGTACTGGCTGCTTCATCACAGGGTCCCATTGAGGGACCATGCTGTTAACGAAGAGACTCATTTCATCAACAGAGTAAAGTGCTGGGCTCTCGGAGACAAATACGGCGTGGAAGATTTCCAGGACGGCGTGATGTTTCAACTGCTCGAAAGCACGAATATCGCCAATTTCCGTCTGCTGCCAGTACAGTATCAGGAGCTGAGCATCATTGCGCCAGCAGACTCCGTATTGATGAGATTGCTTGGTGAAGAGGCGGCATGGCAATACAAGAAAGGGTCTATCAATTACTCTGATGCAAGGATCATGGATGGCGGCGTAGGCTTCTGGCCAGCCTTTTTGAGAGCCCAGCACAAACTCCAAAAATTTGAGGACTACCTTGACAGTCGGCTGGATCAGATTAACTCCTGCGGCAGAGAAAAGGCGCATTGGCGTGAGTACATGGTGGGAGAACTCCCAGATCTGTTCGACTACGTCGAGATGTAAACAGGATCCTCTGGCTGGATATACATCTCACATGCTTCATGGCTGTGGCTTTGAAGACTCATTATACGCTCCATGGTCTCTATACTCGCAGTCCCGCTCATTACAGCATCACCGGGGCGTGTGACAGAGCAATAAGAGAGTTCATCGGTCCTGGAGGATATCCCGGTCGAAAATGCAAGAAACTCATAGAAGGGGACAGAGTAGCGATTACTTCGCGACTACATACGCTTTTATGCCAGTAGTGCCAGAGTAATACCTGACCCGCTAGACACGCATAATACGCATAACAAGTGCACTCTATGCCTCTCTTCAACCAGGAGCGTGCATCCCAATACCGTGATCAAACCCGTCAGTGCTGTCGAGATACTTGAGGTCATGCAGTCCAAGACGATTGAATGTCTTTGATGAGGGAAACTATTGTTGCATACAATTTGGCAGGAAGAATTGCTTAATGCCGTCGGATCTCTATGGATCTCAAGCTTTCGAGTTTCAACCCCTCTAGCCAAGTGCTGTTGCTCTATCCACAACTTTCACAACGTCCACTGCGACTCCTCGCTCGTGCTGTGCGGAGAATACGTGGAGCAAGCACAAAAGTTCCAGTCGTGACAATCGACTCAATATCATTGATGACCCGCACGTGCTCCACCATTCGATCTGGAGGTCACAAAATCACTCGCAACGTTCTCGCCGCACTTCAGATCATGACTCACCACAGATACCCTCTTTGACTCACTGAGTAACGCTTGCGCCAGTCTCTTGTGTATCGAGCCAACACAATCGCTGTGCTATTCCAACTCATCAAGGCACATCACCCGACCGCATGCCATCATGACGAACAACATGGAGAACGAATCAATGGACGACTTCATCGAGTCGCTCGCGTCCGACAAGCTCATCACCCTCAACATTGGCAACAACTCCGCGATGTCATTCTCCGTGCAGATCCAGCAGAAGGTCCTCGAGGTCGCTAGTACCTGGTTCCGAGATGCACTCAAAGGAGACAAAGGAGGGCAGACCAACGTCATCACTCTTACTGAAGACGACACCGACACGTGGAAAACAGTACTGTACTGGATCGTGCACCACAAACTTCCAGAGAACAAGGACAAAACATGCAAAAAATTTACCCGCATTGCGAAATGTTGGATCCTCGGACACAAGTACGGAATGACTGGATTTCAAGACGAAGTCATGATGCAACTGCTCAAAGAAAATCGATTGTCCCGACATCTACAACATACTAGATTGTGTGTGCCACGACCTGATCCCCTTGACCCCGCCAGATTCCATGCTTATGAGAGTTCTTGCCGAAGTGGTAGTGGAGTATGAGGACGGCCTCGAAGTATACTTACACATCGACATCGCTGAGCTGAAGCATAACGCGGTGTTCTGGGTGGCCTACGAAAAGGCGTTGCAAGACTACCATAGTGATGATGGATACTACTTCGAATCTCGCATGGTTGGGATCAAAGATCGCTCATGGTACCGTCGTCGTGCTCTTTGGCGTGACTATATGGTGGGGGAGTTGCCGGCTTTCGTGCACTGCATCAGGGATGAAGACTGATGAGTGGAGCGATTGTACATCCTGAACGCTCGGCTTCTTTCTGGCACTGACTCGTCGGTTGAAGTCGATGAGCAAATACGCAAGAAGGCTTGGGTGGTCAACATCTCGGAGAGATGTTCTTGATTCGGAGTCATTGCCTCAGCTCGGTGCAATCTGAAGAGATCAGATCGTGCAGCGGCGAGACGCGAATACAGGCAGAATCAGACCGCTTCGCGTCGTCGAGCTTGCGACCTTCAGCAGTAGATAGCCCTACTGAGATTGCGTGGCCTGAATGAGATCAAAGATGGGATGTGATTCACCAACCATGAACTCCTCCAGTGCGAGCGATCGTAGCCAGGGTCGACTACAACCTCCTCGAGATGTCTCCTCGTCCACTCTCCATATTGGTCCATTATGGAGCGCCAAGCCAAGAACATCGTCCAGAACCCATCAGTACCATCGAAACACATGAGATCGGGCCAGTCAAGATCATGATTGTAAATAGCATACGCGACAGCCTCGCCCATCAGGCTCAACAATGTGCAATTTGGCGGCATATCGAAGATTAGCTTTGTCATCAGACGTAGTTTGCCTCGAATACGATGGACCCCCTTCGGGCTGAACTCTCGTAAGATGTAGACCATGCAGATATCTTGGAATTGTGATATGCTGTACTTGTCGCCGAGCAGCCAACAGCGTGCTGCGATGTACCAGTCTGAGAAGCCGGAAGGAAGGCGGCGATGGATGATGAAGTAGATGAGAAGAGACCACAGATCTGGATCGTCCTCACGGAAAGAAATGGTGCGTGTCTGTCCTTCCAACCATCTGTCCTCCTCGAGAGCGTGCCTGAACCATTCCGATGTAGCTTCCAGAAGACATTGTTGTATTTTCACAGATAGGTTCCTGCCATCTTCAGGTCCGATGTTGATGGATACGAAGTTGTCCAGCTCGAGTTGAGTGATCAACCCGTCCGGTTGTTGCTCCGGCATCGCGTGATGATCTCTGTGCTGATAATCCTAGTTGATAGAGTCAGTGCAATGGAAATGCAAGAGAATAAGCGTCGATGAGCTGCGATGCAGGCATCGGCTACAGCGAATATATATCATCATGGGCCTTTGTCTCAAAAAGCGCAGTTTGCTATTCACTTAGCAGGCGAAACATGAAAATGTGAATTCGAAGTCTCAGACATGCTTTGAAGTTTTCCAGAGCAGCTCTGTATCTCGCAGATGAAGAAGACTTGCGACGCGCAGCCACAAACAAGGTATAGTGCTGCGCTTCACCTGTACGAGAATTACGATGCAGCTAGTCGATCCTAGCGCGCCGCTTCCTTCGAGATGAGGCAAACTCCGCCAGATGTAATGCGGTGTGCAATTTCAAGTACCGACTTGATATCATGATGTCGTCGATGATGATGGTATGAAGATGGCCATCCTGTGGGAAATATTGAAGGAGTGCATCGGAACATGCCTAAGGTGTCGCACGTAGACCAAACTCTGTGCTTCGCTTAGGATGGGTGCAGAGAGACCCTGCATGTTGCTGTGTAGAAGGACGGCAGATGGCGTTCGAGAAGGAGGAGTGGGCGTTGCGGGTAAAGGGTGTATGCTCTGGAAGGACTGGCAGGGAAGAGATTGGAGGAGCGCTGCAGCTGCAGGCTACGATGGTCAGATGGCCGTCGCGGGCGTTTTGGGCTCGACATCGGCGGAGAATGCACGAGCTGAGCAGACGCGGGGCCGAGCAAGGGCGTTTGATGCTTTGGTGCTGCGTGCGACCAACCTTGAGCCGGGGGCGTGGTCCTCGTGGTGATGCCTGCCTGACGCATGGCAGATGATCGGGTCGTCCATGGCGGTGACGGCGACGGCCTGCTGCAGAATGCGGCCTCCAGCTTCACAGACGAGCGCGATGCCCGCCGCGGCCCGAATGGTGGAGTAGTCGAGGGCTAGTTAATTAGTCGACGTGCGGAGCGCAGAGACACCTCTGTTAGTCTACCACCCCGTCGCCTCTCCATTCTCCGCCCCGACGACCTGCTCGCTCGCCTCCCGCCACCGTGCGATTGATGTCTCTTCGGCACTCAGCGCGCCCCACACCATGCCGCCGCGGGCGACGACGACTTTCTTCTGAGCCCATATCTCCGGTCTAGCGAGACAACTGCCGCATGCGCGAAAATGCTCGCGGCGAGCACGCCACAACAGTATTCGAGCGACTTCGGGGGCGGCAATGGAGGCCTTGATGCTCTCGCCGAAGGCTCGCAGTACGCCCAGCAGCAGATGCAGATGCAAATGCAGCAGCAGCAGCAGCCGCCGCAGGGTCAGACGCTGAACGGTGCGCGACCCGAGATGAAACACCGGCAGAGCTTCAGCAACGGCAGCGCAGGCGCCGACGACACAGCACTGGAAGATGCAAATGGGAACACAAAAAATGGCAAGACAAGCACAACCGGCCAGCCGGTGCGGCGGAGGATCAGTCGAGCGTGCGATCAATGCAACCAGCTGCGGACCAAGTGCGATGGACAACATCCATGCGCGCACTGTGTGGAGTTTGGCCTGACGTGCGAGTATGCTCGCGAACGCAAGAAGAGAGGCAAAGCATCGCGGAAGGACATTGCTGCCCAACAAGCTGCTGCTGCGGCGGGGGAGAACAAAGATGATAACAGTCCGAGGTCTGGGAGCGATCGACCTGGAGAAGATGCTGCCATCGCACCCAAACCACAGGCCGAAAATGCCTTGAAGCGCAAACGCCCGAGTATGGACTTCCAACAGCCCCATTTGCCACCTCCGAGATCAAACAGCATGACGAGCCAGCCGAACAATATGCATCCGTTGATGAATAGACCCGGTATGGAGCCTTCGGGAGGGAGTGTCACTGGCAATGCGATCCCGCAGACGAATGGCATACACCAACGGCCAATGCCAAATGAACATCAGCCCCTTCCGGCTCCACGAGCACCAGTTGCGCCCATGCAAGAGCGGAGCATGTCAGTAGGCATTGGTGAGTATGGCAGCATAGATGACTATCATCGCAGCATATTACATCCTGGCGCCGGAGCTACTGTGACTGGACATAACATATTACATTCTGGTCCCGGCGGCATGCCTCACTCAATGATCCAGGGAGGCACGATCACAGGCTACGGCGATCCTCCATACGGCGTGCCGTCTCCGACCAGTCAACAGGGTCTCACTGGTCATCCCTACCATATAGGAGGCTCACCGATGTCCGCCAGTTTCTTGCGACAATCGCCAATTGCTGGTTCTCCGGGTTGGCTTTCGCTGCCATCGCCGACCGCTGGACTGTACCCTCAAATGCATGCACAACCATCAAATCAAACTTTGAGATATCCCGTGCTGCGACCCCTGCTTCCACACATATCTGCCATAATACCGATCGGGCTTGCGTGTGACCTGCTGGACCTGTACTTCGCGAGCACATCTCAGACATTTATGCAACCGCAGTCGCCTTATGTGATAGGCTACGTCTTTCGCAAACGATCCTTCCTACGGCAGACCAATCCGCGATCATGTAGTCCGGCTCTGCTTGCAAGTATGCTCTGGGTTGCTGCTCAGACTAGCGAATCAGCTTTCCTGACTTCTGCTCCTTCGGCGCGTGGGAAGATCTGTCAGAAATTGCTCGAGCTGACAGTCAGCTTACTGAAGCCCCTCGTCCACACACCTCTGGACGGAACTCAGCTCTACGGAGGCAACACGGTCATCAATGGCGTTGCTTTGGGAGGCTTTGGCGTCACAGTCACTGGTCAGGCGGAAGCGGGCACGCCTGGAGCAAGCGCCGCACTGGATGATGTTGCCACGTACATCCACCTCGCGACTGTTGTGTCCGCAAGTGAGTACAAAGCAGCAAGTCTGAGGTGGTGGAACGCGGCATGGTCTCTGGCAAGGGAGCTGAAGCTTGGGCGTGAACTTCCTCCGAATCCTGAGAATTCAGATGGGCCTGAAGCCGAAGCCGAGGCAACTGGTGAGGCTGGAGTCGGACATACGAATGGCATTGCATCTACAGATCAGCCTGGGTATGTCTCTGAAGAGGAGCGAGAAGAGCGGCGACGCATATGGTGGCTGCTTTACAGCGTCGACAGGCATTTATCGTTGTGCTACAACAAGCCGCTCTTCTTGCTTGATGTCGAGTGCGAAGGGCTACTGCAACCTGACAATGAGACTGTCTGGCAAACAGGAGAGTATTATCCTGGAGAGGGCCACGCTGAAGCGCTGCATTATCGACGGCGCGGACCGGGATTCGAATGCACTGGGCACAGTTTGTTCGGCTACTTCTTGCCTCTGATGACCATTCTCGGCGAGATCGTCGATCTCAATCAGGCCCGCAATCATCCTCGGTTTGGTATGGTCTTCAGAGGCAGCTCAATCTGGGATGAACAGGTTGCCGAGATCTCGCGTCAGCTCGAAGCATATGGAAGAAGCCTGCAGGAATTTGAGACTCGCCACGTGACACCGCCTGAACCTCCGAAGGATGCGACCAACGGGGCCGAGGGAGCGCAAGATGCCACGAGTCCGCATTCAGTCGGCACATCGCATTCAAATCAGCAGCGGATGACTGAGACTACTCTTCAGACAAAGATTGTTGTAGCCTATGGGACGCATCTCATGCACACTATGCACATCCTACTGAACGGTAAGTGGGATCCAATATCGTTGCTGGATGACAATGATTTGTGGATCTCGTCCCAGTCCTTTATATCTGCCACTGGACATGCTGTGTCGGCAGCTGAAGCGATCAACGAGATCCTGGATTATGATCCTGACATCTCGTTCATGCCATTCTTCTTCGGCATTTATCTATTGCAGGGCAGTTTCTTGCTCCTGTTGATTGCAGATAAGCTGGGCGCAGAAGCTAGTCCAAGCGTTGTGAAGGCTTGCGAGACGATCGTCAGAGCGCACGAAGCTTGCGTCGTGACACTGAACACCGAGTATCAGGTATGCGCATCCTCCTTCCCTATTTCACCAACAACTTGCTAACTCACTTCGCAGCGCAACTTCCGAAAAGTGATGCGATCAGCATTAATGCAAGTCCGAGGACGATCAGTAGAAGATTTCGGCGAACAACAACAACGAAGACGAGAAGTCTTATCCTTGTACAGGTGGACAGGTGATGGCCAAGGCCTCGCATTATGATGGAAGGAAGTAATGACTTGACGGATTTTTCGATGCACAAAGTTTTCATGTATATAACACGTACACATGAGGAGATGGGGATACCCTGGAAGGCGGGCCTGCAAAAATTTCTAGCTTGGTGCACATATCTGGCAAAGCAACTGACGGATTGTGGCGTGGAACATTTCTGCAGCGTTCCAGCGATTTTCGTTCTCCTTCAACTTCTCCTGTACAGAAGAAGAGAGCTCTGTATGAACAAGAGCGTCACGTGTGCGGAGTCCGTTGCCGTCGTCCGATCTCGCAACGACTGATACTTGGTAGGTAGCCACATGGCACTGGAGCTGTACCCATACTTGACTTTCACGAACATATAACAAAAGATCTCAACCTCACCACCTACATCTCTCAACTTTACACCAAAAAGGACAAGGAACCAAAAAATGCTCATCCTCCCCGACTCCGCAATCCAAACCCTCCTCCTCAACCTCTCCAAACAAGACACTCTCCACTTCCAACAAAAACTCCAAACCTCTCTCATCGGTTTCTCCTCTTCCGAAAGACAACATCAACCCTCCCCCGGCATAACAACCCGTCCCAACGGCCAAAAAACTCTTTTCCGTCCTTTTACTTCCCCTTCCTCCGTCGGATGTAAAATCATCGTCGATCCTGCTCCGGATCCCAACACCGGTCAAAAGGATATTTTACATGGTGTTCTTGTAATTTGTGATGAAAGGGGGATTCCAAGGGGAGTGATTAATGCGGAAGAAGTGACGAGTTTTCGAACGGCGTTGTGTAGTTTGATTCCTTGGAGCTGGAGAAAAAAGACGAGGAAGGTTGTGGTTTTTGGGGCGGGGAAGGTGGGGGTTTGGACTGTGAGGTTGTGTTTGAGGTTGAGAGGGGAGGAGGTGGAGAGTGTGGTTGTTATTAATCGGAATAAGGGGCGGGCAGAGGATGTCGTGAGTGAGCTGGAAGGAGAGGGAAGGGGGAGGGAAGGGGTGGAGATTAAGGCGGTTGGGAGTGGGGATACAATAGAAGTGAAGCGAGCTTTGAGGGAAGCTGATGCGGTGTTTTGTACTGTGCCTTCGGAAGAAGTGTTGTTCGATGAGAAAGATATGAGGAGAGAGGAAGGGCAATCAAAGCCTTATATTTCAGCCATTGGATCTTGGAGACCGAATATGATTGAACTGGATCCGGAACTGTTGAAGCGAGTTGTCTCCGAGGAGAGAATGTATAATCCTGTTTCTCAGAGCGATGACGGATTTATACTTGTGGATGACCGCAAGTCGGTGGCAGAGCACACCGGAGAGCTTCTGCGAAGCAAGTTATCAGAAGCGCAGATGATAGAGGTTGGTCAGATGCTCGAAATTCGAGAGAAGTTGGGACAGAGTGAGGAAGCTGCGAAGCTCAATGCGCATCTCGAGGAAGGATTCTTGATATACAAAAGCGTAGGGGTAAGCGTGACTGATCTGGCATCAGGAGAAGCTATATTGGAATTGGCACAGAAGCAAGGAAACCTGGGAACAGTGATCACGGACTTTTGAGGAATCATCAAGCTCTGACCGGGGCAAAAGACTGGGAAGACATCTCATCAAGAATCTCATAATAATTCCTACACAAAAACTCCAAACCGCCACCCCTCCTTCCCAAGCCAGAGATCGCTGCTTCCTCATATGCCCGCAAGAGGACGCGAAAGCTCTCTCCGACCTCGAGAAACACCACGTCCCTCGAATCGTCTCGTGATATCCAAAAAACATAATCATCATACCTATAATCTTCCTTTCCTACCCAAACCCTCGTGTTCTCTTCGATACCACAGACTTCGCATCCAATTCATGTAATCAATCCCATGCGCCGAAAACAAGCAGATGTGAAAGGGAATATGCTCCAATGCTGCTGCCTGCTGGTATGTAGTCCCTCCTCAATGCACTGATTCCATCCCCTCCCTGTGACGACTACAATCGAAGACGCCTGATTAACGACGTCTCGGTGATCCCCAGATGAGGCGTCCCATCCCTCTGAACAGCAACCCAAAATGACCGACATGTTGCATTAGAGTCGGAGGTTCGGGCATAAGCTGCAACGGCGGCTGCTGACGTGCTCTAGCGACCGTCTTGACTCGCTGAGGGAGCCTCTCGTGAGGAGCTTGTGGTGGTGGCAGTGGAGGTCGAGGCTGGATTCTCTCGTGTTCGTTCTCTTGATACGCTAAAAGGAAGGAAAGACTCGCTGTCAATAAATGCAAATAATCAAGAACAAGTCCATCATCATCTCTATTCGCAACGCACCTGCTTGCGAAAGAGGAAAGTGATGGACTTATTTAGAGAATCAAGCATTTACTCCGCTTCTTCTTTTTGGCCGGCAGCGTTTGGCTCCCTCTGCTGCCCAGACGTGTGCGGTCGTCGGCGAGTTCATCTTGGCCTCGTACGGCGATGTCGATGGCGGTGTCGAAGATTTCTTGTACGCCCGTGGCTTCCTTGGAGGAGCATTCCATGTATAGAGCACCCATCTTTTGTGCAACAGCCTTGCCTTGCTCTTTTGTGACGGGTGTCAGACCTTGGGTTTTGAGAAGCTCGATACATGTGCGTTTATGTCGGAGGTCGGATTTGAGACCGCAGAGGATTATGGGTGTCGTCGGGCAGAAGTGCAGGACTTCTGGATACCACTGGAAGGAGTCAGCAGAGGTTTCGTGCGCGCGTGCGCGCGCGCGAGAGAGGAGCTGGAGCTCACCTTATCGAGCACATTCTCAAGTGAATTGGGACAGTCAATTGCGAAACACACGAAGAGGAGATCTGTCTCGGGATAGGACAGCGGTCGCAAACGGTCGTATTCCTCTTGCCCGGCTGTGTCCCACAGGGCAAGTTCGACACCCTTCCCCGATTGCTTGTGCTCAACAGTTGTGATGTAGTTTTCGAACACTGTAGGCACGTATTTCTGTCGCAAGTCAGTCAACCATCGCCACTGCATCAACTATACGGCACCCACCTCTGGAAAATATCCCTGGCTGTAGCTGATCAACAAACACGTCTTGCCGCAGCCTCCATCTCCCACCACCACAAACTTCTTGCTGTACTCGGGCGGCGCCGTGATGTTCGTTCGTGCGCTGCTCGTGGTGTTTACGGTTCCGTCGCTGCCGCGAGTGCTCCTTCGATAGCTGTCGCCGCGTCCGAGGAAGGACTTGCTGCTGTTCTTGCGGCGCAAATGGTCGTACGAAGCGTTGCCTCCGACGGCGCTGATGGTCATGCTGGGCGGTATCGATGCGGGCGTGTCGCTGGATTGTTATGCCGAAGAATGTGAAGGGAGACTGGAATGTAGTCGAGTGTTCGGCGGGAGAATGCGGTGATATTGGGCGGGTGTTGGGCGCTTCGAGTCCAGCTGCGTCGCGGCTCGCCATGTTTCCCCATGTTGGCGCAGCAACCGCTCCTCGCAGCGCCGATGACGAAAGTCAGTTCGCTGCCGCTTGGCGGTGCTGTCTGCGCCCCGCGAATTGGGCTGAGAGATGCGGTCAGTATGGACGTCTTCTGCACAGACACGCGCCATCGCTGCTCCACTGCTGGTCGTAGGGCTGGCGGTAGATCGTTTGGTCGCTCGTATGGTGGCAGGTGCTCTTTGGCGACGCATCGGCGAGATGGGAGCATGGACATGCATGTGAGCCTTGGCACCACCTCGCGAAGTCTATCTCCCCTGCGCGACGACACCTCGCCCATCCCGCCGTGCTGCCGTGGTTTCAGGCGCCTGGAAAAGTCCTGATCGCGAGCGCTGTGACGTGATATCGTCTTCCAGCCTCTTCTTCGACAGTTTGCCGATGTTCTGGCGCAGCGAACGACTCCAGCCATATCCAGACTGACGCACTTCATCGCTGCCAAATTCGTATCGCACATGTTCGGCTTCGGCTTCGTCCGAAGGCACGTCCATCCATGGCCGACTCCAAAGTGAACCTGAGATTCCAAGCGCATTTGCGAACACCTTCGCCAGACCCCGATGCTGGACTTCGAGGATTATCACACTATGAGCGACGTCTCCCATCATGGCGGTACCGCCTGCGGCAAGCGCTTATTCCTCTTGTGCGGAAGGAGACGGTCTATCTAGCCAAGGTGCAACAGGCAGCAAGAACACCACTCCTGGATTCGTACTTCGCAATGAGCGCCAATTTGGGCACGCACACCTTTTTCATGACTGCACTGCCCATCTGTTTCTGGTGTGGCTATCCAATCCTGGGTGTGGCAATGGTTCACATGTTGGCAGCTGGAGTCTACCTGAGCGGATATGCCAAAGACCTAGTCTGCCTGCCACGACCGCTATCGCCACCTCTACAGCGCATCACCATGTCTGGCTCAGCAGCCCTAGAGTATGGCTTTCCGTCGACGCACACCACCAACGCAGTTTCAGTGGCCATTTACTGCCTGCACTATCTCTGGTATGAGCAAGATCATCTATCTCCATGGAGCTATCGATTGAGCATATTTGGCTGTCTTGCATACGCCACATCTATCAGCATCGGACGCATGTACTGTGGTATGCATGGCTTCTTCGACGTCATCTTCGGTGCACTTCTCGGCGCCTTCATCGCTGTGTGTAGAGTAGCTGCCGGTCCTACATTCGACAACTGGGTCTTGGCAGATGGATGGGCAAGACCTGTCATGGTGGCTCTCATCTTGGCACTGGCTGTCCGTTTTCACCCCGAGCCTGCTGACAATTGTCCATGTTTCGACGACAGTGTTGCTTTCATTGGAGTGGTCATGGGCGTCACGTTTGGAATTTGGCATTACGCATCTTTACAGACCAACAGCACAGACCCGGCAGCCGCCTTCGAGAGCATGTACATGTTCGATAACAAGGATGTCTTCAAAGCGGGCGCTCGTCTTGTGCTCGGCGTTGTGGTGGTATTCGCCTGGCGAGCGACCATGAAGCCATTGCTGCTGCGTACCTTACCACCAACTTTCCGCTTTGTCGCACATTATGGGCTGCAGATGCCCCGTCGGTACTTTCTCCAAGCAAGGTAGGCGCGAATGTTTTATTCTTCCTCAGGCACATTCTAACATGAGACAGGGATTACAATACCGTTCCCGAACTCCGACAGGACGACAAAGTCTTGCCGCCGGCCTCCGACATCCCGAGTATGCTGAACGCCATCCGTCGCCGGAAGCGCACCATCTCAGTTGGGCCGCAATCAGAGGCCGACGCTAGAGAGATGATTGCGAACCGCGAGCAAGCTCGCCAACCGAGACCACAAGCATCTGCGCCCTCGCTGCGAGTGCTGTCCACAGAAGGATCCTCGCTCGTAATGACACCTGAAGAGCCTAACGACTCAACATCATACCTCACTGCGAAGCACAACCAGACACACCTTTCTACGCCGCCCACCAAGATTCATTCTGCTGCAAATGTGCTGCTGACTCCACCTGCGAGCGAAAATGGCACTGCTAGCGATAGTGGCACCGAGGAAGAGAAAAGCGATCGCCGAATGTTCTCCAACCTCGAAAAGCCTCGAGTCCGATATGATGTGGAAGTCATCACTAAGCTTGTTGTCTATGCAGGCATCGCGTGGCTGGCTGTGGAGGGCAACCCGCTTCTCTTCGCCCGACTGGGCATCACTTGAGTTCGCATCCGATAACTCCGCAGTGCTTTTACCTTACACTGCCGATTGTCAAAACGCACGGCTCTATACTATAACAGATAAGTCGAGCTTCATGTGCCCAACTCAACACGAGAATGCTGCACATGGCGCCCAAGGGCTCTCCCGTCGAAGCGTTGACATTCAATGCCCTCTGCATTTGACAATGGGCACAATATGTCGCGGAATCCTCACGCCTCCAGCCACCGTTCGAGTGACACGAAAGCCCGACTTCACGCCTCGCTCTCTGTTGCCTTCGGCGGTGAGAGACAGCATGGAGCTCACGAGGAGCTAGTCTCGCGCCCGCATTGACACCCCTGTGTATCGAAGAGCAGCCGCCTCCGGCTCCAGGCAGCATTGCAAGTGGCTTGATGCTGAGCACCACGCGCATATGGCTTTGAATGGAGAGGAAACTGCAGCATCCGTGCATTTTCACATGGTGTTGCAGCAAGTGGCCGGTGAGCATTCTTCCCTTCAACGCGCACCGTGATTATGATCAGTCAACTGGGCAGGGGTTCTGATGACGCAAGTGACGGGATCTGGTGGGCGCTGGAAATGGTTCAGGCTCTGGACCGACAACCGAGTCCATCATGGGAAGTGTGGTGCACGCGGACAGCCTGCACGAGGGCTGGGAGGAGCATACCATACGCCGTGGGTCATAGATTGTCGAAAACTGTGCGTTGTAGTCGCACTCTGAAGAAAACATGAGCCACTGTCTGTGGCTGCTGATCTGATTCGCCACTTCGGTTTTACTTTCGCCTCACTGCATGAAACTGCCGGCCGGTATCTGGAGGAGTCCACTTCTTCAGCGGGACGCCGCCATCCACTCGGTTGCCGAGGTCACATGCCATCACCAATGTGTTTCTGAACATCTTTTTGGGTCAATATACACAGCCTGTGCCACGTTAGATTGATCTTGTCTTATCAGTACAGTGTGGAGCTCTCGTGCCGTCCCTGGTGGTCAGCAGAAACAATCGCGACCACTCTGATTCGCTGTTGAAACAATTTTCCGTTCCGCGAGTCGTGCGCCCGCGCATCACTTGCCCTGTGCCGCGCCGTCTTAGCCTGCTGCAGCGACATCGCGGCGGTGACAACTCTACAAGTGCCACTTCAGTCACACACACGCTTTCCGCTCGCTGAGAAACCAAGACTTCTACCACTGGACGACTGTATCTTTTCTCTGGCCCGGAACTCCTCGTACGACGGCCCTCGGGTATACTGAACACTGCGCCTGGAAGGATCACCGACCTTATCAGACCATCAGATAGTCTCCGCTCTGTTCCATCTCTCACAAGTAACTCAGCTGCCCCCACGGCATTCAAAGATTGTCGCGCCATACTAGACTGCTCCATGCACCAATAACAAGACGCCCTGGACAGCAAGAGCGTAGGCATGATGGCGAACGTCAGCACGAGCTCCGCGCCGCCAAATAGGACCAAAGGCTTATCGCCGCGAATGGCCAATCTCCTGACACAACCTTCGCAACAAGAACTGGAAGCCGCACGACAGCTGGTAGAACATTCACAAAGTACCACGACGACCACGCAGGCACCCGTGCAAGAGTCACAGCCGTCCCACGCACCCTCCAATCAGTCTCAGACTTCCACGGCCTTTCCCCATGGATATCGCGAGGCAAACGAGTACGCGCAGCCTACACAAAGTTCGCCCGCAATGTCCCTGGCGAGTGCCCCCATTATGCAACCGTCACGGACTTCGCCATCTGCCATGAGTAACATTGGTACTCCAGGTGGCCAGATGTGCAGGTATGTTCCTTAGTCAGCACTGCCCACGCATTCTGTCTTCCCTAACATTAAAGTAGTAATTGCGGTACAACAAAAACACCTCTATGGAGACGATCGCCTGCTGGAGCAGTGATTTGCAATGCGTGTGGTCTTTACTACAAAGCACGAAATCAGATGCGGCCAGTAGGACTTAAACGTGGGGCCACGAG
The DNA here is from genome assembly GCA_029490675.1 of Cercospora nicotianae. Classification (NCBI taxonomy): domain Eukaryota; kingdom Fungi; phylum Ascomycota; class Dothideomycetes; order Mycosphaerellales; family Mycosphaerellaceae; genus Cercospora; species Cercospora nicotianae. The sequence goes on along the minus strand of JANQAT010000007.1, from coordinate 3,705,834 downwards.
CGCGAACCAAAATCCGGAAGTTCCAACTCACGACAGAGGGACCTCACCGTCGTCGGTGCAAGGCGGCGCAACATACGTGTCGGCAGATCAAAGTCTGCACGGGACGTGTCCGGGTGGTGGACGTTGTAATGGTACAGGAGGACAGGATGCATGTGCAGGATGTCCAGCGTACAACAATCGAGTTTCCAAAACCGCCCAAGTCGCCCTGCGACAAGCCAGCGCGGAGCGAGGAGAGACATCATCAGCGCCAACCGGATCAGCGCACATGCACACCGTCGTGCAAAACTACGTTTCACCATCCCAGCAATCACAAACAAACGTCGTCGTGGCATGCCAAAATTGCGGAACGACCATCACACCCCTCTGGAGACGAGACGAACAAGGCCATACAATCTGCAACGCATGCGGTCTGTACCACAAACTCCACGGAGCACACCGACCGGTGCAAATGAAGAAAGCCGAAATCAAAAGACGAAAACGTGTCGTTCCTGCCATTTCAGGTCAACAACATATGCAGCATCAGGGCAGTCCCTTTCCAACCGACAACATGAGCGAAGGCTCCGCCCCATCAGAACGAGGTGGACCATCATCACTCCTGAACACGCCTCTTCAACAACCGGAAAGCAGCCCCTTCGTTCATACAGTCTCGCATGGCCCAGCGCCTATACCCGTCGATTTCACAGATGCGTTCAAACAGAGGAGTGATATCGGAGAGAGCAAGAAACGATCATATTCGGCCACTCATGATGAGCTCGCGCCGCGACTGCAGAATTTGCCACCGATTGAAAATATTGATCCCGCTTTGCCGAGAGCAAGTACTTCTGTCGCCGCCGCTGTCTCGGCCGGCGCTTCTTCCTCTGCGAAAGCAAAAGAGGATCGACGCGCAGAGTTGAAGAGAGAAGCGGAGAGAATGCGTGCGATGCTCGAAGCGAAGGAACGAGAATTGGCGGAGTTGAGTGACGATGGATAAGAAAAGTGAAAGTTGGAATGGGAGGTCAGTCTGCGAATTTCGAGGGAGGTAAATTTGAAAGCGTTACAGCAATCTTGTTTCTGTATTATCTCGGCTGGTGGGCAGAATGCTATCTTTTTGACAACAAGCTGGAAGGCGGTCAACGAACAGGGTGCGGTTTGTTGTAAATTTCGGCTATACTCGCACGATGTTAGATCCTTCGGGTCAGAGAATGGATCTTGTGATCTATCAGAGCTGTATCGCTTTCCATTGAGCCATTTCCCTCACGCATCATGTGGTTTCGTGATCATGTTCCACGATGGAGCTTCTTGACCCGAGCATTTTACTCTTCACGTCCCTCACCCATCCCTCAGAACCAGATCTTGATAAGCTCTTCACTCACGGCACTAGGCAGCAAGACTCCCGACTCAGTGATGATGCCACTGATCAGCCCAGGTGGAGTATAGTCGACCGCTTCCTCTGGCCTCCAAGTCTTTCCCTCCTTTTGCTCCGTCTCTTTCTCATTCACCACATCCTTATTGTCTTCTCCCACCGGCCCCTCATTCGTCCTAAATTCCACAACTTTTTGCTCAATTCCCAAATCCCGTTGGCCTAGAGGATATAATCGCACAAACTTGTGACTCTCAGACACAACGTAGAATGGTTTCCCTGCAGCTTTGGCCAACATTCCCATCTGATACGTCCCCAGTCGCGAGATGATTCCTCCATTCTCCACGACGCCCTCAGCACCGACGAAGCATGATGTGACTTGATCGAGGCAGTAAGCAGTGGCTGTGGGCGGAATTACAGCAACGGGTATCCCACGCTCGCGAAGAGCGGAGATGTTGGCAGTGGACTCGTCGTCCATGTCCCTTTCCTTCGAAGACGACGATAGCCCTGGAGCAGGAGGTGTCACGACGTATATCACTCGGAACCGAATTGAACCGCGTCCAGATGAAGAGTTCGCTGTTTCTGCCGCGGATTTCAACAATGCGCCAACGACGCGAGAGCCGCCGTTTGTGAGGACTGTATTCCCATCTCTGATGAAGTGCCTTCCGAATGAAGCGATCGTTTCTCGCGCAGCTTTTGCTCGCTCGACGAAGAGTTTCCCGTTCTGGATCAGATGATTGCGAACCTCGTCGAAGGAGTGGCCTGTGGTGGATGGACGCTGAAGGTTGGCGATGAGGTATTGTTGGAAGAGATCTGTGCCTGCTGACAAGGAAATACTGTTCGGTATCGAGGTCTTGAGGGATGCAGTGAGGCTTTGCACCAGATCAAGGGTTTCGGAGACGGTGGTGGAGGGTGTATTGGCGAGTGCGAGAATGAGCGATTCTATTGCTGCTACAGGCATTGTAAGGTCCGGGTCCTCGGAGAGAAGGCGATGGTAGGTCCCGACGACGTCGAAGGAGGCGACATCGTGCGATGTTGCGGATGGCATTGTTGTGGTGGTGCAGCGAGCGCTGCGACTTTGGTTGTGAAGCTACATTGTTCGAATGTGTTGCGCTTCAACTTAATTGCGGATGCGTCAGAGCTGGCAGCAGGAGGGCGGGACGGCAGGACAGAGCCGCGCGGTCCGTGCATTTGCTCCTGCCACAACTTTCGTGTCTGGTTCTAGTACACCTCTTCCTGAAGAACTCATCTCACCCCAAAATCAGTCAAAGGGGCACGAAGTGCGACTGTATCCAAGAATGGTCATTGGCGACAGATGTACTGCAGTCGACAAATAACTTGCAGAGACAGTGCCTCCGGATTTCTCTTCAATGCCTTCAATTGGCACAACAATATATTTCATCTCGTCGGACGAACCATGTATCCAAAAGTCTCCTGGCCATTTCACTTCATTCTCATAACCAGTCGCAGTACCTTGAGACCTCTCTGGTGCATAAATGCAAGCCTCGAGCCTCCCCGGATCTGTGCACAAAACCAAGTACACAATTCTACCCAGAAGTCTTGTATATTCAATCATACCATCTTCGACGATCTAATCAATTTGGAGTTTCAAAATCCTTGTGCAATCGCAGGCATTTTCAAATTTCATGCCTTGCTGTTCGATCGCCCCAACGAGCGTACAGTACTGAGAGGGGCTGCGCCGACATCGGCACCCCTCACGTCGCCCCGGGATAGACAGTCACTGTAACAAATATTCGAACTGTGGCTGACATAGCAACATACAGCTGTACGCCGATTCAATGCTGAGTCAATGTCTCACTTCGTTCCCCAGTCTGTCAAGCTCGTGCTCCCACCCTCGTTCAGAACTCGGAGTCGCATCTCATTGCCACGCCCGAACAGAGCAAGTCAAGCCAATGGCATTGCTGCTTCCAGACTACACAGCAATCTACCATTGTCAGGAACTCTGGTCGTTTCTCTCGAACAAGCAATCGCCGGTCCATTCTGTACCAGGCAACTAGCAGATCTAGGAGCACGAGTAATCAAAATTGAACGACCTGGTGCAGGAGACTTCAACCGCTATCATGATACCAGAGTCAAAGGCTTATGCAGTCACTTTGTCTGGACAAATCGCAGCAAAGAAAGTTTAGCCCTGGATCTCAAGAAGTCCGACGACCTGTCCGCCCTAAAGAAGATCCTATCGAAAGCCGATGTCCTCGTGCAAAATCTCGCTCCAGGAGCTACCGATCGAATGGGTCTTAGCTATCAATCTCTCAAAGACAAACATCCGGGACTGATAGTCTGCGATATCAGTGGCTATGGTAGCACAGGTCCATACAAGAACAAGAAGGCCTACGATCTCCTTATCCAAGCTGAGTCAGGCTTTCTCTCCGTAACGGGCAGCCCTGGACAGCCAGCGAAGTCCGGTATCAGCATTGCGGATATTGCAGCAGGAACGACAGCATACAACAACATCCTCGCGGCGATTATACAACGTGGTAAGACAGGTAAGGGATGCAGGCTGGATGTGAGCATGCTGGAGAGCATGGCGGAATGGATGAGCTTTCCGATGTATTATGCCTTTGATGGAGCTCCCGCTCCTGCTCTAGCCGGAGCTGAGCACGCGAGTATCTACCCTTATGGTCCTTTCCAAGCAAGCGACGGGATTGTTATGCTCGGGATGCAGAACGAAAGAGAATGGGGCATTTTCTGCATGCAGGTACTTGAGAAGGGCGAGCTCTTGGAAGATGAGCGATTCGTGAGCACAAGTAAAAGGTCTGAGAACAGGAAGGAATTAAAGATGATCATCGAAGAGGTGTTCAGTAGCTTCTCAGCTGATGAAGTCCTGGCAAGGCTGCAGACTGCTGGCATTGCCAATGCACGAGTCAGCGACATGCCTGGCTTGTGGAACCATGAGCAACTCAAGGCTCGCAATCGTTGGGCTGAAGTCGACACACCGAATGGCAAGATACCAGCATTGAAACCTGCGGGGGCGGCTGAAGGTATGAATGCTCGCATGGACCCGATACCAAGTGTAGGGGAGCATAGTGAAGCCATTTTCAAAGAATTCGGCATTGATCGGTGATCTCTACTGCTGTTCTACAATAAATCGGGACTACCTCGCCTCTAGACAGGTCATACTGTGTTTTCCGACTCTGCTTGTGGCGGTTCCGTCCTGGTCCAAAAGATTTTTGCGCTTCACCACGCATGACCATCTTTCAAGCCCCCGGCCACATTACTACTCCTCGAAACGCGCGATAAGCACATCCATCTGATCCTCAACGTTCTTCAGGCCCTTGATGACATTCGTGTCTGGTCCTTTGCCTGGTGTCCAGGCAGCGTGAGCGAAATCAATCATTTTCACGCGATGCGTGGTTGGCCTCTCCTCTTCCTCCTCGTCCTCATCTTCGACGCTCTTCTTCAGCTCGAACGAAGTAGGAGCTCTCTCATCAACGCGCGGAGTCTTTGGAGGATTGCCCATGAGTGTGTCGAGAGCATCAGAATCGCCTTCGTAGACAATCAAGATGCTGGCGCTGTACATCCGTGACTCGGACCGCTCCAGACTGTGTCGCGCTTTCGTGATCTCGGCCAGAATCGTCTCGAGTAGTTGACGGGCATCATCTTTGCTGACACCGGCCGAGAGACCGCTGAAAAACGTCGCAAAGCCATCTTTCACGTTGTCCTTATTGAACTGCCGACCATAGAATTTGTCGTAGATGTCGAAATCCTTGCCATTCCACACTTTCATGCCAGCAATGCGAAAATTTAGTGAGCCACTTGTCGTCTCACTGGCGACTTTGTCGAGACGTGCCCCCTTCTCAGGCTTCGTCTTCTCCGGATCATACAAAAGAGCGCCAAGCTTCAAATCCAGCACATTCGGCTTCTTGAATCCAGCCTCGAGGTTCTCGAGTACAATCGCAGTTTGCGTATCCAGCGCTTTACCATGCAAGAGACCTTTGTCCTTTTCTTCCTGAGTGAGCTCCGGCTCATGCGGAGCAGTGACATCCGGAACAGCTGCCGGCGCCCCAAGCGTCAAAGTGCCCATGAAAGTCGGCATCAGCTCATAAAACTTCGGGTGCTGGTTCAGTGACTCTTGGTAGAATGCAACTTCGGCATCTGTGCAAGGCTTGATGATGAGCTCTCCGGACTCGTCTGAAAGCACTCCATCATGTCCAGCAGCCGCATTCTCGAAAGCTTTCAGCTTCGCCTGGTCCAGCGGTTTCTGTCGCGATTGCGCCGGTGAGGCCATTGCGAATGTGTTGTGACCGTACAGTGGTTTGCTCTTTTCTTTCCTAGGCGTTGCGAGTGGATTTGAGGGCAGTGAAACAAGGTGAAAGCGAGGTTGTGATATCAGTTTGGGGCGATCGGCTGGGACATACCGAACCCGATGCGGCTTAGCGGTTACGCTTTTGTTTCTAGCGCCAAGGTAGGCCGGGAGATGGCACGCAGGTGAACTTTCTTGAATCATCTTGTCAAAAGTGCATTCATAGTCTGCGAACATGTTTGAAACTGATTCTACGAGTTCTATATGTACGTGGCAAGTGCGACTGCTCATACACCGCCACCTGCTGAACCTGGGGTCCGTCACAACCGTTGTGGGATTTCTGCCTGACTGACATCATCGTGATCGATACTTCACACGTGGCTGAGCGACTATCGCGGCTGTTTCTCTGACTTCACCGCTATGCTGGAGCTCGCTGCACTCCACGCAGCCCTGCGAATGGTTCTTGCTCCAGGATAGCCTTGATAGCAGACACTCGAAGTGGCATAACAACCTCGGCGATCTGGTGATCTGGCTGTGCCGTTGATGTGCATCTTTCAGCACAACCAGGTCTACCTGTAGGGTCGATCGTACCCATCTGCTTCCATTAGTGTAGCTTTCGGGCTGTCTAGTCCAAAGTACTCTCCTGCCGCGATCACTGCAGCCAGGAACCCCAAGGCGGTGATGACCCAACTTGCAATCGAAAAGCCAGTCGAGAAGTCATTGTCCATCGCAAAGCCGTATCCCAGTGCTGCTCCAAGGCTGATTATGATCGCAAGCATCAGTCCCATGTAGATCTTAGCGCTGTCGAATGTCTCTTTCACATCAATGTCGATGACGGCACCTGGGAAGAGCGGCAGGTAGTCAGCAAGTCTCTGGTTAGATCGAGTGACTGGGTGGCAATGAGGACAGTACTGCCTATGCACAAGGGTTCCTACCTGCTTCAATCAGTCCATCAAGGCGGGACACCCAGCGGATTGGAGGCCGCTCATCATGCTCACTCGGCGTTCCGGTAAGTGTGTTGTACAGGATTGAGTTCTTTCTACACATTCGTCGCAACTGGTTCATAAATGAGTTGCGGGTCATCGCATTGTCTCGAAATGTGATTGGTTGTCTAGCGGTCCGTAGCCATGCTCCTGTTCTCGGATAGCGAACGTCTGGGAAGGCGTGAAACTGCACGAAATAGACGAACGAGATCTTCTTATATGCGGTCAGTTTCTGCACGATGCCGACTTTTGCGGTCTTCAGATTGCGGTATTGTTGATTCAGCTTGCGCGCAAAGACAATATCGGTCCATGTGCCAGAGCGATAGGGGAAATTTTCACCTGAGTAACGTTCTCCATGCCGAGTGAGCACGAGTTTGAGCAAGATGTCATATTTGTCCACTTTGGAATTCCAAACTGCTGCACGGTCCCAGATCGCTGTTCGGTGAGGCGCACGGACTATAAAATCACGTCTTCTTCCATGTCGTCCGGGTACTTGGTGGTTGTACGGTGGTCGGTTGAAAGGATTGTCGGGAGGTATATCATTTGGAAACATTGAACCCTGTGGCGGTCTGGGAGGTGGAGGTGGGGGAGGCTCAAAACTGACTGGCTCGTAGTCTGATCCGAATTGAAGATTGAGACCAACTGAGGTTGTCTGAGGGAGCAGAGTATCGTCGAATCCATCGTAATAGTCATCGAGCATCTCGTCAGAGCTCTGGTCCGGTTTACGTCGCCCATGCAGATCCTGAGAGGGTGACTCAGGGTACAGCCGGTTTGTGCGGCGTCTGAGCGGTTGTACGAAAGATATGTGAGGATCTCGCGTTTTCGCCGCCGCTTCAGGTCCATGGTCAGGATCAGGCTTGCGAGCAGCAGTCTTTTTCTCTTCGATTATGAGCTTTGGAGCACCCTTTTTGCCAGGATGCTCGGACCGCTTTTTACGTGACTTAGCAGTCGACTGTTCCTCAATAAATTCGTGGTGCACACTGTAGTACTCTTCGATACGCTCAACTGGGTCAACGGGCTGAGTGTCCCTTCGCGATGGCCTGTCACGGACAGATCTCGGAACAGATCGATGCGTTTCCAGTTGGCGGCGAGGAGTCGGTTGACCGGAAGGCGCTGTCAATCTTATGGAGATGACGGGATCTTGAGGTGGCTCTTCATCTGTGTCCGAGCCATCTGTGGCCATGATGCTTGTGATGCTTGTGTTGCTTGTATGCTCCCAGCACTAACACCAAGAGTCCACAATCCAACCCGAAAGTCTATATGAGTATGTTGCACACCTTCGCGTCTCAGCCTCGGCACCTCATCTGTCATCAGTGAGCATTAGTGTGCGGCTGAGGGAGATACCTCGAAGCGACCGCTCGCTTCAGCGAAAAGACGCGTGGTAAAAGCCATGATGTCTTTGGGCACGATAGTCATCTTCCAGCATCCGACAGTAGGGAACATGTGCGAGCTCCCCGAGCCGCGCCAGAGGCCGACGAAGGTTCACATGTTAAGCTGCTGTGAACATTATTGTGGAAGAGTCTGGCGAAGCATGAGAAATTCTAGACTGTCGTCCCAGAGGTTTCGGCAGCCAGGCGCGGCCCGTTTGTTTGGCCTTGCGCTCACTCGCGTCCTTCCATCTTCAGTTGTCCTTTGACAGCAACTTCACATGCATCAGCGCAAACGGTGCACCTTCGCGCACCTTCGCGACTTCGCAACATTGATCTAGCAAACAGTCGTGTTTGCTATCTTCCTCAGCCGCATTTGAGGCGGCGCTGACATACAGAACATTAACCTCCCAACAGAGACAGTCCCACCACACATCATGGCCTCACCCCTGAAGGACGTCACCAACATGGTGAAAGGTGCCGTGCATTCATCGATTGATCAAGCTAGGTCCTTCATTCACGGCGCGACAACCGGCGAAGACGACAATGCCCTTCGCACCAAAGAGCATTCCGAACCAGAATCGAGGACCGCCAACGTCGATGGGGAGCACGCTCCATCGCCACGTTTGTCAACGAGCGATCCAAATTCCAGAGACGTCGAATACACCGAAGAGATGGCGTGTCCGAAAGTCTTCACCGTTCCGAACGATGGTGACGGCAAGAAGATCGAAAAGGCATCTGTTTCCGAGCAAGCTGTTGAGACCGCCGCTGCAAATGCTTCTCGTACTGCGCAGACTCCCAATGTCCACTCGTCACAAGTCATGGGTACGGAGGGTCTCCACCCAGAGACTGCTGCTATTGTACGACAGGTGGAGTTCTACTTCAGTGATGAAAATCTCGTTACCGATCAACACCTTCTTTCGCGAACTGGACCGACCGGCACCGGTTGGGTGAGTATCAACGAGATTCTGGGGTTTAAAAAGATGAGACAGTTCAAGCCTCGTAGCAAGGTCAAGGCATCTTTAGCGACCAGCAGCATGCTTGAGATGCGGCAGAACAAGGTCATTCGGCGCAAGACGCCACTCAAAGTCGCGCCACAGGTTGAGCCACGAATGAATCCGAAGAGACAGCGTGATCAGGCCCTGGTGGAGAAGCCGTGGCTGACCAAGGGCATTCTGGCACCCACAGGCTTCGAAGAATATGCTACAGACGGACCTATCACCCCACAACAATACGAGGAAGAACGCGTACTCTTTGACGTGGAGGATGCTATCACGACCCGCCTTGAGTATGCAGTCACCCGTTTCTCCAGCAGGAAGAAGATGCATCAAGCAAGTCTTGCCGTCTTCAGCAAGTTCTTGCTGTTGGGTGGATTTGAGTCACTCACCCACATGTTTGCTGGTAGCTTGGACAAGAGGGAACTCGAAGGATATGACAAAGAGGAAATCCTGCAAATGAAGGCAAAGTTCGGTGTCTCCGATGTCGTCGTGGACGGACTCGACGAGCACTCTTTGGACGCAGGTTCCTGGCTCGTGGACTTCGCCGGCATGGCCAAGGCATTCCTGTCTTCCGAATTCTTCCAGCATTTCGATTGGTACGACGAGAAAGTTCTGTTTGAGGCCACGAATGTTCTTCGCAAATTCTACGAGTATTTGCTCCATCACGACGTTTGCCCTGAGTATGAAGAGGACATCTACAGAGCTATTGACGTTTGTCTCCTTGCAAACGAGGAGGTGCCTGAACTTGCGCGCCTGGACTCAGGCTTTCCAGGTCAATTCAACATGGCTGCGTCTACACTACACTCCGGCTTCTATGCCCAGGTTCGCCCTTTCGATGGGGCGGCCGATTGGGTGCTAGCCGGTGACCAGATCGGTCTGTCCGATAAGGATGCCTGGCTCGTTCTCAGTGCCGGCATCATGGCTCACGCCACGAACGAACAGATGAACGAGGTCTTCAGGGCCCGCAAGAACGGCGAAAAGCTCACTGTGATCACTGAAGAGGATATCGGCCTCGAAATCGTGCGAGTCGAGCAGGGCAGCGAGCAAGCTGCTCAAATTTACGAAGACGATCGTATCAAGGGCACTTTCATCAAGCGAACAGGCAAGTTGCATTGCAAGTCTTGGGTTCATCCTGGATCTGCTCCACGAGATCTGCCTCCTGTTGTTACCGACAAGAAGACCAAGACGTACGAATTCTGGGTCGAAGACGACATCTTGCAACACTGCAAGAAGGGCATGAAGCTGGAGGCCAACGTTGGTAGGTTGGAGAACGGTATCATGTGGCTGGATCTCGTCGAAAACGTCTACCCGAGCTTTTTCAAGTGGACTCTGAACGAGCGACTGCGAGATTGGAAGGAGCCAGGACCACCGAAGGCGTGGATGAAGCGTGCTGGTGGTAAGCAGCAAGTCGAGCAGAGTCAGGATGTGGTCAAGCACGAGATCGAGAACGAGACGCCCGACTAGGCGACTGGATCATTGCGGATATGGTAAGTGATCTCAGCTTGACTGACCCGACAATGCTGCGGTGCAGTATGTTGTTGGTGCCTGATTGAACTTGGGTGAATGTGCACCTTCTAATCGAGCGCTCATCATGCGAGAGTGAGCATTGAAGTCGCAGCGCGGTATTAATAGGAGTGAGTGACCGGGTGCAATAGCCGAGCCGGCCAGACCATCCGATCTTCGGCCACTCCCCGCGCTTGCGTCACGGACAGAGCTCCATTGGAGAAAGCACGTTATACAGCTGACAAAACAAATAGCTGCAAAGACTCATTGAGCTTCTAATGTCTGTGTAAATCGCATCTTGTCAATGTCATCTTCCTCAAACAACTGAATTAGTTCATGTCCTTTCGAAACGTTTCCAGACGAATCCTGGCTTCCAATCCGACGCAGCGAGTAGCAGCACTTTCTTCCCAACTACAAAAGCCGTTCACGCGCACCATGGCTTCCGTACCGAGCACGATGAAGGGCGTGATCATCAACAAGACTGGTGGGCCCGAAGTGCTCGAATACAAGACAGATCTGCCCGTTCCACAGCCCAAGGACGGCCAGATCTTGATCAAGAACGATTTTATTGGCATCAACTTCATCGATACGTGGGTATTGTGCTTAGCCGAACTTTTGATCACCTGCTGACAATGTTCCAGCTACTTCCGATCGGGCCTATATCCAGCTCCCAGCTTCCCTTACACTCTCGGCCGCGAAGCAGAAGGCACAGTTGTGTCCACCGGGACGGGCGAACTCCATGGCTTTAAAGAGGGAGACAAAGTGGTATGGATGGATGTAGGAGCATATGCCGAATACAGTGTCATTCCCGCCGGCAAAGCTGTCAAGGTTCCAAGTGACATGGAACCCAAGATCGGAGCTGCTGCTCTCCTGCAAGGTCTCACGGCCTTGACACTTATAAGAGAGGCGCACCCAGTGAAGAAGGGTGACTGGGTCCTGGTACATGCAGCCGCGGGAGGTACAGGACTGTGGTTGACGCAACTACTGAAGAGCGTTGGAGCAAACATCATTGGAACGGCAAGTACGCCAGAAAAGGTCGAACTGGCTAAGAAGGCGGGAGCTACGCATATGATCAACTACAGTCACGAAGATGTGAACAGCAAGGTCAATGAGTTGACGAATGGTCAAGGAGTCATCGCTGTATTCGATGGTGTTGGCAAGGATACTTTCGATCTCTCGCTCGACATTCTGGCGAGAAAAGGCTCATTGGTGTCCTTTGGCAATGCTTCTGGCGCTGTTCCGCCTGTGACAATCGCAAGGCTCTCGGCCAAGAATCTGAGATTGTTGAGACCCGCGCTGTTCGGATACTTGGTCACAAGGGAGGAATTCGAACACTACACGAAAGAGCTCTTCAACTTCGTGCTGAAGGACAAGCTGGACGTGAGAATCCACGAAGTGTATCCGCTTAGCCAAGTTGCGAAGGCGCACGAAGATTTGCAGGGCAGGAAAACCACTGGCAAGCTGCTGCTCGATCCTAGCAAGTAGAATATACAGAGACAACAAGCAACAAATGTGCACCAAAGCCAGCTCTCGCGGCAACTACACTGAGGCCTCGGTCAGACACTGTGGAAAGATGCGCAAGCCTCGGCAAGTATCAGAGCTATTGGGCCTGAAGATCAAGCTCTGTCCTCTACATTCCATTATCAAAGTAAGTGAAATCGCCTTCCATATATCGACTGCATATGCACTGATGGATGTGGCGTTTTTAAGCCAAGTTCCAGGCTCAAGCTCAGCTGCGGCTGAATCCTTCGACGTCGAATTGGAATACTCAATTACAATAGCGTCGGCGCTTGTCGGGCTTGCAGTATGGCCAGCAGGCTCATATATGTATGCGCGGCTGGCAGTCAGTTTTACTAGCAGCAGCTACTCCCGGACGCCAGAATGCATATCGTCAACTTGAGGCATCCGGGTTATGAAGACTCAAGCAATATCATTCTCACATTACAAGCACCAGATGATCCGAATGGTGGTATACATGCCGAGACCTTGAGATTGTCTGGGTGCATCTTGGCTGGAAACAGATGGGATGGCTTTTTGAGTTCCAACCAGACGGACGCGAAGCCTGTTGTGCCTGACAAAGATGGTATTCTCCGAGGCAAGGACTACTACTTTCAAGTGCCACAGGGAGCGAATGAGGCTGGAGACGATGTTATCGATCGCAGGAAGCACTCGGAAAGCGGAGGACCATGGCCAATCGTAGCGAGATTTGCGGATTGGGAGTGGCCAGAGACCGGTCTGCCAGAGATCTGGAAGCTGGCAGAAGAGGGCATAGCTCGTCAGGCTAAGCGGGTCAAGTCTGGAATCGAGGCCAATCTAGTGGGCTCCAATAGAGCTTGTAGGTTATGCGGACGGGATGAAGAATGTGGAATGAGCCGTCTGTGGAGGAATGATACGGACGCTGACCAGGTGGTGTTTGAGAGGGAGAAATCGAAGATCAGTATAGCTGGGGAGTTGAGAGCTGACTATGGCGATGACGACGATGAAGAGCAAGATGAAGGAATCAAATCTGAGACTGAGAGCAACGATGGAGACGACCAAAAGGACGACGATGGCCAGAACGAGAATATGGCCGCTGACCAGACCTCCTCGCCAGAAGGAGAAGAGGAGAAAGGCGAAAATGACAGCGAGTCTGGATCCAGCGACACAAGTGAAAGTGATTCGGAATCTAGTGAGGATGCATCCGACACTGATGACGATCCTCTATACGACAATCGGAATTGGATTCGCCTCGGCAGAGACTGCAGTGCTGAACCGGACGATTGCGATGTAAAAGAGGCATTTCGCTTGTACCAATGGCTGCTCGTTCCAAAGTTCGAACAGAACGGACCACCGAGCATTTGCGCCCACATTTTCAACCTTCGTGAAGATGGTATTACTGCAGCTTCTCACAATAAACCTTTGAAACTACCATGGAAAAGCTCCATCGAGTTCATGTTCGCGCACTTTGTGCAGGCTTTATTCGAACACATCGAAGTTTTCTTCACTGCTGGCACTGAGCGTGTAGTTCGGGTCATGGATGCTGATGGGAAGAAAATCATCTTGGAAGCGGATGCTGCGATGTGTGGGCTTTTAACGGTGCCTTCTGTCACCAAAACGTGGCCAGTTGTGGAAGACAGCAAGGATGCGGAATCCGCTGATGATGACTCTGACAAAGACGATGATGATGAGGAGCCCGAGATTGTTAACTCTGACGAAGACGATGCAGCCGATGCTGATGCAAAGAACGAAGCAGCCCCTGCAAATGCTGATGAAGATCAACTCGAGGAGCAAGTCATAACTTCCGCGGAGTTTCAGGCTCACATGCAGGAGCTGGCGGCTATGCTTGCTGACACTGGAGTTGAGGATACTGATTCTGAGGTCCCGGAAACTGTCACGAGGAGAGTGTTTCTGGACATAGGGTGTGATGTTTGTGATCAGCAAATATATGACATACGCTATGCCTGTCTTGGTTGCAGCGAGTATGATCTCTGTGCAGAATGCGTTGGAAAGCGTGAGACCGAGCATCCCGGACATCACTTCCTGCCTCTATACGAGAGTGGTTGGAGACAAGAAGTTCCGACTGGCAAGATGATAGCTCGCGATAAGGCGGACGCGGACTCTTCGGATGACGACAGCAGCTCAAGTGCGTCGGAGCATGAGAACGATGAAGATCTGGAGTCCCGCTTCGCCACCTTACTGGAAACACGTATAGAGTCAGGGGACTTTCTGCAGTATTCGGAGAGCTTGACCGACACCTCACCCGACAATGCCTGCATCCGTATCCTGCATTTGGAGCCAGGAGAAGGTGAAGAACCTATAGTTGGTCATTTGGAAACTGTGAAGCTCTTGGATATCTTCCCATTTGAGGCGCTCTCTTATTGCTGGGGCAATCCTGAGCCCCGAAGGGTCATCAACATCTCTGATGCACGTCTCGAGGTGGGCACAAATCTAAAGCTTGCCTTGTATTGACTCAGACTGCCAGACAAAGTCCGCAAGTTATGGATCGATGGGATATGCATCAATCAGGGCGATGTTCACGAGAAAACCGCACAGGTCACTATGATGCGGGAGATATACGAGAAAGCTGAACAGACGATTGTTTGGCCGGGTGAAGAAGCTGACGACAGTCGACTGGCGCTGGAAATGTGCAACAGAATGGTCAATGCACATGGAAATACATACATCCGACAGACGCTGGGGGTCGATGTGGAGAAACTATTCGTTCAAAATACTGATGATGGCGATGAGTCCGAAGATTTTGATGAGGCCAAGCTCCAGCAAATGTTGACTGAAGTTGGTACGAGCTTTGACCTTGATCATGCTCTATACAACCAAGCCCTGAAAGCGACCACGGATGCGATGAAGACTGGCAAGGCGTACGAAGGACCATTAGAAGAAGCAATCAATCAAGCTCTGGCCGAGGAAGGAATCAATCAAGAAGAGCTTGCGAGCATCGACTGGGAAGATGTTGGCCGCAGAATTGCCCAAGGAGAGGAATATGATGGACCACTGAAAGAGTTCGTCTATGCTCAGGTTGCCGAAGCCATGGCTGAGCTTCAAGAGGAAGGCGATGTAAATGCTGACAGCGAAGGACAAGCAGGCGAGGATCAATCAAACGTTGATCCAGGAGAGAAACTCACCACTATTGCTACGACTGAGGAGGCCACGGAAGAGAGCTCGGCGATCAAGGCTCCGAGTGGTTCAACATATCACCATAGTGTAATTCTGCAAATCCTGCGTGCCCGTCAACAGAACAAAGACAACCCAGCCGCCGCAGAGCTACCAACGAGCGAAGAGATTGCAGCTCTGTATGCCCTTTTCGAACGCCCCTGGTTCAGCCGAATTTGGATCGTGCAAGAAGCTGGTGTCTCTTCAAATATTCTAGTCCAGTGTGGTGGCCAAAAGCTCGACTGGTGGGCTTTCAGCTTCGGTTTCCTCATCACGCAAAAGCTCAAACGCGTTGCTCGTCTAGGGCCGAAGTCCCATCGCAATTTGGTCGTGATGAGTCGTACGAGATCTAGTTTTCATGTTGGCAACACTATGAAGCACATGATGACCAAGCCAGATCCAGATTTGAGCATCACCTCGCTACTGTCGACCTATCGTGGCTACGAAGCCACAGACCCACGAGACAAGGTATTCGCCTTGCTGGGTATCGCGAGTTCAACACACGGCTTAGTCCCTGACTACACGAAAAGCTGTGAGACAGTCTACCGCGACGTCGCAGCCACACTTCTCCAACAAAGCTCACATCTCGAACTCCTCGCTTCCTGCCATGCTACTCCTGACCACAACTCAAACAAACCCTCCTGGGTCCCAGACTGGAGCGACCTAACCCGAAAACCCTACAAACTGTCCGGAAACCAAAACTTCGAAAGCAGTGAAGTCTCCACCGAACCTCTCCGAATCTTCAAAGCCTCCGCAGAAACAACAACAACAACATCCTCTCACCTCAAAATCGAAAACCACAAACTCCATCTCCAAGGCTTCATCACAGAAAAAATCGCCGCCGTCTCCTCAATCCTCCTCATCGACCAACAAGACCTCCTCATGCGCGTCGAATTCTCAAAACTAACAGACGGAGAAGACTTCACTTCTATGATAAAATCCATCACACGCTTCTTCAATGTCCTAAAAACTTTCCCCACCGTCATCGAAGATTGGGAAGAGTTCGCAGACATCCAAAACCCCACCTCCTTCTTACCATCCCCATCACCATCAACCTCAGCCGAAGAGGACAACTTCACAATCTTCGCCCGAACCCTCTGGACCGATCTCAAAGACCCCTTAACCTGTGTCTCAGATTGTAAAGAATGGCTCTCCAAACTACAAAACATCCACAATCTCATGCAAAAACTCCCTTCATTCGACAACATAAAACCAGGAGAAGAGAATTTCATGGCGTTGATTTTTGCGATGATGCCTGTGATGCAAGGGTTAGATCCGAATGAGATGAAATTGTTGCATGAGCTGGGTTGTGTTCATACGCTTGATCGGAGACTGGCGAGGACAGAGAGTGGGAGATTGTGTTTGGCGCCGAAGGGGACGGAGGTTGGGGATTGTGTGGCTTTGTTGCAGGGTGGGAGGACGCCGTATATTTTGAGAGCTGTTGCTGGGGAGGAGGAGGGGTATATGCTCGTTGGGGAGACGTATGTGCATGGTATGATGTATGGGGAGGCATGGGAGCCTGGGCGATGTCAGGAGTTATGCCTAGTGTAGTTTAGAAATCGCAAGAGACAGGCGAAACAGTGTTGAAGAAAGCCGTGTGAGCGAAAAGAATGTCAATCGAGTAATGTTATACAAATAATACATGCATTGCTTTGACGCTGCCCAAAGGCGAGCAGTCTACCATTTTTTGCGTGAAAGGGGTATTAGCCATTCCCAAAAAGCAGTCAGTCCTGCCACCAAAAAGTCCAATCCCCAAAAGCACACATTCTCATGTTCTTCTTACAGCAGTCTTCCTCTTGTCATCTATAGAAATTTCCAAACTGGTGAAAAACGCCTTTCATGCTCCTGCTCTGCGCCTACGTAGCGTCTTGTTACTTCGTGGATACGCCCAGTGCAGGACTCGCCAGGACAAAGAACTTTTCGTATACAAGGAAAGTCGGAATCCCATGTATACATCAAAAGCTCGTTGCGTGTCCGTGGGAGCCCGAGCACGTGAGCGGGTAATAAAAACAATCGCGAATGAGTGAAGGGAGAGTTGGTGATTCGTTTCAAGTTGTGATAAAACCGTAAGGTGTGCAACCGGTGTGTAGTTCTCGGGCACGAAGTTTATGGCGATGTCGATGGATGACAAAAGTCTGACGGACGTGCTTTTCCTAGAAGCAGTTCAAGCCGCCCTTCTTCTTTTTCTTATTCGTGTTCAGCTCTGCCATGCGCTGCTCAAGCGCTTGTCGAGCTCTTTCAGCGCGAAGACGCATCTCGCGTTCTTCCTCGACCGCCTGAAGACTGGCGCGAGAACTGCTGCGCTCTTTACGCAAGCTGACCAGCTCGTCTTCCAGACTCTGACATTTCTTTCGCCAATTCTCCATCTCAGATTTGGTCCGGTTTGCGGAGGTTTCAAGATCAACAAGCGCCTCTTCAAGCGTTGCTGTCAGTTGCTTCTCAGCAAACAAATGCTTCTCGATTGTGCGAATGCGCGCTTCCTGATCCTCAATAAGCTGCGAAACAGCTGGACTTGGAGTGACTTCGTGAGAAGCATGTCTCGAGGTCGGTGGCGAGTTATTGTGCGGAGACTGGCCGCGTGGCGTTGGTGAAGTGGTTCGGTCGAGAGTATTGCCAGACGGCGCCGAGGAGTTGGGAGATCCAGGCAGAGGCGGCAGGGGGATCGAAGGTGGGGGAGTTGGCAGCGTTGCTGACCCAGTCTTGCGTTGAGTGGATGAAGAAGAGCCTTGACGACCAAGCACGTGGCCAGCAGCATCGGGCGACAAGGAATCGCGGTTCCAGTTGGAGGAGGAATTCGAGGTGACTGAGAGATGCTTGAAAGCATTGAGTTGTTGCTGCTTGAAGTTAGTGATTGTAGTACAGCAAGATTCTTCACGACGACTCACCTCGAGATGAATGCTTCTCGACTTGGCTTCCTCCAGTTCCTTCTCCAAAGCGCTGCGGGCCTCGCTCGTCTCCGATTGCATGTTGGACAAGCGCTTGTTAGTTGCTTGATGCTCATCGTACGTCGAATTGAGCTGTTCTTCGAGCTGGTCAACAAGCGCCGAGGTCTTGTTGTACTTGTCGGTCACCTCTTCCAGCTTCTTCGCTTTCTCCTCGCTCGATTTCTTCAACTCTTCCACCTCGCTCTCCAACTCGTTCGAGCGGCTGACTGCAGTCTGCAATTGCTCTTGCACAGCTTTGAGATCATTTGTCGTCTTGAGATGTCTGCTATGCAGCTCCTTGCCCTCCTCGACCAGGCCGGAGATGTGGCCGTGGAGCTGCTCCCGATCTGTCTCGTAGCCAAGGGCAGATGATGCGAGGCGCAACAAGCTTGACACTTCATCCTTGGCCTCGTTGACTTGTGCCTCGAGGTCAGCTGTCACACTGTCATGCCTTTGCTGCAGTTCGGTGTAACGAGCGGTATGCTCCTCGACCTCTTTGGTGTGAGCTGCTTGAAGAGATTCCAAGCTTTCTTGGTGGATGGTGATCGCCGACTTCTGAACCTGCAGCTGGCTTTCGAGGTTAGCCACGAGGTCCTTGTGCTGTGCAAGCTCCTTCTGTGCAAGGTCTCTCGCATCACTGTCGCTGTCAAGCCGTTTCTGCAAATCAGCGTGTTGCTGCTGCAAACTCTCGAGTCGGCCACCGTGCTCATCGGCAGCAGTCTTGTGCTCCTTTACTTGGGCTTCGAGTGTCTCAATTAGAGCCTCCTGCTTCGATCGCTCCTGTTGCAGCTGCTCAAGGCGCTCGGCATGTTCCTCGGCGAGGGACTTGTGCTCCTTGACTTGCGTCTCAAGAGTCTCGACAATAGCTTGGTGCTTCGCTCGTTCCTGTTCCAGCAGATCATTCGCGCTAGTGTTCTCCTCGTCTGAGATAGACCGCTCGCTCTTCTGTGCTTGATCCAGTGACGCCTGAAGCTCTGAAATGGTCTTCATGAGCGTGTTCTGCGACGCCGTCATGCTGTCAACTGCTTCGCGGTGCTTGCTTTCCCAAGCTGCGACCTCCTTCTGCAGTCTCTCAACTTCGTCGTCTTGAGATGCGCCTTCGGTCGCCTGGCCCTTGGACATGTCAGGTTGGGGTACAATTTCCAAGCCCGGTGTCACTGGGAATTGCCCTGGCACCTCATTCGGAGTTGGCAACGAGTCAGCAGCAGAGGCCTGGTGCTCCGAAATGATGGTCTTGAGTCGCTCGACCTCGTCCTGAAGCTCCTTCTCTCTGGCAGCATGCTCCTCGTAGAGGGCACGAATCTTGTTCTCGCTCTCCATGAGCTGCTCCCTCATCTGGCCGACCACTGAAAAGTCCACTCCTGATGCGCTAGCTGCCGCCAAGCTCGACCGTTCTCGCGTCAGACCGGTGATAATAGTCTGCTTCTGTTCCATGTCTTTGCGAAGAGTCACGATTTCACCTTCCAGTGTCTGCACACGCTCGGATCGCGAATGAAGCTCGGCCATCACCGTATTGAGATGCTGCTCGAACGTGTGTCGCACATCGGCTTGATCCTCGAAGTTATTGAGTGCCATCGTGCGCAGCGACACATATGATCTCGAAGCTCGGTCGGAGTTGCTGCCGAGGATCTCTTCTGATCTTCTTCTCCATGAACCCTTTGGAGGAAGTCCAGGAGATGAGCCGAAGCTTGGAGATGACGGGAATGCTGGCGAGGACGATCGCTTGTTGTTTAGCACTTCTTGCTTCAACTCTTCGACCTGGCTCAAAGTCGTCTCGTGTCGTTGCGCCAGACTCATGTAGTTCTTGGTGAGCTCCGCAACGGAGACTTCCTTCTCTGCATGGAGCTTCTTGAGAGTCTCCATTTCAAGAAGGACCTGCTGATGCTCGCTGGTTGTTGGGCTTGGCTGAGCCTCATCGCCCGTAGCCTCCTTCGCCTTCTCTCCGGCGGCGCCATTCAACTGCTGCTGCGAGGACAATTCCGAATGTGATGACCGCGAGGATGAAAGCTGCCCTTCGGTAGCCTTGTCCTCGTCTTTCATCCCCGCCTCTGCTAAAAAAGAGCTTCGGCTGCTCGCAGCAGTCGACTCGCCTTCCGGTTGCGCCTTGGTTTCAGCCTCCTTGCCGTACTCCAGTTTCGCGAGTGTCTCCAGAGCTGTCCTGTACTTCTGTTGGAGGTTATCGTAGTCAGTCAGGACATTTTCGTGCTCGGATCTCAAGTCGAAGAACTCCTGTGTCAGGTTTTCGAGCTTCTCGGCCACAAAATCATCCTGCGCAGGCGTGCGCGCAGACTCTGCCGTGACCGTCTTCTTCAATTCTTCCCCAGCGACCGACAGCTTCTGCGTGTCCTCCTTGTCGGACTCGTCATCCGCCTTCACACTCGAGCTATCCCGGAATGGGTCATAGTCATCGCGGTGGCCGTTCGTATACGCCGCAGGCTCAGGTGAGCGACTTGACGCACGACCGTTCGTTGGGGCTTCTCGCATGCCATCGAGCTCGCCCAAGAGGTTATCAAGTCTGCCGATGCTTCTCTGCCGCTCCACTACATGCTCAAGACGGTCGATCTCACGCTGCATGATCTCTTGATCTTGCTCTGCTTCGGCCAGACGCTCCTCGAGGGTGGAGATGTACTCTTCCGCATTGCCCTCGCTGTCCCGGACTCGCGCAATCTCCTTTCGCAGCTCGTTGATCATGGTATCTTTGCGGTCTTCCTCCGAGGAAGCGCCTTCCATCTTCTCCTCCAGATCGCGGGTGTAGGAGTCATTGTTGGCTTCTCGCTCCATGTATTTAGCGATCCGCGTTTGCAGTTGCTTCTGAATGGTATCCATGTATGCCAATCGTGTCTCTTTCTCCAGAAGCGTGCTTTCTGTGCTTGAAAGTGAGGATCTCGTCTGAGAAAGTGAAGTCTCAAGGGTTTGGATCGTCTTCTCGTACTCAAGCACAACCTGCTCGACGGCCTCGGCGAAGGAATTGGATCGCTGAATGCGTTCGCTGGCATTCTCGCCAATCGCCTCATTGAGGATTGGAGTGTCGCTTCCTTCACCACTTCGCGTCTTGGTAATCTCAGCGATAAGCTTAGCGTGCCGCTGACTGAGGGCATTGTAGTGTTCCTGCATGTCCATTAATTGTGATTGCAGTTCGTTCTCCCGACCTCGCGATCTATCACCGCGGTCATTGCCATCTAACATGCGTCCAGAAGTATGCTCGGAGTGGCGAAGTTGATCGCGCAGGAAGCTGACTTCAGCCCGCAGCCGGTCAATGGCAGCTTGTTTGTCCGTCTCTTCATGGCTCTGTTGAATTTCGGGTTTGCTTTGGATCGCACGAGCTCTTTGAGCATAGGTGACTGTATTCAGCGTCTCGCTGAGATGGAAGACTGCAGGCGTCACACAGGCGACCATGAAAGTAATGGCATTGCCTCCAAGTGAGTCTTGCAGCAATCGAGTGAGTCGAGAATCGCGGTATGAGATATGGCCACTGCCGCCCTTCGCCGACAGCTGGGAGATGACTTTGCCGAGACTAGCCAGACCTGCATTGATCGAGATGCCCTCTTTTGCTCTTTCTCCCGTAGCGCCGGTATTCTTCAAACGTTCGCTACCAGCCAAATCCACGAAGTGTAGTTTGCTATCCAGAGTGACGATGCTATCGCCTCCGTTGGTCTCCGCAAGCGGAACTGATCTTCGTTTGTCCTGCTTAGATGTGAGTGGTGCATCGCCCTGCTTCCGTTGGATCAAGTTCAAGCTGAAGACCGCGTGTGAGCGTGAGGAACGAGCATTGATTGCGGTTGCATCCGTTTGCCTGATTTGCGAGCCGAAGTTCAGAGCGTTTAGCATATCCTCAACGGAGTTGATCGGGACTTGTGTTAAACCGGTGAGCATGATCCGACCTTTCGTATCTTCCCGAATTGCAACCTGGCCACGTTCCGCCTGGGGCACAGATTCTGGGATCAAGAGATCTCGCAATTGCTCGTTGTATATCTCCACGTACGACGCCCGGAGTTCCCAATTCTTTGTGGCTGGATTGGCCTTCTGCAGAGAGAGGTAGGTCGGCAGTGCTTGAGTGGAGTAGCGTTTTGGCGTTTGCAGTCCAGAGGCTCTCACAGGGCCTTGTCCACCATTGAGCTTCTCGAACAGCGCTTCGGCAGCTCTGGGCACAATTCCCTTGACCTCCGCCTCGCTTTGCTCGGAGGGCCCTGCAGTGCCCATGGTATATGACTTGCCGGCACCCGACTGGCCATAGGCGAGGATCGAGACATTGTAGCCTTTGACGAACGATGTCACACTGTCGCTCACGTACTCCCAGACGCCCTCCTGATCAGTTGTCTCGTCGAATACTCGGTCGAACACGAATAGCTTCTTCCCTTGTGGTGACTGCACGGACAGGCTGTTGGGGGTCGGCACGTCACAGGTGCTCTCTCGAAATCGCTGCGGTATGAGGTCGTAGCCGGGATCGGAAGCCTGGAGCGGCGGTCGCACACGCACAGCTGTATTGTTCTGCGGTTAGCACATGTGGTGTAGCAGGAGGGAAGGGCTCGGTGTGTACGAACCAACTTTCACCGCTGTCCGCGAGGCGTCCTCATCGCTGACCCGGCTGGCTGACATGCGGCTCTGGGTCCGCGAGTGAGTGGTCCGCATGTTCGCGGTCGGCGGCCGCTGGGTGGCATTCGGCGACTGCGGTGGTGGTGAAAGAGGAGGTTCCATTGCATTCGCGAACAGGGGCATCTCGCAGTCTCGACGAGCCTCCGGCCAGGCAACGCGAGACCGGGGTGGTCGTCGCTTAGAAGCTGCGCGCTCTCCAGTCCGCGTGTTTCACCTCCCCACGTCGTGTGTCGGCGCCGGAGAGGCGGGTGAGCCAAGCGAGTGTCGGGAAGCGATGCGAAATGGTCGCTGGCGGAGGTGGAGGGGCGCGGAGGATGGCGGGTGGTGTCGACGTTTCGCGACAGCAGGAAAGCGGCCGACCGCCTTTGTTCAGAGTATTATTACGGCGTTGCCACACATCTGCATAGGGGACAAGGAAGGCCAGCCTATGGAGCTGTGGTGTTTCATGCGCCGGCGATCGTCAATATCGATATGGACCGCGCGCAGTGAATGCCGACGCCGGGAAACAGCGCGCAAACTCGATCGTGGAGGGATATACAATACAGTCTGTACAGTACAATGGGCAGTGGAGGAGAAGGAGCACAGGCGCGCGCGCACGTACTTCTTGTGCGTGTCTTGTTCACACCGCGTGCCGGCCTCTTTCGCCCTTAGGCAGTCTGCGCCAGCGAAACTCAGCTTAGCCTCGCGCGGGAAAGGGGCAATCCTAGCGCCCTGCAGGTACTCCCTGTCTCGTACATATATCCCACAATCGTCAAGAGCACGAGAGACGCGCGCAGCCCAGCCAGCGCATCACCGCACCGCCGCCGCCGCCTGCCCGCGCGTCTGCGGCGAGCGAAGGGGTGGTTCTCGATTGTTCTCGATAACGCCCTGTCGCCCGCCTGCGCTCGCTACCGGGCGTGCTTATAGGCTTCGCTGGTCCGAGACCTTCCCGCCCTGACAGAAACTCACGGTACCAAGCTTTCGGTGTAGCGCGAACCTACCCGATCGGCATTCTATTGAAACACGGCCAAACGCAGCGTCAAGTGTCGGAGGGCTGGCTTTATCAGTAGACTGACGCCCGTCCATCAATTCGTTCACCAACCAAGCGCCGAGACAGTCTCAGCCCATAAGAGAACAAGTTATTGTTCCATTCGTCCTGTGTCTGCCACAGCGCCACGCGTCTGTGTCGAGGCCGTACCTGCAGCTGCGCTGACAGCTCTACTGCACGCTGCGTCAGGCAGGCATGCTTCCTCCCTTAGCGCTTCCGACCGCCCAAACTTTTCGGATCTCACGACAAGCGCAGCCAGATCTTCACCTTTCGTGCCCGCCAACCGCCGTGCACGACGTGAACTATGCCGGCCACCGCAAGCCGCAAAGGGTATACACACCTGTACGCGCACTTGGCAGCGAGGTCGACAACCAGATGACCAGCCAAAGTGCGCCTCATCGGGTCCCACTGCCTTCCCGGCTTTTGTAGCCACTTCTTTGCCTCCAGCAAATGGCTATCGCCAGCCTTCCGGTGGGAGTCCGATGGCTCTCCGAAGACATTTCCGTTGGCGACCCGCTCAGCGCAACTGCCCCTCGCCTGCACGAGAAGGTCGTTCGCCGAACCGAGATCAAGTATCTTCACCTCGTGGCTCTTGCCATCCCGCCGGGCTGGTAGGCGGTGCCGTTCTTGCAGGTGATTGTCATCGCTAAACTCAAAGAGACCCTACAGCCCGTGCGATTACGCCTCGACGAACCAGATGCACGTGCGATGGATCTTACCTTTGTGTCACTGACGACAGGTTTGCGTGCTGCGATCTGGTTTAATGCCCAACATGTGTGAGCCTTGCGCGCCTGTGTGCTCTCCCTAACTCCGCATTTGACGATCAAGACTCGATCTCTGGGCCTCGCACGTCGCAAGGCTTGAACGTCGAAGTACCGCAAATTATAGTCCCGCGATGCTGGATCTTTCACAGACAGGTACCATGCTCCTTGGCTTGTCGGATCGACAACCGGTAGCCTCGCACCTGTGCGCCATGGTGTATACCGAAGGTGAAAGCAGACGAAATCGATCTGACACATGGCGTTCGAAATCAAGGAAGAAACTGCCAATACTCCAATGCTTTCCGACTCCTCGGAGCTTTTCAGCAGCAAGGCTGTCTGCAGGAACGGGCGACAGAGAACTGGTAAAATCGATAATGCCAGCACACGGGATAGCTTGCCTAGTGGCATGACTGCCGATCTGTCACTGCTGTATGCAGCTACGCGTTCAAGCGTGACAACGCCTTCGACGCGTTCAGACGCAACAGTTGTGCTTACGCATGGCTGTTCTGCCCAGTGCAATTCATTCCACGAGGCAACCCCGTCACCGACTACTCCGCAGCTTCGTGTGCTCTTCTATCTCTCAGTAACGAAATATACAGTAACTGCTCGCGACGCGGCAAACGGGAGCGGGATGGCACCGCGCGCGACCAGCTAACAGCTTCCTATGCGATAGCGTACCGCAACGGTACTTCGCCGCTGGAGCTATCAAAGACCCTAGATCAGCCTTGGACAAATGAAGCAGGAATTTGTCCGAGCGGTGAGTTCGCTTTTCGACATCCCAATTGCCGACACATACCATCGCACGAGGACCAAATATTCATATCGAAATACACACTACTGACGAAACGACATCCAAACGCCACCACATCTGCTGCTGCCAACGCATGCCGCATCCCCCAACAACGTCCAAGATGATGGAGAGAAGAAGCAACCGCCAAGCACCATTGACAGAAAACGGACTTGTGAAACAATAGCCTCTCAAGCCCCCGCATCAATTTAGGAGCATTTTGCGCATCACCCGTAGCGGCCCTGGCGGAGAGTAAAATATATTAATTACGGGCGCCATGTCGTCAAGGTCGGTCCAAATGGGGTCCTGTCGAAGTCGTTCTGAGAGGGACGCTGCACGTGAAGTAGATTAACAAATGTAGGTTACTTTGACTTCACCTCGCCTCGTCATTTGCTTTTCTTCACGCGTCGCGGAGTTTACCGTGTGCGGAGATGATCTGCATGCACGGAGTGGAGTGGAGCGGAGTGGGGGAATGAGTTGTGATTGAGGATTGCAGCTGCAGGTTTGGACGGGATGTTGTCACATATTTGATTCGGGATTTGTGTGTTGCGACAGGTTGCGTCGTTGCGGTTTGGATGAAGGCTATCTATCACCACATCTGATGGGTTGGTTCACTTGGCGAGATAGACTCCACCTATATTCCATGTACTGACCACAAGCGGTCGAAGCTCGACCACGTTCGGAGATTCTCGATGTCGTAGACAATAGATGGCATCAGTGCGATGTATTGTAGAACAGAATCGCAAGCTGTAGCTTGGCAAAGCGGCCTCTACTTTCCAAATCATCAACCTCGACTTAGCTCTTCCCATCGTTTCTGTGCCTCATTCCCTGCAGCCCGTTCACATCTGCCACCAAGCTTGATGCATTCGCTCCATGACTCCGCCGTAATTACCCGCGGGGCCAGATAGAGGCGGATCTGCCAGATATTGTTGCCCACTAGGCAGGAACAGCTTGAACTGAGCAGTCTTCAAATCGACATCGACTGGATCGCACATCATCTGTGTCTCAGCCAGATAGACATCAAACACCTCCAATCGCTTCTTGACCTGCTCCATCGCGGCTAAGTTCTCGAAGCGGAAACCGAGTTTAGTCCTCGTGATAAGCACTCGCTCGAGGCTTTCCATTGTATTGACGAGTGACCAGAATTCAAGCCATGCTTCGGATTGGTGGACGAATGAATGGGCTGGAAGGTCCATGTCCAAATTGCGTAAGCGATGATATAAGTCGCTATCGAACTCGATTGATGTAATGGCATTCCAGCGTTGCGGTAGGAGTTGTTTGTGGAAAGGTATAATTTGTTCGGGTTGCATGAAGCAGAATGTACTTCGGGAGTATAACATGTCGATCGTCTCTGCGTAGCTGTACGAGGTCGTAAGCTTAGATGCAAACCTTTTCTGTCGAGAATTGCGCAGGTGGCAGTACTTACATCTGTTTGCAAGTTAATGGTAATCCCAAGAGATTATCACAAGCCGCTAGGTCATCAGGATGATGGTTGTGTTTGTCTTGAGCTAGAAACGACGCCAATTTCGTGTGTAATTGCCGCTTGACTGGCACGACTAGCAGCTTCTGATGCTCAAAGCACAGCTCGTAGATCTGATTGCGGATTTCGGAAGGGAGTTTTGTCAAGAAGAGGCTGTCAGCCTGCTTTTCTGTTCTGCGAAACCCATCAGACGTCAATTCTCGTCGTGTTCGTTTTCGAGCTTCCGTACGAAAGTCTTTCCATTGATTATACCTTGACCAATATCCTCTGCTTATGAGAAATCGCGCTGACTCTGTAAGCTCATGCGAGAGCCACGGAAGGGCTTCGCGATAGAAGACGCCGAGGAAGTTGATGAGGCTGGTAAACGTCTGGACAGGGTTTCGAGCACATCGCCACAGGGAGGGAAAAACGCGGGGGAGTGCCGAGCGGAGAGTGGTAGGTATACGTGCACAAATGTCCCAGGCACATTGAAATATGGATGCAGGCATGCTGTGCTTCTTTTGGCAGTGGTCTTCGAGGAGTGTGAGCACGCTGTAAGCAAAGAGTACAGACGGGTGGTAATGAGTAAAGCATGCTTCCAATTCTTCATTTTATATTGGTTCATGCTTTTTGTGGCCATGCTTGCGTTGCGAACCCATGAAGAACAGACTGCTTCGTTCTTGCGGCAGATTGAGGCTTGGATGTGGCAGTGATACGAAGTGGTTGCAAGGGTTGACATAGTGAATCGACATGGTTAAAAAGAGGCCGCTGATTACACACAAGGTGAATGCAGAAGCCTAAACGGACGGAAAGATTGTGACTGTCGATCAGAAGCAGTGGTGAAGTTGCTCCGCCGTGGTTGCCTTTTCCGGAGGCTTCGTCATTGACAGCTCTGTTTCTCGTGACTCGCGCTCAACACCGCGTCTGTTTCGCGTCCTCGACACCACGTCCTCGCCTTTTCGCGCCGATAACCTTCCACACCACTATGGACGATGCGTACGACGTGCCTGATAGTACCGACTGGCTCGAGACACCTCTTAAAGCCTTTGCGCCGCTCGAAAACGCATTGCATTGCCAAATATGCAAGGAATTCTACGACACCCCAATGATTACGAGCTGCAATCACACTTTCTGCTCAAGATGCATACGAACATCGTTGTCGGCAGATGGGAAGTGTCCTGCTTGTCGGGCATCGGACCAAGCAAGCAAGTTGCGCAATAACTGGGCCATTCAGGAAGTAGTCGCGACATTCTTGGATGCAAGACCGACCGCATTGGAAGTGGCGCGAAAGCCACAGCAAGAGACTGCGACGCCAAAGAAGACTGGCAAGCGGAAACGTCCGACCATACCGGATTCAGACGATGTAGCAGAGGTGCAAGAAAGCGGGCGAACAACGAGAGCTAAGAGCCGGCGCATTGCTGCATCCCAGAGCTCACAGCAAGAGGCGATAGAGATTGAGGATAGTGATGAGGAGGCTGAAGAAGAGTATAAACCAGAGTCACCGCCAAAAGACGGCCTTGTCGAGTGTCCTCTAGGGTGCGGGAAACGCATGAAGGAGGCCGAAGTCTTCAATCACCTGGATAAGTGTGAGGACGAGCAGAAACAGGCGAGCAGAGCGAAATCAAGGACACCACTAAATGGGTTCATCTCATCACGTCCCCCATCAGGCCAAGGAGCGCGGCCTCAAGATCGCATCAACGAGCTCAATTACGGTATGCTCAAAGATAAGGCACTATCTGCGAAACTCAAAGAACAAGGACTACCGGCTTTTGGTTCGAAGCAGCTCATGATCAATCGCCATCGAGAATGGGTAAATATCTGGAATGCGAATTGCGATTCCAACAGCCCTAGATCGAGACGAGATCTGCTGCGTGACCTGGACGTTTGGGAGAACACACAAGGCGGGAAGGCGCCGCAGGGTAACGGGCTCTCGCATGCTGTCATGCGCAAGGACTTCGATGGCGCTGCGTACTCGAGAAAACACAATGATGACTTTAGCCGGCTAATAGCTGATGCGAGGCGGAAGAAGAGCAGCTCAGCAACGACATCGGAGTCGGCCAAAGATAATCCGGAACAAAAGCAGACGGAGGCGGACGCAATTGTGAATGGTGATGGCCAGAGTCCTTTCTTTGCTGCGAAGCCGCCTCCGCTAATGGTACCTCCGCAGGACAGAAGAATGAGCTCCTCACAACCTGAGCCAAGTCCAGTCGATCGTTCACCTTACGAGCACGATCCCGAGGCACTCGCAAATGTTCGTGAGAAAGTCAAGGCTCTCAATGACGGCCGCACACCAACACCAGTATTGAACAAGGGATTTGAGAACCCGTCAACACACGTTCCGGCAGCCAGTCCCCAGGGATCCAGACCATCATCATCGCAGCCACAGCATGAACCGCCCAGCATGTTCAGTGGCACTATTGAACGCGTTTCAGAAGGAGCAGATCCCAATCGCTACCCTCCAACAGCGACTCGGCGTTCAGCTTCCATCAGCTTAGACCCTGGAAAGGCAGTGCAGCTCAGGCGTGGCAGCAGCCGAGACGAGCATCTGAGCGAGCACAGTGGTTCTCCTTGTGACCTTTCATCACATGTGGTATCGAGCCAGCCAAAGCGAGTGCCCATGTTTGCGATGCCCGAGCAACCTGTCACAGATGTAGAAGGACTTGGCGGCTCGAGTTCTGGAGTATAGCACATATAGACCTGTACAGCCGGACATGACAGCACAATGTTAGAGAACAGTTAGGATCGGTCCCGACCCCAAATCGCATGGCATGGGTCACTTCGTAATGTTCCACGACACGGGCTCTGTCAGACCTGGTACAGAGGTAAGCATGATGAGAGTACGATATGAGTCGGCTCACTATAGTGGTTCCCTCGCTTCTTCGTGCGACAGCTTTTAGGTGATGCGATAACGCCACGCAGACCGCAGTATGCCATAAGTTCAGAGGTCAGACATAGCGAAACAACAGCGACGAACGCAGCAGCACGAAGTCATAAGCCCGCTCTCGCGGATTTGGAGCGCGCCGAACAGATCGGCGCCCAGGTCCATGGCAGAGGAATATGCATGCTCATAGGGTAACTCTCAAACGGAAGGATGTCTCAATCGCTGGGCTTTCCTTGGGCCGATACGAAAATCTCGGTTATGGTCAAGGTCTTGGTGTACCGAGAAGTGCTGTGCCGCATGCATGCTCTTTCACATGCCATGACCCCAGTTCACCTCGATATGGCCCCCAAGAATCGAGTATCGTGGTTCCCACTGAGAATAATAAACCTCACCTCAAATGAGCGCTGACGTAGGACCAGGTGATGTGTAGTGCGCTGGCCACGAAGGACTGCAAACTGTACGAGCATATGCCAAGCATCGCCACACTCCATCCTTACCAAGTCCAAAGCAGACTACCAAGAACACACTCCGCCCACGCGACACATGGCATTTCTTATCATCGGCCTACTCCATATCTTTGCCTTCCAGAACTGATGTTCACTTCCTTCAAGTACATTACACAATGACGCGCGACGAGTCTGCCAACATGCTTGGCCTCCGCGGGCTGATGACTTGGCTCTCAGATAGCTGGGCCACATACGCGCAAGACCGAGAGAAAGCAACAACGCTGCACGCGATCCTGCAGCATGAGCTCGCGCTCATAAATATCCTCAGCAATGCTCCACGCGATCCCTGATCTCGGGCGCACGCGAAGACTTTTCCAGAACCGCTCCAGCACTCATGGAGTGACACAGGAATATATCAACAACACCTCGCCAAGACCAAGAGCATCAATCCTCACGGCCAACCGAACAAGAACAATCCCTCGTACAAAGCCCAAACAACAAGCCCAGCAACCATGAAAATGAAAAACCCCCTCCATTCCCTCCGCGCGCGAATCTCCCGCATCCCATCCAACCCCTAAAATGGCCCTCCGCCCTCGGCCACCACATGACAAAACCCAACCCCAAAACAGAAGACGGCCGTGACCAATGGCAATCCCGCACATCCTACGTCCTCGCCTCCATGGGCGGAGCCATAGGCTTTGGAAACCTCCTCCGTTTCCCCTCCCAAGTCTTCAACAACAACGGTCTCCAATGGTTCATACCCTACTTCCTCGCCCTCGGAGCCCTCGCGATCCCGGTCCTGATCCTCGAAGTCGCTCTCGGATCCTCTCTCCGCGGCGGACCAGTTCTGGCGTATAACGCCGTCGACAAACGAGCCCGCGGAGCAGGTTTAGGAAATGTCTGGGTAACGTTATTGGTCGTATTATATTACGTCCCGATGTTATCCTGGGTTTTGAGATTTTTCCGGGGCAGTTTCGAGAGTCCTTTACCTTGGGAGGGACGTTTACATGAATTTTATGACGTGGATGTTCTGGGACGAGTTGACGCTGTTCCGCCGCTCGCGGAAGCTCTGGAGACGAATACTATCATGTCGTATCCTGGAATGGCCATGATTGGAGAACAAGTTGGCTGGAATGCTTTTTCGTGGTTTGTGGTTTGGATTTGTATTTATGGCGGGACGAGGGTGACGGGGAAGGTTGTTTATGTTACGATGGGTTTGCCGATTATTATGGTTTTGGTGTTGATTATTCGGGGTGCGACGCTTCCTGGAGCGATTGATGGGATAAGATTGTATGTGGGCGAGTTCAACGGGGGACAACTTGCTGCGGGACAGATTTGGCAGGATGCGCTGGGACAGGTGTTTTATTCCACGGGAGTCGGCTTTGGGTATTATACGGCTTATGCGTCGTATAATGCGAACAACGCGAATGCTGTGCAGGATGCGATCTTGATTTGCTGTTGCAATTCGTTGTTTGAGATTTCGTGCGGATTTGCGGTCTTTACGATTGTGGGATTTATGGGCTTGACTCCAGGGGTTCAGGGAAGAGTTGGCAGCTTCGTCCTCGGATTCATCACTTTGCCGGAAGGATTGGCTCAACTTCCAGCAGCGCAGTTCTGGTCTGTGGTGTTCTTCTTCACTCTTTTCCTCCTGGCAGTCAGCTCGGCTTTTGTTCAACTGGATACTGTCGTTTCGATTCTCTGCGATACGGACCGTGGAAGGAAGATGCCGCGGGTGTACGTCGTGACGGCCTGTACACTGACTGCGTTCCTGGTCTCGATGATCTACAACACGCAATTCGGACCCCAGCTGCTGGATGCGATCGACATGAACACGAACAACATTGTCCTACCATTTGTCGTCTTCGCAGAATGTTACGGAGCAACTGTCATCTATCGCAGCCAGGATGTCATCGGACAAGTCGGACTCCTATCGTTCGTAATCCACCAAGTCGGTTTCCTCGGCGGACATTTCCTCGGCCTCATCATCGCTCACATGGTCAGCATTCCAGGTGGCGCAGGAGCAGGTTTCGGATTCTTCTTCCTGATGGTCATAATTTCATCTCTCATCGGTAAAATCCCCGACTCTAAACCACCCGGGTTCTGGGGTCGCAACGCTGTCCTAGCCCGACTTTGGTGGTTAGCCTTCTACTCTGTAAGTCGACCCTTCTCCCCTCCACTCATTCCACAATCGTTCTAATATTCCCCCAGGGCAACCAACTAAAGCGCGACCTCAATATCTCCGTCGCACAAGGCAAGAACTGGCCTCTAACCTGGTACTGGGCTCTCTGCCTCCGCTACATCTCCATGCCAATTCTCGCAATCGTCTTCTCCTTCAGCTATCCTTCGTTCTCCGCTCAGCGCGTCGACCCACTCGTAATTTTCGCTTTCGCAATCTCTCACTTTGCGATCTTGACCGTCGCCAGCACACTCATTTTCCCTCGATGGATGGATCCTCTGATTCCAACGGAGAGACGGGAAGAGAGCAACAGAGGCTATGCGCCGCAAGTTCTGATCGGAGCGGATGATGTGAGAGTTTCGCAGGGTGTGGAAGCTGGGAGAGCGACGGATAGTAGTGATGAGTTTGAGGAGGGAAAGAAGGTGAAGGAGGAGGGAGGTTTGGATGTGGAGAGAACGAATTCGAATGATGGGAGGATTGCTTCGCAGCCGACGGATGGGATCGAGGCGCTTTATAGGGAGGATGGAAGGAATGTGGTTAAGTAGAGTACACGGTTCGATACGTGAGAACCAGTCAGCAGAATGGCAAATGGTTTTTTCTTTGACGGACCTAGCAGGGGGAAATGATTGAAATTCCGTCCTTTTGCATGTTTTTCGAAGCGTCTTGTATGTACGTTTTATGCCTAACTTTGTCGTCTAAGCATTATTACAACATTGCGCCGAACTTCGCTATGCAATGGTCGTCTTGGAAATGGTAGGCGAGGTCGGTCTCTCTCGTTCGATCCGCGTGGCCACAGCGATTTGCGGCCAAGGAGACGGAATCGATGCGATTCGTGGTGGTGCTGAGAGTGCCTAGCGCTATCCATCGAGACCTTGCCGATCGTTGCCTCATGCATCATCTCTCATACAGCGCATTTTTTTACGGTGTGGTTCGAAGAGTTGTAGCTTATGCAACCTCTTCGATCTTAGCCTTACCCTTATCCGCACCGGCAGCTCCCTCCTTCGCATCATTTTCACCCTCGAGTTCTGGCATCTCTTCATCATCATCTTCGGCGTCTTCATCGTCGTCACCTCCCATGCCGCCCATACCTGCGCCTCCGAGTTTCGAAAAGTCGATGCCCCCAAAGCCGCCGTCGGCACCCATTCCGCCCATGCCTCCCATGCGCGACATGTAGTCGTCATCATCTGCGACTTCGTCTTGCTCGTCCTCGTCCACCCACTGTTTGCAAAGCGCAAAGGTCAGCACAGTAAACCAACAGGCGATCACGCCAACATAAGTAGAAGCACATTTGAGTCGGGATTGTTCAAGAAAAGGTGCATGTGCAGGAGGCCTATGAAGAGGCTTTACTGACGGAGATTCGGCGGCCTCGAATGAGGAAGCCGCGGATACGGGAGTGCAGGGTGGCGTGGGAGGCGGTTGGGGCTGCACTGCTAGCACTGCCAGAGTTCGGGCAGAGGCAAACAGGGAGTAGTCAAGATGTCTTACCTTGTCGAAGTCGGTCTTGAGGAAATGAACCTTCTTGCTGTCCTTCAGTAGGCGATCCCAGTACTCTGCCTTCAGTTCCTTCTTTTGTAGAACGAGCTCGATGGCACGTGGAGAGTGGTGGATCTTGGAGGCGGAGGGGTCGATCTCGGCGAAGAATTCGAGTGTTACACCATAGTCGGCCTTCTTAGATTCGGAGTAGCCGCTGAAGGTGAGGGATGAGGGCTGGATGTCGAGCTTGATCTTCTTTGGGTCGACATCTGGCACGTTAATGGCAAGGAAGATGTGGTTCTTCTCCGCCTCGGACGCGCTCGAGCGTTGTGCCCAGGTGACTATACACCGTCAGCAGTCTGTCGCGACAAGTTCATCACGCGCAGAAATGGTCCTAGCTGCAGCCCTTCCGCAAACGGCTGCTGTTCGTGTCCGCGCTCGCCCTGAATTCTCCTCGTGCAGCGCGAACTGTGCGTG
Source organism: Cercospora nicotianae (assembly GCA_029490675.1). Classification (NCBI taxonomy): domain Eukaryota; kingdom Fungi; phylum Ascomycota; class Dothideomycetes; order Mycosphaerellales; family Mycosphaerellaceae; genus Cercospora; species Cercospora nicotianae. Next base: position 3,671,732 of record JANQAT010000007.1, on the reverse strand, counting down.
ATGTATGACCTGGAGGTTTCGAGCAGTCGGCGAACTTGCTGGCAAGCATTTGCTCCAGGGCATCCAGCTACAACCACTGCTCGCGTGGGGATTGAGGTCCTACCTTCGGGCGTCAAAGTCTTGGAGCCGACCTTTGCGTCGGTGGTGTCCTTCGGTTGCGCACTCATGGTGGATGTGTGATCGGGAGGTCTGTACAGGTAGGTTGTTCGTGGAGTGTGTTGTGGTGTGAAGTTGGCTTGGTGTGGAAGTGGAGTGGAGGTGATTTAGTTTCGTTCAGCTGGAAATTCGAGGCGCAAGACGTCAAGGCACTGTTTGCCCACATATCGAAGCCTGTAGAACCTCCGGAAGCTTTGGCCAATGCGCGGGAGTTGAGGTGGGGCAGCCTCTGGTCAATGAACCATCATTCTCGCGGTTTCTCCTCACATATCAATCACATAGCAAGAATAGTAGCATCGGAATTGGTACAGCTCATGGGACTCACTTCTACACTACTCTCTCGTTATGAGCCAGTTTGTACCATATCCTGTGGCCTGGTAGGAAGGCAAGGCTGAAGCTGCCTGGGCGAGTGAGATCAGGCACGAGGATGCGCCGAGCTCGGTGACGACACACTTCACTCCCAGCCGTCGTCTCGATCACATGAAGAATCCCGTCTTCGCTCATTCCCGCTCCACTCGACTCCCGCGCATTGCCTGTACCACCATTGAAACACTGCCTCGTGCATGATAGCGCCCTCTCCATTTCCCTAGCCACATCGCACGAGCACACCTCCCACCATGGACGCCGCCCGACGCTTCTTCTACGGGCCCTCACCAGAGGAACAGGTGCGCATCGCATCTCTCCCGATTCCTCTCTACACTCCCCTAACGCCGTGATCCCACTGAACAGAAACGAAAATGCAACTCCCTCCTCCGCAGCAACACCCGCAAACTCGACCGCGACCTGCAAAACCTTAAAGCCCTCGAATCCAAAACCAAATCCCTCATCCTCCAAGCCTCCAAACGCGCCCAACGCAACCCCTCTCAAGCAACCCAAGCCCGCGCCGAAACCCGCATCTTCGCCAAAGAACTCCTCCGCGTGCGAAAACAAACCCAACGTCTCTCCACTAGTAAAGCAACCCTGCAATCCGTCGGAATGCAAGTCAATGAAGCATTCGCCATGAAGAAAATCGAAGGTGGGATTAAGAATTCTGTGGGGATTATGAAGGATGTGAATATGTTAGTGAAGTTGCCAGAGTTGACGGGGACTATGAGGGAGTTGAGTCAGGAGTTGGTTAAAGCGGGGATTATTGAGGAGATGGTGGGGGATTCTTTGCCGGATCAGGGGGTGTTGGAGGATGAGGATGAGGAGGCGGAGGCGGAGGTTGATAAGATTTTGGGGGAGGTACTCAAAGACAGAACGCAGGCCACGCCGCAGTTGCCGAGTGGGCCTTTGGGGCCTATCGAAGCACAACCTGCGCAGGAGGAAGAGGAAGATTTCGAGAACGAGGAGACGTTGGCGCAGATGAGGAATCGGTTGGAGGCGTTGAAGAGTTGAGGGGTGTGTTGCGATTGGAATCGAGTGAAATATGTGCTGTCCTGTTATGGAGTGTGAAAGTGCTGGAGGCGAAGCTAGAGGGAGTGGCTTCTCGCAACGTGATTGCCTGCCACTGCCAGTTGCGATCAGAGATACTCCTCTTGACTGAAATCAGTTTGCCACGACTCCGGCATCACTCAAATTGATCAAGTCCCGGCAATGCAATCTTAGCTGGCTATAACGACGTCTCGAGAAAAACTAGGCAGCAACGCGCCCTGCTTGGACATGAAAGATGTCGAGGTCATCTCAAGTTCGCTACGCGAGCTTCGACGTGCCTCATGCCGAGAAGAGTGTCGATGTGTCAATTGCGCAATGGAGACTGGCAGGCCTTCAGCAAGGCTCATGAGCAGGTTCACCATGGACGGTTCTTTGGGAGCGTAGTATATCATACATTCATCTCTACCTCTACTGCGCCGAACAACGCGCCCGTCTATATTTCTATACATCCGTCTTCTATACACATATCCTACACGGTCTTATTCTCACCTGCGGACTGGGCTTTTTCTCTATCCTCCTTCTCAGAAGCGCTGCTCTGATCTGCGGGTGGAGCTTCATCGGTACGGTTCTTCTGTTCCTCTATTAGCCCGTCAGGTTCCAGACCCGGCTCTGCGATCTCGATATCTTCTGTTGCGCCACCAAAGTGGTCTCCGCCACCTAGCTGACTGGTTTGCTCTTCCAGATGTCTAGTGGTGTGACCCTGAGCAGGCACGGGCGGATGTTCTGCGAGGCCGTCCAGCTGAGCTCCGAGATCGAATCCATGGTCTGGTGACGTGCTGTCCGTTGCTGGTTCCGGCGACTCCTTCGATAACTGCTCCATCACATCCTGGTTCTCGTCCTCAGTTCCTTCCACAGCAGCACCCGAATACCCAAGCCCCGTCCGATCAACATCTTTCACCTCCCCTTCCACCTCTTCATCCTCCGCTTCTTCAGCATTCTTCGCCAAATTCTGCAACAACTGCTGCTCCCTATACGCAGCCAACTTCCTCCTTTGCGCCTCGGAGAAAGAGAATTGACTCAATGTCTTCTCAATCCTCTCCTCCACCAACCCCTTAACATGAAATGCCAAATTCCTCGTCGTAAAAATTCCCGCGAATCGATAACTTAACCATAAATATGCCACGACACCTTTATGCAAACGTTCCAATTCTCGAAGATATTCCCTCGTACCCTGAATTTCGGTTTCCAGGATTTCGAGAGGTAAATCTTCGATGTCAACTAAGTTTCCGCCGGATTGGGTGGCGATGCAGCGGGCATAGGCGGGCATGAGAGTTTTCCACATGTCGGAGTCAGATTTGCCGGCGGGGACGGAACAGAGAATGTTGCGGTCTGCGACGGAGAGGCCTTCGATATTTTCGATTATGTCGGCGATCCAGACTTGGTCGCGGAGGCCGCAGAGGTGGAAGCGCGTGTGCATTTGGCTCAGTTCGTGGAGGCGTGTGAGGATGTAGGAGAAGGGGTTCCTGGGGGAAAGTAGCCTGCGAAGCGCTCGAGGATGGGAGCCGGTGGGAAGAGGCCTGCGGAGCGGAAGGGTTCGGGCTCGGATTCCATTGCTGAGCGGACTATGGGGAAATCGACGCGTTCGAGGGTGGTGACGAGGCCGAGGTTCTCGTCGGTTTCTGATGCGGCTGCGATGGAGGAGTTTGGGTTCACGTCGCCCTTGGCTGCTGCGAGCTCTTCTGCTGTTGCTGCGCCTGCGGAGGCTTGTTCTGCGATTCTGAAGCGACCAGCACGCCCGCCGATCTGCTTGATGTCTGCAATGTTCAGAGTCTGTCGTGCGATACCGTTGAACTTGGTAGATGATTCGAAGATAATGCGCTTGATGGCCAGGTTAAGGCCCATGCCCACAGCGTCCGAGGCAACAAGAAAGTCAAAGTCGTTGTTGGGGTCATTGAAGAGACGAGCTTGTTGAGCGCGAGTTTCTGGAGGAAGTGATCCGTACACTGTCGCGACTTTGCGGCCAGTGGCTTTCTCAATTTGTCTCCGCAGGGCATGTATGCCCATGACTGAGAAGGAAACGATGCAATCGCCTTTGCGGAGTCTCCTCAAGTCGCCATCAAGAGAAGTCTCAGCAACCGCCAAGGGCGAGAGACGCTGGTAGTGGTGGATCTCCAGCTTCTCGCCGATGCTTGCACACAGCTCTTTGATGAGCGGCACTGTACGTTCCTCGCCACACAAGTGTACCTCTTTTGCCTTGACTCCCAGAAGAGCCTGGGTCCATGCCCAACCACGCTCAGCGCTGCCGATCATCTGAATCTCATCGATGACGGCGACATCCATTTCTTTGTTGAGCGGCATCATTTCCACAGTACATGCAGTCATGTTGTATGGACTATCATCTGTGGCGTCTATAGTCGTAACGCCGATTGGTAGGCGTCGTTCTTCGCCAGTGACCAGTGCGCATGGCTTACCCTTGGCATTGAGTCTTGTGAAGACTTCATGGGCCAACAACCGTAGCGGACCTGCGTATGCTCCTCTCGTGGCCTGCTCGAGTCGTTGCAGAGCATGATAGGTCTTGCCGGAATTCGTGGGTCCAACATGGAGATGAATGGTACGATGCTGCGCTCTCGTGGCCGGAAACCACTCTGTCGGATATCTCAAGTCTGCCATCGCCTTTTGATTTCTGATGTCTGATTCGGTGAAGCGTGCTCCAGTAACATGTCCGTAGAAGGCATACTTGACACGGTCCTCCAAACCACTTTTGCCTCTTTCTCGAAACACGCTGGCGAGGTCGTTGTATAACGATTTCCCTTCATCGATGCGAAAAGCGTTGCCTTGTGCGCCAGACATGATCGAGGATGTGAACACCTTCCATAACTTGCTGAAGCTGAAATCCCGTCCACTTTTGCCATCCCATTCCTGTTGATCTTTCGCCATCTGATCCAGTACAGGAGCTTCCTTGACATCTTCCTTCACTTTGGCCAGCACCTCCTGTAGTGCAGTCTTGAAATCTTGCTCTCTCCTGCCCCGGCCGCTCCATCCAGTGTTGCTGTCAATGCCCCATTTCGAGAGGTCTGCTTCTTTTCTTGAAGTCCTCCTCACAATGTTGTCGGTCCTGTCGCCCCTGCTGCGGTGATACACTATTTGGGGTTCGCGTTCACGTCCTTCTCTTGGGCCTCCCGTTCGGCGAACGATGTTTCTCTCGTGCGAGTTCGACTGCCATTCCTGCTGCCATTGCTGCTTTGGAGCACTCGCCGTAGAGCCGTATCGTTTCTGCTGTAATGCGCGTAGTTGGGCGCGGTAGTCACACCGAATGCATCGTGTGCTACTCCGCGATGCCACAATCATCGCTGAGTTCGCCACTGACCAGCCAGAAATGGAAGAGTCGCGTCTTTCATGTGGATGATGCGACCTCGATAACTTTTGGAGAGCTAGGTACGGGATACCATAGGGAGCTTCGGGCAGTAAAGGGCGCCGCGGCACATCGTCATAGCTTTTTGTGGTGCCCTGTCTGGTCTTGTCCGGGTCCCGCCAACATGTGCGGGCGGGCAGCATCGCGCGCTTTGTGAAACGGCGTGGCCTGTCTGCTGGACTTCTCTCCTACACGCTCTCCACTCGGCACAACCCTCGCAGCTTCACCGCAACTGCACACCGACGACCTCGAAATCTCCTACACCCACCCTCCGCGCCCACCAGACCGAATGCGACGATTACCGCCTTGAAGCGCCGTTGGTGAGCCACACAGCTCCAGCGCAGTTCCAGACATGGGGGTCTCCATTATAGACGCCCAGCGCGAGAGTGAGCACATTGCAACACACTTCAGGAGGAAATACTGATTTTGGACAAGTCATTCTCAATGTCATTCGACAAGTCACCCGCGACGACGTACGATCCTCCATCTTGCTGCCTTGTCCTACATTCTCCTAACGATTTCGTCCTACACAGTGGAAAGTGCTCGTGCTCGACCCACAGTCACGGAAGTTGATCGACAATGTGGTCGACCAAGATGTCATCCTCAACGAGAATATTATGAGTATGCGCAGACAACGACGCAATACGGAACACAGCCTGACGAAATGCAGGCATCGAGCTGATCACTGATCGACGAGCGACGAACCGCGACGCCGATGCCATATACCTCATTACACCTCAACCATGGATCGTCGATTGTGTCATGGCAGATTTCGAGAAACGGAAGTACAGGAGGTCGCATTTGGTGTGGACAAGCTGTGAGTTGGTTATGCGGGGAACGAGAGGAGAAATGCTGACGGCAAGGACAAGTGCTACCGCCTGCACTGAGAGAACGAATCGACAAGTCGCCGCTTCGAGACCAGATCGCACTCTTCAAAGTGCTGAATGTAGAGTTCTTCCCGAGAGAATCACATCTGATCACTTTCCGAGATCCGTGGAGCTTCCCCATACTGTACCACCCGGCATGCAACAATCTCGTCAGACAACATTTAGAAGATCTGGCTCAGAAGGTAGGATGGTCAGATGCAGGACGTAGGATTTAAGCTGAGGAGAATACAGGTTGTCGGAGTGTGCGTGGCCCTCGGAGAATATCCCACGATACGATACTATCGACCCCGGACGCCTACGCACGAGGCGAGCATTCTGTGCTCACATCTGGCGAGATTCGTGCAAGACGAGCTTGATCTATATGCAAAATTTCACGACGATTTTCCCCCTGCAACCACGAGACCGCGAGGAGTTCTATACATTGTCGATCGATCGATGGACCTCTATGCGCCGATACTGCACGAGTTCACATATCAAGCGATGGCACACGATCTACTGCCAATTAAAGAGGGCGACAAAGTAACATATCGCATGCTGGTCAACGAAGGTCAGCCCGACCAGGCAGATAAGGACGTCGAAATTTCAGAAAAGGATAAGATCTGGGCGGAGAACAGGCATCGCCACATGGTCCACGTGATAGGGAAACTCGAATCCGATTTCAAGACATTCCTCAAGAACAATGCCAACTTCACCAACAAGGAAGCGGAAGGCGTCCACTTGAACACGATCAAAGACATGATGGCAGGGTTGCCAGAATTCACACAGATGAAGGAAGCATATTCATTACATCTTGGTATGGCGAACGAGAGCATGAACCGGTTTCAGAGGCAAAGCCTACCCGATGTGGCGTCAGTAGAACAGGTGGGCAACACAGTTGAATATTCCTGTACATTCCTCCAACTAACGCGTAGACTCTCAGATACTTGCGACTGGCCTCGACGAGGAGTATAAGAAGCCGAAGGGAGTCGCAGCGCAAGTGGTCGCTACGTTAGATCAAGAGGGCGTGATACCACCAGATCGACTGCGTCTGCTGATGCTCTTCATATTATGGAAAGATGGTCTCGTCCCAGCCGACCTTCAAAAATTACTCGCACATGCACAACTACCGCCGCAAGATGGTGAGGCAATCCACAACCTTGAAGTACTGGGAGCGCGGACGACACGAAACCTCAAAGATTCTCGACCTATACCACAACCTCTGTTCCAACTCAAGCCGCCTCCAATGACAGTCCAGGAGGAGTATGCGCTCAGTAGATACGAGCCCGTGCTGCAGAATCTGCTCGAAGCACATGCAGCCAATAATCTCGACGCCACAGTGTTCCCATACACCAAGCCGCCGCTCGATATGAACGATGGAATGCAGCAACAGCAAGCAGCCGCCTCGCTACGATCTGCCAAGCCAACATGGGCAAAGACGCGGACAGCCAACGCGGGGCAAGAAAACCGACAACGAGTGATCGTCTTCATGGCGGGAGGTGCAACATATTCAGAAGCGCGCGCATGCTACGAAGTGGGAAGACAAACCGGAAGAGAAACCTTCCTCGTCACATCACACATGCTCACGCCGAGTTTGTTCGTTCGACAACTGGGCGATTTATCTGCTGACAAGAGGCGACTCAATATTCCAGCAGAGATGCCCAAACCTCAGGCACCGCGACACTTGTTTGAGCCTGACGAACAGCCGAAGCCCAAGCCTGCCCCTGCGCCCGTACCACAAGCGGCACAGAGACCGCCGAATGCGCAACCGCCGACACAGCAAATGGGAGCTATCAATTTGAATGGAGGAAGACCGAATGGAAGTGCGCCTAGTGCGCCAGCAGCAGGAACACCAGCGAAGCTCCACAAAGATAAAGACTCCGAGAAGAAAGAAAAGAAGAAGCATCATTTTGGTTTTGGCAGGAGTAAAGACAAGTGAGCATCTCTTTGTAAGGGTCAATCAGACAGAGACTTTCGAAGATTGAGCTGCTCTGCAACCAGTGCCAGGCATATACCCTCTCTCTCGATCAATCGAGCAGTACCCTGACTCAAACAGAGCCTTTCACGGCACGCACTCGCGGCTGCAAGCCTGAACGAGACAAGATAGTAATCAGATATCAAAAGAATGTGTCCAGAGTGTCGATGGGCTGCTGATGTGCTTTCGACATTGAGTTGATGATCGAGTTGGAAAGGTGACTTTGCTATGAAGCATCAAAGCTGCCAGAACAGCAGCATCATTTTGCGGAAATTCGTACTAATCTATATATTCCATCATTTCATCCAGCTGGCGGATCGAATCGTGCACTAATGCAGAGAAATCGCATTTTGAAATGGCCAGTGAAGACTTTTTCAGCTACCTCTGCCCCTTAAGCTCTTCCTCCACTTGCCTCACCACAATCTCTCTCACTTGCTTCCAATCGGCCTTCGACTCGGTGATGCGCTTTTCCAATTTATCTAGCCCAATGAATTGTTCTGGCAGCACAGTCTCGAATGTGAAGCCTGGGACGTCTTGCAAGGCCAGCTCGACGGCGTGAGAGAACTTCGCAGGATGTGCTGTTGCAAGAGAAATGAGATGTGTTTCCTTGGACACAGTCTGAGCTTGTCGAAGTGAAGCCGCAACACCAATTGCAGAGTGAGGGTCGAGGATATAATGCCCATCGTGAACCATCCCCGTCGTCGCAGGTTTGGCGTTACCATTCGTCTGGTGCTTAGCAGCTGGTATTGACCAGTTGTAGACTTCTTTGATCGTCTCGATAGTTTGCTTATCGCTCACTCGCTCAGATTCGAAGTCCTTCTTTGCAGCGGCGAGGATCTCCTTTTCCACGCCGAAACCTCCGTCCTTCTTGAGTGCTTCCAGCCAGCCTTTGACTTTTGATCCGGCTTCCATTCGGCGTCTGTTTGTTTCTTCTGTTGTGCTTGTTTGGAATGCGAGGTACCAGAGGAGTCTTTCAAAGTTGGAGGATACGAGGATGTCCATTGCTGGGGCGTAGGTCATTTTGACTCCGCTGGGGTCTGCTTTTGCCCCATCTTCGACTTCGGCTCCCCGCCTTCGATTTCTTTGCCGTGTCGGGCTTGCTTTTCGTAGTATCCGGTCTTCCAGAAGCGGTGGAGGATGTCGTTCTCGTTCGTTGCGATGACGAGCTTGTCGGTGGGCAGACCCATGCGTGAAGCGAAGTAGCCGGCGAGGATATCGCCAAAGTTGCCGGTTGGGACAACGAAGCGTGCAGTCGGGTTTGTGGTCGCGGTCTGTCGTGAGAGCGTGAAGTAGGCGTGAATGTAGTATGTGATCTGGGCAAGGATGCGTGCCCAGTTGATGCTGTTCACAGCACCAAGGCGGTGAGTGGAGTTGAGCTCCTGGTCGGCGAACAGCGTCTTGAGAATGTCCTACAAGATGTCAGCGGTGCTTCGACTAAGAAGTCGCACTTCATACCTGACAATCGTCAAATGTACCCTCCACAGCCAGATTGTGCACGTTCGCGTCTGTTACTGTAGTCATCTGCGCCTCTTGAATTGGGCTGACCTTGCCCTTGGGGTACATGATGAACACTGAGACATCCTTCTTGCCTCGCAGTCCGTAAATGGCTGCTGAGCCTGTGTCTCCACTCGTCGCGCCAATGACAGTCAGATGTTCTCTGCTCTTGCCTTCCTTCTTCGCATTTCTCCTCACGAGGAAATATTCGAACAAGTTACCCACGAACTGCAACGCAACGTCCTTGAATGCGAAAGTCGGTCCGTGGAAGAGTTCGAGCAGGTGGAGGTTCTTCTTCTCGTCGAGGGTGACAATAGGCGTGATATCTGAAGCGCGGAACGAGGCGTAACTGCGTTGAATAATGTCTTTCAAGTCTGCTGCTGGGATCTCGTCGGGCGAAATGTAGAGGGAGAAGATCTCGTAGGCCAATTGCTGGAACGTGTAATCTTTCCATTTGCTCAGGAAGTCGGAGGGCAATTGAGGGATCTCCTCGGGAATGAAAAGGCCTCCATCGCTGGCGAGGCCCTTGAGGACGACTTCCTCGAACGACAGCTGCAGCACTTTTCAGCGTAAGCTCCAATGCTACTCCAACCGTGAACTTTTTTGGGACTCGCAGTCGCAGGGTTGGTGGGGCCTCAGACATACATCGTAGGAGCCGCCTCTCGTGCTGAGATAGCGCTGCGAAGGACTGTGCGACACCATTGTGTTTTTGTGTTATTGTTTCGACTGCAGAACAATTACTTCCTGCGTGTCTCTTTGACGTGACTGTTTATCGTCTCGCCGGTCCGGTGAGTCGCATTGGCTTGGACCCCTCCTCGCCGAACACCGGACGAGTGCCCTGCCAAGAGACCGCGTCTGTCCTCCGACTTCATCTCGTACAACCACGTCCATCCGACAACACACGTGCCATCACTGATCTATTGCGGAACGTCAGATGTCACTTCCAACCTCTACTATACTGTCATGTCACTCACAGAACATGAAGAATAAGATGCTTCGTCCTCAAGGATGATGCTATTGACGATGCGACAAATTGCAAGCCAAGGGGCACACTAATGGAGACGATATACCATCAAGTACGAAGGGACACGGCGCATAAACGCGGAAACAAGCACGACGACATCGCGGGTGAGAACTTTTTTGGCATTTGTAGCTAAAGTACATGCGCATGCATTGCGACATCTTCGAAATCGCTCGCAGAAGTGAAAGCATGTTTCGTGTTAAAGAGCACTCTTGAGACTCAAAACTCGACAGCCTTGGACGAGTATACAATTCGGGTCCTGCAGGTACAGCAGCGCAGACCAAGTTCCTCGACAAATCAAATGTAAAACTTTTCAAGACCACCGTACCTGCCATTGTGTCTGGCGGAAAGCAAACCACAGCTGGAGATGATCGTTGTACTTTGGAAACTTCAGAGAAGGCATCGTCAATCTTTGCATACTTGAATAGCGCCACAACAGATCTCGTTTCTCAGCCAGCTAGAAGAACCAGCCACGAGAGCGACGCGTCTGGAGCTGAGGGCGGCCTTTGTCGCCTGGAACATCACCGTCGGTCGATGCCTGACGAGAAGAGGAAGATGAGCCGCTGCCAGCATCCTTGCCGGAGGAGCTCGAACCAGTTTGCTTGCCTTTGCCCTTATCTGGGCGCCCCCGACGATCATCGCCACGGCCGCTCGATCCTTCGTCCTCTTCGGGCACTGGCTGGAGCTTCTTCTTGAAACTGCCAGCGCTGACTTTGGCTATGGTATCGCCTTTGCTGGGCCCAGTGCTGTACCCCGGGCCGTATGCACCCTGATCGGTGTAGAAGCTCTTGAGTGCTGGACGACCCGAGCTTGATGGACCGGCGACGGGGGTACGGTCTTGGTCTTGGACTCCGCTGTTTGTGCTGCGAGATACATCGCCAGACTCGAAAGGTGGTTTGTTGGCTTTTGAAGGACCGTATGGGCCTTGGTCGGTATAGTAGGCACGCAAGGGCGGACGCTCAGCCTGATGCGGGATCTCCGCCAACTCGAGCTCGCGCTTCTTTAGCTCGCGCATGCGCGCCTGAGTGTACGGGCTGTGACCGCCATACCAGGAGGGGTCCATGGCGTAGTCGTGGTCTTGTGTTGTTTTCTTGTGTTGTGCTGTTCTGGTGTTGCGATCTGTGGTCTTGCAGTTGAGCCCCGATGATGTTACAGTTGTGCCTTTGTGGTTAACCTGCGAGGTTGCTGATCCGAGAGGCTTGCTGTTGGGAAGAGCAAAGAGAAGAAATGATCAGTTCTTTTATGGTAAGATCGTAGTGTCTGCGTACGGAGTGAATGTTGCGTTTGGGACACGCATGGCTCGTGCACGCATGATCCTGCCTCGAGGTGAATGAAAATTGTCTTCTGCCATTGCTCACATGATCTTAGCACCAACTTGAGCTACGAACACGCTTGACATGGGAGCTTCAGCTGAATGACTTGGCTTTTGCGCAGTTGGAAGCCTGGAATCTTAGACAACCTCCACCTAGGCCTTTTTGGAACGATACTGTTTCGGTCGATGTGGAGCCAAAGGCCAGCCACATGGCTTCCATGACATGCCATTGCACGGTGCAGATCATGCTTGGAGCGACACTCGGCAGCTGGAAGACATGCCAAAGGACCGGAGGCACGAATGATCTGGGCGCAGGTTCCGGACAGTACTGGGCACCACGTAATGTCGACCGCAGATACCAGCAACGTGACCTTTCGACGAGCGCCAGTGTCAAGCCACGCCATCTCCGTCTCGCGAACGCGAGCGGAATCCAAGGTATCCGGATGTCAAGCAGATTGCCTGCTGCAGGAACCCGAGACTAGACCCAGCCCGCTCGCATGGACCTTCAGCGCAGAACCTGCTTTTCCTGGACCTCCGTTTGTATCTGACATCATGCTCTGGCCCATAAAACGAGCCTGCTCTTCCTCTCACAGCTTCTTTCTCTTCACATCCATACTCCTATACTCCATTGCACTTTTCATTATATATGCAGCATCACCAAATTTTATACTCACAGACACAGAAGAAGCAGGCCGACACTATTGTGTCTGCTTCCGGCGAGTCAAGAAAAGTTTTCGCACTGCTCAAAACTGGATCAACAGCAAGCATCCACAAGAGGCTCTCAAGCCTGCTCTGGTGGTCCCTTCGATCCGGATACTCTCTGCCCGTCCTGTATACGCCTAGGATCGTGGAAGTCGACATTGGCCTCGTAGAACTCAGCGAGCAAACATGACGGACCAAGACCCAGATCAACGTTCCTCATCAGGACAAGACGGAGAGTGCTGACTATGAAATCGCACAGCTCCGTGAGCAGATCTCATTGCTGGAAGAACAGAAGTCGCTGGCTATACTCCAGAAAGTGGCGAGTCCCTTCTACCGACAGGAACACACTATTCTGCTGCTGCCGTTGAGAAACAGGTCTGCAGGATCGTATTACGATTCATCACTGCTCTCTTTCGCATCATGGAAGGACAAAAAGCAGGCAAAGCAGGATGAGGGACTCGAATGGTCGAAGAAGGTCGATTGCGAAAAGGACTGACCTGTCGTGTCGACAACGAGGAAGAGCCGATCCCAGAGCCGGAGCCTGACAATCTGATATGCATCTTGTGCGTCAGTCAAGAAGCCATGGCTGAAAGTGGTCGGAGTCGCTTTCGGATTGTCAACAACCGGATACCGGGCATCGAACACATGGTGACCTCGTCGCCCTGCTCTACGCCTTGACGGAAGCAGTGGAAGCATGGTGCAGCAACTTCAAGCCGTCCAGGAACTCATCAAGCCGTGGGTGGATGCTGGCGTTCGATGAGCAACCTTCTTGTTCAGCAAGTCGCCACTGGACATGCTGTCGTGCCTGTTGAGCTGGCGGGACATCATGAATCGCGTTCACCAACGGCGGTGTTTCACTGTGATTTTGTAAGCGATGCCGACAAGGACGATGAAATGCACGATCTGTACATCGATCTGGTCCCTACCGGCTCTCACAACCGTACACCAACGACTAATGAATCGAGTCGCCCAATATACAATGACTCGACCAGAGCGTTCAGCTGTTGATGGGTCCCGAGTACGTCGCTCCGGTCTTGCTTTTCGCTCGCAAGGGCTCACTGCAGCTACATCTCAGAGACCAGGACCCGCGTTACGTCTTCTGATTGGGGTCCAGCAGCAGGCTTTCATCAACGACGCCCTTGAGCGTGCCTTTGACGTTCGAGGTAGCATCCTGATCCACACGACGCCGGCGCACAGAGCCCAGAATCCTACGAACGCGTCACTGCCGAGCCTTCCCCGCGAAGTCTTGGGTGATGGGCCAGACTATCGAGCCTACTTCCTGCCGGCATTCCTGACAACCAATACATTTCACTTTTCCAGCCACGCCGACTTCGTGTGGTGGCACAGCCGGGGCATAAAGTATCTTCGACAACGAAGAACAAGACGGAAAGACGGCCCTCCGATCACTTTGCTAGCCGTCTCCGCAGAGAACAGAGGGCCGCAGAGCTCACGGAGGCTCATGAGCTCATATATGGTGGCGATCTGGGCGCAAACGATTCTTCGCGGACAAACATTCGCTGTTGAGATTTGATCTCTGGACTCACAAACAGCCACATCGGCCGATCGATCCGATTGCACACGCATGCGGCTTCAAAGTGTCGTCTACGAAAGATATCTGGTGTCGATTCTGTGCCTCCGGGTACTCCTCTCCCACAACTTGCGAGGTGTTTGTCCTGCGCGGCAAGCGTGAACTTGACGCTCCTGTTTCTTTGGAGATGTGTCGGTGCACTGGGTCACCAAACTCAGCACTTTCGTGTCTTCTCACATCGCCAGCAGAGAAGCTACCATACGCCACAGTATATCATTTCGGATTCAACCTACTATACTCTCCTCCTCAGTCAGTCTCTACTTCGACTGGCGCTACATGGGGAGCGTCGCCCTTCCTGTGGAGACGATCACCACAAGAACGTTCAATGTCGAAGCCGCTCGCCTGCGGGCCATCGATGTAGGCGGCAATACAGACATGACCGACGGAATTACCAGGCCCTGTCCAGCCCAGTTCGGAGGCCCAATCCTCCACGAGCTACGACCCAAGCTCAGACGGCTCCTCAGACAGGCCATTCTTTTCGGACGACGGACAGATCCTGGACATCGACAGTCCATCGGTATCAAGTGACTCCAGCGACGAGGAAGAAGGCCCGGAAGAAGGCTCGGAATACAGCAGTGGAGATCGTGGCGGCCCAGGCGGCATACGGATATCAGCGATGGAGAATCCGTGTCTAGTTCAGAGGAGCAATCGTGCGCTACTTACAATATGTCTACATCAAGTGACTCCAGCAACGACGATCAAGACGGAAACAGCGACAGTGGTCATCCAGGCGTGAATCCAACGCGCACTCCTCGCACGCGGCTCCGATATTGGACCATAGCAACAACTTCGCGCCGGTCTGCCTCTATCATTGTCATGTAATGCAGGAACAATGAATCCCCCGGCCGAGTTCATCGCCAACGTCCGCCTGGGTGCAGTTCGCGCCGAGCTAGAGCACTTCGGAGCGCGAATTGCAGTTCACTACCAGAAATTGGTCGTTCCATTGATCAGAGTCTTCTTCCACGATGGAGAAGAGGCCAGTCGTGCTGTGGTCATCAATGGCACAGCCCTCGTCCAGACCCATTGTTGCGACATGACGTGCAGGACTCTTTCTCCAAATCTCCACGCTCTGTCAACGTGCGCTCGAGCGCCTCGTCTAGTGCACGACGGTGACAAAGAACGAAGTCCATTCTCATGGCGGACAATGGCTCTGTTCAACTTTCACATCCCGTGCCTGAGGTCCCCGTTCACTTGCACACACGGGTTGTGGAAAGTGATGAGCGGCTACACTTCACTCGCTGCACCCTGCGCGCTGCTGCAGATATACTCTTCACCTCCATCAACATTATACTCTTCTGCATCATACACGAGAGCAGACTTGCAAGCACTCGACCACGCAGATACCAGCTTTTCTGCACTCATTCACGCAAGCAGCAATTGTCCCGATCAGCTCGAGCCACATAAAAGCTCAATCACATCGACAGGCGACATGAACGACACGAGCGACATGAAGAGGGAGGCGGAGACCGCTGCAGTTGAACAAGTCCTGAGCCAGGACCTAGAGTCTCTCGACTGGGACCTCTGCGACATTGAGGATATGCAGGCGGATGAGTCTGCCCCCGACACGCGCTCTTCCACAGACAGCAAGGACAGCAAAGATACCAAGGCTTCTTGCTCGCACACTGACGACTGGGACACGGATGCTTCCAGTGTTGACGAGTTCGAGGACGCCTTTGAATATATCAGCCAAATGGAAGCCGCTCCAAAGACCATCGAGGACCTTCAGCAATTACACGCCGTTCACGTCGCGGGCTCTCATCAACACATCGTCCCTCCCTATCGCATCAAGGGAGAGATAGCGAATCTGCTGACGACGACATTCCATCCGAATTCACCAGAAGGCCAGGCAATCCGAGCCAAGTACCGGGCTGAGTATGAGAAATACCTGAAAGAGTACGAGGCCGAGCCAGATCCCCAATACGACCACTGGGAGCTTGACCGAGCTATCGAGAACCTCAACGACCCCCGCAAGTTTGTCAAGGTCGTCCACATCCGGGGCTACACGGAAGAAATCCACGTATACGCCGAAAGCGTTGTGTGTGATGAAACCTGTCCTCAATTCGTGGACAGCATGGCGAAACAAGTTGGGAGGGCTGCTCAGAGGCTGAGAAGGGGTTGGTGGGACGATCTCGACCTGGGATCACTGTTCTAATTGAACGTTGGAGCAGCTCGCCATCGATAAGAACAAGATACGCCTACCAGCCTTCCGCCGGTGAGAAGCGAAAGCGTGGCAAGAAGGACGCCGGCAAAGGCCGTGAAGCCAAGCGTCGTTGCACCAACAAGTAGGCGCGACTTTGCATCAAATCATCACACCAACGAAGACTTTCCCACCACGCCTGACTACATGGTCTCCCCGCATCCATGAACCTGTCACTTCATCGATCGAATGCACGCCTAGGCGAAAGGAGCACGATTGAATTGATTTGGGCCCCCGAGCGTCCGCGGTGCCAAAAGATGCTGCAATCGTTCTGCTCTTTGGAACCACAACAATAAGGAAGAACGACATGCGAGCCGTTGCTGTCCTTACTGCAGATCTGGTGTCGGATTGCTCGGGCATTTTCGTACCACTGGCAAGGAGAGGAGAGAAAGAAGAACGAGGAGACATGTGGTCGCATATCGGACTTTCTCAACGATGGTGCTGGCTCCTGGGGTCAGCAGAAACTCGGGTGTCTGGGCAATATGAAGGCTGCGGTTGGCGTCACTGCTATCAAAGCGGCTGTTTGGGAGTATAGAACAAACAACATCATCAATTGATCTCGAATTCCAATATCTCTAGTCTCCTTGTGCCATGTTATAACGTACGAGAGCGATTACTACTTACAACGTCCATCAGTGCTTGGTGGAGGTGTCTCGGAGGACTACAGCTTGCATCTCTGGCACATTCTCAGCCACTGAAGCATACAACGACATGAGACACCGTTTCTGCTGACTAAGATTCTTGGAGCATCTCACAGGTAACGACATTGCCTGGTTGCTTGTCGAATGCCAGCGGAGACTAGTGACAGGGTATGATCGAACATCGAATCGATCCCAACATACTTGCCCCCGATGTCTTCCGTTTGTCTGTGCCATTGTTTGCTCTTATTGAAACATGCTCTGTTGCCTCCTGACTTTGCTCCTGCCTCCAATCGTTCGAAGTCCGAGATTGAAGACGTTCGCAGCCCTCATGGCCTGCTGCTAATATTTCTTATATTTATCGGAAACTACCCTATATGCTTGTCCGAGCATGTCTTGCCACTCTATGCCGTTTCTCCTCTCAGCAATCTGGTCTTTGGCAACATGTTCGAACCCGATGCAGAGCAATGCGCCTGTACGCAAGCGATCACACCGGTCACTCGAGTCTCCAAATCGACGAATTTGTGTACACGACCTTCACTTTCTCGCTAATCACGGTTATCGAGGTGAACGATGGTGAAGAGGCGATCGTCCGTCTCTTCACGATCCATCGGATGCATACTGCACTCTTCAGGGAGCTCTCTGGTCTGTTTCGGTTGATACTTGTTCTGGGAACATCCAACAGCAACATCAAGGCAATTGTCTTCAGCACAGCGAGAGCCGATTTCCCAGCCTCCACCACGAAGCTTTTGCACAATTTCAATGTCGACACCGAAACCCACGATGCCCGTCTCACCAAAGGGAAATGTCAACAGCAGCTCTCCTGAGCGTGGAAGCCCTGATTCAACCGGTCTATCTGCCCACGCATTCCAAGTCGTGAATAAGTCCGATCCTGATGAAGCTATTCCACATAGCTTTATCGATCAAGACATGATGGCGGATTCTCGCAACGAACTCATCGGACCACCCAACGCACTTGCACGCCTTATGGCCGATCACTCTGACACAGAAGAGGATCCCATGATGATGGCACAGATCGGCCTCGTAGAAGACGATTGGGAGTTCGCTGATGCAGAAGATGAAGACACTGAGCCGTCCCATTATTCATCGACTTCAGCTCTTATTGAATCTCGCGACGAATCTGACGACTTCCAGGAAGTCACAGAGGAAGAAATCAAGTCCAGCAACGACCTAGCAATCGTTCACGACCAGCATATCCGCGCTCTGGCTTACCACGTCGTGCCACCTTACCCCATACCACCTCAGCATGCGATCTTGTCAAAGCTCGAAGACAACAGCTTCGCTGGCCAGGTTCGTCGCCACAAGGCATTCATGAAAGATTGCTATCCTGGTAACGGTGAACAACGCAAGGAGGCCATCAAGAAAGCGAACGAAGGATTTCCACGTTACGGCTCCCCTGAGACCTTTGTTCGAATTGTTCATATCGATGGCAAGGCGCAGGAGGTGTCAAAGTGGCAGAATACAAAGTGTGACGACACTTGCCCTATGAAGAAGAAGTCGTTCCTCAAGAAGCTGGTAGGCGTTCCTGGCAAGCTATTGGGCAGCATGCCCTATGGCAAACTGTCTTAGGGAAGCTGCCGCCTGAGTCCATTGTTGAGAAGGGAATGATTGCATTGTCAGAGACATGTTCAGGGCAAATGCATGCCGCTTTGACGTGGATCGATTGATGGTAGTCTAGCTGCATGATACATGTCTAAGAGTGTTTGCTATCTGCTGGAGCTTCGTTAGTAGATAAATCGATGCATTTTCCGTCAATCGTCCCAATACATTTTCAGTCCTTGGTTCATTGCTATATCTATCTTCAAACACCTTATACGCCCGCTCGCTTCCTGTCTGTCACTGTCACCACTGCAGGCGAGCTATCTTCATGCGACTCTATTTTGAAATCAGCCATGATGCCCCTGAGAGTGGCACAACGTGCACGCACCTTTCGCCTGCCCGTGGCCGAGCAGTCCGATCCGAAAACAATGCCCTACACAGCATCTGCTACACCTCAAGTCGAGCACATCCTCCCTACACAACGCACCACTGCCAACTCAGGCAAGTTGACGCCGAATGACAAAGCGAAGGAGAAGACCTTTATGGACCACCGGGTGGAGCCTTCGCTCGTGGTGCTCTGAGAACAAAGGCATTGTTGAAGGTGCGACTCTTCACTCGCGAAAACGTTACATTGCAGTGATTGAGCGACTGTGAAGTGTCAGCACAACGTCTTCGTGCTTCGTGCTCGATACAAGAGCAACCTTCCGAGCGCTGTTCTTGTTCCTCTTCTTCTACCATAACTCAAGAACCAGGACCAGAACAAGAACGGTCGCACTCAGTCGCAACAGCAAAGCACACGCAGACTTCACTACTCTCTACACCGTCTAACACCTATCAAACCATCAATCATCAAGATGTCGACCCCATTTTCGAACAAGAACGTCAGCAGCTCTCCGGAGCAAGGCACTCCAATGTCGACCAAGACACCCGCGCAGCCTAGTCATCAAGCCATCGAGCCCCCTACGGCCATCGCTCGCATGATGGCAGACCACTCTGACGACGAACAAGACCCAATGACCATGGCGCAAATCGGTCTTGGGCAAAACAGCTTGGAAGATGTCGATGAGGAGAACGACGAGCCTGCACACTCCTCCCCAACTCCCGCGAAAGTCTTCAATGACCAGGAAGACTTCGAAATGATCGATATCCCAGACAGCAAAGACCTTGCATACATCCACGAGCAACATGTTCGTGCGATGATGCACCACCGTGTGCCGGATTATCCAATTCCTCCAAAGCACGCATCGCCAATCGGACTCGATGACGGGGGCCGCGAAGGCCAGCTTCGTCGCTGGAACCTCTTCGTAGAAGAGCGTTACCCTGACACTGCTGGCAGTACACTGTTGCTCAAGAGAGCCATGGAAGATGACCTTCAATATGCTCCACGACATGGCAGCCCGAATCGCTATCTGCGAATTATCCATGTCAAGGGTGAGACCCTGGAGGTCCACAAAGACGACTGGTACCCGTGTGACCACACTTGCCCAGCGCGAAAGAAGACGTTCCTGGAGAAGTTGACGGCGGCGTCTGGGAAGTTCTTGGGGCTGCGCTGAGTTCGAGTTGGACTGTGATGGTTGCATTTGAGACGGGAATTGTTTTGTTTGCAGGTTGGTGATTCCGGGAGGATGGCAGAAGCTTTCATCTGTTTGGTTAAGTTCAGCGCTCGCTTGTAAGTTGATTAAATTTTGGCATGAATAGAAGAATCCGCACATGAGCTCCACTCACCTTATGTCCCCAAGTTATCCGTTATCGAGTACCTTGATTTATGGCCGCTGGTACCAGGGTCGGTCCTTGCAGATCTGGCTCCCGATTGTGATATTAGTACCTGAGGTGGTGTTTGTAATGCTGTGATCAGTTAGGAAGTCCTCATCACACGCGCAGAAAGTGCGACGCCATGCCACTTGATTTGAACTGCAAAGATGGTATCATATTAGCCATGCTTTTCTATAGTCTATCGTACACGATCATCATCGTCAGCCAGATCATCGCCAATACTCATATGTCGATCCCACCATTCCTTTCTCTCAGGCTGTGTCTGCTGTTGCTGCTCACTAATGATGCTCGTCCTTCGCTCCTGTAAACTTTTGCGATGCATTTCATAGTCCGCTCGTTCTCTAGCCAGGCGCTCTTGTGCCTGTTCTGCTTGTAATATTCGTCTGTCACTGCCACCACTTCGAGTCCGTCTGTGCATTGGCGGCTTAGCTCGTGCGGGACTCTGAACGCCGCCTGGTAGTGACGCGTTCGATGGTTTATGTGTGCTGGCCTGTCCTGTAACGCTCATGCTCCAACGTTTGATCGAATTTAGTAGGCCATTCTGTGAGTTGTTCTCGTCTGGCTTCTCCTGGGTCGAGGGAAATGCACTGCTCTTTCTCCTCTGCTCATCGATCCATTGTCGACTAAAGCAATATCTCCAGAAACAGAAGCTGCCAAAGAAGGTTCCGTCGCTGCCAGGGATGTGCCGCCAGGGCTTCTCCCGCCAACAGAAAACACAAACATCGCAAAATCCCATGATATTTTGGCAGAATATATTGAGCACCGAAAAGGCGAAAATTGGATGCTGTGCGTAGTAGTCGCTGTAGGTCAAGGTATGGTTGATGAATGGAAAGATCCACAGAAGGAGATACATGACCGGATAGATGAAGAGCAGCCTCAGTTGTCGTTGTATGGCCTTGCGGCGGCTCTGCATGGCTCTTGACGCTACATTTCCCGGGGCGCTCGGCGTTGTTGCCAGAGTAATTTTCTGTTCTGTAATTGGCGCCAGTGGTGGCTGCTCGCTACACGACTGTCGAGAGGCTGCTGTCGAAATCGAGCCTCTCGGTCGGGTGAGCTCGATTGGTGGAGCAGCGAAATCCTCTGCAAGTACACCGTTGGCCGCAGAAATTTGTCGACTGCCGCGTCGTGATGATGGCATACTCCTGCTGGTCAGGGGAAGCGGCCCCGGGGGTGGCAAGTCGAACGGATTGGCTGAGCTGTTGCCGAAGGGTGATGCCCAATTCGGAACGGACTGTCTCCTGTTCGGGTCTGCGCGAGGGAATGTGTTCGATGCACCAGAGTTCTTGCTGTGCATTGGTGCGAGGATGCTATCATCGTCGGGCGCGATGTCGTCCTCGCCTACCAGCTGCTTCTCAATCGTCGCAGCGTCTGAGTGCGAAGACATGTTCCGTTGCATTGCGACTGATTTGATAGTGGTTGGGGCATTGCTGGTCGCCCCTGGGCTGTGATCGGGAATACCAGCGCTTGAGCTTTGGTCCTGCTCCTGGCCAAAAACTCTGAATTCGTACCCTACGTGCCGATATATTCTGACAGCAACTCCCATTACGAATGTCCAGTTGAGGTATCTCGGTATCCAAGAGAGCGCGAGTCGATACCAGATTGGGCGTATAGGCAACGAACAAAATCCACCTTGAGAGACGAAAGCAGGGCCCGAATTGGCGAAGGCAAGCGAAGTCATAAGATTGGGTACCAGGACCCATCCTGCGAGGACGTACCATCTGATCCGATACAGGCCATCGGCTCCTAGGCGGGAATTCTTTGGCGGAAAAATTTGGAGCATCATGTGCAAGCTCATAAGCAAGATAGCACAATCACAAGCTTCCAGACCAAGCTGGAGGAAGTATCCTGTCGCCTGACAAAAGCTCGTTCTGGTGGATACATGGCCCGTTGCGAGTGTGGTCACGGAGAAGACAAGAAACCAGGTGGACTTCCAGAAATCGCCTACGATGAGAAGCAAGACCAGATCTCTTCGGAAGTTGCGTCGCATCATGCAAAACCAGTAAATCGCACATATGGCCGAAAGCATACTGATGCTTGCAAATGTGGACGCAATGACTTGTAGCTGATATTGCTGCCTCCGCGCGAGGACCGCTGAGGCATTGAAGTCGGGATTGTAGCCGAGGAAGCTGGCTCTTGGGTGCAGAGTCATGCCAAACTGGTCGGGTAGTGCAGCTGATTGCATCGTAGACATGGCGGCTGCCAGAGCAGTCGCCGGTAGCTGTGTGAGGCCATTTCCGATGCTGTCAAAGGCGCCCGGGAGGTCGTCATTCGAAGCCATTGGTGAGGACCAAAAGAGGTCACTCTACTTCGCATCGGCCGAATGCTATAGCGGCGGCTTTTGCACGCAGCCAGGACCAGAACCGCTATTCAGAGAGGCACTCATTTGTTCCGTCGACCACGATCACCAAATCATGGTCAAGAACGTGAACAATCAGCACTCGGATATCCTTTTCCGCCTGGACTCGCGGCTGTCGTCTGGGGAGCAGGGGCCTAGAAACGCGCAGAGATGTATCGCAAGCAGAAAGTCGACTTTGTTTGGGAATTGGCCCAGCGCTGTGGTATGCAAGCTTCCCTGCTGGCATGCGGCAAAAGACTCGGGCGTGGAAAGGACGTCTTGCGGCTCAGTTTGCTGTCGGTTCCGCGGCCAAGAACAATGGGCTCAACTTAAACTGCCAACCCGCGTCGGGCTCAACGTGTACTGCCGTGCAGAGATTGACAAGCTGCGAGCAACAGAAGCAATTCTCCTCGCTGCCCGCAAATTGATGCTGTAAAGTGTAAAAAGAAGGAGGATGTCTCCCTTGCATGCCAGCCGCGCGAACATGCGTTCGGATATGCTGTGCCCATGACTGGAATGCAAGAAACGAATAGGGCGAATGGAACACGTTCCGGCGATTCTCTTTGCTGTAACCGGTCGATCTCTGCCAGATGTAGGGTAAAATGTGCAGCCACTTCGGCTGATAGCTCGAAACAGATCAAGATCTGCACAACGAGGCGTCGTATGGCGCCGCCATTGGCATCCTCAGGCAGTCGCAACCGGTGGAATCCGTCATTTCTCCTACTGTGCAGCAGCCTAAAAAGCCATTAGGACGCCCCTAACGCCTCCATCGTGGGATTTTTGCGATCGCGATGCTTGACACGAACGCGTTGACCATGTAGACAGCACGTCACTCTTGCTCAACGGAGATACATTACCAAATTGGACTCACTTCTCGTGTCTTTTTCGGTCGCGAAAAGACGGCTTCTGAAGAGTACCAGCGAGATGGTCAAGTTGAGACCACGGCACGTTGTCTGAGCTGTCCCAAATTCTGCGGCTCAAAGGGTTCAGGCGACGTCTCCGCACTTCCTCGGCTGTGCAACGTGAGGAGTCGTGGCAGCTTGATGCGTGCTGTGAAATAGCAGATCTTGGTACAAATGAACTCCTCGGTGCTCGTTGGATGGTGAAAAACCGCTCCAGCTCAACGACCTGAGGATTCCGCGCCGAGAGGCGGGTTGCGCGTCGCGTTCCGACTTCAAGGCCGATCCGAGGCGCTCTCTGCTATATCGACGTCGTGCTCGAAGTCCAGAAGAAGGCTGTCGGCAGAAGCAGTATATATCGCGAGGAGAAGTTCATCTCCGCGTGTCGTTGTTGTACATGCCTAGGAACCGTGGCTTTCGGGAACTTCGAAGGTACCGCAACATACGCGCCAAGACCATGAGCTTTCGCGTGGTCATATGCATACTGGTTTCACAAGGTCGAACTCACTCTGGCAATACACTACACAGCCTCACAGCATGCGAATTCGACTACGTTCTCGACCATGGACAAGGATAGACTTACATCGTGTAAGAACCACGAATGGGGCCTCGCCTTAGTGCATGATATCGACCTGGTCGAAGGAACGCCAGACATATGCCTGATACTCGTAAGCTACATCCAAGCAAACTTGCCGTGTATACAGTGCTTGTGGTTAGCCTTGCTGGACGTGATTGGTTTGGCCCTGCGTTGAGAAGGGCATCATCTGGTCTTGGAGAAGGCTGTTATTCCTCACGCCGCGGCTCGGGAGCCAGTAATGGTATGTTGCCTCGCCCTGGGTCGCAGTGTACATAGAACACGGTATCTGGAGAGTTGTATCTCACACTGATGATGGCTCTTCGATGGATCCACGGCGGGAAGGCCGCCGTAGCCTGGCACAGCCCGACACAGGCCGGCACAGTCTGGCACAGCGGAGAGCGGATCTCATGCGGGGCTTGGCTGGACCTCACCAGCAATCTACTGTAATGGACCTTCGTACCGCTCTTCCAAGCGAGCAAACCACCACGCCAGAAACATGCTGAGTCGTACCCATCATCAAATTCGACGAACGGAAGACTCGCCTGTTCACACAAATCAGGCGCCTTCCGGGCCAGAAAAATCACATGACGGAAATTGCATGCGAAGCGGCAATGAAGATCACGCTCGAGCCATTCGTCCTGCAGTTCGGCGTTGAGTTCATCGCGTAGCGGCTCATCATCAAATTGATCCTCCCGTGACGGAAGATGCAAGCAAACAAGCAAGCAAGCAAGCAGAATGCAGCACAGCAGGAAGAGTCGGCAAAAAGCTGTCACACGTAGAGTCCTGCACCCGACTAGACGTAAACGGAGAAATTGCTGTCCCTTTGGATTCAATTGGGAAGGTCGAAGAATATTGGCGAAGAGCTCCCGTGTTTGTTCTTCCGCTTCGCGCGCCACGGGTCGCCCGGAATCCCTGCATGCATGTCTCACACCCATGCTGTGCAGGAGTGCTTGAGCGTGAGCGGCCCTTTCCCACATTTTTGATCTGACTCTCGGATGAGTGTGGAGGGTGCAGTTTCTGTACATGCCACGTTGGCCAACGTTCGCGTCATCGGGAGCCGATGCGTGCCGTGACATACCATCACGGTCACGGGTGAGGGGGATTAGTGAGCCGATATCTCAAATCGATCTACAGTACTACTGCTCCTGAAGGATTTTGGTATCGTTCTGAGAACGGCGATTTTCGCGGCGATAGCTGTTGTGGAGGTATCGAGACCAATAGAGAATCTGGCCTCGTCTATTTCGCGATCGTACAGGCCATGTCTGTGATCGCCAGTCTGTCTCCATAAATTGCACATCCGGTCTATCGTTCCGTCTGAACAGCTCATCAGTAACCCGCCAGAAAGACCCGCAGCATACGATGTGGAAAAAAAGCGCGGCCGCATCGCCGCGAGAAACCAACAGCACATCAAAGCTGTTTAGCTCCTCGCGTGAACTTCGTAATAAATCTTCGGCACCGAAAAGCAGCGAGCCGGTCATGACAATTGTCTTCCTGACTGGCGCATCAGAAGATGAATTGCTCGTATGTTGCTGACCGGGGTTTGAGGCACATTAAGCAGAATGAATTGCATATTGCTGCGCTTGTATATTCGATGGGGTTGGTGGTTCGTAGAGTTGTCACGCACATATAATCCGAAGTTCGCAAGGTCTTCACCGGTCGAGTTCCCCACCCCACTGCTTTCACGCTTGTCGACATGCCGCCTTGCGCCTGCGCCATCGACAGACACCATACCTGGTCCAGGCGTGAAGCCGAACATCGTGCAGCTCCACTGCCGCGTGCCTTCCGTCTGCCGCGGGTCACGGCGCTGTACGCTTGTGAGCCAAGTCCGGCATCATCCACGAATGACACGCCAAAGAAATCGAGCAGGGCGCTTAAAATGACAGGACTAAGCCAGTCAGGCACTGCTAATGACAATAAACATGCTTTAGACTCGAGTCCGTCCGGGCGTGAGCGGTCGCCTAGATGGCTCGGAGCGTCTGGCGCAAAGCGTCAATTGTGGCCCGCTTTGAACGTACACTTACATTTCCTAGTCAGGCCTCAGAGTGATGTCGTGAATACCGACAGCAAGGTAACGAGCTGTGAAGCGCAAATTGTGATTGTTGGTTGCTGAAGCTGCAAATGTCCGAGGGTGTTGGTATGATTCGAACGTGCATGAAGCTAACGGACTGCCCGACTGGCTTGCAGGCGCCCTCCATCGATTAGCCTTCACGGAGAGGCAGCAGTGCTCCTTCCTCCCAGATGCATCTCCCACTCCTGCGCTGGTCCTGTTAATGAGTCGTGACTCGTGAGTGTGGTAGAAGTCGTAGCCGCTAGGCTCCCAAACCCGATGAATTGCACGCCTCCAACTCCTCTGTGCCCTGAGGCCCAACTCTTATGTCCTTCTGATGTTCCAGTGATTGCGCTGGTGTCATCCCTGATGATCTTGCTACGCCGCATCTATTCTCTTTCTGTCTTCACCACAGCAAAGGAGCTCACGTGTGGTATGTTGCTCGCTGGTCGCACAAGGGCTGCGCTGCCTCCACTACTGCGCCGTCGGCCGATGCGCTTCTTCACCTCTGGTCGATTTGGACAGCCTTCATCGACATGCCTGGTCAACGTGTCAGTCTTGATCGTGCGAAAGATTGGGTGGTTGGAACATTCCTTCGAAGAGTGTCTTTGCGCGCAAACGCATTCTGACACATCGGGCAAGCGAAGTTACGGGCCTTCAAATGGACCTGTAGTGAAGCACAGTTAGCATGAAACACAGCGAAAGTTGCCTGTGAGAGTGGACGTACGCTTTGTTCATGTCGGACAAGATCTGTCCGTCGCACAAATCTCCTCGCGCACCCGCGGTATTCGCACGCATATGGATGTTCTCGTTGCGGATCATGGGTCATCATATGTGCCCTCAGATTGTACACACGCTGGAACATCTTCCCACATTGTCTGCACTGGCACGTGGAGTTCTCTGCTGTTGTGAAGGCTCGTTTTAGGCGAGCATCTGCATCACTCGTGTATGGACTGCCTACGGTGTTGCTGTCGTGTCCACTGTGTGGCACTGACCGCGTGGACAACGGCCATGAATTGTGTAGGTATTGTAGGTCGGCTTTGTCGTGTTTCACTGGTGCATTCGATGTAGCCCCGGGAACCGATGGTTCTTGTGCGTGCGTAGTGAAGATGTCGCTGGGATCGACGTGGGTCGAAATCTCGTCTGCTGACACTCCAGGAACAGAGTACAAGTTGCCTCTGCCTTGGTTGAGCGACTCTTCAGATTTGATGTCTGGTGGGCTGGGCGCCTGGAAGTATCCATCAGACTGTGCGTAGGGTGACGAAGCAATCAAGGAGGAGTAAGAGCTTTCGCTGTGCTCAGATTGCGCCGGCGATGTGCGCCCCGTGACTGATTCGTAAGCCGGCGTCGCAAATTCTGGCACTTGGTGCAGTGGTCTCCACTGAGCGTGATCGGTAAGTGCACTTGATGTCGGGTAGTACTGGTCGAACTGTAAGTCGCTCCGTGTGACCTCGGGGAACGTGTATGTGGGATGTGTCTGTTGAAGAGCCCAGCTCGATGGAATGTGCGGAGTGGGTAGCGCAGATGATGGGTTGTTGAACATCGCCTGAGTGGGAGTTTGTAGTGAATCCAGACCCATACTACAAGTCTCTGCTGGTAAAGTCATGGGTTGAGAGCTGGGGTAAGGATCCTGAGATGAGGTCCCGATCGAAGTATACATGGAGTTAGGATCGGTAATGTTGAACTTTTCATCTAAGTCGTGCAGAGCGGTGCCTGGCTGTCTCGTTTGTTCATAAGTGTAATGCTTCCAGTCTCCCATGCTGTCGTCGTCGTCGTTGTTGTAATGGTCTGCGGGGTAGAAGCTCATGATCGCTGCTGGAAGGAACCGCCGTGAAGGATTTGCTGCCGTCTTCTCGTCCTGAAAGGATCGAGTAGATATCTAGATCTTGTGTGACGAACGTCATAAGGCTCTGCACAATAGCGATATAGACAAGAATAGATGTTGAGAAAGAGGAGCAGGCAGTGTTGCTAGTCCCAGCAATAATGGTTGGACATGAATTCACAAAACCATAAGAGGCCGAATAGCTGAAGGGGAATGAGGACAATGCGCTGGTGGCGCGGGACTGGGTGCAGATATCCAGGGTCATGGCGGGCGAGGGTGTAGAGTCGACAGGCAGGATCAGGAGAGTTCGCATGCATCATGAGCTCCACATAGCCCAAAGAGCAGATGGTCGCAGCATGTGCAGCAGTAGCGTGCTCAGCCAGGCAGAGAGAAGGCTATGCCAGCATCGCAATGAAGAAACTCCGCACAGCGAGCGAGGCCGTCACACGGCTGTTGGCCTGGCCTTGGCACAACAAGGGCCCGGTCTTCGCACTAAAAGTCACCAAACCAGTGCAAGTGCCAGAAATCGATCATTAGGCGCATCCGTGCAGGTTGGATGCATGATCCTTGTTTATTCGCGCCTATGCAATTAGTCGCGCCTGCGGGGGCTTCGCCGGCTTGATGCCCAGTTGTCTTTCCAATCGGGGCCGGACGCTAAGGGCGTGGCGGTCGCATCGTGCATGGCCGTGTTTTTGCAAAGTTTCAGAGCACAATTACAGGCGCTTCCATGCATTATTTGCATGCATCTGCGCTCAGTCTCTTCTCCTTGACGAGAAGATCAGTCAAGACCTGAATTTGCGCGTGTAGATCAGCCACAACAGAGTTCAGCCTCTCAGCCGAATCGCTAGCCGCCGTAAAACCATGCGCAGACAGTCCTGCATGCGATCGTGCCGTTCGCGGCTGTTCTTCCAATAACGACGTCCGAGACATCGATGGGGCCTTTCGATAAAGTGGTCGGCGGAGGGAAGTCGGGGAGTTCTGACTGCGTTGGACGCCAGAGGAGCCGGTCTTCCGTCGATCTTCCAGCAGCGTAAGCGCCCTCTCATACAGCAGGATCATGGCCACTAGAGGCCAGTGCGTCGCTTTGAGCAGCACGATGCGAGCAGCTCGCAGTCGCTGCGGAGACAACACCAAGCGCAGCGGCCGAAGCAACAGAGGCAACAGGTTCTGTATCGGGCAATCAGCTCGGGATCAAATGACACGCGACTGCACACTAGATTGCCAGTAGTGCCAACGAGCGTGAAAGCATAGTGTGCAGGTGTTGGTCTGCGGAGCACCAACACAGTCGAGCAGCAATAGCGACCATGATTCGTCGACAGCAGCTCTCCACGGGACGGTGGGGGGCTTTGGAGCCAAGTCGTGACGTCCATCGGCCGACAGGTCATCTGAACGGCAGAGCAAATGGCGAACGCACGATTGGCTTGTGCTGATCTTTCGTAGAATCGTGCGCGTGCTGGACGTGAACATCCTATCTGCAAGTCCAAGTGTATGGGGCGCAGGCATGAGCGTCAACTTACAAGTACAGGATAAAAGTAGGTCAGGCGGTTAGAAGTCGAAGCCTAGAGGGTGCATCAGTGTGTGAATCTGACCCATTTCTGGAAGTGAGAATTACCTCCAGCACGTAGACACTGTAGCTGCGCTTCACTGTCAGCTTCACAATGTACTGCCACAGCACTGCCATGTCTCTCTAAACTTACACGAACATGTATTCGTCCCGAGCATGCTCCATGACCTGTGTTGTGGCAGAGAGAGCCTGTCAGCCAATCATTCTGGGCTGGGCGCTTAAGTGAAGCCCGCTGTTGGGCCGACCCCTGCACTCACCTTGTCAAGCTTGTTCGAGAGCAACGAGATCAGAGAAGTGATGAGCAGAATGTTAGTCAGTGCGACGAAGACCAACATGATCGGAGGTCCTAGAACGGGCGAGATCTGTGGCGGTCAGTCCGAATTGGGGGTCGTATTAGGAGCTTCAAGGCCGAACCTGGTCCGCAACATCCTTCGAACATGATTAGCGTGCAGTTTGATGGCACATTTGATGTGTTGGCTTACGAAACCTAGATAGCTTGAGCCGAAGAAGACCTTGATCAAAATCCAGTTCATGGCGCGGAAGCTGTACGTGCCTCGCGCCAGAAAGCTAAAGCATGTGGAGAATCCTGATGACATTAGCCATGATCTCAGAAATGCCGCAGTGACCTTCTACTCACCGAAGAACATGATGACAACCAGTGAAAGGAATTTGAGAAACTCGACAGTCTGTGCCAAGAAGTCAGTGGTAGTGGAGGTGATCGAAGTTGGAGGTCACGTGCCATGGCTTTGAGAACAGGCAAAAGCATGCCAAAGTATGGATGCAGACTCAGCAGTGAGCAAATCCTGTGATCGGTCAGTACCCGCTACTGACATCATGATCTGGCCCATTCGCACCTTGGTACCAGGAAGAGAGCTTCGACAGATAGGATGTCGAACGCGATATCGTTGACGTAGGAGTCCTGGTGCGCCAGACCGATCATCCTCGCGACGAAGAATGCTATGCCAACAAAGATGATCCCCAAGTCCCAGAGTGACCAGAAATCGGTAGCATAGAATGTCAAGCCGGCATCCTTGAACTCCACAAGCTCATTGTAAGAGAAGGACGCAAGCCAAACATACAGCATGACTTCAGCGCCGGTGATGTGCGAAGCTTGCTTCTTGATCAAGACGATGTAGTAGAGCGCCAGAAATCCTGCGAAGAAGAGCACTTCAAAGATCTTGAGGTAGAGCGGGACCCGTAGGCGAGCATATGGGTCGCTCTGGTGTTTCCGGTACACCTTGGCTTCTTTTCGAGAGTGAGTGCTGACGTCCGACCAGAACACAATATCGCCTCTCCAAAGACCATAGATGATGTACTGGATGGACCTCTGGCTCAAGAATTTCTTCGCACCCGCCACCGCGGCTATTTCAAGCGCGCTGAGATTGGCGAAAGTGGATGCAAAGTTCGCTTGCTCGGTGTCTGTATGGTGGTGTTGCATTTCGTCGTAGAAGGAATCATCCATTCGGCGCACAGGCGCTGCTGAGTTCTCGAGGAGCGGGCTTTCTTCATCCTGCTCATCGGAAGGACTTGGTTCTTGCTCGGCACTTTCAAGGTCTCCGTTCTCCATGTTTGGGCCGCCAAAGTGCACAGGTAAGTCTGTACATAGATATTCAATCGTCTCACGATATGTCAGATGGCTAATAAAGCGCCTGCACAGAATATTAGCCCAGTAATTGGCTCGCATCGGCTCACCTACCATGCAACCAGCTCGCACGCGAGACCTCTCGTTTCGTTGACGCCTCTGTCCTCTCCATCATCGAGACCATCAAAGTGCCACTTGAGGGCGCTGCATCGCAGTCAGTCACTGTCCCGGTCACGGCAACATTCCGGACCATACTCACAGCAGCGCGCTCACGATGCCTTCATGCTGTACGTCATCGACCAGATATCGCACAAAAGACCGCAGCTCTCGCGGGTAGACCTCGCGACGCAGTTCATCCCACTCATGCGGAGTTCTATCGCCTGGACGAAGAAGCTGGAGTCGCGACAGATCAGCCATCGCGTGCCAGCCACCTGGATAGCGCGTCTGCCAGCATCGCGGCCAGGACTCACGTAGAAAGCTTCCGCACCACAGTATCGAACCTCTCACTGTCGTCGATATTGGGGATGACTGGCGGTGCTCTGCGCACCATGGTGACACAAAAGAGAAGGTGAGGTGAGAAGAAGCAGTTTTGACAGGATCTGGTCGCTGGTAAACTAACTGCAGGAGCGGCACTAACAGCCGCGGTCAGTATAAGCTATGCGCGGTGTACCCGTTCCGCGCGGCTGATTAGACGCCGCGACAGGGGTCTCGCGCTTCGTCAGGAACCTTCGTTCAGCTGCCCGAACGTGTGCTGCTGTGCATACGTCAACGTGATGGCTGCGGGGATTGTATACAGGGTCCTCAAAAATGTTCATGCAAGAGCAGATTGATTCATATCCACTAGCTACGGCGACAGCGATATGGTCGCACCGCCACACGGCCTGGCCGCTTCGCCTAGGCCTCACATAACGCATTTGACCCATCTTAGCCGCTCACGGCGTCGGAAACTCGAGCCTCCTGTGCAGTCTTGACACGATCTCAATGTAATTTTCGTCCGTCTCCATCGTCAAATATCCATGCCGAACGAAGAAGTCCAAGAGCACGAGAGCACAGTTCGGCTTGAACTCGCCATTTCTCATAGCCTCTTTGACCTCCTCGACTGTCTTCAGCTCAAACCCTTCAACCTCGTCGTCTGAAGGTTTTGGCTCTACGTCTGGCGTCACTTCCAAGTCGTAAACGTACTGACATTCTGGTTGTAACAATCGTGTCTCACCACCTGCTCGCTGGTCGCGAATGTGGAAATATGTGACTGTTCCGACTGCCTTTGCCTTCTTTCGCACAAGCTCTTCTGGTAGACTGGCCTCCTCGGCACTTTCTCGCACCAAGCTTTCGAAGGGCGATTCTCCTGTTGCAATCCCACCAGCTACCGTGTTGTCCAGCATGCCACCGTATGTCTGCTTATCTGCTGCTCTCCTCGGTACCCATATTCGTGTCTGTTCTTCCTTCTCTTCGTTGCCTTTGACATATGCTGTCATATGGCAGCCGTATGTGACGATCCCGAATAGAGCACTTGCAGATCGTTCCATGCTGAACAGCAATTCTCCTTTGGGCCCATACACTGGGTATAACTCGTCTCGCCATTTCGATAGGACTTTGAAGTGTCCAGTTGCATGCATAGCCCGGATCGTTGCTTCTACAATCTTGGTCCTCTCAGCCTCTGTGTTTCCGCTGACCAAAGTCAACGATCTCTCCTCGTCGTTGATCCACCAATCTGGCAGCCCTCTGAAGACCTCCGTAACACTGGGAAGTAGGTAACCCAGCTCTGTCTCTGGATAGCCCTTGACATAAAGAGCATAGTATGTATTGATGTGAGCGAAGAACAACTTCGGGTTCGTCTGGTAGTAGGGAAAGTTGTCGCATTCGTTGATCAAGTCGAGATTCGATTTGGGTCCTGATCCAATTGGTGTCGGGTCGGCGAGGACCATCGATATTCGATCATTGCGAAGCACAGCATCTGGATCGGCGGAGTCACCCGTTTGTGCTGTCCCGGGGCGGGAGTCGTACGTATCGGAGTCGGCGTCGGCTGGAGTCCAAGATGGTATCCTTGGAAGCTCCTTGGGAATGAAGTCTCGTAGGCGATTGAGATTGAACGCCATGTTTGCGACTGTGTTGTTGTTCAGTGAGTTCGTTGTGCTTACCGGTTCAAGCTGAGCTTACTGACCTGCTCGACCAGGGTCTGGCGACACTCTGTTCTTGGCGCTTCGGCTTAAATGCGGGACTGTGACGTTGACTGGAAGGATCAAACACTCGAACCTTCTTGTTCTATCGAGCAATTTAAGGAAAGAGCTACTGCACGCCGTGGACGCGATAAAGTAAGGACGTCTTTCTCGACGCTATACATGACTATCGAGCTACACCTAGCGTGTCTACTGTATACAACACCATAAATTAATACTCAAGATGTCAGTTCCATTCGGCATTATCATCTCTGGTCGACCGGTCGATGTGTCACCACAAGCGATCACGGAAGCCCAATATGCCTTTCGGATACCGCCTGCACCAGCTTTCAGCCATATCGTGGTCTTTCTTTTGCCAGGGATAACACTTCCCTCCGGAACTGCAGCCTCCGTATACGTGCAAATACCGCCTTCACAAGAATTCAAGCTATTGGGAGCCATCGGACCCGGCAAAGAAAGCGCAATCTTCAAAATTTCCGGTCTGAAATCTGCTACGAACGTCAACCAAAATGCTATGCTGGATGATCCTACTGCTCAAACTGGAGCGGTCCCGCAAGGTGATGTAGTCATCGGCGTGTCGATTGAGCCGGAAGCACAAGTAGCATCTCAGCTTGCTACTCTGCAAAGCGGTGGCCAGTCCAACAATGCTCAGCTGTCCTCAGCGCTGGTAAAGCTAGGGAGCAGTCCCGAAGGAAAGGCCACCACCAAAGTTCTTGCACAGAGAATTATCGGCAATGCTTTCAATTTCCTCGCGAGCTTCGGCAGTGACACGGTACCTCTAAAGGCTTTCCAAGACTGGTGGCAGAAATTCGAGAAGAAAATCGACCTGGACCCATCGTTCCTGGAACGGGAAGGCGCGGAGTGACGCGACTAGGCTGCTGTTCATGATGGATCAGCAATGCTTTGAGAAGCTACTACCATATATTTATGAGCGAAAAGCGTCATCGCTGGCCTTGCTTGGGAGCAAGAGCCATGTCTCCTGTCTGAGGCATAGCTGAGCAGCACAATCTAGCAGGGATATACTAGCAGGACCACAGGACTCTCGCGACAATCCACACCGCATGCCGAAACTTGCACAACCAGCAAAACAAACAAATTTTCCTCGCCATTTATATCTTACTGTCGTGTGGGTAGCGATATCCTTCGCCATTTCGGATGGAAATGCCATCCACGGAAGCACGTTGGCGACGCACTCATTGTCGTATGGCACTGTGGAGGACGCTGTGGAGCGGGACATCCTAAGAAGAGGGAGCTCAGCTGAGGTCTGAAGTATTGCTTTCGGCACCGGATTTCGGGCCAATATATCGAGCTGCGCTGGGAGAGAAGGTCTGGAGCTGAGCATCATAATGCCGAAACAACTGCGAGGGTGATCTTTAGCCCAGTGGGATGCCGCTGAGGAAGCATGTGGTATAGTAACATATCAGCGCATTGGGCCGGAACATATGTACAACGAAAGAATGCATTCCAGCTTCTGGTTAGCTAAGGACTTCCCTTCTATCTTCTAATTCCACACCTCCGGCCGCAGGACCGGCGCCATCAGCATCTAACTCTGTGCTTCGCTCGTTTCGGTACGTGTCGCTCTCACGCGGGCTTTCCGCAATATTTGCATACTCGCCGCTTTGCAGTGTAACCCGCCTTCCAAGTCCCACCTTACTTCTCGCCCAATCGAGTTTGACTAGCACCCATATGGCAGCTGTCCGGAGTAAGACCCACATCTTCTCTTGACTCTGCAGCTGCGAGGTATCGTCTCGTGGATTCTCGTGTTGTTCGTGCTGAAATTGGAACTTGAGACAGTCCTTGACTGTAACTAAGCCCGTCAAGCGGCCACGATGCTCGACAAGAATAACTCGAGGACCAAGTTTCTTGAAGAACTCCATAACTGTCTCGAGTGGTAGGCGTGGATGTACTGCAAGAGGTGTAGGGTCGACAAACTTGCTGAAATCGATAGACATGCTGCCGCCTGTTTCGGGGATGTCGTCGAAAGACACGGCTGGTGCGGCGGCAGAGGGAGTGGTTGCAGTGCGTGGGCCTTCAGGTGGGCTGAAATAGCATCTCGCAGACGAAGAGACGGGCTGCTCACGCTTCGCGCGTTCGATGGCGTACAAGAGCTCGACTCTGCCAATGTAGCCCAGCAGAATGTTTGTCTTAGTGTCTTCGACAATTGGGAAACCCTGGAATTTGGTGTCTGCCATGATCTGTTCAACTCGCTTGAGAGTCAGTCCTGTAGCGGGCAATACTGTAGGGTCAGCCGTCATGCATTTGCTGACAGGTACACCAAAAGTATGCTCCTCCTTGCCGTCAAGGAAGGGGAAGCCATTGAACCAGATCATTCGATCCGCAATGCCTCCTTTGCCAAATCGCTCCGACACAGCTTTGGTCACTCCTACCACGATCATAGTGGGGAGAATGTAAGTCAGCGCGCCGGTCAGTTCGAACATGATGACCACGACAGACACTGTCAAGTGCATGATTCCTGACAGAGCTGCGCCCGCTCCCAGAAAGGCATATGTGCCCGGGGTGATACAGGGCACATCTGGCTCACAAGCCGAAAAGAATGCTGCATCAGGGAAGGTTTGGTGTAGTGCTTCAACAATGATGCCCAGCATACGCCCGAAGGAGGCACCGATCGCCATGGAGGGCACGAATATGCCAGCAGGTACCTTGCAACCATACGAGATGATGACCAGGAACGTCCGAAGAATCGTGGCTGCCAACAGCGAGAAGATCATGTACCAGCGGTTCTGTTTGTCGCACAATCCATTGTAATCGTTGGTACCTTCGCACTCAAGGAAGAGAATCTCCATGCTTTCCGTCATGTCGATGCGCAAAAACATGTTCCAGTAGCAAATTACAGCCGTGCCTAGAGCGAGCAATGTTGCTTCCAGAATTAGGAATCTGGTCAAGTAACGTTTCCGGAATGCCTGTGCGCGCATATTCCACTTCATCACAAAAGCGCCGTAGCAGCCTCCAAAGACTCCGATCATGATGTAGAACGGAATCTCGAAGAAGTGCCAGGTGCGATCGTATTTGACAGTGAACATGACCAGCTGCCCGGTGCGGAAGGGATTCATCGCAGCCAGCACTGCTGTTGCGACCAGAGCGCAGAAATAGCTCCTCCACATGGTCTTCAGTGGGAAGTAATTGCTCATCTCTTCCAAACTGAATAGGACTCCTCCAATCGGACTTCCAAATGCGACGGCCACTCCAGCAGCAGCACATGCAGACAGAATCTCCCGCGTCTTAGCGGCATTGCGCCGATACTTGTCGAACATGCGACTGATGACATTTCCGGTGCACACGGCATAATGCACACTCGGCCCTTCCTTTCCCACGCTCAGTCCAGAGGCGATGGCCAAAGGTAATCCAATACTCTTGATCAACAGTGTCCAGAATCCAAGAAAGCCCTTCATCACGAACCCTGCGATGATGCATTTGATCTCCGAGATACCACTCCCTGCCGCGTAGGGCGCGAAGCTCTTGACCAGTCTCGCGCTGGTGAATGCGAAGAGAGTAGAGAAGATGATGTAAACCACATAGTTCACAACCGTCCAGCTTGACCAAGGTACAAACTCTTTACACCCCTCTTCGGCTCCCCAGCAACAGAAGTTCTCGTTCAAATAGAATGCGGTGGTGCAATGCCCTCGCTTGATGTCCGATAGCCATTCTGTCACGATATTCAGGAAGGCAGCATTGAGGCCAATCGCCGTACCAATCAAAGTGACAACAATCCAGCCTTGCCCGGCATCGTATGCTTCCCATACCTTGCGCCTCCAGCCTACGCGACCAAAGGACTGCTGGTGAGCGACTCGGGACAAGCGTCGCGACTTGCGCCGCTGTTGTTCGCGAGCTGCATCTTGGACCCAGTCGATCGTCGTGAAGTCCTCATATCTCTTGATCTCAGCTATCTCCTCTGCGACGCGGACCTCTTCGGAGGAGATCTGTTGATCGAGCTGGCCATTCTCGGCGCTGGAGAGGGCGGAGGCTCGGCGGCTTAAGCTGTGGTGTGGGCGGTCGGAGGTGGAAGAGGGCGCATAGCTGCTGGTGCGGCGTACGGGAGCGGGGCCGGTGGTGGAGATGCTGCTCACGCGCCGGCTCATTGCATTTTCATGTCGGCAGAGTGCTGATGTCGTGAGAATCGTTGGATGTCGAAACGAGGGTCTTACACTTGTCAGTTTATTGAGCGGCCTTCTCGGTTAGCGACTGTCACATGAAAGTTAGTGCACAATTCAGTTAGGCGCCGCCATCAAATCATTCGCGACGCGTCCACTTCGCGCCCACTCTACACGAACATACCAGCTCAGCTCTGCCCGATACCAAGACGAAAACAGCGCCAACATGCCGTACAACAACACGCCTATCGCGCCATCGAACGAGGTCACCGGCACAGTCTCACTGCCTCGTGAGTCTTCCGCCGCAGCATCCCATTCTCCGCCAGTCCACTGACAAAACACTCTCAGTCGCTCGCGTCAAGAAGATTATCAATGCCGATCCTGATATCAACCAGTGCTCCAACAATGCCGCCTTCGTGATCACGGTTGCCACTGAGATGTTCTTGCAACATCTGGTCGAGCAGGCATACAACCAAGTAAAATCAGAACATGGGCCCAAACCGAGGCGTAACATTCAATACAGAGACGTCGGTAAGTGACGTGCGCAGGCGGCGCGATCAAGGAGCGAGACACTAATTCCACATTCCTAGCCAACGCTGTAGCACGTGTCGAAAACCTCGAATTCCTGACAGACGTGGTGCCGAGAACGATGACGATGAAGCAGTACAAACAGAAAGCTGCCAAGGACGCTGCAGCGGGAGCAGCATCCGCAGAGAATGGAGCTCCTGGAAAAGGCCAGGGAACACTAGATGGACACGTCGGAGCCAACGGCTCTGCGGCTGGGCCAGCACCAGCTAAGGACCCAGTGAAAGAAATTGCAGCAGCACAGGAGGGAGCTCACGGCACAGTGGACGAAGAGATGCGGGATTCATGATTGCATTCTTGGGATTTCATGGGATTTAGCGATGGCGTTGACGGGCCATGAGATCGAAGCTGATGTGGGCTTTGCTGCTCCGACAGCATGAGCAGCGCTCGAGGTCACGCGAATTTAGACTTGAGTTTTCTGCTTACCACCCAGGATACCGACGCGGCACCATGACTGAAAAAGCACCCGAGCGAAGCCATGGGTATGTCCAGTTGCGCGAGAGCAGAAAGTTGGCAACAGCGTTGCCGCTACTTGTCGACAATTACTCCAGGCATCCGCCGCTTTTAGAGCTTGGAACAAGCCGAATTCGAAGAAGCTCAAGAAAGGCGCTTTGTGGCAAAGGCTCGCCTATGCTACATATCGTGCTTATCATAATGGCTTCCACCACTACCAAGGTCGATCGGGAGGTACCAGCCAAAACGATCACTTGGATCCCACTTTCTCTTCAACTTTTGCAGTCTGTCGACCCTCCACTGCTGGTATCCATACAACTCTCTCTGGGTCTCAGTGCCGTGCGCATAGTTCACGTATGCATTCAACGCATGGCCACTACCTTCGACTATGACTCGACGCATCTCATTGCCGTACACTGCGCCACGACGAGCCAGGTTCGCGTCGTTGGGCGCATGCGTAATGAAGGGGCTGATCAGCAGATTACTTGACCGATCTGCGAACGCCGTGCTATTCTCTGGCAGTGACTGGACAGCGTTCACGCTATAAGCCTCCAGGATGATGCGCGTGATGTTGAACTCGGTCGGAAGAGATTTGAGCAGATCTACTGCTGCGCGCATACCAGCAAGAGGATATGTCTCCAAAGCCAGCGGGAAGCGCTGCAGCGTGGGGAAATTCTTCGCACAAGGTGGGGAATCCACGTCAAATCCCATCATCACGGAGACGCCTGCCAGATCGGTCGCTCCGCTGACGCTGTTGAACGGCTCGAGAGCGCGGAACCCGGATAAGTAGGTGTCAGGGATGCCGTTGCCCTGCCATATCAGAAAGATCGCCAGGATGACCTGTAGCTGGATCAGCACGAAAGACACGCTGAGCATACACTTATGATACCATACCTTTCCATCGGCCACTGCAGAAAACCTGCCTGCGAACCCGAAAATAATCAATTCCACCGGTCCTGGATTTTCAACACCACCAATCATCCCATTCATAATTCGCAACACCTCTTCCAACTTTTCCTCTTCAAAATAGAACTGCTCGTAAACCCAATCCCGATTCTTCTCAGTAACATCATAGATCTTGTACACAAATTCTGCCACAATCCCAAAATTATGCCCAGCACCCCGCAACGCCCAGAACAATTCTTCATGCTGATGCTCAGAAACCTCCACCAGACTCCCATTCCCCAGGACGAGTTTCGCAGAAATCAAGTTATCTGCCATCAGCCCATATCTTCCTTGCAGCCAACCATGACCGCCTCCCAGCATAGGTGCTACTGCACCAGTGCAATCGCAGGCTCCTTGGACCGTCTGCTTCGAATGGAGAGCGAGCTTGTCACGGAGCTCGCCACTGAGAATTCCACCACCGACCACTGCACTTTGGCCATCCCGAAGAACCTCGACATCTTTGAAGCTCTCGAGCCAGATCCCTACGCCGTTGCGAAGCTCCGCGAGGGAGAGAGCTGCGCCATGGCCGCCGGAGATTGCGAGGAAAGGCTTGGAGTGGGCGTTTGCGACCCGAATTGTGCTTTGAATGTCCTCGATTGTGGAAGGGCGAATTACGATATCAAAGTGCGGGATTCCCCAAGAGGTTTGCCAGCGAGATGTGGCATTCTTGTAGCACGTGGAGTCTGGGTGGCAAATTTGAGCTTGTGAGGAGAGGCGAGGAGCGAGGGTTGTGGCGAATGTTGTCGATGATGGGTTTGAGATTGCGAATATGTTGAACGTATACCCTAAGGCGCTGGCCAAGGTCGCGGTGAGAAATGCCGGGAGTGCCCACATTCTCAGACTGATCGCTTTGTGAGCTTGGAGTCTCGGGATCGAGCAGGGGAAGTCAGTGTTTTGGCCTTTCTGACTATTTGGCCTGGGAATCTATATTGGGCTGCCCTGAAGTCGCATTCAGCCAAGAGGGACGATTGTACTTTATGTACACGCTTTGCACGGCAGTAATAAGTGATCCACCACTTGCTGCCGATACGCTTATTCAAATTCAAATGCAAGCCTCAGCCTCACGTTAACACAAAGCATAATTCTTGCCGCGATCCTTCAGCTTTCAGCGTTGTAGGGCATCTTCATTTATGAGCGTCGCTCTGCCGTCGTCCGTCGGAGTTGATCAGCCTCCTGATCGGAATCATACTTCTGACTTCTGACGCTTCTCGATCTACGAGGGCCCTTGGGTCGCTACTTTATAAGGGACGATGTAGTGGGAAGACCTAGCCTAGCCCATATACGGTTAGCTCAAGAACACTTCCTATCTAGGCCTGGCCTCAGCATGTGAAGGTCGGACGACCAGATGTCCGACGGCCACCGCAGCTCAATCACGCAAGACTCACAAGACAGAACACTGACTAGCCATACAGCCTCAGAGCGACAACAACTCGGGTCGCTACGTAGGTGTCCAGCAGCCCATGACTCGCAGTCGACTAAACATCCAGATTACGTCACAATCGATTGAACAACACCTCTTTCTCCGTTCTCATTCTCTAAACCGTACGTTACCAAAGACAATACAGATTCAAATTGGAAAACCCCAATAAAAGATTGCCCAAAATGTCCAAAGCCCCCAGCAAAAAGCTCACCGACGAAGAAAAAGCCGCCAAGCACGGCGCCCTCGTAGTCTTCGGTTCCGGCCCCGGGATAGGACGCAACGTCGCCTCTCTCTTCGCCGAACGCGGTTTCTACAAAATCTACTTACTTTCTCGGAATCAAGAACGTCTGCAAGAAGATATCGATTTCGTGAAGAAAGCCGCTCCGGAGGCTAGTGTGAAAGCTATTGCGGTCGATCTTGAGGATCCGGGCAAAGTGCGAGCGGCGCTGGCGGAGTTGGATTCGAGGTTGCATGGAAAGTCGTTGGAGTGTGTTTTGTATAATGCTGCGAGCGTGGGGCAGAGTAAATTGATGGAGTGGAGTGCGGTGAATTATGAGTCGGATTTTAGGGTGAGTTTTTGATTGATTTGTTTTTCAGTTTTGGGTTGATTTGGGAATCTGAGCTGATGTGTTGAGTACAGATTAGTGTTGTGAGTTTATTGATGGTCGCACAATGGGCTATGCCGCAGCTGGTGGCGGCGGGGAAGAAGGAGTATTACACGCCTGCATTCTTGGTGACGAGCGGTGGGTTATACAAGAACCCTTTCCCACAATTCGTAAGTGTTGCCTGTCTGCTGAGCAAATGAAAGAGAGACGATCTGACTGCAAGCAGTTCTCACTCGCGTCGTGCAAAGCTGCTCAGTATAATCTCGTTCACAGCCTGCACAAGGAGTACGGCTCAAAAGGGGTGCATTGCGCAGCAATTGTGGTGGAAGGCAAAGTGGCTGACGATGCCAAAGTGACTACTGCTCGGAATGTGGCGGACAAGGCTTGGGGATTATTTGAGCAGCCTGCGCCGGGCGATTTGGACGCCACTATCACAGATCCCGATTATGCAGAGTTCATGAAGAAGGTGGAAGCTGGCGCTTAGCTAGCATTCAATTGCTCTGTAAATATTCTGTTCAGTGACATAATTGCTCGTGTTATTCTGTTTTGGACGCTTCCAAAGTGGAGCCTGACATCCGGAGAATCCGTACTCTGGTCCATTTTTGCCGACATCCAATTTGGCCTGTGTTGGGCAAGCGGTTGCGTTCAACTTGCAGATCGCGTACCTTGCAGCGCCGTTGTTGATCTCGGTGTAGAGCTTGACGATTTTAGCACTTGGGAGATCCACGAAATAGAGGTTGAAAGCCCGAATCGGCACACCTCCAACAATGAATTCCGAGTAGGTCGTGATCGTGTCACAGCTATGTGCAAGGTGAATCAATCGGCTTGAAGTTGGCGGTGGCAAATGGTCCGTGTAGCTCGCGAGATACTCTTCCATGCTGTGCGCGTTCGTGTCGTTTAGCTACAGAAGTTAGAGGAATGTTTTGCATTCTCTAGGGACAAATTTACGGTGCCACCAGTGAGGAATGCAACACTATCCGACACGAATTGGAAGTTCGGGCTGATGAACTTATCGATCAATTCTTCGTAACCTTCGACCTCGCGGCGTATCGACCCGAAGACAGTGGGGAAACTGGCAGCACTGCCATCAGTCAGACAAGATTGCGCATGGCCGATGCATACCAAGAAGGCGGCGCTGGCGGCGTAAGTGAGGAAGCGGAGATGCATGACTTTGAGAATCCTTCTCTTCGTGAAATTGAGCAAGTTCATGCTGCAAGTGTTCCTCATCTGATGATGACTTATACGACGAAGATCTGTCTCAGCGCGGCAAGCGTCGGTGTGACGCCAATGATGGGGGTACTTGAGCGCAGCAGTGCTACGGCAAATCTCGAGAGTGCAGTCACAGCTCGATAGAGCCATGGTGAGGCGGAATCATCGTTGAAGCAATCATTTGCTGTAAGGTATCGGTGGGTGTCCCTCGATCACATCTTGTGCAAGCTTGAGGACTTGTTTATGGACGCTGGATGGAGCACAAACCAGTCCATAATCTGCAGTCTTGGTCAGTACGATGTAATGTTACACGGCAGACAGAAAAGACACACTAGACGCCATCTTCCTTCCTGTTGTGAAGTCGATTGGTTGGCCGTTCAAGTCAGTCACCTTCCCACCCGACTCCTCGAATATGAGAATCCCCCTGCATGGTCCCATACATTTGATCTCCAGCTTGTATACCTGAAGATACGTACCACGATATGGCTCCGGCCGAGACCTAATGCCGCGTACTTCATTAGGCTGCTGAAAAGATCCACACCAGGCCATGGCGTGTTCAGCTTTGCAGCAACCTTTTGATGCAGCTCAAGGATCGTGCTCGTGTACGTCGAGCAGTCTGACCAGATCAGACTATCAAGCGAAGCCTTGTCACCATGTCGCTCGAGTTTCGTCGCCGGCGCGAGCTCTCCATTCGACTGCATCGGTCGAACAAAAGTGCCTTCGCCACGTACAGCATAGATCATCAGACCTAAGCCGTGCTCATCAATCACATCTTCACTGATCGTAGAAGAGTGAAGCACGACGTTTGGGCAGCCAATGATGCCGATCTCCTCACGTCCGTCGATGAGCATAGCACAATTGATGGCATATTGCTGGCCTCGCAGAAATGTGGCAGTCCCGTCTATGGGGTCAAAGACCCAAGTTCTCCCCTCATCACTTTTTTCCCTTGTACCACCCCAATCAAGAAACTTCAGTAACTCGTCCTTTGAACTAGGAGTAGACAGTGCAGGAGTATTTGCCTCGAAAGCCGGTTTTGCGGACTCTGTCAGCTCCCAGACCTTGTCGAGAAGAGCTGCGTTCTGCCGCAAGTCGTCTGCTGACTCTTCGGCCAAGAAGTTGTCTGACGGGAACACAGCGTGCACAGCGGAGGTCAGGAGAGCTTGTGATGCGAAATCGCCCACGGTGACTGGGCTGAAGTCACGTTTCGAGATTTGACTGTCTTGGCTCACGGTGTGTCGTTGCAGTTGCTTCGTGAGCACCGCACAATGTTGTACGGCAGCACAAGCCACATCGAGCTCTGCCTGCAGCCGACTCGGCATGGTGGGAGTGAAGGTGATGGGAGGATGAGAGAACAATGTGTTGGGGCGAGAAAGCTGCGGGTTGACACTGTCAACCTCAGGCAGCAGCAGCAGTTGGCTTGGCGCATTTCGGGCATGAAACTTGCTCCTTCTGCTTCGCCCGAGCATGTGCAAGCATTACCGGCCACGACGCAAGAATCGGGGGAATATGAAGCATATGAAATCATATTGTGGGACTGCTACCGCTCTACGATGGTCTCCACGATCTCGTGGTCGAACTCTGGATTCACCCAGTTCGGCTTTCCGCACCGCGCCCGGATCGCGCCTCCAAACCTCTGAAGCATTGCGAAGGCGGGTATGCAGAAGAAGGCCGTGATCATTGCGTGGCCTGCAAAAGTCCACGTAAACCCGACGGAGTCCACCCATGGCACAATGAAGAACGGATCTATAAAAGCCGAAAGGTTGAGCAAGACGGCGTAGAAGACGATCACCGACATGCTTTGCATGGGATACGCGTCCAAGACGTACGCAGCCACGATGGTGTTTCCCATCTGTATTCCAGCGCCGACTGAAGATGAAATCAGCAATCTCTTCTTATGAACGTACAGGAATGTCGACTTACACAATGCGAACGCCACCTGGCCCACCATCCAGTGGTAGTTGTTTTCGATGGATACACCCCACAGCACCAGGCCCACTGAAGTCAGAACTGCTGCAGGATACAGGAGCCAGATACGCATTTCTGGCGTCTTGGTCGAATTTGCGCGCGCTGCAAGCTTCGCCACGAGCCAGTCACTGAGCCGGCCGGAGCAGAAGATC
The DNA here is from genome assembly GCA_029490675.1 of Cercospora nicotianae. Classification (NCBI taxonomy): domain Eukaryota; kingdom Fungi; phylum Ascomycota; class Dothideomycetes; order Mycosphaerellales; family Mycosphaerellaceae; genus Cercospora; species Cercospora nicotianae. The sequence continues at coordinate 3,627,242 of JANQAT010000007.1, read as the reverse complement.
TCGGAAAACAGTGTACCGACGATGAGGCCGATGAACAGCAACCTGATATCCTTGTTAGCATTGCTCGCACGAAATCGTTATTCGATGAGTCAGGTGTGCTCGTACCCTTGAGTCTGGGGCGAATAGCTGGCGTACGCGACGGGAACGAGGGTTATCACGGACAGCATCCACCAGTACCAACCGAAGCAGTAAACAATGATCGAAATCGGGACCACAGCAAACTTGAAAGTCTTGCAAAATCTGATCACGGTGTCCCAGACCTTGGGATGCTTCATGCCTGGGAGCGGCGTGACATTTACAAACGGCAGGCTCTTGGTTCGCCTCACTTCTTGTGTTGCCGATACCTTTTCAGACACCACCATACCTGGAGTTTTCTTGGACAGCATCAAGTCGCGCGGGTAAAGAGTTTCCGGCATGAAGGCCACCTCAGCCACAAGGATTGCCCCCAAGAGTATCGCCGTCAGCCATTGTATCCACGTGGACGAGACAAGATCGATGAATCCACCAATCAACGGACCCAAGAGCAAGCCCAAATCGAGGGCCAATACCCAGAGTCCGACTTTTTGGCCACGTTCGTGCTCGAAGAACATGTCGTTGATAATGGCCAATCCCACCGATGCAGCTGGCGAGCAACCCAGACCTTGGAAGAATCTAGCCGCCATATATCCCGGATAATCTTTGGCTTCAGCCGCGCCTATAGTCGCTGCGATGGCCATGATTGTGCCAATGATCATAATGGGTCGCCTGCCGACAATGTCTGCGGGACTCGACCAAACCAAAGGGCCGATCGTGAGACCCAGAGCTGGAACGGCGACAGTCCAGTTTATTTGCTCAAGTGTCGCATCGAATTGTTCTTGGAGTTCGGGGAATGCTGGCACAGTCGTTGTGGTGATGTAGGTGAACATGAAATACCTGCAACATTTAGTCAGCCATTCTGGCTCCGTGCCTGTGTTGGCACACCACTCAAGCGTACAGTGCCATCACGATTCCGAGGATCGTGTGCTTTTGGAAGGACGACCAATTGAGAGGATCTAGGGCATCGCCCTGCACTGGGATCGGGAATAGAACAAAGCCATGCCTGTCTACGAGTACCTCAGAACTCACAAGTCCGGCTTCTGTGTCTGGACTCTCAGCGATCGAGCTCTTCTTCTCGGATTTCTCGTCGACCATGTTGACATAGGAGGGCGCAAACGAACGAAAGGCTTATGCTAACAGGTACAGTGAAGAAGTCTATTTGATTTTCCCAGCTCGATGATCCACAGCGCCCAACGATAACGGATCGGCGGATGCGACACAAAAGCAACATGCATGAAGATCTAGAGCAGGATTGCTTGCTCGCGAATGCCACATCTGCAGTGCATATCAATGTGCTTGATGCTGCTGGACGCAACAGCCTATCAAGCCAAGCCTTTATGGACCCTATCGTGGAGACTGCAGCATGGGAACGCCGAGCCCTGCGCTTATCTCTGAAAGTTTTAGCAATCGCTTCGCTCACCCACAGATAACAGATCTGAAACGGAATATCGAGGTCTATCTGACCTATCATGTTTCTGTTCACGAGAGCTCGCGTCTGTTGCCACGCGACGTTGCCACGCGGTGTCTCCCCTGTTCCTGGCAACTTCGAGGACTCGCAAAGCTCGAAGGAATGGTCGTGTTCTTGCGCCTCTTCAGGCTCGTCTCCTGCCTTCCATCTTATGCGCTCGCGATCTGGCGGTCATCTCGTCCAATGTGAGTGCGCATCGAAATCAGCAAGTGTTGGCTGTCGCGAATGCCAACGCCCCGATGAGCTCAATGCTCATTCAATCGAGCGCCAATGCGCTGCTACTCGCGAGCTCCGAACACACATTGCAGATTGCTTTATTGCTCTTGCTTCAGCATCTGCCGACGAAGATGTCTACGATTACCCAGTCGTTGTCACTGCCAGGCGAAGCTTTCAGATCAGCCAGCATAGTGTTCCGGCAGCAGTCGCACTGCCAAGCTTTGGTCATGCCTAAGTTCAGCGTTCTCCCATCCTCATAATTCTCTATCCGCCCTTACATCACGGCTATATGATCGGCGCTACATTGGCTGATTGTGCTTCCTCTACATCTGGACTTACTCTTCGCCGTGCGAAGCACGTTGGACGCAGATTCGACGAAAGCGTCAGCAGAAACGAAGACAACGAATAGTTTTGGCCGCGTCCACGATCCATGGAGTGATGAGTGTCTGTGGTCCAGACACAAAATGTCGCGCGATTCACCCTGCTGGGAGTGACATATCGGGGGCAGCTCAACGAATCGCTGAGGGCTGAGTGTACTGCCCACAATTGCGAGGGATCTCCAACGGCCGATTTCACTAACGTCGGTTGGTGCCAGTAGTCAACTCATATCAAGTCCAAGCAGCACTGAGCAGCACTACGAGTCGAAAATCCTACTCGAGTTCGACACGAGTAGCACTAAGACAAGACGCACAGCGAAGTCGAATCGGGCACGAGCTGCCAGCAGAAATCAGGCAGCGGATTCGTGAACTTTTGTTATTCGAGCACAATTGCCTGATGACGAGTCAGCCTATAAGACGAATGTACGCCTGGATTGACACTCGACGCTCCCGCAGTTGGCCAAGCAGAGAGCCCGACATACACTGTCCCACCACTGCTTTCCCTTTGCCGCGTAACGCGGTTTGAAGCCTCTTCTTTGTACACACAGATGTTAACTTCCGTTCCAGTACACCTCGGGCTGCTGTAAAGTAACCGTGGATACCTCTGAATGCAACGACCTCTGAGTGCAACCGCAGGTCGCAAAGCTGATAAGCGAAGTCTTTCATGGATCGAGAGCCAATCTACTTAGGCGCTTGCACTCAGAGGTCGTTGCATGCAGAAGTGTCCACGGTCCAGCCTGGAACCGGCAGGTCGACCAAAGTCAAGAGATAATGCTCAATGCCTGTCTGGAAACACATGATCATGGATCAGGGCATGTGCGTGCTTGCTTACTCAGCGGGGACTTCAGACAACAGCAAAATCGAACTGACGCTTAGGGCTTGTTCAGTCGACCATGAGCATCCAAGCTTGATGACCCGCACAGGGACCGTGCAACGCCCAAATCGGCTCGACTTCTGCTGTGCTTCAAGGATCGTGTTCACCAGTTAGAGTGCGTTAAAGAGGCTCCGCGCTAGACGCTACAGGATCTTTGGTGGACCTCCAGAAGTCAATATGTGTACCCTGCCTGCGCCCACGGCCGCAGTATTACGGCTGTGCAGTTCCAATTATGCATTCTCGAAACACAAGGACATAAGCTCAACACTGGCTAAAGAAGTTGTTAGTTAATTTGCGTCCATGTTGACCCAATTGACGACCTCTCTAGGGCTATTCGGGTCTTCTCTACCAGTCGAAGTCGGACGGTCAGAGAGACAGTGCTCTGACACGACTGCCAAAAAGGGAGCAAATGCTCAGAACTCGACGTATTCCCTGCTATGCGTTTCCCATGTGCATGCGGAAAATTGTAGTCAGTGCAGCCCGACTTCCACAGCACGATACTTGATCACAAGTCCATTTACATCTGACCCTACATCTGGCATCCTGGAAAGAACTTGTCCTGTCTCACCGGGACCGAATCCATGTCTTCGTTGATCCATGCCCAGCATGCCATAAATTCCGGAAGCGCGAAGTGTACGGGTATTGCTGTGCTTACCGTAGCTGCAGTACAACCGCAAGGCTTTCCCAATGGAATGGGTTGATGCACCAATCGATAGTCTCCGAATCAGGCTGGTGAGCTCACGTTCCCGCTTCGGCCAATACCGTCTGTCATCTGCATACGTGGATTCAAGGAACATAAGCTCGAGAACCTCTCGGGGCTGTCCTGCCAACAGGCTGCCCTACACCGGCCGTCAAAAGGGTTGCAAATGCCCAGAGGGCGACTTGTACCCTGCTATCCGATCCCCGAATGCAGGTGACGGGTTGTAGTACGGAAAAGGCTTCGTTCATCTGCCGACAAGTTGGTCGAACCATTGATCACTCCGTGGCGAGGCTCCGCAGTGATCATATTGCAGAGTATTCCTCTTTCTTGCCTTCACTGCTCTTCCAATTCTCCTTCACATCTTTCTGACATTTCATGTTCTCAGCGATCGACGTCGATCCCCCAAATGACGCACGCAAATCACCTCTCGAGGTGGAGTCTTTGCCCTTGGTTTTAGAAAATCTGGCACGAAACCACGCCGACAATGTATGGATGAAGGTACCCTTAGACGAGGATCTCACTGCAGGATGGCGCGACATCACGTATCGAGACCTGGCAGACGCCGTCGATGCTCTGGCTCGTTGGATTGTCCGCGAGATTGGCATTGGCACCCGAAACGACGTAGCGGCATACATAGGCATCAACGATATGCGATATGCCGTGGCGCAGATTGGTTTGATCAAAGCCGGCTACATGGTTCTACTTCCATCACCTCGCAATTCGCAGGAGGGCCAGGCGTCATTGATCTCGGCCACCAAATGCAAATTCCTGCTCCACAGCGAAGATTTCGAAGCAAGGGTAGCGTTGATCACAAAAGCTGCACCAGAACTGCAGGCACTGCAAATTCCGACGTTTGACGAGCTGCTTCGACAGGCGTCAGCTTCAGCACCAGAAGCACTGATGCCGTGCCCTGCCGCTTATACCAACAAACCCGAGGACAGAGTTGTTATCCTGCACACTTCTGGTACTACTGGATTTCCGAAGCCAATATACCATACCAACGGCAGTATCAACACATTCAAGGCAGTAGCACAACTCCCTGCTCCGCCGGGTCGTCGAGCCGTTTTCGCGACCTTGATGGAAACTGACACTCTGATATTTTCAATAACACCGTGGTTCCATATGATGGGTGCAGCGACTATTTGGACGTCCTTGTTTTGCCGGACATCAATCTGCTATTTGCCACCGAAAAAGCCTCCCACCAGTAAGCTCATCATCAAGGCTTTGAATCAAATACGGCCAAAGGTGTCTATAACTCCGCCGTCAATTCTTGAAGAGCTCATAGACACGCCCGGCGGTTGGGATGCCCTGTGTCAGCTAGAACACGTCGCGGTTGGTGGAGGTCCGCTAGCTCATGGAGTTGGTGAGCGTGTCAGCCAGGGCACTCGGCTAGTATCATGTATCGGGTCGACAGAGGCTGGCCTTATAGCATCGCTTTTTCCGGAGGACAAGGAAGACTGGCAGTACTTTGAGTTCATGGCGGGCAGCGGAGTGGCTATGGAGCACGAGGACAGCAACCTGTACGAGATGACCATCGGACCTACGGACAATTGCCGCTATCAAAGCATATTCCACACCTTTCCCACTACCTCGAAGTGGCGCACGAAAGACTTGTTTGAGGAGCATCCTGATAAAAAGGGTCTGTGGCGCTACAAAGGCCGCAAAGACGACGTCTTAGTGCTCAGCAACGGCGAGAAGTTCAACCCGGTCGACTTTGAGAAGAATCTAGAGGGCCATTCGTTAGTCAAGGGAGCGCTCGTAATTGGACAGGCACGTTTCCAAACCGGGCTTTTGATTGAGCCGGACTGGAACGCAATTGGATGTCAAGACCGAGACTTATCAGAGCTGGTAGAAGAATTGTGGCCCTTCATCGAACAGGCTAACAAAGCTGCTCCAGCACACGGCCGTGTCTGGAAGTCGAAAGTCGCTATCGCCAAGCAAGACAAGCCTTTCAAGCGCGCTGCCAAAGGATCCATCATGCGTAGGCAGACGACAGATCTATACGCTGCAGAGATTGAAGCGCTGTATTCGAACGAAGGCACCTTTGATGAGCTTGGGCCCCTTCGGATCGACAGAAATGCTGGTATTGTCCCAGCCATGGAGTACTTGCGCAAGGCATTCAAGGCCAAAGGCTTTGAAATTCCAGATGATGCTTCCCCAGATGCCGATATCTTCAGCTACGGCATCGATTCACTGCAGGTCATGGCTCTTTCATCGATTTTGAGTCATGGAATAGGAAAGCCCGTGTCACCTCGTGTGATCTACAGTCACCCGACTATCAGGAGCTTGGCCGGCTATCTCACTGAGATTGAAGACGACACCTTCGCTCGCGTGTCCCGCGAAGAGGCAATGGAAGCGATGATCAAGAAGTATACACATGATCTAACGTCGAGACCAACCAAAGGCACGCCGTTACTGAGTGAGCACACAGTACTCCTCACTGGCTCCACCGGTTCCCTGGGAGGTCATATCTTAGAAGAGCTTATTAAAACTCCCTCAGTGGCTCACGTGTATGCCCTCAACCGTTCTACTGACGCAGAGATTCGTCAGGCAAAGCAATTCAAGTCTCGAGGTCTCAGCATTGATGGGTTGCGCAAAGTGACCTTTCTCACCGCCGATTTTGGCTGCGAGAATTTCGGATTAGACCTCAAAGTCTACGACGCCATGCTTCAGTCGGTCGATATTTTCATTCACACCGCGTGGGCTGTCGACTTCAACAAGACTTTAGCGACCTACGAGAGCGTCCACATAGCCGGCACTCGCAAAGCGGTCGATTTCAGCGTGCAAACCAAGCACAACGCACATATTGTCTTCATCTCCTCTGTCGCAAGTGTAGCAAACTGGTTTCACGACCAACCGGAGAGGGCCATCGCGGAGCAGAAGGCCATTCCAGAGGAGATCCCAAAATCTCACTCGGTGGCTCTGCCCCAGGGATACGGAGAGTCGAAACACGTGGCATCTATGATTCTAGCACATGCCGCCAACAAAACAGGTATTCCGGCGACGATTGTGCGTGCAGGACAGCTATCAGGTTCCATCGTCAGCAGGGCCGAGTGGAATCGCCACGAATGGCTGCCGAGCATCATCATCACGTCCAAAGCGTTGGGACTCATCCCAGAATCATTGGGGGTCCAAGACAAGGTCGATTGGGTGCCCATGGACCTCGCTGCGCGGGCGGTGGTGGAGATAGCCATCGCGCGCGCGCACAAGCCTGCTGGCCTCGACATCACGCACCTCAGCAACCCACGCACCGTCTCGTGGAAGGCGCTCATACCCGCTGTACGCGAAGCCCTCGAGCGAGAGACCGGCCGCGAAATGGTCGTGGTGCCATTCCGTGAATGGCTCGAAGCTCTGCGTGCGAGCCCAGTTACGCCAGCAGAAATCGAGAAGAAGCCCGGCTTGAAGCTACTGGAGTTCTATGAGGGAATGGCGAGCTCGGGAACGCAGCAGCCCAGTATGGCCACGACGCACACGCAGGAGCTGAGCAGCACGGTGCGGGATATGGCTGCCATTGATGGGGCATTGATGACCAAGTGGCTGCGGGAGTGGCAGCAGTAGACAAACAGCTTGTTCGTTCACGCAGCATAGGATGAGATAGGGCGGAGTGATTTGACTCAGCAGAAAATTGTGTTGATTGAGTAGATGCTGGCAAACACGATTTCCAGTGTGGCATTGTGGAAAGAATCTTTTCAGGGCCTTTTCCGTCTCTAGTGCTTCTACTCGTTAATTTTGAATGACAAGGTACCGAGCTAGGAACCCATATTGAATCCGACAAAGGCTGCTGTAAAGCATGATTGATGTGCCAGACTCTTTGACTGACTGTGAATGTCCGACTATCGACAGCCTCAGACATAGTTCAGGTCTTCTCGACCAGTGAGTACTCTATGAGAGCCTGCCAACAGATCAGTACTGAGAAAGTGCTGTCCAGAATACTCGCAAGGACAAGACTCCTTGATATCCATATCAAACCAGGCGACACAGCAAACTTTGGAGCAAACGTGATCGATCTACAAAATCATGAAACCCGCTTACCACATTTGCATTCCATCTCCGCAGCCTCACAGCGTCGTCAAAAATTACAATTCTTTTCAAGCCGTTCACCTCATGGCCTCGTGCGACAGATCTCCGAGTATCACCACAAAGAGCCCGCTCGGCCAGTCGGCGCCTGTCACGGCAAGCAATGAGCATGACATGGTCATTTCTCATTCCCTGGGCCGAAGACTTCGAGGTCAGCCGCATTCAATGAGTCTCAAGCTTTAGACAGCCGACGTATGTCGCGTGGTAGTTGCTCAAATGACCCTCGACTGCTCAGAAGCATAACTACCGGCTCCTCCCCTTCCTAGTTTCTGCTTTTCTTCCTACACACTCTACCAACCTAGCATAATACGAGCTATATCAACACCAACACCATTCGAAAACAGTATACCACACTCAAACTGTCTCTTCTATCAATCAACCTTCACAACCAATTATCTATCCAACATGGCCTCTGCAGCTCTCGCCGCTCTCGTCGAAGTCGTCGGCTATATCTCATACCACTACTCGACGATGAACCGAAGTGAAGAAATCCTTCGTGACATCGGCATCTCCGAGTATCCCGATGAATGGGAAGCAAGCTACGACGCCTGCACGGAAGCCAACACAGCTTCACCATCCGGACAGCTGTCGAGGAAACTGGCAAGTGCCTACAATACACATATCGACGCGGGAAAGACTCAGACCGCGAGCGAGATCTGGGCTGTGGGCAGGAGTGAGTACGGAGAGGCTGTGTGGAAGGTTGTGTGTCCACGGAGACACTGATGTGGAGGATGAAAGACACTGTAAGTGAAGGCACCACACGTGGTGTATGGTTACATGCTAACGAATATGTGATCAGTGCGATTTCTTAAATGCTTCCAGAAGAATCCGGGACCAGTATGCTCTTGTGTTGTGCGACGGTAGAGATGGGCATTGAGGACGTTTTGTGGGGCAAAGGACTTTCACGGCCAGATTTTCCTGGTGTTTCTGACATGATTTCTTGTTTGATGCCATTTGGTGGCAAGGTTGCATGTGAGGAAGGACAGTACTGGGCGCAGAGAATGGCAATTGGAGTTTTTTATTTTCCATTTTTATGTTTTCATGTTTGCCACTTTGTAGATAGATGAAACGAATGAGACTCCAGTGTCTTGGTGTTTCTGACATGGTCTCTTGTTTGATGCCATTTGGTAACGAGATTGCCTGTGAGAAAGGACAGTACTGAGCGCGGAGAGTGGCATATGGCAATTCTTCTTTCAGTTTGGTGCTTCCGGCGGTGTATAGATATACGAATTGAACGAGGTTACGATCACTTACATTGAGTGTGGTATATCGCGAGTGTCATGCTTCTATGCTTCTTTTATTACTCTCTGGCAACTCACAGAGATATGAATGCCGGCACAGCTATGGATGCCGGCAGAGTGCGGAAGGGAGATACCATGTGCTCATGCCTGCTTCCGTTAATCTTCCTGACTTCCCTGGCGTCGTGAGAGAGACACTGTGGCGAAGAAAGCACGCGAATCGTCAGAGCGAGATGGCAAGGCCTGGCCGCTTGTTATACTTTTCGTGGCTTGTCTCTCAAATGTTCTTGCGTTGCGCGGCAATATGAAGGAATAAGCGGGATGAGGAGGATGTCAGATTTGGAGGAAGCGCCATGCTTGAGTCCGTTGGCCACTACATTTCCGGGTGTGCTATCCGGCATTGAGATCGAAATACAGTGATTACTATGCCCTCGTAGTCGGATTGTGGGCGGTCGCAGCATACTGTATAACCGTACCATTTTCCCGGATGAGCTCGAGAGTATAACAATTGGTCGAAGCATGCAAAGGAGTAGCCGCTTGTCCTGCCGCTCCGGCGGACGATGACAGTCTCGATTTGATGGGGGAAATTCGGAGTTGTCGTCCGGGCCGTCGAAGCTGCGGATGCAGTGGACACTTTTTGGTTTACCGTGATCTGGATCCGGTGGCCTGTGCGCCTCACGTGCCATCCTTTTAGCGGGGAACGTCATGTCTCTGTTTCGGCAAGACTACATGGTAACTATTGCTTGTCCATCTTTTGCTCGTTTTTGGCCGCCGATGACCCTTCCCGATCCTCTTAGCCGCCTTCAAGCGTGAGCTTGCTAGCATCGTCAGCCATGTGTTCAAATAGGTAGGTTTGCTCTCTGCATCGATCTCTCCGTTCTACTATTCCATTGTTCTCTATCTTGGGCATACACTCCTCACTCTACCTGAGCCCTTTCCGGAAGAGAGGAGGACGATCTAATCATAAGCTCGCGCAAGCTCGCGACACGTCTCTAACCTCCAGATACCATCTTCATACTGACAGCGATGGCCGTGGAGAACTACGACATTGTGATCGTGGGCGCTGGTCCAGTAGGCCTGTTGCTCTCAACATGTCTAGCACGATGGGGCTACAAAATCAAGCACATTGACATGCGACCCGAGCCCACACTTACTGGACGCGCCGATGGCATCCAGCCGCGATCACTCGATCTGCTCCGAAACATGGGCCTGAAGCGAGCGATCATGGCCAACGAGCCAGCGAAGGTGTACGAAGTCGCCTTCTGGGACCCTCTAGACGAAGGCAAGGGCATCGCGAGAACAGGCACATGGGCGTCTTGCCCAAAGTTCATCGATGCGCGGTATCCATTCACAACGTTGCTGCACCAGGGTCTGATCGAGAGAGTCTTCATCGATGATATTGAAAAGCATGGCACACGGATACAAAGACCTTGGAAAATTACAGGCTTCAAGAACGATGGCAAGGACCCTACATACCCTGTTGAGGTCAATCTCGCGCACGTGAACGGAGACGAGCAAGAGACAGTGCGCGCAAAATACCTGTTCTCGGGAGAGGGCGCGAGATCATTCATCAGAGAACAGCTTGGAGTCGGGATTACACACAAAGATCCGATTGCATACGTGTGGGGCGTCATGGACGGAGTCGTTCGGACAGACTTCCCCGACATCAAGATGAAGTGCACAATTCATTCGGATGCCGGCTCTATTATGGTCATTCCTCGCGAGAACAACATGGTCCGCCTCTACATTCAAATCGCCTCATCAACAGACAAAGACTGGAACCCGCGGAAAACAGCCACAACTGAGGAAGTGCAGGCTTATGCTAAGAAGATCATGAAGCCATATTACATCGAGTGGGATCGTGTAGAGTGGTATTCGGTGTACCCAATTGGACAGGGCATTGCAGATCGATATACCTTGGACGAGCGCGTGTTCATGGGCGGTGACTGCTGCCATACACACTCGCCTAAAGCCGGTCAAGGCATGAACACTGCATTCTTAGACGCGCAGAACTTGGCCTGGAAAATTCATCACGTCGAGTCTGGTTTCGCCGATCGCAGCATTCTGAAGTCATACGAATCAGAGCGCAAATACGTGGCCGAGAATTTGCTGAATTTCGATGCTTCATACGCCAAATTATTCTCGCAACGAGTGCCCTCAGCGGCAGAGCGCGCCTCTGCTGGCAAGTCGAATGACGGAAAAGACGAGAACCCATTCGTGCAGAAGTTCAAGGAGTCTTGCGAGTTTACATCTGGTTACGGCGTCGCCTACCTCGAGAATGTCTTCAACTGGTCAGAATCCCATGCGGCGCAATCACCGCTCTTCCTCACGACCAAGAATGGAGGCACGAAACTACGCACCGGGCGCATTCTGACTCCGGCGACCGTCACTCGAGTTGTCGACGCCAATGTTGTACATCTCGAACAGGAAGTACCTCTGAATGGATCCTACCGACTTTACCTCTTCGGCGGCAAGCCAGCTAAGACGAAGAAAGCGATCGCAGACTTTGCCTCCGGCTTGCGCAAGAAAGGCTCATTCTACGACGTGTACAAACGAGCCGATATCGACAAGGTGGATTACCACGAGCGACACAACCCACATTCCTGGTTCTACACTTTCAACATCATCTTCAACTCTCACCGACCCGATATCGAGATCAGGGAACTTCTACCCGAAGTTTTGGCACGTTACACAGATCACGTCTACGCTGACGACATCTGGGATCAAATGGTGCCTGAAGCAAAGGCTTCAGCACACGCCAAGGTTGGCTTGTCAGAAGAGGAGGGAGGTATTGTGGTCGTGCGACCTGATGGCTACGTTGGCTGCGTAGTCAAACTTGTTGAGGGATCTGGCACCGTCGATGCGCTGAACTCCTACTTCAACTCGTTCACCACGAAAACAATAGGGTCCGAGAGGGCACAGCTATGATGAAGCGCTCACGCCAGTTTCCTATTGTCACAATCTGCAGCGTTATCGTACCAGACTTTTGAGCGAAAATAATTTGACTTGTGACAATTGACTGCATACCATTGTGCACCGCAAACCTTAATTTCCTATTGTCAAGTTTTCTATTGTGTTTGCAATACATATTACTCCAGCTTCGAACGTACTTCCTCTGACATTCTTCCGCACATTTCAGACTCTTTCGCATACGCTCTCGCACAAGACTCCGACTTTACTCACATCCGAAGACCGATCGCAGGACGTCGACTTCATCCCTCTCCATCCCAAGCTCTCGGGTACGCTCCATCTCTCAAGACTTCCGAACTATCTCACACGGCTTTCGATCGCATCCTTTATACCTCTCATCACACCAGACGTATACTCTTCTTCTCGACGCAATGGCATACTCAAGCAAGCGTAAGGCCGTGGCCCAGCTCACTCCTCCTGCAAGCAAGAGACAAGCAACGACGAGTGCCTCCGCTCAGTGCAACAAGAACAAGAGCAAGAGCATCGAGACCGATACTCCGTCCATATTCAGCCGCTTGCAGCACGAATCGGTCAAAGTGGCAAACGACTATCGCAAAGTCCGCTTCCCTATTCTCGGCAAGTATATCACGAAGGACGCCCCAGCAGCCATGCAACAATACGACACAATGGACCTGATGCCTGCCGACCCTCGTCAACTACATCACTGCATCTCCGTCTCTGGCCCAGTTGCTCACGATGGCAAGCGCCCTGCGATCGTCCGGATCACGTATAACAGAGACCAGAAGCTCACCTTCTTCGATCTTGCACCCGAACTTCGCAACGATATATACAAACTCTCGTTGATAGGTTCAGAGGGCATCGCTATCACGAACAAGAATCCCAACAAGATCGAGCCAGCCCTCCTTTTCTCCAGCAAGAAGATCCGCTCCGAGGCTCTAGACATGTTCTACCACAACAACAGCTTTCACTTCGACAATACCGAAACAGCCATTGGTTTCCTCAAAGCCCTGCACCGACCTCAGCGCAATTCACTCCAGTCATTCACGATCGGTGACCCGCTCAAAGCGTCTGTGACACCAGTCGAAGCAGAGCTCGAGGACGCCCGCATCAAGAGATATGACACCGAGTATCACTGGAGTCGTGTGAGCTCAGCAAGCAGAGCCGCTCAGGCAAAACTTCAAGCCACTCTGGACAAAAGCCCGCGAGCTCTCAAGAAATTTGGCCCCTTGCGACGCCAGTGCTGCCACCAGGCATGGAGTACATCCACAACCATTTGTCAAATTTCCCTCACCGGCGACAAAAAGACGTCATTCTCGACAAGCCACGCACGCTCAAAGCCACCAAACATGCGCTCCGCCTGCTGGATATTTCGCTTGGAAGAAAGGAGATGAATGATGTGATCAAAGTAGAAATGCTGGTTCACGTGCCAGTTGATGAAAATCGGCCCACGAGTGATATTGGTGGGGCAAAGGAGGAGTGGAGAGAGGTCACGATGAAAGAGGCAGACGAGTATAAAGTGGTGGAGGTCAGGAGGCGGAAGTATATTATGCCGATGACAGAGATGGAGAAGAGCAGGAGATAGAAGAGGGTTTAGATAGATTACGAATGGTACTGCTTCTGCGGTTTCGAACTTCGTGCATTTGATCTGAGCCAAGGATTTTCCAGATGTCGCCACATTCAGATCGGCTCATTGTATCAGAGATCATAGAAACGGGGCTGTGCCTCCAGGCACTGTATTTCATCTGAGCTAATATTTGCCCAGATGTCGCCTGTTTCTCTCGATCCATCGAAACAGAGACACGAAAGACGTCGCTGTCTCTCCAACTGTCCGACCTACAAAGAGCCACTCAGGGTCCAGTCGGCGCCCAACATAAAAAGGTCTGGCGTCCAGAGACAAGGCCTAGACGTGTCCGTTTCTCCGCTCATATGAGTGAAACTGAGGCACTAATTGTCCAGGAAGCCTGGTTGCCGGCAGAACCAGATCTCGGAGATGTGGTTCTCGCTCCTCCTCTCCCTAAAAATCAGACGGCTACAGAGCCAATTGAGGTTCGAAGGTTTCGGAGGCTTTCGATCGTCAATGCTGGGAGAAGGCTTTGTTGTAGTGGTTCACACAAGTGATATCGATCTGTAAAGGTGAAATGTGAATATCACACCACAAATATCTCGCAGCAAAGCCGATGTGCAGAGCACCCAGAGTGACCCAAGCACATGGTCCTGGAGAAGGAGGTGAATAGAAGCGACAGTTGGGAGCAAGTTCAAAAACTTTACTTCTCATTAGCTATGCTCTGGTGTGTCAGCTCGACTTATCGTGCTTCTGCTTGAAACAGATGCAACTGAGCGGCCAGTGAATGAGAAGCCAAGTGCATCAACTCCGACCAGCTCTCGAGACACGAATCCTTACCATGTAAGGTCTGTCAATACGTCGGTTCCTAGTGACTTGTAGTTGTTAATTCCATGGGATCAGATGTCCAAGGTCAATAGGAGTGATGGCGTGATCGAGTACATTGACCTGAATGCTTGTCCGGGGGTCTCTCAGTAAGTTGTCTGGCACTAAACCGGTATACTACTTTCACACGAGGTTCTTTTCCCTCTGGTGAATAAGATGTAGCTCGGCCAACTCATTCTCGAATAGCAAGTGAATGACATGCAAGCCTTTCTTAGAAGCTGTCTATGGTAAATCCAGGTCACTTGGCCGTCCGCCTGCACAGTGTCTATGTAGAGGGCCAGCCTCAATTGTGTTGCTCACTTGGCTAGGCCAATAAAAACGCGAAAGATGAAAGAGTAACATGCTGAACGACCAGCATGATAGTGTTGTGAATGAAAGAGCAGTGAGGCCTTCATCCGATGCCAAGAACAGTGCAAGCACTGCTTCCACATGACTGTGTTGTCCTGCCGGAGGTCCTATAGGTAACTGCTCTCGCATTTGGTGTGCTCCGGATTCCCAGGCCAAGGTTTGAAGAAAGTGGCCGAGCCCAGAGGAAGCATTGCTCAACTTTGCTGTTGGACTGACATGGCCCACTGGCATTCACTCTCGGCTCATCCTATCATTTCAAAGTGAACAAAGGTTTTCAAGCCGTCCGGAGCAGCTGAAATTTTCTGCCAGAGAGAGTGCTGGGTGCAGTACTTTCGATTCATCTCACCCCGTGACTTCGACAGCAATATCGATCACGCAATGCATGACTCCCGGAGCATAGCTCTTCAGCTTGTTGATATACTCGACCTCAACCTTTAGTTTCTGCCCATCCTCAAGATTTCCCAGGTGAGGATTACTGGATCCCAGGAGAATCCGCTCGAATTCTTTCCTCGTCTCTTCGCTCTTCTCAATGATCTCCTCCACCAGGAAATTCTCATGAATGTGCAACCACCCCTTCGGCTTCAACGAGACGAAAGTAGCAGCAAGCTCCAGAGCTTTTCTCGAACTCGGCAGCATGCCTAGATTGACGTGTCGGATATTCAGTGTGCTGTTCCTTGACCATTCCCTTAGCCGTTTCGGTGCCATCTCATTCGTTTCGTTGAAGACCAGAATTCTCGCATCCCTCTTCCCCATCACTTCCATCGCTGCCTCATCTTCACCCTTAGCACCCTCAATCCTCCCACAAACCTCCACACCCCATTTATTCCTCCTCGCCCCTCTCACCAACCCCTCCACACTCCAAGGATTCAAATCCCAACAAAACACCCTCCTCGCCCCAGCTTTCACATACGAAAACGTAAAATACCCAATCCCAGCATACAAATCCACAACATCGAACCCTGTCTCCCAATTCTCCTCTTCCTCATCTCGCGTTTGATTAGCCTCCTCAGCCGCTTGCACCACAGAAGGCAAAGTCAATAGCCTCGCCTTCTCCGAAATATTCCCTCGCGAAAACATCGTCCATCTCGGCGCCCAAGTCTGATAAATCCCATTCTGCTTCGCAGTCACCCAGAAAGCTTTTGCGAAATCGTCTGTTGTGGGAGGATCCGAGGCAGTTTCTGGTCCGAAATCTCCATATATGGGCGTGAAATTTATGGGGGCGCGGAGAATATTTTCCGACTTGGTGGAATCTTCATTCTGAGGTGGAATGGGTTTGTTGGAGGCGATGTGTGTGATTTTGCATTCTTTGCAGATACGTTGCCACAGGTCTTCGAGGGTTTCTGGGGCGAGTGGTTGAAGTGGTTGCCATTCGGGTCCGGAGAGGGCGTTGTGGGGAAAGATGAGTAGGTCGCCGTAGATTGTGTGAGATCTTGAGAGCTTTTTCCATAGTGCAGTGCTTGCGTCCGAGGTGATATTGTGGTTGTCGCGCCATGCCTGGAAGGCGCGGTCTAGGCCGGACATTGGTGTCTGGGATGTAAAGTTCGTTGTGGTGGTGGGAGTTTTCCACAGAAAGAGGTTGATTAGACACGGTGGATTTGAGGGAATCACGGCCACATTTTGCACAGTCTGATGTGGACACACTTGCCTCAGTTCACAGTACTGTAATGAAATAGAAACGAATTCCAAATCTCTTGTATTCTCCAATAGAAGCTATAAGCTATCTCGCTGTTGATGTAAAAGCAATGTACATGTCGATCCTTCCATTCTATTGCGCTTTCCCATTATTCCAAACTTTCGCATGCAGCGCTCGTTTCCACCATATAATCCTTGGTCTTCGCCTTTACTTCGGACACTCCTTGATACCAGTGCGTTCGCGAGACAATTCCCACTTCCACTGCCTGTAGTCGAACATGTTCCACACGCTCAACTCCGACAAAGAACAGTAGCTTCCTGGTGCGCGGTAATCAGGGACATAGATTGCATCAAGGGACAGCGGCAAGAGTTCTCCACCAGTGCAACGTAGGAGCTTCTCGACCCGCTCGCGAACGCTTCTTTGGATTAAGGATTTGAGGTGCATGTAGCCGAAGTGCCTCAAGCCTTGACCGCTCCAGTCGGCGTAATTCAGTTCAAAGCGGCGGATCTTTGCGATGTTGTCTCTTGGTATCTTGCTGAGGAAAGTGATGGCTTCTTCTTCGGTGTTTGCGTACCAGGTGTTCCCGCCATAGAGCATTGCTGTTGCTTCTTTGTAGATCTCTCGGTTTGCGGCGATGATGTTGACTGCTAATGGGAGATTTCGCGGAAGCGCCTTGCCTTGTTCTCCAGAGACGGAAATGACTTGGTCGTCCAGTAAAAGAGCGTGCTTGTAGATGTTGTTGCGTAGCTCAGCGGACAGATCGCGGAACGAGGTTGGGTTGTTTGTTCCAGACATGTTGTCTTGTGTCTTGTGTCTTGTGGTGTGATAGCTTGAAATGTTGATGAGTCTCGCCGATGGCTTGTCTTTCGAAATGTTGCTATGCGGTCGATGGCCTGCTCGTCGTTGTCTTCTGATATGATAGTCGGACTTGTTGGTGCGCGTGGTTGATGGCTTGTCTTTCGAAGTGTTGGAATGTGGTCGATGGTCTGTTTGTTGTGGTCTTTTGATGTGTTGGTCTTCCGATATGATGGTCCGAAGTGTGTGTGAGAGAATGTAGTAGAAGGCCTGCTTCTCGAGGAGGGCGAGTGGTATACATGCATGCAAAGAACCAGAGTGCAAGTGGCCTCAGCCATGTCCTCAAAAAGGTTGCGATCCACGGAACTTGCACTGCTGACCTTGGGCCATCGAGAATTCGTTGACCTGTCCTGGTACTAGCGAGCAAATGGTGGTTCACGTGAACTATAATCCTGACATATAGTCGAGCATGAGGCCACTTTCCGGGCTCTCCGCTGTCAGACCGTTCCCCAAGCAGAAGCACTACGTGGAGGCTCTTCTACTGCAAATACTCTCCAATAGCCTTGACCGCGTTCTGGAAGTTCTTTCCCTCGATCAGAATCAAATGCCCTTGGGGCTTGATTCCCGCTTCAGTGAAAGCTCTCTTCGCATCACTGGCACCCTCATCTGCTTCTTTCTCGTACTCGAAATTGGAGAAGCCCAGGGCGTGCTTTTGCCACACCTCATCTTCAGCGTGGAAGTAGAAAGTCTCAGAGTTCGCGCTTCCCGACTTCTTTCCCTTTTTGCTCGGCCGCTCCTCCTCTGCATCAAGCTTCGAGTCCACTTCAGCATAAGTCTTGCTGAAGATAAGGTAGTGCGTGAAGTCGTATGGCTCCTTGTCCTTGACAGCAAGTTCAACTTCCTCTAAGAGCAGGTTGTACATTGGAGGGATGACCTGGTGTGGGATGTTGATGAAGCGTTCGTTCAAAATCAGTGCGATTTGTGCTTTCGAGTCAGGCGCAAGTAGCTGTTCGAGCTGCTGAAGACCAGGATTCCCAGATGCTTTGGCACGAGAGAGGATGTATTTTGTCAAGTTGAGAATGACGGGCTTCATCCGGTGGTGGTTGAGGTTTAGGGCCGTGAGAAGCGCATACGGATCGCTCTCTTTGCCGTCACACTTCACTGTCGAGCCCATACCAGGTTGCGAAAGGATCAGATCGGCCAACTCTGAAAGGTCAAATAACTGATTGTCGGCATCGAAAAGTTGTCGAAGCAAGTTCTTCAGGCCGTGGAAATCCACTTCTGGATCTGGGTCCATGAACTCGAAATCTACGTCGAGCATACTTGTGTCCTGGACGGAGGTCAGTATCTCGGCTCTAATCAATCAGAATAATGCTGCATACATCGTCACTGCCACTGTCCTCGCCGTCAACGTCCATCTTGTCTTTCGACGGCAGTTTGTCGTCGCCATTCGCCTTTCTTTTGCCCATCTTGTGCGATTCGTGATATGCAACTATGCAGCGACAGTAACTTCCCTTCTATGATTTGCTTTGAACTTGACGGAAAAATGCATGAATGTCGAACTTGATGTTAGAAACTGAGATCGGTGTCGCTTCAACTTTTTCGAACCGCCGAGGCCGAGCAGGTGCCTCAGGCATTAAAATAGAGGGAATCGCATCAAGCAGCAGTCCATGGACCAGCAAGGCTTAATAGTGCACAAGTTCGATGTATGACAGGCAATCTAGCGTGGGCAATTACACGGGTCAAGCCACTGGCAGGCTCCACTGAAGCCGGCTCATTGCACGCAGCTATACTTCTTGACAAGTGCACTGTATCGCGACCGTCCTTGTGAAAGTGACCTCTTTTACAGACCTGATCTCACCGACGCTAAAAACAAGATGATGTATCTTAACTGTACATGGCCTCACCTGTCTGGCTCAGCGTATACCACCTCATGCCTCCACCTCTATGTCATCTACTCACATCCCCCTCTCCATCGCAACTCTTGTGCTCTTTTTAACCAATGACTAGCGAGTTGTCCTCTGGGAAGTCATATTCTGGCACCTCCAAGTTCAATGGGGCCGGGCCCTTTCTTACACGACCTGAAATATCGTAGTGAGAACCGTGGCAAGGGCAGAACCATCCACCGTAGTCACCAGCCTCTCCAATGGGCACACAACCCAAGTGTGTGCAGACACCCAGCATGATGAGCCACTCGGGCTTCTTGACACGATCGCCGTCGGACTGTGGGTCACGGAGGGTCTTCCAGTCGAAGTCCTCGGCTTCCTTGATCTCATCCGCAGTACGGTGACGGATGAAGACCGGCTTTCCACGCCACTTGATAATTACGTTCTTGCCCTCTGGGATGGTCGCAAGGTCGACTTCAACCTTGGCCATGGCCAGCACATCGGCGGAAGCGGACATGTTGACAAGGAAGTCTTTGCGTGTGTCAGCCATTGCTTCTCCATCGCGTAACAAATAGCGTTGCGCTCTGCTCTACTCACCCTGCACGGTATTCTTTGCACCAAGTGCTGAGACACCACCCATAGCGCCGACCATGAAGTACTGGAACAGCTTGTTACCAGTCTCGCCCGAGTTATTCCTGTAGCTCTTGAAGGAAGGGATGATAGTAGTGTCTGGCTTGTTGCTAGCGCCACGGTGGAAAGGCGACTTGAACTCGGCGTGTGATGTTGAGGCATCGGTAGAGCTGGCTTCGCGTTTCTGGATGGCGGTTGAGGTGGTGCGCAGAGCAGGCACGGCCTGACGAGTGGCGCCGCGCACCAGCGAGGTTGCGGCTCGAGAGGAGATTGACATTTCGGCGGATGTGAGAGGTGCCTGCGGAGGATGGATCGGTCTCAATGGATCGTGGTGGTCGCAGGAGGCGTGAGATGGAATGATGCTTTTGCTCTCGGAAAGTGAGGAAGTTGTGGCCAATCACAGGCGAGCTGATTCAAGGCGAGGAAGGCACGACGGAGCTCGGTTGTTTCTGCCTCAGGCGACAACTAACTAAAGTTTGGGCCCACGACTGCCTAGTCATGTCAACCAAGGGACGGTCACTTCACTTTCTTCAGTCCGCCACCGCCCAGAAAAAAAATCCTTCGACGGCAGAGATCGTCATGGCGCCTCCTGCGACACGGACCAGCTTCAAGCGCTCGGCTTCTGAAGACGCAGACGACACAAGCGTCACTTCTTCGAAGCGTGCCAAGGCCAGCAGTCGATCAAGTAAAGCACAGACTCAATCGCAAGAATCACAAGACAAGTCAGGCACTGGAGAACGACCAAAGCGATTCACGCCAGACGGAAGAGAGATTCCATACATGAAGCCACGGCCAAATGGATCTTGGCGAATGATCACTGGCGAAGACATTGCCTATACCCCAGAGGAACGACCGACTCGAGCTCCAGCAAGTGCATACAAGCAGACATCGATTGCCCAATCGTTCGGCCAGTCGACCTACTCTGGCAAAGAACGCAAATCGAAACCGCAACTCAAGAACACCACATCAAGCGCCGCCAAATCGAAGGCGACCACCAAACCAACGATGACAACGGCATCGTCATCAAAGCGACCCAACAGCGAAGCGGCATCAACCACAACCACAACCAAAGCCGGCCTC
This sequence comes from Cercospora nicotianae, assembly GCA_029490675.1. Lineage (NCBI taxonomy): Eukaryota > Fungi > Ascomycota > Dothideomycetes > Mycosphaerellales > Mycosphaerellaceae > Cercospora > Cercospora nicotianae. The sequence continues at coordinate 3,606,468 of JANQAT010000007.1, read as the reverse complement.
TCGACCTCCAATCACATAACTCTTAACCATTCCATCTCCAACATCTTCTCCGCACCACCCAACACCCTCCTCCTCCACGCCTGCAACACCGAAGGCAGCTGGGGCGCCGGCATAGCCCTCGCCTTCAAAAAAGCCTACCCCTCAGCCTTCGAAACCTACCGCGACCACTGCCGCCTCACACCAAGCGATGAACTCATCGGAACTGCGCTTCTCATCCCTCCATCTGAAGAAGATGACTCCGACTCGAGTAAACACTTCATCGGCTGCCTCTTCACATCAGTCAGTAAAGGCCAACGCAAAGACTCTCCTGACAAGATCTTGCGCGCCACCGGAACTGCGGTGAAGGATTTGGTCGAGAAGGTTGGGGAGTGGAATGATGAGCAGAAGGACGCTAAGAAGAAAGTTGGAGAGGTGAGGATGTGTAAGATCAACTCAGGGTTGTTTGGGGTGAAGTGGGAGAGGACTCAGGCTGTGCTCGAGGCAATCGAGGTTGATGGCGAGAGCTCGATTCGACAGATCGAAGTCATTTCGAGGAGTGAAGATGATTGATGAGAGGGTGCTCATGACGGCTCGGTGTGGTAAGTTCTTTCTCTTTCTCTTTCTTTTTGATAATACCTCGGCGGCGGCAATGGCTCTGTTGGACAAGATGTTCACGGCCAACGATGGGAAGCTCGGCGTAAGGATATGTGATGGGTCTCCGCGATGGCAGCGGTTCTGTCAAACATCATGTTCACGGCCAACAATGGGGAACTCGGCGTAAGGATGATTCATGGGCGGCAACTCTGGCTTGTTTCGAACTTCGTTGACGCGTATTTCGTGTCCGACAGAAAAGTTATGGCGATGATACCTTGGGATAAAGTCAGGTCACGAGCAGGACGACTGCACTGCTCAGACAGGACAAGCAAGTTCGGCAGAATTTTGGAGAATTCAAAAGGTGTTCTCCAGGAATACTCAAATGTTTTATGCAAACCAACAACGATCGATAAAAACTCTTCCATCTTTCGCTACCGCGCATGTTCAGCAGTAGTCGTATGCTTCTTCTTCTTCGTCGAGTCATGCATCATGACCCTCCCCCAACTGTCATACATGACTGCTCATGTGGACTACTTGGAGGTGCCTCAACCAAGAAGCTCGACGTCCAACCCAATAGCCCTCATGAACAGATTGACATCGGCCAACCTCTTCAAACTCATCTCTTCTGGTAATGTCTTTGACACACCGACAGTCTCCATGACGCGATCCTTGACGCCCAATACAAGGCGCTGTTGTTGGTCAGGACTAGCGCCAACACCCATGGCAGCCAAGAATTGCCACACGTGGACGTCCTCGGAAGCAGACACAGGCCCATCGGTCGGGAAAATATAAGGCAAGACAGGCTCCAAAGTGTCGAAAAGACGATCGTACATTTCCGTGAATTGCTGAAAATCCGTTGCAGGAGCAGATTGTTTGAGGAGTTCGGCGCGAGATATCAGCATGGTGAGAATGCTGACGCCGATCTTGGTGCGCGAGATCGCTTGAACCTGTGTTCGTTCCAGGACCAGACCAAGGAGACCGATGATGATATTCAAAGGCGCTTCGTTGACGTAGCTGAACAGTGGTGGAATAACGGCTTGGTTGAAAAGATTGACCTCTTCTTTCACGCGTGCTGGTAGAGCGCTGTTGTCCGCTGCTGGGTATGCGTCACGGATGACGTCCAGGATGTCGAGGTGGATCACAATGAGAGTGAGCATGGTGAGACGTTGCTGATCATCGAGGTGTCGGAATGTACGAGGAACTGCCTTCTTGCCTTTGCTGTGAGACAATATCTGAATGAATGGGTGTGGCGAGGTTGAGCTTTTCAGATGTCAGCAAAGGAATTCCAATTCTGCGTTGGCGTACTCACGTTGGGTTGATCTCAACCATGATGCGAAGGGCTTCCCACAGCTGCTCATTCAGTTCCTGCATGGCGCTCCTCCATCTCATGTGGCCTTCTATGACCTCAGGCGGACTCTCCTCATTCGGTGGTGGTGGCATCTCTCGTTCGTGATCTTCGAGCCTCATGAGCGTCGTGTACAAATTTTCGATGTCCCGAAGCGCGGATTTGCGATCTGCAGGCTTGGTGGGGTGGTGCTTGCGAATGTCCGCGGAATCTGGACGCTTGATGTTAAGAAGCGGCCGAGGAGTCTTGGAGTTGCTAAAGGCGATCTTTCCAAGCGAGCCTTCGACCACAAGCGACTTGTTCTTTGGACGAGACTTCGCAGCCTCGACAGCCCGAGCGACTTGTTGTTCCATTCGTTGCACATGATTATCGCCGCCGCGAGGGTGATGCCGACTACGACCATAACCATAGCGACTGCCTGTTTGGAAGAGGTATGTCTGAGCGAACTGGTTCAGAGGCTGACCGGGGCCGCTTCGTGGTGGACCACGTATTTGAGCATAGACTTGGTAGTAGAAGTCTTCGGCCAATTGCTCCTTGCTGCCCGGCTCATTGTCGATACCACCCGTGGCAGTCAGCAACTGCTGAAGCTGGATCCGGGTAATGAAATTCTTGTCCTGGGGCGTCATGAGACCGTTGTTCTTGCTCAGAAGGAAGATCTTGTGATTTCGCTTGGCACGTTTGGCTTCCTCAGCCATGTATGCCTCTCGGTCCTCTGGAGTCATGTTCATCATCTGCTGGGCCTGGGTTATTGGCGGGCCATTGTATGATGGGCCACGGCTGTGCATAGGAAGAATTGGTGCACCTCGAGGTTGGACTGGAGGACCTGGCATAGGAAAGCCTGGAGGAGGCCCTTGCTGGAATTGTTGCTGGGGCGGCATGCCGTGGAAATCCTGCGACTGTGGCCGACCATGATTGGGAATAGGCTGCCTTTGTAGAATTTGAGGCGTACGCTGGTTGAAGCCAGGACCAGGCGATGGCTGCGCTGGCAACTCCTGTGGGATCTGCTGCTGCTGCATCGGGGATGGACGTTGGAGTATCTGGGGCACTCTTTGCTGCTCGAACGGTGACGGTGCTTGTGGTTGAGATGGCGGACCGCCTAAGCCCAGCATATTCTTCAAGCCCTGCGACTGGCTCTGATAGTCTGGCTGTGGCTGCACGGGTGGTGCAGGACGTGCTTGTGCTCGCATCTGTGCCTCCAGCTCTTCCAAAGTCATCATCCTCGCCGCCGGCTCGGCCTGCTTGGCTGGCTCGGCCTTCTTCGCCACGGAACTGCCCCAAATCGATGCATCTGCCTCCAACTTTGGGATGTATTCTTGCTGCTTGTACACCTCATAGCCCGTCTTTGCAGGCTTCTGCGGAGGGCGGGGCTGAGCATATGGCTGGCGTGCTTGATGCAGGACCTGCTCTTCGATCAAGGTGTCTCGAATGTTGGCCGTCTGTCCCGCAAAGTCAAAGTCTCTGCCCACGCTCTCTCTTGTCACTGGCTCATCGCCGCCGAAAGTGTCATCATTGAAGTCATCGCCGGCCTCTTGCAGTTGAGCTCCCAGTCCATCATAGGTCTGCTCAAAGTCGAGCATTTCGCCACCTCCATCACCGCCGAGTCCTGCAAAGGGATCGCGCTGGTCGAACATGCCTCGCGAGCTCGATTGCTGCGCGTCCTTGTCGCGAGGCAAGGTGGTGTCGAAGCCGAAGAACGACATGTTGCCGGTGGTGGTGTCTGTTTACGTGGAGCGTTCTGGTTGCTGCGAGATGGTGATTATCACAAAGGCGGCACGGCGCAAAGGCGCCAACTCGGAGGAATGGGAAACAGCTTCGCTATGCTGGGGAAGACAAACGCTGTAACGATGGGCTCAGTTGAGGTGGGCTGAAGTCATTCTGCTCGGCAAACAATGTGGGCGGAAGCATTGACCATGACGGGTTGTGACCTCAGTGGTGCTATGGTACGCCGTTGCGGATCTCGCTGTGGTACAGCAGCAGCTCGGTGGTCCGCCTTGCCGCGCTGCAACACCTGCCCATCCTGTCAACGGTCTCGCAACATCGACATCGTTCGCACATAGTCTGCCGTATTCCGTGTGAAGGTTTCCCTACTATACGAGCTGTCGTGCTGAACGCTCCTCAACGTGTAACTTCGTCTGGTGCAATTAAGAGGGCCTCTAGTGGCAGTCCAATTATATCCGCCATACGAGCGTTGCTGTACCCCTTACGATGCAAGAATTCGCGGCGCGCAGACCCAAGGAATTTCTCCCTCCGAGCCGGCGGGAGACCACGTCGCCATCCCCGTCTGTCTTCGTATCATATGCACGCTGGACTAGTGGAGGGGCGCGCGTCCAAGAAGCGATATTACCTCCTTCACCTGCCCTGCCCGCAGCTGCCTTCCCTGATTTCTTTGGTCGAAACTCTGTCTGACAAGCCTGCGTAAGCCGCGTGCGTACCGCATCTCGAAACACTCGAAACTCGACACCTCCTCACCTAGTCGCTCATTTCTCGCGACTGCTCCGTGTCCTCGCCATCACCGCCCATCGTTCGGACTTCGACGAGCATCACCACACTCCACCCGCTGCCGTCCAGAACGCCACGCATCCTGCCGAGACAAAGCCTCATCGATCCGCGTTGATCGATCGCCGCCGCATGCTGACACACCTCGCGACGACATGGCGGGCTCGACGCGATACGTGCGATACATTGTCTTCGCCTTCATCGCCCTAATCCTCATCTTCTTCATCTCCTCATCATCATCACGCGTGCCCGGCGCCGAGCACATCCAATCCGCATCAGAACTGCTTAAGGCGCAAGGGATATGGAAAGGCACGCAACAGGGCTCGAAAGCACCTGCGCAAGCACCTTCGGATAAGACGGGCAATGCTGGCATTGTCGGAGAGGGCGAGCAGAATCTACCAGTGAACCACGCAGGCAACCCAGTCGCGGTGCCTCACGATGCTGAAGTTCCCAACGCTGCTGGTCCCGACCATCTATCCACTTCACCGAACCCAGCACCCGGCACACAAACCCATCTCTCGAACACCGCGCCAGGCCCGCGCATGAACGCCACCTTCGTGACACTCGCTCGCAACAGTGATGTGTGGGAGATTTCCAGGTCGATCCGCCAGGTCGAAGATCGCTTCAACCACGCCTACAACTACGACTGGGTTTTCCTGAACGACGCTGAATTCGACGACACATTCGTCAAGGTGACCACGGCTTTGACTTCTGGCAAGGCAAAGTACGGCAAAATTGACAAAGAGCATTGGGGATTCCCGGAATGGATCGATCAGGACAAGGCGAAGAAGGTGCGGGAGGACATGCACGAGCGCAAGATCATCTACGGAGACAGCATCAGCTACCGCCACATGTGCAGATATGAGTCTGGCTTCTTCTTTCGCCACCCATTGATGCTCGATTACGAGTGGTACTGGCGTGTGGAGCCCAGCATTGAGCTCTACTGCGACATCGCCTACGATCCTTTCAAGTTCATGGCTGAGAACAAGAAGAAGTACTCTTTTGTGCTCTCGCTGTACGAGTACGTGGAAACGATTCCGACACTTTGGGACAGTGTGAAGAAATTCATCTCCACCAACCCACAATACATCGAAAAGGACAATGCGATGGAATGGATCTCCGACGATGGCGGGAACACCTACAACCACTGCCACTTCTGGTCCAACTTCGAGATCGGTAACCTCAACTGGCTGCGCAGCGACGCTTACATCGACTACTTTACACACCTCGACAAGGAGGGCGGTTTCTTCTACGAGCGCTGGGGTGATGCTCCAATCCACTCGATCGCAGCAGCTCTGATGCTCAAGAAGGAGGAAATCCACTTCTTCAACGACATCGCCTACTACCACGTTCCGTTCACGCACTGCCCAACCGGCGAACAGACGAGATTGGATCTGAAGTGCCACTGCAACCCCAAGGACAACTTTGACTGGAACGGATACTCATGTAAGTTCTGAGCGTTTAGTGGAACATTCGCATAACTCAGCTAACGCTTTCTTCCTCTCAGGCACGAAACGATGGTACGACATAAACAAAATGCCTATGCCCGAAGGCTACGAAAAAGAGCAGTGACTGGCTGGGAGATATAAAGAAATTGCCGAAGAGTGGCGCGGCCCTCTTATTATCTTGGGCATCGCAACGGCCTTCGTCCTGGTGGTCTCACTCTATCGCCGCGCGATGAGGTTGTACGATTATACGGTCCGAGTGACGGGATTGCGGAAGTCGAGTCGTTTCTCTCAGGAACGATTTCTGGGTCCGCAGGTCGGGGAGAAGGTTAAGGCCTAGTAGGCGTTGCTGAAGGGCCCGCTTCTGCGGCAGCTAGCCACCTTTTCCGCCACGAGAGAGGAATTGATCTCGTGGAAAACGGCATTTGGAGGGCGTTTTGCTACCTTTTTTTCGAAAACCTATGTTGTTTTTAGTATCGCACGACAGGGGCGGGTTTACTAGAGCTATGTTTGGCATGAATAGCACAATCAGCGAGAAAGAGACTTACTTTCCTCCCTAAAATTGAGGCAATTGGGGCGGCGAGGCGAATAGTTTCAAATTTTGCTCTCTATTTTCAAAACTTGTATTGATTACAGGATCTCGTGCTCTCAGAACTTTCTCACATCGACCAGTCACTGACGTTTCTCCTACTCTCTATCCTGGCTTCCATTCCTCAAGTTGGGCACACTCTGCAGGCTCGTTCCAATTCAGATCAGAGCGGGTTGGGCGCCCAAATATAAGTCCTTGTCCACTGGTCAGGCACAGCTTAGGTGTTCGACTTCAACCTATATCGCTCCGCAGATGGACACGTCTTTCATGCCCACCTTCAGCTGGAAACCTCGCTCGCAGCTCTTTCTGCTGCCTGTGTGACTTGCGATCGACTACTTGAGTCGAATGTGGGTGTTGCTCGACATGGATGTCTTGGCAGATATTGTCCCGCGAACTTCTTGAATTGGTTCTGGTTCAAGACCTCTACCAGCTTGCCTCACTTGATAAAGTCTCCTAATCCGAGTCCAAAACCTGTATTGCGCGGATTTGCAGTAGCTTTCCGGTTCGCAAGCATGGCTTGGAGGTTGGTCGTAGACTTTTTGTTGCGGGATCGCTTTTTACTGCTTACTTGGTCCGGTTCTTCGGCGGGTGTGGGCGATGGTTGCTGGGGAGCATAGGTAGGAGCTGGAGACGATTGAGCTCTTTGTTGCGAAAGAATCGCATTTCTTTGCGCTTTCGGCTGTGCTGTTGGGTGTAATATGGGCTTTTGTGATTTGGTTGAACTCTTTTCAGTTGATTTAACACGCATGTCTTGGACTGTCCCGCAAGGAGAGCATTTTATTCTGCATGATTTCGAACGATCTCCTGCGATGCGATCTTGACGTGTGCGTTTTGAGGCTCTTATGGGGCTGGCGTTCCATCCGGTGATGAGGAGAGTTCCGCAGGAGATACATGCTTGTAGTGTCGAAGTGTTGTTACTGGTGGTGGCTATTCCTGCTCGCTGGACTTGTAAGTAAGCCGATACTGCAGGTGAGCTTGCAAGAAGCGCCTGGGAAGCAGCGTCTAGATGAGCTGCACGTGCAGACGCTGCCATCGAAGCCATATCGTTGCAGGTCTGTGCAGTGGTGAAGCTCGAAGTCGAAATGAGATTTTGGTGGCGCCGGGAAGTGCAGGCGCTAGCGGCTGGCTGCATGCTCGTGCACTCGTCGTGCATGGCTGCCGCAGAACCCATGCCAAACTCTAACTTGTGCATCGCAGCTTCAATCCACGACAAGACAAGGGTTCAAGAAAACATTCGAGTTGACTCTGCTTCTCGACATCAGCAAGTTCGCATCGAGCACCGCTCTCGATGGCGATCCAACTGCAAGAATCGCATGGAGTTCGACTCGCGGTCGAAGGCTGCGGCCATGGCACACTCCATGCGATCTACGCATCAATCGAAGAAGCTTGCAAACAAAAAGGCTGGCCTGGGATCGATTTGCTCATCATTGGCGGAGATTTCCAGTCAGTGCGAAATGCCTACGACCTGAATTGTGTCAGCATGCCACCGAAGTACCGATCCATGTGTGATTTTCACGAATACTACTCTGGCCAACGGACTGCTCCTTACTTGACCATTTTCGTTGGAGGAAACCACGAGGCGAGCAATTATCTGTTCGAACTATACTATGGAGGCTGGGTTGCGCCGAACATCTACTATATGGGCGCAGCGAATGTGCTGCGACTTGGACCACTTCGAATTGCTGGTCTCAGTGGGATATGGAAGGGATTCGATTATCGCAAGCCACATTTTGAGCGACTGCCGTACAATGAGTCTGACATGAAGAGTATCTATCATGTTCGAGAACTGGACGTGCGGAAATTGCTGCAGATCCGAACACAAGTCGATATTGGAGTCAGCCATGACTGGCCTCAGGGCATCGAGTGGAAGGGCAACTGGAAGAGACTTTTCAGCAGAAAGAGCCACTTCGAAGACGATGCAAGAAGCGGTAAATTAGGCAGTGTTGCTGCGAAACAAGTATTGGAACGATTACGACCCAGATATTGGTTTTCTGCGCATTTGCACTGCAAGTTTGCTGCTGTGGTACAGCACGAAGGCCACAATGCGACACTGCCGCAGCAGACCGCGCCTTTGGGTACTAGCTCATTTTCTATACCAGAGAAGAACGGAGATGAGGTGGATCTTAATGGCGCAGAAGCCATAGAAAGTGCCCCCTCCGCTCCACCGGCCAAAAATGACGACGAGATCGATCTCGACCTCGATGACGATGAACCCGAGGCGGTGGCAGAGGAGTCCACTGCTGGTACAAGGCCCAGCAATAACGATGAGATTGAGTTGGACCTTGACGACGATGACAGCGCGCCTGTTGCAAAAGCTGATGACCAAGCCCAAAGCGAGAAGGGTCAGACAGAAGAAGATGCACGTCTGGCTGCAGCGCGAGCTGCGTTACCCGCTTCCTTCGCGCCTCGCAAGCAACCCGAACCGATCGAGCACCCTCCTGAGATCACCAACACCGAGACTTGCTTTCTCGCGCTCGACAAATGTCTACCGAGCCGAGACTTCCTGCAGTTACTGGATGCCTCAACTGAGCCAGTGCACGATCGTGAGCGACCACTCAAGCTCCAGTACGATCGCGAGTGGCTTGCTATAACAAGGGCATTTGCACAGAGTGATCCCACAGTGGTCGGGGACCCAGATGCTAAAGTACCGTTCGCGAAAACACAAGCGGAGTACAAGGAGTTGATTGAGAACGAGCGCAAGTGGATCGATGCGAACCTCTCCGAAGAGCAGCTTGTAGTTCCCGAGAACTTTGTTGTGACCGCACCAGTGTACGATGGCGGCGATTTCCGCAGCCCGCAATACCAGCAGGTGAAGGAGTATCCCAATCCTCAGGCAGCAGCGTTCTGCCAGCTTCTGCAAATTCCCAACGCGCTCGAAATCAGCGAGGAGGAGATTGCGAGTCGGCTCCAAGCTGGTCCTCGTCCAGATACAGAGTTTCATGGTGGGCGTGGTCGCGGGAGAGGAGGCTTTCGAGGCGATCGTGGCGGGCGTGGAAGAGGGCGTGGCGGTGGCAGAGGCCGATTCCGGGGACGATGATTCAACAGGCATCAATGACCTAGTCATCCAAATAACCCTGCATCCGTTCCGGAGTCAGACTGGACGTCTGAGTAGATACCAACCGGAGCCTCCGGCACTGTTACGCTGGTGTTTCGCGTGTACGAAGACGTCGAATTTCTCACGACCCTTGACCTCATCGCCCACCTCTACCCCTTGCTCTACCACCTCTCCCGCCTCCACGGCCACCTCTCTTTCCTCCGCGACCGCTCTGCGTCCGTTCGTAAATCTTCTCACGCCCGAAAGCAGCATCAGCCAGCCTCAAGTAACTCGTCACACCCTGATCTACAACTGCCAGTATGACGTTTTTGTAGCCATGCTTCAGCTTTGTATACATTTGCGCGTCGTCCTTGGGAGGATCGTAAGGAGTCGTCTCGAGTAGAGCGCTCAGCTGGTCAAGAGTCGGTGCACCAACTTCTCGGGCGTTGACAACTGCAATTCGGAAATCGGGATCGATAGGATTGGATTTCTTGAAGTGCGCTGATCCGGGCTTCCAGACGTGGTAGGTAATGCGGAAGTTCGGATCTGTGGCTGCGTTGTGGGGCGTTTCTGGTGCTTGTGAAGTGGTTGGATCGTGGAAGTTGATGAGTGCCAGGCGGCGGTAGATGGTGTGATAGTCTCGGTAGAGGTCGCTTGGAACCATGGGTCCTTCGACTTGTCGATTATGTTGCTGTTTTAGAGCAGCTTCTGGGCTTTGCGCAAATATGTATGCAAGCCCTGCGATGGAGTCGCGGAGTCCTGTTTGCCAGGTGCGTTTCAATGAAGGAGGATAACACTCTGACCCGATTGGCGGACCTGTGGATCTCCATGATGGTGCGCGAAGGACTGTGTAGCCAGCTCGCTTGAGACCTGTGTATACGGAGAATCGTTCGAAAGTCAGCGCGCCTTCGTGACTCTCCTCATCCCCAAGAAACATCGCGTAGCCAGCTTGTACGCTCATGGGTAGGCCAAATTCATCCTCGTCGTCATCGTCTTCTGATCTCGGCCACCTTATATCCATCGTGCCTCGCTCAAGCAGGTAGAGGGCTTCTTCAGGCCACATCCAGACTCGTACGCCGCGTAATTCATCGTCGCCAAGAGGATCCTCGTGAGCTGGCAGGACTCTGCCCATTTTGATGAACAGGGGCCCCTTGGGGTTGATGGCATAACACATATTTGTCTCCGGGTGGTAAGTCGCTATCGTGTGGCCTTTGGGCTGATGAGTTCTTTCGAATGCGAGTGCATTGTGCATGGCTTGCCGTGATGCCGCCAAAATGTTAGTCTGGAGTGCTGTGGCATGAGGTTCGAAATCTTTTTCTCCGCGTTTGGGTATTTTGGCATCGCCTGTACTGTGTTCTGTATTAGTTCGTGGTTCAAGTTGATGATTAATTTGGACTTACGATATTGAACTCAAGAATCGAAAATCTTGCGTTTCGTCTGAGAGGTCGATATCTTCGCCGCTGAGGCCGGCACCTCGCGGTATGGCATCCTCGTCTGCGTCCGCCATGATCTTGTGCGCGACTTGAATCGGAAGCAATAAAACAGTGCAATGTCGGAGTGAACGTTTGAGGAGTCTTTTGTGACTGGACAAGGAAAGTCCGAAGTCTTGGCACTGGGATCGCCACGTCCTCACTCCTCCACCTCAGTCAGACAGGCACTTTCCTCTGCTCACAACATCAACCAGAAACTGTGCGTCAGCGTAACGAGACTCAGACTCGAAAGCTAGTCGCTTTTTCTCGCTCCGATGGCTCAACCAACACACGACGACGAACTTCTTCTTCTAGTACGCGGTCCGCCCGGAAGCGCCCGGAGTTCACCATGATTAACGCGATGCAGTTGCTCCGCAACCTCCGCAATGTAGTCTACACGTTCGGCGAGAGTAGCAAGCAGCATATGTCCATGCGCGCTATGGTGTTGGAACATTTAGAAGAGATGCGCCGAAAAGGTCTCACCACGAATCTCAATCTGGCCCGGCAACAGGAACGGCAAATGCAGGGAGTTGAGCAGACTTCGGTTCAGACTGGAACCCAACAGCCGGATGACTTACCGCAACTGATGGAGACTCTGGCTGCTCTCAAACTTGAGTGATCGGATGAGGAGCCGCTCAACTACATGCGTATAGGTTCGCTGCTTGCTCGAGATGAGTGTCAGGTCCGAAGACGAACGACAAGTACGAACCGCACCGGAACAAAAGCCGGTGCTCAAGGCCATGAGAGCTGCAATGCGACAAGCCTAGAATGGAAAATGTTTTCGGTCCCTTGTATACTATAGTCTCACCGTTTGCAAGAGCATTTCATTGCGTGCTTGTCTAAATGTTGGTGAAACGTCGCAGGCATGAACATCACCATTCGGTAGGCACGAATGCTGTCGGCAATGTACAGCAATGGAGAGAGCAAGTCTTGCTACGTACGACTTTCGGCATCATGCTCGAACATGGACATACTTTGACTTGTCATACACTCGCACTATTCGACCAACACACTCGGCGATCTATGCCAAGATCAGGAGCGGGGAATAAGCTGGACCACTTTGCGGTTCCTCGTGAATCGAGACACACTTAAGGACGATCGCTGCGCATCTGCAAACCCGGAAAGACAGATTGGAGAACAATGAAGCGAATGTCATTCTCGGTCAACAATCACAGCTCGCCGGACTGTAACAGTCCCTGGCAGTCTTCGACAGATACCGTTGCCCACGAGGGACGTCATGCCACACAAAAGACATATCCGTTCAGGAATTACTGAACCGCACCGGGAGGCTTGAGTGAGGCATTGGTGCCTCTTCCCAGCAAACAGGATGCCGAATTGATGATTGATTAATTCTTCCTCCATGTTGACCCTCTTTATCCAATCATCCCACAGGCAGTTTTCAGAGCTAGAGTCAAACGCTTCTGGGCGTCCTCGCAAGAATCCAGGTTCGTGGTTTTGCATAAAGTTACTCCCTGACTGACTGTTTTCATTCGCTTTCAGAACGCTGCCGATGCCATTGAAGTGGCACTCATCTACATCATTCTGGCCACGGGTCGCTTGTTCATTACGGACCAAGACTCTGTCGACCTTGTATCACCCGAAACATTCCTCTCTTGCGCATATCGCGCACTGTGCCTTTCGTCGTTTTTAAGCAAGTGGTCGTTACAAAGCATCCAAGTGCTGATACTGATTTGCAACTACTTTGTTATGAACAATCGCACTGCCGACTCGTGGACGTTCTCGGGCATCATTCAGAAACAAGCATACGGGCTTGGTCTTCATAAGCTGAGTCCGGAAGCTGCTACTGTGTCCGAGAAGCAGCTTCGCTGCCGCTTGTGGCAAGCTCTTATGTTCCAGGATGTATCCCTCTCTTACTATCTCCAGCTAGTGCCATTGACATGCCAGCACAGCATTGATGCAAGCGCTCTCCCAAGCGTCGATGAAGGAGGCAACCGGCCTGGACTGCGGACGCAAGAGTTGCTTACAATGGGGCCAATTGTTAGCGATCTTGCCTTTCTGACGTGTCGGTCTGGAGTGAGCTATGTTCGGGCGACGTGGCTATTCGCGAAATTCATGCAGGTGAATATTTGTCTCCCCGGGGCCCTGGCGCAACTCGTAGTGAGAGACAGTGCTCACAAAGCCGCCCTGATCCTGGAGCTTCAAGGTCTCTACGATGGTCTGGACCCACCTTTCAACACTACGGCATTCAACAATCAAGAGCACCGGACATGGAGACAGATGATCATGGTGGCGAGCAACTATCATTTCGCATTCACAATGCTTCATTTGGCTGACAATGCGGAGTCTGGTGTCCTGCGAGATCTACACAAGGCGCTCAAGGCGTCTGCCAAAGCGATGGCCTGCTTTTTCACACCCATCGCTGCAGAACCACAACAAGCAGCAATGTGGGCTCCTGCAAACACTCGAGCTTACGCGCAAGCAGTACGTGCGGTCGATAGCGTCATCATTCCGATACTGCCAGCTGACGTTCATTGAAAGGTCATGATCAAGAAGATGTTCTCGCTTGTCGAGCAGCAACAGCAAAGCGAGGAAGATCCATGGCTGCAATTGGTCAATGGACATTTCGATCGTTATATCGATATACTTGTTCATACACATGGCGCACCTGGATTTGAACGGATGAAGAAAGAGCGCCTTTCCAAACTCCTCGATGGACAAGTTATGAGTTCGCTTCATCCCTGAGAGGCGAGAAAAATTGCAAGAGGGTGTCTTTCAACGTCGCCATACTCGATTGACGTTGGCTACGTTCGTGTTGGATACAGGAACGATGACGGGACGCTCCACTGCGGATACTCTGCAGCCACTGAAGCAGTTGAAGACAAAAGTGGCAGCCAAGTCACGAACAGAGGCGCTGAGATTGGCTATAGATCCATCTTGCTTACCCTTCACACATTCCATTCCTTCGACACAAACGCACACACCTGTTGGCCGTACGTAACATCATGTGCTCCAGCTGGTATGAGCTCGCAGGACGAAGGCAGAGGTCTTGGGCAGCCGCCTGGCTCATCTTGCGACGATGCTGTTGCCCCAGGAACCTCCAGCACCGTGGTCCAGCTTGATAACTCCAACAACCAACATAAACATTAATAGCGCCTCTCGAACTGGAGAATTCACATCCAGTACTCAAAGCGCTGGCATCCTACCAGCGTTGCCCGCTGCCAGAAGTTCCGCAACCGCAGCAGCTTGATTCACTGGGATACCAAAGACAGCGGATGGAATGGTCAAGAAACCGTCGAGGGTCTTGATCTTGCAGTCGGCCAAGTCGTAGTTGAAGTTCATGCCAGCATGGATGTTCACAGGCAGAGCGATCACACGTGGACCAAGTTCCTAGTGAGGCAGTTAGCCCTGCTTGGAGAATAAGGACCACAAAGGGAGGACTGCTTACGATTTCTAGCTCGGTGTGGCTGGTACCATTGGGAGAGTTGATAGTCGATGGGTCGATCGTTGGATATACTCGGTAGAAGATTTGTCGAACTCCCAAGGCGAAGTTTCGAGTTGTTGATGCGTCTGGAGCGTGGTGATTGGAGGTGCACCATTGATGTACCTGGTTGAAGGTCAGTACCGCCGCTTTCTGCGCCTTCAATGGCATCTGGTGACGACTCACAGCAACATTTTCGCATCTGGCTTCAGGGGAAGCTGCTGCAAGAACTTCGCGGTTGCGCCTGGAGTTTGGTCGCTGAATGCTGGGGCCACGCCATCAAGCTGGGCCGCGCGGTACTCATCAGTGCATGCCGCTTGTCGTTCCACGACAGGTGATGCAAGTGAGGCACCCAAGAGGGTCAAAATGGTGAGAAATTTGGCAATCATGGTGGAAGGAAGTATGCAATGTGATAGATGTCGATATGGAAGATGGTGAAGGTAGTATCTCGTTGATCCCTGCTGAGACGAGCAGGCTAATAAGTATGTATGCTTCACTGCATGGGCAACGGAGATGTGACGGCCATAGGTGGTGCATTGGTGGCTGCGTGGTGGCTTGGTGGGGAAGGTGATGATCTTCAGCAGATCTGGGGTAGTTTGGGGTAGTGTAAAGCATCCCCTCGCTATTCACGTTTGAAGTGGACTGTATTTGATGGCCATTCTGTGTTCGACGGCTTTAACCTGCCTGTCCATCCCGCATTCTGTACAATCAGATTAGCTTGGAACCACTTTTGTTCGGATCATGCCGTGAAGTGGTAAATGCTGATATGCCAGAGCATGTACCGACTTAGGATCACGCGCGATCGCTCCCTTCGCAGATCTGCAGCCTCATGCGTCGGTGGCCGCGAGTGGCTACTCCGGGTCACGAAGTCTTTGTGCTGCTGTTAGTAGTGAGCTGACATTCGTTAGGAAGTTGCGCTCAGTCAACCGCGACCTTGAAATTCTGACAGAAATGCAAATCCGTCTCGTTGTCTGCTCTGAGATAATGTGTATGAACGCTACAGTTTGCCGATCTTGGCATAGGCTATAATCATGTGCGCTCGAGGGGGACGGCAGCTTGAATGAACTCCCTTGATGCCAACGTGCTTTCGATGTGAGGTGGAGGGCTCGGTCTTGTCGCAGCGACAGATCGCAGTGAGAGCGTGGGCGAGCGCGAGTTGGTTCTCAATTTGAATCCTCAAATCCGTGATGATATGCAGGCTATTCTCTTGAATAATGAACAGGGAAGTGTTGTTCGTGACATGGTATTGGAATGGGGCAAGATGGACGAGAAGTGTGTTTTAGTGTATGTGACTGGACGAGGCTTGGCGTATGCCTCAGGCAGAGACAAGTGAATGCCAATGCCAATGCCAATGCCAATGCCAACTTCCTCTACTCTACTCTACTCTCTACTCTACTCTAGTCTACTCTAAAGTCGAGACGACGTGACAGCCAGATCATTGATTGATATGCTCTAGCACAATCGCTTACTCAAATGATGAGCTCTCTTCCTCTTTTCAACCAAATCACGACTTCGGCCCCATGAGCATCGGGAAATCTACCCCGCGCGTTGACCTAGCTGCGGAGTTAGCGTGGCACCCCGGAGACACCGGACGACGTCCGATCAGTGCCATTCATCATGCATCACCAACGACGACGTATGTAAGGACTGCCAGCGTCATAGTACTCGTGGCTAGACATCCACACAATCTCTCGCTTCCTCGCCATAGCATCGCCATCGATCCTGACTCGATTTCGGGCCATGGCTTCGCTCCTTGAGCTCTCGCACGAGCTGATCCATTGCATCTTCACTGAGATCGAACCAGCCGACCTCTCATCCCTCTCGCAAAGCTGCCGAGCACTGCACAGCTACATCAGCGGCAACCGACTGCTACACAGAGATCTGTACATACGGCGATACGACGAGCCAGAAGCCGGCAAGAACGAGCCAGATTGGGAGGACTTGGTACACCGCCGGGTGAAGCTCGAGAAGCTCCTCGACACGGACGATAGAGATGTAAAACGGCAGAACCTCGATTACATTGCACGAGAGATCAACAGCTTGGTAGAGACAGCAGATAAAGACCAAGAAGAGAGCAAGAATGTTCAACTTCTGAGTGACAGCTTCATGTCGACAGATAACATCGACACTCTTCTGTGCGGATCGTCGCTCTTCGCGCCAGGGCGAGCTGGAGACAGTGACCAGACACAAGCAGAGACTCCCGAGCTTCGCCAAGCTAGTGCAAAGCTCCATTGTCTGTATGGTGTTCCGGTGGACACTGTCCCTTCGCGCTCGTCCTTCTATTCAATGATTCGACATCACCGAGCAGGTCTAGCTTTGTCTCCATCACTGTGTACCCGCTCACAAGTCAACTCGCGGAGCACGCATCAATTCGCGCGCAGTAAGGTCTATGATCTGCGAGAGTACACAGACGAGACTCTTTGGGGACCTTTCAGGAAAGATGGCTCTCAACGGGTCGATTGGGAAAAGGTCGAAGCGGTGATGATTGTGCTTGGGTTCAATCTCCGGCGTTTCACAGATCGGAGCGACGGCAGGTTTCCATTGATCTGGAAACATCCGTTTGTAGGTGCGACTCCAGGATCTTACAAGTCCCCGCCGCGGATTGCTCCACCCGAGAAGAAAGACTTCGACGAAGACGCGGGAGTAATCCGAGATCTCGCGCTCAGTCTGGATGCGATGGACCCATATGGTGTGACGGGATCTTGGATGCGGGTGGTCTGCTTTCTCGACTACAATGACCTCTATGCCTTCAATTTCAGCGAGCGCATACCCGAGGACCAATTACGAGAGCCCATCGATACTGAAGAAGGTTTGATTGAACTTGCAGAAACGGCACGTATCGCCCATACTGATCTCTTTGTTGTAGCTATAAGACTGATTCGCGTCAAGTTGCAAGTCACACGTATCGACCCGCCCGGGAATACTCGGCCACGCAGTAGCTCAGGAAATTTCGATAGCGATGAGACGGAAGACGAAGAAGACGAAGGGCTTGACTGGAGCAATTTCGAGGGAGAGAGGCTTCCCATCGTGCATTTTCGCGGGACTAGTAGGAGCCTGCATGCAAGCTGGGATCCGAACGCGAATAGTAGGATTCGAGGAACAGTCCGCCAGACACCCGAGGGCGAGATCCGATGGACGACCTTCTCCATATTCCATGGCGAGGAGCGCTGGAGAAGCGAAGGCATTCAGGTGGGCGGACTGAAATCTGCGAGAGGGGTGCTCGGCAACTGGTTTGACAAGGTAAGGATGGCTGCCAATTTTGAACTTGCAAAACTGACACAAGTTTCAGGACTTCGATATACACGGCCCTGCTGGGCCTACGGCATTCTGGAAAGAAAGCGATGAGCTCGAAGAAGAGAAGTCGTCCAGTATGCCCATGTCGTATTTCTGATTAGCGACTATGTTGTCCTAATGAAGGCACAGCAGAGCCCTCGACTTATCTTCCGTACGTCCTGAGACTACTGGACGAAATCGTTCTCGATCTTGACTGATTTGCGTAGATTCTATGGATGAGATGAGAAGCATGTTGGAAAGGTGCATCGCGAGGAGTGTGATGAAAGTAAACGGATGACAGTACGATACGATATCCTGGTGCGAGGATGGCTAGAGCTTCCATTTATGTGCACAGTCATATGGGTTCGCTAGATTAGATGAGATGAATGATGCCTTATGTCCATTGCTGATGAGCATGATGACCATTACTGTTCTCCAAAACTGATTGATTTGTGCTGACTAATACTCCAGATCCCTCATGCCTTTCACCGTCGGATTTGCCAAGCAAAACATCAGCTAGCGCGAGGAAGATGTGCATGGGCCCCATTGGGTCGTTTGTCGCTTCCACAACTGGAGCAGTCGCTTTCACCCACAATCTCAGCTCCTCTTCCTGCCTCCCTTAGGAAACGACTCTCAGTGAATCTGAGGGCATTCATCCAAGTTCCATCACAGTCGACCTCACTGTCAGACCGGAAAGGCAATTTCGGTTCCGGTTGACTCGCAATTGACGTCGTGCTGAACAATGGCCGCCAGCGACGATCCCCTCGTGTGACCGAAGCTCCAACCTCGTCGAACTTCATAGGCCGCTGCTTGTCTTGGCTATGAACTATACTGGGGTCGACTCCAGAATACCAAGAGACGATGCAAAAGACCTTCCTCTCCGAGCCATCACGGCATGTCGTCATTTCTGGGCGCGGACAAACCAACCAATACATGGGACTGCGGCCATGCGATCCATGCAAGAACGGTAAGGGATTGACATGCGGCGAAAGGCAGTCCTAATCATGCAACCCGATCACGTATGGCCGCAGAGGCGAAGGAAAGCGGCGGCCAACGCGGACGGCGAGTATATCACATACTCTTCTTGGTGCTTTGCGGTTTCCTCCTCTATATTCTTCTACAAACGTTCATGATGTATTCTCGCCATACCCTGCAGCGCTTTGCGCTTGCGGTGCTAACACCCCATCTGTTACATGCTCAAGCGCAATCGACTTATGGCAATAACAGCTTACGAGTTACCAAGGACAGCGATGTTGTAGCATCTGCATTTCCTGAGGTTGAGGGCGTTGAGCTTGTTGCTCCTGCTTTCACCAATCCGGAGAGTTTGCCGGCAGGGTGGGACAATGGCACATCCGGTCCTACAGACCTCTACGAGCTAGGTCAGTCCTTAACCAATGCGAAGTAGCATGTTACAGAGGTGACTAATGGCAGTCCAGACTACTTCATCAGGTCCATTGCCAATCGCAACGACTGGATCACATACAAGTCCTCAGATTTCCTCTCAGAAGAGGGACGAGCCATTCCGTACTTGTTCCTGTCTAGCTCGCCCGGCTACACAGGGAACAATACCAAGCTGAAGGTCTACATCCAAGCTGCAATTCATGGCAATGAGCCCGCAGCCGACCAAGGCGCCCTTGCACTGCTTGGCAAATTGGATGCCAATCAGACTTATGCCGCTTCTCTGCTCGAGAAAATGGACATCTTGATTCTTCCACGCTATAACGTGGATGGTGTATCCTACTTCCAGCGAGAATTGGCTGTCAACTTGGATCCGAACCGAGATCATATCAAGCTTGATCGGAAGCAAACGCGAGAGATCAAGCAGGTCTTCAGCGACTACAACCCTCATCTCGCAATAGACCTTCATGAGTTCAATGCCCCGACAGTCTACGGTGGCGATTATCAGCATGCCAACGATGCGTAAGTGGAACACGTTGTTTTGAATGTCAGCGCAGAATGCTTACGTTGGTGATACAGTCTCATCGCAGGAGGCATCCACCCTAATATACACGCCAGTATTCGCAGCTATCTCAACGATGTCCTGATCCCCATGATTGGAGATAGGCTTGAGGGTTACGGTCTGCGTTGGGGACCATACGTAACTGGCTCTTCGAACACTACCTCGGGATCGCCAATTGTCTGGGATGGGCCTGCTACACAACCTCGAAGCGGACGCAACGCGATGGGCCTTACACAAACTATCACGTTTCTATTCGAAATGCGTGGTATCCGCCTGGCTGATCAGCACTTCCAGCGGCGTGTAGCAACCGCCCTGATCAAACTCGAAGCCATATTGGAGTACGCTCGAGACAATACCGAGGAGGTTCGATCCCTGGTGGAGGATGCGCGAGCAGACTTTATCAGCTCGAATGAGGAAATTGTCGTCACCGACTCTCCGAGAGGAAACCTCACGCAACAACCGTTCAACTTCGTAGACCGCCGAAACGGCAGCGTGGTCGAGCTTGTCGTGGACTTTTACGAGACCAGGCCTGCCGTGGTGAACTTGACGAGATCGAGACCTGAGGCCTACTTGATACCACGACCATGGTACGACATCGCTGAGCGCCTGGAGATACTCGGCCTGGAAGTGCAAACTCTGGACTACGATTACCGCGGAACTGTAGAGGCGCTGAACATTACCTCGAGTGAGTTGGACGACAGCATATACGAGGGTCATGTGCTCAACACTGTAACCACTGAGCCCCTCACTAAGGAAGTCCACCTTCCGCCCGGAAGCTTCATCGTTAGCACGAGGCAACAGAACGCGGCTTTGGCTTTCATTGCTCTGGAGCCGGAAACGATCGACTCTTATGTCTCGTTTAACTTCATTGCTCTTGCTGCGGGAGATGAGTATCCTATCTACAGGATCCTGGCAGAATGAGCATAGCAGACACTGCAATACACACCATATCGAGGAGGTATCAAGCATAGACTCATAGACAACTGCTAAACACAAACTATTTTCTCCAGGCAGTCACACTAGTCCCATCGCACGACTTCCTACTCACTCGGGCACCGGACACCTCACCATAACATTCAAATTCCTCGATGACCCATAAATCATACATTGCTCCTCTGTCATCCTCAAACTCGTCGAAAATGGTCCAGGTCCATTACACGTTTCCGCCGGACTATGTAGCCAAACTTCACAATCCGGCGCTGTCAATGTGCCATAAAAATTCATACTTCCGCCCCAGGTGATTTGTAGACAGTACCAGTGGCCTGAAGCCCAGGCTTGAATGCTCATGATTCGGCCTGTGCGGCCTTTGCCGAAGATGCAGTTTCCGTTGTCGTAGAATTCGACCTGCGAAAGGATGTTAATGAGTATAAGCGGGATTTGTGGGGTGTGTTTGTGGGAGGTACCCATATGACTCGTGGCTCCGGGTCGTAGTCTCCGGGTTGGTTTATGTTGATGTTTGGGTCTGGGAGGATAAGGGACGTTAGATTGTAGTCGAGTGGGTCGAGGGTGGTCGGAGTCTTGGGCATTTTGATGGAGGAGATTGTGGGGTGGGTGAAGGTGGGAGAGGCGAGGCCGAGAAGGGCTGCGAGGATTGGTAGGAGGTGCATTGTGGCTGGCAGGAAGGGCGTCAATGCCTGTCTGTAGAGAGCCTGACCACGTCGCCGCTCTGGCAGCGTCTGACTACTTATGGGCACTCACCGAACACAGTTGAGAGCTCCGTGTAGAGAGCTTGGCTATGTGGTACAGATTTGAGATTCGTTGTATCACCCTGACAACTTGCCGTTTTGTGAACTCTGTATCGCCTTGCCAGACACATTTGAGACTGTGTACCATGTCGAAGCCTGATCGACGGTGAACAGTCCCCTCGTCGGGAATGGTAATCAGTGTTCATTGTGACTTTTGACGTGCCGTCACGAATGACATACGCGAGATCACAGAGAAGCTGTCTCTTTCTTGAAAACCGCTTGGAGTGAAGGCACCAGTTGATTGTTGACGAGCAGGTTGACATGAATTCTTACTTCACATGAGCATCATGATCCAGCCCTGATTGGACTCTGAGTTTTCTTCAAATCCCCGCAAACAGTTGGGCAAAACTCATTCCAGCGATGAGTGGCCGAGCCGCTCCACCCTCGACATTTGTCTGCGTTGCATCGGATGCCGAGCTCGTCCTTTCCGAAGCTCCTGTAGCACGAGTCGCGGTGGTCGGAGTGGAAGCCGCATTCTGTGCAGTCCTTGTCGTATCAGTACCGGAAGTCCTTGTTGTAGCGGTATCGTCGTCTTCGGTCTCTTCGTCAGGTTCCGAAGTGAGATTACAGTCGTCACTATTCGGGCTGCAAGTTCGCCCAGCTCGACAGAAGGTTCCACCGCCACAGTCAACCGCTCCTATGGGAATGTAACCCCCGTTGGGAGTACACTGCTCGCCAGCATCACAGTTCGTTCCGTCCCCACAGCTGACCTCATCTTCGTCGATACAGGTCCCCGTATTCGTGCATTTCTGGCCAGCATCGCAGTATTTACCTGGGCTGCAGCAGCTAGCTGTGGTGTCGATGCAGTAGTCTGATCCACATTCCTTTTTCGCCTGGATCACATCCCGTAGATGATGATGACGACCCACCACTGGTACCGCCACTAACACCACCACCACTCGATCCCGAGCTTCCAGAAGAAGAAGAGCTTCCCGAAGATACACTTCCTCCTCCCGAGCATGTCCCATCACCCACGCACGTCTCGCCAGCACGGCAATATCCACCACCACTTGCACAGCACACGGCCCCAACAGGGATACAGTAATCACCGCAAAGTTCATAGTCATCTCCGCCACAGCCTTCTCCTAACCCGTCACATAGCTTTCCTGACTCGCAACATCCAGCTTCGTCGCCTTTTCCGTCGCAGTATGTACCTAAACGGCAAAAGGTTCCCGTGACTTGAGAGCAGCACATGCCTGTGAGAGGAATGCAGCCATCGGCGCAGATTTTCTCGCTAGTGAAGCAGGAGGACTGTCTTGGGAAAAGAGATATGCCGGGACTGCGGGTTGGGGGAAGAGATACTGCGAGGAGAGGAGTTCTTTGTTGGGCCTTCGCGTAAACGAGATTATACGGCGAGAGCAGTAGGAGGAGCGACGAAATCGCGATGTGTCTTGTTTTTGAGTGCATTGTAATCGGTCTTGTCCTGACAATTTCCCAAAGGACGTCTGAGCTGCCGAAGAGGCCCAACGAATGCGCTGGAGTCTGCGTTGCGGTCTTATATCCTGCCGCGCAAGGCGCAGACGTGACTTGCACAATCGACTTTGTTAAGAACCATCAGAGGCCGCCTGCATGTTCAATCCATCGCGCCCTAGACCCCGAACTCTGTGCAGTTCCCAGCCGTACAAGACTCACCGCAGCACAAGCGACATGGCTTGCTAAACGCTACTCACGCCTTGGCTTGCTTGGCCGTTCCCTATAACTGTGGAGGATCTGCGAAGCTCTCGAATCCTTTGAGCGTCGGTTACCTTCTTCGAGCGGAGAGGCTCTCATAAGGCGAAAGCGAGGTGCCGATCTCACACATACTTTATGGGGAAGTGGGCGGTGCAGCTCCAGCAATGATTGAGCAAAAAATGGGCGTCTCGTTGTTTATCTTTCTATTGCAATGTTGCCGCGCTTGAAGAAGGGACAGAAACAGCCGTGAAGCTCCTTCCAGGTCCAGTTCGTGGTATCCTCAAAACGATAGCTTCTTTGATGGGAGCGTCGGCGGGGCAAAGAGGAATCTGGAAGAGACTGGTCAATCTGTCGTTGAAACATCATCCCAAGTGCTCCGGTCTGCGAATTGCGCGAATGGGTTCGCATCTCCAAAGCAAGTGAAACGTGTCGCTAGCAGTTTTGCGAGATATAACTCAGACAGCGAAGTGGAAATGCCACTGTGAACAAAGCATTGTCGCACTGCGACGTCAGTGTTCCACTTTTGAGTTACAAGCACAGGTGATGATCAAACGTAGCGCTCTTGCATAGACGTGCAACAGAGCATTGTTTGCTGCTCTTGTGCTCGCTCGGTTCCTTGGGTCAGTGGGATGTACTCACGTTGGACAATGAGAGTAGAACCGCCGCTTTGTCGAAGTAGAGCAACTATCGTTGGCTGTCGTCGTCATGGGGACTCTCAGCTCGACCTACACGATGACTAGCTGCTCGAACACATCATTTACCTTGCTCTCATCTCCACCCACAGCATCGAGCACAGCCTCACCATCCATGACACCTATCATCACATCAGCACTCAAACTTGGAATGTCTCCTCTCGAGTCGGACATTGGTAAGGCCACTTACCATGCAAATAGCACGAGCTGACCAGCAAATTACCTTCCCTACCTCGCTTTTCTGTCTTTCTCAGCACAAGAGGCATCCACAACCTCGCCACAATTCCAACCCGATCTCCAACTTGAATGTCCGGGATACAAACCCCACACCTTCCCTTCTCTGTAACATAGAACGTGAAAAAGGACCCTCCACTCGATGTCTTATTCAGAAGTCTGAACAACGCAGCAAATTTCTTGGATCCGCCAACCCACGGCTTATCCGGCGATGCGTCTTCCCGAGGTCCAAGGTGTCGATCTTGATTCATGTTAAAGGTACGAAGGATGATTTCATGGGCACTGTGGTCCGGATACGTTGTTGTACAATGTTTCTCATACAACTCCAGCCAATCAGAGGGTAACTCTTGCTCGACTGCATCTTGCACAGTAAGGCCCTTGAGGCCGCTATTGGTCGAAGGACCCTCATTGGGGCTTACTGCGACGATCGTATCGAAAAGGAAAGTGCCGACGCTGACGGTATAGTGGTCAATGCGTGTGAGTTGAGACTTCGTGGCGCCGGCGTGTGCTTTGAATTCGCCAGCAGAGAGGGTGTCGGGACTTATTGCCTCTGGACCGAGAGCTCGTGTGCCTAAAGCAGAGATTTTCAGTTTCGAGTAACGGAGCTCGGGGACCCAGGAGGGAAGGTGTGGGTCAACATTGCGGACATCGTAGAAGCAGTTTAGAGTCTGATGATGCTGTATCCAACGCCAGGTAAACTCGCACAGTAGGTCGACGATGGGTACTTTATAGTCGATTTCCATGCCTAACTTGTTCGGGAGCAGCCCTAAGATCGCGTAGATGGTGTCATGCTCGACCGAGCATTCTGATGTTTTGAGAGCACGAAGGAAGTTATGCCATTGTTGTTTGTTGTTCAGGTCGGCAAGGACAGTATGCGAGTGTTCCAGCATGTGGCCGAGTACCAAGGCAGCCTCGCCGATCGACGAAGACTGTGGGAGCCCGTCATGACCCATCTCGACAGCAGGGTCCTTTTTGACGCAAAAGGCTTGATACAGCGCCAAGATTACTTGTACACGGATGTACTCTCTCAGTTTGGCAAAGACGTCCAAAGGCAACTCCTCAATATATTGACCAATGTGCAGCGTTCGATGCTGCGCGCACCTGACTTCTTGCACAATCCACCTGCGTGCCCAATACCCGTAAGCGAAGAGAACCGACAGATATATCATTCTGACCTCAATTGAATGCTCTTCCGCAGAAAGGCTTTCCAGACTGCTACTCGAAGTCGGCTCGTTGACGAGACGGCGCAGGACTCGACACAGCTTTTCTGACATTTCGTCCGCAATGCCTAACCAGATCCTCACATTTGTAGCCTTGGTGTAAATCTCTTGCATCAGAGTCACTTGACTGTTGCGTTCCTCGACGTCCTGTTGATTGATACAGATTGCATCGATCCAGATGACAACGGCTTTCCCTTCAGCATCTGCACGAAACTGCCGTAATGCAGACTCTAGGTTCACAGTGACGGCAGCAGCAATGCCATTGAGCTCGATGTCTGCCGTGATCTTCGGGTCGCCCCAGCAGTATGACAGGGCTTCAAAGGTTGTGTCAAGTGCATTCAGGGCCACTATGTCCAATTCGCATCGCACAACGGCTGAGCGGTCGTCGCTCGGCAGAATCCGCGCGATTCGAATTTGCCTAACGGCCACGTCGAGAGGAGTGTAGATCTCAATGTTGCTCTCCATGTCGGTGTGTCAAGTCTCAGCGCTTTGCGCGGCAGGTTTCGAAGAGGTACAGCTCAGCTGAACGCCTCTTCAGCCCCGCCAAGAAACGCCGACGTCCTGATTAGGAGGCAAATGTGGTTGAGTATGCCGAAGGCGGCCTCGCGGAGAATGTTCTAATATTGACAACGCTATCCAGCTTCACGTGGTATTATATCTACAGATCTTCATCGTCGAGTTCGACCGCATCGGTGTTCACAGTCTCCTTGTGGGGCTCTTCCGGCTTCTTCCTGTTCCCACCTTCGGGCCCAGAGGAAGCAGCCACGAAGCCAACTGGTGCTCGAGCTTGTCTCTCTAGCTGGGCCATAGCGTCTGCAGTGTCGGCGTCCATTTCCTCATCGTTGCCGTTGGCATCACCGTTGGCATTGCCATTAGCAGCAGCAGCTTGTCTTGCGACAGCTTGCGAAGCGATAAAATTGACGTCCGTGTTGAACTGCGCTTGCACGCTTCGCTTGATGCGCAGCATTTCCTTGAAAGTATCTTCGTTTCCGTGTTGCACCTCGAACGCTTCCCATTTTCGCCAGAAGTCTTGCTCAACGCGAGGATCACAGAATTGTGAAGCATGGCCGTAAATGGCACGAGCACGGTCGATCTCGCCGAGACGACGTTCCATTTCTGCGAATTTGATGCACATGACTGCAGCTTCCTTGTCAGGCAGAGCAGCGATAGCGCGCTCGTAAATCGGTCTTGTTGAGGTGAGACCGAAGTTCGAGGCAGACTTGGTGATGTAGAAGTTGAACATCTCACTGCGATCTTCGTCGCCGACGGCGCGCGTAGCCCTCTCATAAATGCGCATCGCGTGCCGTGCGAGACCCCGCTCTTCCTCGAGAGCACCATACATCAGGTACAGAGTCTTGGCGAAGCGCGGAGGACAGCCTTCCACGGCTTGTTCGAAGAGGTCGCGAAGTCGTTCTATGGATATGCGACGATCAACGGCTTTCGTGAGATAGAGGTTCCAGAGTTCGAAAGCAACTGGGTATGAGAACAGATCCAATCCGCGTTCGTAGATCTTGAAGCTTTCCTCGTGGTATCCGTTTTCTTCCAGGAGGTTGGCGTAATTGACAACTGTCTGTGGTGTTGCGATGCGGAGTTCGAATATGCGATCGTAAATCTTCTTCGTCTCTTCCAGCGACGACACCGATTCGACCAGGTCCACGTAGAATGACCATAGCTTCCATGACTTATGCACCCTCTGCTGCGGTGAGAGAGTTTCGTCGAAGTAGTCGACGTTGCTGCGCTTCGGTGCCTTTGTGGCAGTTGCCATGATGTTGACGGCCTGGTCGAAGTTCTCGTTGCGCAACTCCATTTCTGCCCACTCAGTCCAGCATTCAGCAAGCTCAGACACAGACTTATAGGGCACCTTGACAGCCTTTTCCATGATAATGCGCGCATTCATAAGGTCTCCGCCAGCTTCGTAGACCTTGGCATAGTTGACCCAGAGCTCATGGAAACGCCCAACAGCTTTCTTAGGGTTAATTGCTGCGATCGCATCCGCGTATGCTTGCACGACCATGGCCTTGTTATCGCCCCACAGCGCCACGCGTTTCTGCCATTCGTTGACATTGTGCGGGTTTTGCCGGAGCAAGACGTCGTTGACAAGGAAGGGCCGACGATCCATGAGCTGTTCAAATCGCATCATCCGGATGTCCAGATCCAGGTCCGCATCCTCGTTAACTTTGCCCTTCTCCTGTCGCGCCGCAGATTCGTCCATTTTGATGGAGATAAGCGCTTCCTCTGCCTCTGCGTATGTGTCAAAAACGACGGAAAAGTCGCGCACTGTCATGGCTGTGGTGATTCCATCCTCGAACACATCTCTCGCTCGTTCGTACGCGCCCAGGTTGATATAGTATCGAGCCAGCCCGACCCATAAGATGCCTCTTTGATCCGGAAATCTCTCCAGGCCCGATCGCACGATGGTCTCGATGTCCAAAGCACTTCCGTCCAGCAGAGGCACGGGATTGGGCACCTTTCGCGCGTGATCGATCAATACCTCCAGCATCTCTGTCCAATGTTGGAAAGGACCTTTTGCTTCCTGGCTTTTGAATCGAGGATTGTTCAAGATCTGAACGTAATGTTGCACCGCTTCCGTGTACCTCCCCTCACGCACCAGTAGATCGATGAACTCTTCGACATATTCCGGGTGTAGCTGGATATATCTCCTCCATACCCTCACCGTTGTCTCACTCCCGGCACTGGTTGCGAACGGTCTGTATAGCCTCCATACTCTGTTGTGCTGCGTCACCGGTAGTGCCCTCAAAGCTCGATCGAATGTTCTCCTCGTAAATGTGACAAGCGGCTGCGTGCACAGAAATTCCAAGTACATTTCCCAGATCTTTGGCATTTTGTTGAGCAGGACCAGTGCCCTCTCGAAGAGCGCGTTGACTTTTTGATATTCGGCCTTCCATCGTGCAGGACTCCTGCCCTTCAAATGCTTTGTTCTCAGCTCCAGGTACATTTTCCACAATTTGTAAGACCGCGGAAGAGCAATGCATGCTCGTTCCAGCACGAAGCTCTGCTCAAGCAATGTGCCATATTGACGTTTGAAGTGCGCGTAATCGAGCCAAGCTTTCACATTCCCGGGTGATCGAAGAATGTCGTTCTCGTAAATCTCGTCATTTGCGCTGATAAGGTAGAGGCAGTTTTGTTGTTGCGGAGACTGCAAGTTCGGCGCGCCCATGTCGGCGGCGAGGGGAGAGGAGGTGATGGAGAAGATGGATTGTTCGGACTTGCGTCTGGAAGGGAGGACAAGAGTTGTTGAAAGGCGCTTCAACATTGCACCATGAGCGGCAACATGATTCGTACGGCAGCTCTCGATAACAGAGATGCGACGCAAGGAAGTCGCGCGTCCGCCGTTACAAAAATGCTTGGCGATAGCTGACACCTGACTCGCGTAACTATGTCACGACGCCCGACAACTGGTGGACAGAGCTTCATTGCGAGCTCCGACGTACCTGTGATACCATCAATCAAACGTCCGCACTCGCTCTCGCCAGATATTTACCTGCACCGAACCGATTACTAGTCACAGCTCACCTATAATCACCGCCCACCATGTCGTCCGGCGCCGTAGGCCTCACTGACCTCTACTACCGCCTGCCCAGACTAACATGAGCTATTGCTGCACAGGGCCGCGAACCCGTCTTCCCAACCCGTCAGTCCCTCGGGCTTATGAAATCGAAACTGAAAGGCGCACAAACTGGCCATGACCTGCTCAAACGCAAATCCGAAGCCCTCACCAAACGTTTCCGCGAAATCACCCGCCGAATCGATGAAGCCAAGCGAAAGATGGGTCGTGTCATGCAGATCGCCGCCTTCAGTATGGCAGAAGTGACATATGCGGTCGGCAACTCCGGTTTCAGTTATCAGATTCTCGAGGGGGCGAGAAGTGCCAAGTTTCGGATCAAGACGAGGCAGGAGAACGTCAGTGGTGTGTTTCTGCCGCAATTCGAGAGCTACCAGCATGAGGGGGCAAGCGAGTATGCGATGACGGGGTTGGGTAAGGGAGGGCAACAGGTGCAGAAGTGCAGGGAAACGTACACAAGAGCGGTGGAAACGTTGGTTGAGCTGGCGAGTTTGCAGACGGCTTTCGTGGTATTGGATGAGGTGATCAAGGTGGTGAATCGAAGAGTAAATGCTATGTGGGTATATCTGGATCTGCTTGCTTGGAAATATGCTGACATTTTGGTCACAGTGAACACGTTATTATACCGCGGACGGAGAACACGATCAAATACATCAACTCGGAACTGGACGAGATGGATCGAGAGGAGTTCTTCAGATTGAAGAAGGTGAAGGGGTTGAAGGAGCGAGCGGCGGCAGCTGAAGAGGAGCAGAGGAAGAAGCAAGCACTGAAAGATAAGGCTGAGGGCAAAGAGAATGTCACAGAAGAAGAACAGCAACAAGCCAAGGATATATTAGGAGAAGAGAAGGACGAGGATGTCATCTTCTAAACATATTCTTCGGTCACCAATGTATTGGCAGCAGCTCGTTGCGGACGGCTTGGATAACACACAATACCCTTTACCCATTCCAGACTATCCGTGCTACGAGCAACGATTCGCAGACGCTCAAGGTGTGCTCGCGAGGCAATTCGACCAGAGAACTGGGGAGACATCTCGCACGAATAGAGGAGACAGGCCGGCACACCACTGTGGCTCACTACGAATGTCGAGCAGCATTGTTTTGTTGCATGCTGGCACGAGTTCGGCTCCCTTTTCGTGACCGCACGTCGCTTTGTAGATTAGAGGCAGCTCAATCATCGTAGCAGATTCGAATAATGCTGGCGCAATGGGGATGAACATGGATGGTGTGGAGAAACCGGCTGGCTGCAGGCAGAGATCCTGTTTCGTCACTTTCACGTCGCCTGCCGTCTCCTGGCACCACCTGCAGGGCCGGGGTGTACAGCTTCTGCTCATGCGAACATCTCGTCTTCTGTGCGGTCGATGAAAGCGATGGAGTTGAGCGTCTGGCCAAGTCGTTGCTGCAGTCGCGCACAGCGGCTCAAGCGAGCTCCGAAACTCTGCTGACCACAGCATGCCGGTCCGTTGAGAACCGCGTGTCGACGTGCGTCGCGTTTGCACTTATTAGGACGACGAGGATGCGAACTGCGACTAATCAGCTACCTCGTTGATTGACCATGTCATAGACATTCACCACCGAATGAGAGATGCTTCCCTCTCGCGACAGTGAGCATGGAAACTGCGAACGAAGTGCCTGCCGACTTGCGAGCCATTGCCGCGTTCCTGA
This sequence comes from Cercospora nicotianae, assembly GCA_029490675.1. Lineage (NCBI taxonomy): Eukaryota > Fungi > Ascomycota > Dothideomycetes > Mycosphaerellales > Mycosphaerellaceae > Cercospora > Cercospora nicotianae. The sequence goes on along the minus strand of JANQAT010000007.1, from coordinate 3,576,036 downwards.
GTCTTGACGAAAACCCCACAACGATTGTTACACACCTCACTCGAGACGAACAAAACAGTGAAAGAGACTGGCAGGTGGTCTACAGCAACCCAGCTTTCCAGAAGCTCCAGGACTTCGCACGTCAGCTCGAAGACATCCGCCATGCTCTGAACCGCTCGCTCCCCATTGACCAACCTCTAACCGCCCTGCATGGCGAAGTGCTCGATGGAGGATCATGGCAGACGCGTGTATCAGAAGGCTATTGCATTGTAATTGCAAAGACAAGAGTTGAACAAGTACCCGCTCCAGTGCGAGACGGCATCAGTCATACATCGAAAGCAACAGACTTGGACTGGATACAGTCCGACAGACCAGATCTTTCGCCATGGAACAAGTTCTTTCGCGGTTACGATTGGGCATCTACAAGCCTTGGTCCCATGTCCTCATGGTCGGAAGTGCTGAGACTGTACGTCCTATCTATGATGAGCAATCCCCAGCCTAGGCTGCTCGTGTGGGGCGAGGACATGGCTCTCATATACAACGAGCAAGTTGTCCCGTTGCTGGGCGCAAAACATCCTTCTTGCCTGGGCCAAAACGTCAAACATGCCTTCGCAGAGTCCTGGTCCGAAATTGTGCCTGTGGTTGAAGCTGGCTATGGTGGTGAGGTAAAGAGTGTGAACTGCTTCCCATTACCGATACTACGCCACGGCTTCTTGGAAGAATGCTACTTCAGCTTCACTGCTCTGCCGGTGGTTGACAGAGATGGTCGTAGCTGCGGCATGTTGAGCGAACTGACAGAATCTACAACCCTTGTTACAGCTGAACGCAGGAGATACACCGTGAATCAACTCGGTACGCAACTCAATAAACTCAACACACTTGCAGAACTGTGGCCCGTCGTACTGGCGCAGATGGACGCGGCAGAGCTTGATGTGCCCTATGCCATACTATACACTGTTAACACCGAGGTTACTGAGACTGTCGCGTCCGAGGCCACCTCCATTGATTCACGCGCTGCGCTACCTAAGTATGCACAGCTAGTCGGCACTGTTGGGGTGCCTGAAGACCATCCGGGTGTCCTCAAGTCATTCCCCCTCTCAGACACCAAAGCAGATGGGCAGGGCATCTGGCAAGCCTGTAAAGATGCGTGGGATTCTGGCGAGATGCTGGTGTTGTCTTCCGAAAACGGCACATTGCCTCCTGAATTGGCTATCGCAGTACCTGATCGCGGCTTCGGTGACCAGGTGAAGATAGCGACAATATCACCTATCAAGGCCATGGCAGGATCTGAACCGCTCGCAATACTGGTTTGGGGTCTCAATCCACGCTCGATATTTGGCGGCGAATACCAAGTGTTTCGCACAGTTTTTGTCGACATTCTTGCAAAAGCTGCGGCACTGATTCAGCTGCCCCACGAACAGCAACGTGCTCAGAAGATCGCCGAAGATGTGAACCACGCTCTTGCGCAGCAATTGCGCTTGACAACATTAAAAGCTGAGAGGAGCGAAGCGAGGTTCAAACGGCTTGCTGACGTCTCACCTACTGGCATGTTTTTGTTCGATGCAAGCGGCCTTCCACTCTACGCGAACGAGCAATGCCTGGAGATGCTGAAGATCACAGAAGCAGAATACCTAGCGATCCGAGACTCCGACGGTCTAGCGGAGAGAGTGCACGAAGAGGACGTAGATGAATACCGAGAGGTCTGGACCACTATGACTGAACGAAAAATGCCAATCACTGCAGAGTTCCGGTTGAGACCGTCTTTGCAAGTAAACAAGCAAAACGGTACAGAGTCAGACACTTGGCTGTCCGTGACGGCTTTCCCAGAGATCGAATCAGATGGTACGGTGTCTTCTATGCAAGGATGGCTCACAGACATATCCCACAGGAAGTTCAATGAAAAGTTATTGGCGCAGAGACTTGAGGATGCCCTCGAGAACAAAAGACAGACAGAAAACTTCATGGATATGCACAGTCATGAGATCCGCAATCCTCTGAGCGCTATCTTGCAAAGTGAGTACACCATTTGCCCATGCTGTCTCTATTCGTGACGGGAGGCCATGACTGATATGCAATCACCAGGTGCCGACTCAATAGAGACGCTACTCAGTTCCATTGAACTGCCTTTGCACGATGAGAACATGGTGGTCCCCACTCACGTAGGCGAAGACATAATGGATGCCGTGCAAACAATCATATTGTGTGCGCAACATCAAAAGAGGATAGTGGACGACATTCTGTGAGTGCACGAGAGATTCTTGCTTACCGTTGGCGACTAATCTTTGCAGCACATTGTCCAAACTCGACGCCAGTCTGCTCGTCATGTCTCCAGATAAGGTGCAGGTGCCCTCACTTGTAACGAAAGCCTTGAAGATGTACGAAGCCGAGATCGGACGCGCGGGCATCGATGCTCAGCTCTGTATCGAGCCAACGTATGACGAACTCGATGTCAACTGGGTCGTGCTTGACTCTAGCCGGTTGCTTCAGGTGATCATAAACCTACTGACAAACAGCATCAAGTTCACTCAATATTCCGAGGAGCGAAAGATCAAAATTTGCATAGGCGCTTCATATCAGAAACCTACAGGAAAGCATCATGGTATTTCATTCATTGAGCCACAACAAATCCGAACGTCTCGCTCGCCAGTCCAAGAATGGCCCGGAGGAGAGGACCTCTACCTTCAATTCGCCGTTTACGATACCGGCCGCGGACTCAGCGAGGACGAGATGAAATTGCTCTTCCAGCGCTTCCGCCAAGCATCGCCGAAGACGTACAAGCAATATGGCGGGAGTGGACTCGGCCTTTACATATCCCGCGAGCTATGCGAGCTGCAGGGCGGGCAGATCGGCGTGTCTTGCGGTAATGGCAAGACGGTTTTCACTTTCTTCGTCAAAGCCAAGCGATGGTTGCCAAGCGAAGAAGAAGACATCGCTGCACTTCCAGTGCCAGTCCGCTATGCGAGTGCTTCCTCAAGCCCCGTGGTGTACAGCAAAGGCGGCAGCACCACGTTGAACGATGAAGCCGATCAACTTGGAACACCTCGCGAAGAGAATGGCAATATGATCGAGAACTTCCACCCCAGGCAACAACCGTTTGCGCGTCAGCAGTCCTTCGGGGCTGCAAATCAAATGCCCGTCTTCTACACCAGCCAAGTGAAGACGCGTAAAGATTCTACAGAAAATGGGCAGAAGGCGCTTCACGTGCTCATCGTGGAGGACAATGTAAGATCGCGCCTGCTTGAGACTTACACAGAAAATAATACTGACTGCTCTCCAGTTGATCAATCAGAAAGTTATGTCGCAGCAATTGCGGCGCGCGGGCTGCACCGTGCACGTTGCGAACCATGGCATAGAGTGTCTGAACTTTCTGGAGAGCTCGACGTACTGCTCGTCTACAACACCCCTATCCGTGGTCTTACTGGATCTTGAAATGCCCGAGATGGACGGTTTGACGTGCATACGAGAGATTCGAAGACGCGAGGCGATTGGCAGTATAATTAGCCATGTGCCTGTTATCGCTGTGACTGCAAACGCTCGCTCGGAACAAATCAACAACGCCATCGAAGCAGGTATGGATCAAGTCGTGACCAAACCTTTTCGCATCCCAGAGCTGGTGCCACAAATGGAAAGACTAGTTGCCGAGGTTGGAGGTTGAGGCTGCGCATGCTTTGGCCAGTGTATGACCTTTATAGCTTGCTGGCGATACCATTCGACTTCGACTCCAAAAGAGGCTTATACTCTTCGACGAAATCCTTCACTGCTTGCACGAACCCGTCAAGACCCGCAGCTGTCAGCACCAAGGTCAAGGCAAGGAACCCACGTCTTGCGATATAATAGCCTTTGCTCAGCAAAAACAAATGCAGCAAGGCAGTCAGCCTGAGATCTTCGTCGGGCATGTCTGCAACAGTCTTCACCTGCTCAGCCGGAGTTTGAGTGAAGTGAAAGCACATCACAGAACCAAGACCAGTCACCTTCAGCAGGGTGCCATTGCCAGCCTCATTAAGCCTCTTGAGAAGCTCTTCGCCTGTTCGATGAAGCGCCTCTGCTCGCGCAGGCGTAAAGACCTGCTCCAGTCCAGCACTCCCGGCCGCCATGGTCAGAACATTATTGTTGAACGTCCCCGCATGCGCAAGACCACCCGGCTTTCGAGGATCAAATAATTCCATAATCTCCCGCTTCCCTCCAAAAGCGCCAAACGACATTCCACCTCCAATGTACTTCCCTAGCGTTGTCAAATCTGGACGACAATCCGGCGACGTGTCAGATTGAACCCCGCCTCCAGAGTACATGCGACTTGTCATCACTTCATCATAAATCAGCACCGCTCCCGCCGCAGTTGCGATCTTTCTCAGCTGCACCAAGAATTCTCTATCTGCTGGGATGGCACCTCCAGATCCTATCATAGGCTCGAGAATGATCGCTGCCAGATCTTGCGCGTTCGCGTCGACTAACGTCTTCACGGATGCAATATCGTTGTACGTAGCGATCAAGTACTCGTGCGGGGCGTTAATTCTGCTGGACACACCTCCTCCAAACAAGAAAACTCCTCCATGATAAGCTTCACCGAAGACGAGAATCTTGTGTCTTCCAGTGTACACTTTCGCCACTGCGAGGGCCATGAGATTTGCTTCTGTGCCGGAGTTTGTGAAACGAAGGAGTTCCATTGTTGGGAAGCGTTGTTGGATCAGAGATGCTAATCTTGCCTCGTCGGAGTGGTGGCCGCCGAAAGAGATGCCATTTTGAAGAGCTTGGTTGATTGCGGACATGATTGTGGGGTCGGAGTGGCCGTAGAGCCCGGCGGTGTATTCTCCGAGTAGGTCAAGGTATGTATGGCCATCGGCGGAGTGGAGGTGGGCTCCGGAGGCGGAGGTTATGTAGAGAGGGAAGGGGGAGTAGAAGAGTACTGTGCGAGTGTTTCCGCCTGGGAGGGCATGGGTTGCGTTTTGGTAGAGCGCTTGACTTTTGGGGTTTCTGAGCGTGAAAGCTTGTTCTAGGGAGGAGAGAGCTTGAGATATGGATTGAGGTGGAGGCATGGTGTAGGATAAAGAGGTCGAAGTGGCCCGCTTGGAGGTTGTCCGATCGGTAGATACCTCAGAGAGCTCAACTGCTTCTGTGCCTGATGACGGGCGTGCACTTGATCAATTTGTTTTTTCGTCTTTCGTCCTTCTAAACGTCGTTGTCTTGAGTGGATTCTATATTAAAGAGGAAAGTCGTCTCTTGCTACGATAAGGCCTGGACGTAGGGCGCGGAGTACACTTTCCCGCTCCCGCCTCGCCTCGTCTCCATCTTGCTTTCCCGCGCTTCGCTTTCCCGCTTTCTCGTTTTGCCCGCGTTCTCTAACTTACACTCTACATATTACGCTACGCTTTCACAAATACCAATAATCCCAATGCGGATGCAAACAAAGCACACTCAGCGGTCAAATCAGCACTCCAGGTCGTCGCTGGTTCACGCCAATGCTCAGACCCTTCCAACTGTACATCGGCAAGTCACTGCCAGACTTGCAAGGGTCTGAACTTTACTCTGCCATACGTTGGTTTCCTGGTATCAAACTTCCTCATTTTGATTTCCATGTCTTTGACACAAGCTGATGGTTGAAGCATGTGAAGCATGGGAAGCGTGTCTAGTACGGCAATCATGATTCCTCCGGCCGGACTATCTAACGCTCCTCACACCTTACTTCGTGACATTAGACACTTATCTTATGCCTTGCCACTACGGGTCCGCACTTTCGCTGCCATATATTTCCACCATCCTCGTCCTCGACTACCCTTCAATGCTGGAGAAGTTTCCGCCGCGCTCCGTATTCGTCAGTGTGATGATGTCCAACGCAATCGGGCAATTTGTATTGGAGGTACTTATATTCAGCAAATTCGATTACTGATTATTTCACTTTGGTCTTGCTTACTCAGTCCAACTCTTTGCCCCGAACAATCGAGAATAACGCAGTATGCTTCTGACAGCTACTAAACAAGGATTATACTACTGCTCAACATGGACCATTGCCGTGATCTCACTGTGTATCAGGTGAGAGATTTTTCTATCAGACCGAATCGGAACATGAAACCCTCCGTTCAAAGTACGTATTTCAATTGGACTGATCTCATATGACACTGCAAAGTAAGCCTCAACGCTCCCACGCCTAGAACTCATGGACCTAACAAGATCAAACCTACCCTCAACCCCAAAACCGTCCTTCCTCGACCTCCCCCTCGAACTTCGCCGACAAATCTACAGTCTCACACTTTTCGACCGGGAAGACTCCTCTGCCTCCTTCTCCAAACTCAACCCAGTCCACAACGCTACCACATTTGGATCGATCTCCGTCGCTACCATAACGGCAAACCGGACACTCTCTCCTATCGCTCTCCACCTCTCCTTTCCACATGCCGTCAAATTCGTCAAGAAGCCACTCCGTGCTACTATTCCAATACTTCGTTCCGTTTCACGGAAGTTGCGGTTTGTGTTCGATGGCTTGAGAGTTTGAATTCAGAGCAGAATGGAGAGGTGAGGGAGTTAGTTTATTGTCCGAATCTTATGTCGTGGATGGATCCGAGACAGAAGCCGATGGGGCGAGAGGCTTTGGAGAGGGAATGGAGGGTTTTGCGCGAGGGGTTAAGAAAGTTGGATATGGATAGGAGGAAGGTGTTGAGGGTTTGGGAGGGAGGAGACTTCGTTCTTTTCGGCGGTGACAGCTCAGAGGGAGGGCGGGCGGATCAAGCTGCTCGGTAGAGACACAGGCCAGCTTTGTCAACTTTGTGAGAATGTGCAAACTTATTCTGAACAATATTGAGATTGCGGATATATGTGACGAAAATGTGCTGCAAAAGAATCCCTTGCCGTCATCATCGATTCCAGCCAAGCGCGCTCGCTGGTTTGCTGTATACACTTGAGTCGTCGCTGAGCACCTCGCCCACCTCCGCTTTCTGTTCAGCTTGGACAGGTCGTGAGAGGTGGCTTCTGGCGCTGGGTTGCCACTCTTCCTCATCACCGAACTTGTCACTCGTCAGACCTGCACTGCCAGGGTGTTTCCAGCCTCGCTCGAGCTGGCGCTCGTAAGAGACTTGGCGCAATCTTTCAGTCTCGGCCTTTGTCAAGTGGAGGTATAGTTCTACTCCGAGGAGGTGAAGAGCGAAGGTCAACCACATGGTTGCGCCAAATGAGAGTTGAAAAGTTGCAGCGACCTCTTCGACTCCTTCGGTGGTGTCGGACCAGTTCGCGTGCACGACAGCAAGTCCTTCAGGGTTTGCTTGACATGACGGATATTTGTCGAAATTGCCGCCAGCGCCTTCGATCTGAGCGCAAAGCATGGCGATGTAGTATGAGCCGACTTTCGAGATGACAAGTCCCATGATGACTTGAATAAGGCGCACAGTGATGATGCCGCCGGCTATGGCCCAGGTACGAAGCATCCAAGCACGATGCTGCTCAATCTGCAGGCGCTTAATGTTGATCCAGGCAAGAACTGAGCCGACAGTGGTGAAGATGGCGAAGGCACCGACGGCGGTCTGTGTCGCGAGAGTTCCGCCAAAGGCTCGTCGCGCGATCATGACAGCGCCGACGTTTCCGACGACGAGGAGAAGGACCACGACGTAGCCATTGATGCGGTGGAAAATTCGAGCTTTGTGTCTGATGACTGGCACAAATTGGAAGACGACCAACAGGCTTGCTGGGATCACGCACAGCAGGTGAATTTGGATGCCAATGTTGTAGTAGCTCTGACGATACCAGTATGCTTCTCCCGGTGCTGTCTTGGACATGAAGTAGCCATTGACATTCATGTACGGTGTTCGTGCCAAAGCAAATCCAAAGAGTGCTCCGGCGAAGATGAAGAAGAGGATGAAGTTGTAGCCTTTGTTGAAGCCGACGGGATTGTAGATCTTGCGGAAGAAGGTCACGAAGGCGTTCGGGTGAGGGTTGTGCTTGTAGATGGCCATGTTTGACTGGTCCTCGACCGCTCAATGTGTAGGTGTTGGTGTTTTGGTTGTGTACGAGGGAGGATGGGCCCGTTTCTGCTGCGTTATCCAAGGCATACTTACCTCTCTTATATAGATGCCCATGACGGCGACTATGCGCACTATAGGCATATGGCTTGGCGACATATCGCGGAATTCCTTCTTGTAGGATGCGATGCGCGCAGAAGTGCGTTGTGCAACATGGGATTGCGAGACTAGGCCCAAAGCGATGTCTTGTGCGAAAGGGTCGCGTTTGACGGTGCACGTGTTGCAGGGATCACCGCCAAGGCGCGAGAAGCGTGACGCGACTTCGCATTGCGGCCGTTGCAGCAATCTGACCAGCTTGCTTCTGCCTCGATGATCTGCACATCGCACTCACCACCCTCCACGCATTCATTGGTCGCACAGGACATGTCTACTGCGGCGAAGATCCCGCGAAACATCGTCTTCGTGCATCCCGATCTTGGCATTGGCGGAGCAGAGCGACTGGTCATTGACGCTGCAGTCGGCCTGCAGGCGCTGGGACACAAAGTCACGATCCTGACCTCTTACCGCGACCGCAATCATTGCTTCGAGGAAGCTCGCGATGGTACGTACCGCTGCCAGCTACGGCCGCGACTCTTTGCTAAGGGCATCAAGGCTGAGACTCCCCTCAAGGCACCCTCGATGTCCGCGTAAGAGGTGACGCCGTCTTTCCGCCCTCGATAGCAGGACGTCTCAGCATCCTATGCACCATTCTTCGTCAGCTTTCCTTGGTTGTGAGTACCGGAGTGGCCTCCAACGAGCTCAAGCAGCTTGATCCAGATGTCTTCATCGTCGATCAACTGAGCGCATGCATTCCATTTTTCCGCCTGCTTTACCCAAAGGCAAAGATCTTGTTCTATGGCCACTTTCCAGATCAGCTCCTGGTAAAGCAGGAGGCTGGCGTGAAGCAGACGCTGAAGTCGCTGTACCGAGTGCCTTTCGATGCCTTCGAGGGCTGGAGCACTAGCTGCGCAGACGGCATTGTGGTCAACAGCAAGTTCACAAGGAGCGTTTTCAAGTCAACGTTGCCGGGCGTGAAATCGCGAGAACTCAAAGTCATCTACCCTTGCGTAGACACCAGCACCTCATCGCACGACCGCAGCAATGCAACTATATGGCCAGAGAAGCAGCTACTGCTCAGTATCAATCGCTTCGAGGGTAAGAAAATGCTGGATCTGGCCATCAAAGCCTACGCCGGCCTATCGTCGCAAGATCGAGCAAAAGCAAAACTCGTACTGGCCGGAGGCTACGATCCACGCAACGCAGAAAACGCAAACACCCATAAAGATCTGCTGGACCTCTGTGCGTCTTTGAAACTCACCCATGCGACATTCCGAAGCAACGACACCGCTTTGACCAATCTTTCAAGTGAGGATATGGATGTCCTGTTCCTGCTCTCCATCCCAAATGATCTCAAGTCCCGGCTCCTGAGTTCAGCTAGCTTGCTTATCTACACCCCTACCAACGAACACTTTGGTATTGTACCCCTCGAAGCAATGCTAGCTGGAGTGCCTGTGCTGGCGACGAACACGGGTGGGCCCCTGGAAACAATCTACGATGGGCGCACAGGCTGGCTAAGGAGCCCCGACAAGATCGAGGAATGGACCAAAGTCATGCAGAAGCCACTGATCCCATCGAGTGCCGATAAACTGCGTGCCATGGGACAAGCCGGTCGCACGCAGGTGCTGTCTCAGTTCAGTAGAACGAAGATGGCTCAGTCTTTTCACGATGAAGTGGAGCGCCTTGTGCAGAGCAATGGCTCGCGTCCTCCGATCTTCGGTCTCGCATCTTTGCTGGCGATGACAATCGCCTTTGTTGTCGCGGCTCTGGCGGTCGTACTCGCAGTGGCGCGCTTTGTGCCAGCAGCGTAGAATCTGGCGCGAGCATTGATGGTTCAAGCAATACAACTTCGTCAGAGGCACAAGACGGATATCTTGCACTTTGGGATCCGCCTCCCGAGCTGCTAAGGGAATAGTTGTACGACGGAGTACATTTTTGAACACACTTCCGTGTACTCAGCTCGGAGGGCTTGTTTGATGCCTACAGTCTACAGCCCAAATCACCGGACACCTTGACCGTAGGCATGATTTCGACCTTGCTGGACAAAAACACTTGGGCCAAAGTGCCACATGATGGCGCATCACACCAGGATTGCCGAGTGGCGATAGTGCCGTCCCATCTCTTCCTCGAAAAATGTCGGCTGTCCCATCTCAGTGTTCAGCTTGAAGGCCGGCCGGATGTCAAGCGCTGCACGTGTCTCGCTGGCGAGGTGGTGTTCTACCAATTGTCGCAGTACATCAACATCGATTTTCAATCCGGTGGAAGACATCCACGCCTACTTGAGCTGAGCTGCAATACATTTGGACAGCATAACGCATCCATTGTCGCGTCATCAAGGAAGTATAGTGCAGTATGCCTTGTCTTACCAGACTCATCGACCCCGAAAGCTTTACCTTTTTGCGTCTCGTCAGCTACTGACAGGTCCATGATCTGGCTGGATGATAAAAAGCTTTCTATTGTAGGTATTGACATCTAGCTACGCCAGCAGAATTACGAGCTAAAGCTCAGCAGTAGGAGCTTAATATCAGTCGTCTTCAGTATTTTTCTTTTCTTTGGCTCTACCTCATCTACCTCATAGTGTATTTCTTTCGTTCTCGCTTTGTCGAGCAGGAATCAGGAATCACGAGTCGCAAATGCGCTGCAGTAAACAGGACAGACCCAACGCCAAGACAAAAGCTATGCACACCATTCGGGTACACATCCTCCCCTGAAACCAACTCCGGATCGGATAAGACGACCGTACAAGTCGGCTTCGGGGGGCGAAATGACTATTGATTCTGTGACGACGGGTCGTGTTCAGGAGATTATTGCCGGTGAAGCGCTAGGGGATGATTTTCGGAGACCGGGTAGGTCGGTCGAGATAAATTCGGTCTAAGGAGGGATGATGGATAGAAAGGAAGCCGTATAGGATAGGAGATTCTGTCACCCGGAATCGATCGCAAAATATGTATTTGGTGGTTTGATATATATGGTGAGGTTCGTCAGGCGGGTTGTGGAAGGTGTTTCTTGGCGGTAGGGGTAGGGGTGGTCCGGCTGGGGAAAGGTGATCCCGAGTTGAGTATTGTGTCTTCAAACTTTTCCAAGGAGTATATAAGTGTGCTGCGTACAGAAATCGATCTCGGGCCATCAATCTCGTTGTCGTTGTCGAATATGGAGAGATGTTGTCTCCTGGCCAGCTGACACAGCTGAGTTCCGCTCGTTCAGCCTTCCTCCACGTTGAACATATTCTCTTTCTTTACATGCCATCCCCAATCCCAAACAAACAGATCCAACTAAGTCCCGCTCGTCCAGCCTTCCTCCGCGTTACACAGACTCTCTCTTCTTTGCAACTCATCCCAAATCTCAAACAAACAAATCCAACTCCAACCCCTCCACAGGCCCATCCGTATTCCTCCTAACATTAACCCGAAACCTCAGCTTTTCCATCGACTCATGCACCGCAACCTTCTCCCCAGCCCCCAACTCCCTCGCACAAGTCCTCAAAACACTCCTGCACAACCTCGCAGTCATCCTCAACTTCCAGCGCGCTGCCGCCAATTCCGGAGAGCCCGCTGGGAGGCTCAAATCAATAACCCTGCTCACAGAGATGCAGCGCACAGAAGCCCTATGCTCCTCCGAGAGACCCGTCAACCAGGTCACAAGCCTTCCAGGATTAAGCCAAGGAACAGTAAAATGTGTGAGGTTGTAGTATTTTTCGCCGAATTGTTTGCGGCCCAGTCTGTCGATTTGTAGTTGTTTTGGTGGTTTGTATTTGCGGTCGAGTTTGATTTCGGTTTCGTCAGGGGTCATGACGGGGTCGTAGATGTCGTTGAAGAGCTCTGTGGGTAGATTGTGCATGTGTTGGTTGAGCTCTGCTGCTTGTTCTTCGTGGGTTTTCATGATCGGTGTCATCGTGTGGTAGTTGCGGTAGGCCATTCTTGATATTCGTTGGTCGAAGTTTTTGGTTGGTGGTGAAGCGATCGAATATGGTGTAGACGTGTGAGTGAGAGAGTACGTTCAAGTGGGTGCACTGTGTTGCTTATATTTTTGCTGCTTTGAGGCCACATCTTGCAACGTTGTTTGGTACTGCTGCGAGTAAGTTGGGAAAATTTTGAAGTAGATTTGAGGCCACCGGGCCCAGCCAGACGTCTTCCTATGTCTGCACACACAATTGTATGCTGACCCTGAAGACGCGGCCAGTGGTACCCGTCATTTGCTTGATTACACGGTCGGCGCCATTCCGTGCGAAAGCAGCCAACACGGTTCGGATACCGCTCAATTCGCCTCCCTTCGTGCCTCTTCTTCTTAGCAGAGCCTCAAGCATGCCGCCAATAAGCCTCCACGGATCCATTCTGATGGAAACGTCTGACGAACACTCGAACGCGAAGCCAACGCATCGATCGAGCCGAGGCGCCTTTTACCTCCTTCTTCAAGCTATCCTTACATTTCCCCACTTCGTAGTAGCACCTCTGTACCGATACCTGCGTCCACGGAGGCACCGGCGTTCCGAACTGGTTAACTCTCCAACGATAGTCGATCTCAACAATGCCGGAAATACTGATGCATCGCACAAAAGATCGATGCTTCCTACTGAGGCTCGACAACCAGGCTGCGACTGTTGTGGTTTCGGCTTCCTTCATGTCCAATCCCTTCGAGATGATATTCTTGTAGCCTTGGTAGTCCTTATCCAGTTCCAAACCGGTAAAGACCGTGTTTTTGTAGTAGTCCTCGGCAAACTCTTCACGGGTCGTCCAATCGATCTGCAGCTGGACGGGCGGGCGATAATCTCGATCGATTTTGACCTCGCCTTCTTCCTCGACGAGCATGAAGAAGTCGAAGATCTCGTCGAAGAGCTCGACTGGGAGGTTGTGGACGAGTTCGCGAAACCGCGCCGCCTCTGCTTCGCTGGATTCGGCCATCTTGTGACAAGTCGGTGATGATGTTTGTCGACGCGAAAATATAGTCAGTGGTGAAGCAAGTAAATACAGTGGGGAGGTACAGACGCAGATGCACGTGCACATAACGTCGCATTCACCTTCCACCTTTTACTGCGGTGCCGTTGCCGTACCGGTGAATGTCCCTGCTGCAAGTAAGCTGTAACGATCCCGAGCAGAGCAAGATCCAAAATTCTTTCGAGGCCGACAGGGCGCGCGGGCTGACCCTTGTGTTTGAATATTCAATTATGTGCTCTCGCTAAAAACGCAGGCAGTTGTTTCAATCGTGTTCAGTAGACCACAGTAAAATTCATATGCCAACCCCACGCATCCAGAAACCTATATGACAAACCTACAGAATCAAGCCGGCGCCGAAGACAGCAGCCGCAACAGCACCACCCACAGGGCCGAAAGTAGCCTTGACCGCGAGACCACTGCTCGTAGATGAAGCGCCGCCAGATCCGGTCGTCAGCGAGCCACTTCCTGGGCGATTAGCTCCAGCAGCAGGCTTGATGGCCAGATTCTGAATTTCCGCGCCATTAGCGGCGTACACTGGCACTTGCACGGCAGTCTGCGTGATTGCGACGATGCTGCCCTTTGGTGCGTTGGAGATACCGTTCGAGATCAAGTCCTCGCCGCCCGAAGGCACATCTGGGATATCGAAATCGCTGCTGAAATCACTGCTCGAGATAAGATCAGAAGTGCAGTCTGGTGCTTGCAGATCAGTCGCTGTCTGGTTTCGTGTTGTGATGAGCGTGATGTCGAGTTTGTTGTACTGGTCCTGCAGCGTGTTGTAGTCCGCAAGAAGTGTGAGTGTGCCGTTGTCGTTCTCCTGGACAATGCCGTAGTTCGATGGCTCCTCTGTCCATTCGTAGACCAAGCCGCCGGACATCACAGTCATCTGTTCTCCGTAGAGTACCGGCACTTCGTCGAAGATACGCGGCGCAGGAACATTGCAGCCATACTCCGAGAAGAAGACTGGAATTGTAGTGTTGCCGAACCACTCTACCAGCACATCGTAGCCAGAAGTAGTGTAGCTGGAATCGCTACCGCACCACGAATAGCTGTTCAAGCCGAAGAAGTCGGAGCGCGACATGTCTTCTCCACCCTGGGCATTGTTGCATTGCAGGTATGACCATGTATCCTTAAGAACTTCTTGCACCTGTGCAGCCGAGTAGCCAACCGGAATCGTGCGTGGAGCATGGTTCTTGATGTAGTTCTTCAAGTCGCGCTGCACAGCTCTGATATATGGCGGGTTGTCCTCCGCAGTCGGCACATCGTTGATAATCTCGTTTCCTGCAAAGAAGCCGAGCGTATTCGGATAGTCCTTGAAGGCTTCCACCACTGTAAAGATGTGTTCGAGATACTCGCTGGTGTAGGTGCTAGACGGGTTCGAGCGGTCGATGTGCTGTCCGGACAGCGGCGAGTTCACGTCGATGAGCAGGTAGATGCCAACGGAGTTGAAGATGGACACGCATTCGTCGTGGTTCTCCGTCGGGTCTACGTTGTACGACCGGATCGTGTTGATACCCAGACTCTGCATCAGCGCAGCATCTCTGAGGCATACTGTGGCGTTGCTCAGTGGGTCGCCTCTGCCAGTCCCGTATGCATCTTGTCCACCAGGCTGATAGTCCACTCCAACGATCATGAACCGCTCCCCAGTCTTCGTTATCACAAACTGCTGTTGCTGGACTTCAACCGGATCGACGGCGGCGGCGAGGGTCGCGAGGGCGGAGAGCCCTGCGAGAAAATGCTGGACATGATCAATGTTTGGTTCGGCATGTTTGCAGGATGTTGCGACCTACCGATCGCATGGTGTTGGCGCCGAGAAAACGGTATTGTGATAAGCTTCGCTGATCCTGGATCCTGTCCTGTCCAATGGTGCGAGTCCCTGTCGCTCAACCAACTCTCGCAGTAACGAATGACTTCCAGCTCCAATTGCGGGACTGGGCAATGCAATATCGAGCGAATGTGTTGTTGATGGAAAGTGGGCAGAGCAGTGGCGGGGGATGGCGCGTCTTCGCCAATGCAGGAAGGTTGGCTGGTGAGCACTGAGCTGTCATCCTCCGCCGCGGCTGTCCCGCCGCCACCACGACAACGACAACAACAGCGAGCTGCCAAAAGTGGCTCGAAAGAGCGTCAAGTCCACCGACCGAATGTCGTCGCAGAGGGCTCGCAGTCTCATTTGCAGTCGGCCACTATGCTTCGTACTGACATGCCTTCTCAGACGACTACCTTCGAGTCCGCTCATGCAAGCCCGCGCCGCCCAATAAGAGTATTTGAACTAACGCCGCATGCTCACAAGGCCATCTCGAAGGCGCCGTGCTCTTTGAACGAACGTCGTGAAGCCGAATAGAGCGCTCTCACTGGTATGGCGGTTGATTGTGAGGCTCTACTTTCACTCGTATCCACAGCTGCCAGGGATGAACTCTTATGCTACCTTCAGACGATCTCATTCCTCTCCCAGTTCTTGGGCAAAGATGCGGTCGATCGAACTGATGCGCACTGATGTTCGAAGCGTAGTGTATTGCTGAAGCCTGGCAATGGAGCCCCACGCATTGTCTGCGGAGGGCCACGGAAGCGACTGACCATGGTAGCATTTTGCAGCCAAGATATCTGCAACACACTCAAGGCGACTCATGAGCAGGATAGATGAGCATCGCGACAAGAGTGCTGGTCCAAAAATGCATTCGTCCGGGGTGTTCAACATTCTTGATAAAGACCCGCCTCGCCCACGATATCTCGAAGGGTTTTGGCGTCGACAAGCACGGAAAATCGAGGCGGTGCTCTCACATTTTGCGTCAAGGGAAAAGCCAACTAGGAATGACATTGGAACAGTCGTGCGCTTTACTATCCAGAAAGGCAAGGGCACTTCGAAAATGCCCAAGCAGCGCATCTCCTTCTTCGAACTCCCAGCAGAAGTCAGGAATACAATATACCACTATGCGCTCAGCGTCCCCGAAGGATTGCCTATTGGTGTCGAACGGGTTCCTCACTTAGGACCTCCATTGTTGTCTGCAAGCGCCAGGATTCGAGAGGAAGGATCGATCATATATTTTCGCTTGAACGAATTCCAGGCAGAGGATGTCGATTGCGCCGTTGACTTTCTGAAGTCCTTGTGCGTTTGCGCCCTACCACTTCTGCGAGCGATCCGAATTCCCCTCCACGGCTCCCATTGTGGTGACTTCACGCAGTATCTAAGTCAAGAGCAAGTTCAAAGGCATCATCTTTGTCGGCGACTGCTTCAATCTGGACTCTTCTCTGCGGGGCTTCGCGACGACTGCATCTTTCTGGGCTTCGACAATCACTACTACAATACAACCGCTGACAATTATTGCGAGAACCTCCCTGTCTCTTTGCTGTATCTATCGAGATACAAGTTCGATCTGCTGGCCTTCCTGCTGACCAGCTCACCCCCGAAGAACTGGAGCGATGTCCACGTAATGCGTGCCATCGTTAAAAATTCCGATTCGCCTCGCTTGCTGCCGGCCAAGCGCTTGGAGGCTGCGCGGCGTCATGCGCATCAATTCCCGTGCAAAGATCTGTGTGAGGACTGTTTGCAGTCGCCAGAGGCAATGGCTAACCCACAAGTGCTTTATTGCGAATCTGAGCTTCACTGCCAGACAGAATTGCCACCGACCCCAGAGTGCCCGGGCAGTTACCACGTGCCAGTGGGAACGCACCTCAATAAGCACTTCATTGACGTGCCTGGTCAACCAACGAGTAAATCGCGCATGGCGTCGCGACTGCGTTGCGCAAAATGTGATGACACTACTCGAAGAACTCTTCCCTGGCTGCGCTTTGCTGGAAATGGCGCTCGCCGATGAGGACCAGGAGAGGACTTCTCGGAACTCAACATCGACCAACATTGGAACGAAGTGGCCTCACGGAAGCAAGTTCAGAGCCTGCCGAGCCATCTGAATACTGTCAAGCGCATTTCAGAGTCAGCATCAACCATTCTGCTCGTGCATGTGGACAAGACGCCCTCGAGATCCTCCCCTCGCGGTCGATGCAATAAGGCCAAAGTTGTCTTGGAGCAGCTGGCTTTCCTGAGATGCGGTATGCTCCAAACCTGTGTTGGACTTAAATGACCAGGAAGATGAAATGTGGCACACTAATGGCTACAGCATCGCTGCTTGTGCCCACAGCAGAAGATCTCACAGGCAGTATCTGGAAACAAGACACTTGTGAGCAGGTAACGATTGACATCTCCCGATCGTTGGAAAATGAAGTCGCGAAGGCAGGTATTCCTGCTGCTTGATGGCACCTCAGGTCAATGGCACCTCGGGTCAACGGCACCTCCAGGAAGCCTACGAGCACATGATGTGTAGCCCAATCCAGACTTTCGTAGAGAAGAAGATGTCGCATTCATCTGCAGCTTGACAACATGAGTTCATCATTGTCTCCCATGTAACCTACAACCATATAGACCAAGCCATTGCGTGCTTCATGTCAATACGAGAACCCAAGCCCGAACGTCCGCAGTATGACGCGCTGCCACACCATTGTCTTGAACCTTCTTGCTATCTTTACCACCTCTATAGCTGCTGAGTTCGTATTCAGAAGCACACCACAACATCATGGTAGGGATGTTGTGTAGATCAGAAATAGATATACTGTACGTACATAGACGTATATATACAGTCAGTCTAAGGAGTGGCTCTGTATATACAGGAAAAGCACGTAATTGACGCGCCGCGGACGTCGAGGTGCGAAGGGCAAATCGACACTTCCGACCTCTCCTCTACCTAAACGCTTTGTTTTCGGACTCGCAGAGGCCTTTATACGACAGAGTCGCATCCAGAACACATCCTGCGCGCGACGACCGTAATCGCACGCGGCAACATAACGTAAGACACCCCCTGCGACACGTGACTGTGAACTGTATATACCCTGTATATATGGGAATATATACTGTAGATTAGGCATAAATCTTAAGTATACTGTATACCCACATCACTACATCATGGTCTCACGATCGCTTGGGCACGTGGGCATCCGAGACAAGTGTGCCACTTGAACGTAGCATTTGGGCAAGTTCAGGAGGCGTATTTCGGGGTGAGGTCGCACTAGCCGAACGTCATTGCAAGGGTACAATGCCGACACAACGGTGTGAGCACCGAACATGCTGGCCATGCTGGGATCATAAGTATTACCAGGATTGCGGCACTGGTCTAGAGAAACCTCTAATTTCAATGAACTGGCTAGAACAAACCAAAACAATAAGAGAGCAGAACCCTACACACAAAGTTACACTTTCTTTGGACTTCACCTCACCTCACACCGAATCCGCCTTTACCTACCTCAAGACCAACAGCCAGCCAAAATGCGTGCCTCCATCCTCGCCTCCGCCGCGACTCTCCTCGTCGCCACACAAGCCCGCATCGTCGGCTTCTACGCACCAAACACCGCAGCACCAGGCACCAAAGTCAGACTCGAAATCCAAACTGAGAACTTCTCCCAATCGATCGAAGATGTCGCCATGTCTTTCGGTTTGACCACAGGAAATGGTGCCACACTTGGCTCCCTCGGCCAACTCATCAGCACCAAGATTCTGGGCGCTGGTACGTTCCTCTTTTACAACGCAACGACGACCGACTAGTGTCATTGACAATAATCTTGCAGATCTCTCCAACACCTTGGACAACATCACACACATCATTGAAATTCCCGCCGATGCGACTCCCGGTCCAGCTATCATTCAAGGCGCACACTTCTCGTTGACTGGTGCTGTGTATAGCCCGCTGGTTGAAGTTTACTACGCGAATATCACTATTGGTCAGGGTAACAACTTCCCTCTTGTGCAGAGTGCGAGAATCCCGCAGGTCGACAACTAGATGATGCGACAGAGGAGTTCAGGCATAATTTGAGCGTTTGTGCTGGTGTGCTTGTATACATTTGTACATTTTCTCGGCAGACTTGAAGGCTTTGAAGGGCCGAAAATGAGGATTTATGCATCATGTAGCAATGCAATTTCCTCTCGAGATGTCGAGGTCTTGCGAGCGACTATGGCGTATTTCAGCGCACCAAATTTCTTTTGCAGACGGCGACAAAATGGCACTTGGAGAATCGTGCAAGCAGACCGGGGGTAAACTTGGTAGAGGTGATTCGATGCCCAATCGTGAATGTTCATATAGCAATGAGCCACTTCAGCTCGTGGCGGAACCGATCATCCTGTTCACAGTCACTCGCGACCCAGCACATGTCAGTGACCAACTCCTGATGCACACAGCACCTGAGCATTGACTAAGATCAAGTCACATTCTTCTAACATGACAGTGCCTCTTATCTAGCTTGCTGCGAGGGGCATGTCTTCCAAGATTCCGGCCGAGTCATGCCACGAGGCAGAAGCGTTTCCTCGATCGTTGGGCTGTACAATGTAGATAGATTGGGAGATTCATGATAGTTTTTCTGAGCGGCTGTGTCGCGTGGCGGATACGCAGGAACGAACAGATGATCTTCAAGATCTCCTGGCCTCAAGACTGTGCTCGCTTTGGCTCTTTTGCTAGGTTGCGATTGCCTGTTGCTAATCGCTCGCACCAAGAGTCGTAATATTGCCTATGTCGCCGTTCCTCATCCAGTTCATCGGCTCCATGGTGCAGTGGACAGCATATCCAGTGTGTTGTAGCAGTTTGCAAGCCTCTTGAGGTAGCTAGTGACTGGAAGACCTACGTTCGAATCGTAGCAGAGCCAAAGTACTTTTTGTCTCTGTTCCTTCCCTTTGGAAATTGCACACTGGGATCGACCATACTGTCAATGGATTTGCAGCCTTCTCTGCGACGGTTCATGCGGCATACTGTGACGTGCGGCGTGCGACCGATGACTGGTACGCGAAGGACTTAAGCACGTGTCCTGAGTAGCATGGTGATCTGTATCGGTTTGCTTCGTCGACATGACCTCCTCGTTGTTTTGCATGACGTCCAAGGGCACGTGTGCTTCTGCTGGATCATTGCCGCACTGATGAGACATCTCAGCGCCCACCAGCTGTCCAACCTTGTCCGACTTCTCACAGCTTGGAAACAATTCGGGCCACGATGTGTCAAACAACCACCACGCACCTCACATGTGGCCATGTAATGCAAGGCCCAGTGATGCAATGTGATGCAGCTGCGTCCACGGCTCCTCGAGCTTCACACCGCGACGACGGAGGGAATGCCTTATGCCGCTCGCCGCGAATCATTGACACACAAGCTGCAGCATGCTGCGACCAGTGCGTCACCCAGTTCTTCCGACAAATTCTGCTCAGCATCTGCCAGCGATGTCGCAGGGGCGTTATCTACTGGGCTGCACAGGCTGCCCTCCGCTCGAGCTCAACGCCAACCTCTGCTTCAGAGTCCTCGGGCAGCTCGCCCACCAGGTCCCACAGCCCTGCTGGCTCCGACGACTCGTACAGTCATTGGTGACACCGTTCGCCACTCTATCTGTGTGTCAGATGCTCCTGCTCCTTCTCACACTGCACCACTAGCTGACTTAATCACCAGATCACCATCTCTTTCACCTCTCAGAGTTTCGTACCAGCATTCGACCGAGCTTGTGGAAAGACATAACCGGCAGCGACCGGGGAGATAGCGGGGTTGACCGGCAGAGGAAAGGGTGTTTTTCTCCAACTGTTCATGAAGAAGACTGGATGCATCGTGGCGGGGTTGTATAGCGGTAACGGTTGTGCCAATGGGAGCGGAACTGTTTGATTTGGAGGCATGGCTTCGATTTGATTTCTTGGAGAGCGTGTGAGCTCTGACTTGGGCGTCTCGGAGTTGTTGACTCGCGTCTGTTGCTGATACAGTGGATTCTTTGGCCGCTGCTGGCTGACCTGTACTTGCGATGAGTGGTTGTATCAAAGATTCCGATTTCTGCCTCTCACCTGTGGCCTTGTTGGTTGCAATGTGGAGAACATGATGACCAGATGTTGCAACGTTCAGGACTCATGCCTCGGTGAAGTGTAGCAGCGAAAGCGGAGCTACAACTGCAAGGATGAAGCTGTGTTCCCAATCGTCATTTCTCGGACCGATCCGCTGAAGTCTGGAGTGAACGACTTTCAATGGCGTACTGTAGCGAGGCAATGATTCCAGATACAACAGTTTCATCGCGGATTTCTTGCTGAGGAGATGTGGAGGCGGCTGGCTGTGAGGACGCCGCAATGCCGACAATTTCATGCGACACGCCTGTGTCGTAGCGCCGAGGACATCATCCGGATAGGGAACGGCACCTTCTATCGGAATTATCCCTCAGAAACAGATGCGGCAGGCACAAATCCCGCTCTATTTTCGAAGCTCGATTTTCGGCTACCTACACGTGAAGGGCCTGAAGGCAAAGCTCAATACTGGTCGGTCTTATCTCCTTCGTCCTTAGCCAGGACTACATTCCTTCAGATCTTGGCTGCCCAGCACATATGTATACCTCCAGGCGCAAGGACATATCCGCTATTGGCTGAGCAGTCCAAGGCTCCACAGCATGCGATCAAGTATGTGGGATTCGATGCCGAGCGTGGCAGCAGTGTCGGTGGAACCAGCGTTCGCGGAGCATATTTGAGTGCCCGATACGAGAGTCGTCGCGAAGAAACAGACTTCACAGTGTACGACTACCTCACTGGACATACCGAACTCAATGCCCTCGAACATGAGCAGACTGAACAGGAAAAGGCGATTCTGGAAAGCGTTCTTGACCGCCTGAGATTACGAGATCTATTGCAGATGCCTGTGGCGAATTTGTCGAATGGGCAAACCAGGCGAGCACGAATCGCGAAAGCACTTGTGTCGCAACCGGAAGTCCTGCTCTTAGATGGCCCATTCATGGGCTTGGATCCGAATACCGCGCGGTATATGGCGAGTCTACTCAAACAGCTTGCCGAGGAACAGAGCCCAAGACTAGTCTTCAGTCTGAGACCGGAGGACGGAATACCAGATTGGATCACGCATCTGGTCGTTGCAAATGCAGACCTGGAAGTCGTGGCGCATGGTCCCAAAAATGACCTGGCTGTCAACAAGCCCAAGGAGGTTCAGGCTATTATGACTGAGGAGACGAAATCTTCCGGCCGACCCAGGGTTCTTAGCAAAGATGGCTTCGAAAAGCACTCGCCGGCTCTGCCACCAGGAGAAGCGCTCGTGGAGATGCGAGGCGTCAAAGTGAGCTATGGCGACAAGACGGTCTTGGGCAACTGGACTCAGGCTGTCGATGGCGAAGATAGACCTGGTCTCTGGTGGAGCTTGCATCGAGGACAGCGATGTGGAATTTTCGGACCAAACGGCAGCGGGAAGACCACGATGTTGAGTTTGATAACATCTGACCACCCTCAAACGTACAGCCTTCCTATCAAACTCTTCGGACGCTCGCGATTACCATCTCCAGGCGAGCAGGGAATCAGTCTGTTCGATTTACAGCAACGCATGGGGCATTCGAGCCCAGAGGTACACGCCTTCTTCCCCAAGAATTTGACAGTCCGACGCGCAATCGAGTCCGCATGGGCAGACGCCCCAATGGCGAAGCCAAAGCTTACTGCCGATGCTGATCGACGAGTCGACGCAATGCTGAGATGGTTCACGCGCGAACTGAATCCAGGTTACAAAGGGGAGACATTGCTAGAATCCTTTCACCCAATTCTACAATCACGAGCCCACGAATCGAGCAAGGAAGCTTCGGCACTGGAAGTGTTTGGAGAGAAGACCTATGATGACACAGATATTCTGTGGGCAGAAGAGATTCGCTTCCGCGATTTGAGCTTCTCAAGTCAGCGCCTGGCACTATTCTTAAGAGCCATCGTGGCGAGTCCTGATCTTGTCATTCTGGACGAAGCATTGAGCGGGATTGATGAGCAGGTCAGAGATAAGGCTCTGCTCTACCTGTCTCATGGCGAGAATATGGTGTTGTTTAGCGATACTGGTGATGATGGAAGCAATGCTCGAAATCGAAATCCGCAAAAGAGCATGATTGCGCGAATTGGTAAGACAACTTTCGAAGGACTTTCACCAGATCAGGCGCTTCTCGTTATCAGCCATTCGAAGGAGGACGTGCCGGGCTGTCTCCGGGAATGGATCTGTTTGCCGGAGCCTGGAGAGGGCAGAGTGCCGCGCACGGGAACGCTTGCTGGCCCTCTGGAGTTGAACCCTTCTGCATGGGCGAATGAAGTGTGGAAGTCTGAGGATTAGGAATTTTTTGTATGACTGAGAGGAGAGTAATGCGTCCTGGCGAGACGATTGTATGTTTGCGACGCATCGAGGCCAGTGGGACAACATGGAGCGGGCCTTGTATAGAATAGAGAACTACGCTCCAGGTTGTGAGAGCGCTTTGCAATACCATTCATCACACCCGGAACCGGCCTTATCATGTGGTGAAACACGAGCAAAATGTTTCAATCCCATGTCTTGGTCGTTAAGCCGCACGGATCCGTCCGGCTCCGCTTGTGCGGAGGTTCTGTGGAGTGATGTGGAGTAGCTGAGGCTCAAAGCTCCAACCTCTTGTCCCCTTCCTCCCAAGATCACCGATTTTCGCCGCGTGCCATCATGCCGCAGCCGAGGGCAATGCCTCGTCTATCCTTCGACTCGTGTCTCAGTCACATATCACTTCTCTACTGCTTTCCCACTTGACTCTCTCACCGCAGAACTGCTCGCAGATCCCAATTCACGAGATAGCATGGTGGGCTGACGTCGACAAGCTTTTGCTCTTTTCCATCACAGTACACGAATTCCGCGAAGATGAGGACGAAGACGATACAAGCAGCTCGACAGGCTGTCAGCTCTGTGGCTGGTCCCACGAGCAAGAGAAGCTTCGCAACAGCGAGGAGGCTTCAGGACAGCTATGGCTTTATCGGTCTGGGCCGAATGGGTATGTCCAGCAGCTCTCGAGCTTCACCTCGCAGCGTGACTGATGATGCTCTACTCAGGATACCCAATGGCCAAGAATCTGCGAACGAAGATCAAGAAGGATGACACCCTGTTCATACACGACGTGAACGAGCAAGTCACGAAGCAATTTGTCGAAGAGTTCGGCAGTGCCGGACCAGTCACAGCAGCCAAAGATGTGCGAGAAGTGGCAGAGAATGCGGTGAGTCGAGACATTTCCCCGATGCTAACTTCAAAAGCACAATGATGAATTGTATTATTTCCTTTTCAATTGTATGATCTAAGTGCAGCGAAAGCTGTTATACTGATTACCTACAACACACAAAGCCAATCCTCTGAAGGAGAGCTTTCCAACAAATTACTCCACGACTGCCATGGCAGAGCACCAGCTAACGATGTCGCGTGCTCGCTAGACAACAATCATAACCGTCCTCCCCGAACCCCACCACGTCCAAAACGTCTTCCGCAACATGCTCCGCCCCCAACCCTCCTCACCGAAAGCCCCAACACGCAAGAACGCCTCTTCATTGACTGCTCCACAATCGACGTCCGCTCCTCCGCCGAAGTCTCCAACGCCACAACCTCCTCCGGCCAAGGCAAATTCATCGACGCCCCCATGTCCGGCGGCGTAGTCGGAGCCTCCGCCGGAGCTCTCACATTCATGATGGGCGCCGCACCCGAACTCGTCGACCGCGCAACAGAGATCCTCAAAATGATGGGGAAAAGAGTCGTGCATTTGGGTCCACAGACAAGTGGCTTGAAAGGCAAACTTGCGAATAATTATTTACTGGCGTTGAATAATATTGCGACTGCGGAGGCTATGAATATGGGTGTTCAATGGGGTTTGGATCCGAAGGCTCTGGCGGATATGATTAATACTGCTACAGGGAAATGCTGGCCTTCGGAAGTTAATAATCCGCATCCTGGGGTTGTTGAGACGGCTCCTTCGAGTAGAGGCTACGAAGGAGGATTTGGCACAGCACTGATGTTGAAGGATCTGAAGTTGGCGATGCAAGCTGCGGCGGAATATGATATTCTACCGCGACTAGGCACGCAGGCGAAAGATATTTATCAAGCGGTGGAAGGCATTCCGGAGCTAAAGGGCAAGGATTTCTCGGTTGTGTATAAGTACATTGGAGGGAAAGCGACGGATGATAAGCCAAAGGACGTGGTATGAGGAGGCACTGGGTCAGCGTGAAGTGGGATGTGATGCTTTGCGCAAGCTTGTTGATTGTGGAAGCTGTAGAGTGCGGAGCTAACTAACGGCTAAATACGGATTTATGAACAAATCGACATCACATGTATGCGATATGTGCTCAGGCGTACCTGGTCGAAAGGCGCTGAAGTGTCGAATACGTGGCCGAGTGGCTGATTTTGCTATGGGACCAGGTCATCACTCGGGCTCTTATGGGGCTTGCGTCTCAATGTTGTTCGCCGAGCAACGCCGCGTTGTTGTTCATGATGATAGACGCGTATACAAATACGCGTGTGATCTTGCTCAGGTTGAGTTGGTGGGCGTGGACCTAGAGGCTTACGTGTGCTTGTAACAGGTCCTTCACCGACTGTGGGCTTGTTTGTTGATGTGCTGACTTGGAGCAACAGGGCGTCTTATCTCGACAAGCCATTTCATTGCCATATTGGCGTGGGTCAATGGCTTCTCGTCGAAGTACGCGGTCGTGCTATCTGCCCACCTCAGCCGGTTGTGACCTGGAATCACGTTCGATTGACTCTCCTGCTTCTGCAGCAATGGGGATACGCGATTCTGCAGTAATGGCACACGCGACGCAGAGTTCAAACGCGCAGAATCGCGACTCGCGATTTGAGATATGGCTGAGATATGCTATATTGACACGTGCGCATCCAGCAATGCACGACCGGCATTGTAAACCTTCCTTGTACGGCATGACCGAGGCGATGTTGTTGAGACATTGCCAATACACTCAGGCGATGGCCAATTCGCAACCTGGACAGCGCAGGCCACATTTACCCGGTAATTGACTTCATCAGATCTGAAGAGCACATGGGATGGGGTCCGATCGCAAGGACAAGCGCTGCTCGTCGCCGCCAAATGCAAGCTTGTCACGGGCCACTCCTTGTGAAAGCAGGCACGACATTCGAGCTTGTGGCAAGCCCAATTTCAACATCTCCCAGTTTTGGATGGTGAGTTGCAGATGCGCTGGTCGAGAGATACAGTATCACAGAGCATTTGGCGTTGTGCCAAGACCGTGCACATGTGTCGCTGACGAGCATGGAGGGGACGTGTGCGATCAGCACAGTTGTGTTTCAGAACGTGTCTTCCAAATTGGCGCTCCACAAGATGCTGGCATAGAACGAAGTCCAGAATCCAACGTTATGGAGTCTGAGAAATTGGCGAACCGAGAAAGTGGGTAACGGGTTTCTATCCTGAGCTGCGATGACGATCTCGGTGGAGCTCGTCACTCTTGCTCCATGACTTGTGCAGTGCTTTTTGTGAAGGCACGACAGGGCTACTGCTAGCTGCATAGGGATCAATAGTCGCCATGCGCGTGGATGGAGGCCGCATATGCAGAGGTTTGACGTTGTGGAGTAGGGAAAGCAGGTACACGAAGTGCTGGTACGACGTGGCCCGGAGCGCGTGCGTGGACGAGTGCTACCGGCGATTGCTGGACGGGCGAGCCAAGATTTGGTAGAGTGGTGATCGATGAAGAGGAGAGTCGTGGTCACAGGTCCGAAAGACCCCCATCGACGTGTCCGGCGGGAGGCGTCGAGAAGAACCGAGCGCCACTGAAGCGCCACGAAATGCGGATGGGCCAATGGACGAGGTGTTGGCGCTGCGAGACACATTCGGGTCGCACGCAGAGTGGTAGGCGCATCCTTGCAGCCACGACTGACACTTGTTTCGGCAGTGGTCGTGTCTGCATGGCCTGCCCGTCCAGACACATGCACGGCGTGACGAGTGCAGAGCAACAACAACACAACACAGCGCAGAGGAGGGAAAGCGAAGACAAGCGCGAGCGAATGCAGATCCAACGATTAGTCGTGCCTTAGCTAGCTTTGCTGCGTGCTGCTAAAGCGGCTAATCCCTTTTTGCAGCGGTCTGGCTCTGGCTCGCAGCAGCACGCAGAGAGCAGCGAGCAGTCACCACCAGCACATGGCCCGCGTGCGTTGCTCTGCGTCTTCGTATTTCCGCCTTGCCCTTGCTTGCTTCTCATCACCACCACTACTCCTGCTCGACTCTCTCTGGCCTCTTGTGCAAATCACCTTTCCGTCACTCATTTCCTGCTCACTTGCACCTCTGCTGTCCTCACATCGAACCATCGGCCGCCGCAATTTGACTCCGTCCATCCTCTGCGGCCAATCGAACGTCCCGCCGCCCACCAGCGCCATAGCGCCCACACTGGCTCTCACGCAGTCCGCGCGCTGCTCTTGCTCTGCGCTAGCCATTGCGCTCGCTGCTTCAGATTCAGCCACAGGCACTGCCTGTAAGTACTGACGCAGTCTCGTGAGCTCGCGCATCTGTCCCTTCCTCGCGCGACCAACACCACCTGCTCCAGCTGTGAAGCTGCCACCCTTCTGCCACCGGGATGCGAAGAGAGGCGTCGCCGAGCAGATCTTCGTGCGACCGTCATGTCCATATGGCCCTTCAAACGAAGGCGAAGAGCCAAGTCCGACGCCAGCCAGGAGCCGAGAGCGCTCATTGAGAAAACCCAACAACCGTCTGCCAGCGCACCACACAGCCCGCCTCCTATAGACCGCGATGCGCCTCCTTTACCACAACAATCGTCAAGACGAAGGGACAGTCGACAGGATAATTCTTCGCTACGACGAGGCGAGAAGACTGGCGCTATTGGCGGCGAACATGAAGCGTCCGTGGGCCAAAGTGGGCTGGACGCTGCCAACAAGGAGAATGTGCCTCCGCCACAATATCACAGCAACGAGGACATTACGGCACTGCCGATGCAGCAACGGCTGGAACGGAGCCCGCATCTGAGACCCGTGGATGTGGAGAAGCCTTCCATTCCCTACAACTTTCGGCCACACTCGACCTCGCAACCGAGCATTCAGCGACATGATGCATTGGCGAAACTCACCAAATCCAACACACTTCGCTCAAAACGGAGCACAACCGATTATAGCAGCCCTTCACGTCGTTTCTCCGTTAAAGCGAAACGCGATCCTGTGCGCGAGGAGGAGATTCGGGCAATGGCGACACCCCTGCCTATACCCAAGCGACCGGGAGATGGTCCGCTTCGCCGCGATAGCAAGAAAGTGCGCAGTTTTCACGGAGGTTCGCACGTCTCACTCCCGCCTGAAGGGTCGATCCATTCTTCCATGTCTGGCTTAAGTGAGCAGCGTGGTTGGGAAGTGGGCAGCATTGCTGCCGTTTTCAACCCACGTCCAGCCGTACGCCTTTCCGGTTTGCCGCAGTACGTCCCCAATAGCTTGCCGTCCCACACTTCTGGTGTGTTATATCGCATCGATTCGATCAGCTCTCCAAAAGAGAAGTCATCCGCGAGTAACAAAGATATCGATGCGAAAGAGCGACGGAAACGACGAACGATTGGCAAAGACGCGGACGACTTGGGAGCAAGTGATCTTAGGGCGATCATGGAGCGGGAGGCGAAGCGCAAAGAGAAGAAACAATTAGAAAGGCAGGAGCGTTTGGAGCGCAAGCTTCGAAGTGCGGGTCGAGAGCGAGCAGACAGTGAGAGGAAGAGGCGAACCTCGGAGGAGCGGAAACGCGCTGAACAGACACGCGCACGTGTTGAGCAAGAACTCCAAACGCGTGGAGTACTCACTCCACCCAGCGAGGTGCATCCAGCCCTGCGCGATCGGGCTCCTGATCCAGAGCCAGTGCCAGTATCAGAACCAATTGGGCTTGGCATTGCAGAGGACGAGCAAGCGAGTGAAGCAGTGCAGCACGCCGAACACGGGCTGATCTCTGAAACTGATGAAGATACGGACAACCCATTTGTGGACGCTGCTGAGTCCCTTTCAACGGCGCCCGTGACGCGCGATGGACCTCTTGAAATCAATACGGCACTGACTGAGTCTCCTTTCGAGGAGCCGTACGTGGGCACAGCGCAAGCTGTGCGATTGTCCATGGCCAACACGCCCCCGTTGTCGCCTATCTACAGCAATCGGGCACCTTCGAGCGTTTCTCAGCTCAACGGACTTGCTCGATTGAACACGGTATCTCAACAAAGCGTGAGTGATCTGGGACCACCGCCCCAAATACCGGTCGAGCGACGGAATTCCGATCAAATCTCAGAAAAACGCACTGGCACATGGGCTTCTTTCTTCCGCCGCACCAGCACCTTCCGCCGTAGCTCGCAGCAAGAGCCTCGCGCGGAAGGGGGCTCCTTCTCGAACACTTCTCGCGAGTCGATGCGCAACCAGCCCCTTCCCGCTCACCTCGTCGGCACAGACTATCAGCGGCCAGCCACTGCACGATCCAAGTCGGGCACGCCGGTACGAACGCAGAGCAAGTTCCGCGAGGAGCTGCCGGAGCTACCCATCTCGCCACCGGATTCGCGAACACAGTCGCCAGAAGTCACCACTGCCGCTGCTGCGGCCGCACGTCGCGCAGCACGCGCAACGCCTGTTGAAATCCCTGCCAGAACACGAGACGGTGAAGGTGACGTGTACATGTCCGGCCGCACCGACACGCCTGTGAGCGCAGCATCTCGAGGGCACATTGCCATGTCAGCTTCATTGGCATCAATCGGCTCCGAGGGCTCGTGGCTTGCAAGTGGAGGCAGTAAGCGGCAGTCGAATCACTCGGCACTCAGCAGGTCTCTCAGCAAGAGGAACAATGAGTTCAGTGCTAGCTATGAGGAGCTTGGCGGCGGGGACAAGGATGCTGAATACTTCAACCGAAACAAAGCCTCGCGACCAGCCAGCAGGGCTAACCTAATCGGCGCAAGTCCGGATGAGGAGAGCGAGGAAGACGGTATCGCGGTCGAGCCGACGCCGAAAGATCCGCCGCTCACCGTACATGGAAGTGTCCGCCGACAACCGCAACTTGTTGAACACGATCCGCGCCTCGTATCCAGGGAAGGTCTTGTTCAAGAGTTCGCGGCACAAGAGCCTACCGTCGAGGCCATAGAGACACCTGAGCAAGTCACGCCGGAGGATGAGGATGTATCGCAATTTCACACACCAGATCATACCGACGATGAGGACCAGGAGCACGAGTCTCCTGAGGTCAAGCGAGCAGTCGAGCTTGGACGTGCTCGTTCAGTCGATATGAAGCATCATTCTGCTCGCCATTCGCGACAGTTCTCGGCTGGAAGCGCCCGCCTCCTCGATATGCCACCTCGAGGCGGCTCAGCTGACATTTTCCGAGATGGTACACCATCTCCTCTACCGCGTCCCAATCCGCTCTCACGCTCCAACACACCAATTTGAGGCGAACAACGAATAGTCGCCCTCCTATATGTATGAGAAAACACCATCGACTCGATGAAGATTGGAAAGCCGTACATCCGCAAAGCACG
The DNA here is from genome assembly GCA_029490675.1 of Cercospora nicotianae. Classification (NCBI taxonomy): domain Eukaryota; kingdom Fungi; phylum Ascomycota; class Dothideomycetes; order Mycosphaerellales; family Mycosphaerellaceae; genus Cercospora; species Cercospora nicotianae. The sequence goes on along the minus strand of JANQAT010000007.1, from coordinate 3,545,791 downwards.
ATGGCACGGATCATGATCTCACGATCTACGACATTCATTACAATGGCTCTACGCCTACTCTTTTAATCAGCCCACCAAAAGGGACCAGTCGCGCTACTTGATGCGCGCAGGTCAAATATCTAATACTCTGGCAAGCCGCCTCCCGAGCCAGTTCTTGGGAACATCTCGTGTTTTTATGCTTCTTGGTTTTTGTTTCACGAACGCTCGATACCCCCTTCGTTTGGCGTGGTGTGCGATGCGTAGACGAACTTGATACCCTTTTTCTCAACTTAGTATGTCATCAACTTTGGGGTAGAGGGAGAATGGGAAAGACTCAGCTGGACCAACCCTCAGGAGAGTTGGGATCTGAAGGAGAGGGCTTTCCAGGGGTTCACAATTGTATCTTCGGAACGGGGGATCGAATCGCTGGGAGAGCTGATTCGAAGGGAAGCTTGCTACACATGTGAAGGAGTTTCCTTAGAAGAATGTACAGAGAGGAGCAGAGTCGTGGAGCAGATAGGTAGCGAGGAAGAATTTTTGGAGAGGAAGAGATTTGATGATCGATTTGAGAGATTTTGCTGTGCCATTTCTCGACTTCTGTTTGTGGCTGGTTTCCTCCAATGCTGTCTTTTTTGCTATACTGATCGCTCCTTTGCATGCTAATCGAGGACAAACATCCATCTAAGCAATACCAGTAGCTTGCTGCTCCGCAACACGGAAGTTTGGCTCCTGCAAATCGGCCTGGTTGCTCGTAGCGGCGTAAACCTGGACAGCAGCAGTGTAGTTGTAGGTAGCACCACCGTTAGGGTTCCACTGATCCGGAACATTAACCACATATTCCAACTGCAAAATCCCACTCTCCTTTCCAATGTATGCTCCGACAGATTGGTTCTCGCCCGCAGTGGCGTTGACGACGTAGTCTTTGTTCTCGTCCAATCCGCCTTGGATGTGGACGGGAGTTGTGAAGCCGGGGTGTTCCGGGGTGGAGACGTTTCCCGGGTTGATCTCGACGGAGACGTCGAGGTACCAGTAGCAACCTGAGGTGCAGCCGAAGATGAAGTTTGTGATGTTGAAGGTTCCTGGGAGGGGTTGGCTGAGGGGGGTTGGGGTGGGGCTGTTGCAGTCCAGGTTGGGTTTGTCGAGGCAGCGGAGACTGAAGGCTGGGTCGAGGGCGTCGGTTGGTGGTGGGCCTGGAGGAACGGCGGCGCCGGAGGCGATGGCCGTGAGGGAGGCGGCGAGGAGGGATTTGGTGAAGAGCATTTTGATGGTCTTGGTTGGTTTGTCTTGGAAGTTGTGTAGATTTGTGTAGCTTGCTGATCCTGAGGGACGGATATATGGATTTCTGGCTTGGGAGGAATGAAAAGTAATCAGGGTACGATCTTGTTATATGTGGTTCTGTTGTTTCCCGTGTCTCTGCTTTTTCTCAAAATACCTGCCGCGATCTTCTGTTTTGCGACATGCTAGTTTCACCGTTCTTCGTGATCTGAAGTCGCTATTTCCTTGATTAGACACGAGTTTTTGGCAAGGATCATGGCTTCATAGTGAAGCTTAGCCTCGTGTAGAGCTTAATTTGGCAACCTAGTCCACTTGTTCCCGGTCACTTGCTAGGGTTTATGCACAACATCTGTTTGCACTGCCCAGACTTTGCTGTAAATATGATCTTATGCTTCATGACATCAGCAGGCCTAGGTGCGTAGCATGATGGCGATTGTGGTCTGGGCCGCTCCTCGAATATAAGAGGTGTGGCGATTCTGTTCCTTGACAAGCAAAGCGAGCAACACGATCATGCTTATTCCTGATTCAGGCATGTTTCGATCGTCCCGGTAGAGCCGAATTCAGCGATATTTGACCTCAGGCCAGCGTGGATCTAGCGAAGGCGATGTGGGCTACTTCTGTTTTGGTTCGGATGGTTCTCCGTGGAAATGGAGTCCCTCATCAGTCAGCGACGCTAATACATGTGGCCAGAGGCCTTCGAGGTGACGGTAGAATCAAGAACACCTCGAGCCTCTGGCCATACTCACGCCGTCTCCGATCCGCTCGCTTATGCTCATCACGCAGATTACCCCACCTGGAGCCTTGGACGCCTACTTGAGGGCTGAGAACGTGTTGCGCGATTCTTGGAAACCGCACTCATTACGAGAATGTCTCGGCTTGGTGGTCAGTCGGGGTAGCGTCAGCTACCATACGGGACTTCACGTCATTCTCCAGTCCGAAGCGCCAGGCTCAACCCGTCTCGAAGTCGCTCGTATTGGCCCTGCGACGTGCACATTGATGGAGAAACGTGCGAAATGGCGGCATCCTCGCTGACATTGGACCTGATCTCTTTCTTGGCTTTCAAGTTTGTAGGCCTCTTACTTACCAAGCACTTCATTAGCCTCTTGCTCGATCTCCACCTGTTGACAGGCCTGGAAGACAACTGGTACTCCGAAGGGGGCCTCCCAATCATTGCTATCGTAGTGTCTGGTAAGAGATTCGTGCACCCGCCCAAGGAGATCTCGGTCGTCCGAATAATGAACTGCCACCCCAAGGAAAAGCTTGGTGAACTCCAGTCGATCTGTATTGACTTTAGGGACCAGGTATCGAAGATGTGGCATCAGAGCCTTCTGTGGTCTTTCTGTTGGCTCTGTGGAGTTGGAAATGGCGGAGCGAAGCTCGAATTTCGCGGCAGGATCGCTCCGTTCCATTTTGCATCGGCGCAACTTTGCTTTGACAACACATGATGCCTCAACTGCTATTCGCAGCGTGGAGATGCGACACATGTTCTCCAATCTGTTCGAATTATGGAGCACGCATTCAGTCTCGCTCTTCTCCCCTTGCGATGCCTCAGTCCCCGCCAGAGTGGCAGAAGCATAGACATCCAAGCAGCGATCGCTCCAGTTCACTCGCATCCGGCTCACATGAATCATGGCGATGGCTGATGGCATTGCTTCTTGCTAATGGATAGAGATGGAAACGGTCACAACAACGCTCTCTTCCCGTCACTTGAGTGTGGAATCCCAACCATCTTCTCCCTTATCGCCATGGTCTTGCTCTCGAGGACAGAGAAACAACAGAGCTGGGTGCCACCGGGGTTCATGTATGCCACCAGACTGCCATTTGGGATGCCGGGGAGGACGCGGAACAAAGGTAAGGCCATCCCACGCATGCCACGTGCTTCCAAATTCATTTCTGCCGAAAGTTCTTGCGCCGACATACCTGTTCGGTTCCCTGAAGTCTTGTCCAGATCTGGGTTCCCACGAATGCGCCACCTCTTCGCAGCTGTCCTAGTGCCCACCACTACCACCAGATGCTTTGCGCTCACCTACTTCCTCGCTATCTCGCTCGAACACTCCATCGATTTGGCCTTTGCAATGGTGCTCCAGGATTGCCACCGTTTCCGGATTCTCCACGTCCTTGTGCCATAGCCAGCGGAGATCGCTTGTATCGATGCTCAGCTTTGCATCTCGAATACCATGTCTGCTAGACGAGGTCAAATATCTGTGGCCATCGCTACCAAGCAATACGCTCTGTTGGTCACTCACTCGAGCGAACTAGGCCGTCTTGCCCCCGTTGCGCCTGGCGTCTGCGATCAAGACAGAGTCTTAACCGTAGCCAGCAGTGCTCACCTATGCAAAGTGGAATCTTTCCGATCACAGTATCTCCTGGGATCTATCCCTTCTTTCTATGCGGTGCCTCAGCACAGGTCAGAGAGACGGAAGAGGCATATAGACGCAATGATGACTCCATTTCAATCGCATTTTGTCCAACTGTACTCTCGTCTTACCCGGTTGCATTGCTACTTGTTGTGGGACAGAGATGAGCAATGCTACAGCAGCTCTCTCAACCTGTAGCTCACATGCGCAACCCGTCCCGTATTCCTTCTAGGTGCCTTCCATTTGCTATCGGCGGCAGAGATACACAAAAGTGAAGCATGCGCTCTGTACGCCACAGGTCCAGCGGTCTATCTCTTCTTCCTACCGAATGGCCGTAGTCCTCGCTCTGAGACGGAGAGTCAACCGCGGTCGATTCTGTTCACGGAAAACAAGAGCAAATGTGATTCACCTACCATCACTCTGTCCGGACAGAGATTCAACTTTGCACACTTTCCTACATGTGACGGCACGGTGACAATAGAACATGCAGAAATGCATTAAATTCATGCGCTAGATACATTGTTACTTCCCCCACCGGCACTAAAAAGCCCACAAATATTCCCAAAGGCCTTCTTCCTCCTTCCTCCTCATGTCAGCGGCGTACACCGCCCATTGGTACGCCCTGTTCAACCAAGCCATCAGCGGCACCTCTTCCTTCTTGGGCATGGCACTCCTCAGAGGCAACCCATTTCCCCCTCCCTCCCTTTCCCAAAATTCATCCCGAAAGAGATCCACCACCCATGGGATCTCAATCATCCATGCCTTTCTCACCGAATCCAACTCCACTCGAGCGTGCAGGTTTCCATATTTTCCCACTATTTCTACATCTGGCCACTCGATCATGGTCAGAGCCATCGGGACTTGGCGAGACGGAAAATCCACATCGGGACGGTAATAGCATTTACCTCCCAGTGCTTCCATCATTCGTGGCGTGGCATCGAAGTCGATTTGGCACGGCAAGCCGCCCCAGAGTCTGTATTCGACTTCGAAACCAATTTCGCTCACGGTGGAGTTCTGTCCCAAATGGTCGCCACAGCAACTTCCGAGCGAGATTCTCCGGTCCCTGGTCGTTGACGCTGTCACGCAGGCGTGCGCGAGCTCGTGCAGGATTGTCGAGGCGAGTTCGAAATTCAACCAGATGAGCCAGAGAGTGTCGTTCGCTAGCTCAGCGTCTTCCAGTTGAATGAAAATTTCGTCCTGGAGGAAAATGTCGCTTCCGACGCCTGGAAAGCCGGCGAGCGGACGAGAATGGTTTCCATCGGCGTGATTGGACTTCGCGTCGATGTGAATGGCGAAGGTGCAGTTCGATAACAATGTCTGCAACCTTGCTCGGACTTGGAGAGCTTGCAGTGAGCTGAGCTTCTGCAGTGGCTCGGAGAAGAGGGTGAAGCCTGTGCTCTCCCCTTCTTTTGGTATCCATGATCTTGTCGAAAAGTCTTCTCCGGCAAGCAGGGAGTACCAGATTGGCAAGCTGTGCTCTATGGCGCGCCATGCTAGTCTTTTTGCCTGTAGAGGCAGCTTGTGTGATGTCGGCATCATTCCATGTTCTTCGTGGTAATCGCCAACAAGTTCTTGATCTTCGAGCGCACTTGGGCGTGCGCTTAGGCTCGGGGCCGGCAGGCTGGAGTGGTCTTCTACCTCCTCCGCTTGGTACGTCGTGTCTTGAGTCGGGTGTGAAGGCTCCGAGGCCAACACGGTCGTCGTGTTCTTGCTTGAATTCATCGCGATGGCGCAGATGAATGTCTTGATCTTGAGAGGTTCGTTCTTGCAATGTTTGTGAGTGAAGTCAGCGGGAGCTGTGAATACTGTTCGTCGCAAAAGATTGCAAGGTGAACAAGATGAGATGGGAGAACGAGAGGAGCGAGGTAATATTTATTCTAGCACAAAATGAGGCCACTTGCGATGGGTCCACTTCGAAAAAATTCTACTCGAGTTACTAAAATAGATAGATAGATAAATTCAATTGCTGTTCTATCTCCTATAAAGGAGCACGCAGCGTGCACTACTTGCGTTTCTAGAAAGGAAAAGCTTAGGGCCAAGGCCCCTAGCTACAAAAACCTCTTACTTTCCTTTTGTCTCTGCAGGTTAGCAGCTCTGCACTCTAGGGCATGCATTTCTTTTAGACAAACATAGGTACTCTGGAAGTCCTTCCTCTTACCAGGTCCCTATTCCCCTTCCTCCTAGATCCTCTAGAGCTCCTCTTCCTTTGCTAGGGAGAATTGCTCTAGCACCCCTTCCTGGATTAACTACCTGGCTGTTGCTAGCAATCCTCTCTTAGTATTTGTAAGGTCCTTCTAGTTACTTAATGTTACGGTCTGGTCCTTCCGGCCAGGAAGTAGCCAATCCGTGATCCAGGGACGGTCGCCAAGACCGCGACCAGCGCGACCAGTGCGACCGCGACCAGCGCGACCAGTGCGACCGCGACCAGCGCGACCAGTGCGACCACGACCGCAAGCGACCGCTAGGGTAAGAAGTACTATATAGACGACGCTCTTTACCGAGTAGATAGGAGCTTCGTGCTCAACTCAATACAACTCTCTTAGGGTTATGTTACAAACCTTTCAGGACCTTCTCTGATATACCACGAGGACATTGCGAGGATCGACACTTCCCAGGCCAACCCCATATCAGATTAGGGTTAGGCTGCCGACGGACAGGCAGGACGTAACAACTTTGAGCACCAAAAGCCGAAGGGAAGCGCTATCGATCAATGTCAAGAAAGACTCAGGACGTTGCCGACACAAGAAGTCCATCACGACAACAGCTATCGACTGGAATCACGGAACGAATGAGCAACATGTCGATTAACGGAAGCGGGAAACAATCGACTCCCACTATGAGCACAGCGGGCTCATACGAGTCAACCCACGCACCTAAGATATCCACGCCGGAGACGTTCGACGGGACTAAGGAGAAGTTGGAGAACTTCCAGCTGCAGGTTCAGCTGTACCTCCACTTCAACGCGCACCAGTTTCATAGCGAGGCCGACAAGGTCTTGTATGCCGCATCCTTCCTACGAGGAAGAGCCGCCAGAGGATTCCGAGCATACCTGAAGGACTGGCTCGTCTGCCAGAATTCAGATGATGAACCAGAAACGGAAACCAGAAGAATCTTCCACAGCTACGACAAGTTCGAAGAAAAACTTAATGATCTATACGGGATACCCAACGAAGAGGCACACGCCGATCGCCATATCCGACAACTCCGACAAACCACTTCTGTCGCCGCCTATGCGTCAGAATTCCAAGGATACCAGGCCGATCTCGAGTGGAACGACGCTGCCTATCGTTCGCAGTTTTACCTGGGACTGAAGGATTCAGTCAAGGCCGAATTATCCCGAAACTCCAGCATGACCACGCTCGGTGCAATGATCAAAGCAGCAAAGGAAATCGACGAGAGACTCCAGGAGCTGAGATACGACCGAATCGTACAGCCTGGACACCGGATACCCGCTCGAGGCGGAGGAGGGGGCTTCAAGGCCAGAAGTCAGGACCCTGATTACGGAGATCCAATGGAGTTGGATGCTACCGAACGTACGCGAGGAAGGAAGCTGAAGAGCAAAGGCTTCACCTGCTACGAGTGTGGCGAGGAAGGCCACTACGCGCGGAACTGCAGAAAGAAGAACAAGGTCAGCCGTGAAGTGAATACCATGGCTCGGGCAACAGCATACCGGGAATGCGAGGAAGACTCCTCGAAATCCGACTAGTTCGGAGGGACAACCCCGAAGGGCTCATTGAACCGCGGTCTCTTGGTTCAATGACCTAGGCAGAAAGAGATCAGCAACACGGATATTGAAAACGGACACACCACATACTGAGGAGACTCGGAAGGGACAAAGGGTTCGAAGGACCAGTCAAACAAGTCATCCATTCCGAGATCACGGAGAGAACGATCGACATCCACACTCGCGGACAAACCCTCGTTCAGGGCGGCATTCGATTCGGATTCAACGAGGTGACGAACATCGTTGTCCAGCTTGTCGTTGTTTGCCTGACGGATGGTCTTGTTCGTGGCAATGCGACGGCGGAGATCCTGGATCTTCTCGAGGAGGATCCCCATGGAGTCGAGACTCTTGGCTAGCTCTTGTTCATCCGAAGCGATCTTCGATGACAACTTGTCAACTACCTTGTCAAGACGAGTGATGCTGGAGGTCACGCAGGGACGACCTAGGCGCGTGCACTCGCTGCAGGCCATGAGGGAGAAATCAGAAATGAAGATACAGGTACGACCACGGAGAGAACACTGATCACAAGGAGTAGGTGTCGTGAAAGGGCTCGCGAAGATGCGAGCAAGACGGCGATTGCGACGAATGGAAGTCGAAGAGGACATGATGAAGCAGATGACGAATTAAAAGAGGGAAAGCGGGGACCCTGATAATAAGCTCCGGGGCGGAGCTAGGCTAAGAAGGGGATGGTGTTACGGTCTGGTCCTTCCGGCCAGGAAGTAGCCAATCCGTGATCCAGGGACGGTCGCCAAGACCGCGACCAGCGCGACCAGTGCGACCGCGACCAGCGCGACCAGTGCGACCACGACCGCAAGCGACCGCTAGGGTAAGAAGTACTATATAGACGACGCTCTTTACCGAGTAGATAGGAGCTTCGTGCTCAACTCAATACAACTCTCTTAGGGTTATGTTACAAACCTTTCAGGACCTTCTCTGATATACCACGAGGACATTGCGAGGATCGACACTTCCCAGGCCAACCCCATATCAGATTAGGGTTAGGCTGCCGACGGACAGGCAGGACGTAACACTTAAGCCTGCAGCAGCAAACAGTGCCTATCTGTTCTCCTGCCTTTCTAGGCACGAGATATAGATATGCTTTAGGGTTTAGTAGCCTTAGTTGCATATATAGTCTAGGGAAATGCCTAGGACTCTCCTCTTAGCTAGGTAGGCCCTTAACCCTATATGTTTAGTCCTTAGGAGTATAGCTATTATGCTCTCCGGCCTAGACTACCTATTATGTAGGTGTTTGCCTACATTAGTCTTACCTAAGGCCTAGGCTGCTACTTAGGCTCTATTCCTCTAGTTTCTGTTTGCCTTAAGCCTATTCTATATAGTTTCCTATTTTTAGTATATCTACTAGTCTTTCTTAGGTGCCTCCTATAGGGCCTTTTAGCTTATAACTATCTCCTAGATCCTTTCTTGTCTTATACTTTAGTCTAGTTAGGTGTTCCCTTATCTTTATCTCTTAGCTCTCTATACTTGCCTTATAATGTCTCTATACCTGTCTTAGATATATTAGTATACTGCCTAATCCTTGTTCCTCTTAGCTGCCTGCCTTGCTAGGTCTTATATATATAGGTAGATTAGTAGGATGTCTGCTTCTCTCTAGAGTATTACTAGTAGGACACTTTTATATGCCCCTATAATGTGTCTAAGGGCTTGGTTCTGCACTTTCTCTAGTAGTTAGATAAGCCCTTTCCTATGTCCTTTAGTACCTTCTAGGTGTTACGGATCGTGCCGCGAACACTAAAAGAAGCCCACAGCCACTCGCCTGCCCGGGTAGTCACGTGACAACAGAGCGCTCTCTGCTCTCTCCCGACAGAGCGGACAGAGCGACAGAGCGGACAGAGCGACAGAGCGGACAGAGCGACAGGGCGGGAGAAGCTGTGGGATGCGCCAGGACATAACACTATATAGACGACGCTCTCTACCGAGTAGATAGGAGCCTCGTGCTCAACTCAATACAACTCTCTTGGGGTTATGTTACAAACCTTTCAGGACCTTCTCTGATATACCACGAGGACATTACGAGGATCGACACTTCCCAGGCCAACCCCATATCAGATTAGGGTTAGGCTGCCGACGGACAGGCGGGACGTAACAACTTTGAGCACCAAAAGCCGAAGGGAAGCGCTATCGATCAATGTCAAGAAAGACTCAGGACGTTGCCGACACAAGAAGTCCATCACGACAACAGCTATCGACTGGAATCACGGAACGAATGAGCAACATGTCGATTAACGGAAGCGGGAAACAATCGACTCCCACTATGAGCACAGCGGGCTCATACGAGTCAACCCACGCACCTAAGATATCCACGCCGGAGACGTTCGACGGGACTAAGGAGAAGTTGGAGAACTTCCAGCTGCAGGTTCAGCTGTACCTCCACTTCAACGCGCACCAGTTTCATAGCGAGGCCGACAAGGTCTTGTATGCCGCATCCTTCCTACGAGGAAGAGCCGCCAGAGGATTCCGAGCATACCTGAAGGACTGGCTCGTCTGCCAGAATTCAGATGATGAACCAGAAACGGAAACCAGAAGAATCTTCCACAGCTACGACAAGTTCGAAGAAAAACTTAATGATCTATACGGGATACCCAACGAAGAGGCACACGCCGATCGCCATATCCGACAACTCCGACAAACCACTTCTGTCGCCGCCTATGCGTCAGAATTCCAAGGATACCAGGCCGATCTCGAGTGGAACGACGCTGCCTATCGTTCGCAGTTTTACCTGGGACTGAAGGATTCAGTCAAGGCCGAATTATCCCGAAACTCCAGCATGACCACGCTCGGTGCAATGATCAAAGCAGCAAAGGAAATCGACGAGAGACTCCAGGAGCTGAGATACGACCGAATCGTACAGCCTGGACACCGGATACCCGCTCGAGGCGGAGGAGGGGGCTTCAAGGCCAGAAGTCAGGACCCTGATTACGGAGATCCAATGGAGTTGGATGCTACCGAACGTACGCGAGGAAGGAAGCTGAAGAGCAAAGGCTTCACCTGCTACGAGTGTGGCAAGGAAGGCCACTACGCGCGGAACTGCAGAAAGAAGAACAAGGTCAGCCGTGAAGTGAACACCATGGCTCGGACAACAGCATACCGGGAATGCGAGGAGAACTCCTCGAAATCCGACTAGTTCGGAGAGACGACCCCGAAGGGCTCATCGAACCGCGGTCTCTTGGTTCGATGACCTAGGCAAAAGAGATCAGCACGACGATAACGGACAACGGAACAAAGGACGAACGGTATAGGATCAAAGCAGACTTCCGACCAGAATTCTTCCGGCACTTCCTCCATGTTGGACCAGGGAAGAATCGGAACCAGATCCTGAGGGAGCTCGGGAGCGGCGAAAGAGTCACTCTCCTCCGCGGCAGCTATGGCGGCGTCGTCAACCTTGAGCGCCTCTGCCTCGCGGGTCTCAAGGAGGTCCATCTCTTTCTGGAGACGGGACTTCTTCTCCCACGCCTTGGCTTCCTCCTCTTGGAGTTTCTGGAGGGTTTCTCGGAGCTCACGCATGCGGGCAAGATGACGAGTCATCTTTTCCTCAAGAGCTGCGCGTTGCTTCCGCAGACGGATCCAGTCGCCCTCAGAAATCGAGATATCACACTCTCTGCAGTTTGCGCGAACACAGGCACTGCACTTTCCAGACGACATGTGAACACGGCAAGAGATGTTCTCGCGAACACACCGACTGCATTTTTGCACCATTTCTTTCCCAAGGGCGTCGATCTTATCGGCTTGATGCTCGCGACGAATGGTGGAGGCTCCTAGTTTCTTGCGCTTGGGTTTGCCTGCGAAGAAAGATGGAGTGGGAGGAAGGAAAGACATCGTTGGATGACGAACATGGAAACGGGGTTTACTTTGTAAGCTTCGGGACGAAGCTAGGCTAGAAGGGGGATGGTGTTACGGATCGTGCCGCGAACACTAAAAGAAGCCCACAGCCACTCGCCTGCCCGGGTAGTCACGTGACAACAGAGCGCTCTCTGCTCTCTCCCGACAGAGCGGACAGAGCGACAGAGCGGACAGAGCGACAGAGCGGACAGAGCGACAGGGCGGGAGAAGCTGTGGGATGCGCCAGGACATAACACTATATAGACGACGCTCTCTACCGAGTAGATAGGAGCCTCGTGCTCAACTCAATACAACTCTCTTGGGGTTATGTTACAAACCTTTCAGGACCTTCTCTGATATACCACGAGGACATTACGAGGATCGACACTTCCCAGGCCAACCCCATATCAGATTAGGGTTAGGCTGCCGACGGACAGGCGGGACGTAACACTAGGTCTATCTAGGTAGTATACTCGAATATTATTGCTAGCCTAACTACTACTATATAGAGGTGTCTTGCTTTCTAGAAGGATATACTCTATATAGACTTATATAGCCTCTAGAGCGACTGTATTTAGTTAGCTCCCCTCTCTACTGCCCTCTTAATATAGGGTCTCTACTATAGTTTAGTATCTACCTATACTCCTAGGAGTCTAAGGGCTAGGACTAGGCCCTTCTTAAATCCCTAGATTTAGACTATAGCTCTAAGGTTATATTATCTCCCTCTAGTAAAATAGATTAGCTAGTATTAGAAAGTGCAGTCTAGTTAGATATTCTAAGAGACACTTTAGGGATTAGGATTAGGTAACTTAGGTTATATAACACTAGGTTATATAACTTAGCTAATGCCTATCTTAGGAGTAAGATGCAACCTATAACTAAAAAAAAAAAACACAATTAACTCGGTTAGTTCCTACTTATCGCCTCTACTTCTACTGCGCATTATACCTATAATACGAGCCTGTCCAACGCCCCCGCACGACAGGTTATAAGCCCGGGTTTGCAGAGAGGCCCTAAGTAGAAAGAGTTAGCCTTCTTATCCTTAAAGTAATACCTATTACCTCTTATAGGACCTATAGTATTAACTAGATAGAGAAGCAGGAAAAGAGTATAAGGGAGACTAGAGGCATATCCTATCTGCACTACCTAGAAGCTTTAGAAGATCCTAGTTGCTAACTAGAAGTTCCTAAAGAGTAGGTAAGATAGAGAAAAGCCTAGTAAGGCATACTGTCACGGGCGGGGACGGGCAGGAAAGGTAGGTAATGTCGCAACAGGTACAGAGTGCTACGGACAGGCTTTACAGACACTGTGCTACCCTATGGGTAGCCCTTCTTGACAGGACGTAGCTCGAAGAGCAGAAGGGGAGGCCTTCTCTCTTCGAGCGCACAAGTGTACAGGCGCTCCCGTGCTTCCCGCGCACGTGAGCCGGGGCCGGCGTTACTATCTTCCGCCGACTTCCAGGCAGTCCTATGTCTACGGGCCCAGCCCGTGACATTACTCCCTTCCTAGCAGTGACGCTCCGGGTCACGTTCTTTCAAAATAGGGCAGGTGCAGCGCACTCCCTTCCTAGGCAGCACGCAGCTCCTCTTCCTCGGGTCCTACCCGAGGGCAAAACAAAACAAAACAGATGCTTTACGGCAGCGGAGCAAACAGGTTAGCTCCTGCAAGCAGGAGCCTTCCACGGTATTGCCTTTGGTATGCACAGCCCGCTCGAAGAACCCAATCCCACATCGCTGCTGCGACTAAGTGCATAGAATCCAAAGACAATACCGGAGCTTTACTGTACACAGTACTTCGTGGTCAGGACGGCCCTCTTACTGCACTAGAGTTACTGGGTGGTCAGGCCAGTCTCATATGCAGCCCCTCAATTTATGGGAACCCCCGGAGGGGACCCCCATAGTCAGTTTGTCTGATTGGTTGCAAGCAGAGGATTCCAGATCCAACATAACTCTTCAGAATCCAGGTTGCTTCCCTGGTGCAGTGGTTATGATTGTCCAGCAGGAATCTGGGGTCTCGGGTTCAATCCTCGGTAGGGGCAGGAACCAAGTATCGGATTTCGGGCGGTTCGGGGTGTAGGCGCGTAGCAGGGGTCATGTGCGTGTAGGCAGTGAAGTCGGGACATTTTTCCCGGCAACGACGGGTAAGATATGGCCCTTCTCGGCGGGGAGGCCAATCTTCTCGAGGTCACGGGTTCAATCCCCAGTGGGGGCAGGGTGTCGGGTGCGAGTTCGGGTCGCAATAGGTCAGAGGGGGTAGCTGGCGGAGCGGGCGGGTGTGCCAAGAGGTCACGTGACTTTTCTCGGGTCTGTATGCGCGGGTAAATCTGCGATCGAAGTGGGCTCGTGTAACCTCTAGCGGGTGTTGCTGCAGCCGTATGCTAGCGCAAGTCTTCAGCGTCTAACGGATTTCAGGCATTATATGGCGGCCGGAATCGTGCTTTGTCAGCTCGTCCAGTTGGTCTGGGGCACAGGTGCAGGCAGAGAAACAACGCGTCGTTTCTTCTGTAGCTGTGTTTGACGCTCTGGGTTCGAACCCCAGACGGGCTATGTATAACATTGATAGCGCCGGCGGTGCTTCAATGTCGTGCTGAACTTTTGCTTCTTATACTGGCATCTGACGGGGCGCTGGCTTTAGCGGGTACCGACGGTGGAAGTTCCGGACGAGGTGTGGCACATCTTCGATAATCGTATCGGCAGGTTCTGTAGTCGGTACGTCGTAGCCTTTCCATTTTACTACGTAACGCAGTCGTTCCTTGCCGCCGCGGCCGCGGCGGTCGACCTTCGAGTCGACGATCTCTTCGATCTCCCATTCCTCGACTCCGTCGACGATAACAGGTGGCGGCGGGGGCGTGTGCTGGTAGTTATGCGGGTTACTCGCGGCGGGAGTAAGCAGATCGTTGTTAAACACCGGGTGCAGCTTCATCGTTGCAGGCAGGTCTAGTCGGCAGGTATATGGTTTCACTTCGAGGACGCGGAACGGGCCTAAGTTCTTCCAGTCGAGTTTCTTCGTAGGGCGGAGAGTCTTGACATTACTAGCGTCGAGCCAGACCTGATCCCCGACTGAGAACTTATACGAGGCGCTACGATGTCGATTAGCAGCCTCCTCGTATCGGGACTGTACAAGGCTGGTTTCGGCCTTTAGGAAGTCGGTAATTGCCTTCATATCTGCGACGAAGGATTCTGCTTCCCGGCTTGCAGGGGCGTCGGTCGTATGCTGTAGGACTTCGGTCCCTAGGAGGGGTTGGAAACCGTAGGTAGCTAGGAACGGAGACAGGCCGGTAGTTTCGGAGAATACTGAGTTCGCTGAGAATTCTGCTAGCGGTAGCCATTCTACCCAGTCATCTTGTAGGTACGAAACGTACGCGCGCAGGTGTTGTTCGAGGACTGCATTCAGCCTCTCGGTCTGGCCGTCTGTCTGCGGGTGGTAGGCGGTCGACGGGGAGCAGGTAATCCTTAGTTTCCGCGTAAGGTGTTTCCAAAAGTCAGACATAAACTTGGCGTCCCGATCAGAGACAATGTTAATCGGTTTCCCGTGGAGTCGGAAGATATTCTTAACAAACAGGCGAGCGATCTCTTCGGCGCCGTCGGTCGTAAGGCACGGGACATAGTGGCGTAGCTTCGTAAGGCGATCGACAACTACGAAGATAGCGTCGAACCCTTCGGACTTAGGCAGGTGCGTAATAAAGTCCATCGAAATCGAATCCCAGGCACGGTCGGGTGTCGGTAACGGTTGTAGGAGTCCTCGATTTCGTTGTCGGCTAGGCTTGATCCTACTACAGACGTGGCAGTTCTGGACCCAGCGGCGAATATACGCGCTCATACCTGGCCAGTAGTAGTCCCTAGATACGATCTGGTATGTACGGGCTCTTCCAGGGTGTCCGGCAGCTGGTGTTTCGTGGCAGAGGCGGAGAACTAGGTCGTAGAGCTCTTCGTCGTTCGGTATATAGAGCCGGCTTCGGTAGAAGAGCAGGTCCTCTCGTAGCTCGCACTGCGCGAGCTGGATTGTCGGGTAACGGCTTTTCCCTTCTCGTATTGCGTCTATTATCTCGCGGAGGGCCTCGTCGGTTCGGTATCCTTGCCTTATTGTTTCCTGGAGTTCTTCGGGAATCTGTACTGTACTGGTGGCGTCTCTCGGCGGGGACTGTTCTCTTGTTCGGATTGGAAATACGTATAGCTGCGGTTCTAGCGTTGGCAGCGTATGAATCGTAACCTGGTCAGAGAACGATACTCGTTTCTGTTCCTTAGGAGTAGGGAGGTTTTCTCGTTTCAGAATCGTTTGGCTCTGGTGCTGCAGGCGTTCATCCCCCTCTTTAGGCAGGTCGTCTGACCTCCTGGTCAGAGAGTCGGGTTTCTGGCCTTGTTTCCCTGGTCGGTAGGTAATTTGGAAGCGGAAACGGGACAGAAATTCGGACCAGCGCGCTTGACGGCGGTTAAGTTGCTTTGTTGTCGTAAAGTATTCCAGGTTCTTATGGTCGGACAAGACTTTAATCGGGTGTTCGGCTCCTTCGAGTTCAGGACGCCACTCTTCAAAGCAGCGGATAATAGCAAGCAGCTCTTTATCGTAGATCTCGTAGTTGCATTCGGCAGGGCTATGCTTCTTTGAGAAAAAGGCGATAGGTCGTAGTATCCCTTCGTTATCGTATTGGGAGAGGATCCCAGCGGATACGTAGTCAGAGGCGTCGGTTTCGACGATAACTTCTTTAGTCCAATCAAACGGGGCGAGTATCGGGCCTTCTACGAAGGCTTGCTTTAGGTCGTCGAAGGCTTTCTGGCAGGCAGGAGTCCAGGCGAACGGGATGTCCTTGCGCGTAAGAGCTGTAAGCGGCTGGCAGATTTTCGAGAAGTTCCGTATAAAGCGGCGGTAGAAGTTCGCAAACCCTAGGTAGGATTGGACATCGGTAACATTCTTTGGTTCGGGCCAGTTCTGGATTGTCTGAATCTTTTCGGGGTCCATCCGGATACCGTTTCGGCCTACGATCATTCCTAGGAACTTGGTCTCGTGTTGAAAAAACTCGCACTTCGATAGCTTTGCGTAGAGGCCTGCGTCTTGCAGCTTTTGCAGAACGGCTCGGACGTGTTTCTCGTGTTCTTCCCGGGTTCGGCTGTAAATCAAGATGTCGTCTAGATAGGCTGAGCAGAACTGGTCGAGGAATTCGCGCAGGGTGTCGTTAATAAACCGCTGAAAGGTTCCCGGCGCACCGGTAAGTCCAAAAGGCATTACAAGGCTCTCAAATAGCCCGAAACGGGTCCGGAATGCAGTAAGGTACTCTTGCCCTTCCTTCATACGTACATTGTTAAAAGCAGAGATAATGTCGATCTTCGTGAAGTACTTCATCCCGCTTAGGTTGTTCAGGGTCTCGGTTGTTAGCGGGAGCGGATAACGATCCTTAACAGTAAGTTCGTTTATCGCGCGGTAGTCTACGCAGAGTCGTAGGCCACCTCCGGGCTTCTTAACGAACAGGACGGGGGAGGCGACTGGAGAGGAGCTTGGCCGGATAAAGCCTTTCTGGAGGTTCTCGTCGAGCCACTCCTTTAAAGCTTGCAGTTCGTCTCGGGACATTCCGTAGAGAGGGCCGAAAGGCGGTTCGGCGCCCTCCTTTAGCTTGATATCGTGGTCGTACGGGCGGTGCGGGGGAAGCTGGTCAGCTAGCTTCGGAGAAAATACAGAGCTGAAGTCACGGAGGCACTCGGGTAGCTGTCCTTCGATATCGGCCTTTTCTTCGGAGGTAAATATCGACTGTAGGTCCTCGATCGTCGTATAGCAGAGGCGGTATCCTTTCCGTTGCATTTGTGGGGCGGCATACCTAGTAGCAGCTCGGAACGATATATTAAACACGTCGATAGTCTGACGTTTCCCTTCTTGGATCCGGGGGAGACGTTTCGTATACATCTGGACAGGTAGAGACTCGGCAGGGACAGAGCAGTGTTTCTTACAGTGCTCGCTCCTAAACTGGAGGGTAGAGCGGCTCGGACGGATGTCGGGGTCGTGGACCTCAAGCCACGGGTACCCTAAGATAATAGGACTTCCTCCTATCTCTGTAAGGCGGAAAACGACTTCCTCCTCTAGGTGGTCGTTAATTCGGAGTGCACAACGAGTGCCATAGCGGATAGCTACTCCCTCGGCGTCGCTATCGGCGTCAAACGGCAGCATAATAACCTCTCTCTCTAGAGGTTGGACGTTAAGGCCCTGGGCCTTAGCCCATTGTAGGTCCATCATTGCATAGGCTTCGCTACCAGTATCGACTAAAGCGTAGTCGGAGACAATCCTCCCATCTAGGGAGATTGAAAACGGGATCTTCGGTGACGTAGAGCGGTCGTGTTTGTACGGAACAGCAAGTAGTGGTTCGATCGAGGAGCGGGAGACGCGGATTACTTCAGGCAGGGCAGGGCTGCGCGGACCTAACGCCGGGCTGCGACTAAAGCCAGGCGTACTCCGTTTTCCGACGGCGGAGGAGAAGGAGGAGAGATAGTGCGTTGTGGGCTCGGCGGAGATCGACCTCTCGAGGGAGATATAGCAGCAGCTGCGCGGCGGCGTTCGGCGTCGCGCTTCTGGGTAGCTAGGGGACGGCGGTCAGGTTCAGGACAGTCGGCGACCCGGTGTCCGGGTTTGTGGCAACGGTAACAGTTCCCAAGCTCTTTGTCGGTCTTACGACCTACGTCTAGATCCATAGGGTCGCCCGTATTCTTAAGCTTAGCAACAGGGCTCTTCTCTTGTCGGGTAGGCTGCGGGGTGCGAGGGCGGTTGTCGGGTGCAGCAGTACGAGTGCTAGAGTTCGTCGGTAGGCGGGGGCGTTCGGTCTGGCGTTGGTGTTGACGGTACCGGTTATCGAGCTTCTGTAGGTGTCGGGTATAAGCGCGGTATTCCTGCGTAGGGGCTTCATTGTGCAGGAGCATATCTTGGAGTTCACGGGAGATAGCCTGCGTAAGTAGCGGAGCTAGGGCCTCTTCGGCCATTTCTCCTTCCTGGGCAAGTCGGTCGAATTCGGCGATAAAGGTGCTAAACTCCTGGTTGCGTTGTTTAAGGCGGTATAGGGTGTTCTGAGCGTTCTGAACGCGGTCGGGATCACCGTAGGCAGATTCGAGGAACTCTAGGAGTTGCTGGTAGTCGACAAACTGGGGCACACCGTATTTCATCTTCGGTAGTAGGAGGTTATACGCGTCGCCTTGGAGGCGGCCAGCAACGTACGTAAGGCGGGAGGCAGCGGAGGGGAAGCGGTCTAAGTTGGCGGTCATTTTAGCGTAAATCTGCTGGACGAAACGGCGGAGGTCCTTCCTTTCGCCGTTGAACTGGACCGGGTCAGGGAGGCGTTCGGAAAGAGATAGCTTGGAAGGTGTGGCAAGAGCAGGCGTAGCCTCTCTTGCTGCAACATCTTCGGCGGCCTTAGCAGCGGTAGAGACAGGCGGAGAATCGGGAGTCGGTACAGTAGGTGTAGGGTTTTCGCGCGCTGCAGCGAACACCCTATCTCTCTCGGTTTCAGCAGCGAAGGCCTGGCGCCGGGCAGCTTCGATCTCTTGTCCCTGGTACTGGATAATAGCGTTCTTATCCTCTAGCTCTTTCTGGTATCGGGAAGCTAGCGATTGCGCTCCCTGAGCGCTTTCGCGTGCGTTTTGCAGCTCTTCCTCGAGGCCCGAAATATAGGCGTCGAGGTTGCGGAGATAGAAGAGCCACTCGGTAGGGCTCTCCTGTACGCGTTGCACAAGGTCGGTAGGCTGGTCTACCGCCTGAGGCGGCGAAGGTCGCTGGGACATCGGGAGTGCGACAGCACCTAAGGGTAGGAGCTACGTAGTGTCACGGGCGGGGACGGGCAGGAAAGGTAGGTAATGTCGCAACAGGTACAGAGTGCTACGGACAGGCTTTACAGACACTGTGCTACCCTATGGGTAGCCCTTCTTGACAGGACGTAGCTCGAAGAGCAGAAGGGGAGGCCTTCTCTCTTCGAGCGCACAAGTGTACAGGCGCTCCCGTGCTTCCCGCGCACGTGAGCCGGGGCCGGCGTTACTATCTTCCGCCGACTTCCAGGCAGTCCTATGTCTACGGGCCCAGCCCGTGACACATACTCTGCTTTAAAAGAGAGGCATACTAAAGGAGTATAAAGAGGAAAGGATTATGTTACGTCCTGCCTGTCCGTCGGCAGCCTAACCCTAATCTGATATGGGGTTGGCCTGGGAAGTGTCGATCCTCGCAATGTCCTCGTGGTATATTAGAGAAGGTCCTAAAAGGTTTGTAACATAACCCTAAGAGAGTTGTATTGAGTTGGGCACGAAGCTCCTATCCTACGGTAAAGAGCGTTGTCTATATAGCGCTGCACCTTGGCGCATACTGCGACACGAGCGATCGTGAGCGCGGCGTGCGACGCGGTCGCCTTGTTCGCTCCTTTCGCTCGCTGGTAGTCACGTGACCGCAGCCCTGGTGACGTGTTAAGTTGAGAGCGACAGGCGGAGGAGAGGCGGTGCTGTCGCTCCTCCATCAAACCGTAACACCATCCCCCTTTTAGCCTAGCTTCGCCCCGAAGCTTATTACTTAGTGTGTCCGTGATCCTTCTCTTTTCCCTAGGTTCGTCCTTCTTGCGATGCCTCCCAAACGTCACCCAGTCAGCGAAAGAATCGCTAACCTTTCCAGAGTGATTGCCCGACGCGGAGAGACCATGCCCACACCCTGCAAGCTCTGTCGAGACCGTAGCCTCGAGTGTCTCGTAGACGTCTCCTCCGGTCGTTGTCAGAACTGCGTCGCTGCACACAAAACCTGTGACCTCCGAGTCACCCTTTCGGAGTTTAACAAACTATCGGCCGCGAAGGAGAGGTTTCAGAGGCAGCTTCGCGAAGCAGAGGAACATCTCGAGGAGGTTGAAGAACGTGCCCTCGAGGAGATTCGTACTGCCCGAGCGAAGGTCCGCCGGCTGAGGAAACAGCTCCATCGTGCCGATGACAAAGAGCGTGAGGCGATCCAGAACGAGTCGGAACGTATCGCCGAAGCGGAGGCGGAGGAGGCGCCCTCCCTCCTGTCACTTCCTGACTTGTCTTTCCCTGGCTCCGAGATCCTTTCGCTTCCTCCGAAGGCGTGGGATACCTCCGTACCCTCGTATCTGTCGTGGGACACATATCTGGCCACTCCGGACCCCGAGAAGTATGTTCCTTGGTTTTGTCGTAGTCCATTTCGTCGTTTCTTCCGTTGTCCTTGTACTGATCTCTTTCTACCTAGGTCATCGAACCAAGAGACCGCGGTTCGATGAGCCCTTCGGGGTTGTCCCTCCGAATTAGTCGGATTTCGAGGAGTCTTCCTCGCATTCCCGGTATGCTGTTGCCCGAGCCATGGTATTCACTTCACGGCTGACCTTGTTCTTCTTTCTGCAGTTCCGCGCGTAGTGGCCTTCCTCGCCACACTCGTAGCAGGTGAAGCCTTTGCTCTTCAGCTTCCTTCCTCGCGTACGTTCGGTAGCATCCAACTCCATTGGATCTCCGTAATCAGGGTCCTGACTTCTGGCCTTGAAGCCCCCTCCTCCGCCTCGAGCGGGTATCCGGTGTCCAGGCTGTACGATTCGGTCGTATCTCAGCTCCTGGAGTCTCTCGTCGATTTCCTTTGCTGCTTTGATCATTGCACCGAGCGTGGTCATGCTGGAGTTTCGGGATAATTCGGCCTTGACTGAATCCTTCAGTCCCAGGTAAAACTGCGAACGATAGGCAGCGTCGTTCCACTCGAGATCGGCCTGGTATCCTTGGAATTCTGACGCATAGGCGGCGACAGAAGTGGTTTGTCGGAGTTGTCGGATATGGCGATCGGCGTGTGCCTCTTCGTTGGGTATCCCGTATAGATCATTAAGTTTTTCTTCGAACTTGTCGTAGCTGTGGAAGATTCTTCTGGTTTCCGTTTCTGGTTCATCATCTGAATTCTGGCAGACGAGCCAGTCCTTCAGGTATGCTCGGAATCCTCTGGCGGCTCTTCCTCGTAGGAAGGATGCGGCATACAAGACCTTGTCGGCCTCGCTATGAAACTGGTGCGCATTGAAGTGGAGGTACAGCTGAACCTGCAGCTGGAAGTTCTCCAACTTCTCCTTAGTCCCGTCGAACGTCTCCGGCGTGGATATCTTAGGTGCGTGGGTTGACTCGTATGAGCCCGCTGTGCTCATAGTGGGAGTCGATTGTTTCCCGCTTCCGTTAATCGACATATTGCTCATTCGTTCCGTGATTCCAGTCGATAGCTGTTGTCGTGATGGACTTCTTGTGTCGGCAACGTCCTGAGTCTTTCTTGACATTGATCGATAGCGCTTCCCTTCGGCTTTTGGTGCTCAAAGTTGTTACGTCCTGCCTGTCCGTCGGCAGCCTAACCCTAATCTGATATGGGGTTGGCCTGGGAAGTGTCGATCCTCGCAATGTCCTCGTGGTATATCAGAGAAGGTCCTGAAAGGTTTGTAACATAACCCTAAGAGAGTTGTATTGAGTTGAGCACGAAGCTCCTATCCTACGGTAAAGAGCGTTGTCTATATAGCGCTGCACCTTGGCGCATACTGCGACACGAGCGATCGTGAGCGCGGCGTGCGACGCGGTCGCCTTGTTCGCTCCTTTCGCTCGCTGGTAGTCACGTGACCGCAGCCCTGGTGACGTGTTAAGTTGAGAGCGACAGGCGGAGGAGAGGCGGTGCTGTCGCTCCTCCATCAAACCGTAACAGATTAGTCTTAGACTATAGCACCTAAAAGGATAAGACTAGGCCTAAGTACTAAGTACTGCTAATACCTTAGAACTAGCTAGTAGTGCCCTTCTAAGAAGGTAGATCTTTTAGAGGTTCTCTACCTAAGAACCTAACTAACTCCCCTAAGAGAGAAGAGTCCTTAGATACCTTAGCTAAGAGAGAAGAGTCTTAGTAACTAGGGAAGGCAGAAATCTAGAAGCTACTAATTAGACTAAAAGAGCTTATATTTTTTCTAGAGTTAGGTTGTTTATTTAATTTTGCAGAAATGGATTTAATAAGTAGAGTTAGAAAGAAAAGAGCTGCACTAGTTCTATATAAGGAGAATTAGAGACAATAGTTTAGCCTATTATAGGACTACCTTAAGTTAAAGGATATATTTTAGGTTATCTTAGAATTAACACCTAACTTATCTATTAAGTTATTACTACCTATCTTTAGCCTAAGGCATTTAAGAAACAACCTAATATAGGTTAGGGCTAATGCAACTGCTAGGTATAAGATAACAATCTGCCTATTAGAAGATAACTAGGAAGAGGTCCTTAAGGAGAGACAAGCCTTAAAGATATAGGAGAAGATAAGAGCTAAGTATAGCAAGGTATATGTTGGAAAGTGCAGTCCAGTTAGACATTCTGAGGGACACTTTGGGGATCAGGATCAGGTGACTTAGGTCATGTGACATTAGGTCACATGACTCAGCTGATGCCCATCTCAGGAGTGAGATGCAACCTATAACTAACTAACACAATCAACTCGGTTGGTTCCTACTTATCGCCTCTACTTCTACTGCGTATTATACCTACAATACGAGCCTGTCCGACGCCCCCGCACGACAGGTTATGAGCCCGGGTTTGCAGAGAGGCCCTAAGTAGAAAGAGTTAGCCTTCTCATCCTCAAAGTGACACCTGTCACCTCTTGCAGGACCTGCAGTATCAACCGGACAGAGAAGCAGGAAAAGAGCACAAGGGAGACTGGAGGCATATCCCATCTGCACTGCCTAGAAGCTTTGGAAGATCCTGGTTGCCAACCAGAAGTTCCCAAAGGGCAGGTAAGACAGAGAAAAGCCTAGTAAGGCACACTCTGCTTTGAAAGAGAGGCATACCAAAGGAGTGTAAAGAGGAAAGGATTAGTCTTGGACTGCAGCACCCAAAAGGATAAGACTAGGCCCAAGCACCAAGTACTGCCAATACCTCAGAACTGGCTAGTAGTGCCCTTCTGAGAAGGTGGATCTTTTGGAGGTTCTCCACCCAAGAACCTAACCAACTCCCCTAAGAGAGAAGAGTCCTTGGACACCTCAGCTGAGAGAGAAGAGTCTCAGCAACCAGGGAAGGCAGAAATCCAGAAGCTGCCAATCAGATTGAAAGAGCCTGTGTTTTCTGGAGTTGGATTTGTTTGTTTGATTTTGCAGTAATGGATTCAGAGAGTGGATACAAGGCAAAGAAGGGAGCTGCACCAGTCTTAACAAGAGAAAACTGGGAGCTGTGGTTCAGCCTAATAGAGTTGCACCTCATTAGCAAGGACTTGCATTGGATTATTACTAAGGGAAAGGCACCAATTGTAGAGGATGGGACACCAAGTTCATCAAAGTCATCATTACCATTCCCCACCCTTGAGGAGTCAGAGTTTGGTCCAAGATGGACAAAGGCAAATGCAGAGGCAAAGTATGAAATGCTGATTTGCCTCAGCAAGGATGATCAGAGCCTAGCTCTAGCAGAAGCAAAGGCCAAGAACATCTGGGACAAGCTTAAGACAAAATATGGGAAGACTTAGAAAGCTAATGCAATGAAGCTTGTTGAGGAGTATACCTCATTTAAGATGCAAGGGGACATGACAATTAGAGAAGCATGGGAGCATCTAACAAAACTTGGGAGAAGGATAGCTGAAGTGGACTCAAATTACAAGTTCTACCAAGAACCCAGGACCAGACTTGACCACCTGCTACACTCCTTGCCTATGGAGTATAGAAGCATAAGGCAGATTGTTCAGATGCAAGAAGACCCTGACCATGAACAAGTCCTCCAATATCTTGAAGCAGAGGAAGCAATCTTGCATGGTGATAGCCAGGAAACAGGAATGTTTGCCAAGGGAAGAGGGATCCAAGGCACAATGCTGAAATGTTACCTGTGTGACCAGGAGCATTTTGGAGGTGTTGCCAAGTGTCCACACCTTGACAAAGCCAAGAGAACTGTCAACCCAAGACAGAGCAGCAGGGTGGAGAAGAGAAGATCACCACCCAGAGAGAGCACCTTTAGGAGGAGGTCTTCACCAGACAAAGAAGCACTGAAAGAAATGGTGAAGAAACTCAGCCTGGAAGTCCAGTCCCTCAGGAAGAGACAAAACCTGAGGAAACCCTTCAAGAAGGCCCATGCTGCCCAAGAAGAGGCAGGACCTTCTGCAGGAGGATCTGAAACATCGGACCATCCCTCAGAGGAGGATGATGTGGAAGAGACAGGCCACTCAGCAGTGGAAGCAAAAGGCAAGTCAAGACCATCATACTGGCTGGTTGACACTGGTGCTTCCTCCCACATAACTGACCAAGAATCACTCTTCAGGAAACTGAAGCCCCTCCAAGGGAAGAAGTGGATCAAGGTTGGTGGAGGCTTTATTAGAGCAACACATGTGGGAGATGCTGTAATGAGTGCAAGCCTGGGAGATCCTGGAGTTCTGAAGGATGTGCTGTTTGTACCTGGTCTTGGAGTTAATCTTGTTTCTGTCAGCCAACTTTGCAGGCAGTTTGGTCTCAAACTGCCAGACTTTTCACTTAATTCACCCTCTGGAAAACCTCTTTTCCAGACAAAGATGATAGGAGGAGTTCCCTTTATTAATGAGATAGGGAGTGCATTCCATGAGATGTCTGCAATGGCATGCACTGCACAGGGAACTATTCAACAACCCTATGCCTTTGAAGCCTAAGAGAAGTCCCAAGAACAGTGGGAGCTCTGGCATAGGAGACTTGCACATTTTGGAGAGGGTCTTCTCAGAAACCTGCACAAGGTATCTGACTTGAAGGCTCAGATTCCTATTCCGAAGGAACACCAACCTTGCAGGGTATGTTCCTTGGCAAAGATGAAGAAACATAGAGGAAAAGAAACTGAGAGGAAGCCTCAAAGGCTGTCTCTTGTTTCTGTTGATGTCTGTGGTCCTTTGCCTGTCTCAAGACTAGGATACAAATGGTGGCTTGAGATTGTTGACAACTTCTCAAGAAAGAAATGGACTTTCCCAATGAAGTCCAGAGAAGATGCACCAAGTATCCTCAGAGACTGGAAGGTGAAAGCTGAGCTGCAATCAGGGAATCCCCTCCAGATTGTAAGGAGTGATGGAGCAAGAGAGCTTCTTGCTGTGCTGAAGCAGTGGGAGAAGGAATATGGAATCTCCTTCCACACAACTGAGGCATACAACTCTATCCAGAATGGAGTAGTTGAGAGGTCAATCCAAACCTCTGAAGACCATGTGAGAGCAATGCTGGAGGATGCTCACATGCCCATTGAATTCTGGCCAGAAGCCTTGGCAGCCTGCATGGTTGTCAGAAATTCTCTTCCTAATGGCCCAGAAATTGATGGATTCAAAGTGTCACCTGAGGAAGCCTTTTCAGGCATCCAACCCTCTGTGTCACACTTCAGAGTCTGGGGTTGCAAAGCAGTGGTCTACATGGATCCCAAGTCCCAGCCAGCTGGGATGAGATCAGACAAACTAATGAACAGAGGCAAAGATGCTGTGTTTATTGGGTATGTCCCTGACACTGCCAAAATGTGGCTCTTCTGGGAGCCTGACATGAGGGCTATCAAGGCCCACAACACTGCAACTTGGTTTGAGCATGAGAAAGGAGGAGATATGGAGCTGAATGTTCCCAAGCTCAATCAAGCAAGCAGTGCACCTGTCAGAAACCCAGTTGGCAGACCTCCAAAGAAGCCAACAGCAGTTGCACCCTCTGCAGCTGCTGCACCTGCAGCCATGGCAACCAAACCTGCAGGTCCCAGCCAAACACTCTTTGTGCAGTTGCCACCTCCACCAAAGGACAAGGAGGAGTACCAGAGGATGGAGGATCCAGAAGAAGAAAACTCTGGGGAACTACAACCCCAGCAGGAGAAAAGTGGAACCACTGAACCACCTGAGTCAAGCTAGGAAATCAATGGACAAGCCAGTCCTGGCACTAGTGGGAGACTGCATCCCAAAGCAAAAGGATCAACTGTTGCACAGCAGGACCCACAAGGACACAGGGATCAGGAGGGGAACCAAGACCAGACCCATGGCCAAAAGAGAAGGAGATCTGTCTCAGATGAAGGACCAGGCCCAGAGCCAAAAGCTCACAGCATGGTTACAAGACAAGTGCTTCAGAAGAGACAGAGAGAACATGGACAGGAGGAGGAGCCAAGTGCCAAGCATCACAGGGCATTCCTCAGCCAAGTCCAAGGCCAAGAATGGGAGTGGATTTGGGA
This sequence comes from Cercospora nicotianae, assembly GCA_029490675.1. Taxonomy (NCBI): domain Eukaryota; kingdom Fungi; phylum Ascomycota; class Dothideomycetes; order Mycosphaerellales; family Mycosphaerellaceae; genus Cercospora; species Cercospora nicotianae. Next base: position 3,519,503 of record JANQAT010000007.1, on the reverse strand, counting down.
AGCCCTGTCAGAGGTTCAAGAGTCTGCATTTGCAGCAATTGCCCCTCAAATCTCTGCACAGAGACAAGAGGTGCCTATTCCAAAGTCCTACAAGGAGGCAATTCAGGATCCCAAATGGGGACATATGTGGGAAGATGCAGTCCAAAAGGAACTAACTGCATTAAGAAGCAACAACACCTGGACAGAGGTTGTTCCACCCAAAGGAGCAAACCTTGTCACATCCAAGTGGGTGTTTGATGTAAAGAGATCAATCAGTGGAGCCATTGAGAAATTCAAGGCAAGACTAGTTGCAAGAGGTTTCTCTTAGAAATTTGGAGTTGACTTCCAGGAGACCTTTGCACCAACAGTTAGGCATGATACCTTAAGGGTGTTTATGGCTGTGGTTTGTGAGAAGGATCTGGAACTTCACCAAGTGGATGTGAACAATGCATTCACTGAGAGCAAGCTTCAGGAAGAAATCTTCATGATCCCACCTCCAGGAGTTGAGATTCCACCTAACATGGTCCTGCAGATTCTAAGAAGCTTGTATGGACTAAAGCAAGCAGCAAGAGACTGGAACAAACTCTGTGTCTCAAAGTTGAAACAGATTGGGTTCACACAATCAGAGGTGGACCCATGCCTTCTCATCCACAGAGAAAGGAACATCTTGATCCTGACACATGTGGATGATATTCCTATTGCAGCACCAAAGCTGGAAGATGTGCTTTGGTTCAAGGAACAGCTGGGCAAGGTGTTCAAGATCAAAGATCTTGGAGAACCAGAGAAGATCCTTGGGATGAGGTTAACAAGAGACAGACAAGCTGGAACTTTGAAGCTTGATCAAGAACACTTTATCCAGGAGAACCTTGCAAAGCTGGGAATGACCAAGGAGATGGCCAACCCAACTCTCTCACCAATGGACAGCTATGACAGTCTGAGACCAACAGGCTTGTATGATGAGAGGGGGAACAGGACAGAGTACCAAAGCCAAACTGGTACCTGGATGTAGCCCATGGTTATGACAAGACCAGACATTGCTTTCTCTCTTGGAAGGCTGAGCTCATATGTCTCAGACCCAGCTAAGAGACACTTGCAAGCTCTGAAGAAACTGGCCAGGTACCTGAGATCATCCCAAGACTTGGGACTGATGTTCAGAAGAAATGGAGGAAAGCTGATAGGGTATTCAGACTCTGACTATGCAATGGACAAAGCAGACAGAGTCTCAATCCTTGGAAGCATCTTCTTCCTTTGTGGAGCCCCAGTTTCTTGGATGAGCAGAAAGCAGAAGTCTGTTGCAACATCAACAATGGAAGCTGAGTACATGGCTATGAATGCATGTGCAAAGCAATCTCAATTCTTGGCAGCACTCTTGAGAGAGATGGACTGTGCAAGGCTGGTGGGAGAATGCCCATTCCAGCCAACTGTCAAAGCCCATCCTAACACAGTGAAAGAGCTGAGGCCAGTGCAAATCATGGGAGACAATCAGGCAGCCTTGACCCTTGTCAAGGATGCACATACCCATGAGAGATCCAAACACATTGATATTGCATACAACCATGTCAGGCATCTCTGGTGGCAAAGGAAGGTTGCAGTGGAATATGTTCCAACAAAAGAGATGGTTGCTGATGGCCTGACCAAACCAAAGAATGGGCCACAGTTTCAGGAGTTTGTAAGACAACTCCAACTTGCATAAGGAAAGGCAAAAGATTCCTGCCCCAACTGTGGATTGAACCCTAGACCTTGGGAACGCAAAAATCAAAGGGGATTGAAAGTGAACGTTGTCCACTTCAAGCCCCCAAACCAAGCCCAGGAGTTGCACCATGGAAGAAGTGGCTTGCCACTCTTGATGAGTAATCAGAATCTGGGAATCCATATATGGTTCAAAAGGGAGCCTAGGCAAAAGAGCAAAAGGCACTGAATTCCACCCTACTCTGGCAGGGCGAATTCAATGCAGCACCAGGCCAAGGAGTTGAACCAAGATGGATTGGGTACACAGCTCCAACCATGTGACCACAGCACCTGATGACTCATCATGATTTGGGGATGGATTTAAATGCAGGCAGAAGACCATCTGGCCTGAGTGGGAGTGTTGGAAAGTGCAGTCCAGTTAGACATTCTGAGGGACACTTTGGGGATCAGGATCAGGTGACTTAGGTCATGTGACATTAGGTCACATGACTCAGCTGATGCCCATCTCAGGAGTGAGATGCAACCTATAACTAACTAACACAATCAACTCGGTTGGTTCCTACTTATCGCCTCTACTTCTACTGCGTATTATACCTACAATACGAGCCTGTCCGACGCCCCCGCACGACAGTATATACTATATATATAATAGCATATATCTAAGAGTTTATAAACTTTTAGATAACTAAAGACATAACAATTAGGAAAGCATAGGTATAGCTAGCTAGTATAGCTAGGAGGATTGCAGAGGTAGACTCTTAGGAAGCATACTATAAGGAGCTAGAGAGGAGACTTAAGTATCTCCTTAATAGCTTGCCTAAGGCATACTAAAGCACAAAGGACATAATCCTTGCCTAGTAGTCTATAATATATAAAAGTGCACTATAGCTACTAGAATCCTATAAGGCTAGACTAAACTAGTCCTAGGAGATAGTAATATTTGCTAGGGGAAGAGGGATCTAAGGCATAAAGCTAAAATGTTACCTATATAATTAAGAACATTTTAGAGGTATTGCTAAGTATCTATACCTTAATAAAGCTAAGAGATCTATTAACCTAAGATAGAGTAATAGGGTAGAAAAGAGAAGATTACTGTTACGGTCTGCTCTCCCACGGGAAGCAAGACCGGAACAAAGAACCTCCGAAGCGAGAAGTGATTTCTCGCCATCCACGACTTCCTCGCTTTCGCAGGAAATCATGGAAATCGAAGAAAGCAGAGAAGTCTCATACACATCTCATTTGTATTTAGCAGCGATGAGTGTCGCCTCTCTAGATAGTCATCGCGTACAACTCACTGTTCTATCTCACTGATTGGAATCAAGTGACTCTTCCTACTTCGTTGCCTTCCTCTAGACTACCCGACAAGCTCAAACCCCGATCGAGCTTAAGCTTCTGCTTAGTGAGATCTTAGGTCATCAGCCCAGCGCAGATAAACCTAACAGCTTTGTACGCCCTTAAGGATGTCTACCGCAGGAAGCTCCAGGGGGAATCCCGCCCCCAGCGAAGCAGGATCCAGCCGCGGCAAGCCAGTTCAAGCCCCAAGACCGACTCCACCGGACGACTCCGACGACGAAGACAGTGGACCAAGGCCAAGAAACTTCAAACCAGCGAAGCCTGACCACTACTATGGAGATCGAAACAAGTTCGACGACTGGGTTAACCAGATGGACATGTTCCTCATGTTCAACCCCGTCGAAGGAAACCTCAAGACTGTCTTTGCCAGCACGTACCTCAGAGGTAGTGCCCAAAACTGGATCAAACCCCACCTCAAGGTCTACCTGGACAGCGAGGGACGACAGGACCCCACCGGCATGTTCAGAGACTACACGACTTTCAAGATCAAACTTAAGGAGATCTTCGGATCCTCCAACGAGGTAACCCAAGCGATCAGGGTTATCCAGCACCTCAAGCAACGTACCTCAGCATCCGAGTATGCAGCCAAGTTCGAGGAACACTCACAGGTGACTGGATGGGACCAACAGGCGTTGATGACGATGTTCAGACGTGGTCTCAAAGACTCGGTCAAGGACCAGTTAATGAACCACGGAGGAACACTCGACACCCTGAAAGATCTAACCGAAGCGGCTATTGAGATCGACGACCGGCTCTATGAGAGAGCCCTGGAACGCAAGTACGACTCCAAGGTTGGAGGAACGGCCGGGTTCACCCCAGACTATGGAAGGAACCGCGGATACCATTCAAAGCCAAGCAACCAGTCCAACAAACCATACTATGGACCCCAACCAATGGAACTTGATGCAACCCAGAAAGGACGCAAGATCAAAGGAAAAGGCAAGCCAAAGGGCAAGCCGAGCAAGAAACAAGGTAGCGATAAGACTTGTTACAACTGTGGCAAACCAGGCCACTTCGCGAGGGATTGTCGTTCCAAGAACATGGTGCAGCGACAATCCATCAACACGATGCAACGAAAAGAAGAAGGACGGGGAGGCTATGACGACAACCAGTCTCCCAAGGAGGTCCGACTTCTAGGCATGATGTCCCAGAAACGAAAGAACGAGGAAGGAACCTCGGAAACCGACCAACTCGTATTACTCGAACGACTCAACCGACAAATAAGCGAGATCGAGAGCGAGATGCACCCCCTTACCTCAAAGACCGGACTGTGGACAGACCAAGAATACAAACGATTCAAGGAACTGATTCGACAGTACGGCAAGAAAACCAGCGAGCTCGAAGCTCTGAGGGATGCAATGGTCGAGGAACCTACGACAAAACGGACCTTCGGGATGATGCAACGACGAAGCATCCCGACACAGATCCGCTGGGAAGAACGTCGCGGACACGGAAGCCTTCACTGGCAATTCTGTTACGACGACACATGCCAAACACATGTCTCTTCCAAGAGGGAGAACAACTTCTTCCCGATCGAACCAATTCGAGAAGAAGATCCTCCAATCCGGCGATACGATGACGGAAGCAGGCCCTTGCCTATTCCAGAGGAGCTACAAGAACTAGCACCACACCTCAGACTCGCCGAGGAAGGAATCAACGAATCCTGTCATGAAAACCAAGAGAACATCCCTCCTGAAATTGACTCCGAGGAGGAAGGACAAGACTCGCCCGCAGACGAAGAAGACGTATCTGAAGAATCATCCGACGAGGAATCAGACCCGGATGACGAAATCACAACATTCACGTGTACCCAGGCAGGAATAATGCGCAAGGTCATGCTATTCCTGGCTATGCGACAAGAAGACATATTCCCAAGGATCGGTGGAAAACGATACTTACACCCCACCAAGTTCGATCGTGCGCTTAAAGAGCTTCGCATTAAGCTCTGGAACCAACCGAGAGTCTCAGTACAGTACGACTTCAGGTCGCTTGTACAGGAACTCGTCCCCATCGGGAGCACGATCACGCCATTCGGATATGTTACTCCAAGCGAAGAAATCGTACCAAACTCAGTACGAGAAAGCATGCGCCGAATCTCCGAACAATACGCCAAGATACAGCAATGTCAATCGATGTATGCTTGCATCGAAACCCAAGAGGAGAAGGCTATACACGAAACAATCAGGTACACGTCACACCAGATCCGAGAATGGTACAGAACACCTACCATCGAGACCCAGCCGGGAAAAGGATCAACTCTCAAGGAATGAGCGTCCAAAGAGAGTTCTGCAACACGGAAAGCGCTCAAGCATCAACATCAGTCTTTCGCACCAACATTACCGTCAATGGACACAAGGTCCAAGCCATGATTGATTCTGGAGCGAGCGGGAACTTTGCCTCCAAATCATTCGTGAAGCGATATGGGATAGCTACCCAATCGAAAGACGAAGGGTACGAATTGATCGCAGTCGACGGATCATCGTTACCAAGCGTGGAACGAGAAACCATTCCGTTACCACTTGCTATCCAACAGCACCACGAGGAAATTGTCTTAGATATCACTGACATGGCCAGTCATGACGTCGTACTAGGCATACCTTGGTTGAGACAGCACAATCCAATCATCGATTGGAGACGAGGAGTACTCAGGTTTGAACAATGCGATTGCGTTATCGACATTGACCCTATGCAGCGACAGCGTTCACTGATAGATGAGGCTAGGAGACAGATCAACGAAATGACACTCCAGTCGCCCGGAGCTACGAAGCAATCGAGCCCAACTCGGACAGTCACTCGCGATGGCAAGGAGGACAACCAAGTCACGAGCATGGATGGAAGTAACGCACCATCGAAGGATACGGCCTCGGAACCCACTATCCCCAAAGAGTATCAAAAATGGGCGAAACTCTTTGAAGAGGTAGAAGACATTACCGCTTTACCTAAACACCAGACATGGGATCACCGGATCAACCTGAAACCCGGAACGGAGCCCCCATTCGTGCCACTATTCAAGAAATCCGAACACGCGCTCCAAGAAGAAGATAAGTGGCTACGCAAGATGCTAGCCAAGGGCTGGATACGCAAGTCCAGGTCCAGTGCAGGTGCACCTATCTTCGGCGTTCCAAAGCCCAACGGGAAGACACGAATCGTCGTTGACTACAGGAAACTCAACGACATCACAATTAAAAACCGATATCCATTACCCAACATCGAGGAATCACAAGACAGACTTACCGGATCAGACTGGTATACAAAGATCGATCTACGAGACGCATTTTATGCTATCCGCATGGCGGAAGGCGAAGAATGGAAGACAGCATTTCGGACACGCTACGGATTATACGAATTCACGGTCATGCCAATGGGATTGACCAACGCACCCGCCTCCTGTCAGGAGATGGTAAACGACATTCTCAGAGACCTGCTCGACATGTGCGTGATCGCATACATGGACGACATTCTCGTCTACACCAAAGAACCCCTCGAGAAACACAAACGACAAGTACAAGGCGTATTCGAAAGGCTATCCCGAGTAGGATTCCGGACCGCACCCGAGAAATGCGAATTCCACAAGAAGGAAGTCAAATTCCTTGGCTTCATTATCAACACGAAAGGAATCGCAATCGACCCGGAAAAGATCGAATCTATTAAAACGTGGCCGACTCCGAAAACAGTCAAGGATGTACAGTCATTCCTTGGACTAGCCAACTACAATCGGAAGTTCATCAGAGACTACTCGAAAATCGCCACTCCACTGTCAGACCTTACGAAGAAGGACCTCAGATGGAAATGGGAACAACAACATCAAAAGGCATTTAACAAGCTGGTACAGATGTGCTGCGAAGCACCAGTACTAATGATGTTCGACACGAAGAAACCAGTCTTCATCGAGACTGACGCATCGGATCTAGCCATAGGAGCATGCCTCACGCAGATGCATGATGGGAAAAGACACCCAGTGGCTTACTACTCAAGAAAGATGTCACCCGCGGAACAAAACTACGACGTACACGATAAGGAACTGCTAGCCATCGTTGCAGCACTGCAACACTGGAACTATTACGCGGAAGGAGCACCAGGACTGACGATTCTTTCTGATCACAAGAATCTAACCTACTTCACTACGACTAAAGTACTAACCCGCAGGCAGGCCCGCTGGTCGGAACTGCTCGGGCAGTACAAGTTCGAAATCCGCTATACCCCAGGAAAAGAGAATGGCAGAGCAGACGCCTTAAGTCGAAGAGTCGACTACATGGAAGGAAAAGAACCCGTACAGCAACGAGTTCTCAAGGCCAATCCGGACGGAAGCCTTAGTGCCAACACTCAAGAATTCAACAACATAGTACGAATCCTCAACGACACCGAGGAACAGTTTCCAATACTGCAAGGCAAATACCAGGTGCCAAAAGACCGAGAAGAGGAGTGCATACGACAACATCACGACGACCCTACGAGAGGACACCCAGGAGCAACTAAAACTGTAGAACTCATCCAGAGAAGTTTCAGCTTTCCACAAATGCGACAGAAAGTGCTTAAGTACATCAAGCGCTGCGAGCATTGCCAAAGGAACAAAGCAGATCGACACGCCAAATACGGACACATACAGTTTAGGACTCCACCGCAACAACCATGGGACGAAGTTACGATGGATTTCATTACGAAACTCCCACCCTCCAAGGATAAAGTCACGGAAACCACATTCGACATGATCATGGTCATAGTCGACAGACTCACCAAATATGCACACTTCATACCTGCAAGCGAGAAATACACGGCAGAACAACTCGGATACCTCGTAATGGATAGGCTAGTGCGATACCACGGATTCCCGAGGGTGTTCATTACCGACAGAGACAAGCTATTCACATCGAACTACTGGAAAACGCTGGTCGGAACCATCGGAATCAAGCACAAGCTATCTACAGCCTACCATCCAGAGACAGACGGACAAACAGAAAGGACAAACCAAACCCTGGAACAATACCTACGACACTACATTAATCACGCACAAGACAATTGGGTTACACTGCTCCCCATGGCACAAATAGCACTCAACAACCACAAATCAGAAACTACGCAGGCTACGCCATTCTTTTCGAATTATGGACGAAATCCGAACCTATTCGGAGACCCGCATAGTCATCCCCAAGCTGAACGAGCTATGGTTGCAGCAGAAGACATGAAAAACGTTCACAACGAACTGAACAGCCGCATCCAGGACTCACAAAAAACAATCGCCAAATCCAGACAAGACAAAAGAAAAATGGCACCTCAGCTTAAAAAGGGGGATAAGGTCTATCTTCTTACCAAAAATCTGAAAACAAGAAAGAAGACCAAGAAACTGGATCACGTCAAGGTCGGACCATTTTTAATTGACGAAGTCAGAGGACCAGTCAACTACCAGCTCAAGTTGCCAAAAGATGCAAAGATCCACCCGGTGTTCCATGTATCACTGTTGGAACCCGCCGACGCCGAAACTCCATGCCAAGAAACGTTTCACTTCCAGCCTGAGGAAGAAGACGAGTTCGAAGTCGAAAAATCCTGGACTATAAGAATCAGAAATACCTCATCAAGTGGAAAGGATATCCGGAATCGGACAATACCTGGGAACCACCGAAAAACCTCACAAATTGCAAACCGCTTCTGGAGAAGTACCACCGGGAGAACCCTCCTGACCAGAGACTTGCCAGGGCACGCCGTCAATAACGCTCCACGCGTGAGGACTCATCCAGAGACGACCATCTACGGGCAGAGGCAGGTTCTCAGGGAGATCAAGAGGAATCGGAGCCAAAGGATCCTCCATCAACGACTCCATTTCCTCCGCAGCGGCAATCGAGGCGACCTCGGCCTCTTGCGCCTCAACCTCCTTCGCCTCCTTCATCCGAAGTTGTTTGCGTAACCTGCGCACCTTTGCGCGGTGTTCCAACAATTTCCGCGTCAACAAATCTTCCTCCTCTTCCGCAGCCTCCAGATCCCGAGCGATTTTCTGGCGCACCCGACGAATCTTCTCATACTCAATCCGAGTAACCTGGAGATTACACGATTGACCGTGCAGAGCGCACTCCGCACACCGACCCGACCGAATGTCGACCTTACACTCCTTCCCCGACTTCTCGCAGTGATAGCACCGAGTAGGCATCGCAAAGCCGTCTTCCGAGATGTTTCGAGACAATTCCTGTTTCCGTTCCTTAGCAGTTTTGTCTTTGGAGGATTTTACCATCGCGACATGATGGAAAGAAAGGATGACGAAGGAAACAGGGAACGAGAAGCTTACTTAAGGAATCGGGACGATTCCGCCTAAGAGGGGGATGGTGTTACGGTTCATGATTGGCCAGCCCAAGTCATGGGACCGTCACGTGCGAAAAGTGAGCGACGCTCAGCCTCTGGGGCTTGGCGACCGCTCCAAATCCTTTGAGCGACGCAGAAGAACTTGAGCGACGCGACCGCTCCAGAGCGACGCGACCGCTCCATACTCTGGCTGCCGCTCCAGGAGCCAAGACAGAGAAATCTCATTTGTATTTAGCAGCGATGAGTATCGCCTCTCTAGATAGTCATCGCGTACAACTCACTGTTCTATCTCACTGATTGGAATCAAGTGAACCTTCCTACTTCGTTGCCTTCCTCTAGACTACCCGACAAGCTCAAACCCCGATCGAGCTTAAGCTTCTGCTTAGTGAGATCTTAGGTCATCAGCCCAGCGCAGATAAACCTAACACTTACTATATACTATAATAATAGCTAAGGAGTATTATTGCCTCTTCCTAGCTATTAGGCTTTTTAGCTAGACTGCTTGTTTAATCCTAAGGTTTAGGATCTATCTTAGGTTCTCCTCTTCTATCTTTCCCTAGTTAGCCTTATCCTCTAGCTGCTATCCTGCTCTTACTCTATATACTACTACCCTATGCATTAGTTTAGTGTTACGGTCTGGTCCTTCCGGCCAGGAAGTAGCCAATCCGTGATCCAGGGACGGTCGCCAAGACCGCGACCAGCGCGACCAGTGCGACCGCGACCAGCGCGACCAGTGCGACCGCGACCAGCGCGACCAGTGCGACCACGACCGCAAGCGACCGCTAGGGTAAGAAGTACTATATAGACGACGCTCTTTACCGAGTAGATAGGAGCTTCGTGCTCAACTCAATACAACTCTCTTAGGGTTATGTTACAAACCTTTCAGGACCTTCTCTGATATACCACGAGGACATTGCGAGGATCGACACTTCCCAGGCCAACCCCATATCAGATTAGGGTTAGGCTGCCGACGGACAGGCAGGACGTAACAACTTTGAGCACCAAAAGCCGAAGGGAAGCGCTATCGATCAATGTCAAGAAAGACTCAGGACGTTGCCGACACAAGAAGTCCATCACGACAACAGCTATCGACTGGAATCACGGAACGAATGAGCAACATGTCGATTAACGGAAGCGGGAAACAATCGACTCCCACTATGAGCACAGCGGGCTCATACGAGTCAACCCACGCACCTAAGATATCCACGCCGGAGACGTTCGACGGGACTAAGGAGAAGTTGGAGAACTTCCAGCTGCAGGTTCAGCTGTACCTCCACTTCAACGCGCACCAGTTTCATAGCGAGGCCGACAAGGTCTTGTATGCCGCATCCTTCCTACGAGGAAGAGCCGCCAGAGGATTCCGAGCATACCTGAAGGACTGGCTCGTCTGCCAGAATTCAGATGATGAACCAGAAACGGAAACCAGAAGAATCTTCCACAGCTACGACAAGTTCGAAGAAAAACTTAATGATCTATACGGGATACCCAACGAAGAGGCACACGCCGATCGCCATATCCGACAACTCCGACAAACCACTTCTGTCGCCGCCTATGCGTCAGAATTCCAAGGATACCAGGCCGATCTCGAGTGGAACGACGCTGCCTATCGTTCGCAGTTTTACCTGGGACTGAAGGATTCAGTCAAGGCCGAATTATCCCGAAACTCCAGCATGACCACGCTCGGTGCAATGATCAAAGCAGCAAAGGAAATCGACGAGAGACTCCAGGAGCTGAGATACGACCGAATCGTACAGCCTGGACACCGGATACCCGCTCGAGGCGGAGGAGGGGGCTTCAAGGCCAGAAGTCAGGACCCTGATTACGGAGATCCAATGGAGTTGGATGCTACCGAACGTACGCGAGGAAGGAAGCTGAAGAGCAAAGGCTTCACCTGCTACGAGTGTGGCAAGGAAGGCCACTACGCGCGGAACTGCAGAAAGAAGAACAAGGTCAGCCGTGAAGTGAATACCATGGCTCGGGCAACAGCATACCGGGAATGCGAGGAAGACTCCTCGAAATCCGACTAGTTCGGAGGGACAACCCCGAAGGGCTCATTGAACCGCGGTCTCTTGGTTCAATGACCTAGGCAGAAAGAGATCAGCAACACGGATATTGAAAACGGACACACCACATACTGAGGAGACTCGGAAGGGACAAAGGGTTCGAAGGACCAGTCAAACAAGTCATCCATTCCGAGATCACGGAGAGAACGATCGACATCCACACTCGCGGACAAACCCTCGTTCAGGGCGGCATTCGATTCGGATTCAACGAGGTGACGAACATCGTTGTCCAGCTTGTCGTTGTTTGCCTGACGGATGGTCTTGTTCGTGGCAATGCGACGGCGGAGATCCTGGATCTTCTCGAGGAGGATCCCCATGGAGTCGAGACTCTTGGCTAGCTCTTGTTCATCCGAAGCGATCTTCGATGACAACTTGTCAACTACCTTGTCAAGACGAGTGATGCTGGAGGTCACGCAGGGACGACCTAGGCGCGTGCACTCGCTGCAGGCCATGAGGGAGAAATCAGAAATGAAGATACAGGTACGACCACGGAGAGAACACTGATCACAAGGAGTAGGTGTCGTGAAAGGGCTCGCGAAGATGCGAGCAAGACGGCGATTGCGACGAATGGAAGTCGAAGAGGACATGATGAAGCAGATGACGAATTAAAAGAGGGAAAGCGGGGACCCTGATAATAAGCTCCGGGGCGGAGCTAGGCTAAGAAGGGGATGGTGTTACGGTCTGGTCCTTCCGGCCAGGAAGTAGCCAATCCGTGATCCAGGGACGGTCGCCAAGACCGCGACCAGCGCGACCAGTGCGACCGCGACCAGCGCGACCAGTGCGACCACGACCGCAAGCGACCGCTAGGGTAAGAAGTACTATATAGACGACGCTCTTTACCGAGTAGATAGGAGCTTCGTGCTCAACTCAATACAACTCTCTTAGGGTTATGTTACAAACCTTTCAGGACCTTCTCTGATATACCACGAGGACATTGCGAGGATCGACACTTCCCAGGCCAACCCCATATCAGATTAGGGTTAGGCTGCCGACGGACAGGCAGGACGTAACATTTAGATACTGCGGCCTAAGGCTATAATTCCTTTAGCTAAGCCGAGTCTTCCTCTATCTTTACTTTAATATACTCTAAGTAGGTTACTACTCTAATGTCCCTACTTAGTAGTTTCTGCACTATGTTACGGATCGTGCTGCGAACACTAAAAGAAGCCCACAGCCACTCGCCTGCCCGGGTAGTCACGTGACAACAGAGCGCTCTCTGCTCTCTCCCGACAGAGCGGACAGAGCGACAGAGCGGACAGAGCGACAGAGCGGACAGAGCGACAGAGCGGACAGAGCGACAGAGCGGACAGAGCGACAGAGCGGACAGAGCGACAGAGCGGACAGAGCGACAGAGCGGACAGAGCGACAGGGCGGGAGAAGCTGTGGGATGCGCTAGGACATAACACTATATAGACGACGCTCTCTACCGAGTAGATAGGAGCTTCGTGCTCAACTCAATACAACTCTCTTAGGGTTATGTTACAAACCTTTCAGGACCTTCTCTGATATACCACGAGGACATTGCGAGGATCGACACTTCCCAGGCCAACCCCATATCAGATTAGGGTTAGGCTGCCGACGGACAGGCAGGACGTAACAACTTTGAGCACCAAAAGCCGAAGGGAAGCGCTATCGATCAATGTCAAGAAAGACTCAGGACGTTGCCGACACAAGAAGTCCATCACGACAACAGCTATCGACTGGAATCACGGAACGAATGAGCAACATGTCGATTAACGGAAGCGGGAAACAATCGACTCCCACTATGAGCACAGCGGGCTCATACGAGTCAACCCACGCACCTAAGATATCCACGCCGGAGACGTTCGACGGGACTAAGGAGAAGTTGGAGAACTTCCAGCTGCAGGTTCAGCTGTACCTCCACTTCAACGCGCACCAGTTTCATAGCGAGGCCGACAAGGTCTTGTATGCCGCATCCTTCCTACGAGGAAGAGCCGCCAGAGGATTCCGAGCATACCTGAAGGACTGGCTCGTCTGCCAGAATTCAGATGATGAACCAGAAACGGAAACCAGAAGAATCTTCCACAGCTACGACAAGTTCGAAGAAAAACTTAATGATCTATACGGGATACCCAACGAAGAGGCACACGCCGATCGCCATATCCGACAACTCCGACAAACCACTTCTGTCGCCGCCTATGCGTCAGAATTCCAAGGATACCAGGCCGATCTCGAGTGGAACGACGCTGCCTATCGTTCGCAGTTTTACCTGGGACTGAAGGATTCAGTCAAGGCCGAATTATCCCGAAACTCCAGCATGACCACGCTCGGTGCAATGATCAAAGCAGCAAAGGAAATCGACGAGAGACTCCAGGAGCTGAGATACGACCGAATCGTACAGCCTGGACACCGGATACCCGCTCGAGGCGGAGGAGGGGGCTTCAAGGCCAGAAGTCAGGACCCTGATTACGGAGATCCAATGGAGTTGGATGCTACCGAACGTACGCGAGGAAGGAAGCTGAAGAGCAAAGGCTTCACCTGCTACGAGTGTGGCAAGGAAGGCCACTACGCGCGGAACTGCAGAAAGAAGAACAAGGTCAGCCGTGAAGTGAATACCATGGCTCGGGCAACAGCATACCGGGAATGCGAGGAAGACTCCTCGAAATCCGACTAGTTCGGAGGGACAACCCCGAAGGGCTCATTGAACCGCGGTCTCTTGGTTCAATGACCTAGGCAGAAAGAGATCAGCAACACGGATATTGAAAACGGACACACCACATACTGAGGAGACTCGGAAGGGACAAAGGGTTCGAAGGACCAGTCAAACAAGTCATCCATTCCGAGATCACGGAGAGAACGATCGACATCCACACTCGCGGACAAACCCTCGTTCAGGGCGGCATTCGATTCGGATTCAACGAGGTGACGAACATCGTTGTCCAGCTTGTCGTTGTTTGCCTGACGGATGGTCTTGTTCGTGGCAATGCGACGGCGGAGATCCTGGATCTTCTCGAGGAGGATCCCCATGGAGTCGAGACTCTTGGCTAGCTCTTGTTCATCCGAAGCGATCTTCGATGACAACTTGTCAACTACCTTGTCAAGACGAGTGATGCTGGAGGTCACGCAGGGACGACCTAGGCGCGTGCACTCGCTGCAGGCCATGAGGGAGAAATCAGAAATGAAGATACAGGTACGACCACGGAGAGAACACTGATCACAAGGAGTAGGTGTCGTGAAAGGGCTCGCGAAGATGCGAGCAAGACGGCGATTGCGACGAATGGAAGTCGAAGAGGACATGATGAAGCAGATGACGAATTAAAAAGAGGGAAAGCGGGGACCCTGATAATAAGCTCCGGGGCGGAGCTAGGCTAAGAAGGGGATGGTGTTACGGTCTGGTCCTTCCGGCCAGGAAGTAGCCAATCCGTGATCCAGGGACGGTCGCCAAGACCGCGACCAGCGCGACCAGTGCGACCGCGACCAGCGCGACCAGTGCGACCACGACCGCAAGCGACCGCTAGGGTAAGAAGTACTATATAGACGACGCTCTTTACCGAGTAGATAGGAGCTTCGTGCTCAACTCAATACAACTCTCTTAGGGTTATGTTACAAACCTTTCAGGACCTTCTCTGATATACCACGAGGACATTGCGAGGATCGACACTTCCCAGGCCAACCCCATATCAGATTAGGGTTAGGCTGCCGACGGACAGGCAGGACGTAACATTTAGATACTGCGGCCTAAGGCTATAATTCCTTTAGCTAAGCCGAGTCTTCCTCTATCTTTACTTTAATATACTCTAAGTAGGTTACTACTCTAATGTCCCTACTTAGTAGTTTCTGCACTATGTTACGGATCGTGCTGCGAACACTAAAAGAAGCCCACAGCCACTCGCCTGCCCGGGTAGTCACGTGACAACAGAGCGCTCTCTGCTCTCTCCCGACAGAGCGGACAGAGCGACAGAGCGGACAGAGCGACAGAGCGGACAGAGCGACAGAGCGGACAGAGCGACAGAGCGGACAGAGCGACAGAGCGGACAGAGCGACAGAGCGGACAGAGCGACAGAGCGGACAGAGCGACAGAGCGGACAGAGCGACAGGGCGGGAGAAGCTGTGGGATGCGCTAGGACATAACACTATATAGACGACGCTCTCTACCGAGTAGATAGGAGCTTCGTGCTCAACTCAATACAACTCTCTTAGGGTTATGTTACAAACCTTTCAGGACCTTCTCTGATATACCACGAGGACATTGCGAGGATCGACACTTCCCAGGCCAACCCCATATCAGATTAGGGTTAGGCTGCCGACGGACAGGCAGGACGTAACAACTTTGAGCACCAAAAGCCGAAGGGAAGCGCTATCGATCAATGTCAAGAAAGACTCAGGACGTTGCCGACACAAGAAGTCCATCACGACAACAGCTATCGACTGGAATCACGGAACGAATGAGCAACATGTCGATTAACGGAAGCGGGAAACAATCGACTCCCACTATGAGCACAGCGGGCTCATACGAGTCAACCCACGCACCTAAGATATCCACGCCGGAGACGTTCGACGGGACTAAGGAGAAGTTGGAGAACTTCCAGCTGCAGGTTCAGCTGTACCTCCACTTCAACGCGCACCAGTTTCATAGCGAGGCCGACAAGGTCTTGTATGCCGCATCCTTCCTACGAGGAAGAGCCGCCAGAGGATTCCGAGCATACCTGAAGGACTGGCTCGTCTGCCAGAATTCAGATGATGAACCAGAAACGGAAACCAGAAGAATCTTCCACAGCTACGACAAGTTCGAAGAAAAACTTAATGATCTATACGGGATACCCAACGAAGAGGCACACGCCGATCGCCATATCCGACAACTCCGACAAACCACTTCTGTCGCCGCCTATGCGTCAGAATTCCAAGGATACCAGGCCGATCTCGAGTGGAACGACGCTGCCTATCGTTCGCAGTTTTACCTGGGACTGAAGGATTCAGTCAAGGCCGAATTATCCCGAAACTCCAGCATGACCACGCTCGGTGCAATGATCAAAGCAGCAAAGGAAATCGACGAGAGACTCCAGGAGCTGAGATACGACCGAATCGTACAGCCTGGACACCGGATACCCGCTCGAGGCGGAGGAGGGGGCTTCAAGGCCAGAAGTCAGGACCCTGATTACGGAGATCCAATGGAGTTGGATGCTACCGAACGTACGCGAGGAAGGAAGCTGAAGAGCAAAGGCTTCACCTGCTACGAGTGTGGCAAGGAAGGCCACTACGCGCGGAACTGCAGAAAGAAGAACAAGGTCAGCCGTGAAGTGAACACCATGGCTCGGACAACAGCATACCGGGAATGCGAGGAGAACTCCTCGAAATCCGACTAGTTCGGAGAGACAACCCCGAAGGGCTCATCGAACCGCGGTCTCTTGGTTCGATGACCTAGGCAAAAGAGATCAGCATGACGAACATGGAAACGGGGTTTACTTTGTAAGCTTCGGGACGAAGCTAGGCTAGAAGGGGATGGTGTTACGGATCGTGCTGCGAACACTAAAAGAAGCCCACAGCCACTCGCCTGCCCGGGTAGTCACGTGACAACAGAGCGCTCTCTGCTCTCTCCCGACAGAGCGGACAGAGCGACAGAGCGGACAGAGCGACAGAGCGGACAGAGCGACAGAGCGGACAGAGCGACAGAGCGGACAGAGCGACAGAGCGGACAGAGCGACAGAGCGGACAGAGCGACAGAGCGGACAGAGCGACAGGGCGGGAGAAGCTGTGGGATGCGCTAGGACATAACACTATATAGACGACGCTCTCTACCGAGTAGATAGGAGCCTCGTGCTCAACTCAATACAACTCTCTTAGGGTTATGTTACAAACCTTTCAGGACCTTCTCTGATATACCACGAGGACATTGCGAGGATCGACACTTCCTAGGCCAACCCCATATCAGATTAGGGTTAGGCTGCCGACGGACAGGCAGGACGTAACACACTACTACTGCCTTTTAGGCTCTAATCTGCTTCCTAATCTCTTTATTTGTTTGTTTCTTTACCGCTTCTCTTTCTTCTAGGTTCCCTATCCTAATAGTTACTATCTAGTTAGATGCCTAAGGCTGTAGGGGCAGCCTTAGCATTGTAGGTTAAATTTAGGCTTTTTAGGCCTATATTGCAGTAGTAGAAGCAGCAGCTAGCTACTGCTTCTAGAGGTCCCTCTAGATGGTAGAGAGAGTGTTATCGATGGCCTAGCAGTAGGCCTAGTAGAGGAGAGCCTATTGGGCTCTCTAGAGGAGAGGGAGGAGGGAGGAGGGAGTTTGGGCCTAGTAAGAGTCTAGGGCTTCTTAGATGTCTGCAGCGAGTTTGAGTGTGTTCTTTTGGATGGTTTCACTTACTGTCTGTTTCTCTTAGGTGGTTTGTTGGCCCTAGGGGCCAGCGGGTGGTTGCTAGGGCTCCTAAGGGTGCCCTTAGGTTGGAGGTTGCCAGCCTCTATCCCTCGGGCGCTCTCTGCCCTCGTCGATGTTTTGCTGTCGCTGGGGGTGGACAGCAGCGTATTGAGAGGCCTCGAGGCTCTCCCGCCTGGCGGTTCTCTCGTCGTCGCGCTCATTTTTTCCTCTATCTCTCCCTTTATTAATGAGTTACCAAAATATGTAATCCAAGGACGAGGCTGCTGTATTCCATTAGCGGGCCATGAAGTCTGGGAGCTGTGTCTATTTCAGAAGTCGTGCTCGACTTGCCTGGAGTCTAAGTTTGGAGACTACCACGATTCGTCCAGCGGGCCCCATCCCTTGGGATGGTGGTGGAACATCCGTTTCGACAACTCTTTCAGTTTCCGCTTAGCTGAGGCGGCAGTCCCAGTGTTCTTCTCTTTTGGTTCAGTGTCCTTTGGCTTTGGTTTGATAACAATGGGGTCCACGGAAATGTACCCAAAATCGGTGACATTGTACACGCCAGCCGCTCTCAGCTCCTCGATGCGAAGCTCTACCTGCTTCATGCTTTTGCCATTTCCTCGTGGGCCTAGAATCAGGCCATTGTTTCGTGGCGGATGTAATGCAGAATTGTCACCCGTCAGCGCACGGTCCCAGAAGCTTTGTTGTAGAAGTTGGTGGACCCAGGACAGGGATACATGCCAGTCAGTTCGAATGTCGGCAAATGGAGAGCCTCGTTGCTTGCAGCTGGGATATAGATCTGCTCTGGAGGCGTTCGGATAGTCCTCAATAATGATCATGCCTCCCAAAGACGTCGGCTTATTTCCATCGAAAAAAGAGGCTTACCTTTCCATGCGGACTCGTAGATAAGACCTCCAAAGAGGAAGTTTTCCAGATCGTATCCATTCTCTGAAAATTGCGATGACCCGATGAACATTTCGTCGCACACATGACGGGACTCCTGAAC
The DNA here is from genome assembly GCA_029490675.1 of Cercospora nicotianae. Taxonomy (NCBI): domain Eukaryota; kingdom Fungi; phylum Ascomycota; class Dothideomycetes; order Mycosphaerellales; family Mycosphaerellaceae; genus Cercospora; species Cercospora nicotianae. The sequence goes on along the minus strand of JANQAT010000007.1, from coordinate 3,500,803 downwards.
GAAACTGCAGGTCATGATACTGCAAACTGCAGCATGGGCGAGTTCGTGGACCATAGTCTTTGCCAGTAGGAACGTATGCCAGAGATACGCCGCAAAATCGCCAGATTCTGCTGCACGATACATGTCTCCGATCATGGTGGAGTTCACGCAGATGTTGGTACCACAGCCAGGTAACTGCGAGAACTTGACATCGTAAGATGGGCAGGTTATTGCATATGGTGGGTATTTCTCGTACTTGCACCATTTGGGTAGACCAATGATGAAGGTTACACCGGTCGCGAGCTCATTCAGCATCTTCCGTGTCTGTTCCTGCTCGTCAGTGGTCAGTGAGGCTTTTGGGTCAGGAACAAAATGTTCAACTCCTCCGGTACAATGTGGAAGTGAGTCTCCGACGACCAGAACAGAATGCATGAACGGCAGGGCCTTCTCCAACATCAAGGACGCCAGTCGACAAGCCATGACGGGATAACAACAGTTGTGGTGCATTCTCTCAATGTTTTCGAAGATTGGATGAATTGGGTAACTCAGGTCCGGGTCTCGCACTTCGCTTGCGTCAAATTTCTCGATGCGACCAAACATTCTAGCGTTGTCTGCATCGAGTGGGACAATTTCCGTTATCATCGCATCTGTGGCGTGGAATTCCTTCGATGTGCACATTTGATCTGGACGGAATCGCTGGCCTGCAGCGTGGACGTTTTTGGAAGTTGATCAAATTCGTGTCGAATGCTGTCTCGGTCCTGCCGAAGTCAAGGGGATTTGATGCTGCACAACCTAGTGAGTTTCCATAGATGGAATATATATACTGGGTGGCCTACAATGGCATGGCGCTCTTTGAGAGACTGGTCAAGGCGGAATTGCTTTGATCCATACGAAGACAAAGGCGCCGGCAGAGCAAGACTCCATTGATCAACACGATGACAAAGGGATCGAAGGGCATTGTCACGCTGAAGCCAGCCGGCCATCGAGGACCAGCGTGTAGGTTGCTGCGCAAAGGCAGAGGCCTCATACCAAAGAGACTTGGGCCATATGCAGGAGAGTCGGCATCAAGCCATCTCGGTCGGTCGGTGTCAGCGCCTGCAAAGTCTCCTTTCGGGTCGAATAATCGGGCCATGAGTAGACTTTAGATTTCACTTGTCAGTTGTCACGGATCATGACACGCGTCGCATAAGCTGAAGATCCTCAGCCTTGTCGGCAGTTGGACGGCTTTGCCGCAAGCCATTCAGCCCAGCACGTTTTTCAATGCCCCCTAACTCACACCGATATCTTCCTGGCATTCGGGTCTGTGTACCTGTTTCAGCCTCTGCACCCAAGTGATCGACAATAATAGTCAGGAACACGTTGTAAGTGATTGCAGGCACCGACAATCTCCGGCATTGAGCCTACGTGGCTGCCTCGAGGTGAAGTCAGGAACGGGCAGGGATGAGCTCTTGTTTGGGCCGATCTATCACAAAATGCTCTTCTAGGTCGTGCGAGTGATCGATAGAATATTCATGCCCGACGCACGTGTCGCTGCTGCGAGATGCATTCGCACTGTGATCAATGCATATGCTCTCCTGCGCGACGCATTACTTCGTCATGCCCAACAAGCCGACGTGAGTTGATAATGGACTTCCGGAGCGATGGAGCCGCGGTCACTGGCCTTGCAGCGGGCCGTGGAGCGGACAGCCCTGTTCCCGAGACAAGTGTGGAGGAGGCTGATATCACAGATTAGGAGCTGCCAGTCACATCGCAGCGTCGAGGTCACGTCGTCGTGAGGATTTGTGTATACGACGGCACTTGCTGCGCCCAATATTTAGCGCTTCTCCATGGCGTCGATCAAACTTGATGGCTCTGCAGAGAGGCGAGCCGCTTGGCGGGCTGGGATGGAGAATTATGTATCGATCAGAGTGCCAGCATGATGCATGCGCCGTTGCTCGAACACGTTCTCGATCGATTGGCATCGGAGCGTTTGCTGCATGATGAGCAACACGTCCACAGGGATCGGAGCACGTCGCACAGTTCGCGTGTTTTCGGTCCTGCGAATCGCATACAGGAGGGAGTCGGTTCTGATGATGATGTTGTCGGCGCCCTTCGGTGGTGACAGCGGCACTGATAAGACGGTGCATGAGGAGCTGTATTGAGGCACTTGGCGCAGATAGACGGTATACAGCAGGCAGGCCGGCGGAGGAGGATGGCCGCTCGGCGCGAGATTGCTAGCAGGGCCGCGGCGGCGGGCGGCGGGCGGCGGAGATGGGCATGGTGGCGGTGCTGGTTCTCGTTGCGATGCGATGCCAATGCCGTGGTCCTGGCACGAAAAGAGCGTGGCACAGACAGAAAGACAGGCGTCGATCCGGTAGGTGTCAGTGTCAGGGGAGTTGCTCGGCCGGCAGCCGAGAGCTAGCGGCAGCCAATGTCGTCGCTCATTCTCCACATGCACTCTTCCTCCATTGAACGATTCGGGCTTCCAGCATCACCAACGTGGCCGCGCGACACACGCTCGCTTGCTTGCCCACGACCGCGCTGCCAATTTAGCTCGCACCGCGTGCAACAGCCTCTCGCTCTCGCTCTGTCGTGTCCGTGAGCACTAGGCCCGCCGCGCACACTGGCCTTGCTGGCGCTGGCCGCGCTGGATGCCACCCTCGAAACACTGCACCACTTCCCGGCGTTCCGCGTCCCCGTGGCCGTCTTCAATGGTCAGCCTTGAATGGCGTCTCCTGTTGCGAAGGCGGAGGATCACATCTCGAACCACGTCCCTCCGCGCCACATCCGTCCCAAGCAGCACGAGCTTGCCCATGACGAGCACTTTGCTGCAGATAAGCCCTCTTCCCCCGTCCCATACCTTTCCACAACCTCGACCAAGACGCCGACGACGACTGCCCAACGATCCCGCAAACCTGCCTCTACCGCGCATCACCATGCCGTCCGCCCTCAACTCAATGAGCGAGACTCGATTTTTGCGACTTCATATTCGGGCAGCCCCATAACTGCGAGGTCCTCTCCATCCCCACCGCAGGCACAGAGCTCACCGCTGAGCACCGCGGACGGCATCTACTACAACGAAGGAGGGAGGAGCGGAAGGAGCAACAGCATGGCCACGGCAACAACGACCCTGCCCGCGACTTCTTTTCTGAGCAATGGCACGGATTCGCTCGATTTCGCCCGAGGACACCAGAAACAGGACACGAGCTCGACACGCATCTATCATTCACGTGCTGCGGATAGTCGTCGCCGTCCGACTAGGAGTACACTTGCTTCGCAGTACCAACGACGTTCGCTCTACGACATTCACGATTTGAGCTCCGTATCTACTGCGCAGCCGCTGCCCACCACCATGCATCCGCAGTCACGCCAGGATTCTCCCTTCCGCGCAGATACATTACCAGCTACACCCGATTCGATGCCGAGCAGTCCCGATACCGGTAACACTCAAAGTGCCGAGAGACAGCAGTATCGGTCATGGCGACAGGGAGAAGCAAAGATGCAAGGCCTGACTATTGCTCAATCGCAACGCAAGGCGAGCACCACGGTCCGAGATGACGTGGACAAGGTCATCGACGCCCAATTGCCCCAACCTGAGCCTGTGGCCGCAGTGCGCTCTCGCAAAGCCAGTCACTACTTGGGATTATTCCGAGAGAATGAGCAAGAAGAGAAGCGGGAGACGGAGCGCAAGAAGGCGGGTAGAGCCAACGATGCTTCCAAATCACAGATCTCGCGCGATCTGGAGGAGCAAGCAGATGGGTCAAGCAGAGAACAAACAGTCACAGAAACGATAGAAGAGGAAGACGGCGACTATGTCACGGTATCGAAGAAGGAAATGGCTCAGAGATTGCCCTTGGGATTGCTGGAAGAGATTCGCAATCACCACCACCTTGTGCCCGGCCAATCGCAGAAGATACCCTTTCCAAAGGAGTCCCAGTCGCACGACCATGATCGACGCCTACACGAGCAGTTGAGGAAGGCGGTCAACAAGACCGAAGAGGACGACGAGTCTGACCGCGAACACATCTCCTCCGCCACTTACTATCCTCATCAAGGCGTACAGCTCGGCGACTCGCCAGGTGACGAAGACAGCCTGGACCGAACGCCCAAGATAAAAGCAGTAGATGTCAAAGACAGCCGCAGTGAACCGAGTGCCAATGATGTGCAACTGTCATTGCAAGGTGAGGGTGCACCAAAGTTTCTTCAGGGAATGTCCCGGGTCGCCTCCTCAGCCAACTTCAAAGACTTGCCCAAGCCTGTGCCCGCGCCTGAGTTGCTCATCCACGACTCAGATTACGAGTCAGAATCAGGCTATTCAACTGTATCTGGAGATGACGAGGACGATGTGGAGACCACGCCGACGAACACACCCCATGTCAAAGCTTACGGACGTCGCCGTACGTCGCGCGGCAGGCATGCCGAACAACCGCAAGCACCAGTCGGAGCGGTTGAGCTCAAACCCTACAAACATCAAGTTGGCGGACATACGTCAATTTACAGATTCTCGCGGAGAGCGGTGTGTAAACAACTGAACAGCAAAGAGAACAAGTTCTACGAGACTGTCGAGAAGTGTCATCGGGAACTGCTGGGCTTCATGCCCCGGTATATTGGTGTTCTCAATGTGACATATCGCAAGGAAGCGAAGAAGCGGAAGCAGACTGTGACAGATGAAAATGGCAGCACTCAAGCATCGAGTAGCGATAGCAAGGTACAAGATGGGAATGATGTGGCTGCGGAGAAGTCGAGGAATCCAGAGCATACTCGCATGATCAGCCATTCGATGCAGAACAAGTCATCGTCGGGCATTCCTCAAGTACTACTTGCAAACAACAGACATCTCATTCCAGAGAGCCTTTTCAGGTCGTCTGAACGCTCGGTGCCTGACCTGCATAGGACGCGGTCAACGCCACCGACTCCTTCTGACACGAACGGGATGCCTCAACGTCCAGCACTCAAGCCTGCCCAGTCATGGGGCTTTACTTCTGTGAACGAGCACCTCCGTGACAAGGTGCTGCGGGAAGTCTTCACTCCGCCGGTTATCCACAAGTCACACAGACGTGATCGTGGGCACGGACGTTCGCTGCGAAAGGTTCCGACTTACATTCAGAACGAGCTGTCAGAACGCAACAAGTCTGTCGACGTATCATCGTTTCAAAATTCAGAGAGGCAAGACCTTCGCAAGGAGTGCTTGAAGAGTCCTATCTTGAGGCGAGCACAGCTCAGTGCCGAGAACAGATCAGCATCTGATTTAACACAAGTACTGCTGAAGAAAAACGATGCTCTTAGTAAGAGCGCCGAAAATTCAGATCTCAGTGCTGCGCCTGCTGGTTCGAACGACCGTAAGACACGTCGCCGTCGGCATTCTGGGGAGGGCTGATGCGTAAGCCAACTGATATCGAAGGAACTCGAGGGGACCTCGAGTTTCACGAAGATGCCGAAGAGGACGTTTTTGCTATGGACGATGTCAAGAAAGATCTGCCAACGCATCCTGAGTCACCAGTCGCTAGAGAAGCAGGCACTGCCGACGTAGACCGTGCTAACGATAATGTCAGACGTGACGTGGAGCAGCCGGTGCCTCAGTTGGGCCCGGCAATTGACTTCGGTGTGCCAGAGCCACGCAACCCAGTGAGCTCGCTTGTGGAGCAGGACGAGCGCGTGGAGCATTTCATCTTGCTGGAAGATCTCACCGCCGGTATGCAGAAACCTTGCGTGCTGGACTTGAAAATGGGCACACGACAGTATGGCGTTGAGGCTACTGAGAAGAAGCAGAGATCCCAGCGCGCAAAGTGCAAGTCTACTACTTCTCGTGAGCTTGGCGTCCGTGTCTGCGGCATGCAAGTTTACAACGTCAAACAGCAAGGCTACGACTTTCAAGACAAGTATTATGGACGAGATCTGAAAGCTGGCGAGGAGTTTCGCGAAGCTTTGAAGCGTTTCTTCTTTGACGGAATTGGCCATGCACAGGCACTCAAGCATATCCCGACAGTGCTTGATAAGATCGACGCACTCGAAGACATCATCCGCAAACTGCCCGGATACCGACTATACGCCAGCAGCTTGCTCATGATATACGATCGTGGAGATGCCGACACCAATGGCAAACTTCGCGAGAATGAAGGAAGCGATGCTCCAGTGCCTGGCATCAAACTTAAGATTGTTGATTTCGCCAATTGCGTAACTGCCGAGAGCCTATTATACATTCAACACAAGCCCTGTCCTCCAAGAAACCCCGATCAAATCGATCGCGGATACTTGCGCGGATTGAGAACACTGAGATTGTACTTTCAGCGCATTTACACGGACCTGCACAACCAGAAGTACGTGGAACGAGGAGAAGGCGAAGGCATGGCTATGGATCAGCGCGGCATTGGGCATGGCATTGCTCAGCAGAAGGGCTGGACGGAGAGAGTCATGGAAGATGATCCGGGAGAGGTCAGTGTGTGAAGAACACATGCTGTGATTTTGGAATCGCGTTGGAATATAGAGGGGCGGGCAAAAAGTTGCGCAAGCTACGATTGGGGCGGTTACGAGTGATGGCCTTCATTTGCTCTTCATCGCGATGGCGCTTCATCAAGACTGGAATTGGTTTTGCGCGGTTTTGTAAATGTTTTAGCATGGCGTTGGGGGTGCTTTGTTTCTTTCTTCTTCAGAGACTGTGAGGGAATTTTGGGCATTTGGGTGGAATGGGCAGGTCGGCTGGGATGGGATGGTATGGGTTTGCTTCGTTGCGCATATACCACTTCGCAAGGCTTGTGTGCTTAGGTAGGAGAATATGTATTATGTGATCGTGCACACTGCTGAGCCTGCTAGTTCAGGCGCGGTACGTTTTTGAAAGTACTGAAATGCTTTTATCTCAGCAAAATGGGTTGCCTGCTATCTGGCTCTGCAGTCTGCACCTCGCTTTGCGGATGCTGGGATATTGGCAAGCACGCCACAACCTGGTCGCGTGAGTTCGTATCAGCCACATTGAGCATGGGCCTTTGTCACCACATCTGCACATTCATGTGGGCTTTTCGCCGCCTTCACTTGCCCAAATCCGCTATTTCACTAGTGGCGGAGCTGACCCGGTAAGCCTGGAAACGCGTCTTCTCCGTTACCTTCTCTGCTTGCCTGACCCCGCCCGCAGTCTGCAATGGACGCCGACGCAGTTGACCCAGTTGTAACTAGGAGCGCATTGCCCTCCCGCAAACCACGGGCTAGATACACTGCCAGGAGAGGCGATCATGCACAATTCGTTGCACGTCTCGCCAAGCGTGATACTTCCAACGATTCAGAAGACAATGATAAGTCTCCACGTCCGCGGAAGAGACAGACTGCCAGGAGAGGCGATCACGCAGGGTTCCTCGCACGTCTCGCGCGCAGGAATTCGAAAAGTGACGGAAATTCAAGCTTGGCCAATTCAGAAGGAGAGGGAATCTCACATTCAAGTAGACAGCAGACTGCTCGGAGAGGCGATCATGCAGGGTTCCTAGCACGCATGGCACGTAGGAATGAGCAGCGCGAAGAAGCTTCCCAGTCTGCAAGCAAGGTGAGCGAGGCGGAACCTTCGACCGGAAAGGAAGAAAAAGCACATATAGACGAAGAAATCTGGACCGAAGAAGACGATTCGTATCAAGAAGAAGAACCAAGCTCATCTAGCTCACCAAGTTCATCGAGCGAAGAAGAAGATGATGGCCCTCCGCAACCACGAGCAAAGCAGACTGCTAGGAGAGGGGACCATTTAGGATTCCTGGCGCGACAGGCCGGCAGAAGCTCAATCACCAATGAACACTCCAGTACTCGAGAGGCTGGAAATGAAAGGCATCCAGGCCCACGGAAGCAGCAAACTGCTCGGCGTGGTGATCATGCAGGGTTTCTTGCGCGCATGGCCCTCCGAAATGAACAGATTACCAAAGTAAGCGGTCCCTCAAATGAAACACCAGGTCGTCCGAGTCGTCCGGGAAAGTCGAAAGCACGTCGGGACGGGTTGACAGCCAGTGACTCGAAGCGCTCCGTTCAGGATCGTGTTAGTGATCCCATCGCAGAAACAGACTGGGACATTACAGGTGACTGGGAGATTGAATGCGACACGCTCGCCAACTGGAGTGGTTACGGCCCGCAAAAACTCAGCCTGGCGATATATCATGATAAAGCGCAACCGGGCGGCTACATGGCCTTCTTTGACTTCCACATCAGCGAGGGTATCATGCGTATCACTTGTCCGACACCGAGGACCACGGACAAGAAATTACGAGCGACCTACGTCTATCGAGGAAGAGAGACAGGCGAAGGGGAGATTCTGATCGGGTCAGACAGTCGAATGTATAAAATCGTGTTCAAAGATAGTGGGACGAGGCTGAAAGGGAAATACGCTGGTGCAGGCTCTGAGCGGGTTACTTTCACAGGATCGAAAGTGAAAAGAGGATTGCAGCGTCGAGCCTCGAGCACAGATCGGTGGGAGTCTTTCTCAGAAGAGGAGTGGGCAAGGGCTTCAGTGGGTCGATGGGGTGGATGGGTAGGATGACTTCTCATTTTCGGCTGCAAGCTTAAGTTGAGTGTATCACCTTCTGGACTGGATTTCATGGGAATCGCATGTTATGCAGCTAGAAGCGCGTCGATTGCCCGCGAGTCCCTCAGGTTGGGAATGAGAGTGAAGGACCCGGCAACTCTGGAGCTCGTGTCTCTGACGAAGCAAACGCTCTAGCCACACCCTTCTACATTACGGTCGTCTACCCTTTTTACAGGGAAACATTGGCGACCTCGTCAGCTGGATCTTACCCTAGAGGACATTGGCGGCAGCCTTCAGAGATGTCAACGCATGGAGAGTGAGCAGCTCTCCATGCTTCCGAGGTCTCCGTGGACATTCACTTCAATTCACCACCTTCGCTTAGTCACTGGTGGCGGTCTCGATCACTCTACTTGAGAATCTGTCTTGTCCGCGACACACTCAAATCGCACTTCCCCTTCAACACAAAGTGGATGTAACAGGGACCGAAGTCGACATAATGGGGTCGTATTTCAGTGCCCCATCGCCACCCAGTCCCAAGCCACGAACCACGCAGACGGCCAGACGAGGCAAACAACTGGCACTCCTTGCACGAGCGGCTTCTCGTGAGAACGAGAAGAATGACAAAGATGCCATTGTCACGAATTTATCAAGCAAACAACAAAAACGTCCATATCAACGAGGAACGCAAACTGCCAGAACAGGCGGACATCCGGGATCTTCGACGCGCGTGGCTCGCAAGATGGAGCAGGAGCAGGAGCAACATCACGACTACTCGGTCTTCTTGTACGGAGATCGCGACGAGGAAGATGATGAATATGATACAACCTACGAGTTTCATGAAGCAGACGATGTCGAAGAAGAAGAAGAAGCAGCCGACGACGACGACGAAGAACTGCGTGACGAGGCGGACTATCTTCTCCGCTCGGACGCAGCGGAACACAACACCCACATCACCGGCGACTGGCACATCGAATTCGAGTCACCCAACAACTCCTGGCTCACACCTCTGAATGGCCTGACCATGAAGATATCCTGCGACACAGACCGACCGGGCGGATACATGGCTACTTTCAACTTCAAGATCATCGAAGGCGTTATGCGCATTACTTGTCCTACGCTAGAGGGTGCGGCTCTAGGTGCGGCTCAGAAGGAGTTGAGAGGAAGCTACAAGTTCAGAGCTATCGAGACGAGCGAGACCGGAAAGAAAGTTCCAGCGGAGTCGAATGCGGGCTGTGAAGATTTTCCGATCACATTCAGATACGGCATGGGCGTGTCTAAGGTCGAAGGAGCAATTGCGGGCATTCATTTGCAGTACGTCACGTTCACGGGTACCAGAGTCAGAGAGGCATGGCAGCAGCAGGAGGCTTCAAGTTCAAGCACGGAGCAGTGGGAGTCACTGTTCTCGAAGGGAGACTATGAGCCGGTGGAGTTCACTGACTGGGAATGAGCTCCCCGGAGATTGGAGGTTGGAAAGTGTTCTGAATGTGTACGTCTTGCGAATGTCGGAGAATTGCCTGCCATGCAGCAAACGGGCGGCCTCCTGAGTTTGTCTCATGATCAGCGAGCTCGAAGTTCATGCTTTGTCGAAGTAAACTAGCATCTTCTACCAACTTTATTCATGTCATGAGCTTTTACTCATCGCCTCACAATCCCTTCCCCCCCCCCCCCCCCCATCAATTCTTCGTCGCCCCCTTCACAGCCGCCACCTCGTCCTCCAACGGCAAAATATCCGGCACAGGTCCCACAGGCGTAATCCCAAAAGGATTAATCTGCGCATGACTCTTGGTATAATGCTTCTTAATATGCGTAAACTCTGTCGTCTCCCCAAACGCTGGAACCTTCCAGTACAACTCCCTCATCCACTTATGCAGATTCGGATATCCTGATCGAATGTCCCGAATATTACATTTGAAATGCTGGACATAGACGGGATCGAATCTGATCGCAGTCGTGAAGAGACGGACATCAGCTTCCGTGATGCGAGAGCCGTGATAGTACGGTCCGTCGCGAGGTTGAGACAGGTGTTGTTCGATTTTATCGAGAGAGGAAAAGAGGGTTTTGACGGCGGATTCGTAGGCTTCTTGAGTTGTAGCGAAGCCGGATTTGTAGACGCCGTTGTTGACGTCGTTGTAGGTCCATTCGTTTGTAGCTTCGATTGTGTCTTTGAGATCGGAAGGTAGGAGGTCGATTTTCGCTTTATCTTCTGAGAGGAGGTGGTCGAATTCGTGGTAGAACATGCGGATGATTTCACTGGATTCGTTGCTGACGATTTTGCGTTGCTTGACGTCGTAGAGGGTTGGGACTGTGAAGCGGCCGGAGTAGTCGGGTTCGTTTTCGAAGTAGATGTCACGAAGGTGAGTGTATTCTTTGTGGATGGGGTCGGGTTGGGTGAATTCTCCAGGCTCCTTTTCGTCTGGGGTGGCGAACCTCCAGCCTTTCTCGCCGAGATGCCAGTGGACTGATGTGTAAGGGATGATGTCTTCAAGGCCCTTGAGCTTGCGTACGATCAAGGCTCGATGTGCCCATGGACATGCGTAGGAGACGTAGAGATGGTAGCGGCCCTTCTCGGCTGGGAACTCGGCATTGGGGTCTTTCGACACCCAGTTTCGGAAGGAAGAAGTTTGTCTCTTGAACTCGCCAGACTTGTCTTTGGGATCAACCCAGTTCAGAATTGACTTCTTATCAGACTGTAGCAAGGATGTCAGTACATACCTATTTTGACAGAGAATTTGCCTTCTTTCGGCGCCTCACTTACGGACGCCATGATTGTTCTGGAGTAGGTTTTGCTGGGAAGCTGTTTATTGATCAAGGAAAGGCGATTGCTTGCAGTCCTGAGCATCAATTGAGATGATGGTTATGATCTTCGTTATTTGCAGAAGGCGTGAAGTTATAGCATAGCTCGTAGCTTACAGAGCTCAATCATCGGCGCCGACGTCCAGAGACTTGATGTGGTCATGATTACATGATGCCTACTAATTGCTGCTAAGTGACGACTAATTGTCCGATCTCGGCCAAAATTCATGCTAAAGCTTTTGCCCCTCCAAAGCTAGCCTCTTTCCGGGTCCGAAATGTAACGACCTTGTTGTTCTTACACACATTCACAATCCTCTTAACTGCGCACGATGATTCCCGCTCAAAGGTAGTAACTGCATCGGCGGTACATCCAAGTCCGCCATGCCAGACGACGCAGTGCTCATGGGGCTTGGCGCGACCGCCGGTCTGACCCGATCAATCTCATTGTAAAATTGCCTCAACGCGTCTTCGTTCTTACAAAACGCTTTGAAGTGTTTCTGGACCGTATCAACAGTCACATCTGGACGGTCGAACTCAGTCGTTGGCCTCATAGTAGACGTTAATTTGCTTGTTGCAAGACGGTTGGGTAGCAAATAGAAATCGCCAACGTCATTCGCGAGGATCTGCGCGAGGACCAACCCAGATTTGTGCACGAACTGAGTGTATTGGTATGAAGGCGGACCGAAGGAGTATCGCACATTGATTGAGGTGGTGAAAGTGCTGGCTGCTTCATAGTCGAGGACGAAGTCAAGCTTTTTCAGCAGACGTTTGTGATAGGCCAAAGGATCTTCGACTGTACGCGGAGAGAAAGTGTGTGGCTCCATCAGAGGTGTGGCAAGAACTTTGTCAGGTGGCCGCACGACGAGTTTGACTGGCTGTGGTTGGTCATATGGGTGATGCTCTCGGAATTTGCAAGCTTCCTGGAGAGGCACTTGCATCAGTTTCAACCCATAACCTTCGACAGAGCTTGACCAGCGAGCAATGGCTTCCCGAATCAGTTTCGCCGATGTTCCAAGCCATTCAAGCTGGATGTGGTAGCAGTTCTCTGGGTTGTGAATGCGGTCGTAATGCAAATCCATGATCTGAAGGTGGTCAGATTTCTTCTGCGGATCAACATTAAATTGCATCGACTGGCTAAGCATGATTTGTTTCGGCTCAGTGGGATATAGACCGGGTGTGCCTTTGTCGGACGATGAGCTCGAGTCGGTGGCGCTGATGCCGCTTACAGGTCTCAGCATAGGTGACTTCATGGAGTCAGTCATGGGTGTGGGAGGTATTGACCTCCATGGCGCTTTGCTGAACAGTCCAGTGGTGTTTGGATACTCCGTAGTCCTGTAGGCGCTGCTGATTTGATAGAAGTAGTGGCCGTCTCGAAACTTGTGCTTTTGACGCACATGAGAAAAGACACCGCGACTCATCAGCTCGTTGCCGACATTGACAGCATCCTCGCGTAGCTCCAGATCTCTGAAGACACCGAGTAGCCACGTTGTCATCTCATCACCTCTGAAACATTTCAGATGTGTCACAGTCAGCCATCGTCTATCGCGCACTTCTACGCCATACGGCGGAGGTTCTTGCATCTGTTTGACCAGCTTGACGATGTCGAAGTTACTGCTGTGATGCTTCTCAGCTTCTGAGAACAGAGAAGCATCGAGGTCACCCTCTTCGAGTTGACTAGAAAGAGCAGGGCCATGCGCATTGACAACGACACTTGGATCTCGAGTCTGGTACTCAATCGCCAGCGGGTTCGGATCGCGCTCAGCCGTGTACGGTGTGGATGCGGACTTCTTCACTGAGACCTGGTGCGATTGGTCTTCCGCGGAAAAGTATCGCTGGCGTTGCCATAATTGTGTCAATCGCTGGATACCCTCGATGCGCCGCTCCTCATCAGAAAGACCTCCTAGCCGGCTTTGGTAGTCTGTTTTCGATATGTCTACCGGCAAGAGGACAAGCCGTACTTTAAAAGTGACATTGATTTCTGGAAGAGGTGCTAGGCGTAAGATGTGCTCGTCAAGCTCTGTCCAATCTGTGATTGGGGCCTCTGAGTGGTACGAGATCTCCGGCTTGATGTTGAGACCGAGAATAGTACGCATCTTTGGCTCGTAGGATGTAACATAGTGTTGCGACTCCAGATCTTCACTTCCAATGCCTGATTTTGGCGAGTACTGCACAATTTGCACTTCGAAGTCCGAGATGCGCTGGATCTCGTGGTACCACCGTCCCAACGAGAGTAAGATAGGCCTTCCTTTACTTTGAACAATCTGCTCACCGCCACTGTTCCTGATCGCCACAATCTGGAAGCCACGAATAAGACGCACGTCAATCAGTCTTTCCACAAGTATACTCGCGGACTCTTCTTTGAGCCCACTGGAGTCACTTATGACATGCCGTTTGACCTGCTTGCGGTAGTAGAATTCGAGCTCAGCTGGCGATGGCTTATACTCCGAAGTAAGTGGCAAAGCAGCAGGAGCGCACATCGACGACCACTTGAACGAGCCAGTGCTCACGGGACGTGGAAAGACATGCTGCCACTTGCGGTATTGACTTGCCACTCGCATGTTGTCTCTTCGAGGATTGCAGGGATTCAAAAGCATGACCCATGGGGACATCATGTCCAGTGCCTCGTGTGTCGAATCGTGCCGGCTTCTGCGACCAAAGTTCGAGCCACCTCCCTTTGGCGTAGTGGAGAAAGAGGTGTCATTCTGCAGAGCCTTGGTGACTGTAGTGTTCTCCATATTTTGCTCCAGAATCTTGACGAGTTCATCGCTTTCCGACCCTCTTCCTTTGTTGGGCGTGTGTGCGTGCTGCTCAGACTGTATTTCAATTGGCTTTGAGATGTGATATGGGTCTGGCTCACTGAACTGTTGAGAGATCATGCTCTGTTGTGACGGTTTTCGTCTCAGGCTGGCTTGGAAGGCCTTTGCAAGCCCACTGTTTTTGTCGCTTGCAGTTATAGAGGCGAGGGAAGCCGCATAATTGATCTCCTTCTCCTTCTCCGCGTGCTCGACCGACAATGTTGTGCTCGCCACGCCTCTACTCGGCGCCAAACCTTTGGGTCCAAGGCTGATCTTACGGCCTGTCTGCATCAACGGATGGGGCGGTAGACGATTTCTCTTCGCGCCGTAAAGAGCAGCCTTAGTTGCGCTGCCAGTGGTGTCAGGTGCAGCGATCTCAATTGGACGACTCTTCTCGGGGCTCGCCTTTTTGGGCTTTTCATGAAAAGGCAGGCCACGGACAGTATCCGCCGAGCCCATCGATGGCTCCAAAGAGGGCACTCTCACCAGATTGCGCAGCGCTGCAGGCTCCTCGCCAAAGACTTGATTGTCGTGAGAATCCATGACGCCAGTATCAATTTCACCGAAGCCAGAGTCCTTCAGGAAAGGTAAAGCGATGTCATGAACAGGTTCTTCCGTTTCCGACAATGTCCATGTTGTCAATTGCTCTTCGAGAGAGGTATGCCAGTACGAGATGTCGACCCAGTGTGGTAAAGCATACTCTGTAGTCCCATCGTGATCGTAACGGAACAACGGCACTGGGTGCAGTGGCCTCGGTGAAAGAGCAACGATGTCCACGCCGATGCTATTGCCAACAAGCAAATCAGTAGTCTGCTTGAGCAGCGTGTGGTCCGCATCAAAGACCCCTATTCCAGCTGTGATGGCAATAATTGAGGTGCCGGTGCTCATCAAATGTGCGTCGTTCTGATCATCTGCGAAGTCCATAGCTGTCAGATGGATGGCTTCGAGTATGTTGCTTTCTGCCGCAAGAGAAACTGATCTTGACAGAGTCAAATCGTTGAATGCCTTCTTTATCTTGTGCAAGATGTCATTCCACGTGATACTGGTGACTTCGGACACCAACAGAATGTAAAAGTCCTCGCCATGCTGGTGGGTCTGAGAGTTGCGCTTGCTTATGCCATCGGTTCCCGTAGCACGTCCAAATAAGATGACAGATGCAAGGTGTCGCGCTTTTGCCCTCTCCCACTTCTGAAACAGCTCCTGAAGGAAGTCATCTATCAGTCGTTCATACATGAGAGATCCATTGCTCCAGCCTTCGAGCATTTCTCTCGACACTTCGATGAGAATGGAGTAGCGGGCGCTTCGACTCCTGAATATGGGCTTCGTATAAGGGTGTGAGACGAAGGCAGAATCCACGTTTTTGCCCGCTACCCAAATCTGCTCGACGTCGGCAATCACAGAGCCAAGATACTTAAGCACCTGACCTTCAAACATAACCGTGTCTTCAAGACATTTCATCAACTGCCACATATCCGCTCGGGACAGATATTGATCGCGGAAGAATATTTCAACATGGGTTGCGGTCGCCACGTCGGTGTCGTCGATGAGCTGGATCTTGCCTTGTGTCCTGTTCTCGAATCCAAAGAGAGAAGCCAAAGAGACATGGATCGAGATCTCATTCGCGCCACTGGCCTGGCCAGCAGGACATATGCAGAGCGAGCGCGCACCTGGAGCAGATAGGTATGCAACTTCGCCGACATGCATTGCTCTCGGACCAGCGAGAACGTCGAATCCGGAGACACGGTCATCGTGAAGCACGATGGTGCAAAGCTTTTCCACACCATCACCGGCCATTATGTCTGTCCTCAGGAAGACCTAGGGCGGAGAATGGGATTCGATTTGTGGAATCCAATTGTTTTACGTCGGATGCCGCTGTAGATGTATCCTAGCCCGCAGCAATGCAGGCGGTCGATGGGTACTGCAAAACTTCATGGCTGGTCATCTATTCCAAGCGGACCGAATCTTCATGGAGGGAAGGAGAGGGAGCAAGAAGCATAGCAGTCGTCAATGATGTCGTGCAGGCGATGAAGACGCGAAGTGCGTGAAGTGGAGTCGCGTGTCGGAAGCGTGGGGAACCACAACTCGCATCCCTGATGGAATGCAGGACTTTGTATCGTCACTTATCGCCAGCGCCACACTCTGTTCCCACATATCAACAGACACTCGTTCATGATGTTCCTCTTTGCATTCGCTGTAGCTACGGCAGGCCTGCTACAGCATGTCCAGGCGCATGGCGACCATGCCCATGAAGCAGCGCCTTCCGTAGACGCCAACGCCGACTGGGCGACAAGGCACATGGCGGGTAAGTAGCATCTTGCACTTTGATGGTCATCTCGCTCGGATAGCACTGACCGGCTGTACTAGAGGAGCATCACATCGCCGACTTCGACGCCGGCTCCTTCTTCAACCTGCACGATTACGACTCCTCCAACTTCTGGACCATGGACGACCTACTCAAAACATATGGCCTCCGCGACGAAAGCACAAACAACATCTCGGAAGATGATAAACGTCGCGGCGTCCAGCGAGTCATCGAGATGTATGATCGTGACCTGGACAACCGAATCTCGTTCGCCGAATACACTATTGGAGTTGCGCAAGGCATCATTCTTCCTGATCTAGGCTACGGACCAGGTCACCACGGAGATGACGAATACGAGTATGAGATCCATCACTGGGAGAAATACCATGACGAGAATACGAAAGAGGAGGATTTGACACATCCGGAGGACATTGAGCATTTCAGGAAGCATGAGGAGATGGAGGCGGCGCAGGAGAGACAGGAACAGATGGATCGCATGCCAATCATCGAGTCTAACATTCCAGCCAAGTTTCGGAGGAAGGAGTTATAGGGAACATGAAAGAGCAGAGAAATCGGCAGATGCCCTTGGTGAAGCCAACGCCTGGCTGGAGGAAAATTTCTCGGGAGCAGGACACTCGTCTTCCAGCAGAGAAGTGACTCAAGGCGAAGAGAAACAGCATGAGTCGAAGGTGCCATCTATGAATATGAATAAGGAGAAGGTAGACACGCCTCGATTCCAGCGCCAGTGGTACTGGGTTGCCTTGTCCATCCTCTCCTGGGGAATCTTCTGGCGCTTTGCAGACGAACATGGAGAGAACGTCCTGGCACGCAGCCTTGCATGGTTCACGGTGCTGGTCGCCGTACTCCTGGCATCCCTCATGTGATTGTTGAGGCTACGAGGCACGAAGGGACCGAGTCTACGAATGCACGACTTTGCGATTGTCACGAACAGGAACCGGCTGGAGCCGCACATTCAGGGCGCTATTGCGCAACTCCCACATGTACAGTACAGTAGAAGTGCAGCAGCATTGTACAGTAGCGTGGTCTTTAGCATGGGGGTTGCCCAGCTATCCCATGCTAGGGCACCGGATCAACTCGCGATCTGTAGGACAGTTCCCGAGGTGATGTATACATCGGCTCACTGCCCCCAACACGTCCCCAATCGTTCTTCTCTCATCTCTCGTGATTTTTGGTATGACTGCCAGCAATACGCGTGCTGGTTCACTCGGCACAAGTAATCTAGAGCCGCCGATTAGCGTTTGCCCGAGGCTTGGCTTCGCCTTAGCCATGACAGAATTGAGCTCGTGACATTACCAGCACGACGCAAGGTCCTCTTTCACGAACGGAGCCACTCTTATTCCCAGTCATAAGTATTCCCTTTCACCTTCTCACTCACTCTCCCATATCCATACCGTCATCCCATCTCATACACATAGCGCTCGTACAGCACGTTCTAAACATGTTCTCGAACCCATTGAAGCGAAGCTTCCTCTGTCTTACAGCGGAACCAGGGACCGTCTGCGCCGGCCTCCCCACCAAGAAGCCTCGTGCAGCAGCAGTACCAACAACACAGCATCAAGCCACTGCACCTGCGGCAGTTCCTCCCAAATCTCAATTCCTATCTCTCCCCGCCGAACTCCGCAACGAAATCTACAACCATGCCCTCGTCCAATCCTCCCCCATCTCTCTACCATACGCGTACGAAACTCGCAGCACGACGCGTTCTGCCTCCAGCAGAAATGGCTTAGGTTCAGCGAAAAGTACAGCGACGACATACTCCGGCGAACCGCCTTTCCTTCGGACCTCTCGTCTCATCCGCTCCGAAGCAACACCCATCTACTATGGCTGCAACACCTTCAGCGCGCCCAGCCCCGCCTCCGCGCACAAATTCCTGAAACCGCTGAGCTCGGCGAAGATGAGCATGTTGCGTTTCTTCCGGCCTGTGGAATTGGCGTTGGAGTTACACGGGAGTCTACAGGTGAGGAAGAGGTGGGAGGAGAGCGTGAGGAGGACGGTGAACCGATTAGTGAAAGATGTGGGGAAGGGTAGTCTAAGGTGGGAGAGTTTGCAAGTCGGTGTGAAGAGTAGAGACGAGGGGACGAGGTGGCTTGGTCTGAGGGAGGTGGGATTTGGGGTGAAGAGGGAGGGAGATGGGTGGAGATTGCTTGGGCCGGAGGAAGAGGAGGGGGCTATGGAGGGGTCGTGGCGACCTGATGGGATGAAAGAATTGGCCCCATGGAATTATTCGATCACATGCTTTCGAAGAAATCTGAGTCATTTGGTACAGGGATGGACAAGTTGGGGATTCGCGGTTTGCACGCGAATCTTGTTTGGCCTCCAACTCCTGGCCAGTTCGCGCGCTGGTACCATTGAGCACCAGGTGCTCTGGTCTTCTCATCATGCTTTCCGGAGACACCATACTCTTGGGATTGGGGAACCTGCGCCGAAAGGTAGCGGGCGATGACGATGACGATCAGAAAGCTCGCAAAACACATCATGAACTCTCATTGCATCTTCGAAGGGTTTGGGAAAAGAGGTTGCATGAAAGCATTGTATTCATAGGCACTGCATGTTTCCTACGGTGCAGCTTTGCTGGCGATGTTGTGTTGGGCCAACAAGGTCCCAGACATAATTCTAATCAAGAAACCGATTTCAATAACTAGACCAAGTGCAAAAGAGCGTGCTCAGTGGTTCCTTCGAGTCCTCGCTCCCATCTAGACTCTGCTTTTGTTCATCACTCTATTCGTCTTCTGATTCCTCCGGGACATCGGGAAGCTCCTCATCCTCTTCAAACGGCGGGATCTCTTCTTCATCGGACTCTGCGTTCTCGTGAGTGGTTCCTGATCGCTGTGCCGTGCTTCTGGTCTGTCTGGTCGATGAGACATGAGTAGACTTGGTCTTCCGAAAGCGTGAAGCTCGCTTGATGGCCGGAGGTTTAGCTGGTGTCTGCTCGACATCGTTTTCCTTTTCGTCGTTGCTCTCGCTGATTGCCGACGCTGCTCGCGCTCTGGTACGACGAGGAGAAGTCACTGCAGGGGTAGATCGAACCTTCTGACGACTTGAAGCTCGTGTGGATGCTGAAGGTTTTGCTGGGTCCTGCATGATCTCATCGTCACCTTGTTCCTCCTCTTCATCTTCGGGCTTTTCGGGTGCTACGGGCTTTCTGATTTTGTCCGCATCGACAGCGGCCAGGTGAGCTGATAGCAAGCTCTGGTTGCGAGAAGGTCGTGCAGGTACTGGAGCTTTGGTGGACTTCTGGGCCGCTTCGGCGTCCTCATCATCGTCCAGCTCCCTCGCATCTTCCTCATCCTTCGATCCTGCGGCAGTTCTGGCTCTGGTCTTTCTCTGAGACAGGGTAGGCTTGGATCCCTGTTTTGCGTTGGAACGTTGCGCACTTGCTGGTACTTTGGCCGGAATCTCTTCGATCTCAACATCCTCCTCCTCTTCCTCCTCATCACCACTGGAGATTTCAATGGGCTTCTTGCTTGGAGTCTTAAGCTTGCCAAAGGGCTTGTTGTCAACTTTGGACCTCGTGCCATACGTACGGAGAGGGTTCGATGGCTTCGCTGGCTTTTCGAACAATTCACCGTCGCCATCTTCCATCTCCTCATCTTCCTCCACATCGTCTTTGGCCATCGTAGCTTCGAACTCCTCCACCTTGTCACGCCTGGACCTGAGATTCCTGCCAGACTTCATCTCTTGCAATTTTGCTTGTTTCTCCTTGCGAGCCTGTTCGCGGTCTCTCTGTTCGATGTGCCTTTGCTGCCATTCTGCGGATCCCATCGAGCCGAATGTGGCTTTCTTTTTGCCTTTGCCAGTCTTTCCTGGAGCTTTCGTGATCGGTTCCCACTCCTGGTTCTCTCCATTCGACTTCTCTTTGCCCTTGGCCTTTGGCCGCTCTTCCTCAGCCTTGCCCGCCTCTTTTTCTCCAGCTTGGCTGTTCGATGAGCCTGCACGATCGCCAGCCCCATCTCCCCTTTTCTCTCTTTCCTCCCGCTCTCGACGGAATCTATCCGCCGTAGCTTGTCGCCAACAATCGCCATCCAGATAATGCGGCCATGAACGACTCGAAATTTGATCCAGTTCTTTCCTCGTCGCTTCATCAACCGAGCTTGTGATCCTTTCAAACAATGCCATATTCGTGGCCAGTTCCTCAGTAGTGTATGGTTCTTGGCGTTCTTTGTTGGGTCGATCGATGTCGTACCAGAGAGGACTCGTGCTATCTCCAAATCGACCGCTGAACTCTCGCTGTAGAGCATGTTGAGTACCTTTCCAGTCGGGAAAGACCGTCGTGAAGACTTGGTGGACGAGCTTCCTCTGCTTGGAGAGATTCCATTGTGTGTAGAGGAGGAGAAGGACGCGAAGCTCTTCTTCTGAACAGGTTTGTTTGGGCGTCATGGTGAGGGCCTGGAGGTCAATGATTCTACAGAAGTCAATATCGACAATGGAGGGGTGAAAATACAGTGTATATACGCCACGGAAGCGTTTTGATGAGGAAGCAAACGACATCTTTGTTTCCGAGCAAGCAGAAAACAACCGAGTCATCTAGTGAGTGCTTCCAGATAAGTGCGTAGACATGTCGAACCTCGAAAATTCGCACAGATACCGGTCGACTTTGCCACACGACCACTCTAGGTCATCTTCAGGTGGTCTTGTTGATGAAGTCGATCAGCCCGACACACGTCGTACTCCTGTTGAATTTGTTGCATGAAAATTGCAGGATTCAGCAGATATTTGACAAAGCTGTGGCAATTCTGCAACCGATCCTCTCGAGTTGAAGCAAACTTGACTGGAAATCGCGATCGCTACTCAATCGTCATTTGTTCTAGGTCTGTGAGGCCCCAATGACTACAGGCAGGCAGAACTATCCCCAATCAGATCAAGATATAGTATAGAGCCTTGATCGAAGAGGCTCAAGCGTTGGCACGCAGAGACCGCGGTGGGGAGGATATGGTCGGAAAGGTAGACATCTTGCTTGATCTGATTCGGCGTCTGTTTGCTGGCATTGAAGCATTCACGTTGTAGCTTGCCACTGTAAGTCATTTGAACTGCCGTACCCAATGAGCTTTGTATCTCCAATGTGTGCCCGTTGGGATATGCAATGAAGAAGAGAAGGAGCGAGGTTGGCCCATGCTCTCGGCACTGCGAACCGTGCGCAGAACATTCTTCACTTCACGACGTCACCGCTCCGATAACTCCGGAGAATGACTTCTCTTCAACACCGACGAAAGTAACTGAGCGGAAAGCCCGCGCCTCGAAGCGCAAATCCGGACGAAAGTCGGCCATGCCATCTTCAGAGCGACTTAAAGCAACAGGCAGCTTCGCTAGCTCTTCGGTTTCGCGCTGTAGGGAAGTGGAGCCTTCAACGTCACCAAAAGGCAATTACTCAAGAGTGTAGTACACGAATATACATATAGGTTAAAGCTCGATGATAATGGCTGCATCGACATAAACTTCCAAAAGTGATACACTTCTCCTTCATCTTTACACAACAATGTCGTCTTCAATTCCCAAGACCCAAAAAGCCCTCAAATGCTTCGCGCCCAAGAATGCCAAAGTCATCACAGATGCCACTGTACCCGAACATCCCGAAGACTACTTGCTGGTCGAAGTAGACTCGATCGCACTCAACCCAACAGATTGGAAGCACATCGACTTAATCGCAAAACCTGACTACCACCACACCGTAGGCTGCGACTATGCCGGAACAGTAGTCTCAGTCGGCTCCAAAGTCAACAAGAAATTCAAACCCGGAGATCGCGTAGCAGGCTTTGCGCATGGCAGTAAACACGAAGACCCAGAATCAGGCTGCTTCGCCGAATACGCCAAGGTCAAAGGCGACATTCAGGCGCATATTCCACAGAACATCAGTTTCGAAGAAGCTGCGAGCTGGCCTACAGGAATCAATACTGCCGGACAAGGAATGTATGGACCTGATGGGTTGGGATTGCCATGGCCCAATGCACCCGCGAAGGAGAAATTTCCTGTCCTCATCTATGGAGCTTCGACGAATACTGGTCTGTGGGCGATCCAGTATGCGAAGTTGAGTGGGTTGAGAGTTATTGCCACGTGCTCAGAGAAGAACTTCGAGGCTGTCAAGGAGCTCGGCGCCGATGAGGTCTTTGACTATCGCGATGAGAACTGTGGGGAGAAAATTCGTGAAGCGACGAATGATCAATTGAAGCACGCATTTGATTGTGTTTCTGAGGGAAGTAGTATGGAGGTAAGTATCGAGACACTCAGCTTTCACTCGAGATCATAGCCGTTTCGAATCCGGTGCGAGACATATTGCTTACTTTCGGCAACAGATCTGTGCCAAAGCACTCAGCAGCGAAGGCTCCGGAGCACAATACAACGCCCTCCTACCAGTTGAGTTTCCTCGCAAAGACGTCAAGACCTCTTTCACAATCGGCTATTCTGTCAATGGAGAACAATTCACCTTCTTTGGCAACCATGTACCAGCCAAGCCTGGAGATTTCGAGTTTGGCAAGAAATGGTGGGATCTGGCCGAGAAGCTCCTAGCGGAAGGTAAGATTAGAGCGCCTGCAACAACCATTCGTGAAGGCGGGTTGCAGGGTGTTCTTGATGGATTTGAGGATATGAAGAATGGACGTATCAGTCGACAGAAACTTGTCTATCGTATCGCAGATACTGCGTAGACTGTTTGTAGATATTTTGATGATCAGGCTGAGAAGCGTTATCAATTTCTGCGATGTACCTGCACTGTTCTCACAGTGAACTCTTTTCGCTAATTTGCCATGACTCTGTAAACTGGATACTCATCATTGATGTCCAGCGGGATGAAGTTGAACGTCACGTAAGAATCCGTGCTCTCTGGTTCCAGCACCGCAAACGCCAATGCAGCATTTTTCTGACGAGTCGAGACCAGGAAGCTTCCCGCGGGCAAACTAACTTCTTTCGTGGTAGTGTTCGTGGTAACCGTGTTCAAGACATGGCCTTCATACAGCGATGTGGCCAGAGTGTTGTTCGTAATCGTCATCGCTTCCACGGTTCCGCGATATTCGTAGTCAAGAGTCTGGACTTCGAGACCGAGGATTTCCAATTTGGCGACCACATCCAGCCATGTACGAGGGATCAAGTAAGCTTCTGGGCGCGATCGCGTTAGATTTGCGATGGTTGGAGTTTCGATGAATGTGACTGGCACTTCCACAACAGACCCGTTCTCGCGTGAGACGAGAGGGTATGTCCTGTTGATAGTGGTTGTGGCATCCGTGATGACAATGTCCTCGCTGCTGTTGATGAACTCGGAACGAGCATTCTCGATCAGGTTGTAGAGATTGTCGTCGTCACGAGCAGTCTCGAGCACAGAAGTCAGCTTGACCAGTTGAGAAGCAACACGACGCTGGAAGTGCTGATCGGCCAGACGGATTCCGCGAGTCTCGAACAGAAACGCGATAGCCTGTGTGAGACCAGTCGCGCTCTCTGCGAAACGCGCCCCTGTGCCAGACTGCGTGAATTCTGGAACGCTGGTGTTTGCTGGTCCAGTCACATAGTAGTCGTGCCGGAGTCCGTAGCTCTCCAATCGGTCACCAATGTTAGGCAGAAAAACATTCAGCGCCTGATCTCGGATATCTGGATGGATGTTGAGGTCGGCTGCAATTCCGAGCATGACATCTACCGCGTGTTGATACTCGCCATTCTCGCCAAACGTCGTCGATGCTGTGTATTCGTGCATATCAATCTGCGAAAGTTAGCATCTCTTCTGCAGTCCGGACGCTTGAGCGGTTTACCATCACATGAGGCGCATATTCGTGAGTCCTCCTCCAAATATCTCGAGTTTGCTGACGATCAAGCTTCACGGCTTCACGATTCGGGTCGAGGTTGCAAGCCATCCGACGTTGGAAATATGCTACTCCATCTGCGTTCCAACGCGGCTAGAGGATGATCAGCGTGAGATCTATGTGGTGCTAATTAATTCGAGGCTCACCAGCATAAGGATGTCCATCTTTTCCAGGAGCGAGGCTGTCCAAGTTTGGTTGGCTTCCATCTTTCCGAGCAGTGCAAGGGCGCCCTAGAGCTG
Organism: Cercospora nicotianae; assembly: GCA_029490675.1. Lineage (NCBI taxonomy): Eukaryota > Fungi > Ascomycota > Dothideomycetes > Mycosphaerellales > Mycosphaerellaceae > Cercospora > Cercospora nicotianae. Next base: position 3,476,426 of record JANQAT010000007.1, on the reverse strand, counting down.
TCAGCGATACTGGAGAGGCGTGTCAGTGACAGCATACCTCATCTGCAGCGGGCTCATTTCCATGGATAGCTGCTTGAATGTAGACTTTCAACTTCGTGTTGTTGGTCTCTTCGCCCATCGAGGCCGACTGAGAAAGGAAGACGTATGGCAAAGGTCGACCTTCTTCAGTCTTGTAGTCCGCAGGTCGGTACGTGATCCAGTCATTGCGGTCTGCTATCGAACGAACGAAGTAGTCAAGCTCAGTCAGACTAGTAGGCCCTTCCGTTCCTGGTCAATGGTCAGCTCACTACTTCTATTTGATGCGCGAAGCAAATCCTGGATAGTTGTGTTCTCTGCGTGACCCTAAAGCGTACCATTGGCAAAGCCAGCATTCGCGCGATCGCGGTTGAGGAAGTACGGCGATCGTAGCTCGATATCGACATCAGGGAACGCCTGCGATACTGTCTCGCTGTCTTGAATCACGGCAAGGCTATTGCCACCATAGAGGTCGCCGGGAGGAGGTGCTGTTTCCGACTGTGCATGGGCATAGCCAGCAATGGCCAGGCCAACTGAAAGAGCTCTTGCATACATCTTGAAGCCTTGCCTTCTATGCGAATGATTGTTGGGATGCCAAATGAATGGATACACCTGCAATGCTTACGGTGGGCGGCCTACAACTCTTTGTATGTGCACTTCTCGTGTAAAATGAGACATGTTTTCGGAGAATCACCAAGACTTTTACGTGCGCCCAGGTTCACTCGCACGATATCGAGTGCTTAGCGAACTCGCCATCCCCTAAGTAGGCAGGAGATTGTGATGCCAATGGAGGTTGTTCTTGGCACCGGGCTTTGCTCGCGGCATGTGCGGGGCCTCGTGGCAAGTGTGGCCGTCGCATGTCAGTGGCTACTGAAGCAAATACGCCTCGTCAAATCTTCCGTTATCCATTGATCGTTCATGGTAAATATGGTCGATGCTACGATGTTTGTGGAGTGGTGAGGTTGAAGGGAAGTTGAGGTCTTGGCTCCAAATTCTGCTCGTCCCATTCTCATCGACTCACACGCCCGACTTTCGGAGGAAGGCAGATCATCCCGCGCCTTCGCCCAACACAAAATGGCTGCACGAAATCATCTGACCTTTCCCTTGACCATCCTTGGTCGTCAAGGGCAAAGCGAATATGGCGGAGACACCACCGCAGGCGACGCGCAAAGAAGCACAACAGGATGAAGCAGACGCGGAACATGGCAGCGACTCATCGGACCTAGCGATGAGCGATTCCGCGAAAATGCGCAAAATCTACAGGAAACTGGATCTCCGAATCATACCGCCCTTCTGGCTGCTATACTTCCTCTGCTCCGCAGTTAGAAGTAATGTTGGCCTGGCTCAAACCATGAATACCTCAAACGGCCACGATCTCGGAACGTATCTCGGAATTTCCGCCCATCAAGTCTCTACGGGTTTAGCGCTGTTCTACGTCAGCTATGTGGTCTTCGAGGTTCCCAGCAACCTGGCCATGAGCAAGCTCTCGCCTTCGAAATGGCTTGCACGGATCGTGATCAGTGTTGGAATCATCGGAACAGCCATGGTGGGGATGAAAGACGCTGCAGGGTACTATGTGTTGCGGTTCCTACTTGGAGCCGTCGAAGCCGGCATGTGGCCCGGGATGTCGCTCTTCCTGACAATGTTCTATCCTCCTCATCGAATGGCAAAGCGGATCGGATGGTACTTCACAGCATCGCAGGTGTCGGCCGCCGTGGTAGGGCTTGTCAGCGCGGGTTTCCAGGAGATGGATGGCGCCGGAGATCTCGTTGGCTTTCAATGGATGTTCCTGATCTGGGGCCTTGTGACGTTGATATGCGGCTTCGGCCTCGTTTGGTGGCTTCCCGACCGACCTCTTGCACCTGGCGAGGAACCCAAGGTGACTTGGTTGAACCGCTATCTTCCGACTGTCAGGCCTGCGTTGCAGGGAGAAGACGCTATTCTACATTATCAGGATTTGAAACAGGCGTACCATAACAGTAGCTGGACGATGAAAGACCTGTGGAACGTCATGATCGACTGGCGATTCTGGCCTCTGCTCGTGATGTATTTTGGCGTTGTGGGTGTGGGCAACGGTGTGCAGTCGTACGGAACAGTCATTCTCAGGGCGATCAACCCCTCCTTCACTGGTGTGGAGCTCAGCCTGCTGTATGCTCCGATATGGATTTGCGATCTCATTGGCATACTTTGCGTAACGCCAATTAGTGACCGCTTCTACAAGCATAGGGCTTTATGGTTCAGCTTGCCGACTGCCTTACAGATACTGGGGCTCCTTGTCACAACATATGCTGGCGACTCGGCATCAGCCAGGTGGGGCCGCTACGTTGGTTTGCTGATCGTTGGGTTTGGCCTGGGTCCTACTGTACCAATCACAATGACATGGACCGCGGAGATCTTCCAGCCACGGCATGGTGAGATTGGTGTTGCGGCTGCGTCTGCTCTGGTCTCCGGATTGGGAAATCTAGGCAGTGTTGTGACGAACTATGCGCTTTTCTCTGGATGGCCTGAGGACAGACTCCGGTCGCCAGTGTATCTGGGCTCTAACTGGGTCATGATCGCAATGCTTATTGCTAGCATAGCAAGCAGTTTTCTCATGACTTTGCTGCTGCGAGTTACAGCCAACTCGAGAGTAGCAAAATAGCAGAAACCAGATTATGCATCTCATTGCCGGAATCTGCCCAAGCAGATGATCGTCAATCCTCACTTCTTCTCGCCATCTAATCCTTGTTTAGCAATCCGCATTTTCCCAGGATCAGCTGACTTCACTTCGCCTTTGTTCCCGTCAGACTTCTTATCCCCTCGCGCCAAGCGATTCTCGCTGGATCTCCCGCGGCCATTCTCCATATAGAATGCTGCTCTCAACGCATTGAAATCACAGCAGCGGGTATGCAATATACGCCTTCGGGCACCCTGTTCAAGGGCTAGGGTTACCATGCATGCGGACAAGCAATTTCTTCACATATACACCTGGAGAACGCTGCTTTCCAGCCATTGTTGCAAGTATACATCATGGTATTTTGGTGATTCCTAGACTCCTTGCCCGGGGCTCCTCAATGCTTCGTAAGCAGTTACCCACGATACCTAGTTGTGCAAGTGGTGCATAGAAGTTTAGGAGCATATATGGTTATGGCGGTGCTGTTGAAGACCATCTACTTCTTCGCTCACAACTAGCTACAAGTGGAGCAGAACAGCACGCCTCATCACATTTCGCAATATTCGATCGAAACCATTTCCATATTCGTTCACGCCTCCTATCTTTTGCATAGCATACGATAGCTCCAATAGCACAATGGCGACCACGTTTGGGCTCGATCTTGTCAATCAAGCGCCCAAAGTACCAAAATAATGGATGTCACATGTTACGGCAATTCCTGACAATCAATAGGGCACCAAGCTATGGGTGCGATGAACACCCTATACATTACTTTGATATTGTCCTGACCGCGAGCGATACAGCTGCTGCACACCGGCAACATGGAAGCCGATGAGGGCTGGTTCACCAGAGGCGGTGGCACAACGCTGGCCTCAGCTCCCAATCAACCTGCTCCGCGCCGCAAGATCGTCAGTGTCTGCGTTCTCATTGAGCATCCGAATGAGGGCCTCATTCTCTACGAAACCGGCGGCGGGAAAGATTACCCAGAGGTAAGCAATCGATCGCAAATTGTGATTAATAGAAATGGTGCTGATCTTAGCTATGAATAGGTCTGGGGTGCACCACTGAACGATATTTTCGCTCGTGTCGATTACTCTCCCGAGCACGAACTCGCAGCTCAGATCAAAAAGACCGGCCATGACATCAAAGACGTTAAAGCTGTGATCATGGGACACTTGCACCTCGACCATGCGGGTGGTTTGGAGAACTTCAAAGGAACTGGTATACCAATTTACATCCATGAAGAAGAGCTGAAGCACGCATGGTATTCTGTAGCGACCAAGTCCGATCTTGGAGTTTACTTGCCGAAGGACTTGTCCTTGGAGCTCAATTGGAAGGCTTTTACCGGACCATTTTTGGAGATTGCTCCCGGTATCAATTTGAGGCATGCTCCAGGTCACACTCCCGGCTTGGTCATTATGCAAGTCAATCTGAGTGAGTCTGGGACTTGGATCTTCACGACTGATCAGTATCACGTCCATGAAAACTACCATTCCAGCGTTCCGCAAGGCTGGCTGGCGAGAGACCATGATGACTGGGTCAGGTCCGATCAGATGATCAAGGCTTTGCAGAAGGTAGGCGTCTTTGCTTCGATGGTAGAGATGCCGACGCAATAGCTAATTTCGAACCAGAGGACAAACGCAAATATGGTTTTTGGCCATTGTGGTGCGACTCTGTCCAAATATAAGCTTGCTCCGTACGCATACCAGTGACGGACTTGCGGTCCTAGGAGCGCCACGAAGTGTTCCGCCAAAAGTTGTGGGCTGAATGATGAGATTGCTTGTCTTTGGGTCGTGAGTCTATAGCTCTAATGTCTATCGTTGTAGGGTAATCATGGCTGAATCGCACTTTGTTGAACACGATTCCAGATTTGTCGTCCAGTCGTGAAGGTGGATATCGTGCTCGCAATCCCAACAGTGACGGGTCCAACAGGTATCCAGCCAACAGCAGCACCGGGGACCACTAGGTCAGAAAAGTCAATCAGAAGCTGAGTCCTGATCTTGGGATCTGGTGCCCATGACTTCGCAGTCTTGGTTGTACTCCCTGCAGTGGGTGTGTCGGAAGTTGCGGTGGCTTCTTTCTCGCCACTCGGAACATGCTCAGCCTTCCCATTGCTTTGCTCTGGCAAAGGCTCTGGCATCAGCCACGTATAGAGGCACAAGAAGATGGACACGGAGATGGAATAGAACCAGCATTTGTTCGCTTCCATTTGCACTTTTGGGCCCCATTCATACCTTGTAGCTCCCAGAGCGTTGGTCTGCAGTCATATCAGTATAAGAAAAGTAGGCAGGTTGTGAAGATTTCTCACAATAGTGAACATTTCAAGGAAGAAGTACATGCCCAAAAAGCCGAACTTGATGACTTCCAATGTTCGCCTCAGGCTTCCGAAATCGGGATTCCCGGCAGCAGACGACGCGTTCTTCCAGCACGGATGCCATTTCAGTAGTCGAAAGTACCGTCTTCCTACAGACAACACACGATCATCAGTGGCCCGACACTCTCTGCGCTGTATGATACGTACCCAACGCGAATTGGCCCCTCAGCTTCAGCCAGAAGTCGATATCCTCCTGTGAGTGCGCGAGACCGACGGCGATCGTCACGAAACCTTGAAGGCCGCGGAGAGTCTTCTCAAGCGCTGCGGCATCCTCGGAGAAGCGTACAATGGATTGCAACATGCCTTCAATGCAACATGGAAAATGAAAACACGTCCTGCAGGCTCCGAGAAGGCATGCGTGGCCGGCTGCTTCTTGACCGCATCGGCTTTGGGAAAAGAGTTGCAGGGATATCGCTACGATAGGCCGGCCAGCAAGATGGATACCCTCATGCGGGCAGCACACAAGATGCTCGGCCCGGGGCTTCATTCACATTCTACGTGCCACTTATAGCGCAAAAGCACGATCTACAGCTACGGTTGGGCTTCATTTGCGGAGTGCAAAGCCGTCAATTCTGGAGAGGAACAAGACAGAGCTGGCTCGGTCCTCAAAGACGATTGAGCTATTCTGATATTCATAAATGTGTCGTTATGCTGGTTCTATACTGACCTCTAGTAGCTGTAGCGGAAGTTTGGATTCTCGAAATCGGTCTTGTCCTCTATCACGCCCTCTGTCAGCGCCTGTCCTTCGACAGCTGGGCCATAGAGTGCATCACGCCTCTTGTTTCGACGAATCAACAGCGCGCGAATCATGAAAGAGAGCACCACTTGGCCGGCCGCGCAGCACATTGTTACTGTGCAGCCAGTCGAATACTTTGGCGCTTCGCGTTCCAAGAAAGCATGCGGGCCTATGATATTGCCCTGCAACATGATTAGTTACGGTCGAGCATCGACAGCAGGTAATGTTTACTCACAGCACAATATGCCAGGAACACAAACGCCGTGGATGTCACGCGCTTTGTGTAACCTCCAACATTGTTCGCAGGCAGTTGTAGCGCAATCACCAGGCTCGCTACGTACGACCCTGCAATGTAGTTGCATATCAACAGGCCCTTATTATGCTCAGCAGTATGTGGTACCTGCCACAGGAGCGCGGTCGCCAGTATGGTCGGAACAACATAAAGCGGCATGATCAGAGTCCGAATGTTCTTGAATCGGCCGGCCAGCCAAGGACCACTGAACACGAACATCACCTGCCAGGCGCCCGTTGGAATGCCGTACGCGGTTGTCAGCAATGCGTCGCCGTTGGCAAGTCCTTTGATGATCAGCTTCGAGAAGTTTGCGAGACCTCCGTTGACCGTTTCGTTGAGCAGAACGAAGAGGAAAAGCAGCCAAATCTGTGGGTCGAGCAGAGCCTCTTTGACCTGAGCGAGTTTGATTTTCTTGTTCAAAACACCAGTCTGGTTCGATTGCGCTCTTGCAATGAGCATGGCTTTCTCCTGGGTGCTAAATCGTTTGGCGTCCATGATGTTGTCGGGAAGAAAAAGAGGAGCAGTACTCCCCAACAAACTGTCAAACCTCCTGCAAGGATGAAGATTGTTCGCCAGACGTCGAAACCTTTCGCCTGGCCGACTGCGAAGAACAAGATACCGCCGGTTGATGCGCCAACGCCATTGAAGCAATAGAAGAGACCTGCTCTGGCCGACTGCTCTCTTCGTTGGTACCATTGACCAACGATCATCATGAACACCGGTGTGATCATCGATTCGAAGCATCCGAGGAAGAAGCGACACACTGCTAAGCCAGCAAAGTTCTGGCATGCTGCCATGAGCATTAGGATCGACCCCCAGATAATGACCGAGATCGAAACAACCTTTCCGGTCGGAAACTTCTGCGCCAAGTATGATGCTGGCCATTCGGCGAACAGGTATCCGAAATAGAAAAGAGACACCAACCACGAGTACTGATTCTGGTTGGTACCTGTTGTTGGGAAAAGATCGAACACCGCAGCATATGAAAGCGACTGTTTGTCAATGTACTGCAGCAGATAAGTGCCGCATAGTAGCGGCATGAGCATCCAGTCTACACGCTTCACGAGCTTCTTCATTCCGGCAGAGTCCTCCAGAAGGGCATTTAGGTCATGATGGCTGATGTTGTGCTCGCGCAGGAAGACTTCTGCCTATGAAAATACTGTCAGTCATCAATCCGTGGCCTTCATGCTCAACACTGACCTGGTCAAGGTCGACGACCTCCCCAGCTTTGAGATCCGAGGGCGTATTGGAGACGGTCTTTTCCAACGTCTTCTTCTCACTCTGCGCTTCCACCTCTATCGCGTTGTCGGCTCTCGTGTCTGCCATGCTAATCTTCAACAGATGTCGGGCTGCAGTGAACAGTCGGTAACGCCCGCACAGGTCGTTGCCGACTGCTCTTATATTGCTTGAGCATTGCCGCAATCATTCTGCTATCAATCCCCTCCGCTGCAGAACTTCGGCATCCTCGCCTGCGTCGCCCGTCTATCTATTGTGCGGAGGCCTTTCTTGCCCGAGAACAACCCTGCCGAATCTTGCCCTATCTGATCTTCGTGGGGTCATTAGTGCGGACCTGGAGGAACGTGAGCATTTCAACTCCTCCAAAAGTTGCGCTGGCACCATTCTTGCAACATTCACACGGTCGTACACGAATTATTAGCTAAGTACGAGTTCCTCCATATTGGTTGCATCGTTTGCATCGGCCAAGCCTACGGCAATGGGAAGGCTGCCGACCAAAGCGATAACGATGCCGGCCGAGCTCGGGCCAGAACGGCATCTCCAAGAAACTAAAACGACCCACAGTAGATTCTTACTTAAGTGTGCAGCACGACATTTCACTTTTGCAATGTGAAGACTGAGCGATGGAGAAATCTGGCAAGTTTGAAAGCAGCTCACAGGGCTCCAGGCCCAGAAGCTTCGGCATTCGATTCCTGGCTGCTCCTCTATTAGCTTTTCTGATTCTCTACAACTTTGTTCCATCAGTGCACGAATCTGTGCAGTCTTTCTTTTCTCTTGAAGGATGGAATATTGAACAGATCCCAACGGCTGAGACCTCGCAAGGCAAATTCATCGGCAAGGTTCTCGAAGAAAATAATCATCCCGTCCCGATCGAAGCTTTTCTGGGCATTCGATATGCGGAAGCACCAACAGGAGAATTACGTTTTGCGAAGCCAGTGCCTCTTCCCAATACCAACGAGACCATCCAAGCTACTGAATACTCGCTGAGGTATGCATTGCGTCGATGTGGCAATTCAAATTATATCGGATGCTAACACCCTTGGCAGATGCCCCGGCAAGCAGCTCCTTCGCATCCCTGGCAGGCCTTGGCTCGAACCAAGCGAGGATTGCCTTACCTTGAACGTTTTCCGATGGAGAGGAACATTCACTAATGCCAAGCTTCCCGTTCTGGTCTACATTCATGGCGGTGCATTCAATCGAGGCTTTGCTGCTATGCACGATACTGCTTCAATGCTCGCAAACTCCGAGGAACCATTCATTGCTTTGTCGTTCAATTATCGAATTGGTGCGCTGGGCTTCCTCAACAGCAAGGTTACTGAGAACCTCGACTTGTTGAACCTTGGTCTCCATGATCAGAAGGTTGTGCTTGAATGGGTCCAGAACAATATTGAGCACTTCGGTGGTGACCCCAACAAAGTCACGATCGCTGGACTCAGCGCTGGTGCCCACTCCATCGGACATCACATCACGGACATCAACGAGAAACGTCAGCTCTTCCACAAGGCTATCATCGAGTCGGGTGCACCTACATCCCGAGCTGTGCATCCGGCAGATTCGAAGCTGCATGAAGTGCAATTCCAGAAACTTGTCGATCAGGTCGGCTGTGACATCAAGGCATCAGACGTTGACCTGATATCATGCCTTCGGCAAGCGCCGACCGAGGCAGTCCAAGCAGCTCAGACGGCCGTATTCGATGAGTACAACCCATCAGTCCGATGGGCCTGGCAGCCAGTCATCGATAACGACATCATCTCTCGACGACCTCTGGACGCTTGGAAGTCGGGAAAGTGGCACAAAGTCCCAATCATGACAGGCTTCAACCACAATGAGGGCACGATGTATGTGCCTAAAAAGTCTCAGGCATCGAACGACTTCACCGACTTCTTCGCAACGCTTTTGCCACAAATCAGTAAGAAGGACTTGAAGAAGCTCAACGAGCTTTACCCGGACCCTGCGAAAGACAAGACTTCGCCGTATGTCGATACAAGAAATTTATCGGCACTGGAGATTGGTGAGCAGTACAAGCGCGTGGAGGCTGCATACGGGCAATACGCATACGTCTGCCCTGTCCGACAAACAGCACACTATGCCAGCAAAGGCCAAGACGCTCCGGTGTATCAATACCACTGGGCAGTCAACAAGACCGTGATCGGAGGTGCCAATCATGGAGATCAGATTTGGTATGAAACCATGTCACCTCTTGTGCGAGACATCTCTCCAACGCAGGACGAGATCGCCAAGTACTTCAACTCCTATGTCACAAGCTTTATTGTAACAGGCGATCCGATGAAGTTGCGAGGCCGCAAGGCTATCGAGAGGCCTGAATGGAAGGCTTATGATGAAAGCGATGAGAACGGGAAAACGATGATCTTTGGACTTGGGAATGACGAGGCAGCGGGAGGATTCAGTGTCGGTGTCGCCGCACAATTTGTTCACGATAATTGGGCAAAGGAAGAGTGTCAGTTCTGGTGGGAAAAGTCAGAAGTGCCAGAGGATTAGATGACTGATTTCAGAAGTTGTAAATTGATTTGCATTCGCTAACGATGTAAGTACAAAATATTGACGCTGATTGAACGCAGGAAGTGTTCGACGAACAATGCGCTCCGAAATGCCACGTTGGAAGTGGACGATGGACTCGTCTGATCAGCTTGCTCAAATTCCAAGGGCGTTCACGACGTACATCGCTTTCCTTACGAAAACCCAATTGGCACGTCAGACCACCACGCTACCTCTGCCTTGCGTTCCCGCTAATGGGAAGCAGCATCGGCGACGCGCGATATCGACCGGATTCGCTGGCTCACGTGGGCTGTAACAAGGCCGATTTGAGGTGGTCTTCCGGGTGGTGCTCAGCTTGGAACAAGTCCGTCAACATCTCTTGGCTACTCGGATCAGCTCGCAGTGCCCAGAGGGTTCTTGACCACCCGACTATTCCCTCATCCGCGTATTTTATAACAAGCTTTGTTGCTGACCACCGAGACACGCATGTTGGAAAGACCAGATCTAGGCCGCTCATGCCTTCTTCGGTTTCGTGCTTGGCCCCGAAAAGGTCTCCAGCACCAGGAAAATCCCCGTAAGAAGCTCCCAAGCCAAGACTGGGTAGATAGTACCTCTTTGCCATAGTCCAATGGGAGTCTCATAATTCCACTCGCCCAGCGCGTTGAACCGGTAATAACTGTACAATCCGAATCCAGCAAGCACGGAGCTCAACAACTTGTAAATAGGGTTGCCTTCGAATTGTCCAAGCTGATTCGGTTTCAATGTTGACAGCAAAGAGTTCAAATTACCCGCCACGCCAATCAAGCCAAGTCCCATCCAGTGCCACCCAATGATCTTCCAGAACACCTCCCTTGGTCCACCATGAATCGTCGCGAAGAGTGAGAACCCAAGTAGAACAAAGAGCGTCAAAAGAGTTCTCGCAGTTCTCAGAAAAGCCGTCTCGGAGGTCACATTCTTCCTCGTAAGGAAGATCAAAGAAAGCTGAGCGACAGCGAAACAGGCTCCAGCTTGATACAGATTCCCATTGAACCACTGATAAGCGAAAGAGACGACGTTATAGTGCTTGAGTTCGTGGACTTGTCGATAATTCACGCCGAGATCGCTGAGTGATTCGATTTTCCAGTCGTAGCCTTCGAGACCTTCTTCGAACCAGAGATGGCAGTACATTTCGATGGGAAGCCATGCCAGAGAGCTGAGGATGAGAATAGCTGCTGGGAAGAGTGGTGCGAGGCTTTTCTTGCCGGCTGGTTGGGCCATGATTGAGGTAATCCAATGGCAGGTGTCTAGCTTTTGCGAGCTATGTATGGCGAGTAGGATATTGGTGTGCCCAGGTGCAGCAGGGGAGAAGATCGCAGAACTTAAACCGTGTCAAGCAAAGGGACAAGTGTACGTTGTCGCCAGGACGTTTCTTCTTCAAGAGCTATGGTGCTTCGACCGCGTTTACCGTTCAACCCCTCTGACTGGCCGAGGTCAAGAAACTTAACTTTATTCCCAATATGGCGTCTGCCAAGATTCACGATCAAGACCACCGTGTGCTGCGATCCAGAATCCATGTCAAGAATGCAATGGGAAAATTTTTCAATTGGAACTATCACTGACCGCCTACCAAACCCTATGCTCGATCTCCAAGATGATGATCTGAATTCGTACTGTATCCATTACTTCGACGCATCAAGCGCCGCTCTAATAGCGTCACAACTCTGCTTGGCATCACCGAACAGCATCTTCGTGTTGGGTGCGTAAAACATGGGGTTTGGAATATCAGCATAACCGCTGCCCATGCCTCGCTTCATAACAATGACTTGCTTGCTCTTGTAGGCGTCGATAATAGGCATTCCTGCAATAGGGCTAGAAGGGAGCTGTCAGCGAGATCTTCGATACAACCAATGATGGAAAGTCTTACCTGTCCTTTTGCAGTGCAATTGGGTTGACGGTGTCATTGGCACCAATGACGAGTGTAAGGTCAACATCGTCGAAGCCTTCTTCATTGATCTCGTCCATTTCCAGAACGATGTCGTACGGAACACTGGCCTCTGCGAGCAAGACATTGCATTGTCCGGGCATGCGTCCAGCGACTGGGTGGATTGCGAATTTCACCTCACAACCCAGTCCACGAAGCATTTGGACGATATCTGCGATGGGATACTGGGCCTTGGCGACGGCCATGCCATAACCGACAACGATCACAACCTTTTGAGCACCCTTCATGATCTCTACAGTTTCGTCGATGGAAGTTTTGGTGATTTCTCCTTCGATCTTTTGGTCTGTCTTTGCGGGAGGAGCAATGCCGCCGAACAAGACATTTGTGATGCTGCGATTCATGGCGACGCACATGATGTAAGAGAGAATGGATCCTGAGACGCCGATGAGAGAACCGACAGTCGTGAGGATGGGGGAGTTCAACATGAAGCCTTCAGCCACAAGAGCAAAGCCGCTGTACGCGTTCAGCACGGTGATGACCACGGGCATGTCCGCGCCACCTATAGCCGCAGTTGTTGTATAACCCTTGGCGAAACTCAGAGCAGTGTTGACGCCCAAGCACGTGGCGGCAATTACTGGAGCTCCTGGCGCGGCAGTAAGAAAGAAACCCATAGTGGCGGCATTAGCAGCCAACATTCCGCCGTTGATCAGATGTCTGCCTGGCAGAACGGTGGGGCGCGAGGACATTTTGCCGGCAAGCTTCATGAAAGCCACAATGGAACCTGTGAATGTGACACCGCCGATCAGGACGCCGAGATAGCCAGTGACCATGTGTAGTGGATCCAAGTGGGAGACGGAAGCCATGACGGAGCCAATACTGGTTAATACCGCTGCGAGACCGACCACAGAGTGCAGAGCAGCTACAGTCTGTGGAAGCTCGGTGGGAGAGATGCGCCGACCGATGAGTCCTCCGGCCATGCTGCCAATGCCAGCGACGGCAATGAATTGGATGAGGGTCTCAACTGGAAATCCGACAGCTGCCAAAGATGCTAGAACGCCAGATCCTACACCGAGAATGCCCATCAGGTTACCTGTTCGCGCTGTCGCTTGGGAGGCAAGGCCAGACAGAGAACCAATACATAGCAGACTGCTGACTAAATAGCCTGCTTGCACCAGTCCTGCCATTCCAGTCGTTGCTGCTGCCAAGAAACCTCCGCCAAACAGCACGCCAGGAATGGCGTATAGCCATGGGTACTCCTTTGGATCTGTTGGTCGTCTGAACATGTCCAGCATCCGCTTGGTGATGACGAATCCGCCAGCGACGTTGACGAAAGCCAGCAGTACAGATGCGGCGCCCAGATACTGCGGTAGAGTCTGCGGCAAGTAACCGCCTCCCATGATGAAGAAACCACCAATGCCGACCATACCGGAGATAGCATTCGTGACAGACATCAGGGGCGAGTGAAGCGCAGGGGCAACTCCCCAGACCACGCGGTACCCAATCAGACCTGCAAGACCGAAGGTGAAGGCATTGCTCATAAAGATAGGTCCAGTCGCTTTGCCTAGAGCGAGAGCGGTGGTCATGCCGCCTGTGATGACACTGACCTCACGCACTGCCTGTTGCCAGGGCGTCAAGGCTACGACCTCTTCCTTCTTGTCCTCTACCTTCGCGGGAGCTGGCGCTGGTGGCGCAACTGGTGGCAGAGTCGGCAATATCTCGCCGTTGTGAGTCACTATTGACCTTCGTACGACTTCATCGTTTAGATCGATTCCAAAGTGACCTTCCTTGGGCGACATTGAAAGCAAGTACTTGGTGATGTTGTTGGAATAGAGCGTGGAAGACTGAGTCGGCAGTCGCGAAGGCAGATCCGTATATCCGATGACCGTAACACCTTGATGCTGCGTAAGTTCTCCTGGAACTGTAACTTCGCAGTTACCACCAGCCTCAGCAGCCAGATCAACAATCACCGAGCCAGGCTTCATTGCAGACACCATCTCTTCAGTGATCAATGTCGGAGCCGCACGACCCGGGATCAAGGCGGTGGTGATGATGATATCGACCTCCTTTGCTTGTGCCATGAAGAGCTTCATCTCAGCCTCGATGAACTCTTTTGACATGACTTTCGCGTATCCACCACCACCATCACCAGTCTCTTCGATGTCAACCTCGATGAACTCTGCACCAAGAGACTGTACCTGCTCACGCGCAGCTGATCGGGTGTCGAAACCTCTGACGATGGCTCCCATTCTTCTGGCAGTAGCGATGGCACTGAGACCTGCCACACCGGCTCCGATGACCAGCACCTTACACGGAGGCACTTTGCCGGCTGCCGTGGTCTGGCCTGTCAAGTATCGTCCAAAATTATTAGCTGCTTCCAACACTGCTTTGTAACCTGCGATATTGGCCATCGAGGACAATACATCGAAAGATTGAGCTCTGGTGATGCGAGGAATCTTGTCCATGGCAAAAGTGGTGATTTTCTTTTCGACACATGCCTGTACAATCTTCTTGTTGCGCTCAAGATCTGGTTGCAAGATAGAGATCAAGACACCGCCCTCCTTGAAGCCGCGAACGAAGTTGTTGGGTGACAGCGTGGTGCTGCGAAGTCTCGGTGGGCGGACTTTGAGGACAATGTCACTATCGTCCCACACACGACTGGCATTGACGAGAGTTGCTCCGGCCTCCTCATAGTCGTGGGCTGAGAATTGAGCAGCGTAGCCAGCTCCCTGCTCAACCAGAACCTGCTTGAAACCTTTCTTGAGCAGTAGCTTGGCATTTTGAGGAGTGATGGCGACTCGCTTCTCTCCCGTTCGGACTTCCAGCGGAACACCGATCGTGAGGTTGCCATATGGGATTGCCTTGACTTCTTCAGCTGCCGGGGTGGCGGATTCCTGCTTGGGCGTCGCAGCAGCTGCAGCTCCTTGTCGCCTCACGGAACTCTGGTAATAGAGCCTGGTCCTGTTCAATGCACATAGCACGGACCACGGTGTTGATTTGGAGGTGGATCTGAAAGCAAGCTGGGGCCTTAGCGGCCTACACGTCGGCCACATGGTGGCGGTCTAGTCGCTATCATGAAGCGGCTCGTTACGCAGCGTGTGGTCCGGTGCAGGTCGGCGATGCACGACGCGTTGGTGACAGCTGTTGTGAACCGCCCAGTGCGGTTGCTGACAGCGCTTTGGACCCTCAACCTGGCGGCTGGCCAGGTCCTGTCGAAGTTAATGACGCGCCACGCGTTGAGCAATAGGTTGCTTTCTGCAGCTCAGCAGGAGGAGGGAGAAGGTACAAGGTGATGAGTACCCTTCAGCCGCCTGGAGCTGGGACAAACAGATGAGACAGTTTGCTCGCGAGTCGAGCGGGGTTGCGCATCGTGTCAGACCAGATCACGCGTCTTCTCACTGGACAAACGCTTGGCCAGGGACGTGCGAAGGAATAGAGTGTGCAGAGCTTGTCCAGAACGAGGAGGTCGCCCTCTGGAAGTGGAGAAGCCGGGCGGTTCGGCGATCACCCCGCGTCCCAAGAACCTGTGGCTGCGGGGAAATGAAGATCACGCTGTTTCGCGTCAAAGCGCGAGTGAGGCTCGATTTCAGGAGTTTGCGCTCTGCTTTGATATTGTACACCGGTTTCACGACTCATCTCTGCTGAGGCAAAGGAGTGTCCTATCGCCCGCTCTTCTCGATCTCAGCCAGCAGCTCGGGCGATCTCTTGACTTGCACATCGCCGTTCTCAAGACCGAAGTAGACAGCCACAGGCTTCTGGCCTCCTCTTCGGCCATTCGCTTGTGCCTGGAAGCCATTTTCGCCGTGGAACAATCCTACCTCCAGGACGCCCTCGATAGCTCTTATTCGTGCAGCCAGAGCATCAACTTCCCAGAGGCCATCGGTTCCATCGCCTTTGCCTTTGCCAGCAGCCACATCCGCCTTCGTGAGCAGGGTCTTGAACGGTGCATCGATGATGTAGAAGCTTTGGTCCGTTTGCACAGGTCCGGTCTTGGAGAGAGTATGCTCACGTAGAATGGGCTTGATAGATCCGATGTGGAGAAGTTCTTGGATAACGTAGGCATGAGCGATCGGGGCTATCTCGATGGGAATCGATGGCCACTTCGTCAGGAGTCGCGTTTGGTCCTTGCGGTAGTCCGCTATGCAAATGAACTTCTTTGCCATTTTTGCGACCTGCCCGAGTCAGCAAAATTTCCGTAGGCTGGTGCCTGAGCACCTGTCAAGGTTGGCTTGTTCTCACCAGCTTTTCTTGAAAGAGACATGCTCCACCACCCTTGATGCAGTTCAAATCCTCATCAACTTCGTCTGCACCATCGAAAGCGACCTCGAGCTGAGCGTTTGCAGGAATTGAGTCAAAAGCCAACGGGTCCAGACCTATGCAACTCAATCAGCAGAGTTCGTTACGACATTGTGACCCATGCTTTATCTTGTGATTGTTCATGCGCAGCTGTTGCCTCAACAGTGTTTTGTAGCCCACGTCTCTCGACCGAGAACATCACCTACCAAATTGTTCGATGACTTTCTTGCTGTTCCATCCTGTTGGCACAAACCAATTTCTATGCCCTGGTGGGGGTGGGTTCTTCTCCAGATGCGCCTTGATAGCTTCCACGCCGTATACAATTGTACTGCCTGAACCGATGCCCACAAACTGCATGTCTGATCGGAAGTGCTCTTCTACAGCCTTGAATGCTGCTTTCCTCTTAGCGCCCTCAACGATCGCTGTCGCATGTTTGGCAGCCTCTTGCACAGCGAAGGCATTGTCGGCTGTAGCCATTGTAGGTGCTGCTTTTGCAAATGTTCGCGTGGGTGTGTGGCTCGTCGTTGCTGGATGTACTCGGAAAAAGCTGCTGAGTTTGGGAGGTACTGTGGCCGTGGCACGAGCGAGCATGTGAGAAACTTGAGAGAAGAGTGTAACGCAGAAGTTATTCCGGATGAAATCTGACTGTGACGTTGAAAGTCAAGGCGTTCGCGAAGAGTAGCCCCACTACGGCAGTCACGCCAATGCATCTTGACCCCTCCATTTCGGAGTATCAGATGCCACGAGGTCAAGATTAGCAATGGTACGCGGAGGTGAAGAGACTCATGATAGCGCTTGTAGCTACTACGATTACCAGAATGGCACTGCATCAGCATGACAAAGGTCTGACAGTGCAACTACACGGAACAAAGTTGATGCGGAATACGAGACAGTGCGGGCCAGTCGCGTCAGCCAGAACAGCTCTACTCTCGAGAATGTACATGGAGCAAAAGTGAATGGCAGATGTTGACGTTGAGCATTTGAGCAGCGAATGACAGTTCTGTGCTATGAAACTGTCTCCAGTCACTCGCTCTTGCCGTAGCAATGTGTCCGGCAAAACGTCACTATGACCTGCGCCACAGTCAGCTATCGATAGTGGATGTGGCGTCTCAGTTTCAGGCACGCGTCTCCGTTTGACGCCTTGACGCCATCCACTTCTTCTCCATCGACATCAACTTTCGCTGAGCCAATTCTCAGTACACAGTCATGGCGAACGGACCACCGCAAGAGGTGCCGCCGCCACTGCAGGACATTCCCACAGCGAAAGAGAAGAAGTACGATCGACAGCTAAGACTTTGGGTACGATGGGTTTTGCTCAACAGTAACGACTCGGAACTTACAGGTTTCTAGGGTGCCGCCGGCCAAATAGCACTAGAAGAGACGAACATCCTTCTCATCAACAACGGGCCTGGCGTCACTGGAGTCGAGACCTTGAAGAACCTCGTTCTCCCAGGAATTGGCAACTTTACAATACTCGACTCGGCAGTGGTTTCAGAGGCCGATCTGGGCGTGAACTTCTTCCTCGAAGACTCGTCGTTGGGCAAGTTCCGCGCGGAGGAAACCGTGAAGTATCTTGAGGAGCTCAATCCAGACGTCAAGGGCCATGCGATCACAGAACCCATCGCTAGCTGGGTGGTCAAAGACAAGATCTTCGCGCCTTACACACTGGTGATGGTGGCGGCGCCCATAGACCCTGCTATCTTCACGCTCATTCAAAGTCACGTCACAGCTCTGCAGATTCCGGCGTTCTACATACATTCGATTGGATTCTACTCACACTTCTCTCTGCAACTGCCACCTGCATTTCCAATCGTGGACACGCATCCGGACCCGACTGCCATCACAGATCTGCGCCTCCTCAGTCCATGGCCCGCCTTGACCGAGTTCGCCAAACAAGAGACAACGAACATGGAGAAGATGGATGGCGAACAATTTGCTCACATTCCGTATGTGTGCTTGCTCCTGCTCTACATCAATCTATGGAAACTGGGCCACGACGGGAAGCCACCTCTCGAATACAAGGAAAAGCAGGCATTCAAAGACCTGGTACGATCAGGCAGCGCGAGCGAAGAGAACTTTGACGAGGCCATTGCTGCTGCGACGAAGCTCCTCAAAGCACCCGAGATACCCAAACAAGTTCACGCCATCTTGACAGCGCCTGAAGCGCAATCGTTGACGCCAGAATCACCTCCTTTCTGGCTCATCGCCAATGCCGTTCAACAATTCTGCGACAAACACGGCGAGCTGCCCCTACCAGGAGCGGTCCCGGACATGAAAGCACGATCGAACACATATGTGGAGCTGCAGAACATCTACAAGACCAAAGCGCGCGAAGACGCTGCTGAAGTTCTCGCCACAGTACGCTCGCTGGAGCAGTCAACACAGCGTCTACCTTCTCTTCCTCCGATCGATGAGAAGGAAGTCGAACTTTTCTGCAAAGGCGCTGCTCACATTTCCATGGTTCGCGGAAGACCACTCAAAATTGTCCAGCCTGGCACGCCCGTTACTTTCGGCGACCAAGCCGAATTCGTCTACAAATCTCTCAAGAATCCGGAGAGCCTCATCGGCCTGTACCTTGCCTTCCTGGCCTGGGACGAGTTCTCCGCCACCCACACTTCTTCTCAAGCCCACGCCGGTGGGGAGACACTTCGCGTTGCAGGCGCGGCGCCGGACGAAGATGTGGAAACCGACGCCGAGAAGCTCACCGGCATCGCGCATAAGCTCGTTGACTCTGCGATCAACGAATCTGGATCGCGCATCGAAGACCCGAAATACTCAGAGATTAAACAGAAAGTCTCCGAGTACTGCCAAGAACTAGCGAGAGCAGGAGGAGCAGAACTGCACAATATCGCTTCTTTGACCGGTGGACTTATTGCGCAGGAGGTCATCAAGGTGATCACGAAGCAGTATGTGCCGATCGATAATACCTGTGTGTTCGACGGTATCACGAGTCAAACGTGGGTGGGAAGGATCTGAGAACGCAGTGTGCCGGAAAAGCTGGCGCGGAATCAGAAGAGGACAACGAGAATGCTGGGCAAGTGCGGGCGTGCAGGCCAGCTGAAACGATACGATGAATGTGACTGATGAGTGATGTAGCTCGCACACGCCGAATCGCCACCATACGCCAACGATGGGGGCGATACGCGAAAGAAGAAAAATGCAGAAATGATGCAGCATGTGGCAAGCTGAAAGTGAGGTATTCTGGTTCACATGCGAGCATTGGTATACCGGTGCGCCAGCAATTCACCTGAATGCCACAGCTGTGTCAGCTAAGTTTTCTTCAAGTCTCTGTTCCTCAACTCTTGACCATCACTCACGCAACCAACATGGCCAACGCCGAGGCAGCCTACAGCCTGAAACGTTCACTGCTTTCTCCTATCCCTATCCAACAAGCCTCGAATGACGCGCGGCTGAATACAGATGTGACCATCAAGCAGGAATCGAGCGATACTCCTGAGCCGTCAGCGAAGCGACGCAAACGCACCTATGAAGAATGCGCTGTGTGCTGTGAGGAGCTCTACAGCAATCGATTCCCTAAAATGCCACATGCAGATGCCACAAAGGAATGCAGAACATGCTTCGCCTGCTGGGGTAGACATATCAACCAGGAGGTAGAGATCAAGGATTGGGACAAGTTAGGCTGCGTTCAGTGCGGTACTATTCTCACGTCCGCAGAATACGACAAGATCGTGCGGTCGATCAAGGATACCAAGCAGGTGAACGTAAGGCAAGTCTACTATCTGGGCATTCGATGACACTTAAGTACTGATGCATCGAACAGCGTGCAGAGAAAGGCCACTGAGAGCTACCTGCGCCATGATCTGGGGGACGGCGAGTGCTTCGTCACTTGTCCTTCGTCTGCTTGCAAAGGCGGCGCCATCATGGCAGACGGCCACATCTTCACTTGCCCAGATTGCGAGGCCCGCTACTGTTTCAGCTGCAACGCTCCTATGCACGAAGACATGTCGTGCGAGGAATTTCTGGTCATACGGAAGCGGGATGAAGAGAAAGCAGAGGAGGAAACGCTCGCATCTGCAACACTGAAAGAGCATTCGAAGGAATGCCCGAAATGCAAGATTCGTCTGCAAAAGAATGGCGGATGTGACCACTTCACTTGTAAGCACTTTTGAACGACTACGAGTAACGAGTATGCTAACAGACTCAGGTACAATGTGCAAGCACGAGTTCTGCTGGGTGTGCTTTGCTCCGTATCGTGGCACAGACGGTATCTTCGGCCCTAAAGGAAAATCTTCGGCCCTAAAGGAAACAGCGCACACGATGACAGCTGCCGGTACCACACCGGCAGGCTGCCCAGCCATCAACCACGTAGGCTGCTGGATATTCCGGGTCTTTTTCCAACACCTCGTCGTCCTATTATTCGTCGAAGACCGCTTCACGAGGAGTAGCTTGACCGCCATTGCTTCCAGCATTAATGAACATAGAACGAGCTGAGATTGCACCTTTTGTTTGGTCGACTGGTTTGGGGACCATCGAGTTGAGATTATGGCCAGCCGTGCCGTTCGCTTACACTGCAGATTGATACAGCACGATCACGCAGACATAGACTCCGCTCTCGATCATCTGCTTCCAATATAGAAAAGGTCTGGCAAAGCATTGAAACAACTCTCATCATCTCTTGCTGCATTGACTAAGAAGCTCAGATCGACTCGTCTGAACCTGTGAGCCACGACTGGACGTCGGGAGTCTAGACCTGATTTCGTTCGTTCTCGCCGAACAAGGAGTATGTAAATGGGTTGCGGCGATGTACCAAGCACACGCCGACTTGTGCCAAAAACAAAAAGGCGATGAGATGTGATTTGGCAAACATGCGGAAGATCTATGCAGAGCATGGGCAAGGAATGCTATTGACCAAGAAGTCCCGTTTCATCCGCAGTACTGTTCAATGTCCAGTCTCAAGATCCAGTCTGTCGGTTCTTCACAACCGTGTTCGGAGAATTGTTGCTGTCAGACGGCCACTAGACAACCCCGGTACCCGCCAAGACTTAGCCTATAGCAGGGCAGAGGAAGACGCTATAACGCGCTTCACTTCGATGCCGGTCTTTGCGTTCATGAGGTTTCTTCCCGCCTCAAGCTGCTTGCACTTCTCCGAGGATAGCGCAGGCTATTCTGACATATCAGGAACCTTCAGCCAGTTGGGTACATTCCTCAAAGGTACCGAATGGTCCAGCTCAATCAGCAACTGTAATGGCTTTGACACTCAATCTGCCGAAGATCCAGTTTATGCGACCTTGAACATGTATATAGCGGCATGAGACTCCAGGAATCATGAGCTCAGTCACTATACCACACTTCGAGTCTTTTCTTTGCTTCAATTCTCCCAAATTAATTTTTCTTCACGCACCTTCGAAGCCGGTCTTCATCAAAATGCAGTTCAACATTTGCTCCGTTCTCCTCGCATTGAGCGCTATTGCTATCGCCGCTCCAACACCAGTGGCATACAACGAGGTATGCAACTGTAGCAAAAACGCAACGCGAGTCGTTGGGACTGACAATGTGATCAGCTCGAAGCCCGTGGAATCGTCGCGGCACTCAGCAAGAACCTCATCAAGTGGGGCGACAAGTTGCAAGCCAAAGGGCAAAAGATCTCGGCGAGTGGCCAGGCTACGGGCGACAAGATCTCGCAGAGCGGCCAAAATTTTGCGCAAAAGATGCAGGGCGGATCTAAGTGGCCTGGGTGGAAGAAAGTGCTTGGCGGCGAGGAGGAGTAGGAGATTGCAAGGTGTTGGCTTCGTTCGCTCGGCAGAGCGTGAAAGGTTTCAATTGTAGCGACGTGAGCAGGATCTTCGTCGTCTATTGCACCTCACCATTTGATCTCACAGCTTAGGAGAAATATGATGAAATGTCCGAAAAGCTGTCGGTGCTTGTCCATGGTCATGCGAGTGTTTTGGTTCTGGTTCTTGCCCAGCTGTCCGCTGTCGATCCCCGCGTCATTCTCTCCAATCATGCTCTGTGAGCTTCGTTGTCAACCTACAAACAACAACACACGTCTCACCAGGTGACATCGATAGATTGCACAAGCGAAGCTCTGCACATGTGCATATGAGTGCATTGCATAGCGTGTAGCTTGGCCCAACCGGCGGAGAGATGCGGTCTCACGGCAGCTGCAGCTTCCCTCCTGCCGCATCATTGTGCATTCCAGCAGGTGATCAGGCAGTCACCAGGGGCGATGGACCAAGGTCCGGTCGATGCAGGTCCAAACGTGAACAGCGAATATGGCGATGATGCTCGCCGCGCCTACTCCCCGAGAACGATCGAGCGGCGCCGCGTGCTACAGGCGGTTTTCGAAGTGCTTCCACGAGGCGGAAAGCAAGCCAGGCAACTTCACTAGACGGCCAGAGCAAGGCTTCCGAAACGGCAGCAGCAGATGCTCAACAACAGCTCGACGATGGCACTTTCCACTTAGCTGGAGATCACCCCACTTACGTGCGAGTTGGTGCTACTGCTGAAGAGATTGCCGCCCAAACCGCACCCGATGCCGATGAGCACATGAGAGATCCCAGCGACACCGAACAGATCAACGACGAAGGCTCGAGACCTCACAGGATGCATAAGTTCATCTTGTATGAGACGAACGCGCGCTACTGGATCACCGGCGCCGACATCACCGACAAGTATTTTCGCCTCTTGCGGATAGACCGCAACAGCCCGCCCGGGCAGATCGCGCTGTTCGAAGATGAGACTGTCTATGATCGTCGAAAAATGAACGATGTGCTCAATACTATCGACCAAGGCAATCGGTCGACGGGCGGTCTCAAGATGCGCTTCAGCTTTTGGGGCATGCTGGGCTTCATACGCTTCACCGAGGCCTACTACATGCAACTTATCACTAAGCGCAAGCAAGTCGCGATGATAGGAGGCCATTACGTGTACCAAGTGGAGGGAACTGACCTCATCCCTCTGACTACCGGGTCAAGCAGCAATTTCCTGCGCGATCGCAACCCAGAGGAGTCACGTTTCCTGAGCATTCTGAATAACCTAGATCTCACCAAGTCATTCTACTTCAGCTACTCATACGATATCACACACTCTCTGCAGCGCAACATTATCCGCCAGCGGCAGGCAATGAACGATGGTATCGCGGTCGCGGCACATGAGTATAATGGCATGTTCGTCTGGAATTCTCATCTACTGAAGCCTGCAGTAAATGCGCTGACACATCCATACGACTGGTGCTTGCCAATCATACACGGCTTCTTGGCACAAGCTGCTTTGGATGTATTTGGCCGGACTGTGTACATCACAATCATTGGCAGGCGTTCACGCTTCTATGCAGGGGCTCGATTTCTCAAGCGCGGAGTGAACGATTTGGGATATGTCGCGAACGATGTCGAGACTGAGCAGATTATAGCAGAAAAGATCACAACATCATTCCATGCTCCTGGTACCCGGCTCTTTGCTAATCCGACATATACCTCCTACGTTCACCACCGAGGCAGCGTGCCGCTGTACTGGAACCAGGACAATAGCGGCGTCACGCCTAAACCTGGAATTGACATCAACCTGCACGATCCGTACTACCAGCCAGCAGCCTTGCACTTTGACGATCTTTTCGCGCGATATGGAAGTCCAATCTACTGCTTGAATTTGGTCAAGTCCAGAGAAAAGACGCCACGTGAGTCGAAGTTACTGACGGCGTACGAGCACTGCCTTGAGTACCTCAATTCCTGCCTACCGGACGACAAGAAGATCTTGTACAAAGCATACGATATGGCGCGCGCATCCAAGGGTCGCAATGGCGATGTGATAGGTGGGCTTGAGCAGATTGCACGTGAAGTGTTTGAGAAAACCGGCTTTTTTCACAATGGTGAAGAGGGGCGGTGGGAGCCCCAAGCACAGAATGGGATTGCCAGGACAAATTGTGTCGACTGCCTTGACCGCACCAATGCGGCTCAATTTGTCATTGGGAAGCACGCGTTCGCGCAGCAGCTGAAGTGTCTCGGTATCATCAGTGCAGATGAGGTCGACTACGATACAGATGCTGTCAATCTGTTCACAGCTATGTTCCATGACCATGGAGATAACATCGCCATGCAGTACGGCGGTTCGCATCTTGTGAACACGATGTCAACGTATCGCAAGATGGGCCACTGGCAAAGTTCAAGTCGAGACATGGTCGAGAGCTTCAAGCGATATTACCATAATTCGTTTCTAGACGGGCAACGCCAGGAAGCGTACAACTTGTATCTGGGAAACTACATCTGGGCACAAGGTCAGCCAATGTTATGGGATCTCAGTACCGATTACTACCTCCACCATAGCGATCCAAAGGCTTGGTTGGAACGTGAAAGACGGAGTTATATCAAATGGTATACACCGGAACACCTCGAACCACGTGCGGTGCCTCCTAGGCTGCCCAACAAAAGACTCACCAAGGAGTTGCAAAGAACCGGGATCGCAGCTTTTGATGACTACTGGCGAGAATGTTACCGTCCAACAGCGCTTTCATCCCTCGAAAAAGTCTACTCGTACAGAATGGTGTGCACCAATAAGACCATGCTCCCAGAACGATCATCTGGCGACGTGAAGTTCGATTTCAGTCCCTTTGTGCGCCGTACCGATCCTCAAAAACACCACAACGACTCGCCCGAGAAGCAAAAGCCTCGTAAAGGTGTAAAGATTGTTGATCCTCACGACACAATTCCAGAGGAACCTGACAATGTCCCCACATCCCGTCCACAGACCGCAACTTCCTTCGACAACAATGATCTTCCAATGGGCATCCTCCGCGAACCCACAGTGTACAAACTACGCAGTGGCGACAACAACTATGCTACGAATCCCATAAACAGCTCCGCACAAATGTCTAACTCCGCAATCATGAACTCTTCGACCACAACTGGCACTGGCACATACAAATCTTCTTCATCGTTTCAGCCTGCCGATAAAGCTCAAATGCACCTCTGGACTCTCAACCAATTTCATACGCAGTCGCTAAATCCTCACGTCTCGGATGATGAGGAACAGGAATATACGAGGTACATTTCCCATCCGACGAATATTCCTTTGGTCGTCAGTACCGAAATGCCCGCCTCGGATGCGAATATGGATTACTTGGAGTATGTGCAAAAGGCAGGCGGGAGTTTGTTTGGAGTGAAGCAGACTGGTGATGAGGAGGACGGTATGGGAGGTTTGGCGTTCGGAGCAGATGACGATGTAGTCGGCGAGGGAGTCACTGAGGAGGATTTGCAGAGCTTTTGGGAGTATTTGGAGAGGAAAGAGGATCCTCTGACAGTGAGCGAGGAGGATGGGGCGAAGAAGAGGTACAAGGCGTACCGGCAGTGGTTGAAGGGGAAGAGTTTATTCAAGCAGAGCAAGGTTGATCCGGAGTGGAGAGAGGGTGGAGTGGAGCGTTAACAGGCAGCAATTGTAGCAGGAAGCGATAATATCAGCGCTACTACGAGATTGACTTGTCCATCAAGCCAAATCATGTCAACAATTCTTCTTCCTTCCCACCTCCCCCAACCCTCCTCCTCTTCCGATTCTGCGCTCTCACCACACCTCGCAAAACCAAAGTCAAGACCGCTACGCATCCCATCGCTACCGCACAAACCGCCATTCCCCTAGTATAATACGGCCCTTCCGCATCAGGATACAACCTCGTCCCCACCAACGGACCCATCTGTCCCACAATATTCAAAACCGCCATCCCCGTGCCCTTCCCCTCATCCGAATGCTGATTATTCACCGTCCACGTAATAATAATCGTCACACAAGAAAAGAACCCAGCACAAACAGGAAAAACCGCCGCATACCGAATCTCATGCGACAATTCGAATTTTCCGGCCAGTGTGAGGAGAATGTAACCTGAGGCAGCGAGGAGGGAATGGAAGAGGAGGGGGATTGTACGAGTTTGGAATTTATCGGATAAATGGGCTGTTAGGAGGACGGTGAAGAAGGCGAAGAGGTTTGGTGGGGCGGCGAGGAGTTGGGATTTTAGAGGGGTGGAACCCATGGCGTTGAGGATTGTGGGGAGGAAGACGGGCATGCTGCTGAAGGCTACGTTGCAGCTGAAGAATATGAAGGCTGTGAGGTAGGATTTGGGGTCGCGGAGGGTGGTGAGGACGGAGGACCAGGAGAAGGGTTGTTTGTGGCGAGGTAGATTCGGTTTTGTGCCGGGTTTGGAGGTGGTGGTGGAGATTTCGCCGCGCATGCGGAGGGAGGCGATTTTGCGTTGGCGGCCTGTGAGCCAGCGGGCTTGCGAGGGGGAGTCCGGGAGCCAGTAGTAGGTCCAGATTGCCACGATGCAGGCGGGGAAGCCTTCGAGGAGGAAGAGGAGGCGCCAGTTGGCGATGGGGAGGGCATTGCCGAAGCGGACGATTAGGTAGGCGAGAGTGCTTGCGAAACTTGTGGCGAGAGGTGCTGCGGCAATGAAGATGCCGGTCCGGAAGGCCAATTCTTCACGTCGGAAGAAGAAGGATAAGTAGATGGGCATTCCGACGAATGCGGCTTCTCCAATGCCGAGAAGTGCTCGCAAGGCAAGCAGAAAGCCGAAGCTGGTGGCGAGAGACTGCAGTGAAGCGATGACACCCCAGACGAAGACGCATGTGGCGATGTAGATGTGCGGCGGGAAGATCTTGTAGCAGAGCGTCATCCATTCGAAGAGGACGTAGGTGATGTAGAAGGCTGTCAGGAGCCATTGGAATTGTGCATCGGAGAGCCGAAGGTCAGTCGTGAGGCCAGCGGTTTTGGCATTACCTGTTCGCCCCTTGTCAGGACTGCATCCTCTCTTGTTATTGAAAAGTGGACGGAGAGGGAAGACGCACCAATGTTGCTACGATCGAGAAAGGCCATCATGTATAGAAGTGCTACGAACAGCACCAGCCTCGTATCTAGCTTGTGTCGCACTTTCGCCTCCTCGTGTGGTGTATACAGCTGAAACGACTGCAGACTGCTTCGTCTTCTTCGTCGTCCTGTCCCAGCCAGAGGTGCTCGATCGTCTTCATCTGCACTGTCCTGCTCTTCCGCTCCTCCCATAGCTTGTTGTACATCCTCGTACTCTTCGTCTATTCGCTTGCCGTCTTTGCTCATCTCGGCCATTTCGTAGCCGTCGTCGTCTGCGTCCCATAATGGCTCAACCGAGGCCGTGGCCTTATCATATATTCTTTCGGAGCCATGGTCGTCTTCAGCATCAGGATTCGCGTTCCCTGGCTCAGTGGGCCTCGTGGGCATCGTTCACGCGACCTCAGCTCTGCACCATTGCATAGCGGTGAGCCAGGATTTTTGCACTGATTGCCAGTCAATCGCTGGTCACCATACACTCCAAGTGATGAGTATGTCAAGCTTCTCGGCGCAAAAGATGAGAGCTGTAGTGTGCGACACACGCGGTGGCTGCCAAACCTTGTCGATCTACCGCGGGAGCTCCACGAGCTTGTGCTTCCCCGTGGCAGCATCATCTCAAATCGCCGTGGCAGTCACAATCCTCCGGCATGTTGTCGGAAGGAGTTGAAAATGCAAACAGATTCAACCACTGTGATGCTGAGCGTTGGCAGCGGGAGCAGTATACCCGCTGACATGCAACGAAGCCATGTCATTTGGAGGTAATCAAGTCTCGAAAGGACGTGGTTGTTTGTGCCACGCCCGTTTGTCACAACTCCACCTCACCAATCATGAGCACGTCGGCGGTGACCCGCTCTCCGCGCGAGCCAGGGTGCATGTGGACGCTGATGGAAGATCTCCGCGCTCTGTGCAACGCTCGTCGACTGCGCCGTGCTGCAAGCGATGCCTTCTCCAACACGACAACGACAACTCCTGCACCTCGTCTGCAGCTGGTCACAGCCCCGATCCAGACCGTGTGCAGATGTGAGTTGCCGTGTTGGGCGAGGCTACACACTTCCACCTCGGTTTGGCGTTCAGCTTTGTCCGTCCTGGCCCTGGCGCGCCTTGCCGCTTTCTTCCTAGACGCCCGCAGCGCAATCGAGCCTAGACCTGCCCTCCCATCGGACCAAATGCGCACCACCCCCAGCGCCCGCCTGCCACCACCCACGACGCCTTTGTCCCACCGCACCCTGCCAGACCGAACACCACCACCGACATCGACCCGACCACCACTCCCCGACTCCCGCCCGCGACTTCCGGAAACGCGTCCGAGTCCATTTCACTTTCGGCACTCCACGTCCATCTGAGACACGCCGCATCGATAACGCCCATACGATCTGCATGTGCACTTACCACCACGCGCATGTCCCGTGACAGCCACTTCGACACGCTTCGCTCTTCAGCTCTTGGCCTACGGGCCTGAGCAAAAAGTCATCCTGGCCGGCATCGCGAACCAGTCTGCCTTGCTGCAGTCTGGCTACGACAACAATTATGCCTCCTTCCACCAACCCCATGTCTCCCATGCCAACGCGAATGCCGCTTCGATGACATTGACTCCCGAGAATATCGCACCCAAAAAGCGCAAAGACGCGCCGAATCCATCTGGAGTGAAGCCCGTGAAGAAGGTGAAGAGAGTGGGTCCAAAGGAGAATCCCAAGCCGGAAACGAATGGTGATGGCGATAAAGATGGGGAAGCTGCCAAACCGAAGCGCGTACGGACTGGGTGTCTGACATGTAGAGAGCGCCATCTAAAATGTGATGAGGGCCTACCCAACTGCAACAATTGCAAAAAGAGCAATCGACAATGCAAGCGAGGCGTGCGGTTGAACTTCATCGACACATGGTGTCAAAGGCCGCCTATACTGTACAACTCTTGGGGCACGTCGAACTGGAAGGTGGCCTTCATGGACGAGTCACGGGAGATTGCGAATGAATACCAAGGAGGTATTGAGCGGTATCAGCATCTCAAGATGGAGCCGGATGTGCAAACCACTCAGCCACTGGACTCGGGCATTGCTTTCGACTATCCGACGGCCACATCACAGCTACCACCCATGAACCAGGCACTACCGCCTATTGGTGGCATAGTGCCAGACACATATCCCGAGCCAATGCAGCAGCCACACATGAACAACATGTTCGATCAGCAGCCGAAGCTGGATCTCAGTCACCTGAATTCTCATCAAGGACCGCCTCCGGGATCAGGCTCCACTCAGCATTCACATCACACCAACGACTCAAACCATGGGATGCGTGCCATGCAAGGGTCAGTGGCGAGCTGGAATGGCTTGGATACCGAACTCATTGATACGGATAAGGAGAAGAAGGAGTATCTGGACAGCCAGGAAGAGACGCTCTTCATGCAGGTGTTCGTGGAAGAAGTCGGCCTGTGGATGGACAGCATGGACCCGCACAAGCACTTCTCTCGACTGCTGCCATTTCACTCGCTCTCCGAGCCCATGCTACTCAATGCATTCCTAGCATGTGGCGCACGTCACTTGACTCTAATCAATCCTGTATACACAGAGGAGAAGGCATTGCATTACTACGACACCGCAACACGCTATCTGCTCAAGAACCTGCAAAATCCGAACCGAGACACAGTGGTCTGCGCAACGACCGCCGTCATTCTGAACGTGTACGAGATCATGTCAGAGAAGGCGCTTCAGCGGATGAATCACATCGCCGGTGCACGAGCGCTGATCAAGGAGTGCGGGTGGAACGCGCGAGCCCAGGAGTTGGTTCTGCCTGCTTCTGGTTGAACGTGGGCCTGGAGGTGCTCTCCTGTCTGCACTTCAACTGGCAAGTCGCTTGGGACCCGGAAGATTGGG
The DNA here is from genome assembly GCA_029490675.1 of Cercospora nicotianae. Lineage (NCBI taxonomy): Eukaryota > Fungi > Ascomycota > Dothideomycetes > Mycosphaerellales > Mycosphaerellaceae > Cercospora > Cercospora nicotianae. The sequence continues at coordinate 3,446,743 of JANQAT010000007.1, read as the reverse complement.
GGTCGACATGGACTTTAGCCGCGAGATCGCGAATGGGCGGGAAGAAGTCTGGACCCACCGAATGCTCTTCATCGTAGCGAAGATCTGCAATTTCCGCGCCACGATGCCACGGGAGCAGCTGCCCAATCAGCGAGACGAGCAAGTTCGGCTGCAAGCACGACACGAGCAGTGGACGCGGTTGAAACGAATGTGTGATGCCTGGAACGATGGCATTCCACGGACGATGCATCCCATGGCATATCTATACGCTTACCAGACGAGCTCAAAGTCTGTCTTTCCCGAAGTGTGGCTGGTGAAGAGAACGACAATCGTGGCACGGCTGTTCTATCATACAGCCATGCTGTTGATGGCGCAAATACATCCCTACTATGGACTGGACAATCCGGAAATGCTGGAAATGCAGACGCGGCACTCGCAAATGATATGCGGCATCGTTGCGCATGTCAAGGACCGGTGAGTTTGATACTTCTCTTCTTTGAAGAAGTTTTATACTAACTTTGATCAGCGGTGTTGCATCTGTGGCCATTCGCTCCCTCGCTCACGCAGCAGAAGTTCTCACTGAGCGTAAGGAGCAAGAGGAAGTTCTGACCATCTTCGACAAGATCAACAAAGAGACAGGCTGGCGCATCGGCTTCGTCTACAAGGAGCTCAAGGAGAAATGGGGCTGGAATGAAGAAATATCGCCTCAACAATACGCACAGACACACAATGCTGCTCGACAAGCCAAGGAGGCGCAAGACGAGCAGCAGCGGCAGATGCAGGAACAAGCCCAACGCGCTCAATCCCTGTCTCTGCAGCAGGGCTTCAACTTTGGTCAGCAGAACAACATGTCGGTCATGCAGCAACAACAAGTCACCCCAACCCAGATGTCGCCGCCACAACAACCACCACCCAGCCAGCAACAATCCAGACCCAGGACGTCAGCCCCGGCGAAGCAGAGAATTCCGTCTGGCATTCCAAATCCTCTTTACGCCCAGGCTGATTTCACACTATCACAACACCCCTACCAAAAGTTCTACGTCCCGCCCAACGTTTCACAAGGTATGGGTTTTCCGACGAATGGGCAATCGAACGGCGGCGGTGTTCCTGCCCCACCGCTCTATTACAACTAAGCGCAGGGCACTCATCTTTCTACAGCATTGCAGTTTACTTTTCGCATACGACACAGGGACAGACGGGCACACAGCACGACAAGGGAAAAAAGCTTTCTCAACACAGCAGTGATTGGGCACAAAGGAGTCTAATCATGTACGAGTACGATGATAACGAGGCCACAGGGAGGGAAAAATTCTAGCTTCTATCTGATTCGATTTTGTTGCGAAAATTGGGAAAGAGGAGGATGTCGAAGAAGAGCTTGGCAACAAGGCGAGATGTGATACCCATACAATTGTTTTGGTTCGTTTTTAGTTTAGGGGAGGTGGCGGGATGGCGGTACGGCAGAACGGTAGTACAATTCGGAGAAAGTTCTATCGTGGGTTGTGTCTGCGTCAACTTTCCTTCTGTTTTCGATTCTCGAACTGCCCCGGATATGCCGAACGCTTTGCTGACTAGAAATCGACGTTGCTCTGGATTGTCCGTCGTACTGCCATATTTGCAGATCGAAGAAAATCTCCGTTCGCAGAACCTTTTGGGTCATTACAAACGCCACGAAATACTTGTCTTGCCATCGATGATGTGCCACTCCATCAAACTGGCAGAGCCACTCACTCTTTTCGACAAGGTACTCCCAAATTTCGCTGCTCTGCACGATCATCGTGTGCTGGACCACACGATGAACGCCTTCGGTTCTGTCCGTTTCTCCAAAGAGCTAACGATGGTATCGAAAGCGATGTCACCGCCTCTGGCCGCTTTCAATTGTGAGTACCCGCAGAGCTATTAGCAGGCATCAGTCGGGTTCATCTGCATATGTTGTTTTGCGATAGGAAACTCTTGACCTTCCGAGCGCATAGTATCGACCATGAACGACTCCGTACAGGCTTCGAAGAATGCCGATTGGCAATCGCCAGCTCTGGTGCCTCAGATCTGTGCTTCTCAGCAGAGTCAATTTCGAATCTCGCTTGAATTCAGCACTTGCTGGGCTTTCTGCGCTTGACAGCTTGGCCACTTCTGGGCTCTCCATGGATCCGTTCCAGTCGCTCTGTTTGACTCTCTGGGCACATCGCGCCCGATTTTCACCTCTGGCAGCTTTGTTGCATGATTTCGGTCAGAGAAAGCCGACGATCTTGTTCGAAATGGCCGATTCTTGCCATTACATTTACCGAACCCACCTCATTTCGCCTCACCAAAACTACAGAAACACCGGAGCCAGAAGCTATTTTTACAAATTTTCCATACAATTTCTGCCATTCTACTATCCCTATGGTGACCCAATAGCATCAAATTACAATCAAATTCTCATCAAAATTCATTAACAATAAATTCCTCATTCTCGTCGTCCTCCTCACGAAATCGGTCGTGGTCTTCTTCGTTCTCGACCCCTTCGGCGAAAATGAAGGGCCGACCGCCTTCGTCATGACGAACTTCGCCGAACATACGCAGCAGTTCTTCGACTGTGAGCTTTTCCTTGAGGCGCGGGTTCTCCATGACTCTGCGGACAGGTTAGTTTCTGAGCCAACGGACAGAGATTTGGGGGCAAATCGCGAGACAGGGGTGGCTGGAGATAACGTACTCATCGATTTCTTTTTCTTTCTTCTCCTTCAGGGCCATCATGGCAGCATCGAGCGTGTTCTCAACGACAAACCGCGTCATGCGGGTTTCTTTCTCCTGGCCAATGCGGAAAACTCTACAGAAGGCTTGCTGTTCGACAGCAGAGTTCCACCATGGATCGATGAGAATGACACTAGATTGCACGTTAGCTGGGCTCTCATATCAGCATCAAGGGTTAAGGGTTAACTTACTGCTGAGCCATTGTCAAATTGAGGCCCAGACCACCGCATCGAAGCGACATGAGCATAATGTTGCACTCAACATTCTCGCCAAATCGCTTGATGGCTGCGTCTCTAGCATCCTGAGACATAGAGCCCTGATAGATGACATGGTTCCATTGCTCCTGCAGGCAGACCTTCGTCATGATGCGTATGATGGGCATGAACTGGGTATAGACGATGATTTTGCATCTCGGATCCTTGCCTAGCCACTCCAGAATCTGCGCTTTGCACGCGATGGTCTTGGTGGATGGGAGGATGTCGCCTTTCATACCAATCCAGTCGTTCTCGTCTTTTCTCTTCTTACCTCTGCCCTTGGCACCCTTGCCGCTGCCGGTGAAGGATTGGACGTCAGAGGCAGAAGAAGCCACACTGGATTGAGGATATGTTGGGTTGAGAGCGCAGGGATCCACGGAGGTGTACTCAGTGCCGCACTCGACACATGTAGCACATTCTCTTCCGGCACGTGCAGCCTGATGTTGCAGCTCATTGACGCAGGTCAGGCAGTAGATGTGGAAACACGAAGTGACATGCGGCTTCTCTGGTGGCTGGCGGCATGCACTGCACGTGGAACGTGCCTCGATCTCCTCGAATGAACTCGAATCCGCCAGGTTTTGCATATACTTGCCGAAGTTGTAGCTGAGGCCATGCTTCCTTCCTGCAAGGCCCAGACTGTCGGCATATTCGACGATGTTGATCGGCGCAGTCTGTGAGGCGGGGACGACAGTGCCAACACCACCCGCTCCTGCTTCCACGGTCTCTTCGTTGTCTGTTACACTCTTCTGCAACACATGTCGGAGATGAATCAGGACAGAAGCACCTGCATCTTCCGTCATTTTGTGGCGACACAGTGCATTCAACTTCTCGAAGTCCTCGCGCTTGAGGAGATCGACGATAGTGCTTTGTACAAGCAAGATGTGGGCACAGAGTTGGCGAAGCCGAAGGAGCATGGTCCAGATGTGGTTGTAATGTTGCACCAACACGCCGTTCTCGTTCTTGGAGATGGTATTGATTCGCTGAATGAAGCGTGCTCTGACAATCTCGTAGATTTGGCGCTCCGTTTCGTTGAAGCTCAGCCACACGACAGTTTGCTTGGGCTGTGGTAAGTCCACGAGCTTCGCGCCGAACAGAGTGTCCAGGTGGGTGCGACGGATCATGATCTTGCGCAGGAATACAGCCAATCGAGCTGTGCCGTCGGGGTCATCCGGAGTGCAGAAGTTCTCCTTGAATATACGGAAGGAGCCAGTGTTCGGCTCGCGAAGAAACTTGAAGTATGGGTAGAACTCGGTAAGCCGATTCATGATCGGTGTTCCAGTAATGGCCCAGTAGTGCGTAGCCTGGACTGCTCGGCAAGCAAGACTAGTATGGCCTTTGTGGTTCTGTATCAAAGTTAGCTTTCTCCGTCTCAGCGAGTGACTGTCAGACGACTGACCTTGATCGCTTGAGCTTCGTCCAGCACCACTCGGTGGAACTTGAGACGATGGAAGACACCCTTTTCTTTCTCATAGTGGTCCTTCCACCACGCATCCTTCTGAGCCGCAGTGACAAGATGTGCTGGAACCTGAGGCTTCGGGTAGGACTTGCAGATCTCGCCGTAGGTAGTAAGGCATATGTCGGCTTCGACTATGCGCTCGCGCACGATCTCGGCGTTGGAACTGATCCTGTGTCCGGCACGATGCTGAACGACGACCTTGATACCATGCTTGATCGCGTGCTCAACATGACGATCGTTGTTCTTGCTGAGTGTATGCTTCTGAATCTCAGCCTCCCACTGATTGCACAAAGCCGGGCTAGCCACGATAAGGGTGCACTTCTGTTGTGGATTCGAGGACTTGCCATTGATGATGTTTGCAAGCATCATGACGGTCTTGCCCAGGCCCATTTCATCTGCGAGAATGCCACCTCTGGGCTCATGCAGCTCGTTCTCGCGCTTCCGCATGAATGCAGTACCCAGGACCTGATAATGCTTCAATGTCGATCTCATCCCCTTGACGAGCCAATTGCCATCCGGACTCGCTTTCACTGCACCGGTGCCATTGAAAGATTTACAGGCCTCGTCCAGAAAACGCTTATCTGCAGCTGCAATCTTGCGATTCTCCTGCGGTACGGAAGCAATAAGTTGCTTCAACGCGTCGGCTTTGCGCTTCGTTCCGCTAAAGTTGGGCTGGTTGTGAAGATTTGCGTTCTTCTCAGTATCTTTGAACACGTTTGTTCCGAACATGCTCTTGACGTTCGTGAGATCCGCTTGCTTCTTTCCACGTCCGCCACTCTTGCCCGCGGGCTTGCCTGCCGCTTTGCCCTTCTTTGCCTTGTCTTTACGTCGCTCGTCAGCCTTGTTCAAGACGGCATCAATGTCCACATCAGTGAAAGTTTGACGCGCGGACTTCTTACGAGGCTTCTTTGCGTTCTGTGCAGCGGACATTGTAGTAGTGGTATCGTCATCATCAGCATCAGCATCCTCGACAGTGGCTTTGCGTTTGCCACCTGATCGCGTTCTGGTGGCAGCTCGGAATGCTAGATCATCTTCATCATCACTAGACTCCATGTTGTACGGCACGAAGTGGTCTGTAGTGTCGCTGACGAAGAGGCCACTCTCGTTGTCCGGCTCTGGCGACATGTCTTCATCAGCACGCCGGTCCATATCGATCTTGCGCTGGCGTGCATCGCGGTGAGCACTGATCTTCATGAAGTCGATTTCCTCTGCCGTGGTCAGGGTACCAGCCTTGGATTTTCTGTCATAATTGGCCTTCGCTGTCTGGTACTCTGTCTCCATGTCGGCATCATTTAGTCGCGGAGCCGGCGGCGGCGGCATGGAGCCCGCCGCTTCCATGGAGTCGTGACGCGAGAGTGCCGGCTCTGGTGAGCCTTCTGCTGGTGAATCTGCGCCACGACAGTGACGTTGAGCTAACTCACGTTGCTTTGCCTTCTGCTTTCCGAGAATGCTGTTCCCGAAGTCTAGTTGGCGTGGTGCCTCTGCTGGGCGTTCAGACTCGCGGTTTTGTGGAGACACGCCAGCACCCGCCTCATCTGCTTCTGTCATCTCGTTACCGAAGTCCAGATCAGTGAAAGCCGTCTGGAGTTGCGGATCCTCAGTGTCGAAGCTGTCGAATGGAGCGACTGGGTCACTGTCGCCCGTTTCGGACTTGACCTCGCCGGTATCCTGGCTGTTTTGCTCAGGCGCAGCCATTTCTTCGTCTTCCGGAAATTGAGCGTACTGCTGGAGCTCGTCAAGAGCCGAGCCCAAGCCCTCAAACTCAAACTCGCCATCGCCGAAAGCGTCTGGCTCCATGAAGGAGCTTTGTTCTTGCGCAGATGGCGGTGAGGTAGCACGCTCAGTATCGCCCGTCGGCATTGGTTCTGGAGTGCAACTGGCCATGATGCTAGATCTGGCGCGTCAAGCTTGCTGGTATGGAGTCAGTGGTCGCCGCGAGATTGAGGCTTGGAGGTCAAATGCTTGGGTATGGTGGTTCGTGGTTGTTGTTGGTGGTAGGTCGTGTGGTAAGAGGAAAAAGTCCAGAAGGAGAAGCATAGAGTCTGAAGTGATGGACTGCGGACGTGGGACCAGGATGGTAGGTGCGAGCCAAGTGAGGTATGCACGAGATATTGGACGGAGTGTACTATCACTGTCGAGATCGTGATAGCATGTGAGTGGGAATGCACCCGCTGTTGACACTTGTCACAGTTTTCCACTGTGATTAGAACAGTATTCGCACGTGTGTATCGCCCGTTGTATGCGAATGAGTGGCCGTGCATGGCGGTCAGCTGCTCAACGATTCCGACGAGAACCGGATGGTGAAGTCCAGTAAGCAGCTGAAAGCGCAATGCTGCATTGCATGCCAAACTCGGCCTAATAGTGACGCCCCCAGCACCAGCGATCAACAGCTCGCGTCTCATTGAAGCAGTCATATTGCTTCGAGAACCACATAGTCCTGCCAGCGCACCAGGGCACACTCGCCTGTGCTGCAGTACATCACGATCATCATCGAGACGCGGAGACCGGACGCGCGACAGTATTTTATTTTGGTGCTTGGATGCTCAGTTTTGGCAGACGTCTGTCGCGTCGCGCGTAGAGTCTTTCCCGTGTCTGGTTCTGGGATATCATGCTTCTGAAATAAGCAAAGCAGTTAAATTCTTGTAACACCGACGGTGCGGTCGCGCGTCCAATGCGCAATGAGACATGTACGATTCGTCTTTCTGAGGTTGTTATCGATGTGTAGTAGAGCAAGAATGGAGCTTAAAGGAAGTGACGTTCTGGAAGTTTATGCCAAGCCAAGCTTCGGACGAAGCTGCATAAAATTTTATCCGGGCTTCTCCAACTTCTCGAAGTCGAGACTTCAATCTACAACTTTCTCCATTCTACGCACAATGTCTGTCCGCAAACGCAACGAATTCTTGGAGGGCGATGAGAGTGAAGAGGAGCTCGAGAATGGCTATGGCTCGGAAGCAGAAGAAGGACGAGGCGCGATAGCGAACAAGCGGCGCAAACTGGACAGCGAGGAGGACAGATCAGACGATGACATAACAGAGGACGATGAACCGCCTGCAAAGTCCACAAAAGCGACCGCTACAGACTCGCGATTCGACTTCTCCCACTTCGATGCCGAAGACGAGGAAGACGAGCACCTCGCGCAATACCCAGACGACGAGGACGAAGCCAACGTTTCTGGCGCGGAAGACGACAACGACCCCACCAGCACCACCTCAAAGTCCAAATCCAAAAAGCCCAAAGACCTCCTCGCCTACGAAGCCGCCACAAAGAAACTCCAAAAATCCGGCGTAATCTACCTCTCCCGGATCCCCCTTCATGAAACCCCAAACTCTCCGACACTACCTCCTCCCTCACGCCCCCAAATCCGGCCTCGGCCGCATATTCCTCACCCCCGAAGACCCCACCACGCACACCAAACGCATAAAAAACGGCGGAAACAAAAAGAAAACATTCACAGACGGCTGGGTAGAATTCCTATCCAAAAAAGAAGCAAAACTCGCAGTAGAGAAGCTTAACGGGAATATTATTGGAGGGAAAAAGGGTGGGTTTTATCATGATGATATTTGGAATTTGAAGTATTTGAGGGGGTTTAAGTGGGATCATTTGACGGAGCAGATTAGGGCGGAGAATGCGGAGAGGACGGCGAGGATGAGGGAGGAGGTTAGGAGGGTGAGGAAGGAGAATCGGAGTTTTGTGGAGGATGTGGAGAGGGGGAAGATGGTGGAGGGGATGGAGAGGAAGAGGAAGTTGAAGGGGAGAGGGAGGGTGGGGGAGGTGATGAGGTAGCGGGTGGGGAAGGGAGTAGTGGGAAGCAGCAGATGAAGTTTAAGCAGAAGAAGGCGAAGCAAAAGAGGAGAGGGAGAAGGTTGCGGAGGAGTTTAAATTGAGTGAAGGAGTGAGGAAGAAGATATTCTGAGGTGGATTTGACAGAAAGTCATCCGATGGACTATCGCTCTAGCGCAACTAATGGATATTGTGTGGGCAATACGCGGCATGCTGAGCACCGCCTCTCTCCGTCGCAGACTCGCTCCTGCCGAGACGCGCAGCTCCTACAAAAAACTGTTCTGTCAGTTGCATTCTGAACGTTCCGTTCCCGAAGCTAGCCCTCCACATACGCATGTCCGGCAATGTGATCAACACCCGCGTGGTCATTTCAGGGGCCTCGCTGCTAACTCTCTGTGTCGCATTCAGTGCCGCATCAGTGAGGTCACATCAAAGTAGCGCAGGATACAGCTGAAGTCACATAAGACTGAAGAGCAAAGGCACGAGTATCAACATGCGAAACTTTGTGTTTCTCTCGATTCTGTGGGTATCTCAATCTCAAGCTCAGTCAAAAAGACCCAAAAGTGTACAGTACAGGAATCCTCTCCAAGTCTCTTCGCTTCCCTTATGTAATCCTGAACGCCAAACGCTTGCTGAACCCATCGAGAAGGGGATAGGAAAAAATGCAACAATAGTCGAGCCAGTCTGCGGCCCTCCAACGTATTCGTATTCGTACAAAAGTGCATCTCAGTAGCCAGAGTATCACCCGGCAACTTCACCCTTGGCAGGATAGAACCATGCACTGATGGCAATGATGAGGTAGGTAATCATGAGCAAAACACCTTCCAACCAATGTGATTTGCCATCGTTGATGAGGTAGTTGACCAGCCAGATCGAAAGAACGAGGACGACGACGAGGAAACCATCAAAGTCGAGGTTCAGGACTTCCGGACTGCCGACGCCGAACCAGCTGAGGAGGACCATGATAGGCAGGACCAAGAGTGCGATTTGTAGGGAAGAGCCCACTGCGACACCGATAGAGAGATCCATTTTGTCTTTGATAGCGACAGTGACGGCGGTGGCGTGCTCGGCTGCGTTACCGACGATTGGCAGGAGGATCAATCCAATGAACTCTTGCGAGACGGACTCGGCTACGGAGTTGATGGCTGAGACCATGTATTCGGCGCAGAGGGCGATGAAGACGGTTGAAATGGCCAGGGTGATGATAGCGCCGAGAACGCTCAGCGACGGGGTTTCCTCTTCTTCCGGCTCCTCGTGTACGAGATAGTCTTGGTTGACTCGTCCGCCTGCTGATGCGGCACCAGGTCCAGCGCCCATCATTGCAAAGGCCTTGTTGGCTTCACCAGCATCTTTCTTGCCGGAAGAGCGCTTCGGGGTCTTCTTCGAGGGTTCGTTGTACATGTCCACGTGAGTCTTGAGCTGGAATAGGAGATAACAACCGTAGACAACAAGAAGAAGGACCGATGTTCCACGCGAGGTCGGCGTCACTCCAGAGTCTACATCAGCGAAGATCTGGAACGCAGTGGGAATGATGAGCGATCCGATTGCCAATGCCAAAAGAGAAGCCGCGGTCTGTGCAACTGTAATGTTGAAGTGTTGCTCAGGTCTGTTGATTCCACCAAGGAAAAAGGACATTCCGAGAACTAGTAGCAAATTCGATAGCATACTGCCAATGAGCGAAGTTTGCACGATCAAGACCTTTCCTTGGGTCAGAGCGATGATACTGACGATCAATTCGACTGCGTTGCCAAAGGTGGCGTTGAGAAGACCTCCAAGCACTTCGCCAATGTACATGGCCAGTTCTTCGGTTGCGTAGGAGAGCACTGCAGCAAGTGGGATGATAGCAATAAAGTTCATAACGAAGATGATGATGCCGTTCTTCTCGATGGACTTGTCCAGAACATACTCCAGCGCGATACCGACCGGGACGAAGACCAAAAGAATGTTGATCCAGGAGCCGAAGACAGCCTTGACCTGGCTCATGAATGGTATCTTCGGATGCTTCTTCTTCTTGGACTTCTCCGTGCTGACACGAGACAAGTCGCCGTCCTGCTCATCTTGTTTTCCCTTCCCGAATGGCATGAACGCTCGCAATTTTCGCTTGCGTGGTTTGCCCTCTGCATCAGTGGGGCCGGCAGACTTGGATATCGAACTCGGCGGCAATGTGTCTGTCTGTCCCGAGTGCGCTTTTTCCGAATCCCGGCTCTTGTCAAAGGACTCGATGGGTTCTCTGCTGTAGGCTGCATAGCTGCCTTCTGCCGTCTCAGGACCCGAAGGGAATGTGTTGTGATGGTGTGGGTGCTCGGTCATGCGTTCGTCTACCGTCTTTCCCGTGTCGTCGACAGGTGAAGAGTCTGGCGCGCTTCGCACTTGGCGCAAACCATTCTCGACATCGGTCCCGTTCCGTACTCGCGGATTCATTCTCCCGAAGACATTGTAGGTCTTCGTGGTGTCGTTCGGGTCATTGTACCAGGCGTGCTTTCGCGCGGTGTGCTTGATCTTGTCTGCACGCCACATTTCTGGTCAGTACTCGCGCTCATGTCGACGCGGCAAAGACGAAATGCAAAAGTAAGCAGAGCGGAGCGGACTTACGCATGGCGAAAGGTGTGGTGGAGCGCTCGAACACAGCCTCGTCGGACGATTAGCTCAAAGGGTGTGTTGTGGTCCAATCCCAGTCGCCGTAATATGAGGTGTGCAGGTAAGCTGCTGCGCCTCTACCACTGAAGGTCGGTGAGGCGAGAGAATGGAGAGTTGGTGCGTGGGTTTTTCGCAGAGTAGCCAAGGTGCAACGGACGCGCTCAACGACGACCGTTTCCCAGGAATGGCGCTCCTTATGAGCGAGTGGCTGCAGAGTCGAGTTGTCGATCGTTTGTGGAGTGTGTGGCGCAAGGGCAATGCAGGAAATTAGACTCGCGGACGCTCATATGGCTGAGCAGGTGGTCCCAGTGGCGCGCGCCGCCGTTCACTCGTCATCGATGAGCTGTTCACCCGGCGGTAGAGGTAGAGATGTTGTTAGGCGGGTAGGATCAGCGAGCAGACATGGCCACGGTTCGCTGTTCGCTGTGCTGTGCTCGTCTACAAGATGCGAGCAAGCTGCTTTTCCAGGCCGACCGCCAAAATCAAGCAGTGAGCGAAGTCCACGTCATGGCGCCGCGCAAGGCGCTTGCTATGCGCCAGCCGCCTTGATTGTCGAGAAGCTCGGGTTGGCAAAAACACGGTGGTGGGCGAAGACAGGAGCAGAATGCAGACCAACACCACAAGCCATGTCGTACGGAGCAAGCTACACTGGTAGCATTGGCATATCGACAAGCATTGCCATCGCACAGGAATCTGCTGCTTGGTTCTCTTGGCGCAGCGGCGGATTCCCGGGACACTTGTGCCACTTCGTTGTACCGCACTTCTCGCCTCTCACGATTCGAGGCGCAGCATGTTTGGAATGCCGACGACTCAGCTCCGTTGATGATGCAAGTCTCAGAGGCAAAGCGAGACGAGACCTGGAAGAGACGCCTTGCAAGATTGGTGTTCGAAACTTGGCAAATTCCATCATCGCGCAGCGCGTGAAAAAGCTTGGTTAAGGTCACCCGAGTCGCGGACAAAAACATGCTACGGACACTCACCGAAGATGGTTGTTGCCAACTTGATGGGACTGCGATCACGGCACGGCATACACACGTGGCCGTTCTGAAAGAGCTGCCGACGAGCCTCTGTCAAACATGAAGCCTTCCACAGCATTTTGCCAACACTCGTCGGAGAATCGCGGGCACGCTCCGTGAAGCTGCCGACGACGCGTCCTGTACACTACAACATACTTCGATGCTGTTGCCTCACGCGTCAACTTTTTCCTTCTCACGCTTGAGCTGCATTCGCGGCTGTACACAGTGCTACGCAAGAACACCAACCTCGCGTTATCTCACCGACTTCACGACTCGGATACAAAGAACACAGCCAGCTCGAATCGCAAGACCGCCTGCTTCATTTGCAGAACCGTCCTCTGACCTCGGAAACGTCCGAACATGGACTTGTGCTTAGTCTATGTGTGCAGTCAGCCTCGAAGCATTGACTTTTCGCAGCCCGCATGGCCCGGTCTCGAATCTGAATGTCATCCAGGCACATCGCAGGTCGTGTGCTTACTTGCCCTCAACGTGAGAGAGGATCGGGATATTCAGGTCCAGCAAGAAAGCACTCTCGCGACATCGCGAGCGGCCAAAACGCGATGAGCGGCGACGAGGCCCGATTCACGCACTCGTAGGCTCTCGGCTGCATTCGACCGCCCGACGAGCAGGGATTACCTTGCTGAGGCAAGCCGGCACTTCGTGGATCGACAGCAACTCGAGCTTGGTTTTGCGTCCAACTCACTGCTGTAGGATTCACCTCTGTGACATTGCACCAGCCAAGCAGGCAGTGGACACTACAACATGCTACACACCGATAGCAGAAGCTGTTGCAGTCTGCTTGCGACAACGCTCGAAATGCCGAGTTGCACTAATTGATGGCAGCCCTACGTGGCTGTATGCGAACCCAACCTACTCGTGCTGCCCAACGCTGTGACAGCAAAGTCTTGGTTTCATGCCGGCATCTACACGTATTCGCCAGGAACATCCCATGAGGCGATGCTTTGAGCGTCAAATCGGCTCACAGTGCTGAAACCATGTGCCATGCACTGCATCATGACCAAGTCGATCGAGACGGCGTCCAGATCTCCATTGAGCACCGTCTTTCCGTAATCACCGCTCAACGCGTACGACCACAAGAGACCGAGTTCCGATAACAGCCTGTCAGAAATCCCAGACTCACCGTACACCCAGCCAGTGCTCCCTGAGCCATTCATCATGGGAAGACGCTCCTCATTTGCGCTTCGCGCATTCCTCCTCTTTCCGTGCTGACGGTCAGTGCGTGCAGGCAGCTGGTGCCTTCAAGCCCAACATGAATTACTCGAACATGATAGAGGAGAAAAACCTCAAAGTTAGTCGGCACAGTATTTCTCATGGAGCAATACTTGTACTCACAAGATGACCTCCGCAGAAAGGATTTATTATTGCGACATTAGCCTCTACCATCATCGGCACGTTCACCGCAACCTTGGCACTGCATGACAAAATTAAAGAGCGAACGGCCAAGCAAAAAGCAACAGACGGGCAGCAGAATGAAGAGTTGAAGCAGCTCAAGGAGCAAATCGAAAAGCTCACAAGCCAAAAAGAAGAGGAAGATAAGAAAGATGAAGAAAAGCCGCCTACTTCACGATCCAGGTCACGGTCCAGGTCGCGTTCGCGGAGCAGTCGAAGAAGACGCAGGCGGACCTACAACTACGACTCGGATGATGGCCCGGAGGACTATGCCATGATCCAGCACGTCGTGGTCGGGGTGATTCAAGATGCCTTGCGCAAGAATCCGAACTTGAGCGAGGCGGATGTGCAGAAGCTTGTGATAGCCGCGGAAGAAGCTGCTCGGGATGGCACCGTAGAGACACTGCAAGGTCACTACCAAAGATTGGTATTACCTGCTCAGAAGCAGCTGCCCCCGATGAACAGCACAAGAATCTTCCCATTCCGCTGGACTTGCCGAAGGGCCAGAGACCGTCACAAGAACGGCCACTTAGTGATGTTGGACGACTACCTCAGACTCGATCCTACCATCCCGCAAGTGTCGCTGGATCCCGTCGCTACGACGGCCACTATGCCAATCTTCCCGACGTGGACTTTGATCACAAACCTGGGCTTGGTCGACACCTGGAGGAGCGCACAGCTTTAGGACCAGTGCCTCCAACGCCAGGTCCACTACCGAGGGCTCCCTCACAAAGAGCGAACTCTCTACCGGCGGACCCTCCAGCCCCGGCGCCCACGCAAAAGGCGGCATCTCAAAAACCGCGAACAGTATATTCAGATCCTTTCGAACAATTCCAAAAGATCCCTCATGAACGACACGCACAAAAGCAAGGCTCAGTAGGAACAGATCCCTACGCGACCTTGCCGGCTATTCCCATGCAACAAATTCCCAAGCGCGATGAGAAAGACAGCAAGTCAACCAAAGCTGAAGCACCCAAGTCACGAGCGCCTTCGCAGCCTGCACCAAGCGAACGCAAGCCTGCATCGCACAAGATCGAGGCCAGTAAGCCAAGATCTCTACCTCACCACCCGGACTGGCAGCCGCCGCCTAAGGAGAAGTACGATGATCCCTTTGGAGGAGCGAAATCAGTCAAGGCATCAACGCATGCCGCAAAAAGTGTTGCGCCTGCAAAGTCAGAGGCTGTAAAATCAGAAAAGAGGGCCTCGATCAAAGACGAAGCCCCGAAGAGCAAGAGCGTTGCGACAGTCATCGATGGCGAACCTGTCCGATCGCAGCATCCCGCCAAGTCTGAGGGACACCCGTCCAGGTATGTTAGCGTGGAGTATACCATTCCGGTATGCTACATTATACTGACATATCACAGATCTGCAGCACCCAAGTCTGAAGCACCAGCCAAGTCTACAGCTGCCAAATCTGTAGCCCACAAGTCCGAAGCGCCCAAATCTGCAGCCCACAAGTCAGAGGCACCCAAGTCTGTAGCGCCCAAGTCCGAAGCACCACCCAAGTCGACAAAAGGCGAACCTCCCAAATCGACGAAGACTGAACGTCCAAAATCGCGGACCGGTTTCGTCGCACCGATGCCAATCCCAGCTCCACCCCTCGGTCCCGCCGTCGTAACGCCTCCCAAGCCCCCTCCGACCCTCCGCTCCCACCACGCAAAACCCGCCCTAATCGTCGAAGAGAAAATCAAAGAAGTCCGCGAAATCCGACGCACCTCCCCACCAAAAGCCCTCCCCGCCCCACCAAACAACGACCTCTTCTGCCGCTACGCCACAGACCTCCAAACAACCCCCTCCCCCTGCACCCCAACTTCTCCTCCTCCGGCTCCCACCGCTGTCCCTCCTGCGCCATAAACATCCCAGTCGACACCCGCGACGTCTGGGTCCTCAGCACCGCTTTTTCTACCTCTCCCTCCGGTCGCCCGAAAAAACGAGATTATCGGATGGATGCTCGTTTCGTGGCGAAATGTCATACGGAAGATGGGAAGTTTGCTTGTGTGCTTTGTGATCGATATCGAGAGAGGGATTGTATTTGTAAGAGTGTAGATGCGCTGGTGAAGCATTTGGGGACGGAACATACGCCGGAGGAGTTTGAGGGGGATGCGGATTTGGTGAGGATGGAGGAGGGGAGGAGGGTTGTTATGGGGAGGAGGGGTGGGGAGATGGCGTTGGCTTGATGTGAGGTTGATGCGGAGTCGTGGTTGGTTTTGTGGTGTGTTTTGGAAGCTTGTGTGTTTGCTGTCTGAAGCGTGGAGTTTAAGGATACAAGAGAATGTTACAATACGAGAAGGGCAGGAATACTGTTCTTTCTGAAAATTAGATTGTGTTGTAGTTATGTCTGATAACAGTATCTTCTCTTCTTGTCTATTCGCTTCATTCCTGGTGTCTTTCTTTCTTCTAGATCTGTCGATTTTCATTACCTTCTTCTCTCACTACCCATTTCACAACTCCAAAATATTCCCCACTCAACTCAACTTCACCTCCAACTTTCCATCCCCTCTAACTCCCAAAATTCCCGCATACGCCGGCCTCACACCATGCTTCGCATGCCATACCACATGATCCCCATTAATCGCCACATCCATTCCTCCCGGAGCCTGCAACTCAAAAGGCCCATTAGACCTCAACAATTGTCCTTGTCTCTCATACGGCCCTCGGATATCCATCGCTGTGGCATATTGCACATCGTATTTGTCTCCTTGGTAACAATTCGTACTGAAAAAGAGCGTGTACTTCCCGTTAAAGTATGTGAGGACCGGAGCTTCGATATAAGGTCCATCGGAGGGAATGTTTGTCATAATGGGAATGGGCAAGCCGATGAGGCTGTGTCCATCTGTGCGAGAGACTTCTTGGAGCATGACAGGGATGGGCACGATGGGTGGGACAGTGTTACCGCAGGCTCCTCCGTGGCCGAGGGCGTTTCCGTCGATTTTGTAGACGATGTAGCGGCGGTTGGTGAACTGCTCATCGGTATAGCCGGCGATATCGATGGCGCCGCCTTCGGAGTAGGGACAGATCCAGGGTTCTGTGGTGTTGTCGACGAAGGGATCTGTGATCTTTTTGGCGGTGGCGTAGGAGAGGCAGTGGATGTTTGGACGGGCTTTCCAGGCTGCTGTGTAGTATAGGAGGTACGTTCCGTCGTCGAGGCGGACGACGTCAGGGGCCCAGACGCGAGGGTCTCGATCGACCCATGAGGGTAGTTGGGGAGGGCATCGATGCCGCGGTGGAAGGAGAAGGTCTTCCAGTCTGTTGTGGAGGCTCGTTGGACGTTGATCCATTTATCGTCGACTTTGGCGTTTTTGCTGAACAGATGCCAGCCTGAAGAGGTCCTGATGACGGCCTTGTTTCCACGTAAGTATGATGTGAATGTTCTCCGATGGATCGCTTACTGGGTCTGGAAAGTTGACGCCGTTCATGATGGGCACTGCCGCTGCCCTCTTCACGATACCAGCATTGGATCGTCGTGTCAGGAACACGAAAGCGCATACAAGCGCCGATACCGAAAGAGCCACCATCGCCACCGCGCCACACCAGGTCCACAAAGTCTTGCGTCGAAGGGGTTTCTTGCTCAATTTTTCAACCAGAGCTGGTGATAATGGCGAAGGGACGCTGGCCAAAGAGCGTTGACGTAGAGAAACTGAGGGATTGATTCGGATGTTCGAGGTATCAGGCATGCCAGGCCTATTTTAACTGTAGTGAATGTAGGTAGTTGGACCGTTTGCGAGTACTCGTGAGCCTTGCGCATACCAACCTCCACCAGGATTGTCGTAAAGTCTCGCCATGATGGCATCGTGTGAACAAAGACGTTACATCGGAATTCCGGACTAGACCATAAATTGTGGCTCACGCCAAGTGAAGACAAAGAAACACGGGCTGAATTGTCCTTGTGATTGAACTTGGCGTTTCAATATGGAATGTTGTATCAGAAGTGAACTATCATGTGCGACTGCATATGTCGACGATTGTCTGACTTCGTACAGATGGAGCCATGAGGAGGAGAGCCATTGGGTAGGGAAAAAGTGGACCACTAATACCACCTCAATCTTGGAGTCAGATGGATGGAGGGTTGCACTCCACGTCGATTTCGCCACGGGGCAGATGGTAAGTCCACGGATAGCGTCAGTCATCGCAGCTGCTCATGATGTCGTACTTCTGTATTTTCCGCACTCAGAGGTCTCGTGTCGACAATTGGCGGACTTCATGTCAAGCGCATAGGTGCTTGATGAGGAGGGCATGGAGTTTCTCTGGATGGCATGAGGATCGAAAAAATGTGGCCACATTTCTTTCCGAGACCATCGTCTATCGCAGTCAAAGCTGTGCAGCGAGACGTCTTCCTGAGCATGTCGCTTTCGTACGATGCGACATCATGTGCGCTAGATTTTCACTTGGTGATCGTGATCTTCAATCCTCTGGCAATACTTCATCGGGATTCTCGCCGACCTCTTTTGCAACTCCTCTCACAACCTCAATCAGAGCTTTACATGCCGGTGAATCACCATAGCTGTCGAAGAAGCTTTCGCCATAATCACATGCCATGCCAATTCTTGGGTCCAGCGGCACAGCGCCCAGGAATGGAACGCCAGTCTCCTTTGCCAATCTTCTGCCGCCTCCTGTAGTTGCTCGGAATATCTCCGATTGATGTGTGCATTTTGGGCAGACGAAGCCGCTCATGTTCTCCACCAGACCGAGCACTTTGATTCCAGCTTTCCGGCAAAAGTCGATCTCTTTCCTCACATCGAGTAACGACACTTCCTGCGGAGTAGTGACTAGTAGTGCGCCATCGACGCCACTTTCTTTGAGGTAGCTATTGACCGAGAGATGCTCGTCACTCGTGCCGGGCGGTGTGTCGACGAGAAGATAGTCCATTTCCCCCACTCCACATCCTTCAAAAACTGTTTGATGAGACCATTCTTCTTCGGACCTCTCCAAATGACAGCATCGTCTCGGTTCGGTAACATAAATTGAATAGACATGGCGCCCAGGTTATCGGTCACCCAGATCGGCTCCCATCCAGTATTTGCCACATGAATCTTCTGATCTTCAACGCCCATCATCTTGGGTATTGATGGACCACAGATATCTGTGTCCATGACGCCAACCGTGTTATCTGGGTTCGATGCAAAGGCATGCGCAAGCATTGTCGTGAACGTCGACTTGCCCACGCCACCTTTGCCGGAGAGGATCAAGATTTTATGCCGGACACCTGATAGCCTTGAGGTGATGACCGGGATATCTGGGTCTGGGCCTTTTGGAGCTGTAGCACATATTTGCTGGTTTGGACATCCTGCGCATGCATCTGCCTTTCCTGCTTGTTCACCTTCTGGTCCTGGGCAGTTTTCGGGCTCGGCAGCGATGAGGTTGGGTTTGTTGCTCAGTGCCTCATCGACTGCCGTATCGACGGGCTGCACGGGATCCTGTAGTAGAGGTGACATTGTCGTTGTGATCAGATGATGTTACAGCAGTCGACGGAGAAGTCGAGGCATCGAAGAGGGACTGGACATGTCATATCTGCTGAGTAATGCAGAATGCGCCACTGGCGGACTCGACTCCGCCGCTCCATGGATGCCCTGCCCGCATTCGAACACGCTCTCCCAGTGACAACACCTCTGCTGAGTCCACACATGGAGCCATGCTGTCAAATCTGAGTGTCCGGTCGTCGCGGGCTGTCTCTCGCACGCCGGTTCGCGAGGTCGTTCGACACCGCAGCGCAATTTCGGGTCCGTACCTGCTGGACGAGTACATACCGCGCTTCCAACTCCTCACATCGGTACAGGAGGCGAAGAAGCGCAGTCTGGCCTATGCGCATTTGAGAGAATGCAATTTGTGCCCGCGACTGTGCGGCGTGAACCGCTTCGAGAAGCGAGGGACGTGTCTCGTGGGCAGCGACGTGGTCGTCAACACGATTGCGCCGCACTTTGCGGAAGAGCCGTGCATAACAGGGCGCAATGGCAGCGGCAGCGTCTTCTTCAGCGGATGCAATCTTAGATGTACAGCCATCTCGAGGTAGGTCTACAGACCACGAAAGCTAAGTGAATCCCAGGCGTCTTCTGCCAGAACCACGACATCGCGCATCAAAAGAACGGCTTCGATCTCACACCGGAGCAACTGGGCGAGTGGATGGTCAAATTGCAAGAGGTAGGAAACGTGCACAACATCAACTTCGTCACGCCCGAGCACGTCGTCCCGCAGGTCGCCCTGGCCATCCTCCACGCAAAGACCCTCGGCCTCAATCGGCCCATCGTCTACAACACATCCAGCTTCGACTCGCTCGATTCGCTGAAGCTGATGGACGGCCTTGTCGACATCTATCTCGCAGACTTCAAAGTCTGGAAGCCCACGACTGCCAAGCGCCTGTTGAAGGCGGAAAACTATGTGGAAGCGGCAATGGAGTCCGTGAAGGCGATGCACGCCCAGGTGGGAGATCTTTGCTTCACTGCCGATGGCATCGCGAAGAGAGGCCTGCTCATCAGACATCTCGTGATGCCGGGCCTCGAAGATGAAGGAAAACACATCGTCAAATGGCTCGCAGAAAACGTGAGCAAGGATGTGTACGTCCACATCATGGAGCAGTATCATCCGCGTGCCCACGTTGGCAAAGGCAAGCGCTCCACGCGTGGGCGAGCGCAGGATGTGGCCACTGGCACAGTTGACCCAGGCGGCGTACCAGCTGAAGAAGCAGCCAAAAAGGAGGTCAGATATCAGGATATCAACCGTGCCGTCAGCCTCACGGAAGTTGACAACGTGCGAAGAGCTGCTGAAGATGCAGGTCTATGGCGGTTCAACGAAGTATCGGAACACGCTGGTTTCGCGTGAAAGCTGGCTGTCTCATCTTCGTCACCGTTCATCTCCGAGGCTCGCCGCATCCTGCTGCAACTCCGATTACCGCATTCGTATGTGGATGCAGAGGCGCGGCGATCCTGCTCCAGCCGATGACTTGCCGGCATCACCCACTGCTCCGGATCCGTTGCCACGAGCATGGACAAGAATGAGCTCAACGTCGATGATACATGATCGCTCCGAAGATCTTGTTTAATCAACGAGGCGAAGGTGCCGACCGCGTATCGTTCCAAAGCGGTGGATGAATCTATCATATTCAGATCTGGAACGTCCTTACGTTTGACCACAAGGGTTTCAGAGCCGGACTACCCGTGGCCGCCAGTGAGCCGCTCGCCTGGCGGACCTCTTTGTTCCTCACTGGGAACTTGCTTGTCACAGTGCTTTGAGCGTGGCGCTCGTGACGACTGCACGGCAACACTGCTCAGCTGCCATGCAGCTGCCATGCTTCAGGAGCGCTCTCATGGTCTTCACTGCAACCATGTCGCAGTGTTCGTGGACGGTCTGCCGTCAAGCTACCTGCGACAATATGTTGCGTTTGGCACTCTAAGGGTGGCGCGTTCTTTGTCCGCAAGCAGAGCAGGATAGCCGCAGGCATGGCAATCACCGAGCCTCAAAGGAACTCATTGTGGTCATGCAGCCACTGCGGCAAGAGCTCAGGAATAGCTTCGTGCGTTTGACTCTGAACAAACGTGACTATCAGCGCAGGAGTCGGACCAAAGAAGCGCGGTTTTGGCTCGAGTGCAGATAGAAACACTTCGACCAGCACTCCTCGCTGAGCCTCGCACGCAATACTTTTGCGCGACGAGCCGGCCTCTTGCGCTCCACGAGCATCGATCATTTCTACCCCACTTTGAAGAACAATAGAACATGTCCTCCTTTGCGCCGCCTCCTGACATGTTAGGCCTGCTCTACAATCAGCATCGCAATTACACAGCAGAGCTTGGCAGAACACATCAGACCTTGAGCAAGTTATACAAGAAGATTGCCAAGACGGAAAAGGTGCTTGCAGAGCGTGAGCGAAAGGAACGACACCTGACAAGGGACGAGCGGAAGAAGTGGCAATACTCTCGCGTTTTGACGAAGCGCACAATCACAGATTTGGAATCGCAGCAGGCCAACCTCCACGACGCGTTACGACAGTGTAACGATTTGATCGCGTCACTGGAGCATGGCTTCTACAGCGCCCCTATGATGACTCCATGGACTGGTGCCATCGTTCCGCCTTCGCCTTATCTGTTCAGCCCTTTCAGCCCAGCCTTCACTCCTGGAGCGCCACCGATCCAGCACGAGCCTAGTGGTCACGGTCAGACGCAATACTGGGATCTGTCCAGTCTCCCGGAACGGCAGGCCTCGCCTTCGCCATATGGCTCAAGTTCCGCGGACAGTGGCTTCCATGAGCCTCGGTTGCTCGAAGTAGGCATTGTCACAAACGCAGACCTAAACAATGAACAGCACTTCTATGCGCACGGAATGATGTCCAACTTCGGGTTCAACACTGATGACATCTATGCTGCGCGTCTGTGTAAGAACGGAAACGGCGATCCAGATGTCTTGCCCGAACTGCAAGACTTGGTCTCGCCGATGACTAGGCTAGGAGCCTCGGAAAACTCCCCCACGGTCCGCTCACACAAGAGATGCGTCTCTGAGAGCGTCGCTCAGCTGAACTTGGGCGATCTGGCGCCGCCATCAACCAAGAGAGGTATTAGTGTAGGACCCGTACCAGATCGGAGGAAGAATAATCCCGACGATGGGCTTGGTGGCAGATCATAGATTGGAATCAGGCTGAAGAGGCATCCTGGTCGCTGGGCTGCGATAGGGCGCTGTGGTGAGGCGTCGCAATTGTCATGACGAATGTGTACAGTAGAATCCCTATGTTTGTCTGCAATCGGATTGTTCTCCTGTTCTCGTTTTGGGTACTGCTGCCTAAGCTTGTTTGAAGTCGGAAGAGTGTAAGGATACGGACGATCTAACTGATCACATTGTGATGGCACACGATTGCCTATTCCGTCGAGGGCGGCGTTGCGCCACGCGATGCCGAACCTGAATTTCTCCACGTTTCTTTCCACCTCGCCCCGTCGTTCAAACAACATCGAGTGCTGCTTGTTGCTATGGAAAAGTGCGCAGCGCGAAGCGAGGACGCATTTCAAGAAATATTGATAATCTTCCATCTACCAGGCTACCATTCGGCGGAGCACAAGAACTTGCATCAATTGTGCTACGCTGGGGCGCCAGGTCCAAAAATTGTTCACGACATTTCGACCAGGGTCGCTCCTTGTCAATCTGTGCTGCAATGCAGGCACGGCACGGCAAAGCCATCAGCACCACGCTGTCGGATACGGGCTGATGGTATGCAGCATGCAATCCAGTTGCCGGACCATTAAATTCGCCAACCACAAACCGACGACAACAACACGTCAACAAGTACTTCCGTTCTCCGCTCGCTACGAAGCTGTGACACCGCGGTCTGCGCTGTCGCGCTGTCAGAATCATCTGGGGAGCAATGCCCGCGCCGCGTGTTTGCCTGCTCCCGGTCTGGTAACTTGCAGCGTTCCTGCGAAAAGATGGCAGTGAAAGTGATACGAAAGTGGACCTTCGCATCCTCCGCCCCAACGACCGAATTCGACGCGTTTTACGATCTGTTCGTCGCGCCCGACGACCTGGCTGCAGCCATGTCAAGCATGGGATCCCCGTCTCATCTTCGTCCGCCTCCGTTTGATTCTCCGTGCAGCCGAACATCAGATCTCTTCATGCAGCGGGCTCAGACCGCGCCACTGCTGCGTGTCTGGCGCGGAGGCAGCAGCAAGAGACGTCAGACGTCGCTTCTGTAGCAGCGGCCCAATGCAGCCAGGCCTGAAACTGTTCGAGCTGACTGCTGCCACAGCGTCTGCCACTGTAGCGCTTCTACGTACGCACGCATGCGGACGACGCACTCACGGATCCAGCTACGTTTGGGCGTCTCTGGTTTCTGGTTGATCAACACGTCTTGCAGCTGGCCACAGTGCGGTACACGTTTGCATGCTGCGAGGCCGAACAATTGTGTTGTGCACCATGCTACCCTCCAGCGGGCTTGCATTAGTACACCTCACAACGAGAGGCGCCCATGTCAGAATCGGGGCGAACAGAAATGCCACAATTCTACATGTAACCATCGCCTACACATCCGCGTGACTGGGCAGACCAGTAGCGCTTTGCGGGGATCTATTTCGCTCATCAGTAGAGGTGGGTCCTGATTGCATTCTTCCTCTCGCCCTTTCCCTACGCATACAACAAACACCCTCGTCGTTCTTGGATTGATGAATGACAGCCGCTGGTCCCGTGTGACTGGTATGCGGTTTGTTAGTCGCTCTCCACCGACTCCACTTTGTCCTGTCTTCCTTACTGCCGCCTTGCATATGCAGCCATCCCGGTCGGATTCCTGCATTTGACAGCAAACAAGAAGATATAAGACGGATGTGCTGTCCGACAGTGCTTGCTACTCCCACGTTGCTGCATACCAGTCACAGACTTGCTTGCGTTCAGAACAGGGACTTCCGCTTGCCAGATCTTCACTCTACACCAACATCCGAATCGATCGATCGTTCAAGAGCATACCTGACATCACATTCCTGATACACCATCAACAAACTTCATGGGCTTTACTGGCAACCTGCTGCGGAGACTTTCGTCTCGCCGCCGAAACGAAGGAGGAAGAGACGATTGTCAAGATGAGCAACATCAGCGACCAGTATCACGATCCCACAGATCGATCAAATCCGCCTTCTCAACACCTCGAACATCCCTATCCTTCTCCACGAAGGCCGCTGTCCACGCCCGACCTCAAAGCCGCCAAGCGGCGGTCGAGCCTCTTCCCCACGTCTACACCACACTCCCCCTCAAAGAAGCTGAAGAAGTCTACTGCGACCCGGACTCGAAGCAGCGGGCGCCCGATATCAGAGAATTTCGCTGGTACGCGCGATACAAGCGACAGACCATGGACGGGCTCATCTTTGACTACCCAAGTTCCTGCACCGGGGTATAATGATGCTGCTCGGTATAGTTTTGGCAATCAAGAAACTATCACGACTGGGGCGAGCGATGGGAATAATTGCATTGCTCGGCCTGTGGCCCTACCGGCTCCGGCTTTCAGTACTTCTTCACGGCTAGCGACGCTTCACGCGCCAGTTCGCCACTCTTCACTACGATTCGAAAGTCGACTTTCACGTGTCGATCCACACAGATCGCTTGCTCCTTGTGCTAACATGGAACCTGCATTGACTGACGACACGCTTGAGAACAAAACGAAGCGTCCTCGCAGCCACCCACCGCACTGTGTAGGCCAGGACCAGTCTCGAAAACTCGATATCGCTACGAGAAAAGCACGTGCAAAGTCACAACGAGACTTCGTGCCTGGGACTCACGACTCCTGGCAGCTGCCACCATTCCACGAACCTTCCATCTCAAGGAGCAGTTCGCGAAAGTCCGCTGTCATGCCGCTCAAGCCAAAGCCATCCTTCACCCGACTCCAAAGTCTCGACAGCCTGATCACCTATCGCGAAGAGAAAGCCGAGTGGAAGCGAGTCTCCTCCTACCTGCAATCCGCCCACGCCGACGAAGATCATGAAGAACACCAAGCCCCCTACTCGGACTCCCAAGCCCCAACTCGAGCCCACACGATCCGATCAGAAACTGATACAGTCGCCGGTGCCGACCTCGCCTTTGACGAGAAGCCATCTTCTTCACCTCCGCGTTCTCCTGGCGGCAACTCGATCGACGACGATGAACACCAAACAGCTTTACCGAAACTCCGTCCACCTCCTCCCCCGACTTCTGAGCAACCAAAGAACACATTCCGCACATCTGCCGCTGAAATTGGATTCTGCTTCACAATCGCCATGACACAGTTCCTAGCAGAATACATGATCTCCGGCTTCGCGATTGAACTCCCAAAGATCATGAACAAGTATGCCAGCAACGATACCGATCCAGGCTCGATGGGAATGTTCTGGCCTGCATCCTTGCTGAGTCTGATCCTATCCGCCACACTCCTCATCTTCGCAAGAATCAGCGATATGCATGGCGGGTACTTGCCATTCATGTTCGGCGTCATCTGGCTCGGAATCTGGTCTCTGCTAGCAGGTTTCGCCAAAGCCACCGTTCTCCTCGACATCAGTCGTGCGATGCAAGGGCTCGCAATTGCGGCGTACATCCCTTCAACATTCGCTATGGTTGGCAGCATTTACCCCGAAGGTCCCAGAAAGAATCTCGTTCTGGGACTATATGCTGGTTGTGCACCTTTGGGATTCTTCGCTGGATTCTTGGCT
Source organism: Cercospora nicotianae (assembly GCA_029490675.1). NCBI lineage: Eukaryota > Fungi > Ascomycota > Dothideomycetes > Mycosphaerellales > Mycosphaerellaceae > Cercospora > Cercospora nicotianae. The sequence continues at coordinate 3,421,347 of JANQAT010000007.1, read as the reverse complement.
GCTGGTGCTTTGCCGGATGATGCGCCGGGTTGGTACTTCTGGATTGCGGCAATCTTGTCATTCATCACGGCTATCACTGCTTATTTGACCGTGCCGCATGACAGGACTGATCGGAAGCAGTTGAGTTTGAAGATGGATTGGGTTGGGGCTTTCTTGATCACTGCTGGGTTGATCTTGGTGGCTTATGCGCTTGCTGTGGAGCCTTATGCCAGTCAGAATGGGAGAGGACACTCTGGATGGACGGCTCCTATGGTTCTGGCACCCTTGATCTCGGGGATTGCATGTCTTGCCATCGCATTTTGGGTCGAAGGATGGTACGCTGCATGCCCGTTGCTACCTTTCGACTTTTTCTCACCAAAGAGCGTCAAAGCTTTCTCGCTGGCTTGCTTATGCTTCTACGCATCGTACGGAGTGTGGCTGTACGAATCAGCTCAGTACTTCTCGAATGCCACCGCGACTGGCACATCCAACGGCGTCCATGGCTTGACGCTAGCAGCCTGGTATACACCAACAGCCATCGGCGGCCTTATTCTTTGCGTTGCGGGCGGCGCATTGCTTCACGTCATCCCGATAATGATATTGTTGATCATCTCTGGTATTGCTTGGATCGGCGCACCACTTCTTCTGGCGATGGCTCCCTTGCCGGTCCATTACTGGTCGTTCGTCATGCCATCAATGCTCTGCGCAACAATCGGCATCGATCTGACATTCACGATCTCCTGCGTATACTTGTCCGCGGTCTCGCCACTGCGATATCAAGGCTTGGCTGGAGCTGTGTCATCGATCCTCGTCAACCTGGCTATGTCATTCTCGCTTTCGATCTCTGAAATCGTGGCCGTGAAAGCCGAGAGTGCGATTGTCATACCGGATTACGCTTCACCGGCGGAGCAAATGGTGTTCGCGGATGAAAAGGCTATCCGAGGCTACAAGTACGCCTTCATCTACGCTGCTGCCTCTGCTGGGTGCGGTCTGCTCATTGCTGTGTTATTTGTACGAATTTCTCGCTCGGTTGTGCAAAAGAGAAAGAGTTTGGATTTGGAAGGCGATGGCACGCGGCCGTCATCTGAGGTTAGTACCCTCGTTGACTTGCCGCGGGCTTGAAGACAAAAAGACCTTGGGAATCGTGCTTGGTATTTGGATACTTGTCTGTGTTTTCTATCAGCGTTCTTTGGGAAAGGCGTTTCAAGACTGGCAGCTTCACAGCTACTTTGTGTACATATAAACATCGCAAGCGACGGGTACGGGCGACCACAAAATCGAGTGTCCGTTTTGGCACTCTTGTATCAATACCATGTTTGAAAGAGGGTTCTCTCAAATCAATTTGCAGTCAAAGTGTCTGTCGATCGTGACAATCGGGATTTCGATTCCTGTTTGGGCCATTCATCACGGTTGGAGTGCCTGCTTCTGGAAAAAGCGGTATGTGTGTCGTTTCCATCCGGCCACAGTCTATTCTAACCTCACCTGTTGTTTTAGTAGACTTCACTTATTGTATCCTCTTTGCTTTGATGCTATTTGAGAGCCTGCTGTGTTCTTACGCCACGTCGTCGCTGCTGGAGTTGTGGGACATGACTCGTGGGAGCGGCAGCTGCGATGGTGAGGTTGCAGCGTCTCTCCCGCACAGCATCTGCTGGGTCTCATAAGAAGCAGAGAAAGACACTGGACAGCTGCTCCGAATGCACTTCGTCAATAGTGCCACGTACACTGACAGCAGAGCACAGCACAAGCACAAGTGATGGTAGCTGCCGCGTCATTGATTGCTGCGTGATTTACTGCTTGTTTTCGATTGAGCTAGGAGGTAGGGTTGGTGCTGGTGCTGGTGCTGGCTGGGAGTAGAAGTGTCCGAGTCTTTCTTTTGACGAGGATCGAGGGCAGCTCTAGTTTGATGGGATTTGTGGAGTAGTGTGGTCGTCTCACATGCGTGTGCTCAAACTCAGAGCGGCTCTTCGGAGCTTGAAGGTCGAACAATCTGTGGTTCCGGAAGTCCTGGCGACTGGGGCACTCATGTGGTTATTAGATGGCCCACATAACTTCAATGCGAGCATATGGATACAATGATGAGCGAGCGCCTTGCGGAAACCGAATCGAGACTGTAGAGCTCAATAGCGAGTCGAGTGGTCATGTTGCTTCTTGCTGATTGCGCCTCAACCAGCTCGATCGGGGCCTACTCCGTAAGCAGTAATTGTCCAGACGCATATGCCGCAGACGCGGGATGTATTTGCATAGAATTCCAGCTGCAAGCGAGGTAGGCGGATGCTCGTTAGTGTGCATCCTGCTGGTGGAAAGACAGCTGTGCTCTTGGCTGCGGTCCACTCGGCATCGATGAGGTTCTGCTATGTTCTGCGAGGCAGCCGTTCAATAAAAACGGCAGAAACGGGCGCCAGTAGCATTGTGTTGGGCAGGCTGCAGTATTCCGTGTCTAAAGCTGCCCTGGCGGATGCGAGACAGTCCGTTGTGTATTTCAATGACATTTCTCTTGGCGAGTGTTGTCCCTTCGAGCACTGCTGAATTCGTGATCCTTTGGCATTGCGTTGACATATGCCGTTGCTGGCAGTCTATTGTCAGCCGGTGTGGGTGTCGCGTGGAAGAGCATCGCCTTTGTTCCGCGGTTGGGAAGTGAACAGCCGAGAATAGCCATATAGTACCACCATTACTTTCGCCGACCCTCGCCGGGGCCGTGGGCCTCCGTCATTGCTGCAGCGAGCACCTCTGCACAACTTTCGGCCAATTGCGCCAGAGCATCAGACAGAACACGACTTGTTTCACGCCGCCAGCGCAGGACAAGCACCCATACTACTGTCCCCGCCGACCTCCCACTCTTTAAAGCCTATACTGCTATGAGCGCATACATGGTCCTTCGGTAGATACTCTTGCTCAGCGATCCACTTCCTCAACCATTGCTGCTGCCAGCTTCCTTCAACCGGACGGCAGCAGAAGATACTTCGACTTCAACTCGAAGCACCGCACCATGCCCTCTCCCAATGGCAGTGCCGCTGAGAACGGCGGCCTGCGCGAGCGGCTTACCCAGAAGCCAGATGCCCCACTGAAAGCCCCATCGATCGAGACGGCATCCGAGACTGTCAAGGCATTGAACCGAGAAGAAGAGAAGACGAACAAAGATGAGAAGGACAAGAAGACGTATGGGCGAACGCTGGACGGCATTGGTGAGTTGCTTCAATGTTTTGCAAGAGCCATGCTTGCGAGCAGGCCTCGCAACACTGCTGAAGTACTGCCAGCGGCACGCATGGGTCGTCGACATGTACTCGACTCTATGCTGCCATCCGGAAGAATTGACCTGACAATGCTGACTTGTCTTGTGCGTAGTCTTCACAGTGCCTCACACAGAGGACATGGTGTCCCAGCTGTTTGATCCTCGTCAGCCAAAAGCAGCATCTGACATTGCCATTGTGGTCGCGTTGGGCCTGCAGTTTTTCCTTATGTGGATCTTGCCCTCCTTCCTGCGCGTGCCGGTGTTTGCTATTGTGTTCTTGTTCTGGAGAGCATGTTACAATTTCGGCATCGGTTGGCTCCTTCACAACCAATCCCATCACAAGCGCCTGGTGTCGTGGGCGAAGAAGACGAAGATATTCGAGAATCCCAAGACAGGTAACAATCCACGACCTGCTCTATACTCGTTCCTCAAGACGGAAATGGAAACAAAGATTCCCAAGGACTACAAGTTCGAAGATGCCCCACTCGAGTACAATACCTGGCTTCTCTTCCGTCGCGTAGTCGATTTGATCCTGATGTCCGATTTCACCGCGTACTGCTTGTTCGCGTATGCCTGTGGAGGTCGGCCTGAGAACGAGAAGGTCGCCATGACACTAGCTCGTTGGATGTTTGGTTGGGTGCTGATTGCTTTCAACCTGTGGGTCAAGTTGGACGCCCACAGAGTCGTGAAGGACTTTGCCTGGTACTGGGGCGACTTCTTCTACCTCATTGACCAAGATTTGACCTTTGACGGCGTCTTCGAGCTGGCTCCTCATCCCATGTACTCCATCGGCTATGTGGGTTACTATGGTATTGCCATGATGGCAGCAAGCTACAAAGTGCTCTTCATTTCCATCATTGCACATGCTGCGCAGCTTCTCTTTTGGCTTTTGTCGAGAACCCGCACATCGTAAGGCGCAATCTTTGAATTCCTATGTTGTACGCGCGACTGATATACTGCGCAGGAACGCACCTACAACGCCCCTCCTCCCTTGAAGCGCACCAACGATATCCCGGATTCACCGCCGAACCGACCACAATACTCCACCCGTCTTCTGAGCGCAGGGAATGTGAACTCTATTTCCGGTCCTGGCCTTACTTCTGCGCCGTCGCCAGTCCACAATCTCATCGGGCTGCAGAATATCGATCTCCACAGGGTCACTGATGTCTCGGTCATCCTGCTGCAAGTCTATTTGTATACTGTGGCATTCCTGACGCCATCAACGTGGCTGTGGCAGGCATTTTTCGTGCTCAGTGCGGTGACATGGCGTCTTTGGTACTCCGTCGGAATCGGCTTCATCTTAGATCGCCAATCCAACAAGAAGTGGTGGACGCGCCATTTCTTGAAGTTCGGCGAGAGCACAGAAGAAGCGTGGCGTCAATGGAAAGGCATTTACCACATCAGCACCGTCATGTGTTACACTACATTCATTTGCGCAGCCTGGAAGATGTACGGTACGTTAATAATAGATCCACGCGCCTCTTGCACCTTATGTGGCTGACAGAATGGGTGCAGGCATGCCTGACGATTGGACTTATTCGATGGCCTTGTTGCGACACGTCATTGGCCTGGCCCTCATCTCCCTGCAGGTATGGACCATTGCAAGCATTTACGAATCCTTGGGCGAGTTCGGCTGGTTCTTTGGAGACTTCTTCTTTCCACAAGAAGCGCCTCAGCTAACATATGGCGGTATCTATCGCTTCTTGAACAATCCCGAGCGCACAATAGGGCTTGCTGGAGTCTGGGGCGCCGCCATCATGACGTGGAGCAAGTCGATTTTCTTCTTGGCACTACTATCGCACGTGCTCACATTGTGCTTCATCCAATTTGTTGAGAAGCCGCACATGCACAAGCTTTATCGCCAGAACATCCGACAGCAGTCAGGAGTGTCCAAGACGATGCAGCGAACGCTGCCATCACCTGTAAAGAAGTGGCAATCGAGCGCAAACCGAGTGCTCGATGAGACTCTCGACTCCCTAGAAGATTTCCTCGATCAGGCCGGACCAAAGCTTGCATCAGGTTTCAGCTCTTTCGTACAAGACTCACAGACGCTGTTCAGCCAGTTCCCGGCTCGTCTCACTGTTACTCGGCTGGCCCCGGATCTTGCTGGCTTCGACCCCAAGGATTACTCAGTCGAGATTGTCCGCACCAATGCTCTGAAATCCGATGCTCCTCCTAGCGGCAGAGAAGGCGAGAATGGCCAACAGCCACTCAAGCGTACCGACAGCTTCGAGAGAGTCGTCGTAGAATACGGCGCACCTATCCGGGTCAAGTGGTCAGCACCTCTCCAACACAGCAAACGTGATTGGATCGGGTTGTATCGCGTCGGAGACAACGCGTCTCGAGATGTCACCAAGCTTGGTTCTCAAGGTCGCTGGTCAGCCACCAACCCCGGCGTGCACGACTACAACAAGGCCGATACCGGTATTCTCATCGCTGATCAGCGCATCTCTGCGGCTGATCGTAAGGACGGTGTTGAAAAGGACTTCCTTACTGGAGAAGTGGAATTTTCAGGTGATAAGCTCTGGTGGACTCAAGGTGTGTTCGAGTTCCGCTACCATCACGATGGAAAGTACAATGTCATGGCGACTTCGCTGCCCTTCGAGATCAAGATCCCTCGTGTCGATGACGAGGCACTTATTGGCGGTCAAGAGGGTCTGGCACGAAATGCTGTCGAAGAGGTGCTCCTGCCAATCGTGCAAAACTGCTTTGACCGCGATCCGGACGTCGCCCCTAGGAGTGCCGACGAGCATTTCGGCCCAACATTGGAACGCGAAGGCAAGTACGCTAAGCGCGTGGTCTACGCTGTTCAGCAAATGTTTGGTATCGAATTCGCACCGGAAGTGGTGCAAGCAGATGGCACCGTGAGGAACCTGGCTTGGAGGATCTGTAATGCGAAGAAGGTTCTGGCGCCTTACAGTATGAAGACAGGCACGGTGACGCCACAATGAGTGCGCTGACAGCAGCGCAGAGGGCGAGAATCTTCAGGAGCCGAGGGCCTTGAAGCCTGATGAGGCTGCTGAACACTAATCACTGCCAACAATGGCGACTTAGCGCGAATGCGATCGCTGCTAATCTCAGGCAATAACAACATTCCTGAGCTGAGAAGGATGATAGAAGATTACGGCGGACAGATTGGCCGTTGCGATGAGCATTTGTGTTGATGATACCAAGAAAAGTTGTATAGTGACTTTTGATAGATCAAGATATTCAAATGTACGAGATCGAGAGTTCATCACGTCGCTTGACGAGTCAAGAAGTGGCGAACGTTGGTTGTTGTTATTAGAGCGCTGTGAGCGAAATGGATCACGAAGTTTGTCCGAGGTGACCGGGATGTTCTCCGTCTCTGTTGGACCTCACCTCGAATTCAACTTCCTCCACACTTGCTCGCTGCGGTGAGCGATCATCTGTGAACCAGGAACTCCAGCGAGACAAGACGGCATCGCGTAATCGCTTGCTTCACCACGTTGCTGATCCGGCACTGTCTCCCCTCTTCGAACGGCGCAACGACCTATTCGGGCAAAGAAAGACTGCACGTTGCATTGTGCAACACGCCAATGCACGGCACGATCATGTAAAAATCCACAAGCAATCGACCTATCACTGTTCTGCCCAGCATCAACGAAGTCTGGGACTTGCTTCTAGGTCAAAGTATGAACGCTGGTTCTGCTGGAACTTGCTGCAGCCACATGGCTCAACAGGGCAAAGCGTGAAACAGCGAAACAGGCGCACGAGTAGCGGAAGCTGCACCTCATCTCCCCACGACTCCTTCTCGCACTCTTGCCCGGTGCAAGAGACTTTGCAAGCGTGCTGCACACCGGCTACCGGGCTCGTAGCATGCGTCAAGCAACAGGAGAAGTAGCAGAACGGTGCGGTGCGACGGATGCCGTTCGTGTTGTTGGCCTGCTTGACCGCAAACTCGCCCTCTTCTCGCTCGTGCGCGTTGGACATCTTCCCCCTCCACTCATTATACTTGCCAGGCTCAAACACGATTAACATTTTGATTGCAGCGGGCTTGTCACATTCACGTTCTTTCTTCACACATTCTCATGTTCGTCACACTCGTTTGACGTTGGAACGTCCAAGACCGGTTGGCCAGGGCCATACCAACAGTTGTCGCCATGCCGTTTTTTAATCACAGCCTGAGCCGGGCTCTGGCACTTTTATGTATACTTATCACGAGCAGTTTTGCGCAGAACTGCTACTTCCCTGATGGATCTTTGTCGAAACATACGTCCTGCTCTGCGACTGGAACGGCCTCGGCATGCTGCGCGTCGAATGCATTCTGTTTGGATAATGGGTTATGTTTCGAGGAAGGCGTGGTCACACGTGGGAGCTGCACGGACAAGGCGTGGAAGAGCGGTGCATGTCCTGGATATTGCAAAGAAGGTGGGCCGTGGACACGTATAAGGCGAAGAGATTTGTGCTGATGGTCTCTAGAACAACGGAATGGAAGCATAGCAATTACACCATGCTCCTTGGATGGCAGCCAGAGTACCTTTACCTGCGGCTTGAACAATACAGCGTGCAGGAACGAGTCCCGGACATTCGGCTTGCCAGGCAGTAGCGCCCTGGTTCTGCGACCTGCACAAGTATCAGCGCTGGTTGCGCCAGTGTTGAGCAGTGTCGCGGCTCAAGCTTCTGCATCGGCTTCGGAACAGGCGCAGGCGACAGTGACATCATGTACCGGAGCCCAGGCGATCCCAAGTGGAATGTATTACACCCCAGGCCAGATGGCAGGACTCGGAGTCGGGTTGGGAATACCTTTGCTCATCGCTGCATGCACTGCCATTATGCTATGGAACAAGGAGAGGTCGCGCCACCCCAAGCTCATGTACCAATTACCTGATGAGCTGAACATGGATCTCAAGCCAATGCCTCCAAATATGTTCCCAGCGCATCCGGCAGTTCGATCAATTCCTCCATCCCGGGATGGCTATCCAGCATCAAGAGATGGCATTCCAATTTCCCGAGACGGCTTCCCTACATCAAAAGAAAGCTATGACTATGCGCATAGCTTCCGCACCGCAACACCAACAACACCAATCCAAGGCAGGGAAACTCCACAACACATGCAAACATTCGCAGAGCGATATCAAGCTATGAACAAGCAGATGGGCCACAGCCGGATGTCAGAGCAAAGCCGCTATGAATTAGATGGGCAACCTGTAGGCTCGGCTTTTAGATTCACAGCATACGGGAAACCGTTAGCGGAGAAGGAAAAGACCGTCACTGCAACGACTGTGGAATTGGGCAAGCGGACCACGACTATGACGACGACGAATTCGAAATCCTCTCGAGAAAGGACACGATGACAGTAGCTTTTGAATTGAAGGTATCAGCACTTCTTTGATATGTATATGTAAGACTTACGAAAGTTCTGTAGTATCATGCTGCTTGTGAAAAGCATATGTACAATGGCATAAATTCTGAACATTCTCTTTTGTCCGAAGCCATACTTTCGTGGCTTCTGTCGAAGGCGGAGAGTTCGGCATGGCACTCCGAAGTATGGCCCGATCTTGCACCTTGTGCAACCGGAGATTCTCGCTCTACGATCATCCTCGCACTGCATCCGGCCAGACTATGCAGTTGAGTATGCACATCGTATTGGCTACTACGGTAAGTGAAACCCAGATTCTCGCTATACTTGGACAGGGATCGCAGACCTGCCTGAGGTTCACTCCAGATCCGAAGGTTTGAGTTTATCTGCGAAGCACCAGGATCTCGCACAAGGAGTGAGTTCTGAATTGAGCATTCCGCGTTGCATCTCCTTGCCTGTTCTGCAAAATGCCACCTCGTCATCTGGCTATACATAGCGTGCCTGCTTTCGTGGACAAGCTTTAGATCTCCGAGACTCAATATTGCTTGTGTTGACGACGCATAGCTCAACGCTCTGGCGATCCCAGTGCCGTCGATTCCGAAGTGGTACGAATGTTTTGAGGCAACCTGCATCCATAAAGCATTGGATGGATAATGCTGATGGTATTTGAGCTCGTACATCTTACATTCTGCTTCGCACACAATTCTCTACTAAGTCACGCAACTTTCAGCATCTCCTGGACAAAATGAAGACACGACCTAGCATGATCGCCTGCCTGCTTAGCTTTGCCTCGCTCGTCTGGGCTGAACGACGAGGCCTTCAGTATCAACCCCATCAAGCAAGGGACAACCTCATCGCTCGGACAACGGAAAAGTCGCAAGAACCAATCTCACCAACACCATGTCCAACAATCCTTACTGCGTCTCAGCGAGTAGACTGTGGGGGCTGCTACAAGACTGAGTACTCTTACACCAGCACTGAGAGTATTGACTGTGGAGGCTGCGAGACTCTCACCACTTCGACGCAATACAACCGCTTCGTTGGCGTCTGCCCGGTGAGCTTTGCATAGCATCGATTTTTGAAGAGATGATAACAATTCTTGCTGACGTCAACTTGAGGTATGCATTGGAGGTTATCAGACCAAATACGACAGTACTGGAACGACGACTGTGACGTCTTGCAATGCTACGCCACTACACTACTACACTGCTGCTGCTCCGTAGTATTCCGCTGACTGACGCCATGTCACCCTGCCTACCCCGCCGCCGAAAGTACGTAGTGTTGGGTATCAGAGAAAGAGACATCTTACCACTAACTCATTCGCTCCTCATCGTCCACCTTCTTTTTACCTCTGCTCTTCTTCACCGCTGGCGCCCCCGACCCATCACCAATCGCAGAAGCGAACGTGCGTTTCTTCTTATCCCCAAGCACAGGCACATACTTGATACCATGTGCCTCTGCATTCTGTTTATTCTCATTCTCCCGCTCAGTTTTATTCCAGTTGCCTCGGAAGTTGGCAATTTTGCGGGAGACGGCGCTGGTGGTGCAGCACACCAGCTCATCAAGACGTTGCAGACGGACGACGTCGTATCGGATCACAGCGTATTTGCGAATGGCTGAGGCGACGAGGTCGACGTGGTCGGAGCATTTGATGTTGTTCTCAACTTTGTGGTATCGGAGGGCTTTCATGCCGAGCTCGTGGGCTTCGATGAGGTGCTTGAGGAGAACCCAGCAGGCGGCTTCTAGGGTGCGATCGTCGTACTTGTCCATTTTCTCGACGTGGCCGTCTTGGTAGGCAATCCAGCGGCTCTTGTCGCTTGCCTTGGGTAGGGCGAATTGTTCTGGCTGCTTGGCGTAGTCTCCTTTGAATGCGGAGAGCAGCTTCAGAACGTGCTCAGCAGGGTTGGCTTTCACCTCGTTCCAGTCGTCGTCGCGGAGGAGGAGCGGGCTCGGCTGAAGGCGGCTGCTTCTGCTTCAACGAAGTTGTTGTAGTACAGGCCGTTTGCCTTCTTGGTGCGTGGGCTTGAGTGTGCTGAGTCGGTAGCAGGCGGAGTCATCTGCGAGCGTGGCTTGATCACCTTGCGTTGTTGGATGATGCGGCAATCTGGATCGTCATCTTCGTCCGTGCCTGGCTGGCATAGTGGTGCATCAGAGGGGGATGTCTGAGCAGAGCACGAGTGGTCACTGGCATCTCGTGTAGGTAATGAGGAGGGAGCGCTATCATCCAGATATGGTGATTGCTGGAAGTAGCTCGGTGAGTTCCAGTCTTCAACACCAAGCTCTCCGGCACGACGATCTTGCGGCTGCTTCTGGTAGTGATGGTGTGGCGCCCTGATCTCGCGGTATGGTGGCAGAGGATACTGATCGCTGGGGCGGTAAGGGGCGTCTTCGTAAGGTGTGAAGCGGGCTGGTGATCGAAGAAGGTTCTCGCGATCCTCGTAGAAGGTGTCGTATGCACTGGGAGGCTGATAGATGTTGAGTGATGGATTGGGACCCGGCATGTAGCTCAAAGATGGTGAGTACAGGCGTGACTGAGTAGTAGCTGTGCCATTGAGGAAGGTGTCGCGAAAGGGCGTGGGTGGCTCGATGAATGAATCGTTACGATGAGTCTGGGTGGCGCTGTCTCGTGCCTGATCGAATGGTTCTGGATGGAGAGGGGTTTGAGAGCCAGGCCTAGGGGCTGATGTGTGGCCAGAGTAGAACAGCTGTCCGGTGAGATCGTTCTGTTGATATGGATACATATCTTTCGTTGAGCTGGGTTCAAGTGTGGACAGTTTGCGTGAATGACGAGACCTCCGAGCGCCTGCGCCCTGAAGTCGTAGAGGTGGTAGTCTTGAATTCGCTGGTATGTTTGAGAAGCTTGACGAGCAAATTCTGGGGCTTCTTTGCTGAAGTCGTTTCGTGACTGTGGCACCTTCTCTGCGGATCTGGAAAGATGAGGAAGAATTCTTGACACGAGATGTGGCGAGGAAGAGGTCTGAGTCTTCTGAGGTGGGCGTCATGGTCTTTGAATAGGCCGTTTGACCAGCCATCGTGATTGTCTCCAATGGCGATTATAGCGATGAAGTTATTGTTCTTGACAATAGCACGAATGAGACTCGTGATAGTGCGAGTCCTCGCACAATAGGAGAATGGTCAGAGTGGCTGCGCTGCAGGTCGTCGACAATAGGTCCAGCACAATTTGTGGTCGATGGTGAACAGTACCGGTTGTTCGTATGATCCGTGTTGAGAGTATCTGTTGCAGTCGCACAATGCCCGTGTGAAACTTGAAACTAGTGTCGAGATCGACGTTGACGGTCGACAGGGCGCCATCGCAGATTTGATCTTCACATGTGCAATAGACAACGGCCATTGCACTGCAGTCCGGACAGCGCGGCTGATCTACATACTTCGTGGCATAAGCTCGGGCTGAAGGGGCCATTGCAACTGCAGATAGCCCGATTGCCCAATTGGGAAGCATAATAGGCAGCTCAGTGGTTTGCTGCCACACTGAACAAGAATGCATAAGAGTAGCTCACCCTTGATGGATTGGCGACGACCTCTTCATCCTAACCTCTCGCTTCGCACGTTTGCGTAGAAGCCTTTGCGCTCATGATGGAGTCTGGCTGTCCTGCGTACTGACGGTGAATGAATGAGCCCGTGAACCGCTGCGAACGGCTGCAAATTGCGAGGCCGGCAGTAGTAGCGCGCGCTGAAGGCGCGCTTAGCACCTAAGATGCCCCACTCTCCTGCTCACGTTACGCCGTTGCCGCTAGATCCTTGTTACCGGACTCCGGGTCAGTGAAGGTGAAGTTGTCAAAATATCAGCCACTGGCATTCGTGTGAGTTCAATCGCTCAGCAGTATTAGTTCGCGAGCCAGTGGAGGAGAGGCAGTTATTCTTGTCGATAGCAGAATAGTGCCTCACTGTCATCGCGCGTGAAATGAGAAGGCAATGGGAGCGAAGTGAAGACGGCCAGTCCCGCCATCGCTAAGCGCGCGCAGACAAGGTCAGATCCACGAAAAGCGGCAATCAGGTGATGAGATTATTGCATCGCCGAAATTCACAGGGGCCCTGGAAAAGTATGTCGCCAGTGTGGCAAATGGCAATGCTCATGCTGCTGTGAGTTGTCATTCCGCGAAGCGACAAAGTGCCATATCACACCAGACCATGACCAACCTGCCGCAACAATGCCTCCTCTCTGCAATTCTTGCACAATGCACCAACAGTGCAGATTTCACTGCGCATGATTCAGAATATAACCAAAGGAGCGCCAAGCACGCTGGGAACGAAAAGGGGGCTACTATCTTCAGCCGCCGATGCAAGAGCTAAGCGACGCTAGCAATTACCGCACTTCGCACGCTGCGTGGTCCTAGACAGTGGCAGACAGCCTTGATGGGCCAAGCTGTCCGACAGCGACTGTAAGGCTATTGAAAAACGAAAGAAGTCTCGTCGGATGGCATCCTAAAGTCGTTGGCATGTCCACGCTTATAGACGGAGCGCAAGTGACTCGTTCGAAGTTCGCAGGAGAGATACTGTACCAAAGCTGACAGATCATAGTATGCCCAGATCCTGGGGATAAGTCACTTCCTCGTGACAACAGTCTTCGGGCATCGCAGGCTTCTTTGCGGGCCTCGTGACGGTGACCCGAGAGCGGCATCGCGGACGAATCTTGGCCCGCAGTGAAACCCAAAATCCTCGTTGAAGACGATGACGCGATATTCTTGGCGAACGCTGTTGAGAGGACGTCGCTGTTTCGTGCGCGGTGCTAGAGCGCTGCTTGGATATGTCTCTCGAAGATGCAGGGAGTGACCTGCCTGTGGCAATCAATCACAATAGGGTTACAACGGCATTGTGCAATGTTTGCCCGGGTCGACAGATGTGCTGTGGCTGACAGCGAGCGCCACGAGGGCCCTCTGATGTGCTGCTCGATATTCACTTCCAAGTTGCAGTTCCGTAAGGTAGTGCCGCGTCGAAGCAGCGTTCTTGTAGTATTGCCGCACGATACCCATGTCTATTGGCTGCCCCGGACGAGCGGCCCAGACATCGTGATTCAGCGATTGTCAGAAGAGGCGTGGCGGGTGATGTCTGTGATTTGAGGAACTCAGAGCACATCGCTGCGGCTTGTGGTGAAGTCGAAGTCTTTGGCGCTTGTTTCATCTGTGACGCGCGGGCACGTGTTTCGCGATTTTAGCGCAGCCGAGGCATTGTTTCGACGAACTGGTCTCGCAGTACCTTTAGATTTAACATTGCTGGTGAGGGGCGAAATGACCCAGACACAGCGCTGCGTTCATGTTACGGCCATGGCAGGTCCAAGAGCAGTGTCTAGGAACTAGGCCCCTTCCAAATTCCCTCTGAACAAGGAAATGCTTCACTGATACCCTCCGCTCCCTCCCACCCACCATGTCTCCGTCACGCCCAGCATCTGGCGTAGGCAGCGATGCTTCAGACCTCGCCATAGTCGGCGACTCCCTACGAGTACTGCCCACGGGAGACTCAGAACAGGAACTGCTCGAGCCGTATGCCAAATTCAGGACGGAGCCCTTGAACGCTCTCCAAGAGCTCGGGTTACATCTTCTTGGGACGAATTGGAGATCTTATGACAAGGTCGTAGGCCCACCGGTGTTTTACAATGGCTTTAGTGAGAATATGAAGAGCATGGTCATGAAGCAGCCCATGCTTAAAGCACGTATTCGGGAGTTGGCCAAAAAGAGGGTTGAGGTCGAGATACACGAGGATCGGCTGGGTCCCAAAGGTCTTGAGGGAGAAGACGATGCTACACGTCAGACCCGGCGAGCAAGAAGAGAGGAAATTGAAGGGCAGCTTGGAGAAGTGGCATACGACTGGCTGGACAAGATGATCTTGAAGATGGAGAGCAAGCACTTCATTCGAGGAGCCTATTACTTTGCGACACAGTTATTGACGAGGGCATACCATCAGGGCATTCACGTCAGCACACAGGAGGTTCTCGCCCTGCGTGAGGTCGCAAAAGAAGCCGCGAGAAAGAAGCAGAGCATCATCTTCCTACCTTGTCACCGCAGCCATGTGGACTATGTCAGCATGCAGCTCATTTGCTACCGGCTTGGATTGGCTCTGCCTACAGTGGTGGCTGGTGACAACCTCAACTTTCCACTCGTGGGCCCCTTCCTACAGCATGCAGGCGCAATGTGGATCAGACGCAGCTTCGGCGATGACCAGTTATATACCACACTTGTGCAGAGCTATATCGACACACTTCTGCAGAATGGCTACCCATTTGAGTGTTTCGTAGAAGGAGGCCGAAGCCGGACAGGGAAGCTGCTGCAGCCAAAATTTGGTATCCTTGGCTTCCTCATGGACTCTCTATTATCTGGTAGAGTGGAGGATGCAATGGTATGCCCCGTTTCAACGCAGTACGACAAGGTTATAGAGGTAGACTCATACATTTCCGAACTCCTGGGCCAACCGAAAAAGAAAGAGGACCTTTCGGGCTTCCTATCGGCATCGAATGTGCTATCATTGAAACTGGGAAGAGTTGACGTGCGATTCAAGAAGCCCTGGAGCTTACGTCAATTCATTGACGAGCAAAGCAGCAGGCTGGGCAAGGACACTCAACTACAGGGCGGATACGACGCAAATCTACGAAGAAGACTCCTTACAACGTTCGGCTACAAAGTGCTCAGCGACATCAATGAGGTTTCAGTCGTGATGCCTACGGCTCTAGTCGGTACTGTGCTGCTTACTCTCACTGGACGCAGTGTCGGCCGCACCGAGCTCATGCGGCGCGTAGAGTGGCTGTCCGAACGCGTGAAAGCGAGCAACGCCCGCGTTGCACATTTTGCTGGGATCTCGACCGAACAAGTCGTCGATAAGGCGCTGGAAGTGCTCGGACCCAAATTAGTTGGCAGAGTCGAGGATCTGCCGGAAGAAATGTACTACGCCGAAGACCGCTTCCAGCTTTCGTTCTATCGCAACATGACGATACATTTGTTCATCTCCCAAGCACTGGTTTGCGCGGCTCTCTATACCAAGGTTAAGATCGGCGGCAGCGACAGCGAGCAGATCATGCCCTACAAGCAACTTTACGACTACGTCTTCTTCCTTTCGCAGCTTTTCCGAGCGGAGTTCATCTTCCCAACCACTCCTCTGGAAGAGAATCTCGCGGCTACTTTACGCGGCCTCGAGAAGGATGGCGTCCTCTCCCTGCAGACTGGTCAAGACGGCAGGATGCAGCATATCTCTATCGCGCAATCCGAGCGGGACCTGGACCTAGAGAACTTTGACTTTTACTGCTTCCTGATCTGGCCATTCATCGAAGCATCATGGCTTGGCGCCGTTTCTCTATTCATGCTCGCCCCACCGCCTTCTTATGCTGGCAAAGAGGCGTGGCTGGACCTGAAACTCGCACAGGACAAAGCCCAACTCCTTGGAAAGACGCTGTTCCATCGAGGCGACTTGGGCTACTATGAAGCCGTAAACAAGGAGTCTCTCAAGAATGCCTTTGGACGCTTCGAGGAAGAAGGAATCATTATGGTGACGAGGCCATCAAAGGGACAGAAGACAAAGGAGCGTGTACGTCTCGGCGATGACTGGATGCCTAAGCATGATCAGGCTGGTAGGCTGATGCCGGAGGGCAAGCTCTGGGAATTCGCTGAAAGTATCAACGTTTCGAGACGAGATTTTAGAGGAAAGAAGGAGGGCGGAACGGTCACGAGGAGGATACTCGGTCTTGCTGCACTCACTGGGCAGGATATGTGGGATGATGTGAGCAGCGAAGCTGCAGGAGAAGTAAAGAAGAGTCGAAGGAGACGGGGCATACAGGCTGGGGCGAAGTTGTGAGCCACATCCAATGCCAACGACCCACTGATGTTTAGCGATACCCATTAGCACAAATCTTATACATAATCTGATATGAATGTTACGTCGCCAGAAGATCCCCATATCTGATCTTACATTCCAACCCGCTCCGATAAGTGCACTCCTTGCACGGTACTCGAACGCGAGAAGACGCGTTCTCTGACATTACAATTTTCTGTCCTCTTCCGCAGAGCTTTACCTTCTCATTCATCTGTACCATGGCGTCGAACTTGTATACGACCAAATCTCTCGGCAAAGAATGGCTTCCATCGCCGGTTCGAGGAAGTCGCTTCGCCAACCATGACAGCCACGATGGTCCATGGTCACCACTCAACAGCCCCAAAGTCAGGTCTGCACCTCGATACGAAGCGCCCAAGACCTGGAAAAGCAGCAGCAGATACAGTCGCTGGCGAAGATGGACTCGACCTTATGAACGCATTCTCCTCGCCTCTATCATTCTTCTCGTCTTCTGGACCTTCCACGGCGACCTCCAACAACGAATCTCGAACTTCCAACACAATCTTCATGCCCTTATGCACTCCTCTCCGCCCTCAAACCAGCATCTCCAACACTCAGAAGACCCCACTTGGTCTCGATACGCCTACCACTTCCACGCACATGACCCCTCTACCCTCTGCTCTGCCCTAATCCATCTCCAAACCCTTCAACGCCTCTCCTCCAAACCCACTCGTCTCCTAACCTACCCATCAACTTGGACCTCATCCTCCGCGCCTCTTCAATTCAACGTCCTCCGCCTCCTGCAACGCGCAGAGAAAGGCTTCCACGCCATCCTCCAACCCGTCGACATTTCCCCCTCGACCTATCAAGACAGCAAGGCCAGCGCCGAATACGCCAAATTCCTCCCCTTCAATCAAAGCCAATACGCCCGCATCGCCCACCTCCACCCCAAATCAACAATTCTCTCACAATCGCTCGATGATGTATTCCTCTTCTCCTCAGCAGACATCGCAATGCCGCGAAAATACTGGCTTCAAGGTTCGGATTCGAATCTCCTCTCCGATCTGTTGCTCTTGGTTCAGCCCGACCAACTTCTATTCGAAAGATTGGTCAACCTCTTCGTTGGTGAAGATGCAAGCGAAGCTGGAAATAACGTCCTATCGACCACCCAGCAACAATCGCAAAAGACGTTCATGTCCACACTTGTCAAACTGGTCGAGGAAGCGACGTTCTTGCCGCATAGGGAGTATTTGTTGAGGGATGGGGAGTTCTTTAGATCGCATGATCATGCGGCATATTTGGGCTCGGAGGAAGAGGTCTGGGATCCGATGAAGGTGATTGACGAGGCAAAGTTCGTTGTGTTCGACGATGAGGATGGTGGCAAAGGAATGGGGACCAGACAAGGAGATTCCCCAGATTGTGGAAGTCGGAGCGGGGAGCTGAGGACAGCAGGTGGAGCAGCGACTTGCGCAGAGAAGGAGATCTGGAAGTGGTTGGTCAGAGATCGGAGAGATAGAAGGATGGCGCTCTGCGGGGTGGAGTTGGCGGAAGAGGATGGTGAGCGTGGTGCCGATCAGGATCCAGGGGCGTTGGAAAGTAAGGATTAGTAATAATTGAAGCGTGATGCTACCTTATTATGGAAGTGAATAATTAGCTTTGAACGCCTCTGCTCATATCGAGTATCTCTGCCCGACGTGACGTGACTTTCCAAAGTAGCTGCGAAGAGTATCCACGCGGGCGGGTTCGTGATCCAATCGAGGATCCCAGATGGCTGAGGTATGCCGACCTCTTCTAGTTTGCGGCCTGCCACAGTCGCCAGCGCAACATATGCAATGGAGAGGAACATTTGCCAACGACAACCACAATCGTCTTTCGCGCTGCTCAAAACGGCGCGTGCCACCTCTTGTTGACCCAACTGTCGCGACGTTTCGACCTATTTGCGAAACAGTCATGTTGATGTAGTAAGACGACGGGATTTCTCATGTTCGCCTCGACGCTATAGTCCTTGATGCCTCGTGCATACGCTGGGTCTGGGTCACATCTCCATTCTTGAGCGCGTTCCCATTTGCGTATCAGTGCAAGATCTGTCAGTGAAGGATCGCGAGATTTGGGCAGAGACTTCACAAGCTTGACCGGTTCTCTGAAAATGGCTTTCTTGGATCGTCCCGTGTGCGATTCCGTTGCGGTTGTGGCAGAGGCGATGGCCGGATCGTGTTCATCTGTACGGTGCTTGTTGGATAGCTTACCATCGCTATCGTCCGTTGTAATCTGCGTGGAATGGCTTAGATCGCTTGGGCGTCTCCTCTTCCCCACGCTGTGCTCCGCCTTGTGAGTCGGCATAACTTCGCTTGCGCATGTTATCTCTTTGCCAGCGGAGGGGTCGGGGTGTGACATCGTCGTCGGGCTCTATGTCTTCAGGAATGCCGAGTTGGAGTGGAGTATCCTCCTTCATATGATAATCGAGCGGTTTCCTTGGCGTGTCGTGCTCCTCCGGTATGGCGGGTTGCAACACGTGAGTCGTGGAGCGTGTACTGGCTACCGAGCTCTCTCTGCTGTGCCGACTACTCTTGCTTTCCGGCGGAGGGCCGAATGCAGGTCCAGGCGTCTGATACACGGACTTGGGCGATCCGCTAACGCCTAGCGCTGCCAGAATGTCTTCTTGTGCTGGATCCCGCACAGCTTGAAGGACCTTTGGACGGGTGAACTTTGTCGTTGACGACTGGCGACGATGATGTGAATTGACAGACCCAGCTCGGGAATGTGACACTGATCCAGCTCGTGAGTGGGCGACCGATCCGGCCCTCGAGTGGACAACTGATCCGGCCCGCGAGTGAACAACAGAACCGGCTCTCGAATGTGATGCCGGCCCGTTGCTGCTACCTGTTCGGAGGGCGGCCTCAAGTTGATCCAGCACGTCAAGCTGATTATCGAAAGCATCTGCTTTCTCGGTACTCGCTCGAACAGAATTGTCTTGGTGATAAGTTCCCATGCGCCGACTGCAGCTACTAGCTCTGGAATCTGTCCGAACAGGTGTGGGCTCCCGAGTCAAGCCTGGTGTTGGCGAGCGTGGGCCTGCAGCCCATTCCGCGTCGAAACGTTGTTTGTATTCAGTCAACAGCTCCGACAGGCTGATGAGTTTGTGGCAGACCGCTGGGAACTCTTTGAAGATAAGACTATGTTTGAGCTCAAACCATGCTTCAGTTTCGCGAACGCTTAAAAGCGGTTCTTTACCATCACACAAGGACGATAAGCTTCTCCCGTTGGCTTTCGTGGCTATGCCAGGTGCAATTGCCTCCAATTCAGCTTCGCCAAATGTAGCAGGTAGTGCTGCCTGGCCCGGTACTGGCGCCTTCCAAACGATTGAGCCCAAGCTTAGGGAAGGGTCAACCTGTTCGGGATGCCGTGAGTAGAAGCACTCTTCATCGAAATCATGCTCCAGAGCGATGCTTTGTAGCTCAGTCTCGTTCGAGGGCGACATGGGATCGCCATTGCCATCGAAAGTGATGGCAGGAATCGATGGAGCAGAGTAGTGTCGGCCTTGAACGACACCTTGGCTTGACATGGGCGCGGAGGACAGAGATTGACTTCGAATATGTTGATGTTGCAGGTGCTCCATCGGTTGGCCGTAGGTAGTAGGGAGGCCATATTGGGCTGCATTGACTGGCAGTTGCACATTCGGGTATGGTAAGGCTGATGGGATGTAGTTCTGGCCTTGCCAGCCGCCGGATAGTCCATAGCCTGTCATATGCGGTGGCTGAACTGGTGGCCTGTAACCGGGAGGCGGAGGATACCGAGTGATAATGGGATTTCCCTTGACCTTCTTGGCGGGCGGCGGACTGTTCCCAATGTCAGCTGGATTCAAGGCAGCCACACACACACGCAACATGACTCTACGCAGAAGAAACGCTATACATACCCGCCATAAGAAGCCGAATGACCATGGGGCGGCCTTTGGTAAGGCGCTGCGGTGGCATTCATATCGGCAGAGGGCCAAGCGGGGATTCTCTCTTCACTCCTTTGCAGAGGCTGCTCTCAAAATAGAAGTTCGGGGGAATGGGCAGTGAAGCGGAGGAGGCTGAAGGCGCTGAGGGCGCAATGCCTGAGAGGGAAGAGGATTGTGGCAGAGGAGAGGGAAAGCTGCTGAGGTTGGAAAAGTGGTAAGAGATATCTGTTCGGGCCTTTGCCTTGTGTTGTGCAGCCGAACGGCAGCAAGAAGCGGTGTTGTTTGGTAGGCGTAATGTTTGCAGGGCCGTTGCCTCTGCCAATGGACGGCCACCAGAGCCGCTCTCCGCGCGCAGTGGAATTAGAGTGGCGGCATCTGGTATTTCGGCGAGATCGAGGCGGACGAGCTGCAACGCTCGTGCAACGGCAGAGGCAGCGGTGGTCGTGAGGGCGGTCGAATGTGTTGTTCGCCGAAACGGTGGATCACAACAACAAATCTCGCTGTCGGCCCACCTGCCCACCCCTGCACGCGTCTTCCCTTCACGCCACGTCCGAAAGAGGCCACGACTAAATCTCACGCACGTGCCCGACACCACGCCCACGACGACGACGACCAGCGAAAGCGCCGCGTGCAAAGACGAACCACACGCCGCAGTCAGCAGTCTCGCCACGACGTCGCTTTGCCGCTGCATGTGCTGAGTTGACGATGTTGGCGCGCAGCATTCTTGCTCCTCTCCTGCCCTATGCGCCGAGCCCGTCATAAGCACCTCCGTCCATCCTCCGCTCCTGCTGCGGAACCATCCCTTCGACGCCGTTGAGCAATGCCTGGCCTGCCTGGTATGTGCTGCCCTTCCGCCGCCGCCTCCTCTCTTCGCGCGACCGCCACGCAGGACACTGACGTGCAATGCAGCCAGCGTTGATCTCGACGAATGCATCAGCCGCCTTTACAAGAAAGAGCTCCTCGCCGACTCGGTCATCGAGGCAATATGCGCCAAAGCGAAAGAGCTGTTGATGAAGGAGAGCAATGTCGTGCACGTACAAGCACCCGTCACCGTGGTCGGTGACATTCACGGCCAGTTCTTCGACATGATAGAGATATTCAAGATTGGGGGATATTGTCCTGATACCAACTACCTCTTCCTCGGTAGGTCACGCGAGCCATACAGCTCCTGCCCTAGAACGACAGGATGGCGACGAATACAGAAAGAGCGAGATCTGACGTCAGTACACCAGGCGACTATGTAGACCGAGGGCTGTTCAGCATCGAGACCATTTCTCTGCTGGTCTGCTTGAAGCTGCGCTATCCAGAGCGAGTGCACTTGATCCGTGGCAATCACGAGAGCAGAGGCGTCACGCAATCCTATGGCTTCTACACCGAATGCAGTCGCAAGTACGGCAATCCCGCAGTGTGGCACTACTTTACAGACATGTTCGACTACCTCAGTCTGTCTTGCGTCATCGACGACAAGATCTTCTGTGTGCACGGAGGCCTCAGTCCGAGCATACACAGCATTGATCAAATCAAGATCATTGACCGATTCCGAGAAATCCCTCACGAAGGCCCTATGGCAGATCTAGTCTGGTCTGATCCGGACGGCGAGCGAGATGAATTCAGTCTGAGTCCTCGAGGAGCCGGATACACGTTTGGCGCACAAGTGGTCAAGAAGTTTCTCGAAGTGAACAGCATGAACCATATCCTACGTGCGCATCAGCTGTGTAACGAGGGCTACATGGTAATGTTTGACGATCGGTTGTCCACAGTCTGGAGTGCGCCAAACTACTGCTACAGATGCGGCAATTTGGCATCCGTGCTAGAAGTAGGACCCGGTGGTGAGCGCAAATGGAATGTCTTTGAAGCTGCGCCTGAGAACGAAGTCCACAGAGCAGAACAACAAAACCAGCAGCAGCATGCGGGGAACGACCCAGTACGAGACTACTTCCTCTAGATGGTAGAGCAAGAACGACTTTCAGATTCACAGCGCGAGAGATACCACAAATGCCAACACGATTATTCAGTTTTCGACCTTGCGAGTACGTATTGTGTTACGTACAGATCCCTTGGTCACACTCTCACGCCTCTTACTACTAACAGCACTACTCACAACTCTTCAAAGGCTTCCTCGATCGTCCTCAGATCGCTCTCGCGCTTCCTCACAACATCGAGAACATTGTCATCTAGCTTGACGGTCTCCTCCCAGGTCAGCACAATCGACTGTCGCAACTTATGGCCACGATCATCCCCGATTTTGACGAGAGCGGGAAATACCACTACCTCATCCGACATCAGCGTCGACCATGCGAACTCCCATTCCGTTTTTTGTGTGAACAGCTTATACCCGAATCCGGCAGCGCTTTTGACCACGTTCTCGAGATCCCGGACTCGAGCTCCGCCATATCCTTTGGCCACGTAGGGTTGCAAGAGACAGACGAGGGCCGTGACGAGCTGATCGATGTTCTTCACGCGAGGATCCGGAGACGTGGGTGTTGTGGGGCTAGTTGAGTTGGCGATCTTGCCGGTGCCGTAAATGGGGTAGAAGAGCTTGCCCGACATGCTGCGCCATTTGGCGAAGCTGAGACGTTCGTCTGCTATTGCCATCGCCGACGAAGCTGTCGCCGGGTCTGAGGCCACGGAAGGTGCAGGCTGGCGATTACTAGCCCCAATGCCTGGATTGGACTTCAAAGGTGAGGGCGAGCGCGCACCAACGCTGCGTCCTCCAGCTCTGGACTCGGATCTCCGACGTCCGGCTTCTTCTGTTGCACTTTGCGAGGCTCTACGAGCCATGGCCTGCGCGCACTTGACCAGTTCTGGAGGCAACAGGGTATGTTCTAAGGGAGCATCTGGCTGTATGAAGCGAAAGAGCACCCATGCGAGAAGAAATCGTATCGTGTCATGTCGAGTTTCCGGAGACTGGAGCAGGATATCTGTTGCTATGGCATTGATCGGCGCGTTGGGTCCTAGGAGATTGTTGAGTGTTACCATATTTGTGTCGCAGGCAATGTTCTTGAAGTCCTCGGGACTCTCGATCGGTCGGAGATTGTAGTACAACTCAGCATGGCCTTTGATCGCGACGTTGAGACAGTGGAACTCTTCTCGGACCTCATGATCGATGGATTCGATCGTGCCAATCGTGGCAGTAGAAGTGGAAGAGGTGGAGTGTGAGTGTGAGCGCTCTCGCGTCCGAGGCGTAGGCGAGTCGTTGAGCCGATCAGGGTCGAAGTTGCCGCCTCGCTGCTTCTCAACTATCGTCTCTTCTAGGATGCCTCCGTCGCCGTCACTGGCGCCTTTCGATTTCTTCTTTCGAAGAAGATGCCTTCGACGACCGTAGAGGTAAAATGCCAGTCCACACAGCAGGACACCCGCAACGAGACATCCTATCGCTATTCCCACAGCTCCTCCAGTCGAGACTCTGGCCATGATTCTACACCACTGGATCCGGAGACTTTTATAATGCTCACTTTCAAACGAGGTGTTCAAAGACTGCTCACACACGGCTCACCCTCTCGCAGTCCCGCAGAGAATGAGTCCGGCCGTCAGCATTTAAACCCCTGATGCGCCGTCCGAAACGAGTCCGAACTATCGCTGCTGCCCGCACTCTTCGGCCTACCCGAACCCAGCTCCTTATCCTGTCCCAAACGACTATACGACGTCGCTCTCGCGTGTCCGCCTGTTCTAGGAACCGTGACCTCTTGATTCCCGCCAAACCGATCAAACGGATCCCTCGCAACAGCTTGCGGCGGAAGCGGCGGACCAGGAAAATCGATCCCGTGCGCAAAAGGTCTTTGTTGTGTATGTGGTGGTGGCGTGGTAGTAGACGAAGAACCACTTTCGTGAAAATCTCGATCGAAAATTGGTCGGTTTTTACTCTTTTTCTTTAGTTTGTTGAGGTTGTTCCGCCACCAGCGTTTCCATCCGGATGGCATATTGACTTTTTTAGAAAAGAAGAGCGGAGCAAGCAAGGTGGGTAACTACCGAAAAAGAAGGCGAGCGAGATGGAGAGGATACGGGCGGATCTGTGCGTTGTGTGACCGGGGTCGGTTGAGGCGGAAATATCGTAGCTTCTCGCTGGCTGGGAGGTGGGATGTTTTGTTTTGTTGATTTGATTGATTGACGCCACTGCACTGTACTCCACTTGCGGGTGATGATGAGGCGAGAGAGGCGATAGCAGGGCTATGGTGGACAATCAGGCAGGCTGCAGGAAATCTGGTTTCTTCGAATTGGAATGAAGTTGGTCAGTGTGCAGGATGTTCGTGTGGTGGGTACGGTACAAGATGGGAGTATGAGGCGGAAGATGGCGAAGGCGACGACCAGATTACTCCCCGCTATGCAGGAGCTTGGACGGGAGGACGTAATCTGCGGTTGGCGAGGTTGTGGTGTCGTCAGCTGCTGTGCCAGACAGGTTTGAGGCCTGGTCAGAATGGTGAGGGAAGTGATGTCGTAGCCAAGGACGATGCGCGTTTCGGGCTTTAACGTTCGGAAGGGACTCCTTGTGAAGGGTGTGATGTACTAAACTTGGATGAAACGTCGAAGGGTTTTTTGAGCCGCATGAATTTTGAGAGATCGCGGGATGGGCTGGTGGATGAGATGTGGTCAATTTCCTTGGGCGAGGTGGAGGAAGAGTGTTTTGCTGTCATGAGTGAGGTTGTGATGCTGCAAGCGCAAACGAATGATTGTGGCTGGTATAAGTCAGTTGAACATTCCAACGATCACTGATTCTTGAAAAGCAGTACGCTGCATCCATAGCCGCGGACGATGACGGAAGCCGGGATTGTAAGCTTCAAGTCGCGATCTGGACGTCGATCTCCAGGATAAGATGAAGCTATGGTCTTACAAGAGCGGTCGCCAGCCTGCTTCTTCACTGGCATCTGCGATGGACTCCTTGTAAAATCTCAGGCAGGCATCGGATGCACTGCCACCTTTGCTCTCACTAATCCGGAAGCACACCTCATCATCAGGAACTTTCTGGAACGCGTTTGTTTTCATTTCCATTGATGCTGCTGATGAGTACCCAGTGCATCGAACGCCGAAACGCTCATCATTCTATCCTCTATCCTCTATCTTTCATCATTTCATATCTTCATGGCGCGCGGTGGCGATTTTTCAAGTCCGTTCTTTCCAAGCCTCATCTTACAACTGCTTCAAGATGGCGTCGACGCCAGAGACAGTGACAGCCTGGAGCTCAGTCTCCACTTCGGCGTAGGTGACCTTTCCGTGGTCGATGATGGCAGCCCAGCGGCCGTTGCGGTCTCCTGGAGCCGTCCAGCCGATCTGGTTGGCGAGCTTGGTTTCGAGGTCGCTGGCGAAGATGACGAAAGTGTTGTCGTCCTCGGTACCGCCGACGTTGACTTTCTGCCAGCCAGACATGACGAAGGCATCGTTTGGAGCGATGATGATGAGCTGGTCAACGCCCTTTTGCTCTGCGAAGTTGTGTAAGTGGTAAGGATATGAGGAGCCATTTGGTACCACTTACTCAAGTCGGCAATGTGCTCAATGAAGCGAGGGACGTGGTTGGCGCTGCAGGTTGGCGTGAAAGCACCTGGAACGGAAACGAGGACGACCTTCTTGTTGGCGAACTCCTTGTCGGTGTTGTAGTCGACTGGGAATCCGCAGACCTTAGTGTCGGCCGTGGTCCATGGGATGTACTTGAACTTGACTAAACAGCTCGTCAGTGGCGATCAACGATACTCGAGGATGTGACTCGACGCACCGCCCTCTGGGAACTGCTCGCCAGCCTTGAGTCCAGACATTGTTGAGGTATTGTGGTTGTTGCTAAAAGGTTGGTATGTCTGTCGAGTTGAGGTTGCTCGGTAAGTGCAGTTCAAGCTGTTTGATTGAAAGGGAAGAAGAGAAGAAGCGGAAGTGAGGAGATGGCGTGTTCACTGCTCGTCGCTCAACACGTCACCGTCGCCGATCGATGAGCCGTGAGTCTGTCTTCTCGAAAGCACTCGACCGAATAACTTCCATTGATTGATAAGATCGCTTCCCTGCAATCAGATCCACTTGGCGCGGTCCCCGTGCGTCTGGAATGGAATGGTTTTGAAAACATGCTCTGCGATCTCGGACCTCACTCGATGAGAGCTATGCGACATTGATGAACTGAATGATCTCATTTGTTTAAGGAATCGTAAGATGATGACTTATCGGCGGCAGACACTGTTCATGGGTGACTTCTGCGTTTGCATCTATATCGCATGCTGCCTGCAAGACCTCGAGTAGTTTGCCAAGCGCAAGGCATTGAACCCAATTCAATACTCGCGCACTTTCTCAGCGCTGCATCGGAGAGCTAGGAACATACCGCGAATCAGTCGCATAGGACTTGTGACGACCGTTTGCAAGGGTTCGTAATCGCTGACTTTCGTCAATCGTGGTGCCCTAATGTCCGATGCTTCTGAAAGCTCAGTAGGAAGACTTCGCGTCCCAGGTGTGACTCTGTCGTTGCCGTACGCCCATTACGAACACGATTTGTATGTAGCCGCCGAGTGTTCTCGTAACGCAGCTATGTATTGCTGGGATTTCAGACTATCTTCCAGCTGGGTATCACTGGTGATTGAAAGATCAATTCTGGTCGCCAAGGAACATCTCAATGTGAATCCTGCCGTGGCTCTAGTACCATATTGAACGCGTCCTGTGGTGTGGGATCGCAGGTAAACCTATTCCAATACTTAGTCGCTTGTTCGGAAGAATACAATGAGTTCCTAATAGAAGCAAAGAACTCGACCTGGGAGAAAGTAGGAGGATGCTCTGCATTAGCCGGTGAGTCAAGACTTACCTTGCGCTTCTTTCTCTTTGGCCAGATCGTAGAGGAAGAAATCGATCAAAACAGCATTCACGGCAGTTGCTTCTGGATGATTTCTTAGGATCTCCCGCCGAATCAGCTCAACAGCCCAGATGCTGCAGCCACTGTCACCAAGTTAGCTTTCAATGCACTTCGTTTGGAGGGAACAATGAGGCAAAATGTGGTGCGTACCGCAATTGCACTTCCCGAGAGTCGCCTAGCTCGATTGTTCTCAAATCACGAACATGGTGCTCCAAGGGCGGACTATATGTTAGAACGCCAAGCGAGTGCAAAGACTGTGGCACACGATAATCTGATGAAGTCTCCAGCATTAGCACTGATCCACACACGATTGATATATGAAAAGTGGCACTTGCCTGCGAACATGGTAAGGTGGTCAATATCTTGGAAAGATCCATAGCCTGTCCCATTGAATGCGGCCCATAGGTCTGCCACAAATATCTGTGCGCGCTTGAGGAGTCGCACTTTGCGACCATCGAACCTGCTCTCGTCTTGAAAGCATCTGAAGTGCTTTGCTAGAAGATTGACCAACTTGCCTGCCGATTGTCCACTTTCCTCGATCAAGCGAATGACCGTATAGTCTGGTCGCGAATCTGACACGTTGTGGCCGTTTGCTCGTGCGCTAGAGTCCGCTGCTTGGATATTGTCGGCTGTGTCGGTAGGACGGGCTCCGTTCGTAGAACCCTCAACGTGTCCGTTCGCCTCACTGGTTGGGGTGCAGCCGTTCAATGCTTTGGTATCACTATCGACTCCTGCAGTCTCTTGCATTCCGTTGATCTTGCCATCAACGGATGAGGAATAATGCTGCTTGGCAGTGCCATTGGCAGGAATTGAGCCTGGACCATTCTGGTTCTCAGACTCAGCAGCGTGGGAATTGTCCTCGATCTGCAAGGCCTCAAAGTGGAGTGCTGTTTGAGTAGTCGTGTCTTCGTGGATCGCATGGCCGTTCATGGCTGGCACCAGCTCAGATGCTTCATCGAAAAATTGATCGTCATCGAATTCATCAGCAAATTCCTAGCAAATCAGCGGCAGGTCGTTGAGCGAGTGACAAATGCATTACCTCCTGTAGCACTGTGCTTGCTTCCTTCAAGATAGCAATTCGCTCCGAGAGAAGTGGTATAGGTTCTGAAGTTGCACTGCGGAACACATGGGTAAACGTCTCTTGGGTGCAACGCGGGCTAGTCCAGAATCGAGGGGTCGTGATCGGTATGGCTTCATCCAAGGCCCGCCTCAGACAGGCTACGAGACTGTTGTAGCCAGTCCAACGCTGTTCCCTATACTCGACTTGAAATCGATCATCACTTGATAGCTCGGACCAGAAGCTACGAGACATCAGCACCTAATTGTTTCTGTGGCGTGGAGTTTCACGCACGAGAAGTTGAGCAGATCCATGGTGAAGACAAAATTGACAATGTCCACTTCAGAGAAACCTTCGCTGGGTTTTGGGTGCAGCTCATGAGTGCTCCAGGTCTCGGTCGAGTAGCCACGTGCCTTCATGGCGCGGTAGATCTCCGCGGCGGCTCCTTTCGTGCCATGCATATCGACATGGACGTCGATTGCATTATTGTAAATGAATTCCGCATCTTTCAGAACACCTGCAGACAGACAAATTCAGTAATGGTAGGATAGAGATCTGGAATGGCCAAAGTGATGGGCGTGCAGAGATGGCAAAGTTGGCTCTTGCATTGCATGGACTACACGCACCTGTTTGGCGAGGGACTCCATCTTGAGGCCCGGAAAAAATGCCAAGCCTTTGGCGAAGGAGCTCCAGCAGCTCGGGATCTGCTTCGTCATCGCTCATCGTGCAGCCACGTGAACGAAGAATGGATTAATTGATCTGTTGCTCGCCTTCATCATTGACTTGCCTGCCCTGATTTTGGCATTGACTTTGCAAGTCGCACAGTGGAACATGACTAAGAACGGCTCGTGCCGTCAACGGGCAGCTCTTGCCTTCGCTCCACCCCTGAGATCAACCAAGCCAAACTCTTCTACTGTACCTCCATATCGTGTTTGGCGGCGTCCATCACGAGCTTGTCTGGCCTCACGAAGATATGTGGGGCATGATGAACCTGATCTATCGTCTAGATGATGAGCGATTCTATGGCCGAACTCATGCTCAGACATGACTCAGGCACTGCAATATCTTGTTCGGCGGCACGATTTGGTGCAGGAGGCGCGGAAAGCGGATCAGCTACCGCCTGCAAAGACCCTGTGGTGATCGACCTTTTATCTGGCTATAATCGACGTCTAGACCTTGCCTTGCACGATTATTCAGGGATCAGTTGAGCATGAGAGCTGCTCGAGCGGCGTACTGAAGTCAAAGGGCTCAGAATCGAGGTCAGGGCTATCTCCTGCGGAGTCTGCATGTGACGCTCCGTGTGAAACGACCAAGTCCAGCTCGCTGTTTGGAAGTCACCGCAACGTGAATGCTTCCCTCAGGCAGCAAGGCATTCTAGATTTATCCCTGCTTCTGAACTCCGCGCTACGGGCGAGCTGTCGTCGGTCGTCGGGTCATGTTTGAGCTCTGCTTCGCACGCGTTCAGTGATCAAGTGAAGTGAGCGTTCCGACGTTTCTCCTCTGCAGATCGCTTTGCTTCTCGCAGGCGGCATGCGCGGCGCATCGGCCGCGTGCAGTGAGGGGCCCGCACGAGAGTGACGAGGAAAACCGATCAACTTTATTAAGAGGCTCGCTTGCTTACCTCGCTTTGCTTCACCGGCCGCGTCCGCCGCGTAGTAGCCGGACACGAACATCGACGTCAAGAATCCTCCGACCACTCGCTCCACTCTCCTTCCCTTCCACACCCGACATACACGCAACCCACACACCGTCCTGCGCACGCGGCCGCAACACCGTCGCCATCATGCAGCGGCGTGAGCGAGGAGTCGCGCAATCGCTGGGCATCCACCTCACGCGCAAAGTGAAGGAGAGTCGCGTGCTGCTGGTGGGCGCCGGCGGCATTGGCTGCGAACTGCTCAAGAACCTGGTCTGTTGCGGCTTTGGCAGCGGCTTCAAGACGCCTCAGGTACAGAACAATGCAGGCGCGGCGCAAGCGGCGCAGCACACTGGTCTCGCCGAACCGCCGAATACCAAGAAGGCGGAGATCGTAGTCGTAGATCTGGACACCATCGACCTGAGCAATCTCAATCGCCAGTTCCTATTCAGGAAGCATCACATCAAGAAACCCAAGGCATTTGTCGCGAAGGAAACGGCCAGCGCATTCAATCCCAGCGTGAACATCGATGCGCACCACGCCTCCATCTTCGATGCCCAGTACGATGTCGAGTTCTTCGAAAGCTTCGACATCGTCTTCAACGCTCTGGACAACCTGGCTGCGCGACGGCACGTGAACCGCATGTGCCTGGCTGCCGATGTGCCCTTGATCGAAAGTGGCACCACAGGCTTCAATGGGCAGGTACAGGCCATACGGAAAGGTGTCACCGAATGCTACGATTGCAATGAGAAGCCGGTTCAGAAGTCCTTCCCCATCTGCACAATCCGATCGACTCCGTCGCAACCCATACACTGCATAGTCTGGGCCAAATCATATCTCCTTCCCGAGCTGTTTGGCACGAGCGAGGAAGATTCGTCAGATGTAACAGTCACGGGCGAGGACAATGCGGAGGAGGTCGCCAAACTGAAAGAAGAGGCCGAGGCGCTGAAGAAGATTCGGAGTCTGATGGGCAAGGATGACTTCGCGAAAGAGGTATTCAACAAGGTCTATGGGGATGACGTTGATCGTCTACGCTCCATGAGCGAGATGTGGCAAAGCCGGACACCACCGAACCCATTGCGGTTCGAGAATGTCTGCATCGACAGGAACCCTGAGCTACCAGGCGCCGAATTGGCGACTCAAGATCAAAATGTGTGGTCATTATTGGACAACCTCAAGGTCTTCTGCTACAGCATCCGGCAGCTGAGCAAGCGCGTCGCAAGTGGTGAAAGCTCCATCGAGTTTGACAAGGACGATAAGGATACCCTCGACTTTGTTGCATCGGCCGCCAATCTGAGATCGCACGTATTCAGCATCCCAGTGAACAGCGAATGGGAAATCAAGCAGATGGCCGGCAACATCATTCCTGCTATCGCCACCTCAAATGCATTGACGGCATCGCTCTGTGTCCTGCAAGCTTTCAAAGTGATGAGGTCACAAACGCCCAAGCCACAAACGTTCCAATCGACAGCGAACAATCATGTTCCTGATACGGTGCCACCGAATACGAATGGCAACACTGGTCCGATCATGGGTGGCAGTAAAATGGTTTTCCTCAACTCGAAGAGCACCGACCGCATGATCACTACCGAACAACTACTTCCACCTCGGAAAGATTGTCCGGTGTGCTCGCCGGTCTATGCCAAACTGACGATCAGAAACGGCGCGAATCCGACAATGCAGAACCTGGTTGACGCATTGAGGAACAGCTCAAATTACGAAGATCTGTCAATAGTGTACAATGAGCAAGTCATCTACGACCCGGATCTCGAGGAGAATCTGGAGAAACCATTGTCGGAATTTGGCATCGAAGGCAAGGGCATCAGTTTCATCACCGTGCAGGACGATGCCGATGAGCCAAAGGTGGACCTCGTCCTCAGTGTCAAGTCGAAAACAATGGAAGGCGATGACATTGTGCTCTCGCCAAGTACGCTTGAGCTTCCGACAAAGCCGCCGAAAGCCATAGCGCCGACGAATGGAGAAGTCGACAATGTTCCGGAACCTATGAATGCCAGCTCCGAGCTGCTCAATGGAAAACGCAAGCGCGAAGCCGAAGACGACATTGAAACCCCCAACAAGAAGGCGAAGGCGCAGTCACAGGCTGAAGCATACGTAGTCGAAGACGACGGCGCTATTCTACTCGATTGAGTCGAGTGTTTCTCCTACTGAAGTACCCCCAAATTTGGTACTTCAGGCACTATGCGATTGTAGTATGCGATACGATACCCTCGGTGATGATTTGCATGGCGTAAGAGGCTATTCGCGATGCATAGAAGCGGAAGGCGTTTGGGTACCGGAATACATCGGGAAAGAGGACCTGCGTATCTGAAGTGCTCAGATGGCCTCTCAGGTTGTCTTCTTTGCCCGCTATCCTTTCGGCATTATGGCCAGATTTTCGGTTTGCTTCCGTGATCAGGCGCAAGGCGTGCGTAGCACAGTCCGCCACCTTGCCATTGATCCAGTTCAGGTTGAGCTGATTGATGTGTTAGTAGTGAAGAACAATGAAACTAAAACTTCGAACGCTGCCACTTTCCCACACTCATCCTCTCAACCATCACGCTGCGCCACTTCCGTGCCACAGGAGATGGCTGAATACTCGCAGTCATTTGAGACAATGTCTCACCTCCGCCTAGCCCTGCGGCCTGCGCGTGGAGGACTTACACCAATGGTATGCCGTCCGCAGCGTGCCCGAAGATCAACCAAGAGCAGACCACCCTTAGCACGTGCGTGCATCTTGCTTTCGCAGAACGTCACGGCTTGGAATTGCACGACTCCGATTCTCAAATCACCGAAGGCATCAGTTTAATACCCACAGGGCAAATACGAAAGTGCCACAGACGATGCCCTTATGCCACCTCACATCATCGATTGTTGGCAACCGCCGTCCCGCCATTCGTGGACTCCATCAACAGCGACGACACCGGCGCGTCCTCCGACCCCACCCCCAAAACACCGAAGAGGAGACGTCCATCTGCAGCCATACTCCGCTGTCAGATGTGACGACCTTCTAGACTCCACACCTCTTACCACTGTCACGACGACATTGCCACGACCTCCGAGTCCACCGCCAAAATACCGAAGAGGAGACGTTCACCTACGCCCAAACTCCATTGCCAAATGCGATGAAATCCTAGGCGCCACACGCATAACCAACACTCCAACAAGTACAACCACAATCTCCGGCGATTCTTCTTTTCGCTCCTCATATTACCGACCACGATCCGTGTACATCCCCTCATCCACTTCCACACTCACCACCGCCACCACAGCAACTTCGTCTTCCGGAGGCCGACCATCTTCCTCTATCGCCAGTCCCACCGTACCACGTCGCGCCTCCCAGCATAACCCAGACTATAATTACAACATCGTCTCCGAGGCACTGCGACGTACCTACAGCAAAGCCAAATCTCACCGACAACAAACTGTTCAAGAGAAATCCTCCGCTAAAAACCGCAACTCGGCGCATTTCGTCAACTCCTACAGCTCATTTCCTCGCTACCGTCGAGACAGCATGGATATCAAAGCGCAATATATGGACGATAAATCGTCTTCTCATCATCATCTTCCCAGCGACAAGGCTTCTACACTGCTTTACGATCACGGAAATCCGGATGATGCTGCGCACGTCTATGATGCGGATCCCATAGCTCAGCGCTCGGCGGCACCATATATCGTCGCGAGGAAATTCTTCAAGCAGTATGATGTGCGAAGCACGAGTAATATGTCAGCGAAGAATTTGGAGATTTGCCAAAATGGAGTGCCGATTCTGCTCGTGAATACTAAGGTGCCGTTTTGGTGGGGTACGCCGAAGGTTGAGATTGTGAGGGCGCTTGGGAAGACGGGAGGTGGGAGAGGAGGGCCGGTTGTGGCGGTAAGTCTGTTCTGGCTATTTATATCTCTTGCTTCTTGGTATTTGACACTAACGTCGGAATGTGCTTGCTTGCAGGCTGCAAAAGCCAAGTCAGTCGGCAACGCAATCTACATCAACATCGGACATCCGCCCGATGCTGTTCCTGTGGAACAATGGCCGCAGCTCACGTATTCTTACTGGAATGACAAGGAATATTTCTTTGAATTTGAAGGGAGGAGATATACTTGGAGAAGGTAACTTATCATCTTAACACATCATCTCTTTCGTTGATACTGACCTCCTTCCTCTATAGGGACGTGTCCGGCTTCGCCGACTATGTCAAAGACAACGGCGACTTCCAATTCGTCGACCTCGAAAACGGCAATGTCTTGGCGGCGTTCATCAGATCGAATAAGAGTTTCAATCGAGACCTTGGGAAGATTGAAGTCTTGGTTGAGATGGATCAGGATTTGGAGCTGATGGCGCTGATCGCGATCATGGCGATTGACGAGCGGAGAAGGAGAGCTTTGCTCGGTGCTTCGGTTGCGGCGGGCGCAGGAGGTGGTGCTGCTGGTTAAGTGAAAAGATAGAGGCTGATGTGGAAGGTCTGTACGATAAGTGGAGGAGGGTCGGTTGATGATGAGAGATTCGTTTATGTGCAGTCGCGAGAGTATATACCCCAAGGAAGGTTTTGATAAAGCGCGATTTGGTCCGCCGCAATTGACGGTCCTCAGTTGCTTCGCAGCAGGCGGTCAAAGTCCTCAAGGTGCCGATGTTTTGTAAATCTGATATTTGCAGCATCTGACATAGCCATCGCGAGTCGAATTGTATCAGCATTCGCGTGGGAGTTGCTCGAACACGATATTAGGCTGCGCTGCGCCGGCTGGGTTACGTGCCGCTTTGCTTGATAAGCAGTAAATCTGCCAGCTTGGTCACGATAGTAATCAACCGCGGATGGACAGCCTTTTGAGGGTGAATGGCGTGTCTACGAGCAGCCAAGAGAGGAGAGGAGGTGCAACTCGCTTGACCTGTGGATTAGTGATGGAGACGTCAGCGAATCGGAGGCCGGCGTGCAGATGCCGACAACGCTGCTCGCACCTCGTCACAGTCGCTCCTGCTCCTCCCGACCACGCGCCGATATGAGTGAATAGATGGGGAGCGCATATCGAGAGTGGAATGCGATCCTCCTCGCGACGATGCGGAGCACCTTGTCCAGTTCCAGGAAGGAAGTCTCACAGGACAGGGCGTGAGAATCGACGAGAGTCCGAGGTCACATGGGCTGGATTTCTCGACTCTTCTGCGATGTCGCCTTCCTCGGCAACACTGGCGCTGACGGCTTCATGTGTCGGTCGATATGTCTAGCCGTGTCTCCGCCACCTGCATGCTAATCAACCATCCCCATACATCTCCACACTCTCCTCTTCGCCTTCGCAGACGCATACGTGCGAGATATGCTGTAAGATCATATATTGACCCAGTCGAGGACCGACACGACACCCATACGCATCCATCATGGCCAACCGATCTCGCACTCTCCCACTCGTCCCGCTCCCACACTCGTTAGTCCTCCTGCCAGGAGTGACCACACGCGTACCTCTGCAGAACCGCGCAGACATCGCTGCCATCCTCGCCAAGCTCTATAGCACCGCTGCTACTCCACGCGCAGAGACCAGCAGCGTCACCGTTGGCTGTGTGCCACTCAACAGCCAGTTCCTCTCTCCCGATGGCAAACACTTCCTCGAGGAGAAGGATGCTTCAAAGCAGAAGATAGAATCCGAGCCCACCAACGTACGAAAGAAGGATCTCTTCCAATATGGCACCATGGCTAGAGTCACGGGTGTGCAAGGACGGCGGGCCGGAGAGTTGACACTCGTTGTGGAAGGCATCACACGCTTCCACATTGACAAGATCACGCAAGAGCGACCATATTTCGAAGCCAAAGTGACGCTTCACGAAGAGCAGCGCGTGGCCGAGGACAACGAGCAGATACACAATATGTTTGCCAATCTCAAGCAATTGAGCAGAGAGCTCATTGCTCTGATCCGCCTCTCTGCCTTGCTACCACGAGGGCCCCAGATGACGCTCTCGCCTATCCTGGCCCGTCGTCTGGAGCTCTACATTGTGCGCAAAGATGTGCAGGAAGCCGGAGTGCTGGCGGACTTTATGACCAACATCATTGATTGCACGCACGCGGACAAGCTTCGCATCCTCTCCGCCACTGATGTGGGCGAGAGATTGGCTCGGATCACCGAGATCCTGCAGCGACAGATCGCCACCATCCAAGGCAATAGCCGTATATTGTCAGTGACGACCCAGCAGAACCCGAGCCAGACAGGCGTCATCGATCTTGAGACACTCAACAGACTGAGGCAGGATCCACGTTTACGGCGCATGGGCAATGGACAAATCCCTCCCGTTGGGATGGGCCCGGGCATGGGAGGCGGACAAGGTCAAGATGATGAAGTCAACGAAATTGAAGAGCTAAAGAAGAAGTTGGACGAAGCCGGCTTGAGTCCGGAGGCGAAAAAGGTGGCCGATCGCGAGCTGAAGAGGCTGGCGAAGATGAATCCGGCACAAGCAGAACACCAAGTTTGCAGGAATTACCTCGAAAACTTGGCCGAGATTCCGTGGACCAAGATGACAGAAGACAACCTGGACACAAGCACGATGGCCAAGGCGAAGAAGCAATTGGACGACGACCACTACGGGCTGGAGAAGGTCAAGAAGAGATTGTTGGAATACCTGGCAGTGTTGAAGCTGAAGCAAGCTGTCAACCAAGATTTGGACAAGCAGATTGAGCAGATTGCAAAGGCAATTGAACCGGCGAAAGAGCAAGCGTCAGCCGATGCCGCGATCAATGGCGATGAGGATGTTGCGCCATCAACGCAGCTCGTCAAGAAAGATGCTGAG
Source organism: Cercospora nicotianae (assembly GCA_029490675.1). Taxonomy (NCBI): domain Eukaryota; kingdom Fungi; phylum Ascomycota; class Dothideomycetes; order Mycosphaerellales; family Mycosphaerellaceae; genus Cercospora; species Cercospora nicotianae. The sequence goes on along the minus strand of JANQAT010000007.1, from coordinate 3,384,839 downwards.
GTGAAGAAGGAGCCAAGTCAGAAGGAGATCAGCTTGCTGAAGCACAAGAAGATGGTCGATAAATCACCAATCTTACTCCTTGTCGGCCCTCCAGGTGTTGGAAAGACATCGCTCGCCAAGTCCGTTGCCACAGCCCTGGGCCGACAATTCCACCGCATCTCGCTTGGTGGTGTCAGAGACGAGGCTGAGATTCGCGGCCATCGGAGAACATACGTCGCTGCCATGCCTGGACTGATCGTGAACGGCTTGAAGAAGGTTGGCGTTGCGAACCCAGTCTTCCTTCTTGACGAAATAGACAAGGTCGGCTCTGCTTCGAACCACGGCGATCCATCAGCTGCTATGTTGGAAGTGCTTGATCCGGAACAGAACTCCACATTCGTGGATCACTATGTCAACATTCCTATCGATCTTAGCAAGGTCCTCTTCATCGCCACTGCCAACTCGCTCGACACGATTCCGCCGCCACTTCTCGATCGCATGGAGACCATTCAGCTTCCAGGATACACGACACTCGAGAAGCGACACATTGCCAACCGGCATCTTATTCCCAAGCAGATCACAACGAACGGCCTCAAGATAGAGAATGTGCTCATGAAGGACGATGTTGTAGACAAGGTCATCACATCATACACACGTGAAGCAGGAGTGCGAAATCTGGAACGAGAAATCGGAACAGTATGTCGCTCCAAAGCTGTGCAATACGCAGAAGCACGCGACACAAATACGCTACCAGCCTATACACCTGTCGTCACAGTTGAGGATCTTGAAGACATGCTCGGCATCGAACGCTACGAAGAAGAAATCGCTGCTCGCTCCTCCCAACCCGGTGTCGTCACCGGTCTTGTAGCCTACAGCACTGGTTCTCAAGGCAGCATTCTCTTCATTGAAGTCGCCGACATGCCCGGCGCTGGCGGCGTCAAACTCACAGGCAAGCTCGGCGATGTCCTGAAAGAATCAGTCGAAGTCGCCCTCTCATGGGTCAAATCCCATGCGTACGAACTCGCTCTCACGGATAACCCCAATGAAGACATCATGAAAGCACGAAGTATCCACGTCCACTGCCCATCAGGTGCGATTCCCAAAGACGGTCCTTCAGCCGGTCTTGCACACACCATCGCTCTCATCTCGCTCTTCAGTGGGAAGCGCGTCCCACCTACAATCGCCATGACAGGCGAAGTGGCATTGCGAGGAAAAGTCATGCCAGTGGGTGGCATCAAAGAGAAACTCATTGGCGCACTACGAGCTGGTGTGAAGAAAGTTCTGCTACCGGTGCAGAATCGCAAGGACGTGAAGGATCTGCCGCAAGAGGTTTTGGATGGGTTGGAGATTGTTCATGTGGGGCATATTTGGGAGGCTTTGCCGCAGATTTGGCCTGAGAGTGAGTGGCCTGGTCAGAGAGGCTGGACTGGTGCTGTTGAGAGTCGGTTGTAGGTTATATGAGGTATCCGATTTCTTTTTTAAAGTTGTATTTAGCGTTGGGTGGGTGTAATGTTATCATCACTCTTTTCTCCAAGATCTTGACTGTCCTGTCTTGTCCCATCTTGTCCTGTCCTGCTCTGCTGTCGGTGTGTGAGGATTGAATAATGAGACTGAAATGCTCGATGGCTCACTCAGAGTGTACTCAGCTGCGCCTGTTGTGGATCTGGTTCGGAGCCTCGTGCTTCGTTACTCGCTTCCTGTCACATCGCGTTCTACTTCCAAGTAAGTGACCTACCTCAAAGGTTCCTATTCAACCTGGTTCTCTATCCTGAGATGCAAGTTCTAGATCATTTGCTTTGCAAGCTGACTTTCGTACTGCATGCAGTCTGAGCGTAATCGCTGCCAGCAGACTTTGCCGGAACATGCTGCCAAGCCCTTTGGTTCGTGGCCTGGCTATGACAAGCGATGTTCTTCGGCTCTGAGGGATTATGACTTCGACATGTCTTGCACAACATTTTCTGCAGCTGGCCGATCGCACTGATAATAGTGACTAGGCTAATATCGCGCTTTCGTTCCGAAGCTAGTCCAGAAAAGCCTTCAGCTTCACGCCTTGCAGTTGCTAGTATTAGACGCATAAGCTTCTAGCAGTGTGTCAGAGTGTCCAGAGGGTGAAGAAAGTGGATATCTTTTCTGACAAGACGGCTGTGCGTCTCGTCAAGACTTCTTCGCTGGCTCGTTTCGTTCGTGTTCGGTCTGTTCGGTCAGTGCACGTGGTAGTCTTTCGGTCCAACACTTTCCGTCTTGCTCATCACGCTTGCAGCGCGTTTGGCTTCCTGCATGTCCGGTAGTGTGATTGCTGGCCGCAGGGCCGAATTGTGTCCCCAGAAATGATTTTCTTCCGGTTGTCCAGGTTCGCTGAAATGGAGGAACGAGATTGATGCTTCGCAGCGTGCACCGAATAAAGGTTCTAGCGACGAAATCGTGGTTCCGAATGTCCGTCATGGAAATAGTGTGTCGCAAATCAACCTGCTCTTGTTGAGGCGTTCCTGGTCGCAGTGGTAGAACTGGTTGAGAAGCCATAATGTACGAATGGCCCGACAAGAGCTGGCCCACGTCAGTTGTCCTTCGGAAGCGATCGGCGCCGAATATGTGGTTGCCTTTCGTCCAGCCGATGATGCGTGTCATGCCTGTACCTTGTCAGAGGATTTCAGCTGTCAGCTCGTCGTGCGCAGTTATTGGTACCGATGCACGTCCGCCAGCTCATCGGCCTCCAATATGTGAGTTCCGGCGCGAAAGCTGTGTTCGCCCCGCAGAACACGTACTCGCTCTTGACCTGGGTGAAGATCATCACAATAGTCAACGTTCATTACTTCATAGCTCGCATCCTTGAGGTCCAGCTTGGACCAAAGATTTCGAAGCTCTTATCGATACTGGTCTTACTCCGCACTCTGTGCCTGACATCTCATACGACACTCTCAGCGCTAGAAGCTAGCTGCAGCGGCTCAACGGGCTGATTGATCTGCGTTGTTGTCGGAGTGCGAGTTGCATGCAGGCTGAGATGCAGCTCCAGTTGCCATGCTTCGGGTCGTTCGTTCCGAAAGCTGGGGTTTCGATGCTGTGAATCTAGACCCCGGACGATCAAGGCCCCAGATTCTTGTGGCTGCGGCCACTAGCGTCAATGGGTACAGCACTCGAACCCAGTGTTCCACCATCTCATCATGCACAGCATTCCTTCGCATCTTATGCGTTGTGCGTGCGGAGGTATCTGGTACATTCGCGGGGAAAGCTGCTTGAGAAATTGGAGATCGCAGCAAAATAGAAAGCGATCATGAAATGCGGCGAAGATCGATGAAATAATGTGCGGGCAAGCCATTGAGACTACAAGCAACATCGTTGCATTGCCTTACCTGGTGACTGGGCCTCGCCCTGCTGGTATCAACACGCGCAGCGGACAGCTCGCCGAGCGAACGCACGAAGAGCAGGTGTCGACATGGGAGCTCTACAGTACTGCCGACTGTGGCGCTGGCAAGATCCGCGCTTCTCGGCATTCTTGGTATCACATCGAATGAGGTTCTCGATAGTCCGCCCGTGGCCTCAAAGCACTGTCAGAAAGAGGAACTGCGGCACTCTTTATGAGAGATTCAGGTCTCTCGAGAGTGAAGTACTGGCGTCAGAGCATATGAGAAGACGCTGACTGCAGTCGCTGTGGGGGTAGAGGCAGATTGGCGAGTGCAAACACGAATCTGCTCTGTTGTGTTGCTGTGGCCGACGTTTTCAGTCGCGTCGCAGCATATAACTCTTCACTGTGTCGTGCACTGGCACACTCCTTGTGTAATCGGTCTCGTGCTGTAATCGTAATATGGTACGACCTCGTGCCACTTCATTACTCGCCATCCAACTTGCAAGATGTTGTTCTGCTTCGGCATAATTCCGGGAACCAAATTGTCTCAGGTGTAACGGGACGCTCAAAGTGGCGGCAAGCACACGTGGGCGCAAACAAGGTGGACTGGAGTGCCTTCGTGGGCAGGAAGGTGTTGAGTCGTGGTGCTACGTGCCTCCCGGGGCAGGAAATGTTGCTTCGTTTGCACTGCGTTCAGATTCCATGCGCTGATCGGCCTGTGCTTCGAATGCGTGACTGTTTTGCCATCGCCATTAAGGTGCCCACCTTGATGTCCAGACCAGCTGCGACTCCCATAAAAGATGTCGTCTCCCGACGCGACAACAGTTGATTCATCGATTTGCTTGTTTCCATGTTTCTATGCCGAGACATTGACGCATGAGCCGTTGCCATTGCGTGAAAGTGTTGCTCTGGCTCGTCATGCAGAGCAACGACGAAGGAAGATCCGCGAATACGGCCGCATAGGATTCTGATGACTTGGACACGCTGGTCGATGGGAGAAGATGTTCATCTTTTCCACAGACCCGAGGATTGAAGCGTTCTGGTTCGACACATTTGCTCACTGCGTGGACGGAACAATGGATATTGCTGACTTGCGACGTTCAGAAGCGCCAAGGGACAGCCGTGTGACCGCGACAACAATTGGCCAGCACCGCCACATCTTGGTGCAATAGCAGGGCCGGACGAGAAGCTTAACAACAGCTTTACCGAATGCGGAACAGCCACAGTAAAGAGCTATCAGAGCTCCCCTTGTCAGCTCTAGTCACGCTAAGAACCTTGACGTCCGGCTGCAGACGCCGACTCCACAAGCGGTCGACCGAGATCATGGAGGGCCAGTACTTGCTCGTCCTGCGCCGCATGATCCTGCCTACGGTGGACGATGTTTGTAGCTGAATCCGAGACCAACACCACATTTTGCCCCGCAAGGTTTCTGAAGATTGTTTCAAGCCTCCATGTTCCGTCAGGCCGAGGAACGTCCAACAGCAACGCTCTGCATGGCGGTGGTCCGACTCTGCATCCAGTGCCCGGCTTAATCACTCCACCATTGATCGGCGCACAACTCGTAGATCTGCCAATGCAGTTTGGCGCAAGACTTCTGGGCGGCCTGGGGAGCGGACATCTGGCTTCCCGTGCAGGCCCTGCGGACGGAAAGATCCTTGGGACCTTGGGGCAATCCGCAACCCCGTCTAGACTCATGCCGTTTCCAGGATGGCTTGCGTGGTGAGTGGGTGTTCAATGCATCGACCATCTGTCCGACAGGCACGAGCACCATTGCCCCTCCTTTCAAGCGTGCGACAGATGTGGGGCTCGAGGCATCGAGTGCGTGTCCCACCAGAAGCCAGAGACATGATAAGTAGGCCTACCGGCCCTCGATCGTAGTCCCCTCAACATTCAGCCAGCCCCAATCCGCAGCACAGTACACCTCTTCAAAACTCGTATCCACATTCATCCTTTGCTACCACATATTACCGCAAACATGGCTCCTCAAATCCCAGAAATGCAATGGGCCCAGGTCATTGAGAAGACTGGCGGTCCTGTTGAGTACAAGCAAATTCCCGTCCAGAAGCCAGGACCAGATGAGATTCTCGTCAATATCAAGTATTCCGGTGTATGTCACACCGACTTGCACGCTGTGAATGGAGACTGGCCACTTCCAACCAAGCTTCCACTTGTTGGCGGACACGAAGGTGCTGGCGAAGTTGTGGCCATGGGCGAACTCGTCCACGACTGGCAGATGTAAGTGCAACTCGAAAGTAGGCATGGCCCAGCATCACTGACGTCTCAAACAGTGGCGACTATGCTGGTGTCAAGTGGATTAACGGATCTTGCTTGTCTTGCGACTTCTGCCAGACCTCTGACGAACCTCTGTGCGGCAAGGCCCTCTTGTCTGGCTACACTGTCGATGGCTCCTTCCAGCAATACTGCATTGCCAAGGCAGCACACGCAGCTCGCATTCCCAAGGAATGTGACCTTGCCGCGATCTCTCCCGTGCTGTGCGCCGGTATTACCGTCTACAAGGGACTGAAGGAGTCGGGAGCCAAGCCAGGTCAGACTGTCGCCATTGTAGGTGCCGGTGGTGGTCTCGGTTCGCTCGCACAACAATACGCCCGCGCTATGGGCCTGAGGACTATTGCCATCGACAGTGGTGATGAGAAGAGGAAGATGTGCTTGGAGCAGCTCGGCTCCTACGCATTCGTCGACTTCGCCAAGAGCCAGAACGTCGTCAAGGATGTGCAGGCTGCTACCGAAGACGGTCTTGGCCCACACGCCGTCATCCTTGTCGCAGTAAACGAGAAGCCATTCCAGCAAGCCGCTGAGGTGAGTGCATGCCACATGGATGATACCTGTCCAGCTTTACTGACCCGTGATCCAGTATGTCCGACCGCGTGGTACAGTCATCTGCATTGGTCTGCCAGCCGGCGCTTATCTGCGCGCACCCGTGTTTGAGTCTGTCATCAAGATGGTCACCATCAAGGGCTCCTATGTCGGTAATCGCAAGGACAGCTCAGAGGCCATCGAGTTCTTCCGCCGTGGCGTCATCAAGGCTCCATTCAAGATCGTTGGTATGTCCGAGCTCCAGAAGGTGTACGATCTTATGCACGCGGGTCAGATCGCAGGCCGATATGTCTTGGACACTTCGAAGTAGATTAATATACCGGTCTGCCTGTACATAGCTGCTGAGTCGAAAAGAACAATGAATATTTTAGCGATGTTTACGTTTGATCCAAGGTTGTGTGAGAAGGAACTTGAGCGAGGTGGGTGCAAGATCAGAAGGTGTGCCTCTGCCTTTTGTGACAATGCGAACTCAAGACATGATGTTTGCGGCTCCGGCGAGGTATGGGGTCGAAAGTGCAGCGGTGTCCGCCGGCTCGCTTCATTCTGCTCATTATCGTTAGTGCCTTCCTGACGCCGCCGAGGTCCAAACTACATTGAGTAAGTGCCGAGCGACAATTCTCTCAGATGGAAGGTCAGGCGAGCGAAATGTGTGTCCTGTGACTCTTGTCGGGAAGGTCAGGAAGTCGAGTCGATGACCTTTTCAAGCATCGCACGACTGCGCGGAATTGTGTGCTCTCGAACTTGAAGGTTTGTAGTGCTGCAGAAGAGGCTCGATCCGGCCATTCCCTGAGGAAAAGGCACCATCTTTGCTCCACACCTTGCCACCGTCCACGCAGGAACCTGCTGATAGTAGCTAATCAGGGAGAGTCCTCACATTGAAGTCATGGTCCAGAGGCGCCGATTATCCTACGACGCAGCGACCTTTTGCTAGCAGCAGTCCAAGCTACCTCCGATGTGAAAATCGCGGGTGCCCTCTTCGTGCTCGCCTCGATCTTGCCATTCGTGTCGCCGGTTTCGCTGAAGCCGACTTCACTCATGGGAGCGCCGCGGGCAGAGTTGGAGTACCGGAAGATGGTCTGTAATGATTGTCGTCGTACGCGTCGCTGTTTGCCGCTGTGGGTTCTGTGCTCAGGATTCTGGCCCGCAGCCAATCAACGGCTTCCGGCTCGGCAGCTTGAGAAGTTGCACGGCTTCACCTGAAACGAAGTTCTTCACTTCCCCTGCCAGTCGCAGTAACGACAGATTGACAATACCGACAAGTCTCATACATGATGCACTGTGGGCCTCGCAAGAGAGCGTGAAACGAGGCGCGGTGACGTTGGCGGAAGACAATTGTAAGCGCTGGGTCTCTGGAAGCTGGACGCGTGCGACCTCCTGAGACCCGGCGCAGTCTGCAAGTGCGATGGTGTGCTGTACCGCGCCAGCGATAGCCGCCGCGGCTGCAAGAAGACTCAGCAAGATGACGAGGCAGGGTCGCGCGCAAAGTGCAGATGCTGTGGGCTCTTGATGGGCTCCAACAGTGGTGCGGTACTGGCGACTGCACGTTGACAAGCTGCGTCTTCGCCTTCACATGTCTGTCCACGCGCATATCCACTTTGTCACAAGCAGACGACACACAAAATGCAGCCGAGACCTTGGCCTTTTGCTTGTGTCACTCTTCATTCACTTCGCGTTGCTTAACTTCTTGTTTGCTCACTTCGTTACCTTCCTTTCCTGTTCACAGTGCCTGGCTGCACTTGCTTCGTCACAACACTCATTTACAGTCACTCTTTCCTAATATCCTGCCGAGCAGGTGCAGCTTCTTACCCTTCACAACTTCCCAACCGACAGGTTCGACACTCTCTTGAGACTTTGATCCGGCCCGTCAAGATGGCCTCCGTCCTCTTCGTCTTCCTCCTTGCTCTGCTGGCAGTCGCCACGGCCATGCCATCGGGTCTTCAAGAGCGCTCGTTCCGGCCAAAGCCCGACATTCAGAAGAACGCAATTCAGAAACGCTCCTTCAAGGCCCCAGTGCTTGGCCGCACCCACCAAGGCGCCCTCGAGGAAATCCTTCGCGTTCACAAGAAGTACGAGTGGACCATCGTCGTCGCAGAGAGCGAACCCCTTTACCCAATCAGCGTAACTACGAGTCGTTCTATCGCCACAGCAAGCACTATACCGACTTTCAAGACTTTGACGACGCTCTCTCCGGTTCCAAGTAACTCCCCTCCCACTTACGGTCCCCACCCGAACTCCACCAGCAGTGCACCACCCACGCCAACCAAGGGAAGCGAGGATGGGGAAGTCTCTGCGATCCCGGAAGAGAATGAAATCCAGTACCTTGCTCCTGTGACAATCGGGGGTTCTCAACAGCTCTACCTCAATTTTGACACCGGCTCGAGTGACTTATGGGTTTTTTCAAGCAAGCTCTCCCCAAACGCCATTGGCAACCACTCATTCTACGACCCATCGAAGAGCGACACATTCACCCCCTATGAAGACGCCAGCTGGAGAATTTCGTACGGCGATGGCAGCTCTGCGAGTGGCATTGTTGGCTACGACGTAGTTGACGTGGGCGGATCGACAGTGCAAAAGCAAGCTGTTGAGCTGGCAACATACATTTCAGCCAGCTTCGCCACTGATCCCAACAGTGATGGACTGCTCGGATTGGGTTTCAGCAACATCAACACGGTACGACCTGAGCGCCAGAAAACCTTCTTTGAGAACGTTATGCCCGACCTCTCAGAGCCACTTTTCACTGCCGACCTCGAGGACAACATGGGTGCTGGCGAGTACGAGTTCGGTAGAATCGACAAGGCCAAGTACAAAGGCGACATCCACTACGTTGATATCGACAGCTCCGAGGGCTGGTGGCAATTTCCGATTCCGAGCGTCAGCATTGGGGATGGTTACACTTTTACATGCGACCAAGACTGTACTCCAAGCATAGCTGATACAGGCACGTCGCTGCTCTACTTGGACAGCGAAGTGGTTACGGCTTACTACAATCAAGTCGAGGGTGCTTCCGTCTGGCAGATGAATTCCTATATTTACCCTTGCGACACAGCGCTGCCTGACCTCAGCTTGCAGATTGGAGATTACAACATGACCATCAAGGGCGAAGATATCACCTATCTTCAGTTCGATGGGAATGAGGGCCCGGCTGGTCAGTGTCTCGGCGGCCTCCAGGGTACTTCAAGTGGCCCTCAGATTGTTGGTGATGTGTTTTTGAAGCAGGTTTTTGCTGTATTTGATGGTGGAAATCAGCGCTTCGGAGTTGCTGAGAAGAATTAACGCTACTCCACTCCGTCGGCAGACTGGACACATTGAGCTCACCGAGTTGCAGACCATGTCTGCTTGGATGCACCATTCGAGCCAGAGATACGGCTCTCAGGCTTTGACAGCCCATCAATGCAAATACGACAGCATGCAAGGCTCGACAGCGTGAGTCGTAATGAATGAATGAAATGCCTTTTGTTTGAATTTCCAATTCTCACTACAACAGTCCGGCCTGCTTGGCATAGGCCGTCACATTGTCCGCGACAATCAACGTAATGATCGAGTGAGGAGCGATGCGGAAGAAGTAAGTACCAAAACCCCGGTAAAACCGAAGCAGGCCTTCCTTCCGATACGCTTGCACAGCACAATCAATCATGCCACTGTATTGCGATCCACCTCTCTGCAACCTTGTCTTCAAGAAATCGAACGGCAAACTGAAGAACGATGCAAAGAATCCCGCGATACCAGATGCCGCGAACGTAATGTTCCGATCGGACATCGCAGTCCTCTGTTTTAGTTGATGCTTCGACTCGGAAAAGAACGCCAACTGCCCGAAGTTCGTCGCCATTGCCCTCACAATCGTCGGGTAGGAACCTGACCAAAGCGCAGTGATGCCTTCGCTCTTGGCGATCCTCATCAGAGCATCAACGACAGATCGGTAATTCGCTCGCTGTTCTCGCGGCTTCATCCCATCGGATTGCAAGCGGATCAGAGCGACCTCTGCTGGATTGGCGATTGCTGCTGCGAGACCTCCGGCGGATAAGCCTGCCATGGCGCGCTCAGCAAAGCCTACATTACGGCCTTGCTGTTCTGCGCGACTTGTGGCGAAAGCGAGGAAGCGGTCGAAGAAGCCTAGGCGTAATGTTGCGTAGGATGCTTGACGGAGCCAGGCTGCTGAGATGCCGTTGTACAAGCTGAAAAAACCATCTTCGGCCACGATCTTTTGGGCTACAGCTAATGGCGATTGTCCTTTGCCTGCAGCTCCTTCACCGCTGGAGGTAGTAAGTATATTGTTTACGGGATCGACATTGTATGGGGCACGAGACTCACAGCAGCTGCAGTCGGACCTTGACCATATCTATTGGCTGAACACATGTTGTTGCTACAATGCCCGAACCTCCTCCAATCACGAATGGCAAGAGCTGTTTCCCAGTCGCGGCAAGAAACGAGGATGATCTGGACTCATTTGTCGGATTTGAGGATGATGATGAGCCGTCTACGGCTTGCTTCGACTCGGACATTGCATGGCATCCATGATCAAAGAAAACACTCGCCCATTGCTGGCCGTCGTTCTTCGGAGAGTGACGTCTGATCAATTGAGTTTCACGTGGCCCTCGGCATGTACGCCCGCCATATTTCCTAAGCTGCCTGGCTAGGCGACGTTTGAAGGGTCGAGGGCTTCCTTTGTGCGGGGAGGATGCAGCTTTATACCCGACTATTACCGATAACGACCTGTCTATTGCTGAGCTTCGATCCGTATCTGTGATGGTTCGTCATTGAATTGTGTACGTATGAGCAGGTCTGGCAAAGTTGAGCTCAAGACAAGAAGACATTTGAAGCATGTGAAAGTGCATGGGTCGTGTTGTCCATGTCTTGGCGTTTAGCAACAACATCTCCTCTGACTTATTGAAATATCCAAGATGTCTTTTCTGGCTAAGAGAGTTGTAAGTCACTCTACGCGTAGTATTTGGAGTGGCTTATCTGACTAGCTTGTACAGCTCACCCGCCAACTAGCAAGACCGACGCTGTCAAACCTGGGATCATGTCGAAGCAGCCTGCTGAGTGAAACAGGAAGACGAAGAGTGCATGCCCCAGCGACTGAATTTCTTCAAAATGGCAACGTCGACTGGACTGAATCTCAACAAATGGTCCGAGAGTCAATAGCCAAAATTGCGTCGAAATACGATGATGAGTACTGGAAGGATCTCGACAGCAAGCACAAGTTCTCCCTCGACCTCCACTCTGACCTGGCTGGAGCTGGTTGGCTCGGAATATGTATGCCTGAAGAATATGGAGGCTCTGCTCTAGGTATCTCTGAAGCTTCAGTGATGATGCAGACGCTCTCTGAGTCTGGTGGAGGAATGGCAGCAGCTTCATCAGTTCATATGAACATTTTCGGTCTAGAGCCTGTCGTCAAATTTGCGACAGAAGAGCAGAAAAAGCGATGGCTCGTACCATTGATCGCTGGAGAAGAACGAGCATGTTTCGGTGTTACAGAACCCAACACTGGGCTTGACACTCTGAAGCTCCAATCCCTCGCAAAGAAGAACTCAGACGGCAAAGCATACTCCGTAAGCGGCTCCAAAATCTGGACATCCACTGCCCAAACAGCGCAAAAATCCTCCTCCTCGTACGAACAACCCCTCTCGCCGAAGTCAAAAAAGCCACACAAGGCCTCTCCCTCTTCTACACCGACCTCGACCGCTCCGCAGTCCAAGTGCAAGAAATCGAAAAACTCGGCCGCGCCGCAGTAGACAGCAACACGCTCTTCTTCGACGGCTGGCAAGTCCCAGCCGAAGACCTGATCGGCTCCGAAGGCGACGGCTTCAAACAAATCATGCACGGCATGAACGCCGAACGCGTCCTCATCGCCGCAGAAGCTCTAGGTCTAGGCTTCGCTTCTTTACGTAAAGCAGCCCTCTACGCTCAAGAACGCGAAGTTTTCGGACGTCCAATTGGCAAAAATCAGGGCATTCAGCATCCGCTTGCGGATTCTTGGATGAAATTGGAGGCTGCGAGGTTGATTACTTATCAGGCTGCCAGGATGTATGATCAGGGACATAGTACGGGGGAGTATGCGAATGCGTGCAAGTATCTTGCGGCGGATGCGGCGTTTGAGGCGGCCGAGAGGGCGGTTTTGACGCATGGTGGGATGGGGTATGCGAAGGAGTATCATGTGGAGAGGTATTTTAGGGAGGCCATGTTGCCGAGATTGGCGCCTGTGAGTAGGGAGATGATTTTGAATTATGTTGGGGAGAGGGTACTTGGGTTGCCTAGGTCATATTAGAGAGGAAGAGAGTATGTTTTCGGAACAATTGGAATTTATCTGATTATGATGCTGGTGCTCTATTCTTGATCACGCCGTTTTCTTCCAGCTCGGCAAGGTTCTCTATTCCCAGATCACGGAGAACTTCATTCGTGTGTTCGCCGTGCAGTGGCGGAACGCTGCGTATTGATGTTTGTGTATGGCTGAATTTGATGGCGGGTCCCAGGATCTTGATCTTGCCTTTCACGGCTGCTGGCAGGTCTATCTCTGTGACCATATTACGCGCATCTGTCTGCGGATGATCAAAAACCCGTTCCATTGTGTTGATGGGCGCGTAAGGCATGCCGGATCCCTCAAATTCAGCTACCCATTCGTCTGTCGATTTCTGAGCAAACAAATCGTTGAGCATTGGATACAGCTCGTCTCTGTTCGTTACTCGATCGCCATTCGTCAAGAAGCGTTTGTCCTCTGCCATCTCTGGCTTGCCCAGTGTGCTGACCAGTTTGGCGAATTGCTTGTCGTTGGTAGCGCCGCATACGAAGTACAAGTCTTTCGTCTTGAACGCGTCGTATGGGACGACAGATGGGTGCTGTGCTCCCCAGCGTTCTGCTTCGACGCCAAGGTTCAACCAGAAGAGAGCCACATTGGTTAGCAAGGCAACTTGCGTCTCAAAGAGTGACCCGTCGATCTTTTGACCTTCTCCTGTCCTCTCTCGAGCATACAGCGCGGCCATGATTGCTCCATGCATGTACAATCCCGTTGACATATCGGTTAGACCGAGGCCGGGTCGAACAGGTCCACCACCTCGCTCGCCCGTAAGATGCAGAAGACCTGCTTCTGCGCCAGCGATCATGTCATATCCAGCACGTTTCTCAAAGGGACCACTGGGGCCATATCCGCTCGTACTGGCAAGGATGATACGTTTGTTGATTTTCCGGAGATCTTCGTAGCCAAGTTTCAGCCTGTCCAGCGCTCCTGGACGAAGATTTTCTACGACGACATCGGCTTCCTCGACCATACGACGGAAGATCTCTTTGCCTTTGGGATCTTTCAGATTGAGAGCAACACTCTTCTTGTTACGGTTCACAGCCGAGAAGTAATTGGACTATTCTGCTTAGTAAGATTTCGTAGATGATACTGGAATAGCATACCATAGGACCAATGCCGGACTTCCACATGCGTTCCTCGCCTGCTATCGTCCAATAACGGGTATCGTCCTGCGGGATTCAGCTCAGGCATACGTCCAATAGCTGAAGCTCGGGAAATGACATACACCACGATCCGGGTCTTCAATCTTGATGACTTCTGCTCCATAATCGGCGAGAATCTGTGTACAATATGGCGCCTAGAACGATCAGTTTCGCGCTTCACGCGGTGGGCCTCGACTAACTCACAGCCAACACGCGAGACAAGTCCAGAATCTTGACGCCCACGAGCGGTCCCTCCGTTTCACGTGGACTTGAATAGCTGCGCTTCGGTATCCGCGGGGCCGGTAAGACAAACACCCCGAGATGGCTATGACGGCATCCTGGTCGAGTGAAATGGTGTCTGGCAAGGCTGAGCCGGAGAGCGGACATGATTAGAACGACTCGTGCTCATCCAGAGCCTTCATTGCAGCAGAAGTGCCGTATATCACTCAAATATCAGCCTCGCCAGCCTTCAACTCGGTTCCTCGGGACATGTCGCTTACGGGCGCCCTTCACACGAGCAGCAGAGTTCTGAACCGCTCAGGATGCACCCCAAACCCCGCTCGGAAATGCGACGGGCGGAAGCATGTGGACCGACTGCGTACTTTGAGGACCGGGAGTCTGATGTCAACACGCTCATCTGGCCGGGCAGCGACGCGACGAGACCGCGGAGAGTGAGGCATGAGTTGGATGACATGGCTGCCCGGTTGGCGTCGAGCGTGGTGCGGACGGCTGGGCCGATTGCCGTGCGAAGACGGTCGCACTTGTCATCAGCACCGCGATCTGACGTGACGATCCTCGAAGTCGGGCCTCGCGATGGCCTGCAGAACATCAAGACTCAAGTGCCAACATCAACGAAAGTCGAGCTTATACGGCGGCTTGCCAATACCGGTCTCCGCAACATCGAAGCGACATCATTCGTCTCTCCCAAGTGGGTACCCCAATTAGCAGACAGCAAGGATGTCATCAAAGACGCCAAAGCCATTGGTGAGCCAGCGGGGATCTGGATGCCGGTATTGACGCCGAATATGAAAGGTCTGGAAATGGCTGTCGAAAATGGTGCACAAGAAGTTGTTGTCTTTGCATCTGCTTCGGAAGCTTTCAGCAAGGCCAACACGAACTGTACAATCGAAGAAGCGCTGGCACGCTCGGAGGATATTGTACAAGCTGCAAAATCACACGGAATTCGAGCTCGTGGCGTGATCTCATGCATAGTCGCGTGCCCGTACGATGGTCCTACAGAGCCTTTGAAAGTGCTTGAGATTGCCAGGCGATTCCTGCAAATGGGCTGTTATGAAGTTGGCCTGGGCGACACGATTGGCGTCGCAACTCCTCACGATATCGAAAAGCTGTTGAAAGTACTCCTTACAGAGATACCTGCCGAGAAGCTCGCCGGACACTACCACGACACGTATGGACAGGCCATCGCAAACGTTGTGAAATCCTACGAGATGGGACTTCGAGCTTTCGACAGCAGTGTTGCCGGTCTTGGTGGGTGTCCTTTGCTAAGGGTGCAAAGGGAAACCTCGCGACTGAAGATATGGTGTACACTTTTGAAAAGGCAGGCATCAAGACCGGGGTAGACCTGCAGCAGCTGGCTGAGATAGGTGAATGGATCGCGCAAGAAGTCAGCATGCCTAACAACAGTCGAGCCGGCTCAGCGATCGTGGCAAAGACGCGCTCTACGAAGGAGGCCACTTCCAAGCTGGCCGGTCGGCCAAAGTAGAGTCAGTATTGGTTGGACAGGTTCTGGTGGCTCGGAGCAGCAGCCATATGTCACCAAGGTCCTTACTCAAATGATGAAGCCTGGCTCCGAAGGGGAACACGGACTGGCCCAATGTCGCAAGAAGGCCAAAGATGTGAAATGGGGCAGCTTCTGGATTGGTAAATGTGTTCCAGTAACAGCCAAATGAGTGTGTTCCGCCGCTGGCCATTCTTCGACGGATATCACATTAAAGTCGGCATCTGCGTTGCTACAGTCGAATCCAGGTCGATTTACTTGGCTGAGGTTTGGGCCACTTCAACCAATCTCATATACGTATTTCCGGCCTATTTCCGGTGCGCCCGACTGAGCTCTCCCAAGGCAAACAACAGCATTGGCGGAGGTGACGCAAAGCTGCAATACCGAATTGGGAAGATCTTCTTGCAATAATGACCCCGCTTCGCCGTAGCTAGAGTGGTGTCCAAGACTGCGGTTGCTAGACACTCACGACCTCAATATATTCATTCGTGCGGCCACTGCACATATTCTGCAGAACGAGGACGGGATTGGACAGCAAACATGGCCCCCGAGTACAAGCCTGAAGACTTCACCAAGCTCTACATCAATGGCGAGTTTGTGTCTTCCAAATCTGGCAAGACGTACGCTTTAAAGAATCCCAAGAACAACACCACAGTCTGTGATGCAGTCCCTATTGCGAACGAGGAAGATGTCGAAGCAGCAGTTGTGGCCGCAGAAGCTGCTTACCAGGGAGAATGGAGAAAGTTCTCCGCTATGCAGAGGACCGAGTGTCTACATCGACTAGCAGCCCTCATGGAAGAAGAGATTGTGCCAATCCTGAGCCTGGATTCACTGACAAGTGGAAACCCAACCAGCATCATTCCAACTCGCGAGAAGACCTACATTAAGAACTGCATCCTCTACTTCTCAGGATGGACGGACAAGCAAGCTGGCGACTTCTTCCCAGACGATGATGGATTTGCCAAGATTGTCACCCATGAACCACTCGGTGTTTGCGCTGCCATCAATCCATTCAATGCACCTGTACCAACCATGATTCTGAAGTGCATACCAGCATTGGCGACAGGCAATGTGATCATTGTGAAGCCGTCAGAGAAGACGCCACTAGGGACGTTGGCCATGGCACCACTGTTTGAGAAAGCAGGTTTTCCCAAAGGCGTGGTACAAGTGCTTACCGGAGCTGGCGAAACTGGTGCCTTACTTGCTAGTCACATGCGAATTCGCAAGATCAGCTTCACGGGCAGTATACCTACAGGCAAGAAGATTCAGGAAGCTGCGGCTAAGAGTAACCTCAAGCGTGTAACATTAGAACTCGGAGGGAAGAGTCCTGCTGTTGTGTTCGAAGACGCGAACTTAGACAACGCCCTCACATGGACCGTCAACGCTCTCCTTGCCCGATCTGGCCAGGTCTGCGTCGCGGCTACAAGAGTATACGTCCACTCGTCAGTCGCCAAGGACTTCATCGCCAAATACACCGAGAAGGTGAAGGCTGCCGTGAGCGACATTGGCGACCCTCAAGACAACACAGTGAAGATTGGACCTCTTGTCGACCAATCTCAGCTCGAGAGAGTCAAAGGCATGATCGAGCGCGGAAAGGGTGAAGCCGAGCTCGTAGTCGGTGGCGTCCAGTATGGAGAGACAGGATGTTACATGGAGCCTACAGTTTTCTTGAACCCCAAACCAGATGCAGAGATCTACAGAACAGAAGTCTTTGGCCCGGTAGCAGTGGTCAAGACGTTTGAGACGGAAGAAGAAGTACTAAAGCTGGCCAACGACACTGAGTATGGTTTGATGTCCGGTGTGTTTACAAAGGATATTACAAGAGCGCTTCGCGTGGCCAAGAATTTGGATACTGGTGTCGTTGGAATCAATTGTGTCAGCTATGTGAGTGAATTCGGTCGACTGTTGTTGGGAGAAGTGCTGACTTTGTTTACAGATGAACATGCAAGTTCCGTTCGGCGGCAGAAAACAGTCCGGCGTTGGCAGAGAATTTGGAGAATATGCTTTGCGTGCGTATACGGAGCCCAAGACGATGTTGATAAATATGAATGCATAGAACATCTGTACAGAAGTATCATAAATCTCGAACAACAACGCGAGAAGGCAAGAATCTTCTTTCCGCTTCAACGAGAAAAGACTCGAATCGATCGGCGCGCCATGTGAGTTCTGGTCCGAAAAACAGCAAACGTTGCTTCACGCGTGCATGTGCACTACTTAAGCGCGACCTGCATGAGACTTGCCAAGTAGTCATCTTTCCTCTCTGTACCTATAACACGATACACAGCTCTATACTGTCGACTTCAACAGAAACTCAAGCTATTCCGCATCTGCGTTGCACTGACTTACACCACCGCACGGCATCCATCACGAACGACAAGATGGACGAGATCACAACGCTCCGCGACTTGATGCAATCATTGCCGCAGGAACTATACAACGAGATCTACAACTTAACATTTACTGCCAACCAGAAAGTCCTGTATGTCACCAGAACTTACTACCGTCCGCCACACCTTACACGCATCGACCACAACTCCCGCACAAAGTTCGTGGCTTCGTATTACAGCAGCACCACCTTCCTCTTTACCAGGCGCCGGACATTCCGCCGCTGGAAGAGCGCCTTAGCGCACGTTTCCAACACTGCCTTCCACAAGTTGTATCTGGCGATTGTCCCTCCAAATCGCTCATGGCATGCTGGTGAGCCTGAGAGTCTGTGTCCCGAGCTTGGTATCAGGCTGGAGTATATTGAGGCTGAGGGCATCATGGTTAGTCAATTACTGAGATCAGGCTGTTGAGATTACGCGGTTGCTGACTGGTGAAGGAAATGATGCTTATGCAGGAAGCAGAGGATGATCTTTACCGCCTGCCTTGATTTGGAAGTGCTTCGTAGGGAAGGCAAGGCTGAAATCAGCTGCACGATACGGTGTTTACCACAGTATGATGAGGCCGGGCATGGTATGGATCGCTTCGAAGATCTTGTCCACATAGCGGTGGCTACTTACTGGTCACATGTTGTACTCTGTTCGTCGCAGGTAGGAGTATAGCCGACTGATCAAGACAGATGGCCATGGGAATCGCGTCTTCAATATCAACATTCATTTTGTGCAAAGGACCTACACAGCCGCAGGTATCTCGGTTCGCCTGTTTTCTCGTTCCCTAAACTTCACTTCCAAGGCTGCCTGCTCGGCACGTCCCGAGATTTCTGGTCGGATGCAGCAAACATTGTTTCCATACGCGGCTTTTCACCATTCAACCTTAGGCGGGGCTTGCACAACATACTACAGGCATTTACCATCCTTCGCATCTATAACACGAGCACAACTCTTGGGCCAAGCCACCAGCACAGAGTACGTCGAGTCACTTTGCGGCCAATCTGCGCCGTCCCAGCAGCCGCTCATCTTCTATATTCAAACGCAAAGATGGATGAAACCTCGTCAGTCCGCGACCACTTGGAGACCCTTCCACAGGAGCTCTATGACAAGATCTACGACTTAACCTTCACTGCTGAGGAGAAGGTCGTCTACATTTTCCACTGCGATGATCGCCCTCCACATCTTCTCCAAGTGAACCGTCGCTCGCGGCAGAAATTCACGGCCTCTTACTACGGCAGCACCACGTTCTTGTTCACCGGCGCCGGCACCTTCGGCCTGTGGGTAGATGCATTGGGACACGTGCCCAGCACCGCCTTTCGCTCTCTATACCTGAGGACTCCAGTGCCAACAGACCCCAGTCTCTGCGCCAACATGCTCGGTAGTTTTATAGAACGCTTTCGAGAGGTCGAGGGCACCCTTCGAATTTGTGATCCAGACGATACTGAGGCGAGTCAAGATTGTCGAGTCACTTGAAGCTATGCCGTTGCTAACTAGATCAGTTCGAGGAGCTCATGAGCAGAGCAGGGCATGCCGCCGGTCAGTCCTGATCACGCAGTGTACCTTACGAGATAAAAGATCAACATTGTGGTTGGAACTCTGGGTAATAAAAGGACGAACCGCTCTTCTTCGCATGCGGCGATATCGGCTCGACAGATTTCGCAACTCGAATGAGTACATACGAGGGTTGAAAAAAATGAGGCAACGATGAAGACCGTGTTTGAAGATGGTGGTTCTGCAGTGGCCAATACGCCTCGTGCTCACGATGAGGGGCTGTTTGAAACTGATAGGAGGCCTAGACACATCAAGGAGATTGCTGGCATCAATGGCAGATCTTCCGAGTATCCAAAAGTGCTAGAACGACCCATGGTTTTCATGTTCTGCGCTTGCTTGCTTGCCTCGTCCACTCCCAACCGGTCTCTCAAAGTTGAAGGCAGATAGTACACCACGCCGTAGGCGCTGCTGTGTCTCGAATCTCGTGCACAGTGCGCTCTATCGTTAGGCGTTGTAGTCAAGATGTGGTTGCGAAGTGAAGCCAGCGACTTCAGGTCGTGTAACAGAAGTATGTGCAAACAAACACGTACCCACATTCGCCGCCGTGCTGCACTTGCCTTCACTAGCGTTCTTTGCCAGTTCATCTTGCAACTCCCTCGCCCCTGACACAAACACCACCAACCACCACTCGCGTATCCAAGATGGCGAACGAACCGCCAGATCCCTCGCGTGACCTGCACAAGCTACTGCAGACGCTACCGCAGGAGCTCTACGACAATATCTACGACAAAGTCTTCACCGCCGTGCCGAGCAAGATCGTTATACAGCGATACTCGTACAAGTGGCCGACCCTCCTGCATGTCGATCGAGCCTCTCGCGAGGCTTATGCGAAGTCTTATTTCGGCCTCACTACTTTCTTCTGCAGTGGAGCTTTCGAGATTCGCTGGATCAGGACGCTGTGTGATCACCATGTCAACTTCATCAAGGAGCTGTTCTACCTGTGCAGCTCGAGCGAGGACGAAACACCACTTTGGCGCTTCTTCGTAGCTCAGGAGATTCGCGACATGCTGCGTATAAGGTGCGGGGAGAAGGCAGACAAGGTGCAAATCATCGAGCGTTCCAAGGTAAGGTCATTAGTACGTGTAATCGACCCCACGGACTTGTTCTAATGTATTCAGGCCAAGAAACGCTTCGGCATCTGACCAAATACTGGCGAATATGCGACAAACGAAGTTATGAGCAGGAGTTGGCAGAGCGACACCATAGGGAAGGAATCCGGCACCTGAAAGGTCTTTACCGAATCGACTTCAAGTCTCTACGGGGAGTTGTACTCAGTCGCTTGACATGTAGTGTTGGAAAGTTGACCGAGGGAGCCTGAAAAGGGTGAACGGAAGAGACCTTCCGTAGTGAATCGCATGAGCAACTTCCGGCGCCTCGACTATTTCTTGTTGTCCACGCGTCTCTTGCTAGCATCGCTTTCAGCTCAACAGGCTCCAGATTGCAGACTGCTGTCTCTCCTTGCGTCATGGCCACTGCACAGATGGCCAAGATGTCGACTAGGACTCTAGACTCAACGGGCGATCTGTGCGGATTGATCCAGACACTGCCCCAAGGGCTTTACAAGAGCATCTACGACGATGTCTTTACTGCAATCCCTAGCACATTCATTGTGCGCGACAAGAGCTCCAAGTGGCCGCACCTTCTTCACGTCGACCGCGCCTCTCGCGAGATGTATGCCAGATCCTACTTCGCCGTCACCACCATCGTCGTCTGCGATGACAAGTTCGGGTATCACTGGATGAGGGCATTATCTCATTACCATGTCGATTTTGTCAAGGACCTGTTCTGTTTGTGTCCCGCATTCGAGTTACCGGGCTTTTGGGACCTGTATGACTTTAGCATGAAGCCCATGCTGGAGCGCACGTACGGCAAGAAAAAGGCAGAGAAGATGAAGTTCATCAGTCCATCCAAGGTACAACTCATTGGCACACCTTCCAACTCTTACAAAATGTATGCTGACCAAATCAGGCCAAGAAATGGTTCGGTATCTGAAACCACCTCAGCAAATTCACAAGGGAGAGCAGGACATGGGCAGAACGCCAGGGCGACAGGGAAGGATTGGACGCTTTTACAGTCCAGCAAATGCGCCAGAGCACTTCATTGAAGTCGTTCCTATCATGAATGGCTTTTCTCCCATACCCAAGAATGCAGGACTCGATATCATAATAGTCATCAAACCACGACAGGGTTCGCCTCCTCTCCATTGGCAAGAGCCAATCGCTCCTCTTCCTTCTTCTGCCGCAGTGCTTCAGTCTCCTTTCGCAGAGCCTCGAGGTTGAAACCACCGTCTTCATCGTCAGAGTCTTCATCAGAGTCGCCACGCCAATCTCCCTTCTCGAACATAGCACGACCTGTCGCCTCCTTCATGGTCTGTGCTTCCTGTTCGGCCGCCTTCTTGTCTAATCGCTCCTTCTTCCATTTTGCGAAGCTCTCGGGTGTGACCGGTGTCAGCTTGCCCGTGAGCTGCAATCGTTGCGATTCCAAGAAGTCTTCCAGAGTGAGTGTTGCCATGGGTGACTTGTCCATAAGGGCCTTCTCTGCTGCTCGTTGTTCCTTGGTCTTGAGCACGAATCCAGGTGGCAAAGAGTGCTTATATTTGCATTCATCTCCGCCGTTTGGACATTGCCAGAACCAACCATATTTCTGGTTCTCGACAGCTTCAATGAAGAACTTGCAGACCTTGTCTGTTGTAGTCTTCGGATTGCCGTGTTTCGACAAGACGACTTGTCGCAGCTTCTCTTCATCCCACTCCTCCATGCCGTCCTTCTTCTTCTCATCCTCGGCTTCATCGCCACGCACGTCTTGATACAAATCCTTCTTCGCAGTCTTGCGTTCCACATCCAGGTCGTGAGAGAACTTGCACTTCTTGCCCTTTTCACATCCACCCTTCTTGAAAAACTGACAGAGGATAGTCTTGGGATCTACTCCCGGTGGCACTTTTTGTACTGCGACAGGAGCGAACAGTTCTGCCGCTTCCTTTCGTGCTTGCTCTGCTGCCAACTTCTCCTTCTCCTTTTGCAGCTTCAATGCTTCCTTCTTCTTGTCTTCTGGCGCAGAGTTCTTCGACGCGGACATCTGCTTAATGGCCTTCTGAGCAGCACCACCTTTCTTATTCTTCATACCAAAGGACTTGTCCTCAACGGTAGCCTTCTTCTTCTTGGGTTCATCCTGCTTTCCTTTTGGAGCCATATTGGGCGATACAACGGGTCGCTTCTGCGACGATCAAGGGGCAAAGGTGGGTTTCTTCGCTCAGTCTTCGTTGACTGAGGAGCGGGGCGTGGTCGGGTCGCGTGCGCGGGGCGTTTCGATGGGCGGTCAGTGTAAAGGCGAAGGAAAGCTCTCCATGTGTAGACTTTTCCGTACGTCAGCCGCCACGGGTGCTCGTTTCGAGAAGCGAGCACGTGAGAGATAGAGCACTGGTGGGCGTTGAATGAATGTGTGTTTCCGCTGAAGTCGAACTTTCCATCTGTGGTCACCGAAGTGGCGTCACTGCCAAGAGTTCGGGATCGCCAAGCGCATGGGATTCTGCCGTTGCTGCTCGTCCTCACTCCTTTCCACTCTGCACAATGGGTGTGTTCACTTTCATTCTGGTCTTCCTTGCCTGCTTCGCGGTCTTCGCACTGGCCATTTTTGCCCTGTCTTCATGTCTAGGAGATGAGATACGGGCAGCTTGGAGTGGAAGGCGCACAAGGCACATCCCCACCACGTACGGTCTCCAATATGCCCAAGCCATGGGTCAAGGTGGCCACGCAGGGTATTCGGAGCACATCGAAATGGAAGACATGCTCCACAGATGGAAGGAGGACGATGAGAATGAATGAGTGCTTACTGTTACCCTTCTCCGAGAATCCTTCCGAACATTGAGCACATCCGTGCGACTTGCATGCAGTAAATTGTCACTGCATTGCGTTGAAACGAGGATTGGACCAACACCTTGCAAAAGCTCACGTCAGACTCTGCTTCTGCCTTCGTGATCGATGCTGAGGATGCTTCGTCTGATAAAGAAGTCGGGAGGTCGAGAACCGCAAGACTCCAGGAACCAGCTGTGGGTGCGAATGGACAATAAGACCGGAAAAGAGGACGAATACCAAGTGCGCTGCTTCATCATATCTCGTATCTCATACAATGCAATGTAACGCTGCAAGATATTCATACAAGACCACGCCGGGCTCCAATGCCCATGCTACCGTCACCGCCAACGCCGCCAGAAAAGCAAAAATATGAGCCGGCAGCTATTCAGGCCACACACCATCGAGTACCATCCAACCCATTCCGATCGCGTCCCAAACATCATTCTATGGTGACACGGACCCAGCCTCCTTCAGCCCAACTTTTCCAGACTTCTTCATGACACCCAACTCTACCAATCGATCCCAAATTCGATCCTTGACCATGGGAGCCTTCTTATCGAAAGCAGCGCCGTCAAGGACAGTCAACTGCGGACAACTATGCCCAAGCATGAGGTGACAGACCCTCTTTCGCAACTTTGTGCTCTCGTCCAGGCGGTCATGGTGGATGCTGTCTCTTCCAACATCTTGGGCGGGAAGAATGTATTTCGCCACCTCGTTCTTTTCCGCCTTGACATCCTCCTCATCGACGTCGCTGTTTGTAAGCGGCTGTTGTCGGCGTACAATACTGGTCGGCACATGATGCGACTGAGCGGACAGAGTCGCAATGGGGGCGTAAAAGCCGTGAGACAATGGATTGTCGCGTACGTCGAGAGATGTGAGCATGGACATCTTGGAGAACGTCGCGACGCTCTTTCGGAGACGATCAAGTCGGTTACCGCAGACCAAGAGCTCTTCCAGCTTCTGCACATTGAGCAAAGGTCGAACATCCTTGAGAGAGTTGAAGTTCAAATTCAAGGTGATCAGGTTTGGCAGCTTCAAGCCAAAGTCATCCGGAAGCTGCTGAATGCCACATGAGGCGAGCTCGAGATGCTGCAAACTGAGGAGGCTGGCTGTCAAGCTGAGAGGCGGAAGATCACTGCCCGATAGTCGAATCGTGCGGGCATGGCAAGTTTGCTCCAGTATTCGCACGGTGAGACCCTTGTTGAGCGTCTGTCTTCGCATTGAAAGAGTGTCGAGGGATTTCAATGTCTCCAAGCCTCCGATGCTCCGGATCTGATTTCCGTCCAGCAGCACTGTTTGAAGCGCTGGCATGTTTCGGACGTCTAGTTGTGTCAAGCCACAATTCTGCATTGACAGATGTCTCAAGTGTGGCAGCGCATGGTCAAATGCTAGAGGTCTGGAGATTAGGTTGTCATCTAGCTTGAGGCTCTTCAGAGATATCAGTCGATCCAGTCCGTGAACAGCCTCGATCGCATTGGAGCACAAGTCCAGCTCCTCCAATCTTTGCAAGTAGCTGTTCTCGACATCGACAGCGCGGACGACGTTCCGTCGCAGTCTGAGTTTCAGAAGGCCATCAAGTTCGAGTACGCCGTCAAGGCTAGTGATTTGGTTATTGTCTGCCTTGAGCTCCCGCAGGTGTACCAGGCATTCAAGTCCCTTCAGGCTATCGAGCTGATTGTCGGAGATGTCCAGATACTGCAGGTTCACGAGATGAGCCCACGATGTCAAACTGGTGAGCATATTACCGTTGGCCACAAGCGTTCTTAAGCTGCTCGGTACACCGTTGAGGTATCCGAGCTTGTTCTTGGACACGTCCATATCTCGAACGCGACTGCAGAAATCATTTAGCCCATGCAGAGTCGCAACAGAACGATTGCGAAGGTCCAGTTGTTTGACGTCGTCCCAATATGGTTCCTCCGATTTTACATCCACAAGAGTCTTCACCAGGTCCTTGACGGCCAAAGCATAGCGGTCTTCGACCTCATCAGCAGCATGTCTGGCAACTCTGTGAGCCAAAGCACGCTCTGATGGCCGTTCGCTATCCTCCTCGTGAACGGTGAATTCTGGTAGATCACTGAGAATATGGCTTGGATCGTACTTGTGCGGAGAAGAGAGTACTTCAGAAACGTGGCTCGTTGTCTGACGGGTGCTCAGCGGGCGTGAGACGCTGAGAGCCACGCTCATCATACGCTCTCCCGGCAAGGCGGCCACGAAAGACAACTCGCTTTGTTCCATTCCCTCCATATCGCTGAAGTGGCTAGTGAGTGTCTGGCGACGCATAGATACATTTCGTGTGACATGGCTGTGCTGCGAAGAGAATTGGACTTTGGCCGGCGTCTTTCGCACTTTAGGCGCTCTGATGTACTGCTGAGGTTGATCGTCGGGAAGAATTGCCGTATCTTCTCTGAGATCCGCCAGCTCATCTGATTGTTGATTGACTTCGTCGAGAGTGCTATCTCCAACGAAGTCGTCATCGGCGCCGGATTGCTGTTCCACCGACACAGGCTCAGGAACAGCAGAGAAGTTTTCCTCGCTTTGAACGGTTGGCTGTTTGGACAATGTGGCTGCGTTGCTGCGTTCAGCCAGAGCTGCCCGGGCAGCAGCATACGCCAAAGGTTGTTGCCTGGCTTTACCCTCGGTCGCTAGCTGCTGTAATTCGTCGTATCCCCACGAAGTGGCGCGGGTCTCGTTGGTCTGCTGTTGGCTAGACTGGAGGGCCGTTGACTTGTCTGGGTCTGAACTTGAGTACGTGTGTCGAGATTTGGTGCTGCCGCCATGAGTCGAGGGACGCGCGAGAACAGTCTCTTGCGATGTGATGCGAGATTCAACCTGCTGTTGCGAGACGTCCAGTGCCTTTGACACAGATGTTGTGGCGACATCAGTTGGCAATGCGCTCAGTCGCCGGCCTTGATTGCTGACTTTCCGAATCTCTTCTTCTCTTTGCTCGTCCACTGGAAGGTCCGAGATTTCCCGGAATGGATCATCGTCGCTGGTGATGTTACTTGGCGGCTCCAGAAAGCTGCCGTAAACCGGCTTCTGCGGACTCTTCGTCTTCACCCATTGCTGGCGATCCTTATCATATACCATGGCGCCCACTTGCTCTCCGATCAAATGAGCAACGTGTTCAGGCGCCAAGACGCCAACATTGTCAGATTTGCGCGTCGACGCAGTGTGAATTGTCCTGCCAGTGCTAGTAGCCGCTGATGTCTGCGTCGATACTGACTGGTTCGATCGCTGAGAGACAGGACGCGAAGAGTCATCGTCAACGACTACGTGAGGCATGGGTCCTTTGATACGAATGTTGGAATGTTCGTCGATGGCCACGTAGGCATTCTCGTGTAGTGAGGCCTTTCCCAGCTCTGAGTCTTCATCGTCCGGTACGCCCGAGTCGGCGATGAAATCGGTATCTTCAGTCTCGCGGAACTTACGCAGGTGGCTCATCACTCTGACATCGGTCTGCTCAGATGTCCTCGGTCGCCAGCCACTGGGCACCTCTCTCGAAGGAGGACGGGACACACGCAGTGCTGAAAGCTGCTGAAGCGACTGATCCATGTCCTGACTATGCCCTTCTTGGTCGGATTCAGCAACACTACCAAGTCCACTTTGCCGGCCAGCTTTTTCCCGGATCAGTCGCATCACCATGACTGCTTCGTTGAAAAATCTTGAGTTGTCACAGAGCGCTTGCGCTCCGTCTGATCACCAGAAGCTTTTTGTACTCGCAGACTGAATTTGGCAACTTGTCCAGCCACCGCTCGAGCTTGCTGTTGAATGGTAGGAGGGCTCTCAGAAGCCATTGAAGTCTCGACTTGCTCCATCACTGCTTCCAACTCTTCTGGGGCCTCGGCGACAAACTGCTCGGCAACCTCCCTGATTTCGGCTTCGATCTGCTCACGCCGTCGTTGACTCGGGGTAGGGTTCCGCGGACGGAGCGCCTCCAGTAGCTTGTCTATTTTCTGCTCGCTTCCGCCCTGCTGAGTAGAGATCGCTTGCTGGAGATTCTCGTGAAAGGATCGGCTATACTCAGAGCCATCTTCCTGAAGTTCCGAAGCATGGAGCGTCCTTCGCCGCTTGGGAGTTGGCGCTTTGTAAGGCGAATTCGGCGGGCGCTTGCTCATGGCAGCTCCTGTATCGGTTGGAGGCTGAAATGCTCTGGTTGGGTTCGTGGCGCAATCTGCAGCGGCTTGGGTATACATCGGGTTCTTGGGTCCCATGTTCAATGTAGATCCGGCAGAAGTGACGGCACTACGTCGTCGCTTGAGCCGGAATGTGCCTCGAGCTGCTGGCGAGGATTCGGCCTTGAACATGAGAGGCGATCTGGCACCAGGAGGAGGGACATCAGAGCCTGGAGATCCATCACTTTCGGCTTTATCTGAGTCAGAAGCGCTTGTGATCGTGATTTCAGCTGGAAATTTGTGGTGATTGAGCTCGCCACTGCCGAAAGACCCAGAAAAGACATCGCGCCCGTGTTGTGCCGCTTGCTTCGATTCATGCTCTTCATGAAAATCGCTAGCGTCTTCCGACCGTATACCAGATAAGTCTGGGTCGAGCTGACTCATGCGTCGCAAGAGTCGCTTGCTTGTAAACGTGTCATGGGGGCCAAACAGCTTCAGAGGACTTCCAGAAGATCGGGACTGCGCTTCTGAGCTTGCCTCCGCATGAGGAGGAGTGGCAAGTTCGCGCACTGGTGACTGCACTTGGACTTGCCTGCGAGCCACTGGAGCATCGGGGGAAAGGAGATCGCGGGCGTTGCGGGCTCTCGAGGAGCTCGGTCGTGAAGGCGAGGGGCTCTGTGGCCGCTCGTTGAGTGAGCTCTGAACAGAGTAGCCACCTCTCCTTGTTTGGACGTTAACTGTCAGTCCAGCGATCGAAGGCGGTGTCCCGGTAGGCAGGTTCTCCGATAGAGATAGGTCAGGCATGGCCGGCAGCTCACTTTCAGGGCCGTCTGTGAAAGTAGACTGCTCTTGTTGCTCCCCAGAGTTCTCGTCCGCGTACGAAGCGTCTTCCTGTTCCTCACGTAGATCATCCCGCATAGCCTGTTGTGACATGTTGTGGAATTTTCGGACCAGACGGGAGTCCAATGCCTTGTAGTCCACCTGACCATTTGTACTCGTGTGTTTTGAGATAAACACAGGGCTGAAATCCTCACATTCTGTTTGTCCGCTAACTGTCCTATTACCATTCATGAAGTGCTCGGTCGGTTCCAGCCTTTCGGGACTTGACATGGGATGCTTGCCAGGCTCCTTATACACGTTGTGCTCCTGCCGTAGCTCAGAGTCATCCAGCTCGAAGGGGTTGCTCTCGAATGTCTCATTTTCGGTGTATGCCTGACTGTCCTGTTCCTCATATTCTTCAGCCTCTGTGCCCTCGGTCTCCTCATCCACTGCGGTGAGTCTTTCCTCGTCTTCAACTTCCTCCTCGTTGGGGTAATTCTGAACCTGGTGCGGAGGCCAGATCGGTGGGCTGGAAGGTAGATTGTTTACAGCAGAGCTGTTCAGCCAGCTCATGCTGCCTCTGGTGGTTGGTCTGGCGTCCGTATCGCGTGGGGCTGCAAAGATGTTCTCCAGCCCAGATGGACCAAATAGATCTGTCTGGTCGCCATATCCCACTTGGCCCTTCAGTAGTCTCTTTTTCCACTCGAGAGTCTCCTTCTTCGCCGGCGATGCGCTCTTCGAACGCTGCAACATGGTGCCATACTGGACCACTGATTCGTCGGATGTCCCTGAGAATGAGCGCGAGGCGCTCAGCTTACCCGTACCGCTCGCTCTTCGCAAAGAGTTGTTGTTGCTACTGTTCTGACTCAATTGCGCCAGTGGATCTCGTCGCCGCTGTATCGAGTTCTGCGATGTCGTCACTTTCTGGTGGGAGATCTGCCGCGTGGTGCGGGTGGTGTTGACTCGAATGGAGTGGGCATTGTGGGAAGCGGAAGAAATGTGTTGTTGCTGTTGGACTGGTGGTTTGTACGATGATGGCACCTCCCAATTCTCGTCCAGGCCTTCCAGCCACGGCGCAACGCTCTGGGCCATGCTATCGATGCTGCTGGCCGTCGATCATCCGCTGAGTGCAGCGCGTTGTTGTGTTTGGTGCTCGTATGCTGTGAGGATGTGTCGGACGGTGATGGTGCAGAAAAGGCCCCCGAACTGCCAGAACGCGCAGCACCCGCCGCACGAATGGTATACGCTCGCGAAATCAATGATGTGCGCAATTGGTGGACGGTGCGTGCGTGTGAAGTCAGATGTGTTCATAGCTTCGCGCTTGTGTCGTCGTGCCTGCCCTGTGCTTGGATCACCAGCTCCAAAGCCGTTGCCACAGCAACCACTTCCACGACCCCTGCTGCCTTAACGACTTCCCATAGCGCCGAGATATTCGCCACTCTGGATGCCAGAACATGTCACAATAATCGAGACCATGAGAGCTCGTGCGCGCTCGCTGATATCCTGCCGCCGACATGATCCGCACGCATAGGCCTCGCGGATATCAGTGGACGACGGCCAGCGAGTTTCAGCAAACAGAGCTCTTCCGGAACATACGCTATGAAGATGCAGAATGCGTCGACGACGAAGTGCTGCGCTCGGACTCAGAGGATGAGTTTCCACTGTCAGACCGCATCTTGAAGCGTCAGCGGGTGGAGAAGTTGGCCGATGGACTTCTCAATGGCGAAGAACTCCATATTCATTCTGCGCGAATCGACGCACACCACGTGCTTCAAAGTCTGTCTTGCTGCTTTCATAAGCCGAAGTGCCTCGCACAGGCGATTGCTGAGGCCGACTGGGACGAAGGGTCGGATGATGAATGGCACGATGTAGAGGACGACTGGGCATTTTTGGAACGACAATATCCCAGGCCCAGGAGCGCTGCTGACCTGCCAGGCGAAGATGTCTCTACATCGAGCGAAGAAGAGGTGTCTATCGAGGTGCAACAATCCAGCTGCCAACGTCGGAGAAGTCAAAGAATCGCCAAATTGATTGCTATCGCGCCTAGCGAGGATGCATTGCGCAAGGCAGCCACTTTACGGAACAGAAAGTATGACATTGCTGAGCCTGTCGCTGTCGAGGAGTCTATACCTCTGCCGTTTCCAGAATCTGTCATTGCGGACAGCCAATTCGACTGTTCTCCGGACGAGGAATTGGTCTCCGAATGCGGCCCTTCGCCTACACCAGCATGGACGAGCGCGATGTGGCGTTCAAAGGGTGGCTTCAGACCAGCACGAAAGCCTCGTCCCGTTCTCAAACCTGTTGATCAAGATTGCAGTCGAGATGAGCTTGCTCTGTCCTCTTTTGGCGCTCCTTCACAGCCTGTTGGCAATACCAATCCTTCGGGTCGGGCTACTGAACATGACGCCGTCGCGCAAGACAGTCAGAATAACGCAGTCGTTGCTCTGCTTTCCAGTTTTTCAGGCTCAGCTGACCAATACGGCGACAATTCGCGAGCGATCAGAGAGACCAGGTCCGCCGGAGGAACACCAGTCACAGCCAGCTTACAGCTGAAGCAGGATGTCGACCGACGGCGCTCTGCCCCTTCACAATCTCAGAAGATTGCTCAGGCACATGGTGACTCCACGGAAAGGCAACGACAGAAAGTTCGTGGTGGCGCAGCGCAGTATAACGAATCGGTCGGCGTTAAAGGCTGCTCGCCATTCTTGTTTCGCAAACGTGCCTTGCGATCCGACAATGGCTACCAGTCTCCACTCGACGTGAGTGAGCTACGGCAAATGCCTGCGCCAGTACCAGCTCCTGCAAAGACGCCTAGCAAGCTGATTCACTTCGAACCATCCGTTCTGCCTCCATCTCCGCAAGAATCGCGGACCCCATTGATGGATGAGCATGTCGATCACCGGCTGCCGCAGGAAACCTCCTCTGGTCGACGCTCGGTCTCGCTAAGATCATCGCTTCGTCAAGAAATGATTGCTTCGGGCGCCGAAATTTCTCGTGTCGAAGCAGATGAGTCCTCGCGGCCTGCTGAGTCAACGAGTCCAGAGGGTAGGCAAGAACATCTGAAGCTCAGTGTAGTGGAGGATTCCTTCGCAGGCCTTGAAGAATCGGGCAATGACAGTTCGATGGTGGCGCTATCAGTAGATCAGCAACCAGAACCTCAGCAGCTATGGCCCGGGACTCAGGCCATGCTCGCACAAGCACAGCACGAGCTGTTCACATCTCCTGAGAAAACCGACTCTGCCCTCTATCTAGGCGACGCAACTACCCCTCAGGCGCAATCTAATAGCGGAGTACGTCAACGCCGCCCATTGGGCGCGCTTTCTCAAGAGCCCATGCCCAGCACTCAAGCCCTTCTGCAAGACTGGCAAGGTTGGTCAAGCATCAAGAAGCCAAGGCAGCCCGGCACGACAGGAGATAGTTTTCATTCGACGACAGTCCTCAAAAGTACACTGAGCAAGTCTGCAACTAGTCATGTGCGCTCGTTCGAGGACAAAGCAAAACGGCGAAGCAGCCTTCGATTCGCCATGTCACTGTCACAAGATTCACCCGAAGCTGCTATCACCCCGGCAAAGCCTTCTTCCATGCCAGCCCAGTTCACAGATATGGTACCCGGAACTGCAGAACAAGCTGCACCAACGACATGGCCTAGGCCCAGCGGCAAGATTGCCTCTTCAGCTTCATTCAGTGTCGGCATCTCGTCTCTAGCAGTGGCATCTTTCCGATTGCAGCCCAGCTTGAACTCGGATAGCAACGAACACGACCCGTTCAAGGATACAACAGCTCTAGCTGATTCGACCACAGTCAGTCTGAGCTTCGGCGCACCTCAAAGGTCCTCTGTGCACAGCATACGGATCAAATCGGCTTCGCAGCCAGCACCAGACCTCGAGCCAACTGCCCAGTCATACGCAGAAGATGAACCAGCATGGCGTTCGCCTGAAGCTGTCAGGATGCCCGAGCCTGCGGCGCAGAAAGATGAGACTGTGATCAGCGAATTAAGTTTCGGTCCACCCAGTGTTCAGCTCGACAGCTTTGGAGAGCCTTTGCCCAGCTACTTAGGAGTGCAACATGCGCAGCAAATGTCAGATTGCGATTCACAGGAGTTGCGATCAACAATGAATAGCGTTGTGGAGAATGTGCTTGGCCCTGCTGCGAGTTTTAGTTTCTGAGCAGAGGAGAGATAATCTGGCGATCGCTCGACTTTCTAAGAGCCGGCTTTGGAAATGTTCGAATCACCGAGACCTTCGTGATCAGGTAATGCATCAGCGTGGAGTTCTATCGTAACTGGGTAGTGCTGTAATAAACGAAGTAAGAGTTGCAATGGAACTAATGCCACCGCACTTTCTCCTAAACTTAGCACCATTCGAAATTGACTCTAATTTCCCTGAGTGTCCTTTCTCACTTCTTACTTGCATGCTCACTCCACGGAACTTCTCCTCGCTGCTCGCAAAGCAGAATCTTCCCAGATCAGAAACACAAACGCCGAAATCTCCCACCCAACTCCTCGCTCAAACTCCATGCAAACCCATATCGATACCATTCACCTTGATCTCACCTCCCCATCCCCATCCCCGCACTCCCCGCATCCCCAAAATCCTCATCCTCCGCCGCATCCCTTATCTCCTGCTGCAAAACAATCGAATAAACACTCGCCTTCAGCAACGTGAAAACCGTCGTCGTCTTCCTCTCGAGCCCTCTCAGAGAATCCAAAATCTCAGCTGAAGGTTTTGCTGCGAGGTCGTTCAGGACATTTGCTAGCTATTTGGTAAGAAGGTCAGCATTTTTGTGCAGTCACCATGTCCGAGAAGCAGAGACAGGCAGAGGTTTTGGGATTGAATGCCAGAGACAATATTCGGGAAAAGATGGTTGACGCACATCATCTAGATTCCCGACGAGCTTCGCATACTCGTCTAGAACCTCTTGCTCGAGTGGGGAGAGGAGTTCCTCGGGATTTTGGTGGGAAGTTGATGAGGAGGGGCGGTAGTCGTCCATTTCTTCTAGCAGCTTGCTTGGACCGAGCACAGAGTTCTTCTTTGTGGTATGCGTACTGTCACTGGGAGCACTTGTATCTTCAAGCGAGTTTCCGGGCGCGTCTTGATTTCGTGTGTTGATATATTCGTCCGGCAGCCGGCAAGAACGCGTTCGCAAACGGTAAAAGATGAAGTCGCGTCTCAGGTCTTGGCATTCTAACTAGCTCGCCGTACACTCCAACAACACTCACAGTCATACGTGACGAACTCGAAAGAGAGAATGTGATATGATACAGGCTTACAGTAGACTTGTGAAACAATTGAATACTTCCATTCATATAGGACCTCATCATCAACAGTGCTGGCTCTTGGCGGTCCAGCTCTGATTTCACAACTTTCGCCCGCTGCCGTGCCTGACCTGACCTTTGAACTCCTGATTTTGTCACACAAATTCACCTCGCCCCTGGTCCAGTCCCACACATTCCCTCCTAAAAACGCCTGTACCTGTGCAAAGAATATTTACAATGATGAGCGGACCTCATTCTGAGGCTCCTCTAGCGCCGATGGTCCGAGACGGTCTGCTTTTGGGGCTGTTCGGAAATGCAATGAGCGGGAATATTATCATCTTTCTTTTCCCGCCGTGACGCTCTCTGCTCTGTAGTTCGTCCAGCGAGTGTCGTCAGCTGCGAGCGCCAACGCTATCGATGGCCGTTTGTTTCTTCAAGATGAGGCCCCTGGTCATCTCCATCATGATGCAATGTAACACTGTTGAACTCTTCGAACGGGTCCGCAATCTCGCCACCTGGTGTCTCCAAGCCTGAGTCGAGAGGCACGCCCTTCATCTTGCTCGCACTCACGCCAAAGCCCTTATTGGTACCGCCGCCACCGCCCAGGTCAATGCTCTGAGATTCTTTGACGTTCCTGAAATTGACAGTATCAATGCCGCGGCCCTGATTCGGAATGATCGGTGGTTTCGAATGTCGGAGCAGTGCCCACGAGGTAGTGCGGAAGAATGGGTGGGCCTTGACATCGGATGCACCGGCGCGAGAACCAAGTCGTCGAAGTTCGTCCTTGATGAGGAGTTTGCGAATCAATGATTTGCAGAGGCTGAAGCTCGGTGTTAGCAGAGCTATAGAGGTGCAGGGCTTCCGCAAAGACTCACTTGGAAATGTTCTGCGCTCCGTTGCCCTCGGGAAACGGAACTTCATCGCGAAGAATATTCGCGAATGTGGCATTCCTGTTCTTGCCCTTGAACGGCGTTGTGCCAAACAACATTTCGTATATCAGGATTCCCAGCGTCCACCAGTCCACTGCACTCGTGTGTCCGCAACCCTTAATTACTTCTGGTGCAATGTACTCTTCAGTACCGACGAACGAGTTGGTTCGGAAGTTGGCGATACAACTTTTCGTGTCGATCGTAGGCATGTTGCTGGGATTTGGATTGCTCGAAATGCCGCCACTCGCGCCACGGCCACCAGCCATGATCATGACTGGGCCACCACCTGGGTCGGACTGTTTGGAAAGATCGAAGTCGCTCAGCATTATATGTCCGGACTGATGCAGGAGGATATCTGTCAAATGTTAGCGTTTTCACTTGAAGCCGACGCTTCTTACGCTTACTCTCAGGCTTCAAGTCTCGGTAAATGAAACCCATAAGGTGCAAGTACTCCAGCGCAGCCGTGACTTCAGCGGCGTAAAATCGTGCCGCATCTTCGTCCACACATTTGTTCGGACGAGTTTGCAAAGCTCTGAAGAACTCGCCGCCGCTACAGTACTCCATACAGAGATACAAGTGGTCCTCTGACTGGAATGAGTGGTACAAGGTGACGATGAATGGGTGATTGCTCGTCGCCAGGATTTCCTGTTCGGCCAGTGCGCGCTTAATCTTGTTGCGCTTGATCATCTCCTTCTTCGAAAGCACTATGAAATATTAGCAGCTCTCCAGCGCATTCGCAACTCACTCCTACTAACCCTTCATGGCGTATAACCTCGAGCTCTTCTTCTCTCTCACCAGGTACACTTTGCCGACGTCTCCCTTTCCAATCAATTTAATCTTGTCGAAACTG
Organism: Cercospora nicotianae; assembly: GCA_029490675.1. NCBI lineage: Eukaryota > Fungi > Ascomycota > Dothideomycetes > Mycosphaerellales > Mycosphaerellaceae > Cercospora > Cercospora nicotianae. Next base: position 3,349,775 of record JANQAT010000007.1, on the reverse strand, counting down.
CTGGGCCCGACCTCCACATTCCGGACCTTAATACTGTTACTACTGTAAGTCCTTCTGAAGGCGATACTGTTCCGGAGCTTGCCAGGGGTGATGGCACCATCGATGCCAGGCACGGGAAGGAGATCGCCATTGGCCGGCATCGTTTCAACCATACTCAGCGTACTGGCATTGGCGTGCGACCCCATACCATTGATTTTGGGCATAGGCATTTCCGCAGTGTCTGCTGTAGGCGGTCTGTCCCCGTTCGCATCCTTGCCTTTATTGAACAGACCTTGTGCATTTGGTGCACTCGCCACTCTGCGCAGTTTCCTCGCTAGCTCTTCCTTCCCGCTGGTTCCATTGGCGTCTTTACCGGCGTTCTCGGGGGAAATCTTTCTGGACATGGTGGGCGTATCGGGAGGAGAAGGCGGGATGCTACTGTCGTCATGGTGGCGGAGAGCGGGAGGACCTTGGTGTTGAAAGTATGGGTTGGCATGAGCAGTCGGACTCATGGCATCGTCGAGTGGATTGCCCTCGCTGGCGACAGTCGTGCTCCTACTCCGACCGATGTGAGGCAGGAAGCGGCTGTTCCGGAGACTGCTTTTGTTGTTCGTGGACTGCGGCGTTCTCGCCCCATCTTGCTGCCCTTCGGCTAGGGAGCCCTTCTCCGAGTCGATGCCATTGTTGGCATGAGACTTGCTGGGCAGACGGAAGAAGTTCTTGATTTTCTGGCCAGTGCTGTGTGTCCCGTTCGCCGAATTCTTGCTGGTGCTGCTGAAGACCCGCTTCCCGCTGCCCGGCTCTGATGTGGCGGACGGCATGCTGGCAGAGGTGTGTCGCTGGGCCGTCACAGCCGACATGCCATTGCTGTCGTGAGGATGCACTCGGGTGCGGCTCGGAAAGAGCGAGGAGTGCGGAGGGCGGCGATTTGGGGGGACGGGTGTGGTGATATGTAAGCGAGCTCGTGAACCTAAGGGTGGGGATGCAGCTCGTGCTGCAGCGGCCGATGCGAGAGGATGGATGATAAGGTGGCAGCTCACGAGCAGATTCACTGCCAAACAGCGGAGGAGTGAAGGAGGATGATGCAGATGGTCTGCTAGTCTGCCGGACACAAAGTGGTCGGCGGATACCCGCTCCCTGGTGGTCGAGTCGTGGGTGACAGGGCCCGTCTCAACTGTGGGAAATGTGGAGCTGCTTCTGCTTGCTTGCTTGCTCTCGACTTTCTGGCCAGCGGAAAGGTTGCCGTCAACGCTGCCGATCACCGCCGCGCGATCCAGGCCAACGTCTGCTCGCTGCGCTTGCGAGGTTGTATTTATTTACATGGACACGCGTGGCACACTCGCCGCTGTCATTGCCGTCCGCCTGCTGATATAAGCGTTGCACCGGTGACGTCTCACTACTCTCAGATGCTGCGCCTCAGGTTTGTCGCTAAAACACACCGCAGCCAAGAAACACTTCATCCGCACCTCCCACGTCGGCGAGCGGAGAGCGGGGAGATGCACGACGCTGCGGCAAGGATCACACTGCTGCAGCACACAAAAAACACAAATCCCAACGCGGCCGACCTGCCAGCTCGAGGGATGCGAAACACATGCTTTACTGCTTTGCCTGCTTCCGCCTCCTGAGTCCCAATACGTATAGCATCATCTGTGCCATGCCTGCCAGCTTCTCCTTGCACAAGTGACGGACAACTCACGATGACGGTGATGATCAGAGCGAGGCATCCGACATGAGGTGTGTACGGTCTGGCCCACGGGCTTTTGGGCGTTGGTGCTGACATCCGTCATGATCGTGCGCTATTCTTCGCCGCACGTTTCACAGTGCCAGTTCGGCCAGTGGCCACTGTTTACGATCTCCTGCCGAATATGGAGCGCCGCACCTTGTACGAGAAATCTTGAATGGGGAGGGAACTCTATACAAAAACAGCCGATCTCGCGCCCTAGAGTCGCCCCATCATCATCGTTGTTTTCGGGGTACAAATGCCGTTTGCGCAATGCGAACAGTACCTTCGCATTCTTGACGTTGCACAACTCATTACTGATCACATCAGTTAGATACTGAAGACGGTGCGGCGAATTCATGGCGACCAAGCTGACATGCAGTTTCGACTTCAAGTGGCTTGGCAGCTGCGAATATGCCTGAGATCACGGAACGAACCAGGTCCGAGTTTCCATGGCGTCTAGTCTGGCGTGCGAGGTAAAGCAGGGCGGCACAGCTCACCACAAATTCTCAGAGATCAACTGATCTTGCTCAAGAATCTCTGGAATTTCAATGCAATTTTTCTACGGCGCAGAGTCAGGCGAGGCGGCACAGTACGTATTCCAGAGACGAGTCGGTCTTGTGCCTCTCTAGGCATCTGGCACATCCTGTATGCGGTGCGAAATCAAGCGAGGCGGCACAGAAGAATACATATCTTCGGAGAAGGTTTCGAGTCTTTCCCGTTTCGTCAAATCATTTCATGGTTAACGCAGCTTAATTCAATACATAGTCTCGCAGAACGTAAACAAAAATCAGAGAAGCGCTTTCCAATCATATCATCGTGATCCTGTGACCTCACGTCACCCAAACAAGAGCAAAGCTTCCTCACTTGGACACCGGAGTGTCGCCCATCAACACCCACAGACCCCAAGCGATCAACATCAGAAGCGAAATGGTGAAGATAGCCCACTGCCACCAAGAGCCAAATCCTTTCCACGGCCCCTCTTCCTCCACGAACTCCTCTTCGTCGGGATCTCTGGCAGTGACGCTCCAGTCTTCCCTCGCCATAGGGATGGTGGCGACCATCGTTCCATAACCCTTTGTTGGAGTGATGGCAGCAGCCTCTTCATCTGCGACCTTCTGTGCATTCTCACCTGAGGTCAGTCTGGCCTTCCCGAAGAAGTTTCCTCTCCAACCCCTACCGCCCAATCGCGCTTGCTGAGCTTCAACATCAAGCATCCACGCCGAAACTCGACATTCTACTCCCTGTGGCCGCAAATTTGCCACTGCGCATGGAAGCACTGGTCGTGGGGTTTCACGCAGTTTGCGCACTTCTTCGTCGATGAATTTGAAGCGGCTGGAGAGCGGAGTGCTGGGTGTTCCTCCAGAAGAGCTTGACGAAGAGTCTGACGCCGAGGAAGCGGTTGACGGACTTGCTGCACGCTCAGGAGGGGAGATAGTGGCGCTATCGGGAAGGACCCAGGAGTGAAAGACCCCGATATGCTCTCGATTAGGCTCTCCTTCAGTTCGTGGGGCGATTGCGCGGCCCCGTGGTTCTTCTTGATCAGGAGACATGTTGAATGTAGCTGATTGGTGAATGTGGTCGATGTAGTGTCTCGAAATTGCTTCTGCTTTGATCCCGAAAATGTTCGAATATGTCGGCTGACTGGATGGGCACTTCTCGCAGAGGCGCGAGTAATACATATAGTCTGCGTTGGCCATTTTTGAGGACGTCCCCAAACAAGTCCTTAGAGATGAAATTTTATGTTCATCCAACGGTACGGTGAGGCCACTCCATGTCTATTTTCATGTCCTCAAAGTCTATCAGAGCCCTAGATTTGCCTTTGGTTGGAGGCTGCGTGTGCTGTGCTAGTGAATACGACAGGAACATGATTAGCGAGCTTGTCAGTCTTTATTGGGAATTCAAGAAGCCATCGTGCGGTGAACGCTGGGACAAAATGGAAAATCTTCTTGGGCACATAAGGTGCATGCAGGTGAGACAAGTCCGCGCCTTGCATTCGTGAGGAAGTGCCTTTTTTGATGCTGTCACATCGTGCCACCACAGATATGATCTCCAAACCTGTCAACTGTAAGCGATCGAGAAATATGAGCCACGTTGCGTTTGGCGGCGTTGGTGGAGGATTTCTTTTGCGGCTGTCTATCAGGCGGTGCTCTGTAGTCTCTGATGGCCTTCACTTTGCTCGTGCTTCGACCACTTTTCATCAGTGTCCCTGCTGGCTCACACGTGTCACGCTACGAAGGTTGTTCCGGCACGTGAAGTGGATCAGGTCAGGCAATGTCGCCATACGCCGCATCTTCGGCATCGCGTACTGTCGCATCAAATGACGGTACGTCTGACCCCAGAACGTCTTGTTGTGCGTGCTGGATTTTGTGCGTCACCGGTGCCGAAGAGGTGCCTACGCTGCTGCCGAGGAAGGACTGTGAGAAGCTTCTCATGCCGATAATGGTAACAATACTGTTGTGGATGTGCATTGGAAGTGAAGAGAGATTGATCAGTTGTGATCTCCAAAGCCAGCCAAGAGCGGGGTTCGGAGTTGGACTTCCACCTCGTCGCCGACGACCCTCTTCACATTTGTTGATGATTCACACTGACATATCGAGATGGCGTTCAGGAAGCGCAACGTAGCCGTCGGTCGGCAGCCTACAGCTGGTACAGGTGATGCTGCTCCAGCCAGCATTCCAGGCGTCCGGCCGTCGCCTGTATCATCGTACACTGTCACATCCACCGGCACACCTTCGCTCGACGGTCTGCTCGGCGGACATGCGGGACTCGCGCTCGGCTCGAATCTTCTGATTGAAGAGAGTGGAACGACAGACTTCGCGGGCGCGTTGTTGAAGTACTACGCTGCAGAAGGCATTTGTCAAGGTCATGTTCTGTACGTGGTGGGCATGGGCGAAGGATGGGTCAGAGAATTGCCCGGAATCGCGGAGGAGAAGAAGAGTAGGAGCTCTGCCTCGAAGTCTGCCGCAGACGAAGAGAAGATGAAAATTGCATGGAGATATGAGCGGCTTGGGCAAGCGGGAGAAAGAGGTGCGTGGGATGCGCATGTGCAGCGGTTCTGATGTCCAGATGCATGGCGTTCAAGATTGTAAGTACTGTTCAAACTGACGGTAAGTACAGCTCTTCCTGATCGAACGGCCGTTGTCTCTTCCAGCAATCCATCACAACCAAGTATACCCTTTTGTCATACTTTTGACCTGACCAAGCGCATCACCATTCCGCCGGATGCAAAAGTCAATCACATTCCAGTGTTGCCATCATCGAGCCTTGATTCAATCATACAGAACTTATCACGAAGTCTTGCTGCATCTGCCCCAAACAGCAGTCACAGGCTCGTGGTGCCGTCACTGCTCAGCCCAGCACTTTATCCACCACTGGCAGGACGACCAGACAGCTTCATTGGCTTCTTCAAAACACTCCGGACGCTTCTACGACAGTACAACAACAAGCTTACAGCTATGATCACCTTACCACTGGAGCTGTATCCTCGATCATCAGGCTTAGTACGCTGGGCCGAGATCCTCAGCGATGGCGTCCTGGAGCTGACGCCCTTCCCACATCTGATGGATGCCTCGAATAGCCTCGCTGAAAGTGGAGGCGCTCGAGACAAGGACGAGCAGCCTCAGGGTCTTGTTCGGTTTCACAAACTGCCCATCAACACCGAGCGTGGCGAAGGCGGCGCAGGGGCCGGAAACAGCTTAGGTGAAGATCTGGCTTTCACTGTCAGCAGAAGAAAATTTGTGATCAAGCCATTTTCCTTGCCACCCTTGGAGGGCGATCAGGAAGCCCAGCAGGAGGCAGGCAAGGTTACTGCAAAGGATATCCAATTCTGATCAAGAATGTGTTCGAACGATCTGCTCACCTGCCCGAACGCAGAGGAAGATTTGCGAAAGAGGTCAATACTGCTATTCCGGAAACGCCGGACACTGGCCGGCCTGGCATCTTCGTGCGAGATTCTCTGCAATGTGCTCCATTCTCTGCGAGCAAGGCTTATCTGATGTGACTGGCTACAGTGTTTAGATACTTCGGCTACTCTCGACAAGGTCACTTAATGCATTGCCATAGTGCAAACGATGAATGCATTGCTGGCTACTCGAAGAAAATTTTGAGAAATGGGACAGAGCAGCTGCTTGGGCTCTCGAAGGTTACAGATCGTTCAGGAAAATTATAGCTTGGAGGCCGCAGGCCATCCTTTACCCAGTTGTTGATGATAGAGGATTCGAGGAAGAAAACTAGATACGACGCCAGAAATATGCTGGCTTGGATAATTGTTGACGACAATGAGCGCATGGCTGTGCTGCAAAATACATCTACGTGCAGGTCCGCTACGAAGTGGTTGATAGACAGACAAATATGTTTCCCACCTTCAAAGCACTATCCCCCAGGGGGAAGTCGAGCAGCGCTCTGCAGGCAGGCTTACCATCAAAATGGTTCACTCTTCGCTATGCGTATAACTCCTTTCTGCCAGTGATGAGGGCGGTGAAGTAGATATCATAGCGGTAAGAGAATGGAAGGTGAGACAAAAGTGTAAAGAACCAGCACACCGTTCTGGGCACGGCGCGTGGTGGTCGAAAGAAGTATTTCGATGGGTATGAAGCGTTTTCGATTGTGTCGGCATCAGATTTTCTTTGCACGCGCAATTCCGCCATGCCTCTGACCAGATTGCCCAAGCCAAGCCTGTATGGCACATGCCCTCGCATTTTTGGTATCGTGGAATTCGTGAGCTTTCCCATTGATGCGCCTCTATTCCTCTGTTTTCCCCTTCAGTCCAACATGCTCTCATGATGGACCATCTAAGCCTTGCGCTTCTTCTCGTTGGCGACACGGCCAGCGGCGATGCGCTCAATGATCTTTTCCCGGTCCTTGTCGAGCTTGAGCTTGGTGATCTCGACCTTGCTAGGAGCGATACCGAGAGGCACAGACTGTCCATTGGACTTCTCACGCTGCACGCGCTCGATGTGGATCACATACTTGAGACGGTAGACAGACGTGACCTTGCCCTCGCGACCCTTGTTGGAGCCACGCTTGATGACGACCTCGTCACCCTTAGTGATTGGGATGGCGCGCACGTTGTGCTTCTCGCGCAGTTCTACAATTCAGAAGAAAGACCTGTCAGCAATGCTCCTAAACCGGAGATATGCTTTGTTTGACAGGTATAGAAATACCTTTGCTCAGAGGCGCGGACATGATGACCCGGCGCACACTGGATGGAGCCTGGAAATGAGCCTTGCGGCTCTTGCTCCGGCTGGAGTGCAAGTTGCTGTTGATCTTGGTCATGTTGGCGGTGGGCGGAGATGTGTCGATGGGTGACTTGACGGTTGGCGAGAAAGTCCAATCTCTGCTGAGAAGGAGAAAACAGCTGCGCGTGCGGCTCGGTTTTGCAAATTTGACAGGCAGGTGTGGAGGACTCTTGGCAAGCGCGGTTCGGCTCATGCCGACCCAGACGCTTGGGCTTTCCCCGAGGGCTTCGATGCGACGCGATGTGATTGTGATGATTGAGCAGGCGTCGCGCGTGTCGTATTGAAGAGACGGAACACAGTGAGGACTACACGGGAAGATCGGACATACTTAGGCGACAACGTAATACCCGATGAGAAGTGAGGAGAAGTACGCGACCACGACAACACGCCCCCCAACCCAACGCCGGCAACCCTCCACCATGAACATGCACGCCGCTGTTTTTGACGACATACGATAGCCAGGCGCGATCGCGATGGCGCCCTATCCGCACAACAACTTCTACGATCCAGTGGGCAGTCAGTCTCATCAGCCTTCAGGCTACACATACGCAAACACCAACTCGCAGTACCCCAGCCAAAATACGACATACCAGAGCAGCGCTTACTCTCAAAATTACGGCACGAGCTATGATGATCAGTATGCGGGTACAGCCCAACAGCAGCAGCAGCAACCGTCTGCGAGCAGCTCAAATGTGGCAGCCACGGGACTGAGCTCGTTGGGCAACCAAGGCTACTCGCAGCCCGTGTCAAGCGCCACTTCTCGCAGCAATGTGGCGTACGACACTTCCAATTCAACGTGGGCACAAAACTACGCATCCAGTGCATATCAATCGACGAATCGATCGCAAGCCAATCAGTCGCCGATCTATGCCACTCAGTCGACAGGCAGCACATTTGGTCGATTGAGCTTGCCAGACCAGACTCAGACCAACACATATGGTGCATCTCAGAATTATCCGACCACTTCCTCGACGCCAACTGCGCAGAGCAGCAGCGCTAGCCGTTCCTATCGTAATGCGCCTAACAGCGCGGGCTACAAGAACAGCTACCAGCCACAGCAAGACCAGCAGGCGCAGCAGCCTCCACCACGTTATGCGAGTCCTCTTCATGCGATGCAGGCCCACCAACAACAGCAGCAGCAACAGCCAAGCCATAACAAGCAGCCGTCACGAACTTCCAACCACGCGCATCCGTCGCCACGAGTAGCAGCACAGAATCTCCAACAGCAGCGTCAGAGTACTTCAGTCGAGCCGGTGCCTACCACAGTCGATCCCTCACAGGTCTATGATATACGCGCGGAGCGAGAGAAGGCAGCTCGGATCGAGGCCGAGAAGCGCCGGAAGTACGAAGCCGAGCAGGCAGCTAAAAAGGCCGAAGAAGATGCGAGACAAGCCGAAGAGGATGCGCGGAAAGCGGAAGAAGAGAGAATTGCAGCCGAGGCGCGTAAGGCAGAAGAAGACGCGAGAAAGGCAAGTGAAGCGGAAGCCAAGAAGAAAGCTACAGCGGAACGAAAGAAAGAAGCCAGAAGAAAAGCGAAGGAGGAAAAGCAAAGTAAGACTGCTGCTACTGCTCTGCAGCAGATGGCCTCAGGTAGTGGTGGCGGTAGCATGATGGACATGATGGGCAACATGTCTGGCCCGCCAGCCAATGACGAGGAAGCAGAGATGCGCGCCATGTTCAAGAAGATGCGTGAATTCAATCAAAAGAATCCTGCCATGCTTGCAAAACTATGGGAGGAAGAGCGCAAACAGCATGCCGCGCAAGCGTCGCCAGGCCCATCTCAGCCTGCACAGCCAGCAACAACTTCGACACCCCTACCGGCAGCTCAAAAGTTGACCAAAACGCAGCAGAAAGCCCCAATTTCTATCGCTGCTCCGCCTGCGCAGCCAGCAGTCAAAACCGCTAATCGACCCACGCGACCCTCACCTACAGCTCCGTCCACGGCAGGCACATCACTTTGGCCTCCGCAGAAGAAAGGCACCCTTGCTGAAGCTGCCGCCAGATGGTTGTCTGAGCTACCAATTAACCAAAGCAACGGAAGAGTGGTGAGTCGCGAGCAGATCTTGAAGATCCTCGACGCGAATCCATCGTATGTGCAGCTGTGCGAGGCCATTGAAAGGACTGGCATCTACTTCGAGCGTTCAGCACTGGCCAAAGAACTCCTCAAAGCTGTCCCTGACGGATTGAGAGGTGGTCAGAACAGCGTTAAGGCAGGAGCGAATGCAGCACCTTCGGCGACAGCAGGCAGCATCGGCGCCAACGCCAATGGCACGCCTGCAACTGCGCCGTCGAAAAAGAAAGGCCGGCCTAAGAAGGACGAGCCTGGGCGATATTCATTGCCTGGAGGGAGAGGCTCAACAAGTGGTGGCACCGTCTCCTACTCAGCACCGACCTTCACATCGCTCACGGACGCAGCGAGAGCAGTGAATGCTATGAACACGTCGGGTGGCATGTTCCCTGGAACTGTGTCCGACACTTTGACCAATGCATACATTCCGGCTACCCAAGATCCGACATTCTACGACCCCACGCCAATGATGATCGATGACGATCCGCAGCCATCTATGTCTCAGCCGCCGGAGATCAAGCCAGAAGAAAAGCCAAAAGAGCCGCCGCCTCCTCCCAAGGACAAGGAAGAAGCCGCACGCAAGCGTGGCTTTGGCGATCTTGTGGATCTAACAGCTGGCGACTCTGATGACGAAGAACCTCCCCGGAAGGTTGTCGTTCCCTTCAGCGGGCCTGGCAATGGAGTCAAGCCAGTGCCGTCGAATGATGGGCTTAGGCAGCCTGTATCATATCAGCAGTTCATACAGAACAAGGCACACCCACCACGGCCGCCCTCCTTTGGACCTGGCTTCGGGTTCGGTCAGCCTGGGCCCAATTTCTCTGCGCCTAACAACCGCAGACCTACATTTCCTCAGCAGACATGGAATGGTCCAAAAACGCAATCGCCAGCGCCCCCAGTGCCGGGCCCACAGCAAGTACGTTCGAAGGGTCCGTCGGAAGAGTCGAAGCAAGCTGAGAGAATTCGAGGGAGGATGCTCGTTGAGCCCATTATGAGGGACCGTGTGGCTCGCAAGTCCAAATACGATAGTCGGACGATCGCTCGGGATGTACTACTGGCTACAGGCCGCCATCCAGACATGCGCGCTCTCAATGCGCATCTTAATGTTATGCAGAAGTTGCTCGGCGACCATGGAGGCGTAGTTGATGGCGGAGACAGAGGTAACAAGAGTGATCTGTCGACGATTCGCTGGGACCTTATCGATCCGGGCGATCCAACGGAAGAAGCCAAGACCAAGGCAAAGTCAGCTTCTAACCGCGAAGAAGACGTGGAAGATGAAGATGGCGACTCTGCTTCTGCAAAGCGAAAGCACTCACAGGGGCCCGAGCCTCGGGAGCGGTCGCCGAACCCTAAGAAGCCCGTCGGTCGGCCACCCAAAAACGCCGACCGCGACTCTTCAGTTCGCGACGCGTCGCCAGGAACCATTTCCGCCAACGAACATCCAGAACTCACATCCGACTTGTCGCCTCGTGTATCACGTGCCACTCCTGTCGCTCGACGCGGCTCTGTCGCATCCAACTACACGCCCAAAACCGGCACCAATGGTCGCAGAAAGGCATCAGGCATGTCTAAGGCAGCTCCTGCGCAGTCGACTGGCACACCAGTCGGTTATGCGGCTTTCCGCCAGCTTGACGAGAATGGCAATCCGATCAAAAAGAAAGGACGGCCCGTTGGTTGGCGCAAGAACATCCACTCGCGAGAAGCTCAAGGTCTCACGCCAAGGAAAATCGCATCAAATGAGCCGAAGACTACCTCCAAGCTGAGGCAATCAACTGGCACTCGAGAGTCTTCTGAGGTCATCGTCGAGCCGCATTATCAAGTTTTTCCATGCAAATGGAAGAATTGTAATGCAGAGCTCGACAACCTTGAAAAGCTCAAGAAACACACGCTCAAGCTCCACGGCGAGGCCAATGACGAGGGCGACTTCGAGTGTCAGTGGCAGGATTGCGGGAATGGTGTGCATATTGACGCTCACGGCAACGAACGCCCTGGAGATGCCGGTATTTCGAGCTTCGAAACACTGGATCATTGGTTCAAACACGTCAATAAGACCCATCTCCATGAGATCGCCTGGAAATTGGGAGACGGGCCCCGTGGGGGCATCGTTTCAGGTGAGCAAGAACAAGTAGAATAGATTGATTGCGTTGAGCGTTCGTCGCAGTCCTTGTACATTATTGCACATCATGCAACGCGATCTTCGTGACGATCATACACGCTACTGAGAACTGACACTCTTGTGTTATGACAGAAATCCGCAGTGATAGTGCAGCATATTTGAGCGATGCCGCAGGAAGAAGCGTTACGCCTCTGATACTAACACCACAGGAGCTCGCGCAGCAGAAGGCGGAAGCGGAAGTTGGAGGTGGGGCCGAGGACGAAGTGATGGAAGATGTGCGAGCAAGCACGTCAATGGCTCCGCCTAAGCTCAAGCGAAAGCCCGGTAGGCCTTCGAAGATTCAAGAAGCTTTTGGCTTGCAGACCATGAGTCTAGACAAAAATGAGCGAGAAGCAGCCACAGAGCTGAAGAAGCTCGAGGATCAGAAGAGGCGCGAGGGAGTGACGATGGGTTTGGAGGGCAGTCGGCTGGTAAATGCCAAACGAAGACGTGGGTTCTTGGACGACGAAGACTTCGAGGATGTGATCGAGGACAGCGAGCCAAGCTTGTGAGCCTGCTACGAAGCCACGACAAAGGAGCAGCTGATGATGCCACGACTGTGGGAGCATGTAGATGAGGCCATGAGATGCAGGTTGTAATACAACAAGATTTGATACAAACGACCAGGCCGAGGGTTGACAGGGTAGCCGAACACAGCTACCATTGCGTCCTTCAGGTTTGCTCTCGGTTGTTGAGCCAAAAGCATAGCCTAGCCTCTTGCACTTCCTTTTATCTTCCCCTCATGTGACGCTTCAAGCGTCGTTCCATCACGCTTTGACATTGCCCTGTCCCGCAACCCATGCCATAATACACGGATGTACGGCACAGTGGCGCAAAGTTCTATATCCTCATTCCACGTTGTGATCTCTCTCTGAAGCTCCACTCCTCAGTCCTCGAGCTCTCTGTGCTGCGTTTGGTATCGTGCTGCCCCTCCAGCTCCATTCTTCCAGGTCGCCCTCATAGTTTGGGACCCCGTCGGTTCCTTCCAATCAAGAGACAACGGCATTATTCAGTTTCCCGGCCAGTCCTGCTGCGCTGTCCTTTATCGTCCCGGTCGAACCTTTTGTCGATGTTGCACCGGTAACGGCTGATGTCTGAGCGAGGAGAGATTGATGTTCATCGCTGTTGACTTCGAGAAAGTGGTATACGACGATCATGAGGACTGCGGCGAAGCCGAGGAAGAGCGCGAGCGTATAGAGGGAGCCGTCGGAAATCATTGTTGCTGGTTTGAGATTGAGACGTTCGTTCGGTGCGACTTGTTTGCAATGGGTTTCAGGCGTTCCTAATGTCCCTTGTGGTTGGTATCTCGAATGCACGAAAGCTCAATTGGAGTGGTGGCGCGGTATTGCGATGTTTGATGCTGTTGTTGGACTTCGGAGCTCAGTTAGATAGCTGGCCAGATGGGGGTGACCCGTAATGGGCTTGGCGCGAGCTTCCACCTTACACGACGCGTCTCGCCTTCTGACACAACTCAACTCAAACTCCTCGAAATACTCTCCGCTGATTCTGCGCTTTTAGCTCAACCATGAGTTCGACAATCCTCGCTCTGCCGCCGGAGCTTCTCGAGCATATTCTGCGGTATTTGCCCATGATTGACCTGGTCCAGGTTTCCAATGTCTGCAAAGAATGGAGAGACGTAGTTTTGAACAGCCTGCATCTCACAACTACGCTTTTCCTTGTTCCTGAAGCATTGAGGCGTTGTCTGGTCTGGAAACGCCGCACTTTCTCACCCCTGCTCAAGACTTCTGATGGCTGTTCTTTCTCCGAGAGTGTCACGCTCCGCCTAACGCCAGCAACATCACTAGATCGGTCGCCAAAAGTCGCTCAACGGTCTGGAAGACATAGAAGAGGTAGATTTCATGAGTCTCGGCTTCACGTTTGCACTATCAACGAAATTTTCTTTGAAGATTTAATTCCGCAAAGCCGCCTCCCGGACATCGAAAGTATGGGAAACTCCAATGAGCATATTTACTTCAATAGCAATTTTCGAGCTCTTGTGGAGTCATCGAGAGTGTCTTACTGGCGCAAGATGTATGTAACTCAGCCTCCATCAAGATCCGTCCTGGTATCTGGGACTTTTCGCACACCTGCCGACAAGCCGACCAGACGTCAGCGAGCCCCTCCTCATCAGATCGAACATCACGCGGTCAAGGAAATCACGCACGAGCCAGGAGTCACCGTGGGACATATAGTCGACAAGATACAAGAGCTTGAGAGGCAGTTCGGGGCCACATTCTCGTGTGACCCAGACTTACTAGTGCCAGGCCCCGTTTTTCTCACAGAAGACAACATCTCTGAGATAGAAGCAATGCGTGGTGACTCAGACGAAGACACGGAGTGGAGTGACTCCGATGCATCAACAGAATCTGATCCGGAATCGCCTTTGGATTCCGATGAATGAACTGAGATACCCGGCCAAACAATGCCGTGGCGCGTCACATCATGGATGGTCTTGAAAACGAAGAGCGCGCCAATGCCGTCTTTAATGGACTTTGGCTAATGACATGTCCATTGTTGAGAGACACACCCAGGAGCCAGCGCTGCGAGTGTAATGTGCCAGACGTGCCCACTGTACACACAATGTCTTTGCAGGACGCTGTCCATTGGTGACTACAGAATGTCGATCCTTCGCCATTGATTCCAGGTGCGGAGTCGGCTCTTTTCTCTCACAGAACGTGCCTGCTCGGTCCCGGTTCGTTGCAGCGAAGACGGAATCTCTTCCAGACCAACAAGTTCAGCCATGAGTCGCAACCACTCGGCATGGCTGGACTATACGCCCTCGGCCAAGAAACATTGAGCAGCGAAGCTTGTGGCGTTTGCTTCCTCGATGCAGGCCGCGGCCTGACCAATTGTTCGCATAGGCTATGTTTCCTCCCCCGGCAACGAGGCATAACATTCCGATGCGCACGTGGAATCGAATGCAAATTCGCTACCATAGGGCGGCGCGTCCGATGAGGCGCTGGCTAGATCATAAATGTGGCTTTTGAGTTTCCGTGGCGCAAAGAATCACAGCACTGGACGTCCGCCACTTCACCTTTTGGGATTCTGCACGGGTTCTACGTGACGGTCTAGTAGCCGTTGAAAAGCACGTTGTCCGCCTTGGGAGGTTCGTGTCTGCCAGCCAATTTCTACAGCATCACACAGCTGACCATGTTCAAGACATTGAGCCTCCTCCTGTGTGCTTCGGCTGCATGCGCCAAGCCCACGATTCTCAAGAGGCAAGATGTTGCTGGCGAGGTGGTTCCGGACAAGTACATTGTGCAGCTCGCACCGAATGCTGTGCTCGATGACAAGCTCATTCAGAAGCTCAAGGACGAGTCCGGAATCAAGGTCAACAAAACGACATCTTTCAACTTGGATGGCTTGAAGGGGTTCACCGTCAAGGCGAACGACAGTGCCATCGATTCTCTTGCCGAATACAGCAGCCTGATCTCTGTCGAACCTGTGACCGTCATTCGAGCAGCGATCATTCCACGACAGGCTACCGCAGGGACGCTTGTTGCAAAAGATGGCACTTGGGGCCTTGATCGCGTATCCCACAGAAGTTGGACATATACGAGTCGAGATTTCCCGGAGAACAAGACGGAATATGTCTACAAGTCTGCTGCGGGTGTGAACACGGTCACTTATGTCGTGGACACTGTAAGAGAATCTTCAAACCAACGTCTTGGTTCGGTGAACTGATCGCCAGCAGGGCATTTATACCGCCCACAGCGATTTTGGCGGCAGGGCTTCGTACGGAGCCAACTTCATCACAAATGAGGGACCTGAAGACAAGAACGGCCATGGTGAGTTGTCGATCGCTTGGGAAGCGTCTCAACTGGGGTCTTATCTGACTCGTGCAGGAACACACGTTGCAGGCACAATCGGCGGCACTAAATTCGGCGTCGCAAGGAGAGGGAAACTCGTCTCTGTCAAGGTCTTGAATGTCAATGGTACTGGTGACCTTTCAGGAATCATCTCGGCTCTCGACTGGATCAACAAGGACGTCGCGGCTAATAAAGCCAGTCGTCGTGGCTCGGTTGTCAACATGAGCATCGGAGCCAGTTTCAGTCAAACTCTCAATGATGCTACGAACGCCCTTGCCAACGCTGGTATACTCGTAGTTGTTGCCGCTGGCAACAGTGCCGTGGATGCAAGCACACAGTCTCCGGCTTCCGCGACTGGAGCGTGTACGATTGGATCCATGTCATATTACAACGTAAGTCGATGGGCACATTTCGAAAAACATTGACTATGTGGCTGACTGTCTTGTGCTCTGATCAGTCGGCGAACACCTACTCCAACTTCGGGCCAAAAGTGGCTTTACACGCACCAGGCTTCCGCGTGCGATCAGCGGGCATCGCAGGTCCTAATGCCGTGGCTGAATTGTCCGGCACCAGCATGGCATCTCCACACGTTGCTGGAGTTGGAGCATACTTGATGAGTGTCAGCACTTCGTACACGGGAAGCAATTTGTGCAAGAGGATGCAGCAGTTTGCTACGCGGAATCAGCTCAAGAAGGACGACGGCACAGCATTGGGAAACAACACACCGAATTTGATTGTTTGGAACACGGCTACAAAGCCACGATGAAACGACAGACTTGATGGTCTCAGGACGCTATGACTTAAGATGAATGTAGACTACGACAGCAACGAACGCAGCAACGAGTTTTACGGCGAGTTCAAAGAGTCGTGGCACTTCACACGCAGCGAGTCCAGCTCCCGCGGTCGGCGGCAGCACGACGTGAAAGCCCTCAGCGACAATAGAGCAGCTCGCTGCATGCGGTTTGAAGTTGCCGGACCGATTGGGGCCGCAACATTGGAAGTGTCCGATTCACAGTACATCCTTAAGCGCATATTGCGGCGCATCTGAATCGCCTCTATTCGAACTCGAGCCCTGCGAGGTAGCAACAACTGTCGCGCTCTCTTTATCAAAGCCAATTCCCAATGCTTGCGTCGTTCCCGGCTCACTCTCGTCTTGCCCTTCCGGCGTTGTGATCCAGTGCAGGACAGCGCAAGCGATCAGAGCTGCGATCACGCGTCAGCGCTGTGAGACTGGATCTAGGTGTGAAAGAGTGTCTCACCGTCAATCTTGCAGGTCATGCAGCATAACCAAGCTGGCTCCCCGTTGAACATAGTCAGGGAGATCTTGACGGCCAGCGTCGACAGCATAGTGATACCGGTACCGATCGATGTTCGCATGACGACTCGCCGCAGCGGCAGAAGTAAGCCCTGGCCACCGAAATGGACCATGAGCAAGGGAAACAAGAAGCGCAGTGTCAAGTAAAGCTGGAAGGCTGGTCAGCAAGCCGGGTTTGGCAATGGCAGTCGCTTTGGTACTCACATATGACAAAACTTCCACTACCAATAGCGGAATCAGTGCGTACATCTGAATGCCAATGATGCACACCTTCGCGTCGTTTACAAATGCGATGGAACTGCAATGGCATAAGCTCATGACACATGAACCTTGGATTCGCACTTACTATTTGATCGCAAAGCTTGTGACAACGAGGTATGGCACAAAAAGCGCAAGACAGCTGAGGATGTACTCCAGTGTTTTGTATCTTGGGTTGACTGGCCATGAAATAATGTATGCGCGCTCGATGAGAAACAGAAAGCCGGCCATCTTGCTCACCACGTATAGTGTGAGACCTGTTGAAGCCTATCAGCGGTCGCCTTCTACGATCAAAACGAAAGTCCAAGCTCACATAATAATATTGTCGATTCACACAAGCTGTGATTCTCTGCTCGAATATGCAGCACCACTGTGAGCACAAATACGAAGAGGAAAGAAGTCACGTATGTCTGCCCGGGCAGTCAGCCATGTGACAACGGAGATTGTAGGCAGGCAAACAAACATACCAGTAACAGACAACATGATGCGACAGTGAATGCTTTATGCTTCGCTTGTTGCAATCGCTGCCAGAAAAATACTGCGATGAGTGGCAAAGACGCCATCGAGGTTACGAGCGAAACAACCTCGCCCTCCAGCAGAAACTGGCTCTTGACGGCATTGCTGTCGCTCACGACCGCTCGGATGGCCACCATCTTGTTCCAGTTATGATCTTCTTCACACCTGCATTAGTTGACTCAAGGCTGAGAAGAACATAAGACCAAGCGTCGTATGCATTGTGAAGAGTATATCGGTGCTTAGAGCACGCGATATTAGGTAGAAGTCCGGCGACATGTTCCAACTTGCACATCGTGGATTAGCAAAGCAATCAGGACCCGAAGAAGAGCCTTGCAGAGGATTGTGCCTGGCATTGCGAGAAGGTGCGGAACGAGCGTGGGTTTGTGACCTCTTTCTGGCTAATGTGCCAGGGCATAATCGCAGATGGCCTGCGTTGTGATTTGAACAGAGCTCTGTAAAGTTTTCGCCCGGGCCATATCACATTCAACTGACATGGATCAGTCTGTCGGCATGATTTCACAACATCTGGGGTGTACCGGCATTGCGGTATGATCTGCCGAGACCCACTGTTGATTAGAGTGTATCCTGGCGACACATCCAGGTGAAGAGGGCAGTGGTCTGCAGGCTGCGGGCATTCCTTGCACAGAAAGAAAAAGGCCTTGCATTAGATAGCCGTTCATCCGACTGCAGCCATGATCTGAAGCAGGACAACAAGCAGCTAAAACAAATGTCACAGGCCAGAATGCCACATCAAGCAAGACACTGTCGTGCCAGGGTTGACATGTCAATTTCAACCCAATCCGGAAGTTCCGACCTCTCATTTGTGAGGGCTCCTCCGTCATCCCGGAAGGTGTTCGCAGCTTGTACTACACAGTACAGTACAGTAGTCTGAGGTATCGACATTGAATACTTCGGCATTGGCGACCTACGCCCCAAGAAATACTTGTGGAACCCTAAAAGAGTTCCTGGGCATTGCAGAACCACATCCCAAACGATGCTAGGGGTTCGTTTCGAGAACAGTGCGTCTGACGATGGCGTCGTAGACAAGCTCCGTTGTCCCGGACGGAGCGTGGAGAGGGCAGCAATCATGCCGTGGGGCGCTCTTCTGTCTCCGGTATAAAGTGGAAGCGTACTGGCACCTCTTCTCTTTTCTCCGTTTAGTAGAGCTGCTGCTGGCCGCGCTTCATCAGTCTTGGTGGTTGCCAGTCTCGAGTGCGCTCGAGTCGGTCAGTCGTTGTCACTAGACACACGCTGCTGCGTGCAGCTGGGCCATTGTATGGCACTCGCCAGAATACGAGTGTCCATTTATGGGGTCTGCGGCAGCCTGCAGGCGTTCGTTCTTAACCACTCCGCGGGAAATGGCTTGGCGATATCCAGCTTGGACGGCTCTACTTTGGTCTTTGTTCTCCAGCATGCTAGATCGGGTTGTCGCGCCCGTCGGAAGAAGTGGAGTCGTTGGCAGCAGCACAAGTTGCACAACGCGTCACAACGCGTGGCTACTCTTGCAGGTACCGAGGGGCCGAAACGCTTGCTCTCCAATGACAAACCCTGTCCAAAAATACTCCACCGTCCGCCGAGAGCTCCGGCTGTGAAAGTCTGCACTTCTTCACGGCAAGTGATAAGATGTCGACAACCATGATGAAGAGGGAAGATCGGAAACACTCCTTGGGTAAACCGCCAACGCTCCGATTTCGCGCATTGTCTCCTCTACCCGGTTCAACGACACCCAATGGCCAACGGCAAGCTCTGGGATCAGTCTGCTTCGCAGTCGATCCTCGGATACTGGGGTCCTCCTACCAGTCATGTCAAGTAAGGCAGTTGCATAGCAATACTTTTGGGATATGGGTACCAGAACTGACATTCCATGCAATCAGCTTCTGTGAAGAGGTGCATATTTCTTGGCTTCGTATGCGCCAAGACAGCCGCTGACTGAGATGTTCTGTTCCAGGACTACATATGGACCTACTTTGTTGCCGAATTCATCAATACAGTGACTAGCTTCGCCTACAGTATGCTACACAAGAACTTGGTTCGGCCGAAAGCTCACTATCTCTTGCAGTTGCATATGGCATCCATGGCATTCGTCGATCGAAACGCCATGATATTGGCCTCTTCTCGATTACCAATTCTTCCTACTTTGCTCTCATTGGTGTTGGAGTCTTCAGTGGACTTTATCATACGACGCTGAAGTACCATACTCAAATGTGTATGTTCACTCTGCAATTTCTCGATGCTTGAGACTGACCAAACCGTAGCCGACGAATTGTCAATGCATGTAGGTCGTGTTGCCTGCCCTTCAATTGGGAGCATTCATTATAGGATTGTGGCTGTGATTCAAATCTGATGCTAATGCCGAGATGCCCAGGTCGCCATCGCTACAGTCCTGTTACAAGTCTACACTTTCGAAGAGCCACTCGCCATCCAGCGCCGAAACACAGCGATTATCCTCGGCATCATCATCCCATTCGTGATCTACCACTGCCTGACAGATGAGTTTATCCTCCATGTTGTCCTCTTCTTCGGCATGTCCATCACAGTTGCAAGAAGAATCCGGCACATCATCCGCATGCGAATCAAAGAACAAGCCCAGAGAGCAAAGTTACGTTCGCTTGTAACCTTCGCTACATCAATCTCGTTATTCGCCTTCTTTATCTGGAATATCGACAATCTTTTCTGTCCTACGTTGACAAAGTGGAAACACCAAGTGGGTTGGCCGTTGGCTATATTGCTTGAGGGTATGTAATCCGTACAGCTGAATGCTGAAGCTTGACTGACTTGTGCCAGGTCATGGATATTGGCATATACTGACCTCGATGGGCTCGTATACCTTCATGGCGCTTGTTGAATTTCTTACCAGCCCAGAAGGAAGTCCTGACTTTGGCTTCGCTTGGCCGGCGAAAGCTACGTTGCAAGATCTGGCGCTCACGAAAAATGCCAAACCAGATTCGAAGAAGATCTAGATCGAAATGATTGAGAATGGAGAGATGGGGGTGACTCTTGAATAGACGTAGAATTTAGAAAGACGGCAGAAAGCCCACGAGGTAATTTATCAACCCAGATTGGCTACAGTCTGCTTGAAATGATGCATACCTGCGGGTTTGGAGTTCGTTGCTGGCGGAAGCTATGCCTCAATAATCGTCAAATGGAGTGCAGAGCCTAGATGCTGGGCATCCCAAGGTGCGACATCATCGTGCGCAACAGCTGAATGCATGTTTCGATGTACAGTGCCACATGCTGTGGGCGCTGCATAATTAGTGCAGACCGTGCTGAGCTCTCATTGCTACAGAATCGGCCGCGATCGTCTTCTTTGGGGCCTTGGCGAGGATGTTCCGTCACTGTGAACGTGCCCAGGCATACCAGCGAAACTTTGCAGAGCCTCGCATGGAATAGGCATGTTAGTCAAGTGGTCGAACGCCGTCGAACGCAGTTACGGGACTTGTTGAGCTGTGACTGCTTGCGTGGCAGTGCGTGCATCTTGGAAACTGAGCTCAGTAGGGCATGATTCGGCGCTTTTGCAGCCGCACTGGGCAGCCATTTCCAGTCATTGCTCCCAACGGAGCCTTCATGGCTTGCGTGAGGAGCGATGGCGTGGACAGAGTACTGCAGACTGCTCTTGGTACGTTTTCGTGTCTGATGGTTGATGTTGACTGGTGGGCGAAACAGAGTACTGTCCTGCCAGGCCATTGACCAGGCTCAACGGCCATCTTCCAGCCAATCCATGCCCAAATCGCTCTGAACCGTGGGCCGTAGTGGTCTTTGTGTGGAAGGTGAAGAGCAAAGGATGGAAATGAAGAATCGACGCGTAGAAGTCGTGTCGAGAGAAGGTCTTGGCAGATTGGGACGCGGAAGTCTCTGCCGACGACACCACGACCACCTCCTCGCGACACGACCTCATCTCCATCATCAACTTCGTTTCAAATACCCCATGTTCTCCGACCACTAGGCGC
The DNA here is from genome assembly GCA_029490675.1 of Cercospora nicotianae. Taxonomy (NCBI): domain Eukaryota; kingdom Fungi; phylum Ascomycota; class Dothideomycetes; order Mycosphaerellales; family Mycosphaerellaceae; genus Cercospora; species Cercospora nicotianae. The sequence continues at coordinate 3,328,771 of JANQAT010000007.1, read as the reverse complement.
CATGTCTTATCGGGAATGCTTTTCAGCGCCGGTCATGTCAGCGCGGCTGCCAAGGCATATGCAATTGGCAACCTTGAGCGCCATGTTTGGAACTCGCTCGAGCATCATTTCAGCCTCGCTCCAAAAGGACGGCTAGGTATGGCAAGCATGCAAAACTCTCAGCCAAATCGCTAACATATAATAGCTCTAGCGGTCAGCGGTGGCGTCGATTCGATGGCACTGGCCAGCATCTGCAGCAGTTACAAGAAGCAATATCGGCATCACAATTTCACTGGTTTCATCGTCGATCACGGCGTGCGGCCAGAGAGCAGTGACGAGGCCTTTAAGGTCGCTGAAGAACTGCAACGCCTCGGCATAGATCCGGAGATCCTGAAGCTTGACTGGACTGCCCATGGAGACCCAAGAGGGTTGAAGAATTTCGAGACTCTTGCACGCCGCTTGCGATACCAAGCGCTGGGGAAAGCGTGCTCTCTACAGAGGATCTCGACGCTCCAGGTCGCTCATCATGCCGATGATCTTGCAGAAACAGTGCTATCCAGGATCATCGCTCAATATCTGGGCGAAGGTCTTCAAGGCATCAGAGAGATCACGCCCATCCCTGAGTGTCAAGGCATCTGGGGCGTCGATGGCAGTGGTGCTAGACGGGATCTTAACACGACAGAGGACGATGCATCTCTCTCTACGCGTAACGGCCAATTGCCTGCGTCCAAGCACATGCTCATCGAGAATGGTGGCGTGTACATCACCCGCCCTCTCCTATCATTCGCCAAGGACCAGTTGGTATCAGTGTGTCAACAAAACAACGTGAGATGGTTCGAAGACAGCACGAATGCCGACAAAACTTTGACAGTGCGAAACACCATTCGGCACCTACACCGCAGCGGCTCTCTGCCAAAAGCTCTCCGGCGTGAGAGCCTATCTGACCTGGCTCATTCCGTATACGACCGACACAGGTTGTTCGAAGCACGAGCGAAGGAGATCTACGACAGCATGGCTATCAAGCTGGATCTCAAGACTGCCAGAGCCAACTTTTCGCTGCCGCCACAATACGAATTCGGTTTTACGGTAGACGGCGAGCCATATCATGTCAAGGCTCTGCTGGCTCGGAAGCTACTTAGCCTCGTATCTCCCAAGCAAGACATCTCATTGCAGGACTTGGATCCCGCGATGAAAGTACTTTTGAGACCCCAGAAGCCTCAAGATCTGATGCCCAACTTCAAGGCACCATGATTGTGAAGTGTCCGCAGCGGACGTCAAGAAAGGGTGCCGATAACAGCCAATTCACACTCTCTCGACAAAACCCCGAACGCGACATACGGGCGAAAGCTATGTCATTCAGCGAGCTTGTGTTGGATCCTTCTCACAGTAAGATTCCTTGGACCAATTTCCTCCTTTGGGACAACAGATACTGGGTTCGAATTGGCCGACATCACTCAAACCCTCCCTCATCTACACCTTCTGAACATCTCCGTTTCTCTGTTGGTTTCCTCCATCACACCGACATACGCAACCTCCGTATGTCCTGCTCGAATTCTGCCTCTCGCCGGGCACTTGACGCCATTTTGTATAGTATAGGCGAGGCGAAATGGTCGCAGCCCCTCATAACTATGACACTCGATGATGGAAAAAGTTCTACTATCGAAGTCAATCAGTCGAAAACTATTGTGGGCTTGCCGACGTTGGGATGGTCACCTGCAGGGAAGGCGAGGGAATTGGGAGTAGTATGGGACATACGGTACAAGAAGATTGAGTTTGGTGCTGGGGTTGGACATGTCCTGGAAGCTGTATCGAACCCCAAAGACAGAACTCAACAAAAGTCATTGGTGCAGCTTGCTTCGGAGAAGATCGAGCAGAGAGCGAAGCAGAAAGCAGCGAAGGATGATCGCGCGCGGCTACCGGTTGGGAAAGCGGGCAGGCTATCATAACAACGTCCAGTTCTATGCGGCTTTCAACATGCAGTCACCAAAGTGCAATGGCATTCGTCACTCGACTTTCGCTCATGGACATTCCTTGACCTGCATGCGATACCTACATAATCTCCACCATTACCCGCATGTTGGCATCCATCCCACCCCAGACCGCACCATTCAACAATGAGTACATGCTTAACGTCTCCTCACTTTAACTTCCTTCTTTGGTGGTGCTCTCCTGGCATCGTCAGGCGTAGGCGCAAATCCCGGGTACAGTATTGGCAGGCAGCGCTCCGCTCCCGCCATCAGTGTTTGCATACTTCGCACCTGCGTTGACATGTTCTCCACACCTTGTTGTAGCTCGGCCACGTCCTGGGTAAGCGAAGCAATCTCGTGATCAAACTTGTCAAGTTCCTGCTGTTGACGCTCCAACTCTTTACCATTCTCCTCCATCATTCTCCAATTTTCTTCTATCTTTCGTTCTGAGGCCTCGAATTTTGATTCTAGATCTTCCAACCTTTGATCTCGAGATTTGAATCTTCGTCGCAGATCATCCGAACTTTGATCTCGAGATTTTAACATTAGTTCTAGATCATCCAACCTTTGGTCTTGAGATTGGGAGCTTCGTTCTAGATCATGCAACCTTTGATCACGGGATTGAGAGTTTCGTTCGAGACTTTTGATCCTTTGGTCTGAGGATTGGAGCCTCTCGTTGACACTTTTGAAGTCTTGATCTAGGGGCTGAGAGTCCAGTTTGACACTTTCGAGCTCTTGATCTCGATTGCTCCATTTCTCCTCTTGCATCTTTGCATATTGCTCAAGCGCCTCTCTATATTCAACCGTGACGCGAGTCATTTCTTGCCAGTGTTCGTGTCTTGCTTCGGAAGCTTCTGGTATAGGTTTCGCCGACAGCTCTTGGAGCCGAGCAGCTGATGTTGACATCTGCTCTAGGTGATAACTTGCAGAGTCATTGGCCATTTTTGCGGGATTAAGTCAGTGGAACAAATTGATGTATCGCCGGAGAAGAAGGGAGTTGAACTCCAGATCCTTCTTATGTTCCTTATCTTGCGTGTGAAATCTTGGTTCCACTAGGAGTTTCGCAAAGTATGGTAGCCGAAAAACTTAAGTAGCTCCAGATTGGGGGATATCCGGGGGCCTCATCGACGCTTTTGGTCACCGTCTTGTGTCTCAACTTGGGAATTCCACGTCGTCCCTGCGTAGGGATACCGCGGCTGTATACTGATAGCAGTTTTGCAAGCGGCGAAAAGGTCTTGCCGTATTCGAGCGTGGTCTTCACGGAGATCCGTGGGCGCTGCACCTCTTCACCTCAGTACTCAGCTGCAAGCAGGTATCCATGGCTCATCAGCATCCAGGGCAGCGCCGAAGGTGTCCTCCAGCAGCAAGCACATATCCCCTATCACCTGCCTCTCTCATCCTTCCTTGCGAATTTCCTTGCGCCCTCAAGGGTCGATTCCAAGCCCCGTTTCAACGATTTGCCTTCCACATTGCCAACCTCCTTCTTGAGCGCCTCCAACTTCTCGCCCACCGATGCAGTTCCCATCTCTAGTTCCTCCATCTCATGATCTTGACGTCTCATCTCTCTCTCAATCTCGTTCAAGCTTTGTTCTTGCTCTCTTATTTGATAAGATAGGGACTCTTGACTTCGACGTGTATCCTGAATCGTTTTGCTCATTTCTTCTGTTTGCCGCAATAGGAGCTTCGATAATTCCAAGGTCTGGAGAGCGATTTTCTCCAAGCGGCTGAATCGCTCTGAGGCAGTTGTCGGTTGTTGCGATTGCATCAGCTCGTCGAGCCGGGCACGAGAGTTTTCGATCTGCTCTAGTATGTTTGTTGAGTCTTCCATCGTTAATTTCTCGGTGAGAACGAGGGTTCTGTGGAGTGTGGTGGGAAGAATTGTAAAAGGCGGCATCTTGAATTGTCTTGCTCGAGTTTGAAACTTTGGGTCTACCAGACTTCTCGAAAAGTATGCTCGATATGTGACTCCAGCAGCTCTGGACCAAGAATTGTGGGCGGCTCAACGGATGCTCGAGAAAGATCCTTCGTAAGTATTTCGAAGCAGTGTCTTGTGCTGCAAGGATAAGATACTTTGCACGCAACAAATGCGGCTGAGGGGAGTCAGAACGCTGCTCGTATTGTAACAAGGAAGGGATATGTACACAGGTTTTCGCTTAGCTCTGGTGCTCATTTGTACACTGTCTCCTCTCTTACGCGACCGTTCCTGCTGGCCGTCATTTGCTCCCGACGAGCGCTGCTGCTCTCTGCGGCGCATTGCTCCCTCGCGGCTCCTGGTTCGTCTCAACGACACACGCCGCACTTCGTCACAACATCCGGCGCTCCAGTGCTCGATCAGCAACTCCACACGCCGACCACGCCGTCTCTTCGGCCTTCGATCAAATATCCGTCTCGGATTCGGACACGTTCTACCACTCCTGGTCGTGAGTCCTCCTCCTCCTGGTCCTTCAGCGTGCCCGCGCCAAGATCCCACTGCGCGCCGTCGGTCTTGTCATATACCTTTACGACGTCCTCGCCGGACGCAGCAACGATATGTCGCGTGTCGAACTGCATCGATGTGATAGGCGCGTCATACGCGAAAGCATCGTGGATATTGCCAGAGCGAAGATCCCACATCTGATGAATATGTTAGCAAAAGGGACAAACAACGTGCGGACTTTGATCTTAAACTTACTCGCACACTTCGATCCTGCGAAGCGGTGACCAAGAACATATCATCGAACTGCAGCGCTGTCACAGGTCCAGTATGACCGACAAGTTGTCGATGGACCTGACCGCTTCGCAGATCCCACAATCGTACCATACCATCTGCCGTGCCGCAAGCAAGCGCTGTGTCAAATACCTGCAGAGCACCAATGAAATCTGCCTCAGCGCCCTGGAGTCGGCCGCCAGTCGGTTTCCACCAACTGCCCTCAGTTGCAGCACCGTTCAATGCCGCGCCACTAGGGACAGAGTGAAGGGTCGCTGCTTGTGCGGCAGCCCACAGTACGTCTAATGTTTGCACACATCGTCCCTTTTCGAGGTCCCATTGTCGCAAAGTCTTGTCAGCAGAGCCAGAAACAAGGCGTGAGCCATGGAAGTTCAACGCCGTCACCTCGGCAACGTGGGACGAGAGCGTGAACATGTGGCAATCTCGCATTGCGTTGCCATGCACTTCCAGCTGCGGCGCTGATCCCGAGTCCGAGCCTGCAGGCGTGTATAGTTCTTCACCTGTGGCAGATGCACCTTCCTCGCCTTCGATATCTTCTGGAATGGGCTTTGTGTGGATGCTCGAACTGACGGCAGGAGTATAGTCTGCTTGGCTAAGATCCCAAAGTCGTATGCTCGCGTCCATTGAACCAGTCGCAACGATGTTCTCCTCAACTTGCAAACAACGCACGCTCGACAAATGTCCTTCCAGCATGCCCATGCATCTTCCCGCATTCAGGTCCCACACCCGCACTGTGTCGTCAAGTGCAGCTGTGACCATGGTCCCGAACGGCGCATCGAAGTCAAGTGCTGTGATAATGTCGTTGTGCGCAGGAATCTCTCGTATTCTTGACCCAGGCTCCATGTGCTCGTGCAGTACTGGCATCGATATTCTTCTCGAAATGGGCTTTTTCCTCTTGGGTTTTGTCGGACTCTCTTTCACTTTAGGCAATTTCTCGTATATGCTTTCCGACATGAAGCCTGGACTGTCTTGGCTCTTCTCATCATCGCCTTCTTCCTTTTTAGTTCCCATATTCGCCAAATCAGACGTCTTTTGTGCCAATACAGCTTCGTCCGCAAGCTCTTCTTCCAGAGTCTCAAGCTTCTCTGCCGTTTCGAGCACTTCCTGCTCCAGCTCCCTCTCTTCATCTTCCAGGCCGGCCAATCGTCCCAATATCACTTTTCGCATAGTATTCAAGTTTGCGATTTTGTTGTCAATTTCTCGAATCTCGCTCGTACACATGGTCTTTCGAATGCCCATCATCTCTAGTCGATGCTCTAATCGATCTTTGTCTCTCTTCAGCTTTTGCAATTTTGGAGGTCCAGCGATCGTTTCTTGTTCTGCGTCTTCCAGCAGCAGTTTCTGCCCAATACTGCCATGTCGGCTGTGTTTCTTTCTTCTCCCAGGTCTCCCAACGTCATCCTCGTCCGGCAGGCTCGCCTTGAATCCTTCAAATAAGCTGAATGGGCTACTACTTGCGGGAACATTCCGAATTAGCTCGTCGGGCAGATATGTCAACGCGCGATGTTCAATTTCGCTGGTGTTGAAGTTCGATCGGATGAGCTCGCGGGGGTTGGCTTTCGCGAAGGAGAAGACGGAGCGCTGGATCGCAGGTCGTTGGGAGAAGCGGCGGACCGAAGACAGGGCATTGCGGTAGTGATCTTGGCCGGGAGCGTCGCTGGACGAGTGGCCATGGATGCCGGTGATGAGCTGCGAGGCGGTGGCATGGACAGTGCGCCCGAACGCTTCGAGTTGGCGACTCTGTTATGATGCATCAGTGGACTGTTTCACGTAGAGATGAACATGTCTCATACGTTCAATATCGATTCCTCATCGTCGTGGTGGTGCTGCTGCGACATCCTGGCGCTCTTCCGCGGCGATGTGCTGCGTCCTCGGCTGGCCATGTCGGGACACCACGGGCATGCTATGAAGCGCGCATCGCAAGAGAGCTGCCAAGAAGGATGTTTGTGCAGGTGAGAAGTGGTCACTCGACACTTTGTTTACGGTGAAAGCAACCAACGTCACGCCCGCCTCCTCACTGGAAACGACAAGCTTCCAAGCAAGCTGACCGGGCTCAGCTCCGTTCTAGACCTTCACCTCCGACAACGGCCTCGGAATCATAGAAACACATTTCTACCCATTGACACTCCGCTACGTATCAACACTACTCGCTACAGCAAGACGATCTCACCATGGACCACGCAATCGATCTCTCCGACCCAGAGAAGGCACTCTCCCTCTCCAACATCCGCTACCAGCTCATCCGTCTCGAAGACACTGTCATCTTCCACCTGATCGAACGCGCCCAATTCCCCCTCAATGAAGCGATCTACACCCCAGGTGCTATATCGCTCCCAGGCAGCAATCTCAGCTTCTCGGACTGGGTCCTCCGCGAACAAGAACGCACCCAATCCCGCATCCGCCGTTACCAGTCCCCAGACGAATATCCCTTCTTCCCAGACGCCATGGAGGAGGTTATCCTCCCACCCCTAGAATACCCTAAAATCCTCTGGAAGAACGACGTCACAATAAATTCAGAGTTAAAGAAACGCTACGTGGAACAAATACTCCCCAACGTCTGCCCGCAACGCGAACGTGCCGAGAAGTCGCCCCTCTCCGCCCAAGAAAACTACGGCTCGGCCGCTACAGCCGATGTTTCTTGTCTACAATCTTTATCTCGTAGGATACACTTCGGGAAGTTCGTCGCCGAGTCGAAATTCCGCGAGGATCCCGAGAAATTTGTCAAATTGATCAAAGCGGCGGATCGCGAGGGGATTGATGAAGCCATTACAAATGCGAAGGTTGAAGAACAGGTCCTGAAAAGATTAAGAACGAAAGCAGAAATGTACGGTAATGATCCCATGTTGGACCAGGATGCACCGAAGAAGATTCCTGTGGATGCTGTGGTGGCCATGTATAAGGATCATGTTATTCCTTTGACGAAGATCGTTGAAGTGGAGTATTTGATGCAGAGGTTACAAGGGACAGAGTGGGAATGAGGACTGATCTGTCGGGGAGGACTCGAGATAGATGTCCTCAGATGAATGTGTTTGTCTTTGCGTTTCAGCGAGCTGTGGTGGCAGGTAGATCTGGAAATGATACCCATACATCGGAACCTTGATGGGCTTGTGCATAAGGGGGCATTGGGATCTCACGGGCTAGCAGAGCTCTACATTTCTCTGCAGCTGCTGCTAGACGAATAGAACTTGGCAAGTATCTGCCGTCCTACCTCCGTTTGAAATTGGACGCTCGTGATTTCCCAAGACTCAAAATCCGGAAGACAGCGCAACAATGTGGCTTCGAATGGTTCAGACACCCGCGTCGAGCGCCTACCTTCGTGCCTCCAGTGTCAAGCGCGCGCTGTGGGAGTTTGGGACAAAAGGTCAGAATGAACGGTCGCTGGACTTGCGACCAAGGCGAGCACCAGAATGGAAATGAAGTCCACTGCCTCCTAACGCACGTGGGTTTGTCTTGATCCTGGCTGCGAGCACTCATTCTGCAAATCATGTATACAGACTCCGGTTGGATTGAGTACGATAGCAGCGAGGAGCTATACGCCTAGACTCTGCTGGATAATGGCCGGTACGTCTTGTGCTCGGGGAGGCACGATTTCAGCAATATTTTTCTGCACTCACTTGCATGCAGCTGTACGGCTCGATTGACGCCCCTGTATCGCGTAAGTGCTCTGACTGCTGACTATATGTAGAGCAACACGGATTGAGGTGCGAAGCACGACCGCTGGATGGGTGTAGCGTTGCAAAGTGAAGTGCAGCAGCGAACGTGGAGATGTCGTTTAGAAGCACGCCAAGCCGCGGGGCATGCAAGATCCCTGCCGAAGTTCGCGCCTGCCCCAAAGCGGGCAGATGCGACGACGCGCTAGCGTTTGAGGTGCATACCGCATTGTTCAGACTGAAGCCTATTGTCTGAATAGTCCAACAATGTGACCATCCCGAATCCGGCGCCGGCGCTGGCTAACATCCACCACTGCTCACTTTTCCCTTTGTCCTCACCATCTCGACATTCTCTCCTCACTGCGACACCCACAGGACGTTGCCTGCTGCGAATACTGACGCGCCCTCCACTTGACTCACTACGCGCCCATCGCGACAACAAGCGAAATCACCTGCCATGGCCTTCTTGAAACGGCTGTCTGACAGCCTCTGGGACTATGTCTCACCGCAGAAGCCGGCGAACACGACAATGCCGACACCACGCACCGACATGCCCGCGACGCCCACCAGAAAGTTCTCACCCGGAGATGTGGCCAAGTTTTCAAGATCAATGAGCCCTATCGAGAGGGTCAGCGAGTGGCAATTCAATGCACCCACCACTCCTCGAAGCACGAAGAGGAAGCGTCTGCACACGCCCGAATATGGCTCAGGGCGCCGTACAAAGCAGCCCAAGATCGAGTTGGAGGATACGGACTATTCGCCTGAGAGCGATGAAAGAGGACGTCTTGGCTCGCCGATGCATGAAGATTTCGTAGAACGAAGTTCTTTCCTCAGAACTCCGTCACGGCGTTCCGCGACGAGGTCACCTTCTCCTTCCTTTGCGGAATACATTCGAGATGAGGACGAGCTGTCCGCAGATCTGCGTGTGGACGACGAGCAATTCAACGATACTCCTCCCAAGAAGAGGGTAATTCACATTCCAGCAGAGCTCAGTAGCAAGCACATCTCGACCGAAGAGCTGCGAGCCAAAGGATGGGACGACGACTACATTACCCTCATGCAGAGGATCGGACTGCGTGGCCGAGAGCCCATCCTCCCCGCATACATGAAGTTTGAGTACCGATTTTTGCCCGACGGACTGTTCCACAGCAGCGACGAGGAGGCGTTCATCAGCAGTCTGCGCAACGGCCACTTCAAAGCCGGCAAGGCACTCCAAAAATTGCTGGATCTTGGCGGCCACATCCGCGATCGCAAGGAAGTAGATCCACAGCATGGAAGGCCGGAGCTCGAGGTCAAACGCCACCTGAAAGAATACCTGAAGTGGGCACAGAACGACAGTGATCTCGACAGGCGAACCGCCATTCCAGTCCTGGTACAAGTCTACGCCGAAGCTGGCACTCCTGGCGAGGAGATGACAGCGATGGCCGAAGACAAGTGCCGTGCACTCGTAAAGAAGTGGAAGACAGCACTTGAAGTCACTCGTTCAGTTGAAATGTCTCCCGTCTCTCGCACCTCGGACGGCACCTTGTTGTCCTACGAGATCCCAACAATTTACGCCATCCTCGCGTCAGATGCTATCGTGGCTATCATGGCGTATACTGTCGACTCTGATCATTGCCAACCAATGGCACTCTTCGACTACAATCTCAAGGACTACGATGTCTGGAATTCGCTGGCTCTAGCACTCCTTGTCTGTCATGTGCGCAATGTGCAGCTGCGCATCGCGGAGGACACCGACATTGGCATGAAGCAGCCCAACTCGAGCGAGAGTAGCTACAGCATGGACGAAGATGCTTGAACAGGTCTTGATGATCTTCAGCGCTTCCGTCGCACATTGCTTGGCTCTGAGAGAACATGGGGAAGAAAGAGGAGGCTGAGATCAGAGACATCACTCATTCACACCACATTTTTCCGAGCGCACGCGCGCATTTCGTAAGATACCCTGCACTACTGAGATGATTACACGAGATTGTTCTATGCATATTGGAAGGGATGGAGTACTGAAATGCTCCACTACATAGCGTATATGGTCGCCGGAAGATTGTTTGTAGTCACTAGATTCCCTGCTAACACAAATCGATCGCCACTTTGATCCACAGTGTCACTTCTTCTCTCGACGGGAGTGGACCTAGTCAATCTACACCGATAGGTTTCACGCCCTACGAGTCTTCATTGACCCCCAAATGCTATACCGCGGTCGTTCCGGACAGTCAGAATATGCTGACATTGACAAAATGGCCGGGAAGGCGGGACGCACTCCGTCTTGGCCACCACTTCTCCACCTCCACCTCAAGTGAGATCTTGTGACCCAACGTCCACTCGATCTCCATATATATATTCAGTATACCAACAAAATAAATGGTTCACTCGAGGTCCAAGGCAGACCGATCTTCGTAAGCACAATGCCTTCCGCTTCTAGTTTCCTCACAACCATTTTCTTGCTCCTACTTCTGAACATCCTTCCCACTACCGCCTCGACCTCCTCGGACCTCAAGAAGAAAGACACAACACCCAGCCCCTGGAACCGTCTCAACAACCCTCAAATAAGACACACCTCTCCTCCCACCGCAAGTCAAAAGTCCTTCACAATCACCACTCCACCCGGCACCGACATCTGGCGTCCCGCTCCCGGCGCTGCAGCAGACAACTTCACAGCACCCTACGTCTACCGGATCTGCAAATCGGCCGACTTCGTTCGCGCAGCAGTCACAGTCTCAGCCGATTGGCAAACCCGGTACGACCAGGGTGGTTTGGCGATTGTATTTCCCAACAGTGGAAAGAAAGGCGCAGCGGCTGTCAAAGGAGCGAAATGGCTGAAGACAGGTCTTGAGGTGGAGAATGGAAAACCACAATTGGGCACTGTGGGAGCTTACGCTTTCTCGGATTGGAGTCTGAGTCCTGTGGTGCCTGCTGCGAAAGGGCTAGGAAAATACGAGGCGAGGTTTGAGATTGAGAGGAATGGGAGTGAGTTTCCTTCTTTTTCTATTCTCTCTTTTTCATTTCGCACTTTTTTACTACGAATTGTTGTGATGAAGTTTTTGATGGGATTTGTTTTAAGCGAGAGTTGGTTTATTTGGATTTTGCGTTTGCTAACGGATTACTTTCGCGTGCGATCAGCGGATCTTTGGGTTTATAATGTTGTGAAGAATGATCGGTATCCTTTGAGGCAGGCTACGTGGGCGTTTTTGGAGGAGAGAGGGAAGAAGAATGCGGAGATTTTCGTGGGGGTGTATGCGGCGAAGCCGATCTTTACGGATGGGAAGCCGGATAAGAATTTGACTGTGGAGTTTAAGAATTTGAGGATTGAGTGTTGAGGGGAGGGTTGCAGTATGGGAAGTCTGCGCCGCTTCGATCTGCTGAAGGTGATTATGCCGCAGCCCCAGATTGTTGCCATCGAAAAGCGTTAGGCCTCAGAGTCACGACAAAACGGAGACCAGAGAGATGATCTGAACGAGAACAATACACAAAATAACAATACACATTCTGGAAGCTGTCAACCACTATCTCATTCGCAATCTCATCTCAATGTCACATCCCCATCGCCATCCTGTCTCACCACCCCGATCCTAACAGATCACTCCACATCATCCTCATGAAACACCAGCGCCCTAACCTCAATACTCTCCCTCCCCTCCTCATTCTCCGTACCCGGAATCTCAAAAGCCGAATGCGGAACTCTCTTCGCCCGATCCTTGTACTTCGCATCACTTTCCACACCAGCCTTATTATCGAAGCACTTAATCAGGAGTGCTTCCACTGGAGTTTGATGATGTTTATAGAACCATCTCTGGTTCTCATTATGTCTGACAGCTAGAGTCTCGCCTTTTCGAACTTCGTAGATCAGACCGATGGGGACGAGGTCGCTTTCGACGACGGTTTGGGCTTGGGCGACTGTGAGGGGATCGCGGCGGACGGTTTTGATGGGGCGCCTGGGAGGATGTTAGCATCGACTTCTCTGTTGTGGTGGGGAGGGCAAACTCACCAGACATTGATCAATTGTACACGGCCTTTCAGCAATCTATCTGCCTCATCTGGAAGATGGAATGGAACACGAGAAAGAGCTGCGGCATAGGATTGATCAATGTGAACTCGGCGAACAGGTCCACGAAGAGCAGCTTTGTGTTTGGCAGCGATAGCTTCCGCATCTTCTGTCGAATCTTTGTCTTTCTCGGCAGAAGCGGTGCGGGTGTCTTGCACTGCTCGGCGGATCGTGTGGTCGAAGATAAATGTTCGTGAAGCTCCGGTGCTGTTGCATGTTAGAACATACAGCTCGCTTGTGCCACACTGTCTCTGAAAACATACACGTCTTTCAACAGATGGTCTACTTCCTTGTAATAACGATCCTTGATCTGATCATCGTCGAGAAAATCCTTCTCAACGCTGACACTCGGCACGAATTGAAATCCATGGCTGTCTAGCGTATATTTGTCTTCGTCGCCAGTAACATCGTGGATCGTCACGTCTTGTGTGTTGACTGGACGTTCATATGTTTCCGGCTTGCCAACATATGTCGGAGCTGGCGGCGATCCATCTTCATTGTCTTTGTAGAAGTTCAATGTAGTCTGGACATCATGCTTCTCAATCTTCTTGTGTTCAGTGGCGATGATCGGAGCAGATTCCGTTTGTCGGTACTCGTTGCCGAACGACTGGTGAACCGGGTGTTGTACTGCTGCAGTAGCCATGATAGTAGCGCGATGTAGTGCTGTGGATAAGACAGATAGTGAGATACGCAGCCTTCAAAATCGCAAAGCACGATGGCGTGTCTTTATACAGCGCGAGTATGGTTGTACCTAATGATTCGCAATGTCAAGGAACATATGTCAGCCACTAGAGCTCTGCAAGCACGCAATAGGGTATAGCTATGTGACGATGGTGATTGCCAATGCAAGCAGCCAATCGATGCATCTCGTCAAATCGAGTCCAGTTCCTTGTCCTTTATTGCTTACCAGCGGGGCCTACACGCGTTACGCGCATTCGACAAATGGAGCTGGAAAATGCACCATCTGCACATAATCTGGGGTGGCTGCCTATTGTGCATGCAGATCCCGGAGCTTGATTAGAAATGAGCTACGCGTAACACGTGAGATGTGAGGGACAAGCTCTTGAGCACTTGCCTGCAATTGTAGCAAACGACGGAGATACGGCATGGAAAAGATCACTCATACCGTTGCTGATGCCGAGGCAGAATAGGGATGATCGCATTCAACCTGGCGTTACTCTCAACGCCCCGCTGCCATTCCCTGGCGGAGGGGCATCCTTCTACGGGTTCCCTGATTCTTGAAAGCCCATGCGTTGGGGAATGGCCGCAGCACACTGCCACCGGTTCCGAGCAGTGGCATGCCGCCTCTCGCTGGAAGGCTGCCAGCCTCATGGCAAGGTCGCAAAACTTTGCATAGGATGAAATTCTGCCTCTAGCTGTATAGTCGTGAAGACCAATGCTGTCTGCCTGACCTTAGATCGGGACGTGAGCGATGGTCGTGATTGTCGTGCCATCATCCAAGCTCTCCGTCCTGTCTTCAAGCTTGTAGCCTCTCCATCTGGGCACCACCTCAGCGAACAAGTACCAGTGTAGTGTACCGAACACCAATATTGCGATGCCAACAAGAGCGTACGCTGCGCTGCCAATCAATCCCTTTTCTCGCTGCTTCTCGCTGGGAAAGAATGGCGCTGCTAGTAGTGCAAGCGCAATGCCCATTCTTATCAACACACCTGGCACCCAAGCCTTGTAAGGTCGATGGATATCGGGTCTCCGTAGACGAAGCCACAAAAGCCCAAAGGCTGTTGCAAAGGCGATAATTTGTCCTGGATATCCCTCGACTTCCAGGATGAAGGAGTAAACATCGCCTGTGGGGATCGTGAGAACAAAAATGGACGGAATGTAATTTATGACCAGGCCCCCGAGTGGCGAGCCAAATGGCGCGTTCGAAGAGAGCATCCGTGACCATGGCATCAAGCCAGTTCGCGCGATTTCCTGATTCAGCCGAGAGTGGGCAAATGTCACAACCATAACGTTGCCCACAGCGCTCAATGCTACCATGAGTGGTAGAATGCGCCTTCCAACTGCGGTGCCGAAAACTCTCTCGAAATAAATTGCTGCGATTAGTTCACCGCTGCCTCTGATCTCGTCCGAGGGAACGACCATGAAGTATGCCACGTTGACCAGCAAGTACATGCCGCAGGCAGTTGCCAGTGCAGTGAACGCTACTGATCTCAAGGTCCGGACCGGATCTTTCACTTCATTGAGTACATTGTTGACGTTGTTCAGTCCGGCAAAGGAATAGAAGACCTTGAGGATCGAAGTTGCGATGGCGCCCCACGACCAAATGCTGCCTTGCCACAGTCCAGCCCAGGTCCAGTCGAGATCCTCAGTCCTTGCGAGTGGTAGTGGCACATTGCTGGAGAGCTGTTCTTCGCGTTTGAACAGAACAACAAATAGGCTGCTCAAGATCATGAACACGATCAGACCAATCTTGATCCAGCCAAGAAAGTTCTGGATACGGATGCCAACCTTCATGAAGACTGCATGCACTACAGTGACCCATGTTATCAGGCCGACTGCGAGCGTTTGCTTGATGAAATCCGTTCCTTCCACGCCGAGTGCGAAGAGCGCATACTGTGCAAAGACTATGCAATTGCTTGCTGTGAAGCCCAGGAGAATAGCTTGTGTGGCAATGAGGACCGTGACCAGATACTTGGGTCTTCTGTACGTGAATTCGAGGTAAACCTTCTCGCCACCACTCCGGGGCAACATACAGCCGTATTCCAGAGACACCGCAAGGCCGAAATACGCCAGCACAGCGCCGACTATCCATAGTGTCAAGCTGAGATCTGTAGAGCCGACTGAAGCGAATATTACTCCTGGAGTAGCAAATATGCCAGACCCAAGCACACGACTGATCGTCAGAATATAAGCGCTGCTCCAAGTCAAGTTTCGTCCCAACGCGCTCGTCTCCGGAAGGACATCTGCTTCAAGATTCGAGGGCGCCGGCTTCGGCTCGTGCGCTGATGGTTCATGATGTTCAAGGTCTGAGATAGACGCAAAGCTCTTGGTGTCACTTCCTGAAGCTGGCGAGAGAAGTGGCGACGCGTCGTTTGTCGTGTCTGCGGCCGGCGTAGACATGGCTATGGTATAGGATGGAATAGGAAGTAGCACGCTACATTTTCCTGCAGCAGAATGAGTAGTCAATAGAGCTTGCAAGCAATTGTCAGCAGGCAGCAAGGTCAGATTGCTCAAAGTTGTGCTGGATCACCTCATGGTGTTTCGTGAGCGTTGGTGTCAAACCGCTTGTGCACTCCCCTGTGCCTACATATTCCATCGCACCGGATCGCATACCGACGCAGCCGCCAACTCTGCTGCTGCATTAGGACGTGATTCGCTGTGTGGTGGATATGGATGATTGCCACCCAGTATGGCGCCATTCAAGGGCCCTTTGACGAACGCGACTCCTGCGACACGTCGTGTTGTACAAAACCCGTCACGCTGCCCCTCGCTGGTCTTGCGAGGTCGTCGCCGCCGTTTATCACCGCGGCAGTCGGGGAATCCGCCCCGTCCGCCGCCCCAGCATTTTCAAGGTCCGCTGCCGCCGGGTGATGCTTGTATAGTAGCGAAGGTGTTGTTGCAAGCTCGGCTCGGCTGGGACAGCAAGACGCAGTCTCACCACGGATGACCACCTTCCTCGACACTGTCTCGCAAGCGCAGGCCACCACGAACGAGTAGAACCAGGGCACAGCTGCTTCACTTGCCGGCTGGGCATCTCTCATCCATCACCGCCTCTCCACCTTCACGAACTTACCACAGCGATCTCTCCGCCACAATGTAACCCAACGCCGCCAAGACACTCTGCTTATAGCAGCACTTCTTCGGAACCTTCACCGTGCACTCGTACGAATCGTATCGAGCGCTGGCAAGTGACGCAATTCCTGCCGATCGGCAATGTAGCGCCGCGCGCGACCCGAGCCAGAGGCCAAAAATACACCTTCGATACAACTTCAGTCTGCTAGCGACTTCGTATTGCCACGACACTTCTGACACGACGTGAGTCGTGAGCTGTGGGTAAGACATCATAGAGCAGAGTTACGAGCAGAGCACGATCACATATATATGAAGGATTCCTCGCTCGCTAAGGTAGGTCATCATCCAGCAACAAGCATACCAATCCGCCACACAAATCTCCAATCAAAACTTCAATCCATCTCCACCATAGCACTATCCATTCCAAAACCAACAAAATGTACTACTCCACCATCCTTGCCGCCTCTCTGGCCTCCCTCGCAGCAGCAGCCCCAGCCAAGCGCGAGTCCTATGCCGCCGACCTTCCAGGCACCTTCGAAATCTCCAACTTCGTCTTCGGCTGCACAGTCGGCTGCAACTACAACTTCGACCTCACCGTCTCGGGCTCCGCCGAAAATCACCCAGCCATTGCGCCAACATACGTCAAGTGCTCCGGCGACCTGGAGAGCACCGACTACGTCCAATGCGGCGACGTTAGCGAGACTCAACGACTCTTCGCATACATCGAGAAGGACACCAACGAGCTGCACCTCCAATACGAGGTCCAGAACTACGACACTGGAGCTATTTACCGATACTACGGCGAGGAGATCGTGTACGCGGCCACGAGCGAGGATGCTGATAAGCAGGAGGAGTGCTTCGAGGTGAAGGAGAACCGTGCTACTGGTGTCCTCTAAACGATTAATGCAGGAGGAATTCAGCATCATGATGATTAACGAAGGCATTTTTTGCATAATGTAACTGAATAGATAAAGTCAACAGCATTGAGATGTACTGTACGCTGGGATGGTACAGCATAACCCATCAACCATATTATAGTGTCCACTGAGATGTCTACCATTACACTGTATCGTGTTTCAATTCTCTTCTCTACCTCACAAAAACGTCGCTGCCCCAGTCTTTCCTGTCCAGCTCATAGAAATCTACGATCTCCCTCGCAATGTTCTCCGGGTTACGAGTTGGCTCTTCAGGACTGACCACGCCACAGACTTTGACCACTCCAATGTGGACCTGTTCACCAAAAGCCTTCCTCAAAGAGTGTACGACGTTCTGCTGGCAAGCTTTGACAGCCGAGAGCGAGAGCAAATATGGCTCCGGCTCTTCTGGCAAGTGGCTCGAGGTTACGATCAGAGAAGGTAGGTGGGATGCATCAGATCCAGTGTGTTTCTGGAGGAGGGGAATGCACCACTGTGCTGTTATGTAGAAAGCACCGGTTGTGATCTGGAGCGAGTCGTTAGTAGACATGTTGATAAGTGACTTTATCTCGTGCTGAGCGATAGTGACTTACGTGGAAATCTTCGATCAACTCTTCAACCGGAGCTTTGAGAGGCTCGCTTTGACTGATTCGTGCTGCATTGAAAAACACGGTTGACACCTCGCCTAGCTTTTCGATTGAAGCGAACGCTTCTCGGAGTTGGTCGAAATTGGCGAGGTCTACTGGGATTGTTGTGACTTGTACCTCCTTTCCAGCCTGAATACCGATCGATGTCAGTCAATGATTGCGATCTTTGGTGGCGTGCTGTGGAATCTGAAGTGACAGACCTCTGTCGCAATATCTTCCACTTCACGTTTCTCCTTCTCCAAGCGCTCATAATTTCGCGACAGCAGCACAATCTTGCTGAAATGCTTTTTGCGAAGTGCTTGGCAGTGGTGAGGCCGATGCCTGGCCCGCTTCCGAGTACGACAAGGATGGGTGCCATTGTTGAGAAACGTTCCGGCAAATGATGTGAGTGAGGAGTAAGATGGTTTGGACTACTTGGATGGGAGCGGAATCTATGCATTATATAGCCTTCCATGAATTGAAAACTTCCAACAGCTGACATGAGAGACGACCTGGTGCACTCAAACTGGTACGGAGCCATGCTTCCTAAGCTGAATCCTTGGCCTCGATACGTTTCCTAATCGGGAAAGAGATGGATCGACAAGGATGTGTATGTATAGGAAGCCATGGCATTGACGATTTGACATTGGTCCGCGATGAAGCTCCGTCCGGTGGATGGGACATTAGTCAGTATCGCCTTAGTCAGATGAAGTCCTCATGCCTCCGCGGTTACTGAGTGACGTCGTAATCAGACAGGATTATCAAGTACTCAGAGAAATGGTGGAGCTCGCTGTCGCTGGTTCAGAGCCATAGCAAGCAAGAAAGCACCGACTTACGCTTCGAGGTGGGGCCTGAGCGACGATGGTCTTCGCGCCGTGCGTCCGGGCTGTCAGCCAATATATTAAGGCACGAGCGTATTACATCTGAGCTACGCATTACGCCAATGACTTGTGTCGTGCAATGTGAGGTTGCTACGTGTATGCGTAAGATATACGTAACCTCGCCAGATCTCACCTGGATATATGTATTATGGAGATGGCCGGATGACGGCGCAGCTTCTGTTTGCAAAATGCTTACGAATGCTTATGTCTATCAAGCAATGTCATATCAAGAGCTTGTACTGTATATTGAATGTGATCTCGTTGCGAACGGAAGCGGCTGTGGAGGTGTTGCGTGGTAAGGCTTTTCCAAAAGCGCGTGCGTGTGCGATTCACGCTGGCAACGTGTGTAGAGTGTCGAATTTTTGTTTCCAGATGGTCCGCAAGAACAAGTCAGATGGAGTGGTTCGCTGACACTGCAGATGAAAACCCGCGTTGCGTGGATGAAAGCTGAGGTCTGGCTTCACGGGAAGATGGCAGTTCCCAGTGATCGTGCCAGATATCGAAGCTGAGGTGCCATAAGTCGAGACTGATCCAGCGTCTCTCCTTCCCATCCAACTTTGTTGCTTCCTAGGAGGTAGTCGCAGACTCCATCAATCGTCCGTTCGAGCACCACCTTTGAGCGCGTCCGCGCCATGTGACCAGCAAAATTAGCACACTCTCACACTTCACAAGCAGTGCGCCGGCCGCCGCCAGCTCTTGCGCAAGATGAAATCCACGAGAACCGGGAGACGTCCTTGTTCAGGGTCTCGACCTGACGCCTTGGGAGCACGAAGTCTTGCAGCGAACTATTCTTGTCAAGTGGGATGATGAGCAGGCCAGCACGATCTCCACAAGACTGTTCTCGAAGTTCGCCGAAGATGAGCACTAGATGAAGAGAACTCTGTCAGCTTCATCACGCCTGTAGTTCATTGCGGTACTGGCCCAGCAATTCTGCGCGACAAAATGAAGAAGAAGATATCACATCTTCATGATGACGACGTATCCCACCTAGGATGTATTCCCGATGACTTCTGGCGAAGCATGAAGGTGGACTATCGGAATGCTACGTTCACCGCAGTTGAGCCTCGATTGACTTGAGTCGGCCAGGCGGAGACTTCATACGAATGACTCGATGGACCAGCTGCTGCGACTGGTTGTATTCTCTTTGCCATGTTCGTCCGAGACTCGGGAGGCGGCCAGATAGATTCCGCCAAAGCGACATCAGCGAGTACACCAAACGTACATGATCCACCCCTCCCACTGCAGCGGCAGTAGTCTGCGGTTGGTTCATACATGCATTTACTGTCGGCACGATTGCGGCATCCTTGCGGACTGGTCCACCATCCATCTGCTCGTGAACGTCTTCTTTGAGCTCGGCGGAGCGGAGGTTAGGGCTCCAGCGTCCTGCGACAGGTTTTCAGCGGCTCCGCAGGACTTGCACTTCGTCTATGCCGCCCACATACCCGGGTGCTCACTGCCACGTGCCAGTCCTCAGGCCCCTGCCGCACATGCAATGGCTGTCGACGTGGAGTGGCTCCTAAAGCACTCGCATGCGGCTTAAAAGCATCGTGTGCATTGTGGCGCTCGTTGGTCGCTCAAGCCCCCAAGAGAATCACCTTGTGGCGTGAGCTAACATCGGTCCTTCTTGCTGTAACTATCGATCTGACGGTGATCGTGGTTGCCGGAATGTGCTACTATGGACTTGAACTGGCCATCTGTCTGTCTTCAACAAACAATGTGGTTGCCATGAGTAGGGCATTTGTTGGCACACTTGTACAGCTTTGACTGCCTGTATCGTCTTTTGGGAAGGTTGAAGCATGCTTATTGAGAAGTTCCGTCAGCGTGGCGGGTTGCCGGTTGCAGGGCATTGTCACGACGAATCCTGACAAGCAGCGAATCAAAATGCAAGATATCCGATTTGCTCACGCACGTTTATCTGCCCTTGGGCCGGGGTCTATGGCGAGATCTGTTTCCTTTGCGACCATGGGATACTGCTTTAGTATTGGTTGACCCCAAAAACGACCCCAGATCCCCGCGTCAAGCCGCCAATCATTGCCGCAAACGCGTGCTCTAATGACGACGGCGCTCATGTTTTTGTGGGGTCTCATGTGCCTACATCCGCCTGACCTTCCATCAATAGCAGATTGTCGTCCATGGACCCGTCCGAGACACGTCTCGATGCACCTTCTAGCCGCTGGACCAACCCCTCCGAGGGCGGCAATGGAAGCCCCGCCGAGGACTATATGATCATGGACATCCGTCGTGTAGGTGGTGAGGTATTTTCTCTACCATTGCAATCATTAAGCGAAAATCTGCTACCCCTCATAGCCTTTCGATCAGAACTAAGCAATCGCCGTACAAGATGGGTTCAGTACCAGAGGAGAAGATTCCATACGTGGACGTTCTGCTCGTTGGAGCTGGATTTGCTTCTTTCACGCTCTTGAACAGACTACGAAAGCTTGGTCTTTCTGTTGAGATTTACGAGAAGGGTGCAGCAAGTGGTGGCATCTGGTGTAAGCTTGGAATCTGTCCCTCCGCCTCCACTACGGTGCTTACTAGCGAACAGATTGGAATTGCTATCCTGGCGCTCGCGTAGACTCAGATACACCGATCTACCAACTCTTCGACAAAGAGCTATGGGAGGACTTCACATACAAGGAGCGCTATCCTGCATGGCCAGAGCTGCGAAGATATTTCCAACATGTTGAGAAGAAGTGGAAGATCAGCGAGCATACAACATACAACAAGCAAGTAGACACTGCTACCTTCGACGAGAAGACGAATCTATGGACGATCGAGACGGCAGATGAGACCAAAATCCAAGCACGATGGTTCATGCCTTGCATCGGCTTTGCGTCTAAGCACTACTCGCCACCTTTCCCTGGACTCAGCAACTTCAAGGGAGAGGTTTACCACACTGCTAAGTGGCCACAACATGGTGTGAACTTCCGTGGCAAGCGAGTCGCTGTTGTCGGTACTGGCGCATCAGGAATTCAGACTATTCAGGAACTCAGTCCGAAAGTTAAGGAGATGACTGCTTACATTCGCACGCCCAACTTGGCCCTCCCCATGAATCAGAGAACGCTTGACCCCGAGGAAGAGCAGCGGAAGAAGGACGATGGCACATATGAGAAGACCATCAATGATACACGCAAGACATTCTCAGGCTTCACATACGACTTCGTTGACAAGAAGACCTTTGACGACTCACCTGAGGACCGCGAGAAGTTCTACCACAAGCTCTTGGTCGAGGAAGGTGGCTTCAAGTTTTGGCTGGCCAACTACTCCGACTTGCTCTTCGATGACAAGGCCAACGACGAAGCCTACAACTTCTGGCGTCAGACTGTTTTGAAGCGTGTCAAGGACCCAGAAAAGCAGAAGATCTTGGCACCTGAGAAGAAGCCTCATCCATGGGGCACCAAGCGTCCTTCTCTCGAGCAAAACTTCTACGAAGTCGTCGACGAGCCTCACGTCGAGATCATCGACATCAACGAGAACCCAATCGAGGGTGTTGAAGCCGAAGGGCTGAGAACACCGAAGGGTCTCAAGCCTATTGATGTCTTGATCCTCGCCACTGGCTTTGACTCCGTGACTGGATCTCTCGCACAGCTGAACATTCGCAGTGTCAATGACGAGACTATTGCAGATCACTGGAAGGATGGCACGAAGACCTCCATGGGAATTTCCATTCCTGGCTTCCCGAACATGTTTTTCCTTTACGGCCCACAAGCCCCAACTGCTTTCTCCAACGGACCTAGCTGCACACAATTCCAGGCAGAATTCGTCGAAGAGGCTATGAAGAGGATCCAAAAGGATGGTATCACCAGGTTTGAGGCTAAACCCGAAGCTGAGGCGGATTGGTGTAAGAGGATGTAAGCAATTCGCCCATCTATGAACGAACAAACGTGCGAGACAATGCTAACATATGCCGTAACAGGAACGAGAAATGGGACGTCACCCTCTTCCCCATGGCCAAGTCGTGGTACTCTGGTGCCAACATCCCCGGCAAGAAGGTCGAGCCACTCAACTGGGCCGGAGGCATGGTCGAGTATGTCGACTCGTTGCACAAGAGTTTGGAGAATGATTACCAGGGCTGGAATGTTCAGAAGGAGCCCGCGAAGGCATAGAATTGCTAACGATTGGTGTGGGATGAATTGAATGAGATTTCTTCTTTTGTTTTCACGAGGATATGATGTTGTATCCTGCGAAATTGAACGGTTTCTTTTTCTGACCTACTTATTCATGAATTGTGTGTATTTGTTGTATTCAGACACATACAACGTAGATTGTCAATTTCACATTGCACCCATACTCTGTAAGGACCCCATTCCTTCGCGCCGCCCGTCGCCGTCAACACCCATGTCTTCCCCACCTGTCTTCCTTTTCCTCGTCATCCGTCTCCTTGTTCTTTCCTCTTATGCTGTTTTTCGTCTTTCCGGGCAAACCCTCCGATCAATTCAGCGAGCATGCTGCTTACAAACTCTCCCTCCTCCTTGCTGACACTTATACATCATTCCATACTCAGTATGTCCGTTGTAAGAGCACTGGAAAGCGTGGCCGGGAAAGAACACGCTGTAGTCGCGACGAGAGCCGGGAGGGCAGTTTTTGCACATTTTGGGTGTTGTTGGTGGTTTCGGAGTTGGGTTAGGACTAGAGGAAGCATTACACTCATCAGTACATAGGAGTCTCGATATGGAAAGGGAACCCCTGAAGGGAGGCACTCACACTGCTTTCGAAGGAGAATTGATGTTGAGTTATTGGATTAGGAAGTGTTTGGTAGCGTCGTGGTTACAAGGGCGTTCTCTGCTCGAAAGTTTCTGTGGTGTGGATGTGTTCATCTGTCGGAGTAGTACCTAGGATGCGCTTCGCTGGGCCTTTGTACCTACTCTTCAGCAAGACTCCACTGAGACATCTCACATGGAGCGCGAGACTGTCTGAGACTCATTTCCGTGGCTGCGGCATAGATCATTGGGACTTGGAGACTTTTGCATTAGGCGCATCACGCCTTGCGAAAATCACTAGGAACCACTCCGACACTGCAAAACTGCTCATTTCACAGTATACAAGACATCATCTTGTCAGGTCTCGCTTCAGTACATTAAGAATGCTATTCGCGTCCATCGCTGGAGCATTTCTCGCCGCCGTCTCAGCTCTTGAGACATGCTCGAAGACACCCTTCTGCTCAGCCTTCGCTATGGCGTCTCGCAACTCCTGTCGTTCGTTCTTCTGAAGCTTGAGATATTGTTCTTCCAGCAGGTACTCTTTCGGCAAAGCATCCGGTGCGTAGGGCAGGATGTAGATTGTAGGAAACTCCATTACGGTTCGATCTCTGAGACAGCTTGTGAGGGTTGCGTCTCTGCTGAGGGGAATCAAGACTTTTTGTTTGGCGTTGGTGCCTGTTCTTAGGAGGTAGAAATGTTGAGCAACCTCGGTGCCGTCTTCTTGGTGATCCGGCCCTTCCTCATTGTTCTTCGGCGCGGTTCGCGAGGTTTCGTTGGCTGCGAGCTCTGTCTCGGCTGGGTCTGAGTTGGGCTGAACGTCAGATGAAGGATGCTCGACCTTTTCATCAGCTCCTGCTGTTCCTGTCGCTGAAGCATCTTGGTCCGATCTCTCCTGTTGAAGTTGTGATTCGGCCTGTCGTTCCTTGCGCCTGCGCTTCTGAGCTTCTTTGGCGTGTTCTCCGGGGTTTCGCTTCAGAGCATTGCCTTCCTCAAGCTGCTTGTGAGAGTAGAGCTCTCCTATGCTGCTGCTGGCTGGACAGCTGTCTGATATCTGCTTTTGACATTCGGCATCCACCCACTCTACTGTCCACATGATCTGATGCCGCCTGTGCTGGGTGTGAGCAGACGACACACACTGAATTACAGGGGCATACATACTTTGTGGACCGCGTCTGGTTGGCCTTCCGCCGACTCATGCCTTCTGGTGCATTTTGGACCTCGATGCGATTCTCATCGAGATACTTGCTTAGATTGCTCTCGGGATGCCGCGCACGTGCTATCGATCTTGTGGCAGCCCTCTCGACCACGTCCACGCCACGGGCCTCAGAGTCGCGATTTGCAACATCGATACTTCGCTCGACACTCTTAAGGTAGTTGTAATCGCGATCGATACCGACTGGCGTAGCTAATTGTGACCTCTTGATGTACTCGGCTGGATTTCTGACGCCGTTACAAGAAGCTCGTTGCTTGTGCTTCTGAGTGCATGGAAGAGAACATGTCTTGGTCTGACATCTCGGACATCGATACTTGGGCTTGTTCTCATAGCTGATTTCGTTAGTAACAGCAGACGACTAAACTTTCACGTGATGGGTTCATATCCTGAGCCAGGTTGACGCTGGTGCATCTCCTCCTGCTCATCTGGCGCTGGCAATTTTGCCTGAGGCTCCCTGCTCTAGGCCCATCCAGCAGACAGATCACGTGTGAGGCAAAAGTGTGAATGAATCGTGCAAGGGTGAAGATGTGAAAATGTGGCCTACCAAATGCTGCACAAATCCGTGATGAGCGCCTCGTCGGGCATCGTTGGTGGCAACGGGAGCGAAGTGCAGCTCTCTTGTACACGATACACCGAGGACGCTCGTAGATCTACTTTGTAGAGGCGTGGCGGGAGCCTGACTCGTGCAGTGTGGATAGCAGCTGGACGCCGTGAAGGTGGTGCCGATGGACAGAATGCCGAGTCGGTCGCGCGCCGGATGATCGGGACGCACACAAGACAGCGCTGCCGAGTCCTGAACCTGCAGGCCGTGACAGGTTGGTATGCGCGTGCTGGGTGGTGGAAGGCGTGTAGGGAAAGAGCTGCAGTGGCGAGCAGATTGAGGTTTCAGAATTTGGATTGGGGCAAGGGTTCTGCCGCTACCGCTTCTGGCGCAGCTGGTACCTGGTCTGCTCTCTCGCTCCCGCAGGTCGACAAGCTCCCAGAACGGTCAAGATCAGCGCAATTCGAGGTGTCGCCGAGTCGTATTCCCCCCGAAGCGAATGCCCAATTTGTGCGGCTGGCTGATGAAGCGGGCAGTGTGGCGGCCGTGGAGCAGCTCCTGCGAGTCTGCGATTTGTGATGACACGCAGCAGCACAGGAGAGTCGGCACTATCGAATGGTCATCACCAGCAAGGCATCCGGCACGGCGCAGGAAGAGTGTGGAAAGGCTTCCAGAACGGGCACTGCTCGGGCCACTTGCTGTTTCGTTGGCCGCCGCACGTGGGCAGCGCAACAAGTGTGAAACGCAGTCTCACCAGCCGCGAGTGAGAGTGAGCAGAGTTGCTGCCAGCCAACTTCACGTGTGCTCACGTTGCGCTAGACTCTACACTCTTGAAAAGACCTAGAACACAGCAGCAGCGACACGGCATTGTGTGCTGGCAATGTGGCACTGGACGTCGCCCGGTGCTGCGGTGCCCGTCTGCTGCTCTCTCGCTCAGCGCGGAGGTGCGAGGCAGGCTCCGGCGGTCCAAGAGACCCCCTGCATGAAGAGCGAGGGTTGGGTGGTATGCTTTATGAATCGCAATATGCATATCGCCGCGCGATCGTGCCCTCCTCGCTCGCACGCCGCCCTGCTCGTCGCACAGCGGCAGCCTGGTTGTAGCA
This sequence comes from Cercospora nicotianae, assembly GCA_029490675.1. Classification (NCBI taxonomy): domain Eukaryota; kingdom Fungi; phylum Ascomycota; class Dothideomycetes; order Mycosphaerellales; family Mycosphaerellaceae; genus Cercospora; species Cercospora nicotianae. The sequence goes on along the minus strand of JANQAT010000007.1, from coordinate 3,302,698 downwards.
TCAGCAGCGTGTACTGCGAACGTCGTCGGCATGGCCATGTATGCCACGCTGCACCAGTTCAGACGCCCCTCGCCCAATTTCGCGGTGGTCGTTTATCGTCATCAAACTACTGAAAGACCGGCGGGCTCACGTCCAGCGCACCCCCGAATGCTTGTTGCCGCCGCGCACCAATCGGCTGCCGCCTGTCCCTGTCACACGGTCGTGTCGCGGCGTGTGGGAATCTTTCTCTCACACACGCTAACGCCCGATTGTGCATTGTGCAGCGCACTAGCGACCGCAGGACAAGGTTCGCGTGTCTGGATCAGCAGAGCGTCCGAGCATTTGTGCGCTGCTGCTCGCCCGTTCCATCTCTCATCTCTATACCTTGAGCTATCGGCTGTCAGCCTTTGCTCCTCCACCTCCGCCCTCACGCATGCCGTGCCACTCTGACCGTTGAGTGCCAGCCAGCACTGCACGCCGCGTCGTGGCCAGCAACACCGCACCTCGACCGACGACGGGAACACCAAGCTCCCTCCTGGCGCCATTGAGCGATCGCGCTGGGGAACAACCGGCAACCAACGCACTGCAGGATAAGCTCAGCGTCGGCTCTTCGCTAGATTAATCGACTATCATGGCACCTTCCTTCACCACAAATGCCTTGCCACGCTCTCGCTCTGGAGAATCTGCTCGACCACCCACCCGCGACGACGGCAACCTGGAGGTCCCCAACCGCACCTCGTCGCTGCACTCGCGCATCGCCGCCCCCATTCCGAGCCAGATGCCGCAACAAAAGACGGGCAACCGGGCGCCCAAGACTCTCACGCATGCCTACATGGTATGCGGTGTTGGCCGCGAGCCTTCACAATGGGTGAAGGCTCCGACGCCAGCACAAGGAAAAATCGGGCACATGAAGGGTGCCGTTGGCCAATTCTGGCTGCCCGAAATCCTCGGAAGTAGCCCTCGACTGGAGCAGGACAACGAAATTGCAAGGTCGCTGCATTCTGCGATGCGGGTAAGTTTCACGGATTCTCGCTCACTTCAGAGTTGGCTCCATTTCCGGTTTGTTGCAAAACTGACAAGGTACAGGCGTGCTTTCCCCACGACGTGGAAATCTGCACCGGACCAAGCCAACCACACTGCGTACACCACGCCTTCGTACTGCAGCAAGACTCGTCGCACACCCTCTATGGCATCGCACTCCGAGTGTGGTCGCGCGCTGACGAAAAGCGTGCCGAGACGATTCGCGATTTGCGCAAGCGTACGGAACCCGACTACTATGACACGCCAGGTGAAACATATTGGATCCCATACTGCCTGTCATTCCTGTCAAGGTATCCACTGTACAATCTGCTGGGAGACTACCTTCGTGGCATGTGGATCCATTGGAACAAGGCCACGAACCTGTTCCACGCCGAGGAAGTGTCCCGTATCCTGAGCTTCCCAGCTCCACGCTTGAACGATCTGGTGCGCATTGACATGAAGGACTATGCATTGTGCTACCAATTCCCATCCTCGCCAACCGGCTTCCAGAACTTTGCAATGTGGCCGCTCTTCAGCTGTCTATCCATTCCCAACATCGTTGGAGTTCTCGAGGCAGCCGTGTCACCCACTCGCCGGATTATCTTCATCTCCCACTACCCAGCAATGCTGACGGTTGCCACCGAGACTGTCCGCTTTATGGTCCGAGTGTACGAATGGAGCGGTCTCTATGTCCCAGTCTGTCATGCCCGTCACGCGAAAGAGCTTGTCCAGGAGCCTGGCCCATACATCCTGGGAATGACTGCAGAATGCCGGACACTTTTCACAGCTCCATCTGACGCTCTGGTCGTCGATCTCGACCGAAATTTCGTGCTAACCTCGAGCCCGCCAAATGCATGGTCGGCCAGACAACGATCGAAGCTCATCTCGCGGATGACCCAGGCACTGAATGGAGACGTCGTCCCATCTGGTGTGCCACAGCATCTCCGATCAGCATACGGAGGTGGAAAGCTCATTCCAGCTGGCCAAATCATTGTCATGCGAGGTGAGGTGGAGAGCGTGCAAGACCCAGGGTGGTGGAACCAGGACGAGGTCATGAAAGTCATGGACCACGCCTGCGAGAAACTGGGCAAGAACACAGGCTTTAAATCTGTCTTCGGAGGAGCTCAGAAGAAGCCGCTGATGACCAAGGTGTCGATGAGACATCTGAACGAGATCGTGCGCGAGCGCAACCAATACTCGCGTGACGCCATGGAGGCATGGCAGGACTTCATCAACCTCAAGGGCCGCATGGACACCGAGCTTGCCAAGGTGACGAAACGCAACAATTTCCTGGTCGAGGAACTGGAAAGCTGGAAGCAGCAATTCCTCAAGTTCCAGGCTTTCGCTGAACAACTCACCAAGGAGACGAATGAGCTCAAGGTCAAGATCGAAGGCCACAAGCGCGAGAACCGTCGTTTGACCAGCATGATCGACCAGCAGAAGGACGACGTTGCCAGACTCACAGTGCGACTTTCCGGAACAGAGAAGCAAAGAGACGACGCTCTGGAGGCTTTGGTTCTGCAACAAGAGATTGCGGAGGAATTGGAGCGGGAGCGCAAGAGGAACAAGAAGGATCTTTCGGCCCTTCAGCACACAAACACAACGCTTCTGCGTCAACGCGACGAGGCACAGCGTGTTGTACTACACCTCCGAGCACTCATCGATGGCCAGGCCCACCACATGGAACACATCGTCAAGTCGCTGGGCGACTCAGAACAAGTTGGCGAGTTTTTGGATGCCGAGGAAGACCGCGTCGAGTCTCCAGCAAAGGAAGATGCAAAGATCGAGAACGAGCTAATCAAGCCCGGCACCAACTCGCGAGCCTCATCGCGGTCAAGTACGCGCATGTCGCACTCTCGCAATGATGGTGAGGAATACTCTTCATCTAGGCAGGCTCGTTATTCGAGCATGTCTAAGAGACTCTCTACTTTCAGCATGGCTGATGTTGCAGATCGCCACCTCCGCGACAAGACCGACGCGATCGCGTACATCATTCGCAACATCTCCGAGCAGTGCGCCGCTGCTGTCGAAGGCCTCGACCTCGCTCGACGTGCAGACACCGCCAGCAGCGATGGCGGCGATGATGACAGGTCAGAATCTGGCAAGAAGAGAGGGAAGCGACCAGTCAAGCACCTGTCCCCTGATTCCGAGAACGGAGACCACTCAAGTAATAACTCTGAGTCGGATTTCGGGGACAACAGGAGCGATGGCACTGCCAGCTACTTGCACCCCAAGAGGACATCTGGAACATCCTCGGCTGTACCGCCAACACCAGACCTCATTCACGACCGCAGCTCTACGAGCATGAGCGTGAACAGCGAAAGCACGGCTGCGACGCCGAACCGATCCAGCTTGCAGAGTGTGTACAGAAATCAGGCCGAGTCCATCCCAGAAGTGCCAACACACATCGTAGGGCACGACGCCGAAACTGGACATCAGCTGGAAGAAATTGCGGAAGAGCCAGTGACCAAATTCGCAGGACGAGGCCTGGAGCACCGCCACAGCCACATCGAACGGGCGTGACTCTCTGGCGCAAAGCGACGTTCGTATGGACGATTTCCAGTCCTCTCCATACGAACTAGCTTTGACCGCTCGAGTTATGGTTGATCACCGAAAAGTCTGTCTCTGCCGATATGCGACACCCCGCTGCTGCTACGCTGCTACTGCTGGCCATGCTTTCGCCATGGTCTCATTATGGTCCTTTCTTCTTTCTGTTTGTGGAACCTTGAGATACTCCCTTTTGCATCTTTGTGCTGAATGTTACACTCTTTACGGCCGCGACTACTACTACTGAATACTGTGTACTGCCCGTCTTTTCCTATCTCGATGGGCTTTTCTGGGATCGAGAGGGAGGGATATGTGATAGCGGGAGTCAGATCTATCAATGTTGTAAGATATTCACCAGCAGTGTGATTTAGGTAGCTGTCTCGAAGTGTATTCAGAACTGCTATTAGTGGTAATCAGAATTGGCTGTTGCGTCAGGTGTGGTTTCTCGGTTTTGGCTTCGCTGACATGAGGAAGGAGCGTGTGGCTCTTGCCTCCCATATACAGCAGCAGCACTACCACTCAGGCATCTACCTTCCGATCGATCGAACTCCACTACAAGACCACGACCTCACTTCCGTTATTGCTGTTCCCCACGTCCTCTTCCTGCGATGGACTCGACCCTCAAGTGCAACGACCTCAAATGCCGCATTCCTTGCCCCGAGCAAGCCGTTGTCACGACATGCAGTCACATCTTCTGCGTCAACTGTGCTGCGCGTCTGGGCCTCATTGAACAGCATCCGAACGAGGGACCGAGAACTTGTCCAGCTTGTTATACACAGCTTGTGAACCCTGACGATGCGGTCGTCACGGCGCTGAATCCATCGGAGGACTACAAGACGAGTATTTTGAGTGGGTTGAGTCCCGCCGTGATCATGGTGAGTTGAAGCATCGGGGAACAGTAGCGTTGAGGCTGGGGTGAGGAAAGAGCTGGGTGAGGCTGTGTTGATGTTGACGTGGGTGCAACAGGAGTGTGCGGGTCGTGGACTTGCGTTCTGGGCGTACCAGATGGTGCAGGATATGTGAGTCTCCTGGACTTTGGATTTGAAGAAATGTGTGGTATGACATTCGCTAACACCGGTACAGCACGTATCAAGAATACGTTCGACGCAGCTTGACAGACAAGCACTCGGCCGCCGAAGCACATGCTGCGGAGATCGAGCGTGGTTTGAGGGAAGACAATGCACGTCTCAACAACAAGATGAGTGGTGCGTGAATACCTCACTCCCTTCTTGACTTTCAGCTGATTCGCAACGAAGCCATGCGCGATGACAATGAACGACTGCACGCCCAGGTTGAACAACTGCAACAGAGTGCAGCACAAAAAAGCAAGGACTATTCGAAAATGTCTGCACTCTACAACAAGATTAAACAACGCGAGCATGTTGTGGGACTCGAAAGTGCTGCCGACCATGGCGCTGAGGAGATCTTGATGCAGGCCGCCTCTCAGCATCAACAACGGCAGAACCGAGGTCCAGCTGCTCATCATCCTCCCGGCCAGAGTCGTCAACGGATGGGGAGCGGCAGTAATGGCAGCAACGGCAGTGGCGAGCGACGACCGCGGATGAAGTCCTGGCCTGAAGCCGCTCAGCCAAGCTCCACTCATCAATCTTTCGTCTCTGGACAACGTACTGGAGCAGGTGGAGGCTATCGCCCAGGCTTCACTTCTTCTCGTAAGCTCATCGACTCGTGCAAGGCGGGCATAAACCACTGACCACTCGTAGATGGCATGCCTCAGCCGCCAGGTTCTTCCCAGCACCGTACACGATTGCCACAGACGTACGATCAACCAACCTTCGGCCACTTCAACGAAACGCTTCTGCGGGGTGATGGAGCCAGAGACGGTTATGCTACGGGCAACGAATCACGTCGTCTTGAATCCGCTCACCGATCAGAATACACTGCCGATCCTAGCAACAATCCAAATGGAAATTACGGCTTAAGTGCTGGCATGCGGGTAGGACGACCACCAGGCGGCAGTGTCGCACTGAACCGTCCTTCGATGATGTCTACTGGTGCCATGGGAAACTACGCTGGTGTGCCACTGCGTTGAGTTGAACGAACAACTCCAATTCCAGGACCACAGGCAAACGTGAGGGAAGTGAGAAGCAGGAAGTATTGCTTCGTCATACGCGAGATGCGTCAGTTTGCTCCGACTTGCTAATCGTGCGGTTTCACCACAATCTTACGCAATATCTCCAGCGAATTTATTTAGAATCACTGCCAAATGACTTCCTCTCAACGATCACACAATGCATTCAATCTCATCATAACTTTCAGCTGCTCAAGGCACTATCCTTCACTCTTGCCTCCTTGATCTCGGTCTCACCCAATTCTCTCAGATCACCAGTGTTCGCGACTTGTCCCGTCAACGTCGCTCCAGCAATCTCTTTGGCGAATCCCAATGCTCCCGTGGTGTGCTTCCAGTAAGTAATATACTTGCTCTGCACTTCAATCAATTTCATTCGAGGATCTTCTGGTCCGCCATTGTGAACTCCATCGCCGACGTCCCCGAACCATGCAGCAACGGGTTTGGAGTAGATTTCTTTGATACTGCAAGAACAGTCAGCATACCGAATCACTCAAAACAGCCAAGGTATTTTTGAGAATGGAAGAGTTGGGTGTGTCCGTACCGTGGATCATCATTCGTCAATTTCACAGCTTCTCCCGTCACAGAAATCCAATCTTCTGTTTTTCCATCGCGGAAAGAAAGTTGGACTTCGGGTTTCGCGTCCAAATCTTTGAATTTTGTGCTGTTGGCGTTTGCTAAAAAGAGGAAGTCGGGGCCTGTGCGTTTTGCTATGGCCATGGAGCGGCCAACGGGCTATGGAAATAATCAGCGTTAGGATGTTTTACTCTGTAGAGAAAGTGAGAGGATAGTGTGGGAGGGATGAGGTGGGAGGAACTTACGCCTACGCCAGGACGATAGGTACTGAACATGCATGTTTTGATGTTATCGGATAGAGCGTAGAAGTCTTTGAATTTGTCGGCGGAGGAGGTTTTGTTGTCGTATTGTTTTGTGACGGATGGGTCGGTGTGGGCGTCGACTTTGCTGGGGCGTTCGGGCATTTTGACGGCGGTTGTTGTTGTGAAGGGTTGCGTTCGGGTTGCGATTGCTGGGAGGAGAATCGAAGTTCTGGAAGTTAATGTAGTTGGTGAGATTCTCAGAGTTTGGAGCATTGGATCAAGGGAAGTGAGCTTCTTGTTTGGAGAGGTCTTGTACTCTTGTCTATGTACTGTTTGCTCTGTCGGACTGACGTTCAATGATCGTTGCTATTGCGTGGACCCTGCATGAGGAAGTAGTCATGATGCCACTTTTCGTCAGAGTATGAACCACATGTCTAGCAATTACTGCATTGCCCTCCACAAATCTTGCAGTCGGTGTCCGGTATTCTGCGAGAGTCCGCATTGGCAGATCTCACTGTGCGTAATGTCTTCTGATTCTAGGTGTGGCTGAGATCCATCAGTCGCGATCCGATCGTGGCTGGAAAACTCGGAGAGGGATCCGAGCCAAGTCAGCATGATGCCCCGAACGAGCAGGTTCGCCGCCAATGTGGGCGTATACTTCTTGGAGTCGATCCCAGTGTTCAATTTCAGTGATGCGGTTTTTGCGGCTCCATGATCTATCAGCAGATAGAAGCTTCCAGTGCAATGCCGGTGCGAAAGAAGTCGTCCTAAGCCAGCGACCGCAAGGTCTGATCCTCAGTGGTGGCCAGGGCCGTCTGCATGTACATGTGCTCAAGTACTGCATTTTCCCTGCGCGTCCTTGATATGACTTGAGGCAACGAATCATGATCCTGCTTCCTCCCACTGCATACAATGCGGCGGTAATATGCCACCAGTATACGGTGACTTAGATCAACGATTGCTCCTGCAACTTGCGTAGAACAATAGATGACACCTCCTTGGCAACGATGACCCGCCGCTGCAATGCATCATTCGGGTATGAAACATTTTCAAACGCCGCTCTGTGGTCCCTGAATGCTTCCGATAAGAAGTGCTCGACGCGTGCGTTGTCGCTCTTGGGAGCGTCCTTTAGGAACTCCATTTGCCTGTTCAAAATCGCATTGTAGAAGTCCTACTTCGAGGGCCCTCCAGAATTCCAGGCTCCTCCATCCTTCACGAATCGGGTGATGGCTTCTTTGCATGCTCGTTCACTGTAGCTTTCCTCCCATACCGCGTACAAGCTGATCATTTCCTGCGTGGAATCTATCACAGCCGGCACATCAATTTTGCTTTCTGCGAGCCAGTCCACGATCTTGCTTAATTTCGGTCCTGCCTGCCTCAGGCCGCTGAAACTACCGAGAAATGCCTGTTGGGCTGCAGTGGCGTTCATGGTCGGTGGGAATCCAGGTGTTGAAGCCGAAGTTGGCGAGCCCATGGATGGGGAAGCCTGACCCATGGCCCCATGTGTCGAGTGGGCCTGAAGTCCAGGGGGCTGTCCAGAAGGGCGCAACACGACCGCAAGCACCAATGCCGTGATCGCGAGGACGTGAGGTGGGTAGAGGAAGACGAGATCGGTGAGGTAGATGTCGTTCACAATCGAGTGCGCCAAGTTCGACTCTTCTGTGCTGAGACCGAAAATTTGGGCAAACTCATTAAGTGGGCGATAGGGGTGATGACAGATCAGTCGGGATGACAAAGTCGATATGAGGGCGAATTCGCACTCTCCAATCTTGCTACTTTCTGAAACGCCCAGCTCGGGCCATTGTCGAGCTGCCTCGCCGAGCATCAGTCGAATGTGCTGCGGACACTCTTCCATCTTGCAAGCCAGGTATACGGCAGTAGCCATGATCAGATAGGGATTGGTTTTGCGAATTTCCACTCGCAAGTAGAAACGCTTCATGTACACCTGAGCAGTGGCTAATGCTTGTTGCCTCAAGCTCATTCTTCGTGCAAGTTTTGTGAGCTGTTGCTGGAAGTAGATGTTCATGAGACGCCTCTCCGGTAGCGCATACTTGTTATGCAGCGCTTGATTTGCTCTTTCGAGCTCTTTCCGGGTGTCTGCCAGCTCATCCTTGGTGAAGGTCCAGAATTTGGCCTGCGTAGAGTCCCAGTAGTTGGCAGCCATATTGGGGTCTTTCAACAGCTATGGGGCTTATGATCTCGAAGCATGCATGAGGATCATATGCAGCAACGGGGGAGCATTAGCGTGTACGATGCATCGCAGGTGAGCACGCCACTTGGTGGACTTCGGTCATTCGCGAAGAAGAAGATACTGTTGTCGACACGCCGAGCAGTCAGCAGCTTGCATCTGCCGGTGCGTGCTTGGTATAGGCTGCGAGTACCGTGGGAGAAGAACACAAGGTCCGAGAGATGCCGCGACCAGTCAACGTCGCACCGTGGGCAGGTGGAGACGACACGATGTGGCTGCCGCGTTGGACGGGCGCAGTCAGCGAGTTCTTGGCGCTCGTTCAGGCGTTTGCGTGAGAGCCATGACTTCACTTTTCAGCTGCGAATGACATCTATTCCTCCATCTTCTTCCTCCTCCTCTGCTCGTGTTGTCGAGGATCCCGAGAGCTCCACGAGAACATCCTTCTTTTCCAGCATTTGGCGAGTGCGATTCGTGTCAGGCCACCCCTCCCCAACACGCGCATGACAGGCAGCCACGACTCAGCCACAACTTTCAGCTGCCATCTGCACGGCTGATCTGTGGCCTGATATATCCTGTCCGACGTCGTCAACAAACATCTGCACCAACTTGACACGCCAAAATGGGGACTCAGACGACCTACGTCTTGCTGTGTGTTGTGGCGATTCTCTTTCTGGCCACACCAGCTGCAGCATTCGGCGCCGGCAACATCAGCTCGCTCTCCAAAATCGAAGGCCACAATTGGCGTCATGGCGACATTGAGGACCTTCTCACCACTGTTGCCTTCATCAAAGGCCACAAATGGACTTCGATGATGGTCAAGCGAACTTACTTTGGCAATTGGCTCCGCGATTACAGTCAAGCTGTCGATGTCGGTACACTCAAAGGTGTACCAGCCGACACTATTCGAGTTCTGGTCTGGATCCTGGCTTTCATGAGCTTTGGCTATGCTACAGAAGAGTTCGAAGTCACGGCTGAACGGCTTGGCGTTTATAGACCCGAGGAGCATATCGATAATCCCAAGGTATGACCATGACTTTCCTCTTCTCAGAACGATGGGATGCGATCGGCGCTCGTGGCCTGTCTACAGACTCAATACAACCTGATAACACATAATGAGCGCATGCTTACATTGCAACCCTATCTCAGGACTACGCGGACAATGCTGATGCCCGCACATTTGATCCTCGTCTTCGAGGACCAGTACAGCCCATTGAGCTTGAAGTAGATCCCCGGACCGGTATGAAGAACTACATTGCGAACGAGCATATCGGCATCGCCACTTCCGTTGGTTACATCAAGTGGGCATTCGCTCGAAGCATTCACTTTGGTCGAATGTATACGAGCGGTCCGAACCGAGGCGACGAGAAAGATCTCTGTGAAGCGTTACGTTGTTTGGGTACTGGTCTGCACTGCATGGAAGACTTTGGAGCTCACACTAATTACACTGAACTCGCACTGATCGAGCTGGGCTTCCACAACGTGTTCCCACACGTTGGTTCCCAGACTCAGATCAATCTCAACGGCAAGCATGTGTACCCACTTGTGACGGGCACTTTCGGAGGCGTTGATTTCTTGCATTCTGTGCTCGGCGAGGCCACCGATCACGTCACGCAGGTCGAAGTTGATGACACCGAAGTGGCTCAACTCAACTCGGCTTTGTCTCAAGCAGAATCCAAACGCAGCGCTGGAAATGGCGATCCTGCTCAAGAGGCCTCCTTCCTGACGGACGTGCTTGCTAAGATCCCAGGTACCGGCTCTCTGATCCAGGAGGCAGTCAGCCTACAAGCAGCATCCGATGCGCAAGCTGCAGAGAACTCACGAAGCGTTGGCGGCGGCGGTTACGACAGCTACAGCTCTTCACGAGCGGCAGGCGATGCACCCACAACACAAGGCGGCGGCTTTGCAGCCCCTCCCAAGGTCGATGCAGCTGCAGCGATGGCCAAGATCTACCCGATTCTATGCTTCCGCGACAAAGTTGTGCGACAGATTTCTGCCATTGTTTCCAAGATTCCTGGTCTGGAGAAGATGATCGAGACTGTCACGGAGAAAGTGACGCTGTTCGTCATGGGTCTTCTCGCGCCGTTCATCAAGCCGATTATCGCGTCAGCTTCCAACGCTCTCAAGCAAGGATCGGGCACTGTCATTGACAGCTCGGCGAATCAACAATACCTCGTCTGGTCAGATCCGCGTAGCACCGACCCAACGCACTCTATGCTGTCCAAAGACCACTTCAGCAACATTCTCAACCAGCCTGCGGGAGAAATTGCGGCAGAAATTTTGCAGTACGTGGCTCCAAGAGTTATTTACGGTTGGGAGCATCCTGAGGTGCCCGAGCATGAGATCCTCGACGACGTTGCTCGTGTGTTCCATCACCCGGCAGCGAGGAATGAGCAGCTTGAAATCCACCGCAAGATGTTCGAGACTGTCAACAAATGGGTGCACAAGCGAAGCGATGGCGGCCAGGGGCTGAACAACATTCTTTCCTCCGAGTCAGTGAAGGCGGGCCACAACCACAAAGTCGCAAATCTGCAGTCATCTTTCCAAGGCGTGCAGCAGCTGGCACATTCGCACGGCATGAACATTCCAGGTGTCGGTCCGGGTGCTGGAAGTCACTCCAACACTCGAGGAGGTGTATTCGACATGCTTGCTGAGCAGCGGGCACGAGATGGACTTCAGGCGGACCCGAGTGCCTACTCCCACCCACCTCCCCCTGCAAGCTATGATCAGACCAGTCAGAGCTATCCAACGGCTTACCAGAGTGGATATGAACAGCCGTGGCAGCCTCAGCACCAGCAGCAGCAGCAGCAGCAGCAAGGCGGCTATGATCAAGGTTATGGCGGAGGCTATCAAGGGCAGCAGCAAGGAGGATATGGAGGTTATGATCAGAATCAGCAACAGGGCTATGGCGGTCAGCATCAGGGTTACGGCGGCGGATACAATCAGTATTAGAAGGGCAAGGGGTTAACGAGGGATGATACCCATGAGGTGGAGAGGTCACGATTGATGCGGATGAATTGAACTGTATTCGCAAGTAGACGACAGACTAGAACATGTTTCTTTGCAGTGGTGTCGGCATCCCTTTTTCGTCGGTGCCGATGCACCCCGCACTGGTCGTTCTCTCCACGATCTCTTCCTTGCGGGATCTTGCCGATAACGAGATCTTTCGTGCATATCCATCTCTTCTTATTGAAGTTGTCTGTTCTTCCTTATTCGATCTCTGTTACGGTCAGCATCATGGCAGCTCCAAAGAAACAGTATGCCACCCACGAAACCCATGATGGCCATGCCTCGGCACGCTCACAGCTGATGGACAGATGCATAGGCTGCCAACGATCAAGGCATGCCTCTTCGATATGGACGGCCTCTTGATTGACTCCGAGGACAAATATACCATTTGCACCAACGAGGTACTCAACGAGTACGGTAGACCAAATCTGCCCTGGCATATCAAAGCCCAGTTGCAAGGAAGGCCAGGCCCAACTGTACGTTATCCACAATCCTCCAAACACGCTGTTAATTCACTAACACATCATCTTCACTCATAACAGGCCGGTAAAATCCTCTTCGACTGGGCTCAACTCCCCATCTCACGCGAAGAGTACCTCGCCAAAGTCAGCGCCCGACAAAAACACCATTTCACCTCCTGCCAGCCGCTTCCAGGCGTCCCAACGCTCCTCCAAACTCTCAAACATCGCACTTCTCCACCCGTACACATCGCGCTCGCGACTTCTAGCCATTCTGGGAATTTCAAACTCAAAACCGACCACTTGCAAGATCTCTTTCAAGTATTTGATGAGGAGAATCGTGTGCTAGGAGATGACAAGCGGATTCCGCCGGGACGAGGCAAGCCGGCGCCGGATATTTGGTTAGTGGCACTTGAGACTATTAATAAGAAGTTGGAGAGGGATGGGAAAGAGAAGATACGGCCGGAAGAGTGTCTCGTGTTTGAGGATTCGGTACCGGGGACGGAGAGTGCGAGGAGGGCGGGGATGCAGGTTGTATGGTGTCCGCATGAGGGGCTGTTGAATGAGTATAAAGGAAGAGAGGATCTGGTGCTGGCGGGTTTGATGGGGGAGTATAAGGAAGTTGGGGATGATATCCTAGGGAAAGTGGATGGGCAAGATAAAGAGGGTGAGGTGAAGAAGACTGCTAGTCCGCCTGGAGAGGTGGGTGATGGCTGGGCGAGGTTGGTGAAGACGTTGGAAGATTTTCCGTATGCGGAGTATGGGATTGGTGTGAAAGAGGAGGAGAAGTTGTGAACAAGCAATGGACTGACTGTACAGGATGATTGGGTGAAGGTCTACGAAGGCAAGTGGAATGAAGATGCAGTATAAACTATACAAGGGGCCTTGGGATGGCCGTAAAAGCAGCCTGTCCTAGACAGAGACACGTAAAAGGTCTCGTCCTGGATAACGACGGGAAAAGGTCTCGCCGCCGCGCGAGGGGCCGTCGTGCGGAAGCCGGCGGAGCAAACGCGACGGCGTTGACCTCAGCTACACTTACTATCTAGCACTTCCATCTACCTCACTCGCACTGAGGTAACTAAGTGAGAGCTTAGGAGGTGTCGCCTGTCGATGGAATACGCAGCTATGGCTAGATGGAGTTCTAGAGCGGAGGTAAGAGTTACCACCTCCGGAGCACAGGCTGACAGGAGGCTACAGAACGTCAAGGGAAAACCACCTACAAAACCAGGGGATATGGCGTACGAAAACCATCCGACTCCTGCCTACCTGGAACGTCGACCCAGGCCCGAAGCCGGTGCATCACTTGTCGCCCCTCAGCTGCTGGTCGCGCGGCAGCTGTTAAGAGGAAGTAGGGGGACAGCACAGCTGTTAAGACGACAAGACCGGTGGACGTGTAATTGAGCTAGGCACGAGACAGGACACCCCTGACCTATACGCGCTCTGAGACTAGCAACATGCTGGCGAGGGTAGCCGACTCGTTCCTACTTGCAGTGTAGAAGCTGCACGCGCTGGCTATCAGCGTGAGGAGGCAGGCCACTGCTACAGGCAGAGGACTTGTTCGCCGATGTGGGTTAGAAGCCACACATCCTGCTCGCAGGATGAGGGGACAGGCCACCTCTGTAGCGGACTTGTATAAACAACGAGCATAGGGTTGGTTAGTCGGGTAGGTAAAGAGGTTTCGCTGCCGGCTGGGGCGCTATCTCGATCCTACACGGCGAGACATGGTCGGCCTGCTTCGGGGAGACCTGGGCAGGTAACGCGAAACGACTTCGGTCGCGGGGCGTAGCGCGCAATGGCGGCGACAGAGACACCGTCTGCGCGGCTCGAAAGGACGGATGCGCATGTCGGTACACAAAGAGAAGGAAGCCGCTGGCCCACTCGCACTGGGAGCCTTGTTCATTATGCAAGGTGGTGTCGCCACCAGCGGAGCCTGTGCTGTGTGCTTATGGAGCAAATCTTAGGATAAGGCAGGCGTCCTGAAAGAAAGACGTAATCTGAGATAGGGGTCCTTATGATGGGGGACATGTCCGACCCTATCGCAATCCTAAGGGCAAGGACCCAACCAAGAGAAAGAGAACACCAATACTGGGAAAGCAAGGATCCTGGCCAACCATTTCTTCCCAACAGAGAAACCAGCTGACCTAAGCGACATCCCAGACACACAATACCCCAACCCCTTCCATATGGAGACAGAAGTCCAAGAGGCAGAGGTGCTACAAGCGCTTGGGAAGCTGCCAGCCAACAAAGCCCCAGGGCCTGACCAAATCCCTAACCTGGTGCTCAAGGAATGCAAAGCTACTATTGCACCAGTTCTTGCTAGACTGTTCACAGCATGCCTAAAACTAGAACACCACCCACAGCCTTTCAAACATTCCATTACAGTGGTCCTAAGAAAGCCCCAGAAACCAGACTACTCCAAACCAGGAGCATACAGACCTATAGCCTTGCTGAACACACTGGCTAAGACACTGGAAGCAATTGTTGCAAAAAGGATCTCTAAGGAGACAGAGGCTAGGAAGCTCCTCCCAGAATCCCAAATGGGAGCCAGGCCAGGGAGATCCACTGCCTCAGCACTTGACCTCATTACTGAACAAGTCAGAACTATCTGGGCTACCAATACCAAGGCAGTAGCATCCATGCTCTGCCTAGACATCTCAGGGGCATTTGACAATGTCTCCCACACCAGACTGCTACACAACCTCAAACTTAAAGGGTTCCCCAGCTACCTGGTGGGATATATCCAATCCTTCCTCCAAGGCAGAACTACCTGCCTAAGGCTTGGAGACTACATGGACCAGCCAAGGCCACAAAACACAGGCATCCCCCAAGGCTCCACACTGTCCCCAATCCTCTTCCTCTTCTTTGCATCTACCCTCCTCCCAACCCTCCAGGAGGGAAGGACAAGAGCAATGGGATTTGTAGATGACTCCAACATCCTCACCTACAGCAACAGTACAGAGGAGAACTGCAGGCAGCTGGAGAAGGCCCATCAGAAGTGCCTGGACTGGGCCAGCAAACATGGGGCAGCTTTTGCACCACAAAAATACCAGCTGATCCACTTCACCAGAGGGAGACAACACAACCTCAGAGCCACAGTCCAAATCCAAGGATTTGAGGAAGGCCCAGTCCCATCCCTCAGACTCCTAGGGGTGTGGGTGGACACCAAACTGCAGTGGGGACCCCACATAAAGAAGGCAGCAGAAAAAGGAGCCAACCAAATGCAGTCACTCCAGAGGCTATGCAAGTCCACATGGGGTGCATCCTTCCAGAAAGCTAGACACCTCTATACAGCAATAGTTAGGCCAGCAATGATGTTTGGGTGCACCACCTGGATGGACCCAGAGGGCACCAAAGGACACAGGAAAGGGCTCACCCAACCACTGGAGAAGGTGCAAAACCAAGCCCTCAGACACATTACAGGAGCATACAAGAGTGTCCCAGCAGCAGTACTCCAAAGAGAAGCAGACATCCCACCAATCCACCTGTATGCACAGGACCTAGCAAGACAGGGAGCCAAAAGGAGCAAGGACCAGGCAGCATACCAATACATCCAAGACAGGTGCAGAGACGTTGCAAAGCAAGCACAGAGGGCCAAGAGACAAAGACAAGGGAACACCCAACCAAAGCAAAGCACAAGACAAGAAAGGATCCAGGAGATGGTTGCAAGCCAAGAGGCTCGGCAAGAGGCACCTAAAAAAGACTGGTGGTTGCACCAAAAATGGGAAACTGCATGGAATGGGTTCAAGGCAAAAAGGAACCAAAGGAACAGGGCCCAAGCAGCGGCCTGGACCTCAGACAAGACCAATGCAGGCAAACACCTGCACAGAGGATGGTCCAGGCCAGAGAGCACAATGGCTACACTCCTGAGGACTGAGCACATGGGGTTGAGGGCCTACCTAGCCAAGAGGAGAGTCCCAGGATTTTCCCCAGACTGCACATGCAACCAAGGCTACCAAACCCCAAAGCATATCTGTATCTCGTGCCCAGAAAGGCAGGAGAACAGACAGGCACTGTTTGCTGCTGCAGGCTCAAGCAACTGGAAGGACCTCACAAACACCAAGAGAGGCCTGCTAGCAACAGCCAGGTGGCTAATCCAGGAAGGTGTGCTGGAGCAATTCTCCCTAGCAAGGGGAGAGGAACTCCAGAGGGTTCAGGAGGAGGAGGAGGAATAGGGACCTGGTGAGAGGAAGGACTTCCAGTGTACCTGTGTTTGTCCAAAAGAATTGCATACCCTAGAGTGCAGGGCTGCCAACCTGCAGAGACAAAAGGAAAGTGAGAGGTTTTTGTAGCTAAGGGCCTTGGCCCTAAGCTTTTCCTTTCTAGATAAATAAGTAGTGCACGCTGCGTGCTCCTCTATAGGAGATAGAACGGCAATTGAATTTATCTATCTATCTATAAACTATACAGTACAGGCATACCAGGGATGCTCAAGTCAACATGGCAGAGATCAAACTGGTCATCAATTTTCGTCTTGCTGATCTTTGCTTTGTGGCCAGGAAACGACCACGAACAGCGTCCGTTTCCTCCAGAGGTTTATCGCAACGCTTTTGCATCTGATGAGATGATGTCGTCAACAAGTCACGCCCGAGCCTCGCGGGCGACCTGGCATAGAAGGCGTTCACAAGCGGCCTGAGTTGGTGCTGCCGGGTAATGCCTTTCGCGCCTTTCAACAATATCGGCGCACGTTTACAATCGCTTGCGCAATCGTTCAACCATACCTGGAATATCTCGAACGTCTTGCCCAGGTTCCCATGTTAGTACACGTCGAAGCAGTCGAGCGGAGCTGCGTGACGCCCCTGGAGCAGCGTGCAGGTTGGTCCTAACCGCAAGGTAAGACAAGTGGGATGCAGCTGACGGCTGACAGCTCAGCCTTCCCCTCGTCTTACTTCACTCCGGCCAACTAAAGCTTACACATGGCTAAGCCTGAGCTTGTCTACAATAAGCCACGCACTAGCCAGGAATCAGACATGTCGAGCGAGCTTGTGCGATCTCGTGGTACGCCTATTGCTGACAATGAAGTGCAGGAGAGTGGCATGCTACGCGTCCCGCTGTGAATAGACTACGGCCCCCAAATGGACGGCACGCCACTTGAAGAAAAGACTCTCTGTTGCAGCGGAGTGCCCTGCGAAGGATTCGTGCGTCCTTCGTCGGGTTTATTGTAGGTGCAAGTCCGCACTACTTATACAATGAGAGGAATGTCCATTTTTCAAAGCTCTATCTCCTCTCAATCACTCACCTCAGCTCACGAATTTCCTTTGCTGTCGACTTTTCTCATTTTCCTTCCGTATTTCCTTACCACAATCACTACTTTATATTGAAGAGGGTTATCCGAATACAATCGCAGAAATGAAGTACGCTCTCAGCCTGTGTGCAATTGCAGCTGGAGTCACCGCACTACCTCAAGGTAAGTACATCTTTGATGGGCGAATCTTTCGACCTAAATTGATCAGGTCCAGGTCCAGCACCAAGCTACGATGGATCATCACAATCTCATGATTCTTCGAAGTACGGTCATGGCCAAGGTTCATCGAGCAGTGGATCCAATGGTGCGGTCCCATTCAAGTTTCCCCTGGCGAATGGATTCCCAGACATCGATAGTCCCTCAGATGCTCTGAATCAAATCCAGCTCCAAGCCCACGGAACTCTCCCCAACACACCCCTTCCAACCTCCCTTTCCGACGCCGGAGCCACAACCTTCCAAGCCATCGCCTTTAACGAGCTCTTCGAGGTCGCCTTCTTCACCTCCCTCCTCCAAAACCTCACCTCCTTCACCTTCTCCCTCGGCCCCTCTCGATACGCCAAAAACTTCATCATCGACGCCCTCACCGCCGTCCAAGCTCAAGAAGAACTCCACCTCCTCGGCGCCAATGCCATCCTCTCCAGCGCCAAACGCACCCCAATCCAACCCTGCCAATACGTCTTCCCTGGCGTCGACAGTTTCGACTCTGCAATCTCAACCGCCTCTCTATTCACTGACGTCGTCCTCGGAACTCTTCAATCCGCTGAAGACACCTTTGCAACCAACGGCGACGATGTCATCCGTCTCATCGCCTCCATTATCGGTCAGGAAGGAGAACAAAATGGTTTCTACCGCGTCCTCGGAAAGAAAATTCCTTCAGCGTTACCGTTTCTCACTGGAAGCTCCGGAATATTCGCTTTCTCGGCCTTGAATCAAATTTTCGTTGTGCCAGGGACTTGCGGTAACCTTGATGCGATTAATGTTCCGATCTTGTTGCCTCTGACGGTCGTTAATCCTCCTAAGGCAACAAATTCGGATGTTCGATTCAAATTCCCATTGAAATCTGATATCGCGACTGTGGATATTGCAAAGGTGGTCAAAGATGGTGATTATTCGGGTCTGAAATTGGTGTTGGTTAATCAGCAAAACAAGCCGATTGTGGAGGATTTGAAGAATATCAAGGTGGAGGGTGGGGTTGTGAGTTTT
This sequence comes from Cercospora nicotianae, assembly GCA_029490675.1. Classification (NCBI taxonomy): domain Eukaryota; kingdom Fungi; phylum Ascomycota; class Dothideomycetes; order Mycosphaerellales; family Mycosphaerellaceae; genus Cercospora; species Cercospora nicotianae. The sequence goes on along the minus strand of JANQAT010000007.1, from coordinate 3,284,151 downwards.
ACTGCTGGTGAGTGCTTCCGCTCAAATTGTCTTTCCGAATGGAGAGCTCAGCTGACATCTGCTGTCATGCTTAGCATTTCCATTCAACGAAAATGAACTCAATGGTCTTACGATTGCCGCTGTTACTGCAGGCAAGAGTGACTTTGCCAATCCGGATGAGGTCGCTGCTGCATCGATTGCGGGCCCTGGTCTTATCGAGATCAATTGAGGACGACATCGTTTCTGTTCTGATGCAGGGGATAATCTGAGTATTACCGAGTAGACGTGAGAGGAGTATGGCGCGAAGAAGCTGACTTGCCAAACGAGGCTACACTGTCTGCTCTATTCGGAGAACAGGATCTGCAGAACAACATGGCAGGATTAGCGTGTTGCACACTCATTTCAAGGACCAATTGTGGGATGCATACTTAGACATTCCTGGCGTTAGGCGTTACTTACTTTCTAGTGTTTCCATATACTAAAAACTGGATTGCCATTGTGCCAGCTTAATGGATATGCCAACGATACAATACGTCGACCTGAGCACATAAGTTTCTGCCGATCATCGTACCTATGTGGTGGCATCAGTTGGCGAAGGCATACCACGAAGAGGTGCCTTTTAGGTTTGTTCAATTTGGATTCCTTTGCCGAGAGCTTCCAGCTGCCAGTGTTCACATCCAACAACGTCAGTTTATGTAGTCTGAAATGGTATAGAAGGAACTTGCGATCTTTCGATCTTGCATGCATTCGCATTTCGTCTCTACGTGAGTAACGTATCTATGCCGCGGCCGGAAGATCGCCTGCTGCTTCGCGCTGAATCTCGGTTCGCAACTACAATTCCATTTAGCACTCTCTTGACGCTCACAGCTCTAGAGCTCCTCTATCAACACCAGACATCAACTTTTGCTTGCGGCATGTACGCGATCGAGACCCGGCCTAACGATTCACTTGCTCTCTTCAAGATATGGCATGCCTCTCTCGTTATGTGCTGCCTGGATCTCCCAAAAGAGCAAATCTTCGGACAATGCTGGGGCCTATCTCGTCGTAATCGGCCTTTGTGTGGCAATAGCTGCGGAACTCGGGAGTAGAACCGAGCAAAGACCCTCCAAACCAAGGTCCGTGCCGTTGTCGCTTGTGTGTAATGACTTGGACTTCCAGACCTCCCGACTTGGCCGCATTGCCCGCACGTGCTTCTGAGGTTGCGATTCGTGCATCTACCAGATGCTTGATGTCGCGCTGTAATCTTCGTCCGAATTGATTATAGAGCGTGGAGCCTCCAGAGAGCACAATGTTCTTGTATAAGCCTCTTCGTACGTCAATGGGCGAGGTTTGGATGACTGTGTCCACGATGTTCGGTAGAGGCGTTAGGAAATCGGAGCTGTAAATCTCTGGGTTGAAGAAGATCTCAGGTGCCAAGAAGCGTTCGTATCCCACGTCGACTGTCACGCTTCGGCCGTTCAAGTGGCGAACGATGTACTGCTTGAACCGGTCATCTGGCTCGCGATCGTATCGTTGAAACTCCTTCACGATGTCCGGGCAGACGTAGCAGAACTCCTCCTTGATCCGCTCCGCCGTCTTCAAGCTGCTGTCAGGCTCTCCTCGGTCGCGTAGCAGCGACTGCACAAAGTATGTGATATCTCTTCCGGCAATTGGGATCGACTTTATCGAACTGCCAATGACATATCCTTCTGCGACAGGAATGACGTGTGTGACACCCTCACCAGAATCAATCACAGTTCCGGTCAATGATCGATCTTGGACTTTAGATGATGTCCATGATGCGGCGAGAGCAAGCACGGCTTGCACGGCGATGTATAATCCTGCGCAGTTGAACGACTCAAACATGATCTCGGCGGTATTCTCGCGATTCTCGGGTGGATTGAGCGGAGGTTCGGTGAGGAGGAAGAAGTGGTCTTCGGGCTCGACTCGTAGATATTTGAAGATGCTGTTAGACCAGAAGCGTTCCATATGATCCTACAAGTTACGTTAGCTATGTTTGCGAGGTAGGTCTGGACTGCGCACCCAGTTCTCGATCTGGCCATGTCGGATTGGATAGTGAATGCCATAGCCTGCTCCTGTCAGCCATTGCGGCCTTGCAAGCCTCTGATACTTGTGCGCCTACCAGGTCCTGACGATGCCGCAAGCGCTTCATCGCCAATGAAGAAGTCCAAGTCCTCGGTGCCTCTCTTGCCAGACAAATGTCCCGTGGGCCCAGCACCTCCAGTCAAGAAGGACGGCTTGTTCGCGACGGCCGGTCTACCCGAGCCGGAGCTACCTCCCGCCTGCCCGGCTGCCTTGGTAGCGATTGCGGTGGGAAAGACGAATGAAGGAGAATCGTTGCCGGCGAAGCCTAGTTTGGAGTAACCAGTACCGCTGGGTGATGATTAGCTACAGTGGATTGATCGGGCTGGAGGCATTGGCGCATACTTGTCCATGACAACGGCTGGAGTTTGGGTCGCCATGTTGGCGGTGTTTGCTGCAGCTGCTCAAAGGTGAGGTGTTTTCGTATGGAGGTGTAGCTGGAAGATATCGGCGTCGTATGCTTGCGACTGACTTGGACCGCAGCGCAGAGCGGCAGCCTTACGCAACGACGTGGAAGGTGGGGCGCCAAGCTTCGCCGTTGAGCTGACTTCACCTGTCTCTACCAGGACCTGCCATTCTCCTCACTTGCCTTGTGGAGTCTCTGAGATCAAGTGAAGAGTGTAGCAGAGGCAAATTGAGGGCCTCCAGATGGAAAATGCTAAGTGAAGATGATGTGAGAGTGGAGTTCGGGCAGACATGCCGGTATCGCGGGAACGAAAAGCTGCTCTTTCCTTCCAACACGAGGGAAAGAGCACAGCGGACACATCATCAGCGCGGACTCGGCCTGCTCGTGACTCCAGACCTTCCCACAACGCATTCCTCTTCTCTTCTCCTGCATCGTGCCGCCACTCCCTCTTCTCCCGCACAACAACGCATTTATCCGGAGCCATCGAGGCCGTCTCGCCGACACGAGTCGCTCGTTTTATTGCCAGCATCTTCACGTGTCATGCGTTCATCTCCTACTATCTTCTGCCAGCTTCGATAGACCTACGAGAAGAATCTGGAACGGGTGACACAACGCGTGTGCAGCCCGCCCATACACGATAACATCGACATCTGCCCGCATCAAGCAGAGGACATCCACCATGTTCTCGTCCAAGGCTTCGAGGCATGCTCGGCAAAAGACTGATATTGCATGCATATTCGTACACGCTGGAGCCGGTTACCACAGCAAAGAGAACGAGATACATCACTTGCAAGCTTGCAACGAGTACGTGCAGCCAGCGCAAGGAGCATGATGCGAAGTACTGACTGCAGACAGTGCGTGCACGGTGGCAATGAAGCTCATGCAGAGCGGTGGTACCGCCGTAGACGCTGTCGAGATCGCCATCCGCGTGCTTGAAGATCGTGAGATTACTAACGCCGGGTTCGGCAGCAACCTGGGCTACGATGGGGTGGTGGAATGTGACTCCATCATGGTCGACCACTTCGGTCGAAGTGGCGCCGCAGGAGCAGTGGCTCGTAAGCATTCTTTTCTACCGAGCAGAATGGGCTCGCTGATATACCACCAGAAATCAGGAATCCCATCTCGCTGGCACGACAGATTCTCGACCACTCCACACAATCTCTCTCACTACGGCGCGTTCCTCCAAATCTCCTGGTCGGTGAAGGTGCGAGACAATTTGCCGAGGAGCACAGTATGCCAATCATGCCATTCGACTTCCTCATCTCACCATTCGCCAGGCATCGATGGCAAAAGTGGCGTGCCGACCTTGACAAGGTCGATCGGCAGAAGCGACGCGATCCTTCGAACAGCTACAGTGCCCTCTCACACGACTCGGATGCTACTCTGGCCAAACAACAAGAGGAATACACGGACACTGAGAGACAACGTCAAGCACACCAGAGCAGAGAGTTGGCATTGATGGAGGCTTTGCACAACGATGCCCAGCCCATGTCACCGCCACCTTCTGACGCTCGAGAGGAAGCAGCAGCTCCCCGTAGCAACTTTGCGGCCACCGGAGCTCCGTCCAGGAACTCGTCAGCGACATCAATTCCGTCGAACAATGATATCGGCTCGCATTTGACCTCGCAGAGTCACTCTCTCCATCCGCCAGTGTCGCTACACAGTACCGGCAGCCATCCCTATGCGAATACCTCGTCCAAAGTGACGCCTACAACATCGCCTCGCGCAAGCACTCACGATAGGTTCGACATGTTTGACGAGGATCATGACATGTCTCAGTACACGACGTTCAGCGATGACAATGCTCAGGCACTACTTGCGCCAGTAGCTGAACTGGAGCTTCCACGGGCCTGCTCCTCGCACATCGCAACTGATAGCGACACTGCTCGACTACAAACAGATGGACCACCAGACGATGCTGGTACTACATCGGCCGAGCCTGCAGGTGAGCCAAGATCTGGCCTGTCGCAGACTCAAAGCACTCGTGCTCGTTTCAATAATCTAGTACATGGTTCCTCCAGTCCCACAAAGATCACGCTGGAGGATGACGTTGATGTGGAGGATAAAAAGCAAACCACAGGATCTCAGTCGACTCAATGGTACGCGGACCCAAAGACTGCTGGCAATGTGCCGGGGCCGGCGCCAAACAATGACGAAGACCACATTACGGACACTGTGGGAGCCATTGCCATCGACATGTATGGCAATATCGCCTGCGGCGCCTCGTCTGGAGGAATTGGCATGAAACACCGTGGCCGCGTTGGTCCTGCTGCTTTGGTCGGCATCGGAGCCACTGTCATTCCCATAGAAGACGATGACGACGAGAAGACTACAGTTGCCACCGTTACTTCCGGCACTGGCGAACAGATATCTACTACCATGGCTTCCTCCGTTTGCAGCGAACGCATCTACCACAGCCACAAGAGGACGAAAAAGGGTACCTTCGAGGAGTGCATGGAAGAGAGTGCCATGCGAGCCTTCATCGAGAAGGACTTCATGGGACACCCTAGCGTGAAACACTCCGAGTCGAATAGTGCCATTGGGATGTTGAGCGTCAAGCGTACGAAAGATGGTGCATGGTTGTACTTTGGGCACAATACTAACAGCTTCGCCCTCGCGAGCATGCATTCTGATGAGAAGGTTCCCGTATGCACCATGAGTCGAAGCACGGGCAATGGGAGTATTGCGCAGGGAGGGAGACCAATTCGTTGGCGGCGAAGCAGTGGAAAGAAGTAAGGTGGAGAGATGAAGAGAACCTGGAGCAGGACTGCGCTATTCTCCTGTTTGGACCTGCATGGAACTACCTCTGAGCGGCTTTGCTTATTTGGGGCCGATGGTCCTAACAACGATGGCATGACAATACAGAGAGCTAAACTTTGATTCCTGCTTCCCTGCTGCATTCGACTTTGGTCTCGTCTTGCGACTGTTGAGTGCGGTCCCGCTCTGCCTGAACGTGACCTTTTGCTGCGGGACTGTATTTATCGCCTCAATATACATGCATCATCACACTCTCTTCCGCTTCCTGGCGATGATCCGCACTGACCAAAAGTGCGCGCAATCGGTCAAACTCTCGATCACGCCCACAATATCCCAGCGTTGTCGCTCCATCGCTCGATACGATTTTGCCGAGGGAATTTTACACCTCCACCTTCGTCCCGCCTCGGAGTCTTCCGCTTAGCGGATTGGTTTCCCGAGCCATGTTTTGGTTCCTTGGCGATGAGACAAGGACAGGTGCTGTCGAGGTCGTTGGCTAATGTTTCTGCTAGCGAATTCGATTCAATCGTGATCACAATTCTTACCATGATAATGACACCCAGGACTGGTCCACCTGAGGCTAGCAGCTTCCGTTCTGCCCTTCAAATGATACGTACGAGCAAGATCGCGGAAGAAGTCTTTGTGCAGATCGTCGCTGTAGTCCCAAAGCTCCGCGCTGATATTCTTTACAACTACCATGTCTGTTATGAAGCGTCGAGCGCCCGATGCGTTGGTTGTGCCGTTGTAGATTACTGTGATGATGTCTACGACCCACGCGACACTTGGCTCGAAACCCTCGAGGAGACAACGCTGATGCAAAGTGTCGATTATCGCGACGCGGAACGGGATGTCTTGGAGAAGTTCGCCGAGGACGTAGGCTGTGCCGAGAACGAAGTAGGCTTTGCTGCTTTCTTCGAGGGTGGCGTATTTGGAGGGGCAGACGCTGCCGTGGTAGAGCCAGTCGATGTAGAGTTGGAAAGCTTGCGGGGTGGTTTCGGGGAGAATGATGGCGTTGTTATCGTTTCGCGACCATCCAGGTTTGCAGCGTGCTTGCATGAATGGGGATGTTCGGCAGAGGCCATCTTTTTGGACGAAGAAGTGCGTTGGACGGGCTTTGCCGTCGTCGACGCGGATGGTAATGAAGGGACTCGCTGTTGTCGGCGCCATGTTGCTAGATGTTTGGTAGTGGTGGTCGTAGGCGATATTCTGCAAGGATTGCGCCTTTATTGCATTCGGTCGCTACGACTACCGGTGGGCGACTCGAGCAGGGTGCTCAAGGCAGAAGGCGCGAAACGATGGTCAGCTGGGATAAGCTCATGCACGCGTTGCATAGCTGCCAGACAGACTCAATACTTGAGGTCACCAGCAATTACTCTGAGACGCTGGACGAGGGTCAATCTTGGGACAGGAAGCAAGCAGCCGCATAGTGCAAAACGCGGCCAACGTTTGCTGCATGTGAAGAGTTCACCGGAAACCGCCAAGGAATTGCCAGACACTGTCGCATCTGAGCTCATGAAGCGGACGATTCTGCTCTCCAGGTATGCAATGTCCCAGCATCTTCTCTGGTAGCTACAAATGCGTGGCTTCAACGATTTCCCAGCGATATCTCTTCTTGCGGGATTTGATCAAAATCGGGTGGCTGCATTTTGAATGCGGACATGTCTCGGATGCGTTGGTCATGACAACATGGCGGTCTGAAGTGCTGAGCGAAGTGCGTCTGTGTCGAACATTGCTGGGTGCAAATTGATGAACACGTGTGAATGATGAAGGAGGGCGTCAAGGTGTTAGGACAGACGAGGAAGTGATTGCCAAGGCTCGCGCCACCGCCTCAGGCAGAAACTCGACGCGTGAGTGGCGACGACTCCCACTTCAACGACACGTCTTCCTCCTCCACACACTCAATCTCGACATTGCCGCTATGGACGCGTCAATAACTTCCTCGCCGCCGCGGGGCACCAAGCGCAAGGCAGATGAGATGCAAGCGCCCCGTCGTATTCGCGCCCTGCACCAAGATGTCGTAAACAAGATTGCAGCTGGCGAAATCATTGTGGCTCCGGTGCACGCGCTCAAGGAGTTGATGGAGAACGCCGTCGACGCGGGATCGACAAGTCTGGAAATTCTGGTCAAAGAAGGTGGCCTGAAGCTGCTTCAAATCACAGACAATGGCTGCGGCATCAGCAAAGATGATCTGCCCATTCTTTGCGAGCGTTTCACAACATCGAAGCTCAAATCTTTCGAAGACTTGCAGTCGATTGGCACGTATGGCTTCCGAGGCGAGGCACTGGCTAGCATCAGCCATATTGCACATCTCACAGTGACGACGAAGACAGCGGAGTCCAGCTGTGCTTGGAAAGCGCACTATGCGGGTGGCAAGCTATCACCAGCAAAGCCAGGACAGTCTGATGAGCCCAAAGCGTGTGCTGGAAGACAAGGTACCCAGATTGCTGTAGAAGACCTGTTTTACAACGTCCCCACGAGGCGACGTGCTTTCAGATCTGCCAGCGAAGAGTACGCCAAGATAGCGGAAATGGTTGGCAAGTATGCAGTGCACTGTGAGGGCGTGGCGTTCTCTTGCAAGAAGCATGGCGAGGCTGGCGCGGGCGTCGCTGTCCCGGCAAATGCCAGCGTCCGTGACCGCATTCGCATTACGCAAAGTGGGAACGTGGCGAATGAACTCATGGACTTACAGATTTCGAATGACCAATATGCTTTCAAGGCCACTGGTCTTGTCAGCAACGCAAATTACAATGGCAAGAAAACCACGATGATGCTTTTCATCAACCATCGATCGGTCGAGTCGTCCGCGATCAAGAAGGCCGTGGAGCAAACATACTCCGTGTTCTTGCCAAAGGGTGCCAAACCATTCATCTATCTCAGCCTCGAAATCGACCCAGCGCGGGTAGACGTTAATGTACACCCAACAAAGCGAGAGGTCAATTTCCTCAACGAAGACGAGATCATTGAGCTGGTTTGCGACGAAATTCGCACAGGTCTGGGCAAGGTCGATACCAGCAGAACTTTCATGACCCAGAGTTTGCTCAGTGGTGCGAAAACACCGGCTATCGCCAGGGCCACGACGATCCCCGAAATACCAACGCCTGCCGCATCAACATCTCAGCGGCCATTGAATACACAGACTGGCAGTGCGCGCAGACCATATGAGAACAACCTGGTCAGAACAGATGCCAAGACGCGAAAAATTACAGCTATGCTTCCCTCAGCGCAGCAGGCAGATTCGACTTCTCACGAACCTGCATCCGATGGCATGGAATACGAGTATACTGACAAAGAGCCAACAATCTGCCGCCTAACCACGATAAAGGATCTTCGCGCTTCGGTGAGGGAGAGTATGCACAACGAATTGACTGATGTGTACTCAAACCACACATTCGTCGGCATTGCTGACGAGGCTAAACGCATCGCCGCTATTCAAGGTGGGGTCAAGCTCTTTCTCGTCGACTATGGGATGACTGCCGCGGAATACTTTTACCAGCTCGGGCTTACAGACTTCGGTAACTATGGCACCATCAGATTCAATCCTCCGCTAGCTCTGTCGGAGCTACTCCAAATCGCAGTGGAGCAGACAAAAGCTTCGCAGCCTACCGACATCGCCATTGAGTGGGAAGAAGTTGTTGCGACAGTGACCGATCAGCTGGTCTCTCGCAGAGATATGCTTTCGGAATATTTTGCGCTCGAAATAACTCCAGAAGGCGATCTTTTGACCATTCCTCTTCTTGTCAAGGGCTACATGCCGTCAATGGCGAAGCTGCCCAACTTTTTGCTTCGTTTGGGTCCCCACGTGGACTGGACTGACGAGAAAGGATGTTTCCAGAGCTTCCTTCGAGAACTAGCGAGCTTCTATGCACCAGAAGCTTTGCCACCAGAGCCCGAAGATGGTAGCGCCGAAGACGAAGACATCGCTGAGCGCCGTCGACATCTTCGTCGCGCACTAGAGAACGTGCTGTTCCCCGCCTTCAAGGCGAGGCTGGTGGCGACGAAGAGTCTTCTGAAGGGCACAGTTGAAGTCGCCAACCTCAAGGGACTGTATCGGGTCTTCGAGAGGTGCTGAATTGTAGCCTAGCAATGGTGCCCCGGCGTGCAGGACTGCGTGTATATTGAGCAGTATTGTCCATGTGTGCATCATACCACACGAGCTGCACGCATCTCAGTTCTCAATCAAAAGCACTTGTCTGAAGCTACTACTGCCATGCACGTTGCTGAGATGCATGATGATGATCGCAGGCAGTATCAACAATATAGTGCTGTACTGATTTGCAAGGCATCTGGCAAGGGCTGCCGAGGTGGCGTGTCCAATCAAAGAAGCAATGTACTGCGATGGAGTAGTTAGTCGCTCTCTCCTGTGGGCACAGTGGTAACAGGCCTCGGCACGATTCACATCTCCGCCTTCTTCATTGGCTCAGCTGCGCCTGCTACATTGGTATGAAGATCTGCATCCGCCCTCAAAAATCCCCTCCTCGAAAAAGCGGACGGCGCACCGTCTCTCGTTGGTTGGTCCCTTACTGACGCCTCCCGCTCCACCATTTCGTGTCGCGTACGCCACACAACGTCAAGCAGCAAGCCGAGGCAAGCCACCGACAGAGCTTGTCTTGCGGCAGGCGCTCCCAAGAAGCCATGGCGACGCCTTCGCGTTCTGTACGAGCATGTTCGGCTAACCAGGCACCTTCTGATGTTTATGTACTTTTATGCAAAGTACGACATACTCGAAGCATTGTAAATTCACACAGGTCAGCGCAGTGGTAGTGAGCACCCAGCAGCGATAATGTGGCACAACGACAACATCGATACCTGCGCCACTTCCCAAACAGCCATTCCCCAGATGTCAATCTAGAAGGTGTGGATACCAGAACTTCTTGCCCGGCAGTCATAGCGTATGCTACAGAGGTAGGGTCGGATTCCCGTTGTGCACGTTAGAGAGGCGTAATACAGACGATTTAACTGGTGCACTCGGCTCAGGTACTAGTTTGCCTCCAGGCCTCTACGCATCGCGATGCAAAGCTGATCGAGAATTCGGACTGTTCGGGACCCCAATTTTAGTGGCGGTCCAGTGCGACGCTGGTGGTGAACCAGCTGCGACGTCCGAGGCTGAATGCCACTTTGAAGTCTAAAAGAAGCTTAAACGTCGATCTCCTTCTTGTTCTGGTTGACCTCGTGGAGAACGTCTCCTGCCGCGTGAGCCTGAATTCATGTCTATGGGGTAGAAGCGAACCAAACAAGGGCTTACATCGACAGATAGCCTCAACGCCTCTCCGTCGATGGCTGATCCGGTGCTGCGAACGACCAACCAGAAGCAATGTATTTGCAAACAAGTCCCGAGCACTGTCGCTGCACGCCTTGTGATGGCCTACGGCCAAGCTTGTGTCATCGACCAATGCCTGAGTGGTTCTTTCCCATGAAGCGGCACCAGTTGCACGCTTCCCCGACATCAGCGAACTCAATACCCTGCCAGCATGAGGAGCAATAAGCTGCCTGGCGCGTCCCTCGGTGTACCATCGTCACTCGATGCAGCGATGGACATCTATAAGTATTCTTGGTGATCTGCACTTTCTATTCCTCTGACCCAGCGCACTTTTCTTTATTCAACGTTGCAAGATCTACCATTCGAGACAATCGCAAACATGAAGGGCGCCATCTTATCATCGCTCGTCGCTTCGGCGGCGGCGTTCCCATTTGTTATGGATGTTCCTGGTGTCGACAGCACGGCGATCCAGGCAGAGCGAAAACGTATTCGACGACAGCAACCTGGACAAGGACCTGGCTCTGCAGCAGAATGCCCATTCAACGCCAACCATGTGCCTGCTGCTCCGATCACTTCGCAGTACCCATACAACAATGCGAAGAACGGAAAGAAGGGCAACGAGAAGGGAGGATACCAAGTGCCTGCTCCTGGTGACACCGCTCATCAGTTCGTCGCACCAAACCCACAGACCGATATCAGAGGACCTTGCCCAGGCCTGAACGTCGCAGCGAACCACAACTTCTGTAGGATTCGTCTCAACAGCCTCAATAATGTGTACTAACGAGTGAATCTCAGTGGCCCACGACGGTATCACAACCTTCAACGAGCTCGTTGATGCTCAGCAAAACATTTACAACGTCGGCTACGATCTGGCGAACCTGCTGGCTCTCCTCGGTCTCACCCTTACCGACGGTGATCTCGTCACCATGAAGCTCTCGATTGGTTGCGACGCCACTTCAAGAACATCTTTCAACCCAATACTCACTGGCTCTGAGCCTGGTCTCGACGGCCACAACAAGTTCGAGGCAGACACATCGTTGACTCGTAACGATTACTTCACTGGCAAGGGCGACAACTTCCGATTCAACGGCACTCTCTTCGGCATGATGACTGAGACCACTGGCGGCAACTACAACTTGGAAGGCTTGGCTAAATACCGTGAGCAGCGATGGTTCCAGTCGAGAGATGAGAACCCCAACTTCTACTGTAAGGCATCTGCAATACTGATATCTTGTGATACAACCGCTAACACCTGCCACAGTCGGTCCCTTCAGCTTGCTGCTGTTCGGCGCCGCCTCGTTCTTGTACGAGCTGATGCCTTCCGGCACTCGCGGCTATGCTCCCGACTTCGAGACCATCTCCTCTTTCTTCGGTGCTCAGCGCGAAGCCGACGGAACTTACACCTTCAACAACGCTGAGCAAATCCCACCAAACTGGACCAACCGTGTTGACCCATACGACAACGCCAAGGTTGTCGCGGAGATTTTGAAGATGTACTTGCTCCACCCAGTGGAGTTCGGCGGTAACACTGCAGATGGTACCTTCAACGTCATCAACTTCTCCAACATTATCAAGGAGGGCAAGCTTGAGCCAAACTTGGATCCAAAGGTCGCTTCTTGCTTGCTGTACATGCTTGCGACTGAGCGTGTGCCTTCATACTTGAACGGCATTCTTACACCTTCGGTTGAGGCCTTGTCTCTGGTTCTGACCAAGCTGTCTGGAACTAGCTTTGCCAACTTGGGTTGCCCACGCCCACTTACGAAGTAGGAGCGCGAACCTACTGGAGGAGAATAGATGGAGCCAAATTTGCTTCCCCATAATCTAGAATGTGGTTGCATCGAAGCATCGAAGTTCCGAAGGATACCTTGTAAATATGATATGAGAAGTGTATGTTTTCATGGACATAATTTGCCAACACACATTCACGAATGATACTATCTCGCTACGTTGTATACCGCCACCTCTTCTTCTCAAAGCTCTGTCTGGAGATTTCGCGCCTCTGTCGCGCATCACTTATCGCCTCGGCATGTTTTTGCGCAAAAGGCAGAACAGCCTCGACGATCTTCTGTCTAGCATCATAGTGACATGGCTCCTTGCCTGCCCCTCACCGGAAAGTATTTCAGAGAATAGAGCCAGTGTCTTGCTGTGTGTCAGACAGCTTACAGATCTGAGATCTTGCTGCAGCCTTCAAGCGTGTTGCTCTGCCAGCGCAGTGGTTTCCAAAAGAGGAAATGTGCTCTGGTACGAAGTGACAGCGCCCGGTAAGGTCACGAGATCCGGCGATCGATCTTCATGTATGTGATACTCTTGTTCCTTCACCTGTGCTTGATGAATTAATTGTAGACTGATGCGAGGTCAAGATAAGAAGTGGTGGCGACCACGCGAGACGTTAATGCAAGCAATTCTGAGCCGCAAGATCTTCTTGGGCGGCGTTTCGTGGCGGGTGCTTGGTTCTTTGGTATGTAGCGGCATATACCGTTGGTAGACGGAATGGGAATGGTAGGTAGGGTGGTGCGATCGCCCGCGCTTCATGCAGAAGCTGGAGAGCGGACGAGAGCTGGTGAGAACTGGAGAGGTTTGCTGAGGAGATTACGGTGTGTTTGGGAGGTGGAATAATGAAGGGAGGTATGTGAACTGAGGACTGTATATGAATCCGAATGGATGGCACAGGAATCCGACCGTGACCTCGCGAGAATGCAGTCCTCGGCGAAGAGCTCTTCGTTCTCGGTGGCTCGTTCGGTTGCATTTGCCGATAAACATAAAGAGGAATCGCAGCTTGCGTCCTTTTATCAGGTGGTAACGGCATGTATTTTGCCAGTTTCCCAAGAGTATCGTGGAAGCGCTTATTTGCGCCGTGGTACCTTCCTGCTCGCCGCACCACAATCGACCGTCGTAGTTTCGAGCAGTACGTCGCGAGCTACATATGCAAGCGATAGAGCTCTTCTCTCGCATTGAAACAACGCAATATGTGTTAAGATCAAAGTGGCGTCTGCTGATAGAACGTGAGGAAAGAGAGGAAGGCCGGCTTTTGCAGAGAAGGAGATCGGGTAATCTTCGGCCCGGTCCAGGCCTTCGAGTGAACCTCTCCAAAGCTTGTGAAACCAAAATAATTCTCGACGCGACAACAAACGATTCCTCTCACAACATTTCCCTATAAACATGGCGGACGCGCAACTCTACGAAGAGACCTTCCAGGTCACGACCCTGATCGACCAGACCTACGATCGCGTCCACCGCCTTCTTGGAACGTCCCACGACAGCACCACCTCGATCACACTCGACATCAACAGCGAACTGTACCCTATCGGCAATGGCGAATCGTTTAATATGCTAGTCGCCAGCACGCTGAATCTGGATGGCACGAAAGATGAGGCGCAAGGATGGAGGCCGAAGAATGATGCGCCGAGCCTGGCGGACATGTGGGATTACGTGTGTTATGGGAAGGTGTACAAGGTGGAGGACCCGGAGGACGGGGATCGGATGTGAGTATTCTGACACGGAGACCGGATTTGGAGGGTGGAAGTGCTGATTGAGGCAATATAGAAAGGTGTACGTGTCGTTTGGTGGCTTGCTCATGTGCCTAGATGGGCCGTACAAGAAGTTGAGCCCGCTGAAAATTGAGTATGTGTATATGCTGCTCAAGAAATGAGAGGGATGAGCGAGGAAGAAAACATGCGCACGTTGCGAAGGACATGCTCGAGAGTTGAAGGGAAGGGCCGAATTGATGGGCAAGAAGAGGTGCCATTGGGAAGCCGGTCAAAACATAAGCTGGACGCGATCGGGAGCGTGATCAGGAACGCGACATTCCACGACGCGCATATCGCGACGATTCCACTCTCGGCAGCTCGAAGTGCCATGGATGTTGAACCCTGGACCTCCGTCACAAGCATCGGCGAGACCACGCAAGAAGAGCGAGGAGAGGGATGAAGCTCACACTGAATCTAGCGATCAGTAGAACCAGGGATTCGAGTGTCCATGTCCAGGCGATGAGAAGATAGCAAGCCATAGCAGATACCGACAAACGGTCCACTAATGGCACGTTAACAAGACGAACACGCATCTTACCATCATTGAACTGTGTGTTGAACAGGCGCTGTGGTGAACGTGAGTGGAGGAGCGGACTACCATCGGTGCCCGAAGCCCGCGAGGGTCAACTTCACACTGCATTGCGACGACAAGCGCCCATGCAACAAAGTGTTCTCATGGTGACTATTCGGCCTCCCTGCTACTGTTCAAGACGTGTTTGAGTCAGTGATCTTGACTTTGATAGCTCACGCGAGACCATGCTTCTTCTTATCGATAGTGAGCGATTGTGCTGGACTCTCTGATCGTATTCGTATTCGAGTTCTCCTTCTTGAGGGCTCTGCAGAATCAATATCGCCTCTGATACGCGAAGCACTGCCTACGATTGCAATGCGGTACAGCAAGACGGCAGATTGCTGGCGTAGCCTGGCTATGCAACTAATGTCGAGTTGTACAAAGTTGTGCTTTCGGCAAGTGTCTGCCGAAACCCAATGAAGACGCATATCGCGTCACTCGCGTGAAGTGGCCGGGCATGCCACCTGCCTCACCACCGCTTCCTTTCTGCTGACACACTTCACGAATACGACAAACACCTCGGACTCCGGCGGACACGTATCGCATGGTCAGAGCCATGTCGCACGTCCTCCTCGCACCGCCCGCAACGAGATAACGACCGCGCCCGAGCACCCGAGGCCGTCTTGGGCCACTGTTTGTGGAGCGATCAGGCAGCGAAAGACGAGATGGAAGCGGTCAACAATGTCTCCTACATCCCGTCAGCAATGGACTTGCTGCTCGTGGTCCCGCGGCTTGCTCAGCGAGCCGGGAACTTCGCCCTGTACCACATGCCCGAAGCTGTGGACAACATCGCCGGCAAGATCTGGAGCGGCAGCATGATACCCGATCCCACCACCCACCATACCATTGCCAACTCCACCATATCCAATGCCGGCACCGCCTTCGTCCAAACGACAGCATCGGCTCTGGAGTCTTCCCTCAAGGATGCCTTCACGCAGGGCGGCGACGAGTCGGGCTCGTTCTTAATGGGAGTTGCGGCTGGCATAGGGAAGCTGAAGAACTTTGGGGGCATCTTCTCATACATGACTTCGCGATGGGCGTTGACGACATTCACCGCCGCCGTGTTGCTCAATCGCACGCAGTTCTATGCTTCATCCCGCGAACACCTGCGGTTGCGCTTCCACATGCGCCTCGCGCTGTACCTCATCCCAATCCTCGCTTTCCTGACTCAGATGTTGCACATCCTGCAGGCTCTGAGATGCCAGACTTCTCCAGACTTTCCGCAACTACGATATGGTGATCCATTGAAGAATCTCACAATCGATTTCGCTGCAGAAGGAGGCTTCTTGTACCGCTTAAGCTCGACATTGCTGTTCTGGCAAGACGATGCTCAATGCTGTCATGCCAGATCAATGTCCCTCGTTGGCATGGGCGATGACAAGAGTGCTTTGCGGGGATCCATGTCCATGCTCTACTGGTTCTTCCTGACTTTGTGTACGAGTCAGCTTTTCGAGACCTTGGCATGCGCTTTGCAAGGCAGAATTCCCAAGCCGGAAACGGGCATGACGATTTTTGAGCACTCTCTGGCATTTGCCGAATGCGAAGCCATGATCAGTAGCGCACTCGGGTTCGGCGTGTTTGGTTTATCGAAGAGCGGAAGTTCTGGCTCAACGACTAGTTCTGGCCCTCTTCTGAGCAGATCTGAAATCATGCAACGACTAAATGTGCCTCCAGAAGTTCTGCTGGTATGTCTGATATCCTGCTTCAGCCACATCAGCAGTGCCTCTCTGGCTGTCGCTGGTATTCGAGACAAGGTACGGCTCGTGAACACGGCTGTTTGGGCATGCTGTTATATGTCCGCTCTCATCTGGAGTTTTACCAAGATCTTCATTGGCGATGCCGACGACTCGGATCTTGGCTTTCTCAGATTCCCAACAGTCATGCTTGTAGGCTTCGTTCCTCACATCACAATACTCACCGGCATCTTGGTCTGTGGCGCTATCTATGGAATAGCTTTCTTAGTGACTGCGTTCTCCATTCCGCGCGAGACAGCCGAGAATCTATCTCTGAGGCAACGTTTCGCCTGGGCATACAACAATCTCCAGGCCAATGTTCAATTCTCGCAAAGCTCAGCAATTCGCATACAGATGTCGGAGGACGTCTACACCATGCTACTCAAAATTGGCTTCAATGTATTAACTGCAGCCAGCGAAGCAGTCTACCTGAATGAAGGCAGCCGCATACACATCGCGCCTATGACTTGGCTCGAGCAAAAGCGCATCGATGAGTTGGCATCGGAAATGGATCGACGCGTAACTCCAGCTGTGCCTTCGGAGCTTCTCGACTCCGGTATTGCCAGAGGCGTCAACTTCGTCGATCATCAGAATATTGCAATTAGCCAATCGCCGTATGCACGAGAGCGCAAGTCGAAGCCTGCAAAGACTGGAGCCGAGAAACAGAACGCCGCCGAAATGGACACCGGATTGGGCATAACACAGCGTAGAAGCCGCATGCAATTGACTTTCGACTTCCTTGCCGGGATAATGGGCCTCACACTCAGTCTGCAAGCACACATCTTGCTGGGCTTGCTGCGCAAGCTAGGCATTGAGCGTCGGCCTTCATGGTTGCTGAAAGTTGCGGGCATCGCGGAGGGCCAACGAAAACCTTCGGCACATTTTCGCAGAAAGCGGTCGGACCCCTTGGATTTCTACGTGCTGGGCGACGACGGTAGCCTGAAACTGCCACTGGACAACAACGTCGATGTTGAAGTGGAAACTAGACGCATGATGATGCGAAGAGGCATCTACGAGGACGAACAGCACCTCAGTAACGATCTCTACAAGTGGTGGAGAGGTGGAGGCTGGTATGGCGAGCTCGATTCTAGCGGTGACTATGCCGCTAGTGTTGCCGACGACGACGATGTCACGAGCGTGATATCTATGAGCACGAATGCTAGCACCAATGGCGACGAGGATTCGGATCGCGGAAGGAGGACTCCTACTCAAGAAGACCCATATGGCGGCCGTTTCAGCAGAGAGTCTTCTGTCACCACGGACGGTGGCGTTGATTTAAGCTCGCTTTCGAGGTTACTCAACCCGCAGAACTCGACTGATCGAGAAGAGGCCAGGCTACTGTCATACAGCTTGCAGTCTGATCGTCCCATGACGCGGAGTCAGTACCGTCGTAATCAGGACCGCACTCGAGCAGAGCTCCTCACCGGCCTGCGCAGCAGCTCGTCTGCCAAAGAAGGCAATTTCCCATCCTTATCCAGTCCTGAAGACGAAGAGCGCGACCTCGAACACTTCATCCTCTCCCAACGTTCGAAAGCCAAAGCTCGGGCGAAACGTGCTGGCACCTGGGAAGCGGGCGCGGAGGGCATGGGCGAAGGCGGACCGCAGTGCGTGGTGTGCCAGTGCTCTCCTCGCACGATACTGGTATGGCCTTGCGGATGTTTGAGTATGTGCGATGATTGTCGTGTTGGCTTAGCGGCGAGGAATTATACAAAGTGCATTTGCTGTCGCACAGACATCGCGGCGTATTCGAGGTTATATGTACCTTAGGTCTTGGACATTCTACGGCAGCGCAGGCATTAGAGAGCGTGTTTTTGAATCGATGCATATCTCACGGTGTCACTACTTTTCGTGTCTTTGTCCAATTGGGTAAGTGAGACTTCAGCTACCAATTACGCTGAACGAAGCAGGAGTGGACACAGATTGCGTCGATTGAAGAAGTACTGTCATAATTCATTTCGATATACTGTCATCTGCTCTCGACGTGCTGTTGTTTCCTGTCGGTGTACTGTTGGTATCTGGCAATAAAGCTGCCGCTCTTTTTGCGGCAACCTGTCTACGTGACATTCAGCACGATGGAGTTGAACCTAATAACTTCCCGCGCGATAGGCCGCTGGGCTGGGCACATTGGGCTGGATATACCTCCCATAATTCGACTTTTCTGTGTTCCAGGTTGTGGATGAGTCGACTGTACTGGTATTGCTAACGAGTTGATCGGCTGTAGACCTCTGGGAGTGCAATGATGTCCAGAGTGGTTGTATGCCCTTGCCCCAGAGGCGTCTTGCCAGTCCTGCTGTTGCTGGCATGCAGCATGTGATGACAGAGGCGTTGAGTTCGACTACGCCTAGTAGTCCAGCTGGAGAGAAGTCGTAGGTGGGGTTTGTCGTGTTTTCGGTCTGCTTGAGGAGGACTATGCGGACTACGCTGCATGCGGTGACTAAAGCGCCGATTGCGAAGGTTGCGAGTAAGCTACAGCGAGATGATTAGTTCGAGATCTTTCGCCGAGATGTGTCACATTGAGGAGAAAACGATACATACCCTAACTTGCGAGGCCCTGATACTCTGAGTTTCATAATTCGTGATATCGGCATAATTAGAACGGCGAGATCGAGTACCAGATTGACAGAAGCGAATCCATAATGAAGCCCTGTCGAATTCAAGCACGTTGCCTGGGGCTTGAGAGTGAGGTCCCAGTACGCAGCAATAGGTCGGCATGCGAGTGTCACAGTGGTACACGAGACAATGAGCGCAATGGACAACATTGCCGCGAGACCATAGCAGGTGAAATGGAACCAGGTACGACCGTCGAAAGGGGGCCAGATTCGCAGATACAAGCAGACCAAGCTAAGTTTGGTGCCGAAGATGACCATAAAGAGTGCGACTTGTCCAGCGAGGAACCACTATTGAATTATGGTTTAGCATGTCTACGGGTGGTTGAGGGACTGATGCTTTCGGTACCTTGAGATATGTCTTGATCTGTAATGGTGACAACTCGTACAAATCCTGCCCAGACCCATTCCTGACAGTATATTGTGACACAACAAACATGGCGATCGTGGGAATGACCAGTAGCGCGACGATATAATCGTCCGTTTTATAGCCGGCGCCTGACAAGGCCGGGCAGCGTGAGAGCATGCGAGCAATCACAAAAGCCATGGCCAGGGAGAACAAGATAGGAGCCGCATGTCTGGTATAGTGAGATCGATTCCTGATCGGTTGGTTACAAGCGTCGGCTCGATACTTGGCCGCTTTGAGCTGGTCTGCAAAGGCACAGGTTGAAGTCACACAGTTCGTCAGGGCCTGGCTCATTACAACATCATTGCAGTAGCATGAGTTCTGAGGCAGACATTGGAATTCCGTGAGAATCTTGACGCCGCATTCTAGGGCGCATTGCGGCGGAGCGGCCGTGGTGATGCTGCTTTGGGGTAGAGCCTCTCCCAATACGGTGTATGGGAGGACGAAAGCGAGGAGGAGCGAGGGATCGAATGCGAGCATAGTGCCTGAAGAGAGGCGCGAGAGTTCTCCACCTCCCCAGGCACATCCTTACTGATCATCTTATGTCTTGCAGAGATGCGGAGAATTATTGCACGACTCGTGAGTGAGTGCCGAGATCTTGTATTTCTGTACGGTCATGACTTCGCATGCAGCGATGGCGCGCAGCCAAGATGCACTCAAAGCACCGCTCGTATCGGGCGACTGCTGCGTTGTGTAGAGGACGGCCCTTCTTCACTCCTTCTTTCGTCAGAGTGCCGACGGGGAGCTGCGCGGACCGTTGCGGGAGGCGGCCCGTTCGAGTCAGTTCTCACTTGACCTTATTCGTGCCTTGCACAATCTTCCCAATCTGCAACATCCGTCGGTATACCGAATCTACAAATAGAAGAACTCTAAGCAGACCTCACTCGAGCCGCAGTCGGGACGGCACATCCGGTTTGATCAACGTCGACTGCCCTGTACAACCTACTCGTGGAAGTGTCAGTCGTGCGAAATTTACCAGAGACCTATAGAGTCATCGGAGTAGTTCCCGAAATACGAATACCAAGGAGTAGTAGATCAGTTCGACCCTCTCTCCACGAGAAACGACTCGCTGTAGCGTTCTGCCAAGGCGTTGCTTCTATGACTAGCTCTGCTCCAACCAGCCAATCGCCATATATACCTCGAAGCTTCGCACTGATTTCGAGCGTCTCATCTCCATCTTTCTGAAGATGCATCGACAGAAGAGGAGTCTTTAGCGTTGACTTGCACTCGTCTACAAGATACTGTAGCAGTGTCATGACACGGAACCTCCAAAGAAGTGTCAAGTAGCATCAAATGCTGAAACAACAGTCTAGTGATCAATCGTGCTTCAAGTGTCAACTGTGATCCTCATTTGGCTGGTTCGACTATGAGATACCCTCCTGAAGATATTGAGCTGTAATAATACTCTCTGCGGATAACAATCCGTACATTGACTAAAACGTGCGATACTCCAACTACGAATTGTGAGAGATGTCACCAGTCAGCTGGACGATCTTTCTGGCCTCTCTTGTTGCAAGATCTGCAAGGAGCAGAACTGCCCAGCTCCCCACACAAGTTCGAACTGCTGCAAGCCTCCCGCTAAGGCATTTTTATGACTAGCTCTTCTCCAAGCAAGCTGCCGTCATCAACGCCAAGAAGCCTTGCGAAGGACTAGCGCAGCCTCTCTCTACTCTTCTGAGGGATGCAAGGTGGCTGGTATGACTACGAGATACCTGCATTGAAGTATTGGGAATGCGCAGATCGTCTGTCCACGACAAGCAGCTTTCGACCTTTCGACCTCCACTGTGTCAGATGTGCAATCTGACGAAAACATGTGAGATCGACACCGCCGATAAGCTCGATGCCCCCTCAACTTGGTCGCGATGTTCAGATGCTATGGACGGTTACCTTACACCTATAATTGCGCAAAGAGAGCGCACCATGTCGGGAGAATGTCCAAATTTTGAGAAGAGCATCTGTCACAGTGTCGTACACATGTCTCGTAGAGTTCAATCATTGCCAGCTATTGGTCGCGTATCCACATACGGAGCTGTGGCGAGAAGTGACCCGTCGGGTTGCCCACTCTTCCCTCGGCCCAGTGATTATCCATATTCTGCCTCCAAAACCATTGATGATCCATGGGATACATGTTGCCTTGCCAGAATAGCCAGTTGTCACCTGGCCATTGTTGCGCCCAAGGAGAGGCGTAGTCTGCTGGTGGCCACATATCGTACTGCGGATAGTTGGTGCCTTGTGGGTAGCCCCACCCACTATAAAGCTATGTTCGAGTTAGTCATCAAGTTCTAAGGCGTTGCACGTCTTGAGAGAATATACACTTTGGAAGGGCACGTAATTGGGATCTCGTCGCGCGACTAAATGGGTTGGTATGAGTTCCCCGTTGATATACCATTCTCCGCTTGGCATGTTGAGCGAAGGAAGGCTTCTGCTGTCAAAGAGCAACTACGCGGAGAGACCAGGGGTAGTCGAATCGGACTGTCGTTGTTGCTGCTGTTGGTTAAAAGTAATCACGACTTGGAAACAACAATAAAAGAGCGTGATATATCTACAGCCGGCAAGCGTCTGTGGTGAACATTGTGAGTGGCACTCGTGTGTCAATCATCAGTATGACGAGCCACTGAGACCAGCTCTGCACAGTGGGAATATTGTTAGCTACAGCCACGAGGGCTGTCTTGAATGACTTTGAAACAGTTTGTGGTCTCTACATGTCACTCATTGCCCTCGCATTGGTGTTGAACATGGAACACCCACGCAGCATTGCCCGTCGAAAGCTTCCATTTGGAGCAAATGCGTTATCCACTACTACGCTGTTAAAAACGAATGGCAACAAATTAATGATGCAAACATGCACAATTACAACCCCTATATGTCCTTCAACCAGCCATCACTTTGGACCCCTTACCACTCAGGTATAGGCCACCATTGATCCCACACATACTCATGATTCCAGTACCAAGGGTCTTGGATGTTATACATATGTCCATCGTTGAATTCCCACGTATTAGACGGGAACCATCCTTGGAACATGGGCATCATGTTTGGACTTTCAGATGCCCAGTCATCGTACCGAGGGTAATCCGCGCCTTGTGGGTAGACAAGGTTGGACTGCAGCCCTAACTACAACTCGTCAGATCAATGGCAAGGTGTTTGGCTCAGGTATGAAAGTTTTTACGCTTTGGAAGGGAACGTAACTTGGGTCTCGACGGACTACCCAATTGCTTGGGACCAGCTCTCCGTCGATGTACCACTCTCCTGTCGGCATTTCAGATTTGAGAGTCGACCAAAGATCGGGGAGGTCAGTGATCTCCGCAGCGTTTGAAAAACGCAGGAGCACCTTCAGAGATCATGCGAAACACTATAGACGCTGGCATTACATTAGTGAATGTGTTCTAAGCAAATACCAAGGACGTGTCATCTAGCAACGTGCAATGAGAATAGTATATGTGCCACCACGCGACTATGAAAATCTCTATTCAATCAAGAAATTGTTGCCTCGCCACACCTCTACCAACGCCGCAAGATGGCCACCCATCGCAAACGTTGAAATCATTGTTGTGCTAGACCATTATAGTCCTGCCAGTGCTCCGTTGAGCACAGACAACTTCGCATCTCCATCAGCAGACGTAAGTTCTGCAAGAACTTTGTTGAATAGGCCACCCACCCTCTCCACCACATTAGCTCCGAGAGCTCGACTATCCCACTCCAGCTTGATGCGATGACCACCGGCCGCTGTCTTTTGTACTTCCACATACAGGGCATAGTTGAAGGTCATGTAGACTTGACTCTGTGCCATAACGATCCATCGCATGTGGTTCACATCCGAACCAGCTGGGGCAGGATCGAAAGGCTGGTAGCAATAGAGCATCTTGGCCATGCCGCCTTTGTTCGCTCGATCCCAGCCAAGGGTACGTTGGTAGATATCATCCAGATTGACGTCTCCGTGCTCTGTAGTGTCCCAGAAATCGGACTGTGTTGTCTTGAGAAATTGGCCGATAGTGTTCGATGCGCTTAACTTCGAACGAAGGGCAAGAAATTTGCACATGTACCATTGACGGTTTGCGGGTTTGCGATGTCAGCGTTACGACCAGTGATCAGATTGTCGACCAGAACATCGGTCGCGGAAGTGATGCTTCCAATCACCAGAGCGTTGACTGCTTGGAAGACGGTAGATGCTGTGACACCAAATCGCAGAGCAATGGTATCCACGTCGGCAGTGATAGTAGCGAAGGCTTTGCTATCTGTAGTGAGTCGTTCAGGTAAGCCTGGCGGTGAGATGTAGTCTTGAAGCAGCTGCTTCCAATAACCCAGGCTTTTGTTGCGATCTTCCTGCGCCACCCATTCAATATAGTTCCTAAACGGATTCACGTCTGGAAGCACAGAACCATTGCGTGCCAATGCTGTGAACTGCTCATCAAAGATTCGAAGCAGCGTTCCGTCGTAAGATCCATGGCTGACTTTGATGCAGAGTGATAGTCGGCCCGTTGAGCTGTGGACGAGCAGCTTATAGGCGATCATAGCCTTTCCTACCGTAAAATCGCTCTTGCGCAAGTCGTCAATGAGGGCTTTCTTTTCATCTTCTGAGCCATATGTGGTCGCGCTCCAGTCAAGCGTGGACGTTTTCAATACGATCTGTAAATATGAGTTAGCTGACTGCAAACGTGCTGTGGACCAAGAAAGTATCACTTACTTGATACCATTTCATTTCGTGAGCTGAAGACACCGGGCAGTAAGTGGCTCGCAGTATCTGGTTGCGCGCTGTCAGGCTCTGTGTCACGCGCAGCCAGTGCTCTAGATCGAAATCAGAAGGAAGGTCACGGCACACGACAAGGTTCCAGTATTGTTCAGGTTCGAAGCCTCGAGAAAGGAATTCTGACTGGCCAGGACCACAGGGATAGGCATCCTCCACATCGCCTTCATAGTTAAGACCCGCTTCCTCAATGGCGTACTTGACCGGTTCTGGTATCTCGAAGACTTTTGTTCCCTCGATCGAAGCATTGACAACTAAAAGATTCAGGTGTCGAGCTTGGTCGGCCAGAAGTGGATTCGCAAGAATCTTGGCAACAGAGACACCGTATCCCATCCGGCGACATTCCGCTGCGACGTTGATGGCGGCGATGGAGTCGCCCCCAAAAGCGAGGAAGTCTGAGTTGGCGCCAATAGAGCTTATGGGACTGTCAAGCACTGCCGCCCATGCTTGCTGTAGAACAATCTCCTCGGCAGTGGAAGCCGATAGGAACTGCGACTTCGGTACGCTTTGTGGACTGTACGACGCCACTTGTGTCTTGTCGAGTGCTTCTGCATATGCTGTGAGTTGCTTCCTGTTTGCCTTACCAGAAGGCAGGGTTGGGAATGCCGTGTATGGCAGGAACAGAGCTGGCATCATGTAATGGGACAGGGTGCCCGCTTCCAACTTTTGCGCCAGACCTTTGATAGTGTCCAGACGCTGTTCGGTACCTAGAAGGTTCGGCAAGCCAGCTTCTCTGTCGCCTTTGAAGATGCAGAAAGCGACCAGTTGTCGTTTGTGACTGAGCTCAGCGACCGTCACCACGACGGCGTCAACTTCTCCAGTGCGCTCAATGGCATTTTCGATCTCTCCAAGCTCGATACGAAAGCCGTTGAGCTTGACCTGATTGTCTTTTCGTCCGTAACAGCTGCGGACGTACGTGTCAGTAGTGTATGATGAGGAAGGAGAAGGGTTTCTTACACGAGCGAACCATCCTGAGCCCATGATGCAAGGTCTCCAGTGCGATACCATCGCTCGCCGTTGGCAAGCTCAACGAAAGATAGCCTGGTCTGCTCAGCCCGGTTGAGGTAGCCATTGGCTAGCTGAGGTCCAGCTACGCAGAGCTCACCGACCTCGCCATCGGCCACCGGATCAATGCTTGTCGCATCTGGTCGCACGATGAGAGCCTGGACATGCAGCATGGGGTACCCTATACTGTTCAGATCCCCATCTGGTTGGACTTCAGAAACTGTCATCAAGATGGTTGCCTCGGTTGGTCCATAGCCGTTGTACACATCGACTTTCTCCGCCCAAGAGAGAATGTTCATGTCGATCTTCTCTCCGCAAACATTGAGGACCTTGAGGCCAGGAACATCAGCCGGTCCATGCCTGATCAGCTTCGTGATGGTGGGCGTAAGCATGACCTGCTTGACGTTCATTCTATTGATGTGTCCGGTAAGATCAGAGAGGATATCATCCTGCGGTGCCACGCATAGTGTGCCGCCCGTGGAAAAGATAGTGAACACATCGTAGTACGAAGCATCGAACACGTAGTTCAGCACCCAGAGTGCAACCCAGTCCGAAGTGACGTGCGTGGCTTCAACCATGCCTATAGTAGCGGCCACGACTGCAGAGTGAGGCACCAGAACACCCTTGGGCAATCCCGTAGAACCTGATGTGTATATGGCGTAAGCCGTGCTGCCGGGTGAGAGGCCAGCATCGCTGATGTCTTCGCTCGAGTAGTGTTCGAGGTACAGATCTGACAGTACGATCACATCGCAGCCGAAGTCGTGACAAGCCTGTTGGTGTGTAGTATCCGAGACTACGCGCCGAGCAGCGACATCTTTGATTATAAAGGCATTCCGTTCGCGAGGATTGGCCGGATCCATAGGTGTAAAAGCCGCGCCAGCTTTCAGAATGCCGAGTATGGCAATGAGGACGTCCCTCGACTTCTCCATATACAGTGGAATTAGTTCACCAGGCGTAACGCCCTGATCAGTGAGCCATCTGCAGAACTTGTTGGATGCTGCATTTATCTCAGCGTAAGTCCATTCTTGACCATCGCTGTGGCGCACAGCGACCTTTGAAGGCATTTCAGCTGCGACGTCCTCAAAGGCAGCGTGTGCAAGACCAAACTCGGGTGCGGGGGCGGGTTGAGCGCTCGGGAGCACAATGTACTCATCGCAATCGGAGTCTGCGGGAGTTAGGTCAGCTTCCGCGTCACTAAGACTGTCCAACTGCATCGATCGAAGGACATCGACAAAGGTTTCGAGAATTTTCTTGGCCTGGGCATGATCAAGTCCAGCCGGGGCGAGCAACTTCGCACACGAGGGATGACTTTCGTCAATCTCAAGGGTTATATATTGAGTAAAATTGTCCTCGTGCCAAATAATAGGAGCTAGCGGAGTGTCGAGAGAAAAGTCTTGCAAAGTGATCAAGATGTTGACCATCGTGTTGAAGGCACCAGGGACCTTTCCTGCTGCAGAAAGAGCTTGACGAAGTCCGTATTGACCGTGCTCTGACAAAGTCCAGAGATTGTCCTGCGTCTTTCTGGCTCGTGTTGCTGCGGAAGCACTTGGGTCGTGCCTCACTCTCAATGGAACTACGCTCATCGTCGGTCCATTCAGTGTCATGATTCCTTCCACAGGCGCATCTCTTCCAGACATTGCAGTCAAGAAAGTGACATCCTTTGACCCAAGAAGCCTCATTAGAGTCATTGCCCATGCTTCAAGTACAGAAGCACCTAGTGTGGCACCCGTGGACTGGCAGAAATCTGTGAGCAACTTTCCGATATCTGCTTCGAACCTTTGTGGTTTAAGTTCATCGCCGTTAAGCAGGAAGGATGTGTCAGGCGCATTCCTCAGATAGCCTTGCCAAAACACATCCGATTTGGAATCGTTTGAGTTGATGTAAGCCACAAATTTGCTGAAAGGCACTCTGGATAGCGGCTGTTGGCCTTGCAGGAGTGAGATAGTATCCTGAACAAGAAACTGGCTTGACCAGTAGTCGAACAGGGCATGATGCATGACAAGTATCAAAAGGTCGTCATCCAGGAAAGCTGCCTTGACAAGCGGACCAGATATGGGCAAAGTGCTCTCAGCAAGCGATTGACGAGCTTGCTCCAGACTTATGCCGCGAAATGTCGATACATTGAGAGGCTGTCGTCGCCTCACTACCTGAACGAAGCCACGCTTCCATGGCACGAACCCGGTGCGGAAGATCGCGTGTTGCGCTATGATCGTGTTGAGAGCTTGCGTGACCTGAGTGGGGGTGATATCGTTCAGCCGATATACTCTTTGGTACCAATGATTGGCATTACCCAGCATCGTGTCGGCCAAGATACCAGTCTGAAGCGGGGTGGCCGGATATGCATCGTCCCAAGTGACGGGGTCCCGTGCAAAGCCTTCTGGCAGGAGAGAGAAAGGCACGTATTCCTTGGTGCTCTGCGGGTCTATCAATTTCTGCCATCCCAGCAGCTGACCAATACTGTCAAACTGCAATATATCGGCGGCAGAAATGTCAAGAGAAACTTCCCGAAGTCGCGTAGCCAGAACGATAGCCTTGAGAGACGAGCCGCCCAGGTCCTGCAAGGAACTGTCGAGATCTACGTGGTCCGGATGTAGTTGTAGAATTTCAGAAAGGATTTGCACTACAACATCAGATTGCGGTGCGAGAAGGGGACCCGGAGCCGACTTGGGGGCTACCAACGCCAGCAGCTCACTGATACTCTTGGTTTCGGCTAGTGTCTTCAATGCGGCCAGATCGGTCTTTCCATTGATGTTGAGAGGCATTGCTTGAAGCTTAAGCCAGTACTGTGGAACAGCGTATGATGGCAGCTTGCTGCGAAGGATGGCTCACAACTCTTGCACCAGCGATGACCATTCGACGTTGCGGTTCGGGACAATGGCTGCAACCATTGCATTCTGACCCTGGATAGTGGCAGGTACAACAGCCGAGCTATTAATTTTGTTGTGGTGTTGTATGTAGCTGTGAGATTCTTCTGGCTCCACTCGATGTCCCTCAATTTTGGTTTGCTGATCGATACGTCCTAATAGTTCCATGCATCCATCAGGTCTGAGAACAACCAGATCACCAGTACGATATAAGCGACCTTGCCTAAAAGGGTTGGAAGCAAAGGCTTGTTTCGTCTTGTCTGGCAGATTCAGGTACCCGTCGGCAATCTGATCTCCACCGAGACAAAGTTCGCCCGGGACATTAGTGGGCACAGCTTCATAGCTTCCTGGTCGTAGGATATATGGAATCGTGCTGTCAGATGGCCAGCCTAACAGGGAGCCGGGTTTGCCCTTGGAGAGAGTTGATCGCATACTCAACTGCGTACATTCGCTGAGTCCGTAGGCGCTGACTAGCTCAACTCTTCTCGCCCAAGTCTCGACAATAGCATCGCTGATCTTCTCTCCACCCAGCGTGATGCGTTTCACGGATTCAGGCAAGTCCCCGGGCTTCACTGTGTTCAAGAGGCTAGGGGTTATCTCCAATGATCGAAGTCCCAGTCTTGAAATTGTTGCGCTCAGGTTGACAGTAATGGATGTCTTACTAGCCATGCATAATGTGCCGCCACGTATGATTGTTCCCAGAATTGTCCGCTGAGCTGCGCTGAAGCTCGGAGAATGAAGCAGGAGACTTTTGTGATTCTTCGATGACTCGAGCAAAGGCATTGCAAGCAGACCCGTGCAAGCAGCAAAGTGCGAGACAAGTACACCTTTTGGTTTTCCAGAAGTACCAGATGTGTAGATGACGTACGCGGTGTCTGAAGTTGCCTGGTAGTTGGCATGAAACTGATCAAGACCAACCATGCTGTTCACGTGCAGAGAAAGGGCTTCGAACTCAATCTCATCGCATTCTTCGTGCATGAAACCGGCTGTAGTCTTGTCCACGAGCACAAATCGCGCTTTGGTGTCTTGCACGATCGTACGATTGCGTTCCTCCGGGGCATCAGGGGATAGTAAGGTATATGCGGCGCCGGTCTTGAGAACTGCGAGCATGGCGACCACAAGGTGCGAAGTGCGAGCCATGTTGATAGGCACAATGCTACCTCGACCGCAGATCAATTGTGCAGCAGCAGAACTCGCCTGCCGTTCCAGCTCCCGATAAATCATCTGACCAGTAGCTTCACAGTCAATGGCAATGCTGTCAGCAACAAGCTCCGCTCTTTCTTGAATATGGCGATGCACGAGCATGGACCTTTGGCTGTCGGCTAGCCTATTGACGGGGCTCACCGAGGCCAAGTGTGTCGGTACGATTCGTCCCATAATCGGTGTTGTCGAGTGCAAAGATGTGGTCCGAGTGGCAGATAGGAAGCTTTTGCTATCAAAGATGCTCAGGCACTGGATTGTCTTCTAGCATGGGCATCCAGACGGCACATCGTATGATATATGTATTTTCATGATCTCGCTGAGCCTCTTCACTCAATGGCGAGCTGATTCAATCTGTCCGCTAATCCTGATCCTAAATCGTATATGCTCGGGGTGTCCGGCAGCCCAGCCCGAGTCCGTCATGGCCGCTCATGTCTAGACGAGCGGTCCTGAGCGATAGTAGGAGCCATATCAACATGGCGAAGGGCCTCAGAGAGCGAGGCGAAGTCGATGGCTTCGCTTCAGGTCGAACATAGCCAAGCACATTGTTACCAGATTTCGTTGGTTCTCTGTATAGAAATTGGAGGAATGGCAAGCTTCGCGCACCAGCCATCCAGCCGCTCCTGTTGCTACGTGATCCCTCAGCGCAATGCAACATTATGGCCGGTGAGCCTAGAACCGGTGTGAACGCTGAAGTCTGACCAGACCGGCGTGCAGGGCTACGCGTGGGCGGTGGCTAGGTCCCATCGTCTGAGTTACCACGTGGTCTTGGTCATATCTCCCAGCTTATGACCGTCTGCCAGGGCTCTCGCGACCAGAACTGGCAAGAGCTCCGGCTCTATAAGATACCAGATGTTCACGACTTCTAACTGCATGAGCAACGCCAAACCAACAAAATCTTCTCTTGACGATGTCCACGATTTCCCGCAGTATGCCTACGGCACAATTGATTACCCGGTCAAACGAGACCATGGAAAATGTCGGAGTAGGCAGCAGGTCAATTCATTGTCGACAGCAGGAGTGCCTCAGCCCAAGCGCTTCAGAGATCCAATGTCGATTCCTAATGGCGCCGATTCATCCTTTGGACAAGCTCGTTATTGGCGGCCATTATCCCGTCAAACCGATCTACAAGCATATGGGCGAAGGAATTCTTGGTTATGATGGAGTAGCCGAAGTCCTTGCTGTCGGTGCTCAGGTCGACGACCTGCACACCGGCGACCTGGTGCTGCCATCTAAATTTGGACTCGGCACGTGGCGAACTTACGCCAACTTTCAGCGTTCCGAACTTCAAAAGATCCCTCGTGTCAACGACCTCAGGTTCGCAGCCATCCTACGCGTGTCGGTCATGCCCGCCTATTTTCTTGTTGAAGATATGGCAACGCTGCGACCCGGAGAGTACATCATCCAGAATGCCGGGACATCTGTCGTGGCTCAGATGGTAATACAGTTCGCCCGCAGACGCGGCCTCAAGACAATCAATGTCATTCGAGATCGCGATCAAGCAAGTGCGATCATGATTCAAACGGCCCTACATCAGCTTGGTGCAGACACTGTGGTCACAGAGAGCGATCTGCTCCACAACAGTTCTGCGATCCTGGAGAACAAGAAAGTTGCTCTGGCGGTTGACTCAGTCTTCGGTCATTCCGGACGTGCCCTGATGAAGGCCCTAATCGCCGGCGGAACGTATGTACAGCTTGGCTTTCTAGGCGGTAGCCAAAAGACGCTCGATCTCGAGCCTAACGACATATTTGGGAGACAGATTGTTTTGCGGGCTTTCCGAGGCTCTGCTCAGCTAGCATCGCGATCCTTGGGCCAGCAGCGAGCCTTGTGCGACTGGCTCGTGCAACTGTTCAATGACGGCGAGATCCTTCTGCCGCCATTGGGTTTCACAGACGTTCGCTGGAGCGGTGAAAGCGGAGCCAATGAGGTTCTGGAGGCCATTAGAAATGCACAAGTTGAAGGAATTGGTCAGCGCAAGCCAATGATTTTGTTCGAGATGCAGGACGACTCAGTAGATGATGTGTAGCACGAAGACATGCGCAGCTGATGTTGAAAGAAGAAGGGGAAACGGAGGTATGGCGGGAGCGGGCCGCGAAATTGGCAGTGCAAGCTCAAGCAAGGATCTATTTCTCGTGTGCTACATTCCATCTTCCTTCAATCCTTATATCATCCTCATCCTCATCAACCTCTCCATAATGTCTCTCAAGTACGCGGCACAGTCGGCGTCACCGACTTTCTCAGCGATTCCATCAATCCCTCGGGACGAATTGGCTGATCATCATCAATTCTAAGCGCCCGAATAACCCTTGCAATGAGTGCATACGTGCCCAAGATAACGAGACATTCGACCAACTCAGCATTTGAAAGGATCTCGAGCGCATCTCTGATCGTCTCCTCCGCATTCGTGTAGTCGACGAGCTGCTCATCTACCAGGCGGAGTATGACCCTGTCTCGCTCGGACCAAGGGCCTTCGCCATCCACGATGCTCTGGGCACTGCATCCCATGGCATCAATCTTCGCCTGTGGCATCTCGTAAAGCTCCGCCACTGGTAGATTGACATCGTATTCGTACTTCGCCTTCAAGGTTGTGGCAGTGCGAAGAACAATGAGTTGCTGAACAGCTGTCAGGTCAAGTGAGAGTCTGCTAAATGATGTGACCGCTTACCCAGTCGAGCAACTGCACGGTGCGTGCTTCGCCATTGAAGCAGTTACCAATTACTCCCATCAGGTGCGGAAACAACCCCTCGGAATGGGCAAGCAAATGGAAAATGTTGCGTCTGAATGGCAAGACTTTCAATTTCTCGGCAATCGCAGGTGGCGCTGTGGCAGCGTCGACATAAGGCACCAGTGATGTCTTTCTGTACGGATCGAGCTGGTCCTTTGTCGGCGTCGGGATGCTGGATTCGGGTCCGGAAGACATGATGAAGATGATTTGTGGCTCCAAGCGTTGTGAATGGATCGTGTGAAGGTGCGGAAGACTTTCAATAATGCAGCACTTTATATGGTCAGCTTGTACCACTCAGAAGCTGCATTATTAATCGTAGATTTGACTCAAGCCAAGACACACAGCCGGAGAAGCTCGCGAGGACCGACATTACTACTTTGAGGAAGATGCCGGTGGTATGATCTCACTTCGTATCTCGACCAACAGCTGAAATCCTTCTTCGCACAGCATTTCGCGTGGCTTTGTGGGCACACTGTACCGGTCAAAGATTGTGCGACCAACGAAAGCGTCTAATCGTGCAACAAGGAAGAGAAGTATGGTGGCTGACGAGCAGGCAAGAAGCAGCACGTCGACGAACACCGTGTCTATCCCACATTGTCATGATAAACGTTGATTTACTCCAGTCCGCGTTCGCTGACGCATCGTTTGATCTACTGCTCACTTTCATTCTTTTCCTTGCATACCGAAACTCTCCCAAGGCTGCTTCAGAAACAAACCATCATGGGCAACATGATCTCGATCATATGGCTCAGTGGCACTGTCATGGCCTTCAGCTACGTTCTCTACCAGCGCTATTTTGTGGCGCTTGCTAGAATTCCAGGTCCTCTCACGACAAGCTTTGGCAATTTCTGGAAGTTACGTGCTGCGTACGGAGCGGACATGCCCTTGCAGAATCTCGATCTTCATCGCCAATATGGGAGCATAGTGAGGACTGGATCATCGACAGTCTCCATCAGCGACCCAGCAGCGCTGCCAGTTATTTACGGCTTCAAGACGGTGTATGACAAGGTGCGTGCTCGCGCCCCGCAAACTATGTTCGATCACGATGGCTAAAATGTATGCGCACAGAGTGCCTTCTACGAATTGGCAGAAGGCTGGTATCAGGGGAGACCGCTGTCCAACATGATCACAACTCGATCGAAAGGTCACCACACTCACCTTCGACGCAATGCAATCCATGCATATACCATGGCTACTGCGATGAGTCTCGAAGACACACTCGATCCCAGCATTGAACAGCTCTTACATTCACTGAAGGAGCAGTGCCGAGAGGGCAAGAAAGCAATCGATGTAGCATCTTGGTTGATGTACTTCGCTTTCGATGCAATTGGAAGACTGAACTTCTCCGAGGATCTGGGTTATATGGCGACAGGTAGCGACATTGAGGGCCGAATCACTGACACTGCACTGGTGCTCACATACCTCTCTGTCGTGGGGCAAGCACCGTGGCTGCATAAATTCATGTTTGGCAGTGCAACATTACAGCGTCTTTTGAATCTGGAGAAGACCAATTCGATCCAAAATGTAAGTCACTCGAGTGCATGTCATCCGATCTATAACTCATGGTTCACCGCAGCTCGCAATCGACATGGTCAAGAAACGCATCGAGAAAGGCGAGCCGAACGAGCCAAAGGACATTCTTGACTTGATGCTCATCAACGAAGGACCTGAACCTAGCAAGCTAGCTATCGACGAGATCATTGGACTGACCACTACCAATCTGATCGCTGCTCCAGGTACCGTGGCTATCACTCTTCGAGCGCTCCTGTATCATCTCTGTCGCAACTCATCCGCATACAGATCGCTTCAGCAAGAAATCGACTGCGCCTTCGAAGATGGAGCTCTATCGACACCAGTCAAGTACGAAACAGCATCGAAGTTGAGATACTTGGAAGCTGCAATTACTGAGGCCCTTCGCATGCATCCAACAACTGGCCTTCTGCTGGAACGTGACGTACCGGCAGGCGGTGCGGAGATATGTGGCCACTATCTGCCCGAAGGTACTGTAGTCGGTATCAATGCTTGGGTCATGAACCGCAACGAGGGTGTCTTCGGTCATGACAGCGACTCGTTCCGTCCTGAACGCTGGCTGCAGGATCCATCCCGTGTCAACGAGATGCGAAGGTGCCTTCTCTCAGTGAGTGCTGCTTGTACCATTTGCACCCCGTTTGCATCGAAGCTGACCATGAAACAGTTTGGAGCAGGTCCCAGAACATGCGCGGGTCGTAATTTCGCAATGATGGAAATGATAAAGGTCGTGCCGGCCTTGCTGAGGAACTTTTCGTTTTGCTTGGCTGATTCAGGTAAAGAGTGGAAAGTCCAAGGACATTGGTTCACGCATCAGTCTGAGATGGACATGTTCGTCACTCCCAGGAATCAGCTGTGAGCGGACTGTATGCACTGCTTTACTAGCACGATCTGTCGTTACATAGATTTCAAGCAGAATCTCAATGCTGCGTTACACGGGTTGCAAACACAATCTCGTTGCTATGTCGCTCAGTCACATATTGAAGATGTGGCCGACCCAGACTTGGCTATCGATGTCCCAGTTGTCTCTAGCCGCTCCTTCGAACACATCTAGTCGTCAGAGCATCTCTCGCATCGCCGAGCTGAGCGACCGCGTAACGTCGAAAAGCCTCAAGAAGATCCGCTTCACCTGAATCCTGGAGAGGATCTCGCGTTGCACCAACAGTAACAGATCTCGTGCTGCTCGGTCACGTAACATTGAGGATTCCACATCCCAACACCGGTGAGTTTCCAATACTCTGCAATCCGTGAATTTTAACTTCACCGGTATCGAAAAGCCATGGCAGGTCCCTTTGTTGCACAAGCGGCAAGCCCGATGTCTCGGGGCGGGTAAGCCGCCAAGAAAGAAAACAAATATAGCAGAAGAATGAATGAGGCTGAAGACGAAATGTTCTAGCTGCTGAGAAATCAAAGATCCTGCCAAAAGCTGCGGCTGGGTGGAAGATGGGAGAACATGTTGTATGTGGCTGCAGGACCGATGCTGAGAGAATAAGTTGTCCGCTTACTGCCCAGAAGTAAACGAATTCCGGCACAATTTCTCCAGTTCTATCTTCGTGTCCTCTCATTTTCTCAACCAGCAGCAGACTTCTGGCTTACAATGTCTACCCCATCACAAGAGCGTGTTGACCCGCAAGGAGACACCATGAAAGCAGAAGCCAGTTCGTCCAGCAGCAGCGATAGCGCGGGAGATGCTGTCACTCATACCCGAAAGATTCGAGGCCTTCCAGTGCGTGCATCGTGCAATTTATAGCAAGCTGATACGAGGCTAATATCAAGACAGTGGTTTCTCACCGTCGTCGCTGTTCTCTCCAGCATGCTCATGTACGCCCTCGACACAACAATCACAGCAGATCTCGGCCCCTCAATCGTCACCCAATTCGACAGCATCGAACTTCTCCCCTGGCTTTCGGTTGGATTCATGCTCGGAGGTATAGTCGTCGTTCTGCCACTTGGCAAGCTCTATGGCAAATTCAACGCAAAATGGCTCTACATCATCTCTCTGGTCATCTTCCTGGCAGCTTCGGCAATCTGTGGAGCTGCACCGAACATGGACGCTATGATTGTCGGCAGAGTCTTCCTCGGTGCCGCCGGCAGTGGAATGTATTTTGGTGTTCTGAACTTGTTGTCTGTGTATACGGAAGACAAGGAACGTCCGATTTATCTCTCACTCGTTGGATTTATCTGGGGCATCGGGACTGTGCTTGGACCTGTCGTTGGAGGAGGGTTCGACAAAGTCTCATGGAGATGGGCTTTCTACCTGAATTTGTTCATCGGTGGAGTGTTCGCTCCGATTTACGTCTTTTTGTTGCCGCCTTCGGACCCACAACCTGGGATGGCTAGCAAAGCACGACTGAGCAATTTCGTTGGGCTTGGATCTTTACTGTCGACCGGCTTCCTGCTATGCGCAATCATGGCCATCAACTTCGGCGGAGCTTTGTATGCCTGGGGCAGTGGGAGCATCATTGCACTGTTCGTCGTTGCAGGTGTGCTTCTGATTGGCTTCAGTCTGCAACAAGTTTTCTCCTGGACGACCTCCGAAACCGAAAGAATGTTTCCAGTCCAGTTCCTCCGCAGCAAAGAAGCATGCTTGCTCTTCATCTGTGCTGCGTGTTCGAACGCTGCGGGATTCATCCCGATATTCTATATCCCAGTCTACTTCATCTTTTCAAGAGGGGACAATGCGCTGGACGCCGCTGTGAGACTTCTGCCGTTGATCACAGTGATGAGCGCATCAATTATTGCGAATGGCTTCTTGATGAGCCGATGGGGCTACTACATGCCGTGGTATGTGGCAGGTGCAGCGCTGGCTTTGATCGGCAACGTCCTGCTCTGTAAGTATCCCGTCATACCGTTGTCTTGTCCTAAACGTGCTAACATTTATCGAAGCTCTGATTACTGCTAATACAGCGGTCGCCAATATCTATGGCTACGAAGTCCTAGTAGCAATTGGAGCTGGTCTGTTCATCCAGGCTGGATACGCTGCCATACAGACCGTGGTGGAGGCTGCTGAAATGGCATATGCCATCGCGTGAGTCGATCAGCGCTGTTGTTTGAACTGTCGCTGACTTTCGCCACAGATTCATGATGCTTGCACAATTCATTGGAATTGTGTTCGGCCTCGCAGTGGCCGGCGCCGTTTTCGTAAATGTCGCCATAAGCTCGCTGCACGGAATCTTACCTGCAACTCCTCGAGCCGAGATCCAGGCAATCATTGGAGGCAGGTCTCATGCCTTTCATTTACCTACGCCTAGACTAATAGACAATAGGCACATCCTCGGATGCACTTTCAGACATGTCGACAGAGTTACGTGATCGAGTCATCTCCACTATCGTGGAGAGTCTGCAAGGTGTCTTCATCGCCGCTTATGCAGCAGTGGCTGTTGCTCTAATTGCTTCAGTATTCTTGAAGGTAAGGTGACAGCGCGCATACTTGCAACTTCAGCTGAGCTAATCTTGTCCATAGCGAAGCAGAGCTCTGGCATAGAGCCTGAGAAAGATCAGCTACACAGTCTTCAGAGACTGCATGGAAAGGGGACCACGCAAACGCTGGCTGATTTTCGAAGCTCTTGCTGGCTGGCTCTGTATCCATAGATATTGTAGCACCCTGTGTTGAACGTAGATAGAAGACAGTCTGCAGAATAGTACCATTGCTTTGGCCTGGGATAGTCACGACTTCGAACTCGTGCTTCGGCCTCGGCGTTAAAAGGCAACAAGTCGCAGTGTCCACTTCAGATGATGATTTGCGCCTTTCAGTGTCACCAGTGGTGGGAAAGCAGCAAGTGGGAGCTTTCGGGGCTCAATGTACTGGTAGCAGCCATAGTCATCTTTTTCTGGATGAATATTGATGCCGACTAGGTTGAGAAGAGAGGACCACGACGATGCCTGGTGTGAGGAAA
The DNA here is from genome assembly GCA_029490675.1 of Cercospora nicotianae. Lineage (NCBI taxonomy): Eukaryota > Fungi > Ascomycota > Dothideomycetes > Mycosphaerellales > Mycosphaerellaceae > Cercospora > Cercospora nicotianae. The sequence goes on along the minus strand of JANQAT010000007.1, from coordinate 3,246,869 downwards.
GGCTGCACGTAAGGGTATCGATCAATAGCTATCAAGATAATCTGCAATCAGTCAACTGTACGACCAAAAACTTTCTTCCAAAGTCCGGCGAGTCAACCTGACTTGGCCATTTCCGAATGTTCGGCAGCAAGTCCATCCTTATACTGTGACACAACGCTGCCATCCAGCGTCTCACCAAAGACATCGACTTCTGTCGAAGCGAACTTCCGCGCCGAGACCTTGCGCTCGAACAACAGATCCATTTCGGCGAAAGTCCTACCCTTTGGCTCTGGAACACGGAAGTATGTGTAGATGCAGCAGAGGAAAGCAAGGCCAGCCCAGAAGAATCCAGCGTAGCTGCCCCAATCCCACGCGGTAGGGTTGATCATGTAGGGTGTGACGGTGGAGCAAATGATGGCGGCAATGATGTAGAGGTTGCGGCCCAGCACGACAGTCTTGATCTGCAGACGACGGGACGAGATCTCCGAGACGAGGGAGTAGCAAACTGTTCCGACGGTGAGCTGATAGGTGAGAGCCCAGACCAGCATGATCGATCCAGTGGCAAGACCTGCAGTCTCACGGTCGCCGACGAGGCCCATGAAACCAATGATCAAGAGGAGCACAGTAAGGATGCAGAGACCGGCAAGGTAGAGAGTTCTGCGACCAATGCCGAGGGACATCAGTCCCCAAGCTCCGAAGACACCGACCATGTTAATTGCGTACTGTCCCATGGCAAAGTCGTAGGAGTTCTCTGAGCTCACACCGGCTTGCTGGAGGAAGTAGGTCGAGTAGTTGGAGAAAGAGTTCCCAGCAAGATTTTGGATGGCCCAGCACATGCAGACAATCTCAGTTCGGCGAAGGTCGGTGCCTCTGAAGCAGTCCAGATAAGAGGCTCCATGGGTAGTGTGCGTCTCAAGTTCGGTGGTATGAGCCATCATGGCAATAGTCTCATCGGCATTGAAGTTGGTCTCGCGATTCGTCGAAGTCAAACGAAGGAGCGATTTCTTCGCGTCTTCCAGACGTCCTTTCCTGACAAGCCACCTGGTGTCAAGTTAGTGCCCTGCATTAGTCGTTTCATTCTGCTTCTGCTTACCATGGAGACTCTGGCGCAAAGAACACGCCAACGATCAGGGGAACGGGCCACATCCATTGAAGTGCGTACGGAATGCGGTACGCCCACTCATCGGTACGAGTGAACATGGATCGAATGACTCCGATGGCAATGAGTTGTCCCAGCCCCCAGCAGCAGTTCACATATGTCGTCAAGTAGCCACGCAGAGCGATTGGGCATACTTCGGATGCCTATGTGACTGTCAGTATCTTGTGGTCGTCAACACTTGGAAGGCAGGATCCTCTCCCTACATAAGTGATTGTAAGTGTCTGGAAGACACCCCATGGCAATCCTGGCAAAAGTCAATACATATTTGGTGGCAATGGATACATCGATTCTGCTTACCACAGAGAATTTCTCCAACAAGCAAAGTCTCAATATTCGGCGCCGTGAAGAAGATAGTGATGAAGGCAATGATAAGACCAAGACATGTGATCACGACCTTGCGATAGCCGAATTTTTCCGACGCCCCTACGATGTATTAGCGAAGTTCGACCATATGCCTACAACAAATTCTTCGCGACTTACATCCGTTGATGAGGAGTCCGAAAAATTGACCAACAAGAGCGCCGTTCGACAGACCGGCTTGCCACGGTGCTGGGACCTGAAGTCTATCGTCAACACTGCCCACTACGGTCCAGGTGCTGTATCGTCACTCACCTGATAAGGCGTCTCTGGGTTGCCGGTTGGTTCTCCGTACTTGCGATTGAAAGGCGCAAAGCCGTAAAAGTTGTTCACCAGCGCAAGTTGGTAGCCTTCCATGGCAATGCAGGTTGAGATGAGAACACTCCATGCAATGGCCTTGGGATACAGTCTGACACCCTGCAGGAGGGTCATCTTCTGTTCCTCATCGGAAGCCCTCTTCGCATCAAGGACGGTTTGCTTGTAGGATTCGGTCGCGTTGAGCTCATCGCCTTGGGAGAAATGCAGAGGTCCTCCGGCGGCCTCCACATCGGCCTTCTTCTCGCTGTATGCGGAAGCTCGTCTTTCGTCCGCCATGGCAGCTGTAGCGATCGCTTGCGGATGCCCTGCGACAAGTTTGTGATGCGAGGGAAGAGGTGGTGAGGACGCAAATCCTTGCTCGGAGGCAAGATGAGAAGAGAAGCTGCAGATCTTTATGGTTCAGTGTAGCGTACCGCGCTAAGCTGCCACGAGACCACTCGCGTGCCCTACAACGCCTTTGAACTCCACTTTATGGGAGCAGACGCCGATGTTGCTGGAATGGAAGAACATCTCCCCAGGGAGGCGTAACTCTCACGCGTGTGATTGGGAGTTCGCGAAGCTTCTGGAATAACCAAAGACCGATCCATGCCACTTCTCCGCTCTGACCAATGTCATCCCATGCGCTTCTCCATATGGGGTACCGAACCCCAGCGCTACGGATGAAGGTATGACCGCGAAGCAAAAACCGACCTCTTGTGATTGGAGAGTATGCCGCCGAAAGCTACCGAGAGGCGTCCACTAGGCCCAGAGCAGCAGTCCGTCGCATGCCAAGCCAGAAGCTGTCGGGGTCATGGTTCCCAAAGTTCTGGACCAAGCACATTGATCCGTGAGCCGCGAATTTGAGCCGAGACAGTTGTTCATGATGTGATGATTGTTCCTTCGCCAGAGTATGACTGATGATGAGTTGGTGCATTGCCGGAGGGTGTTGTGCAACGGCACAGGTACCTATATTTATGTACGTGATCAGCCTCCCGACCCTGTTGGACGAAATGCTGAACTATACGGTCGATCTGAAGAGCTCATTGCCCGCCAAGGGCGACTTATGCCCGAAGTTTACACTGCAGAAGCAGCTGCATAATAAATCGATCGATGTCAATGACTTGTACGACTTACTAATCAGCGTTCAGGAACTGTCAGACAGTGCTGCCATTGACTGAATTCGAAGGGCATTTCTGATTATGCACATGAGGATTCACGGCTCGATAGCCGTTCGGATCGCGTACGCCTGTGAAGCCCAAGGGAGATCCAGTCCGAAGTGACACCGATAGTCCCAGGTCCACAAAGCCACGTCAGTCAGGTGCGATGATCGCCATTGTGATATGGAGATGTTCTGTTTGCGGGCCTTCATACAGTAGTCAAATGCTGAGACACTGCTTGTGTGGGGAGCTCGACGACATCAGAGGCCGACATGTTCGAATGACAATTGATCAGCCGAACGACCAAGTGATGGAGCATTCATTGCAGCGTAAGCTTGCCCGACGCGATCTCCTCATCTGTGAATTGCGCAAGAGGGTCCACCTTATCGAAGGCATAGTCAGCCCGCTCTTGGCGGCTCATCTTCATGATGTTGAACTCCTCGCCGCCAATAAGGGGAGGAGAACCAGCAAGAATAGTTTTACGGTAGCCGTGCATCGTGCGATACTCCCGAAGCTGGATAAACAACTTAGCACGTACGTTGCTCTGACATGTTCACAGCTTAACTCACCAGTGGTGTCCACTTCCATCGTTCGGCTTTTACCTTGCCGTCCAGAGGTGCTGCATTGATACCATCCAATACGTCCTGGATGCCGGAAACGCCCTGCTCAGCCAAGTTGATGTTGATCTTCTCCGCATAGGCGACCAGTGCTTCCTGCCAGTCGACGTCTTCTGGCTCTTCACCAGCATCGTCTACGTCGGAGAGTTCCGAGAACTCGATAGTGGTCTCATTGGCTGATGTCGACCAGAGAAGGTAGAGCGCCATGACATGGCCGAGGTCTCGAAACTTGGAGTCTGAAGTAAGCTGTCCAATGCGATCGAGCTCATTGAGCATGGTCAAGATCATGCAGCCGATCAACGAGTTCAGTCGCGCGCATCTATCGCCATCATCCACCATCATCCAGGGCATGCTGAGGTCTCGATTCAGATAGTGAGCCAAGGTGGCAACGACAGCCCACATCTGCTGATAATTGTACTTCTTTCCCTTCTGAGGCTTGAGCTCCTTGTTGAATGCTTGAACCTTCAATACGTCAGTATTTTCAAACGCCTAAAGCACTCTCTTCGCAACGCCTACTCACCATATTCTCAATGATCTCGATAATGCCATATCCGAGAAAGTCGTTGTATACATACATGTCGAAGCTGTCTGGGTCACGATGGTCGGTGGCCTGGTAGGTAGCACCGAGCATATCAAGACTTTCCTTGAGCATAATCCACTTCCATTCTGGGTGCTCAGAAGCCGGCTTGCCCCAGATAGAGTTGCTTTCTTCGTCTCCGTCTTCATCTTCATCCTCGTCATCGTCGTCATCTTTTTCGGATGCGTATGGAGGCTTGCTGATGCATACGTATTCGTAGTTGCCGGTGAAGGAGGATTGTTCGAATTGCGACTTCGCACTAACGCGTTGTCTTTTGGGCTTGTTATTCTCAGCTGCCTGTTCGGTTGATCCTTGTACGTTGGGGTCAGATTCAGCGAGTGGCCTCTTTGCTCTCGGCATCCTGATATTAGACTACGGGTTCTGAATACTCCGCTCGTTGTGAAGGTGCCCGTGGGTGGAAATGTATGGATGGATGGATGGATGGATGGAGTTTATTCCGCCCGGCGCTAAGCACCTAAAGGGCACACTACGGATATTACGTCATCAAATCACTTCCTGAAGACTTCCTGCACTCCTAATAGCCCAGTTGGTTTGTCCTATCTCAGTCTGTCATGCCGATCCTTCTGTCCTACATTGCCGCAAATTCGCACTAAGTTAGTGTTGCACAAGCTCTCTTGAAGTCGCTCCTCCAAATGTTCACTGTCCTATCTTCAGCGAGTGAAGCGTGTCTTGTTAATAGTACGAGGGTGCGTTGTGGGGAAACCGTTAGTAATAGTAGGTGTAAGGTTGGTGGCGTTGTGTCCTCTATGTGTCTTGGTTAGCCGTCACCTGGCTAGGGGAAGGTTGGTACGATGAGCTCTCGAGACGGCCTGTAGCTATAGCGAACTGGATTGTCGCCAGGACTGCGTCTATTGCCGGTTTCCACTTCTCGTTGTCCGATGCTGCCTTTCCTCCAAGGAAAAAGGAGAGGTTGCCTCTCATAGTGTCCGTATGTTGTAGCGATGTATGGATGGTGCGAGGTTCTGCTTCTGCCCGAAGACGCGTTGTTGACGCGCCGCGCCGAGATCCAACCCTGATCGCTGACTGACTGCAATCAAACTGACGCACAGACAGGAGGTCGCAGCAAAAGTACGAAAAAGTGACATCGCGGACATTGTCGTTTCTCGCATGTTTTCTTGCACCTGCGGTAATAGAAATTCCCATTACAGGTGGCAGTGGCTATGCTATTTAATCATCGACATGGCAGCAAGGACTACCGGGCCGGGCGGGCAGAAGTCGATTCACAGTGGAGTCGCGGGCCGACACTCCGACGGTGTTAGTAAAACGCATCTGACTGTAGAACTTCACGTCGCCAACAAACAGGCAAGACCGAGCCACGAAGACCAATCTGCTTCCATTTCGTGAGCGGATGTGATGCGGTATATTTCTCGCTCGCTTCGACGTGTGCCGAGCAGTGCGGCATCCTTTTCTGAAAAAGAGGTGCGCTTGTCAACCTAACGAGCGCCACATGACACGACCAGCCCCTGAGATGCTCGCAAAATACCTTTCATCAGTATTCGTGTTGGCTGGCGCTGGATGGTGCAATACCAACGAAGGAGTCGGTAGCGCCATCAGAATGTAGGGGAGCATTTTTCTTCAACATGATCCTTCTCCTGACCTGATTTGCGCAATATAATACCCACGCCAGCATCGCACGGACTTCTTGCCTCGTGGCAAAAGTGGGCATCCAAGATGGCAAGACTTACTACGCTTTTAGGCGATCCGACCGTGCAGCGGAATATCCTGCTCATATTGCTTGTGTTTTCCTGCATCAGCACGGTCTTCAACTCCGCCGAAGTCACTAGGATCAGCTCTTCACCCACCACGGATCAAGATGCCATTGCTGCGCCAGAGTCTCTGGAAAATCCGGCCTCTAATTCTGTTTTCACGGCTCAGACCAAGGACGAGTATGAGTACTCCGATATTTATAAGCAGGGTGGGGCTTCCAAAATTACCAAGGTCTCCATGATGTACGGCAGCCGTACCAAGGACGTACGGTACAAGGCTGCTCTGCATAGCCAAAGGCAACACGCGGAGCGTCATGGACATGGGCTGAAGATCCTCTCAACCGGATTCAAAAGCGAATTCTGGTCCAAGTACTCATTCATGTTGAAGATCATGCTAGAGGAGCTCGAGAAGCCGAAAGATCGGCGTACGAAGTGGTTATGGTACGCAGCATTCTGCTCGTTGGTGTCCAGTCGACTGATGTGCGGCAATAGTTGGGTCGGATATGATGTGATTCTGATGAATGCTTACATTCCTCTTGACATTTTCCTTCCTCATGGCAAGAAACTCTCTCACATCAATGCTTTGGTCACTCGAGACTGGGCAGGCCTGAACTCGGACGTGTTTTTTCTTCGCGTAAACGAATGGTCCACGCGATATTTATCCAGCATCATGAGCTATTACGAAAACCAGCCACATCTTGAATTCGAAGGTGGATCTGATCGACGTGCTCAACAATACGTGACCGGGCATGTAAGTTTCCTGCACAGGCTGACCGCCTCCATCTGTAGATTTTGCCGCTGACGATGCCACACAGCTTCTTTACCGCAATCAAACAATGCTGCTGCCCGCACGTTGGTTCAACTCGGTCGAGTCCGCGGTCAGCTCTGCAGAAGATCCAAACGTAGCCAAGCCACAGCTTACTGCGCAAAACGTGACTCGAGATTCATTTCGGGAAGCGCCTGGGCCCCAGTCGGAGTACAGAGATAATGTGTTCCAACCAGGAGACGTCATGCTGAAGATTTCTGAGGACAAGAAGAAAAATGAAGTGCTTGATCTGGTGAAAGCGGCGAAAAAGGAAGAAGCGGGCTATCTCGTGTCGCCGGACAGGCTCGCAATCCTGCAAGAAATTCAGCAATTTTGGCGGGGTCCTCAGGTTCCGGGAGTTCACACAGCTGTACCTGAAGTCCACAGAATTGGTCCTCACGGGCATTCGCATGGGGATAGAGCGTGGAGATAGCACTATTTTGCATAGATGTACAGAAGTTGAAGAAATGGTTGGGCGTGTCCAATAAAGTTTCGTGATCCCTGTCGACGCGACGCGTGCAAAGTCGCGTCCCTCATAAATTGATCCAGGCAAACACACCCCACCATCTGGACATCATCTCATCATCTTCCACTACTACTTCGCTGAGCCTCACAACACGGCCATCATGGGTATGCTAGACTTGGTGTTTGCGTAATCACGTCCAGCTAACATTTCTCAGACTACGGCTACAGCACCACCAGCTACGGCGCCCAAGGCGGCAACAGCGGCGGCGGTTTTATGCCAGGCTCACAGAACGAGAACTCCGCGTCCAACAAACGCACTTACGGCAAAGACACGCTCCGCCCCGTAACGATCAAACAACTTCTCGATGCCCATCACCCGCACCCAGACGCCGACCACTTCATGATCGACGACTCCGAGACCACACAAGTCACCTTCGTTGGCCAGATCCGTAATATCTCCGCTCAAACCACCAATGTCACATACAAACTTGACGATGGCACTGGTATCATCGAAGTCAAAGTCTGGGTTGATGCAGATACTCTCGCAGCTGAAGAGGCAGGCGGCATGGTGAGAAAAGACAAGCCAGTGGAGCAAGGGTACGCTCGAGTGTGGGGCAGATTGAAGCAGTTCAATAACAAGCGACATGTCGGAGCGCAGTACATTCGCGCCATCGAGGATAATAATGAGATCGCATACCATTTACTGGAGGCGACAGTGGTGCATCTGCACTTCGCGAAGGGACCAGTGGATCAGTTACAGCAAGGTGGACAGGCGAATGGAGGACAACAGCAGATTACAAACGGTGGTGGCGGAGGTGGAGGAGGTGATCTTGCGGGTGTGTCGACGGCGGCTAGAAAGGTGCTGCAGGCTTTGAGAGCTACACCGCAGACGAATGAAGGATTGCATGCGCAAGTTATCGCGCAGAATACGGGACTGGAATTGACAGAGGTGTACAAGGCTGGTGATGAGTTGATGGGGCTGGGCAAAGTTTATACGACAGTGGATGACATGACCTGGGCATTGCTGGACTTGTGAGGTGTTCTTTACGCGATTAATGAAAGAAGGCTTGAGAAGTGCGGGCCGAGAGAAAGCAAAATGACTGAAAGAAGGCGAGATACTGCGGGCATGATCATGTCTTCTGTTTTGGTCACCACTGGCAGCGGAAACAGCATTGAAGCGGCCGAGTTGAGCCAGATCTCCGAATGACCTGGCATCGGAAAGGTCAAGATGGACGAGCTGACCGTTAAAACTATGGCATCGTTCGGCAGGCTCGGTGTCGACACATGCACAGATAGAGGTGACAGCGTATATGCTGTACCTCCGCAGTCCGGCACACGCACCGCATCACAGCCGGAGTTCGACTGCTGCACGGGCTAGCAGGCCCTGTCAATACTTAACAATATAACATCTCTACAAACACTGCGCCACCACTTACTGCTAATCATAAGTCATATCTTCGTGTCATCGCACTTCCTGTTTTCCTCGCTAGCCTTACCACAGCCCACCAAATAGAACAGCCTTCTCGCTTCCTCTCTTCCCGCCCTCGACATTAATACTCAAAAACAACACACAAGCCGCCACAATCGCACATGCCACAACCGTGAACACAACTTGCGTGCCCCAACCACTCTGCACCAGCGCCTGGCGTCTTGAATATCGATTGACGGTTTTGATGTAGTTGTTGAGACCGGAAACTAGACAAGCTACTGCCAGAAACCAGAAGAGTAGGCCGAAGGGGAGGGCGATCTTGCGTTCGAGTTTTGAGGGTTGGTTGTGGAGATGGAAGGATATGAGAATGGCGATGCTGACTATGGCCATGTAGACTGCTAGGCGGAGCCAGGAGAGGAAGGCTGTTGGTGGAGAGAATGGGTTAGCGGGGGAAAGTTGCGTTCTGGGGTCAAAAGTAAAGGGGTTTGGAGAGCAGGGTGGGCCACGAGGCTGCAGAATGTGGATTAATTCTTGCTGGGCGGAGGTTAGTGTTCGAACAGTTGAGACCGTATCATGGTTCCTCAAAAGGTACGCTCCTGTGGCAAAACAATGGACATTGGCAAGAGAGACTCGGCAACATGATCCAGCCGGACGAGCAGTAATTACTCCTCGTAACTGGGCATGAGCTTTCGTGTTCGAATCGGCACCCTCTCAAGGACGACTTGCTTTTCTTCCCACTCAGCCAAGGCCGATTGTTGAGGACGATTGATCTAGATTGTACATAAATGCCTAGTCCGTGGCTCGTGTTCGGCAAGAGTGTCCCAGGTGGTCCAGATAGAGAACAAGAGTTTATAACATAGGACAAGAGAGGCGAGAAAGGATGTCACATACTTCGTTCGGCTGCGCAGTGGTCTCTTGCATCACTGTCATTGTTATCGAAAAGTAATGGCCCGAGGAAAGGTCTTGCACCGAAGGCTTTGCTCCGAGTATTGCGTCTACAATGATCCTTTAGTGCCCATTACTTTTGGCCTGCGCCGAAACTACGATCTGGCCTACTGATGAACGAGAATCGGCTTGGCGTTGAATGGATTGTAGAGCGGATTGTACGGCTCGTTGAAGAACTCTCTGTCAGCGCTGGAGGCAGAGAGTGTGGACAGCGAACGTGCAGTATCGGGTCGCGTCGGCATATTGATACATGAGTAACGATATCGATGCTTGAAGCTGAGATGGGTGATTGTTGAGAGCATCGTGATGTCTGAGGAAAGAGGTACGGAGGTAAGCCGGGGATACTTCGGAGTTCTCCGAAGCGGAGTTGATAGCAAGACCTCCGTAGCGGTTTCTTGATGAGCGTCAATCACACGTACAGCCGACTCACGAGCATCGCATTCCCGTCTTCATAGACTCGGTATCGTCGCATTTATCAGAAGACAACCGCGCCACTACTTCTTACTGAGAAGAGAGACGAGCCAAGACGAGCGCCGCCGCAATGGCTCTCGCATCATTCAAAGTCGGAGCCAAAGAGCTCTTCATGTACGAAGCCACCACATGGCACAACTCAAGATCTCCCCCAGCTAACTTCTGCCCACAGACCCGATGTTAGCATCGCACTTCTCCGAACCCCCGGCCTGCCCGCCAACAATGCCAAATTCCACGTCCCACTCTGGTTCTCCAAACTCGACCTCCGCGATTATCTTTTCCACGTATACGGCGTCGAGATCCTCTCTGTCCGCAGCTATGTCAAACAATCACGCGTACAGTCCGGTCGTCCAGGCCTAATTAGACCCGCATTCAAGCGATGGCATCGCCCCCGAGCAACGAAATTCATGACAGTAGAATTGGCGAGGCCGTTCGTTTGGCCAGAGGAGCCCGACGACGGGTATGTAGAGTGGGGACTGAAGGAGAACAATGACGTCGAGAAGGAAAACACAAAGTGGCAGGAGCTGCACATGGGGCAGAATAGAGATCAGTTGGTCAATGAGGAGAGGAGGGAGAGAATGAGGGAGCAGGCGAAGGCGCTGTTGGAAGGGAAAGCGAAATGGAAGGCGCCGGACGGGAAAACGGGGAGGGATTTCAGGAGAGGGGAATAATGAGAGCGCCTGCCATAGTATGTGGGAGAGACATGCTGAGAGATGTGAAAGACTTGCACAGTGATGCACTCCTTTGCCTGGTGATGTGTCGCTGACAGCTGGCGACCGTGCGATGTCCGGATTGGCAGACGATATTTTCATACCCCAAGAGGAGAAACACGGCCGAGGTTGGCATAGCTTTACAGCAAGAATGCCGGATCCCATAGGGCCTCTCAGGAAACGTGCCCTGTCGTACCAGGGGGCTTGTTCCAGACTCGAACTTCGGTCGTAATGGACAGCTGCACAAAGCTACCACGACACGCCTTGCCATGGCAGGCCTCGATTGGGTGTGCAAGCACGCCAGGATTCACGAAGCGACTGATGGCGCCAGAAAGCATGTGGTGTAGTGAATAGGTCGTAAAGCAGTAGCAAGGCAGCTGAAGCAGCATCTGAATTGCTAAGTAACATTTCAAACCACAGTGTTGATGTGAATGTATCAGCATTGTGCATATGTCTTCCAACATGTGAAAGTGCTGTGGCTGGCTGCTCAATATGCCGAAGAGCACATGCATGCTCGAGTCGAGTCGCGTGTGGTTTCTTGGCAGACTCCAGTTGTCCGCAGCTGTGTCGATCACGTCGACCCCGTGGAGAGACAGTGCATAGCGGCACGAAACGACACGTATGAAGAACAATAACTTCCTCCCTGTCACAATCCTTTTCTGAGCAGGCAGATATCATCGCCAATGGCTACGTAAAGCCATCTTCACAGGCCACCGAATTCCTGTCGAGTCCTGCACAATACAATGACAACCTCCATGGCTTCAATACCGGTAGCTGTCGACCCAGTGTCGCTAGTCGTAACAGAATGCATCACTGTCACCTCGGCCATGCGCAAGCATGCGCGCTGGGCACATTCGAGTATATCGTCCATTCTCGGCTCCTCCACGCACTCGCGAACGACCTCCTCCGACCTCACAGCGCAACGAACTCTCCAAGAGCGGGAACGAACGCGAGCGAGCAGCAAGATTGACCTAATAGAACCGTACTTCAGCAACTACAACAATGGCAGCAGCAGTAGAGGTGGTGATGACACCTCGCGATGGGGTCTGCGTGGCAAGAAGGGCCAGTCATTACAGGACAATCCTCTGATGAGCGGGTTCGCAAAGCTGAGAGCTGAGCTGAAGGGCGTTAGAGACATTGAGACGATTGCTACGCCGGACCTACTGCATCCCTTCCTCCAGGTCATACGATCCAGCAGCACTACCGCGCCCATTACGAGTCTCGCTCTGATCGCCATCACCAAGATGCTGGCATACAATGTCATCAGTCCCAACAGCCCCAAATTCGCCCACGGCATGCTGCTGCTGCCAGCTCGGTGACTCATTGTCGGTTCGAGGGCGACAACTCTCCTTCGGACGAGGTTGTGTTCCTGCGCATTCTGAAGCTCATGGAGGACATGATATGTGGTGCGTCAGGAGAAGTGCTGGGAGACCAGTCCGTGTGCGAGATGATGGAGTGCGCGCTCTCCATATGCTGCCATTTGAGGATGTCCGAGGTTCTGAGAAGAAGCGCGGAAATTAGCATGGTCACAATGTGCCAGACCATCTTCACCAGGCTCAAGACGCTGGAAGCAGAATTTGAGGGTGACGAGGTTGGAGACATGGAGCAAGAGCTGGGCCCGGAGGAGATGGAGGCCGCTAAGATTGACTCCAATGGTGATCTTGGGCCTGATAATATGAAGAAGCAACGATCGAGTCTGACCCTCGATGTACCTGGGACGAACACGGATACACGACCGAGTACGGACATGAACAGCAGTCAGATTGATCTGAGCTCAAGAAGTGGAGAAGAAGAGCCGGAGGACGATGTTGATGTCAAGCCTTATGGGCTTCCGAGTATTCGGGAGCTGTTCAGAGTGCTAGCTGATCTACTGGACCCGCATGATCGACAACGCACAGACACGCTTAGAGTGATGGCCTTGCGCATTGTCAATGTCGCGCTGGAGGTTGCTGGGCCCAGCATAGCGAACCACCCTTCTTTGGCCAGTCTAGCCAAGGACACCCTGTGCCGGAATCTGTTTCAGCTGGTCAGGAGCGAGAACATTGCAATTCTACATGAGTCGCTCAGAGTCGCGGGAACGCTGCTTGCAACATGTCGAAGCGTGCTTAAGCTCCAGCAAGAACTTTTCTTGAGTTACGTGGTGGCGTGCTTACATCCTCGAGTACCCATACCGGAGGAGCCAAACATTGATCCTTCGCTATATCAGGGCGTGCCTCACGCACCGACCTTGACACGACCACAGCCTTCGACACCCGGAGGCAACAATGTGCCCTCTAGCGGTCGCTCTACACCCGTGCCTGTCCGAGATCGACAAAAGCTGGGCATGGAAGGAGGCTCGAGGAAACCGGATGCGAGAGAAGCGATGGTGGAGTCCGTCGGTGGCCTTGTGCGGATACCCAGCTTCATGGCAGAGCTCTTCGTCAACTACGACTGCGAGACCGATCGAAGTGACCTCTGCACAGACATGGTCGGACTGTTGTCAAGAAATGCCTTCCCAGATTCCGCAACTTGGAGCACGACCAATGTGCCCCCACTCTGTTTGGATTCTCTCTTGGGATTTGTACAATTCATCGCTGAGCGCATGGACGACGAAGCTGTCACTACTGGCTTGCCCGAGGTGCAAAAGCTGCGAGAGCAGCGGCAGCGGAAGAAGGTCATCATACGTGGCGCAACCAAATTCAACGAAAGCCCTAAGGGTGGCATCGCTTTCTTGGCCGCTTCTGGCATTATTGCGGATCCAAACGATCCGCACTCTGTGACGAGCTTCTTGAAGGGCACTACCCGAATCGACAAGAAAGTCCTTGGAGAGTTCATTTCGAAGAAGTCGAATGAGGCTATTCTTGATGCTTTCATGGACCTATTCGACTTTGGCGACCTTCGTGTTGATGAGGCACTGCGGCAGCTGCTCAACTCATTCCGTCTTCCTGGAGAGTCTGCGCTGATCGAACGGATCGTGACAGTCTTCTGTGAAAAGTACATGAAGGCTGTCCAGCCAGAACAAATTATCGACACTGACGCTGCATTCGTGCTGACGTACGCTATCATCATGTTGAATACGGACCAGTACAATCCCAACGTCAAGGCAACAAATCGAATGAAGTTTGAGGACTTCCAGCGCAACCTCCGTGGCGTCAATGGTGGAAAGAACTTTGATGAAGAGTTCTTGCGCGAGATCTATGAAGCAATCAAAGCTCGTGAGATCGTCCTGCCCGAAGAGCATGACAACAAGCACGCTTTTGAGCATGCATGGAAGGAACTGTTGATGAAGGTCAATACTGCTGAAAACCTGGTGATCTGCGAGACGAATATCTACGATGCGGACATGTTCGCTGCGACTTGGAGACCTATCGTGGCGACACTCAACTATGTTTTCGTGTCAGCTACGGAGGATGCCGTCTTCCAGAGAGTGATCGCTGGCTACAGCCAGTGTGCTCAAATCGCCGCACGACATGGCATTTCCGAATGTCTTGATCACATCATTCTGAGCCTTGCCAAGATCAGCACACTCGCAACGGAGACTCCACCAAGCACGAGCTTGAACACCGAAGTCCAAGCGAGTGGCAAGAGCATTATGGTGAGCAAGTTCGCAGTCGACTTTGGCAGAGACCACAAGGCCCAGCTGGCAACTCTTGTCCTTTTCCGCATTATCAACGGCCATGAAGACACAATTCGGGATGGCTGGACTCAGATTGTTCGCATCATTGTGAATCTCTTCGTCAACTCTCTTGTGCCCACGAGTTTCACGAGTATATCCCGCGATCTGGATCTACCGCCCATACCTCTACAGTCTCCAGCCCAGGTCATCGAGCGCAATGACAAGAGCAATGACGTTGGGCTGTTCAGCGCTTTCACAAGCTATGTCAGCAGCGTGATGAACGATGAACCTCCGGAGCCGAACGATCAAGAAATCGAGGCCACGTTAACAACGGTTGACTGCATAAATGCATGTCGCTTTGAAGAGATCCTGGGCAATGTCAGCGAGTTGCCGATTGACAGTCTCAAGAGCCTGACCATGTCGTTGCTCTCACATTTGCCAGAACAAGACTCTCCCAGAGTCATCGCAGTGAAGCCAGAATTGCCTGCGCCTACACCGCTGCGAGGGAACGGCACCAAAGTCCGGGACGAGCCTCCTGCATACAACCCCGCTGTTGTGTATGTATTAGAGCTTGGCACGATACTTGCGCTTCGCGACGAAGAGACCATCACGATATTGGGACCAGAAGTCGCCGAGGCGCTGACCAGCGTGACCCGCGACACGGACAGACTACACCCAGTGGCGCTGAGTCGAACGGTATTCTATCTGCTCAGCCTGCTGCGAGCAAGTAATGACCATGGTTACATTCGGGCTCCAGTCGTTCTGCACGCGATCTCCTCCTTTCCGCAAAACTTACTCAAACAGTGTGCTCTACCAATCCTGAAGGGTATATACGGATGCATCTCCGGCCCTCAAGCAGAACTTCGCAATGAGCTGGCTGGAAGTCCAGACTTCTGGAACATCGTGCATAATCTGCACCGTGAGACAGATGCTGCTGGACTAGTTTTTCAGATCGCGGAGAGTGTATCAGATGGCCCGAATGCCGCGATAACACCTGACAATTACGAAGCTTGCGTGGCGTTACTCAATGCCTTCGCTACAGCTGGCAGCATTGGCGCACGTGCAGAACAGGCTGCGCGTGCGGAAGCGTATCCACAATCCGGACGAAGAGGCCAAAAGCCGCCTTCGCGCAAGGCCGAGAACGCAGAAGAGGAGACGACCCCTGAGAAGAAGAAGCCCAAGAAGCCTGAAGCCGTCGTCCGTGGTGCTCGTGCCATTTCTTTAGTCTCGCAGCTGGCAGGAAGGGTGCCTCAGCTCATCAAGCAATCGCAGCTCGAAACGGAAGAAGCTTGGAAGACGTACTGGTCCCCCGTCTTCGGCTGCCTTGCTACCCAATCCACAAATCCTTGTCGCGAGATTCGGCAGCTGTCTCTTTCCAGCTTACAGCGATGCCTACTCTCTCCCGAGCTCGCTTCACCCGATCACACCGAGTGGACTAACATTTTTCGGAAGTGCTCTTCCCGCTGATTCAACAACTCCTAAAACCCGAAGTCTACCAAACCGATATGGTTGGCATGGGCGAGACTCGTGTACAGGCTGCACAACTCTTGTGTAAGATCTTCTTACATTACCTCGTGTTGCTTTCAGAATGGCCTGGTGTTGCGGAGCTCTGGTCAGGGATATTAGAAGTCATGGAGCGGCTGATGGGGAGCGGACAGCGGGACGGTGGAATCCTGGAGGAAGCTGTGCCGGAGAGCTTGAAGAATATTTTGCTGGTCATGGGCTCGGGTGGGTACATGATCCCGCCGCCTGTGGAAGGCGATGATGAGCGGACAGACTTGCAGAAGAAGCTCTGGGATGAGACAGAAGTTCGCTTGGAGAGGTTCCTGCCTCAGCTGATGAATGACGTATTCCCGGAGAGGGGCCCGCGAAAGGCTGCAGAGGCTGAGGAGGCGACAGAGGAGAAGGCGAAGGTGGAAGAGGCAGCAAAGGAGGACGACAGTGCGGAGAAGGCAGAGGCGTAGATGAAATGAGCATTTGCATGTGAAAAAAGTGTAGATGCATAGAAGAGAGTGTATGTTTACTATAAGATGAGATGAACGTCTATCACGAGTTTTGCTCTCTATAATAACCACCTATTCGCGTGCACGCTGCAAGCTTTCCAGCCCCATATGTTGTGAGTTCATAGTTGCTCTTTTGTCGTGCACCCAACGCCTGTAGAGAACTTGTTGGAGGCTAACTCCGATGGTGCCCCGAAACATTGCCGATACTGCCACCTCGGCTTGTCCTGGATCACTAAAACAAGAATCTACGCGGCCAGGAGCATCACGAGACAATATAGTAGCGAACCCAAGACCTGATATAGAAGACCTCCGAGACTGAAGGATATACACCAGGACATGCGCCCACTGGCGCGCGTACAAGCACTTCCACAAATCCTCCCCAGAAGAACAACAAGATCCATCATGGCGTGCACAACAGCATCAATTAGCCACAATAACAACAGCAAGCAAAAGCAAAAACTCCGCATCCTCTGTCTCCATGGCTTTACCTCCAATTCTCACGTCTCCGCATTTCAATTACGCCGTCTCGTCTCTGCTTTTGGAGCACATTCTCCCTATGTCCCCCCACAAGATTCGAATTTGGCATCTTCAGACTCAAAGTACGAATACGAATTCCTCTTCGCAAATGGTCCTCACATAGTCAAATACTCTTCCTCAGATTCCGACGGAGGCATGGCGATGGACCCGACATGGCATGACTTCGTTTTTGGCCTCCACGAGGAAAGCGCAGAAACTGGACATCGGGCTTGGTGGTTTGCGAAAGATCCGGATTGGAAGAATAAGAAAGAAGGGGAGTTCGAGGGGATTGAGAAGAGTTTTGAGGAATTGGGGAAGTGGGTTAGAGAGAGTGGGAAAGAGGGCGGAGATGAAGGCATTGATGCGATTTGGGGATTTAGTCAGGGGGCTTGTTTGGCTGGGATGTTATGTGGGTTATTGTCAAGGAGAACGATGGGAGCGGAGGAGCAGCACCCGTTGTTGAAGTTGTTGGGTTTGAAGCAGGAACCTGAGCGCCTGAAAGCGGGAATTATTTTCTCTGGATTTCGGGCGAGGTTTCGGCAGTATGATGGCATTTATGAGGATGGAATTGGGATCCCGATGTTGCATGTCTTGGGCGAGAAGGATCCTTTGGTGGGGAGCGAGAGGAGTGAGGCGCTGTTGAGAGTTTGTGAAAAGGGTGAGGTGTTGAGATTTGATGGAGGGCACGAGATTCCGAAGAGGGATGAGGATGTGAGGACTATTGTGGAGTTTTTGAGGAGGGCTCTGGAGGGTGATGAGGAGGAAACGAGTGAGGTCAAGGAGACGAGGGAGAGGGCTTTCATGTAACAACGACGCTAAAGATTGTGTTATGATAAAGAATAGACATATATTAGGTGGCAGATGAGCTCATTGTATTCCTGCACCCGGACCATAGTGACCAGATCTCAAGAACACCGTGCGAAGAAGCGTGTAATCGCCTCAGAGACAGCTGTGCGTTTGTCGCCGAGAGATATACCTTCTTGATCCTCATCAGCCACAGCTTCACAAACCCAGGTCTTCTGCCATTGCTTGTGTGCGCCACCATCTAGTCCGTTCGGCAGCCGGCAGAGAAGCCGCTTGTGTGACGTTGTCGATATTGAAGAGGAGTGAAGTTGAGATCTTCCGGTTCGCGACCATTCTTTGCCGAGCCGTCTCCACATCCCGGTGTCGCTGTCAGCATTTCCTGACTCCTCTCACAACAGCATCACCATCACCCGTCTATCTCCTCCGCCCGCAAATTGATCGCCTCATCTCACTCCACGCGTGCCACAACGCCATACCAATCGCGGAAAAGGCGCAGAACTGTCCTGCATGCGTAGCGGGGAACCTTGCAGGCAAGCAATGGCAAGCTATTCTTCCGTCCGCTGCAAGTTACATCATCCCACGAGCTTCCTGTATCACGACAGCATTGCTCTGGTGCCTGATCAGCATCCAAATTTTCCTGGATGGGCAATTAAGATCCGCAATGCGGTTGATGTGATGTGCTTCTCGGAGCGTAACGCAGCGAGCGCGAGACGGCTTTCCATGGACTAAATAGCGAGAGGTAAGTGCAGTTGTGTGTGGCAGGTCTTCTTCTCCTCAACATCATCCAACATGTTGTTTGGCAAGCTATGTCAGGCAGTCTTGCTGTCTGCTGCGGCAGTTCAGACTGCCGCCCTGGCGGTCGGTGGCAAGCCTAACATGCTCATCAAGCCGTACAAAAGGAATGAGCCTTTGCAAGATATCGTGACGTGGGACGAAGTGAGAGCTCAGCATATCTTTGCCTCTTATAAATGGCAGCTGACATCATTAGCACTCGCTTTTTGTCCATGGCAAGCGTGTCTTGTTCTACTCGGGAGAGTTTCATCCATTCCGCCTACCGGTTCCAGGTCTGTGGCTAGACGTCTTCCAAAAGATCCGAGCTCTCGGCTACAATGGTGTCTCCGTCTACTGGGATTGGGCACTACTTGAAGGCAAGCAAGGTGACTTCTCAGCTGAAGGAGTCTTTGCTCTGGAGCCCTTCTTTGCTGCTGCACAACAGGCTGGCATTTACGTTCTGGCCCGCCCAGGACCATATATCAATGCTGAGGTAGCAGGTGGAGGCTTTCCAGGTTGGCTAGCACGCAGCCCGGCAAAGCTCAGGACGAGAGATCCACGATTCCTCGAAGCCACCGACAATTATGTTGCGAGCATGTCGAGAATCATTTCGAGGGCGCAGATCACCAACGGTGGGCCTGTCATCTTGCTTCAGCCTGAGAATGAATACTCGCAGGCTGTGGAAGATACGCCCGAGTTTCCTGACTCTGTA
Source organism: Cercospora nicotianae (assembly GCA_029490675.1). Taxonomy (NCBI): domain Eukaryota; kingdom Fungi; phylum Ascomycota; class Dothideomycetes; order Mycosphaerellales; family Mycosphaerellaceae; genus Cercospora; species Cercospora nicotianae. The sequence goes on along the minus strand of JANQAT010000007.1, from coordinate 3,227,773 downwards.
TATTGGTATGCGCAGCAATCGTCAATTCTGCGTAAATCTTCAGTGGCACTAATGCTCTTCTTCACAGGCAGTACATCGAGGATCAATACCGAAACAATGGCATCGTTGTACCCATGATCAGCAACGATGCGTACCCACACGGCTACTTCGCACCCGGCCCTCCTCCTCTTTACAATGCTACCATCGACATTTACGGACACGACAATTATCCCCTTGGCTTTGACTGCGCCAATCCAGAGGTCTGGCCCGACAACGCCTTGCCCAGACAATGGGGCGACTTGCATCGCAACCAGAGCCCAAGCACACCGTACTCAGTCATTGAGTTCCAAGGCGGTGCCTTTGATCCATGGTGAGTCGTGACATCTAGTGTGACATAATTGATCGGCAAACTAACAAGCTCAGGGGTGGCCTTGGGTTTGCACAATGTGCCGAACTCGTCAACTCCGCATACCAGAGAGTGTTCTACAAGAACATGTACAGTTTCGGTGTCACCATATTCAATATTTACATGAGTAAGTGCAGCCAGTGGACCGCATCTCTACACTACATGAACTCGTTCCGGATGTGCTGTACTCCTACTGATACTGTCAATAGCTTACGGCGGAACGAACTGGGGCAATCTAGGCCATCCCGGTGGTTATACTTCCTACGACTACGGTGCCGTTATCACCGAGGAGCGATTGGTATCGAGGGAGAAATACTCTCAGGCCAAGCTTCAAGCAAGTTTCCTCTCCGCCTCACCGGCATATTTGACGGCTGTGGCTCAGGACAATGATTATGCGAACGGTTCCTACACTGGGAATGGCGACATCGCTACAACGGCTTTGCTGGGTGACAAAACGAACTTTTATGTTGTCAGACATGCCTCTTATAACACCAACGAGTCAACATCCTACAGCATCACGCTTCCGACGAGTCAAGGCAACATTACGATTCCTCAACTGGATGGACAGCTGACATTGAATGGCCGGGACTCCAAGGTCTATGTCACGGACTACGACGTTGGTGGACGCAACTTGCTTTACTCCACTGCCGAGATTTTCACCTGGAAGGCGTACGGCAATCAGCGCGTTCTGGTGGTCTACACCGGGCCCAACGAGCTCAATGAGCTAGCCTTTTCGGATTGTGGCCATGCGAGATTGGTTGAAGGATCTGACGTGACAATTCAGAACAAGAATGGTGCGACTGTCCTGAGCTTCCAGACCAACCCCGAAAAGCGTGTTGTCAATTTCGGTCGTGGCCTGACGCTTTACATTCTCGACCGCAACAGCGCCTACAACTACTGGGTGGCGGACTCAGGTCCTACTCCCGACCCATCTGCGCCTATCATTGAAGCTGGATATCTGATTCGTAACGCGACTGTCGAAGGCGATGCACTCCACCTGGTCGGCGATCTCAACGCTACTACTCCCATCAAAGTGATCGGTGGCGCTCCGCGACCACTCGCGAAGTTGACTTTCAACGGCAAGGAGATCAACTTCAAGCAATCCCGTGCTGGCGTTGTGTCTGCAACAGCCGAGTATGAGAAGCCGAGCTATACAGTACCTGACTTGGCTACTGCAGACTGGAAAGTACTCGACACGCTACCAGAAGTCCAAGAAAGCTATGACGATAGCCAGTGGCTAAATGCAGACCTGACATACAGCAACAACACTAATCGAAATCTTACGACTCCGACATCGTTGTACGCGAGTGACTACGGGTACCACACTGGCACCTTGATCTTCCGAGCACACTTTACTGCCTCAGGAAATGAGTCTACTGTCTTCCTGTGGACTCAAGGTGGTTCCGCTTTCGGCCACTCTGTGTGGCTCGATGGCACTTTCGTGGGTTCTTTCGTCGGCGCAGATCTATACAGCAATACCAACGCCACATACAACTTGCCTGCCACGACAGCTGGAAAAGACACCGTGTTGACGATACTTCTGGACAACCAAGGGCTTGACCAGAATGGTGAGGCTGGAGCGACGACCATGAAGAGGCCTCGAGGAGTCTTGGACTTTGCTCTTGCTGGCCACCAGAAGTCTGACGTGAAATGGAAAGTTCAAGGAAACCTTGGTGGCGAGTCGTACAGAGATCGTGCACGTGGGCCTCGCAACGAAGGCGGACTCTACGCTGAACGACAAGGCTACCACCTTCCAGGCGCACCAATCGACAGCTGGAAGTCAAGTGGCGGCCCAGCTGAAGGTCTCTCAGCCCCAGGTGTCGCGTTCTACGCCACAAACTTTGATCTGGACTTCCCTGTCGGTTACGACATTCCTCTCGCCTTCTCCTTCAACAATGCTACTTCCAACGGAACCTCTGGATCGGGCAATCAGACTACTGTGGCATACCGTGCTCAAATTTACGTTAATGGCTATCAGTTCGGCAAGTACGTGCATAACATTGGCCCTCAAGATGTCTTCCCGGTGCCGGAAGGTATCTTCAACCACCGTGGCAGTAACTATGTGGCGGTGAGCCTTTGGGCGCTCGACCAGGGTGGTGCCAAGATTGATGGACTCAAGCTCGTTGCAGGACCTGAGATTCAGACTGGATATGGCTCTGTTGAGGCAAGTCCGCAACCGGGCTGGGAGGAACGCGAAGGGGCGTATTGAGATGCTTCTCAGACATAACTCAGTCCATAGCGCCGGTGGATCGTCATGCCCTAGGATGGTCAGAGACTTGGAGCACCGAAGCGTCACCTGATCTTGTCCAAACGAGCCTTAGGCTTGAAATGTGATGCGCTTTGAACGTTTTGGCATGGCAGGTATAATTATGGACTATTCACTAAGCCACTTGAGGATCAGTGAGAGCCCGGAAAGTTACAGCAGGGATCAAGGATAGTCGTTTGGCACGCCATGGCAAAAGAATGTTCTCGTTTACACTAACGCTCGCAGACTCGTCCTGATTTCCATCATCCTCCACCTCGCCCGGCAGCAATTGATCCAGACTTTTTGTAAAGAAGTGAAGAAGGCTTGTCTACCGAACGGATCTGATCTAAGCCAGTAACCCATCGTTCGGATTGAGGGTGTTTGCCAGTGCCGACATTGCAGCCTCACTAGCCTGGCTATGCCCTGGTCTCTTGGCACCTTTGCGCGTGGTCGACATGGGTATGTAACCTTACTGCCGGCCTTCAATCTGCTCAGCGGACTGATCCTATACGCTGTGTCTTGCAAGTCACCAGAAGTTGACAGGCTCAGCATGAAGGTGCAATTGCTCAGGACCAGGCCGCGCAACATCGCAAGATTGGCTGAGATGCATGGCTACTGACACGGAATGCGAGGCTGGTGGAGGACATCAACGTGTGCACAGCTCTTCCCTTGACAAACTCTACTGCCTACACCCTACACTCTTTCACTATTTCTGCTTCACGACGCTCATTCTACCTGTTTCGTTCATTTTGACACCTCGTATTCTCATCTGCCACCATGTTGGCTACCACGCTGCTTGCCGCAGTGGCATTCGGCGGTTATGCCAATGCCAGAGTCTTCGCCCGCCAGCCGGGACAGTTCGAAAGCTGCGTAGCCCAGGCCGTGGGTAACAATGCTCAGCTCTATGCTGTACCAACCGGAGCGAACTACAACACCTCCTTGAACGTGTACAACTTGGACCAAATCTACACCCCGTCTGCGATCGCTTTTCCCACCAGCGCCGAGCAAGTCGCAGCATTGGTGAAATGCGCATGCTCGTCGGGCGTGGCCGTACAGTCGCTGTCCGGAGGACACAGCTACCTGGTATGTTTGATGACTGAACGTATGTGAACCAGAGTTAACATGGGGCAGAACTTCGGTTTGGGAGGACAGAACGGCTCGCTTTCGATCCGTCTAGCCAACATTAACCAAACCTCATATGATGAGTCTGCAAACCGACTCACTTTTGGCACTGGAAACCTGCTCTCTGGACTCACCACAGCCCTCCAATCGGCCAACCGCACCGCTGCTTACAGTGGTATCGGTTCTATCGGTACAGGTGGTCACTTCGCTATTGGTGGACTGGGTCCCCTTTCCCGCCAACACGGTCTTGCCGCTGATCAGGTGGTCGAAGTCGAGGTGGTGACAAAGGACGGCCAAATCGTCAGAGCATCTGAGGATGAGAACGAGGACCTTTTCTGGGCTGTACGCGGTGCGGCTTGGTCTTTTGGTATTGTTACCTCGATCACCATCGACACGGTGCCAGTCGTCTCGTCGACATCGTACTCGTACATCATTCCCGGCAATGCATCGACGCTTGCGTCCGTCGTATCTGCTTGGCAGGAGATTGTCTCGAACGAGAACTTGCCCCGCGAGTTTGGCTCTACTGTCTACATCTGGGAGGGCTTTGTCCTGATTACCGGATCATATTTCGGATCTCAGGAGGACCTTGACCGCGTCGGACTCAATGCCTTCACCCAGAATGCCATCCCAACCAGCGATGTGCTCAACGCATTAGACTCATTGAACGTCACGGCAGCTGCGAGCCTACTTACCATCCTCGATGACGCTGGACTCCTCGATGCCATCATCAGTCTCCCACGCGAAGACATCTACCGCATCTTCCAAGGCATCCTCCAAATCCTTCCAACCATCGAGACTGGCAACCTGACAGCAATTCAACAGGCGGCGACTGCCACTAACAGCACTCTTCTGGGTGCAGCTTTCGCCTTCCTCCCCGCCAACACCACTCAAGCCCTCTTTGGAAACCTCACTTCTTCCGGTGTTCTTGACCTTCTCAGCAACCAGACTACGCTCACCGAGCTCGCTCCTCTGCTGCTTAACATCAACTTCACTACCATCGTGGAACTCGTAGACCAAGTCGAAGAAGCAGGTTTCCTCCAACTCCTTGGAAGCGGATCAGCCAAGCTTTCCGAGCTCTTCTCCGTCCTCTTCACCTCGCATCTTCCAACTCACTTCTACTCCAAGTCTCTCAAATTTACCGAGGACACCTTGCCTTCCAATCAGGCCACCGGAGAAGTCGTCGAATACATCCTCAGCAACACCACCGACCGTGGCACGCCACTCTGGTTCGTCATCTGGGATCTGGGCGGAGGAGCAATCAACGACCCAGCTCAAGATGATACTGCGTACTGGCACCGTGACGCTTTGATCTGGCTGCAGAGCTACACTGTGAACCTTGCTGGAGCAGTCAGTGCTGCACAGAAGGAATTCTTGACTCAGGTCAACGAGAAGTATCAGTCTCTGGTGCCTGGGGTTGATGACAGTGCTTACGCCGGCTACGTTGACGATGCACTTACAGACCCGGTCAAGAGCTACTGGGGAGGCAATGTGGAGAAGCTGAAGCAGATCAAGGCGAAGTATGACAGCAGCAACATTTTCCGCAATGGACAGAGTATTACGGCATAATTTGTAGAGCAAGAGGAATCATGTTCCCACAAGGCAAGATTTGAGCGCATGTATGTGTACGATGGCTACATGGTTCGCAGTCAGTGGCACATATCAAAGCTGGATGATGAACATCTTGCATATGGCGCACTACGTTCGGCACGCACCCGTCAACTACGTAGAGCTATACCCAATGTGATCCTTCATCTTTCGAGTAGTACTTCTGATTGACAGTGATACCATTCAAGGCAGCTCAGTGATCAACAGTAGCTGCAAGAGGACTTCCATAATCCTCTGCTGACTGCTGATCCCATGCTAGAGACTAGTAGAACAACGCATCAACGATCCTTTTGCAAATTCCTCCTCGGGCGCAGCAAGGTCCCCAGTTGCACTGTTCGAGAAATGCAATCAGTACTTGACATCAAACCGACGATCACCTACGGGTAAAAAACTTACACCAATGTTCGAGACAGGATTCAAATTTGGCATTGGGAGCTTGGGGATTTTGCGCTCCTCGAGAATTTGAGCTTCTTCCGGCTGCGGGAGTGGTCCAGCGATGGCACCAGAGACGAAGAGGAGAAGTGGAATGACGGCGAGCTTCATGGTTGCGTTGTCGAGGATGTGAGGTGTTAAGTGAAGATTTTGAGCTGACCGAATGATTGGACTTGTTGGAAGTGAAGTTGTGCGTGATGAATTGATCTGGAGAACTGGTGCGCAGAGCGATGCTATATAGCCACTATAATGAGCTTTACCTGAGCCCCTTCGATGACAATGCCTTCAATCGAGACAATGAATTCTCCGAATACTACCATCCAAGCCCGTCCCAAGAGAACATTTCGACATTGCAGAGGATGATGGCCAAGAAAGGAGTTGGGATCGGACAAGTTGTATCCCAGGAACAGCCTCTCGGGAAGACGTAGTATGGGGATAGATCTTTCTCTATCAAGTATAGGGCTCGGTAAAAACAGCATACTCGTCGTCATCCAATAAGTTTGTATGCTATAGTCAGGTTTATAAGCAACATAACCGCGCTTCGCTCGGCCAATAGCGGACTCTGACCATATATGATCATTAATCATGGCATCGCTAGCTGATATTTGCAAAGGCGCGAACTAGGGCACAGCCTCAAATCGTAACAAATTGGGCGCCCCTTGGTATCTTTGAAGTAATTGACCATTGGTCTAAGGAGTGGAATGTACCTTGTAGCATGAAGATCCACCACATCATGATTAGAACACCAATCTACGCACTGCTACACATTCAGCTATCGATTTCCCGTGAGCGTGCGTCAGCATCCCTGCTGGTCTTTCTTCGGTTATTATCATTGTCTAGCTATTTCCCTAGAGGGATGACCAGAAGGTAGGTGGTTGCTATGTGAGCTCTTTAATAAATACAGACACGCTGGCGTTCAGCATGCTGGTTGCAACCATGCGCAGCAATCCGGGCATGCCAACATGCAGAAGACGTTGTCTCTCGTTCATCCTCAGGGCTTGGTAGAACGTAAAGAAGGTGCTTACTCTGTCAGGATGTCTTCCACGATGCCCTTCGTCCACCACCAGGTACTGGCTTTTGTCGGTGAAACAGACATGGCAATGACGTTTCGAGGAGTGGTGAGTAGGCCTGCTGCCAACGCAAAAGTTGTTTGTCTTGACCACAAGAGCAAGATGAATGCCGTTGGCTCTCAGCGGAGTCGTCCGTTGGTCGCCGGCATTCGTGTCACCGAATTAAAGTAGCCTTCACTTACCAGCACGGGTGGAACATGATGTAGAGATGGTAGACGAGTTTGCCAGCATCAAATGTTTTGTTTCGCCGAAGATTGCACTCCATTGCTAGACTTCCACCAAACCTAGTGTTGTTAGCGTATGTTCAGGATGTGTGCGTCCCTTCTTTTCTCCCGTATGCCCAGAGGCTTAGTCGATAGTCGACAAGTAGAAGAGCGGCAGCGAAGGGCATACTGATAGCTGCTCGCAGTCGGATGAAGAGACCGGTGATAGTATGACATGTGAAAGGAGCTTCTGCTTGTGGCACAACAGCATAGATTCGTACAGCCAAATACAACACCAGAGTGTAGCAAAACCCTCAGATCTCACAACTTTGCTTTTGGCTGTTGTGTCTTCGTAATACCCAACCACCTCCAGAGCATACCCCAGCCCTTCACATCGCTCGGGGTACCCTCACTCTCGACAGGTCGTTGGTCATTGGTCTCTTCCTCTACAGCCTGGGTTTGCCCAGAAGTCAGCCTTGAAACGCCCCAAAGTATAAGCCCATGGTTTCAGTGCAATCAAAAAAGCTCAAACACACGCAACTCATTGGAGTGGGGTAGCACTTACTTTGACTTAGCCGTGTACGAAGCCAGAGCATCCATCAAACCCGGATTCAAACAATCATAAGGCTCCAGCCCCACACTCCTCAACTTCGACCTGACCTGATCCATCTTACCCGCATCAAACCCTTGCTCAATAATACTACTCACAAAAGCCGCAAACTGCGGCTCCTGCCATCCTTGCTCTTTACTGAGCTCCACATGAATAAAATCCAAACCCTTGAACGCATGATCTTTGACGATGCGGCCGTATAAGTGCACGCCACATTGCTTGCAAGCATTGCGTTGGATTGCCGCATTCGGGTCGATGATGGAGAGTTTGTTGGCGTTGGCTACGACTTTGACGTTGTCGACGGGGACGACACCAACGATGGAGAAGAGGGCTCCGTCGGGTTTCCAGCATTTGGAGCAGCCGCAGGCGTGGTTGTGGGCGACGTTTCCGGTGATTTGGACTTTGACGGGGTCGGAGCGGCAGTGGCATTGGAGGGTTCCGCCGCTGAAGTTGGGGTCGCCTTTGGTGAAGCCGTTGTTGATGTCGGGGTGGAGGTTGATGTAGGACATTTTTGCTGTGGTAGAGAGTTCGCTCGATGTGTGCTTCGTTTGTAGGATATTCGTGCAGAGAGCTCAGGTCAGCAGAAAAAGATGAACAGGAAACGCAGTGCTTAGGAATCCTCCCCTCAGCGGGACAATCGGACGTGCTCTAATATGTAGTGCTGAGAGCATTCAGCATTCAACAAGGATATGGGATCCAGCCTCAAGGCGGGGTTTGCGCGTATCCGAACACCTCCCAGGAGAGCGCAGGACTCGACTGGGGCCCTTCAGCAAATGAGACCAGGGAGAGGTCCGCATCGCCTGGGGATTGCGCTGCCAGTCGTGTGCAGCATTGGCTGGTCGCGGACGGTATTGGCATACAAAAGAGGGGAATGCGGAATCATCGCGGGTGTTGCAGAGTCGTGGAGCTCCGAGCTGGGGCCTGTGAGCCTGGCAATGCATCCCGAAGCGAAGGGAAAATCCGGGTGGAATGACTTGCCCTAAAAGGCAATGGGGAAACTTAGTCCCTCCAACAGCGACACATGTCAGATGCCAGGCTGATAAGTTGTCAGAGTGGATTGTGATGGCGACATGTGTCTATCGATGAGATAGTCGTTGTTGGCGAGCTTTGTAGGACGTCGATGGCAGGCCCATCGCTTCGGCCTCAACTCCGGCGTGGCTTGGCTCCGAGCTGACCTCTTGATGCGACTTCTCTTCTGGTATCTCAGTGCATGGCGATGTGTAGGTGTGCGAAAGCTTGTAGAGAGCAAACAAGAATGAGCTTGAGCTCCGAGGAGGTGCTGTTATATATACAGCATGGCCCGAGGTCACGACCTTAATGGACTGCAAAGCTGCGGATCTTGCCGGGCACTCATGACGACGCTTTGGTTGACAAACTAATCATTATTACCCTTCAGAAGGTCGAGAAGAATATGTGTTTCGTGAACATCAGTTCACACCCGTCACAGCCGTGAATCGAGTTGTTTGACATGTAAGCGTAACAACATTCATCGCAGAGCTTAGCAACCCTAGGTGCCAACCCACGCAGGCCCGGCGCGGCAGGCTCCTCAAAACCATCTCCGGATCCAACCCCTCAACATGTCTCCAGTGACTGGCTTCATCTCATTCAACGCCCAGCTTGCTCGTCTGCTCTCCAGCGTATCTAATTTTACCTCCTCAGCTGCCAGTAAACTTCGATAGAAATTGGCGAGTTTCACAGCGGGGTACAGATTGATGTCCTGATCTCCAAGTCTCGTCAGCTTGTCAATCCATTCCTCAAACGGCACAGTCTTCTCGACGGCGAGGCTAGACTGCACGGCGGGGAGAAGAGATTGCCAAGGTGTGGGCCGTGGATTGACAGCATGGTAGATCTGAGGCTGATCGGGCGAATCCTGCGCAATGTCAATAACTAGACGTGCTGCAACAGACTGTGAGCTGCTTACAAGTAGTTTCCTCCCTGCATGACCGACGAAGTCCAGCACAATCTTCGCAGCAAGATCAATTGGTACCCAGTCGACGTTATTGAACGAGCCCAACGATGTTGGGAGACAGCCCATGTTCCTTGAAGAGACCACGAGTGTTGGCAACCACTCATTCCTCTGCCAATCACCTTCTCCTGGGCTTGGCCCAGCGATCTGACCAAGTCTGCAGATGGCGCACGGGATGCCTGCTTCTTTCGCAGCAGTCGCGAGGATCCTTTCTGCTACGAGCTTAGACTGACCATAGCCCCCTTCTGTAGACGCAGCCGACCAGTCTTCGACTGGTTCTTCGGGAACGGGTCGTGGTCTGCCGTCAGCACCTTGAGGTCGACGTAGGCTGAGAACAGCGCCAACAGAGGAGATGAAGAAGATCATAGCGCCGTGCTTCGAGCGAGCGGAAAAGTCCACGAGCTGTCGCACACCCTGGATATGTGGGCTGTCAAAGTAGGTCAGTGGAAGATTGAAGTTAACGTTCCAGGCGTTATGGAGAACATGTGTCGCTCGGCCCAGGAAATCCTTATACTCCGATATATTGAGGCCAAGATAGGGTCGCGAGAAGTCGCAGGCGGCGAAAGTGACAGTCTTCTTTTGGCAAAATTTGCAGACATGCCTTTCCGGATGAGAGATCGGGCTTGCTCTTCTTCGGCATTGACACGTCGATTCAGACAAATGACTTCTGCGACGGTCTCATCTCGCAAAAGTGCATCGAACAGGTACGTGCCAAATGAGCCTGTAGAGCCAGTCAACACGACGACCTTAGCCGCATGATTGACTGCGAGTGGCGAGCGAGTCGTGATCGGTAAGTTGGCTGTGTACTTCTCGAAGATCTTCTGCATCTGGTCTTCCACAGCAAGCTCTTCTGGGGCATCGCCGCACATGAAGGCTGCCAGCCCAATCGCCGTAGGATTCTGATAGACGGCTTTCGGGGCGATGAAGTAACGACCTTGATCGGCTGTCGACAGTAAGCGCTGCAGCTCACGCACGATAGTCGTCACGCCCAGGGAGTCCACGCCAGCTGAGAAGATGTCTTGATCGAGGGAGACAGTGAGGCCAAAGATATCTTTCACGATTTCCAGAATGCGACGTGCCAACGAAATAGTATCAAAATCTCCCCATCGACGAGTGGCATGTCCAACTTGATTCTCTTCATCATAACGCTTGGTCGTGGTAACGAGAGCTCGAGATGTGACCGCAACCTCAGAGCTCGGGCTGGAAGCAGACTCAATTGAACGAGGCCGTGTTGGGCTGACAGAAGTTTCGCTCGGCATAGAAGACAGAGAAAATGCGGAGGCTTTGGAGTCTTTTCGCTCAACGGCGGGGCTCTCATACAACTCCTCGAGCTCCTTCTCGTAGAGCGCGATCGATGCTTCGCGCTGCACTGTGCCTTTGCCAGCCCTCGGAAGAGGTTTCTGTGGCGAAGTGACCAAGATCATGTCCTTCATGATGCGAGCATGAGCTGGACTGTTTGCATTGACCTTTCGGACATGCGGCCAGATAGCTTCTACGAATGCTTCCGCATCAACTGTGTGCTGGTTCGGCTCCACCAACAACGCAGAGTTTGGATGACCAGTACCACAGACTAAAGCAGCTGAGATCGCAGAGTGACCATTGATGGCGTTTTCCATCGTTGTAGGATTGTACTTTTCACCAGTAGAGTACACAATGATGTCGTCGTTTCGTCCTTCCCACTTCCAGAGACTGGGTTTGGTGGGATGCTTGGAATAGAGGTCTCCGGTTCCATATTCAGTGCGTTCTGGGTAAGTGTAGAATACGACTTGATAGTCCTTGCACGCCTCGTTGCGAACAAAGAACAGGCTGAAAAGATTGTCTGCTGCTGGTCGCATTTCGATTCCCAGAACCGGTGAAAATTGTATATACTGCCAATCTCGATCCTCAGTAGGTTCGCATGGCAGAATACCAGACTCAGTCATTCCCATGATACTGGTAATGTGAGAGCGCCTGCGGATATCCTCTCCAGTCGCTTCAGGTAATGGGCCTCCGCCAAATGCCACGCAATTAAGCTTAGACAGCGTCTCAAGCATTCGCCGGTCTGCAGCCATCTCCGTCAGGACCGAGGGAGGACTGGTCAACACGTGAACCTTTGTTTTGTCGATGATGTCTGCGGTCATCTGAGCATTGAGCGGCCTTGATCCAGCAGAGGGAAGGATCACAGTGAATTGGTTTTGAATCGCGGCCATGAGAATATTGATTGCTGCCATGTGGAAAAGAGGAAAGTTGACCAATACTCGTTTTCCGGACCATTGGCACAGATGAATCTTTCCGTACCCCAGGTCGGGAATTTGTTTCCATTTCTCCATGGCCAGGACGTTGCCATGTTTGATCTTGACCGGCTTGGGGAGGCCAGTGGTGCCGGATGAGTGCAGTCCCACGAGTGGCTCTGTTGCAATCGTTCGTGGACTCCAATGCCAAACGTATGGATTTGGAGCGAATGAAAGGAAGTAGTCAAGGTCAGGTACCTCTAGACAGGCCAGCGATTCTGCCTCAATGACACTCTGTAGGTCAGATCTTGCGGAACCTCCCTGCGGGAGGAGAAGGATTTTGCAGCTGTATCTTTGGAACAGATGTCGTTGTGCTTCGGTGTCGTTTCTCGGCGAAGGGAAAAAGGCCAGCCTCCCAGTCTTACAGCCCGCGAGCATTAAGATCCAATATCGCAAGTCAGAACCTGAGTTCACGTAGGCAAAGGTCCTTGATAAGTAGAGGTGCCGCAGACGTTCGTCCAGCCACCAGGCAGCCTTGTGGATGGCCACGGAAAGTTGCTTGATAGATATGGTTTTTGAGCTTCCATCGCTGGGACTTACGACTTCCGCAAATGATCGATCTGGATCCTTGGTGGCGAGATGGTCAATGTATGCTGGCAGTGGCAGGCCGGTGATTTCCTTTGGTTGTGCCATCGCCTTAGTCCGAGATATGATGGTTCGTAGTCGCGAGGTCATGAGAAGGTGGAATGTTGCAAACAACGACGACTATCATGGTCCTCATGTCTGGTGTTTGCAATCATGCAACGACTTCAGCCCGTACCTGTCATGGATTGACCTGGTCGCTCCAGTTCCGAAATCCTCGAGAATGGACTTCCATGCCATCGGAGCGTCGAGGTCAGGGATCACTGAGCTGTACTCCGCACATAACCATGCTCTCGCCTCTTCACGTTCGAACACAGGCTTTCGAAGATTGCTTGCTGGCACGAATGCAAGTCGATGCTGTTCCGAAGTCAGTGCAGTTAGCAGAAGGCCGTCTCTGCGCCTGAACAGCGTGGCAGATGTCCGTCGTAGACTGTCTACAGTACTCTGTCCCAGATCAGCTCGCCTGCGAGCGCAGCATGACTATGGCCTGGCACTTTGAACCTTCCTGACAACCCACCGATCTCCTCCGGCGACCGGAAAGGCTTCCCGACAGGCGCCGAAGCTGGACGACATGTTTGTCGGAGTGTGATTCGAGGCAGAGAACGGATATCAAGCGGACGTTCCAAGCGATTACTGCCAACTGAATATTGCAGATCAGAGCACTACCAGTCTCATCGTGCTCGGGCGAAGACGCGTCTTGCGGATTGTGGCTTGCTGCATTCAACCAGCGAGAAGTGTCTCGTCTTCCCTGCTGTGCAAGTAGGGCCTGGAAGCGCTTTTCGGCGCTGGAGCATGCCGCTGGAGATGTAGAATGACAATGTTGTCTGTTTCTGCGTTCAGCATGATAACTTCGATGTGGTTGATGTCGAGTAGAAGAAAGAGAACGCGTGGTAGACGCGATGGCGGCGGCGTGAAAAACACCTGGGACGGCTGAAATCTAGGCAAGAGACAGCCTTCTGCTCTTTCGCATAGTCCCACAGGTGATAACATATCGCCCGTCCCGTGACCTGTCTTCCGCGGCATACTTCTGGCTAGTCTGTTGCCGAGACACCTCTCTGCGCTGTCCGTTGCGCGGATGCGCAGCTACAAGATGGCACGGTATCTGGATCTCGAGGCCGCGAAAGTCTGATAATCCCAAGCACGAGGAGCACGCTGCATTCTCTCTGCGGAACAGGCTGCTGATGGCACGAATGAGCAGGTCTGGCTGAGGTGTGCTCTTCACAAACGAGTCAACAAGCTAAAAGCTGCCAAAATCGGGCACTGCGGCCACTGACTTGCAAGCGTGCTGCATGCAAGGACTCAGCTCATGCCACGAACCTGCGATACGGATGGCGGCGTGGACAGCTTGGCGCCTCAGGAAAATGCCAACTTCTCAGCCTGACTGGAGCGGTGAGAAAGGCATCGGAAAGCCCGATGTCACCAGCCATTGGCGTCCACACGAGAGCTCCGTGCTGCTCATGCATTGCTGAGCCTATGCGGATTGGCCTGTACTGTGCTGGAAGGCTGATGAGGTGCTGTCAAGCCACCAGAGGAGCCTTATCTCGACCGCTCTGCGACGCGTATTGTGGCTCTGTCGGGGCTTCCGAACGGGCGCCACCACGTGGTCGACTCGTGGTGGAGAGCATGCAGCCTCGAAAGCTATGGACTTAGTTCATGGCGGCAGATCAAGCAACCGCAAAGCCCTCAGGCAGGATCCGCACCAGACGACGGCAGAGGAACAATTACATCTCGCTCCGGTCCGAGCCCAGCGCACATGTCTTACACGTCCCCACTCTTCACGCTTGGCCTGGCTCTATATCATACACTCCAGCTTACTTGCGACAAAACAGAGGCGAAGCTGTCCAGTACAGCATACTGGCAATCGCAATGACTCTTTACGTAAATCTCGATCACAACGACGCTGGCTACATCCCGCCATCTTCAAGTCTCGCATCTAACTGTATGGCCCCGCAATTAGCCTTACGCCACAATACAGCTAGCTATGCTGCACATCAAAGCCACCAGGTGCCGGAAACAGTATCACCACTTTGGGGTGTCGCAACATCTTAGCAGCCACGTGGTGCACATGCTTCGACGATGTATATATATCAAGCACAAGTGAGCACAACTTGCTTCGATACAGCAGAGCGAACAATCGCGATTAACGAAGCACAGCACATCCATCATGACTATTGTCAACACTCCAGTCACTCCTATCGTGGTGGACACCACGAAATCACTCGAGGTGCAAGCATTGGCTATCAATGCTGCTGCCAACCAGCTCCGCACAACCATCGCTGGTGTCTGGGATCTGGCACCAACTTCGCCACAGCCTCCACCTCCGGATTCAACAGTCGTGCTAAAAAGGGTTCTCCCAGGCCAAGAGAGCGTCTTGGAAGGCGATGAACGTACTCTCGTTGCCGAGGAGCATTATGCACCAGGCGGAAAGTATCGAGGCATCATCAAGCTGATGATCAAGTACGCGCAGAAACCAAACTCCATGGCCCATGGTACCGGCTGGCTTATCAGACCTGATCTCATTGCAACTGCTGGCCACAACGTGTACGACTGGGGACATAATGCTGGTCAAGCTATCGAGATTAAATGTTATGCTGGCTGGAGTGGCGCCTCACGCATCAATCAGTCTGTCGAGTTCCGAAGAGCTACACGTGTGGTCACGACCGAGCGATGGCTGCAGACAAGAGGTTCAAAGGCCCATGACTTTGCGCTCATCCAAGTGGAGAAGCCTTTCACCAATGTAACGCCATTTCCATACATCGAGACTCCACCATTCTTGGACAACGTACGCTTAGGAGTAGTAGGTTACCCTGCGGAGGCAAGAGACGAGAATGGGGAACGCGGGGCGAAGATGATGGAAATGTTCTCTGGGTCATTCTTCAATCTCGAGAAACAGCCCGATACTATGCTCGAGTACTCTATCGATACAGAAGGAGGTACGAATGGACTGTCAGTCCATGATCATATACATTTCTAACTTTGATTAGGTCAGTCTGGTTCTCCGGTGCTTCTGGAAGATGGTCTTGTCGCCATTGGAGCCCATGTCTATGGCGGAAGCCTCAATGCAGGATCTGTGCTTGGAAGATACGGAAATCCCATACAAGACTACATCGCCGCGGTCGAGGTCAAGCTCGCGCATCCTGGCCAGATCAACCTATTCATCATCGCCGATGATGTAGTCGCCGCAAAGAGTGCTGCGACTGCTAAGCAGTCCAACACGACACTCACCCAACTGGATGGCGGCGCACACATAGGTACCTCCAATGCAACCAGTGGACCAGGTCCAAAGCCGCAGATCCTCCAGGAAGGCATTTTCGATTCCGTCGCCGATGTACTCAAGGTCACTTCCAGAGCGCACTTCCTACTTGGCCCGATCGGAAGCACCATTGCAAACACTGCACTGCTTGCGCTTAACGCAGCCAAGGCTGAGTCGGCCGAGAGTGGATGGGACGCCAGCCGGGTACAGAGAGCTCAAATTGCTCGTGCGAATACTTCGAAGCTGATCGCTGATTGTGCCAAGTCCAACCCGGAAGGATTTTTCGACGATGCCAGTAACGTCTTGGCGAAGAGCATAGAGATGCCGTTCGAGATCACTGGGAAGGTTGTGAAATTCCAAGCAGAGACCATTGCCAAGGTGGAAAAGATGCACGAAGAAGTTGTTCGCGGGTTGGCTCCTGTTGTAGTTCAAGGCTTCCTACTGGCAGCCGCTGTTCCTGCTAGCGCTACAGTAACAGAAAGTGCCATGGAAAGCGACATGCCGGAGAACGAGAAGGCATTCATGGCTGCTTTCGCAGAGTCTCGCCAGACCCATGAAGCGAAGAAGGCCACGACCGACAGGCACGAGGGCCCTATTGACGACATTATCGCTGCTGGTATCAAGAACGCCTATGCGGGCAAGACATCTAGGCCAGAAGGCTGGCTGGGTACTGCGTTGAAACCTGGAAACCCCGGCAAAGACCTCTACGGCAAAAAGTCGGAGGGCTTTTTCGATGACCTCGCTAAGCCATACAAAGATATAGTAGATTTCATACGTTCTGGCGGGCATCGTCCATCGCCGGGCAGTCCTGTCTTCGAAAATCTCAGATGGGTTTCTCCTTGGGCGGCAACGGAAAGCAGTATCGAAGAGGACCCGAATGTTTCCGAGATGGTTCTAGGCATTACTCAGGCTTTCGTGCTCAGAGCTGCGATTGAGGAGCAGTATCTTGTTGCTACGATGGCTCGACCACTGGAAGAATTAAAGGCTGAGGGTTTTTTTGATGCGATCTTCGATTGGTCATAAGTGCGACCTCTTGGGGCTGGATCGGATCAAGGAAAGTGTGAGGTAGCAACAGGGACATGATGCGGCTGACTTCAGGACCGTCAAGCCAACAGAGCCTTATTATAGCTGATTAGGTACGCGAACTCTTCGATACGTTGCATCAGCTGCATCATGACTGACTTATTGAAGGACTCTACCACATTATATCTCACTCTTTGGACCATCGATGCGGTGAAGCCCGCTAAAATGACAGTAACCTTAAGTTTCCTGCTCAAACAAGCCTCCCATCTGGCTGGCGTCACGGGTTGAGTCCATTGCACACGACAGACGCCACTAGAGCCTGCCCGTCCCGCCACCAATCGTTGAGGACCTGCAGCATCCATGTTTCACCTCGAATCTCGCTCCATTCGCACAAACTCTTCAGCGGATCAGCATTTATCAACGGCGATGATCTTGGTCTTCGATGGTGGCAAGCTGGTGAGACACTCATCAGGATCTGATTCTGTTAGTACTGATTTACGCAGTATTTGACCTCATTTCGTTTACACATACCCAGTCAATTCCCGCGCCTCCGGATCCGAAAGCCACAAGACACGCTCATTGCCTTGGCCGTCTGCTCAAGGACCTTTGTCTTGAAGATGCTTTCTTCCAAGCCAAAATCTGTCTTCATGTTCTGCCTGTACAGGTTCAGCCAAATTCTGAGACGGGCGACGCTGACTACGTTGTCATGCGGATGGAAGCGGAACCCGGAACCGCATTTGGAAAAGAGTCTGATTTCCGATATGAGGTGCCTGTGGTCTGTGGGCAGAGAGTTGAGCCATTTCCTAAGGACTTGAGGACTGATGACATCTTCCACTACGAAAGTCGTGGCGCTGTAGTACTGCTGGGCTATCTCCTGGCGGGAGGCTCGGTCGATGCTGAGTTGCCACGGCGGCTTGAGCGACTTGTTGACCACCGCCTCAGCCGGCTTGATCGCGACTGTCAGGTCGAAGATCTCGTCTTGCAGTTCTTGCGGAAGCGATTGGATGCGCTCACTGAGCTCGATGCTCTCGTCATCACCAGGCTGAATAGTCGAGTGTTGCTCGTTTGGAGATGCCATCGCGACAGAGTTGCGTGCAAACAGGCTTGAGCTTCTGTCTCGTGTTGTGATTGGCGTGGGCAGTGGAGTCGATTCCGACTGGTGGAAGGTGGTTGTTGATGTTGGAGTCACGAATGCGCAGAGAGGTCGCGAGCTGCTGCAAACGCGTATGTGAAGAAGGACTCCAACGGGTGGGGCAATATTCACTTTAACGCCATGGCAACGGATGAGCAAACAACGCGTTGCGCTGCCATCACAACACCGCAGACCTCGCGCTGCCCTTTCAGTCCGAGCAGAACTACACGCAGCAACATTGGATGAAATCACGCAACGCTGGCAAGGAATCATGAGCGAACTCCTGCTGCTCGAGGATTCATGCATTGACAACCCCATCTCGCGCTCAGACTTCAACATCCATTTCCCACCCCTGAGCGACCCGGACACGGAAAATGGACTCGCGCTCGCAATATCTCAAGCCCAAAAATCATGTCTCCGCACACAGAGCTGGCACTGGCAGCGCGACATGCAGTTCAGCAAATGGTGGTATCTCTCGCTCGACATGAACAGAAAGAAGGTCTTTATCGGCCCGCGCTTGACAAGACAGGAACTGCAGAATTTGCGAGAGTATCGGCAAGGGCTGAGGAAGAACGTGGCCAGGAGACGTAATAGCGCAGCGTGGTGTTGGATGACTATCGAGTGGAGTGGCGATTTCAACTCCACGCTGAGTCTGCCTCCTCTGATTGCGCCGGGCGAGAAGTATGTGCCGTTTGAGGCTTTGTGGCCGAGCTTCGTGCGCGCGCCAGGCAATGGACGAGTCGAGACTGCAGGTCTAAACGCTCGTCATGAGGAGAATACTGGCACGGCTTCTGATGGGATCGATCTCACTCTCGAGGGACTTTTCGACTTCGATGGGTACTATGGCGAAATCTCGATCAGCAATAACGACAGCAACGGGCAGCGACTTCCTGCTTTGAGCCCATCTACCCAGGTCCTGCCATCGATAGAGCACACCAAGGTCGCAGCTCCTGACCAGAATGCCTCGGCCATCGCTGCCGCCTTCCAACGGGCTCAGATGGGCACGAAATGTCGCACATCCTCCAGCGCGAGCGTGTCAACTCACAAGCGCACCAGGATATTCAGCCCACTCTCCGGCAACGCATCGGCAGAAGCTAAGGGAAACCAAACACCTACGCTTCCCAACGTTCACAAAGCGCCGGACATATCCAACACGGAAGGGATCTTGCACTCAGCTGCCCTCACTTCCATCGATTCGGGTAAGTCGTCTTACGTGCACGATGCGAGTCATGAGAGAATCCGTCGCGACGACAGTGTGCTCGTAGAAGAGTGAAAAGGTTACAGGTAAGTGAACCGATCTTTCAAGTGAGTCTTTTGAGCGGCAAAGTAACGATTCGAATGTGAAGTTGGGTCATAAGCGGTTGGAATTTGACCTCAGGACTTGGAGAACTGGCGCTTTTGCTTGCGTTTTGCACACGACTGTTGATTCTAGCTTCGCAGTCGAAGAAAGTCTTGGTTTGGGCGTTGCATTTTTCGCTTGGTTATATTGCGAACTCAGGCGTCGTTTGGAAGGGTTCTCTGGCGAGCTAGGATGAGTGGACCTGCATCTTCATGCATGCTCATGTGGATACTTCACGAAAAATTGCTCGAAGGTCAAGCAGATCTTGACTACGATCAGCGCATACCGGCGGAAGTCTCGACCTTCTTGCATCTTTATCAAGAACTGCCATCAGCAACGACAGCATCCTTTTGGATTTCCTCAAGATTCATAACGCAAGAAGACATGAAGTCCCCCAAATACCAAGAAATCCAAAGCAAGTCCCCAAGTCCGGCATCGGCATCACCTCTCTACCCTGATAGGTCCGAAATGGTACGATTTCCTGCTGGCGCGCTCCACAAATTCTTGGCAAGGAACAAGAGGAGGGACCTGCTTGTTTCATCTCTCTTTTGCATGTGCCTTATCTGATCTTTTCCCGTCACTTATCTGATCGCTTCCTTCCCCTCCCATCTCTCTACTAATCAACATTTTTATTTACGATGGAGCTTACTACACCACGCCGAATTCTTGTTGCAGGATGCTCGTACGGAGGTATGGCCTTTGTGGTCAACCTTTTGGACTTGTGTTCGGGCCGACCGGCAAGAGGAGATTATGAGAAGACGCCGCCGATTCCTGAGGCGTTGAAGGGTGTGCCTGTTGATGTGCATATTGTGGACGAGAGAGATGGGTATTGTGCGTTTTAACTTCCAAGCTGAAGACATTTGTTTCCGGTCATGTTGCTAACGGGTTTGCTTTCTTTGCAGACCATCTCATCGGTTCGCCACTTGCGTTTGCCAGCGAAACAGCAGCGAAGAAATTCTGGCATAAATATTCAGATATTCCGTCTCTCCAACATCCTAGTGTGAGATTCAGTCAGGCCAGTGTACAGAAAATCGACCCAGAGCGCATGACTGCGACGATCAAAGATGTGAAGACGGGAGAGACATCAGATCATTCCTATGACTATGTCGTCGCAGCCACAGGACTTCGAAGACCATGGCCAACAGTCCCACAAAGCCTCACCCAAGAGAATTACATCCAAGAAACAAGCGACCACGTCAAGCTCGTACAAAACGCCGACCAAGGCGTAGTCGTCATCGGTGGCGGCGCCGTCGGAATCGAAATGGCCGCCGAGCTCAAAGTCGTCTATCCATCACTGAGTGTAACCCTCATCCAATCCCGCAACGAACTCCTCAGCGCCGAACCTCTCCCCGAAGACTTCAAATCCACCTCCCTCAAGCTTCTCCGCCAAACAGGCGTAAACGTAATCCTCGGCCACGGTCGAGTAACGTCCACGATCCCCATACCCAGCGACTCAGGCCGTCCTCTCTACAACCTCACCCTCGCAGACGGCACCACATTGAAGGCCTCCCACGTCATAAACGCCGTCTCACACCCCGAACCAACAGCCTCATACCTCCCACCATCCTCACTAGACCCCTCAACAAACCTCATAAACATCTCGCCACTCCTCCGCTTCCTCCCCGAATCCCACCCCAAAACAGCCCACCACCTCGCCCTCGGCGACATCGCCAAATGGTCCGGAATCAAACGCTGCGGTGGAGCACTAGCCATGGGCTACCACGCCTCTCAAGCAATTTTCGAACAAATCCTACACGAGCAATACGGGACACCGAGAAAATTGGCTGAGTGGCCTGAAGTTCCACCAATGATTGCTTTGGTCGTGGGGAAGAAAGCTGTTGTGTATGATCCTACTGAGGGGACGAGAAGTGGAGAAGAAGAAATGGAGTTGTTTTTCGGGGAAGATCTGGGGTGGAAGGGATGTTGGGATCATTTGAAATTGTCGCAAGGGTGGGAAGAGGAGAAACATGATTCGCCGGTGGCGGGGACACAGGCGGAGACGGATAATTGTGCGATTCCGAAGATTAAGTTGGCGCCTGCTGCGAAGGATGTAGCGGAGAAGGAGGCGACGACGGGGCGGGAGGTTTTGGAGGAGGTGTTAGTAGCGCAGTAGCGATGGCTGGGTCAGATCAGTGACTAGAGGCACAGACTCATAGAATAAGAGGTGGAATGGAAGAGTATCACAAAATTTCATGAACAGCATTTCGAAGAAGCTAGTGTAGCGTCTGTCGTTTATGTACCTCTGTCTAGTGGGGCTCGTTCACTGTATCGTAGCCACTCATTACGAATCACGCCGGCGAAAGCGTTCAACGCTGGGCAGCGAGAGAGGAGTAGAGAACTTGCAAAGATGCCGACCATACTTGACCGCGCTGTTACAGCGAGAAGTCATGGGAGACCGAGTCTAGGCATGGGCCAAACCTTGAGGATAGTCGAAGATGGTGTTGGGATCGACTTGCTTCTTGATGTCCTTGAGACGCTGCAAAGCATCTCCGTAGTACATCTGGGCCCAGTTTTGCAGTCTCGGGTCGATGTAGTTGACATACGCCTTCCAGTTTCCGCTTGGATCGTTGGCTCTCACAGCCGCATTGAGGTTGTCCACAGCAGTGTTGACTGGCGTTTGGGCAGTCATGTTGTCAAATCCTGGATATCCGTTGACGTAGATTTGACTCATGAAGGTAGATCCTCGGTGGCCACCAACTGCGAAAGAAGAGTCGCCGTATGGTTGCTCGCCATTGGTTCTCGCGAACGGTCCGTTGAGATCAAAAGAAATGGAAGTACCCTCGTTTGGAGTGTTGACAGTCTCTTGCACAGCTTGGAAGATAGCCTGTGAGCCAGATACGCTGTAACTTGGAGAGCCGTCATCGATCAAGGACTGTGCGTAGTACGGCACTTGGACTGGTGGTGAATTGAGATTGCCCCCATCAAGCTCGTGAGAGCTTCGACCCAACCGGAAAATTCGACAGCATTGAAGTCTGTGGTCTGAACGCCGCTTGCACGCAGATCATCCCGGATGACCTTCTCTGCGCGGCGGAACTCGCCAATCGGACCAAGATATTGACCAGCAAGTTTGCATGCTCCAACGCCCTCGCCACCTACTCCGTAGCCAAGCAGCTGGAAACCGAGCTCCTTTGGAAGCTGATTCGGGCCCATAGCGTTAGCAAGAGCCGTGATAGCTCTCAAGACTGTAGCGCATTCGTCGTGAGTGGGGAAAGTCGTATTCCAGTTGACAGCCTGGGTCGGAGCGACTTCCAATTGGAGAGTCATGTCAGTGACAACGCCGAAGTTGTTGGCTCCTGCTCCGCGAAGAGCCCACCACAGATCAGCATCTTGGCCAGTGGAGGTAACAGAAAGCTTGCGAATGGTGCCAGTCGGATCGACGAGAGTCATGCCGACAATGTGGTCAAGGAGCCAGCCCCAGTTGCGAGAGCTGAATCCCCAGCCGCCACCAAGAGCGTGACCGAAGACGCCGACTGACGGACAGGTGCCATGAGGAAGGCCGAATCCCTCCTGACCGATGGCAATAGCGAGCGGACCTAGCTTGGCACCCATGTACACATGGGCGGTCTTCGAGTCCTTGTCGACAGAGATGCCGGCGAGACGGCTCGAGTCGATGACTACGAAACCATCGGCACCACCAAGAGCATACGAGGCATAGCCTGTGGTAGAGTCAGTGAGGGTTGCTTCAATGTCGCTTCTTGCAGTCACACTCACCATGACCTCCCCCAAACGTCGAAGCTTTGACTTGACCGTTACGTTGGGCGACGCATTTGATGACACTTGCGACTTGCTCGGGGCTGGTGGGCTGGACGACCACGAGCGGAGTGTAGTGGTAGTTGGTGTTCTGCGATTTCGTTGTGATCTGAGCACCTTGGTCCTATTGTCACGTCGAGTTAGTGGGCGGTAGTGGTAGGCAAGACTAAGACTCAAGTGCACTTACCGGCCACTCAGCCACGACTTGCGTGGAGTAGATGCATGGACGAAGGTCATCCTGATACTGGCGACGAGAGATGGAAGCGGCGGAAGTGCCGCCGAAGGAAGCGAGTAGTGCGAGAGCGGTGGGAACGAGAGAGCGAAGGCGCGGCTGTTGAGACGCCATCTTTGCCGGTGGTCGAGGTGTAGTTGTAGTCAAGTACTTTCCGGTGATCGGTAGTGTCGAGCGAAAGGCAAAGTGCCGGAGTTAGTCTGATGCCAAGGATGTGTCAAAACGCAGGCGCAGGTGAATCCCTGTGTTTGCTGTCTTGTGGCTTCAGCTTCACATGCACTGCCGCGTAATGGTTGTACTTCACCTCATCTTTCACAAGACATCAAAACTTCCTTCACATGTTCTCGACAGCTCGTGAGGTCTTCGAAGCTTCTGCCGGCTTTACCCTTGTTCTGTTCAGCCGTGTGCGAGGATGGCTCCGTTCAGCAACATCAGAAGAGTTGTTTCGTCGTCTTCGGTAAGGCGAAGCCATCTTGTCCCTGAACTGACCACTCGACAAGCATGTAGCAATTGTCAGAGCGTGATGTACGCAAGGTAAAGGACGAGGAAGATGAAGAAGAGTTTCGGTGAATTCTCTTGGCTGCTGGCTGATCCCTGTCGACTTCACCTGGTCGAAACGTCCCAAAATAGCCAGGCCTTATAGCCACGCCTAGTCACATTGCTTCCACTGCAATCCAATACCGTGAGCGAGTATGTCCTCAGCGTGAATCTCAAGCGTGCGCAATCAAGTCTGCGTGGAATCCCTCAAAGATTGCCAACCCAAAACTCCGCCCAAAGCAAGCCCGACGCCCTGTATCCCAACCATCAACCAACAACATCTTTTCCAAAGACACGCCCAGCTATTGCTCCGCCTCTCCGTAGGTCTGCTTTTGGACTTTCTGCTTCAATTCTCCCATCCTGCTCAACTTCTCCATCAACCTCTTTGTCCCCTCCTCTTCCATCTGTCTCACTCTGTCCTCCTTCGCAAGCTCAATCACTTTGAGCGACCGGTCCGCGATGGGATGAACAAATTCGGGGGCACTGAGCATGGGTGCAATCCTTCGCCAGTTGCGATCTCCATTCGCCACGCGTACTGCGCGGCTCTCCCTGGCCGATCTACACTTGGAGAGAAGGGGCTGACTTCTGGACTGGAGTATGATTGAGGCGTCCTCGTCCGGACTCAGCTGTGATGGTGAAGTAGGAGAGTCTGAAGATGAGAGCTCAGTGGTCTATTGAGCCTGACGGAAGTTGTCGAGCCATTCTTGATGAGCGGCGAGGGCGAAATCGTATGGTTCGAGGGCTGGAAAGATGTCCGCTAGGATTTGCTTCATCTCTTGACTGTCAGGCTGTGGAAAAGGTCCATTTCCAGTCGTCCGGGGCGAAGTACTGTTCTCTGGGCCATCGCATTGGACTGATGCTGGTGGCTCAGTCATGGACGATTTCGTTGGCGTCTCTGGCCGATCACTGCCCGTGCCATAGCCTTGATCTGAAGCATGATCCTCTGAACCTGTATCGCCAGTGCCATGAGGCTGTGTGGCAGCAAGCTCTCTCAGTGAATCGCTCTTGCTCATTCTTCGAAGAACTTGTCCAGGTCGCTCCTGCCATTCTACACCGTCACGAGTGAATGAGTGCCTAAGTGGGAACGTCGGCGCCGGTATTCTGCTCGGAGTGGGTGCATTGGCGTCAGAGACTGCCTCAGCAAGTTGCCTGTCTGCTGCCTCGACCAAGGTCTCCTCTCCATCCAGCTGTGGTGGACTGGGTACTCCCAAGAAATCCTGCCACTCTCCCGCCAGCATACCATCGTACATCTTCTTTGCCTCTTCCACATCTTTCTCGTCCGGGACCTTCAGGACCCATTTTCCGTTCTGAAGCACGTACTGGTTCTTCAACATTTCGTCAGTCACACCAGACAGGTCCATTTCTCCCATGAACTCTTCCATGTTCTCCTCTGTGACACCCATCTCTTCTGCTTGCTCCCACAGGCCATCGATGTCCTCTTTCCACTCGAGCATCTGCTTTCCCTCTCGACACAGCGTTTCCAAGTCCGCCTCGAATTCCAGCTCCTCTGCAGATTTTACCTGCGTTGAACCGCGCTCGTTTTGTCTGGCCGCAAGTGTCTCAGCGGCGGTCTCCGTCAGAGCGGTAATGCTGTTGAAGAAAGATGCTCTTTTCTCGGGGTTCGCGATGAATTCGTTGTACTTTGACTCATCGGCGGCTAGTTCAGAGAAAAGTGGCCTTGAGCCTGTTGTATGCTGTAGTAGCTCTTGATATGGCAGTGGGATCGGCGTCACAGCAGTCAGCGCCGGGGCGACACCTTTGACTTGCTTTTTCTTATTCGCTTTGCGGTTGCGGTTCTTCTTCTGAGTTGCTGATAGCCTCTTCTCCTGTACGCCATAGTCGCCGGTCTGACTCGAGCCTCTGCTGAACTCTGCGCCACTCCGGCTCGGCATGCTGGCACTCGTGGCTTTCTCTGCAATCTGGAGTGGAGCAGGAACGGCGCCCGCGTCTTCAAACTCGGCTGCTTTGCGGGGATGAATGGCAGTTGAATCGTCGTTTCTTTTCTCGTCGCCGCCATAGAAGAAGCTGCCAAGGCGCCGAAGGATGCCATTAGGAGACGACATCTTCGTGGAGAGCGTACGGCGTCGCTGCAGCGGAGAAGGCGCCATGTTTGCTTGATATTCTTTGAATCGTTTCCAGTAAGGCGACGCACGTTGTTCGGCCGAAGGTGATGATGCTTTGTCTGGCTTGAAATAGTTGGAGCAGATGCGAGTGGACCCACTTTCACAAGCTCCTAAGTTCGAAGTGAAGCGCGACAAACGGCAGCGGGGCGCATGCATCCCTCTTCGAACTTCACGTATTCGAACTATAGCGCGAATCTGTGCTATCGCCGCATAGCGTGTTGCCCGTCTCCGGTGCCTTTCGCAATCTGAACTCGTTTGCGCGGCGTCAGGCACTTTTGCTGCCGCGATTTCGAGAGATAGACGTCTTCAGGTGGAAGTTGTCTTCTGAACTGAGGCCAATTGCGAGTGGCCAGCCTCCTAAGCTAGGCAGCCTCCATGCTCTCGGAGACGCCGTGCTCTCTGGCCATTGCTTCGAAATTGTCTTCGATACCTCATGCAGTCTCTCGCATGGACATCACCACACATGACACTCACACTTTCTTGTTTCCGGCTCAGGACGACTTCCTGTTCACATTAAACAACCATTGGTTCGACTCGAGTGCAACAAACTCCCGCCCAACTTCCACCTCTTCCCTCCGACCTTCTGATAGACTTCCACTATCCACTCGTACCACACCTTCCGATCATCTGTCTGTCTCCACATCGTGACCTCGACATCTGCATCGTCTGGAACATACAACGGAGTTTTGAGCGGAAAGAAGATCGGGAACCAAGAGATCATGTCCTTGCTCTTTTGGTCCATTGTGATTGGATTCGTGGAGAGCTCGATAGGCGGTACTTTGCGGTCCTCTGGAGCGTAGAGGACGGACTCGAAATACCCGGCCAGACCGTGACATATTCCGCGGTTCTTAGCACTGAACCTGGTGTGGCAGGTACGAACATTGTGCTCGTTCTTGCCGTCGCCGCCGGTAAAGCCTCCAGCGTCCAGAGTGCCGCCTGCGCGATGGGCAGCATGGGCGATGATCGCTTCAGGAATCGGATGAGAGAAGACCCAGGCGTCTTTGATATCGGGGGTCAATTCAGGAAAGACGACAGACTGCATTTGCCCGTTGTTTTGAGTCGGTTCGCGGCATAGGTCATCGTATTGATGAAGCATGACAACAGCAGGAAGTTCCCATTTGTCTTCACCGCTGCGGCTGAGGAGGTCGCTGTGTAGACGGGGTGTAGAAATTGGGGTGAAATGAGCGCTGTAGGATTGAGGGATGTTGACTCCGTAGTCGGGATGTAAGACGTGTTGGACGCCATCGAGACACTCGGGGGAGAGTTCGTTGTCTGCGAAAGAGCCAAGCAATTCAGATACGAGGATATCGACCTTGTTGACCTTTCCGTCAATGGTTGGACCTGGCCAACTTCGCATGTCGGATTTGTAGACTAGGACTTGTTTGTTCCAGAGCGGATCAGTGGCGTTGCGTCGTTGGATGAGGACGTGAGCATTAGGATTCTTCTCGACTGCGCATGGCACAATCGAGATACCAGTAGATTTGCTTGCTCGTAGAACGCGAGTGACAAGCGGACCTCTTCCAGCTCCTGCAACTGCGCAGACAATCGGCCTCTTATCTTCTCCAAGCTTGGCACGAATGTCCTTGAGCGCTGCAGCCACGGCTCTCTCGTACCATTCGTACTTGACCGGATCCTTCTCGAAGACCTCGTAAGTGATTGACTCCAGATTATCAGTCAGAGGCTGGAGTGGTGATTGTATGTAGTCCTGATAGCCTTGACCGAATTTCTCCACTGGAGGTCGTGATGGTTGCGTTTGTTGCAAGCGTCGCATGTAACGCAGATGAGCCAAAGTATCAGCGGCTTTGCTTTTAGATGCTGCAGAGGCTGCTTCTGCTGGCGTTGGTTCTGCTCCTGATTGTCCAAGTGCATCCTCGGCAGCTAAGAGTGTTAGTGAGTATCAATCCGTCCTAGGTAGGTTCAACGCACCTTCAATAGGATCAACGTCGGCCAGTAGCACCCATGGCGCGAACTTGAGGCGCAGAAATCGCGATAGTAGCTGCTGGTGGCCCTTGTCTAGAACAGGGTAGCCAGTCTGGTTGCGAAGAAACGTGGTTCGTGGCATTACCAATGTCCGCACAGGCTCAGAGAACCAACGAGATTGAAGCTCGAGCGAGGCCAGTTGACGCGGAAGTTCGAGTGCTGGGTAATGCATTGTCAGCAAATTGTGCCTTTTGTGGCTTTCCATGGCTTGACCATACCTGCCATGAGTTGCTACTCTCCAGTTGTGGGCAATGCGGAAATATGGGAGCAGAGAACCAGAGGGACATCATGAGAACGAAAGAGGAAGGCCGCACATACCTACTGTCAGCTTATTGCTGTACTGTCCCATGGTTCGGATCGTGTTCCACGTCTCCCAGGTGCCGAACAGCTCTGGCTCTGCCTCGTCTTCTTCACTTGGCGCTGGCATATATTTCTCGCGCGCAAGCTCAGATAGATGTGCTCCCTGAGCACCTTCGAGCTCGAGCTCTCCTGTCATCGGGAGGAGGATCTGTAGTTGGACATAGGGACCAAGACCCAACCCTTCGAGGATAGCGCGGGCATACTGGACGTGATCCGAGCCTTCAATTGGGCCGTGAACAATAACATTGCCGATGCCCACGAACGCTGCGTAGGCAACCTCGAGACTGAAGACTTGCCGGCTGACATGCGCGATAAGGGGGTCTGGAGATCCAAGATCGATCCAAGGGCTGACGACACCAATAATCGCAATGTTGCCCTCATCTGGCCCCAAATCGGTGTCTTCGGGCAGAAGAGGTGCTATGGTAGGAAGTGGCAGTGTTTCAGCATGCTTGGCAGTCTTGATCTCTGTAACGTATCCCTCGAGGCGCGACAGAACCCGTGACTGGAAGTGAGGGGTTGTCAAAGGAGCAGTAAGCATATCATATCCAGCGAGGTTTGCTTGGCCCAGCAATTCTGGTGTGACTGCAGCAGTTCTTTGCGATTCATGGTGTCCGATGTAGAGTGCAGTAGGGATGTCTTGTGGCAAGTTCTGAGGCTGGTCCGGGTCTGCCATGCTGACGAAGATGATATATCACCTCTGGATCGATTCGCCACGAGCTGCAGCAAGATCCTCACAATGCAAAGTTGAGTCGAGTCGTGCTTGCTTGAAGCAGAAATTCTTCCCCATGGTGGACTGAGTTCAGGCATCCGTCAGGCATCAAATCAATCCAACTCGAGCTTGAACATTTTCTGAACTTTGCGACTCGATCGACGACATCACCGCATCAACTGCCGTTTGACAAATATGGCCGAAGAAGAGAAGCCTCGCAAGTCGCGCTTTAAGCGTGTCAAGACGT
Organism: Cercospora nicotianae; assembly: GCA_029490675.1. NCBI lineage: Eukaryota > Fungi > Ascomycota > Dothideomycetes > Mycosphaerellales > Mycosphaerellaceae > Cercospora > Cercospora nicotianae. The sequence continues at coordinate 3,198,598 of JANQAT010000007.1, read as the reverse complement.
CCGACGACCGCGACAATCCATACCTCCAACATATGTACACCGACAGCGATTCCTCGAGCGGCGTGCACCTGAATGGTGGCGGCGCAAATGGCCACTCGTCCTCCAATGGCGCCAGTAGTGATATGAGCACATGGAAGAGGCACACAACGACGGCGGCTATGGCCAAGATGGCGGAAGACGGGCCCAGCAATCCCTTCACTGGCGAGCAACTGAGTGATCGCTACTTTGGCATCCTCAAGGTCCGACGAGATCTCCCCGTGCATGCGCAAAGGCAGGAGTTCTTGGACATGTTTCAGAAGACACAGATTTTGGTATTTGTCGGAGAGACGGGTTCAGGAAAGACGACGCAGATCCCACAATTCGTGCTGTATGATGATCTGCCCCAAATGCAAGGGAAGATGGTGGCATGTACGCAGCCTCGTCGTGTAGCTGCAATGTCGGTGGCTCAGCGTGTTGCTCAAGAGTTGGATGTGAAACTCGGGGAGGAAGTCGGATACAGCATTCGATTCGAGGACATGACGAGTCAAAAAACGATCCTGAAGTACATGACGGACGGTATGCTGTTGCGAGAGGCAATGAACGACCACGATATGAAGCGGTACAGCTGCATCATACTCGATGAAGCTCACGAAAGAACACTAGCCACGGATATCTTGATGGGTCTGCTGAAGGAAGTCGTGAAGAGGAGGCCTGATCTGAAGATCATTATCATGTCTGCCACTCTTGATGCACAGAAGTTCCAGAAGTACTTCAACAACGCGCCTTTACTGGCCGTGCCTGGACGAACGCATCCTGTTGAGATCTTCTACACCCCGGAGCCGGAGAGAGATTATGTCGAGGCAGCACTGCGAACAGTGTTGCAAATCCATGCTACAGAACCAGAGGGAGATGTCCTGTTGTTCTTAACGGGTGAAGAGGAAATCGAAGACTGCTGTCGAAAGATCAGCATGGAGGCTGATGAGATGATTCGAGAAGCCGGAGCTGGACCTCTCAAAGTATACCCGCTGTACGGTTCTTTGCCTCCAGCACAACAGCAGAAGATCTTCGAACCTGCGCCTCCTCCATATCAAGCGGGCGGGAGACCGGGGCGGAAAGTCATCGTGTCGACCAACATTGCCGAAACGTCTTTGACCATTGACGGTATCGTGTACGTGGTTGATCCTGGCTTTAGCAAGCAAAAGGTTTACAACCCCCGAATACGTGTCGAATCACTTCTTGTTTCTCCCATCAGCAAAGCATCAGCACAGCAGAGAGCAGGTCGTGCTGGACGTACGAGACCTGGTAAATGCTTCCGTCTGTATACTGAGGGCGCATTCAAAAAGGAGCTCATCGATCAGTCATATCCAGAAATCTTGCGATCAAATTTGGCCAATACTGTGCTGGAGTTGAAGAAGCTTGGCATTGATGATCTGGTCCACTTCGATCTCATGGATCCACCTGCACCAGAAACGTTGATGCGTGCTCTGGAGGAGCTGAACTATCTTGCATGCCTGGATGATGAAGGAGAGCTTACACATCTCGGCAAGCTTGCTTCAGAATTTCCCCTTGACCCAGCGCTGGCAGTGATGCTGATCAGCTCTCCGGAATTCTACTGCTCGAACGAAGTGCTGTCTATGACGGCATTATTAAGTGTTCCACAAGTCTTCACCCGTCCGGCGGCAAAGCGAAAGCAAGCTGACGAGATGAAGTCGCTCTTCACGCATGAGGAGGGTGACCATCTCACAATGCTCAACGTCTACCACGCTTTCAAGGGGCCAGCTGCGCAAGAGAACGCGAAGCAATGGTGTCATGATCACTACCTGTCTTATCGTGCTCTGCAACAAGCAGACAATGTCCGCATGCAGCTGAAACGCATCATGGAGCGCGAAGAAATCGAACTCGTTAGCACCGACTTCAACGACAAGAACTACTACACCAACATCCGCAAAGCGCTGTGCGCTGGCTTCTTCATGCAAGTCGCCAAGAAGGACACCTCGGGCAAGACGTACGTTACGGTCAAGGACAACCAGTCTGTTTTGTTGCATCCCTCGACTGTGCTGGGACAAGACAGCGAGTGGGTGCTGTACAACGAATTCGTCCTGACGAGTAAGAATTACATCCGAACAGTCACTGCTGTGAAGCCGGAGTGGCTACTTGACATCGCACCGAATTACTACGACGTCGATTCGTTTCCCAAAGGAGAGGTGCAGTCGAGTTTGAGGAGAACTGCGCAGAAGATGGCGAGAAGGAGCGAGATGAAGACTCGATGAGAAACTAGTGTAATAAATACGGACCAATGCTTTGATCATGAAGTAAAGAACCTGAGTGCTTTGCAAATATGCAGAGGGTTTGGTGTTGACAAAAGTGGATAGATGAATGAACAAAAATGAATCATCATCCCTGCTCCTGCGACGCATTGAAGCTCTATGTTGGCGTGAACAGTATGCCTTACTTGCTTAGCAATGTCTCACAGTCAGATATGCGCAATGCTGGAAAGGCCACGCCTTCACTCATGGCGGTCAGTGGCCAAACCACAAGTTCCATTGATCCAAGGAGAGATTGTGTTCCTCGTGGGTTAAACGTGGCAATGGACCGAGAATTATTTGCTGGCTCCACACATGTTCGTACCTCAGCTTAAAATAAAACAATTCATGCTGTTGGATCGCAGAGAGATCGCAACAGGCGGAGGCAGTGGCGGATCTTGAAGTTTTTGACGAGCATGACCTGATACAGCTAGAAAGTGCACTGTCTTCTGCACAAACGGGCCCTTCCTAGCTCAGGAGGGCGGCGACGCCTCGAACTTTGTCGTGATGCATTCTCGGAGTTTCAAGTGCTGTTATTAACAGTAACCGCGGAAGATCAGCTCTTTCTCCAACACAGTACGGAGTACTCTGCCTGCCAGCCTGAAGAGGGATCGCAATAGGGTCACAAAGAGGTTTCGGAGACGCGAAAATGAGCGCAAGAGAACGTTGTCACGGGAGTGCCTGCTTGTCAGAGGTGTGCCCTCTTTTTTGTGTAAGTCGTCTACTTGCGCTCAGAAGCGTTGAGCTCTGGCTATGCGTTCTATATCTAGTCGTTTAGCATGCATCAGATCGTCTAAGATACCTTCGTCCCTGCGACCTGCGCCTGGTCATGCATCACCATCTTTCATACCATGCATACGCGATCCTTACTTCGCATGTCCGTTCGCCTCCAACCCTGCATTGCCAGACTTGAAGTCCTCGAACCCCTCCTTGGCAGCATCCTGCACGCTCTTCTCCCCAGCGACAATCTGCTTTGTCACCTTGAGGATGTCGGTCCAGTCCTCAAAGACAGTGAATGGCACGTTCTCCCGAGCACAGTAGCGGATGAGATCGTGGCCCTTCTTTGCGAAGAGAAGGTCGGTCTCGCGAGCGGCAGAAAGATCTGAGACGCCGTCGCCTGCGTAGAAAAGTGTGGGGCGCTGGCTTGCAGGGAGGTTGGCGTATGGCCTAATGGTGAGGGACTTATCATGTCCGAAGCCACTACGCTACTGTCAGTGGATGTCTTCGAAGAACTTGGAACGTGAAGAAAACGAGACTTACGACTCATCGTGATACTTGATCGTCCAGCCGCCTTCTTGGTCAATGCTCATGCCTTCTCTGGCCTCAACATCGTTGGCGACGATATCAAGCTTATCGTGATCCGGCCCGATCAAGTTCTTGAGGATAGCCCGGATGATAGGCTCCATGCCGGATGAGACAACGACAGTGGGAATGCCTTGAGCAAGAGACCACTCGAAATACTCCTTGAAGCCTGGGTCAAGCTTGATATTCTCTACCAGGTAGTCGATACATTCTGGGAAGGGTTTCTTGACAGAGTCCAACATTTTACGGAAGGAGTCACTGGAGCACGATCAGATATTACAACTCATTTTCTTCACGTTATCTTGATCCATACCGGAAAGTGTCTTTGCCTTCGAGGACATCTCGATTTCCTTGTCTTCGGAGATCGCCGCCGAAGCCTATGTTGTCTGTCTACATTGTCGGTCAATCAAAACTTCCATGCTGTCAAGATTCCGTAGAATACCATGTAATCATTGCTGTCTTTCAAGGTAATTGTTCCATCGAAGTCGGTAAAGAAGATGAATTTCGGATCCTTAAAGGGATACTTGAGAGCATAAAGTTGATCGGCTCCGCTTGCCATTGTGAGTTTTGTCTTTCTGTGTTGTTCTTGTTTGGGTCGTGGAGAAGATACAAAGACAAATTGTCAAGATTGTGAGTGATGTCCCACACCATGCGGCTCAACAAAAAAGTCGGGGGCCGTTTCACTTCACTTCGGCGAATGACGTGCGCCGAAACTCAATGCGAGCTTGATCCTTGAACCCTATTCGCGGTATCGCCATTTGCCGATTCAGGCGAGCAAAGATAGCTGTCGGAAGCTGTGTCTGCTTCTTGCATACGATGAGCTTCGCCGGCAGGACACTGGGCCGATGGACATCGACTACCACAAGATGGAGCACAGCAACGCTGCCGAGGTCGAGAGTAGCATGGACTTGTGCAGAATGTCGCGGGCAAGCTGTGGTTCGGGCTACGAAGACAGATAAGATTGGGACGTTGTCGATATGCGCGCGTGGCTTCTCGAGCTCGACGCGAAGGCAAGACGATAAGATGGAGGAGCGCTTACGGCGCATACAGGAAGAAAATGCCGCTCGCATACGCAAGGAACAGGAAGAGGCTCGACTACGCGCAGAACAAAAGGCCCAAAGATTGCGCGACGAGGAGGCCGAAGCACAGCGCAGAGCAGCAGAGGCACAGCAACGACTCCAGGAGCAGGATGAATCCAGTTTACAGCCATCTCTATCCCCCCAACCCCAAAACGCAACGGCAGCATCAACGGCTCCAGCAACTCCCGCCGAGTCATCCACCACCCTCCCCTCCCACGCCGAATCCCGCCGCTCCGACGTTCAAAAACGCCTCACGCAATTCCTCGATAATCTCCTACTCCACGCATCTCGTATCGGCCAGCAAGTGAACCAATACACAGGGACCGACTACTCAGGCATTGAGAACCTTCGCAAAGAAATCTCCTCCCAGGAACAGAAAGTCCGACAACTCCGACGTGCTGTCGACGAAGCACGAAATGTTCACCACGACGCCTACGCGCAACAGACAGCCAGTCAACGAGAGATCGTAGCATTGCTCGAGCGGAAGAGCAGCTGGTCGCCGACAGATCTTGAACGATACATGTCGCTTGTGCGATCAGAGCATCTGAATGAGCAGAGTGTCAGCTCCGCGAAATCGAACCTCGATGTCGCAGAAAATTCGCTCGAAGAAGCGAGAAGTTTGTTGGAGAGGTTAGAGAGAAAGCAGTATCATGAAGAGCAGATTTGGAGCGATACCATCAGGAGGAATTCCACATGGGTGACATTTGGGCTGATGGGGTTCAACATAATTCTGCTGTTGGCAAATATTGTCATCTTCGAGCCGTGGAGGAGAAAGAAGATCGCGAAGGATGTGAAGGGACTGTTGGATGAGAAGGCCGCAGTCGAGGAGAAGAGGACAGTAAGGGGAACGGAGGTAGAGGTCAGCGAGAAGGGAGTGCAAGTGGATGAGGCAGAGCTGAGGAGCTTGGAGGAATTTGAGAAACTGAAAAGAGCGGAGGCGGAGCGGCCATTTGATGTTGCTCCTCCGGCTGAGACCCAAGAGAATGCATCGACACTGATCTCCGGAGAGATGCTTCCACTAGAGGCATCAGAAGTGGTTGGAGCCGTGCCCAATGTCTCGGATGACATCGCGAAGAGCAAGGCCGCCGCGACCGAGCAGCCTCAGCCCGTGCGATCAACGTGGGAGTTCTATCAAGATGCGCTGAGCGATCTGTTCTCCGAACGCATTGTCCAGATGCGCAAAGTCGATGTGACCAACATCGCGTTGCAAGGCGCAGCGTCAGGCTTCGCTATAATGGGCCTTTTATTTGTCCTCTTGCGGCCAAAATGAGATCGCTCTATCGGGGTATCATTATGTACAGATCAAAGACAATCAAGCAGCGCTATGAGCATAGCTCACTGAAACTCGCCAAATTCTCCATCATCAAAGCCTAGCTCTTGAGCTGTTTTCCCTTGAACTTGATCATCGGCCGCCGCCTTTTGCTGATTGCCTTGCGAAGTTCCAGCAGCAGGCGGCGGTGGAGCGATACTGAATAGAGCAGCAGCATCACCACCACCCCCTCCACTTGCACTTGTTTCTGGCTTTTGCCTCCTCCCTTTCGCTCCACCCGGCACATTTACTACGATCTTTTCGCCTTCTTTCAGACTAAAGTCTTTCTTCGCATCAACCTCCATCTTTTTCTGCAACTCCGAAGCCCTGCCTCGCGGCCCTCCATTCTGCTGCTCTCCCGTAGCATTCATGCCCAGGACTTTCCTCGCCTCCGTCAACGCGATGCCGAAGTCGAACGCCGCACCTCTTTCCTCAAAGCCAATACCCAATGTCGCTTTCATCCCGCCTTCGCCTACGACACGAACCGCGAAGAACCGCGAACTGTCATTGGCTTGTTGCACTGCGGCAGGAGCGGTATATGGTGCTGCGGCAAAGAGATCTCCAGATGTGGGGTCGGAAAGGACGACGGCACACTTAAGAAGTGAGGTCTCGGAGTGGGAAGTCTCGATGACTTGTAGTCGAGCTGTAAACATCTGTTGGGCGGTGGGCTTTGTTGGAGAGGTCCAGGACGAGGCACTGAAGCCGGAGGTCGAGGTCAGAGGGGGAATGCCGTAGACGTGGACGGGGTGATGGGTGAAGAGGATGCGCTGTATTGTGGACTCCGGCAGCGGCTGGCCGGTCGATGGATCAATCGGAGGCATGGTGAACTCGTACGCGTCGCTCGTGAGCGAAGGTTGTCAAGTATATGTCTTCGAAGGGATGCTGACATTGAAAGACGGAGCATCGACCAGTGTTACACACCCCGAGACGAGGCAGAGGGGAGCCACGGCGCGGGGCAGTCGCCGAGCGTCCGATGCACTAAAAAGTCCCCTCCATCTTGCGACTTTCACAAAAATATATCGAATCACTTTCGCATTCACGAATCGCATAAACGAAAATGGCCACTTCGGACGAAAGCATCGCCATCCTGCGCAAGGATTTGACTTCAGAATCCGTTCCTCTAGCAAAACGCTTTCGAGCACTCTTCTCCCTCAAGCATCTCGCATCGGAATCCCCCACCACTACGCAAACCACCGCCGCGATCGAAGCCATTGCTGCAGCCTTCAGCAGTCCTTCCGCTCTACTTAAACATGAACTCGCATACTGTCTTGGACAATCAGGGAAAACAGAAGCCATTCCATTTTTGCGTGCCGTTATTGAGGACAGGCAGGAGGATGCGATGTGCAGGCACGAAGCAGCCGAAGCGTTGGGTGCGCTCGGAGATGTAACGAGTCTGGATTTGTTAAAGCAAAGAAGGGATGATAAGGAGGAAGAAGAGGTTGTGCGAGAGACTTGCGAGATTGCCATCGAGCGGATCGAGTGGGAGACAAGTGAGGCTGGAAAGAAGGAGAAGTTGAAGAAGAGGTATGATCATGATGAGCAGGTGCAAATCTGGAGTCGATTACTGACAAAACATGCAGTGACTTCACCTCAATAGACCCCGCTCCACCTTCGGCCATGGACGATCAACCCGATATACCGGCACTGCAAAAGAAACTCATGGACTCGAATCTTCCATTATTCAAGCGCTATCGAGCCATGTTCACACTTCGCGATCTCGCTTCGCCGCCTGATCTTCCGACCGCGGTTCCTGCCATCAAAGCTCTCGCGACCGGCCTCAAGGACTCCTCCGCCCTCTTCCGTCACGAAATCGCATTCGTCTTCGGCCAGCTCTCACATCCTGCTTCGATACCCGCTTTGACGGAATGTCTAAGTGACGCCAAGGAGGCAAGCATGGTACGACACGAGGCTGCCGAAGCGCTCGGAAGTCTGGGTGACGAAGAAGGTGTGGAGGATACGTTGAAGAAGTTCCTGAATGATCCAGAACAAGTCGTTCGCGACAGCATCATTGTCGCCTTGGATATGGCCGAGTTCGAGAAGAACGGAGAGATGGAATACGCCACGGTCCCAAGCCAGGTCGAAACTGCGGCATAGCTTTTGCCAGTGGAAAACTTCCTTATCGTCATCAGGCCTCTTCTTCAATTCAGATACCCAGCCACATTAAATAGACGTGAGCAAAGTATAAATACTCGCGATTTTCCGCTTGGGACGCAGTAAAAATTCCAAAAAACGAAGATATTTCAATTGTTCGTATTCCATTTGTGGCCGCAGTTCGGACATGTGTAGAAGACCGTTGAACCTTCGTCTGCAGACCGCAGTTGCTGCGTGTAAAAACGCACTTCCGGATGGCCGCACTTTTCGCACTCTAGTTCTGTGACGGTTTCGACCTTTGCGATATCACCTTCAGCTACTTCCTGAACATCAGAGCGGAGACGTGTGCGTAATGTAGAAGGAAAGGCGCTGGGCTTGCTGTGGGTTGTTACGACTTTGGAAGATGTGTCTGTGGGTAGAGTGTTAGCTGATAGGTGGTCAAGGGCGAGTCGTGCTGTGGCCAGAGCATGTATTTTGGATTCCTGCGTGCGGAAGACTAAGGATACTTTAAGCTCACCTTTGTTAGATGTGCCGCATACATCGCAGTCGATATATTCTTTCCTGCCGGGATTCGCGTCCAAAAGATTGCCGCAGTCGCTGCAAAAGACGAGTGCACCGATGGCGGTCATGTTGTGGTCTTATTTTGATTGCTAGTTCTTGGTTTAAAACTTCTTCTTGGTGTACAGTCGCGATGGGCCTTTCATGCGATGGAGTGATGTTGCAAAGTGAAGAGGCGGAAAAATGTTGACCGGGTTCTGCAGGGCCCAGAAACTGGGGGTGTTGACGGCGGCCTATATCTGCTAGTGGGTCATATCGCTACAATTGCGCTCACATTTACGCAAGTTTTATCGACGACAGCAGCACCTGGCCATTGCCTGTGAGGCGCTCACGTTTAAGACTGTAGCTTGCGCGCTGGAAGCGTTGGCAGTCGTCACATCGTAATCCAATATGCCTGAATAAATGGTCGTGAGACCCACGCCGGTTGAGGTACGTCGCTGTGGGAAGGGTGGCCTGATTGTCGCATGCACAACTGCAGCACTCATGCCATGCGCTTACATGTGAACGCTCAACAATGCACAAGTGAACATGTGCTGCGATCATTGTCGCATGGTGTGACATTGAGGGTCTGAGACTTGAGGCTCTGCGAGGACCGCGGCCCTGCCAAGCGGGAGATCTGCAAGCGAAAGCGGGAAAGCGCGTGAGGCGGCCACTTCCAACGCGACTTCCCCAAAGAGCAACCCATCCTGGACGACACTCAATCTCGGCCACTCCCCCAAGAGCCCTGCAAACTTATCTTCGACGCGTAGTCTCGCGACAGACACAATACTCAAGACATCGACGTTGTCACTGGGCCATAAACGCCTAGTACACTCTAGAAACCACCGCCTTGCATTCCAGACCTCCGCCAGACCTCCGCATGCGGCCTTGCGATCGAACTCGATCAACCTTCGCTCAGCGACATGGCAAGAAGTAGAAAAGATACCACGATATACACGGTATGATGGAGTCGGGCACGATAGATCCACGACAATTGCAGCAGCACATTGCCGCTGGTGGGAGCGCAAATGGCTTGCAAACGGAGGGCGGCCGCGCACCGGAGGCCAGCACTTCCCACGCGGGCAAGTTGTACATCCCGACGGTGCGAGAGGCTCTCCCATACACTCCCTTCAGCTCGATTGTCCCCTTCAATCCAGGTGAGTGCACAATATTCAATCACCCTTCACCTGTCCCGCTTGTGCCCCCCAATCAGCGGGCCGAGATATTGCTTCACTCCAGCTTCAACCTCTAACTCCACATTCTTTGCAGATGTAATTCCACCACCGCTTGCGCTTCCAAACACTGCACCGACCATCTTTCACAACGACGAGGCCGTCAAGGCAACGCGGCGCGAACTCGAACGACTTACTGCCGGTGCTAGAAGCGCCGAGCAGGCGTCGAACCGGTGCAAGCAAACTTTGAACGATGTCAAGCGGCTGCTAAACGGTAACGATCTCACTGAGTTCAAGTTCAAGCAGACGAAGAGAGTGTCTTCCGGTGCTGCCCCAACGAAAGCTCCAGCGCAGCCTGCCCTTAGTGCATTCGCCGAGATGGTCCTTGCCGATGCAAGCATCTCATATCGATATCTCACCCCGCCAGAAGAAGCGCCAACATCTTCTACTAGTCCGAAGATGTCACGGGTTGTCGCTCCTGTAAGGCCGCACGACGAGGCTGCAGCTCGTCCGACTTCGCTGCAAAAGCAGCGTGACCCAAAAACCCCGAGGGTGATACTTGGGGCTGCTCCGAGCCGCTCAGCGCAGCTTCCCACTCCTGTTCAAGCCCAGTCTATTACAGCTTCACCACAACAATCACGATCGGCCCCGCAACATGTCCCACCTCAACATTTGCAGACTGTCCCTGCGCAGCCGCAGCAGCGCTCCGCACCACACCAGCCGCGTCCATCAGGCATGCAACCTGGTCGAGAACCTCAGCCTGGACACGTGCCTCTTGTCCCAATGATCCCACGATCGCAGTCATCACAACACCAGCAAACACCTAAGCCCAGTCAGCAGGATGAACTCTCCATGCCCGTCACGAAGCAAAGCACACCGCAACATGGCAAAGAGGTCGCAGGAGTTGCGCAGCCTTCACCTATGGCATATGTATCTTTGAACAAGATGACACCGGCACAGCGCGCCGAGTACCAGCAAATCCACGATGCCACTCCCGTCAGCGCGACCGCGAAGAATCAGAGCGCATATCTCACTAATGGATCTCGAGTCAACGTCGACCAACGTCTCAAGGCTGATCAGGCTTTGGAGAGCCTACAGGGTCAGCTTCAGAATATCTTCGAAGCAGAGGATCACATGCAACCCGACACGTCTGAGGATGTCGCCATGCGTGATAGTGTCCTGTTCAACACTCGCGACACCGAGGAGGGCCCGGCACTTATTCTGCGCGCAGATGCTCAGGCCAAACTGGATACGGCGTTTAAGAAAGCTGTGGTACTCAACCGTTTAGACTACGTCGAGGTGGACACTCTCACCCGTGTGCAGCGCATATGCGAGAGGTCATTGGCTGCGCTCCACTCTGGCTCACTGGGCATAGGCGACGACTGGTCTCAGGAAGATGTCACAGATTGGACTGTGCGTCTCTCAAATGCTGAGAACGGTCTCATTGCTGCTCGGACGTTGATGCGAATCATGACCGGTGGTTCCCATCGTAGGGAGCTGCAGTCAGAGGATTGCCTCAAGAATGTTCTAGAGGCGCTCCGGACGGTGGTCGAGATGTGCATCATTCCGATCGTACAGGAACGGGCAAGCTTGTATGACGATGTCAAAGGAAAGAAAGATGGGGCGAGCAATCCCAAGTTCGCCATCGCGGCTAGCTGTCGTACCGAAATGCAGGCTCTGGTCGCTGCCGCCATCAAGCTCTTGCGTCAACTTGGCGACCTCTTCGCCAAATCCGACGTGGACGAAACAGGCGTATCTAGCTTGCAGTACATGTGCAAGCTGCTCATCTTCACGGAGAACGCCACCAATGAGCGCGATTCAGCGGTGGGACTACAGACTTTCGAGCAGATGCGCCGGTTCGCAATGGACGTAACTTCGAAGATCTTCACGAAGTATACAGACCAGCGCACGTTCATCATCGACGAGATCCTCATGTCATTGGAGAAATTGCCAGCGAACAAACAAAGTGCTCGGCAATTCCGCCCAGTTGACGCAAAGCCGATTCAGCTCGTGTCAGCTCTCCTCATGCGATTGGTGCAGACAAGCGCCACACCAAGTAAGAAAACACTGCAGATGAATACGGAGGCGGCCGATTCCGAAGATGAGCTTGCTGGAGATGCAGAAGTCCCTGATTCTGAGTCTGATGCTGAATCTGACGATTCTGAGAGCATCCAGGTGAAGAAGAAGCACAAGCCGAACAAAACATCCACGGATCTTCCATCATTTTACAAGCCGTTACAGCAGGATACCGTGCGGTATGCTAGCTACATCGTCAAGATCTTGATCCAACGTGCCTCGCAGACCGCAAAGTCCAGCGAAGAGCCATATCGCAAGCTCCTCGATATCTTCGTGGATGATTTCATCAACGTGCTTGGCCACAGCGATTGGCCAGCCGCGGAAGTTCTGCTGCTCGCGCTCGTCTCACAGTTTGTGGGCATCGCAGAGAACGCCAAAAGCCCTGCTCCTTCACGTACACTCGCTCTCGAACTGCTCGGTACCATTGGATCTGGTATTTCCGAGCTCCTGTCCTCCACATTTGACATGGCCAAGAACACCGATGCAGACGATCGTGTCTCGCAGCACCTTGTCAAACTCGCGCAGGATCTTGAGAATGGTGATTCCAGCGCAGCCCAATTGACATCGTTCGAGGGTCCTTTCCGGGTTGTCGTGCAGTATCTCCAAGATCGTAACACTGGTGACGATGCGCAACTGCTCACTGCACGCGGCTATCATCTGGTCCAGTGGGCGGAGCACGTCTGCAATGCCGAAGATGCTGCGACGTCACACTCTCGGGATCTCCAAGTGAAGATTAAACAAACAATGCAGGACATCAACTGGCTGGACGATCATCACCCTTTCCCTAAAATGATGACTTCACACGGAAAGCTCGCCGCAAGAATCGTCACAGCCAATTCCAAGCTGTGCAAAGCGTTTGATCGCATCTTCAGAATCATCCTTGCGTCTATGCGTAGCGAGCAACCCACTGTGCGAAGTCGCAGTCTCAAAAGTGTTACAACTCTTCTCGAACAAGATCCGGCAGTCCTCGACCGCCACGATACTGTCCTGAAGCAGATTTTGCACTGCACTGGGGACTCTTCGTCACTCGTGCGCGACTCTGCACTCATGCTTGTCCAAAAATGCGTTGAGTTGCGGCCAAGGCTCGAGTTGAGAGTGTATGAGAAAGTGGTCGAGCGCACCACTGATACCAGTGCTGCAGTTCGCAAACGCGCTATGGCATTTCTCAAACAAGTCTATCTCCGTGTGGAAGACAACCAGGTGCGAGCCAGGATTTCCAATGCTATGATCTCGCGCGTTCATGATGTCGATGAAGGGGTAGCAGAAGTTGCTCGAGCCACGATTGAGGACATCTGGTTCTCGGCTTTCCGTGGCATGAAAACTGAGGGACAGCAATCTGTCGAGGCATCTCTTCGCATGCGGTCTCAAGCTGCCTTGATCATTCAAACGGTCGACCTGGGCGATAACGTTGCTAACGTCCTGGAAGCTTTGATCAAGAATCTTCTGACGAAGTCCAAACAAGCGACCGACAATGCAAAGATCTGCAAGGCATTTGTCGCAGTACTCTTCGAAGGCACCATCGACAACAACGAGATACCAGAGGCGCCTTCACAGGGATCCATTTTGCAGGCATTGACCGTCTTCGCTCGAGCTGGCCCTGGCCTCTTCACCACCACGCAGCTTGAGCTGCTCGAACCGTATGCGAAGAATTTGAAGACAACGGATGATCTCGAGACCTTCCACTTTGTGGTCACAATCTTGCGGTACACTCTGCCAGTGTTGTCGGGATTCAAGCCGGATTTCCTCAGCAATCTTCAATCCAGTCTCCTGCAGTCGGTCAACACAGTTCCGTCTTCGGAGATCGCAGTTGTGGCCCCATGTCTTTGGACCATTGATGGTCTTGTCGGTAACACGACCCGTCTGGTGAAATTCCTGATCTCAGCCATGGCAAATGTGGCCAAGTTTCAGCAAATCGACATGCGGCAAGAGCAATACCAGGCAAAAGTCAAACCTGTCACCAAGCTCCTGACGATTATCGGGCAATTTGGCAAGGCATGCCACCTGGACGCATTATTGATAGACTTCAAGAATGCCTCCCAACTGTCGACTTGCAATGGTAATACCGTTGCGGAGATGATGGTTGACCTCTGCTGCCGCTTCACTAGTCCCAAGCAGCATCTGTATGTTCGTGAAGCTGGTCTCGAAGCCACTCTGGCGATCTGTCAACGCTATGCAGACAACTTCATGAGGCCTGATGTTGTCAATGCTATTCAGCTCGTGTTTCAAGGTGGAGAGCCATCCCTGGAGCAAGTATTGCTCAACAGCATCGAAACTTTCTTTAAGTCAGGAGAGAAGGGCGATGACAATGACCCGGCACCGGAGTTGGGAACTGGCATTGCGAGTGGAACGCAACGATTGGGCGGCACTTATCAGGCCACTGGATTCGACACAGCTTCAATGTCGCTTGTGCAGAGATTCCTGTCATCTGAGTTTATTCGCATTGCACTCTCGTCTACCAGTGACACCGCCACCACAGCAGCTAGGATCATCTTCAGCGTCAATACGCAGGGTTTTGCGCGACCGACTGAGACTGCGAATGCGCTGGTAGCTCTGCAGACAAGCACTACCACATCCATTGCGAAGATGGCATTCCTGTCCTACAAAGAGGCTTGGATGAAACACGAGAGCACGCTGGAGAAGACGCTGCTGAAATCCTTTGAAGAAGCGTTCCGTTACCAGAAAGATGTGTTAAACACCACAACTGGATGCACTGGACACCCGCCAACCTCGAAGCTGCACTACTTCTGGGACATTCTCAAATCCGGCAGCGTCAAATCGAGAAAGAAGTTCTTTGCGCATTTGGGTACCGCTGTGGACTTCGACGCTGGCACCAAAACGGCGGTTGCCGATCTTTCGCAACACTTGCAATTCGTACGATTCTCTGTCGAGGCAATCGCTTTCCTTGACTATGAGAGGACCGACGACGTGCTCCACATCATTTCTTGCTTGGGAAAAGCTGTGTCAGGCACGGGCACCACAATCGCTCAGATGATTGAAAGCGAGGTGTTCCGGTTACAGGTCCCAACGTCATCAACGATGCCTAACGGCAGCTCTGATGACATTGCGTCTGTGCCGCCAGTGGTACCAGCAGCTCCACCAGCCGCGATCAACCCTACGCGTTTGCAACAGCTCGCCATCTCAGCACAGATCTTGTCTCTCATCCAAGAAACGCGAACTTTCCTCCAACGTCTATGGCAATGCAAGAAGTATGTCGGTAAGCCGAAACTTGCTGTCAAGGACGCCGCCACAAAGCCTTCGAAGGCGTCCCACGCACCAGCAGTGATCGACACCTTCGAGAGTCGTATCAGCAATATCCTAGCTGGTGCTGCTGATGCTCTCGGGCAACACTCGACGTGCTCTGCCTTTGTAGAGCTCATGTCGGTTGACAGCGAGGTCAAAGTGAACACAGATGACGAAGAAAACATGGAGGACGATGCCGACGCCCGTAGCGAGGGCAGCGCGAGCAAGAGTCCAGGGCCTAGAGGCAAAAGAGAAAGTCGGTGGATGGGGCAAAAGGTCCGCCCCGAAAGAGAGGACGTCCGGGAAAGGGCAGCTCGTCGAAGGTCCTGCATGATGAAGAGGACGGTGAAGATGGTTGGGACTGAGCACGAATTATGCTTTCATGACTTGTTGCTGAAACGTGCAACGTAATTTACAGCTTCGGGCAATGTGTATTTGATAATCGATGGAATGGCTAGCTGGCTCGTCGCTTGCTTGCTGTGATTCGCTTCGCTGTACAAAAGAGATACCCCAAATGCAACATCCATACTCGCTTGACAAGCGAGAATTTACAAACTTCGGTGCAAACCTCCCATTCAGTACATCATGCGGTATTGCTTGTCCATTCTGAATGATGACACTCCTGCAGACCCATTACTCGTCCCCTCCTGCGCGCGCACAGCGGCTCTCTCCCTCATGAGCCTCTCCTGTTCCCTCAAATATAGCCAGCAATTCAGACAATATTCGCCAGCTGACCAGAGGATGGTGTTTTCCGCTGTGGATGGGCACGGGGAATTGTGCTGGGGGTATCCTTGGTGCAAGGGTCGAGTGCGATGGCAACAGTATTTGTAATGGTAGATCTTGTAGGAACACATCGTTTTGGTTTTGATCTGCGGTTCAAGATGATCAGGGAACGTAGTCGATTGCGTTTGTGCTTGTGTTTGCTTGACGCTACTTTGTTGTTGATGTCTACGTAGTTGTAGCCTAATCGAATGATCGAGAAGGAGACGTGATTTGGGAAGAGCGTGGAAGGAGCGTGTATGATCCAAAGGGCAACCTCAATCGAAAGGAAGTCCTCATGGACCCCTACCCTACCGTCTTCTCCACAGAGTTCTCGATTTTCTAAGCCTCACTTCCTCAACGATTCACGAGTCTGCTGTCCTGCGGCCTTGTTGGTCCCACTACTGCTCTCTCCACCTGCTCCTCCGCCACCTGCTCCTTCATCTTGCTTCTTCTCGCCTTCCTTCGCTGTGCTTCCTGCCCCATTACACGAGAAACAGCTGGCCAGATTCTCGCGGAAGATCTCGCGAACACATTTCTCGTGGTTAACGTACTTCCAGCGACAAGCACGATACTCGCTTGGTTTGAAGTGATACTGGCAGTTCATGCAATACTTCTGACGCCAGATACACATGATGGGGCAAGGGGTGTTGCTTTGCTTTGGCGACAAGGTGAGACCGGTCGAACTCTCGTGAGTTGCAGTCTTCAGGGGTTGAGTTCTCGTTGCAAAACGTATGGGTGAGTCACGATGCAAAGGTCGGGTCGAGTCCCTTGAGGTAGATCACTGATGTCTGTTGAAGGTGGTGGAGAGCAAGACGTGAACAGCATAGATTTCGCTGATATGTTCAGCAGCATGTTTGCTCGAGGCTATTCTAGATGGCCCAAGGCGAGACTGGAGCCTACCCGCGCTTGTCTTCAGCTTGCCCGTTTGCTGTCCATTCAGTTCCACTCGATTGCATCTACAGAATCGGCGTGTGACGGTGACGGCCGGCAAGACGATGACTCGAATGCCTCCTCAAGCTGCTTGGTCCATTGACAAGCCGCTCTCCCTGCGGAGCCATTCGACCACGAGATAGCTCATATTCGAGACGTCCTCCTCGAGATCTCGACCCTCCGCTGTCTTCCTGAGCCAGTGCAAGAACGCAATTCGTGCTCTGCGTAAGATGTCCCTGAACTCGAGCCTCACTTGCACCCCTCATCTAGGCTGCGGAAAACTTCTTCTTCTCCTTTCCCTCGCTAAAGGCGTTGTATTGTTCAGAATTAGCCAGAATTCTTTTCTGGAAGAAGGCCCAGGTGGCCACAGCTTTTCCTTTCTTTGCAGCGACCGACTCGGCAGCTCGAGTCGATTCCGACTTCCGCATCGACTGATACCTAGAGTCGCACCGTCAGTATCAATCCATTCAGGTTGGTGGACTGAGTTCAGCTCATCGACGTACATGTCAATAACGTCCGAGCCTCCCCTCATGAAGATGTCGATGTTCCGTAAAGGCGCCTGACATTCCACACATTTGATCTCAGTAGTATTGGTCTTCTGCTGCTTCTCGTACGCAGCGTGAGCTGTTGCGACCTCGAGCTGGAGGTATTTGAGCCAGCAGCAATTGCAGACGCTGACGTTGTGTTTGCAAGGCGATTCGTTGCCTCGATTATGGGGGTGTTGGGGAAGTAGAAAGTGCTTTGGTTCTTGGTCACCGCATTGGGTGCAGCTTTCTGCCTTCGTTGCAAAGAAGGGCTTTTGAGAAGACATGATCGAGAAGGGGCGGGATGGGTCAGGACTGAGTTGTGTGGGTAATGATTTCGGTCGGTGACACAGAATGGAGATATTTGAGGAATGGAATCAGACGGAGCACGTGAGGACGGTGAAGGGCCAAGATAGTGAAGGACAGGGACAGTCATGGGTGTCTGATCGACTGAGTCCAAGTGAGCAGCTCAGATTGTGAACAACTCATGCTTCGTTCCGTTCATTAGGTCTTGGACAATTCTGTCTCGAAGTTCTATGCTCGCCTTCATTCTGCTGGCTTCAAGCCTATGCACCGCATAGTGCAGTGCAGCTCGTATCTTCAAATCTGCGAACACGAGAGCCGTCATGGCTCGAACGAGCAGCACTTAGCTCAACTACTGCATCTCACACCTCGTATATCTCTCCTTCTCGCCTCTCAGCAGAGTCAAACAATCGCCCAGCCCTCAGACATCTCATCGCCCACAACCGCCTCTGCCTCATGCGCAAACAACGTCTCATCACTCTCACTTGCGATCGAAGCTCCCTTTCTCAACGGACAGAACAGCTTGTGCATGCAAAACCCAGCAATGGCGGAATCGAAGGGCTCAATCGCGGCGAGGCAGAGCCAGCAGAAGTCATGACCGCATTCGGGACCTGTGGGTAGCAAAATTACTGCTGACTTTCCAGAATCCGTTGGCAGTCCAGTACGTACAGATCGTGTGTTCCGAGTCGCTATTTAACAGTCAGTTACTTTCGTGGCAACAATTGTATTCATAGAACAAAACAAACCTCTCCTTCTTCACTACTTCCGCACACCCCATACTCGGACACACCTTACTCGGCACCGGACCAAGAGTCGCAGTATTCAAGTGATTGACCTTAGTGAGCCTACCTCGAGTCAGCTCCAATAGCCCCTCCTCTAGTTGTGCTCGTGACACCAACTTGAAGTATGTCCCCGGCGACACCCTCTTGGAAATCTCCTGCTCGCTGAGAACATGGTGGCATCCAGGCTGAATGCATTCGATAGGTTTCGAGGGCGTTTTGAGGCATTGTAGAATGTACGACTCCCAGCACTTTGGGCACGCGAATTCCTTGTGGCGACAGGTGAAGAACGCGGCCTCGTAGGCCGCGCGGTGCGGAGGGTCTGCACTGTAGCAGACGATGCAGCAACCCATCTTGGTAACCGGTGCGAATCGTGTTGCAAGAGTGTCGAGGCATGGTCTGGAGGACCCCGGGTGTACCTTATAGCGGGTACAAGCCTCAAAAACAACGCTAGCCGGATTGAGCTTGTGGTGAATGAATGAGACTCGACACTAAACTCGAAGCATCCAAGCCTGCGCACCATTCACTACTGTCAAGCATTTCAGCTACAGGAATGCTGTGTGCCTCCCAGGGCTTAGTTCCACTCCCATGCATTCCCACTTGTCTGTCCTACGAAGGGTATCATAGTTGTTTGCTCTCGTTCTCTCTCTAGCCTTCTCTCTCGCCTTTCTATCACCCAATGCCCCGCTGAATCCCAACAATGCAAGGGAACCAATGCCAACTGTACAAAAGAGGCGCCACGTTCGTTTCCTACTCGTCTCAGCTCTCTCTTTCTCTTTCGACCATCTTCTTGATTTCGGCTTTGCTCTTCCCATGCCCTCACTGCAAATGCAGAAACTTCTTCGTATTCTCATACACCACATACGTGATACTGACCGCCGGCACCACTTTCAATAAGTTCGGCGTCAACCCTTTGAACAAGCCTCGCACGCCCTCTCCCTGGATCGTCTGCCTTGTGACATCCATCATACCGGTATATGTCCTTGGGTGACTGATTGTTCCTTGGGATTGCAGCCTCGTACGGAGAAGATTCAATGGATACACGATGCTAGCTCCGAATGCGCCTGAGAATCCGCCCATAAGGGCTAGTGTAAAGTTGTTGGGCAGCGCATCTTCATCGTGTTTGAGGTTCGGGTTTTTGGCGCGGTTGCGCGCAATAACGCGCTTCTTGAGGGTTTCGAATACACTAAGATCGATAGCGGCGTAAGGAAACATCCCGACCAGTCCCATAGGCAGGCCGCGGTAAAATGCCACGATGCCGTTGCGCGCCCACATCTTCTTTGCGGTGTGCATGATGAGGCGGGTGCCGTGTTCGCCTCCTGCAACGGTTTCGCATTGCATTTGGAACTTGAGCGTGTCGAGTGGGTAGACTGTAGCTTGTGCAATCATGCCGGCAATACCGCCAGCTGCGAACATGGACGAGGACTTGATTTGTTTAGGATCATTGTGCCCTTCAAGTTTGGCAATGGCTCGTTTTGATGCCTGTGAGGATATTTTAGCAATTGCGCCGAAACCGCTCGAAGAGTGCGCAAGAATCATACCTCGTACGCGCCAAACTTGACGGAAGATTCGGGCATGACCTTGATAACATTCAGGCCGTTACCTGCGCTATTAGTGGAGACCCCCGCATGGTGTAAGATTATTCACTCACCAGCAAACAGACTACGCATGCCGCCTGCAGCCCACAAATGCTGACACGCATTCCAGAGTGTCCTAACACCATGTTGTGCAGCGCTCAGCGGCTTCGCAGACTTGACAGCATTGATAGTATCCTCCGCATTCCCCGTCTGCGCAATCAAATATACTTTTAACCGATCGAGCGGCGCGGTTGCGGTTCGCGAGGTAATACCTGACAGGCCGCCCGCGAGGAAGTAGCCTACATCCGGCACGAAATCCATTAGCTTCGATGGACGTACTGCGCGCTGCACAACTTGATCATCCCGCTGCTGCTGCTCTTGTTGCAACATTTCTTTCCTCCGCGCTGGCTTGACAGGAATGTGCGGGTCGGTATCCGTCATGTCTTCATCGTCCAATGAAGGATATTGTAGTTGCGGTCTTGATTCGCTGCCCTCCCACATAGAGATGGGCGAAGTATTGCTGCCGCCGGCATGCGATTGCGCCGGCTTGACCAGCTGGAGTATTGCGCCAAAAAGCGAACGCTTGAGAAATGTGAGAGTCGTACCTAGACCTTGTAATGCCTCGTCGCTTAGGTGCACGTCACCCTCGGAGGTCAATTTGGTGGTGTTTTTGGTAATATGATATAACAGCGCGAAGTCCAGGCGAGCTGGCTGGGATAAATAAGAGAAAGTCTGAAGCAGAAGGTCAGTTCGCAATCCTCGTAGGGGACATAAGTTCTGTGTGTCCTTGTTGCATTTTGCCTACCGCGCCATTCGTTGAAATCAATAGTTCCATCGCGATCTTTGTCGATGTAGCTGAAGAATCTGTCCAGTCGTGCTGAGGAGACTGCCACACCGGCTCTTTCAAAGCAGATGACAGCTCTCCCTTGTCCAGTTTCCCACTATGGTCTTTGTCGATGGACTGGAAGAGCTGCCAGAGCTCCTTCTCGGTTTCAGTGCAGAAGCGGCAGAACTCATCGTAGCTGATCTTGCCGTCGTGATCGATGTCGCACGCTGTCAGCATGTCCTTGATCATGTTGTCTGCATCTTTGAGTGCTATCGCCATGCATGTTAGCATATTATCGCCCTCTTTTCTGGATTCCTGTCGCGTACGGTGGTTGGCGGCAACCAAGCCTCGTTTGAGTGCTTCGAAGTCGAGGGTGCCTTTCCGCTTCGTGTCGAGCTTCAGCCATAGCGAGCGCAGGCGGGCCTCCCTCTGCGCCTGCGACTCGCCATCCATATCCGCCAGTCCGGGTGTTAGCTGGATCCTGACCGTGGGAGCATTGCAGGCGCCCGAGGCTGTCCTGTGGTCCGAGAGGCGCGTGTCTCGTTCGCGATCGGAGGGCGGGGACGTGTCGGTGACCTCGTGCGCGGTCTGTGGAGGGTGCGGTGGGGATGTCGTCGCCTCGGAAGATGTAGGATGGGCGGGTTCGCGTGATGTGGAAGCTATGTGCTAGGTAGGTCCCATAGCTCGGCTTTGCGCAGAGATATGCTTTGGGCGGGCAGTGCACTCCGGCGTCGCAGGAGTCGCGCTGCGCAGGGAGGAGGATGTCGAACTTGCTGCGGACGCAGGTACAAGGAATGGGCACGCGTGGTGTGGTGTCGAAAGGGGTGGTGTGAGGGTGAGCGCCAGGTTGTGTGCATTTTCTAATGACGTCTCATTGGAGCAGCCGCATTTCGTACCTTTTTGCTTACTCATGCCTATTCGGACACCTGTAACAAATCAACACTCCTCCCATGGTAATGCCCACCTTGACTCATACACCAGAACTACACGCCATGCACCAAGAGTCGTAAGAATGGGTAAACATGCATCATAAGACATTACTTTTGGCAATAGCTCGCGCTCACTGCTACCCCCAGTTGTACTGGTAAGCATACATCGTAAAACTGCTAAAGCCCCCTTCCTCGCCTCCCAAGTACCACTTTTTATCTTCTCTCTGCGTCGATCGACCCCCTGCAGCTCCAGCATATGTGCATGTCAGCGGGCAAGCAGCATTCGGATTCGCTTCGTCCATGCTACGCTCGAATGTGCAGCTCAGTGGTACGCGATCGTCCGTCAGCTTTTCCGTTGACGTGAAATGCACTGCGTTGGCATTCTTTCCAGCCTCAATTTTCACATTTCCAACGAGGGAGTAGGGTGGGAAGTCCGCGACGTTGTCAAAGTATTGCGAGACCAGCCTAGTGCCGTTGAGTGCAAAATACGACGAAGAGCAGTCCGCCTCGCCCCCAAATGATGCTTGCACATCATGACTGAGAGCTTCGTAGGACCAAGCCCATCCATTTTCTGGCTTCAATCGATAATCTGGCCCAGAGGCAATCTTGAAAGGTCCATGGATGACTTCAGTTTCCACAGCAGAAATTGATTTGGTCACCGTAGCCCCATGTGTTGGGGTGATCGTGACTGTGGCCGTTGTAATGGTTCTGGTAAGCCGACGAGTCTGCTTTCCAGCTGCAGTGATGGTGATTGTCGATGTTGGAACACCAGATTTCGTTATGGTCTTCGTGATAGTCCCCGTAGGCACGCTCAAGCATTTACAGGCTGCGCTCAGATTCGCAAGAGCGCTATAGGCCGTGAAGCATGCTGGCCTAGATTCGAGAGGCGGGGCGGTATCGATGCTCCTCCCCTTATCACACGTGGCCGGCGCTATAGGGCAGGATGTAAGTGGCTGTAGAGTGGTGGTTGTTGATATGCTCGTTGTAACCGTGATCGTGCTAGTTTTGGTGACACCTTCCAACAGAGTAATTGTTTGTGCGACCCTCGTGGTTACCGGATATGCCAAGTAGGTCCTTGTCGAAGTCGTCTTGGTCGCTGTCTTGATGACGCGATCTATCGTCTTGCTGATTGTGATTATGGGAATGTTCAAGAATGCTGAACAGTAGGCCGACGCAGCTCGCGGTTCCTTGGCCGCACGGAAAAGTGCATTATCACAGAATAATCCAGACTCCTGCAAGACCTTCTGCTCGCCCTGACCAAATAAAGGAGAGGCAAAAACGCTAACAAATAAAGTGCTTAGAACGAAAAAATGCATGATGAAGGAATGACTGAAGGAAGATGGCGAGGATTGAGAGAGTGAATGGGTCAAGGGCAAGGGAAGATGTCCATGAAGAGACTGGACGGTGAAGTGAGAAAACCTACCACGAACACGAGGTGTCGTGGAGAAGACTGGAGTGTGCAGGCCGTGTTTAGCAGAGGGGATAGTCGTCGATACCCGATTCGGCCGTGGCGTGACGCCTCCTCATCTTGTTGGCTTCCTTTAGCGCTGTACATTTGGCGTGTCGCGGCAGTCGGCAACGTGTGGGAGACGGGCCCAGACCCCGCCAAGTCGTATTTTTGCTGTCCAAGGTCTCGGGTCCTCGCGCTATAAGACAAAGAGGTGAGCGCGTTGTCTCGAGATGGTTCCTGTTGACCCGTTCCTCTGGTCGCCGATGGCCTGCGAGGGTGGTGTTGACGCGTCGTTGGCGTCTCTACGCGTCGGTGCTCGAGAAGGGCCCATGTCTGAGGACGCCACGACAGCAGCCGCAATATCGCAACGATATCAACCCTCTGGCCACACCGAGACACGATTGATGAGCGCAAAGTGCAGTGGGATGCACCGGTAGAAAGGGGGCTGGAAATGATCAGAGCGACATGCAGAGCCAGCAGAACCAGCAGTGAAGGTAACGGCCGGAAGAACAGTTCCTCCGTAACGCCACAGCGCGCACTGGGACCGAACAGGGATACCATCGACCTCGCCTATCGTGCTGCCCTCCTCGCCTGTCGTGCTGACCATCACAAAACGAGTCTTCATCTTCTCACGTCCTGAGAATGCTCGTGTATATCATTCTTCCCATATTCCAGCTGACCTGTAGCCCGAGTAAATTGCTGTTTGCAGATCGTCAGCCGCTGCCGATCGCCGGAACAACACGCTTCGTCTCGTCCTTCAGATCCAGATGACGCTGACTACGCAGAAGGCAGGCGACAGAGCGTGCAATCATTGCAAGCATATCCTCGTGTCGAAGTTGGAGTAATAGGTCTCGAGGATCCGGCGTTGCCGCCTACCAGCTCCCCTTCATCCCATCACTATTCCGGCAGGCATATAAGCCATCATCACTTCCCATTTTGACACCGTACGGCCTTGCAAGGCAACTACTATGGCGGATGAAGCGCCTTTCCACGTTGCCATTGTGGGCGGCGGACTCTGCGGCATTACTCTAGGCATAGCTCTGCAGAGACGCAACATCAACTTCACGCTCTACGAATCGCGCAGCTCCTTCACAGAAATCGGTGCCGGAATAAACTTCGGTCCATCAGCACTCCGCTGCCTTCGTCTCATCGACTCATCTCTCGGCGAAAAGGTCCTCCAGCTTGCCACCAGGAATCCTCCACCTCACGAGGAGATATGGAGTTTCTTCCGCTACGGAGCTCCCTGGGGGAATTATACCGATGGTGAGATCTTCCACAAGATCCCCAGCCCTCCCACCGGCAACATGACCCTTCATCGCCAAGAATTGCTTTCCCTCCTCGCTGAAGAAATGGGCCCTGGGCATGCCGAATTCAACAAAAAGCTCGCTTCGTATTCACAAACTCCCTCCCATGTCACCATCAACTTCACCGACAACACCTCTGTGACCACCAACCTGCTTATCGCCTGCGATGGCATCCACTCCAAGGTTCGAGCCTGCATGTTCGGCCCCGACAGCCCCCTTAGCAAGCCCAAGTTCAGCTCTAGTGGAGCGTACAGAGCCCTCATTCCAATGGAGACCGCCATCTCCGTCCTGGGCGAATCTGCCCGCCTGAGCTCCATCTCCTTCGGCCCCGGCGGCTATCTGATCACGTATCCAGTATCCAACGGCACAAAACTCAATTGTGGTGCCTGGACGTCCCGTTGCGAAGGAGAAGAAGGCGAGTGGCCGCATGACGAGTGGGTAGTCCCTAACCAGAGTGAACAATTCAAACGCGATTTTGGAAATTTTGGTCCGAGAGCGCAGAAGATTTTATCCTTATTCGATCCGAATCCCGATTTCTGGGCCACCCATCATCATACTCATCAGCCCGAATCTGGGTTCACCGATGGCTTGGTTCTCCTCATCGGAGATGCGGCACACTCTATGCCACCTCATCAAGGAGCTGGAGCATCTCAAGCAATCGAAGACGCATATGTGTTATCTGAAGTTCTGGCGCAGGTACCCTCTGTCTCCGCGAAAGTCTCACTGTCAGAGAAATTGAAAGCCGCTCTGCGATCCGTCGACAAAATCCGTGCTCCGAGGGCAAATCGCGTGCATCAACTCTCACATCAGGCAGGAGAGGAGTCTTTCAACTTTTGGGACCTGAAATTGGAAGGTGAAGAATTAAAACAATGGTGTCGGGAGAAAGAAGGGAGGTTGAATTGGATCTGGCAAGAAGACATGGAGAAAGAGGCGGATGATGCGAAAAGGATTTTGGAAGACAAATTGAAAGAGTTGGAGGGAAATGACGAGCTCAACGCTGAATCAGGATGATCTAAATTATGCGTGAAGAAAGACATCAATGAGAATTCTGTGATGGATGATGAGATAGATGTTTGATGAAGATTACGCTGTTGATGATGATGCATATGAGGCTGTAAAGTCCTTCAAGAGACCGCTGACTAGATTTAACGCTCCAAATTGCAAAACGCACATTATGCCCACGCCTTATGCTCCCACTGCTTTTTCGCAATTATGCTTGTCGCTGGATGAAGATGATATTAAGCATATCAGAACAACTTTCTAGTACTCCAACCAATGCTGTGAATGCTTTCCCCCAGCAGCCATCCATACTTTTCAAGATTTCCTCTTCACCGCATTTGAACGCGTCCATCCCACGACTGAAAGACCGGTTTCGTCAACAATCACATCGTGCAAGGCGATTTTCTGCTGTCGCCGTGAAGCTGGCTTTCCCAATGTGCGGCGACGAGCACGGAGATTCTTGTCAGCATGGGAGTGCCCACCGTAGTTCGAGAGCTTGCGCTTTTTGCCGCGGGGCTTCTTGGACGGTTGAAGACCGAGAGGATTTGCAGCCCGTTGACGAGATGGAGATCGCTTCTTCTTCTCTTTCGGTTGCCAGCCCACAAAAATAAGCCCAGCTTCGTCGACGATGGGTTGCGGAAGGAGAGATGCTTTTCCTGTTTCTGGCGAATGATCGGATTTGGATCGTGGTGCCCAGCGAACGAAAGAGAGTCCAGTCTCGTCCAGAACAGGCTGCATCATAGGCTGTTGAGCACCATATCTGTCCGATTCACCAGCAGCACCTTTTCGCAAATCATCGATCTGGTCTGTACTCTCCACCACTTCCGCCTCCGTGGACTTGGTACCCTTTGGACTGATCTCGCCCGCGTTCCCCTCCAGCCTCTTTCTCTCGCTCCTGACTACCCATTTATCCCTCCACTCCCCTGGCGAAAACTTCCACTCCTCTAAAATCTTGACCTGTCTGTACCACACCTTCAATTTCACATCGTAGCACCACTCCTGAGTGAAACCCTTTCTGACCTCTCCATGAGCACAACCAAATTTCGAATAGTAAGGATCATTATGCGTCTCCCACCACTGCTTCTCTTCCTCGCTCTCGTAGAACTGTGCTGGCATACCATTGCTCACGAAGTCCCATGGCGAGTAACGCGATGGGATGACGCCCGCACGTACGCGGAGGTAGGCTTTGTGCATTAGGACGCCGCCTTCGTCAGACCAGTGGGGTCTCTCCAGGAGGTAGGAGAGCCTGATGTCCTTCCATTCAGTATTGCCTGTGGGCGAGAGGAAGTCGATGCCGATCGGTGATAGTTTTGAGACCTTGTTGCGGTGATGTTGATTGAGATGACGAAGGTTCTGTTCTGTGAGCGAACGCTTGCGTTTGAGTGTCCAGATCCGCGAGCCTTCTGGTGTGGTTTCGTGCGTATATTCTTTGTAGATGCCGGACGCTGCTACTCTGTTGAGAGTTGCGAGTTCTGCCTTGTATGCTTGCTCAACAGGCGTCAAGTGTGTTGACACCCTGTCATGACCTTCTTGCATTGCCATCATTCATGTAGTTTCTGCTTTCTGAAGTAGCAGATCGTGGTGCTCTCGTTTCTGTTGATTCGCGAGGTGGTGCTGGTCGTAAATAGTTCGAAATAGCAAGAAACGTTCCAAAAGCAAGTATCGCACGACGTCCGACCAGAGAAACATCGAAATTGCCAACTTCTGCCATGCGACGGCCACGCGAAATCTTTTTACAGGATCAAAGAAACGCATGTCTTAGACAAAGCAGCGAAAACTGTCATCAATCCTGATTCCGAGGTCCAAGAGTAAAGGGAGCCTGCGTTGGAAGCACAAAGAATTCGCCATTGGATGAGACAATGAACCCCACAGCTTTAGCCACGCGAGAGGCATGCTCTGCATTCTTCATGCTTAGAATGTTCTGAAGGCCACTGAATTGCTCCTGGACTGCAGTACCAGGTCACGCCGCCGAATAGCATCCGCCGAGCTTGTGATGTCTAATTCGTCCCGTAGAGGTTCAACTTCGATTGCAGCGCCTCGAATTTGAAAGCGACGTAAATCGTTCTGCGACTCGTCGAATAGCTCCATGAGCATGTTCTTGTTCACCGACAGTTTCACAGATTTCACTCGCTTAACAAACCCGTCGAGATCTCGTTTTCGTTTTCGATTTTGAGGAAGTGGCGGAAAGTATGGGTTGTGCTGGGTCGTCGATCTGACGCAGCAGGCGAGCGCTGTGCCCGTAGGGCTTGGGTCAGGCGTCTGTTCCGTCGAATCTGCATGCAGGAGAGGATGCTTGTCTTCCATGAACTCGGTCGTGATGGTGGCCACATGTTTCTCGGACCGACGTCTAGCGATGGATCCAGCAGAGGGTGTTGCAATCGAAAACTCCTTTTGGGTAATGTTGCAGACAGGCAGACTGGCGGGTATAGATAGCGGTTTTGCTATGGGCTTGGCATTTCTAGCCTTCGTCTTTGGGAGACGGTTCGTGGCATCGCCCAGCGCCTTGATTTGAGTGAAGAGCCGCATTTTGTTGCAGCTCACAGAATTGATTACATTATGGTCGAACATTGGAAGGCGAAGAATATGAGAATATGAAGGCGGTTGCCATCGTGTTGCCATAGTAATATATCAAGCTGAAGTACGAAGCCCTGAACAGGGATGTCGTGTTGAGGACAAACGCTGCTGGGCTCACCGCTGGGACTGAGCGCGTAGACTTTGCACTTTTCTCCCAATCGGGCTCTCGCGTTGCTGCCTCCGACGACAAGATCGAGACAGCTTTGACGTGGCGCAGCATCACACGCGCTGAATCTTGAAATGGAGTGTGCTTTGGTCGCGGATGGCGCGTCTCTGCATGCTGGATCTGAGATCTGTACTTACCATTCAGGTGCTAGAGTTTGATGTGCCGCCCGTGACAGCTAACATCAGCCCGTGCCGATCTATAGCAGCGCTCTTATGCCGCATCGACTTCATAGTGCATCCGCGAAGTCGGATGCCTGGCAAAATGCAGTGCTATGCATATACCACTGCGCCTATCGTCATGGGAAGCAAATTGCGCGCTGCCAGTGGTTCTCAATGGTGTCTTGGCGCGCTTGCCGTGGTTGCACAGAGAAACGAGTTCAGGATATCCATGAGTGCTCGCATAAGTTGCGCATGTGTGAGCACTTGGTATTGTGTAATAGCAACCCAATAATCTCTCGGCACACTGCAGGATCGTGGAACGGGATCTCAAGTCTGTAAGAGTGTCAAAGCACAAGTTCGACGTTGGGAGCCACGGTGTGGCCATCCTGGCTGTGCGAGAAGCCCAGGCTCATATTGCCGCCCAATAGGCGGTGGCTTGCCTTGCTTCGCGGTGCTCTATGGCGCCGCCGCTGGTGTCTTCTTCCGCAAGATTGCAACCCCTTCAACGTGGCTGGTCTGAGGAAAGAAGTCGAATCCCCGCAGACTCTCGATCTCATATACTCCCTCGTGCTTGGGCTGATCCCCGTCGCCTGGCAGGCCCCCGACCAACCACCCAACGTCTCTGGCTTGTGTATGCACGTTGCAAGAGACATAGCATACTCGTGCAGGAGCATACTTCAGTAATTGGCTGATGAAGCCTTCATCACACCCCTTCCGCGAGGGGTCGATCACAACGACTGTCTCGTCCGGAGGGAACTTCTTTGTATCGAGCGACTCGAATAGCTTGTTCGCATCTGCTGCGATGAAGTGCGTTGCATCTTCTGGCAGATTGTTCAGCTTCGCATTTTTGCTAGCGAATTCGACAGATTGTGCAGACACATCAATGCCAATGCTCTGCTTGAACATGCGGGACAGATTGATAGTGAAGAAGCCCGAGCCGCAATATGCGTCCACCATGTGTTTTATCCTGGGCTTGACGTCTGTGTCGCCATTCGACTTTGCATCTGCAGTCTCATCCATCGTCGATCCGAGAATGTTGTCGCGTATGTATTGCGTGACAACAGGCAGAATCGAATTGTTGTTTTGAAAGAACGCGCCGGCAGGATTATCGAAGCGGAAGTCGTCCACGTACTCTGTTAACGTGGCTTTGTGATCGGTGATGCAGATCTTGCGATGCACATATTGTCCGCGGTCTTCTACGACTTCGTCCTCGCCCTCGGCGCTGACTTCAAGCTTATCCTCTTTCTTCTCTTCTCTCGTCGTGCTCTCACGCAGGAGCAAGGTGGCACCCTTCTGATACTTATTGATCTCTGCAGCGACACGCACTCGTTCCCTCTTCATGCCCTTCCGTACGGCCTCTGTTCCGATCGGGCAGTCCTCAATGTCCATCGTCTTCCTCGTGCCCTTCAACATATAACCAATCGCTGGAACGCCCGGCCACGTCACCGGTTTGCCATGTCTCTTATCTCTTCTCCCACCAGGAGGCCCATCGAAGTGTGGCGTGAGTTTGGTGCGATAGCCGTATTGCAGCGGTGAGCCGATCGTGTCGCCGACTGCTGGTACCGCGGACGTAGGCAGGTTCGAGAAGTTGCGGAAGGCCTTTTCGACGATGGTCTTTTTGTGCGCAAGTTGAGCTTCGTATGGCATGTGCTGAAACTGACAGCCTGAGCATTGTGTGAAGTAAGGACATTGTGGTTCTGCAGTGCTGGACGGCCCTTTGGAAACACGCTTGACGAAATCTGCAAGTGAATACGACTCGTCGGAAAAGTTCTTGTACACTCTTGCGGTGACAACATCACCAGGCGCAGAGAATGGGACAACATATACTTGACCATCTTTTTCTGCCAACCCATCGCCAGTGGACGAGAGTTCTTTGATGGTGACGTCTATCTCGGTGCGCTCCTCAGGCTGCGGCCGAGCAGTTTCGTCGGTCTCTTCGGAGATGTCCACGTCCTTGAGCAGATTCCTCACGTCGGCCAGCAGCACTTCTTCATTGGACCCCTCGGCGACTGTGCTCGTCTTTTGCTTCTTGTTCTTCTTGAAGTGCCGCTTGCCTTCGTTGAAAGTCCGCTTCTGGGCCATGGCTGATGCGACTGGAGAATTGATTCTGGTCAATGGCGCGTGGAAGATGCAGCGACGGAGCGGGAACATCGAGGTGCATGTGAAAGGCAAGCTCCTCGACTTTTTGCGATGCAAGTTGCATAATCTAGCTATCTCTTCTTTCATTGGTTCAAGCACAGATGGCGCTAACGGCTTGTCAAAGCGAGACCCGAGCTGGGCGAGAGCCCTTGCTGTCAAATCCACATGGCCATCCTTTGACAGGCGATCATCAACAGATCTACTACACTTTGCTCAACAGCATATCAATACATGCTCGCAGATTCTGAGACCTGACTCCTCGCGAAGCTCACCTGACATAAAGCGACACGCCCTGCCAATGCCACTGAGCAGCTCTCCCGAAGATGCTGGGTGCAGGACGAGCCACGAGAATGCTGGAGCAACGCTCGTTGCGCTATAAGCATATCAGATTGCTGCTATACCACAGCGACATATCCACCTCCCACGCTGTGGCAATAGCTATCGCCTAAGCGACACATAAGTTCGGTACCTGAAACGACCTACGTCCTCGGTGCACTACAGTACGGCATCAGCAACCTTGCCGCCTCATGAAGCTGCCCTGTCACTATAGCAGCATTCGAGAAGCCTATCGAACTTGCACTCCGGAGCAAGTTCAATCTATAATACCTCCTCGCTTGATCACTCACGAAAACGTCATGCAGCTGCATCGCCTGTCAGCAAAGATGACTGCTCAATGCAGCAGCACCATGAGCAAGGGTAGCTTGATCCAGCCCGCACGACATTGAAGCTGTCCGGCAAAAACTGCCATGTGTCAAGCAATTGTGAAGTGAGATGCATGCATTCGACGTGACGGGTCTCTCCAGCACCCATCCCCCGTCACTTCCTACCACACCTATGACGAGACCGTACCTCGTGGGTGTGGCGGTGTCGTCAACTCGAGATGACGAAGCAACCCCAACTTTGCGTGTGCGTTCATTCGTGTTTGTGGACGCCTCCACCACGTAGCGTGCTGAGGTGGATGCCTGCGGCATGACGACAGAGCAGAGCAGTAAAGAGGTATTCTTTGGATGCCGCGGCCTTCCTGCGCCTCAAGCACAGTTCGTGTACAGTAATAATAAATGTTCAAGTTATTATGAACAAAGAGGTTGCCTGAAAAGCCGCGCCATGCCACCGGTAAGTGGCGTAGTCACGAAGATAGCACACCAAAGTCATTCGGTTCGTTATTCGTCAATAGGTTGTGAAACGGTGGGCAAGTGCCTTGATTCTGTCGCGCGTGCGGAACTTTCTCTCATGCAGGGTCGAAGTTGTGGAGGATCAGAGGGGTTCAATCTTCGAATGAGACAGTTGACGCAGGAGCGACGCGTAACGCGACGTGAAGATGTGTGTGACGCGAGTTTCAGGAACAAGAACATGTATGATCTGCGGCGCTGCGGGGAAGGTGAGCGCGAAGGTGAGCGCGTGCGACAAGAAGGTATGAAGCCGGGGAGAGTGTTCGCTGCGTTGGCAAGGAAGTCTTGCTGGTGGGCGAAAGGTGGGCGAAAGGTTGTCATAGAAATTGATCAATTCGGGGTATCTTCGACATTCTACATTACTAGTTTCTACCGAGCGCCCTGGCTCATGTGCTAAAAGCTACTTGTAGGTTTCTTCAATAACGATCGTCCACACCTCATCGACTGCCCCGTGGGGTCCGCCCACCCGGCTGCACATCGTGCATTTCGCCCGCCGACATGTAAGCGGTCGCGAAGCTGCACCGGCATACCGCGGCCTGGAAGCTCCAGAGGCCCGATGACTTCCCGAGTGTTGTAGCACGTGAGTAGAGAGCTTTGTACATCGGCTGACCCTCCCAGTGCAATTTCGTGTTCCGTTCTTGGAACTCCTACCCCGGATTGGGTTTGAATTTCCCGTAAAGCATCAACAACCAGATCGCCCGATGGTGGAAGTCGGATAGGTGGAAGCAGACGAAACCTTGACCTCGTCACGCGACCTTCCAGTAGTGAGTAGGAAGGTGGATTCGTGAGATGTCATCGGTGATGGTCGACACGTATTATGTGAAAATCGAACAACGCGCAGTAAGATCTTGTACTGTACAAGCAATGCCGATGTTGTAGAGTGGTGATTCCAGGATGAGCTCGTAGCTCATCAAATGGTCTGCACGCGATTGCGTTAAGATGCCTGAAGGGTGATCATCGGCCATTTGGTGAAGGTATGAGCCCGGACGTCTGATCCGCATGGTGACCACAAGATTTGACTTTGGTTCGATGCGCTCAGAAAACGGGCAGATAATGTTCGCTCGAAAGACTTAGATGCGAAGGTAATAGTGTGTTGCAGTTATGGTGCTCGAAAATTCGTCCGTATCGTTCCAGGCGCAGGCTTCATTTCTTGTTCATCATTGAGAATCGTCGAAAGCCCTTTTTGACCGGGTCCATGGGGAGATTATATGATGATGTCGTTGGCGATGAGCCTGAGCTAGACTTGTCGCTTGAAGAACTCGTTATGCTGCCTCGCGACTCGGATCTTTGTCTGGTCTCGGCGAGGACATCGTCCAAGTTGACGTTGTCACGGGAGAATGGAGTAGTGTTGGTGTCGAGAATCTCGGTGAACTTTGAGCCTGCCATTGTTGAGTAGTCGATTACAATGCAGACGATAGCGAGTGGTGCTGCAGTAGATAGTGGAAGCAGAGAAGCAGAGGCAAGATCTCACGAGTATGGAACGGGGCGCCATTCGGAGCAGGCACACGATATATGCGCAGATCCCAAACAGACCCTCGCGAACTAGGCTTCGCACAAGTGCCACACCAACGACGGGGTCACCTGCATTGTGCCACAGACCATGTGTTGAAAGAAGGGTCCTCTGGCTCTGCCGCGAAAAGCACAGTCCCACCGCCCGCTCCCTGCCCGCAGCAGCCACTTTAGACTTTCTTGTCGTTCATGTGCCGGATCTGGTGGGACAAGACCGAGTCGGAGTCATGGGCGAGACTCAGGTTGCGAAAGCAAAATCCGCATGAGCCGTGTGGACGCGTTGCTCCCAAGCGTATCGGGACAGACGAGAGCGACTCTCCGACCACGGAGTCCGAGAATGGAGGACAGTCGTTATTGAAACAGCTGTGCGGCAGACTGGAATGACGCGCCGGGCTGGCTTTGCTGCTGTCAGGTGTGAGATGGCGCATGCTGGCGGAGTCTCTGCGCAGATCGCCGGGGTGTTGCGCTTTGCGTGGCTCCCACCAGCACATCCTGGCCCACGTCGGCAGCAATGACGACGGTGCGGAAGAGCAAGACAAGAGCGCGGCGTTGTGGCTTTGCCCGCATCCTGCGACCTCCTCATTCCCAAAGTTGTGCCTGCCTGCGAATCGACAATACGCTCGTGACAAGTCACCAGACATTGGTGCCGAGAACGTGTTTCGCATGCAGCAGAATCAATACGCACCTGGAAATTCACGCGAGGCGTTCTGGAACACGTCCGCGCTTGGGCCAAATTGCTGGATCTTGCATGAATCTTGGTATTGGTTGAAAACGAGACATAGACTAGCAACTACCCCGAAGTGTTGGAACACAACAGATCTGCTTCTTCACACTTCTAGTTCTAGAACTCCAACGGCATGTTTGGAGATATTCAAGAATGCAGATCAACTCCGTTCTCATCCACTCGTGGCCCAAAACGGTATCTGGTTCTGGTAGACGGAGCATTTCGCGACGACATGCGTGGTGCGTTCCTTGGCTCCGGTTCTCGGTCTGCAGTGGAAGCACACGTACGCAGTGGTGGCAAAAACCGAAGCGAGCAGGCGGACTTGACAACTAGATGACATACTATCGAAACGTTCTGCAGCCATGCCGAACTGATACGTTGCCAGACACAGCAGCAGGAAGTTCTGCACAATACACGCACAGCACAAGGTGAGCTCTTCTTCTCCACAATCAGTGGAGAAAATCATCCTGCTGTACAAATTTAGACACAACTCGCTCGCTGCTCCACGAGGCAATGCTCTGCGAAGGATGATGAATTCCTCAGGATCTCGCCCGCAAAATCCACCTCCACAACCCTGCCAACATAACATGATGTCTCAGTGACTCCAAGGATAGCCATAAATTCCATCGCGAAGTCCAAGGCGCAGCGCCAGGTTTTGCTCAACGCGTGTACGGCCGAGTGCGTGGCATTTTGGCTGTCGCTGGCGCTGTCAACCAAGCGCCGCATCTGTACAGCGTGCGCGTGGCTCTCCGTTCCTCGAATGCCGCTGCCGCCTGATAGGGTGGCAGGCTGAGCTGATTTGCAGCACTCCGACCTGCGTCTCCGAACAAATGCGACCACCGGCAAGCTTGCTGTCCTTGATTAATGGGACTGTTCTGCCTGACTTGCGCCGTGGTGATCTGCAAATCACCTCGGTCTGCACACTGTCGAATACTGCAGCTCACGTGCAGCAACGACAGCCACCATCGCTCACCGCATCGTTCTCCGTGGCCGAGCCAGACGAATACCGTTGGTGCACGCGTGTCAAGCTACCAGTCGTGTCAGTAGAACGCGGCTCGTAGCCGCACGCCATGCGCATGAGCAACTGGCCGTTCTCTTCGGTTCCAAATCCAAGAACGAAACTTCTGCTAAGCTACTGCAGGTGCTCGCACGAATATGCTTAGCCTCGATACAGATCATGGAACATCTTGCCAGGAATGGTCAAGTTCGAACTGCACGCAGCATTCTCCAATCAAAGTCTATCTGCGCATACCTGATTGAGAACATATACATTTCTCTCGCTACATGACTCAACCTCCTTACTGTACCCCAGGCTTGATGTCCACAACTGCTAGGTTGACCGTCCGCCGTAAATGGACTGTACCGCAGCCACAATGAAGCTTGCGCTATCTGAAAGTAGGAACAAGATCCACTTCGCTCCTCCACTACCTTCACCAAGGAGATGCCGGATTGGCATTGCGAGCAGGGGAGAACGCTCCATCGCTTGAGTACAACAGCACCGCAATCTGCTCGGCAAAGGCGGTGGAAATGTGTAGCGGACTTATTCCTTCAGCAGGCTGTTTAGCGAACGTCAACGCGTATGCTCCCTTCATCGACGAAAGTCTTCTGTCCACGCAACTTCAACGACGTGAGCTAGCTGATGAAGCATCGGCACCGTTTCTGATATATTCACTCAAACACATTGCTCATCTTGGAGCTGCGTCAATGTTAGAAAAGCCAGCCGGATGATGGAAGCATGGTATGTGACTGTGCACATTTCATGTGACGCGAGACGGCGAAGCCTCTGTCAGCTTCAACTGTGAGTCTGACCGACAATTTCCCACTCATCTGCTCCTCGCAGAGGGGACAGATGGAGTTGCTCATGTCTCTAGAACATGGCCCCGATACGGTGACCTTGATGTTCCAACAATGTTGGTTGGCAGTGCTGTTTTGTGTTAGCGATTTGCCCTTCAAGGCGGCCTCAGGGTAAGTCGATGCTGAACACCAAAGTGATGTCGGCATCGCTATGGATCCGAGTGGGACCAGCACACGGCGCAGGAAATATTGCCATGAGAAGTAGCATAGGTTACGACCATGCGATGATGTTGTTGTCAGCTTCAATGTTGATGGGAAGGAGCAAGCTGAGCCGAGGCACGAAGTTCAACAAGCGAGCAACAACCTCGCTCCACTTCCGGAGCTGATGGACATCACCTCGACACGTTCATAACAACATATCTCCTGAATTGCATCGTTTCAATTCGAAAGGCCAATCAGCTCCATTACGATCAATCTCCACCTTGTCCAAAGATGTCTTCTGCGCCCAAGAAGAGACTGCAAGCTCTCAGCGAGCAACTCCAGAACCCAATTAGAAGTGAAGGCAAGTTTGAAGACTTGCCAAACATCCCAGCGGTAGCAGGAGACTCCAAAGGACCGTAAGTCTTTGCTCTAAGATCAACATGTCACTGGCAGGCGTGTCGCAATTCGACACGATGAATCTACCTTCACCTCGCAACTCGCATCGTCACCTTTCCAATAGACCACCTTCTCACGATATATCTCAGTCGAACCCAAGGCAAAATTGTCATCATCACTGGCTGCAACTCTCCTCTCGGAATCGGCCGCGCCTCAGCCCACCACTTCGCCAACAACGGCGCCAAAGCAATCTTCATCTGCGACTACCAAACCGAACACCTCGAAACCCACAAGCGTGAAATCGAAAGCAAATATCCCGGCTGTTCCGTTCACCCTGTCCAACTCGACGCCGGCTCCGAAGATGATGTTTCTGCAGTCGTAGACCAAGCCTTAGAAAAGTACGGCCGACTAGACATCTTCTTCGCCAACGCCGGAATTAGCGTCACAATGGGCAGCGTTCTCGAAGGCTCCGCGGGCGATTTCATGGATGTCATGCGCGTGAATGCCCTTTCCGTTTTCCTTGCAGTCAAGCATGGCGCACGCGGTATGCTTAAGACGGGGTCTGAGAAGAAGTACCCGGGAGGAAGTATTGTTTCTGTGGCCTCTTCTGCTGGTATGAGATCGAATGCTGGAGCGACGGATTATTCTGCTTCGAAGGCAGCTGTGATTTCAATTATGCAGACGAGTGCGTATCAATTGACTGGAACGGGCATTAGATGTAATGCGATTTGTCCTGGAATTATTGAGACGGGAATGACGGCGCCGATGTATGAGATGGCGAGGGCGAGAGGGTCGGAGAAGAAGATTGGACAGCTTAATCCATTGATGAGAGGTGGTGTTGCGGATGAAGTTGCGAGAGTGGCATTGTTCTTGGGCAGTGATGAGGCGAGTTATGTGAATGGGCAGGCTTGGGCAGTGTGTGGAGGGTTGACGGCAGGCCATCCATTTGTACCAGGCAAAATTGCGTAGATGACAGAAATGAAGAGGCACCAATTGTGAAGCAGTGAGGCATGAATCTCAGTTGAAATGTTCAAATGCGTGACGAGATATGATATGAGATCTCACACAACCAAAGCAACAGTAGCAAAGACCAACAGATCACAGAACTGGACGCCCTCAACCACCGCCACTAAAAGCCTTCCCAGCAATCTTCTCCCTATGCATCGCCTCCGCACACGCATATCCCGTAATAAGCACCTCATTAATCGCCTCAGGACTCAACCCCTGCATCGCCCTCTGAAACCGCAACAGAATCATTTTCTCCAAAACCGCCACCACCTCCCCCGTCCTCTCAACCTTCAATTCCGCCTTCTTCGTCCCATTAAATTTCCAAACCATCTTCTCCCCAGGCGCATAAAACCTGCTGAGAAAAGAACACTTGGAACTGAAATCGCCATGCTTGATTTTATCCTCGATCGGTGGACCGGAGGGCGAGTAGAGCGTGTAAGAAATGTCGGAGCTGAAAGAGTGCCATTTCACGGATGCGGCGCGGAAGCCGTTATCGGCGCGGATGAGGTCTCTGACTGAGGAGGACTGTTTTTGGATTTGGAGGACGGGTTGGGAGGTGAAGCAGTTGATGAGGGAGTCTTTGGTGAATTTTACGTTCAGGCTTGGGGTTGCTTGGCCGGCTGGTGGGCAGATGTAGAATGGGTCGACTTGGCTCATGGCGTATTTTTCGAGTTTGCCTAGAAGACCACGGTTGGCGCTGTCGCTACCGCCGGCTCCTGTGAAGGAAGAGTCCGGTGCCTGCGATGAGTACGGACCTGCGGAAGCGTTGGGTTGGCCGTTCACAAAGTTGCCGTAGGCTGGCGGAGGGCCTGCCGGTGCTGCCTGACCAGGGAAGGGCTGTTGCGGAGGATAAGGGTCTTGCTGCTGAGGATACGGATGCTGTTGCGGAGGATATGGCTGTTGTTGTGCATGTTGTCCATATGGAGACTGTTGACCATATTGGCCATATGGCGATTGGCCTGTAGATTGCTGTTTGCCGTTGGCGTAGTTCTTCAACTTTTCGACATTGTACTGTAGAATATCCTTGAACATGGACGCCATGATTTGTCGCAGTGAGCGCTTTACGTGGCCTTCGGTATTTCAGTATGCCGCCGCAGTGACGCGATACTGAGATGTGCTTGTGTAGTGATAAAGGCGCTAGCCACTGCGAAAGTGTATGTTGGTGAGATCACTCCCGTAATTTTTAGTTGTCGTGCAAGTAAAATGAGCGAGCACAGCAAACATCAAGGTCATGTACTTGTATGCGTTTGAGGCTGCCTGGAAGCATGATTAGCCGGCATATTCGTTATATCTTCGGAGAGTACTGCTATACGTCTTGGCTCACGTCTCCCATCTCAATCCCTTGGCGCCAATCTTTTGGTATAGCACTTTGTCGATGAGATGAGGCGCAGCTTGCTGTTCGCACATCTGCGCCCTGCGGGCATCTGGCATAATATTCATGCAATGATGGTTTTGGATGAAATTGGTTGATTGTTGCTAGGTTGTCTGCAGCTTTAGACAGCTATGCCTCTCTTCAGCCACCCACCAGGTCCACGCCATGCCCAGAACCAAAGACCACAGGCCAGCCAGACGCTGATTGCCATTGCCCAGAATGTAGGAGCATAGCACCTGACTCCATAGCACAGCTTGTCTTCAACGATACCGGACCCCTCAACAGTATTCAGATCTGCTGCCCATTGATAGACACCGCTATACACAAGTCCCCAGATCGTTGCGCCTATGGCTGGCATCATGGCGCAGATCCCCCAATTGGTGCCGAAGTTCTCGACACCCCAAATCACACTGACAATGATCGGTGTCAGACTGAATGCTGCTCCGTAGCCGGCACCGATGGAAGCTGACACGATCCAAAAGCGTTCAGCATGCTCTTGAATGAAGCCTGTGGCAAGGACTACTTGACCTATGCTCATCAGGACGCAAAAGGCGATAAGAAACGTTATGCGCGATAGTTCGAAGAATTTCTTCTCCGTCGGTAGAGGGGGCGGAAGTGAGGAGAGACTGTTTGCCAGGCTGTTAGGGCCACGCCGATGTTGGTGTGGGACGGAAGTCGGTGCGAGGATATCGGTGAGGGTACCGGTGAGGATACGTGCGATGGTCGACATGACTGCGACAATGGAAACGTGCGTCGCGGCGCTAGTTGGGTTGCCGCCTTCCGGAATTGATATAGGAGGATAGAAAGTGTCGATGATGGTGCCGAGGTTGTTGATAAAGGCTTCCCCGGGACCAGTGACGAGCAGGAAACCAGCTGCGAGCCACCACATGGTTTTGTCGCTCAGAAAGCGTCTCGTTTCTGCATTGAGCAGCCATGTCTTCATGCGCTGCTCCTCCGCTTTCTTCGCCTTCATCTCGTCCGCCTTGCGACTAATTTCTTCCACGACAGAATCAGTCAATGTGCCGTATCCTTCTGATTCTTGTCTTTCCCGGAGCAGACGATGGAAGTATTGACTTTCGTCCAAGAAACCACTCTGCTCCAGTTCTTCCACGGCGTCTTCTATCAGCTCTTCCTCGTCCACGATTCGCAATGCGAAGCATCCGATGAGCCCTGTCGTGAACAGTAAGACGCCTAGGAAGATGAAGAACTTGTGCACGTTGACGTCCCCTTTTGAGCCATCTGCTCTCGTCTCGTACAGTAGTCTGCTTCCCACCTGTGCCTGCCACATGCCACTCAGACCGAAGCATGCAATGGGCAATGCCAGCGCAATGCCCTTATTCTTGCCTCTTCCAAAGTTCTTTGCGCATGTCGTAACGGCAGACAAGTACATCAAACTGGTGCCGCAACCGATGAAGATGAATGCGATGACCATGGCCCAGTAGGGCCATCCTTCGCCTCCTAGAGCTGGTGGCGGTCCACTCTGAAAATCGAATGCTGCCAGCAGGTACCCGATACCGAAAAAGGAGCCTGCCAATAGACTAGGAATACCTGGACCAAAGCGATCGCACATCATACCCCACAATGGCACGGGCAAGTACATGGCGATCTCAGCAGTGATGCTGATGCCGTTCACCTGCAGCTGCGAATAATGCAGCTTCCTTTGAAGCAAAGGTGCGTAGAGACTGAAGGCTGTAATGCTTCCAGCGCCCAGGGTGTTTACCAATGCCCATGCGAAGCTCCCATACCGCCAGAGCTGCTTGCGAAAGCGCTCGCGATCTTTGTCGGCAATGCCCTCCGCTATGTCGGAAAAGAAGCTTCCGGCATAACTGTGCTCTTCGGACTGCTGACGACTGCTGCTCGCATCGCGGCTGTGCTGATCGGGGGCGAGGAGCGGTTTGCCGCCGGGCTGATAGTCGAGCTTGTCGATGGAGGCGCTGCTGTTGTCGCGCACGCGGCTGGACGGACGCGGAGTGGAGGACGGCATCGTGATCGGAATCGGCTTCTCAGGTGCCCATGTCTGGGAATGACTGCTGCTACACGCTCTTGTACGGGATAGGAATGCAGTCCATCAGGTCAAGGCCTGAACGGGACAGGCGATGACTGGGTAATTGAATGCGTCGGTGACGATGAGGCAGTAGTCACGGTCACGGCTGGCGGGCTCCACTTCGGTCAAGCACGCGACGCCGGACACATGACGAGCTGCCACCGTCCTCGGCGCCGATCGCGCGCGCATCCACCCACCCGCCTCTTCTCTTAGCTTCATTCTCTGCACCTCCTGCCTGTTCGGGGAATAATGGCACATCATGTCCGCCGCCGACGCCCAGACGAGGATTGCAGCCTTGCTCCAGAGGTCCGATGAGGCAGCCGAGGGTGGAGATTTGCAGACAGCCTTTCAAGCTTTGAAAGAAGCCTCGCATCTCGATCCGGCAAATGCTCGCGTGAAAGATGCCCTGGTGGCCTTGGAAAAGCGAGAAAGGACCGGTGATGCGCTTCAACTCATCGAGAGCTATCTCGGCAGCGGTCCGGGAAGCGATGGCGAGAAGGCACTGCATGCCCTACGGCAGAAACACCTCCCCAAGGACGACGCTGAGCGAGCTTTCGACCTGATTCTGAGTTGTTCAAAACAGCTTGATCTACTCGATACCCTCACTGGGACTCTCATATATCGCAGCAGAGATGTACAGCAGCTGCTCGCCGCGAAGTTCCAGAATCCTGTGACAGAGCTATACAACCAGCTCTACGAACGAGGACCGGAAAGTCTCAAAGCATTCAGCACAATCCCACTGAACGACGCGCTCTGGGCATCGAAAGATGACCAGGTCAAAGCTCAGCGAGATCTGTTCCGTCTGTGCATCGCGAAACTCATCGATGTCGACATTGAGTATCCGGAGCGGCTGATGCAAGTCGTGGCAAGGCTGGTTGCACTTGCTCCCAAAACTGTCGAGCCTCTCATTGATCTCGATGTCTTCGAGATCATTTTGGACAGCTTGGACATTCGTCTCGAACAGCCTCTGCGAAGTCAGGCGATGTTGGCCACCTCCAAAGTCCTCGAAACGACCAAGGAGAAGGGAGAGCAGCTGTTCGGACAGTACTTGGCTGCGAGAGTAAACAAGCAGACGATTGATGATTTCATTATTGCCTTCTCGTCGGCCGCGGCCGTCTTTCCCATGATACCTGCTGTGGCAGCACAGCTCTTCATGACTGATGGTTTCGTGCAACAACTTGTGCCCAACCTCGAGAGAAATTTCGAGTCAGGCAGTCAAGGAAAACGGTGAGCAGGGAACAGGGGAGGTGCGCCTGTCAAGACGAGCTAACGAAGAGCAGGAAGAGCGCGACGCTCGAAGTGGCAGCTCTCGAACTGCTGAGCGCGGCGTGTGTAGACAAGCCGTGTCGCGAAGCCATCGATCGTTATTGCTCGCCGTGGCTGCGCAATCTCTCCGATGAGGCGGAAGGAAAGCACCAAGCTCTGGCATCCTTGGTGCTAGCAAAGATCAATGCCGAATCATCGGAAGAGGTCACGGCCAAGCTGGCAGATCTTGTCCTCGTCAGTGAGACGAACAAAGACCAAGCAATAGAAGGACTGGCCTACACCACATTACAACCCAAAGTCAAGGAAGACATCGTTTCCAATGCTGCTTTATTGAAACAGCTGATCTCGGCACTTACAGATCGACCAACCGCTGCATTCGGGTGTTTGACAATCTTCTCGAACTTGACCACTTATCGACCACCCAAAACAGCAGAGCAGAAGAAAATTGAGCAATTAAAGGCATACGCAAATCAGCAAAAGCCAGCCGCAGACGACCCGCTCGATAACGA
This sequence comes from Cercospora nicotianae, assembly GCA_029490675.1. NCBI lineage: Eukaryota > Fungi > Ascomycota > Dothideomycetes > Mycosphaerellales > Mycosphaerellaceae > Cercospora > Cercospora nicotianae. The sequence goes on along the minus strand of JANQAT010000007.1, from coordinate 3,156,098 downwards.
CACTTTTGTCACGAGCCGAGCCAAGAAGTTGCTCGACGCCGACATTGTCACAGCACTTGTGGCCAGCTGCAAACAAACCAGCTCGCCAACTAACATTGCCATGGTAGTACGAACCTTGCTCGCGCTTGCCAAAGAACAAAAGCACCGCACGAAAATGGTCTCTCAGGGCTCCGTCAAGCTACTCCTCCAGATCCGAGAACGAATCGCCAAGACCGATAAATCCTCCTCCGAGGCCTCTATCATTGACCGCAACGCCTCCCATGCTCTCGCCCGTCTTCTCATTTCCGTCAACCCTGCGCACGTCTTCTCCGCTGCCTTGCCCGTCAGTACGGCCGTGAGCTCGCTCATACCGCTATTGACTTACGACACCGATGCCGAACAACGCGACCTTCTACCTACATTTGAAGCTCTTCTCGCCTTGACGAATCTCGCTTCCATGGAGGATTCCACAGCGAGAGATCTGCTTCTCAGATCTGCAGCGTTCGAGCGTCTGGAGGATCTCCTCTTTTCGAGCAATACTCTCGTGTCTCGCGCTAGTGTTGAACTGATCTGCAATCTCATGGCTTCTCCTGCTGGCGTGGCCAAGTATGCCGACGGCTCGAAGGATGCGAATAGGAGGTTGCACGTACTTCTCGCTCTTACGGACGCAGAGGATCTCGCTACGCGCCGAGCTGCTGGAGGAGCTTTGGCAATGTTGACAGAGTGGGACAGTGCTGTTACGGCTGTGTTGAATCATGGGAAGGGCGTGGAGTTGGTTGTCGGGATGTGTGAAGATGATGAAAGTGATGAGATGAGACATCGGGGTTTCGCGTGTGTGCTGAACTTGGTGACTGCCCCTGGTGAAATTGGAGAGAGGGGGTCGAAGATCTTAAAAGAGAAGGGCATGGTGGATGGGCTAAAGAACGCACTGAGGGTGACCAAAAGCCAAGAAGTCTTGGGTCTAGGGGTCGAGGTGTTGAAGAAGTTGCAGTGAAGGGGGGCATGTAGTTTCCTGCATGATATCGTGATGTTGTTAACTCTGGAAACGGACACTTTACGCTGGGATTGTGCTGATGCTGAGCAGATTTCATTACCTCAAACATGTACAAGTTATCATGGACCACGTTCATCATGACGAGATCCTCACACTAACTGCTTTTGGTCGCTTGGGGAAAAATTCGAGAATTCTAATGCAAAACGAATCATCGCCAGTGATTGACAGAAGGTAATATGGCTCCTCAACCAGAGAGTCTCATTCCTCGTGTTAGAAGCCAACGGTCTCGGATCAGGCATGGAATTCCTCACGACTTAATGACGCGGCCAAGTTACCAACAACGATTGTTACCAAGTGAAGTTCTGGGTTTGCCTAGATAAGCCGCGGGTGATCGATACTGGTCTACGGAAAACAAGAAAGCGAAATAATGTTGATCCGAAGTAGCTTGTCGAAGAAGTTGGCTGTGCTTCTAAGTCCGAATCATGGACCGAATTGCTACCCTCGGTGTATCTAAATATCGTTGTATTTTAATATCGTCTTGCAGGATTTTTCCATTGACTGCCCGATGCAAGATCGATCAAGAAACATGCTAGAGACGTTTGGCAACATACAGTTTCGTTAGAATGCCTGAGGCAGGAACCATGGTGTTAGAAAGCTTGCCACCACTTCTCTTTCAAGCTCAACTCCTACAACAACCTTGATGACGATGACACTTCTTGTTTGCACACACGATGGCCTTTTTCCAAAGAACGATATTCGGACCTTTGCAATCAGGTCAATTGGACTCCTGGAGCTCAGTTGGAATCTCGGGTTGGCGGCTTCCATCGATGAATTCTCTCCTCGTCAGCCGCGCATGGACAAGTCAATGGCAATCAAGATTCGCCCGATTCCTTGCATCACAACTGTGCTGAATGGATTTTGAGACGCTATGAATTTCCCGCAACATCCTCCCGTGCATACAGTAGCGCCAAGCTAGCCGTATGTGGCGGAAGGAGCTGAAGGGAGCTGAAGCAGCACTATGTTGAAGAAAAGCGATCGCACTACCACATGACGTACAAAACTCGCCGATACACGTCCCATCGACCTTGCATACACGCAGCTCCATGCAATGTCTCAATTCGTGTCACAAGCGATGGAAGGCACAATCGACAAATTAAGCCACGATAAGGGAGCTAGCTTGCCAGAATCATATCCTAGCTGCTTGGAGAGCTTACTTGCAGCAACATCTAAGTATGCCGACAGCATTGCCCTGGTCTCAATGCATCAGCCGAGCAATTTATACGGCATTGCAAGCACTCCTGCCACACTGACTTCTCGTTGCGATCATCTAAGGTGGACCTACAGAACACTCCAGACCACCGCAGAGCGACTGGCAACCGGATTGGCAGCTCGTGGAATCAGCTCTGGCACAATTATTTTCACACTCCTGCCCAATCGTACCGAGCTCGTCTTGACCCTTTGGGCGGCATGGACTTTGGGCTGTACACTGGTGCCTTTGAACTCTCGCAATTTGGCTAATAGAAGAGAATTGGAGCACATGATTGGCACGGCCTTACGCCAAAGCACATCCGAGAGCGCCATGGTCATTGCTGGATCGCAAGACATAGCTCGACAGGTCGATTCGTATACGGAGCTGCGCTCTGCAGTCAAGATTGTGGTTGAAGAGCACAACCTTGACGACTGGCTCTCGTTTGGAACCATACTTGGCCTTGACACAAATACGCGGACCTTCTCTTCAAGCGAGCAAGTGCTGATGGCATCAAGTCATGATAGGATGATTCTCTTCACAAGCGGTACTACAGATTTGCCAAAAGGTTGTGAGCTGGATCATCCTCATGGACTGTCATCGTGGCAAGCGATACTGTCTGCGGGCACCAAGGAGATTCGTGCGGCTCGTGCGACTCATGGCAGTGTTTGTGCCGTCGTTGCCCCTAACAATCACCTCATGTGGTATGCCACCGCTCTTCTCGCGCTCTGCTCAGGCGCTACTATTGTATTTCCCGGAGAGGCCTTCGATCCACAACAATTCTGTGTTGCAGCTAGAGAAGAATCTATTACACATTTCATTGGAGTACCAACTATGATACACGCGCTCGTGGGTGCAAAAGCTAAATCATCCACTGATCTAGCGAGTCTGAGGACTGTTGGGCTTGGTGGAGCTGGTGTCAGTCCACAGGTTGTACAATTATGTATTGATGATCTAGGAGCTCATGGCGTTGAAATTCTGGGCGGCATGACGGAGCAGGCTGTGTTCTCGAGCGGACTGGTTCTCGAGTCTGCTCATAATGAGCACAATACTATGACCATAGGGCGCTGTCTACCTGGTTGTGAGGTCAAGGTATGTGAACATGGAGGCACATATCTTGTCCCTTTGGGTACCCCAGGTGAATTGCACTTCAGCGGACCAGGTCTTATACACGGATACCTTGGCCAGCCCAACAGCCCAAATTTCTATGTTGAAGGCCAGACAAGATGGATCGCGACTGGTGACATGGTCACCATGGACTCCGAGAAGAGAATCTACTACGTTGGCAGGTACAAGGAAATGATCATCCGAGGCGGAGTCAATATCTCATCTTCGGCTATCGAAGCTTGTGTCATAAGAGAGCTGCCGGAGATGAAGGACGTGGAATTACACGTAGTAGGACTACTCGATGAGGTTGCAGGCGAAGTGCCAGTTGCGGTCGCGAGTAGAACATTGAATCCACCCATGGTTGCATCAATAAAGAGAGTTGTTTCACAAGACCTTGGGCAGGTATTCGCATTGGACGACGTGATCACCTTGCAAGATCTCGGCATAACTGATTACCCCCGAACAGCACTTGGAAAAATTCAGAAGTCCAAGCTCAAGGACCTTGTGAACCAGAGAAATCAGAAAGAGAGAGACGGCCAATCGGGCGGTGGCTCCCTCGACATCAAGGCCTTTTCTGTCATTGCTAGGACTACCGGCATTCCCGTTGAGAGTATCCTTCCGACGACTGAGCTTTCAGAGCTTGTCGACAGCATAATGCTCATGCGATTGGTGAACAGGATAGCTAAGGAGACAGGCCGCCGACTGAGTATGGAACATCTGATCGGCGCTCAGACTGTGGGCTCCCTTGTTAAAATGCTTGAGCAGCTGCCGCTTGGATCCAATGAGGTCCCGAAGAGTAATGCAGCGGAGCGATTGTCGCTGGAACGTTCGCTCGATGCTGAAGATATGATTTTCCTAGAAGGCAGTGAAATCACCTTCAGCACTGTAAATCAGGTTGTTGAGCAAACCATTTCACCCTACGGAGTAAACTGGAGGGATGTGAAGTCCGTATTCCCTTCATATGACTTCACCCGCCTGTTGGTGCAGGACGGGGCTCTGGACAAGTGGAGCTTCAAGGTCTTATTCCTGGCACGAGGTCATACCGTCAAGGTAGCTTGAGCGCAATGAGCAACATTTCCGACATACTGACCTTGTGTAGAATCTTCGTGCTGCGCTTCTGCGAACATGGGCGAATAACCCGATGCTCGCCTCATTCATAGTCACTAATGAAGACCTGCTTGGTCCAGATCTAGCTCTACACGTTACACTAAAGCACAACGACGAATTTCTAGCAAGTCTCACACGAGATGGGGGCACAGTTCAAAGTCTTGACCAGCTGAAGACTCTTGTGCAAGCTGATCGAAATCATCCTCAGCTACCCGGGCCATTGGTGGGCGCAACAATATTCTATTGTGAGGAGACTCAGTGTGCCGCGTTGATACATAACAGTAAAGCACGACATTCATAGGCTGATGTTCGAATACTAAGATTCTCCTAGTGCACCATGCCGTCACCGATGCCACCTTCGCGTCCTTGGTCAATGACGATCTCGACCAGGCCCTTGAATCGAGTATCGCTCTCTCACCACATGTATCATATCAGGCTTACTGCGAAACCGTTTTCGCTTTGCGCGACTCGATTACCGCGCGAACAGCCATCAATCATCATGCGGAGAAGTTGCAACATTTGTTCAGTCATCGGGAGCACCTCTGGCCATCTTTGGGCAGACAGCTTGTTCTTCAGGAAGAAAAGCGAGATGGCTACATTCATACCTTCTCTGCTAAACCAGTGCAGCATCTCTGCGCAGTCCACAAGGAACTCGCGCCTTCATTGGTCCTCAAAGCCGCGACTGCGTTGTTTCTGCTGCGCCAGACTGGACACACGCATGCGATGTTCTCTCATGTGGAAGCAGGACGTGATCGCTTTCCCTTCCTGCCGAAGTCCATTCTAAACTCGGCTCCTCAACTACAGGCCAGCGACGTTGGAGGTCAAACATTCCAGCTCATCATGAACCTCATACAGCCGGACTCAGAGGAACGGACGATCGACTTCTTGCTACGGTTACAAGAGGAACAGAACTTGCAACACACCTACGCAGCCGCGCCGTGGGCTGATATCATGAAGTCACTGGACGTCGAGTCTGCTGCATTCTTTCCAAAAGCAGCTTCGAATTGCTTTTTCAACTGGTTAGGAGTGGAAATGAGTTCTGGACCGGCTACTTTCCGCAACATTGAAGTGGTTGACGCGGTATTCAGTGTTACAGCTCCACCGTTCGCCAACAATTGTGCTCTTCGGAGACGGCTTGAAGGTGATGAGATTGTGCTGCATTTACGGGGAGCGGTTCTCAGCATCGAGAAGCTTCGTCAAGCAGCTCTCAAAATCGAGACAGCGGTTGTTTGGTTGGCAGAGGAGGCAAATTGGATGAAACCCGTTGTGAAGGATCTGGAGTAGTCCAGCAATCACCGAGTAGTTTAGACGATTGAGATGGACCGAAAGTCTATTTGCACGGCAGACGATACCTGGCTCAGACTGGATTCGTTGCTTTTATCTCGCAGGCTGTCTTGTGTGTCTGGACCCAAGGAGATCAAGATATGCTGCTGAAGGCACAAACAGTAAGCAAAACGAGAGAGCATTGATGTAACTCACCGGGAGACCACCGGGCTACCACAAGCCGAATCTAGAATCTTATGAGCTTCTTTAGGTTGGCCGTATTCATGTGATCACAAGCAGTAAACACATCCGCTTGATTGTTTTGGTATATTGAAAAGGCATATGCACATCCGATCGTGCACACGTGTCGTCACATGCTCGTCTCCTCAATGCCACGCTCATACATCTGCATGTCACTCGGATCTCATCCATGCTAATTTGCGATCTCTCGCCAGCTCTGACGTGCGTAAACTCGTTATTTCATCCTATAGCCTTCGTCAAATCTCACGAGGCGCTCATACTCCTCAACTTCTCCTGCTCCTCCGGTGTCAACGAGCTGAACACATTGGCAAACGCTGGATCCTGCGCCTGCTGTCGGAAGAAATTCTCCAGAAACGTTTGAGTCTCATCGTCTCGGCCCCGGTTCATCGAAGGCCCGTCTTCCGCGGCATAAGCCATCAGTTGTGACTTCGTCATACCAGCACCCAGATCCAAAAAGTCGTTCGCATCGTCTTCCCAATCCCCATCCTCGTCGTCATCGTCGAGATCGGCTGCTGCTGCAGCGTCAAGGGCGCGGTTGGGCCCAGACGCGGAAAGAAGCTCTTCTACCAGGACCTTGATGATTTTGAGTTGTGCTGGGATGATAGTAAATTGGTCTGGTTGCTGTCGAGCACGAGAGCGAGTCATGATGCGGTCGGATTTGGGCACGATCAGGTCTCCTTTCACTTGCACTTCGGCAAGGCGTGGGTCATTGAGCTCATAGAGCTTTGATAGTGCCACGATGCTAAGAGGGGTCAGTAGTGTGAACGAGGGAAGTACGAAAAAAGTGCAAACTTACTTTTGACGAATGTCGTCGTAACCAGCGAAGTTGATCGAATTCTCCAGCCACTTGCTCATGACCACCTGCAAGCCACTCTGATCACCAATACGGATATCTGCCAGGAAGGAGACGACTTCGACCGCAGAGATGAGCGATAGTCGGGCGAACACCAATATCAAACTCTGGATGAACTGAGCCTGCGTTGCAGTGCCGAGACGCACTGCGACAGCCTGTAGCAATTGTGTGAGATAAGGCCCCAGCTTCTCAGAGCCTGCCTTCTCCACAACTTCCGCCGCAAGACCTCCGACTTCCGCAGCTCCGTGGTCATCAACGGAGGGGTTGAGCAAGCGATCGATGATTACCAGCACGATCTCCAAGCCACCTTTCCCGTCCTGGTCATGGAAGTTGAATACTTGGTCAGGATCGTGTCGAAGCATGTGTCTCACCGCTGCGGTGGCCGACTTCAGGAGCTCGTCATCCTGGGATCCGAGCAGCAGTCGGTTTAGACGTGGCATCACTGTGTTGACAAAGCCTTGAGGCAGTGGTCTTGAACCATGGTCAGCCATAACTGCCAACAGCTCGGCGGCAAGGTTCGCCAAAGCATTCTCCTCCGTCAATGATGCAACGTCAAAGGCTCCCATGAGGGACGGCAGGACCTTTTGTGCAAGCTGAGCGTATGCTTCTGGTCCGGCTTCCGCAATTGTCCCTGCAATATCTTCGAATGTCTCCGTGACCAAGAGGGCGATCTGGAAGTTGGCTGCGCCTTTGCTGGCAACCGTGAAAAGGAGGTCCAATCCACCACCGACCAGACAGGTCCGCGTGTCGAGCATGATGGCATCGCGTAGGGTCTCGATGATGGTGATGAGAAGATCATCGCTATCATCCAGATCGCTCAAGTCCTGTGTGTTGAGGAAATTGGATAGCGATGCCACAATATCAGGTTGTCTCTGGATGGTTACCGAAGACGGGAGTGCTGCGAGATAGTACTGCAACGCCCGTATGCACGAGACCTTGACAATTTCTGACTCGTCGTTCGCAATTGCCTGCAGGGATGCTTCCATGAAAGAAGCCGCTACAGCTTGCAAAGCATTGCCAGACGTTCTCGTGAGGCTTCCAGCGACCAGGTAACCTCTCGCTCGAAGGAACACTGGCTCCTCTTGCATCGCATGCTTGATGAAATCAACATATCCGTTTGCAGAGTCGGGCCCTATTTGCTTCTCGACATCCTGGAAGTCGCCCAGTAGCTGATTGAGCAGATATAGCGCAGCCTCTTTCATCTTCCAGCCTGCGCTCTCGGAGTAAAGTGTACGCGTGTAGGTAAGGAGACCTTCCACTGTGGCATTGTTGAGCCATTCGCCAAGCTTGATGACCAGATCGCCGCAAGCGGACCGCGGAGTGTAGTTGGCAGTGACATTAACCTCTTCTGACAAGAACACATTCACGTCAATGTCCCAAAGACCCTCTTCTTCAGTGGTAATTTGTGCGTATGCGACAGCAACTTTCATCATGTCGATGATCCAGGTAGCAGCACCAGACTGCAATTGCTGCTCGAGCTCTTTCCGCACAGGAGGTGCACGCAAACATGCCTGCAAGAAGTCGAGCTCCTCCAGCACCAGGAAGTCCAGCGTATAAGGAAGTCCATCGGCATCTTCCAATCGACCTTGGCGATCGTCTTCAATGTACATTTCGTAATACTGAGCCTGTAGTGTTGAGAGCTCGTGCCAAGTAGCCGAGAAGAGGGCTGGGCTGTGTGGAGACAACATCTGCGGGAACAGTGTCCGCAGTCGCATGAGACTCTTGACGATTTGTAACTTCAGAGCGACAGAACCTCTGTATTGCTCTGCGGCCTCTGGATTACTTCTCTCCGAGCCTTCTGGAGGAGGCGATGGCAGCGGAGACTTCAGTGTATCGATGAAGAATGGAAGCCAACCAGCTAGGTTCTCTTCTGCGAACGATTTGACTGCAGCTTTGTGGTCTTCCATAACCATTTCAAGGATGTCGAAAGTTGACCTGAACACGGAAACCGCAAGAGCTCGGAGTGTGGCTTTTCGTGTGTTGTTTGTAGCCACATCGTAGACGACCTTGACCAGATCGCGTCCGATCTTGAAGAACTGCTCTTCATTGAAGCAATCGTCCACAAGTTCATTGAGTACTTTCAAGGCACCATGCAACTGGCTGTCGACTCCAGTAGACACAACGCTCATAACGTTCTGCAACAGATCCGGCCAGTCATCGGGAAAATCTGCTGTGGCGATCTTGCTGACCACGAGACTAGCTGCACTCTTGATCTTCCTCTCATCGCGACTGCTGGTAGAAAGTTCGAGCAACTTTTGTCTAATCTGCGACTTTCTCTGCTCATCCACAAAAAGTGGGCCAGCGAACTCGTCGAATTGAGTCGACCAGCAGGCCAACACAAAGTTCTTCAGCACCAGCAGAGCTGCTTGTCGAACGTCTTGGGGCACATCATTATGAGCTCCGATTGAGAGCAGACCGACAGGCAGGTCCGGGTTGGAATAGAGCTCCTTCAGCTGATACTCGGCATTCTTTCGTGGCCCCTCCTGCGGCGATTGTGTCTCAGTCAGCAGGCGTACCAGCTGCTCCTCCATGGCGTGTGGCGTTGTTGCTAGTGCCGGTAGTTCTCGTGCAACATGCAGATATGTGCCGTGGACCTGCTGCCAAAGGAATTGGGAAGCCCCGCCGCGCTGGAATTGTATTCCACGCTACTTCGATGACTCCAAGTGAATGGATCGCGTTGAATTTGAGCCGATGCCGGATCACCAGTGGGATTGCGAGATTCCGGCTCCAAGTGCGTGCAGATATGTCGTGAGTGATCGGCCACTGTGCAGGCGCGTTAGTAAGGTCGAACAAGAAGTGTCCGTTTGCTCCTTCAAAACAACGTCGCTGTCCAAAACCCACCCGGGTTTTCTTCGGCCTTGGCGTTTCGCGGGCGCGTCGCGTCATTGCCCGCTCCGCGTCGCGAAGCAACAGCAACAATCGGACGCCATACCAACATGAAACGTCTTCACGCCAACTAACAGGTTGTCTAGATACTTGCCCGAACTCGCAAGGATGGCCACAGAGTCGGCTACTTTCCTCACTTTCGTGACAGCCTTCACCGATTTCCTCACAGTAGCCATTCACACCATACTGTACGAGCGAGGCATCTATCCTAAAACATCATTCATCTCGGCGAAAAAGTACAACTTCGCCGTGCGGCAGAGCAGACATCCAAAGGTCTGTGAATGGATCAATGATGCTGTCAATGCTGTCGAGGAGGAGATCCTCAAGGGCAATGCCGAACTTGTGGCGGTAGTCATCTACAGCAAGCAAAACAAGCCGCTTGAACGAGTAGTCTTCGACGTTTCGCGGTTCCCCGTCGTTTCCGAGAGTGAGCACAACGTGCCTCTGGAGGCGGCAGATGGACCCGACATGCCTGTCTTGCCACTCGTTGATCTTGAAGAGCAGATGCGCGCCACTATGAGCCGGTTATCGAATTGTGGAGCCGATATGAAGAAGCTGCCAGATGGTTGCACTTTTACAGTTGCAGTTGAATTGAGGCCTGATGGCGAAGCTCCACTCGAGCACCCGCAGCACTGGGTGCCAGCTCAAGCACCTCTTGATGAGCAACAAGCGAACTTGGACAAGCAGACCAGACCTGTTCGAGCTGTTCATGCTGGCAGCATGGCCTTCGAGACCTGGATAGAAGAAATCGAGGAAACAAGACCATCAGACACAAGTCAGAGTACTGGCAGTTGAGATACCTTTCACTGCTGCTGCTGCCTCGCAAGGGGACTGGCACGCCGCATATCTACGGCACAAGATCTTTGTATTTGTTCTTTGTCGATCAGCCCGTTGCCGCATCGAATATCGCATAGACGCTCTTCTGGGCTGCGCCACCTCTGCTCTGCTCTGATGTGGCTTTTCCGTGAACCCACATGCGATAGTAATCGACACCTGCCGGCTTCCACCCAAGTTGTCCAAACAGATCGACGGCATCAGCATTACCACCCCATACTTCAGACACGAGTGTCGCTTGCTCTGTAATTTGCTCTGCGGACAAGTCGTTCATCTCCTCACTCGGTAGCGGCACGCTTCGAATAGCTTCAACCCTGGCCAACTCCATGGTAGCAACCAATATTGCTCTTGCGGCTGCTGAGTCTGTCGCATATACGGGGCCTATGCGCACCCCTCCAGAACACCTTCTATTCATGGCCCAGCCGACGATGTCCTTGGCCGATATTGGATTGGATGCCAATACCAGCGCAACGCCTTGAACGTCCGGGCGATGGAACAAGTTTTCGCCGGACCACAGAGCGGGCCTCTCGAAGCCAGTGATGCTCAGCTCATGCTCAGCCAGAAGTTCTGGTGGTAGATTGCGAATGTCGATCATCTGCGAGCCCTCCGGAAGCTGTGGCCTGGGCACCGGGTCCTTCTCCACCAAAGGTCTGACCATTATGCGAATAGTCCCCAAGGGCGACGATACGAAGTTGCGTCGCTCATCTGTATGAAGTCAGATGCAACATCCGCTGCTGTTCATTCCTCCCACTCACAAGTCTGCTTCTGCTCAACAACCCCATCAAGGCCAATACATTGCACGCCATTGCGGGCCAAATCATACTCGGCAGCCTTGAACAATTCACGACCAAGTCCTTTTCCTCGATGCCGTTCATCAATGATAAACATGGACACCCATCCGGTGGAATTTTTATTTACAATGCCAGCCACATGACCGACCGGTGTCTTGGATACTTTTTCGATAAGCAGAATCATTCCATATCCGCGACTCGGATTCATGTATGTGTCTAAATCATAGTATCCACGATTCTGGCATCACAGTCACCGTTAAGATGTTTATACACAGTTCGTGGCTTGTGTCGATCAACATACCCAGCCAAGAGTTTGCATGAAACCCCACCATACTTTTCGAAATTCGTCGGTGTTCACAGCAGGGCGGATCAAATACGACTCGTTTTCGTACAAAACAATTCCAGGCTGCGAGCCCATTCTGTCTTGCATTAAGGTCAGGATCTCAAAAAAATTTGTCGCACAGCGACGAAGTGATGACTCTATCGGGCAAGTGCAAAAAACCAAAAAGACCACGCCATCTATTCAGGTGCGGCTGGATGAGCTGCATGCAGCTGTATAGCTGACGAATGATGTGGACAAGCGGCGACGTGCTAGCAAGCTATCGATAATTAGTGGCCGAGCCCAACGCGTCTTGCTACCTCAAATGCTATGGCATACACAAGACGAAGACATACCACCATTACCTGTTCACGATTTTTCCCAGCATCGTCTCAAAAAGCAGTAGTAGCAGGGTCTCAAACGAGACAGTGCCTGTGCAAACGACGCGTCCCCGCAGGACGCGTTCGTATAGACTTCGTGAACGGTTTGACCCTGTTAATCATACACACCGTAGGACCGTACAGTAGCAGCAAAGTAGGCAGGCACATGAATCGTACAGCACCGATACCCTGCATGACACTTGGCAGTGGCATGTGGAGATTACGCTTGCAACAGATGGCATCAATTATCCATTCTTCTCTCTGGTCTACACCGTGGTGCCCTATGTTCTCGCTTGCCACAAGGGCCTTTGCAACAGATTCCGTATCTCCCTCCTTCGCAATCCCACCACTCTGCCCTCCGTGCCCATGTTCGTTCCGATCGTAAAAAGCTATGGGGATATCGCAAAAACAAGACGTAGAGAAGTGTCAACATTCTGAAAAATCAGCCGCCCAACGCGACAACGCCTTCGCTAAGAAAGATCATGACGATCGGAAAGCACAAAGGAAAAGCTTCAGGATGACGCGAGCGACATTCGTCGCGTGATTTTGTGAGATTGCCTTTCTCAATTTTGCTTCGTTCCAGATTCCAACGGTCGCAGGAGGGTTTAAAGCTTCGTCCTGCCCTCCTCATTGGTGCCTCTCCGTACAGGCATGGGAGGCATGCCAGGCTCTCGAGGCGCAGCAGGAGCACCGCCACTCACCATCCTCGCGGCACCTTGCACAGCAGAGGAAATGGCTGCGCCGACACTCGGACCTGCTTCGCCCGAAGATCCTGGGGTGGCGCTTCGAGTTTGCCGTTGGAGTTGTGCAGATGTCAGCCAATGGACTTGTCGACTGAGTCCTGCTACTTGTGCTGTGAGATAGGAGATTTCCTCGCGTGTGCGTAGGTTCTCGTTTAGGGTCTGCATTTGATGTCGGCCGTCCACTTCGGACAGAGCGGTGCTTATGCGGGACATCTCATCTCGAAGGCTCTCGTGCATGGACAGGAGATGGTGGAGAGGAGAAGCGTAAGGGCCATTGGTGGCAGGAGGTGGGAAGGGGAGGCGAGATCGAAGTCCGAGGTGAAAGGCTCAGGTATATCCATGGGACGAGGCCCTGGTACTTCAGGCAGCTGACGCGGCGAGGTTTCTCGAGACTGCCGGCGACCGGTGCGTGGCGTTCTTGCTGCTGTGTCGAAATCGATCTCAAAGTCGTTGGACCGCAACGGGGAGACGAGATCATTGATCATGTCAGGACCGCTCTCTCCTTGCGGCCGCAAGAGTGGTATTGAGCTCGAGTCGGCGCTCGTGCGGTCAGGGTTTGGTGAGCTCGTGTACATGATATTTTGCATCGAATCAAATCCATTTTGCAGCACTTCCAGCTTTCGACTCATTTCTTTTTGGGCGGCCTCCTGCTCGTCGAACCGCTGCACCATCATGGTGAAGAGCGGAGCCATTCTCGCAAAAGTGCAATTCCTAGAGTGCACATCGGCTTGTGATTTCATGTTCCGACTTGTACAGCCAAGCGCTTTTCCGGGACAAGGAATGACATTGGCAGAGCATTGGGTCGTCTTGTGCTCGGATAGATTTCGATAGTAGACTTCTTCTTTGCACAAATCACAAGATATCTTGCGATCGGGACATTGAGTCTTCCAGTGGGATTCCAAGGTACACTGCTGCATCTCCTCACGGCATGCCACGCAGCTGACGGGAAAGTGCAGGCAGCCTTGCTTGGAGTCTTTGCGCCGGACTGGCAACTCGCATCCATCCTTGGGGCATTCGATCATGGCGTAGCCACAATATATGGAGATGTGGTCCTGCACTTCTCCGCGCTTGACCTCCACAGGGCAGCCCTCTTCAGTCTTGGGGCATTTGACGAGCAGATCATCAACGATATTAATCAAGATCTTGCTCGTTGCCGATCGCGGTCCGAGCTTGGCTGGCGTCCGGCATGTCGGGCAGTCGCCTTTCGCAGCGAGTGGATTATACGTGGTCACCAGCGACCATGTTTGTCGGATGCAGTCTCGACAGAAGTAGTGATCGCACTCGGCCAGCACGACGGGGTCCACGAAAGGACATCGGCAGATGGGGCACGTGAGGTTGTCATCGGGTGTGGCAACATAGTCCAGGAGGCGCAAATCCACGGGCGGGTTGAGGTTTTGCGAGCGCGCTTTCGATTTCAGAAAATTGCGTTCTTCCATGTTCCTCCTTCGCTCCAGCCTCGCCATGGAGGAGGACATGGCGCCTGTGCTGGTCGAAGCGCTTCGTTGCATGGTCGCCCCCACATCCGCGGATCCGGAGTCCAAGTTTGCACCACCGTGGGACACGGCTCTGTTATGCGATTGTGTGGAGTTGTTCTGCGGAGGAGCACGGCGGGCGGATCTGAAGAAGAGAGGTCGTGACATGTCTGAAACCCAGAGGATGGAGGGAGGTCTAGCAGCCGCCGCTAGCGTGGGTAGGGGCGATCCGAATGATCGTCGTCAGCGCAAATCACTCCTTGCTGCGTTCTGTGCACAACAGCAGACTGGCGACGCCCGCGTCGAGAGCCAGCCGTGGTAGACAGACTGAACGAGGGGGAGAATGGGGAGAAGTGATGGACGAGGCCGGTGATGGCGTGGTTCCCGAATATGTCGGATGGAGTCAGCGGTGCCGGTTTAGCAGATGCATCGACTTCCCGGCAGAGGCATGTCTGGAGCGAAATGATGCGCGAACCCGGACACGCGGAACGAGTGTCTGAAGTGCAAACTCACGACACGACGTGCAAATGAGAGGGCTCGTTAGGGCTCGTCGCCATGTCCTGAGCGTGCACGGTATGCCGATTTATGCTTCGATCGACTGCTGCAAATGCCCATCCCCCGAGCATGTGCAGACGAGGGCAGTAGACGGGTGATGGCATGAAGTTCGAGCTACATCGGCGCTCTGGACAGCCGCAATATGGGTAGCTGGGGAAGATGCATCCTGCTGTGCTACCACCGCGTCCTCGTCCTCCTCATCCACTGGCACCGCCGCTATTTCGAGGTGTCGCGGTGGAGCTCAAGCCACAGCCGCCTCGCACGCACCCCGGTCCGACGATCTCTCTCTCACGTGCATCTGTCCCTCGCAGATCCGCTGCCTGTTGACATCTTCAATCAACTAGCCTTGACCCAGTCTGTCGCAGCACCGTCCTGTCGCATTGCGGATACAATCAGGAATCGCCCCCGAATCTTGCTTGCAGCCCGCCAGACTGTAATCGCAGGAAATCTCCTTCAACCCTAAGTGTATCGCATTCCGGCCTCGACTGCGAGTTGAAACACTGCGCACGAGCACTTGCGCCTCCGCATGCAGGCATCACCTCGGACGGCGTAACAGAGTCCAGATTGGAGCTCTGCAGGCGCTCGCCAACCCTCACCACAACCGCGCCATGTCGACCTCACCTCATCAACTGCTGCTGCTAGCCGACCACCTAAAGCTCTCGCTCCTCGAACGCCAACGAGCCATAAGCCTCAACCTCGAGCCGAGCAAACAAGATGGCCAAATCCAGCGATCCCTGTCGCAGCTGCAAGATGGACTGGAACAACTAGAAGCCCAACGGCGAGATCTAGGAGAAGCAGAAGAAGACGAGTCGGAATTGGCGCGATTACGGAAACAATACAATCAATTATACGCACAATTCCACGGCTCAGCGCCTCCCTCGGCCGACAGCGCAGTCCCCAACAATCCCGCTCTAGCATCCGACTTCGCCGCAGCACGATCCAAACCGAGCAGTAAATCCAGAAACGTCCGCTTCCGAGACAACCCAGACGAAGACGATGCCGAAGCGCAAGCCAACCGCGCAGCCCTATTCGCCGATCAAGAAAGATACCGAGACGAACCAGAAGCTCCGAATCAGGATAATCTAGACAATCAACAAATACACGCATACCACAAACAAGTGCTTCGAGAACAGGACGATCAATTAGATGTGTTGGGACAAAGTATTGGGAGACAACGCATGCTCGGGATACAAATGGGGAATGAGCTCGATGAGCAAGTGGAATTGCTTGATGATGTTGAGAGGGAGTTGACCGGCATAGCAATCAGTTGCATGGGGCCCAGAAGAGATTGACGACGTTTTCGAGAAAAGCGAGGGATAATTGGAATTGGATCACGATTACTATTTTGATTATAATATTGGTGTTGGTGATAGTGGTTTTGAAATGAAAGGGATAAGAGGACTATGATCTTGCATCCTGAGAAACATTGGCGTTTGCAAGCAGTACTTGCAATCGTGTGAGGGAGGATGAACTGTGCTAGATGTGTCGATACTATACCTAACGAGATCACGATTTTAGATGGCCACGAGATCATTCATGGGACTGTGACTTCATTTCTCCATATTCAATTGTCGTGGAGCTAACTATACCTAGCCAAAGCTGGTCCCATTGCGATTTGTCTTCGGAAGCCGTTACCAGTCTTCCATGAACTGACGGGTTCTGAACTTATTCATTCGTGATCGCCTGTTCAGCATGGTATCACATCATTCTTCAAACCTCTACAACTCTCTTAACCTCCTCGACCTCCTTGGGTCGGCCTTTCCTATCTACTCTTTCGTCTCTCGGATCGAAACCTCCATTTCCCCAGAGTGCCCACTCTGCAGTCGGTGTCTCGGAAACATAATCTTCGGGCCCAAATTTCTCTCCCTTCTCTACACATCGGAAGAAAGCAGGATAATCAATGGTAGTGTGGTATCTCCCAGCACCTTCGTACTTCGTTCTTATGTTTTCCTTCTCGCTTGCTTCAAGAGGACGCCAAAATCGCGTCTTGTCTGCGAGGAGAATGCAACATGAGTGCGCGTGCTCGGCTCCAATGCCATAGTTGAGACCTCGCTTCTTCAGCTCTCTTTCAAGCGCAAGGACAAAGGCTTGAACTTCTTCGTAGAAAGGTACGTTCTGCATCGAGAGACCCGCTCCTTTCGAGGTTGAGGTTCCACAATACGTGACACCCTTGACTTCAACAAATGCTGGCAGAGCACGTTGTACGAGGTCCGCATAGCCTTGAGCTTCGTCGTCGATGTTGAAGCCTTTGACAAGAGTGAGACGGAAGACTGTGCGGTGGGTGTGACGCTTCTCACGTAAGATGTCCATGCATCGGGTGAAGCGCTCCCAGTAATCTCTGTGCAAGGGCCTATCGATCTTGCGAAGTGCGTCCTTATTGGAAGCGTCAATAGACACGTATAGTTGTGTCACAGGCCCCAAAGCCGCGAGTTGCTCCGGGTGCTGCGCGTTGCATACGAGGAATGAGGAGATATGGCTCGCGTGCAGCATGCCCAGGAGCTCGTTGATGTGTGGATAGAAGATTGGCTCGCCAACGAGTGAGAGGGCACAATGCCTGATCTGCATCCCCTCGGCGAAACGCTCCGCTCGCACGCCCGGCACACCTCGAAGTTGCTTGATCTTCTGGTAATGCCCAGCTGTCATGCCTTGGAAAATCTCGTCAGGTGGATCGACGGTCCAGCGCCAACTCGTCCCTACCGGGTTGGTGCCATGTCGCCAGCAGAACACGCACTTGTTTGCGCACGCTAATGACGGAGTGGCCTCCATACATTGATGTGAGGCAATGCCGTAGAAGGAGAACTTGTAGCAAGAGCCACGGCCACGCAGGGCGGATTTAGTCCAGCGACAGATTTTGACCCCGGAATGTGATCCGACAATTGTGTAGCCTTGTTTGGTGAGGGAAGAGTAGGTGGGCGACTCTTTAGGCACCATGGCTTTCGGAACAGCTGGTTGAGGTGCTTTCTTGGTCGAGGTGGTGGTGAAGTCGACTGGAATCGGCGCTTTGATGTCTTCGAGATCGTCAGTCGTGCTTCGCTTTGTCGTTCGTCCTTGAGCTGGAAAAAGTGTCTCTTCGTCCTCATCCTCTGAAGCCTCGTCGCCACTTTCTGCAGGGTCTCCACTTCCTGGCACTCCAACACCTAGCCCTTGACCTCGCCCTAGATCTCCAATGATGTTGTATACACCCCTCCGCCATTCTCCCAGTCTCATGTCTGCATCGTCGCCCTTCACATCTCCCGTGCCCAATGGATACGCTCGCTTTTTGCCAGTCAGCTTGGCCATCCACCGGTCCACCTCAACCGCTTGACTGCAGTAACCTTCTTCTTCCGTCGGCCATTCTTGACGATCTCCAAAGCCAAAGACGCTATATCCTGCCAGGCCTGATAGCGACTGATCGTCTATTCGGAAATCGTGGTGGGTCTCTTCGAGATGCGACAGGAAGTTCGACAACTCGGTGTCGATGTTGTAGGATGGGAGAAGGACGTAGTAGAATGCGGCGGTGCCACTACGGGCTTGCTTGGGGGCAGAGATGAAGTAGTCATCGTAGTCGATCTCGGTCAGGTCGTGGACTATGGGAGCAAGAACCCTGTCATTGGCTTCAATCGTCGATGCCAATTTCTCTGCATACGCTTGCGTTGACCCTCCAAGAGAATAGTAGAAGACATATGGCTGAATCTGATCAATCGCCCTGACGGGGCTGTCCTTACGCTTTGCCGTCCGCACGCCTTTGACGCGTTTGGGCCCTTTTGGTTTTAATGGCTCTGCCGGTAGTGTTTGTGGTATACTACTGCTCGCAGCCTTCTTCTCATCGACCAGCTGTAATGGCTTCTCTTGGACTGGCGAACCCAAAGGTGGCGTCAGAAGCGCTTTTGCTTTCTTACTCCTCCAATGGGCGAGCAAACGAATCGCGGCCAGCAGAATGCCGGCAGAGAGGAGCACTTCCACTCGATGGGCGTGATAGAGCAGCAGCACCTCTCGCGGGAGATCGAGGAGGCGGAGTTGGTCCATCGTGCGTCCGAGGTGTCGCTGCTGCTTGCCCCAGCAATTTCCCCTCGAGGACGTGATGAAGCACGAAATCTGGCGGAGGCGGCAAGCGAGCCCCACGTCGCGGATCTGACTCCGCTAAGGCTCGCTCCGGCGCCCGCGCGCGTCACCTGTTGCTACACGCGTCAACCTGACCTTCCGTCTCTCGCTCACCAGGCTGTCGTTCATCGTCCTCAGCGGCTTGCGACAAGCTCTGTCGCCGCACTGAAAACATGGCACCCAAGCTGTCAGAGCACTGCATTCTCCTCGAACATCCTCACTGGTTCACCGTAACACTCGCAGCGTTCTTGGTCGTTGGCATCTTGGTCAGCTATCTACCACAACACTACAAAATCATCTCTCGCAAGTCCAGCGATGGCCTGTCGCCGTGGTGGATCCTCTTGGGTGGGCTCAGCAGCATCGCTGCCATCGGCAACATTCTCACGCTTCCCACCAGCAGGGCCGACATGCTTTGTTGCCGGGAGATCGGAGAAGGAGCTTGTGGAGCTGCCCTGCTCGGAGTCCTCCAAATTGCAGTTCAGTTCTCCTGCTTCATGATCATGTATGACACTGCATTTCTGCTTGACAACTGCACGATACTGACTACGCTCAGCGTCTTCCTGTACATCACCTTTGCGCCGCGAGAAGAGGACGGCGAAGTGCTTTCCACCTCAACTGCTACATTGACAAAGCCTCCACCCCCAAGCCGCCCACGAGATCCCCTCATTGTCGGAACCGCCATCATCCTCTCACTCCTCGTAGTCGCTCTCACATCGCTGATCCTGGTCATTCGCTATCCTCAGCACACCCAATCCTGGGCGGATCTACTGGGTTCCGTCTCTGGAGTGCTTGCCGCGATACAGTACCTGCCCCAGATCTACTTCACTGCGAAGATCAAGGATTTGAAGAGCTTGAGTGTGGGAACACTCATCATACAGGCACCTGGCGCTTTTCTGTTTGCGTACAGTCTCTTTCTGCGCGTGGGCGTAGAGGGCTGGAGCACCTGGCTGGTCTATATGGTCACGGGAGCTTTACAGATGGTTCTACTTGGCATGGCTGCTTCATTCCATGCTACGCGACAACAAGAGAAACGACAGGGCATCAATCACGACAGCAGCGACGATGAAGATGCCGCTGACTCGGAACGCACTACCATGGCGAACAACTCGGATGGCGCGGCTGACGAGCGTACAGCTCTTCTAGGCCAACACAGGGACTCGTATCGACCGGACGAAGATCATGTTCGCATTGTTCCCGGTTCCTAGTGGGCGGGAGATTGAAAGGAAAGATCTTCACGCGCTATGCGCAAAGCTCATCACAGGTTGATCGACTGGATAATCATCGAGGTATTTCTTAACCGTGCACGGCATCCTCTCGCCACAGATGGACGTCTCAGGGCATGCATCAAGCGTCTCCACCGCTACAGAGTAAGAAGCGAACCTGCTGAGAGCGATTCGGAAGTGAGCACGACCCACGCTTCTGACAGCCAGCGCGACCTTGCGTATGCTGACAGCACTGAACAATATCGTCGTGGAAGGTTGAATTATCAAGAGGATAGACCCAGGGTGCCAGATGACTCTCGAACAGGACCGCGGCTTTCTCGACCCCTGGTGCTCCGCGGCGGCTCCGATAATGAAGATCCGGCAGATTTACTGCTGTCGCAGCAGGCGCAGCCAAGGCGCAGTCTTGCTACGCAAGCTACCGCGTTCCTACGGCGCTCAAGCAGCGCCATTGTGGCCCGCGCTCGTAGTCTCGCAGAACTCGAGACCTGGCGAAATGCGTACAGGCGCCTCAGCGACCCTGCAACATACCGCAAGATCCTGAGACGGCTAAGCGACTTGCTGCTTCGTCGCCGCGATTCAGTGATCGAGAATGATCGTAATGATCCGGTTGATAGCAGAGGTTAGTTGCCAGTCTCTGCCCGATAATTTTGTGATCGAAACTGACACCATGCAGCGTACGGGACTTTCGATGGCTCTGCCTCACCTCTACTCCCCGGCCCGCGCAATCAACACTTTACCCAAGGCTTTGGCTTCGGCGAGGATGAACAAATACGCCCACGACGTTCACGTCGTCAAAGAGTCCAATGTGCCTCCGGACGTCGTGCCAAACCCACGTGTCACGCCGCCCATTCCCATGCCACCGGGCCCTCCCAACCCCAAACGGGGCACCATACCACCTTTTCTAGTACCAGGCACGCCCCCGAACACAATCGATCCTTCTCATATTTCGAGCAGCGATGACCTCCCGGACCTAGAAGGTGTGAACGAGCCTGTGGATCCTCCGTCCCAACGTCTCGAGTCGCTGGGCCAATTGGGAGTACCTCCACCACCTTCATCGTCTCCAAGACCAGCCAAGCCACTTGCAGGCCCTTCGCACCTCCCGCCCCTGCCTGAATTGCGCCCAACTAATGTCAGAGCCGTCCGTGAACATCGTGAGGGCCTCACGCGTGCTGACAGTCGAGGTCGACTCCTGGCTGTAAATTCCGATACCCTGACGGGGACTGCTCAGGGCCACGATGACATGGGACGATTCATGCGCAAACGACGCGAAGGAGAGGCCGCCACGCCGTCGCCAGTGGTAGGCGGCTGCGAGACGCGTACCCCTGCACCACCTGCAGGCGCTCCCACTGACGATGGCATTCGTCAAGGCGAACTACCTGACAATTGGCTCGAAATGGAAAGAAGACGGACCCGTGAGCGTCGGGAAGCGGAGGCAGAAGCTCGCCTGCGAGCCGCCGCTCGCACTGCCACGAACCAGGAGAACCTCCCGAGCCCTGATTCGACTACGTCGTCTTGGCTTACCGACGATGAGGTTGATTCGAACGAGATCGCCGTCCGCTCGGCAAGTGACGACGTTTGGTTGCCTTTTGCTGCTGCTGCCGCTAGGAATGCCAGGGTTGCTGCGGGATCTGCACCGGGGGCACTTCAGCCAGGAAGGGAACCTTCTCCTATTTCGGATGACGAAGTTGCTGTGGCTTCCGCATCGGAAGACAGTGAAGATGATGCTGACGGTATGAGTTTGGAGGACGTCCGAGGATTGTGAGGTTGTTTGCGCGCTTTACTCTCGCTGTAGGGAAAGAACACCGTAGTTGGAAAATAGACGGAATAGAACTAGGTCATAGGAGTAGTTCCTAATTCATCCCTTCCAATAACGTTCAGAGATGTCTTCCTAGATATTGGCTAGTCTCTATACTTGTGCGATATAATCACTCAGCGGGGACTGCAAAACCACGCAACGAAATTGAATAACATTGCGGTGAATCCCATCCGTGTCATCTGGGTCACCACCGACCATATCCTGCTTTCCTCGAGCCAAATTTGCATTCAGCTCTCGAAAGTCGCGTATGATATTATTTGATGGTCTAGCTAGACTATTAGCTAGACCGCAAGACAGATTCGGGATGGGAGGACTCATCTAGCCTGGCCTTACGACATTTTATGTTATGTGTCGTTAGTCAGACCTATGTTGGACGCAAGCATTGTGTGTCGTTGACATCTCCCTCTGGAGAAGACATAGACTATAACAATAACGCTCGGTGCATTCTGATACCTCTTTTAGGCCCAGGAAAGGGGCTTGTACAGCTTGCTATGAATATATCTGGAAGTCTGATACTAACTAAGATGGACATTAAGATTGGTATTTCAAAATTTGGGCGCGAAGATCCCAACAGTTGCTCGTTCATCGGTACTCTCCCACGAGATCGTGCTCGTACCCTTCTTCGTGTTCAGATCTTTCTATCGTTAAGGAACCTGGTCGAGAAAGTAGTCAGTCAGGCAGGAATTGAGTCCTAATTTTCTCGGCAACGATGAGGTTCTTCGAGTGTCCTTTGACTCGTGCCCCGTTTGGAAGTAAGTTCCTTTGAACCGCCGCGTATTGCAACTCCTATGACTCGAACAACCTCGCGAGCGGAAGGGAAGCTCACAGAGTATTGTTCTATTCCCGCTGTACGTCAACCAAACATGTTCAACATTAACTCAATCCAATGTGCGTGTGGGGAAAGATAGTGTGAAGTTTCGTGTATTGAAAAGATCGAAGCAATAGAAGGCAACAGCGGCGACTGATCATGATGATGATGATGATGACATGTAGGTATATATACATATACAGGTGATGCTACGATGAAAAATATGCTCAAAATTCGTCATAAATGTTGGTGCCCCATGAATCCTCCGCAAGCAACGCATTATTCCGAAATCCTGGGTATCATGTGTGCGGTTGCGGATGTATTACCCCAAAAGACGAGACAAGATAAGATATACCCTGCTCCCCAACCGTCTCTTTCTCCTCCTCCTTCTCTCATCTTCTGCTCCTCATGCCCAAAAGCGACAGTTCATCGGTGCAGAAGTCGCACAATTTGTATGCGTTCATCCCTCTACCGACATATCGAGTAAGGATCAATAGACAAGACAGAGCCGTGGCTACAGTGGCTCATTACTCATCCTATGCATGGCCGCCTTGCCAGACCGCAGTGAGCCAGCCATTTGCGAAGCCTTGCGAAGCAGCCATGTTTGCCCACTCTGCAACTTCGCCACCATCGACAAATGCCGCAATATCGTCGCCGCCCATGCGCGTGTCGATGCTGTTGAGCCAGGCCTCTTTAGCCATCGGATCCCATACTTGTTGAGCTTGTGCAGGCGGTGGTTGCTCCACAGATTGATGAGGCTGCTGCGGCTGGGAGGGCTGACCTGGTGGCGGATAGCCCGCATGCTGAGGTTGTCCTGGTGGCCCTGGCGGATACTGATGCGAAGCGCCGTTCACGTATGGGTTTGGCGGGGGCGGCGCCATTTGGTAGTGCCCATTTTGTGGCGTCCAGTTACCATAGGCAGGTTGTGAATGGTGGCGCTCAAATGGCGGTGACGGATGTGCTTGCGAAGGAGTCGTGCCAGTCGCTGACTGTGACGCGGGCGATGTCAAGCTCGGCGGGCCAGGCGCGGGACTTGGCCCTTCAGAATAGGAAGGGCGGAAGTTGTTCACGTGAGCTGGTTGATATCCATGTGGTGGAGGCTGGTGTGAGTGTTGACTGGGCGAAGGGCCAGCAGATGGTGGTGGGTGATGATGACCAATGGGCGGATACTGCTGCCCGTGTTGATGGGCATGTTGCGGCGCTTGTTGCTGGTGAGCGTACGTGTCGTAAGCCCTGAAAGGACCACTGGTAGGCGTCGAAATGCCGGGTGGACGACTCGCTGGTGCGCCTGAGACAGCATTGATGGCACTCCATGAACCACTCTCTGGCTTCGCGGGTTCTGAAGTGACGGGAGGACGATCACCTTCCTCGCTCTTGACGGTCGTACCCGAGTTGCTATCGTCGTATATCGCGTCCAGTGGGCGAGAATCGGGGCGCTGTGCATCCGTCATCTCGACATCCTGATCTTCAAGGTTGCCGAAGTCTATGAGCGTGCGCTCCAGCAGCTTGAACTCGTCTAAGCCACCGCCTGAGCCGCCTTCTCGTAGACTGAGATGGCGTGTGCTGACTGGGCTATCGCTTTCAGATGCGCTCTCGACATTCTGGACGTTCTTTCTGTAGTCGCTCTTGATTCGCCGGAAGTATTTGTGCATCCGATTGATCGTCTTAAACCATCCATCCGCCATATGCAGCTTGGTCCGCATGTTGCCGATCATTTCCAGAGCTTTGCGGGCAGCTTCGAATCCTTTGCTCTCGCCAGGCTTGGCATCCGGCTTTCCGGGCTCTGGACGTGTGCACATGTAGCCATCCGGGTCCATCCATGGGAAGTTGATACAGTACACGCCCACGAATGACACTGTGTACACGGCGAAACCGACGATGGGTGTCTCCACCAGCTTGCCCCACTCCTGGCACGTTCGGACAAGGTCGATAATCTCGCGCGCGGACCTGAAGCATTCGCGAGCGCTTTCGTCCCAAAAGCCATCGGGCACCTTGTATTTGTCGGCGGGGAACAGTGGTGCATCAACTGGTCCTTCCGGTTTTGAGCAGCGAATAGGAATGAATGGGACATACTCGCGATGCAGCATGATCTGACACAGCAAGTAGACCGTGTGCACCAGCGTGTACGGCGTTGATGTCTTCAAGCTGATGTGCGCTTGAGTGTTTTGAGGCGTGAGGGTGTTCTGTCGCGGAAGACTGGCTTTGAAATCGAGGCATTGGCGCCTCAATTGGTAGAATTCGCATCGGTCATCCCACGGTGGATGCACTTCAACTCTGTGCAGTATTAGCAAATTGCAGCAATTGCGACGCGTGTGCAGCCCTTACCTGCGCCCACCAGCGCACGACCATTTGACGACTTTGCCATAGATCTCGAGTATCTTCACATAGCGGCTTACCAGGCCCTCGTCTGGGCCCACTTCTAGTCTGCCCTTGTCTTCATCGTCATCCCTCCAAGCACTCCGGGGAGAGGGAGCTCTACTCGTCTCTGGAGTGGCCGCAGTGCCTAGCCGTACCGATTGTTGCCGCTGGTTCTGAACTTCTGCTCGACCAGGACCCGGCACGCTTCGGTCTTCCTCGCCCAGCATTAAAGTGCGTACCTTCTCTGCAAATAAAAAGGACCTCTCGCTAGCCGGTAGCTGAATCCTCAACTCACGCGCGTGCAACATCTGAGGCCGGTACTTGCCACTGCTCAAGTAGCGATCCATAATATAGCAGCTCCAGAAAGTGCGCCGTCGGATCTCTTGCAAGATGAATGCGTCCTCTGTCGACTTGGAGGACGTCACGGAACTCTTCCTCCCTGAATCCATACCCATGCGTTCTGCTTCGGCCGAGAGGGCCAGTGATCGGGAAAGAGGCTCGTCGTCCAAGTCCATTTCGTATTGTAATCCCATTGATTGCGCAGCTCGGATCGCCATGCCCACCGTTAACCACGCCTTCGCTCCCCTGCACATGCCCCATTCGTGCAGACCGAGCATGAGGGCTGCCTGACAGCGTTCAATGTCATGGCAGTGGTTGTCCGTCCATATCGATGCCAGTTTCTCGTTGGCTGCCGCAGCGTAGTACTCGGATGCTATGAGAGGATTGCTCGGGCGTGTCGAGGTTGGCGGCGAGTGGTGCGCGACTAGCTTCTTGTGAAATCGAGCCGTCAAGGCGAGGAAAGCCAGCAAGAATTCGGTCGAGGCTGGTGGGCGGGCAGATGCAGTGGTATCCACGGGTGCTCCATTGGACTGCGGCGGCAGCTGACTCGTGAATTGTACGGGTTTGAGGAAGGTCGGTGGATGTAAGAAGGGTAGATCGGCGGAGTAGTGTTGTTGGAATATGTCAAAGAGCTCCTGCCACACATGCGGTGTCAAGAGGCGGGGATCCAGAGCATCGAGCGAGGGTCGTGGAGAGTCTCGCGGACCTGCGATCGGATGGGCTGGATATGTCGATGTGCTCTTCCTCGGTCTCTGTCGCCTTTCGGCATCCCCATAGACATCGGCCCGTCCTGATATGCTGTCCCGGCGGCGACTCCCAGCGGTCACGGGCGGCGGGTACTGGCATTCCCTCCCCGAGTTCTCGCACGACCGACACGTCGTCCCGACGCCATTGTTCACACACTTGACCTTGGATCGCCGGCAGCGAATACAGGCTATGCTGGAGCGCATTCGTCCTGCGCCGGGCAACTGCCTGGGCTCGGGCCCGGCAGCGGCGTAGGGTGGTCCAGACGGGTCGCTCTGAATGTTGGGGTCGTGGTGGGCGTGCGCGTTGGTGCGCGAGCTCTCGGTGAAGCTGTGCAACAGCGCTGCTCCCAAATGGTTCTCCTGCTGCTCCACGGTGGGCGGTGTCGGGCGTGTCAGGGCAGATGAGGTGTGCAGTCTGCAGTCGAGCTTCGAAGGATGGCGGCGGGCGTGGCAGACGGCTCAGGCGCGGGCGGGATGCACGTTCGAATCGTGCAGTACTGTAGCTTCACGGCGCCCGCTGCTGCTGCTGGCGCCCAGCTTCTGCCGCAGCAGACGACGAGGATCCCCGTGCTTGCTCGCCCTCGTCGACGGCCTGCTGACAGTGGACGTGGGCGCTGGATGAATGGCGACTCGGGAAGCGTTGCCGGCCCGATTAGTGAGACACGAACACTCAACTCACGTCGAGTGTTTGTACGGGACGGCAGGCATATACCATAGAGCAGCAGCGGTGGTGGCAGTGGCAGCAGCGGCGAGGCAATGGGCAGCTCTGCAGCAGCTGCGACACGCCGCACCTGCACATTCTTCTGCTGCGGCGGCCGCGTGAGTGCGAGCCGGAGCCAGATGAGAGGCACATCCGTGTGCATCCAGTCGCTCCTGCTGCAGATCTCCAATCCAATCTGATGGCCGGTCGGGAAGAGCCACGCTGCACGTCCATCGTCCCTTCCCCGGCCGAGAGCAGGCAGGCACGCACCGCACGGATGCTGCTTATTTTCCCGCTGCCACCACCATCCCAGCACCTGATAACGGCCGTCATCAGCAACGCTCGGTCGTCCCTCCGCATCGCCCGCTCACAGCAATCGGATGGTGCCGGCTGCTGCTGCAAATGCCCGTGCGAGTCGTCGACAAAACCAGCGCGAAGCTGTACAAAACGGTGTTCAGCAGTGAGAATGCGTGCAGATGCACCGCCGGCTCTGCCCACGCTATCGAATGTGCAAAGCATCTCCTCCCCGCCGCAGCGCCGCCCACCGCAACTTTGCTGACCATCGGCAGTGCTTCACCGTAGCGAGACGCTCCATCATTAATTGTTCCCGTGCCGATGTTCTTGCACGCCAGACTTTGCGCCAACACCATCGGCCAAACTCAACAGCTCGGAGCCTTGCCATGATGTTAGAATAAACGTTGTCCATGTCCACTGCACCCGCCATCCCGAGCCCCAAGCTCGCCACCCAACTCCATTCCTGTCCACATTCTGCTGTTGCGCGCGGCAAAATCGCCTCACACAAAACACATCCCGACACCGCGGAGCCGCGCGCCTTTCCTCCATCACGCCACGCAGAGTCGGTGCGCGTCCCAACGCAAAGCATGGGACTCTGCCGGCACCTGTGTACGGGAGAAAGAACGTGTGCCCGAGAAAAGATCATTCATGTACATGCAATAATACCTCGCCGCACTGACAAATACACTAGTCAATAATCATCCCACGTTTCCTGACGACTGCAAGCTGTTCGCAGAGCCGCGGAGCACAGTCTTCGTGCCACATTGGACAACTGCTGCTATATCCATGGCGCCGGAACACCGAGATCTCGCGGCAGATACCGCTTTTGTACCACAAGCACAAGACTCGCTCTGCACAATCCCTTGCATAGGAGGTACACAGGCTTCGGACTCAATGCGAGTTTGGTCGACCTCACTTTCGATCCGCTGGCATGGACATGTGCCCGTGAGCCATTTCTTTGAAAAGCAATGGCCGACTTGATGCAATTGCACGCATCTACGCCTGCCTCTTCTCGGAACAATGGCTCCGATCCTAGTCAACAACCACTTCGGTATGTGAAATGCCTTGACAACCTTAACTGTGGACAGACCTTCGCTCGTCACTCCTACCGGACAACAATACTTGCCCCCGGGGTCATGGAATCTTTTGACCTGCTGCGCGGCACGACAACGGCAATTAATTGACCTCGTGTAGAAGTCTTCCACTGTCAACAAAGCTTGAGTCTCAAAATGCCGGCAACCACTACCGACATATGCTGCATGAAGAGGATGCCTCGCATTCATGGATCGACATCTACTCCAAACATGTCTTCTTGGTGGGATCACGCTGGAGTGAGATTGCCGCGCGAAGAGTCCTCGTGGGACTGCATTGAGCAATCTTCTTTCGCACCCGAAAGTTTTCACGAACTTCACCTACGCACCAGGATCGCAAATGAGACATTCCGCTATAGCCCAGAACCATGACATACCCCCACGCTGAGAGTCGTCGCTGGTTCGAACCCTTTTTCAACGTCACCACGCAAGGCACTGCATGGCAGTATGCACGGCACGGCATGTACCGCCTCCTGACCATATCGACCGATCAGCATCGTGTGACCGGTGAGTACTGTTTGTATGTGCCGTCACACCGCTGCCGACAGCACTTCTCGGAATCATTACTTGATCTGGCTTCTGTCCATTTCGCCACCTCTTCACCAATTAGACTTTTCAGGAAATCCAACAATTGTCCTCCAATCAAGGTCTCAGCCTGTTCGATACGTGGAGGTCACTGTACAGATCATGACTCGTGACGTGCGTTCGTGTCACTTGCGCGGGAGGAGACCAATACTCATGTTGTGGCATCTGCGTCGAATAAAACTAACGATACATCCCAACTCCACAACATTTACGATCTGTCATGTTGAACGCCCCGTGGGGAGACGATTTGACATCATTGGACTACAAAGTACGACAAATGCACTGATGAAGTCGTGTTAAACTCAACCGTAGCGTCGGGACTGTTCATGACCTACATAAAACGCTCTCCGCCGGAGTCGAAAGACTACAGGGACACTGAGGCAATAGACTTGATACCACGCGCATGCTTGCATTGTAACCGTCTGCCCATCCGAATCTGACTCTCCACCATCTCCAGCGCCTACATGAAGTGATATCGTCCTTCAGCATTCATCTGATCTCAACAACGAGGATCATCTCCCGCCAAGATTTGACATATGCTTCTCTCGTTCTTAGTGCCTACTGCAAACGTCCCGTTCGCTGCATAACACTGACTCGCGGACCCTTAGTTTCTATTATACCTCCTAGCGGAACAGACAGTCGGGACAAGAGCACCGGACGGCAGACGGCCTAGCCATACTTTGTAGTTCTATAGAGGTCAATGATGTACATTCATACTCTTTTCTCCTTCCCCCTTTGACATATACTTATCCTACACTTTGACCATCATCAGAATTGCAATCGCGGCGCAAGACGGGAAAGCCATTTTGTACTCAACGCCTCAAGCCTGTTGAAGTTCACACTACTGCCGGCTCCTCTCAAAGGGGCTCAAGCGTCCGCCTTCCGGACGATCTAGTCTGCGGAGGTTGGAAGTTTATATACTTGCGCTATGCAGGTTAGCGGGATAACATAAGCAGGTACTTCTTGTACATATAACATATTGCGGGAGAAGGGAATACTATTACCACAATATGGAAATTGTGTTCGTAGATGTACTTTGTAGTCTTTTGTCATTCTTCACAAATCACAAAGAGGATGAGTGGCTTATTAGGCGCCGCCTCCTTGGGGTTGCAGGTTTGGTTCTTTATGTTCTCCTACGGAGTGCTGCTGATTGTTTGATTGGTGCCCAAGTAGTAGAAAGTGCTCTGTGGAGTGTGTGAGTGAACAGAGGGAATAGAGCAAGAAAGAGATTTTAGATGTGCAGTTCGTGGTGGTCCAAAATGGGACAGTTTCTTTAGCATATCTATCGCGAACCATTTATTCCTAGGCACGAAGCCGCTTCCGAGGAGCTGCAGTCGATACAACGATAGTGAAGAGTCCCGACTACGATGTACTCACACTCGTTGATCTCTGCTGCTGCTGATCATAGGCATTTCCCTCGCCTTGTTGCGCTGTTGTGGCCCCTTCCTCTGTGGGTGCCGTCGTCCCGGGTGGAGACGCTTTCGGCGCATGCTGAATCTCCCTCTTCCCGTTCGCCTTGTAATATAATACAACATCTCCACCTCCGCGCCAGACATGGGCACGAATTGTCGCGAGCGTCATGGTAGGCGGGAGAATCTGTTAGAGAAAATGTGTTAGCCTCGTGTGCTCAAATGAGAAAAATTTGCAGATGCAGAAGAACTCACCTGTCCCTGACACCAAAGCTCCAAGTACTCCTCTGGTCTCAGGGGACTCTTCTCCCTCTCACTCGCAGGCTCGATCCTCTCGGCGACATATGCCAATACCTTCTTCGCTCTCAACATGCGGTTTGCGTTGAGGCGATTGTTCCCATCGCTGGCGATCACAGGTAAAGAATTCTGCCATGGCTCCAGGATGAACGAGATCTTAACAACGTCTTTGACTGGAATCTGGTTGCGGAGGAGAACATCGCCAAGCCACATTGGAGCAGTCTTCTCCAGGCTGTCGACCTTCTCAACGAGGTTGCCGATAGTGCCTTCGAACAGATCGGTCACACCGCCAGCTTCAGGGCGGTCTTCTTGGATCAGAATAGTGGTGTTGCGTGGTGGTCGGAGTATCGGAGTCTCGGAGGCCTCACTAGGTTTGATTGCTGTTGGGAGATCGATGGAGGCTCGAGCCACCGGAAGACCATTTTCATAAGCTTGTTGGTTTTGTATTTGCTGCTGGAGCGAGTCCTCGTACCCGAACCGGATCTTTTGCAGGGTGCCGAGAAACGTATCGTCAATTACTCGTGAGTTGTCAGTTTTGCTCGATCGAGAATCGCTTTCGACTTCCTCTTTCTCCTCGACAGGAGTGGGCTTGTCCTTGTCGTTAGTCTGCACACGGCCAATCTTCTTCATGCCACTGAACGACATGCCCATGCTGAACTTCTTGCCAAAAAGGCCCTTGCCGCCCGTGTGGCCTTCCTTCGCCGGTTCATCAGCGGAAGGAGTGGCAGGGTCTGGCAGCACACCGGGCGTAGTTGCAGGTTGAGATGCACCTCCGGGTGTTGTGACTTCGGTATTCGGGATGCGCGAAGTGGAAAAATAATCCGCACTTCGCTCACCAGACGTTCGTTGTGAAGACGCTTGGTTGTCATGTGGTCCACCTTCCTCAGCGGTCGTTGCTGATAGCGGCGCCTGCCTTGCATGTGCTGGAGAGTTAGCAGCTCCAGGGCTTGCCTGACCGATGCCGAGACCAGGAGTGGTTGCGGACCCATTCACACCAGGTCGCACGGTAGATGCAGACTGAGGTCCATTGACGTCCGGATGCCAGCCATTGGTGTTTTGCGAAGGCATATCAATGCTGGTGGGCGCATTCTCGCGCTGCAACTTTAGTTGCTCCTTGGCGTGGAGTAGCTGCGTCCGGAATGTTTCATCGCGACGTATCTCTTCCTCGATCACGTCATTGAAGAGGTATCGCAAAACCCATTTGCCCAGGTTGATGCGCTGGTCTTCTCGATACTCCACATCTTCGTCGAGTTCGAGTTCGTCTGCGTACATCTCGGCATCAAAGCATGTGTTCTCTTCCAGGACCACGGCCACACTGCCCGTTCTGACATCAACCGTGCACCAGTTGGCAACTGTGGCATTCGTCGTGACCTCGTCCTTTACGTCTTCAAGATGCCGCTTGCCAAACGAGCGTATCGGCACACACTTTAGGAGATCCCACATGACGACCTCGCCAGCGGTGTCGAGTGTCAGCACCCGTTTCCGGTCATTGAGCATGACGTGCTTGATCAGCCCGTTCTGGCCCTCTATTGACAGCTCAGGTTGTGCTCGTATCGGTTGCATGATGGATCCTTCAGGAGGTGCAGTATCTAATGTGCCTCTCCTTCCCCCAGGGGTTTGCTGATCTTCCGATGGAGGAGTAAGCATTGTAGGAAAGAAGACTGTGTTGCTCAGTCTTAGCGCATGCTTCAGCGGAATTCTTCGTTTTGATGTGGATGCACGTTGCTGCATTGGTGGTGTCTGTTCCTTCTGGTTCGGCGGACTTGGGTATCTTGCCTTGGCGGCTGTGGCAGAACTGAGCCTGTGAGTAGTGAACCCTTCTGGGACGTCCAACTCGGCATTCGTCGTATTGACATCTCTCCATCTGTTGATACTAGGTCTGCTAGTAGCAGTCCACAGATAGTCGCCAGCAGCAATCAACTTGTGCACGCCCTCGTGCTCCTGGAACAATGCCAAAGAGAGGCCTTCGTCGAGCTCGATCTTATCCCGTGTATCGGTCTTTGCCACCAGCCCGTTCTTGTCACTGGAGTAGAAGACAGACAGATCTGGGTCGGACGAGAACAGCGACCACACGCTCGCATCGTGCATGGTCAACGTGAACATGCATCTTCCAGCGATGGTACTCCATACCTTGACAGTGCGGTCGCTGCTTGCGGTGATAATGGTTGTGCCATCCTGACTGACGAGGATATCGCGGATGTTGTCAGTGTGTCCGACCAGCTTCGTCACCCGCTTGCCTGTTCTGCAGTCCCAAACCCGCACTGTGCTTTCTGGTCCTCCGCTCGCTAGCAAGGAGTTTGTCGCTGCAAGCGCATATACACTGCCCTTCTCTTTGCTGAGCAGACTGCTGACCTCATCTTCGGCCACATTGATCTTCAATTTCTGGCCTGCACCGTTCAGATCCCACACGTTGATATGCCGATCCAGACCACCACTGGCCACCCAGTCACATGTGGAGTATGGCACTGCAAGAGTCTTGACATAGTCGCTATGCAGTCCAATGGTCTGTGGAGGCTTCACGTCTTGAGCCGCCGGCCTCCATACTTTTACGGTGGTATCGGACGAGGCTGACACGAGTGCCTGGTTGGATTGGGCGAGGGCGATATCGTTGATCCAGTGTGTGTGCGCCTGCACCTGCTGTCGGAACGTGGTAGGTTCGGACGGCGGTAACTTCGCATCGTACTCGGGGGTGTCGTCGAGTTGAGGTCGAGGTGCAGGTCCCAGGCACAGATGACACCGTCTCGGCCGCCCGAGTACCTGGTCGAAACTTAGCTTTGTCCCTTGAGTTGCAGATGTGATGGACATACAGGCGTGAGTTGGAGCTGTCTACGGCCAGGCCATTGACTCCGAGTCTATGCCCTCCGGCGGAATTGGCGAGCGGCAGGACTGGGGGTGCAGCAGCGTGGTCAGCGTGGCACTTCTTCGACGTGCGCTTGGCAAGAGGGCGACATACCATAGCTTATCCTCTGCCTCGCCTTGCGGGCCATGGATCGCGAAGATGCGCGGGCTCGACGAGATGCGCGCCCGGATGCCGCACCGTCGTCAGCGGGAAAGTATGCTGCGTTTCAGCAGCGCAGAGCCGTCTCCCCGTGTGCTCCTCCTGCGTGCTACCGAACATTGACTGCGCCAGGTGCAGAGGAGATGATTCTGGCCAGCATGGCACGTATCTGGCTGTTGCTTAGCTTCGGAGGCTACGAGGCACAGCTGCTGAAGCACTGTCGGCGCCCATCCTTCGTTTGGCATTTCCCCGTCTCTCGCCCGCCCACTTTACCTCCAGACGACATGCACAATGACGCCATGCCGAATTCCGAACAGGCTTGGCGCAGACCCTGCTTCTCCTCGTCTCGTCCATCTCGCTT
Source organism: Cercospora nicotianae (assembly GCA_029490675.1). NCBI lineage: Eukaryota > Fungi > Ascomycota > Dothideomycetes > Mycosphaerellales > Mycosphaerellaceae > Cercospora > Cercospora nicotianae. Next base: position 3,122,203 of record JANQAT010000007.1, on the reverse strand, counting down.
GCATGGCCAGCATGCACGTTGGACAGCAATACAGCACCTCACAGAATAACGTATTCAAAACGCATCGCATGGTGAGGACAATGGGTAAATGATGCCCAGGACTGTCAGCAATGTCTGTACGACCTGCCATTCAATCGGTGCAACGTCTCGCTGAGCAGCAGAGGCTGCATGCGGCGGCATGGCAGCCACGAGAGAGGCAAGTCGCGTAGGTTGTGCGAGACGGCGTGATGCAGTGTCGCGGACTTGCTCGTAGACACAGCTGGTGGCAGAAGCATGCTGCAGCCAGCCACAGCCGCAGTTACCTGGCAGCAGTTACTTCAGCTCGCGCTCATGAGCTTCCTCCTCGCATGTACTGACCACAGCTTTGCTCTTCATAACGACTAGGACTAGCATGAAGAAACTACTCTCGCGCCTCAAGAGGAAGAAGGCCAAGCCAAGCAGCAATGGCGAGCATACAGGACCCACTCGTCCTTCTCCGCCACCTCTCCAGATCACGACTGCACCCCAGCTCTCGACTGTCATACAGGACCTGGCTCACACTTCACTCGGAGGTGATGCAAGCTCTCTCGCACCAGGGGTCTGCGACGTCTGCTACAACTTGGACCCAGCCAACGACCCGTACTGCGAGAGTGGTATGGCCGACCAGTGCCTGCCGGAGAACCGAGACTCGTTGCGCTCGTCCACTGTGTCTACTTATGTGCACAAGATCGACTTTTCATCGAGGACCTGTGCCTACTGCAAGTATATCATGAGAGCCATCTCAACTTTTATCCCTGAGAGTACAGCTCCCGAAGAGTACGCCACCCTGTATATCATGGAGAACATGCCAATGACAATCCAAGTCTTTGAGAACCAGCTTGCGCAGCAAGAGGATTATGAGCCCCAAGCCAGTATCGAGCTGTTCTTACAGGCTGTAGGCCCGTCCGCAAAGGGCACACCAAGGGCTTCAGCTATGAATGCAGTAGCGTTTCCCAGATCCTCAATCTCAGAGGAACGAAAAGGCGCATTGGGCTACGCGAAAGACAGGCCTTCTTCGACTGCGGACGACCAGATTTTCCATTTCTTAGATCAATGCATTACTCGCTGCACGAACGAGCACGAGAGCTGCAAGTCACGCGCAGACTATCTGCCGGACAGAGTTCTGCAGATACGCGGAGATAGCATAGCTCTTGGTGAGACTGAGGGCCAGACCGGCGACTATCTCGCACTAAGCTACTGCTGGGGTGGTGACCAAGATCTAAAATTGACCAAAAGTCGCCACGCCGAGCTGCTGCAAGGAGTGCCTATCTAATCCCTTCCTTTCATGTTCCAAGATGTTGTTGCTATCGCCAAAAGATTAAGCTTGCACAGAATCTGGATCGATGCTCTTTGCATTGTGCAAGACGATCATCAGGACTGGGAAGTTCAAGCGACGAAGATGGGCGAGTACTACAACAACGCTACGTTGGTACTAGCTGCAGCTTCAGTCAAGTCGCCGCAGGAACAATTGTTGCGACCTCGACCCGAGTACTATGATTCTGTCACTCTTGATCAGTTTGACCACCATCGTCGTACCACAATCTGCGCTCGAAGAGATCCGTGGGTCTTCAAGGGGAAAGGTGGCAATTGAAACTCCCCGCTTCTCAGCAGAGCATGGGCTTACCAAGAGCGCCTGCTCGCCCGCCGCATTATCACTTTCGGTGAAGGTGCCGTTAAATTTGAATGCCGGAAGCACTCCGTGGTTGAAGGACAACTTGCAGGCGTCGAAGGCCTTCCACAGCTAGGCTTTATGGCACCACACCCCGATGACCCTGAGATGTGGTCTCTTTTCGAGGACTGGCAGCAGATCGTGGGCGGCTATTCAGGCCTCAAAGCAACCTTCGAGACTGACAAACTGATAGCCTTTGCCGGTATCGCGAGCGAATTTGCTCGTGCCACAGGCTGGATACCACGCTTCGGTCTGTGGGAGCAACATCTGCTTAAACAAATGACTTGGAAAGTACCAGAGGGTAACTTATCCCCACGGCCTACACAATCTGTTGCTCCTACATGGAGCTGGGCCAGCGTCAACACTCAAATGGACATGTTCAGTAGCATGTTCTCGTCCACTTCAACCAGCTTCAAAGTGCTATGGGACTGTGTTGTCGCGCCTGCCAGCACCTCTGCAAAACCAGAAGTGCTCACAATACATGGATTGTTAGCACCCAGCGCCCTCATTTGTCGAGAACCATACAAGACTAATGGGCACAGTCACCGCTTGCAGTGCGAAGGCTATCAATGGGACACTTACATGTGGCCCGACGCAGCGCTGACAACAGCCAAGGCGGCTCTACCTGGCTACGACATGGATGCGACAGTCCGCGCCACTGCTGAAGAAATGCATTCAGGTCTTCAGCCATTTGTAGGAGTCTGCTACTGTCTTCTCCTCGCGAAAACCGATTCCGACAATCCCACCTGTATCGCACTTGTACTAGGACGATCTCGCGAGCATGATAATATGTTCGAGCGAATTGGACTGACCGCTGATACGAATCTCCGTTTCTTCAGCGATTGCATAAAAGCCAAGAGAGTCACTGTGGAGATTGTGTAGTAGGCACCGAGTATGGCATGTTTTCGGCGAATTCACTTTGGCACTTACGAAGCTGACGCACTACGAAACCACTAGCCTACATTTTCTGTGGCTTGATCCCCGCCTCATCTTCGGTAAGACCTTTATACATTGGCGCAACACATCATCTGCCACACTGCTACGCCTCTTTTCCATGTGCTCACATGCTCTGACAGTTCAAGTGTGACGTATTTCTCTATTTCCTAGGCATCATATAGGCAGCTACTTTCTTCCAAGACGTCTACTACGCAAAACCATTCCGAGATTATCTCTTGAATCCGAACAGAACCTCGAGAAGCACAATACAAATTCTATCATCATCCTACTGGTAATCATCATGGGCTGCGGCGGCTCCAAATACGAAAATGGCGTCCCTGTCAGATATGGCATGTACGGCGAACCGCATCCCATCAAGCCTAAGTACTACAAAGGAAGACCGTAAGCTATGAGCCCTCGACGGCACCAGATGCGCTGATTCTAGAACTACCACAGAGACTGATATCTGATACGACAGATATTACGACAACCGCAGTACATCGCAAAGGTGGGCTGACGAGATGACGGCCAAGACGGGGAGAAAGTGGAAGAAGGGACAGTTGGAGGCTGCTATAGCTGGGGGTTCGGTAAGTCTTTTTGAGTTCTGTCATCTCTCTGCGCTTGGTAGTTAAAGCAGGTGCTGATTTTTTATGATAGTCTGGTGGAGGCGGAGGTGGTGGAGGAGGGTGTTGAACGAGCTCCATTCTCGGACATAGCAAGTTTGCGGCGATGTGGGACTATTTTTGCGCTAGGTATGAGCAAGTACTCACAGAGCTCTTGAGTTCCAGGAGTCCTCTTGCGTGGATGGGCGTTCAGGCTGAAGTGTCATTCAGGATACGGACGTGGTGGTATATTTGATGCCAATAGAAGTGTTGACAGCTATAGGGTAAAATGATATATTCCGCTGGACACCCATATACGATGCTGATCTTCTCGTTCTGGACAATCGATTGATGAGTGCCAAAGGAGTGTCTACTAAACATCAAACGTTTCAACCCACAAACTGAATCCTTCGCCACCATCTGACGGCAAGCCCTCGCCATCCACCTGCCCGATCCCGACCTTGATCTCCCGAGCGATCTTAAAGCCAACGCGCTTGAACAAATCGCGAGAGCGAGGTGAAGTTGCTTCCAGATATAGGGGCCAGCCTCTCGTTGTTGCAAACCCGATAATTCGAAGTAGAAGCTCGTGAGCATTGACTTTGTTTCTTGTGCGAGAGGAATCTGACGCAGTATCTCTGCCAAGCAGGTAGATGTGCAGAATACTGCGTCCAGGCTCATACAGGGTTTGCAAGATTGCGTTTGATTTGGCATCCATCTCTACGAGAGCTTGCGGAATATCGTCCGGTGGCGGATCATCGGTTGGTACACTATCTCTCACGACTGTAGGGTTGCTTGAATACCCCTTAGCATGATGTTTGTCTTCGAATCCTGCCATAACGCTTACCAGATAATTGCCAGCGAGCTTCCTGGTATACTAAGGAAATATGCTCTTTCATTCTCGAGGTCTCGTAGGAGTCTGTCGAATAGCATACGATTCCGGGCTACGTACTCGAGGTTATTGGGGCTTGCTTTCCAAGTGTCAAGAACGTATCGATGGAATGCACCATCACTGAATGCCCAAGCGAAGATTTCCACTGCATCTGATCTGCTGATCTCGCATAGACCAAATGATTCCCAATTGATGTTGTTCATTGCTGGTAGAAATGTAGACGTTACCTGCTTCTCGCAGAAATGCTGATCGTGTTTTCACGGATGCCAAACACAAGTTCACACGATTCACTGTGTATAGGGAGGGCAGGATGCACTAATTGATGGTACAATTCTTTGTTGTGCACAGTATGGGGTAGCAGCTGCAAGTCAAACGCCACCGGTGGTTGCACAACTGACGCCAGTCCCGTATGTGATACTGAAGATCTCGACAGTATGCGGTACGCAACGTCATCATGAAGCCTTGCAGCATACAGACTGAGAGCTATTGTGAGAGGGAGGAGGGACATGGTGGACTCAACGTACCAAAAGTCTTTTGATCGATGCTCACCCCAGATGACTCTTGCTCGATGATCTGTGTTGACAAACGATTATACTGCACTTGGCGGATCAATGTTGCAGTTTACGAACTGTTTAACATGCCACTCGTATTGCTCTTCGTGAGACGTACAGTTTTGAGCACTCACCACTTGCGCAAGAGGGATCAATGTGTCGCTGTTGGTGCTCAACCTACGCGGCAAGATCTTACTTCCTTCTTTCGAGGTCACAAGGGCGATCGGTGCCGTTTCAGGTAGTGCGTGTGACTTCGATCGATCGAGTTTTCCAGGATCATACTCAAGCCTGAAGGAGATGCAACCAAAGTGATTGCACCAGAACTCCCAAGGTAGTCCATATATAGTCGCTGATCGGTCAAAGATTGGAGTCTGAACAGAAGCCTGTCGGTAAAGACCTCGCCATGGATCTAACGGTCAAGTCTCATGTGGACCGTAGCACTGCTCAGCGAATGGTACCCATGAGGTGTCTGGCCCTAGGAATGCCCAGAACGGGCACTAACTGTACGAATCCGACCTAACTGAGTGCAAGGATTTGACCAACGAATACTGAAGTGTGACAGCACTACGCGATGCATTGAAGATCCTAGGCTTCAATGAATGCTACCATCAAGCCACTCTAGTGCAGAATCCGGAGGATGCTCACTTATGGATGAAAGCGTTACGGTCAAGAGGCTCCAATGAAGCCTTCGGTAAAGCTGAATGGGATGCTCTACTTGGCCACTGTCAAGCAGTTTGCGACGTGCCCGTAGTGCACTTTTGCGAGGAGCTGGTAGGATCTTACCCCGAAGCCAAAGTCATTCTCACAACGAGAGATTTCGATGAGTGGCACCGGTACGACCGCAACTTAACATTGTTCTCCTTCGAAGACATCTAATGCGCTTCCAGCTCAATTTCAAAGACGGTAGAGCGGCGATATCATAGTCGTCGTTTATTTCTTCTGTCTTTGATTGATCGCAGCTCCAGCCTGTACGCATCGGTGTTCTATGAAGGATGGCGTGAGATGTTTGATGGAAACTTCGAAAGAAACAGCCGAGTGGTGTACGATGCTCACAACGAGAGGGTGAGAAGACTAGTACCAAGAGGCCGCTTACTTGAGTACCATGTGAGCCAAGGGTGGGAGCCATTGTGCAAGTTTCTCGAGGTGCCTGTACCTGCGATGCCCTTCCCAAGCGGCAACACAAAAGGGGACTTTCACGCGGCATGCGATGAACTGGATAGGAGCCGCTTTGTTGCCTGCTTGAGAAACATAGCAGTGACTGGCGTAGTGGTGGTGGCCGCGATGGCTATGTGGCGGCCAAGTCAATAAAGCGGGAAGCTTTGGGGCTGAAAAGCAGTCAGGTGTGCAGAGACTTTAAACATGTAGTACACGTTGAATCAGTGGCGCAAGCATGTGTCCCGGTTTTGCGGCATCGAGAGCCCAGTCAACAGCTTGACCGAGCCCGTTCAGCAGGATATAGACACTGCTCGTTGCAGATTGGAGGTCGATCACCTAAGTCAGCATGTTGATACTGATCACTCTCCTAGTCGCACTCTTTTCTGGTATCTATTTGATTGGCCAGCGACTTCTCTGGGGCCCGCTGAGCCATATTCCAGGACCGAAACTCGCAGCGCTTTCGGGGTTGTATGAGTTCTACTATGATGTCGTCAGCAAGGGTCGGTTTACCTGGAAGATTCATGAGCTCCACGATCGATACGGCGAAATCGTTAGAATCAGTCCGGTGGAGGTTCACATCCGGGACTCGTCATTTCTTGATTCTGCGTTCCCACTCTCTCATGCTCACCCTGTCGAAAAATGGCCACCAGCATTGCGCATGTTCGGGTCGCGGTCCAGGGCAGAAGCTACCAAAACGCAGGCCTATCGAAACTCGTTACCGGGCAAGTTTTTCAGCAAGACTGCGGCAAACCTGCACGCTACAAAGATGCAAGCCAGACTCCGCCGTCTTGTTGCACGCCTCCATCCTCTGATAGGCACAGGCGCGGTCGCAAATCTCACGGATGTTATCGGAGGCTTGATGCAGGACTTCATCTTGGAATTATGCTTCGGCTACTGCCATGAGAATGTTGATGCGAAAGATTTCGGCAGTCGTCAATATCATATGAACCTGGATCCACTTCGATGGATACACTTCTATGCCAATATCTTCCCACTCATGCACGTGGTGGAGAAAATTCTATCTTCGATACTGCGCCTCGTTGCGCCTGAGCTTGCCGATCTTCCTCTGCTCAGGCAGCAGTGGCGCAGTCTGTTTCAGGAGATGTTGGCTAGTAAGGACGAACAGCACAATACACTGTTCGCTCATTTGTATAGGGAGAACCGGGGTCTTGATATGCCAGGGAGCGAGGAACGTCTGATAGGCGAGGCTGCGGCTTTTGTGGGTGCTGGGTCATTGACGCCTACCGAGGCCATCAAGAACACGATTTATTTCGTCTTCGCGGACGAGCGTGTTCGCGATCTGGCCGTTACTGAGATCGAACAAGCCTTCCTTTTCGATGATGTACGATTGGAACTGGAGAAGTTGCAAAAGCTTCCGTACCTGTCTGCCATCATTCACGAGTCCTTGCGCCTGGGTCACGGCGTACCTCATCGTCTACAACGCGTACATAAGCAGACATCAATCCTGTACAAGTCACCGACAAGTGGGCTGCAATATCTCGTCCCTGCGGGCACGCCCGTAGGTATGACAAGCAGTTTCGTTTGTGAAGATCCAGCCAAGTTCCCAAAGCCGAGAGAGTTCTTGCCAGAAAGATGGACCCACCTCTCACCACTCGAGCAGATCAAGACCTTCCAGGATGAGATGATGGTGTTCGGGAAGGGAAGTCGGAACTGTGTTGGCATTAACATCGCGTACGCCGCCATGTACACAGTAGTTGGTACTTGGCTTCGTCAATACGGCAATTCCACACGATTGCTCGACGTGGAACGAGCGCGAGATATTGATGTTTCGCATGACTTCTTCATTGCCGGTGTGAATAAAGCAAGCCCCGGTCTCCTCATCTGCCTGGAGAGATAAACCAATCGACAGCTCGCCGTGTTCCTGAGTACGCCTAGTGAAATATGTAGACATGACTTCAGGGTATCGTATCTCGCACCTGTTCCAACAACTGTCCTCCACCATATCCGCTCGTCACGCTCATGCGCAAGAGTCATATAAGACAGCACTCTATATGCTCTTACGCTAGAGTTGCACTCCGAGAGAGGCGTCCTCGTCGGCCAGCGTTGTTGCAACAATGTTTTCAAAGTATCATATCCAGCCCAATACCCCAAGCCGAGACTGCGCTCTCTGTCATCATGAAATCGATCGACAACCCCCTTCTCCGCAGAACGTCACCCTCTCCTGTACGATGTCTTTGGCGATTGGCATACCGTCGCTCGCAAAGAGGCCGGTGAGCAGGTTGAGAGCCAGTAGCACTAGTCTCAAGTGTTCCTTCCACTCCGGCACCTCCAGATCAATGTTGCTGCCCATGGTGCCTGCTAGATAGATGGCATGAACGAGTGGTCGGTGGCTCGGTGAGAGGCTTCGGAGCCATTTAAGAGCCACATCGTACGAAAAGTGTGGTTGGTCATCGCGCATTGTCTCTGGTCGACCGAATTCGAAGACGATGGTGCCGTAGTAGATCGGGGCTGCGGTGCGTCGAGCGAGGCGGTTGAGGGAGAGCTGCCATGGTGGTGTGTAGGATGTGTCTGTAACAACGATCGTGGTCTGGCGCGGAAGTGTAGCGACGATAACATGCTCGAGGATCTGGTCCTTCAGCTCGCCGGGCAGCGCGTTGATCAGACCGCTTAGCTTCAGCTCGGAGTCCATGGTGATGCAATGGTGAATGTTGCTCAGTGGTTCGAGTCTGCGTTGTTACGGTTGTGCAGAATTGATGGTCGAAGTTGGCTGAAGAAGAACGCCGCTGCGACAGGCACCAAGGCGTGAAACTATAAAAGCTGGCTGAGCTTCGTTCAACTTCTGTCCCCAACCATTCACCACCTTGCCTACCACTTCCTGTGCACACACCATCTTCCATCATCATGGCACAGTACCCAGACGACGACGGGAGGCAGCGGCTCATCCCCGAGCATTACACGCCAGGGTACGCAAGGTATGTTTTGCTCGCATCCAGTCCCCGTTCATCCGGGCATCTGCTTACGGCGCTGCTCAGATTTCTCGAACTCCAAGCCAGCGGACGCCTCAACATCAGAGTGCTGACCGTGCCAACGTTGGAAGAGCGCATCCAGAACCTGGCCCAAGAGCTGCAGGACATGATTCTCGACTACACCCTCCTCATCGAGCCCACCACCGTCGAAATCACCGACAGATACCAGCCACCATGGCAGCTGAGCGTCAATCGCCGAACCCGTCCACTTGTCGCTGAGCACTACTACTCCACCAGCACTTTCAGCGACATGACCAGATTACACGATCTTCAGCAATGGCTAGACCGAATCCCGGCGGAGTACGTTCAAATGATCGAGAATGTCGAATTCGGCGTGCGCAACATGCACGACGCAAAGAAGTGGCTTAAGATCTACACACGCTCGTTGGAGCAGCATTGGGGAATTGTGCTTGCCCCTGGCGTCTTGCGCGCTTGGTTCAAGAAGCATAAGCGGAGCGGATCGCCCAGTGAGTGGGTGTATGTCAGCTGGAAGGACGCTGCAGCGCTGGATGATCGAGAGATGCGTGCCGAGAGCTTTTACGCTCACTCGCGCCCGTGGGAGGGACGCGAGGTAACACTCTAGGCGCAGGTGACAATCCTAGCCATCATATAGAGGTACAGCACGAATCGAGAACACAGTATCAGGGCGGAGTAAACCAGTTCCAGTAGTCGTTTCTCCGTGTTGTGCCACAATCTGTCAATGACACCTCCTTCTAGCGTGCAATGACCGTGCTTCCCTCGGGGCAGACGAACGAAATGCCCTTGATCAATGACCTCAGAGAGTCCAGCAAAGAGTGCGCTGTAGTGACGGTGTTGGTGGGTGTGCCCGGTGCACGCTGTTTGGTCTGCCGTAGCCGTTCACTCATAACTGACTTTGCACACAGCATGTCGACTTCGTCTTGCACCTCGTTTCGGTCCACGACAACACCGCAAAGCGGCCAATACAGCATCCTCTGAGCAACGCGACCCGACCGGACTGACCGATTCGCCTGCCCTCTTGGCCCAGGGCTACACACTCCTCGAGAACAACACGACCATCAGTCCAGCATCGTCATCGCTAGCCGAATGCTCCGCCATCAGCACAACGACGGAGCCCACCAGCCCGCCCGCGACTCCAGTATCAACAACAGCCTCGTGGCCGAGAACATGGAGAGTCATCCAGCTAGCTCGACCGACCTTATCATCCGCGCCGAGGGCGACACCGCCGTCAATTCGCCAGCCAACGCCACAGACACCATCACCAGCCTCGCACGGAACGACACGATCGATAGCGCCAGCGACAATGATCAACCATCGCTCGAAACCTTACTCCAGACGCTCCCGCAAGAGCTTCAAGGCGAGATTCTCGCCTTCAAAGTCATGACACCGCCGTCCATCGTCCAGATCGAGCCAGAAACATACCGCCCACCACACCTCCTCCGGATCAACCGTCGCAGTCGTGCCATAGCCGCCGAGCATTACTACTCCCATACGGCGTTCGCCTGCACACACAAGTCTTTCTACCATACCGAATTCATCAGGTGGCTTCGTTCTCTCCCTGCTCAGCACCGCGCCTTGATCAGCAGGATCCAAATCCGACCAATCGTGTATCCTCGAACGAACGCCGCAGAACCATTCAAGGAATGGCAGTTTCGAAGGCTGTGGAGAACAGTGACTGAATTGCCTCGTATGCCTCACCTCATCAGGCATGCCGGGCTAGCAAGCGGAATGAAAAGCTTGGATTCGATCATGCTCGCTGACTGCCCTTTGGAGGAAGAGGGTGAAGTCATTGAGATGGGACTTCTGTCGGGTCCGGAAATCAAGATGGAAATCAAGAAGTTGCACATAGAGCTGGGTATACCAGAGCCGGACGAAGAGGAGAACTAGTAGAGGGAGGCATCTCTGCGGTCGTGGTAGCATGGAAGGCAAGCGGGTCAAAGAGGTGTGGATCGGTGCGGCGTATGCGAAGCGAGCAGCAGGCTGGAAGACAACATAGCCTTGAGAGTATCGGCGAGTAGTATGTCTTGCTCTGTTTGGCGGACGTTTATTGAGCCCAGAAGTGCGCAGATGGTTTTACGCCGGAGGGTGTCCTGGGCCTGGAGAGGTAGAAGGCGACCGGCTTCATATAGCATCGAAGGGTGGAACAAATGAGCCTGAACCACATATAGACCCCATATCTGCTGTTCCTAGAGGCGGAAAGGCTGACCAGTATCCAGACGACTTCGCAGTCTTGCTCTGTGCCCAGCACGAGTCCTTGCTAGAACCTGCGACGAAGTGGATAAGAGACGCAACGTGACGAAAATTTAGTCCGATTGCGGCATGCACAAGTCTCCGACTCCATATCCATCTCTAGACCTGTCAATACCAATGCGCTCTGTGGAAGCACATTGGCATACAGCCAGAGACAATGACCAAGTGGGACTTTTACAGATCCTCGTCAAGCTCTCAGTATGGCAATGGCATGCGTCTGCTATCTTACTTCCGACATTTCGATATATTGCCAGCTCGCAGACCTCCAGCCGATGCGAAACCACGGCGTGTCGAAGTGACAGAGACACTGACGCCTTGGAAACCCCGGATATCAACAGAAGGATTAAGTCGCCACCTGTCAGGCTTGCCTACTTCTCGGCTTTGACCACGGCCCGGGATATTGTATCTCCAGATGCTCTGCCTTCGAGCTTTTGAAGAAACTCGGAGAACAGACGAGACCAGCCAGCCGTTCATATCAAGCGGAACATATTGTTCCTCACACTTCGCTTCTGGGCCACCGGCTTGCCATCCTCGTATTCCACGCCTGCAGCTCCACCTCCGTCCGAGTGTCCGGCCAGCTTCTCCATCAGCTCGGCGTCCGCTTCTGCCACGGTTTTGTGTTTGATTTCAGCTTCTTTCGCGATTTCTTGTGCTTTGATGGCTAACTGCTGGTCATCTTGAGCGGAAGACTCTGGCTTCTCTGAGCTGCGATAGCGGGAGCATGAGGTGAATGGCCTTGTCGAAGACAGTCTCACAGATACAGGAGCAGCCGCGTGTCGTGGAACGAGCTTAGCTGTGTTCATGATGGTGACAAAGAGGCAAAAGGGTTTTGAGATTCAATTTTGCTTAGGACAAAAGGATTGAAATAGTTGTCCAGTAATTACGGACAAAGAAGAAGAGTATCTGACACAGCGAGAGCAGGACAGCATGCTATCATCGATGCCTCCTGCCTTCGGAGTGGGAAGTTGTGAATGTTGTCGTCAGAATGAGGTCCGCCCGGGCCTCAGATCAACGATTCACAACGGAAGTTCTCGTGCGGCCGCATGACTCGGTGCTCCCAGACCTCAAGATTTCGCTGCACAACTTGACTGCATCACGACACTTTACTCCACTACAGCCAAGATGCCCGTCGTCAAAGGAGGAGTCTGGACGAACATCGAGGACGAAATCCTCAAGGCCGCCGTCTCCAAATATGGTCTCAACCAGTGGGCGCGTGTGTCGTCGCTGCTGGCGCGCAAGACCGCGAAGCAGTGCAAAGCGCGATGGACAGAATGGATCGACCCAGGTATTCGCAAGATCGAATGGAGTCGCGAAGAGGACGAGAAGCTGTTGCATCTGGCCAAGTTAATGCCCACGCAATGGCGCACAATCGCACCCATCGTTGGCCGAACCGCGACGCAATGTCTCGAGCGCTACCAGAAACTGCTGGACGAAGCAGAGGCGAGAGAGAACTCGGAATTTGGACTCGCGGGCCCAGATGGAGGTGAGACGCAGGCGCCGAGTGCGGATGATGTCCGAAAGCTGCGACCGGGAGAACTGGATCCAGATCCAGAAAGCAAGCCAGCGCGACCTGACACGATCGATTTGGACGAGGATGAGAAGGAGATGTTGTCGGAAGCCAGAGCACGTCTAGCGAACACGCAGGGTAAAAAGGCAAAGAGAAAGGCAAGAGAGAGGCAACTGGAGGAGAGTAGGAGGCTGGCTGTGCTGCAGAAGAGGAGAGAACTGAAAAATGCGGGTATCAATGTCAAGGTTACCACGAAGAAAAAGGGTCAAATGGACTACAATGCCGACATTCCCTTTGAGAAAGCGCCGGCGCCTGGATTCTATGATACACAGGACGAGATGGCGCAGAACGAGCGGGAGAGGGAGGCTTTCGATCCACGAAAGCAGCAACTGGCAAACAAACGGAAGGGCGAAGGGCAGGATCAGAATGAACAGCAATCGAAGAGGCGGAAAGACGATGGAGGCGCCAGTGCCCATACTGCACACCTCAAAGCGGCACAACAGCAACGACTCAGAGAGGCAGAGCAGAGTAGCAAGCGCAAAGGACTGGTTCTGCCAGCACCACAAGTCAGCGAGAGCGAACTGGAAGATATCGTGAAGATGGGGATGTCGGGCGAGAGAGCACATCAGCTGGCTGAGGGTAGCGAGAACGATGCTACCCGTGGTCTCATCGGAAACTACTCTAACAACATGGTTGGTGCTACGCCACTACGAACCCCTCGAGCAGCGCCGGAAGAGGACCGCATACAGAACGAACTGCGAAATGCCCGACTACGGACAGAGACTCAATCAGCTCTGCTTGGTGGCGAAAATGTGGATCTCGCTGAAGGCGGTACAGGCTTGGAGGGCGTGGCGCCCTCTAAGCAAGTTTTGCATACACCAAACCCTATGGCTACGCCTATGCGCGGCCAGAATGGTGCAGTTGGTGCCACTCCTATGCGAACGCCACGAGATAATTTCCACCTCAATCAAGAAGATGGGTCAATGCAGCTCGTATCACAGACTCCTCGAGACATCCGGCTGGCTCAACAAGCATCGCGGAAATCCTTGCGCGGCAAACTTGCGTCCCTTCCTAAACCACAACAGACTGAATTTGAGCTCGAAGCTCTTCCTGAAGAGCGCGATGAAGTTGCTCATGCCGCACAGGTCGCGGCCGAAGACGCAGCTGTCAGGGATGCCAGAAATGCAGAGTTCAAGCGCGCACAAGATCTCGCCGAATTCAAACGCCAGACCAAAGTAGTGCAAAAGGGATTGCCTCGACCGAAAGTCGTCGATGTGAACGCATTGCTCAAAGCGGCACAAGCTATCGAAGACCCTATCGAACGCAGCATCGCGGAAGAATCTGCCTACCTCATCGCCAACGATGCCAAGAAGTTTGGCGGAGCACATGTCAACGGCAAGCCAAAAGCTATTCAGCCATTCTCTGAAGACCTCATGCAGCGTGCCGAGATGGAAATAGTCCTCGAGATGGGCCAGGATGCTGATCGCAGTCGTTTTGGCCAAGCCTTTGAGCAAGAATGGGAAAAAGCTCACGCTTCAACAATCTTGCCCGGCCTTGCAGGATACGCGGAAGACGAGCTTGACGAAGAACAGCTTCTCACAGAATCCTTCGACAATGTTCAAGAGACTATTCAGAGGGTTTCTGAGAAGGGAAGCGCGCTGGAGAAGAAATTGGCGAAACATCACGGAGGTTATATTTCGAGGAATAAAGTGCTGCGGACCAAGATCGTACAGGCCGCGGAAGCTTTGGAGAAGGTTAAGCTACAGCAGACTTTGTCGAGAGACAAGAGTGTGGCGGAGGAAGCTGCTATGGTGGGCAGGTTGGAGAAGTTGAGGGATGAAGTGGCGTTGGTAAGCCGGAGGGAGCGTGAAGCGCAAGAGACGTTTAGGAGTAGGAGGGAGGAGTTGGAGGGCTTGAGATAAGCTGAGGTGGAATGGATGTGGAAGATTTATATTGCTGCATCCAGCCCGTTCTGCTTTCCGCTCGAGGCACGCAATATGCCAGGTATCTACCTAGGCCTTCAGGTTTCAGGATAAAGACGATGTCTTGTCGTTATTGTAAAGTGTTATCATTCATTGTGCCACGCTTGGCTCTACTCGGTTCATGCACCTCGCCAATGCGATGTGCTTCATTGCCGCCTTTCCTAGACTCCGCAAGAATTGTACTTTCGCTGAGCAGCTCCCATAGCTGGACGGCGAAGCGCGTGCATGCGCACAGCTGAGTTAAGTTCAGCCATCGTGAGAAAGCACTGCTCAAGCGGAAATCGTCTGTTGCCACATTAACTCCGGTAAGGTGTAATGTTGCAGCGAGCCCGGGCTTTGCTTGTAGTCCGCTCCGACCCATTGACGCGAGGAACCTGCAAAACCCGCTGCTGATGCTGCTGTTGTCTGGGATCCTACGCCGACAATCCTCAGTCTTGGCGTCAAATTCTCTTCATCTTCTACCTCAAAGCATCGGCGTCGCGGCTCTGCTGTCCGGCGTTCCACTCCCATCCATTCCGGGAGCTCTCTTCTTCTTTTTCTTCTTCGGCTTTGGTACAACAGCCGGCTTCTGTCCATAGTTCGTCATTTGCAAATAGCTGCCGCACGTCAAGCACGTATTATCGTGCAAAGATGGTTCGCAGAAGATGCTCAGACATATTGAGCATACGAACCCAATGTCCACGATTCGACGATGGCAGAAACATGCAGCGCGGAAGTCGACACCGGAGTCCCCTTCCCCAGGCAGTATTAGATGCCGACGGGCTGCAAGATCGGGTAGATAGGCTTGCATGAGGAATTGGAGGAGTCCGGCGCGAAGTTCTGGTGTCGATAGAGAAAGGTAAATTCCACCTGTTGCGTCGGCGGCTTGTTGGAGGAAGATGGTGTCGCCGGATATTTTGAGGATGTCGATCGGGATTGAGAGGCGTTGGCATGCGAAGATACTGTTCATGATGGGGATGTATTGATTTGCGAGGTCGCCAGACACAGACAGTATGAGGAGACGAGATGTCAGGCCAGAGATGTTGGGACCCGAGCCAGCGGCAGATGAAGCGGAGGCTTCGTTACCGCCAGCGACTGAGGATGGGTCAGAGTAGTTGAATTGTTGAGCTGAAGACGAGCCCGATGGCAGACTCGCAGTTTGTTTAGAGATGTATGCAAGTGCTCGGGTCAAAGCACCCGCCATCATAGTTGCAGGAGTTGACTGGAGTGCATCGGGAGAGGTGCTTTCCACCAGACGGCGCAGGTTCGTGGTAATGGCGTGCTCGATATGAGCAAAAGGTCGATACTTGTTCGCATCATCTGGCGGCCGCACTGGACCTCCACTGCCAGCTGTGCCGTCGTCTGTCATTTCCACATCTTCGCCATTCGAAGTGCCGTTCGCGGTCGCCGAATGTGCTTGTACTGGAGTTGGGTAAAGCCATTCTGCTCGCTCCGAGTGACTTGCTATGACTGCTACGCGGTTCGCATGATTGATGGCGATGTGAGCGTTGATGAACACAAGCAGGTTTACAACAACCTTTTGGAGCGATAGCGAGTCCTCAAGTAACGCCCAGGCGTGAGGGTTTGTGTCCAGGATTATGGTCAACAGGGATGGCGCTTCTCCATCGTCTCGCTGACCACTCCGCCCGGTGGCATCGACTTCGTTCATACTGCCTCATAAACAGTGCGGTGTTGATGCCAAAGTAGTGGATGTTTGATGTGCCTGGCTAGGTGAAGTAAAGCGAGCGCAGACTTGTGACAGAGGCGAAAGTCGTGGGGCGGAAAGGCTCAAAACGCTCCCCGTCCGATGCCCCTACAAAATGAAATGTTGCAGACGACATTCTAGTCCAGAGTCTCACAAGTGCTATCCTGCAAACGTCCTTCTACACCCGAGATTCCGAAGATGGAACAAACTCATGCCGCAGAGAAGCTGCATCCGCAGTGGCTTTTGAGCCAAGCATGAGTAGATTTGCCGACAGTGACGTCCGTCTCGACAATGGCTACTGCGTCCGCACCGCCGTAGCCGCCGGCCCCAATCGCCATTGGTGACACAGCGCCTCGCGGCCTTCAACGCATCGCACGCGCCCGCAATCTCGAAGAAGCCAAGGCTCAATGTCGGACTGCTATGAAGCAGTCACTCCCGCTTGGCCACGATGCGAGTTGAGCTTGCTCGTTCCTTCTAGCGCGGGTTCACCGCTTTAGGACAGTAAAGCCGTCGCCACTTCTGCTCAACTGGAGCTGTACTTTTCTCACCTCGAAAGTCGAGTCTTTCGTGCTCCACCTCCCGTACGGCATTCGAAGATCCAACAAGTGCCTGTTTGCGTCAAGGAGCTATATCGAAGGCACAGCGACAGGACCTGGCCTTCAAACTCGGCACAGCATCTTCACAGTCACCATGAGTTTCAAAGGCAACGGAGGCTCTTCAACTGTGGTGCTGGAGCCAGTAGAGCTTCAACCTGTGCAGCTGAAGAACGCGTCAGATTCCAAACGCCCCTCGCTCTCTGGACGCAGCCTGGCCTCGGCAAGCAAGACCGATGATGAAGACCGCAATGAGACGCTACCCTCACCCACGACCGCGCCCGAGGAGCAAGCAGAAAGATGGAATTTCCCGCGGGTGAATATCTGGAAAGTTAGTTGCACGTTTTGGGCAATGGTGATCATGGGTCTCAACGATGCCACATATGGAGCCATCATCCCATATCTGCAACCTTTCTACGGTCTTGGCTACACCATTGTATCTTTGGTCTTCCTGTCACCTTTCGTCGGCTACACGCTTTCTGCAATTTTGAACAACACTATCCATCTCCGGTTTGGCCAGCGCGGCGTAGCGTTCATCGGACCTTTCTGCCATCTTCTGGCTTACATCATTAATGCTCTGCATCCTCCCTTCCCCGTTCTGGTTATCTCTTTTATCCTGGCTGGCTTCGGTAACGGAATTCTAGACGCAGGCTGGAACGCCTGGATCGGAGCGATGGCAAATGCAAATGAGGTGCTAGGCTTACTGCATGCCTTCTACGGCCTCGGCGCCACGATAGCACCTCTCATTGCCACCACAATGATTACCAAGGCCAATCTGCCATGGTATTATTGGTATTACTGTATGATCGGATTCGCAGCTATAGAACTTGTTGCATCTGTTCATGCTTTCTGGCACGAGTCCGGAGCCAAGTTCCGCGAACGCCACGCGCGTACTTCCGATGCGAAAGGCTCAAGACTACGTGAGGCGATAGGGAAGATGCCCGCTGCAAGAGTCACCTGGCTTTGCTCGATGTTCTTTCTCGGCTATGTTGGCGTTGAAGTTGCGCTTGGAGGCTGGATTGTCGAATTCATGATCAGAGTCCGTGACGCAGCAGAGTTCGCAGCAGGAATGAGCGCAACTGGATTCTGGCTTGGTATGACCGTTGGCAGAGTTGTTCTTGGCTTCATCACACCTCGAATCGGTGAGAAGCTGTCAATCATGGTACGTGCTGCATTAGTCCCGCGTGTGCTCACCCGCGAAGACTGATTTTTCTGCTTAGATCTATCTCCCCATCGCCATCGGCCTCCAGCTCCTGTTCTGGCTCGTCCCCCAATTCTATGTCTCCACTGTTGCCGTTGCGCTTCAAGGCTTCTTTCTAGGCCCCTGCTTTCCAGCAGGTGTGGTCGCATGCACAAAGCTGCTTCCAAAACATCTCCACGTTAGCGCTATTGGATTCGCTGCTGCTTTTGGCGGTAGTGGTGGAGCCATATTTCCCTATGCTGTTGGCGCGATTGCGCAAGCAAGAGGTGTTCAAGTCTTGCAACCCATCATCCTGGCACTTATGGTGGTCATCATCATTCTCTGGGCCTGTCTGCCAAGGATCAACAAGAAGAGGGACTGAGGTTGGAGCATTGAGAAAGGCGGGAGTCAAACGCAATACTCGTTAACCCAAGATTCACGAAGTAGTCGAAGTATGCTCGACGACAGGCACATGGTATGTGCGTCTCGTGTGATATGCAGATCATGATTGTTGACTGCATGAAGATATGGCAGAATCCACATATGATCATCGCAAAAGCACGGAAGAGCGTAACGTGCAGTATCCTTCTTGCATACCACGCATGCATTTCGAAGCGAGCAATCTTTTCGTGCAAATGCACCATTCGGCGATCGAAACCTATAACCGCCTGTTGATCCAAGTCTCGTCCTACAGAACATGCAAGTGAGTGCGGTCTGCCACCCACACTGCCTCAGCACTCCGTTTCTGATTCTTCGTCTTGATAGAAAGTCATACTGCTCACCACATCTACACGGTCGTCCGAGATCTGATCAGGTCTCAAGCTACCCGATATTAGTTCGAGGCCGATGGAATCAAGGTCAAGACTCACCCGCTCGCTTAGCTGCCGTTCGTTCATCCAGATCCGCTGCTCCTCCACATAAGGGCGTCGTCGGAATAGTAGCCAGTACGTCCTTAGCACATTCTGAGGAACTCCGGCACCAATTTCTTGCAGCTCTCGGTGATACTGCTGCAGAAGCTTGCGCTCAAAACGTAGCGCCGCGTGGCTTATGGCATCCGGGCCCTGGATAAGCACCTCCATTTGCCCGCCATCTTTGACTCGTAGCTCGGACAGCTGATCCCGCTGTTGTTGTGAAAGGGTCTTGGCCCATATCTCTAGAAGTTCCATCGACTGGAACTCGAAGATGGCCTGAGAGTAGTAGAGGTCGGAAGCCTTGCGTCTGGTCAAGCGATTCAGGTTTAGCTGCCATGGTAGACGGTATTTGCTGTCGTATGGCACGACTCCCTGACTCTCACCTAGGAACGATTCGATGCCTTGCAATACGGTATACTCGAGGATCCTGTTACTGAGCTCCGGTGGAAGATCCTGAATCCTGTCTCGTAAACTGTGAGCATCCATCATTGCTGCTGGACAGACGGCAGCCTGTGATGCAGAGTTGGTATAGGTATTTGAGATGTCGAAGACCGCTTCTCGGCGTCAGAGATGTGGTGGAAGAAAAAGAGAAAGCGAGCTAAATTGTGGTAGGTTACTGAGCTACGTCTTGGCACTACCATGCGTAGCCTCGAAGTGAACTTAAGGTTTGTGGTCAACCGCTCGGCTATGAGGTACAGTATTGGCAAAGACTTACGGAACGAGTCTGACATCATGCCTTCACCTTCCAATGCAACCAACGAAGTGTCTCGAACCATTTCTTTGAGCAGAGACGCTACACCTTACTGTCTCCTTCGGACCGGACGCTGTCAAATTTCGAAGAAAGCCCTTGAGACCGCTGCAATGATCGAAGATTTCAGTGGTACACAGTGGTTTGTGCGCGACTGCAGTCGACACCACAAGTATCTCGACAAAGCCAAAGACTTCCAGTCGGGATCGTGCATTATTCCACGTCAGTCGTTCTTTGTGCACGGTCTATTTGCAATCTGGTTCTGAACCAGAAATGTTTGCCATGTGGCTTATATAGCCGTGCAGTGACAGATCTTTTGGAAAGGGCATCAAGAACCACCAGCAAATTTGCGTCATGGCAAGTGGTCGACGATCTCAAGCTATGAAACCCAGTGGGGATGACCACATATCTGGTTCTTCTTCGCTGCCTCCCGTCCTTCAGAAGCACCCAACCAGCATCGAAACCCCAGATCAAGACCGAGCAACTCGCCTGGAAGACGACGAGAGCTTCTCAGACCGTTCTCAAGATGAAGCCGATGACGAAGAAGGGAAAGATACGTGTATCGTCCCCAAATCAACATCTATCCTGGTGACCCACCACACCAGAAGACAGGTGATGCACAAGAAATCTACGACAAGGCCGGACAGCTCCAAGAGCAGCAGAGTGCGGAGAATACAGAAGAGTCGTCTTCCAACTCCTGGCAAAACTATGAATACAAGGCCTCGCTAACCTACAGCTCCATCACCGAAGCACGCGAAGGTCGTTCTGGCGACAAAGTTGTACCGGATTCTGGATCCGATGATATCACTGCGATCAAGAACGATCTTCTCATACAGAAATGGGTTGTCCGGCGCATACTGAGCGCTTGTCTCAGCTCATCTATCGCGCCGTACAAGCTGAATGCCTCCTTCGATGAAGCAGAGTGGAAAATGTGGAATGAGAATCTGAAGAAAACAGTGAAGGAGAAATTGGAAAATGATTCCAACGAATCAGAGCTCACGGCTTGGCTTCTCCTCGATGAGATCTTCATGGTACAAACGTTTGGCATCACGGGATACACCGCTCGCATCGGTGAGAAATATTTCGAGAAAATTCCATGCTCACAACGCATCGACAAAGTCGTCTCTATGATTGCGGTAGGCCCATGCACCGACGTCAAAGATGTACAATCAGCCGTCTCCAACTAACTTACTGATCCAGGACTATCCGATCATCGCAAAAGATTTGCTGGAGGGTCAACGCCGTGAACTCCTGGCTGCAGCACCTGAATATGTGGCCGAGCAAAAGTACCATCACAAGAAGAGTAACACCGCAAGAAAGAAGGCGAAGAACGCGCAAGCTCAAGCTAGTGCACTCAAGAACGGGCAAGCCTAAAGATCTTCAGAGAAGCAATAGGCGCTTTCAGAGGAGATGCATGGAAAGGAATTGATCAAGGGCTTGACGGAAGGAGTACATGCGGTTGTGTCTCGATGTGACTCTCTAGCAATGTCATCCCGCTTCGTTAAACCAAGAGGTAGAGACCTTCTCATTCTTGCAGAGAAGGATAGGCTTGCATGGGAGACACAGTAGCATCTCAAACGGTGCAAAACAGCTGACTCGTGCCGCTTCATCACATTAGGGAGCAGAGACCTGCAACATTTTGCGGAGAAAGATAGGCTTCAATGCAAAATGGATCATCACTCAAAACAACTCTCTACAGCACCATCGGGGTCGAAGGTAAGCAAAGAGGCATTGAACACCATGAATCCTGCAGAGAAAGGTACAAATCGATGCAAAGTAGAATCACGTCTCAGGAACATCTTTGCCACAACATCTGGCCTAGAGGTAAGCAAGGCGGCCTCGAATGCCTCCGATACTTAGAGAAAGATGAGCTGTAACGTGGGATTGAAATTAAGTCTCCGGCGATGTTCTACGGCACAATCGTCTACTTTGTTACGCTAGGGAGCAGAGACCTTCGAGTTTCCCCGGAGAGAGGTACGAAATGCACTCGCGTCTCGAACAGATCTTTGCGGTAGCATCTGGCCTAGAGTCAAGCACAAGAGTAGTCAATGTTCGTTTGCGTCAGAGAAAGACAGACTGTAATGCAATATGCATTGTCGTCTCAGACAGATCTCTGCAGCATCATCCAGAGAAGAGTGAAGCAAGGGGGCTGTAACAGCTTTGACTGGTCCAGAGATAGAGAAGCTCGGACGCAAACTGCGGTCGTTCTCAGACAGACCTTCCAGTCATCGCATGGACGATGGTAATATCAGGAGGCAGTGAAGGACTCAAATGATCCAGAGAGGTGCAAGCTTGAACATGAAATGTCGTTGCTCTCAGGCAGATTTCTATATCACCGCCTCAGCGAGTGATCAGTTAAGAGGCAGTCAGGGCTTCAAATTCATTAGGGAAAGACGGACTGGATCACGAAATGAGTTCACTCTCAAAAGGATCTCCAGTTCACCATCTAGACGAGAGGGAAGTAAAGCGGCAGAGATGGGCTCTCAAAATTTAGAGAGGAGATGGACCCTAAGTTTCTCGTGCGTATTGTATTCGCATCCTGGACAAATCTCAATAGCACCTCCTGGATGGAGGGTAGACATAGGAGCAGTGAGCCCATCGAATAACCCAGAGAACTCATTAAGTGAGTAAGATCGCCCTAGAAATTCAGAGCGTGGTAGATTCTATCGCTGAGTACAATCGCTTCTCGGACTAATATCTACACCACGATGCGAGCCGAAGGCAAGCAAAGAGGCAGCCATTGCTTTCAACAATTCAGAAGTTACCTACGATGGCTATTCGAAAAATATTCTAATCGCAGAGTACAATCGTGTTTCAGAGAGATCTGTGTACCACGACCTGAACCAAAGGCAAACGAAGAGGCATTCAGAGGCTCAAACTATTCAGAGATCGCGCCAAATAACCTTTGAGAAGATGTGTGCTATCGTATAACACTACCGTGTCTCAGAATTATGTCTATTGCACCACCTGAATCGAAGGGAGACGAAGAGGCAATGAAAGCAGCTGAATATTCAGAGAAAGTTTGCAACGATTTTAACATCGACAAATTCAGAGGCAGAGTACGATCGTGTTTCCGAAACATCTCTATAGCACGATCTGAACTAGAGGCAAGCAAAGAGGCAGTCAAACTATCGATCGATCTAGAGAAGCATTAAAAAGTTTCGATATAGACAGATTTGGGAGCAGGATCCGATTCAATCTCCGATATGTTTATATAACAACATCTAGGCAAACGGAAAGCGAAGCAGCAGAGAAGATCCAAAGCGATTCAGAGAGCGCTTTAAAGGATTTCGACATAAATGAATTTCAAGGCAAAAATTACCTGTGTTTCCAACAGATCTATATCGCGCGATTTGGAATTAAAGCAAGCAAAGAGGCACTAAAAGTCTTTGATACTTCAGAGAGTACTTCTGAAAAATTGACATAGACGAATTTCAAGGCCAAAAATACCTGTGTTTCCAACAGATTTCTATAGCACGATCTGGATCAAATGGAAACCAAGTAGCAGAGAAGATACAAACCGGTCCAGAGAGTGCCTCAGAAGTTGGACATAGACAGATTTCCAAGCACAATATACTCGTGTTTCCAACAGATCTCTCTAACGCGATCTGAATAGAAGGGCTGTAAGGAAGCAATGAAAGCCCTCAAAAGTTTAGAGAGTGCCTCTCAGAAATGAGACATAGACAAATTCTAAGGCAAATGTACCTATGTTTCCAACGGATCTCTATAGCACGATTCGGGTGAAAGGTAAGCAAGGAAGCAGAGAGAGCCTGAAGATATCCAGAGTGCCCTAGATACTTCGGACATAGTCTAAATTCCAAGGCATATGTACTCGTGTTTCAGAGGGATCTCTTTAGCACGATCTGGACAGAAAGGAAGCAAAGCGGCAACGAGAGCGTTCAGTATTTCAGAGAAGAATGATTTCAGGGCAATCAGACTGCCTACTTCTACGAAGGATCGTCTCTATACGACACCCTGCTTCAGGCTACTACAATCGGATAAAGTGAGTGAAGTAGTAGAAATGTAGACACCAATCGGTTGTACAAGATTGAGCACGATGCGAGACGTATGTGAATTGCAACATAAATGCTTTTTGTAGTAACTATCTCCAAAAATGTCGACTTTGCGAAATGTAGAATACAAACCCACCCTCGGGTCAGATATCGAAGCGAAGATGTCGAGTATCTATTATACAAGAAATCGGCTCAGAACTTTTCGAAAAATGCAGCAGTCTACCAGTATTCACTCATACTCATCGATCGGCTGATTCCAGTCGATGTTCCCATTTCCTCCCGAGTACGACGTGGTGCCCCATCCATACGATGGCTGGAAAGCCGGCATAAGACCGGTTGCGTACCGGGAGGATGACTGAGCAGCTGGACCAGTCTCGTACTGGGACTGAGAAGATGGCATCGTGAATGAAAATTCACCAGTGTTCACCTCATTACCAGCTCCAAAATAGCCTCCTCGAGACCAGTCTACAGCCGAGTCATGTCTGGCCAGGTTTGCTCCGTAGTTCTGACTGTTGCTAGCCATGTCTTGGAATGTAGCGGGAGCAGGACCCGGCGCAAAATTGCTGTAGGTTTGCTGAGGGAGACATTGAGTGAATGGACGATAACTCGGCAGCAAGGATGGAGTCTCGTGATTCTGTTGACCTGAAGCCATTGGGGAAGAAGCCGGGGACGGGTGTCGTGCAGCCGTTCTGCGCTTTTTGGCGGGCTTTTCGGTAGGCTCCTCTGTGGGTTGAGCGGCATTGTTCTCTGCATTGCGCTGTCTTGCCGTCTTGCTTCGTCGCGCGTTCGACTTCTTGAAGCTGTACTTTTCGGACCTCATGACCTCGGGCGCGCTTGCAATTCTCTCGAGGTTCTTGCCCTCCATCACATCTTTGGCCACCGGAGCGCAAGTCTACAGAATCTTGTTAGCAATTGAATCAGACCGGTAATCTTGTAGAATCACTTACGCTTAGCACACGACAAATTTGCCCAAGGCGGTCAGAGCATTTCATGCCAGAGTACTGCGCTTTGACTGCGCGGAAGGTGGGCGCCTTCCAGAAATCGACGTGCCATCCATACTCGTGGAGGTAGTAGACCTCTTGCTATGCGGTTGGTCAGCATGTGGTTCAGAATAGTAGTACGAAGGGCACATACCAGCAAAAACCGTCCCATTCTCTCAGCCTGGCGTGAGAGCCGCTTGGACTGCTTGTCGATAGCCCTTGTCGACGTCTCCTTCTTACACCTCTGGATGTAGGCTTCCCATTCCTGATCCGTGGTGTTCGAATCTTCCGGCTTGATATGATTATATTCCAGCACCTTGATCAAGGATTCCAGGATACTAGTCAGATGAGGAGCCTCTCTGTTTCTCACTGCATCGAGGTCGTCAATTTGTGGTGCACAGACTGTACGACCGATGGGGTCTGCGCGTGCGTCGTCGAGACTTGAGAAGTAGCGGTCCTCGATGTATTGGTCGGCCATGATGGATAACACAGAGGCCGGAAGCCCGTTCATGAGACCATCATCGTCGGCAATGTCCAGACCATTGGTCTGCACACCAGAGAAGTCCATGTTAATACCCCTAAGCCTTTACTTGCTGCTTCAGACTTTGAGAGACATTGCTGCAGATGTCGGAAGATGTTGAGGTTGAAGTCCAAGGTGAAGTGGTCTGCAATGGTCGGTTTTGTGCTATGCGTGCGCTTCGATGCATGTGTGGTGAACACAGGCTCCATGAATGCAGATGCTTCATCTGCTATCAAATGCTGTTCTTGGCCACTCTGTATACACATGTGTTGCTTGTGATTGTCGGATTCTGCCAGCGGTCTACAGCAAGTAGACACCGATGGGGTGAACAACATCTGCTCAAGGCACCTGTGACAGAGCACATGTCTCTAAACGATGTTCGTAGCAGTGACTTTGATGCCAAGAGTCTGATGAAGGAGGCTGGAAGTGACTCCAGTATTGTCACAGGCCAGCATTGTTGCGAGAGTGGGTGAACCGTCTGTTTTCAGTCCTGTGAAGTCGACAAGAATACTGCATCTGCCAATCTGCGATGAATAACATCGATTCAGATGCCCTAACAGCTGTGAATTCATCAGCTAGGCATGGCTTCGCAGGAAGGTGCCTTATGCCAATCCAGTGACTGGAGAGAACAGCACTGAACTCCACCACTGCTGAATATAGAGGTGCGGGAGGATGCAACGACTATACGATAAACTGCGTATACAATCGCAGGATGGATATTGTCAAAAAGGGAATACTTCTAGCAAGACCTATTGGCCCTCCGAGGCTTCTGATATGCGAGTTGAACCATTGGATGCTTGTTTGCTCAATGAGCAAAACGCAATTAGCTGTATTTGTCAGGTTCTTGATGAAGCAGTACACTCTGCGAGTCGTCGAATATTGTAGAAACGCTTCGCGATGGTGCTGTTCGTCGTGCGTGGAACGTAACAGTACGAGTGATCCTCAAGCTGTGAGACTGTCAGGCCTTGCAAATCAATCTTAGTCCTGGTATATCTGGAGTTCGTGGGCGTATGCATGGCAGTTCGAGTCACGAAAGGTCGTTGGTGAATACGCGCACAATTGCAGTTCTATGCGTGTCATGACCAGTCGAATATTCATGCAGCACGGTGCCAGTTCTGCAAAACTTGGCGAGATTGATTACGATTGTCCTAAAATTCGCTGTAGCATTCGGATCTGACGCGCTGATGTCGTATTTCCATCTCAATGCACGTCTGCAATGCTTCTCGGCCGGCGGAAGCATGAAGCACGAAAATCTGACCAAACTCATGGTGAAGCTAGTCCTGCACTACGGGTTTTGCGTATCCGGAAAAAGGTGAAGACTTTTCCTGACGCTTGTCTGCAAGCAATGCTGTGAAATGGCGGGAAGGGCAAGGCAGGAGCCTCCATGCGAGGACCTATATTGTTTTGCGTGTAGCTTGCAGAGGATGGACTTCGAGGGCGTTGGTTGACTGGTCACTGGTGGATGGCGCGCTTAGGGTTCATGTATTCCGTCCTCGTCTCCTGTTAAGTTGGCTGCGTTGATGTGGACCGCAAATCCTGCCTAGGGCCAGGATTTCAGCCACCAGCCGACGCCCCATGCCTCCGGTTCAAGCCGCTGCGGCACATGTCGAGAGCATTTGCAACTGCGACGGCCGTGAAGACTCTCGAGGAGTATTTTGAGGTTGGCAATGTCCAAGAGTAAGAACGGCAGCGTCGTTTCCTACTTCGTATAGAAGAGCATCGTCAGCGGACAGAACTCCGACCATTGTTGCCGGTCGCGCTGGGCCAACGGCGAAATGTCGATCTGGCGCAGAGCACAACTCTGTATGATATTGCAATATGCAGATGCGGCACGATCGAGTGCGGCAGATACTCCCGCACGACGAGTAAAGTGCCGAAGATGGGACCTAGCTCCGATCGCTCAACAGCGGGCTGAAAGCCTCAACGACGAGCGCCATCGCCAGATCGCGACGAGGTGGTGGTATGTAATAAGCACGTCGCGCTGAAGAGCAGGCTGCAGAGCAGACCGCAGAGGTCTTCGCCGGCGGCTGTGCCCGTGACGGCCAGCCCGAGGCATTGCCGCAGGTCGTCACCACCCGGGCAGCGACGGCGGGCGTGGCGGCGTGGTGTTGAGGGTGAAACTGTCGCCGGGCGTTGTTGTCTCGCAGTCGCGGCGGCAGGTCCATCCCAGCATCACACAGCAGACTGCCGCTCCAGCATGCATGGGCTTCCCGCGCAGTGCTCGTGCTCGTGCTTCGTGTCATCACACACGCGTTCTCGACAACGATCAGCTCGAGCTCCAGACGTGGTGGTGGGGTGGGCGCGAGCGCGATGCGGCCCGCCGCAGTTTGTGGATGCTCATGCTCATCCCACAGGGCTTCGACTTCCGCTCGGCTTGCGAACTTTCCCACCAACTTCACTTTACAACACAACACGGAATCCGCACTCTGCCCCCTCTGTCGCCCCGAGTGTCTCGCCAGTCGAGACAGTGAGTGGGAGCACACCTTCTGGCAGAGCCATGGGTGATTAAGTCGCCTTACAAGGTAAGCCCGTCTCCAGAGCCGCATTCAAGCCCTCGTCCCACTGCGAGTCACCTGCCATGAGGGCCAAGCACTTGGTCAGAAGCACTTTGCACGACGAGCAAGCGCGTGAGGCATATCGGCCTTGCACTACGGACTCCCTCCCAGCACAATGGACCACAAAGCTGCCCAGTACCTGGTTCGACCAACAAACAACCCACAAGTCCCTGCCGACAACACACGGATAATAGACTTCCCATCACCCGAAGCATGGCCGAGCAACCACAATCCTTCCGCGATATTTCGAGCTTTTCCCTTTCTTGAAATGCACTCAAACATGAATTCTCGGTCTCTGACACAGAGCGCTCTCCGCTCGCCACCCACCTCGCGCACATACCTCTGATCACGATCACCACTTCTGACACGCTGAGAAACAGACCGCCGTCGATATCGACAGCGGAGAACGAAAACATCAACAGACCCAATACTGCTGTTGCATTTACTTGGGCGGGCTCATTCGCAGCGACCCCCGCTATTTCCCGACCAGCAACACGGCCAACATATCAGAAACCTGCCAGTACTTCGGCCATACCAACTCACATCAGAATCACCGCCATGTCCCAAGCGCACTCAGGCCTAGTTCGGCGAGCTACACAGGCAGTTTCCCAGCACCTCGGAGAAAGTAGCTCTGCACCAAATGCTCCGACTCATTGGCATGACGCGCACCACCGACAGTACCTGCTAATGGTATGGGACAAGACCGTGGAACTTGCTGCGACATCGAGCAAGTACCCGCAATCGAGCTCGTCTCATCTTCACTCAACCTACGTGACACTTATCCGGAGATTCCCCGATCTGGAACAAGGGACTGTGCCTCTCACAACCGACTGGATGGAGTATGTGCTCGGCGTGGCATTGCGGCGTCCGTTCTGCACAGCTGAGAGAATGGGTCGATGGGAGGTGCTGGCCTCCAGCGGTGGCGCTCGAGGAACCTGGGGTCCTTGGTGAACTTAGGAGAGCTCTGATTGTCATTGGGAGTTTTCAAGGCGCAGCGAGCGGGCGAGGCCGTATGGAATGGTCTCGTGCTAGTGGGAGCCCACCCATTATCCGACAGCACTACATTTACTTCGATTTTTCAACATGCATGGCGAAATGGAGGCATAGCGTTGTCACTTTTTAGACGCTGCTCATGGGGTTCTTACTCGGCGCAACAAAGAAAGCATGATTTACATGAGGACATGAAAGGCTTATGAAGAATGAATTCTCAAACGGGCTGTCAATTAAGACGAAGCCCGGCTATGAAAGGCATAGTTTTCAGTAGAATGATGAAGAGAGATCGAGAATATCTCGCACTAAATCAGATGCCTGAGAGCCCCCTTCACAGTCTGTCCACTTCCCGCCATCTCGAATGCATCGAATCTCGTTGTTGAGGCGAACAGTACAGCTTTTGGTAACGCCGACTGATGCTGAATGGTTGAAGCTAGCCTGTGGAAGTTGTCATTAATGGGCTGCTGACAACATAGAGTGATGCCAGTACGTACCTGCAGCTGCTTTACGGCGAGCTCGCCGTCGTCGTTGCTGGTGCATTTGTTGACACGTTCAAAGTCGATACCATGCTCCAGAGCACAATCTTCCAGCAGAGCCCTCTCTGGGATCTTCTGATACTCTCTCGTCAAACACATTGTGAATCCGAGGTAGATCTATCGAGCACATTGTCAGCATATCTCGCATCGTGCCAGAAAACATCAATATGACTGGGGGCTTGTGGCGAAATTCGCCACGCACAACCCGCAGGCTAAGGCAAAGCCCAGAAGAAAAAGTCGCTCAACTCACCTTTGGATCCGGATACAAATGCGCAGCACACAACTCAATAATATTCCCCAAACACTCCTCCTGCCCATGCATACACTTCACCCCATCATCATGATCCGTAATCGACCCAATATACGACAGGCGGAAATCCACTTTATCGGAGACTTTCTGCATCGCGGGTAGAATCAAATCGTGCAAACAGTCTTTTGCATCGGGGCATTTGGACATGATGTGAGCTTCTAGTGGCACTCGAGTAAGTCCATCATAGGGCCAGGAAGAGTCATCATCGAAGGTGTCGAATGTGATCAGGACCATCATCAGCGCCATGAATGTGAGGAGGAGACCTGTGACGGAAAACATGATGCGTTTGTGCCAGGTGCCGCTGGTTGTGCGGGACCAGGCTCGCATGTAGCGGCGTTGGGCGGCGAAGACATCTTGTTGGAGTTCGGAGAGGGAGCGTTCTGTCTCGGGTTCGGTGTCTGGCGGTGTGAGTAGAGGCTGCTTTTCTGTGATTTGAGAGGCCATTTCTGATGATTGTGATGATTGCACTGGTGGTTGCAGGATGCAGAGATAAAGCTGCAGGTCGTCAGATGTTGGAAGTGGCGACTGAATACAGTGGTACGGACAGGGATGGTGGCGAGCTGCTCGGAACGTCGGCGCCAATGAATCGGGGTTAGCGTTCTTTTGTCGTCTTGACGACTTCACGGCTTTGTTGAGCAACGATTCATCGTTCAAGCTTGCATGAATCACGATGGTGCTGATGCACAGCTGGAGACTAACCGCCCGGACTCACACATCGAAATCATTTTGGCTAAATTTGTGTAGGGTCATACCACAAGTATCATAAATGCAGTTACATTGCACTGCCTAGTTGCCAGAGTCTGCTTCCCGAGTCGCATCAGAGATCCGCTCCATAATCAATACTGGCCAAAAGAAGATCCAAAACTCCAGGAGCTGCAATCCACAATGCTCCACCGACCGAGATCGGCTCCTCTCGCAAGCCGATGGTACCTTCTCCAAAATCTGAAACCTGATGCTACTATACAATGTCCTAAGTGTGCTAGTGAGCTTGCGCTTCGCTTATCGTGAAGTTTCCTCAGTCGGATCGTCTTTCGAAAATTTGACGAGCAAAGCTTTACTCGTCCTTGACCCATTTCGTCATCTCCTTAACGACTTTCTTGCGGATCTCGAGGTCCTTCTCGACGACTTGAATCCTGGCCTTGGTTCTGGTGATAAGGTGCTCATCCAGGATGTGCTTGTACTCTGCTCGCTTCTGAAGGTCGCGAAACTTCTGGATCTCGTCGTGCTCTAGATGAAGTGCTTTCTCAGCTTCTTTCAGCTTTGAGTACCAGACCTTCTTGTCACGCGACAGGATGTACCTGATGGTCGTGTCGTTGTCTCTTGCGCAGCTTACGATTTCCTCCATTCTCTGCTTGTTATGGGTATTTGGCATAGCTTTGCCTGGTTGACGCTTGAAAGCTTGGGCATATTTCTCCTTGAGTCGCGCCTCGACTTCGACTTTTGGGAGCCACTGTTTGAACTCTTCCAGCCAGTATTTCTCCTCAGCAGCGTCCTCAAGGTCGATGATATCCGTGTCTTGCTGGATATTGTTACCATCGTCAGATGGTGGAGAAAGAGCAAAGGCCTGGCGAGCAGGCTGCTCGACCTCGAACTCATCTTCGCCCTTGATATCGTGCTCGGCAAGCCGACTGCGCTTCGATGGACGCTCACCATCCGAAGCCTCGTCTTGCACAAACAGCGCATCGCTGCCATGTGGTCCGCTCATCACAGAGCCAGAACGTCCGAAAGCGCCGGGGTTGAGGAAAGACTCAATCATGCTGGACTTGGTGTCGAGATAGATCTGCTTGCAGATACTGGTATGACTTCAGAGATGTTCGAGTTGCGAATCTTCGAGCTGTGGGCGGGCAGACTTCTTCTTTGATCTGGAAAGTCCTCATTAGCTCTACCGCTCGACGAAGACGAGCATTTGCATGACTCTGGGGATGTTGCGTACTTGTTCTGGTTTGCGGACTTCAAATGTCGGGGATTATGGCGACTGTTACTGTCGGCGAAGGGACTGCTTGCAAGTTTGAGCTGGCCGAAGCTGCAGAGTTGCTCTTGTGATGGGATGGAAATTTGCTAGAAGCTGAAGAGTCAGTACCTGTTCATTCGAGGAGTGGTATGATAAGCGGACCTTCGAGCGGAGCTCAATGCGACGTTCACGATTCCGGACTGAGCGTGTTCTGCACCACTTGTCGCGCTGTTTGTCGCATTAGCTAGGACCAACGTGAGAGACCCAAGATTGAAGTCAATGACACACGAGAGTGTCACATATTTCTGGAATTGGGAAGGTATTCAGACCAACATCACTTACCAGCAACAAAGTCCTTGTCGACTTTGCCCCAAGATGAGCAAGAGAGGACCTTTGAGCCGTGTGATGTGTTTGGCTTTTCTGTGAAGGGTCCAGGTAGAAAATGGTGTGACAAGATCGGGGCTTTGTGTTTGTAGTTGGGGTCAATGTGTGTGTGTGTAATGTTGAAGAATGGGCGGCGAAGGGAAGCCCCCTTTTATGCCATTTCCGACTGGCAGATGCATCACACATGCGCTCAGTTGCGCATTCTATCACACACCTCATTTGCAAAGAAGGTGCGCCCAACCTCACTCAGCGGATCACATGCAATGAGATTCTGAGATGAATTTCATTGCGGGGGCTGCTCATGCCATTTCCGCAAGCTACTCATCAGACTTGTGTGCCAGCCCGGTGAATGCAGACCACAGAGTGTGATTCCGAGAATGTTCGGATGAATGCAACACACTAGCCAGTCGTGATCCTCAAGGACAAATATTGTGCCCCGGCGACTAGTGAGTACAGAACATGCACCTTCTCTCTGAACACGGATCGAATAGCGTGAAGTAAGGGCAAAATTCGCGTGTCCGGCCTTGAAAAATGGTGATGAGTGTTGAATGGCAGCCTATCACACCTCACTTTGGCAAGCTATGCCAGTACTTGCTCGTTCATTCACAGCCAGATCGATCGCGGTTTGAGGTCAAGTGCGCTAGCTTGCTCTGATCGTTTTCGCTGCGCGTTCACCCCCAAGGCGGACATCCACAGCAACACAGGCATCTTCACCATCCAGCTCTTCGACAAAGCTATAGAGCTCTTCAAAACAGTCATCCAGCATTATGAGTTCCAGGAAACAATGCCCCGTCTGTCGCTCTCAGGTTGCGAGCTTCAGAAGCTCTCCAAGCACATGCGTTAACCAGAGAACCAAACAAGCCATCCAGCACAGGGAAGACGAACGTGCCTGCAGTGAATGTTGGGAGCTGTACCTCAGCATGCAAGTCGAAGAGAGTCCAGCGATCTATTTCTCGCACTCTGGAGACCATATGACAAACATTCAGTGTATGTTCTGTCCCAGTCCACTCATGAGAAGTGCCCTGGAGCAGCTGTCTCACTCCGATACTGTCACCCGGTAAGTCGCCAAGCTGTCGAGATTGACATTTCGTGTCTCTGATGGGTGTGAATAGATACGATACAAAGAGATTCCAGAACACGAGACGGAAATGTCAAGCTCGATGTCAAGGCGTAGATACTCCTTTCCAGCACTTCGACCGGGCGATAGAAGGCCGTATCTTCAGCTGCGAAACGTGCAGCTTCGCAACTTGCGTCGACTGTGATCGTCCAGAACATATCAGAGAGACCTGCGCGCAATACCAGCAGCGTATGAACGACGACCTTGTACGCGTAACAGCCGAAGCAGTCACTCGGAAGAAAGATCACTGTCCAAACTGCAAAGTCCCGTATGAGCACATCAAGAACAGCTGCGGCTACGCCATATGCTCGAGCGGTGTGGCCGAAGTTCCCGGCGGTTGCGGCTTTCGCTTTTGCAGCGGCTGTCATATCCCGTGGGTCGGCGAAGGCAGTGCCTATCTCGGCGGCAGGCCTCAGCATTTGCCCTCTTGCAAACACCACTTCCAACTTTGCAAGGCATGCAATCGTAAAGAGCATCCGGAGGAGACATGCGAGGAATATCTGATCCGGCTGCGGCCGATTGCAGATGCAGAGGATGCGAAGCACAAATCTGCGCCTGGCGAAAAGCATTGGGAGACTGGCCACGGAACCAAGAATCGATTCGAGATGAGCTTGACATATGTCGAGAGAGAGCAGCAGAGGAAACAGCGCCAGAAGGCAGGTCGGAAGAGAAAAGCCGAGGATGAGTAGAGTGTGTTCAGGCTTGCAGTATGACCAAGCTGGGTGAGGCAATAGAAGCTGGATTGGCATTGTGTCCCGCTATTGCAAATTGCAATTGTGGCCATGTCGTTATCGTGGGTACTGGATCCCCAAAATTTATACGAAGCTCTTTGGTCAGCAAAGCAGTCAATATATCAAAGTCATGCAGACACCGCCAGCGCCAACGCTAACCCCAAATACACATCGATCATCTCATAACCTGTCGTCTCATTATTGCACCATGGCATCGCCAGCGGCCTGCGCTGTGTCGGGTCCGTCCAGACCAATTGGTATCGTGGCTGGCAAATCTGCCTTGGCCTCTCTTGCCAATGCTTCCGCCCAGGCCCTGCCTCGCACAAGCTTCCGTATCTTTGCCTCTGACCGCTGTCCTCTACTCTCAAGTATAGCCTTGTTCACACTTGTAGCCACCTTCTCGCGCAGCCTGAGGTCCAACAACTCTTTGAACTCCTGCTGCATCTTATCAGGAGGGAATATCATAAGCGCCATAGTCCGTTGAAGAGCCTCTTGATACTTTGCATCAGTGGGAGCTTTCGGAGCGAGCTGTTCTGTGGCAAAGTCCAGTGCTGGGCGGAAGTCATCACTAGTGGGCTGTGGCCCATCGGCTGGTCGAATGATGATGCCACGAATCAATTCGATGAGCTGTAGCTGAAGTAGATTGAAGTGGAGTAGCTGGTTTTGATCGAGGATCTGTACGGAAGACCATTGTCAGCGAAGTGCGCATGGCAAGCTTCTTGAACAATGATGCGGGTAGCTAGAGCGAGATCATACTGAGGACTGAAGTGTAGTTATTGATATCATCAACACCCGAAGGTATATGAGTGGTGCATGAAAACAATAATCATGTCGGTGGAGGGTAAGGAAGGACTGAGCACATACCTGGTGATCGATCTCGTTAATGAGCTCGATAGCCTCTTCCACATTGCCCGCGTGAATGGCGTTGCGCACAGCGACGCGCTCCCGAATGCTCTCCATGTCCTCTGGGTTGCCGAGGTTGGTCTCTTGAGCAAACTTCTCTGCTGCGGCGGGATAGCCTTCTGAGACAAGATAGTCCATGATGACCCAGTTGATCTCGCTGCGTCGGAACTTGTTAGCTGGGAACTTGTCAAGCCTGGCGCGCTCTTCGTGGCGCGCCGTCAACACTGATCGCAGCATGTCGAGTGTTCTGCTCAATGCAATAGAGATGCAAGGGCGTGGTTCAGAGGTACAAATATATTTTTCTCCGCAGTATGTCTAGGAGAGATTCCCATTTGTTTTTGACACATCATGTAGGTAGGTGGTGGGGTCGGAAGGGAGGTGCAGTGCGTACCTACCTCTTGCTCGGCTTCTTCTCTTCCACCTTCGCGTCGAAAGAGTGTGTGGGCCGCATCGTGGAAGGCGCAGACGGCGATGAGCTCTATGGGCAGCGTTAGATAGGCGCGACTCGTGGGGCTGTCGTGGACTCACCATGTCCGCAGCTGGGCGCTTGTGCGGGTCATAGCCAGGCAGTCGGAGCTACCCAGTTGGAAGATTTGTCGTGAGTCCCTACTCCAGGGAAACTCCAATGTGGTGCGGGTTTGAAGTGAGGTCGAGACAGAGATTTGTAGCTCAGACTGACAGAGCACGTGCGAAGATAGCTCTGCGCCAAGACCTGCAATTAATGGTGGCACAGAAGCAGTCCTCCGTGTCAGAGCTCTACTCCCTGAGCCAGCTCATCAACTCCCGACAGCAAGCTGTCTCCGTTCAACATTGCTGGGAACTTCTCTATTTCTTGTCTTACTCTTGTCTTCATTCACTGATCAGCACCAACACAATGAGTAGAGTCGGAATACACTGGACAAGCAAGTGAATACTTGTGCCACCACTTTTGGCTTGCAATCGCTTCGCTAAAGCTCCTCGGACTCGATTTTGCTTCTCTTGCGCCCAGTCTTCTCGACCTGTTCACCACACCTCGCAGCTTTCACTTCCACCTGAAATACCACGTGGGACCATGTGGACCATCGAGGTATCGGCTGCGGTCCTCTCCATGCGTCTGCGATGAACATTCCTTCCTCGAGCTCCCTTTGGGCGCTTTTGCCTCATTGGACTCGCCCAAGACTACCTCGAGTGCAACGCGTGCTCATTACTCGCCGCCATGGGCGAACACTTCCATCATCGGCGTAGCCGGTAGCTCAGGCTCTGGCAAGACATCATTGTCTATGGCCATCATCAGAGAGCTGAGCTTGCCATGGGTCGTCATCATGTCCATGGACAGCTACTACAAGCCTCTCACCGAAGAGCAGTCGGCAGCCGCTTTCAGAAATGAGTACGACTTCGACGCTCCCGAAGCTATCGACTTTGACAAGCTGGTGGAGAACCTGCGAGACATCAAGGCTGGGTATGTTGGCTTTTCCTTGTGTGCACGATTCGTACTGATCTCTTCCCAGCAAAAAGACAGACATCCCAGTCTACTCTTTCGAGAAGCATGCTCGCGTGGATAAGACGAATACCATCTACTCGCCGCACGTACTGGTGTTGGAAGGCATCTTTGCACTTCACGACCAACGGATCCTCGACCTGCTTGATCTCCGCATCTTTACTGAAGCAGATGCTGATCTTTGTCTGTCTCGACGTGGTAAGTAAAGTGTCATGTCCGGTAGAATCCTGCATACTAATACAGACCAGTCCTCCGCGATGTCCGCGAGCGTGGTCGAGACATCGAAGGCTGCATCAAGCAGTGGTTCAGCTTCGTCAAGCCCAACTTCCACAAATACGTGGAGCCACAGCGAAACGTCGCAGGTATGTCTGGTCCTTCTTCCTCTCACCCAACACTGTGATGATCCAAAATTTCAATGCATAGTTCAACTGAAACTTCCTGTTGAAAAACAATTACCATCTTTCATCTTGTCTGACATGTGTTCATTCGCCAACTGCTCTTATCACGCCCAGCCAGTCGAGCTCGCACTGACAGTTTTGCTAGACCTCATCGTGCCTCGTGGCATCGAGAACAAGGTGGCCATAAGCATGGTCTCCGATCGCATCCACAAGACTCTCGATGAAAAGTCCCGACAGCATCAGCTTGACCTGCAACGTTTGGGCCAGGTATCCGGAGATGCAACTCTGTCTTCCAATGTGGCAATGCTGGAGCACACCAACCAAGTCCGCGGCATCAACACCATTCTTATGAATCCTGCTCTCGAGCGTGAGGACTTCATCTTCTACTTTGATCGTCTTGCAGTTATGCTTGTCGAGCAGGCATTCGCAGCTGGAATGTGCTACAGGCAGCAGGTTGTTCAAACTCCTGTTCCTGGCGAAATCTACAATGGCCTCGAAGTCGATGGCGCAGTCTCTGCTGTTGTGATCTTGCGAGGTGGCGCGTGCTTGGAGACCGGTCTCAAGCGCGTGGTGCCCGATTGTCGTATCGGCCGCATGCTGATCCAAACCAACTTCCGCACAGGCGAGCCGGAATTGCACTACTTCAAGCTCAGTCCGGACGTGGAAACTCACAAGAGAGTCCTGCTCATGGATCCGCAGATGAGCAGTGGCGGCGCCGCTCTCATGGCTGTCCGGGTCTTGCTCGATCATGGCGTCAAAGAGAGCCATATCGTCTTCGTGACTTACATGGCTGGCAAAGACGGCTTGAACAGGCTCATGAACGTGTATCCAGAGATCAAAGTGGTGGTTTGCAGGATCGTTGGCGACACGGAGCCTAGGTGGGTCGAGCAGAGATACCTTGGCTGCTAATGTAGTGATAGCGTGAGCCTGAGACCTGCTTTCAATATTCAGCGATCTCTTTCTCCGTCAATCAAGAAGCTTCCACCTACTCGTACTTGTTCGTGTATGTTTGAAAGTTCGGGGCACTTCTACCATCGCGCTGCGGCAGCTCTCGTCGGCGCCAAGCCATTCCCGCCCCGTTCACTCGTCCCTGGTCTCAATGGCCACTGCTTTCGAAGCAACTCCTCCGGGCGACAAAGCAGACGCGTATCATACTTCGCAATCTGTAACTCCTCAACTCGGCGCGGCAAGAGGCCTATTGCCTCAGCTCGACGTGCCAGACCCAGTCGCCAGCCATGGCAACTCGGGAGATGGGGTCCGAAGAGGATGAGGCAGAAAAGACCTCGACCACTCGACCATGCACCAACGAAGTTGGTGACGCTTTGCCCTCAGGCGTTGCGGATATCACCGACCTTCACGCTGAGTTCTCCGGCATCATCTTCGACAG
The DNA here is from genome assembly GCA_029490675.1 of Cercospora nicotianae. Classification (NCBI taxonomy): domain Eukaryota; kingdom Fungi; phylum Ascomycota; class Dothideomycetes; order Mycosphaerellales; family Mycosphaerellaceae; genus Cercospora; species Cercospora nicotianae. The sequence goes on along the minus strand of JANQAT010000007.1, from coordinate 3,084,310 downwards.
CGACATGGATGACGAGGACGAGTCCAGCAAGATCTGTCAGTCATGCGAAGAATCTAAGCCCGACTTCCGTCTCCCGAACGCGCCAGACAATTCCTCCTGTGCTCACGTCGTGGAGTCCTGCTGGACTTGCTGGGAGCAATGGATTGAAACTCAGCTTGACTCCCAAACACCGGACAAGATCAGTTGCATTCAATGCAAGACCACGCTTACTGCTGAGGATATCAGGGCCTATGCCACTCCAATCGATTACCAGCGGTATGCGCCAACGCAATAGCTCCCACCTCCTCATCTGACTTGCTCCTAGATACCTAGACCTCTGCCTCCGTGCCGCTCTAGCAGCCGATCCGAATTTCCACTTCTGCAAGAATGATGGCTGCGAGTCTGGTCAATTCCACGACACTGGCGAGATCTTCAAGTGCACGGCATGTGGCCACAAGCACTGTGTCGAATGCTAGAGCGAGTGGCATGAAGGCCAGACCTGCGAGTCATATCAAGCTGAGAAGCGCCACAACGAAGAAAATGCGAGACTCGAAGAAGAGCTGCGCGCTCGACGCGTGTGGGAAGATGAAGCGTCTGAAGATACCATTGCCCGGACGACAAAGGCATGCCCTGGATCAGAGTGCGGCAAGCGAATTGAGAAGAACGAGTGAGTTTCCCACAGATCCTATCAGGACATAGAGGCTAACGATTGATAGTGGCTGCGAACACATGATATGTAAATATCTGCTTCTGCATTTCACATGATCACTGAGGTTGCTGATCTCCTTCCTTACAGGCCGGCAGTGTGATCATGAGTTTTGTTGGCTGTGCCTCGCCGACTATAACGCCATACGTAAAGGAGGCAACCACGCGCACGACAAGGATTGTCCTCACTGGCGCGAGCCACCTTAGATCAGAGCAGATGGATCTTGTGCGAACTACGCCAACGATTTATACGACGCAGGCACTCGATGGTGCCTTCTAGAGCTTGCGACGGACAGCGAATCTTGGAAAAACAGAGAACGCATACCTCGGAAAGGTGTTGAGGGGTTACTACGAGAATCTTCTCACGGACGTTTGGTACCCTGATCACCTAGGAACTGAAGTTCACAGACGTTCTGCATGATCCTCACTCCTGGAGAACTTCAACAGCGATAGCTCTAAATCTCACCTCGCCGAATCCAGCGCTCACCGTATCTCTGTCACTGATTCGCCATTGTGCATTTCCAATACTGATGTGCGTTCTGTCCATGAGAACGCCAGGCCGGATGCAGTTCAATGTGCACGTCTGATCCTCGCGAGGTACGATTGTGCAGTTCACCACGGCCTGGAGTTGCCCTGAACCAGACTCTTGTCCACCCGGTGCTGCCGCCAGCTCGAGCCTTTCCTCCCCAGCTACCTCAACCTCGCGGGGTGGTCTCTCGCCGATCAACACGCGAACTATGTCGGATGACGTTTGTACGTTATTGGTTCCTGGAACGAAGGTGAAGATTAGTGCCGACTCGGGGGCCGCAGATGGGACATTGAATTGGACATCTGGCAAAGGTCCCCCTCTTGGTTGTTGTCCGGCATAATTTCCTTCCAAAGCGGCGGCCTCGGGCACTTCGCTGTCGTCGACCTCGACTGCCTGTATGCGAAATGTGGATGGAGTCGTAGGTAGAGGTTGAGCACCTGAGGTCACTGTCACCGTAGTGGTTACAGGATTTGGGCGCGTCACGATGCAGCTGCAAGCAGATGCGATGACGGATTTCTTTGTGTAGCCGGCGAAACAATTTGGCTTTGGCTCGTAAGGCCGTCTCTTGAGCAGCTTGCCAGCGTCAAGTCTAGGGCTGACAACTGCACTAGCCTGACATGGACCTGGTGTTGGAGGAACAGTAATTGTCGAAGTCGTGACTGATGGAGTGATGCTTAGGTACGAACTGCAGTATCTCGATGCAGGTTTTTGCTGTTTGAATGCGGTGACGATCTTCTTAACACTAGAGCAGAAATGCTTGTTGTTGTTGTTGTTGTTGTTGTTGTTGTTGTTGTTTGTATATTGACGCTGAGGCTCAGCGACAACAACGCCAAGCAGGCATGCGATTAGTAGCCAGAGCATTGTCGGAAGTCGAGAGAATTGAAACTGTCCTAGGACAATCAGATGGGATTCCCGCGATCTTGTACCGTATCCTATTCCTTTGCCGCAGCCAAGACATCGCATGTCAGCCCACCTTTGTGGCGTACATATACTTTTGACGCACAGCGTCTCGGTCTTGGACGTTAGTAGGTGTAAAACGACCTGCTCGCCGTAGCAATCTCGTTGAGCTTCGCAAAACCGCAGAACACCGGAGGACCGCTCTTGCATTCATCTCGTGTGAATCTGAAGATTATATAGGGCGCTGAGCATGAGATCCAGTCTTGTACGCCAAGAGTGAGAAGAGTGGCATTGGCTGGGTATTCCAGATTCGTATGTGTAGCTTCCAGTAGACCATGTTTACCGTCAGCTCCAATCGCGATTGGCGGCGGTATGCACGACCTAGCTCCGCGCTTCTCGCACGCTTGACTGTGAAATGTCGCAGATGTAATAAGCACCACGTGCTGTCGTTACTGCGCTCATGCCATTACTGCTGTGCTGCCTTCCATTCATCGCACGTACTTGCCTGGGCCAGGCGAGAATACTGGACCCGGAACGTGTTAATGGGCTCTGCATCAAGTGAAGCTTGTGGCCTCGAACGCAAAGGAAACGTGGGGGAGTATCGAGATCGTATTCTCCTCTAAGCAGCAGCCGAAGACGAGGACAAGAGAACGTCGCAGAAAGATGCCATCAATTGGAAGCTGTGGCGGGGCCGACTATGCCTAATACGGAAGCAGTTTTGAGAAGGAGAAATGCAAGTACATGCTTGCCAAAATCCCTCCTCGGCTCGTCGACACAGACAAACAAGGATCTGAAGCTGTCGAGAAGATAGATATCCACGTGAGCATGATGGCCGAGTCGGACGTGATTGAGGCGAGCGAGTGCCGTTGTCAATGACCAAAAATGACAAAGGTAGCTTCTGAAACGGCAAAGCCAGTAAGAGCATATATCCAGCTGGGAAGGCTTACGAACTGACTGAAATGGGCCAAGCCGAGGGCTCATAGCTGACGAAGTAACAAAATCAACGCCGTCGAAAATCTCCTTTTCGCGTCATTTGCAATTCATCTCATGGAGACTTATCACAATCCTGCGAAACGACTCAAAATCATTGAGCTGACCTGCTACATGGGAATAGGACTAGAATGGTATGCAGTTGGCTCGATAGAGCTGTCTGGCTTAGAGCAAGACCAGAAGGACTTCACATTATAGCTCGAAGACAGATGGTCGGCGAAGCGAAATCAATTTCGTACAGGACTTCACGACATTAGCCGCACGCATTTCCCAGCTGCTTCCCGTCAGTAACAATAACAATACGTCTACTCCGCTGATGCAGTTGTGGCTCGGTCTTGAGATACGACGAGGATCGGGAGAGTAGTGTGATGCGGACATGTGTGGCATTGCCATTGCGCGCCGTCAGCTCTTGCCAGAGTCGGTCAGTCACGCATCAATATCGAGTGACTAGTCTGGTGTCTAAATGTATTATGCTTCTTCGTCTTTCTTTTCTTCCTTGTCGCATTGGTCTCGTACCGCACTGTAGCAGGACATCAGCAACGCACAAAGCGCGCCGTGTCCATGTTGCCAAGCAATAAATCTTCATGTGTGTCGTTACCACCGGCGACTGAGCCCTTCAGAGCACCAGTGGTGTCTCAGACTGTACCACCACCCAGTATCGTCAACGAAACCCATTTTCTCCCTCAATGAACGCCATATTTTTCCCTATGCTGTGGTTGTTTGTGTGTGACTCCGTCGCTATGATCAAGAATGCAAGTGCTATGTTTCGCTCCGACATGAAACAACAGAATGGGTATCTTCCGCAGCAAGCAGGCTCGTAAGATGCAAAGTCGCAAAGAATGGAGAGGATGCCGCTTTCAAATGAAGAGAGTCCGCAACGGCTCGACCGGCGGTGTCTCGGTCATACCTTTGGCACGTAACGCCAAGCCCACTGATGCCGCTGATTCTTGCTTTGCAGAATCGGCTTCAGCTTGATGCCGCTCTTTGCGGGCCTTCTTTTGGGCTTGCTTCTGCATGTCCTTCTTGTCTCGTGCTGAAACACGTGGACCAGACTGCTTTTGTGAAGTCTTGCCGGGCGGCGGTTTCGGCGGTAACAGCTTGATTCTAATGGGCGGCTTGGCGGGCGCCGCCGTCGTGGTGGACGCGTCTTGTGAAGGCAATATGGTCTTCACGTTGGGTGGCACGTCGTTGCCATCGGTCGAAGTTGGTTGCGTGCTTGATGAGCGTGGAACGGGGTCCGGTTGTGTGGACGTCTCTGAGGCGAAACTGCCAAAGGATTCTTCACTGCCGTCGTGGTTGATGAGAGTCGAAAGAGCATGCTTGGGGTCACGAGTCCTCTCCTTGTGTGCTCGCGAAGCTCTGCTCATACGTCGATCCTGCTTCTTGTTGGGGCCGTCATGCGTGTCATCATCACTGTCGTGGTCACGCTCTACACTGGAGCTCTCGACTTGCGACGAAGTGCTGCCTTGCTCGTCCGCGTCGAGCAGATTGTTCACCGCCAAATCAATATTACCCTTTGTCGCTTCGAGAGCTCTCTTAATGGTGACCTTATCTGCCAAAAAGGGTAACGACTTGGAAACCACATCGATCATCCATGGAAGCACTGGTGACGTCTTCGACAGGACTTCTCTCTGTTTTGCCTCTTCTTCGGGTGACAATACCTTGACCTGCACGTTGGGCATGCCCGTATGAGGCCCATCGAGGTTTCGTATCGACGAGTAGTGTTCCCACGTGTGGTATGCAATGTGTGCCACGGGTCGAGAAGTTTCGCCTTCACCATCACTGCCACCCGACACCATAAACGCGTAATCACGTTGATAAATCTTCACGTCGTAGCCCATTGCCGATGAGAAGGCTACAATCTCCATGTTGTCACCATACGTGCCGCCACGGGCCATGGAGGCGAGGTGGTTCTCGAAGACTCGGTCGATGTCGGCGGGGAGGGAGGTTGGAAGGAAGCAGGCGAGGAGTAGGAGCCGGCATTTTTGCGTTTGGGGTTGCGTCGAATGCCTCCGCCGGGGTTCACGTCAATGAACTGTTTGTAGTAGTCGGCATGCTCACGCATGTAATCGATGACACGCGAGCGAATGGCGGCGTGTTCATTTTGGTGACCATACAGCTGGTCGGACAGGGCGTTGAAGAGGCAGTTGCCTGCAGACGCGTCGTGTTAGTGAAGGCCATCCAGGTGCTGCACTGGTCTATGGCGTGTCCTTACCGTCTCCGCGTATGTCAGCTGCGTAGAGTCCCAGTGACGAAAGCAAAGGAAACTCCATTTGCCTCACTTCGCGTGAGCAGTGAGGCAGTGAGTGCTGGTCTCACTGTTAGTGGCATGCATAGTACCCCCGTCGCCGCTCAGCTGCGTGTGCGAGCAAGCGACCTCGGGGCGGAGTGGAGAGTGGGAGGTGTTTTGGTGGAGGAGTTAGAAGGAGGATTGCTGCTGGAGCTGCCGCTGGCTGCTCGTGTGGCAGGAGCACGCAGAAAAGACCAGCTTCGGCAAAAAGACAAGGCTCAGGAGGGGATACGTAATTGGCCAGGCCAAACTTACACACCTTGGAAGAGCGATGTTCTGCCACCTGCTGCCACTGCCGCTCCAGCGCCGGCGGTGAAGCGCAGTGGATGTCGAGACGCAGTATGCAACCGGCCTGAGTCGCGCGCTGCCTCGTCGGTGCGCTGCTGCTGCTGCTGGAGGATCGTGTCGTGGGCGTGTGAGCTGCCGCGGATAGCTCCTCAGGCACACCGCGCGCGCAGCCACTTGGAGAGCTGGACAGCTTCCGGCACTCCAGATGACGTGCAGGCGCACAGGAGGAGAGAGAAATCCGAGATGAAAGGGCAGTGAAGCTGCGACGGATGACTGGAATTTGCCTCCGGTTTGCACCAACGATAATTATCACTGCCTGGTGAACAGCAGCACCAAACTGTGCACAGCAATCATCTGCTCCTTTCACCGCGTGCATGAACCTCCACCGCGTGAATGACCGACGGCCCATCACGGGATCGCGAGAGGCGGCGGCTTGTCTTGCATGTGAGCGCCGAATGACTCAATACCGGCATCTGGCAGTGCTGACACTCTACGCATGCTTCGATGCATGAACTACTCCTCCAGTCCTTCTTCACTACTGACCCCTCCATCGCCGCACGCCGCACGCAGATTACTTTCGAAATTCTGTCGCCGCCTCAGGCGCAATAATGTTCGGAGCTTTGCGGCTTGAAATTCGGCCACCAAAACCCAAGACTTTCAAGTCCGGCGCAGGGGTTTGACGCTTTACCCTCCTCGACTACACATTGCAATATCTGAGACACTCGCCTCAATGTTACAATGTGGAAGCGCTCTTGCCTGCCTCTCATGCACAGCAGACTTCGCCTCGCGCGCGGCCTGACCACTTCTACATTCCTCCTGCGCCGCTCGGCATGCATTGGTTAGTCGTTCAATCGCGGCCTGTGGTACGCAATGCTTCAGGAGAGTCCATTATTTGAGGTATTGTAGACGCCCAAATTCTTTCATGTTCGTAGGATTGTTCTTGTTGTACTCGCCCGTCGCTCTTTCCAACTTCACGTTCCATTGCAGTCGTTCTTTACTTGCTTACTTCTAGCTTCAACGCTCGTTCCTTTTGAAAGTCACAAAAATTCGGGTCCGGGACTCGACACAGCAACGGTACACAGAACGTTGACAGTTCGAACTCAGCACCACACTCGCTGGCACGACACAAACGCTACGACATTCACGTCACTGGTTGACACTCACGCACTTCGTACGGCATGGACCAGAGAGCAACTCGTCAACTATGGAACCCAGTACGGACCATGAGAATGGCTTTCACTTTTCTCGCATTGGCAGCGCCGGCGCTTGCTCTTCCACTTCCACAGAACAGCCTAACCGCTGGAAACACGACCACGACAGTACCGATCATGAAGACAGCGATATATGTTGCTAATGTCACAGACCCGGCATTAACTAGAGACTCTTGTGGATCAGCCCGCATTGGTGACAGAGTGCTCTGGACTTGCAGAGACACTCAAGGCTACGATGCTCAGACCGGCAAGCCAATTGCAATGCCAATGATGACCAACAGCGCGGCATGGACAAATTTGAGTCCAAGTGGAGGTCCACTATTGGCACCCGGACCAGTGGGCGCAGGATCAAATGGCAGCAATTCGATTCTACAAATGTACGGCGGAAACACATTGACCATGCCAGCCTACTACCCACTCCAAGATACTCAGTGCCCGGACTCTGGCGCGTGCGAAGATGGGACTCGATATGTGGTTTGGCCGGACCAGCCACCTCTGATCTCACAGCGGGGAAGTGATGGCAGCGCCGTTGCCTACACATGGATTCCCAACCAGCAATTGCGCGGTGTCAATAATGGCATCACCATCAATCCTTTGTACCATCTGTACAAGGAGACATACACACCCTCGACGGACGCGAATGCTCTTCCCAAAGTGGAGATCATCTCCACATCTTTCCATGGCGAGAATGCCATCGGATATGGTCGCTATGGGTCAATGATACACGACAATATGGCCTACCTCTACGGCCAGACAGCCGATCGTGAGACAACGCTGGCACGCGTCTCGCCAGATCGGATAGAGGACCGAACGGCATACCAGTACTATCAGGCGTCCACTCAGACTTGGACGAACTCTTCACCTGTTTTCAATACTTCTACAGTTTCCACAGCCGCGCCAAGATTCTTCAACAGCACGTCGTATACAACAATTGCTGAGGCAAGGGACCTACAATCAACCTACGTGATTCCCAACGCCGGTCTCGGAGGACAGGGAACCTTTTATTACAGCTCTTACTTCTCTCGCTTCATCTGGATTGGACAATCTGTGGGACTCGATGGCGGTAGCGCGACGTTCTATATCACGGCCTCTCTTTCCCCGGAAGGTCCTTGGGCTGAGCCACAGAAGCTCTTTGTTGGCCAGGATGGGGATCATGACATTGTAGGCGGATATTCTTTGCAGGCACATCCAGCGTTGCTGCCCAGCGGACCCCGGGTCGCGAGCGAGAAAGGTATCTATCTTAGCTGGACGCAGCAATGGCGGGAGAGTACAGTAGGTGCCGGGTACACCACGCCTTTGGTATATTTGGAGTTCGAGTGAGGAAGAGTGTAGGTAGAGGTATGAAAACAGATTCACGGTCGTGGCGTTGCGGAAGTGCCTGCTTGTGAACCTGATGCCTTTGCCACATGCTTGCGAAGTGAAGCTGAAGCTAACGAACCAGGGTCAGTCTTCGCTCCTGCCCGTTCAATTCTCAACGCGAGCACGCGTCTATCTCGCGTTGGTGTGTCACAAAGGCTGCCGCCTTCCCCACCCAGCTGCCTCCTCCCACATACAAGCAAACATCAACCTCTGCAAAACGCCGCGACATCCTCGCGCATTGTTGAGCTTGCGCGACCACCGCAATCATGGAGTCCTCGCCGCTTGCGGATCACTACACTCGCTACAAGCTGGGCACTGCGAAAATCATCAGATGGCTCAGCCAGCAAGCACAGCGCATCACCGAGCGGAGCGGCAACGTCATGAACTTGCCGAGTCCATTGACAACGAAGACCCTCATTCGCCTGGCGAAGATTATCAGTCTTGCCAAGCCGAAGTCCAAGGTCCCAATATCAATCTTACTGGTCATCGAAGATGTAATCCGAGGTCGCCAGCGCTGCGCGGATTTCTATGGACAGCTGGAGGTCAATACCACGGACGGCAAGTTTACTTCGACGAATGAGTCTCACCGTCATTTCATCTCTGTCCTGGAGGAGGTGAGGTCCTTGTTGAAGGCTCTGGAAATGGAGCAGCCAAAGACAAAAGGATACTCCACAGCCGGTAATGGCAAGTCCACTGGTGACAAGCCTACGACATCAGCGAAGAAGAACATTTTCGAGACCTTGGAGCTCGAAGAACCTTCCGACCGGCTGCAGACTTTGCCAGTGGCGTCGAAGAAAGATGACAAGCGACCTGACCAGCCACCAGATGACCCGGAGCTGGAAGAGGACGTGGAATCGAAGATGGCCATGTCTGTGTGGTGCATGTTCGAAGACATCCGAGAGATCAGAAACCACCTGCAGTCCGTCTGGCGCGAGTACTACGACGGCAAGATCTCGTTCCTAGCGGCAGTAGAACTGACGCAAACTGCATTTGTGTTCATCGAGCACATAGTCTCAGGACTTGAGCCAAACGACGATGGCCCGGATATATCTTACGACGAAATCTCGGACTTCTTGGGCATCGAAACAAGCATGGGGCACAACGGTCTCATACTGTTCATGAACAAGACCAACATTGCTGCTACAAGTGACGCAGCCGAGCTACTCTGTATTTCCGCATGGACCGTACTCCAAGACTTCAGAACATGCATCGATGCGGCGCACAATCCCAGGTACAAGAACATTCGTCAAAGCCATCAACCCTTCTCTGATACTCTGCGTCAATGCGAACCAATACTGCGTCACATGGCATCGGTACTTGGCAACCAGCCCACGCATAGCGATGTCAAAGGCTTCTGGATTGACTTATTCACCCGAGATCTGCTGGAGATGTGTCGAGCACGGGGCCCGATCCCAATTGAGTAAGTCTGGTCGCCTCCTTGCCCTTCATAGAACATCAACTAATCGGCTACAGGACTGTGGCGAGATGTCAGGTTCTGCTAGATGCTTTGCCTGCATTTGCCGGTCAAACTCATATTGGCAGTGAGGTGCTCAAAGAGACCCTCGAGCGAAGCTCTTACCAAGCTCGATTTGAGGGTTACCAGCAGAAGGTGCTAGATTGCGGTGACCCAAAACTCGCCCAACGTGCTCGTGACATCTTAGCGATGGCCAACCTGGATGGAAACTTCTCTCAGATGGACAATGCTCGCTCTCAAGGACTTGTGGGCAGCTATCCCTGGCCGTCCGACCTCAATCCAGAAACTCTGCTGGAGCACTTGCCTCTGCTTGCAGGCTTCCGACTATGTCACATCAAGGTTGGCCATTGTCTCTCGTCATTCAAAGCACCTGCTAGCGACGACAGGGGAGTCGATCATGCGGCTTTACTCAGCATGGCGTATCTGTATCGTGCAGCTCGCAGCGTTGATCTGGTTCAGAACGAATGGGCCGACATGGAGACTGTGATTGCCAGTCAGGCGATGGATGGGTTCTATGTCCGCGACGCTGATAGTCTTGCGGGCTATGCACGCCATTTCGACCTGGCAATTGGGGTTTCTGCCAGTGCCTTCGCCCGAGATGCTGCTCGTCGGCCTGGACTGCCTGGAAAGCCGACAATTGCTGCTAAAATGAAGAAGTTACAGCCTCCATCCAACTTTGCTCGGCGCCGAGCGCATGGTGCAGACCTCGTAGCGAATGGACTAAATGGCTACAGTGCTTTCTATGCTACGCTGTACAAAGAAGCCCAACGTATCAACAAAGCTCCAACGACTCATTTGACCTCCGTCGAACTTCTGCAAACGATTCAGCGGGGCATGGAGATTGATGAAGTTTACCTCAAGTTTGACTTTTTGGCTTTCAGTATGCGATGCCGTGCTATACTGAACAACTTGCGCAAAGCCGAAACTGGTTCGATGAAGAAACTGATGGGCAAGAAGACTCCTGAGATTATTGAGTTGACCCACGCGGTGTTGTGGCAAGCAGCGGACACGCCACTGAACAGCCGCCAGCGTGAGCGGCCGCTCCTCGCGAGACTCGCCGACAGTCTTCAGCCGATAACAGTGCATGATGGTGCTTCGTTTGTGTCAGTTGCCAAGCATGGCACCAGCGGGCACATCACGGAGAGCGAACGCCCCTCTAGCAAGTATCAGTGGAATGGCGGAGAGCAAATCAATGCTTACGGCGAAAAGCAAGACAATCCTGGTACTTATCGCGAAGCTTTGGACGACTACGTGGACGAGAAGCGGAATCGTGTACTCAACGCCACTTGCGCAAAGTTCCGCGAGCTCGAGAAGGCTGATATGACCACAGAGAAGCGATTGGCGTTGACTCGCGCGTGGGCAAACGAGGAGTTTGTCAAGGTTGAGCTGCCGTTGCTCATCGATACGATGGAGTTCCTCGAGGAGTATCAGAAGGTCCTGATCACCACGAAGCCTAAGCGTGACCCGGCGCTTGACATGATGCTCGCCATGTTTGGCGACCCATTCAAACTTTATGGATGGGATGAGCCGGGATCGGCTGCTCAGTTCAAAATGAAAGATTGAACATCGGAAGCGTTGAATGAGGCTATGTGTGGTGAAGCAAGTCGCTACGAGAGTCGAGCAACGGAGGGACGGGCAGCTGTCAGACGAATGCGCTGATTCTGGGGCGTAAATGTAACTTGTAGACTCATGAAGCAGTAGCAAACACATGGGTCACTTCCTAAATCCTGGCCAACATTCCATTCGGCATCTTCAGCCGACCAGCAAAATCAGCCTCTTGCTCCCTGATAGAACAGCTACGCTATGAGTGTTTTGGCTCTCTGTGGTATCGTCACCAGCAAGACCTGAACGTCCAACTCGATGTCAATCAACGCGGAGGACCGGGAGATCAGACCCTGCACGATGTCTTTGAGTATCGGAGCAGATATAATCGGGCCTGGGCTCGGCATGTTAATGTGGTAGCAAGTGTGGAGGTTCAATGCTATTCAAGTTCTATTCAATCGACAATGCAACTACCAACTCCCCGCAAGCAGCAAAAACCAGCCTGTTACAATTCATTCCAGTCCAACCGGTAGTAGATGCGCTCCCCTTCTTCCGCTAGCTCCTCGACAATGTCTTGTAGGTAGCGCTGGATAGGGTCCAGGTCGATCTCGCGGTTGTCGTGGCGCGCATTCCACATGTCTAAGAAAACAGCCGATATCGAACTCAGTCCACCCAACGCGCTCATAAGCAGGTTGTCGTAGAGTTCCTCATAGCTCATCGTTTCGCCATCGTAGTTCTCGATGATAACGCCGAGCTCTTGTATCATCAAGCAGAAATCCTGCTTAGTTGCCTGAGAGGAATCTAGCGCGGTTTCGAGTTGCTCTTCGTAGAACACGTTGGCATCGGCGAGCAGGTAGTCGACCAGCAGGTACGCTTTGACGCAGGCAGGTCTGTGCGAGCGCTCATCGATGGGCATTTCGGCGTCGATGGAGGATGAGCGGAAAGTTCTGATGGACTCTACTGCTTCGTCGTCATCTAGGTCCCAAGGGTTGTCTCGGAGGAGGTAGAAAGTTTCGTCTCCCTCGCCATTCGCGATTGTGACATCCAGACCGAATCTAGGGGCTCCGTCTTCTATGTCCTCGTCGTAGCTGTCGTCCGATCCAGACTCGGAGTCGGAAATATCGGATTCATCAGCACCATCATCTGGCAATGAGAATAGTGCCTTCCTACACGTCGGGCAGCGATTTCCGCCACCTGTATACCATTCCAGGATGCACTGTCGACAGTATGTGACCCTGCATTCGCACCCGCTCGTTGTTACAGGACTCACGGCTTGGTCATGGCAAATCATACAGTCTGCGGTCGTAGTTTGTGGCACCAGGCCAGGATTTGAGAGGAATTCTGTTTGCGTAGGCATTCTTTCCGTGGTTCTCTCTGTGTTCGGTTGTTGTTGTAAAGAGAAATTTGGATCGAGATGGCGATCTGGTACGACTTTTATCCTCGAAGAGGAGGAGATACAGAGACAAAGACATTGTCCCTTCACTGTCTGTCATTTCACTGTCCGGCTGACATAGAGTGAACGTCGGAATCGCGCGTGAAGGTCGCAGTATAGTGACCTGCTCTGCAGTTAGGAGGTGGGAGAGAAAATGGCATGGAGAAGCCGATACTGAGTACCTTCAGCCGATCCGCATCCCATAACGAGCGACGTTGCATTGTATCCTTAATGTGCGTGTATAAAATTCTTGGTGAGCGTATAGATAAAGGCATTGTGAGCCATCCTGTGAAGACAAAGAGATTGATCAATATGGTGCCAAGCAGCGAGTTTAGGAAGTAAGATGACTGAAGAGAGCCTCTCAATGCACATGATATGCCTTCAACTGTTGACATGTCTGGGTTGGGCGATGACTGAGCGAAAGAAATCTCACTCTCTTGGCCTTGCGCTTCCTTGAATAGTAGAGGCATGCTCCTGAATTCGTCACATCGGATTCACCTGTTCCCAGCTCTTCAGCCAGTATTCCATCCACTCCTTCTGCACAGGTCCCAAATCTGCCAGGGTTTTGCTCTTTGATTTGGCTCTCTCGGTAGCTATCCTGGCTCCCAGGCCCTGATCTTCTTCAGAGTCAATCAGTTCTTCGTAGAAATGCAGCAGTCTGTAGGCGGGATTCTCAGGTTTGGGTCCAAATTCTTCTACCCGATCGATCCATTCTCTCATCGGGACATTTTCCTGTGGTGCACTCGGTCGATATGCTCTGGCATATTGTTGCATGATTGGTAAGATGCCATCTGTCCATGTCAGTTCCCTCTCGGTGACTCCTGCGGCAGGAGGCGAATAATTCGTCACATTGTAAACCTTGACCTCGTCTGCTTCGCCTCCATTGATGGCTCCCTCAACTACAGCGCGTGAAGTCTCTTCTGCAATTTCCACAATAACTCTCGCGCACGTATTCACGGGGACCCATCGAACTCGATTCTTCTCTCCAAGACTGTCCGGCAAGACTCCCATCGCCATAGAACTTTGAATCAAGCTTGGAAGAGCTTGATCACGACTCCAGAGTCCTCCGGGTGAGCCGTCCGAAACACTGCTGTCTGGTAATGGGCCAGCAATTTGTCCGGGCCGTATGATTTTCACTTTGCGGATTGTATGGGCCTCGACAGCGGAATGGAGGAGTTGCTCTGCCATCCATTTGCTTTGAGCGTAGCCTCCAGATTCGGGTGCGGTGGGGTCGGTGATGATCGTTTCGGGAATTTTCTTGGTAGTTGGGTCCTGGTGACGAATTACCGCTGACAGGCTAGAGATGAACACGAGTTGCGGATGTTTGTTGCCCGCGGCAATGAAATTGACGAGAGAGCTCAGTCCACCGACGTGAGCATCGAGCGTTTGCATCGAGGATGAGGCATTGGTGTCGCTCTTGGCGTCAAGTAGAGGGAGGTGGAAGTTGACTGGCCAGGCGTTGTGGATGAGAGTTGTCGTGTTCTGTACCAAGTCTTCGAAATCCTTTTGAGACAGGCCGAGATTCGGTGCATTGAGATTGGTTGTTGACAGAAACCGGACTTTGTGCATGTGCGGCTTGTCATCTGGGAACGACACCAGAAACTGCTCACGCGCATTTTGTGCTCGGTTCAGACAGACTATGCGTTTCGCTTGTTCTGTGCGAATCAGACGATGCAGAATGTGTGGTCCGAGATTTCCTGTAGAGCCTGTAAGGACCGTGTAGTGCATTGAGTGCACCGTGGCATCTAACTTGCGGCGGTTGCGCTGCTTGGGTAGTTTGCGACTATGCTTGCCGAGCAAATGGCCATGGGAATCATGATCGTGGCCTGCCGCATGTCGACCTCCCTTGTGCCGATGCCCTGCATGCAAGGCACAGAGATCGGTGTGTATGGTCTCCGCGAGCACGTTGGCGGATCGATGCGAGTAAAGTGTTGCGGGCGTGATGCGAGGCAGACAGACCGCTTGTTCGGTGGAGGCCGCGAGACCTTTGTTGAGTTCTCGCACAAGGCGGGCCACCTGTAGTGAGTCCATCCCAGCTGCCAGTACATCGTCATCTTTGCGAAGCTCTGTACCCATCACGTCTGCTTGGACCGCGCTAACGAAATCCGAGACGTCGGACAGAGAGGTCGTGTCTTGCACAACTCGCGGGCCTGGGGCGGTTTGAGACTGTTGATACAAACTATCAATCTCGGCTTGAAGAGAAACTTCGGTCTCACGCCTCTTGACAGTACCCTTGGGTGTCTTCGAAAAGGGCTGCTTGGCAACTGCAATCCTGTCTTTTGAGATTTGCCCATAAGAGGGAAGAGCGGCATTGAGCTCGGAGACGATTTCCCAAGTCTTGTCCAAAACATCACTGCTGCCATGGGAGTTCTCCAGTTCAATCAAAAGAGCAGGCTGAGCTCTACCTTGACCAACAACCAGAGCAGCTTTTACCTCAGGAATGCTGGTAATAGTGGACTCTATCTTACTAGCAACCAGTTTCTCGCCCGTGTCGAAAGTGATCACATCGTCCAAGCGACATTCAAACTTCCACAGGCCTGGCTTGGAAGGATGCGGAGACAAGACATCTTTTGTGTGAAACGTAGTCACATCGGGATACACGGCAAAACATGGCTGTACAGTACCCTTGAGCTTCTGAATCACCAGTTCGAACAGTCCGTCATCTACTGGCTCAAACCTGGCACCACTCAATGGATGGAGTCGATGATATTGCCAATCTGCAACAGGGTCTTCCAGTGGGAGAAGTGGTAGAAGGTAGGTCTCAGTCGAGCCAAAGAAGTGATTCACCCTTGGATTGATGCTCAGCATCTGGTCACCGCTCGATTTTCGCATCGGTCCACTTCCGATCTGTATGCTCGGTAGGTCTCGCAAAAGTCCGTTAAATCTTTCTTCGGCCACCATTCCGGCCATAATGGCTGGCGGAGAATGTAGAATGTCGACTTTCGTAGCTCGCACGCATGCCTCGATCAGGTCTGGAGTAACCGGTAGTCCGCTGGGTGGTATGATAGAGACAACGCCACTCAGTACAGGCTTCATGAGTGAGAAAAAAATACCTCCGGCATGCCACCTATATTCGAGTTCAGTATGATTCAATTTCCATCGCAAGAGACTTACATGGGCGCGAGACACAGGCACCTGGTCCCGGTTGAAAAAGCGTTGGTCGTCATTGCGTCGCGATACGCAGCGGTGTGGCTCAAGTCCTCGTATACATAATAGCTGTGCGGAAGCGCAATAGATTTCGGCATGCCCGTCGTTCCAGATGTGTGGAGAATCACGAATGGCTTGTCTTTGTGCTGCTGCCAACTTTGGCTGGCTGTTTCAAACGTCGCAGGCGCTGAATCAAGAAGTTCCTGCACCTCAGGCACAATCACCGCAGCCGGAAACGCACGAGTCCCAGAGCCTATTCCGGCAACGATCTCTGCCGCAGTCTCCCTTTTCGACTCCGAGCAGAGCAAGTGCGAGCATTTCGTGGCCTCCAACAGCTCACATTGAATCCGTGTAGGGTTGTGCGGGGAAGGCAGGAACGCAACTATTCCAAGCTTGTTTGTCGCCAGAACGAACAGTGGATAGCGAATGTCAGAAGGTCCTAGATATGCCAGGACCGTCCCGGGCTTGGGATTGATGGTTCTTTTGAGCCATTGCGCAGTTCTGTTGACTGCATTAGCTAGGAGTCCGAACGTAATGTCCTCGAAGGCTGCAACATCGCTCCGAGCAACGGCAAAACAAGGTGTGTCTGGCGATTGAACTGCAAGTTCATCGACCACGTTCTGCAAGAGTCGGTGACCACGCTTGGCGGAGTTCGAGGTTGTGGGGGTTCTTTCGTCGCTTATTGCTTTCTGCGTCGAATTTCTCGTTCTGGTGACTTCGCCTCAGATTGTATCTGGAAGATGACGACTGCATGTTTGTGTCCGTAGAACAAAGTTGATGGAATGCGCGAGTTGGAGAGCCGGGCAGAGTTCCATGATATCTTGTTGCTACGTTGGACGATCATATGTGCAGAAGTGGGGACCTACATGCGTCCGTACAGTAGGCTTCCACCATGGACGCCACATCGTAGTCGTGCATGATCGGAGCATCTGCAGCTTCAAGACACAGTAAGCCCATTCAGCTTTACGATACTGTACCACAACAAACGGCGGATGTAGCACAGAGCATCGCGAGCTCATCCACGTGGAGCTCGAGTCAAGTACCAGATCTTGTGTACAGCAGTGGTATGCTATCCTGGGCCCAGTCTTGAGTTGAGCTGCAAAAGTATAAGCTGCTGTGCTCCGCGCGGACTGCTTCGGTGATCGTTTGAAACAAAGCCAATCGTGCGGCCGTGACAAACCAACTTGAGGAATGAAATGTCCAAAGAGAAGAGATCCTCCATTGTGCAGGAGACGATCCGTCAACGCCACTCGCGACGAACCCTCTTCTCCGTCGGTTGTGGCAACACGCTGGTGAGCAGAGGACTGCAGTGTCATCTCGAGGTGTTCGGTCCTGGAAACATCATACTCAGTCTTCTGGATCGGAACGAGTGCGAATTGTCATTGAGCTCAATGACAGCCGACGACACGTAGGAGGTGAGGTAGAAGAGGAGTCGTTGTTCAGCGCGCATCTCGGTGGAAACATACTTCTGCCAAGAGCGCATCACGTGAATGAGAGCGGAGTTCCGCTGGGACGCTGTCGGCTCACACTCTTTCCATCCCCTCACAACCTCACAACCTCGTGCATCGCAACCCTTCATCCAACATCGGCCATAAGACCTAGGTAGCCGCTCCAGGTATGACCTGTAAGCATGAGTTGACTCAGAAACCGTGACTCTCCGAGGCTGCCCGCTTAATCCAGATCTGTCCTTTCCGGCCTGAATTTCACGAACCGAAATGCTTCGTTCCGCCCAAGATCTGATTGCAAGACGATACGTGTTCTGGCATCCCCGGCGTTCCCCCAATTTGATGCCTTTGGGCCGCTGCTCGGAAGTTCCATCGCCTACATGCTTGGACCGGTATAGGTTTCGGCAGACCCTCAAAACTCAAAGTTACCAGAAATTCTTCACCAATCGTACGAGTCCCGATACTCATGTTCGACAATCCGAATGGCTTGCCAAACATCTTGTCATTGGTACTGTACATTACTTCTGTCGCTGCAATTGACTGGCTGTGAGACCTCGAGCGCTGTTCTGGTCACAATACGTGTCCTGGCAAGCATAAAACTTCTCTCTTTCTCGCTCTTCTTCTCTTCCCTTTCTCTCTCAGAAACATTTTCGACTTTGAGCATAAGATACTTGTATCGCCCCTGTACCATAACTATGGAGGCCGCAATGAGTTACGGATGTTTCAGCGCTCTCACCTAGTGGGTGAAGCGTCTCAAAGCGAAGCGTCGAGCTGAGCGGCGAGCAAAGAGATGGGACGAAGTTCTGCGCAAGGACGGTGATCTCCTTCGGGAGCATTACTTGTACGAGGCGCGGATGGAGAAGAGGACTCCCTTTGGGAGTTAGATAGTTTGCTTTTTTGCCATTTATTTGCGACTTACCTTGATCTTGTAAGACCTATGGCCAGTGAACGGTCCGCTGGGCGTGTGATGGGTGGGGGATCCTACGCGGTCTCATCGTATCTCAGCAGATTCTGCTGGGCTGCGGAGAGGCTATGTGGTATGACCAGACGTAGATAGTCGTAGGATAGTTGACGGCGTTGCTGTCGTTGCTTCCTGGGAGGTGCTGCAGAGAGCGAGCGCTGCGACGGAGAGACATCATGGTGGAAGCTGAAAATCTCGATCGGACTCACGAAGGTGACACGTGTGAGTTTCTTGCCCGCTGTCCGCTACAAGCTCACTTGTCTACAGATGCCAGGACGACATGCGACACGACATGCGTGTCTCTTCTCCTCGGAATTCGTTGTCTCGGGATCCATTGTGAACGCAGATGTGGTCGGCGCCTTGGAGTTGTGGCCCGCTGTGCTAGTTCTTGAGCGGTGCTGGGCCTGGGTCCTTCGCATTGGAAGTCAGACATGCCCATGTTGATATTATTTTCTGTGCTCAAAAGGGCAAGGTCGCAACATCATGCAAGCTGCCAACGTAATCAGGTGGCGCTTTCTTTGGCTTCCCAAAAGCAGGACATTGGCAAGAAGTGGCTTGTTTCGTGGCGCATCAGCTCACCTCACCTTCCAGACTGCACTAATCTCCTCCTGACTATCCTGCCGCGCTCTTCCAAGACTTCATCTCTTGGAAGTGCTCTGGACACGCGAACAAGCTTAACGGCGCCGAAAGCTGAACACGACATTTCATCAGCGTAAACCGCCAAATACGGCAGAGCCGTATCTATGTCGCATCACTTCCACGAGATGCTGAGTACGAGAACTCCTGCCGGGTGTACTTCACCACTGACGAGCCGGAAATGCTCAAATCCAAATGCGTCTACAGATCACAACCAGTCCATGCAGTACTTCAGAAACGCACAGCGAAGCAACAAGAACTATCCTGATCCGGTACACTTCCATTCTAGCATGAATCGATTCAGAAGTTGGCAGACATACGAAGCTGATGATTCGACGCCACGATATAATAGGGCCAGCAAACCCAAAGGCTCCGAAACCACACCCGTCTGCTGCAAAGCCAACGACGCAATCTGCAGCCTCAAAGATCCCGGCGCATGCTGCGGCAACACCTGCATAAGAACAGACTCCAGCAAAGAAGGCGAAGGCCGCTGCTCTGGAGAAATCATTCCTCCTCCAACATGTTCAGCATTCACTACTCCACCGGCTACATGTGTAAGTCGCAGAGGCCGCTGCTGTCCAGGAAAAGACAGCTGCTGCAATACCGAGCTAGGTGTACCTACGACTTGCCAACTACCATTTGGTGGTTCGCAACCCGTTTGTTGCTCCGCGGGAGGTACGTCCTGCACACTCGATGTCGATTACATTCCATGCTGCAGTGGAGTTTGTATGACGACTGGGGAGAACAGGGAGGGTTTCTGTCTCTTCCCCGAAGATGGCGAACCTGGCTCACCCTAAGCACAAAGGTTTCCCGCATCAGAGACCTAGTTAGTCACGAGTTGAGCAAGACTGGAGGGAAATCTCGGCCCTCAATCGTGAGATAATAGCACGCGAAGGAAAGCCTTGAAAGTTTGCGCGTTGTCACACCGATGTCTCTCAGACTTTGTGGGATCATATCTTCTTGTCAAACACAAAGATCGACGAATAATTCATGTATGCATACAGCTACAAATCGTTGCTTGCTTTTCCGCTCTCATTTCGTGAAAAAGACGCAATGCCTTGCTCCTGGCGAACAACAAGCGCCTTGAACGCCTCGCTATGCAAGTGAAACCTCTGGCAGCAGCACGGACAACCTGCGTCGCTCAAATACCAGAACAGATCCGCATCCCATCTGCAATCACATGCCAGCCCATCTATTCGTCATCTTCTTCCAATTCAGCAGTCTAGGAAATTGGTTAGCTTGATGTCAACAGAATATGATCAGACATCATCACTTACGTTCTCATGGAAGTCCTGCCCGCCGTTCGTAGCGACAATGATACCTTTTCGGATGACAAAGTCACCAAACCTCTCACCCTCATTCCTCTCCAAAGCATATTGCTTCAGCATCGGCTTCAAAATGGCCAGAATCTCCTCCTCCTTGATTGAGCTTCGGTACAGCTTGTTCAATCTGTTGCCGTGGTAGCCACCTCCAAGATACATGTTGTAAGCTCCGTAAGCCTTGCCGACAAAGGCGACTTCTGCAAGCCAAGGACGAGCGCAACCATTGGGGCAACCAGTCATACGCATGACAATGCTCTCCTGTCGGAGACCGTTCTCCTCGAGGGCGCCCTCGAGCTTGGTGATGAGTTCGGGAAGGTAGCGCTCAGACTCAGCCATCGCCAGGCCACAAGTTGGGAAGGCCACACAAGCAGAAGAGCTCAGTCGCAGACCAGAGAAGTTGACGTTGTCAAGCTTGTACTTTGCCAAAAGCTCCTTCATCTGAGGCAGATCCGCATCAGCAACATTTGACAAGATCAAGTGCTGGTTGCCAGTAAGACGGAACTCGCCCTTGTGGACCTGCGCGATCTCGCGAAGACCAGTCTTCATCTTGAAGTCGGCAGTATCTTCAATACGTCCGTTCTCAATGAACAGAGTGAAGTGATTCAGCCCCCGTTCGTCCTTCAGCCAGCCAAATGTGTCAACGTTGCTCTCAAACTTGAAAGGTCGTGGCTCTTCGAACTTGCGGCCCCAGATGCGCTCGACTTCACTCTTGAAGAAGTCCACACCAAGACGATCGATGGTATACTTCAGACGAGCTTGCTTACGGTTCTTGCGGTCACCATTGTCACGCTGAATGAGCATGATCTTCTCGCAAGCAATGTGTGCCTCGTCTGCGGGCACGTAACCAAACATGCGGCCGACCTGTGGATAGGTCTTTTTCATATTGTGCGTGGCACCCATACCACCACCAGCAAGAATGTTGAAACCAGCAAGCTGGCCATCCTCGCCTTGGATTGCGATGAGACCAATATCGTGCGCGTAGACATCGGTGTCATTGTGAGGCGGCACAGCGATTGTGATCTTGAACTTACGTGGCAAGTAAGTGGGTCCATACAATGGCTCGAGGTCTTGCACAGCATCACCAGCAAGCTTGAGGTCCTTCTCACCATCCATGCCCTTCAGCCAGATCTCGTGATAAGCGATAGAAGCCGCGCCGGGAAGGAGGTGATCGGAGATCCTCTTTGCAACAGCGTGGGCCTGTCCGTGAAGAGTGCTCTTGGTAGGGAGCGAGGAGCACATGACGTTGCGGTTGATGTCACCACAAGCAGCGATGGTGGTCATGAGTGCCCGGTTGATAGCTTGCATTGCTGGCTTCAGCTTCGCCTTGACGATTCCGTGGAACTGGAAAGTCTGGCGTGTGGTGAGCTTCATGGTCTCGTTACCCAAGCTGTTGGCAATATCGTCCATTTGCACCCACTGCTGAGCAGTGGCCACACCACCCGCCAATCTGCAACGAATCATAAAGCTGTACGCAGGCTCCAGCCCTTGTGCCTTACGCTCGTCGCGAAGATCACGGTCGTCCTGCATGTAGGTGCCATGGAACTTGGTGAGCTGCTGATCGGCCGCACTGATAGCTCCAGTGGATTGGTCCTCGAGGCCTTCAACAATGGTTCCACGCAAGAAGTTGGACCCGATCTTGATGTCCTCGTTGGTCATTGGCGGTGGCTCCTCTGGGAGTCCCTCGACATTACCAACGCCCAGGGTGTCCCAGAGTTTTGGCTCCCACTCCTGGTAGCCGGTTTGGTACCCGTCTGGGTCTTGATCATCACCAAGACCACATGCAACCAACTCCTGCGCACCCAGAGCGGCGAGACGAGCGTGCAAGTCCTTTCCGGGCTTGTTGTAGTAGTGTTTGTCTTCTTTTCGGGGCCAGTAGTGCGAGTCACCGAGTGCAAATGTGCTGTATTTGACGTTGGCCAGATCGAGGTCCGTCGAGTTCTTGACGGCTTCCCAGAAATTGCGTCCGTTCTGTGGGAATTCACCTTGACCAGCAGTGGACGTGATGAGGACAATGTTCTCCTCTCGCCCCAGATCCTCAACTGGATAGTCATCCATAGCCATGAACATGGTCTTCAAGCCTCTTGCTTTGCCGCGGCTGGCAAGACGCTTTGCAAGGTTTTCGGCGTTGCCACCATCTGAAGCGAAGAGAACCGTCATGGGAGCGCCCTGCAATCCCTCGAGGAGGACCTCGTATGCGTCCTTGGCCTTGCGCATCTGCACCTTGCGCACCTCTGTGCCGTACGACTCTGACAAGTTGGCATGGAATTCCGGATGCCTCTTCATGAGCTGAGTCATATAGTTGTCCCTCTTCAAGAACTCCTTGAGCTCCTCCTTGACGCGCTCAGAGTCAAGCTTGAATGTCTCATCGCCTCTTTCCTCGGCCTTCGGATCCCATCTGTAGAGTGGCCAGTATCCAACGTCGACCGCCTTCTTCGTCTCCTGCAGAGCATTGAGTGGGCTGTCATTTTCGTGGCTGTATGGGAGGTATGCAAGGACGACCGATGGGCCATTGAAGGCCTCGGCTTCCATCATCGCTTGTAGAACCTGCGTGTAGCTGCTGTAAACTGCAGTGCTGGCAACGTAAGCATTGCCGAAGTTCATGGCGTACAGACCGATATCTTTCTTTCTCCGTGCTGCATCAGCAGCTGCACGATCGCTGTAGGGTGGAATCGATGATGAGCATGTTCACATTCTCGCCGCTTGCGAGGACGTGGTGCACACCGCTGTTGCCGAGATCGTAGCTCCAGGCATCGCTTCCAACAAGCCATTGAGACTCCTTGTAGAACAATCCCTTCGAGCTGAGAAGCTGGTAGGCGGCTGGCGAACCATCGTTCGACAGTCGAGCGAGGACCTCCGGGGCGACCTTGTTCGCCTTTTCTGGCTCCTCTGCGACCAACGACCACTGCGATAGCCATTTCAATGGGGCATCTGTGGCAAAGCTCTTGGCCTTTAGAGCTTCCTGCACTTCGCCAACGAAGCGCTGGCGGTGCTCTTTTCTGGCGAGCAGAGAACCGAAGCCAAATTCTGGACTGGCCTTGATGGTCTGGTTGATGCCGGCATTGCTGGACTTCAGCGCATTAGCAATGTATAATCGCTCGCCAAAGACCTGATCCAGAATCTTCATATATGCGTTTTCCAGCGCTGGCTGCTTGGTGGCAACATCGGTCTTTGAAGGGGCGTCGTGCGCACCAATCTTCAAATTCTGAATTGGGGCCTTTGAGGTCAAATTTTGGAAGATACCGCTGAGTGCTTGTGTCACTGTCGAGTATTCAATGTAACCCAATTGATAGCCCACAATCAGTGGCGAAGCACCCTGTGAGCTGGCCTTGAGAGACATGAGCAGATCGAGCAGAATTGGGCCCCATTTCGTGGTCTTCCTCTTGATTTGCTCGAGCACCGCGATCTTCTTGATGCTCTTTGGAAGGCTCTCAGTCAAACGCTCCGTAAGCCACGGTCGATACAGGACCGGTGTGATAAGACCAACACTGGAGAAGAAGTCGGAAGGACTGGCTGCATCAAACTCTGCGCTGAAAAGTCCTGGATCGCTGCCGAACAAGAAGAGCGCGTTCTCGGCGTTTGCAGGGCCAGTGTAGTTGAATGCGCTGTATGATCGGCCGGTCTTGGCCTTGATCTGGGACCAGATGCTGGTGCAAATTGTGTCCACATCTTCTGAGCTTGGAGGCTTCGGCTGAGAGTCCACCGTTGTGGCGGACTCTGCCTCCGAGATGCCAGCACTGCTGCCCTTGCGCTCTGAGGACGCCGAGGAAGATGCAGATGATTGCTCCTTTGCGGGAGTGCCCTCGGCAGATGCAGTGTTCGCTGCTGGTGCCGCTGTCTTTCCGGAAAGTTGAATTCCCTCCACCTTGGGTGCAAGGCCCTCACTGACGTACACGCCAGTCTCATCGCTCTTTGTGCTCTGCAATGTCCTCACAAGATCGAGGTTCAAGGTCTCCTCTACGAGACTGCGGTCCTCAGGTGCAATGGGCTGGTCCTGCTTGCTGTTCGCAGCATCGAAGAAGTGCACCACGCCCTTACCTGAGCGAATCGCCAAAGCGTGCGCAGTCAAGGCCAAATCTTGCGCCTCCTGCAGTGTGGTACTCTGCAGGAAAGTGAAGCCTGCATTTCTCACACTCGTGATATCCGCATAATCTGGGTATCCGCTCGGATGTAGGTTCACGTGTATCACTACGGGATACTGTGCTAACCGGTATAGATGTGGAATGCTCTTGACCAACACATCACTG
Source organism: Cercospora nicotianae (assembly GCA_029490675.1). Taxonomy (NCBI): domain Eukaryota; kingdom Fungi; phylum Ascomycota; class Dothideomycetes; order Mycosphaerellales; family Mycosphaerellaceae; genus Cercospora; species Cercospora nicotianae. The sequence continues at coordinate 3,059,859 of JANQAT010000007.1, read as the reverse complement.
CTGGTGGTGACAGTGGTGAGCTTGCCACTGCGCACGCGCGAGTATACATCCAGCAAAGGATCATTGTTGTGTCGTACTGAAATGACCTCGGGTGACTCGCTCACGAGTGAGGTGGCCTTTTTGCTCGCATACTGTTTGAGGAATTTGGAGAACTCCGAGTCGGCGGCGAGCGAAGGCTGGACGGAGACGATGGCGTCGGAGGAGAGGTAGGCGACACGAGCGACTGTAGATAGGATGTCAGCACGCGTCTGTCTGGAATATATTCCTCACGTCGTCGGCTCGCCAGCAGATCGTCGGGCGACCGCCCGGAGGTGCGTCGGTGGTGCTGCAGTAGTTACGTACCTGCTTCGCCGGCAGTCACAATAGTAGCCATGGCGACTTCTCCGTTGGGTGATGTCTCTGGAGAAGGAACGAGTGTTACTGCATTTCTTTCTGGGGCAGATGAAGAAGACGAGTTCGCGCAGAGTGGCGGACTGGTCATCCAAGGCCACTGCGGGATCGGCTCTCAGAAAGTTGACAAAACTTCATCGACACCGCGCTCGGCTGCTCCATTGAGCCTACTCTCACGCAAAGCAATGTGGGGCGTTTTAGCAATGTGGGCGCCGTGATTGGACAATGCGAATGGCGTGCTCGCTGTCACGTGTTTCTTCTCGCGACGGCATATGAAGAACAATGAGCGCCACCCGGTCGAGGCCTCGTGTCTCTGACGCCGACATTTGCTCCATCATGGCCCATGTCTGCAGGCGAGGAGCACATCATCCACCATCATGGCCAATGCCATCTTCCGTTCACGTCCGGCAAATCTGCAACATGCTCAAACAGTTGTGATTTTATCGAAGGAAAATCGGCTGTCAAGCATGCACGAGCAAGGACCACTGCCCTAACCAGGGTCTGCCACAATGTGGAGAATCCTGGGCCGTCCATCTTCCCTTCCGCTTTCTTCCCGGCTACACAGATATGCCAAGCCCAAGTTCGAATCATAGCGACCTGCAGAGAGGAGTCCGAGGACGAATACAACGACAATACCACTTCCTCATCACGAAAGCTTCGACCTCTCCACTACCTCACCCAATTCCACCGCGGCATTACTAATGACGACCCTCCCCTCCTCTCCAGCAACTTGTCTATACACAATCCTCTTGGCCCCATCCTCCCTCCACATCTCCGTCCTCACCACCTCGCCAGGAAAAACAGGCTTACTCAACCTCAACTTCACGCTCCGGAACCTCTTCTGATCTCCATCAGCAAACGCATCAATCACAGCTTTGACTCCCATCCCAATCGTACACGTTCCTGTCAAAATCGGACCCGGAAAACCACCTGACCTTGCCACTGCAGGATCAATATGCAAAGGGTTCAAATCTCCTGATGCTGCGCGATACAATGCGCTTTGCTCAGCGGAGGTCTTGAATTCTCGTACTTCGTCTGGAGCTCGCGAAGGGGCTGGATACGATGCCGTTTTGACGCCTCGAGGAAGGGATTTGGAAGCTGCGCCTGCTCCGGGGACTTTCATGACGAAGGACGTCCATTCGTTGTAGCAGATGGCTTTTCCTGTCTCGGCATCGCTGGTCGTGATACCAACGCAGACTGTAACGCCAGAACGGCGGTCAACGATATCTATGATTTGAGCTGTGGTATTCAGAGTCGTGGTTCCGTGCCTGGGGAACTCTCCTCTTGTCTCGAGGTAATGCTCGCCATGAACATGATTGTGTGGTTGAAAGTTGGGAAGGAATTCGGACATTGACTGCGTCACTTTGCCCATGATTGCTATCACGGGAAGTGTGCCAAAGGTAGGCAGAGCGTGGAAAGATGGATGTCCTTCGAAGCACAGCGAGAGATCATTTCCTGAGGCTCCGAGGGCGACATTATACGTGATGATATTCGATGGAGTGTAAGTTGTTGTGGTGCTCCAGCGCAACGTCTTGATGTGTTCGACGTCGATGGTCGTTGCCATAGCTTGTGTGCTCGAAGCGCTGACTGTTGACGATGAAGCAGAGTGAGCGTTCAGCAATCTCTTTGCATTGCGAGAGCATGCTTATGAATTTGAAGTTGCATGTATGCTGTTCAAAGTGATCATTTGCCCCTCACATGCAATGTTATGTGCTGCGACTCGCTCCATCCGAGCTAAATGATCCTACCATATGCGACTTGTCGCCATCCAAACTCTTATTTTCAATGGCCTGCATTGCAACAATAGCACACCGATTAAATTCTCGGGCGTTACCAGCAGCTCTAAGTGTTATGCTTATGAGGAATGAGGTGTTAAATGACCAGAATAATAAATGCTTCACAATTTGAAAGCTATCTGATACTCGGCTATCGTTCCAGCGAGTAACCGACGAATCTTCATCTCCTCTACAAATTCCATACCCAGAGCTAGAAACCGTTGATGTGACTCAATGCATGATGTGCTACTTATGGCATCAAGAGAACAAGCTGTCTGACATGTGTGCGAAGCTGACTGCCATACTGCCCAAATTCGATGCAATGCCCCAAAAATCCTCAAAGGCAAAAGGGTATCTTCACACAGAAATCAGCCAAACAGAAAATCAACGAGATCTCAACATCGCCGCGCTGCGCTGAGCAAAATCCAAGAAATCAAGAAATGCAAAAATCACCGAAAAGCACTCGGACCCTCTCCCACGCCTGAAACATCCCACCCCAAATCACCAGCAGTCAAAGCCTCCCTCAACCTCGTCTCAAATGGCGCCTCTTCAGCCCTCGCCGCTGAACTCCCAGCACTCCCCTCCGCAGTCGCAACACTCCTCGTAACCCTCTTCGCCCCCCTCCCACTCTCTTCACCTTTATCCTCACCCCCACGTCTCCTCTTCTTCTTCTTCCCCTTCCCATCAACCCCCAACCCCACACTCCCCATCCTCTCCTTCCCCATACCCATAATCTCCTTCTTATCCTCATTACAAGCATTATTACTCACTTTCCTCTTATTATACCCCTTAGGATTCGCCACAATACTCTTCACCCCTCTCCCCTCGATCACATCCATCACCATTCGCTTATTCGTACGCAAGAATTCTCTTACAGACTCAAAGCGTTCTTGGAATGTCATTGAGGTATCTGCGTTGTAACCAGCATTGTTCCCGCCGATGGCGTAGAAGGATTCTTGGGCGCCGGTGTGGAATTGATGGAGTTCGAGGAAGAGAGCCCGGAGACGAGCTGTGATGAGGAGCGGCGGTAGAGGCCTTCGGCGCCTTTGTGAGAGGTGCCCTCCATACGGAGTTTTTGGTTGAAGGTGATTTGTTGTCGGGTCTCCCAGCTTAGACCGGGGGCTTTGGAGTTGCCGCCTTCGCCGCCGGGGACGACGAAGTTGACGGCATCGAGGAGACGTTGGATGTAGTCGTCTTCGTGGGCCAGGATATGGGCGAGTTCGTCTTGGGAAACGGGTGGGCCGCGGCCTGGTTGAGGTGGGTAGATGAGAGCACGAGCGGCGGCTATGTCTGGGACGCCGGGGTCGAGGAGATTGGGTTGTGCTTCTGCTGTGCGGCGATCGTGTTTGCGCGCGCAGCGATTGCAGAGATCAAGGACGTGAGTGCGATTGCGGAAAGGTCGTCCGCAGCCAGGTGCCACACAGTTGACAGAGGTCTTCATGACGATGGTGTTGGGATTCTTCGTGGTCGAAGATCGTGCTCGCCGTGTTTTTGGCTCAGGTTCTGGGGAGAACTCGGACGGTCCTGGTGTTGGACTAAAGATATCAGTGCTATAAGCTGCCTCGGGGCTGAAGGATGGATCATGTCCATGTCGCGGAGGATCATTCGAGAGAGACGAATCGCGGTATGCCAAGTGAAGATTGTGATCAGGCAACTGTGTGGTCGCCGTGTTGTCGAAATGGTAGCCTTGCGGATAGGGTTGGCTTTGGCGCACTGCATCGTAGTGGTACTCTCCAGCAGACTGGGTGGGCATATTCAGCCAATCCACCACGCCATGATTGTTGGCTTGCGCGTGCGGGACAGCATCCTGATTATAATCTGCGGGCATGAAGTTGTGCAGATCTTGCTGGAAGAATGCGGGATCTATGATCTGCTGGAGCTGATCTGGATCTTGTGCTGTGCTCTCGACTCCAATGCCGTTGTTTGTCCCTTCGCGATGATTCGTGTTGGCCGTGCGGCCATCTCCTTGTCGCACCGGGACGGGCGGAGCGGAGATATTGTCTCGACCATGTGTGTTGACATTGCTCGACCATTCGACGTACCCGTATACATTGGCGGACAAGTTGTAGGCGGGATTTTCAGGCACACTTCCTCTGTAGTCGGCATGCGTCTGCTGTTGTGCATGTTCTGTCGAAGATCTCGTTACCACATGGTCGCCTGGTCCTGATTCATGCTGCTCGACGGACGGCAGGGCCACGTCTGAGCTGCTGAGGAAAAGCGCCGGGTCAAGGAGTGCTTGGCCGAAGCCATGCGCAATTCCACTCTCCATATGTGCGGCCGTACCGACCTGAGCAACCGATCCATATGCACTGATGCCATTGCCTGCTTGTGTGTCGGTTTCCTGACCTTCGCGTGCTTGTTGGTCGAATATGTGCTGCCACTGCGTGGCGTCGCTCTGATCCCAGTCCCACGAATCGAGATAGCTGGAGTAGTCTTCCGACATCTTTGTCGGCTTCGAGTGATAGTCTTATGCGTGGCGACTGCTGCTGGCTATGGTACGATGCCGAATGGAACTAACGTTGCTGTCATATATCCCAAAGGGGCAACGAGTGGTATTCGTGAATGTTGGTACGCGATGCAGAAGAGCAAGACTGTTGAATTGGGGAAGCGCATACTATGTGTCCGGGGGCCAGCGACACGTTTGCTCGAGCCTGCTGACGCTGTTCGCATTTTCACAATGGTCATGGCCACAGTCGACCGGTATGCGGCGGTTCAGCAATCGCCAGGCCGGGCGGCCTGTCCAGCTGGCCATTCGGAGTCACGGTCATTCGACGATGCTGGCAAGCAGCCAGATAATAGCATCAACTTCCAATGCTCCATGGTCTTGTCCTGCCGTAGCGTGTACACTCAATGCTTTTGACGCATCTCGCAGAGGCGTTTTCGTTCGAAGGTGCAAAGCCGAAGATGCACATTGCTGTTCTCCTGAATGTCAGGATGTTGGCTGCCGTGTGATATTGCACGTACCGGAGGCCTTCACGAGCATCGCATGAGCTCAACTCCGACACATTGATCGTCACTGAACAGTGAAGCTGATGCCAAGCCCGCTGCCAGCCAGGAGTGAAGTCTATGCGCCAGCGGCCTGTGCCGCTCAAAGTGCTGCAATGCATTCATGTGGCACAGGCGCGACTCATGCCTGTCATGTGTTAGCCGCTCGGAAGTCGCTGCCAGTTGTTACATTATATCTCAATAACACCGGTAATTGTGGTCGATAGCGCGGACCCAGACCGCGGAGTTGCATCGCAGCAACGCCTAGTCTTGACACCTACATTCAGCCATGAGCCGCACATTGACCACGTTGATGCTCTGCGTGTTGTATCCAGCAAGAGCACTGGGTGCGAGTTCTGGAATCGAGCAATATGGCGTCGCATTCTCACTGACCAATGGATATGGGTGATTCAGGCAGGTCTTGGAGGCCAAAATTCCGTTGATGCTAATGTCAGATTAGTGTTGCAAGTGCGTATCTGCCGAACGGCACATATATCGCCAAAGTAGAAGGAGGACTGGCTTAAAGACTTTCATGAGAAGCATGTCTCATCTGGAAGACAGAACAAGCAGGCTTCCTGAGTGGCGTCCAAGGCGTGGTCCTTCGCGTTGTTCTCTACCAGGACCATTATGCCATCTCTGGCCGGGCAATGGTCATGAAGACGATATCCTCGGTCTCATGATCAGAGCTCTGAAAGCAAGCTCTGAAGCGGCACTTGAACACCAGGTCGAGGATGTTCTGCTCGGAGTATCTGCCGCCAACAGATGCTTTTCACAAGCTCGTGGACGCAGATGACAGGTCTTCACGCAATGCAGGCTTGTCGTCCCCACGTCGAGTACAGCATAACGGACAATATGCTGAAATCGACAAGGGCATCAATGGCCATTTCCTGTTCCCTCCGCCTCCGGAGATCGAGCGTGAAGAGGAGGCAGACGATGATCTAATTGTCTTAGCCGTGGAAGCCACTCGGGATTCGCTGAGCTTGAGTGTATGGCACGCGGAATGTGCTGTGTGGGAGTTGATGCCACAGGCTCCGCAATTATTCGAGCTGGGTTTCGCGGCGCTGACAGTATGTCGCGAACAGCAGGACGCACGATGTTTGCATGAGCTGAAGCGTGCTGTTCGTCAGGTCGCTGCAGTCCCAATCGACGCGGGCGGTGCTGTAGACGACCGTACCGGTACAGTGGTGGTTTTCGGAGAAGGTGCCGAAGACCACGATTTGAACAGCATCATCAGAACAATTCTCCGAAAGCAATATTCTGGCAGCATCACCAGTCAAGGATCGAGAGCCAGTGGACAGAGCGGACCGTTCGGTGCAAGTCGCGGGTTATCTGTCATGATGTGGTGGATCACCGAGGCCGAGGAAAAACGACGTCGCTTCGAGCTTCGTTGAGTGAATGCTTGGACATCTTCGAGGTACCCGATAAATGTCGAGAGTGTATTGTTCTTGAAATGGAATGGTGATGGTTATCCTTGGTCACCCGGCAGTGTGTTCCGCCATGATGACTTCGGTTGCACAAGACGCATGAGCACGTGTCGAATCGTCATTAATTGAGACAAAGTTCAGTATCTCAAAACAGCTGCGAGTGTCAGTATTCTTGTTGTAGTTGCTGCAAAGGTGAATGTGAGAACGCGCTTGCTTGCCCAAGTCTTGGCGTTCGCAGCTCCCTCGTGAAGTCATTGCCGATCTGCACTTGCAAACATTCCGGACCACACATCTTTCACCCAACATCTGCCCACGATGCCGCCCAAGGTGTTGGCCAAGAACGAAGGCGCCAAAGGCGTGCTGCCCGTCAACGCCGCTACTCGCGCAGCAGCCAGCGCCAAAGGACCCGCCCCGCGCCTGAAACTCGAAGTCCGACGACTGCCACCCGGCCTTACGCTGTCCGAGTTTGAAGAAATTCTGGGAGACGAGTGGAAGCTGGGCAATGGCAAGGTGGACTGGCGAGAATACCGACAAGGAAAGGTTAAGCAGTCGCTGGGCAAAGTGCCAGAGCAGAGTCGCTGCTACATCCATGTGGTCAACGAGGCTGCTGTGTCTGCCTTTGAGGCTCGTTTCCTGGCTGTCACCTTCCACGATAAGGCGGGAACGTACAAGAACCCGGATATTAAGCATCTTCCGCCGACACTGGGGTTTGCGCCAAATCAGCGAACGACGATCAACACGAAGTTGCGAACAGACAATCGACAGGGTACAATCGATCAGGACCCGGAGTTTATTGCATTCCTCGAAGCCGAGACACAGCCTATTGCGCGCCCACCTGCGCTCGATAATGCGAACGCAGAGACGGAGAAAACCGAGAAGCCCGCGGTGACGAGTACGCCGCTGATCGAAGCTCTGCGAGAGAAGAAGGCAAATAAAGCCAAAGCAGCTGAAACAAAAGCGGACAAGAAGGATGGCAAGAACCATACACGCACCGAAAGTAAGGCTGATGCGCCTGTGGAGAAGCCTACCAAAGAGGGCAAGAACCATCAGCCGCAACAGCAAAAGGTAGAGCAGGCGACCAAAGAGGCTGTCAAGGCAGTGAACAAGCAGGTTGCGAGTAAGCAGCAACAGGCCCAACAGCGCCCGGCCTCTCCGCAACAGGCCCAACAGAAGGGGAACACTCCAGCCAGAGGCAAGAAGGGGGCACAACCAGCACAAAACACCAAAGCACAGAATGTCACGCCTTCGAAAGCTGCTGCGTCAACGCCCGCTCCAGCTCCTGCAACCACGGCACAGACACCAGCGCAACAGACTCCACCAAAAGCGCCACGACAACGGGGAAACGCAGATGGTAAGGCAAACGGGACCACTGCTCCACGTGCAGCCACTAATGCAGCATCAGGCATCAAGAAGATGCTGCAGAAGGACCTCGCGGGCATCCGATCGAAGGCGATGCCGGCCGCAAACAGGAATGCCACACTAAACTCAACCAACGCACAGTCAGTTCCTACTGCTCCAAAAGAACAACAGCAAAAACCTGCACCTACACCGCCAACGGCACCAAAGTCACAGCCACAGGCCAAACAACAGGGCCAACAGCAGGCGACGCCATCGGCATCCACCACGAAAGCCTACTTGAAGCATGCCAACCCCAGCCAAGGAATGACAGAGATACTCATACAGCAAGCACTGTCACAATACGGTGAAGTGACCAATGTAACCATCGACCCTAGGAAGGGTACCGCTATTGCTCTCTTCAAAGACCCAGAGGGCTCAAGAAAGCTTTTGCAGCAAAGAAAGTCCCGGTCGCTAATGGCAGTGTTGAGATCCTGGAATGGAAAGATCGCGGTGCCAACAACAATGGAGGTAATAGAGGCGGGCTCAGAGGCGGTCGAGGAGGAGGCCGCGGCGGCAGAGGCGGAGGCGCTGTTGCCTCTCCTGCGCCGGCCGCAGCGTCGACCAAAGGCGACGGTGGCTCTTGATTTCTGCGTAGTGAGCGGCTTTATGACTTGTACGAGGTGTGGAAGTGGCACAACGGCATTGCTTAGGCGCATGATACCCGGGAAAGTATGGATCGAGGGGCACTTCAAATTATTTGTGACGAATCGAAGATTAGTAGGAGGGACGTAGTGGACATGCACACGTGACGCACCCTTAGCGAACACCGCTAGTTCGTATTGAACTCCTTGCAGAGATTCGGGGTACAAGATTCAAAACGCACCCTCCACAGCTTGTCACTCTCTGTCAAAGCTATTTGGCATCTACAACATGGCCAGTTCGCTCGAATCTCTACCTGCAGAGTTGCTTAGCAAAGTCCTGGACGAAGTGGACAAGAGCTTGACTGGTTGTGAAAGACGAAATCGGGCTCAGATATTCCGCGATGTGTCCTGTGTCTCCCGGACTCTACGGAATGCCAATGAGTCCCATCTCTATCGTGAGATAGCGGTTGGTCAAGATAGCAAAATGAATACCTGGAGGCTCTTCTTACGGACAATGTGCGAGCAGCCACATCTCCGGAAACATGTCCTGTCGATCACTGGTCGAGTTGATTGGGGGGTTCATGACCCTCTATCAGCTCAAGACTACGCATTATTCGAGACTGCGAGCGCGCCCTATCGAGCGTCTGTCGGCTTGGAGGACTTGCGCCCTACTCTTCTTGCTGGCTGTCACACTGCCGAGATCGCTCTGCTGCTGGCTTTCGCAACAAACCTGAAGAAGCTTGAGCTGAACTTCGCCTCACCAGGACAGTCGCAGCGCATATGCCAGAACTGCCGTCTTGCTGAACGTGTTCTGGCTGCAGTCTTGTCTTGTCGGGGCACAAAATCACACAGACATATCAAAAGCATCGTGTTCGGAGGGCATGCGCCGGAAGGAATGTCTTTTGATTGGGCAGGCGACCTGCTCCATAGCCTGCCAGGAATCCAACGTCTAGTGATGAAATGCCTTGGCTCGACTATGCTCCCTCGCTCCATTCTTCGATCGCGTCCGATGGTCAAAGAGCTCAGCTTCCATGGCTTGAGGGTCAGCGCCGGCCGCTTGGCTACCCTGCTCAACTCGTGCACGGGATTGGAGTCTCTCTCAGTCTCTTGGACCTATATGCCATTCGGAATAGACTTCTATGAGCTCTCCCGAAGTATCAAGCGGCATGCCACCACACTTCATACGCTTCGGTTAAGCACCCGAGACCATCGAAGCCGACCTGTAATTCCCTTCCTTGAGGATCTCGCGAGCTTACAGTACCTCAAAATTGATGACCACATTCTGACAGGCCGAGAACCATGGATGCCAGGCCGGACACCTTTAGCCATACTCCCTCCACAGCTCCAGCACCTCGATATGGCTTCCGAGGCGCCGGTCTTCGACCTTCAGCACATCCTCCGAGAACTGGGATCTTACTTGCAACACCTTGCATGCATACGGGTCACATTTAGACGGACTCTTCGCCAAGCAGACTTCAAGTTTGGCGATTTCATGGAAAGGAAAGAACTTCGACACGGTGTGAGATTCCGAGAAGACAAGCCGTGGCTCCTCAGCTGCTGTGCCCTCCAAGGGTACTTAACTTTCGATTGCGCCCGAACCAGCGATAAGTCCGTTCGTGAGTCTTGCCAGGAAGTGGCCGCGGAGCTGGCAGACAATGGTATGACGGCAATGATGAGTGATTACTTCTCAAGTGGACGCTTGGCGTATAGACAACAGCTGTGCTGCCACACATACGAGAAGGAGATAACAGGCAGGTACGCCAGGCTAATGATGGACGTGTCCTACATCACTTCGCCTGACGAGCCATCCGGGGAGGCTTCCGTATAGTTCGTCACACGTTCCTGCAATGCGCAATACTTCATGTGCCGTGCTATATCATGCATTTCACTCCAAGCTTCCGCACACACCGAACCACTCGCTCGGATCTCAAAAGTAAGCGCGTGCAAGCCTTCCGAATTCTTGGTTGGCCCTCCCGCTTCGGAAGAAATGTTTCAAAATTAGTGATTGTTGCAGCCGACTAGCGAGACTGCATATGCGACAGCAGATGCATCGGCATGTGCACTGTGCACTGTGCATGCACATGTTGCAGGCTCAGCTCCAGACCAGAATTGGCAAAAGCTACACGAACGCAGGTACTGCCTTTCTGTGGTACCGAGCAGGGAAATATTGCGAACTACTGTAGCCTTATCACATTTTGAGGTCTGAGGTCTAGACACGCAATGGACAGCGCATGGATGCCCATACGAGGTGATGATCAGAATAGAATGAGATCCCGCCTCACTTTCTTGCTTGCGCACCTGATGCCCTGGCGAGAGAAGCATTGTTGCAGTACCCAAAGGCCAATAATGAAGCTTCTCACAAGATATGCCGTGTGACAGTTCCCTGGCAAATCTGTAGCGTGAGGACACGACTCTTCAAGATGTTCATTTATTGGACTATCTCAATGAACCCCGTCACTTTCCCTCGCACGAATAATAAGATTCCGTTCAATCTACGCTCGTGATGTGTCAGTTGTCCGCCTCTTGTTCCTGTCGTTGAAGAAAACTAGCCCCTCCACCCACCGCCTATCCAATCCAGTCCTGTTCGCCATTGACCGCGATAGTAAGAACACCACGCCTGCCTTCCCGTTCCCATTTCGTGCCGTGAGGCGAATCCCCTCGGGGTTCTATCTTCTTTCCATCTGGTCTGCCGCTCAAGCCCTATTTTTGGCTTCTCATGTCCATGTCCAGATTTCCTTCTTTCTCTTGCTTATTGATTTCCGCCAGTAGAAAGTGTTGCTTCGCTTGTTTGAATCGGACTCGCTTGCTGTAAATACATGCATCGCAAACACAGGAAAAATAAGAACACGCGAATAATGATGGCATAGAAATGTAAGAGTATGTCGTCTTTCTTCCTTTTCGCTGTACAATGAAGATGGTGGTAATGATGGTACTGAAAGAGCAAAAATGTGGAAAAATTCACAAAAAGCAATACGCTGGCTAAGATGCAGAATATCAAATAATCAAAAAGGACGACTCGCAAACTGCTCCGTCGCTTGTGCAAAATAATTTCTCTTCGATGCTGGTAGGTTGATGCAGATGTGGCATGTCGATAGATTATGTCCTCTGGTGGATATGCCGATATAATGCTTGATGTTTTATGTGGTCGTCGATTCAGGCCCAGTCTGTGCCGATGTGTGCCTTTATGGGTATGATGAAAGATGAAGAGTCGTTAAGGTCGTGATGTATGTATAGTGATGGTATTCGTAGAGAGTTCTCCGGCGCGAAGAACAGGATCTAGATCATGCCTCCGTTGCCATGATAGACACCTTGCTGGAGTGTATCAGGAGGCATGTTTGCTCGGATCTCTTTCGGGTGTCGATATCCGCTCGAGCTCTGGCTGCGGGAGGGCAATGCGAAGGGAGGGATCGTGGTCTCGTTCAGCTTACTGCTGTCCTGGCCATGCATCGGTGCTGGAGGAGGCGGTGGTGGGATCGGAATTTGTCCTTGACTCTGGGCTGCCATAGCCTGCTCGTAAGGGCTTTGTGCACGCTGAGAAAAGCTCTCACGCCTCATGTGGCCTGCATAGCCTGGCATTGGAGGAAGAACGGTCTCGTAGGGTGCTGGACCTCCCATAGGTGGTGACTTGGTGCGAGACTTAGAGCTGCTTCGCATTCTGTCGCCAAAGCCACGCATCCAGCTGCCGCTTGGCGCGTTCTTGCGATGCTGTGAAGGCGAAGCTGTCTGTGCGCGTTCCATGGGCATTGGCAAAGACTGCCCTTGATTGTCATTGCCTTGCCCATCAATGGCGATGTTGATGACTCCAGAGCCACTGCGTTGATGCTGATGGTGGTACATGGTCGGCGGCGGAGGGGGAATGGGGGGACCCGCAAGGTGTTGTAGTTCCGCTAACATTGGTGGAGCAGGGCCGTCTGACTCAGGAATTATGATGACTTGATCATCCTCGTAGAGTGCAGCATCGATGCTAGTAGGCTGTTCGTCCATCCTGATGCCCACATCCGGCGGAGAGATTTTACGAACATGGCTCTGTGTATTTGACAGTCGTCGGTTTGATGAAGGTAGCGCTGGCTTGTAAAGTGGGTGAACAAATGCTTGCTTCTCTGGCGGAGCGGAAGCAGAGCGTGAAGGCACAGATTGCCCTTTCTGACCAAATACCGTCGCTGGTAGAAGTGGTCCCACTGAGTCACTGACTTCGGACAGTGTCGAAGGCTGCTGAGAAGATATTTGTGACTGGTGTTGATCGGAGGAAGACATCTGACTCAATGCCGAGCCGGTGACTTGACTGAGACTGCTGCCCAAAGATGACAGTTCACTGTACTGCCCAGGAATCTTGGGCACTGGAGGCTCGCCATCCCGTTCGCTGGGATCGCTGCTCATATAGCGCGGGTGCCTCATTGCACGAGGGGTCGCCGGGAGTCCAATAGGAGCAGACGGAGTAGACGTTCCTGTAATCTTGCTCTGGTTGTTGTAACGTGCCATAGCATCGGGATCCACAGTGTGGCTTCTTGAAAATGGCGCATTGAACGATGTTGGACTCTCACCGAGATCCGTATGATGTCGAGGTGGCATTGGCGGCCGACCAGCAGACAGCAAGTCTCCAGGCAAAGGGATCGCCGGAGCGGACGGTCTCCTTGCCAGCGAACGTCGTCTTGCCTCAAGCTCCTGTGCGGCAATTTGCTTCCTGGTCATTGTTCGAGCACGAGGCTGTCCACTCACGGATGCTGACGACTCAGATGCATTCAATGGAACGCCTCCTGGAGCGCTAGTGCCAGACATGTCAGAGGAGTTGACGATAATCTGTTCACCTTGTACGCTGGGTCTGCGGCTACTCGATCTCTCCGGGTGAGCGCGATTCGCCAGTCTACGTGACTGCAGGTCTTCAGCTGGTTGGCGGCTGATGCTTTGGGAACGCATGCGGAAGCCATGCGCCTCACTCTTGGCCTCATCTTCGGTGTCGCCAAAGCGTCTCGAGGACAACGTCGGCAAGGAAGGCGACCTGAGTGGAGGCTCAATTTCGCGATTCTGGCTCCTGCCTCTGTCGCCTCCGAGCTGCAGAGGCGCCAGGCCACCGATCAGAGCAGCCTTGCTTTCTGCGCGGTTCACTGGCTTCTCAGCTGATCTGCGGTTTGTGCGTCCACTGCGATGCGAGTCGGTTGGCGAGGTGACACTCATCTTGTAAAAGTTCTCGTCATCTGTGGTTGCGGGTTCCGGCTCAACTCTTTGTGCTCCAGCATTGGCTTGAGCTATCTCCTCAGGTGACATCGGTACTGGCGATGAAGGCGACCGCTTTGCAGGTTTGATGTAGCGTGGGCCTTCGGATTGATCTCGCATGCGACTGCGTGACTTGCCTGAACGGCTCTCACCGCGCTTCCGGCTTTGGTTTCGGTGTTTGCTCTGCGCTCTCGAGGATGCACGCTCTTCGCGAGCGGTGAGACGTGCCTCTTCCACACTGCTGATATAGGCATCGATTGCTCGGCCTCTCCCACTCTTCACGCTGCCGTCAGTAACGGGGCTGAAAGCTCCCTGTCGGCTGCGACTGCTTGCATCAGTGCTGGGTCCTGGCGAAAGAGCGTCAGTGTAAGCGGTGTCCACGATCTCGACTTGCAATGCACCAGGTTTGCGTTCGCGAGAGCGGTTCGATGTACGAGACTCCGCTCTGAGCCGAGTGAAAACACCCTGGGCGGGCGAAGGCAGGTGGTCTTCGCTTCCATCAGGAGCTCGTCTACTGGCATCGTAATGTCCGTGTCGAAGTGCAGTCGCGGGCTCTTGAGATGGATCCCGACGTGCGAGACTCGGTGCCCTGGAGCTCTTGTCTCGTGCTGCAGTCAAAGGAGTTGCCATCTCGGCAGCCTCTTGCTTCGCTCGAGCGATGTCGTCCCGTGATGGAAGTCGCTTCCGGCCCTGATATCCGCCCGGCGTCGCGGTCCTTGCTGTGGAAGGTTCGCGCATATTTCTCGTTGCTTTCCAAGGCGCCATGCCTCCAGGTGACAGAGCCGACTGCGCGATTGGCGTCACGCCAAGTGCAGTATGGAGTGGTTTCGCAGTCCCATCATTGCCGGCTGCAGGCGCACCCGAGTCTCCGAACGATGTGATCAACTTGAGTGAGGCGTTCTTTGCAGTGAGTCTTCCAGATCCAGATCGCGAAGGTGGTGAGAGTGGAGGGCTAGTCATGCCGCCAGCGCTCAGCGGTTGCATGAAGCGCTCTTGCTGAGCAGCATAGACAGCATCTTGAGCTCGTGGTGAGAACCACGGCTCAGAAGTCTCTACACTTGTGCATGAGAAGCAGCGCACAGCCAACTCTGGTGATCCAGTCGTGACTGCTACTTCACCCCACTTGCGAATGAGGTAGGATATCCGTTGCCAGTCGGAAGGCGATGTCAAGCAAGTCAGGAGTACCGCTTCGAGCCAATACTGCTGTGAAACATAGACCTCAATGGCATCGTTGTGCTCACCCAAGCCGAGGAGGATTGCAACGGCAGGGTGAATATCTCCCTTCTCCAGCAATCGTTGGACAAAAGCCTCGCCCACCTTCTTTTGCGAGTCTGCGCCAATCGAGCTCAATGCGAGCAACATCCAGTCCGAAGAAGTCATGGATTCAGAGCCAATCATCGAGGCCATACTGTCGGCACCCATGTCACCCAGCCATTTCGCAAGTAACACGGCTGCAGCGGAACCGGGCCGATGTCGTGACATCTCGTCTCGGATGAGACTCTGTACGTCGTCGTTCCATCCAAACACGACACTGAGCATTTCGGAAAGCAACAGATCTGGAGTTCGCGCAGCATTGCCGTAGTGTGGTGTCCGAAACGCGACTTCTCGTAGTCGAGCTTTAATTGTGGGGAACAAGTCCACGAGTGCGGTCTCTTTGGACTCTTCCGGACTTCGCAGAATCTCCTTGCGCAAATTCGAAGACCGTCTTGTATGGCGCGCTCCTGAGGCAGAAGGTAGTGATGATGCCACAGATCGGATAGACATGCTCTCGTGGCCAGCTTTTGGCGGCGGGCCAAATGAAAATTCTGTGCCATCGTAACCTGCATCAGAAGAAGCTCTGGAGGAGTCGGGTCGATCGTAAAGATATTTACGCTCCCTCCTTCGCCCTGAGCTTTTCGAGCTCACCGAAGATGCCCTGCTAGAGTGCGGACTGAGAGGCATGACCTTGTCGCGAATCTCTGACTCTAAGGCATCGAGCGAATCCATTTCTTTGGCAATTTTCTGTAGAGGTGACATTGCCGCACTCTCATCTGCGCTGCTTTCGCCATCGGTAAACGTGAGAGGAATCTGCTGATCTATGCTCAAAGATCTCGAGGACTCGGCGTAAGGATTCTTGCGTTCTTCGAGCATTGTAGGTGGTGTTGGAGGGGTGTTCGCAGGTGCATGCTGTGCATTGGCTACCTGCATCGGAGTCGAGCTGGGGTTGATGTCATATTGGTATACAGAATGATTCCGGCCCAATGCGAATAATGTCGCGGAAGGTCCATAATTGGTGATACCAGTGACCCCGTCGCAAGTCGGGATGATCTCGTATGTCACCTTCTTTGTGCGCACATCCCAGGATCGCGTTTCACTACGAAAACTAGTCAGCATTGAAGGAAGGAATTGCAACTTCTCGCAGAAGTTCACTCGGTGGTGTCTCTCTACTCACCCATCTGCGTATTGCACTATGCGACCATTCTTTGACCACGCAAACCAGCAAGGACCTCGTTGCGGCACCTCTGCTCGTTGGAGCACTCGAATGATATTTGGAACCTCTCCGTGCTGCCCTTTGGGGACGCTCCATACTCGCAGATCACCATCTGCAGTCTGTGTTGCGAGCATATCTGTCTTTTGCTTCGAAGAAGATCCATGCCAGGCGAGATCGGTGATTCGTGCGGGCGATCGTGTCGTGTTTAGCGTGTGTAGTATCGTGAACGAAGGTTGCAATGTTGCAATCAGTATCGAGCCATTGAGATATCCGATAGCGAATGTTCGGCAGTCAGCAGCCGGAGCGATGGCTGTAATCGGATCGAATATCGTTCGTGCCGAGACATGTTCGGAAGTCGAGGGTTCGAAAAGGATGATGTTGCCTTGATCGTTTGCTGCAGCACATCAGCTATGATCATCAAACGCGCCAAAATTTGCTTACCGAAGGCGATGTTGCCATTGCGCATAAAGCTCGCGACTCGCATGTGCTCATAAGCAGAGAATCGTGCGACTTCGCCTCCGCTTAGGATATCCCAGACTATGGCAGTCTTGCCCACATCGAAGCTCACAGCGAGCCGTCCCGAGGCTCTGTCGCTCACGTTGTCGACAGCAATCCATAGCACATCTTCCCGGTGTAATGCGAACCGCCTCTCAATCGTCAAGGTATCATGATGGAGGACGAGGATCTGACTTCTCTGCGCGTACAGCAAAAATGACGCTGTCGCAGCACATGGCTCGAACTCTGTATCTCTATTCTCTGGCGTGAGGCTCGAAGGTGGAGGCGTTTGTCTCACTGCGCCCGAATGCTTGGAAGTGGAAGACCTGGTCGAGTGAGACCTCTGCCGCGACAGTTGACCAGTGGACATTTTGCGTTGCTGTATGTCTTGGAGTTAGTCGGGGTTCTTCTGCAGGCAATTTCATGGCCTGGACGGAGTGGTGTAGGTCTCAAAGCAGGTCGCGAATCCCCCACGAGGCACCGAGCAGATGAAACACTTTGTAACGAAGAGGGAGAAGCGAGTCGACGTACCCAGACATGCGCGCTAAATCAAGTGAAGTCACACCTGTGTCCCTTGTGCGGCCACCGATGCTCTCTCGCAGCTCTCGTGCGCTTAGCACGCACTGCCGCGTTCGGGACCCTGGTTGGCGTTGCAGCGCGCACGCTGCATGTAACCGCGCTTCTGGGTGAGTAGTGAGAGGGCGCAGAACCACGGGCTGCAGGTGCAAGCAGATGGACCGAGTACAGACTATGCGGGAGGAAGTAGGAGACAGGCACGCCCGACGTAATCTGAGGTGTAGCCAACAGAGAGCTCGGCGCGTAGATGGTTGAGATGGCCGCGCTGCAGCGTGAAAGGGCCAATACTACGAGCCGTGAGGATCGCCGAATGCAGGGAGGGTTGGAGAGAAAGCGGCTAGACGAGCAGTGTGAAAGGCTGGGGCAGAGGGCCTATGAAGAAGTGAAAGGCGAGCAGTGGTATACGATTCGTCCGGGCGTTTGAACGCCATTGAAGCCATCCGTGGCCAGTGAGGCCCGTCGCGGGCCAGGTAAAGTGGGCCAGTTCTCGAGGGCTTCCACGCAGAAAGGGCCTGTTTCATGTGCTGGCCGGCTCAAGCGTGCATGAAAAGACTCCATTTCAGCGGATGGCGAGCAGAGCGAAGAGGAGATGCAGTGCGAGATATCCTGGCTACGGGGTGTGATTGGGTGTGGGTAGTGAGCATCTTCCCAATGATTGGCTGCAGTGGGCGCTTCGAGAAAGCCACCTTCACAGCCTAAACCTGTCCCGCGCTGTCATTCGAGATGCCGCTCGTGACTAAGTCGACCAACAGTGGACGTGATCGAGAGGCTATTAGACTCGTCATGAGCGCCCTCGCGCGCGAGCCTGAATCGCAGCTTCTTCCTGCCTCGATCTCTGGGAGCGCAGCGCGAAGAACCACAGAACGACGGCCGTCTGCTCGTCACGCGCGCTGCCAGCTCCACGAGCGGTGAGGTCGCATCTGCGCAGGCCGGGTCCCGTACAACGCATCTGGGCCCAGGACGATGGTTGTGGGCAATAGTCCTTGCATCGGACTGCACCTTTCTGCATTCAATCACCAGTCGCACCGCCAAGCCGCACCGCAATGAGCATCACGAGCGCAGAAATCGAGTATATATTCGAATGGCTGGTCCTTTGCGCTCCAGCCTGACCAGGATGCGTGATGTCGTGTTTCCCGTGAGCCTCGTGCTTCTGCAGTTCCTGGGCAGCGTTGCAGCAGTTCACTCATGTCGTCCGACGGTGAAGAACGGGAGGTTGCTGCCCGACGACCTTTCCATGTGTCGAGAGCGTCGCACGTCCAGGCACCGACGCCACATTTACACAATCACCTGGAGTCACTATATTGAGGCGGGTGTAGAATCAGTGCAGATGATGCAAGTATTCAATTTCAATCACAGTCGCTATATGGGTATCGTCGCTTAAATCCAATCAAAAAATGCCGTCTGCCGCCTTCTTGGCGCAGTACAAAATCCCAACTTCCGCATCGCCTCTGCTTCCATAAATGGAAGCAAGAGCTGCAGATTCATTCCGTCCCGTCGTCACGGTCAGGACCTCGAGGTACGATCGCTTCCCCATCACACCTCCTATCAATGTTGACGCTTGTGCGTCGACATATCAACAGCTGTGGCGTCTGGTAGGTGGCGTCCATGCCGAGCTGTCGACCGAATGTGCCGTTCATGGCACTCTCTGCTGCATCTCGGCCAATATGTGATGGGCTGTCACAAGGAGTAAAGGCCAACTGCTGTCACGTCGCATGTTCTGGCCGATGCCCATGTTCGCCGGTCTCGTGTTGACTGTGGAGGTAAGCCAAGCACCAACATTATTGAGACCGAGCTCTGGTAGTTCCTGATTGCAAGGCAGTCATATGCCATGCTAAAGTCCAGGTGAGTAGCGTCAAGTCACGCTGCCAAGATTGGTGGATCATGTGCGATTTCGTGATGACCAGTCCGCCTCACTCCTTCTTGCTCGTGCCAGAGCTGCTGCGACGCTTCTTCTTGGGCTCCGTCCTGCAGCTTCGCGGCTTCACGGCCACGACTGGTGGCAAAAGTGGTCGAGCCAGCCATGCTTCGGCTTGTCGTGGCGGAGGTGGAGGTTCAGATAGCCAAGCCTCATCGGAGTCGTCCCCAAACAGGTCGGCGTCGCTGATGTATGCGCTGGGTCGATCGGTTGATCGCCTCGACGCGTATCCAACACACGATCCATAAGGGTCGGCGAGATTTGTTGTTGTTGATGCGCTATACGAGAAGCTGGGTCGGTGTGTTGATGTCGAAGTACGCGACGCGATCGACATTGCACGCGTCGGTGAGCCAGAGGGCGTGGAGCCTCGACTCGAGGCACTCGATGTGTACGAAGACATGTTGTTGTGGTGTCTGTATTCCAGAGCAGTCGTTGTTATGTAGGTGAACGGTAGTGGCGATGTCTGGCGGATAGCAGGCAGTACATATAAGAGTTGGATGACTGCATTCAGGTGCTAAATATGGTAGACGGGATTGGTCGGTCAGAGGGTGTGGCGGAGGGTGAGGAATGACAAAGCCGTGTGATGTTCGAGTTGCATCCACGGGGAATGCGGACTGGCACAGAGGCGGTGATGATATATCAACCTGACTGGCACAGGAGCAGGAGCAGGCAGAAAAAGCCAGTCACCGGAGGCAGATTCTCGCGTCACCCTCGTTTCGCTTCTGCCAGCACGCAGCCGCGGCGGTGGACATGACGGCGGTCAAGAGGCATCAGCCGAAAATTCCGCGGCAAGTTGTGGAGGAGGGCAAACAGCCTTTTTTCCTTCAGCCATGCATGGAGGAATTGCGACCGGGGCGTTCTGCCCACTTCCGAGCATGGCGCAAACACCGCTTTCCGACAATTCGCCTGTGACGGGCGCGCTGCCGAATCTCGGTGAGCCAGTCTCCTGCATCATCGCGCGTTGCGTGCGCTGACAGGCTGTGATCCGCATCGCCTCCTGCTCCTGGACGACCAACACATGCGACATGCGATACGTACGAGCCCGCAGACCGCACTGGATGCAGCGCGCAACGCGAGGCGGCGATGATGACTCTTCATCGCACCGCAGCACCGCTCTATTCCCACACGATTGCCGCTCACGGCGCCGAGGACTCTCGCTCTTTCACATGTTCGGCGAAATCAGGAAAGTCTATGGCGTTAGGGCGCCTTCCGCATGGGGTAGGCAGTCTTGGAATGCGTGGAGAAGCGAATGGCAGGCTTCCTGTCTCCCTACACGCGCACCACCGCACTGCTCTCCCGAAATCTTGCTGCGGTGTACAGGAACTCCCCCAAGCACGAGCGGTCCGATGCTCCTCTCGCGCGTTGCAGCAACGCGGCCACTGTCCGCGATACGAAGCTGCCTTTCCGCAGCACGCCTGCGATACTACACCACCCTCCAGTACTGCCTCCTCTTTGGGCGACATAGGGCTCGCGCTGCTGACCGATTTAGCACGGCGGATGTTGGGGGATTACATCTTTGCTGATGATTCCTGCGTACGGATGACAGGGCAGTAGGGTATCGCACAGTGCCACGTCCATGCGTCATGGAAATAGCCCACCACCCCAGATACCGACGAGACAGGTTTGTTTCGCCGGACTTACCGACTCTGCCTCATCGATACCTGCCATCGTCGCAACTATGTACTCTTCTACGTACCTTTGCCTCCTGCGATCGCTCGATCGTCCGACTGCCGCCCAAGCGAGCGGAAAGCGAACGGCGGACCACGTTCTCCGCCAGCGCTGTTGTGTTTTCTTCCAGCTCGCACCAGCTCCTCCGGCTGGCGGCGATTGAAATGCCACGCTTGTCGCTCGGCAGGATTCCCCATACTTGGGCGTGGTGGGGTATTTACCCAGACACGGGTCCGAACCCTGACGGCGTTTGCCTGATCGGCATTGCCGAATCCAGCTGGCAGGACAATCTTCCTAGGGCTGACCACATTTCATGCAGTGGCCTGAGGTGCAGCAACGCATCCAGCCTGGATGGATGACACAGCACCGGACTCCGGTCTTTACAATCTCGCCAGCCTCGACTCCAACGCCCAGGTAGTTGACATCAATCCCATCCTGGACCGCAGCGTGGCATCTCTACCTCATCTCCAACTGCGGTCCCACTGTCCACCACCGACCAGCGACAACAACGAGGTTTATCCGTCCGACATTCAGGCAAAATTGCGACCAGCTCAAAATGTTGAGCCCGGCAAGTTTGTCCATGACCTCACCGCTCATGGCGGTCAAGGGAATTTGACGACATCTGTCGTCTACGATTGTCTGTTGAGAAATTGGTTGTTCAGGGATGCGCATTGGCGATACATCGCAATCTTCGACCTGCTAATTCCACCACTTCGGAGTACAGTACCGTGTCTAGGCACGTACATATGCTCACAGACAAGCCGTGCGTCGTGAGTTGCCCTTTCACGATATGATCATTGAGCAATGTTTGAGTCGAATTGTGGCCTTCGAGCAACACAATCCGACTTACTGGCGACGATCGCTCACCTGACGAGACCAGCGAGGAGCGCAGCAGTCTAGACACGCCTGTCTAGCATCTGAGACATTGATCTTATCAGGAGACACTTGCTGGCAACTGCTGGTCTGCGCTCATAGCGTTGATCATGCCAAGCATACCATTACAACAGCTGGTCATTTGCTTTGCCGTTTATGGTAAGTCGAAATACGAGCTCGTTGGCGGTGTCCGGCAGCGAACAGCCTCTCCGCGCCTCAAAAAACGAACACGAAGAGATGAAACACATGTCCGCAATTGCACCGCTATGATTTCATCAACCTGGATGTCCAAGCAACTGTCAACGAAGACATTTCGGACTTCGTCCTGTACTGCTTCTCTGCAGATGGTTCTGTCTGACCCCGCGGACCGCAACATCCGCAGGTGGCAGTATCCCGAGCACGATGACTTCGTTCCTGCTTCCAGTCACAATGTCCACATTTCGCAAAAGCAAGACAACCACGATCTTCTCGGTCGTGGTGTTCGCGAACATGCGTATGCATCAGGTCTCAATTGCGAGACGGACACCTTTCGCCTAAGCCTGCCAAACTGCACAACCCAACCATGTTTCATGACGCACTTCCATCACTCGCCAGGCGCTTGTTCAGCTCTCTTCATCACAGTCGGAATCCCGAATTCGACATTGAGATCCATCAAGACGTCACCAGCCCACCCAATGTCTCACCTGTGCAGTTGAAGAACTCTGCAAAGAGATAAGCGAAGAGTACTTTTCGAAAAAAATGAGAAGCTGACATCATTTTTTTGTTGACACAATGCAGATGGATCTTCGCAGGGGTGTGCACTAGCCTGTGCTAGACGCGTAGCGAACAGATGATCTGG
This sequence comes from Cercospora nicotianae, assembly GCA_029490675.1. Lineage (NCBI taxonomy): Eukaryota > Fungi > Ascomycota > Dothideomycetes > Mycosphaerellales > Mycosphaerellaceae > Cercospora > Cercospora nicotianae. The sequence goes on along the minus strand of JANQAT010000007.1, from coordinate 3,037,260 downwards.
GCGTTCGACGTCCACTTCGTAGTGTACATCAACTTCACCGGGTTGCCTTCTCCATGGCTCGTCTGTTTGGTGACTGCCAACCAATATCCACTTTTGCGAAAGGGTAGCGGTGCTTGAAGACGATCTCGACACCCCTTAGCACCCGGTGACGCCAGCAGCAAAGAAGGTTAACAAGGGATGTCTGCGGCAAGCAAGAGATGGCGGACTAAACGGATTTCTGCCTACACCTGCCAGTTTTGGATGTCTTGTATGAACGACTACAAGCAGCAGTCTCTGCGAGAAGGATGCGGTCATTGAATGTTAGCATTGCCACATGCCAGCCTTCATCGTGTACTAGAAGGAGACTGATCCAGGTACACATACCCAGGAACAATGTTTCGCTTTTCGAGACTGGGACTCCGTATCTTAATCGAAGTCCATCCCCTTCGCGTCAGTCGACGACGCGTCAGGTGAGTAGGAGGTCCAGAACTACTTTCATGGGCTGATGATCCGATATTCAACCTCATTTCTAACTTCTTCTCGAATGACATCAGGGTCTGGCTGGTGGAAGCCAAGGCATATCCACCAAGTCAACCACATCTCTACAGTCCTTGTCTAGTCCCTTGATGAGACATCGGAGCATATGCGGATCCTGACATTGCGAGTTCCGCACACAGGACCCTTATCACATTCACTCCCATGTTTCCAAGTCCATCCTAGAAATTCATCGACTACAGTACATCCCACGTTCGAGGAGTCACCCATTTCCTCGACATCTTAGGGTTGCTATCGGGTTACTTCTTTTGGACCGGGACGACATCTCGTTGAGATTTGTGCACAAGTACCTTGATGACACGGCTCTCCCACTCTCTTCGTACTTGTATACTTGTTTCCTGTCTACAATGTTTCATCACTTTCGTCACCGCCATCTCTGACATCCCGCGTACTTTGCCGCGTGGCAGTATCTTCAGTCTCTGTCACGCCACGTCTTCCACGTACAACTTGTGACATTCATCTTGAATCTCACTCAACTGACATTTGTGCGGCAGCATTTACTCACTTCCCGCCCACTCTCCCCTCGTGCGAAAGCGTACGACGACACAATATTCATCAACTTTGACTACCCGCTCTTGTGTTCATGTCATGTATGTCGTGCATTAGCCACTCGATAGGCGAACAGGAGCGACGGTCCGGCCGTGCAGCTACTGCTACTGCTTACTGCAGGGCTACATGATAGTCTGCACTTTCGCGTATCGCTTCGCACACCGTAAATCCACGCTTGAGGGTTGGTGTTCTCTTCGGTACCGCGAAGTCGTCGCGGACTATTGCTTGGAGCTATGCGGGGGATTTGCTTTGGTCGGTGATTTTGACTCTAATGTGTTCTGGAACCGATTTTCTGGACTTCCGAAGCGTTGATCTGCGGCGGAGAAATTTGTTCCGCCTGTTGCGGAGATGGAAGTGGTGGAGAATGGATTCTGTGTCTGGTCGGAATCGGGATGTGGGTGTTTCGGCTGGAGGATTCGGTGGTGGAGCGGAATGGTTGCACAGCGAGGCGCTCGGGATTTGGGGGTGGCCGAGATGCATTCGCACGTCGCAGGAGACATTGGCCGTTGCTCTGCAAGACTGGAAGCTGATGTTCGCAATATTGCAACGCAACTTCATGGCGCGACACCTGGCTGTGCTTGCCTGCCAGATTGTGATAATCATATTGAACTCAAATTTGTGCTTAGTCAGCTGTAATGGCTCAATGGACGAAGTTCATCTTCTTCTTGCCTCCATCCCTTCCAAAATCCATCAGCGAGGCCCCAGTTCGAACTTGGTGGTGGTCGCCCACTCGCTTCGGGAACGAGCGATTGCTGCGTTGCGACCCTAAGCTTCTGAGGAAACCTTCAGCCGAGCAATCGGGCAGAGAACCTCAGGCCATGAAGTGGCGGCGCTGGAATAGCCTTGTCTGTATGGCGGGATGGAGTGGGAAGGTTGTAGGATGAGTGACGTCTTTTTGTTTTGCTGCATGATATTTGTTTGTAGAGGTGTCGGTTGGTTGCTCTGTTGTTCAATGCGTTTTCATTTTGTTGAAGATGAGAATTGTCGGCGCCTGGGTGGCGATACTTTTGCTCCGAATTTTGAACTTGATCGTGAGAGCGAATTCACAACCATATTCGGCACACACACATCTCCGATTTTCATATGATGCACATAAAGAATCATGAGTACATGATCGAGTTGTGAATACTCATTGTGCAATAACACAACAAAAATGCCTAGTGGGTCTTCACCGCCATCACATCTCCTTTTCATCCTCACTGATACTCGTCTACAACTTCTTCTCCGTGCAGCACTTCTCTTTGGTCTCTGCAGTTTTCGTGACAGTCAAAGTCGGGCAAGTGATGGGACCACAGTCAGTCGTGCACTTGCCACCATAGCTAGTCACCTGCAACAAGACTTCTGTCAGCCGAGGCCAATGTTTGTGCTTTCCGCATCCCCATCCCTTTTCTTACTTTGGTCATGATCAGAAGAGGGACTTACAGTCGGCACATTTCCACATTTGGTGACCAAATCTTCATCGTTGTTGGCAACGATGACGGTGACTTTGGGCCTTGCCTCGTCGACGCAAATGATCTTAGGGCACATGCCTTCGAAAGGAGTACAGTTGAATGCTGGGTGGGGAACTGTAGTTGTGGTGCGGAAGCACGGAGTCTTGTTTGCGAAGCTATAGCCTGTCAGACGGGTGAAGTCAACACCGTGAGATAGAAGTGCTGCGATACGCGACGCTGGCCACTGTCAAGGCACAGAAGGCAAATGTAGCTGGGGAGAACATTGTATTTTGTGATGTTCCGCGTGGTTCAGCAGAATGAACGCTCGATGGGATACTTTGCTTTCTGCTTTTCTCCGACCTTGTCGACCATCGCTCTTCTATATGTACATGGTGAATGGCCTCAGCGCATTTCTTGTGTTACGTCAAAGGATCTCTGCTATTCTCGTGCTGCAGCAATCCTCATGCGAATGCGAGTCGGCACGGTAGGTCCAGTAGAGGAGGAAGAGCCTATTCGTTTGTGCTATGCCATCGTGGTGCCAATGCTCGTATTGCACGACATAAACAGCAGGTTGGACGCCAGACTTGGAGTTGATCAGCTGTGCTGTCTCGGAAGCCGTCTTGGCGATGCTCGGTGCCATGTCAGCTTTGGCTCGTCGTGACCGTTTCAGCGAACAGACATGCAACCACATAAGTGCTGCATGAATGGTAGCACGAAAGATGGGCTGAACGTGCGACAGGCGGGCGCACGGTTTGACTGGATGTGATTTCCGCCTAGGCTCAGCTCAGGAGCCTGGCAGACGAACAGACGGAACCGGTCTACGCAGAACGCGTGGAGTGTCCGAAGGGAAGAGTTGACTCGTGTGTGCGTCCGCGATCTTATACCGCTGCCGCCTTGGGTTTCTTGGTACCATATTTGGACCTGCTGGTGACTCGGTTTCCCACACCACCCTGCATGACGATGAGCGAAGCATTCTACGTAATTAATTTCAAGTGAAACGTACCAAGTCCATTGCGCCTCTCACAAGATGATATTTCACACCGGGGCAATCTTGCGATCTCCTCCTCGCACAAGAACGACCGAGTGCTGTTGGATGTTATGACCTGTATTTTGCGTCAGCAACACATCCAGACTATCCTCCTGCCAAGATACACACCTTCACCAGGAATGTATGCTGTGATCACGTTGCCACTGCTCAACCGCACCCTCGCAACCTTTCTCTCTCCCGAATTGGGCTTCTTGGGTTTTGTAACACCCACACGTAGGCAAACCCCTTCATCTCGGGACACTTTGTGTTGGCGAGCTGAGGAGATGTAGGCTTCCGTGCTTTTTGTCCAACTCTGCAGCCTCGTATGACCTGATTGTATGTTGCTTGTCGTTGGATCGTGGTCGAGAAGGAGCGCGTCGCGAGAGTCGTAGCTGGAGTTACGAGGGTGCTGAGACAGGTGCGGGTAGTCGATGGTAGACGCAATAGCGCGCCGAAAAGTGATGAGACCATGTTGTCCAGTTCGTGGGTTGCTTCGCGCTGTGCTGGAGAAGCAGTTGTGTGCCAATGTCGACAGTGATCGGAGAACTCGGGGGTGCTCGGCGGTAGAAGCGAGAGCAAAACCGCGCTAGTAGCTTATCGCGCATAGCGATAGCAGGGATCGCACAGAGCTTGCCGAAAAGTTGACAGCCTCGACTTGTCCGACACAAGTCTGCAGCAGGTCTGCACCCATTCCACCTTCCGCCCTCAATATGGTTCGCGCCGCGTCGCCAGCGCTCTCGGAGAATGAATTCGATATCTCCAAGTCGCTATTCGGCGGTGAGGCCGACCTCCTCTCGGACAACAGCGACAACGAAGCCACCCGCGAAGCGTCTCCATTTTCACAACGACCACCAGCCATAGAAGATGCTTCCGATAGCGACGACGCATTCATCGCTGCGACACAATCCAAAGCGAACCGCAAAAATGACAGCAAGACTGCGAAAAAGGCGGGCGCATTCCAGACCATGGGACTTAACACGCATCTGCTCAAAGCAATCACGAGAAAAGGCTTCAACGTGCCTACGCCGATCCAGAGAAAGACTATTCCTCTCATAATAGACGGTCAGGATGTGGTCGGCATGGCGAGGACAGGATCAGGAAAGACAGCCGCTTTTGTGATCCCCATGATCGAGAAGCTGAAGACACATTCTGCGAAGTATGGAGCGAGAGCTATGATCCTCAGTCCGTCGAGAGAACTGGCTTTACAGACTTTGAAGGTCGTCAAAGAGATGGGAAGAGGCACGGACCTGAGGACAGTGTTACTGGTGGGAGGAGACGGTATAGAAGACAATTTTGGATCCATGGCTGCAAATCCGGACATCATCATCGCCACACCTGGTCGATTTGAACATGTGAAGGTCGAAATGGGACTTGACTTGAGCTCTGTGAGATATGTCGTGTTTGACGAGGCTGACCGGTTGTTCGAGATGGGTTTTGCTGCACAGTTGACCGAAATTATGCATTCCCTTCCGGCATCGAGACAAACGCTGCTTTTCTCTGCGACGCTGCCAAAGAGCTTGGTCGAGTTCGCAAGAGCTGGATTGCAAGATCCGAAGTTGGTGAGATTGGACGCGGAGAGCAAGATTGCTCCTGGGTTGCAAAGTGCATTCTTCACTGTGAAGCGCGCCGAAAAAGAGGGTGCTCTGTTGCATATCTTGCAGGATGTCATCAAAATGCCTACAGGATCAGCCAAACCGGCCAACGGGGTCAGAGATGGCAAGAAAGGCGACAAGAAGCGGAAGAGAGGCGCTGATGGGCCTGCTAACGAGACTACGTCGCCATTTTCGACTGTCGTATTCACGTCGACTAAGCATCACGTCGAGTATATTGCCAATTTCTTGAAGGCCTGGGGTTATGCAACATCTTACGTATATGGCTCTCTTGATCAAACGGCACGGAAGATGCAAGTGCAGGACTTTCGATCAGGAGTGACTAACATCTTGGTCGTCACCGATGTGGCAGCTCGTGGTCTGGACGTGCCATTACTGGCCAACGTCATCAACTACGATTTCCCTTCACAGCCAAAGATCTTTGTGCATCGTGTTGGGCGAACGGCAAGAGCAGGCAAAGAAGGTTGGAGTTACAGCCTGATCACGCAGCCGGACATGCCTTATCTGCTTGATCTGCAACTCTTTCTCAGCCGCAAGTTGATCATGGGTCGCACCGTCAAAGAGTCAGGCATGTTCCAGAATGCAGTCGTTGTCGGCAACTTTCGCCGGGATGCATTGGAGAGATATACTGAAGAGGCTGCGAAGGTTGTGGACGAGGATATTGATCTTCAATCAATGCGTGACGTTGCGGCAAAGGGTGAGAAGCAGTATTTGCGAACACGGAACTCAGCGTCGGCCGAGAGCGTGAAGCGTGCAAAGCAAATTGCCCAAAGTCAGGAGTCTGGTGCCACCAACATGCTCTTCGAAGCCGATGAGAGTGCTGATCTTGAGCAACAGAGACTGGACATGTTGGCAAGAGTGTCCAGCTTCCGACCTGTAGAGACTGTCTTCGAGGTCGGAAAACGTGGTGATGCAAAAGATGCTGCGGCTGAGGTGATGAAGAAACGGAGAGCAAACATTGAAGCGCAGAAGGCGAAGAAGGCACTGGCGAAGGAAGAGGAATCCGAAGATGAAGTGACCGTCGTCAAAGCTGGAGCTGCTGAAGACTCTGACGAGGATGAGTTGATATTGACTCAACCTAACGGCGCGGAGATGGAACTTGCATCGGACTCTGAGCTTGAGCTCACCTTTACTGCACCCTCCGAGCCTGGCACATCAAAACGGCAAGCCAAAAAGGACAAGAAGTCAGCGTCAGGGCAAGACGATGAATTCTTCATGTCTTACACGCCGTCCACCATCAACATGGCTGAGGACAAGGGATATGGTGTGCATTCGGGAGGAACCAATGCTTCGAATCACTTCTTGGATCAAGCTAGGAATGCAACAATGGATCTCAACGGAGACGAAGACAGTAGCTTCAAAGTGGCCAACAAAGCTCGAGCAGGTCTGCGCTGGGACAAGAAGAGCAAGAAATATGTTCAACGTGCCAATGATGACGACGGCTCCAAGGGTGCTAAGATGATCCGAGGCGAATCTGGGCTGAAGATCGCTGCTTCGTTCAAGTCTGGTCGCTTCGATCGATGGAGGAAGGACAACCGCGTCGAGAGCCTTCCTCGGGTCGGAGAAATGGAGAAGTCAAACTCGCATTTCGTAAATCAGAATTCTGGCGGGCAAGGAGGCAGGTTCAAGCATAAGCAAGAACGTGCTCCGAAGGAGGCGGACAAGTACCGCGATGATTACCATGTCAGGAAGAAGCGTGTCGCGGAGGCGAGGGAGAAGAGAGTTGGCAGATTTGCAGAGGGCAAGGGGAAGAACGAGCTCAGAGGCGTGGACGATGTGAGGAAGCTGAGGAAATTGCAGGAGAAGAGGAAAGACAAGAATGCAAGGCCTTCGAGAAAGAAGAACTAGGTAGTTAATGGGCGTGTCGAGTCCTATAGTATCTATCTCACTACCATGTGGACACCACCTAACTTAATTGTATCACTTGTACGTATCGTGTCAGTGTCAGCCATGCGCGGCATTCGCTGGAGGCGCGGAGATATTGTAGCGCTGCGTGACCATTCAAACCGGGTGTAATTTCCGTATTGAGCAGTGACACAGACCATCGAAGAGACGACCAGCTTCGAGCACCGCGCCTGCCGAGCCACCTCGACCGAAAAGCAGTTGCGTTATCGAAGTTCCACTACTGCACGTTGATCTTAGTCACTCACGAGCTCCACCCGCGCTCCATCGTGCTCGAGGTATAGTAACTGTGCAATCTTGCTTTTCCTCACCTCTTCCTGCTCCTCCCTTCACCTCCTCTATCTCTGACCGCCCTCGTGGCAACTCTGTCCCGCTGCAATCTGGCGTGATTTGGCACAGCCGGTCGCCACCTGCACGCAGACAACGTCCGGAGCTCCAACGGAGCATTGGATCTGTCGATCGCGAGGATCGGCACAGCATCTCCCACGCATTGGCGTGCGCTCTTGCTTGCAGCTCGCAGTCGTCTACCGGGATCTCACCTTTACCGAACAACCGCCACACGATCATAGATTCCAACTTTCCTTTGGCACAGGAACGACAATAGATAACGACAGAACTCAGCACACAACCCAGGAGCGGTGGGCAGAATGTCCAGATCAATTCCTAACAACCGCAGCAGCTCGCCCTCTGGGCAGGCAATGTCCCGCAGCTTTGGCACATCCTTCCGGTCACAGTCGCACATTGCCGCCATTGCGGAAGAGTCGATCATACGAGACCTCGAAGAGACGGATTTCGACGATGAGGCGGTCGACGGGGAAGATGATTCGGCGCTTAGTAGGACGCTCACGGGCGATATTCCTGGGCTAGGTCCTCACTCAATGGCAGGATACTACAGGCGTCCATCGATCGCTGCACCCGCGCCGAGACCATTTCTCGGCACACAACTCCCCGAAGCGCGTGTGCCATTAGCACAAGACTACGAGGCGGCGATTGGGGAAGAGAGGAGCTTGCTCAGAGACAACCATATCATCCCACCCAAGCATCCCCGAAGACGCGAAAGTGATGCTCATGAGAATGGAGGTACACTCAGGAAGATGCTTAGCCATGTGAGCTTCAGGCGAAAGAGCGGTGACGCGGATCGATTAATAGATGGACACGCTACAGAATCTACAGGCCTCCTCGCGAATGGTCGTGATCCGACTCTGCCATACGGAGGCGAGGATACTCCAGAGAACATCTCGAAGAAATGGGAGGAGGCTGTCGAGAATGGTCAGATCCGCACGACTTGGCAACGTGAGACCAAGACACTGGTGCGGTACTCTGCACCATTGATCTTGACATTCATTCTGCAGCAATCTCTCACGCTCACATCTGTGTTCACAGTGGGACATATTGGAAGGAACGAACTCGGCGCCGTTTCTCTCGGCTCCATGACTGCCAATATCACTGGCTACAGTGTGTATCATGGTCTCACAACCTCTCTCGACACGCTCTGTGCGCAGGCTTATGGATCTGGAAAGAAGAAGTTGGTCGGTCTCCAATTCCAGCGTATGGTCTACTTCCTTTGGGCAATCACCATCCCAATTGGTATTTTCTGGTTCTTCGCAGACAGAATCCTTGGTGCCATTGTGCCCGATCAGGACATTGCCAACCTGGCTGGAAATTACCTCAAGGTTCTGATCATTGGCGCTCCAGGCTACGCGACGTTCGAAGCTGCAAAGCGATATGTCCAAGCACAAGGCCGGTTTGATGCAAACCTGTACGTCCTCCTCATTGCTGCTCCTTTGAATGTTTTCATGCATTGGCTCTTTGTTTGGCGCTTCGAATGGGGATTCATTGGCTGCCCGATTGCCGTCGCTATCACCGAATGCCTCATGCCCATGCTGCTATTCTTGTATGTCCGCTTCGTGGGCGGAATGGAGTGCTGGCCAGGCTTCACACGCAAAGCTTGGGTCAACTGGGGACCCATGATCAGACTTGCACTTCCAGGTCTGATTATGGTTCTGGCCGAGTTCCTCGCTTTCGAGATCATCACGCTGGCATCCGCTCGCATTTCGTCCGCGCACTTGGCCGCCAACACTGTTTTGCAGGCAGTGTCTGTTCTCACTTACCAATTACCTTTCCCATTGAGCATTGCAGCTTCTACGCGTACGGCCAATCTGATCGGAGCTGGGCTACCTGATGCAGCAAAAGTCACTACCAGAGTTGCTTTCGTCCTCGGAGTCTTCATTGGCCTTTTTAACATGATCGCATTGACCTCGCTTCGCAACTTCATCCCTCTTCTCTTCTCGGAAGATGCGGCAGTTGTCGCTCTCGCTGCAGCGACTCTGCCTGTCAATGCTGCTTTCCAGCTCGTTGACTCCACCGCTGCGCAATGCAACGGTATCTTGAGAGGACTTGGGAAACAGGCAATTGGTGGGTACATCAATTTGTTCGCTTACTACATTATCGCTTTGCCTATCAGTTTTGCGTTGGGATTCGGGCTGCATTGGGACCTGGTTGGCATTTGGATTGGACCTGCTGTTGGACTAGCGATTGTTTCGGTGCTAGAGGGGCTCTACATTGCAAAGACAAATTACGAAAAAGCGAGCGAAGAGGCGGCACGGAGAAATGCGGTGGATTAAGAGGTCGTTTGGGAGCATGAAAGAGGTTTGTTTCGGATGATTGCAGCGGGATTATTTTGTACAGAGCAGTATGGACATGATGTGTATTACAGCTTCTTCATCTTTGTCGAATTGGCCTTCGCCGGCTCATTGGATCATTTCGTCTGGGTATACGAGTATGCGAGGTTGACTTGGTCGACATATCCGACGCCACTGTGTGGTTCGGTAATCGATGCACGAGCCGAGCACAGCAAGTCAGCCGTCGTCGTACGCCGCGGACTTTTTACGTCTCACGATGCTGCCGAGCCCAAACATATGTCGACTTTCCTCTCCTCGGTACATACCATTGACGATAGTCCACTCGAGTCCTCAGGACTCTCTTCTCTTCCACGACCTTCTCGAGGATTACCGTCTCAGCGACCCCGCCAGCCCCGCTAGAACTAAACCAGGTTGATCAATCTCGGCTTTCTGGACCCTGGAGAGGCATCACCTCCGTCACCCTACAGCAACACTCACACTTTCAATGCTCACTTCTCTTCGCTCGGCAGTGGGGAAATGGTCTTCCGATAACATCCTCCGTTCCCATCGAGCCCGCGCCGCAAGTGCCAGTCAGAAGGGACGCTTCTCTGCATGCCAACAACAGTATCAGCAGCAGCGTTCACAGCCGCAGCCGGGAATGCCCAGCGTATATACCGGAGATGAAGCGTCATCCTCCGTCACGAGCAACAACAACGTACATGGCAAGATGAGCAATGGACATGTCGTGCCGCCGGCCAAGGCAACGCAGGTGAAGAATGATAAAGACGATGTGTATCAAGACCTGGCGGAAGCGTGTCGGAACGTACACGATCGGGTATACGAGTTTCTGGAGCGAAAGCCGAGGAGCGAGAGGATAGAGCAGGTGCAGCGCATGACGAGGGAGTCGCTGGGTGTGATCGAAGAGGCATTGGAGAAGTTTAGGTACGTTCTGGACAGGAAACGCATCACGATTCCAGACTAACAACTGCGCGCAGCCTCGACCACCTCTCCTTCAGCTACAACGGCGGCAAAGACTGTCTCGTCCTCCTCATCCTCTACCTCGCCGCCCTACACACCCACTCGACAAAGTCCTCAATATCTCTTCCTCCGACCCTCCGATCCGTCTACATCGTCACACCCAACCCTTTCCCCGCCGTAACAACTTTCGTCCACTCCTCCGCAACCAAATACCACCTCTCCCTCTCCCAATACCACAAACCCATGCGCGAGGCCTTCGCCTCATATCTCGCAGACACGCCCTCCGTTCAGGCGATCTTCGTCGGAACCCGGCGTACGGATCCTCACGGCGCGAAGCTTACATTTTTCGATCCCACGGACGGAGGCTGGCCGGCGTTTGTGAGGATACATCCGGTGATTGATTGGCATTATGCGGATATTTGGAGCTTTATCAAAGAGGTTGGAGTCGAGTATTGTGAGCTGTATGATATGGGTTATACGAGTTTGGGTGGGACGGATGATACGCATCCCAATCCGGCACTGGCGGTTAAGACTGAGGGTGCCGAAGATGTGGTGAGGTATCGACCGGCGTATGAGTTGGTGGAGGATGATGCGGAGAGGTTGGGGAGGGATGGGAAGAGGTGATGAATACTCTTCTCTTCATTTGTTTGGATGACGACTTAGATGTGAATCAACGAGCGGCAATGTTGGGCATTTCGTGTGAGCGGTCGCTTGGTTGTAGATATGCGAAGCGATATACAATTACATTTTTCTTCTATTCCCTGTACACTTTACAAGACTCACGTCATCGTTTCTTCTCAACGTTCATCCTATCAACGAGCCATCGTCCGAGCCTTACACTCGGCTCGTCGAACAGCTTGGTCCCGAGATGCCCGAAAGCGAACGTGATGGGCAAGATCAATGCCTGCGATACCAAGAATCTCGTCGTAAAGCCATGAATGCCAAATTCCGGAATTGGCAACATTTCATCCCACATGGTGGTCATCTCCGGCATGGTAATATGTCCAAATAGGCGATAGATCCGATCTCCCACAGTCCACATCAAAGGTCCGTGAACCAGATATAAAGCAAAACTAATTTTGCCAAGATATTTCAATGGTCTCGTCGAGAAGAATTTCTGCAACCAGGAGAGTCGCAGAACACCATACACAACCATAAATGCTCCCCATGCGTGCCACCAACGCCAGTATTCCTTATCTGGATCGTCATAGTAGATCGGTGGGATAAGTTTGGTGAGGAGCCACCATCCAGGCGTATCCGAGGAGACTTGAGTGTCACGCATTCCGGCTGTTTGGCAGAGAAGATACCATCCTGCGAAGAATGTGAAATGATGAATAATAGTTTTCCCGCGAGCGGACAGCTGGAATCTGCCGAATGTGCTTGGACCGGGTTCTTTGAGGTCGTTGATTGCGAGGAGCATTCCGGCCATGAAAAGCGCCATGGCCCATTGGTACATGAGGAGGAAGGCAATGTACATGAATGCGTAGACGATTGCTCGCATGCGCATTGTGACGGGGACGGAGAAGGCGAGCATGGAGAAGATGAGGAGGCTGCCGACGAGTTCGACGGGGATGGTGTAGACTGGTGGGTCGTAGACGAACCAGTGGGCGAGGACGTCGGGTTTCGTGGAGGGTTGCAGGGCGATGGAGAGTTCGTAGAGCCAGGATTTGAGCTCGAGCCAGAGGGTTTCTTGGGGTGCGGGCCAGGCGAGTTTGGGGGCCAGGCCGAAGGGGAGGTGCAAGGCGATGACGAAGGCAAGGCTTACGCCTATGACGGGGAGGTAGAGGCGGATGGGGCGACGGATTACGCTGGAGAGGAGGGAACGGTAGATCGTTTGATGGTTTTGGTTTCCTTTGCTCGCTTCGCGAAGGTGTCGGAGGGTGAGATGCTGAGGACGTAGCCGGAGAGGACGAAGAAGATTACTACGCCAGCGTTGCCACCTGTGAGGATGAGTCGGATGAAGGGCAGCTGGAAGAAGTAGTGATTTCCATTGGCTCCCCAGCCGTTGATGAGGTCGTCTGTGGGTCCGAAATACCAGCTCACATGATGGTATATGTAGACGAGAAGTGCAGCGAGCCCGCGAAGACCGTCGAGGTAGGCAGTGTTTTTCTTCTTGTCTATCGTCTTGTCCGGTTGCTGTGTAGCAGCCAGGCTGTTGGACGGGGCCAAAGGATCTTCTTCTTCTGCAAGGTCGTCCAGCGTCGAAGGTAGCGTCTTGTCTTCCCAGCCCTGGAGTTCAACATCAGGGTCCCTTGTGTCTGCCATTTTGGCCAGAAATATTGGTGCTTGTTCAAGGCTCTATGCGGCTTGAAGTTGTTTATGCTCCTCTAGACAGCATTTGAACAAGAACTCTGGGCTTCTTAATGTTACCGGCGGCTCTGCCGTACTGTACATAGAGGCATGTCGATGTTGAGGTGAAGTTGTCAGTACCGTACAGGGGCCCAAAATCCATTGCCAAATCGGTCCTGCCTCGGCACCGGCCACAGTCTTGGCGGAAACGGCAACCACCACTCGCTGAACGGCTTCCGCACTTCTTTCCACCAGAGACTACGTCGTAGTTGAATGGGCACAGACGTGAGTCCATTCTCATTTCAGACGCGTCGCTGCCGGCGTAGTGTCTATGTGATGTCCTGCGAGAATGGTGCTTACGGACTTCGCCTATCTGGAAGATAGGCCACCCAGCAGCTAGAAGCAACCTCTTCTTGTGGTCGACCATTTCTTGACACGGATCAGGTCGCAAACCCAAGCAGTTGTTGCTACAATTCTGATTGTTAGCATCACCAGAAAGACCCGACCTGCAGACCGACAATGTCATCTCATGCCGAAAAGCTGTGGATTGGTGGACAGGAGCATGCAGGCAGTGGAGAGTTGATTCCTGTGGAAGATCCATCGACCGGAACGATATTCGCGCAGTACGTTCCCACGCTGACTATTGATCCGCGGACACTCATTGCAGTCCAGCTGCCATTCTGCAAGCGTCAGCGATGTGAATTATGCTGTGGAGACAGCACACAAAACCTTTCGGTCCGGCGTGTGGTCTAGATGGGAAAGGCATCAGCGCGCCGACGTGCTGGAGAAGGCTGCAGAACTGCTGGCTGCCCACCTGACTGATCTGATCGCTCTTGAGGTGCTCCAGACGGGCCGGGCGATAAGGGAAATGAAAGCTCAGGTCCCGTCTCTGGGTGAGTGTACCATATCTCACTTCTTTGAATTTCGCTGAAATGGGTACAGTGAAGTGGTTCAAATATTATGCCGCACTGATCAGAACAGAAGAACGACCAGTTTTGCCGACAACTGGCAAGCTACACAACTGGGTCGACAGACGCCCGCTAGGAGTGGTTGTTCAGATCACGCCTTTCAACCACCCACTACTGATCGCTGTCAAGAAGATCGCGCCCGCTCTGGCAGCTGGAAATTGTATTATCCTGAAGCCATCTGAACTGACCCCTCTGACCTCACTGAAGCTCGGGAAGATTCTTAAGGAAGCTGGCGTTCCCGATGGCGTCTTCACTGTGCTGAACGGGTATGGAGCAACTACTGGCAAAGCTCTGGTGTCTCATCCTCTTGTGAAAAAGGTTGATGTGACCGGCGGCACGCCGTCTGGCAGAGCAATAGGTGCGATAGCAGGTGGCAACTTGGCACATTTCACGGCTGAGCTGGGAGGCAAAGCACCTGTGATCGTGACAGCAGATGCGAACCTGGGGCTGGCTGTGAATGGTGTCGCATTCGGCTCTTTTATCGCAAGCGGGCAGACTTGTGTTGCGGCCACCAGAATCATTGTGCATTCTAGCATCTTTGAGTCATTTGTGGAGAAGATTGCGGCCAAAGCCCTATCAATATGTCGGAGAATAGGTGCGCCCTCGAACCCTGACTCGATGATGGGCCCCACAATCTCTCAGAAACAGCTGGACCATGTCAGCGGGTTGGTGGAGGATGCAAAGCAGACTGGACTAGAAATCGCCACCGGAGGACAACGAATGTCCGGCAAATCTTCACTTGACAGCTTTGATCTTTCGGCGGGACACTTCTACCCACCAACCGTGCTTGTTCATCGGCAAGACCCTGCGATTCAGGATCACAAGATCTGGAAAGAGGAAGCATTCGGGCCAGTAATCGTCGTGACCTCATATGAGACTGAAGAAGAAGCGCTTGCACTGGCGAACGACAGCGAGTTCGGGCTGGGAGCTGCAGTTTGGACCAAAGACCTTTCGGAAGCTCACCGGTTGTCTGATAGAATCGAATCAGGCATCTGCTGGATCAACACGCATCATCGCAACGACCCAAGCAGTCCATGGGGCGGGGTAGGAAGCTCTGGAGTCGGCAGCGAAAACGGTGTCGCTGCGTATCATGCTTACACGACGACGAAGAGCACTATTATCAACTATGCAGATGAGACAGAAGCGGCTGGTGAAGATTGGTTCAGAGAAGGGACTGAACAAGTGCGATATGGCTAGACGTCTATATTGCTTGAAAGTCAATGCTCCGACTTGGTTAATCCAACACCTGCTGCATCACATTCGTTCTGTATCTCTCATTCCGCTGCATTAGCTCCTGATGTGTTCCCCTGTCTTCGCAACGCCCATCGTGAATCAAGAAGATGACATCTGCCATCTGGATAGTATGCAACCGATGTGCAATGATCAAAATAGTGGCTTCGCCTCGGAGCTCCTGCAACGTCTCTTGCCATCGTGCCTCTGATTCGCTGTCGAGGGCAGAGGTCGGCTCGTCAAGTAAAAGTAGTGAAGGATCTCGTACTAGGGCTCTGGCGAGTGAAAGTCTTTGCCTCTGCCCACCGCTGAAGTCTTTTCCGTTGGTGCCGCAAGGTGTCTCGTACTGTTGTGGAAGGCCCATAATTGTGTCGTGGATATTTGCGCGGCGAGCAGCCTCTTCCAATCTTGCTTGGCTGACTGAAGATTCGCTGCTCGAGCCCAGATCGAGATTGAAGGTTACATTTGCGTCAAACAGCATATTCGTTTGCGGTACAAGAGAGATGTTTCTTCGAAAGGTCGTATCGTCAGATTTGCTGATGTCTTCATGGCCAATGACGACAGAACCTGTGGTGGGTCGGTAGAAGCGTTCTAGGAGGCCGAATATGGTGGATTTGCCGCTGCCTGAGGGGCCAACGAAGGCAGCTAATTGACCAGGTTGAATGTTGATGTTGATATCTTGGAGGACGACAGTGGATGGTCTGCTTGGGTAGGCGAAGGAGACGTCGGTCATCGAGACACGAGCGCCGCCAATGGGACGGGGCTTGTCCGCGTCTTCGACTTCTTTCTCGTTGATGGGCATCAGCGGGATAGCCTCAACGTCTAAATCTGACTTGTCTGGCAGGTCACCAGTAGCGTCCTCGTCCCGTTCTCTGAGCCGGCCACTGTTGCCACTTTCGTGCGATTGTATGTCCAGTTGTACTCGCTGATGGCTCTTGGGTAGCAAATCAATGAGACTGAATACCCGCGCTCCAGACGAAGTTGCTCGAGCTACATCGGAAAGCAGGTTGAAAAGCTGACCACAGCCGACCGCGCCAACAAGCATAGCTGGCAGCACAGTCTGGAATTGCGCTTGATCATATTCGCCGGCAATAATCAGTTTCGATCCCCACCAGTAGGCTATACCGTTCAATGCGTTTGGAATGCTGTAGCCGAGTGCCAGAAAGCAATTTCCGATGATAACCAGGCGTACTGTTGCGGCATAGGGTTCGTTCAGCGCTCGTTGATACGATGCGAGCATCTCTTCTTCAAGACCGAATGCCGCTACTGTGTTGATGGCCCCCACAGCTTCTGTAGCGATCCCAACAGATGCGTCAAATGCTTCTCGGTGCTTGTCTTGGAACTTTGTAAGGACCGATACTCGAGCAATGCCAGCACCGACCAGGATGGGAATGATTGCAAGAATGACAATGGCAATTTTCCAAGCAATGATGTGGGCTAATACAGGACCAACAATCAAGCTCACGATAACGCCGATCGAAACTCCAAGGAGATTCCCCGTGATATTCCCAAGGCTCGAGGCATCGGCACTGATGTAGGACAGGAGGCTGCTTGGCGTGCGTCCCTTGTCTTCGTGCCATCCCACGTCTTGCTGTAGTAGACTCCTGAGGGATAGAATCCGAACCCGGTTCAAGAGGTACTCCGACACGTTACCAAAGCAATAAGAAGAGCCCACAGTGGTGCCAAAGCTCAGAACCGCCAGAATCAGGAAGGCTATCCCAACGTTCTGGCCACTCGCGATTATGCGTTCAGCGGACAGACCGCAGACTGTGAGGGCTCCAATGGCTTGTCCAAACATGACTGCTTCGATTGACCAGGTGAGGCCTGCAAAGATCAGCATGCACGTTCTCGGAAGCATTGCTGTGGTCTTAGCAGCTTGACTGCGAGGATGGACTTACCAACAAAAGTTGCAGTGGCTATGCCTGTGTAGATGAGCGAGCGTTGCACGCGTGTGTACTCATATATTCGGCCAAACACTTTTCGATATGGAGCCTTTCCTGCATCGACCTTCTGCATCGTGTCGTCTGCATCCTCTTTGCTGTCCTTCAGCTCGGAGTCGAGTAGTGGCAAGTCTTCCAGGTCGTCATTTCCTTCATCTTCTCCAGTAAAATCGGCAGGAGTGTTCTGCAGATCAGCAGACTTGGTGCTCTCGCAGAATTCTGAAATTTCTTTTGCCTCGTGTTCAGTGGTGGCTGCGCCAGCTGTGGACGCGCCAATTGTGGAGAAGTCCTTTCCAGACTTTTGCTCGACGTGATTCTGCAGCGCCTGCATCTCTACCATGCGAGTAAAGTGGCCATTGCTATCCAGAAGCTCCTTGTACCCACCTTCTTCAATGACATCTCCGTTGCGCATGACGATGACCTTGTCCACATGTTTGATGGACGACAATCGATGCGCGATCAAAATGATCGTCCTGCCCGGCATGGATTGCGAAAGACTCTGCAGTATTGCAACTTCGGTAGCAGTATCGAGAGCCGATGTTGCCTCATCTAACACGAGTACTGGGGCATTGCGGGCGAGTCTGTGATCGCGAAGCTTCTGTTAGCAGATCCCTTCTCGGTCCGCGTGGATGTGGTCGACTTACGCTCTTGCTATAGCGATGCGCTGCCTCTGTCCTCCACTGAGATGCAGTCCTCGCGTACCGACTTTCGTAGCTATTCCATGCTCGAGGCGCTCCACAAAAGAATAGGCCTGTGCCTGCTTCAGCGCCTTTCTTACTCGTCGGACCACTTCGATCAAGATTTGAGAGTCTCCTGCTGCTTCTTCTGCATTTTGGCCTGTATTTCGCATATGTGCTGCTAGTCGCTCAACTGCACCAGGTGGCCATTTGAGGCTACCAGCCAAGCCATATGCAACATTCTCGAGGATTGAGCGATTCATGAGAGTAGGCTCTTGTTCCACGACCGAGATATGATGTCGAAGATCCTTGACATTCCATTGCCGCAAATCGACACCATCCAGCTCGAGATGTCCGGCTGCCGGATCGTATATACGATTTAAGAGTGTGGCTATCGTCGATTTACCACTCCCTGAGAGACCGACCAGCGCAGTGACCTTTCCCGCTAGCAACTCGAGAGACACGTGGTTCAGGACTTGCGTATCCGGGCGACTAGGATAGGCGAATGAAACCCCTTTGAGCTCGAAACGGCCCTTGCTGGAGGTGAGCGGCAACCCAGTCGTTTCTGCCATCCCGTCTATGGCAGTATCCCGCTGCATCACGGGAACCAGGTTATCAAACGAAGTCCTGGCTCCAATGAAGTAAGTTAGATAGTGCGATAGGCTTGCAAACATGAGTGATGCATCCAGAACGCAAGCCAGCACCGTATAAATCCGACCGACGCTGCTACCATTTTCACCGTTTCTTGCTGCAGCCATATGCACACTACCCTGCCAGAAAGCCAGCGCATTTGAGATGTACGTTGCTGTGTACAGGAAAGCCATCTGCCCTGCAGCAGTCACTGTCTTCTTTGTCACTGCGCTCGCAACTGCTTGTAGGCGTTGACTGAATAGGTCTTCAAGCTTCTTGCCGGCACTGAACGCGTGAACAAGAGGGATGTTTTGAAGGCTTTCGGAGGCCAAATTTGTTGCGGAGCTGACCCCATTCGCGACCTGTGTCGAAAAACGCTCAAGAAGTTTGCCAGTATACTGCGCGTAAAGTACGTAGACGGGGACGAGTGTTGCCAACTTCCATGTCAACGCGGCATCCTGGGAGAAAGCCACTGCATATGCTGTGATGAAGTATGATATGGTGGAAATATAATGAGCCACCTTCTCGCCCGTGCCAGTTTGGATATTCTGAATGTCGGTGTCCAATCTTGTTGCCATTTCACCAGAAGGGAGACTGTGGAAGAAGGCCGGCTCCTGTCTCAGCAATGCACGCATGTAGGCAAAGCGAATGCGGTACGTGAGGCGTTCTCCAAAGAGACCCCAGCATCCGTTGTACTGAGATGAATAAGCGCCTAACATTGCATATTTCCAATTTGCAGAGACCTCGTACATACCGCATAGATCATCGTAAAGTTGCATAGAGCCACTGCAAACATGCCGAGCACCTTGTTCTGCACAGAGAGCCATTGTTCAGAAGAATTCGAGTCCGTCCAGGCGTCCGCAGAGCAATCTGCTAGTTCATCCACGACCTTTCCGTATAAGAGTCCAAGAATCGGAAATGGCATACCACCCAGGATGGCGGTTATGGTGCCTGCCCACATAAGCACGACATCTTGTCGACTTGGTTCGGCAGCGTTCAGCAGCTGCACAAAGCTGAGAATCGGTGCGTATGAAGGTCTCCAGGCCAGCAATGCTCGAGCACGCTGTGCACGTCAGTTTCCAGGTATACTTCAGACGTATGGAAAAGCAGCGTACCCTGCTCAAGTCTCCATGATTTGGCATAACTTCCACCTAAATATATAGCCGGAGTCTCCTGCAAAGACAGACATGAGTTGTCCCTCCGATTTGAGACTTAACCCCAAGAACCACGAAGTCCCAGGCCGTAGCTCATGCGACGAGGCGAACAACGTGTCACAGTACAGCATTCGCTTAGCTTGAGGACACCGGAGTAATTCGAAGCCGCCTGGTCGCGTCCATCCTTTGCATGTGAGACGAGGGCAGGCCGACCTCGCAAGCGGCATCGTGCCTTTGTGAAAAAGCCGCATGCTGGGCCGAACTGATGCGCAATAGTCTTAGCCGAACCGCGCTGATGCAGTGGCGGCGCCAAGGTAGTCAAAAGCATAAATCTATGCTGCTGCTCGCTGTGGTTGGATGCTCCAAGGTGCAGTAGTTTGGTCCCAAGGTCCCTCGCCGAGCTTGTTGAGAGAATTTAATCAGATCCGAGGGATCTGATTGAGAACTGGCCAGCTGATATTCAGCCATTACAAAGCTCTATTCGGCCATTGATGTCGCTACTTTACCATAAATGTTGTAGTCGAGCAGCATCCCACACTTGGCTCCAGGCGAGAAAGGACGGCGTGCGAACGGAAGTGTTCGGGGCTGCGAGCTTGCGAAAGACGGTACACGAGCATGTTGTCGGAAGAGCCAGCAGAGTTCTGAGATATTCGACTGTGCGCCGAACGGATTCTGGGCAAGAGGCCTCTTTCTCAGTGCCCCTCGGATTCGGAAAGGATGCTTCCTTATTGGGACTAGTCGGGTCAACTACAACTTCCAACTAGAGGCAGTGGAATCGCAAATCACCCTACGCAACCACGAGAACGCGATAAAAGCCAGACGACGAATGCCGATATCAGAAGGAAATAGCCAGAGGCTTGGATTTCCCGCGAGCACCTTCCCTTCCTATTCGGGGCAGTGGGCATAATCTCAGCTTGTCAGCGTGATAACGCTACCGGACGGCCAAGTATTGCATTCCGAAAAGCTAGGCTCAGATCAGATAAGATTCTCGAAGCTGATAACTTTGTTCCCTCCTCCTCCTCAATTCCTCCCACGCCAGCGTCACTTTGCGTTCAAGCGGGCATGACGAGCTTGCGCCACGTTTTTCGCAGACAGCATGCTCGCCACTGGAATATGCAGCAGTCCAGCGTGTGCAACCAGGATCTGTCGACGAAGAGGAAGCTTTTCTGCTACGCGATCATGCCTGAGCGCCACGTGGGATGAGCTGGAACGCGTGGGCCGTGCGAATTGTCATACAATCACTTTTACCGGACTACTCAAAGCCAAGAATGGTTGGGAAATGGGGGTCCGAGCCGGCCGTGGCTGGCAAAAGTGCCGGGAGTGCAGCTACTGCAAGCCTCGTTAGCCGTATGATGGCAGGCTCGTTTGTGTATAAGCAGAGCGTCCCATAACGTACGATGGCTGCCAAGCACCTTCCTTCTACACCTTCGCCAGAGAAATGGGCACCATCAGCGACCGCGATTTGAAACAGATATGGCAGTGGAACGCCACAGTCCCAGAGACACTAAACGGCGTCGTTCACGATTTAATACTTGAAGTCGCAAGAAGGCAACCGAATGCGCCTGCAATCGAAGCATGGGATGGCTCCATTACTTATGGTGAGCTGGATCGCTACTCGCAAAGATGGGCGACGCACCTGAGATCGCTGGGCATCGGCCCAGAGGTGCACATCTCTTTACTTTCTGAGAAGAGCAAATGGGTCTCTGTGGCAATGCTGGGCGTGATGCGTTCCGGCGGCGTGACAGTAGTCATGGACATCACGCAGCCAGACGAACGATTGGGACTAATGATGGACCAAGTCCGTCCACATGTTGTCTTGGCCTCAGATGGCGCTTGGTCAACCGCTGAAAAGCTGGCCACAAATGCCATCATTTGTAGCATCGATGGAGATCGCCTAGATCGCGAGCTTCATGCTACCGGGCAGGACAACTCGCAGAAAACCACAGCGACGGGAGAGAATGCACTGTGGGTATCCTTCACATCCGGTTCTACAGGCCGACCCAAGGCTGTCGTCGTCGAACACCGCAGCCTGTACACCGAGCTGCATATCCAAGCCGAGCCCACAGCCATGTCAACATCATCTAGAGTCTTTGATTACGCCGGTTATTCCTGGGACATGACATGGTACAATGTCCTCTTCTGCTGGCACGCAGGAGGTTGTCTTTGTGTGCCATCGGAAGAGGACAGGAGGCAGGACCCTTCAGCAGCTATCAAACGGTTCCGTGCAAATTTTGCGAATATCACACCTACAGTGGCCGACTTGCTGGACGACGAGGCTCTACATATGCTCAAAGGCTTTGAAACCATTGGTGAACGTGCGTCACCGAAACTTCTATCGCGGATACACCCTTCTCAGAGATATCGAAATACATATGGAGCTTCAGAGTGTGGATCTCTCCAGACAGCAGCACTGAATCCTGAGACCCCTGACAATATCGGCTACGGCAGTGGCGTTGTGACGTGGCTGGTGAACGAGGACGAGGACGGCCAATTTATTCTTGCGCCGATTGGGGAAAGTGGTGAGATCTGGCTTGAAGGACCTCTGGTGAGCCGTGGCTATCTTCGTGATGAGACACAGACTGCGAAGGCCTTCGTTGAGGATCCCCTTTCCTCCTCGCCGGCGATGGCGGCAAAGTACCTGGTCGAAGGGGACGACTGTATCGAATGGGCGATCTGGCTAAGTATGCTCCCGACGGAAGTCTCCGAATACAGGGCCGACGCGATTGGCAAGTCAAGTTGCGCGGTCAAAGAGTCGAATTGGGCGAAGTCGAACACCATGTGCGTGCCGTCTTGAGTCAGGCTTGTGGTGAAGAGGGACTGCACGTAGCAGCCATGGTGGCCACCCCTAAAGGCCATGAAATCCCCACTCTCATTGTCTACGTCGTGCTGCCCGGAGCCGCGAACCTAGACGACACAGAATTGCGCTTGGAACTATCGAGAGCTACAGAGGGTGTTGACGACAAGCTCAGAACTCGAATACCAGCTTATATGGTACCAAAGGGCTACATACCTTTGCACCAGCTGCCCCTCACCTACACAGGGAAGAGGAACCGCGCCGTATTGACGCAGAAGATCACGGAACTGACCTTGCGGGAGATAGCGGCGTTCTGGTCATCGGATCGGACGAGTCGACGGTCTCCGGCATCCAAGACCGAAATCTTGTTACATAGCCTCATCGCAGATATTCTGGATCTTGGAACAGACGAAATCGCAGCGGAAGATGATTTTCTCCGCCTAGGTGGCGATTCAGTGCTCGCCGTTCGATTGACAGCTGCAGCACGGAAAAGAGGCACCGCGATATCGGTCGCTGAAGTGTTTGCGCATTCACGAATATGTGATCTAGCTGAATATATTGATCAGCGCAATGCTAGGGAGGGACCTGCCACTGTCTCGAAACCAACGGAGCCAGTGGCTCCCTTCAGCTTGCTACAGCTTCTTGACCGCGAAGGTGCTTGCGAGGAAGCTGCTCGTCAGTGTGAGTTGAATGTTGACGCAATCGAGGACATTTTCCCATGCACAGCCTTGCAGGCAGGGCTCATGGCTCTGACTGCACAGCGAGCAGAGGACTACATTGGACGGCAGACCTATCAGTTGCGCGCCGACATCGATGTAGCCCGTTTCAAACGGGCCTGGGAACTTGTCTTCGCTGCTCTACCTATCCTGCGCACGCGGATCATAGACTTGAGAGGAGAGGGCCTGGTGCAAGTCATAGTCAAAGAGTCCAGTGCTGCAGCTTGGGATTTAGGGACAACGACTACTATTCCCGCGATGGGGCTAGGGTCACCTTTGGCCAGCTTCTGCATTCTGAAGGACCAGAAAGGGACCAATTTCCAATGGACAATGCATCACGCTCTCTTCGACGGGATCAGCCTTCCCCTAATGCTTGCTAGGCTGAGATACGCTTACGAACATCTGGACGCCGGTCCTTCTCCACCACAATTCCAAGCATTCGTTCGTCGTGTCCAGCGAATAAGCAGAGAGGAGGCGAAATATGCATGGCAAAAACATCTTTCTGGCTTGGAAGCTCACGTTTACCCGCCTTTGCCCTTTCCCTCATACCAACCTCGTGCCGATCACGAAGTTGTGCATCGTATGCAAGGTATACCTTGGCCCGCAGGCAGTGGTTTTACTGCAGCGACAGTGATCAGAACAGCTCTGCATTTGTTACTGGCAGAATACACTGGCTCAGCAGACGTGGTCTACGGCGTCACGACGTCTGGTCGTGCTGTACCGGTCGATGGTGTTGAGTCGATGATCGCGCCCACCCTTGCCACTGCTCCAACTCGAGCGGTCGTTGACTTTGAGCATGGCGAACAAGTCCGGCGGCTCCTCACACGCGTCCAGCACGATTCACTGGCACTGGTAGAAGCTGAACAATTGGGCTTGCAAAACATTCGTCTTGTCAGCGATGATGCGCAACGAGCATGCGATTTCCAGACGCTCTTGCTTGTCGAACCTGCAGAGCAAGTGGATGACTCCACGCCCATCTTCGTCTCGGAGGCGTACGAAGAGGCTTTAGACACAGCAGTCTTCAACTCCTATGGACTGCTGATACATTGCTATCTGGACGCTGAAAACGGAGCTCGAGTCACACTGAGCTTCGACTCCGCAATGTTGCCTGTCAAGCAAGCCGAGCGGATGGGCGACCAGCTTGAGCACATTGTGCGTCAATTATGTGCTCTCGAGAACCATGAAACGAGCGTTACTTCGTTGCGTATCGCTAGCCCACAAGACCTTCAAGACATTTGGTCCTGGAACGCTTCCGTTCCGGTGACAGACATGGCGGAGGCTGAGACCGTACATCAGCTGATCCAGCTGACTGTGGAGCGTCAGCCCGAATCGCCAGCAATCGAAAGCTGGGATGGCACACTCACTTATGCTCAACTGGAGAAACTATCGACAAAATGGGCATATTGCATCGCCAAGACATACAATGTGGGCCCAGAGGTGCTTGTCCCGCTGTGTTTGGAAAAGGGCATCTGGATGACCGTTGCCGCTGTTTCAGTAATGAAGGCTGGCGGCGTCTGCTGTGCGCTCGACATCAGCCAGCCATTGGACAGACTTACTGCCATTGTCGGTCAAGTTGCAGCGCCACTGGTCTTGGCGTCTGCAGATACAGCAGAGCTTGCTCGTTCCATCGCAGGCAACGGTGGTACTGTGCTAAGCGTCGACGATGAGCCAACGACTACAAACTCTGAGCCGGCGGAACCGCTTGAAAAGATGGAACGCCTGCCTCAGGCCCAGTCGTCAAACGCTCTGTACGTCTCCTTCACCAGTGGTAGCACTGGCTTACCAAAGGGAGTGATCATCGAACATGGCAATTTTCTCCATGCGATAGCACACCAGCGAGCATTCCTCGGCATAAGCGAGACTTCACGCATACTGGACTTCGCCTCTCCAGCATTCGATGTCTTTTGGGAGAATTTGCTCATGGCTCTCACTGCTGGCGCATGTCTATGTACACCGTCTGCCAAGCAAAGAATGGATGACCTGGTAGAGTTCTCCAAGCAGTATTGTGTCAATTATGCCGAGATAACGCCTGCTCACGTACGTGCAGTAGACTTCTCACATGTGTCGACAATCAACCTGAGTGGTGAGGCTCTGAATTATGCAGATATCGAGTACCTCGAGAACTCTTCTGCACGCATCATTGACTCGTATGGACCGGCCGAGTGCACTGTGACAGCAACAGCTACGGAATTGACTCGTCCCTTCACCAAGAGAAGTGGAAAGCCAGGTCTTGGCGTTGGCCTCGGCTGCGCAACATGGGTGGTTAGCGTCGATAAACCAAATCAACTGGCACCTGTTGGTGCTACGGGAGAACTCTACATCGAAGGTGCCCTTGTGGGACGTGGCTATCTCAACGACCGTGCGAAGACAGAGGCAAATTTCATCCGCGATCCAGAATGGTTGATTGATGGCACCAGAAATCGTCAAGGTCGGCAAGGTCGACTTTATCGTACTGGCGATTTGGTGCGGTATTCTTCTGACGGATCTCTAAACTATGTCGGGAGGAAAGACGGCATGGTCAAGATCCGCGGTCAACGTGTCGAACTCGGCGACGTCGAACGAAATATTCAACGAGTTGTCCGGGAATACCAGAACAAATCAACAGCATCCGTGAATGTCATCGTTGAAGTGGTGCAGAAAGCATTGATAGCATTTATTGTGCAACCAACGACGGCGACCATGGAGCTTGTGAAGAGCGAAACTCTGGTCACACTGCTCGCGGAGCACATACCGGAGTTCATGATCCCAGTAGCCTTCTTTACTCTGGACGAAGTACCGTTGTCGTCAAGTGGAAAGATCAATCGACGAGTGCTCCGCGCCCAAGGTGAAGCTCGTATGGGCGACAGCTTGGCAAAGAACAATGTGCATAGTACTGTGATCGAGCCCACCTCTGAGATCGAGAGAGGTCTGCGAGACGTCTGGGCTGAGGTGCTGCAGCGGAAATCCGACACTGTATCGGCCGCCGCCCACTTCACGACGCTGGGCGGCGATTCTATTACGGCGATGCAAGTCGTCTCGCGAGCACGGTCAAGAGGGATAGAGGTCTCTGTTGTGGATATGCTGAGACTAAGAACAATCCAGAACATCGTCAAGTCTGGTAAGGCCACTCATGGCGTTTCGAAAAGTGCATCCGCTGGTACTAAGAAGAATCATGCTTTGTGGAAACCGACGCTTCAGCAAGAACGGTCCCTCGCTGCAATAGGTCTCACAACTCAAGACGTTTCTGATGTCTACAGATGCACGCCAATGCAAGAAGGGATGCTGTTCAGTAAGAAAACAGGTGCTGCGAGTTACCTCACGCATTCAGTCTGGGCGTGCAAACCCAGAGGAGCGGAACGTATATCAACCTTCGAACTCGAACGTGCGTGGCAAACCGTTCTCGCACATCACTCCATATTTGCAACAGTTTTTCTGGACGATGAACAGAGTGGAGGGTTCTCACAAGCCGTACGACGTTTCCCGGAGTCTTCAAATCAAGTTCAAGTAGTGGAGACTGAGGATATCCCACCTGTACAGTGGCTATCGCATCACTTTGCAAGACCTGAATTCCAGCCCGGCCAGCCAGAAGTGTGTGTAACGATTGCCACAAGTAAAGACGGGGATTGTGCCTGTCGTCTGGACACAAATCATGCTCTGATAGATGCTGCTTCAGTCGGCGTCCTCTTAGATCAACTTGACACAGCCTACCGTGGAATTCGACTGCCTCCATCGCCGCGATTCCGCGACGTGATCGACTACATCGAATCTACCAAGACGGAGAATCGGATCCAATATTGGAGCAACTACTTGGCCGATGCCCAGCCTTGCCACTTCCCTACCGAAAATGCTGATGGCTCACTGGACAATACGAAGACACATACGGTGGGAGTTCCCCATGGAGGCGATGCGGCCATCTATGATTTCTGCCGCGCCAAAGGTGTCACGAGAGCGGCCTTCATACAGGTTGTTTGGGCACTCGTATTAACGTACTACACTCGCGGTGACGAGGCCTGCTTCGGCTTTTTGGCGTCCGGACGAGACATGCCTGTAGAAGATGTCGACCAAGCTGTGGGCCCTTTGATCAATATGCTCATCAGTCGTGTGCCATTCAAAATCGACAAGGGTGTAAAACATTTGATCCAGTCGGTCAGTGAAGATACCATCAGCCACCTGGAGCATCAGCACGTGTCGTTGGCAGAGATACAACGAAGCGTCGGTGAAAGAAGCTTGTTCAATTCGTCTATCACAGTGTACGACGCTGGATCATCGATCAGCTCGCCAAATCTCAATGGCGATGCAGTAAGTCGCTCGACTGGGCTCCACTTTCAAGAATGTGGTGCTTCGGACGAGCAAGAATTCGACTTCGGCATTGCAATGGAGCTTCGCGGCTCTTCGACAATCATCGACTTTGCTTTCAGAGAGAACAAGTTCAGCATGCAATCCGCGTCACATGTTGTCGCAAAGCTCCGCGAAGCGATACAATTCATTCTTGAAGACTCTCAAGGGTCGAATGCGTCCATTCGTCAAAACTTCTTCCAGTACACAACAGGTGTCTCACAGGAGAGGCTAGACACCTTCTGGCAGGACCAGCATGGAGACACCGAAGCCCCAACATTTCCAGTACTGCCATCGCCCAACTATAAGCCATTACTCGACGAAGAATGTGCCATGAAGATCGTTCTACCGCTGGCCAGGCGAGAGCATTTACCAAGCGTCTACATGCATGCAGCCTGGGCTCTACTTCAAGCAAAGTACACCGGCTCAGACCAAGCACTGTTCGGCGTGTTACAAGAGGATGAAGGCCATTTTTCGCATACTCCTGCGACATCACATCGAGCTGTTCTACCACTGCAAGTGACTTTATCTTCAGACAAAACATCAGTGGAAGACCTTTTGGAGCAAGTCCACAGAAATACAGCTTTGATACGTGAGAGCAACACTCTGGACCCATTGTATCTCCGAAACCTTGTTCCTGTTAGCGACGACGCTCTCCGATTGCGGACTCTTGTCGTCTGCAAGTCTCCGCGCGAAAGTCAGCTGAAAAGCAATGGAGTCATGAGCAATGGAACCTTGATCAATGGAGCTCTGAGCAATGGGACCTTGAGCAACGGCCATGGCATGAACGGCGACAGCCGTGTCGCAGTCACAAACGGCACGTCTACCCCAAAACAAAATGGCTCTTCCGGGACACATCACGAGGAGACAACTGCAGCAGCTCTCGTGTTAGAATTCGAGGCCAGCTCTTCGCCCACAGTTGAGATCAAGTCATATTTTGACTCGTCTGTGCTGAGTGTCGAGATCATGGAGCGCATGTTGCACCAGCTAGAACACATCATGGGTCTATTGACAGACTCGAAGCTCGCGAGCACCGACCTCCGCGATCTTGATGTGATCAGTGATTCGGACCTACGATATATATGGCAGTGGAATTCTGACATACCAGAGCCAATAATGACGCCTGTTCATGAGATCTTCCAGCGAACAGTTGAACTTCAACCTGATGCCGATGCGGTAGCAGCATGGGATGGGCAGTTCCGGTATCGAGAGCTCGACGAAATCTCAACTCACTTGGCACGATACCTTGTCGCCCGTGGCGTCGGGTCAAGCATTACTGCTGTTCCACTGCTCTTTGAGAAGAGTAGGTGGATGCCGGTGGCTATGCTTGCAGTGAGCAAAGCTGGCGCTGCGGCGGTCACAATGGATATCTCCCAGCCTGTGCAGCGTTTGGCTACTATTGCAGCTCAGGTCAACGCGCGCATTATACTATGCTCTGTATTTGCAGCTGAAATGGCTGCACAAGTACTGGGACCAGAGGCTCTGAAATCCTTGGATGAGGCAGTTGTTCCTATTGATGCGACACGAATTTTGAACATGAAGATCGATTCAACGCCTGCCAGCCTCCCTCGCGTCGATCCGGAAAGCACAATTTTCATTCAATTCACCAGTGGTAGCACTGGGATTCCTAAGGGCTGTTGTATCTCGCACGCGAACCTTGCCACTGGCATAGAATATCAGTACCGAACCCGACTGGAGTACGGACCGACAACCCGGGTGCTTGACTTCGCGTCATATGCATTCGATGTCTGCTGGCTAACGAACATGGGAGTCTTGTGCACAGGAGGCGTCGTCTGCGTGCCTTCAGAGTCCCAGCGAAAGAACGACATTGCAGGATTTATGAGAGATATGCACGTGAATAGCGCGACTTTCACGCCTACGATGGCAGACACGATCAGAGATCACGATGTGCTGAGAAGCTTGAAATACATCAAACTAGGTGGTGAATTCGTACCCGAAGCACTTGTTAAGCGGCTACAGAAATACACGAGGGTCTGGATCGCCTATGGGCCCAGTGAGTGCACAGTTGGCGTGGCATTTGCGAAGAGGGAAGAGGGTGATCAAGGCATTGGTCGCGGAGTGGCAGCAGGCACTTTCATTGTTGACCCAGTCACTGGAAAGCTTTCACCGGTTGGCGCAGTCGGCGAGCTATGGGTCTCCGGTCCGCTAGTCACCAAAGGGTATCTCAATGACCCTATCAAGACATCAGAGAGCTTCATCGAAAACCCATCGTGGTACGTGAGGGCCGGACATCAAGGACGCCTGTACAAGACAGGAGATCTTGTCAAGTACAACCCGGACGGATCGATCCAATTCGTGGAACGCATTGACACACAAGTGAAGCACCGTGGTCAGCGAATGGAACTGGATGAAGTGAGATTCCATGTGCTTCAGCAGCTCGTCTACGAGTCTCAGAGAGACATGGATGAAGTGCAAGTAGTGGCCGAGATGATCACGCCCAAAGACCGCCAAAGGCCTAGTCTAGTGGCTTTCATTGTTCCCCGAAATGCGCGTACTTTGAGCGAACAGGCACTGCGAGAGTCAGTGGTGCGTATGACAGAATCTATCGCAGCCCGAATGAACGCAAGTGTGCCATCTTACATGGTGCCTGCCGGGTTCATCCCGCTCCGAGACCTACCAACGACAGCTACTGCAAAGATTGACAGACTGTCACTACAAGCTATTGGAAGCGAGTTGCTACTTGAGCAACTCATAAACGATCAGAATACAAAAGCTGCAGTCTATCAAGAACCAACAACACAACTCGAACGACAAATACAAAGGCTCATGTCGGATGTCCTTGACATTCCACCCAAGAGTATATCTGCTCAGAGCGGCTTTCTCCAACTGGGTGGTGACAGTGTGCTCTCGATGCGATTGGTCGCGCTGGCACGACAAGAGGGCATCGTTCTGAATGTTGCAGACATCTTCAATCAGCCCACTCTGCGCGACCTTGCTACAACCGCGCGATTGGACGACCAGTCAATCGAGCAGACGATAGAACCATTCTCGCTACTTGGACAGTATGATACTGATGCGATCCGACACCAAGTTGCCGGACTTTGCAATGTCTCTTCGGAACAAGTTGTGGACGTGTTTCCTTGCACGAGTCTGCAAGCAGGGCTGCTTGCGTTGACCTCTCGACATGATGGCGATTACATCTGGCAGACGACTTTCGAGCTTCGATCGGGAATCGATCTTCAGAGATTCAAGCGAGCATATGAAAAACTCTTTGCGTCCGCCTCCATCCTTAGAGCCAGAATTGTCCACATATCCGAGCAGGACGGTCCAGTGCAAGCGATTGTGGACGAGCCTGTGCTCTGGAACGAACGGCCTGGCAACGTCTCCATGGGTACAGGCACACCACTGAGCCACGTCACGCTGACTCCATCACCTCACAACAAAAGCACATACTTCACATGGTCACTACACCACTCTGTGTACGATGGGCACTCAATGCAACTACTCATGGGCGCCCTGAGAGATGCCTATGAGGGTCGCGAGATACGGCCTTTGACACCTTTCCAAGGCTTCATCAAACATGTTGCCGGTGTGTCAGAGACTCCACAAGAAGCGGAATTCTGGTCACAGCAATTTATTGGCCTCGACGCGGCAAGATATCCACCTCTTCCCACACGCGAGTACGTTCCAAGAGTTGACTCCAATGTCAAGCATAGGATCGATAATTTGGGACCTGCACCGCAAGGCCTGACGCTGGCTACCTGCCTCCGTGGAGCGTGGGCACTTCTATTGACCCAGCTCACTGGTCGTACAGATACTGTTTTTGGCGCGGTAGTGACCGGCCGTCAATCTCCGGTCAGTGGCATCGAATCTTGTGCCGGCCCGACGCTAGCGACTGTCCCTGTGCGAATATCACTTGACTATGATTCGAGCTTGAAGCAGTCGCTTGAGCAGATACAGCGCCAAGCGACAGACATGATTCCTTTTGAGCAGGCCGGCCTTCAACGAGTGCGCACCATGACTGCAGAGGCCGAGGAGGCCTGCAACTTCCAATCATTGATGGTGATCAATGCCCCCACATCTCACAATGAATACGCTGAGAGTGATGCTGACGCACTCTTCGACATGTCGGATTTGCCGCTCGATCTGAACGGGGCAAATAACGATGATGCTTTCGCCACTCACGCCCTCACTTTGGTCATCGATCAGGACAGACCACAGAGCCTTCAGCTGACACTATTCAGCGACAGCCAGATTGTCAGCCCTGTTGAGGCAGAGAACATTGCACGACAACTGGAGCATATCCTGCGTCTGATATGCACACCGGGATCCGAACATGATAAGGTCGGACGCTTGAATCTAGCAAGTGAAAATGACCTCCAGGAGATCTGGAATTGGAATCGGGAGGTTCCGAAGGCTGTGAGCGTCTGTGTACATGACATCTTTGCCGAAACTGTTCAAAGACAGCCGGGAGCTCAAGCGGTTTGCTCTTGGGATGGTACTCTCACTTTTGCGCTACTGGACCAGTTGTCCACACGACTTTCAGGCCACCTGTCTCGTCTTGGTGTACGAAGAGCTACCCTGGTTCCCTTGTACTTCGAAAAGTCGATGTGGATGACCGTTGCTATGTGGGCTGTTATGAAGGCTGGAGGAGCATCTGCTGGAAACGACATCACACAACCAAAAGAGAGACTTCGAAAGATTGTCGGCCAGGTGCAGCCCAAAGTTGTACTTGCTTCAGCACGAGCGGCTGATCTTGCTCGGTCTTTGTTGGAGCCGGGCGCGGAAGTTGTTATCGTGGATGAGGCACATCTTCAAGAATTGCCAGAGTGCGGACCTGTCGACTCGGATGTGCAGCCCTCTGATCCAATTTTTCTGGTGTTCACATCTGGTAGCACGGGTGAGCCAAAGGGCGTGACCATTACGCACGAGAATGTTGCCAGCGCAATCTACCTGCAGGCTGATGCATTAGAGATTAGCAAACCTGGAGCACGACTACTGGACTTCGCATCCTACGCGTTCGATGTCACCTGGCAAAGTAATGTTATGGCAGTAGCACAGGGATCGTGCGTGTGCGTGCCATCTGACGATCAGCGACAAAACCATCTCTCTCAGGCCATGGCTGACCTCAAAGTCACATCTGCGACTCTGACACCACTTGTCGCCGAAACACTAGATCTCAAAGTCGTGAAAGGCTTGCGATACATTGAGATGGGTGGCGAGATGGTCAGTGACGCACTGATCAAGCGGATGCCTACCAGAGTACGTGTAGCGTACGGACCAAGTGAAGCGACATTGGGCGTCGCATATGCCAAGAAAGATCGTGGTGATATTGGCATTGGTCCACCAACTGGAATGTGTGCATGGCTTGTGGACCCAATCACCTCCGACCGCCTCGTAGGAAAAGGGTGCATCGGCGAGCTTTGGATCGAAGGCCCTCTTGTATCACCTGGCTACATGAATGATCCTGCTAAGACGGCTGCTGCTTTCATAGAGGATCCCAAATGGCTCACAGCGGGTGGGCCAGGCCCGTTTGCCTCATGTGGTCGCCGAGGCCGGCTGTATAGATCAGGCGATCTTGTTCGGTACTCGCAAAATGGGCATTTGATCTACGTGGGAAGGAAAGATGTGCAGGTGAAGATCAGAGGTCAAAGAGTCGAGCTGAGCGAGATTGAATCGATCGTGACCCGAGAGATTAGGGTCAGCCTAGATGTGCGTGGAGCTGTTGCTGAATCGATCAGTGTTATCGCTGATCTCGTCTCACTGGAAGACGTGGAAAGTCCATTGCTCGTGGCCTTCGTTGCACTTGGGAGCAGAATCGGAACTGACGCCCAGTCTGTTCTACGCAGCGCACATGCCAGGGTCGCTGCTCATGCTGCTTCTTACATGGTGCCTGTGGCGTACTTACTCCTCAAAGCTATGCCTCGAACAACAACTGGAAAAGCAGACCGCAGAGCACTTCGCAAGCTCGCCAGCACTAAGAAGATAGCGGAGTTCTTCGATCCGTCGCGATCAAGCACGGGCAATCAGCGCATGCCGTCTTCACCTGCAGAGCGAATCTTGCAAGCTTTGTGGATATCTACATTAAAGGTTTCCAGGCCCATTACCACAGTCGACAACTTCTTCCTGCTCGGAGGCGACTCTATAAAAGCCATGAAGCTCGTGTCCGCGATACGGCAGTCGGGACGTTCACTCACAGTGGCAGATGTGTTCAAGCATCCCGTCCTGGAGGACCTGGCAAAGCAGATCCAAAGCCACATTACGGAGTCAGTGCATGCTCCAAAACCTTTCAGTCTCTTGCAAGCACGCCAACTAGATCTCGACCGTGTTCGCAATTCTGCAGCTACTGCAATGGGACTCTGTTCAGCAGATGTGGAGGACATATACCCTTGCACGCCTCTACAGGAAGGTCTGCTTGCTTTGGCAGCCCGCCGGCATGGAGCCTATACGGCAGAATTCGTTCAAAAGCTGAATCCCACAATTGATCTCGATAGGTTCAAGCACGCTTGGAAGATGGTGGAAGAAGCTACGCCTATCTTGAGAACCCGTTTCCTTGACCTTGAAGGATGCGGGATTGTGCAATGTGTGGTCAGAGATACGTCAAAGTGGTTGGAAGGCGAGCCTCAGCCAGAGGCACAGAGCTCAACTCGCGTGTTGGGAGTTCCCCTCAGCGAAGTTGCGCTGCACACTGACCAGCGCTCTGGAAGCGTGGCCTGGCACTGGAGAATTCACCACGCACTTTATGACGAACCAACTGTGGACCTGGTTATGACCTCGCTTCGACAAGCATATTACCAAGGAACAGCCTCGGTACTGATGCCTCTCTCTTCTTTCATCAAACAAGTTCGCTCCATCTCGCCCGAGAACTCCCAAAAGTTCTGGCAGAAGGAGTTCGCTGGCCTCGAGGCATCGTCGTTCCCTGTCTTGCCTCACCCGAAATATCAGCCTCTAGCAGATACTGCCTTTGAACAGGAGATCAAACTTCAAGGAGGGCCTCCCGCCGGCTTTACCATGTCGACATTGTTGAAAACTGCATGGGCATTACTTGTCACACAACGGACTAACAATATTGAGGCAGTCTTTGGCGTCATCACGTCCGGTCGACAAGCGACTGGTTCTGATTTAGCGAAGATTGCTGGTCCTACCATTGCTACTGTGCCCATCAGAGTGCGATTGACAACGGGATCAGAAGAGAAGAGCTTAAATTTGCGATCTTTGCTCGAGCAAACTCAACTGCAAGCCGTCGATATGACGCCGTACGAACAAAGTGGGCTGCAGTACATTCAAAAGGCAAGTCCAGAAGCAGAGGAAGCCTGTCGTTTCCAATCGCTCCTTGTGGTGCAGCCAGCTGCCGATGAAGAACAAGCTGCCGGAGATAGCCTATTCGTCGAAGACGCAACATCAAGCACTGATGATGACCGCACTCCGGTTCCGGCTGCATTCAGTACCTATGCTTTGGCCGTTGTCTGCCAGCTGAACAATGGTCATATCAACATAACTTTCGGTGTGGACTCAAATGCTGTCTCGACAGCCAGCGCAAGAAGGATCGCAAGCCAATTTGAGCACATTATACATCAACTCTGCGATGCAACAAATATTGAACGCTCGATCACTGATTTAGACTTGGTCAGTGAACGTGATTTGATGGACATTGCCAAGTGGAACTCTCGAATTTCCATCGAGCCCGCCAACGTACCGATGCACGAGTTGATCGCAGCCATCGCTCACGAGCATCCGAATGCGCCAGCAGTCTGTTCACATGACGGCGAATTGACCTACCGGAAGCTGCTTGAGTACTCGCAACGCCTTGCTCAACATTTGTTTAGTGTTGGCATCGGTCCCGGCACGATCGTACCAATTCTGTTCGAAAAATCGTTCTGGTTTCCCGTTGCATGTCTGGCTATTATGCAGACCGGCGCTGGTACGTGTGCCATGGACGTAACTCAGCCCGAAGAGCGACTCAAGGTGATGGTTCGCAAATCAAGTCCATTGGTGGCCATCTTGTGCTCGACGAGCAGCGTAGAAGTCGCTGCACGCATACGCTCAGATGATCAAGCCGCTGTCATTCCCGTGGACCAGGACTTGTTTGACAATCTTCAGCCCAGTGCCGTTCCGATGCCTTTCGTCGATCCACAGAGCCCGCTCTATGTGGTTTTCACATCCGGCAGCACCGGCGAGCCAAAAGGAGTGGTAATAACCCACGCAAACCTGGCTAGCATGAGCCGCTTGCAGTCGAGCTTCCTCGAACTTGGTCTCCATTCCCGTGTTCTCGACTTCGCGTCATATGCATTCGATTCCACATGGGCTTTCAATTTTCTGACCTTGGCAGCCGGTGGCTGCGTCTGCATCCCCTCGGAATGGGATCGGAAGAATGATACGGAAGGCGCAATGCGAAGGCTGCAGGTCACACAAGGTACCTTCAGTCCAACATTCGCGGAGACATTCAGCGATGAGACCGTTCAACGTCTGAACTTCATTGAGCTTGGTGGAGAAGCAGTCCCACAGCGTCTTATTGACCGCTTTCTGAAGCTTACGCGCGTCCGAATCGCTTATGGACCCAGCGAAGCCACGATCGGTAAGCATCTCGGGCTAATATGCAATGGAACGTGCGACAAGAGACCCGTGCTGACTTTTCACAGGAGTAATGTTTGCCAAACAGGAGCAAGGACATCAAGGTCTCGGTTTCGGCCTTGGCTGTAGGACATGGATTGTTTCGCCGGATACCTCACGTCTGGTCGCCATCGGATCTGTCGGCGAGCTTTGGCTCCAAGGACCTCTTGTTGGCCAGGGCTACCTGAACGACGAAGCACAGACCAAGAAGGCATTCGTAGACTCGCCGCAGTGGTTGCGGAAGCAGTTCTCTGAACTCTGCGGTACCACCAAGGAAAGATTGTACAGGACTGGAGATATTGTATCCTACGCTGAAGACGGATCAATCACATTCCACGGAAGGAAAGATGGTCAGGTGAAGCTCAGAGGTCAACGACTAGAGCTTGCCGATGTCGAGAACAACATCTTGAAGCAAGTGGACGGCCAACACAACCAGGAGTTGCAAGTTGTTGCCGAGATCGTCAAGTCAGCCGGGACTCGCGACATTTTGGTGGCATTTCTCAAGTTCGCTGGATCTGAGGACCTGAGTGAGGACGAGCTTGCAGGACGACTCGCACGCTTGATTCAAGGTGGTGTTCATGACCGCCTGAAGGCTACGTTGCCGCTTTACATGGTGCCTGCTCGGTATGTGGCGCTGCAAGACATGCCTCGAACAACAACAGGCAAGATCGACCGAAGACGACTCCGAGCTATGGAACATGTTGAAAATTTGATAATCGATCCAACTGCTACTGCGGGAACCCGCCGACCACCCGAGACCGCGATGGAGGTGCGTCTACAAAAACTGTGGTCCGTTGTGTTAGACATACCACAAAACAACATCTCCGCGAATGATAGTTTCATGGCACTTGGTGGGGATTCCATCCAAGCCATGAGGCTAGCCAATCTATGCCAGCGAGAGGGTGTCGAAATGGCAGTAATGGACATTTTCACCAAACCGCTGTTGTCTGAGCTTGCGGAAACCTTAGGGACAGCTTCGGAGCAATCAATCACATCCCCAACTCCGTTCAGTCTAGTGGGCGCCCACGATCTGGACAGTCTCCACAGTGAATTACAACGACAGATCCCTGCTACATCGGGCACTGTCGAAGACATCATGCCAATCACACACTCTCAGAGAGAATATTTGGATGGCTCCATTGGGGAGGCCCAACCGGAATACACTGGTTCTATATCGACCTCGACCCGTCGATCGAAACCGAGCGACTGCTGGACAGCTGTGTCGCACTGGTCAAATATCTTGAAGTGCTGCGCCTAATGTTTGCAGAAGTACAGGGTCAGCTCTACCAGATACTGTTGAGCGACCCGCAAGTCAAAGTTGAAAAGATGCAGGTCCCATCGACACTCTCTGTCGTTGAGTGGTCGAAGACAGCTTTCACTGGTGACGACGACGATCTTCAGTCCTTCCTTGGGAAGACTTTCACTCGATTTATTCTACTCGAAGACTGCCGCGGTTCACGTCGCCTGGCTATCCGACTCTGGCACGCGCAATATGATGGCGCATCACTCCCGCGAGTGGCAAGTACTCTGCACAAAATTTACCAAGGCGAGTCATTGGAGAATCAGCCCAGTGTATCGAGCCTTATCGCACTCCAGCAGTCAACAAAAGTGGATAGCGAATATTGGAATTCGATGCTCAAAGGATCGTCGATGACTTATCTGCAGCCCGAGATGGCTCTTGTCCAAAATGATAAGCCTGTCGCAACGCTGCATCACACAAGGACCGTACAGCTTGCCCAGAAGTCCAAGCGCATCGGCCGCACTCCAGCGACAGACTTTACGGCTGCCTGTGCATTGACACTTGCTCAGATGAACGGCTCCAAGGACGTTCTCTTTGGCCGTCTTACCTCTGGACGAGCCGCACTACCGGCTCAACTGCGCAACATAGTGTTCAATTGTCTGACTTACTTGCCTGTACGCGTGCGAATCTCGAATCCGGACGGCGTATTCCACAACCGGGAAATTGTTGAGGAAGTCCTCAGCCAAGTGCATCGCCAGTACATCGATGGCCTTCCTTCCGAAAACGCCCATTCCGAGGATATCGCGGAACAGTGCGAATCATGGCCTTCGAAGACTGGCGAATTTGGAGTCTTAACGCTGTATCAAGATGGCGCCAGAGCTGGAGGGCCGCAGGAAGAAGGTAATGGCACCGATTCTGATCAAGCTTTCATCATGCATGGGCTGCGAGCAGCTACAAACGAAGTCTACAAATCAGACACGGTGGTCATCGCTGGCGTGCCCCACGACGATGGGAAGCTTGAATACCATATCATAGCGAAGTCCACGTTGTGTGATCAAGAATACCTGGAAAAGACTGGAGAGATTTTGAGAATTGCATTGGAGAATATCGACAGTCTTGATGCGCAATAGTTGTAAAGTCCATGTTTTTAGTCTAATTAATGTTTCTGCAAGCATCAATCCTTTCCTCGTCAGTTCAAAGCTCTTCTTTGGCATCTAGCACCGTCGGCCAGCTGTTATCAAACTCGCAATCGCCCTTGCACCTCTCAATGTACTGCTCGTACGGACCAGGCAAGTCCACTTCCGGCTTCCGCTCGTCGGCATACCATGTCATCGTAGCTGGTGTGCTGAAGAGGAACCTGAGAGCTTCCTGCCTGAACACATTGCGAGTACGCTGATATTCTGGTTCAGCAGCCAGATTGTGCAGCTCATGAGGATCGTCAGATCGAGAGTATAGCTCGTCTTCTTCGTACAACCGATAGACGTACGTCCACTCTCTGCTTCTCACAGCTAGAGCCTGGCCCACGAGCGCGGTGTCGTTGTGCTGTAATGCGGCCTTGATGTCGTAAGGGAATGGGCTTTGTTCGAGAACCGGTTCATCGCTCAAGAGGAATCCACCTTCTGTGTAGGAGTAGTCGCGATGATGAATGACCTCGCCTCGTCCTGCAGCATGAATGGCATCGAGCAATGAAAGACCGTAGTGCGCGTACGTTTCGTTCACGGTGCCGAGCTGAAGCATGGTTGGGACCAGATCTGTCATCTCCGCCATTTCATCATAGACCACACCCTGAGGCAGTCCGCCACCACCCACGATGAGGGGCTCGTGTACGAGATTGTCGGAGACGCCCGAGGGCCATTTCTCAATGAGCTCGTAGTCTCCAAGAAACTCGCCATGGTCGGTGAAGAAGAATGTCACAGTTTTGTTCCAGAGGCCAAGGTCTTTAGTCTTGTTCACGACAAGGCCGAACTGATGATCAACGCGACTGACCATTCCTGATTGAACCCCATCAGTATACAAACACTTTCGTCGCCTCTAAATGTGTGCTCCTACCGTGATATGTAGCAAGAACTTCTCGCCATATTTCATCTGTCGCTCGTTCGAGACCATGCTGATCCCTGATAGCTTGATAGAATCGTGGACTATGCCCAGTGAGCTCTTCAGGCTTCGGTGGAATTGGTATCTCGCTGCGATTGTGAAGCGAAAACCACGGCTCCTCTACAGTAAAAGGACAATGAGGGAAGAGAAGCGGAAGGAACAAGACCCAAGGCTCCTGAGGTGGATTCTCTAGCCAATTCAAGGCACCTCTGATCATTGCAGCATCATAGTCAATCGCTTCTGTCTCGTTGCGCTTGCCCAAGTAGAACAGGCGGTTCCATATGTCATTTTGGTCTCCCTTGAAGCTTTCTCTGGTGAACTCGGGTAGAGTCAACTCCGTGAGGAAGCCATATTCGTTGACACCAAGTTCAGTAGCATTCTCGGCGTAGAAATCGCCTCTTGGAGAGAGATATGCTACATGATAGCCTCCCTCACGTAACGAACGGAACACGTTCGGCTCGTGTGGTTTCAGCAGATTGAGCAGACTTCGATGACCAGAAACGTGCGGGTATTGCCCAGTGAACATAGAGCATCGAGATTGAGAGCATGTCGATGCCTGCAGGAAGACATTGGTGAATTTCGTACCCTCGGCAGCGAATGCGTCAATGTTTGGGGTCTTTGCTACTTGGCTCCCGAAAGCGCCAACGGCATCGTATCTGAGCTGATCGGGCATGAATAATATCATGTTTGGCTTCTCTGTATCCAGTCCATTTGGCTTGGCCGGCCGGACGTATGGATTAGTTATATTCGGTAATGGTGTTGCATTTTGTCCGATCGGGCCAGCGACGCCGGTGACAGTACTTTGTGACACTGTGGGCGTGTCCTTTTGCTGAGCTGACACGTGAGCCAGAGAACTCAAGCAGAGTGACCAGGTTGACAAAAGTGAACGCATTTTGAGAGTCAGATGACGAGTCGCTGCAGAATCAAGTGCCAGCGAAGGCGTGATTATCCTCATATATGATCAATGTTAGCCGCCAGCACTTATTGGCTAATCTGCGGAACTTCAGTCAGTGGGGCATTAATGGCAGTTGGTTCCTGCCAAGAGCTTCTGCGACATGAAAGTGCTGTACCACCAAATAACATACGCATACTGCAGTGTCCTACATTGGAAGCCATCTCGCACAGATTGGACGAGATGGGTGCTCTATTGAGCGATACAAGCTGACTGAGTATTCCAGCGCCGATGTGGTTCGTCCAGAAGATGCCTGGCTCTTCTGAGCAACTAGTGCCACTGATCGCATGAGCGCGAGCACGTTGTCGGAATTTCGAGCTTCACTGTCGTCCATTATTGTGCGAAAGCAATGTAACGTCGGGGCACAATCGCTCGCTCCAAATTTGTGCAGATGCAAGGAGCCAATTTCCGTACACGTTGGCTCACAAGATTCTATTTTTACGGAGAGACTCATCATGCCTCTTTCTTACTCTGATTCCATCTGTCGCATGCTACCTGGAGCTTTTTATGCTCGTTGGCTGCCGGGTGGAGCATTTGACAGGGAGGCTTAGCTTTGCTCGTAGGAGAGTTTTAAGTTCCACGTTCTTATCTTATTGTGTGGACACGTCTGGATACTGAAATAGTCTGCGTCTTCATCATCTTTGTTTGTAGCAGAGATCTGCATAATAGAGTGCGTGGCCGGTAAAAAGTGGTCTCAGGGCTTCGGGCTCGGAGAACAGATTTCAGCTATGCACCATGTCCGACCTATGCGGTAAAAAGGAGAGCTGATGCCTTGGCATAAAGGCAAAAGAATGACTGGGCGAACAGCCATGCTCACATTCGCATGTGCAATGCAATGTACTTTCGTCGAGACTTGAACTCGAGACCTTCAGTGTGTTAGACTGACGTGATAACCACTAGAGACTTATTAGTACATGTCTAATAGACCATTCGGATGAGGTGCAAATTCTTACACTACACCACGAAAGCGATTGATTCGATGGCTCGCATGACTTACGACAAATTATATCAGCTCAAAATTTTCCATAAGCTGGGAATTGATCCCTGATGCCTCTGACCGGACATGCACCATTCAAAGTCTGTACAGATACAACTAATAGAGTCTTCAAGCACTCATAAGGTCCAGTATGAATGCAGGAAACAGCTGGATCACTGTAGCCTCGGAAGTGCGGTATGGCATGTCGTGAGCACGGACCACCGAAAATTGTGGAGCCAATTTTCCGCTCAACGTTCGAACACCTCCAACTCCAATCTTGTATCACAAGATCGATCCTAACAGAACAACCCTTGCAGTTATCAGGAGTGCTCATCGCTCTGTATGATATCCAAGCGGTCTCGTCCTCAAGCCAGAGGACCCGAGACGTCCGAACTGTCACCCATCATAAGACATCGCCCATTTCAAAGCATTCAACCAACTACTCACGCGCCAGCTCCTCTACTCAACAGCGCATTGTCTTGACTTACACGCTCCGAGAGCCTGGCCTAAAACACCGGTTGTGATCTGTATTACACGATGTCTGAAGACCCCACCATCGAAAGTGCCTTGACGAGCAACACGATCAAGGCATCCTATGCCTTCGATGAAGGTATGTTCGAGGCGCACCGCGAAGACCGGAACGAGTACGCCGTGAGTACCGCACGCATGTTGATAGTGAACGCCGACCTTCCACTACTGATCCGTGCCCGCGCCTGTATGGTCTTGTGCTGCTCTATTGAACCAGGCTTCCCAGACATGGCAAAAGAAGGCGTTCGCATCGCAGGGTTGGGCTATAGCCGCTGTAACAACCCAGGTGATTTCGAGCGCACTCTAGCTCACAGCTGCAAACATGTTCTGTAAGAAGCACATGCCGCGTATGATAAGTAGGTCCAGGAAGACAACGAGCAGGGCGAACTTATGTAAGAACTGTGTTGATTTTTCAAGTATCGCACGCACTGGCGGACTCTCAGGTGAGAGGCTAGCGCGGCAGACGATGAGGCTTTCCTCGTTGAGTCGAATGTGCGTGTTGAGATGCCGGACATTAGCTACTTGATGAAATTGATCGACCCTCCAAGCACAAAGACGAAAGTCCGCCGCGTCCAC
This sequence comes from Cercospora nicotianae, assembly GCA_029490675.1. NCBI lineage: Eukaryota > Fungi > Ascomycota > Dothideomycetes > Mycosphaerellales > Mycosphaerellaceae > Cercospora > Cercospora nicotianae. Next base: position 2,994,960 of record JANQAT010000007.1, on the reverse strand, counting down.
TCAGGTGACACTGGTAAGGATACCTCATAGGAGGAGCTGGACGAGGAAACCGGAGACTGGCACGAACGCTGTCCACTTGTTGAAGGTGAAGAAGTCGACATGATTGGCGAAAAGTAGCATTGCTTGATTGTGGAGTGGAGGCCACGCGAAAGATGAGACGTGCAGACCACGCAGGAACATACCAGGCTTGAAACACTCAGCGATACACTACTATATTCAGAGCTGCTCTTTTTGTTTCGACACGACTCACATGTCAAGCAGATTACCAACATCTTCATGATAACACGAAGAGGAATACATGCCACTTTAGTGTCTCCACAGATTGTCCAGATGTCTTGGCGTTTTGCCGATTGCGACTCCACCTCCCGCTCTTCGCCCATTTGCGGTGCAAGCATCGCGTCGTTGCTTCCCTTCAGACATTCATCGCATCGTCATCATACATGATGCGCGGCCCGAAGCACGCTTCGCTTCTGCGAACTAACGCATGTAGGCAGGTCGCCTCGCTCCTCGATTGCATATCGTGACTTGAGGCGGCGACCAGTCCTCGCATTGGTCCGCCTAGGTTGATAGAACGTCAATGCCATGCGAAGAACAAGCATAGCGGGACGCCTTGTTCGCCATGACAAGCTCCTGCCGAATCTCAGACTTTTTGTGTTTCACTGACCTTCTTTCTCCATCTCTGGTTCCCGTAACCACGTGGAGCTGCACAGTCTTGCACCATGGCCCCTCTGTGGCGTACTGCGACTGCCCTGCTCACAGCGGCCAGCTTCGGAACGCAGACATTCGCACAAGAAGAAAGAGCCAGCCTACAAATTGAGATTTCGACATCAGAAGGAATCCTCAATGGAAGCACCAATGGCAGAGTTGTTTTGCTATTCGCGCCAGCAGGCACGGATCCTCTTGAAGATACCGACGTAACCTCATCTCCCGACTTGTTCTTCGGCAAAAACGTCTACAACTTTACAGCCGGAGACAAAATCACTCTTTCTGGAGGAACTAACAACAACACGGACTTTGGCGTGTATGGATGGCCCGATGTATCTTTGAGCGAAGTCCCATCCAGCGACTACACGATCCAGGCTCTTCTTAATCAATACGAAACGGTAACACGCAGCGATGGTTCGCAAGTCAGCGTTCGATTCCCGTGTGGCGATGGAGCGCTACCTCTTGCTGGGCCTGGCAGTCTCACCACATCACCGACCAATGTTACAGTATCAGGCAGCAGCCAGACCATTCAGCTTAACTTCGACAGCGTGGTGCCACCTATCCAGTTTAATGGCACTGAAATTGGAGGATGCTCTCAAGGCAACTATGAAGACACAGAGCTCCTGAAGCACATTAAGATCCGGAGCGATGTGCTTAGCAATTTTTGGAACAGAGATATGTGAGTGCCATTGCGATTGAACTGAGGATTTACCCGCCTTCTTGAAGAGTAATCTTGCCATTGATATTGATTATTCGCTGACTTGGAAATTGGCAAACAGCTTCGTTGGCGCAAACATCAGGCTGCCTTTCGGATACTATGCAAACGACACCGAGACTCGATATCCCGTCCTTTACGAACAATCCCATTGGGTCGGTGGAGACAGTGATGACAGCGCATTTGCAAATACATGGAACCAAGGCACAATTCCTGGGGTCAACGGCACAGCAGGACGACCAACACCCAAGCTCATTCTCGTCACAATCCGCCACGAAACTCCATTCTACGACGACTCATACGGGGTGAACACGGCCAACATTGGTCCCTGGGGTGATGCGATCAATGATGAACTGGTACCCGAGATCGACAGACTTTTCAACACTATAGCTGCCCCATATGGGCGCATTCAGTCAGGAGGTTCAACTGGTGGCTGGATCTCCATCGCGAATGTCATATTCCGACCTGATCTCTACGGTATTTGCTTCTCATCCTATCCAGACTCTCTAGATTTCCACCAGCACCAAGACATTCGACTGTACGAATACCAGAACGCATACACAAGACCAAACGGAAGCGCGATATACTCAATTCGGACGGTAGTCAATGGCACTTTGACCGATACCACTACTGTAGCGCAGGAGAATCATTGGGAGCTGACTCAAGGCACTTCTTCTCGCTCATTCTTACAATGGGACGTTTGGAATGCTGTCTTTGGTGCGCAAGGACTGAACGGGTACCCTCTTGAACCTTGGGACAAGGTTACTGGGGAGATATATCCGGAGGTGAGTTTAGCGTCACTCCAAGATCGAGCACAAGACATACTAACTTTGCTTCAAAAAGGCAGTCGAGTACTGGAAGCCAATGGATTTGTCAAATTATGTGACCAGCAACTGGGACAACGAGAAGAATCTTGGCGAAGTACTACGCAACCGCCTCTTCGTTTACGTTGGCACTTGGGACAATTACTTCCTGAATGAAGGCGTCATGGAGTTCCAGAAGAATGTCGAGTCCAAGGGTGGTCCAGGGTGGGCTAACTTCACGTACATCGAGAAAGCAACTCATGGAGGCCAGTATCAACGCAGAGACAGATGGAATTTCCTGGAACTTGTCGTCGAATCTAGCAAGAATATTGCACCTGACGGAGAGACACCACTGCCTGCTACGGACGCTGCTGCGCGAGGCAACTTGTGGGAGGAGGTCGTGGCACGCGCAGGCCATCAAGCTGCACTCGAAAGGCAAGCTGCGCCCACGATCACAACGAAAGTCCGTGGTTATGGCAGGCGTTTCGCTGAGGCGACTGCAGGACGATGGGATCCTGGTGTCAAACTCGAGGCACAGTGGCTGATCAACGGCCAACCGACAAGAGATTCTCGCGAGAGGGCACCCATCGGGTCGAATGAGGCACTTACATACGATCCTTCGACCAGGAATTACAATGGCACCACTTTCCAGCTGGCCTTGGCGGTGACAGGAACGAAGCGCGGGTACAAGACAGAGACAAGGACAAGTCCAAGTATTGAGTTTTGCGCCTGATTGCTCTGTTATAACGTACGGCAGTCTTTGAAGCTGCGAGACAGAGTCTGCATGGTCTAGGGAAAACTGGATGACCAAAGTAGAAAAGGTGTCTCCAGAGTCTTGCATGAGGATTAAGCGCGGCTCGTCCAGTCGTCCACGAGCCCACGACGACTTGCTACTGTCCATGTTTTAGGGAAAGCGAACAAATTGTCAACATAATAACCCTATGTAAGCTGACCTTGGTTGATTCATTGCGAGACCTCTGACCCCGCTCCGTTTCTGTCGATCTGAGTAAAGCCTATGATGCCGCAATCTGCTTTTCACGTCCTTGCTAAAGTTAGCCCTGTTTTTGTGCCGCCTGCATGGCTGCCGCCGCATCCTTAAGGTCCTTCACACCTTTCAATATAGACTTGGGCTGCGCATCATAGTTATGCCTCTTCATCCATTCTTTCAACGACTTGAGCCTGTTCGGATGTATCTTATCCAAAAGCGCAAAGTCACGCTTCTCAGGTTTGCCTTGACCCCAGTACTTCCACCAGGGCGTGAAGTTCTCGATAAAAGTCATAGTAGACTCATCGCGATGGCCGTTCGGTCCAGCTGCAAAGTTTGCAGGCGCGTTTGGGTATGGCTCAGCTTTGGCGAGGAAGTCCGCCAAGGGGATTTGCACGTGCTGTGCGGGCTTGCCGGTCACTTCGGTGAATGTTCTTGCGATGTTTTTGAAACTGACTTCGTCGGTTGCGACTTTGAGGAAAAGACCAGCCGACTCCTTTACATTGTCGAACATCCAGAGGGCGTAAGGACCTCCGTCCTCAACGGCAATCAATGGAATCTTGCCGTCCTCTACATGATGCATATGTCAGAGTCAGCTGATCTGTACTGAAGCGAACTATTCTCATCATAGCACTTACCGGCTGGATTTGCCCACACCACAGATCCATCCTCGTGCTGTTGAGGCAGGAACATGCCATCGAACAGCATATCCATGTAAGGTCCAGTGATTACGCTTGAACTGGTCATTGCGCCATTCTGGCCCTGAGCAGCAATGTAGTCCAACACTCGACCTTTGGCATCATTGTGGCCCCAGTGATACGTCTCGTCCCAATTTGTGTCCTTCAACGCGAAATCAGTTGCCGCATAAATGTAGTGCTTCACACCCTCGTCTCGAGCAATTTCATATGCTCGGCAGCCGTAAAACAATTCGTTCTTCTCTCCAATAGTAAAACCATCGGTGTTGACCCAAGCTCCCCAAGCTCCCTTGAAGCCCGCATGTAGATCTTTCTGGCTAGTCTGCTGACCCTCGAAGAGCTCGACATTGGGCAGTTGAGCTAGCTGCTTGGCGCGCTCGGAGTTCTTGTTGCGTGTAAGGACTCGCACGGCGTAACGGCCGCTGGCTGACAGTGCTAGACGGAGTATCAATACAGCTTCCAATTATACCACTATGCTGGGCTCACGTACTGTTCACGATGGGAAGGCCCTGAGCGCCTGTACCTCCGATCACGAAGATCAACTTAAGATCTGAACCCATGTTGTGATAGTGTCGAAAGCTGGTGTGAATCCAGGTATCCTGGTAAGACATGTATGCAGAGAGACTGGGTTGGAAGCTATATGTTGTGCATTTGCGCGTTAGCTTTGGCATAGCTGTCGCTGCCAAGATTATGATTAGTCGTACACATACCAAGATCTGACCAAAGAGCTCCATACTCATCAGAGCAATGACGAAGGTCCATTGCGTCTTCACAGTCTGCTTAACAATTGTCCCGCAATTGCCTCATGATGTTCTCCATATATTGCACAACGGAGGAACACATCGCTGTACGGCCGTACTGATCACTAAACTCTTGGATTTAGCGCGCGTTTCCTAGACGAGATAGTGCAAGATCGCCTTTCGTCGACCATATAGCGCAAGATCGTCCCGTTCAGTATGTTGAGTAATCAGTATTGCCAGAAAAGGAATCTAGCAGGCCAAAACAAAAGACGGACTAGGGTGTAGTATACCTCAACTCACCCTGGCTACTGCTATACATACAGCAATCATGTTTCACATGCTGGCATTCGCCATTCTTATCTTGTCTACCATGGCAGCCACAAACGCGCAATCCTGTCAGCCTTGGGAGGGGTTCGTCGAGAACAACGGCGTTCGCACGCACTACCGCGCAGCTGGCTCCGGTCCACTTCTACTGCTCGTTCACGGGTACTGTTGAGGCTGCTTATGAGTATGAACTCTGTTACTTGATTCTGACTCGATAACAGATTCCCAGACAACTCAGACACCTTCTACCACCAAGTCCCGGAATTGTCGAAGCATTACACTGTTGTAACCCCAACACTTCGGGGATTTCCGCCAAGCGATGTGCCGGACGACGACGATGCATATGCGTTGCCAAACGTCGTAGGGGACCTTGTCACCCTCATCATGCATTTTAACGCCCGGCAAGTCATTCTCGGAGGCCACGACTTCGGTGCAGCAGCGGTCCAGATCCTAGCGCTGTCGAAACCAGAACTTGTTGCCGGTCTACTTCTGCTGAATCCACCCATCATTCCCCGACTTCAAGAACTTGTCAATTTCGATCCCGAGCAACAGAAGGCATCTGAGTACACGATCCACTTCCAGAAATACCGAATCGGCGACGAGAAGGAAGTGGCGGATAAAGCCAAGTTCATCCGAGACCCCGCGCGTAGGAAGGAGATTGAGGATTATCTCACAGCCTCCCCAATCAATGGCATGATGGCATACTACAAGAAGAATTATCCTGCGCCGCCATATGGTCAGACATCTCCAATGCAGAATGTCTCCTTTTCGGTCCCGTCTTTGATTCTTTGGGGGGTCGAAGACGAGTACTTCATCCCGAAGATGGTGGACGGCATTCCAAAGGTCTTCCCAGGCGGAGCCCGTCTAGTAACTTTTCCGAAAGCGGGACATTGGGTGTTCCAGGACGAGCCACGCAAGGTCAATCGAGAGATAACGTCTTGGCTGGACGAGTTGACACTGCAGGAGAGAGCAGAGTAGCAGCGATCGGGCAGGAAACTGAGATGACTCATGGTCCGCCGTGGGTCGAACCTTGTCGTCTTATCATATTCGAGCCTCTTGGTGTGTTCCGCGAGGTTCCACATGGGGCGGTGAAAACAGCACAGTATCACCCACTGCTTTCCTCTCTGCCCCTTCATGCTTTTGTGTAGTCTCTGTCTCTTCGACAACGGCCGCCTCTTCTTCCTCCTTCCTGAAAAATTCCTCTTTCGCTTTGCGACTTCTGTTTAACATGTCTGTCCAAAGTTTCTCCAAGTCCAGCTCTCCCCGCTTTTCTTCTGTCATCAATTGCACAACAACATGGCAGCCAGTTGTCCTCATTCCGAATCCTACAATCTTGCTCTCTGCTTCCATCTCGGCTTTCGTCTTTGGCAGCTCTCCTCCTTCGATTCTGCCAACATTGACGCAAACCCAACCTGTCCTAATGCCTTCCTCAAGCTCTGTATCGTTGGTCCCCTTCGCGCCAACTGCACTCATCAATCGAGCTCGCTTCGCTCTTCGCCGAAGTTTGACTTTGAGCTCTTGTCGTCCAAGCAGGCCATCTGCAAAGGGCGTGAGGTTATGATTCGAGCGCAACCACCTGCAGAGTTTGTCTGCGGAAACATGAAGATGCTTTTCCGAGCGCGCTGTTCCTATGAGCATAAAGAGATTGGCACCTAGGGCAGGCGGAGGATCCAGCTCGCGCAGATCGAGAAGTGTGAGGTCGTCAATGCCCAGGTCGACGGACACTTGCTGTAGAAGCGGTTCGAGGAGGCCGGGAGGATGGGACGGGAGGTCTGGTATCTGTTGACGAGCAGACAAGCTGGACTCCGTCGGTGGAAGAGGCGACTGAACTTGGAGATACCAGGGGACATGCTCCGTCTGTTCGGTTGCTGCACTTCCTTCGACATCCTCACTGTCTTCCTTTGCCGCCCTTTCCGCCCTCCGCTGCGCCTTCGCTTGTGCTTGCTCCGTGACGATGGCTTCCTCTAATTCCTGCATCTCTTGCAGTTGCTCACCCGTGACTTCGTACTCGTCCACTTCGTCACGGCTCTTGAATCTCGCCGGAGTCGATCTTTGAATGCGATCGTTATCATTCAGTCGTCTCCTCGGGGCAGCCGAGAATCCGGTGTTGATATCGTTCAAGGCATGCTCCTCTCGCCATCTCGTCGTCGATGCGGCGAATGTTCGTCGTTGATGGCGTGGTGCTGCTGCTGTCCCGCCAATGCTGGCGATGAATGATCGTAAGACCCATTGTCTGCAGCTGCTACACGCCGCCGTTGTTGCGCTTCTCGTTGTCAATGCCATTGTGTTGTGTTGTAAATGAGATGGGCCACTTCTCTTCCATCACCCTCTCGTTCGGGAAAGCCAAGACTCGTCTCCGCAATCCGCATCCATCTCCTCGAGGAACACGCTCACACATCGTTCGGCATCGCGCAACATGTCGACGTCCAAGGCCTATCAATGCCTCTCGTGCAGGCTGAAAAATGTCTCTCTCGATGCTGCCAACACGACTTCCCGCCGCGCCTTTAGTACTTCGCCCTCGCACCAGCGCCGCGTTCGCAACAACCTCCGCCGCTCTCCCGCCCAACAACCCGAAGCAGATGCCATCCGGGACCGTCTACGGCCCTACACTGCTCGCGAGAAGAAGCTGCTTGCTCTGAAATACACTCCGGAGCAGATGGAGGCCATCGAGGCTGGAGAAAAGGCGATTTCCTCCGAGGACCTGCTCCAACAAGGACGCTTCCGCACTGATCCTATGCGCCTGGACTACATTGATGACTTTGCTACTGTCCGACCGGTCGTTGACGCTACCACGGGCCAGCTAAAGGAGATGAACAGCTCACAATTGCACGAAGGCCAGCAAAGCACACTTGGCGCAGCATTGGGCAGTGCGAAATCGAGAAAGGACAAGGGGCGGAAGGAGGATCAGGAAGAGACAGATCCGCATATGTTGAGATTGTCACAACAGACAGGCCTGAGCAGGGACGAGATTCGAAAGATACGCATCAAGAATCTGGTCAGTCATCGCGTGGTGAACCAGACGCGCATGGGCAAGATCCAGAGTTTGTACTTTTTGACCATTGCCGGAAATCAGAACGGCATGCTGGGCATTGGAGAGGGAAAGGCTGCGGAAGATGAAGATGGGAGACGGCAAGCTATGATGAACGCCATTCGCAATATGAAGCCCATCCCGCGCTATGAGGAGAGGACGATATACGGTGAGGTTGAGGGCAAAGTGGGAGCGAGTGTTGTTAAATTGAGTGCCCGACCACCTGGTAGGTCATTGATGAATCGCGTCTCTACTTGACGTCTCTGCTGACATCTGTGACTAGGGTTCGGCAACCGCTGTCAGCATCTGATCTTCGAACTGGCCAGAGCCGCTGGAATTTCAGATCTTGCTGCCCGTACGCCACGATCACGAAACAAGATGAATGTCGTCAAAGCAGCTTTCGAGGCTCTCACCAATCAACGACTACCAGAAGATGTCGCAAAGGCACGAGGGAAGAAGATGGTCGATGTGAGGGGTGTATATTACGGAGGGCTTGTACACTAATGGCAGATATGACTTGTACAGTTCCTGTGCCCTATCTCCGACATTGCACGCAACTTCGTTCGCAGCGAGAGCCTTTCTGTCGTGGACTGCGCTTACCTGGAAACGACGCTGAAGCTGGTCTCCTGCACTCCACTCCCGTCCCGTGGCATGAGGAAGCCAATCCGCAGTGCTCTGAGTTTCATGAATCTTGCCCTACCTGGAGTGGAGTCCGATCTGCATTCTCCTACCTGTCGATCACCTTGGACTAACAACTTGCATGCCTGACGGCTCGCAACAGATGCCCGCCAAGTATTCAAACAGCCACGCGAGGCACGCGTGAGCTGTCCCCGCATTGGCCTTCGCACCCAAGTCCGCTATAGTCTGGGCATACAGCAGACAACTGCTACTTACGGACCTAGCTCTGCGTACCAACATCCGCTAAGCGAATAGCCAAGCGATCGTCTGCAAGATCAACCAGCTCTTCGAACTTCACGTCGACACTAACAACTTGCCAAGCAGTTGCTACTGAGGCATCAGAACAGACCTATGCCGCTATCTGCTGCTCACCGACCAGAAATACGTGATGATGCTACTGCAAGACAAGATCAACAGCAGCAGCTAACATCTAACGCGGGTCAAATTCCAAGCCTGGCATGGACAATCTTGTCTGCTTCAAGAATAAGAGTCGAAATGCCAATGGCCTGCAGGAATTGGCATCGATGAGATGGGTATATAAGGTGGCTTCTGGAGCAGTGCAGAGGTGGCATTCAATACTGCAAACAGATTCCCAGAACATCAGTCAACATGCTGTCCACCATTCTCACCACCGTGCTCACTCTGGCCGCCTTTGCCCCAGCTGCGGAGGCCCAAACGCGCTGGCGCATCATACTTGTTTCTGACAAAAGTGCGAATCCGCACTGACGTCAGATGTGGAATGGTGTATGTGGCTTGATTTCCAACTCTCCCCCTAAGCCATGTATGCCATGACTGGAGGTGTTGTCCCGAGCAGGTTTCGAACGACTGGAGGCTGTTCTGCGTAGCTGTTTTGGCTTGCCGTATCTTTGACGGGTGCCTGGTTTGCTATATTATGCAGGTTGCCGTGTCGCCTTACCCTTTAGCTAAGGAAGAGCACACAAGACTGTAAATCACTTGTTTCTGACAAAAGTGCGAATCCGCACTGACGTCAGATGTGGAATGGTATATGTGGCTTGATTTCCAACTATCATCACACAATATCAGGGCAGTGGTTGCACAGGCTCATCCATCTCATGCAATGTTTGTCTCCCCTCTCACTACCTTCCTAAGTTCGTGTGCCATCAATCACAAGTCTGACTACTTTCACAGCAAATCAACTCTGGCGTCTGCTGCGGCTCCAATTCTCGTCGCTTTGACAGCACACGCTTGACTGGCCCAACCGCCCGCAGCACTGATGAAGTGTTCATCTACCTTCCTAGCGGCGGAAGTTCAACATGTGGAAGTTTCACTCAATTCGTTAGAGGCAGCAGATGTGTTGGAGAAGGACCCGGAGGTGCCAGTGGTACCAGATGGTATGATCAATCACTCGCGAGGCGTGATGTTGCGAAACCAAGTGAGGAGGAGTGTCAGAAGCCAGATGAGCTGACTTTTGCGGATGGTGTTTCTCTTGTGAGTAAAAGTCGCTGACTTCAATATGTTACTGAGCGCTAACGGGAAATGTTCAGGACTTGACAGGTCTTTCTGATGTCGAGGAGGAAGAACTCTTCGCATTCGTCGATGCTGGAGGCGAGAGCGGAGATTTGCCAAATCATTTCATTAAATTTGTCAAGTAACACAAGTCACACTTCGCTGTAGACGTAAGGAAAGTGCACGAGAATTTGACACAAAACAAAAAGAACGTCGACGTTAGGCTCTTTGCATAGCACTGAGTACATATCCTAGCAACGAACCACGATCGACATCGATATATCTACCATCTTTCCCTCTCTAGTCTCAGCATAAACATCTAGTTGAGGTGCCACTGTATTCACTAATCAGTCTACTGGTCAGCATTCATCTGATCCCAAAACATACCTGGATGTTGAACTGTCCAGGAGGATCCAGCTGGCCTCCTGTCAACGCCTTGAAAGCGCCCGTGGACAAATCGAGATGGTCCTTGTTGCAAGTTGGGCATGTGTCTACGACTTTGGCGGTGATACTGTCGATGATCAGCATCAGTGTTGCTCTCACGTGGGTCAAATTATCGAGAGTTATTTGAGAGGAGTGACTTACGTCTTCCCAACGCCATAGTTATTGTCACCGCCGCCAGTGTTCTTGATGGTGACGGTTTGACCGCAGTGTGCTGTGAGGAATTAGCTCGCTATCGAAATAGAAAGAAGTTTGTCGCTGGAGTGTACCGTTGTATGTGAATGGAGACTTGTCGCTGATGGCTACGATGTAGTCGCTGTCTTTGTGGTATTCACCACAGGATCCAGCATTGCCGTTTTGGTAGAAGAAAGTGGCGACGCCTAGCAACATGTCGTCAGCTCAATGCTTTGAAGAACGTGATCGACCGTCATACCATTGTGGGTCGGTCCTCTTTCGACAATGGGGGAGGCAAGGGCAGAAGCCGCAAGGGTGGCAAGGAGAATCAACTGCATTTTCAAATCAGGTAATGGACGACTGTGGTAGATGATGAAGATCTTTCGAATTTTATGCTTTGCGAAGAATAAATTCCACAATTCGTTACACCAGCAACTTATTATACCGCTCTCTTCACCCAACAGGCGTCCAGTCAGGCCTCCCTTCCTTACACATACCATGATCATCTCAATGCCGTCGTTACATCGAACTATGCATCCTCGACCTACAGCGCCTTCAGCTGAACATAAGGCCAGCAACAATCACAATTCAGATCATCGGCTCTCAGCATATCAAACCTCCACGGCTTCCCTCTCTGGGCTAGTAGTTGCAGATCTGTCCCCAATTCTGCCGCATCTGAGCACTGGACGCCTTGAGCTTATGCCTTCTTAGCAGAGCTTGGCACAAGTCTCTCGGACTAATAGGTGATCAGGCGAAGCTGAATTGGGGAGATCGCTGCCACCTTGGGCCTGGTTCAGGGAAGGTGACATGGCGATGAAGCAGTGGATGGATTGATGCGTTGGAACGCCTTGCCCTATGCAATCGTGAAAGCTCCCTCGTGTTGCAAAGTGGTTTCACCGAGCTTGCTCTTCGAAATCGAAGTTTTCGCCACTGAGCCACATGGAATTCAAATTGACCCTATCATTGGTCTGCGGTTTAGCTGACTCGGAACAGAGTAAACATGAACGATCCCTAGAGTTGAGCCTGGCCCTTGAACAGAGAAGCAGAAAAACCAGGGCTCGCACCCACCTGTATCGTGACCTTTCTTCATCGGATGTTGCTTTTGGTGCTCTGCCATCCGAGAGAATTCGTCTGTGTTAAGCAAGAGACGAAAAGTCAAATAGACGCTCAACAAAACAGCCATTAGTGAAAATTCAATTCGTGTTCTCGATGCTGATTTCCGTGTCTGTCGTTTTCGTAAACTCTAAATGTATATCACAAGTCCAAGCTTGCAAACACTTCAAGTAAGTCTTTCATGCGCAAAGGCTTAGTCAAAAAGAGATCCATGCCACATGCGAACGCTTCGTCTTGTGCATTTGTATCCCCTAGACCAGTCACGGCAATGACGGTAGCTCTTGGTACCTTTGAAAAATGTTCAAAATTTCGTATCGCTCGTGTTGCTTCGAACCCGTCCATAATTGGCATGTTGATGTCCATGAGGATAATTTCGGGCTTCCTCATCGTCGTAATGTCCCCTTCCGGGTCGCTTGCGCTGGTGGACGTACCTTTCCGCGATTCACCAGGCCGTCCGATTGCGGCGTTACGATACAAGTCTACGGCCTCCTGGCCGTTGTACGCTTTTCTGTAAGCATGACCGCCCTTTTTTGCAAAGGCCTCGAGAATACGGAGGTTGATGGCGTTGTCGTCCACCAACAAGAGGGAGATGTTAGTCAGCCCGGATGTTGCGACCGGCGCTACATGGTGGTATGGCCGCTGCGGGATGGGAAACGACGCCCTGAGGTTGCCTGTGAGTGCTGTTGTTGACGTCAACGTTGTCGTTGGTTCGCTCCCGCTCCTTGTCAGCTGCGGCCGCTGCGCCAGCATCCGTCCCTGTTCAGGAAATGGTTTGGGATCTGCGGATCCTTGCGGCTCTCCCGCGTTTTCTTGCGCATGGTCTGAGGATAGAGATCCACTGGTGTGCGCGCGTGTACGGCTGGGCTCTGATAAAGGGTCTATCTGGATGGAGTTAGACCTGGTTTCGCTGTGATCTGAGAACATAGGTTCCTGCTGTGTTCCTGCAGACGATATGACTGCTCGATAATCAGCTGATGTCCATTTTCAATATGGGGTGTAACATATAGGTGTTGGAACCTACTCAGAGTTGAGATGGCGGTACTGAGCTTTGAAGAGCTTATTGGCGGCCAAAGAAAACCCGTTTTTTCCGGCAGGGCAATAGCAGAACGGCTAGATTGCAGTCGGATAGCAGACGTGCGACTCTTGCACATGACGATTGCCGGAGTCTGCAGTCTTGAACCTGATAAGGGATGGGACCGTGAACCGGCACTGTAAGCTGGATATGCAAAGTCCAGTGCTGGCTGCCATATAATGTTGAAAGTCGATCGGTGCCCATGTGCATCTCCGACGGACTGCACGTCCAAGCCAAGTTCGCTGCAATAGTGCCTCAGACTTTGTAAAAATCGAATGTTGGCCTCAGCCTCCGGTGACTGCACGTCTGCATCTGCTCCGCGGGCATCAAACCCTACGAAGTCAACAGTCCAAAAATGGCGAGATAACGGTGGCGAACCTGGTCGTAACTCTGGTGACGGAGTTGGAGTGCAATGCACAAACGGTATAGAGACCGTGACAGTCGTGCCGACACCTGCTTCGCTCTGCACGCGCACTGTACCGTCCATTGACTTCACAATGTTGGCAACCAGATTTAGACCCTGAATGAGGTCAATTTCCCGATTCATTTCACTTTCAGAAAAGTACAGGGACTTACAAGCCCTGTGCCAGGTGCAAGACTATCTTCTTGCCTGAATGCCGAGAACAAGTCTCTGTCTTGAAATTCTTGCGACATACCGATGCCGGAATCCTCAACCTGTTGTAAGCACTAAGTCAGCCAGATCTCTAGATCACAAAGCTATCCACCTACAATAAGCGTGATGTATCGTTTGTGGTCCTCTGCTGCCTCTGATTGGCAATCTTTGCGTAAGGTCACACTGACGTAGCCTTTTGGCGTGTATTTTAGAGCATTAGTCACAAGATTCAAGCAAATCCTCTTCCATTGAGCACTGGGCATGGGGAAAAGCCATTCTGAGCTCTCAGCTGCCTCGATGTTCAAGATCAAGACTGGTGGCCCGTTTCCTACCTGGTCAGTGAGACCGTGATACCCCGTATTCTGATGCTCAAAGCTCAAATAGGCAATGTCGACAGCGTCTTCAGTCAATGTGCTCACCATGACAGCAGGCGCGGTCGCTGAGGTTTTGTCCATTGCCTGAGCATGGGGAGACTTTTTCGTTTTGCAGTTTTCTGGTTTAAGCCCGAGTACTCAAGCAGGTCATTGATCTGCGCCAGAGGGTTAACAGCCAGGCCCGTGCCACGCTATGCTTCAAGCCTCATGAGTGAACTTACAATATCTAAAAGGGTAGTGCCACACGAGTTGACGGAGCGAGCCATTTCCAACTTCGTGGGGTCGTCTTCTTGTTCAAGCAAATATTCGGAGCTGCCCAAAATACCATGAAGTGGCGATCTCAGCTCGTGGGAGATTGACGATATGAACTCCTTTTTGGACCGGCCAAGTTCTTGAGCTTCCAGGCTTGCGATCTGCGCAAGCACGACGTCACAGAATGCTGCCATGTAGCTCAGCTCACTGCTGTACGAGAAGATTCGAGTGGGGGAGTAGCTCAAGACCACCGCGGCCCCAAACCAGCGTTCTTGTGCAGGTCTCCAAATGCCAATGATCATGAAACTTCGAACGCCGGGGAAAATTTCTTGAATTATGCGCCCGCTTTTGACTCGAGCGCGTAGCTTTTTGGCAGCACGTTTGCCAGCTGGGGTTTGTCCAGTTCCTATGTCTGACTCGGCAGACTCAGTAGTGCTAGTGATGGAAGAGAGCTCCTCGGAGGAGTAGCCTTCGTCGTCTGAAGCATCACCATCGGCGTTGAAATGCCAGATTTGACCATAGGGATAGCGACGCAGAAGGCCCCTCAAGACTTGGTCTGGAAAGTTGACTTGTGCCCGAGACTTTTCGTCCTTGGTGTTAGCATCGCCGGTATGTGAGAACGCTGCGCCCGACACGGCGCTGTGTGACGGAACAGCCTGCGATGCAAGAGCATTCTGTGACTTTTGGTTACCTTGGTGGGCGGCATCGGCGACATCAGACGTATGAGAGGTATCCGTCTCGGTTCCGTTTCGCGCTAGACCTTGAGCACCACTGATGGACCCTACACGAGAGATGACATCCAGAAAGATCACAGCGTCAGCGGTAAGTGCAGTCTGAAGCAGTCCAGCTGCACGAGCCATTGTCGCCGCTATTCGCGCAGGCAATCCGTTGACCACTAGGGATTTGCCAAAGGTGGCCAATCCGTCGGAGCTGGACTCGTCATTGGGGGGATCCTGCCGTACGACAGTCTCTCCTCTTCGAGATGCACGGGGCCCGTTTTTCGAGGGAGGATCTCCATGTACTCCAGACCGCGCGTCGATTTGTTGGCGGAGATGCGCGTTTGGATGTGATGCAGGATGGCGCGCACCACGGTGCCACCAGTCGGCGGGTTCCGACGTGCCGTCCATAAAGGCACCAAGGGCAGAAGTCATGTTGTGACTGCGTTGGTTGTCTTGTTTCGCTTTCACCTGCCGCTCCTCGTCAGTGGGCGTCCGCTGCTCACACGAAGGGGTGATGGCTATACCAGCTCGAGATGTGACATTACCGACGTGGCCATGGAACGGAGGAAGTCGACCTGGGAAGCGTCGAGTCCATCACGCGGTCGATCGTCCAGAACACAGAGGGCTCCGATATTGATGCCTCGGGCGGTGGTGATGGGCACGCCGGCGTAGAAGCGTGCCTTGGGCCCATTGTGCACGTAGGGCTGGTTGCAGAAGCGCGTGTCCTCGGCCAGGTTGTTGATGATGTGGGCCACGGCGGCCGTGCCCGGCTCCTGCGCATTCGAGCCTTGGTTCGACGGCAGGTCGACGGTGACCTCGCACACGGACAAGCCTCGCGGGATCTTGGAGAAGCCCAGCCACAGCGCATCCTCGGGAGCATGCACGGCGTCGTCGGCGAGGGAGAGGGTGCGCGTGGATTCGGCGATGACATAGGCGAATGCAGCATCGAAGAAGAAGAGCATGGACCGCTTGGCCGCCAGGCGCAAGGCGGCGAGCTGCGTGAAGCTCGTCAGCGTCGTGTCGCACGAGGCGCTGGGGACGTGGTCGGCGGCGGCCTGGGGCTCGTTGAGGTCGCAGAACTTGGGCTGCACTCCGACGTGGGCGAGGACGGAGTCGTAGTAGGTGTAGAACTCGCGCTCGCGGCGAGCCTCGATCCGCTTGCGCTGCTTCGCGGTGCCGCCAGCGGGCGGAGCGGGCATTGCTGCTCCTGCGCGAGGTGAGGTGCGCAACTTCAGTGCCTCATCGTCGCACGGCGGCGTGTGGTGCGGTGCGGTGCGGCGGGCGTGGTGAAAAGAGGGTTTTGCCACCTCGTGGCGCGCTACGACACGCTGGCACGCTGCTGCACTCGCATCCAAATCCCGCTCCCGCCCTTTGCACTCCGCCCTCCGCCCTCCGCCCTCCGCCCTCCGCCCTGGCCATTGACGACCGCCCCTCCTTGGCACCATCACGTCGCTGCCCCATCCCACAACTTCCCAGCTCCCCGCCCCGCCCCGTCCTGCTCACTCTGGCCCCGCTCACGACAGTCCGAGTTTCCGGTACCTGCAAATGTGCATGTGCATGTGCATGTGGCGCCGCCTGTGGAGAAGACCCTGACGCCTGGACCGGCGCCGATGTCGATGAAAGTCGTGGGACGCCAAGACTTGTCTGCAGGCCATACAAGAGCCTGCTCCCACCAAGCAACGCATCTGCAGTCTACCCACTGGGCCTGCCAACGTCCAGCACGCGCACGGCGTCGCTACGAGCAATCGCCCGTGACTGCGCTGGTCAACTTGAGCTGCTAGGTCAAACGAACATGACCAAATTGCAGCTCGCCCGCACTCGGCAAGAGTCGTGCTTGCCCAGCCGACCACAGCACAGCCTCGCCACATGGCTCCACTCAGGGACCATATTGGATTATGCAATATGAGTCGATGCATGTTGCGCAACACTGGCCCCAGAGCTGCCATCGTCATTCATGCACCAGCTCTTTTCCTTTGGGGAAATTACTTGTGCGGGGACCAAGCAAAACCAAGCATTGACAAGCTTTATCCCGCGATCTTGCACTACTCGGCGGGATCGGCCCGCTAAGATCCAAACCAAGTCAGTGGTAGTGGGAGCATCGTCCTGAAAACAACGCACACGGACCAATAAAAGACTGACCACGCGTCCTGGCGTGTCAGACTTTCAACTCAGCCTCAGCCTACTCGGCACCTGTCGTATTTCCGTACGAGACTCTTACGCGGCCTCGTCCAATCTTTCAAGACCCCTAGTACGAAGCACTTCGCAAGAACATGCATCCGATGTATTGTCAAGTGAGATGATGCAGAACGGATGCTCAAATGACTGGCATGGCATTCAGCAATCGCCATGTAGTGGTCATCGACTCCCCGTAGCTGATGGTCTTTCACCAAGGGCCATAGCGACGATGAACGAAGCTTTTGGCGCTGGCTGTGTCTAGCTCAACCTACACGGTACTGGTATGTACGTGCAGTGCGCCTAAATGTAATGGTAGCCCGGAAACTCTATTCAGAATGCGCGTCCTCGTTTCGTCTGGAGAGCTAAATGAACAGGAGAAGGAGTAGAAATACCACAGGTGCCCTGGCCATCTCTCACCCGTCGCTTACCTTGCTGTCGGCCCTTGTGTTTGCAATGACCTTTCTTATTGACTCCGCTGACAAGCGAGTCCTCACAGGTGACACCCCTCTCGATATTGCACCTTCTCCTCCTGCTGGCGTAACGACACTCCCTCAGCTTTTCCAGCATCGCGCCACGACGCAACCCGACAGAATCGCTTTCTCTTGTCAAATCGACCAACAGCTGAAGCAGGTAACATATGGCGACGCACACACCATTGCAGCATCTCTGGCTGTCCAGATCGCTTCGCTTTGTTCATGCAGACCCGGGTCACAGGCCCCTGTTGTCGCCATCTGGCTTGAGAAAGGCCTGGACTTGATACTCAGCATACTCGCTACAACAT
Organism: Cercospora nicotianae; assembly: GCA_029490675.1. Lineage (NCBI taxonomy): Eukaryota > Fungi > Ascomycota > Dothideomycetes > Mycosphaerellales > Mycosphaerellaceae > Cercospora > Cercospora nicotianae. The sequence goes on along the minus strand of JANQAT010000007.1, from coordinate 2,977,106 downwards.
ACTCCGGTGCCACGTGGCTGCCCCTCGACCCCGATGTGCCCGTCGAGCGCGTCGCCACTTGCGCTCTCGATGCATCCGCCTGCGCAATCATCTGTGACCTAGTTCATGTTGAGCGTGCCCTCGAGGTGCAGCAACGAGTAGGAGACAGTCTGTCCGTTCGATCTTTCGAAGAGTTGACGACCCCAGCGGAGGACGCGACTTCAGGACTCCATGGTCCACAGCCACACGACGCCGCATATCTGATATACACATCGGGAACGACGGGGACGCCCAAGGGCATTGCGATCCCGCATTCTGCTGCCTTGACCTTCTCGCTCGCTGAACGAGAAGTTCTGCAGACGAGTCTCGATGATGTCGTTTGGAACGGCTTCAGTCCAGCATTTGACATGTTTATTGTCAGTCTGAACGCCGCTCTCAACTTGGCGATGCTGACCTGGATATAGGAAGAGATGTGGGTCACCATCGCCGGCGGCGGTCACCTAGCCATTGGCACGCGGGCCGAATGCCGAGATGTGACAGGCCTACCGGCCGTTTGGGAAAAACGTGGAGTCTCAGTCGTCAATGCTGTGCCCACACTGATCAGTATAATGCTGGTATCGCAAGGCAGTGGAGAATACTCTTTGTTGCCATCTTGTATCCGCCTCATCAACCTCGGCGGAGAGGCCTGTCCTCCAGCACTGGTTGACCGGCTCGCACGTCCTGGTCTTCGCATCGTCAACACCTACGGCCCGACCGAGACAACTGTAACATGTACGTGGGCGGAGCTTCAGCCCGGAGTACCTGTTACAATCGGCAAACCGTTACCATCCTACCATGCCTGCTTTCTCCCAATATCAGAAGATGGCGCAGCAGCATCCCTGGAGCCTCTCGAGCTCGTAGCTGGCGTCGAGGGTGAACTTGCAATAGGAGGACCATGTGTCGGTCTTGGCTACGTTGGTCGGGCTGAACTCACAGCACAAAAGTTCATCTCCCATCCTCTTTTCCCTGGAGAGCGGTTATACCGTACCGGAGATCGTGTCAGACTACAGCCGGATTCGAACATAGCCTTTCTTGGCCGCATCGATACACAAGTCAAATACCGTGGCTTTCGAATCGAGCTCGGAGAGATCGAGTCGACAATCTCCAGTCATCCCGACGTACAGGCTGCCGCCGTCATATTGGCGAATCCAGATACCGAAGCGGCTCAATTGGAAGCATTTGTCGTCCTGCAAAGTGGCGCAAAGGCTCAAACGAGCTCAATCATCCAGCTGTGCTCTCAACGCTTACCTTCATACATGCGCCCTGACGAAGTCATCTTCATTCAAGCGAACGAAATTCCACGACTACCGAGTGGGAAAATCAATGCGAAAGCGCTGCATGAACTGTCAGCACGCCGCAAGGAAGCTGCATCAGCGGAAGTCGAACCAGAAGTCATCGCAGAGTACGACCAGAGCACACCGCTAGGCATTTTGTTGATGAATTTGAGTATTCTATTTCCGCAGGCGGGACCGATTGATGCCCAAGCTGATTTCTTCGACGACCTGGGTGGACATTCTCTGCTGGCAGCAATGTTAGTCTCGCGCTTGCGTAAGGCATGTACAGAGGTCGACGGCTTCATGCCATTCGCAGCGATCGGCTTACCGAATATTTACGAGGGTCGCACCCCAGCCAATATCGCCGCCCGCTTCGACAAGGTATGCGAGGATGCGAGTAGCAGCATAATGGTAGGAAGCGAAGGCGACCATGCTGGCACTGGGGCAAATACTGGACCGCACATGCCGATTTCGCAGACGAAGTTTGTCCTTTGTGGTCTGGCTCAACTCCTGCCGCTACTGTTTCTGTTCTTCACCGCATCGATCGAGATCCTGGTTCCGTATTTGACATTCGACTATCTCGTCCTGAGAGGATATGTTCACTGGGGTATTCTTGCTGCGTATGGCGTTTATGTCGCCATTCCACAATGTTTGACTCTGCTGGCCATCGTAGGGAAATGGCTTATCCTAGGCAGGGCAAGAGCAGGAGAATACCCACTCTACGGCTGGTATTACTTCCGTTGGTGGACAGCCGAACGCCTCGTCGGTTTGATCAATACCAAGATCCTGGCTGATAGCGCAATGTATCCTTTTGTGCTTCGAGCGCTCGGTGCCAGAGTCGGCCAACACTGCCATCTGGGTGCCATCGCAATCGGCGCTGCCTGCGATCTAGTGGAAATCGGAGACGATGTGGTCATTGGTGCCGATGTGGTTCTGGCAGTCAGCGTGGTGGAAAGAGGAATGCTCGTCCTGAAAAAGATCTCGATTGCTAGCGATGCTATCGTCGGGTCCAACTCGGTTATCGAAGGCGGTGCCACAATCGGAGAGGCCGGCGAGCTGGGCGCACTCTCGATGCTTCCTGATGGCATGCACGTACCATCTTTCCAGCGCTTCCATGGATCTCCTGCACGACTGGAAAGACCTGTGAAAGAGTCAGACGCTGCTCTCGGAAGATCGACCCGGCCATCCTCGGTTCGTGCAGCCGCGATGCTTGTAGGCAACATGGTCGTTGCAGGACTGGTACTACCTCTACTGTATCTGGTGCCACAGATTCCAGGTCTGCTGCTGTTCGACTTGCTCGACTTGAGGTCGCTAGGAGCTTGGGGCCAAGTGGCGGCGTTATCAATTCCTGTCACGCTGGCATACCAGTGCCTCGTCTTTGCCCAGTTCATCATATTCCGACGCGTTTTCCTGGGACGCCTCCGAGAGGGAACTTACAGGATTCACAGCTCCTGGTACTTGCGCAAGTGGTTTATTGATCGACTGATGGATCTCGCTCTCAACATTCTTCATCCCGTCTTCGCGACACTCTACATCGTTCCCTTTCTCAGAATCCTGGGAGTTAAGATCGGCAGACGTTCAGAGATCTCTACTGCCCGAGGACTGTCATTCGAGCTCTTGGAGATCGGGGATGAGGCTTTCGTTGCGGACTCCGTTCTCATGGGCGACACCGAGGTAAGAGGCAACAAGCTCACGCTGAAGAAGACCAAATTGGAAAGTCGCGCCTTTGCTGGGAATGCCTCGCTGTTACCACAAGGGACGACGCTCGCATCCGACACTCTCGTGGGTGTGCTGTCCATTGCACCACCAGCAGACGCTCCGCTCAAGAGTGGGACCTCTTGCTTTGGCACACCGCCTGTCCGAATGCCAGCTCGCCAAAAGGCTGAAGGTCATGATGACAATTTGCTCTTCAGCCCTTCCAAAGGACGCATCGCAGCTCGATTGACTATCGAAGGCCTTCGGATAATCGCTCCTCGCGCGCTCATCGTGTTCGGCCTTGGCTTTTCGCTGCAACTGGCATACGCTGGATACCACCTGATCGGTGCCGTGCATACATTGCTCATGCTGCCCCTCTTCTACTTTGCGTTCTTCGCATTGCCTTCGCTACTCTTTGTTGCGCTGCTCAAATGGATCCTTATCGGCCGCTATCATGATGCAGAATGGCCTCTCTGGTCGCTCAATGTCTGGCTGAGCGAAGCTGTGACCAGCACGTGGGAGACGGTCACTGAGCCCTTACTTGCAAGCCTGCTGGTGGGCACGCCATATTTGGCCTGGTGTTTCCGACTGATGGGCGTCAAAATTGGCTCGCGGGTTACTCTCCTGAACAGTGACATTACAGAATATGACTGCGTCAGTATTGGAGATGAGGCAATGGTGGGAGAGCACTGCGGCGCTCAAACGCATCTTTTTGAAGATCGCGTCATGAAAGTCGGACACGTCTCAATAGGCGCTCGTGCCTGTCTCAAACCGTACTCAGTGTGCCTCCCCGGCAGCACTGTGAGTGACGGAGCACAGCTCGGTTGCTTGAGCTTGCTGATGAAAGGCGAACAGTTGCCAGAGAATACGGCGTGGGAGGGTGCTCCAGTGGTTCCAAGGGTCAGGCGGAGAAGAGCTAATAGTTCGATGTGCTCCAGACGAGGAGCTAAGGTGAACGACAGCACGTCGACGATTACAAGTTCGAAGAAATCTACTGCAATGATTTCAGTAGCATCGAGTATAGCATCGAGTAGATAAGCGGTGCAATCTGTAGTCTACGTCAACAGTTCAGTTTCTTTCAAGATGCTCAATTCCGCGTTCCATCAATGTTTGATCTCACGACTGTAGCTGTTGCCGTCACTGGATGTCCGTCGGAGTTGAAGTCGTGAGGAAGTGAGGACGAACACGTAGGAGCATTGCCAAGGGAAATGTGATTGTGGCGGGCGGATCGCACGCGACAGAAGCTGCTCAGAGCGCGCGTCTCGTTCTCCCCCGCGCTGCAGAAACAGGGGTCCTGCATTTCGTGTTCGAATTGTGTGAGTCGAAACACTGCTGCGGGCACTGCCATTGCGACACCGCCGCCTCTGCCTCCGTCTAGACACCGCTCCACCCCACGCCTTCCAAGCTCCGCGACGAGTCGACGACCACCTGCCCAGCTGCTCACATCGCCAAGTGAGTCACGAAACACTCCAGGAACGCACAAAGCCCAGCAACACCGCCAATGGCTGGCAACGGCATCGAGGCCAAGATGGAAGATCTCAAAGTCGAGGGCAGCAGCGTTGCCAACGCCAGTGCCGACGCATCTACTGGAGCTGCACCAACCGACAAGCCTAAGAAGCAGGAGAAGGAGCGCAAGGACCAAAATGCGGGCAAGAAGCCCAAGGAGAAGAAGGACAAACCACCACAAGGTCAGGGCCAGGCGAAGAAGAAGACCGATGGTCCCGAATTGATTGGAATCACTGAACCAAAGACGGGTGACTTGTCGGAATGGTATCAGCAGGTCATCCTCAAGGGCGACATGCTCGACTTCACCGATGTCCCAGGTTGCTACATCTACCAGCCTGCCTCGTACCGGATATGGGAATTCATCCAAGACTATTTCAACGAGCGCATTCGCAAGATGGGCGTCAAGAACTGCTATTTCCCACTTTTCATCTCGGAAGCCAACTTGCAGCGTGAAAAGGACCACATCGAGGGCTTCGCTGCCGAAGTCGCTTGGGTCACAGAGGGCGGAAAGTCGAAGCTGGAGAAGCGATTGGCTGTGCGTCCTACATCTGAGACGGCCATGTACAGCTTCTACAGCAAAAAGATTCGATCACATCGCGATTTGCCGCTCAAGATGAACCAGTGGAATAACGTGGTGCGATGGGAGTTCAAGCACGCCGTTCCCTTCCTGCGATCTCGCGAGTTCTTGTGGCAAGAAGGACACACTGCGCATTTGACAGAGCAAGAGGCGGGTACCGAAGTCATGCAGATTCTCGACTACTACGCGCAAATCTACGAAGATTTGCTTGCCGTGCCAGTCGTCAAGGGGCAGAAGACCAAGAATGAGCAGTTCCCAGGCGCGTACTACACAAAGACCATCGAAGGTTTCATCCCAGCTGTCGGTCGTGGTATCCAGGCTGCGACATCCCACTGTCTTGGACAACATTTCGCAAAGATGTTTGACATTACCGTGGAGGATCCACACCAGGAAGTTGCAGCAGGAGCTACCCGCAACAAGGTGCACGTCTGGCAGAACAGCTGGGGATTCACAACACGCTCCATCGGTGTCATGGTCCTCGTGCACGGTGACAACAAGGGTCTGGTCATCCCACCACGTGTTGCTGAGGTGCAGGTTGTCATTGTCCCCGTGGGCATCACAGCCAAGACCACAGATGACGATCGCAAGAAGCTCTACGATGAGGTCGAAGGCCTTCGCACGATTCTCGAAGACGCTGGCGTGCGCGTGGAGAGCGACATGCGCGAAGGCTACTCGCCAGGCTACAAGTTCAACGACTGGGAGCTAAAGGGCGTTCCCCTCCGCCTCGAATTCGGACCAAAGGACTCCGCAAACCACGTCGTCACAACCTCCCGCCGTGACCAAGAAGGCAAAGGCACAATTGAAATTCCAAATCTCGCCAAAGACGTCCCAGCCCTCCTCGAACAGATCCAAGCAGACATGTTCAAGAAGGCCTCAGATGAGTACGCTTCTCACCGCAAGGTCATCCGCGAGTGGAAGGACTTTGTGCCAACGCTCAACGACAAGAATGTGCTTCTCGTCCCACACTGCCTCGGCGGCCCATGCGAGGATCAAATCAAGGAGGATTCCAAGGGTAACATTGAAGGCCAGGAAGTCGATGCTCGTGCTCCGTCTATGGGTGCCAAGTCTCTCTGTATTCCTCACGAACAGCCAGAGCCAATTGCAGAGGGCACTCTTTGCATTAATCCCAAGTGTGGTCAAAAGGCCGAACAGTGGGTCATGTTTGGACGTTCTTACTAGTTGCTTTTTGTATTCTGCGACTTTTTGAGCGATAGCGTTGGGAAGTGTCTGGTACGGGGATGGTCTGCCGGGTACATGGTGAGCATGAGAGAGATGAGAGATGAAATCAGAACGCAGTGAAATTGCACGTAGATCCAAGAATTACAGGCAATGCTATCACAATCACATCGAAGCTTGAAGAACACTTATTGCGATTTCTCATTGTGTCATGTACGTAAGAGGGTATCTTCAAAGGAGGCGAAGAAGCCGTCCGACCATGCCGCCAACGCCGCCCAGAAACACCGGCTGCACCCTTTTAGTAAAATCAAGTCGAAGAGAATGCCCCACCATGCGCCGCCTCTCCATCTGGACTATACAATGCTTCCGTGCTCGCCGTCCTTCTCATACTCTTCTTTACTTCCACAGCTCTCCTCTGCTCCACGAGTTCAAGTCTTTTCCTCATGACAAAAGCACTTTTGATCAACTCGTTCACCTTTTCTGGCTCCTCAGAGACTTTGATCTTGTTGCTCATATACGCCCAAAACTCACTCTGATCTTCACAATCCATGAGACCTTTCTGATGAATCGCAAGTAACGTCAAAGCGACATTGAAGATGAATGTCTTTTGGCCAGGAACACACAACCAGACGTCCCATATTCTGAGCAGAACTGACTCAGGAAGTACGGAAGTGAAAGCTGTCAGGAACCAGGAAAGTGGCACAGTATGTTCGGGTGCGATGTCGAGGATGTCCATTTTCGCTGCGAGTTTGGGAAGCTGTTCTTTGACGTATGATCGCAGAACGATGTTGTCGGCGATGGGAATGGACATTGCGGTTGCTTTGCTAAAGTAATCCACTGGGAAGAAGGAATCGACCATGTTGCAGAGCACCCAGAAGGCGTCACTCTCATCCGGTATTGCGAGTAACAGGTACCCAGCAATCATGTTGAGTCCTTGTGTATAGCCTAGACCGGGATACTTGGACACGAATGCAATCAGCAGGCGACGTAATCGGTCATAGCCCTTTTCTGCGTAATAGTCGTATTTGCTCGTCAGTGTTCGTGGAACATCTTTCAATATGGCGTCGACTTCGGTGGGATCCGAGTTCTCAGTATCTGCATTCAGATACAGCTCGTAAGCATCGGGCTGGACAACAGACTGCGTGTTGGAGAGTTCCATCCAGATAGCGTGCCGGAATCGCATGGGAATTCCTCCCAGTACAAGTTTAGTCAGCATTTCTTGCTTCTGCTTGCCAGTCGAGCCTTCGTTGCCAAAGCGTGAGGCTCCAATGAGTTCACCTGATCTTGCTTCTTCGCCGGCTTGCTCCCGAGAGCGCTGAATGCGATTTAGGAATCGATTCCATTCAGCATCGTGGGGAGTGGGAGCTGGCTGTGACAGTAAATTCTTCGAAAGAGTGGGCGGCAGTGTTCTCTCATCATGTCGTGTGCTCATCTCCACGGGCTCCCTAGGTTCGCGTTCTGAAGCACGGCGGTTGCCACTTCCTCCCAAGCCCTTGATCGTGCCACCAGCAGCACTCATCCCGCCGAACAGAGTGGTAGCCCACCCCATACTGTCTCCACTTGCCACGCTGTTCAGACTTTGAACGTCAATAGATCGCGGCCTCGGAGGCTTGCCAGTCCTCGCAGCTGACGGCTGTACTGAACTTGACCTCGAAGATGATGAGCTTTGCAGCGAGGCGACAGCGCTTTCCTTCTTCTTCGTAGTTCCTTTACCGTTGCCACCAAAGAATCTCGTCAGACCTCTAATCGTAGCGTTTCCGTTGGCCTCTGGCAGCTCGTCCGCAATACTGGGCGCCTTGCTAGTCACACTCCCGTTCCTTTGCACCAGATCCTCGGATGCCGCCTTTGCAAGGCTTCTTCGTCGTTTCTCGGCCTGCTTGACTCGATCCGCAGTCTCAGCAATCCGCTCCTTGGGCACCTTGTACTCCTCTGCCAATCTTGTCAAAGCAGTGACATGCGCATCTCTCTCGGCCAGTAATCTGCTCAAATGCCGCACTAATTCAACAGCGCCCCTATGCCGCACCACTCTCTGGATGCTGTCTTTACTCGCGATTGCCAAGTTCTGGGGATTGCCGAGATCCAGTTCCTGCGTATCGAACATGGAAGGGTGGCCACCGCCATCAAGCAATTCACTTAAAGGCTCACTAAGTGCGCGTTCCCGGGTCGTTGTAGACGTTGCATCTCGCTCGAACACAGGAGCATCTTGTTCCAGATCTGAAGCTTCTACTAAATGATCCGCCCTGGGTTCGATGCCGGTACCCTGCAGACTTGCAACTGTGCTTAGATCCGGGTCCGGGAATGAAGTCAGACTCGACTGCCGGCTCAGTTCTTGGTTCATTGTGGCCAGCGGTATGCGTGCATTGTGGGGAGACGTAAGTGCTCGCGTGCTCCTTTGTGTGGTGGTTGTTGCCAGTATTTCGAGGCTCGCTTGCCATGTTTGCCGATCTACGCGTACCAGGATTTGATGAACACAGTATGACGAGCATCATTGTGGCCTGAGGCATCACTCCGAGGCAGCCTTTTCGTGATGTCGAGAATACCACGGAATGAGTGTGAGCTATGAACGAACTTTGCTTTCAGTATAAATGTTGGGTCTGAATCTAGACCAAGCAGCCACCTAATGATAGACGCCTCGCTAAAACCAAAAGCCTGCTTGAAAGATGCGAAACCACGCTCAAAACGCAGATATAACACACGATGAATGACAATGTCTTTCCTTCACAGCCAGTGTAAGCGAGTCGCGCCTATCCAGCATTTGGCGCACCAGGAAACACTCCACGTCGTCTGCGTCTCGGATCCGCGTAGGCCAATTCGTAAACTGTTCCATCCCCACCCGCCCGATCTTCCATATTTTGCAACGCATTACGCTGCCTCTCTCTTGCAGTCCGATATGCAAGAGCCTCGTGCTGCTCCCGAAGCTCCGGCTGAGCATTGCGACCTAGTTCATGGTTGCGAGGTTGTCCAGGAGCCAGCATCTCGGGAAATCGTGGCGGAGCCTGGTCGCCCTGGATGATTCTGCCAAAACCGAACGGGTCCGCATCACCGCCGCCGAATGGATCTTCCACGAATGCGTCAAAGAGACCTTGTTGTCCTCCCAAACCATTGTTCCGGGCTCCCAATACGTACCCAGGGCCATGGTCACGTTCCAAATGTCCATCAGCAGCGGCTGCCTGTAAGCCGTGAGGTGCATCGCCGTACCTGTGTGGTGCTGCATTGCCTAAGGGTAGCACGGGGGCTTGCTGAGCGAGCTGGCCAACGTCTGGTCTCTGTAGCCCGTAGATGGGCATGTAACCGACCATGTTGGGCATTCCCAACTGTGGTGCTTGTAAGGGATGAGGATGCGCAAGACCTTGATATACTGGCTGTGGACGGGCTAGGTGTGCTTGAGCTCCATGGCCGGCAATATGGCCACCAAGTCCATGACCAAGAGGTCCTCTCGGATTGTCCAGCGCTGCGTTGGCTCCGCCGGCTCGCTCTGGAACACGAACGGCACCAGCTTGTGCCTGCAAAGCTCCGACCCGATTTGCTCGCGCCGCTCTGCCAACCATCATCGCCCTTGCATGCGCCCTAGCACGTTGCCTACGTGCCGCTGCTCGGAATTGCAGGTCATCATGGTCCTCGTCGTCCAGGTCAGCATCAACGTCAAGGCCAGCTCCAAAATTGAACAAACCGTAGTCGCCGCCCGGGAAGCCAGGAGGTCCGCGGGCGCCATCTTGTTGGCCGATCTTAGCCTGAGTAGCCTTCCGCACCGCATCAGATTCCTTGATCTTCAGGTCCTCTTCCGTGATATCTATGTGAATGTTAGCATTCCTCCTGCATGTGCGCAGCATTCATGCATCATCAAGCTCACCTGGATTTGCCTCCAACGCCTCTGCCCGAGCCTTTTCTTCAGCTTCCTTGATCTCTCGTTGATGTCGCTCTTCGACATTGTCGTACAGAGGGCAACGCTTGGATGAGGGCCCGGCAGGATTGACATTCCGGGCACCTGCGGCATTTTGATCAAAGTGATTGTAGTCTCTGACTGTTTCCGAGCAGACGTAGCATTGTAAGTTACCACACGACGAGCAGGACTAGGCATTGTTAGTAGACGATTTGCACAGGGGAACGGAATGCGTACCATCTTGTTGCAGCCGAAATCCTTGATGAAGGGTTTACTGCATTTGTTGCACTTTCTCACCAATGCTGCGGTCATCGCCTCCTCGATCTTGTGTCTGCTGTTGAGCTTGTGGTCCTTGGCATGTTCCTCGCAGGAAATCGGGATGTGGGAGGCTGCCTTGCATCGACGACAGCTGACCTTCTCGCAGTCTGGATTCAGACATCTAAATTCAAAGTCCTCCTCGATGGGTGGTAGAATGGCCTTGTAGTCGCAAAAGGGGCACTCGGACAGATCGTCGAGCTCGGCATCGCGAATGTCCTTCTCCTGTTGTAGTTGTTCAAGCTTCTCAAGGAGCTGCTTGTCTTCAAGGAGATGGAGTTGAGCGTGGGGATAGCCAGAGCCGCAGCCGGCTGTGCACATGACCCCGCAGCGAGACTGGCCGACTTCAGACTTAATGTACGTGGTAATGCAGTCGAAGCAGGTAAAATGAGCTTCAGCACCATTGCAATGGATCTGTCGGTTCATGGGAAGGTCGTCAAAACACGCCTGACATTCCGCGGTCTCACCAGCTTCGACTGCTCGCTTCAGGTTCTCTTCCTCGGCTCGACGTCGTGCTTGCTCAATCGTGCGCTCGGCTCTGATGGCACTGACCCGCTTGCGAGCAGCTTGCAACTCATCGTAGAGCTCAGGAACCCCAGTGTTCAGAACGATTGTATCGGCGCTAGCCATGGCTGACGGACGTCCGGTCCAACCAGAATCTTTCGCGTCTCTCATTGCTGCGAGCGCAACATAGGTCTGGAAAAGCTGCTGACGGTGCTGAGACAGTTGCTCGGCGATGATCTTCATAGGAACATCGGGAAAATCTGCCTTCAGCGCCGAAGCCACTGGTCGGTTCAGCATCTTAAGAGGGGCTCGTCTGTCCGGACCCTCCCATCGCTTGAAGTCGTCGCTCTGGAGTTCGCTATCGGCCTTGCGCTTAGCCGCGGGTTGCTTGCCCTTTCCTTGTTTGGGGTAGCTGTCCGCCTCGGCAAGCTTCATAACGACGTTCTCGTAGATATCGGGACCAAGCATCGGCGGATTTTGCTGTCCAAGTTCTGCATACAGTGAAAGGACATGTTCGTGGCTGGGAAGAGATTAGCAAGACACGGAATTATGGAGGTATTTGGGCAGTCGAGTAGGACTCGAGCAGCGCAAGTTGGTGGCTAACCTGACATCCGGAAACACTTCCAAGACCCGCTGTAGACATGTGTCGCTGTTGAAGATCGGCGCGGGTGGGAATGGTGGGAATGGGTTTTCGTAGTCCAAATTTTGCATATTCGCGCCTTCCTGCGCAGGTGGAGACGCCTGCCTGACCGGAGACGGAGGAGGAGAATCATCTGGAATCCACACGAGCTCGTCCCCGAAGTACTGGTATTCGCCTCCGCCTCGTGGCCTCTCCTGTTCTGCTGGGTCCTGAGGGAATATCTGGTCATCCTCGATCCCGTTCGGAAAGGAGCCAGGAGCAGCACCCATGCCGTAGTCTTCTAGGCGTGCGACGTAGGTGTCTCCAGGCTCAAATTCCGGCAGGTCTTGAGGATCCGGGTTTCCAAAGGCTGTGGCGGGCACAGATCTTGGCGGGCGGTCTAAGATCTGGAGGTCATCTTCATCTTCGCTGCTGCTGACAAGGTCAATTACTTGTGACGATGCTCTCGCGGCGGCCATGACAAGTCGGAATCCGCGCGCTGGAGTAGGTCCCAGCACCGGCTGTTGCAGCTTGCCGATATGTGTTGGAAATGTGCGAGCGTTTGTGTGGGGCCGACCTGATCTGTTACTAGCACGAAGGTGAAGTCGAGCTTTGCGGCTTGGCTCGTGCTGCTGTATGGATGTAAACGAAGGCGACCGCAATGGTTGCAATGACAGCGACTGGTGGTCGGGGTGAGAGATGGTACGGCTGTTGACAAAGTTTGGAGGCAGTCCAGGAAGTGACCGTGGTTAAGTGGTGGGTGGCAGCCTCGCGCGCCCTTCACCGGCAGAGGAAAGCGCGCGCAGAGCAAGTGAAGGCAGGCGCATCTCTCACCTCAGCTCCGCGAGACATGTGCAGCGCTGCGACGGCGGCGTTCGCGCTGGTTCGAGGGCAGGCAGCATGCTGCAAGGAGATGAGGTTCCAGGCGGAGATGAGAGAGCAGAGCTTGAACTTCTGTGGGCATCCGGTCTCACTGCAAGGTACTCTGCACGCTCGCCCATCACGACCACCAGATAGCCGCCCTCGTCGCCTGCTTGGCATGGTCGCACAGCAATGGCAAGCATTGACGAGACATATCAGAATGGGAAGACGCGTGGTGGATCTCGCATCGTCCATGTTATCGCTGGTGCCCGCTGATCGGCGTGTTGGCGGCGTGTTCGGAGTCACGAGAAGGACATGGAAAGTGTCAGATGAGCGCGCTCCTGCAAACCAACCACATCATTGCCTCCCGACCACATGCACATCCAGGATGGACTGGGCACACCGCAAACCCTCTGACCGCTTATGTTCGGGCTATAACATAAGAGCATGCGACTGCCTCGTACGCCGGATCAAGCGCGCTCGCGATCCGGCAGGTGCTCGTCGACCTCGTCCCCTAACCGCAGGTATTGGCGATGTCTACGACGAAGGGCGCATCTTCGGCCGGTAGCACGCTTCATTACGTTCCATATCTATCTCTCCTCTTGCGCCCTGCACGTTTCATTCTTGATCCTCAGTAACGCACGATTCAACCTTGATAACCTCACCTTGACAGATACAGCACACCATGGGCAGCATTGGCCTCCCGCCGAAGGACTCCTCCGAGATCTATCTCACCACGGCCACCCCAGCTGAAATCAAAGAACTCTCCCGCGCGAACAGCATCGAATGGAAAGCTGCGCTCGAGCTCGAGCCGTACCTGCTTCGCGAGCAACACCTGGCAAACCAGGAACTCACAAGAGATGGCGGTCTCACCACGTGGGTACTGGTCTGGCAGCCAGGCTCTGCCGCAGATCGCCACGTTCTCACCGGCTGTGAAACAATCAAGAAGCGAGCGTTGGTCTCGAAGAACGGCAAGGTGGACGATGCAATCTGCCACGGCGTGTGCTCCGTCTTTTGTCTACCGGAATATCGGGGCAGAGGGTACGCTGGCAGAATGATGGCGGAGCTGGGCGACAAATTGAGGAACTGGAAAGTGGACAATGACAAGCAGCACGTCTTCAGTGCTCTCTGGTCAGACATCGGGAAGCAGTTCTACGCCGCGAGAGGATGGCACCCATATGCGTCACTTCACATCACTCTCCCGGCAAGCGAGCAGCCGTTGGGTGCAGGTGCAGCTGCTCAAGAGCCAAGACCTAGCGGAAGCCTGCATGATCGACGAAAAACTGATGCGCAGCCGTTTCCAGGCACGCGGCAACAACGGCCGGACGACTGTCTCCATCCTTCCAGATCAGCGAACTGTAGCCTGGCATCACGCTCGAGAAGACTTTGTATCCAAAGAACTGCTCAAAAAATCGCCTACTGTCAGAGGTGCCCGAGTTGGCTCTGTTTGGGCTTATTGGACACGCGTATGGGCGGATCCTCAAGGTCACGATCCAAACACCTTGCACATCCTACGTCTTGTGATAGAAGACGATCAGCTCGGAGCGGATCTGTCCCCAGCCACCACGGAAGGCGTTGATGCGATAAACGCTGCTATCGAAGGGCGGAAGCAGTTGCCAGGTCTGGAATCTGGCAAGGTCGCAGAGATCAGACAGTCAATTGCGAAGATATTGGCCGTTGCACAGACAGAAGCGGAGCGATGGGGGATGAAAGAGGTCATGCTGTGGAATCCCACCAGCCTTGCATTAGCCGCTGCCAAACAGATTGATGAAGATGTCTCGGTAATGGAACGGCAGTCAGAGAGCATACCGAGCCTACGATGGTACGACGGGAACTGGAAAGACGTTGACTGGGTGGAAAATATGAAATATGCTTGGTGTTGAGCGAGCTTGATCTGGGTGAGGACGTGACTGGCGTTGACAAAATGGACTCCGTAAGGCAACCTGAGTGTTTCAACGATTGGCCTCTGCTCAAGCAGTGGAAGGTGGTACTTAGCATGATGATTCGTATTTCTCCACAATAGGACACGGCCGCTCCGAGCGGAGCTAAAACGATCGGCGGCGGCATTGTCCAGTCTGAGCATCTTCTTCAGCAGAGTTGTCCAGAATAGCATTGTCTGCATCACTCCGGCCCGTGTTGAGAAGATGTACTGTATAGACCACAGATTCACGGCAACGACATGTGGGAGTGTGCCAAACGCCACAACCGCGCGATTCTCAACCACGTCTGAATAAACCTGCCAGATGCCGCCGAATTCCTGGCAGCCATGGCAAGTCGTGTTTCAACGCCATGCTGTAGCTGTGTAGCAGCCCGCCTGAAACGCAGCGATGATAGGTGGTCTGCGCGCTGCAGTCGCAGACTTGATCGTGGCGGTGTCACCACATTTCATCTACGTGATGGGATAGTCTGTTGGGCAGCAAGTTTGTTTACCGGCAGAAATTTGCCCCACGCTCGCATTGTCTCTCACCTCTGCTCGTCCTTCCACTGCTCTCTCCCTCTTGCCGCGCCGCCCCATCGTCCGCAGCGCCGGAGCACATCCTTTGTCCTCTCACGCTCTCTACTGCACTTATCGACAGTTCATGCAGGCAAAAGGAGAGAACAGGCCATTGCCACTAGTGCGTGGCTGCGCATTATTGACACGCTGATCAGTTGACGTATTCTGAGGGCACGGACGAAGCGCGGGCAGGCTTGGGAGCACATTATCTCGTGCCATCAGCAACAATCCACATTGCTCTATACCTATTGCACCTTTGCCATTGTGCCTGCCGTGCCGAACCCCGCCGACCGACGACCTCATCTGGTGCGGCCGGCCTGATTGTGGTCCTGCGCGCTGGGAAGAAGCTTCCACGAGGGGTCGCATTTCTGTCCTGTTTCTCCCACCTCACCTGGCACACCACAGCACAGGCACCTCCCGCCGCCAACCCGCCGCCGCGTCACGCCCGCCTGGCTGCGCGTTCGTTCTACTTCCACACTGCACACACACACACACGCCCGCCTGCCCTGCAGCCCGGCGACAGCTGAGCCGCGAGCCTTCCCTCGGACAGCCGGGCCACATCCTCTCGAACTGCACGTGCCGTTGCCTGACAGCCGACATCTCGACTTCAGCCGCTGTGCAGCACCACCAACACCTCCAGATATACGAGCCCATACCTCCCGAGAGGCAGCAGTCCACCCGCCCGCCCGATTCGGGCTTCACCCACCGCAGCCATGGAAGATGGCGCGGCCACGCAAGAGATCTACCGCCGGATCGAGCGCGAGAAGAAGCTGATCCAGGCGGCCACGCAGATGCGACAGGCCACAGGCAATGCCCAGGTCGTGTCAAAGGCAGATTCGGAGATCAGAGAGGCCAGGCGAAACATCCAATACTTTGAGCAGAAGCTTAATGATTTGCGCGATCGTAACATTGGCTCGAGCATGAGCAATCTTTCGGTCTCAGGAAATGGCGGTTCACAGGGTCCTTCTCATGGCCGCGGAGACTCAACAGGCTCAGGATACAGGAACGAGCAAGGCTACGGCGGAGGTGCAGACTATGGCGACCCAGGCCCGGGTGGATACAGCATGGGCGGAGCCCCCGGACTCATGCCCCCGCGAGCGCCTTATGCCCCGCCTGGACCCGGCGAGAGGACTCCGCGAGCACGCCCTAACTACAGCAAGCTTGGTAAGGCGACGATGCGGGCTGATGGGGAAATGACTAACATTGGCAGATCTCATCAAATACGAAACACCCCACCTAGGTCCCCGCATACAGCTCATGCTGTCCCAGCTCGAATTCAAACTTTCCGTGGAGAAGCAATACAAGGATGGCATCGAGAAGATGGTCAAGCTGTATCAAATGGAAGGCGATCGTAAGAGCAGGGGTGAGGCAGAGCTCCGAAGAATGGAGAGCAACCAAAAGATTCAATTGTTGACGAGAGCACTACGAAGATATGAGGACCTGCATGTGGATGTCGAGAATGGCGCTGATGCTGCCGACGACGATAGCTTAGACACTCCCAGCCAGCGGAAACCTCTCACCGGCCACATGTCTGTCAGGATTCATGCCATCGACAATGTGGACCACGCCGCATCTGGACGATTTAGTAGAGGCCCGGATACCTTTGTCGTCATGAAGGTGGAAGACGTGCTCAAGGGCAGAACGAAAGCTACCAAGACCGATCGATGGACCGACGAGAATCACGAATTCGATGTAGACAAGGCCAACGAGATCGAATTCACCGTGTACGACAAATCAAGTGGTGACCATCCCATACCCATTGGCCTTCTCTGGATTCGCTTGTCTGACCTTGTCGATGAGATTCGAAGGAAAAGGATTGAGACAGAGTTCAACCAGGCAGGCTGGAAGACTGCTGACCAGATGGACGGCTCGCTAGCAAGACCTGACATGCAGTTCTCGCCACCGCCGAACTCATCACATGGGACGAACGCGCCTGGTGGTGGATCGATTGCTGCTGCGGCTGGCGGTCCAGCGGGTTCTGGACTTGCACCTCAGACTGGACCGGTCTACATTGATGCCTGGTTCACACTCGAGCCCGTCGGCAAGATTCACTTGACCCTCAGCTTCATCAAGCAGGTCAAGGATCGCCGTCCATTCGATGTTGGTCTCAATCGTAAGGGCGCTGTCCGTCAAAAGAAGGAAGACATCGTGGAGCAATACGGCCACAAGTTCATTGTGCAGACATTCTACAACATCATGCGATGCGCGCTGTGCGGCGACTTTTTGAAGTATACCGCCGGCATGCAATGCGCTGACTGCAAGTACACATGTCACCAGAAGTGCTACCAGAAAGTGGTCACCAAGTGTATCAGCAAGTCCAACGCCGAGACTGATCCGGACGAGGAGAAGATCAATCACCGCATTCCACATCGCTTCGATGCCTTCTCGAACATGGGCGCCAACTGGTGCTGCCATTGCGGATATATGCTACCTATAGGAAGGCGGCAGGCGAGAAGGTGCACTGAGTGCAAGCTGACGAGTCACGCGAATTGTGTACACTTTGTGCCGGACTTCTGCGGCATGAGCATGGAAAGCGCCAATCAGATCCTGGCCGAATTGAAGAAGACGAAGAACAGCCGTATGCTCGCCAATAGCACAAAGCTGAGACCTCCCGGCGTACAAACAAGCGGTAGGCCCACGCCGCCGCCACAATCTTCAAGCTATGCGCTTGCGCCTGGACACCAAGACCAAGTCTCACAGAAAGAGCAAGACAGGCTACAAGACAGGTTCTCGTACGGCAAAGACCGCATGTCCGACTCCTATGAGCAGCCACCCAGGACTTCCTCCTTCGGACCGCCTCCTGGTGCTGCGGACGCTGGAAAAGCTGCGATGGGCGGTGGCCAGACACCTTCCTCTCCAGAATCCGGCCACCGTCCTCCTGCTCATCGCACACAGTCTTCGCAATCTTCTGCCGCCGCAGCCGCTGCAGCAGCTTCCGTTGCCTTGGCTGGCAAGCGAACTTCCGGCAACGACCGTCCACCGTACGACCGAGGGACGACGGATCCATATACTCAACAGCAACGGGGATCAGGTGGGTATGCCGATGGCTACGCAGAGAGCAAGCGTATTGCACCTCAGCCTGGGCAGCAGCAGTCCACATACAATCCTGCTGACTATGCTGCTGTCGCTGGGTACTCTTCCGGACCTCCTTATCAGCAAACGGTATCGCCGCCGCCTCAGCCACCTGCCAAGAATTATCCTCCGCAACCAATATCGCAGGGCCCGCCACCCGCGACTGCACAAGGACGACCGCAATCGCCGGCTGCAGTGCCCGCTCCGAACGTCTCAATTACCGAGCCCGTGGTCGAACAGCGCAAGCCAGCTCCTCCTGCCAACACTGCAGGTACTGGACGTCGTATCGGTCTCGATCACTTCAACTTCCTCGCTGTTTTGGGCAAGGGTAACTTTGGAAAGGTGATGCTCGCGGAGACGAAGACGACGAAACAGCTTTATGCCATCAAAGTTCTAAAGAAGGAGTTCATCATCGAAAATGACGAAGTGGAAAGCACCCGCTCGGAAAAGCGCGTGTTCCTGATTGCGAACAAGGAACGCCACCCGTTCTTGTTGAATCTGCACGCTTGTTTCCAAACGGAGACTCGCATCTACTTCGTCATGGAATACATTAGTGGAGGAGATTTGATGCTGCACATCCAACGTGGACAATTTGGCACAAAAAGAGCACAATTCTATGCTGCAGAGGTTTGCCTGGCGCTGAAGTATTTCCACGAGAACGGCGTCATTTACCGTGATCTGAAGCTGGACAACATTCTGCTTACTCTTGATGGGCACATCAAGATTGCAGATTACGGTCTGTGCAAGGAAGACATGTGGTATGGCTCAACGACAAGCACATTCTGCGGTACCCCGGAATTCATGGCGCCTGAGATCCTGTTGGACAAAAAGTACGGACGTGCTGTGGATTGGTGGGCATTTGGTGTCCTCATCTATCAAATGCTCCTCCAGCAATCGCCGTTCCGCGGTGAGGACGAGGACGAAATCTACGACGCAATTCTGGCAGATGAACCGCTCTATCCAATTCACATGCCAAGAGACAGTGTCTCGATACTTCAAAAGCTCTTGACACGAGAGCCGGAACTGCGACTTGGCTCTGGACCTACCGATGCCCAGGAGATCATGTCCCATGCCTTCTTTAGGAACGTTAATTGGGAAGATGTCTACTACAAGCGGGTTCCTGCACCTTTCCTCCCGACTGTGAAGAGCAGAGCGGATACCAGCAACTTCGACTCGGAGTTCACTAGTGTTACTCCAGTCCTGACGCCGGTACAGAGTGGTAAGTTGAGATTCGAACAGTCACCGCAACGAAGACAAGCTAACATGTATCCCGCAGTGCTATCGCAAGCTATGCAAGAGGAGTTCCGAGGGTTCTCTTACTCGGCAGATTTTGTTTGAGTCTCGATTGCGTTTTGACAGGCAACGAGAATTCTTTCCTCTTGTGGCGCATGGCTGTGCTGATACCCAGGATCTGTTGCACCACTGTCGATGTAGCACATTTGCCACTACGTCGATGCTCCTCTCAGTGAAGGGCATGACCGAGACCGACTAGCCGGCAGAGGACTGGCATGTATGAGGAGGGCACGACAGACGCCGACATTGAAGACGATGATAATGCCGATCCGTGTCTCGACAGGTGACAGAGAACAAATAATACTTTTGACAGTGAACATGACAATTGAGGTGACGCTGATGCTGACCAAGCAAATCTTTGTATACAGGAGCGACTGCCTCCTCCCACTGGCAACAGAGCTAGATAGACGTTCTCAAACAGGGCAGTCGTTGTCCTCGCTTGTACCTGCTGACAAATGTGTGGATCCTCTCTTGCCACAAAGTTCCACTATGATAAAGGGATCGCCGTCATGGAACTGTAGGCACGAGCATCAAACTTTGTCGGACAATCACAAGTGCTCAAAACTTGCAGCGGAAACACAGCACGCACTTCATGATCATGGCGTCCAAAGGAAAGTGGGAGATCCCACAGTCGACCTCGACTGTCAAGGTCTCTGTCATTGACACGACAATTCGATCTTCAATTCCACTGGGCCTGTTTGCTGGTCCTGCGATTCCCGGGCTGGACAAGTTGCGCGCACCCGCGTATTCTTTTCTAATCACACACACGAGTGCGGATGGCAAAGAGCGAAAACTTGTATTTGATCTTGGAATTCCCGTCGATCTCGAGAAGGACTTTCCTCCCGATGTGTATCAACGGGTCCAAGCGATGAAAGGCGAGGGTGGCATGATGGAATCAAAGAAATATGTGAGCGACATTCTGACCGAGGGAGGCGTGGATCTGAAGAGTATCGAGAGCGTGATATGGAGGTAAGCATTCGATCTGTGCTGACTACTATTGCATATTCGCTGACGTAAACCGACAGTCATGCACATCTCGACCACGTCGGAAGGCCTTCACTGTTTCCTTCTACAACAGAACTCATCGTGGGTCCTGGTGTCAAGGAGGCTTACTTTCCAGGATGGCCAGATGTTGAGAGCTCTCCGATTCTAGCCCGGGAATTCGCCGGACGAGAAGTCAAAGAGCTCAATACTGAAGACTTTGGTCTCAAAATTGGTCATCTCAAAGCACTGGACTACTTTGGCGATGGAAGCTTTTACTTCTTGCTCGCTCCTGGTCATGCCATTGGACACATGAATGCTCTCGCACGAACGACGAATGACAGCTTCATCTACATGGCCGCAGACTCTTTCCATCACACTTCGCAACTAAGACCGCACATCGGTGCACCACTGCCAGATTCCGTGGCTCTTCACGCCTGTACATGCACTGCTTCCGCGCTCAAGCCGATCCACCCAGCATCCAACGCAGCAGATGTCCCTGAGAGATATCATGCTGCCTTTGGAAATTTCGAGTCGACTTTCGATCAGGTTCCATTCCAGACCATCGTTGAGCATGAGAATGGTACTTCTATAGCGATAGACATCCAAGCTGCCCGAGATAACATTACAGCTATCCAGGAATTCGACGCGAAGCCGGAGGTCTTCGTCATTGCTGCGCACGACCAGAGTTTGTTCAATGTGCTGGAGTACTTGCCAGCTGAGGCCAATGATTGGAAGGCAAAGGGCTGGAAGGAGAAAGGCCAATGGGGTTTCCTTGAAGATTTGCACGAAGCGTCTAAGAAACAGTAATTGTCTAATTGTCAGAGTGGCAGCGAGTTCTCGCCAGCCGGGCATGGTTGCACTCGTTTTTGGATATGAATTTGCTGTATGATAGAATATGCCTCTCCTCTCACGAGAAGCGTTCACGAGATGGACTGGTAACATTTGCCCAAAAGCATGTTGTTTGAAGGAGGCTTGAGCAGTCCAGTCCATAAGCAAAAATTCAAAGTCCGCAAAAATAACATGTTCGAATGAAGCTGAGCTAGATTCGATTACAATGTACTAAATACCAGGCATTGCATTGCCAAAAAGACACTCTTGCCCGCTCGCTTGTAAGCAGAGAAGTTGGATTCGCAGGGCAAAATTTATTCATCGTCTTGCAAAAAAGATTATTGCTTAAGGTCGTACCCGGAATCTGCATTGCTATTAGGCACTGCGGGCTTATGACTGGAAGCTGATTGAAACATACCGAACCGCTAATCACATGTTAGATGATGTTCGGAGATCAATAGTTGCGAATTTACTCACGGGTTCCCGGAAAGTTCTGATGGATCAGAATCCGATGTGATGACCGCTACACTATACAACCCTGTAATTGGCTGATTGATGTTGCAGATGAGGCGTGCTCAAAATATATAGTGCGTTCTCTGGTCGCCGACTTTTCACCGAGTGCCAAGTGAACACCCGCGGTCGCTACTTCGATTACAGAGGCTTTCCAGAGCACAAGCCGCCTGCCACGACAAAGACCGCCGCGTTGGGAACATACCCAGTGTCATCTGCAACTCGCAGTGCCTGCCGTTTCTTCGCAAGCTAGTCATACTCTGCTGATGAGTGATTGCAGCCCAGGAAGAACGCCACCATTCGCCGCACCCCGCTCCAACAGGATTATTGCCGTGAGAAGACTCCAGCACCCGGCAAGCTGTTGCCAGCAGACAAGGAAACACTTCTGGCAATGGAATGTACAGGTGCCAATGTGTTCTCGTGGCAGCGCTGCACATGATAGAAGGGCGTCAAAAGTAAGTCTTTTATTCATGAGGAAGACTCGTATCATCAGACTACGAACGCATTTCCATCGCTCTATCGGCAAAGACTCGACTCGTTTTGAACTCATACGCCGCCGCATAAACTCATCCTCAAACTTGGATGTGGCTGATCTCTAGACTTTTCGACACGCTGCTAGCGACTCGACTGCACGACTCAACCCTGGGGAAAACTCCACGAGCTTTCTTATCCAAGTCCTCGACGCAGCAGCACTCAGCAACAAGCAAAGCCGTTTGCTGTCCCGGTGAATATTCCGTGACCGTGTATAAGGAAGAAGTGCTCATCTTGTGAACCTCGTCAAGACAATACTACCGACAGCTTCAATCCTCCTCCCAAGAGCCGGGGTACACATTGAAACGCCACCTCGCGGGGTCGAAGCGACCATCGCCTGCATGTGCAGCTGCCACATGGTCTCGCCTGCTGCGGGAAAATGCCCGCAGGCCGTGCTATTGGCCAAATTCAAAGAGACCTCCAGCCAAGTATTGGCCACCATTGGCGATTGTCTTCCTACTGGCCTTGTCTGAGCATGCAAGCATGCCACGCGGCTGGCACGAGGCTTCGCTACACATGCACAAATGCTTGACTTTTCTTACGACGACCTCCTCGTGTCAAAATATTACCGAGATCTCCGCACGAAGATTGCCGGAATGCTGTCTGTCGCTGGGATTGGTATTGCTATAAGACAATGGCTGCTGGCTTGCTCGAGGTAAGGTGTTTGATCTTTTCATTTTCAATCTCTACTCCATCAATAGACTACCATCATGGGTTGGGTCTCACGTATCTTCTCCACTGGAGAGGAGGGTAGCAATAGGAAGCTCAATGCCTACAACATATGGATGCTGCTCTTTGTTTCTATCGGCAGCATGGTGTATGGTTACACTGCCAGTATTATTGGCTCAACTCTTGGTCGATCCTCCACCACCCTACTGTTATTACGGACCAAGCTGACTTGCGACAGGTCAACCAACCTTCATCGCATACTTCCAGCTCGCAACTCGTCCCAACGGCACTCAACTCATCGCAGCGACAAATGGCCTTTTTCAGGCCGGAGGTGTCATCGGCACTCTAACACTTCCTCTCTTCACTGATAGATGGGGCAGAAAGGCTGGCTTGGGAGTGGTATGTTCGTCCGAGACAATATTCCCGATATAAGCTAACATCAGACAGAGCGCTTTACTTGCTCTCATCTCGGGCGCCGCACTTGCAGGAAGCACTCACATCATTGTATTCCTGATTTTCCGCTTCATCGCCGGAGCCAGCGCATTCATGATCCTCGCCGCCGTGCCAATCTGGATGTCCGAAGTGGTACCTCCTTACTTGCGAGGCGCTCTGGTCAACGTGCATGCCATTTCGCTCGTGTTTGGTTACTTCATCCAATCGTGGATTGGCTTCGGCTTCTACCACTGGAAAGAGGGCGGAAACTGGACTTGGCGTGTCCCGATTCTGTTCCAGTGTTTGTGGCCGTTGATGTTGCTCAGTGGACTGTACTGGGTGCCTGAGAGTCGTAAGTCTTTCGTTTCAGATCGCTTGATTCAAGCTAACATCGATGCAGCCCGTTGGTTGTGCATGAAAGATCGTGGCGAGGAGGCCAAGAACATTCTCTTCCGCCTGCACGACGACCCATCAGATCCTTCACACTCCTTTGCTCGAGCCGAGTACGTTCAGATCCAGAAACAACTCACACTTGACCGCACTCTCGACGACAGCTGGATGCACATCTTCCGCAAACCATCCCTGCGCAAACGCTTATGGTTGACAATCGGCACTACCGGTTTCATTCAATGCTCTGGTGTGCTCGTCATCAACAACTACGGTCCCACACTCTACAGAAACCTGGGGTTCTCTGAGACTAAACAATTGTTGTATCCTGCCGCATGGCTTACACTCGCCGTCGGTCTCAATGCAATGGCTTCTCTCTTGGTCGACCACTTCAACCGAGCCAAGTTCCTCGCCATCGGAGTCTTTGGATGTATGGTCACCCTCATCATTGAAGCAGCTCTCATCGCTGAGTTTGCCCCATCAAACAACTCTGCAGCACTCCAAGCCGCTGTAGCAATGCTCTTCATCTTCGAGATTCCATACGACTGGTGTCTCGATGGACTTCAGTTCACCTACATTTCAGAGATCTGGCCAAGTCATCTCCGTGCTAAGGGCATGTCCGCTGGTGTGGCCATGATCTCGCTGATGAATATCATGTGGTTGCAGGCTGCTCCAACTGCTTTCGAGACTATTGGCTGGAAGTTCTACTTGTGCTTCATCATTCCTGGAACCATCGGCAGTGTCATCATGTGGTTCTGGTTCCCAGACACCAAGGGCAAGCCACTCGAAGAAGTTGCTGCCATCTTCGGAGATGTTGATGAGGTTGCCGTGTATCAAAGGGATATTGATATCAGCATTGATGATAAGATGGGAGAGAAGGAACGTAGTGTTGTGTACGTTGAAGAGGCCGGCGTTCACAAAGCCTAGAAGAAGTGTGGTAGAACCAGTACATATAGAAGTCAGGTTCGTTCATCAAATGTATTGAGGTTGTACAAAGGATTGTCATGCTTTCAGCGATATTAAATTACAGATTTTCCGTCAAGTTCGTGATCTAGTAGCCCTTTGGTGCGCTTGGGCTCGTCTTTGGTGGGTTTGAGCCGTACGATGGTGGTGGCTGGGAGCTTCCGTCGTCAGAACCATCGTCCTTGTCATCACCGTCGTCTTCGCCTGGGGTAGGGCTCGTCTCGGTGTTGCCACCGTTGCCGCCGTAGCTAGGGGGCTTTGAACCAGCCCCAGCTCCAGCTCCAGCCCCAGCTCCAGCTCCAACACTGCCGCTCGCTGTTCCCTTTCCGCCTCCACTGGTATATCCACCAGAGCCCGCACCTCCACCAACGTTTCCTCCCGCACCTCCGCCGACATTTCCGCCCGCGTAGCCACCACCACCCACATTTCCGGATCCATATCCACCACCGCCTACGTTCCCTCCAGCGTAACCCCCTCCTCGAATGCCGCCCAGCAGACCGCCAATAATAGACCCCAATGATGCCCCGATGTTGACGTTGGCCCCAGCCCCGAGTCCGCCCTTTCCTCCCAGACCAAGACCAAGACCGGCACCTATACTCTGTCAGTTGCGAACAATTAGGGTCGACAGCATATCATCATACCAAGGCCGCCCAAGCCTCCAAGGTTGACGCCAACTCCAGCGTTGATTCCGCCTGCTCTTAGTCAGTTACCGTGTTCCACTCTTTGTTTTTTGACAAGAATGACCACTCACCCTTGCCACCAACGCTACCCCCACCATATCCGCCGCCGTATCCGCCGCCGTATCCGTGGCCGAAGGTTGGCTCTGCAGCAGGCATAGGAGCAGCGAGAACGCTGGTTGCCAGCGCAAGCTGGATGAAAGTGAACTTGTACTGCATCTTGGCTGGAAGTTTGAAGTCGAAAGTGAAGTAGAATCGAAGTTGATTGATGTCGACGCAAGATAACTGAGAACGAATGTAAGTCTGCTCGACTGATGTTGCTGAATGGGATGAGAATGAAAGAGTCCAGCAGTAGCATCGACTCACCCATTATATAGCTTTGCATCGCGGCCTGAGCTATAGCCCATTGACCGTTGCGAGCTCGAAGTCAGCAGCAGTGAGTGGCGGCGGCGATGGCTTGCAGCTCGCCTCCGTCCTCAACCCTCTTGCAGCAACGCCAAACATGTCCGCAAATACCATGAGGTCCTAGTCGTGTCCCATTGCGGCCAGAATTGCGAGGAGTCTCCTGTTTGAACTGGTGCGACTTGCCTGACTCGATGCTTGCCCAGACCAAGGCTTTCCGGATGGAGTAATTCGTGGGCAAGACTACTGTTTGATCTGGTCGTATTTTCATGCATGGCATGCAAGTGCTCGCGACAAGAAGCTTTTTTCTTGGAGTTTCAGGTATATATCCGAACTGCACGTGGAACTGCGAACGGCAAGAATGGTATGCATAGACTTCTTCGCAGAGTTGTGGAGAGAACAACCTACAGCCTTCCTTTGCCAAGTCTTTTGGATCTTTGCTTTGAAGCTGTTCCTTTCGAATGTGGCCGATGGCATTACTGTTTGCTTGTCTCGCGATCTGTATACACCGCGTATTGTTGTAAGAATGCGGCCGACGTTGCTATACGCCTCGTGGAGGATTCGCCATAGCTCAGTAGCTAAATCCGTACCTGCAGGGGCTGTATGAAGACGACTCGTCGCAAAACACTGACTCAAGCAGAAGCGACCGACCGTTTTGCAAATTGTACACAAATTTGCACAACTTCAATTCTCCGGTGCTGGCGCACAGTTCTGCCGATGGTGATCCATTCTCTGTTGGTGTGCGGAAACCTGCGAAAGTCGGTTTGAGTCGCTTCAGGTGCATATCTAGAAACGTGAGCTGTTCGTTCTGGATCTCTTGAGCGGGAGAACATGAATCAGATGAGCTTCAGGTTGGTGCCGAGGGCCGGAATCGAGAGATGCGGTCGAGCACAGCTTGCTCAATGCTCGTGCGGGTGCTCTGCTCAATGCTTCGTGAGTGAGCTCTCAGACACAGATTCTCACCATCTTGACCGGCATCCGCTGTGCTTCGCCCTCAGCATGTGGTCGGCAGAAGATCGTCAGAAAGCCATTGCGCGACGAATTAGCTTCTCATCCTCTTCGCTTATTGTGGTGCTGGCGCTGCCTCTGCGAATGTGGCGTGGAAATGTCCATCCGGGCCCTCATCTTGCGTGGCACAGTGCAGGCACAGCGAGAGAGATTGCAGAGCGGTCGCAGATGTTCTTCGCGTCAAGCTCCTTTTGTCCAACGGGAAGAGAATAAATTATATTGCTGCAAGATTGGCGTCTGTCGCGCAGATATCGCAAGCTGTGGTAGAAGGCAAGAAGGTCCAAGACATAGCTGCCTTGAAGAACTCCGCGCATCCCAGCGAACCTTCCGTTCACGGCATACCGAAGACTTACCAACTCA
Organism: Cercospora nicotianae; assembly: GCA_029490675.1. Lineage (NCBI taxonomy): Eukaryota > Fungi > Ascomycota > Dothideomycetes > Mycosphaerellales > Mycosphaerellaceae > Cercospora > Cercospora nicotianae. The sequence goes on along the minus strand of JANQAT010000007.1, from coordinate 2,950,071 downwards.
TGTCACCTTCAACCTCATAATGACCAGAACTACAATCTCTGCACGCACAATTGAGTTGCACCTCGGCGTCTTCATCCTCATCAACAACCCGACGAATACACCTTCCCAAGTTCCCAATGTCGTCATCAATCTCTCGCAAGCCCAAACAAAGCGCAAATGCACAGCCCGAACCCCATCTCCAGATCTACATCCGCGGAGACTCATCCATCGTCATCGCATCTCACGATATCGCGTGAGAGAACATCTGTCCGCCGCCGAAAGCACAACCCCAAGTGGCCCTTCTTTCGGAGTAATGCTATGTCTGGTAGCTTTCCTCACGGGGGTGTCGGGAAAAGGTGCGACTTGTGTGAAGCGCTAATCAGGTACGGCCGTGGAGTGGGTAAGTTAGTGCCAGCGCATACTCCGAAGCTCGACCCATTTGGTCAGTCGGTACAGTAGTAAGTCAGCTGGTCTTTTGACCCAAAACCTATGCACCGAAGCTTCGGTTGGGTGGGCCAGACGAGGAAGTAGATGTCGTGTACAGCTCTTTGTCGGCGTCACCTTGTAGCTGGCAAAGATCGCAGTAGCATGACAGAAGAAAATGAATACATGTGAACAGTAGAACAACGATGGTATATCTCATATCTCTTTCCCGGGGAGTTTCGCTCATAGTAACACCATGCGCGCTTTCGCAAAACAATCCAAGCAAGACAGGCCACAACTCAACACCAGAAATCGCCGTTCTGCGTGTGATAGTTGTCAACTAGGCCGTATTTCCCACCACCACCAGATTTCCAGTTCTACTCCGCCGCCTAAAACAAGAGCTGATTTATTCATGATATGATGCAAAGAGGTATATTGGATAATTTTCCCGCGCTTCGCTTGCTGTTTTTCGTGACAGTCTTCTCAAGTTTCGCCCACCGCTTTCCCGTACCGCAAAAAAGGTGACAACACCTTGCCAGAGTTGTCCCAAAACAAAAAGAGGTTTAAAACAAAGATCAAGATGAACAGGGGAAGAAAAGATTCCGAACACCCAAACGTGTTTCCCGAGGCAATATGCTTGGTTGGGGAGGAGATTGTTGACGATGATGTGGAAAATAGCCAGCCGTCCGCGTGATATCCAGATCCGTGTATTCATCGTTTCGCTTTGCTTTCACGCGCCAAATGTCAAAAAATTGTTGTTTTATATGGTCCAATTGAAGAAGAAGATGCCGTTGCCGTTGATGCGAGAGTCGTACTTCGTAATGCTTGCTGCTGTAACGCCGTTGTCCAAGATGGGAGCAAAAGGGAAGAGCCGGGCTTCCGCTTTCAATCTAAGTAGCCGTGGTAGTTTGTACAAGGTATCGCTGGAGTCGAGGAATTGGAGAAAGTATTGTGCCAACACACGGTCGCACACCGTCTGTTGGAGCGGAGAGGCTCGCCAGCCCGACAACGCAGAACGCTTGGAGAAGCATTACAGTGGCAGAACAGCAGACCGCTTACCAGCGGCGCTGGTACTGCTGCTGCACTTGTCGGCCTGGCGAGACACTCGACGCAGAGCGCGTGGATGGGTCCACAATGGGGATCGCATTGCGAGTGCGCTGCGCCATGGGTTGATGAAGCTTAGCTTGCGCCTGGTGGTAGTTCACTGGGGTGTATGACTGTGGGAGGGTAGGCAGCAGCAGCGAGGGTGTGGGCTGCACCTGCGTCTGTAGCGGTGAGCCGGAAGGAGAGCCCGAGGAGAGCGAGCCTCTGTCCGACGCGGATGACGAGTGAATTGATTGCAGCTGCAAAGGGATGTTAGCTGGCGCTCGGAGATGACATGGAGTCCGAAGACTTACATCATCCTCGGTCAGGAGGTTGAAGGGGCAGAAGACCTCGTCATCGTCGAATTCGAAGCCTCGCGCAGCCTCTAGCACACGCAGGTACTCGCTGTATGTCTGCACTTGCGGTACCTCCTCCTTGGGACTGCGCTGTGCCTTGTATTGTCGGTGCGCATTCTGCGATGACACTCTCGGTCCCCGACGACTGCGACCGTGGTGGCCGTGGTGGTTCTGTGTGTGGGTGGCGGTGGTCTGGTGGTAGGTCGGCATCCCGTAGTGATAGCTAGCCATGTTGTCGAGTGATACTGAAGATGAATGGAGTGGCGGAGTGTTGTTGTTGTTGTAGGAGCTGAGCCGGAGATTGAGTTGGCAGCAATAGGGACGGGCAAAACAGAGTCCGAGCGTACGTTTGGTGTGTCGAGGGTCCGGTGGCAAAAGTCGAATCCGCCGTTTCCGGAATGCGATCGCTGGAGCGAAGAATGAAGCTGCGTTTGGGGTGTCGAAAGCGTGCGAAAGGTGGTATAGGTACAGTGCGCGGTGCAGAGAGGCAGATGGAGTCGGGTCGTGGTGGCAGTGGCAGAGTGGTAGTCAAGGGCTGGGTCGGGAAGAGTCGAGTGGGAAGGCTGGTTTCATCAAGTGGTGTGAAGGCCAACAGCCCATGCACGCCCACCACCCATGCTATGCTGTTCCCAGTCTAGCGCACGCCTAGTTCCACGCTTCGCCACTGTCGCCGTCCAATGCGATGGGCTGCGCAATTCGCGAAGCTCCACACTGCTGCAGGTCACCGTCCAACTCGCGGGCCTCGACGACGACGATCTCTGCCTTGCGATAACTTTAGGCCCAGCAGTGCGTTCATCGCAACAAGGACTGTCTGCATCTCGGCGCAGCCCAACAACTGTCGAGCGAAGAATGGGCGCGCGCGGTGTGGACGGCGCTGCGTGAGACCCCTCCACCGCCAGGCCTGCTCCGTGCCCAACACGCTATGCCCTCCCCATCGCGACGTGCGCCAGCGTCTCGTCGGCAGTGCCGCCAGTCGCTGTGCGAAACAGCGCCCTGTCGGCCAGCTGCGGACATCGGCTGGCCCGGGGTGTGCTGCTGTAGGCGCGCGCTGCCTCAGGTCCGAACGAGCAGGATGCCGCTGCTGCTGCACGCCCGCATGGAAGCGCCCGTCGAATGGCAGTGCATCATGACTAGGCCTCATGCAGCTAAGTTGGTGCTGGCTGGTCTTAGCACGGCGCGCGTGGCAGTCACCGCTCTTTTGGTCTTCGTGCACGCCGTCGCACCCCGACCAGCCTCTGCGCACATCCAGATGGCAGCCGATGGCGACGACTGCCAGCCCCTTGAGTATGCAATCTTCTTCAAATCTGGGGAAATAGGATGCTCACCTCAGATTGCTGTGGGTGGGATGGTGCAGGTGAGATGGCATTTCTTGGACGTTTGATCTGCCGCCCTGAACCACGCACGAGGCTGCATGTTGGAAGCCGTGCTGGCGTCACCAGGGTCCTGGACGAAGAGGTACTGCCACTTTGTACACATCTGTACCCTGACGGAAGGAAGGTCGAGAGCTTCACTGTAGTCGCACCACTTCCGTCGTTTCCCGTTGCTCTTCGCCTTGTGCAGTGCGTCCCAAGTCTTGCCTTCTACATCATATGTGTGACGACGATGTGCCTGTCAGTCAGTAGATGGAATCGCACGAGCGTAATGTCTATCAAACTCTCACCGTTACAACCGCACGTGAATGAACGCTGTAAACTCTCTGCACCCTGAACCGAATGACGACGAGCATGACTAGTCTATCACAACTTAGTCTTGCTCCAGCACTGCATCTTGCAAGGTGCTGCTGTGTTGAGGTGTGACATGTGCTCACAGCATTGCTGCACGTGGATCAACTCAGACGTGGCAAAGTCTACCAATGCCATTGAATGTAGCGAGCCTGTAACGATTGCCGAATTATACATACCAAGTCTTAACAGGCACTCTTCACAGCCACGAGAGTCCAGCCGGTTCAGCGTTTGCCTGGTATGAGCAAGGTCCAGGAGTGTGGTGTCGTTGTTGCGTCCCTGAAAATCATGGTTGAGTTCACTCCCGCTTTCCTTCCAACAGCCCGCGTGCTGAGCACTTTCTGAGTTCAGCTTTCCCATGGGACAGTAGAAGCTCTCCTAGCCAGCCTTTCCAGCTCCACTGCTGTCGTTCGGGCATTGATATACAGCGCGGAGATCTCTCGGCACATACTTTCAACCATATCTGGAGTGGTGTCCGAGTGGTTATGGAGCTGCGTTTAGGCCTATCTAAGCATTCTCCGCAGTGGCTTTGCCTCGTGGGTTCGAATCCCACCCGCTGTTTGTCTCTCCTGCCCTCTACATCGTCAAAATATGATCTAATAACGTTCATAGTCACGAACATGATGAAACCTCTCGAGGTGAACATTCTTTTTTTGCCATTTGTGAGCACACAGACATGACTAATCATTCTCTTTTGCACAACGAGAAGCATCCTGTAGCTCCTCTGCGCGTCCAAGATGCCGTAGGCACGCAGCATAAGAGTTATCGCTGATATCACAGATTTTGGGATGTGGTGAAAATCGCCCAGTGCCATAAGTCGTGGCATTCCTTTGTTAGCGCTTCCCCTGTCCCTATGGCTTCGCCTTTGCCTCTATCTATCTATCACAGGCGCAATGGCGATTCTGCTTGGGCTTTGCACAACTCAGCCAGGCCCAGTGCGGATGCTATACGCCAACAAGTACGCGTCTTGTCAAACCGAAATAGATGCCGTGCCATCGTCCGTTGGACTTACAGAATATCAAGCTGCCTCTGAACACTATGTTGCTTACTCTTTCGTTTACAGATCCCCCTTCTGGCTCACTTTAGGCGATATGCAACAGCTGAAAATCGCACAATCTCTCGTCCGCAGGCAGCGGCAAGAGTCTGATTTCAGTCCTGCACTTTCTGTTAGCTGTACTCTATCTCACAGCTAACATGTCGGAATACTTACAAGCCAGAACCATACGCCTGAAGAAACGAATTAGGCCAGGCAGCGGACGTAATACTAAGACGACTTGATCAGCCCGCAGATCATCACAAGATTCCTTTGCTGGACTCACCGAACACAAAGCGGATCAATCGGTGACTTGCTAATATACCAGCGCTGCAGGCTGGCCTTGTCGTCTGCTTTTGGATTGAGCACGCGAGACAACAATTTGTCATCACTGGCAACATGGTTCATCTCGAGTGCGCCTGTGTGGCGACAAGTCAGCAACTTGCAGAAGCGAAACGACACAATCTACAAAAGCACTCACCAATCTTGGTCCGTAACATCCAGCTATTAATGGCGAGCGGATCGTTCAAGCGAGGCAGGTTCTCACATTCGAGTGTCATGGTCTGATTCTCGTGGCTGTGAAGCAAAGTATGATAGAGCCATGTCATGCCACCTGCTCCGCCAAAGTCGAGCACTTTGCGCGTGCCTGCGTGAAGCAGCTGGATTCGCGAGCCATGCCATACGGGATGCAGCGCTAAGGTGTTGGTACGCGTTGTTTTGCTTATCGAAACGCCAATCTCATTGTACTCGGCGCTGTATTGCTGGGTGTCTTGAGTTTTGATCGGACTGGTTCTCCATGCCCCGTCAGGCGCCACTTGATTTGCTTTTGGTGTTACAGCCTTTGGCACAAGCAGTCGGAAGATCGCAGGGCTGAGGAAGACGTGCTTCCGATCGGGATCGATGGCGACTTTGGGATCGAAAGTGACTGCGTCGACCTCTCGCACGATTTTGATCATCTCGAAGCGGCAGTCCGTGTGCGCTTTGTCCAGCCCGTAGAGATCCGGATCGTAGATTTTGACCTCGTTAGGCTCAAGAGGCTCTAGAAGTTTGCGCTCCTCGGCTGCTAGTTCTCTTTGGTACTTGACCAGGGCATCATGGTCAGCTTCCGCCGGCTTCTTCTCCTGCATCGCAGTGAAGCTGGCCTTCCTCGTGTCGTAGCTCGTCTTGAGTTTGTCATAGCTAGTTTTCAGGCTCGCCCGATAGGTCGCTTGCGCGGCAGTCTCGGTCCTCTTCTCCAATTCGATCAGCTTGTGTTCCAGGTCCCAGCTCATCATTTGCAAGTCTTTTAAGATAGACTTGTACTCAAGATATGCTTCGAGAAGCGTGCTTGTATACACGCCAGCATTCTCATAGTCGAGCGGTGTTCCGCGAACCGTCTTCTCCTGGAAGCTTCGCAGAGCCGTGTATTTCGTGACGATGGCGCTGTGCTAATCAGTAGCGTACTCGTATCCTCCTGCTCGTGATCAACTCACTAGGTCCTCTGCGGAGTCTGCGCGACTCGTGAGGGGAAGTTGAATGCAGCATCTTTCAGCGCATCGATAGTCCAGTCGGTGGCACTCTGACCCTTGATATCCCCACCTCCCAACCAAGACACGCTGATTGTCCTCTCGCCTTGGACGCTCGATTCGTTGTTTTTCATTGCCACGCTGCCTTCGCCACTCACGTCGATAGCACCGCCAGCGAATGGAGCATTGATCTTGAGCTCGGCTTGCAGGTCTCGGGCTTTCGAACGATCTTTGAGCTTGATGGACACGAGCCCATTGAGCTCGCCGCCTTCAATAAACCCAGAGATGAAGCTATCGCCATAGACTTCAGTAAATTGGCTTGGAACAACGTTTTCAATTGGCGTGAACTCGGTCACGTCGTCTGCAATCAACTTTGAGTTCATGACTTTTACCTGGACGAGGCAATTGAGATCGCTGTCCTTGAATTTGTCAGTATCGCTTTAAGCTGGGTTAGTGGATATTATCACATTGAATCTGGTCAACGGTCTCACACGAAGCCTGTGCATGGTCAGTTGACAATAATGTATGGAAGCGAGGCAACATGTCATACTCGCTTTCGCCTGTCCGCCGGCGCCGATCGACTGCAGCTTGATCTCTAGAGAGCCTCGGGTTTTGTGAGCGTTTGGAGAAAAATGTCACCAGTGTCCTCCACGAACCGCTAATATTTAAAGAGCTCATGACGTCCGACACTTTGTCTACATATTTCGAAGAATATGTCTGAACGATCAGCGTGGACGTTTGCAGGAAACATCGGTTTTGCGACATACGACTTTCTGCGAGACGGTACCGAAGTCCTCTTTAGCTTTGAGATCATCTTCCGTGGCCTTTTGACCTCCAGGCTTCTGGACCGCATCGTTGATACACAATGCGTGTGTGTAAGTGTTGAATCTACATTTGGTCAACATCATGAGGAGAGGTGGAAGAATGGGCTGCACGCACCCCATGCCTAAGCGCATGGCATTCTCGTACGGAACCAGTATGCTCGTCATTGCCGGCGTATGGAAAGGTGATGATTGTGATCACAGAGGTAACAAGGAACAGCGACAGTACTTGCACTGGTGCAGAGATTGCTGGGCTTCATGACGGACCTCGTGCAGCGCCAGGCGTGCTATTAGCCCAAATGCCAATGCGCTTGGCCATGCACTGCAGGCGGTGACCGGCGACGCCGTTCATCTTTCGAGCTGCTGGTGACTGCTTCAGCCAGCCACAACAACAACGCGTGGAGGTGGAAGAGGATATGCGGAACTCTGTCCGTGCATGCAGAAGACGAGCTGGTGCGTCGATTACGGCAATTACGACTCCGGTCCTTGGCGTGTGTTGTGATGCCCTCCCTTCACGCTCTGTGCCTCCCAAGGCAAGCACGCACATACCTGTCACCAATGCAAGGATCCATCCTCCGACATCCCCATGCCTCCGATGGCCTTCCAGTGCATGTGCCATGGCATAGTCGCGCCATGTTCCTGGGCTGCGGCTTCGATTCTCAGACCTTGACATTCAAGCCGTCGTCTCCGTTCTCAGACACCGAAGACATCGCCATCTTCCACGCGGACCAAGATGCGAGCGGAAGTTGCGTTCAGGCTTCAAGCAGCCAGAGCAGGCACTCTACAGAACACATTGACTTGCGATTCCGAGGCTCAATTGGGAACGCCGTTGTTGGCGGCTCCGCGCACGGCTCTTACACCAAGTCCGTCTCCGAGAATGGTGATGTGTGTGCACTTGTCCTCATCACACGCAAGCCTGAGCTGAACGCGAAATAGTCAGCCAAACTATCTACGCGTACATCTCTACGCGTTGGCACCATTCGCATGAGACATGTGCCACAGCTTTCCCTTGAGGCGACCACCATGCTACGACGAGTCGGCGGCCTGGACCATTTCCTGCATGCATACGGCGACTTCTACGTCGCAAGCATGATCGTTGGCGCTGACAACGGGCTGTTTCTCTCATACAATTCTCACGACTCCGCAAAGCTGGAGGATTTCAATGTCAAGATCGAAGGCCATCTGCTGGGAGTCGGAGTCGACAAAACTATCGCATCACTAGAGAAAGCTGCAGCTGCGGGATGCGACATTGCTCTTGAGGCGTTCGATTCACTATGGGACAAGGCTGAGTCTCAGCACTTCGCAGCCACAACTTCACAACATTTACAATACGAACGAATACGCGACACTGCCATGGTATATGATGAGGCCGGTAAACTACTGTCTGCGCGGCTTCGGCAGAGAACGGGTCTGAGCAATGCCGACCAGGAGCTGAACATTCGCGACGTTGTGCGATTATCCACAGAAGGCACCATTGCTGAGATTGTCTTGTTGCCGATTCGCAATCTGAGGCAATTTGCAGAACTACGAGCTGCTGCTGCTTGAGCAGTAATGTCAATATCCGGAAAAGGTTAAAGCAAACGTGCACCGCACCGTCTCAGCTGGAGTGGCGCGCGCTATGGCGCTGAATCGCGTCCAGAACTGGCTTGTCTTCCCCACTACCAAGACTGCACTCCCACGATACTGGACGCACGAGGAACGCGGCCGAAAACATGCAGGCGCCACTGCACATGGGGAGTGCTGAACCAGATTAAGGTACTGGGAAGCCCGCGGAGTCGACCTCACTGTGAAGACACAATCAGATTCCGGACCCTTCTCAGCATAACATGTCGTCCCTGGAGATCTACTCGATCACATCTCCGCCAACTGACATTCCGCTATTCGAACATGTTGGCGACTTGCGAAGGTGTCACTTCACCACAAGTCCGGTCGAACAGTTTCTACTCGGAAAAGCTCCACCAACGCCCGTGGTACCCATAGCGTATCGAGGGCTGTTAAATGCACATTTCAGTGTGACTATCCAGTATACGACGCCCAAGACCTCTGTGCAGCGGCGTCTGCGCTGCAAGATCATCGGCGAGGGACGCGAGATCTCGGAAACCATTTCTTTCGAGACGACCAACTTACCCCAACAGACGCTTCCACCTCTCGGACTCAAGGCACCGATCGTCGGTGGCAAGGATAGAGGGTTCCCGTGGAAGTTTGGGGGCACAGGCCGGAAATCTGCTACCGCCCGAGTCGAGGACGATTCCGGCATCGAGCTGGCATCCAGCACGTTCGAGATCGAAATTTATGTGCTGCACGCCAATCCCCCACCATACTACATACGTGATGGCATACCGCTGGACCTGCTGCGTTTCGATGCCTTCATTCCGAAATGGCTGAATCCGCAGCAAGACTCTGACCGGGATCCGGATCGACCGCTCGACGCGGATGACTGGCCAGCATGCGTGATCAAAGCTTTGTTCCGCGATCGTCGCCTGACATACAATGTGTTCGGGCGCGGAGGAAAGTACATCAGTGAGGGTTCGCTGATGATGGAATTATTTCTGTCTGATCTTGTGAGTATGGTTCAAGATATCAACGTAAGCTGAAATTCTCATATCAAGCTAGACAGGACTATCATATCGTCCTGACGATCGCATTAAATATGCAGTCAACTGCTACGATCTTGCCCGGTTGGGAGAGTCGATCATACCTTTGGGGACGGGTTACGGGACGGTGAAACCAGTGTTTTTAGAGCCATATGGGTAGGTCGCGATGTTGAGCTTGCAGTGTGCGTTCACTCCGACTGACCCTCATAGCTGGATGAAAACCACACGGTTGATCGGAGACCGATTGGAAATGAACAACCCATTCTATGCTCTACCGAAGTGGCGCAAGAGCGATGGCACTGTACGACTGATATGTGATCAGAAGGATACGGAGGAGGGCAGACGTTCCGCCTTTGCAAACCACATGTTCCTGACCATAGACAAGTCGGGAGGCACATATGCCTTGGACAGGTCCGTGAACAGCGTTCGCAAAAACCTATATTGGGCTATACTAACAAGCATTCTCAGCACTTGTGGTCCTGTGACGGGCGACATGAGAATTATCGACTATCCGAACGAATGCATCGCCCAGGACCCGTATATTCACGATATCTACAAGGATGAAGTGAAGCGCAAGAAAGCTACGTCAAATGGTACCAGGACCAGGTCGGGTACTGTTATGGACATACGAACCGACACGACCGTCTTGTCAGGTCTGATGCCGCGGGTCAGCCAATTTGCTGGAGCTCAAACACTATCTGACAATAACGAGAAGAGCCGCATGAAGCCACTTCAGGCAAGAATGCAGGAAAAGTTTCCGCCGCCTAAGAACGCTCGCGGAGGCAAGAATAGTCTTTCCATTGGCACCTTGGAGCCACCAATAATCAGTACTATGCTCTTGCCAAACTCTGAGGCTATGAAACAAAGACCGGCGGACGTTCCCTGCACCTCCTGGACATTTCAGTACAAGACCGAATTTCTGGGTGATCCGGTCTTGGTCATGATATACGTCTGGACGTATCCACGAGAAAATTATTCGACGATGTCTCCGATTACGCCTTTGAAACGATTCACAGATGCATGGACGCAGCTGGTAGAGCGCTACGGACTCAATCCCATGGGTCAGTGGGACACCGCGGCAATGTCTCGAGATGGTCTTGCCATGCGACTCTTTGCCGACCCACGTGCATGGGCTATAACAGCAATTGTCAGCCAAAGTCCATCGATTGAGATACTGCAACAGGTTTGCAACAGAGTGGAGAGAGCCTTGAAAGTGCTGCGTAACGATGGCACAGACATAGTACTGCTCAAGATTCCCATAAAAGAGACTTTGGAAAAGGCTACCATTCTCCTCCCGCCCACTGCCCACTTGGGCGAGCAGTTTACCATGACTGTCAAGGCAAGTCCCCCGTTCATCTACATCTCCAAAATTCTGCGCACAAATCTTTGGCTAATCAATGTGATCCCCGTAGGCCGATTACCGTACTCCAGAATATGCCTGGTATGGCTACACGATCAGTATGTACAAGCACACTTGTCGACTCCTCATCGTTGAGATGACTTTGCTAATCGACTGCTGCGTTGTTGTACAGACTCCGCCGAGGGAAAGGTCGTTTTGATTGATGCCCAAGACGACAAGAACAACCTCATCTTTACATTCGTGGCTCGAAGCGTAGGTCTCGATACGGTGAAATTAACCCTTTATGATCATGGTCTTGGCCCGTACCAGCGCACGATCAGTATAGGAATTGTTTAGAGAGGTTAACAGATGTAAACGACAGACACGCAGAGACGTTGTCGAAGATTTGAATAGATGTTGTTAAAAGTAGCTCATCTGTTGTGTCGTGCATTGTCTTGTACTGGCACTCAAGTTTTCTTCCTGAAGGTCCGCAATCTCGACCTCGGTGATACTTCATGTTCAGCTTTCGGTAGTATCGAAAGCTTTGTTGTTTCGAGCCATGCTAATCTCCATCTCATGATATGTACAGTTCATGGTCCAGCCTTCCGCTGCTGTCTCCCTCTCAAATGCCAAAGTATGTCTTCATCCTCTCGTAAACATAGAAGCTCGTCGCGACCATGGGTATCACCTTCACATATCCAATTCCAAGCCCCACAAAGAAGCCTTTGAAGCCCTTATCTGCTTGTATGCTCCTCGCAACCTCGATCATCGTCAGTCGATGCCCGTCACCGACCACTCCTCCGACTTGCATTCGCCTTCGAATGACTTCAAGAGGATATGACACTGTCTGGCTGACGAAACCTGCAAAGGCTCCCGTAGACAATTCTGCCCATGCTCGTAAAGGAGGAGGTTTCCCAGGTGCGAGCTGCTTTTCTGATCGTTCGTTGCGAGGGAGAACTGTGTAAGGCGCGAGTGCTGGTATTCGCATAAAGTCGCCTGCTGCATCGTGTGTGAGGAAGGAGGCTCCAGCATAGGGAATCATGCCCCAGAGGGTGGGTGTGAATCCTCTGAAGAAGTTGCTCAGCCCACTCGCGGGTGTGGCAGTCCGGATTGCAGCTTGTGTTGCTTCTACTGTTGCTGCCACCGGTTTTGGCATTGTGGCGGTATTTGTGGGCACCGGCTCAGGCGGGCGCTCTAGGTATATCTTTCTGCATATCTGCCTTACTGTGACACGATTGCTGGACTTCGTTTCAAAAGCGAGTCGTACGCGTATCACTTCCAAAGGATACGTGCAGAAGACGGAACATATCCCGGCCAGACTTCCTGCTGCAAATCTTCGTTGTGGCGTCTCGTGCGCTTTTGTAGGTATCACCACTGCGCGTATCTGCTCATAGGCCAGGAACTTGATCCCGCCATAGGGGAAAATACGTAGAAGTGTTGCCGAGTGCCCTCTGAAAAGTCCTCCCACTCCGCTTGAAGCATGGATGTCTCGAATCGCCTTCGCAGCGCCACTCCACGACCCAATGTACTTCTCGAATCTTGGATTGTTGGCCTGGAAGAGGATCTTAACGCGATCGAGAGGCGCTACGACCGTCTTGGCCGCGCATGCTGCCAGTCCACCGGCGACGCCAGACCGTACGACATATTCCCAGCTTTGTTTTGGTATCTTTCGCTGCCCTTCGGGTGCTTGTCTCGGGATGATCGTTTCCTCGTCCGTGGGGCACACTCCTGGGACATTCGGTTTCATCGTATGTGGTTCGTGGGTCGACGGCGTTGCGACATGGCTGGCATGCTGCCCAGAGGCCAGTGTGGTCATCGATCAGCGTTTGTTGTTCGTCGTCGTGCTCGGGAAGTACAGGATATCAGGGCGATCGTGCTGGCGACATCGGATCAAACGCTATTTCCGGTGGCTGAATTGTGTTGATTTATGCCCGGGCCATGACAGGAGTCTCGATGGTCTTGCTGTGTATGAGGTCGCGGCGAAGGAGAGATATGTGCGGAATGGTAGGTATGGACATAAGAGGTCGCTGGCAATAGTGCAGTGCGATAACCGGACGGCAGTGCGGCAGACGACAATGACGACCTCAAAGCCGAAAGCTTGAACCGAGGCCGCGTGCGCGGAAGAGCCGCATCTCATCACCTGCATTTTGTCTCGGAAGCGACGCTGACATGTTGTTCCATTCCGGGCTTACATTACATCGCATTGATTGGTGCACAAGACACGACATTGCCTCCCTAATCCTTGCCCACCAGCACACTGCACACTACACTGTACAGACATAGCACTCGCCTCCACCGATTCTTCCCATCCAACCACTGACTTGGCCCTCCTTCGTTCACGAGGCTCCCGCCTGCGGCCATCACTCTACCTCGTCGGAGGCGATGGCACCAAGCGTGTTCAACGCCAATGCCATGGCTAATGTTTCTACGGGTCAGCTTGTAGAGCCGGGAAAGAGATGGAAGATATCGGCGACTTCTTCTGAGACTAATTAGAACGAGTGAACTTGGGTCTGGTTTTGCTCGCCAGGACTATACAGACACCTGGACGATTCTTGCTTCTGCCTGGCATCGAAGTACCCGCGAGTCTCGTGGTACAACGCACGCCAAACGCATGCATACAACCTCTCTTGATTCGGGCCTTGACCTGTTGCCGCAAGAACCCTGGTGTTGGACTTTCCCGTCCACGGGTGCCAATGATCGTCACGCTCTGGCTCTATTCGAGAAGCATTTCTGGGTACCATTCCTGCGACGACAAAATTGGCAACAGTCTTCTTGATCATAGGTCTCTGCGTCACGTCATTTTCCTTGAACTCCTCAGAAAGAGGTCCTGTTGGCATTGGCTGCAATATTGCGGCACAGACGCTAGGGTCAAGGTAGGTTAGACGTCTACCTCGATTCCCCAAAGCCAAGCGCGCTGGCCTGCTGTATACGGTAATAAGCGACCGAACCCCAAAGACTCTGGGCGGCATGATTGTGATACAGTTTCGCACTCCAAGTTGTGCTCGCCTCTTGATGGCGCTCCTGGTTTGCCTATGCATTCATTGCAGATGTGCTCCGCACCCCCAGACAAGCGGTGGTCCGAAGGGCGTTACAATTACTGATGCGATAGAACAGGATCACATGCGTTGATAGGAAGCGCCTCGTTCTTGGTCGCGCGACATTTCGGTCGTGCATACTGTTCCGTCAGCTAAAAGCATGACCAGCATCTTGGCGTGATGCCTCTGGCAATATATTCTGCACACCTCCAATCATTGTTCCGCTAGGCTTTCAGAACCGAACACCAAAATCCAGTCTTAATCCACCCCCGACCCGCAGTTCACCATTCGCGATGCAGAATCTTCGAGGCTTAGTGCTGTGGTCGATTCTCGTCTTTTCTCCCTACGGGCAAGCACAGTCATCGAACCTGACAATCGCTTTTTCGCCAGCTACCGGGGAAAGCTGCGCATCTCCGTCTAATGCGTCAGAAGTCGGAGCGATAACATTCACCACTGCCGGCATTCCTATCCTGAATCATTGCTTCAATCTCGACGAAGTCTTCCGAGGCTCAGAGAGCGGAAACAACACGTTCACGGTACCCACGGGCTTCACAACGTCGGGCGATCCCTCCGTCGTATATTATGTCCTGTCGAACCGAGAAGCTTTCGACCCTGCGGCAAACTACAGTAATGTACATTATCAGCAAAGCTTTCCAGTGTCGCGCTCGCAAGGCAGTGAAGAGGACGATCTGCCAGACAACTCGGCAGCTCGACTATTTCAGCTCTACTCGGGGCAGAACTGCGAGAACACCGTCGAGATTTCTGCTTCCGAAGGACAGAACACCCGGCCGTGGTATGCATATAGCTGCGTCAGCGATGGTCAATGCAACGTCGCTGCATTCAGCGTGAAGAGCTTCTTGGTGGGTGACGCTACCACAAGATTGAACCTTGGTTGGGGAGACAAATGTCGAGACTTTGCGTATTCAGGGAATGGAGCGAGATTGAGAGGGAATGCTGGATGGGCTGGCGCTATGGTGATCGTGGTATTGACGTGGTGGATGTAGAGCATGTCGTAACCTGGGAGAGGACGTGAAATGTAAATAACAAAGTCAATAACTCTACATAATCACCATCCAGCTGCGAGTTTTGTCTGGGAGCGAATTCCTTCCTCTTCCCTTCCTAACCCAGTACGCCTCACATCAGCAAGCACGACCGCATCATGGCAGGTGGGGGTCTTGACTTGCAGTGTCCCGATCAGTACATGTGTCTCTGGAGATGGCATAATGGCGTCTGACATTCTTTGGCAGAATGCCGAGAAGACCATTATCCTGATTGATATCCCGCGATCAGTTGCAGCAGCGCAAAGCGCGAAAGAGGAGCCTTGCACAGATTTCTTGCTGTCAGTGCCAGCTTTGGAGGCGCCTTTCCCAGCTCAGAAATGCAATAATACAAGAACTGTCAAAAGCTTTGCTAGCAATCCCGCAGACGATATCCGACACCAAGAATACCACATTTTGCTTCAGCGGGCTATAGACGAGATTCGGTCTTGCCACAAAGACTATTGGTGCCAAGAGCGACCATTCCTCTCGTCGACAGATGTGCGCAATGCTAAGCGTAAGGCGAGTGATGTCTTCGCGGATAATCAGAGCAGCGAATTGCCCACAAATATTCTCCGGAACATAACACAGCCATGTCTCTCACCTCCGGACGTCCGCTTTGGGAGAGAGGAAGGCATCGAAGACGGCGAATACGAGCCTGGGTCCCATCTATGGAACCGCAGCAGAAACGCTGGCACGATGATTTTGACGCATCATGATTTGAACACTGCCAGTTCCACAGACTATGAGTTCCGGATACCAGCGGATACGACTTTCTTTTTGGCAAATTGTTCAAATACTGAAGTGTTCCACGACATAGTCGAGCAGCGAAAGCTCAAGTTCGACTTCATTCTCCTGGATCCACCTTGGCCGAATCGTTCAGTGAAGCGGACACACAAGACTCCAGGAACTTCATACGCAACGATTTCGACTTTGCAAGATATTTCAGATTTACTGTTGAACATGATTCTATCACAATTACTTTCGGAAACAGGTTATGTGGGCGTTTGGATCACGAATAAAGCTGCCATACGGGCCTTGGTACTTGGTCCTGGAGGTCTGTTTGAGCATTGGGGTGTTGATTTATGTGAAGAGTGGATTTGGTTGAAGACTACAGTACATGGAGAGCCTGTCACGCCACTTGAAGGTATATGGAATGGAAAGAAGCCTTATGAGGTTCTTCTCGTTGGCAAGAAGAAAGTCACAGGTACGGCAGAGGCTGGAAATATCACGCGCAGAGTCATGATAGCTGTGCCAGACTTGCATTCGAGGAAACCATGCTTGAAGAAGATGATCGAGACGTTGGTCGGGACGAACGGAAATGTCCTAGAAGTCTTTGCCAGACATCTCGTCGCTGGTTGGTGGAGCTGGGGCGACGAATGCTTCAAATTCAATTGGGAGGGGTGTTGGCAGGGCGCGGAAGAGTGCAAGAGACCATGACAGAACAATGACATGAAGTCTATCGTGATAGGGCAAGCACGACAACCACTGAGTCCCGGCCTGATCTGAAACTCTGAACAGGACATCCTCGACTTTGCACTCATCTCACTTTTGACAGTACGAGCACCACTGTTCTCCCGAAACATTGAACTCGGCCCGATCGACATCGGCATCACCAGCAGCACCGGCCGAGAGCAAGGCCCGCCACTTCTCCGACCGGGGTGTCCCAGGAAGCGGAAAAGGATCCGCAAAGCTAGAACACGAGGGTCTCGCGAGAGAACCAACACCGCCAGCAACTCCCTTTCTCCCAATCCGAGCTTCCTTATCGCGACCAGTCACAGCGCCAGAATGTATCGGAGCGGTGTCCTAAAGCACTGACGACAAGTTCCCAGACACCAGGATAGCATCGCCATTGCCGAGCAGTTCCGGGAATCATCATGATGTTGTCTCCGGCAATTGCAGAAGTTTGATAACGCTCGTTTGAATCTTGTAGGCTTATAGAGCTTTGAGCTCACGATGAGCCTTGTCGTCGTCGTGTGACTGGAATGCCACATTCGGTTGTAAAGTGTCCAATAGGCTGTTCAGCCGGGGAGTTATGTCGGGGAGGAGTAAGAAGTGGCTTGGGTAGGTGAAGGACATTGGAGACTTCAGCTGGTACTCATCAGCAGACAATTGCGCGTTCTTTCTCTCCTCTTTTACTACTCTTGCAGCCACGTCAACTAAATATGCCGATCACACATACAATCCCACCACCGCCAAATCCGCAATACCTCTATCGCGTCACGGATAGCACATCACATATTCGAGCCAATTCATCTTCGGGAGATTTCGACACCGGAACTCATACGGGAGCTTCTTGGGAAGACATCATTTCTACTGCGACACTTGACCGCCATTTCACCTCCCCAAGCGAACAAATCTTACTCTCATCATCCTCATCGTTGTCATCCTCGTCATCAAATGCGTCGAATAATTCCGAGGAGTATCCCGAAGAGTATAGCCTTCCATCCCGCCCGTTCCTCATATCAACAACCACATCATCCTCCTGGGCATCCTCAGAACATCGCAGAAGATTATACAAAAAGCGACGGAGCGATGTCCGGACGTACAAAATCGATCTCAGCAAATTCGAATGGGAGTACGTGGAGCTCGCGGGAGTGAGCGGCAACGATGGCAGAAGCATTGCAGGGGAAGCCGAGAAGATCAGATTTCCGATTTTAAGATCGCCGGGTTGGGAATGTGTGGTTTTTTCGACGGATTGTGCAACGCAGGGCTTGGATTGGTGGAATCATAGGAGAGATAGCGAGGAGTGGTTCGCGGTTGTGTGCATACCGCGAAAGTTTGTGGAGTTGTTGGAGGTTGATGGAGTGGATGTTGGTCGGAAAGGGAGGAGGTGAAGACGGCGAACTGAGTGCCGTCGCCAGCGCCTGTCGAGAAGTGATTGCAAGTTCTTCCGGGAATATGGGACTTCATATGAACTGCCACTTCAATATCGCAGACTTGGGGATGCAAGTGGAAGCGGCGTAATGCTACATTGAATGACTGCAGCTGCACAAGATTTCGAGAGATGTGCAAATCGGTGCTACGAACCCATTGTTACGACACCATGGCCATGGAGGTGCGCAAGGGAAGGAAAAGAAAACAGTAATGTTTTGACAAGAATTCAATGTCTTGTATTACATCGAGGGCAAATCATATGCCAGCAAGCATTTCTTATGCTTATGCTCGAATGAAGCTGTCATCTACACATCTAATCGTAAAGCGCTGTTGTCGAGCGCAGTAGGTAGTCCAATGCCCTATTTCCTTGCGCCAATGCTGAATCGTAGTAAAGTGCTGGAAGTGGCTTGTTGAACAGTCTAGTTCGCAGCAGCTGGACCGAAGTTGCCCTTCTTCTTGAGCTCGGCCTCTTCTTCCTCCTTGAGTTCTTGGTCAATCTTAGCGCCCTTTGATGGCTCGTTGCCGTGGTTGATGGCCTGGTAGGAAGAGATTGTGTTAGTATTGGCGTGCTTTAGTGAAGCAGCCGTGTACGTGTTGACTTACTGGCTTCGTTGAATCAATCTTGCTCTCCAGAGTCTCCTGGTCCTTCTCACCCTCTGACTCCTTCTCCTTCTTCTCCTCGTTCGCTAGGCGGTTGGCGATGGAGCGCTCATCCTTTGGGTCGTTTGGCTTGTGCGAGTTCTCCTTGCCCTCGTTGTAGCGGTCGGCCTCGCGAAGCTCAGAGTCCTTGTAGTTTCTCTGAGGAAAAGAGTCAATCACCTAGTCTCGTGAAGGAGGGGTGGTGGGGTAATGCGTACCTGGTCGCCAGCCTCGTATGTGCGGCGGTCACCAACGTTGGATTGAGAAGACATTGTGATGTGTGGAGATCGAGGAGATGCGATGTGTGTTGGAAGAAGCTTTCGACGTTCGAATTCGTGGTGTGTGAGCAAAGATGCAGAGCAGTGGAATGGAGCACGAGACTGCTATTAAAACCGTGGAACTTTCACTTGGAGGTGACATCACAATTTGTCGTCATGATCCACAGAAATGGCTTGGATGTTCAGGAACGCCCGCTGAGCACGGCTTGCACTGGTGGAGTCGACTGCATCACAGCACGACATGTTCATCGTGAAATGTCGTTTCAACAGATGGATGCCATGCCGACTATGACATCTTGGGCAGCAGCCGGGGCAGAAGACCATGTTTACGAGCGACTGATCGTGACCTGAAGGCGCACGGCCGGCCCCGTGGACGTCGAATATCTTATATCGTTTGAGGCGCAATTCTTATGGCCAGGCTGACTTGTGCATCGAAAAAGCGGTCTCTCCGCGATACAAGAACACGTGAAGCTGAAGAGGAGATCTTGGCGTGTGCAGCGTGCGTACCAGTGAGCGTACGTACAAGAAGAGAGTGCGTACATGCGAACGTCAGTTAGCGCCGGCTGCCGCCGATTGGCTTATGAGAACTGCCTGTCCGTCAACGCCTAGTCTCATAGCCACCAGAATACAGTACACAAATCACCAATCTTGCAAAGGCCGTACCTCGGTATTGAGAGGGACTGCAGATACATCTGATCAAATCAAAATTCATTCCTGGGGTATCATTGGATCGTAGCCTTGTCCTTCGGTCTATGTATCCTTGCTCTAATGCATCATATTCTCATCGCCCAAACGCCTCGCTAGGTTCTTTACCAGGTCAATATACCCATCTTTCCCTACTCCAGTTCGATCGTAGCAGGAGGCTTGCTGGTCGTCTCATACACCACTCTCGCCACGCCTTGCACCTCATTGGCAATGCGATCGCTGACGCTCGCGAACCAGTCCATCGGCGCCCCCGTGAAGACGTTGGCGGTCATGAAATCGGTGGTTTGCACGGCCCGCAAATGAACAATCTCGCCATGCAATCTCTGATCACCGACCACAGCCACGGACTTGACGCCAAGAACTGCAGCGTACGCTTGGGAGATCTCCCGGTAAAAGCCAGCCTTCCTGATCTCCTCAATCCAGATCTTGTCCGCCTCTTGAGCGATGCGAATTCGGTCAGGAGTGACTTCACCAATGATGCGAATTGCGAGGCCAGGACCAGGGAAGGGGTGTCGCCAGACTAGATTCTCTGGAATACCGAGTTCGGTACCAAGAGCGCGGACCTCATCCTTGAACAATTCGCGAAGAGGCTCGATGAGCTTGAGGTCCATCTTCTCGGGAAGACCGCCGACGTTGTGGTGCGTCTTGATCGTGGCACTAGGTCCCTTGAATGAAATGGATTCGATGACGTCCGGGTACAGAGTGCCTTGCAGAAACCATTCGACTTTGCCAGCACGTTCGGTGTTCTCAGCGGCAGCGGCAATCTTCTTCGCTTCCTCCTGAAAGATCTCGATGAACTCGTTGCCAATAATCTTGCGCTTCCTCTCTGGGTCTGAGACGCCGGAGAGCTTTCCGAGGAAACGATCCTTGGCGTCGATGACTGTTAAGTTGACCTTGAGACCTTCCTTGAGAGTCGCTTCGACCTCCTTGGCCTCATTCAAGCGCAGACAGCCGTTGTCAACCATGACTGCGTGAAAGCGATCACCGATCGCACTCTGCATCAGCTTCGCGGCTACAGTAGAGTCGACGCCTCCACTGACAGCACCGATGACCTGCTGCTTGTCTCCGACCAGGGTCCTGATTCGGGCAACCTCTTGATCCACGAATGCGCCCATTGTCCAATTCGTCTGCGCTTTGCAGATTCCAACAGCAAAGTTCTTGATCAATGTAATGCCCTTGGGCGTGTGCGACACTTCTGGATGGAATTGAATCCCATAGAGGTGTTTTGTGTCGTGTGCAATGCCGGCGAATGGTGCATTGGCAGTGCTGGCAATTGTGTGGAAATTGTCGGGCAGCTTCGACACTTTGTCGCCGTGCGACATCCAAACCACCTCATTCTCTAGCCCTTCGAACAGTTGATCGATGTGGGAATTCTTGTCTGCATGCTTCTGCAACTGTAGGGTGGCCTTGCCGTATTCTCTCTTTTCACCTGCAGCAACGCCCTTTCCAAAGTGCCAGGCGAGCTCCTGCAGGCCATAACAGATGCCGAGAATGGGAACGTCGAGATCGAAGATGGCGTCGTCAACGTGTGGAGCGTCAGGAGCGTAGACAGAGTATGGCCCGCCAGAGAGGATGATGCCTTTTGGCTTGAAGTCGAGGTCTTTCAACTTTTGCGTGCACGGCAGCATTTCTGAGTAGACATTGAGCTCTCTAAGCCGACGCGTGATGAGATGCGTGTATTGCGACCCGAAGTCAAGCACGAGGATGGTGTCGAAGGTTTTGTGAGGAGCCGCAGGTAGGTCGCCATTGGTGACGCCGTTGGTCGTGGCCATGTTGGCTGAAATTGTATTTATTAGGAATTTGGTAGGATGAGTGAGTGTTGGTTGTATTGACTCCGATTCGCAAGAAATTCTTCCACCGCGACGTGCATCGAGGGGCCCGATAAGGGACCTCGCTTGTGATAGCCAGAAGTCGTGGTCACAGATCTCACGTCCGTGTCACTTCATCGCGTACTCCAACACGCGGACGCATCAGGCGCCGACATGACCGCCATCAGACACCAACACACGGAGATCTGCAGTTGCACATACTGAGATTTGTTTGCGACCTTGGTTTGCCGCGTCTCGTCTTCTCATCCAGAACCAACATGTCTGGCAGTCGCTTTCAGCAAGAACCACGACACTTCCTACGGCACTCGGCGGTGCGAGAGCCTTAAAGCATGGGACAAGGAAACTCATCGATCACGCTGCCGGCGGGGC
Organism: Cercospora nicotianae; assembly: GCA_029490675.1. Taxonomy (NCBI): domain Eukaryota; kingdom Fungi; phylum Ascomycota; class Dothideomycetes; order Mycosphaerellales; family Mycosphaerellaceae; genus Cercospora; species Cercospora nicotianae. The sequence continues at coordinate 2,928,448 of JANQAT010000007.1, read as the reverse complement.
CCAGTGTCATAGAGACATCGGAATTATCCGACTTGACCTTTGAGAAGCCGCTAGGAGGGCCGCGCTTCCTCCGCACTGTCCGCGCCCGACATCACACTGGTGTGGTTGTCGTGAAGGTGTGCAACAAGGTCGATTCCAAAGTCTCGTTCGCCAAGTATGCCAAAGCCCTGAAGCAAGAACGAAAGCTATTGAGGGATATACCCAATGTCCTGTCATATGCCAGGATCCGAGAGACGAACACCATCGGTGTCCTGGTCCGCCAATTCATCCACACGTCGCTCTACGATCGCGTCAGCATTCGCCCTTTTTTGGAAGACGTCGAGAAGAAATGGATCTCTTATCAGCTATTGTGCGCCGTCAAAGACTGCCACGATCGGGGAGTCTATCATGGCGACATCAAGTCCGAGAACGTGTTGGTAACGTCTTGGGGATGGGTCTACTTGACCGACTTCGCGTCAGCTTTCAAGCCCGTCTATCTGCCCGAGGACAACCCTGCGGACTTCACATTCTACTACGACACCTCGGGACGTCGTATATGCAATCTTGCACCGGAACGCTTCTTCATGCCTGGTCAGCGGCCACAAGACGACGATGTGGTACAGTGGAACATGGACGTCTTCAGCCTTGGCTGTGTTTTGGCTGAACTCTTCACTGAATCCTCAACTTTCACTCTCACTCAGATGTACAGGTACAAGCGAGGTGAATACGACCCGACCGTATCATTGCTCAGCAAGATAGACGACGATCAAGTGCGTGCCATGATCACTAGCATGATCAAGCTAGATCCGTCCGATCGTTGGCATGCGGATGACTACCTCGAGGAGTACAAGGGAAAGGTGTTTCCGTTGTATTTCTACAACCACTTTCACACCTTGATGCGAGAAATCACAAATCCTGGCTTTGGGCACAAGCCGATACCCTCCGACGATTTCAACAATGGTGAAGCTGATGCGCGGATCGACAAGATTTATGAAGATTTCGAGATGCTATCAGTGTCACTCGGATATGGCGATGCCACACTGCCGGAACTTGTGGCGCCGCAAGCTTCCTATCTTCGCGGCCTTTTCCCTCTTCAGGTCGATTTGCCAAACAGCCGCCACACCGCTCACGCAGCTGATATGGAAGAAGGAGACAACGGTACGTTCATCTTGCTGAATGTGATAACGGCCTCAATGCGGAGCTCGGCTCGAGCAGCCTCAAAAATGCGAGCTTGTGAGCTCCTGCTGGCGTTCGCCGAGCACGTGCCTGATGAAGCCAAGCTGGATAGGATCTTGCCATACCTGATGCCTTTGCTGGATGATTTCAGCGAGATGGTTCAAGTTGCTGGCCTCCGGACGATGACGCAACTTCTGGCCCTGGTCAGAGTAGTCGCCCCTATCAACTCTTCTCTCTTTACACAATACATCTTTCCCAGATTGCAGATGTTCGTAAAGAGCAATGGCTTCTTACATACTCCGCTGGTTCGAGCGACATACGCAGCTTGCCTTGCAAGCCTTGCTGAAACCGCTTCGCGCTTTCTGGATGTCACGCAAGCGCTAAGAGTAGGAGGCTCACTTTCTTCAACCGAGAGAGACGACATGGGCGCAGATTCTGTCACTAGCGCGGATGCGTACGACACAGCACGCACGGCTCTGCAGGAGCAATTCGAAGCCCAGACCAAAGTCTTTCTCACAGACACAGACAACTCAGTTCGACGAGCATTTTTGACATCTGTTCCGAGTCTATGCGTGTTCTTCGGTGAAGCCAGATCCGCCGATGTCATCCTGAGTCATCTGAATACCTACTTGAACGACCAAGACTGGCTGCTCAAATGCGCCTTCTTCAAAACCATAGTCGGCATTGCAGTGTACATTGGCAGTGCCAACGTGGAGAACTTTGTGCTGCCACTCATGCTTCAAGCCTTGACTGATCCGCAGGAGTTTGTCGTTGAGCAGGCGCTCCGGTCTTTGGCAACCATGGCCGAAGTCGGCTTATTGCAACGTGCAAAGACTTGGGAGCTTATCGACACTGTTGCCCGCTTCGAGATGCATCCGAATATCTGGATCAAGGAAGCGGCTTCGCACTTTGTTGCAGCAGCGACAACCTACTTATCGCTGGCTGACATACGAATCCTTGTTGCGCCATTGATTCAGCCATACTTGAAGGTACCCGTGGGAACGCTTTCAGAATCAGAATTGCTGGATGCTCTGAAGAAGCCTATCCCGAGGACTGTACTTGACCTTGCTGCACAGTGGGCAGGCAAAGTTGACAAAAGCTTGTTTTGGAAGACCGCAAGAGACTCGAAGCAACTTTCCTACGCCGCGACAGGTCAAATGCCGCCGCAATCCTCAGTGGCCGAGCTTGGTCCGAAGGCACTAGCAAAAATACCCAAGACCGATGAGGACGAACAATGGCTAGGGCGGCTGCGTAATGCTGGAATGAGGAGCGAGGATGAGATGAAAATTCTGGCATTCCGCGAGTATTTGTGGAGGTCTGCTCAACGCGTCAAACGAGGCGACTCGGACGAGAAGGACACCATATACGACCAACTCATCAGCTTGTCTAAACTCGGAGTTCAGCCTCGGACCGTCATATTTGACACAGACCTCAAGGCGTATGAGCAAAAAGTTGAGAAACAGAATCGAACGATCGCCGAAGCTATAGAAGAGGCATCCAAAGCCGAAGGCAAGCAAGTGGCAGCGCCAGAGAGCAGTTCTGTTGAGGACAGTAGAACAGATGCTCAAACACAGGCTCCTGTGTCGATACCTGAGGCCACCCGTCGCCTATCCGGATTGAAGCACAATCAGTCAGGCAGTCTTTCGTCTTCTCCAAATTCTGGAATCGGCCTACTAGGCAACGTGGACCATGCTTTACGACAAAAGGGCAATGCGGCTGGCCTTCTTGGCGCTGCAGGGAAAGCTCAACCTGCGGTGGCAACGAATGATACGACGGCGCATGGGAAGTTAGACCGACCGCAGTCGTCAAGTCGTCGGGCTTCACCTGTGCCAGAGGTCTCAGAGAGACGGAAAGCGTTGGAGAGAACAGCGAGTCAGCGGCTAGGCCACACCTACACTGGAAACGACCCAACAGTCTTGAAACTCCTCGATGCCGTGTACGTGGACAACTTCCCTATCGATGCGGCAGACTTCGGTCCCTTTGTGCAATCCGTCAACGGCGTGATTCCGATGAACGCAAATCACCCAAGCCCTGGGCCGTGGAGGCCGCAGGGCAGATTGGTGGCGGTGCTTGGCGAGCACACTGCGAAAGTGACACACATTGCTGTTGCACCAGATCACGTCTTCTTCTTGACTGCGTCAGAAGACGGATCAATCAGAGTCTGGGATACATCGCGACTCGAACGAAACGTAACCTATCGCTCGCGACAGTCCTACAAGCTCGGGCCTGGCGTGACCGTTACCAGTCTCTGTTTTGTCGACGCAACTCACTCATTCGTCTGCGCTGGCTCTGACGGCTCAGTGCACGTTGTGAGAGTGGACGTCCACGAGTCACAAGACAAATCAATTCGATATGGCAAGCTTCGAATCATCAGAGAGTGGCATGTGCCAACGACAAACGTAGCCGGAGAGCATGCAGTCTTCTCCGAGCACTTCCGAGGCGAGTCGGCAAGCACATTGGTACTTGCTACAAACCTAGGGCGCATACTGGCCATTGACCTGCGTTACATGTCTATCGTGTTCGATCTGCAAAATCCGCCGCATCATGGGACGCCAACCTCTTTCTGCATGGGTCGCAAACATGACTGGCTGATTGTGGGCACGTCGCTAGGAGTGCTAGATCTGTGGGACATACGATTCCATTGCAGGCTTCGATCATGGACCTTCCCCAACGCAACGCCCATAACTCGCTTGCAACTACATCCCAGCCGGCGATCCTCAAAACGTAATAGGTTCTGTGTGACAGGAGGGACAGGTCCTGGCGAGATCACCGTTTGGGATGCGGAGAAGGGCATATGTCTAGAAGTAGTTCGGCCCTCGTTTCCTGGTGGAGAGGAACGAAACAACGTACGCGACTACGAGCTCAAGAATGTAGAGGACGAGCGCGATGGCCTGCTCGGTCGTGTTGCAGCAGAAAGCAGCACGAAGGCAGTCCACCATACCGTTTCGTTCTTCGGAGCACAACCTTCTGTCAAGGATCCGGATGTTCAGCATTCGTATGCGATCACTGGCGGCCCCGATGGCAGAGTCCGATTCTGGGATACTGACCGTCTAGAAGGCTGCCGTCTCATCTGCGGTGCTTCCTCCCCTGATGAGAAGCCTGTCTACACTTTCAGTCAGCTGAGCATGGATTGTCGCCTCTTGTCTGAGAAACCTCCAGATGCCACTGTGAGCGCCAGCGTGGTCAACTCACCTCCAGGGAAGAAAGTTGCTGGATCGTCGGCGAACAAGGCTGCCGGGAGGTATGAGACGATTCGATTGGCGAGTCAGAATTTGATGAGAGGGCATTTGGATCTGATTACGGACGTGAAAATGCTGGAGAGGCCGTTTGGAATGGTTATCAGTGCAGACCGGAGCGGGATGGTTTGCGTGTGGCAGTGAGTGAATGAGGAGATGAGACAAACCGTTATGAGTTGCGTCTTAGCGGCTCCTCGTTACAATTCCAATTCTTCGCCTCTCAGTTAGGCTCTAAGGATACTCTTGCCTATTCAGCAATGAATGACACTAGCCTCTCTTGCCATAAAGTGACCTAAATACAATAGTCTATTCCACCTCTGCTGCCTCGCTGCATCATTTCACAAATCAGTAAAGGCGTCTTCTATGTTCTTGTCGTGTCGGAGTTTCTGTACCGTCGCGTATGTAACATGATGCACTTTTAAATTGATGCAATACGTGAAGAACCTGGCACTCGAATGAACAAACTGTTGGAAGCTCTCGAAGAAGCTGACGATACAACACGTCTTGTTGGTTCATACACTATGCTACACACTAACAGCCCAGACTGAAGTTGGTTCAGCGACTGCCTCTTCGCCTACTATGCACAAAGCCATTCTTCATGGCACGCCCAAAAAAGTCCCAAAAATTTTCCACATCAAGACATTACATTTCTTCGAAGCTGAAAGTAGAAAGGTTTATCAGGCATGTCTGCCTTCGAGAAACAAATCACTTCGGCTCTTCCGCAGCCGGGCTCACGTTCGAGCTCTTGGATGCTGTTCGCCGCTGCCAGAACCAGCCACCTGGTGTAGGGGCTTCTGGCTTCTTGGCCACGTGAAGTTCGTCGGACTTCTCGTCAGACGGTGTTGTGCTCGCGGGCGTGTTCTTTCCGGACGACGCCACGCTCGCTAGAGGATTGCTGAAAGGCGTCGTTGGCAACGAGAAGATCTGCGTGGCGGCAGCGAGCGTAGATGTGCCTGTGGCATCCTGCTCGCCAGCTTTGCTAGCTGCATCAGCTTTGTCGGCTGCGAGTTTGGCTTCCGCCTTTACGGCATCAATTTCCGCTTGCATACGGGCCATCATCTCTTCTTGCTTTCGCTTCGAGACAGAGAGTGCTTTCTTGACTTCGTCGAGCTCTTGTAATGCCTGTGCCTCAGCAGTTTTCGCATTCACCAGCTCGACCAGCAGCGCTTCTTCCGGCACAGCCTCGTGTTGCTTCGTTGCAAAGATGCCTTGCGTAGCAAGTGACGATGTTCGTTTCGAGAAGCCTCGTCGGGCGGTCGGTGCACTCAGCTGTTCGCCAGCAGATGCATCTGTAGCAGGAGAGATCAGGTCCGAAGGCGAAACACCGGTTGAGCCTTCTGGAGATGCGAGCTCCGTTCGCAAAGTCGGAGCAGCGAGGTCTGTTGCGATTGGCGACGTGTTGCGCAGGATTGAATGTCGCACGCTCTGCACAGATGAGCTGGATTCGCGTCGGCCGAGCTTCAGCTCCCGCAGTCCACCGGGCACGCTGTGGGAGCTGGCAGTCCTGCTGCGAACGTCGGAAGAATTGCCCAGCGTCGGTACTTGCTGCAAGCTCTCTGCCCTCACCATTCGTTCTTTACGTTCGATGGATCGCGCTTGAGCGCTGAGCTCGCTGATTTTGTGTTCCAGTTTCTGCCGTGACTTGAATTCATCAGCCACTCTAGTCCTCAATTCCTTCACCTCCGCTCGTAGGTCGTCACTCTCGTCCTGTACAGCAGATATTGCAGTCTGCGATGCTTCAAGCCGCAAGGCAAGATCTTGGGCTTGCGATTCAGCCGCGGCTAATTGCTCGCGAGTCCGGGCAAGCGTGCTTCGCAGGTGCGCTTTGGTTTCCAGGCCCACAGAAAACCGAACATTGGTCTGCAGTCGCTCTTGTGCTTGTTGAACAAGATCCTCCATCTCGTCCTTTTCTGGTGCTGCGCTCTCGACACCCTCGATTTGGACTTCGGTCCAGTCTCCGACGCTCAGCGGTCGACTGTTAGGTAGTGGCACTTCCAGTGGAGATAGTTTTTGGGTGGAGGTGGCATTGTTCTTCTTCGATCTTCCTTGTCCTTGCGAAGTTTGGTGACCATCTGCCTCATTATTCTGTGATCCTCGCTCCGATCCTCCCGCTCCTTTTGCAGCATAGCCGCGAGCTGTGCTTGTTCGCGTTGCATTTCGCCCATGGCCAAAAGAAGATCCTCGATCTGGGCCTGCAGGTCACGCTGCTGTGAGACCAACATAGATGAGGTTTGTGGGTACAGCGAATCTGCTTTGGATTTCGTGCTCATGTTGTCGGCTACGCTTTCTCGAACGTCGTTGCTGGGTTCGGGCTCTGTGATGATGGTGGACGCGAGACTGACCGCGCTTGAGCCATTAGTAGACGCACTGTCGCCACTGCTGGAGCTATCATGTGCGTCTGTCAGATCTTGTTTGCTCGGAGTGCGCCTAAGGAATGACCCAGGTCTGCCGAAGAAGCCAGCTCGTGCCTGAGCCCTGTCAGCCGTCTCAGGTGACAACGTGGTGGTGCTTGCATTATGCGTGTGATTGGTGACGGGCTTGCTGGGAGTAGAAGCGTGTCCAGGAGCCCAGAGTCGTCCTAAGAACCCAGATGCTGCGGCCTGTACAGTCGGTAAGAAGCCAGCACTCTGGCCCACAGCTTCAGCGGACTGCTTCTCAAACTCCTTCTCCAATTCCGCGAGCCGTGCGTGAGTAACGATGTCTCCGAGAGAGGTGAAGTCGTCGACCAGCTCGTCCGCGTCACCGCCATAGCAGTCCCACATCTCCCGTCCCAGCAGGAGGCTCATGACTTCCTCGAATTCCTCTGTGGCAAGCATTCGCTCCTCGTGTCGCCTCATCAATGCAAGCGCCACCCTCATAACGGTCTCGTTGGCGCCCTCGGCGAAGATGACGTCGTAAATGCGGAAAAGCATGCTCAGCGGACAGGAGACGGCAAAGCATGACAAGAACCATTGGGACAAGTACGCTGGCTCGATGCCATGCTTGGCCAGGTGTTCTTGAAGTTTGGGGTGATGCTGTTTCAAAAGAGCGGAGAACTGGTAAATGCGCATATGCAGGCCCGAAAGAGATGGCAGGAATGAAGCACGCAGCGAGAAGTGGTCCATGAGTCTAAAGTGAAGTTAGTGAAGCCCGGAGGCGTGCAAACCATGCGATCACACTCACCGAACAAGCACACAGAACGCATCCCGCTCGCCCATATTCATGAGCAGCGGTCCTACCAAGAAGCCCAGGCCCTGGCAATAGCCGATGTCCTTATCGTGAAGGGAGAAGCACTTCAACACTCGCCCTAGCATCTTCTGGCCTTCGCCATCTGCGTCGCGGAATAGTTCGACTCCAGGAAAGCTGCGGCCCACGTCTTTATTGATGATGCCTTCGTAGGAGCTCTTCTCGTGCAGAAGCCGCTCGTAGGCGTCTTCCAGGTCACGGTCTCTGGCGCCTGCCATCGACGACCATACCACGCCTCGCAACGGCGGTGGCACGCCTGATCTGATCTTAGTTGTGGTTAATGTGGGTAGGCGGGCAGCAGTGCTTGGGTAGTCCTGTACGAGTGCGACCCAGAACTCCAGCTCCGTCATGGGTGGTGTTTCTTGTGGCGAAGGCGGGAAGCCAGTATCGGACGCAAGGCTGTATCGGATCGAAGGTGCATCGCTCGCGGAAACGAGCTTCTTCAGCTGCGCCATGCTTGGAGGGCGACTGTAGGCTCGCGTCTTCCGGCGTATAGGCTTGCTCGCGGAAGCCTTGGGGTCTGCGGCGAACTTTGCATTCTCCTGCTCGAGTCGCGCCAGCAGGAATGCGGTTGCATCGTCCTCGGCGCCCTCCTGTGTCGCTTTGTCCTCTTTCTCCTGCTCTTCATTCTTGTCAAGTTTTTGCCAATCCACCTGCACACTCCCTGAGCTGTCAGAGTCGCGCGTGCCAATGCTGCTGGGCCTGCTCATCGGCGTCACCGGGGTGAGGGAGGGCTGGTCCAGCATGTCGATGGTGTCAATGGTGGCATTGCTCGCTCGACGTGCCACGGGTTGCTCCTGCTGGTGCTCCTTCTGCTGCCAGCCCTGCAGGTCTTTGTCTGTCTGGCCGAGCTCGATGGCAGACATGGGCGGAGCGGCGGCAGAGTCGTCGTCCTTGTCGGTGTCAAAGAGCGTGCTGGGCCTGTCTAGGTCGGCAAACTTGTTCTGCAGGATGTCGAGGCTGCTGACTTTGCGCAGGTGTCGGCGAGAGCCATTGACTCTTGGCGTGGCCAGCACGTCGTCGATGGTGTCGGTGCTCAGGTTGTTCCAGTCCATGCTGGTGTCAGACAGGGCGAAGCTAGCCATGGAGTCGCGCGTCGGATCATGGGGCGTCGTCGGCGTTCGCGGGCCCGTGGGCGTCTCGGGCTGAGGAGAAGTTGACAAAGCACGATCGTCCAGGGGCTCGTGGTGCAGCGTGACGGTCTCGATGAAGACGGGTTTGGCGAGCTCCTGGGTCGGCGTGGACACGCTGTCGCTGTCAATGCTGCTGGCTATCGACACGGTGATGCTGTGCGGGCTGCCTGGCCGGCTGTGCTCGTCGATGTCACTCTCGCCCTCGTCTGAATCCTCCCCCTCCTGTCGCTCCTCATTGTCCTGCACATCCTGCTTGGGAGGTGCTATTGTTGCTGCAGGTGTTGGTCCAGCCGTTGCAAGCGCAGCTTCCTGCTCATCTCCGGCGGCGGTGGTGGGCACGGCGGGCACCTTTTCCACTGGCCCCGTTGCGCTCTCCATCCTCCTCCTCGCTGAGACTGAGGGCGTGTTGTGTTCGCTGGCTGTTCTCTTTTCCGCTATCCTCCTCCGATCTCCTCTGTGTATGGACTTGAGCTCTGGACCAGCAGAGCCCCGTGCCGCGTGCAAGGATGTGGTTCGCGCTATGTGATTAGCAGGCGTATGTCGATAATGCAATATCAATGGCCCTCCCCGCCGTCTGCTTCAATGCCGCCGGCTGTGCGCGAACAAAGAACGAAGGAAAGGTGGAATGAGTGGGTTGGTGCAGCGGCCGAATGAATGAAGACCGTCTACACGCACACGCGTTACAGAAACACAGCACGAAGCAGAAGACAGTGGAGCGGCGGTGGTGGTGAAACACAGGTCAATCACAGGCCCGCGCCAAAACGAGTGGTCGGTGGTCGCTGGAGCCCCTGGAAGCTTAACAGTGGCCTAGTGCGCGCAACATCTTCATCTCCTGCGCGACAATCATCCCTCCGCGTGCCGTCTTGTTGCACAGCAGCAGAACGTGTGGCGCGCTGCTCTCCTCGGCGCCGTGGTCCGCTTCACGCGCGCAGCCACTACACGTCTTCCTGTACAACTACGCTCAGGAGGAAAGTCCGCTCGCTGCCTGTTTGGGCGACGCGGCAAATGGCGAGCGGCGGCAGTGTCGACCCTGGTCCCCGCGAGACTTGCCAAACTCCTGCACGTCGGAAAGTCAGAGCCTCCCTTCTCGCCCACTCATCTTCAGAACAATCATGCACTCACCTGAGCAGAACATCGCCCGCCTCCCATGTAGTCTCCCGTACATACCGTATGTCTCTGCGGCGATATGACCAGCCCACGTCAGCCACGGGTTCCGAAGCCATGGCCATATAACAGCGCACACTTCCAAAACACTCATCTGCACAGCCCATCATGATTCAACTCGGCCTGCAAGAAGAATGGCTCTCGAATGCCGTCGTCCCGCTCGCTCACCTGCGGGACTGCTTTTCCATATTGTACGCAGCTGGCGTGCTGGTCGTCAAGGATACCATCGCCTCGACAATAGTGCCAACCACCAACGCACATCTCCAGCATTGACCGGATTGGGAGACGCACGAGCTTCGTGGAGCAGCACCTTTCAATTCGTCCTCTTCTAACATATCGTCACCACTTTTGACAATCGTCTGTGAATCTAGAAGCAAGCACGCGGCTTACGAGAGATCAAGACCAGGACAGCAACACTGCAGCCAACAAACTTCCGGACAAATCTCGCTCGGACGTCTCGACCTCATCGTTGTAGAGACGTCCTCCTCGTGCTGCGCTTGACCATGCCTGACTGGGGAGATCCTTTCAATCGTAGCTGCATGTCTTTCGAGTGAGCAGTTTGACCAAAGCCCGACAGCAGCTCACACTCAGCTTCAAGTTTGTTCGAGCTCGATTTCCGCTCGCACGCAGGCACAATCTTGCAGTAGGCCAAATATGCCCCACGATTCACACCGCTGGACTATCATACTCGTTCCTGGCGCCTGGCACGTTGACTTCCACTGCCAGCCACCAATCCCATTCTTCAAAGACGCTGGCTACGACATTGTACCTCTCCCACTGGCAGCGGCAGGCGACAGCAACAGCACACTCGAACAAAACATATTCAAAATCTCAGACGCGATCACGAGTCGCCTGGAGCGTCCACCTCAGCACGTTGCAGTCATCTTCCACTCAGCTTCTGGCTTTGTCGGCACAGAAGCAGTCAACCGAGTCCTCGCCTCGCACCCTTCAGCGACTGAGCGCATCCGCATCATCTACCTCGCCTCAGTCCTCGACTGGACGCCCATCGTAGCCCACCTAGCCCAAGGCGGTTTCCTACGTCTCGACCTGGACGCTGGCTATTTCTGGTGCGATGATGGCTACAAGCTATACGATGATATGAGCCGAGAAGACGCACGACCATTCGTCGAAGCCCTCACATTTCAAAAAGTCATCGAGACGCCGGTTCTGAGTTCTGAAGCTTGGCGGAAATGTGATTTGACACATGTAGTGACTACGAAAGACAAGGCAAACCCGCTGGAGTGGCAGATCAAAATGGCGGAGGATTACGGAATGAGAATCGCGAAGATGAATACTTCGCATTGCCCATTTATCAGTGCTCCGCAGTGTTTTGTACGGACTATTGATGGGGTGCTGAGGGAAGCTTCATTGTCAGCACCAGTTCAGTGAAGCAGTGAGCGGCATAGTGTATTCGAGTAAGAAGTCGTTGCAAGCTTGCCACCGACTTGGATTTGGCGCATTATCTACGGAATCTTGCAATGCGAGACCGAATTGGTCGCAAAGTGATCTCACCAACGTGTTCAAGATATGCATTAGGCTGTGTCTATATGTACATACGGTCATCGCAACACCATTCGTCGTGACTGCGCTGAGTATCACTGCTCCTTCTTCTTTCCCTTCTTCTTATTCTTCTTCTTTTTGCCTGCGGCGGCCTTGCCTTGCGCACCTGCTCCTCCACCAACAACAGCCAGCAATGCACCAAACGCACCCAATCCAAGCGTGATCACATCCGCAACATGCACAGCCCACCAAATGTGCTGCACACCAGCCTGACAACTCCCATACTCAAACTTCCACTCCTGCTTCTCCTGGTCCCACCATGCACTCAGCAGGCCAGCATTGCCGCCAAACTCGCCCATCATGCTCCTCACCGTGACCTCTCGTACGCCTGTCAGATTCGCATTCTTCATGCGACTTTTCCTGGCATCGGGATATTTCTGAATCATCCATTTCTCAGGCACATAAGGCGGCGGGCGCGCAGGTTCATCCCGAGCTTTGGGTGACTCGCGCTCTGGTCGAGAGCCTGCTTCGCCCTCGTCGTGCTCGTCCTCCTCGTCCTCGTAGTCCAACCTCGGTTGTGGTTCAGGCGGAGGTGGAATGTCCTCGATAATGGTTCGCGAATGGTACGTATCGCAGCCCGCATGATCGTGACCATTGAGGATGATCGACTTCCTGGTGCGTTCGGGTCCTACAATGCCTTCCAGGAGTCTAGTGCTGACGGCTTCGCTGAGGTGATTTTGCTCTTTGATACCACCGGAGAAGAACGAGCCGTGTTCTTGAGGGAAGTAGTCGAAGAATGGCCCGTCTGTGCAAATCCCAGCTGGTTTGAAGAGAGGGATATGAGTGAGGAGAATTGTAGCAGTCGTAGGGTCCTGCGGAATCTCCCAGTAGAGGCGTTGATTCAGGTGATTGTTACTGTCTTGATGGAGATCATAATTGGATGCGGGCTCGTCGAGGTTCATGGAGTTGAGGATCATGAGTCGCAGATTGGGAGTGGAGGGTTTCCCGGTTGTGGAGTCCACGGTAGATGTATCGTTGAGGAAGAAGGGAATCTCGTAGTTGACACGACCGAAGGCTTTCTCGAAACGCTCGATGCGTTCGAAATCGATATCGCCGGCATAGCCAATGTCGTGATTGCCTGCCACGGCAATGATCCTGTTTCGCCAACTCTTGTCCTTGCCCAGCGCCTCTGCGGGAGTGTCTTTGAATTCTGCAACATGACTAGGCACTTTCGCCGCGCCTGTGAAGACTATGTTCCAGAAGCGTTCTGCTCTTCGTCCAAACTCGTCATCATCGATCCATTGACTACCCAATAAATCTCCCAGTACCACGACATGGGTCGGGTCTGTGTCCCTTTTGATAGTCCTGTAGATGTGCGCCAAATAACGATCATTGCCCCAAAGATCCAACTTCTTATGATATGTCCTAAATGCTCTCGGCAATTCCTCATGCCATAGCCTCCTGCTCTCGCTGCTCAAACTGGTCGTGGCCTGTCCGATGCCATGCTTCTGTATACTGTCGATGATGCGTCGTACGCTGGGTAATAGTTCTGTGTGTCCATGGCCTGGTAGACTGGTATCGCCCTCCAATTGCGGATCACCGAATGCGAGAAGTCGAAAGGGTGCTGGCTGGCCGGTGCTGGTGTTGCTGGGAAAGCTGCATTGGTGGAATGTGGGATAGAAATAGAGGTATAATGTCGCAATCAAGGTAGGAAGCAGAAGCAAGCGGTGCACGCGAAGGAAAAGAGCGGACATTGAAACGGCATTCTTGTCATGGTCACAGGAAGCGCCTCAGCTGCGGGAGTCTGGTCTTTTGGTATCGGCGGGCATGGTTCAGGGGGATGGATTGCGCTTTGCGGCTTGCCGAAAAATAGTGCCTGCCTGGCCTGAGGCAGGAGTTTCGGAGCCGGCAGGTGCGAGGGAAGGACATGGTTTACACTTCACTTGTTCATTGTTCATCTCTACTTCTTATGTCGACCTCCACTCTCATCGTATCGCAAGAAGGAAATAGCCTCAAAGTCCAGAATGTCACGTTGTACGCAAACTTGGGTCGGCACGGCATCTTGCAGGCCTTTCCTACACTGCATACAGATCGGTTTTGACTCCAAGACATTGAACGGCTCCCGAGATTGCTGCTGCGGCTCTATCATCATCAAACCAACAGCAAATGGATGACGGAGATCGAGTGTCCCGAACAGCAGCAATGCAAGAGGGGCGAGGTCTGTATAATCGCGATGTGCTTCGATTTGCCCGTCCGGCGGCACAATTCTCTCCCCGATGATGCCGAACCAGCTTTTTGGCACTGCCCCAACAAAGATGTTCGCCATGGTAAAGGAAGACCGGCCCCTTGTGTTTCTAGACGTGAGCTTATAAGTACCGAACGCCAGCCTTCAGAGACATCATCACATCTCATTTTTCAGCCTTTGTTTTCGCATTCTCACCACAGTCACTCTTTCAATTGCGCTCATCATGAAGACCGGCAGTCTCCTTACTTTCTTCGCGCTATGCGCATCTCTCGTGTTTGCGCTGCCTTTGGGCGTGTCCCAGAATGTTGAAACTGGCTACAACAGTGAGTACCGCAACGCTATACGAGGCATCTCTCAGCAGCGCAGCGTGCTGACCCGCCGGTGTAATGGAACAGTCAAGTTGAGGGCCAGGAGCGCACACGCTGTGGATGAAGTCGTGCCAGACGCCGCGAAGCCAACTGCATTCAAGCCTTCGATCGAAACCCCACGTAAGTGCTTTCACCACCGCCATTGTCTTCAAAGTGCAGCGGGGCATAGTCCAATGAGTCCCACAGCTCGTAATTTGGAAGCCACTTAAAATGATAGAGAGAATCTATCAAAGCGAAAGTACAGTTGCCGCATACTGACTGACCTCTCGCAGGCACGCGTCCTGTACCTGAACTACTCTCGACCTTTCCAGATCCGGCTGAAACCTCTCCATCGAAGCGCCAGCTGGGTATCCTTGCCAGTGAGTCTTGACATTTGGAAAACACCATATTCCAGCAAAGTCTTAACCAGAGATCTTATCAGGCTCGGGAGAGGTCATTGATCAAGCGACTGCACCTCTCGCGAGTGAAGATGGCAAGAAGTTCATCGACCTGAACATGCCTCAGCCGAATTGAAAATGAACTATCTAAACTCAGAAGAGAGATGAAATAAAGCGCGCTTAAGTCGCTGGGACGTCTTATAACGCGATGCAAGGGCCAGTATGGAAGCCCAGAAGGCCACAGCAGGCGGGAAGCAAGCCATAAGCAAAGATGGTAAACGAAGTTGTGCATATCCAGGAAGCATTTAGCTGGGACTAATCAATTGCTAACCATAACATTGGATGAAGATTAGCGTCAAGAACTCAAGTTCTGACAGACCGTTTTCTTAAAAGCTCAGCTCTGTACAATTGATCCCTTGCAGGAGGCCTTCGTCCACATTCCCGCATCGGAACGAATTCTTCGCTCCAGCCGGCGACACAACATCTATATCTGCCAAGCTGATATTGCTGCACACATTCGGCGAGCTGCAGACCACATACCCGCTGTATGGGTTGTATTTCTTGCTTGTCTTTCCATGTATGCCACTGATGTCGATCCCAGAGATGGTGAGATTGCTTGGGAAAGCATTGCATAGTGTCAGGTTCTTCTGGCCATAGCATTGCGTGACCTCAACGGCGTAGTCGACGTTCTCAATGTACATGTCCTTGTACGTGACTCTGTTGACACGGCCAAGACCTCCGCCGCCTTGGAGATCAACGGACATGGCTGCGGAAGCACCAGGCCAGACCTTGATACGGGCTCCGTCTGATGCGTTGTACATGCTGATGTTGGCGACCATGATGTCTTCCACAATATCGACTTCTCCGGGGTATTGGCCAAGAGAGCCGACTGAGATGCCGTGAGAGCCATTGCAGTACAGGTTTTGGACCAGGATCTCGGTGCTGTTGGGTTTAAAGGACACGCAATCGTCTCCGTTATTGATAACCGAGTTCTGGATAACGACGTTGGAAGAGCGGTACCTGCCCGAATGTTAGCTGCTGACAAAATTCGACATGATGACTCTGACATACGTATCCCACCCATCGGTATTCTTCGCCTCGTGCGAGCTCTGGCTATATCCACTGATCGTGAGGCCATCAAAGACGACATCCGTGCTGTTGGCCACAAAATTGTACCACTGCGGAGAATACCTCAAATTGATATTCGAGATGATGCCGGAGTTCAATCCAACGGTGCCAAAGATGATTGGTCTGAGGATCAGAGGATCTGCTGCGTATAGGTCGTACCAGACTTGTCCATTGCCGTCGAGCATGCCGCCGCCATAGACGAAAACATCGCGACCTCCGAGTTCGAAGAATGTGGTCGCGTTTTGGAAGACTTGCTTGAATGATTGTGCTTGCCAGTAGTCGGTGTCGTTGGTGAATTGGATGTAGCCCTGGATATCTAATGGCATACACAAGTCAGTATGAATGGAGTCGGTCAACAGAGTAAAGATCGCTGAAACGCACCAAGATCAACTTGATCCAAAAATGTCAAGTCCAATGCCTGCCCGATGACGTAGGTCGTTCCTTGAGGAAACACCACATGTCCTCCGTGGTTGCACTTTTTCAGCGCGTCCAGAATATATTTCGAATCATCCGTCTTCAGGTCATCGTGACTCTTGACATAACAAGTCTTTGTTCTTTTGCCAGCGCTCGGCAGAGGTCGGTAAGGCTGCACGCTATCGAAGCTGATCTTCGGTCGTGGGCTTGGGCTTGGTCTCTTGGAAAGCTTCTTTGGCAGGCTATCAAGGTACTCCTTGTACGCTGTCCAGGTCGCGGTAACACTCAGTGCTTGCAGCACCAGGAGTAGAGTCTTCGGCAACATGCTGACCTCGATGGTGCGAAAGGCGAAGCTGTACCGGCGTCCAGAAGAGTCGGCATCGTGAGCCTTTCATATACTGCCGGGCTTGCTCTAGACCTGCTGGATTGCTTGATCTACCCCAGGGCCTGTACGACACTGAGACTGCAGAAGAAGACCCATATTGCCCCCAAAAGCGCGAGGGGTAGTGGCAATTTGGGGGCTGCCGCTTGGCTCTCATTGGTGGGCAAATCTGCGAATCTGGAAGACCTGGAATTCACGGCACGTCTTCACAACAATCGCACCTCTTTCGGCTTCACCAGGATGGTCGCGCAGGCGCACTGCATTCGAGCTGCATCTCCCCGCATCACAGGTCGTCGCCACGAGGCTACTAAACGACCATGTCCCACGTGCGCGGAATGCCGATCTTGCGCTCCAATGTCCTTCAGGAGGTGAGCCAGTGAGCGCACATACGGATGGTGCGGCAGCTTAGATGGGCGACTGCGAGCACGGCTGCAAAAAGCTCGTGCCGTGATTATGAATCTTCCAGCCCGAAAAGGCATGAACTCTGCAGAACAGCCAGGACAGAGTTGCAGGGCTTAGGTCCTCACGCACGCCTGGTAACAAACACTCTTATCAGAAACGCCAGAGATATTGCGCTTGGAATTGGGAGGCTCTATACCATCTATCGATCTGATGCGGTTTCTATGTGGACTGCAGCTCCACCCTTGTCGACAGTGGAGTCGCCACGCTCCAGCTTGCCAGCATGAATCATGTCTTGAACATCGTGCCGGATCTTTTCTTCCTCCGTTGGGTAAGCATGCCGCCACATGGTGTACAGAGGTCTCGAAAAGAGATCGTCCATCGACTCTATTGAACGACCCTTCATCTCCGGGAGGCAGAAGAATATGAACACCACTCCGCCGTAAGTCAACATGGAGTAGAGAAGGAAGGTCCCCCTGCGCGGCTTGTCAGTTCTTCTGGATATTTATGCCTGCGTAAGGAGGTACTTACCAGCCCATCTCGGACAGCATCACTGGAGTAGCCTTTGTGATGCCATAGTCCACTATCCAGTTGATGAAGAAGCAAAAGGACATGCAGAAAGATCTGATCCTTGTCGGGAAGATCTCCGCCGCAACGACGTAGCATGCAACAGAGTGGCCGAAACTCCAGCCAAAGGCATAGATGTAAATGAAGACGATGCCGACAACTCCACCTGCCGGCGTGCCTCCGACGGTGTCCTCACTGGCGTTGCCGCCTGCGTACTTTATGTACAATGCCAGGTACAACATTGCAGTGGCCTGAAGGCTTGCACCTATTAAGAGCGGCAGTCGGCGACCGATGCGACTGATTCAATGTCAGTATTGCTCAGCTTCTATCTACGACAACGGTACGACTTACTCGACGAGATATGCCACATAAAAGATTGTGGTAACGAACTTCACAATCCCGTATACACCCTGGAAACCGGTGAGCTGCTCGTTGAGAGACCATATACGGAGCACAACTTACGGTGGTTAGCAGTGTATTGCTGTTGCCCTTCACCCCAATAAGCTTGAATATGGAAGGAGCGTAATCTGGAGTCAGGCACAACTGCATCAGCGAATACTCTCTTGAAAATCTCAACGTGTCCGGGGAAAGGAGAGTCCTCATACGTACAATTCAAACTGTCGGTTCCAGTGAACTTGTGGAAAAGGAACAGCGAGACGGCAAGGAAAAAACGTTGGGCGTTTGCCCTATTGCCATATATGTCCTGGATGATAGTCCAAACGTTGTGTCCTTGGTGAGCCTGCAGCATATTAGCTTGGGATTGAATACCTTGGAAAACGCCGGGCGCTGGATACCTCTTGCTCGAAGCGCACTTGTGCTTCGATCTCCTGGTATTCTGTCTGGACATATGGATGGTCGGCAGGCAGCTTCCGCAAAGCTGTCAGGTTCTTCAGCCCTTGTTCAGACTTCCCGCGGTTGATCAAGTAGCGAGGTGTTTCTGGAATGAATGGGATCATAAGACACATGAGTGCTCCTGGAATCAGCTGGATACCCATCGCGAGTCTCCACTGTGTATCATTATGCTCTGCATTGTGCCAAAGGCTGACAGTGTAGTTGATCCAAAAGGCTAAGGCAAGCGAGAAGACGATCATGAGGTTGTACGTCGCCGTCATGGAGCCACGAACGCTTTTCGGTGCGTTTTCAGCTAGAAATTGCGGACTGTTCAAATGTGGTCAGCGGCAGGTACGACAACATCTGAGACAGATTTTCGCGCATTGAAGGTGCCTTCTAGCAATCAAACGTACCTTAACATTGAACTCGCTCCGACCCCCATACCGCCGATGAATCGTCCAGCTAGGAGCACATCGTAGTCGGCGATCATTTGCATAACAGCGCCGACGAGGAAGACGATGCCCCAGAGGAAGACGGACCATTTACGTCCCAGGAAGTCTGATGTAGGCCACGCGCAAAGCGCTCCAGCAGAGCCCTACAGCTGAGGTCAGTTTTGCTTCCCATGGCTGAATCCCTTGGCGAACTCACTCCTGCTGCAAGCATAGCAGCGATGGTCCCCTGAGGAAGTATCAGCGCAATTCTGAATGCAGGTACGCCTGGAAGCATACGCTTTTCGCATCAACCGCCTCTTGAGATAGCCCGCTGAGTCCGAACGCATTCTCAAACGAAGGGAGTGTGAGGATTCCGCCGATATTTCCCGAGTCGAAGCCATAGAAGCAGCCCGCCCACGCGAGAGTTACCAATAGGTAGAGGAGTCGGCCGTTGAAGATTGCCTTTGGATCAGTCCTGGCCTCTTTGCTGGCCCAGATGCTCGTTCCGCCAGCCATCTTGTCGAGCACTCAAGCCAAGTCTTCGTGTGCTTGGGAATCCGTGGCAGATGCGCCCAAGAAAAGCTTAGAGACCCCAAGGGCACCAGGCCAAGATATAAACACGCGGAAACACTCACTCCGCAACTCCAGTTTACCCCACAACGTGTGTTAGACGAAGTGTGGAGAGACCTCCACGTAGATTCTGTGTCGGAGAGGAGGTTCCGAGTACGTACGGCATGGACCGAGAAGCGGATTCGAGACAATCGACTCCTCCCCGGCCGGCTGAAGGTCGCCGAGCACACTGCTCACATTGATCGATGCTGGTCAAAGTGAAAGTTAACGTCGACCCTGGTTACCAACGCCCATATTCAATTCATTCGATAACTCAGTGTCGAGCACCTCAGCTTCATTGAACAGGCAACCAAAATGGCCGCAATCTTCGAGGAACCAGCACCCGATTTCGGCAACTTCGTTCTGACACCGAAGTCGCATCCCGTACAACACATAGAATGCTTCATTCCGGCAGCGACACCGCAATGTCATGCTTCCAATCTCTTGATTCTGGATAACGGCGAGATGCTTTGCGCTTGGTTTGGAGGCACACAAGAAGGCAAACCAGATATTAGCATTTATCTCTCTCGTCGACCAACAGGGTCAACGTCCTGGACCAAAGCCAAGAAAGTCACTTTTGATACCACGAGAAGTGAGCAGAATCCTGTTTTGTTTCAGACTCCGTCTGGCGAGGTCTGGCTATTGTACACTTCTCAACACCTCGGTGATCAAGACTCCGCTTTCGTCAAGAAGCAACTGTCGACTGATCGAGGCAACTCATGGAGCGAGCCAGAGGCTCTCTTTACCGAGCCCGGCACTTTTATTCGACAGCCTGTCGTCATTCTCGACAATGGCTCGTGGGTCGTGCCAACGTTCAAATGCCGGTCTGAGCCAGGCGAGCGATGGGTCGGCAACGACGATATATCAGCCATTCGCATCTCGCAAGATCAAGGCAAGGCGTGGATCGAGAAAGAAGTGCCCAACAGCTTTGGCGCAGTACATATGGAAATCAAACAACTCAAGGATAGAAGCTACCTTGGTTTATTCCGCAGTCGATGGGCCGATTTTGTCTACAAAGCGACTTCTCACAACGGCATCGACTGGTCTGAACCCGTTTCAACAACGCTGCCCAACCCAAATGCCGGAATCTGCTTTGACGTTCTGCCGTCAGGACGAGTGCTCGCCGTCTACAACCACTCCTCCCGTCTCAATGCACAAGGTCGAAGAGAAGGGCTGTACGACGACATCGCAGCTGCAGATGATGTTCGCTCCAACCAAGCAAGCAAACATGCTGGCAAAGAGGCATTCTGGGGCGCACCAAGAGCTCCTTTGTGTCTCGGATGGAGTGACGACGATGGAAAATCGTGGAAGCACAGAATCCTGGAGGAGGGTGATGGATATTGCATGACGAACAACAGTGAACAGAAGCTGAATCGAGAATTGAGTTACCCGAGTATGGTTTTGGGAGAGGATGGAGTGGTACACATTGCCTTCACATTCTGGAGGCAAGGGATAAAGTATGTGCAGCTGAGTCCAGATGTGGTGAACAGCTTATAGGTAGATCACTCAATGATGGGTTGTTAATCATGGTTGCTCACGCTTGAACGCCGGTCACCAAGCAAGCACTGCTCCAGGTTGTGTCATTTAGCTTCGTTAGCATCGCGGAAGGACAGGCGGATTCTGGAAAGGGTAACTTTTGACCTGCGGCCAACATCGAATCACCTGCAGCGATCTTGTGGCCTTCGCATTGTGACTCGTTCAGAGCATTGTTTCGTTCGTTGCAGTGAGCTTACATGTGCCTATTGCCTGCGCATTGCTCGCCTTATCGCCGTCGAGGTAAAATCATAAGCATTGCCAGACGTGAGCTACCTCTAAGCATCAAAGTGTGGCGCCAAACCCAGACACGCATCGCTGGCGAACACCTCGCTGCAATCCACCTTCCGTCTATTAGATTATCACCCGTGTCACTCTTGTGCAAGGGACATGAAAGCGCGATCTTTGCACTTCAGCCTCCAGCAAGGGGAAGCGCCGGTTATTCGCCTCATGGCTTTTAATCGACTACACCTCAGCTTGCTTGCTCCGACTCCTTTCAAGGTGGACTCGACGGGCCCGATGCGTTATTGGTATTGTTCATGCTGATGGAGTCCAAATGGTTGCTCGCGATTTACTATGTACCTGTATGCCTACATCGATGCCTTGAACACGAACGCTCTTTTTGAAGAAACGCATGCCCAGGCACCGCTCTACTTCTCGTGACTGGGGTCGCCCGCTGTCGCGATGGCCATGGAGTCCGGATCAGCATCATCTCCTTCGCTCTCCTCATCTTCCAGCACTTGATTTTCCCCGCGGGCCCTGAGCGAGAGTTCACAAGCGCTTTTGATCTCTTGCGCACAGCTTTGTTGAAAGGCAACTTGTAGTCTTAGTTTCTCGTGGCTGCAGTGAAGTGCATGTTCTTGAAGGAAAAATTAAGGTCGGTCAGAACACCTCGTTCTAGCATGATATGCTCGGCGTACTCGTTCACTCCGTAGGAGAAGGGGAACAGGGTGGTGCAGTCAGTCGGCTCGATCCGGTATTGACTCGCAACATCGAAGAAGCCGTGGTTCTTGCGTGAGTCGTTCATGAGGTGATGGCTCCAGCCGGCGCCGCATTTACCGATTTCCTTTTCGAAAAAGAAATACATGGTGAAATGCAACATGACTTCGGGCTCTTGCATCATTGCCTCCCAACACCTGTTTCGTCCGCCGCTGTTGCCCATGGAGTTGAAGTCCCAATGAAAAGTGCATACCGGTCTGGACAGTCGATGTGATAGGCAGCATTCGCAAGGCTCTTGAGTGGCTTGATGTAGTGGACCTGTACAAAACGAACTCTGCACTGCAGCCGTGTTCGAGAATGTCTCTGCTGTATTGCTCGATCATCTCGTGGTGACTCTGTTCAAAGTCAAACCTGAATGCATACTGCATGAGGCAATCAGGCTGGTTTCCATGACCGCGGCAGTTTCCCACACGAGTGCATTGCGTCCGGGCATTATTGATGTTCCTCAGCTCGTATAGAGCATGTAATGTGTTGATGCAGGAGGTCTGACTGTCCAAATGCGAATATTCTGGCTTGCCACTGACACTGAGCCTCGCAAGCATTTCGCCAGTAAGTCGTCCGAGCCAGACTTGAAGGACGAAATGGACCTGGAACTCGCCGTGGCAGGCGTTGCAACCGTCCCGTGGACATTTGTGGCCAGGTGGAAGCACGAAGACCTTGCCACTGATGCCGGCATAATCCGAGTACCTGACGTAGGGGTACAGGTCGCTCAGCGGCGAAAGAACGTATCCATCAAGGCAGCCGACTTCGTCAAGCCAATACTCGACAGCCTCACGTCGGAAAGGACCACGGTACCACAAGCGGCGAACGATTTCGAATGCCCGAAGCCCACACATGTACATGAAGTCGCGGTCGCCAAGCAACGCTATCTTGCACACTGTCTCTGGGTCTTTGTGTCGGTATGCGCTCATGTACTCTTCGGCGCGTTCAACCGCAGTCGCCCACACCCGGTTGTGAGTCGGACCAAACGGGCATGTCGGATATGCAGTTTTTGTGGGTATGTTTCCATCGACGAGTGGGTTTGTCTGGCACATCCATGCAAGTTGGAGGACATCTGGCAAGTCTTTGAACCAATCTTGTTGCTGGAATGCACACACATATTTTTCCTCGTTGCAGTGCTTGCATATCTTGTCGCTGGACGAGAGGAGAGCTCTCATGCCGATCCACTTGCGGAGAGCAAAATGGAAGCTCGAGAAATGCACAAGTTGCGAGATCTCTCGCAGACTTGCTCCCACAACTACGCCGCTTGTCGAGACGGAGCGCCTTAGCTACGCTGCATAATGCAGAGATACGAGGATCGGAAGGGCACTCGACTTCCCCGGGCCGAGTAGTACGCAGTGTTCGTAGTTCCTGTTTCGCAAGGTCTCCAACTGATGCGGTATGGTTTAGTGCGATGTGGCACCGAACGCGATACAAGAAGGGATACCTCCGTATTTGACAGCATCGGCTTTCAGCACATCGATCTGCTGTCGGAATTCATCGAACGACGAGGATGCGCCATTGGCTGAATATTGCTGGAACAGACCTCGTACGCCATTCGTGATGTAGGCGCACCGGCGGATCTGTTCGGCTACACCAGGAGCCATTGAATGGATGTCGAGGTTGCGGAAGACAAGTGACGCTGTGTCCGAGCTGAGCACGGAGATTGATGAGAAGGGTGACGAATAAGTACCCGAGCACGAGAATTGCTGAGAAAGAAGTGAAGGGCTCGGAAATGAAGGCGGAGAGGTGCTGGTGTTGGTGGCATGTCGATTTCTGTAACTGTAAGCAGGCAGAAGTTTCGAAACGGAAGCCACTACGTGTCACTCACGCGTGTTCTTCACCCTCTTTTTCTCTGATTCACGATCATGCCTGCGATGCCGCACGTCTCCCATGATGTCTGGACGCCTACACACATGGCCGCCGCATCTTGCCTTCAGTTCTTTCTCGTGAACTCCAGCATGTTACGATGGATCGCAAGACTACACCCATGGCGACCGCATCTTGTCTTCAGTTCTCTCCCGCATTCTCCAGCATGTTACGATGGATCGCAAGACCACACACCTGTTTCATGCTGCTCTTCTTTCTGCTTGTACTTGTCGTACTGTTATTCAAGCTGCCGAGCATGCTACGATGGATAGCAAGAGCACACGCATCTCGAACACTGCTCTGCTACTTTTGGCTCGTACTGATTCTGCTGCTCCTCGGGCTGCCGAGTATGCTACGATGGATAGCAAGACCACACGCATGCCGACCGCATCTGATCTACCGCATGGAGCAAGTGACAGTGAGTGTGGTGCAGTCGTGGAAGATATGCGTTGAACAGAGCGGCGACTATGTACTCACTGTCCCGAACGGCAACCACAAGGCGCCGTCACAAGGAGCTCAATGCTTCCGATCAGGGCTGCTCGCTATTCTTCGCATCGCATTTCGTTGCCAAGAGACTTTCGGTGCTAGTGAGTGGCATTAGGCCACGTTGTTGCTTGTTCTTGAGAATTTGAGATTCTGTTGCGACAATTTGAGGGCTCTGCCAATTCTTCCATCCTCTGCCTTCGATTCGCAAAAGCGGATCCTATATCTCCGATATCATTGAAGGCTCTCAGCTGTCCGGTTTGGCCTTGGGCAAGACTGCGCCGCAGAGCACTATTGGAAACACCATTATCTTCCGCCATTGGCTTTAGGCATGTAGTCTTCAATATAATCCCTGAAAGCCTGTTCCAGCTCAACATCCTCATCAAAACCCAGCTCTCTCGCTCTCGTGGTGTTGAAGTTGGCCGGCCATGATCCTACAATACTAGAAACCTTCTCGTCGTGTCTTTCTTGCACCAAGTCCACAGCCTTGTCTCCGCCCACGACGCGAAGGCCATTCAACATCTCCTCTATTGAGATGGTCTTCCCGGGCAGATTGACAATCCGACTTGCTCCCTGAAACTTGGTCTCCGGAATGTCTTTTGCTTTTACCAGATTCCGTATCACAGTCCGAGACGAACAGACCCAGGCCTTCAAATCTCTGCTTACAGGAAGTGTACTTCTCTCTCCATTGAGTGGCTCGCGGATGATCCCAGAGAAGAATGAAGAGGCAGCACCAGTGGGCTTTCCAGGTCGAACGATAATGGTTGGTAGACGAACGATCCTGGCATCGAGGAGGCCGCGGCGAGAGAAGTCGTTAAGAAGAATCTCTGTAATGGATTTCTCTGCTCCATACGATGATTGCGGGAGAGGCATTGTATTCTCGGTCACAACTTCGTTCTCCTTGGCGGGCCCAAAAACAGCGAGACTGGAAGGAAAGACTACTCGAATCGGCTTAGAGCGTTGATCTTGCTGTTTGCGGATCGCATCTGTGATGAATCGCATAGAGTCGATATTAACACGAAGCCCTAGTTCCAGATCTGCTTCGGCTTGGCCGGACATGATCCCGTGTAGCAAATAAATCGTGGTGACCTCGGGCGTGATCAGTCGCGAGCAGGTTTCCGGGTCAGTCAGGTCGGCCGCAAAGGTTTCGATCTCCAGGGCGTGCTTTTGCCGCTGGGAATCTTTGGCGGCATCACGTCTGTTAGGGTAATTCTTCGAACGGTCTTGTCGTAGAGAAGCGAAGTAGCGAGGGCTTGACCGATGAACCCGCCAGCGCCAGTGATCACTATGTGGTCGGTCATTGTTGCTCTGTGAAGTCGGTGGCAGTGCTAAGAATGATGCAGCTGCTTGTCGTTGTGGGCAGAGGGATGAGAGGAATCCTATCCGTCGATGTGTTGATGATCTAGCGAGTGCATATGTGTGCATACATGGCCAGCTGGGCAGTTCGGTTTCGCATACACCCCAGCTCCGGTACACATGACGAGCTTCAGTTTGCTCCGATCCAGTCGCTGGAACCGGAGTAATCCAGCCTTGGGCACGCGAAGCCACTTCCGACTCTAGCGCGGAGGATCTTTCCGAGCTGCGGAAGAGCCAAGTCCGTTGTCTCAAGTCGTCAACAGAGGAGAAGAGCAGGTCGCTGGCAAGTTTTGAAAGAACCCAAGAATATGAAGATGACCAAGAATGTGCGAATCAGTCACTCGCTTTTCTACATAGCCTGCACTGCCAGTGGCTGATATAGCTCTTCGAGATGCTTCATGTCTGCTACGGTCAAGCTCACACTCAGGGCCTCAGAGGCGGCCTTGATGCGCGAGATACTGTTCAGCCCAACTATGGGACAAGCTCCCTTGTGCAGAAGCCATGCCAGTGAGAGATCTGACATCGTGCAGCCTTTATCTCTCGCCATCGCTTCGACTCTGTTGACAATCGTTGAATTTTGATCGCCTTGAAACCACTTCTTCGTCTTCGCGTCTTTTGCACTTCGGTCCGTCTGTTCTGAATGCGGTCGACTCAACAAGCCCCTTGCGAGTGGAGACCAAGGAATGAGGCCTATCCCTTCCGCTTCACAAAATCGTGTCATCTCCCGCTCTTCTTCGCGGTAGAGCAGATTGTACAGCCCGGACATGCTGGTAAAAGTAGTCCACTTGTTCATTTTCGCAGTGTATTGTAAGCGAGCAAACTGCCAGCAGTACATGCTTGAGGCACCGAGGTAGTGAATTTTGCCCATCTGTACCAGATCATGTAGGGCCCGCATGATTTCTTCTGGGCTTGTGTCCACATCAAGGCGATGCAGCTGTAAGACGTCGATATAGGACGTGCCGAGCCGTCGCAGAGAGCCTTCCACTGCATCGAATATGTGCTTGCGGCTGAGTCCCATTTGATTGACGAGAGGTCCATCATTGAGTGCTGGCTGGGGCCGACGAGTTGGCTCGTCTTCTAGGACAGGGTAGTAGAGCTTTGTCATGATCACCACTTTGCTGCGTGGAATGTTGTACTTCTTCAGAGCTTTGCCAATGATGGTTTCCGACCAACCATTGGAGTAGGTGTTCGCGGTTTCCCAGGTGTT
Source organism: Cercospora nicotianae (assembly GCA_029490675.1). Lineage (NCBI taxonomy): Eukaryota > Fungi > Ascomycota > Dothideomycetes > Mycosphaerellales > Mycosphaerellaceae > Cercospora > Cercospora nicotianae. Next base: position 2,901,858 of record JANQAT010000007.1, on the reverse strand, counting down.
GATGCCAGAGTCGTACGCTTGCTTCAGGAGCGGTAGAGCCTCTTCCTCAGGCAGGACCCAAGGACTGCCTTCCCAGTCCGGATTACCAAAGGTCATGCAACCCAGGATTAAGCGCGATACCCTGAGGCCACTATTCCCCAATCTCTGATACTGCATCGGCGGCGGTAGATTTTGACCCTGCTCCGGTTTCGCCCAACCTGCTACCAGATCTCGAAGTGTATCCCGCTCACCAACGTTTCCAGGAAATACGACGTACGGAAGGTCAGGAAATTTGCATGTCTGTTCAGCGCATTGCCAGAGAGGCACTCCAGGCGCAGCTTGACCACGGATCTTGGCACGCTTGAACATGAGACCAGTGGTGGCGGCATCGGAGCTGGTGATGCCACCCTTAGCGATTATGTATCGTGGTCGTGGGATCAAGAAGCGGAGGAAGGATACAAGAGCTGCTGCGACAACATTGCCTATCTTCAAGCTGGAAAGTTCATCACTGCCAGTGATCAGTTTGCGGCTTGTCATAAGAAGCACATCTTGGCCCCGAGAAATATGGTCACCGGCTCTGTTCGCAGCAGCAAGCACAACAGTAGAGGTTGACTCAGACTCGTGCAATAAGGCGGCGGCATCGAGTTCTATGGTGATCAATTTGGTACCTCGGCCTTGGATCAGAGATTCGAGCTGCTCAGTAGTCTTGGGCACGTAAGAACCAGCTATGATCAGGCCGCCGGGCGCAGATGGTGACATATTCATGCTGAGCTCTTGTGGCTTCAGTGGCGGGATTTGCTGAATCCCGAGGCGCGATGATACGAATGCTGCGCCAGTGCGATAGATGAATGTTCTTCCGGTTGCACGAGCTCGGAGTAGTCCAGAAACGAATATGTCCAGATCGGCAGTGACCGCAGCATTGACGATGACCACTGAGCGTCGTCCGACTGAGAGTAGCTTGGCCTCTACCGCATCGGCTCCTCCTAGCCGGATATCATGAAGCGAGATGGAATGAATACGCTCGCTCACAATCGCGCCCTCGACTTCTCTCGAATGTACTCTCGCAGATTGGATTGCGTATATCCAAAAGTCGCATCCCTGGCGAAGGGCGTCTGCGCTGCGGGAATGAGCTGTCCATTCGGACTGGCGACATAATGCACATCATCAATGGTCAAGCGGCCGCCTTGCTCGAAGAATGGCGCGAGAATCCATACATCTGCCTCGCCAAGCACTTCCTCTGCAGCCTCTGGCTCGTCCGGAAAATGGCCTCGCAATGTCGAATCGCCTCTTAAGACGACTTCAAACTCCTTTCCCGCGCTGGCGGCGGCATTCTTGACGGCCTGGCATATTTCTCGGATGAGCTGGCGCGCTTTGATGGGCGGCAGAGCGCGAGAATTCGTGAGGATGAAAAAAGCCGGCGCAGTTGGACTGGAACTCGCGCAATAGGGTGTCCCCGTCCCAGACGGTCAACACGTTGACATTGTGGCAGGTTTGGGTACCAGTCGGGTCGTCATCGAGAATTACGAGAACCGGCTGTTGTGATGGCACTCGTGTCGAGGTTGCCGATGCTGGCAGCGAAGGGAGACGAGCCAACACTTCTGCTTTCGACACAGCACGAACTTCCTCCTGAACATTCATCTCGATATCGCCCATTGCTGCAGTCTCTTGCCCTCATACTACACACTACTACAGCATCCAGATGTATGCTCTGCGTATCCGCCCTTCTCGTCGCTGCGAGATCTCCATCGCTGTGTTGCCGATGCGCCCATGAGGCATCGGAGAGAGCCCTCCGGTCTGCGGCATGCCTCCGACCGATGATGCACGACAATTCGACCGCTGCGCCCAGCACTGTATTCCTCCAACATCGGCTTTTGGCCCAGAGCCCGTATGATGCCACGAGCAAAATGTAAGAGCAGTGTAAAAACGACAGTCAGGTAGGCAAGAGGCTACATTTCATCAGTCCTTCACTCGAGCACTTTTCCGCATTCCACATTTCCGCCCACTATACCAGCTTCTCGCAGCAACCATGAGCAGGTCTCCGATATCCTTCGAGGACGTGCGTGAACAAAAGAGAGAAGGAATGAACCCGGATACCAGCACCATCGCCCCACGGGAAGAGCACTCCCTCGAACGAGTCAATCAACTATTACCAGAAGCTGGCGGGAAACCAGACCTTTGCAGCTTGATCTCTGTGCACGACTTCGAAGATGTCGCTCGCAACGCTTTGGCACCCAAAACATGGGCTTTCTACTCGTCTGCAGCTACCGATCTTGTCTCACATCAGGCCAATCTCATGTGCCATCGAAAGTTGTTGCTGCGCCCACGCGTCCTTCGCGATGTAAGGCAGGTGAAGACGAAGCGCAAGATCCTCGGCCACGAATCCAGCATACCAGTGTTCTTCAGTCCAGCTGCGATGGCCAAATTAGCGCATCCCGAGGGCGAGATCGCTGTAGCGAGAGCCTGTGGGAATCAAGGGATTGTCCAGATTGTATGTCGTCAACACAATCCGCCATCTTGAATGATGCTAACAAAGGCGTTGTAGGTATCAAGCAACGCTTCCTACCCTCGCCGACATCGTCTCCGCAGGCTCACCCGACCAACACTTTTGGCTGCAACTGTATGTCAACTCTGAACGACACAAGACCGAGCAACTGCTGCACCACGCTCGAGAACTTGGCGTCAAAGCTGTCGTGGTCACCGTCGATGCTCCTGTCCCAGGCAAGCGCGAAGCGGATGAGCGGATAGCAGCAGAGAATGTTGCGGCAGCTATCAGTGGTGCAGTGGCTACGAATGACAAGAAAGGAGGAGGTCTGGGTCGAGTGATGGCAAAATACATTGATGCGTCGCTGAACTGGGAGGACCTCGCTTGGATCAGGCGAGTCTCTGGACTCCCGGTTGTCTTGAAAGGCATTCAGACTGCGAGCGATGCACAGAAAGCAGCGGACTATGGCGTGGACGCAATCTTGCTCAGCAATCACGGCGGGAGATCTCTCGACACGACACAGCCTGCGATGGTGACCCTGCTTGAGATGCACAAGTGTTGTCCGGACGTGTTCCAGAAATTGGAGGTCTACGTCGATGGGGGCTTCACTCGCGGCACAGACGTTCTCAAGGCTGTAGCACTGGGTGCCACGGCTGTTGGGATTGGGAGGCCTTGGCTATATAGCTTGTGTTACGGGCAGGAGGGTGTAGAACACCTGATTGATATCGTGAAAGACGAGCTCGAGACGTCGATGAAGTTGAGCGGCATCACGGACATCGATGAGGCATCCCCGGGAATGGTGAACACATCGATGCTGGAGCCTTTGATCCGTGAGTCGGACAGCCATCCTTGGATCAAATGGAAGCCGACCGCGAGATTGTAGATGTGGTGATTAATGCTTCTTATCCATAGAATTGATCGTGATAGAGTAACTAATGAGACGGTCTTTCGGGATTTGACATGTTTACCTACAGTAATCCCAATAAAGAAGGCAGGAGTGTGTGGCTGAAGTTCGGCAGAACACCTCCGCACTTCTCTCCACTTCCAAGGCCGAGAGACTACATCGCGACATCTCCATCGACCTCGCCAACATCAGACTCTGTGCTGCTCCGTCGGATGGAGGCGAGACGTGTCCAAAATGTCGTCAAACGCAAAGCGCAAGCACAGCGAGATTGCGAACCTGGATGATGAACGGCCAGAGCCGAGCAAGCGCCTGGCAGCCGCATGCACCGCATGCAGAAGACAGAAAATCAAGTGCGACATGATCAATGAAGAGCCGCCGTGTTCGCGATGCCAAAGACGCGGTATTACCTGTGTTCTCCATACCGCGGTACGACATCCAATGGCGGACGCTAAGCAGGTCGGGCTGATGGGCAGAGACCTGGCGAACATCCACGCCACTTTGGAAAAGATATGTCAACACCTGAATCTCGAACTGCCGAGACCTTTGGCGACAGAGCAGCAGAGCGACTCAGGTGCCCGAGCTACCGCCAAAGCGGGTGAAGAAGATGATGATGATCCAGAAGACACATGTGAGCTGTCGCCACCGGCATCGCCTTCTACAGCCCACGCCCCAATGGACATGTACTTGACAAGCACACAAGAGCCTTCATTGGGTGTAAATAGCCCTCGCAGGCTTCGTCGCAGAGGAAGCGAACGAGTCGACATGATCAGCAAAGGCCTGATCTCTCTGGAAGACGCAGAGACGTTGGTGCAAAAGTACCTTGAGCATCTGGACCCGTTCGTGTACGGAATCACAGGCGGATACAAGGATGCGACGCACGTTCGTCGAGCATCACCAGCCCTATTGGCCGCGATGTGCACCGTTGCTGCGTTTCACGATCCTACTAACAAGCATCTGTTCGAAATTTGCAATCGAGAGTACAGATCAATCATCTCGAGCTCGCTGTTCGAAAAACGAGACTTGAAGTTCGTGGAAGCGTTGTGTATTGGAGCATTCTGGCTGCCAGATGCATCGCGAATTTTGCTCAATGATGCCATCCGCAGGGCCAAAGATCTCAAGCTCCACCGAAATTTTCTGAGACTCACGGAACCAGCACTGCTGGCAGCCACCTCGCCGGGCTCAGTGGTGGACATCACTGAGATCAGAGAAAGAGTCCGCCTTTGGTACTTGCTTTACATCTGCGACCAACACTTGTCCATATTGCATAATAGGGATCGGATTCTGCGACAGGAAAAGGAAGCCGTTGAGAACAGAGAGCTCTTTATCGCAGGCGGAGAGCCTGTCACAGCCCAAGACGTTCGGGTCATGTCCCAAGTCTGCTTGCTGGTAATTATGGGCCAGGTCAGAGACGTCTTCGGAAGCGAGTCTATCAAGCCTGTGTCAAGGACCTTGACTGTGCAATTAGCACACTTCGCTCGAGAACTGGATGCTTGGTATGCCAGATGGTCTTCCATATTCGGTGCGTGTTCACACTTTTCTACTTCAGGAGACCACGTTACTGACCAGCATTCTGTAGAACCTGATAAGCATATTGGATCTTTCCCTCTGTCTGGCCTCACCGTTCACTGGCAATTTGCCAAACTCTATCTCGGTCATCATGTCTTTCGCGGGATCGAGAACGACCCAATCCCGACACACTTTCTCACCGCCGCGACTACAGCACGCGATGCTGCAATTACAATCTTTACGATGGTTGCCGAAGACGAATCCTTTCGCAACCATCTAAACGGCATGCCAATATACTTCCATGTCATGATCTCCTTCGCCGGACAGTTCCTGATGGGGATTTGCCTGAAGTATGGACAGCAACTCGGCATCGATGTGGAAGGAGAATTTCGGCGCATCAGTGCTGCACTCGCAGTGTTCGCTCGCACACCAGCATTACCTTCACATCCGATCTCGCGCATGACCGCCGGATTGACAAGGAAGTTGAACGAATGCGCAGCTGCTTTGGGGATAACATCGATCTTGACCGAAAGTCCCTTCGCACACAACCAAGACCTCTTGGCAAGCAGGGCAGACCTGGCCGCGGCAAATGCCAACGGAAACAACATTCACAGCACAGTGTTCGATCTTCAAGCTGCAAACGGGTTGCCGGAAGACTTCTTGTACGCTGGCTTTGGAGATATGACGTTTCCTGATACTCAGTTCCACTATACGACTTGAGACAGGTCTCACTACGCTACATTTGCATCTGGATCGTCATGGAAGATAGTTACGCCCCAATCTGGGCGATTAAAGCGCTTGCCTTGCTTTCTTGCCAGCTCGTCGATAGCCTGCATCTCGGCTGGGCTTGGCACAAAGTTGTCCTTCAGGTTCGCAGCGATTCGCTTCGGGCTGATGGACTTGGGAATCACGGACCAACCCTTTGCGATACCCCAGGAAAGCATTACATTACCCGTTGCGACGCCTCTCTTCTCGGCAATCTGGACAATGACGGGCTCCTCATGCAAGGTGCTCCCTGTGCCACCTAAGGGCCCGAAAGCTGTTTGGTGAATACCATTCGACGAACAGAACGTGTGTAACTTGTCCTGTGGGAGAAGAGGTTGAATCTCTGTCTGGTTGACAGCTGGCACAACCTTCGCTGTTTCAAGCAGCTTTTCGAGATTCACAGTGGAGAAATTCGCAACGCCAATCGCACGGACTTTGCCCGTTTCCAGCAGCTTCTCCATTTCCCTCCAAGTATCTCGGAAGTCCCAGCCTTCGACGTGGACTTTGCGATCTTCTTTTCCGTACTCTGCTCCTGTGTCTGGGCTCAATGTGACAGGCCAGTGCATGAGGTAGAGATCGACATAGTCCAATCCGAGATCTTGAAGAGATTTGTCTAAGGCTTGCTGTACACGCTGGTGATCTGAAGACCAAAGCTTCGTGGTGACGAAAAACTCTGATCGATCGATTGGGGCATTCTTGAAGACTTCACCGATCTCCGCTTCATTGAAGTATAATGGCGCGCAGTCGAAGTGGCGATATCCTGCTGCAAACGCCTCTTTTACAGCTTTTGCTGCATCGCCAGGGGCAGCTTTCCAAGTACCGAATCCGACAGCAGGAATTTTGGCACCTGTGTTGAGTGTGAAATGGCTTCGAACAGATTGCTGCCCGACAGAATGCCCATTCGTTCCATTGCTGAGCTTAGAGGCTGGCGGAGGCCGAGAGATCATATCGGGAAGAGTTTGCTCGAGCTCAGCCAAAGGTTGCATCGTGGCGATCGTCGACTCTTGAAGTGCTTTACCAGCTGGCTGATACGGCTTTCTTGTGCTGAATGATGCATGGTTCGAGAGACCAGCTACCGGACCAGCGAAATACGCTGTGCCAAATTTGGTTGCTGCAAGACCTTTCTTACAAGCGCCCTCGGCCAGCGCGACTTTCCCTTGAAGCTCTCTCGCTTCCTCGATCTTGCCTTCCTGCCATAGCGAATAGAGTTTCGACACCGATTTTGGAAACACATTGCCGATTCCCGTTACACAGCCAATACCGCCGCCGATCAAGCAGGGTAGAAGCCAATCCGATTGTCCAGAGAAGACCGCGAACTCTGAAGGCTTGAGTTTCGCAGTAAGTGAGGTCACTTTACCAGCATTGGCACAAGTGAGCTTCACGCCAACGATATTGGGATGTGGCGCCAACTGCGAAAGAATGTCGACACTGAGGTCAATGCCTGATGTGACGCCTGGAAAGTTGTAACAAATTATCGGGATCCTCGAATTATTCGCCACCTCGTGATAAAACTCTACGATTGCATCATCCGTTATCGCTTTGGGCCAATAACTCGGAGGTAACAAAAGACCAAAATCCGCTCCGGCTGCCGCTGCATCTTCCGCGAGTCGTATGGATTCATTCGTGGACTGTCCACTGATGCCAGCAGCTAGAGGAAAATCCGGAACACCAAGATTGATTGCTGCTTTTCGAGCTGTGCGGGTGATTTCTATTCTTTCTTCTCGAGATAGTAATGCTGCTTCGGCAGTGGAGCCTTGGAGCACGAGGCCATTCACGCCGCCTTTGATGAGGTGGCAGAAGTATGTGTAGCTTGCTTCGAGGTCGATTTCCTGGCGAGGTGTGTCTTTGTATAATGAGATGACGGGACACCAAACGCCGGCTGGGACGGCGGGTGACATTGTGGAAGGCGATTGCTGGAAGTGTGGCATCTTCGCTAAAGTTCTGGGATGGATCAGATGTCTGTCCGGCCAGAGAGCATTTCAGAGCAACGAGACGATGTCAGAATAAAGTGAGCCAATGCGGATTACTAGAGCAATTCCGCGCGGCGAGGCTGGTGCCGGCCTTCTTCCTGGCATCGGTGGACCTTTGGTTTCGTGGATAGAGAGCCCGGCGGGCATCCCGACTTTTTGATTACCGTCGGAGGAAGCCTTCCGAGGTCTGTCCTGAGCAGTTCGGGTTGCCTTCATTGTGACAACAGGTCCATTGCACTGGCGAATATGGATGAACGTGTCCATGGATCAAGGCGTCTCTGGATAGCTTGCCACTGAACTAGGCTTAGTCTCGTAAAACTTCAGCACGACGAATGCGCATTCCAGTGCATATTGATGGACACCCAAAGTGCGGCGAGTATGGAACTTCCTGAGGCGTGATATTTGAGCATGGTCATCAGTACGTATCTCACTTTGCCAGCAAATGCAGGCCATCGAACTCTCCACGGTTCTTCGATACGCACTCGTGGAGAACTCGTCGCATTCTTGTTGCGACGGAATGATCGACGTACAGCAAGCTTCTGGATAGCGAATGCCGGATCCCAAGGTATTCGAATCGCGCGAGAGCGGACCAACAGCCTGTTCAGCTGAGAAAGACTAAAGACATGGGAGCCTTTCGGTTCCGTGAGGTATCGAAAGGCCCGACATGGACCTATTCCTCGGCATATAACCATTGTGAAAATTAATGGATCTGCAATGAGCGTGCGCTACAGTGAGATGCCTTCCGAGACTGCTTTCTCTGGCATGTGATCAGCCCCGTCAGACCCGAGCTCTCTCGATTGACCATGCTCTTGAAAACTCGGCGACGTTTGCTCAAGATCTTCTTTACTATTGGTGGCTCTCAGCGTGCACTTTCGTCTGCGAGGTGAAGCCGATGCTGCTGTTTCGAGGGGCGTCGTGGCTTGAGCTGAGTACTTGAAGCTGGCTTTCAGAATTGAACGTGGCTTTACTTATCGTCAACTTATGTTTTTCAAAGATGCAGATGGCAACTCTCCATGACAGTCTATGGTAGCAGTGCGCCTAACGTATTCGAACGCCGATTTGGATGGAGAGAATCGGTCCGTGATCGTTTCCGATTCCTTGCGCGGCCAGACATCATCCGTCTCCGAGCCGGGCATGTCTTCGGCCCTAGGGTTTGCCGTCACTATGTGCAAGCCTAACCCGTGAGCAAACCAAACAAGCTTCTCCTGATAGCTTCTGGAAGCCAAGCTGAGTTCATCTGTCCGTTGATGTTCCGTTAGAGGAGATAACGTCGCTTACCATCAGACCATCTGCATCATCGGATCTGCGATGCTTCTCAGCAAAACAAGAAGCCCTTTGACTTATGTTCTGCCCAGCACTGGAACGAGACCAGGCATTACGTACGAAGCTGCCTGAAGGCCAGAATCTCCATATCGCACAACGAGCTCAGCCTCGGGGGACGCGTCTAATGTGGTTTGTGCGAGGAGCAGAAATAGCAACCCTTGGAACTCCACCACGTGTTTCATGCTGCGGCCGCAGTCCCGATTCATCCTACAAAGTTTTCTAAAATGGGAGATTTTGGCTTTCCACCCGTGCACAAAGCTACTTCTCGATCTAACACAAGCTAATTGTACTAGCTTAGGGCTGAAGACCAGTGGACTAGAACTGGTCTTATTGGCGCAGTAAAATAAGTGAGAAGCCACAAGATGAGTGAACGTCTATGTTTTCGAGCTCATATATAGCAATCTCGATAATGTTCATCTTGCGCAAGTGCATGAAATGGAAAGATGTACCTGGCGTAGCAGTGCTGGAATGTATGCACCCTAGCACAATTGACCTGACGGCGTCAACTTCGTTGTTCTAGGATTGGAGTGTTGTGGATTTTCTCCCTATTCTTCCAGTCCGCTGCTTGGCATTTTCTCGTATTGCTCGTCCTTGTAGCTGATGGCGGGCTGTCAAAGCGGCTCAAAGTCGTAACAATGATCTCGCTATGAGATAGTGTGTCGATCGCTCCCGTATTTTGCACATGAAACAGTCTAATCGCTGTTGTGCCTTGCGCGTACGTGCCAAGGATCCGTAGTAGACTGAGACACAGGATACAGTAGATTTATATGACTCTTTCGAAGCGTCACTTTCTACTTTCCAATAAACCACCATCACAAAGCATCTGTACACATACGACATCACTGTTCGTACCATCTCTTTACATCCGAATTTCAGCTTCCTACTGACTCCTTTGAAGCATCGAATCCTTACCAAGAAAACAAGATGCAATTCAACGCAATCATCGCTCTGGCAATTGCCACAATCTCAGCAACCCCAACTCTGGCCGAGCAGGTGAGTGCAGCCATTCATGTTGTATCCGCAGACTCTAACCGGCGAAGGTTAAATGCTGGTACGATTTGGATTGCCCAAATGGCTTCTACTGCGGCGAGGGCAACATTTGCGCGGATGCTGTACAGGGTAATGCCAACAGACAGCCAGGTCTCTGCTTGTTCGATCATGACTGCATCGTCCAGGATGCTAAAGTGGTCAACTTTTGCTGGGACGGTTCTTGCACAGACCCTGCGTCCGCCAACGCCGTGGCTGCTGGCGTGCCTCTTACTCCTCCAGAGCAAAACTAAGTCTTGAGATGTCAGGGTCCTCTTGTTCAGCAAGGCAAATTGCGCAATTATTTGAAAGGTGCTATGCCGTGATTCAGTATGCCAGATGAGATACAATCATATAGAGGGTGCTAAATGGCTAGCTACCACCGTCTAACCACGACATGACCTCCTGCGACAAACTCCACGTTGACAATCATGTCCTGTCCACTCTCTCCGTTACCGTTGCGGCCGAGCCCTTAGTATCGGCATGCGACTCTTCGAAGTCTATCGTTTTCTCCATCATAGTATCTTGAACGTCTCTTCGCACCTTATCCTCCTCTTTTGGGTACGCAAATTTCCACATCATCCACAGAGGATGTTGGAAGAGGTCATCCATGGATTCGATGGATCTGCCCTGTAGCTTTGTCAGTAATTGTTGTGGTCAAGCTAGAAGGAAAAGAGCTCTGCCTACCTTGGTCTCTGGCAAACACAGCCATACGAAGCCGACTCCGAGGTAGGTCAAGACCGCGTACATCAGGAAGATGCCCCAGCCCATCGTTGTGATCATGTTTGGCGTTGCACGCGTGATGCCTGATTCAGCTTTCAGTAGACATTTGTAAACACATGTGAAGCGATCTTACCATAGTTCACGATCCAATTTGTGAAGAAGCAGAAGGACATGCAGAAGGAGCGCTAAAAAAGGGTCAGTGAACAACGAAAGCGAGTTGATATCCCCAGGGACTTACAATGCGAGCAGGGAAGATCTCTGCAGCAACCACATAGCATGCTACCGAGTGTCCGAATGACCAGCCAAAAGCGTAGAGGTAGATGGCAATGATCCCAACGATGCCTCCAGCTGGAGTACCACCAGTGACGGTCTCTGGATCCGGACCGAACCTGACGTAGAGTGCTAGGTAAAGCATGCAAGAGGCCTGGATGGTCGCGCCCACAATGAGCGGAAGACGGCGTCCGACGTGCTCAACCAGGTAGCCGACGTAGAAGATGGTGGTCACAAATTTGACAACACCATACACACCGGTCGTGAGAAGCGAATTGCCGTCGCTGACGCCAATGATCTGGAAAATGCGGGGAGCGAAGTACTACACGATATCAGTCAGTTGGACCAAGTTACCAGATCAATTTCTCTCACATTAAGCGAATCGGTTCCTGTCAGCTTGTGGAACAGGAAGAGCATGACCGCTAGGAAAAATCGCTGGAAGTTGCTGGGAATCGTAAAGATGTCTTTCAGAATCTGCCAGTAACTGTTCCCAGCATGGATCTCCTGTTCCGCTGCAATCTGGTTGTACGTCTCGTTATATTCGAGTTGGACGTAAGGATGATCGGCAGGAAGTCCTCTGAGCTTGCTCAGATTGGCCAGTCCTCTTTCATTCTTCCCAACACGAATGAGGTACCGCGGCGTCTCGAGGAGAAACGGCACCATCAAGCACATGAATCCACCTGGAATAAGCTGAATGGACATCGCAGTCTGCCATTGGGAAGTGTTGTATTCGATATTGGGTCCAGACCACAAGGAAACTCCATAATTGACCCAAAAGGCAATCATTAAGGCGACAATGATGCAGAGATTATACGTGCATACCATTGAACCTCGAACAGACCGTGGAGCGTTCTCTGATAGGAACTGCGGTACCAACATGCTGCAACTGCCGACCCCCAAGCCGCCAATAAATCTTCCAGCGAGCAAGACATCAAAGTTTGGGACCATCTGTAGTGCAGCTCCGAGCATGAAAACAAGCCCGTAAGTGAAGACTGACCACTTCCGGCCTAGGTAATCCGAAGATGGAGCAGCCATCAGAGCCCCAAGAGAACCACCTGCTGCGAGCATGGCTGCGATGGTGCCCTTCTTGTCGTCGCGCTGCTGCTGAGTATCGTCGACCAAGCCGAAAGACCGCTCGAAAGAGGGAAGCTCCATGATTCCGCCGATGTTGCCTTGATCGAAGCCGTAGAACATTCCTGCCCACGCCACTGCTACCAGAAGGTAGAGCAAGCGGCCATTAAAGATTTCTCTGGGGTCTTTTTTCGCATCATTGCTCAAGAACAAGGAGCCACCTGCCATCTTGACAACGTTGGCTCAGAAATGTGAAGGGTAACTGTGATGGCGATCTCTTCTCGAGCCTCATACCACTCTTTAAAACATGACAGCGAGTGCGTTTCGGATTCGGAATAATGCTGCAACGAACATCCCCGGCTGGCATGATCCGATGTTGTTTTCTGATGCCGCAGCTTCGCCGACAGGGCATATTGACAGGGGACGAACCTTGATCATGGCCAAGAGCATCGTTGGAGCAGTTATGGGAAGAGAAAGGAAGACCAGTCGTCGCTAAGCCTGTGGCCAAGTGCGCTATGCACGCCAAGGCATGGCATTTGGGGTTTCTCCCCACGGGGAGGAGAGGAGAGGCGTTGAGTGCGGAGGCAGCTTCCGATGTTTGTTCGCTGCCGTGTCTCGAAACGTGAAAGCTGAAGTCGTACGACGTGTAGGAAGTTGACATGTTGTGCTCAGCTCTGTTGATGGAATTTTGTCTTCTTGTGGGTAGAGTGTTCAGATGGAATCTGGCCGGTGGAACTTGGGCACATATGAGGTCGTGGAGTATGATAACCAAGGCTTCGACTTCATGAAGTGCCTGTACATTGAATGCGTGCAGCTGAATACTTATTTTTCACATCAGGAACTGCATCGACTGGCCGAATGCTGGCCACCCCAGCGCTCACGCCAGTGATTGCCTAGGGAATCGCTGTCGAAAATAGATGTTAGGATATCGTCAGTTGCATTGCAAAGTGGTCAGGAAGTAGCCGAGCTTGAACACTTATGACAGTGTGCGGCGGATGATTCAGGGTCATCTCTACTTGGTATTCGTCGAGCTGAGCGGAGAGGCTACAGATGGTGGTGTTCGTGCCAGATCTGGACCGTTTAGAAGGCTTTCGCGTTTGCCGAATACTTGGTTCTGCTGCAGCATAAGGAGCTGTAAGTGCACGCCGAAGGCCATGCAACGAAGATTGCGCCTGGCATGAGGGCCGACATGCCCATGTACCATAGAGAAGCCCCAAAAAGATTGACGATGCTGTTGCTTGCAGAGCAGGCACAATGATTGTCAGGATGTCGTCAGCAGCCGCAGCAGCCGCAGCAGCTGCTGGCACGGAGGGACTTGCTGGGCAGATTCGCAAGTGCTGAGAGCGCCAAGAAGTAAAATTTTCACCTCAACTTCGAATGCATATATGTCGAAGACCAGCGATTGCATTGAGCCCAAAAAGAATGCTGACTGTTGCTTCAATTGTACAAAAAATCTGTCGCTGTCGCGCTGAAGGACCGCCTGGGGATCTGGGATATTGTTAGGGGCTGGAGACGTAATACCAGATGGATTATTAAACATACCGAACCCAGAATCTCCTGATACCGTGGAATCGTAGTCAGACGCCTTACCATTGGGCCAACAGTCCCTAAAGTGCGATGCGAAGCGAGCAGAATTGTCCATATATCAAGACTCAGTCATTTGAGCGTGGTAGCCGGAGGTGAGCGGAGGTGAAAATTTCGCCGAAAAACGGAAGCAGCCGGCCTGTTGTACACCATGCGAGCTACTCTGTCGTTCCTAGACACGAGCGTATCGTTCTAAGCCCGTAGCCACGTAGCAGAGCCTAGCTGTGTGCATTTTGTGTGAAGTGATTGCACTTTGCTGATGACCGAAATGCTTGTGAAAGGAGCGACGAAGGATTGGGGCCAAGACCAACCTGAATAGACTACCTGCCGCATCGTAGTTACCTCTGTACCATCGTGGACACACCATCGATACTGGTTTCGAACTGGCATTAAACGATAGTCATGGAAGACCTCACCTCATTGCCGCTCTCGTGTACTGCATGCTCGTACCATGGGGCGAACAAAGCTGCCACTGACGCGATGCGAAACTCAAATATCGGCCTTGATGCAGGTGCGACAACGCGAGTGCGAGGAAAGAGTCTTTCCGCACCTCTTGATCGATCTTGAGTCCCTACAGTTACTGCCGTGATTTTCACCACGCCAGAGCCAACATGGGTGTACCGCGAAGCGTACTGTTGGTCGCCGCCATACTGAGTACCACAACGGCACTTCCCGGGTTGCTCTGCAAGACTCAATCACAGCCCAATCCCATTGCCAAAGACCGCCCGACAGAAGTCACCGGGACCATCAATGGCACGTCAGCCATCGTCCCAATACCGTACGACGTAGCTCGGAGCATTATTCCGGCTCAATATGGCATACTTCGAGATGCGTACGAGAAGCTCATTCCCGGATTCCCGAAGGACATGTACCCTGCGGAATTCGAGGGCTTGCTGGATCACGACGTGCAAGGCTTCGGAATAAAGATACCAGATTTTCAGGTGAGCAGTCAACCTTCGCAAAGGTGAGATGGCTCTGTATTGACCAGGATTCAGCGCATGGCACTTCGCTTCCCGTTCGTGGACAGACTCAATGACGGCTATTCTTGCTTCCGATATACAGCACCGCAGCTTATCAGCGTGTCCAATCCAGTTGCCATAATTGGCTCTACCGCGTACGGAAAGACCATTCCCGCGACCTTTGACCCTCCATGCGACGGATATGCAAATGACAATGCTGGCTCTACATTCCTGTCGGGCTACGCAGTACCGGAATCGAAACTTCTCGGCTCCGAACCAACCTTTGATTCGCACTTCAGGTCTGTGGCGAGCATTCCATACAGCCAAAAGCTGTTCGTCAATATCACGAATCAACCAGCCTTTGGCTCGGGGCTGCCGGTCTGTGACAACTACATCACGCTCTACAACACAAGTGTCACACAAGGACAATTTGCACCAGTGCCGGTACAAGGAGAACTCACAGTCGAACCGCCATATTATCCACAGAAGACAACATTGAAGGCTTGGGGTTACAGAATGGACAACGCATTCATAGAGAAGAACAACGTCCCCTGCGAGAGCCTGAAGGGATATAGTGGGACAGGACCAGGCGACTCAGGATAAGAATTTTGCATGAATGCAGTAAAGTGCTAATAAAAACTTGAAAACTGATGTTCTTCTCCTCAAGAGAAGTTTACTAGACATTAATGATGACTCCGTCCCCACTGAAGCAGGGTTTTGACTGCCATACTCTCAAGGACAGTACACAACCTTAAAATCCGTCTTTCCCTTATAACAAACAGTATCAGCCGGACTCCCGATATTAACCTGCTCCGGTTCCGTCCATCCCTGATCAGCAGGACAATCCCACGGCGAACAACTCTTACTCTCACAACTCTTACTCCCCTTCCCATTATCAATCGGATAAATCGCAACCCCAATATCCGCATCCGAACCCTTCATCACAGAAGCATCATACGCGCTCCCAGCAAGCGAAGCACCGCTATACTCCATAGCAGCATAACCGAATTCGGAAAGTGCTTGAGCTTTCCATTGGCCTCCGGTTCCCCATTCTGCGTGGCCGGAGAGACGCATGCCGAGGGCTTTGTAGGGGGCATCGATGACGGAGGATTTTTGGATTCGATGTTGAGGGGTTTGGACATTTCGTTCATGCCGAAGGAGGGGGTGATTTGGTAGAGGGCGAATTGTTTGGTCCAGGGACAGTTGTTGTAGATGTGGATTTTGAAGGTGTCGGGGTCGTTGTTGCGGGTTGTGAGGGATGAGTAGGTGTGTGCTGGGGCTGTGTATGCGGTTTGCACGAGAGCGGGCAAGATGTAGAGGAGGTTTGATGTACGCATTTTTGATATCAATGCTCAGTGTTGCGAGATGCCGATTGTAGTCGTTCTTCTTTTGTTTATGCTGGTATGAATACAGTATGTTAATCGTTCGTGTCAAGCGTATAATGGCACCAGGCCTGAAAGAAAGAGTATACGAAATGAAGAATAAAAATGAAAGTATGAAAACTCGTGCTGAAGCGTGCAGCATGGCTGCCACGAGCAGTTTTGATATATGTACTGCTTCGTTGTTCGCCAAGAATAGACATTAATCTACCACAGACAAAGAATCGCTATCATGGCTGACACGTGCTGCTCATGGAACCACGGTAACAAAGCATTGCAAATTGCCAAGAACAAAAAAGGCATGTCGTCAATAAGCTCGTCAGGTCTTGCGGACTCCCATTCGCCATGCTCTGCTAAATGGTAAGAATTAGTGTAGCAGTGTCAGTGCATTAGGTCCTCTCATCACGACTGCTCTTCCTCAGACTATTTCTCATCCTCCGAAGCAAGCCATGCTTATCGTTATACCGTTCACTCTTCGGACTGACCGGCCTCTCGCTCGGAGACTGCAAGCTTCTGATGGTGAGGCTTGTTCTCCTCTCACTGGGTGATACGGAGCGTTCCTCGATATCCGTCTTTGTTGCTGCATTGACTTCCACGTTTTTTGCAGCAGGCGTAGTTGGAGATGGCTGGTCTTGATCCTCTTCAATATCGTCTTGTATTGAGTTGTGCTTTTGATCCTCATCTTGATCGTCTTTTGAGCTGTTGGCAAGGTATTCGGGCTTCGATTCGGGCTTCACGTCTGCAATAGTCGTGCCCGGGAATGTGAAATCGAAGTCCGCCCCAGCATCAGAGTGCCTTGGCATTTCCTCTTCCTCCTCTTCATCGTCATCATAATCACCGTTCACACTCCCAACAGGAGAATTTACCCTCGAATCGATATTCCCATCCAAGATCCTGAATGCTCCAGCACTAGAGTTGCTTGGCATATCAGGAAGTGTCTGTCGGAATATATTTTCATCCACCACCGTTTCAGCTGTAAAGACTTCTGGCGGAGGTCGCTGAACATTTGCAAGAGTGTCCCGAGCGAAATCCTCAGGGATTTCCATGGGTTCCGAGATCTGAAAGCCCAGTTCCAGTTCATCTGACGTTCCTTGATCATGGGAAGGTCCATAGAAGCGTTCTGCTTTCGGGCCGGCTTCTGGTTCGAACCAGCGTTTCTCTCCATGTGTCATTACTTCATCCTCATGCTCTTGCACTTCTTGATTGGCGGGCTTTTGTGTCGATGGTGATGATGACTGCTTCAATATTTGTGCCACGGGCTCTGAAGCTGGAGTTGTTGTAAGATCGGCAGACGACGAGGGCTTGCTTTCGGGTTCTGGCTCCTGCTCCACAGCAGCACTGTCTGCTCTCGTCTCTCCTGCAACTTCAAAGCTTTCTGCCAACGAAGATGGAAGGGTGCTCGTCGACACAAATTCCGCATTTGAGGAACTACTGAATCGCACCAAATTAGACTACATTTCAATCAAAACAAGACAACTTTCTCAGATCAGGCGAGCACTGCAAGCCACTGCAACAAGCAACAAGAAGAAGGAGAATGATCCCGCTTACTTCTTCTCCTTCGCCTTGTACACATCTCCTGTCCTTCTGATCTCATCGGCTGTGTCCTTTCCACGGCCTTGCCTCTCCAATTCTCTGACGAGGGGTAGGACCTCGCGACCGAATTGCTCAATCTCCGTATCGTAGTGCAAGAAAGCAGTGAGGATGATGTTCACGCCCAAGCTCTTCAACAACACAATACGGTCTGCAATTTGCTCTTTCGTGCCGATCAACTTGGTCTTGAAACCATCGTTGTACTGCACCAGATCTTCAAACTTGCTGTTTGCCCACATGCCCGACTTGTTGCCAGTCGAGGCACCTGCGTTCTGCACTTGTTGTCTGAAACCCTCGACGGCCTCTGGATCAGCCTTACCCTGGATTTCTTGCAAGACGCGAATAGCCTCCTCTTCAGTCTCTCTGCAAATGACGAAAGCGTTGAGCGCAAAGCCGACTTGTCCTTCACGGTTGTTCTTCTTAGCTCGCTCTTTGACGTCGCCAATCTGTGCCTGGAAACCTTCGAGTGTGTTGCCGTTCATGAAGTAGTAATCCGAGACACTGCCAGCGTTCTCTTTCGCATCGTCGGAGTTACCACCCTGGAAGATCTCAGGATGTGGGCGCCCTGGCAGATTGAGCGGCTTAGGCTTCAGTGGGAAATCGTGGAATTGGTAGAAGTCGCCCTTGAAGGTGAACGTGTCGTTGGTCCAGATACCCTTGAGGCATCGAATGAACTCGTTGGAACGACGGTATCGCTCGGCGTGATCGAGCCACCATTGACCGATGGCCGTGAACTGTAGGTTGATCAGTTAGCTACAACGACAACAGGCCCACACGTACTACTCACCTCTGCCTTGAACCAACCAGAAACAATGTTGACACAAGCTCGGCCTTCACTGTACTGATCGATAGAAGCAATGATCTTGGAAGCAACAGCTGGATTCCAGGGTCCGGGCAAAAGTGCGATAATGAGTTTAAGCCTTTGAGTCTCGTGAAGCAGTGCCTGCGACATGGACACCGGCTCGTGCTGGTACTCTGCGCCATAACCGGCCATGAAGCGGATCTGCGAGAGGGCATACTCGAAGCCGACACGTTCGGCGGTTTTGGCGTATGCAACGTTCGACTTCAGACCCCAATGCGTGTTTTGCTTGATCTTTGAGATGACAAGACCGCCAGACACGTTTGGCACCCAGTATGCGAATCTGACGCGGTCCGGATCGGAGTTGAGAGAATCTGCGTACTCAAGTGACTGGTTCTCAGTGGCTGTTGCACCGATGCCATTTGGAACAGCGCCATTGCTGAGTGGCGTGCCTGGGCCAGACTTGCCCTCCTCGCCAACAGGCACAACAACGCGTTTTCCTCCAATTTTCCCAGTGCGCATTCGGTCCAGAGCATCATTGATGCCCGCAAGACCACCTTGTGCGATCTCAACCTCAGGTAATTGGAGGCTCTTGTGCACGAGCAGATCTTCCAGCCACACTGAAATGGCCTCGCCAACGATGGGCGCCTCGTGGAAGACCTTGATGGGGAGCTTGTGATGCACAACGCCTCTGCCCACAGACTTTGGTAATCCGTTCAGACCCAGCAAGTGTGAGCGCGCACCGGTATCGGATTGGGTGAGAGCTTCTTGCAAGGAAGTTGCTGAGTCTTTGCCATTGCAATCGATGCCGAATCGCAGCTTACCACCAGAAACGGCCTTCAAGATGTCGATTGCGCGCTTGTCGTCGTACTTGTCAACCATAAAGTCTGCGCCAAGAGTGGAAAGCCTTTGGCCTCCGTGTGCCAAATCAGCAATACAGGCAACTTTGAGACCAGCGTGCTTCGCAATCTGCAGCGCAATCTGTCCGGTCATGCTGTTGGCACCCCAGATCGCAAGCCACTCGCCGGGTTGTGGTCGTTCATTGACGGGAATGCCCGAGAAGATCTCATCGCGGATGTCATCTGGGACATTGCGAGGATCGAGCTGGCGGGTGAGCTGGAGGAGATCTGGACCCCGAGGAGCGTTCCTGAGGTTGGAAAGATCAAGTCCAAAGCTCACACCAAGTGCAGTGATTGCAGCAACGTAGGCTACGCCCAAAGCAGCGCCCTCCTTGACGCTCACGCCTTGTGGTATCCTTGTGACATTGTAGTCTGTTGTAACCACGTACTCTTGATAAGCTGCCTTCCTCACGTCTCGATAGTCTGTCGAGGGACCAAAAACGACATCGCCTTGCTGGATTCGGCTGTTGTTTCGTGGCGCTCTAACGACGATGCCGGCAAAGTCGCGACCATTGACCCATGGGTAGCTGGGCTGGCTGAAGCCATAGTCTGCTCCCTTCCAATCGACAGGGTTCAAGCCAATGGCAAGGACTTGAATCAAGATCTCGCGATCACCCTGTAGCTCTGGTATACTGCTACTCTTTTCGAGCTTGTACTTTTGGCGTGGTCCGTGGAGGAGGAGAAGGTCTTGCTGAGGAGCATCGAGCCGCAGGAATTCGTCCTGTGAGGGTCCTGCTGGTGACCGAGTGCCGTTGCCGTTTGAGTAGCCATTGGAGTAGCCATTGGAGTAGCCGTTTGTGTGAGCGTTGGCGCCATTGCCGTGGCCATTCGGCGTGGCGTGTCCGCTCAAGCTAGAGAAGCTCCTGCCACCCTGTGCTTTGGTCCGCCCACATTCTGAATCGGGGCGGAGGGAGAGGAAAGGGGAGGAGTTGTAGGTAGAAGGCATGGTAGCTGTGGCAATGTGATCGGGAAGAGTAGAACAAACAGAGGATCCACCACAATGGTAATAAGTTGCAGCTGCGGAGACCAGCTACCAGGTGCTCGACCACGCTACAGATGCAGGATGAAGCGAACCGATGCTGGTAAGTCTGGGAACCTGAGCAAAATATGAAAAAGACACTGGACCTACGGAAGCGCACGCTGTGCCGATCTGTTGAGCAGCTCATCATTGGCGGCGCGTCTGACGAGCTTTGCGAAGATTTGACGCTGGCGATGCTTTGCCCACGCTGCAGTGCCTGCGGCCACCATTCGCGGCCAATAACGACGGATGCTGATGGCCGAGGGCGTTGATGTCAGAGTAGTTTGCCGTGCAGCTTGAGCAAGGATGCGCAGTAGTGCAGATGGCGTGCTCGTTCCCCGCCATGAGATATCAAACTCTATAGCATGTGACTTGCGGTCAGTGTGATGTCCAAACAATCATTGAGCCTGTTGTCCAGCTGTTCCTGATCGATGTTGGATGGAAGACCATCTCTTCAGAGCTTTCTCGCCTCCATAACGCCGTTTCAGGGTTGGAGGACGCCAGGCGTGTGTCTCCGTCTTTCTCCTCCTGTATAGACATTGTCTTATTATATCCGGTAATCATCAAAAGTAGGTTTGCGACAGGCCGGCGCTGAGGAAGTGTGCATGGGAGGTCTCGTCGGCACGTCGCAGCTAGACGTGGCATAGCCAAAAGTGAGTTCGAACGTGTTGGTGCTCAAGGGCTCGATGCCGTCAGCGATCGTTTCGTTCGAGCGCAGGATCCGATCGAAGCGTTGGTCGTGGGGGCCGCATATATTTCGTGGGCTCCTGGTCCGTGATTATTGATCTACGAAGCGTCAAAAGCTCGTGAGCGTTTGATGGCGGCGCAGAGCTGGCTGAATATGGGATGATGCTGCACAAGCAAGCGTGTCGGAGGATGGCAACGCCGACTTCACTCGGGAAAGTGGGGCTATCCCGGTCAATTGGGCGCCTGCTTGCCGTCTGACTTCGATTTCCATTGAAACCACCACGCTCTGCATCGAATTGGAACCTGCTCACGCCTGTTCCTATCGCATGGTATTGAAAGATGCCGTTCAGAACTGTGGTGGACATCTTGGCGCTCACGGGATGGCGCTGGGAGATGGGCGCGGTCCAGAAGCAGACTTCCCACAATCACAACAAGAAGGAACACTGGCCGAAAGTGCGCAGCCTTGATGTGTCGATACACTAGAGCATGGCAAGCGTGTGATATCCTCTCGATAGTTTTCAACTTCGCGCAGATGTCAATGTTGCTTGACTTGAGCAATGTTCTTCGGATGGAGCATGACGCACAAATGCAGTGCGAGATGCACTATTCATCTGGCACAAGACTCCAGCGATGAGATCAGCCAGATCGGTAAGTCAAGAGAACCGGCGCCCATTCTTTGTCGTCCTCTCGCGCCCGATGCGGAGATACGTGGGACAAAGAGAGATCTGAACAATCAATCGTTGTTGATTCGCGACAGTCAGATCATTTCATGGACCAAGTACACACACTTTTCTACATCTAACGAGCAGTCGAGATTACACGACGAGGAGTCACTTTGGAACAGCAAATTCTCCCCAGCTAGCTGCGCTACCCGCTGCAACGATACCCAAAGGGCCGGCCGAAGCAACAAATTATCGCTCATTCCAGGTCTGCCTACACAAAACGCTGCACTCGCCCAATCAGCCACAAGCTCGAGTCATCCGCCTGGAGACCCATTTACGCTGCTCAGTGATGCAAGGAGATAACGACAAGAAGCGTGGTCGCAAGAGGCACCGCAGTCAAAATGAGAGCGGTAATGGTGACCAAGACCGCCATAGGTCCAAAGCGCCCAGGCGTGCGCGAAGCGAAAACTCGTCTGGTACAGCTCGTGCGGTAGCCCGCACTGGCTTGAACACTAGAACTACGCCGAGAGCTCCTGAGGATGTCGGTCAGGGA
Organism: Cercospora nicotianae; assembly: GCA_029490675.1. NCBI lineage: Eukaryota > Fungi > Ascomycota > Dothideomycetes > Mycosphaerellales > Mycosphaerellaceae > Cercospora > Cercospora nicotianae. Next base: position 2,879,709 of record JANQAT010000007.1, on the reverse strand, counting down.
CGACCAGACGCTAGGCCCATGAGAGAGCCACGTTCCTCACCATCAGTCGGTGCCAGACCTTCAGCTGGTGCGGATCCAACAAGGCGAATCTCGAGGGACCGCATCTCGTCTGATCTCATCCGTCGCGAATCGACAGCGAACAAAATAGAAGATGCAATGGCCATCGATCCAAGGCAGACGATTTGGCAGTATATGACTGAAGTCCTGGACATTTTGACGAACTTAGGAGCACCTGCAGATACCATAAGAGATACGATAAACCTTACAAATGTTGCCTACGATCTTGTGGACCAGGGTAGCGAAATCGATGTTCCAGGAATTTCTCCAGACGCTGGGCACGTCGCAGTACACAAAGTTGTCAGCGAAGCTGTTTGGAGGATGTTCGCATGCCATCACTTCCGAACCGAGTATCAAGAAGAATTGAGGATGGAACTTGATCTATTCTACGGCCAGCAATGTGCTACGGATTTCGAGAGACGATGCGACGACGCGTTTGTGCTCTGGGCACAAGACGGAAGCCGCAAACCCGAGACAACAGCCTTTGAAATTTTCCAGGAAGTGGCATGGGAGGCTGTGACGGAGAAATTCGACGCTCTCAATCCAAATCCGAAGACCAAGGCCAGGTTCAATGACTTGCGCAAATGGTCCGAGGATGACATGACCAGAGATTTCGTTCCTCGACTGGCAGTCCCTCTTAGCAGTGCTGGAGGTTACTGTGAGCTACTGCTGCACGACATTCGAAAGTATCGCAACCGTGAGCTCCAGAACATCCGTGGTGAATGGGCTCAGGCCATAAGTGATGCTGAGGACCGACAGGATGAGCTCGAGCGCAGGCAACTTGAGGGCGAACTTAACACAATGGAACGCGCAGTCCGAGGAGGAGATTCCGTATGGACCACGCGAGCAGAGGCTCCCGTCATGGGATCAGAAGGTGAAAAAGTGGGAAGGTCTTGCACAATCGCTAGGATTTGATCAGGAAAGGAGCGAGATCCAAGGAAATTGGCACTACAAGTGCCAACTGGGTCGTGGCAGTTTTGGTAACGCCAGTCTCTGGGTTTGCTACGGGCCTGGTCTACGCATCGTCGATCGGAAAGTCGTCAAGGAGACTTACGCCGCTTCCTTACGTTCGGGATGGGATGACTCAAGGCTGTGGTTTGGCAATTCTCTTGACCGAGTACCTTTGGAATACGCCTTGGCTAGATCTGTGTCCAGCAAGCGAGGTGGTGATACCATCCTTCGGGTCGACGGGTACGGTATATACGATACGCACGCGATGCACCGTCTTTACGCAGAATACTGCCCACATGGTGACCTCGAGGATCTTATCGATGAGTATGCTGGACTGAAATACAGCGACCTCGTTGATGAAAATGGCCGGCCCTATAGAAAGTAAGTAAAGTTCCTTTCTCGTTCACCTCACACTACTGACGGCCTCCAGATACATTCCCACTCGGATGCTCTGGGCCATCTTCGAAGCACTAGTAGCTGCATTGTGCATGATGAGCGATGGCAAGCTGCCGAGCAGCCGGTTTGCAGTCACTCATCGGCCATTCTTCCATCGTGACTTGAAGCCTGCCAACATTTTCATGGCAAAGCCTCCTACCACCGTCTGGCATGAAATCCCTATCGCCAAAGTGGGCGATTTTGGTCTATCAATTCACGCCGATGATCCCAGATCTGGAGCCCAGGGCGTGGGAACCCTAGGATACATGGCCCCAGAATCCTACGACTACCTTCCACTCAGTGACTGGTACAGAAACACGGAAATCTCAGCAAAAGCCGACCTATGGTGTGTGGCTCGCATCATGCTGAGTCTTATGAGACTCCAAAATGATAACAATGTCGATATAGTGACACTCGACGATTTTGCGCCACCGCAATTAGAGCCAGAGCTTGAAGTGCATTATTCACAAAATCTGATCGATCTTGTGCATGAGTGCCTTAAGTTCTGGCCAGATGACCGGCCTTCTTGTCAGGAAGTGTGGAAGAGAATTCAAAGAGAGGTGAACTACAAGGATCCGGCACTGGTAGAGGAGTCTTTGAAGAAGCGGGACAGACAGGATGATGAGATCATTTTGTATCGCAATCCTGCGGATGTATACTCTAAGATGACTTTCCAGAGAGGTTGAAGTCGACCCGGTCGCAGCTCCGGGCGATTTGTGGAAGAGCAGGAGACAGGGTGGAGGACGTTCTAGGCATTGTTTCGCCGGATGCGGATGTCAGTCTGCAAATTACAAAGAAGGCTTCAACAACATGAACGACTTGACAATACTCTTCTTGTTTCTTATCTTCTCCCTGGCCACACTCCGTCATTGCGAAAAATCACTGGGCTGGTCACCAGACTCAGACCATTCGTGATGAGTTTCGACTTCGGCGCCGGCATTGGAGATGGCGCTATCCAGGTACAGGCACATGGTCAGGCTCAATGGAACACTTATTTACAAGGATGGCGTACTCTCGCCCAGCAACTCAAATACAGAGTCCCCGATGCAGTGGTCAAAGACTGGTACAACCGATCTCAGCTGTTATACAGACATCGTCCTTGGCAGCCTCCGGTGTTCAATCCCAATTCAGACATCGGCCAGTACAAAATGACTATGGATCTCTTTTTGAAAGGAGAAGAGCTACAACTAGCACCCCAGCTTTGGCATGATTGTGAACAGGACGCTCGTGGCTTGAACTGGACTTGGGCTGGACAGGCTATCAATATCAAAGCTGCAAATGCTGGAGCCACAGCGCCGACAATCGTCGAAGGATGGGAACCCGTATGGAATGAGGTCGACCTCCATCTCCTACGGAATGGAGCTGATCAGCGCACGATGAACCGGTTCAATCAATTGCGTGAGCAGCTTCGACGGGATGCAAAAAAACATAACGTCTACCACAAGGCACCATTGTGGCATGCAACGATGTCGCCCCAGTTATATTGTGAAACCATAATGCAACAGATCCGTGTGGCTCGACTCGCGCGCGTCAGAGCTGATTGGAACGCGTTTGCACATGGTCCACCCCAGGCCAGAGCTGACATGGAAGCCGCTGTTGCTGCTAACCGTGACTCCTATTTGCCCACAGAGATGCCGCCTGCTCTCTTGGCAAACCAATATCTCATCCAAACGTTCCCGCCTCCCGATAATATACACGCTGGTCTTGCCGGAATCTGGAGGCACACCGGATTTCTGGGGCAGGGAAGTGCAGGTATGGCTAGCTTGTGGACAAAGACGAATGCAGAAGGCAGAACTATCGATCGTCTGGCCTCGAAGGAAGTATTCCTAGACACTGAACACAAATGGAGCAACCCGGATTACTGGGAGGGACCTATGTACAACAGAATACCGCGCGAGTTTGCCGTGCCGCGCTATCTCAATGGATTGGCCGACTCGCAAAACATTGTTCGGCACATTGACTACGGTCTATACGAGACTTACGCAATGTACAGGCTATACATGGTCGGTTCAGTCGAACAGTGGATAATCAAACCTGCGTGCTGATCATTCAACAGGAACACTGCCAGCATGGGGATCTTCAAGCTGTAATTACAAAGTGGCTGATGGCTAAGAGTCACCCTCCTGTAAGGGCAGTCTGGGCGGTATTCGAAGCGCTCGCAGCGGCCATAGTCCTTATGGATCAAGGACACCTTCCTTCGAAGCCGCCCACGACTGATCACGAGCCTGTGTTGCATCGCGATATCAAGCCACCTAATGGTAGGTGTTGCATCTTCGCTTCAGGGGATCAGTGCTGACAAGTTGCAGTCTTTCTCGCACCGTCATTTGAGCGAACATGGCCACGGCTTCCTGCAGTTAAGTACGAACGCAGTGACCGTATGTCTGTTCACGCACCCTTGCTGACTTCCACAGACTCGGAGACTATGATCACGCAATTTGGACAAGCCAATGGAACCCAGCGCAGCTGGGTTGCGGAACGCCAAGTCACAGGCCTTGGGTATTGTTCCACAAGAATTGGATGAAGAAAAAGTCCAGGAGTTGGCTGACACTCACTGTAGGAAGCAGCACAATGCGTGCAAGACCCCACCAGCGCGCACGCAGGACTCCACGTTGTTACAGCGCAATCAGAGGTGTGGTCTCTTGGTCGTACCATGATGTCCTTGATGAACCTAGATCAAGACTGGTACAATTTCTTGGGGAAAGGAATCATGGACGAATATGACAACTGCTCCATGAGGGTGGGACCATTCTTCGATGCGCAGGCTGTAGCTGCATACCCTGCCAATCTCCGCAACCTAGTGCTCAGATGCTTGAATCATCAGCCAGGGAATCGACCAACTCCTTTGGAGCTTTGGAATGCTGTCCAGGCGGAAGTTGCAACACTTAGGACAGCCCAACCAAACGCTGATGAACCTGGCTTTCTAAATCCAAAGCCTTCGCCGGCACAAGATATGGCAATGTAGAGACCACAGGAGCCACTGCGCTGTATATATCATCACTATTTAGACACAAGCAAAGCTCGCTTTCAAATTGGGGTCCCCGCCCACGTAAGTCTGCTTCTTCGGCCAAGCAAAAAGCTCCCTCTCAATCATAGTCCCTCCTTGCGCACTGGTCTTGCTAGCCAAAAGCGTCTCAGGTGCAGTTCCATTTTCAACCCAGCTGATCAAAGCGTCCAAAGCCCCAGAAGGCAGAGGACCAGGACCACCACGGCAGTGCTGCACGCCCGGTGCCTCGAAGTATCGATAAAATTCGGAAGCATTTGGATCCAGCTCCAAGACTCGTTGGTAGTAATCTACAGTTCCATTCGGAAAGATCAATTCATCCGACAAACCATGCCAAGTAATCATCTTTCCACCATAACGTTTGAAAGGCTCAAGATCTGGATCAGATGTCCCGATAATACTGTCGTATTCTTGCACAGACTTGTGGATCAAGTCGAAGTATTGTCTGTCGGTGATATTGGAGATGTCAAATTCGGGATCTCTCATGACGAACAATCTGAACCATTCTTCGACAATGCTGAAAGGCTTGCCGACGCAAGAGCTTGCGCTTTCGTTCTTGCATTCGGTCGCTACGAGTCCGAGAGTGAGGTTCGTGCCGTGCGAAAGGCCGTACCAGTCGTATCGACCATTGGGGCTGCGAGGGCCAGTCCAGGCGGCATTAGCTATCCGAGCAGCTTCAGAGGTGATTGTTCGTTGTGTGCCGTTGCGTGGTGAATACGTCTGGCCAACGAGTGTTTCAGCATCGAAGCGGCATTCATCAGGTGCCGAGATAATTCCGTCCTTGACTCCATCCAGCTCATCACAAGCTTCGACAGCAGCGGCCGTGATTGCTTCGAGCTCATCGGGAGTGGGATAATACCCGAGACGGTTCATGAAGTGCTGCGGCCAGAACTCTGCTGGGAGGAAATAACCCCAGTTGATGGCAGGAGCAATTGCGAGAATTCCATCAAAAATATCAGGGTATCGCTGGGCTACCATCAATCCTTGTCTTCCTCCGGTGCTACAACCATTCCAATAAGAGTAGTCAGCTGCTTTTTGGTAGAAGAGCTGAGTAGCTTGCTTTCCGAACAAAGCCAAGTCATTCAGCGCTATCGACGCAAAGTCTTGGAACAAATTGAGGTTGACGTTCCCAGGACTGTTCAGTGCCCACGGTGCTGCGTTCTGCTCGTAGATCGGGTGACCACCATCTGTAGAAGCTGTTGCGAAGCCTTGAGATGCAATTGGAGCAAGTGAATCAGAGGGAATTCCTGTACGCCAGCCGCCACCGCCTGAAGCCACGAATCGTCCATTCCAGTTATCGAGCGGCAACCAGGCATTGACGTTGATCGTGTCATCTCGGCCAGGATGCGTGTAGGTGATGGTGAGGTTGCAAACATTCACGCCCGGATGAGTAGTTGCAGGAGTTTCTCCATCAGCGGCAATGAAAGCTGTGTAGTTGTCCAATGGAATTGCTTCAACGCTGAGGACTTGAGCACCGAATACGTCAAGATCAGCGAATGAAGTGCTGTTGCAACGAGCAGCTAGAGGTGACGAAGCAACGACTTGTGCTGTAGCCAGCGTGCCAGCGATGGACGATGAATGGCGCATGGCGGCGAGTACTGCTTGCGACTCCATCCTGCAAGACGGCAACTGTGCCCAATTTATGGCCCTCACACTCTCAAAAATTGGTAAGCCCTCCAAGCAGGTTCATCTACCGAAAACCACAACCCGTGAAGCTGTGACACCGGAAACTTCTGGCTTGCGGGACGTGATCCACTTCGTCTTCTCTGCCCCGCGCAGTAGGTTGGAGCATTTTGTGGAGTGCATAAGGCACGTCAAGCCCTTTGCGGAGCTTTTACCGATGATCGGATAATTTTCCGTCTGTGTTGCAGTAGTCTTATGTTAAGACACGACACAAGTCGTTTCTGAAGGCTCTCGGGAGACTTTTATGCCGTAGCACATGGGAGCGTATAGACTGGCCAGAGTGGGGCTGGAGTGGAGTTGCTCACCCACGAAAAGTTGTCTTGGCGTAGACTTTCATTGCCCTTGCTTGGCTTAGCTATCATCGAAGGAATAATTCCCATGTGGGCTACTGGAGACAGTCATTCATCTTGCGAACTGACTTTAGTGGGCTGAGCCTCGCTCACACGTGTGTCGTGTTTGGCTCGCATAGATCGAAATTCTTTGTTTGCGAGAATCGCCCAAATCTTCGCATCGCGACTGAAAGACAATTGATCATGGGATCGTGGACGTATCGTTCAAATTCGAGCGCGTAACTTAGTTCTCAGCAGGATTCTCAGTCACTCATATACGCACATGCGACTAATAATCATTACTTTTAACAGATACACAATCTCGTGTGCAGCTCAGTCTCGACTCCTCCAAAACCTCGAATCATTGCTTGGCAAGTTCTTCTTCAACCCAAGTCCTCGATGCTTGCCTTCCTTCGATTTGGAAAGCGATATGCAATTTGGTGTGTGCAGTTGGAACAGCGCCCCATCGACATTGCTGTCAAGTGGAAGATGGCTGTTTCACTGGATGTGCGCACTCGCTCCCAGGAGAAGGTCATCCTTCATCGACTGAATCGTTTGCCAACACAGTATTCTCCATGGAAAGCTGCCATGAGGATAGTTCCAAGATTGCATACCGGTCACCAATCGAGTCCAGGGTAGGAACAAGGGTTCTGTCCTGCCTTCACAAAGTCCAGTGAGGATCCGATGTCTGCTGTATATAAAGCGTCTTTGTTGTTGGACCACCAGGACAGCGTGATTATTCACTGAGTGGAAAGTGACTGATGTTCACCCGTGAAGGTGTCTGTACTATCAGCACCGCTGTTATAAGTACCATTATACTCCTTGGACATGACTTTACTAAATCAGAAACATCAACAACTCACCTGCACCTCGAAAGCCGGGAACAGCAGTTCAGCATCGACACTAGCAAGAGCACAACCTTCCTCAAGACAGAGCAAATACTCGAGCTAATTCAAATCACACACACAACCCATCCACCGAGATGGCGTTCGGTATGCCGCCTGCATGGGGCGGGTTTGTGCCGGATAATGGACGCCCAGTGAGGGGATTTTGGGATGGAGATGACATGCCTGCGTCCCCGATGCAACGCAGACCAGCAGGCTTCCCTGGGATGGGTGCGCCAGCTCCGGGGGGTATGTTCTCGCCAGGCCCGATGCCCATGCCGGGTGGCAGACCACGTCGCGGACTCATGGGTATGTTCAATGGGTTGCGAGTCGATCAAGGTATGATGGGGCGATCGCCGAGGCCAAACTTGAACAAACCGAAGCGGAACGGCGACCCTCCTGGTGCGAAGTTCGATCCTTCCCGATTCGTGCGAGGAGAGGAGAGAGGACCGCAGGCTATGCCACAGGGCGTTCGAAATCGAGGACCCCACCCGCAGGACGCGCAGGCGGGTTTTCAACCAAGACAGTCTCCACGAGGCGGTTTCAAGGTCATCAAATCCCTGCAGAAAGGAGGACAGTCGGATGCTGTCAACCTCGTGCAAGCAAGCAATGGAGAGCTCTTCGTCGAGAAGCGTATCAGCCGACAAGGTCGTGAGGAACTCGCAGACCGGGAACTCCGGACTCTCGCCGCAGTCTCAAAAGGCTATGGACCTGGTCGTCACCTGAACGCGATGATTGGGCATTCAGCAATTAGGGGCGGAGCCGGAATATCGCTGATATTGGAGTACTGTGACGGCGGCTCAGTCGACCAACTCCTGACTGATTCCATCAAGGGCAAACGCCAAATTCCAGAAGTCGTCATGTGGAACATCTTGTACGGTGCAGCGGCTGGACTGGCCTTTCTCCATGACGGCGTTAAGAACATCATGCCTGGCAAGGAGCATGCTAAGACTCCCGATTGGAACACAATCTGTCATTTGGACGTCAAGCCCCAAAACTTATTCTTGAGCCGCAGGTCCGAGATCCCTGGTCTTCCTAGAGTTGTTCTGGGAGACTTTGGCTGCGCCGTGTCGCTGCAAGAGATTCAACGTGGCGAAGAGCAGGACAGAATTCAGCCATGTGGGACTCCTGCATGGTACCCAGTGGAAGGAAAACAAGGCAAATCATACGGTACAAAGTCCGACATGTTCGCGCTCGGCCTTACGATCTTCTGCCTTTGCCGCTTGACGTACAATCCAAGCATGAGTGGGTACTCGCGCGAGAATCTCTGCGGCAGGGCGTACAGCCGCGAGTTGAACGGACTGGTACGAGCGCTCACCACCGTAGAAATGCAGAGGAGACCAGCTGCAAGAGACGTGGCGTCGGCATCGTTGAAGATTCTGAAGGAAAAGGTGCAGAAGTAGAAGTATGCGAGACTTGGGCGCAGGCGTCCACAGATCTTGGGCGATGATGGAGTAGAGTTGGACATACGTCGATCTTTCGGAGAACTCGAACTTGCAATGCATGAGTTCATGTGCGTGGCCTAGCTTCTGTAGCAATATTAGTTGACATATTTGGCAATGAGACGAGCCTGTTCTCAAAATGTTCATGACGCGATTCTTTCATACTCATGCTTCACCTAGAAACGTGCGTATGTTTCCGAAGCGTCCAATCGTCAAGCTTCCGACTCGAGTGATGGCAAAAGTCTCGTATGTATGCAAAGTTGCTCGCGATTGCAATGTTGTCAGCTGGCAGAATGGGCAGCAGAAAGGAACCAGCGGTGTCTTGGCGCCCCGGACGGAGCCGGCCACAAGTCGTCCCTCTCTCGCGCTGCCATCATGATAGACGCAAATATATGAAGCTCACAGCGATGCCCGAACCTTTGCTGCTCACCCTTGCTCATGCCTGCACAGCGTAGCACCGCCTCAGCTCGACTGCATACACTCCCACAACACCTTGCAACTTCCACCATGCCTGAACGACCGTTCATCACCTGCCACGTTCTCAACACCGTCACCGGCAAGCCTGGCGCGGGCATCGATGTCAAGCTGAAGCTCGTATCGCCAGAACACGCCACGACGGCCCATTGGACGGCGAAGACAAACGATGATGGGCGAGTAACAGCATGGACTGCTTCAGCAGATCTCAACGAGGTGGTCAAAGCGGCAAAGGCAGGGCTGCAAGAGGGCCAGCAGCTGATCTGGAGCTTGACATTTGATACGGAGGCATTTTACGGCAAGGGGAACACTTTTTGGCCGCAAGTCGAGCTGCGATTTGCGGCTGAGAAGGGCGAGGAGCATTATCATGTGCCCTTGCTGCTTGGCCCGTGGAGCTACACGACCTATCGTGGGTCATGAGAACATCCTGGGCAAGACGGAATCCATCAGCCCATCGTGCATACTGGGTTATATTGCTATGGAAGAAGTAAACGACTTCTACTGAGCACACCGCCCTATCATATGCTCCAGCTCAATGCTGCACATAAAGCGGTGTGCTGGACGTGGCCAGCAGCAATCTGGACACAGGTCGTACGCGCTGGAAAGACATAGCCGAGCTGCAGTGTTCTGCAGAGAGTACGCGAACTTGCCCACACTTTCCAATGAAATTATGCAGGAGCGCTTAAATCCCTTCTCCGATTCGGGTCCACGGTCCACCTCCTAGGCGAATGACCTGCATAGCGACCCACTCTCACCACCCACTGACAACGCATGGCATAGGTTTGGCCGAACCTGTCATTGCGCTCGTCAGAAGCGTTCGCATCCTTTCGTCAACTTCACCTGGGCTGATCCGTCTCAAAACCTTAACCCAATTCTTTCCACGCCGACGCAGCATCACTAGCTTTGGGAAGTCCCAATGTCGAAACCTCGCACGAGCACCAAGTCTGCCCACAAGGGTCTCACACTCGCCCGAGCGCTGGAGAAAGCACAGATCGCCGTTCAGCGGGACGAAGACGGGAACTTCAGAGGGGCCTTGTCCTCATACCGAAGCGCCAGGGAACTACTCAGCAAAGCGAAGAAGCGCGTTTCTTGCGAAGAGGATGCTGCGAGACTCGATGCGATTGCCGAAATCTACGACAACAGGATTAGGGAGCTGCGCGAGGCGATCAACAATGAGCCGCGAGATGAAAGTGACGACTCCTCTGACCAAGATCGGACTCCTAAGATACCCAAGCCTTGCACGGGCAACGCTTCTCCACTCCGGATCCAGCGACGGACATCCGGCGATTCAACCACTTCTCGGCACTGCGTGCAGTCTGTGCGGCCCGAGAGGCGCGACTCTCATCAGCAATGGCCTTTGACGCCCGAGTTTGAAATGAAAGCAACAATGGAACGATATTCGATTCGCAGCCTGCCTGCGCCGCCAGCGAAGTCAACTCCGAGGTTGTCACAACGCTTCGACAATTTCCGTACAGACGATGACACAGTACAGGTGCTGGACCTTCTGGAAAGCGGCTGGTGGGAAGATCTTATCGAGGGACGATCTCGCTGGTCAATGAGTAGCGATCGGACTCTGGTAGCGTCCCCTGGCGCATATCTCAAGGAGTACAGGGCCAAGAGTGAGAGCTTTGCACGACGAAGGAATCGAGCAGAGTCTCCAACTGACAGCATATCCTTCTGGTCACCACCTGCCACGCCACAACGGCAAGCTTTTGGAGTGCAAATGCGCGAGAGAGCTGTGCGATGAATGCCTCTGAGAAGCCCGCGGGATTCAAGTGTGGACAACGGGTCCACGGCACCGACACTACAGCTGTACATTAAGCGTTTCTATACCCCATCGCGCTCTGTCGATGCGTCGAAAATTGCCTTCCGGCTTTTTGCATCTTCTTCTTAGCACGAGACAGCCTTGCAAATAGTATAGCACGATGCTCTGAGATTCCCATGCTCACAATCTTCACGCTCATCGCAGGAACCTATTATCAGTCTTACCATTACTCAAAGCAAAACGCCAGTACCCCAATCTCCGTCTCATTCATCATATCAGCGCTACAACACCCATCACACCCACCGCCGCCAACATCGCCATTCCAGAACTCCTGCCAGGCCTCAAACCCCCCGCATCATTCCTCCAAACCTCATCCTTACACTCCCCGGGCCGATCCCCCTCCCTCTCCATCTCCGTCCTCCTCCTTATCGAAAAGCTCCTCAACCGAAACGGCGTCGTCTCACACGTAGGCTTCGTATTCTCACAACTAAACCTCCAACTCGTGGACTGTCCCACCTCTCCACTACAATCTTCCGAACTATAAACTTGGAAAACCAAAGGTCCCATCAACGCTTCTTCTCTCAGAGTACTCATAGCTTCACCTTGCTGATACATGAGTTGGGAGTAATCGGCTGATCTGTTGAAATTGTCTGGCGAGAGGAGAGTGTAGTTTAGGCCTGGATAGAGGGCTGTGAGGTTTGTGGGTGTGCTGTTGTTCAGGGATGTGGTCGAGTTGTCTATTGGGAAGAGGGAGCCGGGTCCGAAGCAGATTAACGTGTTATTCGGATCGGATGTGGGAAATGATGTGATTTGGATATTGAAATTGTCGCCTGCGCCGGATGGGTCGTAGGTGCAGTATTTGCCATTGTTGAGATCTTTGGATGGGTCGCGGAAGGTTATTGAGAGGAGGGTGTTGTTTGAGTATGGTTGCGAGTACTTGGGTGCTTGTGAAGTTGTGTTGCTGAATGGAAAGTCAGCTTTGAAGATGGATGTCTGTACCATAGCTTTTCACTAACCTATTATTTTGTGCTACAGCAGTGCTAGCGCACAGCAGTATAAGAAAGAGCTCCATCTTCACGACATCATGTCTGCAAAATAGTTCTCACGAGAGTTGTCTTGGGATCTCACTGGAGTCATATAGCCCACGTCGGTTTGGAGGCTTGTCCTTGTGCAATACGAGAAGCTGGGCGTCTTGCGGATGTGATCATTTTTCTAAGCTCACAAGACTTTCAGTCTTGGACACGGGCTTTCAGTCATGAAGTCAAGCCCGCGGTGGCTCAAAAGTGAAACTCTTTTAGCACGCTGGCTATGTAAACAAGGCGTGCCAACTTGCCAAGGGATATCTCGGACCGGCTTGGCTCTTGGTGTTGGTCTTGACGCAAAGATGGAAATGTTCTGTCATTGAGCATATTGGGAGACTTTAGGAATTGATTTCGATCTCTAGCCTGCTGTTCATCGAGTCTTGCTACTGTACTACGTTGTGCTTTGCGAGTAGTTCGAGTAGGGGAGAAACAACACAAAATCCACATGCTTACTGTGGTCTCTCACATCAGTATGTTCCGAGTGGTCCTATTGGCTGATGTACGCAACACCCGATTCATCCTCAAGAGTATAGGGCGCAACATTTTTCGCTCATCTGTTCGTTATGTCCAGCCCGATGTTCATCTGTTGCTTATGGAACCGTCGCTGTTGTCAAGTCCACGCTTGATTTTCTATTCCTGGAGTGTTCTCGACGTCTCACCAGTCGGACAACGGCCCTTGCTGAAAGTTGGCATATTCTGGCTGTTGCTGAGAGGCTCTGGGAAGGTCGACAAGCAGACCTCATTGCAATTTGCTCTATTCCAATCTATGGCGGCTCAACGTCTCATCCTCCTCCAGAATCGCCTTGTCTTCTCGTGGCTTTGGCGAAGGAATTAAGCTCGGTGCTTGTCGTACTTGGGTTTCCAGTCAACGAATTGCTCCAGTTCATTTGCAGCAAACCCGACACGTCGAAGTAACTCCGGAGCTCGCCGAATGAGCGATTCCCCATCACTGCTGATACTCAATGCATCTTGCGTCTCTTCAGGAATGGCTTGCTGTGACTGGCAAGACCTTAGCACAGCTGTACAATAGTGGAAACTAGCACGCCGTTGACACAGATACGCTGTCCAAGTGTCCATCATGATCTGGACTACCTGTTCCTCGTTGTCCGCCAGAAAGATGTCAAACGTTGATCGCGTTCGCTCAAGATCTGCGAAGATTTCACTGCAACCCTTCGAGTCTTTGAAGCTCTGGTTCAAGAAAGACGTCTCATCGTGATCCTCTTGGCCGAACATATACTTCATAGCATCGCCGGTATCCACAGAGCGTATGGTGTATTGCGCACCATTCTGGAATTTCGCAATCTTCTGGTATGACCAGTCTTCGGATCGCGATCTGAGCAGCATTTTCCGTGCCTTGGCAGGATTGGTAGCAGTGACCTGGAATGTCCATCTGCGCCTCAAGGCCCGTCCTTCGTCGTACGAGCCTCCTTTGTGATGTTTCAAATACTGCCGTCGTTCTATGATGTTGGGATGTGCAAACACATGTAGCGAATGTGAACCAGAGAGCTTGTAGATGTGCTGCTTCCTCTTCTCCAGTTTCTGCAAGGGGACGAGGGCCGCAGAATCGAGCTGCTGTTGAATCCCAACGGCCACAAGCGATTTTCTGGTGTCATGTGTGAACATAGTGAGCCCTGGACGAGCGCCTCGCACCATCCGAGTAATTGACATCTTGACAGCTGTTGGCACTTGTTGTTCGATCTCCGAAGCTCTTGTTGGCGGAGTTCTAGTCGAAGGCGTCCGGCGTCACAGTTCTTCTTCTTGTCTGGCATGCATTCACTGACACCGCAATCGAAGTCGCGAACCAGGAAGGAGTTTAAAGTGTTTTGAGAAAGAGGCATGAGAGGTTGCAAAGGCCTGAATCCTTGTCTTGTTTGGCAGGCAGTGTAGTACAGACCCACAGACATGCGTCTGGCACAACCACTCTGGCGGACTTGCCGCTCTTTCGTTGGTCTGACTGCGAATGGTATTGCAAGATGCCTATCGAGTCGCATGGTTCAGTCGATTACATCGGAATATCCATCAGGACAACGATTTCGCTCACAGTATCGTCAAGACCTTGCCAGCAAGATCTCCAGCCCTCCATCACCCAATCTCTGCTTCTCCTCTTTCGCTCTTCCACCCAACAGGTTTGCAAATCCCTTCACAAGCCCAGAGACAGCGCTGTCACTCCTTGCTCTTCCGCTGCTCTTCTTACTACAACTTGTGCCGAACCTGACAACACCTTCACCCTCTGAGCTTACAGTGTCCCTTTCTTCTCCAGCACCAATTGCTCCACTGCTGACCTCATCCACGACCTCAAATGTGACCGCTCTTCGCCTGCCATTTTTCGTCACGATACTGTTCGTCCGCGCGAAAGACTCGAGATGGTGACTGCCGTCCTGTTTCGCGTGTACGAGGCCCAATGGCGGACGCGTTCGTTCTGCTGCTCTGAGAGGTGGAGGTGGAGAGGTGTCGTCTGAAGCCAAAAGACTCTCGGGTTCGGTCGTGTGTTCACAGTTTCCAATCGCTTCGAGGAAGGATATGACGCGATCGTACCAGAATTCCGCTCCGGCGCGTGTTGTGGATTCTTTCCTCGTTGGCTTCCTGCCTCCGATCCGGTTGCGGCTACGTTGACGCAGGAACTTGCTGCTTGCAAAGGTGGAAGCAATGGGGGAGGAAGAGTTCGATGAAGGAAGCGACGAGTCTGCTCGGAGCACGAGCTGTCGGATGTGCTTCGCCCGTGGTGGACGCGGACTTCGTGGACGAGATTTCGTGCTGTCTGCGAGCGATTTGTTGTCTTCCCATGCTGCAAAAGGATGTAAACTGTCGGAAGGTGATGAGACAGGACTGGATGTCTGCGATGAACTTGCCGAGTTCTGATCTTCATCGCCGAGCAGAAATGCAGACATTGTAAGTAGAGCTTTCGTCGTGCCGTCCAGCTTGTTGAAGTTGCCAATAGCCACGATGCGATGGTAAGGCCGGCCTGGCTCAAGATCCCCTTGTTGCTGCCTTCCGCCGGAAGTCGAGGGACGATTGATCACAAGGCCTCCTGGAACAACAACAGGTCTCGTGCAAAGTATTTGAGCGCGCGAGATGCTTGATCCCAGAGATGCAGTAGCAATGGCGCGGAACTGCTTGAACATTTGAGCTGCTGGCTCTGTGTTCGGCACGAAAAGCTGTGTCCAGTGTCGTTGGGATCTTGCAAGTGAATTGAGATCCGTGACGACGTCAAAGTGTCCTTCAGCGTGTGGCGAATCGAGGCACAATAAGGCCTTCGCGTCAGGATCGTATCGAACAAGCAGTACACGAATATCGACCGCGTTGGCCCCACAGTCCGGTATGCCATGTTCGATGTGAGTTATTTTGGCCAGCTCGTAAATACCATTGACCAGGGCGGCGATAGCGCTGAACTGCTCTGCCCGAGTGGTGGTGTTCGATTTTTGGTAGTCGCCTACCGATTGGCTCAGAGGCAGTGCAATGTCGAGAGCTGCATCAGGCCCATGGCCACGGATCTGTGGTAAGACGGCTCTCAGTGCCGGCTTGTAGGCGAAGGCGAGGGAGGACGCGCTGGGAGGCGTAGGCGGCGGTGGTAGGAGTAATAACCCATGGGCTTTCCCAGGCAAGTTGTCGCTCGGCGCGTAAGTTGAGGATGCTGTGGTTGTCGTGGAAGAACCAGGTCGGAATCGAAACGACGAAGACGATGAAAGGCGAACCATTTCGTTTGATCTTGTCCGAGGGTTGTCTTCTGGCGGAAATGCGTCGCGTGGTGGGTGGTGATGGTACTACAGGCGGTGCAAGACCAATGTCACGCTGTTTGTACACCTCTTATGCCGTGAGTCGAATCGCCTTGTCGAAGAAGGATCTCTGACTTTGAGATGCCAATTGTGCGATCCTCACTGCCTCCACCAATTTTTGTTCAATAGAGGAAAGGACGAGAGCTGGCGTGGACATCTCGCCCGTTGAGCTGTATGTGAGTACCTCATGTTTCATGCGCAGACCGCCCATGCGAGGCCGTTTGCTATTACATGCAGGCTACTCTTCACGGTGGTAAAGCCTATTGACATTTACTCTTGATGCCTCTGACTCAACGTGCCGCGCTGAGAGCGGCTTGTTAGGGAGAAAGTTCAGTTACTTCAATCACAGCGCTCTTGTTCTGCGAGATGACTTACAACCATTCCTCGCCAAGATGCGATATCGCGCGCTTCGTGAGTTTGTTCATCGTCTTCGTAATTTCAACTCTCAAGTCTTGTTGACATAATGGCAAAAATCTCCGACGATGAGCTGGAGCCCGTTCCGCGTCGACAGCAGGTCTGAATGCATTGCCGCGACTCTCAGGCCGTGGTCATCACGATGTCACAAACCTGACCAGACACTCTATCACCGTGACGAGTTAGCTTGAAGAAGCATTGCCGTCACAGTGCCGGGCGTCAAATGAGGCTGCACCTTGTTCCGCCCGCTGAGTAGGATTTCGCGAGGCGCCATGAGTCGTGCTACAAACTCAATCTCGAAAGTCGCAGTGTCCGCCGGTGTCGTTATGTTCTTGAATGTCTCTCCCGACGTCCATGCTGCGACAAGGAACGATATTTATCAAACACACCAGGGAGCGCATTGATTGAAGAGGAGGCTAGTTCCATCGCCAACAGAAGCGGCCATCTCAAGCCACACGCATACCTTCGGGACATGTTCAACGGCCGGAAAAACTCATCGTGCGCCAGATGCACGAGCCCGACTCTGCAGTACCATCGATCTGGCACGCCGCTGAAGACATCCGGTGCCAAATCGAAGGAAGGGATCCGCGCAAATACGTGCGAACAGCCGAAACACGCACAACTTGACAGCTTGCCCAAACAAGCAACCGCTCTATGGCCCACTCTCTCCAGCCGGGTGGAAAGACTCCGGGGACTAGAGGAGTCCTGACATTTGTACAGCCTTGCGATTCATCATGCTACGTATTTTCAGCTCAATCATCCGTGACAGCAGTAGCCGCAGCATGACAAATTGTGACACCTCTAAGCGCGTCCGTCTCTCAACATCGATTCGCCGAACAATCAAAAGTCTATGCTCATGATCAGAATGTGCCATGCAAGAAGTGAAACCCATCACCGCCAAGAACCAACCGCCGAATCAACCACACATTCTAAACCAGCGCCGTCGCTTATAGAAATTGCAGTGAAATAATCATTCATCAGTCGTCCACGTAGCTGCGCTGTCACTGATAATAGTATGGGGGCTGAAGAGTATCCTCGTAGTGACCAGGTTGCTAACCTGGATATCCGGGCATACTCATAGCGCCATTGGGCTCAAACATCGGGTTCGTCAAGCCCATGATGTTGCCATCCAGAGCCCAGGAGAGCGGGTCGAAGACAGCATTAGGACCGAACGACTGATCCCAATTCAAAGCGTCAAGGTCGCTTGCTTGCCCCAGCTGCAGACCGGTGCTTGGCTGAGTGAGGTGAACATCGGCAAGAGCGTTGTGAGTGGTCCCATTTGGTGGCTGCGGAGTGTTGCGACTGGTGTCGGGAAGGCGTGTAGGGTTTTGAATGTCGTTGACCAGATTTTCGCGCCCAGCTTGTCCAGCGCGTTCTCGCCAGCGCCAGATGGCGTCGTACAAAACTGACAATGAAGACCTGCACCGCACCTTGAGGGCTAGCGTGTCGTCGTCGCTGTCCAGCGCGGGATCGGTCTTGAAGACATCTTGTTCGCCTGAGCCGCTCGAAATCCAGAGCTGAGCCATGACTTCTGCAAGCCGCTGGGGCAAGTCATTGCTGCGCACGCTGAGCTTGCGCAGTGCGGCCACTGCACGGGTGAAGAGAGTCTTGCCGTAGGTGTTGTCCACGTGTTTGGCATAGAAAGAGTGTAGGATCTTCAGGAGGGTCACCGATGCAGCGAGCATCATCTGCTCAATGTATCTCGGCACAAACGCGAACTCACTCGTGCTCATGGCGCTAACATGCTCGAGGAGGGCCGAGGCTGCGATATAGAGGTTTCTTAGATCGACGTGGTAGTTGGGCTGGCTGGGCTTGTCGAAGAAGGCGGTAAGGCGAAGATGCAGCGCGGCGGCTTTCAGGAAGAGAACTTCCAGTGCTGCTAAGCATGTCAGTGATGCTTTTGAAGATACCAGCAATCGACTTACCTTTACGTGATTGATTCTGCTTGCCTGTAGACAGGACAGTCACCTCGAGTTCGCCCAGTTCACGGGCATACATGTCGATCTGCAGACCGCGCTGAGCTTGGTCAACCTCGACGATGTGGTCACGTTGCATGGTATACAACGTTCGCGTGACGGTATCGTTGAACTTTTCGATTTGGCAACGTGTGGAGCTCGGGCTTCATGCGACCAAGATGTAGACCGTATGTGAACCAGGCCCAGCGTGCGAGCGGAGGTTGTCCATTACCGGTGCTGACATTCTGGGCGACGATGTTCACAGCAGCCCAAGTGTTGAGTCGATCCGCCACATCTTCGTCCCGCAAGTCGACGCGGAACCGACTGAAATCTTGTGCGTGGGACGGCCGATGCAAGCCGTGTTGCATAGCGAGCTGGAACATAATGCCGCACAGCATCATTGTCGGCTCTTGGCTGGTTGACGAGGTAGGTAGTGGCCACGTGCACAGCAGCGCCAGAGCTTTGGTGACATGGTATGATTGTGGTACCTGCGATAACGTTGTCCAGAGCAATTCCTCCAACGGACGCTGAAGTTCCATGAACAGACCTGGTTTGAACTCTTGTCTTCGTGCCGCAATGGCAACGATAGTCCAGTGTAGAAGCGGATGCTCATCATAGTAGGCCTTGTAGCTCAGGTCGGCATTGAGCACCGGCATGAAGGGATGGTATGACTCAAAGTATATCTGGTACAGGTCGGTGAGTTGCTGCTCGGTCAACGTGTTGCCGCCGAGTGTGGTAAGCGATGTGCCTGGAGTAATGGAGGACATGGTCGTAGGAACGAGCTCGCGGTATCCTTGGCTCAGATCGAGCAGGCTCCTCGACGCAGCAGCTTCGCTCGCGCCCAGTCCGTACCCAGTGTTGCCCATAACGGCGGCCGGAGCGCCTCCATCGGGAGAGGGCTGGTAACTGCCATTGTATGCTGAACCTGGAGTTTCTTCTGGCAGAAACATGCCCAGCTGTTCGTATCGCGCTAGCTTTTGCTTGCACCTATCCAGCTCCTTGACCATCTCCTCATGCGCTGCCCGCTTTCCGAGTCGCTTAAAGCCGTCATCGATGCTGCAATGGAGGCCATGCTTGACGCAGCGATCGCACGGTTTATACTGCTCGCCAGGTCCAGCGACGACGTTGCAACGAAGCTGTCACGAGTACTAGTTAGCATAGGCTTTTTGTGACTGGCTCCACTGTTTCCTCGTATCAAGCTCACCTTCTGCTGTCGACAGTCGTTGCAGGCTCTCTTCACACCGGGCTGGTGACGCGGTTTGCTGCCATTTTGGCCAGGACTATGCGCCAGCGTGCCACTGCTCGAAGCTCTGCCATCTTCCGCCCCGCCAACTAGGGTGTGCTCCCCGTCCCCATGCTCTTGCGCTGTCAATGTTCGCTTGCGCTTGCGATCGGGGCCCGCTGCGCCGTCCGGGGTCAGCGTGGTCGTCGGCGAGCTCACTTGCTGCGGCGACACCAGGCCAGCCGCGAGATGTGCTGGTGGGTCGAAGGGGGCGTTGTTGTGCCAGGACATTGGGCTCACTTCGCCGAAGTCGAGGATTCGAGTGATCAGCGATATCGGCAACAATGAGAGTTGGACGATATCGGGAGGGGAAGCAAAGAGCCTGGTTAAGTTGACGGGCTTGGCCTTGGCGATTCCGGTGCGTGGTAAGCGTGAAACTGGAGGGACTCTGCGCCCTGTCAATCCTGTGTGACTGTGTCCATCGGAGTCCTGGCCTAGACAGTGCTCGATGGGCAATGTGACTCAAGAACATCATGATTCCATTGGCAAATGGCACGGGGTAGCAGCCATATGACCTCCTGCCGCTTAAGCCGGTTCATACTGCCGTGAAGAAGTACTCGCCTTCCCGCCTGCCCACACTCATGCCTTCCTGTCAGCCCATCCAGGAAAGCGTGGGTGACACCGTCCCACGTCGCATAGGCATGAGTGGGTATGTCGGTTGGACCGGGCTCAACATCACCTTATCCATTGTAAGGGCACTATCAC
This sequence comes from Cercospora nicotianae, assembly GCA_029490675.1. Taxonomy (NCBI): domain Eukaryota; kingdom Fungi; phylum Ascomycota; class Dothideomycetes; order Mycosphaerellales; family Mycosphaerellaceae; genus Cercospora; species Cercospora nicotianae. Next base: position 2,859,477 of record JANQAT010000007.1, on the reverse strand, counting down.
TTTCTGCAGATGTTGATGGCAGAGTACAGTATAGACCTTCCGATCATGTCAGCATGCAAACGACAATGACACTACGAGCAGGAGCGAGCACGACTTCCATAGCACCATTGCGCGGTATAGACGTCCTCTTGGGCTCAGCAGAGTCCGTCTCGCCTGCACGATCCTGCAAACTCTTGGGAAGTCGCGTTAAGGCATCGTGCCTGGGGCTAAGTATGCAAAAGTTGTCGCAATGGCCTGGCCTGACTACTCTCCCGGCTGCATTCGTATCAGATTGTTTCCATTGACTTGATGTGCCACTGATAGGAGTCGCAAAGAGTACCGCACTGATAACAGATTTAGAACTTTTCAGCCAGAGATTGGATATGCCGAATGCGGAAAAGACTTCCATCGCGAACACTTCCCCGGACCAGAGTACAAACATGATGCAAGTGAATCTCATATATGAGACTTCTTTCCGGCACATTCGCGAGACTTCAAGAAGCCTATGCTACACGATGGGCGCTGTACTATAAGGTGTACAAACCTTCCGCAAACAATTCTCGTACCCGACCTTTTCCGACCAGTTGCAAGGTACCTTGGAGACAAACATATCAGCACACCGACCACCCTCAGTGAATGCTGTCAATATTGCGCTCGAAAGTCATGGCTGGAGACATTCACTTCGGCGCGGAATAAGCAAGCTGCTCACTTGCATGTGGATAGCTTCTGGAGATATTACACAAATCAAACATCAACCACAACTGGCTGGCAATGTGCAACAACCGATGCCTGGAATACGCATGCGGCCACTGGGATATGATCGGCCTCAGTCACTGCCGTGGAGTTACTCAGATCCCTGATGCGATTACGAAAGCGCCAGTTCCTGCTTGCTATGGCAGGAACAAGCCAGTCATCTACATCTCTATGCAAACCGACTGCAGGACTTGTGTCATCGATCAGGCACTGAAGGGACCGCGAGCACGATTGAGCGAAGCGATTCAGGACTTCCGGAAGTGCAAAACTGGCGCATTTGTCGCAAATGTGTCCAAGGCTACAAGGGAGTTGGAGGCAGCCATAGCTGAACTGCAAGCTATTGGTCTGCCAGAGCAGCTGGCTGGAGGGTCGAAGAGACATGGACTCTGGTCCGAGCCTCACAACAAAGTGCAAGAAGGCAGCCCTTTGAGGCGAGAACTGGTCGTCGACTCGAGTTTCGAGCGGCGCCATGCCTAGCACCAGCGCGGAACTTCTATGCTCCTCCTGGCCGCTGAGTGGTATCCGCAAGACTCAAATCAAATCCTCACTTGTCTCCCTCATTCCTCCACCGGCGGCTCATACACTCCGTCCCTCTGATAGCTTCTCACCACTCTCTCCCATTCCCGTGTATCCCTCTCTTCCTCGTCGCTGACACTTCCATCCCACTCCCTATCATTCTTCACCTTCAGCCTCACGCCACCCATACTACCCTTCCCGCCAAACCCTTCAAAGTCCAACATCCACTCCAGCGGCAACATCCCTTTTTCTGCCCCGTCTGGACTATTCTCCGCTTCCGACGACACCCATGTATACCCCGCTTTCAATATCACATATGCTGTCACAGCAAACGTGCCCCATCCGAGGCGTTTAACCTCATACGGCGCGCGTTGTCGAATTACGCGGTTGGGACGGAAAGTGGGATGGAGAACAAGCTGGACCTCTTCGATAATATCTGTTCGACTGGGCTTGACGAAGAACGTCCACTCATGGCAATTCGCCGTCTCCGCATCGGCGATGTATCGATGGCGGTTCCCAACATACACTGTCAGAGTCTGGATACTACCTTGTTCGCCCAGACTATCCGCCTCTTCTACACTTCGCTCTCGTGTTGTCGCGGGATAGTCTCTGTCCAGGCGAGCTGCAAGATCAGGATTGTATGATGCTGTGGTCTGAGTTCTGCACATTGGACACTTGGCTTCGATTCCGGAGACAGCATCAAATGTTTGGGGTTCTTCGTCCACGTCGACGATTTTCATTTGGGAGTTGACGGAGACGTCGGCCCAGTGTGCCATGCAGGATTCACACAATGTGTGGCTGCATTGTGTTGTTACGGGCCGGAACAGCAGGACTTGACAGATTGGACAGAGGTCATCTTCGTGGATTGTTTCTTCTGATCTTGAGGCTGCATTGCTTTCGATGGAGTTTGGCGTCTTTTTCCTTGAGGACGATGCTTTCGGTCGAGCTCGTTGGCGGGTTTCAACAGGTTTGTGGTCTCCCAATGCTGTGTGGCGATTTCGAGCTGATCGACGTGGCGGGGCAGGTTCGGACGACGATGCTTGCGAAGACATGCTCACAACAATATTTGGGTTAATAGGACAGAGGAGCGAGAGACGAGATCATACTGTCGAAGACTCTACAAGCGGCACAGGAGCCAACCACCTCAAAGGATCACTTTGTCGACATCTGCTTATCGATAAAAGCTCGAGCGGCTGCCTGGTCTCGTCATGGCTCATGGCTAATGGGACTAGCGTCGAATGCTGCATGAAGCTGTTCGAGACCTTGGAGCACTCTGTTTCTGCCTGGGGCAGGGAATCATGGAGTTGACGATAAGAATAGGGCGAACAATTATTCATCCGTGTGACGGCGTGATATGAAACACAAGTAAGTATACATGTCACCCAATCTTGGCATCTTTATTGGCAATGGGAACAGCAGAAGGCCGAGCCAAAGACGCGATTGGTCACCCTCCAACCTTACCGACCGGTCAGTGAGTCTGCCGATGATACTGGCTCGGCAGCTGAACATTCAGCTACATACCGCTGGTGGGTGCCTGTCGCCATCTGTACTTTCGAGGTCCACACATGTACAACATCGTGTTGCTTGCGAAGACCGTACCCACTTCATCGTACCCTGCTCAAGCTTCAAGGTCGACAGAATCGATTCGATACTAGCGCTGCGAGCGACATACAGCCTTGCCGGAAGGCAGCAAGGCTGTGCCGGGCTGCACGCGCAACGTCTAAGCCTCGCGTCGACGGCTCTGCTGGTCTCAAGATGGCAGACTTCGTTGACTATGATGTCCCTCGGGATTATCTGGCAGAAGAAGGCTTTGGAAAGATGGAACCTGTGCTTCTGGACAAGGCTGAAGGAGACGATAACATCGACATGATTGACTCAACGGCCAAGGAGGTTGGGCCTGGTGACATCGATCCAGGCTGCGAGTCTCTAGGTTTTGGGCAAGTTCGTCTCGGGTCGGAGCCTCCGTCAGCCTTACCACAAGGCTCGAGTGAAACATCTCCAGCCTTATTACAACGGGCCTCTAAAGGGACATCTCGCACGGCTACGCCTTGCTCAGACGATGACCCAGGCCTTTCTTATTCGCCCGGAAGCAGTACGATGGAGGACGATGAACCGGAAGAGCCGCGAGCATCGATGGCATACGACGATCGGGCAGACGCTTCGTATGGCAGGTGTCGAGGTCGGAACACTGAAGAACAGACAAAAAGGCCAGAACCAGAAGAAGCGCCGTTAACACCAGGTACACCAGGTGTGTCCGCTTTTTCTCAGTCGCCTGGGAAGAGCGTCGTCAGCCCCAATGCTGAACATGAGATGAACACACGGGAAACGGGCAGCGATCGTAGTCCTGTTATATGGGGGTCTTCTCCTACGTTCCCAAGCAATGTGCTCGTGCGAGAGCCTAAAACGACCTCAGCACAACACAGAGTGTCGAAAACATCGAAAGGGCGAAATGCTGGCAGGAGAGCGGATTCAGGTTCAAAACAATTCAAATGCTCTTTTCCAGGCTGCGACAAAAAACCATTCAAGAGCAAATTTGAGCTGGAGTACGTGCAGCCGTTTCTCTTCCCACTTGTCAGTTTGGTTGCTAACGTTGTCCAGTTCACATCAAAATAGTCACAAGACCACTAGAGACTTTCCCTGTAGAAAACCAGTGTGCAATGAACGGTTCCGCCGTCTCAGCGACCGGAACAGACACGAGCAGAGATCCGTCAAGCATGGCGGAAAAGGTATTGCCTGTCCTTATTGTCCAGTAAACGAGCAAAAGTTGGCCAGGATCGATAATTTGAAGAAACACATCAAGAGACACCATGGAGACGAGAAACTGGAAAAATATACGGACATGGTAAAGACTAGTCCGGCTCCGCTTCAGAGAACGAAGTTCGAAATTATTATTGTCCGGCCGAACTGCCCTAGCTCACAAGACAACGGGATCGTCTGAACTGCCACCTGCTCGTCGGACCTGGCCGTCCGCAGTGGCGACACTCTCCGTTTCCACCACTTGACACTCCTCCCCCAGGAAAGCCTTCACAGCCTCCCAAGCCACACCTCTCCGCGTGCCGGTCTCATCGTCCCAGCTCGAATGGACGCCGACCAGTCTTCCATCATCCGCTTCGATCAACGGCGCACCTGAATGGCCCCAATACGTCCAGCAATCGTGTTTCAACGCGCCAATCTCCGAATTATCCTGAACATCTTGCGCACGATCCAGACCTCGAAACTTCCCGTCACTGATATGCAAGACATCATAGCCCGTCTCCACGACACTATCAGCAGCATCGAAAGCTTCGAGGTCTTCAGCTCCAGGGCTTCCGATGCAGAGCAGCGGAGCTCGAAGTTTGGGAGGCGAAGAAGAAAGGCGGATGTACGGAAAGATTTCTGTCCTGAAAGATGATGGAGCCGCCGTAATTTGCAACAATGCCAGATCGCGTCGTGGATCGAAAGCCACGGGCTTTGCCTGGACTGGGTCGCCAGAAGCGAAGAGAAGCCAACGTGTTTGGTTCTTGGTGCGAGCGTATTCGGCCGGGGTTTCGGCTGAGCAGTGGGCACAAGTCAAGAGCAGGCCTGTCGGGGAGATGCAGAATGCTGTGGACGAGCCCTCCCAGACGAACAGAAGAGTCGCGGCAGCTGCTTCGGCAAGCGTTGGGGACGACATCCTGTTGGATCTGATAAAACGAGCAATCTGCGCATCTGGCTGGCGGAGTTTGACTTGTTTGAGGCGGAGAGTCTGCTGGTCGGCTTTCGACAATCGACGAATCTTCCCCTCAATTTGAGACTCGTCGAGATACGCTGGGACAACGCTGGTTTTCCTGTGTCTCGGGACGCTCATCGTCCCACTCGGCGCTGGCACTGCAACGCGGCCTTTCGAAACCTCGTTGTTCGGCGCCTGAGAGGCGGATCTTGTCGTTCTCATGACCTCCGTCGAAGCAGTAGATTGTGATGCAACTACAAGAAGTTACAAAGAGAGTCGTCAGTAGATATACAGAAACGTACTAGGATCATGCACCTTGTAGCCGCTTTTCCTAAAGCCTCTGCTGCCTGCCCGCATCCTTCGATCTGATGAGTCATCCAATACCTAAAGACAATTCCGTATGAAACTGAACATGGTCCTGGCTTCGACTCGCTTTCTTGCTGGCTGATGCGAAGCTCACAACATGATAATTCTGGTGTGTATGCAATTCCACGTCGAAGGATCGATCAGGTGCCTGTTCCCTCAGAGGTCGACCGTAGTTTGTCTGTCCAAGTCTTGTCCCATTCGTCAGCCACGTCGTTGCGCGCCGCTCGCTATCACATTGAATTCCTTCAGCACGTTGCTATGCGCTCGAAGTGCCGAATCCCTCTTTCCATAGGGCCTGTCGACGCTCCTTTGCTGACGCCAAGGAACTGGCGCGTCGATGGGCCTTCTCAGCTCTGTTCAAGTACGTCCTCTTGTCCCAATGTCCTGCGAGCGTAATCCAGAGCTTGCCAATGGCACACGCTCGGTTCCGTCAGTCGGATTATTCCAGGGTCGATGAGCGTGTCATTGGTATTGCTCGTGGGCGTCTAGGATGGCTTAAGGTAGCCTGCCATTCGGAGATGATCATCGCTCGCCATAGCTGCGTCCGTCGAGTCGTTGCTGTCGAGCGCGCATCGTTTCTACCATTTAACGAATGAAGGTTCCTCGTATGTATCGCTGTTGAAGACCTCAGAGATACTGCTCGGTGCGGAGGGGTGCTTGACTGGCGTGTACCGATTTCGTTTGCTCTACTCTGCGGTCAACCAGGTTGCACGAATAGCATTTTCGCTGCCCATAGCCATACCTATGCGGTGTTTCACCGTCCACGATCGATGGCATTGCCATCTCTTCTTCACCTTGATGAGCATAGACGCTGCTCGGCGTCCAGGAAGCAAGCGTGTGTAGTCGTGTGCTCCGAACTCGTTGTCCCTCCTCGCTTCACCTCACGCTTCACTTCACATCATCCATGCTCTCGTCCGCCACTAGCTCCCTGCCCTGCATGAGCACCCACACGCCAACAAATTGCCCGTTCGCCGCCCTTTTCTTCGTCCCCCTCCTCAGAACGATCTCAGCAGCAGCAACCATCACCACCACCACAAGAAGAGAGATCGCTGCACCACCACCACACCACCAGAAGAGAGCCCCCGGCACCTCCATCACCACACCACCACCACTCTCCGCGCCTCTCTCCTTCTCCGCGCTCCTCAGCACCACCGCACCACCACACCACCACCACACCGGCAGCCCATCACAATGCCCAACCAGAGAACCCGCGACGGGCGCGACCGCGCCGAAATCCTCAACCTCCGCCGCGACAACCATGGCTTCCGCGGCCAAGTCCAAGCCCTCTGCAGCGACAAGCAAGAGCTGCAGAGCGAGCTCGTCCGCGTCGGCGCCTGGGGCGCCCACTACAAGGCGGAGAGCGAGCAGAAGGACGGCAGTAAGTTTCTTCCCATTGGCCCTTGTGACGTCCGCTCAATGTAGAGGTGTCGCTTGCTTCTGATTCCATCATGCTAATCAAAGCCGCCCTGATAGCCATCAACGAGCTCATCGAGCAGAACAAGCTGAAGGACGAGCGTCACGAGCAGGATTCCGCCCGTAAGTTTTTCCCCCTGATGTGTTGGTGACCTCCGCTCAATGTCGCGAAATCGCTTGCTTCTGAAATCATCACGCTAATCAAAGCCGCCCTGCCAGAAATCAACGAGCTGAAGCAGAAGATGATGGAGCTGGAGAAGAAGAACATGGAGTTGCAGATGGCCGCAGTAAACATCAACAAGTAGACAGATACATCACGTCGAAATGAGAGCGAATTTCAAGTCGTTACTGCATTTGGTTCTTTTCTGAATTTTCTGAACTAATGAAAGCCACTCACGCTTCTGCTTGCTGCAGTTACCTTTGATTGCTCATGGCGGTAACACACTTACAAAAAGCCACTCTGCTTGCGGTCTTTGCCACCATGTGTGGCAAGACAGCAGCATCTCGTGGAGTACATGAGAGCAAGTCCGGGGTACTGTTCTTCCATCGCTCGAGCGAAAACCGTGCCGTGTCCCTGTGTATGAGCCGCATACCTTGCGCGGTTCAATCGCGCTGTGCTTTTTTTGTGTATTTTGGGAATTTTACGTGCCCGGACAGGAGGGCCACGTGCACCGTGATGTTGTGCCGTCAGTGAGTATCACTCCGTGTCAGTGGCAGCCATGTGAAAGCAAGCTTAGACTTAGCTGGTCAACCTTGCGCCTGCCATTGTTCTCCAACTTCCATCGAATTTCGAGGCCGCGTGGTCTCATGTCTCCAAGTGGGAGCCTTCGTGGTTGTTGTGTCAGCCTTGGGTGACGAGTCGTCATGTCGGGTCGCTGCAACTTAGCTGATTGCTCAGAGGGGTGTTTAGTCGGCGTTCTCGCGACGGAGCTGCTGACGCAACGACAAGGGATCGAATCAGCAGCCTCCGTCGGCGGCCTTGGCGCTCTGGAGGAGCTCAGCAAGCCTCTGGATTTCCTCCTTGCGACCATTTCTCGATTGGTCGGAAGTGTGGTGAAGCCGGAACGACAGGATCACTGAAGCTGATGGGCAGGATGCCAATGCACATGAGACCTCCAGTGGCCCTGATATCCGCCAGAAACTCAGCGACCTCTTCATTTCCTTGTGGCGGGTTCTTGCCGTTGAATTTGTACTTATTGCCATGTGAAGCATCGTTGATTGGCACTCCCACAGCAGCCGGAGCAGAAGACTTGGCAGTGAAACAGCAGACCGGATCTCCTGGATACTATACAGAAATTTGGTCGACAGTGCCAGTCGCGTTGTCGGTTGGCGCTCCAACAGTAGGCATCCCCGCGGCGGCGTCAGTGTTAAGACCATATCCCAAAGCACGATACCGCTTCTCTTCCCAGCTGCAAACTTTATCGCTGAACTTCAAGTCCTCGTCCTTGGCGACGGATTTCGGCTTAGCGATGGCTTGCGGCTGAGGGGTGGTTGGTGCGGATGCAGCTGGAGCAATGTCACCTTGCTGTGAAGCGTCCAAAGAGGCCAAGAACTCATTGGTTTGCAGCGCAGCCTTCTGAGCCGCCTCATCGACGACAGGCTGGGGCGCAGGTTGGTAGGATGGGAGCGGGTGAGAGGCCTGTGGCGGAAACTGATAACCACCGTTGGATGGGGTGGCACAGGAGGAAGACCGTAGCCAGATGCCACGTACTGTCCAGGTGGTGGAGAGATGATGGAGTTGACGGCTGGAGTGGTGAAGTTCATTGGCGAGCTTCCCTGAGGCAGCGATGCAGGAGTTGGAGCAGCGCCGAACGGAGCTGGGTGGAATGGCATCGCAGCGGCAGTGGTGCTGGATGGTGGAGTTGCCATCGCGCCATTTGGAGGCGTCGAGAGGCTTCCACCAGCAGCGGCAGCGGCGGCGGCCTTGGCCCTCTCAGCCTCGCGAGCGGCTTTGCGTGCTTGCACTTGGGCCTTGAGGCTGCCCGACGCGATCTCGTCCTCGAGACGTGGGCGCTTGGGCTTGGAGGCTTCCTCTGGCGGGATCTGACCAGGGAGCGGGTTGCCGGTCTCGAGGTAGTGCTTGCGGGCCAGGCCCTGGTAATACTGTGTGACGCTTGCGGTGCGCGCCTCTTTCCACTCCTCGGGAGCACCGAGCTCGCCGAAGATCTCAAGGGCGAGATTGTTGCGGCCTTCCATGGCATTCGGCACTTCTTGCAGCTCTTCCTTGTGCACTTGGTGCATGTGGATGCGCAGTCCGCCGATGGTGCCCAGCTTGCGGTTGCAATTGCCCGCCTGGCACAGGAAGTGACGAGCTTTCTGGTGGTCAATCAAGATCTTCAGGTCATCGAAGTCGCGGTCGCAGTAGTAGCAGGCCGGACGGGCCAGCACCGACTCGAGCGATTCCATACGCTTGCGCTTGGGCATTGTGACGGCTGTGCTGCGCAGGGGCGCACAGTGCGATGCAGTAGGGGTGAATGAAGTGAAAGGGGAGGCGGCGCTCGCCGCGAGTGATATGAGTCCACGGGCGCAGTGATGCAGATGGTGGACTGGATGTGAGGACGATGGTGGTGATGTCGAGGACAGCGAGCGTCGCAAGTTGGCGGCTGGAAAGTGGACGGGGCAGGGCAGGGCGGTAGCTCCCGCGCAGACTTGCCTTGGCGACCGCTTCCTTCAATGGGAAGACCGACCACAGAGTGTACTGCACGCCTCTCGCAGGTTGACGAACACGCAGACAGTGATGATTTGGTGGTTCAAAACTCGCTGACATCGCTCGTGCCTGCATACCATCGTTCACTGCAGCATACGGAACGTGGATGCCATTCACATGCGCGCCCCGACTGCCCTCAGTTTTTGACCGCCAAACCACCGCTCTTGCACGCACGCCGAGCTCAACGATCTCACTTGCCATGGTTCATGCCAGCGCCGCAGCCTTCTGACCATTGACCCTCCGGCCTCAGTCTCCCTCCCACTCCTTGCCGGCACGAGTATGAGGAAGAGCACAGCGAGCGGTGGCATGCGAGGGCGACGAGGGTTCATGGCATCATGGAAAGCTGGGGGCAACATCATGGCCGAGCGAAAGCAGTCAAGAGCAATAGGGCACCAGTAATCGCGCAGATGGGAGTGTGAGATGGACACATGAGCCACTGCACAGATTGTTGTTCTCCATACCACATTACACCTTGCCCGCGAATGCCAAGTACAGGTCTGCCAGGGAAAGAAGATGTCGAGGATGAGCCCGGCACCTCATTTTCTGACCTTGCTAATGCCCTCTCTTTGTACGAGACCAGTGTCTCTACTGTTCGTCAGTGTAGGTCGACTGTCTACCCACGATGTGTCCCTCAGAGCCTCCTTTGCTAGACCAGATTTAGCTCAGTCGCCATGTCAAACGATCCCGGACCTTCGACTCATGTGCCATAGAACGAGCCTGTGACCGCCGTACAGACTGACGATGGCCGCAGAAATCGAGGTTTTGGTAGAGCACATCCCAAATAGTCTGTCCACACACTTCAGATTTCCGCATGGACACTCAAGACTCACAGTACACCACATCAGACTCCGAGCATGCCATGCCACTTCCAGCCTCGGACGGACCTTTCCCCTGCGAATGATTGACCGGACAACGAATTCGACTCTCCTAAGTCGCGGCGGAGGTGGGATCGAGCTTCTGCGCACTGCAGCGATGCGAATTGAGAACAGGGCAGGGAGTGATGGGGATTGATTCTCCGCTACTTGGGCGAGGCTGCTCGTCGATTCCTCGGTCGAAGCATGGAAAGCATTGTATATGGGGACATTATGGGGTATCTTCCTTTGCGCCGCTGAGGGCCAGGAAGCGACCACCAAGGCAGAGAGAACTCAAGCGGGATGGAAGTTCCAGGATGGTCGATCCATCATGCAGTCTGCAGTCAGGAATGGTCGTCTTGACCAAGGCGCATGTTGCCGGTGCGCTTTATGCCAAGAAGAGATTGGCAACAAGCTATTGTTGATAGCGAGGAGGAGGATGTCGAACAACTTCACACGCTCAGGGATTCGATGCCGGAAATGTAGCGCAAGAGAGGCCTCTGGCCATGAAAGCATACGGCGACTCATACTTGCATTCCGCTGGGCAAGAGCTGGCTCAAAGTTGTGGCGAGACTGTGTAATCAGCATAGAAGAGCTAAAGGAGACTGCAGAAGATAAGGCCCTCAATGGTCAAGCACTGTATAACCACTCGAGTTATCTAGACAACAGTCGTATACAGCAACGGAAATCGTCATTGCTGCAAACAATGCGAATACCATCCTCGCCCCTCGCACCTATGCCCCGCTACGGTCGCCTTTTCATTACTGAACAGATACGCTCATGGCCTGAAGACACAACTGCAGCTGTTGCAGGTTCTCGTCTACGTCAGCTATCGGTATCAGCATCGATGCATCCCTGTCGATATTGCAAGTTTATTGTATTTTTGAAAGAGAAAGGCTTCCAAAGCAGCAAGGACTTGCTTGGAAGAGTGGCTTGCAATTTCCACTATCTAATTCTGCGAGAGCGCGAAGCTGTATGGCAGCTAGCGCCGCCACCCGGTCTGCCTTGCTCCATAGCATAGCATAGCATATGATGGTGTGTGTTGAGTCCACCTGCGACTCATTCGAGCCGTGCCCATCGTCGACCAGCTTTCTGCTCTATTACATCCACAAAGTGATCTCACGCGCAAAGCATGAATCCTGTTCATCGTATCTCATGTTCGAAAGGATCTTGCCACTGCTCGTGACAACCCCTCCTTCCCTTTCGCACCCTGCTCTTGCTGTATGGCTCGTCCGAAACACGGTCCGCAGCCTGCCAAAAGAATCTTACTTTGAGCTTTGCAACGCCTCATCCTGACCGCTGAGTAGAGTGTGCACCGGTGCATTCAACTTATCCCTGCCCTTCAAAAAGTCCAACTCCATAATGAAGACATATCCGACCAATTGGCCTCCGAGTTGCTGTACGAGGTTTCCTGCTGCTGCTGCGCTGCCACCTATTTCACGAATGCCATTAGCACAATGTCCTCGGTATCCTAAAATTTGACCAAAACTCACCTGTAGCAATAATATCATCGACAATCACCACCTTCTGTCCCGGCGAGATCGCATCTTTCTGCATCTGGAACCAATCTGTCCCGTACTCTTTTTGGTATCCCTCTGTCACACACTCCCCAGGCAATTTGCCTTGCTTTCTCACAGGAACGAATCCCGCGCCTAGTCTCATGGCCAGCGTAGGACCGAACAAGAATCCGCGACTCTCGAGACCGACGATCACATCGATGCCGTGGTTTGCGCCGAACTTTTCGCGGAATTGCAGCTCGAGTGCGGTGATGAGGGAGTTGTGGTGAGAAGTATTGCTGAAAAGTGGCATGATATCTTCGAAGAGGATCCCGGGGGAGGGAAAGTCGGGGAACTGGCGGAGGGAGGACTTGAGGGTTACTTTAAGACTGGCGAGTTCGGTGGAACTGGAGGCAGCGGTGGTGGAGAATCCTCCTTGGGCGGCATTGTTGCTCGTTGTCGGGTCGGGCGCGTTGGGAGGTGGATGGGCGGAGGTCGAAGCTACGTCGGCAGCGTTGTTGGTGGTGTTGCCCGGGGTCTGCTGAGCAGCGTGGGTTGCGTTGACGTGGGAAGAGGGGGCGCGCCAGACATGGCGAGGAGAAGAAAAGAAGAAGAAGGGCGGCAGGAGGGAGTGGGCGGAGGATGAGGGAGTTATGTGATGCGTGAGTGGGATGGGGGGATTGGTGGGAAGAGATTGTCAGATCCAGCAGATAGGCACAAGAGTCAGGCATACGCAAGAGGCACAGGACGCGGGAAAATTGTCTCTCGCACCGATTGTGTTGGCGCGGAGGGTTGCGTGCTTCGTTGGTGGAGTTTGTGGTGGGATGATGGCTCATCACTTACGCTTCTGCCGGCGACGCGAGTCTGCTCGTTCGGCAGCGCGCAGCAGCAGCAACACCAAGCACAGAGCTGATGAGGTGGCACGACAAGAAAAATAATTTCCAATCGACGTCTGCTTTGCCCGATCAGGTCGGCGGAGCTTGCGGCGATCCTTTGTCTGGGCAGAAACAATCCGCGGGAGTTCGACAGGGCTGCGGAACGATGTGATCGAGCTGTCATCACGAGTCTGCTACCGTACGAGACACTCTGGTAGCACGCCGTATTGCTGTGCTTCGTCCAGCTCTTTGTTGCGCAGGTGAATAGATCGACGACTGGCGGTCAAGCTCGCGGTGCACGTGTTGGAGTGGCATGAACCCAGCGGCGGAAGTTTTGCGCGCATATTATGATTGGACCATGCTCCATTTTTATCTTATACTTTCGCTGCTGCCCTCCGAACTGTCCATTGCAGTCCCTCCCGTCTTTCTCCCTCGCTCTCGTTTCCCTGAGACCTGTTGCACACTTTCCATCCAGTCAAACTGCCAGTCCGCTCACGACAAAGAACCTCGTCTCCGAGACATCATGTCACGACTTTCGTCGGCTCACAAATCCACGGCCAGGGTCCCCCTTCCAGAGAACTTCTCTGCAGGACCAAAGCTACACCAGACGGGCCCGCCGATAACCCATCGACTAGCAGTTCTAGGCGAATGTGGGGTGGAGTGTTCTCAGTGCAGAGCCCACTTCTGGCGCATGCGCGCTCCCAATCGTGCCGATAAAGCTCTCAACCGCAGAGCCAACCGGAATATACTGCCACCACCAGTATGCGCAACATCCGCCAGTGACTTCTGCTTGTGTCAGACTACGGCATCTGCTGCAGCTGCTCGTGGCCTATGGACTTACGGTGACCGTGGTGACAGCAAAGAGCTGTGGCGCTACGAGTCAGTTTTCCCGGTCCTCCCATCACATATTGGAACGCCATCTATGCAGGTGATGGAGATGCTGTGCGACATTCACAACTGCACTTCGCACGACATTCGAGCATGCGCGTGGAGCCGGTGGTGATCCCAAGCGGCCCAGAACTGGCGTGGCTGTCGGAGATTCTGGCTTCCTTTCTTTGTTCTCAGGGACGCACAGTCTGTGTATTGCACACTGTAGGGCGGCTAGATGGCTCTCACGAGCATTGTCGTTGAGAGACAGGTGTGGCTGTGGACGTAAGCTCGATTGGCCTTCCGGTCGCGGTGGGCTATGTTCGCGCAACACTTCGTTTCCGAAGCGATGCATCCTGTAAGTCACGCTTGCATGCGCCCTATCCTGACGAACTCCATCACGCAGCTGCGAACAGGTGAAATCGTGTCCTGGTGCCATGCAATGCTACCGGCTGACGGAGAAAGTCGAAAAGAGTGAACTGTAGGTAAGTGAAACATTGCATTTTGTGGTATTTATACAATTGCTAAATCATCATTTCGTAGAAAGCGCGCTCGAGCTTCTCGCTCTTCTCGCTACACAGAGAAGCACTGTCAGCATAACGATTCTCAGAGAAAGGCCCATCGATGCAGGGGAGCACTCACATCTTCTCCTCCTTCTCGGCCTTCTTTTCTTGCAGCATTTTGTTGACTGCGCCCATGATTAGCGACCCCGCCTCTTTAGGAACCCTCGTGGACATTCGGAAGCATTACATACGTTTTGGCACGATGGCCTTTTCGGCGCGGCGGCCGAGATCTGCGCTCACGAAGAGCACAGCAAAGCAGCTGGCGGCGACGCGGTGGGTGAAGTTCATTTTTGCTGTTTCTAAGCATTAGCGAACAGTCTCCGCAAATCACCAAGGTCGAAATTTCTGGCGACATACGTACTGGTGGTGTTGTTGTTGTTGCTGTGGTGGAGATGGTATGTGTGTTTGCGATCGATTGCAGTGTTCACGAGGGCAATTTACTGTCAGGCACCTGCTTCGCGCTGCTGCAGCTAGTTCGAGACAGCAAACAGTTCACGCAACGGGCGCTGCTTCACTTGCTAGACTGGAAAGACCAAGAAGACGCCACTGGTGCGCAGCGTTATCGCTATGGGCTTCCTCAAACAACAGGCCAGCAGTGCCATCGTTCCAAGCCACGAGAAGGAAAGGCGATTAGAATTGCGCCAGAGAAGTGTTATATCAAAGGAGGTGGACCTCCATCGATACTGTTCGAATCTGCTACGATGTCTCAACTTCCACGTGCTGCGCTGTGGACGCGGGGCCAACAGAGACACCAAAACTGCCACTGCCAGCTTTGCTGAGATACTACAGACGTGCCGCCTGGTCGCCAGTATTCGCTCTCTTGCACTTCACAGGTGTCCGACGTTGCAACCCTTGGGACGTTCATCGAGACCCGTCCGGCTTGATGTAGATGCTCGTGCTACAGTTCACGCACGCCTGCAAACGACACTGATGACTTAAGCGGAGCAACGGCGCTACTATGACTTGAAGTGCTGAGCATGAACAAGGGAATCCGCGATGTGAAGACAAATCTGCCATGGTGCGGTGGGCATTGTCAATTACATATGCAGTGGGAGCTGCTTTGGCTAGCCGGTGGAGCTCTGAATCTTGCCATAGTCGATCGTTTGTCTCTTTGGGGCTGTCGCGTGTTCTACAGATAACAAGGACATTTGCCGGCGTCCGTTCGATGAGCAGCGACTGGGAGCTGTCGTGGACGAAGAACCACAGCAGAAGAAGTCGAACAGATTGCAGAAAAGCTGCGTATCTGATGACATGCGATGCAGCGGGAGGCAGAGATGATGTCTCCGGCATCAGGATTATGTAAACAGTCAATTTATGGTATCCGACCCAGCCAGCAAGTGTCTTCCTGAACCCAATGCAGTCGTATGCGCGCATCTGCATGAAAGTGAAGCGATGTGGCAGAGCAGGGTATCGCTGCTTCCGCGGTGTGACATTGTGCTTTCCTCACGTCCCTCCTGCCCTGATATCATTTCTCCGGTACGAAGCTACGGTCAATGTCGCTGCCGGCTGCGTTCGAGGTCCTGGCGTGCGGCAAGAAGATGCTCGCGTGCACGGAAGGTGTTATTACCGGTCAGGGCGTTCGGTATGCTGACTCTCGAAGCGTATGTGCATGTTTCTCCATCAAATGTTCGTCTTCGTGGCCGATGTGACGGTCAATGTGAGGTTTCAGGTTGCGTAATAAGCATGCCGATATAGGACCCCGCCTGACGGGTGTGTTCTTAATAGTCCCGCATGTTTTGCCAGGCGGCAGGCTTGGCCGGCGCCAAATCAGCTCATTTTGAGCTTGCCCGTCGCAGTATCCTTTCCAAAATCTCGACATAATCACCGCCAGTCCATCCGACATCGACGCGTTGTCATCAGCATTGGATCGCGAACGCTTTGAGACGCGGTCGCAGCAATAGGACCGCCGCGTTCACAGCATTCACTTGGTCGTTGCACTCAGTCTTGAACTCATCGTTTGCGCGCCTGCCCTTCCGACACGACCATGCCGCGACCACCGGACAATTACACTCACGCGCAATTTGAGCCTGTCGAAAGTGAGCACCAGGGCGAGACAGTGCAATGCATCCACTGCCGCAACTGGACAGGCTCCATCAAGACACTCAATCGCAAGAAAGCCCATCTCCTGAACTGCACACAGTACGCGCAGTGGCGAGCAGCAGGAAACGGACAGGATTTAGCGCCCCTAATAAGTACAACAAGCGCGACTCCGACATGGGCGGCTGGCACGCGATGGAGGGCGAGTAAGTTTTACCGAAATCTTGCACGGGCCAGGGTCGGCCTTGGTATCGTATCCACGCGCAACATTACAGTGTCTAACAGAGCTTCACAGTGCCGCTCACGGTTATCACAGCAGTCCATATGCACCACAACAGTTCGCGACGCCCGTCGCGCGTACGAGAGGCTTGGACACCACGAAGGTGACGAGCAGCGTAGTGACAGATGCACATCGATCGCAAGCTGACAATTCGAACCAACAGTACTTCGACGAATTCTGGGACGACACCAGCGGGCAGAAAGTAAGTCGACAATCATTTCTTTGCGGCTGGAAGCCTTTCAAGTCTTTCAATTCTTTCAAGCTTGTCAAGCCTTTCAAGAGGCCCGCAAAGTACAGGCCAAAATCCAGGCACATCGAAATGAGCTGGGCTCCGTCCCGGCTCTCGAGAGTGCCAGAGGAACAAGAACCTCAAGAAAATGTCGACGCTCTGGTGGAGAAACAACATGCTGACCAGGCAAAAGTGCATGCGCGTGCGATGCAAAAGCTGCGGCTTCGTCCGCGCAAAGAACACGACGAGACAGGTGGAGCACCTGGCGCTCTGCCAGGACTTCCTCAACTCTCCGGAGGGCCAGCACGCAGTCGATTCAGGCGAGCTCGAACTCGCACCGTCGGCACCAGGACCGACTCCACACAACAACTCAGCGACTGGAGCAGATATCTGGAGGGGCAGCAGGCCGAACCCGAACCTTCTCGTTGGCAACCGCCCATCGAACGGCGCCGTGAATCATATGAGGCCCCCGCAGCGCCCGAATCCATCCCTGGTCAACCATCTGCTCAACAAGTGGCCGGAGAAGTTCACCAAAGCGACCCAGCTGCAGTTCCTGAGCCACGCGGGCTGCGGAACTCTGTCGGCCCCGGCGCTTTCGCACTGGCTCGGGCAGAACGGGCACATCTCACGCGCGATGATAGCATTCATCGGGAACCTGATCGGCAAAGTGCGCCTACCAGACGTGCCCGACAGCAAACAGTCTACCCAGTTCCGCGCTCTCGATTTGCTAATCTCGACGGTATCTAATCTCCGCAAGGAGATCGACTTCATCGAGAACACGAAGCGCAAATACGGCATTCACACGGACAACGAGCCCCCTCTGCCCATCACCAAGGCATACGTCGACCTCCTGACGTCTTCGGCGGAATCTCGCAGCTCCCTACTGGAAGGAATGGTAGCACTTTGGGCTACTGAACACGTAGGTCATTTCTACTTTGCAGCTTATCACCATGTTACTGACATGCACAGTGCTACTGCGCTTCTTGGCAATACGCATCGACTTTCGCATCCAACGTCCCTGCTTCCAACTACTCCGTCCCATCGTACCTCACCGGCAGTGGCGTCAATTACGGCGGCGAACCAACCCCTTTCCGCGCCAATGGCGGCGCCGGCAACAACGATCAACACATATCCGCACTACAAGAAGCACTCATCCCCAACTGGACCTCACGCGAGTTTGCAAAGTTCGTCGAAGCATGCAGAGCGATCGTTGATGAACTCGCCAATGCCGAGACTACAGGAAGTGGGCGTGAGCAGCTTCTTCGGTGCGAAGGAGTTTTTCAACAGGTTGTTTTTCTTTGGGAACGCATTTGGCCGGAAGTCAACGGCATGGGAGAAGAGGATGGCATTGGAGATGGCACACCAGCAGAATCGCCAGCGAACCAACTCCGCCCACAAAGCAGCAGCCATGGCGCCGGACCTGCAGGTAACAATGGCACCGCGGAGAAGAGCAAATCGGAGCCAATCGAGATCGAAGATGACGACGATGAAAATGGTCACTCTGATGCTCCGATGGACAACGTCGACTCTCCGTTTGGTGGAACAGGTCTGGGCGCCGTGGCAGCGGCCAACCAGGGCGCATAGGATTGGGTTGTTTTGGGGAGAAACTGCTTGTAAAATAGGTATACCCATCATTGCAATTGAAATTTTGTCACACTGATTACTCTTTGCAAAACCCTGTCTTCTCGAGCATTTTGCAGGGCTCAAAGCCTACAGGTACGGACGCGGCAGGCAGATCGAGAGTGATCTCGAGGCAGAATCGTCCCGTTCCTGTCCGTTTTCTCCAGCGTTCTGCGACTTTCAGTGCCATTGAGTGCGCACACAACA
This sequence comes from Cercospora nicotianae, assembly GCA_029490675.1. Classification (NCBI taxonomy): domain Eukaryota; kingdom Fungi; phylum Ascomycota; class Dothideomycetes; order Mycosphaerellales; family Mycosphaerellaceae; genus Cercospora; species Cercospora nicotianae. The sequence goes on along the minus strand of JANQAT010000007.1, from coordinate 2,841,030 downwards.
AGGAAATTGAAAGAGGTATGGAAGCAGAGGCAGAGCCAATGCATGAATGTGCGATCGCAAACAGAGTTTGGATTCGAGCCCGAAATGCGTAGCTGCACATCAGCCGGCAACCATGAACGGCATTGGCCGCTGACGTACATGGATTCTGGAGACCCCACCACTCGTTGCCCAAACACCACATCTTCTTGGATATACCACAGCGAGCGTCGATCGAGTAGCAGGCCTGACGGGTACAGTGAGGTACAGCGAAAGACAACGAAAATGACTTCCAATCCGGCACATTGCGGAGAATGCAAAGTCGGTAGGTGAAACAGCGAGTTTGTTGCGTGCTTGGTCAAGACATATATGTATGCATGCGAATGCAGAGGGAAGAGATCCTACTTCCAGCTGCTCAGGGTTCTCATTGCTTCTTACTGCTGAAATATCGAGACATCAAGAACCGAACAATGTCTAACCTTACTACCAAACCAGGCCACGACGGCTCACCAGAAGGAGTCGACCTCATTACGCATCCCACTGCTCAGAAACTTGCAGCCCGCTCTCTAGAATTCATGAAGGAGATTCAGAATCTGTAAGGCAACAGGCGTCTTCCATTCACGCTTCTCTTTGCCTCTAACAACCCGCAAGCACCCCCGGCAAAATCCTCGAAACCCACCTCAACGAAAACTACGGCCCCGGCAACCCCTACTACGAGGACTTCTGCGCCCTCATCAAACAAGGTCTCACCGAAGGTTGGATCGCCACCCACGAAATCGACGGAGCCAAATACCGACGCGGCAAGATAATGCTCCCTTCGGCCGAAAATCTCTGGATGAGCTTGACAGCTGTCTACTTCGATTCTGAAAAAGAATACTCGGGTCAATATCATAAACACCCTTATGGAGAGATTAATTGCGTTGTGCCGATTGACGAGACGTTTGAGTTGGAGGGTTTGCCAGAGGGGTTTTGGATGGGGAAGGGGTGGACGAGTCCCGGGCCGGGGACGCATCATTATCCTAGGGCGAGAGGTGGGAAGGGTGTGGCGTTCTTCTTTTTGCCGAGTGGGAGGATTTCTTATGAGGCGAAGCCTGGGGAGCCGCAGCCGGCGATTATTTGATTGTTGGGAGATGGGGTGGATTCCGATATTGTCGAGACGTTGTGGTGCTGGCTTCGAGCTCTGTGGAAGAATATGTACATTGCTACGCTGAAATGGTATCTGGGTTCTTCATCTCAAACATAGCTCAATGCTCATCGCGCCTTAGATTCCAGATGCAAATCGATCTCGTCAGATGCACATATGTCCACGCGCAGCACATAGCTCATATCTTCGCCTTCTCGCCTCCATTCCCATTCTTCCGCTTCGGTGGCCCTCCCATCTCTGCGATCCACTTCGCATCAAGCGAGCGTTTCTCCTTCGAGGGCTTAGCCCACCACTCCTCCAACCTCTTCCTCTGCTCTCTATAGATCACCATTTCCTTACCAACCCAATCCGCCATGGTCTCCGCCGTCCGTCCAGGTGTCTCCATTGCGATCAAATGCCCTATCTTCTCAAACATGACTCCCTTCACTCTACCTTCCTTCTCTCCGCCACTTCCTCCTGCGCCAATTCCAGTCTTGGATACTTTATCCCGTGCTACCTTTGGAGGACAGACATCTGATAGCTCGCCAAAGATGTAAAGAACGCTGGGCCGGAGTTCAGGAAGTCGGCGATATGTGAAGATGGGCTCTGAACGGTAATATGGCTTCTGATCGGGTAATGTGGGATCGAGGTCGGGATGCGTGAAACGATCAATGGGTTTGCCGTCGACACCGTAACCTTCGTAATTTGTCCTCAGGAAAGACCAGACCTCTTGCGCTGCTGGCGTTGCGAGACTGACTTGTCCGGGCTCCGCGTCGGGAAAATCTGCGTTAGGGCAATCTCTGAGACCATGCGAGATCCATCGGTCTAGAACGCGTCGATCCCAGATCTTGTAGAATGCGGACTTGAGGAATGATTTTGTAGCTTCTTCTCGAGAAGGCCAGATTTGTCTGCGGTATGTGGAAGCTACTGCTGCGCTGGCTCGTGGTTGTTCTTTGGAAATCTCGGCTGATCTCATTTGGATGACAGGGTCGATCAGGATCAGGGTCGTGAAAAGAGAAGCATGGTCCATAGCAAGCTTAGTGCTGTATGCTGTTAGGGCTGGATTCACGTGTGTCAGATCTCGGGACGTACATTTGGTTGCCACCCATGCTGTGTCCAAGGCCAATGATAGGTCTAGGCATCTCCGCTCGCTTGATATTGATCAGGTTGGCCAGATCGCGCGAATGATCATACCAGCCGGGATCATTGCCTATCAGGTCTTCGTTCAATGCATAGCTTTCGGCATGCCATGCTACATCGGACATCCAAATACTTCGAATGCGCCAGCCTTGGCGTTTCGCTTGCGCGGCAAGATCTTCCCATAGAGGCTCGTACAGTTCCTTGTTGAAGCCGACGGCATGAGCGGCGATTATTGTGACGTCTCCAGGCTGAGGATTGGGGTTGTCGAGAGGGATATATTGCTTGACAACGAAGTGCAGGACATCTTCTTCTGATTGTGCTGTGGCTCGCGGGAATTCTCGCAGATGTGCTGCCGGTATCTTGTGCGTTACAGTGCGATAGTTTTCCATGATTAGTGCGTATGTGTCTTGAACAGACTCAAATGGCGGAAGGGAAAGTGGACATGTGCGTCGAGCAGGACAGGCATGTCGGCGTTCACGCTGTCAACGACGCGAACTGCCGGCAATCGCACGCGAACTCGAGCCGAGGTCTGGCGGGCTCACGTGAAGCATTGCCTTCGCCAAAAGATTGGCTGCAGACATCAATTATTTATTTCACTGCTACTTCGAGCTATAGTGTTCATGAAATACAGGGTGCTGCGTCGATTGAAGGAAAAAGCTTAGCGATTCACACCTAGCCATGTCGTTGCAGGAAAACGCTCAAATCCACCCATGCTATGCCGCTATCGCTGCTAATCCTTCCTCACGCAGTCCGAATGGATAAGATGCGGCGTCTGGCATAGAATGCTCAAGTTCTCCACGTACGCGGCATCCACAAGATACTTCTGAATGGCTTCATGTCGGATGCCAATCTTCAGCTTCAACCTCAGTGGCTTCTTCTTCTTCCCAGCGTTTGAGCAAGCAATGTCAACGATGTACCAGGAAGTGCTGCCGAATGCTGGAAGGCTGTCTTTGCGTCCAACAAGAAAGGTGGTCGCGCCTTTCGGGGCTATGAATGTGCCCATTTCGTCTTCCCGGTCCGCATATTTTGAGTATAGGATCGACAATACTGGACAGCCAGAAGAATAGATCCGATCCAGCTCGAAATGCGTCAATTTGGCGCTCGCTATGCTATGCTGTACAGTCTTCCAGCAAACTCCGGCGCTTTCGACTAGCTGGAACAGGATTCGTCGCAAGACTCCGCTCAACAGCTCCGTGTCAATGTGGTCCATTTTGCGCTCTGGTGCCTGGAGTAGTCGCTCGCGAAGCCGAAGCATGGCATCCGAATTCTTAATTGCGGTGTATGTCGCCTTCACGCTCTCCAAGATCTTGTCGATTCTGAACCGCGGTAGAGAACCCGTTCTGGCGCCTTCGTAGGTGGTCAGTTTCCAGAGACTGCCATGCACTGCCTCCACCCATTCTTCTGTGTCTGGGCTTTTCCTCATGCCCATCTGGCGGCTGAGCCGTCGTGCTGTTTTCTGAGCGGCTTTCATGTTGATTGCGTGGAGTTGGTAAGCGTGAGGCGAAGCGATCGTGCTCAGGAATTACCGTTTGCCCAAGGGCGCCGAATGCGCAACTTCATCATGCAGCTACAGAGCACTTACCGTTGAGACTATGCAGATGCATGTCTATAGGCTGCAGGCCAATGCGATGTAAGGTCTGGTCTCGTGCAGAGAGAGCAAGACAACTGTGCAGACGAATAGCTTCAGACCTGCTGACTTACACATATATATTGCCTACGCATTCGTTCCCATGAGACATGCTCTTCCACAAGAAGCCAGGCTATGTGAGATAGGCGTGCGTTGTCCCACTTCAATACGGTATTCCCATGATCGTCTTGTAGTGGCAGGTGCGCAGTGAAGTGCAGCACGGAGCAGGTCAGTCTGCATTTCGTGGGAGACGCAGACTTGCTGTCGTGATGAGGAGTCAACTTCTTGACGGGACGAGGGCGGAGCGCGGAGTGAGCGGTCGGGCAGGGTGGGCTGCGGGAGCACGATCTATCCCGGTCAGCATTCTGATGGAGCCCGAATGGCGTCTCTGGTGATGACAGTGTGTTTCCAAGAAGCAGTAGAGTCAAATTGATCGTCTGTGAGAGGGAAGAGACCTGTGTCGGAGTCATGTAGACCCCGATGGAAAGCGGCCGCCGGCCGCATGCTCCATGCATCTCGAGTCCTCTTGCATACGGTCATCGTTTAGCTTCCGTGCAAGCCGTGCCAATGAAAGCCTGCGCTCGATCTGCCTTTTGGCCTGCAGCAGACCGGATGGAGTTTGCTATTTCAGTACGCTTCAACCTGTCTCGTCAACAAGATCGGAACATCATCTCACGGCCTGGTCAGATCGCGCAGCTTCGCGAGTATGTTATGGCCAGCCGCCTTCCACGTGCTCATCTCGCTGACGACGCATCGAGATGCGCTAGAGAATTGTGGAAAGAAAGACTGGCTTCCGGCTGTACCCCACTGCGCCACTGGTAACCACCAACACATCAACCGCTGCCAACGGCATCCTTCTGCAATCCTGCCTTGTCGTCGGACGAACAGGCTGTGCAAAGAATGTCTGCCGATGACTGGAGCTGCAAGTCCGGAGTATTCGGGGTCCCAGGAATAACCACTAGCAAGCTCCGGTAAGGTGCTGATGATGCTGACCGAGAGCAAGCCTGGAAGGGCTGAAATATGGAGCGCCTTCATCAGGCTAGTCGACCGTTATGCGGTCTAGTCCCACTGCACCTCGGGAGCACGAGCGCAGGCACGCGAGCTTCTTATACAATGTGGAGCCCGCTCGCCTGATGAAAACGCGGTCTTTTGTTGCTGTTCAGCCTGACGACCATTGCCCAGTATGCGTACAGATCTGCCAGCAGTATTCGCCTTGAGCGTCGCGTCAGCGAATGCCTTTTCACTGCCATGGAAGCGGCAAGCAGGTTCTGACAATCCGTATGTTCCGACATCGACATCTTGTCCATCGTCAGCTTCCATTCGAGTCGCAGACTCTCTCAATCCGGATGAAGAAAGCTACGCGCAGGAAAGATTGTCCAGAGCATCCGAGGATCTTTCATCATGGCTGGGCAGGACCTTGGATGGATTCTCCTCGGACAGACTCCCAAAACTTGCGCTGGCGCTGAGTGGTGGCGGAACCAAAGCTGGACTGACGACTGCCGGAGCAGTCTATGGTCTCGATGGCCGTGAAAGCAGTGACTCTCCCGTGGCTGGCCTGCTGCAAGGCATGACATATATGTCGGCGCTGTCTGGAGGATCTTTGACTCTGAGCGGAATCATGTCAAACAATTTTGCTCAAGTATCTACACTGCGGGACGAGCTGTTGGAGGAGAGCTATCAGAACATCTTCTCTGCGCCTCTCACAAATGCTGACGCGATAGTGAGTCGTCGTAATGAGAGATATCTCAGAGCACATACTGACAAAAGATACAGCGCGCCGATGTTGGAAACAAGACTGCAGCTGGATATCCTGCGTCCCTCATTGACATCTATGGAAAAGTGATCTCGTACAACTTCATCTCTGCGACGGGTGGCAATGGCCTTCACTGGTCCAACGTCACCTCTCAGTCGAGCTTCCAGGATCATTCCGCCCCATATCCGATCATCACAATCACGCAAGCGAATGTAGCTGCTGGTATGTGCTCTCCGAACAAGACCAGTGCCATCTGGGAGGTTGCGCCGTTGGAGTTTGGTTCGTGGGACAGCAATGTCGATGCCTTTTATCCTACTCAATACATGGGCTCCGTGGCAGGCAATTCAAGCCGATGCACAACCGGCTTCGACAACACTGGCTTCATCACTGCCATTTCATCAAACATCCTCATCGTAAGTGCCATCGTCCGGCCAGACCAGCGCGGAAATACTGACATTCCCTCACAGGATGATACCTGCTCAACTGGCAACGAGAGCACCGACTCGCTCAGCTCTCTTGCAGGCACTGTCAACACTGCTTTCTCAGGCGTCTCTCTTGTCAACCCCTACGGCATCGTTCCCAACCCCTTCTATCAAAGCTCCGAAGCAGGCCCAATCCGAGACCAACAAGACCTTTTCGGCACAGACGGCGGCGACAGCGGACAAGCCATTCCCGTCTTCCCCTTCCTCCAGCCTGAGCGCAACATCAATGTCATCGTCCTCGTCGATGCCGCAACCCAGCAACCTGGCAACATCACGAACGGCACATGGCTCTATAACACCTACACTTCGGCGCAGGAAAAGAACCTCACGAGGATGCCGCAAGTGCCCACGCCTTCGGAATTCGTCGCAGCAAACCTCTCATCTCGCGCTCAATTTTATGGATGCAATGACAACAACACTGCAACATTGATCTACCTGCCTAATACCGAGCTAGGCGAAGCTCCCACGGGTTTTCAACAAACAGCCGAGCAGGTCAATGCAACTTTCGAAGGAGGTGTCGCTATGGTGACACAAAGTCAGCAAAACTCAACTGAAGCGCAGGAGTGGGCTGCTTGCCTTGCTTGTGCTATCGTGCATAAGAGTGTCGAAGCTGCGGACCTTCCTGAAGTTTGCACGGGATGTCTGGAGAGGTATTGTTGGCCAAGAAGCAACGAGACTGAGGGCGGCGGAAGTGGTGGTAATGGCAACGGCAATGGAACAGATTCTGGCTCGGGCTCCGGTTCGGGATCTGAGAGTGGCGCTGCAGGAATGATATTCGGGGCGAGTCAATTTGCTTGGATTCCTGTCGCCATTACGGCTGGTTGGGCAGTGATGATGCTCTAGAGCAGAACATGGACAGATCTTGAAAGACTTTTGAGTCGCTATGAATCATTGCACGTCTTTGATTATTTCTTCCTGTCTGCTTCGACTTGGACAACATCAAGAGTTGTGTGGCTTGAATTTTGTAACAACATTCTTCGAGCTGACCAGACCTCCAGCCACCTGCACCACAATCTGTTCTTCACGCTTATACTTTCCTCCACCCTGAGCCGAATTATCGCGAACACTGCCACTCAATTCCTGGTCGTACCACCGTGTAGCCGTGGTAGTATACAACGTTGGTGGAATCTTGCTCAGCGAGACTTCCAATTTCGCCTCGGTGGTGCCGCCCGGAGGAGCCTTGACTGGATGATTGATTGTGACCTCGATCGAATCGGTATTGCTCGCTTCGGTCCTGTCCTCCTTCGTATATTCAAAGGACAACTCAAGAGAGTACTCCAAACCGAAGCTGATTTCTTCGATGCCGGCGCTGATGTTCAGTCCTCGTGTTATGCCTCTGACGTGTGTCTCGGTTGTTGAGACTGTCAGTGTCTGGGCTTAGGGTTCTCTTGACTTCGAATGAGATTGACTGTTCAGTGCCAGTCGTGTTGTTGTAGACGAGAGCGTCGCCAACCTGCTGCGCCTGACCGCCAGTTGGGGTAATCTTGATTGGTTGAATGATTTCTTTCACTGGGAGGATGGGGTCCCATTGGAAGCAGCTCACGCAGTCGTTGAAGTGGACATCAGACATGTTTGCCACTTCTTTGATGTTGCCCCAGCCTTTGATGTTTGGATAGGAGTTTCCGACGCCATTTGGATGTTCCCACAACATAACACGTTGCCTGTCTAGCAGTCCCTTCCAGCGTACGGAGCTCATGATGTCGTTGATGTGCCAGCCTGGTAGGTTATGAAACTTGCCCGCTTCCCATTCGCTCAGGAATAAGGTCACGCGTGGGCCAGAGAAGTTTGGATGTTCGAAGAGTTCAATGGCTCCGAGTTTGAGATCGACTTCGCGCCAGAGCCAAGTGGCGATTTTATCGTTCATTTCGCAATCGCGAAGATCGGTACCCTGGACTTGACCAGTGCCAACGAGATCGACAGAGCTGCCCATGCCTGTTGCAATGCGATCAGCATGATTGTTCGGCGTGTCTCTCGCTGTACTCTTGCTTACCATCCAGATTGCCCACAGATTTGCCACTGTCTCGCGGTTTGTGATGATCCGCGAGGGTCACGACAGTTCCTACAGGCAGATTCCACGCGATCCAGGTTGCCTTGTCATTGAATTGTGGAGGGATGGTGTGGCGCTCTTTCTTGGCGTAGTCTTGTATGTGAAGAACATGCTTTTCACTGTTCCAATGTGGGTCGTTGTACAAGGCTATTGTGCCGCTCTCGAGGCCGGGATGGCTGTGTGGGATTGGCCGGAGGCTCGTCAATTGATTAATAACTTCCCGTGCGTCTGCCACGATGGTAGCAGATATGTTGTTTGGATGATGAGTGATCCTATGAGTCTAATTATGTTCGCGCCGTGTACTGACAGGGGATCGTGCCTTCCTTAAATATGTCTGGCGAGCGGTATGACCAGTACAGAAGGGGGAGTATGTGGTCCATAGCTCGTGGCGTCCGTATGCATGGCACAACGCCGGCCAACGCCAAGAGAGCAGCGGACAGTCTCATGATGTTGTTCTCAACGGGCATCGCCGCAAGTGCTTGCCGCGAGCAGGTAGCGTGTAGCCCATGGCGCTGCCCGCCGTTGCAAGCAATGAGGATCAAGGGCGTCCCTTTACCACCGCGCATGCTTGGACACAGCGAAATGGTGTTGCGCGATACGTGCGGAGGGGCCGAGCAGGGCAGATGCGCTTGCGCCATCTCAGAAAGGTGCGTCCGACTTGCTCAATCCGGTCGCTGCAAGTTCTAAAGCCAAAGTTTGTTGTCAATGTGAATGTCGGCGTGTCGACCACGCGGCCGGTTGCATGCATGCTGTTGCACGAGAGCGTTGAGCAAGCGTAGATCCCGAAGCAGAGGGTCCGCCGCGGCGGCTGCAGATCAAGTTGCTGTCCAGATGTTGTGTGTACCATGCACGTGAGATCAACTTTATCTCACTGCGTTGAGGGTATGCTGCCATCGAAGCCATCACTCGGAGGCGCCGCTACAGTAAGTCTCGAACGAGAAGACCATTTTGGTGCCTCGAACCACGCCCGCAGAAGGCTGGGAGCTGTCATGCGCCAGCTTGGCAAGCCAACGACCGAAATCGTGCGATGGACCATGAGTGGTAGCCGAATGTGCATGAAGTCGCTCCGAGCCTCCAGCGTGTTGTGCGAAGCACTTGTCAAAATGGCTGGACTTTAAGGTTGTTGGAGAAAAGAGGAGCTGGCTTGCCCGTAAACAGTGCTGTGAGGAGACTGCTGTAGTCTAGCTCTGGTGTGGCGTCAGCAGGTAGTTGTAACCTTGATGCACACTAGATGTACTTTTTGGCCGGGTGCTCTTCACTGATCTGCGAAGCCTCTATCGGTCTGGAAACGTACGAGGTATGGGCATGGGTCTGATCTCAGCCATGAGTATCTGCACAACGCTTTGCGACGACGTATGCACGCTCCCTTTTTGCCATCTGCTCCATCGTCTTCGTTGCCTGCAATAAGAGCGGGAGGTCGGGGGAACGTCGACACTGGAAAGAAGACACGGCCCTCAGCGGAAGGCTCGATGGTCACCTCAAGAGATGATTTGGCGTGTCGTGTCGACGTTGCCTGTAAGACTGCAACTTCTGAAGACTATCTGAAGTCGGAAGGAAATGCACACACTTCAGCCCTCACAAGTGGCCTCAGCTTTGCGGACATTAGCTAGCGCGCAAGCAACCGACATGGGTCTTCTACCAATAGACTTCCCATCATGTCCTTTGCATCAGCCTGCCCGGTTTCCCTGTTCTTTGCTAGTAAGTACTGCGCGCGAAATCCAGGCGACATCGTAGTCGTGAAGCGATGTTGCTTGTGGCTATCAAGAGTCCCGAAGACTAGGCGAATTTGATGGGAAAAATTGAAGCACTCAACCCAGAGGACCAGGGTGCGCATTCCAGCAGGGTGTGAACATTAATGGACATTAACTAGCGCAGAACAAGCTGACATGGGTTCTCTGCCAATGAGAGCGTCCTGCACATTTACGCTTCCCTCTCCACTTCTCCGCAGCGGAGAACCACGCTGACATCCCCAGGGCAAGACAATGTAATACTCTTGCAATCGAAGACTGCCGACCAGCGCAACACGACGGAGCATGGCAACATCATCATTCTCCAACATCAAGCTCAACAGCACGACGTTCCTCATCCAAGAGCACGACGCCTACGGCGAGCGACCTTTCATCTATGTCAAACTTCCCCCAACCGCTCCAGTGCTCATCCTCACAGACACGGGCTGCGATGAGCCCGATGCTCGACACAAGAACAGCAAATTCATCCACCTGCGGGACTACCTTGAGAACTTTCCCATCGCCTCGAACGGTAACAAGCCACTCAACCCGAACGCCGGTCTCCACTACATCATAATCTTCACACATTGCCATTACGACCACATTGGCGGCGTCACACAGTTCCTCCCACCGGCTGGGCCACCGGACAACCAAAGACCGCCTCAGATCATCGCCTCGTCATGGGGGAGAGACTTCATCGAATCCGACGATTTCGACGCTCACTCACTATTCAAATTCATCAACAAGCCTGTCCCATTCTACTATGTCACCAAATGGGCTCAAGCGTTCGATCAGCTATACATCGAAATCAACAATCCAAAGCGGAATTTGTTTGTGAAACTGGATCTGAAGGTGACATTCATCTTGATACCTGGTCACACGCCGGACTCGCTTACATGGTACGATCGGGAGGAGATGTGGTTGTATGTGGGCGATATGATGTACGAGGCAATAGGGTCAAATGAGGCGGTCCAAGAAAACAGAGTTGTTGAAGGTACCTCAAGCGGAGGAGCGAGTATTGTCTTTCCATCTGATGCAAATCTCATTGAGTGGGTGGCGAGCCTACGGAAGCTGTTGGTATTGGCAAGAGCTGAAAATGCAAAAGCTGAGAGAAGGGCAAAGGCAGAAGCTGAGAGCCTTGGAGACGAAGGTTGGCAAATTGTGCCGAGAAAAGTCAAACTTGCTGCAGGGCATGTGACCTCAGGCGTCGATGCGGAAGAGTTCTTGAAAAAGGTGGACCAATTCTTCTATCAGATCTTGCAGAAAAAGATCCCAGTCATCAAGAAGGAGTATCATTGGGACGATTTGTTCTTCACTTGGAGGGCAGAAGAGTGGAATCTGTCATTCAAAGCTCCGCCGAGACTGGTCGACCAGGCGCGAGACTTCTTCGACTTCCATGGCTCGGATTTCGATGATGGATCAGAAATGGAGCTGGCGTCGAGCGAGTACTTTCTGCACGCATAAATCGTTTCAGGCATAATACGCAGGAGTGTATGAGTATAACTTCAAATGATGACCATTGTCTCTGCTTGTTCGCACCAATAAACTACCGCCGCGTATATATACCCCATGCCTCCACTAGCATCCTTGCGACAGAGACAGAGGGTCTCCAGAACACTACTTTCTCTGACCACCTCCGCTCTTCTCAGCCACCTCATCTCCCTCGCCCACGATTGTTGGCTCCAACGCGGTATGGAAACTATTCGTTGAGGCGGCCGCCTCAGAAGCCGTGTAGAAACTCTGCTCGCTATCTCGTCGTTGCTTCTGGCGATCGATCGTTGGCGGAGGCGAGGAGGGGACAAATGGTGCCGCTCGATGGTTGAGTCGGTGGCTGCGAGTGCCCTCCTCAGGGACTGCTCCAATTCCTTGCAAATAGCCGGCAGCTTGGTAGGGGCTACCTGTTGGCTCAAAGGGAAAGCGAGGCAGGAAGTGAGGATGAGGCATCGCTGGTTGTGGCCAATATGACATGTATGGAAAGAAAGCTTGAGCCATCGGCGGCATAGGAGGCGGAAATGCGTATGGGTTGGCCATTGTGGCCGCTGCAAGGTCCACCGACCTGAACGGGGTGTTGTTCAGACTTGGTCCAGGCAGTTCTTGCTCCTTCCATTGTTGTTCCAATCGTTCGAGCTTAGCTCCTGGAGCCAAACGCTCGCGCCACACGCCATCCACCTCTTCAGCATTGTCTAGGCTGCGCTCTCGCTCGAAGACTAGACGTTGCTCGGCTACTGCAACTTCACGGGCGTGGGCTTCCTGCAACTTCTTGTCGTCGGTTGGGTCCATTGTGTTCGAATTTGCTGGAGATGTCGATCGCTGTCGCTGAGGAAGTAGAAAACAAGGTTTGCTTTGATTGCTTTGGAATCTGCTGAAAGAAGATCGAATCTGCTGAGAATCTCGATGGTGTCGATTTATGATGTGCGGTTCGTCAATAACGCCAAAATCGATAGAGAATGCTTTTCAACCGTGCGATGTGTCGAGCTTGTGTGTTCAGAGTGTGCGGTATGAAGCGGCGTTGACGGGGCAGACTTCTATGGAGCTTTGCCGCAGCAACGATTAAGTTAGTCGAGCGTTAAGGCGCTGTCTGACGCTGCAGATTATGACCTCACAATCGATTTTCGACGAAAAGACCGAGCGTGACCCATTCGACCTCGCCAATTGATCCCGCTCAGCGGATGAGAAAGACACTGCGCCCAAAGAAACGACAATGAATGCCCTCGAGGCCCATTCTGCTCGATCAGCCCCTTTCTGCATTTCATCAATGCCAGATCCCCGTTCCCAGCACGAGCCACTCGATCAAGCTCGCACACAACACTTCGAAACGTGAAGTCGTCCCTACCCATCTTTTATCGATCCGAAGCACACAAGATGTCAAACTGCGTCCACGGGAGACTGGGGAACATGGAACGGACCGGGACTCAAATTCTCTAAGTCTTCGGGCAATGCACCGAGACACCCATACAAGGAGACTCAGGATCGAACTCGAGCACGACGGACGACACGCAGCCGCATCAGGCAACAAAGGCCGAACGAGATTACAAGCAGGCGCAGCAGGCGCCCTTCTACGATCACGAGACTCTCGCTGGTACTTGCATACGGGGCGCCACAACTGAAGACGGTAGTAACGATCCTCCTCCGTGCACGAGATTCACAGATCTGCTTGAACACCTGGAGAAGAAGCCACGATGGCAGACGTAAGCGGTGAAGGATTGATTCGTGGTATCGAAACTGAGAAGGGCGCCGAAGTGTTTGGGCATTGAAGCGTACCTGATCGTACTGGGACAAGAGGGATGATGAGGTTTGATCGGAGGTCGCCATAGGTGGTGGATGAACTGGGATACAGGCTTCATAAGTGCTGCAGTCTGTCACGGAGCACGTGGAAAGCCATGGGCGGCTGACCGCCCATGGTTGGAATCTATTGATCGATTCGCATCGATCAACTAAGTAGCACGTCGATCGCAGGGTAGCTCTGAGGAAGTAAGAATGGCGACACTCAATCCGCAGTGTGTTTCGTACAACTCTCACGCCCTCTCCTCCTTCATATGCCTCCAATTGAATCGATGCTCTCTATGAGACATGTTACCAATACTGGTAGCGTCAGCACTCCGAACGCTCGGCGGAAGCATGAAAAGCGATCAATTGCATGTTTTTCTAGTGCCCTTTTACCGCGTGCTGTAGTCGACGATAAAATGAGCCACCAAACAATGTATTGTGGCGTATTTCTGGCAGTGTTGCCTCCGCGGCTAGTGGTCATAGCTTCTATGAAGTCGCTCAGCACAAACAATTTATTCCGCAACAACGCTCTGCCACACATCACCATCACCGCAACAGCAACAGCAACCGCACGCGTCGCCTTCTCTCTTCTGCTCGGCAGCACTATCTCTTCCACACACCACCACTACCAAGCCACCGCACCACCACAATGTCGGCCAACAGCACCGAGTCACAGAACGAGAACCAGCAGCTGAAGTGGATGATCAAGTACCTCACTGATAAATCTGTCGAGGTATGCCATTCACCTTTCCCTTTGTCATATACTCGCTGCTAACAGAGAGGCAGAGAGACAACACCATCGCAAGCCTCCACCACCGCCTCCAACTCTCTCAAATCAATGAGCAAAACAGCAGAAACGAGCGCGTCAACCAGGCTTTGGGCTACCAAGCCAACGAGCAGAAACTGCTCGAGCGAGTGAAGGAGCTGGAGAGTGAGAACTACCAGCTGAAGCAAGAGAAGAAGCAATTGGTGGAAGTGATGGACGAGGCCGCCAAAGAATTCGACTTCCTGCCAGATTTCGCAAGCAAGGTGAAGGAAGCGAAGGACGCAGTGATGAAGAAGTGAGGAGTTTGGGGAGTTTAGAGAAGACCTTTGGCGCTCCGGTCGATAGGACATGCCACATAACGAACTTCACTCTCATTCACCCTTCCCTCTATCGAACGTTCTGTCTCAAGTTGGTGATGGTCAGAATGCTAACAGGTGTCCAAAGACCCGAAATTATTGCCGTCAATATCGTTCGAGCGTCTTTCGTGCCTCATTCGCTCCGAGTCCAGACTGCTTTCAACGCCAACGAATGGGGGACAGCAACAGGACTGGACAATTCACTCAAACATGGGACATAGAAGACCCGGAAATAAAAATGTTTAATGTTGTCCCAGGCACCTCCAATTGTTTCCTTCACTCCTCTCCAATTCACATACAGTGCTAACAGGTATACAAGAGCAGCAGAATCTGGTTGCTAATTTTGAGAGAAACACAGAATATCCGAGCACGTAATCGTGAGAAGTTAATCAAGTTTCATTGATCGTTCCATTTCACTCTGAATTCAGGTTGCATACAATGTCAATAGGTGTGCAATAGGACAGCAACCCTTGATAAGAGGAAAACAGAAGATCTGAAGGCAGTCGTCGATGTTATCCGGTTGATCCGGCAAATGCTCTGTCTACTCCAAGTCTATGTTGTGTTCCACACCAACGCGTGTGCAATAGTGACGGATGCAGAGACTTATATCAAATGGAGACCACAAAACATCGGCATACGTGATTTCCGATACCATTCCAGCGTCTGTCAAGAATTTTGTTTGCTCCGAGCCCAGATTGGATTCAATGCCAACGTGTGGACGATAGTGATGGAATCGAAACGCTGTTTTCACCCCGAGATACTAAACGTTTGGAAACGCAACTGTCAATCATCCGCTCGTTATCGTCGAAAGCTCTCAGTCACTCCAAATCCAAGTTGCATTCAGTGCCAACGTGTTGACGCTTGCGACGGGTTTCAATGAGCGAGACGAAATCGAGAACACAGGATGCGATGGACTTGGCCATTTCCAGCTTGCCTCCGCCAACCCGTCACTCACCGATCACGCTTCCGTCAATGCCATTAGGCTAGAAGAAGCTGCAAGAAACCTGATTCAAGTATCATCAGAGTGCTTGAAATTGGATGCGTACAGTTCTGTCGATTTTGACATCTGCGTCTATTCATGACCTGAGTTTGATCTGCAACTCAGCAGTCGGACTTGGTACGCACGATCCATTGATGAGCACATTGGCCGGCCTACCGCCTTCGCACTTGATGTCATAGTTCATGACAACATGTGCAATCATCAATTTCATCTCCTGCGAAGCGAAGAATCTGCCAGGACAAGCATGCCTGCCGTGACCGAAAGACATCCAATCATTGCCGACAGCAATGAGAGCTGTGTTCTTCTGCTCGAGCACTCGTTGTAATCGTTCAGGATCCTCGCCGGCTTTGACGCGCTCGAGATAGTCTTCTCTGGGCCGCGAGAAACGGAATGCATCGTATTCGTGAGGTCGTTCGGGATATCGCTCTTGACCTTGATGGACGTCATACGATGACCAGGCGACGCGTGTGCCGTATGGAATGTGCATGCCGTTGCTCAGCGTGATGCCATTTGGAGCAGTGATCAAACGTTTAAGGTTGATGTCCGCAAGTGCGGTGTAGCGCATTGTCTCTCGAATTGCGGAGTCGACACGAATGAGCTTGTTGACGGCGTCTTTCGTCCAAACACCCCCAAATTCAGCCAGAACTCTTTCACATTCCTCGCGAAGGCCAGCGACGTAGTTCTCGGCATCAGGAGACCCGTAGATGTCGAGCAGCGTGTTGGTGGTGACCAGACTTGTGGTGTGGATTGCAACCATGTTCAATAGCAGCAGCCGGCGCACGATCACATCCTCATCCAGGTTGAAAGCATCCTTCTTGCCCAATTCAATCGATTCTCTGAGCAGCCATTGCAATGCGTCGTTCGGTTCCACGTAGTTAGGATCTTTGGTCTCTGATTGCAAATAATTCAGGCGTTCCTTGATCTCTGGTACCGCGATACGCTTGCATTTCTCTCTGTAATTGTGGACATCTCTTGTCAGGATAGGCGCTACTAGTGGCTTCGCCCAGCTTGGGAAAAGCTTCATGATGCCTCCGGCCTTGAACACTGATACAGAATATATTCGAGAGTAATCCAAGAACTCAGGTATCCGGCAGAGCTTGCTCCCGCAGAAGACTCTGTTGGCAGCTCTACTAACGATCTTCATACAGGAATCATATGCTTTGATAGAAACATAGTCGGCGCTGTTAACCGGCCATTGGTCGTGCATGGCCTGCACTAGCTCATCGTAGACATCGTTCGTCAAGGTCGGAAGCTTGCGGGTAAGTTGGCGTCTGACGACATCGAAGTGAGGTCCGTCAACGAAAGCCGTGCCGATGGTGTACGAATGCGCAATTCCTTCGTTGTTGAGGGTGTGTGGATCCACTTCGTCGTCTCTGTGGTTCATCACTTCTTGCAGAGTGTGGGCTGGAAGGATGACATATGGCTCTGCACTGAATTGCGGCAAGACGAATGGCTTGCCCCGCTTGAGACACTTTCCTGATGTCAGCATTCTGCTTCTTTACAACTAGTAAGAGATATAGTAACCTTATTGGCCCCCTCTCTGACCATATAATGCGTATTCTTCACTGCAGCAAATCCAGCTCGATAGTGAGCAAACCATTGCTTCTTGATGCCGATCCATGTTTGCGAGCTCAGGAACTTCCCTCGTGTTGTTATCAATGGGAGTACTACAATGGAGAAGAATGAATAAGCAATAAGCAAAGAGCCTGCCGAAAAGGCGAGCTGCGAAGTTGAGATAGTGTCCTGCAGCATTGCGGGTGAGGATCACGGGAGGAACAATACTCTCAACGTCCACAGTCAGCCAGGGCAGTGCTTGTATAAGTATCTAGTGGCATGCAGAGGTGGTGACAAAATGTCCGGATCCACCTCGTACTTCTCGTATGGGATCGTCATACGCCAAATGGACGAGTTGCAAGGGCACTGTATGGGGCTAATGCTGTTTCAAACGCAGGCCGACCAATTAGGGTTTGCACAACTGCAACTTCCATGCATAAATGCTTCCACAAGAGTGGCTTTCCAGTTCGGAAGGTGGCTATCGCGGGCGCTATGATGCAAATGATTGGCGTTGCCTATGCGATGATCCGAATAGGGTGCCAAGCGTCGCTGTGCACCATTCTGCTCGTACCTGATGCGAAGTTAAAAAACACAAGTACCTCCAACCTTGACCATCGGTGCAGCCTTGTGATAGCTTGCACAACACCGCCTTCCAAGATTCATCGTCACTGCACTGAAGAACCATCCAATGTCGCTCATCGGGCATTTCGGAGGGTTTTACCGCGCCGCGGGTCTTGAGTCGCGATGGTCGTATCCGTCGTATTCCGATCTGGCCAAGCTTAACAGTACGTCGCCCGTGGCATAACACACCGATTTCCAAAGGCCACCCGCACCGTCTGCGATATATAATCCTGACCAGTGCTTGTTTGCTGTGGCACGATGTGCTGAGCAACAGATCTTGCCGAGTTGTGAAGAACAGACAGACCAGGACCAAGGAGAACCACGTGCCCACCCGGTGGTCGGGCCTTGGACCGGAAATGAGGACAAGTATGATGACGAGTCGAGCTTTGCAGTTCGGATCCACTTGGTACTGGCAACTCAAAATGCACTTCATCTGCTGCATGCACTTCTCGTACCTTATCCGAGCATTCCTCCATCGATTGTTGTCCTCTACCGCAGAGTCTGGCTCGACCTACCACGTACATCTCGGGCTTCTACAGTGGGTGTATGCTGCAGGTGGAGCTGCAGAGCATGTGAGCACGCAGCTAGCTTGGAGCAAAGTTCGTTGCTCCCTTCGCAAGAGTATACTGGGGTTCCAAGGAGGGAACGGCAGTCCATCAGCGAGATCTAGGGCTGACAGACGAAGCCACCTCCACCTGTGGGCAGTGAAGGTTTGCACGCAGTACGACACTCCTACCGTGATCTTGATGCTGGTCGAATGGCCGCAACTTCTCCGCAGGGCAGCAGGAAGAATTTCGGACTCAAGCCTCTTGTCGTTGCCGAGGCTGGTATCCTGCAAACGCAAGCTGGGTGGACCTGGCCAGGTCTAACGCATTTTTCATGGCGGCATGTAGGGCAGACATTATCGCGCAGTTGGATGTGCGTCTCCATCTCTTCCTGCTCATGGTCGATTCAATCCGCCGCGCTTCAGTGGTTGCCGAAAATGCCTGAACCCTGAACAAATGTCGACCGTCGATGGGGCCAGCCGCAGCTCATGGAGTGTGTGTCCCAGGCAAGTGCGCGCGCCGGCTGGCTTCTGAATGCACCTGCTCGCGACGCACTTTGCTGAAAAATGCTGCTTGAGATGGGAGGAGTTCGAGTTCTTTCTGTGCTGACCGGCCAATCTTCTAGCGCATTCGCTGGAGACTCGTGGGAAGAATGTCAGGGAAATCAGATCGTTCTGTTGTGCTCCTGGCGGCGAAGAGTCGCTCGATGCGGCCCAGCTTCACAGAGGACGAACCTGTCTGGAGAAATGCCACGGCATTGTGACTCGCGTCGTGGAGCCGGCCGAGTGGAGTTCTTGTGTCGTTGCATTCATAGAGGCGAATAGCAGCGCAACAAGATCGTGCCATCATCGACACGTAACGAGATGCCGCATGTGATCCGTTGCGTTGATGATGACCTACCGTAAGACCCAAAGCCAAAAGCAAGCAGAGCCTACGTGACTTACCCCTGCCAGCCTAATGCAGCTACTCGTGGACATCCACTAGCTCCCGCACAAGCGACCAAGTGCCGGTCATGCACCATCCGCTGCACTTGCTTCAGTGACCCTGGAGAGAAGATAGTGACCTTACTCTGTGCAACTTGTGCATCCCTATTCCTTGTCTGCTTCAGCTCCGATCCTCGTTGCACTTCATTCCTGCGGTACATCAACCATTCCTAGTGCCAACAGCTCGATGCACTCGAGCACCCGCGAATCACGAAGAGCATGGGAAAGAAAGCGGCTGGATGGAGAGATAAACAATGGGCGCGGGAATCCGAAGGAAACACAACAGGTAAGGTGGAGAGGAGGAGGCCATACACTCGAGCAATTGCGCTGCCGAATAGTGGAGGGCAAGTTTGTGACGACGCAACAGCCTGCACAACAACTGCTGTATCGTTCACCAGTAGCCTTGACGGCCAGTCAATCCACCCGACACCAGTGCACTCATCGGCAGCGGCGAACAAGAAGGGCACTTCCGAATCCAAGGCTTTCCACCGATCAACGCGCTTTATAGCATGGCAATCTCTTATTGATCTCAGGGCTGCGGTCATGTCCTCTCCGTCTTCGCTCTATAGATTCGATCCATTTCCAGCCCTGGACACTTTCATGTCTTTGCTGAGAAGACGTATGTCGTCCTATTGCTCCAGCAGGACAACTGCTGCAAGTAGGAAGCCTGGGATGGTCAGAGGACGACGATTCTACCAGAGAGCTCAATGCTGATGCGTATCAACACGGCTGTGAAAATGTAGATTACATTTCCTTCATGCACTACTATGAGTTCGATCCCACTTTTGTATTGCATCGTCAGACCTACAGCTACTCCTGATGACTTTCAATATGATGTTTATAGGCAGCTCGACAGTGCCCTTTCCTCCTACGCCTCCACGCGCTGAGACATAGATGTCTCTGCCTGATACATTGATTCAAATGCGGGAACTAATTGCGACATCTGCTTCTCGCTTCCTTCTCTGTGTATCTAAGCCACTCGCGGGCGAGCTGAGAGTTTGGCGTCCCAAACGTTTGATCAAGTCTGGCAAGTCCAATTCAGCAAAGCGCTGCTTCACGATGTGCGTCTCTTGCATCTTCGACCTAGTCTTTTTTCCGTGTCCATGATCAAAATGCCTTCTTGTTGCATTTTTTCGTCCTCGCGTTCTACCATGATCCCGACTTCAATTTTCACGAAGCTCGACTTGCAGCGTGATCGCAATAAGACGAGCTTCGATTTGCTGATCACCCAGCAACGCCTGCTCTATCGTTGACGGGTTCCCCTGAGTCTCTTTGATTCCAGAGCTTTACAGTGTCCTCATCGTTCTTTCCCGCTCTTGCTCGTGCCTTCTCGCTGGCCCTTCCCGACCGAGCGCAAATGCAGTGCTGGTCTCAACTCCTCAGGGGTGAGTGACGGAGGTGAAGCTGACTATGTGTGTACAATGTTATTCAACTCAGGTCTCGCTCTCATGGGTGGACTTCGTCTTTGGCGTGCTGTTTCTAAGAAGGCGGTTTGTCTCGCTTGACGGGTCTCGATGCGGCGTTGATGAATGTCTGGCGTGGTGCGGTGAAGGCATTGCAGCGCGACTCGTGGGTAAGCGGCACCGTCTGTTGGAACAAATTGGGCGATTGCAATCGCTTTTTCAATGGACGTTCGTGGGTGTGGTGTGGACTTCGTTGTCTAGGAGCCCAGAGCTCAAGGTCTGGAGTAAACTTGTCACCGCGTGCAAAGCTAGAAAGGGGCTGCCCCATGGAGTTCTGAGGACAAATGGGCTTGTTGCAATATCTTCTCTGTATTCTGTGTGAGTTGACAGACTTGTGACGGTCAGAACGTCCCCGAAGGCTTCGTGTTTGACGTGACTTTGGGTGGCCCTAGCAAAGTCCAGCTCGCGAGTTGCAGCTGGCGGCGCACACAGTGACAAGAAGACTTCTTTCTGACAAATGGGCTATTGGAAGGCTGTTGCTATCATCTCGCTGACGCTTTCAGTGCATCAAGTCTTGGTCACAAGAATCCGCAGTTCACGATCAAGGCGCTCAAAGCCCAGACTGACCACATTTGACACAACGCGATCGCACATTCTAGGTGCACGGTATCTACAACACTCTCTGACGGTCATTAATCACAAACAACACGCATACGAAGTTGTGCGCGGTGTGTAGAAGTACCAGTGGTCATCAAACGTGCTGGCGACCCCCAAAGTCCAAACAGATTGAGGGTCAAGTTCACCAACGAACTTCGAAATCCGAACCGCGCTAGCGAGCTGATTTCCAGGACGTTCTACGCGCTCTCATTGGCTCAAACGACCATTGATCTAAACAAGCGCCGGCCGCCGATGGCTCGACTACTTAAGAACCCTTTCCCCCTCTTTTCTGAACTTTTCTCTCCATCACTTGTGGATGTCGGCTGACCAGCTGGCATCAACAGGTACAAGAACAGGTCGAGCGGATGACGGATCTTTTCCTGACGCTCCCTGACACAACGCTCTTCGGAGCAACGTGGCTCTGCCCAATGAGGTCTACCTCCCTGAGGTTTATCTCGACGGGTGGGAATTTTTGGAAAACACTGCAAATTGCAAACTTTTTCATCACTCAGTCGCCATTGCCATGGCCGCTGCGCGGAGAAGAAGAACTGATCATTGCCTGACTGCCTTGACTGCCTGAATTACCGTTGCCTTGCCACAGCGTTTGAGATCGATGCGCAGCCGATCTGTAGTGCGTTTGCTGTGAGATCCCTGTCGCCCCTAAGCGAGTGTGTTGTTAGTTGAAGCAATTCGCAGCAGAACTTCGTCCACTGCACGCACATCACGACAGACTGCTGCACGCACACACCACCACTCCACCCCTCTCGCCATCACCAAGCCCACAGAACCCAGAAAGCCGACGACAAGATGGCACAGCCATCGACAGAAGAGAACGCGGTCTGGCGCCGCTTTATCAGCGAGCAGCCGTGCATGCGCGGTGCTTTGCTGCACCGCAGTGGCTGGATGGTCTTCGGCGTTCTCGGCCCCAGTAAGTGCAATCGAGCCATTGAAGATCAAGATGACATGGAGCTGATCAAGTCATCACAGGCGAACACTATGGCGAAGCCATCACCTTCTCGCGCGTCTTCTTCTTGAGCGCCGACGGCAACACCCTCGCCAGTGGGCCTAGCCCACTGAGCGTCCCTATGGAGGACGTCCTCGCCTCCTGGCTCTCGCCAGAGGACCTCCTTTGGGCGTTCTCGCACGCCCGGTTCGAGGCGGAACTCGCCGTCAACTGGTTCTGGCTCTGAGCCAGAGAGCTCCGCCCCCGCCGCCGCACCACCACCACCACCTCCACCACCACATTCCCTCTGGCCTCCGCCGGAAAGACCACCACAAGGCTTACGGGTTCGCTGCCCAAGAAGAAGGCACCTTTGACGACCGCTGGAAGCAAAACCAGTTGAAAAAAGCATATTCACAATACCGTGGAAGCAAAACCACGTAAAAAAAGCCCTGGACACAAAAGTGGAAGCAAACCACTATAAAAAATAACCCTCACGACCATGCTCGCACTTTGGCGTAAGTGTAGAGGGCTCAGTACCTGTACATCAAGTCAGGGAAGCGAAGACGAGCATGAACCGCCTTTCTCAAGACGTTTGCGCGTTGCGGAGGATCGAAGGCTGAAGATGATGAGCAACAGACACGTGGGGCAATGCGACACGATGTTCTGTCGCAAGGTGTGTCTGCAACCACTCAGGATCATTTGTCAATCGATTGCGCTAACCACTCTGCTTCGCTGTTGTGGTGTCCACGTGGAGGCATTGCAGGTGACCACATTGACGTTGTCGCCCGGTCTGACGGAGTGGAAAGATGCACGGTTGGAAGAAAGGGGATGGACACATCTGGATAAACTTCATCGTTCTCGGCGGATTGAGGTCGCAGAATGCCATCCGGGCTCCATCGACGGTCAAAAAGCACAGGTTTATGGATTCGAGAAACCGACAAATGCCGATGTCGGACTTTATCACAGACTGGCAAATCGAGCCCGAGGTCGTTGTTCTCGCTATTCGTCGATCCAACCTCGCCTGGATAGCATCGAATCAAGGCACTCGACCTAGATGTGATGGCCATGAGGATGTGAAGCGTCCGTTGGAGACTATTGATGCTTTGACCAGTACTGCAACTGCAAGTTGGCAGTGAACCCAAATCCCAAGAAAATCTCCACATCAGGGAATTTCACTTTGACCTTCCAACTCCATATGCCGATATCGCGCAACTCATGTGTATGGTCATAATGCTGTGCCAGCAAATGTCTTCCTGGCATGGTTCAAGCGTCACAGCGATCTTAGAAGCAAAAAGCTTGGTTTTGAGCAATTTCATTTTCTCTCACAATATGAAATGTGAACTTTTGACAAACCATCGTTACTTGTGCCATCTTGCCTATGCTCCACGCCACCGTGTGGCCCAGAGAGTCGCGAATAACCACATTCAATACCATGGAGCCATGTACCGCCGCTAGAACTACCAGCGTGTGCTGCAAATGCTCAGATTGTCCCCTTCTCCTACGCCAATGCTTCTTCCAGTTCAAACCAGAACACTCTACCCCAAGCTTTTGGCAGCCTCCCTCCATATGAGTGACTGATTAGGGAGATAAACGCTGCCGCTGCATTATCATCTACCCAGAAAGTGTGCCTCGTGATTGCGGCGACCAAAGCTTCCGAGTGCTGAGCTGGTGGCTTCAATGCCTTTCGACCTCGAAAAGCAAATAGCAAGGTGTCTGGAAATTGAGCACCGTGACCAGCCGAGAACCCTTTGCTTGTAAGTAGCGAGTAACGATCTGCCCATGATATGTTTGGGCGAATTCGTTGTCCACACCGGTACGGTCCAATTCCCTGTTGAAGCGGAGACATGGCTCCAACCGTTCGCGAGGCGGGATCAGCAATGATGTAGACATCTTTGTCCTTCTTCCAGTGTTCGAATGCTTCCATCGTGATATCCTTGAGCGAAAATAAGCTGCGCGGCAAGTGATGGGCCACGATGTCATCTAGCAACGCCAGGGAGACATCTGCGATGTCTCTGATCTCTGTCAAGTCTGGCAGAAGTGGTGATGAAGTCTGCGCGCGCAAGAAATCATCAATCGATCCAAGGATTCCCGCGGTTCCCACGATTCCCGCGGCGGCTGCCATGCTAGGCATAAATACCAGACCTGGGATGGCTGGAAGTGGTGTATTGCCAGTGGACGATGGAACAGTGCCCAAGATTATGGCTTGCAAAGACGCATATATATCCAACGTATCCATCGAGAACGAGCTCCGAATGTGCTCCACCGCGGCGATTTTCGTAACGTAGATGCCCAGGTTGTGCCAACGGGTATGTTGTGGAAGCTGAAGCACCTGTTCAAGGCTACAGCCGTGGATTTTGGACGCCAAGTGCTCTGCCTCTTTGATGGTGCAGGTAGATACGTCCATTTTGGCTGACATGGATGGCTGGCACACGATAGAAGGGGGAGCTGGGCGGTTATCGGGATGATAGAAGGCGACAGGCTCGTATGGTCGATATACTTTGATGTCAAAGTCTCGAAAGAGTCTCAAATCAGCTGTCAAGCTGGTCAGCATATATCCCGCAAAAAGCGACGCTCGATCGACTCACAAATCCTGCTGTACTTGAGCAATTGATCGTTCAGATAGTCTCCGGCCATTACATCTATGAGAGCATTTTCTTGGATCTCATTCGGTGCTCTGCCTTCGACTTCGGGGAACCTGGAGATATGGCGGGCATACAATTGCTGCATGAACTTGTGTAGCATCATGTACTCTGTTGTTGTTTTTGGAGTATTCACCAGCATCTTCCTCAAATTGACGTCCACTCGTGGAAGGCAGCCACCAATTACTTTGGGCTCCCATACCCTGCGTTCCGAGCTCTTTACGCACAACGTCCAGTAGTGCAGCCGGAAGATAGTTTCACTGCAGATCCAGTATCTGGTCGTCAATAACCTAGCTTTGGTACGGTTCCAGTGTCTGTCTCGTGTCTGCATCCGGAAGTCCTGCCACGTCATATCCGCCAGACACCAAGAAATCGTATCCGCGTCGTCTTTTGATATGGTGTACTGTGCGTCCTGAGTTTTCGGGGACACATGGCCCAGTAGTGGTTTCTCCATCCAATATTGCGCAGAGCTAGACCACGCCATCTTGCCTTGAGGCGCAGAAAATGCGCGCTCGAAATCGATCAGGTTCACACGATATTCCTCGCAGAAAACGGCTCGATGTGTCTCACAGAAATTGGTACCTCGAGCTTGTTGAATATTGTTGGCGACTGGTGAGAGGCATTCCTGACAGGTATCTCCGCCGTACTTTGGGTCTGACGCGATCTTACTCAGGAAGAGCCTGTATCCCTCCACCCTATCCAATCGCTGCTTCTGGGTCTCTATTTGACCGAGGAATGGGATGCCGAAAAGACACCACTTCGGAGGCGCAGAATGTCCGCCATCTTCTCGTTTCCAACTGAAGCTGCTGAGAATGGCTGACCCTGTAGCATCCATTGAGGGTTGGTCGAGTTGACCTTCTTGAGCAGTCGCCCGTATGTGAATCGACGCAGACCGGCAAAGGGGCTTGCAAGAGTGGGCCGCATCGTAGCCTCGCGCACCGCCAGATTATCGATGCCCATCTCAGCTGCGAGTAGATGGGATAGAGGGGAACTGTTGAGAATGGTACTTCTCAAGTCTTGAGTGACCTTCTCGAAATCGAACGGACACCATTGTACTGGGTGCGCTTCAACGGTCAAGTTGAATGCTGCGCATGCGTTCAGTCGATCTTTTCGAAGCGGTATCTGGTCAATAATGTCATCGCATAGCTCAGGATGGAGTCTCGTGATCGGTGGTGGCGGTAAGGGCATTTCGGCGGCGAGACTCGGAATTGGGTTGCAATGTAGTCGTGCAAGAACGTGGAAGAGTGTTCGCGAATCTGAAGCTTCTAGCAAGACCCTGCCCGCACTAGCGCCTTTTGGGTTCATAATCGTGCTCACAACGTGATATGTCCGTTCAGATTGGCAGACGTAGTGTGCACGAATGGATCAAAATAATCTCAACGGTGAGAGCATCCCGTTTAGCACATTTGTGCTGCGGAAGGTCCTACGATTTGGGGCAAGTGGTCTTTTTACGTCTTCTACAATACATCTTCCCAACAGCACCGATCCAGCCATATCTACAAGTGTAATATAATTATATGGCTCCATCAAGCAAAAGGCTCTAGACGCTGGCAATCTTCGTACGCATTGGTTCCACTGCTCGTTCGTTGAGCGGAATGCATGCCAATGTACCAATAAAGCGAACAGAAATTGCGTTCGCGACGTCCAACCTATCAACAAGCTCGCCAAATTCTAGCGTTTCGAGTCTCAAAGACACGGACCAAGAGTGGCAAGCAACATGATTGAAGGACAGAGCACGGAGGTAAAAGGGTCGACTAATTTATGTAAGTACAGCAACATGAAAAGCTCATCAAAACTGTCAGCACCGAGTCCAAGAGACATCGACGAAAGGTAGCAGAGAATTTACGGAAAGCTTGGAGAATAGTAAGTAGATTCTTTGATTCACTTGTAGTTAGTCAACAACACTGACAAAATGAATGAAACTCAGAGGATAAGAGGAAAAGTATCCCACTCAAATATGGACCTGCATTGGCAAGCAAGACGTATAAAACTCAGAGAGTTCAAGCGAAGCTTGTTGTTCAGTTGCCTGACTAGCTAGTAACACGAGGCGCTCGCAGAATCTTTCGGTTTCAAGTCCTAGAGGTATTAGACAAGAGTGACAGACAATGCGTGTTCAGCTTGGAGAGTCAAAGTGTATTCTCTGATTCACTCATTGAGCAAGCAAATGACACCGAAGAAATAAGTGAAGCTCAGAAAGTGTAAGCAGAAGGGTTTTATTGAGACATCGATAAAGAGTGCCAAGCAAAATGTGTGGCGCTCAGAGAGTCGAAGCAAAGTTATCTCCATCACTCTTCCCGCTTGCCAATGATGCCGAGACCGCGCAGCGTACCTATGGCAGCTTGCATAGTGTTGGCCTGGTAGAAATTCTCTGGCCAATAGAAGCCCATGTGTCTCATCACCACCTTCGTCACTGCTTCACTCTCCGAGTCGAGTTCGATTGCCGCAATGATGGCCTCGATCGAAGTGGCCTTGGCTTTTCTGCCCTCCCATGATGCCCAGAATTCCATTGCGGCGATGCTTTCCTGGACGCACGCCGGGAACGTGCAGGAAAGGGGTCAATTCGATGGCGTCGCAGTAGTATGTCTGGTAGGAGTTCATGTTCATTCCAAATTCGTACCAGATCTTGTACTCGTCTTCCATTTTGTTAGTTGATGTGATGAGGTGAAGCGCCGAGCGCTGATTCCACATACCGTGAGGGAAACCTTGTCTTGCCCAGCCTTTCCTCAAAATGGCAGACAAGACTCCGTCACCTGTTCGCGCGATGCAGATGTTGTTGATAGGCATTGGCTCGCCTGGTGCCACGTCGGGCGGTGTGTACTTGACAGTGATGGCCATTCTCAGCAAATTTCGGTTGCGGAATTGGTATTTCACCCCGTTGTCGAATGCGATAGTGCCAGTGTGGATGTCGACGTTCTGGACTTGTGCGTGATGTGTATCGTCGAGCAATGGCGCAGGCCACACTCCGTTTCCATTGGTGAGAGCCATTCGGGGTGTCAGGCGATTCGATGGTAGTGAAGGAAGGCAGACGCGCGAGTGAAGACGGGTAGAGTGCGTAGTGAAAGTGTGGTGGTGGTGTCCTGTCACTCAATCGAATTCTGCTATCCGTCAAGTCAGTGATCGAGGTGGACGGGCATTTGGGACGCAGAGCAAAATAAATGCTTGAGATTTGATCCCTGCAGTGCTGCACTTCGACAAACGCTGCAACGCCGTGACCACTTGACGCAAGCCCTGCAGCATTGCTCAATCTAGCTGCTTTTCCAGCCATCAGATCGATGCATTAAATGAAGTGCTACCGGAACAAGCTATCGCGCGCGCTCTTTCTCTCTTACTCAGCATTTGAACGGTGGCATTTCGAAGTCATGCCAGGAGCGAGCCCATATCGATCTCACACCCGGCTCATGTACTTAACTTATGGTTGATTGGGGGACGAGAAGGACGAGCTACCTGAAGTTACATTCGACCTTCTGTTTCTGCTTCAGCTGCGCACATCAGGGTGCCCAATGGTATGAACTCTTTGTGTGATTCAAGTGCAGGTGAGCCAGTGGAGGCGAGAATGGATAGCGTCTCGGTCACTACGGCCATCGACCCTCTGCAAGCAAACCCCTGATGAAAGAAGAGTGCCATGCATCTAGCAGTCCTTCGCCTTTCCCGTGCTGCACCAGACTCGATTCTCATCTTTCTTAGAAACGCGCAGTGCCTCTATGCCTTGGCACCGACGATTTCATTGTATGTAACAACGAGTATTTGCTCTGGTCCAGCACCTTCTACACGCTTTCCATTCCCGTGAACGCTCTCATGCTGGACGACTGCTGGCGTGCGCGAGCAGTCCATGAGCCCACGTAGGTCGCTGCCGTCGGGCGTCGTCCACTCGATGAGCGCAAGATATCTGTCCGTCGCTTCCCTCTCCTTCTGCTTTCACTCGATCGATCGTGACCGTCGGCGCTTATGTTTGACTTCTGCAGAGGCGCGAAGATGCGAAGGTGGGCGATTCGAGTGCGTTCGTACGTTTGTCGGAGAGTGCTGGGACGGTGCTGCGGAGGGGTCTGTGTGAAGCTCGACAGGTCTCGTTAGAACGGGTCTTCAGCTAGCGCTGCATTTCGTCATTTTAGCTTTACTGCACATCCAAAAACTCAGTGAGCTCAGCTATTCCTGCGCCGCGTATTCAGAGTCTTGCGACTGCCGTTGAGCAGTTTCGTCTGTCTCGTTCGCTGCAGCAGCCAGTGTTCCAGAACTGTCTGAGAACACAACGCATGCATTTCTCTATCTGCCAGGGGATCTATTCATCACTTTCTTCGTCTATCTCGTCGATCATATCATTTTTATGCTCATTCAACATTTCCTCCGCCGGGCCCTGCTCCACGATCTTGCCCTTCCCAAGCACAATGCAATAGTCCGCGTTCCTCCCGGCCTCCAAGCGATGAGCAATTGTAATCACAGTAGACTCCTTCATCTCTTCATGCATGACCTGTTGAATCTGCATCGCAGTATCGCGGTCGATCGATGCAGTGGCCTCATCGAGGATGATGATGGCACTCCGTCGAAGCACAGCCCTGGCCAGACCGACTAGTTGACGCTGACCTTGGCTGAGGTTCTTGCCGCCAGCTTCGATGTTCGTGTCAAGGTTCCAGCTCTGCTTGGCGCAGACGCGGTCCAGCACGAGTTCGCACTCTTCGTCAGTGTGCTGATTGACAGGGTCGAGGTTCATGCGCATCGTCCCAGGAAACAGAACAGGATCCTGCGCCAGGAATGTGATCCGTGTACGAAGTAGCTGTTTATCGACCTCAGCAAGGTTGATCTCATCGATGGAGATCTGGCCAACTTCGGGTAGGATGGTAGCAAGCAGAGAAAGCGCCAGAGTGCTCTTGCCCGATCCGGTGCGTCCAATGATTGCAGTTTTCGACCCTCCTTTGACGGTAAACGATATGCTCGCCAAAGCTGGGTCCAGATGCGGCGCATATTTGATGAGCACGTCCTTGAAGACGATATCGCCTTTGAACGATGGCCACCAGGCTGGCGGACTGATAGAACCCTTCGGTTCCTGCTCCAGGTGCAGCAGCTCGACAACTCGCTCGACAGACACGAATTCCATCTGGAGTTGTCCGTATTGTCGGCAGAGCCCGTTCGTAGTCATAACGAACCGCTGCGCAGACAGTAGAGCGAATGCAGTGAGGCCCGGGGACAGATCCGTTGCGAGTGCAAGAACAAAGAGCATGAATGTTGCTAAGGAAGTCAATATGTCGTATCTGTACATGAGCCAGGCTTGTGTGGACCAGTAGAAGTGGTCCATCTTTTGGAAGGTGTCGACAACGAGAATGACACGGTTTTGGAAACGTGTCTGAGCGGCAAATGCACGAACGGTGGCCAGTCCGTTCAGAAGTTCTCCGAAGTTCGACATGAGTGGCGTCAACGACACCATTTCGAGGCGGCGCAAATTCTGCGACGTTGGGATGAAGCGCCGGTATATGAGCACAAATAGTACTGCCAAAATCAAAGTGAAGACGAGGAAGGCCGGCGTTATCGATGCGATGACCACCACGGAAGAGATCCAGCTGATGAGCATCCAAGAGATGGCAGAGAACTGCACACTGATCCCGCCATCGATCACACCGATATCAGAAGTCATTCGGTTCATCAATCGCCCAACTGGTGTTGTGTCGTAGAAGCGGAACGTGGCGTAGGCGACCTTTTGCATAACATCTCGAAACATGTTCTTGGCCGCAACGTAAACAATCACCATGAGCGATGCTTGAGACGCAACGTACGATAGTGATTGACCAATGGCAAGTATTGCAAAGCCGATCAGCCATGGTTTGATGTTGATCTCTGGAGGTGGCAGACCATCGAAAATATCAGAAGTATGGTATCCGACGTCTGCTGTGTACACGAACATTTCCGCCTTGGCTTGGGTGCCGTATGCTTCAGCCCAGGACTTGATGAACCACGTCTCCAGCAGTGCAAAGCAGCGGTAGGTGGCGAGAATGCAGATAGTCAGTGCCCACAGCCAGAGGTTTCCAGCCTTGATGTACTCCCAATAGACAGAAGCTTTGACGCCGCCATGCTCCCGATGCTCATCTTCGATGAACTTTTCTGGTATGGCGGCTTCAGCAGCCTTTCTCGCTCGCTCTTGCTCCTCTGTCAGATCATCTTGCTCCTCGTACGTGGCAGGCTGTGTGCATTCGGCTGCATCGTGATCCATTACTGATGCTTTTCCATGCTCAATTTTCAGGAGCTGATCTGCAATGCCGAGAACGAGATCTGTGCGGTGTGTGACAAGCACGATTGTGCGTCCCTCGACCAGCGGTCCATTGAAGCACTGCCGTACGATCGACTCCGCCGTCTGCTGATCCAGTGCTGCGAGTGGATCGTCCAGCAGCAAGATCTTGGTTTTGCTGTAGATCGCTCTGGCAAGTGCGACTCTAGCCCTTTGCCCTCCAGACAGACCTATACCGTTTTCTCCAATCAACGACAAATCTCCAGCCTTGAACTCTGCGAGGTCAGGAGTCAGAGCACAAGCGTCAAGCACAGCTCGGTACCGGTCATCTTCATATGGTGCGGAGAAAAGAATGTTATCTCGTATACTCATGCTTTGTAGCCACGGGGTCTGGGCGCAATATCCGATCGGCTCCGGTGGACGGATAAGTTGACCTTCGTGCAGGTCTAGCTCGCCTAAGAGCGCTTGTAGAAGAGCTGTCTTGCCAGAAGCTACCTCTCCAAAGACGACTGTCATGCCTTCGGGAAATGAAATGTTGATCTCTTTGAGCACTGCTGCAGTAGCACCGGGCCATGCAAAGGAAGCATGATCCAATGCCAGCTGATCTCCAATTAGTGCCTCTGTTGCCATCTCCTGCAAGTCTGGCTCTGCCATGAAATCCTCAATGCGCTGCACTGCAACCCAGGCATTGATGAGTGCAACGATCAGACCAGGGAGATCACGCAGCTGGCTGGTCATCATGCTGAAGAGCTGAATAGAGGGGAACGCGATATCCACTGTCAAAGGCTTGCCCGCAATGACGGTATACGTGAAGAAGGCGACAACGGGTACCAGATCGTAAGACAGCGTATTCACAAAGCTGATGAGCACATTCCAAGCATTAGCAATGACGCGCAACATGAGCTCCTTATGTCGTGCAGTCAAAGCCTGGTCAAGCCAAGTGTCTTGCCATCCGTACCATCGCAAGTGTCTGATGGCCTCGACGAATTGAGATACAATCTGCAGTTTCGCGTCTGTCGCAAAACGGCGTTTCTTTTCATAATGCACCAAGATACGAGCAAGGAGAGCGTTCATGACTTGTGCCAAAATGACCAGTCCGACGGCCAGCATCGATGCCCAGCCCAGATAATTGACCACAAGAGTGACGGAAAGTATGATCGCCACCGGCTTTCGAAGAAGCATGTCGAACTCCCAGAACCTTTGAGCAACTTCGTAGACATCGTTGCGCATGAGATTGAGAATCCTGCCCATCGATGCAGGCTCCTTCACTGGTGGCGGCGCCTTGTTCTTCTGGAGCAGACTGCGAAGCGGCTTCATGAGATTGTCCCACCACCTTCCTCTGGGCTTTGGCGTTATCTCATCATTTGCATGCCCGTTCGCTGTGCCATTGTGTATTTCTTCCTTCTTCTCCGCTGGCTTGAATGCCATCTTTCTTCCCAGCGTCTTCTCGTACAGCATAGTGATCATTTCGCCACGCGACCTTTCATAGCATCTCCGGCCGTACCACAGACGCAAAACATCGAATTGCGCAGAAAGTAATCTGGCCACCAATGACAAGCCAGCGTATGTCAATGCCACCCGCTTCGGGCGTTCTGGGTGTTGCATCGAGCTCAGGATCAGTTGCAGGAAGAACGGGTTCGCATAGTCCAGAAACTGATCGACAAAGCCAAGGACAGAAACAATAATGAGGTCTATGCCGTTCGCAGTCAGTAGGCGGCGGATGACCGTGCCTTGCAGAAGCCTGAAGTTCTCGTGCAGACGAGCGTGCTGAAACTCGTAAGGCAGACTCCACACATCTTCTTGTTCCATTTGACGTTTGCCGCCGACATCTAGCATGGGTGCGAGCCATCTCACCGTCGCGAATAGCCAGATGTTCAGCTTCTCTTCCGTGCTGCGCAACGTTGACGTCGGCGATGTGAATGGCCGGCTGATGTCCTTCGATGGGAGAAGCGGATCCCGGAATGGCATCAGTACGAGGACAACAAATGCGAGGGCGTTAATTGCAACGCCAGCGGCCAGGAATGGTGCGCGGTCGTTGTTCCTCAGGGCGTTTTCGAGCGAGATCGATTCCGAGATGAGGTTGGTCGTCAGTATCGTAAACACCGCAAACGGCACTGTTCGAGGTCGGAATATGCAAATTTGAAGAACAGCGATCATCCATGACAACGCTTGAAGCGCAGCAAGCTGAGCGTTGCTGTTGTCAAATCGTGATCCGCTCCGCAGCAGTGCTGCAATTGCATCCGCTAAATGGACTACCAGGCCAGCGGCACTCAGGCTCAAAAGCAGGATCGAGGTCGAAGTCCATTGCCGTCTCTGCACGAGTTCTGTTTCCACCTCCGGCTCAATGTTCTCTTGGACAAACGGAGTCAGCCATCTCGGTCGCCGGAACCCGTAGGAAGTGAAGACCAGCTTCAGAATCTGTCCAAGCAGGATCACGGCCGCGACGAGAACAGGCACAGCCGCCACAACAGGTGTGAAGCATTGCTCGAATCTCGCATCTTCCACTCTCCAGACATTCTTGAAGCAGATGTCATTACTGTGATGCCCGGAAACCCTTGCCTGGGATGTCGCCACAATGGCCAAAACTTGCTGAGACATGGCGGCCACTGTCTGCGTCGAGCATCTCCAGTATCTGAATCTCTAGTGTATCATGGTGGAAGTTGTGGGGGCCACGCTGTTGCCTGATGTGGTATGAAAAGTAAGTTGCACGAAGGAAGCGTCGTAGGATTCGAGATGCAATCGGCTTCACCGCGTGTTTCGCGCGTCGGCAGACCCACATTGGTCGGCCCGAGGACTGCCAAGAGTGCCTGAGTTTGGTGATGAAGATTAAGTCGTCTATGTGCGATCATTATGGGAGACTTCGGCGATTTGGAAGTAAGTGGAGCTCGTTGCCAAATCACGGATTGTCAATTGAAGAGGTCGATGCGATCGAATTTCGATCAAATTTCGAGCTGTCAATGCCACGCAGCAGCCCCGTTCACAATAGATAGCTCGATCGAATCGAATGTTTGCCCTCAATTCGACGAGGATCCTCGCTGTGAGAACCACACGAAGTGCGTTTACTGCGATGCCAATGGGGTCTCCAATGGCCCAGTCTCTGTTTCTCATCGTACTCATTCCGCGCAAGATGCCGCCGTCCATGAACAAGTCTGCAGAGCACCTGCTAGCAGTGCAATCGGTCCTGATCGTTCAAAAGTGAAGCTGTACGTGTCGACGTTTGTGACCATCACGTCCCTGAGTATGTGCAGGCTTGGCATCAGCTGTTTACTTCCGCAGCACTTTGCTTGCTCCCCTGACTTCGACAACGACACGCACACACAGCTGTAAGTGACGACCTTATCGCAACATCGATATACCTGCTAACGTGCTTCTCAGCACGCTCTACGCACACGACGCTTTTGTAAGTCCATCCCCAGCCGCGAGCACCAAACTCGAGTTCTCGGAGCGGCGACAGTCTCGCGGAGGCCCAGCCAACGTGAGCACTGTTCAAACCTCTGTTTCTGCTTGCTTAGCGACTTTGGTGCCGCTTCAGTGGTAGATCGAACAATTCGAGCTCATGACAGTCAATCAGAGAACTAATTCGCACTTGTCAGCAGTAACCCACCACCACCACCTCCACCGCCGCCGAACGAGTAAGTAATTTCAGTTATCCGCATTGCTCAGGAGAAAGAGGAGGATCAAGCCAGCAGATGTCGCGAGGCCGTGACAACGAACATGACCTGGACCTGGAGGCGCCAGCAAGAACTGCGACCTCCCCGGAGCTGGACCTCAACGGACTCAAAAGGTTTTCGACTTGACTGCGCCGCCTGCGCCAACGTGTACGATGACCTCTGTCAAGCTGTTGATCCCTCGCGGTGGAGTCATTCGTCGACCTCACTGCCTTCTCTGAAATTGCGAGCACCAAGGTCGGCACCGGAGCTCCAGGTGGTGCAGTCTGCATTCCAGTCAACCACTCGAACCAGAGTCTTACCTTGCTGCTTTCTCTGCGGTGGCAACTGTGCAGAGGCAGGGAACCTCCAACCTCTGTCCACATATGGCCCGAATAACATTTCGAGCGACTGAAAATAGGTTGGGAAAATGCTACAGCCGAAGTCCAGGCTACTGGTACCCTCCGTCGAATGATCCATCTGGACGACAATGGCATCAATCAGCCCCCTGGGTCAGGTTCGAAGTTCCCCGCTGACTGGAGTGACACTCTGCTGGCTTCTGGGTGCTGAGATCCTTCTTCTGCTTAACTCTCGTTGCTCCGCAATTTGGTAGCATGCCGTGCCCACCAATGCTGACCCATATGATAGTGTGTGTAATCACACAGCATGAAGTTCTCTGCGCCGGCTGCGGCACCATGCTGGCCTCGAGGCCTGGCGCCACCGGCGCTTGTCAGTACCGGGGAGGAAACTCCCTCGAACACGAGCGCTGGGGCGCCGAACATTGCCCTTCGGGGCGCGCCCACCGGTCGCGGCGGTCCCCGCACCGCATTTTGTCGTGGGTGTGGTGCCCACACTGCGCGCCGCCACCACCTCCGCCGACCCCACCTCCGCCACCACCGCCGACGCCGACCGGGCCTCGCAACCGGGGTGCCCAGTGGCACTGGCACCCCGCCGTCCGCTGGCACCCTGCCGTCAGGCAGCTGTGGGAGAGACAGTAGTATGTATCCTCGTTTCACTTGAGACTTCATCACTGTAGCACTTCCATCCTTCGAGCAAGCAAGCATCTCCACATTCCACAGACCATGAGAGGCAACGGACCGAGGATCAGAGCCTTTGGGGAAAGAGACAGCCACACAGAGACAGCACCGTCGATCGAGTATCTCCCCGGTCCGAGGCCATGCAGAGGCAATGATGGAAGACCTGAAGAACCAGTTGAAGAATCAGACTCCTCGAGCAGATCATATTCGTCGAATGTTTCCAAATGCAGAAGACTTGCAGCGGCAATGGATAAAAGATTTGCTTCGTCAAGCAAAGACGGACGTTTCTGGAGACAGGCATCAGCTACTGGGCAGCTCCAATCGAGGAAGTGCACTCGGTGCCATCAATCGTGCAACCAGTCCCGTGGCCAGAGCTCCAATGCCTGCAGAGAGCCATCTCGATGAGGGACATCTCCGGAAGCCAGACGAGCTTCGACCACACCAGACTTCTTCACTGCTGAGCCGTGGCTCCTGCCTTCGAGCCGATAGCAGGCTACTCAAGGGTACAAGAGCATTCCGATGCGTGGTTTCCATGCAACAGAGACGCCTGTTCTGAGCCTGGAGCACATTAATGTACCAGCATCTGACTGCTTCATCGCTCGACCCATCCACTCTCTTCGAAGCCATCGTCTGTCGAAGCGATCGCCCAATGGGCCAGTCGGAGTCCTGGGAAGGCATTGATGGCAGTGCAAGTAAGGTCAAGCTACCACTACCTCTTACTGCTGGCTCTCAAAATTGGCGACTGCCCAAAGCCAACAACTGAGGACAAGGCATGCCACGAAGGAATACTGGACTCTTGGAAGCAGCCTCAACTCCAGCACATAGTCGATTCGCCCTGCTATATTCCAACACTGGTTCCACTCCCGAGAGCTTGTCCCAGCCAATGATCTGCAGCAAGCCATGGTCGCGGGTCACAATCGAACTCTGGAAGCACAGTCAGCCGTCGCATTGATTCAGACCCGGCTTGATGTCTCTCGCCAGTCTCTCGAGCTCTGCATGCATCTCTGAGCCAACTGGGAAAGCATGGCGATGGTCGGCAGTAAATGCGAGACAGCCATATACTTGAGCAAGCAGAAGCCAGGCCGCCTCGATCTTCTCTGCTTTCCCCAGTCTCCTGGCCGCTCTGCTATTTCATCGATTGGCGTCGTGGCTCCATGACACCAACACGAATCTTTACAGCTACGTCTGGATGTCGCGAATCCCTGGCATATCGTATGCTTCTTCTCTATCGGCAAATGTTCTCGGCAGACCACAGGTCGTCTCAGCAGGCGACGAAGCTACGATGCAGCACCGCAGAGCTTCCAGAGGGCACTGGAAGAGCGTAGTGTTCTTCTCGAAAGGTGCTGTCTTCAGGTCTCGAATTCCAGACGTTCCAGATCCCGGAAAAGGCTCACAGCCAGCTCGACGTCTCCAGCATATCATCGCCCCTCCTCTCTACCCCATTCTGGACTGTACTGGACTAGACAAAGCCAAAACACTGCCGATGGATCATTGATGTACTCCGGTTCTGGTCGGAGATGCTTGCTTGCTCGAATCCTCCTTCCCACTCTACGCGAGAAAACACGCTAGCTGCCTTGGCACAAAGCTTAAATCGCGCGACACGTCTTCCATTCACTTGCCCCGCTTCGAAAGTTCAACCGACTGACTTGACATGTTCTGCAGAGTACTTACCCTTCCCCTCCTTCACCAACACTTGCACTTCCACCTCCCTCGCCATGTCGTCGCGCCCGAGCCTCTTTTCCGCCCAGCCGGACGCACAGCGCGCGCACTTCAGCGATCTCGACGACAGCGGCGATGAGCGGAAGAAGAAGCGAATCAAGAAAGCTCCCGCCGCCACCGCACCCCCGCCGCCAAAACCCGCTCGCCGCAAGACAGCATCGCTCGTAGGAAAGCGAAGATTACAGTCCACCCGTCGCCCGCGCCAGCTCCTCGACGAGACCGATGACGAAGACGAGAGGCCTGAGGACCTGCTGCCCGACTATCTCAAAAAGCGGCGCAACGACATGGCCACCCAGCACAAAGATGGCGGCGACATAGGGCTGCGATCGCCTCCGAAACACGACGAAACTGACACTGCTCCAGATGAGCGTCTCGAGGCCAAACCGAGCCTGCCGGGCGTCACGCCTCCCCGGCCATTCGAAAAAATCAGGCTCGGCAAACAGAGTTACATCCCCGCTTCGATCGCCCAATATTTGAAACCATACCAGATCGACGGAGTGAAGTGGCTCTACAAAAAATTCGAAAATCAAGAAGGCGCGCTTCTCGGCGACGATATGGGTCTCGGAAAGACCATACAGGTCATTTCCTTTCTCACGGCCGCCTTCGGCAAAACCGGAGACGAACGAGACAGCAAGAGAATGAGAAAATTCAGAAAAAATCCCCGGGAGCGTGGTACCCCCGCGTGCTGATTGTGTGCCCGGGCACACTCATTGAAAACTGGAAGGCAGAGTTCGACCGCTGGGGCTACTGGCTCATCTACACATACCACGGCAACGAGAAGGAAGCAGCACTGGCAGCAGCAGAAGCCGGAATGCTGGAGATAATGATCACAACATACGACACGTACAAGCGGGATGAGAGCGCCATCAACTGCGTGCCATGGGACTGTGTGATCGCAGACGAGTGCCACACCATCAAAGAGCGCACGTCACAAAACACCAAAGCGATGAGCAACATCAATGCCCTCTGCCGTATTGGACTGAGCGGCACCGCAATACAAAACAAGTACGAAGAGCTGTGGACACTTCTCAACTGGGCAAATCCTGGCTGCGTCAGCTCGATCGGAAACTGGAAGAGCACGATATGCATACCACTGAAGATGGGCCAAAGCCACGATGCGACCCTATCACAACTCGCCAAAGCTCGACGAATAGCAACACAGCTCTCGCAAAACCTCCTTCCCAACTTCTTTAAGCGCCGCACCAAGGCCTTGATCGCACACCAGCTGCCCAAAAAGAGCGACCGCGTTGTATTCTGCCCTCTCACCGAAACACAAGTCACCGCCTACCAGAACTTCACCGACTCCGAGCTTGTGCATGCCATTCGCGACGCCTCTGAACCATGCTTTTGCGGCTCGGGCAAGAAGCAAGGCTGGTGCTGCAGAAAGTACATTGAAGGATTCGGCGAGTGGCAACACCATGTCTTCCCAGCGCTCGTCACATTACAGAAACTCGCGAATCACGTTGCATTGATGGTACCAAAGGCTGAATCTGACGTCGAACGACTCGAGAAAGATTTGGAGAAGCTCAAGATCGCACTCCCGGACAGTTGGGAAGAATGGTACAGGAGCAGAGAGAATCTGGCATATCTTGCAAAGCCTGAGTTCTGCGGGAAATGGAACGTTCTCAAGAAGCTGATGAAGTTATGGTACGAGAACGGCGACAAGGTTCTCATCTTCTCTCACTCGGTCAGGCTGCTTCGGATGCTGGATCTGTTGCTGAAGTTCAAGACCGACTACAACCTCTGCTTCCTGAACGGCACCATGTCCTACGCAGAACGACAAAAGGCAGTAGATGACTTCAATTCCGACCCAAGCCAATTCGCGTTCCTCATCTCAACCAAGGCTGGAGGCGTCGGTCTGAACATCACAAGCGCAAACAAGGTCGTTGTCGTTGACCCGAACTGGAATCCCGCATACGACCTTCAAGCCCAAGACAGAGCATACCGTATCGGTCAGACCCGCGATGTCGAAGTCTTCCGTCTTGTCTCCGCCGGCACCGTAGAGGAGATTGTATACGCCCGCCAGATCTACAAGCAGCAACAAGCCGCCATCGGATACAATGCTTCGATCGAGCGCCGCTACTTCAAAGGCGTCCAAGATCAAAAAGACCAGAAAGGCGAGATCTTCGGCCTAGCAAACCTCTTCGCACCGAATCAGACTAATGTTGTGCTCCGAGACATTGTCAACAAAACCAACATCGCCGAAAGCAGAGCAGGCGTCGAAGTTGCTGGGCTAGACCTCGAAGCCAGCCAAGAGGACGAAGAAGACGAACTCAACCCAGACCAAGAAGACGCCGCCATACACGCCCTCGCCGCCGAGATCATTGACGAACCAGGCCGAAAGCGCAAACTCGCACAAGAAAAGGCCAAGAAACGTGATCCCGTACAAGCGATTCTGGCTTCGGCTGGCGTTGCGTATACCCATGAAAACGCGGAGGTCATTGGCACGAGCAAGATCGAGACGAAGTTGTCGAGCAGAGCACAGAAAGGCGCGGATGATCCGGATTACATCAACGAGTTCGCTTTCGCTCGCTCTCAGCATTCACAGATTACGGTTCCGGCGGACAGGGAGATAAGAAATGACAGAGTGTACGAGGACAATGGAGATGGCGAGGTGGACACAAGTGAGGATGTCAAAGTGAAGTATCGGTTCCAGCCGCCGGAGGAAGTGAGACGGCGTCAGTTTTGCAGCATGGCCGCTCAGTTTGGGTACGATGACGTCGCGGAGTTTGCGCTGGTGGTGGAGGGCTGGACGCAGCAGCAGAGACGCGACTGCCTGGAGACGTTCTACAGGCAGAGAAAAAGTTTAGTTGTTTAGTGTCTTTTGAGCGAGCATGTGATACCCCTCAGTTGAAACCCTCAGTTGGGTGAATGAATGAATGATTATGAAGCCGAAATGTGCTCTTCTCTTCGGTTTCTCCAGCTGACTGGCGCCTTGAAAGGCACTGGATGTGAAAATGGGTGCGAAATCGTAGGTCGCTGTCGAATGGAGACTTCGAGAAGCACACCTCGGTTCAGCAAGTGAATAAACAGCCACGACGTTATGTAGTGCAACTTAACTAGCTTTCTCTGAATCCGAAGAACTTTTGAAAGGCAACGAGGGTAGAGATGGGTGTGAAATTGGTAATTCAGCATCGGCGGAGAGGTACATGAATCTTGGACATAGTGGTTTGGAGCACTGCCGATTTCCTGTGTCGCTCTGCTGGACTGTTAGGGTCGAAACCAATCAGCGTGGACATGAAAAGAA
This sequence comes from Cercospora nicotianae, assembly GCA_029490675.1. NCBI lineage: Eukaryota > Fungi > Ascomycota > Dothideomycetes > Mycosphaerellales > Mycosphaerellaceae > Cercospora > Cercospora nicotianae. The sequence goes on along the minus strand of JANQAT010000007.1, from coordinate 2,800,560 downwards.
ATTCATGATTGTTGATTGATTGAGACGTGTGAGAAAGTCCTCGACTTAGCACTTGGGTTATGGCTGTCTTCTTTTGTTGCTCTGATGGGGGAGAGCCTGCAGAGCCAACGGGCGTCAACGGGGGCGAGAACTTGATATGCTGGGTGAGCAGAGCTGCGTCAGACATTTCTGTCTTAGTCGCTTTTCGCATGGCTATTCGACGTTTCTCTCTGGTTTGAGGTGACTCTGAAAGGCAACATGGGTGGAGATGGAGCAGATCCCGCTTGAGGAGAACGGGTTGAGTGAGGCCAGATGGTGTTGACTTAGCTGCTCGTTGCATGAGCTTTCGGGCGTCTCGCTCAGTTCAATTCGTGATATGAGAGGCAATCTGGGCAAATATGGCCAAGAGTTGACACCCTAGTGCCAGCTAGAAGCAGACCAGTATATCCAAAATGGACTTGTGCTGTCAAGCTTGTCCTACGGCTTTTCTCCGCCAGAAATGAGGCCAGAAAGGTAACGAGAGGTCAGATGAGGACCGACTGATTGAGCACAGTGCCTGGAGCGAGCGAGATAGTATGAAATCGATGTCCAGACTAAAGTGCAGTTTCACAGAAAGCATCTGCGACGTCTCACAAGCTTCCTCCCGCCTCAACGGCCCGCTCGCCATCATTCCCGGCCAGCCGCAGCTAAATCTCCGAATTGACTCCACTCCTCCCTTTCCCAAACAGCAACAAAAGCAGCACTAAGACCCTCTTCCGAACAATTCATTCGCTGCTCCTCGTTCCAAGCAAACGCGAAGCCGGCTTGGACAATCTCTCCTATGCGTCTTGTCACGCCCCAACAGTGGATTTCATGCAAGCTTCCATCTATTCTAGCGCCTCACCTGCTCCGGTTTGTGCTTTCTTTAACGCGCAACATCCTTTTTTCGTATCAGGTCTGCGGCCAACGGGAATGCTTCCTCGAGCGCCACCGTGTGACGGTTTCGGCAAAGCATAGTGAAGCCTTTGCGAGAGAGTTGCAGCGGACTTGCGTGTGTCTCCTTCCTATTCGAAGGAAGCGCTACTTACTCCCAGCTGTTCCAGACCATTCTGCTGCTGTTGCTGATCATTCACTGATCAACTCTCTATTTTCATTCTGTGTGGGAAGCATTGCTTGCATTCCTGTTGATTCTGCGCTGCTCAATTCTCTCTTCGCTCTGCTTGTTGTTTCTACTACTGTCGTTACAGGTCCATACATCTTCCGTCTCTGCTTCTCCATTGGTCAAGACAACCGTTCTTCACGAAACAGATATTGAAGTTCTGAGTGTTATACATCAAGCCACCGCGTTTCGAGACAATACAATAAGCGAGGTCGCATCAATATCGAGTCCTTTTTCGCACATTCCAGAGATTCTGCATACCGGCATTTGAGACCCCACCAAAGAGAGCAGCAGAACATTGTGTTGTCGCCAAAACACATCTAGACAGCAACGAACGTACACAGAGACGACGGAAGGACGACACATACAAGCAGAGCGTAACGGAAAAGCTCTTTCTGACGCTCCAAAGACATTTTCCGCAAGACGCCGCGCAGGCCTCAGCCCGCCATCAACAACGCACTGCGCACAACAACTCCGCAGTTTAGAGGGCGAACATGGCCGTTCCCCGGGATCCCGCATTCTGGAAACGCTTCTCCGTAGCCGTACACCAAGACGAAGAAGCGCAAGCCGTGGCATCGGCACAAGATCCCGCTTCCAAGCAACAAGCACAGTAAGCCAGACCTTTACCCCTCCTCAATACGCAACACCGTCATTGACATAACGCAGATCCACCTGGCTCGCCCGCCAACAACGCAAATCCTCGCGACGGACGTGGTTCTGCTATGGGTTCTGGCTGATCTTCGCCATATTCGTTGCGGCAATAGTGATGGTGGTGATTTGGCTGTTGAAGAGGAAACAAGAAGAGGAAGTGGATTGAATTACTTTCGCTCAGTTCTTTTTGGTAGTTTACAGTGAATGCCTATTACATTCTGCATGCAATTCATGTCGCATGTTTAGTAGTGCGATGGTCTGTCTCTCTTGAGACCAATCGCTCTGGAAGCCTCTCTGATACCGTGCCCTCACGGTTTGGCACGAGACGATTGATCCGCGGAGTCGTTCCCGTTATCAGGACTTCGTACGCGCCAGCAGAATGCGTCCAAGCGAAGACCTGGCGCGACCTCAATGGGCTGACCTTGAGCAGCTGCAAGCTTTCCTCAATGTTGCTCTTCTCTCTCACTCTGCTCCAACTCCTCTGTATCCACCTAATATCTCGGCCTCGTGGGCTCCGGCGAAGGACTCCTCGTAACAGATCTCTCATCCCTACCCTCTCCCTCAACCACTTCTTCGTCGCCAACTCCAACTCCCTCTCCAACTCCGGACTCGGCTCCTTCCGATGAATGAAATTGCAAAACCCCCTCTCACACACCCCTCCCCCGAATTGAGCCTACAACAAGCCTCCCTAAAATCCGTCACAGGACTCAGTTCGCAATAAATCGGCCTCGCCGCATACCACCGACTATTCAACGCATCGCAAGCCTTCTGCGCCGAATCTTCATACTTGAACCGCGCATACACATTCCCGATCAAATGATCATTATTGTTATCGCAGACTACCACCTCTTCGATTTCGCCGTATTTGCACATCTCGCACCAGAAATCTTCGTAAAAGGCATCGAAGTGGTTTTGGAGTTGTTGTGGGTTCATGCGCGATTTGTTGTCGTAGGCCGGGTTTTGGTAGAGGTTGGGGAGGAGGATCGTTTGCGAGTAGCTGGGTTTGACGTGTTTGCGCGAGCAGCGGTCGCCGTGGCGGCAGGCGCCGATTTTGTAGTAGAAACTGCAGTTGACTTTGTCCTGTTCTGTGCCGAAGATGGAGGCGAGATAGTTCGCCATGGTGGGCGGTGGCGGATCCGATCGCGATGTGTTTCTCGATTCGTGAAGTGTGTGTCAAGAGTATGTTCCTGAGCGCGGTGATGGTGATGGTGATGGTGATGGCGCGGACGTTGTCGCGCGCAGAGTTGGCGAGCTCAAGGTCGCGGAAATAGGTTAGTCAGCCGAATGTCGCCTCAGGCCAGAACCTTCCACAGCGCCATAGCACACTCTGACAAAAAAACGTCTCTCCAGCTCAAGGAATAGGTGGCTGCACAAAGCCTAGTCCATCATTCATGGCAGGTAAACAAGCTGAATAGGTAGCCTGCAGCTTTACACGCTTCGTAGTAGACTCCAAGTCTTATTTTCTAACGACAGATATTATCTATTCGATTCTGCTGTCAATCCTCAAGACTCTTCCGGTCTTCGAGGCCGCTGTTTCCTTACACTTGCTCATATTCCATGATCAAAACAAGAACAGAAAAAAAAGCGAACGCCAACGCTAATGCCAATAATCATCTCACCAAAGTCCCGTGAAGGCCTTTTCCGAGCTCCGTACATCATATGCACCACTGTCGTCTCGGGCTGTCGGAATGTCATGCCTCGGACATTGTGAGCCAAGAAGATCTCGTCAGATGGTCCAGCGGTTGACTGAACTGTCAAGAAACCTGAGGTATCTCGTTCGCGGGTAATGTCGTACGCGCTAGAAAGGCCTCCTCAAGCTTGAAGGCCTCTTGACTCTGACACTCGCCAGCCGCGCCAAACCATGGGCTCATTGAATCTATCAACGGCTCGTCCTCGATCTGCCTCTAGATCTGCTGCCTCTCGGTCTGCCTCGCGGGCTCCCTCGAATGCCGCGGTGACCACGTCCGCCCCTCTCCTAAGCCGCGGGCGGGGCATCACTTGTGGCGATTTGTGTTGTCGCTTCAGCTTTTGCGTCGTCTGCTTCTCGTTCCTGCTTCGCTTCCTCCTTCTCGGCCAGCTTCTCCGGCTCCGGCGCATCGTCCTTCATCTCGACATCTTCCTTTTCGTCCCCTACGGTGTCCGCTGTAATGGGCGCACCAGTCGCAGCAGCAGGTGAGCGAGGTGGGGTCGTGACTTGTGGAGCGGCAGCACTTGCAGCGGCAGGAGCAGGAGGAGCATCGGCCATTTCATCATCTGCTTCATCTCCAGCGTCCTCTGCGCCGATTTCGGATTGATTTGACGTCTGCTCGACTTTGGGCTGTGGTGCGCTGGTGAGTGCGCCTGGTGTAGGAGATTTGGCCTTGTCAGCGAGGATTGCTTCTGCAACAGTGGCATTTGCCGCCGCGACATCAGCGGCGCCGTCGACCTGCATGGCTTCTTCAGCACCATCTTCCTCGTCGTTGCCGTCTCCGTTGACACTGCGCGCATCATCATCTGCGGGTGTGTTGGCCCCGCTGTCGTCTACCGGAGCATGCACGTTCTGTGTATCCATGATGCCGATTCTCCTCGCAGCGGGAGGCTTGCGAAGGCCATTTGCGAAGTTCAGGTCCTCGTCTTCCGAGTCTTCATCGTCCAGATCGTTTGTGGTGTGCTTGTCGTATGCGCGTTGATTCCATCTGCGATCCTTGCTCTCCTCGGCGTCTGCTTCTTCGTCGTCCTCTCGTGCTTCTCGCTCATCAAATGTCTCGGGCTCCCCGTCGGGCCCGGAATTGTGCATGCCAAGCGGCTCTCGAGGTACATCGTGCATTTGCACACTGGGCGCATGCTGTGTTGTGCGCTTCAGGTTCTCAAGTACTTGCTGCTTGATCTTCTCAAGATACTCGTGCGAATTGGCATTGTCCATGTTACTAGGCTTGACGTCCAGCTCAAAATCCGGACTATAATACTCGTAGTAGTCCGTGAACGGAAGGTCAGGCCCCATCTCGACACCCACCAGTTGTCCAGTCTCGTAAGCCCACGTCCGTGCGACATTGCGCATCGTGTAACCACCTCCACCAAGGACGAGTGTGGGAAGGTTGAAGCTCTTGACGAAGTTGACACAGTTTGCATGTCCTCGCATGCTCAGGTTGAAGCATCCTAGCCTGTCGCCGGATAAGGAGTCACCGCCACACTGAAGGACAACGGCAGTCGGTCTGTAGTATTCCATGACCCAGCCAATGGTTGGTTCGAAGATGCCCTTGTAGCTCGTGTCGTCAATACCATCTCGAAGCGGGAAATTGACCGAGTAGTGCTTGCCCTGGCCTACACCAATGTCCCTAAGTTCGCCGGTACCAGGGAAGTATTCGCCGTACTTGTGGAAAGAGACCGTCATCACGCGATCGGTGGAGTAAAAGGCTTCTTCGACACCGTCGCCGTGATGCACATCGATATCGATGTAGAGAACGCGCTCGTGAAATCGCAGGAGTTCGAGAATGCCGAGGACAATGTCTGCAGGAAGTCAGTATATCGTCGCTTATGTGGCTGGACGTCTCTCAACTCACCATTCACATAGCAAAAGCCCGAAGCTTCACTCTTCTTGGCGTGATGCAGACCTCCGGCCCAGTTGACAGCGACATCGCATTTTTGCCGATTCAATCGTGCAGCACCTTCCATGCTTCCTCCTGCACTAATGCCACAGAATTCGAACAAGCCATCGAAAACGGGACAGTCGTCGCCCACATTGTATCGACCTTGTTCTTTCATGAAGTTGTCCATGTTGTCGGGGGTGACGCGTTGCAGGAAGTCGACATACTCGTCGGTATGAAATTGGGTCATCTCGTACTTGCTCGCGGGCTTCGCACGATAGATCTCCAATTTCTTATACAGCCCGTAGTTCATAATCAACGAGTGTGCCATTCGGATGCGATGCGGTTTCATGGGATGACCGGCATTGTAAGCGTAGTTGCCGACGTCGCTGTCGTAGAAGTATGCGACTTTCTTGGGCTGCGAGGGAGCAGCATTTGTTCCAGTGCCAGGCGCGTCCAGAGGTGTATACCCTCCTGCGCCGATAGGCATGGCTGCGGTGCGCTAGGTGCGGAGGACCAGTACGATGGGTATGTTTTCGTCGCGGATCGTCGTAGCTGGTGGTGCGTTGGGTATTTCTGCGCAGTAAATGGTTTTGGGAGTGTTGTGTCGAGGTCGATGTTCGTGGGAGCCCGCGATAGATGCTTGGGCGAGCTATGTAATATGCAGGTGCAACTGGGGAAGGTTAGCCGAGGCCGATCTCCGAAGCTCTCACTGCTGCCACTGCTGCTGCTGGTGATGTCGCGTCGTCCATCTGCCTGCGAACAACTCGCCAAACATCTCCACCACGCCGCCATCACCGCCATACTCGTCCACTCCGCTCCTCCATCACGATAATCCCGTCCCGCCCAGCCAAGAACTCCAATCACACCCACTGCAGCTGAAGGCCCGCCACCGCAACTGTTTCCACCCGTGCGCCAGCACTTCACTACTCTCGCACACTCCCCACCATGGACCGGTTATCGCGCATGCTCGCCGCTGCCCAGGGCATGGGCGGCGGCGGTGGAGGTCCCGCTCAAGATACTAACATCATCGACAATGCGGAGACAGTCTACATTTCATCACTGGCGCTGCTCAAGATGCTGCGACATGGGCGGGCAGGTGTGCCTATGGAAGTCATGGGCCTGATGCTGGGAGAATTCGTCGATGACTACACAGTACGCGTGGTGGATGTCTTCGCTATGCCGCAGTCAGGAACAGGCGTGTCGGTCGAGGCCGTCGATCCCGTCTTCCAGACCAAGATGATGGACATGTTGCGCCAGACGGGGAGGTGCGTGGTCCCACACATGCTCATCAGACATACTCTGTCACTGACACTGCACTCACAGACCCGAAACCGTCGTCGGTTGGTACCACTCACATCCTGGCTTCGGCTGCTGGCTCTCGTCCGTCGATATCAACACACAGCAATCCTTCGAACAACTCACGCCTCGCGCCGTCGCCGTTGTCATCGACCCCATTCAGTCCGTCAAAGGCAAAGTCGTCATCGACGCCTTCCGCCTCATCAACCCGCAAACCCTCATGCTTGGGCAAGAGCCCCGCCAAACCACCTCCAACTTGGGCCACCTGAACAAACCCTCCATCCAAGCCCTCATCCACGGCTTGAACCGCCACTACTACAGCATCGGCATTGGCTATCGCAAGACTGCTCTTGAAGAAGCCATGCTCATGAATCTGCACAAAACCGTCTGGACGGAAGCTCTCACCATGCCCGATTTCGCGGCGGAAGGCACACGCAACGAGGCAAATCTGAAGAAACTGGTCTCGCTTGCTGAAGGCTACGAGAAGCGCGTCAAGGAAGAGACGGAGTTGACTAAGGATCAACTAAGGACGCGGTACGTGGGTAAGGTGGATCCGAAGAAGCACATCGAGACAGTGGGACAAGAATTGATTGAGGACAACATTGTGTCGGTGAGTCGACAGATGATCGACAAGGAGGCCAGTGTTCCAAATGCGACGGCAGAGGGTCTGGGTAGCGCGAGGCTGAATGGTGCCAAGGGTGCAAATGGCGCGAACGGGAGTGGTCAGGCGGACGGTGGAATGGAGGTAGATGAGGATTTGTGAGAGCATTGCGAAGAGAAGTCACGCTGTACTATACGCATAGCTCAGGCGCTCCGAGTCACCGCATGAGAAGCAGAGACGCTCTGCTCTGGGGATACAGCTCCAGATAGTTCTTCGACTGCCGTCGAAACGAGTATGAATTAACGTTACACGGCAATCAAATAAACTCCTCGCGTGCGTTCACTGATATGTAACTGATGGGACTGGGAAAAAAGCTATGAGGACAATTACTTCAATTTGCATTGACTGAATTCGACTTTCTTCGCTTCTATCTATCTATCACGATCAGATCCTGCTGATATTGCGTGAACTGTGGGGTATCTTTCTAGATCTGGTGTGGTGCGCAAGAAAACAGAATGCCTCCAGCCCTCAAATGAAAACGCCACGCCATGCTATGCCATGCTTCAAGAGCTCCAAGTATGCAATTTTTGATGCGAAAACGCTAAAACACAAGACTCAATTTTTCTGGAGATCAACCATTTCTCAATTCATCATTCATTCATTGCAAAAATTCTGACTACTTATCCAAATCCTAAACCTCTCAAGATGGCTACTTCCCAGCGCGGAACAAGCCACGCCTAGTGGCCCCAGCGGGAAAGAAGTTTCTTGGGTGAGATCTTCGTACACCGCCGGAGGTGAGGTCACGTCTTTGGTAGACGGTACCGTTGGCGGCGACTGTCGGGACAGCAGGAGCTGTGTCGGCGGACGAAGAGGAAGCTGCCGGGGCAGCGTAGCCGGAGACGGTTTTGAGGGTTGGGATTGCGACGGGGTTTGCCGCTGCGGAGGTAGAGGTGGTGTAGGCTGCTGGCGAGGAGGGTGCCGCGGAAGAAGTAGGGGAGTAGGCTGATGGCGCTGATGAGGCGATAGCAGAGGCTGATGCGGATGCTGACGAGGAAGCGTAAGCCGAAGGGGAAGTGGCTTGGCTGACTGGCATTGTCGAAGTCAGAGTGACGACTGTAACAATGGTCGTGAGCTGTCCAGGAGCAATTGTAGCATCGGCGTCCGCTGCAGAGGTTGTAGCGGTGATAGATCCACCTCCGTATGCTGATGGCGCATCAGTTGGAGCAGGAGCAGCACCCGTGTTTGGTGGCTGGCTCCAAGGAGCTCGACTTGGCACCGGCATATCAGCAGCCTTGAAAGCAGCCGCCCAGGCATTCTCTGCGCCACTGGTGTAACTTGCTGCAGCTTCATCCCAGGTCTTGGACCAAGCGCTCGCAGCTGCTGTACCAAAGGAGCTGATGACTTGACAGGTGTTTGGTACATACACCTCTGGCCAGAGGCCAAGGCTGTTGGCCGAGATGACAGTGGCTTGAGCATTGCAGGAGCTGACGAAAGCGGTATCGATGCTTGCAGTGGCGTCTCGCTTGCTGATCTTGTCTGCTGGGACGTATGAAGGTGCGGTCATGTAGGCAGTGCGGTTCTTGTAGTTGGGAACGGCAGCAGTCTGTGGGTTGGATTCAGCGACAGGCGCCGCTTCTGCGGGCTCTGCGGCAGCCATCTTGACCATCTCGGACTTTTCAACAACGTCAAAGTCGGCACAGGTCGTGTAGTACTCGTCCTTGCCGGCAGGAGTGTTGCAGTCGCGGTTGGATTCGGTGCCGAAATCCCAGACCCAGTAAGTTGTCAATGTGCCAGGAGCGACGTTCTCTGGGATGAGGACATCGTTCTCGCACCAAGACTCAACTGTGGAAGTTGGCTGGCCGGCGACATGGTTAGGTTGGAGAATTTGTCGCTCCTGAGAGATGCTGCCGCAGTTGATCTGGTGGCATCTGCCATCGTCGAAGTTCTGTGCAGCCATCAACCAACCATTGCCGTTGCCTCCCTTGCCGTCTCTAGTCCACTGCATGACATCGCCAATCTTCTCCTCAGCGGAAGGCTTGGTGGTGCCGAACACGAAGACAGAGCCACCTCCGTAGGGCTTGCCGGTAATGTTCCATGGAAGGGAGACGTGACCATTCTCGAGATACTTCATGGCAACATAGTCACCAGGGGAGACCTTGAGCTTGGGGAAGGTGGTCGTGTAGTTTGATGTCCTTTGCGCCGGGTGGCAAACCAAGTCGGTATCGTCAATTCGGTTGCGGACTGTACCATCAGAGTTGCGAGCCTCCAGCGAAGGAAGCATCCACATCAAAGAGAAGCCGTTGTAGGTAGGGTCTGTTCTCGAGACATAGCCTCGTGAGTAGCCACGTGGGCCAGTAAAGGTACCATTGTCGGAGATGACCTGGTATTCTTCCACCCAGGAGTGAGCTGCCGTGAGTGGAGAGAGGATGGCGAATGCCAAGAGTGCGAAGAGCATGTTGAGAGGTGTCGAGCAACTGGTGGTAGAGGATCGAAGCTGCATGTTTGTGTGTGTGAAGGTTTGCTTGTGCTGTGGTAGTGCGACGAAGGAAGACCTGCTTCGGAACTGCGTTGCGCTCACTTTTGTAGCGTTGGGTTGTTGTCGTGAAGGAAGGTTGGTGACACTCGAGAGATCGGGCCTGCCGAATTGTATGCCGCTTGTGGTAGTGAAGGATAGTGAAGAGCGGTTTTCGAATCTGCTAAAGTGCACGACGGGTGGAATGATGCGGGTGGGGACAATAATCTTATACGAGGAGCGCAACAATGGAGGCGGCCGGCGCTATTGTCGAGGTTGAAAGAAAGGTGCGGAACAATAGGCGTCGCAACAATGAGAAGGCTATGTACAAGAAAGAAGGCCGGCCATTGTGCAGAGAAAGTGACGCGCTATCGACACTGGGAGGAGGTCAAAGAAACTTCACTGGCGACTCTACTTCTCTTTTGAGGCGTGAGGGCGTATTCACGACGCGTCACGTGGGAGTGTCTCGAGATGTGCGACTGTGCTCTGGTCGCGCCGACGTGTGGATCTTGGTAAATTGGGGCGAAACGGAGTCCAAGACGACGAGAAGGCATCGGATGGCGCATAGCGCACTGACGGCTGCCGCGTGAAGTTCTGGTCGGCCAAGATGCGGTCTAGCACAGTCGAGAATAGAGTGTCGCGGGCAGGTCGACGCGCTTGCGTGAGAGCATCGCGCAAGGAAGAGAAACGTATGGAGTCGAAGGACCGGGTTGAGGCCATATTTTCAGCATCGTGAAGTGGTCAGTGTGCGTCGTGGGCCAATGAAGGCAGTTGACGTTGCCGCTTGTGAAATGTCTTCTTTTCGTACGTCGAACAATAGCACGCTTGGTTGTGTTTCACCTCGTAGATGTGTCGCGAATTACCGCGCTATGATTGGTTGACGGCAGTCTTGCGCAAGCGCCGAAGCTTATTTCGGAAACGTGGACGCACAGACGAAATGTGTGCCCGCATACATATGTCGCGAGTGTCGCCCATAGACTTGCTCAGGACATCAGGTCCGGTACTCGTCGCGATGCATCCGGATATCCTGATTGATAGATACTGGTTGTTGTGAAGTCCCAAGTCTGGAGTCGTATGCACGCGGAGGCCTTGGCATGCTCCACGCCATGCACTGCACCAGAGTCGAGTACAGCAACGAGCTGTTTGCCGAGCTGTCAAGCTCTGCGCGACGTGTCATGAACACACAAACTGCCACTCGTAATCGCTGATTTCAAGCCGTAACCAGTTGTCGTCTCGCCAGTCGGAGCATCTCATTTGGCACGAGAGCAGGTTCCCCCAAGAGAAGCATCTTGCCAACGATTCTGTACTCTCCGCAATCACTTCCATCTCTTGGTTGCAAGACCCATACTCTGAACATTTGACAGCTCATTTCAACCAGATCAGCAGGTATTGCCAGTCGGAGCTTGTCTGCCTCAATGCCTTCCATAGTGCGTAGCATGATGCCGCTCGCAAGCGCATAGTCGTCCTTTGTGCAAGGGATACGTAGACAAAAGGCAGAAATGTAGTAGATTGACCTGAGATCCGTGAGCCATGTGAGGAAGAGCAGTACAACTTCAAACAGCGGGTTTCGCCCAGTCTGCTTTGCGTTGCTTGCCAGAAGTTCCACCAACCGCTCCGCGTGAGGTCTCAGTGTTTCATTCGATTCGAATCGATGGAACATGGCCTGGTTGTATGATTCGTGCACTACTTCGCGTTCCAGCTGCTTCCAGAGCCGGACGATGAAGTCGAGACCACAGTTGCACGTTTGCGCGAGGAAGGTACGTCGAGGAGTGTCCCACAATTTGTCGTCGTACACCTGCATCGAGCGCGATAAGCCGTCTCGATATTTTGGAGGCGTAGTCGGGATAGAGGTCTCAGGGAAGATTCCGAAGGTCCACTGCACTTCCTTAGACGGGGCCGACACTGAAGGGCTCTCAAAGAAGAGCAGGTCAAGTTCGATCGCTCTTGGTGTGACCGAATGGATACCAGTAATCCCGTCGAGCACGAAGCTCGGGACGCTGAAGTCGAATTCGGCAACTTGTGCAGACAGCCAGGATTCTTCGCCATCGATCGTCAGCATCTTGTCTCTCATGAGTGTCAAAGGACTCTTTTCGCCAGCAGCCAAGGCTAGCGTGGTGACCATGAAGGCTACTTGGTCTCGCGTCAATTGCGCCTTGTGGGTGTAGTACAGAGCCAGTCCGCTGAGGTTGAGAGCAATTTGGATCAGGTCTGCGGTAAGAGTGGACTGGGTGTCATTGATGACATACAGGCATGCCATGATGCTGGATCTTTTACTCCCTGCTCGGCGGTCCTGTGCATCTCCATGGCGCGAGATGCGATTGTCCGCGATGGACCAGCGAGAATCGCCTCTCAACTCTTCCCTGCTGTGAACTTCTTCTGTGACGGTACGACCAGCGGTTATGGCGCGTATGAATAGTAGTTGCAGCCACCTGATCTTGAACGTGCCGTGAGTCGGGTTTCGCACAACAAATGTAGCACAATGAGCATAGAAGCTGCATCGCAGATCGTCCCATGGCTCGTTCACCTCAAACTCATGCCAGCACCAGGACCTTCCCCACCATCGTGATGCCTCGACTTTGCGCCAGACACGAGTCAGGAGCGGTAGATCTGTATCTTTGATTGTATGACCAAGTCCTTGGACGCCCGAGACAATGTGATCGTGGCCGATGCAGTCGACAATTGCCATTTCCTCGTCCGTGAACAGTACATCTTCGAGCAGAATGATAAGCTTGCGGCAACTCTTGTAGATAACATCCATCATGGCGATACTGCGCTGCTTCTCGTCCTCGTACGACTGGTCGATGCATATGGCATCTACAAAAATGCATTCTCGTCGGTATGCGATGTTTCTCTCATGTTCGCTGTCCACTCCCCTCTCGTCCAGTATGGCATCAACGAAGGGCTTACTGAAAGGTCACGGCGAACAAGCGGTAGACCCATCATTTGGCCAGGAATTGTCCTCATGTCGCCAGCAGTAGCTCACAGCCAGATACTGTCTCACGGGCTGGCCTGGAGCGAATGGGAAGATGCCATCGTCGCCTGCGCAGATCACTCTGAAAGGCGTTTCATAGATCTGGGCCGGTGTACGGAGGCTGAAGCCGGCTGCAAGGTCAGGCGCTATTCGAGTGAGGTTGTTTAGGATAAGAGAGGCTTCCTCCTGACTATGAGCAAGAGCAATGACAGCTTTCCGAAAGAGGTCTTCTCTGTTTTGTTGGCTGGTCGTGATGAGCCAAATGTCAGTGGCAAGCTGCTGTGCTTCGAGAGTGGCCTGCTTGGTCTCGTCAGTGGATGCCATCCGTACCTGCCTTCGCCGAATATGCTATCGCGGACGGAACAAGAAGCGCAGGCGGCTAGCATATTTCAGCTCATCCGACCTCGCATAGTACGGTAGTGGAGAAAGCAGGCCCGGCTAGCTTTGACGCGCGCCATCTTCAAGAATTGCTCAAGAGCATCGCAGGGTCGCGATAAAGACACCTCTTGTCACAGCTTCCTTGTCGAATTTGTGAGTGTATGCTGTTTGATATCGCGCCGCGCAATGTGTTCGACTGGAGGGAAGGGGAGGTTGCGAGCGGAAATGGCAGCGGCGTCTCGGAGAGTTCGGAAGCCGGCCTCCGTTCCCGACTCCAGGTCCAAGTGGAGGGAAGGAGGATAACATCTTGCAATGGTGAGCCAACAAAGATGAGAGTCGGCCTGTTAAGCTTACATTTGCATTGGTCCTTCTCCAAAACGTACTGTTGTTGTTGTCCCACAGTGTTTGAGTTGCGAGAGGTCCAGAAATCATCCCATAGTCAAACAATTGGGCCCCACCCTTTGGAATTTCTGATTTTTGCTCATTTAGCAGCCATCTTGTACAATTTGCCTTTTCCCATCTTCATCAAACCAACCAGGCGAGGTGGCCGAGTGGTTATGGCGCTAGTTTCAGGCTCTGAAAAGAGTGCCGAAGTGTACATCCTACATTACTAGTGGGTAATTCGTAAGTTCATCATCACGATCAACTCTTCGAAATACGGCTTGCTAACGCAAGGACAGCGCGTGGGTTCGAGTCCCACCCTCGTCATAGCCCTCTAGGACGTCTAAGACGTCCAGACAAAATTTTTGAACTTTTCAGAGATGTTATGGTCATGAGATGATGTTAGCACGACAGGTGAACGTGACTTTTTTGGCAATTTTGGGACCCAACGACGACAATAGCGGCGGCGTGTAGCTTTAACAGCCCATCACATTCTACGATACTAGTTTAGAAGGCAAGGCAGGAACATGGCGGCAAGAAATGGTGAAAACAGCTACTTCGCCATTTAGGTGAAGTGCATGCTCAGACAAAGGAATATGGCTACGATGGTCTGCAGTCCACTTCCTCAACTACCCTCACAATGCCAGCTCCCTGTCCTGTGTATCAGCGAGACAAGGGTACCGAAGCTGTCGAGCTTTTCGTTTGTCGGTTCGCAAGTTATTCATCGTGAGGTCGTGCCTTCTTCAAAGGTACGTCCAGGCTTGCTCGACATCGTGGCATTTATCTCACGCTCCTTGCACTTTGGCACTCTTCGTTGGGAGCTTTTGAGACCTGGAGGGAACACATAGACACAGATGGAGCAGGTGCAAATTAGTAAGTTGGAAGGATGGATGAAGGAGTAGCGCCTGATTGACTTGCAGGAAAATACAAGATCAAAACATCCCAAGCACATCTTCTCTCACACCATTTCTAAGTTGATGGCTGCGCTGCACCGATGGCACACGCTTTGACTCCACTGCGTCGGAAGTAACTCCTTTGCCAGCTCTTGCTGCATGCACAGCACATGCGCAGATCCTGGAGGAAGCTGCCATCATCAATGGACTTTCCGTATGTAGTATACTGCGGTCAGCGTGGTGGTACAATCGCGTAATGGTGGTGTCCTGAAGCCCTTCATTTTGGTTGTTGCTGTGGAGGAGAGTCCGAGCTGGGCGCGGAAAGTTGACGAAGCTCGCCTGCTCGGCCAACCCCGACAGCGTTCCACGACAGTTGCCAGGGCACGTTTGACCACAAATTTTCCCTTTCCTCCACTCCACTCCACCTCTCTTCGCATCCATCTCCATCGTAGCCACTCTCGGCGACCTCGAGCAGAGGCTGGTCCAGCTGCTCGGCAATTTAGACCAGCCCCAAGCAATGCAGGTAGGCGACCAGGCGCTTATCGGTTCGCATGACCCAGCAGAACCCGTTCTTATCGTGCTGGCTGCCCATGTCTTTTCTCTTCAATCTTCCTTTGTGCCGTGACTGACGGCAGTCTTTGTACTCATCCTCACCACTACAGCTTGTACAGCACATACGGATCCTGCACGCTCGGGAACACTACGGTACGCCAGGCAGTTCATCGCGTCATCCCAGCGTAGCTGCACGCAGCGGGGCACATCACGAGGTGCATTGCATTCAGGAACAGGAAGAGAAGCTAGGCGGAGAAGTGAGACAGGCGCATCTCATATACCGCCCTAGTGCCTCCGCCTCCGAGGCTGACCTACTGCCATGGCGCTGTACGAGCGTCGCTCCTCCTTCGAGGACCTAAGTCGATGGCGAACACAATCTCCCACGGGGTCCGAAAGACGAAAGCTCACCTTCAATCCTGTTGGCGAATGGACAGACCCGGCAGTACAATATGATCCTCCGGTAGCAGCGGTCGAGGTTAGCAAGGGAAAGCGGATATCACAGGTGGCCGTGGCTGTGGTATACTGCTTGTTCGCTGCCGGCATTGTCTTTGGCTTCGCGGCAATCAAGCCCGTGTTCATTGAAGAGGGGGTATACAAAGATCAGTGCACAGAAGCTGAGCTTCGGAAAGGTGATGGCGTATGCTATGGACAAGAAATCCGGCTGAACTTGATGTTCACGGTCGCCGCTGTGAGCACTAATGTGTGTGCTCTGCCAGTAGGGACAATTCTTGATCGATTTGGTCCACGCATCGCGAGTATCATTGGCTGTGTCTTCTTGTTCGTTGGAGCACTATTCCTTGCATTTGCATCAGACCTATACCATGCATTCGATGCATACATTCCTGGCTACCTGTTCCTGGCTTTAGGAGGCCCATTCGTGTTCATCTCGTCCTTTCAGCTCAGCAATACCTTCCCACAGCATTCTGGACTCATCCTTGCCCTCCTCACTGGCGCCTTCGACACGAGCAGTGCGGTCTTCCTCATCTACCGCCTCCTCTTCCAGCACACGGATGGCTCGTTCAACACCAAGCGGTTCTTTCTCCTGTACTTGGCTGTTCCGATCTTGATCCTGATCTCCCAATTCACCATCATGCCAGGCAAGTCATACAAGACCGTCGGCGAGCTTGTCGAACAAGCAGAGGAGCCTGCTACAGCAGACATCCACGACTCCGACTCTGACATCTCCGACCACGAAACCCGTCTCGATATCCAGACCACCCGGCGCTCCAATCGCGAAACCGCCGCAACAGAGATCGAAACCCTCCTGGGCTCGAAGACAGCCGAACAAAAGACGCAGCAGGAGGAAGCCAAAGCCCGCACCTCAGGCGTCTTTGGCGCAATGCACCACGCCACGGTTCTCGAACAAATCCTCTCACCCTGGTGGGTCCTCATCACGCTCTTCACCGTTCTCCAGATGCTCCGAATCAACTACTTCGTCGCCACAATCCGCACTCAGTACACCGAAATGTTCCATTCGCCCGCCAGCGCGATCCAGGTCAACAACTTTTTCGATGTTGCACTTCCTCTCGGCGGAGTCGTCTCTGTGCCCTTCATCGGCTACGTCCTCGATCACACGTCCACTACGTTCGTCCTCGGACTTCTCGTGACAATCGCCACGACAATCGGAATTTTCGGTCTCATACCGGAAATGTGGGCAGCGTACGCGAATGTGATCTTGTTCGTTATCTATCGGCCTTTGTACTACACCGCTGTGTCGGATTACAGTGCAAAAGTCTTCGGCTTCCAAACTTTTGGCAAGGTGTATGGTTTGATTATATGTCTCGCTGGGCTTTGCAATTTCTCCCAAGCTGGGCTGGATGCTTTGACGCATATGAAGTTTGATGATGATCCACGGCCAGTGAATGCGATTCTGTTAGGTGCTGCGGCAGTGGTTGGTGTCGCGCTTGTGGGATATGTGGGTTGGCAAAGTGTGGTGTTGAGGAAAGAGGACGAAGAGGCGGAAGGCAGGAAGGCGGAAGAGGAAAGAGAGGGATTATTGCGAGGACGAAGGGGTGGAGAGGTCAATGGCAATGGACATCAGAACGGCAATGGCGCTACCTATGGAGGTACTTGATCTTGAGAAAAGGAGGTAATCTGAGAGTTTGTTTATGATAGCGGGCATGTGTGGCGAGATGGAAGCGGTTGCAATCTTGGCAGGAAAAAAGCGTGGCGCTGGTGGTGAGTTCTGTGCTATTTTTTCTGTATATCGCAATCGCATTGTTCATATGTGCATAACGACTTCTGCTGAACATCTGTTCTGCTTGCCGCTTGTTCCAGTCTTGCAGTCTCGCAGCTAGGGTTCGGACGATCTTCGGCCAATTCTTAGGGTTGCTTCGAACTTTAGTCCTGGGACGACGACGACGTCGTCGTCTTGGCTCCGCACATGTTCATATTAACGGTATGATGTTTAGCTAGATATAGAATTATACTTGCGAGTTTATAAATCATTTCACCGAGCCAGTGTTGCACAAATGGGAGTTCGTTGAATTACGACTTTTCTCAAAAATGCCAATGTTTCAAAAGTCAACGACACAACCACGTCAGTGTCGCCCACGTTGTGGCCCACGATCAGCAGAAACGGCGACAAGGCGTGTCTCGGAACACCCGAAGGACACAACCTCTCTGCAAGTATTCGTCATGAACACCTACGAGCCCAGCGTGAAAGCCGTTGTTGTGACACCGAATGGTTCCCGGCGAGGCCCCAGAACATCGAACAAATCGCGGTACATTACTTTTGATTAGTTCCTATCTAGCCTTCAAGCCGCAAGAGCAAAGTGCTACATTCTAAGCCGCCTTCCACTCGTAATGGTGCTTTCCGATCGTTGGCAAGCCCTGCTCATCCTTCCCTTTGATATCGAACATATGTCGCCCAAAGTAATCCAACTCCGCCTCCTGGAAGCTGGTTGGCAAATCTACACTCGTCATCATCTTCAGGTACTCCAGCGTTGAGCTCAGCGCCGGAACAACGTGATCGCTTTCCGTCGCGGCAAGAATGACTCTCTTGAGCGGCGCGAAGGTCTTCTTCAGATCGACAGCGACAGAGGGGACGGAGAGAGGATTCATCTCTTGATGGTTGGAGATTGCGGAGACGGAGGAGTATGTCTTGTAGTGTGGAAGGAGGAGTTTGGAAGAGATGTAATCGGCCTGGATGATGCATCCTGCACGCCAGATTTGGATGAGAGAGTGGTAGTCGATATTGAAGTGGTTTTCCTTGTCTGCTGTTGCGATGATGTTCATGCCTTGGCAGTAAGATGCGAGGCAAGCACCGTAGGTCGCAAGTCGGAGGTCTTCGAGGAAGGCTTTCTTGTCCTTGACGGAAGTGAGAGCTTGAGGAGGAAAGTCCCCGCCAAAGGTCTTGTTGACGACACGTCGTTGATGCAGATCCGCCGATGCAAGACGGAGGTAATGAGCGGTCGTCAGAGTCGGGGCAGGAATATGCAAATCGACTGCTTGTGTGTTTGACCAGATGCCCGTTCCCTCTTCGCCACATACGTCTTGCACGACTTTGTCTTCGACAGTATCGAGCACGCGTTCTCCATTCTCATTCTTGGTCTTGCAAATTTCTGCTCCAATGCGGATCAGAAACGTGCCTTGAAGCTCGCCAGACTTGTTCCATTGGGCAAAGATATCGCCAATTTCATCTTGAGATAAGTCGAGACCTTTGGTCATGAGGCTCCAAGTCTCGCAGATTGCGGACATCATGCCGTGCTCGATTCCATTGTGAACCATCTTGCAGTAGTGACCTGCACCACCGGTTCCAATACGAGCAACACACGGTGTTCCATCGGGAGCCTTGGCAGCAACCTTTTGTAGTAGTGGTAGGACAATATCGAAGGTGGAGGTATCTGTGCCGGGACACATCGAAGGTCCTCGACGGGCGGCTTGGTAGCCTCCACTGACGCCGCAGCCTACATAGCGGATGCCTTTGGGAGCGCTCTTGGCAATTCGACGCTCGGTATTCTGCCAGTTCTCATTGGCACAGTCGATGATGATGTCGTCTTTCCGAAGGTAGGGCATCAATCCATCGAGCACTGTGTCGCCGACATAGCCGTGAGGTAAGGACCAAACGAAGACCTTCCTCTGATTTCCAAAAGCTTTGCACATCTCCTCGTCACTCTGCGATTTGGAGATCTTGTTGCCAACGTTGTCTTTCTTCGCTGCGTCCAAGACTTTGTCCATGGCTTCGTTGGAAGGATCTCGAAGGACGACATCGCAGCCATGCTCAGCGAAGAGAAGAGCCATGCCGCCGCCCATGGCTCCGCAGCCTATCATGGCGAGCTTCTGGATTTCAGCATGCTGCCCGTTGGTCCCGTTTGTGGACGTCATGTCGATGTGGCCAGAGAGACCGTCGGGCTATGAGAGATGTCGTGATTGAAGTGAAGATTGCGGCGGGAAAGCCAACGTTGTAGGGTATCTTGAACAGTCTTTCATCTCGAATAAGCAGTCCAGACTATGATGCAGTGTTACCTACCCAAGCTCCGTCAAGCTTTGCACATGCATTGTGGATCATCGTGATGTCAAGCGGCAAGCGTGTCCGTGAATCCACGGAACAATCACGGATGCACGTGATGCGCTCCAGCTCTCAGTGCCGCGATAGTTGATTATGCTGAGAAGGCCACAGTTCTGGGCCGTGTGTGCAGCTTTGAGCTCTGAGGTCTGGCTGCAGCTCGGAAGTCACCGCATGCTATCATCGATCGGAGCTGCAGCACGATCTGTTGAGATCTCTGGAGAACTCCAAGTCCAGCTGTTGCTCCTCTAGAGCACAAGGACCTGCAGCAAGCATCTTCCGTGTAGAGACAGCGCCGGATTGTCGACCCATTTCCAAGGCCCAGTAGGTTTCAATGAAGGGTCGTAGACTTGTACGCCTCCGCGTCGTGGTTCTGAATGGGAATGCAGGGACTTGCGTTTTCGCACACCTGCAATCATTAGCTGGCGCTGTCTCAAAATCTGATCTGTGGCAGAATACACTCTCTGAACCCACAATGCCTTGCAAGACGGCTGGAAAAGAAGAGAAACATGATGCATTGTCGGGTATCTTCACTCATCCTCATCATCGTAATTGATGTCCTCGCTCCCACTGCCATCTCCTTCTTCCTCGTCCTCGCCATCGTCGTGTCCATTAACTTCACTCCAAGCCTGACTCTCTTCCAATGGCATAGGTTCCACGGTACTCAGCGGAATCTCGTTCTCCTCCTCTTCTTCTTCCTCCTGCTTCTCGTTGTCCAGATCAAACATTACACTTTTCCTCCTGCTAGGCGGCCGACTCTCTGCCGCTCCTGTGCTCTGTGTTAACCTCCTTGACCTCTTCTCAATCAGAACGTCTCCGTTCCATGGTCTGCATTCCTTGACCGTCTCTCCACATCGCAAACAAATGAAACCTTCGCCTTCTTCCGCCTCGATGCGTTGGGCCAGGCAGACGAAACAGTAGACACAGCCGCAAGGGTCCGCTTCGTAAGGGTTTGTGATATCGGTGGTGGAACTTCCAACAATGCCGCTATTTGCAGCTGCGCTACTGGCCATGATCTCCTGCTCCGACTGTCCTCCTGTAGGATTCTGATCTTGGTAGCATATCGCGCATGTCCGCTCGGGTAGGTAGGCCAACTCGCCCTTTGGTATGTCATCCTCCTCATCCTCTCCATCATATGTGGGTTTTGTGCTAAAGATTTGTTTCGTCGTGCTCTTGGTCTTCTTCCATGCTCGCGCTAGCCAGCGCTTCCAACGCGATATACCAACCAAGGGTAGGATGAAGAGGAGGAATTCGGTGAATGCGTGCCAGACTAATTGGCGATTGAGGAATTCGAAGGAGACTTCGCGAGAGGTTTGGTTGGATGCGGGAACGAGACGAAGTCTGAGGAGGCGGTCGGTAAGTGTTCGGTAGTGACCATTGTAGAGGAAGACGAGAAATGAGCAGAATGCGGCGATGTTGTGAGATGTGCTCGCGAATGTGGTGAGTCGGGAAAGTCGTCGGATCAGTGGTGAGGGTTCGTCGTAGCCATTTTCCAGCGAACTGAGCCGGTCTTCCCATCTGCTCCAGCCATACCGTCCTCCCACCGCCAGAAGGCCATACACCACTCTCTGCCAAGTCGTGGCTTCTTTGCGTGTGAAATTGGGATCCGGGTTGCCGCGTGCATCAATGTATTTCAGACCCTGCAAGCTCGCTCCGTACGACTGTCCGTGATCGTAGATGCTCAGCTTCCACATGACGGCGCGTAGAGCAGCGGTAATCTCCAAGTCGTAGTCATCCTTGAGGTGTGCGCCAAAGTATTTCAATCCTTCCCCCGCCTGCTTCTTCAGTAATCCCAGCAATGCTTCGTCGAGGAGTTCGGCGTCGACTTGGCCCACACGAAATGCCGGTCGCGTGCCATAAGGAGATCGGATGTTGTCCCAAAAAGATATCAAGTCAAATGCGTATGTCCGTAGTGTCGGTGGGAGTTGTGTCAACTGGGCAGCTCGTACTTCGCGCTGTGCGCTTTCGGCAGCGTTCAGCGCTTCTGCTCGTGCCAGACGGCGTTCCCGGATGCGCTTCTGCGCTGCCGCAAAGTCTGCCATGAACGGAGCATCGGCGGTAGCATAGGGAGCGTCCAATACGTGTCGTGTCGTGTCAATGTTTGAGAGATGAGTGAGCGCAAAGACACGCGAGCCGAGGTTCCCATCGGCCGGAACCGGACCCACTTTCCGTGGGTGCTGGGTTTGGTGAAGTTTCGCTTACACTTTCATTAGAATCTTCCTGTCGACAACATCTTCCTACATGACGGCAGGGACTGATTGTTCGAAGCAGGAGAGCATGGTAGAGACAGTGCATCCCGATGGCCAAGAACGTAAGGACGACTCCAAGGACCGAACGAGATCAGCTTCGCTTCCAGCAGACTTGGTCAGCTCAGAAACGCCACCCTGGATGCTGTGAGCATGGCACATTATCCTCTGCCTGGAGACACGGTCATTGAGATGCTTAACTTCTGTCCAGATCCAACCAGAGCTTGTGATACTCCCGATTTCGGCTGGCATGCTGAGCGGTAGTCGATCGGTAGACTGAGGCGTTCTTTCCGGTTTCTGGCAATGCGTTGTTGCCGCTTCTCAGACGTGCGGGCTGTCGTTCGCGTTGTGTTGAAATCTTGTACCGAGACATTGGATGCTCAGCAATCTTGTCTCTGGCCCTTGATACAGAATTAAAGACCCAGCATCCATCCACTCAGTACCCCTGCTCTTGACACGTTGTTCGAGACAATGAACAGAGCATGGACATCTCTCTGTACGCTGACTCTCTCTTAGACAGCTTCTCGAAGGGACTTCCGATGCCACGAAATTGCTCAACGATCCTGAGCGACCGCCGTCAAGAATCGATGGAGAGATCAAGCGCACCCTAGTAGTTCGACTTTCCGGCATGCTCTCGTCATATATCTCCAGCGTCCAGGCCCAGAAGCATTCGAGCTCATGCGGATTTCAGATGTCTCAGTCCTCGTCCTCGGTCCAGAAGCACACTCTCTCTTCATGCCCCCTGCAAGAAGTCAATGCAAAGAAGTGATGAGAACTTACCTAATCCGGCCCCTCGATGACCGGCCACTCCCTCCGGCCAAGGATGGCGATGCCCCAAGGGCGACGTTCCGGCATCGCTGGGTCCGGGATGCAACCTCCTCCAATCCACAAAGACGTCGATCCAGCCTCGCAGACGGTACTTGTGTATAAAACGATATCGTCCGTTCCCAGGACATCCATATTTCTGCCTGGAGCAGGTCTCACAACATCTAGGGGACGGAGGAGGTGCAAGATTGCGTGGATCCAGTGCGGCATTGCCGCCCTGGGAGGGCCATCTGTCTCTCCGCTGGATCACTGTTAGCTTTGACTAGGTCGTACGGAAGTAAGTTGACTGGGAGCTTACAGCGAGATCAGAGAGTTGGCGGAGGAGGAGGGGGTGAGGATGGGTCTGAGCGAATGTTAGCATGGCTCTTTTACCGTCTCTCGCTCAACATGAGCTGACGAGTGGTTGTGCTGGTTGACAATGGCCGCGCTTTGACAAACACGCCTGGACAGAGAGAGCAGTCTGAAGCACTGATTTTGACCAAGTCCTCAGAAGCCCTGCTCTCTCCGACTATCGGACAAAGGCTCTCATGTTACCACTCTGGCTCGTCGAGGCGCGCATGCCATCCAGTGGACAGAGTCAGGGGTGAGGTGAAAACTTACGCCAACTCGGCTGGTGTTGTGGTGGGCCTACACAGATCACTCGAGTCAGCGCGCCATGCTATGCATTAACAAATCAGTGGCTTACTCGAGGCGGAGAGCCAACGTCTCCCAACGATCCTGCTCCCAGACGTGCACGATGAGTGCCATTGTTGTTGCTTTTGCTGGATGGACTGTTGTTGGCGTGGTGGTGAAGCGAGCGGCGGAGAACAACAGGGGAGCGGAGCGGCACAGCCACAAGTGAAACTTGCATGCGGTGTGGCGATGCTGCCGTTGTGAGCTACGTTTTGCAGCATGGAAATAGCGAATGTGAAGAATTTCCAAGACAGACGATCAAATGCGTCGCGGCACGGCTCTCTGTTACCTACGCTATTCAGATCGATGATGCGCGACGGTGTTCACTGCGGCAGCAACGCACCTGCCGATTGAGAACAGCGTCCGCACTCGTCGTAGTGCCGTGTTGTATGCTGTTGATCGCGAGCTCCGGCAGATATCAGTGGATGGCCGCTGAGGTTAAGCTTGCTACTTCACTTGTCTCTCAACAGACAAGAACGAGATCAAGGTTCAGAAACGGCGAAAGGATGTCTACGCTAGCGTACTGGTCGATGTGTCAAGTCGGAACATAAGAGGCGAGTCGTTTGGAGATTTGCTAGCAATACTGGGCACCAAATAACAAACAGCAAGAACCGATGTTAAATTTCCGCCTGAGAGGTGACGAGACCTTTGCAATCACCTCATTCGACGAGACATAATATCAAGTCCTCCATGCCATGACTGAACCACGTCTCTGTGCATCGCCTCCTCAGGACCTCTCAGGCTGAGTTCAGCATCGTTGATACCGACTCGCGCCAATTTTGATAGCTGTTGCGATTGTGATTCCCAACACGTGTGTCGGTTTAGATGCCATGCTCGAGGCCGTTCATGCCATGAATTGTCAGTGCATAGCTCGGTCTCCCATTCTGGCTCTCTCCTCTCCTGCTTCTGTGGGAAGTACTACGACATCGATTGATTGATGTAGAGGCAGCTCCTCTCAGCAGCTCCTCACTACTGAAAAGACCGATACTGCGTATAGTTCACAGTCGAAAAGGGCTCTCGCTGGAACTGCGAAGCTATGGGTCGCCGAACATGTTGCCTTGTTGGCCCTTTTCGGCATGTCATGGTCTAGAGAAGGCTTGATGCTGCGAGTCCATCATAGCTGGAAGTGCCGATTTCGTGCCTGACCGCCGTGAAGATCGATTGTCTCGCCAGGAACGCAAAGCTGAAAATCGAGGTACTTGACGATCGATTTGCTCCCTCCAGCACCGTGCGTCTGAGGAGGCTTCTGAAGCTGCAAACGTCTCACAGCTGGAAATGCTGATTCTGCGTCTGACTGCGGTTGTAGACTGTGTACCTTGCCAGAATCACAAAGCTGAAAACCATCGGATTCGGATGTCGGATGGTCTCCTTCAAGACCTTGCGCTTGAGAAAGGTTGGATACTCTGGACCCAAGACTGCTTGAAGTCGTGATTTCGCATATTTCTTTGATCGGATTAACTCCCGCTAGGATTGCAAAGCCACAGGTTGGGGGAAGAGTTGGTTCGTTGGCATCCAGTGCCGTCCTGCGATTGAGAGAAGATTCTGTTGGTCTAAGGTGGCAAGATCCCGAACGCTGAGAGCAACGATGCTGCAAATCTTTGGGCCAAGAACTTGATCTCTCGCCAATGTTTCAAAGTGGAAGTTCAACCGTTGTGTGGGTTAGTTGGCATTCATCGTCATCTTGCGACTGAGAACAGCACTTCTGAATCCTTGGAAGATTGACGCTCTGAGTCATTTCGTCAGAGAACAGGATCACTAGTAAGAACTGCAAACACAAGATTTGAGGTTTGCCTTGGTCGATTGGCACTTCGTATCGCTTCGTGACTGAGAAAGGGACCTGCGGATGCTCAAAGGACTGCCTTTTTGTAGAGTCCTGGCAGAGAAATGAATGCCTCGCCGCGATCGCAAAACTGAAACCCGAGGATTGTGTTCATCGGTTGGCTCTCCTTGTCTTCACACGGCTGAGAAAGGCTTCTCTGAACCGTTTTAAGGTCCAACTTTGCGTATGATTCGTGTAGGAAGCGCCATATCTCGCAGAGATTGTGAAGCTGAAACCTGAAGGTTGTGTTGGCTGATTGGCTTTCGTTGTCATCTCGCGGCCGAGAAAGGCTCTTTGGAGTCCTTGGAATGACGATTCTGCGCAGCGTTTCTGCTGAGGATTGGACGTCTCGGCGGGACTGTAGAGCTGAAATTCAAGCATTTTGTTGGTCGATCGACTTCCTTGATCATCTCGCGACCGGGAAAAGCTCCGTGGACTGCTGAAAGGACGAATCTTGCGCATCGTTCCGATTGTATGTTGGACTCAATGCTGTTGGGGATGGTTTCTGCGGCGATATTGCGGTGTCGAACCGTCTGAAGCTACGACATGCTCAAGGTATCTCCGTATCATGGAGGTCGTTGACTTCCAATGCTTTTCCCTTCACGAATCCTTTCATGGAAGCCTTCGCGCCGGAAACTCGCTTGAAGCAAGGTTCTGCTCGCAGTATCTCCAGAATGCCCCGCTTGTTGGTTTGCAATGCTCTTCCCTTCACGATACCTTTCATGGAGCTCCATTGGCCGAAAACTCGCTGAAGCAACGTTATGTTCACGGTATCTCCAGCTCATCCAGCTTGTTAGCCCACGATGCTCTTCCCTCCACCTAGCCTGCCATGCGACTCCAACCTCCGAGAACACGCTTGAAGTAATGCCATGCTCATGGTATCTCCAGGTTGTTAAGCTTGTTGGATCGTGATGCTTCGTCCTTTACCTGGCCTTCGAACCAACTCTTCTGCCAGAGATCACGATTGGAGCAATGTCGTGCTCATGGTGACTCCAGATCTTCGAGGTGGTCGTTTTGCAATGCTTCACGCTTCAGCTGGCCTCCTTTCAGCCCCTTCTGCTCGAGAGTGCGCTTGAAGCAATGCCATGCTGACGGTATCTCCAAGTCGTCAAGGTTGCCGGCTCGCACTGCCTTTCCCTCCACCTGGCCTTCCATTCACCCCTGCTCCCGGAGAACGCGCAAATGTGAAGCAATCTAATATACAGCTTGCACTTCCGCTAGAGCCTCCGGGTCCAAGCAAAGCTGCCTCGACACGATGACCCCGCGTAGAAGGCTGCACGGTTCAGGCACCTGGATAACACTATATCCAGGCTGCTTTACCCATCCCCGTGCAAATTCGCGAAAAAACCCCACAAAACAAAAACGCCAAACGCCAAACGCCAGAACCCACCCCTCTCTCTCACATTCCTCTCTCTCACGGCCACGGAATTACCCTCCGGCGCCTCAGCTCAAGCAGCCAATTTTCGAAATCGACTAGCTCATGGGGTTTTGGCCAGTAAACCCCGAGGCGACTCATCACTTTCTCCACCGCGGTCCAGTCCCTCCCCTGCTGTCTTTGAAGACCGCGCCAATGAGTGCCTCCATGGTCGTCGACTTCTCTTTCTCGCAAGGGGAGGGGCCTGGTAGCCCTTCGCGGTGTGGAACCTCACCATGAGGTCCGTGAGGCCATTCTTATCTGCCGAATAGGCCAGAAATCTGTCTGTCGCGAGGGCCTTCCCGTGGAAGTCTTGCCAGTCGCCTGTAGATAGAAGAGCGTCGTTAGTCAATGCGGAACGGAGAAACACGCCTATTATAAGGATGTGAATTTTTCCTCGAACATATTGAGTGGGGAAGGGGTGTTCACTCTCCGAAGAAGCGTTTGGAGCTGTCCACTGGAGTGTTCCACCTATTGGCTTTCAGGTAGAGGCGGAAAGAGAAATAGACTGAGAAAGAGAGAAATGGTTTGCATGTCGAGGAGCAACGGGCATCGGAACTCCGACGAAGCGTCGTCAGCCGTTCTCCAGATCGCTTCACCCGTTGGCTTTCAATCCTATATGAGAAGAGAAAACAGATGCAAGTTGAAAGCCTTGAGGAGGCAGCGGCATCAGTACTCTCGAGGAAGCGTTGTTGTGTGCGCTTCGGAGGGTTGCATTCGTTGGCTTGGGACTGAATATAGAAACAGGGAAAAATTGAAAGGAGACAGGGAGATACTGGAAAAAGAGAGTGATTGAGAGATGGAAGATCATCACTTACTGACTGCCATCTGCTGCAGTTCGTTTTGAGTGTCAAACTCAAGACTCAAGACGGCGCTCGCGGCTTTATCGCCGACGATGGCGAGCACTTGGTTGGGCCATCTGGCACCGAAGGAAGCGCCACAATATGTGAGCGCTGTTGTCAAAAGTTTCTCGTCGGTGAAAATGTATTCGTAACCATCCGAGAAGAAAAGGCGGGAGTCGTACTCGCTCCAGTCCGCATCCACCTGCAGCCGCGGGCGAGGGGGGAGAGGCGTCTCTGGCGGGGCAGAAGCTGGCGGCGGAGGCGGAGGCGGAGCTTGCGGTGGTGGTGGTGTCCCATTTCTGCGGCCAGGAAAGCGAGGCGGCGGCAGGAAGGGCGAGTCTGGTGGCGGCGACGGCGAGAGCGA
Organism: Cercospora nicotianae; assembly: GCA_029490675.1. Taxonomy (NCBI): domain Eukaryota; kingdom Fungi; phylum Ascomycota; class Dothideomycetes; order Mycosphaerellales; family Mycosphaerellaceae; genus Cercospora; species Cercospora nicotianae. The sequence continues at coordinate 2,772,953 of JANQAT010000007.1, read as the reverse complement.
GGCGGAGGCCTTGCGCTTCTTGGTCGAGCGGACGGGAGTGACTGGGCGTGAAGACATCTTGCTGGCGATGTCGTGTGCGTGCTGTTCTCCGGGTCCGTCGTGTCGAAGTCGAGTTTCCGTCACTGACATTGATCAAGTCAATCGACAGGGGTGAGCTAGCTCCCGTCGTCCCGCCGCAACACAAACAGCTCTGTCAATTTCGACGGCAACAGTGCGTGGAGATGTCCATATTCAACAGAAAGTCCTGCATCGAATTGCTAGAAGCAGACACAACTGGACTTGCTTCTGGGCATTCGAGACGCTGCACAGGAAGCCATTTGGCAATGTGGTGACTTCCATTTGGAGTTGCTGTGCGAAACGCTGGTTCCGAGGCCTTGGAGTCCTTTGCCAGATGGATAGCTGACACATGATAGTACAGCCTACGATCACGCTCAACCAGTATGATCGATCCTCAACCGACAGATATCGCGCGCAATCTCGCAGAACCAGAAATGGCTCCTCATTGGCTTCAATGCTCGAACCACAGCCATGCCTCCTACGATCGACGACTCACAGAGCCTCCCGAACTCTCAAACGCCGCGCATCCCCAATCAAGGTATTCGAGATACCTACGCATCGCTGCTAGCTTGATTGTTGTTTCTCCAATTCGAAGGGGCGTGGAATCGTTGGCGAGGATCGAGATATCGAGGCCCAACGCTTGGTCGTTGTCCGAACTTGTGACAGGTCTAGGTCTTCAGTATGGTCAGGAGCTCGGCCAGCGTAGCTGTACGAACGATCGTTCCAGAGCATATCCATTGTGGCAGTAAGGAGGAAGAAACGAGGGGATTCAGCAGGCTCGCAAGAGAGGCCTGAAGAACATTGGAGCTCGATGCATCGGTGTCTGGGAGAAATGGGAGTCAAGGTTGCACCTCTCGTGGCCCTCCCTGTTGCAAAAGGTCATTGCATCTCACGGTGATGCTTTGGTATCTGCTACTGGCCGGCTGTTCCTCGTGCGGTAGAGCGGCGGTGGACGACGAGAAATCGATATTGAAGCTCCCGGCAAGCAAGCGAAGGGTAGGAGCTCTCCCATGCTACGAACTCCTAGTCTATAAGGCCTGGATTTTCTGGGAGCTCAACTCGCGGGTAGGAAGCCGAATCCTGGTACACCCAGCCTGTGCACCTCGAGGCCACCTCCCAAGCCAGCACTCATATCTCGGAGGCTACTGCAGGAAGCAGTCTGATGATAATGGCCTGACCACAATCGGCCGCTGGAATCGTGTCTCGCGTGGCAACCATATGCCTCAGGACCATCGTAATCATGTGGCTGGGTTCTTCTGCCGTGCCCTGGAAGAGTGCCCTCGTCTGTCCACCAGTCTTTCAGCCCACACTCGACGCAAGCAGGATCATAGCATATGAACGGCCTCCACTGTGCTTGCCATCATCGGCGGGTATGGATGGCCAGACCGCAAGTTTGCGTTGAGTCCCTCATGCTCGGAGTCAGTCCGCCGGTATGCCAAGACTCATCTCCGAGCAATGCCGAAAGGGCAAGCTGGCAATAAAGTCCATCGAAGACCATCTGTAGACCCTCGCTTTCCATCGCGCGCATTTTCCAGCCCAGGCCTACCACATGCCAATATATACAGGACAGAGATTGCAAGAACGGCCTCCAATACCGAAGAGGTGAGGTCGGCAGGGCTCCGCAACCTTGCCAAAATCTCCGCGGATTCCCGTTTTTGTGACGACATGAACGCGGTGCTAGTCTCAGCTTCCGACTTCGGGGATGCTTCCTAACGGCACTTTGATGGGACGGCGTCAATGTGGGGTAACAGCCTTATCGATCGGTCGTGGCGCGGCGAGATGACGGTCCCATGGAAGCCGAAGGTAACCGTTGTCTCAATCCTGGATCGTGCTTTTGCCTGGCTGGTCACGATCACAAGTCAGCAAGAATGGCAGGCGTATATCAGGTGAACGGAGGTAGGTACCAGAACTCTCTTTGTCCTTCATCTCGCCTTCCACGCTCTTATTGTATTTCACTCCACGACATCTGCAGACCTATTCACCCAACCATCGAAATCCACTAGCGAGCACTAGAGCGACAAAAAATATGTCTGCCACCATCAAGAGCTCCCGCGCTCTGGCAGCGACCAACATGATTTCCCGATCACGGACAGCCACAGGCGTGTGCAGGGCGGCGACGACACAGATTCGAGCACAGCACAGCGGGCGACGACGACTACACTCGACTTCGCACGAGAACAACGGCGTCGCTATTCCAAGCATTCCACAATCAGAGACTATCTCGACATCATACAGCGCACAGTCAAATGCAGCATCGACAGCGCCTTTGTCATGCCTCACATTGCCAGAAGTTCTGCGATCATATCTCATCACCACCATGTCCTCATCGCCCGCGCTGCTGGGCGCATCGACGAACCTGCTCCGGAAAATGCTCGAGTCCAAGAACCCACTCTTTGATCTCGAGAAGAACCCAGTCATGCGCATCATCCTCTGGGAGACGTTTTACAAGCAGTTCTGCGCTGGTGCGGACAAGGAGCAGATCTCGAAGCGATGCAACGAGCTTCGCGCTCAGGGATACTCGGGTGTCATTCTTGAGAATGCTCGCGAAGTGCTCAAGGATGAGGCTGGTCATGACGAGGCCGAAGATATCGCATACTGGAAGAAGGGTATGCTCGATACCATCGAGATGGCTGCTCCAGGCGACTTCTTGGGTCTCAAGTGGAGCGGTATGGGCAGCGCAGCAATGAATCGCATGGCAAAGGAACAAGACCCGTCCTCTGATATGGCCGCTGCCATGCACACAGTCAGCAAAGCCGCAGAAGCAAAGAATATCGGCCTCCTTCCATCTGCTGAAGAGACCTGGAACCTTCAAGGCTTCCACAACTGGTCGCTCATGATGCAGCGCGAGTACAACACCAAAGGCAAGAGCACCATCTACACGACCTACCAGATGTACTTGAAGCAAGCGCCAGAGACTCTGAGCAAACATCTCGAAATCGCAAAAGCCGAAGGCTTCACACTTGGAGCCAAGCTCGTCCGAGGCGCATATCTCGCCTCTGAGCCCCGCCACCTCATCCACGACACAATCCAAGACACACACCACGCCTACGATTCTGCAACTGCGGCCCTCATCAACCGCTCCTACGATTCTTTCTTGCGCCCAGCGACCGCAGGTCAGACACTCTTCCCCAACATCAACGTCGTCGTCGCCTCCCACAATGCCAACACTGTCGAGAAGGCCCAAGCTCTTCGACAACAGCAAGCTCGCTCTGGACAAGAGTTGACTCCACTCGTCTACGCTCAACTCCAAGGCATGGCCGATGAAGTCTCGTGCAAGCTTTTGGCCAATGCCAAAGCAGCAAAGGATGACCCGAATGCTGTCCAGGAGAAGGTGTTCAAGTTGACTGTGTGGGGCACCATGCAGGAGGCTCTGAACTATCTCTTGCGACGTGCAGCGGAGAACAAGGACGCAGCGAGCAGGACGGGAGACACGAGAGCTGCGATGCAGGCGGAGTTGATGAGGAGGTGCAAGGCCACGCTCGGTCTGGCCTAGACGTTAAGTCTCTTCTTGGCGTGGAGGACTGTTTATGATATGATGAAACGACGTTGCATTCTGTTTGATTGGCCAGTGTGGCAAGGATCACATAGAGCATGAGCATGGGCATAGCAAGTTTGGCGCTGGTGGAATTATGACACGAAGTTTTTGAGCGAGGAGTTGCGGGTCAAAAGGGTTCATTAGAAGCATCGCGTGTAGCGCAACTCTTCACAGAGTAGATTGGAGCAAATGCTATTGAGAATTATCTGAGATTTGCCAGATCTGGATGTCTTCGAATACTACTGCGCTAGACTAACGACCCGACTTGTACTGCTTGCAACAATACTGTATATTGCAACACACATTTAACAATTCTTCAACTGCAGCGTACTCCAGAATTACAGTACATTCTTTCATGTACAGTACAACATTATCTCGCCTGCCGGCCAGAAAAGGCACATGGCACGCATGCATGCAGCCATGCACCACGCAGGAACCGAGAAAAAGTTGCCTTGTTCGGTGGTTGGTGGCGCACGGAGGAGCCTCGCACTCCATTCCCGACAGGCATGTCCCCACACACCCTTGCCAAAATTTCTCGTCTGGTCAGCTTCGGACTTGATCTCCGACAAGCTTTGTTGCTCTCTATTCCTTGCTCTGCAGTGAACGTGACAATTTGTCTCGCCTCATTTATGGAGTCTTTGCACAATAGAGCTTACGTATTGGTTTTGTGGTGTTCGGTCCTTCTTGGAGATTGGATTTTGTGGAGTGTAGAATCTTGAAGGCTGGCGGAATTGTTCATCGCTATTCTGTGTGTAGAGGTCTCTACATACTGGGAATATGCTTGTTGTTTTGAGCAAAGAGTGTATCCCTTGAAGATGTTCTGCGTCTCACCGGAGCGTCAAAGAAACCCTGCTGTCTCGTCATCGTGTCTTGATAAGCAGACTATGCTTATCATCATGCTTTCTTCCACGCTACGTGTCCGATGTGTGGGATCTCTTGCCCCCTGCTCCCATGATCCGGTGTCTGAGATGCCATCTGGTTTGTTGTCAAAAGGCCGAAGGTAAGCGGCGCTTGTGCAAGAGCACAGATGGGGAGGTGTTGTGGGGTGTCTCGTGTCCTTCAGAATCCTGGCGATTCTATGTTGTAACGTATTCGACGCGCATTGAGCGCTCGGAGGTGCGCAGAGATATGGAGCTAGCGTGGCGGCGTGGGTGGAGTCAGAGAGGCGGCGGAGCGCGGTGGAAAGCCGCTTGAACCGGGACTGGGATAAAAGGAGGGCAGAGGGCGGATTACTGATGAGCCCTGATGCCGCGTAATATCTTTCGGCGATTCGGTTGCGGTCTGGTGATGCGTACTGCTGAATATAGTCAGAGCATCGAGTGCTGAGTCTTGAGAGGAAATAGTGAAAGAGGGTTACTGTAGGCACACCACAAGGCTTTGGCATGCCTTCGACCAGAAAAGTGCGCCCAATATTCGCCACCTTTTACACAAGTTGCCACCGTTATGATGTTCGTTTCAGCGTCTCTCTACTGCCGGCTGGAGCAAGGCTCTGCGGTATCCCATGTTCTTTTCACCTTTCGCCTCGATCTGTTCTCGACGACAGCGGTTTGAATGCGAATTGCACTCTGGATTCGTCAATGTAGCCACGAGCACAGTATTCCTTCCCTTGCGGCGTGGCTTTCGCCAGTGGCCATGTTTCCCGAACTTACTCTTTCCTGACGTCGCCGCATTTGGTCGCCCTTAAAAGCCACTTCTGGGCAGTCTTTCCGCAGGAGTGTAGGTGAATCAACAAACATGTCTATCGCCAGTTTCAGAGCAGTGCCAAGAGAGAACCGCTGCGATCATCTTTCCGCTGGGGCAAGCTCGAGGCCTGAGGACTTTTGCGTCGTCCTGAAGAAGAGCTCGATGCAGTGGCTTTCAGATTTGAATGCTCTGGCTGGTTGTCTCGTGTGCGGATCGGTGGCCAATGAACTCAAGATGCTGGACTTTTTGTGTGCGGCAAGGTGGCGATTACGAGGGCGTCCTCGAATCGGGAGATCACAAGGCAGCCTCTTCTGTGGTGCCGTGGGTTGTCATGTAGACTCGGAGGAGGCTCTGAAGCTGCTGGCTATCGTGGTGCTGCGGCCATTGTAGTGCTGCTGACTGCACAGAGACAGTCAGAATCAGCAAAGCTCGTGGGCGCTGCGATCAGGTAGCGGTGGTGGTACTGAGTGAGTGCGCTCCCAGCTGAGCGTATGAGCTGCTGTTGTGGCATGCCTGAGGGACTTTGTTGTGATGCTGCTCTGTGGAATGTGGAGTTGCAGGCTCGCATCTCGCCCTCCTGATGCGATGAACCTGCCGCAAGACCTCGCGCGGCATCCTGAGTATCATGTCAACCTCCACGAAGCCATTTCGCTGCTGTTCCGGCGTTGTCGTGCCAATGCCGGCGTCGGAGGGCAAAGATATGAGTGGGGCTTGGCGTCGCTGTGAGCCCTTTGTGTTGTTCGCCAGCCCACCAGTTCACCACCATCGCCAGCTTCACCGCCCTACAACACCACCCACGACGCCTCCGAGCCGTCCAATACGTGCGGCGCTGCATCGGTGAGCATCCCCGATGCTCATCGTGTTGCGTTCGTGTATTCGCGTCGCCTGGCGGCCGAGCAGTGAGGCGGCGGAGGAAATCTGCCTCGATCTGACAGCTTCCAGCTGGCTTCCAGCTCACTCAACCACCACCATCCAGCCCCATAACACCGCATACAACACTCGCAAACCATGGCGCTCACTTCGCGCTGCATCTGCAAGCTCTTGCGATGCTGCGCGTGTGATGCTCGTGTGTTGGCGACGTGTTGTGGTGGAGATATGAGCCTGGAGGGCAAACTTCTTCGCCGAAGTCGAGCTTCCAGCTCCGCTCCAACTCACTCCAACGCACCAACACCACCTCGCCACATCACCAACACCCTCCGCTGACCATTCAAACACCGCCGCGCTCCATCTGTGAAGCCATCTGGTGCTCAGCGTGTGTCTTGCACATGTCTGCGGCATCGGGTGGTGGAGATATGGCCGGTGGAGGAAGCGCTTCCGGCTTCGTCGCAGCTTCTTCTCCCCTCCCTCCACCACCACACCTTACCGCAGCAGCAGCAACACCTGCTTATGCCTCCACAGCGGCTGCCACAACCGTCAGAATGAGGCGGCACACGGTACATCCACTGGCGCTGACCGACACTGACTTGACAGAAAATAGTGACCTCCGCCGTCCGCCGTGAACAGTTTGGCAGGACTTCAACAACATCTCCTCTACACATGGCGAGAAGGTCTCCGGACTTCTCTCGCTGTGATCGACCACCGAGAACGCCTGACGTAGGGCAATCATGCTCCCACATCGCCACGAACCCTCGAGCCGAAAACACCACCCTCGATCAAAGACCTTTGACCTCGAGCAACGCGACAGCGCCGAAGTGCTTCAACAGTCTTTCACGCGCAGGCAACGACATGGTCTTCGCTCATAGTACGCGGGAACTTGCACGACTCTCTCCCCGTCGCAAGAGCAGGAGTCAACGTGAGCAAGAGTAGGACAAGGCTGCACTCAGCAGGAGATAAGCTGGCCACAACACCAACACTCATGTCGATTGACTGAGTAGCAATCATAAGAGCCGGGTTTAGCAGGGCACGATCTTCCCAAGTGCTGGATTGCGATCATGGACAAGCTCACGTGACTGGCACTTCCGCCCTGCTCGCGGAACCCCAGAAGATGCACCAGAAGGACGACAGCTGTGCTGTACCGCATGGACACTGCTATCCCCCATCCATTGGCCTTCGGCTGGTGGTGGGGATGGTGGTGGGTCGTCGTTCTTCTTTACAATTTCTTCTCTGTCTTTTGGCTGGCAGCTGTGAGCTGTTCGGCCAGTGTAAGTCCAGTCTTCATCTTGGTCTTTCATCTTTGCTTTCAGCTGGCATCTGCGAGCCTTATGGCCAGTGCAAGTCCAGTTTACCACCCTGCATTTGCTTTTCACGCGGTCGTGTGCGTATGCCGGCATAAGTCCTTTGCCTGCCGTGAGCGTCTCGCCGGCGAGGGCCATACTCTGTGCTTCAACATCTCTTCATCTTGCACCTTGCTTCCTGCCGGTGTGCCTCTCAGGCCCGGCAGCTTTGGCATCTGTCTTTGGCCGCGGCGAGCCAAGGGCCCGCGTAAGACCAAGATCACTCTTCTTCTCTTTTGTCTTTGGCAGCGGTGAGCTATGGCCCGTGTGAGATCGCGACAACTCTTCTTTTCCCTTGCTTCAGACACGAGCAGTGAGACTCAGGTCCTGCATCAACAGCAGTACTCTCATCCGGACATCAAAACGGACTTCGCAATACGGCTGAAAATCTGTGAGGCCGAGGCTCGACGGCCTTGAGCGAGAGCCATGTGCTCCTCAAGCAGCGTCTCCATCCTGTTCGGGTTATTCTTTTCGTATCATCGGCACCTTCAGCTGCGTGGTACTCGCAGGCATTCCGGAAACACCTGGACATTCGCCTACAAAGACTCTCATGACCCGCAGGCTGCGCCTTGTACTTCTCTTGGAAGTCTCGTAAGTCGCGTTTGCCGGACTTGATTGAGTCTGAGTCTGAAGCTTTTGAAGCTGCAACTTGAAGTACTTCTCTTGGAAGTCTCTTGCCCTGCAGTGGATAGAGTCGAAGGCTCATTTGTGTGGCTTCTCCATCCTCTTATCTCGTATGCCGGCCTGGGAATGCTGTGTATATCCCACGCTTTCCCAGAGAGCCCAAGGCAAAAGCTCAAAGTATGTCGAACACAGTCCTTTTTCCTTGACTTTTTCCTCTCTTCCACGGCAGTCGACGTGATCTTCTGTCCTGCCATTCTTTTTTGCAGTCCTTGCACGAACTCCAGTTGACCTAGCCTTCGTGGCTGGATTTGTCCTGAGAGTGTTGCTTCAGCATCGACACCATACCTTTTGCTTGTCATAGCGGAGAGCTTCTTGGCCCGCTGACAGGCAGCGCTTAACAGACACGGATCGAAGGCATCCAAGTTGATCAAGATTACCGATGGCTTTATGCCACAAGCAAGACAAGAAGACACTCAAGAAATGCACGACCTGCACGACCTGCACGACAAACAAGACCTGAACGACAAGCAAGACCTGCACGACAAGCAAGCTACGCAGATATTGCAAGCCGATGATGTGAAAAGATGGCCGGTTGTGATTGGGATGTGCTCTCGTACTCCTTCCATTGCCGTGCGCCAGTGGTATCCATGGGTGAAAGTTTGGTGGTGTTGCCATTTGGAGCTTCATGGAGCAACGCAAGAACGATTCTGGCGCAGAGAGTGTTATGGACAAGCTTACTGGAGGTTTTGTCGCAAGGTGTGAACTGGTTATGAGGGGCTCTCTTGGGGGTCTAGACACGATGCAGGTTTCCTCCGTGTCTTGGAAGAATGTCGCCATCTGCTGTTTTGTGATGGTGCTGTACACTTGGAGGACGGCCGATGGTCTACGCTGGTGTGCATTTTTGCCCAGTTCCGCTCGATCTGCTCAGCAAGTTGCGGGACTTGGAATATCAAGAGGGTCACGGAGTGTTGGAGGTCTGGCGATCGACTGTGCTGGTGAGCAACCTTGCCCAGCTTTGTTTGATCTGCTTAGCCAGTGGCAGGACTTGGGATCAGGCGGGCTGTTGAGTGTTGGAGGTATGGCGGTGGGCTGTGCTGGCGTGCAACTTTGCCCAGCTTTGTTTGACCTGCTCAGCCAGCGATGGAGGTGTAAACCAGGAGGACCAGGAAGTGTTGAAAATCTGACAATGAGCTGTGCTGGTGTGCATTCTTGCCCAGCTTTGCTTCTCTGCGGGTCAGGAGGACTGGAAACAAGGAGGTCCAGGAAGTATTGAATATCTGACAATGAGCTGTGCTGGTGTGCAATCTTGCCCAGCTTTGTTTCTCTGCGGATCAGGAGGACTGGAAACAAGGAGGTCCAGGAAGTATTGAATATCTGACAATGAGCTGTGCTGGTGAGCAATCTTGCCCAGCTCTGCTTCTCTGCGGATCAGGAGGACCGGGACAAGGAGGACTTGGAAGAATTGATGCTTCCGGTCATGTCTGAACCCGTTTGCCCTGCACGGCCGACAGAGAGGGACGAAGGCAGACCAGGGAGCTTTGGTGGGCTTGGGCTCAACACTGCAAGTTGTGGGCTTGCTACCGGGGCCTTGAGCAGGCGAAGAATTGTCACGCAAGATGTAAGAGTCGGCGCTGCGAACTCTATCTCAAGCACTTGCATTCGGGGCCGGGACAGATCTTTCTGAAGGCCAGCATGGGAAGGAGAGAGACGACAAAGTGGTTTTCCAAGAATTGTAAAGCCATACCAAAGGGCTTCTTGATGCAGGAGAATTGATGCACAACGTTTTGCAACATACAGCTGCAAGATGTGTTGCTGTCCAGAGGCAGAAGCGTAAATTTTGTGAGAGCGAATTGAGCATTCTGCATCTCACCGGAATGTGACGAGCCGCCTTCTGACTGTCTATTTTCTTGGATGTCTCTTGGACTTGTGCATGGTCTGGCTTCTGTGGTTCTTTGACTTCCTGTCACGCTCTCTGTTTCAATCTTGATCTCTCTCTTCTGCTCTCAGCGAGACTGCAGAGAGTCGTTGTCCTTGCTCCTCGGAGATACGTTGCGAATTTGAAAATGTTCCGGCCTTGATGGGATACTGGCGAGTACGAAGGCTGCGGGACCGCTGCTTCAAGCAGGCTGAGTATTGATATCTCGCTGGTGAAGGAGGACGCTACTCTTCGTGTCTTCCTGCAGAGGGGCCGGGTCTCGCTGTAAGTCCGTTCGGAAGACGTTCTTTGGCAGCGTGGAACAATTGCTTTGGCGCATGGAGGCATGCCTCTCGGTCGCGTCACTTCGCAACTGGTTGTGGTGGCTACGAGAAGCCACTGCTTCGTTCCAAAAGCATCGAGAGGACGTTTGTCTGGGAGCACCGTATTCTCCCTCGCGTTCGCGGCTGTGTCCTGCCCTCTCAAAGATCCTTGAGTTTCACTGGCCTGCACCTCCAAGGTATAATATCCCACTGCTGTCGCCCACGTGTGACAGTCTTGGTCAAAACTTCCCTTTGTGCTGTCAGAAAAGGATCACGTAAAACACTGCCGCAGACCGATCAGGCTCGCGCGTACTTTGTGGCGGTACAAGACGGCGGGAGTCATCGAAATTGTTACGGCGCTGTCCACGTTGGAGAGATCCACGTCAGGACTGACGACGACAACTGCTCCACGGTCTTGGAGAAGGGACATAGCGCTTTCCAGAATCAAAGCTCTCACTCAGCCTCGCCGTCTGGTCCACTGGGGAGGCCAATGGCTCGCGAGAGACCATTCGGAAAGCTTGCTGTTGCCTTCGAACTCCGCAGATGGGGTGTTGTTGGATGGACGTCCGCCTGCAACGGGTTCCATTGCCTTATCCTTGTTGTCACCCATCTCTCCTCCATCTACGTTGTGCCAACCTCCGCCGAGGATCATTGTGTGCCTCGCTCCTGCCGTCTCGACGGTCCGTTTTGTCACTGCTTGGCGGTGCGCTGGTCCCGTACATGCTCGAACAGTCTCCTCCACTGTGGTGGACCATTCCAGAGCTTTCAATTGCACTCAGGTAGTGCCGTAATAGCGGCCAGAACGTCTCAAGTGGTGGTCTCGGTGTTGCAGAGGCCTCGGAGGTGTTAGATGGGCGGACATCTTCCTCAAGCGGTGGGTTCAGCAAGACTTTCGTGCGGTCAGGGCACTCCGTCAGGCGTGTGCGGATTCGAGATGACTTGGAATGCATCCAATGGCTCGCAGATGCGATCGGCGCGGGACTTCATGGCGTGGTTCTGCACTGAAGTTGTTTGTCAGGGACGGATTTGCCAAATAGCTTGCGGCTTGCTCAGCTGCACACCCTTTGCTCGCCGGCAACATCATGCACAAAACGCCAAAGACACAAAGAACCATCAACATAACCATCACGGACATCAGGAAACACCACAGGACGAAGAGGTATCTATGTGACAGCAACATTCGCGAACGTGGTACTGATCCTCGTCACTGAAGGAAAGGCTGCGTTGAAAAGCGATTGAACAGCAACACCCACCCCCACGACGCGAGTCGTCCGACCATCCTTGGCTCTGGCGCTATCCTCAGATGCGTGATCCATCAGAGCCTTCCTGGCACTTCTTTCCACCGCGAGCGAGATATCTGGCAATCGACCTACAGAGACGAGGATGGACGGGCGGGCAAAGGGAAGAAAGACATGGACAATTGGCTACTCGACGATGGGCGAGTACACCGTGGCCGGGACAAGTATCTGTTGAACTCGCCATTTCGTTGAATTGAGCAGATACTCGTCCCGGGCACTGCGTGCTTGCCCATCGTGGAGTGGCTGATCATTGGTCTCTATGCCAGGTCTCCTGTTACTCCACGGGGACTTCGACAGCGCTCCAACAGATGCGCTACTACGGCGCTTCCTGAAGCCATCCACCACCGCTTCAAGTACGCTCAAGTGACAAGCGGTCGCCTCTGGTTCTGTGAAGTCCTCAACTGGTACAGGGTTCGCGGTTTCTAACTGTGCAAACGAGGTAAGGACAAGCCAACGATCAAGCGCAGCTGGCGCTATCTGCCTGCTGCTTATTTCTAGCTCCCAAAGCGTTCACTGAACAGTTGCAGGTTGTCAAACCACACGAAATTCCTCGAGATCCCGACTGCGTACTCCTCTAGTCGATCATCGATAACAAGTGCTGGAGGTCACGCAACGATAATCCTGAAATCTGAACGCGTTCATTCTTCCTGCAACCGACAAACATGCCCTCTGAGCAACCATACATACCGCAGCACACACAAAGCGACCACGAATGAGGCAGGCGCCAGCGGACATGGCGATCTTTCCTCCACCGGGGCAACACGCTGAAGAGTTGGTCAATTGAATTAGGGGAAGCAGAAATGCTGGACACACTGGCAATTTCAAGCAAAGACAAGTTGGGGATCGAAGAGAGGCGCATTACGGCGACACGCGTTGCGGTGTTTCCCATCCAAAATTCTTGTTGCGGTGGAATGATTGTAGAATATTACTATGTGAACGGGAAGAGCACAAAGAGAAGTGGCTATAGCGTCATGGAGGTATCGATACTAGGATCAATGCGTGTAACAGCACCTTGTCGCATAGCTTTGTACTCTTCTTTGCCTATATTTATGACGTGAATGCCTCCACAGCTGCAACTGTGTCGCCCTCAAAACGACTGGCTAACAGCGTAAGCGCGTGCCCTCTAGTCAGCTCTACGAGTGACTTGAGCCCAGGATTGTCTGCAAGATGTGTTTTATGCAGCTACGTCTTTTCAAAAAGACGAACGGAGAGTCTGCTGGTCCAAGAGATTAAGTCCCCGAGCTCTTGAAAATGTTGTGGTGACAAGCACCGTTCTTGTCTCACCATGAATACTACTGCACCATTGGCGAGTCTTTAGCGGATACACAGGCGGTAAAGAAGACGTGGAGCACCGTATCAACTGCTTATCATATAGACGCCAGCCAGACGTTGGTTTGATGCTCCCTTCCCGCCGTCACTGGCTCAGGTTGATGGACGATAGCCTTGATGCTGTTCGACATCGCAAGAAGGGCAAATTTCGATATCAGACGTGCCTCGATCATCACAATGAGGAGGACTACCGTCGCTGAGCTGAAACACTTGACACCTTGTTCATGCCACAGTATCCTGGCCTCCTCCCTAGGTGGAACGCGTATTTATATGCAACGCTCGAGCAGTTGAATTAAAGTACAGAAGGCGCAACACTAGCCATACCAGGGGAACACGGGAAGTTTTCCGTTGAACTGATGATCTCGCATGTGAGCTCGAGCTGCGACTTGGATGGTATACTGCTCAGGTGGTCACCAAGTTATGAGCGAGCGTCCACGCTTGCAGCAAGCAGTGCATTGACGTCCGGCACCGTAGGTTCCTGCGTGATCAAGGTGTAGACGTGAAGGTCTCGCGAGCAGATGCTCGCATCTTCGGTTGCAGTTATGCTCATCACCCCTTCCGTCCAACAGTGCTAACTTATCGTTGTATGACCAAGCGGGATGTAGAGAAGCCATGGTAGTGCTATCTGGAATTCGACCTATTTGCGGCATAATCTGATTGTGAGCTGTAAGGACAGCGAAAGGAAGCGGTGGCATCGGCGGCTGCGGGTTCGATGGTCGAAGAGCCTGATTGATCACTTAATAGCAATCAAGATGGGAAGGGCCCGATCGTGCATGGATGTCGCAGTCGTCGGGTGTGAGCTGCTGGTAGGGCATGGCGAGACGATGCAGAGATTCGACTGATACCCAAAACCAGGTGGTAAGAGCTTGGTGAGATCTCCCAAGGGCGGTCTGGGCATTTGGGTCATCTAGAGTCTTCAGCCATTGATCAGTAGAAACTCACAGTGCTGGATATAGCCGCCAAAAGTGCAAACCTACTAACATGTGCATGCTGCCCAATGCCACATGTAACGCGTGAGAAGTCAAGATGGTGTTAACCAGGAAAATTATGGAACACTCAAGACCTCAGCTAGAAAAAGGAGTCCTTGGATATCGCTCGCACGGCTTAGATGCTGTAATCTATCCAGTGACTGCCAGAGTCTTCCGATCCGGAGTACCGTGCCGCCGCAATGCAGAAAGCAGACACCTTCCGCCAAAGCTGCTTTGCGCCTGTGAAAGCGGCCAACAGCTCAGACGTCCAGGACTATGCTCCGCTTGATCTTTCCTTGCTCTTTCCTTGCTCTTTTCCTCGTACCCTCGACAGGGACTCTGACGAAAATCGTAATCTGCCAGAGCGATCGCAGACGCGTGGCTTGGGGAATTGGCCATAACACCACTTGACAAGGCTGACAACTAGGGTAACGGCGAGCGTGGCGAAGTGCGGTACGAGCACTAGGTCTGATCTGAGAGATGCCATGGCGTGGAGGCTCCACTTCGTGAACTGCTTCCGGCAGACTGGTGGACGGCACTCCTGAGAGGCTAAGAGCAGGTTCGGGCAGACAGACTTGTAAAGCCGCATCAGATCAGCTGCAATGCGTGTGCCATCGCGCTGATGAACTTCTAGAATTATCGTCAACATCAGGAGGCTTACATGCGTCCTGCGTACCACCAGTGAGTCAGAGTTAGGGCCCGGTGCGCGCTGACACGAAGAAGGATGTTTGGCCGCTCAGCGTCTCTGCGGTCTGCTCAACCGTCGAAAATTCGCCCCAGTGCCAATCTGAATCGTCATCGCATACTGTAGCAGAGCAATCCAGGCCCGCAAGATACAGGCCTTCTCCGCCAGAGACGGAAGCCCAGATGCGCCCACCGAAGACGAGGGAGAAGAATTTGAGCTGTCTCTGGTGCAGCATTGATGTGACACAGCAAGCGATCTGGCGCGGGAAGTAAACACTTCTGTACTGTTCGCGAGTGAAGAAGGCTTTGTGAGAAAAATGTGTGGCAGCGAAAACACTCTGAAGACATGTGCTCCAATCTTGCAGAGTCAACTGTAAAGACTGCCATTTTTGATGTACGCCAGTGACCAGACCCGCCCAGAAGTGACTTCTAGACAGAATCTATTGCGGCGATCCGAGTTGGTGTTGGTGCAAGAAGAAGATTGCGCACGAAGCTTCAAGTTTTGAAAGCAATGCTGAGTGGTCTGTGCTCAAGGCCGCTAGGTCCAAGCCCAGCCTCCGCCATTTCTCGGTCGTCCTACAATGTTCAGTCTGGTAGTACACAACGTGAGCTACTTGCTCAGATTTCTGATCGTTCACGGCAGCGAGTAGCCACGAGATCACAAATTGGACGGGCGTGAAGGAGGAGATCGAGTGCACTCAGGTTGAGACGCCAAAGTTGATGCATGTTAGCTGGCAAGCATCCTGATTGATACAAATATCGCAAGTCAGTGCGAGCCGTAGCAAGCGCGCGCCCCTAATGCAGTGCCGCAATGCTTGCAATCTTCGTTGCATCGCCCCCTTCAGCAAGAGCAAGGATCGCCAGAGTTCAATGTGGTTCAGCACCAAAATGCCGCGCATTGTAGCTGACCTTCCGATCACCCTGCAAATTGTAACGCGGCTGTACGGCGAGCGTCGAAGAGAGATGTCAAGCAATTGCCGGAGACTGAGCCCTCAGACGCTCTTGCGAGCTGCACGGCATTGACAGTACATGCTGCCGGGCTCAATCTACGGATTCAGTCGACCTTTGTCCTCTAACCAACGGTTTCGATGCGCTCGTACGGCTTGATTCCACACGCCCCGTCCGTAGTTTCATCCGCGCGCTTTCTGACTGTCTCCATCTCTTTTTGCTTCCTGGCGAAAGTCGTTTCCATCTCTTGCTTGTTCACCATTCGCTCTCACATCGTGCTGACAAGGCGTCTTCTGCTTCGCAAACTGGGCTTGGAGCGGGGTGCTTTTCGGCGGAAAGGTGTGGCGGGAGCTATCTGATCAATCACTGTCAGTGTTTTTCGTAAGAGCCACCGTTGGACCTGGGGAGTGAGCAGCCGCTGAGAGGTGTGGCCTACCTGACTTGACCTGTTGGTTGAAAGGGCCGAGGAGTCCTGCTGGCTTGCCATTTGGGTCTCTCCTATGGTTGAGAAGTTCGCAGCCGCTAGGTGCGAGGACGATGCCAGCTAGCCCTGACTGCAACGCCTGTTCTGACAGCGCCAAATGTGTGGCTCATTTAGGATCGATGCCGCACTCTGGGCTGGCTCGAGATTGCCTTTCAGTGACGGTGGCAGTGGATGGAAAGGCGACGCGCCTCAAGATAGCTGTACGTACGGAGTCATTCTGAGCAACGCAATGGATGAACAGAAAGCAGCGGCAGTGACTGAGGTGATCTCAATGGTGAAGAACCAGCTACTGGACGACACGACCTTCACACGGCGGCGACAACAGACAAGCGGAAGCGGATGGAGACAAGATCAGGCACAAACAGCACAGTGGAACGATTCTACGATGAGTGATGAGAGAGACATTAGAAATGCATGTTCAATGGAGGAATGTAGGCAACAACGCAAAGGTCGCAGAGGTCAAGCCTCTGGCCTCTGGCGGTGTCGACGCTGATGATGAACCACGCCAACACCTGTCATTAGCCGGTGCCATATTGATCTCAGGTCAGGGGCATCTTAGAGAGGTGTCATTGATGGACAAGTCTCTGAGGGCATGCTCTCGACCATGAAGGAGAAAGGAAGAGAAGTTGGAGGGCGAGGGGCAGATATTTGTAGTCCAGCCCCTCGCTAGTGCGACTGCCGGATCAACAGACCATTGAGCGCCTCAGGAACGCTCTCAAGGCAGCACTCGCGTCACGGCAAGTCCCTCACGTGCGTGCTCGTCAGCGTGGTGTTGATTCCAGGGCTTGGCACGCACTATAAATGCCTTCCTCTCCCACTGTTTCTTCCTCTCTTCTTCCTTCTTTTCTCATCCGTCGCGGTCGCTTCACATTGGCTTCACCTATCCTTGTATGACTCTCACAGATTCGCCTTCTAACCTAGCATCCCTCTGCCCCCTCAATGGAAGTTGCCACGTGAAAGCGATCTGCACAACAAATTCGCCTGATCAACGAGTGCGACTTGTCAGTGGTCGTTACTCAACGTGATTAATGCGTACATACCACCACTCAAATAGCTTCTCTGTAATCTCCTCAATGACATTGACTGTGCCTCATCCTCTCGCTACTTGTGTCTCTCTCTCCTTCATCCTGTCGTGCCATACCTTCAAGGTGATTCTCCGCTCAAAGTGCTGCTGGCTGTCGAAGTCAGGTATCGCGGGCAGGATCACGAAGGCGGTGGTCTTCGGCGCGACCAGTCGACCGTGAGGACGATGACAACCATGACACCAGTGACTTTGATCAACGAGGCAATCCTGTGAGTCGCCTTGCATGTCTCTGCGCTGTCACATCGGCCGTGGAGCTCAGTTGCGGGGCGATAATACAGGCAAGATGGTTGCTCCATTGATAATCATCATCATCAGCAGCAGCGGCAGCGAGCCTGCACCGACGTTGTCACACAGTCCAAAGCTGACGAGGCTCTAGTGGAGGTCTTCGCCGTTCCTCTAACCCGGCGGAGAACATTGAAGACGAGCAGTCAATGCCACTCCCGCAACGAGCAGATACCAGTACCTTCGACCGCCAGAATCGCGAATTCGACCGACGAATCCACTCCAAAGTCATCACTCCTGAAAGCAGCGCTATCTCGTACCATCGTAGTCCGTCCGTTGTCCGACCACAACGACCTACACGATCACGCCCGCCGGCTTCCACCGGAGACAATTCCTCTACCCAGCGCGCGCTCAAAGAATGCGAGTCGATCTCAAAAGGAGTCAGGAAAGAGTAGAAAGCGAGCACAAACGTCCTCTGGAAACAATGGCAATCTGAGCCGTCACAGATGAGTGTCCTTCGTGGGCGCGGCAGGATGCTTGGGTGTCTTGGGAATGCCACAGGTATCCATTCGTGGAGCGCGAAGACATTCAAGCTGAGAATTGGAGAGCAAGACCACGACGGTCATTACACCCACGGAAGAGCTTGTTCATATGCGGTAATCTGGGAAGATTCAAGAGAGTTGGGTCTGGCATCGGCTGCTCCTTCACTCATCCAGCGCAGGCACAAGAGCAGAAGGATCCAGGACCCCCATTCGATCCACATACTTTGGCATTGAACGATGGCACTTTGCCGTCAGTCAACAAGAACACTTCTGATCAATATACTAGGCGCTGCATGGTGCCTGTCACCTTCGGCGCCTGGCTGCGAAACGCTGCAGTAACACGAATGGTAGGCTCAGAGCTATTGCAGGATGTGCAGCTTGAGCAAGGCTAGAATGTCTCTGATGTGACGATTTGGCATGCGCAGCGTTTGGGTGTGCTTGAACTTGTACTCGCGGTCTATTTGCTCAAAGCGAACTGTACCCATGCAGCATCGAAAGTGCTTCGCCTCTCGTCGCCGCGCAATTCCAGCAATGCCCAATATCTACTCGATCACGCAAATCGTACCAGTTCATCAGTCTTCACATCACGGACAGGCGTCGAAGCTCTTGATGCTCGTTGAGAGGAAAGCGGCTGCTGTCAGCTCGATTGAATTGTCGAGGGCACGAGGTACAATCATTCGGGCGTTTTCCCATTCGTGTCGAAAGTGTGTGTTAAAAAGGGTGTGGTGTGAATGCCGAAGTTAAGAACGTGGATTGCAGCAGGTTCAAGAGTAGACATCTGTTGCCAGGACTCAAACAGAGGAGATATAGGAGAAAGGACGACTTGGAACATACGTTTCAATGTATCCGCATATCTATTCAGCTACAAGCATCCAATCCAGCCGCAAGAGGCTTGCAACCCGATCGAGAGGCAGTAGTATCTATGTTCCACATGTAATCGGTGACGGGACGATGATGCGTATCTGGAGACAGCTGTCTGTTAGTGGTCTGAGCGTTATGCAAGTTAAGGATGTCGCACTGAAGAACTTCGCGCGGCTGCACTTGATGACTGCCACTTGACCAAGAGACATTGTCGCTATCACTAGCACCAGTTCTTCGAAGGAAGCTCTATCACAATGCCTCACCAGGCCCTTTCTCTGCCTTTGGTGCCGAGTGACACCGCCTTGCAGCACTGGATGGACGATCTCTCGGGTTCGGTGGACAACAGAGGCTACTGGATGACAAACAACCTGCTGGGCCTGCTGCGAGAAGGTCGAGAGTTGATGAGCCAGCGATTTTTTTCTGGGACAGCTGCATTCTGTGCCCCTGTATCTGGAAACGACGCTGGGGGCTGATCACAATGCCTTTGGAGCGACCACTGGCCATGGTACGGGCACAATAATGTGGATAGATCCTTTCCCTTCTGGAGTGACGGGCCTTTTGTCAGAGCACTTCGCTCAGACGCTGATGCACGAGATATGTCACGCCATGTTCGGCCGGCACAGTTGCATAAACAACTTTTGCGCAGAGAGCGCCTGCATAGCTCAAGTGTTCTGGAAACTGGTCCGGATGGACACGGCTAGGCATTGACATACCTCGCAGATGTGCCGGATCTCGAACCCAGGCGCCGATCTGGCCGACTTTGCCGTCGAGCATATCAAGAATCGCCTCGTGATGCTCGACTATATCCATGAGTGGCGGCGGCTAGAGCAACAACAGCCACCTATCACTCACTTGCCATTGCCCGTAACTTTTTACAGTTACGTCTTTGCTCAGCCTGCATGGCACCCCATTCCCGCGTATCACGACAACGCCAATGACGCTGCCGAAACGCAGTACGTTCATATGGCAGAGCAAGCAGCTGCGCAAGGTCGACAGATTGTTAAACTTGTCCGTGGCATACCAGGCCATAGTGTCTTTCCGAACGCATACCGTCCACTTAGTGAGCGGCTCCCTAATTTACACCTTCGTGTGGCTTTTGCGCTCCGACCGAACTTTTTGACGTACATGAACTGTGCGCTTCCTCAAATTCAGGCCGGCACGCCATTCACCCACGACCTTGAGGTTAAGAGCCACATGCCCGAGCTACTGTCAGAGTCATCTTTCGGCGCTCAGCTGTGGCTTCGAGTTTACTGGTTGGACACGATTGCGCTGCTTCTGCTGACGCAATGCTACCATTCTTCTCCAAATCCTCGACAGGTACCATGCCCAGCGATAGCAAGCTGCAGGAAGTCTCAGCCATGGGAGCAGGCGCCGGGGCGTCTATATCAACGACTGTATCGTGCCCTGTATCCGTGCAGTCGGTATCTGAGAGGGTTGAGCCTCCTCTCTTATACGGAATCGAAGACCAACTCTACACCTCCTCGTGGTGGTTCCGGACAATGCCTGATGGTGGACAGGTAGCAAAGTAGAGGGGCAAGATGATCAAATGGAAGCAAGAGCAGGAATGACAAGAGACACGACTTCCCAGCACCTGTTTCTCAGTGGAAGTGACGACCGAAAGCCGGCATGTACAAAAACGGCTTGAACATCGAGGTCCGACGACGCTGGAGACTCAGTCAAGTGATGTCCATGCAGCTGTGCTATTGCAGTCTTCGGCGAAGAGCAATGCCAATCAAGACGCAACGCCAGATCCGACGTTGCAAAAGAGTTCAGCAGAGACCCGCTGGAAGCCCATAATTGGCCAGAATCACATGAGCCTTTTCCCCATTTCGTCATCGGTCCAGCGATTTACATCGAACCGATTGTCTGCTACACGTCCGCTCTTCTACACTGCCCATCAATCCATCATCAGCAAGGGCATCAAGCTAGCAGCTCCAATCCTAAGCTTCAGCTATCTGATTCCAGAGTCACACCCAGGTTCTTTACGAGAACGAAAATAACCTGGAGAAGTAGTGCGAGGGAAGCCAAGCAGCCCGCCAAATCTGATCGTAATTAGCTTCTGCGCTCCAAATTGGCGGACAACTTTTGAGCCATTGAGCTCCAGAAAGGCAAGGATGCCGCAAACAAAATTCGTTCTGGAGCTGAGAAGTGAGATCAATCCATCGCCGGCGGAGAATGTACACCAGCAACGATTCAAGTGGATCATACCGGAAATCCCAAACACATTTCAGCAGCCCAGGCGACCTGGCAGGATGTGCAAAGGTGCTGAGAAACGTCGCTCATTATGGAGGCAGGGGCCTGAAAATTGTCCTCGCAGCAAGATCTCGCGGCAAAACATGTGCGACGGACGAGTGATGGCCATGGACGTTGAATGATGACACTATATGCGCCGCCTACGCACGTGTCGAGTTGATCAGGAGTTTGAAACTGTGGTCTTAAGATGAGAAGGATAAAAGATTGAGGATCCGGATGCGAAATCGAGCGAACGGAAGAAGATGCACGTGGAATAGCACGGGGGACCGCAAGGCAAAACTGAGGGTCTGAGCGCATGCGAACCCGCAGCTCACCTGGCAGCGGGTACAGTCGCTTTCAACATGAGGACCTTCACACCTACACAGCGCTGTTTTGTCCAACATGCAATATCAACTAAGCAGGAACGACAGAGTATAGCGACTTCTCGGACCCGACGACGATGCTGGCGAATTGCTTTGATTCCAAGCACATTATGGAGCATGACGTTTCCAAAAAGCAATCCATGATGCAGAAGACTCTACCGTAAAAGTGTGATCGCATTGGTCCTGACAAGGTCGATTCCATGTCCAATATCTAATGTGAAGCCAGACCCAGTTTCGCAACGCGGGATTGAGGCCGCCTGTAAGCAGCCTCCCACTGTCGTCGTGGCTGGAGAAATAAGGTCACTTTCTCTATGTCATCGATGATCAACAAAAGCCTGCTGTTCACAAAAGTGAGCCCAACATCGCTGGACATCAACTGGAGCTTCGGCTTTCTCAAGCACACTCTTGGGCATGCACCACGACTGCAATGGAACGGGAGAGCAACAGGTTATGGAACAGATCAGAACTGAATGCATTTACGAATTAGAAGACCTGATGATCATCATTTCATCCCAGTCAAAGTAGAGCCAATAGACGACCTGGTATCTCCCTATCCTCAAAGCGCCAAGGACGCCGAACATTTCATTCCATGTGCGTATCGCATCATTTCGCAGCAGTGATCTCCGTGTAGAACGATCGTCAAATATTCTCACGAACTTGCTCAATACTCGCCCCTACCCGCAGGGTTTCTCTCCAGAGTCTTCCTCTTCCTCTGTGCTAGCTTCCTGTCACACTCCTCCATGATCTCCTCCATCCGACTATTCGTCGGCAACTGATCCAGCTTGACCCATGGACTGTTTCTGACGTACTTCAGATTCTCCTGCAACATCTTGATTTGATACTCGAGATCCGAGTCCTTGCACTCATTCTTGTGCAGTCGTTCGAAGCTGGGGTACATCTTCCCATCGCCGTGAGCTCTTCCCTGAAAAGCTTGAGGTCTGGGCACGCAGTCGAGCGGGATCTTGTCTGGGAGGGTGTTTTGTGTGCAGAGTGCAGTTTCGTGAGTCCAAGCTCGGGCGACGTTGCGTGCTGTATATCCGCCGCCGCCGAGTAGCAGGAGAGGTCTGCCGAAAGATTTGACGAAGTTGACGCATTCGCCATGCTGCTTGATGTTGATGTTGAACTGGCCAAGACGATCACCGCCCAAGCTGTCAGCACCGCATTGGAGAACAATGGCGCCTGGGTTGAATGCTTCGACAGTGGAACCGGTAATGGATTCGAAGAGCTTGCTGTACTGGCGATCATCGATACCAGAAGGAATGGGCACATTCATGGCGAAGCGCTCGCCAGGCGTGCCTTTGAGACCGACATCTGTCAGATCACCTGTTCCGGGGAAGAACTTATGTCCCGTCTCATCATATGGTCCGTAGCGGTGGTAGGACAGTGTCATGACTCGTGGATGTCGCTGGAACGCTTCCTCGACGCCATCACCATGATGCACGTCAATGTCGATATACAAAACACGAGCATATTTTCGCAATAAGTCGAGAATGGATAGGACAATGTCATTGATGTAGCAGAACCCGGAGGCTTCGCCTTTGTGTGCGTGATGCAACCCTCCAGACCAATTGATGGCAATATCGGAGTTGTTAGATGTCAGCTGGGATGTAGCCATGAGTGTGGCTCCAGTATACAGAAACAAATACGTGGACATCCCGTCGAAGACCGGACAGTCGGCACCTGGACTCGTACTAAGATTGTAGGGGCCGAGCTCGACCGTGTCTCCCTCGTGCTTTGGAGGAATCTTCTTACGAAAGCGGGGCTCCTGGCAGAGGTCATTAAACGTCTCGGGCGACACTTTGGAGAGAAAATCGACGTAATCGGGGTCGTGGAATTTGCAGACTTCGTCCTTGCCGGCAGATATGGCTTCGTACGTGTCCATGGTGTGCTGCAGGCCGAATGCCAGGACGAGATGCTTCGTCAACGTCAGCCGCCAGGGCTTCATGGGATGTGTTCTACCAAAATGCATATCCTCCACGCCGCTGTTGTAGTGATATGAGACGCGCGTGCCCTGTGGCCGCTTGATGCCATGCTTCTCCACCAGATTCATGATTTTGGCATTGGTCATTTCCTCAAACTCCGTCTCTTCGTTTTCCCGCGCATATTCAGGCGTGGGCGGCATATCGTAGTGCCCACATGCTGCGCTGGCATGGTGTCCATTGACACGGTATTCGGGCGTACGGGCCGGTGTTGAAGAGGTCGACTGCGGTGAAGTGTATTCCTGCACTACCGATTCGTTGGTCGGTCGGGGGCTGTACCCGCCGTTGCCGGGAAAGGCGGCATAGTACGGCGACGGAGCCATGGGCGTCTCATGCCGCTGTGGTTAGATGCTGTTCGCAGTGAAGATGCTGTCGGGTACATGAGATGCAATGCAAGTGAAGCTGCGATCTGCAGCAGGGTACTTGCGGCTCTGCGGGAGGCGCCGCTGCAATGGAACAAGGTTCAACCGCTTGCCACTGCGCGTTTCGCATGTGACAGCACTTTCCATCGACCACCGTCTGACTCCTTCACTTCGCATCGCCAGTCTTTGAAGAACTACTGTACACGACGCGTACAACCAACCAGACTTCTTGCGGGTGAAGCGCGCTGAAAATGGCCGCCTTGGCGCAGCCCGAAGACGCCGCCTCGGTGCTCGAGCAGTTCACACACGATATTGCCAACATCCCCGCTGAAATCTGCCACTTGCTCGAGGAAGTCCAGGCCAAGGATCTACAGATCGCCGCATTCAAGGACGAAATTATAAAGCGCGACGCTCAACTGCAGAAATGGGTGCGAGTCAACGGCGGCCATGTGCTGAATCCAAAGGAAGAGGCATTCTCCAAGACCATCAACGACTGCTACGACAAGTGCGAGATTCTGCAGGCCGAGAAGTTGGGGCTGTCCGAGAAGGCACAGATTGTCCTGGACCGGCAGATCAGGCGGCTTGACCTCGGTTTGAAAGGTCTGGCGCAGACTGAACAGTTCCCCGAGGGATGGGGAGGACCGAGTTTGCTCACTGGGAGCGGTGCCACGACTGCGGTTGGAACACCTGCTGCCGCTCCTGCTTCTAGCTCTGGACCTCTTCAGGCCGTGTCTGGTAACATCGGATCCGTCGGCGGAGCTCCCAATTTTGCCAATGCTGCTCAGCTTCGCATGGCGCAAAATGCTGCTGGTGGCGCGCGAAGTGCTTCTGCTTCTGGCGCCGTCACACCTGTAACTGCTTCGCGATCCCAACGTGAAGGCAGCCACGACGGAACCAAGCGTCGCCGTCTCAATGCTTCGCTCGGAACTCTCCCAGTCGCTAGCTCAAATCTTCGACAAGGTTCTCTTGGTCCTGGCACGCCCAAAGCCGGCACACCTGTCCCTGCCGGCGCGGCCAACTCTTCTCGTGCAGGCTCCGTCCAGCCAACTCGGCCCTCTGCCAACAAAAAAGGCACACAACCAGTCGCTGTGCCGGGCAACCGGAAAGCCCCTCCTCCACACAACAAGAAATCTTCCGGCGGCCGCTCTCGTCCCAGCCATAACAAAAAGAGCAGTCGCCATCGCCAACTCGCCCGCGATCGCGCCACACCTTCCAGTCATGCCTCCATCGACTCCGACGCTGAATCAGAGGTTTCGTACGCCTCCAATGCCGCGTCCAATGCTCCTGCTGGGCTTGACGGCACAGGAGAGGCCGAAGAGGATGACGGCGATGATACCATCTATTGCATATGTCAGAAAGTGTCTTTTGGAGATATGGTGGGATGTGACAACGATAATTGCCCATATCAGTGGTTTCATTACAAGTGTGTCGGAGTCACGGAGGAACCGAGTGGGGAGTGGTTATGCCCTGAATGTCGAGCTTTACCAAAGAATAAGGTGAAGATTGCAAAGGGATGAAGGAGATTATGAGAGATGTCCTTGATATTGAGCTTCTATTTGTCATTGGTGCGTGTGGTAGAACAGCACACACGGTATACAATGTCCGTTTCTTGTAGTCTGCTGCAACACTTCTTTCCCCACCAGTGCTGTCCTGATGCCGACATGAAGATGGTCGCTGACGACATATATGTGATGAGAACGAGAAAGAGACGGTATCGCGTTTGTCGTGATGAGACAAAACATCAGTGCCTGACCTTCTCTTCTCCGCCCTTGGCAGCGACTGCTATGGCGGCGCTGTTGGTCATGTGCTGGACGTGGTTGCTGCGCTCTTATGGATGCGGCCATCGTGAGTAGAAACGGGCGCCGCAAGGCAAATTGGAGGCCGCTTCGAACGGAGAATGAGCTGGGCTCATAAGCAGCGATGGCGGCGCGCGACGACGAAGATCGTTGAGCTATCGAATTTTGTGGAAAGGCTCGTCTCGTAGGGCCCCGCGACATGGAATGCGGCGGTACGAGGGAGGTACTGCTGGTAGGTTGTCGAGTGGAGAAACTAGCTCTTCGACATGATCAGCATGGAAGGCAATCGTCCGTGCAATTGAGAGATAGGACGAACGTCGACCAAATGCGTTGTTCTTGTGAGTAGTGCGGCCATTCGGGAATCTATAGCGATGGCATAGAACGTGCTGGTCAACCCTAGAGGCATCCGAGCAGCGAAGCAGCAGCTCCATCTCACGAACGCACACCCAGTCACTGGACAAGAGGAGCTCATGGCACAGGCTGTTCTGGCACTGTACAAGTGGCAGTCGCTTCTCTTGAAGGAGTGAAGAGCATGAGCTTCGTAAAGAGCAACAAAATTGGCATGTATGGATGGAAACAACCAATGAGTTCAAGGTTTGTCGCACTGTGCTGCGGCTAGGCAACAGGGGCTTCTGGTCACAACAAAGCTTGCTCCTCTGCTTCCACTTCGACACCACCACCCACCACACCAACACTGCCACATCCATCGCCCGCCATCAAAGACGTGCAGGTGTAAGTATCACTCTGTCACCCATCGTTCAACTCACTCCGCCGCCATTTGTCTGCACATCGTTGTCGCCTTCGAGGACGCCTTCGTTGACAAACAGCAGCGAGCGACGAGTGACGGTCAGTCAGTGACTCTCAACCTCGACCACATCCATAATAGGCACTTCAGAGCCCTTCAAGAGTCAGTAACTAACTCTTCGCAGGAGTTGTCATCGTTACCACCGCCGCCCCGTCACCCAAAGAGCCGTCACACCGCACCGTCACCGTCAATGGCACCTACGCCTTCGACGCACCAAAAGCCAGCAAGACATCACGACATCAAAGCATTGCCATGATCGATTGCACCCTTTGGCGGCGTGTCCTTCGTTGGATGAGTCGATGCACATCGACACTCACACCTTCACTCGATCCATCGTGCCTGCCTCTTGGTGGCCCACGCTCCAACCAGCACACCACGACCAACAAACGTGCATCAGAGGCAGGAAACAACAAGCCCAGTGCTTCATCCGTCACCTTCCTCACGTCGCCGCCCCAGTTCGCTCCGCACAGCACTGTCTTGTTGAGTCACGAGAGACGATCTGACCCCGTGTAGACAGGAAGACCCCGACACCAGGGCTGACGACGGCAATGCGATCAGCGGTGCCTGTTCCCGCAGTCTTGCAGCCCATGTCCCCAAAACGGCTCGGTGGCCGCTACTTTGAACGGCGTGAGTCAATACACACGGCATACATACACACTCGCTGACGATGGGAGCAGCACCGGGCCGAGCTGCAGTGCCACCGCCTCTGTGTCATGGACGACTTCAAGGGGAAAGCCGCGAAAATGAAGGAGGGAGCCAAGGAAACACTGCTCGGAGTCCGCAGTGGCAGACGCCGAAGCCACTGTCCAATTTTGCTCTCCAGCGGTGGCTATGGACACTGCTGGAGGGGCGTCGACGCAATGGCTTCCCCCGGAACGATGTGCTGTCTGTGGTGCGACGAGCGTGTCTCAGCCATCACAGGTATGAAACTCCCAATTCCGTGGGCGGGCCACCGCGCGTCGAACTGGAAGGATTTGAAGCTGTGCAACCGTCTTCGAATCCCTTTGCGATACATCGAGACGGAGAGCACGATGACTGGTAAGAAAGTTGAGCGAATGGTGGTAAACAAGACTTTGGAAATCTTCTCCGTCGATGCCTGTCCAGCGTCCAGCACATTTGGTCGGAAGTTGGTGTCGACGAAGTTCGACGTGACATTGTCTCGCGAGGATGGCAGAGACTTGGTCCCGAAGCATGTAGAGGCGATCATGGCGTTCATCGAGTCGGAGCTGCAGGATCTGGTTGTTCGCAACAATGGGGATGATGTACCGCACAGAAGGAGGATTCTGGGCTCGCTACTGTGTCTTCACACGACATATTTTGCTCTCCGGCGGTGGGTATGGACACCGCCGGAGGGGCGTCGCCAAGCTGTGCCTCCACTGGAAGTACGCCGGCGCCGCTGTGTGCACTGCTCTGGCCCGCATCGAGAAGCTGGACGACGAGAGCCTGTACCGCGACTACCCAGAGCACACTGGCCGCTTTTCGCAGCCAGATCACGGGCTCGAGAACTACAGCTACGACGAAGGCCGCTGTCAGGGAGTGGAGGTATGCCGGTAAGCATCCTGAACTTGATCTTACAATACCAAATCACTGAACTATCATACAGGGCTCCGTGGCCAGCAAACAGGGCTCCGCGACGAAGAAGAATGCTTCACCGACTTCCTCGGGCAAACCAGTCAGCTCCGCACTGGCAAACCGCGCCATTTCCGAGGCTTTGGGTCTCCACATCCGTTCTGACATCGGAGAGCTCTCCCACTTCATCTGCCCCACTGCACGCTACGCTGGTGATCGGCTCTCGACTGACAGACTTCTCGCTCGCCACGAGATCACTACTCTCCGAAAAGTTGTCCGGGTACCATGGAAGCCGAGACTCTACGATCGTGCGACAGAGTCGAATTTCAGTGGCAACGCTGGCGGCGCAGGAGGTGATAGTGGTGCTGAGCCAACTCCGACTGGCAGCGTATCTAATGGCAGTGAGCAGCTGACTTAGAGTGCCGCTTCTTCGTCCTCTTTCTTCATCAGCGCAGCGGCAAGCAGGCGGCGACTGGGATCAAGGCTTCAGGAAGAAGAAGAGCTTCACAGAAGCACGGGGTTGAAGCTGAGTCCTGCATTGGGACGCTCTGAGGTGCAAAAGCATGGCAGAGCACGGGAACGGAAGACCGTTCTGGTATTATTGGTGCCGCTGGCGGGTCGCTTTCGAAAACTGGAGAGTTGCCAAGTCATCTTCACCAACCCTCTCGAGGTCGCAAAGATATCTGCGGTCCAGGGCGAGTCCATCCGTACCGGGGCTCACGAAGGCGAGCAGCTTGAGAAGCACGCCATCACCAAAAGTGAAGGTTACCTCGAATTCAGCAACCGGAGGAATGAGGCGATGGATGTGGAGAATGGCCTAGTCCGCGACGGCGTGACGAAGTGCGGAGACAGGTTGATTGGTGAAGATGAGCAAATCGCATAGAGACACGCACTTCCCTGTCGGAGGATGGCATGTCGGCGACACGTACTGTACGATCCAGAAAGTGTTTCACGTTTATCACATCACTTGTCAAATAACATAAATCGAGACACAAACTGCTGTTACTTGACTCCAGTGATGATGCCAACCATTCCTTTCGATGCATCGTGCTGCTACGAACGTCATCGTATCCGACCCATACTGCGTCAGTCTTGCCGCCATTCACGCCAAGCGGAAGAGGCACCTCGTCTTAATGCCTTACCGCGTACTCTGTTTGACCTCACTCGGGGGTTTCCAGATGCTCATGGATCAACGAACTCATCTCTGATACATCTGATCGTCTTCTGAGACATTTCCTCGTACATCACACTTTGCAACCGGCCTTTGTTGGCCCGCACTGACAAGCCTCTGCCGCTCTGCTACCACCCTACCACTGACGCAGTACACCCTATAAAGACATGCACAGACAATTAAACAGCTTAGATGGATTCGCTGAGCACCGGTGTCTCCAAGGACTTGTCAATCGGTCTCTTCAGAATTTGAATACCTGTTATCCATCTACTGCACATTGCATGGGAAGGATAGTATGACCCGATCTATCTTCCCTTCTCGCTGTTGTCTCGCGGTAGTTTTTCTGCCGAATAGAAAAAAGTCTTTATGAATATATACACATCTTCTTCATCGCATTCAAATGCGAATATGCTGCTGCCTTGAGGCGAAGTGATCTGTTTCCGCCGCTCTGTCCCTTTGTCCTCGTGCTTCCGGAAATGCAGTATGTCAAATGTAATGACTCCCTGTGGCTTCAAACATTACATGCATGTTGGTTTTTTTGGCCACTCTGGATGCTTTTATTCTCATCCTTGCTGCTGCAATCAATCAAAACCCTGTCCTTCTCTCGTACTACCTCTTCGACTGCCCGTCCATCTTAGTAATTGACAGGGCCGGGGTAACTGGCGTCCTTTGCGGGCTGGGTGCCCTCGTGGGTGCGGCCGAGCGGTTGTGCGCCATGTGTGCCTGAACCAAGTGGCCGGCTGCGAGTGCTGAGCAAAGCGAAAGCTCACCGGCCAGGACGCCAGCGGCAATGACACGGGCGAGTTGTTGTGCGTTGGCTCCAGGTGTGGTAGGATGTGCGCCTCGGACGCCGAGGAGATCGAGCATGGCGGCTTGGGGTTCGAGCACTGTGCCGCCACCGATTGTGCCGACTTCGATGGAAGGCATGGAAACAGAAATCTGGAGGTTTCCGTTCAAGCTGTGAAGAGGTATATGTCAGTATGTAGTTGGCTGAGTGTCAGATCCAGAACAGACTTACTTCTTCATGACAGTAATGCAATTACTACTTTCCACGTTCTGCGCCGGATCTTGACCAGTGGCCAAGAATATCGCGGTAACAATGTTTGCCGCGTGGGCATTGAAACCACCGATGCTACCCGCCATGGCAGAGCCGATCAAGTTCTTGCTGATGTTCAACTCAACAAGAGCGTCCACATTGGACTTGAGCACGGTTCGCACCACATCGCCTGGGATAATGGCTTCTGCAACGACAGATTTGCCTCGCCCGTCAATCCAATTGATCGCAGCAGGCTTCTTGTCCGTGCAAAAGTTGCCAGAGACGGAAATGATGGCCATGTCAGTGAACCCCGCTTCTGTCGACATGACGCTGAGTGCCTTCTCAACACCTTTTGAGATCATGTTCATGCCCATGGCGTCGCCAGTCGTCGTCTTGAAGCGAACGTAGACGTATGTGCCAGCGATCGAAGTCTTGAGAGATTGCAAGCGAGCGAATCGTGACGTTGAGTTAAACGCATCTTTCATCACCTTTTGTCCCTCTGCGCTGTCGAGCCAGACCTTGGCCGCTGCTGCTCGTGCAAGTGTTTCAAATCCAATGCAAGGGCCTCGTGTCATGCCATCGCCAGTGAGAACAGTCACAGCACCGCCGCCTGCGTTGATAGCCTTTGCACCTCTGCTCGTACTGGCGACCAGCACGCCTTCAGTGGTAGCCATGGGTAGGAAATAGCTCTTGCCATCGATAGTGATAGGGCCAGCAACACCAAGAGGCAGAGGCAGGTATCCAACAACATTCTCGCAGCATGCGCCATGAACGCGATCGTAGTCAAAGTTCTCGTATGGCAGTTTAGACTTCTCCAGTTTCGATGTCAGGTCAGCAGTCGCCGGCGTACGCGAAATCAGTCCTCGCCGAATCTTAACAGCACGGGTCTTGTCGCCTAGGGTCTTCTCCAATGCGTAACCAGGAATCTTACCACGAACAGCAAGGTCGACAAGCTCAGCGTCGTCCAATTGAGGCGCCTGCTTGGCGGCAACCAAAGCTTCGCATTCCTCACGTGTGCGCTTCCGTGATCCATCGAGTGCTTCTGGCGCAACGGGTGGAGGAACGTCCTCGGCGGGCTGCGTCTTGATCGGTGGGATTGCATGACCGTTAGTCTTGGGCGCGTCAGCGGAGGTGGCCATCTGTCCTGCGGCCTCGTCATGGCCAGGCTCCTTGATAGTCCATCGAGCAGCGTTGAACAGGTACCCATTGAGCACCAAGCTGATTGCAAGAAGCGAGATGATCCACTTGCTCAGGACAGGGTCCTCGAAGCTCTTCAACAAGCTCTCAACCACTCTACCGCCAAGAGCATGAAACAGACCTTGTTGCAGATCGCCGTTCAGGTTCGTCCAGTCTGCGTCGCCAGGCGAAGCGTAGTGCAACGAAGGATATTGTAGCTCGTATTTGATCGGATTGAATACCGTGACACTCAGCGGCTGCTTGCCCTTAGATGCCTGCTGGTACAGAAAGTCGAGACCGGTTCCTGCGACCTTGAATGGATCCAGAGGAGGCGAAGTCACCACGCTGGAGAGGCCGGCGGTAGAGACCGGAGTGTTGTGACCATGTCCGCGGAAAGGCATAGTGCAGAGGTTGGCAACATTGATCACGATGAAGCCAGTAACCATGAGCACCTTGAAGCGAGGAATGCTGCTGTCACGAGCTCTCCTGCCAAAGATGTTGATCCAGTTGTTGCCAACCTCGCCAACGCTATCGCCAGTCGGCCACTCGTTGCTCGATGCCACCTTCTCGGCGACCCTGCGGCTTACGCCATCTTCTTCCAATGCCTTGCGGAGTGTGACATGGCGTTTGATGCGGTTAATTTCCAGTTTGATGGTCAGAATCGACGTGTAGAAGGTGAACAGCAGAACGCAGTCGAAGAAAAGTGTCCAAGCTGCAAGGAAGCAAAATTGTCGTAGCCCACCTTGGATACCAGAAGCGGCACCGGCGCAGAGGATCGCAATCTCGATGGCGTAGTCGCGAACGATCTCGCAGCCGCGGTCTCGAACTGCCTGTTGAACAGCGTTCTGAATGGCAAGACCTTCGCCATTTCCGTTGCCGTTCTTGGCTTGCACAGAGGCAGACAGGACAGCCTGGGTAAGCATAATGGGCTTCTCGAATCCCACAGTAACAACCAGGAATGGGATACCCTCGGACAACAGCACGACGTTCTCGGGAACGCCGAGTTTGAGAGTGACCAGCAAGCCAAACAAGAATGCGAATGCGGAGGAGAAAAGTGTGGTGGTTCCAAGCCAGAAGTTCGAGCCCAATCGTCGCATGCTCAAGAATAGACTGATGAAGGTCAGATACATGGAGATGTATCCGAGCGCCATGATGATAATATCCAGAGTCTCCGCATTCTTGAGCAAGTCCAGGAAAGCGTTCCACGAGTTCTGCGCCCACTCAGCCATGCCGCCGCCTGACGCCGTCGATGTCTTGGACACTGCCATGAGCCACTTCTTTTGCTCGCCTTCATCATCGCTAGTCGCATCCGGATCGACTCCCCAGCCGCCCTCCGAAGCAATCTCTTTGATATTCTCCAGGAATGGCGCAGCTTGCTCGAGCGGGAGGGAGAAAGCCAGTGTGCTATCCGAGCCAGACAGGATGTTCGCGCTCGATGGCACCATGTCGAGATCAACGCCTTCCACATCGAAGTCCTGCGGCGGAGGCACAGCATTTGGCGAGTTATTGCCCGCGTCCAGGAAATCCAATGTGATCAAAGCAAGCTCTTTCTCGCCCGCGCGAAATGTCTTCTTGCTCCCATTCTCCTCCAATTGCCATTTCCACGCTGTGTCCTGTCCCAAATGCAATCTTCTGCTTCCTACCGAGAGCGCATCGAAGTCCACCTTATTCACTGCAGCCTGTGGTCGGAAGAAACCTGTCTCGAGCAGATTGACATAAAATGCGCTGCCCAGCACCGCCACTAAGGCGATTGTTCGGATGGGATGTGTGCATGCCTTCAGCGACACTGTTTGCAGGTATGGTGTGATTGCGGCATTGTATTTGCCTGGTTTGTTCGGGTCGGTAATATCGTGATTCCTACGCCAACGCGTAGGTATTAAGTTCCCGAGCATGTTGAAGCGGTGTTGCGTGGGAGCCGCAATGCTGCCAACACGCTCAGCAGGCAAGGAGCTCTGCTACGTTTCGTTTCGCGACAAGGTGGGAAGCTGGGCGGGAGGAGGGTATACGTATGGTGCGAGTTGCAATATGCTCCGAGCTTCGGGGGCGTGGAGCGGCGGTTGAATGACGGTGGTTCAGGTGTCGAGTCGAGGATTCGTCCCAATGGCTGTCCACAAAGGTGGTAAGTATTGTTCCTGCCGACCAACGAGGTTCAAGTCTCAAGAGGCAGCCACAAGTCCCATTGCTCTTGTCCCTCCTCTCTGCTCTTTCTCCTGCTCACAATTGCCTTGTTTTGGACAATCGCTCGTTATCGTGGGGGTGTTTGGCAGTTTTCTTGAATTTGCGACCAATGGCTGTCCCTGTACGACGATTGGCCACAAAAGATTATCGAACCACCTTTTGCCCCAAAATAAAAAACTGATGCTGTCTGCAGAATCCCTGTCGTCGCACACAGGCGCAAAACCCAGCAATCACGCTCGCGGCTGTTCGACGTCACCAGTCGTGCCTTGCTTCGCTGTCGTGGTGGCGAGTTGATCGCAGGACAAAGAGAAATGAGACTGCCAACTTCGCAAAGTAGGAGCCAGTGGCTCTAGGTGGAAAAGGGTCTGTCCGCCGTTCCCCCTCAACACTTTCCACGCCTAGTTTCACGCGCTATCGCCCTTCAAGCAGCGGTCAACGCAGCTTGGGCCACGCCAAACACAGACGCGATTTTCCCTTTGCCAGACCGCCTGTCGGCCCAAGAATCTTTAGCCCAAATTCGGTCGTCCTTTGGGTCGAGGCAAAAAGGAGCTGTTGGAGGACCGCCGCGCCAATCAGGATTCGCGAGCTCGCTGGCGACCTATCGCGGCTGCACTCCGCAAAAGTCAGATTCTGGGAATTTGTGGAGCGGAGGTTTCGTGGTAAAATGAGGCACTCGGTCGGTGAGGGAGTTGAGGAATTTCGCGATCTGGGGTGAATGAAATGTTGATCGGATGAAGGATCAAGGTGACAGTCTGCTCATCAGTTCACATGTGCATCCAGGTACACACGTACTGCTGTCGCGATGATGTGAGCAGGGAAGCTATTGTGGCGCTCTGGACATCACGAATGGCGCAGCAGAGCAATCGAAATCTTGGCCGACTCGTACGATGTGAGGCTTGTACTATCTTGCGCGATTGTGATTGAACATTCTCTGCACATCATAAGTAGAACACGTGGGGTGGTCAGTCTGATTTTGTACAGCTGCGCAGGGCCACGCAATCCGTGGCGGTGACATAGGCAGCACAATTGTTTGCTTGCTGGGACTTTGGCGTCACATGGGTACAAGTGGCTGTGCCATCTGTGAGATGTGTTCCTACGCGATGGGTCCACGACGAGATATGGATCTGCGTACCTGCGCACACGAAGCGGAAGTGACCTTCCGGCATGTGTTCCACAAACATTTTCAATGCGACGGGCGCTCACGTGTTGGATGAAATGAGTCGGGAGGTGGACGACGTGCGTAATCCGAGTGCATCTCAGGTCAGCATTCTGCGTTGTCTATCTGCTCTACAGCTAGCTGCGATCCTCCACTAGGCGCACGCAAGTTTGATAGCACCTCTCAGAGCACCTGCAAGCCACGCGGTGATGCAAAGGAAATGTGCGTGAAGAAGATGTGGGCACGTTTCGTGCTTGCGACGCAGGTCTTGATGCAAACAGCTGACGAACTTTCGCAGGCTTCGTTCAGCGAGCAGAAGGAGTGCTCTTCCGGCAAGGCTGCTGCTTTGGACCGAGCATCATCTGGAACGCTGTCACCCGCGCCAGAGGATGCTTGTGGTTCATGCCATTTCGCGATATCGTTAACAGATTAGTGGGATACATGCCGGGACTAGGTCCAGTCATTGTTCCTACAGTCACGCGGCAGAGCTCGTGAGCGTAGCCGAATGTCCTTATGAATAGCTCCTGGGATATGCAGCAAGACGAGGGCAGCGGGACTCAGTCTGCCCTCTGTTCTTTCACCTTGTCCTTCAATGGCACATCGCCATTCGTGATTCGCTCGATAAATTGCGGATCGGGATCGTACAACAGAACATGAAAATGCTCGACCGAATGTATACTTTTCAGACTCGCCCAGTTGAGGAACCAGATCACGTCCTCTGTGCCAAACGTCTTATCAACAAAATGTTGAATCATGGCCCGAGTCTCTGGAGACAAGTCACCGATTTCCGACGTAGGATCAGGTGGGAGTGAGAATTTGGTCCAAACTACAAGGTGGACGCAACGTGTATCGATGCCGTAAGGCCAATCATTGTAGAGGATCATGTAGTCGTCTGGAGGATGTGGGCTTGATTTAGCGAGTTGGTAAAGCTGCCGGAGAGCGAGCGAGTGCTTACCTGGATTTGAAAAGGGCGGACCAGAAGGCGTGAGATTCGTCCACCCAAGCCGCTCCTTCATCACAAACTCCATGACGCTGCCATACCTCTCGACAAGCTGATGGCAGTACTCCCGGTACAGGCGTAACTCGCTCGGCACTCTCTGGAACAAGTCCAGACGATTGTTCTTCACGAACGAGCAAACATCTTCCCACGATTGACGTCGATATAGTGCATCCGGTGTACTGAGGATGCCTTGATCCTTGGCATTCTCGAGAGCGTATTGCAGGTAGACCGGACACTCTCGGGTATGCTGGGATGGCGGCACGTTGACGTTCCAAAACGCGAGTTGTCGTTGTGGTGTATCGACTCGCGATTCAGGTCCTGAGCTTGTTGAAGTTGATTGCTTCGTTCCAGCGACTCGTGTATATTCTGTACTTGTTCTTCTGTCGACGTCGAGAATCGCAGCAGCATCTTGCTGTCCACCGGCCATGACGCGGTGGTACGCGTATGACAATTACGGTAAATCGGGTGTCCCGGGCTCGAAGGATTCCAGAATAGATGTGATCGTGACTGTGCCTATGACAGTCAGCAATACGTGCCTCTGGTCTGTTTCCAGGCGGTGAGGATCACAGGTGTTGCTACGAACAAGTGAATAGTTGTACAAGCAACGGATCACTGCCCACGATATACTGACACGACCTGCACTCTTCAGCGGAAGTAGATCTCAGGATCGCGAAAAGCTCGCGTCAGGCGGCGGCACAGGCTCTTCCCTGGTCGTCGGTTGATTGCGAAATCCAGACTCTTGCAAGGATGAGCAGTGCCCAGAACTAGCCTGCGCGCCCCAGCAAATTTTGCAGGCCACGCGATTCTTGATCGGTTTCATGCGAATAACGAGCAGCGCGTGTGGGCAACGCTGGGCATGCTGCGCCGCGTGGACTTGGGAAATGTCCTGGACTCCTGGACAATCTGTGAATGGGAGATCGCGATTTTGCTTCGCGGCTCAACCGACGACGGCATGCGGCGCTAACGCCTTTCTCCCGCTGTTCCTGCAGATCGTGTGGCGCCTTGGGCGGAGCGCGAGGCCTGAGTGGCCGGAGGGTGGGCCCAAGAGGGCATGGTGTGCTCGAAGCGCCGTTGCTCTTGTGGCCGCCGCCAAACATCCGCCGCAAAGGGGCACCGACCACCACCACCCTTCCGCCGCCCGACGCCCCGGGCGCTTGCGACGCCCTTCTCCTACGTACAGTACAGTACGACACTGCCTGCAGCAGCAGCACTTCACACATCCGGGTCGTGCACGAGAACGAATGGCTGGGTGACGGCGACGATATTGCTGCACACTCCCGCACAGCCTGTCCCTACGATTTCTCCCAGATCACGCGGGGCGTTGACCCATCTCCACACTGCTCGACGTAAGCGCGGCTGGCTCGCACTGGAACTGCAACAAAGAAGAAGAATAAACCAAAGACCGGCTGACACACGCCGCTGCTCCTGAGCAAAGGCACTCGATATACACACTCCGAAACGGGACTTCGAGATTTTGATCCCAGGGAAGCCCCTTGCATCCACGACCGGGTCTAATTCCCGGCGAACACCTGCTCGCAACTGCAAGTGCGCCCACCGCGCAACACCGTCCCAGTGCTGCACACGATTCATCGGGCAGTGGTGTTGGGCAGTGCAGCGTCCTTCCTCCCTCGAGACTCGGAAGTCTATTCCCACCCATCGCCCACTGCATGGTCGACAGCCGCGACTGCTACTCCACCACCTCCCCTGAGCCGCGGCTCTGCACACTCTCTCCTTCCTTCCGCCCACGATGCAGCGCCCGCCCATGTCACCGCTCTCGATGAGCAGCAACGACTCGTCCTTCGTCGGCCAGTATAGCAGCCTTGGTGCAACGACATTGGGGAATCCCAGCGACGGGCCTTATGGTAGCGGAGGACCCTATGGCGCGGCCCGACCTCTGCAGTCCTCGCCACCTTCTTCGCAACATCCGAGCAGCTCGACCGACGTGTCGCGTCCCTCCGCGAGCGGCTCGAGCATGAGACCGCCCTCTTCTGCGAGCTCCGTAGGAATGTCCAATGATGGGCGCATGGGTCTCCCGAGGCCGCCGAATCGAGACAGCAGCAGGAGTCAGATAGCACCGGGCAGCGAAGAGGCATTGGCGAGACACTATGGTGCACTCAAGGCGTACTTGGCCGACAGTCTGCAGGACGAAAAGGGCAACGTGAGACCGAATAGAGCGCGGGACAAGCTATTGCGACTGAGTGTCACGCAATTCATGGAGCTCAGTACCGATGTCTACGACGAGCTGGTTCGAAGGGAAGATGAAAGGCTACAACGCGTGGAGAACGTGCCTAGGTTCCTGCTGCCGAAGCAGAATTTCCACCCGAAACGGAACCAGGCGCGACAGAAGCTCAGCACGCTACCTCCGGAACGCTTCCGCCAGCTCGCGACTGATGTATTCTACGAGCTTGAACGACGCATACCGAGATTCGTTGGCGGAGACATTTCACGCCCAATGAGCGGCGCTAGCGACGTCAGCAGTCGAAGTCGGGCACCCACAATCAATGGGATGCGGCCGCCAGGACCCGGCTACGGAATGGGCATGGGCGGCCCTCCACCGCCGAGAGGCGCTTCTCAAGGAGCGCCGTATATTGCGGGTCCCAATGGCCCAATGGCACCCGGCCAGCGCAGACCGAGTGAAGCAGCGTCCTTGGGACGGCCTTTGCCCAAGCAGTTCGCAAGCAATACGATTGTGCCCAATAAGAGCACAATGGTGGAAGACGACGATATGGACGATGACGAGTTCGGACTGGATCATGTCTCCCCAGGCATCAGCGATCGTTATAGCAAGGCGACGAGCGCGGAAGACAGAGATCGCATGAAAGCTCAAGCAGAGGAGATTGCAGAACTGAAAGAGAAATTGGAAGCGCTCGAGAGCAAGTTGGCCATCAAGGACGAAGAGTTGGCGAAGACTGCAGACATAGAGGCCGAGCGCGGCGAATGGGCCACGGCACGAGTAGGACTGGAGCAGAAACACGCCGAGGCGCAAACTCTCAACGATGCGCTCCAGCAGGAAATCTCTGAGCTGAAGTCGAGATCCCGGGACGACGACGAGATTCGCGATCAACATGATCGCAATCTGCAGGACTTTCAAGAGCAGATTGAAGATCTCCAGGAACAGCTCGCAGCCAAGAGTGACGAGAACGGAAAGCTTCAACTCCAGCTACGAGAGGGTGCTGAAGATACGGCAGCATTACACCAGCTGCAGGTGGAGCTTGACGAACTTCGACACCAATTGTCGAACAACAGAAGCCAGCTGAGCTCCGCCGAGCACGAGAAGCAAATGGCTGAAATGCAAGAAGAGCTCCGTAAACAACAGAAACTCAACCAGGAAGTCCAGGACCAAGCCATGGTTTACTTGAGGGAAATGCGCGAGCTCAGCAGACAGCACGACGAGGCTGTCGAGCAAGAAGAGAAGATGGCTGCACAGATCGCGCAACTGCAGAAGGACAACGAGAGCTGGAGGCAACGATATGCCAAGGTCAAGGCCCAGAACAAACACCTCCGCGCTTCGACAATGGGGCTCGGTCTAAATGCGGGTCTCGATACAGGCAGTCTGGTTCGTCAAGAAGGTCTCATCTCGGAAGGCGGTCTGGTCCGCGATACGGATGTCGCAAGCTTCCAGTTGGCGGTAGATGAGCTGCTCAAGGTGGCACGTCAGCACAGCACCGACGACATGCTGGAAAGTGTCAAGCAGGTCGTGGTCAGCATCCAGGCCATAACTTCTGCTGTGCGTGATGAAGGCTATCCTTCTCCCGCGCCTTCACCACTCTCTCCAGGATCCAGCGCACCGAGTCTTAGCGTTGGCAAACTCAAGGCCAGAGTCAATGGCACAGCGAACAGTCTCATTACTGCTACGAAACAACACGCTGCAGCGCATGGCCTCTCGCCTGTTGCACTGCTGGATGCCGCGGCGAGCAATTGTACCGCTGCCGTGGTGGAGCTCATAAAATCTGTCCGCATTCGACCTTCGTCTAAGAGTGAGTTCCAGGATCTGGATGCCGTGGACGAGCTGAACTCCTTCTACGACGATGGGGCGTCGCCAGTCGATGGCAAAAGCCTGACGATTCCCGTGCCACAGTTCGGACCTCGAGGCGATTCTGCACAACCTGCACAGACCGAGGGCACTCCGACTGGCAAGAAAGGCAATGGAGGCTGGTTTGGTTGGGCCGGAAAATGGGGCGACGGCACCACTGACGACCACCCTCCACAGGTCGACAGCAAAGCTCCATCGGCAAATGGCGGGCCACATCCACCCACAGCAAATGGTCACGCACACAAGGCCTCTATTGCCAGTAGTGGGAGCGATTACGATCCGTACCGGTAGTCTCGGTATCCGGCCAACTTTGGCTACCCGACTGCAAGGAGGAAGGAGAAAGAGAAAGGATGAGCGAATCTCTTTCTCCATGCCCTTCCCTGGAAGCATAATGTTTATTGCGTAACATCTTTTGGAGGTCTCTACATTTTCCTGTTTTACTTACGGCGTTGGCCACACATGGGGAATCGGATTGCAACAACGCGGCCCACGTTTTGGAGGGCCGAACTGCTCACGCATATTTCTATCGACGACCTTGTGCGACAAACGCACTTCACACCGCTTGTCTTTACATGGACTTCTCGGATCGTCTCTTATTTCGAATGGATGCTGCTTATGAGTAGCTGGGTGATGGGTTTCGCTTCGAGTCTCATACTAGATGAGGAAAAGAAAATCCTTTGGATACAGACCGGGATGGATATCTACGACAAGAGGCGAGAGTCACACTGATATGGCGATTACGGTTGATCTTGAAAGTAGGATTGCAAAATCGGGAGCGGGAAATCTTAATATGTAAAGACTTAGTGTCTCTTGTATTTTACATATTATCTGGTATGAAGTGGACGTGGAAATGTTCATCTGTTCGAACGCTATCTCAAACCGTGGTATGTTGAGGTTGAAGTGTGTTGGAGGAGAGGGTTTAAAGTGTGAGTGATTCATAACGTCGTCTTGGTCATTATCAGACC
The DNA here is from genome assembly GCA_029490675.1 of Cercospora nicotianae. NCBI lineage: Eukaryota > Fungi > Ascomycota > Dothideomycetes > Mycosphaerellales > Mycosphaerellaceae > Cercospora > Cercospora nicotianae. The sequence goes on along the minus strand of JANQAT010000007.1, from coordinate 2,732,342 downwards.
TATCTGATGATACAGTTCTGCCAGCGAAATCATCGCCGCCACGTACTACTACCTTCCAAAGAACTTCAATTCGACAGGCCTCAAGACCAAATAGGACGCAGCAGCAAAAGCAAAGCCCAGCTCGAAACCAACATCTCCACCATACGGCGCCTCGCCCGCATGCAATGCAATAGGGCCTACGAACCACGTCTGACTCATTCCCGTTACCATACCAGCGACTCCACAAGCAAAAGCTGCCACAGCCGCGAACCTCGGCGGCAACTTCTCCGGACGATCGTAGAATTCAGGAACGTAACCTCCAAATCCTCGCTTGAAGACAAAATGCTCCGTCAACGAAATGCCTTCGTAGATGGCGAGCCAGTATCCGATGAAATTCATGAAATTCTCCAACACGGTTTCGAAGTGGCTGTACCCCGGGATGGCGATTGCAATGTACACGCCAGTTCCGACGCCCGTCCAGATGAAGCGTGGGACGCGCTGGGCGTAGCGTGATAGTACTTGGACTGTGAGCGCGACGGAGTAGATGTTTGGACAATTGTTGGCAATGATCGATAATGCGAGGATTACGAGGCAGAATTTGCCAAAGGTGCCTGTGTGGAAGATTAGAACTGCACCGAGAAGACCGCCAGTTCCTGAGGTTTCGTAGCCGGATGCGTAGCGGTTGTCGCCGTTGTTGAGGGATGTTGCGCTCATGATGGCGATTGCGAGGAGTTCTGTGAAGAGAAGGGGGACGATCAGACCGAGCCAGGTCCAGAAGAAGACTTTGCGGCGGGATTGAGTTGAAGGCTGGTAGACGGTGTAGTCTGCTGCGTAAGATGTCCAACCTGTTGCGAAGCCATAGACTGTCGCGCCAAAGGAGAGGACGTTGCCCATCTCGGATTTGCCGGTCTCCCAAGGGATGTCGACAAAGTCGCCGCTGTGCGCGAAGAGTCCGAGAACAATGAGAAAGATGATTGTTGCAGGAATCCAGGAGTAGAACTCGTAAGCGTGAACGACCTTGTAGCCGAACGTACACACTATGAAAGTGCAGAATGCAATGATGAGGATTCCAGCGAAGCCGGGAACAGAGGGATTGACCGTGTTGATGAGTTGCGCTCCGACGATCGAGTTGACTGAGGACCACCCTATGCATGCGAGCACGTTGAACACGGCGATGAGCTTGACGCCCCACCAGCCGAACCAGAATCTCGAAAGCACCATTTGTCGGAGACCAAATTTCGGTCCAAACGTGGAGAAGAAGCACACTGGAGTGATGCCAATAAGGTTGAAGAAGATGCAAACAAGCATTGCATCTGCAACTCCAAGAAAGAACAACGACTTGGCCAGGATTCCAATTGCGAAAGACGAGACAACCATATTTGCCGATAGCCACTGTAGCACAATCGTCAGACACCGGTCCTCCCTCATCGTCCATTGAGGGCATGTTCTCGAAGAATCACGGTATGCATACCATCGTCGAGATATTCAACAATGCCTTGAAACCATCGTCCGTTCGTTCATCCTCGGGCACTCGTTCGATACCGCGTTGTTCGACGTTCAACTTTCCTGCGAAGCGCTGCACTTTCGCATACCAGCCGTTGCCATATTCAAAGCTTTCGCCAGGCACAGCTCCGTCCTCGTATTGATTGCTCGGTCTCTTCTGCGCGCTGCTGTGCGAACTGCCTGTTCCAACGATGCCTCCTGTTTTCTCCACATCTTGATCGTATTGGTATGCCATTTTGCTAGCACATTCAAAACGTCGGCCAAGTAAATGGTGAGTTGAGAATGTGTAGCTGCAGCTTCGGGTGGTCCGGCTTCACGAAGAAGTTTACTCCGGCCTGGCAAGCAAATGCCAGCAAAAAATTCTGGGATCCCACAAGATGGATGAAGCTTGAGGAGAGAAAGAGGGAACAGAGTAAACACCGGATCGAGGTGCGTCAGATACTTCAACCTGGCGCATCTGCACGCGCGACAGATGTTCGGCGCCACATATCGCCGAGTATCTTCCCGTATCAGTTCCTTGAGCCCACTTCTGATAACGAATGTGCGGCAGACACCTCTCCACGCTCTCTCCCAGAGATCTGAATTATACAAACTTCAAGAGACGGGCCACTGACGAAGGAAATAATGACTGTCTCGGACAGCAATACAAGCGGTCTGAATCATGCGATTTGAGAATTCATCAATATTGGACTGTTGCTTTGTTCACCTGAGTAGTCAAGCCTTGCTTGGAAGTCTTGGCTTCGAGCTTTAGTTCGAGTACTGTAGATCTGCCCGCGTGCGCGCCACGCTGTGTCGGCTCGCGTGTTGAGTTCGGTCTTTGAGAACCAGGACACGCGGCCAAGATAAGAAAGCGGACCAATGATATCAGTCCAATTGCGAGAAATCTCGTCCGAACAGTGTGGGCACATGGGCTTCGGCTTGACCTGATGTGGGGTCTTGTCCGATTCACTAACGCCGACTTTGCCGGGGCCTCCAAACCTCAGGCAACATTCGCACTGAGCAGGGGTGACACTTGCTGCAAGAGGAAACAAGGCACTTCTCGACCTCCGAGCGATCAGTGACTTGCATTCGGATTCAAGCTTCCCGCCGCCCTCCCCAATCTCGCTATCGGAGGTGGCCGCGCACTGGCTGTATGCACATCAGCTGGCATGGCGAAGTCCTCAGAGTCGTATTCTTCCAGGCGCAGAGCGACAAGCGCTGTGAAATGACAGGCGGCGAAGCACTTTGGCCATTGAGTGCCTTGTTCACGAGATCTTATTGATCAGTACCTGGTTCTAACGCCTCCTCGCAAGCCTTCTTTCCAAAGGCAGCAGACGCTCTTATCTTCACACCACTTCTGAACCATCCAAGGTTTTAGTGGCTCTCGTACAAGTTCATATTCGTCTTCCGTAGGCGTAGTATCGTCCTTATCGAAGGCATGCTGATCCTGCTTCTTTTTGCGCCCTTTGAGTTTTGGTTTCGGCTTCAATCTTCTGCTCTCGACTCGGACCCCTCTGTCGTTCAGCCAGGCCGTCAGGTCTTCCAAGACAATCGGATCGTAGAGCAATATCTTCTCGTACCACGTCGGATGTGCGAGATCGGTACTTGGTGCGGTAGACGTGATAGTTGCTGTGATTTGAGGAAAAAGCTCGGGCATAACGTTCGTCCACGAAGCATCCTCTGGCTTCAGCTTTGACCAAACTGTTGCTGCACTATCGGTGTCCTTCGGCTCCGATACTTTTGACTTTGCTCGTGCAATCACCGAAGGGGAAGCGACCGCTTTCAGATCCAGAGGCCGCACGGTTGGTGGGCTGGACGTAGCTCGCCGCCGAGGTGGGGAAGGCGTAATCGGGGCGTCGGGGTCTGAGATCTCATCTATATTGACAAAATCCGAACTGCAGATAGGTTGCGACGCTGAGAACGTCTTTTTCTGCTTAGCCTGGCCGGGTGTGACTCTGGTTGCCGTGTCCAATCCTCGCTTAGGCAATCTTTGAACGCCTTCATCCTTTCCTGTGTCCTTTCGAGGCCTACCACGTGGCTTTTTGTGCACTGGATCCCGAGTTGTCGATGCCAGTCCAGTATGGAGAAGGGCTCTACGCGGTGAGGTATTGATGTCTAGTGCTTGCAGAGCTGTCCGGTCCCGAAAGGGCGAGGTTGCTGCTCGCTTGAGCTGGGGTGGAAACCTCAGGATTGGCGCTTCTGTCGTGAGTCCTTGTTTGGGGCGTGAAGACTCTGGACTAGAGCCAAGCACCTTCCAATCATCGGACCCAGGCGCTTGATCAACGGAGGCCGATGGTTCATTGATATCTGTACACGTAGCATTCAGCCCAAGCTTGTGCTTCGATCGCTCGTCCACCCCATGTGCTATGCCCAGAGAATCAATGGGCGATGTGCAGCACAAATCGACAAGGTCATGCTGCCTCTCGCTTGTTTCGCTTCCATCGACTGAACCGGTCGTCTGCAGTAACGTTGGGTTATTGTGTCCAGTCGATTCCATGTCGGCTTCGAGGCTGGTGGCCAAGCGAGCTCCCGCCACTATTTTCGAATCAGATATCTCACGTGTCCTGGCTGACCGTGCCTCTGCGGGCAGTAGGTCGTCCTCGAAGTTCCTTGCGGCGGAGCACCACAGATCGCGCATCGCTTGACCGCAAGACAAGGAGGTCCCGTGTGGCGCGGTTGGGACCCTGATGGAGCTTCTTCGCGAAGGACTCCCAACATTTCCTTCAGTTGCAGCTGTTTCTGATTCCTGCAGCGCGCGCTGCATTTGTCGAACGAATGTTGGCGAGTCCTCGGTGCCCAGCTGGCTCGATGTGCCAAATAGGAAATTCTGGCGTTCTTCCCCAAGTCGTGCTTGCTCGGGAGCATAAAGCTCGCCATACAAGTCATCCTCATTGAACCGGACTTTCACTTTCGCCTTTGACTTGACAGTTTTCTTTGGCTGATCCAATGGCGGGGCTCCACCTTCCAACTTCTTCGATCGTGGTTTGCGAGGCTTCTTCGACGACACAGCTGGCTGTTTCGCAGTATCTGCCGTAATTGTTGCAGCAAGGCCCGCATCGCCATGTCCGGTTGCCGCGAAAAAGGACGAGACTGTAGCCTGCCCAGCTTGCGGTATATCCTCAGGTCGGTAGGCTTTGGTGGCGAGCTCGGTAATCGTCTGTGCTTTCTTCTTGGACACCTTGCTTTTCTTTGTCTTCTCCGCAGGGGCATCTTTCACAACTTCGCTATCTTTTCTGGCCCTTGGCGCGACTGTTGCCTCATCGGCGAGCTCGATCTTGCGCCTTTTGAGCAGGCTCTCTCCAGATGCAGTCCGCTGAGGGACAGGTAGATCTTTTCTGGAGTATGCAAGATCGCCCAGAATTGCAGTGAGCGAAGTAGCAGGTCCTTCGCGGCCTTCTACGTTCGTCAGTACCGGACTCGTCTCGCCCCCATGCGGCAGTGGCAAAGTGTCTTTCACTGGAGTCCAGCTGCGTCTGCGGCGGTGTGCTTGTGCTGGCTGATTAGCCGGTTCCTCAGACAATATTGGATCCGCGACTGGTACACCCAGTTCGATTGCCGAATCATCGGCAGCTATAGCAGGTTTGGCGAAATAAGTAGATTCACTACCAGTCATACCGTCCGTACGTTTATCAAGGCCAGGACCGGGGTCATCACTTGGCTGCACTGCCTTCTTGGGTTTCCTCGGTGCTCGCTTTGGCTTTTCTGTGGGTAACTTCTCGGTTTTGGGCTTTTCCAATTCAGGACGTCTGCGACCCTGTACCTGCGTAGCATCGAGGCCTGCGAATTGTGTCGAGGCAAGGTCATCCGAGTTCAGTACAAAAGATGCTGACTTGGCCAATGGCTTCCGCGATTGTCTACTGGGTGCGTCGCCGCCAGACTTTGATTTGGGGGCACGTTTAGCATGCGCTTTCTTTGCCGGCGCAGCAGTAGCCTCGGACGTCTTCGCAGAACGTTTGCGTGGCTGCTTGATCGTCTCAATTGAATCCAAACGCACGTCAGCCTTGTACTGCTCAGCAGATGCGCAGTCATCAGGCGCATTAGTATCCTTGTCCAGACCTTGCAATGGGGGCCTGGCCACTTCTCTCGCAAAAGGCAACTCGTGCGCATCCTCTTGGATACCGCCATCGAAGCTATACACGGAGAGCGAAATGCTAGGCGTCCTTGATCGTTGCTTGTATTGTTCTGTGCCAGATGCTGCAAGGCTGAAGGAACCTCTCGCAGGACTCGGGCCACTCTGTCGTTCTCTCGAGGGCCGTCGATGGACGAACGATTGTAATGGGCTCCTGGCTGCTACGCCACGAGGTGTCTTCGCGGACAACGCTCTCGCCTCCCCGAGACCTGTCGCGACCTTACCGACGCTGTCGGACACGCCTGGTCCATCGCGTGCCCGAGAAGCTATCTTGGCCTTGTTGGGTCTCGCCGATGTCGAGGTCTTGTCCAGAGCGGCATGATCTTGAAAGTAATTCGACTTTAGCAGACTCGCCGCGCTTTGAAAGCCCCTGCTATTGCCTGTCACATCATTCGTTCCCTTGGCCTTCTCCTGCAGACCAGCTGCTGACTTGGGGAAGAACGAGGACGGACTTGGCAGGCCGGGTGAGGAGGACTCGGTGGGGCGGGTTGGTTGGGGCGGCGTTTCGGAAGGGAGACGAAAGGGCGGCGGCGAGGACGAGGGGATGACTACGGGGCTCTGCGCCATCGTCTCGCTGACGAGACGAGCATGTGTGCGGCGGATGCAGCGGAGAGATAGCGTGGCGGCGACGGTGTTGTCGGTGCTTGCTGGGGTGTCGCGTACAGTGTGCCGCGTCCTTGCCACGTCCACTCGTGACAATGCCAATGTCAAATCTTGCCTCAGGCACCAACACCACCCAGTACCGACTCCACCCTCACTCTCACACCTGTTCATGCTACGGATGCATTCGATCATGCCTCGCAATTTCATCGCAGCGGCGTATGGTGAATTACAGGCGCTCACGTTCAGTTGCTCTCGTATCATGATCACCCGAGGAGTACTCGCCGGATGCACGAAACACCCAGCGAATGCGATGAATCTGGTCATCTTCGAAGGCTAATGGCGAAAGATGTTCGGGGTTATGCTTGGGCAACTACTGCAGAGCCACCGTGGCCTGAAGCATCCTTGAGCATTGAGTACAGCACAGGATCCCAATGAGGCTCGGAGTGTCATGCATAGTTCCCTATGCCCACAAATTTACCAGTGCTTGAGGCAGCTGATGAGGTCCTGCTATGTATCCTGCTGAAGACGATCCATGCCGTCGACCAGCAACTTTTCATGCCATGTTGGGGCTGGTCAAATCCCTGCTTTAAATCCTTCCAGAGTCCTTCCCCGGACGGCAGAAGTGCTTCACGGTCAGAAACGGTGGACTACTGCGGAGCAGTACGATAGGAACGATCGAGCTCAACATCGGCCTTGCATGGTCGCAATCATACGGTGCGCCTATGCACTTTCAAATGGAATGCACATGATGCTCCATAGCACTAGTATCCGCGCTCTTCGTGTTGTGGAAAGCCTTCTCTATGGATCAGCCAGTCACGTCTGTTCATTGACTCCCGTGCTGCGTAGCAGATATCTTGCTCTTTCTCTCAACGGCTGTACCTATTAGGTCGCCAATGTGATCGGGACTGAGAGACCTGTTGCTGGCGCGAAGATACCGAACAAATCTTGACATGTCGAAGGCCGGGCGATGGATGTGATGTCTGCGGACGTGAGGTGGTTGGTGAAAAAGAGACAGCGCATTTCAATGGCACCAAGGCACAGTACTGGTGCGAGGACTTTGACCGTCCAGGCCGCTTCACTCAAGTAACGCGAGATTGCAAATTCGAGAAAATGACGTGGACGAAAATCTGCACGGCAAAGGTCGACACCCAAGTTCGACGTTACCAAAGTCGAGTCGTCAGATTCAAATGGTGCATCGAAACTGCGGGTGATGACAAGGTGAACATTTGTAGTACCGGATCGAACCCAATAGCCGTTATGCCCAGCTATCGCGCATACTCGCATACTCTCAAGGCGTCGGCGACGTTCGATCCTCGCAGTAGTCGGACACTTTCTGACAACTTATTTTGCCTTGCAAAAGATAACATTGCTCCTAAAGATCTCTCCGATGGCGCCGCAGGGCGTCAAGTACTGCGCCGAAAGGCTGCGAACAGCGAAAATAATTTTGTTCGACCGCAAGCGCCATCACATAGTACCGACGACAACGATTCCGAAGCTTCTTGACCCATCTTTGATTACACATGGAGTGAGCCAGAGCTTTGCTCCAGATGTGTCGAGGGGCAAAAAGGAACTGAACAGCAACACATCATGGATCTTGTTTCGAAGCGTTGAAAAAATGGCAAAAAGTTGTCAAGGTTGGGCCGTTTGCTGCCGATAACACGTTAGTCTTCCTCCGGACTGTTCGATACTACATGAAGACAGTGTCGGTGGCAGCGACAGTGGCAGGCATCTATCCAAGTTAGGACCACGTGAAATGTCGAACGCAGTTGGCAATCGCTCTTTGCTCAGCAGCAGTTCTGAAACAGCTACCTCACCAGGGGGCGACAAAACGTGACTTGAACGCGCTTATAGCTTTGGGCCGGTGCTTGCAGCAAACTTTGGCCTTTGTGGTCGCCTGGGATTTGCAAGTGAAGGAGTGCGTCGTAGCCAGCGGGCTGCCAAACGGGGACGTCGCAAACATCCATGGATGTACCCTCCGCGCGCTGGCCTCGAACGGCAGTAGCACATCGATCAACGACTTCCATTCTAGATGACGACTGCAACAAGGAAGGCGAGTCGCGGTAAGCGCACTTTTCTATGGTGTCTCGTTGCCGCGAGTTTGGACAGACCGTACCAACAAGCACTGCAACCAGCGAGACCGAATTTGCGAATCGACAGCACACAGAGTGCGTCCAGCACTTCTCGATCGATCGATAAGCTTACGAAGGGATACCAATTTACAGCCCACTTTACGACTGCGACTATGAAATGCCTTTTAACATCGACCACAGCAGGGACCCATTCGATTCGTTACGACGCGACACGACTTCACTTACCGTGATGATGAACTTCGATTTTGGAAGAGATGGCCAGAAAGAGATGGACACATGGAGCAACCGTTGCTGGTATTCGCGATATCGTTCTGTGTACGGCTCGAGTACCGGACAACCAACGCACTCTAAACCTTCTCAGCCCGCACACTCTCCGAATGAACACTACCCAACCTCTTTGCGTTCATGTCAGTGTCCTGCGCGTCCGCCATCGTCAAACGCTTCTCAGCAGCTTCGTTAATCAACATATCAAGCTTCGACTCTCCAGGCTTGGTACGCCATGGCTTCGGTCCTCCAGGCGCAAACATTTCCTCAATCTCCTCGAGCGACTTGTTTGCCGTCTCCGGGTATGTGAAGAAGAACTGCAATGCAGCCAAAACACACATAGCGCCAAACACGATGAACATGCCCCATCGAATGTTGATGAAACCAGGTGGGATGTACAGGCCAAGGGCGAAGTTGAACAACCAGTTTCCGAGCGATGCGATACCCATACCTGTGGCACGAGTCTCCAGCGACCAAACCTCAGCGGCGTAAATCCAGCAGACTGGTGCGAGCGTAAGAGCGTAAATGATGATAAGGAGGTAGCAGAATGCAATGACCGTATGTGCCTTGGGGCCAGTGACACGAATCAGGACGTTGGGGTTGTTGTCGACACCTCCGGGAACGTATTCTGCAGAAGACAAGATACCGCCAACGACAAAGTGGCAGAAACCCATGGCCAGAGCACCGTAGGTGAGAAGTGGTCGACGGCCGGTCTTGTCGATGTAGAAAAACATAACTGTCGTGAACACGATGAAGAGCGCATACTGGACGCCGGAGGCGATTAGGTTGATGTTTCCAGTCAAGCCAGCCATCTGGAAGATGTACACAACATAGTACTGCGAGCATGTCAGTCGAGTATGGGAGCTTTCCATGGGCGCCGACTTACAGTCATGACATTGGCACCGCTGTTCTGCTGCCACATCTGAACAGTGAAACCAGCCAAAGTTCTCTTCCACATGCCATTGTAGACGAACTTCCTCCAGCCCTTCGCAGCAGCGCGTTCAGCAGCAAGAGTCGCCGTGATCTCTTCCCACTCGGCCACCACGAGCGGGTCATCTTTGTTGCCTCCTGCTTGAATCTTTGACAAGACATGAATAGCTTCTGCACCTCGATCCTTCTTGGCCAGCCAACGAGGACTCTCGGGCAGGAATGGCAGACCAGCTAGGAGGAAGACGCATGGGACGAATTGCATGCTCCAGGCGATGCGGAAAGAGGCGTCGCCGGGAATGAAGCTACAGCCATAGCCGATAAAGTACATGATGAGGATACCCCATTCTGCCAGGCATTCAAGGTCAGCCGTACAACTCATATCACATGTCCTCCATGCCGAACTTACCAATTGCCAGCTGCTGGATGATGATCAAGGAGCCACGCTTCTCCTTCCTTGCGATCTCGGCCAAGTACACTGGGACCTGCGAAGAGGTGATACCGACAGTGATACCGTTGATGACACGGCCTGCGACGAGCGATCCGAAGCCATTGGTGGCAGTCTGCACAGCTGTTCCAGCCAACCAGAACAGAGCAGCAACGAAAATGGCATTCTTTCTCCCAAGCCAGTCAGATATGGGACCAGCGATGATCGAGCCGACAACAGATCCAGCAGCGAGTGCAGATCCGATCGCCCCTTGTATGATTCCAGCGGGGTTGTCAAAGTAATCTTTGTACTGATTCGTTCCGATGATGGCACTGTGCTCTAGAGTCAGCATACTCCCAATGTTTGGAAGCCTTCGGATAGCTAACTGACCTCATAGATGAGATGTCAAAACCAAACAACATGCCACCTACCGTGGCCACGAAGGCCACGAAGTAGGTGTTGTATGTCTTTGGGATCTTCATCGTTGCAACACACCTCAATGGTGTATCCAAAGCTGTATTCACAGCAAGTCCCCACTACAACGATGTTCTAGCAGAGGCAAAAGCGGACCTGCATCCAAAGCACACGAGGAGAAGCAGCGTGGGTCGTGGGTAACTATATCTTATACCACACGAGGCGAAGATCAACCTCGTCAATGCCCGTTAGCAAAGCAAGGAGCTAATCAAAACAATCTATCGGCCCCAACAATGGGTCCATACCAGCTCCCCTTGCCGCACTCACATGCGCTGCCCATGTGCAGCTTGGTGGCGTGCGTTTTGCATCCCAGAAAGAGCTTATTCGACATGTTTGCACCAATTGCAATGCACTTCTCTAGTAAATCTTTTGGCTAAACCTGGTCTTGGACGTCGCATTGGCGATTCTGGGCGAGGAGAGCCAAGAAGTTAGGAATGGAGTTCCTCCACGAATGGAAGGTAACGCCCAGAAGCTAGAAATTGGACAAGCAAGTCGATCTTGGCCGATTTGGTTCGAACACCCTCCGCAGATGGTGGAACTTTCGAGGTTGCAGTGAAGACTGTGGAGGCTGCACGCATGGTCTGCAGGCCAAATCGATGTTCGGGAACCTTGATCGAGGACTACGCGGAGTCGCATAAAGAAGAGTACTCACTCTCAGTTCTGCTCAGATCAACAACCAGAATTTCTCAACTTTGGGATCACCGCGCTTCGCGCCGACACGTACCGGCTTCAAATCACAATTCTCGCTCGTCGTATCTGGGCATCCCAGCTTGGCTGGCTCAAGAGTCGCATTGGCATTGATATACCAAGATGTCCTCCACATCGTTCTCTGGGGTCCCGCGTGGAGTACCCGGCTCTCTTGGCTTTGCAACTCTGCGAAAGAGCCATTGCCGCTGGTGGAGAAATGTCTTCTAGCATTTGGATTGGAAGGATTCTTGGATGATATCTCGAAGGATCCGAACATGAAGTGATTTCACGGAGCCACTTTCGTGTTCTGTCTAGCGATAGGACTGCGCACAAGTCAGCTTGTCGAGGACCACGAGCAGACTCGACATCGTAGGCCTCAAGTGGAAGGCTGGAGTCTGGAATCCAAGGTCTCTGACCCACCAGCGTGGAGCAGATACTGCGGGTCGTTGCAGCTCACTGACAGATTGTTGCCCACAAACGCCCAGCGCCGGAGCTCAAAAGCCGAATCCGATGAATGCAGACTGAACGAGGCGACAGAGCTGGAAATGCAGTAGTACGTATTCATTTCTGCATATCTCATAAGTATAGACAAGACTGTACACTATTGTCTCATTTGTCATCTTCTTCGTCAAATTTCGTTCCAGAGGTTCTTGCTCAGATGGTATATCGGAATGTAGACTGCAAGTGTGGATGTTAGTATGAGGATTCACAAGTTTCTCGATTCAGCTGAAACACTTGCCTCTCCTTCCAGGATAACCTCGCCTCGGTCAGCCTTCTTGTTCTGAGCAATGAACCACGTGTCCAGGAGCCCGACAGTCACGATGATGATCAGGCAGGCCGTCATACAAGCCCATAGACCAGGCAGATATGCTGGCGCGTCTTGTGTGCGGAACACGAGCGAGCCTGCAATACCTCCAATACCACCGAATCCGACCAAAGTCGCAGAACAGAAAGCTCGCTTCCATTGGCCTCTGATGTTGTTTCCCTGGTAACTCATGCAGATAGGGATGTTTGCATTCGCGCCGGCACAGGTCAAGAAGACACCGAAATATCGGACTCCCAAGACCTTGGTCCAACCAATAAGGGCGAGGCCAATGATGCACAAGACGGCGTTAGCACAGAGGATAGGTCCACGCATCTTGTACTTGTCGCCTGCCCAGCCACAGATCAACATCACAATACCGGCAAAAGCGTAAGGTGGGGTGACAAGACATTGCGCCTCGCCCACAGAGAAGCCCATTCCATTGCGGAGGATGATGGGTAGGAAGTATGCGAGGGCGTACTGAATACAACATTAGTGACAGCTCGAAGAATGACTGGTGCTCGAACTCACGGTGATGGTGGTGAGACAGCAGAAGATCATTGCAAAGCCCCAGACCTTGGGATCAGAGGCAGGCTTGAGGAACTTGACCAGGTTGAAGGGTTCGGTCACAGTGTCTGCACGATCGGCTTCCACGCGGGCGATGACCCAGGCGACTTCACGCTCATTGAGGAAGTTCCAGCTCTTTTCCGGGTGATCGTCTGGGAAAGGCACAAGGAAGAACCAGCCAACGACGGCAATTATGACAGTGAGAATGCCTTCCATGATGAACTACGAAGAATGTCAGTAAAGCTCAGATGGCGAAGAAGACCGAGCACTGGGGACTTACAATCCATCTCCATCCATTGAGATCGGCCAAGCTATTTTCTTTGTCAGCGCCATCCTATGCAATCCGACTTGATGTTTACTTACCCTGCCATCTGCATCAACCCATAGGCCAAGATACCGGAAGCTGCCGAAGCGAACATGCCAATGAGGTAGAAGAATGAGTATCTCTTGCCCATTTCATCTGGCAACCATGGAGTCAATACACTACTCATGAAGCTGGAATCAGAGTATGAACTTACATCGCACGTACCACGTGCTCAGCAGATACACGCAAGCAGGGAAGAAGCCTGGATGAAGATTGTCAGACATGTAATTCGAAAATTGAGTCTTGGACACTGACCAGCTTCAAACAATCCTAACACGACTCGCAGACCTGCCAGAACATCCCAGGCTGGTGCGAAACCCATCCCGATCATGACACCTAACTGACAGTCAGCATTCATTCTAATATCTTCCTAGTCTCTGTCTCCGCAGGCGGTTTGCTCGCTCCCTCCCAAGAGCAGATGACACTTACATCCCCAAAGGAAACAGATAGCTCCCAGAAAATTCTTTGGCCCAATCTTTTTGCAAAGAACAGTCGCCGGTGGCTGGAAAAGGACATAGCTGATGAAGAACACTAGGGTGATAATAGACTATGCCGAAGTCAGATTCCTCATTCTCTTTCCCAATGGCATCGCCTCAACAACTTACATATCGAAATCCCACGAGAACCTGAAGCAATCACACAGCACAAACGTCAGCAAATAGTCCCTCTTCCCCGCAGTACGATGACTCCACTTCGACAACATACCAGATCCGTCGTCATGCCCGCAATAGCCGCCGCCGACAGATTCGTGCGATCCATCAAACTGACACAGTACATGACACCAACTGTGATGATGAGGCGGCGATCGATTCTGTGTATGATCTTTCTCTGCTCCTCAGGAGTGAATTCGCTCTCGATCTCTCGTAGTCGCGCATTTTTCTCGTTGATGATCTGTTGCTTCTCGTGGTCATCGCTGGGGGCATTTTCGAGCTGAATGCCGTAAAGGCCATCTTTCTCGTTGATGTGATTGCTATTGCTTGGGGACGAGGATGGGCGTTGCGTAGCCATGTTGGAACTGTACTGTGCCGGTGCACAAGAGCGCTTGATTTGGCCTTGAGTTGCTTCCAGCTAAAAGGTAGGTGGCTCAAGCTATGCTGCTGACAAAAGCTTCAGCTGCTCAAGATAGAGGTGAAGATAACAACCCCAAAAATGATAGAGAAACAGGCCGCGAGCGAAGCTGGAGAACAGGAAACAGGAAAATGGTGGGGAATCTACGAATCTTTGTGTATCCCGATTCCCAAATCTGTGATGCACAACAAGCCTCGGTGGAAACACCAGTTGAAAGGAGGAATGCCCAGAAAGTGAGACACTTCCCCAACAGATCCTGGTAAGATCCCCGTGCTTGGCTCGCTGGCCACGCGAGCGCAAGGCGTGCATAATAGGCGAGAGGACAAGTGCGAATGTGGCGCCGTAGGCTTGCTGACAGGCGGCGGCGGGCGGCTGGTGGGCGACAGCTGCACGCGAGAGGTGTAAGTGAGCTGCACGACAGCCCGCATCTGCTCGTGACTGCTACAATGATGACCGCGCAGGCAGAATGATCTGCCGCGCCTCGCTTGTGCACAATAAGCACCGTCTTAGCAGAACTTGGGGATTGGGGTCGACGAGAAACACGACTCAGCACACAGGGCTAAAAGAATGTGTGGAGATACGAATGAGGGGAATGGCGGAGAACCTGTCACCCTGCCCCTGCTCGCCAAGAACTACCCGACCCAAGGGCAATCACAGAACGAAAGAAGAAAGTGTGGACACGCCCATGTGGTGGTTGCGAAGCACGTTGCACTGCAGATTTGCCACGTGGAAACAGACTGCCAATCGATTTCCGGTTCCGAGAAATACGACATGATGCGATTCGACATCTGCTAGTCACAGTGATGCCCACTGAGGCGTTACATGATATCTATTGGCATGCCTGCGGGAATGGTTGAGGCTCTCGTCCACCTACTCATTTGGGAACACGATACAAACCGCCAAGATTCCCTTACGCAAGGAGAACTTGCCACAATAGGACACGAAGCACCCGGAGGCCCCCGGACACATCGTAGCATCGTAGATCCTCTGGGGTGCATACAGACGAATGTCCGTCAAGACCCGTCATGTCCTTCCTGCTTCCGCTGTCGACCACATGCATGCCAAGTAGCTACCGATCCCCAAACCCCTCCCCTACTGCCGTGCTACCATTCTCACACGTTCTAGACTCCCATTACATTCCTTCTGTGCTTTCATCAGTGACGATTCCATGCACATGGCAAAACATCGCAACGTCACAAGAAGCTCGAAAGTTTGCACTCTTATTTTTGCGCTTGAAGGAAGCTTGACTCACCGCAAGGCAAGCCGAGGCGTAAAGCGTACTTTGAGCAAGAGGCGTTCAAGCCACGAGACTTGGCAGAAAGCTAAACGGAGCTTGCGAGAGCCGCTCGCTCGGTCGGCCTTGAGCTCCCAAAGCGGCGGTTTCGGCATTGCTGTCGGGAGTCCAAACGAGGTATTGACAGAGAGATATGGGCCGATCAATCTGGAGCGAAGCGGATTTGGAGTGTGCGGAGTGTGGAGTGCTCAGGTGACAAGCACGATGAGCTTTGTCACTCGTGAAGCGCCTATTTTCTGTCCGAAGAAAGAAATTCCTTTTCTGACACTCCCAGCACATCTGCTAGTCACCTGCTGTGTGGCCATGGGAGACGTGGATAGTTTGTGTCCGTCTGGGACTCCTTGCAAAATATGTACAAGTGAGGATCACTTAGCTCTGATCCATCTCTATTCCTGTATCTGCAGTCGTGTAAGATCGAATAGATCAGCCACGAGGTTCTGTTCTCAATGCGCTCATGAATATTGCAAGCTCTCAAATATCACTCCCTTCAGTCCCATACGAGTCTCTGGACTTCCCAGAAGGCAATACGAGATCGTCAAGCTACAACATCATCAAATTGCCAATTGGTACGCCAAGACTCTCGAACCAGTATCGCCTCTTCACTCCAATGCCCCCGCCCGAGTCGCCTTTCCCGTTGCTAGCAGGAAGTCTCTGGAATTGCCCGTGATCGTTGAAGGTACCTTTCCCAGTAGCAACAAGATCGAGCAACGCAAGAGCGTCAAGCTCCTTTCCATCGTCAATAGCAGCGGCCCTGTTGCGCGGTATCGTTGGCACGGTTGTCCCGTCTAGCATGCACATTGCTATGGGGTGCGGGCGAACTATGCCAGAAGGTATGCGCTGAACCTGGTCGAGCAGAGGTCTGATCAGACCATGTTCACCCTGATGGCCGATATCGTTCTCGTTGGCAGTCAGCCCACTCACGACGATGACCAGCTGTAGTGCGTCGGGGGAGGGCACGAATGAGGGTATGTTGGCGAGCTTGTCGTTGAAGGAGCATCCACCTCGCATGACAACGAGAACCTGATACTGCCGGGCTACATTGATAGGCAGTCTGTTGTCGCACAGAGTGTCATCGAGGAAGAATACAGACTTTTGCGGCAAATTACCAAGGGTGGTAGTGATGACATCCACGTCCATCTCAGACTCTGGGGCGATTGCTCCTGGTCCCGTAGGTAGAATGGCGGGAATTGCGTACCTCAACACTGAAGGTACGCCGTTAGTCCTTGTATTTCCACGAAGCTTGTCGGACAGCTTGTAGTCAGAGCCAGATCCTGGGAGGAGCTTATTCAACATATTGTCAAGCTCATCCCACAGTGCATCTAGGGTGCCATTTTCTGATAGCTCCACGTCCATCGCGTCCCTGTCGTCAACCCAGGTCGGCACGTCGATAATGAGATCGATCATCTCCAGGTCCCGCTGTCTCGTAAAGTGAGGATCCGCAGGGCTGACATCTTTTAGTGCCGTACTCGTCAATAGCACTCTTTCATCTTTGCCAAGAGCGAAGTTGCCAATGGTGTTGATCCGATACTCGTCACCCATGATGCTCTCTACCAGCACGCCATGACCATCAGGTAGCAGCACACTCCTTGGCTGCTGGACCATGCCAATGCGCATGTTGGAGAGGGAGTTGATGAGGACTCCGACTTCGACCTTCTGCACTGCGTTGAAAGGCATCTGTCCCTTGTCCACCTCAGCAGCAGAGCTGCCCAAAGCAGGGAAGGTCAAGGTACTGACAATTGGATTGATGATGGGCGACGACAGGCCTTTCGCGGGGACGAGAGATTGGGGTAGAGTCCATGGATGGAAAGTGTAATTGGTGGGGCTTTGCACATCTGCCAATGAAATGCCTGGGCTATTCTTCGAAGGACGCTCCAAGCGTGAAGATTGATGGCTGGGTGGAATACGCTCCGTGTGAAGTTGAGCGAGAGCTGCGGCGTGAAACAGATCTCCCCTGTTTGCTGTGTTGCTGACCGTGAGTGGCAATGAGGTTGGTGCAACAGCGCATGTGGGCGCAGGGGCTGAGATCGCCCGTTCATCACGTCTGTTGGCAACCTTGAATGGATTCTCCTGATCAGAAATCCTCACGTCATTTGGAATGATGAGAGGATGGCCCTCGGTCGTGAAGACCACGGGTGAGTCAAGTCTGTTGAGAGGATGATCTGCTGTAAAAAGCAGATACAGGTACTTGGCGGTCTCCCCCAGAAAGAAGCTTTCCATGCGGTCTCGTTGTTCACCCGTTCTCACATCGCCAAGGTCCGCCCAACCGCACTTGGTCCAGCATCGCATCCTGATGTTGCGCAGTGTCATTTCACCCACATGGAGATAGTAGGGATCTTTGGTGGCTTGATGGAGATGAAAAGTGCTCTCGATGAACTCCGGACGTCCTGCCCAGTGCTTGAAATGTGGTTCGAGATAGTTGCTCCCGACCGGCCAGCGTTCAGGAAGTGCGCCGAACTTGGTCCACAATGCACTCCACAGCAGGTGCGATTCGATGGCCTCATCGAGCTCGCCGGCGAGCACAAGTAGCCCGGGATAGTAGGCAGAGAGGTTGTCCACCCAGTTGTGGCGGTCACCACCCGTATCTGGATCGACTTGGGCGTAGAATGGATGCTTCACCATGCGTGGATTTCTATAGATGTGACGTTTCACACTCGCGTGAGCTTGCTGCCACACGCGCAGGAAACTCTCCGGCGACTCAGTCGAGTAGTTGCGTGGGTCATAAGGTAAATTCGAGAGCAGGATATGAGATTTGAGAGAGTATTCGAAGAACGAGTCAATGCCAGCTCCGATGCCAGAAAGCGCAGGGCGAGTCCACTGGCCGGTCTCGGCATCAATACCATTGCCGAGCAGATTGATGCTGGATCTCCGATCCCAAATCGCCCAGAACGCTTTCTTCGCTGCATCCTCGAAGCGTGGGTCTCCCGTCATGCGACTGAGGGCGGTAAACTCTAGGACCAGACTGCCGGCGCCCGCTGAGCAATTCTCGGTAATCTCACGTGGATCGGTGGAGGTGCCGTCAGCACGGCAGAAGCCCGACTCTGCGTCCTGGTAGAAGGGAATTCCATGGCGCAGATTCACTCTCGGATAGGGAATGTCGGTGGGCGTACTGAAAGCTGGAAGAAGTCGCTCGGCGAGATCCTGAGCCAGGCGGAGCAGCTGACCATTATATCTGAGACCGTTCTTCCACTTGATGCCGGCATTCCTGCCAGTCTTCCAGACTGGGTTGTAACCTGCGATGGGCAGATCGCCTTGTGCGAAAAGGTGCGCAGACAACAAGCCACCCACACCGCGAATGTTGGTTTCGAACACCTGGACCTTGCTGTCGAGATCGAAGCCACATGCTCGGGTGCCGCACCTGCCCGACTCAGTGCCGTCTCCGTATAACTCAACCAGGCTCTTGACTCCGTCCTGAAAGTCACGCAGCGGACTGTGCTTGTCTTTCTTGTCCTGTGGGCCGGAAGCAAGGATGGCCAGAGTGGATAGAGAATCGATGAGGGTCAGGCTGTAGTTGCCGAGGACGTCGTTGAGGCCGATGTCGCGAGGATCGTGGCGATTGCGAGTCTGTGGACGACATGAGATGGGTCGCAGCTCATCCTCGGGGAAAGCATGGCGCATATAATTGTCAAAGCCATGATAGAACAAATTCTGAGTGTCGCGGCGGAGGTGTGAGACTTGATCATCGGTCATGCCATTGGCGACTGCGGCGCACCAGGCGCATAGCAGCACGGCGAGCAGCATCGGCCATGTCGTCGTGCCGGTCGCGTGCGAGGCCGAGGGAAGTGGCCGAAGTGCAGTCCACCGCATCAGCCGTCATTTGGCTGCTGTATCGGTGGGGAGGAGGGTGGTGGCGGTGGTGGGGATGTCGCCGTCGTCACGAGCCGGTCCCGTTGTGCGGCATAATATGGAGCAGCAAGAATGCACTCGTGTCCTGTCGTCCAAGAGGCGTGAGAAGTGAAGGGAGGGGAAGAGAGTGGTGTGCGGTGCGACAGGTGTTCACAAAGCGACATCATCGCCCGGCCGAAGCACCGCGGGAAAGCCGCCGCGTGCAGCAAGAAACATCTCCCGCATGGACATACCTATACTGTAGAACATCCATCCATCCACTGTCGCTTCCCATTTCCCATTGCACAAATCCAGCTTCAGTCTCAGCTTCCCTTGATTGGAGATAGCTGCGTGCGATAGAAGCATCAACGGCCACCGGATCAAAATGCTGCCTCGAGCAGCTCTGCGGGCCTCGAAACCGGCACACATTCGACATGGCGCATTGACAATATCGCCCTCGGCCTTGCGCATCCGCACATACGCATCGAAGCCATCACGCCCGCCTCCGCCGCCGTCGGGGAGTAGACCTGCCAGACCTCCGCCACCAAAAGGCTTCACGCCCGCGACAGGCCAAGCACGACAGACTTCGCCAGGAACTGCGGCTCCCAAGGATCAGACTTGGAAGCCGAAAGATGGTATCAACTTCGGTAAGCCCGCCGCTGCTACACCCAGCGGAGCGGGAGCAGCATCTGCAGCTGCTGCGGGTGTCGGGCATGCTGCTTCTTCGCCAGTAGAAGGCGCAAGGACAACCGACGAAGCTTCCACACAGTCGCCATTGGGAGGGCAAGACCCAACGCAAAAGATTCTGCAGATGTTCCAGGAGGGCAAGGGTATTGGAGACATTGCCAAGTTCGTGCAACAACTTCCACCGGAGCAACAGCAAATACTGAAGGACATGACACCCACCGCCGCTCCGCTCACTCCACAACAGGTCCAAAGAGTGCAGGAGCTGCGCGCTGCAGGAAAGAGCTGGGAGGAGATCGCCCAGGAGGTTCCCATCGAGCAGGCGCAGGCCGCTGCAGCGCAAGAGCAAGAGCCCGTGGCGCAGAGAGAAGACATAGACGAGCCCGTAGCAGGATCCATTCGAGAACAAGCACAGGAGAAGGTGGCTGCCTCAGAGAACACTGTACCTCCACCAGAGACGCCGCCGCAACAGAACGGTCCGCTGCCAGACTTGCGCCACGGGATTCCAAGCACATTCGATCTAGAGTTCGGTCAAGCCAAGGCACGGGCAAGAGAGCAGGATGCTGCAGAGTCGCAGGAGGATAAGCTGGATTTGACATCAGAAGGCCCGCGTAGGTCACGAGACGATGGCGAGGAAGGCGAGAGGCAGTATGATCGCAAGGCATATGAGACTTCGCTTGACCGAAGACGTGCCTTGCTTATGAACTATCTGTACGCTTCCTTCGTGCTCGGAGCTGTCCTGACTGGCTTCTACCTTGGACGCCCCTTCGGCTCCCAGGAAGAGATTCCTCAAGGACTCGAGGCGGACGATGCATCAGGCTGGGCGCCACAGAAGATTTGGAACCGGATGCGTGGGAGACTCGGCAGCCAGGTCGGCCATTACACTGAGCCTGCTTTCCCAAAGCTTCTCCCTGATGTTCCGGAATCACAGCGGCCTCCCTTCACTCTGGTCATGTCTTTGGAAGATCTCATGATCCACACCACATGGGACACCAAGCACGGATACCGCACAGCCAAGCGCCCGGGCATCGATTACTTTATCCGCTATCTATCGCAGTACTACGAGCTTGTCCTGTTTACATCCGCTCCACGCGCCATGGCCGACCCCATCGTAGCCAAGCTGGACCCATACCACTTCATTATGTGGCCGCTGGGTCGTGAGGCTACCAAGTACGAGAAGGGCGAGTATGTCAAAGACTTGTCGTACCTGAACCGGGACCTGAAGAAGACCATAATTGTAGACACCCACGCACCGCACGTCAAGAACCAGCCGGAGAACGCCATCATCATTCCCAAGTGGAGTGGTGATCCAAAAGATCCACACACGAAAGACCTCGTTGCACTCATTCCTTTCCTCGAATATGTCGCAACAATGGGTACAGACGATGTCCGTCAAGTCCTCAAGTCGTTTGAAGGACAATCGATTCCAGAGGAGTTCGCCCGAAGAGAACAAATCGCTCGCGAGAAGTTCCAAGCTCAACTCGCTGAAGAGCGGAAACGAAAGCCCAAATTCTCGCTGGGCTCTATTGCTTCCGGTCTCGGCGTGCAAGGCGGAACTGGAATGGGCGGCGGCATGGTCCTGGCTGACGGACAAAGCGTGGCCGAGGGCCTACGACAAGGCAAGATGCTGAGTGATCAGATCCGCGAACAAGGTCAGCGACAATACGAGCATCTGGAGAAGCAGATTCGCGAGCACGGAGAGCAGTGGTTGAAGGAAGAGGCAGAAGAATTGAAGAAGGCGCAAGAGGCACAGATGAAGGAGATGAAGTCCGGTGCGCTGGGATGGTTCGGCGGTAAGAAGGAGTAGGAAGAACGCAGGGAACGCATGGATGAAGACTCTTCGCTCTTCAAAAGTATTGTAGTTGAGTTGTGCTGCATTTAGCGGGTTTTCTCTCCTAGGGATGTGATGGCATGATTGGCTGTCTCTCCGTTTTGGTTGATGGATGTACAGCCAGCTTTCCTTTACCATGATGTGTCAGTATAGGTCAATGTAACAAGAGAACAATTTCAGAGCACTCAAAGTACAAAACAGTAACGATTGTCCACTTTGAAGCGTACGAGATAGCCTATAGATGTGGTCTCGGTCTCGCTTTCCACTGCAAGGGCGGCGAACTTGGGCTTTCCCGATGACATTGAGACCATCCATTCCCATCACAACATTTGAGCACTTCTTCCTTTCTCATCTCCCCAGATCATGTTCGCGACTCATTGCCATTGAAAATACAGCATGGCGAATGCAAGAAGAACTGAGCCTTCGGATAGCATGGTCGACTCACTCAAGAACAAACTGCAACTCAAGCGACTGAGGACTGCTGGGCTTCGGGCAGCTCAAGAGAAGAACACACGTCCGCTGCTTGCATCAAACAATGCAGCGAACGATTTCATCAGCGCTTCGATTTTGGGTGCCGGACAAACTGTGACTCCCGCTGAGATCAAGAACAAATTGCAAGTGGCGAATGTCGACTCGACGAGAAAGCAGCCAATTCTTGCTGGGAGAGGAAGTAGAGCATTGCCTGTCGTGCCGATTAGTCAGTTACGGCAGAGCATCTCAGTAATACGGACTCGCAATAGACCTACAGCAAAACAACATTTGCCACAAGCACCTCAGATCACGATCGCCTCTCCGCAAGGTCCCATCGTGAAGCCGAAGATACCGCTTCAGTCCCGGCATGTTATCGACAGAGAGCGCCGCGCCAAGCACCTACTCGAACGTCGCCAGCGTCGCGCACTTGCGCGACTGAAAGACCATTTTCCCGACAACTACGGGAACGGAGTGCAATTGCAACACATTTTAGGTTTGGAGGCCTCTTCGACGACTCAGGTGAAGAAACATGTCACACTCGTGTCGTTGGACTTGGAGTGGGAACGACGAGGGTCCATTGATAGGATCACGGAAATCGGGCTCGCGTGG
The DNA here is from genome assembly GCA_029490675.1 of Cercospora nicotianae. Lineage (NCBI taxonomy): Eukaryota > Fungi > Ascomycota > Dothideomycetes > Mycosphaerellales > Mycosphaerellaceae > Cercospora > Cercospora nicotianae. The sequence continues at coordinate 2,709,768 of JANQAT010000007.1, read as the reverse complement.
ATGAAGGTTGCAGACATCAATGATGTGGATCCGGGGGTGTGGGCGAGAGGTTGGGGAGAAAAGATGGGGCATGGTATGATACATCCCTTGTTACGTTTCTACGCGTGCAAACTTGCTGTTCTCCCTCATGGACGTGAGGTGGGCACGGCAAGTTCAACAGCATTGCAGCGCTGACAGAGCGACGTGACAGTCCACATCGTTACCTCCGCCGCTTCTCACTACAACCCACGCAATTCGACCTTGCTCTTCGGCGAGTCACGCTACATGCACGTCTCCCACGCCAAGGATTTTCTGATCAAGACTCTCGAATCTTTCATGCCTCCGGCCACAGGGTATCCAAAGTCTCGGGTCGTCCTCGTCGGACAGTCCATCGATTCCGACATCAAACAATTGAAGGAAGATCCTTGTTTTGATCTGGATTTGGACTCTGTAATCGGGAAAGGCTATCAGATCTTCGACACATATCATTTGGCGAGGCACACGAAGGTGCAAGGGATGAAATACGAATCTCTCAAGCTAGCCGCAATTGCGTACAGATTGGGCATCGAGAAGAAGTATCGAATGACAAAGGATGACGGGTCGGTCGATAGTGTTGGTGCTAAATTAGTAGGAGTTCACAATGCTGGGAATGACGCTGCGTATGCTCTGATGGCTCTCTTGCTTTTTGGGTTAAGATGGCAGGATGTGGTGAAGCGAGAAGCGGGAGGGAAAGTTGAGATTGCTGATCTGGTATGGAGAGAAACGGGAAGGGGAATCAGCGGCAGATGGGCAATTGACGCGGACGTGGTGAAAGAAGTGGTAGAGAAGTATGAGCGGGAGAAGGCAGAGGGCACAGCACAATTGCTTGGAAATGCAGAAGCTGAAAAGGGCAAAAGAAGGCTGCAGCTGGAACTCAAGATGGGGCTGAAACCAGCGACTTGGCAATCGATATGGAAAGTTCGAGATGAGAAGTCGTGGGGCGGATGGCTGTGGGCGATGTGTAGGAGGTTGCGAGCGGTCTGCAAGAACTTGTTGGAAGGCCAGCCGCAGAAGGAAAAGACAAAGGGGCGGGGATCGCCAGCAGCGAGACCAGGGATGGTCAAGCAGAGACGAACTGCCAAAGCCTCCGATGGAGCAGTTTCTTGACAACAGCTTACAAGCATGTGTCACGGCAATCTACCAAGACAGTGGTGACACGTGCGTTAACCAGCATCTTTATGCTCCGGACCCGGAGGCCAAGAACCTTAAGCAACCTGAAGATTTCGGAGGACCACTTGCGCAACGCTTTTGAAGATACGGACGTCCAGTCTGTGCAAGAGCGGCCTGTCTGAGACGCTCCTCTCATACAGCAAAACCCGAAACGCACACAATACGCTCATGCCCATGCGCCAATCAAACTCATGCAGAATGCCCCAAATCCGACCAGACACATCGCACCGACTCTCCTCCGTCCCCTCAACGTCCTCCAGCTATGATCACTCAAAAAGTCCTCGCTCAATAAATCCACCAAACTCGTGTAGGTCAGGAGACCCGCTGAAAACGCATTGAATGTTCCCACGACCACGAGGCCTGTCGCAGAATCTGGATCGTAGAGGTTCCGGGTTGCGATGCCGATGGCTTGGCCTAGTGGTGTGGTACAGCCATATGCGAGGGCCATGAACCAGGGCTGCAGAGCGCGGGCCTTCCAGCCTACGGCCGCGATGCGAGAGCCCAGGGCGAGGCCTTCGAAGGTTTGGTGGAAGGCGATTGCGATGAGGAGGATGACTTGTTCACTTCCTACGGCAACGGCGAGAGCGAGGCCGATAAAGATGCCTATATTTCAGGTTAGCGTGGATCACTTCCGGCTGTTGTGTCTGCTGAACAGACTAGACTTACTGTGAAAAAGAATCCCGCATTCGAGAAGTACACATTGCATCAGCAGTTTGTGCCGCTGCTGGGCAGCTTCTTTCTCCTCAGCGAGGGTCATGCTATCTTCGCTGGGGCGACGATCTTCAACGTCGTCGATACTGCGTCCTCGCTTGTTTTCTCCAGTGAGCTGAAGAGTATTCTCGTTGAACATCAGACTGCTGCGTCTGCCCACAGTCTTCATAACACTATGAGATCGCCCAGAGCGTGATCGTCCAAATTGTGGGGTGCTCTCAGCTGGTATGCTGTCAACTCCTAGAACGATGTTGTGTTTGTAGTTCTCTGGCTCACCTGGTGTGATCTCATCATTGGCCAAAGAATGCCTCCTTGTCGTTTCCGTTGTGCCGTTCGCAACATTCGCACCTCCATCTCGATCAATTTGCGCCGGTTCTGAAAGGTCATCGTGTCCAGGTCCCGAGCAAAGTGATCTCCCCGGACTGAAGATCATCTCTGCAATCGTGATCATGAATACTGCTGCGAGCGCAATCGCGCCCGCCAACGCAGGGTAGTCCTCATTGAAGAATGGTGGCAGACATGGGTCGATCAACGATATGAATGCAGTTGGAATCAAATGCACAAACGCCGTCGCAATGAGGACTCCAGTACCGAAATGTCGGAAGCCAAAGTGCGCCTTGGCTGGGATTCGCAGCTGAGGCACTCTCAATGCCACGATTGGCAGTGCACATGCTCCAGCGGACACTGCCAAAATGATGAAGAGGGCGCCGACGTGCAGAGAGAGGTTGTAGTCCTCTGCACGGGTGCCGGAGCCGCAGGTCGACATCGTGATTACGCTTCGCTTCGTATGATGCTTCCACCGCGAGGTGCTGCTGGTGAGGATGGCGTCCTTTGTGCGAGGAACGAATTGAAAGGAATCTGACGTCCTTGGCGTACCAGTTCCTTTAACATCCACTTAAGAGTTGCGCGATGGTTCATTCAGGTCGCAGCTGACGAAAGCCCAAGAAAGACTCTTGCAATAATTCTCTTGTCCTGTGGTCCGTCCATGCAGTGCTGTCGACTAGGCCAGTGATCAGTGCTTATGAACGACGCATGGGCGTCCCTTCTCCCCGTTCCAATGAATGTCGAGGTCGGTGTGCTGGCATGCGTGCGGTGAGGTGCCTCAAAATCGAGAGAAGCCGCCACAAACTCTGGCCCTTCTCCAGATCTTCATTGCGGCCGCGCTCCTCGTACGGTCCTGCCCCTCGGAAGCTACACTTGGCATTTACGCTTGCGACTTGGCGAATTACGAAACAGTGATATGGGAACGGGCAGAACCGGAGCTGCGTGAGGTGTTTTCCAGCCGTTATAGCTGGACGGCTGCCACCATACCGAGCTTCGATTGGGTGGTCTACGAGTTGCACGTGCAGGAACGTGCTCGTCGTCACAGCTGGCGTCTGAACTGTAAAAAGCAGCGGTCACTTTCTGCATGGAGACCACGCTTATGCCAAGGCGACGGCATCGAAGTGTTCCGCTCGAGCGTTGCAACGGGCCAGACGCCTTTCGTGGACGCCATCACACTCCTGAACTCTCGTGGAAACGCCACTGTGCACGCTGCCAGCCTGCACGTGGTCTTCGATGCGCGATCGCATTTGTGTACGGCGAAAATAGGACAGGAAGGATACAGGCTGACGAAGAGACAAGTCTCAAGAAGTGGAGAAACGAGATCGGTGCCAAGGATATCAAGCTAGCATGGCAAAACGGCACAACATACACGTGTCGTGCAGGGTAGTGAAAGAAGATGGATGTGAACAATTGGCTCAGCGTTCGAAACGTTCGATCGACTCGATCAACGTGAAATTTGGTATCTCAGCCATTTTCCTCTGAATAGCTGCCTGAAGCCCGCCTCCGTTTCTCATGGGGTATACAACAAAAAAGCATTCGAAAAAAGACTCCGCCGCGGGAAATGCTGCATCATCCCGAAAACTCCGTCCACCACTTCGCAATTCGAAGTCATGCTGCAGAACGCCGCTACAGCCCCATCAGCCCTGTCCATTGTTCCCGCCAGTGTAATGAAGTAGAGGCCAAGGAGCCTGCACGCCATCAGCATGAGGCAGATGCATATGGCTCATCTGAGCTGCTGCGACCATGTCCGTCCCGTCTGTGTGTTTTCCCCCGCCGAGAGCCATAAGACTAGCAGCAGAATTCATATATTCATGGCCGCCCAAGTTCGGGATCGAGTCCGCAAAGTGTCTCCATGCTGCCGGTCCGGCTTGTGGGTGTATTTGATCGTTCATTCCTGCTGTGGTCGGCGTGTGGTGGTAGCCATTGGTCTCCGCGCTGCTGGCCGCCTGGTATGCTGCCATGAAGTTGTTGGCACTGACCTGTTGGGCTTGCTGTGCTATAGACGTGGCTTGGAGTAGTTGGTCTTCGATGTTCGGCTTGCCATCTTCGGCATATGCTGACTGACTGTAGCCATTGATGCTCGCTTGTGGATACACGCCATTCTCATGCGCGGACGGGTACGTGTATTGGCCAGATTGTGAGTAAGCGTGGCTTTGGTCTGCATGTGCATGTGTGTTGGCATAAGCTCGGCTCGCTGTGCTGCTCAGATCTTCGCTGCTGTGTCCATTTGTGTACCGCTGCTGTTCGCTATAGCCGTTCGTATATGCTTGGGCATGTGGCTCGGTAGGAGAAGACGTGGCCGGCAGCGCCGCTGAAGCTGTTTTGGCAGCGAGATGCCGCTGGATATTGCCGAGAGAGAAGTCGATAATGGTGCGAATAGCTGCTTGTAGCCGCGAGCTCAGACCTGTCAAAACGTTAGTACATGTGTCCAGAAGCTCAGCGCGCATACTTACCCAGAAGATTGGCCACTTCTGCCATGATCTCCATCCATGCATCCATATCTTGTCGCAAAGTCTGCAGATCTGCCGTAGTCATCTGCTCCCTGCGCTCAGTGTGCGCGAAAAGTGTGGTGAAGATCGCCGCCAAGAAGTTTGTGGTGGAGTACCAGGTCGTGTCCAACGAGTTGAGCGTCTTCAGAGCAGTCGCAACGTGAAGCAGCTTCTTACTCCAATGCAAGCACGTATCGAGATTGCTCGTCATAAATTGCGCTGACGCCGAGCGACATAGTGCTGGATGGTGAAGCAGAAGTTGGCATTCTGCGACGCCCATGTCCAGATAGTACGCAGACACACGATCTTCGTCTCGTGTCTGCGGACCTCCGCGGAACTCAGGCGGAAGCTGATCGCGAAATGTTTCCAACTCCTTTTCCAGGTGACGCACGTTCATCTCGTACTGTCCAGTCGACTTGATTGAGTAGATAGTGGAGTAGACCTGTAACATGATTCTCAGGAGCTTGAAACCCTCAATCGCCGCGCGAAAGGAACAGTCTTTCCACTTGGTCGAGTTTTCTTCAGGCAGATTGTCTGCGATTGCTTCCGGCATTTCGATGTCAAAGTCCTCCAAGCGCAATGGCATCGGGCGGCCCAGCTTTCCACTGATGTGCACGTGGAAAATTAGGAGTGACCAGAATGTTCGCTTTCGCATCTCCAGATGATGTGGATCCTGGTCCACGCCTGAGTTCGGCCACGCTTTGGCAGAGCGATGAAGACCAGATTCCACAGCCAAACCCAGTACCAGATTCGTGAACATCCATGCTGCGCCTGGTTTGGGCTGGTTTCGCAGCTGGGAGCAGATCAAAGCCAGCGCTTGGATGTCTGCGAGAGTGTGGCCGGTGATGAGGTCGGGGATGAGACTGCACGCGTAGTGGTAGTGGCTCATGGAGTCCTGACGCGCTTGCTCGTTGGAATTGCGCGCCGCGAACTGGAAGTTGAGCGTGGCCAAGACCATGTGTACCATGACATTCTCTGCCGGCTTGGGCTGATAGTGCTCATGGTGGATCTTGTAGAGAAGCGCGATGAAGTCGGGTTTGTGCAGAACCGGGATGAATTGTCCTATCGATCGGAAGTACCATTCGGCATACACTTTGCACTGCTCGTAGGCGGGAAGTTCTGGTCGGAAGACCTGGTGTCGCCCGAATGCGTGACTGAGGAATGTGCGATAGGACATGGCACTGAACGCAGGATCCGAGTCGGCGGGCATGAACTCGGCCAGGTCGATCTTGGTGCCGAACAGGGCGAGCGATGTGCCCTCGATGGGACTCAGCCAGCTGTTCTCCGAGGACACACCCAGGTAGTTGTCGCCAATGCATCCTGAGCGGAAGTCGGGCAGGAGGGAGCCCTGCGGTGTCTGGCGCTCATTGCGTATCTGCGGACTGACCGACAGTGCGTTTTGTCCTGAATATGACCCCGTCCACTCTGCCTGCTGGCTCCAATACTGTCCGTATGAATTCTGTGCCGACGGCGCTGCTTTGGGCTCGACCCCACTGTCCCGCAGTTGCTGTTGCAGCTCGACAATGTACATCTTCATCGTGGTATTCTCATGTTCGAGGTTCTCGGTGTGGCCACGCGATGTCGCGCGACCCGTGATGCGATCGGTCGTCTTGCACTCGGTGTTGTTCTGGATGCATGGCGAGCAGCCTCCGGGGCGCGCATCGCAGCGAATCTTACGCACCTGGTGGACGCAGCATGGATCAATATATATCATCCGACGAGCACGGCGATAGACTCAAAGTCACACGGGTGAGAGTGGTCGCATACCTTACAGCGGTCGCAGGCCTGGCCTGTCCGCGATGAACCCGCCGACTTCTTCTTGGAACTACTGGGCGGAGCAGCAGCGCTGGACGCGGCCGCAAAGTCGTCATGCTGGTGGCCAGTGCCGTTCAGGGCGGCGTGATTAGTCGTAGCCGTGGACGTGGTGCTGCTGCCGGTGCCATTGGAGTGGCCCTCCGTGCGCGGGATTTTGCTGGCAGGCTGCGGCGTGCTGTGCGAGTTGCTGCCACTGCTGCCCCTTCCACTGCCACCGTCGTCGGAGTCTCCCGGCCGCTTGAGCGTGCTCGACGAAGACATGCTCCGGGCGCGATGGAAGTTGCCGATCGATGGGCGTGGTTCGAAACCTCGTATAGGGAAGCGAGCCCTTCACAACGCGGAGCCAGAGATGCCCGAGCCAAATTGTGCGTTGCAGAGACGCAGCGAACGGGGTGGATATGATCTGCTATGCTTATGCTGCCCCGACTCGCCCTTCCAAGACGTAGCCCATCCTCCTCTGCGCCGCTTTCTTGCCTGCTGCGTGCCCATTACGGCGCGGCGTCGATTCTGGCCGCCAAAAACAACACGCTGCTCGGCCGGTCCAGATCGCTCAGCACTCGCTGCGCTAGGGCCCGAATGGGAGCTCTGCCGTGTGGCCCTCACGATTGATTGGAATCGCAACTTTCTCTGCGCACGCGAGCCGCACCTTATCCCACAACCAGTTCATGCCGTCCAGAGCACCGCCCGCATCGAGACTCTTGCCCTTCCAATCCAGCCTGCAGCACTCCAACATGGAGACCATACAGCTGCCTCACTTGCCCAACCACCCGCTGCACGTGGTCTTGTTCACCGACGTGCAAAACGCCTCATTTCTGCGCCAACAGCTGCTCGACGGCAATACCGACTTTCAATATGCATTCCTCGATGCGTCGGTACTGCTGTCCAGGACTCATGTGCTCTCGGCGTGCTGGAGAGCCATCAACGACCTGCTCGAGAGCCGCATGAAGAGTCACAATGTGCACTCGGAAATAGTCTTTGCCATGTCACCGAATAACAACGTAAGTGGGGCAATAGTGGATTAAGATTATGTTCTGTGCTATCACAACACCATGCTCACCCTCATTTCGCCAGATCGGAGAATCGTTCCGCAGATTCGGCGTGCAGGACAGCAGCAGTAACATCGTTGCCATCAAAGTGGGCGGCGAAAGGTCCAGCATTGAGGAGCACCTCGTGCAAAACGTTCAAGGCAAGCCCACGACACTCTCAGATGAAAGCCTAGCCACCATGCACGATCCCGCCAGGATTCGCAAGATCTATCGTCTAGATGCGCCCAAGAAAGGTGAAGCACTGCAGCTGGGGAAGGAAGCAGAAGCTTTCATCATTGGCAGTATGGCGTTGAAAGGCTCATGAGAGTGTACGCCAATTTCCCCGCTCGACCAAAATCGGGCCTTGGAGTTGTCGAATAAGGTATGCCTTCACAGCCACAGCCTTCGCGCTATTCTCCCTTCATACCAAAGTCCTAGCGTGCCGAGACAACTGCACCATCAACCACTCAAGCGCTCTTTACGCTGACACTCCCAGCGGCTGCTACAGAGACATCGACATCTTGCTCATTCGTGCCTCCACTAACTCCCACCGAGCCAATCCAGTAGCCCTCAAGGTCAACAATTGGCTGGCCGCCCCCAGAGACAACTAGTCCGCCATTCGTCTGCTCAATGCCATAAATATCGCCACCTGGCTCAGAACGATTGTACAGGCCACTCGAGGGGTAAAGCCCATTGAATAACGACACAGTCTTGGCTTTCTTAATGCTGATATCCATGCTGCTCAAGAAGGCATGATCCATTCGTAAGAAGGCGACCAGTTGCGCCGAAGGATCGAGCACAGCGATGCTGTTCGGTACTCTGTGAGTAGGAATCAGCTTGTGACCACGACACGGGGCGAGTACAGGAAGACAGTACCCGATGGCCATAGACTGCTGCACACCAGCCTCAATCACAGCTCGTGCTTGCGCAGCATTGATATATCTCCTTTGCGAAGGCACAGTGCCCCAGCCTTGGGTCAAAGTACGGTTGACTGTCTCATGCGCTGAACTTAGGCCACGAAAACCTGCTAGTGCACTCAACAATAAGAATTTGCGCATTTTAGCAGAGATAATGTGAGTCGGATGTGGCAGAAGTCAACGATGGGTTGAATGAAGACAACTTCCGGGAGCACGACTGGTTGTATATGTCCCGCCGCATGTCACCACGAGCAACTCAAGCTCTTCAAACATGCTGACAAGCACTGAGATCAGATGCTTCTTGATCATCTGTCACAGCATCCACTCTCGGTCGAGGAACATGGCGCTCCTCTACCGCAGACCGTCCCTCGATCAGCACGCGTCATGGCCTTGAGCGAATCGTGCGCGTAGAAGCTTGGTCAGCGCATGAGTAAGCCTTGGTGTTCCTGTGCAAGGACCGCCATCCGAAGCATCGGCACTGGCAGCCAACATGCTCTACAGTAAAGAAGTGCAGATGTAGAACGTGGTTGGTATTTCTGGATCGAGACAGAAGGACTTCGGCCGATCAGACAAATGGTTCGGATATTCAGGCGGCTGAGAGCAGATGTCCACAGTAGTATAGAACTATGAGACAACAGTCTTCGCGACGGATCGTGATGTCAGTCTTCATCTAAGAATTTGCCTCATCTCCCGAAGCAATTGCCTTTTGCCATCTCTTTCACGAATCTTGTGTTCAAGGATATCCTCGTTCCAGTGCAGAGGAACCGTGCCCCGCCTGCGCAACCACAATGTCCCACCGCTTTTGCCCATGAGCTGCGACCCGCGACCCAGGAGCCTGGGCCTTCCAGCGACACTTCACTCTTTCCGCTCCCACGTCTTCCTGGTTTCATCTCAGTATTATTTGCAAACACTGCGCTTGCTATCAAGACATGGAATTGGCCGCGTTCCCAATATGCTGCTCGTCCTGAAATAGCAGTAGCAACATGCTGCTGTCTGCTCATTCGAGGACAAGTCTGGCGCGGATCTGGACGTCGGGGCTGAGAGCTCTGCTTCTGGAAAGAGGCGTCTGGCGTAGCCTCGTAGGATGGAGATACTTTAGCGCACGCATTCGCGTGATGTGGTCGGCACACAGCAACGGGCCTGGATTTATGCAATATACAATCGCAATGGACACTCGTGCCGCATACGCTATGCACAGCACTGCAAGAATGTCTCGTTCCCTGTTCCACGATGCTGAAAGACATTTCACAGTGTAATAATCGAATGTCTCAATGAGCGGATGCAAGGCTGAGCTGGCAAGGCTGACAATTTAGACTTTCAAGGAATCAATCTTGCGCCTCCACGAACACCATTATGCAGGTCTTAGTGCTGTCTTTGACATGCAGGCTGGCTTATGGCAGCTCGTTCTATTGGGGAGCTATGTCTTGCCCGGGGTGGGGTGGCATGATAGGATTGCGGTGAGTGGGTGACTACTTGTATGGCGCTCTGGCCGCCATTTTGCAGAAGAGGAAGGTTCTATTCTGTCGAAGCGTGGTTCTATCATTGCGCTGAAGTTGATCTACGAGCAGGAAGAATTGAGAGAACCTGAATACGGCACACCCGTTGAAAAAAGTCATCTTCGTCTCAGTGTCAAGCGAATTACAGCCTCCAAACATTCAAGAACCCCCATTGAAACGATGCGATCCCCACTGTGCACAGCAGCAGCACTGCTAACATTCATCTTCGCCACTCCAATTGCAGCCGACTTCTTCGTCTCTAACACATCCGTCTGCATGGGCGCCTTCCCACTCAAACGCTGCGCTCGCGGCCCCAAAGTCCTCTCCAACATCTCCAACACAACAAAGGAAGCTCCTTTTACCTGCTCGCATCTCATCCACGCCGAAGACAACAACTACATCCATAACGGAACCATGGCGCCTTTCACTGGTGATCTTTTCGTGAGCTCTGCCGCGGGGATTTGTGGATCTGGACAGCTGGATTTCGTCAAAGTTGGGAATGATGGAGGGTATACGGTGAATGATAAGGATGGAGCCCATGTGGGGGACTGTGTGCCCGAGAAGAATATTACGAATCCGGAGTGGGAAACGAGATGTAATCAGTGGGTGGGAATGTTGTTTTTTGCTACTGCTTTCAAGTGTACGAGCAGTGTATGTGGGTGAGGTCGCACCCCGAGGACTGCTTCTGTTGGATGATTCGCGTGTGCTCGGGGCGTTTCTTTATGCCTGGTGGCTCGCAACCTGGAATTGGCGCAGAGAGTGGTGGTAGACGGCCCCTGCTTCCGCTGGATGATTCGCATACGTTCGGGGCATTTCTTTAGGCCTGACGGTCCACAGCTGGGCCATTCCACAGAGAAAGGTGTTAGACAACACCTGTTTCCGTTAGGTGGTCCTCGCGCAGTCCGGGCATTTCTGTATGCTCAGTGGCTCGCAGCCTGAACTTCCCGCAGAGAGTGGTTATAGAGCGCTTGCTTCCGTTGGACGATTCGCATGCGCTCGAGGCAATTCCTTATGCCTAATGGCTCACGATTGGGGCGTTCCACAGAGAAAGGCGTTGAACAGGCCCTGCTTCCGCCAGAGCATTGTCATGCGCTCGGGGCAATTCTGTGTACCCAGTGGCTCGCATCTTGGCCTTTCAATGGAGAATGGAGACAGCACCGCATGCTTCCATTCAGTGGCACCGCGGCGGTCCTGGGGCGTTTCGACTTCCAATGGCTCGAAGGTTCGATTGTCTGCAGAGGTTGATCATATTGCAATGCTTGCTCTTCACGCAGCTTGCCTCGATGCTGGCGAACAGTTGGATATTCGATGGCTTAGAGGTGGCACGTTCTTCTGAGGGCGGTCAGTTGGCAACGCCTGCTCTACATATCGGAAGACCTACTGTTACGGAGCGGTTGGACATTCGGTTGCATTCAGCTTGTTTGTTTTGTTGAGAATGAGGGTATGATCGAGGTCATCACAGTCGCTGTCTCAGACTCCGATGTTCCCACCGAGACATATCCCCTGGCGAAGCGTTCATGGGCACCTGGGATGCGGTCAAGATGTCAGAGCATCTGCAAGTGTGTCACTGCATCATACCGCTCTCCAGCCCACGATATGTCCCTCTCAGCGATCGATAGTCAAGTCGGCGAGCTCAGATCTTCGAGGTCAATTAGAGAAACAAGAAGGAGATGGAATTGTCTCAATGTCACAGAGAAAAAGCGATCCGCTTGCATTTGAACTTTTGTGGCCGTAGCCGATAGTCGATCCGCAGAAACAAAGAAGCAGCAAGAAGCAACACCAAAATCACGCCGTGGTGGCGTACAGCTCGTCCATCTTCTCCGCCAATCTATCGCGCTCTGTCCACGACAGGCCGTTTGCAGTTCCGGCGCCGTGGATCAGCCACCTAAATCAGAGAAACACATATTGTCAGCCTAATGTCCTTTACCAATTGATCGAATCGAATCGATCTACTTACTTCTCCAGCGTGAAGCGGAACCACATGTCTTCCTCCGCTCCGCAGAGCTTCCTCCGCCACAATGTGTCCCGCAGGACCTTGGCCATCTTCAGGGCGCCGCGGCCCTGGTAGATCCAGGCGCTCCATTCGATGATGTCGCGCAGGTCTTCGTATTCGATGTTGGGGCCGGGGAGGAGTTGGTAGGATCCGGCGACGGTGCGAAGGGTGTGGATCAATTGTTCGCCTTCGCTGACGTCTAAGCCGACGAAAGGGTCGGTTGCGTTGCCGTAGAGAAGGAAGGCCATGTCGACAGTGGAAGTGGTTTCGGTGGTGGTAATGGGTTGGCGGTAGTGGTGTCGACGACGGCGATGATGGCGAGGAGAGTGGTGTGGTACGCGCTGGTCGTGCCTTGGTGTGTTATGAGATGGCGTGACGGGCGAAGACTGAAATGGTGGTTGTGTCGTCGTGTGGGCAAAGACTAGATGGTGGTATTGTCGTTGTGCGGGCAAAGACTGAAGTGGTGGTTGTGTTGTGAGATGGCGCGACGGGCAAAGACTGGAATGATGGTCGTGTCGTCGTTGTGCAGTGAGAGACGGTCGAGGACAGAAGAGTTGCGAGGTGTTTGTGCAACGACGGAAATGCTGCAGCTGCTGAGCAAACGCGCGAGTATCTTCACTTCAGCCAGGGAAGATCGAAGTTCCCGCCTCAATCCACCATCGGTCCTCCGCGAATGCTATGAACGGGCAAGCGATACTGCAATTCAGTTTGCGCAAGATGATCATGAAGACTAGCATTGTCACGATCGACTTGACATGGCACTTGCTTGTGAATGAGAAGGCGCGTCGAGGTTGGCTGAAAGTCAATGTAGCGAAACCGTCACAACGCAGCCGTAGCGACTTGCGCGTGGATACAGTCTCTACATACCTAATGCTACTTCTCGAGCAGCAATTCCGCAGCAGCATAGATGCGCGCCGCAATTATGCCCACCCATTTATGCAAGTTCTTCTCGTCGTGATCTTCCAAAGACTCCACAAGTCCTGGGAACGTAGCCCCTGCATACCCAGTCCATCTGCCAGGCGCGAACACCACATGCTTGAACCAACTCCTCTGGTCCAACCCACCAGCATGCAAGAATTGACGGTCCAAGAACTTGTACTTCTTGTTCGTCTTCTTGACCGCTTGATAGATGGCCTTCTTCCTCTTGTCTGAGATCGTCGCATCGCTCAAGTGTTCCTCCAGGCGCGTAGCGGAAGCGTCGAACTCGACGGATGCGTCGTGAAAGTATGACGCAGCTTCGTCGAGTTGCTTGAAAGCATCCTTGACCGTCGACAAGTCCCACTGCTGCTCCTCCGCAACCTTCTTCACGCTGTCGAGGTACTTTTGCACTCCAGTGGCGTAATCCGTAGCATTGAACTGCACGATTGGCTCTTCAACAAGCTTCGCTGCGAGCAAGCTGATGATCTTCGCGATCGTGATATGATACTTGAAGCCAGGATCCCCATAATTGTCCATCCAATAGAAGCTGTCGTAGTTGCTGTGATAGTGGTAAACGGCATCGTTCGGACCATTTCCGAAACCAATATCAATTGAAGAGATGCCTGCAAAGTCTTGGAATGCCGTGAAGTCACTACCGGAGCCCATAGTGGAGATGTGGCCATTCCAAGTGTCGCGGACAGTCGTGCCTTTGACAGTTTGGTTTGGCGACTGCACTTGACTTGTCACTTCGTAAATGGCCTTGTTGAGCACAGGTGCCGCGGAGGCTTTAAAGTTGGGTCCTTGAGCACCAACATCAACATTGATGTACGCAACAGTACTTGCCGATAGCCATGGCAGATACTCTTCGACCCACTCAGTGGAGCCGATCAAGCCATACTCCTCGCCATCCCATGACGCGAACACGATAGTTCGATGTGGTCTCCAGCCAGCTTCGAGGGCTTTACCAAAGGAACGAATGACCTCGTTAAGAGCAGCAGAGCCAGAGTTTGGGTCTCCTGCACCGCCGGCGATCCAGGCATCTCGGTGGTTGCCAATTACAACGACTTCATCTGAGACGGTACCGTTGATGACACCAATGGCGTTCCACAGGGGAGTCGTCACATAATCTTGCCTGTTGACCAGGTTGATCGTGAGTGACTCTGGTGAGGGACCTATGTTGTAGTCGACACCTTTGTAGCCAAGACCGCCTCCTTGCCAGTATTTTGAGAAAGAAGAGGCTTTGGGTCCATGTCCATTGAGTGCCTTCAAGATCGGCAGTGCCTCCTTGTACGAAACTGGGATCGATGGAATGTCCGGGATGTGGCCTTCGACAGACTGGCGAGGCACACCAGGCTTTGAGGGATATCCGATCGTAGTTGGGTCTCCAGGCGCGAAAGACAGGTATTGGACACTGCCTCGCTGTACGCTGCTCGGGTTCCTGGCGGGACCTTCGGGATAAGTCTTGTAGCCATTCTCTTCTGTGATTTCGCCATCGTCACCAGGGTCACTGTACATAACGACGCCGATTGCACCCAGCTGTGAAGCACGAGCTACCTTGAGGCCTCTGAAGTTGCGGCCGTACTTCGCGATGACAATCTTGCCTTTCAGATCGATGCCAGCATTGATCAGATCCTCATAATCATCCCACGTGCCGTAATTGGCAAAGACAAATTGTCCTGTCACGTCGCCATCCGCCGAGTAACCGTGGAAGACCGGCACTCTGTCCGTGAGATTTGTGGTTGGATCTTCCTCGAGAACATCTTCCTCTAGCGTAGCCTCGAATGCGACCTCGCCGTCCTTCAGTAGCGCCAATCTGTGGTCCAGCGGGTAGTTGATGTAGACTTCGTATGAAACGACCTCTGCATGATCAACTCCAAACTGCTTCCACAGATCTTTGGTCCACTGCGCCTGGCTTTCGTTCTTCCCTGCCAGATGTGGCCCCGCAGTGTAGTATTGGCTCCATTCTCTTGTCTTCTTTGCGTCCGGTGTCTCAAGCAGCACCTTCTTCAACTCTTCATAGCCAAGGGCATGCGATTGAGGCCACGCTGGATGCGGGAGTTCGGCGGTCGCGAAGTGCTCGGGTTGTGTTCGAGGCTTGCCAGTGAGTATGTCTCCGTTGCCCGTGACAGCGATGCCGAGGAACACGAGCGCGGCTACGAGGATGACGGAAGTAATGACCGTGGTACAGATACGCCGCACCTGTTGGTTACATTCAGCCAAGGTTCTGGTTATCTCTCGATGCTTCTGAACTTACCCTCGCATGGGGATAACGATCCCTCTCTTCAGCTACTGGTACCGTCTGGATGAGCGGCGTACGTTCGCCCGCCATCATGGACCGCTTCTCTAGGTCGCGCTCCGCCATGGTCAGTACAGGTTTGCAGTGCCTGATAGGAAGACTCACGCTCGGTTCAATATATCCTCATGCTGGCCGAAGCACGGCCAACGATTGCGCTATAGCTTGGCCGAAGCTATTGCGCATCTTCGCCATACCAAGCGGCCATGACGATTGCGAAGCTTCCTTGACGCCAGCGCGAAGCTCTGGCGGCTTCCCTCTTTCAGGCAAGATCGTGGCAGGGTATCCACATTTGCGCCAAGCGCATCTGACTTCCTCCCTTCTTTTCGAATGTGAAATTGGTTCCCATACAATGTGCTTTCAGCTCATCACCTTCTATCATGGCTTTCGTAGAGGTCATGTTGTTCTCGAAGACCCTCGTACCGTCCGATCCTGGTTGAGAAGATGCCCGCGTTCTCGGTAGCATAGCCGTCGTGGAAATGCGACTGGATGGAGGTGCAGATTATGGGCGTCCTCGCAACGAATGGGCCGAAGATACAGACTTCCAAGGAATTTCTTCGATGGAGCATAGCATGGAAAATGAAGTCGCTGCCCTAGCTCTCCCGCACGGCCCCGAAGCTAGCAGTATGCGTAGTGTCTTCCGCACTAGGAACGATCGAGAGGCACCTGTCAGCAGGCGTGTCCACCTTGAGCTGAGAAATTATCGGCTTGTACATTGTATCTGCGAGCAGAAGACTGAGCTACCCGATGACTGGACCTATCATTTCCAAATGACCCAAAGATGTGCCTCTACGTTCAGTGTCTCTGCTCTTTCACCACCGACTTACGATCTCTTGCCCGACTCCTACCGAACTAAGTCGTTCAGGAGACGATCTGTGCTCGAGGCAAGACTTAATGTGCTTCGCTGGAGGCTGCGTCTTGGCTTCGATTCTAGGCGCGATCGGTCTTACGTTCGGTCGAGTGGAGGCAACGTGCCTGTCGCGGTTTCTGATGCGTTTTCAGCCGAAGCGGGCGGAAGGTGATGACCCGGGTCAGGTCAGGCACTGTGTCAAGTCAGCATTAATGCGAAATTTGATCTGCTCTCGCCTACGAAGGGCTGGGCTCGGCGATGGAGCAGACATGGGTCGCATTTAGAAGGGAAAAAGTCGGGTCCACTGGAAGGCGAATGCTCCTGTCCAGTCGATCCTGGTAGACGATTCGGTTGATACTAGGACATGGAGACGCGTTGTAAAGCTCAGCCCCGAGCGAGTTGTCAGACGAGGCAGATTGTCATCACCGCACCCAACTTAAGTCACGCAGCATCCGCTCTTCTTCCAACAATACTGCCAGTGCCCCTATTGCTATCGGGGACACTGGATTATGGGGTCATCGGTGACAGCCGTGTCCAAGTCGCTCACGGTCGTTTGTTTCTCGGAGGAGTCGCGATAGTGGCAGAAGACCTTCGCTCATGCTGGATTGTGGACGCGTTCTCGCGAAAGCTCGAGCTGTGGCTCAGGTTGGGGTACGCGCATGCGGTGTCATGGCTCAGTGCTCTTTTCGAGAGCTTGTCGGCGTGAAGGAGAAGTTGCTGCGCTCAGTCCTCTGGTCTTTGTGTGGTTTGCCGGCGCACGTTGTCCGCAATGGCGGCGGAGGGTTTTCATCGATCGCGGGACTGATGTCGCCTTTCTCATGGGATTGCGAGCTGCCGCTCAAGTCTGCATACACGTACGTGCCGCCACTGTTCAGTGTGTTATCGTCAGAGAAGTTGCTGCGCTCAACCCGGTGGTTCTGGTGTTGTTTTCCAGCGTGGCCGAGCACTTTCGCCGATCGATGGACTGTCATCCTGTTTCCACGGAATGTCGAGCTGCGTTTCAAGTCGGGTTTGCGCACGCGGTGCCATTGTCTAGCGTTGTGTCCGAGAGATGACCATGGTGTTTGCCAGCACATGTCCCCGGTACGGCGGTGGACTTTCATCGATTGATGGATTGATGCCGCATCTCACGGAATCACTAGCTGCAATTCAGATCAGAGTCTGCGCATGCGGTGCCATGGTTCAATGCACTGTCGGAGAGACTGCTGACGTAAAACAGAAGTTGCTGCGTTGGATGTGATGGTGTTGGTAGTGTTGTGGTCATGAATTTTGAACGATCAGTACCACACCACCTCCGTAACTCCGACCCTCAGCGTCAACAGCCAGCTTCAAAGGCAGATCACAAGGCAAAAAGACGAGCATATCGAACCAAACACTTTCCAGCACCGTGGCATAGAGCAAAAAAATCGTCGCGGTCCACATATGAATCTTGGTCCGGGAAGCAAAAAAGGACGAACTCGGTGTTCTATGTGACAAGGGAGGGGCGCCTTGTTTGATATGATAGCTTTGTTGGATGTTAACGACTGCACCAGCACTGCTTTCTCGAAGGCAGGGCGCGGCAACCCATCTCCGGTACTCGCATTGGTTGCTGCTAGGTATCTGGGATATACAAATCTCAAACCGGAATCTGGAGTACTTAGGCATATTTTGAAAGCCAGGTCTGCTCAATTCATCTACTGGGCGTGACTGCAGCCCGTACCATTTCCCAGGGCGCTTAATAGCAAGCAGAGGTCTAAGTCACGGCGCTGAAGGTTCTACATGCACCGCACTATTGCGCAATGGTCTCCGTAAAGGGCCAATACCTTTCGATGGAAGATACCTTGATGAAATACAGCGCCCCTGACAACATCGCAATGTGTGGCAGGCTTATATTGCAAGCCCAGCGCAGCACGCCTCTCTGCTCTCGACAGCAGCCCTTGTTGGATTTGATTCCCTCCTCGCACATCGCCGTCACCACAATCAGCCCTCGAACGGCTAGAAGTCGCGCATCCAAATCGCCATGCACGCTACTTTGGTTCTGCCTGTAAGGCTGTACACAACGAGAGCTCCCTCTCGGTTGCATCACCACTCGCTACAAGCAGCGCTCGCCTCCACATCTTCCCATGGTGAAGAAGGAATGGCCAGAGATAACCCACCAGAAACGCTTAGACAACGTGAATTGCAAATGTGTCGCTCAGAGCTCAGCAAATGGTAGCCGCGCATGAGGCTCGCCGCACCGGCACTGCAACTCTCCAGAGTGGGCACGAACCCACTGGGCGAATTAGACGTCCATCCCGACCTCCAGACCGCCACCACTTCCGATCCAGACGCAAACACGACGGGGCAACCTGACCGAACGAGACTGCCATGATGTCCTACGACAAGCGCTCACGCAGTCGCTGGCTGCCGCTGGAACAAGAGGAGGATTTGCCGGCACACACATGAGAAGAAAAAGAGCTATACGTCAGTCGCAAGGATGATCTCAAGACGGTTGTCCATACTGAAAGGTTGGACATTTCTCCTGATTTCGAGATCTATATCGTGCATTCTTCAAAGGTATTGCTGCCTCTGGCTTCGATACACCGCAATGTAAGGCGAACAGTCCAGAAGAGAGTCCATTGAGATTCTCAGACAATTCTCTCCTCCTCGGGTTCAGCCCCCTGGCTCAACAGTCCGCTGTGTAGTGACAGCAAGACCAAATCTCACCATACTACATGAAATTGATTCAATTCGGGAGCGTCTCCGATATTTCCCCTTGCTACTGCACCACCAGGTCTCGTACGCAAGGCGTTGGCGAGCTCTGACGTGCTGGCTACGAGTTCAGCACTGTTGGAAGCCAGATGGTCGTATGTCTTAGCGAAGAGATGTCTGGAGAACATTCACGCGACTGCTGTTCGAACATAGAAGACAAGGAAAAATTAGGGATTTTTGATCCAACGAGGCAGATTGAGGGCAGGTCTTCGAGCGCATACACTCAATCGACATTGATGTTTTGAACGAATATCAATTTTCCAAAGAGGCAAAACGTTGACTGGTTTTCGATCATTGGGAACATTTGCTCTGCTGCTTCATACTCAAATTTCAATCTGTTCTCTACCATCTCATGAGATCAATTATGCACCCCTCCTCCAACATTCGCCGTGCCCCTCCCCAATCCACTCTTATACCTCTCCAGCGCCCTCGCCCTGGCCTTCGCATGCTCCACACAAGGCTCCGGATATCCATTCTTCTTCGCCTCCTTCGCAGCGCCCCTAGCATAAGGTTCATGCACCGCCTTACCCTTGATATTCCTCAACTCCGGCACCCACTTCCTAATATACTCCCCCTCCGGATCGAACTTCTCACTCTGCAGCAGCGGGTTAAAGATCCGAAAATAAGGCTGTGGATCCACACCCGTCGAAGCACTGAAACCCCACCCACCATTATTACTCGCAAAATCACCATCGATCAGAGTCTCCATGAAGTATTTCTCCCCTTGTCGCCAATCGAGCAAAAGATCTTTGGCGAGGAAAGAAGCGACGATCATGCGGCAGCGATTATGCATCCAGCTCATTTCTTTACATTGGCGCATTGCAGCGTCGACGATAGGGAAACCCGTCATGCCAGAGGTCCATTTCTCGAAGAGGGCATCGTCGTATTCCCATTCTACGTCGGAGTATTCGTATTTGAAGGGTTTGGACATGCAGATGTAAGGCCAGTGGGCGAGGACGTGTTTGTAGAAGTCGCGCCAGGCGAGTTCGGAGATCCAGGTTTTAATGCCTTCGTTGCCGAGATCGAGTTTGGGGGTGCTGTTTGCTGTGCGGGCTGCTCGTACGGCTGTGCGAACGGAGAGTGTGCCGGCGGAGAAGTGGACGGAGAGGTTGGAGGTTGATTGTGCGGCGGGCAGGTTGCGTTCGTCTTTGTATGCGGTGACTTTTTGTTTGATGAAGCGACCTAGACGTTCGTGTGCTTCGTGTTCGCCAGGTGGGTAGAGTGATGCCAGACGCTTCCTATCTTCTTCCGCCAGGGCCTTGTTCGCTGGTGTCGGGGGGATCGCACTCTCAAAGACATCCTTGAACTTCTCCCTTGCGCTTTTGTCGTTCGCTGCGGGCGGCTCACTCTCCCTCAATAAATGAGGATGCTCATGCACATGCTTCACCCAAGCTCGATACCACGGCGAATAAACACTATACCGCTTCCCGGCTCCCGTCTTCAATGCTCCAGGCGGAACAACCACATCGTCGTGCAAGCACTCAACACTCACACCCTTCTCCAAACCCTTCTTCACCAACTTCGCCTCCCTCCTCAACTCATCCACCTCATACTCCATGTTACAAAACAAATGCTTCGCCCCCATGCCTCACACTTTTCCAACACAACTCCTATCACATCTTTCCTCTTCTCAACAGTCTCCACAAACAGAGGAATATCCTTTTCAGCCAAATCCTGCTTCAACACCTCCAAATTTCTCAAATCGAAATCCACGCGTGCACGACTCGTCAAATGCGCCTGGTAATCTTCAGGTGAAACAATAAACATGCAGACCAGATGAATGCCATGCTTCTTTGCGAATTTACTCGCTGCTTCCAGTGAGCGATTATCTGATTGTCGAAGATCTCGCTTGAACCAGTGGACAACGGATGAGCCAGGTGGAATCTTCTCGCGAGCAGATTTCGTGGATGAAAGAGCGGTGTTGAGGACCTCAATGGGGCGCGGAATTTCGTTGTTGTTGTATTGCGCACATCGTTCGTTGCTCATTTCGGGTGGGTAGAAGTCACGCTGGATAATGCCATGTTTTTCGGCGAGGGGAATGCCATCGTCTTGGTCTTCGACTTTGATTTTCTTCTTGCTTGGTGAAGGACCTGTGGGCCGCACAGGCGATGTCGCTCTACGTTTAATGGAAGGCATCTTCGTGACAGTGTGAGATCTTCTTGCTGGCTGGACGAGTATAGCTGCTGATCGCGCGAAGAGTCCAGCTTTGAGTGCTCTCGTTGCGAGTCTCATTCACCTTCCCTAGAACTTGTCGAGCCACGCGGTCATCGCGTGCTAGATGTTGCACAGGAGAACATTTCAAAACAAAGAAATCTAGATCGTTGTTTCGGCAGAGAGGATTGGAAGACGTCAGCATGGCCCGAGCTCATGGAGATGAGATCGTGGTTCCTGCAGATCGGATCCATTGCCACGCATCGGGCCCGATCTTGACGATGCTAGCGTCAAAATCTAGGAACAGCTATTTTTTGTATCGATTGTGATGGAGAACGGGACTAAACATTGTATAGACTAAAGCTAACGTTGCATTTCGAGTGTAACGTTAGATGAGCCCGATATGGCATGGAGCAGCTCCTCTCTTTTTAGTATGAAACATTCTTGAACAAGACTCGGAGCTCAGGACCGTATGCAGAGCAGAGATCGCAAGAGCAGACGGGCCTGGTATGCTGCAGAGAAAATGCCTAATATCCGATGTATACATCGGCATTGAGAAGATTGGCATGTCAATCTGCAGTGACACGCTGAACTTCACCTGAATGATTGACCTACGGCGTCTCTCACAATAAGCGCAATCTGTCTCCTTTGCCAGTCTAGGGAGATGAGTCCTCCTCACGCTGCTACTCCTCGTCTTCGATACAATGCCACAACTAGGCCTGCGTGATTTGGCTGCAAAGGGATGTGGACCGGGTGCGGTACCTATGTGTACTTACCAATGCGACTCAGCCGCTCGCAGACGACTTTGCCAACTCTCGAGTGAGCTCGTCGGCAACGCAAACATCTGCCTCGAGCATCAAAAATCGAGGCCGATACTTGTGAGCCGACCAGTAGTGACACATTGTGCTCATCGTGTGCCTCTCCTGATTGCGTATGCTTGCGCACAGTACAAAGCTGTCACTGCAGCTCGAACGCCGGTGTTCGCGCAGTAACGCAATGATCAGGAATGCCATGCTGGAGAAAGCAATTCCTCCTCGGTATAGAAGCATTCAGCTTGTTCGCTTCAAAGCCATGCCAGCGTCCACAACGCCGGCAGCTGCGGCCACCTCTCCTGCCACTCAGCCAAAATGTCAGGTACCCTCTCATCAAATCCTGCTCTTGCGCCTGCACTCCCTTGGTCAAAAGCTGCCGCACTGCCACCATTCCTAACCAGATCCCCTCTCTCTTCTCTCGCCGCCTCGTTCAACTTATCTGCCAACTCCAGAATCGCTCCACCTCCCACTAGCGCCTCTTCATGGTTGTCCTTAATGTCCACGTTGAAGACATGCACAGGCCGATTCAAAGGCGAGCCTCTGTTGAGCAGATCATCCACCACTGCTTCCCAACACCGATCTTCACACGTGATAACCACATCTACTGTTCCCGCCTCCGTGCCTTGAGCACCCTTATCCTGTGACCACTCTACATCATCACCCGTGTACGCACCATTGATCAATCGTTTGCCCACGCGCGGAACGCCAGGTCTCCAATCTTGCCAGCGTTCGGGCCCCCATTTGACGTTTTTGTTGCGCTCGAGCATGGGCAGAATGCCGTTGGCGGAATAGAGGCGTTTGTCCTTTTCCTTGAGCTCCTCGTACATGGCGGAGTAGCTGGTGGAATTGAACTGGTAGACATTGGGTTGGCTGATAGAGGGTCCGGGCAGACGGACGAGACTTCCTGTCCCGAAGCTGATAGTAGGATATGGGTTGGGCGCTGTGGTCAGGCGGAGGTGGGCTTCCATTGAGCGGTTGTTGTTGCTGGCGCAGACGGTGCAGAAGCGGAGCTTGAAGCTGTCCCCAGTGTTCTGCGCTTGGCTGGCCTCTGATGTCTGCTCTTGCTGTCCTGACACAGATACTGGCGACGGAGTTGGCCGTGGAGGGCCGCCGCCTGTGGTAATTTGGTCTGCGATGGCCTGTTGCCGGCTCGCGGCTTCGTCTGCGGTTTGCGGATCGCGGGCGGCGTCCATGGTGGGTGCGGCGGGTTCGGGCGGTGGTGGAGGCGGAGGAGGTCGCCGTCGAGGATCGGTGGACATTTTGCTATGCGACTAATGCGCGACTTGCGCCAGCCACTGAAGTGAAGGGAAGCCGTTTGCGCGGGAAGATGCAGCTTTCGAGCGTCAGGCGCGGTGAAGCGTGAGGCGAGGCGGGATCAGCCAGCGCTTCAGCACGTGATAGAAATCGGAAGAATATCTCCACAAGGCCAGAGATGCGGTATGGGATTTGTAAGTGGTTAGTTGCGAACTTCACGAGGCATTGATCTCATCTCCAACTTTCACATGCGAGCGAGCTGTCCAAGCTGCAGCTCAAAAGGCAGGTTGGCCGAGCGCCGCTTCACGAAACTGACGCGAGCTCATATCCTGAGGCACCATCATTCTGGGAGGTGTGAAATCTCACTGCAGCATGTCTGAATTTGAAGAAAAGGGACATATAATTGTCCATCATGATTGGACGAAGCGCAATGGCTCTGTTGAAGAAACGCTTCGAAATTGGTGCATCGCAAAATGCCCGTGACTACCGTGCTCATGCTATTCGTTGCAAAACACCCCGATCCCTTTGCCTTTTTCTATCTGCCCCTCGCTGCCCTACTCCGCTCCGCTGCAACGGTCCTGAATGGAAGGAAGATAAAGGAAGGAAGAAAGGCCGCTGTATGTGCTGCGTGCTCCCGCTTCAGGACCACGCCCGGCGCTTGATCCCATCCTCGTACTGCATGTCGTGTTGGAACTGCAGTCTAGTTGGGAGAAACGAAGCCGGTGTTCCATTGCCATCGTCATAGAAGTCCATACGCCCCAGAAAGTTCGTTTCCGCAAAATGCTCTAGCCCTCTCATGACTCTGCATCATGGAAGACATCCTCCCCGCCTATGCTGTCCTGTCTCCGCAGCTCATCTCCGCTCGGGGCCTTGCCGGGACGTGTTGGATTTCGATAGTCGAGAGGCTGCGTTGCAACACCCGCAGCAGGGGTGCTCTGTGTCGGCACCAGTGGTTCTTGTAATTGACCAGCTCCCGAGCTGCCTACAGCCTCCGCTCGCGCAGGAGCAGACTCTGCGGATGCGTTTGTGGGTTGCCGCTCTGCTTGTTGAAGAGCTGCGGCTCCGCTGTCATTTGCTCCGTCGTTCTGACCAAAGTCGATGAGATCGTTCTTCTCTTGCTGCGCTCCATTCTGTGGCGGCAATGTCTTCCCTTGTTGAGAGGGGAGCTTTTCGGCCTCGTCGAACGCCTCGCTGTGCTTCTGTCCAGGCAGTACCGGAGCAATGGCCAGGATCTGTTCGACCTGCTTCTGGACGGGTGCGCTATGGTCAACTTCTGCATCGATGATCCAGTCCAGGTTCTCCTCATCACCAGGCGGTACTGCGCGGAAGAGCTTCGGCTGCCACGGCGTGTCTCCTCTCTCCGCTGCCTCCCGCCGCTGTTCGTCCTCGATCTTGCTCTTCTCAGCCGTTGCCGTCTTTTGATCGGCTTTCTTGATAGCTTGTGTTGTTGCGTGCCACAGCCTCTGCGACTCTCGCGGTGCCTGCTCTTCGAGAGGTCGAGCCTTCGGAATGCTCGGCTTGGCCGTCGTTGCGTCGAAGAATTCGCTCTTCTTTCCTGTGGCAAGGTCCTTGATGTACATCTTCTCGTTCCAGTGCCCGCTCAGCTCGAACAAATTTTTGCCCGTGCTGCTCTTCTTGATGAACCCCGCGATTGCGTTGTATCCTCCGCCGACCCATCCCTTGACCTTGAATTCAATGTCTGCCTCCATATCCAACTCTGGGCTCCTAACGATCGCATGATCTCCCAGCTCGTACTTCATCTTGCCGAAAAGGATGCCTCGTGCATACATGTTGGGCTGAGTGATGAAGTATCTCTCGCCTCGATTCAAGAAGCGCATCACCGCGATGCCCTCCATGAAGCTACCCACACTGTTGCCCAAGAACTTGCTACGTGGCTTGAGCGTTCCATCG
Source organism: Cercospora nicotianae (assembly GCA_029490675.1). Classification (NCBI taxonomy): domain Eukaryota; kingdom Fungi; phylum Ascomycota; class Dothideomycetes; order Mycosphaerellales; family Mycosphaerellaceae; genus Cercospora; species Cercospora nicotianae. The sequence continues at coordinate 2,684,891 of JANQAT010000007.1, read as the reverse complement.
ATCCGGATGTTATGTTCGGGTGCCATGAAAAAGTATGAGCTCTTCGGAGGGTGGTGGCTCGTCTGCTCGCTGATATAGTACCCCTTGGTCCCATCAGGGTAGTCCCAGTATCCCGTGAAGACCTCACCAAGAATGGGGTTCAGAGGCTTCTTCACACCGGGTGGCTTGATGTGCCAGCCGGAGAGGTAAAATTTGGTGACTGCCGCAAACCGCTCAACTGGGTCGTCGATGGTGGGCAGGTGCAGAAGGGTCTCGGGATGTGCCATGAAGTTCGTGATACGCTCCAGCATCGATCGCGGCTCGAGGATGAACGTAGGCAGCGTGACGCGGGACAGGTCGGCTCCAGGCCGCAGCTGTGATATGATGTGAGTGAGGACATTGCCCTGTTCTTCGCTGACGACCGTCTGGTCGCCGTCGGCGCCCTCAGTGTCGCTGCGCTCTCCCTCAATCGAGCCCCGACTGCTCCCTGTCACCGAGTTCTTCCTATGACCGTGACCGAGCACCATGATCGCGGGGGTTGCCTGGTGCTGGTCTGAAAAGAATCGGCAGTGGTGGAAGAGGGTGTCGTTGTCGGTGGTAGTGGTAGAGAAGGAGGTTGGCGACGTCTACCTCGGAATAAGACAGCGCATGAAGAGTGAGGTTGCTGTGGTTGCGGAAGACTTGTCACAGGGAAACATCGCATGGACAAGAACAAGTCAGCCAGGATCAGGTCTCACTGCCTCGCAGCTGCCCACCAGGACGTCATTTGCCAAGCACGACGATGTTTATAGATTAATGAACTGAACCAACAAACAGCACGTCCATCTGCAGGATTATGCGCGCGATTTACTCTCAATCTTCTCGCCTATGGGATATGGTATGCTGTTGTCTATGCTCGTTTGCTGCGTCGAGATGGCCATCGTGTGCCAGCGCCGCTCAGCTGATGAGTGTCTGGCAATCACGTTCGATGGACACATGAGGCTCCTCACAACATAAAATCCGGATGCGGTCGTTCCTCAGGCCGAAGACCTCGTGAACCGTGAAATACCCGCCAAAACCATGGGTCGTTCTGACCGCACTGCTTCCGGACCCCGTGTCTGCAGACGACCATTTGTATGGTGGTTCTCTAGTTTCTCCACCCCGTCTCCTGCCAGCTATGCTTTGGCAAGAACGACAAATGCTGCGCTGCCGACTTGCTTGCTCCAATCGAGGAATCGGCAGCACGTGCGACTGCTTCGCCGTACAGAAATAGCCCCACGCCGCCTTCACGGTCGCGAAACTTCGCACACTCGACTCTGAGTTTCAACATCCAGGCGCGTCCGACGACTGCGACACCACGGATGCTCGCTCAGCATCAGTGCAACAACTACGATAGCTCGCCTGCGACGAAATCACCGAATCTACCGACTGGAGATGCTTCCGCGATGCCTTACAGGCGCAGAGCCGGAGGTCGCACCGTTTGCCATACCACCTAGCTGCCTTTTGGAAAAACGCCCGACACCGTTTCATGGGGCATGCAGACAAGGTAGAATGCAGCCCAATAGCGTTCTCTACTCCAGTTGAATTCGCCCGCTGAGATCAGCACTCTCCTCCAACACGTACGAAAATTGTCAGCTTGCTTTCTTATTCAAGTTTGTCGCTGGTTTTGAAGCCAAATGCAACGACACGTCTTATTGTGGAAAGTGGCAATTACTTGCATATAACGCATCTTCCGTCGTACTTCGGACCTTACACCGAGATTTCGTCTTCCTAGCTGGAAAACTAGCCGACGATAGCCAGTCTTCATGAGCTCGATACACACGTCTGAAGAAATGTCAGCTTGCTTCTTTGTCTGCATCGCGGGACAGGCATGAGAGCTCTGGAAAATGCTTCCACGCATGGACATTGCTGCCTGTGCACGCGCTGGTCTGCAGGCGAGCCGCGCACAGGTCTCGGACCATGTGTTCCGTGAACGATCGAAGCCGCAAGCTGCAACACTGGAATCAAGGCAGAACCTGCATTGGCGGATGATGACAATTTGAGGCCTGTTCTTATGTGCTATACCCTCGCTTAAACAGCTGTCAAGTCGAAGCTTAGCACAGCCATTCGGGTGGAGCGAGCAGAGAATATCCTGCAGCTATGCATGCCCCTGGTTGGGTAGAGGCTGATGTGCAGGTCCTGTACACATCCTGAGACTTGATGCTCCTGCGTGCTGGACATGCGTAGCCACAGCTGCTGCGGCATGAGATCAGTGTGGCGATCGTCAACAATGCAAGTCATCAGACCTCAGCTTTGACAGTGAAAGCAGCGGATGCTGGTCAGGACGGTCCGTGCCCCAATACAGTTGACCACCAGGCAAGATTCCGGCCGGGTATGTTGGGCTTCGAGGCAGCTCAGTTAGGACTCCAGGCCTCGCCTGAGCCACCGTCGAGTCTATCAGACGGAGTCGGTGAAGTTCCAGGGTGCCAAGATGGTGTGTTCGAAGGTCGAGGTGAAACATGCTGTGCCACACCTGCAGCCCATTCGAGCAGGAATGAGTTTACAAGCGAGCATGCCACAACCAGTAGGAAAGTACTCGAAGCAGGCATTTCGAGGCATCGTCAACCGTGTCCGAGGAGAAAAGAGCTTTTAAGATCTGGAAATAGCAGAGTGCAACGCAGGTGTACTGTAGGCGAGGCTGCAGCGCCTGATGGCCAGATACTGAGAGGCAGTTTTACTTCCTGATACGGTCGGCACAGCCGTTCCTTTTGGCACATCCGGAGCCCGCCGAACCGTGGCTATTGCTCCTGTTGGCTGACGGCATTGGACGAGCACGGCAGCGCACGCGCAGCACACGTTTCAGGTGCATCGATGTTCAGTTCAGAGCCGGAGGCCACGACTCGGCGAGCCGACAGATTTCGGCGCAGATGAGTAATGGAGGTCATCTGGCGCCGCGGCGGGCTAGCGACTGCGAAAGCGTGTCGGTCCTTACGGTTCCAGGCTTTGGAACTGTCGATCCCTCGCAGCCGCACAAGCTGCCCATGCAGGGTTCGGCGTCGTGAAACGCACAGTCGTCCCCTCTGCATAGTTCACTGCTCCAAACTCTTGCCTCTGACAGCCTGACGACACACCACCGCATTGCAGGGATCGCCCGCTCCTTAGCAGACGTCTCGCATTCGCCATTGGATCGAGCAGCTCATCATTTCCTCTCCCCATAGTCGCCACCCGCCTGGTTGGAGGCCGCTCACCACCACGCGCGCGTGCTGCCTGCGCTCATGCTTGCTCGCTCCGCAGGTTGACAATTCCTGAAGCACGACACACCGTCCATAGTCGCCCAATCCGTGGCCAGGGGTCCCTCACCGCGACAGCATAGCATATCCACGCCGGCCGCCCGCCGCTCGGCTGCGCTGCGAAGTATATCATCCGTCTGCACGTCAATTTGACTTCGGGCGTACGTACCTTGCAGTGGCAGGCGACCTTAGGACCACCAGACTCTCTTCTAAAGGGAGCAGGGAGCCGCTATAGACCCTAGAGCCGATATTGGTTCTGTGTGCGGTGCACACTTGGACCAACTCTCTGCTGCCACACACCGCGACTCCATACCTCATGGACTATTACGGCGCACCGCCGGCACACCTACGCTCGCCCGTGGATGACGGCACTAGGCTTGGCATGATACGGGAGGAAAACAATCGACGCGCCATGGTGCATCCCAAGCAGGAGTCGTCGCCCTTCAGCGACAGCAGCGAGCACTCTCAAGATGCCACTTTGCCACCGAACAAGCGCGCGCGCGTCAACTACGAATGTGAGGCGTGCGGGACCACGTACACCGAGAAGCGCGCGCTGGCCCGGCATCGACATACTGACATGCACCGGAGACGACTAGGCCTCCAGCCGGACAAACGACATCTTTGCGTGAAATGTGGCAGGTCTTTTGGTCGGAATCACGACCTCCAGCGGCATCGGCGCGAACAGCACGGCGAGGCCACAGGCGCCACGGCCGTCGACGTGTCCTCATGTCGTTCCGACGGCAGCCCCATGTCGGACGACGCCAGAACACTCAAGCCGCAGGCATCTTGGACCGGACCCATCACGAACATGATGATGCCGGACGACATGCTGCTCCAACCGCCGCATTTGCGAGGTGCCAAGTCTTACGGCGACTTCAGCCTTGCCAGAGACGGATCGACGCCCAGCCTTTCCAAAAGCAGCAACAGCAGTAGAGACTCTGTTCCTTCGATCAAGACTGAGGTCAACTCTGATCAGTCTCTGCCTGTCAAGATATGGCAAGGCGACGAAGACCAACGCATTTTCACGCCAACGCCACCCCGAGATCTCAAGCAAGTCACCCGAAGGCATTCGAGCGAAGATCTGCAGGACCAACGGCACCTACGCAAAGACAGCTCACAGCCTAGCCGGCCAAGCACAGCTACTTCGAAAAGTACGAATGACACCAAGGGTCAGCATTCGCAAGCTCGCATTCTGGCCAATATGATCATGGACGAACCCGACGTCGAAGGCTACGAACCTCACATATGCATGCCGTGCGGGCGAGTGTTTGGCGACGACGATATGCTCCTAGATCACTTACGGACACATCTGGAGAATTTCAAAGGCAATCACAAATGCAAGAAGTGTCAGATTGGGTTTGATCATGAGGAAGACTTACAGAGACACCTGGATGCTGCGAAGAAAGGACATTGCGGATTCAAATTCCCTCACAGCCAGCCCTGCACAGGTCATCACCCTCCCATACGGGTGGAAGGCCTTGACAGACTTCACGACTCGGATTGCGCTCGCCTTACATATCAGCTCCGCAATTGGGAACAAGCACAACTTCAGGCATACATTTCACAGATCAATCAACTCGTTGCTGATCGTCAAAAACGGAGCAAGAACCGCTGGTCGGCAGAAGCTCTTATGCGAAGCAATCGAAACTCCATCACATCCTTCCGCAGCTTTGCTGTCTCAGTCAACACCTACGCCTCTGCTCCGTGCGACACGACCAATGGCAAAATGGACATCGATGGGCTACAGAAAAGGCTCAAGAACATGTCAATACGCGAAGTGGGTTCTTCTGTCAAAAACACCATCATGGGCCGCACAGGCGCCAACGCTTCCTCTTCTCATTTCCCCAAAATCACCGCTACCTACGACAAAGCTCTCCAACAAGCCATTACCCGTGGAAATCTCAAGAAAGCCAACGAACTTCTCTGCTCCGGCGCCGACCCTGCCACCCTTTACCGCGCCTCCGGGACCCTCACTACCGCCGCACTTTGGTCCCACACAGAGGTGCAGTCTCTCACCGTTGCGCACCGTCTGACAGAAGACATACAGGGCGCCTGCAATGTCTGCCACCTCAACTCGGTCACCTTCAGCAAAGGCAGCAACAAGGTCAAAGCTCTCCTTGCGCACGGCGCAGAAGTGAACCAGCAGGGCGGCTTATGCACTTATCCCATCAACAGTGCAGCATGGATGTGCAAAGCCGATGTCATATCCATCCTTATCCGAAACGGCGCCTCTGTGAACCAACGCGATGAGAAGTTCGGCTCACCACTCGGCATCGCAGCTTCTCAAGGAGGCTACCCAGGCTCCGAACAAGTCGTCGAGACGCTGCTGAATGAGAACGCCAACCCATTCATCTCCGGAACTATGGACGACGGGAAAATGGGACTTCCACTCGACATCGCGAAGAAACGCCTTGCGTTCTGGGAGAAGAGTCCAGAAGTCATGCAAATTGCACCTGACGTCGTAGAAGAGCGAATAAGAGTTTGTGAAGTCATAATCAAGCTTTTTGAGGAGGCTGGAAAAAGATGGGAAGAGATGGGTCGGCAAGAACAAATGGATCGATTTGATGCGGCGAATTTTCACAATGGGGATACGATAATGAGCTGAGAGCGTTCAAGGCTCACGACAGAGAGCGTTCGAAGATCAACAGAGATGTCATCTGACAGAATTTTCTTTTGATGTTATGGATGGATTGCATACATTCAGATCATAGGAACGTGAACTGAAGAGCATTTTATGAGGAATTGAGGGATATCGGATGGGATACGCATTTTCCTTCTCTTTTCGAGATTTCTATGAGTGGAACTGTATATAATGATCCAGATATTTAACTCATGACTATTCAACAACAACGAGTTCCATCTCTAACTTCTCAGGTTTACGCGTTAGTAAGTCGTCGCTGCTCTTACACGTCACAGACTGCATACACCGAGGCGCAGAGGAAAAGCTCCAGACAATTCTTCAACGCTCTCAATGTGGATATTATTCTTTCCAGATTGTCCTATGTCCATCTGCCTGGCATCCACATCGTGACCCAGATAGCAAACCGTCCTACTCAGGCGGCAGAGTCTCAAAAGTCTCGGCAATCTTCGGCTCCCAGCTCATCTTTGCCTTTCCAAAAATCTCCGCCCCGACAGGGAACTTATCTCTTCCTTCCTTCAACAAACCTGTGCGGGCGACAATCGTATCTGGACCCATCACTTCTTGGTGGTGGTAGATATGCGTGGTGCAATGTGGGCAATAGTAGCAGTTGACAGCCTGTTGTCAGGTTAGGAAAATGGTCATCTTCAAGATGATTTGAGGCATATATTAGAAAGCAGCATACCTTCCCACTGTCACCGTGATAAGTATACTTGCTCGGCTCGCCGCCCTTGGTGATGTTGAGAGCAGATTTGGGGATGATCTGGTTCATGGTGTATGCGCCTCCTCCGAGGATCTTGCAGGTGTCGCAGTGGCTATGGCGAGTCATTCAGCACGTGAAGTTCCTCTGACAAGCCCTGTTTCCCAATTGTGCAAAACGTACCACAGAATATGCTTGCTCTGGTCTGGAGTGAGCTCGACAGTCCATTCATGGTGCTTGCAGTGGCAGACTCCCGTATACGTCGTCATTCTGCCGCCTGTTCCTGTTTCGATGGACTTGCTTCGTGGAGGGTCGTCTTCAGCGACAGGCTCGGACGCGTATGTGGTAGCGTTGTTGGCGGGAGTAGCAGAAGCTGGATTGGCAGGTGTGGTGGGTGAGATGGTGCTAGCTCTCTTATCCGTAGAGGATGAAGATAGCTTGCCCTTGATCTTATCAACGAAACCCATGTTGGCTGCTTGTCCGGCTCTCCAGCGGAATCTGGTAGATAGAATAATCCTTGCGTCAAGCTTGCGGGCTCCTGCGGATCCACATGTTTATATGCTCTTTCCACTCCGCCACACGCTGCTGGCGGGAGAGTCACCGAGCGTCCAGCCTTGACATCAACGCCAAACTTTTGTCATGCTATAGCCAATGGCACAGCGCCGAGACTGGTGCTCGGCGGAGGCCGTCGATCAGTCTAGGCATGAGCCGTGACGTGTATGTGCAGCTGTGCATGTGACGCTCGAGGCGTCTGCAATGCATATTCCCTCTTGTGCATCGGCTCGCCATGCTCTTCTCCCCGCAGGTCGTTGATAATAGTGGAGGTGTCCTGCAGTGCGGGGATCAGGTGTCGTCTGCCATGCTGTCTCATACCAGCATCCGTGACAAATTGTGGGTGGATCGGATATGGTGTGGAGGAGCGAGTCGTGGAGGGGTAACTCGTGTACCTGTGACGCAATGTGGTACTGCTTCGAAAATGTTGCGATGCCGCGGCGGGCAGCGAAGTGCTTCTCGAAAGCAAAGCGATTTGAGAGTCTAGGCGTAGAGTCTGCCGGATGAGCGGTGATTTTGTATCGCAGGCGGGTGCCATCAAGGTACTTGCCGACACCCGCTGCACGTGTCAACTCTTTCTCCGCCAACAACTCTGCTTCTCTATCGCACTTGACAATCATGCCCTCTTCACACTGGCTGGCATGCAAGCGCTTTTGAATTCTGAGGCAGCATGAATATCGTTCGGTCGCTCAGTGCGATGACGCTCGTTCGATCTGACTCGTGCCGCTCCAGCATGGCTTCGAATTGTTCGTGTTAGGAGAGATGCGCGGTAATATCCTGGGCTCTCCGCCATTTCTAGTCCTACCTGTGTTGCTTAGTCTCTCCACGCGACGCCCTAGATGGTCAGTGATTCTCAGAAGCATGGACGGGATGAACGAGAGACAGAGCCAGAACAAAAATACTCCACGTAACTTTTCCTACCTCACTTGCGCAAGCGAGCGCACAGCACCACATCGTTGCCAAATTGTTTCCACAGCGGCTGGTCCAGCCATGCCGCGTTGATGCGCTCTCCACTGTTGGGAGCAGTTGCTGGAGCGGGCGAGACAGCCACGCCTCCCTGACCTAAAAAGGTCGGTGCTATGGTGATGATGATGGCGTCCACGAGCTCGGGACGCGCGAGCAGTGAGTTGATCACTGTCGCTCCACCTTCGATCATCACACTGGTGATGCCTCTCACAAACAAAGTACGCAGAATGCCCTCCCAATCGATCGCTCCATTGGAGTCTTGCTCGTCCACAATCACATAGTCGCCCTCGATGTCGTGCAGTCTGCTCTTTTTCTCGAAGGTCCTGCTGGTCGTGACGACCCACGGAGCTTTGCCCTCGCCTTCCGCTGCGAGCCGATATGCTTTCTTGCCGATGCCCTTCCAGCGGCCATTGGGGTCGACGATGATGGGGCGCGGCTGGTCGAGAAGAGTGGCTTCGGGGTAGCGACAGTTCAGGCCGGGGTCGTCTACAGCAGCAGTGTTGGCACCGACGAGGATCGCATCATGGCGCAGACGGAGGTAATGGGTCATGGCCTTGGTCTCGGGGCCTGACAGAGTTGTTCGAGCGCCGGGAGCGAGCGCGATCATGCTGTCGAGTGAGGCTGCGTAGGTCAAAGTGACGAAGGGCAGGCCTTTCTTTAGACTTGCGGTGCGCGAAGCAGGTTGCGCTGGTGGTGATGATGTCGATGCGGTTTCATCTGCTCGAGTAGAGCCGGCATTGGTTGGTAGATAGGCCTGCAAGCAGCGCAGTGCCTCGCCATCGAGCTTGCCGACGTCTGACATGGCGCAAACCGGATGGTGCACGTCGCTGAATTTAGGTGTGGGCAGCTCGTAATCGCGACAGAAGTGAATGATCGTGCGGTATGAAGGCAATGCGATGGCAGACGAGAGTGAGGTGCTGGAGTGTCGACTGCTCCGACCAAGCTTTGGTGAAGAAGTATTGACCCTCGATCCAGGGCCAACTCGGCGTCGATTTTCCCCGTGCCGAAAGCAACCAAGCGACAGCAACAGCAGTCCACGCCCACTCGTGACTAACTTCTTCATGACGGCGATGGATGCCCTGTTGTGAAACTGGCAGGGCCACAGAGTCTGCCAATTGTAACATCCTGACTTCTGCTCCCTCCGTCCACTCACAGCAGCACGATCCGGGGTCGGCCACCAAAAGCGTCCAAACTCTGCCCAAATTGCACGCTCCTCGACCGTTCGACTCGTCCTCTTCGGAACCAGCAGTCCAGCGCCGCGTGATGGTGAGCGGCCGCGGCGGAGCACAGCCAACACCACCGTCGACCACCGCTGCTCTCCACACGCAGCGCGCAGAGTCGCACGGGAGAACGTGGACATGGCCAGCAGCACTCGCTCCGGCCACGCGCCATGTTGTGTGATGCCCACCTGCCCGACGTCTCGTGGTCCTCCATACGGGGTGGGATCGACAGCAACACTTCTATACCGCAATGCAGAGAGCTATTGCCTATTGTGTCTTCTGATCTGCTTGGCGGACTATACGGCCGCACTGCTGACTCTCCAGGTTCCACCGTGCCTCCTTCGTTGCTTTCGCCCTCCGACCTCCAGATGCCGCGACCTAATGTCCGAGAGCGTGTCAAGAGTGTTCCGGAAGCGCGTGGTCGAGACATGCGGCACACTCCAAAGGGATCTGCAACGCCATACCACGAAACGATGTCTCTGTAACACTCCGAATCTCTGTCGAACAGACATACCAAACATGTCATCCCGGGTCGCCTGATCCACTCGCCGCGCACAATTGCCCGCAGAGCCGCACAACATCGCAGGGCATGGTATGCCTGTTACGTTGTGAATTCCAAGAATCGAACATGACTGGTCCCAGTTTTCATATCGATGTGGTCAGGATGCTCTCCTGCGTTCATTGCCAAGTCGCATCGCAACTGTATTGTGGAGAGCCCGGACCCGTCCTTCATCATTTCACGGCACACCCGTTGACCTCTTCACTGGGAGGGGTCTAGAATAAGATGTCGAGCCCCGCCGCTTGCCTCCACGGTTTGGTCGTCCGTTCTACAGTCACTCGTTCTTCTTTGTCAAAATGTATTCACTTCTATCTAGCATAGCGGTACTAATTCCATTAATATGTGCACAGTCAAGCTTCACACCAGCTAGACCACCTGCGATCCCACTGGCCGTCCGCACGCCATACCTCAGCACATGGCAGGCTGCTGGCTCCAATGGCGGCAATGGAGGCTACCTCGCAGGCCAATGGCCCACCTTCTGGGCAGGTCAGATCAATGGCTGGGCCGGCTTAATCCGAGTCGATGGCGAGACTTATACATGGATGTGAGTGCTTCGATTTGTAGACATCGCCATAGCATTGCTGACTTGAAGCAGGGGAAAACCAGACCCATTACCTACAGCTGTGACACAGACAGCATTTGAATACACTTCCACAAGAAGCACTTTCACCATGGACGTCGACGGCAAAGTTTCGATGAACATCACTTTCCTATCCCCAGTGTCTCCAACCAACAAGGAGAGACAGGGTCTGCCAGTGTCGTAAGTAAAGCCAGTAGCTGCACCTCGTTCAGACTCTGACTTGTCACAGGTACATGTCGGTCAGCGTGCAGTCCTCGGACGGCGGAGAGCACGATGTCTCCATCTACACTGATATCAGCGCCGAGTGGACATCGGGCGATCGTAGCAAGGTCGCTGAATGGAGCCGTGGCACTGCCAGAGGAATGGGAGCTGCTGCTGGCAATGCCAACATCGCATATCACAAAGTCTGGAGACAAGTGCAACAGGAGTTCTCTGAGGATTCCGATCAGGCTGCCTGGGGCAACTGGTACTATACTACTGAGGATGCCGAGCAGCTCACTTACCAGTCTGGAGCCGATGTCGACGTACGCAAGAAGTTCACTGACGACGGCACGCTGGCCAACACCGACGACACGAATTTCCGGCCCATCAACCAAGCTTTCCCAGTCTTCGCCTTTGCTAAAGATCTGGGATCGATTGGCAATCAGAATGTCGAGACCCTTTTCACGATCAACCTTTTGCAGCAGAATAGCGTGCAATTCGCCACAGGTGTCAACCAGATCCAGTCCATGCCTGCGTACTGGCGTGCAGTTTATGGCGACGACGAGCTTAGCGCTGTCGCAACCATGTACTACGATTACCAAGACGCATCAGCATCAAGTGCTGGTCTGGATGCTCAGGTCGATCGGGACGCACGTGCTGTGGGCGGAAACGACTATGCTACGATCACGTCTCTCGCTGTGCGCCAAGCTTTCGCATCTGTGCAACTCGCTGGTACGCAGGACGCGAACTACCTCTTTTGAAGGAGATCAGCTCCAACGGCAACTTCCAGACTGTTGATGTCGTCTTCCCCTTCCACCCAATCTTGATGTACCTGAATCCAGACTGGATGAAGTTGATCCTGGACCCTCTCTTCATCAACATGGAGGCACCTGGCCTGTGGCCACAGGACTATGCTATTCACGATCTCGGCGATCATTACCCCAATGCCACAGGTCATCCAGATGGTATTGCGGCTTTGCAACCCCTTGAAGAGTGCGGCAACATGCTCATCATGACTCTCGCGTATGCACAACGCACGAACAACATCGATTACCTCAACGCGCACTGGGATGCACTGCACAAATGGGGCCAATGGCTCATCACCAACAATTCTGTTATTCCATTCAACCAGATCTCCACAGGTATGCCCTGGAGCGCCATTTTGTCGCATTGACATACTGACCTCATGCAGACGACTTCGCTGGCCCACTCGCCAACCAGACTAACCTCGCTTTGAAAGGCATCATTGGTCTCAAAGCCGCTTCCATCATCGCCAACCTGACCGGACGCTCCACCGAAGCCCAAGAGTACGACGAGCAGTCCCGAGACTGGATCCAGCAATGGCAAGATCTCGGTAACTTACCGAACGCCAATCCACCCCGCACCTCTCTCAGCTATGGCGATGAGGAGTCCTGGGGCCTTCTCTACAACCTCTACGGCGACGCTCTCTTAGAAGCCAACCTCGTACCCAAGGAAATCTACGAACAGCAAAGCGATTTCTACCCCACTGTCCAAGCACGTTTCGGAGTGCCATTGGACACTCGTGCGAGGAGGAGCAAGAATGACTGGGAAATGTTTGTTGCGGCAATTGCGAGTGATGAGACACGAGATATGTTTTTGAGTGATTTGGTCAAGTTCATTAATGAGACGCCTACGGCTGGGCCTGTCACGGATTTGTTTGATGTTGATTCGGGAGATTATCCTTCTGGTACGATGTTTAGGGCACGACCGGTTGTTGGGGGTTGGTTTGCGCTTTTGGCGCTGCCGGAGGGGAGGAGAGGTTTGCCGAGGTGAGGGAAGGAGATCGAGATGTGATGACTTTCTTTTGGGTATCTTCTGGTCTGACAGCGTATCTGGGATTTTCTACGAGATGTGGCATTCGACAGAATGGGAGGGGATGGGGCGGATGGGAAGGGAGTATTGGGCGATGATGGTGATTGGGCATGGTATTGGTGTCATTGGAAGGGGAACAGATATGGAGCACACTCTCACATCGAATACTGGCTGCTTCACGTCGACCAGTCGTTGCTTTGCTGACTCCTCCATTCTGGAGAGAGCAAGTAGTAGCGATACACGACCAGCTTTCACTTGGATGTTTCCTTATTATGCAGATATCGGCGTCGAAAGACAGATAGCCAAGTCATTTCGTAATGTTATATCGAACGGAAAGTAACAACGTACGCTTACCATCTCACCTATCTCCAAGGCATACTACGCAATCTGATTTGCTCTGGAGCTTGATTGCTCTGGGTGCCGTCTGCCGACGCGGCATATCTGCCAGCAAATACATTTGTCGATCACAGGGTATGGGGACTTGTCAATCGAAGAAGTTCGCAAGCATGAACCTTGTTATGCTTTGTTCATGGTTCGGTTCGATCGGCATTGTTTGGTCATCTCGATTTTGAAGAAGATGAAGATGGAGATGAGACTTGTTTCGTGTCTTGCTGTCAGACATGATATCTAGGCACGTGATTTGTTTGGGAATGTGGGAAGTTGTCACTAAATGGCGAAGAAATTGTACAGAAGATGAGGTAGTTCGTACATGTGTTGTTCTTTCTATTTGTTGTTTCAATTCGCGGTGGGAGTGATTCGCTCCAGAGAGAGTTTGGAGAGAGACATCTGCAGCTACCTGCTACTGCCACTGTTGGGCAGGCTTGGTTCGAGGCGTTCACATGTAGCCGATTTGGGCGTTCTTCTTCGGCAAGCCGAAGCGTTCGTGTGGTTATGGCTTTTAGATGCTTGTCGGAGCTCATTGAAGGTGTGAGACCAGAGGCGACGAATGAATCTGTTCAGTAATCAGTCTGAAGAAGGCATTTACGTGATTGCTGAAGATAGATTTTCTTAGCGAGAGGAGGCATGCTTTGTGCATGTGAGGTGAGCCACGAGCCATTGATGGTTCATGCGCCGAAGCAGCGCATTTGAGATAGACGCTGGTTCATAGGCGCCATCCTTTCGGCATGCCGAGATCTTGCTGGCCGCATTGAGATCCATCTGGCGAGTTATAGGCGGTTCTGCTGCAGCTTGGCGCCGAAAGGAAGAAGGCGCTGTGCCTTTACATGCACCGAGCTGCACAATGGCTTGCAGGCGGATAGCTGCAGCTTGGAGCATGAGGAGAGATCTGATCATCAGATACCACGCGAATGCCATATCGTGCTTCGGCGTGGCGGCTGAGTTGCAGGTCTGGGAAGGAGGAGGGCCAGAATGTCGGGTCGAGGAGGATTCGGAGGGGGAGAAGGATGGCGAGGGCGGGTGTATGCTGGTATGCAGTTTGTCACTGCATGTCTTACCGAACGCTCGGTCTTTGGGTCTTGCCAATGTCGTTTGTCACATGCTGCTCGCCATGTCGACACCACTGCGGCGTGAGTATCGGTTTGCGTAGCTGCGCCGAAAGGAGGCAGAGTACATGGCGGGAACACAGCACCTCGTCAATCGAGCGTGGCTTGTCTGCCACCATCGGCGTGTGCGAACTCCATCATGCGAACTCGCTGCAAGATCGCGTGTGGCAGGCAAAAGCCACTGTATCTGGGATGGATTCACTTCTGGCAATGGCAGAGTCTGTAGGAGGGAGCTGCTTCTGAGTTCATCATGATGGGAAGATGGAGTTGCCGATAATGGATGGGGAAGGCTCCACACCGTCATGCGCCTGCTGCAGCATCCCACGCCTCACTCTGCCGCCCTGCCCAGCCCAGCGTTGCTCAAAGAGGAGATTGCGTAGCAGGCCAGCAATCGAGGCACTGTTGATATTATTGGGCTCGACAAGGGGATGCGTAGACGTGCACGATGGAATGGTGAACGCTAGACCAGAAAGCGAGGTTTGGAGATGAGGACAGGGAAGATTTTAGCACCTCGCCGTCGTCGGCGCCAAGTCCGTTTGGGAAGCGTTCGCCCAGACTCGCCGTCGCTGTTGCCATACTTCTGACAGACGTGATAGTCCGCCTCAGAAACATGGGCAGTGTAAGTTATTCATCTCATGCAAGGCGTACGACAGCTGAAGTGAATATTGCCGCTCTGGCAAATGAGCGGGCGTGCGGCGTGGGCACAACAGGGCGTCCCGGCGCAGTGGTTACAGTTGGGCATGTCGCGCTGCCCCTGCAAATACGACGACACCAGCGCTGTCTAGTGGCGATCACCAGGTCCCGAAGGCGTAACAATGTCGTCGACCGCCCGCCCCGACTCTGGTCTCTGGGATCATCCAGGGCCAGCAGGCCGGGACGTGTGCTCGCGAACGATGGGCAGGCCGACGACTGGAGCGCCTCACTGCAATGGCTCCACGCCGGGAGGATGCGCAGGACGACATGCCCTGCTCTGCCTGCCCGTTCAGCACACTCACGGCGCCAATGTGTAACCGTCTCCTTTCGCTAACGCCTGCAATTTGGCCGGGCAGCAGAACGCGATTACTGCTTGCGGAGGGCCAACTCGATCGACTCCACTGCCGCGCCTCCACCGCCCTGATTGTCCATCATCGGCAGGGTGATCAGGATGCGCTGTGCTGTGCCGCCCGCGCGGTTCGGATGCAGAAATGGCACAATCGTGGAGGACGACGTGCCGGCGACCGTACGAAGAGCTGTTCCTCCCGTGCGTCATTCACTCCCACCGCTTCGGCAAAGTCGCATGCGCGGGTGTGCGCATTCAGTACGCATGCCGTTCGCATGGCGGTCGTGCGATTTGTCACGGGGACCTCCAGATCCATCCTGCGTAACCCCCAGCCGGCGTGCACCCGGTGGCCGGTACTGGACAGCACTGTACAGCTCTGCTCGCCAAGCGGGCGCCTGGGGGAGGAGTGAAGGGCTTGGGCCTGCAGCAGAGACGACGACGACGATCAGCAGCTGCGGCGGTATTCATAGCACCGTCCAGATGAAGTGGCCCCGGCGTCTGCAGCAGCTACTGCGTCTTCAGCTTGGCCGTGCCTGAAGGACCCATCACCCATATCGATCCCACGTCCCCAAGCCCGCCAGACCTGGTTTGTGACGATTACGCGCATGCTATCGCCCGCTCAATCATCTGGCCACCGTGCAGCACGCCACAGATGCAGTCGCCGGGCGTGCGAATGAGACCGTCCGGGGGCCACCGTGTTGCAGGGACAAGCACCTTCGGGCCCAGCCAGCTGGATTGATCTGCTCTGGGATGCGACGTCGAGGCACCGAGCAATGAGAATGCACCGAAAGGCCTCCAGTTGCGCTCTCCCTCGACCTCCTCAGCGCGCTGGCTGCTGCAGTCGACTCCCCCTCGCCGCGCAGGCCTGCTCGCCGCTACCGTCAGCCCGCATCTGGCAGAGCAACTCGACCCCGGTCACACGCGGATCGAGGGCTTTTTTCGTGCCTATCGATGGTATTGGCCTCGTGCTACGGCGGGTCAATGAAGCAGTGCTCTAGTCTGGCCCACCCTCTCCCCGGCTCTTCATCCGCGTTCGCTTGCGGCGCCATGCGATTGATTATATCGCAGCGCCTGACGAGGACAGGCGATGGCCCTGCCTGCCTGGGTCCTCCTCCAGTAGACACCCTTCGACGCTTTCGCACGCACTTGTGAAGCCACACCTCCTCAAATGAGGTTGTTCCAGCTGCTCGGACTGGGAACCTCTCAGCGTCCTGTCAACGACGCCCCTAGCCAGCCCAACTGTGGAGCTGGTCTGGAATAGTCGTCGCAGTCGGACGCACCCTACTTGATCTAGTCGTCCATCACTGCACACGGCCCTTGATGATGCTATATGTTCGCGCCCGGGCACCACGTCCCACTGCCGTGGTTTAGACAGTCTGTTGTGCTGCGTTCGCTTATCTTGATCGTGGTCCGCACACTTACCTGACAGCTGGGACGACATGCTCTTCGTCGTTCATCACTCTCTCTGCTCATCCTAGAATGAGCTCGTCCTCCTCCTGGGCTGGTTACGGCCCCACGGCGCCCGCTCCGGCTCAAGCACCGTCTACCCAGCTGCAACGCAGTGGTTCCGGGGACCGACAGAAGAAGCCACAGTCGCGACAGCTGCTCTCGTGTACAAAGTGTCGAGAGCGCAAGGTCAAGGTGCGGTGAAGCCTCACTTCAACGAACAAACTTTGTTGCTAACGCGGGATGCGTTGTAGTGCGATCGAACAAAGCCGTGCTCTGCCTGCTGCGCACGAGGCCATCCCAAGGAGTGCGAGTTCGTCGTCGGCGAGGGCAACGACTACAGTCCCATTCAGCAGTCGTACGAGATTCGAAAGCTGCGAGCTGAGAATCAACGGCTGAAGGAGAAACTCCAAGCTGCCCGCCTCACGCAATCCGGCGAAGATGAGGACGACGAAGACTCATCCGATCGAAAGGTCTCCAAGGGCTCTGCTAGGGCGGCAGCATCACGACAACGACGATTCCGAACTGGCGACAGGGTCGACAACCTCTACTTCGGGACTCCAGGGCTCACGAACATCGTTGCAGATGTGCGCTTCACCCTTGAGCTCGATCAAATTTTCGCGTGCTAACCCCTCACATAGTTCGCCAACTTGCAGCTCGGAACACAGTCGCTCACCCACACCATTCCTCGAGGGAAGGACATCTACACGCACGATGGCCAGCAGTCGATCTACCCCTTCATGAATCTGTGGGGAGGTGGCAGCGGCGCCAAAGACATGGCTCGCGACCTCCTCGCATCGCCTGACGAAGTCTACAGCTGCCTTGACATGTTCGAGAAGCGCGCGCAATCGTGCTATTTCCCCCAAACACCAGATCTGCTCACCAGACGCGAAGTCAGCCGCTTCCTGGAGCGGACAGAGGACAACGCCGAGGCACACCCCGACATGCTCGCACTCATATTTGCCATGGTAGCGACAGCGATGCAGATGGGAGTGTATGACCGCCATGGCGAGTGGGCTGAAGGGGCCGTGGACGAGTCTCGACGGAGAAGCGATGTCTACAGTATGTTCTACAAGTGCTCACTGGTCTGAGATGCAAGCTGATCACGAAACAGTCGCAGCGGCAATGCAAGCCCTTCGCCTGGCGTCCTTTATGAACACTCCCACCCTTCTCGCGATACAGACTCTCGTTATGATAGGACCATACCTCACAAACAGCGGCAGGTTTCTCGATGCATGGACTCTTTTCGGCACGACCATTCGACTGGCGCATTCGATCGGCCTCCATCGAGATCCAAAGGCGCTCGACGCAACACCTCCGCTCAGAGAGAGCATGATTAGACGAACGCTGTGGTGGTGGATGCTGCACATGGATCAACAATATTCAGTGACCCTTGGACGACCACTGGGAATATCTGGCATTGGAGACTGCCAGCCTCCAGAACCGCTTACGACGAACCCGACCATTCTGCGACTGAACGAATTCGTCGATCACTTTACCATTCTCGCGCGACAGATACTCAGCAGCGATGGCATGATGAATGTGGGCAGGATAGATGAGTATACGGACAAACTTCTTGGGCTCTGGGACACGATGCCCGAAGCTCTGCAATTCAACGAGACATGGTTGCAGCAAGAGACTTCATTACCGGATTGGCCGCTAGAAGTCATGTCGGCGAGTGAGTATTGAACGACATGTATCATGATGACTGGCTGACATTCTTCAGTGCTGTACGCCAAAGTTCAATCTTTCCTCATTCTGCTAAATCGACAACGCCTAAAAAAAACACAAGGTGCACACACTGAATCATCATCGCCGGGCTCGATGCTACCTCCGCCACGCCCACAACCGATCATGACCAGCTCGATGTATGGCGATCAGCCACTTCATCCTGCACCACTGCGAGGAAGATCGCTGGTGATCAACTCATCGATTGCGCTCATCAACGCGTTCATGTTCTTCCACTATCGAAGGCCGCAAGTGCTCATATGCTGGACGATGGGCCAGCAGTGCTTCAATGCTTGCATGATACTCATTCTCGATGCACTCGAGACGGACAACGAGAACAATCTTTGGCTTGTAAATCAAGCCTTTGCGGTCTTCCACGAATTGGACAAGAAAGGGGTGCACAAGCTGGCCGATCTGGCCGTTGCACGAATTTCGCTAGGGCTCTCGGTGCTACACGAGCGACAAAATCAGCGAAAGCAACAACAAGCAGCCGCACGAGGCGCCTCTGCATACCACCCCCAGCTTGAGATTGACACAGCATCCATGACAGATTTTCAGAATGATTCTGTCATGGGCAATACTGGTATGTTCCTCCTCGAAGACACAGGCCTGCAGTCTTTCGACCCGATGGCTTTTGCGCCACTGGGCTGGAACATGGCAGGCAGTGCCAACACCTCTCACACATCCAATCCCACTACGCCGAACATCCCCTCACCAATGATACCCGTCAGTCAAGTCACCGCTGCTCCTTTTCCGGTCGTGACAGCGCCGCCATATACCACGAACGGCATGATGGCAGGCACATACATGCCACACGTATCACCTCAGATGCACCACCAACAGACTGTTCAATACCACAGACCCGGATCCTCCAGCAGCGTAGGACGAGGCCAGGTAGCCTTCACACCCATCAATACGAACTTCCCTTTACAGCAACAACCGATCTTACAGCCACATCATCCTCATCGTCAGCAACTATCCCCAGTCGAACAAGCAGTAGTCCAGCAGTCTTTTTCTCAGATCCGCGGTCCCCGCCACAGCCACCATCACAGCAGCGCGCAATCATCGCATCACAAGAGCAGCAGTCACAAGACTGGCTCAGGCAGCAACAAGCATATCAGCAGCAGCAGTGGTCACCAACATCATGGCATAGGCGCAGGACCGCGTGGGATTCACCGGAGCGAACGCGGGCCCAAGAGTTCTCAGAGGAGGAAGTAATGACAGCAATACCAACAGCAGCGGGAGAGACAGTTGCAGCAGGCAGGCACAGTGGCTGGAATGACACTATGGGCGATATCGGAGTACGTGCGCCCAGAGAACAGCGAATGAGTGACACCGAATGGCAGGATAATGCTGGAAAGCAGTGGACGATGCTTTGGCTTTGGTGATAATGAGTCAGCGTTCCTTTCTTCGAGGAGTCTCTAATCATCCGAAAGATCGGTCCCCATGTCAGCTTTCACCGGACATGAAATTGACCGAACATCTATTTGATTTGCACACACTGGCGGAGGCTTTCTGTTCACTTTGCAATGGGATAAGAGGAGTCGCGATACCGCAAGGTAGATCTGGTGTATGTAGAAGGATATCGAGGACGATGACCCAGCGAGATCAGGTCACAGCGAGATCAGGAGACAGACTAGTGGTGCAAACAGATGAGCAGCGAATAGCAGCGAATGAGCTTTCATGCAAGGAGGAAGTAGGTCGTAGCAGCAGCGATTGGGTAATGGAATCTGATCTGCTCTCTTCTGTTCTGTTGGTGATAGCACGAGGATTGATTTCTCCTTATCTATTGTGCAATCTGATCTGCAGTATATCGATCTCCGCGGCACTGGGAAGCATGACTGCCAGCGCGACAAATGTATCCTTCGCCATACCACACCTGTGACGACCTGCAAGTACTCGTACCTGACATCAGCAATTCTTCTGTCGCATACGAAACATTATCGATCAGCATGACACTCTATCACGCGACCTCATCGACTGTTCTAGACCAGTAGTAGCGTCTTTGGGGACAACGTGGCAATCCGAGCCATCAATGGTGAGATGCCACGGTGTCACATGCGTCCTAGCGCGACAAACGACATGACAGCTCATCATTGTTGTTGATCCTTCGCACTCTTAATTGTGCCGTATACGACTTGGCAAAGCATTCGACTTTGCCGCGAGATTTTGTATCATTGGTGGGCTTGGGAAAATCGGCTTGAGGTTTTGCAGGGAAGACCTTGTTGAGATGCTGCGGCTGAGGTATACGCGCTAGTGGTGAGTGGGAAGTGTTGGAGGAGAAGGGAAGGGAGAGAGGACAGGTCGATTCGGCCTGGAGGGGGAGATTGAAGTGCTGAAACTGACGTGGGGGAGAAGTGGGTGGTGTTCTGAGTAGGGCTGAGGTAGTGGCTTTGTCGTGCATCAGCGTGATGATCGCCTGAAGACTGAGAGAAGGCTCTGCAAGAGAAGCCTTCACTGCATCAAGCGAGTTGCTTCAGACGTGAAGAGTCCCTAACCATGATGGGCACTCTGTCACTGAAGATGAATAAGGAGTACCAGGCCATGAAAGAACAGGCGATTGAGTGCCTGAAATTGCACACACAGCCAGACATCCGAAGAGCTCTGACTTGATGAAAGAATTGGCCAATCCTGCAGACTACCGTGTGCTGGGAAGGACGCTACAGAGCGTGAGCAGCTCGTCGGAAATTGGAGCTGTGTATTATACATAGGAACCGCCTCTTCATACCGCCAACGAAGGGTTTGAAAAATCATCCGCATGAGTGAACTTCTATTCGTGTGTATGGTAGTCAGTGGCTCGATATGCTGACTGGCGTTCAAGCTAGGATATCCACCGACAAGGCGTCATGCCTGCGGGCTAGATAGCGTCTCTGATGATATATCTTCTTTGACCAGATTGTAGGATACCGGTTTCGAAGAGAAGGAGTGATCCAATGTTAAAGAGTGTGGGCATCAGACTGCAGTGCAATGCATGCCCTAGGCTCAAACGAGCGATGTTCATGAGACGCAGCCCCTTGCAGCGGCACTTTGTCGCTGGTTTGGCGTGAATGGACACCAGCATTCACCGGCCAATACGAATGCGAGCTGAATGGCAGAGCAGTGTGCGAACATGGGGTCTTCGCGTCTGTGTTGATATGTAACTCCGGAGATCAGACTCAAGCACCTTGGAGGGCCATAAAATCCAGCATTGTCACGTTGTTGAAAATTCTTGTTGTAGTGGCTGTGGTGGTGTGATATGTGGAAACAGCAGACCACGCTGTTATCAACAACGCCACCAGCGGCGCGGGGCGCGGACCGTCGGCTTGGCGTTTGAGCTTGCACGTGAATGATGATGGCGAGCTAATTGTGGTTGTCGTCAGGAGCGAGTTAGTTCGTGTTCTCTCTTCATGTTTTGAACATCGAGACACCCGTTCGTGATCTCAGGCACGAGGGTGCACAGCTCCTTCTTGTAACTGTCGTGTTTGTTGTTGTCTGTCACGGCCGAGCCACTGCTGCGTTGCACGAACCACAGATCACCCGACCACCCTTTCCTTCGGCAGCCGATAATACCCTTATCGCCTGGGAGCACGCGACCTCTTAGCATAACGTGCGGATCGGTCAGCTCATATTCTTACCATGAATAGAGGCCATCGCCAGGACGATGGGCAGACGGGCCAACATGGCAACGATCTAAGTTTCCTCGATTTCTTGCGCTCTGCTGGCGGAACGGTACCCATATCTCACGATCACTCATCGTCGTCGTCCCAGCAGCAGCGGCAGCGACAGAACCTCCCATTCGAGCAACAGCGACAGAATAGCGGTGACTCGGCTGAGCGGAAGAGGCGGCATACTGGGTCTGATCCAGAGCGAAGAAATTATCCATACCCAACGTACACTGCAAGGCCATCAGGCGTGCGTGGTGGGGACGGCAGTCCTCCCCGTCTGGCGGGCGGCAGTAGAGAACACGCTATAGATTTGACATCGTCGTCCCCTCCATCATCGTTGATGGCCAGGCCCGGGTATCCAAGAATGTACGACAGCAGCGGAAGTCTTCGAAGCAATCGCAGCTACGGGCGGTATGGCAGGCGAGAGAGTGATATCGTGCTTCCACGGTGGCAGCCGGACCATGAGGTGAACAAATGTCCTGTGTGCGAGACCGAGTTCAGCTTGCTGTATCGACGGCATCATTGCAGGAAGTGCGGACGAGTGGTTTGTGCAAGATGCTCGCCGCACCGCATCACGATCCCCCGACAGTACATTGTGCAGCCTCCGGATATCGTGAGTCTGTACGCCGACGATCCAGCTTCGCCGTTGAGGAATCCTGCCCTAGGCGGAGGTGAAGTCGTGCGCGTGTGCAATCCATGCGTGCCTGACCCGTGGACGCCAGACGCAGGCTCACCATCACTTGCCGCAACTCAATTCCCTCACGACAACACTCACCCACCATCTGTAACACATCCACCACGGCAGGACTCGGCCACCAGAGGCTCACAGGATCGCTACAGATCGATCCCTGTGCCTCCAGGCGGCCGCAATCGAGCACAGAGTCATCAGCAGACAAACGATCAGCGACGACAGCATGAGTTTTCGCGCTTGTTCTCCAGCTCCGCCGCTCTCGATCGCTATGCACGCAACGTTCGCTACTCTCCTCACGATACAAGAGCGCCATCGACGCAAGGAAGCGGCTCAGAGCCAGGTCAGCACTCACATCCACAGCATATCGACACAATGCATCGTCGCGGGCACAGCCTGAACAATCGAGATCTACCATACTCGCGGTCGGCACTCCCCGCGCCAATACCGCCTCCCACCTCTCGACCTCCGCCAGCGCCGCGACGGCAGGTCGCCGAAGAAGACGAATGTCCTGTCTGCGGCAACGAAATGCCGCCGGGAGAAGCGGTTCGCGAACGGCACATCAACGAGTGCATAGCAGCACGAATGGCACCCAGTTCCTCATCCACACCTCCAGTTGCTCCTGTCGCGGCAGCAAACATTGTTCCCAGCACCACAAGCGGCACTACTCCGCCTCAAGCTGAAGGATCTCGACCGCGTACCACGAGCTTCCGACCACGTGGAATGGTGAAGAGCATTGCTACAGAGAAAGATTGTGTGGAAGCTAGTGGAGAGGCTCGTGAATGCCCGATATGCTACGAGGACTTTCAGCCGGGCGATGAGTTGGGCCGCATGGAATGCTTGTGCCTTTTCCACCGCACATGCATTCGAGGATGGTGGGAGAGGAAGGGAGTTGGAAGTTGTCCCACACCACACTTTGATTAGAGCATTGAATTGAAGCATTGGGGCCAGGATAAAGGAGCGTTAACGAATCACGAACGGAAATGAATTGGATAGCATGATCTTCAGTCCGCTCGCGTCCTGCAGTGCGCATGCTAATACATGAACACTCTCCGTCCGGCGAGCTACGAGATGCACCCATTCCATGCCTCTCTTTCTGGTGTCTTCCCACTGATTGCTGTGCATGTTTTTGCAGAATATCTCCGATTCTTCCAGCTTCACAGGGTCTGGCTGCAGTCACCGGATTTACGAAGCGCTTTCGAGCGGTAGCAATAGACAGGCTCGTATTCTCGTTAAATGCCTTTCCCTGCCTTTCCCGAGTACTCGGAAGATGTGCTGGTCTTGTACATGCCAACTTCTCTTCCTCTTCCAATTCTACCGTCTCGAGGTCTTGAACCAGGGTCTTTGGAAGTTGGCTTAGGGCATGCGGTATTAGTTTTGAGGCTCTTAATGTATGATCAAGGTTGTAAGTCCGAGTCTCTGGGCAAGCATTTACTGTTACATCGTCTCCGAGTGTCTGGACACGATCACTAATAACTCGTGCCCGAGTGTCGGTCAAGCATCTCCCGTCAAGTCGTGCTCGAATGCTTGGTCAAGCATTACTGTTACTTCGTGCCCTACCATTGTCAGTGTGCTAGGAGCGACCGAGATCGTCAGGTACACAGCTTCTTCGGGACAACGCGCCGCATTCTCAGCTTTGGGGCCAAGGGGTTGACAGAAGTAGTGATATTCGCGCTAGTAACCTTCGCATGTTTTGATCCACCTTCCTCTGAATACAACGCGTGTTTTCTTAACACAACTATGCCTGTCTATACCAGAAACACAGCTAGAGATAGAATAGGGCCTAGGCTCTTTAAAATACTAAAAAGGAGCCTATTTCTATAGGCTTAGCAGAAGTATAGGCTTAACAAAACTAAGAAATGGTTCTTTAATAAGTATTAAGATTAGGACTAGTATCTAAGCTATATTACTATCTGCAGATAGATTAATAATATAGAGAAGGCTTTAGATAATTAGATTAATTTACTATTAAGAAGGCTAGCCTCTTAGAAGTCTTTAGGTAGGCCTAGAAAGGATATAATTGTTACGGTTTGATGGAGGAGCGACAGCACCGCCTCTCCTCCGCCTGTCGCTCTCAACTTAACACGTCACCAGGGCTGCGGTCACGTGACTACCAGCGAGCGAAAGGAGCGAACAAGGCGACCGCGTCGCACGCCGCGCTCACGATCGCTCGTGTCGCAGTATGCGCCAAGGTGCAGCGCTATATAGACAACGCTCTTTACCGTAGGATAGGAGCTTCGTGCTCAACTCAATACAACTCTCTTAGGGTTATGTTACAAACCTTTCAGGACCTTCTCTGATATACCACGAGGACATTGCGAGGATCGACACTTCCCAGGCCAACCCCATATCAGATTAGGGTTAGGCTGCCGACGGACAGGCAGGACGTAACAATAATATAGGCTATTAAATTAATAGCTAAAGGGCCTTAAGATCTAAGAAAACAAGACTATAAGTTCTTTAAGAAATACTCTAAAGTATTCTTAAGGACTCTAAGAAAGAGAATATTAAAAAGAAAGCTAAGAATTATTAGATCTAAGAGGTTAGGAACCTCTAAGATATTAGATAAGAATAAATAGCTTAGGATTAAGAATAGGTATAAATA
Organism: Cercospora nicotianae; assembly: GCA_029490675.1. Classification (NCBI taxonomy): domain Eukaryota; kingdom Fungi; phylum Ascomycota; class Dothideomycetes; order Mycosphaerellales; family Mycosphaerellaceae; genus Cercospora; species Cercospora nicotianae. The sequence goes on along the minus strand of JANQAT010000007.1, from coordinate 2,659,763 downwards.
TAGACATAGAACCTTAGATAATGTCGTGCGGGGGCGTCGGACAGGCTCGTATTGTAGGTATAATACGCAGTAGAAGTAGAGGCGATAAGTAGGAACCAACCGAGTTGATTGTGTTAGTTAGTTATAGGTTGCATCTCACTCCTGAGATGGGCATCAGCTGAGTCATGTGACCTAATGTCACATGACCTAAGTCACCTGATCCTGATCCCCAAAGTGTCCCTCAGAATGTCTAACTGGACTGCACTTTCCAACACTCCCACTCAGGCCAGATGGTCTTCTGCCTGCATTTAAATCCATCCCCAAATCATGATGAGTCATCAGGTGCTGTGGTCACATGGTTGGAGCTGTGTACCCAATCCATCTTGGTTCAACTCCTTGGCCTGGTGCTGCATTGAATTCGCCCTGCCAGAGTAGGGTGGAATTCAGTGCCTTTTGCTCTTTTGCCTAGGCTCCCTTTTGAACCATATATGGATTCCCAGATTCTGATTACTCATCAAGAGTGGCAAGCCACTTCTTCCATGGTGCAACTCCTGGGCTTGGTTTGGGGGCTTGAAGTGGACAACGTTCACTTTCAATCCCCTTTGATTTTTGCGTTCCCAAGGTCTAGGGTTCAATCCACAGTCGGGGCAGGAATCTTTTGCCTTTCCTTATGCAAGTTGGAGTTGTCTTACAAACTCCTGAAACTGTGGCCCATTCTTTGGTTTGGTCAGGCCATCAGCAACCATCTCTTTTGTTGGAACATATTCCACTGCAACCTTCCTTTGCCACCAGAGATGCCTGACATGGTTGTATGCAATATCAATGTGTTTGGATCTCTCATGGGTATGTGCATCCTTGACAAGGGTCAAGGCTGCCTGATTGTCTCCCATGATTTGCACTGGCCTCAGCTCTTTCACTGTGTCAGGATGGGCTTTGACAGTTGGCTGGAATGGGCATTCTCCCACCAGCCTTGCACAGTCCATCTCTCTCAAGAGTGCTGCCAAGAATTGAGATTGCTTTGCACATGCATTCATAGCCATGTACTCAGCTTCCATTGTTGATGTTGCAACAGACTTCTGCTTTCTGCTCATCCAAGAAACTGGGGCTCCACAAAGGAAGAAGATGCTTCCAAGGATTGAGACTCTGTCTGCTTTGTCCATTGCATAGTCAGAGTCTGAATACCCTATCAGCTTTCCTCCATTTCTTCTGAACATCAGTCCCAAGTCTTGGGATGATCTCAGGTACCTGGCCAGTTTCTTCAGAGCTTGCAAGTGTCTCTTAGCTGGGTCTGAGACATATGAGCTCAGCCTTCCAAGAGAGAAAGCAATGTCTGGTCTTGTCATAACCATGGGCCACATCCAGGTACCAGTTTGGCTTTGGTACTCTGTCCTGTTCCCCCTCTCATCATACAAGCCTGTTGGTCTCAGACTGTCATAGCTGTCCATTGGTGAGAGAGTTGGGTTGGCCATCTCCTTGGTCATTCCCAGCTTTGCAAGGTTCTCCTGGATAAAGTGTTCTTGATCAAGCTTCAAAGTTCCAGCTTGTCTGTCTCTTGTTAACCTCATCCCAAGGATCTTCTCTGGTTCTCCAAGATCTTTGATCTTGAACACCTTGCCCAGCTGTTCCTTGAACCAAAGCACATCTTCCAGCTTTGGTGCTGCAATAGGAATATCATCCACATGTGTCAGGATCAAGATGTTCCTTTCTCTGTGGATGAGAAGGCATGGGTCCACCTCTGATTGTGTGAACCCAATCTGTTTCAACTTTGAGACACAGAGTTTGTTCCAGTCTCTTGCTGCTTGCTTTAGTCCATACAAGCTTCTCAGAATCTGCAGGACCATGTTAGGTGGAATCTCAACTCCTGGAGGTGGGATCATGAAGATTTCTTCCTGAAGCTTGCTCTCAGTGAATGCATTGTTCACATCCACTTGGTGAAGTTCCAGATCCTTCTCACAAACCACAGCCATAAACACCCTTAAGGTATCATGCCTAACTGTTGGTGCAAAGGTCTCCTGGAAGTCAACTCCAAATTTCTGAGAGAAACCTCTTGCAACCAGTCTTGCCTTGAATTTCTCAATGGCTCCACTGATTGATCTCTTCACATCAAACACCCACTTGGATGTGACAAGGTTTGCTCCTTTGGGTGGAACAACCTCTGTCCAGGTGTTGTTGCTTCTTAATGCAGTCAGTTCCTTTTGGACTGCATCTTCCCACATATGTCCCCATTTGGGATCCTGAATTGCCTCCTTGTAGGACTTTGGAATAGGCACCTCTTGTCTCTGTGCAGAGATTTGAGGGGCAATTGCTGCAAATGCAGACTCTTGAACCTCTGACAGGGCTTCCCAAATCCACTCCCATTCTTGGCCTTGGACTTGGCTGAGGAATGCCCTGTGATGCTTGGCACTTGGCTCCTCCTCCTGTCCATGTTCTCTCTGTCTCTTCTGAAGCACTTGTCTTGTAACCATGCTGTGAGCTTTTGGCTCTGGGCCTGGTCCTTCATCTGAGACAGATCTCCTTCTCTTTTGGCCATGGGTCTGGTCTTGGTTCCCCTCCTGATCCCTGTGTCCTTGTGGGTCCTGCTGTGCAACAGTTGATCCTTTTGCTTTGGGATGCAGTCTCCCACTAGTGCCAGGACTGGCTTGTCCATTGATTTCCTGGCTTGACTCAGGTGGTTCAGTGGTTCCACTTTTCTCCTGCTGGGGTTGTAGTTCCCCAGAGTTTTCTTCTTCTGGATCCTCCATCCTCTGGTACTCCTCCTTGTCCTTTGGTGGAGGTGGCAACTGCACAAAGAGTGTTTGGCTGGGACCTGCAGGTTTGGTTGCCATGGCTGCAGGTGCAGCAGCTGCAGAGGGTGCAACTGCTGTTGGCTTCTTTGGAGGTCTGCCAACTGGGTTTCTGACAGGTGCACTGCTTGCTTGATTGAGCTTGGGAACATTCAGCTCCATATCTCCTCCTTTCTCATGCTCAAACCAAGTTGCAGTGTTGTGGGCCTTGATAGCCCTCATGTCAGGCTCCCAGAAGAGCCACATTTTGGCAGTGTCAGGGACATACCCAATAAACACAGCATCTTTGCCTCTGTTCATTAGTTTGTCTGATCTCATCCCAGCTGGCTGGGACTTGGGATCCATGTAGACTACTGCTTTGCAACCCCAGACTCTGAAGTGTAACACAGAGGGTTGGATGCCTAAAAAGGCTTCCTTAGGTGACACTTTGAATCCATCAATTTCTGGGCCATTAGGAAGAGAATTTCTGACAACCATGCAGGCTGCCAAGGCTTCTGGCCAGAATTCAATGGGCATGTGAGCATCCTCCAGCATTGCTCTCACATGGTCTTCAGAGGTTTGGATTGACCTCTTAACTACTCTATTCTGGATAGAGTTGTATGCCTCAGTTGTGTGGAAGGAGATTCCATATTCCTTCTCCCACTGCTTCAGCACAGCAAGAAGCTCTCTTGCTCCATTACTCCTTACAATCTGGAGGATTCCCTGATTGCAGCTCAGCTTTCACCTTCCAGTCTCTAAGGATACTTAGTGCATCTTCTCTGGACTTCATTGGGAAAGTCCATTTCTTTCTTAAGAAGTTGTCAACAATCTCAAGCCACCATTTGTATCCTAGTCTTAAGACAGGCAAAGGACCACAGACATCAACAGAAACAAGAGACAGCCTTTGAGGCTTCCTCTTAGTTTCTTTTCCTCTATGTTTCTTCATCTTTGCTAAGGAACATACCCTGCAAGGTTGGTGTTCCTTCGGAATAGGAATCTGAGCCTTCAAGTCAGATACCTTGTGCAGGTTTCTGAGAAGACCCTCTCCAAAATGTGCAAGTCTCCTATGCCAGAGCTCCCACTGTTCTTAGGACTTCTCTTGGGCTTTAAAGGCATAGGGTTGTTGAATAGTTCCCTGTGCAGTGCATGCCATTGCAGACATCTCATGGAATGCACTCCCTATCTCATTAATAAAGGGAACTCCTCCTATCATCTTTGTCTGGAAAAGAGGTTTTCCAGAGGGTGAATTAAGTGAAAAGTCTGGCAGTTTGAGACCAAACTGCCTGCAAAGTTGGCTGACAGAAACAAGATTAACTCCAAGACCAGGTACAAACAGCACATCCTTCAGAACTCCAGGATCTCCCAGGCTTGCACTCATTACAGCATCTCCCACATGTGTTGCTCTGATAAAGCCTCCACCAACCTTGATCCACTTCTTCCCTTGGAGGGGCTTCAGTTTCCTGAAGAGTGATTCTTGGTCAGTTATGTGGGAGGAAGCACCAGTGTCAACCAGCCAGTATAATGGTCTTAACTTGCCTTTTGCTTCCACTGCTGAGTGGCCTGTCTCTTCCACATCATCCTCCTCTGAGGGATGGTCCGATGTTTCAGATCCTCCTGCAGAAGGTCCTGCCTCTTCTTGGGCAGCATGGGCCTTCTTGAAGGGTTTCCTTAGGTTTTGTCTCTTCCTGAGGGACTGGACTTCCAGGCTGAGTTTCTTTACCATTTCTTTCAGTGCTTCTTTGTCTGGTGAAGACCTCCTCCTGAAGGTGCTCTCTCTGGGTGGTGATCTTCTCTTCTCCACCCTGCTGCTCTGTCTTGGGTTGACAGTTCTCTTGGCTTTGTCAAGGTGTGGACACTTGGCAACACCTCCAAAATGCTCCTGGTTACACAGGTAACATTTCAGCATTGTGCCTTGGATCCCTCTTCCCTTGGCAAACATTCCTGTTTCCTGGCTATTACTATGCAAGATTGCTTCCTCTGCTTCAAGATATTGGAGGACTTGTTCATGGTTAGGGTCTTCTTGCATCTGAACAATCTGCCTTATGCTTCTATACTCTATAGGCAAGGAGTGTAGTGTTACGGTCTGGTCCTTCCGGCCAGGAAGTAGCCAATCCGTGATCCAGGGACGGTCGCCAAGACCGCGACCAGCGCGACCAGTGCGACCGCGACCAGCGCGACCAGTGCGACCGCGACCAGCGCGACCAGTGCGACCACGACCGCAAGCGACCGCTAGGGTAAGAAGTACTATATAGACGACGCTCTTTACCGAGTAGATAGGAGCTTCGTGCTCAACTCAATACAACTCCCTTGGGGTTATGTTACAAACCTTTCAGGACCTTCTCTGATATACTACGAGGACATTGCGAGGATCGACACTTCCCAGGCCAACCCCATATCAGATTAGGGTTAGGCTGCCGACGGACAGGCAGGACGTAACAACTTTGAGCACCAAAAGCCGAAGGGAAGCGCTATCGATCAATGTCAAGAAAGACTCAGGACGTTGCCGACACAAGAAGTCCATCACGACAACAGCTATCGACTGGAATCACGGAACGAATGAGCAATATGTCGATTAACGGAAGCGGGAAACAATCGACTCCCACTATGAGCACAGCGGGCTCATACGAGTCAACCCACGCACCTAAGATATCCACGCCGGAGACGTTCGACGGGACTAAGGAGAAGTTGGAGAACTTCCAGCTGCAGGTTCAGCTGTACCTCCACTTCAACGCGCACCAGTTTCATAGCGAGGCCGACAAGGTCTTGTATGCCGCATCCTTCCTACGAGGAAGAGCCGCCAGAGGATTCCGAGCATACCTGAAGGACTGGCTCGTCTGCCAGAATTCAGATGATGAACCAGAAACGGAAACCAGAAGAATCTTCCACAGCTACGACAAGTTCGAAGAAAAACTTAATGATCTATACGGGATACCCAACGAAGAGGCACACGCCGATCGCCATATCCGACAACTCCGACAAACCACTTCTGTCGCCGCCTATGCGTCAGAATTCCAAGGATACCAGGCCGATCTCGAGTGGAACGACGCTGCCTATCGTTCGCAGTTTTACCTGGGACTGAAGGATTCAGTCAAGGCCGAATTATCCCGAAACTCCAGCATGACCACGCTCGGTGCAATGATCAAAGCAGCAAAGGAAATCGACGAGAGACTCCAGGAGCTGAGATACGACCGAATCGTACAGCCTGGACACCGGATACCCGCTCGAGGCGGAGGAGGGGGCTTCAAGGCCAGAAGTCAGGACCCTGATTACGGAGATCCAATGGAGTTGGATGCTACCGAACGTACGCGAGGAAGGAAGCTGAAGAGCAAAGGCTTCACCTGCTACGAGTGTGGCAAGGAAGGCCACTACGCGCGGAACTGCAGAAAGAAGAACAAGGTCAGCCGTGAAGTGAATACCATGGCTCGGGCAACAGCATACCGGGAATGCGAGGAAGACTCCTCGAAATCCGACTAGTTCGGAGGGACAACCCCGAAGGGCTCATTGAACCGCGGTCTCTTGGTTCAATGACCTAGGCAGAAAGAGATCAGCAACACGGATATTGAAAACGGACACACCACATACTGAGGAGACTCGGAAGGGACAAAGGGTTCGAAGGACCAGTCAAACAAGTCATCCATTCCGAGATCACGGAGAGAACGATCGACATCCACACTCGCGGACAAACCCTCGTTCAGGGCGGCATTCGATTCGGATTCAACGAGGTGACGAACATCGTTGTCCAGCTTGTCGTTGTTTGCCTGACGGATGGTCTTGTTCGTGGCAATGCGACGGCGGAGATCCTGGATCTTCTCGAGGAGGATCCCCATGGAGTCGAGACTCTTGGCTAGCTCTTGTTCATCCGAAGCGATCTTCGATGACAACTTGTCAACTACCTTGTCAAGACGAGTGATGCTGGAGGTCACGCAGGGACGACCTAGGCGCGTGCACTCGCTGCAGGCCATGAGGGAGAAATCAGAAATGAAGATACAGGTACGACCACGGAGAGAACACTGATCACAAGGAGTAGGTGTCGTGAAAGGGCTCGCGAAGATGCGAGCAAGACGGCGATTGCGACGAATGGAAGTCGAAGAGGACATGATGAAGCAGATGACGAATTAAAAAGAGGGAAAGCGGGGACCCTGATAATAAGCTCCGGGGCGGAGCTAGGCTAAGAAGGGGATGGTGTTACGGTCTGGTCCTTCCGGCCAGGAAGTAGCCAATCCGTGATCCAGGGACGGTCGCCAAGACCGCGACCAGCGCGACCAGTGCGACCGCGACCAGCGCGACCAGTGCGACCGCGACCAGCGCGACCAGTGCGACCACGACCGCAAGCGACCGCTAGGGTAAGAAGTACTATATAGACGACGCTCTTTACCGAGTAGATAGGAGCTTCGTGCTCAACTCAATACAACTCCCTTGGGGTTATGTTACAAACCTTTCAGGACCTTCTCTGATATACTACGAGGACATTGCGAGGATCGACACTTCCCAGGCCAACCCCATATCAGATTAGGGTTAGGCTGCCGACGGACAGGCAGGACGTAACATGTAGCAGGTAGTCAAGTCTGGTCCTGGGTTCTTAGTAGAACTTGTAATTTAAGTCCACTTCAGCTATCCTTCTCCCAAGTTTTGTTAGATGCTCCCATGCTTCTCTAATTGTCATGTCCCCTTGCATCTTGAATGAGGTATACTCCTTAACAAGCTTCATTGCATTAGCTTTCTAAGTCTTCCCATATTTTGTCTTAAGCTTGTCCTAGATGTTCTTGGCCTTTGCTTCTGCTAGAGCTAGGCTCTAATCATCCTTGCTAAGGCAAATCAGCATTTCATACTTTGCCTCTGCATTTGCCTTTGTCCATCTTGGACCAAACTCTAACTCCTCAAGGGTGGGGAATGGTGATGATAACTTTGATGAACTTGGTGTCCCATCCTCTACAATTGGTGCCTTTCCCTTAGTAATAATCCAATGCAAGTCCTTGCTAATGAGGTGCAACTCTATTAGGCTGAACCACAGCTCCCAGTTTTCTCTTGTCAAGACTGGTGCAGCTCCCTTCTTTGCCTTGTATCTACTCTCTGAATCCATTACTGCAAAATCAAACAAACAAATCCAACTCCAGAAAACACAGGCTCTTTCAATCTGATTGGCAGCTTCTGGATTTCTGCCTTCCCTAGTTGCTGAGACTCTTCTCTCTCAGCTGAGGTGTCCAAGGACTCTTCTCTCTTAGGGGAGTTGGTTAGGTTCTTGGGTGGAGAACCTCCAAAAGATCCACCTTCTTAGAAGGGCACTACTAGCCAGTTCTGAGGTATTGGCAGTACTTGGTGCTTGGGCCTAGTCTTATCCTTTTGGGTGCTGCAGTCCAAGACTAATCCTTTCCTCTTTACACTCCTTTGGTATGCCTCTCTTTCAAAGCAGAGTGTGCCTTACTAGGCTTTTCTCTGTCTTACCTGCCCTTTGGGAACTTCTGGTTAGCAACTAGGATCTTCTAAAGCTTCTAGGCAGTGCAGATGGGATATGCCTCCAGTCTCCCTTATGCTCTTTTCCTGCTTCTCTGTCCGGTTGATACTGCAGGTCCTGCAAGAGGTGACAGGTGTCACTTTGAGGATGAGAAGGCTAACTCTTTCTACTTAGGGCCTCTCTGCAAACCCGGGCTTATAACCTGTCGTGCGGGGGCGTCGGACAGGCTCGTATTGTAGGTATAATACGCAGTAGAAGTAGAGGCGATAAGTAGGAACCAACCGAGTTGATTGTGTTAGTTAGTTATAGGTTGCATCTTACTCCTGAGATGGGCATCAGCTGAGTCATGTGACCTAATGTCACATGACCTAAGTCACCTGATCCTGATCCCCAAAGTGTCCCTCAGAATGTCTAACTGGACTGCACTTTCCAACAGAAGGTCCTAAAAGGTTTGTAACATAACCCCAAGGGAGTTGTATTGAGTTGAGCACGAGGCTCCTATCTACTCGGTAGAGAGCGTCGTCTATATAGTGTTATGTCCTGGCGCATCCCACAGCTTCTCCCGCCCTGTCGCTCTGTCTGCTCTGTCGCTCTGTCCGCTCTGTCGGGAGAGAGCAGAGAGCGCTCTGTTGTCACGTGACTACCCGGGCAGGCGAGTGGCTGTGGGCTTCTTTTAGTGTTCGCGGCACGATCCGTAACACCATCCCCCTTCTAGCCTAGCTTCGTCCCGAAGCTTACAAAGTAAACCCCGTTTCCATGTTCGTCATCCAACGATGTCTTTCCTTCCTCCCACTCCATCTTTCTTCGCAGGCAAACCCAAGCGCAAGAAACTAGGAGCCTCCACCATTCGTCGCGAGCATCAAGCCGATAAGATCGACGCCCTTGGGAAAGAAATGGTGCAAAAATGCAGTCGGTGTGTTCGCGAGAACATCTCTTGCCGTGTTCACATGTCGTCTGGAAAGTGCAGTGCCTGTGTTCGCGCAAACTGCAGAGAGTGTGATATCTCGATTTCTGAGGGCGACTGGATCCGTCTGCGGAAGCAACGCGCAGCTCTTGAGGAAAAGATGACTCGTCATCTTGCCCGCATGCGTGAGCTCCGAGAAACCCTCCAGAAACTCCAAGAGGAGGAAGCCAAGGCGTGGGAGAAGAAGTCCCGTCTCCAGAAAGAGATGAACCTCCTTGAGACCCGCGAGGCAGAGGCGCTCAAGGTTGACGACGCCGCCATGGCTGCCGCGGAGGAGAGTGACTCTTTCGCCGCTCCCGAGCTCCCTCAGGATCTGGTTCCGATTCTTCCCTGGTCCAACATGGAGGAAGTGCCGGAAGAATTCTGGTCGGAAGTCTGCTTTGATCCTATACCGTTCGTCCTTTGTTCCGTTGTCCGTTATCGTCGTGCTGATCTCTTTTGCCTAGGTCATCGAACCAAGAGACCGCGGTTCGATGAGCCCTTCGGGGTTGTCTCTCCGAACTAGTCGGATTTCGAGGAGTTCTCCTCGCATTCCCGGTATGCTGTTGTCCGAGCCATGGTGTTCATTTCACGGCTGACCTTGTTCTTCTTTCTGCAGTTCCGCGCGTAGTGGCCTTCCTCGCCACACTCGTAGCAGGTGAAACCTTTGCTCTTCAGCTTCCTTCCTCGCGTACGTTCGGTAGCATCCAACTCCATTGGATCTCCGTAATCAGGGTCCTGACTTCTGGCCTTGAAGCCCCCTCTTCCGCCTCGAGCGGGTCTCTGGTATCCAGGTTGTACGATTCGGTCGTATCTCAGCTCCTGGAGTCTCTCGTCGATTTCCTTTGCTGCTTTGATCATTGCACCGAGCGTGGTCATGCTGGAGTTTCGGGATAATTCGGCCTTGACTGAATCCTTCAGTCCCAGGTAAAACTGCGAACGATAGGCAGCGTCGTTCCACTCGAGATCGGCCTGGTATCCTTGGAATTCTGACGCATAGGCGGCGACAGAAGTGGTTTGTCGGAGTTGTCGGATATGGCGATCGGCGTGTGCCTCTTCGTTGGGTATCCCGTATAGATCATTAAGTTTTTCTTCGAACTTGTCGTAGCTGTGGAAGATTCTTCTGGTTTCCGTTTCTGGTTCATCATCTGAATTCTGGCAGACGAGCCAGTCCTTCAGGTATGCTCGGAATCCTCTGGCGGCTCTTCCTCGTAGGAAGGATGCGGCATACAAGACCTTGTCGGCCTCGCTATGAAACTGGTGTGCGTTAAAGTGGAGGTACAGCTGAACCTGCAGCTGGAAGTTCTCCAACTTCTCCTTAGTCCCGTCGAACGTCTCCGGCGTGGATATCTTAGGTGCGTGGGTTGACTCGTATGAGCCCGCTGTGCTCATAGTGGGAGTCGATTGTTTCCCGCTTCCGTTGATCGACATGTTGCTCATTCGTTCCGTGATTCCAGTCGATAGCTGTTGTCGTGATGGACTTCTCGTGTCGGCAACGTCCTGAGTCTTTCTTGACATTGATCGATAGCGCTTCCCTTCGGCTTTTGGTGCTCAAAGTTGTTACGTCCTGCCTGTCCGTCGGCAGCCTAACCCTAACCTGATATGGGGTTGGCCTGGGAAGTGTCGATCCTCGGAATGTCCTCGTAGTATATCAAAGAAGGTCCTGAAAGGTTTGTAACATAACCCCAAGGGAGTTGTATTGAGTTGAGCACGAGGCTCCTATCTACTCGGTAGAGAGCGTCGTCTATATAGTGTTATGTCCTGGCGCATCCCACAGCTTCTCCCGCCCTGTCGCTCTGTCTGCTCTGTCGCTCTGTCCGCTCTGTCGGGAGAGAGCAGAGAGCGCTCTGTTGTCACGTGACTACCCGGGCAGGCGAGTGGCTGTGGGCTTCTTTTAGTGTTCGCGGCACGATCCGTAACAGAAGAGCAATATAATAATATAGCACTACTATATACTAAATATCCTACCTAGATATATTGCCTAGATTAATTATATAAAGAATTAGAGTTTTATAGCCCTTCTAATAGAAGATAGTAACCCCTTGTCACGACCTCGCCTGCGACATGGTGGTGAACGGTCTTGACGACACGTGACCCCGTGGGTTTGTCGCGGCACGGTACGTCCCGCGACGCGTCTCTTGTATTTAGTCGCGCGTTCTCTCGCGCTCTTCTTAGATACCTTGTCTTACGACTTCTGTTCTACTACGACACTATGCACTGTTACACTTCGTAAGACCAATCTACACGACCAGGTTCACACGTTCTTACACGGTACACGGCACACGGCACACGGTAGGGCGCTGCAATCGAGCGCTACGTCGAGAGTCACACGGTACACAGCACAAACACGGTAGGTCGCCGCAAGAAGCGCGACTCTCTCTCTCTCTTCACACGTACACGGTTCACAGTCGTTATCTCAACGATGGCGAAGCCGAGTGGTACTGGCGGCCAAGGCAGCCGCCGCCGCCACTCCTTCCGCGTGTCGCTCTCAAATGAGCCCGCCGAATCACAGTCACAGACCCAGGGCCGCGACCCAGACGGCACGTTCGCTCGACGCCAGAAGGCTATTAAGGAACGTCTCGCCGCTGTCGAAGAAGCCACCGAACCCGAAGACCAAGAACCGATTAACCTCCTCGAGTTTCAACCCGAACTGGCTACAGAAGTAGCTGTTACCTTCCAAGACGAGACAGGTAATGACGTCCTCGTTCCTACTGCACAGCTGGAGAGCCTGAGCGCCTTCAAGCTCCGTGACCAGTCCAAGGCCACTCCAGAGGGTGTCCACAGTGTCATCCGTCACCTTTACTTCGATCACCGTATGGCCCTCCATCAACTCGAGGGTCTCCAGTCTGCGTACGACCTCAACCTAGAGAAGTACCAGAATCTCTCCAAGCAGGCAGACCGCCTTGAGTCCGACAACGCCGCTCTCGAGAAGCAACTCGAAGAGCTCGCCAAGCTTCCAGCCGACGAAGCATCCAAGAAGATAGCCGAGAATCTTCAGGCTAGCAAGAGCAAGTACAAGGAAATGGCAGTGCACTATCGCACCCAGAGTAAGGACGCTGAGGCCAAGATCAAGGAACTCGAAGCGAACATCACTCAACTCAAGGAGCAAGAGTCGGCTGAGAGCCAGGACATGGACGAGGCACTGGCAGTGCTGAGGAATGACAACGCGACCTTGACCAAGAAGCTTGAGAAAGCCAACAAGAAGCTGAAGGCCAGCAAGGACGGCGACAAGCGCGGCTGTAAGCAGCGTCGTTCTCTTTCTCCTTGGTCTCGCGACCAGCGTGGCCATTCCAACCCAGGTTCCGACGACTCTGATTCCAGCTCAGAGTCTGACTCCCACCACAGCCGTGACGGCAGTCGCGATCCACCACGTAGCCGCGACGGCGGCGCCCCACTCACCAACATTCGCGGCCGCTGCATCCGCTTCGACACACCAGGCGCCGATTCAAACGCTACCACCCTGTCACGTATCGACCCGCACCTCAAGGCTGGCATGGAGACCAACCGTGGTGTCCGTGACCCTGACAAGTTCGGCGCCGATGGAGAGCCCGAGTTCGACGAGTGGTTGGGCGACGTCGACAACAAACTCGGCGTTACCACCTTCCAGTCCAAGGACCAGTCTATGAGCTGGTTGCTATCTAAGACTAAGGGCGAAGTCCGCGCTCTGCTCAAGCCACGTGTACCAACACGCCTCTCTTCCTATGTCAAACACTCGTCTATGACTGACATGTTCGCTTCCATCGAGGAAATGATTGACCTGCTCATCGACCGCTTCGGTCAGCGCGATGTGTCCAACAAGTCCTTCCTCGAGCTCGCCAAGCTCAAGCAGTCTGAGAAGCAGACCTTCACTGAGCACTACACTAAGTTCCAGCGCCTCCGTGCCTGCGTCTCTATGACCGAGGAGAACGAGATGCAGACACTCGAAAACTCGCTCAGCTACCGCTACCAGAACCGCCTCGTCAGTGGTGCACCGCCTGAGACCCTCAAGGAGCTCGTTAAGACGCTGTACCACATCGAAAACGGCTTCACACGCCTCGACATGAACAAGCCTCCTCCCAAGAAGGATGGCAACACGGGCAACAGCAACGGCGGTGGCAACGGCAATGGCAACGGTGGTCGCAACCGTGGCGGCGGCGGTCGAGGTAACGGAGGTCAAAACAACTCCAACCTGCTTCCGTACGCCGACCTCCCTGACAAATACAAGAACTTGAAGCCGCTGTCTGAGGATCAGCGCCGTGAACTGATCCGCAGCGACAAGTGCCTCCGCTGCCGCGAACCAGGACACCACTCCCGTGACCCAGTCTGTATTCTCAAGAAGTACGCTGGACCAAACGCTAACTCCATGACTGCGAGCACTAGCGACACCACGGCTGGCAACACTGCCGGCACCACTCAGAACCAGGGAAATGCCTAGACCTTCTCTCGGGCACGACGAGCGAAGGTCATGGCGATGAAGTCAATATACAGGAAAAGAAGACACTGAAGGCGCACTCACTTACCACGCTGGGTACAGCTGAGAGCCTTGGCGTGACACCAGAGATCACCAACCAGTTCATCATAGACGCAGTGGTTAATGGTATCCAGGCAAAGGCCCACCTTGACTGCGGTGCAAATTCCCGTTACATTGACTCATCTTTCGTGCACAAACACAATTTCCCTTTGATCCCCCTCGAACGAGCCAGAAAACTCGGACTGGAATCTGAGGTTATGGCACCATCGGACATCACCTCTGTCGCCGAGGTCAAACTGGACATTGGCGACCACAAAGAGCTGTTCTATGCCTTTGTTACACACCTGAGCCCTGCGTATGATCTTGTCCTTGGCAAAGGATGGTTCAGTCAACACGACCCCGATATCGCGTGGCCACAAGATCAGGTCACCTTCCCCAAATGCGACAAATGCCGCGAGCACACGGCCTGCCACCCTGTAGAAGTCTCAAGCGAACATGTGTCAGGGGGCGTACCAGCTGTTGACATCGAAGAAATCAGTCCAACCGCGCTGCACCGCATGGCGCGACAGCAAGGGACTGAAGTCCACGCAATGTGGATGGCAGGACCAGACGAGAGGCGTCAAATACCTCTTGATGGCTTGACCGCGTGTGCAATGAGGACGATCAAGTCTCAAACTGCACCATGCCAAGGAGGGTCCGCCGCAATCGTGATTGATCAGCACGTCCGACAAGCGCATGCCAGTGCTATAGCGGCGGCTGACTTTGAGAAGTTCATGACTGGAACGACAAACCAGGTCGATCTACAATCTATCTCTGACCGCCTACCAGCAGAGTACCAGGACTTTGCCGACCTGTTCGACAGACGTGAAGCTGACAAGCTACCGCCGCACCGCCCTGGCTCTGATCACGAAATCAAGCTCAAGGAGGGTGCTGTCCCACCGTTCAAACGACCATATCCCATGTCACAGCAGCAGAACGAGGTCATTAAGAAATGGATTGATGACCAGCTTGAGAAGGGCAACATTCGAGCCTCTGTGTCACCCGCGGCAGCCCCCGTCCTGATCGTAAAGAAGCCTAATGGCGGCTTGCGAGTGTGTCTTGACTACCGAGGATTGAATGCCCTGACGATCAAGTCACGGTACCCTATCCCGCTTGTTCAAGAAACACTGGACAGAATTGCTGGGAAGGAGTGGTTTACCAAGATGGACGTAATAGCAGCGTTCAACCGTATCCGTGTCGCGGCTGGAGATGAATGGAAAACAGCCTTCACCACCCGATATGGACAGTTTGAGTGCGTAGTGATGCCCTTTGGCCTCTGCAACGCGCCTGGAACATTCCAGAGCTATATCAATGACACGCTGAGGGAGTTTCTTGATGACTTTTGCTCGGCCTACCTGGATGATTGTCTTGTCTTTTCCGATTCACGCGAACAGCACGTACAACACGTGCGGCGTGTAATGGAGCGACTCCGAGCAGCAGGACTACAGCTGGACATCGATAAGTGCGAGTTCTTCGTACATGAGACAAAGTACTTGGGCATGATTATCGGCCGCGATGGCGTCCGCATGGACCCAGAGAAGGTTCAAGCGGTACAAGATTGGCAGACACCAAGCTGCGTCAAAGATGTTCAAGCATTCTTGGGGTTTGCGAACTTCTACCGCAAGTTTATCGACAAGTTTGGACGACTCGCTGCCCCACTGACAGCCCTTACCAAGAAAGAAACCGACACGACTTCCGACAAAAAGAAGTACGTGCAGTTCGTGTGGTCACAAGCATGCGAGGAGGCGTTTCAGGCACTGAAGCTGGCCTTCCTCAATGCGCCAGTCCTCGCGCTGTTCCGACCTGGCTGGAAGACGCTGCTCGAGACAGATGCGTCCGACTTTGTTACTGCAGCTGTGTTATCGCAGCAAAATCCTGAGACTGGTACCTGGCACCCTGTGGCGTACATGTCCAAGAAGATGTCGCCAGCAGAATGCAACTATGAGATATATGACAAGGAACTCCTGGCCATAGTGCAAGCTTTTGAAGAATGGCGCCCTGAACTCATGACAGAGGGGGGAAGACGACAGCGACTTTGAACGTTTCCAAGATGATGGACACATCCAAGTCCTGTCTGATCACAAGAACCTTGAGTATTTCATGACGACCAAACAGCTCAACCGCCGTCAAGCGAGATGGGCTGAATTCTTGTCACAGTTCAATTTCAAGATCACCTACAGACCTGGTGTTCAAGGCACCAAACCTGACAGCTTGACGAGGAGATCTCAAGATCTCCCTTCGTCACCAGACGATCCACGCAATCAGCACCAGAACCAAGTCTTGCTACCCGAACATCGCCTTGACCTGCTTACGGCAGCAGCGATGACCCTGGAAGATGACGGGGACGAGCCAGAATCTCCCCCACTTGCAGTTATGATCGAGCAGCTATACCAAGAACCGTTGGTACAGCAAGCCCTTCGGCAATATCAAAAGGGAGAAACTGTTGATATGCTAAGACGTCACAAGATAGACCAAGCATTGGTCAAGGTACAGCAGGACAGATTCTTCATTACCAACCGATACGGTGAACTGAGCCTGTTGATTCCGCCGTCCGACTCTGATGCCATGCATCTGGTGCGTACGGAAATCATTCGGAACTGCCATGACAAACCACTGGCGGGCCACCCTGGAGTTGCGAAGACATTCGAACTAGTCACGAGAGCGTACCTGTAGCCCTACGCCCAGCAGACAATCAAACGCTACATCCGCAATTGCAAGACATGTCGGACCACCAAGACAACACACCAGGCTTATAGTGGGCTCCTCGCTCCGCTGCCGGTACCGTACAAGCCCTGGCAAGACATAGCTATGGACTTTATTGTCGACCTGCCTCCGAGCAAGAGCGTTGAGGGTGTGACCTACAAGAACATCTTGACGGTCACTGACAGGTTCACAAAGGAGAGGCACTTTATCCCTGCACAAAAGCTGGAGGCTGAATACGTTGCCTGCCTGTTCGTCAAGTACGTGGTGTCAAGACATGGGCCATGCCAAACTATGGTTATTGACAGGGGAACCAACTGGCTCTCGACTTTCTTCAAGAGAGTTAGCGTCATCCTAGGGACTAAGCAGAAGCCTTCAACAGCCTTCCACCCTGAGACTGATGGTCAATCCGAGAACTCGAACAAAGGCCTGGAGCAGTACCTGCGGACATTCTGCAACTACGCTCAAACCGACTGGGTTGATCAGCTGCCGGTCGCCGAGTTCGCGATCAACAACCACGTCTCAGAGACTACATCCGTGTCACCCTTCTTCGCCAACTACGGCTACAACCCAAGCCTAGCTGGCGGCTCGGATATAGCCAACACGGAAGCTGTCCACGGCGCTGTATTGCCTCCCGGAAAGGCTCGCCTCGACTTCGCTGCCGCGAATGCATTCGGCAATCGACTGAACCAAGTCCACCAATTTGTCCGACAAAACATGCACTTGGCACAGGCTCTTCAAGCAGACAATGCCAATCGACACCGCCTGCCTGCCCCTACGTATCAGGTAGGTGAATTGGTGTACGTAAGCACTGAGAACTGGGCGACGCACAGACCCGCCAAGAAACTTGACTTCAAATTCTCGGGCCCACACAAAGTGCTCGAAGTACTTCCACACAATGCCTATCGCATTGACCTTCCACCTGACATCCAGAGGCATCCGGTCTTCCACTCGAACCTCCTGCGCAAGGCCGACAACGATCCGCTGCCTGGACAAGAGTCACCCGCAGCCGGCCCACCTCCACCGATCGAAGTCACTCGAGAGGATGGAACCGAGGAAGAATGGGAGGTTGAAGAGATTACTAATAGCGCGGTGCGCCAACCAGCGCGTGCACAATGGAAGGAGCTGGGCAAGGAACCGAGACTGATGTACAAGGTGAAATGGATTGGACACACCAAGCCGACTTGGGAGCCGATGGAATATCTCGAAGGAGCATCCGAAGAGGTAGCAGCGTTCCATGCGAGGCAACTCGACAGTGTGTCCACACACCCTGACCCTGACCAGGCGACAGAAGCAAAGGAGTTCAGCGAATCCAGCAAGCGACGTGTTACTCCGAGCGTGGAGGCGCGACGTGTAACACGTTCGACGGCTTCAGCCTCTGCACGAGCGAGCACCATCTCGACTCCAGACCGCGCTGCGACACGGACAAGCTGCTTTACGCTAAGGCTCCAAGGGGATCAGCAGGTACCTGCACCAAGTTCAGACCTACGTGGAAGCGCTACCCCTTGGAGTGGTACCTTTAGCACGAGTGCACCAGTGGAGGCTGGCAGCTACCTGGTGGAGGCCAGCAGCGAGCGCGATGTAATGGACTACACGCACGAGTACCAGACTGGCCAAGTTGGCGGCACGCCGGGATGGCAGGATTCAGACGGAAGTTCAGACGGAGATTCGGATGAAGGGGTTTGGGTTGGCAAACCAGGCGTTTGGCGTGGTCAACAACAAGTTGGAGGTATTTCTGAGGCTCTGATTGGTCAACCTCTGAGGACAGAGGCATGTTTGGAGGGGGTAGTGTCACGACCTCGCCTGCGACATGGTGGTGAACGGTCTTGACGACACGTGACCCCGTGGGTTTGTCGCGGCACGGTACGTCCCGCGACGCGTCTCTTGTATTTAGTCGCGCGTTCTCTCGCGCTCTTCTTAGATACCTTGTCTTACGACTTCTGTTCTACTACGACACTATGCACTGTTACACCCCTCTTATAGTTATAGGTTATAGGATAATTAACCTAAGAATCTAAGAAAATAATACCTTATTAAGTTATTTAACTACCCTCTATAGTCTCTAGACTTAAATCTAATTAAGAGTATCTAGTTATTACTTAAGGAACTGCTTAAAAAGAGGTATAGGGATTAACTATATACAATAGATGTTTATTAGTTTAAAGGGGCTATCTTAATAGTTTAGAACTTAATTATAATAGACTAAATTAGAGACAGAATTAAGGATATGTAGTAGAGTGTTACGGATCGTGCTGCGAACACTAAAAGAAGCCCACAGCCACTCGCCTGCCCGGGTAGTCACGTGACAACAGAGCGCTCTCTGCTCTCTCCCGACAGAGCGGACAGAGCGACAGAGCGGACAGAGCGACAGAGCGGACAGAGCGACAGAGCGGACAGAGCGACAGAGCGGACAGAGCGACAGAGCGGACAGAGCGACAGAGCGGACAGAGCGACAGGGCGGGAGAAGCTGTGGGATGCGCTAGGACATAACACTATATAGACGACGCTCTCTACCGAGTAGATAGGAGCCTCGTGCTCAACTCAATACAACTCTCTTAGGGTTATGTTACAAACCTTTCAGGACCTTCTCTGATATACCACGAGGACATTGCGAGGATCGACACTTCCCAGGCCAACCCCATATCAGATTAGGGTTAGGCTGCCGACGGACAGGCAGGACGTAACATAGAGATATAACTAGCTTGTTTTGACAGGTGGAAAGCGTGTTAGAGGTGAGAAATGGTAGTCTATAGCGTTCAAAACATGGAATCAAAACATGCCAAGTCACTAGCGCCAATATCACTACTTCTGTCAACCCCTTGGGGCCGCCCGCTACATAGCACATCTCCAGTGGCGAGTGCAGTTCTAGAAGCAGATCGCATAGGAGACTCCGATGATTGTTGAAGTATATAGAGTCGTGTCTGCCCTCGTGTGCTGGAGGTTCTGGGGCTGTCGACAAGCAACCCCTCAGCACCAACGACACCGCACCGCCCACATAATTATTTCTTTGGGACAAATCTGCACTTTCGTCATCCCTCGCTAAAAGCTGTGCAGCCGGGCACGAGTCGCTGGACGCCCGGTCATCTATTTTGCAGCCCGGTGCGAACATCGAGGTCCTCCATCGGCTGCGAGACCGATCGCTCATGCCTGTGAGCCAGCAGCAGGACAGGACAGGACAGGACAGGCACCCCGGATATTCTCCTATCGCCCCTGCGCTTCCGCAGGACGACGCGTGCTGAAGACTTCCATCTCGAAATGCGGTTCAGCTCCACGATTGTGACGAAGTAAATTGCGATCGCGTTCTCCTGGTGCGGCCAGTGTATGGCTCGAGCATCACAGGATCACTACAGCCAATAGCTGGCGCAGGCTATTGTTGTCGACTAACGATTGCAGACCCAAGAGCGATTCCTTCAGCCCGACAGGCATGTTGGCGTAGCTCGTGGGCAAGTGTATAGCTGACGGACACTCCGTGCGCCATTTGCGTTGGTATCGTGGAAGCCTCTTCGTCGTGGCTGTCGTGGCTGACATGGCTGCAGTCGAAGCACAAATGCTGCACAAAGGTTGGCTGTAAAAAACGCCTTCTTGGCGCCAGACTCCGCTGTAGGGCGCCGCCAGACCAACCGATTGGGCGTGCTGGTCTGCCACAGGCCTCTCCGAACAGCTGCACAAAACCTTCGGCCCCTCTATCCTTGGTTCCTCTGCCCATCGATGCTTTCAGCGCACGAGACGAGTGCGCAGCAGCTGCCCATCGCCCACCCGAACAACCAATTCAGCTGCAATGTCTCGCGGGATCACGTCCGGTTGCTCTTTCGGGAGGAGCATGAGCTTCACCTTAGCGGCCGCCGCACCGTAATGACGTCCCCTCTCACCGCTGGACACGCCTCCCGATCTTCCACCATGCTTCTTCGCCTGCTACGAGAGGTCGGTGGCTGATATCTCGTACACCCACCGCAGCCCCGCCGCACGCTGCCATTGGCGCTCTCCGCCCAGGTCGGCAGCTCCTAGCATGGCAGCACGCTTGAGGCTGCCGGCAGTGGAAAACGTGGTCGTCCGGCTTGGACAAGCTGCTCCACGAGCGTGGGCTTGTGGCGTCTGTTTAGTATCCTTGGCTGGCTAATGACTGCTCGTCCTCATGTGCTGTGCAGTCTATTGCGGAGTGTCAGAGTGCGCCCGCCTGCGTCTAAACATGCACCATCGCGCTTGGTGCCTCTCGCGGTCATGCGCGCAGGGCTGAGATATGCAGCCCTACGCCTACGGCACAAGCACAGACCGCTTGTCCATAGCAGTGCATGTCCCTGTGAGCGCAGCAGCGGGTCCTGGATGTCGGGACGAGGGTGAAAGTGCTGGAGCAGGTACCATGCCTCCAATGGGGCAGATCGAAAGCTTAGCCGATGGCCTGGCAGATGTCAGACAACTATATGTTGGCAACGCCCCTAGCACATGTGGATGGAGTCGCACCTGGCACTCCGAATTCCTCTCACGGTTAAGCTAACATCTCACGCTGCTCGTTAGCATCACGATCCGATGCCGAACCCACGGTCATACAAGAACCCTAGGTCTCGATCTGTGTCGAAAAGTCCGCTCACTTCGCCAACGCTGGAACGAGATGACCCTCTCAATCGACAAGTCGCCTTCGTTCCCTTCTCGGCAGGAGCTCCCTCCGGCATCAGCGATGAGACAAGAAGAGCTGTTCGTGTGCAGGCTGCCAAGGCCAGTGCTGCAGCCAGAAAACAGACAATTGCACGGAAGCTGGCAGAAAAGAGCGGCCAGACATTTTCGACAGAGACAAGTCCGACTTCCTCCACAGAGCAAAGCGAAGAAAGCCGGAGAGCCTCATCAACGTCGGCGGCAGAGAGCGATCCCACCAAAAGCATCACATCCCGCAGTCCTTCACAGTCACTCGATGTCAGCCCGATCGATCCAACAACTCGAATATATCCTACATCACAATGGCATCCTGTTATTCCTTCGATCGTCGACTACTTCACCAAATACTTTCTGCCCGACGCAAATCTACCTCAAGACGCTTACGGACGTGACGCGATGCGCACGCAACTCTGGCCGCTAGCGCTCTCCGACACATGCCTCTTCCACGCTATCCTGCTGAATGCAGCCAGCCACGCAGTCGTGACAGGTGCACTGAACGTGCCTACATCTCTACTGGCCCAACTCAAGCATACTGCACTTGAGGGCATCAACGAATCTATCGCCGGCCTCGACTTCTCGCAGGTGGGGGAGGCCATCATTGACGCAATCGCCCTTGTGGGTGCATGGGAGCTGGTGAGTACCCCAATGTGGCTTGAAGCTTCGATAAACAAAAGGTACACTAGCTGACCAGCATGACTTGGCAGCAATACGGCACGGCCGACACCTACGAGACCCACATGGGCGGTTTGAGCGCCATCGTCAATAATCTACCTGGAGGCTTTGTCGGCGCTCAGACTATACTCCCTCCAGCGACCATCAACGTGATCTACACAGCCGGACACGATCTGGCAGTCTATGCTTCCAAGCGACCCTTCTTTGACATTCCAGGCGCACCAGTGCTATCGGCGTCTCCCCTACTCCCCAGCACGCTACCCGCTGCTTTCGAGAAGTTGAAGACACAGCACCTTCTGTTGCCCAGCTTCATGCAGCTGATTAGCAGGTTATCGAACGTGCTGCCAGAAGATCCAGCTGCAAGAGTACGGCTCGACGAAGTACAGCAGGCTCTGCTCGAATGGGAGGTCGAAAACGTTACGGCAACCACATATTGTCCATTGCGAACAGTGCTCGAAGATGCCGCGATTCGTCAGGTCTACCTGCACATGCGCCTCGCCGCTCTGGCCCTGTGTGGCTACACTCGTTTCGCGATGAACACCGATGCGCAACAGTTCCTGCAGAGCCTGTACAACGAAGCTCTGCTGTTGCAATCAGATCTTCTTGTCGGAACTTGTTTCGAAGAACTCATTTTCTGGTGTTTGAGCACAATCAGCGCTACTACTGGTCGATGCGAGCACAAGCACATGCGGTCACTCAAGCGATTCACACTGGAACTTGGAATCACAAGTTGGGAGGAAGCTCGACGCAGCTGGACGCAATTCATCTATCCGGCTTCACTGGACAGCAGAGCATATGCTCTGTGGCAAGCGGTAAACAACAGCACAGTCGCTCGCGATCCCAGCGTGGGTATGGGTGAACCCACACGCTACGCCAAGGGCATCGGCCATCCGACTACCCACATTGCTGCTCTGGTCGCTGCCGAGGAAGGATGAAGAGAAAGCTGTTCCGGCTCACATCGTCATCGGAGTCAATTTTACGCCCGTCACCAGCCTTGAAATGGCTCATTAACGAAGTAATTCAGCGGCAACAATGCCTGCAACCGTCCGGATCCAGTCCGTTTCGCCGGCATCAACTATCCTGGACCATGGTAGGTTCAGGAGTGCAGACTGGAGGGAGGTCCCGGACTGAGATCGTGAAATCACGAGTAGACGAGGCACGGTTGCGATAGCTCATCAAGCGGGCAAAGCTGCGTGCGAAACTTTTTGCCAGACAAAATTCTCTGGGCGCGCTCTCACTCTAAGGACAAGGATGCCCTTAAAAGGAAAGACGTCGTGCAGCCTCAGTAGAGCCAAGAAAAAATCGTAGACGCGGAATACCGTAATTCCTACGGTATGTCCCCCGTCTCGGGACTCACATACCCTGGCACGTATCGGTTTCAACCCTCACAGTTCCAACCAACAACCCGTGCACGGATGCTAGGCATGTCGCCATCCCAGCGAGAGAGCACTACAGTTACTAGTACACGGTCCACACGAGGCAATTTGATTGCTCGTGGCACCATGGTCGACGTGCATTGTAACTTTGCAATCACTCAGCCTGGCCAACGTGGTCGAATCAAGCCTCTTGGTCGACACGACGCCGGATGATTCCTGGTCGTAGCTTTTCGTTCCGGGCCCAATACCGTGGAATGTTTGCAACGATCGGTAACTTGAGGCCCGGCAATGGCTGCTCTTTCGGCATTTCTTGCAGCACGCCGGCCTGGCAGGCATTTGCCTTTTGGGATCAGCGGATAGGGCTAACACACAGATGCGCACGTATGCGGTTGCGCTTGCATGCACGACACGATGCGGAACCGGCGACACTGGGCTATGCATGATGATGGCTATTGACTAGGAACTTTACTTGTCGGAAGTAGGCAGTGCTGGACGCTGCACTTCCTCCATAGCATCAAAATATAGTCCAAATTCACACTTCCATAAGTCTGTGCCGCAATACACCCGATCATAACCCTCTCTATATGGATAGCACTAAGACCTTCCCAGCATTCTGTATCTCCAAGGATCGCTTTGACAGCCCCGACTCGCGTGCTCCCAAACCATGTCCTGAAATCACGCACGCTTCTTGCGTAACCCTCAAAATCAATTCGGCTCCGAAATGTATCACTTGTCGTGGCATCTCATCAACTATCCAAGATCCTCACACAAGTCTCCACATCCTCTCTGGGAACATCCAGATCGTTGATACGATCCTGCTTATCCGGCCACCCGATCGCAATACCGCACAAAATCTCCTGATCCTCGTCAAGTTGGAACTCCTGCCTCAAAACTTCCGGAAACCCCGTCACGGAGATCTGTAAACAGCTTCCCAACCCTTTGGCGGTAAGTGCTAGGATGAGAGTATTGATATACAAGCCTACGCACAAGGCATCTACTAGTCCGAGGATCTTGTCCTGTGTGATGACGCCCACGACCGGGGCATCGAAGAAGGAGAAATTTCGTAGTTGGGCTTCGCGGTGCGCTGTCTTTTCTGAGCGCGAAATGTTGTAGCCTTGAGGACCGTAGAGGATTTGGCCGAAGGTGGAGCGGTAGTGGGTGAACTTTTCGGGGATGGGTGGGATGTTGGGGCCGTGAGTTGAGGCGTGAGAGCTCAAGGTGGAGACTATACGGTCGCGGGCGGTGTTGGTTGCGAGGCGGAGGCGCCAGTTTTGGATGTTGGAGTTGGAGGGGGCGTGTTGGGCGAGGGAGAGGCAGGAGTGTAGGAGCGCTGGTGGGACCGGGTCGGAGGTGAAGCGGCGGATCGAATGTCGGGAGAGGACAATTTGGGAGAGTATGTTGAATGTTTGTTCGTGGTTTTCGTCTTCTGTGGTTGTGTGGGTCGACATTTCTGCTGGCGTAGTTGGCCTCGTGTCACCTCCAGACTCTTCTCCTTGCTTTGCCTGCTTTTTCTGAGTTGTTCCTTTGCTTGTAGCTCGTTAATGCTGAACAATGCCGCCGTGAGGACGACTTGCATGCGGTTGATCAGACTTCAGCTTGAGTACTCTGACAAACCAGATAGCAATCGTACGAAGCTCAAGCGACTCAACATATGCCTTTGGTCAGCAAAGACACGCGACATATAAGCTCATCATCATAGCTGCGAAGCCTACTGAGCTGCTGCACAAAATGCGGTCCGCCATGCTGTTCTGGGCTCGCGGCAAAGGCAACGGCTGTCCGAGCTGATCAGGCAAGCTCGCTGTCGCACTGCGCTCGTGAGCCATCTCGCACTGGTGATCCATCTATCAATGATGATTGCTGAGCTCTACAGCCCTCGAATTGGTCGTGAACAGCGAGATGAGTTGTGAGGACGATCGAAAGCAGGAACAAACTTTGGAAGACAGACGTCAGTCAGCGACATCGGCAAAGTTTTCGGAGGAATCATCATTGCCCCGCGTCAGTGTGATGAGTCGAATTGCGCTCAAGGAACGACAGAGAGTATGCAGAAATCAGTATACTGCAAACACAGCATCGCTGAGCTGAGAATGGGCCGAAGCATATTACCATCGTCTGTCTATTGCAAAGCTGAACGAATCTTGTTACCCAGTTTCATCATTCCCACGTACGTCCATAGCTCGCTCGGACCGGACAGCGTGACATCACATTGTGGAAGAACATCGGTCAGTGTGGGAATGTGGGAATGTGGGCTGGTGGTCAGTACGCAGTGAAGCGATGCTCGACCTCATGTGTTATGATCGTGCGATGCGGCCAGATCACGATCACCAGTCCTCACGGTTGTGGACACACCTTGGCAGCATTGAAAAATTTGAGACAAGTCTGGTCCATGAACGTAGCATACAATTGAAGATGTGTAACTACGATACATAATTTCCACGTTGCTTTCCCATGGAAAGGTATAATTACCAGCTCATCCGCCATGCAGCGTGTCGGTATGCTCATCACGACACCGCAATGGTCAAACTATTGCCTTTTTGTTTCCGTCTCGTGTCTCGTAAACATCGTGTTGTGCATTTATCGGCAAGTGTAACCACCGTCAATGATGAGATCGGCACCAGTTGTGTAGGTGGATGCGTCAGAGATGAAGTAGACATAAGCGGCCTTGAGCTCCTTGGCGAGACCGTCACGGCCCATTGGGATCATAGAGTGCCAGAGCTTCTGAGTCTCCTTTGGCACGAAGTCGGAGAGACCAGTGTCAATGTAACCAGGCGAGATGGAGTTGACACGGGCAAAGTCGCGCCACTCGTTGGCGAGCGAGCGGGCCATGTGGATGCAGCCTGCCTTGGCGACGTTGTATGAGGTCTGTTCTTGTGGGAAGTTGGCGATGTGGCCGGACATGGAAGAGGTGATGACGAAGGAACCAGTTCCTCGCTCCTTGAAGTGGTGGCCGACGGCCTTGGCGCAGTGGAAGGTACCAGTCAAGTCGACCTGGACGACGTGGTTCCAGTCCTCAACGGAGCCGTCGAGGATGCCGCTGTTGGCAGTGGCACCAGCGTTGGCGACAAAGGCGTCAATCTTGCCAAAGTCGGCGATGACATCCTTGACGAGCTTCTCAACGGACTCGTACTTGTCAACCTGGCACTTGTAGGCCTTGACCTTGACGCCGTACTTCTCCGACAGCTCTTTTGCGTTCTTCTCACCACCCTCGGGGCGGGAGGCGTATGTGATGGCAAGGTCGGCGCCCATCTCAGCAGCTCCGCGAGCAGCTTCGATGCCCATACCCTTGGGCCCGGAGGCACCGGTGACGACGACGACCTTTCCCTTGAGGGAGAGGAGCTCCTTCAAGCTCTCGGCTTCTGGGATTCTCTGAGGCATGTTGGATGGTATGTGTGTGGTGTTTGGTGTTGAGTTGAGGTGTCAATGGATGGTTTGTGGTAAAAGTGAGATGGGAGAGAAGCGGTCTATGGCGGGCGCGTGAAAGTTTTTAAAGCTGTCCTCCAGGTCAACGCATCTACGCAGGGCATCGCGAAAAAGTGCGCCTCTTGGTACGTAGCTGTGGTTCATTGGTGCAGGGTGCCCCTCATCGCGGTGGTGGGGCAGCTGGGAGGCGTGTTGACAGCATGCTGACCAAGTCTGGGCGACCATTGAACGGGCCAAAACTTGCATATCGACGCTGCGGTATACTGCATGTTCTTGGTGGTTGTGCCGTCTGCGGCCATCCTCTGCATACCAGCTCTCCTTAGTCACGGCTGATGGATCTGTTCGACGGTATGCTGTGAATGCAGTGACAGCACCGGATGGCCTGGCCCAGCGATGCTCCCTCGTGAATGACGCATGGGCTCCGCATTGGCGTCGTTCCGGCTGCTTTTCGGCGGTGACGGTGCCAGTGACAGCTCCTCCTGCATCTGCGATGGTTGCCAGCAGCTTCGCTATCATCAGGCATTCAGGAACCATCGACCGACATGGCCTGCCTAGCTTGAAGCTGCCCACGTTTCATCTCTTCTACACCCCCCAACCGCTATGCCTTCGTAGCATAGCTGTTTCTTTGACTACTGCTTCACACCCGTTGCCATGCCTCGGTCATAGAAGAACACGATCTCTCGCACGATATGTCGTCCTCCGATTTCTTCCTGCTGAGCTGGGAGCTACCCTGAATGCGCTACACCGACTGGTCGTGACAGACGTCGCGTTCCGAGGCGGACAGAGCGGTGCGCGGGATCGCGAAGTGATCCGCAGCGTGAGGTTCTATCGCGGCTCTAGATGGGAAAAGAGAGCCTCAACGAGGCAGTAGATGCAGGGGAGCCGGACAAGCCAACCGAGGCGGCTGTAGCAAGAGCTAGATACTCGTGCACGAGGTGAAGTGTGTTGTCTCGCGCGAGACCCAAGATTCAGGCTGGAGACGCAGAGGAGCGGGTCCCGCTCAGGGCGGTATTGCTGCAGCTGCACGATTCAGAACGTGTTGGCCATGGCAACTTCAGCCCTGCGGCAATCCCACTTCGTTCATCGTATACGTGCCTCGTGGCATGCAATTCTCCGCGATGCACTGAGCGTGGTCGATCGCCCTGTCTACGATATGTCTCTCCACCGGCTCTGTCAAGCTTCACCCTTCCCCTCTCTTCACTCCTCCCCATTCCTGTCCAAATGCTGCTGATTTCTCAAGAAATCTTCAAATAGCTCCACCATCTCGTCGAACACTTCGCGTTTGAGATTGCCCTTCAGGTATCTAGAGATCATGTCAGCGAGCCTCGAACACACAAGTCGCTTCATCTCCAGACATACATTGGTAACAAGTCGAAAAGCGAGGCCTCGGACGAGAACCTTCGGTTATTTGGCAGGCTGTTCCGGTAGAGCATTCTCACGAAGATGTCATAGTACTCGTCTCCATTCTGGATGCACCGGTCTCTCGTGCGCTCAAGCAACTGGACGAATGTGAACGGCGCGCCTGGTTGCTTGGCCAATTCCAGAAGCCAGGAGAGAAGCACTCTGGGCTTGGCTCTCGTTGCGCCCAAGAAGCTCGTGGGTTCTGGAGTTGGCCACCAAGTCCCATGGCCCCGGAGCTTGTCCTGGAGAAGAGGCTGGGGCTGGAAACGGAGCTTCAGGTATTGGAGCATCATACCAAGTCGCAATTGGACCTGGTGCCGGCAGGGGATGGAGTGGGCCGCCCAAAGCCTCTGGTACGTAGGGTATGAACGGGGACGATGGCACGCTATTCGGTGCATCATTTTCTTGTTGTGAAGGTGCCTGGGACGGCGGCGCGCTAAATGGCGCGGTATCCTGTTGTTGTCGTGGTGCCAGGGGCACTGGCATGCTGATCGTGGCAGTAATTCGTTGTGCTCGTAATGCTGCAGACGGTGACACGCTGGTCGGCGCAGTATTTTGTTGTTGATGCGATGCCGGCTGAGACCATATACACTGGAGGCAATCAGCAGCAGATCGGAACCACTTCTCTGACAGCAGTGCTCGATTGACTGGTACTGGTTGCCAACCTGAGGAGCATAGCCTTGCCAGATCTATGAGGAACAGAGGAGAGGAATGGCAACCAGGCAACTTCACTTACCTGCCTTTCGCGCGCCATGCACTGCCAACAGTCTGGCGTTCTGGCAATGCACATGAGTCCTTCCGCAGCGCAGTTCAGGCAGATGGGAGAAGCCATTATCGCGAGCTGTCGAGTCTGATCGGCTTCGTCTGCACTTCGAGTGATGGGGAGGTAGATGATGGACGGGAGAGAAGCAACGCGCAGGACTCGTTTGCTGTTACTAGCGAAGCTGACCCCTCGCCCGTTGGAAATCGAAGCGGCGACGACGCAAGCGCTGACTCACAATTCAATTGCTTGAGCAAGCAACAATGCAACGGTTGAGAGGTCAACTTGAGGGAGATGAGAGTCCATGGCGGACCATTGATTGACGACGGCGATTACCACACAGAATCTGTCTTCTAGATTCGGAGGTTGTACTCACGTCCATTCAAGACACTTTTAAGAATGAGAGCCATGGTGATTAAGGCGAACTGTTGCACACAAGCTCTTGCAACCATCACGCAACAGCGTCTCATTGACTATAACCCTCTTGTAGCTCGCCCTACTACCTGCTGATGGTCCCATTCCCACTCGCTCCAGACTTCTTCAATCTTCACTATCAATACGAACGCATCCTTCGACGAATGCCTCTACCAAGCGGCACAGTCTTTGCTCTCGCTGCTCGGTTGCCTGCCGAGTGAGGCATCTTTGTCGCTTGTCAGTAAAACCCAAAATCACGATCAATCAATCGACAATCATTTTGTAAGACTTACTGAACTAGGAGCGACCACATCTCGCCATGAGCCTCCCTATTTTTATTGTATCCATCTTCCATGCTCGAAGCAAGCCAGAAATCGTCGCCCTCTTCTCCTGCGAGCCTGGCCGTGGTTGCCATGAGAATACTCTCGACCCAGGCCTGAACTCCTGCATCCCCGTCCGCTGGTGTGCTCTTCTCTGTTGCGGTGGCTTTGAGGGCATCGATCAAGCGTTGCGCGCACTTGGCGTGGTCGGCAGGTTGCTTCAGGGGACTTTCATTGCTTGACAAGGTTGATTCGACTCGATCGGGCGTCCGCTCTGGTGTTCCAGGGAAAGTCCACTCTCTCCTCAACTTCGACGGTACTTTTGGTGCGTGGGCAAGAGTCGCGGTGAGTGTTCGCCTCGAATTGGACTGTGGTGCTTGAATAGTTCCTCCACGAGGCGCGTTCGGCGCCGATTGTTCTGCGTTTGCTTGATCGGTGCTGGGATCTGGTGGTCTCACGTGGAGAGCCTTGAGCTTTGGTAGCTTCTGCGAAGGAGGCATGATGGTTTGATGGTGTGGCGACGGTAATCGATCGAAGTGCTCGGAAGACGAAGTAAGGGAGGAGCCTCAAGAGGAAGCTACTGGCGTGAAGCGGTTTGTCTTCGATGCTCGAGGGTTGATGAAGCTGCCAGAATTCGATCTGGCCAGTGTAGGATGCCAAAGCTGCTTCTTTGTGAGAAATCCTGATTACGGTGGGTGGAATCAATATCGTGCGAACAGCTTTCTTTTGGTGAAATCGAGATATGTGCGGATAGATATGCACTGCACGTAGATCGACTGCTCAATATTGAAGCGGGCATGCTGAACTTCAGCTCCTTGACAAACGGCCTTATGCAGCTAAGCACGTCGCTGTCGTCACCCACCGCCGCTGCTGAATTCTCAATAAGGGTCCCCTTGCTGGTGCTTTAGGGAAATTCGTTCGTGCTCTTCTTGCCCTTCTTCTTTGCCTCAGCGAACGATCACACCACAACTGCCAGCTCGACATAGCGACACCAACTCCGCACCGCCCCTGGCAGAACTTCCTCACCACACCACTGAAAGACCTGTAAGACACCTCCTTTTCTTCATCCAGCAGCCGGGCAATCGGTCAACCGACAAGCTAGACATGGCGATTGGGGTGTCCGCGAGCGATTGCTGACTTATCTGCCTTGAAAGATCTCACACATTACCACCTCCGCTCCTGTAAGTTGACCAAACCTCTGCCTGCGTGGATTCGGTGTCATGGACTGGACTCCAGGTTGTCTTTGAGTATGTTACTGACTGAATCGATTCGATAGTGCCAACCACCACCAACGTAAGTCGCTCGAATCGCTTGCTCGCCACTGCGAAGCAGCCTCCACCCACACAAGCAAAAGCCTATCCCATTCGAACCTGTTGAGACACTGGGCCACGTCGGTGCAAGCCCTCACAATCTGAAGCAAGAAGACCTTGGGGTTCTCTCACGAGGGTACACCGTCCAAGCAAAACAAGGTCTAGCTGCTGATGCTGCTCATGTTGGTCATCCGACAGAGCGATTCAGTTAGGATGCTTCGAGACTCGGCCACGATGCCACCCCTTTGTCTGAGCAATCCCGCACTCCCTTGCGTTCACTCCTCGAATTTCGCCCGAAGCTGCAAAGTGAATTCAGCGAATGTGAACTGATCATATGTGTAGATGTGCCACAACATTATACTCGTCGAGTGCGAGGAACAAGGTGACGATGTCATCTACACCACCTAGTAAGATATTCACCTGGAAGCACATCATATGCTGGATGAACACTGACTCCATTCACCCAAGCCCTACCAAACCACCGATGTGCAACAAAGCACAAGAAGCAGGAGGCACAAGCTACTGCAACACCAAGATCGCCGAGGCATGTGATCTTCGAGAAATCTCAAGCACAAAACCCAGCTAATTCCTGCCGCAGCGAGAGCCAGCACCGGGCCACCAGGCCTGCGACCGCTGCCAGACCGAGTGGACGCACACTCGGTACGAGTGCCTCAGCGACGAGGTGGCGGCCGCAGGCCATGGCGGGCTGAGCAAATGGTAGGCATAGATACCATCGCAGCCGTAAGTATCTCTGCATCCCTCACTCTGCAGCATGCCATCAGACGACTGACATCTATGCCATAGACCATTGAGCTTATAGCAGAGCGCCTTCGGGCTTGAAATGACATTTTGCGTGTTTTGCTGCCACGTGCCTCGAATTGTTTTTCTTCTTCTTTCTGCATGCTTCACATTTGAGCCACGTCGTGTCGCTGCATTGAGCTCAAACGATGATGAACGTTTTCAGAGGTAAGGAAGTATTGCTGATCAACATTCCAGATACAGATACCGCCTCCTGGAGTTCGTGAGAATTGTGCGCCAGGCAATCAGTCACCAGCGCCCGATGAAGTATCCTCGTTCGAAGCGAGTCCTATCCGAGCTCTTGCAACGAGTCAAGCGGTTTATCATTGTTCACATCAAGCTCTCAAGAGTACCTGGAATTCCTCGGCCTCCAGGCAAAGATATTCTCTAGAACTCGATGGCCCCGCCCGCGTGAGATGCTGGGCCGGCCCCGGAAGAGTTTATACGACTCTTCTGCGTGCAATCATTCTACCCCTGTACAATCCAAAGGCCCATTACTGGGCCCCGGGTCTCTTCTGTACAAGATATGACACTGCCTTCTGAGAGAGTTGACCCATTGCTGTTGTCCGACTAATGGCCCTGAGAACGACATCGCGCGCTGGATGTCGATCGCGTGTGGTCACAGACAGCGCCTGCAGAAGCGCGCAGCCTGATGTTTCACCTTCTCTGCACCAAAACGTGCGGAACGTCCGGAGAGTGACAAGAGGTCATGAAGTGAAGACTTCAGATATGAACTGACGCGGAAAGAGGCGATAGGGAGGACAGAGCAACAGCAGCAGCAGCAGCATGGATTTTGAATCCTGAATATTCAAATCAACTCGACCGTATTCATATTCAAATCAGAAACTGAATTGAATATTTAGATTCAATCCAGTGTATTCAGCTTACAAATCAGTCCCGCATAACGTATTTTCTTCTATACTAAAAGCCTCCGCAGACGACAGTAAGGATACCGATAACTCAGAGGAACAGGGTACCTGCCGCACAGTTAGTTATCGAGCTGGAATCGCCTTGGTTTGGCAGCCGTATACCTTCACCCTAATCCCTTAAGCTGTCTCTCCGTTAGAAGCCTAGTTTGTGTGCAGATTACTACTCACTCTCGGCGAAGGGCTGTCCTCGGCCGTATTACTAATTGAATTGAATCTGAATTTGAATATTCAAAAAGCCGGATTCATACTCAATTCAACTCTAATTTTGATTTGAACTTGAATATTCAAATCAGTATTCAAAATCCATGAGCAGCAGTAGCGAAGTGAATGCCAAGAGCCGGCCCGGACCCACATCCCGTTATTCCGCTCCACTGCGTTTCCGTTTCCACACGACCTCGGACAACCCACTGTTGCACCACATCAACACACTACGACACCCCACGTCTCGAACTCCATAAGCACGATCTAGGGGCTCTTTGAATACTACGAGGTTTCTGTCACTTTCTGCACATCAATTTGAGCGAAACGGCGCAAGATTAAGGCCACAGCCGCTATCCAGCTCGGCGCCGCGTCAAACTCACGGCAACGGCTTTGCTGACTCGCGCTCGACCGGGTTGTCGTGATCGGAGAGGCCATCACCGCCGCCAGCCGTTTTCAAAGCGCAAAGTGTGAAAGTATGGCCCCTTTCAAGGCAGCGCTGATTGTGGTGGACATGCAAGAGGACTTCTGCGAGCCAAACGGCTCACTTGCAGTCAAAGGGGGCAGAGAAGTCGCGTCTGTCGTCAATGATCTGTTGGATTGGCCCGGCTTCGTGATCAAGGTGGGCACGAAGGACCATCATCCTCGGGAGCACATTTCATTTGCATCAAATCACCCAGGCACTCAGCCGTTCACGTCGTCACATACCATTACCAGCCCGGAGAACACGTCGGAATCGCAAACTACGTGAGTCAGATGCTACGAGTTTACAGCACAGCAGCGGCTCCTCTGAACGCTGACGTTATTACAGGTTGCTCTGGCCGGATCATTGCGTCCAAGGCACATCGGGCGCGGATTTCATCCCAGAATTGCACAAGCACAAGCTGTCGGATGTCATCAGCAAAGGTGAAGATCCACGCGTAGAATCCTACTCTGGGTTTGGTCCTCCATTCCGAAGTCCGAGGGTCAGTATGAGCAACCTCGATGCCACGTTGAAGAATGCAGGCACCACCCACGTGTTTGTGGTTGGTCTGGCCCATGATTTCTGCGTCAAGTCTACAGCAATTGATGCGGTTGAGCATGGTTACGAAGTCTTTGTGATCGAGGAAGGCACAAAAGCTGTGATGCAAGACGAGACGAGCCTGTCCAAGACTCGCACTGAACTGCGAGAGGCAGGAGTTCATTCCATCTCTCTCGATGCGCAGGTCCTGAAGAACCTCAGCGCTGCCTGAAAGCAACGTACCAGACGCCACCAAATACTGCAATATTCCGCTTACCATTTGCCACCGGGCAGCGAAGCAATAGTCGCGTCACATTGCAACTTTCATCCGGAATTGCTGCAAAAGTTTGCAGAGTCGATTGATCCTTTTGCTGCTGCAGGAGAGCGGGTTGTGGCAATGAGTCAGCAGCCCTGTCATACTGCAGCAGCGTATTCCTTCAATCAACAACGCCCTTGCGTTTAGGCACACGCGCACGGAAATTGCTAGGTGCATCTGACGTATTTGCCCTGCGCCAGACTCTCGGCTCACCGTCTTACGCAAGCCCTCACTCTTCACATTGGCAGACGCATATGTCACGTCTGTCACACGTTAGCGACAGTTGAGGACGCTGAACAGTTCCGGCT
Source organism: Cercospora nicotianae (assembly GCA_029490675.1). Taxonomy (NCBI): domain Eukaryota; kingdom Fungi; phylum Ascomycota; class Dothideomycetes; order Mycosphaerellales; family Mycosphaerellaceae; genus Cercospora; species Cercospora nicotianae. Next base: position 2,625,572 of record JANQAT010000007.1, on the reverse strand, counting down.
CCAATTTTGAGCAGCATTGATTCGTCTACAGGGCGCACGATCTCACTGCAGTTGCAATGGACACCTTCTTAGGCCACGGACGACGTTGCAATACATAAGGCAGGTGTCTTTGTACAGTTGTTGGTATGGCCTCGAACGTTGGGAATACGGGCCAAATTCTGCCTGCGCGGCCAAATCCGGTTAGAAGCGCGCCTAATGCTTCCTTCTAAGCCAAGTCATGGCGATCATGCATTGTCACGAGCACTATCCCGTTTCATCACAAGAAGCATAACTGCGCCCAACGTACACCGCACGGCAACAACCAAGTTCACATTCGTACCTCGTAAAGGCACGTATGCTTCTCGGATACAACGACGGAACTGACTAGCAATATCACAGGCAGACCGGATGCGCGGAGACGAATGCTCCCATTGAGGAAGAAGGCGCCTTGAGGGAAACATATAATAGCAGACATCATGGCCCCAGAATCGTCCATCATCACTCAGCAGTTCCAGCAATCAACAGTTTACTTCCTTCTCCAAAAGCACTTCTCTTCATTCAACCTATACATTCCTTCGAAGCATACACCAACCACAAAATGAAGTTCTCTCTCATCGCACTTGCTGCTGTTGCAGTCGCCAGCCCAATGGCCCTTGAGACTCGCCAAGGCGGTCTCCTGTCCCTTGCTAGCCTCGGTGGCGGCTCCTCCAAGGGCGGCTATGGAGGCGGCTACGGTGGCGGCAACAACGGCGGAAACAATGGCGGAAACAATGGAGGAAACAACGGCGGCGAGAACGGCGGCGAGAACGGCGGTGAGAATGGTGGCGAGAATGGAGGCGGCAACAACGGTGGCAACAATGGTGGCTATGGAGGTGGCCAAGCAATGGTCTGCCCAAGCGGCTACTTCGCCCAATGCTGCGCGACCAACGTACTTGGTTTGGCTGGCCTGAGCTGTGGCAATGGTAGATCCTCACATTGCATTGACTGATACAAGCTCTCATACTGACATTTGAACAGTCCCCAACACAATCACCTCCCAGAGGAACTTTGTCGGACAGTGTGCTGCTACTGGCACCACTGCCGCTTGCTGTCTGATCCCACTTGTAAGTCTCATCCCCATCTCTGGCACTGTACCTCAGAAGCTAACATGTCTCCAGGCCGGCCAAGGTGTCATCTGCAACGAAATCTAGACTATGATCCCAGAACACAACCGATAATAATGTGTACATGTAGTGGCTATCATGCCCAGGTGGAAGTTGAGTGAGAGAGAACTGGAGAAGCAGTAGCATTGTGGCTAGCTTCGTGTCAATCATTATATATTTCTTGACCCTTGTAAGCAGTCTCTACTGAATGCTAGAATTTGTTATCTCTACTCTCGCATCCAGAATTTCTTCATCGCAAGTAGGCAACGAGGTAAAGCCAATCCAAATGGAAAAGGCCCAGAGGCACTTGGTAAAGTACGACTGGCTAGAAATGGAGAGGAGTGCATCGATAGCAAGATCTTTATCGCAAGAGCTGAAGATTTCAATGCTATGTACGTTCTTCTATCTCGACCCAATAACGCCGCGCTCGATATGTAGGTATGCAAAGGACACAGTAACACTTTTATGCCCTCACAGGAACCGGTGTCGCCAGAGTGTATGTTTGGGTGCTGCCGCTCAGCGTAACCCACTTAATCAAAGGCTCCGAGCCCAGCTTATCATCGGTTGCACTACCACCGCTTGCTGCACCTGGGAACGTAACAGGAATTGGTGCCGAGCAGGAATTTCCTTTCGCAGAGACAGTGACACCCGTGATGCGTGATCCATCTTGGTTGTAGCGATAGACCAGATTGGGCTCGCATTGCTCTCTTGCCATCCTCTGAAGGAACCTTTGAGCGATGTCATCATGCTTCAATGTGACAATAGGCCAGTTCGTCAAACGCGCCATCTCTTGTGTGACAGTTTCGACCCAGATTTGGACGAGAGACATTTGCCGTGTCTGGGGGCCTACAGTCGCGATGGGCAGGTCGTGGACGCGCATGTTGGCTTGATGAAACATGTACAGATCATGATGAAGGCCCATGAGATAGCGAGTCGTGGTGCTCTTTTCTGATTCCATTAGATCGGTGAATGAGCCAGTTCCACCGAAGAGATCAGTCCATTCTTTAGTGGTACAATCTGGGGTGTCACAATCGTAGTAGATCTTTGTTGGCCAGCGAGGCAGGATGACCATTCCGTCGAAGCCGTTGCTGGCTGTCGTGGAAATGAGTGGCAACATGTCAGACTTAGTGTTGCGCAGGACAGGACGGGAGTTATCGCCGACGGCAGATATGATGCCATTGTCTGCCCACGCCCGCATCGCATCGCCGTTGTGTAGACCGGTGATGGCGGGCGGGATGAGACCTCCAGGAGAGTAGTTCTTTGCTTTGGAGATTCCAAGCTGTTCCATCCAGACCTTATTGAAGAGAATCTCTTTGTAGATATCATCATAGGTGGCATTGTTCTGGTGAAGGTGGGTGAAAGTGTGAGAAACATGTGCAAAGTGGTCGCGATTGAGGGGATCCATGAACCATTCTGCGAGGGCATCCTTTGATGCACAAGCCACGGTCCAAGTGTAATTCGTGGGCGTCGTCGGCCACACCGACTTACCAGTACCCAGTGGTTTCTGGTACTCAAGCGCCGTGCTATCATTCGGGATGTAGTAGATGGCAGTGTTAGGTTTGCAGACAGCGCCATTATTGGTTCCATTTGTTGCAGCAATAATATCTCCATTACCATTATGGCCGAGCTCCAGGAAGAAGTTCGACCCGGCTGGCAGGCGAGAATTGAGGTCGTCTTGCCATTCAGCGTGCATCTTATAGTCCTGAGGATCGCTACGATAATAGTTATTGAGTGGCGAATAAGTTTGCGTTCGCAAATGAACATCATCAATCTGGCCAGCAAGGTAGATCTTGCGAGCGCCGACGAACAGACCACGAGTCATCCAGTGTATGTAGGCATGTTGGAGATAGGTCGAGGTTGCAGACCATTCTGAGGCCCAACCGGTGAAGAACACCATCTGCTGTCGCCCGTCAAAGTCGTTGATGACGGCGGCCGTGCTCTTGCTGCTGAACTTGCCGTCAGAGGAAGGGCCGAAGCTTGCAATCTCCCACGTTGTCTTCGGGTCAGTGATCTGTGCCGGATAGTGCCAGATTGCCTTTGTACTCATACCCGCATCACTTTTGACATTGGCAGTGGAGAAACCACTGGTATTGGTGAAACTGATTTGCTGCTCGACGTTGTAGTCACAGCAGCCTCCGCTAGTACCGAGTGATACAGCGCCGAAGGCCGACCAAGGGTATGTGTCTAGTCTTGTCATCCGAACGCCGAATGTCTTCTGATAATTGTAGATGGCAGTGAATTGGGCATCTGTGAGACCGCTCACCCAATTTCCAGCCGAGTTCTGGTAAGACAGCTCGCTCACAATGATGAAGCCCCCATAGTTGCCTTCCGTCGCAGAAGAATTAAGCGTTGGCAGCGAAACGCCAGATTGAGGGACTAGGAGGACCTCATAAGGGATTCCATAGCCTTGGAAACCGGAGTAGGCAAGCTCGGCATCAATGGAGTTGCGAGCTAAGACTAAGATAGTGTTCTTGACGGTCTGACCACCGACAGTGGCATTCTGCGAAGGCGTTGAAGACGGTCCACTGGAGGTTGCAGATGAAGTTGAACTGGCAATTACAGATGAACTTGAGCTTGCAGTTGCAGACCTGGTGCTAGAAGTTCTGCTCGGGGTTAGCCGATCTGAGGTCCATTACGTAGAGGTGACTGTGTGAAGGGTTTTGTGTGAGCTTACCGTGTGCTGGATGTCCTGGTAGTGCTCGATCTAGTTGTCGATACCAGACCGGTAGACCGGCAGTTACAGGCAAATGTGGCGGAGGGCTGAAGAGTCGTGGTTATGGTGGTGATTCCGCTTCGCGATGTTGAGCGAAGAGAATTTGTTGGAGAGACGCATCCGCAACCATATCGAGTATTCGATGCTGTGAGAGTAGTCGAGGTGGATGTAGTCCGGACGGTTGTCGTTCTGGTCGTCGTAGTCCTCTGTCCTTCAGCCACGCCTGCCACAAGGATGGCGAGGTGTAACAGCCGATTGATCAGCATGATGGCAGTTGCAGGATAGTGAACTTCTACGATAGACGCTCGATGTGTGATTCACCGCGCGTCTTCGTAGCAGTGCGTATATTCTGCAACGAGGGACTGATGGCCTGGAAGCGTGGTGGGAAACAGCGCAGGAAGACATCCCTCGTTCCCGGCCTTTGACGGGCTCATGGCTGAGGAATCTGTGGCGTGGAGACAGGAGTTTTTCGGCATCTCTCGGACGTGCCTGCAGGAGTGTTGACAAAAACCTGAAAGGCAAAGCCAAGAATAGTGACAGTGGGCATCGAGGAAACCCCTTCGTGGCAGACTCAATAAAGTGTGCGCGGGGCTCATCCACTCCCAGACGTGCTGACAATCAGCTGGGCGTTCTTCAGCTGAATGCATTTGGTGCGCATGTTGGTAGCAGTGGGGCTCGCGATAGTCCAGTGGTTCAGACTAGAAGTGTCTGGCTCGTGTCAATGGGCGAGATCTAATGCCTCAGGCCAACAATTGACATTTGATCGATATGAAAGCGGTTGCTTCAAGCTCTACCAAGATTTGTGGACCACTCGGCTCAGCGCGGAATTTTGAGCATCGCAGCTCGTACTCGTACGACCAAGCGGAGAAGTGCAGTACGGGGTCGTCTTCATATGGGAGAGTCTCGGATCTATGGAACTGTTTCGTTGATGTTGGTGTACCAGGAGTCGTCTCCCTTTTTTTGGACAAGTCCATAGATCAGCGGCAGATGCTCTTCTCATCGTGCGAGTTGAGCTCAATCAAAATGAGTTGTTCCGCCAGTCTTGTCACTCTCATTGACATTTGATAGTCTAAACAACTGCGTCATTCAGCCGAAATTGAGATCGCCGAGATCTCGAGTTCAAACGTGATGCGTGTTGGCGATTCAAACGGTAGGCTGACACTGTACATAGCAGACTTCGAAGCCGGGAGCAGAAGCGGGCCAGTTTTCAAAGACATCATCAGCGATTGTATGAGCGTCCGAAATAGGCAGAACAAACGGGTCGAGGATCTGCTACAGTACTCGGAAGTGGTAATGCATTGTACGCCTGTTTGGGAAGCCTTGCATCGAGCGATAGCGGGTGGAAATGGCCATGGCAAAGCTCAAAAGGCCTGAATATGCAAGCATCGTTCATGATGAGGCGACGGTCGACGCCTTACAGCTTTGGTTTTTCACCTTTAACCGGCTCAAGAGCTGAACCACCATTTTCGTGTCGGTATTGCGCAAGCTCATAGGCACTAGCAACAGGAGGATTACTAGCTCCGAATTCGTCGCCAAAATGGCAGCGAGGTGAAGCTGGCGTTGAGTCTGTCGTCGTGTGCATGGCCAGCTCGCTCCCATACATGGCGAGTGAACAGATCAGCGTCAAAATCTTTGATAATGGTGCCAAAGACATGGAGAAACTCGTTTGTTTGGAATCCAGAGTATTGTCCAGCCGATGTACATTGCGGGTCAGAACAACGTCAATAGAGTGACCTTCATTGCTTTCTGACGAGCGATCTCAGTCCCGTCCAGGCGTGAACGCAGCAAGCTTAGAGGAATTGACTGACGATAGCACACTCGTGGATGACGGTAGATGGCACTTGCAGCGAACATTGGCTTCTCCGGTTGGATACAGAGCCCTAATGTTCCGGGAGTGAGTGCCCTTCCGGCGAGGACAGTTCATGGGAGCTACTGCATGGCGTCGGATACGCCCAAGTGCGGAAGAAGCACCACAGATATGCTTTGTCTGCCCTGTACCTTCATATGCTGTTCTCCAGCAGAACTTGACGGGGACTGAGCTGATCTAGACCTGACCCTCGTCCAGCCAGTCGGCACAGCCTCTCGGACCTTGCGATTGAATTGGAAATGGTCAAGGAACGGAGATCGTCCAGGCTTTGATGGCTGGCCCTGGATGTTCGGCCTTTTGGCGATTTGCCACAAGAGAGATCGTTGTTAAGTAGTGTAGTCTTCTACGTTGTCTCGAGCTGGCATTAGACCAACACAGTCCTCATTTCCACTTCGCTGAGCACGGAACATTATAATCGGGTAGAAAGAAACGAGATTATGCCAGCCACACTACGATCGGTCTCTTCCAGTTCATCTTTGCTGTCGCTGGATAGCTTGGATAGCGGCGGACATTCCACAGCATTCTCATCAAGGCCCAATACTCCAGGATTCGCTCTTACAGAGAGCTTTGACTATTTCTCGCCGCGGGTTCTTCAAGCAGTCGAGCCAGTTCAGGAACAACTTCCGGCCCATGATAACAAGCAGTATGTCATGGTGGTCGGCGGCCTCGGATACATTGGATCGCATACCACACTCGAGCTTCTCCAAGAAGGCTACAATGTCATTGTGGTAGATGACCTTTCGAATTCGTATATCAATGTCCTGGACCGAATAAAGCTCCTTTTCAAGGACCACTGTCACCAGAGGGGACTGGTCACTCCAACGCTACGGTTCCATAAACTGGATTACCGAACTTCCGCGATGAAGCATGTGTTCAATATGTACGAGGCCTGTCAGTCTAAGATCACCGGAGTCATCCACTTCGCGGCTTTCAAGTCGGTGTCGGAGTCCATCGAGAAGCCGCTTGCTTACTACAAAAACAATATTGCGGGTCTCATTGATCTTCTCGAGATAGTGCAGTTGAATGGCATCAAGAATTTCGTGTTCTCTTCTTCTGCCACAGTATATGGCGGCAAAGCCAATCTTGGAAAGCCCCTTCGAGAAGATGATCTCGTGCATTTCGACGAGAAATACACAGAAGAGGATGGCATGGAGCGCGTGCGAGCCAACGGCATCACTGGCATCACCAATCCTTATGGACGAACCAAATACATGGCTGAGGCCATTCTCGCTGACGTCGCCAAGTCCGATCCCTCAATGCGAATCACAGCTCTGCGATACTTCAATCCCGTAGGTTGTCATGTCTCAGGTCTCTTGCGAGAGAATCCTCGCATGAAAGCGACAAATCTTTTCCCAGTGATTGCAGAAGCAATGACAGGCCTCCGACCAGCGCTCGACATTTACGGAAGCGACTGGGATACTCGCGATGGAACGGCTGTGCGAGACTTCATTCACGTCGTCGATCTCGCACAAGGACATATTGCGGCAGTCGCAGCCGCAAACGATCCGCATCGACAAGAGTCCTTCAGAGCTTTCAACTTGGGCACAGGCTGCGGAATGACTGTTGCGGAGTGCGTCTCGGCGCTCGAAAAGGCCAGTGGCAAGAAGGTCCCAGCTCAAATGGCGCCGAGGAGAGCCGGAGACGTTGGGAGCTGTGTTGCTGCGACTGCGCTAGCAGAGCAAGAGCTTGGATGGAGAACGAAGAAGACTGTCGATGACTGCGCGGTGGATCTGTGGAACGCGCTGAGTCTCGTCGGCAAAGTTTAGGCGCAACTTGCTATGTAACGACCTTTTCGTGATCGCCACCTGGGCGATTTAGCGTAATGACCTTTTCGAATTAGGATGGATATAGATGACATAGAATTGTAGTGGTGCCATTAGTCGAGCTCTGCATCTCGTCGACCGTACTGTATCCTCAACAGTCGTGTACCAATTATCAGGCTGATGATTCGCTTGATCAAGACACAGCGTATCATTGGCCCAGGGAAAAAGCTCCACACTCAGTCCAGTACCAAGGTAGGATTGCACAGCATACCGGGCTCTCGGCAGTTGGATCCAGACATGCCAGGGACACAGTCTCGGAGCAGGATCTCGATGCTGAAGCTGTCAAATGGTGTCCGTGCTGCAGACACAGAGCCATCCTTCGCCCAGACGCGGCGAAAGTTGGGGTCTCTCGCCAAGCTGAACGGCGGAGAGGGAATCCCGTGCTCGTACTCCAACGAGTTGCTCAGTCGGTTGACATGGCATCAATGAAATCCTTAAATCCGGCGCCGAATTGCTCGTAGAAGCGCTCGTTCGAGTCCGTGACGAAGACATATTGTGCTCGCTTCCGAACCTCGTGAGTGACGTCCTTGACCCTATCTATGGGCACTGAGTGTACCATGTAGCAAGCATCCTTTCGGGAGTATTGGGCCAGGTCATTGTCCTCGGTACGATCAGATCCCACAAGCCGTGCATGGGAGTTTTCAAACACCACTGTGCCATCTGGTCGTTTGCTATTGAGCTGGGAATCTGGTAACGTGCCAGGATTGTGAATTATCTACAAATCATGTAAGTTTCAAGCCGAGGTCCAATCCCATGAGCAATGGGGTCGCACCATTTTGTTGCCAAATATACCATCGGCGGACTTCACATCCTGGTCGACCTTTTGCAAGAATGTGGTCTTGAATTGCGAAGATTCGTTGGGCGTTTCGTCGAAGAAAATACCCGATACGTGTAAACCCTTAACGCCGAAATCGTGCGGCCATTTCGCATAGCGTCGGATGTCTTCCAGGACTTCGCTGACATCCCGATTGCAGTAGTCGGTCCTGATATAGCCGAGCGTGGTGCAGTTGGGTCTTGCGTTGAGCTTGGGTACTTCGCGCAAATAGTCCAGATTGGGCCACCATGGGGATTCGCCTGGGCCGCTGTGAGGGTTGACGACGACGATAAAGTCGAGAGAAGGATTTTCGTCGATACTGAGAAAGTCAGCCAGCGTGCATGCATTTGTGCCAGCCGTCTTCGTCCATGTTCCTCACGCGTCATAAAGTGGCTGCCATGTCGTAGAGTTGGTTGGATAGATGTACAAGGGAACGATGCATGTGGATTGTGGCGATTTGGTGCTTCCGGACTTCTTGAATCTCGAGAAGAGCCCCATGGCAGAATTAGGGGGCTCGTCAGATTTGTAGGAATGCCGTGGAAGATTGTTGTTGTTATTGTCTAAGTTCGAGGAGGAGGAAGTAGCTAAGGCTATTTCCAGCCACTGGGAGCCACTAACATCCACGATCGGCATCAGCCTCCTACCGCGTGGCTGCGCTTGCGTTTGTGGGCACTGCAGCAACAAACTTCTGCCAATTCTTCCCGAAGCTGCTATAGTAATCCTTCTTGTTGCTCGTCACGAACAAATACTCAGCGTGGTAGCTCAGCTCTGGCACGAACTGCTTGAGATCCGCGGAGCCTGCCGAGTGCACGATAAACGCGCTGGAAGTCCGGTTGAAAGGCGATTCCTGCAGTGACGCGTCCATCTTGCGGAACTCTTTCAGCGACTGTTCAAAGGTCACGGTAATGTCGGTGTTATTGGTATTCAGGCGCGCATCAGGCAAAACGCCTGGGTTATGGATGACCTGCGATGGAATGAGTGAATGGTGCGTTGGTGATTGGGGCAGAAGTGGATGAAAGACTGACCGTGCGAGGTTCGCGAATGCCTGTCGAATTCTTGGCAAACTGGTTGATGGTGTACAGATGCTCGACATTTTCTGGCGAATACTCATACGCTGCCTCATCGAAAAAGATGCCGTGCATCGCCAGACTCGAATGCACATCAGCCCACTGAGCGTACGTTTCGATGTCCTGCACAATTTCCATCACGGGTCGAGTGCCATAGCCCGTACCTGCATCCATGCTCAGTACACGCGCCGCAAACGATTTCACGCGTCAAACTCACGGACATAGCCTACTGTCTGCACATTTGTGTAATTATTGAGCTTCTGTATTCCTGGAGAGAACTCGGCGCCAGGCGCTGTGCTCATCCCGCCAGGACCGCTATCTGGATTGATAATCACAATGAAGTCCAGGTTGGAGTTCGACTCGATGCTACGAATTATCAGACTCCATCACTGATGGCACTTTATGACACAGATACAACTCACGCTGAGTACAGAGGATCCCAGGCACTGTCCTCCGGAAACTCGTACAGAGGAAGCAATACCTTGGCAGGAAGTCCATCTGGATACTTGCGATTTTTCCTGGACAACACCACAGCTGTTGGCACGATTATCAGGATCAGAATTGCCAATATGACCGCTATGAGGCAACACCACAGAGCCTTGGACCTTTTCCTCTGTCTGGACAGCAGATGTTGTGGAGATTGCATTTCGTGCAAGATTCAGGTATGTGCTGTACTGGAATTCTTCTTCGAGCAGGAGTGAAATAACGTTTTCAATAACCCCAAGCGAAACGATACATGCAATCCTCGCCGTATAGGCTCACAAAGTTCCAAGAGAGAGCTACGGAGTTCTCACAAGCTAAGATCATCTTCGCGCGTCAACTTGCGTGCGCTCGATGGCCACTCACTGGTCAATCTTCGAATCAGATACAGGTTGATTTGGTCTACTGATCGAGGATCGTAAGTATCCAAAAAACAGAACATCTCGAACGAAGCGATTCGCACAAGCCAGTAGCACGCAGCAACCCGCGACCCACAGCTCGGGAGCTCCGGAAGAACGTTAGACTCATGTAGTGCCACTGGATACTTCCCGATGCATCATTGCCCGACACGCACTCGATAGTAGTCCAGATCACTCGTAATACGAGTCTGGTCGCATTGGAATGGCGGGATCTATATGCTAAAAGTGGATCAAACTCGATGTGCTCGATTGACTCGATGAAACCATCATTCAACGTGTCTGCGTATCACAGGAGCTATGGGCGACGCTCGGTGTTGTATGATGCAACGATGGAAGAGGTGCGACTGAGCACGATCGACTGGCAATGTCAGGAGCGGCGGCCGAGCAGTTGAGCTCAGGTGGGAAGCGAACAAGCTCTGCGTTACGCGTTTTCGTTGACAGGCACGAGCACGAGCAGCTGGGTCTCGCATTCGTTCTGCTAGTGCTGCCGTCTGTACATCTCTTTTGTGGCAGTAGCAGTACGGCAGTAGATGAGATTGTACCGTCGCCACTGCTCGCGATGAGGGCCGAGTACATAGGACTGTCAGCCGTTGGCTGGCACGTGATGACTGGCAGTTGGTTCGATATCGTGAGTAGGACGACAAGGTGGTAGTAATACATGTGCTGACACCTTGCAGATACTTGCTGGGCTCGCGCTTTTCGGTGTCCTGTCTGGTCTACTATATCTTGCCGCGATACTGCTTATCAAAGTCTACGACAGGCGGAAGGCTCTTCGAGGGCGAGTACGAAAGGTGCCGCGAGGCGTTACAGAATTTCTTGATAGCTTGAAGAGCAAGGGACAATCAATCTCTGCGGACGCGCGCAGTGAACAGGACCCCAAGACATTCGGTGTATATCTTGGCAGTTTTGCAACACCACCAACCCAGCAAGAAACAGCCGTTCTGAGCAAATGGGACATCGTCGTGCTGGATCCTGCCCAAAATGGTGTGCTTGACGCTGCGGCTTCTCACTGCACCTCTGTCCAGACCCTTGGGAGGCTCGATGTGGAATCGGTGGTCGGAAAGCAAGCGGCCAAGACAGAAGAGGCTTTTGTGCCGGCACTCAAAACCATTACAGACTTCGTATCGTCACGATTTCGGGGTTCAAACCGAATGTACTCTCCGATGACAGGCATATTGCTCGCGAATTGGCAATCGAAGCTGCCTTCAGTTATCTGCCAGGAGCTAATCAGGTATCTGAGAAGTCTCAACTTTGATGTATATCTTGAGCTTTCCGAGCCTGAATATCTTACCGATGACGAATGTCGGCATATTGGCATGGACCTGATCAAAGGACTGATCTGTAGGAATGGCACTATACTACGGAATGGTGATCGCAGAGACTACTATCAGATGTCCAACATGCGTCGTGCACAACGAGCGCTGGCCAAACACATGTCTCTTGGAGGTATCGTGTTCGCCATGTGGGAGACTTTGGACGATATGGAGACACTGTCACATTCAGTCGCGAACAGAAGCTATCTGTGGTGCCGGTTCAATACCGCGCTCAGCTGGATCGGATCCGAAAAGGCGCTCGTTGGCACAGATGCTGCCACAAAAGAAACTCTGGCAGGCTTGCCGCTTGGCGCTTTGATGTGGATGAAGGGTTGGGAAGTCATGATCATGCACGATACGTGGAGGCTCAATGACACTATCGTCCAGGAGCCTTGCCATAATAATGATGCCTTCGCAATAATAGAAGACTATGTGCCAGGAATAGGCAAGATGCTTGAGCTCCACCAGACTGAGACTCCAGAGCAGCCGAAAGGTAGACCGCTGTCTATCACTGACGCTGGCTTTCCGATCGAGGACCTACAGTACAATCCCAAGAACGATGTCCTCTCATTCTCCCCTGAAGGAGAAGACTACACAGGTCTTGGTTGCTTCCAGACCGGTCTGCCGGCTTCCCAAGAAGTCTTCGATATGCTTCGAGATGGTCAGCGCAAGCTTCGAGATCTGAACATGCTCGACCGACTGGGTGCCGAAGCACTGCAAGAGATTGGGACAAAGTTGAGGCCACTCTTAGAGCTCAGTGAGCAGTTCAAAGACTTTGATGGCATGGCTGACGCCGTTGAAGAGCTACTCAATTTGCTCGCTGTGAGCGATGGACAGGATACTGATCGATTGCGCATATACATGGGCATACATTCTGGCTTCCACAGGAACACTAGCGAGCAATTCTGGGGTCTCTACGACAATGGAATGTTCTCCAACACGGAACGAAGAGGAAGCCATCCAGGGTACCTGGATCTATTCATTTCGCTGCGTGCTAGTGATCGAGCACTTGCCATCCTCCACACATGGCTGTCGATGAAGCGTTTCTCAAGGACACAATGTCTTAAAGCCGAGTGGCTCCTGTACGAGCGTGGCCGGCTATTGGACGAGAGATGGGAGTTGCCTAAGAGAATGGTTGATGATATCGTTGGCCTTACTTCCCAGGAACTAATATTGCTGTTGCAAAGGCTAACTCTCTCCAGCGATGCGGCTTCTGCGGGACTATGCGCAAGAATGGCAGAACTCTGCCGACATCAGCTCATGGCTATTCCGACTCGAGATCAACTCAGAAAGCAAAACACCACGCAGTACCTACGGGGTGAGATCAGTACGGCAGATCTGATAAAGAATCGACTTGCTTGGTACAGAGACCAAGGCTGCTGTGCCCCAGAGTACAGCGCCGCACTCCAAGTGTTTGAAACAATGGATCGCCTTTTACCCAAGGCGCTGATGGGTCAAGACGATGGTCTCGTGGAAAGAGTTGAGACAATCCTATCAAAGACCATCAAGAAACAAGGCATCGATGCGGCAGTCGACATTTTTGCGCTCTCGGTATTCTGCGCATATCGCAGACTAGCGCTGGAAGAGATCTACCTCGAAGTGCTGGATCGCAATCCCCTACCGAACCGACATCCGGACCAAGCAGCATGCTTTGCCGAAATGTTCGGAACAGGCTCCCAGTGCGAGACGTACCTGGATATGACCTCGAATGTGCTAGGCCGAATATTGGCAGATAAGTATCAGGCCTACTACACAAAGCATCAACCGGCAGCGCGGAAGGATGGCAGCAGTGAGTTGCCGACATCCTATGCTTCCAAGTCTGTTGATGAGGATCCGGATGCACAACGGCCAACATTACCGATATACTACCAGATTACCTTCCTCGGCATATTTGCAGTGCCGGCACTGTTTGACATCATGATGTTGACAATTCTCGGGCGTGGTCTGTACCTTAGCAATTACATGGCGGAGAGCGAGAAGATCATGGCGACAGCGGGCCTGATGTCTGGCCTCTTACTCTGCGGCGGGATTGGAACCTGGATCGGCTATGGAGGAAGCTACTATCTCCACGCAATGTCATTTCCCGCCATGAACATGTTCGTGCTTACTAGGTTCGTGGCTGGAGTCGCCCTGCTTTCCATAATCGGCTTGGTTGCATTCATCACTATTGGCATTGCACGCAGCTGGTACGACGGCTTCATCTTCGTATTCTACTTTGCCGCACTGGATACCTATCTCACCATTCTGGCGACTTTGGCTATCTATCAGTTTCCAGGCTTCATGTTCCAGTCTGGACGGAACACAGTCGTTATGTGTCTGCCAATCCTGCTCATCTCACCTATCCTGACTCTGTGGGTTCATAAAGACATCGTCATCTATCCTTGCGTTGTTACTGGATTCATATGCTGCCTCCTTCTCGGGGCCCGCAAGGTCATATCACAATGGGGCATGTGGTACCTCAAAGTTCCCATAATCAGCGACACGGAAGTAGTCAACTTTTACAACGAAGTTACACCGCCAGAAGAAATACCAAACATTTCCGACCTTGCAGCTACTCCGTTGCCTCGAAAGGCTTTTTTCGCCGCACTCGAGAAAGAACGAAGCAGGTGGCCTTGGCAGAAGTCAGAGGCTGGTCAGTTGATCAAGAAACACGTCGCCGGCTATGATGCAACCGTTTTTCTCATGGATTGGTACTGCAAATACTCTCGGACGGCAATGCCTTATCCTTACAGTCCGACCTGGAATCTCATGGTCAAGACTGCGATCGACACCATTCGGGAAATGCAAAAAGGGCTCAAGCTTCACAACGCCTTCATACACTGGCGCTTTGGTGGCGATGAAGTCTGGTGTGGCGTCTTATACTTTCTCATAGCTCTTATGGACAAATGGGTGGCGCTCGTGACGGGTCATAATGTGGTCGGTTTATCAGATGCAGGAAATCCTGTGTACAGATTGGCAGTCGGCTTCAGCTTGGCTTACTACCTCATCGCAGCTGTCTGCCTCGATGCTGTAGCTCAACCGCTCTGGCCCATGGCGAACAAGAAGACTCCTCAACCGATCACGTCGCTGGCTTTCTTGAAAGAAGCTGCTCTGAACGACGCAAAAGCTAGACGGAAACTCTACTGGACGAACTGGGCCAAATTCTTCTTCTCCCATTTGTGGGGCTTTGCGATTAGTGCATCGCTGATGTGGATTTTCCAGTCAGCCAAGAGTGCAACTATCATGTTCATGGCATACACTGGGGCGTATTCAGGTTAGTACGTTCTTGAAATTCGATTGCTGATGCTGACTTCTCGCAGGACTGCTATGGTATCAGTACAATCGAATATACACTGGACCATTGGCCATGAATGACCTCATCTGTGCTGCTATCTGCGGTATAGCCGTTGGTGTTGCAATCCGGACTCACGCGCCCGACTTCGTGTATGGCGCAGTAGTCGGGCTCGCAACCGCCACTTGGCTGGCAGCGATCTTGTCATGGAGGACTGCCAACGTAGGCTGGCCAAGACCTCCTACTGACAAAGCACAGGATAAAACTAGGCCCGATGTGTACTCATTCAGCTCGGTGGGACCTTGGCCATTCTTTTCACAGCGGACTCTTTCGGACCTCTACAGAGAGATGCAGTCGCTTGCCGATGAGGAGCGCCTGCGAGTCGATCCAAATGATGGCGTTGGTGCTCAAGCAGTTCAGATCATACAACGTAGTATTGGTCTTCGAAAAGCCTCTGCTATCGAAGCTGCATTCCCAAATGTCGAGCACGTGCTCAACACGGCTATGGGTTTCTGGAGACAAAACGGACTGGAAGTCACTCTTGTATCCTCACGATACATTACTCAAGATCAGAGGAAAATTCGGACGATCGCCAAAGTGCAACACAACCATACGCATCTCATTGTTTTTGTGAATCGATACGTCGATGTTAGCCAGCAGAGCCAGATCATTGCCGAAGCCGTGGTCCGTATCACAGCAGAAATCAAGCTAGCGCTTTCCAGAGACGAGGCAGCGCTGGCTGAAATGCTGGTCACGGACACCCCTGCATCCAGTAATATCACTTTGCCAGAGGGAATCAAGAGGCATCTCGATGCTACGGCAAGTGAACGTACGAGGATCACCAAGTACGGCAACGCCGAACTACTCCGCGATCTTCTCTTGGGTCTTGACTCCGATACTCAATGGGACAACTTGCCTTCGGCCATTCGTGAGTTCCTACTTGACCGATGCCTAGGTCGCGCTTGCACGATGAGCGATGTTCAGGTCGACTGGATTCGAAGCACTTTCTTTGGTGAACGATTCACGACCATACAAAAATACCTGGCGCGTTGCAACCTCAGCA
Source organism: Cercospora nicotianae (assembly GCA_029490675.1). Taxonomy (NCBI): domain Eukaryota; kingdom Fungi; phylum Ascomycota; class Dothideomycetes; order Mycosphaerellales; family Mycosphaerellaceae; genus Cercospora; species Cercospora nicotianae. The sequence goes on along the minus strand of JANQAT010000007.1, from coordinate 2,609,621 downwards.
TAATACTTGTCAATGCTACGAAACAATACGCCAAGGCTAAGAGTGCAGAATTCTATGGCCCTGAGGATGATGGCTCCGAGCTCAAGGACAGGTTTCAACGATTCGGCGCTGGCCCCATCATTTTAAAACGACCGACCAGCTTCTTTGGAAAGATAAAATACCGTGTCCGCGCCACTTACAAGGGCTGGAGGTTTGCTGTCAAGTTCTACATCATTGCGCTGACAGGCGAGCCGGAATATCAGCGAGAGCTCGATTTCTTCATCGCGGACAAGCCATGGTTCGCAAAGTACATCGTGCGATTCCTGCTTAATGGAGCTTGGATGTATGCCAAAGCACTTCAATGGCTGATTATCCCGCAATTCATGTTTCACAATCGCGAAAACGTGCGTAAGCTACAGCAATACATGAGAGGCACCAAGTCCACGATGACCAGAGAGAAAGTTACCATAGAGAGTTTTGATGGGACACAGACTGGTTTCCTGTACACCAAAGGAAACGGAGTAACGACTTTCAGCTTGTACAACGGCAAGCATGAGGTGAAGCCTGCCGACACGGCACAATTGATCTCGACAAGCACTTATATCAGCAAGTGCCTGCAGCTCAAGGCCCGCAAAGAGTATGTCAATGGGGAAGTCAGCAATTCATACCGGTATCTGTATGACAACTCTAAGGACGACTTCGCCAAATTGCCAATCTCTCGAATTTGCGACGGTGGAGACAAAGAAGGAGAAGTCATGCATTACGATGATCGCGGATATGTCACGTCAGGATCATATACTAAGGACGACAATTTGACGCATTTCAGGTACCATTACCGCCGTAATGCGAAGTACGACGACGAGCTGATTCGGGCTGAGTACACAATGGCTCACATGACAATGAACATATCTTGGTGCTATCCTCCGCCGGAGAAGAAGGACGATCTAATGTTATGGATTCCTAGTCCGAAGGTTGTGGAGTGCAACTATACACTGGGGTCCGATGTGTACAGATGCTGGTGGAACTATGACCATCGTTCTCATCCAACGATACACACAACCATGAATGGTCAGACAGTCATGACCCCAGAGAAGATTCGTTTCGACCACTACCATATTCTTGCCAAGCCACGAAAGAACAGCTTCCTCGTCGACAACCCGTTGATCTCCTTCCGAAATCAGCGTAGCAATGTACTCACACGCCTGTTCAAGTTCCACGAAAAGTGGTATCCAATCTCCACAGGTGCCGCCCGTAACATTCTATGGAAGACATGGAAAGGCACGAAGGATCTTGACGCTGTATCAATTAGATGGCTGGACGAGATGGCTCTGCGACGAGATCGTGTATTGACGGCATACTGGCTGCGACGAGACCTTGGGCTGCTGCACAGTGCTCGAACGTACTTTCAATCCAATGCCGATTCGATCCTAGCTCGCACGGATCTGGACCCTGAGGTCAGCTCCTGGTCTTCCATCGCCTTCAAGTACGGTGACCTGGACAGCTTTGGGCAAGGCGGAGATGCTCGGATCAACACAAGAGACCAGTCGACGCAAATACGAGACACGCATGACACTCTCAATGTCCTGGCTATGGACACTGGTACTTGGCCAAACGAAGGTGGAGGCGTGTCTGCTTGCCGAAGAGACATGGTCAACGACCTTTCGACGATCCGGTGGCATGTTGTTGCGGAGAACGCCAACGACTTCGGAGTACCGAAGTTCCAGACCGAACGGAACATCCAATCGTTGACAGTACTGCCTCTGTGGGGAATGGACTTCTTAACGCCTCATCACGGCGTTTTCGAGGATATTCTGGACTCTGCCGTGCAGCGCCGATCGAATCACACATATCACGCAGACATTGAGAAGAACTTCTTGCCAATCCTCACCAGTCTTATCAAGTGTGCTCGTGCAATCAAGTTCGGGCCAGAGCACATCGAGGAAGCGTCCCAAGCACTAGTCGATCTGAGCAACTACTTTGCCAAAGATCGCCACTGGACGGAGACTTGGATGAGTGAGCCTGTCAAGCAGAAATGGCGAGAATTGTGGCTAGCTGAAGATGTCGAGAATGCTGTTCCTATCTCCAAGTGGTGGGACGCGGAACTGCCTACGCTTGCTCACATGGACAACGCTCTCGACATGTGGCATCGCTTCCTCTTCATCTTCACCCTGGATGTTCCCGAGACCATTCCCGATGTCTTTCAAGCATCTCACCACTTTTGCGGCGCCTCTTATGGTGTCCTATGCAAGCTCAAACGCAACTGCACCCTCCATGTCTGGGACCATTGCATATCCTGGCGCGAGGTGACAGTGTTTCTGTCATCGGCCATGTCTTTCGATGCTCCTTTCGTCTGCACCAGCTTGATCCATCTTTCACGTATGACTTCTGTTCTCATCTTGCACTACGCCGATGTAGTCCTGCCATGTGCCGACTTCTTCAATCCGGGTTGGGAGGTGGAGCATGGAACGCAGGAGGGTATTCTTGGTCATCGAAAGGCTTTCGCAAGGAAGATCGATCCGGTCGTGAATGGAATTTGCAATATGGAGAACTTCATCCCTATCAAGAAGATCAAGAGTAAGAAGCCAACGATCACAATGCTGTCCCATGTGCGCTTTGTGAAGGATATCAAGAACGCGATCTTGGCTGCAGACATCATCGTCAATGAGTGGGGCTTCAAGGACTATCAGCTTGACGTTTATGGCGATATGGAGAAAGCGCCTGCTTACTCTGTCGAGTGTAAGGAGATCCTCGCAAGCAAGGGCCTCAGAGATTACGTTGCGCTGCGAGGTCTTGGAAGCCCGAGTAAGGTGCTTGAGGAAGCATGGATCTTCCTGAACTCGTCGGTATCTGAAGGACTTCCGTTGGCGATGGGTGAAGCTGCGCTGACTGGCGTGCCTGTCGTTTGTACTGATGTTGGCGCAAGCTTCCGCGTGGTCACTGACCCTGTCACTTGGAAGAAGTTCAGCGCCGTCGTTGCTCCCAACGATTCGTACTCGCTTGCTCGTGCGCAGGTGGAGGTTCTTGCTCTACTCGGAGAGTGGGGTCAATATGCTGAAGACGCGCCAGGCGAGCGCCATAAGCTGCCACTCCACCCAGGCAAGGAGGAAGTTGAGCAGATCACGAAGCGAATGTATGCTAAAGAGGACCAACGCCGCAAGCTGGGCATGATGGGCAGGGCCAACGTCCTCAACAGCTTTTCCAGCCATCGATACCTACGCGAGCATGAGCAGATGCTATGGGTGGGCAAGACTCAGAGCCCAAGCTACCTGGCTCGGAGTCGCTTCGTGCCTGGTCAATTTGAGCCGGCGAAGCATGAGAGAGGAGGCTCTGCTACTGATCGTGGACCGCATGGTGAAAACTCACCTGCGGGTTCAGTGGATCACTCTGTCTCCGATCGAAAAGGCCAAAGCGAAAAGGGGGAGCTTTCTGTCCGTGGAATGGTTTGAATGAATGGAGGACATGGAGACTTCATGGCATTGAGAGATAGCGTATTTACAGAGTTGGAATCGATCCCACCATGCAGAACAACGAGGAAGGTGCTCAACGGTCACTGTTTGTTGCCTTAGCGCGTGTTTCACATCTGGCCAGAGCTCGTGACGCGCTAGTGAAAGTTGCTCATTGAAGTTGCTCCAGCGCTTCTCTTTTGCTTCCTCAATCACAAACACATCACATCGTAAGACGCACCCTATCAAGCCGGCGACGGCTTCGCAGAGACATGCTAACGCGAGTGAATAGCACACAAAATGATTCAAAAGCTCGCCGCTTTCTTGGGCGCGCTGGTGTGTCGCCAACACACCACCGCCATCACCACCACCACCACCATGTCCCTCCGTACGCCTCCCCTCTTCACTGCGCCTCTCATGCCCTGACAGATCCACTGACAATGCCACAGTCCGCGCCAAAATGGAGGAGAAGAAGAAGAAGGAGAAGGAGAAGAAGCCAGTGGGGTGAGTTTGACTCCGTCTTTGCTTCCATTCTGACACATGCTAACGTGCCCGCCTTTCAGCAAAGAGCTCGAGGAGCTCGAGCAGATGTGGCGCGAGAGCCCACCATTTTAAATAAAAAATAAAAAAAATACTTCACTTCTGCCTGCCTTCGGGCGGCAGCGCTGCCTTTGGCGGCCGACGATGACAACCACATACCTCTCCTGTGCCATTTCCGCTTTCCAAACGTGCATGATGCAGCCGCGTGTTCTGGTCGCCAGGTGACGAGTTATGGACGGCGGCTGGAGTCACGAGAGAGCTGTTTCTCGACTTGCTGACGGTTGCAGAGCTACAGGGTGCGCAGTTGGCGTCATGCAATCAAGAATTGGAACTCCAGAGAGCTATCACTGTCAAGGACAACGAGCGCCATCACTCCATCAGCACCAGCTCACTCTGCTGAATGCCGAATTGTTGGGCCGCGCGACAGAGAAACGGTTCGAATCTCGAGGAAACAAGATGCTTGGAAACAAACGGGTCGTAGCTGTGTCTCTGACATCAGAAGCCCTTCGGAGCCGCTCAACAGTCATATGCAGCTGATGCAGTGTGTCAGAGAGCCACAGAACCTTCGAGTGAGCCGCCTGTCGCTCTGGTCGGCTGCCGTTCTCAATGGCGTCGAAAGAGCAGATTCCGTGGAATAACACCATTGGAGACAATTGGAAGCAAAGCCTTCCAAGCAGGATCTCTGCTGCCATGAACGGCTCAGAGCCAACACATAAGACCAAGCGGCCTTCGTGGACAGCGGAAGCATCTCGGAGACTGCTAAGCTGACCAGTGAGCAGCTCTGTTCGGCTGTCTGTCTCAAAGACAACGAATGAACAGATGTGCTCGAGCCTGGAGTGCCTGAGCGACCAGAGATAGCATAGGTGTAGGTCATATATCTCTGTCATTCAAAGCCTACGCGAGCCGCGAGATATCACTGCAGCTCAACTAGCCATTTTCGATACGTTTCAGAAGCATAGCGACCATACGCTCGTGCTTCCCTCAGACGGTCGCCTAGAACGGCGCTGCGTTGGCAGACCAGTCTGGTCTACAGAAGCAGGGCTCTGCAGAGACAGCGAGAGGAAGACGCCAGTTGCTCGACTCAATCAGAATTCTCGAGCCACCGAGCGTGAATGTGCGCCAGTCAAGTCTTGCAGGCGCCTTGTGGAAGACAGGCAGTCTGCTTCTAGATTGGCAGCGTATTGAATGCCATTGAGCGCCCAGACGGCGCAGGCATTGATTGAAGCACATTCTCAGAAGCATGAGAAACGGGTAGGGTATGCGAGGAATTCTGGGCACGGAAACAGGAGAGTAATGCCATCAGATTTTGGGTATCTTTTGATCAGCTTCAAGCTACTTGAGCTGATATGCAAACGCCATTCCACGCTAACCTCTGGTAATGATCCAGTCTACCGCCCACGCCATCGCTAAAATTCAGTCAAAAAGCACGCCTCATCATCCATGGGATAGCGCGCCCGAAAGCATCGTCGCCCGGTTCAAGCAGGATGCTGGCGTGCCGTGCGATAGCAGCCTCTGCACGACACACAGCACCGTACTGGATCACGCATTCAGCCAGCGGTTGAAGTAGACACAGGTCTGTGGGTTGATAGGTCCGCCCTCCTTGCAGACGTCAAACACCGGGCACCTCCCACAAGGCGCCTGGGTCAGACCTGTGCCCTCCGCTTGCTCCTCAATGTCGAACGTCTGTCCAGGCTGGCGAAAGGTCACGCCTCTCTTTGTCCGGTAGCCCCAATTGCCATCATCGCTGTTCCACAGCTTCTCCAGCTTATCATCCCAGATGAGCACATCAAGGCATCCTTGCACCTCTTGTACAGTCAGGGATGCAGATTTTGTTGCCTTGATGGCATCCGAGGAGATGATGAACTGATGAATGTCTTCAGCTGTCGGGTAGTGGTGAACACCAGCACGATGTGCAAGCTGCGTGAAATCCGTCTCAGGGTTGAAGGTGTGTGTGCGCTGGTAATGTCGAGGCTTGACCGAGAGATCCTCGATGTCGTTCGCAGGTCGCTTCCTCTTCTGGCCAGTACCCTCATTGTCGTCGTCAATCATGATTGCATCCTCCTTAGACGCGGCGTCCTTCTTCGACTTGTCCTTGCGGTGCCGCTTCTTCTCGGCTTCGGCCCAGCTGTTAGCTTTGATCCAGAAGATGATCAAATTCAGCAACTCGTCTCGGAAGGACTCGTCCAGATCTCCTGCATCGAAGAAGGAATTGCCCGTGACGTCCTCACTCGGTACCAGGTGGTACAGCATATAGACTCTCTGCGCCGGAGCCTTGATACTCTTCACACTCTTGATCAGACGCGCCGATTCCAAGTTCTTGATGAGTTTGGCCACGATGGGCTGAGCCAGACCGCCCATCTTGGCCTTGATCTGCTTGCTCCATATTCCCGTCGTGTGACTAGCCTCGATGATTTCGTAGATCATCTTCTCGTCCTTGTCCAGAGCCTTGATTGCCTTTGCCGCCTCGCGAGGACGGATGGACCAGCCGAGGCCCTTTTCGGTCTTGAGCGTGCGGAAGAGATGCTGCCCGGTCAGGTACTTGATGATGGGCAGCAAATCCTTCTTCTCCGTCACCGAGGCCGGTGCGATTTCCAGCAGCTGCTCTTGCGAAAAGGTGAGCGTGAAGCCGCCTTTTTCGTCCTTCGAGTTCTCCATCACCGTCTTGTACAGCTCGTCCGAGGCGATCGCCACTGGCGAGCGCTCATCTTTCTTGTCAGCCATGGCGATAGGAGTGGTATTCGTGGTTTGTGCGGCGTGCACGAGCGATCGGCGGTGCTATCGTGGAATCATGGGCATGTCTGTGCGTGCAAAGCCCAAAAAGTGAGTCTGCATGTGAAAGCTTCGGACTCAGTCGCAAACAAGCCTTCGGCGCGGGCCGGAGTCCGTCCCAACTTTCCTCCGACAACATCTGCTTTACTTTGCAAACTCCCAACGGCGAGCGTGTGTCGCCATACACATATTCTGCTTCTGGCTGGCAGGCCGCATCCTCAGTCATCGAGCGCCTTTATGCGTATACTATTTCGTCTCATGCCAGCGTGCTTCCACTGTGCAATCACTAGCACTTCGCATCGTTCTCCTGCTAGTCTGCAGCTGCCACGAAGATCAGTCGCATGGCATTGTTGTATCTGATTACTTGGGTCCGGCATCAGTTTGAACAGTGCCGTTGTCTGGTATCTTGATGTCACGAATATCAGCGCTGCCCATGCATGTCAAACCCATATCGGTCACAGTTGCTGAGCATCGTCGATAGTTGACCATCTACAGAGGACAGTGCTATAGGATGGGACAATGACAAGTTGAGCTACACGAGATTGCCAGCGAGCATTCCTATGACTATTGTCTCCCGGAGACTGCCGCCTTCGAGCTCCTCGGATGTATGGGCTGTCTTTTTGCAATCTGCTGTCACGTTTCCTTGGGTTGCCGTCTGCGTATCCTCCTCAAGGCACATCGATGCGCAAGGCCCAAATACTCGCTGAATCGACTCAGTATTCGATGTTGTCTGTGTCCGACGTTGTCTGACCCAACCGCCCGGCAGATCGACACATCTGACGGCCCGCTCTTTTCGCTCGCCCCGGAGACCCTCAGTCTCACGTTGTGTCGTCCCCCATCTTGCTATCCCCATCCCCATCTTTGTCTTTGTTCTCGCTCTTACTCTCCGTCAACTGCTGTCCCATGGTTGCTTGACCCCACGACCCGTCGCGCTCTTGCAGTCCGCCACCATGTTGCATCTGCGCCTGGTTGTGGTGGAAGTGCAAACCCAGAACTTGATCTTCCCTGATTCTCTCCATCTTTATCTGTATCGTCTCGATGTGTTTCGACTCCTCCTGCACGTAGGTAACATACTGTTGATCGAGATCCTCGCCTCGGCGTTTCGTGCCATGGGTAGGTAGCTTTGCCAGCGAGTGTTTGGGTGCTTCTCCGTGGGATGACATGGTTCCAGGTTCGTGTTCTCGAGTGGACGCTACACTGTCGAGGTCAGGCGCTGAGTTGTGAAAAGAGCACGAAGCGAGCGTCTTTGGTGGAGTCACCGGAGGCTTTGAATGAAGACCTTGGTTTGCTCGAGAAAGAAAGCGTCGATCGCGCGCGGTCTCTGGCGTATTCCTGATGCGTCTTGTTCGATGTGCTGGACGAACGACTACGCTCGCGGGCTCCTGGAACAGCTGGAATCGGATGTCGATCAGATGCTACGATTGCCCCTCCGCGGTAAGAGCTCTTCTCGCGAGTGTACTCTTAGTCAATGTTGTAAGCTGAAGTACCGGCTTTTAAGGGGGGATCAGTGTAGTCGAAGACTATGTGCAGATGTTGCTGAGCTGGGCCGCGTTGTCGAGAGGATGAGTGCTACAATCATGAGCGCGTCGCCCGCTGTGGGGCAGGTCACAGCGAGACAGTAAATCGATCACTCCGATGCCTATTTACGCCGTCCAGCCATCGAATATCGATTGCGCTGGCAGTGCGGTCAAGTTTTGTGTCTGCCACGCCCGAGCAAAGTCCTGTGCACGCATCTGCCGACAGTCTCGACGCCAAGATTTCAATGCAACGAGAAACTGGAACACTCTGCAGTGCTACGAAGAATGCTGTTGAACTGTTCGACCAACGGGTCGAGGCAATGATGCCTGTCACTGCCGGATGCTGTCTTCTCAGCAAAGCAGTGCACTTGATCTCTCCCTTCGATCGAGCCACAAAGCAGGAATATTGTACTGAGACCCCGTCAGAAGCTTCGCGGCAAGCAAGGAAGCCACAGCTCTATCCACACTGTTGCTCCGCCACTCACCCTCATAACTGCGGGATCTCCCATCACTGCCGTCGTACGAGAACCCCTGCAGCATACGTCAGATCACACTTGCTGCCTGTGTTGATTCGTGCGTGCTTGCGTTGATTAGCGCCTGAGTCAGTCGCCGCGCTAGCACTATAAGAACCCTCCTCTCCCCCGCCCTTCCAAAACTTTTTCTCTTTCTTTCTCATCTCAGTGGTAAGTCGCCTCAACCCACCCCACCTTCTCATACATCCTGACTGACATTCCTTTAGCAAGGGCGTTACGCAGATCAGTGAGGAATTATCCGAGATTGCGTTTTTGCTTGTTGAAACTATCAACTGACTGCTCCAGTTGGTCTTCGGATCGGCTGGGAATTTTTGGCCCCCATTGAGCTTCGGCTCACCATTCTTTTCATCATGTTCTCGCATTGTCGAGGCCTTGGAGAAGAGATCCACCGTCACTTGTTTCGTACTTGCTGCCCGTCCTGATGTTGTTGTTGGTGCTGCCAGCGATGTTGTGACTCAACGCGTCCTCCACAGCTACGCGACCGTGACTATGAGAGCTCAAGACTTGACGGCCACGTCGCGATGCGCTCGTTCCCTCCGGCTTCTCAACGAGGATGGAACAGCTCGCAGTGCGCTTGGCAAGAGCTGGACCTCGCGCCGTTAATGCGTCAATTGCATGACCGCGACAAGCTCACGCGTGATCGGCACCGGTAGGAACACCTGCATTGAAGACAAATGGACGCGAAGCCCACGATAACGGAGCCACTGTGGCAGCAAAGAACCGGGCGGACTGCGACTTCGATTTTTGTTGCACTGAGCGTGCGAGCTGGCCTGCCTGACCGGCTTTTACGCCGGGTGCGATCTGCTCAATCATATTTGAACCGTCACAGCAATGCTCACGACCGTCCAAAGTAGCATAAATGATTCGATATCGATATGACTACACATGTACCTGACTACAGCATGACTGCCCCTTTTGCCGTGCAAACATCTGCCCGCCGCAGCCGTCGGCTTCATTGAGATGTGCTCTACGAGCTGTTTCACCAAGTACCGTCTCATAGAAGCCACTTGAAAGCTCGTAGCAGCTCTGCGCTCGTTGTCATCGGCGTGCTCACATCGAGTATCCGTCGTTGCCCCTAGGTCTCTGCTTGCTCCAACCCATCTCTTCACGCCAGAGCCGGTATTGATCTCCTGCTTCTTCGTTGCCAGCCCCTCACTGCTCGAAGCTCTACTAGCCTGGTCATGCTCCAGTCTATCTGTGTTTCCGCTCATCACCGCTGACGATGGACATTTATGCTGCCGGTAAACAAGCTTCGACGTCTCGCGCAATCCTTGTGGCTGGCCGTGAGCCCCCATGTATAGTCGTTCCCCGGAAGATGTGGCCTCTGTCAGTGCAGATATGATGGCGATATTGTATTCATGGGACCGTTCTGCCCAGCGAATCTCGATGACGCTGGAACACTTTGGCGAAGGGACCGGCGGATAGGCCTGGGGTCGAGTATGGCGACGGTGTCTGAGGCGAAGAGTTGACCGCAATCCATCCCATGCTATGGCAGAACGAGTACTACACGCGGTTTATCTAAAGCTGCAGCTTCTTTCTTCCATTAAGCTGACGGTGATGTTGCTGACGCCCTGAATGAGGGCTGAGGAATTGATCACGTCGTCGCTTGACGCGCTCGTCGATGGATTATGTAGCGTGTTGCTCCTTCTCGCTGGGATAGACTTATTTACGCCTTTCTCTCGAAGCTATGGTGCGGTGCCGTGGGCGGTTGTGCACTCGGGTTGTTGTTGCGAAATATCGATTCGGGATCTGCGCCAACCTTTTCGTCAACCAGATTCGCTCTGGGTCTTGCACGTGCCGTCAGATTCTTGCTCCCGTTGTCTTCATCAAATCCAATGCTCTTCATGACGATGTCTGTCAGTCGAAAGTGCGGCTGCGCTCCCAGTGGCGAAGCGCGAGTATCAAACTTCAAGCTTCACTTCGTGGGAAACATCCCAGCAACGCGCGCTGTGGGTCCCACACTCGTGTCTGTCGCTTGGACGAGTCACAACAACTTCTCATCGCATCACTCGCCGACACACAATTCACCTTCCGCACCATACGCATCGACCGCGCCAACAAGCACAGAAGTAGCGCTCGCCGACCCATCGAGTTCGATTGAAAACCTACCATCACAGCCGCACTCGCGTCACTTCCCTCAATGGCTTCGAACAGCAACACCGCCAACAAGAAACTCGACGACAAAGTCAACGCTCCACTCACTCCAAAGGAGATGGGCCGTAAAGGCGACTTGCTCGACAAGCTCACCGGCAGCTTCAACTTCTTCTACCACACCATCCCAGAGAAAGCGAAGGCGGCCAAGCAGAAGATCAAGGAGTTGAAAGAGGGCCCAAACAGTCGCCCAGATCCGAGATTGGCAGGATTGGGCAAGCGTAAGTCATTCTCTTCCTACTGTGCGCGTCGCTTGATGTATCACTCTGAGCCATTGCTGACCACTGTGTAGCCCACGAGAACTACGACATGCCGGACTGCGACCAGAGCCTCGAGAGCGTGCGCGAGGGGCCGCAGTAGCAGGAGTCGTGGGGACAGGGGAACACACTTGCACGAGGGCTGAGAATCCGCCCGCGCTCTGCGCTGCAGTATTTGACGATGCGATCGAGCGTGGTGCTAGGAGTCAATGGGCGTTTAAGGGGTTTGCCAGAAGGCCTTCGCGTCACCGCTGGAACTAGTTCACTGAATTCGTAATTCTTCCAAAAAAAATTGTCGCCGTGTTGCCATATTTCCCTTGCGGTCTCCTTTTGCTTGCTTGTGACAACATTGTTCGAACGCTTCTGAAGTCATGTCCGAAGACAGAGCATCGGCACGTAACATCTCCAAGCAGTTCATGTGCTGGTCGATATTAGAATCAAACCACAGTCTGCGGTGTCTCCAGCCTGCTGTATTCTAACTAGGCGGTCACAGCAAGAGATCCCCCACCGAATCGATATTAGGCGCAACCTGAGTGACCGGTGATGGCCCAGCTGTGGTGTACTGGTCGTCGGAACGACTTCGTACCAGCTCATGTAGGTGTGCATTGCGGCTTCATGACACTTGTAGGCGTCGCGTAGGGGCTACAGAAGTTGCAAGAAGATGCGCAGGTGTGCTGGAACGGAGATGCGCCGAGAATGGCGGTCTGTACAGTGAAGCAGTCAGTGAGAATGCGAATACACATCAGGAGACCGGCTGATCGCTGGCCAGTGGTACCAACAGGACAACTTGCGTGCGATGACGGCATTGAATAATGAGGTATATATTTCGGTCCTCAATCGTTGACAATGTAGATAGCTAGATAGGTCATATAGCTTAGCTAGTTAGAGCGCTTGGTCGGAGGAAACCGCCTGAGCTGTCGCCCGCCTGCTGCAATAAGCAGGCATCGTCGTATCGAAAGAGCACCCGCTAACATCATCGAACTAGTCAATCAAAATTGCAACAAATCAAGCGCCCTAAGGCATTGGAGTTAAATCTGCACATCAAATTGTTCACAACGCAACAATCAAAGTCTTCAAAATGCAAGACTAACAATTTTTTTGCTGCTTCGTTGCGTGGAGTGCCCGCAAGAGTAACGACTGAGGGCCAAGGTTCGAACCCCTGATACACAGCAGCTTTTTTGCACCACGCCCTTTGCCAACTACATAATGTTCCGCCTCGCGCAGTTGCTGCACACATTCATTTTGGAGATTTTTACGGTGAAGCACTGCTTACATTCTGGCTCAGGGAGGTCTTGCCCTGTTCGCGCGAACAGGCTTATTGCATGTTGCGCAGGGAAGCATTTCTGCGCATACGAGTAGAAGACTCCACCGCGATAGCCGTCAGAACGCCATCTGCATGTCGTAATGCACACGGGAAAGACAGTGCACGGGGTGCACCCAAAGCCATTGCAAAAGCAAGTAAGCCCATGTTGACCGCCAGATGTCCCATTCATTTGTTGGAGCTTGAGAGATACGTATAGCGAGCTCAGAAAACGCACCGAACAATCTTTCGCCGATGCTCCGTACTTCAAGTGTCCTCCATCCGTGGTCGCTCAGCGAAACACAGCAACAACCACGTACGAGCCGCACCGCCAACACAAGAGTCCAACGAATCGCTGTCTTCCATGAGCCACCTTCGATTCCTCAATTCGCGCAGACGTCGCAACTTTCACTGACATGCCGCTCTGCATCAAGTCTCTGACCCCCTTCCGACCGTCACAAAACCGCTGCAGCCATCCGATGCGATTCAAACCGCCTAGCACCACCAACGAAGACCCTTCGCGCCGAACGCTAGGAGTGGATCCTGAGAATCAAGCTTCCGTAGCTGCAAGAGGAGGAAGGACAAAGAGCAAGAGGTGGGAAAAGAGACAAACACAACAATAAGGCTCATGAAGTTCCTTCTTTGGAATCTCGACCGATATTCATTGTTATCCGCAGCACGGCACTCTTGAGCCACTTCCTCCCTGCTGTACTAGTCATTGTGACGATACGCGGTGCAGTAAGGAATTAACTTTGCCAGGATCAATGGTCGCTCCTGGATGAGTGAACGTCTTCGACGAGGACGATCTACCTCCTTTTACATGAGAAGTCTTCAACGATACTATGGCTACTCGCTCCAGCAGGCGCGTCGCCTACCGCAGTGTCCGTCCACCAATGTGGCATCCACAAGGTGGAGACAGCGGGTCCAAACAGCAGGTTCAATTGTCCGTCAGATACAAGCGAAGGGAGTTGCCGGCAAGATTTTGGGACAATCAGCGGTTTCGGGCTGCAACCCAAACAGCGGTAGCGAGAGGACTGAGGAACATATCGAAAACAGCACGCTGATCAGAGACTCCAATTCAGCAGCGCATCTGGAGCCAACGAGAACTCCATTGCGAAGTCTATCACAGGCATTCTAGACATATCAGACCACATATCGATACAAAGGACTAAGATCACCCAGCTCCAGCAGCTGCTGCTCCGTGTATTGAATGCGAATCGACGACAACGGAATCTTGTCGCGCGCTGCATTGATCTTCAACAGTATGTGTCTGTTGAGCAATGCCGCGATGATACCGCTCACAAGCACACCAAGACTGAAGCCGAAACCCAATGGATATCTGGGCGCTTCTTTCTCGAGGTAGATGTTGGCGCCAATCGAACCACCAAGATTAGCCAGCGCGCACATGCCGGCCAGGCCAATGGCTCTACGCCACGACGGGGCAAGATTGTTCGCTAGCCACGCGATTTGTGCGTTCAGGCCGCAAGACACTGGGCACAATTAGTGACGAAGAGTTGGAAAGGTGGATGGAATACTTACGGCCAAGCGGAATGAGATACAAGAAGCCATACGTCAGTCCAGGCAGTTTTGGGTGGGGAATGGACAGAAGAGCAACGAAACCGACAGCTGCAGTCGCATAAGGATAAACGATGAACTTCCATCGAGTCTGGCGAGAGTCCGCGTAGATGGCCAGTACCAGGGTCGCAACGCATGCAAGCAGGTAGATTGGCACGGTGAGGAGCTGGGCTTGCCATGTCTCGTACCCGAGCTCCTTGATGATGGTTGGGCAGAAGAAGCTGAAAGCGTAGAATGGAATCGACTGCCCGCAAACGATGACTCCGGCAATCAAGATCCTCCAGTCGGTCAGCGTCTTGACAAGGTATTTCATGTCGAAGCGCTCTCCATTGTTGATCACATGGCCTTCTTTGGTACCCGCATCCTGGTCCAGACGACGGCGGAGTATCACTTTCTCGTCTGGCGTCAGAAATTTGCAGGTCTCAGGAGAGTTCGGCAGGAGGAAGTAGCTGCAGAATCCGACGACGATCGTTGCAGCGCCTTCAATGAGGAAGCTGTTCAAGAGGTCAGCCATGCCACGGATCATTCCACACACTCGAGATCACTCACATCCACCTCCAACCTTCATATCCACCCGCGTGGATCTTCTCCAGTCCGTATGCCAGAAGACCAGAGAAAGCGCCAGCCAATGTCGCTGAGCACCAAAACAAAGCCACTGCCAGATTGTCAGGTCTTTATCCGCGCTGACACAAGAGAATGTAACCCACCTCTGAACTGATACTCGAACCTGCAGTACCACAGCGTGCACAAGAATTGTGCCGCAGGCATGAAACCTGATTCGAACAGTCCCATGACTGCTCTCGCCGCCATAAGCTCTCCCTTTGTCTGCACCCAACCATGGCACATCATTGCAGTCCCCCAGCAGATCATCAAGAACGACATCCAGAGTGAGGGTTTCACCTTTTTGATAATCATGTTCGATGGGATCATACCGAAAGCGTAAGGGAAGAAAAAGACCGTAAGCGCGATATTGTAGTCGTGTCCCGTCATATGCAGTGCCTTGGTCATGCCGGCGATTTTGGCATTGCCAACTGTGGTCCGATCAGCAACCAGCTCAAGAGCAAGGCAATTCTGCAGAGCATACTGTTTGATCGATCCAGGAATGACAGCAAGTACAGCACAGCAAGCAACGTCGGCAGTCGGTAATCGACCTTTCTCAGGATCCTCTTCACTTCCTTGTCATGGTAATCGGGCAGTTCATCGTCGCCCAGACCTTTGTGCTCATTGTGTCGGATGATGGTAGCGACCGACCCATACGGATCGTTCTTGGAAAGCAGTTTGTCCTCCATAGTCTTTGGCATGCTGCGAATGTGATTGACTACACGAGGAGGCTCCATCCACTCATAATATCAATTGGGAGATGAGAGAGGTGCCCGGAGGAAGCACGGGACAACTTCTCGTATATGCATGCTCCTTCATCACGGTTCTTGCCGGTAGGCCGGCCTCAGCCAGCTTTGCGAGAGAGAACTTTGTTCGACAAGAGGTCTCAAACCAGGTCAAAACGACTAATCCGAGTAGTCCGCCTCATGGGATGTGCTGCAAATCATAAACTTAGATCTGGGGATCATGGGGAATTGACATGGATCAGCCCCGTTTCGACCTGTCAATCTTCAGATCCCCAAGGATCTTCCCTGTGGCACAGGCCAACCAACAAAACGGACCGCTTGACCCGCGTAGCAACAATGGCAGCTGCACGAGGAAGAGAGAAAAGGAGTCGATTCGAGTCCTTGCCGATGTTGTTATCCGAGCCGAAGATTCCATCCGAGTGTTCATGCTTTGTCTAGAATGGATCGGAAGTGGGATTTGCGTATCTCAAAACCACAACATGGCGAAGTGTTCAGCCCTATGCCAGCAATGAGTAAGATAGCATAGCACATGATAAGGTGTCTGCGCTGTCCTTCTTCGGCTCATTGGTCGCTGTACTGAGAACGGAATCTCACCGCGGACCGGACATGGATGCGTTTCACGAGCGTCAATGTCATCGTGCTCGTCGGGAGCTTTATCGCCAAGTTGCTTGCGTGCTGTACAAAATCGGAATTCGAGCGCTTCTCCGGCAACTCTACTTCGGCATTGTTGCTAGGGGCGCCAACGATGCGCCAATGGCAACACCCGATCAAGAATGCGACTTCACTCGCAGCTCTGCGTAGCAGCATCCCTTCAAAATAGTCTTCAGTACCGTAGCACTACAAGCAGCACATCCGCGTGGAGCCTTCAACGCATTTGCGCCACTGCATCTTTCGAACATCGTGAGCCACGGCATCTTTGAGTTCCGAAGCAGAGGCCCAGATGCGGCCGCTCGTGCACGTTGCATAGTCCCGACAACAGGCACCTGCTTGCACTTGTGAGCAGACCGTTCCTGGAGACACACCCGTGGACACAGCCAATATCCTGGCGTAGCCTTGTCCGACTCTGGCCCCCTCCTGCTTCGAATCACTGCAGGCCTCGACGTGATGAAACGTGAGGGCGGCGTGACGATGGCATGTCCGCTTACCACGTTGTGCGACCCCAACACATCGTCATTTCCACGTGTTCATGAGCAATCATCTTCAACTTGACGTCGAATTTGGGTGTTGAAGCTTGTTGCTCCTCTGAGGTGATAGCGCATGTTCGTATGCGGGATCGCCGCCAGGGCTCGAGCGCCGAGCGCCATTTCTGACGATCGACGTGCTGTCATGTAAGCACTAGCTAAGGAGCGAACTACGTCTGCTTGGCTACGGTGGTGCGATGCTTCTTCGAATGGTGAGATTGGCGCTGCTAGGGTCTTGAGAAAGTGCCAAGTTGTTGACGGTAACTAGCTGCTGTCGTGCTGTACATTGGTCGCAAGTTCGTTCTTCTGGTGTTCGGGGTCATCTTCACTTCAACCAACATCTCGTCTCGTGGTACGTCCGCCAACGTTCTAGGGCTCCTGAACGTGAGTCGCACCATGGTTACAGATAACTGTCCCCTGCATCTGAGCAAAGAAAGCACATTGGCGGGAAAGAGTTGAAAATATACAGCATCATCGCTGTAAGTCATCTGCATATGAGCTGTGTCTATGCAGGTGAAGTACAGCTCATCGAGCTTCTGGTATCATCGTTGCGCGCAAAGCGCGGCCGTGGTATATGAATATGCAGCGAAGCTCCGATCGCGGTGTCAGCGGCACTCTTTGCCGGCTTGGTACAGTCTGCGCTTAAAGCGATCTATTTCTCAGCTGTAGTCCTGGAACGACATGGGCAGCTATGACACAGCTGATCAAGAGACTGGAAAGCCCCAGATGGTATGCAGCGCGACATGTCCCATCAGCCTGGCCTGTAATATCTCGATCATGTGTCCGAGGACTTTGCAAATTTTTCTGAGCACAACTTTGGCAGTGGGCGCTGCGAGACAATATGTGCTGTCAAGGCGTCAATTGCCACCAGCCGAGCCAAAGCTCTGTCCCTGGAGAAGAGGTCAGAATGTCCCAGTGTGTCTGAAATCGGTGTAGATTCTTACCAAGTTGCTGCTGTATCTCCGTGAGATGGGCTCATTCCCCATGCCAATGGGGATAGATATCTTTCTCATCACTCTTCTTGAGTTCCTCCTGCTCAGAGCAGGAGCAGAAGCACCTTCAGACCTTTCGGTCACTGAAGTTCGTCTGCTCTTCGTCCGACCCAGGGCTCCAGTCTCAGAACCTCGTCTGCTTGCCTGATCGTCGTCCTCACCATCGCTCAATAGTGCAGCTGAGGCAGTTGTGCTCGTTCGTGTCAGAGGCGCCAGACCACCATATGATCGTTCTGCCTCATCGTCTTCCTGTACAGCATCCTTCTTCGAAGCTCCGTTTATGGCTGAAACCTCGCCTTGCGCTTCAGCTCCACCTTCTGCAGTGGCTGCCAGGAGTGCCTCTTGCTCCTCTTCCTCTTCCTCTTCGTCTGATACTTCGTCATCTCCGCCGAAGCCTTCGCCTTCGACCAGCCACCAGATGGGAATGGCTCCTATTGCCGCAATGGCAGCCTGTAGCCACCATGGTGCAATGACATAGCCTTTCTTGACACCTATGCTGAACACAGCTCCGCCGATAGCAGGTCCTGCAGCTCGGCCAATAGCAGAAACGCTGGTCGCGATACCGTTCAGCGTGCCGAGCGTACGGAGACTGGAGGCTGAGTTGGTGAGCATGATTGTGGAGCATGGAAACGCAAAAATTCCACAGAGGCACTTGACGAGCATGATCAGGAACATGGCAGACACTCGGGTACGCGTGGTTGGGAGTAGTGCCTAGAAGCGTCAGCGCTGCTTAGCATCTTGCACAGCGCGAAGCACACGCTCCATGCGATGGACTTCTTGCTTACCGCGAATGGGGTGGCGAGGTAGACGAAAATGAACACGATCGACACCACTTTGAGCCAGAACAGCACACCATACTTCCTGGCTAGGGGCGGAAAAACGAGGAACTGAACTGGCAGGCCGAAGATGCCATAGCCTGTAGAAAGCAAGCCGATTTGAAAGTGATTGAGGCCGAAGCCACCAGCGAACTTCAGCGGTGCTTCGTATGGCGTGCCGTGTGGCGCGTCGATCGGGTCATGCTGCAGGAACACTGGCAGAAGCTGATCAAAAGCCATAGCGTGCATAGCAAGTAGTGTATAGACCACTAGGTTGATCACTGCTTGGCGATTGAGGACCTCTCGCCAAGATGGCGGAGCAACGCGAGGTTTGCTCTCGAAGGCGACATTTGCCTCAGAATCATCCGAAGACGTAGGACGTTTCAACAGTGGATCTGTCTCGCCGTTGGTGTGTGATTGATCAGGTTTGGTCCGAATGTGCAGGATTTCCTCAAGTTTGACGACGTAATATCTCACAGCTTTCGATAGTTTCTTTCCCAGAATCAAGCCGTAGTCCCGCCTGCCTTTCGCCGTCTCCAGTGTTTCTTCGAGAAAAAGAATGCCTGTTGCTATCGATATGGCAAAGAAGGTTGCGCTGACCAGGTTGGGAAGTAGATAGGGAAATTGTGCAAAGAGATTCGCACTTCCTACCTTCTCGCCAGGCTTGACATTCAGTGGATTTGCGAGTGAGCCTCCAACTGTTGGGCCAAAGATGCTGCCTAGCAGAGGAGTCAGCAGATGTCGCAGAGATCCATTGCCGTTATCCAATTAAGCTTACCGATATTCCATACCAAAGGCATCAGACTGAATGCCCTCGGCTGCAGCTCTTTGAAAGGCACCATTTCGGCCACAGTTGTCCGGATTATGCCCACATTGCCATTGCCGGCTCCTTGCAGTGCTCTTGCTACAATTGCCAACGGCAAGCTCTTACTGAATCCCCAGAGCAAGCTCATAAGCATAGTAGAGGTCAAACCGAGGAGAATGGCAGGTTTGCGGCCGTATCGATCCGAGAAGCGTCCCCATGGTATACCCATCAAGGCCTGGAAGAGCGAGAAGACTGCTGCGCAAATGCCTGCCCATTTTCCAACCTCATTCTGCGGTATACCAAACGATTCAACCATCTCCGGGAGGTATGGGTACAGCGAAGTGGACGCGAGAGGCTCGGCGAAACGACATATTGCTATGCGAGAATTGGTTAGCCACTGTCATGACTGTGCGACCTGCCGCGCATGCTGTGCTGCTATGGCGTCCATCATGGCGTTCTCTGTCCTTGCCATGCAATTGCTGGCCATGCAGCCTCAAATACCATCCACAGCACTGCCATGCTGTGCGAATCACTTACCGAGGATTGAGAGCTGCTGGACGGGCAGCTTCCGCTCACGGCGTTGGGCAGAAACCATGATGTTGTCGGCGAGTCTGCCACTGCTGCCCGCGTAAGTTTTCAGCAACTTCTGCTCGCCGGCCCATCTGAAGACAGCAAATCAGAAAGGTCTCGAATGGCGAATATCAGAGACCCACCAAAGGTGGAACATACAGGGCGCGCTCACGCAGGGCGGAGGCCGAATGGGTCTCGTGGTCGACGCCGTCTTCGGCCAAGCAACACAAGTGGAGTCCCGGTCTGTCGGTCCGCTGCTGGATTTGTCTTGGTGCCCGACTTCACCTCTGTCTTCACATGAACCACTGGAGAACGCAATCGATAAGATGATCGTTCAAGTACACTGCCAGAATATTCGAGATGATCATGCCGCGTGTCACTTTTGTAACACGCCGATGTTCGTTTTGTTGCAGCGTCTGAGAACTGCGACATCGGCGACGCGGACACGAAGCATCCTGGTCACCATCATCTTGCGAGTCAGACCGCGATGGATAAATTACATCGATGCTTCGATGCTATGTTCCGATGCTAAGCAAGACTTTGTAGCTGGGTGTGTGGCAGCCTTTCCTCACGTCCCGTATGTTCACGCCGGCACCTGAACGAGCGAATCTGGAACTCGACACTGTGTAATGTGCTACAGATGCTGGTCCCAGAACGATCCGTACAATGCGGCAGGACCCTTTGTGCATAGTTCCAATCACCAGCAAGAAACGCTCTGCGCCCCAGCTTATGCCCTTACCTCATGACCATATCTTGTGCCTAGGCCAGCCGCAATGGAGTCAATGGCCATCGGATAGGCTGTTGGATGATCGAAGGCATTGACATCCAGCCTGGCGTAGCTGTATACGATCACTCCAATGGCCATTGTCAGCTCTCATGGTGTTTTCATGCAAGATGATGAGACTCCAGAGAGCTGGTGCCCCTAGGTGGCACTGCCTGAAGGTCCGATGTCAAGATCTGCCCACAGAAATAGTTCCCTATCCACTTCTGCTCTCGATTGGTGTCATGTCATTGTGTCCTACTCATTACAGGATCTCAGCTGAGTGCTACTGCCGCCGCATTGCCTCGTATTTCGATGATTATGTGGGCTGGCGTATTTCGAAGCGACTAACGGAGCAATGTTGTGCGCGACTTGTTCCAACTGCTTTTGTAGCTCTCCTTGATGCTCTTTCCGCCTGCGCTGACGTTGAATTCGCTGATCCGATGTGAGCGCGAGCGGCAGGTGTTGGAGGCGGATGAAGGATTCAGCGTTGGGAGAGTGTCGCGGGATGAAGGATCAGTTGTGGAGACCGATCGGTCTCGATCGTAAAGGCTTCGTGTGCGTGATGCTTCGTGCTATTTGTTCGAGAGTTGGCGTATGCTTTCGATCGAAGAACGGAGTCCGGCAGCCAGAACGACTCTGACGATGCTGGTTTGATCTGATGCTACTTAAGCTTCTCGAAGGGTGTCGAAGTCTTGACCAAATGTCTTGACTATGTTGTTCAGAATGAACTCAACGATGCTGACCGTCAGGCGCGGGTGCATTCAACTTGTTTGCCCTGGCTGAGCAACGACGGTTGAATTCGGCGAGGTTCCGATTGCTTTCAGTAGACGTATCTCTGCAGCAGTGTCAATAGAAGAACGTAGTTTATGATTCAGAGTCATGGTATCGCCGCGTGAAGAACGCAACTCGTGAGGCTGTGAGCTACACTTCAGGGCAAACTGCACCTCACGCGTTAGTGCCTGACGATCTCCACGTCCCACCGTTTGGCAACGATTTTGTTTAAAACAATCAGAAAGTGCGCTAAAATCTTTCCGCCCCTCCGCCACCTTTTCCACAGCAAATTTCTCTCGCTCTGTCTTCCACTCACCAACAACAACCTCATCAACCACTCTTGCCCCCTTCCACCTTCTTCATCTCTTTCCATCTTTAACACATCTCTTCTACCACATCAGTTCTTTCGCTGCACAGGCGCCACCCCTGACTTCACCGACGGCGCTCGTCGCCGTCAACAGCGCTGTCTTCCAATGGGTGCGTGCCTTGATTCTTCCCCAGCACGCGCCTCACTCGGCAATGATGAACACAACGCGCTACACACTACACACTACCTTCTATCGAACAGATAGGGAGCCTTCACAGTATCTTCCCTTTCGCGAAGGCGTTGACCTCAGCAGCGAAAACCCTGATACCACCGTCGCGGCTTTTTTGAAATGCCTTCTCCTGACTGATGAAGACTTCGCTGAAGATTGCTTTCTCCATTCCTAGATCCTTCCATCGCCGACAACCACGCCAGCACTTCAACTCTGGTGCGTGTCACTCCCTACACCCCATTTTGCTGACGTCGTCACGCATCGTTGCGATGGGCAATGATTACAACAACTGCCTACACACATTGATCTACTACACTACTTCATCAACTTGGAGCTCCTTGCGAGCAATGACAAAAACAAGATCAGTCTGAGCCCTCTTTCGTCACTGCGTTCCTCCAGATCCATCTTTAGTCGCTTGACATTGGCTGGCAACACATCTTCTCTACAGATCCCGCGCGAGCTAGTACCATCTTCCCAACGGTCACAACCGAATACTCGAGTAAGTACGTGCCACCAGACCTTCCGGCGATCGATGGTCATTGATGAACCTTGACTAACGTTCACAGTCTGTGTCAGAGCTCGTTCGACTTCTCGCCGTCGCTCCCATTAGCGACACTCAGCGTTCTACAATCGGTGAGTGCTATATCTCCTGGAGCACGCCTCACTCGGCGATGACTATACCCCAGTCCCTTCATTCTACATTGAGCTAAATTCAACCGGAAATTATCCACCCGGTATGAGACATCTTGACTCTACCTGGGTGGATTTGCCCACATCTGAAGGGAACTATGAGCCGCCCTACGGGGTTCGCGCAGCACTTTTCCAGAAACTGATTCTGGTCGCTGGAAATTGGCTGACGCGCTTTTGCTTCTTGACAGATCACCTACTCGAAGACTCTCAGCAATGAGCTTGAGCAGCACCATCAGTGAGATCGACTCTTCACTCCAATGGTGTTTTCATCAATCGCTGACATTCGCTGCAAAATACAGGTCTGATGGTCACAACGACATCGCCCCTGGCCACGAATCCGGCAAGGCATTTCGCACCATCAGCACTCGGCAACAATTTGACGATGCCAGCTGAAGAGTAGTCTCCAGGTACGTTTGCTGCCACCCATCATCAACCACATCACCTGATGACACCCAACACATATCACCCATGCACAGAAGTGTCTATTGACAACACACCATCGCTCTGACGCGCGTTCCTTACACTTGCCTTGACAATGCACCTCTTGATCATCGAACAGCACACTAACATCTTGCATAAATCTTTGACGTTGCTGCTCCCGAGCATAGCGCCCAAAATTAGTCAGCCAATCCCCGTGAAGTCACCAGGGCCGAAGGATTTTACGGAGGTCAGCCCTCCATCGCAGTGGAATGAGGTGAGCTCAAATCTGGACATCCCTTCCGTGTTCTATGATGATTGGCGTTATTCGTCATCGTACAGATGGTGGATGTGTTGAGAGTGCCCATGAGTCTGAGGAGACTTTCACGCGTGGTCTATTTTCTGTTCACTCGCTTCGGAAAAACACGCTGACCATCCACCTTCTTGGCATAAGATCATCTCCTCGATATTCACCAGCCTACGCAAGTTCGACAACGACGGTAAGTACGGACATCCTCTCCCTCCCCTCACGCTTTGCATGATTACATCGATAACTGCATATAGCTTACCCACTGCGTCGTCCCCCTTTCCAGAAGGGTGGCACCCGACTGGAAGTGCCATAATGAATTAACCTTTCGATACACACTCACTCTCCTTTCCCATATATGACACTCTACTTCAGCCCGTTTAAGCTCGTGCACTTCAGTCGCGAACTTATACTGACGCTCTGGGCACCACATTTGCAGGATGAGGGGTTGTTCTCCACCAAAGGATGGAGTCCACAGAAGCTTCAAAGTAACCCCTCGAGCCCGACGCAATACCCAACGCCAACACGAGCGTCGATCACGCGGAGGAAAGTCAATTCCCCCTTCTCCCTCCTCCGCTTCCAATGATGATACCCATATCGTTCGAGTGATTGCCCTGCAACATGATCACAACCAAATTATCGCAAATTCTATCCATCTGATACTGCGCATCTGCACTCGATCACTGAGCAACCTCTTTGGTAGCCCACCATTGACTCGTCTCGTAGGAATCTGCATCAAGCCACCTCAATTACGCGGTGCATCACTTCCATCTGGTAAGTTCTTCCCAGTCCATTCAACAATACACCTCGCTACCAGCAAGATGTTTTCACAAATTCATCAAAAATTGTGCCCTGAATATCGGCCCTCCGAGCGTTGACGAAAACTTTTATTTATGACTCCCCTTTCACTGTTGCAACAAGCACATTATGGAAGTTTCGATCGATCTCATAGCTAATGTTGCACAGGTTTTTGCGCTCACAGCAATGCGACAAGACGAATCGCGTGCATGCGAGCCGTCCTTGCACATCCGCAGCAGCGATACCGACCACGACTCAACGGGATCATCGTGCTTTATCCTTCAACAGCGGTAAGTATAGCCCCCTCCTCAACTCCTGCCCAAATGATGAACCAAAGCCAGTCATGTAGTACAGAATGCTTTTGTTGAAAAACGGTTTTCTGATTGCCATGCATTTGCAGTCTCAATTAGATGCTTTATGGATAAACAACTGCTGATGAAGTTGACAGAGACCTGCCTGTCTTCGATATCGCGCCGCCACATCTTACGACGAGTCGACTTGAGGAAAAGAGGTGGATCGTGGTAAGGAGGACGATGGAAGCGTCGCAGATGTTATCTGTGCTGGGTATGGCAGTACTTGGGGTTGACTGGGATCAAGAGAGAAAGAGGTGGAAAGGAATTGAGATACTCGCAGCTCCAGCAGCGCTTGGGTCAAGAGGGTTCGCTGCTTGGAGGCAGGAATCGTGTGCCAAAAATTTGGAGATCTATTTTGTAGTACATGTGTCTCCGCAAACGGGGCTGTCTCACAGCTTCGAATTACTCTCCAACGCATCAGCTCTTGATATGACAGCCAATCTCCTTGGTCCCTCCCTCTTGAAGTCCACCAACACACACTGATCGTTGGGTCCCCTCCGATCTGTGCCTTCAAGCTCAGGTCCAGGACGATTCAACGCAAGAACTTGTCGTCCGTCCTCGCGCTTCTTTCCGTAAGGAGGAGGCATCGTTGTAGGAGAAATGCAAGATTCCACGAAAGAAGGGTCGCCGGATTTGGCGAATTCCAGCAGCCTCTTGCGGCGTGCTTCCAGCTCTTCTCGCGGGACTTCTTTGCGTGAAATGGAGCCGTAGTCCGAGGGTGATTTGAGGTCGTCCAGGAATTGCGCGACGTGGTGAAGGAGGAAGAACTGTGGTGGGAACAGAATTATGCGCCCTTCTTGAGCGAGTCTCAGCCAAGCTGATGCAGGTAAGAATCGTGCTGTGGTGTGCTCTTTGCCACCGTCTGTCGTTGGTGAAGGGATGGAGACTTCAGGTTCGGAGTCGTCTGGATTTCCAGAGCCTTCTGAGATCGGCGTCGAAGAGAGTGTAGGTAGGAAGTACAGGTACATCTGAGTTGTGAATCTTTTCGGCACGTTCGTTGGCGTAACCCATCTTGTGAAAGGTGTGAGGCCTTCAATATCTGCGCGACCACCCTTCTGAGATAGCCATTTTGCGAAAGGTACTTTACTGCCATGCACGAGCAAACGGCCTTCTTCGCGTTGGTCTTGCGGAACCTCGATCAATCTGCCAAAGCCATTATTTCGCGCCAAGACGATGCCGGACTCTTCGAATGTCTCTCGAATGGCGGCCATGCGGTACACTTCGCTGTCATTGTGGCGCTCTGGGTGATCTGGCTCCGGAGCGCGGCCATCGTGAAATTCGGAGACGTTGCCGCCAGGGAAGACGTGAGCCGAGGGAAACGAAGAAGACTGCTTGACGCGTTGCAGGAGAAGTACTTGGTTATTGGGCGAGATGAGGAGAACACTGGAGCTAGGTCTCGGTACGGCTGGGGTCTTCTTATCTTTGGGCGGAGTTGTGGAATAGCTCTTGACCGATGTTGCTGCTCGCTTCTCTTTCGGAGGCATGTTTAGGGATGTCTGACGTAGGATGCCGTTTCTGGTAGGCTGGTCTTGGCTTGAGGCAGTTAACAAGTTTCTGATAGGTATTTGCACCAACAACAAATTCTTCAATGGAGTATGGGCTGTCCTGGAAATTATCAGCAGTGACATGGCCTGACAGAGTCAGTTTGCTGAAGGTCTGGTAGTAAGAGAGATGTGGTAGCGTAGGCGTGGCGTGGATGCACGGCTGGGCGGGGAGAGTTTTGCCGCAAGCCGAGGCCGAGCAAGGACCATTCACTCACCGTCTGACACTTGCTGCTCGCTTTTCATGTGATGCTATACAGCTATGCTATGCTATATCATGCCTCGTACGCTTGTCTGCATGCTATCACTGTTTCCTCCCGCCCTTCCAAGATGAAGTGGACACCCTGCCGTGACAATCTGGATGCAGACGATGAGCCGATTGCCGTAGGATCACGTATGCCGCGCCATTGGCACGCAGGCGAGTAGGTTCGGTAGCGCGCCCATCGCGACGGGTTGAGTATATATTGTCGCAAACCTTGTTGCTTCTGCAGCGGCGTCATCGTCAACCTCACCGTATACAGCAGGAAATACGCATCAAGCAGTATTGCAAGACCATCACGATATCCAACAACATGTCCAGCACCGCCGTATCAGCCGCGCCCGACGCGAGCCTCTTCGTTCCCTTCACGCAGACCTTCGTCCAGACAAGCGGCAGTGAGACGACGACTGTGGCGTACACTTTGGTGGGACAAGTCCTCGACAACGGACAGACCAACTGGGTTGGCTACGATGAAGGAGGAGCAGAATACTTGTACACTGGCTCGGTTGCCAACGCACAGCAGACGACCCTGGCCGGCGAGGTGTACTATGTGAGCAGTGGCGATGCTCCCGCGGGATACATCGCGACCGCTTCAGGCGATGAAGGATCCATGACGACTCAAGCGGCCGAGAGCGACTCTCCCAGCAGCACGAGCGACTCTGGCGACGACACCAGCGCGACTGGATCGAGCAGCCCGACGGAGAGCGAGTCTTCTTCCAACACCGGATCTGCCGCATCGGCAGAGACAAGCCAGCCAAACAACAGCCACCGCATGTCCGCTGGAGCTGCCTTCGCTTTGGCAGTTGGTCTTTTGGCCGTGATCGCCTTGTAAATCTAGGAAGTGAAGGATGAGCCACGAAGAAAGGGGCGGACCATGCGATATGAGTGATGCGAGCAAGGCCGAAGTGGACCAGAATTGACGACAGATGCGAAGGGGTGTCAGAACCTGTACAGTGAATGTAGTAGTAAAGACGCGCCGTAATGCTAATGCAAGTTTGCCCGTTTGACGCAGCTTCAGTCCCCCGTCACGCGAAGCTTTGGCCTCTGCAAACTGAAGCCGACTCAAACCCACTGACAACTTGCCCACGCACTTGACCTGAGGACCAGCTCGCACATCACACCACACACATCACAGAAGCACGTGCCATGGCCGACAACAAGACGAGCCACGAGGAGAAGATCAGCCTCCTCAGGCAGATGAAGTCCCTGCTGGAGCAGCGCACAGCTCGTAAGAGCGCACCCCCTTCGAGCCACTCGAGTTCCATCTTGACCGCCCAAAGCTAACGCCAGCGATCAGAGCACGAAGAGTAGAGAGACCGGGCCAACAAGGCCGAGAAAGAGAACGTTGCCCTTCGGGGTGAGATCAACTCCTTGCGGGAGGAGTTGGCTGGCGTCCGCTCGAGAGGTAAGAAACGCCTCCAGCCATTGCGTTCCCCCCGATCGGACAAATGACCGACCGCCTGAAAACAGAGCACAATGGCGAGCAGGCCATCTTCGCTGCCGCCACCGGCTACCTCTCCGCCGCCAACGACCGCGCCGCCGCCGCCGAAGCTCGCGCCGAGAAGGCAGAGCAGGACGCCCACGTCCTGAAAGTCGCGCTCCAAGCGACAATTGGGCGCGCCTGGGGAGGTGATGGCCCCCAGCAGCAGCAACAACAGCAGCAACAGTAGGCGCTGTAAATGCCACTCTTCACCACCACCGGCCGCCATCAAGGCCACCATAAGTAGATAGGAGAACTTGCGCTACCCATAAAAATTCCAGAAGCATACCATTGCGGTGGTCCCTGCCTTGTCCTCCTATCGAACATCGTTCTCGGAACCTCTTCATTTCCAGATGGGTGAAGTGCGGGCGTCGAAATGGAATCGGAGATCATTGAGACTGCTGACTTCAGTAGGATATCGACGCTCCCTGTGTCATCGCTAACCTGTTCGCTAAGCGACGTTTCTCGACGAAGTTGTGGTTACAAAGCTCATCAAGGTACATCCGACATGGAACACGATTTGTTCGATTGAGTGAGTCTTCCAATGAGTGAGCAACTCATCTCGGTCATTCTGCGAATCACTCCTTCAAATAACAGGTCTATATGCATTCGAGAGCGGACACCTATTCGACTGCATTGCTTCTGACTTCTGGGGACAGCTGGTCTCGCAGCAGGAGTGCCAGCCGAGAAAGCGGTTCTTTCCTCGATGCCTCTACGAGTTCCGCTGAGATCAAAGCCCTCCTATGTCGAAATAGAAGATCAGAGTCAAGTTTTGCCCCATTCGAAGCGATATAAGTGAAGCGGCTGAGCAAGCAGGGATTACAATCCGTCACCGGTCAAGCATGCAATCCTTACGGAATGTTAAGCGCCGTGTCCAAGAAGATTATTGGCGGTTCTCACCATTACAGCACGACTCCCGGCGCACAACATATGCAATGCGCCACACGCGTGGTGAAGCAAGTATAAGGATGATTGCACACCCACAATCATTGTCAGGAGATTTTGTCGACTATCTTCAACGTGCGACATCATGTTCATGTCAAACGCCCAGCTCACCAGTCTATATTTTCTTTTGATATCCTACATCACCGCGGCTTCCGCACAAGATCCTCAGTGCTACTGGCCAGACGGCTCACCCGACAACAGCCTGGTGCCGTGCGACCCTACCGGATCCGCCACCGTGTCCTGCTGTTACAAGAACACTTTCTGCACGCAAAACAACCTCTGTCTCGCAGGCGGTAACTACTATCGAGGCGGCTGCACTGATAAAACCTGGAGAGATGGGCGATGCACTGGAGCTAAAGACTGCGAGTCTGCGATTCCCTTCACGCAGACCATGATATATGTGTGCGGAAGAGATGGCGTTTTCGGATGTGATCGATCTGGCAACGGAGCGGCATTCGATTGTAGTCGGAATTTTACGCTCTCCGGGCCTTGGGATATTGTGCTACGAGCGGATCAGGTCCCTTCACTCGCTGGCAACAAACTCATCACTGTGGATCCGACAGGAGGTTTGGAGAACTTGCCAGCTGCTACGGTTACGGTGACTACGACGCCACCAGTGCGATTCTCTACGGTAAGGTTGCAGACGTTCTGAGGATCGATGGTGGCGCTAACAACTCTTCTGGTGACGTCGAATGGTGTGACGAGTACCATCGCTATCACAAGTGTACCCAGTCCCAGTTCGGAGACAACGAATACCGGAGCTATCGCAGGCGGCACGGTTGGCGGAGTGGCGGGTTTGGTGTTCCTTGCGCTGGCTATTTGGTTTTTCATCGCTCGAAGAACAAAGTCGAAGAAGACGCGAGAGTTTGCGTCCAGTCATGCTGCGAATGAGTTGCCTGCAGCAAAAAGACCAAGTGAAGAGAAGCCAGTGCTGGGTGTTCATCACGAGGCCGATGGCCGTGAGGTACCAGCTGAAGTAGCGGGCGTGCCAGAACGAGTGGAGTTGGATGCCGGCTCTCGTGAGAGGTGAAATGTACAGCATAATAGCGCAGAGAGCTTGGGCAACAAAGTGAGCATGGACTTGTCCTTCGAGTCGCATAATTGAGCGTTCATCGTGATCACGTCTTCAGGTCTCTCTTCTTCTAATCTATCGTGTTAATACCACACCGCAGAACAACAGTCTTCGTCAGCCTAACATTGCAGGCGGCCCTACAGCTGATGACACCAGCTGACCTGACCTGCTCACCCAGTCAAAGGTGACCCTTGTCCGGCGAGCGCCTGTCCCGTCAAAGCAGCTCCCTTCTCTCCTTGCACGCCATTCGCAATCTTGCTCTTATGCACCGCATGCGCCTTCTCAATGCGCTTCTTATCATCGTCCGCATAAGTTCCAGACCTCAAGTTCACTGGAAGGCGTCCCGTGTGGTCAGCGCTGAGCTTCGGGCTGATGTATGTATGTATGTGTGTATGTGTGTGTGTGTTGCTTATTGGGACTTCTTACCCTCCTTCTTGCCCGCGCTCAAGCTCGAGAAGCCAACGCCGTAGTTGTATGTCAGGGTGCCGCCGATGTTGGCGCCCATCAGCAGGAGGCCGAGCGTGAGGAACTCGGCGAACACGAAAGCGCTGGACGGGGCGTATGCTGCAGCGGCTGTGCCTGGAATCTTGCCGGCGATTGTGTCGTTGACCTGGGCGCGGCGGCTGTACCAGATGTAGGTGGAGACAGCGATCACGATGTCGTTGGCGACGGCGTGGGCAATTGTGGCCTTGACTTTAGTTCGGACTGTCTTGCCGTCTGCTTCGTGCATGCCTTGCTTGCTGATCATCATGACAAGCTCGCGGCCGCCTGTGACGACTGCTGGAATGGCCGTCAACAAGCCCAGGGAGAGCAGATAGTAGGAGCTGCGTGTGATGTCGTTGGGGCCGAGGAGGGCATTTTGGGCGAATGCTGGAAGAGAAGTGCGGTACGTGTGGAGGATATCGAGAGCGTATGCCGTGAAGAGGAAGGCGATGGGGAAGTGGACGACCGCTGGATGTACTGGCCTAAAAGCTGTCAGTATGGTAACGATCCAATGTAGGAGCGATATCTTGTACTCACTTGCCCATTGTTGTTGAGGTCCTACGAGCTGTTGGTTATGCTGCTGCAGTAGTCGAGAAAGCGCAGGAAAAGTCGCAGGTATGGAAAGGGACGCAGGATTTGATATATACTTGGCCTCGATGTGTAGCTTCTTACGTTTCTCCAGGGCACAGAGCATCGCCTAATGTCGTGGAAGTGCTTCAGGTCCGAAGCCTGTCGTCGCATTTCCCAGGGATGCCGAAGCATCAGCCTCTCTTTTGCCCGCCTGATTGGCTGCGGCTGCCCATGTTCGGCTGGGGGAGCCGATGCTATTTTGGCGTCGACTTCTTTCTGCACAACGGCCGCTGCGAGAACGAGGACGAACTGTCGTTCACATGCACTGCTGCTGCAACATGTCGTCTGCCTCGGTGCCGAAGACAACATATCAGCGTTGTACCAGTTTGCTGCCTCATCCCTGTAGGCAGGAATTTCATCACCTTCCGACCGACGTCACCGGACAAACTGCACTTCTTCCAGTCTGTATCCGTCACGACGATATGCTCATCACCGACTGGCGACGATGAGGCTTCTCTTTGTTGCGGTGGCTATCGTATATGACTGAAGATCAAAGTGAAAGCTTCCCACAATTCGCAGGATCGCCCCCGTCCCGTCTCGACACAGACTCTGCTCATTATGGACGTATTGTCTCTCCAGTGCTGCACCACAGCTTCAGGTATTGAGGCGCGTAGCAGACCGCCAGGAGGAATTGCTAACCTGGTCACTATAAGATGGCACGGTGTCGTAGGTCAAGCCTGAGAGCGCACTGAAGTCTAGAGCCGGTAGAGCGGGTCAATTTGAGCCTCAAGATCAAACCTACAGTACGCCCTATGGCCCTCTTCTTGCTGAGGAATCACGTGTTCGTGACACAACAAGCATAGCTTTCTTCATCGGAGAAATAGAAGGTGGTAGCAAATGATTGCCATTGGACCTACCAAATGGAGCTTGAGATAAGCTCTCCGCATTTGGACTTTCGATCCTGCAGTGACACGCCCTTCGCATTGACCATGTTGGAGGACATCTTTTCAAGCGCACACGATAAAATGGCCAGCGTGTTCGTCTGAGAAACTTTGTGGACATCGCAGCTAACAGCTCCACGATTAGCTCACAATGGCAGGACTACCAGTGCCTGTGCCGGGCCCAGCAGAAGAGAAGATCTTGTGCATTCCTGATCTCGAGAAAGCAGGAAGCAAGAAGCTAGATGCTAGCATTAGAGGTATGCAGTCTTTCAAGGGCTGGTAGCAGCTACTGATCAGATTCACAGAATTCTACAACAGCGGTTCAACGGATCAGATCACCATCGCAGAGAATAACTCCGCGTACAACAAGTATCGTGTCCGTCCGCGGGTTCTCGTCGATGTCTCCAAAGCAGACACATCTACGACATGCTTTGGTCGAAAGATCGCATTCCCGCTTTGCGTCTCGCCGGCAGGAGTACAAGGCGCCGCTCACTCAGACGGAGAGCTTAGCACATCGCGAGCATGTGCCAAGAAGGGCGTGAATATGGGCATCAGCTCCTTTTCAAACCACTCGGCGAAGGATGTTCGCTCAGCTGGCCTTGCGATCGATAACACAATTGCCCATGCACAGCAGCTTTACACCATGCAAGACCGCAAGCTTCAACTTGAGATTATCCAGGAAGCTGAGAAGCAAGGCTGTAAAGCCATTCTATTGACAGCAGACAGTCCGGTGCTCGGCGTGCGGTATCATGAATGGAGGAACGACTTTCGTGCTCCCAACCATCTGGACTTTCCCATCATTGGCTGGAAGAAGGAGGATGTTGCGAATAGGACACATGACGATGGCTTCATGGGCTTCAACGATTCGGCTCACAATTGGGTAAGCTGTAGAGGCATTTGAGCAAGGCGAACGAAATACTAATGGCATTGAAGGCTCGAGAGATCCCTTGGCTTCGCAGTGTCACGAAGATGGAGATATGGATCAAAGGTGTGCTGACGGCGGAAGACACACTCAAGGCGGTTGAGATGGGCTGTGATGGGGTTCTTGTGAGTCGAACACAGAACAATAATTCAGCTGGTCTCTTTACTGATTTGCCTACAGGTCTCAAATCACGGCGGTCGCCAACTAGACGGAGTTCCAGCAACAATCGATGCCCTCCCCGAATGCGTAGAGGCCGCGGCTGGACGTATCCCTGTACACATTGATGGTGGTGTTCGCAGCGGAACAGACATGTTCAAAGCTTTGGCTCTAGGCGCAGAATGTGTTTGGGTTGGCAGGCCGATGCTCTGGGGATTAGCGGTAAGTACTATGCTAATGAATCCGCCTCTCAGCCTGTGGACTAGGTTCGAATAAATAGAGAAGTTCGTGCTGACATTCTTACAGTACGACGGTCAGAAAGGCGTCGAGCTCATGCTCGATATTCTACACACAGAGTTCAAGCGCTGTATGCAACTTGCCGGTTGCAATACTGTCAAAGATATCACAAGAGCTTCACTCGGCGTAGTGAGAAAAGATGGGCCATTGGCTCGACTTTGATGCATATCCGTATCATCGTGCTGTTCTCTGGCACCGCGTCGGTTGCGACTGGGGGCCTGTATAGGGTTATCGAGGACATTTTTACAGACAATAAGAAGAGTAATCTTTCGCGACACTTCCTGCTCTCCGCAAACATCTTTTCCATATCAGAAGTGCTCCATGCGTCCTCCAAGTGCTGACTCAACCTGTTCGTAGCTGAGGCGACCCCTTAAAAGCTATGACGATACAATATCTCCTGTCGCCACGAGTATCGGTGTACTCAACGCTCTTGAGGTTTACCCATTTAGAAGCGAAGTCCGAAACGACGGTTCTCGAGTTGAACCAGGGAAGCGTAGTATAGAGGCGTTGACTTGCGTGGTCCAGTTCTCAGACTCTAGAATGCTGATGACTCTTGTCATAAGCTTGTTCACCGACGGGTTGATGGTGCATTGCAGACCATTCCAGTCGTGGTCTCGCTCGTAAAGACTCGCTGAACTCACTCGACTTGCCCAGAAGTGCCGCAAATTGCGAAACTTGTTTTGCAGTTGCCCTCGCATCTCACGCCCTGCCATATCTCAGTAGCCCATTGAGGGATCTCCGGACCAGAACTCCAGCGAGATCTCCCTATATGTTTCCTCCCTCTTCCCTCCCTTTTTACCAGCTTCCGAACTGCGGCCAGTGAGCTCTCAAGAACAAGGACTTGGCTTCCTCTCCACCCAGTGATTGCCAGCAGATTGACAGTGACTCCCACTTCGATGGCGTAATTGGTAACGCACTGGTTTCCGACGCCAGAGATTGCGAGTTCGAGTCTCGTTCGAGGTAGTTTCATCTTTTTGTTTTTGCCAGGCTTTTGTTTTGGCGGTCGTCAAATGGGAGCCCGTGTGCTGAATCTTCTCGTGGTCTGTCCTAACTTTTATGGTGCGTTGCTCGGCTGGCCGGAAAGTGTCGTGTTGTTCGTGAAGGCCCGGGCAAGTGTTTGCATCCAATGTCTCTGGTAGCAACGCATCCACTATGCCACGTTGAAGCTCGACGAACCGCACCACCGGTCATACAATGTATTCGAGGCTCCAAAGCCGTTTGAACCCATCGGGTGGTCGCGAGAGTACTTGCAGTGTCCCGACTTTTGGCATCAAGGAGGCAAAAACGGCGCCTGCTTCTTGTTCTCCTTCATTCTCACTTATCAGCTTTCACTTCATGAACGGAAAAACACACCTCACGTGAAATCTCCCTAACAAAAGAGAGTAAGAAGCAACAGCGCTTTTGATTCAGTCTGAGCTACAGTAGCTACGTTCTCCAACTAAGATCATCGTACGTGGCAGCAGCAGAGCTTCGTGGCACACACACATCATTCGTGCAATTCACGATGCTCGTGTCTTCGTGAAGGGGAGTCAGAAGAATGTCCCGTCTATCCCAGCCCAGTGCTTGCCTGACTGCCAATAGGACCCAATGCATGCATCAAGAGTAAGAAAACAATATCGACCAAAACGCCATGTACAAATGCACCTCTGTTCAGTCACCTGCTTGGCGGAATTTCAGAGATCAGAAGCGGTTCAAGTACTGACTGCTGAATCGTCTGATCCTGC
Source organism: Cercospora nicotianae (assembly GCA_029490675.1). Classification (NCBI taxonomy): domain Eukaryota; kingdom Fungi; phylum Ascomycota; class Dothideomycetes; order Mycosphaerellales; family Mycosphaerellaceae; genus Cercospora; species Cercospora nicotianae. Next base: position 2,574,823 of record JANQAT010000007.1, on the reverse strand, counting down.
TTCTCCTCGATGGACCAGAAGCAGATCCCTCGTCGTCCGACGTTGGCGAATAGGCGGGAGGGGCTTCTCCTGGTGGAATGATGCTGTTGTACGCGGGCGGCGCTTCTTCGTCTCCAGCTGCACGTCTTGTGTGCATGGGCCTTCGTGGTGTATAGACGGTGCCTTCGCTCTCGGCCCGCTCGATCTCCTCAATATGCCTCGCCCATATGCTGACGAAGGGTGTCGTCCCACGAGAGTTGCTCGTGCCACCAGCCATCGGTGGCGAGGGCGACCTTGTAGGATCCATCGCGCGCTGCTCCTCCCTTCTTGCGTCTTCAGCCTCCAACCTCGCCTCTTCTGCTTTGTCGTACGCCACTTCGCGATCGATGTCGGTTGATGGTGTACTTGAGCTGCTGGCGCTGCTGTCTCGTCGCTGTCTGACGAAGTCGGCGATGAATCGATCCCGTTCTCGCGACTCCATCACCAAGAAGCGCACCCATTCCGACGAACTCAATTCGTCGGGTTCGATATCGCGCATACGGAGTTGACTTGCGGCTAGATGCCGTCGCTGAATCGATGCCGGCCTGTTGGTGACGGCTTCCACCTGCAGAACGCCAAATCCTCCATTCCGGATGTGAGGTGTGTTGTACATGGCCGGCCGGCGCGGTCTGTTCCGAGCAGGCATCGTGACTGTGGAGATGGCGATGAGGCGTCGTTCGTCGGAGTAGAGAAACGTGGAGTGGTAGCTCTCAGCAAAGGAAGTGAGTCCACGCATCCGAGGAGTCGGGGGCAGATCGTGGGATAATGACTCGGTCGGAGAGTGATGCCTCCCAAGATTCACAAGAACACCCAAGACGTGCAGCGATGCCCTTCCAAGACTTCTAAGTGGGACTTGAGGATTGCAGCTGTAGCGCGGCTGGCGACGCACACACGGAGGAGTGTCGCGTGGTCGGGACTGCGCTAACCGATGTCCAGCAGATATCACCAGATGTAGGTGTAGGAGCACCGTAGACAATTCTCCTAGGCCTCGCGAGGTCGATCTGTAGCTGTCCGGTCCTTTTCCCGCCTCTTGTCCGTCTACACGGAGTAGATCAACCGGTCATCAGACAACAGACAGAGGCGCGTGCCGAGTCCAGAAGACCACGGATGGAAGCTGCAGGTACTCCATTACAGCTCGATGAGCACGTCAAATCAGACGTAATTGCTACCCCTCCGTCTCCACCAACGGTCCAGGTATAGCTACCACTCTTGTCTGCGCTGCTCCGGGTATTGTTCCGTACACGCAGCTCGTCGCCAAGCGAGTCGTTCTTGGTGTTCGCGTGGGCATGGTGAGGTGTGGTCTGACATCCTGGTCCTCCGCTTACGGTTCAGCTGCTTTCAGCGGTCGTTGTTCTCTTCGAATTCGCCTCGGCGCTGTATAAGATGGCGGGTGTAGTGGAGACTTCGCGCAGAAGTATGATGTAAACTGAGTTCCCATCTGCGATGTCGCCGCGAATGGTGGATGGTAGCGTGTCAAAACAAGAATCGTGATGCGGTCCGCGGAAGACGTGAACTCAGAATGCTGGCACTGTTGGCATACGGGCGTGATATTGTCTTGGCGACGACATGGGTTTCGACGACATCCTGTCCCTGTGCTCTTTCAGGCAATGCACCCCACGAATCAACATTAGTCAACATTAGAGGGCGGAGTGATCTCGACACACTGGAAGTCGGGTGTCCAGCCCTCCTTCCGTGCAGAAAGGATCGCGACTGGCGGAGAGCCGATCTTGCCCAGCAACTGATGAGCGATTTTTCAAGTTCGGCAGCTACACCTTGGATCTGATCAACAAACTATGCTACAAGTTCAATCAGCGGATCGTCGTGTATTTGGGAGGCCCGAAATCCCTCACGAATATCACAATTACATCCGGTTGCCAGATCTCGTTCGGCTGCCCTGCATACGGTCTTCTGCAGCAGCCAGCCTATCATCTGACATGCATCTCGGTAGCAGCGCTTCCAAGGTCTAGCCCCAGGTCCTTCGCTTCTCCTTCAAGAATCACAGCATATCCTCTCGATTCGGCAACATTTTCAACGTCCCGAAGCGATACTGTACAGCAAGAATTGCCCGTCTCAGATTCAGCTCGTGGGTGTATGAACTGTTCGGCCCCGAAACATAGGTACGGCACGATGACAGGCGAAGGCGGCGCCCACACAACGAGAACGATAAGCAACCTAATACGCCTCAAAAACCGAAACATGAAAAGAAAGTTCAGTGTCCAAAGAATTCCAATTCTATGTCCTAAAGCCATTTATCCCATAGAAGATTGTGGTCCGTATCTCCACGTTCTGTCGTTGTCATTACATCAATGTCCAAATCGAGCACACACTGTCCAGCAGCTGCCCAAGGCATCATATCCTCCTAGCTCAATAATGGCTTAGGAGACACTTAGTTGGCAGCACCATTGTACGCCAAGAGGTTCACCGAACCCTCACCAACATCCTCCAAAATGTCCTTCCGTGCCAATTCCTGGATGCGCTCGCACAGCGCCGCAGGGCTCTTGGGTCCCTCCAAGGCAATCAAATAAGCAGCCAGACCAGCAATGTGTGGAGTGGCCATGCTGGTTCCGGAGATGGTGTTCTGTGCTGAAGATGATCCGATCCATGCTGAGGTGATGTCCTCGCCTGGGGCGAAGATGTCGAGGGCTTCGCCGAAGTTGGAGAAGTCGGCGCGAGCGTCTTGGAGGTTGGTGGCGCCGACGGTGCAGGCAGATGGAGCAGAGGCAGGAGAGCTGTTGGAGGCATCTTCGCCTTCGTTGCCAGCGGCGACAGTGATGAAGGCGCCGGCGTTGGTGGCTTCCTCGATGGCATCGTTGGTGGTTTGAGAGAAGGTTCCGCCGAGAGACATGGAGAGGACAGCGCGGTCAAGGTGGCCATTTTCTGTGGCGTGTTGGACAGCCCTGCATGGGTTGTGAGTGATCAACCACGGCCAGGATCTTTGCCAGAAAGCAGACTTACCAGTCAATACCACGAAGGACGCCACTGTTCGATCCACTTCCTTCCGCATCAAGCACCTTCACGGCAATGAGGTTGGCTTTCTTGGCCTGATAGAGAGTCAGTACCTTGTCCTGAGAGACATGAAAAGGGCTTCACTTACAACTCCGTAGGTAGTTCCTGCTGCGGTCTAGAGAAAACAAGTCAGCAAAGATTCTCGAACTTCCACAAAAGTCTGGCGTGGACTTACTCCCGCACAGTGCGTTCCATGTCCCTGATCATCCTCTCCCTCAGAGCCCCGAATAAAGCTCTCACCGAGAGTAACCCGACCCTCAAACTCCTCATGTTCGGTATTAATCCCCGTATCAATAATATAAATAAAAGTATCCTCTCCGGCCGATCGATCGTAGACATAGCTGCTGCCGTTTCCAGCATTCGTCTTGTGCGAAATACGGCTCAAACCCCAAGGAGCATCCTCCTGAGTGACGAAAGTACCATTACCAGTTCCGTTTCCAGGCAATTGTCGAACGTGGTGAAGTGACTGGCGGACGTGCAATGGAACGTAAGCGTGCATCATGACATCTGGCTCGACGGATTTGATAGCGCCGAGTTCTTGAAGGATGTCCAGAATAGCATCGTCGCCGTCGAAGTTGAAGCCTTTGACGTTTCCGACGCTGTAGGTTCCGGTGGATTGTACGCCAGCAGCATCGAAGACGGTGGAGAGCACGGTATCGAGGACTTCGTTGTCCTCAATACGAGCGATCCATTTGCCTGGGATCGTTTGAGCTGTTTGGCGGCGGTCGATGTGTGGTCGAGCAAGTACTGCCGGCAGTACTGCTGGGAGCGTGTAGAGCAGGTTCTTGATAGAAGGCATCTTGTCGCTGTTTCGAATGAATGTGATGTGTCTAAAGTGAGTGTGGGTTATCAAAGAATGAATGACAAGAAACGAGGCGTAGATGCAAAGGAGTGCTGTGGTGAGTCGATGTTCAAAACAATGCAGACGATAGAGTCCTACTATATACCGAGACTTCCAACATGGCCATTGCTTATCACAACCGCCTATTCTTTCGTGCTTCATGTAGCCAAGAGACGCTCTAGCTAGTGGCAATGCGCTCGGCGACCAATGCCTATGGCTCACGAGCTGATTCTAGAGGTATCATGCCATGATGTGCAGCGCCCGTGAAAGGGGAGAATGTCGTCAGTGTCGATTGCGTGTTTCATCGTATAGGAAGGCAGTGGAGCATAACAATCGGGAGAGTGCTACGAGACCTGAGTGGAAGCCCACACGGCCAAGGCAAATGAACTTGATCTGCACAGAGCGGCGACTCCGAGCGCGGAGCGACGATGGGGATACTGTCCTGAGTCGCGTCGTCGGCATTGTAGACTTCTTGGGCCATTCTTCCAGTGTTCTTCGTTGCGCTCGCTGCGGGTCGCATTCACAGTCTTGGCCGGGAAGTAGATCCCATCCGCATAGCGCAATAGCTAAGTCTGCCAAGAGATGTAGTGATAGAATATGGGCCAGTAGGGAACGTTGACGAGCACTGTCTTCGATCGTAAGCATTGACTGGATGATAGAAGACTGGCTAGCAGACAGGGAGGGTGTCTGTCAAGCACATTTGGTGGAAAGTTGCCGTGTTGCTTGTTCTCTGCGGCTGAAACGCAGCTCATGCTTGGCGGTGGAGGCGAACAATCAATAGCATGGCCAATCAGGGACCAGAAAGACCACTTCACTCTGCCGCTCGTACTGCAAAGCGCTTCGGACGGGTTACTACTGAAGGTCAGATGCAGGAGAATAGGCGATGCGGAAAGTCTGAAGACCCATAAGACAATTTGTTGGCGTCCACGCGAACCAATTCTATGGGCTGCGAAGCAACTGTCGTTGCTGTGAGCGGCGCGTTCGTATGTGATTGCACCAGTCTCACCTTTCCTACTATGCGACGAACGAGCCGCGGATCTGATGTCTACCATCACATAGATCGACAGTAGCCAGCGAGATGCTGAGAGCAAGCTTCACTTTACAGGGCCAATTGAGTCCGTAAACCAGAACCTGACGCCGATCTTCAAGATGCAGCTTGCCAGCGCGGATCAGGCAGTGAGGTGGGTCCTACTCTTCAGTCTCTTGACCAGACGCGGATCGAGCAGCTTTGTTTCGTCTGCTGCGAGCAACGAAAGCGCTTTGTCACAAGTGTCGTTCGTAGTCGCAGACATGTTCTTTGGCATCGTTTGCGCATTCGGGACGCGTTCATAGTCGCTGTTTATCTCATTTACGCTGCTGCTCTACCTCTTATTGCTTCTACGCTTATTTTCCATATAACGTCGAGGGGTTCCCATGCCGAGTTTGCAGCGTTGGAAACTTGTACAATGTATGGAAGCGAGGACATTTGGATGACCAAAGCGTCGCGTATGGCGCAGCCGGCCCCTATCTTGCATTTGGCGAGCCATTCTCGCGTACTCCGGCATCCGGATGCAGGATCAACGGGTTGCCTGCATCAGCCCAGTAGTGAGCCGGACCATCGTCTGAGACAGACCAGTGCATGAAATCTTCGTATTCCGCCATGAGCAGAGAGCACATTTGCTTTCAGTGTGCAAATCCAAAGATGATCAGAAGTTGACCCCTGGTTGTCGAAGGCAGAGCATGTGGCACAGCGCTGTCCAGGATCCCGAACAGCAGAGTAGCGTTATGTTAGTGGAGCGTGCTGAGGAGCAGGTCCGTGCTATCAGGCGTGCTCCCCTTGCCGTTGTCTCTCGCCATGGTGTTTCGTCATTTTGATGATGAGGATCCAAGAAGTTGGTCCTCAGCAATAAGGAGATTTCCGCTTCATCGATTCGTGATAGACAGATCCTCCGTTGGCGTGACAGCGTCGTCGCCACTGATGCCAAAAGGGTCACCCTCAATAAACTGACCCGTCTCTTCATCCCAACCCTCAATGTCTCTCAACAAGCGGACATATGCCTCTGGCACCAAGCCTTGATCTCCGTTATCCTTCTCTGCCACCAACCAACCCTGTCCATGGCGATACGATACCATGATCACCTCTCCTTCTATGAGTCGCAGCTCATTCTCGTTCTCTGGCTCGAAGCCGTACAGCGCCAGTGACGGCCCAGCAAACAGTTCCTCGTCCTCAGGGCCCATGCTTTCGCGCTGCGGGGAGTTGTGATCTGATGGTTCTGCGTCCAGTGGAAGGTCCGACTCCAGATCGACGGGTTGTGAGTTGTGGAAGCTGCGGTTGGGCAGCGTTGCGGCGAAGTGGGAGTCTCGACGGGGCAAGCGTTCACCACTATCGGTATATCCTCTGCTCTGTCGCAGCGCGTCTCGTCCTGCTGGATCGTACTGTGACGACTGCGAAGCTTCCTCCGACCCTCGACTCCTGCCCTGCGATGACCTCCGCCTGCCGCGCTCGTAGTTGGGCATATCGTGGAAAGACCTGCTCTTGCGGTGCTTGTTCATCTTGAACGATGTCTCGTCGTCGCCCCAATCCTCGCCTCCTGCACCGAAACTAGTGCTCGGCAATGGTTCCATGTCTTGGACTGGATCGCCGTACATGACTCCGTCGCCGCCCCACGGCCCAGCATGCCACTTGCCGCCAGAGGTGCCGCTCTCCGCACTGTCCGACATTCTGCGACTCGTTTCCCACCCGGCGGGTGTACTTGCGCCAGATTCTTCCTCGGGCTGGCCGCCATAGTGCATGTGGTGGTAGGAAGGGTAGGCGAAGTCGCGGACCAGCGCGTAGGACAAGCTTGATGAAAAGGCCGGGAATGCGGTGGATTGGGGTCGCGATCGATCCGCCAGCGAGTGTTGCGAGCGCTGGGACAGCGACATCCTGTTGGAGGCTTGTGAGGGTCGCCGACGGTCTCGCTCTGATCGATCGGGGCGTGTCGAGGACATGCTGGGCGACGACGGCTCGGGCTGGGGCGAGAGCACGAAGGATGGCGACAGCGAGGACTGTGCTGCCATGACCTGTGCCATGCTGATGCTGTCCTCCCAGCGCACGGCGGTGGTGGTGGTGCTGTGGGATGGTCGCTCGCAGTGCTACCGCAGCCGCAGGCCGATCTGACGACAGATCTGGACGATGATGACTGCTTGCTTGCTGCTGATGCGCTGCGCTGCGGCCAGCAATCTCAGCTCCCCTCGGGCGGCCTGGTCGATCGTCTGGGCAAAGTATTCGTGATCCTCTGGGATGGCTCGCGCGCCTGGGGCACTCTAGTTCGCCTCGAGAGTTTTTGGGCCGGGATCGACGAGTGTATGGGTTTAGTATTATTTCACCACGAACCCGTCAGACCAGCTGAATCGAATAGCGAGTGCTCGTCAATGTAATGATTGAGTCTGCGCCGTGCCAGATGACAGCACGACAGCCGCTGGGCCTGCGTCTAGTCTGTACGCTGCTCTCCCTGTCACTGCGAGGCATGCTATATATAGCCTGGTGCGGAGCGCCTTCAAAGTTATTGAGGTCAATGCTGAGAAATGCACGGGTGGCACGGCGGGACCCTCGTTCTCTCTCTCCAGACGCGCTGCCAACGACCATCGCCCGACAGTCTGCGACACAATGGGAGCCTCACCGCATACTGTACTCACACTACCCTTCACTTCAGACCTACGCCTCGCAAGTGAATCAATCCCGCCAGCATCGTTCCGCTCGGTCTCCCAGCCTCGCGCGTCCAGCCCTGAAGAGGCGCCCAGGCCAACGTTTCAGATTCCCGCACCCAAAACATTCGCCTAAACCCATTCTGTAACTTGCCCGTCTCGAGCTCTCCACTTGCCCGGTGCTTCCAGCCAACGCTGCTGCCGTAGCTTGCTTCGACTGCAGATTCCTTCTGTCGTACTCTTGTCGGCTGGCTGCTGCTCCACTACCACAACGATCCTGCAGCATCCCACCACGGCCTCTCGTCGTGGCGAGGACGGTAGCGAAGGGAACGAGAAACAAACATATACAACCGTGCCATCAGGAGCTGCGGTACTGCGGGACTTCCACGAGGTCGATATGTCCGACGACGGAGCAGCTGACGATGACCATGTCGGAACCATCCTGAAACGGCGCCTGGAGGACTTCCTGCAGCAGAGGCATCCACCCAAGACCTTCTGCCCTTCAGAAGTCGCCAGAGCGCTGACTGCCGAAGAGCTACAACAACTGGGTTATGCCCAGTGGCGAGATGCCATGCCAGCGGTCCGCGAAATCGCCTGGAACTTGCGACAAAATGGAAAGTGTGAGATCCTGCAGAAAGGTCAGTCGATTGACGACGTCGATCTAGACGAGGTCCGCGGGCCCATTCGGATCCGACGTGTGGGAGATTGAGAAGCAGATCACTTCGGATGATGTATGCGTAGGCGTTGCACATGAGGTCTGTCTGCAAGGACTTTTTACTCCGAAACATCAGCGGTGCATACACGTGGCTGCGTGCGCAACCGTTCCCACAAGAATAGACAACCGTTGTCTATTCTGGGATCATCTTGCTCTGATTAAGACATTCAACGTCACCGAACGATGCAGCGAGGATCCTATCCGCCAATCTATCATCGTCTAGATGAGCATGTCGAGACGGAGACGAGTCTTCCGAGCGCAAATTGTATGCGATTGAGTATGCGCATCAACTCACGACACGCTCTAGCCGAGTTGCATTGCTGTTGGATCTAGCAAAATTTCATCGGTCGAGCCCTCGACTTCACTGGCGCCATGACCATTGACACCATTGATGCCGCTGTCCACAAAGCCGGTCGTCTTGGAGGATGGCCTCCATATCATCTTTGCAGCAGGATGATCCTCGAAAGGCTCATGCTGGCCAGAAGCTTCGTACAGATTCTCGCGATAAGTCCCTCCTGCAACATGATAACCATCCCAAAACAGACCTCGTTTCCGCAATTCAGGTATCAACAGCTCGATAACGTCCTCAAAGGTCTGTGGCATCAACGCATATGCCTGGACGAAAAATCAGTACACGTCCACGCTTTGAAAAAGCACGACTTACGATATTGAAGCCATCCACGTCTCCGTCTCTGACCCAGCGCTCCATCTCATCAGCAACCTCTTCCGGTGTTCCCACAGAAGTGGCACCCAGTCCACCAACCACGATATGCTCCGCAAGCGTCTTTTTCGTCCACTTCCCACCATTTACGTCTGGCGCACTCTTCAACAGCCCCTCAATATAACTTCGAATAGCATTACTTTCTACATATCGCAGCTCCTCATCGTCCCCATACGGCGCCATATCGACACCTGTCCACCCACCAAACAATGCCAGGGCCCCTTCATACGAACCATACTGCAAGTAATCCCGATACTTCGCTTCAGCTTCAGCATGCGTACGTCCCAGCACCGGACAAAACTTGGCCAGGAACTTGATCTTGCTAGGATCCCTCCCTAGCTTCGCAGCTTGACCTCGAATATCCGCTATCGACTTCGCCACACTGCTAGGTGCGTGTGCGCTGACGAATATGACTTCTGCATTCTTGGCCGCGAAGTTCTTCCCTGCGCGGCTCGTTCCCGCTTGTAAAATGACGGGTGTACGCTGTGGCGAGGGCTGACAGAAGTGTGGGCCTGGCACGTCGAAGTATTTCCCTTTGTGATTGATTTCTCGGACGAGAGACGGGTCGGTATAGACTCCGGATTTGCGATCGAGTTTGACGCTGTCGGAGCGCCAGGAGGAGTTCCAGAGTTTATAGACGACGTCCATGTATTCTTCGCAAATTGCGTACCGCTCGTCGTGTTCGGGCTGGGAGCCTCCGTTTGTGAGGTTTCGTGCTGCGGAGTCGAGGTACCCTATTTACAGTGTCAACATGCCAACACGAACAATCATTCGTTGTCCTTCTGCAGAAAACTCGGCCTTACCTGTCACAACATTCCACCCCACCCTCCCCTTCGTCAAATGATCCAATGTACTCAATCGCCTCGCCAAATGATACGGCTGCTCATAACTCGTCGAAACCGTCACTCCGAACCCAATACTCTTCGTCGCAGCTGCCATTGCTGGCATAACGCTCAAAGGCTCATTTACAGGCCATTGTGCGCCAGAACGGATGGCAGGTAACAGGTTCTGGGGTCCTCCATAAACATCGTAGCCTCCAAGAACGTCGGCGATGAAGATTCCGTGAAAGTGGCCGCGTTCGAGAAGCTGGGCTAGAGAGATCCAATGGGAGAGATTATTGAAATTGGAGGATTGATCTAGAGGATGCCGCCAGAGACCTGGGGATTGATGGCCGGAACACATTTCGACGAAGGCATTGAGGATGAGCTTCTTTTTGCCAGGAGGGCTGGCTTCGGATTGAGATGTTGTGGCGTTGTGGTGGCCATTGACTTGAGTTGTTTCATGCTTTATTCCATTTGCATGAGCGAAGTCCTTCGATTCGAACTGGACTGACTTCGAGAGCGGACTCTTCTTGAGCCGCAACTCTGACCATTGTGCTTGTCGTCGAGGCGGAGTCCCATTAGGTTTTGTATCATGGCTGGTCTGGCCGTTTCTCGACGACCCATTAGCTGCCATTTCGCTGCTCCTTATCAATGCCGATCTGCTCAAGATGTGATCTAGTTTTAGTTGTAGGTGCACATGTCGACAGAACAACCGGCGATGACATGCTCCACACTCGGCAACCATCGGGCCGAGCTCTCACGATGAGCCTTCACCCCGCGAGTCGCTGGGCATAGGCATGCTAGATACAATGCAGAACGTTATGCTGGCAGCTTTGACAGACAAAGGCATAGACAAATGGTGCGTGTCATTTACACAGGAGTACTCCGCACAGCTGAGCGTGCTACAGGTCGATAGCAATGGCCGCTGCTGACCATTTGAGGCATTGCCTGGGCTATATTTAAATACATATGCTGCGGACATCGTTCGATACTGCATCAATGGCCAGGTTAGATCACTGGCTCCAGGTCATGGCTTGAGCAAGATAGATGTCGTTCATTTCCAATTATGATTCGCCATCAAGTGCATAGCACATCTTCCTGACGTTTCCAGGCTGACTTCTTACTTCCTCGGATTTTCTCCATACGGAACGCCGGTGCACTCAAACCCAGTAGGATCGACGACACTATCGCACAGGTACTGCGAAGGTAAGGTGTTGTTGACAGTATCAATGATGCCTTCCATTCCTTCGATTGTGAAGCCTGTGCCAGGCGCAGCTTCACTGCATTGCATTTCACCAATGACATCGCTCGTGGTAGTACCAGACCAGTTCTTCAATGTCAAATCTCTGATGTTGAATGGAGAAGTCCCGCAATTGCCACTGGCACCGTTGTAAGAGGTACACTGCGTGATTGCAAAGATGCCGCTTGCGTTCTGAAGCTTGAAATCTTCGAAAGTCATGTTGGCGGCGTAGCCCCTGCCACCACCACCTCCGTTTGGCGGATACCCGGTGCTGACTCCTGTCCATGTCTTAATGTAGACGCCGTAACGCATGTGGTTGATTGTGATGTTGCGTGCTGTGATGTTTTCAATCGTTTCGTAGCGGTCCTCGTATTGCCCAATGCTGCCAATAGCGACGCCAAGGCCGGTGTAAAAGTCGCAGTCTTCAATGAGGATGTTGGTACTGTTGGCTTTGGCGCTGATCGAGTCGTCGCCGTTGTCGACAGTAAAACGGCGGAAGGTAATGTTGTTTGCGTAGATAGTATCAGCTCCGTCGGTCTATGAGGCGTCAGTGTCGGTGATCAAATTGTGAGAATGGGAACCCTCACATTCAATGATGAAAAGTCAAACCCGACTGCCTGCTTAGTGTCTGTGCTGTTGATATAGATGTCCTCCAGCAGCACATTTTCGGAGTGTATGATAGTCATCGTCCACTGCGATCAGTTAGCATGAAATTCAGGCGCGAAAACTTCGAAGGCACACACCATCTGGCTCTGGACAAATCGAATGCCCTGGAAGTAGCTGTCCTTGGTGCCAGTGATCGTGATGCTGTGAGGCCGGCCAGGGTAGTTGTTTGTACCATTGATAAAGTCGTACCACACTTGGCCATTACCTGCAGTGCTGCATTAGCATATATCTCTACGAGGCTGGGGACGCCCAGCACTTACCATCGAGCGTTCCGTATCCAAAACCCTGCCAGTTCACATTTTCACCTCCGAACGACCAAGCTGAGGACTGGTTCTGGTAACCCACGGGCAATGAGTTGTTCAGCCAGTATGGAATGTTTTGATCCCAGAGCAGGGTACCGTGAAGCTCGATATCAACGTTGCGAAGTCCGGTCGTCTTCATAACCGACTTGATGTGGTAGGTCTCGTTCTTGAACACGACGCGGCCCCGTGCATCGCCTTCATTGTGGCCACACTCCTCGAATGCCTTGATGATGGCAGGTGCCGAGTCGTTTTGCCCTGCTGGCTTGACAACACATGTCGGCCCGGAGTGCTCGCCATAGTGTGGGCTTGGGACAGACAGAGCTGCAAGGCTCTGGAGCAAAACTGCCGCCAATGTCAGCTTCATGATGGGCTCCTCGTGCTTCCAGGTTGAGAGCTCTATGGCGACCTTCTAGCAAGGGCAAAATGGCAGAGTGAAGCACATTTTGTACTCTGCTCGGCTGCAAGAGCTCAATGGAAGTGCCGTCATCTCATTTGGTGAAAGACCCACGAACTTTGGAGAAGCGTCGGCATCGCGTGGTTTGACGATCTTTAGCCTGATCAGGCTGTTATGTTACGCTACCGCATGCTGTATAGCAGGCCGTCTCGATGCCGAACGATGGGAAATTGTCGGTCTGCCCACTCCACTGGAGCACCATGCGGAGGCGCGCAGAGTTTTCGGGTTTTGATGGTTACAGCTCAGACGCCGGTCGTGACGTGGGATGATGAGTGTCTTCACTAGAGGGGAGTTCTGCTACTCTGGCCCTATAGGGAGTGCACGCTCATCGTGCTGGACTGGAGTTATTGGTGGAGCCGAGAAAGAGAGCAAAAACTTGAAGCTCGTCTCGAGACCCCGCAAGTGCTGCTGCCCGGGACGTGGTCCGATGCTTCCTTGTGCCGGCTGGCAGCAATGACCGAGAGCTTCTCCAACAAAGCCACCTTCGCAGACTGCGAAGGTCCATCCTTTTCGATAACCAAAGTCCTGCTGAATGATAGGCGATGTTGTTGCTGCTGCCAAGAGGATTGCTGAGGCTGGACCGTGGAGTGGATACCGGCAGGGATATTTCTGGAAGAGTCGACCCAATCACATTCCTTGACATCCAGGAACACCATCAACTTCAGCGCTTGTGCAACACCGAAGGATTCGCTTGCACGACAGACCTTTCAGCTTTGGACATGGAACTGAGTATACGCGAGGGCGGAGTGCCAGGAGCGCATTCTCCTCTTCACGGTAGGCGAGCTTTCTTTCATTCTCATCGTCAGCTATCGTTACACTCTTACGTTCACGAGAAAGGCAGGATATAGGGAGAGACGTATCCGAAGATATGCGCATCCACTTGCACGCATAGCTGGACCTCAGGCCCAACGACCGAGCGAGTCACGACCTTACGATGACGACGAATATCACGATTCCCGCGCCAATCTCGTGGACACCGTCAGCGTATTGGGACGGCAACGATGGGACTTGGAACAGCTTCATCGTTCAAATAGGAACGCCGCCGCAAGAGTTCAGAATCCTACCTTCGACGGCAGATCAGGAAACATGGATACCGGTGTCGGAAGGATGCACAGCAGCTTCACCAGATGATCCAGGTTACTGCGGTTTCTTGCGAGGAACACTGCCGGTCAATGGTGTGAACAGCTCCGGCTTTGCAACGAATGAGACCAGCTCCTGGGAGCAGATAGGAAGCGGTATCTACACGCTCAACTCTCAGGAAGCAGAGCTCGGATACGGAGGCAACGGGCTATATGGGTTCGACACCGTGGTATGGGGAAACTCCAGTGACGCGCCGAGCCTTGAGAGGCAGGTCGTAGCTGGTATTGCAGATCCATCCTTCTGGCTAGGCATCGCTGGGATAGGCCCGAAGCCGATCAACTTCACAGAGTTCAATGACCCGATTGATAGCTTCCTGAGCACGCTCGTGAATGATGACAAGATTGCGTCCTTGTCATGGGCATATACTGCAGGAGCATCATATCGAGAGCGAAGTCCGGCATCTTTGACACTTGGCGGATACGACAGAAACAGAATACAAGGAACTGGAAAATCATTCGACATGGACGCTGATAATTCCCGGCCTCTTCAAGTCGCTGTGACCGCTGTGACAGGACAGAACACTCTGAATGGAACCATTAGCCTGTGGGAGTCTGCGACTATGCACTTCATCGACTCCACCGTGCCTCACATATGGGTACCGGAAGATAGCATCGAGCTATGGACTTCTGCCTTTGGCCTGACCTACGACAACACAACAGACCTCTACGTGGTCAACGAGACAATACATGATCAACTTCTGGAGCTCAATCCTACCATTACGTTCACTCTGGGTTCCAATACCGGCGCTACCGTGAGCGATTCGCAGTCCATCAGACTGCCTTACGCGGCATTCGATCTCGAAGCAAGCTATCCCTTTTATTCGAATGCTACGAGATATTTTCCCATCCGCCGTGCGGCCAACAACACGCAATACACAATCGGCAGGACCTTCTTCCAAGAGGCGTACGTGATAGCAGACTTCGGACGAAACAACTTCACAGTCGCTCAAGCCAGTTTCGATAACCTGGACACGGAAAGTTTGGTAGCAATCGACAAGCCGCCTGTCAACAGCACTTCCCCGATCGAAGAAGGAACATCTTCCAGCGGACTCAGTGGCGGTGCGATAGCTGGAATCGTTATCGGCGCAGTCGGCGGCTTGGCAATAATTGGTTTCCTGCTCTGGTTCTTCGTGTTCCGCAAGAAGCGCGACGAAACGCCAACCGAAAATGTCGAAGACTCAGCATACCAAGCAGATCAGAAACCCCCGCTTGACCAGCACGATTCCGAATTGCCGGCAGACAGTGCGGCTGTGAACGAAGCCTACGGCAGCAAAGTCATGATGCATCAAGAAATGGAGAGCCCTCCTGTGCACAGCGAAGTTCATGGCGACCCTGCGAGATGGGGCAAGAATGGTGTGCAAGAATTACATACACCTCCGATTCCTGGCAATGCAGGATACGGTATGCAAGAACTCGGCGCGCAGGCTGTGGGTCACGAGAGTGGATATTTGGCAGAGGCGCCTGGAAGTGAAGGGAGAAGAGCAGAGCTTCCTGCGAATGAACCTATTGATAGAAAGTAATGATGTACTTGATATGCAGTACAGTACAATACAGTGATGTTCGAATATACATGTCTGACTACCCCAGTCCCAGACCCTCTTTTCCATCGTACACGAACCCAACAATTTTCTTACCTACTTTCCTCGGCGGTGGTATCACGACATGATCGCAGGTTTCTTTCTCTTTCGCTGTGATGCTCAAAGCTAGTTCGCGCACGGCGCTCACCATCTCTCTCTGTCCGGCCATGACTTCCCGAACTTGTGCAGAAGTAGCTTCGATTCGCTTGTTTAAAAGCACATCCGCTTCTGGAGTACGCTTGTGTTCAGTCTGCCCGGCTGACAACGCCCTCGTGAGTTCTCGTAGCCTTTCGTTCGTTTCTCGTATCATGTCTTGCATCCCCTCGCTCATCAAAGGTGCTGGAGAAACCTGAGGCGGAGGAGGCTTCTCTCGTATAACCCTGATCGCGGCAGCATTCTGTTCCGTCACTGCTTGGATTTTGCTCAAATGTGACGAAAGTGCCGACATGAGAAACTTCGTGTCACCAGTACCGGGACTCTGTGTCTGGAAGTAATTGCTGGTCTTTTCCAATGCTCCGTGCATGCGGTCAAGTCGGTCTGTCATGGGACTGAAGTCTATATCCTTCGAGGCGCTTTGGACGCCGGGGCTTGCACTCTTCTGGTGTTCGATGAAATCCTTGATCTGCTGGGTATTTTCTGCTGTTGCTTCCCGAATCGCGTCCATGTGTTCTGCCACGGGTCCAAAATCGATGTCGCCGCTGTTATGCTCCACTATCTCTTTTGTTTCGATTTGAGCTTGTAGTATGCGATCGAGCGTCTCGCCATTCGTCTTGCTCATTCGAAGTGAATCATCCTTGTCATCTCGCAGAATTTCAAGTATTGCGGTGGTGTGTAAATTCTGCTTCTCAGTTGCTTCGTGAATTTTCTGCAATGTTTCCGATATGGGTAGTAGATCCAGCTGGTTTTTATATCGTGCCTCGGCGTCTGCATTTGTTCGTTCCTCGAGGAGCTTCTTGTTGATCGATGAGTTCTGTTCAATGGCCTGCTGTAAGGCCTCCAACCTGTTAGTCACTGGCGTGAAATCGACAGCTGGTGGCTTCTCCACCGGTGACCGAACACCATCTTTCCTCTGTGCAGCCGACTGGTCCAGTGTGCGGTTCACGCGATCTAGGTGGGCCGACAATTGAGACAGATCTATGCGATCTTCCCGTCGTTTTCGCGAAACCTCCTCTAGCGCCTCCGTCAAGCGCTGCTCGTGCTCGAACTGCTTCTTCGACATGTTCTCAATGTTCTCTACATTCCTTGCGAGGAGGTCTGTCATCTTTCCAAAGTGTACTGCCAGCGGGCTTGTGTCAAAGTATCCCTGGCCATTCTGCGAGCTGCCCGCATGTGATTGTACGAGCTTGTCGATGCTGTCCGTGCTGCGTTCCATCATTTGAGTTACTCTGTCCAGTCGAGCATCAATGTCGCCTGGCCGACTGTCCTGCTCTTTCCGATGTCGAACTGATCGTTGTCGAAGAGGCGGACTCGATGGAGCACTTCCTCCAAGCATGTTCCCTTGCGCATCCTGTAATGGTATTATTCCCTGCGCTGCTCCGCCGAGACCACTCGAGACACTGTCCGACAGCGCAATGTACATCCACCTGCTCCTCAAATGCTCAAAGGCCGGATGTATCCACGTTTGGGATAGCATATCGGGATTGTTCAGCGTGAATAGTTGCGGACTCGGCCGCGAAACGGCAGGGAAGTTGGCTTGCACGAGTAGCCACCACTCGTTCGCAGTCGGCGCGGAGGCGAATGTGAGCAGGTAACATGATTCGGAGTCGTCGTCCTGGTTGTGGGGACTTCGTCAGTATGCTTATCGCAGTCTATGTGAGCTGTCTCACCTTGCGCGCATATGCGTAGAACATGCCACCATCGCCGCCTTTGCTGATCTGTGGCACATGCGGCTGCGAAGCTGGTCGCGATACTCCTGGTGGTCGTTCAAGGCCTTGGTCCTGCACACCGTCCTCCATGATGGCTCCAAACCCTTCTTCTGCGACCTTCTTCATGTGGCCATTCGTCTTCAGGTTGCCGGTAGTTCTCCTGCGCTTCGGTGTCAACCAGGAGAGTTTGTCTCGTTCAGGCATATTTCTGTGGAACCGCGGTTGAGCAGCAATGTCAGTGCGCACGATGCGATGGTGTGTTGATGGTTGCGATCCGTCATGACCAAGGAAAAGGACACAAAAGCGACCGGCGGCCTACCTCTCAGTGCCTACTGCCACAGCGTCTGATGGCATCGTGATGTGGACGAATGGGGGATGAGGATGGAGACTCTGATGGATGCAAGCAGGGAATGGGCAACGCAGAGTGACGTTTGTGTTTACTGACCCCTGCCAGTTACAGATCTATACACGCACTTACCATAGAACAACATGACCACTTGGCAGCGTAGCAATGCATTGCTTGTATAGATGTTATCGCAATGGCTAGATGACTGAATTGCTACTGATTGCTATGTAGCCTTTGCAATAGTTGTACGATCA
The DNA here is from genome assembly GCA_029490675.1 of Cercospora nicotianae. Classification (NCBI taxonomy): domain Eukaryota; kingdom Fungi; phylum Ascomycota; class Dothideomycetes; order Mycosphaerellales; family Mycosphaerellaceae; genus Cercospora; species Cercospora nicotianae. The sequence goes on along the minus strand of JANQAT010000007.1, from coordinate 2,557,192 downwards.
ACTCTGGTCACTTCGCCAAGTTCCAATGCTATGGCTCCTAGCCAAGCAAGTGCATGAACGGGACCGCGAGGCCTACAAAGCAATGCCTGACAAGCTCATCTGGTTTGCGAATGAATTATTTGCGCCACGAGTGAGAATGATCCTCGTGACTTTCATACCCGGCATTCCTGCAGCTTCTCCAACACGCTCCGCTGGACTTCCAGCGATGCCTCGTCATCATCGCTCTGAGGAGACGGTTCTTTCAAGCACAATTGAACAGCCTCGAGATACCGGGAGCCAGCCGCATGAGAGACGTCTTCGACGAACTGCGGATCCTGCCAAAAGTCTAGCAAGGAGGGCAGTCTCAGGTCCCTCTTCGTGCATTTCGCATCCTCAATTGCCTTGTGCCAATCTACTGTAGACAATCGAGACAGCGTGGTGACGAGACCCTCCCACAAAGCAAGTTCTGTAAGCACACAGCCCAAGGCGAAGAGATCGAATTGCTTCCTGTAGCCAGTAGCCACGGCGCCGCGTTTCTTTGGATGTCGATAGAGGTCACTTTGGAGAGAAGAATCTGGTAGCTCAGTCAGCGAAGTCTCAGCCTCTGGCCGAGCGTAGTCATAGCCCATCAAATATGGCTTCCCAATGTCCGAGAACGGCCCTAGATCCTGGCTGTTCTTCAAGAAGATGACATTGTCGGATCTGATGCTCTTGTGCAGCCAGCCGGCGGTGTGTAGTTGCAGTACAGCTTCTGCCAGTGCACAAGCTATACTCAGGCGGTCTCGAAGGGACATGCGACGCTGAAAGGCAATGGCATCGTGAAGCGTGAGTAATGAGCGCTGCTCTTCGGTGGTGGAGACGGGGACTTCGTACACCAGGGCAAACCTGCAGCATTCCTTCGAAGCAGTCAGACCGATACAAGGCAGGGTGGCGAATGTATTGTCAACACTGCCTAGCAAGAGTGCGAGTGCTTGCATGTGCTTCTCCAGCACATCGTACTTGGAGGCATCAGTGTGCCGCCATTCGACAAGTACGGGGTCATCGTTGTACGTCCCGAACTGTATGCTGCCAGCTCTTGCCAATACACCCCCGGCAACCTTTATCTTCTTCTCTTTTATCATCTTGAGACGCGGCATGGAGTTGTATATGGCTGGTGTCTAGGGTGGGCGGATCTCGCCGGGACGCTGGTCCACTCCAAGTACAAGGCGGATACGTTTGAATCGTGCGGCGCTGGCAATTGCAGCATCGCCGACGCCAGAGGCAGGACGTAGAAGGGCTTGGAGCGTCTCGACTTCGGCCAGGTCCGTGGTATGGCTCAGGGCGTCGCGCAACAAGGCGCCCATGCCCGTCTTCAGCCATGTACGGTCGGGGAGGTCCAGGAGCCGCTCGAGGTGTGTGTTCAGCTCGCCGAGGTCATCGATCACCTTCACGACCTTCTCTTTCCCACCTGCTGCCCATTGCATGCGCTTCCATGGTCCGTTCGCCTTTGCAATTGCCTTTGATGAAGCGGAGTTGGAGTAAAGCTTGGGCCTGAGCCGCCGGAGGACCTTGCCAAGTCCAACGTCTTCCCTTTTCTCCTCTTTCCCGTCTTCCACTTCATTCTCCAACAAAGCCAGGCCATATTTACTCTGCAATTTGTCCGCCGACGTCAAGATGGTATACTGTTGCTCCAGGATATCGTATATCAATGGCCAGTTCAGCCTCGCGTCGGGACTCGACGTGTTCAGCCGTGAGCACTGCGCCCATTCCTCCAGGCGATATCGCTCAATCTGCAATCTTGTGCGGAGCAGATCGCCCTCGATGCCAATAAGTTGAGCAGTATGGCAGAACTTGTACGCGTCGATGCATCCTTGGAAGACCTGGAAAGCAAGCGAGATGACCTGAGCTGCTCCAGCTGCCGTTTCCAGACCTGTAACCATTGTGGACGAGCTACGTTCAATCGCCGTGCTAACATTATCTTACCAGTGTAGGCGAGCAGAGGCTAAGTACGTCTTTCGACCACCCTAGCGCCCTGCTGCCGCCCTCTTCAAGCGAGTGGGTTGCATCCTCCAATGGAGCCTATGCAGCCACGGCAAGATAGCTGCAGCAGCACTGCAGCATCGCATCGTCGCATAGCACAGCCGTAGGAAAGGGCGGCAAGCCGAGGGCTGAAGTCCGAATGCACTTCCTCGTGCCTTGGTATACCTCTGACATCTGGAAAGCACAGCCTGTGCAACTTGCTACACTGAGGAGCTGCGCCACTGTGAGCATCCTACTAATCCCAGACCTGCCCGCCAGTTCGTGTGGTCTCGCGCTTGCTGCGCTCGGCGACCAGGAAATTCGGACCCGTACTGTAGACATTCCAGCCCTCACGGCGACCCGACGACTACTCCCTCAATCATGGAGAGCTTCGCGCGCGCATTCCAGATACCGGTGCCCTTCCGCGTGCGGCAGCGACCGCAAGCAACTCTGTTCGGCGAGCATGGCATGGGGACTACGCAGAGCAGGGCTGGCATTGAAAGCTGCTTGCGAAAGGTCTGCGCCCTGCCAGCAGCCGATGGCACCGGTCGAGTTGGAAGAATCTCTTCGGAACACTTTGTTCACATCCAGGCGTTCCTGCAGATGCTCGACGTCCAGGATGGCAGAGTCTATCCGGATCTGTGGAGTCTGAGGCCCAGGCTCTATACTCTGCTGCATGGCATCAATGCTTTGGCCTACATGGACGCCTTTGTTAAGAACAGCATTTACGACATCAGTCTTCCTTTCGATGCTTCCACACTGCCGGTCTTTCTGACTGATGCTGCTCTGCGAGCCAGCTTCCTTGCCAGCCAAGTGAGCGTCATCACCGATGCGCGCCACCTCGAGAGCTCTTCCGAAGAACACATTTACTTCAACGGCAGCGCCGAGGATCACATCGTTCCTTATCGAGCGCTTGGGCATGGCGGGTTTGGCTATGTTGACGTTGTCATTTCACGCCTTGGTGCGAAACCCTACGCCCGCAAACGTGTGGCGCGAGGCAGGGACAGTGACGATAACAGAAGAGTTCAACAGTACCTGGTGGATGAGATTCGACTGATGAAGAATCTGCGCCATCGACACTTGACGAAGATTGTGCAATCTTACAGCGACTACAAGTACATCGGATTCCTCATGGAGCCTATTGCAGAGTGTAATCTGCACCAGTTTTTGGCAAAAAGGCCCTTCCCTGAATCACATCTCATGGCGCTGCGCCAGTTTTACGGCTGCCTTGCCAGCGGTGTCGACTATCTGCATCAGAAGAAGATTAGGCATCGTGACCTAAAACTCGAGAACGTACTTGTGAAGAATTTCCAAGTGTACATAGCAGACTTTGGAACCGCAATGGGCTGGACAGCATCGAAGCGCGGGACCACGCAAACCCGGGGCGTCCCTGCAACTCCTCACTATATGGCACCCGAGGTGGACAGCAAGCAGTCGAGGAATGTTGCAAGCGACATGTGGTCCTTAGGCATAGTGTTCCTCGAGATCCTCACTGTCTTGAAGGGGCACACTCTCTCCAAATGGAAGGATCATCTCAAGAAAAAGGCGGATCGTGCCAGGACGGACCCCTGGCCATGTCGAAATTTAGGCGCTGTTCACGAGTGGATGTCAACGCTGGCCACAACGCAACGACACGAATGGGTCGACGATGAGTCTCTGACGTGGAGGGACAATGAGCCGCTCACTTGGATCAAGTCACTCCTGGAACCAAACCAGGACGCCCGACTGGGCTCGAGGGCGCTTGTCACGACTATCGCCGATTCGATGTACTTCCGCAGCTTTGCGTGTCCAGATTGTGCCGAGGACTTCTTGGATCCCCATTACCGATATGGCGACGGCCATGAATGGCACGAGATCTCACGCGACGCGATAGAGGCCGAAGTAACTGCGCTCGTGGGTGCTGGTGCGGCAATACCAGAACAGATGGACGATCGGAAGACCGAGATGGTCACAAGATGGTTGGGCCAGACTCAGGAGCATTTCGACCCTCAGCCCAACGAGGACCCTCGACCTTTTCCCATGCCCGGTGCATACACCGACTGGCTCGAGCAGCAATCTCCAGAGCCACAAGGGTCAGCCACAGATTCGGGTTATGATTCAGCATCGCGAGTAGAAGGACCAGGTCGTCCTGACAGCGTCAAGTCACCTACAAAGCAGGCATTCCACGATGGCGGCTTTTTCGTCGACCACGAAGACGACTCTTCCGATGCAACCTCGACGGCTGACGGCCCAGCAGAAACATATACACCGGGACAATTGTTCCCCATCGTGCATGACGCAAGCTCGGATAGCTCAGAGGAAGTGAACCAGATTGACTCACCCATGCTTGACCAGATAGCCGAGGAAGACGAAGAGCCTTGCTTCTCACAATTGCTTGCGAGGGCGGATGGAACCAGCCATGTCCAAGTTCCCGAAGGCCGCGTGGTACGTTTTCAAGATGAAAAGACAGTTCGCTATCAATATGTGGAAGAGGACAACTCGACCCAGACCGTGGAGCTTTGGCGTGGCACTTCCAATCACTGGGCCTGTCCTCGAATTGAATACATTGCACCAGGAAGGCCCCCAGCAACAGAATCGGTCACAAGTCGAGGGAGTTCCACCTGTGCAAGATCGAATCGATCCACCTGCCATTGCGGATGCTGAAATTGGAGACTTGCCGCTTGATCAGGAAATGGTACTAAGCTTACTCAAAGCTCCATCTCATCCAACCTCCAAACCACTAAAAAAGCATTCAAAGCCTCCGGTCAAGCCAAAGGAGCCGTATCTGTTGCCATGGCACCCCGAGCCTACGCTAGGCCCAGAGCTCGTACTAAATCCCACCGAGCGCCGACCGTACAGCCTATCGAACACAGAACTAGAAGGATTGCAAGTCGTGGCCCAGTCAACAAAGGCGATTGATGACAGCAAGGGCAAGCCAAAGAAGAAGTCGAAACAGGTTGCTGAACAGAAGAAGCCTGGGCCAGAAAAGCTCTCAGCACAGAATGTCAATCGCCTCAATAAAGAGGACAAGGCGAAGCGACGTACGGAGAAACGGTCTTTCGACGATGACACCTTCACCCCAGCTAGCTTCATCGAAGCTGCCTGGCAGTCTGCCGAAGCAGCAGATAGTTTGGCAACGTCCGTCATGTCGGACACAACTGCCAAGAAGCTGCGCGGCATCAAGCTAGTATGGGACGATAAAGCGTACTCCTACCTTGAGCGCTACACCAAAGCTGGGCGTGTCGCACCTGTTCGACTTCTCTTGGACCAAGGCTGTAATTGTGGAACAGTCTTGAAGCCGAGGCCGAAGCCACTGATCAATGCCATTGAAGGCCGCAGCGCACGACATAACAAGTGTGTGCGAGCGCTCATCAAAGCAGGCACCAACGTTAACGTGAAGTATCGCGGCAAGACTCCGATACATATTACTCTCGAGCAGAGTTACTTTGACGGGTTTCAGAAATTACTGGCGATGCTGCTGGCTGCTGGCGCCGAACTGAACATTCCCGACACGACAGGCGAGTTCCCATTGACCAAGCTCTTCAAAGGCTCGGCAGGCGATGTACCGCTCGAGGACTACCAGAAGGAATGTCTCGCATTGATCTTCCACCCCAAAGTGCAATGCACTGTAGACGCCAATGTTCGACAGCCTTTCACTCTCGATACGCCCTTGCATCAAGCAGTGAGACGTCGTACAGCTCAAGCCGTGGCACTCCTGATCCACAAGGGTGCCGACGTGAACGCGAAAAATGCTTCAGGCACTACACCTCTTTTGATGGCAGCTAACCAGTGGCGAGGCAAACTCAGCGATCAGCAAGAACGTATGCTACGATACCTGCTTGATGCTGAGAGCCTTGATCTTGATGCCAAAGGTGGGACTCTAGGCCGAACGGCTTTGCACCATGCTGCGGCTGCGGGCTGTGCTGTTGCGTTGGACATGTTGCTCGAGAGCGGCGCAGATGAGAGTGTCCAGGATAAGGATAGCAATACTGCATTGGCGATTCTGAAGGCTGGTCAGGACGCAGACGCGCCGGCTAAGGATTTCCAAGTGATGCTTGATATGCTGACGGAATAGACAGGATTGCTAGGTGATGCGAATGTTTACTTTCCCGATACGAGCTCAATGCGATATGTGTAGCGTGATGGTAGATGCAAGAGCAAGGTTGGCATGTGTTGCGCATGTTGTGATTGCGTACTGTAGTCATCTCTCTGTTCACGACTTGACTCGCTTGCGTCTGTATGCTTGAGCTGATCAATTGATACTGCTCGCGAGGTTTTGCCAGTCAATTCCAATCACTCTTCCTGGTATCCGCACGTACCGACCTGCAATTACTAGAGCCCATGAGAGCCGCTACTAGCCAAATTCCAATGGCGGCTACCTCGAGTCATTGCCCTTTGCTACCGCGGCACCGTACCAGGATCCTGACATACTCCAAACGATATCTCACACCTTATGCCGTCGAGAAACTTGCCGATTGGCCCTCTCTTACATACTGAATTCCCGCTTCGGTAGCATGCTGCTGGTCCACAAATTTAGATGTTCGAAGCTTCTTCGAGAAAAGACCATGTTCCTCGTGAGTGGGAGGGACTCTGACATGCAGCAATTTGCGGGATAGAAGAGCTTCGCCTATGGTGTTTGAGGCAACACAAGCGAGGCAGCATCTGCGACATGCAAAGCTCTTGCGACACTGCGATACCTCGTACGTTCGAGTAACGAGGATGCATTTGATATCATAACATGGCAACGGCTATTGTTTCATACTGGTGGTGTTGAAGCAACTGCGCGACTGTTGTCAACGGAGGTGCATTTGCCTTTTCTGAGCCCTGCGCTTCTCGAAAGCCTGGCGTCCGGCGTTCATTTCGTGGTTATTGCCAATTGTTGCGATGTACGGTATTGTGACTCGGGATAGTTGTGATCAGATAGCCACGACGGTCGGCTGTCGGCGTGGTTGGTATGGACAAGACTCGTGAATTGTTGACGACATCCTATTTTTGGGGCGTACCATGGTCGAAACCCTGCATGGCTCGGGATTTTCTTCCGGAGTGGGTCTTTTTGTCGCTAGCGTGAGCTGTGTGAACTTGGTTTCAGCAAAAAGATAGTAGCACAATTCACAAGTGCTATAGATGAGCAGCAGAAGATCTGTGACATGGCGTATGAGGAACGGCAGGCCGTTCGCAGCAGTCGTTGATCTGCAGAGTGGTTCGTGTATCGTCGCTGCAGATGTGATGATGGATCGATTCGCTGCTGGTGGAAATACGAGCCAGTGGCAGGGCCGGGCTCGAACTTGCGGTAGCTCCTGGATCGTGCATCTCGGCTGTGATTCGTCCGTCGCCACGTCTGCTCACATCCACCAGCTCAGCAGATCGTTCTCATCATGCGTTGAACGCCGCCTGACGGTGGCGGACGTCCTCGGGGAGAGGCGTAGCAGGAGCCGGTGCTGGTCTGATGCTCTCATTTCAGCCGGTCTTCTGCTGCCAACGAGCTGGGCGCGGCCGCTGGCAAGGCTGCGTGGTGCAGGACGGCGGGAGAAAACGCCTTCGTGCAGCAGCCATTTCTTCCACAGCTTCGACGAGTCTGACCCGCGTCTCGTGTCGCAGCATGACTTTGTCCATCAGCCAAGCTGTCATTCGTCTGCATTTCTGCCCAAGATCCTCGCTGTAGGCTGCTGCGTGGGCGAACGAGACCACGCCGACGAGGGTCATGCCATACGCCGCTCCCGGGCTCGTCTGCTAGAGCATGAGTTGTTAAGGTTCAGTGCCTGGTTGTTCCTCAGAGCCACGGATGCACGACGAGCGAGGATCTTGCATGCATTGGGCCAGTTTCGGATCGCCCTTCGCACGGGCTCTGCACCACCATGCCCGTGTCGACCTTTTCTGCAGGCCATCCTTCTCGTTCGCGCGGAGCTCTCATTGCGCGCTGGACCTCCACTCGAGACCGGATCGATGCTGACGAGCAACGGAGCAGCATGCAAGAGCTGGACGGGACGGGGTTGTATGACCGTCCAGACTGGCCGCTGTCGTTGTCGGCAGCCGAAGAGCAGCATGGGAAAATGGGTGGGCGGGGTGCACGGCTGGCCGAGCTGGACGACGAGCTGGTGGAAGACGGGGCGGTGATGCGAAGACTGGAGGACATCAGCCCCACGCTGGCCATCCTGAATGGCGGAGCCTACACCACCGACCCCGAAGTCAGCGATATCGATGAGGACGACGACGACGATGACGACGAATCGCTCGGTCCGCCCTCACCACCTCTCCCGCCGCAACGCCAGCACGACCACTCTCGCCAACTGCCGCAATCGTACAGCATCGATGAAGGCTATTCTCAGCAACGCCGTCGTTCGCCGCGCGGATCACGGCGTCAGCAGCATGCCGAAGTGTCGCCAGTTCGGGAAGAGCTCCAGTTCGAGTCTAGGCTCATCCGTGGTTCAAGATCAGAGCAAGAGCGAGTGGAACAGGACAGCGGTGGTCCACAGGCTGTGCAAGCGTCGCACGACGTCCACGAAGATGAGAACGGCGACGTTGAAGAGTCGAGGGATGTTGCCCGCCCGTTGTCTTACATTGGCAATTCACCGGCATTGCAGCAAGGGGTGACACCTACGAGCTCTCCATATCTCAATGGGGCTGCATATTCAGCTCTGACAACCAACGACCGAAGCAACAACCGGAACTCAATAGCCAAGGAGCCGATGCATAGTAGCCATGCTGACAGAAGGCTGTCCAAGAGGAGCTCAATATACAACACCACACAAATACCATTCCAAAAAGAGCGAGTGCGGTATAGCTGGCAATCGATCCAGGATGACGAGCCCAACCGACCGCGGATACATGTGATCAAGCTGTTCTCGCAGACGGCGACAGCAGCTGCAGGATTTCCCACTGGAGAGGCTTTTGGTTTTTCCACTTCGCCGGGTGGCAGAAGGATAGCAGTCTACAACAGTGCCAGAGTGTATGTGCTGCAAACCAACGCTTTGCCTGTTGGGATCACCCAGGACTATGCCTTGAAACGCAGGCCGATCGATATTGGATTGACAGACGAGTGCAACACCCTAGCCATCCTAGCAGATGATCATACCATCAACGTCTACGAGCTTGGCCATGAGCTACGGAGAACCAGGGCGATCTCGCTGGACTTTCCGACCCACTGTATTGCACTTTCGCCCACCGGAGGTCTACTGGCGGCGGCATATGAAGGCGGCATCGAGGTCTTTTCACTGGCATCCAATGCCCTTCCTACAGATCGCAGAGCTGTTCGTTCTGTCAAAATGGACCGCATGATGTTTTCCGATGATGGTTCGACATTACTCGGCACTACCACACGAATCAATGTGTCATCAACAGTGACTGTTTCGGTCCCAGTCTTTCCTGCACGAGCAGACGGAGTGCCCACCCATGAAGAGCTCAAAGAAGCCTGGTGTTCCGAGTTATTACACCCCGAGAATATTCGCAACAGCAGTCATGCTGCATTTATGCGAGAGAACCGGAAGACTTGCAATGAGAAACTATTTGCTTGGAATGGACTGGAGGATACGTTTGGCATTTTGGACGTTAGCGACATGCATTACGGCAACTACGACTTCCCAGTAGTCATTTCGCCACCCTTTTCGACTTGCGGAGGGCTAGGAGCAGCGATTCATAGCTGCCCTTCGATCGACGAGCACGGGGACACCGTGGCCATGATTGTAAATGACAGAACGATACGACTATACATTGTACCTCGGGGTACGGGAGATGATGTCGCTATGGTTGAGGCGCACAGCATCGATCATGAGCTCGATGAAGGTTATGGATGCCCATTCAGCGAGGCGAAATGGGTGCACAGTTCCGCTTCACTTCCATCACCAGCACACGACGAAAGACAGGTTCGTGGACGCTTGATTGTAACAAGCCCTGGCGGCGTGATAGAAGCCGGCGTTAGTGAGGAGAGTGTTGAGGAGATTGAGGGCGGTAGAATAATCCTCTTCGATTTCGATCCTCAATTCTCTGGCCAGCCGGGACAAACCTTCAACTTGACCTTGGGAAAGAGTCCACCGGCGCCGCTCACCGAGGAGAAGAAGAGCATGAATGAACAGGTGAACCTTGTGCGAAGGAGAACTGTCAACCAGAGCAGGAGTGGCTCCCTGAACCAAAGGCCAGCAACATTGGGCAGATCAGCGACAACGAATGGAAGTCGCTCAACGAGGAATCCGGGCGCAGCAAATCCAGCTGTGGCTGCTAGGTCGAATCGCAACAGCATGCTCTCAGTGGGCAGCCTGCAATCGGACGCCACACGGAGTCTGCCAGACCTTCTCGAAAACGCCGAAGCAGCGGAGGAGGCATTCGAAGCGCCGTACGTGCAAGGACAGCCCCGGTCACAAGCATCTCTGCAGCGAGCGGCATCGAACGCCCAGCGGCATCGATTTCAGACTCTGGAAGAGCGTAATCAAGCACATGTCAGCGTCGACTCGTCTGGTGGCTTCCTGGCCCTGCCAGAATACACGGAAGAACCAAATGCGCCACTCCCCAGCCGCTTTCGAGCCATGGCTGGACTCGATGCCCCTGCCGTGTTCAATCGCCCCAAACCCGCCATCATCACCAACGTCAATGGCGAAATGGCGGGTTCGAATGCGCTCGCCAACGCCTCATCTCAGGCACCTCATACCGCGCCTCCAGATGTGGGAGAAAACTTCAGCTCGGATATGGCTTTCCGGAATGCTAGTTTGAGCCACGATGTCGCCGAGGAACAGGCACAGACACTCGATGAGCGCACGAGAAGAGAGATTCGCAGGAACGAGATCGAGCAGCAAGGCATGGACGCTACCAGTCCGCAGAGCCCTGTCGATTCTACGACGAGTTCGATTCCCAGCAGCTTAGCACGACTGGACAATCGACAGCAAACTCGATTGGAGCAATTGGCGCGCGGCACCGGGACATATTCTTCCTCTGGCACTTTTGACTCTAGATCACAAAGTCCTGCGCCGCTTAGCGCAGTGAGTGCGTATGGTTCCTTTGCGTCCATGCCAAGAAGTTTGCAACGGGCGTACAGTAACGCAGTCTCGCCCGTGGGTCATGTTCCTGCTCCTGCAATGGTGGGAGAATGGCAGACTGCCGTACCTGTCACTCGTCCAGCGACATCGACGACTGGTCATCTCGAAGACGAAGATATAATATCACCCGTGGATTCCCAGCGAAGCATGTTCGGCAGGGTTCCGAACGGGTACCGCAACTCCACCTCGTTAATCCATCCTCATGGCCATTCCGTGCATCGCACTCAGCCCAGCGGTGCCACAGTGGCTACCATGCCTGAGAGACCCTTCGAGCCCATGCCGCCGGTGCCAGATCAGAGAATGCCACCACACATGCACGCATTCCGAAATGCGGCTGCAGCGAACGCGAACGCTTCGGCATCCTTGTTCCCACCCGTTCAGCCACCGGACCATGTGCCCCTGCGCCAGCCTTCCACCAAAGCAGGATCGGAAGGGCATCCTATCACAGGCTGGCACCCACCAGCACCGTCCACGGTACCGAAGAGTAGCCATGGCACGATACGCAACAGCAATGGACACGGACACGTGAGGAACCGCAGTTCAAGCGCGAAAAGTGCCTTTGCATCGACAGACAAAGCAAAGAAACTAGGTTTCTTTCGCAAGTCCAAAAAATCCGAACCACTTCATCCCAGTCGGGACAGTGGCAAGGGGTGGGAATATTCCGAACAACATGGAGAGGTGAAAAGCCTCTTGACGATGAACCCCACTAGGCGGGGAGAAAAGTGTGTGATGATGTAGGAATATGATCTTGTGTGAAAGAAGATGAAAAGCGAAATACCTCAGGTATCTTCCCGATGACGACCGTTATGACTTGCGAAGGATGATTGTCACATTTGAGAAAAAGAACAGCATTACAAAATGGATACAGGGAGAGAGTTGTATGTACAGTATTTTCTGCACGATGAGTCTGTGCATATTGGGCGCAGATGGAGATACCCTGTAGAGGAAGCATGTGTAGCGGTCAGTTGCAATGACGATTGAATTGGTGCACAGTGTGTACATTTGTTGAGTCTAGCATTTTCTTGACTCATATGGAAATATGGCATTGCGAGGTGAGGTTAATCCGAGACTTGCACTTACGCGGTCCAGCCTGTATGTTGTTTCGTACAGGTTTCTCCATTTCATCTTCTTATTACAGTGTCAGAATCTGTGTGCTCTAATGCCATTATAAAGCTCATATCCCTTATACTTGACCCTCTTCTTCCATCCTTGCTTCCCAGCCTTCTCCCCTTCAATTCAATACTGCAAATCTGGAAGCTTTCTCAAAAAGTGACTAGGGCACTCATACCCGCTCGGGTTGTGGTGCAAATACATCTGATGGTATTTCTCTGCGTCCCACCATTCGCCAGCGGGCAGAATCTCTGTCACAACCTTCCCCTTCCACCATTGCTCGCTCGCGGCTTTTGTGACTTTCTCTGCTATCTCTTTTTGCTCGTCTGAATGGTAGAAGATTCCCGAACGGTATTGTGAGCCGGTGTCTGGGCCTTGTCGGTTGGCGGTCGTCGGGTCATGCATTTTGTAAAAGTACTCGAGGAGGGTTTGGTAGGTTACTTTTGTGGGGTCGAAGACGATTTGGCAGGCTTCGGCGTCTGAATAAGTGATGTTAGAATGTATAACATTAGTTGTGAGTAAGGCTATATTTGCTTACGTCCTGTTCGTCCACTGCATACGGCTCTGTAGCTGGGGTTTTGCGTGTCGCCTCCAATGTATCCGACTCTGGCATCCAAGAGACCTTTGTCACCGAAGTCTTTGCGATACATGTGCTCAACGCCCCAGAAACATCCCGCGGCGATGGTAGCTTTTTGTGCGCCTTCGGGAAGGGTCATTGCTGCGGCGGTACCCTGCTCACCAGCGAAGTGCATGGTGGAGCTTGAGAAGGGCCGGAAGATGCGTTGGATGAAGGACGACATGGCGATTCCTGCTATGAGGAGGAATAGGACTCGGTATTTGTTCTCAATCGTGATGGATGGTCGTGGTTGACAGAGAGATGGTAGTGGCAAAGGTCTGGACGTGTTTGGAAGAGCTATGCTTGTGAGATTTGGGTGGTTATGTCATCATCACTTCGGTGGGGTCCAAGTGAAAGGGCCCGACACCCGATTTCCCTTTCTTTGGAAAGCACGTGGAGCGGCCCACGAGCATGGGTTCACGTCCATGGAGAAGTCGTGGATTCTGCATGTTTTTACCGACGCAGCGAGTCTATCTACATGTCTCAGAGCTGTCTCTACAGACAAAAAGATCACATCCTAAGCACGACGACGGAAATATGTCTCGCGTCTGACGAGGGGCACGCTGCTGTCGGCAGCTCGGCAGAGCCAGAGCCTGGACTAGGAACGTCGGCGGTTTCGGGAGGCAAAAAGTCGTATTCGCAGGAAGATCGTCCAAGCGCGAAGCAGCTCGTGTTGCGAAGCACAGCTACAACACGATAACGAACTTGGACATGCAATGGAACTGATGCTGCCATCTGGGAGGACAGGATCAGCCCGTCGTCGCACGATCAATGCACGACGAGGAAAATGGCAGGTTTGTGGTGAATAATCGTGAAAGTTTGGCGTCCACGTATGCATCTCGCGCCAAGTCTTTCGCCTTTTTATAGGCTTTGCTGAGCCACTGGAGCCTCAAGAGTCAACCGAGCCAGCGCGTGGAGCGTGGTCAATTGGTGGTTTGACCCTTGCTGACAGTTAGCTCAACACTGCTCTGAACGTTTCCATCATTCTTGCTGCTGTCGTGTGCGATTCACTTCTCTTGTCCATATTCACCTACAATTCGCCACTTGGTGCGCGTTTTTATCCTAGCATACATCGATAGTCACACTCGCTACGCGTCTAGTAGACTACCCAGAGATCTGGAGTGATCGACGGCGTGGGTAGTCTCTTGGCTGCTTTCTGCATCTTCCGCTCCGCGTACGACGATTGTTGTGCGGTTCCCCCGAGTGGCATGAGCGGCCAGCAGCAGCGACTGCCCTGTTCCAGCTCACCGGAAACCATCGTCGACGTCTATGCCGGACGACGACCATTGACCGACGCCTCGCCATCGAACCACCCTCGCTCCAGGCGCCAATGCGGATGCACCGTCACGACACCCGATGACCGCACGGCAACAATGAGGACGCTCCCGCACAGCGTCTGGTCGACGCTGTCGTGCTGCTTACTCCTGCTATCGCTAGCACACCTCCCGACCGCCCGCGGCGCATTCATCAGCTTCGAGAACTGTCTGAGCGACAGCACTCTCAACTCCAATCCGAAACTCCTCCAGTTCACGCCCTACTTCGTCGACGCGAGCTTCCTTCCCACCGAACAATCGAGGAGGAGTCTGAACTTGACAATATATGGCAATGTCTCCGGGCAACAGTTCTTGGACCCATACCCGCCGGCTTCTGATCCTGTGTGGACAAACCCCAATGAAACCTTTGGAAAGATCGCAGATATTGGCAATGACAACAAATACTCCACTCTGACGGCCGACTACGATGTGTTGACATTCACGGCCCATGATAACTCTGGCGAGAGATTCTGCCCGACGCTGGTCAACGGGACTGGTAGCTGCCCACTGGGGCCAGTCTTCAACGCCAGCCGATATGACCGGGAATCTCTGCCCGCATTCACTGTAAATCAACCCTTTGGTAGCTCGTATGCCTTCAGCACAATCTCTACAACTGTCCACGTCCTTAGTGGTGACCGTGGAGCCTTCAATATCGCTTGCGTAAGCGTGCAAATCACTCCCGACCTCGGCGATAGTGTAAGGGGAATGCTCAGATGGCTTCCTCTCTCCATATTGATCGTCAAGGGCCTGGCGACGCTCGCGGCTGCGATATGGTCTCCATGGGGCAGTTCGGACATCTTCAAATGGAGCAGCAACTATGGGAGAGACGAAGATCTGCTGCGACTGGTGACACCGGGATTTGGCGACTGCTTGCAGTACATTCAATTCATCGTCCTTACCGGAAGCTTGACACTGCAGTATCCTGGCTTCTTCCGGCCCGCTGTCAGCCAGTCTGCATGGTCCACTCTTACGTTCAACCAAAGCTTCGTCAACGGTGGTGGGACGCAAAGCTTGGTGGATGGATTGTACAGAACGAACAATGCTACCTATGGCTTGACGAGGATGAGCCAACTGGTTGGCATGCAAGAAGATTCAGACATCTGGGCAGGGATGGTTATTTGGCTGTTGGTGATTGCGGCAGTCGTCATTGCACTTTGCCAATTAGGATTCCTCGGTCGCTGGCTGATTCACCAAGCGATGCACACCACAGAGGAGGACCTCCGCCAGAAGAACCTGCCATTCACCTTGGGAAACATCATCAGGCTGCTCTTCAACTACTTCATCCTCCCGATCGTGGCGTTGAGCTTGTTCCAGCTAGTCATCGCCCCAAGCTCACCAGCGAGCGTTGTGATCTCAGCAACCATTCTTCTCGTCATCATGGTCGTATGGGCTGGCTGGATCTTACGCGTCATTTTCACCACGAAGCCCAGGACACTGCTGTTCGACGAGATGACAACTGTTCTGCTCTACGGACCGTTGTATAACACATACAGCGACAGTGCAGCACCATTCGCCTTGGTCCCGGTTTTCATCACATTCATGCGTGGAGTTGCCATCGGTGCGATCCAACCCTCGGGGATTGCTCAGATCATTGTGCTGGCCATCTGCGAAGTTATACTGATTCTAACGTTGAACGGCTTCCGACCTTTTCAAGGACAGACAAGCATGAATGCGTATCACACGTTCTTCGCCAGTGTCAGGCTGATCACTGTTGTCCTCATGATTGCCTTTGCACCCAGCCTAGGTGTGACCGAGGCCCCCAAAGGCTGGATCGGATATATCATTTTGCTATTGCATGCCTGCGTACTTCTTTTCGGCTTCTTCATGAACTCCATGCAGACGCTCATTGAGGTAGTCGCACGTGCCATGGGTGCTGGAGATGACAAGACCAATGGAGCTGTTCGAGGAAGTATCCTCAATTGGCGCACGTTGAAGAAGCGGCCCGACAGGAAGCGCGAACCGGCTGATCGAACCAGCATGAGTAGTGCTGCAATGCTGACCACCAATCAGGCCGGATACGGCACACGGAGCAGGTCCATCTCGGCTAGCAGTCAGCAGCTCCTGAACCGGATGAGTGGCTTCGAGAATTTCAGCCAAGGAGAAGGCGTCAGTTCGCCGGATCCGGATCTGGAAAATGCCAATCAGCTGGGACAGACTGTCTCGCACGGTCGAGTGTCCTCAAACGCCCCGAGAGCTGATGGGGATGGCTACTACCGTCCACCGCGGCCACGGAAGGCTACTATCGAGACACTTGGGGGCGCAGCTGCGAAGACCAGAAGTAGGAGCGACTTTCCGTACCAGGATGCACCAGCAGGTCCTGGAGGCCACGTTCGCGACGCTAGTTACGACAGTAATACGTTCGGCTCTCCAGCTCCTGCATACCTGCGCACTCGAGCGGGCTCTAATGATGAAGGCGGCAAATACGAACCGGCCAACAGGACCGACTACGCGGTACGCGAGGTTGATCAGTACTACCGAGGGCCCGCGCTCAATGAGCAAGCTACCAGAAAGCTGAAGACTGGACCCGCGGATCCTACTGGACCAGCCTCGACTGCGCAAAGCTGGTTCCACAAGCTCCTCTTTGGCGTCAAGGGTGGCAAGACGAAGGACCAGGGCAAGGGTTTCGAGGTGGTCCGATCAGCCAGGATGCCGCCAGGTATGGCGAAAGAAGAAGGCGTCGAGATGACCACGAGCCCGCCCATGCATTCCGATGAGCCTTATCAGGATATGCCCGATACTCCTGGATCACCGCCTCAAGCTGTTGCAGGCGCTGCGCGTTCTGTCGATGGCACTCTAGACCGTTCTGCTAGCCCTGCCAGCCCTGCAGTCGTCACAGGCACTGCTACGGGACCGACAGATTTGACTGACCTGGAGACATCCCCTAAGCGAGGCGACGATAGCTTTGACTTTCAATTTCCCGGCGCGCGAGATAGCGCTTTGACTACCAGGAGTCGCGTTCGTCCAGATAGCGATGCGTTGGGAATGCCTGTTCTCGAGCCTATCACCTTCGAGCATGCAGATGCCATCGGCGTCGCACCGACACCGCCACGTAGATTGAGCGATGCGTCTGCTGCGAGCCGAGATTCATCTCAATTTGGGCAACAGGATCAAGCGCCGTCACGTGCCAGGTACTCAGACAGACCAGCTCCCATTCTGGCCCCAATTGAGACAAGTCCTAGCATCGACCTGCCCTCACGCTTCAACAGCACTGCTTCTCGGTTCACCGCAACCCAAGATACCCAGGGAGGAGCACTCAATACTGCGGCTGTGTCCTCGCGAATCAATTCAAGCAGGAGTGCTGCACTTGGCAACGTCGACGACATTAGAGAGTCTGCCGGTGGTCAGGACTGGCTCCGTGCTGTGGATAATATCAACTGGGGCAATCATTCGCGGGATCCCAGCATCCGTGGTGGTGCAGCTGGACTCTCTACTCAATCTTCCAGACAGTCTTTCCAGCCTGCGCCGCCATCCGTGCCCAGGCGAAGCTCGAGAAGGACATCGAGCCAGGAAGTCAGCGGCAGTCATAGACAACAGCTTGCTCGACAGCACACATCCAACCTTTTTGAAGGCTTCGACAGTACTGGAAACATCGCCGATGTCGACGAGGACAGACCAAGACAGGCATCTGGCGCAAAAGCAAGTTATGTCAGTCATCATCGCGCCCAGGATAGCATCTCTCGGAACAGCATCGGTGCTGCTGCTGCCCTGCGAGAAGGCACTGCGAGTGTGGAATATAGCACCACGCCGAACCAAGGAGAGGACTATCTGGGCTCGGCTGGACACTAGCAACATTTCAAGGATGACAGATGAGCATTTCTATACATAATAATGGGAGGCACGCGGCTTCTGAGAATTAGCGCGGCGTTACGGCTTTGATTTCAAAAATGGAGAGGGCCCTCACGATCACAGAAGTGGGCGGGATATGAAACGAGTACGGCCGTATTCAAGGACATTCTTTTATGGAAGCGAAGGACTCAAAAAAGTTCTGTGTCGGTAATTGCTGCTGTATGATGAAGGGTGCAAGAGTGTTCCCGCTGTAGCTAGCTAAACTTAATGACAGAGTCTGTTGTGTATTGTAGCCGCCTTTCCAGGCCGTGCATTGACAAGAGTACAAGTCGCGGGACTCAAGTGGCCTCATTCTTCCTGCCGACTTGTTCTGCGTTTCCGTCCTGATTCGCTGCCGCCAAGCCGCTCAGGAGTGTTACAAGGCCTATACGTTTAAGCTTTTAGGTCCTGAAAGAAAACAGTGAACGTACCGCACAGTGAATCAGGACAAATGTGGCAAGCCCTTTGATTGGGCCACTCATGTCGAGCCACATCGCAAAGTGAATGAGGCCGCAATGTGGGTTCTGTACCAGTGTTCTCTTGAGCGATCTTTATATACTGCGCCCGCACGTCTTCTTTTCCTCTTTCTTCTCTCATTCTCCATTCTCGAGAATCTGACGCTACTAGCATCAACCGCTCACAAAATCGCACGCTGCCTACAGCAATACCAGAGACTATCACGATCAAAGATTACAAGACAAGAACCGCCAACATGTTGGACTTCAACTGCCTCGAACGCCATGCAGACGCTTCAGCCAAGATCAACGACCGCCGCAGAGCTTACTCCGCCATGGAGTTGACGGAGCTATGCACAGACTTCATCAAGGCACCATACGACAAGTGGGACGCTGGCCGCAAACAAGCCCTGTCGGACCTCAAAGAGTGGTATACCGCTTGGGACGACATGTGCGAAGAGTGGGGTCAACATGTCCCAGAAGGAACGGACATGATGAAGGCCATCTCCCTCATCAGCAAAATCTTCTTCGACGGACGACTGAACCATGTTCAGTTCAAGTGGGAGACTCTAGTTCAAGAACTAGTCAACGGCAAGCCAAAGGGAGACATCATCTACGCCACGACCTCGATTCCCGACGAAGACGACAATTCGGACGAGAATCGACCAAAAATCCGACAAGATGCACGCATTCGCAATCATACCGATCCTTTGTATGATCACCGGGCAGCAATCTTCGACACTCTGCTGCACGAATGCGTCCACGCATACCTCGGGACCTACGCTTGCGGTTCCGAAACCTGCGGGTGCGAGAGCAAGACCACTCGCGACGTGGGGAAGACTGGCCACGGGCCAACGTTCTTCCTCATCACGACACACATCGCTGCTCTCTTCGAGGAAGACGCAATTGACTGGCGTTTTCCGAAGCCTCCAATGTCGCTGGATTACAGCTTGGAGCAGGAGAACAGGGAGAGCGGAATTGTCCTGCGCAATGAGGACATCGAGAAGTGTGCTCCGAGCTTTCAGGAGCACCTTCGAGGAATTATGAGAAGGCAGCTCGCGGTCAGAGAGCAGAGCCCTCTTTCTGACTCGGAGTAATTTCAGGCTTCTGAGCTGACCGAGGTGGAAATGGGGAGGAGGGTATCGAGAGGGGCTGTCCGAGATCCGAGTACATTTAGGAAAGGTTATCGCGAGACACCAGCCCCTCTCCGAAAATGCGAGGAGTTTCTCTGCCCCTTTGCCTAGCACTGAAGCGCGATTGCGTTGTAGAGAGCTGTTGGAGACCCGAGTACATTTAGGAAAGGTGAGCTCGGAAACAGTACTCCCTCTCTGAGGATGCGATGATTTCAATGCTCTTCAGTCTGGTTAAGCAGCGGATCGCGGGGCAGAGAGCTGCCTGAGACACGCATTTCAGGGGACATTTGAAGGGAGGAAGTGGGAGGGGAAAGGATGAATGGGATGGGATCATGGGAAGGGTACTGAGGACGGGATCGGGATTATGGGAAGGGGATCGAGGATGGGATGGAATGGAAGGATTGTTGGGCTCTCTTCAAGGGTATTCCCAAGGGGCCACGAGGGAACGAACAATTGTTGGATCGAAATGCTTGCAAGAACAAAGCCCAAGGGATATCTGGAGGGAGCACATGGCAAGGAATGTTGGTAATGGAATTCGGATTGGGATGGAACTGGTGGAAAAAATGTCCGCGGTCTTCTGCAGCGTTCATGGGTCGAGCTTCGAACTCCTCGTGAAGCGTCTGCTTGAGACTGGACAGGATGGTAGAATGAGACAAAAGGCTGTGATGAATACAACAATTCTCATTCACGACTGACTCACGTGAAACCTTCCCTGTGCATGTGCTTGTTGCACGTGAGTCTCACAAACATGACAAACAATTCTCTGCGGTGATGAACGGTTTTTGTTGTATATTAGTATCACTCACAACACATGAGAAACGGTCTCGGAAATAACACAACACTCGCTCTTCGCAAGAACCAACCCTAGTGCACATTGACGCCTTGCGAGAATCGAGCTGTACTGAGGCAAAGTCTTGATAACATGGCATCTCGGGGCCCCAACCCTTTCTTCCAGACGCCGGTGTCTGGATTCCGAGACCTGCCTCGAGGAACGCCAAGCCGAAACTTATTCTTTGGTCGCCCAAGTAGGCCATCACAACGAGGTGAAGGACCTTCCGAGACACCAGAAAACGATGCCGACAGACAGAGATGGGAAGCCCGCGAAAGGCGCATAGCTGATATGCTCCGCCCGATCGAAGAAGGTACGTCCGCCCATTGCAAAAATATGTGGTGACTCTGCCAACCCGATGCGAGACTAACGAGAGGGAGTTCCCAGAACTGCAAGGTACCTTCATGCGGAACATACGGCGCGCGAGATATCGACGCTGGCGTTACAGCGTCGAGCGCGCTCGACTGCGAGAGGAGAGGCATGAGGATCAGGCTGAGATCGACGGGTTGCTCAATCGAGCAGGCACTCAGTTGAGCTATGAGGGTATCGTAGCTCTGATGGAAATTCTTCATGAGGAGCTGTCAGTTCGGGAGAGTAGAAGCTCCTAGCTGTTGTTTTGATGTCGTTGGTTGAGATTTATGCTGGCGGTTTGTTCTCTTGGCTGTGTAGAGGTATACTACGAGGAGCCCTACAGTGCTGCTCCCTTTTCGAGATCGTGAAGCAGACAGATCCTGAATTGGAGTACGTGGTGTCTCTAGATTGTATTCTTGAATCCGAGCTCTATTATACCTTTCAACAGAAGTCAGCCTTGCAGCGTAACAACACATTTCGACTCTCGTGCAAGTCCAGCGTGCCAAGCAATCAAGATCTCGCGCTGTCACGCCTGGAGCCTAGCTTCCCTCAATGGCCTTCGATGGCTCTCGTGATATAAGGCTTTTCGAGGTACTCCTCTTCTTCCGGTGTCAATTCCTTCCCTCTTGCTGCCAGAGCCTCGTCCAAACGTGCTTCGCTGCTGAAACCAACAATCGGACTAGCCACTCTCTTGTTGATCCAAGCCAGTGCAACCTGGGACATGGTCCAGCCTTTCTTCTCGGCAAGCTCTTGCACTCGCTTGATGATCTCCTTGTCGGCAGGGCTGGAGCCACTTTCGAACAGTGGAGAATCAATTTCGGATTTTGATCGCTCAGTGTTGCCATATTCTTTCGGTGGCCGTGCAAGGAAGCCTCGGCAAAGTGGTGACCAGGGAATAAGGCCGACGCCTGTTTCGTTGCAGAACCGGTTCATTTCACGCTCTTCTTCTCGGTAGAGCAGGGAATAGTGGCTTTGGACAGTCAGCAAGGATTTAGTGCTGGAACACTTGTGAGAATCTTACTTTTGCATGCTGATAAACTTAGTCCATCCGTGCCTTTCAGCAACGAATTGCATTTGTGCAAATTGGTAGGCCCACTGTCGTCAGCTGTCAGTAAGCTCCCCAGCATTTTTCAAAGTGTCGACCCATACCATGCTAGAAGCTCCGATGTACCGGACTTTGCCGCTCTTGACCAGATCATGAAGAGCCTCCATCGTCTCTTCGACTGGCGTATAAGGATCGAATCTGTGGATCTGCAGAACATCCATGTAGTCCATGTTCAGTCTCTTCAGACTCGCATCCACAGTTCTGAATATCGCGCCTCTTGACAGACCGCCTTGATTGACGTATTCTTTGCTCTCTGCAATTTTCTCGCCATACACGATGCCTCTTGTGCTCACTTCCTCGCCAACGTATCCGTAGATCTTGCTCATGATGACAAGCTTTTCGCGATTGAGGCCATATTTGCTGATAGCTTTGGCGATGATCTCTTCGCTGACTCCGTTCGAGTAGACGTTGGCAGTGTCCCAGGTGTTGAGACCTTTATCGTACGCGGCCTTGAGCAGGGGAAGTGCTTCGGCTTCTTCAATGACCCATGGCTGCCATTCCTTTGATCCTGGAATACCATTCAGCTCTCGATTTCTAAGATCTTGGACATGAATGCTTACCGAAGCTCATGCAGCCGAAAATGGGGTTGGACACCCGAAGGCCTGATTTCCCTAGATTGACATACTTGGCCTTAGTAGCAGCTATAGAGCGCAAGACAATGTCGTCGCTGTCTGCCATGGTGCAATGCTGTAAGAAATGCTCAGTGTGTTCCAAATTTTGCAATGAAGCTACGAGATGAGGGACAAGAATAAGCGTAAACCATTGAGACAGTCAACAAACAACCAAGCCTACGCGAGCGACTCAAGCTACTGTAGCTCTTGCAGCTCTTTACCAGTGTCGTCGTCATGGACTATGAGCTGTCTGATGTGGCCACGGGGAGTGAGTTGCTGATCCGGAATCACGCACAGGGTGGAGAAGAGTCGCTCCACTGTATGAGACATGGCGATAGGATGTTGAAAAGCGCCAATGCTTCAGCATGATGACATCGAAGATCCATGTTGAGGGCAAAAGGTGGGCTGCAGCCGGAGCTGGAGCTACGTGAATTGCATTGTCACTGCCTCAGGCATGACATCTCGCATAATCTTTTCCCCGAAGCACACGAGGCCTCCTTATACATCTAGTTGGCGTCTAAAGACATTTCTACACTCATTATACACTATCTCTGACCCATCTCCACAGCTTCAGCGCATACTCCTCGTCCACCGGCTGGACAGAGCGCAATACCGGCATCAAGCGAAGGGTTTCTCTCGTCTGGAACTCAGCTGTTGCCGGCGGATCCCCTCCGCTCAACGCGTCTGCCCCGTACGCGTTTCTCCAGAAGTCTAACAGCTTCAGCGATGGATGCGACTCATATTCACTTCCAGGCGCAGACATGTCTTCAAGCTTGGCGAGCCACTCTCTCGGGCTGACAGCCTTGATGCCTTCAGCATTGGCGAGCCAGTCCAGGAGCATCTTCCAGGTGGTTGTACGATCTTGGTTGAGCAGATGAACGACCTGGACATCCTCCTTCTTCGAAGATTGTTCTGATGTCTTGCTCTGTTGGCCCAGTCCGAGCTCGACGAAAGCTTGCGCAGCTGTATCTACGGGCAGCCAGCCAACGCTTTCATGCGGCAAATCTGGTAGGCAGCCGGTCACTTTGGCGCTGCTCAACATCAATGGATACGCTTCGCTCTTGTTCCAGACGCCATTGACAGTGTCTCCGCTCAGCTGGCCGACTCGTACAACACTGACAGCATTCGCAAGCTCGGGGTGCACCTTGACCGCTTGGAGGCAGATGTTCTCTGCAACCCACTTGGATCGAGAGTAGCCGATGCTTCCGCTGTACTGTGCGTCAGTCTGGACTTCCTCTGGAACCTCCTCTCCAGCTTTGCTCTGGCTATATGATGCCACGGAAGCAGTGCTTGAGCAAAAGATGAGTTGCGCCGCCTTGGATGACACGGGACTTGCTCCATATTTCGAATGCTGCAACGACAGATTGAGGAGATTCTGGAGACCTGCAAAATGCTGACGGAAGCCTTTGAGAGGCAGAATGAAGTCAACCGCCCAAGCGAGATGGAATATGGTGTCGACCTCCTCAGCCAGCTTCGCGTATACATCGGCTGCAAGTCCCAGGTGCGATGCTGACAGATTACTAACATGGATTGTGACTTTGCGTTCAAAGTCTGCCGGCACAGGCAATTTTCTGCTGACCAGCGCCTTTCGTACTCTCTCCTCCGCCGCTTGCTGGGTGGCACCTCTCACGAGCACATGAATGCGTGACACTTCAGAACGTAAGACGAGCTGGCACAGCAAGTGGCTACCAAGGGAGCCAGTAATTCCTGTGACAAGTATAGTTCTTCTCGGCTCCGTCTGAGTTGGCGATGGTGTGCGAGGTGGTGTGAGTGTTGACTGATGAAGCTGCGCAGCGACAGATGAGTCAAGCTGGCTATACTTCTTGACAAAGCTGTGCATCAGCCTCGTCTGCTCATCGGTGCTCAAGGAGTCTGGATCTCGATCATGGCGAAGATCAATCAGCGCTTTGCTGAGCTGTCTGATGCTACCAGTGTCCTGGACGATAGTCAATGGTAAACGTTTACTGCCTTGCGGCAACAGACGAGAGACAGCGTGCCTGATTTGGACACAGGCCACCGAGTCGACGCCATACGCAAACAGATCCGTGTCTGACTCCAACTTCGATGCAGCGCTCGTGCCGGACACAATCGACGAGACGACATCAGAGACGAACGACTCTACATCATCATCGGCAATGTCGACCTTGCCAGATGGTTCTTTCTCATACGACTGTTCAATCTCCGAGGCATACCGCTCCTCTGCTATTTTGCGAAGCACAGTGCCTTTACTACTCTTCTCGAGCGGCTTCTCAGCGTAAGGCATCGGAACCAACATGCTTTTCGGTATCCGCGCATGACCTTGGCTGTCTCGATTCACCTCTTCAACGGCGGGAGCGAAGTCCTTGAGTAAGTCTTCGTCTAAGACGTCCGCAGCCGCGGAAGATCGAAACACCAAAGCGCCAGGACAGGGACGGCCGTTGCCAAAGATCAAAACATCCTGTACCGACGATGACTTCACAGCCAAGGCGTCTTCAAGAGGTGCAGGATCGAACTTCTTACCAGTGATCAACGTCAACTGCGAGTCTGCCCTCGAATCATACCTCCATGCGTTCGGAATAGTGCGATGTCGTTTGAACAGATCACGAGTGGCGAAAGACCCATCCTCACTGACCTTGTCAACTTTGGAGATGAATGGCCAGGTAGGAGGTACTATGAGCTCGCACAAGCCATCATCTCTCTCCTCGAAGTTCACCCCTCCATCTGGCCGCAGATATTCCCATTCGCGGTCTTGTTCGTAATCGCGGTGGGACGACATGAGGAAGCCGCACTCGGCACTGCCCATCCGGGATATGAGGTTAACGCCCTGATCAACAAGACGATTACCCACTTCCGATGGTAATGCGGCACCTCCGACAGCGACGATGTCCATGCCGCGAAGGAATTTCATGCCTTTGTCTTCTGCAGCCATCATTTCGAGCACATAAGGAACTGAGGCGAAGTACTTCACTGGAGGCGCATCGGTCCCTGCTGCTACCTCCAAGCATTTGATGATGTTGGAACCAGTGATCGGGACATCCTTTCCGGGGAACAGCCAAATGAGAGCCCTACTCGTCCACGCCCGGAATGAGTCTGCGACACCGCCATGGTATAACGGCGTTGTTGTGAAAGTGGCGTGTTTCGTGCCATCAAACCTGGCATAGGCTCCGGCACCACCATAATGCGTTTGCGGAATCGGCTTCGGCACACTGGAAGACGTCCCGGAACTGTGGTGAAGGTAGGCAGTATCGTCCCTCGCAGCATTGCTATCTGGCACGGGTTTCGTCAGAGGCTGCTGTGCGAGCTCGAACGGACTCTTGTCTGCAGTGAATGGTAACAGATGGGTGGCCAATTCCCCGTTCGCGCTCTTTCCTGCCAAGTCTGTATATGCTTCGTCATGAAAGAGCTTCTTAACGTTGCATTGCTTACACAGCCCGGCAATAGCAGTCGGTGAGCATTGTGGTGCAATGAGCAGGACAGGGTGACCAAGCCTCATCAATCCCAGCCATGCAAAGAGGAATTCCGGAGTACTCGAGCTCAGCAATCCTACAGTTTCCCCATGCGGTATGCCGACCGATTTGGCGATAAGTTGTGCTGTCGCACAGGATCCTTGAAGGAGCTCTCGAAAGTTCAACACTCGTGTTTGCCACTCCTGGTCGCCATCGTTGGTGGGTATATAGAACCCCACTGCTGGAGTCTCAGGATCTGATTCTGCTGCCTGCCGAATGAAATCGTTGATATTCGTGAAGTCATCATTCTTCTTATACGATTTGGCTTGTCCAAGAGTGCAAGTGAAGTATGTGGGATCTGGCATGATTTTCAAGAGAACTAAAACCAACAGAACAGTGAGGTAGCAGCATCTGAAGAAAGTCACCAACCTGACAGCTCAGCGCGAGCTTGGAAATCTGCAAAGCTGCAAAGTAATGACATGCATATAGCTTATGACGTGTACATCTATGTACCTCACATGTGAAGAAAGTCGTCGCTGGCATGATAGATTGAGTTTTGGCTAATGCATTCATCGACTTGGCCGGTATCGGGTCCGTACCCAAGAGCGTTCTATGATTCGTTGTGGTGTCACACAAGCTGTGGAGCTCTTCCACCTTCAACCTGCACGAGCAAGGAATCCACGCGAGCAAGCCACGAATGGAGGACAGAACAGTCATGGCGTAATCTGACCTGAGCTGGGGAGCGAGGGTCTTTGTTCCGGAGGCACAATGTTGCCGCCATGAGCAGAGGGAAGAATTATGCAAGCAGAGAGAGCATTCATACTGATTTTCTTCCAAATACAATGACCAAGTATCCGATCCTCACTAATCAATCAACCAACCCATCATCACTTTCTGTCGTGCATCACCGAGCTTTTCAAGCTCCATCAAGGCCACATTCCTTACAAGAAGAAACAAGCCAATGGATTCAACAAACTGCAATTGCCCTTCTTGTTTGGCACATAGCATCCATTGCCCTGTGGGCGGGAAGAACATCCACACTGTCCCTTGTAGATCGGAGTTCGTGGTCCGAACTGCTGAATTTCCTGGGCGTTCGAATAATCCTGGGCAATGTTCAAAAAGGCCAACGTCAATGGAGTGAGGTCTTTGGCGCGGGTCCTCTGCTGGACTGCAGCTGCTGCATCCGCAACGGCGACTTTCAACTTGATCAGACCAGGGCCGATGTAGTCAATGAATGGACGTGGGCCTTTGATGTATTCGGGTCTCTTCTTGACGTAAATTTGATCGGCGGCGAGGGTATTTGGTCTGATTTAGATGTAAGCATATATGTCGGCATATCTTCTCTGCTGCAAAACAACACATAGTGGATCAACTACTTACCCGAGCTTATTGGTGATGAATTCCAGAATAGCCTGGGCTCCTGCATCGGTATAGAAGCCGCCACTGCTGCTTGCTGCAACTCCGATCGCCTCCCAAGCAGCTAGAAGATCCGCATTCGCACTGGCAAGGGCTTCGTAATCGGCATCAACGCCAGCTCTGTAGCGGCCTGCAATCTCGCCAGAGGCAACCGTCGCGTGGTCACACTCTTGTAAAAGGCCGACAATCTGAGCGGAGTTTTCTGAAGCATCGAAGGAGACTTGCGCGGTGGTGCCAAGGGCGAGCGCAGTGAGCGAGAGAAGCTTGAATGCGACCATGATTGCTGAGCGAGGGGATGTGGTTGATGATTGTAGATTGTAGATTGTTGGTGCTGTGATACCATTTTCTCTGGTCATCCTCTGCCTCTTTATACCATCTCTCTATCGACCAACTGCGCAAAGCTTGTGGGATACAATTCCGAAAGAGGCAGGAAATGCATGACCAGCCGCCGCGGGTGCTTCGAATCGCGCAAACGTTTCAGCTGTTCTTTGCTGAGCCGGCGATGATGATGTAAGGCATCATTGTACATGTTCGTGGTTAGCAATGGTGTGTGGTGAACGGCAGCCATCGATGATAGACTTGCGGCTCGAGTCTAATGTTACAGAAGCCGTATAGCTCATGGCCGCACATGGCCAAGCCACGTGGGTATCGTTCTCAACCCGGAAGGTAAGACAACATTTGAACAGGCTGGAAGGCTTCGGTGTCGGCGTGGGCATACATATCAAGTGTGTAGCATGCTTTGGAAATGAGCCACAGCAGAGAGTGTCCACTCAGTTACAGGCCGAGTCTGTATAATCTAGATGGTCGATGATTGCCTGCCTGAGTCAGTAACAAGACATTAAATCTCATTTGGAGCCTTTTCTCCCGCGATCCCGCTTTCGGTATGCAGTGAGGTCGTGATCCCGTGCATTGTTTGAAGCAGGCCGACTAGAATCTACCAGTACGCAGTCACTTATGTCGCAGTCTTGGTGGGTCAATGGAACGGCTAAGTCGGCAGTCTGACTCGACAGCTGGAGGACCAGTCATGACTCAAGCAATGCATTCTCTTGTAAAGGCAGTCGATATATTCAGGCCACTGTGACCGAGACGGCCAGTACTGGCATCTGCAAGGAATTCAGCGCACCACTCACAGCAGCTTTTGGACGCATCTTGCGTGCGGCTCCAGGGACACGGAAATACCAGGTTTCCACAAGAGCAAGCCACGTGTGGTTCCAGACACTGCCATTGCTCGCAAAATGATGAAATAGCGGCCGCGCTTGCTGCAGCATATGCTCCAGCTCGTTCTAGCACCAAATCAAGCGCACCGTTGCCGCTCTCCGTGCTTCAAGATCTGCATGCAACGCCATGCATCACCCGATAGTACGTGCGCCAAGAACTCAAAGATTTGTATTCTGCGAAGCATCGCCTTCCACTCCCTCATTCATACGCCCCAACATACGAGCAGTGCGAACTTCTTCAGGGCATGACCAGGATGGCAGCTCAAGCTGCCCGAAGAGGCCGATGCTCGAAGTCTCTGCAATGCTAAAGGATAAAGACACCGGCAGGCGTGGAGGGGTACGGTATGAACTGTGATTTGCTTGTATGTATGCACCACGTCGCGCGTGCAACGAGAGTTCGGTGTGTTGCGTGAGATATGTACCGATTCCTTCATCCGTCATCGGGTATGGGCGTTCGACCAATCACCTTAACCGTGGGGTTGCCGCAATCATGTCCTCCATACGCAACGGACTTTGTCTTGCATCTGGAAAGACATTTTGCAGCATTTCGAGATCCTCATTTGGCGACAAGTTCTCTTCTAGCGGCGCGTGAACAAGATCGACGAGCTCCTGATCCAGTTCTCGCAGCATCCTGAAGTGATCCCTCAGTTCTGGGCATCTTGCTTCCACGAGCGCATTGACGACGACAAGGGTGCTCTCATAGGAAAGACAAGTAGTTCGCTCGCGGGGATGAATATTTTCCGACCACTGCTCATCGCCCGAGTCGTCGTCGATCTGGATATTCGAATAGAACTCGGCTGGAGTTGGCGTCCGCAACGGTTCTTCGAGCTGCGGCGCCACAATCATGCAAACGCGACGATAATTCTCCACAACTTCTTGTTGCCGCTGCCGGTCTTCCCAGCGCCTTCGAGCAAGTTCTGCCATTTTCTGTTCCTAGATTATTTTCTCGAATGCTCACACGTTCTCCGGTAGCTGTGTGGAGTTTTGCGAATGTGATGAGTGTCTGATAGCTCCACAATGTCGGCTGCACACCCGATATATGCCTGTATGAGCGTTTGAACGTTGTAAGACATGATCGATATGTCTAGCGCAGCGAGACAATCATGTCTCAAATTGGCACAGTCTTGCTCTTCGTCTAAGGTCGATGTGTGAGAGGCGCTGTCCAGTCGCGCAAGATCTGACACTTTAGTAAACGAGTCCGTGACCACTGCCAAAAAGCACCTGGTCTAGACAGTTCAGCAGTATTCAAGACTTGTTCCTCGCTATGCAACAATCAAGGTGCGCGCCAGGCGAAGCCCTCAGTACGTGAGGTGCAATAATGGGTGCATCACTAAACTCGCGCTGCGTTCATATGATCTGCTGTTCGTTAGCATTGACTCAAGCCTTCGATGTTTAAGTGAGCTTACCCTGGCATTCTCAGCCTATCTCGGCCGACATAGTCGGCACGTATCTTGCTTCGGCGGTCGCCAGCTGAAGCACCAAGATACGCGTTCACTTCTGTCAAGGTTTGACTTGAATGGGGTTTTACTCAAAATTCAAGGGAATCGCTCAATCCTCGTCGTCCTCGTCCTTTCTGCGCCGAGCTCCAGGACTCGCGCTTCGCTCTCGCCCACCTTTCCTCTGTCCCTTTGGCGCAGAGCCCTTCGTAGGTGGGGGCCGGACAAAGGCATAGTCGACACCAATCTTCTGCTCCAGCAATTCCTTGCCATCCGCATCCTGAACTGCGGCTTTCGCCTCGTCCAATGTTGGGTACTCAATGAGCACATAACCCTGCGATAGGAACATGTCAGTCTTACGCATATCCGACACCGGACTTTCCCGGCTCAGGAGTGGTGTCCTGTGCATGGCTGCGCACCTGCCACATCCACTTCGTCCTCTTGTTCTTTCTTACCTTGACATAACCTGTCCTCCGGTCCAGATTCATGTGCAAGTTCTTGATGTCTCCGTACTCTCCAAACATGTCTTGGATATCTTCCTCCGAGGCTTCCTCGTGCACATTGGTCACGATGATGATCCAGCCCTCGATACTGCGCACGGCGGCCGCATTCTCTGCTGTTTTGGTGTCTTGGCCCGATCGGCTGGTGCTGCTCTTTGGCTTTGACTCTTCGGTATCGGAGTGCGCCTGGGGCGCGTCGGCCATTTCTTCGTCGGTCATGATCGGGTCGAGTGTCGAGTATTCGGTAGGAGCGGTGTTCGTGTCGTTGGCAGTTGAGGGCAAGTTGAAGTTGAAGCCTGAGAGCCTGAAAGCATGGACTGCCAAGCATTTCCGGATTTCGAGCCGCAAAGTCAGACATTCTTCCTCGTCGAACTTTCACTTCACTTCATGCTTCCTCATATTGACGATCACAGGACGGCGATCACTGTGCCCATGCATTCGATGATGGCGAGAAAGCAGTCTCATTTCAGCTCAACTACCTATTGCTGCCGGTTCAGCGCGGTGGAGTTGTCCGCCTCACGAGGAGATCCGAACTGAAACAACGCGTCTGCAGAAGTCGGCGAAACTATACCAAGAGACATGTCACCATTTCGGACCTCCTCCGCAGGATTCGAGGCAGAAATCTCCCTTCTCAAGCAATCACGACGCATCCGGCTACTTCTCCTTCACGGAACTCCTACAAGGTCCTCTCTGAGGAGCGGCTCTCTTGATCGCGTCATGCGGGATGGAATCAGCTGTGGGCTGGATGCGTCAACAACACCGCAAGGTGTTTGTCCCAAAAGGTTGCAAGATCAAGTTTACCACCGGACCTTCATAGTTCATACTAGCTCTCCACCTGTCTCGTCGGCGGCACTGGTCACGGCGAGGCGGTGTCCGTGGGAAGTGTGACTCCTTGCGTGCCGACATTTATACACCGAAATATGCAGCTGGCAGCAATTCGTTATGATACAACATCGCCAGCTGCATCACTCTACTCAATTTCCTCTCGAGAACATCGCCCTTCACCGGCCATATCTCCTCTCATCAAGCTCGATGCAAGCTTCTTCCATTATGCAATAGACTCCATGAAAGCGTGTGATCCATAACAATAGTGACTTGACTTGAGCAGCAGCGCCCGCAATCACAGCCAAAATCGCGCCGACTATTTTGGTTGACGTTGTTCGCATTGCCCAAGATTACAGAGGCACGCTCGTGTCTACGGCGCCCAGCGGCAATGATGATGCTGTGTGACATGCTGTCTCGCACATTCTAAAATCATCATCACAGGCCGCAGTGATGCGAGTCACGCAGTTTGGCGGCAGAGCTCCTTCGCGAACGTATGATATGATGAACAATCAAGGATACACTAAGATCAAGTTCACGGGTTTGTCCCATATGCCAACAACCAATCCCCCAATCTTGCAGGCACGATCTCACAAATTCAAGATTCAGAGCAGGACAGGACAGTAGCGGTAGACAAGTTCGGATCGATCATTGCTTTGGCCTCAGCAAAAGCTGATCTCCCAGTGCTAATGTCGAATGGACCTGACGACGACTACCGCCCTCAATGTCCAGTCATCGCAAGTAGTCTGGACCATGCTTTCTGTAAGGCAATCTTCGCGGGCAATTCACAATGGACTCGGCAACTGATACGATCGTATTGAGCTCGGAACAGCGTCATCCTTCTTGGGATGGCCTGTTTCAACCGGCCACATCTCCCCGACTTTGATCTTGGTCTTCTACGCACGCAGATGCTGGCGCTCTCGTACGAAGATCTTCGCATATCGCATATTGTCGGTCGGAAGCATTCGCGGAGGCTTGTGCAGTACACACCGTTGTCTTTGCGATCATGTTTCACCAGCTTCGGTGCTCCTGTGCTCCGTGGATTGCACTGTACTTGCACAAAATCTCAATTTGGTCTATCAGTGGCTTACACAATGGATTCCTAAGGACGAGTGAACTGTATCGGCTCTATGTGGAATAGTCGGTTCAGAGGACCCGGAGTGCCTAAGTTAACTAGCATCGCGGCCGCGATGCGGTGCCGACGGAGGGAACTGCGGTAGACCTATCTTCCCCATCTTATTACTCTGTAAGGAGTACAAGATCGTGGTCTTGGCAGGTGGCTTGTCGGTGAATTCGGTGCTTTCGCAATGGTCGACACACTAGCGGCTCACCACCCCTTGCTATACACCCCGGGTCAGCTATTCCGACCCCACAAATTCCAGGAGATGGCAAACTAACATTCGTTATAGGTGACTTAGTGCCTGTGGTACTACAGATAGACTTTGGTACACGGTGGTGACGGGGGCACTATTCTCGGGACGACTTCACCTTCTGTTCGGGAACATGATGTCAATGACATGAGCTGCGAGAGAGAGCCAAGCGGATTCCCTGGATCAGACACGTTGTCTGCTGAATCAGGTATTCATTCTGTCGCTCCTCAGAAGGAATTCTCCATACGCCAAACGTCTAGTGCTTCGACAGACATCAATCGGCAAGACAGTGACGGGGTTCAGTGGCAGTGCTTTTGCTGTGATCGAGTGTTCTATTCACGTGGGCAGCTCGAAGCCTCCGGAAGTATATGATCGCCATCGACGATGCAGACAGCGTTACTGACACGCTGCTTCAACGTAGAATAGGTCCACAAAGTCTCTCACGAAGTCGCTAGTTTGATGACGATCTCATTGACGTCTATCCGATAGTACTGAAGCAGGCACATCTATGGATTTTCTGTGACATGCCAACGCGTGAACATCAAAGAGCAGCAGCCACTCTGGTATTCGCTTATCGCCGGGCTACCTCCTCTCCACGCTACCAATCCATGTTTAGTGAACATTGACGCCATAATTTGCAGATGTCTACGCTATTCTGAGACATGATAGCGGCTGTGGTATTGCGCAACTGTACTTGAGCTGATTGGATAAAAGTGTTTCCCCGGAGTCCTGCTATGCCAAAATTCCGATCTGGGACAAGCGCAGGTCAAGCACTACGCGTGTCGTCTGCAATGTAGGGCCACCCAACTGATATTAAACACTAGAAGATCACTAGAAGAACTGCATTCTCCGATGCTAACACTCTAGCTCAAGATGTGGCAGTCGACCTTCCGGGTGGCTAGGACATATCCGGTAACTCTGTGGATGGCAGAAGCGACTCTACTCCGCAATAACGGCCGGGCCAAGGCTTATAGGACCTACTGTGAAACGAGACTATGCTAACTAACAGCTGTAATGCTTGCTCAGATTGCCTGATTCGGAATGTTATAGGCGATTAATGCTTCCATCCCAAAACCACGCATGCAAGGTTCAACATCTTGGCCAACGTCGAAAGCACATGGAAGCACGTTCTGCGACTTCACAGCTGCACAGGAAGAAACGGCTACAATGGGCACAGCTGTCAACCCTCGGAGAATCACAACTCGACAGCCTGACAGCTGGGCAAAGACACTGGCAGTCGGAGCAGGTCGACAGCGTATATTAGGATGCAAGTCGACCGCCCATTCTCGAAACTCATCATCAGCATCAACAACACCAGCAGCCTCATCAGCACACCAGCCCAATTCCCCTCTCATCAATTCTTTCTTGCACACAACAAAGTTGATCTTTGTTTATCATTTCCATCGCAATCGATCACAAATACCAACCTATCAAAAATCCCATCTACCAACAAAATGAAGTTCACCACCACCGCCATCTTCGTCGCCAGCGCCGCCGCTGTTGCCCTGCCGGATCAGGGTACCACCGCCGAGAAGCCTGGTTCCAACCAAATCAGCCACGCTGGACCCAAGCTCGGCCTGCCTGAACCAATCTTCCCTGGCCGCATTGGCATCCCATACCAGCCACGCATTCTCTCTCGTGATGCTTTCAGCTTCGACTTTGGACTCGGCGGCAACGACCCACTCGACGGCATTCCAGACTTCATCAAGCCTTCCAAGCGCGATGCTCTTGCCGATGCTCTCATCTCCGTCATTGGAGCAGGCAATGGACGCAACATCAACGCGAGAGATGCTCTCATCTCTGTCATTGGAGCTGGCAATGGACGCCTCGCCACGAGGGATCTCGAGTCTGTGAGACGTGCTATCGGTGCCGGTGCCGCCGCTGTTCTCGGTGGTGTCGTCTCCGGTGTCGTCGCTCCTGCCGTCACCACGGGCATCAACGCCGTCAGCAAGGCTTTCCGCGGCGGCAACAAGCGCGCTGTTGACGAAGTCTCCTACGAGGAAGTGAGTAGGATTCCTTGCAATCACCTCACACCGAACCTGGTGCTAACCATCTGATCTAGGCTAGCGCTGAGTTCATCGACGCTGTCGTCAAGCAGATCGCAGCCAATGGCGTCGATGACGGTACCGCAGGTGTCTGCACTTCTGTCGAATACACCGTTTCCGCTCCAGGTTCCACTCGTGATGCCAACGGTGTCCGCTTCGAGCGCGATGGCAAGACCACCGACTACGACTGCTTCCTCCTCGCTGCTGGTGGCAAGTTCTCCGTCAACCCAGCTGACCTTGCTACCAAGGGTGCTGTAAGTCGTTCTCCATCAATCATCCTCATCAAAGATCTCCTCACTGACCTTGCAATCTTAGGTGGCTGTTGCTGGCGGCAGCTTCGACAAGGATGGTGTCCTCACTCTTGCCTAGATGGCCAACAATTTCTAGACTGTTGATCAGTTAGAAATCACAACAGCTGGTCTGTTGTTCACGATCACTACATGATTGCGATGTTGCATGAACATCTCGCGCCGGACGCGGCGCTTGATGAGCCTGGGCTGATGACTACATTACACTGGTGTGCTGCATAGCTGGTCGGTCGTTGGGGTGCTTTTGTTGTTGTTTAGATTTGAAATTGAATTGTTGGCCAACAATCACTCGAGTTTCCATCTCCTTTTCCATCTGTCTTCGTGGGCGCACTCACAGCAACGCTTGCTCGAACTCTCTTGGTAGGAGTTGCCAGCCACTAGGTGCTCTTCACAAGCTCTGGCTGGAGTAGCTCAAAATCACTGACAGCTTCTGGAAGCCTTTCCGTCTCCAAGTCCTCGCCTCTGGTTTTCGCCTTTCACCGGGCCGAGAGTCATGGAGTTCGATGCAGAAGTAATGCACACGATCCGGACTTCAAGGCAAAGGAGTCTTGCTCCTGCCCAGCTCTTCTGAAACCACTCGAGCAGTGTGTCCACGAATTCCTTGGGCTTCTCCTCCGCAATCCAGTGTCCTGCTCCAGGTATAGCCACGAATTCGGCATCATTGTAGAACTCCTTCGCCATATTCGTTGCCATTTCCTCATTAGCAAAACTTTGCCCGCCCCACAGGGCAAGTGACCTGACCTGGCACTTTCCATGCTCTTTTATTCGCTTGACATTGTCCTCGCCGTCTTTCTCGAAGCATCTGTAAACATTCAAGCCTGCACGCATGGCGCCTGGCTGCGCGTAAGCTGTGACGTAGACATCCAAATCGTGGGAGCTGATGGCATCGGGGTTCTGTGCGAGGCGGTCGAAGAAGTGTTTCAGGTAAATTCGCTCGCGCCCTTGGATCAGGGCTTCGGGGAGGTCGGGAACGGAGTGGAAGGTGAAGTGCCAGACTTGCATGGAACTCTTTGTGCTGTGGTATGCTTTAGTGCCTGGCAGCGGGTTCTCACCCTGTGCTATGCTGGCCACGTTGTCCGGAAATTGAGCAGCGTAGGAATGCGCAATCATGCCGCCTGATGGCTTCTGTCAGCATGTCTGACCAGGTTGCAAATGCTTCTCTGCCTACCGATATCATGTCCCACCAAATGCAGCTTGTCCTTGACTCCCAAGTGCGTGACGAGGTTGTGCAGATCCTTCGCCATGACTTCCTTCGTGTACCCATTCCACGGCTTGCTGCTGCTTCCTGCTCCTCTGTAGTCTGGCGCGATGACATGGTAGCCAGCGTCTGCCAGAGGCGTAATCACTCTTCGGAACTGATAGGACGTCTGTGGAAATCCATGGATGAGCAGAACCGTCCCCTTCGCTGCTCCCCCTCAGGCGGAGGACACACGATAGTGTGCAGGTAGATGCCGTCTTCGAGCGATGGAGAAGCGGGCTCGTTGTCCCCGACCCGGACGCGTTCGTGGACCCATCGTGAGTCGTCGATCTTAAAGGCCGGCGTCACGCCAGCGCCTGCTGTAGTCATGATGCTCCTTGTGCGTACTGAGATTGTAGTATGAGATGTCTGTATTCCGCTTACCTTTCCTGCTTCAACAAGAGCTCTTATGGTGGGACGAACACGATGACGCTCGTGACGCTCGAGATGCATATGAAGCCAGTGTGACGCTCGAAGCGCATCATGATGGGCAACTACGCCCACCTGGCTTTGAAGTCAGCTTTCCTCATCGACATCGTACTCTCTTGGCCGTAGTTGGTAGCACGGTCAACGTGGTGTAGATGTTGCAAGTTGTGGGACAGAATCCACATCGAGCCCCGAAACTTGGAGTTGGAGAGCTCTGATCCTTGGCAATCGACCATCAGCACCTTGTTGGCATGCTCAGCATACTCCGCAAATCACCCATACAAAAGCGTCACATGGTCATCGATGAACAAGTTGCAGCTGCAATGCATCCTGCAAAAGCCTACAACCCATTTACCAGGTTATCGAGCATCGCCAAAACCTTGGCTATACCGACATTGGCTGCTCAACTTCGGCCGCTAGTGGCAGAACGTCGATCTCAGTTGACAACCACAGCACTGACCATCATCACAACCACCAAAAACAGCCACGAAAAACAACCACGCTATGACAGATTTGTAAAGGGAGCGACAATTCGTTCTCAAATATCTATCCTCAAGCTGCATCCTCCTTGATGAAGTCCGCGCCTCGTTCCGCGATGGCATATACCAGACTCTGGATATTTGCCCGTGGGATAAGTGGAAACACGCTTGCATCGATCACTCTTAAGCCCTCGACTCCGTATACTCGAAATTTCTCATCTACAACGCCTCCCTGCTCTCGCGGCAGCATGGCAGCTGTTCCACAAGGATGATATTCACTCTGTAAGCTCTCACGAACCCAATCCTCCACATTTGCTTCATCGAGCTTGTGATATCCTGGTTGGTAAATCGTTCCGTTTCCTGCCAGTAGATCCGAAAGTGGCGTGGTCTGGACAACGCTCTGTAGGTGCAACGCAGCAGCAGCAAGGAGCTTGATATCCAGCGGATGAGATAGATATCTGGGGTCAATGGTCGGATACTCCGACGCATTCGCTGAATTGATGTGAACGCTACCGCGCGAGAACGGATGTTCAAGGACAGCTGTGATTGTCAAAAAGTTGCCTGGGACACTCGATGCGAATAGCTTGCTTGTGTCATTGACAAATTGAGGAGACATGCCGCCTGGAACCGCAAACTCTTGCATCACGGCTTCCTTGTGGATGTCGTCGCAGAGTATGGACTGCTGAGCAGTGCTTGGTCTGCACAGCTTCATTTGACTTGCGCTTCCACCATCGATCCTGGTACTCGAGCAGTACATGTTGACTGTCTGGTTCAGGTCAGCTCTGTCGTAGCCACCGATTTGTTCCAGTGAGAGCAATGCTGACATGGCGCTAGTTGTCGCAAGTGGTCCTTCGCGTCGATCGACGAAGTTCTGATATGCCTCGTCGAAAAGAGTCTCATTTGCGAAGTCGTCCAGTGTGAAGATGCCAGGTCGAACTTCGTACCCGAGGGGAACGTAGACGTGATCTTCCAGGCCCTCGCCAACGTTGTGGTTCTCTACGACCTGTTCGATATCGTATTTTTGCAGCACTTCAGGATCACCAATTCCCGACAGCTCCAGTAACTGAGGCGAACCAAAGGCACCGGCACTCAAAATCACTTCTTTCTTCGCAAAGACTTTGTGCGTCGTACCATTGATGTTGTAAATTGCGCCCACTGCACGATGTGTCCCTTCATCTTGGTCAAACAGTATACGCTGAACGTGCGCACCAGTCATGGCTTTGAAGTTTTGTCGCTTCGAAGCATCTTGCAAATATGTGGTAGCAGCATAGCTACGACTTCTCGAC
Source organism: Cercospora nicotianae (assembly GCA_029490675.1). Taxonomy (NCBI): domain Eukaryota; kingdom Fungi; phylum Ascomycota; class Dothideomycetes; order Mycosphaerellales; family Mycosphaerellaceae; genus Cercospora; species Cercospora nicotianae. The sequence goes on along the minus strand of JANQAT010000007.1, from coordinate 2,518,898 downwards.
TCCGGATCCATGTTGAGCATATTCGTATAACCGCCGAGCGCGAGTCCATCTCGCGGATCTCCATCTACCGCAAGACCTAAAGTCCCGTAGGTCCTTGGCCATGCTTCGTCGAGTGGGAAGTAGATATCGGCAAAAGTGGTCAAGATGGGCCCTCCATCTCCATGCAGGCTTTGATCAGTATACGCAGTACGCAGCGCCTCTTCCGTCTGCGCGGAGGGCTTGATGGATGTCTCGGATTTGTTGAAGAATGGCTCAAGCACTTCCCAGCTCCAGTTCTTGTTCCCCAAAGATCCCCAATTGTTGATATCCTGCTGCGAGGCATGCGTCCACCAGAGGAAGTTGATAGCCGAAGAGCCCCCAAGCTGCTTACCGCGTGGATGGGCAATCACGTTATTTTTCACATGCTCCTGTGGAGTTGTGTGATAGTTCCAATCATATCTGTCGTCGCTGTACAGCGAGGTCAGGAGGTTCGGAGCCAAAACGTTCACGTCTTGAGATCGGTCCTCGCCTGCTTCGAGCACAACGACTGTTGTATTCGCATTTTCGCTGAGTCGAGCTGCTACTGTCAGGCCTGCGGTCCCTCCGCCGACCACAACATAGTCGTATTCATCGCGAGCGAGCGCTGTGAGGGCAATGCCAAGCAGCAAATGGTACACGACCATGATCAGTTGGGCGTGCGATTATGGACGGCGTGCTTGACGAGTGTGTATTGCCTTACAGAGGTAAGGTACATGCACCGTGAAAGACCTACTTTTCTATACGCACAGTCTGCTTCGCAACAATTCCGTCGCGATCTGCTTGGCCGCAGGTGGAGCCCAGTGATCTGCAAAGCTCGCCTCGGAATTTGCGCTCGACGCTGCAAGCAAAGTGCCCATTCGTAACATGGCGGGCCATCCTTACAGTTGAGAACGACGCCACCATTCTTCGTCAGCTTTTGGTAAGTCGTCGACAGAACGAGTGTGGACCGGAACCTGGGCTTTGGCGTTCGGATAAATTAGCACGGCAAGAGTGTGCCAGAGAAGGGCAAGGACACTTTGGCCAAGTGCCAAAAGTTCATGGGTTCCGGCTGCCACATGCACCTATGCAGCCTGTCTGAACCTGCCTCTTGCCATGATCGGATAGCATCGCGCTTTCTCATCTCCACGGCAGTCTTGCATCTATTACAGCATAGCATAGCATAGCATAATGGAGAGAAGCCCAGCAGAGTACCAGCGCGATGACTTTCTCGCCGGCATTCCCCGCCTCCCGAGGATGAGTTCTGTGTCTTTGGCACAGTATGTGTCCTGCTCAGCGTGGCGAACACAAGAACACTGGCCCTGACCTGACGACTCATAGGTCTACGCTCATCCAGAGCATGCAGATGCTCTCGAGGCTGTATACGGAGAAACCACACGCGTCTCAGCTTCAGAGCCTGGAATTCTGTACTATTGCTTGGCCAGAGACCAGGACGACCGCAACGTGTTCCACTTCTTTGAGCGCTATACTGGACGCAAAGCTTTTGAAGAGCATAACAACACGCCCACTGTGAGGAAGCTGCTGGCTGATGGCCTCATCAAAGGCGTGAAAGCGAAATTCGTCAAAGCTATCCAGCCGGCTGAGAGTGGTTCGAAATGAGAGCTGCTTGCAATCGATCAGGCCTGCAAGCCAGACGCTTCCACGCAAGCCGACGAAACTGATCACTTTAGCAAGCAACGACCCAGACTGGCGAGACAGGACGTGGAACCATGAGGCATTTCACCATATTGATGTAGACAATTCTAGCGCCTCAACGACTTCCTCATGGTGTCGTAGCTTCACGCGCCCACAAATCTTTCTTCAATGGGCCACAAAGAAAACCTCGACTCAACAGGAGCATAACCAAAGATTAGGCATATTTAATCTGCTGGATTGAGCTGGATGTCTAGGTGCGGCACTGAATGTGGACAAGCCATGTATCCCCGGACTGCTTGAAAGGCGGCATCGCATGTGCTCTCAAGACTGGAGTCGAATGAGGTCCCATCTTGGACCATCTGCTTGTCATATGCTATGCAAGATAGACCTTTCGTCCGAGCAATCGCCTCAAGGGTATACTGGTTGGACGCAGCGCAGCTGTTCCGCAGAGAACAATGGAGCTTGGCCGGGAGTGGAGAATGATCACGAAGTCGCACTACGCTATTGAGTGCTCAAAAACTTGGAACCAGAAAACCCAGCGATTCCAGCACTCGGTATCGTCTTTACGCCTTGGAATTGTCATCTGTCTTTGCATGAGAGAGTTCTCCGGAAAGCGCCGAGCAGTGATCACAGCAGGCTGGTCTGCAAAGAGAAGCCAATGTTGTGTGCGATCTCGCTATCCAGATCATATGAGGAATGGCTGCAGGATCGAAATGGGCATTGCGGATAGCCAATCGACAACCAAGAGGAAGAACCTAGCATGGCGCAGCTGTCTCATCTTTCATGTGTGGCATTGCAGCGTGATTGCGACACCATCAAATTCGCTGCTCTCTTGTATCTCTGGTCAGACTGTGGGCCTTGGGCGTCGAATGACAAAAGCGCGGCCGCTCGGCGCGGAGCCAAAGCGCCCAAGGAGTCGGCCATCAAACGGACGATAGCTGTGGCTCGTCCATCGTGAGCTTCAGCAGTATGTACTGGCTCTTTCCACGCCCACCACTGAATGCTTTGTGCCCTGTGTCTCGCTCTTTCTACGGCCTGAGCCTGTTCTGGCGCTGTTTACTGCAAGCCGCGCGCATTCCTGGGCTGTCCTGGTCGTTGTGCTTCAAACAAACTCGTTCGTTCGGGAGTCTGCGAGGGTTCGAGGGCGGCTTGCGGTCGCTATTCGTCGTCTCAGTCGTTGCGTGCACCGTTGTCGATCTCGGTCGGGCGATTTGTCGTTTACGGTGTCACTGTCATTGCATTGTTGGCGAGCCGGACGCGTTCGGGCGCACCCTCTCGTTGCAGTCGTATGTCGACCAAGACTGACACAAGCAACGGTGTGGCCAAATCTGGTGCCCCGAGAGCTCTTGCTCACGGGCGAAGAGGGCTCCGTCGATTTGAGAGTTGTCATCGCACCAGGAGTCCACATCCTTCTTCTCCCCGTCACCCTAGTCGAGAAGCTGGCATCTGCCTCAATCTCGCGATTCGAGCTTGATGATGATGAGCGTGTTGCGGAGCTGCTGCGTGCGTTGGTTGCTGTGAAGCCCTTCGTTCTGGGAAAGACATGGCTACAATGGCTATCGGAGTCTCTCGCGTTCCTGCATCGCTCAGTACCTGGCCTGCCGTAAGCCCTGGATTCCGGCACCCGATGTAATGTGTCAAGTCCTCGCCGTCGTTTGATCATCGCTCTACGTTCTTCTGTGTTGAATGTGCGGAAGAAGTCGATCGAAGGAGTCGCGGGCAGGGTCACTGCAAACGTATGCTCACCGTTGGGTCGCCCGTTCGGCCTCATTCTAGCGGCATCTATTTGTTGCCTCCGCCTCACTCTAGTAGCATCTATTTGGTGCATCCGGACCGTGCAACTGAATGGAGCATCAGACGGGCTGAAGTCAACAGTGGGCCTGGTGGTTGTCACTGCTGGTGTCGTTGTGGACCGCTGGTCCTGCTGGAGGCGGTGACAACCATGCAGCGCTGAGCAGTGACTTGAGAATTATGTTCGCCCGGTGCAAAATTATCATCAATGCTTGCCTCCATTCGTCACAGCACCTGCACGTCACATTGCTGGAGTCAATCGCGGTCAAAAGCCTTGGCGTTCTATTAACATCGGATACGATTGCATGGACGACCAGCAAAATGTTTCTCAGCACCACAAGCACTTCCTGTAGCTGGGCGTAAGGCAGACGCTGAAGCTCTTTGCCCTCAAAGGTGTTTTTAAGGCGTCTCTGCGCGATGTTGTGACGGCGTAGAAGCGAGTAGGCACTTCATGAAGCAAAAATACAAGCTACTGTCGGCGACAAACACCATCTGAGCAAGAATCGAACCTTGCACCACACAATAAAACAGCAAAAAAGTGATTTATCTGACGGATCAGATATTGCTCAGCAGACTCAACATGCTGGCATGTCTGTTCGATGTTAGCATAGTCCATACCTGGAGTGTCTTGCAATTCAGACGCGCCGGAATGAATTGCTCAACTCCGACCAACCAGATAAGGGGGCGAGTCCCTATCTGATTGGTGATAGAAGGTCAACTTTGATCCCTTATAATGCCTGAAATGAGCAGGGCCGAGATTCGGGAGATGGCAATAAGCGGCAAGTTCGTATGTGTGCTCACAGCGAGCTCGGGATCGATCTCTACAGCACGATGAACATCTGCGCCCGTTGATGGCACCACCATGCACATTATGAGCAGGCACGCACAGCAGAAGCAATCACACGCTGGCCAGAATCACCGTAACATCTATCCAATTCTCTGTTGTAAGACTTCTGGGCAGTGCATTTGAGCATGAAGCTTGCCGCGCGAAGGATGTCCATACCGCAACGGAGAGCTCGCAAGACTGATAGAGATGCAACAGAGCTTGGGTATCACTGAGCATCAGAGTCCGTCAACTCCTCGTTTTTCCTTTGCCATTTACCGCCGTCAACACAGCTGGTGCGCCCGACTAAGCCTTCAGAACAAGCGACAAAGACGCGCGCACACGAATCGCCTCTTGACGGCGCAGAGACGACCCACAACCTTCTCCACTAGAAACGCAACCGATCCAAAGCCCTCCTCACCCGTTCCAGATAGCTCTACTTCACGGCATCGTTCAGCGGCCATGAAAGAACAACCAGCCGCCGCGATACGAACGCCTCGATCTGTGGGACACAGCTGCAAAAGAACAACATGGCACCCCGAGCGCTCACAATTCTGGAAAAGTTGATGGCAATCGCATGCTACAAGATTGGTATCGAAGCCAACAAGAAGATATGGCACCTGCGCTCTCCGACAAGACCGGCGCCGCCGCGCGCTCAGTCATGACGATCGAAACATGTTACGCCTGCGCAAGGAGGAAGAAGGACAGCGGCGACGAAAGACATGAATAATGGCTCAACATCAAGGGGGACATCACATGCGTAGGAATCGGTGCAGGCATATTGGACTCCATACGAATTCGGTCACGACCGGCGCGCAGGATACGGAAACATAATTGCAGCAACGCACCTGATAGGCAGAGTCACTAGCTGGACTTGGGTGTTGTCTGTCCTGTTCTGCGTCGAGCACACAGACGAGACCAATCTGAATGGCAGCCGATAGCACGGGCTGATATGGGCAGCTTCATGTGCAGAGACTTGAGCAATACCACCGTATATGGCAGAAGAATGTTTGGTCACCAAACGGGGCCATTGGAAGTTTAGCAGTTGAGCAGACCTCGGATACGGTTCAGAAAGACTATTCGAGCAAATTTGGAGAGGCAGTAATGCAATTGTGCATGGAAGGTCACACCGCTGCCCATACCAATAAGCTAGCCAACATGTCCGCGACCTGGACAACGTATCCTTCAATGTCTTCACGTGCTGAGTGGAAGCCATGTTGTCCTTCATTCTGTGCCATCCGTTCCCTTTGCGGCCGCAGAAGCCTCCACTCTTCTTCACATCTATGCCAGCGTGTTTCCATCCACTGCAATACCCTTTTCCTGTGCCGCTCGATGCCAATCGTCTCCCAGTCTCCAGAAGTAGGTGCGCCAGCCAACCCTTCAGGTTCAGGAAAGTGCTTTGCAGCGGACTATGCTTGAAGTGCGTCGAAACGTGGTGGGCAAAGATCTCGCCCAGCGGACGGGCATCACCGGCAATCAAATCGCTACGACGACTGACTAGCGCTGGTAGCATTTGTGGTAGCGTCGACAGCATTCGCGGTAGCGTCGACGGAGGCGGCGAAGTTGCTGGTCGGCATGGGTGCAGGACTTATTTCCTTACTGTTATTTGCTTCTCGGCGTATCAGTGAACGAGTACCACGTCCTTCCTGACCTTGCTGCGTCTCACAAGCAGCGACCGGGAAATCTGGTGGTGGTGAACATTGTTGTCTCGGCGGTGAGAAGCAATGTCAGCAAACGTGCATGAAGGCAGCAGATGGAAAATCGCGTAGCATCCAGTACCGTACCGAACACGTTGGTTCGCTGTCTTTGCGTGACGCGGCAGGGGCCCTGTGAATGCACAAGGGAGAGGACGAAGACGGCACAAGCTCAAGCTGAATCGGGCAATCGCTCTCGGGGCATACACACGCGGAATCCATGGTCAGGCAGGCACAGGCGCGTCTACGGCTCAGCAAAGGGAGAGCACGATGTTGAGGGACACACATGTAAACAAGAAGCGACGATGAAATGACAGATGAGTACAGAAGTTGTAGACGTGTGAAGGCCTCCAAGTCACTGTTTGCATTCAACAGCGCAACTGATGGCCCTCCTCTTTCTCTCGATCATGACCCGCCAGGCCACATCGTCGGCTTTGAAAAACTGTAGGTCTCCGCCAGGGGCCCCACCTTTACCATGCGATCGCCTGCAGCGACGTCTAGGTAGATAGGCTGTGGGACCCCCGCCGGTGTCACGAGGTCGGTCACTGCCGGTGTCGAACCTCCAGCTGGCCGGTGAAACGACAGTCTTGGCTGGTCCTTCGTGCCCGTGAGAGCCTGGACAAAGGTCTCGACAGCGACCAGGACAGTGCTGTTGACCGGGTTGGAGATGATGAGGTGCTTGCCATCACCATGCCCGACTGATGCTCTGTGAGTGAGGCAAGTTAGCGAAACGACGCGAAGTTGGCGGCAGCGAAGGAAGGAAGCGACAGCGAAGGGGAAGTGAGTACTCACAATAACATCAACAGCCAGGTGCCGTCACTGCTCTTGTTCTTGTCGAAGCGCCCAAGGCATGACGATCTCGGCGCGCTTTGGCTGGAAGTGCCTGCGGGTGGAGGAAAGGAATGAGAAAAGTTGAGCGAGAGGAGGGGGATTTTATAGGCACCTGCGCTAGTGCGGCCAAGCCTGAGATCAATGCCGTTCGGCCAATGAAAAATTTGGCTGCATTGATGCGATTCTGGTGCCACAGCTTGCCGAGTGCCGGTAGCACAATCAGCGTGCCCTGAGCGGACTTTCGGGGCCAGCAACATCAGTCGGCTTTGGGGAAACGACGTCCTTGCACGATGCTCGCCGTTGCGCGATGTCCTATCTTTTCTGAGCTGATCTACTAGCCGGGAGCCACTGCAGGACTTCAATGAGCTTGCGTCAGTGATCATGAGTAGTGTTCCAGGAGTGATTCGTGTGGGTCTGTGGTTTACGCTGCCTATAGTATTTCCACTGAGCTCTTCCCTCGAGAACAAACGCACTGCTCCGGTGGCATCTGTCTCCTGGACCGCTTTGGCATATAAAGCAGGGCTCAGCAGGCCTTCAATGTTGAACCATGAACATGCATCGTCAATCTTGCGTGCAATTCTGCGATTTTGCTCTCTCGACCCGGGCTCTGCGGTATCTGTGACAGAGTCAGATACATGTGTGATCGCAAGGGGCTGAGCACTACTATGTTCCACGATATCTCAATCTAGTCGAGCCATACACGGAAACTATTGGACAAAAGGGAGCAACTTTCAAGGACGTATTACAACAACAATTTTGCTCCAAGCTTGTCACAGATTGGCGGTTTAGTTCTCTCTTGTTTTAGCTAGAATGTGACATGAGGTATTTGAAATTCTTTGTCCAGGTAAACCTCAAGATGTGAAATTTGTCAAATCACGACACTTTCCGTCAATGCCTTTGGAGTCTGCCCAAGGCCTTCGGAAATAGGGTGATCTCTTGTATATCCAGCTTACATACTGCTAGAGATCTGGCTGACCACGCTTTAAATTGTTCAGTAAGTTCTGTTGTGAAATGCTGCCACAACAGCGCCTTGTAGCTATTGAACTTGCAGAAGCCACCATTTCCAAATTTCCTCCTCAGATGGACCTTTGCCGGACCGATCGCCAATCTGCGCGGTATTCTGAGCAGTCCAGCGAGCTTTGATGAGTAGATCGAAGTGTCAGTCGTGATGTAGTTCTTCGCTCGGCCCACGTAGCGAGGCGAAAGAGCACAAGGACCGGACTTGCTAAAATGAAATCTTATCTAGCTAAAATGAAATCTGCCCCACTTAAATGCTATCAGCTCACCAAAGACTCCAAGGACTCTACACTGTATTACCTCCCCCAACCCTCTATTTCTGGAGCAAGGAGCGACGTACGCGCGCAGACGGCTTGCCGTCGATGCGTCGCGCGTACTCGAGCGGGCCGCCAGGCCAAAATTCGAGCAGGAAAAGGAGATACAAAATCTGGTCAAATTCCTTAGTAATCTTGGGTGACAGCAGATTTCACTTTAGCCAGATAGGATTTCATTTTAGCAAAACCGCACAAGGACTGAAGAGGTGTGGTTGCGGCAAAGCCAAGACCCATGGCGGCCACAACCGCATGCTTTGTCTTGACTTCACTCGCCTGTGGCCTCACCCAGCCCTGCGACGAGCTCACCACCGCCCCGATGCTCCCTCCACCTTGCAGACATGCTGGAGAAGGTCTCCTCCTCGCCCTCATCCTCCGCCGCGTTAGCATTTGGCCATGATCCGATGAAGTTCCACCGCCAGCACCCACCGACCCAGCCATAGCTCCGCCAGCCTTCCACCACCACCGACACGTCTAGCATGCCGCGACTACGCTGCCAGCATGGTAAGCATCGCCATTACACGGTCTCGGTCCTGCGTGGTCCGCTTGTGCGCCATTCTGTCGACGGGTGGCGGCGAGTCGGCAATGGAGCGCACCCTCCGACCTCGTGTCATGAGGATGTGCGAGAAGGCCTAGAGCTGCACAGCACCCCGGTCGTCTGCGCGAATCGGTATAGATGTGAGTTTTCCAGAGTTGCATCGTTGCAGGCGATAAGAGACGGCTCTGAGGATGCCGCAGTTCGGGCAGACGGCGGCGTTTCCTACACAAGCATGGCTTATTACTGGCACCTTCGCCTTCGCCTTACGAGACGGTAGTGGTCAAGCAACTCTGTAATGCAAGCCGCAAGAGGGTTGCCTCTGTGCTGTTTTCGTCGTGGTCCCAAGATCTCTGGTAGACACGTACCAGTCGACAATCCCTCCGAGGCCGGGCTGCGGGTGGCAACACGGCAAGGTCAGGGCGATGAACAGTAGACGTCAAGGTACCGCCGATCCGCCTTTCCAGCGACAATGCACTTCCGAGCCAAGTACCAGCGCCATGCTCGGTCTGGACAGCAAAGGCGGGGACATGGCAGATCCGGAAGCCAGTATCCTTGTGTACAGGATCACTCGACAGCGGAAAGCGAGCAGGATGGTATACGGGCGGCTTGCTCAGGCATCTTGCTCCCCATACACTCTGCTTCTGTCAGCGTATGGCTACCTCCTCATCAAGCTCTTCTCTCTTCGCACACAGCCGCTTCGGAAGCGATGCCAGCAGAAGCTGAAGACTAGATGAGTATCGCTCTCTGTTCTGGATTGTCATTTTGACATTCTGCCGCTGCTGAAGCGATGCCACCTCAACCTGACGATAGGACGAGGATCGTCCCTTTGTCTTCTTGTTGTACTCACAGCACGAGCTGAAGTAGGAAGGCTGGCCTTGAGCCTCTGCTATGCATTCATGCCGCGCCAGCCGCGATGCCAGCGTCGTGCTGAAGATCTACTGCTGCGTAAGCTCGTCCTTCTCTTTTTCGATTCACACAAGGTCCGAACTCGCGCGTTGCTGCAGGTCGCAATGAAGCTGGATCTTGCTGTTCATGGCGTTGATGTATGGTCCGCCCATGGTTTCCGTTTGCTTCTTCTCATTTCATTCTGCGAAACGACTTGGACAGCAGGTACTGTTTGTGTTCTAGAGGTCGCAAGCCTTTATGGGTAGTGTTGATCTTGCTTGAAGTGAATCTTTTATAAAATCGAGCGAAGAAAAGAAAAAGGAGGGAATGCAGAGAACATAGGGTGTGCTGAGCAAAGAAAGGTAAGTACAAACCCGCAATCTTGGCAGGACGATGCTGATATCATCATGAGACGGGGTTCAAAGGTCAGGTCTTGATCGGTGCATATGGAGCTTGCTGGCCTGCATGCGGTGTACCGATGTCAATCCCAGAATCCTCGACGATCCTCCATGGCGCTGTCAACCCCACTATTGCTCAAAGGTCGATGAAGAAGACCGGTCATGGTCCGGCGAGCCAGCTGATCTGGTACCTAGTCGTGAGAACGGTTCATGCAGTAAGATGGCAGAGTCTGGTGCAGAAGAAGGGTGCCCTGCTTGATGAAGCTCCGGCAAGAGCGACAATGCAGAGCGGCGATCTTCCTTGGATAATCGGCTGTGGTGATGGCTGGTGACGGTCCGTTCAGGAGGGTCTGGAAATTCTTGGTCGCGCAGCATTGGCTGTTGCTGAGGATCGGGTCGTATAGGCAGTCGAGGCGAGGAGTTTTCTCCTTTTATGGGCTTGAGTTGGAAGTCCACGGCAATCGCGGGAACAGCCCCGACGCTGGTAACGGAGCGACTGTTGACAATGCTGGTAACTTCCCAACTTGGAAGCCTGGTAGACTGAGCTGGGGCGAGAATGAGAATGCTGCTTTCCATGGCTGTTTGCAATCGCTGCTCGTGGGCATGATGGAGCATGTGACTGGCTTGCCCAAGTTGAGAAGCAATTCGCTTGTCGACTCGCAGCGACGACGACTTCGCCCGCAGCCGTTGGTGGATAGTGTTCTTCTGGCGGTGGGTCTCGTCACTCAGCGCCGTCACCCAACACCCCGCAAGATGACCTCCGATCGACGCCAGGACGTTCGCCTGCGGTATGAGGGCTGAGGTGTCGGCTGTCGGTGGTCTGGCCAGCACCAGCGTCCTCGCCTACTTGCACAGGGTGGTAACCACCCTTGCAGTAGTCTTCGGAATCCCCGTCCAGCGCCAGTGTCCCCGCCTACTTGCACAGGGTGGTAGCCACCCTTGCAGTAGTCTTCGGAGTCCTCGTCCAGCAGCGCCCTCAACAAGCTCCATCTCTTCCTTGACGAAAACCTCGTCCAGGGATCCATCCATGGTTGCACTGTTTATGGGCGCAGCGACGGAGGCGTGTGATGCCCTGCTCGGGCGGCGAAGGGTTCTGTTGAAGCTGTGGGCTCTGCGCTGGCATTAGCAAGTGCTGCATGTTGTAGTGGGCGTACAGACCACTGAAGAAACGGGCGTCTCCTCCGCTGATCGAGGCAGCCAATGGCCCTGGAGGCACATACAATCGTCCTTGGTCTAGCCGTCCGCCAGCCGGCCAGCCAGCTTGTGCGTTGCGTGGCCGTGATCCCATGGTAGATCGGTGTTGTGGGTGTGGGACAGGTGAGAAAGGCGGCACGTCTGGAGATGGAAGAGCAGAGGAGGAGGACGGGAAGCAGAAGAAGGTTGAATGACGACCTAGCAACGGCAGACGGGCTTGCCCCAAAGCAGAACGCAGAACGCGTCCAGCTGCGGCAGGTCATGTCCAGCAGTCTCTGTCTCGTGTCCAGTGGCTATCGTCTCCCATGAGACTGCTCTTGCTGTTGCTGGGCAGTCGATGGCAAGGCTTTCATGATGTTGGGAAAGGGACAAAGCGTAGAAGTGCAAGAGAGTTCCTCGATGGTCCCATTGCTGGAGCACACGAGAAAGAGCTAGCACCAGTTGCGAGCATGTCAAGTGGAGCGAAAGGGCAGCTGCTGGCTTGCAAACAGCTCCGCAGGGATCGAATTCAGCTGCTTTGTCCAGATCACCTTTCGATCCATTAACATCAACACAACTCGAGTATTATCACACGATCCGAACTGGATGCTACTAACAATGATCTCCCTACTGTTTTGAATACGATACACTACTTACCAGCAAGGAGATCGCCGGCCAGCACTCGCCGCTGCTGCACAAAGCTGGTGACAAGGCAGCCTGTCTTGAAGCGCGACACTGACGGCTCGATAGACATGGCAAAGGGACAAGCGCCTATCCACGCTCTTCAACCCCTTGACCTTTCAAGGTAGCATTCGTTGGCCAAACACACGACAGCCTCAGCAGCATTCCCCCTCTCCATTTCCATACCTCACCAACGAATCGAATCGGCGTGGCTTCTCAAACGTGCGAGTCGACTCTTGCCCGACGAAGTTCCTTGATAAGTTCAGAACTCTGAGCGGGTTTGGAGAGTACGATGCAGTATCAGTTGATGGCCTCAGAGATATGTGGATGGACGAGATGAGAGGCGTCGGACACCCCATTGCCTGCACAACGCTTCGACAAGGCTGCTGTTGCACACCCACGGTCTTAGGCGATGACCGCTCATGATGAGCTCGCGTTACTTCCGATCCTTCACTGCGTCCGCTCCAGCATCACGTATCAACGAATGTTTGCTTAGTGGTCGACACAATATTGGCCGGTGCAAGCCTCATCAACAGGGAAGAAGGAATATACTACTGGACTTCACGAACAGCGACCTCGTTCCCACATTCGCGAAGCCGGTCGATGCTCGTGAGCCGAAGCTCCAATTGTTCACCGACTTCCACTGCCATCGATGATCCAGGAAATCGTTTGCGTCGTGATACTTGCATCAATGAGCAGAATCTCAAATTGTACATCGGGTTACACTTTGGTCGAGGCAACGAGGCAGGATCGATGCAATGGCCGCACTGTTGCATTGATACAAGAGCGTTCAGCAGCTAGGAGCACAGCAGACAGGAGCAAAAGCAAGGGGCAGCGCCCCGGGGCATTGAGACATACGCAGAATGCAGGCCAGTTGCGGACAGTAAAATGGAGACTCGCGAAAACGACAATCGAGGTTGCTCTTTCGCCGCGACTGCGACTATGCGACTATCTCGCTTCGCAACACAGCGTACCTTGAACACACCGCGCACGTGAGAGACACGAAGAGAGAGGCGAAGTGCTCAGGTTCACGGGCCCAGCACCCCGTGTCGGTCGTGGTTTCCGTTTTGCTCTTCGGCGGGAGGCAGGCTAGTATGACCTGTAAGGTAGTCATTGATACTGGCATTGAGAATCGAGGCTACTTGGCTTCAGACGTGTGACCTCAGTATGCACAGGCATGTGAGCCCACGAATATTGCTATGCTATTTGGATCTTGCTATCTCGTAGAAACAATAATTGAGCAAAGGCCCTTGTCACTTTCAGCTTCAAGCATGATAGCACGATTCTCCTGTGACATCCGATCAAACGAAGCTGTGGCAGATGCCTACTTGTGCTGTACCTAGTGACTGTTTTTGCACACAGAAGCCTTCCGCATGTGAAGGGTGACACTGACGCCAGACCACTTGGGGTTTCTCGATGAATCGAGACTGCTGCATGGCCTTCTGGTCTATGCTGAAACATGCATTGTTATGCTTGCAAGCGCTTTCGCCCGTACTCGATGCGTGCGCTAGGTGTGCCGATTAGCCGGGTGAGGTACTTTGGGGTGATGTGCTGGAGTATGCAGACCATGCTAACCAGGAATGGATGGAGGGAGGAGAAAAGTGCAAGGGTCCGGCCCGAGGTGAATGGTCTGCGGTCACGTGAGGTGGAGTTTTGAAAAACGCGGAATTCGCTCTTTACAACGGCCGACGACCACGGTGCCAAATACTCAACACCGACCGACTCGAGAGCGTCGGGAGCGAGCCATGGCGTCGACACCACAACAGCAGATCGATCCTGCGCTGTCGGGCCCTTCCACCAACTCGCCGTCCAACGCTGCACCACCGCCTCCGCTGCGATACGAACACGCTCCACCACCACTTCCGCCGCAGCCATTCGCGCAACATCCGCCCAATTCCAACGTCGGCCAGTACCCAGCGCCGAACACGTCGAACCCGTACTACAGCAGCTATCCCCCGCCGCAGCCTCCGACGCCGCACCAGGCGAGCACCGCCGCCCCCAGCGTTGCCAGCGCGAGCAATCAGGCGAGTCCCCAGGCCGCGACGCCTCAGTATCAGCAACTCGCGCAGGACAGCATCGACAACAGCCAGCTCGACGACCCCAACGATGCCGCGCATCCAGACGATCCGAAGCGCCCGCGCGCCTGTGAAGCGTGTCGCGGGCTGAAGGTGCGATGCGATCAGGACCCCAATCATCCAGAGCTGCCATGTCGAAGATGCGCCAAGGCAGGCCGACAATGCATCATCACCGCGCCCAGTCGCAAGCGGCAGAAGAAAGCGGACAGCCGCGTGGCGGAGCTGGAGAAGAAGTTGGACCATCTGACTGCAGTTCTGCAGCAGCAACAGCAGGGCGGCGCGATTCCGTACAGTCCGCAGTATGGGCACGCTCCTACGGCCGACATGCAAGGACGAGCTTACGCCCAGGCTGCGCAGCAACTCCAGCAGTATGGCCAGCCGCCGGAGCAGCCGCACGATCAGTCGCCCATGCAGCCACCTGCCAAGCGTAGACGGACGGATGACAATGCTATGCAGTCTTCCCACTTGCAAGCTCCAGCTTCGTCTGCTGAATTCGATGTACGGAGTCATAGCGAGCAGGACCTGTCGAATCGGCTGCGAGAGCACAATCGCACCTTCGATGGCGCTGCAGAAGCTGCCATGCCACCGTCGCACAACAGTCCGTCCCGGGAGTTCCTGAACAAGATCGATAGTCTCGTCAGTCCGCCTCTGGGTGTTCAGATCTTCAATCGCTATGTGGAAAAGCTCACTCCGCACATGCCCGCTGTCGTATTTCCTCCAGGGACACAAGCAGAGCAGATCTGGAAGGAGAAGCCCATTTTGTACGCGGCAATCTTGTCTGCAGCTTCGTATGGTATCCTGCATCCAGAAGCGTCCAACGAGCTCGCTCACGAAGCGATCAAGGAAATCGCGAACCTTGTCGTTGTCAATGGCGCCAAATCGATCGAGCTCATCCAGGCAGTGCAAGTTCTTGCGCTGTGGTACAAGCCTCCGGAGCATACGCAGTCTACCAACTTCTACCAGATCATCCACATGGCGGCTATAATGTGCATCGACCTGGGCCTGTGTCGACGCCACACTCCGATGAAGTCCAGACGAGGCCCAGGTGGTCCTCTGCCTGAGTACACTCCTGGGCCACCTGCCTACCATTCCGTTCCGACGGACAGCCTCGAAGCTAGAAGAGCATACTTGGGCTGTTACTACCTCTGCGCGAGTGCCGCAATGGTGCTGCGCCGGCCCACGCTTGTGCACTGGACGAGGTACATGGAAGAATGTGTTGAAATCTTGGAGACGAGCCCAGAAGCATTGCCGTCGGACAAGCTGTTCTGTGAGCACATCAAAATTCAGCACATTTGCGAGAACGTCAGCGTACAGTTCTCAATGGACGACAACGGCGCCAGCGTCAGCATAACCGATCCCAAGGTTTCGTACGCGTTGAATGTCATGGAGAACGAGATCAAGGACTGGAGCTCGAAGATTCCGTCGGAGCTGAAGAGCCACCCGCACTTGAAGCTGTTTGAGCACGTGGCAAATCTGTACCTCCACGAGATCGCCCTCCACTTCAATCACAATGTGGAGGACTTTCGCATGCCTTTCACAGAAGAGTCGCTCAAGTCTGTCAACAGCACCTCTGAGAAGCTATCGCAGAACCAGATCTCCGCGCTCGAGGCGTGCCGCCATTCTGCCCACGGCATACTCGACTGCATGTTGGCATTTGACGCGGAAACTGTCAAGACAATGCCGACGCTCATCTTTTTCGTGCGCACCACCTACGCAATAGTGATCTTGATCAAGATGCACGTTGCTGTTACGACACCCGGAAGCGAAATCGCGAAAGTGATGACGGCGGAGGACATCGACGTCGACCGGCGACTTGACGGAATTATCAGCATCTACACCAATGTTTCCACTGAGCAAGATTTCCAACCTCATCCCAAAGTTGTCTTGATCCTCAACGTTTTACGAGAGTGGTTCACGAAGCACAAGGAGAACGTTGCCGCGCAGGCGCGAGGCGAGGCACCTCCGAACCCGATGCAACAGCAGCTGGGCAACCATAACGGGCAGACTCCACTGCATCTCCTTGCACAAACTGCGTCCGATGTCAAGCAGGAGCAGACGAGTCAGCAACCACCGAATAATGGCTGGTCTGTGAACGCGCCATACCCTAGCGATTACTCGGGCCAGTCGCAAGCTCAGTATCCCGTCCAGCAACAGAATGCGGGCAATGGCTACCCTGCCGGTAGCATGGCATCTTATGGAGCAGGCAATGGCAGTTCAGATTTCGATCCCGGCAACCCCTGGCTCTGGGGCTCAAATTTCCAACAAGCGATGGATTTGAGTCTTGCAGATATGACCGGGGTCACCGGTGGAGGTATGGACGGGTTGTTCTTTGGGACCGGTCTGGCGCCTTTCGACATGGTTGGTGAGGCGGCGCAGATGCAGTAGAGACGAGACGTAGTGGGAGTGCACTACAGATCGAATGAAGGCATGCGCTGAATGAGTCGCGTGGTGTGATGAATTTCGATGCGAAATGACGGCGCAAACGTAGACTGTCACGTCTCGAGCGTCCACGTTCTTCAGGTTGCTCGGTACTAGAGAATAGACAGACATTGATAACACGGCAGCTCGCATCATGCCAAATACAAGGCAGCGCGCAGAGCCATTTGGACTCCTTTTCCTCTCATTTCACCTCTTCATCGTCTCGAAGTCGTCCCATTCACGCAACCCAAAGCAGGTAAGGTATCCTCAAAGGCAGAGCAGGTGACTGCGAAGAAGCGTCGAGATGTATCAACCGAAGATGAAGTCATCAACGTGTACACATTCAAATATATATTGTGCATATTCCTTACAAGGAAACTGTGTACCTTTTCTCTTTGCTCTCTACTGTCTGCTAATGTCCATCATTCAAACTATCCACGTTTTACGTGTTACGGAAGCCATAAGTGAAGCCGTTGAACCACCTTCTCAAAAGAGCAAGAACACCGCCAACGCCCGTCGCTATACCAGAAACAATTCCTTTGACCATGCAAGCATAAGACCATCAAAGCGTCGTCGTCGTCGCATCGCCTTCATTCATCCCGTCATCGTCATCACTTTCCCCTTCCCACCTCTTCTTCATCACCGGCATCAACTGATCACCCATCCTTGTAAAACTTCTTGAAAACCAAATGCAACAACAAATTCACCGCCAATTTTGCGGCACCCCCTTGAGCCTCTTCGAAAGCTTTGATCGTCGCCAGACCATCGTATTGCGCCTGCAAGAGCTCGTCCAAAGACAGAATCGCACTCGCACCGGGCAACATCATGCTGCCGGAACTAGCCTCCAAATGGAACACGCCAACTTCGTCAGAACTGATGACAATGTCCAGATTGCCCCATTGCTCCTGTGGGTATTGCGCCCATGTGAGCAAGACGCCTTTGTCAGCCAGCTGGCGCGCAGAATACTTGTACGAGCCGAACTTGGGCTGGCGACCCGCGCGTTCGAGTTCGCGCTCGTGCGACCATTGTTTGGTGAAAGGCATGACGAATTTGTGCTTGGTGCCCTTCTTGTTGGCAAGCGTATGGAGGCATTGTTCAATGTAGTCGTTGTACGATTTGAGCTGGTCTTCGAGGAATTGAGCTTTGGCATCGAGCTGTTGGATCGTGGCACGCGTAGACTCGGTCTCTCGTTGACGTTCGACACGCCGGCGGTGCTTTTGACGGATGTCGGCGGCGAGGGCGTTGAGGATTTCTTGGTAGTTGTTGTGTCTTGATACGCGAAACTGTGGTGGGACATGTGGCTGTTCGAGCTGCATGATGTTCTCAAGAGCAGTAGCCTTGAGCTCAGCATAGGTCATGCCTTGGAGATCGATGAGGTCTCTTCGGTCTTCTGAGAATGTGGACTGTGCTTCACTGTAGACTGACAGCGCCCGATTCGAGCGCATTGATGCCCGAGGGTCGAACTGAGATGGCGATCGCTTGTGGCCGGGTCGATGATTCCGTTGTTCCTTCTCGGCGAGCTCTTCCTGGACGAGCGAGATCCATCGATCAGCATCTTCATGGGTGATGGGCCGCAGAAGAATCTCCATCAGGTTCGATCCCGACTGCACGCGGATGATGTACAGCACCAGTCGTTTTGTAGCTGTGAACAGCTGCCGCGACTCTGCGCTTGGGTCATCTTGGACAGTGAAGCGTGACTTGAGCGTCAAGGTAATTTCACCACCGTTAGTGGCACCACCTAGATCAGTCTCGTTACTTTTCGCTGTGCCTAGATCCGTCAGAAGTTCCCTGATAGGGTCGCCTCTGTCAGGCGCCACGGCAGAGATGTTGTCTGAGATCAAACTGTGCAGAGCGAACATGTCCATGAGTTTGATGTAGAGCACCGGCTTCGTCATGGAATACAGGTCGGAGAACTGGTCCGCATGGTACTGTTCCTCTGGCGAAGAGATGTCAAACATGTGCTGCAGGCATTCTGACCACCGGTCGAGACTTTCGCCGATCCAGTTGTTGAGTGGCTGTAGATAAAGGTTCTCGACACCGAAGAGGCGACCAGAATTGCAGACCTGGCTCAGAACTGTCACCACTTGTGCCAAATTGCGCTTGTGTACGGGACTGAGACCACGGTCCACAACTCCCCACATCTCTGGCTCTCTCAGCGCTGGTAGAAGGTATGTCTTCCACAACCACGATCCCACGAGCATTGCCAATCCAGCTGGGTCTTCTCGGGGAAATTGCGCGCAGAGAGCACGGTGCTGCTCTGCAACCAGATATCGAAGACCGTAC
The DNA here is from genome assembly GCA_029490675.1 of Cercospora nicotianae. NCBI lineage: Eukaryota > Fungi > Ascomycota > Dothideomycetes > Mycosphaerellales > Mycosphaerellaceae > Cercospora > Cercospora nicotianae. The sequence continues at coordinate 2,500,330 of JANQAT010000007.1, read as the reverse complement.
GGCATGCGATGCAGAGACTCTTCTAGCGACAAGAAGAAGCCGTCGCCCAGATCTCGCAAGTCTTCCAAGTGCTCAACATATCTCGGTCTCACATCTTCCTGCCTGATGACAACTTCTCGCGGAATGTCGCGTGGGCGCTGAGAGGGTATGCCAGTTTGTAGCTCCTCGTTATTCAAGATTGCTCGATAAATTTGCAGCGGGTCACTCTCCAGGTCAAGGTGGTCCTGGCCACAAATGCCGTCCTTCACCATGCCGCCAAGAAGCGTCTTGAGGTAGGTCCGCTCGCGAGGGTTGCGCACGTAATTGAGTATGAGCCTGTGCTGGAACGTACCACTCGATTGTCGCATGTAGTCTTCGACATTCTGGCACCGCGAGACGGTCTGTTGATTGCTGGTGGCGAGGACTCTCATGAATAAGTATTCCTCTCTGCTCTTCTGTGCATAGCCGAACAAGGTCATTGTTAGTCGTTCGTAGTTTTTGCTGTCTTTCTCGGGAAGGCCTCGCTGTGTCAGCACGGAGAAGGCTCTTGCCAAATACTGAGGCTGCGTCTGGACGAGGAAGAACAACTCTTCGTAGCTGGACAGCTTTTTGCGAGAGTTCTTGTTGAGTGCCTTCAGGTCCAGTCCGGATGGATGAGCAAGCTGAGTTCCGTTACGGAGGAGTTGGGATGCCGAGCCACCAAAGTGCTTTTGATGTTTCACAACTTCGTCCAAAGTGATCTTGTTCTTGACCAGCAACGCAATCTTGACGTCCAGGCCCTCCACGTAACTCTCGACCAGCTCGTTCCGCCGCACACTCTCAATGACTTGTCTTCGCAGCCTTTCTGCCTCGATCTCACCTTCGAACTCGAGATTGCTATCTGTCAGCAGGTGCACATGCTTCCGGATGACAGGAAGTGGAGGGTTTTTGCCATTGACCAAGCTCTTGTAGCTCTCACCCTGCTGTTTGGCACGGACAAAGGATTGCAGCTTGATCACCTTCTCCATGTTCTCGCGGAAGTGTCTTCGCTTGTCAGCGAAGTGCTTGCGCACAAGGAATGCTCGGACTGCGGTCTGCAAGCCCTCGACAGCAGCTTCATGCTCCTCAACACCGGCGAGTAGCTCACCGATACGACTTCGCTCCAGTAGTCCTCGGATGGTGGATTGCACTTGGATGATGCTCTCTTCTTCCTTCTCCATCTGGACGAGCTGGTCAAAGATGCGCTGTCGCTCGAGGTACGCGCGAGCAAGCGATTGTAGTGCGGTGATCTCAGTCTCCTGATCTTCCAGGCTTGCGAGCTTCTCGCCTATGCTCTTACGCTGCAGCATGGCTCGTGCGGCCGATTGTATTGACTTCACACCTTCGTTATGTTTCTGCAATTCCTCCTTGATGTCTTGGTAGAGCGATCGTTCCGCCTTAGCTCGAAGAAGTGCCTGAAACTGGACGATTTGCTCGACTTGGGAGTCGAGCGCCTCTCGCGTGTCCATATGTTGAGACCTTGCTGCTTTGGCGCGAAGGAGTGTTTGGAACTTGACAATGGCCGATTCTCGTCCTTGCAGCGCGCCTAGTGTCCGGGCGGTACGCAGTCGCTCCAGCAAACCTCGCGCAGCCGACTGTGCCTGGATAATGCTTGGTTCTTCGAACTTGCGCTCACCATGAGCTACAGCTTGTTGTCGTCGCTCAATCATGGCCCTGGCGGCCGCCTGCAGCTGCACAATGTCCAACCCTTGCTGTGTTGTTTCCAGTTCTTCTCTAGTGTCCTCCTGTAGAGACCGGACGGCTTGAGCTCGAAGCATCGATTGAAATTTGACGATTGTGGCCTCTTGATCCCAGAGTTGATTCATGATGCCACCGACTCGCATTCGCTCGAGCGCAGCTCTCGCAGCAGCTTGAAATTCCACGACTCTGGCCTCGTTTTCCTCGCTTCTCGTCTCATGCCACAAGTCGCCAGCACGCCATCGCCCAATCGCACCACGTAGAGCCGCTTGCAGCTCTTTGAGGCCATGACGATGCGCCTGTAGTTCTTTGCGGATCGTCTTCGTCTGAGCCCTTGCCTGTCGGCCTCGCCACAGATTTTGGACTTTGACAACAGCGTCCTTATTCTGCGTCCATGCTTCCCGTTTCCGATGGAGTTTCTTCCGAACCAGATACCCTTTCACAGCCGCTTGAAATTGCGAATTAGCATTGTGGGTCGCATACTTGAAATCAAAGACTTCTCGTGCAAAGCCTCCACGAGCGATAGCCTGAAGATGCGCTATTGACTCTTCCACGTCCCACAAGTCTTGCATAGTATTGCCTAGCCGTAGGCGCACAAGCGAGCCTCGAATTTGCGTTTGCAAATCTACGATGATCGGTTCTTGCTCCGCAAGCAGTTCGTCTTCGGTGGGAGGAGGAGGTTCTGGCTCTTCCTCAATTTGCATTGCTTCCCGCATGCCACCAAAGTTGGGCATGGCAACACCACTCTTATCGATGCCCTTTTGCGTCGCCTCCAGTTCGTGCTCTTCGAACTCCAAGTGACCAACGAGATTGCCGATGCGGAAGTCTGTGACGCCCTTGCGGAAGAGAAGCCATGACAGGGCATGTATGCAGTATATGACTTTTGGGATGTTCTTCTTCTCGTACAAATCGATTAGTTCGAATCGGAACAGCTCTGGAAGGTCGATTTCTGCCAGAAAGCGGAAGAAGAGCGCGGTATTGTCGGTGTGGCGATACGTGAGCGGCGTGCCTCGCCATATGCGTTTCGATCCCAAGGCTTGTTGTTGATCGGGCGGCAATCTGGGCGCGAGGCGGACGACCACCTCAGCTAACGTAACTCCGTCCCGGAGCGCCTCTTCCAGCTGCACAATGGGAGGCAGCTTCTCTGGTTCCAGTACATCCTCGATCCACGCCCGCGCTTCTCCGATGTGACAAAGGTATTCGTAAGCCTGCAAATGTTTCCTTTGCGTATCCATCCATTTTGTGCTTGAGTACTGTGACGCGAATTGTGATTGATTCGGCGTTCTAGGCTTGACCGATCCTGATCGCTGCAGCTTCCTCCTGCCCATGAGTCCCGTCACCTGCTCTTCCGGCTTGTGTACGCCCAAATCGTCCGTCACACCCTCCTGCGTAGCGATCTTACTGAGATGGCGTAGTTGGGGCGTGGATGACTTTGCAGCTGGCCGAGGTCTTCGCCGTCTAACTGTGGAGGGGCCATATCTGTAGAGCCGAAGCGCGCATGCCCTCGCGCTCGGGACGGTCGTGTGCTGGCCCGCATGGAGTCTGATCGCGACAGCGTCGCCAGACTATTTTTGGTGGGAGAAGGGGGCGATCTGAGCTCGGGCGAAGGAGATCTCACAGTGATGTCCTCGCTTGCAAATGTGACACGGTTGGGTGTTTTTGCTGGCCGCAATGCTAGATCTTCGCTAACGCCTCGTGTGTGGCCAGGTGATTTGGTGGGTGATGCGAAGGGCGAATCCAGCTTCTCGCGACTCGGCGGTCGTTCCCGTATGTTCTCCTTCGACTCGGTCCGGAGGTGAGTGAAGCCATTGCTGGACGGCGGGGGCTGTCTGGTGGGAGGACTTCGATTCTCTGCGACTGGTCTCAAGGCTCCACGGCTTTCACTCCTGCCCAAGGTGGTGCGCCAGTCGTCGTCGCGCACTTTTCGGGGCGACACGTCCATCCTCGAGGGCGTGCGCTGCAGCTTGTTCTGTTCCTGCTCGGCCTGTTCGCGCTGCTCCCACTTGGCGAACGCCGCGTTCTTCTTGACCGGCGATTCGGATCTATCTCGTTTCGCGCCTGTGGTCGTTGATGTTGTGTTGCTCGGTACTAGGAAGGGATCACTCCCTGATGTGTCCAGTCCAGACAGGCCTGGTCTTTGGTAGGTAGAGGGCACATTACTGCTGAAGACAGCTTGGCGACTGACAATGGCAGCTCGATCGGTATCGCTGTTGTTGGAGCGCGTGCTCATGTGCCGTAGCGGCGACGACTTGGTCGGGCTGTGATCTCGGAAGCGATTGTGCGGCGGCGAGGTCGGCGAGCTCAAGGCCGGGTAGGAAGGCATGATGGCGGTGGTGCCTGCCCCGAGTCAGGCCGGGCGTCGGTCTGGAAGTGAGGGACGAGGGTGGTGTTGAGGATGTGAGGTGGGAGCATGCAGCGTGCCCAGGTGAGGCGCGTTTTGGGAGTGGTTGCTATGCAAAGGCGGCGTGCATCGACGCTCGGCTCAACGGCATGGCACTTCCCTAGACCACCGATTTCACGTGGGTGCGAGACATGGAAAGACGAGACGCATGTCACGATGAAGATAGTCGAGGAGGAATGTGAGAGGCGACGAGGTGGGCACAATGGCGGCCTCGTTACACAGAACCCGCGAAAAGCTCTCTGTTTGTTTACGCTCGCCTACCCACTTTTGACTTTCGGCTGCAGGTGACGCGATAAGACAAGGATCTGGCGGATAGATCCGCACGGCGCGCGAACTCGATATTTTCTTGCCGCCGTCTGCGAGTCCTTTCTTTCTTTCCTTGGGGTAAGTACTTTGCGTGGATCGAGCGACTGAATTCCACCTGCTAATTCATTGCGACAGACTGCGATCCTCCTCTCCATTGCACACTCCTCCTCGCCACCATGAACGGCGTTCAGCAGCCATACGACGGCGTCACCCTCAAAAAGCCGGAAGCAGAGCCCGCCTTGCAGGCGCACGCGAACGGAACCAGCAATGGCGATGCCGACGAGCACTACGAGGACCCCTCGACTGCCCTGGAGGCATTGAAGGTGTATGGCGAAAAGGATGGCATCTCCGTGTACGACCTCATGGACAAGAAGAAGATGGGCGGTCTGACCTACAACGACTTCCTCATGCTCCCGGGCTACATTGGCTTCCCAGCCAGCGATGTCGACCTGACCTCCAAGCTGACGCGCAACATCACTCTCAAGACTCCGTTCACTTCTTCGCCCATGGACACTGTCACCGAGCACAACATGGCCATCCACATGGCTCTTCTCGGCGGTGTGGGTGTCATCCACCACAACTGCTCCGTCGAGGAACAAGCCGAGATGGTCAGGAAGGTCAAGCGCTTCGAGAACGGCTTCATCACAGACCCCATTGTTCTTTCACCCACTGCCACCGTTGCAGACGCAATCGCATTGAAGGAGAAGTGGGGCTTTGGTGGTTTCCCGGTTACCGGTATGCAATTCGCTCTGGCGCTTTTCCTCTTGCCCTTCCTCGCGTGATGCTAAACACAATTATTAACTTTCGTTCAACCGCACGTGCCTTGCCAGTGTGCTCGGTGCGCTGGGGAGAAATTGATTCTCTGACTCCCACCTTCGTCGCACAATCATGTCGGATCGCACAGAAAGACCGTGAGCTGACAGGATGTGCAGAGAGCGGCCAGCTCAAGAGCAAGCTGATCGGTATCGTCACGCCTCGAGACACCCAATTCCACGCCAACCTCGACTCTCCTGTTACCGAAATCATGTCGACCGACCTCGTTACCGCACAGCAGGGCGTGAGCCTGACCGAGGCCAACGCCATCCTTAGCAAGAGTAAGAAGGGCAAGCTGCCAATTGTGGACAACGCCGGCAACCTCATCTCTCTGCTCAGCCGCAGCGATTTGATGAAGAACTTGAACTACCCTCTGGCGACCAAGGTGCCAGGCACGAAACAGCTACTCTCCGCTGCTGCCATTGGCACGCGGCCTGCCGACAAGGAGCGTCTGGCGGCACTCGTCGAAGCCGGCCTCGACGTGGTCATTCTCGATTCGAGCCAGGGTAACTCCATGTACCAGATCGAGATGATCCAATGGATCAAGCAAAACTTCCCCAAGCTCGACGTCATCGGCGGCAACGTTGTTACTCGCGACCAGGCTGCCTCGCTGATCGCAGCTGGTGTCGATGGTCTCCGTATTGGTATGGGAGCGGGATCTGCCTGCATCACACAGGAGGTCATGGCTGTTGGCCGTCCACAAGCCACCTCCGTCTTCTCGGTCACGCAATTCGCCAGCAAGTTTGGCATTCCTTGCATTGCCGACGGTGGTATTCAGAACGTTGGACACATCGTCAAGGCTATCGCTCTCGGTGCCAGCACCATCATGATGGGTGGTCTGCTCGCAGCCACAACCGAGTCTCCAGGTGCCTACGTCGTTGGTCCTGACGGTCAGCTCCGCAAGACATACCGTGGTATGGGCTCGATCGATGCCATGGAGGACAAGAAGGCTGGTGGATCTGGCGACAAGGCGAACAACACCGCTAAGAATGCCGGTACTGCACGGTACTTCTCCGAGGGTGACAAAGTCCTCGTTGCACAGGGTGTCTCTGGTTCCGTGCTGGATCGTGGCTCTGTCACCAAGTTCCTGCCATACCTCTCGGCTGGGCTGCAACACTCGCTCCAAGATGCCGGCGTCAAGAGTGTGAGCGCTCTGCAGAAGGGCGTTCGATCGGGTGATGTGCGATTCGAGTTCCGAACTGCTTCTGCGCAGGCGGAGGGTAATGTGCATGGTATGGTGGGCGTGGAGAAGAAGCTCTACAGCTAGGCTGGGAAAACAGTCTCTGCATGAACCGGATGACCAAAAGGCGTTTTCCCGCGGCCTCGGGTGGAGTTTGTACTTTTTCGCTGGTCCATATGTTGGATAGCTACGCTGTTATGACAATTTACGGTGCTGTGTACTTGAACGGTGAATGGCGTCAGCTCGTCGTTGATATCACATAATTCCTGCCTTTTCATGCTCTTCTTCGGTCCTCGATTCGTGACTTTCGTAATGACATATGACTCTTATTAGACTTATCCCGGTGCGCCGCGCATGCATCTGACAATCGTTTTGCTGGAGGTAGCTGGATTTGCAAAAGGCGGCCAGACAGACAGAGCAAGATGTCAGGACCATCTCTTGCCATAGCACTCTCAAAATTCGCAAGTATAATGCCCTACGCCCGAAGCTTTCATACAAGCATTATTTGTAGTGAAAACTACATGGTTCATGTCGCCGCTGTCGTCCCACAAGTTGTTGCGCATGTAACCCTAAGGCCTTGGCACTTCCTGACTGGCAGCTTACATGTACTTGCGGACAGCGAAGTGGGGACTCAGAAGAGATGTACACACTGTAGATGTCTCTGGTATCTATGGGCCATTCGATTTTCCATGCAATGTCGTAATCATCGTCAAACATCATGCCATGTTCATCATAAGAAGTCGATTTCCTCACCATGCTGCCCATTCCCATTGACGAATTCCTCATCCCCCTCCAAATCAAAACCCCCATCATCAAAATCTTCCCCTTCGTCCAGGTCCTCAATCGGGAATGTCAGAATCGCCGCAATGCCGCCCAGCCCTTCTAGTCTTTTTCCACTTTCATGCATACTGCTCAGTACTCTTACCTCTCCGCCCTGCTCTTTTACTTCATCCACGACTCCGACCCACTTCCTTCTTGTATCCACCTCTTGACTCCGGAAGAGCGCGTTGGAGATGAGTAACACACCGCCGCCTTTCCCCACAGCTCCTCGCTCAACGGCTTTCACGCATTCTCGCGGTCCGTACCACGCCCTGGGATCGTCCTGTCTCATCAATGTGAAGAACTTTTCCATCAGTTGTGTTTCGCGGAGGAACTTCGTTTCGCTAAGTTGGGATGTTACGGCGGGCGAAGAGAGCACTTGGTGAAGGGAGTGTAGATGGCCCGATGCAGAATGCGCAACAGTGATCTTAGGTATTAGCGCAAGAAGAGGTTTGTTACTCCCAGCAGAGGCTGACGCTTGCTCTTTGATGTAAGTGTGAAAGCTGGAAGCTGTGAAGCCAGGGCTGGCGAGGAGAAGAGGAAGAGGATCTTTCGATGACGAGATGTCCATTTGTCGGAGGACCGAATCGAATGTTTCCTTGAAGAAGGATTGGAGAGACTTTTCGTGGTCGCTGGAGCCCTGTCGTTTTCGAGGAAGCGACTTTTCGATTTTCTGCCGTAGTATTGTTTGGTGTTCGGTTATGAGGCAGATGTTGGCGAGGCCTTCGGACATTACGACAGCCCACAGAACTGCAGTCTTGGTCTGGTCAAGGGCTTCTCGAAGAGTGTCGAGCGCGACGCTGTCCCAGCCGTCTTCCTTTTCTAGTGTGAAGTCTCGTTGCAGTTCGAGATCGAGGGTATGGAAACTGCCCAGCTTAACCCATTTGTTCTCCTCTGCTACCTGTCCTGATACATGTAATTGCCCAGCCTGTGGGTCAAAATCGAGTTTTGTGACTTTGATCGTCAAGTGCATGTGCACGCGTTCGTTTCGCGTACTGCCCGTCGCTGTCTCGGATGATATCTTGCGAATGGCGGAGGCATGTAGGCGGTCGGTAGGACGTATAAGGTTGTAGCAATGCCACATGTCTTCGGGCTCTTCTGGCTTGAGAGTTGCACTTCCGGAGCCATCTTTCTCGATGATGTTCTGGCGAATGAGCTTCATCTCGGTCGTTGGGACAGCGACGGTTCGTGAATGCGGCAGGATTCGTGCTCGGGAGCCGAGAGGCCTGACAAAGTCGTCCGCAAACCAAATGAGTGGATGGGAAAGTGATGTATTACATGTCTATGAGAGCTCAGAATATCGAGTCAACACTCGAAGACCCCTCCGACCCACCTTCGCAATAAGCATAACGCACGGACGTTCGTGACGTATCCTGTTGTCGGCCATCAGATGTGTGCCTAGCCTCACTTAATCACTTTCCATCACCCAAGTATCGCGTCATTGGTATGAATATCGCCAGAAGAACGAGTCTACTCGCGAAACATCTTTCATCTCGATCTTTCTCCTCCACCATGTCACAAAAGCTCGAAATCAACTCGACTGTCAAGCTCGCTTCGGGCTATGAGCTCCCATTGCTTGGTTATGGTAAGTCCGCAAGATATCCCTTCATTCGCTAGAGTCCTGTGACTTGACAGGCTGCTCGTTATGCCATCCGAATGGACAATTTTCGTTATCGTCCTTCAATCGCCATTGGGTCCTTCACAGCTGACCACTCCCAGGTGTCTACCAAACGTGAGTCTATGCACCTGGTCTGGGCGTTCTGGGCATCACGAATCCGCAGCCACCGATCTGACTTTGATCATCTTCTGCAGTCCAGCAGACCAATGCCAAGAAGTGACCACCCATGCCATCAAATCTGGCTATCGTCATGTCGACAGTGCTACGGCGTACCGCAATGAAGAGCCGACGGCGAAGGGTATGCTAGGAGCTGGTATTCCCCGTGAACAGCTCTTCTTCACTTCCAAAGTGCCGCCAAAGGAAGTCAATTACGAAGGCGCCAAGAAGTGCGTCAATGAGAGTCTGCAAAAGACGGGACTCAGTTACATTGATCTGTACCTACTGCACGCTCCATACGGAGGTAAAGAGGGCAGACTTGGAGCTTGGAAGGTATGTTTGGTGCTCGTGTTGATTGCCACTGTATACAGTCAGCAGATGTTGACGTACTTTGCTTTGCTCAGGCGCTCGTCGAAGCCGTCAACGAGGGCAAAATCCGCTCTATCGGCGTCTCAAACTATGGTGTTCACCACTTGGACGAGTTGGAGGCATGGCAGAAGCAGCAGTCTTCACCCAAGGAAGCCGGGATTCTGTCAGTGAACCAAGTCGAACTTCACCCATGGCTTGCACGCCCAGACATCGTCAAGTGGTGTCAGACCCGCAATGTCGTGCTTGAAGCCTATTCTCCTCTGGTCAGAGCCACTCGCAACGAGGATCCAGCACTCACGCCAATTGCCAAGAAGCACAACAAGACTCCCACGCAGGTTCTGCTTCGATGGGGTCTACAGCAAGGGTTCGTGATCCTGCCCAAGAGCGTCACGCTCTCGCGCATCGAGGAAAATGCCAACTTGTATGACTTCGAGTTGGACAAGGAGGATCTTGCAGCATTGGATACTGGAGAGTATTCGCCATGTGCTTGGGATCCTACGAAAGAGCCGCTCGAGAAGTGAGACATAATCCTGGTTACATTATGTCAAATCGGATGATCGAGCTGGCCAAAGAGATGAACGAAGATAGACCTATCACCTACTTGGCTGTAGATCCGTCAATAGGCTTCGAGCCAAGCCATGTCAATACGAGATGGCTTGGAAAGACAAATACTAGTAGACAACTTCGTCAGTTCCAAATCACATCGCATACCTCGACGCTTCAGGACCTCTTCCCCAGATGGGTTTCGACAATGCGACGCATGCTGTGACCAGTCTGGACATTCGGAAATGTTGCCCTGTCCCACAGCCACTTACGCAGTCATCCGCCAGTTCCATCAGTCGACCCTTTCCCCTCCTGCGTGTGTCACCTGCCAAAGATCAACTACACGATCAACATGAGCTTCACGCAGGGCAACAGCGAAAACACACCACGCCGTGTGACCTCAGAGCCCTTGCAACCCCAAGAAGCAGTGACCATGACGCCACTACGGTCTGGTGACTATAGGAACATGGCTGCAGAACTGTCTATACCGCTCCTACGCCGCCCGAACAAGTCCCGCCATTGGCTGCGGCATGTAGATCGTGGCTTTCTGGGCTGTTGCGACTGCCGATCGCAAGGGCTACGAGCTGTGCGGCAAGAGGTGAAGTAGCAGTAGAGCAGAGCTAGGTTGGCGAGCTGTCCAGACACCTGACGCTGTTGACATGCCTGACCTTCGGACCCAGCAGTCTGCTAACGTACCCCGCAGAAACTGTGGATCTGGAGCATGTGGAGAGCAGAACACGCGAGGAGTGTGATCGTCTCACCCTCTGTGCCATGGACTCGGAATTGCATGTTATGACGACAAACCGATGATTTCTGTTGTAACAGTGAGCATGGCAAGTCGTACAGAGCGGGCGTTCTCGACCTGTGCAGGCAAGGAGGCTGATTTGGACGACGTTGGCTGTGCTGGAGACGAAATCCTGCCTCCGGCACATCAGAGACATGGCGCTGCTGCCGATGAAATTTATTGCCCGAAAAGTTCCGTTTACCGCTTCGAGAGAATGGGGGCGTGATGCTGGACCCACGAGAAAGTCTGTTCTGCAGCCTTCGCAGGCTTCGACACGCTTCTGTTCTTTAGTGGCAGACTCGGCGTTCTGCGGGCTTGACGCCTCGGCGACAGCACAACAGCCAATCCTTCTGCTGGAAAGAGAAACTCGCCGTGCAGCTGCCTTGTTTTGCGACGGATTATCCCTCGCTTGAGCAGCGATTCTGACTGGTTCTGGCGTGGAAAGTGTTGCATCTCCCAGCCGAGCCGGTCGGGCGATTATTTTCTTGGTTCCAGCGGAGCCGAGTGCGAGGGAAGTGGAGCGTTGGCTTTGCATCTGAGCACCTCCTTTCTCGACTCCCTGCGCACCGCACGCTCCGGGTGGTTGGCCCTGCCGTTGAATCACGACTCTTCGACTGCCAAAACGTCTTGCAACGTGGCTATCGATCGCAACGACGAGCTTCATCGTGAAGATGCGACTCCAGTCAATCGCAGGTGGCTAAAACTAGGTCGGGATACCGTTGTCGCAGGACTGGCGGCCGGGCGCATCGCACACTTCCCTTGCCGTCAGCCCGCATGATTCTTGTTGCCTCATACAGCCAATGAACGATGGTACCTGAGCCACCGAGCTGCAACCCTGCGCTCGGCAGCAGCTCTGCGCTGTCTTATGTCATGGCCCTCATGATGTGCGCAAAAAGCTGCCAGACAACACCTCACACCGCGCTGATCTGTTAAGCCATGTCTGGTCACAGCACCGAACCTCTTGCGTCGTGGCGAGCCCGACCACTGCAAACCCTCCAGCAGCCGTCTACTGGGCGAGTGGGGCCAGGTCACAAGCAACGCTCGATGCAACATGGTTCGCTGTCCATGGCGCTTGCTCGACTGCGTGGGAGAGGAGGTCAAGCGCCCTTTGGGCCTTGCAACGTCTGGTCGAGAACCGCGCGCTGAACGCATGGCTCAGGCAGATCTGCGTCGACCGTTGCTGGGTGGGTGTAACGACCGTTTCTGTTTGCGGGCGATCACTGAACCGTGTCGCTTTACTTAAGAATGGGTGCCCCGGTAAAGGTAAGTTGCTGCCATCTCCATTTTGTTCTCGACTCATTTCATTACACGAGTCTAAGACTCGGTGTTTGAATTCTACTACTGACTGCACATTTCTTTTATACTTTTGCTGCTGGACTTCAGCAAGTGGACAGAACACACTTCGACTCGATCCTTTCATTCTCCGTTGCATTTGGTCAGCTGGTAGACGACCAACATGACGTTTTCTACCTTGGCCACACTTGCAGTGGCCCTCCTGGCCGACTTGAGCCAGGCGACTCCCGCAGGCGCGCTTGAACGGAGGCAATTGAAGTTTCCTTTTGGACAAGAGAAGGTTCGCGGAGTGAATCTGGGTGGCCTGTTCGTGCTGGAACCATGGATCACTCCGTCGATATTTGAAGCTACGCCAGAGAATGTCGTCGATGGTGTGTATTAGTGGATGTGATGGGCTCGTGGCCGTACTGACTGCTGCAAGAATATACCTTCTGCGAGACGCTCGGCAAGGACGAAGCGAAGAGGCGGCTGGAAGAGCACTGGAGTACCTTCTACACCGAACAGGACTTTGCGCTCATGAAGCAGTATGGGCTCAATACCGTTCGAGTCCCCATTGGATACTGGGCTGTAGCACCCCTAGAAGGAGATCCATACGTGCAGGGTGCATATGAGCACCTTCCGGACATCGTTCAGTGGGCTGGAAACAACGGCTTGACAGTGATGATCGACCTGCACGGCGCACCTCTGTCTCAAAATGGCTTTGATAACTCAGGCAAGAGGGGGCCGGTCGGGTGGACTCAAGGAGATTCTGTTCAACAAACGCGGAACGCCTTGGACCGAATCCGCGACGACTATGCCAATAATCCGACTGTCTCATCCATTGAGCTGCTGAACGAACCAATGGGCCCACAGCTGGACATGAACGTCGTTCGCCAGTTCTATTACGATGGATGGGGAAGCCTTCGTGACAGCCCGGTTGCAGTCGTGTTTCACGATGCGTTCATGGGTGTCACCAGCTGGAATGAATTTGGTGCCGGCATGCAAAATTTGGTCCTGGATACACACCACTATGAAGTCTTTAGCAGTGGCGAGCTCCAAATGAGCCCAGGACAGCACATCAGCACTGCGTGCGGCTTCGGTGCTCAGATGGCTTCCACCAACAAGTGGACAATCGCTGGAGAATGGTCCGGCGCCCAGACTGATTGCGCGAAGTACCTGAACGGCCGCGGCGTCGGTGCGCGCTACGATGGAACGTTCAACAAGGACGGCCAAGGTTCTAGCTACATTGGCTCGTGCGATCGAAAGACATCCGGCAGTGTCGATGGCTTGAGCGGAGATGAGAAGAACAACATCAAGCAGTTCATTGCTGCGCAGATTGCCGCATATGAGAAGGCCGCTGGATGGATTTTCTGGTGCTGGAAGAATGAAGCTGCTCCAGAGTGGCACTTCCGAGATTTGGTGGCTGGCGGTCTCGTGCCTCAACCACTCGACTCGCAGCGTGAGTTTGACATGTGTTATTCGCGTTTGATCCTATACTGACTTCGAGGCAGTGAATGCTTGCGGGTGATTGCAACGTACCTGTTTCTCGTATGTTTTCATTCATGTCCTCGACACGGCGCAACGACAGGCGCACGAGATGCAATCTTAGACATGGGACCCATGATGACCCTCGCTGGTAGGCAAACTTTTGGTATTTGGCGGTGTTGGCGCTGCAGCAGGTTGGGTCCATGGTGAAGAATTGTATGGCAGGCAATGGGAGCACCTCTGTACATACGACAGTTCGAATATCCAAAAATTCTCATACCCTAACCACTTCGATGGTACTTCATCCGTGACGAACAGGGAAAAGCCGATGTATTGAAACGCGCCCTGGTTGTGATCCATGAAACAAGTGCTGTCCTGTCTCGCGGTGATGCAGTAGCACGAGCCCGGCAATAATGTTGACAGTGACAGCTCCTCACGTGCTGCCCGCGTGGAGCGTGATCCCCGTGGTTCCACAGCTGCAGAAGCTTGTCGTTGTTTTGTGGACATCTCTGGTCCTTTTCGCTATTCTCCCATCTCTTTCTATACCGCTGCATCTCTGCTCTGTCTCAGACCGGTCTTGCGCGATCGATGATGGGCCCAAAAATAATGCGTGGACGCGAATCGAGCTGGCGAGAAGGATTTATTGTTTCGTAGGCCAGCACGCATACAGCCGAGATTGCCTCACTCCTTTCGCCCAGGTAGGCTAGCTGCCACCACAGGCTGGCGTGCGTCCGCCGCTCGCACCACACCTGGGCAATTTCGCAGGCCGCTAAGGGCGGCCATGTGTGGATACCACTAGAAGGAAGATTCCCCAATGCAGCGCTGTGGTTCGCTGCATTTCATCTTCGCAACGGCGCCTCGACTCTTCGAGCCCTCTGCGGGCCAAGCGCGCCCATGTGCAGTTCACCCGCCCGTCTGAGATGCCCCCAAGCACCTCAACACACGGATGCCACGCCCATGTGATATGTCATCTCCCTTGCGAGGCTGACCGGTCGAGCCGCCCGTCCGCTATAGAAAGGCGACATCGCCCTGCGCGCGCGGTAAGGTTTCTTTTGGCGTTCACAAGTTCACTTCACGCTTCACGTGCAAACACCATCGAAGACGTCTGTTCTTCAGCCTCTCTTTAATCACCGCGCTACCTAGCCATAGTCGCTCTTTCAGCACACGCGCCAGTCGCACATTCCGATCTTCCAAATCGAACAAACCCCACAAACTCATCGAGATGTTCTCCAAGCTCTTCCTCGCAGGCCTTCTCGGCCTTGCCGCCGCATACACCAAGCCCGTTGGTGACAAGCCAGAGGTCAGGCGATGAAGTGATCCGAGTCGCAAAGGTGGAATGCTCATATGTGAAATATAGGGCAACCCCATGTCTCAGCCTGGCTTGAACTCGGTTGTTCCAGTTGGCGAGGGCTTCACTGTCGTAAGTTGAGCAGCCGACTCGAGATCTGTTGTAGGCAACGAAACTCGCTGACCACTCGCTACTTCCAGACCTGGGAGCCAACCACCGAGGGCACTGTCACTCTCCTCCTCCTCAAGGGCCCAAGCACCAACGCTGTTCCACAATACCCAATCGTCGAGAAGATCGAGAACAAGGGCACATACGTCTGGACTCCATCTACGGACTTGGAGCCAACTGAGGTAAGAATGCCGCCTTCCTGACCCACGATTCTTCTTCACTTGCGGCAAGAACTTTCACTGACGCGCATACCTCGCATCACAGAACGCCCAAGGCTACGGCATTCAGCTGATCGTCGACGCCACCGGACAATACCAGTACACCACTCAATTCGGCATCTCCAACCCAGGCTACAAGAAGTCCGACAAGACCGACGAGACCCCAGCCGGCTACGGTGGTTCCTCCTCTTCTTCCTCCAGCGCTGCCAAGACCCCGGATGCCTACACCAAGCCTGTGCCATCTACCAGCAGCGTTGCCAGCGTCTACTACCCAATTGCCACCGGCTCGCCAAAGCCAGCTCAGAACGTGACCATGATTCCAGGTGGATACACCAAGACCTCTTTGGCCACCTACGGCTCGACCACCGCCCCTACCGCCACCGCCTCCCGACCAGCTCAAGCCACTGGTGCCGCTGCCAACGTCGCCATCAGCTTCTTCGGCCTCGTGGCCGCTGGTGGTGCTGCCATCTTGGCCGTCTAAGCACCTTGACGCAAGCCGATACCGGATCGACGTTAATATACGCGAACAACTACCACCAGCATAAGCGCAAGGAGTTTATCCTTTTTTTGTAATGAAGGAAAATGAGTTGTGCTGCGAGAGCATGTATCACTGGATGGGCCGGGCGATTCTGCACATGTGTATTTGGTAGCGCTTCGTTACGCCGGAATGACAATCGAGCAATGGGAGAAATACCCAATGAGTCGGGTTACTCGAGCATCACGAAGCTTTCTTCTCCTGTTCTCCTTTTCTTTCTGGTCTTGTTGGATACTAACTTCTAGATTCATTCGCGCCGAGACAAAGTCCAGGCGTTACATCGGGCCTTCTGACGCAGACATCACCCCTCGGCCTCATTCCGGTCGGGCGGTTGGCCAGCAGAACGCTTCAATCTCAACTTGCTCAGTCAAAAGGCGGCCCATCGATTTGGAAAAGCGACGCAATGCATCGTGTGAGCTTCTGCCATTCGCGTACACTGCAGCACCTCGACAGTACTTGTACATATCTCGCGTACTAACAAAATCCAGACCAGCATGCTGTAGATGCACTGTCTGCAAATATTGCAAAACCTCGACTGATCTGTCACAGCCTTCGCAACGCCTGAAAAAAGTGTTCAAGCTGTGTCCATGGCATTCGACACCTTTCACTCTGCTGAAGCATTGCGATGAAGCGCTTTCGGAAGCACTTGTCCTGATAGATTCCAAAAGCCAAGGCTGAGAGCGTCACAACCATGTGTATACCACCTCTGACATGCGCATATAGCTCCAGTACAGCAACACAATTCACATGGCCGCTCCGCCGTCCGAGAAGACATTAGTTGTAGCGAGACTCTACGCTGTCCGCAAGGTCTGAAACAGACATGCCAGCGCCAAACTCACGCATCCCTTGACTCCTGGGTGTTTCGAAGTTCCGACCCAAGAAGGTTGCAGTGCATTAGGGCTACTCTAGCTAGGGACTCATGCCTGATACAGTGAGACGTGAAAATACAGTGAAACCTCTCTAACGCGATCTCCCGAAAGCCGATAACCTGCTTAACGCGATATTTTCGTTGAGATCTTCTGAATTTTGCGGGCAACCTCCTACCTGCCGATATCGCCACGATTTGGCCAGATTATCGGCTTAGGAAGGTCATTTTGTATGGCGCGGGCCTGAGCTCCACTTTACCGAGCTGCCGTCTTACCCAATCCGGAAGTATAACGGGGTCTGAGAGCGTCTTGGGGAGGTATCTGGGTTACATAAGCTGATCCATAAGACGATAAACTGCGTAAGGCGATAAGATTGAGTCTGGCGGATCATATCGCGTTACAGAGGTTTCACTGTACACCAAAGCGTTGCGACGACTTCAGTTGGGCCGAGACTGCTGAATGACGAGTCTTGGAATTGAGAGGGGAGTGTGTTGTATCATTTCCGATGCTTGTACACGGAAATTCCTGATCGAGTGGCTTATGCTGACTGGTTGGCAGGTAGGCGAGTACTTGGCAATACTGTTGAGAAAGCCTAGTTGCCTGGATGTTCAACATGCTGCTTGCTGCTTATGATGACCAGAAGCTAAACGAGACGGAAAGCTACGTGAGCTTCATGGCGGGTTTCCTGCGTGCCTTAGGGCATAGCGACAACGTTGACAACGCCGAGGGTTCTGGTTTGGACGTGCTTGTCACAGGAATAGGGCTGACGAAGTCGTCATTGATCCAAACCTGAAGACTCGACGGGATCTAGAGAACGGCCAGGTCGTGCAGGGAATGGAATGAAGCGGTCGTTGCCGAAAGGAGCGGACTTTGAACATTCGTTCACAAGGGCTCGTACCTCTTACGTGATCTGGCCTCGTCTATTCAGTCTGCAAGGCGGCCCAACAAGTCTTGCAGCTGGAGAAGAGTGGTTATAGCGACCTTCAGTCTGCACTTGCAAAGCATGTGTGTCATGGCGGCCTCAGTGGAATCACACTAGAATGTCTGGTCTCCGTCTGGCTCAATAGCTCTTGATCAGTACTGGAATTCTGCTTCGGGTTCTTTCCCAGCTTCGGGAGCGAGCTCTTGGTAGCTCATTTGGCTTTTCCGACATACTGATCGCAGACGCATAACAACTTGATCATATATTTCGCCTGGCCAGCTCTGTTTTGACGATCACGGTGCCGAAGTCTCTGCTGGCCGAAGTGGCCGACGTCTCATGCCCAATCGCCTGTGGCCTCGCTTTTGAGTGGCTCCTCATTGAATCGGCAGATCGTTCTCCTGTTGCAGAGATTGTGCCCGTCTCACTAGACGTCTAGTTGCATGCGCTGCTGTGTTCTGGTGTCAAAGGAGATGCTGCATCGCAGGATCACGCCTCGCAGAGCCTTGAATGCTGAGTCAGCTGTTTAAGTTTGGATCCTTCCCGTGTCTTCGCAGGTCTTCATTCTTTCCAACGATCATCGGCTGCAGCATCCATTTGTTTAGCATCCAAAAACTGGGGAAAATCGTTTGGAGCTCTTCAGAATTCGTGTACGCGATTGCACGTTCGCGCGTCATTGCAGGCCGGAAGGAGCCTCTTGTGATGTTCTGCGCGGCGACGGTCAGCGAACATCTCCTGACGCGTTAATGAGCATTTGAGCTGTGGATTCTCCAGGAAACACCTCATCCAATCAACCATACGGCGAAGACATTGAACATGCGGGCCAGACTGATCCCCCAATCCCACAATTTATTACCGGAGGAACTCGAGGCCAGTCTGACGTGTGAGAGCCCTCTCTCAATCAGAGGGACCAGAAATTAACTCGAATTTACTGCATCCAGGGAAAGAATCAGACTTAATTAACAGACCACGGGTCGAAGCTCCGCCAGGATCAAGTTTCAAGTTCCCGATGCTGGGCGCAGGCACCAGGTCAACGGCAGCGGGCAAGCTAGCCCCAGAGTCTCGGTATGTTTTCCCGACCACCTGGTTCAGAAGACATGAACATTGTTAGGGCTGGAACCTGATTACTTGCGCGGTCGCCGGATTTGCGCAAGCAACACCCTGCTCTGGACAAATAAACCACTTCCAGCGCACGGAAATGGGCCAATGGTGTAGCAGTTTGCCGACGAGTGGAGGTCCATGTCATCGCGTGAGTGACGGATCCGTGGCAAGGGATATTTCCGCGGCGGGCCTGGACCTGCCAGAAGAGTTGCTGGGACTAATTATCGAAAGTGCCGCTGGGCATCAACAGCTTGCGCCTAATGAGGACTGCTGGCAGCATGTTCAGACGCTGCGAAGCTTTTGCATGATCTCCAAGAAACTCCGCCGTTTGGCTGAACCGGTCCTGTACCGCTCAATTGTTTGGCCTGCTGGGAAGCCTGGCTCTGCCTGCAGAGTGAGACGGCTTCTGCGCACGATAATTGCTCGGCCTGATCTGCGAAATTGTATTCTGGAGGTCCACATTGGTGTTGATCAGTACACCCAAGCTGAAGACAAAGAGACAGCGTGTCAAGATCTTCGGGATGTGGACTGGAAAGCATATCGGACAGCTTTGGGAGAACTGTTCATGCTTGGCGGATACGGTATCAAACATAGAGAGCTTTTGCAGCACCTGCGCGATGGGCAAGGGTATGCTAGCTGGACCCTCTTGCTCACTTCCTGCAAAAAGATACGCCGCATTGATTTGCAGCTGTGGCCCGGATGGAACGAGTCAAGCATAGGCCGCATATTGCAGGCAGCTGGGACGTTCAGCACGCAGAACTTGGCTCCAGGCTTCGTTGCGCCATATCGTCTATTGCCTGAATTGAAAGAATACACGCTCACACATGGAGCCCCCGAAGGCTGCACGCTCATGGAGGACGTGCAAAACTTGCTCTGTCATGCTACACTTTGCACCCTTAGAGGGAGATCACTAAGCTTACAGGAAGATGAGTTACGAGAGTTTCTTGTCCGCAGGACTAATCTAAGAACCGTTGAGTTGACTAATTCGTTACTGGATGCTGCTGGATTTGCGTCCTTGTTAGCAGTCTGCACAAAACTGGAAAGCCTGTCAGTCCATTGGGGTTCACTGACAGTGGGAGACTGCATTATCGAATGGCACTCTATTGGGGATGCACTGCGACAGTTCGGACCAAGATTGATCAAACTGAGGCTCGAGCCTAACGATGCATTCCAGTTCGATGAAGCAAGCTTCAACACCTCACATCGTCCGCTTGGCGATCTGACGCCACTGTCAATGCTTCAAATTCTCCAGGTTCCTGCTATGTGCTTGGTCGGACTAGATCTGCCGCAGGTACAGGGTTCTGGAGCCTTTGAGGTCAACGACTTACTGCCAAGTTCGCTGCAAGAAATTGACATTTTGGATTTCCGAGGTAGGTGCACACTATTCGAGCAACAAGTTCTTTCGATGACAAGCAGCACAAGACTTGGCAACCTTGAGAAGATCGTACTTGGACACATGAATATAGATTCACAGGCAATTGAGTCGCAAGGCTGGAGTATATGGCCTCGGCCGCTTTCAGCGTCCGGATCCGGCCGCCTGACATTGGCTCGTCGAAAGGCTGGACAGATCTAGCACTGGTCTTGCTCTGTCTTCTCAGTATATGTGGACCTGGTGTTATTCTCACTTACGCTTCGATGTCGCGGGATTGCGCTATACGAACCCCAGCTGGGACATGCAGCATCGTAAACTTGAGATGAAAGGCTCACTGGAACAGAGAGGGGCCACAAATGTAGAGGGGCGTCACGCTCGAGGAGAAGGGCCAAAGTCGCCAGCAGAGCCCGCTTTGCAATGTTGCCGGGACTTACGGAGCCTGACGGCTTTGTTGAGGCATTCGGTGACCGATATCTGAACTTTCATGGCGACGCCGTCGGATGTGGTGACAAGTGGCTCGCGCGGAAGCTAGCAATGCAAGACCGGCTCTCATCACAGAATGCTCTGTATCACTGGCACAGAGCTGGATGATCGTGCCCGCGAAGAGGAGTGTGAAGACAAGCCACGTGGTGGGCTTGCTGCATACTGCAGAACACGCCACGCGGAGAATTCTTACCGCCTGAAACATGAACTCTGGCGAGGTCCTTTTCGCCTTCGTTATGCTTCGGAAGACCTTCTTGGCCCATCTAACATGCATCCCGCGGACTGTCCTCCCAGCTGGCAGCGTTCATCACGCAATTTCGAGAAGAGGACACACAGCACCATCAATCCCTTCAAACTTCGCTCCGGTGCTTTTAGCATTCATGAAAATCAGGGATGCGGACAGAGGTACTGTGCTCCGCAGAAGTATCATGCAGTCAAGCCCTCATGCCCTATAGCTCTGTCTGCATGGCTTATGGCTTGCCCGGTGCTAGGCAGGACCGTCGCGTGGTTGTGCGAGGATGAGATGCAGCCTTTAGCTATTCACAGCAGCGATTATCACGATCAGCGTCATTTATTACCTGCTGCAGAAGAGGAGCGAGCATAGCGTCGGGCAAGGTGATCGCCAAGTCGTGCATGTCGTTGCGTGTCAAACGTGCTGCCACGAGGAGTCGAGCTGCGGAGGTGGGGAGCAAGACGCACGATCCTTCACCCAGCTCTGCGGAGCTAATGCAGCGGCCCGGGTCAGATTAGCAGACTTTTCTGTCCTTGTCTGTGCTATTTAGGGAACATTTGGGGCTCCTCTTATGGACTCGCCTGCCCAGAAGGATCGGTGTGCTCCTCCTCTTCATCTCTTTCTGGCGCGTGCGCCTCTCTCCCTGTCGACGTCTGTCTCAGAATAGCAACAAAGGAACCATGTCCGCAGCAGGCCTGCGCACTCTGCGACATCTTTCGTCGCCATCCACTCGATGCTGCGGTTTCAAGATGCTCGAATAGGCTTAGACACAGCGACGAAGTCAGGCACATTCGTCGCGCCCAGGCCTTCGTTGCTATGACGCTCGCAGAGGAGCCCGCAACGAGGCAGTGTGACTGCACAGACGCGCGCTCGAAATGGACTGCGGAGGCTCATTGATACCCACCCTCCCGGGGAGGCCACCTGGCATGGGAGACTGGAGGCACAGAGTGGTCTTCGGTGATTCCATGTGGCATCCCGTCGTGCAATCGTGATGAGAGAGCCTCGCTGTCCGTCAACTGTCAGATGGGATCTGACAAGCGGATCCTGCCGTGAACTGCAGTTCTTGCGCGCATGGACCGGCCAGTGAGCGAGGACCAGGAGGGAAGAATGCCAGCTAATTAGAGCAAAGCCGACGTGAGAGGCTGGTCAAATGAGCCTAATGCGATCCTGGCGGCAAAGCTACAGACGGCACCTTGACCCTGTGTTGGATCCTTCACTCGTCCAATCCTGCCATACTGCGCCGAACAGCCAGCAGCACTACCGCACGCGCAGGCTGGCGGGCGGCGCACAGAGCAGCAGCTTATGCCTCCTGTGCGGCGCCCTGGTGCGAGGCACGCGGCTGCTGGGACCCGCCCGCTCGTCTGAAAATAAGCCTGTCTTCTGTACCTCAGCCCTGGTGCCCGTGCATGCATTGTGCCTTTCGTTTGTCGATTGACCGTCCTAGCCTGGTGCAAGGACTCGCAGCGCATCCTACATATTCACCAACACGTCCGCCTCGCACAGCATGGTGTTGCTTCCCTTAGGCTTTCCGCAAGCCGTCTTCTATCACCACGATCGACAGCATCCTCATCCTCCCGGTTATCCCGTTCCATGCTCTTTCGCCACCACCAACACTCTCTCTTCTGCCAGACAACATGACCTCTGGTCAGGTATTTCCAACGTTGCCTGGCACCATCGACCCATCGCACATGGGACCTGATGCCACTGCCGGCATCGAAGGCTCAGAATGGTATGCACCGCCAAGTTCAGTATGTCAATTGCCTGTGCTCAACGCCGCTATTCGCGGGGTCGAGCTGCCCCAATCCTGTTTCCACGGATCTAATGGCTCGCAGTATGGCTTTCACGATTCATACATCACTCCTTATCCATCATCCACAGTCGAGAGCCAACCATGGACGACATACGCAAGGGCGTCCGTTCCTGACCTCAATCTTGCGACATGCGGAATCCATATGCCGCTCCAATCTCAACATCCTCAGATGAAAGACCCTGGGAGACCGAGGAGTAGCCCAAGCACGTTTGGCCCATCTCCAGAGACTATCACATGGCAAACAACCAGTGGGCTCGGAATCCAAGGTATCCAATACACGACTGCAGGCGGTCAACCTACACCACCAGTTACATCAACATTTCCACCCAATGTGTTCCAGACCTATCCGACAGATGACCACTATAGCACATCAAGTCCCCCAGAGCTCCGACAACCCCAACCTCGACGAGCCTTTGCTTCGATTGCACCAAGTCCGGCTGGTGAGATAATCAAGCGCAAGCGGGACGAAGCAACAGACCTTGACCTACCATCATCGGCTGGCAAGCGCCGGAAACGAGCGACTTCGGTAGCATCGCAGGCAGACTTGAGCGAGGATGATCGATTCCTTGTACAACTGAAAGAAGACGAGAACCTTGCTTGGAAAGACATTGCAGCGCGTTTCATGAACGACAAGGGCAAGAACTTTCAAGTAGCAGCGCTTCAGATGCGCTACAAGAGGCTGAGAGAGAAGTTCCGAGTTTGGGAAGATCAAGACGTCCAGGCATTAAAGCTCGCGCACGAGTACTGGGAAAAGTACAAGTGGGAGATCATCAGCGCGAAAGTAAGCAATTTTCTCAAACCCACCCTTACTCAAAAACATACTAACATCGATCCACAGATGCTCGACTTTGGTGTCTCCGAGCGCTGGCCAGCACGCCATTGCGCCAGGAAGTGGACCGACCTGGAAGCCGGCAGCAACACCACCGCTCAAGCGACAACGCTCAACATGACTCCCGCCTCTTTGTCAGCCTTTTCAAGTCCGATCGAAGGTCCCGTACACTTTGCTTTCATGCCCATGTCGTGACTACATGGCAGTAACAACAATACGCCTCCACCACAGCAACCTTACCAACTCTTCCCGTGGCAAGGCATGCAGACCGGCCCGATCTCCACATTCTGATGATTTGAGCCGATCCCACTGGAGTCCTTTCTTTCCGCACACACACACACGTTCGACAAGACCAAGGGTTAGATGAAAAAGGTTTAGACGGACGAAGAAACCTGGTTTGAATGATTTTGATTTTGGAGGATTATGATTGCGGCCTTTTGTTGTCGAAAGAGGAGAGAAAGCATGATACCCCATACCGCTCGCTCTTTTTTCATGGCTGTACCTGGAGCATCTATTCTGGTTCGCTGTTTGTTCGGTTCTAGATGATACCCCATTTCATTCGCTTCTTATGAGGGCAGCGACGACGATGTACGAAAAATTTACGACTTTTTTGGTAACGGCAGAAGAAAAGAAAGAAGGAAAGATAAGATTGGACTGTGGAGTTCTGGCACTTTGGATATGGCATTGCATGGCGAGGCATTGGAAAGAGAAAGGCGAGCTAAATTCTGCTTTCAGCTGGCTGCATTGGTTTGGTGTTGCATTCGATGGGAGTTTGAGAGCAGCAGATCCATATACAACAAGACTAGAGGCGGAGGCGACCTTGATCCGAAAATCTTTGCTCAATTGCTTCTGGGATCGTTGTATGAACAGTGCAATACTGTAGAAGCATCTGAACAAAGAATTGCTCAAGATGCTCTTTCGAGCCGTTCTATTTTCTTCTCATCTAAGCCAGAGCAATAGCCTCAACCTCGACTGGCACACCCTTTGGCAGCTCCTTGACCGCAACGCAGGAACGAGCTGGCTTGTGCTCGCCAAAGTACTTCTCGTAGACCGAGTTCTTGTGACGAGATGTCAGCAACGATGACGCCAGAAAAGGGCAAAAGCTTGTCAATCAACGACTTACCATCTCCGCGAAGTTGTCCATCGAAGTGATGAAAACGGTGACCTAGGGCACATTCAGAATCAGCTTCGCCCCCGAAAATCTCGTCATGCCATCTGCGGGAAGGAGGGATGCAAGGCGAAGGATACTTGGGAAAGGATCCAGGATCGCTTCGCCTCGCTTGCTTGCCCGTGCAGATCAGATTCAATTCCTGGTGTCGATCACTGTTGCACAGCCAATCCGCACGTGACGAATCCATGGTTTGTGCATGATCTCCACGAGAAAGACAA
This sequence comes from Cercospora nicotianae, assembly GCA_029490675.1. NCBI lineage: Eukaryota > Fungi > Ascomycota > Dothideomycetes > Mycosphaerellales > Mycosphaerellaceae > Cercospora > Cercospora nicotianae. Next base: position 2,475,679 of record JANQAT010000007.1, on the reverse strand, counting down.
TGAAGAGACGAACATACCTTGGTGACCTTGGCGATTGAGCTTCCTGCAGCCTCGAGGATGTTCTTCAATCCCTCAATGCAGGCAGTGGTTTGGTCGGCAATGCTGCCAGTGACCAAAGTTCCATCTGTCTTGGCTGGGATTTGGCCAGAGACGAAGATCAAACCACCGGCATTGACTGCTTGAGACTAGAGATTTCGATGCCGAAAGTCAGCTCTTTGTCTTGACTAGGATGATATTCGTAGCGGTAAAGCCGAGATCGGTACCGAATGTTGTCGATGTGATAAAAGGGTGTTGATCTCGGAGAAAGTCAAATGGATGGTGTGGTAATACTCACGTATGCAGCAACAGCTATACAGGCTCTTTGTTAGCATGACTGCTCGGTCCCGTACGCTCGCAACGACTCACGCTTCATAGCCTTGTCAGTGCTGATCTGCTTGATTCCGGTCGACATTTTGCTGTAGTTTCTGGATTTGGCAAAGATAGCGAAGTGCTGGAAGCTTTTGATGGGTGCTGTACGAGTGGCGATCAGGAGCTGAATTGGAAGTTGTCGAGTCGTTCTGAGGAGCATTACCGGCGAAGAAGGGACTTTTTAGAACTTTTTCACTTCTGGACACTTGTGACACACGTCGACAGAAGCGGCCGCCAATGCGGGCTGGCGAGAGACGGTAGTGGGGGCGGGTAGCTTCGGCGACTTAGTCCGAGCTCTTAGCGGGGATTGTACAGCTAATTATGGAAAGAAGTTGCGGGATGGCGTTTGCCCACTGCGGGAGGTGAAGATGCTGTATTGATGAGACGACAAGCGTCTACCTCTCGCTGCACCAGCGACTCAATCAAGATCTCTCGACATACTCTTTCTCTAAACTACGAGCTCTGCATCATTCTTCGTGTGGTGCTTCTTGTGGTGATCGATCGAAAAATTTCCAGTACGCTTCGTCACGCCAATCCCGCTGCAAGAAGCCCGTCGTTTGAGGAAACAAGCGTTCAAAGAGGATAGGATCATAATATAGCATTGCACCAGGAGTATGTGTATGGAATCGATTGTCCCAAAGAACGTCTTGCGGTGTTCCCTCTGGAGGCGCAGCTTGGCACGAGCACTCTCTTAGTCGCAGGAAGTTCAGTGTCCGGTGTAGCACTCGACAAATGACCTTGTCTATTCCATGAACGTCTGTCTGCATGCCTTCTCTGCGATTGGCTGAAATTTGCTCGGGATCAGCATTTTCAAGATGATACTCGCAGTTTGCTTGTCCGTAGATTTCGTAGCCACGTTTCCAACAAGCCCGTCTCACCAGGAAATTCTGAAGATTGCGCACCAGAGACATGTAAAGAATACCGTACTTGGGCTCTTCATCTCTCTTCTTAAAAATGAGAGAGATGAAAACTTGAGTGATCAATGCCCATTCACGAGTGTTCATGACGCTTTTGCGTGCAGGATCGGGATACACAAGCTCGACGTCCATGAAATGGAGCCAGACAGTGACAACGAGGTCGCAATTATGGAGATCAAGCCTCTCATCCTTGAATGTGAATTCCATTATGTCCAGCGCTTGTGAGTCCAGGTCAGCGCAACCACGCCAGACGTTCTCCCAAGCTGCATAAGCCGGATCCGGTTGATATACTCTCTGCGCCCACCCGACAGTGAGGAAGTCATATTCCTCTCCTTCGGAGATCAGACGTTTGGCGCATAGCACACACTTAGCTTCCAGAGGTCCCATAGCCCGGCACAGTTGAAGTAGACAGTCCTGACAGGCGTTATGTCTGTTATCACCACAGAAGGACACTGCTTGCGTCTCAGGTTCGAGGTCTGAGCGGCAAATAAGGCACATACGATCGTCTGCTGGGATGTCGTCGATGTCAATCCGTCGCTTGCTCAATATTGCCTCATAGTTAGGCCATCGCCTTGGCTTGAAATTGTACTTTGCTTCGATGGCGTCCTTCGTTTCTTCTTCAGCTTCTGCGCGCTCAAGGCTACCCTCCTCCTTCAATTCGTAGTGCTGCGCTCGCATCATAAGACGGTGAGCGATGGCACGCCGTGAGCTGCCCATAACGAGCTCATGTATATCTTCGATCCATGGATGGTTTGTCTGGTTGGCTTGAGTAAACAGATAGCGCCCCCATGCTTTAAATGTCAAGCATTGCAACTCAAAATCGAACTGGAAAGCTCGTGCTTCGAAGTCAAAAAAGATACAGCGACAGGCGAGTCTGACGCGGGTGACACCTCTGCCGTCCTTCTTGCTCTTGTAAGGAAGAATGTCCAGATATGTCTCCCCTTGATATCTCTGGATCGCGTGGAGAAATTTGATCGTATCTTGACCCTCTTGTTCAGCTATGAACGCGTCGAAGTCCGGCTCAGTCAACTGGGTCGACGCTGCATAGACGGTGGAAAAAGTGTAGCGATCTAGATCCGAGTGCCCAGCGGCCTGATTCACGCGTACATCTTCAAATAGTGGGTCTAGAGGGTTGTGCATGTGTGAGACGTCTCCGACTGGTTCATCGATCTCCTCGCCGTCTTGAAGGAGCCTAGGGCTAGGATACCATACGGAAATCTTGTGCTGTAGCCGCAGCGGTGGGTTTTGCGCAGGCCGATCCTCGACGCTGTCCAAAACACGTTCCCATAGGTAGTCGTCCATGTCCTCCGGCTTATTATGCGGGAGGTATTTGTCCATATCCATCGTAGCTAGGTCGCTCATCTCTTCACAATTGGCGGGACAGTGGCTTGTCATCTCGCATTTTGCGAAGACATTCTGACCATGCTGAGTGTCGAGACAAAGAAAGTTGCTTTGTCGAATATTGCGTTGCATCGATGCATCACTTCTTTCTTTACCGGACGCATTCAGATATCGCATCTCGAAAAGCAAGTCTCCAGTGCCGAGCGGCTGAGTTTGAATATTCTTCCATTTTGCAAAACTTACAGCAACAGCTAGAACAAATCCGTCATAGCCCCTTGACTCGCATCACCTACCAATCTCGCATATTTCGCCAGCACGCCTCTTGTAACTGGCATCTTAGGAGGTTTCCACTCCGCGAGTCGTTTCTTTATCTCCTCCTCACTGACATCAAAGTCGATTCGGTTATGGTCCGCGTCAATTGTAATAACATCGCCATCCTGCACAACAGCGATCGGACCTCCCACGGCAGCTTCCGGACTAATGTGGCCAACAATGAATCCATGAGATGCACCGGAATATCGTCCATCTGTGATGAGTGATATGTTCTTCAACCCAGCACCCATGATAGCTGCTGAAGCTTTGAGCTGTTCCGGCATTCCAGGGCCACCTTTCGGGCCTTCATAGCGTACGACGAGAACGAGGTTCTCGCCTCGCGGGATCTCACCTTTGTTTAACGCATCGTCCAGCTCGTGCTCCTTGTTGAACACACGTGCTTTGCCCACGAATTTCATGCCTTCTTTGCCCGTAATCTTGGCCACAGCCCCATTGGGTGCCAAGTTACCTCGCAAGATCTCCAAATGCCCTGTTGCTTTGATTGGCTTGTCGATAGGTCTAATGAGATCTTGTCCCTGCTTCAACGAAGGCCAGCTTTCCACATTCTCTGCCAAAGTCTTGCCCGTGACCGTGATCGTGCTGCCGTCGAGCAAACCAGCCGCGATGAGTAACTTCTGAACAGAAGGAATACCGCCAATTTCGTAGAGATCTACCATCAAGTACTTTCCAGAAGGAGCGATGTCAGCAATGAAAGGGACTTTGTCGGAGATGCGCTGAAAGTCGTCCAGAGTAAGTTCGAGTTCCGCAGTGCCAGCCATGGCCAGGAGATGGAGGACACCATTCGTCGAGCCACCGAGGGCCATCATCATCGTCATAGCATTCTCGAAGGCTTTCTTCGTGAGGCAATCGCGTGGCTTGATGTCCTTTTCGAGGCAGACTTTGATGGCTTCCGCCACCTTGGCGCATTCTCGCATCTTGGCAGGCGAAGTCGCAGGTGTCGACGATGAGCCAGGAAGCGAAAGACCGATCGTTTCGATTGCCATGGCCATGGTGTTGGCTGTAAACATGCCGCCGCACGCACCCTGCGAAGGACATGAGGTTCGCTCGAGATCGGTCAATAGATCGTCCTTGGTTTGCTCTGGCTTCTTGGGATTCTTTAAGTTATCGTAAATATAAGCTCCGTGGGCTTCAAGTACTGTCGCAATGTTGACAGTACGTTCTTGAAGTTTAGAATAGCCCGGATTGATCGTCCCGCCATAGATCATGATCGAGGGTCGGTTGTGCCTCGCAAAACCCATGACGACGCCCTACCAAAGGTCAACGCTCGTCCTTGTTTTGGATGTAATGCTCCACCTTACCGGCATGTTCTTGTCGCAACCGGGAATGGCAACGCAAGCATCGTGGTGCTGTGCACAGGTGACAGTCTCCACGCTGTCTGCAATAATCTCTCGACTTTGCAAGGAGAATCTCATGCCCTCCCCACCCATGGTAATGCCATCACTGACACCTATTGTGTTGTATTGCCATCCCAGCATCTCTTGCTTCTCGATTGCCTTCTTGACCTCTTTCCCAATATCGAGCAAATGTGTATTGCATGGATTGCCTTCCCACCAAACGCTCGCAATGCCCACTTGAGGGTAAGTCTTCAAGGCTTTCTCATTTGGTACGCCCGCTGCATACAGCATGGCCTGGGCAGCTGGAAAGTCATGTTCGCGAGTGAGTGTCGAGGAGAACTTGTTCAAGCCAGAGCCGGGCTGAGAGTGCTTGAAGTTGAGATATCGAGGATCTTCGGGGTGTCTTTGGTTCAGCTGTCGGTCGGCGTTCTCGGGTTCCATGATGACGGCGAGGATATTTTCCTAGATAAATGAGTGATGAGTGACAAGTGAAAGCGTGAGGTCAAAAGAAAGGTGTCAATGGACGGAGACAACAGTGCGCGAATGAGAGCAGCGCTGATTATGCGTCACCTAGTTAGCTGGCCCCCGCAATAGAGCATCCGCCGCATCAATGGCCCGAAGCTGCGCAGCAAGTGGGCCGGTTGCGATGGAAGCTGTTCCGAGCAAGGTATAGCATTCGCTCTCAGCATGTGTTAGTAATTTCTTACGGGTCCTGCTCTTCATATGGTCTCCGCGGCAAGCGTGGGCTTATGGTCAACCGCTGACTGGCTTCAAGACTCAGATCGCATTTCGTGGTGCAACAGAAGCCATGTTCGAAAGCACTATGATACAGTAAGCGCCGATTATGGATACAACCCACACGATGAGATGAGACGCCATACGGCGGTCTGGGTATCATGAATATTCGTAACCAGGCATTCGCCTATTTGTTGCTCCACTCGGCAGCACTGCTCCCAACAGCATCCTCGGTGTCTGGTGTCGCAACGCCGCTCGAACCAGCACTGCTTGCGCTCTCTGCCGCCTTGGACTTTTGCTGTGGCGTATCCTTTGCAGGTGGCGGAGGAGCATCATCATCCTCGTCATCATCTTCGAAATGAGATGGATCAACCATTTGAGCGTCGCGAGAAGAGTGGTCGAGATGCTCCTGCAATGTGTCGTCGGCGGAGACACTGATGCCTCTGGCACCCCATCGATCGCTACGAGTGCGGTTGTTGCCTGGCCTGACGGTGCCTGACTCTTGCGCTGCCAGACGATCTTCCTCCTCAGTGATGTCGTCGTCATCTGTGCCATTCTGATTGTTGCGTCGCCCAATGAAGCGCTTAACGATGAAGCTCTTGCTGAGATCCTCGCTGTCCACAATTCCGCCATACCGAAGCTTGACACGTTGTCGTGACCAGTAGACCCATGCAAAGTCCACGTACAGGGCTGTCTGGATAAGACCGAACACGACGCTCGTGGCATCAAAGGTATGGTCTGCGCTGAACATCTTGACGATCCAGTTCAAGATGTAGAAGAATCGGTAGCTGCCCAGGGTCACGAGATAGAAGGAATCGAGGACGGTCGGGACGCTGGTCTGTCGGAGGAGTAGAAGCTGCGGCAGCACGCAGACGGATTCGAGAATGATACTGAACGTCCAGATTACCTATTTGCGAGTAGCACGTGAGCATGATCGTCCTGACATGGCATCTCATGGTGAGAACCGTAACGCAGCATTGCATACCTCTGACAGCGTGGATCTCTTCCAACCCTCAAACAACAAGCACACGATGGGCGCGCCGACGGTGCTGCCAGCCAAGGACCAGGTGGCCAGCTTCCATCCGTACTCCTTCTCCCTCGTCCTGGCGAAGACCCGCATCATGACGAACACGATGTAGGCCGAGCTGGCAATGTAGAAGAGCTTGAGCACGAAGTTCCACCAGCTGAACCATGGCGGCACCCAGAAGAGATCGAGATAGCGCGTGGTGAAGACGAGGCAGTAGAGCAACTGGGTCAGGAGACTGACGCCCTCGGCGGACTTGTTGCTGTGGATGGCCCAGATCAGGATGCACTTGGACGCCGTGTGCGAGACGTCGCCCAGGATGCGGAAGATGTTCATGTGGAAGGAGGAAGCCATCGTGGGGACGCGAGATGTGTGCGACGACGACGACGATGGGCGTGGTCAGTCGAGCATGGCAGTGTGTTGCAGCAGCAGCAAGGTTGCGAGGTGGCCTTCCGGGTTGCTGTCCCAAGGCTGACCGCGAGACACTGCTGAGCTGCGTGAGTTGCCGTGATCGGGTTGACGTGGCTCGCGACCCGCGACCAGGGTCTGTTTCTATTCTGTCCGCTCCACCCGTACCTTTCTCCCTTGCCTTCCTCTCTACAGACTGCTCACTTCACCACCATACTTTCACTTGCTTCTATGCAATTGGACTAATGTTCAGACCCGATGATCGATGAAGTATGGACGTTTCGCAATGCTACTGATCCCGTTCGCGCTTGAGACTACAAGTGCCTGATGGAGAACGAATTCCTCGTCGAAAAAAGTGGCAATAAATACGATGCAGATCGATGTTGCAAGCCGTTCTGCACACTGACTGCGTCACAAATCTGGCTGTCTCACATTGTAGCGGAGGTATCGTCAGTTGAAATGCGATCAGTACTTAACGACACTATTCACAATGCTCGAGTCGATGTGTAGCACGCTTCCTGGCATCGCTCACACCGCTAACACTTTGTGAAGCACGGTGGCCGTGTTCCCATGCCGGAGTAGTTCAACAGATCTTGCTACACTCTGCACGTAACCTCGATGTGTTCAAAACATTCAAAAGCATTCAAAGTAGGTACAAGAACGACAGCACTGGTATTCACACATCGTCGTTCTCAATGTCGATGAGATAGTGTGAGCACAGTTCTTCTCGATCTTCCTTCTTCTCCAGAGCACTTGAGTCCACTATGTCGAACGCACGGTTCGAGATCGCATTGTGTAATACAAGCTTGCCCAGGCGAGTGTCCCGATTTTGGGCACGATTGATTGTGCACTCCATCAGCGATTGCTGGACCAGACAAGGTTGAAGCATTTTGAATTGAGCCTCGATGAAACGGTTCAGTTCGTGCGCCTCTGTCAAATTGTGAATTTCACACTGCCATTGGTGCGGTAGCGTGAGTCAAGTGGTCATCAACTGAGCTTGCAGGTGCAACGATGTTTGCGCTCCAGGCAATAGATCTTGAGAGAACGCCGGCTTGCCTTACGATATGCTGTGTCACGCCATCTATCCCAGACACTGTTAGTGAAGCACGTAAAGATCACATGCGAAACGTCAGCTGCTCTCCCAAAAGCATTGTATTATTTTATCATCGCCGTTCGTAGAAAGTCGATGGCTGCAGATGTGAGTGCAAAGTGGCCACTGTGGTCGAGCTCGCCGCCGCCTGTGTGAACTCAACCGGCAAGAAGTGAGCTCTGCACCATTATCGCTCTGCCATTGTTGCTCAGCTTGAACGCTGCCAGCCACATCGCTGTCACCACGGTTATCATCATTGACATCTGCGAAGCCATGTTCGAACACCAGTGCTTTCCAGACCGATCACCGTTCGTCCGCGTCTACCGTGTCCCCATAGGTCCAACTCAGCCATTCGAGCCAATCTTGGATGGACGGAGAGCAAAGGCGGAAGAGATCTGGGAGAGTCTCGCCAACTTGGTGGTCTTGGTGGTGGGACTTTACTGGTGCATTGCGTTCCTCTCCTGCCTCCTTCGGTTTCTTACTCGACGTTGGTACTGGCTGTGAAGTGTAAGTAACATATCTCCTTCCTTTTCATTAGAATGCCATCGAATCTGGAAGACGTCGATCGCTGCCATCAGACATTCGGGAGGACGTCCATGGGCTCTGGTGCCCCGTGTAGAAAACAGCGCACAGCAGGCTGCAGTTGACTACCTCGCAGCTCGACGAGACCCCAAATCAACCATGGGCAATTGTGCCAGTCCACTTGAATATCGCCAATGGTGATGACATTCGATACCAGCAGAGAGTGGAGAACGCGAAAATAAATTCTGCAGAAGGTCGACGATAGCATAGCCTTATGCTCGGCTACGGCACGGGCATGTGTTGCGGACTCCTGCATGTCGCGTCTCGCCTACTTCATCTCGTCAATCACTCTGCGCAGGCGACCTGATGCTCGCGATTGATGACTTGTCACGCTGCCCAGATGGAATTCCCTTGTTGAAGATGGAGAGAAGAGGAAGAGTGGTGCGTTGCTGACGTGAAGTTCCACAGACCGCATCCGCACCATTCCCAAAACAGAGAAGGATTTGGGTTGGTCGAGAGGAAAGGACCGCCTTGGCAAGGCTCGCATCCCGACCTTGTCAATTGGACGACCAGGGCCTCAGTCTTTTGCCTCTTTTTTGGTTGTCAGACGACGTTGCGAAGCGATGGACAATTCGTTCGCCGCTGTCGTCTCGTCACCGCGGCGGCGGAGAACGGAGGGTGCGGACTTGTGGTCATTGAAACGGACGGGCAGCCACAATTCTTCCACCTCATCCGACATCCTGGTGGCAGGTCCATCGCAACAAACGCCATCACGTCCGACTCACCAGCGACAAGACTCGACGCCCGTCCGCATGTCGCGCTCCAACACGTCGACGCTCACCCGAGCGTACACGCAGTACGGGCACCTGACGATTCGCTTTGCACCGCGCGCCGCGAGGGACCGCCTGCGTGCCATTTTGCAATCAAAGCCCAACCCCGACTTCCACAGCTCCGACGACGACAGCGACAATCGATCCGAGCAGCCCAGGCGCGACGCTCGCGATGATGTCGAAGGCCCCAACGAACGCGGGACGTATTCGAAAGAATACACGCTCAAGCACCCCGAGACCAAGTGGGTCCATCGTGGCCAAGGTCGATACCTACCGGCATCAGAAATCAAAACGGAGACTGTTGCATCGTCGCCGCGACCGACAAGGTATGCTGCGTTGATCTTACTGCTAGATGATCACTTCGTGACTGACACCCTCACTTCAGATACCTACCAGAGCGGGCGACGGCATCGTCAGCCCATAGCTCTGGTGCAGTGATGGAGGAAATGTACGACAGTCTCTGGCAGCACTTCGATGAGTTTCGACGCAAGCAAAACCCAATGGCGCGTCCTGGCTGGAGCCCGCAACTTCGAGGATCGTACAACAGCATCATGGCCCTGCTCAGAGCGACTCCGCGATACAATTGGTCGAGAGCTATCGAAGACATTGAGAACCCGGAGCACCGCGAAATCGTCCACCAATGGGCCGGTGCGATGGAACGTAAACATCCACTGCCAAACACTGCTGATTCTGAGAACGCTCGACCGAGCAGACTCGCCGCCCGGCAAGCCAAGACCGTTGGATACTCTAACATCGACCAGCGTCGTAGCTCGCGCCTCGTCGACACCATAGTTAACACATATGATGACGACGAGAGCGATGACGATGTAGACGTGGAAGTGGAAGATGACGATGACCACGACGCCGAAGAAGTTGAAGAAAGCGAGCCAGAGCACGATCCCGAGCAGACGTACAGCAGAGATTATGTCGACGCGCATCCACACGAATCATTCTATCACACCGGTGCTGGGAGATATAGACGCGGATCCCGAGCAACGATTCTGAGCAAGCAGTCAACTCGACGTGGCTCAAGCACCTCCCATGTCATCAAATACAGCAGCAGCGAAGCCTCGCACGACATTGGTGGCGACATTGCTGTGAAGAAAGAGGATCTTCACAAGCATGCCGGCCGAATCTTTCATCACAGAGGCAACCAATTCTATCGACCAGGCGTCAGTCCACATGGTATCAAAGGCACCAAACTTGTTCTTGCGAACGGCGAATTGCTTGGACTCCACGATCTTAACAAGAAAGACGCGGAAGACCTGCTCGCAAAGGCCAGCAAGAAGAATTTTGGTTTGGCAGATCCGCGAACAGCGTCAGGAGTGAGCCAAAATCGCAGCACTGGACGTCGCAAGAGCAGCACCTACAGTGCGGCTGAGCCGGCTGCCGCCTCCGCCTCATCAGGACGGAGGTCCAGCAAAGCGGAGAATCACGCGAATGGCGACAGTCACGAGCTTTCGCTTTCGCGGACGACCAGCCGCAGATACAGCTCCAAGTCAAATATGGACATAAAGGATGCGTTTGTACGTGAGAACAAACTGAAACCAACGAGATCAAAGAGCGACCCAGACATGCTTCTCGACAAAGAGTATGTAGATGCTCATCCTGATGAAATATTCCACCATCGTGGACAGGGAAAATGGGCGCGTGGACTGCCACCTCCAGGGTCTTCTAACAAAATGGCGGTTCGAGGTCCAGGTGCTCGGGAGATGTTCGACGCCATGCAGCGCGGAGAAGAGCTTGACGAGAACGGCAGACCGCCACCGCCCATCACCGCGCTGCTCCGCAAGGAAGAAGGACCAGACCTGTACCCGCAGTATCAGTGGCATTATCGAGGAGGCGGCAAGCACTGCAGGCTGACCAAAGAAGAGGCCGAGGCATATGAAGCCAGTTTGCGACCAGCGAAGAGACAGCGCGTTTCTACCGGATTCCGCGGACGTGGCGAAGGCCCGGAAGCACAGTTGCAACGTGAGAGCCTTGCAGCTCAGCAGGGGTCGGGCAAAGGCAAAGCGAACGTTCCAATGCGCCGCCCTGGCCGACTTTCGCGCAACGCCTCGCAATACGGTCTTCACTCGAAAGCGTCCTCCAACTCTGAATCGAAAGCACCAACGCCCAAGCCACCTCCACTTGCACCCGAGGAAGACCGCCTGACGGAAGACGACCTTCCCAGCCTGTACAAGGACGAGTGGTCAGACATTGACGAGCAAGACCCGGATGACGAAGCTGCACACATTATGCGAGCCAGATTCCGCCCCATCGTCGGCGCAGAGCCGTTTGTGGCGGCACTGACCAAACACGACCCTGCAGTGCGCTCACTTGACTCGCTCAAAGCTCTTGCCGCCAACGCACAAATGGCGCTCATGTCGCTTCAGGACGAGTATCTCGAGCTCGACAAAGTGGTGGCACGCCATCCAATGAATGGCAAGAAAGAGCGCAAGCCAGTTCACGGGGGCCGCGATCCAGTATCACATGCCATCTGGGAAGACAAGAAAGAAGCAGCACTGTACGACTACGCCTTCGACGCTCGCAAAGTGGGCTACCAGGACCCAGACGCGCAGCGCATTGTGCGTGACGCCGAAGGACGTGAGCTTCGCAGACGTCGCAACCGCATCGATCCCCACACTACACAAGTCAACTACGGCGATGGCGAGATGACCACGCGTCGTACGATCAAACCAGTCTCTCGCTTCGACGGTGTTGTCGTGACCATGCCGCGCAAACGCTCTCGCCTCAACGTTGCTGAAATCACCGAGACCGACAACTCCGTGGGCAAAGCCGGCAGCATGACTCCCGAGCGCTTCTCAACTTCCGGCTGGAACGGCGATCCCAACGACTACGTCCCACCCACCCGTGGCCGCTGGGCTGGTCATGTTCCCAAACGTATCCAAGAACTCCGTGGCGCGAGTCTCTCACGCCGCAGCGAGAGCGGATCCCCACAACCTTCTCCAGCAGCGAGCAGCAGCGGAGGCGTTCGTAAAGGGCGACCGCCTGGCAGCAAGAACCGCGAAGAGCGCAAGGACAAGGGGATCAAGAAGGGTCCAAGAAAGAAGAAAATTGACCCAGTTACGGGTGAGTTAGTTCCAGCTGGTAGCGGCGCTACTACTCCTGTGGCCGAGGGTCGCAAGCAGGAGAACATCGACTTCAGGGCCTCTGGCGCTTCTCAGCCCGCTGGAGTTGTTCCTTCTGGCAGCAGTACTACTGCACCATCCACACGCCCAGAGAACCCAATGTCTCTGAACGCCATTATTGGCTAGCTACGGAGCAATCCAGTAGCGGGCGAATGGCTCTTTTACCTAATAGCATAAGCGAGCATGGAAAGCCCCACAGCAAAATGGGGAGACAGGGAATGGTCGATGTGGCTGGCGTTTGTTCATGCATTTGCTCATCTGTAATATTACCATTAGCTAGTGGCCTAAGCGGTCATTGCTCAAAGATACTGAGATTCAGAACGACTATCCTTTTTCTCTAGTGATTGCTACATAACCAAAGTGTGCTGTACAAAACACGAGCACCGCACCGCCTCCTCAATTGTGGTTTTCGAATGGAACTGCCCAATAAATTGACAAAACGCACATGAAGTCAGTGTTGCATACTCGTACAATGATGGCTCATGTGTAAGTGAGTATAGCATTGCCGGTGCTTTATCCTGAGTTCGAAATAACGGTGAGATTCGATTTTCTATGCGCCGTCTCTGCCAAATGAAGCGTACAAAAAGCATGCGAATCAGGGAGATTAAACAAAGGGAATCATGTTCAGCCACAGTCGAAAGAAGTCGAATATAGAGCGAAAGAACAACGTCCCAGAAAGGTGGGGGACTCGAATTCAGATCGCGAGAAAAGTGAAAGAGAGTCGGAGACGATTGACTTTGGGGGAAAATATCTCTTCTTCTCTCGAGCTACCTCTCTGTTCACCTGTCTACCTGCTTTCCTAAAAGGCACTCTCCTCTTTCTCATGCAAGTCCGAGACACGACAGAAGAGCTGAGAAAAGGAGGAACCCTATTGACTTCTTTCCCATTCAAATACTGTCGTCTCAACACCAGTCCAGCGGACGTGTACTGTCCGTCATCCATTCATCTCGCATCAAAAAACATTTAACGCCGTCCATCATGCCGTTGATTGGTGATGAAGTGATGATCTCTGCCGGAGAGCCCACCAACCCGATCTAGAAGCAGAGAGCGCAGAAAGAAAAGGCATCGCGCTCTGATTTGTCTTTCAACAAAGGACGAAGAAAAACAAACAGGAGCAACTTGTTGACAAGGACGACATTCTTGTCGCCGTCATTACCACTAACGAATCCGTGCTAGTAAAATTTGCAAGAACGATGTCGTGTGCAATCATTGCACAACTTCGGTCTGTCTGAGACTGCTCGGCTCAGGCTTCTTGCGTCGGCCGAGGAGAGTAGCATTGTCCAGACTGAGCTCGAATGCGCCTGCCTTATTTCGTACTTGACGCTTGGCGGCAGCAGCAACTTCCGGCGAGTGTTGACCATAGCCACGTGCCTGACTTGATTTGGGGGCGGCGGCTTGACGAGCCTGCGCAGCAGCTGATAAGCTCGTGTTACGCATTTGCTTCTCCACACCACCCACATCAGGGGCACCCGACTTGGGCACCTTCGCCGGCGGATGCTGCGAACTCGAGTACGGCTCCGAGACTCCTTCATACTCGTCGTCGTCGTTGTATTCTTCGTCCAGCGCGTTTAGTGAGTTGCCGCCACGGAAGCCTTGCTTGAAGTTCTTTCTTCGCTTGCCCTCTTCTTCTTGTCGGTGTACGGAATAACCAACGTCGAAGACCTCGCGAAGATTGACAGCGCCAGGAGATCGGAAATCCATGCGGCGACCTCCAGGAGTTTCGTCAAGGTATGTAAAATCAGGCTTCAGTGGCGACCCTTTCTCTCCAGCAGACTGTTGCCCTTGTCGGACGTGCAGTGGTGTTGCCAGTGGTGGGGCATCTGCAGCAGCATATGTGGGCTCATTGACTGCTCCACGAATCCAAGGGTGGTCGAGGAATTGATTGATGTCGTATCGCTTCTCCGGGTCGACGGTGAGCAAGTGCGAGACGAGATCTTGGGCAGACTTCGAAATGTCATCCCACCATGGAGACAAAAAGGTATATTGTCCTCGTGCAACCTTCTCGGTGAGGACTTGAATGCTCTCGTCGTAGAATGGCGGGAAGCCACAGAGAAGAGTGTATAAAACGCAGCCCAGTGCCCACATGTCGACGCTCTTGGAGTAGCGCTCATCCTTGACGATTTCGGGCGCGGTGTAGCCGACAGTTCCGCATGGCGTCATCGTCTGGCTGTCCCAGATGACCTTGGAGAGGCCGAAATCTGCAATCTTTACCACACCGATGCCGCCAGCGCCCTGTCCGGGGATGAACTCGCCCTCATCGGCCTTGTCCTCGTCTTCAGGACCCTTTGGCTTGGGATTCTTGGTAGGAATGAACGGTATGGGGTAGAAAAGAAGGTTCTCCGGTTTGATATCACTGTTTCGAATTAGCCAGTGTTCGTTCGACACCCAGCCAATCTAGACCTACCGGTGCACGACACCGGCCTCTTCGTGCAAATACTGTAATGACTTCGCCACCTGGTAGATGACGTGTCGCGACAGGTCTTCGCTGAAGTAGGTCAGGCGGACAATTTGATGGAACAACTCGCCGCCCGGACATAGTTCCAGCACAATGTAGTAATATTGTCGGGATTCGGAGAAATCGATCAGCTTGATAATGTTGGGATGGTCGAGCTGGCGCATGATCTGAACTTCTTTGAGGATGTTGGCTCTCTGGAGGAAGGCATGACGTCAGCAGTAACCCTTGTGCAGGTATGTCGTGTGTGGATGCAAAGTCGGCAGTATTGTCAATAACGCGTGCAGACGAAAGAGATGATGCGCACCTCGACGCCCTTGGGAGCCTTCTTCTCGTAATCCGGATGCAAAACTCCCTATTGGGCACACGTGTTGGCACAACAAGCGCGTGACGCAAGATTGACATGGTCGAAGAAGCAAGGAGAAGCAGCAGCAGTAGCAGCAATTGCAGTTAGCATACCTGTGTGGAGTTCATCTCGAACTTGCGGACGACCTTGATGGCGACCTGGTCGTAGACGTTCTGTGTATCCCGTGCGCGGTAGACGTTGCTGAAGGCGCCGTCGCCCATCTTCTCGAGCAGCTGCCAGCGGTCCAAGCCGGGGTATCTGGGCATCTTGCCTTTACTTTCCCGCTCCTCGGCGACAATTCGCTCCAGCACTTGCGGGTCATAGTCCTTTTGCTTTTGCTGTTGTTTTTGCTGTTGATCTGCGGCTTGACCGGCAGCATGCCCGGCTCTCGCGGCGACGTTGCGGTTGTCGACAGCGGCGGCGGAGAAGTCGCCCTGGGGCGCGTTCGCTTGCAAGGGCTTGTGCTCGTAGACATTCGGATCGCTGTAGCCTACATTCTGGTGTGCTTGCTGTACCGTGGTGCCGCCCGGACCGAAGCGCTGCTGTTGGGCGTGGACGTTCGAGACGTGGGTGGTGGCCTGATCTTGCGGCGAGCGGCCGTCTCGCGCCTGTTTGCCATGGCGGATGAAGTTTTTGAGATTCTGTATCGTCGACATGGTCAGAATGTCGAGCGTGCGGCGTCGGCACGAGGGTGAGAAGGAGTCCTTCCTTCACGAGAGCGGCAGTGCGAAGGGAGGCGCTTGGCAAAGGTAGGAGAGGTGAGGAATGAGAGAGAAGTGTAGGCGCAGAGAGTGCTCGCGAAGAAGAGGCGCCTGCGGGATACTCGGCGCAACGTGTGTCGAGAGTTTGGGGAAGGTGCAATGCAGCAGCGAAAGTGCAATGGGATGTGCCGCGGCGGCGGTCTGGGTATGGTGTGAGGTATGTAGTGCGGTGCGGTGCAGTGGTGACAGAGTGAGCGAGTGAGGTGGAATCCAGAATGACGCGGGACCATCACGCCCAGTGGCATGACGTAGTCGCGGGCCCGCCAAAGCGAGGCAGACTGACTGGGCGGGCAGCAGCGCGCGCAGAGTGATGTGAGCACACAAAGAGAGCGCGGTGCCTCCAATGTCATCACCGTGGCGATGGCTGTGCGACGTGCATGATGCGCTGCTGATGAGACGGCCGACTGACCTCGATTCTCTTGCCCAACATGGCCGCGAGATGGATATTCACGTCGTTCTGCTGCCACTAGCGAGCGTGCGATCTTGTTCTGCTGGACAGCACCCTCGTCGTCCGACCGGCTCCACGCGACCAGGATGGCGATCCCGGGGCTGGGCGAGATGTGGTATGAGATATGGGAGGAATGAGCGAGCGTTGATGTGGTATAGACAATGAGATGGTAATGGTCTCTACGGGCGCCGCGAGGGCAGAGGTGAGAGACAACACGCAGTTCCCTCCGCTCCCCCAAGCCATGCCATGCCACTTTTCTTCGCCCTCATCATGGACCAGTCACGGCGCGCGGAAGCAGTGAGCACCACTGCCAGCCGTCTGCCGCGTGGCCAGGATTCGAGGCCGGAAGAGCCGTTGCTCGCTGGCCCAGACTGCACACACACCGCACACCACACGCCTCACGTAAACAGCAAAAGAGCGTCGCTATACCGCACTCTGCGCGTCCATAGCATGCGGCGACGTCCAGGGCGATCGACAGGCTGCGCGCGCCGATGAAACACGCACGCGCCACCTCTGACATTATTCACGAGCATGACGTCGATCTCTCCGTGCAGCAGTGGGGAGCAGACGACGTCGACGATGGTTTGATGGCAGAGTGAACGTGCAGTCTTGCAGAACAAATCATAAGCGAGCAGTCGTTCGATGCAGCCAGGCCCACTCCTCCCCCATCTTCTGCGCTGACGGCATCATTGGTATTGAGCCTCACTCAGATGCGCTCCTTCCTTGCGTCGACCCTGCGTCACCGCGCGCGCAAGTGACGACTGGCGGGCGCCACCAGCGACCTCCCTCTAACCTCCTTGACACGAGCACGCTTCGGTTGTCGGAATCGACACGCCATCGACCACTCTTTGCCCTCGCCGTGGGCCATGCATTACGTCCGATCGTGCATATTGATAGACATGGGGATGAAGGCATCTTGCATGTCACCATGCTCCTCGGACGACTTCACAGCACACCGCAACCAGGCACAAATCGACACGGGAGCACACACCTCTCGAGATCGGCTACATTTCTTCACACTTGCTCTCGAGCGAATCATACAGAAGATGCAGAAATACATACCATGCACGCTGTGTACTCTGCATGATGTGCAACCCATGGTTGACCCACCACTCCTGCTCCTGCACTCTTGGCTCCCCCTGCCATTGGTCTGCCATACTCACACACCCTCCAACACTACCACAAGTTTCGTCGCGCTGACACCATTCGACATCATATCGCACGCCTCCTGCACCTTCTCCAGCCCCCTCCAACAACCTGCGGCTCGGGTTTGCACTTTAGCAACCCACTTTCCAATGCTGGCGTCAGCCACTCCTCGAAGACTGCACGTCCGATATGGGACACGGGACGCTTGCTCCATCCCAACATCGCCGCCAATTCTGATTCCTGCACAAATGCTGTTGGTCCTCTGCAGAAGGCCAGCTTGACGCCAGAAGGCAGCTCCGGCAGTGGAAATACCGGCATATCTGGCGGCACCACCGTTCCTACAGTGCGAGACTGCTCGTCGTGACCAAGCTGGTCCGCGAGCCGGACCACCGTGTTCATCACATCGAGCGTCATGATCGCGCTGAAAATGCCGCCGAACCTTTTGCCGCTGCCCTTGACAGCTTCCACGATCTCTTCCTCGACTCCCTCTTGCTTGTGATCAAACACTCTTGTAGTCCCAAGCTCTTCGCAATAAGCCGCATTCTTCGCCCCTGCGGTAGCAAACACCTCATATCCCGCAGCAACCAGCATTTGAATGCCACAACTTCCGACCGAAGAACTACCACCCCAGACTACAATCACCTGCCCATTGGCTTTGGGTTTCAAGCTCGGCAACTCAAGCCTCATTCCTTCCTCGTGGAACAGACTAACAGCCGCAGTCGAAAGCCCCGCAGGGAGCACACTCGCTTGAGCATAGCTAACATGCTCAGGTATCTTCGCCACCAACTCGACCGCAGCAGCACAATACTGCTGAAAAGCCCCCTTCTCCACACAAGCCAAGACACGATCGCCTTTCCGAATGTTCCTGCTAGCATCCACTTCGTCTCCGACCTCGACGACTTCGCCCGCCAGATCGCAGCCGATGATGATCGGATACTTCTCCCAGAGCAGTCCGAGGTTTTGGATACCTGCGTCGGCCGGGTTGATCGCTACGGCGTGGGTCTTGATCAGTACTTCGCGGGGCGTGAGTGCTGGAACATCAGCTGGACCGATCTGAAAGGGTTTGGCTTGTTTGGTAGGGAGCCAAGCAGCTGTGTTTTGCAATGGAGAAGACATGTTGTAAAAGAGCACAGCTTCCTTTGAAAGGAAGTGTGGTAAAGTTCCAAGGTAGGTGGATAATGTTTCTGTCCGCTCTTGTTTCATATAGCAAACTCGAATGAGTGATAAAAATCAACATTCTACTTCGACCAGCAGCATCCCACGTTCTTATATGCGTCCTATCGAGCTTTACCATCCTCGACCATTTTCTCCGCTCCGTTAACCCCGACAACGATGTTCAATCCTTCAATTCTCTCTTTACACAGCATGAAGCCACCAGCAAGCTGAGGAATACGAGAGCGGGTTAGCGCCGTTTCTGAAATCCTGCAGGAACGACCCTTTGGGGCCGGGGTATCTCCGGGCCAAAGCTCAATCCACGACTTCGGTGTAGGCAGACAATGAAAATCGCATTGCAATTGCGAATGATATGACAGTGGAGCTCAAAGTATTTGCGAGTAAAATGAAACTATATCTAAAGAAGATTGGAAGGTGTGCCATGCATGCTCATCAAAGCAAGCGGACGTGAAGTTCAATGCATTATGCTATGGTATATCCAATGAGTTGAGTTCGTACACTTCTCCCTCTTGTGTCGATCGATCAAGTGGAAGGTAGCATCGTACTATTGTGGTTACAGAACAATGTGAGAGTAGAGTCTGTGCTGCTCAGCTGTCACTATAGCAACGTCTTTGCGGCTGTTGAAAGCTGGCCGGTAGATATGTATCGTCCCTTTGATCTTTTTCCCTGGCATGGTGCGGGCTGCGAGCGTGAAGAATCGATCGATCACGATCTGTGAGGGAACGAAGAGGAGGCATTCTCTTCTGTTGGAACGTCCCTTTTCGTCATTTCGGTGGACTGGGTCGAACGAAACATCTCGAGTCGGGAGAAAAACACCACATCTCGGAGGCTGAGAACTTCCCTAGCATTGCGTCCTGAGTGGAGTTTTTGAATTTATGATTGCTGTTCCGATCGTACAACCCATCAATTCATAGGTAAGATGCCCCTTGGTCGAATTGCTGTGATTTCCGAGGTCAACAGAACGATGACTCCTCCGCATCGACCAGGTCCTGGGAATGGAGTTTCTTGTAACGATGAGCTTGATGCAAAGCAAGCGCAGAATTCCTTCACATCCACTGCATATCATCTGCACGAATCTCGTCCATGTCTTGCAATACAGCCTCCCAATCAAGCCAAGAAGTGTCATTCGGTAGCGAAGCATGCATTTCCGGCGGAAAATCAAACACTGCAGTATCCATTGGAACAGGGAACGAATTGTCAGGTTGCAAGTAATTCATCGCCACAGCAGTCGAAGATATCGGCAAAGTTGCAGGTGCAGCTGCTGAGAAGTTCGAGCCAGGATCGAATTTCTGAACAGTCGCTGAAAGAGATTGCTCCATCGCTGCAAGACTGGACTGTTTTGGCTGCTGGAGCTCCACACCATCGCGGAAAGCAGCCGCTTTGACGCGTAATTTCTCCAAAGGTTTCCAGAGGCTGCCGTCCTTGGTATCAGCGACATCGGGAGCGTACCGTGCCATGCTTTTGTCAACCAGCGCCCAAGCCTCGTCTGCCTGTTCAGTGCCTCGAATCGAGCATAGTCCGGCGAGCGTCACCGCAAGAGCTTGCCACGGAACCCATGGCATACGTCGCCAGCGTCCAGACATATTCGCCCACAGCTCATCACTGTGCCGGAGAATATTCAGTGCCAAATCCATAACCCAGGGACTGTCGACTCGAGGAGGTATACTGTTTGGATTATGTTGCATCGGCCGGACGGCGCGCAGAATCATGGAATGGCAAGCCGCGGAACCTGTGTCTAATATCATCTGTTGCTCAGGAATAGAAGGATCACAATGGCGCAGCATCCTTTCGTGTACTTTCTTTCGAAACGAGTACGCGAGTTCGAGACGCTGCTGCCAGCTGGGTCCGGAAGTAGCATCTTCCGTGGCGGACATTCTCAGACTCAGCGCAGAGCCCTCCATGGCCATGAGCGGGAGAGACATTTCCGTGAGCTCGTTTTGTCGAGGTGAAAGTGTTGTGCTGCCAGGACCGAAGTCGGAATCGTTGACATGAGCTGGGAGCAGTCGCGTGAAGCTATCTGGGTGGATTGCAGACTCTGAGCCGCGATCGATTGATGCGTAGCAGTCCAGGAAGACAATATTGTACCACAGCCGACGACGCAGCTCGCCGAGGTATATCGATTCGCCAGGCAGTTCTCGGTGTATACTCATCGCGCGGGCGATCCGTACGAGTAGTCCAACCAGTGACCACGCTCTCCTGCTGGCATCGACGACTCGTATCGATTGCGTGTACAATACCAAAGCTTGTAATGTTGCAATCTCTGTAGTGTTAAGAGGGTCTGTTTGATAGAGAGCTATATCGACCATACGGCGGTATTCGGTGACAAGCTGCTCCTGAGGCTTGCCAAAGTCCTTCTCCGACTCCTCATTGGTGAGGGCATTCGCCGCCGCGAAGAAGACCGAAGCTCGCAGAGCGCGATTGCATGGAGCATCCGGTGCTCTGCCAAGGTAATTCTCGCCATGTTCGATGAGAGCTTTAAGGGTTGGCACATGGAAAAGCTTGTACAGTATCTCCACGTGAGTTAGGAAAGCAGACAAGAGCTTTTGCCCATCCGCGTGTGAGGGTTCTGTCACCACGCCGGGCATAACATAGATCGCTCCCGGAGGGCAGAGAATGAGTTCATGCTGTGTGCTTGCACCAGTCGCAGGGTCGTAAGCGTATGGACCCGAGGGAGCAACTGATTCGGGCGTCTGGCCATCCTCGCTGCGAGTATCCTCTTCAAAGACCTCTGCAAGCGCCTTCACCTCCGACGTGAGCGAAGACCAGAAGTTACCTGCGACATACTTGCTCGTGTCCGGTGAAGCAGCATCTCGCGGGCTACCAGGACTAGCCGTACCACCACCTGGCGTAAAAGCTGGAGGTGTCGCAAAGGACGAGGCGCGCTCCTGGCCGCCCAAGCCGGCAGCTCTCGCACTTTCGGAGTTTGGCAATTTCCCGTCGTCGTCCGCAAAGCTCTCTACCAGCTTTTCCAACTTCGCGATCCGGCTTCGTAGTTCTGCATCTACCGCTCTACTGCCAGTCTTGGCTCGCGGTTTCCGGGTGGAGATGTGGCATTGTATACCCGCTTTTTCACACTGGCCGCATGGGTACGTTCTATCGCACTTGACCTTTTTACGTTGCTGTAAATGGATATTAGAGAAGAAGCGGTCGATCATCAACGACGATTAGTGAACGTACGCATTCGCGACAGGCGAGATGTAATCCGTTCGCCGACTTGCTGGCGGCATTGCCGGGTGAATCGTGCTCTCTCATGGCGTGCTGCGCATCCCTTTGATCGTTCCGAAGTACTTTGAACAAAGTCTAGGGGCGATCGGCCTAGTCTTGACCTGACTAGGTATTGCGCATAGAGGTACGGTACATGTATGACTGCGACAGCTTCGATGTGACGATGGCAGGACAAGGTTCAGTGGTCTTGGCGTTGGATCGCGATGCAGCGTCATGGATCTAGACCGTGCCGCATGCTCAATAGAGACTACGTTGTGAAACAGAGATGATGAGATATAAACACAATCACTAGTTCGTGGAGTGACGAGTAGAAGAATTTCGATCACAAGTTCAATTGCATGGCTATCCTAAGGAGCAAAAGTGGAGCTTCGAACATAACGAAGCCACCTATCCTCACTTTCCTGTTCGAATATAGCTGCTTGCCAACAACAGTACGCCCCCTGCGAGCAATGCGACACCAGCAAATATTTTCGCCTTAAAGAAGTCGTTGCTTGAAGTTGGCGAAATCGCACTCGGATGCAGTTGGATCAGAGCACCAGCAACTGGACTTCCAATAACTGCTGCCAGGCTAATGGAAATCATCAAGACAACGACGCTAAAGTTTGGAAGTCGGTCAGAGCTCCAGCATAGAGATCCTTGGGCCCGCTCAGTGACGGTGGTCCCATACGAGTCTTGACCCAAAGTGCATAGTTCTGCAAGGCAATATATCGATATTCCAGGACTCACTAAGCCGTAGAGCGTAGACAGGATAGCCAGTTCGCCAAAGGAAGATTGAGCGGGAATGCCGAGCCATGCGAGGACAACGATGCCGGCGAGAACGGAACAGGCTCCACCCACTTTGGCAGCTCTGACTCCATGACAGATAGCCAGGCTTGTAAGGGAACAACCCAAGACGGCCGTTGCGCACATGAGAGCAAGCAGGTGAGCGCCTTGGTCGCTTTCTAAGCCCGCTGCTGTAGCTGCAAATACCGGCATGTAGAATGGCAGAAAGTGCAAGCCGAGGAAGACAGTGATGATACCAAATGCTGCAAGTGATTGTGGCGCAGTGTATGGTTTTCTAGCGCGTGGTGCAGGCTGCTGCTGAGCCTCTTTTGGCGGTCGCTTCCAGCATAGCATGATGACTGGAGGCAGTAGAGTTATTGTAACCACTCCAGCGAGAACACGCATAGCCGTGGCGAAAGTGTATCGCGCCAGTAGCTTATTAATGACAAGTGCGTAGAAGATGCCTCCTAGATGACCAGCAGCGAAAGCGAGAACCAGAATCATTATTGCAGCTCGACCCTCAAAGTCGGACATGACAGTAGCAGATGCAGCTTGCAGTGCCAGAGCCATGCCGATGCCGGTTAGAACTCCTTGCATGAGCCAGATCAACAGCAAGGACGTGCACCACGAAGTGCAAAGGGTGCCCAGTATGATCAGTGGTGCACCAAGCACACAGCCCGTTCGAATCGAACCCTTGGAGGCCATGACGGTGCTCGTCAGCGCGTACATAGCGACCATCAAAGCCAGCTGAGTACTTCCCACGAAGCTAATGCTTGTCTGACTGCTGGCGGGGTAAAGCGTGGTGTAGTACGACTGAAAAACACCGAAGGAATGGTGCAGACCGAAACAAGAGAACCAGATCGTGGTACTAGCCAGAAGAGCGAGCCGTGTGGGTTGGCTGTATACCTCGTTCGTCGGTACTGTGGGCTGATCTGGCTTCGATTCGGCACGTTGGTGCAGGTCAACCTCGTGAAAGGGACCTGCTTTCTCCAGTAGAGGGCTGCGCTCCACTCGGTGGTAGACATCCTTCGCCGTGTTCATTGCTGGTGTCCAGTAAGGCTGATTCCAGCCGAGTGTTTGGTGTGGACTGCGCTTCTGACGCGACACAGGCGCCAAGCGTTTATCAAGCGACGCGTTCGCAGACGGCGAGTATGGCGAAGCAGGCCACTTGAGCTGTGGTGAGAAAGCATCCGGCGAGTCACGTCTAGTCTCATATTGGCTCCAAGCTCGCTCTTTCCTGCTGTCTGCCAAGTGTGCTGCACTTGGTATTGCGGGTTCCTGTAGCACGCTACCATCGTCACTCTCATTACTGCTGAGTCGCAATGCAGCCTCGACATGCATGCCGAAGCTGCTGTGTTTCACTGCTCGACTTGATTGCCCTTCCGCTTGATCTCGCAGCGATGCAGTGCCGTCGAATTTGTGAGAAACCACATTAGCGCAGGGAACTGCTGCTGTGCGCATCTGTAGAGCCAGCGGCACTTCCGCTTCTTCGCTTTGTGGCTCATTCTGTGTGGAGTAGTGCGAGCTGGCACGGAATCTCGCTGGTCGAGCTTCGATATGAGAACGACCAGGGTCAGGCAGATGGTCAGACCATGGATCTTCGTTTTCACTGTCGCTGTCAACATCTTTTACAGCCGGATTGCATCTTTCCCTGCTGCGACTCGAAGCTCCGGTAAGACTTGAAAGTCTTCTGCCTTCCAGGCACTTCAACGCTTCTGCTCGGGACCGACGCTTGGTGGAGGCTCCAGCGGATGCCGTAGCCATCGCTGATCCCATAGAGGATGATCGACTGGATCGCGCGACCGGCTCAGAGCCGGACGAGATCGGTTGTAGCCACGACGGCAATGCGCCAAACCATCCGTATACCCCTTCTGCTCTCATACTGCCTTCAAAGATTGACCAGGTCGCTTTCTAGGACTGTTGTCGAAGTCAAACGATGCGCGGCCACGGAGCTGTGATTACGCTGCGGACCTTTCGGAGAAGTTACCTGGACCTGGGAGCTCCAGTGGCGTTGGATATAACATGGCACTCAGCACGTGCCGAGGTCATATCAATGGTACTCCCCTGTGCAACCCATCTCGTGCGACCGTGTTCACGCTGAAACCGAATGTTTGCTCCAGCACAGATGACTGTGCCATCAATCCATAGCTGTGTAAGTACTGGCATCGCACAGCGGTTGCAGGTCCAGATTCAGAGCTCGCATACTTCCGAATTGTCAGCCGATCTAGACGTCACATCTTCAGAAAGGCTGTAACTCACCTTCTGACACTCGCAGAACGATATTCTGTGGCTCCGATGATCATAATGTACTCGCCTGCAGTGCGAATGCCGTTAGGCCACGCGCGAATGCTCGAGCAACCTGCCATGCGTGCTTCGTGTGCTCATGCTCAGGGAGATGCAAGATTTTGCCAGACGGTAGTAATTGCAGAGATATACTGACCAGCAACACGCCACCTTTGGTCTATGACCATCAGAATTTCTTTGACCTCTTGCAAGAGCTCACTGCACTGCTGATCACTGGACTCACGCACGTACCAAGCATCTACAGGCTGTTAGCAAAGCACGAAAGTAGCAGTGCAATTACTCACAATTCGCTGCAGCTTGGTACAGAGGATCAATGGCCAACGGACTCAAGCCACCCCAGCCTCCTCTTCGCTCCGCAAAAGCGCGCAGTCTTCGAGCATGATCCATCGCCCCAGCTGTGATCTCGCGCAAGCCCTCAACACTCTCCTTCTGCATCATCAGTTGAGCTTCTGTAGTGTCTACTGTATGTTCCTTGGTGCAGCTGTTTGCATCGTAAAGTGTCAGCAGTGCAGAATAGCATATGGCGAGCGCAGTGCAAAGAGTGGGACCGTGGTTAGGATCGTCGTTCGCTGCCTCTTGAACCAATGCAGCAGTCAGAGCTCGCATTGTCCGGTGGAGCTGGAGTGCCTCTTCAAAGCGATACGTATTCGGCAATGCCTTGTCATTGACATGTCTAACAATTTTGCCCAAAAGGTGCGCAGCCTGGCAGGTTCTTGCAAATGGAGCTGCTTGTACAGTGGGTGAGGCTGAGAGAGCGAGTGGTGCTGCGACCACCAACTGGCCTCGGTCCCAATTGTCATCGTCGGTGGGTAGATGTGCATCGAGACTGGGGTCGTAGGTGGCGAAAGGGGTTTTTCGATGTCCAATGCTACTGAAACGATCCAAAATGACGACTGCCCACCACACTCGTCGTTTCTCCTCCTGCGCAGTCCAGGTATGAAACCGTGGAAGCATTTGGGGAGCATCACGTTGATGCAAGCCCATCGCGTGTCCAAGACGAGCCGCATGTCCTATAGAGAGGTAGCAAGCAGGATAGATGGCGTGTCCGAGCTCGTAGAGCGAGATCAAGAGCAATGCTTGCATGACGTGCATGCTGTACCCATTCTGTGATTCAATGTAGGCGAGAAAGGCCTTGACATCCGCATATAGCTGCGTCTGCGGAGGCGCGCCTTCTGGCAGTTCGCTGCTGATCAACTTCATCGCCAGAAAGAGCAAGGCGAGGTCGGCGCCCGGCTCGGTTGCAGGATTGGCGAGATGCTGATACAGTCTGATCTTGCATATGATCGGGAAGTAGGTGTGCACAGTCGCAAAGTAGGTCTCGATCATGGCTCGGAGCTGCGCAGAATCGCCGAGGGCGTGCAACGCGCCTGGAGGCACTTTGACCAACGGCGGCTGGACCTGCAGGCGTTCATATTCGAACATGTCGGAATCGAGGAAGAACAGCGAGGGGCAGGCGGCCGGCTGATCTGGAGCGGGTGAAACGGAAGCCAGCAGATGAAGGGCATTTTCATCGCCGTTGACGGCGGACGACGAGCCACGGCTGCCATTCGAGGCCGTCGCGCCGTGGTTGTTGCTGCTGGTCGTGGCCGTGGCCGTGCGGGTCAGCAGCGCCTCAAGATCGGCCACTTTCTGCTGGAGCGCTGCGAAGTCGTCGGCCGACGGGGGCGCGGGGTGCTCCGCAATGCTGTAGTCGCATGTCCGGCCGATACGGATGCAGAGTGTGCACTGCGGGAGCTGCTTGTCGCATTTGCGCTTCTGCTTGCGACACGAACTGCACGCCTGAGGCGCCACCGGTGCGGAGTGCTCCATTTGCTGCCGTCGACGCTGGACGGAGCAGCGTGAAGGGTGAGGCCAGGACGTGGAAGCCACTCGGCGGACCTCGACACGGGGCAGCAATGTCACACCGCCCACCTGTCGCCCACCGTACAGCAGCGCAGTGCACACGCGCCGGGACAGAAGTACGCAATGGACCACGCCAGCTCCACTGATGTCGAGCCGGCCAAGCGACGCGTCGGCCGCCCGCCCAAGTACGACTGGACCGACAAGAAGGACATTTGCTGGAAGCTGTACGTCGACGAACACAAGAGTGCCTCGGAGATCCAAAAGTACTTTTCGCAGCACTTCGACATCGCCATCAGCGACCTGCCATGGTATTATTGCCCTCTCACATGTTCATCTGTCACCTGACAGCTCACTGATTCCCTGCTCAGTCGCAAAGGCTTCCTGCGTCAGTTCGCAGCATGGGGCTTTCCCAGTCACACTCGCAAGCTCACAGATGAAGAAGCGGCGGCGGCCTCGAGCCGCATCCAGGAGCTGTGGAATCAGAACATGAACCAGAAAGACATCAAGAGCACCATCGCCACTGAGGGCTTCCAAATCAAAGACTATGACTTCACCAAGATCTGGAAGAAACTCGGTCTCCGTCTGCGCAACGAATCTGGCTACAAGCCTCCGGATGTCGAGAAGAGGAAGAAACGCACGCGTAGCACTGATGCAGGAGACGACGCTCTCGTCCATGCCGGCCCGCAGGTGCAGGTGGAACACTCCCTTGCTCCTTCCGATACTGCATCCAACGCGCGAGACGACTCTCCCATCGCGGCACCTCTGAATCCCGAACAAGAAGCCCTGCGGCAACAGCGAATTCTCGAGATCCAGCTGGAAAGTGATCAGAAGCTTGCCACCAACAAGCGCCGCCGACGGATCAGAGGCTTTGGCCATCTCCCACCGGACGCCCCGGGACTGTCACCTCGATACAATTCCGAGACTAGTCTGGATGAATGCAAAGCTATCCTGCATCTTGGTAATGAGATGTACCAGACCGTCCGCAAGGACTTTCAGACGATTTGTGAAAATCTAAATATCACCAAGAAGACCAAGTGTGCTGACGGCGTTTGGGACGAGGCAAAAAGCACCCTCATCCGGGAGAATATGCACCTCAGTGCGATGATGCATCCTCTTCAACCAGACCAAGAGCGAAAGAGCATCGCTTTGGACTGTCTTTGCCAGGACGTGACTAAGAGAATGCGCGTTGCAGACAAACAGATCACTGTGGCTGAGGCCAACAACATCATCGGCATCAATCCAACTGAGAGCAAAGCAATTCGTCGCTCGTTGTACGAAATTCTGGCTGCAGACCACTTCGAATCACGCCTCTTGAGTGGTGAAGACCACTTTCAGGAGCTTCGTCAGCAGTGGCTCAACGCAAATGATGGTCGTCTGCAGCATGCGATTGACTCCCAAGATCCTCGCAAAGTGAAAGCTGTGGAGCTGCTAAGCAGAGATGCAATGAAGCGCTTCCGCGAAGATCGAAACAAGCGTGGCGAGCGACAAGTTGTGCAGCGCAACGCAAGGTATGGTCCTGGCCCGGGTCCTGCATGGGCAGCTACAGCACCACGTTCTAAGGCTGGAGCTGAAGCAAGAGCGCTGCGTGAAGCCCAGCTACCAGTGCCAAAGCCCGGGCCACGAGCCAACCAGTCGACCCAGTTCCTGCCTCAGCACGATGGAGCTAGCACATTGGCGCAGCCTGTCGAGCCTCCAAATCTAGATCCCGCGCTGTCAGCGCCAGGGCCGTTCGTGATAGAGCACCCACCTCAACCAATACCTTCCTGGTTCCGCCTATCGCCAAATTCAAGGCTCGCCACGAATCATCCGAAGCTATGGCATGGCAAAGTGGCTGCGGCGACGATGAAACACCTACATGCAGCTGCAACCAGCAAGGCTGGCGTGGCTGTAGTCACGAAAATAAGTGGCGTTGTGAAAAATTCGGATGGCACGGAGGATAGCTGGCAGATCGACCTTGATGACGAGCTTGAGGTATACCTAGAAGCTGCGGGAGAAAAGCCAACTTTCATGGTCGTACTGGATGACGGACGTGCCGTTGGTCGCTCATGAGAAGGACTTCACCTCTCACACTTGTGAGCGATGACGATGACGACCAGACTCACTGGTTAGGTCTCTGCACTCACATGCGCTTACAAGCCCTACAAGATAAGCGTCTTGGAGCCCGGGAATAATGTTCTTGATCTTCCAGGCGTGGTTGGCTGAACAGTCATCTCGCGTGGTTTGCGTGACGAGAACAAAGAAAATACGCTAACCAAGTCCGGAGACAATCCAATGTGAAATGCATCGTAAATTTGACACAAAGAACGAGTTCCCGAACATGATCCCCTCAAAATAACGCCAACACAGTCCCTGACTGATACATCAGGTCTACGTCGCACCATGGCGAAAAGAAAGCACATTTCTGAAGAGTCTTCTAGGCCGTCCAAGAAGACGCGCAATCCCGCGGATGGGGAGCAACAAGCAGAAGAGGTTGAAGATAATCTCCTTGTCAAGAAGGCTCGCAATCCGAAGACCAGAAAATCAATAGCGCAACAAGAAGCAAACAGTAAAGAGTCCAAGGAAGCTGGCAGGCCGTTGGAGGAGTCGCGTCCAATAGCATCTGAGGAAGAAGAGCTGAAAGACGATCCAAATGCTGTAGATGGCAGAACTTTGGAGGGATCCCGTCCAACAGCATCTGAGGAAGAAGAACTAGAAGAACATTCGAGCGCTGAAGATGATCCGCACACTGATGGCGTTGAACAAGGAGCTCCGTCAGAGGCAGATCGACAGCGACACGCCGAGGAGAGGAGAAAAGCCCAAGGTCGACTTGACACGCGCTGGTCGGGTGCTTGGACGTTGGGAGAGGGTGTTTATGGTGCTACAGAACTTGTAAGTCCAGTCGCTCATGCACAGCCTTGTTCATCCTCTCTGCTCGTAGCAGGCCACTTGTAGTCGGCAGTTCCAAACGAGGCCTGGCTGAGACGCAAGCTTACCTTAAATGAACTACTCTAGTGGCTGAAACAGGACACCGACGGAAACATCTGCGACCGGCTGGTCATCAAGAATACCCTTTCTAACTATGCAACATGGATCGACCCCAGCCTATGGACTCGTGGGTACAGTGGCGATGAGATTGGAAGCATCCCAACCGAGGTACAGGCCATGTACAGACTTCGCGGCAAGATCGGGTCAGAGAATATCGTCAAGATTCGGAACTGGAGGATTAACAGAACCGCACGGACGTACAGAATCATGATGGAATATTGCCCTTATAGCGACCTCTTTGATTTGTGTATGACGGGGTCCTATATGACAATTGGGACGTGGGCACGGCTCGCGTTGCCAACCATCGACCTGACTGCACCTGAGAGTGAGGCACGGACAAGAGCGATCGTTGCCGAGCAGGCGACCCAAGAGCGAGCAGGATATACTGCGAGGTTCAAGCAAATGCGCTCTGCCAATCCTCCCATTGTTCCAGAGCCATTCGTTTGGTCCCTGCTGGAGACTTTAGCTACAGCAGGAGTCCTCATGGAACGAGGTGAGCTGGAAAGCAAGGGGATAGTGCCATGGTTCCAGATCATCCACCGCGATCTTAAGCCAGGAAATTGTGAGTAAGGCAAAGATTCGACATTCGATCATTGCTGACATGATTTAGTGTTCGTTAGTCCTCCATCAAAGGAGCGCTACCGTGGATATCCTCAAATCAAAGTCGGTGACTTCGGAGCTGCGCTGTTGATGTTACCAGATGACCTAAGAAATGCCGCGGACATAGACATATACGGAACACCAGGTTACATGGCTCCAGTAAGTCATCGCCTCGACCACCTGCACATGCAAAATGGATAGCTGACTCGATCTAGGAGCAAATGAAGTATCGATCGAACGATGGTGATGAATTGGTCAATATGAGTTCCGCGACTGATGTATTGCGCCTCGAGACTGCCCAATCTTTCTGAAGCTTGACTGACGAGAAACCAGGTCTACGCCGTCGGAGCTGTCCTGTGGGAAGTCCTGACTGGCCTGTCGTTACCGGTACCAAAGGACGTAAAGACGGGCAAGTCACTTGATGTGGAACCCCTAAACCCCGAGTGGGTGCGTAAAATGACATTCGAACCTCCGGCACTCGATGCCACTTCCAAGTCATTTTACAGCCAAGAATTACGCGACCTCGTCTACGCCATGTTGCGACACAATGCCGCAGCACGGCCTTCATTCGGACGGATCCTCAAGAAGTGTCTCAAATTCGCTAACAGTCCTGAAAACCCTGCGCGGGGACTTCGAGATGCCCCTGCGAACGATGCGAGATATCAGGAGAGATTCCGTCTTGTGCTCCCTGATGTGTATTCGGACGTGTATACTATTGGGATGTCGATTGATAAGGTGGACTTGGAAGAATACAACGGCCCTAAGGACGAATGGCCGCCTTCATTGCCTGTCAGCGAAGCGGGCGATAGTGATACTTCCGACGATTTGGGAGGCTATCCTGGAGCAGAATTGGAAGGCGATCCTGGAGCACAATTGGGAGACGACCCCGGAGCACAATTGGAAGACGACGACGACGATGACGATGACGGCGGCGATTCTAGACGCGATGAGGATAGCGACGGAGGTTTGCAGTACTGATGCGACGGCGTTGAGGCGAACTGCAACTGCAGTTCAAGCAGGAACTTTCTACGACTAGAAGCAACATACTGAGACTTCTACAATTGCAGAATTCCAGGCGAGTAAAACGGTGCCACACTCTTGACACCGGATCCATCATTGTCCTGCATGAGTGCAAGCAAACAATCGGAAAGACAAGACATGCAAAGACTTTGCCTTAATGTCTCAGCCATGTTGGGACATACGCGCCAGACTGATCTACTTATAGATGCTGCAGGGCAAAGACAATAGATGATAAATGGTATGAGAGAAGTGTTTTGGGATCAGGCGGGAATTTTGAAGCGAGCTTCACTTCCTTCACATGCGCATTGGAAACGGTTTGCTGCACCTTGTCGCCGCACACTGCCTTCGAAATTCAAACTTCTCGACTCAGCTCTTCCAATCCAGGCACTTCGCGAGTGCGCACTGTCGCCTTCTCGAGCAGTACTTCATCACTGAACTCTCATCGACGGCCTTGCCCCAAACTCGAATGCGTATCTCCTGAACAGCGACTCCACATTGCAGAAGACCGAACACACCCACTCAACCGACATCGCCTCTTCCGGTCCCACAAAACATGACTCGTACCAACGTGAGTCTCCTTCAGACACCATGTGTACCGCGGCACCGTCACCAAAAAGGGCGCCTGTGGCCGCTGGTACACGTGACGGAGTGCTGCTTGGTGAATGCTGCTGACACATGATCTAACAGGCCGCTCTGACTGATTCTACAAGTGCCGAGCTCCTGAGTCTCCTTGCAAATGGCGAGCAAGGTCTCTACGACCGCTGCGGACAGCGCTACGTCCTCGAGCAGCTAGTTGCGTGGTTCCAGCACATCCTCAACGACCAGGAAGTGGAGAAGTGGGTTTGGGTGAGAGAGATCTCGATTGCTGTTCGTGCCTTGAAGAGCGAATCTCCTATCGTCGACCGCACAGCTCAGGTCATTGTAGCCGCCATCGAGAACGCTCCTTGGAGCATGGATGGAGGAAAATGGATTGGCTCAATAAACGCCATCGCCTTCGCCATGAAACACATTGCGAGACTCATCGAGCGAGACTTAGCACAAGCCGAGAACGATGGCATCGACATCACTCTCTACCACGATCCGGCCGACTACACTCACGAGTCGAGCGACGAAGGCAGTGACGAGCCATACGGAGAGAACAGAAAGACTTATGCCATCAAGAAGAAATCCGGCGGCAGAAAGGTTGGCTCTAAGCTGAACGGAGGCTCTCGCAAGTGGACAAGCGACGAGATCCTTCA
This sequence comes from Cercospora nicotianae, assembly GCA_029490675.1. NCBI lineage: Eukaryota > Fungi > Ascomycota > Dothideomycetes > Mycosphaerellales > Mycosphaerellaceae > Cercospora > Cercospora nicotianae. The sequence continues at coordinate 2,443,265 of JANQAT010000007.1, read as the reverse complement.
CATGCTTCGCACGGTTCGCGATAATATCGACATGACCTGGGACGAGAGAGTCAATAAACACAATGAGACGTATGTCGTGCCGCAAGGAGTTCAGCAGAGAGGTCCGCGCACGAAAGATGGCATCAGGCAGCGGCTCGATGATATGATACGGTTGACGGAAAAGGGGCTGAAGGCGAGGATTGCAGCAAAGATTAAGCAAATTGAGGCTGGAGGTAGTTTCTGAGGTGAAAGTCGACCATGTGATGAGAATGAAGAGGGCATGTGAGCATTGCTGTACCAATGCAAGCCGAATTTATGGCCTGCGTGCATGTGCACGGCTGTCACAATGTGGCCGCGATAGCATCAGGCAGCGTTTCATCACATCCTCAGCTTTCTCACAGCGACAGCCCTTTCCGTTTGCATGCCGCTCGTTACGCTGCGGCGTACAGACTAGCGCTCCGGCGAGAAGACTTCAGTGGAACGGAGATGTTTGAATAAATCTTCCTCCTCGCAAAGGGCCCAAGAAATGTGAATATCCTATCATGTTGCTGCTTCTCCTCGTAGCAGGACCCGAGCTTCGCAATGCCACATCATAACGCAAGGCACATCGACATAGCCGCAAATGACCATATGGCTCAATTGATTGCAGTTCTTGGCATTACTACGCGATGTAGCAATGTTATACGCAGATGCACTGTGATGACTGACGCCGAAGACATTGCGTCTGCGGTCAAAAATCGCTTGATGCGGCGTAAAAGTCGTTACTTAACCGAGTATTCTTCCCTTCCAGTATACAGAGTCATCAAGGATATTCCCCATGCTTTTTTCACTCGAATGTTCAGGCCGGCTCTTTCGTCCTGCCCACGTACACCAGAGTACCTTTGTTGTTCCAAATCTTTTCAGCCATCACACTCACGTCCTCCTTACTGTTCTCCTCCAGCACAGCCATAGGATAAAGCGGCATAGGATCCGCTGCCATCGGATTTTTCGCCACACGATCGTTGAGGTCCGTCATCAGTATCCATAGCTTGCATCGTGACAGCAAAAACTTGAGCTTTCGCACTTCCGCCACAAATTTCTCTAAATCAAGTTTGATGATTGCAAAATGCTCTTGTAGCAAGGCACATTCACGGAACTGTAAGTGAAAGATCGCTTGCTCGACCATCTGGAATTTGTGCTGAAGCGAAAATTTCGCACTCTTCCCTTGTCCTCTGAGATGGCAGGCCTGCGCGAAAAATCCATGTGGCCTGATCTGTTCGCTGTGAGCACCGAATCACAAGTGCAACGTTGAACCCAGCGGCAGAGGAGCTTACAAATGCGTCTCTCATATGGCAACTGAACTTGACGAATGCCGCGCTCGACTCTTTGGGTTGAACGCCTTCCAGCACCGCGAAGCCGGGCGACTCAGTCTTTTCCACGACTGTCCAGTCGGATATCTCGATCTCTGGATTCATCTGCCAGTCGGGAGTCTCTGAAGGTCCAGCGCTTCCAGCTGGCTGCTGTGTCGAGGAGAGTGTACTTGCGGCTGCGACGTAGGTTCTGGAGATGGTGGGACGGAATCATCCTATGCAATCAGATCCATCCACGGGGAAGAAGGCTGGGATGATTGATCCATGATTGTCTCGTTGATATTGATGATGGTGAAGGTAGTTAATCCTGCTTGACGTTTACCTTTAATCATGCAAGTGCTGCAATAGTGCTGGTCAAAGTGAAAGCAATGCGACTACCTTGACGAGCTGTCGATCTGATTTCCCAACTGTGAGCAGTCATTGCCTTCGCATTGCACAGTCGACTAGCTCTTTCATTTATCACAGATGCGGCGCCTTCGCACTTGCCAACCCCAGATTCACTATACTCAGCAGGCCTTCACCGAGAATGAGTCCACTTGCTAGCACGATCATCGGAGTCTCCTCTCTTTTCTTCCAAACAGTCCAATACCAAGCCATCAGGCCACCAACAGTCCTTGCAAGCGTGAAGGAAGGTGTATTGTACATTCCAACGGCAACTGCAATACCTCCAGGGATGTAACTCGTCCACCATGCCTTCTTACTCTGGCCATATATTCGTAGTGCAGTAAGCAATGACCAGAGAATGGCAGCTGCAATCGCAAACTCGAAAGTCTTAGGCGGAAGGCCGCTTCCAGTAACGAGTCGTGCAGTGAAGATCCATACAAACCCAGTCGGGATTTGGAATTGGCCTCCTGGGATGGTGTATACGTTCGTATACAGCCTGTAGATACAGGCTGATACGACAGCACCAACTCCAGAACCAATCAGCTGCCCCCAAAATTGAGCTTTGGGGGATGCACCTAGCAAATGGCCACATTTGAGATCTTGCAACAAGTCTCCGGCTTGTAATGCTCCGGCCTCGCTGAGCCCGCCTGCGATGAGGTTGATGGTGACGGCGTTCTTCGAGGCTGCAGGCACAACAGCAGCGAATATGAGCTGTGTGAGCTTGCTGATGCCTGACACGGGGTTGAGATCGGTCTCTCCAAGGGCTCTGACGCCCATGATGCTCAAAATCATAGCCAAAAGTAGGGCAAACATTGTTAGACCAATCGATATGATGCCCGCAAACGAGTATTGCACTGCGAAGATGCAGAATCCCAGAGTCAAGACCAATCCAACGAGAGTGGTCTTCACGCCGATCTGATGTTCAGGCGGGGCATCATACTCTTCCTCCTGCTCATATCCCACCGCTTTGCTACGAGTGTCACTTGGGTCTTCTGACAGGTCAACCGGGCTGTAGCCGCGCACGATTGGCGAGGCAAGATCTCGCAACTGGCGTTTGATTCCTTTGCGGTTGATCCCTTCCACAATTGGCGGGACATAAGTCCTGGCATACCATATAGCAGGGCGTAGGATCAGCCAACCAAGAGAAACAATGGCGTCTGCGAGCATGATTGCCAGACTGACCCAAACAATCCAGCCTTTAGAACCAGTATTCCAGTCATCGACAGGGCCAGATGCCCAGCCTTTGTATTTCGCGATCGGGGAAAGGACGGCCCACCCAAGTAGAGCGCCGAGCAGCATATGTATCGTTGTTGCTGGACCCATGATGATGCCTTGTCCCACGTAGGCTGGACTTGGGTTGAGGTTCCATACCCACTTCTCTGACAAATGTAGACCCAGAAAGGGGATTGAGTGAAGTTGCGGAACGAAATACGAGATGAGAGTCTACTTACTATCAGTACCAGTAGCGGACTGGTCTTGCCTATAGTGTTGGAGGTACATACGTATGCGCCAGACACGCCAAAAGAGGTGGTCAGCAAGCGAATCTGCTGTTGCCAATCCTTCTTCTGCTTATCGGTGCGGCTCTCTGACCTCGCGATGGGTTCCATGTCATGTTCATGCCCGTCCGAATGCGCGCCTTCGCTGATCAGACCTTGCGTTTCCTCGTCACCATCGGCGCCAGATTTTCTAGCCCTGCGCGTTCTGGACTTGGCATGTGCCTCGGCTTCGCCCTCTGCGCCAGTCTTCTCGCCTCCATGGAGGACGCCGATCATGAGCGCAGTAGCAGTGCCGGAGGGGAACTTCAACTTCTCCCGAATGATGACCTCCTTGCGCAAAGGAACAGCAAAGACAACTCCGAAGAAGCATAACCCTAGGGACCATAAGATGAGCTTGGCGAGAGTCAGGTGGATACCTCCAGTATGAGTTTCAGGCCCCTGCGCTCCAGCATGATACACAGCCTCAGGCGGTGTCTCACTGGGCTTCAACAGGAACTCCAATGCAGGCACGACTCCAACAAAGCCACAGCCCAGCGGCATTGTCCCGACAGAGCCTGCCACAGTTTGTACCAACACATTCTCCACTTCGCTGAAGTCTTTCCCAAGGCCCAGGCTCTCTATACGACCACCTATTGCTCGAGACATCGTGCGTAGTCCTTTGAAATATGCAAAGCCTATCAATGCGCTCGGCATGGCCATGCCTGAAATCCATCCTGTCTGGAGGCCAAAATACGTGTTGGAGAAGGCAATGAGGACACCTATCAGCATGCCCACTGTGAGTGCGCGGATCGTGAACTGTGGTTGTTCAGATTGCCGTGCGAGGAAGTCGGCGTCCGGCTCTTGGCCGATGGGCTCGGTCGTGATGCTATGCTGTGGCTCGAGCGCATCGTCTTCGTCGTTGCTCAGGAGCCGCTCACGGTCTCCTCTGTCGGGCGCCATCTCACACGGCGATATCGGGAATGGTTAGGCTGGACGATGTATGAGCGAGTGGAGAAACACTCACCTGGTATTATTGCCAACGTCAACGGAGCACGTGCCATCATCACGACATCGCGGCTCCGCAAAGCTTGATCCGGTCCTTGCCGCTATCCGAGACCCTATCATCAAGCGCAATCGAGGACGAAATTTCCTTATATAAACTCGGCCTGATCGTCCGCCGTTGTCAGCTTCGACATGCCCGACCTCCCTCATGGATGGCGGATGAGAAATGCCGAAGGCGAGAAGGTTGGTCCGCCTGTCGAAGAAGATGGCAACTACCAAGTCTCGGGGGACGACGAAAGTGGTAGCGAGCCGGATGTTGAGCTGGCGGGACTTGATCTGAAGCCCGACTCAGAGGGATGGGACGACGTTGAAGATGACACTGAGGATGTCAGAATCAAGTGTCTATTTTGCGACGAGGTATTCAGCGGAGCCGCCGCCATGAACGAGCACTCTGCCAAGACGCACGAATTCGATCTGGCAAAAGTGCAGGCACAACATGGTGAGCTGATGCAATGATTGCTCCTCACCGACCTAAGCTAATTCTTCCAGATCTGGATTTTTACTCCTCCATGAAGCTAGTCAACTATGTTCGCGCTCAAGTCCAACAAGGCGATGCTAAACCTGATGTGAGCGATGAGAAAGCCTGGGCCGATGACAAGTACCTGCAGCCAACGTTGGAAGATGATGCGCTGCTGTTCAGTCTCGACGATATCGATGAACGACCTGTGCCAGAAGAGGAACAGACAGAAGCCGGAGCTACTTCCTCGATTGATGCTGTCATCAACCAATAAACCTCTGCCGTTCAGTACGCTGGACGCGACTGCTTCCCAGGAGACGAGCGCAGTGCCACACGAGAAGATGCTGCGGATTTGCTCCGAGTCCACTAAGTTGCGGTTGAGCTAGAGGTCGGGCTTGCGTGATATAGCCATTGTTTGACTCGACATCGCGTCCCTGCAAATCTAGGAATATGGACATCGCTTCACACGGCCAGCAGGCGGACAGGACGCCCCGCATGGCCCAGTCGGATCGTTTGGAAGCTGACATGTGCTTGCGGTCATGAATGCACTTGCAGACATTGTGCGTGCTTCAGGTTGTGGAGGCTTCGAAAGCTATCAGGTGTAACTGCTCAGTCAGACTTATTCTGCACCCCGTCGAAGTAGGCGATCCTTCGGAAATTCAATAGTCTTCATTGACCGGAAGTTGGATTCCGGGCTCGTTGCGTCCAAGCAGAATTCGAGCGGCCGCTTGTGGCTCAACCGGGCGAAGCATCTGTGTACTACCAAGCCGCGTGCATCGCCGGGGCAAACTCCTCTCAAGCGATGTCTGTGGCACTGCGCATTAATAGACGCCATTTCTGGGAGCAGCGGCAATGAGCCGTGATTGTGATTGGTCGACACTGTTGAACTTCGATCCTTCGCTTGCAAATGTGCGTATAATGTTGCGAAGGATTGCGCTAGAGTTCTGCTGTACTCGGCCTCAGGTTTGAGTGTATGCATGTTTCGGTGCCGTGCGCATGGACGCACAGAACACAGCCCATCACTGCCTTAAGATGGGCGGCTTCGCAAATTCGAAGGGCAGGGTGTTCAGTGCTCTTTCTTGACTTCGCTCTCTTTCAAACTACACAACAGGATGGCCCTCGCCAAATTGTTGACGATCGCATTCCTTATGCGACATGTCACAGGCGAGACAGATTGTTTCTTTCCAAACCATCAGCGAGCAGAGAACTTCACCACATGCAATGCCGGGGCACCCCACGCTGCCTGCTGTCGTCCGGAAGATGTTTGTCTTTCGAATGGGTACTGTCTGCAGCAGGGCGCCGGCCTTCCCAATCGTCTCATTCGAGGCGGTTGTACGGATTACACATTCTCCAGTTCAGCGTGTCCAGCAAAATGCGCCGACAGTAGGTAACGTGACGGGGGCAATGATCTTCGCGATACTAATGACGTGTCGCAGCCGCACAAGACGTACCGGTGACCATATTCCTTGCGCGCGATAGCAGACCGAATGGCGACTTCTGTTGCGTAAGCAATTTCAATGTCACGTCCGGAAACTGTATAGTCCCAAGTGGTGGAAGCTCAAGGCCGTTTTCCCTCAGTCCAGGCACCGTCATCTACGACCGCAGCACGGGGGATCTACTACCAGAAAATTGGACTGCCACTGCGCAAGAGCCTGGGGTGGCGGTCGCTTCGGCTGCTGGAAACAACGTCAGCATGGCTGCAATCATTGGCGTTGCTGTACCACTGGGTGTTCTCCTCCTGGCAGCGTTGGCTGGCTGTTTCATACTTTGGAGGCAGCTGAAAAAGGTGAAAGCGGCGCAAGATAGCGCACATCATAGCGGTGAATGGTCGAAAGGAAAAGATATAAGACCTGAAGAGTACGATTATGGGACCGCGCCAGGCTATGTTGCAGTCGCGAACGAGAAGTCGGATCGGTTGCAACACCATCCTGAGCTACCATCACCGGACCAGCGACATTCCCAACCACATTATACCCAACAATATATCGCTGAAGCACCGACAGAGGGCGAGGTCCAAATGGCGGACAGCCGGAGCGTGGGCAGGTGACATCGGGCCGGCAAGACATGACACCACCAGGGCCAAAACTTTTTGGTTCGACAGTTGGTGAAAATGTAGCATTATTCGAATCAGAGCGACACGGCCCAGAAGCTGAGAGTGTATCTTATCAGGCGCACGCTTAGCCCGTGTTGTGATACCTTGACTAGCAGCACAGCGTGCCTTCCGATCAAATTTTTGCCAGATTGCTACCTTGCTCCACTTGTATATGGAGATAACATGTGCACCCAGGGTATTTCGGGACAAATGGGAGCGTGGTTGAATATGCCAAAACTTGTCGAGTGCAGCACCCTCACGGCTGAGCTTCTTGTAGTCTGGCAAAGTCCACTGTTCGTTATTGCTTCGTACAAGCGATGATTAATCGATGATGCGCTCGTGATGTGGCCGTGTAAGACTTTCGATGGTGCTTCTGATATCGAGCAGAACGAAATGCAGCCGCCGTGGTACAGGCTGTCATGCGAGTCAAGTGAGGATGCGTAGACTGCAGCGAACCGGAGAAAACACGATTGACAGCAATTCTTGGCGGCGAGGTCCGGGATCTGCCGCAGGAAGGAGCAACGAACGTCAAGCTTCAGCATTGCACGAGAAACAGCACCTCACCACTCCGCTCCACCACAATCAACATGTTCCTCCGCCGCGCCGCTCCTGCGCTCGCAAAGCGCGCTGTGTTCCGGCCAGCTGTCACCCGCTCATTCGCGCTCTCCGCCCGCCAACGTACGCTCGCCAATGGCATTCCCGAAAAAGGCCGACCACGCACGCGCAAACAGATCACTAACAAGCTGCAGGAAGCGAGCGTGATCCTCATATTGGCGAGCCAACTGGGCAGCTGAAGAAGTTTGAAGGTGAGAGACCGGAACTGTAGGAAGGGAGTCAGTAGCAAGAGGACAATGGCTGAGTGCAGCGTGAATAGAAATTAAGGATGAGCACGACCTTCTCCCACCTGGAGCCAAGCCAGGCACTATCCCTACCGATCTCGAACAAGCGACCGGTCTCGAGCGATTGGAAATTCTCGGAAAGATGCAGGGTGTGGACATCTTCGACATGCGTCCTTTGGATGCCAGCAGGAAAGGTGAGACAGTGGAACTGAGTAGCTGGGCGAAGAGGAGCGCTGACACCTGGTACAGGCACGCTCGACGACCCCATCACCGTGAAGTCTTTTGGTGATGAGCAATACGTTGGCTGCACCGGATGCCCTGCTGACTCGCACGTTGTTATTTGGCTCGTAACATCTCGCGATCGCCCCATTGAGCGCTGCCCAGAGTGCGGTAGTGTGTACAAGCTGGAGTACGTTGGTCCTCAGGATGATGGTCATGGACACGGCCACGATCACGGACATGGACACGCGGATACCGATGGCTCACACAATTTCGAGGAGAGCCAAAGACCATGGCTGATTTCGTCAAGCCAAGCTACAGATAGGCTCACAAAAGGCGTACGAGGGCGAGGACGTAGAGGTGTATGCGGCAGGCGTGCTGAACAGAGCAGAAGTTGTAACATATCATCGTGTGGATAAATGCGACGAATGCTAGATGTAAAGAAGAAAGACCTCGGTGTATGAGGTACGCTCTGCTTCGATGCTAACATGGAGTCTCCGAAGATCACTCACGCCGTGCAACTGAGGACGAAAGTCGCTGTTACGGATGCTCAAGTAAATCCCTTCGAGCGGCACGCCAAGTTCGCCGTAGTTTCCTTTCCACCAAACCAGGTCATTGCGCCGGGCGTGTAGAAAGTCTCTATTTCCTCCACGGCCCCCACCTTCTCTGTCCTCCGTGATCCATCTCCTTATATACTAACTCCTCGCCCCAAACGTTCTTCGTAGGCACCGGAGCGTCGAGCAAATCCCATCGTTTCCACAAATCGCCAACCCTTTCAGCTCTCACATCTGGACCCATCCACCTGGCAAGCACTTCTCGCGTTCGAGGGTTGATTGCTTTGATGACGGACTCCTTTGACTCACCTTGCTCAAGGCGAAAGTTGAAAGCTGTCCACATATGGATAACGTGATCGACAACAGCCTTCTCGATGTTAGGCTTATTGATCTGCGTATTGTGAGAGATAAGTCTCTCTGATATCAGCCTGGCGGCTGTTGCATCGATGTTGGGAAATTGGTCCAGAATCTTGCGACGGACATCCCAATGGGCGGTGCGGAGTGGGCCAGGCAGATCAACCCACGCGAGACGAGCATCGTTGCCACTTCGACAGTTCCGGACTGCTTCAGTGTGGATGCTAGAAGGGACAGCATAGCCACTTAACCTCCGCTCTTGGTTGAGAACTTCGTAGACTATGCGGCCTCTGGCGAGAGACATATCGCGTGCGTATTGGAGGATGGCCACTGGTTCTTCCACACCAATGAATTTGAGGCCGGCCGGCAATTGGACTCTGCTCGTTACTCGCACAACGTGCCCTTCTTGCACAGAAGCAATTTCCATACTGGATTCCGTAATGTTTTTGCTCGTACGATGTATTACATGGCACTTTGATAGACTGATGCGATGGAAACTCAAGTCAGGAAGAATCTTGAAAGCACCCGCCCTACTGTTGGCAGTTTCTTTGTGTCTGCTTCTTTTCCGTTGTTCACAGATGACTGCTTTTGGAAGTACTTTCATTGCACTGTCTCACTTTATTGCAAATTTACTCAGCTTTCGACTGGCATATTCGCGACCTGGACAGCTTACGCTACGAGTAGTGAGCATCTGGCTCCAACGCGAACAGATTATGGGGTGATAGAGCTCTGCAGGTGAATATAGATACACCGCAGGGCAATCAAGCTGACTGTGCGGCATTGAGACCTGAATCGAGGCCTGAGAAGAAGGCAGTAATGCTGCTGCAGTGCGGATACATGCTAAGTAGCAGTCATGCTGCACGGTGCCTGGTCTTTTCCTCCCCCAGTGGAGCCGAATGGTATGATAACATGCACATGGTTTCTTGCAAGACGTGACAATGACTGCAGTCGAGAGAGCGCGACGGAATGGTTCTCACGTTCTACGTGCACGGTGCCACCTTCAAATTCAATATGACAGTCAAAAAGTGTGAAGCGAGGATGAAGTGTTGTGAAGTGTTGCAAGTGATGTGATGTCCGTTCTTGGCATTGAAGCCTCAGGTCACTCGGCTGTGCCTGTGTTCGCGTTCGCCCACTCCAGGCAAGACGTGCCTCCCGACATCTGACGACGAACTCTCCACTTCATCGTCGCGATGACATACCGGTCTCGCTTCCCGTCCAGTTGCAGACGCCGCGATGCCTGATGTCGTGAGGAAGCAGACAATCAAACAGGCGAAGGCCTCATTCAAAGCTCGCGGCCGACCGACACTCACCGAGAAGGAATCGCGGCAACTTCAACGCGCGATCGAACTCGAGGAGCGCACTGATCGTGCCCGAGAAGCTGAGAAGAGACGCTTGGAAGCAGCAAAGAAGCGATCTGAAAAAGAGAAACGCGAGCAGGCACAAAGCAAGCAGCAGGTACAGCTAGGGACACAGCGGCGATGCGACCGTTTTGGCTACAAGAGCAGCCAATTCCATCTCGGCGCCTTTTTCCGCAGACAGGCGACCGAGAAGCCCGGGAGAGAAGAAGCCAGTAGACAAGACGAACAGGAAGCGTTTGACGACGATGATCTGGACGATGCGTCCCTGCTCGGTGCAATCAATGATGCAAATGCGTCCGATCCTGCAACGAAGCAGCTCAGGCCCGATGCTAGTCTCATGCCTCCACCTCCTCGTCCTGCTGCTGCTTTAATCAGAGCACCTCGGCTTCCAGAGCAGGAGGATTTCAGCGACTTGTTCGATGACCTTGACAGCAGCACGCAGATTGCCAGAGCATTGGACAGTCCCCAATCGAACGCAACGCACCATTCAGTGGAAGGAGCTACGAGTGCTTCGATGGTTACATCTCGGCCGAAGGCATTCTCACGAGCCGGAACACTTCGCAAAGATTCACAGATTCCCCTAGAAGACATGTGCGATGACTTTGGCGACCTTGCAAGTGCCACGCAGATTGCCCGTGAGCTTGATGACGGTGTCAACGAGGTACGGAGAGCATCAAATGCTAGTGGCAGCTCCTTTGGCTCCGGTAGTCTCGACTTGACCATGGAGGATATTGCGATGATCGACCCACCTAGACCGCTCAAAAGCCCGAGTCTAGCAAGTACAGCTCCGTGGCCAAAACCTTCAAAGGACAACGTCGATATTGTTGTTGCCAGCGACCACGATGCAGATGGAGCTGCCGTGAGCCCAGATCATCGATTCGTCGCCCACTCAAGGACAGCCAGCGGGGCATCGGAAATGCCGCCACCCACGTTAGCTGCGAAAACGTCTCGCGCAAACAATCCACCGACAACTTCGCGTAGTCCTGTTCCGGTGAAGCAGAAAGGAGCGGGCATTCGAGGCCCATTCCTCTCAGCATCGTCTCTATATTGCTCGCCGGACCTTGGATTCACGTCTACTCAACTTGAAAGCTTCATTGATGATGACCTGCAATTGACACAAGTCAATTGAGTCTTTGGTCGAGGTCGGCAATTGGCGCATGAATTTATGACATTGAGATACCCATAACGAGAGATGAATAATGACACACATTGATTCCATGTCCCGATTGTTTCATGTTGTTGAGCAAGTGAGTCTGATCGTCGTCGTCATCGCGTCACGCGTGAACGGACGCGTCTAGGTTACGGTCACGATCCCCACACCCAAGGTTGTTGTAGCAACGCGCTGGGTTCTAATTTTGCCTCCATAGTCCCAACACTGCACTGCACTTCACACTGTAATAAGCATCGATATATTCGAATCGTACGAGCAGAATCTTGTACGCAAGTCACGGGCAACAGCACGCCGCCACGACGAATCTCATTCACTGCCCTCGGACATAACTACTCGACCTAAACATTTTCGGCAGCACAACTACTTTACAACCATGGCCAACAGGTTGGACACCGCGACTATGGCCTCTCCTCCTTCCATCGCGCAAGCTAAAGGTGGAAACAGAGGCGCTCCAGTCGCACCCAGCGGTAACCTGATCAAGAGGTACGTCGCTCGCCTGGTAGGATGGCGATGAAACACGCTGACACGAGTCGTCGCAAAGGCTGCAATCAGAGCTCATGGCATTGATGACCTCTCCGACGCCTGGCCTATCCGCTTTTCCATCCTCAGACATGACGTTTTGGAACGCGACAATCGCAGGTCCAACGGGCACACCCTATGAGAACCTCACACTCAAGCTGACCCTCTCCTACCCTGCGAACTACCCATACTCGCCCCCAGAGGTGCTCTTCAAGACTCCTATCTACCACCCGAATGTAGACTTCAGCGGACGCATCTGCTTGGATATTCTGAAACAAGGCGGGCAGGATTCAGAAGGAGCGTGGAGCGCAGTACTGAACACCAGTAGTGTGCTATTGAGCATTCAAAGTCTGCTAGGGGAGCCAAACAAGTGAGTCTAGCACCGCGAAGCAAGGGTTGCCCACAGACCGACTGACGTGCTCACAGCTCATCACCACTCAACGGCGAGGCGGCGTCACTCTGGGACACGGACATGGAAGAGTTCAAGAGAAAGGTGGTTGCTAGGCACCGAGACATCTCTGATGATGCAGCTTAGAAGGAGAAGAACGGCTTCTAGCTAGCATTCTGGCGCGTTATTGCATTGTCTCGTATTGTTCAGCGGAAATCGCCTCAGCAGGCCTGGCGTTGCATTGAGTTCGGTTGCATAAGGGCAGGAAGATAGCCCATGGTCGGAGCTCGAGGATACCCAGATGTGTAGGATAGGCGGCACAGGAACGACACGAACTTTATGATCCTAAGCTATTCTCACGTCTTGATAATTCTTTCAGCCCATTCTCGTCCAAGTCGAACAACGCTGCAAAGGCTTGGCGAGCTGAACCTGAACGGCGCGGACTCCTCGTCATAGACGCGTTCTTTAGACCAGATACCTTTCCTCGGCCACCGGTGAACGGCTTTCTGATCTTCTTGGTGTTTCTAGACAGACCTCGCGAATAGCTGCATTGATCGCGTGTGCATTCACTTTTCGAAGTAGTAGTCAGCAGAAGCACATTTACTTTAGATCTCAGGCAGTTTCCAGACGGCAGCATTCCACTTTCCAACGTGGAAAAGACCTGAAAACTCCTCTTCTCTTCTCGTCGTGGCCACCTTGTTAAATTAGCTAAGTCTCCTGCTACTGTAAGTGAACAACAGCGAGATTCGAGCAGAGTCTACCTCCACGCCGGCGCAGGTGTGGGTGCCTCAGGCAGCAGGTCTAACGTTCGTTCAGTCGCGTTTTAAGGTTCAAGGCGAACGCGATTCAATAGCTTCACGCACAATAGCAACCGCTATTCGCGACACCACCTACTCTATTGTCATCACCGCACAATAGCAGTCGCGAAGATGGCAGACGATAAGAATAAGCCCCCGAGCTTCGCCTTTGGCAAGATCTCCTCCACTCCTGGCAACCTCTTTGGCAGCACGAACACAAGCACATCAGGCGGATCACCATTCGGTAGCACAACGCAAACAGCATCGTCGGGCGGTGGACTATTTGGAGGCGGCGCATCGAACACAGGCGGCACCTCTCTCTTTGGCAACGCGAACAGCGCCAGCGGCACGAGCACACCAACACTCTTCGGCGCGCAAACGCAGCAGACTTCAGCACAATCAACGGGCGGCACGCCAGCAACATCAGGAGGCGGCAATATGGTACACCCGGGCAGCGTGCTGTTTGGCGCCGCCACAGCGAAGAAGACGGAACCTGGCAGCAATCCATTCGGTCAGGCCTCGAGCCAAAGCGGCAGCAGCACACCTACTGCCAACAAGCCGGGTGGTCTTTTCGGCGGTGGCACAACTGGTAGCTTCGGCGCGTCGACGACACCGGCTGGCGAGCCCAAGCAGACAACGGGCCTCTTTGGTGCTCAGAGCGCGGCTTCTACTGGCGGCGGTGGAAATCTCTTTGGCGCAAAACCTGCGAGCGGAGGACTGTTCGGAAATACACAAAGCAACACGTCAAACAGCGCACCAAGCACAGGCAATCTCTTCGGAGGTGGACAGCAGCAATCTGGCGCTAGTACTCCAGCGAGCACGGGTGGCAGCACACTCTTCGGCAAGCCTGCCACTGCAGCACCCTCAGCGCCGTCCAGCGGGCTGTTTGGCTCCGCTACCGCTCAACAAAGCTCATCTGGCGGGTTGAGCTTCCCTTCAGCCGGCGGCAGCATGCTTTCGGGCGCCAACAACAACACAGCGAAGCCTCTATTCGGCGCAGTAACCACAACTTCAGGGACGTCGGGTTCAGGTAGTAGCGCAACCACAGCTCCTGCTACAGGAAACCTCTTCGGTGCAGGATCTGCCAATACAACCACTGCTTCAGCCACGCCAGCGAAGACTACCACCGCGCCAAGCAGTTTCTTTCCATCATCCACAGCTACCTCACAACAGACCGGATCCACGCCTGGAGGCGGTGGCCTTTTTGGAGCTAAGCCCGCCGCAGCAAGCAGCAATACATCTGGCGCTACCCCAAATCTCTTCGGCAACACTCAATCTACCAGCAACGCACCGGCTTCAACTACGCCTGCACTTTCACTGGGCGGCCTAGGTGGCAACAAGACGACCACTGCTGCTCCGTCCTCGGGAGCCCCTGCTCCATCTGGAGGTCTCTTCGGCAGCGGACCAGCTGCTGCTAAGCCTGCGTCGAGCGGCAATCTGTTCGGTGGGGCGAGCGCTTCAACATCACAGCCCGCGACAACTTCCACTGCGGGAACTACAGGCGGTCTTCTTGGAGGTGGCGGCGCTACAACCACATCGGGCTCCTCTGGTGGTCTGTTTGGTGCTAGCGCAGCAGCAACATCTTCAGCCCCGACATCGTCAGCTACTGCCGCTTCAAACACTGCTGCAGCTACAGCTGGCAGCGGCACAACAAGTGGCGCACCTGCTAGCGCCGCGGGCGCTGCTCCCAGCGGAGGCTCGCGCCTCGCACACAAGTCTCTCGATGAAGTTCTGACTATGTGGTCTACATCGCTCACTCAACATCAAAAGACATTCCAGAATCTCGCTCAGCGCGTGAGTGCCTGGGATCGTCAGCTCGTGGAGAACAGTACAAAGATCAGCACGTTATATGGTCGCTGCTTCCAGGCTGAGCGTGATTGCAGCGAGGTCGAGCGTCAATTGACCAACGTCGAGCATACTCAACACGAGATCGAACACTTCCTCGACAAGTACGAAGATGAAGTCGACAAGATGATGCAGAACTCTGGCATTGGTGAGGATGGGATTGGTGGCGTTGATGCTGAGCGTGAACGCACATACAAGACTGCTGAGAACTGCGCCGGTCGTCTGGGTGATCTTCAGAACAGCTTGACTGATATGGTTGACGAAATCAACGCCACTTCTGGCAAGCTCACGAACAACAAATCTCTGAGCGACGATGGTCCAAACGGGGACCCTCTGAGACAGATCGTGAGCATCCTCAACAGCCATCTCGTGCAACTTCAGAAGATTGGCACGGGCGCGCAAGATCTACAGAACAAGGTCTCTTCAGCACAACGCGAGGCTCGCACCCTCAACAACAGCCATGGGTTGAATGGAGGCAGGCAATGGGTCGAGGATTTCGGCGCAAGCTATTTGGGACGTCGGTAAAGAGTGCTTCAGGAATGAAGAGGTGGCGGGTTGATGGCGGATTGATGAAAATTGCATACAACGGCGCAAAGGACTCCTTTGCAACAATGGTGACGACACAGAATCGTCTGGATACCATCAAGTCAGGTAGAATTGTACCATAGCAGGCTTGTTGCCACAAGGCAGACTGCAGAATACTAGGGGTCAGCAGGCACTTTGTTGTGCCAATGGCTCTGGCCTCCGTTTGCAGTCAAAGATTCCCTTGGCGACAGTTCTACATCCTTTGTTTCTTGATGAGAATTGCTGATGATTGCCTGATGACAGCATCATCAGAGATGTCCCTGGCCTTCGTGTCATGTCTTCCGTCTTGGAAGCATATATTTTTGCCCGCTGAAGAAATGCAACGCCATCTTGGCAGCGTCAGGCCAAGCCCTTTCCTTGCACATGCTTGCATCACTTCCATCCTTATTACCCACTCCGACCAATTCGCCCATTCTTCTTACGCATTTGTAACACTTTGCACTGTTCGCCATGTGTTGGAAAAGCTTGTCTCGCAGAGAATGTCAGATAATGACGCGCTCTATGGAGTCCGAGAAGCCATGCGCGTATTCGATCCAATCACAAGATTAGTAGTAAGATCTTGATCGTACCTCCTAGGCTTTGAACGTCTTTTGAGAAATGCAGTTGGGACTTTGACAGCTGTGTTGACCAAACGAGCACACGGTTTGTATTCCTGAGAAACTCTCTTTGACCACAGTCGAGCTTCCACTTTTCAAGATTGACCAAATCTGTTCGTTTCCGAAGACAGCATCTGGTGACCGCAGCGATGATATCCAAAGCAAGAGAGACCGTCAAGATGCTCGTTCTGGAAACAGACGAGCCTGATCCTAGGACTGTGGAAGAGAAAGGCGGTTTCGGCGAAATCGGCGACAGGTTCTTCACCAAAGCTGGAGACAATCATGACCCGCCACTTGGCATTGAAACGGACACACATTTCGTTGTCGAAGATCCAGTACGCAAATATGATCGCAACTAAAGCGTACAAACATGATTGACAATTGTGAAGGATAACGGCCATTACGGACATGTCCCCCTCGCCTCCGAAATTCCAGCAGACATCCACGCAATTCTCATAACAGGCTCCATGTACGATGCTCACGGCGACGATCCCTGGATTCAAAAACTCCGCGACCTGATCACGGAATTATGGCAGAACCGACCAGAAATGAAGTTCGCCGGAATCTGTTTCGGCCATCAACTCCTCGCTCGAACACTCGGAGCCAGCGTAGAAGCCACCCCAGGCCAAAAATGGGAACTGGCTCACACAACCATGGACCTCACCTACATCGGCAAAAAGCTCTTCAAAACCAATGACAAAGTGTTAGAAGTGCACCAAATGCATCAAGATCAAGTCACTTCGGTTCCATCTCACGAAACCACGAAGTTGCTTCAAAAAGGACAGAATGTCCATGTGTGGGCTTCGACGGAGCATACCAAGATTCAAGGACTGTATATCAGAGACCGATTATTCTCGAGTCAGGGGCATTTGGGCCTGGATGCGAAGATGGTGAAGCGGCAGGTTGAGTTGAGGATCAAATCTGGTGCGATCAAGGATAAGGATCGAAGGGAGGTGGAATATGCGAATGAGACTGCGCATTTGGAACATGATGGGGAGGTTGTTGCGGCGGCGATTTTGAGGTTCTTTCATGGTGATGATCATGATATTGACTAGTGTTGAAAAGGCTTTGGATTCCTGTGCAATGTTTGTCTCGCTCTGATGGCACCTTTTGTCTGCGAAAATCAGCGACTACTTATTGATCTCGGGCTTTGTCTGGTCCAAATTGTTGCTTTACTGCTTGGTTTAGGCACATGGGGCAAACGGAAGGTGCGCTAAGCAGCGTCGTAGATTTCCACCCCATCGACTCGCACTTCCAATCCTGACTCTGCCATCTTCAGCACGACCTTGCTCCCACTCTTAAGGTTCAAGGGAATAGGTGCTCGCTGGGCAAATGTCTGGGCTCTCGTAGTTTCCAGCAACGCCCAACCCTCGACTTCGACGTCGTCAACTGTGGCATAAATATGTCGGAAAGCATTCTTTGCGCCAGGATACGTGTACAGGATCTGGACAACCTTGTTGCCCGCGCTCCCATCCCAGGTGAAAGAGAAAGAGTTCTCTGTCGAGGTCATATTGGCTGCCAGACCGCCTGCGCAATTGTCCTCGCACTGCACCAGTTGGTCTTTGGGAGTTGTGGAGTTGTCGGCTGTGATCGTTGTGAAAGGAAGATCGGCCCAGGTACCCTTTGCAACATCGAGTGTCCAGCCTCCAGTTGGGTGTAGTACCAGGCCAGAGCCATCATATAAGACAGGATAGAAAGCATAAGTGGAAGCACCGAGATTGTTTGCGTTCCAGTGATCGCCCAGGTAAAGGTAGAACGTCTGCTCCGATCCTTTAATAGTGATATCGTAGGCATTCTGAGTCAAGTATGCATATGCTCCTTTAGGGTGCAGGAGAGTAGCATCACTCCAGGGACCGGACATACTATCCGCAACGTGGTAGCCGTTGTCAGTCGGAGTCCAGCCATCCTGAGGTGAGAAGATCAGGTAGAATTTGCCGTCAATCTTGAGAACACCTGGCGCCTCCTGGAACACTCCTCTGAAAGTATATATCGCTTCCTTGACGTTGTAATAGTCATCGTCGAGTGTAGCGATCTGGAAATCAGCGTTGTTGCTGGTGGCGAAGATGAGATATGCTGATCCATCATCGGGATCCTTCCAGATGGTCATGTCTCTGCTATCGTTTCCGAAAGGCTTGAAGTTACCCTTCCATTCGTATTGGCCATCAATAGTCTTGCTCGTCGCGACGCCAACTTGAGCGTCACCGTAGTTGGAAGAGTCACCGTGGAACCACATCACGTATTCTGCATTCTTATCATTGTAGAGAACCTTGGGCCGCTCCACGACACGCGAATCAGATATGTTGGTATTCGCGATGGGTGACAGTGCATGACCCTCATTCGTCCACGTGCTAAGGTCGGAGGACTTGTAGCACGAAACTCCGTTGAATCGTCCATTGTTAGATGATTTGTCCTCTCCGAACCAGTACCAAGAACCGTCGCCGTTCTGAGCCTGGATTATGTTCCCGCCATGAGCTTGGATAGGCTTTCCGTCTGTGTCCGTCTGGTTGAGAAGTGGAAAGAAGGTAGCCGCGGTCGCCACGCTGGCCAGACCGGGCAATGTTAGCAAAACTTGCACCTTCATGATGACAATCCTGTTCCAAGCGCTCGATGTGCTGAGTGCATTGATCTATGAGAATTGCGACCTATACTTGTATCATTGCCCTGCCTTGGATGCGATGATGCTGAAACGCTCCACATCCCGTTCGAGGCGGGATACGAGGGAAATGCAAGGCAATGTGAGCACTATAGTCGTATGCGACAGAAGCAAGCAAGAGTGGTCTTAGATGCAAATGATCGACATTTTTCCGCGCGGGCACACGAGATGGCGGCACCTAATTGTAGGAGAATAGGCATGGAGACCCCGGAGCGCTGTAATCTTGATTTGGTCGGGTCACGTCGGTCCGAGCGGTTCAGACTAGAGGCAGATCTTCTTGTTCTAAAAGTGTACAGCATCCTGTATCTTATGGTAGCATACTGCCAATTGCTGCTCTGAGTGTTCACCGAGCACGCTGGGGCATTGTGAGACGTCATGCTAATACGGGACGCTCAGCAGATGTCTTGCTCTTGACTCATTGCATTCTGAGTAAGCTGTGCCGTCTTGAGGTTCTGGTACTTTGCACGCTTCCTGACCGGTTCCTAGAAGAAGGCGTTGCAATGCAGTTCTGGGCCTATAGCCGATCAACTTCCTTGTACAAGCAGGTTGCTGTGCAGCTGTGCATGCGTCAGTAGTGAGTTTGTGCACCCTCGTGGCAGAGGCGACCAGAGGAATGCATTTTTGGTGCACCACGAGGAGACGCCAGACGCAGGCGTCATCGTGAAGCATTGCCTTGCAGAATGAGAAGCGTCTGGGACATGTCGACAGCAGCGTGAAGTTGTTGTGGTGAGGATGGAGATTGATGAACGACGCTCGGACATCGAAGCGCGCCAAGGCTCGCACGGTCTTTCCACTTTCCACCTGCATGCTTCCTTCTCGCATACAAAGGAACGACAGTACGCCCCGGGAGCTGTTCGCTCTGGCTAAAAGCTTTCATGCTCAATCCTCTCAGCTCACGGTGCTTTTCGCGAGACAAGCGTACCTCCGCACTTCAAACACTTGCCGAGCTCACGATGTCGCCACTGCGGCGCTGCGTACAACCTTGACCGAGAGCGGCCTTTGGATGCCTGACTGCCCGCTGGGATACTGGCCCACGCCTTGACCAACGCTACGAATGAGGCGACTGGTTATGGGGATGCTGGCGGGTCACTGAACAGACAAAACTTTGACCCGCGCCTCGGCTTACCTGTCTCATTGATGTGGCAGTGGCAAGCTAATGCCGCCTTCCCGGCTGCGAGCTTGTAGCTCATAGTGAGGAGATGGCAGCAATGGGTCTCAGGTACATTGCATAATGCCTAGCACAACGATAGCCGACGCTTCTGGGCTGGAGCTTCGAAGACACAGTGTCAACAGCTCACCCGAGCAGGCAAGTATATCGGGCACATTACGCATGCCATGTTTCTGACGAGACTACTTCTGCGTTTGGGCCGTGTAGCCTTTTCTTTTCTCTTTCCGCGATACACCACACGTGCGATTGAAGATTGACTCGGCATTGATCTTTCTCAGATCTTGAACGTTACAGCAGCAGTAATCAGACGCCTCCATTTGCTCCAGAACTGCAATTACAATGGCTGAGCAACCAGCAAGACCCCCGGCAGAAGATGTCGATACCGTTCAAGGCGCTAATGCAACCGCACATACCGGCGTTGATCATATCAATCACCCTGTGGAGGGGAATGCCACTCACATAGCGAATGGTACAGCAGCTAGCAATGGCACAACCACCTTCACGCCACCTGGCCCAAATCCGGCATTGTTCACCAATGAGAAGCGCGAGATTTTCATGGGGTCGTCGCCTTCGTTACAGCCAGGCCCAACAGATTGCGTGGTTCGCATGAGATGCAATGGCATCTGCGGCTCCGATGTCCACTTCTGGCACACAGGTCGAATAGGCCCGCTGATAGTAGAAAGTGACCATTGTCTAGGCCACGAAGGAGCAGGAGAAGTTGTCTGGTCGGGAGAGAAAGTGAAGCATTTGAAGCCAGGAGACCGTGTTGCCGTCGAACCCGGAGTACCTTGTGGAGAGTGCTATCAATGCTCGTCAGGAAACTACAATCTCTGCGCAGATGTAGCATTTTCGGGAGTACCGCCATATTCTGGCTCAATTCGTAGATGGCATGTCCATCCGGCGGCCTTCTTGCACAAAATTCCTGACAGTCTGTCGTACTCGGATGGAGCGCTTCTCGAACCACTCAGTGTTGTATTCCATGGATTCGAGCGAAGTCCAGTCAGAATTGGGGAGGGAACTGTGATATGCGGAGCGGGACCCATTGGCATGTGCGCTCTGGCAGTAGCAAAAGCCTCTGGAGCCTGCCCAATTGTTGTCACCGATCTTGACGCAGGACGGCTAAAGATTGCACAATCGTTCGCTCCGGGATGCGTTACGTTCCAAATCGATCCAAATAAACCAGCTGAGGAGACAGCCAAGGCGGTTGTCAAAGCGCTGGAGGACGCGGGAGGTGAGCAGCCGAGGGTGGTGTATGAGTGCACGGGCGTACAGGGGAGTGTGGTGACAGCTTGCTATATGCCTCGGGCAGCAGGTGAAGTTATGGTGATTGGTGTGGGAAAGCCGATCATGAACGATCTTCCGTTCATGCACATGTCACTCGCAGAGGTATGATATGGCTCGCTACTTTGGCCCATGCTTATTGCTAACGAGCTTCCCAGGTCGATCTCAAATTCATCAATCGATACCATCACTCGTGGCCGTCTGCGATCAGGCTGCTGCAACACAAAGTGATCGATCTCCAGCCTTTGGTGACACACAGATACAAACTCGAGGAAGCAGACAAGGCATTGGCAGCTTCAGCAGATCGCAACTCCGGCTCTGTCAAGATTCACATTGAAGACAATGATCCATAGGGAACATTGCTGTAGTAGCACAGAGACCGGGTTTCGACCCCTCAATGTATTCATAGCTTTTTGCACATTCATTGCTACCTCCTCGAAGCGGCTGCAATACCGAGTACTATTTCCCACACGCACGACCAGCATGCGATCAAGATATGGAAATTCACGCAGCCATGACATCTGGGCCTTATCGAATCGTGCCGTAGCCATCCTTGGCCAAATACTGAGTATGGTCACTGCGGTGGAAGGATGAAGGCGAAACGGACATAGGCCTCCGCCGTTCGTGGTTCAATTGTCGATTGACGTTCGATCGCTGTACTTCTGATCTCGCCGAGTTGCCGCGATGCTTTGTGCTGCGGGACCTGCTTCTGCTTGACGATCTCCTCCGAGAATCGCCTTTCTCCGCCCAGTAGAGTCTGTCCACGAGTGTCTGATTCGCCCCTCCATTGAGCACATGATCCGAATAGATCAGAGCCTTTGGTCCTCCTGGATAGCGACCCTTTCGCACCTGCTTCTGTAAGCGAGGTAATGCCTTGGACGGCCTTTTGCGACTTACTTTGCGCCTTCTATGGAAGTACACGCAGCTCACGTAGAATCCATGTACATGGCTCGGAATAATGGCGCAAAGCCAGAGGAGAAAGTTGACTACGAAAGTCATATCGGCTCCGCACATTATCAGGATTGAGAGGGTGGGAAGAAGACATTGAGAGACATAAGAGATAGTCGGTATTCCAAGTCTCCCATTTCCAAATCGAGAGCGAGGCTATACAGCCGGTGCAGCGGCGGTCGTGAGGCGTGAAGACAGAAGAAACATTTGCGCCTGACTTGACGAGTGTTATTACAGAGTCTCGCTTGCGGACTGGTCCAAGATGGCGTCTGACTGCATCTTCGCTAGAGCTGGGAGGCAGTTGTTGGACCGCGGAGCTTGGTTTCGGAAGAAGGCGTGAGGTCATCGTTCATGGTTCATGGGTGGGCTGCAGCCACCAGACGACCTGTGCTTGTCGACGCGTCTTCTTGCCCGGTCACGATCCTAAGACACGTTCGTCGTCTATCAGGCAAGAAACGAGTATAGAGAGGATGAAGCGCAAATGTGGAGCTACGTGTCCAGACATGACAAGACGTGACCAAGAGCGCTTTCCACGTTCTGCAGAGCTCCCCACGGCACACTGATCCTGGTCTGGTCTGCAGCCGGCACTCCGCTTCCTGTCCTGATGGACAACCTCGTTGATTTTCTCACGTCCAACTTGTCTTCAAGAATCCTACTTTGCACTTCTCGTGTCACCTCGAACTGATTCCGCAGCTGACAAGTCGCACACACCTTTTGACAAAACGCGATCACCCACAGCAAGCAGTATCTAATAACACGACTAGAAGATTGACAACACACAGCGGGCCTCTATGTCTGACCTACCAACATTAAAATGGGGGCTTGTCGGTGCGTAGCAAAGCTCGGAACAGAGAACCGCTGAAAACCTGACTCTGCCACCAGGGACTGGTACGAACTGCTCACCCGGCCACCAGCACCTTGATCAAGAGCTCACTTCATATGACAGGAAAGATCAGTGAATGGTTCGTTACCGATGTACTCCAGCCTCAATGGCCAGGAAAGAGCGCCCATCATGTCATAGCAGCAGTCGGAAGCTCGAGCTTGGAGAAAGGCCAGGCATTTGTGAAGAAGCACATTCACGCCCTGCGTCCCGCCGCCCAGCCCAATGTTTACGGATCCTATCACGAAGTTTATCAGGACCCAGAAGTGGAGTGTGTGTACATTGGCACTCCTCACAGCTTCCACAAGCAGAGCTGTCTAGATGCCATTGCTGCTGGCAAACATGTTCTGTGTGAGAAGCCATTCGCCATGAACGCTGGAGAGGCCGCTGAGGTCTTCGACGCGGCCAAGAAGGCCAATGTATTCATCATGGAGGCCATGTGGACTCGGTTCTTTCCGCTGGTCAAAGAGCTACAGCGCCTACTATTTGATGAGCACAAGGTAGGCAGGATCTACCGGACCTTCTGCGACTTCGGTTTGGAGCTCAATATCGCCAGCCTACCAGCAAACAGTCGCTACAAAGACCCTGCACTTGGCGCTGGAAGCTTGCTAGACATTGGCATCTATTCGCTGACCTGGGGAATTATTACCTTGACCAACCGAGTGGGCGATGATGCAGTCGATCCAGACGTTCAGAGTACGCAAACGCTAGAGCACGGAGTCGATGTGGCTAGCTCTATCTTGCTACGATATCCCGGTGATGGTAGACAGGCGATCTGCACCTCTACTACTAACGTGCCGTCCAAGTACAACTTCTGCAGGGTCGAGGGTTCGTTAGGGACTCTGAAGATTCACGGTCCTGAGCCGAGCCATCCGGAAGGCTTCACGTTCTTCCCGAAAGGCAATGGTCCACCGGAGCACTTCGATTTTCCTAAGCCAGGACGCGGATTCTTCTGGGAAGCTGATAGCGTTGCTGCGGACATCACGGCAGGACGCACGGAAAATGCGATCATGCCACATTCAGAGACTTTGCGTCTAATGCGGATCATGGATGGCGTGCGACAACGAGGAAACGCCAAGTTCCCTGTTGACGATTGGGAATAACTTCACTATACCGGCAATTTGGAGTTGACCCGTTCGACTGCTTGACAGTATATCCAGCATAGCACAATTAAGCTTTCGTTCCTGGGAAAGTAGTCTGTCACTTTAGCCGGGAGCATGAGTGCGTTGCTTGGCTCTTTTTGGCATTTGGCGATGCAGCTCATGCGTTGGCTCTGCAACGGTGTCGCGCATGGCTCGTGTCAATGGAACCCAAGACGGTAGTTATTAGGCAAATAATCGCCTGTCATTACCTCCCTCGGACGCGATGCAACGCGCTCCAGGCCGACAGGCTGAGCTTCGTGTCGAGCGAAAAGGCGGCTTTGCCGGGACATCCACATGCCGACCCCACCACCCCACTTTCTGGTCGACTGCTCGCTCACATTCGCGGAGAAATTGACTGCTATCTTCATCAGGTGGAAACACAAAGTTCTTCCTGAGACGCCGCTATGGTCCAAGATAGACCACGTTGCGCTGCCACCGGATGATTCTGCTGACATGGCGCGCGCGCATGATAATAACAGCGGCGAAGTCCCGGTGGGAACATGGGTTTGTTGGTCACGATTCATCCCACACGCTCCAGTCTCGCCTTCTTGCCGCTCCGGAGAGCTAGCCACCCTGCCAAAACACCACTGACCTTCCTCTGCGCACTCTCTTCCTTTCTTCCACGATGAAGCAAGTTGACGAATCTCTCTTATCTGGATCCGGCCACATCATGTCCACCACCACCACAACCCAGATATCTCACGAGAAGCCAAACATCGGTGTCTACACAAATCCTGCGCACGATCTGTGGATAGCAGATGCGTTGCCTAGCAAAGACGATGTCGAGAACGGCGAGAATTTGAAGCCTGGTGAGGTCACGGTGGCCATCAAGAGTACTGGAATTTGCGGGTGAGTATCGCTGCTTTCCTGCGACTTTGCGCGGACTTCATGCTGAGAGTCTGCTTTCCGTTAGGTCCGATGTGCATTTCTGGCACGCAGGCTGCATTGGGCCTATGATTGTCGACGGCGACCATATTCTTGGCCACGAGTCTGCAGGAGTCGTTGTTGCAAAGCACCCGTCCGTAACCACTCACTCGATCGGCGACCGCGTGGCAGTTGAACCGAATATCATCTGCGGAGAATGCGAACCCTGCTTGACTGGCAAGTACAATGGATGTGTGAGCGTCGAATTCCGAAGCACGCCACCAATCCCAGGCTTGCTGCGACGATATGTGAACCACCCGGCCGTGTGGTGCCACAAAATTGGCGACATGTCCTACGAAGATGGTGCACTGCTTGAGCCTCTGTCGGTAGCCTTGGCGGGTATGCAAAGAGCAAATATCACAATTGGAGACTCGGTCTTGGTCTGTGGCGCAGGTCCTATTGGTTTGGTGACACTGGCATGTGTCAAGGCTGCGGGCGCAGAGCCTATCGTGATTACGGATATCGATGAGGGACGACTCAAGTTTGCCAAAGAATTTTGCCCATCGGTACGAACGCACAAGGTGGACTTCAGTCACACTCCAGAGCAATTCGCGGAAGCGGTTGTCAAGCTTGCAGATGGCGTCGAGCCGGCAGTCGTGATGGAGTGCACTGGTGTGGAAAGCTCAATCAGCGGTGCGATTCACGCAGCGAAATTCGGCGGCAAAGTCTTCGTCATTGGCGTCGGTCGTCCAGAGATCAAGATCCCATTCATGCGCCTGAGTACACGAGAAGTCGACCTTCAGTTTCAGTACAGATATGCAAACACCTGGCCTCGGGCGATCAGGTTATTGAAGGGAGGGGTGATCGACTTGCAAAAGCTCGTAACGCATCGCTTCAAGCTCGAAGACGCGATCGATGCATTCAAGGTCGCCGCAGACCCTAAGCAAGGAGGGATCAAGGTGATGATCCAAAGCATGGAGGAGGGTGAGCACTAGATTGAGGCTAAGTTCGTGATGATAACCCTGAAGTCGTTGCCGGAGTTGGCCGGTGTTATCAGCAATTGGGCGAGGATTTTATTGCCTGTGAGGGAGCTGTCTCCGGACCCAAGCAGTTGGGACTTGGGAGAACGACTCAACATTGCGATCGACTGATCAACAGTCCGTGTTGTTGACCTACGGGCGTACCTGCTTTTTTATCTTGCAGCTGTCCCCGGCACGGTCCTGCCTGGGCAGTCGGCTTAGTCATAGACTCTTTCTTCCGCTCCTGACGACCTTTCCCATCAAGCAAATCTGTCCGTCCTCTCCGCTCAATCGGGAATAGGCATCATAACATTGCTCAAACTGCCCACATCGCTGCATCGGTCAGCATCACCTTGCTGCCGAATGCGGCCGCTCATCACAATACAGAGCCCTGTCGTGACGATCGCAGGCACGACACATCCCGCGTCAATCGGTGCTGACACTACTGCTCTGCAAGAACACCTACCCATTGATTGTGGCGTCTCCTCAGGCTCCGTTCTATTACCTGCACCTCCACGAACTTCATGATCACGCCGAGGCTCAAAGCGAACGGCCGAAAGCACTTCACACAATCTGCCAAGCGCTTGTACCTGCAAACTTTCAATGTGTACAGAGATACAACACTGAAGCGTATGTCGGTGCTTGATCGTTGAAAGCTTTCAGTTGGCGAATACTCGGCTGTCAGGCGCGATGCAACTTTACCTCTTCCGACCCGATCGCAATCGCTGGTCAACATTTTCGGCGCATTGCCATCGTATTCAGTCTCGGCTGCGTTTGGTAGGACAATAAGAGGTCGAATCAATGATCGGTCATCACGAAGATTACGAAGCATCTCGAGGTATACCACCGGGACAGCTCTAGAGTGAACTCATTAATGTATTGCATAAGCAGCAGGCTATCAAGATGGTATGTAAAAGTATGCGATTGACGATGGCTCCGATACGCCAGATACGACGCCCCTGCTGGCCGAGCAGTGTCGTAGGCAGAGCCTCTGAGACCAATTGCGCGCCCCAAGTGCATGGCACCAGTCACGTCACAATACCTTTCTAGGTGCAAGCTACACTAGTGAGGGTGTCGCTGTGAAGATGAGGCCTCAAACGGGGTAGCTTGCCCTGGCTGACCACGGTGCCCATGTCGGATGCAGATGAGCTTCACGAAAGATATAGGGCTGTTTGTAGGCCTTCAAAAGCTGCTTACGAGCTTGTTGCCAGCAGTCGGGCCAAAGCTATCATGGAGAACGGCCTTTCAGCGCGTCGTCAGCCGCAGAGGCTCTTCAATAAGTTCACGCCTTCCCGATGGCGGCAACCAAGACACGTACGCTCGCAGGACAGCCTCGACGGTTTCTCAGCAAGTACAGATGACTTCTCAACGAAAGGTGTTGTGAGTTATATTACCGGTCAGAACAATACAGATCGATAATTGACAGCATGTTACAGAAAGCGCCGCGTGATAATTATGGCATATCATCGCTGGCAGACCATCTCGATGAACGACTAGCGGGAAATTCGCTGGGCAGCCCACGCATTTCTCCTCCACCAGATTTGGCCGTGCCTGCTTACACACCCGTGCCCGTTCCAGACAGGAACTCAAGTGTCAGAAAAGACTCTGATATCTCCAGTTCGAAGGCGGAATTGGTCGGCTATCGGCTCTTTCCAAAGAACGATTCCGAAGGCCAGCGTAATGCCCTTTCACCAACGACTCGACCTGCGGACCTCTTGCGGAAAGACTCGTCCATGACTGCGACTGGTGTCAAGCACGATCTACTCGTCCCGAAAAGTCCGGCTCATGAGTCCCGCTTGGTTGGGGAGGTGACCAGGTACGTCGCGCTTCGAATGCTGGTTCCCTGGATCAGCAACTGACATTAGTGAATACAGAACAACGGCGGGAATACCACCAGCAACAAGCCAGGCGCCACGAGGACAATTAAGAGCGAGATATGGTTTCATCGGACCTGCTGCGCCTGCTGCTACTTCGGCGACAAGCCCGGTGACCAATCGTTCAGCAGACGCCGGATCGCCTCAATCGGAGCGAAGACCCACCTCACCCATTGGTGCGACGGTTCCTGATGCTCCTATCAGACTCTCGAGCGATGCTGTAGCTCGTCTGCAGGAGCCGTCTCCAGACAAGGCCAGAGTGTTTAATGCAGACGTCAACGACGCGGACGATGTCCAGTCCTGGGACCTCATTAGCCCCAACGGTTTGCCGATTGCTGATGAGGACAGAAGCGAAAATTGGCTAGAGAAACGCGCCGAGAAGCTGTACAGTGCCGACCATCTGCGTCTGATCTTGAGCGACCCAGCGTTCCACTCGAAATTTGTGGGATTCATGAAGAAGTACCGCCCGGCAAGAATGCCCATCTTAATGCGGTATTTGGCTGCACACAAGGCGATCAGGGCTCAAGAATACGCCAATGCTCTTGCAATGCAGATCTCTACTCAGTCTCCAGTATCTGATAGTACCGGACCTTCTCCCGCACCTGTCGAGAACGAGACCCTACACCACGCCGCTCGAGAAGCTTTTGCCGAACTGCTGCGAGAAGATTTACACTTCTTCATTGCACACAAGTACATCAAAATTGTCACTGGTCTAGTCACGCGTCGAATCACTGGTGCCTTGCCGGAGCATCTAGATGAAGAGAACGGGCGCTTGGCTGAGGTCTTTTGTCTTACCGATTGCAGGTTGCGCGACAACCCCATCATTCTTGCTTCTGAGGGCTTCACGCGCCACAGCGGAGGGAGCCTCCAGTATGTCCTTGGTCGTAACTGTCGCTTCATGCAGGGCCCGGGCACGACGGTGGATTCTTGTCGACGTTTCGCCATTTCGTGCCAGGAACGGAGAGACCATACAGAGCTTTTTGTGAACTATCGTCGAGATGGGACACCTTTCCTCTGTATGGTGATGAATGCGCCTTTGACCGATAGGTGAGTGCCTGGAGTAAGCGAAAGGTTTGCGGCGAGACCTGACTTGAGATTAGCAATGGTGAGCTTCGATACTTCCTGGGAGCACAAGTTGACGTCTCTCCACTTCTCAGGGAGTGTGCGGGATTGGAAAGCTTGCGCGCTCTGATCGAGCAGCAGAACGAAGAGAATGGTCAAAGCAGTAGCCATGCACAAAAGTCTGATTCTCGGGCGAAGATCAAGGCGCTGAGCGAGATGCTCAACAGCGACGAGCTGGATATCATTCGGAAGAACGGAGGCATGTTGCAAAACCATCGGGTCTTCGATCCTCGCGGAACGAAAGCTGCAACCAGTGGTAATCGAGTGCTTATTGCAGACGGAAGTGACGCTTCAGAAGACGACGCTGTTCCGCCCTCTGTCCAAGGCAGCGCTGCGTCGATGACCGGTATAACATCGATTGAAGGGGCTAACGGGAACTTGGCTGGGGTGTACAGACATGTAAGCTGCCGTCCGATCCTACCTTGTGCAGTGTTGTGCAGCAATACTGATGTCTGATCGCAGTACATTCTTGTGCGCCCTGCACCGTCCTTGCGGATACTGTTCGCTTCACCCACTATGAGATCTTCCGGACTCCTGCAAACTCCATTGCTACACACGATCGGCGGCAGTAGGCAGATGCGCGAAAATCTGGAAGCGTCACTACGAGCAGGTGACGTCGTCACAGCTCGAGTCCGCTGGCTCAACACGCCGAACGAAAATGGAGAAGGGCCGGGAGGGACGCGCTGGCTGCACTGCACGCCGCTGATTCACTACACTGGTCAGGTGGGCTTGTGGATGATCGTTCTCGTGAAACCGGACATCGATGGGAGCGCCATGCAAGTCGACCAGAATGTGCTGAGCAGAAGCGCCAGCCTTGGAGGGTCTCGGGAGAAAAATGGGGTCGATAGCCTGGCGCCCTCTATTCGTCTCGGCAGTGTGTAATCGGTTGTGCGAATGTCCACAGCCATGACCGAGCTGGCTCGGTAGGCACGAGCGACAACTGGCAGTGATCTGGGAACGATCTGGGCGCCAAACGATGGCATTCGGGTGGAGGAACATACAATGAAAGCATTCCGATACCCTGTAGCATATCGGTCGAGGTGGCCCGCCTTTTCGAGAATCGTGCTTCAATTTCATGCATTGCATGCAATGCTTCCATTTCCATTGATTGGATATTCACCAGCCAGCCACTGCAGCCAGGTCAACGAGCGATGGCAAGTGAGTGCTGGAGGCGGCAGGTCGTGCATTCATGATCGTGATGATTGCGAGGAGGCGGCATCCAGGCCTGAGCCACCACAAGTTCCAGAACTCCAACGGTCGGGGGCCGTTATGCGATTTCAAAAGTGTGCAATTTGTGCCGAGCAGACCAGCTGCACATTTGAAGGTGGTCATACATCATACCATACGAGCTCGTGTAAGTGATAACTGCAGCATCAGAAAATATGTCGTCGCACAGCCTGACGTCCGCCAAAGTGTCGTCTATCGATCGTTCGCAGCTCGGACTATAGCAGTCTCCATCAAGAACTGCAAAACATTCAGCCACAATGTGATCCCTATAGGTTGGAGGGCCGGATAATTGCGGTCCTGGCAAAGCACCATGACGGCTGGCGCGACCTCGTCCCAAGCCACAGTGTCTCGCATCTCCGGAACGCGAGCGGGCCTCGCGGGCTCGAAGAACGGAGACGAGACGGCGCAGTGGGGAGGGCCGGTGGTTGTCTGGTTGTTGGTGGGGTTGCGCGATATGAATGTGTCAGTGTAACGTCGTACTGATGCCCATGCACAGTGTGGCGAAGAAAACACGTTCGCAGTCGGATCAATTTGCCGGCAGAGGAAGCACGTGTTAAGAGGGCCTACTCCTGTGGCTACTGTAGAGGTGCAGAACCTGGGCAATGCAGGTTTCCTAGGTGTGCCCAGACGCCATGGAGAAGTCCAGATCTTGGATACTGCACGCCGTGGCTAAGCGCATGTGTTGCACTGCTGACTTCCTCTCCAGCGAGATGAGACTGACGCAACGTGGGCCGCTGGAACGGCGTATTTAGAATCATCAAGGCTTTGGGGTCGTTGAGTCGTGGATGTGGTCACCCGGTGGATGTGTTGCTGGCGCCGGCCAGATTGGATGGAGGGGCCGGTATTGGAGCAGTGCAGGAGGAAAGAAGCACGACGACGTGATGGGTGAAGATCCGCGACCGGGGCTGTTCTCGGCGTGATAGCCCGGGCTGCTGGCCGGCCCGAAAAGTGTTCGCCGTCGTTCACGTTCTTCTTTGACCCTCGCGGATGCACGATGTCAATGGCTCCTTGGTACTACGGTGGCTGCGGAGGCCATGTTACACGAAGCGTCATCTCAACGCCAGCAGGACTTCGGCGTGTGCGACGGCGAAGCATGAGGGGAGAATATATTGCACTCGGCTCAAGCCGGGTGATGCGGCAGGAGAGTTCTTCGAGAAGTGTTCGAAGTGTCTGCACGACATGCAGCGTGACGATCTCGTGCTGCTTCTGGTATCTTTCTGCCCCGCTGCAAGGCGATCAATTGGCCGACGTTGCTCGCATGCGCTGCAAGGGCGGAGCGCCCAGCGCTTTGGAACGTCGAGTCCAGCGCGGCCAGATCGCGCGTGCAACGGCAGCAGCACGATGAGCGCCTGCTGGAGGACCAGCGCCACGTTGCTTTTGGCTGAAGAGGCGTGCCCGTGCGGTTGATAACACGCAGGCGGGCGGCAGCAGCAGAGCAGTTGTTGTTGTTGTTGTGTCGTCGGCCCTTCTCTCGTGGCAATTCTGGCGACAGCGTTTTCGTGCGTGCCTGGCACCTCCCGACCGGGGCGCGCATCCAGACCGTTCGCCATCTAGCCCGCACGCCATTTGCCCAACTCACCTCTCATCAGCCTTACACGCGCGGCACATGGATTGCGCCTGCTAGGCCCAAGGAATGTGTCGCTGTTGCCCGCCGCCGCCGTCGCCTAGATCTTGCCCATAGATCTCGCCGAGCCAAGTGTCTTGGTCGTACTTACACTCCCACCTTCCCCCACTCCCGTCACAACACCAGAACCTACAGTACTTGTCCAAGACCGCTCCTCCCCGCGGCACTGCTTGGTTCCCCAGCGCGCACCACCTCCTAGCATCGCATCGCACCACGCTTTCGCATTTGTGCCTCGTGCCACCTCATCGAGCGATCGACCATTACACATATCTCGGTCTCCGACCTCTCACTGCACAGCGATCCTTCCGGACTTGGAAGAGACTAGCACGCTTCGATCACGATGCTCTTCGACGAGAACTTCACCTTCGACACGCCCAGGTCTCCCTCCCTGAGCTCCGACTTCACTCTTTCTACACGGGACACTTCGCGATCAGTGTCGCCCTGCACAGCAGACACCACGACAGCCTACCCACCTCCACGCTTCTCGGTCACCGATCTTGCAGTCAGTTTTGCATCCTCGAGGCTACGACACGACTCGCAAATATGCTACGACTCATGCGAAGCATACGCAAACATGGACGGCGACGATGCCGGGTGGGAAATCCCAGGAGTGACTGAGGAATATTCCTATCCAATGTCCAGGACGAGGACATTACCACAACGATCACACTCACCAACGAGACGAATGGCACGACAGGTCAATACCAGGCTACTCTGCTCCACTGCGCATGCGAAAGACATTGCGGCACTAGTATCGCGAATGGTGGACAGCAAAGAGCATTGCAACGTTGTGGGCTCTTCGACGTTGTCTGAATCGACCAAACGATCGGTGGAAACGATGAACGACGACGAGGGCTACGACAGCGGAAGCGGCTTGAGCGCTGCCACTTCTCGACCATCTTCACTGGCTGTCCAGAGGTCGAGAATGGACTATCGGCGGACTTCGGATCTCAAGACTGCTGGGGGAGCGCGAGTCAGCAAAGCCGTGAGACAGAAGAAGGAAGTCAAGCACAGGAGAGTAAGGAGCGAAGAAGAGTAAGACGGATGCACGAAGAGTGGTTGTTTGATTTTGTGTGAAATGATACCCAGCGAAAGCGCATATTATTGTATATTCGTCTCTTTAGCGAAGGCGCTTTGAAAGGGAAAAGAATGGGAAGCCCGCTACACTTTTGAAGGCGAGGCATGAGCCAATGTGGCTGATATTGGCACAGCCTGTGGTAAAGCACAGATAAGCTCGTGGACGACAGCACGACATGAAACATACAGTAGAAATACTGG
Organism: Cercospora nicotianae; assembly: GCA_029490675.1. Lineage (NCBI taxonomy): Eukaryota > Fungi > Ascomycota > Dothideomycetes > Mycosphaerellales > Mycosphaerellaceae > Cercospora > Cercospora nicotianae. Next base: position 2,410,162 of record JANQAT010000007.1, on the reverse strand, counting down.
AGCAAAGTATAACAATGCAGAGCAAACGCTCTTGTACAGTGGGAACATCGCATTCTTCACATCTCATTGTCATGTTTATCGTAAAGCCAATGGTCTACACCTCGAGGATAGATTGAAAAGCTACAGTCGATTTCGATCTACAGCTTACTCTCCTTCGTCTCTGGCAGATCTACCACGACCTTGCCCCACGTTTCTCTCCCTCCCAATGCCTGCAATGCCGCTGGTACTGACTCCAAGCCCTTGTACTCCTTATCCGTGTAATTCGTAGCACGCACCTTCTTCGAGACAAACAACTCTTGCAACCCATTCCAAACCTCTGGGATCTTCTCGGGCTCGTTCTTAGCATACGCGCCCCAATGCAGGCCCACAACGGAGATATTCTTCAACAGAATGCGATTCGTAGCCATCTTCTCAATGGGACCTCCAGCAAAGCCAATGACAAGCAAACGACCATTCCATGCAATGCACTTTTGAGACTTATCAATCAAACCCACAGGATCGTAAACAATATCCACACCTCGTTTCTTCGGCGTGAGTTCTAGAACCTTTTGCGGCCATGACTCGTCCCGATAGTTGACGCCGTAGTCTGCTCCGAAACGTTTCGCGACTTCGAGTTTCTCGTCTGTTCCAGCAGTGGCGACGACTGTAGCGCCGAACGCTTTGGCAATTTGCACGGCGGCGAGACCTACTCCTCCCGCAGCGGCGTGTACAAGGACCCAATCTCCTTTCTTGATATTCGCGCGAGTGACGAGAGCAGCATACGATGTTGGCATTGTGACAAACAACCCCGCAGCATCATAGAAACTCCATCCTTGGGGAATCGGCTGCAATTGAGACTCTAACGCGCAGACTTTGTACGCGTAGCCTCCTTGTCCGGAGCCAAACACACGGTCTCCGACATTGAATTTTGGAGGGCGTTTGGCAGATGAGGTGGGAGTCTTTAGGATCACGCCGGAGAATTCTGCGCCAGAGATCCAGGGAAGAGGAGGCTGGTGTTGGTATTTCCCGCGGATTTGGAGGAGATCGAAGAAGTTTGTTGCACACGCTTTGACGGCTATCACATATTGTTCGGGAGAGGGAGTGGGATCGGGGATCTCTGTGACGCGGAGGTCGAGGGGGCCTTGGACGTATTCTTTGACTTGGATGGCTTTCATGGTGGGTGGTGGGATAGATGGTGGATGTGAGAGAAAGAGAGAGTGTAGAGCTGGTTGAGAAATGGTGCAATGGTGCTTACCTGGGACCTTGGTTGTTGTTCAACAAGCGATACAACAAACCTCGGCTGATCAAGGCGTGCTGTGGATGATAGAGCAGCCGCCGCCGAGTCAAGCAAAGCGAGAGTTGGTGGCAGAAGTGGCTGTGGTCCTCCAGGGTCTGGGTTCGACTTGTGGCACGCAGAGGACCATCGTCATAGTTGACTATTCGCTTCCATTGCAGTCGCTGCTTGCTCACTCAACAACCGCGACTGCGCCGCTGCCTTCAGCCTCCTGTTGCTCCTGCTACTGCACTCGGTCTCGCTCGTCTTTGCCTGCTACAAGTCAACCCTGCAATCGTGATATACCAGACGCCGCAGACAACACAACACCACCACCGCCGACCGCCGACCACCCCGCTCATCCGCTCACATTATTAAAGCCGCCGAACCAGCCCGCCCGCTACCTGCTATCAGCACCTCTACGAGGCCGCCATGGCCGACAGTAACACCGATAGTGATGTGCAGGTCACGTTCAACGTCAAGTCTTCGTCCGACTCCAAGATTGCACTGACTCTGCCCGCCACCACCACAGTCGCCGAATTGAAGGAGAAGCTATCATCGGCAGAGTATGCTGACACACCGGCCGAGCGGCAACGCCTCATCTACAGCGGCCGCGTGCTCAAGGACGCTGACACATTGGCAACCTACAAGATCAAGGATGGCAACACTGTCCACCTTGTCAAGAGTGCTGCGAGCAACGCGCGCCAGGCCCCCGCAAATCAGGGCGGAGCAGCTTCAGTGCCGCCGGGAGCTGGCCAGCCTGCGTCGAACGTGCCTACCAACATAGCAGCTGGTACTGGGGCCGGCGATCCTCTCGCTCAAATCACAGGTGCACGATACGCTGGCTTTCACGGCCTGCCAGGCGCAGAAATGTTCGGCGCCGATGGTGGTATGGGTGCACCCTCAAGTCCCGACGCAATGCTGCGTATGCTGGAAGATCCCAACTTCGCTCAACAGATGAATGAGGCTATGAACAACCCCGCCGTCGTGAATATGCTACGTAACAACCCCATGATCCGGGACAATCCTATGGCTCGCGCCGCAATCGAGAACCCTGAACTGCGGCGACTCATGTTCAACCCAGAGATGATCCGCATGCAGATGCAAATGCAGCGAGCCATGGGAGGAAATGGAGCAGGTGGAGAGGGTGCTTTTCCCATGCCAGGACAAACGGACACTACAGAGCGTGGTGCCAATGCTGATGCGGGCGCAAACGCCGACGCGCAGCCTGGACAACCTGGGAGCGCGCCGGCCAATCCATTTGCTGCACTGTTTCCTGGTGCTGCTGCAGGCGGTGCCGCGCCCAACTCAAATGCGGCCAACCCGCCAAACCCTTTTGCGGGATTTGGCGGCGGTCAAGGTGGGAGCAACCCGCTGTCACAAATGACACAACAGCTCATGCAGAATCCTGAGGCAATGCAGCAAATGATGCAGGCCTTTGGCGGCGGAGGTGCCGGTGGCGCCGGTGGTGCCGGAGAAGCAGGCTTCAATCCTTTCGGCGGTCTGGGTGGATTTGGCAACTTCGGAGGTGCAGGCCAAGAGCCCCAAGCTCCTGCGGATACAAGGCCTCCAGAGGAGCGCTACGAGAACCAGCTGCGATCGCTGAACGACATGGGTTTTTACGACTTCGACAGAAATGTTGCAGCCCTGCGGAGAAGCGGTGGCAGCGTTCAAGGCGCAGTCGAATATCTTCTTACACAATAGAGCCGTGACAGCGGATTCTTCTGCAGCAAATGCGGCCACGCTCGGGCAGGCCTATGCGACAACAGCTTCGGGAGAGAAAGTATCACATTCGGCCAGATGGAGCCCGTGTATGTTCATCAAGGTACCTTCCTCAGTGGCGAGTCCCGGTGCTTTGTACCAGGCCAATCTGAGCATGTTATCAACATGGAAATGCGCACACATGGCCATCCTCGCCAGCCTGCTGAGGAGGAAATCGATGAATTCGACCGCGAGATGGATGAAATTCTGCTGGAAGCGCTCGAAGCAGTCTCGGCCTCACCGAGCCTGGATTAGGCACACACAGTCACCACAACGCGACTATTCGCTAGTTCACAGCGTTCTTTAGCATGCAGCGATGGCGCTTTGGAGCATGGTTTGGGAAAGAGACCATCTTGAGTATGAAATACAGCCAACACATATGGTATGATGAAAACACTCATGAGAATCAGCATCGGGCCCGAGGGCTTGTATCATTCTTTGTGCAATCACTAGTCTCACCTTTGTCTCTGTTTCTATTCTCCGTCTTGGTTCCTGGATATTTCTTTGATATGGGCGCATCATGTCCCGCGCCACTAACATTGAACTCATGGACAATGGACTCGAGTTGGCCATCACAAAAGTTTAAGGCATACCTTCACAAGCCTCACTCTCAGTTAGATTGCATCTGTTATTCCATTTTTGCATATGACCGGCTCACTTCACTTTATCCAGGTCTGAGACCATTGCTGTTTTTGCTATAGCACTGCAGGTCAGGCATCAGAGACACAACTACACAAGTAAGACATTGTTCGAGGCGCTGCCACTTGTGACGAGGAGCCAGCATGTCAAACAGTAGAGACTTTGCAGTGGTGACTGAAGGCCAGCTGCACAAAAGTGCGCCGACCCTACGTCGACAGCCACTCAGCATTCAGACGAAATTACAGCATCAGCAGCAGCAGCAGCAACAGAAGCAGATCAGCGATACAAATGAGACAAAGAGCCAACTCAAGCGCAGTTCAGCCATGCGCAAGACAGTGCGATTCTCACCAAGCACGAATCTGGGCAGTGAGAAGAACGAAGTCTCACCACACGAGCCTGCCGACACGGACATTTTTACTCAATCACCACATGCTTCTCGTCGTAGCGTTTCTTCTCTTGACTTTCCGGACCATCTCCGGCCTATTCTTCCCATTGCAATGGAGCAGACTACGGTCGAAATTCTGCAACCTGTGACATACTCACCGGATTCTCCTGGGAACATAGATGAGAGGATCACGGCTGCGATCAAGACTGGTATTATTCGCTCGGATACGGTTCGGCATAAAGTTGGTGTTCTTGAGTATTCGCATCGGGCTCTTCCACAGATTCCTCAGCTTCCTCAGGCTGGTCGCAACGAAGGTGCTGGATTGCAGATTGATACTGAGTCTCATAAGCGGAACCTCAGTACCTCGTCCGTCACGGATCAGCCTCGCAGGAAGAAGACTGGGTCATCAGGAAGCAGAGAAATTTATTTCACGCCGACGGACGTGAATTCTACGAGGATTTTCTTGTCGAGTCCGTTGAATAGTCCGACGCTGCCGTTGGAGTTTGGTGGAGAGAGTGAAGATGATTTGCCTACTCCGAGGGCTACTGTTGCGGCTTCGCTTACACGGCCTCCAAGTGCGATATTCGTTGGACAGTCTATCGATGAGGCAGAGACGAAGCACGAAGATGTGAAGGACAAGCCAGAGAACACATCGGAGCAGAGCCAAAGTCCTCGACAGCCGGCTATCCAGATCACTCCTGAACAGCTTGACCGGCTTGTCGTAGCGCTTGCTCAGTCCAAGCTCGTACGCAGACACTTGTCCAGGGACTGGTTTGATCTAGAAGGAGTGCCCGACACTGACAGCATTGTATCATCCTTCAGCGATGTGTCTTTACCAACGCTTACTTCTGCTTCTAGCTTGTATTCTCGACAGAATACAAACTCGCCCCCAGTGAGCGATGGAGTTGAGCTACCTCGCTATTCGCTCGAAGACCCTCATCCTGAGCAGGCAAAGCGTGAGATTCCTCATGCGCCTAGAACTTCAGGTGGAATCCTGATTTGCGATCCCAAGATCTATGGCACCCCTGCAAAATTCGCATCTGTTGTCCACAAAGGCGCATTAGGGAGCCGTACCTTCCTCACAGCACCGGACAGCAGCGAAGTCGAATGCTCGCTTCGCGTCGCACCGGCTTCTCCAGGCAACGCCAATGTGCGAGTGTTCTTAACATGCGTCAACCAGATCGTTGACCGCAAATCTGGGAGACAAGCCTCCATACTTTCCGCCGAAATCGACGTGACAGAACGCATCGCCAAAGCAGCCCTTTCAGAACTCGCAGAGGGAACCTCAGTCTGCGTGGAAGACATCGGCATATGTGCTTCTCCCACCACCGCAACCACAGCAACAAAACGTCCTTCCAGCATCACACCCGACGCTCGATCCAGCATCCTCAGCTCCAATTCTTCCTTGATCGACTGGCTGGCCATAGCAGACGATCTGCAAGCTCGCGACCAGATCGCCTCCATGATCGAGACTGCGGTTTCCGTCCTCCACAACCTCTCCTCTGAAACTGCTTCCCCTTGTACCCACGACCTCCTCACCCATCTTTCTCGCCTCGCAGACCAACACCACGACCTTCTCATCCTCCGCCCAACCTCATACCATGCCGACGGGATCATGCCGCATACCATCAAAATCCCCCACTGCTCTCGTAGGATTTTCGAAGACTGGTATACGGACCCTCGGGGCTCGCAAGCGGGAGAGAAAATTGGAGAGTCGCAGGCCGCAAGGATGTTTCAGAGGGGTATTGTCACTTCTGTGGCGAAACGGGCGGGGGAGAAGGAGAGTTTTAAGATTGAGGTGTTTTGGGAGAAAGGTGGGAGGATGAGGCAGGTTTTGAGAATTGTGCCCATGGTTGGCGGTGAGGATGGGGAGGAAAGGATCTGGTGCTGTTTTGTTTTGGGGGAGAGGGATTTGAGTGAGTAATTTGTGATGAGAGATGGTGGTATTTGTTTATCTATTGCTGTCGTGGAAATTTATCTGCGGCGTCTGAATTTGGTTCCGTTCCGTCGTGAATCCTTGTGAACTCGTGATGTAGGTCGTAGAGTCGTAATCAGCCGATCATCAGGGGAAGTAGTGTCAGAGCAGTGCTCAACCAGGCGAAATGGTTTACTGATAGCGTTGATGCTATGCCAGTGTAGATCGCGGGACCGCTCGAGGCAGTCTGGTTTCCACTGCCACCTGGGATCCCGTGCTGGTCCCACTCAGCTCGACACTTCGCAATCACTTCAGGGAACAACTGTGTCGAGTTCGCATCGACCACAATCCAGTTACAGATCTCCGCCGTACCGTTCACGAGCGTTTCGATCTGCTCTGGCTGGCATGTGTCAGAAGGCGCATATGTGTAACAGTACGTCAATTTTTGTCCCGTAGGCTCCAGCTGAACATATGGATCCTCGCGTCCTGTGCTTGTATAATTTCCCGCCGTCGACTCCAGACCCGTCGCCAGATCGAGGTTAAACAATGCCCGCGTAAAGACTTTGTACGCGGTTTCTGGCTGATATGCTGGGATTTCGTGGCCAGCCTGGTACGTGCGAACGAAGGACAGATTGCCATATTGTCGGACAAGCCCACCGACGTAAGAACCGTTTGTCTGGATCTCGGCGTACTGTGCTTCAGCATATCCCGCTGAACCAGTCCAGTTGATCGCTTTCGCAACGGCATCTCCGCTGTTCCAAGGACAGGCGAAATCAAGATCTCCGTGAACAATCGACACTTTGATTCCATTGTCGAGTAGGAAGCCGAGATCCTCGAGCCATGAGTCACGAGGATAGTCACCAATGCTCCGATAAGCACGAGAGGCTTGTGGGCTACTACCAGTCCAGTTGAGCGGCACTCCCAGCTCAGCTTGGACCCATTCACGGTTCAGAAAGCCCTCGTGAAACGGTGCTGGGAACGGCGCTGGGGTCACAGTAGAGATGTCGTAGTAGTTCAGTCCGGAATAATCGAGGTAGGGATCGCGCACATATCGTGTGCACCATGTTTCGGCTACCTCGCAAATCTCGTTTACGGTAGTGTTGATACCAAGATTCCCGGGGTCAGAGATCGCAGCGATGTCGCGACAGTCTTGGATTTTCTGCAAACATTCGGGTACTGATGCAGTCATGTTGTTGTAGATCGTCTCATTCACGGCTTCGATACCGTAGCCATTGCCTCGAAACGCCATCTCCGGATAGTATGGCCATTGAACATAGCGGTCGATGCAGCCAGAAATCATCATGAGTGTATCGAGATGAATAATGAATTGCTCACCCTCGGTGCCTTCCCAGGTGCCATTCTCTATGCGCTGATTCTGCTCTTCGAAGAACGCCATCATTGCCGGCCCATACCTACCGCCATATGATTGAGCGGCCAGACTGACCCGAGCGTCATTGGGCTTGTAACCTGGGAATTCCTGAAACCAGGCTTGCGCGAAGTGCCATGCAGAAATAGCACCATTCTGAGATCCAAACGCTGTATTCTCCCAAATACGACTGGGAAGAGTGCCCGTAAGAAGGGTGGTGTTTTGCGGCGGTACGGGGTCTGTCTCGTTGAGTAATGTCACAGTGTTGTTGATCAAGTTCCTCGTCACATTCTGCAGAGTGTCGTAGGAGAAGCCGACTTGGACTGGCTGGTCGAGGTAGAGCATGTTTACTTCGTTGTTCCAACTCCACTCTGCCAATCGGGTAGAGTTCGAGTCGGCGTTGACAGAGCACGGTCCATTCTCAGCGAACAGGCCGAACATGCTGGAGCTACCTGGGCCACCGTTGAGCCATATGGATAGTGGGGCATTGATTGGGTCATTTCGTGCTTCGAAGAACCAGAAAAAGGTGTTGATGGGATAGTCCTGTCCTTGGCCGAGTGCTGCAGTTCCTGGAGGTAGATGTACATGTCCCGAGTAAGATCGCACGCCCGGCGTGGTCTCACAGATGTCATTCTAAGAAACAGAAGTATCAGTGTCGCTCTCACTGCTTCACACTCGTTATCTGTGATTGTACCTCTTTGTAGCTGATGGTAATGCCCTCACCGAAACGCGACTCCAAGACTTTCACGCCAGTTGGCTTCGCCGGAAATTGAGCCGCGGTCGGCGACAGAAGCGCAAACAGGACAAGAGCTGTACGTTTTAGCAACAAAGACATGTTGGGCTAAAGACGGACGCAATGGAACTGTTCACAGAGCACATATCATACTGGTGCTCTTCCTTTTCATATGTACTGTCTCCTCTTTCACTGGGTGCAGTCCATGCACGCAAGCATGTCCTACCCTGCCACATCGCGGCAGGGAGCGGGCCTGAGAGATCTATTGCGGAAGGTCAACAGGCTCGCCCCACAGCCAAGTGAAGTCGGTGCGGGCAATGCTCTTGGGCCGGCTGCAGCAACGCATTTCGAAAAGCTCCGATGTGAAGAATATGTCAAAGAAAGGCTGACGAGGTTTGGGTTACCACGGAAGTCATGGCTGAATCAGATCGGTATAGTAACTTCGTCTTTCCAACAACCAGTGAAGAGGCGCACAATCAGCACACTGCCCGATCCGAGCCATACCAGGGGACTGCCAGTACCAGCACATTTTATCGTGCAAGGTGCAATGACGCGTGCGACGATGCTTGAATGTGCCAACGACTGTGCCGCCGCAATGATGGGAAAACTGGTAAACCGAGCTGTCTGATGAGGCGAAGTGCAGTGCGGCAATAAACGAGTGAAGAGCTTCGGTGTTCGGTGGCAATTGCCGCGAACAGTGGACAGGAACACATCCATGTCTGCCATGTCTTGGCGCGTGGAACGTGCTTGTGCTCATCCTTTCCTACATATTCGTCTCAGGAACTGCACGGTTTTCCAGTTTCATCCACTGCCATCATGGACATTCTGTATTCTCACGCAGATGCCATTCGGGAAACACAGCAAACGCCGTCGGTTACTGATTAATCGGCACAGAACATTACCTCCTACTGCCTTGGCCATACATAGGCAGCACCACGCCCAGCATGCGCCGCGCCACCGTTCCTGAGGGGAATAACAGCGCGGTATGCCATTTGTGGCATGCCCATCCAGAAACCTGCAGAGACTCGAGCAGTCGAAAACTGCTTCAAGGCTTTCCATGAAGCACTACGGACCAACTCCCAGCTTGGAAACTCGGCCTCCTGAAGGCTGGGCTCGGCGTCGAAGCAGAATCGCCCGTAGGAATACTATGGGCTTTTCCACCTTTGGCATCAATGATCGTGCACCCGTAAGAGCGTTGCGGCTGCTCAAATGTGCTCCTTCTGTCCGCGGTCACTCAGGAGGTCAAGACTTGTGGCGTGCCATGAGACTTGGCCGACCACTTCAGAGGCAGGATGATCTTTCTCGCGACTTGGTTGAGCCTCTTTTCGCGTCTAGCATACGACATGTGCAACAGTGCACCAAAAAGTCGGCAATAGATCTACCGTTTCCCTACACCGCGCCACTAGGAACCTGGGGACCCCGCGATGTCGACATGCATCGTCTATCCAGGCCTTGCCGTATATAATGTAGGTCTACCACATCAGATTTCGGCCGCCCAAGACCGTTCGCGTCTCTCCTTTCTTTTGAACACGCGTAATTCTCGAAAAGATGACCACACGCCACGAGCAAGCAGAGATATCAGAAAAGCCGGCCACAAGTCCAGTACCATCATTTAATGACACTGTGACTGAGAAGCCGAATCCAGCGACCGCAGCACTAGCCGTACCGCCCACCGACAATGCTGAGCTACAGTCGTTCTATACAGAGTTCGCAACAAAAGATGCAGAATGGCGCAAATCCTTTGAAAAGGCGCTGGTGTGGAAAATCGACATTCGTCTGTTGCCTTTGCTGGTCATCATGTATCTCAACAACTTTCTCGACAGATCTGCACTAGCCCAAGCTCGGCTCGGGACATTGGAGGAAGATCTCAACATGACTGGAACGGACTTCAACTTGGTGGGTAAATTCAGCGACGAACGACCAGGCGTGTTCACTAATCTCTTACCGGCTCACAGGCGACATCAATTCTCTTCGTCGGCTACTTGACCATGCAACTGCCCAGTAATCTGCTTATCACGCGTGTACGGCCCTCGTGGTATCTGGGCATCGTCATGGCCGTCTGGGGCGTTATATGTGCGCTGGCGGCAGTGGTGCAGAACTTTACTGGACTTCTTGTCATCAGGATATTCCTCGGAATTGCAGAGGCTCCTTTCTTTCCGGGAGCAATCTTCTTGATGAGCTGTTGGTACAACAGAGCAGAGTTGACTGCGCGAGTTGCATGGTTCTACAGCGGAGTTTCACTCGCGAACATGTTTGGAGGCCTCATTGGAGCTGGAGTGCTTGGGAATATGGAAGGTGCCTTGGGCATCGCTGGATGGCGTTGGTAAGAGTCATCAGATCCTGCAGGTGATAGTCATGATTAACCTGGCTTACAGGCTCTTCATTATCTCGGGTGCGATCACGGTGTTTTTTGCCATCATCTGCATATTCATCTTGCCCGATTTTCCAGCAACAACAAAATGGTTGACACCCGAAGAGAAGGCGTTCTCCCAGTGGCGCATGGCTCTCGACGCCAGTGAAGACGACGATAACGAATCGACCTCGCTCTGGACTGGACTGAAGCTGGCCTGCTTGGATTACCGGCTATACATCTTCCTCTTGCTCCAGCACATGTCAACACTGGTCAGTGGAGATCTACTCGCTTCCAGTCTGATTGCTGACCCCTTGAACAGAGCATGACGTTCCAATACTTTTTCCCTTCGATCATCCAAACTCTTGGTTTTGGAAATATAGCGACACTGCTCATTACGGTATGTGAAAACCGTGTCAGCTGCTTCTGAGGTGACTGACAGCATCTAGGCACCGGTCTGGTTCGTGGCCTTTCTTGCCTCTGTCATCACGACGTGGACAGCAGCTCGCACTGGAGATCGACATATCCACATCATCTGTCTGCTCTTAGTCTCATGCGTTGGAAATGCCATCGTGACTGGCACTCTGAACACTGGTGCCCGATTCTTCGCAATGTTCTTGGTAAGTCCTGATGCTGCACAGTTTCCAGTGAGGAGAACTAATCACAATTGCAGATGCCGCTTGGAGCCGTGCCAGCCTTTACCATTATCGTGGCATGGGTGGCCAATTCGTTCATCCGCCCAACAGTCAAAAGATCCGCGGCTATTGCGATTTGTAACACCATGGGCAATGCTGCAACGATCTACGGTGCATACATGTACCCTGCAAGCGATGGTCCACGATATATTCCAGGTGGCGCTTCTACGGCCATCATCTGCTTGGTTGTGGCGCTGCTCGCTTTCATCTTGCGACTCGTGCATATCAAAGAGAATAAGAAGCTTGAGCAGATTGAGAGCGAGGGAGCTGTTAATCTTGCCGAGGGAGAACGTCGAGGACAGGGATTCCGATATGTGTACTGATGGCCTGATAGTACGAAGTCTTGAACACAATGTACGATCGACGAACAGTACAATCAACCTCTCCACGTCAATATCCGTCCTTTTCGTCTCGCGTATTGCTACACAACAAGAATATCAGATGAGCTATGCAAGTTGGAAGCAAGCTGGAGAGAGCATTCGGCAACCGGGGGGCGTTCCGGCATCTCGCGCCGTGCCTCCCCGAAGCTGTTAAAGTTCACGCTACGCCTGAGCACGAGGCAATCGCGTTATCAAGCAGGCCCCCACCTTAATGGCCACGGGTTGTAGATGCTGGATCTCATAGTATCGGTCAGCTGCCATCCTACACTTACTCCTACGTATCTAGCACCCAGTATTCATCATCTTATCTGAAACACATCTTGTCCCTCACGATCATCATGGGCAGCGCAGAATCCGTCCCCATCGTGCCTCAAGCCCGCACTGCACCTCGTCGTGAGCGACGCGTCCCACGCGAAGCTGTCATAGAGAGCTTCGATGAGAAGTTCGATGCTTTGAAGATCGATCACGCACACAGCAGCTCCGTAGAACGAATCATCTTCCCCTCTCACGGCAACTCCGAACATGTAGATGCAGCTGCGACCCGCGATTATGTCCTCAAAGTGCTCAAAGATCCCAAGAACCGACTCGGACTTTCGGCTCTATCGGCGAATAACCCAGCGTCTATTCTGGAGAAGCCGTCAACTTTGATCAGAGATACACAGTATTTTAATGTTAAAATCCCGCATGAGGGCTCGCCGGTACGAGACAAGATGTGGCTGCTATGAAATCGAACGTACTGATCGGTCCAGGTGACGAATCAACGGAGTAGTGGGCGATGCTGGATCTTTGCCGCAACGAATGTCTTCCGAGTCGCTATTCAGCAGAAGTACAATATCAAGAGCTTTGAGTTGTCACAGGCATATCTCTTCTTCCATGATAAAGTAGAGAAGGCAAACTACTTCTTGGAATCGATCTTGGACACGGTAGATGAGGATGTTGACAGCCGACTCATTGGGGCTTTGAACGCGAGCCCTGTAGGCGATGGCGGGCAATGGTATGTAATTTCGAGACATTTCCAGATATTGGGCGAGACTCGTGCTGACATTTGCTCGATGCTAGGGATATGATCGTCAACCTCGTTAGAAAGTACGGCATTGTGCCTCAGACACTTTACCCGGATTCTTGGAATGCCCAAAACAGTTCCATCATGGACCGAACGCTGACCACAAAGCTGCGAGAAGATGGTCTGCGCCTGCGCGCGTTGAAGGCTCGTTCGGCGTCTTCGGCTAAAATTGCAGAAGCCAAGGAGAAGATGATGCAGGACGTGGTTCGGATCCTCACCCTTTGCCTTGGACCTCCTCCTGCGACGGACGAGAAATTTACCTGGGAATTCTATGACGCCAACAACAATTTCAAGACAGTGACTCTGACGCCTCAAGAATTCGCAGATACCACTCATGTCAAGAGATTCATCTCGCTGGTCAACGATCCACGAAATGAGTATAACCGCCTTCTCACAGTCGATCATCTGGGCAACGTTTGGGATGGGAGACCCATCACATACGTCAACGTCGACATCAGCACCCTTAAGAAGGCATGCGTTGCCATGTTGAAGAAAGGCTTGCCCATCTTCTTCGGCTCTGACGTGGGCAAGCAATCCGATTCTCGCGCAGGTATCATGGACACTGATTTGGTCGACTACGAACTCGGCTTCAATGTCAAACTTGGTCTGTCCAAGGCCGAGCGACTACTCACTGGCGAGAGCGCCATGACACACGCCATGGTGCTTACTGCTGTGCATCTAGACGAGAGCAACGAACCTGTCCGCTGGCGAGTGGAGAACAGCTGGTCGGAAACTGCTGGTACGGATGGATACTTCGTCATGTCGGACAAGTGGCTCGATGAATTTGTGTATCAGGCTGTTGTCGACCCTAGTGTATTGGACAAGAGCGTAAGAGACGTTCTGAAGCAGGAGCCAAAGGTCCTTCCGCTCTGGGATCCGATGGGTGCTTTGGCATAGAAGTGGTTCGCACACAGGCGGGCAAGACTTGTGGCAATTGTTCGTCGCAGCTCTCGCCTCCATCGTGCACTACCATCTGGCAGGTCTTACCATGCAAATATGATGAATGAATGCAACGACGATATTCTTTGATGGACGCTCTTTGTTCCCTGCGTAGACTTTTCGTTCACACCCTCGAACTCATATGATGCCGACCTTGATTGACTGCATATGCCCCAGGCAAGTAGTCCTTGCCATTGCACGATAGAGTTGGCTTAGCCATTGTTTGAGTAAAGAAGCACTGCCAGCTTTAGGCTCATGATAGAACATCCCAGCTCGCATCTGCATGGTATGACTTGGCAGTAGCAAATGCGGAAGAGCTCTTCCCTATTGAAGCCGGTGCTACATGGCTAATCAAGAGCGTGATGCCTCCATGCTTCTACACACGAAGCACTTCGATATGAGAAGGAAACACGCAAAACCCACGCGACCTTCGATCCGGTGATTATGTGATGTCAATCATGCTTAATGTGGTAATCGCATACCAGATGAGGTGCGGAACAACGACAGGTTCGAGCTGGCGATCTATAGGAACAGCTTGTTACGGCGGTGCAACGCCAAGCCAGATCGTCGGATGACCCGTGGACAACACAAGGTGGCCGCAGATGAGAAGCTTGATTGCGAGAAAAGTGCTTCTGGAAGACATCTGGATTTTCCAGAAAGAGGCCTGCCAAGTTTGAGGCGAGATCTCCTGTTCGAGCAATTGCACAGTGTATAGCGCAGTAACACTCGGCACAGTCGAGCCGCTCCATGCAGAGGTTAATGCTATACTGTAGCCTAGTGTCACTAGCTTGATCTGAGGCACATCTTACGAAAAGAGATGTTGCGTCGTCGTCATCGTAATTGATCATCGCTCTGACGTGCCGCGAATTATATGGTATGCCATGAGCGACGTGAAAGGATGTCGGCGTTCCAGCAATTCGCATGTCGTACGAAAGCGCTCTGATTCCTTCCAGTGCTGTGAATGTCTTGTTGGTAAATGGCATCATCATTGCTACGTCAAAAATGCTGGTCAGCGACTGGTTGTGAATGTTCTGGAGTAGTCACTTTTTTCTATACCGCTGAACCTTGACTAGAGGCCGATACCGTCGGCAAGCGTCGGCTGCGGAGAAAGGAATGCCTGCAAAGGAATGATGATGAAGTGGTCATGCTCGAGACGGTTTCTGCTGCCAGATCATCGTGTACTTCTTCGCTCTGTGCTTGATCTTCGGCACCGCTGCTTCGGTTTTGTGACTCTAACAAGCGCTGCTCGGCAAGCTTGTTGTCGAGGCGACATGCTCGCACTGAGTCTTGTCGGCATTTGCGTGCCAGTTTTGGGGAGCTGTGGTACGACGGCTCATGGCGAGGTAGACCTTGCGAGAAGAAACTCAGTTGCTTCACGGTTCCTGCATGGGCGTCGTGGACTCCCAGTAGTTGGACGCGTCTCGCAGCCAATGAGAATGACCATTTATAGGGACATACTAGGGTAGCACAGAAAGTTGCTCTTGCCGGTGGAGTGACATGGACAATTGGTAAAGCCACCCCTTCAGCACAATCGAATGACCGCTACATTCTGCAATCATCTTGCCTCAATCGGTAATGCGGCCAGATAAATGCTAGGTTGGCTGACCGGGTACGTGCGATGAAGTTTTTCTCTTTCAAAGCTCTGTGTACCGACTAGGTGGACATCTGAAAGCGGGCACGATCAGGCTAATCTGAAAGTCCGATCAATAAACTGTATCGCACGTACGTTTACTCGTTGCTATCGTATGAGCATAAGCCGCAATGCTGCCATGGGTTCGTGCATAATGTCGGCCAATGACAAGTCCACAGCACCTTGAGGTAGATGGTGGAAAGGAATAGGCTTCCAGAGATTAATGGCTCCAGTCAGTGCCATAGCCCTGGGAGAGATGGATCGCGTGGAGGGAAGGGCGTTGAAACATGACAGGTAGCGGAGCGAGTCGCGAATTTAGGTAGGAAGTAATAAGGACGACTGGTAGCTGTCGGTTATCGCGGACCACGCAAGGCTGGGCGCCACGGAGGACATGCTCATATCGCGACCAGGCAGGAGGCAGGAGCGGTGAATGCGTCCCATGTGAAGCAGATCACGCTGGAATCAGCGCAGTTGGTAACACTTCAGGGAGTTGCAGAGGTCGGCTATGGTCTTCCCACCAGTGCGAGGACGCAGTTGTGATGATCTGGCAGAAGGGCGGCCTCGCGCCGAACTAGCCGTGCAGCGAAACCGACAGCTGGGTTCTCTCGTTCAGACAGCGATTTGCGGACAGTGCTCATAGAGCGGTAGCGTGCCATGCGGTGAGTTGGGGGGCAATGATGATGCAAAACAACGTGCTGCCAAAGCTTGTCTCACATTCCGACGTCTAAGGAGAGGCGCTGTGCTTAGCTCGCAGCATGGAGAGCCTCCGGACGTTGTGCCGCGAATTTTCGTGGCCGTCGGAGATGGAAGCGGGCGCTGGAACAGGGTGGAAGGACGAGCTTTGCAGAGCCGTTGTATCCCAGATCTGCAGTCATGAGCGCCCGGGCAGGCAGGAAATGTGGTCTGGGAGGAGCGCTTCGGGCAAGATGGGCGGCGATCGGAGAGCTGATCATATACCAGCACGCGGCGCCGAGTGGGAAGACGCAGTCAGTCCCACCCCAGCAAATGCAGGGTCTGTGGTGTGTGTGCCCATACTTTCGTCCTCCTCGCGAGCAGGCGCGAGAAGACGGGCACGCGTGATTTGCTGCCCGGCAGCACACACTCGCGGAGGGTGTGTCGACTGTGCTGGCGACTGGCAGCGAATGGCAAAGCGCCGAACCCAAGGCAACGGCGCAGTATCATGGTGGTGCATGCCGGTGGGAGGCACGTTGCTAGTCACTCAATAGCGGCCGGCAGCGAGTCTGACTGAATCATCGGCCCATGCCATGAAATGCCAGAAGTCCTCATGAAGATCCTCACGAATGGGAAATGTGCCAGTGGAGAAATCCTGGAGCATGACGTAGCAGCAGACCAGGTGAAACGGCGCTCGTGACTCGCGCGCCGAGGCTGCGCGCCGGGGGTGCAACAGACGGCGGCGGCGATGGCGGGCAGGATACAGTATGGGATGAGAGTCTTCGCAGGGTGGCCGCCTCGCACTGCGGTGCGGGAGAGGCGCTGGAGGAAGGCGGCGGCAAGATCAAGCAGCGCAGCGCATCGCATCCTGCACGGCGGTGGGCTGTCCCTCATCACCAGCGCCTGCAAGCACGATCCATCCGCCGACCCGCCTGCAATAAGCTTGAACCGATTTGCGTTCAGGACATATGTCATCACTTTTGTCGTGCACAAGGCTCCCCTAGCCGTAGCTCCATAGTGGAGGTGGCCATCCTGCCTAGCACGCTGTGTTGGTTTCGGCGCAACTTCTCTAGCCCACCCGTCCTCTTGCCGCTTGACGAGGGTGCGCCTTAATTACTATAGCGGACCCTGCTGCAAGCCTCCTGCGTGCTCGCAGCTCACACACGCACTTCACTTCGACGCAGCACACGCATACCGTCTGCGAAAGGCCACCACCTGCCGCCACGCCACGCGCCCGAGTGTGTATGCCGCTATTGGACCTCACCTGAGCTGCCAGCAACACCGCAGCCAGCATTTGGCTATGACATCAGCCCTGCCCTCAATCGGCGAGCCGTCGCTGAACACCGACCGCGTGTCTTCGCCCATGTCGTCGCCCGAGTCGAGCGCCGCCGTCAGCGAGGACGACACCATATCCGCCGCCCGGATAGGCCGACCCAAGATCGGGAGTCGTAAAAGTAGTGGCACCATGATCGTATCACGGGAGTCTGCAACCACCGTCGTCGAGCCCGACTTTGACGAGAACGATGTGCGCACCATGTCGCCACGGCGGAACAGCGAAGAGGTCGACAAGCTGAGCGAGGAAGCGCGCAAAGATCTCATCGAGCAGGCCAAGCTGCTGCAAATGAGTTTGCAGGCCATCGTGGATCGTGTGGAGGCGGTCAAGAGCGAACATGAAAAGCTCGAAGGAGGAAACAAGTTCCTGCAATCGTACGTGCCGCGCACTTCAACCCACAAATTTCGCAAGTACACTGACCCGGTCTTAGATACATCGGCGAGCTCATGCAAACATCCAAAATCACATCATCGGCGCCCCCGAAGTCCAAAAAGGGCAAAGGACGGGCGTGAGCATCATCGCATTGCATTGTAACAACATCTATCTCTAGCTGCACCGGAGTTCGCAGCATTCAGCATAGCGTGGAACGTCGATTCGACGACATCGGAAAGGGAAATTGCATCACAATCGCTTAATCGGCGGTTGCATCGACGGCGCATGAGGCGTTTTACACGTCGGAGCACTCAAGTGCATCACCACAACACCATCTCAGCAAGTTGGCGCATCTTACTCACCGAGCGCACTATCTAAGCTGGAATGTACACCAGCACACCCTGCCCCGCCGGACACTACTGCAGCTGCACGGCAATGAAGCGTTCAAGCGCCAAATATCTCTGCCGAAGGATCGAGGTTCTACTTGGCACGTCTTTCTTTCAAGGCGGTGGCGACTGATCTCCTGGAGCATTCGCCAGCCCTGTGAGAAGCCATCGATCCGGAGTAATGGCCAAAACGGAGGTGGGACAACCCCACTGCAGGTTTAAGGGAAGGGAGGAATGGGCAATAGGTAGAGGAGGATAAGGCGTGGAGGGAATCTGCTAAATTCACCTATCCTACGCGTAGGCTTTGCCACCTACACTCTCGTCAAAAGCCATCAACTCCTTGAGTCCGCACGTTTCAAAGAGCGCAGCAGGTCCCATCTTCTGATCCACTGGCGGCTGTCCAGTCTCTTTTAGCGAGTGCAGTGCTTTTCTCATCGCCGGCACGACAGCTTCCATGCCCAAGCACGGCCAAATGACGATTCGGAAGCCCATCTTGTTCGCTTCGTCATTGCTGACCTGCGGCGTCCTACCACCTTGTACCATATTTAGCAGCACAGGAACCTTAGGCAGACGCTCAATGACCTGCTTGGCTTCGTCCAGGTCTTGAATAGCCTCAAAGAAGAAACCATCAACACCAATCTTGACCGCCTCGGTCAAACGCTCAATTGCTTCCTCAAAACCTCCATTTCCTTCCGTGTCCTTACCAGCTCGCGCATCCGTTCGTGCAATGATTACAATGTCATCCCGACTTTCGTCTCTCGCCCTGCATGCTGCTCTCAGGCGGTTGTAGTACACCTCCCGGCTCACAAGGAGTTTCCCGCTCAGATGCCCGCATCGCTTCTCCTGCACCTGATCTTCAATATGCAGCCCCGCAACGCCAGATCTCGCATAACTCTGCACTGTCCTTGCGATATTGATGGGACCTCCGTAACCGGTGTCCGCATCAGCAATCACTGGAACTGTGGGGTCAATGGATGCGATCATGGCCGCGTTTTGGTGCATGTCGTTGAATGTAGCCATGCCCAAGTCCGCCATTCCGAGCCGTGACATTGACGTCCCCGCGCCAGTCATATAGAGGCATTCGAAGCCAGCGGAAAGAGCAAGGCGAGCGGTGATCCCATCGTATACTCCGGGTGCCACAACTGTTTTGCTCGGATCGGATAGCATTTGGCGCAGACGCGCAGCGCCTGAGATGCCTGTGGGTTTCTTGTCGTCGTTTGTGGCGTGACCTGCCAGCAATGTTTGGTGTGCGGCCATCTTGGTACGGTTGCGTTGCAGATTTGGTTCCGGGTTGGTGGGAATTCTTCTGCGGTTTCAGGATGTGTGGTTTGATTGTTTTATACTTGTTCTGTTGCGTGTCTCTGTGACAATTCGTCACTATTGCATTGGCCTACTTTTCGTTACTTATCTCCGTTTGACCTCATCTGGCGCAGCACCTTGCAGGCATGTTCTTGTGAAGGTCTTGCTCCGATTCTCGGAGCTCCACAAGAGCGTTCTCTTCCTTCTACGCAGATCGTCGTCTTGCTTCTCGCAAAGTCCGAATCATTTCTTCTCTCTGCTTCTTATCTGACAGAGAATACGACGAACACTGTAGGGCAGTCGCCGTGAACCGAGAACGAGAAGATCTGGGGCGGTGCGACTAGTGACGCGCGAGGAGTCGCCTTCACATGCGAACTTCCGGGACTTCCCCAGACACTCAGGACAAGGTTTGCGATCGAGCCGCGGCATCTCTGTACGAGTGAAGTCATGTGCGGGAGGTTCATATGCTTGAAATAAGCGTCGGTGTCCGCATCATTCCCATAGATTTCAGCATTTCTCCTGTCCATTTTCGTCAAAGACTGTTCATTGTTTGCTACTGAAGCAGCTTCAGCATCTCGCTTAACAGTAACTTCTCTACCACAACAACTAACAAAATGGGTCTCAAGGACGGTATGCTGCAGTTCCTTCCGGGGACCCAAATGCAGGCCACAGTTACTTACGGGCTTGACAGATGCATTCCCCTCCTCCGAGGCTTTCGATGCCATCGCAGCCGCCCTTTCCGACCCAAAGGAGAAGAAGGACGCAGTCAAGCAAGGCAACGCCATCTTCGCTTTCAACCTGAAGAACGCACAAGGAAAAGAGAAGGCATGGCATCTTGACTTGAAGGAGAGTGGAAACGTTGGCGAAGGACTGGCTCCAAGCGGGAAGAAGGCTGATGGTGAGCACAATTGAATCCCTCGCTCTGAAGATCTGGACGGACGCTGACATGGGCTACAGTCACACTCAACCTCTCCGACGAGAACTTTGGCAAGCTTGTTTCAGGCAAGGCAAACGCACAGAAGCTGTTCATGAGTGGCAAGCTGAAGGTCAAGGGAGCGGTCATGAAGGCCACCAAGATGGAGCCTATTCTCAAGAAGGCTCAGAACAAGGCGAAGCTCTAGATGCTGAAATAATGGGATGGCGTTTTTGGGACACGTAAATGATACACCTATCTCACAAAGCAGTCCGCGCGACATGCTGCGACATGTACTTCAAAAGAGACATTATGTTTCCGTAAGCTGCTTTCCATGCCGCCATGTGCTCACCTCATCTCCATCTTGTCTCAATAGCAAGACTTAGCCTACGCATACAGTAATCTACAGCGCCCACTTTGCATGCAACCTGCCATAAAACTGCAAAGTGAGCTCGACTTGGTTCGCCATCCCAACTGCACCTGCTGGCCGCTCAATGCACGACCGTTTCACATGCTGAAACGAGGATGCGGATCGCACGCGACCTTCAACGCGACCTTCACTACTAGCAGATCTTTCCGCGCCTGTGCTCGACTGAGCGCATCACTCTTGACGCGTGCAACTTGCATTGTCATGAAGACGTTCCTTTCGCTCGCCATCTTACCTGAGAGACGCGTGTGTTGGCATTGCATAGAGCTTGTCCTCGGCACTTTTCGAGCCAATCACGTGTTGACGACTTTCAGTGAACGGCCGTGCGCCCGGCTGATTTGAACTTCCTTCCTTTCTGTGTTTGGCGAGGAACGGACTTTGCGGGCGACTCTTCAACTTCACTTCCAACATTTGAGCACTGCACCGCCGCACAACAACGCGTTTGCCACACCCCTCCGAGCGCGTTTAACACCTTTCACCCGCGCATGGCACACCTTTCCCTTCACATCGACTTCAGTGCGACCGCGATTGTACATACCACGACTCCGAACACGACACGGTGACGATACTCGAGAAGATTGCGCATAACTGCATCGAACCCGCATAAACCTCATCACCTCGCATCGCGCAGGTCCCACACCCGTCGAGTCGCGCCGCGGACGCGCGCATACTATGAGCAAGCGCGGCGCTGGGAACTGGGGCGGCGACGAAGAACGCTACGGCGGAGCATCAGGAGCAGACATGGAAGGGGCCGACAAGCCCACGCAGGCCACTGCGGCGCAGCTGGCGAGAAGAAAGTGAGTTTTTTCCTATTGTTGCTATTGTTTCTCTGGTTTCGCGCGAAGTATTGTCGCTGCATGGGTTAGATATGGGTTGGCTCTGTGGTGCGCGAGATTTTGGAAGCTAGTGTCAGTGACAATGCGCGAGAGTGGCTGGAGGTGGGTTGACCTTCATCACAATAGCATTTTCAGGATGCTATTGTTGAGATGGAGAGAGATATCCTCGCCCACCTCCGCCATTCGAGCGAGTTCCACTTACGACTGTACGATTCCTTTCTCCGCCTTACAAAACACCACAAAGGCACCCTGTCTGCAGCTGGTCTGCAGTCTAACTACCTCCTCAACATGAGGAACGGAGTCGTTCCCTTCTGCATGAATGGTGTTGTCCATGGCATCGCACCGCCTCCCACACCAGAGGACAAAGATTGGCTGAAGAAGGGAGATGACCTGGCCAAGGCATTCTCACTTCTCCAAGTCTTTGGTCCGAACGACCTCCGAGGCGCAGAATTCGATGTTGAGCAGTATTGTCCGGTGTATCTTGATACTGACCTCTACAGGTTGTTGAAGCCAAAAGCTCGCGCGGGCTCGGAGCGTGGTCGTAGCGACTCTCCGGCAGTCCAGCCACAGGCCAACCCATTCAATGCGCAAGCCGCGAACCCGTTCACGTCAACAAGCTTCAACTTCACTGCAAGCCAGCCCCAACAGTCGAACGGCACCGCATACCAGTTTGGCCAGTCCACGCCGGCTTCCGCGAATCCACCGCAACAAAACGGCACGAACAATCCTTTCTCGCAATCATCAGCGCCCACATTCGGTGGGTTTGGGGCTTCAACACCGCAAACACAACCACAGCAGAACGGGTTCAACGCCTCGACATCGCTCTTCAACCAACCATCGCAGCAAAACAGCACGCCGAGCTTCGGTGGATTTGGCCAGACTCAAAGTCAGCCATCTCAGCAGAACGGCACGACGACTCCTGCAACGAGCTTTGGTGGTTTCAGCAACGCGTCGCAGCCGAGTAATCAAGGCGGTGCAGGCATGAACGCCAACATCTTTAACGCTTTCGGCAAGCAGCAGGAGAACAACAACCAGTCATCAAATACATTCCCCGGCTTCGGCCAGAAGCCTCAAGAGAATGGTACGCCTGCGCCCGGTAGCTTCAATGGCTTCGGACAGCAAACACAAGAGAACGGCGGCAGCAGAGCAAGTACACCAGCATTTGGCGGTCTCTTTGGACAAAAAGCACCAGAGCAGAACGACAAGCCCGCCAGCGACTTGTTCGGGCAGAAGGCATCAGACACCAATGCTCAGCCTACAAATCCTTTCAACGGCTTTAATGGTTTTGGGCAACAAAAATCGGCGGAAAGCAGCAAATCGCTGTTTCCAGCTACACAAGCTCCGGAGCAGACGCCGAAGACCGCGGCGACCACCAATATGTTTGGTCAGCCACCCTCTTCGCAGGCCGCAGCGCCGTCCACAGGACTTTTTGGTTCGACCACAGCAAGCAGCACTGCACCAGGCACTGGACTTTTTGGCGCCAACCCACCGAGCAGCACGACTGCGCCAGGCACTGGACTTTTTGGATCCAACCCATCAAGCAGTGCAGCTGCATCGAGCACTGGGCTGTTTGGCTCGAAGCCTGCCACGACTGAACCTACCAAGAGCGGCGCGAGCATATTTGACAACCTCCCAAAGAAGGACACGAGCAGCTTGAAGATCAACTTCTCCTCTGCAGACCCATCGCAGGTCTATCGCGGCGAAGATGATGACGATGAGAATCAAGCCGCAAGCCCAGAGAAAGACGCCGAGAAGCAAGCACAACCGATGAACATCTTTGGCAACCTAGGTCAGTCGCAGCAGACTCCAAAGCCCACGTCAAACATCTTTGCGGCATCCTCACAGACACCCTCTCTTTGGCAGCACCGCTGGTCAGAAGGATGCGAATACGGTTGGCGCTACCCCTCAGAAATCGTTGTTCCCCAGTTCGACACCCGCTGGCACACCGGCGGTGTCAAGCACGCCCGCAACACAACCACCTCGCTCACTGTTCGACCGCATCAACAAGCCGGCGGCCGAAGAGACGCCAAAGGCTCCACTTTTCAGCGCAACACCGGCATCAACGTCCACTGTAAAGTCTCTCTTCCCTGCTGCGACACCAGCGGCGACATCCACATCAGCTGCCACTCCTTCGCTCTTCCAGAAGCCGTTGACGCCCGCCGAGGATGAAACTCCTAAAGCCGCGCCGCCAAAGAACATTTTCGCGCCATCGGCCGCAGCGCCTTCGACACCAGCGACGGCGCCTTCAGCACCAACAGCGCTATTCAAGGCTCCACCAGCTACAGCACCTGTTGCACGCACAACAGCGCCACCTGCCAACTCTGCGTCTACGGGCTCGAGTAACAATACCGCGCCTTCGAAATTGTCAGACTCGCAACAGGCGAGCATGAAGGCTCTCAATGAGGGCGTGCTCGCTCACCTGAGAAATCAGCGGCCAGACGTCGACTGGAGTCCCATCTACAGATATGCATTGCAGATGGCCGCGCAGATCGCTGGTCGACCAGCTCCTTCAGACGCCGAGCTCAATCCCACGCCAACGGTCCAGCCCTCTTTTGCGCCCAAGAGCGGTGCATTTGCTACTGGTCCTGCCAAGTCTACGACCACGGCCTCTAACGCAGCACCATCACAGCCAGCTCTGTTTGCACAGACACCAAAGGCCGCTCCAGCTTCATCCTCGATCACCCAGGTCCCAGCCACAGCACCATCAAAGAAGCGCCTCTTTGTAGAAGATATCGACGAGCGAGTGCCTGCAACAGAGAAGCGAAGCAAGCCAAACGAGACTCCTTCATATCCAAAGCTTCCAGACACCGCAAGCAATACAGCCAAGCTTTTCGCGTCGACTCTTGACAAGCCTGCCGCATCTGATGCTGCGAAGTCTACGTCGTCCTCTGGCTTCACTCCGGCTACGAAATCATTGTTCTCCGCATCTGGGGCGACTCCCAGTGCCACTCCGGCAACCGGTGGCTTCAAACCAACTTTCGGCAACTCATCAGCTTCGACTACTGCTAGCACCGGGGGTTTCAAGCCCACCATGCCCGCTGGCAGTGCTGGCAGTAGCTTCCTCTCCTCTTTCGGCGCATTGGCAAAGAAGCAAGAAGAGGCAGACCGTCAGAAGCGCAAAGACAACGACTTTGACAGCGATGAGGAGACAGAAGAGCAATGGGCGAAGCGAGACCAGGCTGAACAGGAAGAGAAGCGACGCAAGTTTGAGGAGGCCGCCAAGAAAGCACCATCCTTCTCGATTGGAGCTGCAACGCCCAAGCCTGCGACAGCTGAGGCAGCAGAGAAGGCTCAAGGCACTGGCGACAAGACCTGGAAGCCTGAGTCGCCATTGAAATTCAACACCGGCGCCACTACCACGCCAGCCGCTGCTCCACCGAAATTCGGCAATCTGTTTGGCTCCTCCACTGCCAATGATGCCAGCAGCAAGCTGTCCGCCCCTGCCACATCGCTCGACGCATCGCGTGCCACTACTCCAGGAGCCACCACTGATGGCGAAGCTGCTACTACCACGAACGGCGACAAGGCAGCAGCAGACGATGGAGAGCCCAGCGACGAGCCCAATCAGCCACAGGCATCAGACGAGATCAATGATCTTCAGCCAGCAGAGCGCGAGGCCAACGATGTGTTACTCGAAGTCGAAGATGTTCGCACTTCCAAGATGGAGAAAGATGAAGAAAGCGGCAAGCAGATATGGAAGCCGAAGACGCGAGGCAGATTCTTCATACTCAAGGACAAGAGCACCGGCAAGATCCGTATGCTCTCGCGCACTGGTGCTGGCAGAACGGTCCTCAACCACTTCGCCAACAAAGAAGCTACGTTCAAGGTACACCCTAAGAAGGCAACCATGATCGTCGCTTCCATGTTTGTCGACCACCTACACACCAACCCACCTGGACCAGGCCAGTGGATGTTCAGCACTCCCGACCAGGATGACGCTGCAAAGATCGCCAAGATCTTGACAGATGGCACACCAAAGTAGTTATTTGGTAAGACCACTGTCGACACAAGGCAAAGCCGACCGCGACGAGGTTCACGGCACGTGCTTTCTACAACGAATTCCCGATTGATTGATTGATTACCTGTACGATACACCGCGGTTTCATGGCACGAGCAAAAAGCGTTGGACCGCAACAAAATGGAGACTGGCATTGACAGATGTACTGCTTTGGAATGCATGGCGAGGATTTGTCTGATAGACAATTGCGTAAGTATAGCATTTGCAATGGCGCTGGGAGACTTGTTCATATGGGCTGAGGAGGAGGTTTTGAGAAGGCACAGCAACCAACCATGCGGCGTGCGTTTCATGGCGTTCTCACGACAGAGTTGTCGTAATGTGTGTGTGTGGGTGGCGGACTTCGAGGTTCATTCCGCGCAACGAGATACTCGAGGTAGATGTATACCATTCATGAGGCATGATGTGCCTGTTACATTCATCTTTGTTCATTATTTTGCTTCCATTGAAAAAGCTTGATGGGAATCAGATTTCTCATGATTCAGATGTCTCATGTTTAGCTGGTCGGCTACTGCGTGTAGACTTTGAGACTTAGTATTGGCGGAGCACCTGAAACAGGACATGAAGGTGTGAGCATTTATTGTAAACCATGACAGTGTTTGTGATCATTGGAATTACTGCTGCTTTTGTACATTTGCAACATCCTTTCGTAAGCAGCTCAAACGCCACTGGCACTTTTGCACTCGCAAAACGCGGAAAGCCCTTCGTCCATTTCGCCTTCCTTCTCATCCTATCCCACTGTGCCGTCTTGTATTCTTACACTTCGACCTCATGGTGCCAGCTAGGAAAAAATTAGAAACGTTCTTCGCCACTCAAGACAGCTGATGCGCATCATCATCAGACGAGATCGGCGACAAAGCAACCGAAGCTCTTTGCGCGCTCGGGCTCCTAGACAATTGATTCGAAGCAGGAGGACTAATGGTGTCCGAATCATCGCTCACACGTTTCTTATGTCCTTGCGGATCCATGGCGCTGAAACGTGCACTGTTGATGGTGCTTGTGGGGCTCTCGGTCTCATTGATGGCAGATTGTCGTCTGGAATGTGGTTCCATCATGGTGAAGCCTTCTTCTTGCTGAGAATAGCGTGATGAGGCGGCTTTGCTGACGCGGCGGTCTCGTTTGTTGCTGAAGTTTCCGAGGAAAGAGGTGGGTTGGAGGGAGGCTCGCCAGCTTGAGGGAGGGGAGACGGCGGAATAGCGGGTTGTGTTGCCGGTACCGCCTAATGAGTGACGGAAGGTGCTGGAGACTGTGGATTGTCGGATCTCGTTTGTATCGCATGATGGGAGCTCAGTTGCTGAGGTGTGGGTTGGCTGTTTCGACGCTTGTTCCAAGGTAGATTGGGTCAAAGGTAATGGGCTGGGAGAGTCGAGCTCGACTGGGCTGTTCATGGCGCTGTCCCTTCGGGCTGGATGTATAGCTGCTGGCTTTTCGACCTCGTAGATTGGGCTTGTTGCATCTTCGAGCTCGTGGTGGAAGCTCGTATCCCCCAATTCGTGCCTGTCTTTGTGATCCTTCTCTGATGAAGCGTGTTCCTTCTGGCCCGTCTCTGCTTCGCCAAACAGGCGTGACCCGCGGAAAGCATTCTTGCGACGCAGAAAGTCCTGCAACATGGAGGGATGAGTTTTGTCTGGCTCTTGGCCGTTTCTATTTCGCCTTCGTCGCTCAGTCGTCCAGATGAAGTAGATGAGGCCGCCAAGAAGAAAGACCACAGGCACAATTACGCCAATTGCGATTTCGCCATGGGTATCAAGACCGCCATGCCCTGGATTGCCGTCGCTGTCGGCTTCTCGCCGCACTGATCGGAATATCACGCCCATCGTCGACTCGCAGTGCAGCTGCGCGGATATGCGGACGGTATTCGATCAAGACTCCCAACATTCAACCACTCTGTGCGAGGTGTAACAGCTTGAAGGACAAGTGCGACGAGAAGTACCCCTTGGGTGCCATGTAAGTTCTTGCGTTTTCAATAAACCATAATGTGTCTGTGTGCCTGTTCAGTCTCATGTGTCATGCGCGGTGTCTTTCAGGTACAGTTTTTAGGTTCGCTGGGTTCAAGCACGCCGCCAGTGCATTCGGATGCAGAAGTCAGGCGAATCACAATTGATCCTGCCGGTGCAGAAAGTCTTATAGGTAAGTCTCATGGCCCGCATTGGGTTGAATAATGCTTCATCGTGCCGCGCATAGTAGGAGTGATTGCAGCCGTTACGATGAACTGGTGGCTATTACCGCGGTGCTGGAGACCCGTTGAACAAAATCCGACCTTCGACGGATGTTTCTGTGGCAGCTTCAAGGACCAGGGAAGATATTCCGAGGAGGCAGCTCCGCAATGCCTCGATACGTTCAGCGAGCATTGTTTATGGCAATCGTTTTACCATCAGCGGATCTGCGGCGTCATGCTCACATGTGAATACTACCACGACACGAGGCGTGATGTAGATTGGGTACTGCAGCATTTCCAGTCAAGCGGAGTCAAGCTGTGCTGTGAGTAATGGGCTCAGGGGTGCCTTCCATGAGCAGATGGGGTTCGACTCATGCACAGGAGATGCAGCAAGGGTCCGCAAGCCAAATAGAGTGTACCGGAACTCTAACCAGTCAACCGGTGGAGCAACCTCCAAGATGTCTTGGGATGAGTAATGAAAGAAGAAGCTTGCCTTTCGCTCAGAAGCGATCACATTGCTTGTTGTGCTTCGCGCTTTGCTCAGATTTATTATGTGATCTCGACCAGAATTGACTGCTCGCAGATCCACGGCTTTACAGCCGGTTTCCAAAAGGAAACGGCAATGTTCCCTCCTCCAGAATCATGCGTAAAAGCGCACGCATGTGGAGTGCAAGAACTCGGAACAGTCGTGCTCGTGGCTCTGATCTCTCACTAATGAAGTCG
The DNA here is from genome assembly GCA_029490675.1 of Cercospora nicotianae. Taxonomy (NCBI): domain Eukaryota; kingdom Fungi; phylum Ascomycota; class Dothideomycetes; order Mycosphaerellales; family Mycosphaerellaceae; genus Cercospora; species Cercospora nicotianae. The sequence continues at coordinate 2,381,920 of JANQAT010000007.1, read as the reverse complement.
TGCAGTAGGCGCCGATCACCTAAAGGTTTCGAAACATGGAAAGTGAGGCAGTATGCGCATTGTAAGTTCACAGAGTTGGTAAAGATATGCAGGCATGTCAATCACTGCATGTAGCATTGAGTTATATTCCGTTCGGCTGGCTCAAAGGTGCCCTTGAATAGTCGCTCTGATTCCGTCCTGCGGCTTTGGACTTGCAGTAGTGCTGCAGTCATGCCTAAAGTCCGTTTACAGCGGCATCTAAAACTGACCTAGTTCCCGTGCGTAATGCCGCTACAGCGACGCTTCCGCTGGTCGGCGGCTGTTCCTGAGAACATACACCGAGTCCGAGGCCCTTCTACGCCCACGGTGTCTTAGTGGTACCAAGCCAGCCATTAGTATGCGATGCTCCATGATGTTGTCGTCTCTGGTCCTCCTCATGTACTTCCAAAAATTCGGGTGCCCGTATTCCCATTGATAAAGCCGCTGCAGCTCATTTTGGCAGGGCATGTGATAGCCATGCCTCCGCTGATCAGTGAGAAAACCACAATTCCTCCCCAGATTTCCTGGCAGCTGAAGCAACTCAGGCATGCGACCTTCGATAGCTTTGGCGAGAGATTGCCAGGCGCGGCCGTGTCCTCCGGGGCCGATCCCAGAATGATGAGAAAGTCCGCAGTTGCTGATGGCGCAGTTACGATGCTTGACGTGCCACGGATAGCAAGTGTATCTCGAAAGGAAGCAGTGTATCATTTCGTGCAGTAATACTTGGAAGTACATCGCTTGTGCTGACCACAAGGAGTGGTGCGAAGCGTCGAACGAGATGAGTTCCGGTTGATTAGGAGCATAGGATGGCCATGACTTGCCTATAGACCCACCATTGTTGATTGTGCCAGTTTGCACCAATTGTAGGCGAGATGCTGGCAGCTGTCCCAGGAAGAAGAGCTCATTGAAGATGTCTGCGGCTTCTTGTAAAATCTGTCGGGGCACACGTTGGAATGAGTGCTGATAGCTTCTCCTCAGGTTGTGCCATCGAGACAGTGCTTGCTGCTGCGTCTGCTGTAGGGTGACCGTGGCGAACGACGAGGCTGCCCAGGTCGCAAGATGAAAGGCATCATGCCCTCTGTACGATAGACCCGCGAAGATGCTGAAAACCGGCAGAGAAATTGCGCACGCTGGCAGCTTGGGCTCGCAATCGGTGCATACGCAGCCACGCAATGATATTCGGAGTTCTGCTAGCTTGCGCTGCTTCTCGCGGTACACGCGTTTCTCAGAGTATGGCTTTGTGACAACGAGGGAGGGCATCTTCGTGTGAGGTATGGGTTGTGCACCCAAAGAGCTAGAAGGATTGCGTGACGTGCACTAGTGCTGAGTGCAACTCTGAAGGAGAGCGAACGATGTGATTCATAGAGTTGGTGGCCTGTCCTCATATTCTGGGCCGCATGTCCTCAGATTCAGGCTCAACACCACCACGAATGGTTCTTGCTGGTGCTCCTTCGCTCAACTGATGCCTTCCGCGTCCTCCGTCAGACGAATGGTCATTACCGCAAAAATCTCAGTAAGTGAGTTGTGCCTGCCGTTCATACGTGGCACGAGCGGCTTCACGGTACGAAGATTTCAGACTTCTCTGCGGCCTCATTTGGCTGGCCATGCAAGTGAGGTCCGGCCAAAGATACCTGGATGGCCTAACACTCCTTCAAGCCAGTACTAATGGAGCGTGCTGCATCCTGCGCGAGGTATGCTGGCATACTGGATAAGTTCTGGACAAAGGTGCGACTGGGCCGATCATGATTGCTGCCTTCAAACTTCATCCGGGCAGCGCTTCGTCTCTAAACGCGGCTTTACCCTCTGCCGGCGCATCGTACAGCTCCTTCAAACTTTTGCGGCGCGACGGTCCCGTTCGTTCCTGCGATCTTTGGCGTTCCATGACCCTCCACGGCTTATCCTCCTTTTTCCAATTGATGCAACTCAGACCCGGCAATGGCACCGTCCGTGCTAGGTCGGTCTGTGGCACACTCTTGCTGTCGAGCTTGAAGTAACCGTGATAGTGTCCCATATCGATCTGATCGCGGAAATGGGCGCGTGCTGGGTTCGCCTGGATTTCGAAGATGCGAGATTCGAGCAGAGGCAGCGGTGGTGGTTGGAAGGGAATCTGCACGGGGCGCGCTGGTGGGTTGGGAAGAGTGGCCATAGGCGTGTAGCTGGTGCGCGTCGACATGGCTCTCGTCTGTCCGAGGCCCCATGCTCCGCCTGATCGCGGTGGCAGGACTTTGCGTGCTGTGGCATCAGTGGCCGACTGTGCTGGCTGTGGGCGAGCGGGAGACTCGGGCTCAAAGTCTTCCACTTGCTCTTTCACGGGCGCTCTTCCCATGCGGAAGCGAATCGGGCACTTTTTGATACAGTGAGAAGCGGCGTCTTCGCTCTTGAAGATGACGAGAGTCGCATTGGGCATGGGCAAGGCATCGTATTTCAGGTTCCGGAAATACTCGACCTCTCCAAACTGCGAGATCAGGCGCAGGATCTCGCGTGACTCGCCCAGGTTGGATGGGCGTGGAGTGATGCGGAGATGGAGCGCCCGGCCCGCCGTCGACCTTGCCAGCGATGCCATCTGGACGATGCTGTATCAAGAGAAACGCAGAGGACGGAGGTGGAGGAGAAGAGCGGAGTGTTGCAGCGATGTGATAGGTCGGTTGGGCGGACTACTGCCTGGTACGCTAGCTGATGCTTGTGGTTGACAGCCAACAACCACGACTCGCCGACTTCACTCCTTCGCGCTCAGACGTTTCTATCATTCGATCTGGATGACTACCACTTCTCCCGGTACGCAGACTACAGGCATAATCATGGAAAAGCGACATCGAGCCCTTTCCTTGCTCACGCATCCTGGCCAAGTATGCTCGTTCCAATTTTTAGAGCCAGAGCATATACGGTGGCCAACGGATGCCCAGGTGGGAGAAATGGAAAGATGCTGGCATCGACCACTCTGAGACCCTCGACTCCGATGACTGTAGCCTGCGGATCCACGACTGCCATAGCATCTTCGCGGGATCCCATCTTACACGTCCCACTGGCGTGCCACATCTGGATGCTGTTCGTGCGAATATACTCCAAGATTTGTCCGTCATCGGAGACGGCTTGCTTTCCAGGGTAGTACTCTTCACCCAAAGTAACATTCGCCACCTGGTTCCATATCTCGCGCACGCGTCTGAAAGACATGACTGCTAGCTCCACATCCACCGGATCGTGCAGGTAGCATGGATTGATCTTCAGCGGATCTGCAGGATTCGAGCTCTGAAGACGAACATCGCCTCGAGAAAGAGATCCTTGCAGGGCAGCACTTATCGTGGCGTAATTGAAGCCATCCTTGGGGTCTGCTGTCGCGTAGTTGCGATTGTCTCCGGAAAAGCCATTTTCAACAAGATATTCCACGTGTGGCCAGTCATCGCTGAGCTCATGCGCAAGTCTTTGGCGCGCAGATGGCGTGAGCACATCGTCGGAGAACCTCTCGAAGGCCACAAAAGCAGGTCCATTGGTCAGTGGGCCGGTTTGGTTGTTCAGATAGTCGCTGACAGCTGCGGCAGCATATACGGGCGAATTGATCATGGCTGAGGATGTTTCCACGTTCACGCGGTGGGCTACGCCTACGTAAGTCTTGTCGTGCAGGTTCTTACCCACACCCGGCACGTGTTGCACGATCGGAATGTTGTGCGATCGCAACTCCTGCTCTGTTCCAATGCCTGAGAGCCTGGCAGATGGTCAGTGAACCGAAGCCTTAAGATAGAAGCTGTCTGCTCTCACATGAGGAGCTGAGGAGAGTTGAACGCTCCTGCTGATAGAATGATCTCCTTGCGAGCCGACAGATGATAGCTCCGGCCTTCCGTCACAACGACGACAGCAGTTGCCCTCTTTCGCGAATCAAACAATATCCGCTGTGCAAGTGTGCGCGTATAGGCTTTGATCGAGGTTCTATCTGCGGCAGCCTCCCAGAAGCTGGTTTGAGAAGAGCTGCGATGTGCAGTCACTGGATCAATGGTACCCGGCACCCAACCTGAGCCTTGCAGGGCGCCCGAGCTGAACCCAGCTTCAGACCTGGGCAGACCGATACCTTCGAACGCCAACGCTGCCCACGAGCCGAGCGGCACCGCCCAATTTGGCCAAGATATCTGCAACGGTCCAGGACGATCGGTGTCATATGCCTCGACATCGTATTGCACTGTGCCATTCGTCGGCCAACGCTTTCGAGTGTCTGGAGCCGTGAGATTGGAGCTCTGTTGAAAGAACGGAAGCAGGTTCTGGTACTCATATGTGGCGTCTCCCACCCTGGCGGCCCATTCGTTGTAGCTGCCTTTTGTGCCCCTAGCAAAACGGCAGGTGTCAGCAAGTATATCACAAGTTCGGGCATGGCTTCCGCCAATCACCTCATGAACGCGCCATGCGCTCTCGCACTACTCCCTCCCATCGTCTTGCCGCGTGCATAGTAGAGTCGACGATCGCTAAGGCCCTGTGGGTTGTATCAACACACGCCTCAAACAAGCCCGGGGATCAGAATCTTGCTCACAGCTTGTGGCTCCGTCACGTAGTCCCAATCGATCAATGGCGCTACATCATCCGGATCCCAACCAATGTGCTGATGTGGAGTTAGTGCTGGAATGACGCTGCCGTTTCCATTGTCAGGCTGATAGAAACTGCCAGCTTCAACAACAGCGACCGATGCCGACGAGCCTGTCGCGAGCTTCCATGCAACAGCTAGGCCGGCAGTACCACCTCCAATGACGCTTCAAATGATGTATCAGCATACTATCGGGATTCCAGGCCAAAGGTGTGAAGTACACATAATCGTATGTCGCATTAACAAACGGCACGCCGAAGGAGTTACCTGAAAAGTGACTATGCTGGGCAGTCTTTCCGGTATACTGTCTCCGCCGAGGCGAGGCCTTTCCGCTGTTCTCGAACCGGATGACAGCTATTGCCGCGAGAGTGACCAGGACAGTAATGAGCAACTGATACGCCATGAATCAACGACTGCTGAAATGCCGGTTCAGACAATTTTGCTCCAGGAGAGCGCATTTACATCTTTGCGATGCCAGAGGTCCTCGGAAGCGCCATTGACGTTGGTATGCAACCTCCGTCTTTGGCATCGTTTTCGTCAGCGCTGTTGTGCGGCCACACTATCTACGACCACAGCTTAAGAGTGGCTTCGATACAAAGTAGTGCACACTTCCGAGCAAGTCCGTATCGTAATCACTCCTTGGCATGATACGACCTGAAGGCAGAAGTGCGTACCAATGCATTGACCAAATCAGGCAATTCTACACTGCAAGATGGTATGGCACTTGGCGAAGACCTATCATTGTTAGCAAGAAAGGCAAGAGCAAGATAATATCGGGTGTGGTATTCTGCTCAGACTCCTGGTGCAGTTTCAGCTATTCCCAAGATCATGAACGCAAGAGTCATCGTGGTAGGAGCAGGCTGGTATGGGTGCCACATAGCCATTGAATTGGCAAGAACCGGGTACGGAGTCACACTTATTGACAGAGAATCTCGCATACTCTCCCGCTGCTCAGGGACTTTTGGCATTCGATTACATCGCGGGCCGCATTATCCACGACCACCACCAACTCGCCGGGAGTGCCGGCGGACTTTTCAGCGTTTCCTCGATGAGTACCCGGAGCTTGTTGTCTGGCACGCGGAGTCGATATATGCGTATGGTCTGGAGGACGCCAAAGGTCAACAATCGAAAGTGTCGTTGGAAGACTTCGAACAAGTTTGCTTAGAGACACCCGAAGCTCGGCAGCTGAATCTCAATCAAATGGCGAGGTTTTGCGACATTGCGACAGCATATGAGCTCAGCGAGCCCAGCATCGCCATCGGAGAAAAGCTGCGATCAACCCTGAGCGCGAAGCTAGCTCAGTTCAGTGTTGAGCTCATTACAAATGCAGACATACAACGCATAGACGAACGAAAGCGACACGCGCTTGTGACGTGGCAGTGTCGAGACTGCAACGTTTTCATGACGAGAAGCGCGGACTTTGCTATCAATGCCACCGGCTATCAGGCGTTCCTTGAACACGAGACAATCAAGCGCACTCTGGGACTGAGTATCGTCTATCAAGCATGCGTTGCGTTCGAATACAGGGACAAGTCACCCGGCAGTCGTCCTATGTCATTCATCGTGATGGATGGTTGGTACCCGTGTCTGATGCCTCACATCGGAGATAAGAAGGATGGCGAGGATGAAATATTCAATCGCTATATCCTCACACATGGTTGTTACACGATATTGGGCACACATGAAAGTCCGCAGAAGGCGCAGGCGGACGTGGAGAACGTCGAATCAACCTCGGCCATAAACGAGCTGAAGGCAGCTGCTGAAGCGGAAATGTGTAGATTTTGGCCAGATTTTGCACACCGCTTCGTCTATGGGGGCTGGAAAGGACAGGTCTTAGCCAAACCTCGCGCGGAAACTGACTTTCGTAGTTCATTGACCTTTGCAAAGGGACGTGTGGTACATGTTGTACCCGGCAAGATTAGCAACGTTTGCAATGCAGCGGATGAGACTTTGCAGCTGCTGGACATCGCAACACAAGGACATGGGCATGTTGTCAGTCTCGATGGAGGGATCGCAGTGGTCAACTCGAGCTCGCTGATTACGGAGAAGGCCGAGCTGCAGAAGCCGTCTGACAAGATGAGTGCCAGAGCGACTTATAACCTGCAGACTCTTCATGAAATGCCGTAGGCTACACGGCAAAGAACTCGATTAGCGTGGATGCTGTCAGAGCTAGGGATTTCAACACTGCATCGCACAAAGGAGGGATCAGCATAGCGTAGGTTGAGCGCATGCTCTCGACTACTTCCGACAGGACATGCTCGGATCGAGGCCACGTTACGTATGACCAGTACTCGCACAGATCGAATGGCAGATCTCTTACAAGTGGTTACGACACATCGGAAGAAGCTCTGCGGGTGGCTGCGAGAACCACGGGGAGCTACTAACTATGCTCTTCGCACTTGCATATGCCGCCCCACCTGCATTTGCTGATTCCGGAGACCAAGCACAAAACGCTTCTATAAGATCGAGAAATACCTCTCCTGTTTAATAACTTCGTCATATTCCAGCTTCCATACATCCGCCGAATTCAACACACCATGTCCAGCCAACAACCCAAGACCCACAGTCTGCCTTCTTCATGGAGCTCACACGTCAACAAAGGAAGCTACAAGATCGTCGAAAGAATCACAACACCACCTTGCACAGAGCTAGTCAAAATGACCGATAAGTTGAAAGCTCTCGATCCCACCACGTCGTACATCTTCGACAATGGCGCCGGAACAGGCATTCTAACGACCCAACTCAAAGCCCACAACCCCGATCTCAAAATCTTCGCCACAGATATCAGTCCCGGCATGATTCAATCCCTGCAAACCACCGCCTCAGAGCACAACTGGTCCGACGTCGAAACAGCTGTAGCAGACAGCCAAGACCTGACTTCTGTATCACTAACCTCGCTAGTGAAAAAGAAGAAGAAAGCACACAAGGACTGCCGGGAACAATAAGCCTTGCAAATTCCACCTTCACCCACACTTTCTCAACTTTCATGATTGGGAGCGTGGAACAGCCTCATCTCGCCATAGCACAAATGTATCGCGTCACAGCACCCAATGGTATCCTCGCCCTTGGTGCCTGGGCTGGCGCAACCTGGGGCGCAATTTGGCAAAAAGCAGTTCGTCTTGCACTCGGTGATGAAAATTACGTTGCTCCGCGGATCGTACACAAGGATTGGAGCGATATTGATGATGTGATCCGGGGTGTCGAAGTAGCGGGTTGGAAAGTGCAGGAATCGAAGATCGAAAAGGCGCCTTGGGGATGGAAGAATGTGGAAGAGGTCGACGAGTATATTTTCGAGGGTGGGAATCCGATTGTGAATCTTTTGATGGAGGGGTTCGAGGGCGAGAAGTTGATGGCGTGTCGAGATAGCTTTAAGCGTGTGATGAAGGAGGAGTATCATGAGGGCAGAGACTTGTGCGAGACGGCGATTTTGTTGACTGCGATCAAGAAGTGAGGTCTTGAAAAACGCCGATAGGATCTTTCAATGGCTGGATAGATGATTTTGCGACGAATGAAGGAAAACACTGGGAAGTTGCTTTGAGTCGGCATCAACCGGCATAAATTCGTCCAGCACCTTCATGTCCTTCTGCGAGACGATTACTGCCAGTTGATCTGACCTCCCCAACCAGAAGCAACTTCTCTCACCAAAGCCTCCCGAACCAGCTTAACGACTTCCTCTTCCTTGCCTTCGATACCACCTTGTACAATCCCTTGCCTCCAATCCCAAGCGCGCGTGATCTTCTCACCTTTCTTTGGGTCGAGGGCAACGCTCTCAGCCAGTAGCTCCCAGCTGGAACCGACACTCTTGCTTAAATCTTCCTTGCCGTTTCGCTTTGCTTTGCCCTTCTTTCCAAATGGTCCCGTTCCAGTGTTCACCTCATCTCGATACGCTCCCAAACTGGCCGACAATAATGATTCTGAGTTCTCTCGTATACGTCCCGGTGCAGCCACGAAATCCTCAAGAATCGCAAGCAGCGAGAAGATTTGCTGTTGCGTGAAGATGCGTTTGTCCTGGCCCAAGAAGGATAATGCCTCGCCAAACAATGCAAGAAGTCCTTCGACAGGGATCACTGTCTCCGCCTCCGGGTCGAAAAGTCCTCCTGGTATGCAGTCGGCTGCACTTCTAAGGACAGCGAAGAGTGAAGCAGCGGCTTGGCGTCGGCGCTCGAGACTGTGCAATGGTCGGTCCGAGGCGGCAAGTATGTCTTGGTCACGCAGGTCGTAGAACTTGCGAAGAGTGGCGTACCCACTGAGATGGGAGGCCAATAGTTCTGCAGCTTCCATGTCGGAATGCCCTAGGTCTGTTAGGGCAATGCGGTTCTTGCTGAGCAGAGAGCTCAACTTGGCATCCATGTTCTTCGAGGTAGGCATAGCTGTAGAATGCAGCAAAGAGAGCGAAGTCAGTAGTGAAATTGTGTCCTTGAGCTTAACCTTCGCATGCGCTCGTGCATAATAGATCAATGCAGGTCCGTAGGACTGTGTGTTCTCAGCCAGATTGTCGGCGTAGCGTTCGGCAATGTTTCGACGTTGTTCCGTCTGCCCAAGTTCGTCACAGACGTCAAGCACTTTGTCGACTGTGTCTTCATTGGTGAGTTGTAAGCGATCCAAAAGCTCGCCAATTCTGGTGTTAGCGGTCGAAATTGAATCGAGGCGATTGAGAAGTGAAACTGCAAGTTCCCAGCCTTCCTTCTCGCCAACCTATCCACAAATCAGTATGCGCATGCATGGATTGCAAGAAACGACTCACCTTGCTCTTGCCAGAAAGCAAGTCAGCGTACTCGGCAAGCAGGCCATCTCTGTCTATTTCGTCCTTGCCTTTATCAGGGGCTCCATACGATAACACAAGTAGGTCTTCCTTAGAGAGCCCTCCTTGACCCAACGCGCCACCTCTACTGCTGGGACGAGCAAGAGGAAGCCAGCCACCCAGAGCAGCAATCTCCGCCACCGCTACAGCAACAGGCATGCTGAAGATTCGCAGCATTTTGATAACACTGTCGACTTGCTCCTCCATAATGCAAGCCAAGCCAAGTTGTACATCGTCAGTGGTGTCTGGCTGGAAGACTGCATCCGGCACCTGTCGTCCATGATCGTCTTCGACCACCTGATCTTGCACTCTCAGATATGCATCTGCTAGTCTCCTACGGTAGGCCGCTAATGGTGCGACATCTACCTCACGTGCCCGATGTTGTGCTCGCTTGATTTGGTTCTGGTTCACACTTGCGTCCAAGTCGGACTCGTCTGAGCCATCCCACCAGATGGTCAAGTACAGCGCTCCCTCGAGCCATTCTTGTGCTGTCATCAGAATCTGATCCGGCTGGCCCAGAACGAGACCATAGAGCAACCTGAGGTTTTCGTAGATGGTCCAAGGCACCTTGCTAGACGCTTTGCGACTCGCGGTGGACATGTTCAAGCTAGACGCCAGACTTCGTTGAAACAGATTCTGCCCATTCAAAGAGTCGCCCAGATCCTCGCCTTCGGCAAACTCTTCAAGATCGTCCAGGGAAGACCTTACACGCTGTCTGAAGACAGCCCATTCCATGCTCTTCACGTCCCAATTGTTGTACCTCGAGCCAGGGCATTCGTCCAGTACACGGATACAATCATCCATAACAGCGACAATGTTGTCCAGCTGTCTGCCATGATACCCAGGCTCGCTCGATCCATCATCGAGTGCGCTATCCGCATGCTCCCAACCCGCATCCTTCAACAGTCTGATAACACGACCAGTATGCCCACGTAGGAGATTGGCAAAGACCACGTCCCAGAATGATTCGTGGGCAGACGGAGAGGGCTCGTTGAGGTGGATCGCATCGTAGTCGTCTGGAAATGGCCGATGCCACGTCTCAAGCCAATCTAGGAGCGCTCGTGGAACCGAAGTGCTATGCGAAGGCGGCGGCAACGAGCCGTTTCGTAACCGTCCAGGTTGCTGCTTTGGACTGTTTGTGTGTGGGTGATGCAATTGCAAGAGCAGACTGGCTAGATAGTTGGCTTTAGTGAAGCCCTCCTTCGACTGAGGACCAATGGCTCCCGTCTTGGTCTTGACGTCGCTGTGCTGTTTCCACGTCTTTGACAATTCTGCCGCTGCCTCTACCAGCGCGACATCTCCCTCCACGTCTCTGCGCCGGGCTTTGACATCCAGACCTGACACGATGCGCTCACTCTGAAGAATCACTACCTCCGGTTCATTCAGCTGAGCGGGTCTGCTGTTGTTCGTCCTGTTGCGCGCGACCTCCGCAATGCCGCTGTTCTCGCGCACCGCTCCATAGGCATCGCGCTTGAGACCTCGCGGCGGTGTCGGTGCCGCTGGTCTCTCGCCTCTACCTGACCACGCGGACTGGTGGAAATTGTACTCATCATCGTCCTCACCCACAGCATCTTCATCGCTGTATTCGTCGTCGTCATCAGGCACGGCGAAATCGGGCTTTTTGCGCGCATATCTGTTGGGGCTCTTGGTCGGGTTGTAGGAGCTCCTCCCAAACCGCGAGCTTCGTGGTGGCTCGCCGGCGGGAGTGGTGGATTTCCCAGTGTTCTCGAGCCATGTCGGAGGCGGTCCGGCGGGAGTCGTTGACTGGTAAGTGCGAACTGATCGTCCTGGCGTACTAGGCGGTCCAAAGCCCGACATACTGGCCAGCGGTTGTGGTTATTGTGGTTGGAGTGATGTGTTGATCGTCCGCCAGCGAAACGCGGAAGAAAGTCGCGAGCACAAGCGCGTCGGCTGGCGCCAACACTTCGCCAATGCCGACCTCCTCGCTTCCACCTTTCACTTGCCATCAACAAACAAGGCTAGGTCTCCTCGATCAATTCGATGATGACGAGAGCAGTGTCACTTGGTCTGACTGCTCATGCTGTCAACTCAAGCGCGCACGAAACTGCCGACCCGCCATTGGCAGACAACGAGCTGAAAGAGGATCGAGTTCAAAGCCAATCCCCATTTTGCCCGCTTGCCAGGTCGGTTTATGTTTACAATGCTCAAGTACTGGTTCTCTAGCATTACACGATGATAGTTTTGATCACGCAAGGTACTCCAGATCTTGATCCGGCGCTCCAAGTGCTGCCCAAAGGCACAATCATCTCGTGGAAGCGATTGAAGAACTCGCGACTTTGCAATCGACGACATTCCGCGGTGCTCTCTTCGAGCCATCACACCACAAGGCAACCAAAAATCATTCTGCTCGACGAGTGAAGCTTCGCGTCAAACTCGAGCTGCCTAACTAGTCGGTCTGTTGTCTCTTGTCTTGGCATGCACACATGCGTGCACGTATGCTAGACCCGCGCTTGATTGCAACGATACTCAGCTTGCTCTTGATCTTAGGTCGGCGTAGTCATATCAGAATGGACTAACAAGACTCCAAATAACATGACCAAACTCAAGAACTGTGAAGTCGCGCGCACTCCATACAAGCCACATTTGCTCTTTCAATCTCAATGCAAGCATATTCCTCAATCCTCGTTACTTGATGAACTTCTTCGCCCGAGGTGCTCTCACGACTCCGATCTCCACACACTCTTCTCACCTACTCTCCCAAAACTCATCACATCCCAGACCCATCAATCTGGATACCTCCCGCTCTAACACCCACTCCTCTCCATCCCGCCCATCCCACGCAACCGCTTTAAACGACAGCCGCGCTTGTTTAGCCGCCCGCGCTTCCCACCAAATCCCCATGCGCGCGCAAGGATAAAACTGCAAGCACCGCACTCGGAACCAGAGGAGATAGGCAACTTCTGCACCTGCATCGCTCTCGACGCTGCGAAACACTCAGTACATCCTAGTCCGCGAAGGATTTTACTTGCAGAATTTGTCAATCATCTGGGCGAGAAGGTGCAATGCTACACGACGTATCGCAGAGGAGCCGACATCTGCAGGATGCCGCACCGCTTTTCATTTTCCAGTGTGAAGAGGGAATTTTTCTTTGCTCCGGTGATGATTGCTGTCGTCGTGTGATGCGTAAATTGAGCTGCGGGGACACGACATCAGGTACAGTACGCAGTAAGCAAGCAATCATCTTACGAGATGCCGTTTCCTGGCAGGTGTAGTCGATGTGATCAGCGTACATATCGGTGAGGAGAGATATGCTGGTCGCGAGCGGCAGTCAAAATCGGAGCCGAATAGTGTGAGACGCAGGTCGTGACATCTTGTCGAAGAAGCGACGAAGGAACCTCGTTGCGAATAGGTAGCTGCACACGAGTATTTCCATTGTCCTCACATGAAGACTCATCATTAGGGAATGTCTATCTAAGCGTCGTCACTCCTCTCCCGTTCATACGTGCGCAAGATCAAGAGTTCAGCGTCCCTCGTGGGCTCTTCCCCACGATTTTGCATGACGCCTCTCTGCATCGCATTGTCTATTGTGACAGAGGCCCTTCACTGGGTCATGCTTGAATACAGAAAAGCCGAAAATACTAAACTACCGTGTCGTGAATGCAGTTCAAACAATGTTCTTCCAATGCAGTACGCCAATGTCACTCGCTGATGTTCCGAAGGGCAATTTCATAAGTGTCGCTACCCTTGCGGGTTGTGGTGAGACCTCTATTCCCACATTTACCCTTGATGCTTGTGTCCCCCTCTTTCAAAATGCCGATGTAAAAGTTGCGACCGAAAATCGTGGCAGGTGTTGCTTATTGGAATACTGACAGATCAATCAGTACCCCGCAGGTAGCACGCCCGATGCTACTTTTGCCAGCTCGTAAAAGGATTTGATGCCGCGGAAATGTAATGGGTGTAGGTGAAGCAGTCCGCTACAGCCAAGACTCGTTGGCTCGTCTTGACGTTCGTATCGAAGATGATGATCTCGATCGTAGGCTGCAAGTGGCAATTGCACTGTGAGGTCGGCCTGGACAAATGGCAAGACGGCAATGCAGTTGCAGGAGGCAGCTTAGGATGAAGAGCATTCGCAATGCGCAATGAAGTCGATGTGGGTTGTTATCGGAGCAAAGTCCAGCGCTTTGCATAAGCCTCTGCCACATGCTCAGTAGCGTGCGTTAAGGTTTGAGACCGACATTCGATGTGCGGTAGTCGCATGCTGCTGCTGATCATTTGACGAGCGACGGCGCAACTGGTCCACACTAGCGGCGTGTTGGGGTTGTGGGTGACGAAGCTGTGGATAGCCTTGCTGGTATGAGGTGGCGGAGGCGGCTTCGTTCGCGACCTGCTTGGTGTGCTGACTAGGAGTAGAGCGGCCGGAAGCTTCGACTCCTCCGCTGAAGCTGTACAGACTGGCTGGAGCCCCTTGTGAGGTCGACGGGCGTCGCGAATCGTCCGCGTCGCTCGAAGTCGACAGGGAGTTCACTGAAGTTCCAGTGCTGTACCGAACATTGGCGGGTGGCAGCATCGATGCACTGCCACTTCCAGAACTTGCAGCAGGTCCGGAGAAACTCTCTGAAATGGCACGCCCATTTGTTGGAGATGGTTCAGGGCTAGTTGATGGAGCACTGAATTGATACCCGAGGATCGGTGCTGTGTTTTGGGCCGAGTCTGCAACGGTTGACGACATGCCGGGAAGACCGTGCAACGCCGAGGTGGAAACACCACTGACAGAAGTGTTGCGAGACGCCCCAGGGCTTGCCATCGACCATGACATACTATTGCGACTGTAAATGCCTCCGACATGAGCTCGGCGCGGCGGCTCTGTGAAGGAAGTCAATGGTCGTATCTGAGGCACTTCTGTTGATGAATATGTAGCCTGCTGTGGTGCGTAGGGGACGGGGAGTCGTCGCTCCTGTACGGTCTGTGTTGGCAGTGAGGAATGCAATGAGCTCATGTTCAATGGAGTCTCGGCCGTGACACTTGGTAGCCGAGCCATCGGAGTATTGGCTGGGTAGCCTGGTGCAGTACGCAGATTGCCAAAACTGTATGCTGCCGCAGGTTCGTAGTAGATATTGGCACTGACTGAAGGTGCTGACAGTGAGCCTGTTGTATACGGACGAAAGTTCTCTGCGCTGTAGCTGCTCGCAATTGACTCGTGTCTAGGAAGTGCGGACGAAGCGTAGGTGTAGTCCTCTACAGGTGATGTATTGTAGGAGTCGTAGTCAGGGTACGCAGTGCGTGTATGTAGCATTGGCAGAGAAGGGCGCTGAAGGCCAACCTGTGTTGTGTTGCTACCATTATAGAGGTTCGAAGTCGCTTCAACGGGATAGGAAGTCGTCGTCGGGGTCACATTCGGAATACTGGTGCTACTGGCCGGAATAACCTCGAATTGAGGCAATGGCACTTCTCTGCTGCCCACCTGGGAAATGTCAGCTTGCATGAGAAAGAATACCGTCACTCTATGAGCACCTTACTCTGTTGAACGTGCAGGAAGCCTTGTCAGCCTGGGCTGATCGACAAGCTGAGCAGCCAGTACCGTCGCCAGGATCACCGGTGCATTTGATCTTGCGTCGGCGGCACCTGGAACACTGCAGGATTGTCAACTCGACTCGCTTCAAATGTGGGCGGAGTCACTCACTGCGACTTGAATTCGCCTTCGCGAATTGCCAGGAAGCGCGCTCTCTGGACCATGCTCGTTCAACAATGTACCCGCGCTTGAGCGACCGAGATAATCAGAACGTAGCTCGTGCTGCGGTTCGTAGTAGCCATGATCGTAAGCGCCAGGTCGCCCATAGTGGCCGGGATTGACCGGAGCTCTGTAGGGTGGACGGCCAAGAGAGTCGAATTCTCCTGCGTAGTAGGAATGCGTCATCATCATCTTGTGCGCGCCACTCTGAACTCCTGGCGGTTGAGCTGATGACGAAGAGCAGAGAAGAGCGCATGTGAATTCAAATCATCATCGAAACCGGTCAGGAGTGTGTCGGCATCGATGGAGAGGCCAAAGATGAATGCGAGGAGGCAGTCGGCTCTCGAGCGCTGACCGCAGCTGCAGAGGATGATGAGTTAGTCGTAACTGCGCTGCGCAGGGATGGACAGCAAACAGCCCAGACTGTCGCAATAGGAGGTGGAGTCGGATGTTGTTTGCGTTAGACAAAGTGACATGGGAGGACGTCCAACCAAGGCCAGCGAAGGCAACAAGTCAGCAGCGTCCTTGATCAGGGAAAGAGCGACTGGGCTTACAGATCGCTGTCGAAGGCGCACCGGCCATTACTTTTGTAGCCGTGCAACTCCTCGTCATTCCTTCGTGATCGTACGGTGATGTTTTGTTACAGAGTCCACGGCTGGTTCCAGCTGCGCGGTTGCCTGCATGACCGGGCGATCGCCACCAGTGGTCTAGAAGATACCCCGGCAGCAAATGCATTTTTATTACAAGGACTACATCGGTTGAGATGTATATGTTATGGCTGAAGTTGTTGGGCGTCGGAGCATCTTCATGTTACACGGAGGGGCGAGCGGAGAGCTGTGAGCTAGTTGACGATGCTCGACAATCTGGATCCACGACTAAGCCGACATATACTAGAATGTCAGCCAGACTAGCTCTGAGACATCAATCTTGCAGCCTTCGGCCTGAAAGAGTTAGGCGGCGTCGTCCGTGTTGCAGCTGATGATCTGCCATCCCATGCGGGGAGCGCTGGTAGCTACAGCTCGATTGAAATGGGTTTACCTGGCACGTGTGCATAGCACCTGAGGAGTGTGGTCAAACGTGTCGCTCCAGCCTTGACCATGTTGTTTGCTCATCAAACATGCCCACGCACAACGCGCACAACATGACAAAGCACAGGACGTGCCTCCGGTGTTCTGCGCCAGCTTACTGCTGCTGCACCCCCACACGGGCGAGATGGCGGGCGGACGATCAGTCGCAATGGGAGGAATTGACTGGCTCGTCTCTTGTGTAATATATGTCAACTGCCCGGTATGTCACAGTCTGCGGTCATCTCCGTGATGCAAGGGCCCTTGTCGTAGCCGGCTTCTCTCGATGAATGGCGCAACCAGAATGCATGAAGCCGGGAAATGTTACCTACCATCGCACGAGCAGGGTGACTTTTGTGACATGAGCGGCACCGGGATGCGCCCTCTCCCGATCCGCGGCAAGCGCAGCAGACCTTCTTTCGTCCACGGTGTAACCTGTGTGGCCAGAGCCGGATGGCGAGGCGCATTGATGTGGCGACGGCAAGCGATCCTATGCAAGATCACCGTTTCGAGATGAATGTGAGAGTATTTCCTCAATGGTCGCCAGCAACAGGCTCTCCAGGCCGCGCGCGGACTTCACAGGGGGTGGCCATGTCGCTGTGCTCGTGTGGTGCGCAAGGCCGTGAGAGAATCGCAGATGAAGCGCGCTTTACCTTTGCAGTGCCTGCTTGTGAAGAGGGATGGAACGGCGGCCGGGTACCTGCAGAAGGACGGGGGAGCAGCAGTCGGCATCGCAGCACGGGCTCTTGATCAAGCGAAGAGGCGGCGCTGGACTGAACATGTTGTCGGCCAGGCTGGGCGGGGTGGCGCGTGGGCTGGAGCGGAAACAGCCACACGCGCAGGCTGTCGCGCCCGCGTTGACAAGTGCAGGACAGGCAGGCGCAGCATGGGTATTTGAAGTGCATCGTGAGAGTGTTACCGATGGTGAGTGATGCAGACGGGAGGTGAGGTTCTGCTGGAGGGGCCAATCGATTGTTGCCAAGACCAGACGTGAAGACCGGGGCAGCAGCGCTCCACCACCACGGCAGCTGCTTCGCGCGGCTCGCGCGCATCACGACTTCCGCTTCAGGCTTCTTCCACCTCCACCACCCCATTTCTCGCCTGCCGCCAGTGCACGTCCTCAGGCGCCATGGCCGTCATCTTCGAGACGAGCGCCGGCGACATCACCGTCGACCTGTTCGTCGATGATGCGCCCACATGCTGTGAGAAGTGAGTCTGCAGAAATGCCGCATATCCTCCCCGCCCGCGCTGATCAAATTGCTAAGACACTTCTGCGCAGCTTCCTGAAACTCTGCAAAATCAAGTATTACAACTACTC
The DNA here is from genome assembly GCA_029490675.1 of Cercospora nicotianae. Taxonomy (NCBI): domain Eukaryota; kingdom Fungi; phylum Ascomycota; class Dothideomycetes; order Mycosphaerellales; family Mycosphaerellaceae; genus Cercospora; species Cercospora nicotianae. The sequence continues at coordinate 2,364,466 of JANQAT010000007.1, read as the reverse complement.
ACCAATCTACAATGTCCAGCCGAACTTCTCCTTCCAGAGCGGTGACCCCATCGGCCCAGAGTCAAAAGAGAGTGACGGCGGATCGGCGATATGGGCGCTTCCCGATGGCACCACGAAGCGTGCGTCCAGGCCCGAACGCGCCACCTTCAAGCCCGAGTTCTCCAAAAGAGGAAGCACAAGGAGCGGGGCACGCTGAGCATGGCTACCACGCCTTCGAAGCTGAACCCGGATGAGCGACTCGCAGGGAGTCAGTTCATCATCACACTGGCGGATGGGCTGGAGGAGTTGGATGGCAAAGCAGCAGTCTTTGGCGAGGTTGTGGAAGGCTTTGATGCGCTTGAAAAGATCAATACCGCATTCCTGGACTCAACAGGGCGGCCTCTGCAGGACATCAGGATACTCCATACCGTAATCCTCGACGATCCTTACGATGACCCGCCAGGCCTCATCGAGCCACCGGAGAGCCCTCTACCATCAGCTGAACAGCGAGCGACTGTAAGAATTGCACACGATGAAGTTCTCAAGGACGACACAGACCCGGAACAGATGGAAAAGCTACGGAGAGAACGCGAAGCGCGCGCACAAGCTCTGACTCTGGAACTGATAGGAGATCTTCCCTTTGCGGACGTCACTCCTCCAGAGCAAATTCTGTTCGTGTGCAAGCTCAATCCAGTCACACGCGACGAAGACCTCGAGCTCATCTTCTCTCGCTTCGGGAAGATCCTGTCGTGCGAGGTCATCCGCGATAAGAAGACGGGGGACAGTTTGCAGTACGCCTTCATCGAGTTTGCGAACAAGGAAGACTGCGAGCGGGCGTACTTCAAAATGCAAGGAGTACTCATTGACGATCATCGCATTCACGTGGACTTTTCGCAGAGTGTTTCCAAGATCGCAGATGAGTGGCGAAGCAACACAAACTCCAAGACGGCCAGATCTCGTGGTGGGTTTGGCGGCATTGACAGCTTGCAGAAGCGCAAGCAGTATCGTGACGGTGGGAGAGAGGGCGGCAGCGGTCGACATTACGATTATGTATTCGACAAGCACGACAAATCCAGGCGAGATGGCGACCGTCATAGCACAAGACGAAGATCTCGAAGTCGCAGTCCCAAACGACATGAGAGGCACGAAGGAAGACGGGATCGGCCTCGCGATGAACGGAGAAGGTCGCGCAGTCGTGACCGATATCACGATAGGTCTAGACGATAGCCAGATATATTATCAAAAGCCTTCGTGGAACTGCATCGAATTCGTCTACCAGCTTGACCCCAAGGGTCAACATCAGATGTGCTCAGTATCCGGGAAGCATTCACCTACGCTGTTCACCAACTTGCACGTGTCGGATGAGATGCATGTGCAGGTGAACAATGAAAGCAAGTGCGTCACCTCTGTATCAACTGCCACTTCCGGCGCAAGAACATCGAGCAACAATCTCTTTGTCCCAACCTCGACTATCTCAGCGCAGCGATAGCACCGAGTACATCCTCCTCATCGTTCTCTTCCGAGCAAGTGCTACCGCAAAATCCTCATCCACGACCAAACGACCACAAAATCCTGCACCATGTCTGAGGCCAAAGTCCTAGTCTATCACCACCAGCCACGCGGCGAGCCGATCGTCTCCAAGGGACTAGACACGATGCAGCACAGCGATCTCGAGGCTGCTCTCAAGAAAGGTGCGATCAGTTGCTCGGGTCAACGAGTTGTCAGTATGCTAATTGTGACCGCAGAATCCGGATCTCTCCAGTTGAGCAAGAAGGCGATTCCTTCTGGTGCTACGCACGTGGAAGTCACGCCACGCGATCTCCTTAGCAAGGTAAGATATTAATTTCATGAACTTGCAGTCAATGTCCAGTGCTGATGGAATATAGGAACAGCAGGGGGCTCGCTCTCCAAAGCCGAACGATGACTCGAGTATCGCTTCCGTGCGCTTGCCAGCGTCCGTCTTCTTGAGTCGGTCGACCGTGGGAGGCTACGAGGAGCTGTATGTCGTTTCCAGAAAGCAGGAGTAGCTGCATTCTGCGTGTACTGAATAGGATTCGAGTCAGCAGGAGGGGCCGCGGAGCATGAAAATCACGCTTTCATTGTTGAAAAGTATGGAAAATGCCTCCCGGAACGCTATCAACCTTGTGATGCAAGATTCCAATCAGAAGAACCGGAAGAAGCTCATGATACTATCCCGCAATGCCCCTGCACACTCGCAAACAAACGGGTATCACCACTGTCCAACGCTCGCTGGTCGCTTTGACGCAGAATAGAAGCAACGTATGAAAAGAAACTCTTTCAATCAACCCTTTTCCTTACTCATGCACTGTCGAAGTCCCAGCTCAGCTTGAGCTGTTCTGTTTACTCCGCTGGATCGTGATACGTGAAGACCTCGTCTCCTGCGATGCCAGGCGCGCGCCAGTAGCTCACCCCAGCTTCCTCGTCGTAAGTGTCGAAGGAGTTGGCAAGTCTCTTGCCACCTCCGCCAGGCAAGTCCACGACGAAAGAAGGCATCATGAACCCGGCGATCGTGCCTCGAATGTGCTTCTCAAGATTGAGGATCGTTGAGAGTGGTGTGCGAAGATCCTCGACTCCGCGAACCATGTCTGATTGATAGACGTAGTAGGGTTGGACGTTGAGGTCGGCGAGTTTGCGAATCAATGTCGACATGGTACGGAGGTCGTCATTGACGCCTTTGAGGAGGACGGATTGGTTGCGGACCGTAACGCCTCTCTCGAAGAGGTATCGAGCTGCGCGTTCGGTGGCCCAGGTGATCTCGCGAGGGTGGTTGAAGTGGGTATGCATGGCGACCTGCTTTCCGATCGATCGACCCAGGTTGCTGATGTTGATGAACGTGTCGGTCCAGCCATCGCTGCGATCAATGATTCTCATCGGACAGACTGCGAGTCCTTTGGTGGCGAAGCGGATGCGTTGTACGTGGGGGATCTGCAGCAGGCGCTTTCCGACCAGTTGGAGTTGCTCTGGTTGTAGGTAGTAGGAGTCGCCGCCAGATACGACTACGTCTTGAACTGCCGGTGTTGACTCGATGTACTCGAACATCGCTTCCCAACGCTTTCGAGTCGGCTTCTGAGATGCTTTAATGACGGACTCGGTGTTGTTACCGACAGCGTAGGATCGAGTGCAGAATCGGCAATAGACAGGGCAGACTGAGGTCGCTTTACACTAGGTCAGCGATGATGATAGAGGAAGTTCAAGATGATTACCAAGAAATAGGACCTTGTCAGGATATCGATGGACAAGACCAGGCACAGGAGAGTCATCCGTCTCGTGCAGCGAATCGAGCTCCAGGGCCGGGTGGTCTTCCTTGATGGTCGACTGTAGTGGTATGAACTGACGGCGAATAGGATCTTCGAGTGGGTTGTGCCAGTCGGCGACGCTCAGCATGTGTGGTGTCAGACGAACGGACATGGGCGCCGCTTTCATGCCTCCTTCCACATCTGCGAGGAAGTCATGGCGAGTCTTGATCCGTGACCAGACCGAGTTGACGCCGGCTGATTGTGGTATGCGTTCCGGCAGGACTGCTTCGAGGAATCTGAGCAGCTTGTCCTTCCTGTCGATCGTGTGGCTTGTCTGAAGTCATCATTCATCAGCGCATCGCACACAATATGCCCAGGCAGCGCGGCGGTGACTTACCTGCCAGCGGTAGCTGAGGAACTCTTCTTGCGAGACGTCCTTCCACGCTTCGATGTGTTGCCAGTAGGCATGGCCGTGCTTTCTCGCGAGTGGCGACTCGACCGACGGTGTTGTCTTTTTTGCGAAGATCTCGGGTGGTGGAAGGATGTGTTCGTAGCTCTTGCTGGCGACGTTGGTTTGGGTGACGATCGTTCGAGGTTGACGAAGAAGTGTCGTCGCCGTCAACACCTTGGGCCGCGCCTTCCCCAACAGACTCATTGTCTATATTAGGTCAATTGGATATGTAGGTAGGTAGGTAGTTAAGAGTCGAGGCTCGGTCTGTGAAGTTCGAGCTTTGACTGTTGAAAGTTGCGGCAAAACCGCGGGCTGGAAGTCACGAGCCGCAAGTGAAAGAGAAGCTTCAAACAACCAGCTGTATCACAGGCTTAGTTTGGATTCTTGCCTGAATGTGATCGCGGAGCACCTCATTGTGCATGGAACAACAATCGCATGTGGCGAGTGAGGGAACCGAGCAATGACCTGTCGGCGGGCCCCTAATGTACTTGGGGTTCTCATCCACTCCGAGTAGCAGGTACGTGCAGCGGCCACAGGCTGATATCATCAACGGGTGGGTCTGCGAGCATGGAGCCCTCTCGAAGCTTTTCGATGTGGATATGGAGGTACAAGACGCTGCATTGAGCGCATGCCATGGCTCGAACTTTCTGTTCTAGCTCTTTCTGTGTCACCAAAAGCTGAAGGCATTGGAGGGTTACGAAAGACGAGTGATCGACAGAGAAGCTGCTTGCTCGAGCACGGGCGTCTCGGAAAGAACAAGCGTTTCCGAGCTTACAAGACCACCACGGACGCCAGCACGCACTTGAGGCATAGCGCATGCGATCACTGCATCTATTCATCGTGGACTGTCGATCCAAGGCTGAAGCGTAAAGTTCAAGGAAGGGCATGGATAGCGCCGAATTTGCCTCTGCGGGCACCGAGCTTCCGAACGCCTTGCAGCATCGCCCACATGTGCTAAGCATCATCTGAACTGCAGTTTACAGTACAGCCGCGGGAGTGCGTCGTGCTGGGATCATTCTGCCAGACGACAGCCACCGGCTCTGCCCCAGATCTACCGCTCGCACTATAGGCGCAAGCTTGATGAGCGATAAATATGCGACTCGCTTAACCCATGTGCCCTCAGGCATGCTCCGCAGTTGGAACGATGCCGCTTGTCAGGCCACAGCCTTCCATCTGCATTGGACTGCAGGTTCTGCATTAGTCACACGTTCTCGCTCGGCCTGCATGTGGTTGGAATTGACGACGGCGCGCAGTATCATGTGCCGCAGGGGCGAGCGTGAAATGTGGCTGTAAGCGAACCGCCGTCGTTGAGTGGTCCAGCGTGGATGACGTTTGCAGCGAAGTGACGGTGTACAATAGCATCACCGCACATGCGTCCATAGCTTCGCCAGGGCGCTCACGGCTAACCAGAGCTCGCCGTGCTTGGCTTGCGATGGGGCAGATCGCTACTGTTGTGGGCCAATGCAAGCCCCGGATCCGCCCAAGTTTGTCGAGGGCGGCAAGGTGTATGTGTCCTAAACGGTACGCGAGAGCGCCTCTGTGCTGCACGTACGGATGTCCTGGCCGCTCAAGAGGAACAACCAGACGCAGGCCGCGGTTCCATTGTGAGCGCGTGCATAAAGTTCATGCGCTGGCCTTGGTGGGAGACAGCAGTAGCGGCGACTGGCGCTTGTCAGAAGAGCCGCAGAGGATAGACAGCATCATGAGGTGTGCCAGCTGCAGGCAACGCGGCAAAGTTCGAAAGGCGGGACATCGGCCTTGGTGGTGGTAGCGCAGTCCGTCTGCTGCAGGCCAATTGTCAGCAACTTCCTGCTGCAGTATTTATCGACACGTCAAGCGTGAAGGATGGCGTCTGCTTCCTGATTCAGACTCTTGTGCTCCCGGCATTCAGATCGGCCGCCATGCTGAAGTGCCGTGGATACGCCAGGTCTCACTTGCGCCGAATGGAGCAGCTGAAGCGACGCCCACCGCGGCTTTCTGAGATGCATCCAGCGTGGAGTGCTGTGCATTATTGCAGTGCAGTCTACCGCTGGACGACGGAACTTTCGGCCCTGGCGCGCGCGCGTCGTAGCTCCGCCATCCCCGAGAGGACTCTGAGCAAGACGTGGCTGTGCCTTGGTGGGGTTTCCAATGGACATCCTACGCGATTCTGAAGAAAGGTTGCACTGCATGAAGTTATGGGAGAACATCAAGCGTCAGTGTGTATGATATCGCTGAGCAGGGCAATACATCATCGCCGCCCCGCTTTGCTCTCCCTGACGAAGCTGCTGCGGAAAACCGTATCCTCGGTGCCAGCCTCAAACCCTCTCGCACTTACAAGTCCATGGATCTGGGTGGCGTGACCGAGGCTTTGAAGCAAAGTTCTGAGCCCTATCGAGCAGAGTTTCGAGCTGCGATGTTTATCCGTGCGGGAGACCGGAAGATTATGCACGCCGGTGTATGCTTTTCTTTTGACAGTCATGAAAGTGTATGCTCGGGCAGCAGAACCACGACCTCCTTTGCGGTGTTGTGAGCAGTGAGCAGCGACGCTCGTGAAAGGTGTCGTCGAGAAGTGGCCTAGCGGCTTCACCGTGCTTGGCAATGGCCGGTGCACTTCCACGTCCGCTCGTATCGACATATCGACCGTTTCCTGAATCGTTCTCATTGTGCCATCGGACCAGACCGGATGCGCATTGCAATACCTTCATCGAGCCTTGTGTGCCCCGCACACATCTGCTCGAGCCTCGAGCAGGGTGATGAAAGGATGTGATCATGCACGACTAGCGCCACTGAGCCATGCTGTGAAACAGGTCGACAATCCCCACAACCTCAACCAGGAATACGACTTGACAATAACCTATACACGATCTCAATAATGACCAGGAACCAATCCTGCCGAACATCCGTATCTCATGCATGAGACTGGGGTATTAGATGAGCACACATGCCCCATAAGCAACGCCCTCGCTGCCGCTATATCCATTCCCAAGTCCTTTCATCAATCGTGATCCATAATAACAAGAAATTGAGCTTCTCAATCAAAGCCTCCTGGCATCTTCTCTTTCGCCTCCGGTACTGTTGTTCCACGCTTCTCATCTTGCTCGGTGGTGATAGGCGAAACGGCGTGATCCTTATCCAGCTCCTTCTGGACACCACGCAGACTCACTGCCTCAAGCTTTGTGGCTGTCATAATCTCCGCCCCCACCTCAGAGATGGGGCTGACGGGATCCGCGTCGCGCGCCAACTCCTCCGCGCTTTCCCCTTGAGGACTTCCCACATCAATATCAGCCACGGTTCCGTCTGTACGTGCGGGCAGGCTTTGCACGGGAGAAGTGGCTGGAAACTTTTCCGGCGAAGAAGTGCGAGACAATGGGGACTGATCGACCGCGACATTGCGTCCTGGATTCCGTGGAGGAGCTTAGGCGGTAACCGTTTTGGAACATTGACGATGCGCGCCTTGGACAAGGTCTGCGATGTGACAGGCTGCACGGATTGAACGGAGTGCACGACCGGTTGTTCGATGATCTGTACATCGTCATAATGATCGTCTTCGTGGTCAGAGACATCGTGAGGAGCATCCGATGTCGCGGGTGGTGTATGAGGAGGTGTGGTGTAGCCATTCGCAGTGCTGATGTTGACAGGCGCGTCTTGTGCGTGTGGTGTTGCGAGAACTTCGTGCTCTGGCACGTCCTGCATAGTCGACGTATTCAGGTTCGAAATGCTGCCTTTGCTACTATGCTGACTGTGGCCGCCTATGCTTCTCCTGCTTGGTGACGGGGGAACGTCGACGGCGGGTTCTGTTTGTGTCGATGTGTCTGCCATTACGACAAGCGAGCGCCTCCGATCCAAACTATTCCTCAGAGAGCTCGGTGTCTTCGGTTCCGCGCTGAACGCACTCGATCGCCAGCTACTACGTCGGCTCGTTGAGCGTGCGCTCAAGTCTTGGCTTTGCCGAGTGTATATCGGATATATGGGAGATGTCGGGGCCGGGTTGAAAGAAAACTGCTCCCAAGAAGCTCTCTTGTGCGTACCAGCCTCCTTGAGAGTCATGCCTTCTTTCTCAAGTGCCAGCACGCCATAGGGGTCCGGATCATCCATCTTCGGAACACCAAATGAAGTCCCATCATCGATCTCGTAGTCGCCTGGCGCCGCTTCTGTCGGTATCAAATTGTCGTCGATGTCAGTATCGCCTTGCGCAGCCTTGATGGTCTCCAGTAGTCTCCTGATTTCGTAAGGAGCATGGCGGACTTTCCCGGCGAGGATTTCAGCTACTGGAAGCTTTTGTCCGTAGAATCGTTCATTCTCGTCCATTCGTTCAATGACAATTGTGCCATCGATCTGTACTCCAGCGTAAAAGCCGCGACTTTTGAGATATGTGTAGACCGGAGCTTGGTGCTTGTGAACAGAAGTTTCCAAAGTCCCACCAGCGCCGAAAGGGCCCGCGACTGCGGAGATCTCGCCTCCTAGTGTGCACCGTACTTTGGTGAAGGCATCGAGCGCTCGTTGCGAGTTGATCACCACGACGCAGTCGTAGATGTCGACTCCCACGAGGAAGCCCAGCCCCGCGGTGTGAAGCATGATGCCAGACGGTGGGCTCCAGGTACCATCTTCTTTCCTCGCGATCAATATGCCTGAGCCACCTGCGCCGCTGATCCACAAACCCGTCCTCATGGTAGTGAAGATGGCGAGTCCTTTGGCATTGCGAATCACATGTTCGGGTATCTTTTGCAACACTTTCTGCTTCTGTTTCGGCCCATCACCCGCCTCCACTTCCTCTTCTGCGTAAAAGCCATCCTCTGCGTACCGTTAGCCTGCGGATGCCACGCATTCAGGTCTCAACTCACTGCAGAAGCTCTTCAATATCCGCGCAGCCTTGTCGCACTCCTTGTCTAACGTTGTCGGCCAGAACGCCTCTGAGCCGAGTCGATTGCTCAGCCGATTGATAGGCGGTCCGAGTCTATCTAGCGCAGCGTAGGCCTTGTCGAAAGATGCTTTGGAGTTGGTTTTCACTCGCTGCCACATGGCACAGGTGCCGCTCTGCGCTCGTTGCAGCGCAGTCCTTGTGTCGGCATTCACAGGTGTAGGTGTGGTGAGGAGGAGGGTAGAAGTAGAGGCAGTCCGAGGGCCCGGGTGTGCTGATCTGTGGGAAAAGCAGCTGTGCAGCACCTGTCGATCACTTGTTGGCCAGCCGTGTTTGTGTGCTTGTCTCGAAGCTACCGAACCACGGCGCAATCGTCCAGTCCAACGTTTCCAGCAGGCAATCTTCCAGCGCAGGCAGCACAGCAGGTCGTGACCTTTGTGCTGATTGTCTGCTCACCTCATCCACTACGCAGCGCAGCGGAAGGCCGGACGCAGGCGAAGAAGGTACGTCACAGCAGTCAGTAGTCGGCAGGCACGGCTGGCGCTAGTCGGGGTCTAGTGCCTGTGTCGATCCGCGAGTCCTGTGCTTCACACGCCTGACACCTCGCCTCGAGCGCGACACCGTCTGTACGCGTCTTCTTGTACCACCGTCAATAATCACATCACCTCCTCCGCGCTGACCCATGGCCACCACGTCTCCTCATCACCTCATCTAGCCGGGCAACAAAACTCATCAGGTCATCAGCGTCACACGTGTCATTCGATACAGGCTATTTTTGACGCAGAGTTCGCACAGCCGCCGCCCGCCGAAGACAGCGCGTCGCTCTTCCGGTACCGCGATCTTGGGCAACACCTGTTTGGCCGCTCTGCACCTGCATCTGTCAAAGCCTATACCATTGTTGGCTGCTCGGACATGAGGTGGAGTCAACGTGCGCGGCCCACGCCTTCACGCCGGGATCCTCACGCATCTTCGCCTATCCGAGTACGGCTTGCGCACTTCCAAAATGAAACGCCTTTCCTCTCCTAGCCAGCCAAAAGAGCTAAGTCCTGGCGAAGCCCACAGCCGTTGCCTAGACTCGTAAGCAGAAACGACGCTCCAAGGACCTCTTTCGTTTGCCACGCCGGTTATGGCAGACCCCCGTATCGTCCTCGTACCAGGAAACGCCCTGTCGGAGCAGACATGGTGGGCAGCTTTGCACCTCACCATCAACGTGGCCTTCCAGAATAAGGATCATTCTGCATTTCCGCCCACATGGACACGTCTGCCATTGGACCCGGATATTGCAGCGGAGAGACTGGCTGGCGAACTTGGATCTGATGGTGCCCTTGCGGTCGCCCTTTTGGAGAACAATCCTGTCGCGTGCGCAGGAGTGGTCCCTTTCCGTGGTCCAAACTGGATTGACGACGCGAACGCCGCAAGCGGTAGTAATGAAGGTGCCAGTGCTCACAATGTTCCCGCGGAGCAGCACGTAAGCAATGAAGATCACAAATCTTCTGTGGTCGAAGATTGGGAGCTGTGTTGCGTCTGCGTACATCCTACCCATCGCCGCGCTGGTCTGAGCACTCTAGTTATCAAGGCGATCGAAGATCTGGTCAAGCAACGAGGAGCACTCCGTCTCAATACTGTGTACTCGACAGCAGAGACAGGCGGGTATTGGCTGCGTGTCGGCTTCAAGACTGTACCTGGAGCGGGAGGAGTCCTCGAAAAAGGCTTCACTGTAGAGCCCGGCTTGCCCGGACTCCTGGCCGACATCCATTTCACGCTGGGCTGCAAAACCCTCATGCCATGACGGGCGATAGGTTCGATTAGCACCATCGGGTTGAATCTATGCCAAAGCGCAGAGTAAGTAGACTGTGTTTTCTATCATCAATCTTGAACCCACTGATGACCAACGCTGGGGCCATATGACAGCTCAACCGGCTCTCAGGTTGAGCATGCTTTCACGCCAGCTTTAGACAAAATCTTCTCGACTTTCTGAACAGAGGACGCGGTATCAATGCGTGCTGGGGTGGGAATATGTGTTCGACTGCTTACCAAGAGTACAGGCTTTCAGCACTATCTCCACAGCAAAGCGTTGGCGCGCAGTTTGACGCCATCGTTGCGAGCTTTCGGCCTCTGATCATTTCACAAGCGAAGACAATGCCGTATGCTTATGCAGCTGTACGAGTCATGCCAATACCACACATGGGATGCATGATGTCAATGCACTATATTTGCAGGGATACGACATATACACAGACCTCCGCACGACAGCTGAGCTCGCTGCATTGATGCAGAGGAAAGAGTGCCTTCGCAGTCGCGAACTATGCTGCGGCATACGCGTGTCCTTTTCAATAAAATCGCGGGCGTGGTGTACTTGTCGATAATGCATCCCAGCATAGTCTACACACACGAAAACACTGAGCAAGGCCAGGATGAAGTCCCAGCCGACCGGACTCAGCCGACGCGCATGTGCATGAGCTTGTCAAGACTACACCTGTGGCGCTTTACTTCAAGTCCACTCGAGTCAAATACACCTACAGATAGCGCTCCGAGCGGCGATTGGATTCGAATTCTGGTTCTTGGAGACTTCTACAGCTTCTATATATGCCGAAGATATTATCTACAGCATCGAATATAGGGTATCGGCGGATTCATCGCTGCTTTCGCACATGGCCAGCTATGGATCTGCTTGTCGATCATAGATGGCAGCCACAGCTGTTGTACTTCACTTGTGGACGTCGCTTGCCAAGGTCTGCCCAGTTCCCTCTCACGTTTTGTGCGCTGCTTTCTCGTCAAGATGAGATTATTATTCTCTATTCTTCCTTTAGGTCTTTCCTGCACGAGTTGGATCACGCATGTGAGCGCGATTGAGACTCGCCAGAACGATGGATTGTCGTCCTGCGTGGTACGCATCGCATTGATAGCACATCACATAGTGAAAATGGACTGACAGGTCTGCAGCAAATATGCCATGATATTATACTGCCAATGTATGACTGTGCTTCAAGTACGGACCTGTGCTTCTGTGTTTCCACTAGTCTGCAAGACATGCTCGATGTATGCGTCGTAAGCAATTGCACGACCGCTCAACATCTGGGTATTTGAGATCCTGATCAGAGCTTGTAAACTCGCTGACGCGTGCAGAATCGCAAGCTTTCAACGCGAGAACGTGCGACACACCACGAGGCAATTCAACTATTGCGATCAAGAGCTTGTCATGGACGTTGTTCGGGATTGCGACAGCCTTCTTTCTGGGGCGATTGACCTCAAGTATGATAAGCAAAGGCAGTTTCCGTGTTGACGACTGGATGGTCTTTTCCTGCTATGCTGCTCTTGTTGGCTCAACAATATGCATCCATCTTGCCACAGTCAACGGGCTCGGTGCAGAGAGCTATCTGTTCAGCATCAATCAGCTGAATGAGTTCGCCAAGGTGAGAGAACTGTCCAGACATCCGACCACTTTTCGATTGTTGCTCATGTTCACAGCTGTTCTACGCCTTCACATTACTGGAACACTTCATCTTGTTCGGCACGAAAGTCGCTTTGGTCTTGCTCTACCTTCGAATTCTTCCTTCGTCTACTGTCAGCACCGCATATCGATCAATGTGCTTGACATTTATCGGTCTACTCAGCTTGACATTCATCGCCACCGAATTGGCGACAGTCCTCCAATGTACCCCGATTGCCTCGATCTGGAACTCCGTCTACGGCGAAAAAGGTCAATGCCTTAATGTCGCAACTCTGCATCGAGCTTCGAGCGCTTTAGATCTGATCTACAGCGTCGCCCTCCTCTTCCTCCCGGTCCCGCCTCTCCTCGCAGCAAAGCTATCCCAGGCCCAGAATCTCGGACTCAGCTGCATCTACATCACCGGACTGGCTGTCATTATTTGTACCTTGGGCCGCACAATCGTCTCTCCGACGATACCGACGCCTACTTCTTCACCAGCCACGCTCACATCCTCACTCACCCAACCAACAATCTGGACAATCCTCCAAATCAACCTCAGCATCATCCTCATCTGCCTCCCCCTCTCTCAAATCTCCTCACTTACATGCCCCTCCGAATGAAAAACTCCAGCATTCTCCCCCACAATAACAACACCTCCGCAGAAGAAATCCTCACCGAAGAAGACAGGAGACGTTCAGGCCTAACACATCAACAACAACAAATGCAAACACAAACCACAACACTAGAAATCCCGAATAAAAGTTTCGGTGCTCATAGAGCTTCACTTCGTAAAGAAGAGGAGGATAAGATCAATAATGAGTCCCCGGGGTTGCATGTAGGAGTGGGAGATTCGACAGTGACGTTTCAACATAGTATTCCGAAAGAGACCACGAGGGATAAATTTGTGTATAAGGATGCGGAGGGGAGGATGCATGAGGTGGAGTTGATTGATCGGCCGGCTTTGGTGGTTGAGGAAGAGGGAGGTAGAGAAGATGACGTTGTGGGAGAGGAGAAAGTTGGAGAAGAAGGGATGGCTATGGATGAGAAATTTAAGGACGGGGAGATGGTGTGAATACGCTGTTCAGGTTGGGTTTTGTGACGATGATGGTGTATGATATGTTAACGATTGATGATAGTGCGAGCGAGGGACCAGTGACTGAGCTTGGAAAAGCTGTTGGACAGGGCTATATCGTGTTGTATGAATGCTTGTTCGCCGTGTCCTTGTGTTCTTTGGAGCAATCATGCAATGAAATGTGGAGGAGCAATTTTATTCAATTCAAGCTCTTCTGCTACTACCTCACTCAAAGGCAGTCGTGGTTCATTCAAGTCATCAAGTCGTCTATCATGCGATATATTGATAGCCTCAGAAGCAGAGCTTTTACCGAGGACCAGGGGGTCGCCCTCTCCGGCCACGTACACTGGGCTTCCCATTCCTGTCAGGCCGCGTGGCTCCCTCCTTCTGGACCTTGCGCCGCCCTATATCAGGAGGATCCGGTGGAGCAGCTCGCGTTGGAGGTGGAACTTCCTACTGATCCTCCGGCTTTCGATTCGTGCTCTCAAAACTTTCCGGTTCTAGGTACGACCACTCCGGCACTTCGCGAATCTTCTTCCACATTTCCTTCTCCAGCTTATTGGCAGCTTTGGCATATGGTGTTGTTTCGGCGTTGTAGCGTTTGCAATTCCGCACGATGAGTAGGACGTCTTTGACGAAGTCTTCCACGGTTTCGTATTGGTCCTTGTCCAGCTTTTGTTCCATGCTGCTGAGGTCCATGGGTTCTTTGATGACTTCGTAGTAATCGTGGACTTCCTCGCCGTTGACAGGCTGGAGGAAAGGCCATGCTGAGCTGCTTGTCTGCAGGGCTGAGAGCAGGCCAAGTAGCAGGCTGTGAGAAGGATTTCGCCGAGGTTGGCGTGCGAGTGCGTCCATGTCGGGTGACCAACCTGTCGCTTTGATTGCGTCAATGGATAGTGGATCGATCTCAGGTAGAGGCTGGCCAGGTTTGATGGTCCTCCAAGCCTTGGGCGGTTGGTGAACCTCGTAGCTCTTTGATACTGCTCGGATCTTTGCGTGAACAGCAGCTTTCTGTTTCAGCAGCATTCGCCCTGATTCGAGATAGCGAATTTTCGGCAGCATGGAGCACTGCATTATGGTACCTCCTCGTAATCCTTGATGTATCCCATCCATTTGGGTTTGTCCAATGTGATCTCTTTTGTGAATCCTTGCTTCTTGAAATACCCAATCGCATAGTTGTCGGCGTAGGTCAGGAAATGCATGACATCGCTCGTGGCCTTGACGTAGTCTTTGAGATGGCTCATGAGATGTGCGCCGTATCCTTTGACCTGCTGATCGGAGCTGATCGCGCAGAAGACAATCTCAGCGAATTGCCTGCCCTTGAAGGGCCGATATGTGATGCCGCCCACCACTTCTCCGGGAAGGCCGCTGGCCTCTGCGAATGAGCCAGCTGGAGGGCGCTTCACGATCGCTATGCTCAGGTGGGTTCGGTCGTAAACGAGTCGTGCAATGTAGTCCTTGGGCATTTTGGGGAGCTGCTTCTGGAAGATGCATTTGAGGCCGGTGAGGATGATGTGCGACGAGGGCTTTCCGTCATTGTTGACGACATAGAATGAGATGTCGCCATTGCGCTCCTCGACGACTGCGGGCTTCTCGGGGTATGCGGCGTGGTTGATCGTGAAGGTTGCGTCGTCCTCGTCCTCGTCGTGCTCTTCTTCGTGCGACGCTGGCGGAGGCGACACGGAAGGCTTGATGCGCTTAGCATCGTGGCCGTTGATGCCCTCCTCAGCTTTGCGCTTCTCCTCCTTCACGCTTGCCATGCTCAATATATTATGCGGCTATCAGTACTGTCCCCTCGAAGTGTCGCAAGTGGTGGCGCGTCGAGCTGCAATCGGCGGAGAAGTGGCCGATCCCTGCCGCCAGTCATGTGAAAGCAGCTGGCACGCCTTCACTTCTGCACTCAACCAGATCAGTTCACTCAAACCAAGTAGTCACACACTCAGTCACATGAATGCGGATACGATTTGAGACTGTGAACAGGACGGATGAATCTCTGCGAGTGTCCCACGCTTTGAATGTCTCTGTGGGAGGAATACCATGAGTGGATCAGGCAGCGCCTTTACTGATACAGGTTTCATCTGTTGATTGCTACCATTCTATGCTCATGTTCCTCCTCAGCACTGTACAGAACCAGACCCCGAGCGCCAAAGCTTGTCCCTACTATGCTCAAAATACACTGATAAAGTTGTTAATCCTGTCCTTCTGGTTTTGCGCAATGCACTCCGAAATCCATGTGATGTTCCGGATTTCCTGTCAAGACTGTCAGTAGGTTCTTCACTAACGTGACCTCTTTCTGAAGATGAACTCACCTGTTCTCTCAGCTTGACCCAAGCATACACGACTGCATGCGTGAATTGGTACGTAAAGGCCAACTTCGCAATCTCCATCTCCTTCTGGTAGAACAGATCTTCCAGACTCTTGCCTTCATCACCTCCGATACCGCCGGACTGGTTGCCCAGCGAGTTGCCGCCCATTCCCGTCTGATCCAGCATGGTTCGGTAGTCAGAGACGCCATCGACTGCTATCCGCACGCCCTCCACATCGTCCGCTCTGCTCAGCATCAAAGTGCCCTCGGGATGCAATCGGCCAAAGTTGGGGTATAGCTTCTTTCTGTCCTGCTTCGAAAGTTCTGTCCCGAACGAGTTGATTGTGATGTTTATTGATCTCCTGTCCGCCTCGAATTCCAGCACTTCGCTCATCACTCCCGCTGTGGGAGTACCACTAATCCCTGGTTCCTCGTTCACAAATCTGTAGAAGTCTTCGAGATAGTTCTTGTACAGTGTGTTTCGGATGATCTCGATGTTCAGCTCGTCGAGATCCTGGTGGCTGATGCTGCCTTTGAAGTAAGGCGCCAGCGGAGTTTCGATCAAGACTGAGTTGTACAGCTCTTCGATGTTCGTGGCCACACACAGCACCGGCATCGTCTCAAACCAGCCCAGAGGATGGCAGCGCTCCAGCAATTCCTTTGTATCGCGTTCGTGTAGAGTGCCGGTGATGAGAAGCGCCACGTTGTCAATCATGTAGGCATATGTCAGGTACTCCATGAACTTCGCGAGGCTCCCCGTGGCCTGGGCCTGGACGTAGCGGAACTCGGCGACGAGCTTGTCGAGCGTTCTATCGGCGAGAGCGGATGTGGATGGGTTCGGTGGGAGGGAGGCGAGGTAGTCGCCGTATGCAGGTCCGAGTTGTAGTTTGACATCTGGCGCGCTTTCAGTGTTTGTTCCGCCTGCACTACTGGCAGTCTCTTCCACGACATACCGTCGATATTCTCGCATTGTGTCAAGTTGCCGTAGTTCTGGCCGGTGAGCAGTGCGCTCCGGTAGCCACGCACGATGCCCTCGACGTAGCCGTTGGTCGCATTCTGTATAGAGACCGCCACCGTCAGTTACAGCTCGCCGGCAGAGATGATGGATATGGCCACACTCACGTAAAACATTCCTTCAGCCATGATTGCGGTATTCGAGATGTTTTGCGGAAGTGGTGGTGCACGAGGTCACTGATGTGTGCAGCTAAGTAGAGGTGCGAGCGTCAAAGAGCTCGGGCCTGCTGGCCGACGATCGACACAGCGTCAGTGCAGCCACTCGCGCACAAGAGACTGAACATAAGACAGAGAAACATTACATGCATATTCGAATGAGTGGTTGTAGTCATAGAATCGTATTCCGTTGATGTTATAGTACACTTTATAGCAGCAGCAGATAGTAACACAGCAAATCCCGCAGGCTCAGCCCCAGTAGAGCCGCGTGAATAACGAACGCGAAGCAGATCTCAGCAAAATGGGCCCAACTCCAGCGCTCGAGCGCGAGTCGACTTTTGATGGACTTTATCGCCCAATTCGAATGGTTTTAGTGAAGCACATGGTTTGTATCGGTCGAAAGCAAGTGATGCAGTAAGTTGAAGCTCGTCTCCAGCCACGCGCGATCAGTCCAGCTCCATCGCGTGAGCTGCACAGCCGTTTGGTTGACTGTAGGCTTGCAAGTTGTCAACCATGGCGGTGGTGACTTCATTCTGGTCGGCGGTGATCAGATCTGTTTCAGCTCTGATGCACCCTCCTGGGGCCGCGAGATGAAGAGCTGGCAGCATCTGGAGGCGCGCAATGAGTTGGCTTGGATCGGTGGTCACCAAACGAGCCTCGGTCAGGTCTTCAGAGAAGATGTAGTACTCGTGCTGTCCGTTGTAGGCATTCAGAGCTGCCACGAGATATCCGGGGATCGAGCTGTTCTCAAACCAGATGGAGACATCGTTGAGTTGTGGGTAATGGTTGCTGATCCATTTCGAGTACGCTCTCTGGTTGATCTGACGACTCTCGCTTGAATCCATGCGCGTCCAGCTGATACCCAAACGACGAGTGGCTTCATCGATCAGTGGCTCATTGGTCGCTTCTCTCATAGTCGGTGGGAGCACCAGCTGGGCCAGGTCGTCTGGACTAGCGGCACTAGGGCCCATGCGCTGTGACTTGCGGGACGTCACGCTGGGACGCTTCGAGTGCGCTAGAGCGAATGGACGGCGCGCGTCGAGCTCTTCTTTTTCGATATGCGATTGCGACTCGGCAGCTTGGACGTAGCCCTCATCTTCAGGATAGAATATCTGCATTCCTGGGCCGTAGACTGGCTTGCCTCGAGGTTTGACAGGGCCACCATCATTGCCAGGAGTGACGGTCGATCCGTCTTCGAGGTGCTCTTCATCCTCATCGTCTTGCGAGAAGATGTCGCCGCGAGACCGCTTGCGACCTGCGATCGAGCCTGGAGTCGTGGCATTTGATTTGAATGCGTTCGCGTTCGCCAGACCCGTGGGGCTGATGCCATTGAGCATATGGGCATTGCTATCTTGCTGCTGGACATAGTGGCTATTGGCGAAGTACGAATTGGGTGCCGAAGGCGGCAGCACAACCGTTGGTGAGTCGGAGAAACTGTTCGACATCGTGATAGCGGGTGACAGGGTGCTACTGCAATGTTTGGTCGAGAAACACGACTGTGGGTCAGTATCAAATGAAATCAGTTGCTTATCCTGCGCCTGTAACCTGTGCACAAGGTCTGCTAGAGCCGGTGAGCCTCCTATGATGCCGGATCGTGAGGGTAGTCGCGGAAGTCGATGGTTTGATTGTGGATCGAGAAATGAGCTGAGGATCTCGAGGCAATGCAGACGTGAATGGATGCAGCTGATTGGCGTGATAGGGCGACGACGAGGTGAGGTAGTCGCGGATGATGAGATGTTGAGGTCTTGAGTAATTCGTAATGGTCGCGCACCGACGCGCGGTGTTCAATGTTGCGTCGTGTCGTGGGGGATGTTTCGCAATGAGGTGGTGATCGTTGTTGGAAGAGAAAGGAAAGAGCATGGGCTGGGGAAGAGCGAAGACGTGCGGCAGTCGCGACGTGCTCACGCTTCCGGCCGCCTCGTGGAGTGATCGCCCAAGTGCGCCGCTTCAACCCCAGCTTCACGCCTGTTGCGTAACTAGCGTGCTCAATTCTACACAACGTCCGCGGACAGCTGTTTATCGTATCAAGGTCCGGCGAATCACGACTCAGGTACTCCCAACCCACGTGCGGCGCAAAGCAGAGCTAAAGACCTGGCAAACACACAAGCTCTCTGCCAGGGAAAGGCGGTCTCCAAGTGGGCGGCAGAGACAGAGGGCTCGAGACGATTACACCTCACATCGGGCTATCGTCGGCAGGCAGCAAAACAGGGCGGCTGGCACCCCAGCAACCAACAACGTCAACTGATCTCACCACAGAACTTCGGTCGAAGCCTGACGAATGTGCTCCACCTCCATCGTTCCCATCACGATAGCCCGACGCTTCTTCTCGCGCAACCTGAACAAAGCAGCATGAACGGCAGACCACCCCATCCTCTACGAATATAGATGCAGTGAAAGATGTCGACGAAGTCGTCTGACTGCCATGAAATCTGCAGAGAACCAGCGAACACGTTCTCGCCAGTGGAGCTAACTGAATGTCGGCACTCTGAACAATAGGAACCATGATGAAAATGACCTTGAATACTAGAAGTGATGGTCGCCAAGTTCGTACGCAACGCGAGAGACCTCGCAATGGAAGGTGAGCTTTTCTCGGAGGCCCAAAGACAGCTCCGTCGCAGCGAGAACGGACGTATCGCAGTCAGTGCATTTTCTGGTAAGTGCATTCGAGGATGGCCTTGATAATACGCGACATCCCGTCACTTCCAGGTTCCATCACTCTTATCACTCCCATCACAGAACCTGGGCACTCACGCCCCAGAGCGGCAGTAAACACCTTCATTGCACACCTACACTCGCATTGATACGCATCTCCCGCCAACATGGAAGTCCTGCTCTTCGTTCCCGATTCCCGCAGTGACCATGTCATGTCGGATCAACCACGAGTCGTACGTGCACACATCACTCTCTCACTCTGCAAATTACCAAGAAACGTGGGATGACCACGAAGATCAAGTGATGACGGAGTGGTCTCACGACAAAGGTTCCATCGAAGGGAATCTAAGAAAACTCACCTGGCTTTCAATTACGACTACAACATGGTTGCAGACGAAGCAGTGCACCGCTGCACACCAGAGGAAAAGCGTGTTTCCTTGGAGGACGGGCTTCCGAGAGCACAGCCGACCTGCTCTCAACAATTCGCCAGCAGAGCGTTCCTACAAGATGTAACTTCCCATATAAAGTGCCGGTAGCAAACTCATTCCGGATCCAGTATTAGAAGACGTCTTCCCCTCGGATTGGAACCGTTCTGTCATGGCCGAGATTGCATCAAGGTCAGAATAGAGTTGTCCAAGATGATCGCGACGTCCGCCCGATCTTCTTGCGCGATGGTCACGACGATGTTCTTCCGGATGAGTTTTCCTCACCATCTGGGTGTCTATTTACTACCAAACTATGCCTGGAGTCAAGCTACCCGAGCACAAAGCGCAAAGACAGTACCTCTCTAGCGCTGTATTGGGCTACATGCTCGGGAGATCGAGACGACACAATGTTCTTCTTGTACACATGGCCCATAGTCACTACCACGGCGAAACGGACGCCGAACTATGACGACGCCGTACAAAGATGGGGCAATGCCGCGACTTCACGCATGGTGGAGTTTGCCGCATGGTGTCGATCTGTCTGCACAGCACCGGTGAAACTTGCCGCAGGAGCGTACCAGATCAAAGGGATGGCCGGAAATGCAATGGAGGTCATTGTTGCGGCTAACGTCGCTCCATACTCGAAGGAAGAGCTTCCAGTCAACTTCACTATCCACCAGCGCGAGCATGGGTATCAACTAGAAGTCCCGCTTCCACACGCCCAAAAAGCCGAGTTTAGTGCAGGACAGTCACCCAACGCAATGCCGGCGCCAGTCCCAGCATCACAAGCGTCCCGAGCACTGCCAGCACCAGCATCACGGGCGCCGCGAGCACTGTCAACACCACGGTTCCCGATCCCGTCTTACGCGAGCTGCTCTACCCATGCTTTCGCCATGGTGATGCAGGCTGTCTGAGGGGTTTGCCTACGTGATCTTTGCCAGCAAGCACGCAGCAGATCAGTATTTGTTCCAGACTGCCGACGGTCGATTCCATTGCCCCGTCAGTGATTACTGCAACTGCGGCGAAATCTTCGACACCAAGAAGGCTGCCGTGAAACACACGGAGACTCATGACGAGGTGCGCACTCCTTGTCCGTTCAAGCAGATGTGTGGCTGTACGCGTACATTCCTCAACTCGAAATCGGCAGACGCTTGCAAGAAATTGCACATCCAATTGGCAGATGGCAGCTTTTTCTGTATTTTCCGCATGTCCCTCGGATGTCAAGAGACCTTCGCCCTGAACAGAGAGCGCCTTGCGCACCATGACACTCATCCAGAGCACCGCCCACATCGATGCTCGGTGCCTGGATGTGGCAAGCGATACGGGATACCACAATCCCTCGCCAATCACATGCAAAAGAGACATGGTGGCAGACTTGACCGAATAAGAGCACCAGCGCTCAAGCCATCTTCACTACAAACATGGATGCAAGGAAGAGGGATGCGATCTAAGGTTCGCGAGCAAGACTAAGAGGGCAAAGCATATACGCAAGGACCACTCCGGGTCCCAATGATGAGCAGGAGACGCCAGCGAGCGACCGGTACATCTTTAGCTTATTGTACTACTTGTATTGCTGGCACGGAGATGGTGGAGGAGGTGGTAATGAGTACGTTGCTTCACGAAAGCACAAGCAGACTATGTTGACTCAACAGGTCCACTCTGGCATAGCTATGGCGAATTAAACTTACGAATCAGTACAAATGGCAGCGTCCCGAGATACTTTCAGTCCATCCGAGCGTGCACTCCACAACGTGGTTCATTCCTGAGCTCTCGAATCTGAACGCTGGTATTGATGCGATGCGTAGAGGGCATTGCTGAGCTTGATAACTATCGAAGAGCGCGAGGATTCAAAAAGTGGCTCCTCGTATCTTTCCCTTATCGCAACACATTCAGGGCATGATGGCTCTGGGCACTTCTCACTTCGCCGGGATCCAGTTGCACTCGATCGTTCCCGCTCTGCTGTCGTCCACAAACTCTAATCGTCGAAACCCTCAAAATCCTCATCAGCCTTCGCATTCTGTGCTCTGACTTTGCTGATCAAGGCTTCCAGCTCTCGCTCTTTCGCTTTATCGGCTTCACTCATCTTCGAATGGGTTTCGGCCTTCCGTCGGACCTCTTTCCTCTCCCTCCTCTCCTCTCGTACAGCTTTGGCGCCTTTCTGCTTCGTCCAAGCTCTCTCTTTCCTTTGCTTCGCCGCAGCAAGTTTTCCCCGAAGTTGTGATGAGAGCTGAGGCTTCTCGCCGCGAGCACGAGCTTCGTTGTCTGCTTGTCGTTGTGCTTCGTGGACTTTATCGGCATATGCTACATTGTTGAGGTCAAATTCTGCAGGCAGATCAAGACCATGCGCCCTATCTGTAGCTGCCTCCGGGAAATGGCGTTTCAGTTCCGGCATCTTTGGCCAGCGAAGGAGACCCCATGCCTTTCCAGCTTCGACCCAGTCTAATCTTCGCACACTAAAGATGTCCGTGGGCAAAGTCTTGCTGTATGCCTGAATCCAGCTAACGAATGCTTTTTGTGAGCGATCGTGCAGTTCTCGTTTCTGTGTCAGCACTTTGCGGATCGCATCGATAGTTTCTTTGGCATCGCTATCGGAAAAATTGGGTGGGTTAGGATACGGCTCGAGCGGTGTGCCCTGCAGACTGAGATATTTGACATAATCTTCTTCGCCACCCTCGCTCAAGAACGTGATTGCCATGCCGCGCTTTCCGGCTCGACCAGAGCGACCACATCGATGTATAAAGTCTTTCGGTTGCTTCGGTGGGTCGAGCTGGACCACCAGATCAATATCTGGGATGTCGATTCCTCGAGCTAGGACGTCCGTGGTAAGCAGAATGGCTGGCGACACTGAGTCGCGAAAGCGCTGCAGGTTCTTCATCCTTATTGCAGCCTTGTGGTCACCATGTAGGGGATATACGGACATTCCAAGAAGTGGTTGTAAAATATGATTCCAGTAGTCCACGCCAGCTCGAGTCGAAACGTACAATATCGCCTTTTCTGCTTTACTTCGCTCCAGGATGTGCTTGAGATGCGGTATGCGGAGCGACTGCTTTGTCACAAGGTGATACAGCTTCAGGCTTTCAGGCGTTCGCTTGTCTAGTGCACCGCCTTTGCTGCGCACTTTCGCGCTGATCTTGAAAGGATATCGCATGCCAACTCGAACGAGCTCATCTACTGCTTCCGAGACAGATGCACTGAAAAGCCCTGTCCGTCTCTCTTTCGGCACGATCTCGAGTATTCGCTGCAGATCAGATTGGAAGTTCGCGTCAAGTAAGCGATCTGCTTCATCCAGCACCAGGAGGTCGAACCAATGTCGCTTTATGATAACCTTTGAAGATTGCAAAACTTCCAAGACTCGCTTCGGCGTGCCAATGAGGATATTTGCATTCAGTTGCGAGAACGTTGCAAGGTCTTCTGCCAGCTTTGTTCTGCCTCCGACAAGCAATTGCGGTACAGCATAAGGCCCGGGTGGCACCTGCTCGACCTCAACATCTTCCATTTCTTCATCTTCGCTGTCCACTTCAGGTTTTGCCGCTTGCTTCAGATAGGCCGCGGAAGGTTTGTGGAAGTCCAGGAGACCGATGAGCACGTCGTATATTTGGCTGGCGAGCTCTTTGGTAGGCGCGACGACTATTGATCGCACATAACCTCGCTTGTTTGGTTCTTCGGCTTTCAGTATTCGCTCCACAAGAGGAATGAGGAAACTGAGTGTCTTGCCACTTCCTGTGACGGCCTCGACGACCAGATCTTTGTTGCCCATTAGGAGCGGAATCGCCATCGCTTGTACTGGAGTGGTTCGGGCAAAACCCATGCCGGTGGTGAAATCGAGGATCCATTGCGACAGTTCGGGTGTCAGAGCTTCGAAAGATTTGGGCTGCTTCTTCTCTGTCGCAGTATCTTGTGCCATGTTGATACCAGTACCAAATGTCTTCGACAAAGCCGCTTCATGGAATCTTGTGCTAGATTTTTGGCAGGCGAATCAAAGTTTACACGCGCCAGAAATGGCTTAGCGTGAGATCCGCATCACGTGCGCATGGCCGAGCTGAACATGGCGGCGACGATATGATCTGTGACCTTGGTCTTGGAATCTCGAATTGGATTGTGCATGCATAGACTATCGTTTCGCAAAATGAATGGCAAGTGGTGCAGAAAGTTCTTTCCCGCCCTTGGCACATATTCCAAGGCTGCCAACGTGAGTTGCCAACGGCGAAAAGCGTGGCAGCCATGTCCTGGCAACGACGGCCAAAAACTTTCGCTTGCTCAACGTTGGGACGCTGACACGGTGCACAAGACCTGTATGTGTGGATGTGCGTAAAGCTCAATCCGGTGACAATGTTGCATCTTTGCGTAGATTGATGTCGCCGATCTCATCAGCCTTCTGCCCCCTACAGTCGCTTCGGTAGTGAAACTGTGAAAGTACGAGTCGTACAAACGTCGGTGGCTGCTCAACCCGGGTAACACGGCACAAGACAAATTGGTGCAAGGTTAGAACATTTCATGATATACAATTCTGGGGTATCGTTAGGAAACAACCGCTATCGCTATGCTGTGAAAAATTCCTCAACGCGTGCTACCGTTTCGCTCGCGAAGACAACTCAACTTGGCTGTACCAAGCTGCTCCACATAACGTGATGAGCATGCCGAATGCGTTGAGAGCGCCGACTTGGACATGGAACAGGACAATTCCCAGCAGAATAGTGAGCGCTTGCTTCACATTCCCGCACACTGTGATCGTGAGGGCGCCCGTCATTTTGTTGGCCTGGAATCCAACGATGTTTAGGAAAAACGCAGTGATTGCGTTGAGGAACAGTGCAGCGCCGAAGGTACTCGAGAATTGGCCTTCGGCGTATGCTATCCGGAACTGGTCTGCTTCGCCGGTAAGATAGGCGTATACCACGCACTGTATCGCCGCCAAGGGTGACATTCGAAGGAGGACCTCGAGTGCAGAAAGCTTCAAAGATCCGGTCATGAGTCTGTTGGTGGCTACTGTCTTTATTGCCGCCTGGGAATTGTTAGTGCTGAACATGAAGCATGCATCCAATCCTAACTCACCAAGACTACGCCCAAGAGCGTCATTGTAAATCCAGCAAGCGTGCAGTAGTAATCGCCGACAGTCGCAAGGGCCACGCCGGAGATAAGCGGAATCATCGTAAGGTAAGTCTGACTAGAATACGTCCTGGCGTATGCAAACCGGTAAATGAGAATGGTCATGACAGGTGTCGTGGATCGCATAATCTGGTGAAATGGCACCGATACCATTGCCAGAGAAACGTTCGATATCGCAATGTTGACGGTAAACAGTAAAGAGAAGGCGACGAGGGTCAGGTTTTCCCGCGTGCCGAGTGTTGAGAGCTTGAGAAGGCCGAAGCCCAGCATGGCGAAGCATCCTATTGAAGTCGCCGTACAGTGAACGGCTGTAAGAAGCCATGGAAAACGAGCCTGTGATCATGTCAGCGTGAGAGCCCAAGTATTGGTGCGGATGCCTGCGCACCGTGCCCAGCACAGACTTGTTTGACAAAGTCAAGAACAAGTTGAGAAAAAAGTATGCTGCGAGGAACAGCAGCTTGGAGCGGGCCGGCACATGATGTTCTGCAGCTACAGTCTGCTCCGACTGTGCTTCAATGTCCCGGCCCTCTTTGAGTGCAGCAATGGTTGACGTGGTGGAAGAACTCGCACTCGATTCTGTGCTGGATCGGAGGTCTCGGAACGGCTCGTGCGGTAGGTCGTATTGCTGCTTCTCCTCGTCTCCAGATCCGAGGCCGCCCATCCTGCTCTGGTGTTCGTTGTCTGGTGGTCAGAGAGAATTCGTCGTCGGGCAAGCCTGGCAGGAGAGGTGAAGTGCAGATGGGCCACGCGAGATGAGACGCGCTCCTATCTATAAGCATCTGAAGGATGGCCAGAAAGGTCAAAGTTTGGCGCTATAGGCTGACGAACAGCAGGGCTGGCGCAGCCTGTAAGCCACATTGGCGTTCTCATTTCGCGTCTCGGCAGCTGGCCCATCCTGCACGCGAACAGGAAACAGCACTGCAACATCGATGTCCGGACGTGACGACGCCCGTATCCCGGCAAAACGGCATGCCGGCCCATGACCGAGGACTTGATTGCGCAAGCAGCAGCAACGAAGGAGGAAAGTCAATACAGGCAGTGAGTCGCGTGTCGCGTGTGCACGCTGTCGAGGCAAGAACGTCGGCCTTCGCAGCGCAAGAAGCGCCGAGGCCACGCTGCAGTAGCGCCCAGGTCTTGCCTGATCGAATACAGCGACTCCTTTCCTGCCGCGCAACCACGGCACGTCGGACACCGCACAATCACCGCAGCCAGACATGCCACCTCGACTCCGCTCTGTCTTTGTTCTCCTGCAGCCCGCTCCTCCCCCTGGGCGCCACACCGATGTGATGGTGCTACCCCACGCTCCACCATCGATAGTCCTGCAAAAGCCACAGACGCCAGATTTCTATGCTGCTTTGTCCTTCGACTGGACATCACCGACGGACATGGGCGCCCACGACTACGTCCGACTGCCGATGTTCAGGCTAGATGAGCCTGCTCTGGAGTCTGACGCGTAGCACATGGTATACGCGTCTTCACTTCCCATCTAGAGCTAAGTGGCACTGCGAGTGCTACCGGACTTCACAAGAGGCATCGTCCAAGGCTTTATCAGGATGGGACGCCCAGTCCCGCTGAAACCAGGTGCCATTTTACCCCTTTAGCGCCGTCCCGATGGCATTCTGGCCTCACTGTGAATCTTCGGTCCTGTCGACTCGACCTCTGGTGGGATAATTATACGCATGGCCATCGACGTCATATTGGAGTCGGGCGACTCTGCCAAATGAACGCCGCATCCTGTCTCGGGGAGACCAAGGGCTTCATGATTTGAGGTATTCGGCGCAGCGGGAGACCTCGACCTGGTGAGCCTTCCCGTACTGTTGATCGTTGAGCATGCTGCCGGACTCTGTCCTTCGTGGCATGTTAAAATGATTGCTGACACAGACATGTGATATAGTTCCAAAACAAGAATTTGCACAAGCCTTGCGCTCATTAGCAACGACTTGGGCCAAAAGGTGAGTCTTGAACAGATCACGAAGGCATTCAATTCTGGTCAAGGACGAAATCTTGCTCCTCGATTGCGACTTGTTCGGGTTTTATGTTCAGAGATCTCAAGCTGTGAAGACTGACAAACAGCCGACCGCCTGCCTATGTAAGCCACTCTTCATCGTGTCGTGTCGTTCGTAATAATTGTACACCTTCGCTGACATCTACCAGCGAAATACACTATTGACCGCTCATCTCGAAGTTGCGCATGCTGAATTGATTTGGCTCCCGCGCCAACTGAGAATCCCGGGTACTCAGGTTGAGTAGCCAGCGTGCGGCTTGCTCGTCGGCTTCCGTGAATTTCTTACCCGATAGCCCAGTGGCTGGCTTCGACTTCTTGCTGCTACGGGTAACACGAGAACTCCTTCCTCGACGTGTCGGTGGCGGAGACAGCGGGAGATCCGCATCGTCACTTTCGCTGGATGTGCTGAGGACCGCTTCGGGTTCTTCATCTGGAAGGTCGTCTGATGCGTCGTCTACATCGCTGTGTCGACGCTTGAAGGCTTGCTTGGCTTGCGTGTGAGCAGGCTCCACAGGTCTTTGCTCCGGCATGCTGCGTAGAGGTTCTGCGGCACGCCATGGCGCTGGCGGGGCATAGCGTGGCTCCATTAGCAGCGAGTCTGAGAGCGGCTCCTCAGGCCCGGCATATGGTTGCTGATAGACTTCGTTATGCCTCTTGTTGATGCTGGTCCATCCTGGACTGTCTTGGTATTCGTAGCTCGTGGACTTTGGCGACAGTGCCGGAGATTCATTGCCTGGGCCGGCATAGGTATAGGAAGGCCCAGTGGACCTGTGCGCGTTGGGACCAAAGGGAGAATCTGTGTGGAAGCGTATGTGGCCGCCTCGTGGCTGCGGCGCATACATTGGCTGGCGGAATTCTTCTGGTTGACTTCGTGGAGCAGGCTGTCCATAGTGATGGCTTGTTACAGGTACCGGCATGATCCTCTGTCCGTAATTTTCTGGGCGCCAGCCTTCGGCCTCACGGGCAGCGCAACGAACGACCTCAGGATCGATCTTGAAGCTTCCGAAGCCTGGCTCTCCTGGTCTGAGACACTCGTTGATGAACGTAGGACCGAACACTGGCGTCAGTGCCCAGCGGATGTTGTAGCAGAAGGTGAGGCAGACCGCTCGAGCACAAGCATATGGTATCCAGTACCCCTGAGCTACCAATGCGCCTCCTGTGATCGAGTGCGCGAGTTCTTTCAAGCCAGCGTTGGTAGACAGCGCCTTTGCGGGTGTGGTCTACACTCATGTCAGATTCTGCCACCCGATGGGAATGGCATCGCCTACCTTGGTATGTTGTAAGGCCTTAAAGAAGGGAGTGATTCTGACAAGACCAATCCGGTAGTCCCACATGACGACATGCTCCTTGCGATTTGGGTCGTTGGGAACGATGAAGGTGTACTGGAAGACTGTTTCAAAAGTCAGCCTATTCTCCGTATCCGCGGGATCTTCTGCCTTCTTTTACCTTCGAATGCATCTCGGCCAGTCTTTGTCAAGAACTCCTTCTTCTCACTCGAATATGGTATGCGTCGAGCGTAGTCCTCGATCCGACCATCTTCGCCTCGACCACTTGGATAAAGATGGAAGTTGAGGTGCTGCTGGGCAAGTTCCTGACGCTGGTGAGGAGCGAGGCACTCGAATTCTTCGCTGCATTCCGAAGCTGGGTAGTTGATTTCTCCCTGGGGTCGGTTTCGAATGAACATGGCAGCATCTTTGACGAGCTTCTGGCGTTTTGGCGACGGGGTAAGCGGTGTCTCTGGTCGAGGAGTGCCTCCTTGGGAATAGGTGCACGAGCTGTACGCTGGCGTTGGCGGAGCTGTGTTGCCGTAGTGCTCATGGTATCTGTGGCCGCCTGCTGGATTGAGCAACGAGTCTATCGTCAACATGGTGGCGGTGGTATCGTTCTGCATGCTGGCTCCGATGAGCGACGGGAAGTCGTGATGGCCAAGGGGACCTCCTCGAGATGATGAGTCGACAGTAGGTGACCGCATGTGCGAGTAGGAGGACGACGGCATGCTCAAATGCAATGTGGCAGGATGACGAGCAGCAGACAAGAGCACCAACCTTGTTGCAAAGGCCAGCGAAGCGGTGAAGAACAGGTCCCAAGGGCGAGGACGAGGCGCTTTCAATGGTAAGTGCATCAATCTGTGTCGATATGCTAGATCCCTGACGGCGAGCCTTCTGGCTGCATCGGCTGCATTGACCTACGATGATCTCAGTGACCGCGCCCCACCATGTCTGACTCCCAGCGAGAGATCAAAGCGGAATCAAGCAAGCGACCAGTGCGAGAACGAGGTCTGGCTGTAACAGTGCAGTTTGCAGTTGCGCCGAAATGTAACAAGGGGCCCGATCGTTAGCGCATCAATCTACGCTTTCTCGAAACTAGGCAAGATCAATCTGTCCGATGGCCGCAGCTTTGACAAGTTTGTCGGTGAGGGACAAAGCATAGGTCTCAGATGTGCTTGTCCACTGGTCTATGCAATGCGCATGCACGTCGTCGTTTGTGCCGATGGCGGGCGCGAGAGAGACTCTTGGACGCAATGCGGCTGGACGAGAGATCGTACATTGCCCAATGCTCCCGCTGGACCTCTTTCAGTCGATATGGCGACAATGCTAATTGCGTAGCAATGGAGGCTCTTGCCCTTGTGCTTCTTTGATCAGGGGCGTTTGTTGCTTTTGATTTGAGCAAACATGGCGGCCGTCGCTCGAGGCTGGTTCGCAAAGCCATATCGATTGTGCTCGAGCCTCCTCCTGGCATCAAGAAACTGCGCAATGGTCTCGGTCCAAGCGTGCGGGCGCGTTGAGTACTCCTGGAGTGGCTGACAGCTTTCGACTGTTGTCTCATGCCCTGCGGGGAGGATAGCATATTAGGACGCCACGCCTGGAGCATGTACCGAGCTCTCGGATTCATCGATCAGGCGGTCGGGAGACGTATGTGTTCTGTGACTGTCACTTCCCGCGAGTTGCATCCAATCACTTCAAGCAAAATCGAACTCTCTTCCAATTTTCGGAGCCGGCCAGCCACTAGTATGTCAGAGAAATGACGGCGGCAGTCATCCTACGGTATTGCAGCTTCTTGCATACATGGACATACATACTCGGATACGGGAGCTCGGTGTTTGGGCTTGCAGTAGCACTGTAACGTCGTCAATGGTGACAGCCGTCCACCAACTGAAGCACAGAGCAAGGCGTTGATTGTCAAATGTTCTTCTCCTCGAGACTACGCAATCGCTCGAATCCTCCAGCCTCTCGCCTCCAGATTGTCGCTGTGACAGCAACGGAAGAACGAGACGAGGCTGGCACGAGGCTTCTGTTTGGTCTCTCATTTCCGCCTGCCGTGCTTTCCGTATAGGCACGACGACGATGACGGCAGCGAGGCCAGAGCCCGTACTACGTGCATGTCTTTTGAGCCATCAGGCACGCCAGGACGCCAAGAAGCTACTATCTGAGACCGACAGCCATCGCTATGCTGGGCCTGGGTAAGCAGATGCAGCTACGACCGCCGGAGTGCTCTGCGGTGAGCAAGAACGCCAGGTCCCAGCGGAGTTGTCATGCGAGCATCCGAGTGAGGTGCCCATCACCCACCTGCCACCCAAACCGCGACCGCTGTTCTGTGTTACATTCGACGCGCGAGCAGCAATGAACGCGGGCTCGTGCGGCAAGTAGTCATCCGTCTGCTGTGTCACCAAACCATCTGTGATCCACTTTCGCTTGGCCCGCGAGGCAGAGTGTCGCCAGTGACTTCTCAAACCGGACTATCAGGAAAAGTCTGGAAAGTCGGAAGTAGTCGAAAATGGAACACTTCGTCGTATGAATTTAAGTGTACATCTTATTGGATCATCACAAGCTGTAGTCTGGTCTCTATCACTCTTGCTCTGTCTCTATCATCTCACTTCTCAGTAACGCCACGCTAAAGTATCAATGCAATCATTCCTGATCAGCTTTCTCATCCTTCTTGTTCCCGCCAAGTTTCTGCGCAATAGGCTTCTTGACCATGTTGACCAGTTTGCCCAGACCACCGAAGAGCTGACTCATACCAAACGACCAACCCTTGATGCGCACTGACCAGATGAAGAAGTAGACCAGGAACCAGTTGGTGAAGACAAACACCAAGAAGATGCCAAAGTCTCTCCATTTCTGCGATGCTTCGATGTTAAGTGTTGAGAGGTATTGGTTGCCGGTCGAGTATGGGCAGAGCATGCATCCGGAGGTGGCGTCTGGGTTCAAGAGGTAGCCTCCAGAAGATGTTGCGAAAGCGCCAGCATATTGCGAGCAGGTCTGGCCGGGAGGCGAGTCGAATACTGCGGTCTCTGATTCGGCACATTGGATTTGGGCGCCGTTGAGTGTGGCGGCGAGGACGCCTCCGATCCACCATGTGGATGGGTTGACCCTGAATTGAGAGTCAGTGGTAAGTTCGGAGACTCGGTGGATGAGAGTAAGACTTACCAGTACATCCAGTACCGCCAGAAGACAGGCAGCGATGAGTAAGGTCGGACCACACCGTTGAACAGCGAGAAGACGACGAAGAAGAAAGGCAGAACGTTCGAGATGACAGTGAAAGAAGGTGCGAAGGCACAAATCCACTGTCCCCATGAGGCTTGGAACAGGAAGAAGAGCATGGTCTGCAAGAGTTAGCTAGAGTCAG
Source organism: Cercospora nicotianae (assembly GCA_029490675.1). Taxonomy (NCBI): domain Eukaryota; kingdom Fungi; phylum Ascomycota; class Dothideomycetes; order Mycosphaerellales; family Mycosphaerellaceae; genus Cercospora; species Cercospora nicotianae. The sequence continues at coordinate 2,333,151 of JANQAT010000007.1, read as the reverse complement.
CATCGAGCGTGGGACAAAACTCACCATTAAGAAGACGTAACCCGACACTGGAGCCTCGGTAGGCAATCCAGTAGGGAAATACCATAGAACCCAGTAGACCAAGCCGCCGATGATGGCAGGTGGAATCTCCGCGACCACTTGAGCTGTGCAGAATGCGAACCAGCCATAGATTCTGGACGGGTACTCGCGAGCTTGCCAAAGTGCCATGTTGGTGAAGAATTTTGGCACAACAGCGTTGACGATTGTAGGGGGGATGACGATGATCAAAAAGCTCGTGAACATGCGGTTCTGCATGTCCTGGATCGTGTTTCCGAGTTGCCAGAAAGTGAAGCCATTGAAGATTCCGATGACGACCGAGACGAAGAGCTTGCCATAGAGGTACGAGGGATCTCGCCAGTACTGCTTGAAGGTGCGCTTCAGAAGTTCGGCACACTGGACTGCAACAGGCGCTGCGAACTCTTTTTCTTGCTCCTTACGCTTGGATTCCGGCTGGGTCTTGCTGCGCGTGAGCTTGAGACCTTCGATCTCCTCGATTACATCTTTGGCCTGCTGACTGTTGCGCCATTCCTCGTTCCAGTTGATCTTCTTGCCATTCTTGCCTTGCGCTGGACGAGCGGCGGTCTCGAGAATGAACTCAGCGACGTTCTTGTTGGGTGGGCAATCAACACCTCGCTCGCTGAAGTACTTGATGACATCCTTGCCGTTCTCGCCAACAGGTCCGAAGTAGAAAGTGTTGCCACCTGGGTTGAGCGCGAGGATCATGTCGAACTGCTGAATGAGCACAGAGGAAGGCTGATGGATGGTACAGACGATCGCTTGTCCGGCATGAGCCAGTTTCTTTAAGAAGCGAACGATAGAGTAGGCACTTTGCGAATCAAGGCCAGAAGTTGGCTCGTCCAGGAAAAGCAGAAGAGACGGCTTGGCAGCCAGTTCGACTCCGATAGTAAGACGCTTTCGCTGCTCGACCCCCAAGCTGCTGATTATCGCATCTTGCAGGTCATTCAGCTCAAGAAGATCGATGATCTTGTCCACGTAGGCGATCTTCTCTGCTCGTGGGACGCTGGCTTCTTGTCGCAAGATCGCAGAGAATTCCAGCGCTTCCCGAATGGTAGCAGTACCGTCGTGAAGATCACCTTGGAGACAGAAGCCAGTGTTACGCTGAAATGCACCATCCAGCGGTCGACCGTCAACGAACATCTCGCCGGAGACGACACCCATGGACTGTCGTTGCGCAAGGGTATTCAAAAGAGTCGTCTTGCCTGCTCCACTTGCTCCCATCAAGGCGACCATCACACCAGGCTTTGCGTATCCATTGACCTTGTTGAGAAGCTTCTTCTCGCCTCCCAGATATGGGACAGTGTATTCCACATCGCGCCACGTGAAGATGCTCTCCGATTTGGTGATTTGCTCGAGTGCTTCGCTTTCTTTTTCCGAGTCACCGGATTCTCCCATTCCACTGTCTTTCTTGGTTGAGCTGTCGCTGTCGTCGGCGTTTCCACCTTTCTCCTCATCTGCTGGGGCGGCTTGCTTGACCTGCTTCTTTGCGCGCTTCGACTTTTTGAAGGTCAACGCGCCACCACCGCCACCGGAGAAATCGAACAACTCCGTGGCGACGAGGGTGAGGATTATGTAGAGCACTGTGAAGGCGATCACGACTCCGAAGTTGCGCCAGAGATTGGAGCGTGAGTAGTTATATTGCGTCGCGAGGTATGCGGAGCCCTCGACTTGTTGCGCATTGACTGCCGCGCCAGCAAGAGGACAGCCTTGGAACGCAGGGTCAACACCAGGGCCTTGAGGAACGAGTTGGCTTGGAGCACATTCCATTGTTCTGCCAGCAAATTCGTTGGTAAGCACAGCTTCGAAGGAGTATGATATCGGGTTGATGTGGTAGAGCCATCCGAACCAGATATATTCTGAGAGCAGCTGCGTCTTCGGTATCACGTAGCCAGTATAGATGACGAGCAGGTTCAGTGCAATTCCGGAGAAGCGAACAGCCGTGTCGATTTCTGGAGACACCGAGGCGAAGAGACGATAGAGCGCTGTAAGCATTATCGTCGTGATGTAAACGAAGAGCATGTAGATGAAGAATCTGCCCGCGTCGATGGTCAGGTTCGTCATGAAGTACATCAGAATCCCGAACACAACGACCTGGACCAGGATCACCGGCAGGTCAGCGACAACACGAGCCATGGTGACCGCGCTGGGCCGGTAGTATGCATAATCCTTGTGCCGGGCGACCACAGCGCGTCCAGAAACGGCCTTCATCAGCTCAGTGAGCTGCAGCCAACCAAGGAAGAGAATCGAGAAGAACAGGGTACCACCACGAGAGAAAGCGCCCTCGGTATCCTCTGGTTGTCCATAGAAAAGAGATCCGACGATGAGGCCGTTGGAAACGATGATGAAGAGTTTGGTGTAAAGTGTTGTCATGTCTCCCCACAGAAGCCAGAACTCGCGCTTCACACAGGCTTGCACCTGTCTGATGAAGCTCACCGTGTATGGGCTCTTCTTGCGCACATGCTTGGACTTGCCGGTCTGAACAGCATTTTCGAATCGCTCGGTGTCTTCGTAGTCTGTTTCCTTGAGGTAGTTCTCGTAGTCTCGCACATCCTCCTGAGCGCGCTGGTATGCGGGCGAAGACCTGAACGCCTTTTCAAGCTCTTCGGGAGTCTTCGGAGCACGATCGGCGTATCCTTCGCGGAAACGGCGCTCCACTGGATCGGTGACGGACGTGAGGAAGTCGGCAGTCGTCTGACGATCGGGACACTCGAATCCGAGGTCAATGAAGTACTGTTTGGCTTCGGAGGCAGGCCCCATGAAGATTTCGCGACCCTGATCGATCACCAGAACTTTGTCCATCAACTCATAAATTCCCTCGCCGGCTTGATAAAGTGTCACCAAGGTCGTGCGGTTTGTGACGTCGGTCATAATACGCAGGGAGCGAGCATAATCCAAGGCGGTTGAGGCATCCAAGCCTCTCGTTGAATTGTCCCAGCATGTCACTGTGCTCTTGGATGCCAGAGTCTCGGCGATGGACACTCGCTTGCGTTCACCACCACTCACGCCCCGCGTATATTCGTCTCCAACGAGTGTGTACTTGGTGTGGCTGATGCCAAACATGCGCATCAGTGCGTTGGCGATCATCGGAATGTCCTCCTTCGCCTTCTTCTTTGTTTTGTTGTAAAGTGCGAAAGTGAAGGTCTGCCACACATTGAGGGATGCAAAATGGACATCGTCTTCTGGGTTGTAGTTCACCTCACCGCGATACATTTTCTTCTGCTTGTCTGCGGCTATGCCACCATACGAGACCTCTCCTGAAACTTCGGCGTATGTCTCCCTGTTGTTGCTGATCGCTTTCAGGAAGGTTGTGCATCCAGCTCCGGGACGACCAAGAACAAGCATCATCTCACCATCGCGTACGCACCCGCTGAAGTCGTTGATTAGTGTTCGAGTCTCGCCCGTGCGTCGAGCAAGCGCTGGAACGAATCGACAGATGATGTGCCACAGATCTGGCCCAAAGGTTCCCAAGATCGCATCAGGTACGGTCCGGACAAACGTCGAAGTTGCACCGACACCCTTCACAGTCAAGTTCTTGTAGATGACGCCGACCTTCTTCTGTGGCTTGCCATCTTCTCGACGCTCGAAATGGCCATCTCGCATGAACTTCTCAAGCTCAAAGTCGTCTTCTTCGTCCTCGTCCTGGTCCGGTCCAGCTTCGACATCCTCCGGGGCTTCTTGTGCGGTATGTTGGCGCGACGGCACACGATTGTCGGCTTGAGTCGATAATGTACGAAGAGAGTCCGGACGACGACTGAAGTTGGACTTTCTGCTCCGGGCGCTGGCCTTGGTGTTGACGCGCGACAATGCATTGCCTTCTCTATGCGTGTCCTTCGATCGGGTGCGAGACACTGCCGTCAGGTTCCTTCTAAGAGCCTCAAAGTCTTGCATAGCACCCTCGGTGGTCCAGCCGCCCACATCGGCTTCGCGATAAAGTCAGCGAAGACAACTCTGTTGAGAGAGCGGATTGCTTACTTTCTCCCCACGTGCCGTCCTGCCCTCTACTTTCTTCGACTTCCTCGGTCGGGTGAAGAGGCTCGTGCATCCGCCCAGCATTTGTATGTTGGTCGCCACGATGCCATTGATTAGCAGATTGTGATGAATTGTTGAGCTTGCGCTCATCGACACTCGAGCCCCTACATGCAATTGAACACAGGTAAGCAAAAATTCTCAGACGCGTCTCGGGAATTCCTATTCCATCGAGCGGCGACACTCACCACATCGTGTGCGAACGGAATCGAGCTCTGAGCAGAGCTACCCTGTCGATATCTGGGGTGTCTCTGACGATGAAGTCTCGTTTAAGATCCAATCGCGCGGCCGAGACGCGGCTGTCGTTTCGCAGCCTTCACCTTCAAAGGCAGTTCTCAAGCGCAAGGCGTGCGAAAAGTGCCGAGGCCAGTCTTGCTCTGCTCGCGCAGGAGGGTAATGAGGAGCGAAGGTCGGTTTGCGAGAGGAAAGGGACAGTGAACGAGACAAAAAAGAAGGTTGCCCAGCAGGCCGACGGCGACTAGAGAAGCCTCCATCGCTCACAGTGAGGTCGTGGCATCGGACGTAGCGGCGTTTAGGCTTACAAAAGACGACCATCACCGACCATCGTCATGAGGCGAAAAAGGCAAGAAGCTTAAAAATTGGAATCCAAACATGCCTGCACTCCACGCGGCCCCATCATTATTCAACGCGCTGCCACATGGTGAACGCGGCCGCGGAGCTGAAATGCGGTGTTCAGCACATTGTTGATCACGACGGCATTCCTGCAACGGCATGCCGCATATACATCCGTGTAATCTTCGCCATGGAAACGAAGCACAGTGTCTATTAGACAAGGATCCCTCTTCTGGCCCGATCCAATACCGACAATGCGGTGAACGAATCTGTGAGCGCGGTCTCTTTCCCCAGGTCAGATCTTTATTAATCAGCCTGCGACAAGACGACAGCAGTCCAGTCCAGGTACATACTGCACGATAACAACTGCCCAACGCCGTCTCGGAACTCCGTTTCTGCTCGATCCTGCCTGCCATCGGAGCACTCTTAGCGCCGAATCTTAAAAACTTTATTCGCAAGCCACAGTGACGATGTGCTTTCCCACTCTGCAACACGCCTCGCGGGCTGCGATCCGTTCCCCACTACTGACACTTCTGCGCTCACCAAACTTCTCGACATGACTTGGCACGATATCCTCTCACCAAAAACATGACTCAAATGGGCGATTTTGTCAGCAGCATCCCTGTTCGAGCATCTATCTGCCAAGCACCACATGCATCGACATGCGCGGCCGCACAGGCAGTCATCATGCAGCGCGACGCACCTGGCTATCCCCTGTTGTGTAATGCTACGTTTCATGTGGCCATTGTTCGCCCTTCGCGAGACTTCCACAGGTCATGACTAGGAGGTACGTGTGACATCGGCCTCCAATCCACTTGAACACAGGAGAAAAGATTTCCGAGGCCCTAGCAAGAAAGATTTCTGTGGACACGCTGATGTCGTCTACGGTCCCGAAAAGTGGGAAACCGCTGCTATTACTGCCACACTAGACCTGTCGTACTTTTCTCGTCTTGCTCCGTAAGCAAAACTACTCAGCGGCCCACATGAGTGGAGGAATGGACCAAGCACACCTCGAGCTGCTGGAAACGCAATCCAGAGTCTTGGCTGAAGTGGTATCGCATCACTATCCGGGCAGTTGAAAACGTTCCCACGCGCACACAAGCAGATTTATAAGCAGAGCGACTCCTCAGCTTGAGCCTTCTCCTGAAAGACCCACGTCTGTTCAACACCGATCGTAGCTTTTAACTCCGTCAACTGCCATCTTCCGGCCCGCCAAGAACTCCTAGGACACGCTCGCAAAGGCCTAAATCCGCGGCTCTATGGGCCTACGTGACTGCGTTCCCACTGCTGCTCGACCAATACGCACAACGCGGTCGCTGAAAAGCCTCAAGCATTCTGGCCAGTACAACGAATGGCGTGACTCTAATCTTTTCTGTCGTGCTGACCTTCCTCCGCGGCTTCTGCGAGTGTTCCATGGAGTACGTCGTATTGCTCAACAGCCGTCTCAGGCCAAATGCCGTGTCCGAAGCCGCTGCAGATTATCGGACACGCATGTACCTCTTCCTCTTGTGCCGAAACCCAAACCACGGCTGAGGTACACGCTGCGACATTGTGCTTTCTCGTTCGCAGTGAACTGTGTCAATCATGTCGACTGACGAGTCATTTTCTTCATGAGGCGCGTACTGATCTCCAGATTGGCCGTCTACAGCCTACCCCATTCATCTCTTGACGCACAGGTCGCTTCGAATGACCCATTTCTCACCTTCGGTCACTTCCCTTCCTTCATGCAGAAGACAGTCGTTCCCATGTCGATGGAGTAACACCATTCCGACTTCGAGATTCGCAACTACCGGAGGAGGAGCCGCTTCACGTTTCCTCGCCGGCTCGGGATAGAACACAGTCTCTCCGCCTTTGCAACCAGTCGCAGGTGAGGTCAAGTACAACAGTAAAGTCCAAGTCGTCTTGGCTGATACCGGCGCAGCAGAGTCCGCAGAAGGGAAAGAGATGTTATTACTTTCATCATCTGGATCTTGTTAGCATGACTTGATGCCTTTTGCTGACAAGTGTCTTGCAACTCACAATGCTGATCAAAAAATTGTCCCTTTGAATACCGATAAATTCGAATATTCGGATTGAGTCCAATCACTTCACCACCCCAGAGTTCATTAACTTCGTGATCTCCATCCACGGTGTTATTCGTCACCAATGCCTTCAAAGCCGTGCCAGACCAAAGCTGCTCCGCAAAAATAGGATCATTGATTTGGTACCGATCATTAACGCGCACAGCATCTCCTTTCTTAGGCTTTCCAGGCGTGGTCGTCAATGGCAGGGTTGACAGAAATGAGACATAATTTTTGCAAAGAGTACTTGTCCAAAAGCGGGGAATTGTTAGGATTTGGTTCTCCAGAAGAGTTTCGACAGACAAGTCTGCTGCGGGTAGGAGTGGTTTTAATGACGGCCAATCTGGCTTGGCTGTTTCTTTGGTAGCTGCAGATTGGACAGCCGCCGCTGTGCTTGTGCTTCTCTTCGCGCTCTTCGGTTTCGGCGCCATCGTGAAATTGGCATTGGCGTCGGTGTGGAGGAGGAAAAGTGACCGAGATGGGTTGTGAAATCGGTTAGCTCTGACGTAATCGCGAGACCCGAGCACTTGACACCAGACGGCTTCTCAGAGGTTTCTCGCTCATAGTCTGAGTCGGCAGTTGTCATGGAACTTTCAAGTCAGACCAAGCTCATGGTCAAAAATCGATCGCATTTAATAAATTGATCTTTCTGCCAGATCTCTTATGTAGATGAAATACTGAAGCCAGAGATGGCACCACTTCCCCGGCTTGGCTTCCATGAATGCACCCCGCAAACGAGGGGAATGATTCTGGAGACGGCGCACGGCAGAACATCGTTGGACGTGAGTCGAGAATGTGCATACGGGCGGTAGTCCCAAAGTTGATACTTAGCCGGAGTGGAAGGGCGATCTACAAGTAGTCGTACTTGCCCACGCAAGAAGTTGTTCTTGACTTCCTGTGCTTGTTTGGGCAAGGCACACAAAACAGAACAATCACAACCACCACGATGGTAGGTGTACGTTCGGTGCTCGTTGCAGGAGCACTGATATGCTCTGCTGTACAAGCCTCGCCTTCACACCGTCATGATACAGCACCTACCGTTTCTGTGAAGAATGGATCCTACTATGGAGTGTACAACCCGACCTACAACACGGAGCACTTCTTGGGAATGCCATTTGCGCAGCCGCCTGTTGGGGATCTTCGCTTCAGAGTACCACAGCCTCTGAACACATCTTGGAGCGATACCAAGAACGCAACCGAATATGGCTACGAGTGCATCGGCTATGGTCGCGATACCTGGTCGCAAGGAAACTATGTCAGCGAAGACTGCTTGACACTAAACGTCGTCCGTTCTCGTGGAAGCCATAAAAGCGGGAAGCTGCCAGTTCTTGTCTGGATCCATGGAGGAGGTCACACGATGGGTGGCGCTGCAGATCGCCGCTACAACCAGTCCTTTATCGTTCAGCAGGCTGCTGAGACCGACATGCCCATCATTGCGGTATCGATCAATTACAGACTCAGCGCCTGGGGCTTCTTATTCGGCAAGGAGGTTCAGGAGAATGGTCTTGCGATGCTCGGCTATCGCGATCAACGACTGGCTCTTCGCTGGGTTCAGGAGAATATTGAAGCTTTTGGAGGCGACCCAGCTCGTGTTACCATTCAAGGAGAGTCTGCTGGGGGAACGTCGGTCGGAGCACAAGTGGTTGCATATGGAGGCAGAGATGAAGGTCTCTTTTCCCAGGCAATCGCACAGTCCGGCTTTTCAAGTGCCCTGGTTCCCTATCCGAGCGTTGCAACTTGGGAAACAGTTATCGCGAACATTTCGGCTGCTGTCGGCTGTCAAGGGAATTGCAGTGTCCTGGGATGCCTTCGAAAAGTTCCGACGGAAGAACTCAATGCAGTCATCAACTCCACCACCACAAGTGGCGCTGCTTATGGCGTAGTCATCGATGGAGACTTCATTGAAGGAGATCCCAATAGTCAGCTGGACCAAGGACAATTCCCACGCGTTCCACTTCTCATTGGCTGCAATACCGATGAGGGTGCCAGTTTCAGCTCGAGCGTGAACACGACAGCTGAGTTCCTGGCCTACATTGCGGCAATGGGATATGACAATGCGACCGTGCAGGACTTTGCCATCTTGTATCCCGATATACCAGAAATCGGTATTCCAGCTACCATTTCCGGGCGGCCAGACGCCAGCATCGGATTGCAGTACAAGCGGTCCAATGCCATCGTGGGCGACATGCGACAACACGCAAAGCGACGCTTCACAGCTCAAAGCTGGGCAAAAGCTGGCGTAGACGTTTACCCGTACCGCTTCAACGTGCTAGCCAATGGCGTCCCATACATCCAGGGCAGTCCGCATTTCCAGGAAGTCGCATTCGTCTTCTACAACACGGAAGGTCTGGGATACCCGCAGAATGGAAACCCGAATCCACTGGGCGGGAGTGAGCGCGAGAAATATCTGGCACTCGCGTTGCAAATGACTAGATCGTGGATCAGCTTTGTCAACTTTGGAGATCCAAACAGGCAGCTAGGATGTAAGTGGTGCAGTTATGAGTGCAGAGGGTACCAACTGACAATCTCGACAGTGAAAGCAGAGCACTGGCCAGTCTATACCCTTGAGGAGCAGAGAAACTTCGTCTTCGAGCAGAACGTGACATCGCATGTGGAGCCGGACTACTACAGAGCCGAAGGGATCCAGTACATGAACAGGCTGGCTCTGGCAAGGAAGGGCAGTAATTGTACAGGCTTCGTCGCATGCGGCGCCAGCGATCTGAATTGAGCCGAGGAGCATTCTGCTTGCAATTAGTCGGCTGCCCAGATGTATCAAATGTTGCGAACAGCCGATAAATACACACACTTGGTCGTGGTTCTCTCGTCGGGAGTCACCGTCACAGTTGAAGCTTGTGCCGTGCTGCCTTGGTCCTCTTGTGCTGTCACATAGTGGATCGCATTGCGCACTTTGCTGCCGAAAAGCAAAACAGAAACCAGGTCTGAGACTCCGTGTTTCTCTGCCCGTAAAACTCGGGTACCCTTTCGATCCTCGTATCTCCACCTGGTGCAGTGTAGTTGAGGCTCCCTGTCTCGACAAGCGAGGCAGCTGCGGAACTCAGTTCGCGAGAGAGATCGCAAAGTAAGTGTATATATTTCCCAGTTTCTGTTTTGTTGTCCGCAACTAGGCACAGTGCCCGTTCTTGCGACTTCCGTAGATTCGAGACGACTCAGGTGGATCAGAGCGTCGCCATACAATGGGTATCCAAGCATCTGTCCAGTGCGAGGCCGGTTGTTAACCCGAACAACTATATCGGTCGCGTCAATGACGGTGAAGCGCCTGCTTCTCTTTGTGATAGCGAGGGCGATGTCGAGCACGAAATCAAGAGCTCTCTTCTCGTCCGCTTGCTGGTTCAGGTCGAAGGACCACTTTTGTCCGTGGGGTAATAGGACTCCGAGCTGATATCGGTCATTATGCTGTTGTTGGAGGATAGTGAGGTTGACGGGCAACTCTTCGTATGTTCTAATTGACGATGCCTCGGCGATGGCAACGAACTCCACGGCGCTTGCGATCATACTTTTTGGAGCTCGCTGCCTGCGACTATGCTCACTGGCGCGACGCAGATCGTACGACACTATGTTGTAAACTGGTCGATGCGCGACACGACTTCCTCTCCCTATCTCCGCACAGCGTCCGCGCGTACTGCTTGGCGCCCTGCTGTAGGCGTGACGATTGGCCAGCGATCGAAGAAGAATATGCTGTTATCCAGGTCTCCTGTGTAAGCTGCGAACATGAGTCGAAGAGCTGGGCTGCTATTGCCCCTCGTGCTTGGATATGTCGATTCAAAGCACATACTGGAAGTGCAGGGGCATCCGAAAGGAGGCAACCACTCTCCCAAAGGAACATCTTCGCGTCCCGTGCGGAAGAGAACGAAGCGGACCTCCTGGACCATCTTAAAGAATTCCATGCGCACTGTCGGACAATCAACACCATCGCTGAATGGCCATGCCTGAAACGGATCTCCGAGCTGAGGGATTGTTGTATGTGGAAATTCACAACACCGAGGCACTGTCTGTTGTGCGATATCAGACAGTAGTTTGGATGTTGTATCTGGAAGCCCGTCCAGTACGAAATCAAGCTTGTCTTGTGGGTCCGACCTATGCAGGTCTTCGCGGGTTGTCATCTGCCGGTCAGACTGGCACAGCCAAGAGAACCTGGCATGCTCGGTGTTGGCAGAACCCTTCTCTTGGGAGGCGTGATCGTCGGGTCCATAGATCTTTGCTCTAGCAATGTGGCAGCACGTGCGGGTAGGAGTACACATACAGCAGGCTCCTTCTGCAGCGCGGGATCGATTATGTCGGGATTGAAGTCGTTCGTCTGCTCGTCTTCGAAGCCTCCAATGCCAGGCATGTTTTATTGAATGAATGGTGACCCAAAGGCCGTGTCGGGAGGGTGCAGAGGTCCTGTCGTGGTGCTCGCGCTCGCTTGTAGGTGTGAAGCTGAGCGAGGTGAGTCTGATACCGAAGTGGACATGAGGAAGAGCAGGCGCGAGCCCCGGCCTGGGACCGGAGTGCACCTTCCATGAGTGCGCCTGCACTAGGAAGGCGAGCGAGTTCGTGTCCGGTGGCAGGAGCGAAGGACGAACCTCGCAGGGGTCCCACAGCTTCGCACGACCATATACATTGGAATATCGATGAGCGCTGCGATTATGGGAGTCCACAGAAGTAAGTGTACGCAATTCCGACGGTATACAATGTCGTCTCTTGTTCTTTCATGGTGCGTTGTGCGCTGGTCGCTCTTGCCCTTGCCGTAATGCTTACTGAGCTCGGTCTGAGGGTATCCGATTGTCAGTAATGTGCTTGTGCGCTCTACCTCATCCACATTGTTCACATGACTTTGTCGATGGTATATTAATATCCTTTCGCGACTGAGGCGAGGTTGTCGACGCCACTGAGTATAAGTGCAAAGACTCCGCACTTCAGCCGATAGTCAACCGAATCAACAACGTCAAAGCCCTCGCGTGCTACTCGTGAATCTTCACACTATAGCCATCATCACGACCACACACGCAACAATCATGATCGACTTTGATGCCGGTCCGAACTGTGACGTCCTTGTCACCAGCACGTACAGCGACGCCCCGACTTCCTCGCCTGTTCACTCAGCCAAAATCAATGAAGCTTCCAAGGCTCTACGTGACATGATTGACAACACCATCTCGTCTGTAAGTGTTCATCCGAGAGCAGGAGACTCTTCACGTACATTCTGACTAGGAGCAGGGAGGTTTCGACAAAGTTCTCGCCTTCAACAAAGACCCGCGTATTGTTCAGGCGGTTCTGCAGTACATCCACAATCGTTCTTGCGATGACTGCCATACGTTTGGACTCGCTGGAGTGGAGGTGTTCTCTGAACGTCCCAATTTCCACCTCTTCCACTTCGAGGCCTCTAGTATTGTACTCGAACTCGGCATTTATCAGCTCCAGTGTTTTGGCTCCTTCGACTCGTGGTTCATTGACAGTCCAGATATATGTGAATATCGCGAAAAGTCAATGAATACACTCGCTCTCATTTGAAGCGAAGCGAGGCGAAACAAGCGACGAGCACGCGTCGAGATCACTCCTTCCAGACTCAGTCTTATACACCCGGGAACATCCATAGGCTGGGTGAGGAATGCGAGAAGGAAGACTAAATGTAGACGGGAGCACAGACCCGATTCTCCACAGAAACTTTGTCCCGGAGTTTCACCGAATCCGTGCGGCTGTGGAGACCATGTACGGCTTGGTAGCAGTTGTTTGGCAACTTAAGCAAGAAGGTGGGCGGGTTGCTTCTTGACCGTAAAGTTTCGATTCATCTTTGACACTCGTTCAGATCAATCATCTTGCTGCTGCCTTTCGTTCGTGTTGTCTTCTTTACACGACATTACCCTGCCTCTTGAGCACGCCGCGATACCAAAACAATCCAGCCACTCAAGGCTACCACAACACCGAGCTATGGCGATGGATCCAACGGTCACGGTGCTCATTGTCATTGTCGCTGCTGCGGCCGCCGTGGTTCTCGGATGGGCGTCGACCCGCTTCTTCATTGCTCATCCTCCGGCTCGAGATACCGAGAACGCTGGCAACGAGCCCAGCCAAGCGCAGTACATGCGAGAAGTGCGTCTGCGGAACACTGAAATGCTCGCCAGGCAATATGGCTACGGGCCACGCGATCTGGTAAGTGGTCTTGGTTGGAATTCATGCTCAGCAGACACTGAGATTCCGGCGTCAGGGTCAGATGCGAGCTACCTCTTACACGGATCAATCTGATTGAGGAAACCGTCCACGAGGATGCATGGCCTTCACTTTGCCCGTTGCAGTGCATGCTCCCTGGCTGACAGATCTTCTAGGAGCGCAGCAGGGTACTCATATCGGATGATCGCTCAGTACCTTGACCCGAGCACCGGTCTCGACATCGACGAAATAACGAGTGATACGAATATCATACCGACCGGCAGGTTTGTTCACACGTATGCCAAAAACGTGCACGCGCTGCTCCTCGGGCGGAAGGACGGAGTCATCAATGTATAGATCACCACTATAACCGCATGATGACGAGCCGACACGTGGTGGAGGCAGACCGAGCCCTTCTTCTTCAATCGTTATCAGTCGGGCCAGAACTTCGCCAACCGACTGAGCGGACCACATAGACTCTTTCGATGGCGCTCGGGATAAAAGAGACAGGGCTTTGCGGCGTACGGATGGGACACGGCATTTTCCAGCGACGAAGGCCAAGGCAGGAACAGTGCCGACCTCGAACGTGAATGTTGAGCGTTCGCTCTTGGCGAGAAAGATTTCGGATAATCGCAGGATCTCCTCGAAACTTTGCGTCCAGTTGTCAAACGCACTTTCATCGTCTATTGGACAGGCTTGCAACCATGTAATAGCGAATTGGTAGTGCATCAACAACGAAGCTGCAACCTCGTCCTCTTCAGAGTGAATACGTTTGAAAGTCTCGTGCCAGCGTTTCAGTCTTGAAAGCAATATCAGTCGTCTATCATGGATAGCTTGGTCATCACACGGGAAATGTCGATCGCCCAGTTTCATGGTAGATCTTTGTTGAGCGGTAATGTCGCCATGCTCCCACGCAAGGTCGTACAGATCTTCCGAGACCCCTCCAAGTACCGCCCGATAATCATGCTGCTGGTCTTCGCGCTGGATATTGCCATCATCTTCATTTGGTTCGTACAGATCTGCAGACCATGTGCCCATATTTGTAGTATAACCATTTTCAGGCAGTTCATAAGGCCTCGGAGGTGGCGGAGGCAAATCATCGAACTCGTAGTCATCAAGCGTGTTGTTGGCAAACGCCGGGATGCCGCCCGAAGTGCCTCGGGAGAGTGCCTCTCTACGGTGGCAATTGGCGAGTCTCAGCGTTGCATGAGTCTCGCCGAGCAGACGAAACAACATGTTGCGCGCCTCCGCGATATTGGAGAACGCTCCGGCATCGCGAGGAGATTTACCAGCCCATTCCTCCACATCATGCTCAGCGGGGTGGCCCATCAGAGCACCAGAAACAGCAAGTCGAGCAAATATTTGCCTGATGGCATCGTACAGAGAGCAACTCATGCCTTCGGGGCAGCTGGAGAACTGTCGCATGAGTGTCGCACCCGTGATGAACAAGCTGACGCCGCCAAATATGTTGTCCCTGATAATCTCAATGCAGATGAAGAGAGTGCAGGTAAGCATGGCCAGGAGCGGAGTGGCGCTGCCATCGTGCATTTTCTTTTGGAATTGAGAGATGGCTCGATTGTAGTGCTTCAGGGCTTTCACGTGCTCGCGTTCGATGGGCCGCTGCAACAATGACGGGTGCACGCCATTGGTGCTGTTGTGTGCATCCGCAGTCAAGTGGAAGCTTTTCATGAACTGGGGGTGCTCGTACAATGTCGATAGAGCCAACAATGAGTCCATGACAAGAGGCTCTTGATGAGCGATCTGGAGTACATGACCGCACCAGAAATCCTTGTCTAGGTTTTGAGCAAGTCGCGGAGCAGTATGGCTCAAGAAATAGCTGAATGTTCGCATTTCATCGTGGCTCAGATTCAAGTTGTTGGCAAGGCATCCCTGAATCAGACTTGTGCTGTCCTCGCTGCGTTGTCTTGAAGTCGTTACGGCTCCGGGGTAGCCACATTGGCGGCCTGTTGAAGTACAGTTACGGCATGGAGTCGCCTTGTCGCATCTGATATGCCTCGTCTTGCAAGTCAGACACCCGCCTCTTGATTTCTTCAAACCCAGTCGTCCTCGGCGTTTCCGGGCTTCCTGGAGATTCGCTTCCACGGCGGCTCGCCATGTCAGGTCGATGGCTGAAGACATTGCTCAAAGAACGCGCAGGGCACGTGTGAGGATTGCATGTTGTTGGGCAGGTCGGGTGTAACATGTGCGTGGACACGCATGTGGTTCCTTCGTTCCTTCCGCAGCTTTGATGGGTCGCGTCGCGTCCAAGAACAGTCGCGTGCAGAAGTCGTGGCCGACAATTCGTGCTCTTCTTTCTCTCCTGCTGACGGCGGCGACGCTGTCCATCCTGCAGCCACAATCATCTACGCGATGGGGCATCCTCTGCCTGCAGATGCAAGATCAGAGAGCTGCGGGAGTGGGCAGCATTATCGGCATCAGCCCAAGCAGGAACACCCCGGCGGAGACGTGCTGATGCTGCTCGCGCAGCAGTCCTGAAGCTCAGATGAAGCTTTCTTCAGACACTGCTGAGCTCGGCGCAAACCGGGCAGCTGATCATGAGCCAACGAAGCCATCGAAGGCCTTGTTCGTGAGCTCAAGAGCGGCGAAGCAAGAGCAGAGAAGGAGACTTCCTGCTTTCTGACTCTCACCCCCGCTGGCCAGGCGCGATTGCCAAAAGCTGGCACGCTTCTGACCACATCCGGACGATCGGAATGGCATATGCTTTCTGCACACTTGCACGGCGTCTGGCCTCAGCAAGCTCTAGCAGCCCGTCGTTAAACCATGCACGGCATCTTGACCCACACTACCGCCGTTGCTCAGCCTGTAGGCCTCGGCCTTGAGCAGCACCTCCGTGAAATAGCAGCTCTCTCCCTTCCTGCTTTTTACCTCCTTAACATTACCTCACGTATTCAACTGCTCACCCAGAGACACACACCAACAGCCTATGGAATTCGTAGCTGAGTTCTTCAGCCTTCTACTCAAGGCAATTCGTTAACCGGGTTGACCTAATCAACGTTACCCATCAATTTCAGCACCAGCGTACAACAAAGAAAAAAGCCGCATCAGACAGAAACGATCAAGAACGAGTCGAAACATTCCTCCCAACAAGCCCTAACGATGACTCAAGGATCAGTCATCAGCCCCGCCAACGGCACTGCCAATGGTGTTACCAATGGCGCCAAGAAGCCATTCGAAAAGGACTCCCGTTTGAGCACTCAGTCCGCCTATGACCTTTCCGTCAATGGTCTCGAAGACTTGGTCGCGTTCGAAGACACTCCAGCTGGACTCTGTATTGTTTCCAAGGTGGACTTGCCAGCAGGTGCTCACTTTGCCTACTTGACCAGTCACCAACCTCAACCATCGGCCACCTGGAAGACAATTCAGACTTCGGCAACAACTCATACCGATCCACAGAGTGCGTTGCTTTACATGAACCACTCTTGCGCTCCATCTCTAGAAGTGCATACCTACGCACCTGATGAGAATGGCAATTATCCTCAAGCTCCGCTGCAAGGAGAACTGAACGGGGAAATCGCTCATTTGAACAAGAGTGTTGGACTGGCCGGCGAGGTCAGAGTCGCAAGAGATCGTGCTGTGAAGAAAGGTGATAGCTTGACCTTCTTCTACCCTTCCACTGAATGGAAGTTCGATCGTTCATTCGACTGTCTGTGCGGAGCCGGCGAGGGCGTCTGCGTCGGCAAAGTGGAAGGTGCCCATGCCATTCCTGGGAAAGATCTAGGACGCTGGTTCTTCAACGACCACATCTTGGAACTGGCGAAGGAGAGAGATGCAAAGTAAGAGCATCGGTGCGTCTTGCATTTAGTACACAATTGCACGAAGCAAACGAACTCGCCATGGATTACTGTTTGATAGTCAGCCTTCAACCCTGACACACGCTCGTTACACACAAAGAATTGGCGAACTTCAACATAGCTTAGGCGATATATAAATGAATGGAAGTGCCCAAGCCGATCCATGAAGTCGCGACAGACTTCAACACTTCGCCATATCAGGAAGTCAAGTCCCGAATGCATGACCACTCATGACTCTTTCACGTGCCATCACAGTCCTGCATCGCAGTCTCTCCCCAACTCAAGCACCAGCAGCAATAGCCTTCACAACCCCACTCTCAACATCCAACCTCTTAAATCCCCCTTCAACCTTCACCACCTCCTGCAACATCACCATCCTCTTCTGATCACCCACAGGATCCTCCTGCTCCTTCTCAGCCTCCCACCCCTCCACAAACCGATTCGTATAATTCATCTCAAACCCCTCCTCCAGCACCCCCAACCTCTTCCCATACCTCGTAACCTTCTCCCAATCCCTCTCTACATTCCTCAAATCACTCGAAAAATACGCAAAACTCCTCTCAAAAATTTTCCGATTCAATTCCGTTCCCATTACAGGTTTGAAATCCACGAATTCTTTCCATGCTTGTTCGGGATTCTCAAGCACGAAGTCCGTGGCGCGTTTGACGGCTCGCATAAACGACGCCACTTTCTCCGGATGGGCAGAGATGAAATCGGAATTTCCGATATAGAGGATCGAACAGAAACAACAACAACCCAATTCAGCAAGTTCATCAATCCTCAGCATTTGAACTTCATCTTTCGAACGACCTTGCTCAACAAGCCATTCTTCCAATTCAACCATTTGGACATTTTCCAATCCAATACCCGCATCAATCTCGCCTTTAATGATGGCTTTGGAGACGTTCATGCCGCAGCGAAAAGCGGTGTAATCCGAAGGTTTCATTCCATAATGGGAGGTAAGTTCATCGATTTGGATTTTACCAAATTCTCCCACGTAGCCGATTTTTTTGTTCTTGAGGGTGTGGAAGTCCGGGGTGATGCCGGAGGATTTGAGATAGACGACGCCAGTGAAGGGTTCGTTGAGGAGGGAGCCGATGGAGAGGACGGGGAAGTTGCGGGCTTTGGCTGCGAGGGTGTGGATCATGGCTTTGAAGCCTAGGTCGACTTTGCCGGAGCCGATGATTTCGGTTACGTCCTGGATATGCGTTAATGGAATTGCTTGAGTAGAGAGGAGGAGGAGTTTCGCACGCTTGGATCGTTTGGCTCCAAGAGGGCGACTTTGATATTCTCATCCTTGAAGAAGCCTTTGGCTTGAGCGAGGTACAATGGGGCGTGGTATGGCGTAGCGTGCCTTCTATCAATTAGTCTCAACATCTCTACACCTTCGATGCCAGGGTGCCTAGAAACTACCAGTTGGTGAGGAACGTGATCTTATCAGTAGACATCTTGATCGTCGTTCACGTCGGTAGTGGTGATAATGCTGCTTTAGTCAATACACATGGCTCTCTGACGAAGCAGAGAAAGGGGGTTCAAAATAGAAGCATGTCCCTCAGACGCAGGAATTATCCTGTTCAGGTTCGTACGGTATGATCTCAGATCAAACGTCCGCCATATCACATCCGGTGAAGAATGTGACAGGCAAAGACAATTTGAACACCCGCATGCATCTTTGTGATGATGTGTAGCTGTACGGTACCTTGATCATGATTCGCAACCCATTCAGGCATTCTTGCGGCGGACGCAACTTCCATTTCGTCGATTGTCGTACCGGTTAGGCTTGTTGGCGATGTGAGTCGTAAGTAGCGAGATTCTGTGAGCTGGTGAGAAAGAGAAAGAGTATGTCCTGATGATGACTCCCTCTTTTCAATCTTACGACGTGCTGCGGCGGGGTTGGAGCTAGGCACTCGTTTCGACACACTGCAGCTCCACCAGAGGTGTTACAGTTTCTCCTAGAGCAGCTAGAACAGGGTAGCTCTGGAGCCAGCGGAGTTGTTGAGATGCATTGTGAGAAATAGCGGGACAGATGTGTCGTTGACAGGATAGGAAGTGTTAGCGATCATGAATTATATGCATGTGTATCTCGTTGCGCATCGTCACTCATAAGCATGTCTCTCATATATCCTCATCAATCAAAATTGCCGCAGAAACAAAAGACGTGGTTCGTTCAATCATCCTCCACGATGACGGGCAGACTGTCGAAAACAACCTGATTGAACTCGTAATGCACCATAAAGCCGCTCTGCAGCAGGCGTTTGAGGGCATTGAGTCGCTGTAGCTTCCACCATTTATCAATGGTCATCTTGCCTCCGCCGTGTATGGTGACTTTCAGTCTCGATCCATATTCCCGGCCATCCTGGTCGAGTGCTGTGCTGTATCGAGGCCCTCTGGTGGGCTTCTCTACTGTTGCGAGAATATCGTTGAACTCTAAATGCAACTGCTTGCGATCTTTCTTCGAGACACGCTTTGAAGAGGCCTTCGAGATCTTCTCCAAGATCTGCTCGAGGTTGTGCTGTTGTCGGTAGACTGTGTAGCGTTTGATCATCCGCGGGCCTTTGGCACCATCCTCCTCATCCGAATCTGGTTCATCATCTGACTCGGCCTCGGTGTAGCTCTTCTCGTACAAGAGCGCAATGTTGATGCCAGCGGCAATTTGCACGCCCACATCGCTGCTCTCGAGCTGATCGACGAATGTGTCCATGGCTGGCTCCGTCATTTCCTCCATATCGTCCATTTGAGTGCACAAGAAGCCCCATTCTTCGAGAGCTGCCACCACGACATCGCCGTTATCCGCCTCGTCGATGACTGCACCGTCCGTCGACGCGATATCCAGGAACAGATCCATGATCTCCTCCGTCTCTTCGAGTGTGGCTCCACCGTAGAAGGTAGCCACACTCAGCGCGTGAATAGCAGCACTCTTTGCATTCGAGTATTGGGAGTCATTAATGGTTCGCTTGAATGCATCTGCCACTGAATCGTAGATAGTCTCGGAGGGCTCAGTTATGATGATCAGTGCCAAAGCCTTGAGTGCCAACACCACCTCACGCTCGCTCTGGCCCGCTTTCACGCTCTTCAAGAGCGCGGCCACGACCTCGTCAGCGCGTGGCTGCAATTGTTGTTGCGCAAAGTGGCGGGTCAGGATCAGATTGAAGCCGCTCATGTCGTTCTCGCGGCCTTCGGTGGAGCTACGTTTGCGGTCGGTAATGGCGTTGATGCGGTCCTCCAGAACAGCGACCCAGGCATCGGAGCCGTCGTCGTACTCGAGAGGCGGGGCTACCAGCGCATCGATGCTTCGGGTGCTCCACTCAGTGTCGTCGGAAAAGGCGTCTTCGTCGTCGGAGCCTTCCCTACTGGCGATGCGCGATCCGCGCGGAGACGGCGCAGCGCTACCGCTTCTGCTGAGCGGAGGAGTGCTTTCCTTGGAGCGGGCAGCCTTAGAGACTGTCTTGCCGCTCTCCAGCGCCTGTTTCAGCATGTTTCGTTCTCGCATGCTGGCGGTATTTCTACTTGTGGATGCGGAGGTGCGTGACGAGGAGTAATAGATGCCGGGACACCTTGTCTTTCCTGGCGTGGAGTGTTAGGATGTGGTATGCGATTATAGGCGGCGGAGGAATTATTGTATCGGCGGGTGCGAGTGGTCTTCGATGGTGGTCTGCAGCAGGACAGCTTCCATATGGAAATTTGTGCGAGTGGATTGCGGCGGGCGCGTGCAGAGAGAAGTGGAGTGAGGAAGGAGGGAGGGAGCGGGTGCTGGCGTTGGCGACAATATGACTACGACCTGATTATTGTGCGAGGCGGTCAGGCGGCGCGAATATTCGACGCGTGCGCTCGCGCTCCTCTTTCAGTCCCGAGGCGTTGTCGTGCTCCACCCACATCATCCCTGCCAACTTCGCTCCCACATGCGCCTTTTCCGATGAAATCATCCGCAACGCCATTCGTCCATCCTCCTCTACCTCCTACCATCTGCTGCCTTGCTGGAAAACAGTATGGCGCAACATGAGCAGATCACCGGTCCTGTGTCAGACAGAGCAGACGCAGCAAGTGCCCCACAGAGACATGCGTGTCTTCGGGTGCATGGACGTGTTGAGTGTCCTGTATGCTCCTGGCCGCTGTCTCACGCGAAGATGAAGACGGCGGGCTTCAATACATGCATGGTAAGGGAAGTGATATATGCTCTTCTACAGTATGGCTTCTTGTGCTCTTCAGATCCCTCTCTCCTCAGATCAGAGCACAACAGTCCCAGACGTTCATCCCGAAAGCCCCACTCGGCAACCACATCCCGCTCTTCGCCATCCTCATCAGCGTGTGCCTCATCGGACTTGCAATCGCTCACTTTTGCATCAAAAAGAAGGCGCCAAAGCAGAAAGCGTCCCCAGCACTTCCCTCCCGATGCAGCGACGACCACGACCCGCATAACCCTCCCAAGCCTCCGCTCATCAAGGCACTTTCAAGTTGCCGGGTCGAGGCGACGACATATGATGCCGACGACGAGCTTGACTCTGATGATGACCTCTTTTCGCCTCTCAAATTGTCAGCGGACGAAGCGCCTTCATACAAATCTGGTGAAATAGCCAAGCTAAGTGGACTGTCCACGACTTCGGAAAACATCATCAACTCTGCCACTGAAGACTTCCGAGCTTCCCCAAATCTAATCTTCGCCGCTGCTGTTCTGGAACCTGGCGCAGTGCTATTCTCATCCTCATCCTCAGCGCCATGCCCCGCACAGATCAATGCGGCGGCTTTCTCAAACAACGCTCATCTATCGCACAGCCAGTCATCCCAGAACAGCCATGCCACTCCTCGGCTTCATGGCGCCACCTACCTTCCTCAGTGCACCGCGTCGCTACTCAAGAGTTCCACAAACCAAGGTGTGCTCTCTGTCGCCGCCCAGCACAATGAGTACAAGAATGTGTCGGTCGAAGCAGCTTTTCATTGAAACTTTGCTCCTGCCGCGCTTATCTTGGCGCTCGAAGTTCAACATCCCAGTCGGACGCGAAAAGTATCAAGCATTCATCCTGTCAGTCTTCGTACTTTGGTTGTCCACAAGAACGATGTACCTGACATCTCTCGTGGCCCCAAATTTGACAAGTACGACAGCCCACTTTCGTCTCCTATCTATTCCTTCCCCTTCCTTTGTTTGGCGAATCACGTTGTTGGTGAATGGCGGCGCTCGTCTTCGGATTCGCACTCTACAAGTGGCGACCGTCGGACGTCATCCGGTTCATCAGCGAAAGTGAGGAGCCGAAATGTACTGATGAACTCAAACCGGGCGGGGAGCAAACTCATCGCATGGGCCACAGTGTGAAGATCCAAGTTGATGAACTCCATTGGCTACTCTACTCAACAAGGTTGTGCATTGGCTCATTTTACGAAGTTTGCTCGCGGACTGCCCTACTCGCATGTGTTCTGTCTCGCAAGGGCTGGCCAGCGAGGCGTGGGATTCTGCCCTGCACCACTGCATGCAGTGTGAGCATCATGCTCGCCTCATGCTTACCCAAATCATCAAAAGCCTGGCAATAACACTAGGTTGTTTGCGGCCACGACATTGGCATCCTGTTCAAGGGATGAGCTGATACTACTGTAGCTTTCCAAGCATGATCACGACTCTCTTCTGCACATTCGTTCTGTGTGTTCATTCTGTGCTTTCATTCTGTACATTCATTCTGCACGTTCGCTCCACACGTTCGTTCCACACATCCGCCCCATACATTCGTTTTCTACTCATCATACCAGTTGCATCAACTCCTTGGACTCCGCTATTTCTGACAGATAATCCGCAAACTTCTTCGTTCCGACAGCAGCTACGCATCTCGGTGAGCCAGTCAGCATGCTGCTCACTATATTTCTGGCGTTCGCCGGCACAGCCAGTGCCAAAGTAATGGAGTCACTACGCCAAACACCTGATGGCTGGCGTCAAATTGGGGAGGCACAAAATCACGACCGAATACACTTGCGGATCGCGATGTCGCCCCCAAATCCGGGTTTGTTCGAGCAGACTTTATATTCCATTTCAGATCCAGCACATCCCAGGTATGCTCAATACCTGAAGCGTGATGAGCTTAAGGCCATGTTGAGACCGAATGAGAAGGCGACGGAAGCGGTACTGGCCTGGCTCGTCCAGGGTGGAGTTGATCACAGCGCGATCGCGCAAGATGGAGAGTGGATTAACTTTGTTTGCACCGTTGGTGTTGCGAACGACTTGCTAGATACCTCGTTCGGCGTGTTCGAAGATGTTGATGGGCAGAAGCTCCTCCGCACTCTCAACTACTCAGTGCCGGACAAAGTCTGCGAGTACGTCAAACATCAATAGTTTGACACTTTGATGAAGCATGCTGACTACCTCTAGTTATATCGACATGATACAACCTACTACTCGATTCTCGGTGATGCAACCCATGCGCAGCACAATATACCAAGCAGAGCAAGTCGGCGATGATCATCCATACACGCCTCCTGCAGACCCTAAGGACATCAAATCCGTTTGTGATGGCAAACACGTGACCCCAGACTGCCTGCGAGCACTTTACAAGATACCGGATGACCCCCAGATCGACAATGCCACAAGCGGATACATGGCTTTTGCCAATTTTCTAGAACAACACCCGCGCTTCGATGATTTGAGCAAATTCACTGAGGACTACTTCCCACGCGCCAACGGTGTCAGATTCACCTGGGACACAATCAACGGAGCACCTCCACTTGAAACTGTACAAACCTCCAACGCCAGCAGTTCCGAAGCTAACTTGGACCTACAATACATTCTCGCCACCGGCTGGCCCTTGAACATCCACTCCTACAACGTCGGCGGCCTTGGCAAACTCGTCCCAGACCTCGACCAACCCACTCAAGCAGTCAACCAAAACGAACCCTACCTCGACTGGCTCAACTACGTCCTCTCCCAAAACGACCAAGAACTCCCCCACACAATCTCCATCTCCTACGGCGAAAACGAACAAAGCATCCCAGAACCCTACCGCCGCAAAGTCTGCGACCTCTTCGGCCAACTCGGCGGCCGCGGCGTAAGCGTCCTGGTCGCCTCAGGCGACAGCGGAGTCGGAAGCGCCTGCCTCACAAACGACGGCACAAACACAACCCGTTTCATGCCTCTCTTCCCAGCTTCATGTCCCTACGTCACGGCCGTCGGCGGAACCTGGAAAATCGACCCCGAAGAAGCGATAGATTTTTCTTCTGGAGGTTTCAGCGATACATGGCCTGCGCCAGACTACCAAAAAGACGCTGTAGCGAAGTACTTGAATTTCGTAGGAAATTCCTGGCAAGGCCTCTACAACCCCTCCGGACGCGGCTATCCCGATGTCGCTGCTCAGGCATACCAGTACAAAGTCTTCGATCAAGGCAACGAAACGAACATTTCGGGCGCTTCGGCTTCGGCGCCTGCTTTCGCGGGGATTATTGCTCTGTTGAATGCGAAGAGACTCCAAGCGGGGAAGAGTACATTAGGATTTCTGAATCCTTGGATTTATGGGCAGGCGTTCCAGGCGCTGACGGATGTTGTGAAGGGTGGGAGTAGTGGTTGTACGGGGATTGATAAGGTTACGGGATTGGATACGCCATTTGTGGAGGGGGCTTCGTGGAAGGCTGTGGAGGGGTGGGATGCGGTTACAGGGTGGGGGACGCCGGATTATGAGAGGTTGTTGGAGCTCGCGATGGCGTTGTGATACGTTGATCTTGTGAAGAGAGGGTGAGGTCTTAGGATTTAGATTGCATTTGCATTGCATGAGTGAGATTCGGATATTGCGAATTATGCCCGAGATTCAACTCCACCAATAGACGATTATGCTGAGCATCACTGGGAGACTCCGTGAGAGATATGTCCAGCCAGACATGCAAATGCTCCTGGCTGACGAAGATGACGAAGCAGAGCTTCCCGAACCAGACCCACTATCCGTTGTTACCGCTGCAGCCAAAGGTGCTGTCGTGACTGAAGCCAAAGCACTCCAAACGTACTCCTCTTCGTCCCCTCGACTGGTACTCTGTGGAACCGTTTCTTTCTTCCCATCAACGACGATGTATGTTCCTCCAGATTCCAGGCTCAACGTAGTCCCATGAACTGTAATCGCAGAACCTCCTGGAATTAAAGTTCGGCCATCGACGACGTATCTGCCATCAGCATTCGCGGTGTACATCGTCGACCCAACAGTAATCGAGGCGGCTGCTCCACTGGGCCATAGATCCGTCGTTCTGCCATTGACGACGACCTGAGCACCATTGCTCGCGAGGCTCACTGTCGTTTTGCCTCCATCGAGCACAATGGGAGCACCTCCGGGTTGTAATGTCTGGCCTTCGATCACAAATCGTGAGGAGGGGTTGGCTATGAAGACCGCCGACCCGATGGTCAGCTTTGGTGCAGGCGGCATTTGTGCGGCTGCCACTTGAGTCTTTGTCTGCCCATTAATGACTAGTGCTTGCGCGTTTGGCGCGAGGCTGATCGTTGAGCCTGCAATGATGATCTGAGAGCCCGGTGCAAGCGTCTTTCCCTGGATGATGTACTCAGATTCTGAATTTGCCGTGATGACCTGTGTACCTATTGTGAAGGATGGAGGTAGATGGTGGTTCGCCAGCGCTGGCGCCGGGCTCGGAGACAGCTGAAGGGTAGAGACCTTATCGTTGACTTGAAGGATTATCGTGGAGTCTGACTTGTGCAGAGCGACAGTAGTCGCTAAAGGTCCAGAGCCTAGCGTTAGGGCAGAGCCAAGGGCAAGCGTTTGGCCACCAACAATCACAGCTGATGCTTGAGGTTGAAGAGTGACAGAGTTGAAGATGATCGGTGTCGGTGAAGGCGCAAAGGCACTTTCCTGTGGTGGTTGCTGCGGGCCAGGACCATGAAGTGAAGCATCGCCAGGGACTTGTGAAGCCGGTATTGCAGGCTCGTCAACCGCACGACTCTCAGCCAGTGTGCTGGGCCTGCTGGTGACGATGGGTATCGTGGGAGCCGGCACCACAGCCAACGTATGATGCGGCAACAGAGGCGTAGGCAGCACTTGAAATTGAGTCCCAATATCAGTCAGCGTGGTCGTCGTCGTAGCCAAGAGATACGACTGCGTGGTTCCAACAGAGATGTGTGTACGTGGGATCCCGCCACTTCTGATGCCGCAGAGATCTGCCGTGCACATAGGCGCATGCGTCACAGCAGCCGGGAAGGGGAACTGCAGCTGTTCATTCGGTATATTGTAGCGGTTGTCTCTGAAAAGGTAGGTCAGAGTATATTTGAGTCCTTGAGGATCATCAACGTCGGCGGCTGTATTCGGTGCTGGAGATACTATCGGAGTTGGAGGAGCGGCGGACACAAAATTGTACCAGCAGCATGTGGAGCCATCGCTTTTGGAAGGCGTTAGGACAGCCCATGTGACGCGGGCATCAATAGTGTTATAGGCTGTCGGATATGCCCTACGGAGATGTTAACACAAGGCTGGATGTAGGAGTGCTCTCTTACAAGGTGATTTCCCTTCCACTCAAGTCTGTCGCTGTTGCTGTGACAGTTCCATCGGAGTTGGTGTCCGTTCTCGTCCACAGCTCTACCGATTTGTTGCGGTACTCGGAGTGGAAGATAGTGGTAGTCGAAGCAGTAGAGGCTGCCGGGTCAAAGCCGACGAAAACTGTGCCAATAGTGACGAAATCGACAGCAGAGTTTATCCCGCGCCATGTGGCCAATGTCCAGACATATCTGCGGTGTGTTGCATAAGGTGCGATATATCTCGAGTCTGCCGACGATGTAGTCTTTGCGCCGTCGCTCGTAACAGTGCTCAGCGTCGTGTTGAAGTCTGAGTGTTCCGGATCAGCACCAGATCTATCTTGGATATCATTACTATTGTACTTACACTGTGAGGAGGTACATCTGCATGTGAATGTGAACAGAGCCCAGAGCAGAAGGCTTCGAGGACCCATCGTGGGCCTGACGCTGCTTGACTTGCCCTGTGAGGTGCTGATCGTGGATGATGCTGTCCCAAGAGCAGTGCGATTGATGGCGATCCTACAAGTCTAATACCTTTGTTCACGCCATTCAGGGCGAGCAAGCCAAGCAGCGCCCATGGTCACGAAGGATTGCATAGCACGTGTAGGGGCGACCGGAACTTCGCGAGCATCATGCTGTGCCTTACTTTGCGTACCGCGGTCGAGAGGAATTTGCAGCGCTGGCTGACAGGGCACGTTGGTGACTGGCCAAAGTCGATCTAACCTTGAATTCGCCACGCAGAAGCATGCAAGCTGTGAGAGACGACATTTCGCCAGTAGGAAACCGTTGCTCAGGATGAGAGAAGCTCTCGGGACAAGACTGCATAGGAGCTTGTCTTGGAAATAATCGTACCCGCGATGGGATTGGCCAAATGCCGTGGGTTGCAGCCTCAGATGGATTGTGGCGAAGCGTTTCAGCTGAAAGCCACAAAGGAAATACGCCATTTGCGGACTAGCGTAGTTGTCAGCTCTACACATCTTAGAGTTCATCGAGGACGATATTCAGGCCGAGGGGCATGGTACAGGGCCATGCATCCTTCTTCGCGAACTTCACCTCTTTCAAAGCCTAGTCGCATTCGGGAGTCTCCGATGTGAAGTTCAATCATTACAAGTCTGTCGTCCACGCTCGATCGCAAAAGCCAACTTGCTCGAACAACCAACAAACGTTCGACATCATGGTGATCTGCAGAGTCGCAACAATAATTTGTGTCTCCATCATCGCAGTACTCGGCAAGGCTGTGCCAGAGCCGTTAAGCAT
This sequence comes from Cercospora nicotianae, assembly GCA_029490675.1. Lineage (NCBI taxonomy): Eukaryota > Fungi > Ascomycota > Dothideomycetes > Mycosphaerellales > Mycosphaerellaceae > Cercospora > Cercospora nicotianae. The sequence continues at coordinate 2,305,750 of JANQAT010000007.1, read as the reverse complement.
CAGCCCCAGCTTTTCCTGGGACGACGCAGATGGTCGATGGTCAAGTTTCAACATCCAAGTCGGCACTCCACCTCAGCTTCTCCGCGTCCTACCGAGCACATCAGCCAATGCAGGAAGCGCACCTTGGGTCATCGTAGAACCGGGCTGCAGCAAAGTCAATCCTTCGCTCGAGAAACGCGAAGATCTCAGGGGAGGCCTTTTCGAAAGCAACAAGTCTTCTTCGTGGTCCACAGAAGGACTAGAGAATGGTGTCGACGGAGTAATTTACAACTTACCTGCGGATGAGGAACTTCAGATTGGACGAAATGGCAATGGCTCGTATGGTTATGATACCGTCAGTCTCGGTATACCTGGATCTGGCCTACCGGTCTTGCAGCATCAGCTCGTTGCTGGCGTCTGGGACGACAAATACTTCGTGGGTCAACTGGGATTGAGCCCGCTTCCGACGAACTTCTCCAACCTGCAAGATCCCCAATTGAGTGTGCTGGGCGCACTGGTCAATCAGTCGCTGGTTCCATCGTCTTCGTGAGTCTTTCAGATCTGTAATATTCGGCAGGTGCTGACAGGTGTGAATGCAGATGGGCCTACACAGCCGGCGCGTACTATCGTGACGTGTTCGGAAGCCTCATCTTTGGCGGCTACGATGAAACCCGCTTTCAGACAAACAACCAGACTTTCGCCTTCGATTCCATGGTATCGCGCGACCTGACTGTCAGCTTGAGATCGATCACATACGACACCGCTGGTGCGTCACCGCTGCTGACGAGTAGTGTCGACATCTTCATCGATTCTCTGGTGACGGAAATTTGGTTACCAGTCGAAACCTGCAATGCGTTCCAGCAGCAGTTTGATTTGACTTGGAATCCTCAAGGCCAGCTGTACCTGATCGACGAAGTCGCGCATGCTGCCCTCGTAGCTCAAAATCCAAGCTTCACATTTACAATGGGCCAGTCAGGTGTGTTCAACACCTCTGACCATTGGATAATCGGACTGACTGTGGCCAGGAAGCGACTCGGGTGCCACCGTTGATATCGTCCTCCCATATGCAGCATTCGATCAGGTGCTCTCAGAGCCAATTGTCAGCAATACTACGCGATGGTTTCCGATCAAGCAAGCGCAAAATGCAAGTCAGCTGTTTCTTGGGCGAACCTTCTTGCAGGAAGCATATGTTATTGCTGATTATGATCGTCGGACCTTTTCCGTCTCCCAGGCATTGTTCCCGGACTCATCGGTAAAGCAGCGCCTGACAGCGATACACCGTCCGCCATCAGAAGGCGACGCTGGCACCCACATCACCACAGCGAAACTTGCAGGGCTTATCGCGTTAGCAGTCGTTGTATCAGTCCTTTGTGTCGTCGCATTGCTCTGGTGCCTCAGAAGATCTCGAACGATAAGTCGTGAAAATGAGGGTGGATCCACCAATGCGAAGGAGCCGAGCTCATCGTCGGCCTCACATTGTGAGGTTGACGCAAGCGAGTACCAGATATACGAGGTCGATTCCAGACAGCGGATGCCGGAATTGCAGAATGGAGAGGATTTCTGTCGGCATGAGTTGGAAACCAGAGAAGTCGCACAGGAGCTCCACGGTAGTTCGGCTAGATTCAGTTGGCAGTAAGAATCACCAGTTGCGCTCAGCCGTCAGTCAGTCGGACAACCGCATCGGAGCTTTGCACCTTGCACAGCGAGGTGGTTGCATGTTGTCGGAGGCAAACCGCAGCCAGAGAGTCGGAGTCAAGTGGCGTCTGACTTCATCTGGCGCGGTGGACGTCCATGCAGTTGTTAAGCGATAGCTTTGGGCTGACAGCACACAGCACTTCCATTGGCGTGACTGTGGATGACACTTGGCCGTGGATGCGAAACTGAGTTGTCGATGGAGGTAGCAAAAGGAAGGGAAGTGACACATCGAAGGTCTCGAATGCACAGGCTTGGCATTCGGCCTCGTTTCGAGGTTCTGTTTCCTGCTGTCACCATCTTGCACCGGCAACCGACATCATTCTTATCAACAACATTCATCATGAAAACAGCACAGTCGTGAGAGCGGGCAGCTTCTCACAAGACTCCGCCAGATGGGAGTAGATTTCAAGGTGGAGGCCAAGCCACCAGAACAGGACGGCACCACGTCGACACTCCTTCTTTCCCTCTGGACCTTGTCAACATTGCTATGGAGTATCTTCACCGAGCCTTACAAGACCATCGCAGTCCGGACACTGCTTTTCCAGCCTCTTTGGATATTTCGCATATGGAAAAGTGACTTGACTTGGAGGCAAGACCTCGGACTGTTTCTTGCCCTACACAACATCTATGGACTTTGGTGGACACGGTCATGGACTCTGCCCAGCATTCAAGGACTGATAAGGATCGACTGGAACAATCGGGAAACGCAGATCTATTTCGGGATTTTCGCACTTCTGGCCATTTGTGGTGCTGCTGCTGGATCTATTGTATTCCGTGAGCAGCAGCTGCAATCCAGGCCGTCAAGTCATTCCGTGCGGAGTCAGCGGATCGACGAAGCTCTTCTGCCACCATCGATAATACCAAGTCGCACGACCCATTCTCGGATGTTTCCCAAAAAGCATTCCTTCTCATACAGCTATCTGTTTGTTGGAGTTCCTGTTGGATTCACAGGCCGGATTGGCTCGGTCTTATCCGTTGACAGTGCGAAAGCCGGGTGGTTTGATGTCCGTGCTGCGGACTACCTGCATCGGAGTGGCGGAGACCACCATACACTGTCCGAGAAGTTGCGTCGATTTCTGCATACCAAAGGTGTGACAAGCAGAGACTACGCATTTGCCTACCTGATTACCGCACCACGATTGCTGTCTTACTCATTCAATCCTGCTTCGTTCTACTACATCTATGACTCTTATGCCAGTCTGAAGTATATGGTAATCGAGGTCAACAACACATTTGATGAAAGACGCTTGTACCTGTTGAGGTCAGACGATTCTGCTAAGACGGAGGGCGATGATGCAGAGAAGCGCACGACGAAGCTTTTCACAGACTCGTGGGAGAAGGACTTTCACGTCTCGCCGTTCAACAGTCGCAAGGGATCTTACTCACTGCGCGCCATCGACCCTCTTGCAGCGTACGAAGAGACTGGCCATATCAAGATTGATAACACCATTGTGCTAAGATCCTCAAAAGAACACGCAAAGATTGTGGCACGTGTATTCTCGGAGGGCAACCCTGAGGACCCAGAAAAGATCACTTCTTGGCAACTTACCAAGTTCATCGCGGTGTGGTGGTGGGTAGGTCTTGCCACATTTCCGCGCATCGTGTGGGAGGCAGCAAAGCTCTTCTTCCGTCGGAAGCTCCACGTGTGGTTCAGACCAGAGGTCGTTGGTACTACGAGTATCGGTCGAGCATACACTGCCGAAGAGAAAGTCCTTGAGCAGATGTTCCGAGACTTCCTGACACAAAGCGTCGAACACGCCGAGCGACCGCTACGAGTCATCTACGAGCCCGCACATTATCATGATGAAGAAATTGTGCTATATTCAACAAACTTCACGTACAAAGAAGATCACGACAGTACGCTGACTCTGAAAGTCATCTCACCGGCTTTTTACAGCCGTTTCCTACATTATGCCCATGCCAAAGAGGCTTTTGATCGGGAATGTCTATTCACAGACGAGAAGAATCGAACGGTGACTATAGATGGGGCACCGGCTTTACCTGACCTACTTCATGCCATGAAACACGCGTCAGCATTCACAACCGAAGACACGCCTCGCATTGGCTTCCTCGAGAACATGCGATGGAAACTTCTCCGCCGCCTCCGCTGTCCAGCACCTGCAGCTGCCTACCAGGAAAGTCAACGCAAGTCGTCCGACGAAGAATACACAATCTCGGACATTCGATCTTTCCACTTCTCTGAGATGGATCAGTATGTGCGTCAATCAACCCACACAGCACAATACAGACGAATTGTCCTCAAAATCTTCTTAGCAGAAAGATTTGCATTGGGTATACCAGGGCTTATAGCACTATGGGATATCACATTCCGAAGCTTTTTGATTCTGACATCGATGTGGTATTGCGACAATACAGCAGTCTGGGATATCTTACGAGCCCGACCCTTTCATCGCGAGGATTTCTGGATCAGCGGTTTTGCGCTCCTGCTTGCGAATAGCATACATTTCTGGAGTCTGATCAAAGGGTGACGAAGCACCAGCTTACTACACAGAAGCTTCTTTGCCGCATTGCTGGCTGCGCTGTACATAGACGTAGAGGGAACACCTTGGATCCTGAACTGGCAACAGTCTTTAGCCGCCAAGACACTGCCCTCCATCTTCTGCAGTTCACAGATCCTTCACCCCATGCTTCACATCCTTCGCAACCTCACTTTGCACTCGACTTCCTGCGCCTCTTCACGGCCTCTTTCGCGTTTGGCCCCGCCGCTTCTCTCTCCAGCTTCTGTCCTCTCGTCATGCGGCGTGGACTCATACCGCCCGTGACCCCCTTCCGCGAATTCGTGTCAAGGATGTCTTTCAGTTCGTGCGCTCCCATGGTTCTTCTGGTACGAGCGGCTGATTTCTTGTGATCTTTGGCAGCATCGCGCGCAGTAGGCTTGTTGTCCTGTGCGCTCTCCCCTTCTGGGCGCGCCCGCATTGAGCTTTTCTTGGGAAGTGCTTCACTGGCTTCCTGTTTCGAGATTGGGACTGAAGCCGCTGGACCAGTCTGGACATCGGCCGGTTCGTCGTTCATGGTGGCGACGGACTTGTCGCGGCGATTCTGCTGTGCAAGAGGCATGGCAACCAGCAAAGATTTGCGACGAGCGCCATCTTCCGTCACTTCGTGTTGAGTAGCTTCCGGACTGCAGACCTTTGGCTCTTGCACGGATGGCGAGGTCTCTGATTCTGACCGGTCTTCTGCCATTTCCGCATCTGCCGCAGTTGATGTAGCACCAGAAATTAACCCATCCATCTTTGGAAAGCGAGGGGCGGTATGGAGGACGCATCTGGGCTCCCAGTGAGGATTCCGGGCGTTTCTTCAGCCCCAGCCCCTTTCAACTTCTTTGCTGGTCGACGAGTCGCTAATGGTGATGTCGATGCATCGCGCTTCGTGTTGGCACCGGCCTTGTCTCGCGCGAGAGAGAATGGCACGGCACCCGGCGTACTGATTGGCGAGTCTTGCTGCGTCTCTTCATCGCGCATCTCCGCTTGAAGTTCGCTCCGGTTGCTGCTGGAAGGTGGAATCGGGCTGTGGCTTGCACCAGGAGTGTTCTTCACTGACGTGCAGAGGTCCATCGGTATGGTGGGCGAAGGAGCTTCAGGAGTCTGACCAGTGAACGCCATCGCGGCGTTTTTTGCGACAGTCGCTGTGAGACTGTTGTCATTGTTGCAACCTGGAGATCCGTTGTGGTACTCATCTTTGTCGGTGTTCGAGTTCTCTAGGGCTGGCTCGAAACTATCGGTGGATTCGATGCCTTCCATAGCTTCAAGGTCCTGTAGTAAAGTGCTGAATTCATCGTCTGCGTCCGTGTGCAGCACCTCTTCGCCTTCTTCAAGCACATGAGCTGCACTTGTGTGTTTGCGTTCGGTCTCTGGCTCTGGAGTACGATAAAACCGATCGATTTCTGCGAGTCCATCCTTGTAGGTTAGTGGCGAGAATGCCAGGTCCGCGAACTGTTCGCGCTCCATTTGTGGTTGTTGCTGTCCATGTCAGTGAACGCGCGTGTCTAAATGCGTTGTCGCCTATGGTGGAAGGGCAGCAAAACAAACCGCCCTTCACCTGCAACGGCTGCATTAGCGCCTCCAGCAGTTGCGCACGTGAAGTGCAGCTCGCTAAACGGCTGGGCATCTCATCGGTCTTCACGGTCTGGCGATTGCAGAACGCGAAGTGGTGCATTGTGCGAGATGTGGTACTTCGGACTTTGTCATTGAGCTGCTTCTGTTGGAGGTCTATGTCATCGAAGTCTTGCAGAAAGTGCAGTCTGCTTGACACTCAAGACGGAGGCCGTGAATTTTGTCGCCGCCCGGCTCGACCTGATCACAGCCAGATCTGATCACAGCCAAGTAAGCTGGCAGGTCAACAGCACTCCGCTTGGATCTCATCCCAGTACCATCTTGCGTATCATTCGAAGTTCGTGTTCGCTGTACTCGTTGACCTTGTGATGTCCGCTAAGTCGTGCTATCGACTCCAATATTTCCAATGCTGCTCTTGCAACTCCGAAGCTCCTTCAAAACGGAATGGCGTGGCATATCGCTTGAGATGTATCTGCTGGCGCTCCTAGCATTCCTGAAAACGTCAGTCATGCCTGCGGTGTTTCCTGCCCTCAACTTTCACCCACGTTTGCCCATGTCTGTGGCACAACAGCAGCACAAGATGGCAGCTGGCCAGCACACGATCTGTCAGAGCCTCCATCAGCCATTGTTTTCACAGATACCACGTCCTAAGCTCTTACTGCCATGCACACTCCAATGATGAATCCTAGTGTTGGTCCCACCACTCTGGTCGATCGAGGTCAGCGGCGTGTGTCGTAAGAGAGGCTGGCGCATGCGTACTTGACCTTGCACGGGTTCTGATCTGTACCACACTGTACACAGATAGGTAGTGGTATGAAGCCGCAGTCCATTTCTCCCGTTTAAAGGATGCTAAGCTGATCGTGGTAAACTCAGTAGGATCGGAAACTGGTGGTAGGAAGGTGAACTAAGCTTTCGTGATTACAGTGCTTGCCTGTGTCGTTGCGACAGAGACCAGAAGCAAGAGAAGAGCGAGACTTGCCAGTGTCTGACGCGGTGCCCAGGTCTCGTGAGACAGCGCAAGCTGGTACATCTGCGATCGCAGCAAGGTTGCAGACCAAAAACGTGCAGCAGTCGCGTCCAATCGAGAGAAGTGATGTCAGCAGCGGGCCTCAGCTCCGATCCTGGTGTGCCATTTCAAATCCTGCCCCTGCCCGATGACAGACATCACTTCGTTCTTCGCGGAAGGCCTACAGAGTCGAGCAAGGCTCTACCAGACGAGCATCATGAAGACGGAAGCATGTCATCGCCGCAAAGTGCCCTGACCACCCGCGCCCGACCGCAGAAGATCCAGCGTGGACACCAAGTATGCTCGATGCCTCAAACTTCACGGCCGTAGCACAGTGCACAGAATAGGTGCGAAAAAGTCCACGTGGGGAGCCGGCAAAAGCTTGAAGAAGCAAAGCAACTTCAGCCAAAAGAGATGAGAGTTTTATCTCTCCCGCGTCAAGTAAATGGTAAAGGAAGAGATGGCAGCACGCCGACAGCGACAGCATATTGCTGATGACTATTCACCCTCGGCCACAGAAATGGATTGCTCAGCATGCCGTTGAGGATGCACGCACAAGCATTTAAGACTGTGCCAGGTGCTCCAATCGCCATATTCCAAGACCGGCGCGCATCTCCCGACCACATTAGTGATGAGTGATCAGGAAATCCGCACATTTCAGCCAAGTCCGAGCTCGAAGCGAACGCGAAATATGCCCGTGATGTCAGCCCTGTCAGTGAAGAAGTAATAGAAGTGAGATGCTGAGAACATTTCAACAATGAGTCCATCATTTCGTCGACAGCCTAACCACATCAGTCTACGATGAAGACTTGGTATAGCCATCATGTTTCCACATCTGGGGTCGAAGGGGCACTACGCTATCAATGCACTAGCGCCATGCAGCCGCCCTCGGCACCAACGTCGCGTGGCGCACAGCTCCACCGCAATCGCGGCTCCGTGTTCTGGTACATATTCGTACGTAGGGCGCTGGAAGTGAATGATCACGCAATGCTCAGTTCACTGGTCCGCGCGACAGTCGCACATAAGTGAGCATAGAAGCCACTGACTACGTTGACGAGACAAATCTTGCCGTGCAACGACAACAACAGTACAAAATGACGAGCACAGCCTACAAGTCGCACGAGTATACGGAGAAGCCTGCTCCGCCGGAATCAGATATCGAATCAGCTCTGGAAGCGCACGAAATGGGCAGCACGGAGGATGGCACAGAGGGCGCCGAGCTCGACGCTCGCGAGAAATCGAAGCCTGCCGACGCCGAACGTCCACCGCTTACACGAGTTGTCACTGCGCAAGACTGGTCAGGGCCTGATGACCCCGAAAATCCTCTCAATGTAAGCAGTGTGATCAGAAGCCGTCGTTATTGCCTCGACAAAGGCGCTTCCAATTGTGCTTGACCCGCCATGTGGTCTTGCAATCGCTTCATCTCGCACCTTCTTTGCTTCGCAACAATTCTGACATGGTGTTTAGTGGAGTCTGCTCAAGAAAGCCTGTCATTTCTGGCCTGTCGCTTTTCTGGGGTTTGCAGTGACAGCAGCCTCATCTATTATCACCCCCGCGAATCGAGACCTACAGATCTATTTCGGAGTTTCGAGGACGGTTGCCATTCTACCACTTACGCTGTATGTCATTGGACTTGGACTCGGACCTACCATTGCTGCACCCGTTTCGGAGATGTATGGGCGATCGATCGTTTACAAGGTCACTCTTCCGGTATGCATACTCTTCCTTGTCGGCTCAGGGCTCTCAAAGTCCTTTGTCAGTCTCTGTGTGACTCGAATCCTGGCTGGTATTGCTGGAGGCCCGGTGCTAGCGGTCGGCGCGGGCACCAATGCCGACACGTTTCTACCAAAAGATCGCGCATTCTCTTCATCGTTGTTTATCATGATGCCCTTCCTGGGTCCTGGGCGTAAGTCACTTCTGTCGTGTTACAGATACAGCCAACACTCGGAAAAGGCGCTAACTTCTCGCTAGTGGGACCCATTATTGGTGGTTTCGCTGCGCAGTATCGAGGCTGGCAGTGGACAATCTGGTGCACGATCATTATTCTCGGCGTCGCCTATCTCACCTGCCTGCCAATGCACGAAACTTACAAGAAGACGATACTGCAGAAACGCGCCAAGAAACTGGGACTGAAACCTCCACCAGGACCTAATGTGTTCAGCATTGGATACGTCAAAACGCTTCTGATGATGACGATTGGGCGACCCGTCACGATGATCTTTACAGAATCGATCGTGTTCCTTTTCGGCGTTTACAACTCTTTCGCGTTCGCCATCCTTTTCTCGTTCTTCGCTGCATTCCCATACACATTCACCACGGTCTACAACTTCAATACATGGCAGAACGGCTTGGTATTTGGGTCAGTGGGCGTCGGTGTGATTGCTGGCGTCGCTGTCAGTATCACTTGTGACAGAATGATCTACTTGAAGAAGCACAAAGTAGCAGCGGCTCAAGGCAGAGCCATGTTACCGCCAGAGGAGCGTTTGTACTCAGGCATGATTGGCGCATTCGCATTGCCAATTGGGTAAGATCAGTCTCCAGAACTCCTCTTCGATAGTCTTCCACTAACACGAAACGCAGACTCTTCTGGTTCGCCTGGACCGCTCGCAGTGACGTCCACTGGATCGTGCCAATACTTTCCGGGATACCTTTTGCACTCGGAAACATGGCTTTGTTCTTGTCATCGGTCTTGTATCTGATGGATGTCTACGGTCCGATGAACGGCGCAAGCGCAATGGCAGCCAATGGTCTCATGAGATACACGACAGGGGCGGTCTTCCCACTTTTTGCAGTCCAGTATGTCCTCTAATATCCCATGTCAGAGTAACATGAGCTAACAGTCAGCAGGATGTATGAACGTCTGGGAATTGACTGGGCAACATCACTGCTGGGCTTCATTTGCGTTGTCATGTTGCCCATCCCATTCGTCTTCTACAAATATGGTCCACAGATCAGGAAACGAAGTCGCTACAACACAGCATGATGCTCTTGATGAGGTTTGGCCACAATTGATACACAACGCGCCTTACAGAACGAGCAACTCGATGGACTTGCCCGCATCGGTTGCAAACCTATCACATCAAGCGAAAGAGAAAAGGATGACAAGTGTCAGACGAGAAGTCAAACCGAACAGACACGGCTCGCCATTGGTATTATCGTTCTTTATGGTTCCCCGTCATGTCAGAGGATCCGCGATTCATGGCAACTTGCTCTTTCGGATTCGCTCTTCAGTGCTGCATGGACCAGGGTACCTCGACAAAGTACAGAGCCTGGACTCGCGTCTGCGATGAGCTCTGGTGATCGGAGAAAATTCGCGCCTGATCTGTCGAGCACATTGCTTGCGCCTCTCAAAGGCTATCAACCGGAGTTTTCGTGGCATAATACGAAACTGCGCCATCTCAGTCGCAAAAAATGGAACTTCCCAGCTTGCTGCATCGATCGAAGCTTTGATAACTTTGTCCAAGGTACTGCAAGAGGCACCGCCACATCATTATCACACTTTCCACTGAGTGGACCACGATACATAGATACCAGTGGCAAACCACTGCAGCTCCAGTTCAGAAGTTTCCCCCGTACGGCGCCTATAAGGCTCTTCGCAGATTCTCATCGGATCGATACAAATGATGCGCATACTTTGGGCGTGGAGATCCCTGCGAGCATGCTGGAGCTGCTTCACACTCGGGACACAGGGCAATGTCGCAGTAATTGGTGATTTCGAAGTGGACAGCTCCCTGCTGAACTGCGGACCTCATCGCAGACAGGGCGTCTGCGGCTCTGGCATTGGGCTTTGCGCGCACGGCGATCATTCGGTCTTTCAGATCGAAATCAAAGCTGGTTCGACTTGGCCATGTGACCTGTGGCGAGTCTAGACAGAAGCTATTTCGAGCATAGAAATGAATGGTCGCTCGTGCGTTTTGTTCTAGACTCTTTCCAGCAGACAAACACACAGCTCGCATTCTAGCAGTCTTGTCTTCACGATCGTCTCTCAACTACCATAACTCCAGCGCCGCCCCATTAATGGCAAAATACTTCCCAAACCCGACCCCTTCTTTCCTCGAACCTGTCACCGTTTCACAGTACGACTCGCCACCAAATCCAAACTTCCAACCAACACAGGAATTCACCTCACACAGTGGAACCGCGAACGTGCACCATAGCATCCGTCTCATAAGCTCAGCGGACCCTTCCCCATCCTCAAGTTGGCCAGAAAGCTAATAACCATAAACTCACCCAAGAAAGAGGATCTGCCGTTCCTGTCATATGGTTTCTTGAGTCGGCGCCGCAAGTAGCTTTTTTCTGCCCTGAGTGAGGATCGTCGGTCCCTGTCTGTAGTCGATGGTCGATGCAAAGATATCTAAAGTGTCTGGGTGACGCCACTTTTTCGTCGGAAGTGTTTGCTCCAGTTCCTCCCTCGTTTTGGGGATCGGATCGGAGGAGGGTCCTTCTTTTTTTCTTGTTGTTGGTTGCTCCACGCCGTTTGTGACGTCTTGTCTTTTCTTTACTGTGGGGGATCGGTCGCTGCCTCTTTCGGTCCCTTCTTCCTTTGATCCCACGGTATTGGCTGCTTGCTCATGTCAATGTGCCGCTGCTTACCTCATTCGAAAACGGCTGAACCTCCTGGATAATACTACTTCACGACTCTGCTCACGGCACAAGACCAACATGATTGTGCCAAAGGAAGTGCAAGAAGGACTGCAACGCCTGACAGCGAAAGTTGTCGTCAAACCAATACCCGCCGTACAGAACACGAGATCATTCCCAGGACCCAGAGCAGGACTTGTGGCTGTCGGTAAGATAGCGAGTACCCTCCCGCACAAATGGAGACGGCACTGACGTTGGTCGGCAGGCGTTCTATTCACATTAGTCGGCATATTCGCAATCACATGTCGAGTCCTGACTCTTGTGCAACGACGACGAAAGATCGGTTACGATGACTACGCGATGTTCGCCGCCTTCGCATGTGCTACCGGATTCACAATAGCAGTCTTCGTGTCAGTGCGATGGGGCGTCGGATTAGAACTTGGCGACGTTCCGGTCAATTGGGCAACGAAGGCCATTCAGGTATGATACGGCTCCATGTCGTCGCCATCCTGGCTAAGCTGATGCGTCTCGTAGGCCATATACACCGATGAGATCTTCTACTACATGACAATATTCTGCATCAAGCTGTCGTTGATGTTCTTGTACCTGAGGCTCGCTGCCGAGCTGCGAGGGTGGTTCTTCTACGCCAGCGTGGGACTTCTGGTGCTCCTAATATTGCACTTCATCACGACGATCGCTGTCGTTGCGACGCAGTGTGTACCGATCCACAAGTACTGGAGGCCGGACACTCCCGGCACATGTATTGATATCACGGCCTTCTTTTACTGTAAGTTAACTTGGTGCATCTGTGTGAATACTGTACCTGACGGTCTGCAGCTACGAGTATCTTTACCATAATAACGGACTTGATCATGATCATGCTACCGATTCCGATAATTTGGCGCATTCCACGAGATAGGCGTCAGAAGATAGCCATCTTGTCCGCGTTTCTTGTGGCCGGAGGCGGAACTCTAGCAAGCTGTATCCGACTTTACTCGATCAAAATCTTCACCCAATCTCGACAGCCCATGCGGGATGCTGCCGTCATCAGCCTGTGGTCGTTCGTGGAGATCAATCTGGGCATCCTCTGTGCTTCCTCTGCAGTAATCAAGCCAATCTTCTCGAAGACTCGTGCCCCTTCGCTCGAGAAGGAAGGTGCCAGACGATTACGATCTGCTGCTGGCAATCGTGGCACAATAGGCACTCCCAGACACAAACCTCGAACGACCATATCCCGCGACCTCAAAGACTTTGGTCGATGGTCACAGTCACAGGCTAGCACTGCAGTGACCTCGCCTGTTGGAGCTGTTTCGAAGAAAGACAGCGAAGAAGGAATGGAGCTTGTCGGGAAATGCGAAGAGAGCCCTGAACGACACAGTGTACGTCTTCCCGAGCCTCCGTCGCTCCATCAGAAGACACCTCGGGGCCGACGATCTCAACTTATGCTGGATGCTGTGGGCCACCAACCGAATCCTCGAAGCATGCACGCCATGATGTCGCCTGAGCCATCGAATGATCCAGTGTTGCTGAGAATGCACGAAGAGCAGGCGCGGCTCCGGCAGGCGTTTCCTCAGTACTTTCCCCAGGCCTCTAGCCGTGCTGGTATGAAGCAGGGACAGCCAATTGCGGGCTGGTAACGGCTGCTGTTGACGGCCGAAATCCAGATCAAGAGATGTTCGCCTCGCGGCAATTGGTAATTCAGATGTGGAGCGGATGAGTGATGCGAATTTTTACGATGTGTGCAAATCAGCGACAGTAGCAAAAGTCAAATAGTACAGTATGCCAGTGCCCTAATATCGATCATTTCATTCTACTTCGTGCATTCGGGTTCAGTTGACTGTTCGAGGAATCGTGTCGCAGCGAGTAGAAGATGTAGCGGTCGAGCTGCAAGATCAGTGGCACAGAATTGCTTGATAAATTGGGGATCGATATCTCCTCCATTTGAGCTGCTTGAAAACTTGTTGCGATGCGTACGCAGGAGTAGCAGTGGGGAGAATCGACAAAGTTGGAGAAGTTGACAGAGTCTGGAGAAATTGACAGAGTCTGGAAAAGTTGACAGAGTCTGGAAAAGTTGACAGAGTTCTCGTTTGAGAGGCCATGTACTAGTGGCGGCCCATCCCGAGCGAATTGGAACGTCATTTGGTCGACGACATCGTTGAGATCACTTGATCTGCTATTGCAGAATACAGAACACCTTCAAAACCGACGAGATCCCTCAGTAATGCGATTGCGGGTCATTTCGAATCGAAAGCAATCGTAAACAGCAATTGCAGGTCTCAGTAGCTCGCTTGAAAACACTTTCAAATGGCTCAAATTCAGACACACCAAATAAGAGATCATGCCAACACGAAGAAAACAGACGCATAGACAGCGTTGACCATGAAAGTGATCGAATCGAGTCGAAAGACCGTTAGCTGAGACGTTGTCCGGGCTGTGCTTCTCATTCGCGATTCTTGGCAAGCTGCAACCAAAATTCGAAAAAATTGGAATCACACCACTCAGGCCTCAACCACATCGCACATACAAGTCCAGCAATGATAAAGCAGACGAATATACACACTGTTTCATGAGATTGCCGGCTCGTTGAGTAGAGGGAGGGGTTCCGCCTCCAGGACCAAAAATTCGCGATTTTCGTCTCAGCCCGTTCCCCAGCTACTCCAGTACCATTCCTCTGCCAAAAAGAACATTATAACCTTTCAATTAAAGCAAAAGAGATGTCGCTTCTGTGGATCGAACACAGTACCTCCAGATACCGCACAGAATGCTTAGGACAGAAGTGAACTTCAGTCTGGCGCTCTCCCAAGTGAGCTAAAGCGACCGATTTGATTGGCTATCTCAATCTAACGCACAATATGTATGCCATAGTCTTGGCCCCCACAGTAACTGAGTTGTGTAGCCAACTGCTACAAACATTCGACGGTCGTTCTGCTTATGGTGTTATGGTTTTGCATGAAGTGAATGAGAATCTCGGCGGCTTGGCACCGTCAACGATACCTCCAATGCTCACAATAGCAGACCCATTAAACATTGGTAAACAAAGTTCACGGATGTAGTTTGATGCTGATTCGGATGGCATATGACCTGCAAAGACCATTCTTGAATCGTGACTGTCAAGGTCGGAATTTGTGCCCTGATCTCATGCATCGAGGTATTCTGGCTGCCCCGACTGCCATAACAACTTTTGACACCACTCTGCGTCCATCGACACTGAACAACGCTTTCCACTGCAGTCTTAAGCCCGTGATTGCCTCGATTTACCATGATGTAAGCGTGCAACTGGAGGGATCGTTGATCAATCGGAGCACAGGATAGACCGAAATTGTCAGAAAGTGTACAACGCTATTCTATTCTGCGAACACCAACGATATTGGACAATCTGTCCTCAATCCTCATCAACATCTCCTCCGTCCTCGCAGTCGCGCCTCCATACTGATGAACAAGCATGCTCAAGCCGCCAACCTGCCGAGCTATGCGCCTGATTTGTACCCTGCTGAGAGTTGCGAACAAGTCCTGAGCTTGTGACTTCTTCTTCAGCCATGCGAACCTGCATGCGAAGCCGAATTTGCGATATTGTGTCCTCTGCGCCCAGTACGTTTCAGCATCATCGTCTTCTTCCTCCTGCTGCTGAGCTCTTCGCCTTCCTCTGCTGCCTGTTCTAGACCTTGCTCTGTCGACTTTTTCGGTGGTAGGTGAGGCATATGCCGAATGCTCGTAGTAAGGACTTATTGAGCTGTTTTTCCGTCGCCTCCGCTGCCGTTCGTGCTTGTCGAAATTCGCGATCCCATCGCTGCCAGGTTCGAGGAAAGGTTGCTCGATGTCCTGAAATTGGCGCATCAGATACTTGACAGTATCGCCCATAGTCTTCAGAGTCGCATCGTCCAGCTCCATTCCGAGTATAGTATCCCCGCCATTCTGCCTCACTTGCTTGTGATACTTTTTGCATTGCTTTCGCATGATCCGGATGCTAGCTCTTTCCTCGAGAAGTTCTGTTCGTATGTTCGTCAAGTATGCATGGACTTCGTGAGGCGCCTGCCCCATAGTCTCGAAGTTGGTCCATAGCACTTTCAACCATGTTGTCAAGGTGAACACGAAAGACACGATCCCAATGATTCCGGATATCAGAGCGAACGGCGCATATCGTGTCGTGGAGAGGATGATGCCCATGCTCTCAGCATCTTGAAGGAATGATGCACAAAGCCCCAGTAGTGATCAAGTCATACTGTCTCCACACATGCCCTCCAGTATAGAAGCCCGTGTGACGATCTTGTTCGTTTGTTTACATTGCTGTGCTAGTTCACGGAGGCAGCACCGTCCACTCGCTACTTCCAGCTGGCAATTAGGTGGGACTTCCACTGCAGCCGCTCTGCCAAATTTCGAGCATCTCTATCGTTCTGGATCTAAGGTAGTCTTGCGAAACGCATGATAGGACTAAGGAATGACTTGAACTTCACGTTCTGGATCTCTTCCACTGCTGGCATATTTAGCTGCTGCGATTACAGCAATGTCTAGTTGGAGTGCAGTCTCACCACTTCTACCGATCTGTGTACCGAGCCAGCACGGGAGTGCAGCGACGGAAGTGAGTACTGCACGTTGCAATGGAACCTCAACACACAATACCCACGACACCGAGCACCGGAGCTGGATCTATGGCGGAGAGGACCTTCACACGATGACTTGGGCTCACGTCTTGTGACCTAGTGCGAAAGCGCAAGAGGCGAGCAACGCAGAATAGTGCCAATGTGAACAACTACCAACTATCTGAAAGAATGAAGACTAGCGATACGCACATTCAGCACCACAAGAGACAGCCATATGATTTGGCAAGAGCCCCTGCAGTACAAGATTTGTTTGAGAAAGACATCAACTCAATTGCCCGTGGACTCCCATTTGATGGCACCTGTCCGCAGTGAATGTCGTGACTGCGACCGGCCTAGATGTCACCAAGACAGCGAATGAAGTAACTTTCAGTCGCCGTGGTGCGCTCTTGCGGAACCCAGAACTCGCCAGGCTCCAAACTTGGCTGGAAGGATCCTTCATAAAAGTCATATGTTGGAGTCCAGATCAGGACGCCATTTCCCTCACATGTGTTGGTGAATGTCCTACCAACGGAGTTCGACACTGTGTATTCCTCAGACACAGTGAGTCCTGCCGACGCTGTCATCAACCCAAAGAATTCTCCCCCAGGGTGACGGAGGCAGAAATGCCCACAGATTTGGATTCCGTCTCTGTGATCTGGAAAGTCTCGCCCGGTAACATGTTAACAATTTCGACTTCGCCCCCGGGCATGTTGACGTTCGTTGCAGTGAGAGAGATGAAGAAACTTTCATCCTGATCCTCATCGTCAGTACGTTCCCACTACTATGAGGCTTTCAACGTCACTTACACCAGGTTGTTGGCGCTTCATTCGCAGGTTGAAACGTTTGCTGGTGTTGCGGGAGGAGAGGACGTCGTGCTCTATGTTCGCCAGCTGCTGGCGGACTGGACACGGGTTTCCGGGAGGTGTTCCCACTCCAGAGCACGGGTTCGCAAGTATGTGGAGCTGAGTGCGAGATGCGTCCTGGTTGGGCACATCGTATCCACCACTAGCGAAGCGGCTATTGCATCGACTGATGATCTGGTTTGCACGGACAGCCAAAGTCTGGTCGAATTCACATGTCTCGCGATCTTCGAAGTTGCGGAACTCGATGCGACAGTTGCGCCCTTCACCTAAAGTCCATGCCTGATTCTGGTTGGCCGGGGTGCAGATGTTCTGGACATCAGGCCTTGGGTCGGGGCTTCCGAAAATGATGTCGACAAGAGAGCGACCTGTCACTCGGAGTTCAGTAGCTGGTGGCGACCAAGAATGCAAACACTTACAGTCGTCCTCCGAGAATGCCTGGTTGCCATCACAGAATATTCCCGGTGTAGACTGGCGGGTCTCCAGTGGTGTTGCTGTAGCAAGACATGGCAGCAAAGCTACTGCAAGTATCCACTGCATGATGCTGGGGGAAAGTGCTGTGAAGGTCTTCGAAAGGGAATCTGGCACGAGTACAAGAAAACCAAGAACAGATCTGAGATCTCTGGATACTATGGTAATGAAATGCATTGCTGTCCGACGCTGCTACAGTGCCTCTTATAGGAACGCCGCAAGGGCAAGTCTATCATCATCGCTCCTTCATCGGACAGACACGACCCCACACGCAATGTCAACACTTGCTTCTTTCGATGTGCTGATAGTCATACCCATTACCAAGCCTCTTGGACAATGGTGGGCTACAGGTCCACACCAAGGACAAGCAGTGCCAGACATCGGGAGCAAAGATGGGTATCGAACTGAATATGGAGCTAGACCAAATGGCTAGGCCACAACTTCAAGCGGACCACATTCACAAACGACCTACCTTTGACCCACACTCAAAATTGCCTGACAAATGCCATCCGCATGTCCTGGAATTCCCTCAACACTGAATTAGCGCCCTGGTTCGCAACACTCAGGCATGTTGTGATCAGTTACAGGACATACTCGTATCGGCAGGAGCTCATCAACGCTTTCGTCTGGCAGTGGACCACGTGAGGGACATTGGCACAAGAGACTATCGAGCGCGATGTCCGCGGATCTTTGGGTGGCACCAAAGTGCTCCTGGCGAATGGTATGGTCTTACTCGAGCGACCCGTCCAAATCTTGCGTCAGCGGACGTCTGTTTGTGCCGTAGCCCATTCCTATCATGCGCTTTTGTGGCACAGTAGAAGGGGTTCAATGATGCGCGGATGAATTCCAAAGATAACTTGCATTTCAAGCTGCAAAACGTCTTCTAGACAGAAAATACGGGCAGACGACTGGAGTGAGCCACGGATTCGTTTTGAGTCACTGGATTGTACTGTTAACACTTTCTCGTTCTGCCACGACCACTGTCATGAACATGTGAAGTGTGTCTCCATGTAATCCGCTCTCGGCTACCGGTCCCCAAATTGGTCATGCGAGACCCTCCCTGCGGCATCATGGACACCATCGGGGTCGCTGCCAATGCGATCTGTGTGTGTGGGGTCTCGCTCGAGAGGCACAGAACTCTCGCAGGACGTAACTTCTCGATAGATTGCTGGCGGGTGAAGACAGCCGATTATCTTGGCGCAACAATGGTCCGTGGAGGGCGCTAGTCCAGTATAGACGCCTTAAGTGGTTCTTGCCAAGCAAACATCGCCTTCCAAGTTGGTTGCTACATGTCGGATGGCCCCGGACTTGTGTCGCCTGTGCGCTAACGGAACTGAGACTACCAGAAAGAGACATCATCGTGCCGTGCCAAGCATATCGACTGCAGGACGCACGTCGACTACCACGGTTGGCCGGCTGCAGACAGTGCAGAGTCCACTCCTGCAAGATGTGTATCGTCGAAAAGTCTTGGCCAGCTCATTCTTCGCGCATCATTTCCTGTTCAAACTCGACCTCCAACTGTGCCACCGCTGATATGAACCCAATTGTTGACATCCACCTGCGCGGCTCCGCGGCGTAGTACGCGAGACGTGTCCACCCTTGGCTTGCATGCCCAGTCATGCCCACAATTCTTTGTCGCTCATGGTGCCATGCGGCAAGAAGGTGCCCATCTGCGGAACACGACCAGACCAATTGGACATTGTTGTTCTCCGTGGACCGTTTGGAAATATCATCGCAATGGAGGAATCGACCACCTACGAGCTGATATCATCCGGAGCAAATTACAGCAGCGGCCAGCTGTATCTCACCGCCGTAGATTGCGAAGACTTTCCTGGCAATCCTATTCTTCCCACCGGCACCAATGGAGCTTGCGGGCTTCGGACCACGAACAGGACGGCTCTTGAGGCTTGCTGCCCACCTGGATCAGAAGTACAGGAGCATCTGGAATGCTTTTTGTACTGCGAGTATCCGGGGCTCAATGCATCCGGAGCGGCGAGCTTTGGATCTTGCATTTCTGGAACTGGCAATCAGACCACCAACCAAGATTCTGACCAGTCCAATGGGCAGCAACGAGCAACAGACGCTTTCTGTCAGTACGGATCCAGACTGACTATCAACGCAACGGCGACATCGACTTCAGCAGCACGGCGAATCCAGCCTCCGAGAATGTCGAATGTACTGCTTGGACTTCTCCTTCTAACCATATTCTGGCTTCCGGTTTCTGCAAACCACTTTGGTCCAGAAGCGATGTCTTCCACCGGCTTGCATCAGCGACAGTCTGAAGGCTGCGAATTTGAACAAACGTCTAGCAGCATCCTAGCGGGACAAGAAGTGCCAATCAGCGGTCCCAGCTCTTGTGGTACTGGCAGTAGTGAAGGAGTGTGTGGACTTGACTTCCTCATCGGTGACACCATGACGATTAGTAATCGAACCATCAACGGGACCTTAGCAGTCACGTCCGAGTACGACGACTTCTTCGAGATGCTCAGCCAAAAGACATCAAGATCATTTCCTGCCGTCAGCTCTGTAAGGAGCAATTATGTGGCTGTCCTTCCAGTTGGCCAGAATGCGCTGCTCTACTGGATCCCGTTTTTGGTATGGCAACAACCAGACGATGTGATAATGGAGAGGCCGCTGATACGTTATAGTACTGTGCCCAAGGCATGGCACGTGGCTGTGCTGGAGTGGTCGACAGTGACGAGCCCACGATGCTAGAAGCCTGCGCACCGCTGGTGCAAGTCGAAGCCGAGAGCGATGCTTCCACGCAGGGTAGCTTCCGGGTCCAGGTGTGTTTTCGTAGCCAATGCCCCAAATAACGCAACGAATGCTGACATGATCTTCCTGCAGTATCTTGGTTAGACTGCTTGGTAAAATGCATCTGAAATCAGTATCGTCGCTTTTGGTATTTTAAAGAACATTTGTGTGAAGGTGTTGGAGTGGACATTAAGTCAAGTCAGTCCGGTATAATACTCAATTTGCAACGTGCACTTTACTGGCCAGCCACATTCGCACGAGAAAGTGATCTTGAGTGTACATATTACCAGGATGGCACTGACACGGTGCTGATGCAGGCCTGAAATTGTGTAGACATTGGAAAGTGGAAGCGTGAGAAGAGTGACGATGCCAAGCCCCAAACGCGTCTCCCAAAACGCGTGCAGCATCGGACCACATTGCCTGAACATCAGCACCCTCAACAAGATGCCGCAAACATGTCGTCGCCATTACCATCCAAGCGACGCAAGCTCAATGATGCTGCCGAAAAGCTCAGAAAACCTTTCGTCTCACCAATGAGGTCTAGGAAGCCTAATCAGCCGCCGACGAATTCTCCGCTCGTGAACAACGTGAACAAGACCGTTGGTGCCGTGACCGCCTACACTCCGAGTACTCTTGCGCACACGATCCAGTTGCCGCTTTCTGTGTTACCGAATGAGCTCGCGCCGCCGGTCTCCGTGAAGCGAGCGACACTCACAACGCCTCAAAGGCGCATGATCCTGCCTGAGACATCGCGAAGCAAGAATGCGGATCCTGAAGAACGTACGATACAAAAGGCAAATTCGGCTCTCGAGCTACAGATACGACGGGTACAGAATGAGCTTGATATTCTAAAGCAGGCAGAGACGCTCTCAAATTCCACGACAGACGCCGATCTGGAGGAGTTGCGAGAGAAATGGCGCCTGGCATCACAATACGCAGCGGAGGAACTTTTCGGCACCGTGAAAGAGAGGGTCTGCCGCATGGGCGGCGTTGCTGCTTGGCGAGAGATGGAAAAGAAGAAGCATGAACGTTCACATGGTCTTGGAGATTTTGCTGAGCCCGAGGTGATAGATGACGATGCAGATTGCGAATTTGACTCGCAGGGCGAGGAACTGCCTGAAGACGAGCAGGAGTACCGCAAGAAGCTCAAGCGAAAAGCACGGCAAGAGGCAATGGAAGCGATGGATGAGCCGGACGAACCAAGACAGCCAGCCAGCGTCAAGAACGAAGTCTGGCAGGAGCCTGGCAAGGACGACGATGTGAGTGTTTTGACTTGTTTCACACAGCGCTTATTCTCATGCTGATTTTCTGCAGACATTCACGATGGATATGATGCTACGATCACTCAACATAGACTTGAGCGTGATCGGCTACGACAAACAGCTACAGAAGTGGACTTGACGAAGAACGCTTCAGTCAGTCTCGTGGCTTTGATGATGAAATGGCCTGCCTACGACGAATACGACGATATGATTGCTTTGAGATACCCCAATGTTCGCATCAGAAAGTGCTGGAAGAAAGGCATGTGCAGCCTCCAGGCAGGTACAATTTCATACCGAGTCAAAATTGACGCGTGTCGTCATCAATTCGACTCGGCTTCTCTCCACCTCAGCTACGTGATCGAAGCTGTCACAGCTGTTCTCTCCATTATTGTTCTTCACATGCTGCTGACCCATACAGTTCTGCTCACATTGTCTTCAGCAATAGTGCCATGCCGGACTACTATGCCACGTACTGACGCTGAAGTACTGTGCTACATCACCACAACGACGGAATAATAGTAAATATGGACAGCCACGCAGGTGGCTTCATGCTATCACCACCAGCCTCGTCAACCGTCTCCTCCAACATCAATACCCGCCTTCCACACCCTAGAGGCTCTCCTCTTCGTCCCGGTGGCTCCAAAGAGAGCGCCTTTATTCGCTATGTCGACCAACAAATGCTTCACATTCAGCGACGATTCGCGAAACGCACATCCCCTCAGACCAACCAGCTCTCAGACGTTGATCGCGACAAAGCAGATTCATGGGGAGACGTCAAAGGCTACGCGTCCATGAAAGAGGCTTGTAGAGAAGTAGAAGAGTTATTGAATGTCATTTGGATCAGTGGGACACCAAGTCTGCAGGTACCGTATTTGATCAGCTTGGCTTTGATGATGGGCAATATCATACAGGCGATGCCACCTACTCCGAAGAGCTTGTTTGGGACACTGGGGAAGTTGGACCATGCGTTTGCAAGTCTGTTGCAGGGCAGAGATGTTGATACTGGTGAACGGCTTCCGGGATTTGTTGGGGAGAGGGGGTGAGCGGGACGGAGAAGGTGCGGATTAGGAGTTTGGTGGAGAGGACGAGAGTTCATGTTGTGGAGGCTTTCAAAAAAGGCGAGTTTGAGTACGAGGAGCCTGAAGAGGAGGAAGAAAGGGATGCTGATCGCATGGACACGGATACAGATGGCGAACTGGTGTTGGAGAATGCCGAGAATGATGGCCTCGACGACGACGAGGACAACGATTTCAACTTGCAGATCGCGAGGGTTTATGATGCCACGATGGTAGAGCTGGGGGACAGTCTCGAGCAACCCTCGATTGGCCTTATCACGGAGAGCAGAGGATGAAATGGCGAGCTGGACGAAAGGTCCTTCGCAATTTTGCGGCAACGACCCAATCAATTCCTTCTTAGATGACGGGAACCGAACACTCATGGCGTACTTCGCACGGAGCTGTTGACTCTCAGACGGCATGAATGTGAGGTGAAGCTGAAAATGGCACGGCCTTCGAGATGTGATCTCCTCGACAACTGAACAAATGGGCCGCAGACTGATTCTTCACACACGCTCGGCATCGAAAGACGCGTGGACAGTTCGCGGAGGTGGTGTCGTCGTGAAGCACGCTAGTCAAACGGCTGCAGGCAAACAGAGAAGGTGCGTGATGGCTTCTGACCAAACCACGAGCGCTTAACTTGACGGGACTCACTCGGCCTGTCCACTTGCTCGATCAGATCTTCTGTCGGCGCACACAGTCGAGTCGATCATCACCATGATGCGCTTCAATGCGGCTGGCGTTCAAGCCACTCTGTCGACAGCCGACCTGGATGCCTCTCTGTCGAGGTCTGTCACGCTGACGATGGGAAAAGAGCAAGCAATCGATGATCAACGAGTGGAGGCACATCTCGCGGCTGGCAGTGCTTTACCTACCGCCCCCATTGGTGCCGATGGCAGCACCAAGAGAGTACTGCAGTACCTTGGTGAAAACGAAGACATCCCTTTCCTGACGGCTGAATCTGGAGAGAAGAGCGAATACGCAGTTCTGGCGCCGCCAAAGCCTCGCGCGCTGCGCCTTATCGTGGAGACCAATGACCGCTCCCACCATTGCAGGAATCAAACTGCAGCAACCGATCTGAAGATAGAAGTCTTTGTGAACGGCGCGCTTTCGGATGTCTTCTACTTGAATCCCAAGAAGACCGGTACGACGCACAAATATGCCATCAATGGTACTCGAATCCATCGACAGATAGAGAAGCCGTGGATCTATCAGCCTTCAGCAGCACTGAGTTCGAGCAAGTTGAATGCATCGGAACGTTGGGGAGGCGCGTCGGTAATGCTGAAGCATGAGGGCCGCACTCGTGGCAGCAACAAATGGGGCGATTGCTCGCCTTCTGGAGCATTCCTGACCGCGCTCGCGGACCTTACGCTACCGGAGAGACTTCGAGACAGTCAGCACATAGGCCTCATTGACGTGATCATCGTGTCTGGAAAGGGAGGTAAGGACGGGCCCTCTCACGGATACATAGCACGGCCCACGCGTCTGAGAAACGACAACTACCGAAATGATGTTCCTCCCGGAGCTGGGTCTCGGCCACAGACCCCAAATCACATGAGCAGACCGACGATGTCTGACTTGCAGAGCAAGGGCGCAGATTGGGACTCTGACGCGAGACAAGACTCCGTGGCTGAAGACTCATCGTCTCCACTGCCCTCGAAGCATGCGAGAAGTATGCTTGGATTTTCCAATGCAGTCGGACACGCACATCCTCAGCATCCGCCCGTGTCAGATGACCCATTTACAGAGAAGTGCGCTGCGGATGAGTCTCCAGCGACAGCTGCTCGGGGTCCAGCCGAGCTGCCCTCGACTTCGTCAGATGTTCCTCTTGCTACCCGGCAGCAAGCAAAATCGAAAAACAAGCACACTACCCAGCCTCAAGAGGGCAAATTGACCACGACGGAGGCAAAAGCAAAAGAATTCGCTGATGCGCATGGTATTGCGTTTCAAAGAGACGTGGTGATAGATGGAATCAAGAACCGGAGAGGAAAAGACATTGGTTCTCGAACGATTACGCAGCGTATAGGTGATATCCAAAAGATGACACCTAAGAACCAAGGAGCTGCAATCAGCAAGTTGAAGGAGGAACTTGGTCAACGGGATTCTGATCGTCCTGGGCAGAGCTCTCCCGTCGGGCCTCTTCGAACCCGATCACAATCTTCTGTCAAGCACGGAACTCCTCGTGGCCCTGCCTCATCCACGGCGTCCTCCACTCCAGCCCCGGCGCATCTCGCCGAGCAGCAGACATTTTCGTCTATCACTGAAGCCCGCACTGCAATGGCTTTGGACAATGGTGCTGATCCTGGCGGAAGGCTCATCGCACGTATCGCATCTCTTTCTCCGCATCCGCCGCGCACCAAGAAGCAGACACCACTAGCAAACGAGGGATCCGGAGTGTCAACACCAATTTCGACGCCCCGTCCACTTCAGCCTATTCAGAAACTGGAAACTCCAAAGGCGAAGACACCTCCGCCTCCAGATTCTGTCAAACGCTCTTCACGCAAACCGGGCAAGCTCGACGATCAGACTCCCGAAGAAGCACTTGCGAACTTTAAAGTGCCCGACTTGTGCAAGGACTGCACTGTTAGCTTTGCTGAGGGCAATGCTCAGCGACAGATCCAGAAGACGAGGCCGGGCTTTTTCGACGAGGATGAAGTAGTTGTAGGCATGCGATTTGTTGTTGTGTAGGTAGTAACTACAGCGCAGTCTCAGCTGCTTCCGCCAGCTTGCAAGCACGCAGTCGTTGTACGACAGTGCCTTCGAGGGATGTGGTACACCCAATGCCACGCATGCAATCAATCAAGACATAGTCGCAACTCAAAGCAATCAGTACGTCTGATGCTCCTTCACTTTCGCCCAAAGACTCTCATCATTCTCCACCTTGACCTCCTTGCTCGTGTCCAGTTCATTGTAGCGTCTGAGATCCATTTCGCGATCCAAAAGTGGAATTACATATTTGTCAAAGGTTTGCCAGTATGGGTTCTCCAAGTGGTACCTGCGAACAACAAGCTGTCAGCTGTCTTATCTTACAAAATACAGGAACACGAGCCAATTCAATTTGCGAGTCGAGTCGTTATACATACTTCTGTGAGCTCTCATGAGTATATCGTTCAACAATGGTGAAAGATTGTGGATCTTTGTGGTCTTGCATGACGAACCTAGAAGAAAGATATCATCAGAGATGCGAACCAAGATCAAAAGTAAGTAAGTATAAACAGACCATCCCAAAGTTTCATTGTCCTTCGAATACACCTGACTAGCTTCTTGCAATTTCGCAATCAACTTTTGGATGTTCTCCTCGCCGGCTTTGGCGTGCAAGTGGACGACCAGAGTGTAAACCATTATTGCGGCAAATCTATTGGATTTTCGTGTGGAAGATGGAGAGAGTGTTGTTCAGAGAGTCTTGCGATCAGTACAATTCTGTGTTATAACGATTTCTTTCTTCGCTGACTTGCACAGCCTTTTGACGTTGGAAAGAGGTAGGCAGTGGCGTCAGTCCAGAACTCTGCCGGAGTCGGGCCTTCCTCTGCGTCGTGGAGCTATTGTGGAGTGCTGGCTTTGTAGCTTTCGCGTCAAACCCATGTTTTTGTTTGTTTTATGCTGTCAATCTGATCGGCGAATTTGAGTGATGTGCATATGAGCATTGCAGTGTGAGGAGCTCCACGACTCAAACGACTTTGGTTCAGACACTGCATTGCGGACCGATCAGAGACTGTGCACAATTGACAGGTTGAAAAATAGTATGCCATGAAGCTCTATCTATCTGTACATTGTCCATTCGCTCCGCGTCAAGTTTTCGTTTAGAACTTGAAGACTTGCTCCTTCGCGTAACCGAGCTCCTTCAAAATACCAGCAAGCTCGCCCTGATCTTGCGGGCTCTTCTTTGGCCCGGAAATTGCCTTGTACAGACCAGGAGGACCGCAGACGAACACCTTGACGTTCTCTTCGCTCGGTGCTGGCAGGACAGTCTTGAGCAAGTCCTTGGTGATGAATCCCTTGCCCTGCTTCCATCCCTGAGGAGGCTTGTCCAGTACGTAGAAGGCGCGGAATCGTTGAGGGAACTCTTGCTCCAGCTGTTCGAACTCTTTCTTCAGGAGGATATCCTCCTCCGTCACGTTGCCGAATACAAGTGTGACTTTGGTCTTGTCCTGTGGGTTCTTGAAAATTCCTCGTGCGAGCTGGTACATGGGTGTGACACCGGTACCACCAGCGATGAGTGCAACGTGGTCGTGCTTGTTTGTCTCCCATGGGTACTTTGGAATTGGGCCCTTGATCTCGAGTCTCTGCCCAGGTTCCATGTTGTGCAGGTGTGTTGACATTGGACCACCTTGGTACTTCTTCACAATCAAATCCATGTGCCCGCGTTCGTCCTCGTCGCTGACTGGGGTGTAAGGCCTAATTGTTGGCTTCTCATCCTCTGGTCCCTTGTATTTGGTGATCAGAGCGCTGGTCACTGGCAGTCCGCTGACAGCGTCTGGGTTGTCGAAGGCAAAGATGAACTTCTTTGTGTTGTGGTTGATCTCCTCGACCTTGTCCAGTTTCAGGCTGATGAAGCCCTGGTCTGCAAGGACTTAGCACATGCCATTATCTTTTATGTCGGCATGTCCGCGCTTACCTCCACCGATGAAGACCTTGTCTGGAGGCCCTCCTTGTGCTGGGGTCTTATTCTCATAAGCCGGCGCGGTGTTCTCCTTCGCCACTGTCACAGGATCTTTTGTTCCCGCGAAGGCATAGTATCCTCCTCCTAGTGCCGCTGCGCCGACTGCGCCGAGAAGAAGTCCATTGCTTCCCCCACTCTTTGGTGCTTCGGAGGCATATCGTCGAACATGCTGCAGCAGGGCGCGTGTCAGCGATTGCGTTGGCCATTTGCGTTCGGAGTCCCGTTCGATTGAATTACCTGTGAGAGCTGCGCCGCTGGGCGAAAGAGGCGTGATGAAAACATTGTGACTTGATTGACAATCAGCAACCGCAGATGTCGCAAGCAAAAGCTGGGTGAGCTCTGGAGAGTCCCGGAGACCAATGCCCGATTATGCCGACGTCATTGCGAGTTGCTTTGTTTCCCGACTGCCAAGACATCCTCACGAACTTCACTTTTACATGCTAACGAAGGGCTACTTCTTTGCCCAGCCTAGTGGCCAGGGTGAACTGTCGAGAACATTTAGTTGTTTGGAACGATATCCGTCTTTGGCTTCACTCGTTACTCCTGTCTAGGTCGTTCCAACCACTATTCTTACACACCTGATCTCAGCCAGGATCTCGTTCTTTGGCATTTTTATGGCATCACTCACGCCGTCTTTTGCGCCGTCCTAGTCGCTGAACTCCAAAGCGAAACGACAACGCTACTCAATGCCTCTGTTATGTCGTGCGAGCCGACCCAAATGCTCTTTCCTGCTTATGCTGACTTTCTGAATTCCATAATCTATTCGACCCCTTAATCCACATCCGATCTCGTAGTACCAGTATAATTTCTCGAGCTTTATCGAATGCTGATGCCGCTGCGATTCGTGAACATGCGCGTTGCCACATTCATGGCTGCCAGCTCCTGGAAGAGGAGCTTAGCCGCGTATGGAATGATGATCTGCGCAATCTTGGTCTTGTTCTTGCAAGGGCGGCATTCGAACTGCTGCTTCTTGATAGACGCAATCGGTGTCATCAGACCACAGATCTCGCAAATGTGGACGCGGAAGGCGTCTGAGACGTCGAGAAGACGCTCCTTCAAGAAAGCCGAAGCACCGTGGGCAATCATACAATCGCGTTCCATCTCTCCGAAGCGAAGTCCACCATCTCGAGCACGACCTTCCACAGGCTGGCGTGTGAGAATCTGCAGTGGGCCACGTGCTCGGGCATGAATCTTGTCGTCCACCATGTGTCGCAGGCGTTGGTAGTAGGTAGGGCCAAGGAACACTTGCGCGTTCAGCTTCTTGCCTGTGTGTCCATTGTACATGACTTCGAATCCACGCTGCTGGAAGCCGTGCGAAGCCAGAATTGCCGATACAGACGAGACTGTAACATCTGTGAAGGGCGTGGCATCACCTTCCTGACCCTGCAAGGCGCCAACCTTGGAAAGCAGACACTCGATCAAGTGAGCAATGGTCATACGACTGGGAATAGCGTGGGGGTTGATGATGATGTCGGGCGTGAGACCGTCCGCGCTGAACGGCATGTCTTCCTGTCGGTAAGTGATACCAATCGTACCCTTCTGTCCGTGACGGGAAGCAAACTTATCACCAATTTGTGGGACCTTTGTCACTCTCGTCCTCACCTTGACGAAGCGCAGACCTTCGGTGTTCGTCGTGATGAGCACTTGGTCCACGAGACCGTTCTCAGTAGAACGCAGAGGTGTACTGACGTCGCGCTTGACGTGTAGCTTTGTTCGCTGACCCAGCTCTTCTGCGTCCGGAGGCATAGGCGCAGTCTTGCCGATAATGATATCATCTCCTGATACACGAGCGCCGGGTGCCACGATTCCATCCTCGTCAAGCTTGTCATACGAGCCTTGCTTCATGCGCATGGTGTCGGCGCGCGTGGGCTTCTCAAATGCTTCGACCACAGCCATACCCACGCGCTTCTCCTGGTCCATGTATGCACGGAAGAAAAGCGACCGGAATAGGCCACGGTCAATGCTGCTCTGATTCATGATGACGGAATCTTCCTGGTTGTAGCCCGAATAGCAAGCGATGGCAACGATAGCGTTCTGACCTGCAGGCAGATCTCGGAAGCGCAGGAACTCCATGCTTCTGGTCGTCGCCAATGGCTTCTGTGGGTAATATAGCACATTGGCCATTGTGTCCATGCGTACATTGTAGTTGGTGAGCGTCACACCCATGGCTTGCTTGCCCATGGCAGATTGCTGCGTATTCGTTAGCGAAGTTTATTCTGCAATTTTCAAACAGTCTGCAACTTACATATGTGTTTCTGGGCGACTGGTTGTGATCAGGGAAAGGAATGATACTGGCACAGATGCCCAGAATCATGGCCGGGTGAATCTCGCAGTGCGTCCACATCCGCACAGAAGCGTTTGGCTTGGGCTTGATACGTCGATGTGGATCGTCTCTGGCCTCCTCCCATTGTATTCCGTTGCGCATGTTCTTGTGCTCTTCAAGATCGTCAGGCGTCATGATAATCATTGCAGTCTCTTCCTCCTCTGCATCAAGGTACTCAACCACACCTGCGTCCACAAGACCCTTCCAACCAAAGATAGAATTATCGCGCTCTTCTTCGCTGACGCCCTCCAGATTTGCGAGAATCTCTTGGTCGAGCGCCAGTTTCTCGAGCTGCTCTTGCTTCAGCACGAGGCTTCCTCGGTTAGGACTCTTGGGATCGTTATCAACGACGAAGAGCGGGCGGCAGACACGACCTGCGTCTGTGAAGATCCTGATCTCGCGCTCTCGGACATCGCGAATGATTGTGACCTCGAAACTCAGGAGACCCTTGCGCCTCAATGCTCGCAGGGTGTCTGCAAGCTGTCCCGCATTGCGATGCACGCCGACCCACGTTCCATTGAGCATAATCTTCGTTGCTCGTGGGTTCATCACCGGATCATATTCTTCGAGTAAATCCATACCACGCTGTCGCATGAAATCGATGAGTGGTGCGCCAGGAGTACCCACAGAAACGTAGCACATGAGCGACAAGTTCTTGACCAAACCACAAGCTTGTCCTTCAGGCGTCTCCGCAGGGCATACAAGTCCCCAATGCGTGTTGTGCAGCTGGCGTGGCTTTGCGATCTTGCCGTCACGACCAATCGGGGTGTTCGTTCTCCGCAAGTGACTGAGCGTAGAGGCATATGTGTATCGATTAAGCACCTGACTGACACCAGCCTTGGAGGAAGAAGCTTTCTTCTGGTCTCCCCAGTTTCCAGTCGCAAGACAGTATCGTAACCCAGACGTCAGGATATTGGTCTTGACTGCCAGTGTGATGTTGAATTCTCGGTTCATCTCGACACAACGGTGGAGATACTGCTTCATTTCTTTGACGAGCTGTTGGAACTTCAGGCGGAACACTTGCGCCATGAGCGGACCTGCCAGATCGAGGCGCTTCTTGCCAAAGTGGTCACGGTCATCTTCTTCTGTGCGGCCGAGTGCACACTGGAGCATACGATTGACCATGTAGCCAAGGAAAAACGCTTTCTTCGTCTCGCTACCCTCCTCTTGAGAGATGTGCGGGAGGAACTCCTTCTGCATGATGTCTTTCGCGTATCGTATTCGCTTGTCTTTCGTGCCCTGTTGTTGGCCACGACGACCAATGAAGTCGAGAGCGACATCACGTTCTTGGATAACAAAAGCTTCTTCTAAGCATGGCTTAAGCATTTCCAACATCTGAGTATCATTCTTGTCCACAATGTGGTTAAGAATATCCTCGTCAGAGACAATACCGAGAGCGCGGAAAACGATGCCAATCGGGATCTCAGTCTTGATCAGTGGTAGTGTCATCTTGATCGTCTTTCCCGATACTGCCGAATGCGCGGATTGGTTGTAGAGCTTCACCGACACGGAACTGATCAAACGTGTGCCCTTTTCAGTAGCACTTCGCAGCTCAGCAGTGACTGGAGTGTTTGTACCCTTCTTCTTGAAGACTTGAACGATATTGGCCGCGCTGCGCTCTTGTGCAATCAACACTTTTTCCGAGCCGTTGATGATGAAGTAGCCTCCTTGATCGAAAGGACACTCCTGCAGAGCATAAAGTTCCGCCTCGCTGCGATTCCGCAAACCACACATCTTTGACTTCAGCATCACAGGCAACTTGCCAACGAAAACCTGTGGCTTGAACTCGGGCGGGTTCTCCAAGTCGTCCTCCCAAGCATTCTCTGTCGTTACGCCATCCCAGTCCGCAGAGTCCATCCACGTTGTGCCATCTTCGCTCAGTCGGCCGCCTAGAGATCGCTCGCGACAGACTTGCATTTTCTTTGTCATATCGACGAAAACCGGAGCGGCGTAAGTCAGATTTCGCAGTCGCGCCTCGTGGGGGAACAGTTTTCGCGTTGTGCCGTCGCCTTCTGTCATGGATGCAGGCGCGATGGATAACATGCCCAGCTCGATAATGTACCGCCGCTTCACGATAGGCATGTTGCTCTCATCGTGCTCCTCCCCGGAATGTTCTGATCGATGACAATGTTCGGGGTCTCGGACACGATTTCCTGCATTGTGGACATTGCGAATTCATCGAAAGAGTCCAATTGCTGCGATACCAGGCCTTTCGCATCGAAGAACGAATGAATCACGGACCAACAGTCCTCTGCCGTGATGGCGTTCGCGTCATACGTCTCTTCGCCTTCCTCCGCCATCGCCATCATGGCATCTCCGTCCGCGTACGACATTTTGACTTGGTCTCTCCTAACCGCCTGCCCGCCGCAACTGCCAACCCGCTCCGCTTATCTCCGCTCTCCAACGCCAAAAGCGCGCCGCTGCGCTTACCTTTCGATTCCCCCGATGGGGTAGCCGTCACCAGGTGGCGTGGCGAGGTACGCGCAGCGCAGAACACGCGCCTTCGAGGAAATCTTTGTGGAAGTGCCGCGCCTGGTAATTCGTAGCTTCGTACTTTCGATATTTTATCGGCGATTCGGACGCGATCGTGAACGCGACGGGCGGATGAGGAAGAGAGGTCGGCGGCGAGGTGGTGGTGAGGAGGAGTGGGCCTCCGACAGAATGTCAACTCGAGATGCATGCGGCTCTTCGCCGCGCTCGGGAATGACTAAGCATCACGCACAGGCCATCAGCGGTCCTTTCACATTCACACGTTTGACAAAGAACACACTGTGCTGTTCTGAAGCTTATGAGCACCTTCATTGCATAACTACTTCGCACCTCGACGGCTACGCAGCTACAATCTCGATTTGCCCCCTTGATCCAGTTGCTTCAGCGCTTTCTGATAGTTCTTCACTAACTGTCTCACGGCCAAGTCCAACTACGCAACAGTTAGCAATATTCACGACATTCATTCACGTGCCATCAAGTGAAAGGCAAACACTCACCATAACATCCTCACTACCTCCCGGAATCCTCGAGCCGAACACGTCACGGTAGATCTTCGCGACCAATTCTCCTTGTCCCGTTTCAGTAAACCCATTGCCGCCGAAGAGCAACACTCCGCATTGTGCACATTCATTGAGCACCATTCCAGCCTTAGCCTTCGCAAGCGCTGTCAAACCGCCGAGCCTTGTATCTGCCTGGCTCTTTGGAAGGTGATCCATTTGCCACAAGAATTCATTCAGCCAAGATTGCAGCGTCTCCAACTCTGCGCCGGCTCTGGCCAATCTGTTGCGTACAACGGGTTGCTCCACGAGTGCTTTACCGAAAGCCTCGCGCTTCATCACATATGCCATGGCGGTGGACAAGGCTACGCGAGCTTGTCGCGTGACGCCGATTGCGATGAGAAGACGTTCGTGGTTACTGTTGCATGATCAGCAATGATCTCCTTCTCAATGTGGTGGAAGACTAACAAGTTGTTCATCACGTAGAACATGCCCTTTCCTTCCTCACCCAGAAGATTCTCCACTGGAACCTTGACATCTTCCAGCTCGATAAAAGTCGTTCCACCAGTCTTGCTGCCAGTAACAGTAAGTCTCCTCATATCCACGCCCTCTGTCTTCAAAGGCACGACCAAAAGACTCAGACCTCCAGCTCCTTTTCCTCCCGTCCTCACAGCCATGGTAGCATAATCAGACCAGATGGCGTTCGTAATCCACTTCTTTGTGCCGTTGACGATATAATGCTTCCCATCCTTCGTCTTCTTCGCCGTAGTGGTAATATTTGCAACGTCACTACCGGCATCTGGCTCCGTAATCGCAATACAAGTCCTCAACTTCCCCGTCAAGAAATCTGGCAAGAACCGCTCCTGCAGCTGGCGAGAACCATACTTGATAATAGGCGGAATAGCATACGCAAAACCAGCAGTCAAACCACTCGAAGGACCTCCCAGACCAGATCTGTGAATCTCGTCAATCCAAATCCCAGTATGTGTATAATCCCAATCTTCCACAGGTGTGCCGAGAATATCTTTGATGCCCACTTTGTGTAGCCATTCAACTGGAAGAGGTGATGGGAGGTTGGGAAGGAGCATGTTGTATTGATTGAATTTTGCAAAAAGGTCTGTTGGGAGGCTGCCAGAGGTTTCCCATTCCATGCAGTGTGGGAGGAAGTGTTCCTCGAACCATGCTCGAACAGCTTTTTGGAACTTGCGATGTTTCTCTGAGAAGAATGGCGAAGGGAGACCGAGGAGCCACGGAGGATCGCTGAAGGGGACTTGGAGGAGAGGGTCGCTGTTTTCGACGGAGGTGGAAATTGTCGCGGATGCCGCCATGTTGTGCTGATGAAGCGTGATGTTTCGATTCGGTCAGTGCTGCTGCGAGCTAGACGAGTTCGACTGAATTGGTCGTGAAATAGTAGCCTTTCGTTAGTGCAAGGAACTGGTCTGGCCAGAGTACTGTGAAAGAAAAGAGAATGATCCTACCAGTAGCCGAGAAGCTGCTACAAATGTATCCTGCGTGCAGATGTATAGACGCAGGTTATGATCCGCTTACAGACGAAACCCGAGGTCATCTTGGGCGAAGCTCACAGTGGAATCTGGGGTCGAGCTCAAGGGTCCGTCAATAGAGCCGACTCGGCAATGCCATGTCATACTTTGTACAATGGAATCACACTACAGAGCCATGTTGCCAGGGCAGAATTACATGGTGATATCATAGAGCTAGCGTAGGCAATTGCCTTGGCTTGGAACCTCACTCGATGTTCTCTCGAGTCTCTGCACCATGGAGTAGTGGAGGTACTGTCTGCCACGCTTTCAGCGGCAAATGCGGGACTCTCGCTGGAGCAACCGATTTGTGCGGCAAAGACCGCCGCTACTCCTTGTACCTCTGAATTGCTAATGAGCCATTGATTTTCTTGGCTGGGCATTCTCGATGCCTCCACTCACAACTCCATCCGACGAGCTGGTATGGCTGCCGATCAAGCAGTGAGTCGGTACTCGGTCTCTCGGTATGCTCAAGTATCGCTGGTCGCGATTACTCAACTCGAAGCTGGAGACCAAACAAGATCCAATCGAGCTGGGCCAACGGTGAAATGATCCTTGGTCTTAGTGAGCAGACGGGTGCCTGTAGGGAGCAAGAAGCGTCAGCGGGTACTTCGATACGAACTTGAAGAGTCTAGCGAGGGCTTACCATCCTCGCCTGGGGCAAAAGCAACGTCATACTTGAGCAACAGCTGCGTGGTTAGGATACGAAGTTGCATACGAGCCACTGCGCGATGTTAGCAATCTCGTTCATGTCAAAGCATACATGATCCGGCTACACATACGATTCCGACCAATGCAGTTGTAGTGACCCATCGAGAAAGGCGCGAAAGCGTCAGCGTGCTTGATCATTTCCGGCTTGGAGTACCATCGCTCCGGCACAAACTCGTTGGCATTAATGTAGATGTCCTCACTGCGGCCCATGGAGTACTGCGGTGCTGCGAAGTCAACTCCTCCCGGAATGTAGACATCGCCGACTTGCAGTCCCTCAGATGGTGTCTCGCGTGAGAGCCCAGAAGGCACCGGTGGATGCAATCTCAAGGTTTCATTGATCGCTCCATTGAGGTGATGGCAGTTCTGAATGTCCTTATCCTTCCAGTCGCCTTTTGCCAATGGCCTCAGCTCTTCACGAAGCTTCTTGACCTGCTCGGGGTCCTTAGCTAAATGATAGAAGAGGTAGGTAAGTGTGCCTGCTGTTGTATCGGATCCTGCAACGATGATCAGGCGAGAATCTGCCTGAAACATTGGATCAGCCTCAGGATGCTTCTCGTTAGCATATGGCTTGAGGAGCCAACTGGTGATGTCCTTGCGCTCGGCTTTCTCGTCATTTTGCACCCTCCATGTGAGCTCATCGGTGCAGAATTTCATGAACTTGTCTGTCACGAGTTAGTGACGGGACATCTACTTCGCTTCCTTTCTTCGATACATACAATGTCCGTTTGCCGCGCCAGGAATAGCAAGCAAAACTCTGAACACCCAGGTGGGAAACTTGAAGCCCGCCATCTTCATACCTTCCGTGAGGAGATCGAGAGACCAGTGCCTCTTGCCTGATTCGAGCATCTGGTAGTCCTTTCCGAACGCCAGAATTCCCATGACGGAGAAGCTCCATAGATTGAAAAGTGTAGTCATGTCCAGTGCTTGACCCTGCCTCTCGGCTATCATGGAGTTCAGCTTGTCGTTGAAGCCTTGAACTAGAGGTTCATACTCGCGAATGGCTTTGTCTGAGAAAGCTGGTGCCCAGACGCGGCGACGACGGTCATGCAGAGCCTTGTCGCGAGTGGTGTGCATACTGTCGTGTGGGCGAGATCCATCGTACCATGAGCTCTTGATTACTTTGGTACCTGGACCAAATGCCGGAGTCATGATCTGCGGGTCGATGACACTCAACGTGTTAGGTCCAATCCGAACGTATTTGCCATATTTCTTGTGAAGGTCATCGATCACGTAATACGCGTCCAGCTTGCGAAGGTTGAAAGTGAGCCACAGTCCTCCGATTCGAGCTCGGAATGGTCCTGGGAATCTTCTCAGAGGGTGGAAGAAGAGGCGATAGACGATAAGGCTCGAATATAGGCCGATGAGCCAGCTGGTGGCCAGTGCAGCTGTCGTATAAATTGCTTCATTGGTTGAAGCACCATGGTAAGACTTCAAGTAAAGCGCAGCGCCGATGCAAAAAGCAAAGAAGGCCTGGATGTACCTGACAGAATACATATGGTGGTCTCCTATCCGGAAATAGAGGACATGACTGGCGACACCTGCAGCTGCAGCCAGAAGTAAAGGTTTCGACATGGTGACCTGGTGGGCATAGACCGGCGACGAGGTGTTCCTAGTGATTGACCAAATTCTGAAGGACTGTGCGGTCCTCAGATCCTCTTTGTATACGTGCTCCGCTGCGAAATGTCCAGAAGTTCAGCTGTCGTTCGGTTCGAGTCGTGGAACTCGACGATGTGGTACTGGCCAATCGTGGGCTGTGAAAAGCGCTAAGTTGCGGGGCCGCCGTCACAGATGAACTCGAGAAGTGGGGATTGAAATGCTTTGGTTGTTGCGAGCAGTCCACGACAACGATTGCGCCTGGCAAGATGTGATTACGCAGCAATCCTGACGGAATGTTAAAGTGGAGTTGGTGTGATGTTGAAAGTGCGGCTGATGTTAAGCGACCTTCCAGTAGCTCCTGCATTCACAGGCCGTTCTGGATTTTGTCACATGATGGCGGAGCTACGATGGTTCACAACTCCGTTCTTAGCTATGGTATAGGTATAGGTATGTAACGGCCGTATGGCAGATGCCTGGTTTCGAAGCGTACGCGCACGTGCAGGCCAAAGGTTGCTGCCATCCAGCCGCACCAACATCTCAACACCAACAGCTTTCCGACCCTTCGTCCGTAACGAGCTTTACATTGGACGTCGGTGCGCCGATGTAGCGATGGTAACATTCGAGACCTCTTTGTACATGTGAACCAGTTTCTGAGTTGGTCACACAAACGTCGAGTCAACATCCTCGTCTAGGAACTGGCTGCCCTTGAAGAATGTTACCGGAACAGCTTGAGGCAGTCGAATGAGACGTTCACACCAAACTGGAAGAATTACCTTTGATCGCCAGTAGCGGAAGTGATAATTGTCTTGGCTGCTCTGATGCCGCTCCGATGGATCTACAACGCGACGGATGCTCGTCTTCTCTAGGACTAGGGCAGAAGCATGCTCCTGCACGTCAAGCTTACAGCCAGGAGCCAGATCCTTCGTGCAAGATGGAAGCGGTCTCATTGTCCGGCAATCCGCAGGGCTAGGCAACAAACTTTTCTGATGTGACCTGCGATTGTGAGCGGCAGCGGCCATATATTGCAGTCCGTCGGCGTGTTCGGGTCGCCTGCTTGGCACATTGCATATGTGAAGTGAGGGGACTTTTCCGCCGACATGAAGTTTGCATCGCACTCGATTGCATTTCGGTGTTCCTTCTTCAGTCTCGAGATGAATGCTTCAGGGATAGGCTACGTAGCTTGAGGGCACCGGAACACCCTGGAACGACGTAGACAGTCCAGAGGGGCCGATACGGTTTTCTAAGGTAGCCATGTGCCGGCCTTGGCTCCATAATGCCGAGTTCCTTCCCAACGTTTCGTCTGCACCACGTCGTGTCTAAATGTAGACTCTCTTAGCATCTCTTGGATGGCACTCTTGGGGACAATAAGGACACTTCATCCTGCTCTTGCCCTTGCTATGCTGATCCAAACTCTCTTTAGCTAGTACATGTCCACAAGGTAGCATCATCGGTGGGTTCGCATCAGTCGCCTGGTCCTTGCTGACAGGACAGACGAAGATGCTGTGGAAGGCATAGCCAGGTGGCAGGGGAGTCTCCACTGGTAGCTCGTTGACACTGGACCATTGCCCTCTTGTTTGTGCCATCACGCGCTCAAACTTCTCAAACACGGGAAGGGCAATACCGCCAGCTGTGACGGCTGTGTATAGTGGCGACTGCGATGAGAGCCCTAGCATGCCGCAGAACTCCCGAGTAAAGGACACGGATGCTTCTTCGAATGCGGACTGATTGTGGAATAATGCGTTGAAGGGAGAGTCCTCCAGATTGGGACTGAAAGCAAGAGAGGCACTAAGCGACGAGGTTTCCCGACTGTAACGCTCGCCAAAGGTGGAGAAGACATTGCGGGCGTATTCCAGCGCTCGCACCGGACCAGCGAGATAGTCTGGTTCACCATCCGTCATTTCGTCGGATTTCGAATGATAGAGCTCCACAAACTTCAACCTGCTCAGTTCAAATTCGAGGTTCGAACCACGGTGTTCTAGTTCATGGCTGTGGTGATGCGCCCAATCTATCGCCGGCTCGAGGTTGTGCTGATTACGCAGGGCATCGAGAATGTGATACATGTCTGCGAATTTCTGCTGTAACCCACTCCGTTCTCCTTCTGTTTCCAGCCTGTCTTCACTGCTATCTTGCATCGTTTCGTCGGCAAGATCTTCGATCCAGTCCATTCCCGCGGCATGATTGAATTCTGTCCCTGTTGCTTCCGTTCCTGCCGGCGGATGCTCTTTCACCTCTCTCACGAAGGTCTTTGCAACATCGAACTTGCCCTCGCGCAACAGATGCATGGCGATGGCACGGTTGATAAGATGCGGCTGGCTGGTCAGTGCATCGCTAGCGTTTGTGGGCAATACCGTGCTCTTGAACTTGTCTTTCAGCGCCTTTGAGTATTGGTTGATGCCTTTATTAACCTCCTTCAGATCCTCCTCGATCTTGCTGAAGGACTGCTTCACGGGAGTGGAGAGCTTCGCCAGA
This sequence comes from Cercospora nicotianae, assembly GCA_029490675.1. Classification (NCBI taxonomy): domain Eukaryota; kingdom Fungi; phylum Ascomycota; class Dothideomycetes; order Mycosphaerellales; family Mycosphaerellaceae; genus Cercospora; species Cercospora nicotianae. The sequence continues at coordinate 2,267,153 of JANQAT010000007.1, read as the reverse complement.
TGAAGCACTGCCTTGTCCGGGGTGTCGGCGACGGCATCTCGTGTGGATTGCAGCAAATCGATCAGCTTCTGCACATCGTCGATTGCCTTGGAGAGATTGCCCTTCTTCTCCTGCTGCTCGTGAGCTGCTAGAATGAGGTCCATGATGGCGAGGTGGAAGCTCCGGCGATGGGAATGGATATCGGTGGTGATCTCATTCAGCTGCTAAGAAGAATTAGAACGTTGTTTTGCGATCTGAGTACATCGTCCACGATCGCGATCACGGCTGTCTGGGCGATGTTTGCAGCATGTGACACGGTGGAAGGTGGAGATGGAGACGAAGCAGTGCACGGCAGGTCGCATCATGCTTCGGCTGCTGCACAACTGCCCCGTCACGGGGCGCACGCTGACCTCTGCTTTCCTCTCCTGGAACCCGCGACACCGACTGCACGTTGTCATGTGCCGCCCGACACCAATATAACTCGTCCTGACAGAAAAGTTCACAATATCTCCCTGGCTCGAAAATTATAGCCAGCGTGCTGGACATCCTGGAACGGGTCGAGGCCTGGCGGAAGGCCTCATGCGTGCAGCCATGAGCAGCGCCTGGTGACACGACTTCGTGGTATCACAGCGGCATAGCCAACAGCCATGACTACCAACCCCAATCAAGAAGGAGTCAAGCACAGGCCGGCACCTCTGTTGACCTCACTGAGCGCTGGCACTCAAGATGGCACCCCAACTTCGCCTGTGCCATACACGCCGACCCGGCTCGACAGGCAGGACGCCAAGAATGGACAGCAACGCTTTGTCTTGACCGATCCTGTTGCCTTTCGCTATCTTGAAGCCGATCCGTCGACCACCTTGATCGAACGACGTACGGACCTTCAAGGCTATGAGTGCTACATTGTGGAGCAATGGACGACATCGCGTATGCATCCCACGTACATGATCACAACATTCACTGGGGATCCCACGCATGTCGTCAAGGTTGGCGTTCTGGGGCTGCCGGTAGACGAATCCACCTGGTCACCTCGATTGCGGGTCTATTTCAAAGCACTGAACCAGTACCATGCACGACGCCGCGAAACCCCACTGGGAATCTTGATGGTCACTAGCCTCGCCGGGTTTCCATCATCGCTGGCCGTGATTCCCGTTCCAGATGGTGACGTGGGCAAACACAGATTCGACTTCTTCGTCAACGAAGACTTGAAAAGACTGGGCTGTTCGGGACGTGTTGGCCTGTCACTGTCGCAGCCAGCTCCATCCACAGTCGTCAAGTTCCACCAGCTCTATCGAACCAGCGAGAAGAATGACATCTACAGATCGGTCATTGAGATCATCAAACTATGCCAGACTGCACTCACTTTATTCGATAAGCTCGAGATTGATTATGCGGATGGCTTGCTGTGCGACGTGACTGAGCGCGCAATACGTGACTGGTGGGTCGAATTCGGAAGTGATCATTATAATATCGAGCCGCACGACGGCATTCTGGGCCCGACCACTGTTGCCGGGCTCCTGGGTATGCTCATGGGCGCAAGAAACCGGCTGCATGCCATGGGTGCTCCAGTACCCAAGGATCCATTCGATGTCGATGCCATGAAGAAAGCCATCAGCGCCTTCCAAAAGCAGCAGCGGTTTCCGAGAACGCGTCGGCTGGACCGACGAACGATGGACAGGTTGCACAAGGCGACACAAAAAGCGGCTGACAAGGTGCAGTGGACCATGCCCAGAGCCGTCAAATCAACAGTGGCTGAACTGAGTGGAAAAGGTGGAGATCTCATCCAAGATGGCATTGGACGTCGCGACAGAGCAGGCATAGCCGAGATCGAGACTGTCGACGTAGATCGCTTCGTGCAACTTGTTTACAGCGATCGCTGCAAATGGCTATGGCTCGGCAAGCCATTGAAGAAACGTAAAGTAAGCGACGAGGCTGAAAGAAACATACATGATGCACAGGAGCAACCCGGATTCAGCAAATCGCTTGTCTTCAAAGCTGACGAGCAAGGCGGTTTCACCTGGACAGCGGGTCGCAAAAGCACCGTGGATGGGAGCGAGCCACAGAGACGTGAGACTGAACTTGAACAGTACGGTGACTCTCGAGTGCCCTCTCCTATCGACGAAGGTGATGAAAGCGACAAAGATGCGAAACCATCGGTTTTCAAGCGGGCGACTAGTGTCAAGCATGATGCCAAGAGCGGCTTTAGCAAGGTGAAGGACGTTGTCGGATTTCGCAGTCATAAACCCAAGCCGTCAGTAGATGAGCCTGTGCCCACTTCACCAGCAGACCTCAAGCCTAGCAAAAGGCCCTCCGTTGGAAGATCACACACTAGCCCCGTGAGCAGCCCTAATAGCCCACATGCCTCCGAGAAGGATCCGTCGCGGAATTTCTCTGTCAACGCTGCAGCCGATCAGAGCAGCCGACTGAATGTTGCTCTCAAAAGTGAAGACCCAACCGGCAGGAACCGGTCGACCTCACTTCTGTCTGGCACTCAAGTCGCCTCGCAAGAAAGCCTGCGACCGCCAATCTACGCTACTTTGAGCAAAACTTCGACAGTCGGCGACAGCGACCAGCATATGAGGAGAAACAACTCAAGCACTACAGTCGATACCGCTGATGTTCCTTCAGTTGCTGGCTCGGTGTACAACGGCGTAGAATTGAACGAGGCTCTGCCGACAGGACCAGAGACTGCATTTGACGTGTCTCAGTTGCTGCAGCGGACCGTCTCATACTCGCACTACGTGACGACTGAATTGCAGACGCGTAGCGAGTATTCTTATCCCCGGCAAATGAGCTTTAGCTTGGCGGAGGACAGTGTTCTCACTTGGGAATCTGTTCATGGGGACGATTACGACCCATTTGCGTCCACAGCAGCACAGATGGCTGAGCAGCAGCAGATGGCGAAAGAGTCCAAAAGGCTTCGTGCTCTGATCACAGTGCTCCAAACGCAAACTGTCGGCTGGACCCAGAGTCAACTTAAAAAGATGCATAAGTTTCTCGACCAAATTGATCGTGATCAAGAAGCTCTCGATCAGATGTATTTGCCTCGCCAGCAGAATGTTCGCGAGCTACAGACGCACACCGAAGGCATGCTCCGAGAAGAGAAAGACCGCCTAGAAGAAGGGAACAAAGAGATCGAGACGTTAGTCGCAAAACTTGAGTACGAAGTTGATGCGTTGAAGACCAAGGTAGAGGATGTCCGAGTAGCTGTCGACGACTACGAAAAAGGAGTAGTGCGGATTGAGGAGAGGGTTGGTGATTTGGAGAAAGAAGCTGAGAACAGCAGTGGCTGGGCTTGCACTGTGCAATAACGTGTAGACTTAATATAGCGTGTCATATAGAATTAGATCCCGTACCTCTATTGTCCCTCCTCGTTGCTGCTGCTGCCACTGCCACTGCCACTCTTCAAGATAGCTGCCTGAGGTCGTTCAACGGAAGCCTTCCGCGTAAAAGACGCGAGCTCTCCACTTCAGCAACTTTACGCGCTTGTCTTTCTTGCAGCTTCACAATCGACATCGACAACATTTCCGCGCTCCGGCGCCCAAACCAGCACTGACATGCGTCTCCGTCTGCGGATCGAGCGCAACGAGCTGCCGCCGGTGCAGGTCCTGCACGCAATACCGCCAATGCAACAATCGCAAACGATTTCGCAATTCCTCCAGTCGATCAATGCTCTTTTCCCTCTGGAGTCAACTACCTGGGACATTTCGGATTACACCGTCCTAGTCGCTGGCTACGAAGCTACGCATTACACCGAGGTAGGCCAAGCCTTCAAGGACGAAGATGAGGTCGTGATCAAACCGCTCGGGTTTGCAGAGCTGCGGGCTCGGACTTTGAGTGGACGTGATCAGATTAGCGAGGATGGGAGACATCTGTTGGATGGTGTGCCGTTCGGACGACCCATGTTGAAGAGACCTAGACGCCCGGACGTTAATATCCCTCCTAGGAAGAGGCAGAAGGCGGATGAGGTTACGGATGCACAGGCGCTGGTGCGTTTGGACGGTGATGATGAGGAAGACGATGAGGAAGATGATGAAGACTTTGAGGAAGCAGAAGTTGAAGAGGATAGTGAAGACGATGACGACGAGAACGACGCGAACGACAGCAGCGACAGCAGCGACAGCGATTCATCCGCCAAAGACAGCAGCTCGGATGGCAGTGACAGGTCGAGTGATGACAGCAGCGATAGTGATAGCAGCAGCAGCAGTGAGAGCGAAAGTGAGGCCTCCTGGGATGGTCTAGAGGGGAGAGTGAGCACCGTGAAGGCAGCACCGAAACCGAACGGCACCGCTGCGCGCCAGCCTGAACAGCAACAGAACCTGCCACACCAGGGAAAGTCGCGGACGAAGGAGAGAAACGATCGCAAGCGAGACTCGAGAAGACTCAAGCATCTCAAGGAGGCGGGCTTGCTGCCACAGAACGCAACTCTGCAGGATATGCAGAATTGGCAGAAAGAAAAAGGCCTGGATGATGAAAGCGTCACGTTGGCTGGCCAGAAGGCCAAAATGGAGTCTGGGCGACAGAGGCTTCTGGAACAGATCGCGTCAGGCGGCGTTGACATTGCCAGCCCAGTACCGGCTTCTAGAGAAGATGATGAGCCCCCAGAGGAGCAATCAAGCCGACCAGTTGCGACAGCCACAGACATCGTGGACGAGGCGACAAGCAGCGACGCAGCCAGCACGCAGATCATTACCGAAGCACAGCAGGCGGCTGAAGCGACCCCAGTGAAAGCGAAGACCAAACGAGAAGCAGACACTGATGCAGATCAATCCCCGGCATCAAAACGCGCACGTTTGGACACAAGAAGCATGAACCGTCTTGTATTTGGTTCACTTGGTCTTCGAACGCCCAAGACTCAGGAAGAGCGCGACGCGCTTCAGAAGAAGCTGTCTACGCGTCCCACACGCGCAGGCGCTGCTACAGCTCCTGCTGAGGCAGTGACAAAGCCGACACCCGAAGCTGACGAAGCCTCGGATTCATGGCGCGAGAAAGTCGTGCTCACTGCAGTGGAGTGCGTAGATAAGAATATCACGCTCTCCGAGCCGCCCTTTCCTTTCCAACAACGGTGGGACCCACAGTACCAATTCAGTGCAAAGCAGCGAAAGCGGTCAAGAGCCAGAAAGTCCAATGCACAAACCAATGGCGAGTTCATCGAGACGTATGACAAATACAACCAGAACGGTGGGGGAGATGCACTGGACTACGATGACCCAAAAGACGACCAGGAAGGTGATGATTCGTATTGGGAGGAAGGCGCGCTGCTGGACACCGGCAACGAAGTGGTGGAGTCGGACGACGAGTTCCCTCCATTGCCGGCTGATCACGCCTCGCTGCCCAGTCTTGTCGAGGCTGACGCTAAGGTCGGAGACTACATCACATACCAGGAGCTTGCGGTGTCTGCGGCCACGGGGTGGGAGCCCAAGGTTGTGGCACAGATCGCGAAGCTCGAAGCGAAGACGGATGATGGTTTTGGACCCTAGTGCTCAGACAGAGTCGGCCCAAGGAATACGACGAGAAAGGAAATCGCATTTACACCAAGTTCGAGATGGAAGACTTCAGCGACGACGGCAACGAGACCGATTGCAAGACTTTGTCATGGGCGGAGATGCAGAATCCAAAGCTCCTGCTGCGGTCTGTCAACACGAAGGCATCCTAGGAAGAAGCTAATAGCGTGCGAGCACGAGGTATAAGACGTATCCCCATGGCTAGCGCAACATCAGCAGTCGGCAAGTCAGAGCATTCTATCACGAAGTTGGAAAAGGACCGCAATTCGCTGAAATTGTCAAAGTGGAATCGCGAGAGAAGCAAGATCGCTCGATCCATGACTCGCGACAACATGTGCGTCGTGGCTACGAAAAAACCAGGTAAGGTGCACCGTCCTTCTTGCAAACCGGAACTTCTACTCTATGGTCAGCGGTTCTTGTCTTGCGAGTAGGCATCGGTTCCTGCAGACGTTCGTACCCGCTGTAGAGCATCACCAGAATGCCGGACGTATACATGCAACGAACACGGACGAGAGTCTAGACCGGAGAGTGACGACAGCTCGCGTATCTGGAGACTTGTTCGACTTGTGGCTGCGCGCTATGCAGGTCTGTCCTTGAGCAATCTGCATCCTATCACGAAGACAGTCAACTTACCATGGCTATTGTGCGTGCTTAACTGTCGAATAGTCAGTCGGTGGCTCATATCGACAATGTTGAACCTCCTCCAGCAGGATAGGTCGTCAAGCGTAAGTAGCTGCAGATATTGTCATTATTGCTAGATGCACTGTGTACTGCTAGCATCCAGGCCAGCGTCAACACTGTCGTAGATAACGTGCTGTGAAAGGTCTCGTCGGCCCGTGATGTTGCCTAACGACTACCCGATGGTACATTCACATTTCCGAAAACCCTGAAGACCGCTCGCTAAATTCGTTGCTCGCTCCACAATCTCAAAATCAACCGCTCTTTGCGGTGTCCCGTTTGAACTCATGCATGCTGGAATTCTAGCGAATCGCCCTTTCTGTGAGCATCACGCTCGTCAGTGCAGTAAAATCGACGTAGGAATTTCCATCGCCAACGAGCGGCAAAACAGACTAGCTTCATTGATTACTAGCTGTAATGGAGTCTGTGGGGTCAATGCATGATGTATTGGTTGTTGTCTGAAGGCTAATCTATATGGAAGAAGAAGGATGGCTCTGCCAAGCCATTCCGTAACACTAACTAGCTCGTGTTGAGCGACCACTTCACTTCGTCTCTTCTCACGTCCTTACTCTTCCACCAGAACAACACTTTCTCGACAAGATCCCAATGATCATCAGCATGGCAGATTGGGGCACCAAATCCATCGACGCAGCCTTCGAAACTTCCCACTCACATCCAAACAAAAACATCGACCCCTCAACAGTTACCCTGCTGAAGCCCTTCGTCGTCTGCATCGTCGGCGCCTCTCGCGGCATTGGCGCTGGAGTTGCTACAGCATACGTCAAAGCAGGCTGTAAAGCTCTCATCCTCGCCTCTCGCCGTCTCTCGGGCCTCGAAGAAACCGCCGAAGCATGCAAAGCACTCAACCCTGAAGTCGAGATCGAAATTATATCCTGTGATATATTATCTTCAGCTTCTGTCTCAGCACTTGCGGAGAAGACATTTACTCGATTTGGCCGTTTGGACGCAGTAGTTGTTAACAGCGGCTATTCTGGACCTGTTAAAACGAAAATCACAGAAACTGATCCAGAGACATTCCTCAATGCCACGAATGTGAACTACGTTGGAACATTCTACTGTGCCAAATTTCTCATACCATTACTGCTCAATACTTCAGACGGCGCGAAGATCTTCATCGGCGTCTCCTCTCTCGCGTCAATTATTGTGCGAGGTCCAATTGCGAATACACAGTATTGCGTGTCGAAATGCGCGCAGTTGAAGCTGTTGGAACACATTCACGAGCAGTACTCGGATCAAGGATTGAGTTCTTTTGCGGTGTATCCGGGGTCGGTGCCCAGTGAGATGGCCGATGAGACGGTGCCGGAGGAAGTCAGGCCGTTCTTGACAGATAGTCCAGAGCTGTGTGGAGCCTTTTGTGTGTGGTTGACGAAGGAGGATAGGAAGTGGCTTAGTGGGAGGTTATTGAATGCGAAATGGGATGTCAAGGAACTGGAGGCGAAGAGGGAGGAAATTGTGGCGAAGGATGCACTCAAGTTGCAATTGAGTGTGCCGTAGCAAATCTTTGGCTGCATCAATGGGTATCTGAAGCTGATGCTCGGCGACCTCGTGAGCTGATTTGACGCTTCGCGTCTCGCTCAATGCTCTGCAACGGTGTTCAATAGCCACCCCAGGAGGGTACGCTGTACCCGACCTGGTTGTACATCTGAGTCTGTTGTGCTGCAAAAGCAGCCTCGCGTTGCGCATGCTGCTGTTCCTCTTTCTTCTTCTTGAGCTGCACGAGATTTCCCTTCAGCCCACGCAAGTAGCGTCTCGCTTCGTTGACCAGGTGTTCTGGCTCATTTGAGTACTTGAGAGCTTCCAGCATAGCACGAACCTATTGCCGTGTCAGGAATGTACGGCGAACACGTCATAACGCCGAAACTTACCTGTGTCTCTGACTGAATGTGTGGGCACACGCGAGCATGACCGTAGTGAGCCATGCCACACAGATTGCAGAACTCCACACCAGCAAGTTTGAGGGGCAGCTGCCAACTGGATGATAGCGGCCACAGGCTTTGCATGTGATCCCAGGTGGCTCGACTTTGTGCGACTTTTCGCCGGATATGCTGGACTCTCCGTTCGTTGCTGCGAGTGCATTTGCTGTTGGATCCGTGGAAGTCGAGGCATTTGGTGGATGTACAATGACACGCTTGAATGTGGGATAGTCTGCAACATATCGTTTTAGTTTATGTTCTCCTTTTGTGCTTCTTTCACGGGTGATTTCGGAGTGTTGGGCATAACCTCGTCATCACTGATGACAACGACCTCGGGTTCAGACATCTTCATGAGTGAAGCAGATGTCTTCGTGGCCTTGGAAGACCTCTTGCCTGTTGAAGGCAAAGACCTCTTCTTTGGCGTATGGTTCGGTGTCAACGGATTGGGGCCACCATTGCCGTTCGGCACAGACTTCTTCAGCATTGGCTTCTTTGGCGCCCCGGCAGCCTTTTGCGATTGCGCTCTGGCTGCCCTCGAGTTGCTGAGGGAAGTTTTCTGGCCTTTCTTGGCAGCGGGGGTAGGTTTCTGAGATGCAACCTTGGGCTTCCCAGGAGCCTTTGACTGCACTTTCGATGGAGTGGCAGCTGTTTTGTGTGCCATGTTTGCGGTTTTGGAAGGGGTCTTACCTTTTGACATTTTGCCTGCAGAGGGTTTAGTACGCGGTGCCTCCAGGTCCAGCAACTCACCGTTCTCCATATCCTCACCTGGTCCATCAGCATCATCGTCACTTTCGTCGGCCTGGAAATCGGTGTCGCTATCGCCTCCGGTGTCTTTCTTTTGCGACGCTTGACGGGTGTCAGGTCCACAGCTTCCGCATCAGCGCCCTCACCAGCGTAATCGATACGCTCACGAGCACGACGTCCACGCCCGAATGCTTCAGCTTTCGCGGTCGCTTCCTCTGCAGCAATACGTTCGCGTTCTTTGAGAATGTTCGCCCACACACCAGGATCTGGAACGGAGTCTTCGGCCTCATTGACTGCATCCTGTAGGGACGCGTCGCCGTTCGCCCACACACGTGCAAAGGAAAACTGGGTTTCTGCGGTCTTGTCTTCGCCGGCCTTCGTGTCTTCCATGTGCGAACAATCGATCAGCCTATCAACGGCCATTGAGTCGTATACGATGTCTTGTTCGCCATCGTCCTCGAACAGCTCGCTTGCACCGTGGCGAAGAACAGACACCAAATCAGTTTGCTCAGCGTCATCGGCGTCCATTTCTTGAATCAGCACATGATCGAGCGCAAGCTTCTTGCGACCGATCTGCATGATGCGCTCTTCCGCACTGGCACGAGTCACTATCTGGAAACACAAGACCTTCTTCTGCTGACCAATTCGGTGGGCACGCGACAGTGCTTGAATGTCTTGGTGAGGATTGAAATCGGGATCGAGGATGATGACGGTATCTGCCGTAGCCAGATTGATACCCACACCGCCTGCACGGGTCGAGAGCAAGAAGGCAAATAATGGCGAGTCGGGTGCATTGAACTCGTCAATCCGCTTTTGCTTGTTCAGCGAGCTGATTTGACCATCGAGGCGCTGGTATCGCAACTGCATGCCGTCCATAAAGTCCTCGACACAGTCAAGCATCTCGAGAAACTGACTGAAGATAAGGACTCGGTGCCCGCGTTCCTTGAGCTTCGGAAGTATGAGCTCCAGTAACTTGAGCTTTGAGCTTGCATCCACCAAATTTCGATGTGAAGCTGCCATATCCACATGGCGATCCTCAATGCTCTTGTTGTACACGAACGGATGACACAAGCACTTTCGCAACTGCATGAGGATGTTGCTCAAGCTTGCTCGCTCTCCTTGCTTCAAATTGGCATCGGCGCTGAAGATAGCCTTCATCAAGTCGGGATTCTTCGCAAGAATGCTTCGGTACAGCTTCTTCTGCACAATACTCATGCTGACTGGGACAATGACCTGAGCCATGGGCGGCAGGAATGTCAATACCTGTGCCTTTGTGCGCCGCAAGAAGAATGGTTTGATCATGTCGTGCAGCTTGGCGATCTTCTCTTGATCAAGTTCAGCGAACTCTTCTTCGAGAGCCGCAGCGTCAAACGTATCGTCTAAGAAATGGAGTAGGTTGAACAGCTCGCGCTGATTGTTCTGTAGTGGCGTGCCGGTAAGGAGAACCTTGAAAGGACACTTGAGCGCACCTAGTGCGCTGTAGAGCTGATTCTTGTGATTCTTTAGACGCTGACCTTCATCGACAATGAGGCCTTGCCATTGCACGCCCTTGAAGAACTTTCGGCAGTTGTCGTCTGCGGCGGCATCGTAACTGGTGACAACGACGTGGCACCGGAGATCTTTGGCGCCATCGGGATAGAGTTCATGCTTCATGGCGAGATCTCTGCTCTCCCTCGTGCCGTAAAAGGCCACTACGCGCAGGCTTGGTGCCCATCGCTTGATCTCTCGTCGCCAATTCGGACAGGTCGAGTTGGGCACAACTACCAGGAAAGGGTAGCAATTGTGCTCCTGGACCAACGTGGCTAGGAACCCGATGATTTGAATTGTCTTGCCAAGGCCCATTTCATCTGCAAGAATGGCGTTCTTTTGGGTGAACCACTTGTAGTAAAGCCAATTCATGCCCTGGATTTGATACTCCATCAACTTGCCGCCCTCGAGTGTTTCGGGCTGAGAAGTCTTCTCAAGAGTGCGAAAATCTTCCTTGCGGACTTTCTCTAGTCGTGTCTTGAGCGCGTTGAGTTTCGGTTGTCGTACGTAGCGTCCAGCCACCCAGTCGTTGTAGGCAATCACGAAATCAGTCCATCTATCGCCATCGTCTGGGCCCGGGGGCGTCTCCCACACTGCGTCTTCGTATGTGAGACCTTTGTACTTGATGAGTGCCTTGTCTACCTCTCGTATACGGGCCTTGTCGATCTCTTGGGTGCTAATGTCCACGATGCTGGTGAACTTGACGTCGAGGACGATATCGGTGCGCAGATAGTCTTCTGGTATAGCGTCTTCTGTGCGCATCTTTGGATGCTGAGTGTCTTCGCGTTTCATGAACGCTTTGCGTGTGTTGTAAGGCGTTACACCCCATACCCAGGGGCCCGGCATCCATTTCGCCCGGAAATATGACATGCCGTCCCAGCGGACCAAGTACACCTTATCTTCTTCCTCAAGTCCGTCGAAACCTCGCTCCGGGTCGTAGAGGTCCTCATCTATAGGCTTCCAGGCAATGAGTCCTGAGACCTTGGCAGGCATTTCTACGCAGTCTTTACACTTCCAGTCTCGACTGTATTCGCGGAATCGTTGCTCAGGATCAGCTTCCAGCTCCATCATGTCATAATCGGCTCGAGAAGGCAGGTGCTCGTAGTGATACGCCCGAAAGCAATTCGTGCAACGGAACATGACGGTGTCCACGTTGTTGATCTTCTCCGGTGGAACATCGTATATTGGATCCACGCCATCGTTCTCTTCCCGGTCTCGCTGCTCTTGAGTTGGAGACTTGCGTGGTCTGAACGGACGACATGCTGCACCGTGCTGTCTGCAATCTTGACATTTGCCCTGATCTGGAGCTGCGGGATCTTTTTTTCGGGGAAAAGCCACGCAGCGACGGCACTGCAAGACGAAGTCGTCCTCGTCGACTTTAGTGACCAAGTGCTCGCGATTGGTTCGGTGACCCAGGCACTGCTTGTGATATACCAGAGAACATCCTTGACAGCAGATGAGTTTCGCGAAATTCGCGCCTTCCCCGCACACATCGCAATACTGCGAATGCCGCATGCGGAACTCGTTGTTACGTGGCAGATCTTTGAAGACTTCACGAACACCGATCGACTTGGGTTTGGAAGGCTGCTTAGGCTCCTCGGACTCTGATCGGTAGATGTCGTCAACTTCAACCTCGGTCATGCCACCGACATGTCTCGTGGCGCGTGAACTGTGGCGAGCACCTTCACGAACGATTTTAGCCTTCTTCGCTGGAGGTCCAGGACGGCCGCGCTTGCGCCGGCGTGTCCCGGGCAGGTCGGACGCGAGAAGATTGTCGCTGTCATCGTCTTCGTCGTCCTCCTCGCTGACTGCGGTAGATTGACGGCGAGTGCGCATACCACGGCCATTGGCAGATCGGCTGAGTTTGCGAAGTCCAGCGCGAGTGGGACGCTGCAGCTCATCTTCTGAGTAGTCGTCTTCCTCGTCTTCGTCTTCAGGTTCGCCTGCATCCACGTATTGCGAGATGTCTTGTTGTTTGCGCTTGCGGCCGCGAAGTAGACGAGAAGCTTGCGTCTCGTCCTCAGAACGCGCTTCGTCACTGTCGATTACGTTGTCAACGGTGCTCACAAAACCATCATTGTTTCGTTTGCCAGCGTTTGGACGCGAGGAAGACATCCTGCCACCGCGAGTGTTCCGACCTGTGCGAGAGACGTCCCGACTTCTTGGTGCCGGCTGCTCAACAGGTGGGCCGACCTCGTTGAATTCTGCAATAGCCTCTTCACCGTTGTCGTAGTCGAGCAGGTCGTTGAAAGGCACCTGTTCTCAATGGGTCAGAATGCAATGCGCTTGCGATGGATGGATTGAATGTTGATGTCGAGGTCGAGGTTGACGAGCACAAAGCAGGCGCCTTTTATGGTCATGCAAAGGTTAAGTGAAGGCAAGTTGAGCGATTACATGTGAAACTCGCCGCACGGCATGACAATGAGCCAGGTGGTAGGCGAATTCACAGTGTCAGCTCGCTCGTGAAAGCTGAAAAGGGTATCAGACTTACGAAGTCATCATAAAAGTTGCCGAACTGGACCTTGTAAAGCACCGTTCCATCTTCATAGGAGTGTTCGCTTAGAACCTTCCGAACGTGTTCTGCGCCGTGCCGCAAATCATCATAATCACGCATTTTCCTGGCTTCTCTTCTTGACACCTCCACCACCAATTTTGAGGGACTTCTGGATCGTCCAGATCCATACGCCCTCCCTTTGCCCTTTGCGCGCTTCGGAGTCTCGTTCTCCACAAACAATGTATCAGCCTCCGGAGATGTGTCGGAATCCACATGATTGATCGAAGTCGGTCCGGACGATGGATGCGATGGGGCATTGATTGGTTTGAAACCAAGGGAAGGCGGGGGCGGCGAGGGCGAAGTGGTCGTTCGGCGGCGTTTCCGAGGAGACTCTTCGTTGAACACTTCTGGCGACGAACTGTCCCGGACTTGAACGAGAGCAGCAGACTTGGAGCTTCCCACGACCATGGGCGCGACGGGAGCTGGTGGCGGAGGGGCCGGACGCGGTGCCTTGAGTGTTCCTGTGCCCAACTTCCAGTCGGCCAAGTCGACGGCCGTGTCGCTGTCATCATCGGAGCCGGCTTGGGCGTCGTAGTGCAAAGACATGTCGATCTTTTCGCCTGTTCAACTTCAAGGCGCATTCCAATCTTTGAGAGATGTCGACATGGCACGCGCCGAGAAGACGTGCAAGTGCTGTGCTAAGACCACCAACATGGACGCGACGTGATGGAAGTTCGTCCGGGGGTCGCGACACGGGCCGATTTTGGCCGGCAGGGACTGAACCCTTCTCCTAAGTAGGGATCTACCACGACATCCAATTCATGTCTTCATCGTTGCTTCGCATGCGCGTCTGTTCTCCGCGCAGATTGCCGGTTGTCCAGACTTCAAGACAGCGAGCATGGGTGTCGACGACTTCTGCCATCAATCGCGGTCTTCGTGCCACGAAAGATGATGGCCGAGAATACAGAGGAGGCAAAGACTGGTCTACGAGAGCTCGAGCCTCAGCGCGAGACGCCCGAGATTCACGAATTCCCAAGCCTCCACCCGAGGACCGGAGACGTCTGAGTGCTTACACTGGACATCAAACTGGAGCTCGAAATGCATATGCAGGCCGCAGTGGCACGCCTCGAGATGCCCGCCCCGCGATCTCTGCATCTCGAGACCGCGGTGGCCGCACACCAAGCCAAGCGTTCAATCCTGGTCGACGAGAGCGAGCTGAAATGACAGCAGCGCGGTCCAGCACATCTGATGGAAATTCTACAAGGTTCTCAGTAATTGAAGCATCACGATCTAGAGCGGAGTCCGATCTTGGCTTTCGACGGCAGCCCAATTCTCGAGCACAGCCCAAACCTGCTGAAGGTCTATTGAGATCGATCAAGAATGCGTGTCGTCAGATCCATTTCTTGCAGCAACAGCAAGAAGCTGGAGAGAGCCATAGCGTGGATGAGCTCATAAGGGACGCAAGATCGTCTCTCAAAGCAGTGAACTCTTACATTACCTCAGGTTCATTTCAGGAAGAAGAACCAGCAGAAGCCGTTGTCTCTCTTTTCCGCAAAAAGGCCAGGGCTGGAACGTTCTTGGCAGGTGAAATGCCTGATGGCGAAAAGAGTGTCATCTACGTGACCAAAGACGGTGTCATCGATCTGGCAGTAGGCAAGACTGCACCAGTGCGAACCAAACCCAGAGATGCAAGACCTACTATTGCGCGGGAGCCAGATAACTCTAGGCACGATCGCCGCGAGACACGAGGCACTGATCGATCAGTACGTGCAAGACGACCGGCCAATGAAGATGAGGAGGTGCCAGTCTCGATACCGTGCACCACAGCAGCAAGCGAATTTCTCTATGGCTACAACAGCGTCCTTGCGGCGCTCAAAGCACAGCGTCGGAAGCTGTATAAATTGTACATTCACCCCAATATTTTCGATGCAGACATCGGAGCCCAAGGCACGGAGTCTGGAGACAAGCCAGGCAGCGAGCTGGTAGCGCTTGCGAAACAGGCAGGCATTCCCTTCCGCAACGAATTCAAGACTGCGATGCTAGACAAGATGTCAGATGGTCGCCCACACAATGGGGTCATCTTAGAGGCATCGAAACTACCTGCAGTGCCAGTAACTGGCCTTCGCAAACCGGAGTCTAGCAAAGGCTTGATTCCGATCGAATTGAGCTCACAGACGGCCGAAGACGCAAAGATCAATGGCTGCCCCAGAGTCATCAACGCTCTGAGCGGCGGCTGGCGTCATCCTTTCATCGTCATGCTCGATGGCATTACTGATCCTGGTAACGTGGGCAACATCATACGAACCTGTCATTTCTATGGCGTCGATGCTGTCGCGGTCGCCACCAATACCTGCGCAAACTTGTCATCTGCTGTGTTAGCAAAAGCCTCGGCTGGAGCTTGCGAAGCTATGCGACTACTTTCTGTATCGCAGCCCTCGAAATTCGTACACGACTCTTCAAAATACCGATGGAAAGTCTATGCTGCAGTGGCACCCACTGGCAAGGCGGACTTCTCTGGACAATTCCTCAGTACGTCCCGCGTGTCTGCTGACAGTCCATTGGCGAAGCACCCATGTATTCTGATGCTCGGAGCGGAAGGCGAAGGCTTGAGACAGAATCTGCGCAATCGTGCTGACTACTTCGTGTCCATTGAGGGTGGCCGGAGAGCTGACGGTGTGCCAGATGTCGGTGTCGACAGCATGAATGTTGGCGTAGCGACTGGTGTGCTGTTGGAAGCATTCTTGCGAAAGCCATCAAGCGCACCCGACAATGTTGCGACTGCGGACGATTTGTAAGATAACAAACGGGTGGCTACAGAGTTGCAGCCATAAACTTGTACATCACAGTATTGCATGGCCATGCCTCTATAGATAATGAAGTCCATTCTCTACGCTTTCCCGTGCGTAGCACAAGCCCCACCCATACCTGCCAAGTCTGCTATCTGCGTGTGGAAGGGCGCGCAAGAGCTCTCTTGAGCTGTCTTTGACGCTTCCAAAGCTTCCACATCTCGTTCTGCAGCGGTCCTTTGCGATACATCACACAACAAGACTACGACCATCAATCCCAAAGTGCCCAAATGTCCACTGACGAGATCATCCTCTATGACCTGCCTAGTAGAGGCACGCCCAAATGCTGGAGCTTGAATCCTTGGAAAGGTAGGTGTTGCACTGCCACATGAACAACGCTCATCATGCCAGCAACTAACAGAAAATTCAGCCCGCCTCGCCCTCAACTTCAAGGACATCCCCTACAAGACCGAATGGATCGAATACCCCGACGTAGCACCCACTCTCAAGTCCTTCGGCATCCCACCAAACTCACCTAACGTGAACCCCAATGCCGAATACTCTATTCCGGCAATCAAACTTCCAGGAAACAAGTACATCATGGACTCCTTGGCAATCGCCCACGAGCTCGAACGTCTCTACCCAGAGCCCTCCTTGAAGTTCGCAAACAACGACTACGCCGCTCGCGTCCAAACAGCAGTAGCGAGCCTCTGGACCTCACTACAAGCGATCGCTATCCCTCGCGTTCCAGAGATGATCCTCAATCCCAAGAGTGCAGAGTATTTCAACACGACGCGTGAGAAACGTTTCGGAATGCCACTTACTGAGCTTGCGAAGAGTGAACAAGGGGGTGAGCAGGCTTGGACCAATGCAGAGGAGAAATTGAGTGCTATCAAAGGTTTGCTTGAGGAGAATCAGGGAAAGTTTGTGCAGGGAGGTGATGAGCCTAGTTTTGCGGATTTCATTCTCGCTGGTGCGTTTCGGCTTTTGGAGATTGTGGATAAGGAGGAGACTTGTTCGGGAGGATCATGAAGTATGATGGGGCTTTGAAGGAGCATTACGAGGCTTGTACGCCTTGGTTGAAGAGAGACGGTTGAGAGCCAGTGCCAATTTACGCAGGATGATCTCGTTGGCGGTAATACACTTGCAATGCGGTTTGTGGTTGAGCATTATGCTAAGCTGGAGATGTCGGAAAGCGTTGTCAATGAGTATGACATGTGATGAAATGATGACGCGTTGATGTCTGGCCCACGAAACTACATGTAAGCACGACAAGAGCCATCATCCTTCGATGACATTTGCAGACCTGTGGCAGGATGTGAAGCACATCAGCACGTTGTGAATCGTGGAGGTTTGACATGATGATCGCCCGCGATTTTCGGCGAGGCCCGGAAGAAGCGTGTTGCTTCCTTTTACGCGTCAACACGCGTTCTGCAATGACAACAACTTCAAATTTTTCACGCACAGTCACGACGCTTTCTGTGATACTTGCAAGCATGCTTGGAGAATTGGACCATGGAAGAGAAGATAATCTTCGCGAGCAACGAGCATGACCTGGCTCTGGCAGTGGCACGAAATATGCCGCATTTCCGCCTACTCCTTCCACCTGAGGGTTGTCGTATTTGTCGGATGCCGAGCCCATCGCCATGACTTTCGCCAGGAAATGGGCCATGTTTGAGCCTGCAGTCCGCTTGACCCTGCTCGAAAGATGCTCACCCGCCGAAGGCTGATAGCATACAGGGATCTGATGTGAGTTTGAGCTCGAGGCATAACATCTGATAAGTGGCTCGTGCTGTCCGGTACATCTGTCATTTGACGTCAAGCTCGAGCGAAGTGTACTGCAAAGACGCGACATAACATGGGACAAGGGACGGCCTTGCTGCTACGCACGAACAAGCAAGCATGATCTCCTTCGGATCCAGTCCTACCACGCTGGGTCCGGGACAGCACCCAGACAGCCAACGGGGCTGCTGGCAGCCACAGTAGCTCGATTAAGTTCCGGATATATCGTGAGACTGGTCCAAGAGGCTGTACACTGCAGCTCAACACTCAGGGTCTCTAGAGACTCGACAGCACTCCATAGCGTGTGGAGCGTATCTTCGCGCACTACCAATGGCGGGAAATGGTCTTTAGCTTTCTATGCTTGGAACAACTACTCCATGGACTGGCGTTAAGAGTTCAGACAGCGAGATTCACATGCACGGCCTTTGTCTGCGTGTATGCATCTAGAGCGTACGACCCAAGCTCTCGCCCAATGCCCGAGGACTTGAAGCCCCCAAATGGAATTCCATAGTGCGAGTCTCCACTCGAATTGATCCAAACCATGCCAGCTCTAAGCTTCCGCGCTACCTTGTGGGCTCGCGAGATCTTTTCGGTAAAAAGTGCTGCAGCGAGTCCATACGAAGTGTTGTTCGCCTTCGCAACCGCATCAGCATCATCCACGAATTTGCTGATCGTCACTACTGGGCCGAATATCTCTTCGCGGATGATCGTTGAATCTTCGGAAGCCTTCAACAGATTAGCCGTACTCGAACCCACGGGTTAGGGATAGCTCACATCGACAAAGACGGTTGGCTGGACGAAGTACCCGTTCCGATCGATTTTGGCACCTCCTGTCACCGCCCGGGCTCCTTCCTGCTTGCCTTGTTCCAAATAATTAAGCACCTTGTCGAATTGTGCTCGGGAGACTTGTGGTCCGTGGTTGACTCCAGCCTCAAAAGGCGCTCCGACTTTTGCATTCCGCTCCGTGTGCTGCACAAAGGCTTTTGTAAATTCCTCATATCGGCTTTCGTGCACGTAGATTCTGGATGTCGATGTACAAACCTGGCCCGAGTTGTCCATAATTCCAGTATGCGCCCATTGGACGGCATTTTCCATCTCAGCATCCTCGAAGACGATTAGAGGAGATTTGCCACCACACTCAAGAGTGACATTTTTCAGATTTGCGGCCGCAGATCGCATAATGGATTTACCGGTGGCTGTGCTGCCGGTGAAGGCAATTTTGTCCACTCTCTCGTGCTCTGCTAGAGTTTTGCCAGTGACCGAGCCCAGTCCTGGGATGATGTTCACGACACCCTTCGGGATCCCGGCCTCTTTCACCAAGTTGCCAAAACACATGGCTGATAGCGGAGTCTGTTCTGCAGGCTTCAAAACCACCACATTCCCGCAGGCTAGTGCTGGAGCAACTTTCCAGGCAAGCATCATGATTGGGAAGTTCCACGGGATGATCTGGGCACACACACCCAGTGGCTCTTGGATTGTGTAGCAACTGTAAAGACATCAGCATCCACACATCCTGCTTTGAGTGGCCCCCAGCTCACAGTTTCTCTGCTGAGGTATCGATCTGCTTGCCGTCGATCTTGTCAGCCCAGCCAGCATAATACTCAAAGACGTTGACAGTCTCATCCAAATCCCCAGCGAGCGCAGCTTCGTACGGCTTTCCTAGATCGTAAGCATCGATGGCAGCTAGGAGGTCCCTCTCGCGGTCCAAGATAGATGCGAGTTTGAAGAGGATTGTAGAGCGCTCCTTTGGGGTCAGATCCGACCAAGGTCCGTTGTCGAATGCCTCTCTGGCAGCTTCGACCGCAGTGTCCACATCTTTGGGCGAAGCACCTCGCACACTCAGAATTGGCTTGTCGCAGGCAGGATCCACAACTTCGAATTCGTCGCCCGTTCCTTGCACGAACTCATTGTTGATGAACAAGCCAATTGGTTGTTCGTACGTGCTGCCATTCGGCAGATTGATTGTTGTGGAAGACATTGTAAACTCGGATGCGCCCCGAATCGTCGCGTCTGACACTCTTTCATCGCATCACAGCTCAGTGATAAGTTGGCGATTACGGGCCCGTAGTACACGAATCGCGCTAGGCAAGGACGTTGCCAACTTGCCATTTGCGGTATGCGGGAGGGCAGCCGAAGTCGAAGCTCTGAGCTTGAGCTTGTCGAAAGCTTGCCGTATCTCCACCTGTCTGATCGTCTATCAGAAGCCTCGAAACGACGCGCGAGGCGTGCTTACCCCACTTCTGGAGTCGCCAACAGGCCGGACCTTCAACGACAGGGCAGAATGAAATGACTTCGACAGTCTCGATGCCAACAACGGCAAGTATTTGACCAAACGCCCGAACGTTTGACACAGCTGCAGGATGGGTCCAAGGGTCGTGGACGGATCGTGCTGGCCCTGTCGGAAGCGGAGACTGAAGTGCGACCTGAGGCGACCAGCGTGCACAAAGTGCTCACTCGCTGGAGGAGCATGCGACTACTCGCAGAAGCAGCTGCAGTGGGTGGGAGGTGCTGCCTGTCGTGGTCGGCTGAAATCCATGGACGCTTCTCTGGAAGGGCACGCTTTTCACTCTGCGATCGGATCTCCTGTGAATGACTGCGAGCCACTTTCGACACTTCCAGCATCTCCTGCATCGCCGTCGCCGTTTCTTCCGCAGTCGCTGGTCCTCTATTTCAGGAATGCTGTATGGCCAAGATTACAGTTGTCGGAGCAACTCATATCGCTGGACGAGGAGATGCTAATGCACGAGCCTGTTTTGACAGAAGCAATCCTGGCTGTTTCGCAAGCGCATCATCACTTGCTATATTCCAATAAAGCGAGTTGTGTAGCAGGCTCCGGTGTTCAAACTCAAGAGCAGGCACGACAGGTCGCTTTGACGAGATTTCGCAGTCGCATCGAGTGTGGTGTGGACTCAGTCGATGAAGCTCGTCAACTCTTTCAGGTCGTCTGCATGTTCTGTATCCTCGACGGCATGATTGCACCTGATCTCCAAAACAATGCTTCGGAGTCGCATTTCAAGGGAGGCTCGTCAATTTTGTCTACGTGGAATTCCATTCCATCGCAGATGCTTCTGGCAGGTGGCTTGCAGACACATCTTCTGAGCGTGTTTGCTACAGTCGATCTGGTCCGCTCCTTGCTAAGTGGCGATAAACCATTCTTCGAGCCAACGATCTGGTCCATGTTTGCAGGTGTCCATGCATGGTGGGGAAAGTTATCTTGCGGCGACTCTTTCCTCAAGGTTCTCAAAGTCTACTCGGAGGTTGCTTTCCTTGGAAATATCGTTCACGACCACTTACCGGAAGACGTCGGATACCGACTGGCCGAGAGGTGCGTGCCAGATATCCTCGTATCGCTGGTTGGGCAGGCAGCACGATCACATGGCCCGGATTTCACGCTTTCCGGGCACTGGGATTCTTTTTGCACATTGTATGAAACAAGCGCGATCATTTACGTGTATCGCGCATTACAAGGTAGAAGCGTAGACGATGCCGCTGTGCAACTTGTCGTCCGACAAGCAGTTTCGACGCTTCTCGATCAGCCACTGCCCGGGATGATGACCCATTGTCTGATATTCCCTTTACTCGTTGTCGGATCGCATTGTCTATACGCTCAGGATCGAAAGACAGTGTCGGATTCTCTATCCAAATCAACTTCGTACCTGGCCTTCGGAAATCTGGTACTGATGGCAGATCTGCTAAGAGACATCTGGGGTCGACCGGAGATCGAACTGCATTGGTGGAACATGTTCAAATCAGTTTCACAAAACGTCTTCCTGTTCTGATGGCTTGACATTGACAGTGCTCGGGCAAAAAAGAGTTCAAGGCTCCTGCATTAGCTTTGGACGAACGCATTGCACAAGATACATGCTACTCCAAGCCTGGCTGGCTCCACATGCATTCCCTAGTAGCGACCCCCGCCTTCACATCAGCCACATGCTAGCCAGAAACGGCAGTCATCTGGACAAGATCTGCAGACAACACTCCACTGACCATTGTTCAATAGAGCTGGCTTGATATGTCTTTCGCGAGGTGCATCGACACACTCCCGTTGTCAACTCACCACTTCAACAATGTCGACAAACGAAGCGTCCTCGGTCAGCATCGATGATCGAAAGCAAGAAGGCATACTTGAGGTGCAGTATTCGCATAACGGAACAACTGTCGACCATGTCGAGAAAGAGGATGCCGGTCTCGTCGCGCTGGGTTACACGCCAGTGTTGACGAGAAACAGGACTTTGTCTGCCGTTCTTTTCCAGTCGATTGCCATCAGTGAGTCTCTCAATTGCAGGTTGATGGTGCGGAACAGCAGCTGACCCATACGTCTTCACATCAACAGTTGCTGTCCCTTTCGGAGAAGGGACCGCACTGAACTCTGCAATCATCGGAGGCGGCCAGTTGCCGTACTTTGTCGGCTGGATTATGGTGTCGGTCCTCGATCAAGCTGTGGTAATGAGTCTCGCAGAGGTATGTGTTGCGGCGTCGGGAGTTGTGCTCGGTTGTGATTATGTAGCTGATGCACTATCATCAACACAGCTCGCATCAAAATTCCCGACCGCTGGCGGGCCACAATTCTGTAAGGCCTTGTCTCATGCTCAAGGTGCCAGATCGTCGCTGACTTCTGATGTGACATTTAGGGGTGCACCAATTGATGCCTGCTGTTCGGGCGCGCACTACGCTCTCGTTCATGACAGGCTGGATCTGGCTCGTGGGGAACTGGACCATTGCCCTGTCAGTCAATTTTGGATTCGCCTCACTTATTGCTGGGACTGTCACAATGTATCATCCAGATTGGGCGGCAACTGACTGGCAGCTGCTTCTGATGTTTTACGCCATCTGCATTGCAGTCTTCTGCATCTGCGCCTTCGGCAACCGGTTTCTGCCATACGTCGATACAATAGCGGCCGGCTGGAACCTTCTCTGCATCATGGTCGTATTCATTGGGCTATCTGCGACCGCGAAAGAGGGACGACACAGCGCTGCGTATGCACTGGCGCACTACAACAATACGCTCAGTGGCTGGAGCTCCTGGAGCTTTGCCATTGGTCTGCTTCCTGCTGCATATACTTATGCAGCGATGGGAATGATATCGAGCATGGCAGAAGAAGTACACGAACCCGAGCGAATGCTACCGAAGGCTATGTGTTTGAGTGTCCCCCTTTCTGCCATTATGGGACTCTTTTTCATTCTACCAATCTGTTTCACGCTGCCACCACTTGAGGATGTACTTAACGCACCGGCTGCCCAGGGCCTTCCCTACATCTTCAATCATGTGATGGGGAGTCCCGGAGGCGGCCTTGGGCTCATGTTCTTTGTGTTGGGAGTTGCTGTGTTCTGCTCGGTCTCCATCACTACCACAGCATCGCGTTGCACATGGGCTTTCGCAAGGTGGGTACGAGGTCTACATCCCGCTGCTATGGTGCTAACGCTCGCCGCACAGGGACCATGCCATTCCTTTCTCTGGTCTGTGGTCCAGGCTTGACTTAGGCGACACGCCCGTGATGGCTCTACTACTCACGACGGTTGTTCAAATGCTGCTAGGCCTGATCAATCTCGGCTCAACGAGTGCTTTTACGGCATTCGCCTCTGTGGGAGTGATTGGACTCGCAGCTGCTTATGCCCTGCCAGTCGCTGTGAGCATGCTCGAAGGTCGAAAAGCTGTATCGACAGCTCGATTCCGGTTTCCTCCTGTCGTCGGCTGGCTTGTCAATGGAGTCATGGTCGTCTGGATTGCCTTTCAGATGATACTATTCTCGATGCCAACAACTTTACCGGTTACAGCGACAAGCATGAACTATGCCAGTGTTGTGTTCGTGGGCTTTTTCGTCCTCAGCACAGCTTACTATTTGCTGTGGGCTCGCAAGGGTACGTGTCGCCTTCTGTATGTTCGTAGTTGTGTCCTAACTATTCGCAGTTTACGAGGGGCCCCCGATCACGCACGGCCTGTGAGGCAGAACGCATTATGCGTGGCTCGTGGAAGGGGACAGAATCTTGCATCGTACACGCCCATTGTTGTTGTGAGAGTCGATACGCAAAGACGAACACCCGCCGAGTTTGTCTCCGTATGTCTCGATCAATCTGTCAACAAACGCTCGCCACTCATGAGGTTGTTCAAATTCATCCTTAGGGATGCTGTGACCAAGACACTGCGCAATACAGGATATTGACGTGCTTTGAATTGATATGAGGCCACAAGAAAGATGCATTGCGCTCCAGCTACAAGAAAGATCTCATAATCAATACGAGCATTGATGTTCTGCGGAGGCTTCAAGCCCATGAATCCATTCTGTCTTCGCGCTTCTCAGACCATGGGACACCACTGTGCAAGCTCATTACAACGGGAACGATGTTTTGAGATGAAAGGCTTTCGCTCCAGTCCACTGCTGCTTCCACGAGCCGTGATTATCCGAATCGTATGGGTAGCGAGATAAGGGTATGTACCAGAAGTGATAGCGTTAACTTCAGAGTCCATGCAGGTCGTGCACACTACTGGAAACTCAAAATGCTGCCTTTTCTATTGCCTATTTCGGTCAAGCATCGACCCAACAACAAGCCCCTTCCATGCTGATCCTGAGGGGAAGTCCATGGCCGGGCAAAGACCAAAAGGTTGAAAAGCAAAGACGTTGTTCAGGACATATAATGACTACTCGGATAGCGGCAGCTGTTATTCTGAAGCAACACATCGCGGGATTGAATCAGCGTCCAGTAAGGCTCTCCCAAGACCAAAATGCAACTCCTCTCGGTACTCGTCGCCATTCCTCTCGTCCTCGGATACACAACTTCTCCTACAGCGACTGAGCCTTGTCTGTCAGAACCCGAGGCCGCCAACATCGCACGACGCTGGTTTTCCATTTTCCAGACCGATTCTCAGGGCAATGGAACTGGCGCAGCGCTCGTTGATGTCACCTTAGCCCCCGAATTTCAATACACGGACGAAGGGGCCACATTTGGAGACCCAACTCCATTGTACACCAATCGAAGTGCAGTGTACGATTCCGTTTCGAGCTCAGGATACAGCGGTGCATTGGTTACGGATGTCCAGTATGATGTATTATACGTTTTCTCCAGCTGCTCGGTCATCGGGACTAGATGGCAGGGTAATTCAAAGAGTGCCAAAGCGGACAATGTGTAAGCTTTCAACATCTTCATGACTTTTGCGCTTCGGCGTGGGTGTCGCTGATGGTAATTGATCGGAATTGTAGAACCGTACCTGTTGGAACCACTATTCGATATCTGGGAACAGATTACTTGCAAGTCGACCTGGCTACTCGATTAATATACAATGCTACTTCTTCGTCGGATCTCTTAAATTACTACAAGCAGCTGGGGGACTCTAGTGTGCTGGCAGGCTAGTATTGGCAACAGTGACTATAACATTGAGCAAGGTCAATTAGCAGTATGTGTCTCATTGCGGCTCTGAGCACAATATCCGTGCCTTGAACTACGCATCTTAATACCTTGATACATGATTCTTGACCACGCTCGCATTCCTGTTGTTTTCAAATTTTGTTTAATTAGATATGATCAACGGGCGATTGCCAAAGCGACATGTTATCCCGTAAAGTAAATAAACAGAGAATGAATCGCAGTTTTTAGCTGGGTAGATACGCATCTCGGTGATCAGAAAACGGCAACAAGAGTCGAGGAAAACTTTTCCTTTTCTAATAACTTCGAAGCCTGCACGAACTATTGTGTGTCCATCACATAAAACACCGATGAGCTGAATCGGGATTGGTGTCGAGTGCTGAGCCCGTGCATAGTAGGTAGACCTCAAAAAGACGATTGAGCCGGTCGCAGGTGGAGGAACAACAAAAAAGAGTCAACCATGAAACTTGCATCCATTTCCTGGGAGTCGTTAGTATCAACCTCGGCCATCTATAGACTGGTAATCACAAACCGTAACAGGGAATTGAACCCTGGCCTTGTCGGACCTTTCCAAAGGAAGTGAGAGCGACAAATCCTAGCCACTAGACCATTACGGACCTGATTGGATGAAATCTGCCGCACATATATTGTATATGAAAGCTCAGAATGATCTGCCATCATCGAACGCCACTAGCCGACACGCCTCCGCTAGGCTGGTTTGTTGCTCCTTGGTGATTATTGCGAAGGTAACATGCAGTATGCTCGAGCATGCATTGAGTCTTGCCTAGCAGATTGAGGGGGACGGCGCAGTAGTCCTTGACCATGAGTTTCTCCTCTGGCTTCCAGCTTGGCGAGACAGTCTCATAACATCTCTGTTCAGCGTCCCTTTCGCATGTCTACAGCCATCTCGAGATGGCATGATCTTGTTCTTTCTTGATGCTAGAAAAGAGGCTGTGCGATCTCGGGCCGGAATGCCGCTTTGAGATGTTTCCATGGCTGCATTGCGGTAAAAGCCCTGGCCTGCGACACAGTCCAAAAAGATGCCCAGTCATCATCGTAGCTTGATCAAGGCCAGCGGACCGTCAGGCGGGGTTGTGGAATTTAGTCACTGTAGAAGAGCGGATACATGCCCGCTTTTGCAACCGGCTGAAGTTGGCTGGAAGTCTTGGCGTGTCGCTTACTAACATCCCCTTCTCGGTTATTTCACCACGTGCGATTGGGAATCTTTACCACGCGACCGCTCGCTTTCGATGACGATGATGCGCATGACAAACTCTTCGATAGAACGCGCGCTGTGCCCTCGTTGACAGCCGATCGAATGAAGTCCCCTTTCTGCCGCCCTAACCAGGATCCGCAAACTAGTCCACAAGCTACTTCCTCCTCCACCTTCCAAGCTTTGCAACGACGCGGCTCAACGTCGGTGGCCCTCGTTACGGCCTCTACAATGTGGGAAGACGGTGCGGAGTGTAACGCAGCTACCGGATATGCTAGTCGGCAGATATCAGGCGAAGGAACTCTGCAATGATTCAATGATGGTCTCAGGAATGAGGTGCTTTCAGTGGATCCGAGCAGTAATCTGACGATGCGCGGAAGCCGCATATGTACTTCTCAAGGTCCTCAACTCCCAAAGTCCTGCACTCCCAAGTCAAGCAAGGATGAAGGGTGTTGTTTCAGCAGCTGGAGCTCTGCTCTCGCTGGCGTCGACAGCTCATTGCATTGGCTATACAAATGTTTCTGAGGTGCCGCTATATGGGCAGAGTCCGCCAGTCTACCCAACACGTGAGTGAAACTGGTAGAACGCTCCATCTCACGACTGACAACCAGCAGCCGAAGGCAATGGAGGCTCGGACCCAAAATGGCAAGCCGCGTATGTCAAAGCCCGCTCCATCGTGGATCAGCTCACGCTCGAAGAGAAGGTCAACATGACTCGAGGCCATACGGGATTGTGCGTTGGAAACACGCCCAACATCACTCTTCTCGGAATTCCAGCTCTCTGCTTTGCGGATGCTCCAGACGGCATCAGAGGGCAAGAATTCGTATCTGCGTTCCCAGCGCAGCTGACTGTCGGCGCCACCTTCGATAAACGCTTGATGTATGAATACGGCAAGGCCCTCGGAGAAGAGTACCGCGGTAAAGGCATACATGTAGCTTTGCTTCCTGTGGCAGGCCCTCTCGGCCGGGTCGCACGTGGCGGGCGGAACTGGGTGAGGAACATCGAGTGTGCTGGCCAATCCATGGCTGACTTTGGAAACAGGAGGGCTTTGGCGCGGATCCATACCTGTCCTCCGTAGGCATGCGTGAGGTCACCACCGGTCTGCAGGGCCAAGGTGTGATCTCTCAGATGAAGCACTGGCTGCTCAACGAGCAGGAATGGAGGCGCAACCCTGGAAGCATGGGCGAATCCACGTCCAGCAATGCCGACGACCGGACCATCCACGAACTCTATGCATTTCCTTTCATGGATGCTGTCCACGCTGGCGCTGCTTCAGCCATGTGCTCTGTACGACGTTTCCGATTTGTACTGTTTGCAATCATGCTAATCTGAAGGCAGTATCAACGCATCAACAACTCCTACGGCTGCCAGAACTCCAAGCTGCTCAACGGCATTTTGAAAGGTGAGCAAAAATCCTCACAAATCGAAAAGCAATCTCTGGCTGGCTGAGTACACTAATAAACTGATTAAAGGCGAGCTTAACTTCCAAGGATTCGTGACGTCCGATTGGGCCGCGCAGCATGCTGGAGTCGCCAGTGCAAACGCAGGTCTGGATTTGGTGATGCCTGATGGCGGATACTGGGGCGCCAACCTCACTCAAGGTAATTACGCTCTTAGGAGCTGACCTTATGCCAGATACATCTGCTGACTTGTGTTTCTAGCTGTCACGAATGGTTCAGTTACTGAGACACGGCTCAACGACATGGTTACCCGAATTTTGGCTGCTTGGTATCATCTCGGCCAGGACGCGGGATACCCAGAGATTGGCGTGTATCCGTACGATCAGCAACACCCTATTATCGACGTCCGCTACGATCATGCATCCTTGATTCGTGAGATTGGCGCCGCTGGCACCGTGCTCGTCAAGAATAAGGACAATGCACTGCCACTGAAGAAGCCTAGATTTTTGAACATCTACGGGTACGATGCGAAAGCGCCAGACTCGCCTTGGACAACTCCGTCTCGTTTCGGAGGAGGGTACGACGTCAATTTTGGCTGGGAGATATTCAACGGAACTTTGATTACTGGTGGCGGTAGCGGCGGTTCCAGCGTAAGTTCTTCCTATTCATTCTTTTTGGTCGTAACACGGTTGTATTTGCACAACACATAAACGCGTGGTGGTGGTACGGAGGACTTGCGCTGACGCTCTGTTGCAGCCTTCGTACTTCATCTCACCGTTCGACGCCATTCAACGCCGTGTCATCGCAGACAGAGGCACTGTTCGCTGGGACTTCGCAAGTGTCAATCCAACAGTTTACGCAAATGCCGATGCTTGTCTGGTGTTCATCAATGCATACTCTTCAGAAGCCTTCGACCGGACCACGCTCAAGGACGAGTTCTCAGATAACCTAGTGAAGAATGTTGCTCGCAACTGCACGAACACCATTGTTGTACTCCACAGTGTCGGCATCAGAGTCATCGACGAATGGGTAAACAACGAGAACGTCACAGCCATCATATATGCACTGCTTCCTGGAGAAGAGGCTGGAAACTCCATTGCGGACGTGCTTTACGGAGACGTCTCGCCTTCAGGCCGCCTACCCTTCACAGTCGCCAAGAATGAGAGCGACTACGGCAACCTGCTCAACTCGACGATTGGCTGGGGACCATTCCCACAGGACAATTTCACGGAAGGTCTATACATTGATTATCGTTATTTTGATCAACAGAACATTGAGCCTGAGCTCGAATTTGGTTTCGGACTCTCGTACAGCACCTTCGAATACTCAGATCTCAGCATCAGCCCGGTCAGCAACACTACGCAGGAATGGCCAACACCAGACACACCAATTCCACAAGGCGGACATCCGGAACTTTGGGAGACACTATTCCACATCACAGTCCAAATCACGAATACAGGAGACGTTGCTGCAGCAGAAGTGCCGCAATTGTATGTTTCTATCCCAACGGCACCCAAGTGGCAATTGCGAGGCTTCGATCGCCTGCATTTGGAGCCAGAACAGACCAAGACCGCAACGTTCAAGGTCACCAGGAAGGATCTGTCAGTATGGAATGTTGTGCATCAGCAATGGCAGCTTCAGCAAGGGCCATATGATCTCTTCGTTGGCTCTAGCAGTCGCAAGCCACTGCTGGAAGGCTCGCTTGAGATCTAAAGGATATGATATCAGAATGTAAAGGCTAGCCAATGGATATCGCTACTGCCGCCCATAGGAAAAATAGGCAGAAAATGAAGACTGCCAGTAGCGTTAGCGCTGAATCACACTGTTACGTACTTTCCATTTGGGCGCTTCCTGCCAACGTCCATGCGGACTGTCAACGGTACCTTCACTTCAATTCGTCACTCCGTGCGCTTCGCTTCACTAAAAATTTCCAATTCGGGTGTGGTCTTATACCCTTGCCCCACTAACCCAGCTTACCAACTTCACTTTGCTCTCGTTTCTCCGCTTCGACATCTTCAACTCCACATTCCTACGACATTCACGACGAAGCGACCGACCACGTTATCTTAACTTCGACTGGCGCAGTGGCGGAAATAAGAAGCCTTATGGCCACGCCAGAAGAAGACGCAGCCCGTCTCGAGACTTTGGCTCTTTTCATCGTCCAGCAGCTCGAGAAGCCGGTGCCGAACGACTGCCTGCACCTCTGCGGCTACAGCACAATAGCCATCATTGCAACCAGGCCGGATGATGTGCTACAGCTGGCGAAGAATTATCTGCATGCCTGGCCCTATGAGAATGTACCCGCATGCTGGCGTCGCCTGTACGAAGATGCCAGTCTTCACCTTGCTGTGAAGCTACTGCGCGAACAAGCAAGTCAATCACGGAAATCTGGCAACGCCGTCTCATTGCCCAGCGCCAATCCTGCGAAACGCACCAAAATTACGCTTGACGTGGCGCTGAAAGACCAAAATTGGCTGAAGCCATTCTGCAACATCTTGGATCGAGCAGTCATCATCTCCGGCGCTCCAGGCCGCAAGGCCTTGATCGACGATGTACTTCGACAGCTCGAACTCTTCATGGTATCAGAATGGACAGATATCGAACCTCGTAGACTTCCAACACCGCGACCTCGCCCACTTGAGACAGACTACCCCATCATGCGATTGACCAGAGGCTATGAGTTCGAAGAATTTCAAATGCACCTCGAAACGACAGGCGCACCAGTCATCATGCCGGACACATTTGAGCGTTGGCCTGCTCGCACACTTTGGGACGACGTGAACTATCTTAAGTTCAAGACATTAGGTGGCAACAGGATTGTTCCAGTCGAAATAGGCAGCAGCTACACCGACTCCTCATGGTCTCAAAAGATCATGACGATGTCAGAATTCGCCGAAAGATATCTCATCCCAGACAACCCAGAACACATTGGCTACTTAGCACAACACGACCTATTCGAACAGATTCCAAGTCTGAAAAACGATATCAGTATCCCCGATTACTGCTGGACAAACCCTCCACAACCAGAAGGCGCAGCAGCAAACACTGCGGGACTTAAAACAGTCAAACAGCTCGACGCACCACTTCTAAATGCATGGCTTGGTCCATCTGGGACCAAAACCCCACTACACACCGATCCATATCACAACATCCTCTGCCAAGTAGTAGGCTACAAATACGTTCGTCTTTACTCTCCGGAGTATACGAAATTCATGTACCCCTGTGGGGTGGATGACGCTGGAATCAACATGAATAACACTTCGCAAGTCGACATGATTCATTTCAGGCCTGAGCTGAGGAGCGGCGAAGTGCAATATGATGCAGCTCTGCGCGAGCAGATCCGGAAGTTTCCTCTCTTTGGCAAAGCGAAGTATCAGGAAGCTATACTTGGACCGGGAGAGTGTTTGTACATTCCACTCGGATGGTGGCATTATGTGGAGAGCATTACGGCAAGCTTCTCGGTTTCGTTTTGGTGGAACTGACCGTGTGCAGTTCATCCAGGGCCAGATTTCCGATGAGGGTGCGAAGCACCATGTGAGGGTGAAGAGAGCAGGTCACAACCATAGGATCATCTGAATAATTGGGTCCTTCTTAAACTACCTTAAACCCACTATACCAAGCACGAGTAATCTAGAACTGTCTCGCGCGCTTCGATCTCTTCCTCAACTGAGGCCCAAACTTGAACATCACAAAAGCGATCAAGCTCAATATCGTGCCCACAATAGATAGCAGTAACCCAGCATACTGACTTCCAACATTGTGAAAGAACTGACTCGCGAATAGTGGCGACACAGCACCAAGCGTATTCCTCATGAATCCCTGGCCAGCAATCGCCGAAGACGAATTCTCGCCATAACAATCCGCAGTGTAAGAATACGTGCTCTCGAACACGAAGTAAATGCCAAACGCGATAGGCGCAAGGGCAATCGTGGGAGCAATCCAGTGAATATAGCCGTATTGGGTGAATGAGTAGATGAAGAGGCCGATCGGAAACCAGACTGCTCCAAACATGGCGCCATACAAACGGCTTTCAGGCGTAGCGATGCGATCCGGGTCGTTCATGATCTTTTCGTACTTTCGCATTTGCAAGTGATGCGCGGCCCAGCCGAGTGATGTTCCAATGGCCAAGCTGATGTACGGTAATCCAGATACGCCTTCGTTCCAGCCGCGCTTTTCGGTGAAAGTGATCGGAATGACGGACAAGAAGAGGAAGACCACGAACCAGCAGAAAGCAATCCAGAGGCCGAATGCGAAGACCACAGGCTCCGTTGCCAACATTTTGAATGCTTTGACTGATGATGCCTTTAGCATACTCTGCAAAGATGGAGTTTCGATCTCATCTGGGCCAACGTAGCGGTCGTCACCTGTCGCCTTGCGGAGCTGTCTTGCCCGTCTCTGCAGAAATACGCCACCACGGGTTTCTGGGAAGAAGATGACGATGCAGACCAAAAGTGGAATGGTGCTCAGTCCCTGGATGCCCTCAACCCATCTCCATCCCAAGTGTTGGTCAATGAAACCAGCGTATACCGGAGCAAAAACGGTGCCGAAGATGGCGATAAAGGCGAACATTGCCATTGGTCTGCTGCGTTGTCGTGGCAAGTACATATCATCGAAAGTACCGCCGACCAGAATCGTGCCCACGCATCCGAACAGACCCAGGAAAGCTCTCATTACCAAGATTGTGGCCATGTTCTGTCCCAAGGATAGGCCAATGAAGCAGAGCGAGAAGCAGAAGTATGCACCGGCATACACAATCTTGCGACCGACAAGCTCGCAAAATGGAGCGAGGAAGAGGGGCGCAATCGCACAGACGAAGTTGAAGAGGAACAACCCGAGCTGTCCAATTTCTGTCGAGACGCCGAACTCCGCGGTCATGCTGTTGACTGTCGAGCTGTAGCAGGTTGTCGAAAGTCCGATCGAAAGGGTCATCAGGTTGAGCATCGTTGTGACGGCGCGTTTGTACCATGGATTCCAGTTGAAAGGGTTGACAGGGTCGAATGAAGCGTACTGAAGTACGATGAACTCTTTGCCATCCACCTCGACCAGCTCAGTCAAGGTCAGAGGCATGTCGATGTCGACCACCTGAAGCGGGCCATGATTGTCGTGCAGTCCAGATTCCTTGCTCTCTTCCACGTAGCCACCTCCTACCACTCTCCCAGCTCTTGTTGTCACATTCTCTTCTTGACCGACTTCAGGCTTTTGCTGGACTTCTGATCGAGTATCTGGTGTGTTTGTATATGGAGTGGAGATTTTGTCGGTGTACCTGCTCCACAAACTCGCATTTCGAGAAGGTCCCTCCATGATGGGCTATTATGCGGAGGTAAAGGCAATGCTTTGATGATGGTTCGAAAAGAGAAGCAGAGAATGAGACGATCAGCCTACCTTTTGTGCTACTCACGAAATACGGCTCCTTCAAATTCTTTTGTGACCACAATGCCACATGGTCACGAATCCGACCGCACTGATGTTGAGGATGATCTCATGTGGATCGAATCAAAGAGGTCCGCAAACTGACCGTGAAGTGACCGAAACTGAAGGCGCCATCTCACCACCAGCCGGCGTCCCGCAATGTAGGAAGCAATAGCGAATATGTTCACTACTTCTCGTGCTGACTGAGCGCTTCGGTGGCGATAATTGGCCAGGTATGTTGATCCACACAGTGATTCTAAGCACGCAGATGACGGCGGACGTCATTGCAGAAAAGTCTTCGAGACGCCAAAGAATGATAACGATTCTGTCGTGGCGCCGCCGAAGCACATTGGCCTTGTCAGATTTTGGCGTGGTTCCACAAGGAGCGGCCCGCAGCTTGCATAAGTATGTTCCCTGTTCAATTGATGTCAGCTTTCAGCAGAGACCGTTCTCTTTAATCAATGTGTTGTTCTCGTTGCCCGGGCATTCTGCTGTTGAGAGCTCGAATGCTGCATGCGAAATTGGCTTGCGAAGAGCCCCATTTTCCGAAAGATTCAGCACGATTGAGGCTGCAAATGGGTAGGCTTCTCGACTGTATCGTAGTGCAAACTCTGAATTGCCACTTCTGAAAATATACGCTGGCTCGGATCATAGTTCCTGTCCACAGCCTCCTAGCTCTTCTGAGTGTCGCAACATGACGTTGAAGCTAAACTCGCCGAATAGACACCGCGTGGATGCTGATGCCATAAGCCAGCGGCGCCGTTGCGAAGGCACATGGTCTCTGGGCACATGGTCTCTGGGCAGACGCATAGTGCTGGCTTCTCGTCCTTCGACCCGGCCACGAGGTTCGTGCGGAAGCGTCCGATGGGCCACAGCACAGCTCGCCCTTCTGTACTCCGGATGGAGAATCTGTTTCGCATCCGCAGAATGAAAATCCCACTGATCCACCGCGCATTGGAGAAGACGCCTTCCCGAAGCATGCTCGCGATAGACAACACTCTTTTGGAGCATGACCATCGCTGCAGTTGAGAGGTGGGCACCCGTTTCCTCATTCGCTTGCTACTTCCCAATCCCACTTGGCACGTTCTCTGACCGCCAAAGAAGGCATCCGGACATGTGCGTCGCGAACGAGAATCGTGGGGCATTGGTGGATGCTCGGAACTGATAAGGCCATCTTCCTGCTGGCCTATGCGATGCTTCGAGGCGCTAAGTTCGAGGACGGATGAGATGCGTGGCGCTAGAAGAATCGTGCATTGATAGTCATGCGCTTCCTGAAATTGCGTCTGTCCTTGTTGATATGCAAGGTGTTCAGGTCGGCTTATTGTATCCTGCAATTGACAAGCATATGGCCATCTCCAGGTGTTCCATCGTGTAGCTTCCTACGTCGCCCACCACGGTCTGTGGTCACTCGGAGTGTTTCGGTATGGCGGATCGGTCGTTCCTGGCGGCATCGCTGTGTGGAATCAAGATCATTACCACTGGCCTGAAACATCTGCCCATGGCGCGCAAAATGGGAAGCAGAACGAGTGCGATCAAGAAGAACTCGAAAACATGGAGATCTGGGCCAAAGACCATCGGGTATGTGGAGAGGAAGGCAACCTCGGATAAGGTTCTTTCCTCGTCACGAGGCTCCAGCAGAGACTTTAGCCGGGAACTGGAGAAGAACTTTACACCATCCAATGTAACCTCACTCCGCACATTCGTACGAAGCCCAATCATCAACATCTCCTCCGCCATATTTTGCAACTGCCGGCCACACGCACAACTTCCTCGTGATATTTTTCCCCGAATGCGGAGAAGTGCTGAGAAATTTTGACGGCGGCTCTTCCCCGTCGGATTCCACCCACTTCACGAGCGGAGCGGTGAACGAGTATGTCGCGGGCACGTCAGGATAACCGGGGTTTGCTCCGCAATGCCCGCCGCCAGGTATCATCACTAAGCGGTAGAAGTCGTCCACGCTTCCACCCATAGCACTCTCGATCTGCTTTAGGTGCTCGATGGGCCAAGTGCCTGCGTTGTACTGGTCCGCCCAGCCTTGGGAAGTGAGCAGCCTGCCCTTCCGACTCTTGAAGGCAGAAAGATCCGGCGTGATGGAGTCAATAAGCCTTCCTGCTCTTGCGTCCACGATGTCGACATCGGAAGCCCAGTTGAAAGTGGCATTGTCGTAGCTCTGGTCATCGAAGACGAGATTCTTCAAAATCGGCACGCTGAAGTCCCTCGAAAGATTGCGTTGTTGTACGGCCCATCCGATCTCACTGCCAAAGTCGAAACCAGGATAGACTTGCGCTCCGGTATCTGCACGCTTCGGTCCAGCATAAATTGCTTTCACAGTCTCGATCTTGGCTTCGGTCAAGCAAGTCGAGTTGGACGACGACTGGCAGGCTAGGCTGTTGACGTCGAATTCGCATGCGAGCGGATTCTCGATCAAACGATCGGCCACACCGTCAATCTCATCGCAGGCATCGAGCACAGCACCAGTGACGAAATCCAGCTCTTCCTGGGTCAGAGCGTTCTCTGGCGTCTGACTTTGCGTTAGCCAGTGGTCAGGAGGTTCACCTACAGATACCTACGGCAGCATGCTGAGCATTCCAAAGGAAACTCAGCGCAAGATGACTGTACCAATTCCCAGGACAGCCCGCATAAATCCCATCGAACAACTCCGGATGGAATTGAGCCAACGCAAAGCCTTGCGCTCCGCCGGTGCTGCAACCATAATAGTACGACTTATTCGGCTGCTTGGCGTAATACTTCTCGACCAAGGCCTGGGCAGCAGGGGTAAATAAGCTTATTGCGTCGTATATCCAGGCTTGTACTTGTTCCTTGTCATGGAGGTATGGCAGATAGCCTGTGATGTTCTGGTTGTCTGCTGCAAGATGGCCTGCATCACCTCCTGCGACTGCCATGCCCAGCCCATTATTGAGCTGGGTCAGCATGCCACTGACATCGATAGTACCCGCCATTCCTCCATTTCCTACGGCGATAAAGCGGTCTTCGTAAGTATCTGGAAGCCAGGTAGCGAAATTGAGGCTTTTGTTGTTGCCGTATGAGATGACAGCATTGACCTCGCAGAATCCGACTTGATTGAGCGTTCCGTTGACACCACCAGTGGCATTTCGACTACCTTCCGCATAATAAGTCGCATTCAGGAAAGTTCCGTTATACGACTTCAGATCGATCGATGCGAGGTCCGAGCATTTGACTTGAGACTTGAGTGAAGAGGCGAATGTCAGCGGCAGACCCGCAATCAGAAACCTGAGCAAAATCATCTTTGCGAAGTCTACAGGAGCACCGGCACAGAGAAAGCCAACGTAGACCCATATTATAAGAAAAACCCAATGTAGCCGGCCTGCCGAATATCGGGCAACTCGAAGCATTTCGCGATGTTTAGCCTGCGGGGCTAGACGTGGGGATGGATGTGGAGGCCACCTGGCACTGGTTTCAGTCGTCGCTCATCAAGCAATCAGAGACACATCGTGCAAAGCGAAATTGGCAGTAGGTCCGACTCAACTGTTGCGCCCTATTACGTTCATAGCGAGGAAGTCGTTCAGCTAGCGACCCTGCCTAGAACTGCCCTTCGGGATCAAATCGCAAACCAGGACAGCGTTTTCCGACAAACGATCTCACACCAACCAAGCACATCTCCCAACAGTGCGGCGCACCGCTGGATGTCCTACAGCAGGTTACCTACTGTGCTACGTTGCACCAGCATCGAGCTATATGTGGCGAGCAACGATCTAAAAAGCTACGGAGTATTTATCCTGACTTGGAGATAGTTGATTTACGTCCCCTTATTGCTGCTTCTAGGAAGAATAGATCGACTGCCTGGAGAAAGTTATAAGCATCTGGAATTCAATGGATTCCAGATCAGACCACAAGGTGGTAAAGGTCTATTGTAAGAACCTGGCCTCGTGTTTACCTGCGTCTACCTCACGCCTGCCGACCAAGCCGAAGTCAAGTCACCAAGTGACGACCCCGACTTTGTTCCAGATAGAGAACAACGCACCGCCATCGCATGACTCAATATCTTGCTACAATTGACTCCGGCAGAAGTGGCAGTGCCGATTCAGGTCGGAAGGTTAAATACTCTATTCATGAAATGGGCAGAAGATATGAGGACTGCGGCAATGCAATGACAATCCCTGAACAGCGCCTAGAGTTGACATTAGACGCGATGAATGTCTAGCTCGCTCACCTTGAATCAGTCCGCGGGAAGTTCAGACTGGAAGAAAAGCATCTATCGGCGACTTGCCAACCATTCCAACTGTCCCGGCGGTGGTGGTTTCGGAATGTTCCAATAGATCCAGATCCTCTCCATGCAAGTAGTAAGGACCCCACTATGGAGCACAATTTGCCCCTTCTTTGTCCTCGAAGAACAAGTAGCTTGCGATATGATGGACCCAACGTTGGCATTCGGCTGCTTTATATGTTGCTCTCGGTCGTTGTCCAACATCACCATACGACCAAGTGTATTTTGACCCTTTCATAAGCGTCAAGGTCGCCAATTCGAAGGGACATCCAGGACAGGGCAGATAGTGACCAGGGTGATCGTACTTGGGCAACATCTCGTTACCGATATGACTTGACACGTAGTGGATGTACAGTTCGGGCCAGCAAAGCAAAGCCTCACATCCCTGGTGAGGGCATGCATGGCGTGTTTCGATGATTCTATTGTACTCGAACTCTGGCTGATACAGTACAGTATCGTCATTTCGTAGCGGATTGCGTGGCCGAGGGAAGAAACACTCATCTATGTCTCGGTGGCCTGGGCAACCGCCATTGCTGGAGCAGGTTTTACGATCGAGATTGGTTTTCCAGCTCTCAATGACATAGTGGATAACATGCATGCATCCAGCATCACCCCTGAGATGGGATACTGTGGGCCGGTTGAGATATTTGTTGCCATTGAGGGACCAGTCGCGGGCTAAAGTGTCGATTTTGTCTGCCGTCAAGCGATGCAGTCCAATTTGCATGACATACTCGACCCGGAAGGCCACGTGTGACTTGTTGTAAGCTCGGCAAGATACAGTAGGTGGTAGAATAGGACAAAGATAAATGATCTTGTTCGACCCGACCTTAACGCGGACACCAGGCGACAGAGCGACATGGTCGTCAATTGTCTCCCAGAAGCGTATCATGTCATCAACAACACAGGGTCCATGATAACCCATCATCCAAGAGAACTCCCATGCTCGAAGAGTGCATGTGAAGATAAAACCGGGCTCACGCATCAGTGCTGCGTAACAAGGAGGCTTCGGTGTCTCATCTTCTCCCCTGAAGTCCAGTGAGTTCCAGGTGCTCATTGCTTTGTCCAAAGAGTCGTTCCACTCTTGCTGGAAGAGTGGATGTGGAGGAGGAAGGTTGGATACCTCAAGGTCGGCATTAAACGAAGGCAGCTGCTTGAATTTCCGCTCTGCAAACAGAATTTGCTCGTCGTGCGACATTTGAGAGACCCTACTGTCCGACATCCAGCGGTGAGGGGCGACTGTTGAAGCGGCCTTGGGGGGATTCCTGCTTTGTACCGCATGAGCATCAAGAAGTGGAGGAGTGATGGTGACCAGAGGTGCAGGTGGAGTGGGTAAGTTGGTCTCCTTCACCGCTAGCATCGAGTGAAGAGAGGCTGATGACTTCTTGTCCGTCTTGTCCGTCTTGTCCCTCTTGGGCTACCGCTTCTTCGTCGCTTTGAGCATCGTGTTCAGAGTGATGAGAGAGATTGGTGACTTCTTCACGATAAGCATCGTTTCCGGAAGAGCTGGTGAGCACTACTGCGTTGCTTGTTTCACTGTCGTGCTCGCTGTCGTTCTCACTGTCGTCCTCGCCGTCAATGTCAGAAGAGTGTGGCGATTCAGACACGTCTTCCTCGTCAGGGTTCGGTCTTGCAAAGGATTGCACCTTCCAGCTGACGTGGTTCTTGCTGTGACGCTCTTGGGTAACAATAATCAATTCGTCGACGTATTCACTCGGGGATCAGAGCCCCTCTGCGGCGCGAGTGAAGTGTAGTGCCATGTTTCCCCACTCCTCGAGGCTCAAACGGTCAGACTTTCGCAGTCTCTTGTTCCGTCGTTTCCGTGTTGCTGACATATTGTTCATATCCCAATCTTCAGGAATGACGGTCTGAGTCGCCCAAAACACTCGTCGCGGAAAGTCTGTGAGGTCGTTGAATGTGAAGTGTCGCTCACGCCATCTATACCTGTCGAAGAATTCGTCGGTCTTGGGTTGTGCACCAGCTGGCACTTCGGTGTCGTCACTTGGAGTATAGTCTTGACGCTGACTTTCTGTGAATGGAGGGCCCATTGGTACGTTGGTCTTCTCTGCAACCTCTTCTTCACGCCGAGCATTGTCGATCTTGCTGGCGTTAGGAACTTCATAGAGTGCTTCTGTTCAGTTCTAGAGAAGAATTAGACTGGTCAATGTTTCAATCTTCTGTTATGCTCGCTATGCAATACTAAATAGTCATAATCTCATAATGGCAATTCCCTCTATTGAGGCTTGCTGACCTCCAACAGCGCCTTGCCAAAGTTCTTGCCCTCCAGCATACCAACGAAGCCTTCAGGAGCGTTGTCAATGCCCTCGGTGACGTGGAGCTTGACCTTGAATGAGCCGTCGTGGATCCATTGCTGCACGTTCTTCTGGTGTTCTGCCCAGTACTTCGGGCCGAAGTCTGGGTCTGCGACGATGAAGCCTCGAATCTAGAATGGCGTCAGTGAGATGTCTCAATTTCACAAGTGGCTTACAAGATGACTTACGGTTAATCTCTTTGCGACGACTTGCATCAAGTTCCTTACGCCATAATGCTGTTCCGGCTTGAGGTTATATTGCGAGATCATTCCACAAGCAACGATGCGTCCGAACTGCTTCAGATGCGCGATGGCGGCCTCGAGTTGCTCGCCGCCCACATTCTCGTAGTAAATGTCGATACCCTCTGGTGCCAGACGCTGGAGTGCTTCGAGTGGCTTCTCACTCTTGTAGTTGAACCCAGCATCGAAGCCTAGGTCCTTGGTGATGTACTCTAGCTTGTCATCACTGCCGACAGAGCCAATGACAGTCAGGCCTTCGTGTTTCGCGAGCTGACCAACAAGCTGACCAACGGCACCAGAGGCTGCTGAGATGAAGATTGTCTGTCCCTTCTTTGGCTGGCCGATCTCGTACAGAGAGCTGTAAGCTGTGAGACCAGGCATTCCAAGCGGTCCAACGAAGTTCTTAGGGTCGAGGTTGAACGGGTTGTCGATCACCTTGTAGCCTTTGGCCTCCTCGGCGCTGACGACAGTGTACTCCTGTGTTGCTGCATAGCTGTAGTGGACCAGTTGGCCGGGCTTGAAGTTCTCGTTGTCGGACTTGATTACGCTGCTAATAGCCGCGTTGACGATGGGCTTGCCCTTCTCGAACGGTGGAGAGTAGGACTTGACATCTGGCTTCCTCATGCGGCCACGCTGATATGGATCGAAAGAGACATAGTGGACTGCACAAAATCAGTATGTTGACACGCGCATGTCCATTCCGCTGACGCTGACGTGCTCACCTTTGGCAGTGAAGCCGCCTTGTGGTGGTTGTTGCTCAACGTCGAACTCTGTGCTCTCGACGGTGAGGTCCTTGCCAGGCTTGGGCAACCCATCTGGGTAGTCAGCGAAGATGAACTGCTTGTTCTGGACCATTTTGGGCGATTGTAGTGAGGTGTTGGTGCGTTGATGTTTAGTGAAGATCAATTCCTGTAAAGCGGAAGGCCAGTGAGGGAAGCGACGTTTATTATAAGTAGCCAAGGCAGTAGCTACGCGGAGGTATCTAGCTTACAAACCTGTCGATGTCTCGACGTACGCTGGGTCAATTTACGGCCGTGTTACGTAGCCAGACACGCCAGAGAAGGTTCCTGCAACAATTTCGTGAGGGCCTTCGGAGCAGGGTCGGCATGATCATTGATCATTCGGCCATGAGCCTCGGATGTGTTGCTGAACGAGGAAGAACACCGGGTCTGGCGACACGAGTCGACCACGAAATCTCGGAGTCGAATCGCTGTGCTAGCGGTTGCGCCGTGGACGGTATCTGCACAAGGAAATGCCCCTCCTCGGCCGCGTGCTCAGAAAGAACAGCGCTCCGAACACTGGGCAATGGCCGATGTTCGACGAAACATCATTTCGGCGTGCCACTCCAAGCAGTCAGGCGCTCCGTGTACCATTTGGCTGCCTCAGACTGTGCGCCATTGGACAGCGAAAAGCTCTCATTTCTGATGTCAGAAAGTAAACAATGACGATAATGCGGATGAGATGATGAGGACGACACCCTTTCCTTGAGCCTCAACGCGCCAGTCCCACCTTCTTGGCTGACCTCAGCCCTACAGAATCGATAGCGCTGTGACTGTCACCATAGCTCTTCCCTCCACATCGCACCCTACCATGGCCGACGAGAAGACACCGCTGGATCTTCCGCCCGCCTACGATGGCACAGGTGGCGTTGCAGTTCCCACCGCTCAACCGCCACAGCGCCCTGGTGGCGGCCCGCGAGCGCCGCTCCCATTGAACCTGCCCGCGCTGAACATGATCCGTGGCAAGCGTGTGATCCTCGCATCTGCTTCTCCTCGTCGCAGACAGCTTCTTGCACAGGTAGGTCAATCTCTCATGCAAAGCTCATGTCTTCTCGATCTACTTCGTCCGCGGCATCTCTTCTCAAAACCAAGCTGAGCGAATCTCTAAAAGTCTCCACCCCCATAGATCGGCCTCAGCAACCTCGAAATCATCCCCGCAACCGTCCCAGAAGACAAAGATAAAGGTCTCGGTCCCTTCGAATACGTCCTCGAAACCGCTTCGCAAAAATGCATGAACGTCTACGAAGCGACCATCGACGATGGGAAAGATAAGGGCGGTGAGCCAGCTTTAGTGATAGCAGCGGACACTGTAGTCGCAAGCCACTTTGGCGAAATCCTCGAGAAGCCGAAGAATGAGAAAGATCACTTCCAGACACTCAAGATGCTCAGAGATCAGAATAATGGCTGGCATAAGGTTTATACGGCGGTGGTGTGTATGGCGCCGTTGGAGAGCTTGATGGATCCTGGATATGCGATTGAGACGCATGTGGAAGAGACGCAGGTTAAGTTTGATCAGAGTGTTACTGATGATTTGATCATGTCATATGTGAGGACGCGAGAGGGAGCAGATAAGGCTGGTGGGTATGGGATACAGGGTGTGGGAAGCATTCTTGTGGAGAAGATTGATGGGACATTTGACAATGTTGTGGGATTGCCTTTGAGGGCTACGCTGCAATGCATTGAGAAGGTGGTCGTGGAGCCCGGTGTGCCCGAGGAAGTGGACGAGGCTTTGTAGAGCGCTGCGCTACCTTTCAATGCACAGATGGCAGAGGGCAGGGAACCGCATCGCGAGTTGCGATAGATTGTGAACCTGGCGCATTACTGGACATAGACCATTAGCCAATTCGGCTATCGAAGAAGTACGGAAGCTCCAATCGTGTCTAGACATTTCAGGCACTCCGAGAAAAGGAAATGAGACGAAGCATGTCATGTTTGTAACGAATTTAGTGGAGAGGTCGTCCATCGGCTTAGGGCCTCTTCATATACACAAAATGCCGCCTCCACGTGCCACGGCCTCCTCCTCCTCCACCACCACCATTTCCTCACCTCCTCAAGTCGTTAATGAGTACCAAGAGACAATATGCGAAGTGAAGGGCTCGTCATAATACACGTATGCCGTACTCGCCACCAAACTCCTGCGCTAGAAATCGCTTTTTCATATTTGTACATTTTCGTTTTGTGTTCTGTTGGTCATTGTCCTGCAGCGGCTACTGTTGGTCGCTGAAGTCCGGATCGGAAACGTCGTGCGAGGCGGGCCATTCCTACACTGCAAGCTCGCGGTCCTTTGCCATTCCTTCCAGGACTGCCTGGACGCCCCCTTCGCGTAGTCGGGCGAGTACAACTGACATGCCCTTCTGTGCCTTGGGCTGGCTCTTTTCGGTGCGTTGCATACCGATGCTTTCAATGGCCGTGCGCACCGCTCCAGAAGTCCAGTTTTGGAAGAAGCCTGGCTTGACAGGTTCTTCATCCCCTGCTCCTGTCACAGATGTCGCACTCGCCTGCTGGCCCCATCGTTCTCTTCTCTTCCGGATTTGCTCTCCGATCCTGCTCTTCAGTGTCACGCTGACATCGACGTCGGTTCGCTCCTCGTTCGCTCCGGTGGCGGAAAGCGGTTCCGGCCTGCGATATGTATGCTTCTCAATGACTGAGAGCACATTGTTCCAATCCAGGTTGCGGCTGTCGGTAGCCATCCATCCTTCCTTCACATCAATCACGCTCTTTTCCAAGATAAAACTCTGCGTGCTGCCATCGTCGTTCGCTCCCAGTGCGCTTTTTGGCAGGAGTTTGAGTACAGCCGTGGGTAGCCGGCTGCGCTTCAGGTGCAGTCGAACCGTCGTCAGACGGCCAGTCTCGGGGTCAAAATGGCGCTCGATCGTGTCGGTCGATGCGACATGGCGCGAGTAGGGATTGGGATATCGCAAGAAGTATGCGAGGGAGACGGCGCTGAAGCCGTAGTCGTAGGTATAACTGTTGCTGTAGAATTTGACCATGGTCACACGTGCCGTCGTCTGCGAACGCCGCCCATCACCGAGCAGTGTGCAGATATGGATGGG
Organism: Cercospora nicotianae; assembly: GCA_029490675.1. Classification (NCBI taxonomy): domain Eukaryota; kingdom Fungi; phylum Ascomycota; class Dothideomycetes; order Mycosphaerellales; family Mycosphaerellaceae; genus Cercospora; species Cercospora nicotianae. The sequence continues at coordinate 2,223,718 of JANQAT010000007.1, read as the reverse complement.
ACAGTGGGCGATGCGCGACTGGTGATGGTGGCGGACGTTGGTGAATGATGATGAAGGGAGCTGCCAACTCCGCACGAGACTGTTTGCTGATTCCAGCCGCTTCTTCGCTTCGGCTCCAACCCGTGCCGCGCGGAGGCAGGGCCGGTCACCCCACCACGCCCGCGACAAGTCATTCGACTCATGCCGTGACATCGCTGCTCGCCGATTCCAGAGCCCGAGAGAAATTCCACATCGATCGACTGATATTACGGGACAACACACCACACCGCTGGCCATGTCTCAGGATCAGGCTGTCGGCGCACCGCCCGCCGTGGCAGAGGTCAAGGATGAGATCAAGCCTGCCTCGCAGAAGATCGATCCATACAATGTCGCGGGTGAAGTGGACGAGTCTGGCAACGTCAAAGCCATTGACTATGACCGCCTCATCCAGGAATTTGGCGTGCAACCCTTGACCGAGGAGCACCTCAAGAGATTCGAGCAGGTCACCGGCAAACCAGCTCATCGACTGATGCGACGGAAATTGTTCTTCTCACATCGCGACTTCGACAAGATCTTGGACGTATACGAAAAGTATGGCACCTTCATGCTCTATACCGGTCGAGGACCCTCGAGTGGAAGCATGCACTTGGGACACACTGTGCCATTCCTGTTCACGAAAGAGTTGCAAGAGATTTTCGATGTGCCACTTGTCATCATGTTGACAGACGATGAGAAGTATCTGTATACACGCCAAAAGAATGATGGAGTACAAAAGAAGGGAGCTGAGGTGGAAGACTTCATGGAGTTTGCACATGAGAACATCAAGGATATTATTGCTCTTGGGTTCGATCCCAAGAAGACCTTCATCTATACCGACTACGAGTTCGTAGGAGGCCATTTCTATTGGAATGCCTCGGAATTCGAGTCACTCGTGACAAACAACCAGGCGTTCGGTGCTTTTGGGTTCGGTGGCAGCACGAGTGTCGGATTGACATCATATCTTGCCAAACAATGTGTTGCAGCGTTCCCGTCCTCATATCCAGAACTCTTTGGCTACAAGGACTATCGGTATCCTGATCTCGACCCTGCTGGCAAGCGGCGGCACAAGGCGCTGTCCAAAATTCCAACGCTCATTCCATGCGCCATCGACCAAGAACCATACTTCCGCGTGCTACGAGATCGCTGCGAACGCATGACAAATCCTCACCCAAAGACGACGCTCATCCTCTCGAAATTCTTGACAGCACTACAAGGGCCTGGTGGTAAGATGAGTGCTTCTGACAAGAATTCTGCCATCTTCATGTCAGATAAGCCGAACGAGATCAAGAACAAGATCAACAAACATGCGTTTTCAGGAGGACGGGAAACGAAAGAGGAGCATGAGAAGTATGGCGGCAACCCAGATGTTGACGTTGCCTGGACATACCTTTCATACTTCCTGGAATCAGACGAGGAGCTCGAAGATCTGGCCAACCAGTACCGTGCTGGTAAGCTCATGACTGGCGATATGAAGAAACGCTGCATAGCAGAATTGCAAAAGTTCGTCACCGACTTCCAAGAGCGAAGAAGCAAGATCGATGACACTGTGATGCGCGACTTTACAAGATTACGAAAGCTTGAATTCAAGGGCAACCCGAACCCGACCCACCCACTGGGTGAATCAGAGGCCAATGGGGATGCAAAGGGCGAGGAGAAAGTTGTGCGTGAAGACGGCAAGTTGACTAAGGGTGAAAGGAAAGCTCTCAAGATCGCACAGCAGAAGGCTGAGAAGGAGCGATTACGGCAAGAAAAGGAGAGCGGTCAAGCACCTGCACAGAAGAGCACTGACGATGCCCTATCAAGTGAAGCTGACAAGCTGAAGTTGGCCGAGGGGGATGTCTCAAAATCATAAAATTAGATGTACGATACTGGAGCGTTCATAGTGAAACGCAACTACAATCGGCGAAGGTGCCGCGTTGAACCCATCTCGAAAGGGTCAAAGTCGCTGCACAGAGTCTCGAGTAGAGTGTTAGGAGCAACAGATCCATCATCATCGTGCTTTCTCCAGAGAATCTTCCGAGCAAGGGTTTGCTCTGAAGCACTTTCGGCTTTGGATGCGAAGTGCTTGGTATGCATTCGTTTTACGACGTCGCCTGGACTAGAATCACTTTGACAAGAACAGAACGACTAGAGATGTCTGAAGGGCAACCCGTCGTGCTTGGCTGATCGCGAGGAATAGTATGACTCCAATCGAAAAGGTGAACCTTCAAAAAATTTCTCTGCCGAGAAGCATCATATCATAACTATATACAATCTGAAAGAAGGATCCTATTCATAAATTCATTTCACACACCCCGTCATCTAAGCCTTATATGTGTGCATAACATGAGCATTGCAGTAAGCCTTAAGGCCCTCCTTGCCCCACTCACCACCAATACCAGACTCCTTGTGCCCAGCAAAGAAAGCCTGAGGCGTAGGCTTCTCCCACGAGTTGATGAAAACGGAACCAGCTTCAAGACGCTTACCAATCTCCTCAGCATGCTTAACATCCTTGCCCCACACGCAAGCACCGAGACCAGCATTGCTGGCGTTGGCGCGCTTGATGACTTCCTCCTCGTCTTCCCATGGCTGGGTGGGGACGATAGGGCCGAAAGGCTCTTCTTGAATGATTTTGCTGTCGTTTGGTGGGTTGTCGATGATGGTGGGTTGGATGAAGAAACCTTTGCCGGCTTGGACTTCCTCGCTTCCGACGGCGAATTTGTAGCCTTGCTTCTTGGTGTCTTCGAAGTAGGTCTTGACTTTCTCGTATTGCATGGCGTTTTGGATGGGGCCGAGGAAAGCGCCTTCGGATGGGGCTCCGACGGTCAAGGTCTTGGTGAAGGCGACCATTTCGGAGAGCATCTCGTCGTAGATGTCTTTGTGGATGTAGATACGCTTGGTGGCAACGCAGACTTGGCCGGAGTTCTGGAAGGCACCCATGACAAGTTCTGGGGCGACCTTCTTGACGTCGACGTCTGGGAGCACGATGGAGGCGTCGTTGCCGCCGAGCTCGAGGGTTACGCGCTTGAGGGTTGCGGCGCAGGCTTGCATGATCTTCTTGCCTGTGGCGATGGAGCCGGTGAAGGAGATCTTGGCAATGTCTGGGTGGGCTGTGAGCATTGGGCCCAGGTAGTCATCGCCACCGATGGCCTGGAGGACACCAGGTGGAAGGACTTCTTGTGCGATCTCGACGACCTTCAAGGTGGTGTATGGGGTGAATGGCGATGGCTTGACAATGATCGTGTTACCAGTAAGGAGGGCTGGGATGATCTTTCCGAGGGAAAGAATGATTGGGAAGTTCCTGCCATCTTGTCAACTCCGATCTTCAGCGAAATCTGACAGTCTGGCACTCACCATGGGCAGATAGCACCAACAACACCAAGAGGTGTGTAGCGAGTGGTAATGACCTTCTGGTCGTCCTCCATGCTCTCCTCTGGGATATCCAGGGTGCTGTGGTGGCCGAACCAGCCCTCAACACCGCCCTTGGTCTCCATCTCGGCAATTTGTTTCTGTATCACATCAGCATGCTGCCCATGACTCTTCCACAGCGATATCGATCTTACAGGCTTGCCAGTCTCTGTGCAGAGCAGCTCGGTCATCTCGTCGGAGTGAGCGAGGAGGGCATCCTTGAACTTGTTGAGTAGTTCCTTCCTCTGCTCAAGAGTTGTAGTCTTGTATGTCTCAAAGGCCTTCTTCGCAGCGGCGACAGCCTCATCGACGTCCTTCTGACCTCCAATTGGCACTGGCCATAGCTTCTCGCCAGTCGATGGGTTCGTGCCGTGGTGTTGATCTTTGGCACTTCGCTTCTCGCCGTTGATGATGTTGTAGAACTCGTCAAACTTGACGGTGCTGACCTTGGAAGGAGACATGATTGCTGTGATTGTAACTTGTTCTATGGGGTATCACTTGAGCAAAAGAAAAGACAAAACGAGAGGTTACTGTAAAGCTTGGGCTGCAGGCTCTTATAGTCGGCAGATGGGTGGACCTTGGTAACCGTGGCTACAGTAGCACGCTCGCAGCACTTCGCCTCCTTCGTGGATGGAGGGCCTTGGCCGCTATAGAACAAGCGGCAGATGAGGTGAGGGCACGACGAGTCGTAGGGCAATTCTACGGCCCCGCCATCTGCTTGTGTCGACTTCCCGAAGCCTGGACCCGCTGCGAGCCCTGCGTCACTCCACACAAACACCAACACGAGTCGTGCGTGTCAGTCCTCTGGCGCGCCCGACTTGGGATCTGGAGCGTCAATCCTTCTCTACGCCGATCCTGGGCTGAAGACTTTGTAATCAGCCATGATTCTTGATGTCATGAGGCTGTCCCAGCACAAGTATCGCGACAACTCGATAACAGCCTCGAGATGCATAAACTTCCTCGCGCACCCACACGTGTCATACACGTTCGCAGCACGATCCGTGAGGCGTCGTCCCAAACAGGGAATTGCCGCAAGCTATGCCCAGCTGGTGGTTGGCATCAAAGAAGTCGACCGACATGTTCCGACTCTCATCTTGTGTGCTGTGCTCCTGCGTCGTGTACAAGCTGACTCTCTCTCTTCTCAGCACACCAGCATAAGGTACTGCTCAGAGCTTCGATAGGCATTGGCATACGTTGCATATGCTTGGCGCCTTCGTAGACGCGGGTCCTAGGCCCACTATGTCACCGAGGAAGTCAGCAAGGAGAAACGACAAGGATGATGGTCAACACCTATGCCTGATCTGGCAACAAAGGCTAATTCGTCGAGCGAGGAGAGCACGAGGCACATCGTTTACGAGTAGTGAGACGCCTGTCAGCTTCTCGCAAGGAAGAAACTATTTCCCTTCATGTTCGTCAGCCGTCGTGGAACTGTGCATCGTTCGTACGTAGCTGACGAGATACTGGAGGCCTTGATAGCAAAGCATGCAGATGCAGATGCAGGATGCAGATTGTGACTGGCGGACATATCTCGGGTATAAAGAAGGAGCTGTACGACATTCGGCGCTTTGGGCCTCACTTCCGTGGCCTGCTGCAGCTGCCTCGAACGGACTGAGGCTGTTGGCTCCGGAGGAATCCTTTACGGGCGGTCCTTCTACGTGGTGTCTTCAAGACACAGAGGTACTTGGCAAGCAGTTGCAACAGCAATAGATGCGCATGTGGCAGGCGCGAAGTAGTGATGGTATGTACAAATAAAGCTGCTATTCAACATCTACCTATACCGAGCGTAGAAGATGAGGGATCTCACTCATCCCGCTCACGCTCATCACGATCCTCGTCGGTAGTGATACTCAAGCCGCTAAGACTAGGCGTCTCGTTGCCCTTCTTCTCCTTCTTGTCTTTCGAGCTTCCGAGCTTCAGCACGTTGCTCCAGTTCCTACCGCTGCCTCGAGCCTGCTCTTTGCTTTCTCGACCCGAAGTCTCTTTGCTTTCGCGAGCGCTGCTAATACTGGCGTTCAGCGAATTAGCGCCATCTTCTTCATCCTCGGCGGGGACACTGGTAGGCGTGTTCGTGTCGAGCTTGGATTTGTTACGCTGGAACTTGGGAATCCCGAAGCCTCCTGATGATGACTTGCGCGAGAGCTTCTGCATGAACGATTCCTTGCCACCGGAGCTGCCATTGAGAAGCGGTGAGGGCGCCGCTTCGGAGACGTAGGAAGGCGTTCGAATGAGGTCAACAGAGTTCCGACCAGATTCGGCGACAGAGGACTCGGCAGTCGTAATACTGCGAGTGTCTCGAGACTTGCGGCTGTTGGGTGGCGAGAAATCTTCCTCATTTTCACCCTGCGCAAGGTTCGGAGTGTTGGATGCAGATCCAGCGTTCGAGGAACCCTCGCCTTTCGACTTCGTGAGTTTCATGCTAGAAAGGAACGACTTGAAGTCTTTAGCTGCAGGGTTGAGCTTTGCGGCGTCGTTGGCAGGCGCCTTTTCTGCCTTCTTCGAACCCGGCGGTGGCCTACTGCCAATCGGACCCAAATCGGACACTCGAGAGTCATCGAACTGGTCATCGTCCTCATCTTCGGTGATATCGTCAGGGGGACCGCTGCCGCCGTACTGTGCGGAAGGGCGGCGCGAAGGATGACGAGACCCGAAGATTCGAGACTGCTGAGGATGACTTTGATTCCAACCTGAGCCGAAAGCGAGCGGGCTGCTTCTATTACCACTTGCGGCGTCTCCTGAGGGCCAGTTGTCCACTCCCCACCGGCTGCTGTCGAAGGAAGGTCTCGGTAGCTCGCTCGAATGCGTAGAGCCAGGTCGAGGGGATGTTGCACGTTTAGAAAACCTTGGCCAACCACTTCCCTCATTTCTGAACAGTCCAAGCGTACGGCTGCGGCGTGAGTTTGCCGGCATTGAGGGTGCATCAAAAGAGATGTCACCGAATGGAGGGCCGCTCAGCATGGAACCAGATATACTACTATTCCTTCTTGCGCGTGTCCAAGTCGATTCCCGGTATGCCACCGTCTTGGCGAGGCATCGAATTGGACTTGCTGAGAGCTGGACCCTCGTCGCCTGACGATGTTTTGGCTCGCTGCTTGATACCAAACATACCACTGAACCGACTCCCAGCCCCGCCACCACTAGTGGCACGGTTTGAGCGATTTGAGCGTATGGAACGAACGTCAGAGTCCATAATGCGCTCTACACCTTCAGGGGACCCGATCAGGTTCTGTGCGCTCGCTCGAGGGCTAGCAAACACACTCGCCGGTCTACTACTCCTTCCAGAAGCTGGCGATGCCGGCCCGGGATCGTACGCAGCCTGGTTCTGTGCCACTGTAGCAGTAATTCCAGGTAAGCCGGGGAGTGCGCCGAGGCCTGGCAGAATCATTTCTGTTCGCTTAGTGTCTCCTTCGCCGAAAAGATCTGCAGGTAAATATTCTGCGCCAGCGCCTGGGCTCATGGGGGCGCCGCCGGTCAGCTTCTCCCGGTCCTCGTCGGACATTGCAATTCCGTCCGTGGGACCGGCCAGGCTCGTGCCGTTCTGAATATTAAAAAAATGCTGGCACTGTCGGGAACAACGAAGCTGCGGCTGATGCTCCTGGCTGGAAAGGCGCCGATGTGATGGGAAAATTGGCCATGCGCGGGCTCTCCGATTGACTGACTCCGCTTTGTGCTCTGCGACTCCGATTGCTGTCACCCCTGCGCAATGGTCTTTCCTGCGTAGCAGGAGGCGATGCGTACTGCTGTGCGGCTTCTTCCTGCCGTCTCTTGGCGCGGAGCTGTTCCAGATAGGCTTGCTGATCTGCGTGCATACGCTTGGCCTGTTCCAGTTTCGTGTGGGTGGTGGCATACTGGTGCTGCAGGCTCTGGTAAGTGATCTCCCACAACCTCTTCTCTTCAGCGTCCTGCTGAAACTGCTGCACGAGATTTGGCTCTTGCTCAGTCAGGTTCGGCGAACTATTCTTCATGACACGCTCCAATTTCTTGATCTCGCTGCTCTTCTCCTTCACTTCGTCATCGAGGGCTTTCACAGCGGCTGCTTCTACAACCTGCTTCGCACGTAATTCTTCTGCGTCTTGTTCCGCTTGCTGCAAGTACTCTTCTTTCTCCTTGATGAGTCTTTCCATGTCAAGTCTCATCTTGGCGGCTTCTTCGTCCCAGCGAATCATGTCATCCTTCAATTTTTGCCGCTCCTGCTTCTTTTGCTGAAGAATTCGTTCGTGTTTCGTTCGATCATTTTGCGCGATGGTGTTTTGTCGCTCCAATGTATTGACCTCTTTCTTGAGGTTGCGGCTGGCTCTGTCACGTTCCAATGACTCCGCCTTGAGCTCGTCTCTCTCCTTGGCTAGCTCGTCTTTCTGTCTCGATTCTTCCTCTTCTTCCTCTTTAGCCTGTCTCTCCGCCTCGTCTGTCTCCCTTCGAATGGCGTCGAGCTTCTCGGTCAGCCGCGTGATCGTTTCCGCGCCCTCTGGAGGCTCGTTGTCGTCCGGTGGAGGATCGTGTTTTTGGAGATCGAGGGCAGATGGCGAAGCTCTTCGACTCTTTACACTTCTGCTTGGTCCCAAACCAGTGCTATTCTCGCGGGTCATCGGCACGGCATCGGGTAGGGCAGGCGCGACATCCTTCAGTGCACGATACGGCTGAGCGTGAATAGCAACTTGCGGCCCATCATATTCGCCTTCATCATCGAGGGAGGGTGCAAAGAAGTCGGCCGAGGCGTGCTGCTTGGTGCGGAAGCGAATGGGCTGGCTCTTGGAGGCAAAGTCCATGTTGTTCACCAGTGAGACACGCACAACGTAGAAACAGCCTGGCTGCAGGCCCATAATCAATGCTCCTGACTCTTTAACCGATAGCGATGCAACGACATCTCCATTGACCATGATCTCGAAGCGGTGTGTGGTTTTGTTCATGCGAAGTGGGCTCTCAGGCAATTGCCAATGAATGATGGCACCGTCTGCTTTAACTCCGGCCAGGTCTACAACAGGTGCGGAGGGAATATCGAAGCCCAGCAGACCGGCGAGGTCTTCGAGAGGGCGATTTACGACCTGGTATGCGCGCCAGAACAGCCTACACGAAGCACATCAGGAATTTGATCGGAGCGGGGAAGGCGAGCGCGGCGCATACCATGACATGGCCATGAAGACCACGAAGGGCTTGAAGTAGACGGCGGCCGGCACCGCCATAGAGTTGACGAGCGTGTGGCCCATAGCGATCAAATAAGGAGCGTAATTGGCGTCGGTCGAGAGAGCATCTGCAAACACTGCTACCCAGCCAGCGGCCTGATGGGGCGCCTTCGGTCCGGCCATGGTGGGCGAGGGTAGCAGTAGCAGCAGGCCAGCATCGAGTGAGCGAGGAGCAGCGAAGGAGGTACCAACAATGCCAAAAGCAGCGCCAATGCGCATTCAATATGCAAAAAGACACAGAGTCACGACGAGGCGCTTTGCTTCGGCAGGCGTCCAAGTCGGCAGCAGCAGGGCAGGCGGGCCAAGCAGCGGCAAAGCGTGAAGAAAGCTTGGGTGACGGGCGAGTAGTCAGCAGGAAACGGCCATGTGCGCCGCGAACCAGGGCCGGCCGAGGGATGAAGCATGTGCTGCGTCTCAACGCATGGGAGGTACTGTGGTACTGTTGTTGATTGCAATTGCGTCCTCCTCCTCCCTGCTGCAACAGCATATACACCTCTTCCACCCGCTCGTACAGTCCTTCGCTTCGAATTCCTGCCCCCGCGGCCTGCTACAGCATCCTCGGATCGGCCTTTTTGTGTCCGGTCATCTGACGTGTGGCATCGCGATCGCATCTGAGCCGGACTGTCGCCGGTCTTGTCCAGCTGCCCCATCCCATCCCAATAAACCGCCGCAGAGTGCGAGAACGGGAACGACGTCAGGCCCAAGTCGCCCAGAACAAAACGCCCAGCGCGCCGCATACCCAGCTCCGCAGTGCAGTGCAGTGCTCCTCCTCCTCCTCCAGCGCAACCTTCAATAGCCCCCGTTGCGCCTCCGGTTTGATTGCAACCAAACGTCTAGACTCTCACACTTCTTTCACGTACTCACCACCGCACCACCTCCGATGTCCTCCTGAGAACTGCACACCTGGCGAGCACGCTGAAGTCCGCGCTCGATCACCATGCAATACGTGCGATCAATCACCGGCTCCGTGTCCAGCACCTGGAACTCCATCAACCCTGCCACCCTCTCAGGCGCAATCGATGTCGTAGTGGTCGAACAGGAAGATGGGTCGCTGGCATGCAGTCCCTTTCACATTCGCTTTGGGAAGTTCTCTCTTCTGCGACCCTCGGAAAAGAAGGTTGAGTTCAAGGTCAATGGCAGCAAAGTCGATTTTCCCATGAAGTTGGGCGTTGGAGGCGAGGCCTTCTTCGTCTTCGAGACACATGAAGATGTTCCTGAGGCGTTGCAGACTTCTCCTCTGGTATCTCCTGCTGCGAGTCCAGAGCTGAAAGCGAGCCCTCCTCAGGCACCATCTTTGCAAGAACCGGACATGTTCGACTTGGAGAAGACTGCTCTGGGCATGCCGCAAGACGGACCCTCTCGAGGCAAAGGGCACAGCAGGAGCACGACAGAAGGCATTCCGATCTTGCAGCGCAGGCCGAACAGCGACCTGGGGAATCTCACACCATTGTCGAGCACACCCAACGATCAGCAGCTGCGACCACGGCCCGTATCTGGTGACTTCTCCGCCTTCCATCCAACCCTCGATCGAACATCCTCGGACAGCGCCCTCACTGCAGCTCGAGCTGCCATTAACGAATCGCTCGAACGCTCCGAAGTCATTCTGTCTGCCGGTTCAGAACGAGCGCCCAGTCCGCAGGGCAGGACAGCAGATGGCACAGGCACTACCTCTCCCGAGTATGCGGAAGCGAAAGAGCGTGCGATGGTCTTGTCCAAGAAGCTATGGCAGTCGAACATCAGTAATCAGGTCACAGAGACGGGCGATTTGATGCTTGACATGAGCAGCTATGGCAGTGGAAATGCTGAGGCGTTGCAGGCCGAAGGCATTGCTCGACAACTTCTCTCCGAAGAGCTGGACGGTCCTTACGATATTGGCTCGCTCATTGGTGCTGATGAGAAAGGCAACATCTGGATATACAGCAGCGAGGAGGCGAAAGATGCTGCGAACAAGCGTGCAGCTGCAGCAGGTATGGGAAGCTACAATCCGACTGCATACGCTTCGACAGATGCCATCTCAGATCCGGGCTATCACTCCGATGATGCTCGTAGCGTGGACTCGAAATCAGGATATGCAGATTCCCACATCAGGCGTGATTCCGACAGCGCAGTAGGCATGGGCTCGCAGCCATCTTCCCCCACCGCTGGCGACCCAAATAAGAATTACGCCAAAACGCTCCGTCTAACGTCAGATCAACTCAAGGGCATGGATCTTAAACCTGGCGCGAACACCATGGCTTTCACCGTTAATCGTGCCACATGTCAAGCGACTCTTTGGTACTGGAGGCACGATGTGCCGATTGTGATATCTGACATTGACGGCACCATTACCAAGTCGGACGTGCTGGGCCATGTGCTCAATACTATCGGCCGCGATTGGACACATCAGGGTGTGGCCAAGCTGTACACCGAGATCGCTGCCAACGGGTACAACTTTTTGTACTTGACAAGTAGGAGTGTTGGTCAAGCAGACACAACAAGAGCCTATCTCAAGGGTGTCGTTCAGGAAGGCTATAAGCTTCCTCCTGGCCCGGTCATCCTGAGTCCAGATCGCACGATCGCCGCTTTACGAAGAGAGGTATACCTGCGCAAGCCTGAAATATTCAAGATGGCGTGTTTGCGTGATATCATGTCGTTGTTTTCGGGTCATGGTGGGGCGCAAAATACGACTGAAAATGCCTTGGAAGCAGGTCTCAAGCCCATGAACGAGGCAGACATGCCTGGGGGTCTCGGAACTGGACGAGGCAAATCTGGGTCGCCATTTTATGCCGGATTTGGCAATCGACTCACAGATGCGCTGAGCTATCGTTCGGTCAACATTCCATCGACACGAATCTTCACGATCAATAGCAACTCTGAGGTCAGTTTGGACCTACTCTCGCTGAACCACTACAAGACTGCTTACAATAGCATGCGGGAGATTGTCGACCACTACTTCCCACCCGTGGGATTGCTTGTCAAAGGTGGAGGTGAGGAATTCACGGACTTCAATTATTGGCGCGAGAGGCCTCTAGACATACATGATTTCACAGATTCTGAGGATGAAGACGAACCCATTAACAATGCGATGGCCAAGCTGCAGCCCGCCATTACAAGGGGAAGCCAAAGCGTGCTTAGTGAGGACGAGGCCGGAGACGACATGATGGACTCTTATCTGTCTGACCCGGATGGACGCCCAAGTCTTGATCAATCAATCGTCTCTGCACTTGACCGAGACGAGGAGTATTACACGAATGATGAAATGACGCAATCCATGCTTGAAGAGGAGGAGGATGGTGACGATGAGGATGAGTACGAAGACGATACAGACGATCAAGCAGATGAGGAAGAGTATGAAGTGGAGGACTCCAGAGATGGTGCCCGGTCACCTGTGACGCCACACATGAGCCCGAAGAGTGAGAATGTACGAACACCACGGAAATTGAGCGACGAAGAGTTGCCGTTGCGCGGGAAAGACCGGACGGAGGATGTTGAGACAGGTCTCGGCATATCACAACTGAATACTGACACGGCAAAACATTCACCTCGGAAGCGATAGAGGAGCTTTGGTTTTGGGTGATCACGACATTTGAGGTGTTGGACATTTGCATTGGACAGGCGCATTTGAGGGAAGGCAGTCGTTGATGAGTTGCTGCGTTCGAGCGGTCATTATTCTTTCGCAAAACGGGCGAGATGTATATCAGATGCAGTCATGACCCAGACGATGGCATGGCATAGCATTCAGAAGTATTGTGTTACTAGGACGGACCTCTGTAGCTGATAAAGGTACGCGTCTTGCATGTCGCGTGGTTGTGATGCGTAATCATCCATGTGGTGCGACTCTCGAGTTCCATCTCTAAACACGTGCTTCCGTTGAATGAGAGCAGCAGATTTCTCTCACTCGAGCGTTCACTGTCTTTCCCGATCAGCATGTGATCTTCTGCCATTTGTGTGTGTGTGAAAGAGGGCGAGTGGTGAAGGTTCAGCCTTGCATCCCTGCATTCACAGTCCGTGCCCGCGGCTGCATCATCAAAGCGCGAGGTAGTCGCGACACAACCAACTGCACTTGCTGCCTTCACCACTTCGACTACTTGACCTGCCACGTCTCGACGCAGAACACACTGCACGACCCATGATACGGCCCTGTACTCTGGACAAACGCGGTCGCCTGCCGCCGCTGGATTTGCCACCTCTGCCACGAGGGGCCGCCCGTCTTGCGCCCCGGTGCCGGTGCGCAGCAAGTGATCACTGTGTAACACACGCTAGCTGGTTTGCTGAACCGATAACGCACCTTTGAAGCCGCCAAGAAGCGCAAAAGCGCTGTGCCTCTTGCCTTCTGCGGCTCCACAAAATGGACCTCAATGCTGAATACGATGTGCTGCTGGATGACATCGAGTTCAAGGACGTGCTGATAGATTCGCTCGACCGGGACGACGAAGAATTTGAAGTGAGGCTGCAGGAACTTGAGGACCAGAAAGCCGAGCTCGAGACAAAGAAAGCCCAACTCGAAGCACGCATCGCCGAAAACTCGCGCCCGCAAAACCAGCCGAACGGACACACTTCTCAGAATCATCACAACATGGACGCCGACGAACGTGGTTTCTGGAATAGCGCCATCGGCGGCCGACCAGCGAGCAATCACGGCAGTAACGGGAATGCGTTCGTCAATCCCTTCAGCTCGGATGGTGCAGTGCCTCCCGCCGTCACCGGTTCTGGATCGAAGCGTCCGCGGCCGCAGTCTTCATACTTGCAAGTTGGTGAGAGCGCGTACAAGCGACAGACACCTGATGTGTCGAATGCTGCAACTCCGACGTCGTCCGAAGGCTCCTACGAGTTCGTACCGCGAGATTTTGCGCGTGAGCCAGAGCATAACCGCTTGTTCATGCGCCACCAGCAAGCCGAAGATGCCGCGAAGAAGCAACGAGAAGCTCTGTTGCGCGATGAGGAATTTGCTCGCGCTCTGAGCCAACAGGACAATGCGCACGCCTCTTCGTCCAGACCCAACGTTCAGACCACGATAGATTTTGGTGGGAACTACCGGCGACCGGCTCCGCAGCCCACTGCAGAATCACCGTCTTCGCAACGAATGAATCAAAATCGTGGATACGGCTCGGCCATGCCGCATGCACAGGCTTATGGTCAGGCTCAAGTCAAAGCTGAGCCTCCCACTTTCGGAATGCAGCAACAACTGCCGCAGCGCCCTCGACAGTCGAGCGAAGTAGTGGATCTAACAAACGATAGCGACGACGAGTTAGAGGAGATTGCGCCTGCTAGATTCACGCCCAGCGATAGGCAGCCTGCACCTTTCAGAAGCGGCCCATCAGTCCCAACTTACCAGATGCCTGGCGCGTTCCCCAATATCCCTAACAATGGTATACGGCCGGCTCCGGGGCCTGCTGCGTACGGCAATGGTGCGAACAATCTGCATGATCCAAACATGTGGATGCGGCTTCAAAACGCCATGCAAAATCAAGCCCAAGCTTTTCGCAGTCAGCTTCGAGACGTGGGAAATTTGGTGTATGGCGCAAGCAGTTCACATCCCTGGGACCTTGACGACGACGACGATGATGACGACCTCATCTACACTGGTGTCCGCCAGACTGCTGGTTATGGGAACTACGCTGGAAACGAAGCCCTCTATCGAGACCGGTACGATACGATGCAGCACAACGATCCAACCAAGACCAAGGAGGAGATCCAGGAGTTGCTTGCCAACATCCGTCCAGATGAAGACATGCCAGCACATCTCCGTGTGCAAACACCAGAAGACCTGACAATCAGACTGCACAAGTACCAAGAGGTCGGTCTGACCTGGCTCAAGAAGCAAGAAGAGGGTCCCCACAAAGGAGGCATTCTTGCCGACGACATGGGCCTCGGCAAGACAATACAAATGCTTTCGCTCATGGTCACTCGTAAGTCGGAGGACTTCCGATGCAGGACGACCTTGATAATCGCACCCGTCGCTCTGCTGCGACAGTGGAAGCAGGAGATCAAGGACAAGGTCAAAGGTGGTCGCTACGAACTTTCGGTCTTCACTCATCATGGAGGGACCAAGGCAAAGGACTTCGACCAGCTGCGATCATACGACGTTGTCCTCACCACTTATGGTAGCATTGCTTCTGAGTTGAAAAAGCTGGAGAAATTTCAGCTTCGGCAGAAAACAAACCCTGCTGCGGTTCCCGGCTCGACTGAGCAAGTGATATTTCTTGCGAAGGAAGCACATTGGTACCGGGTGATTCTGGACGAAGCGCAGTGCATCAAGAACAGAAGCACCCAGAGTGCCAAAGGTGCTTGTTTGCTCAAAGCCAAATATCGCTTTTGCGTAACTGGAACACCAATGATGAACAACGTCGAAGAGTTGTTCTCTCTGATCAAGTTTCTACAAATCAAACCGTACTGCCATTGGGAGAAGTTCAGAAACGACTTCAACACGCCACTGCGCTCAGCACACGAGGCACAGCGCGGTCGTGCCATGCGGCAGCTGCAAATTTTGTGCAAATCGATCATGCTGCGACGCACGAAGAAGAGCAAGTTCGAAGGCGAGCCCATTCTGAACTTGCCCGAACGCAGCACCACCGTTGATAACCCAGTATTCGACGAAGACGAGCAGGCTTTCTACACCGCTTTGGAAACACAGTCACAAGTGCAATTCAACAAGTATTTGCGCCGCGGAACTGTTGGTCAATCGTACTCGGCAATTTTGGTGTTGCTCTTGCGGTTGCGGCAGGCATGCTGCCATCCTCATCTGATCAAAGATTTTGGCGTGGCTGCAGCTGCAGACATGACTGAAGATCAGATGCTCGACTTCGCCAAGCAGCTCGATCCACAAGTCGTGGAGCGGATCAAGTCAACCGGAGGCAACTTCGAATGCCCAGTCTGCTATGATGCGGTCGCCAACCCGGCCATCTTCATCCCTTGTGGCCATGACACTTGCTCCGAATGTTTCTCAAAGATCGCAGACCCGGCGAATGCCATTCAGCAGGGCATCGAGAATGAAAATGGAGGTGCTCGCTGCCCGAATTGTCGCGGAAACATCAATGCTAAGCGCCTAACGGATTTCAACAGCTTCAAGAAGGTGCACATGCCTGAGCTGCTCAGCGAGGCAGAGCGTGCCGAGATGAACGCAGCAGATGATGAAGGAGTCGTGTCTGAAGTCGAAGACGACAGCGACAGCGACGACGATGACGATGACGACGATGATGACGACGAAGAAGGTGACGATGTTGGTGAGAGCTCCGATGATGAAGAAGAGGAGAAGACTTTGAAGACGAGACGCTCGGTGGTTTCATCGTTCAAAGTGATGAGGAAAACTCCGATGAGGACGATCTTGACAAGAATTTCAAGTCTAAGAAAGGCAAGAAGGGCAAAGCCGTCAAGCGAGAGCCAGTCGACGAGGAGCTGGAAGAGGATGACGATGGTGATCTCGATGCACCGTTCAAGCCGAAAGTTGAGGAGGGCGTTGCAGGCCCTGCGAGCAACGGCACTGGTATCTTCGCTGGCCACAAATCCAAGGCCAAGAAGTCTAAGAGAAATAAGGGCAAAGGCAAGGAGGCGAAGAAGAAGAAGAAGGGCGGGAAGGGCAAGGGAAAAGCGAAGGAGAAGAACAAGAAGACCAAAGGTCCTGTGACTTTGGCAGATCTGAAGAAAGAAGCTGCGAAGAGCACGAAAGCCAAGAAGAAGTACCTCGCGCGCCTTCGCAAGACGTACGTCGGGTCGGCCAAGATTGATAAGACGATGGAGATCTTGAAGGAGATTATGAAAGCCAAAGAGGGCGAGAAAGTTCTCATCTTCAGTCAGTGGACATCGCTTCTGGACTTGCTGGAAATTCCGATCGATGGCGAGGGTTACGGCTACCGTCGTTACGATGGCAGCATGACTGCGACCATGCGAGCCGATGCTGTCGATGACTTCAAGGACGATAGCAAGAATGTTCGCATCATGCTGGTGTCGCTCAAGGCTGGCAATGCTGGACTGAACCTCAACATGGCCAGCCAGGTCATCATCCTCGATCCGTTTTGGAATCCTTACATTGAAGAGCAAGCCATCGATCGGGCCCACCGCATTGGTCAGCTACGTCCAGTCACAGTCCATCGTGTCCTGATACAGGGCACTGTCGAGGACAGGATCATCGAGCTGCAAGAGAAGAAGCGAGCTCTCATTTCTGAGGCGCTGGACGAGCAGTCGGCTGCGAACCTGGCTCGTCTTGGCGTGCAGGAGCTGGCGTATCTCTTCGGTGTCACTGGCGATCCGACACAGCAGGTCAATTACCGTGCCGCTAATGGCCGCCGGTAAAGAGCGAAAAAGCAAGTCATTCGCATTTTTATCGTCGCGATACAACACGCTTCGCGCTCGTTCTTCCAGCACCATTCGCAACTTGGTTTCATGACGTAGATGAGCAGGATCTCAGGGCATGGCAGAAAAGCGCTTTCGCCATCGTCTTCTGAGATCGTAGGGAACAGTCGAATACGGCGTTTTTGGGAGATGGGAGGTTATACTATCGAAGTTTTTGATACCCCAACGAATCAGCATGAATAATGTATCTCATGAAAAACGAAAACGCAGTTTGTTCTGCGAATCGTTCCTTTCCCTTACTTTCCCCACACTTTGTTCTTCATCGTGACTGTTGCGAAGAGAGCGAGACACAACAGGTGAAACTGCGACATGCCATTCTACCTCCGCTTTCATGTAGTTCAATCTCATTGCCACATATTATTTGTACGCGAAGTGAAAAGTTGGATTCTATTGTTTACTACCTCCCCCTCGACCACCGATACAATTTCACAATCCCCGTACAATCCTGCATTGGCGGAGGCGTCAACGGCGCCTCAAACAATTCCCAACGATCTTTGGGACCCAACGGAATTCTCGCGTCTATAGACTGTTTACTATACGTTCTTTCAATCCCGCGATTGAAACCTTTGAATCGGCGATAGCCCATGCTTTTACTCCTCCGCGCAGTGTCTTGAGCGAGCGGTTTACCTGCAAAAGCTGCGCCGTTTGTGGACTCGTAGAGCTGGATTGTGACTTTCAATTCGTCGACTAGTTCTGCTTCGGCGATGGAGGAGTTCGTAGGGTTGGGTTCTTCGCGGAGTTTGGAGCAGGATTCTATGATGTGGGATTGGAGGCGGGGCGCGTAGGTTGAGAGGTTGGGGAGGAGACGGCGAGCTATGTCGATTGCTGAGATAGAGGGCTCCAGGATGTGGAGGGCGAGGGCTGTGGTTTGAATATTGGAGGCCGTGTGTTCGAGACTTCGGGCTTCTGTTTGTGTTCTTCCGGATCTGTCTCTCTTTTCTTGTTGGTGGTGGAGTTTGTGTAGGAAAAACAGTTCCATGCCTAATGACCGGTAAAGTGTTTGTTGGAGATGTGCAAGAGCTTCGGGTTGGAGTGTGTTGCGGCTGCGAGATAGTCGATCGCTCCATGTTTCCGCGCTTGAATGCCAGCTCTCAACTCCGCGGATTGCTTCTACGTAGGCTCTCCTCTCTGGTATCGCATTCCATGATCTACGAATCCGTTTCTGATGATCTGATCTCTCTTTCGCATTTCTGTGTGTCGCAGTGCTGCACGAAGCATTAGAATGAACATATCACTATCTCGCATCTGGAGCGTGATCACCTCAATTCCCATCTTAAGTAGGTATCCCAACCGTTCTCAGCAGACCTTCTCTCAGCCATTTGCTTGTTTTGCTTCCTTGAGCTGTAAGAGGAGTTGCTTTCTGAGAGGCACATGAATAGACTCGTCGGTCATGAATAAAGAAGTGCCGCTTTTCGCCGGATCTGTATGCTAGCACACCGCATTGTTTCGACGTCCTCCCAACAAAGAAATGCAATCATAGAGTGCTCGGAGGTTGTTCAAGGCGACGAGCAATACCACCTTCGCTGCAGTAGGCGTGCCCTCTCTGGTGTCCGCGCGTGCAGGCGCCGTGGAGAAGCGGAAGATGTATGTAGTCCTCAGCCGACGGGTTCTGATTTGAGTGTGCGCAACCTAGATTATGGTCTTTGTCTCATCGAGGGAAATGGTCAGGTAGAACGGCGAGTTCGCGGCGAGTATGAAGACGAAATGAAGGAGAAGGAGCTGTGAAATTTCCGTTGTTGGACTGTGTGCCCTACCTTGAGCAGGCAGCGGAGCTGTTGAACTATGGTCTTACCGGACTGCCATGATACTGTGGGAACTTGACGGCCATCGTAGTCAGTAGAGTGGCGACGATGGAATCCAATAGACCACGCATAAGATGGAGCAATGGTCGCGATGAGGGCGCCGGCAGGTGTAGTCCGCGTTCCACAGCCCATCAGCCTGCCCCCGTGCGATCCCATGAGCCTTGACCGCTGACCGCGCCTGGTCATTGCAGTTTGAGCGCCGCTGTGGTGGTGAACAGCTGGCACGCTGACGGTGCCGCCGTCCTCCGCCGCTCCGCGTCCTGCTGGCGCTCGGCGTTCACTGTAGGTCATGGGAAACAGGTCCAGGGTACTTGGTGCTCGTATGATGAGCCTCGTAGATGGATAGGACTTACCTTGACGTGGTTCAAGCTAGACCGAAGTGGGAGAAGAAGCGCAAAGGGAGAGAGGCGCGAAGTGAGCGCGGTCTGGTTCATGCCAAGCAAAGCAAGTTTCCCACGCGAGCTCACAGCCAGTCTCTCTTCTCACCACCATGTCCTTCGCGTAGTTGACAACACCAACGACTGTCGCTGCCATCAGCAGCATGCTCGGAGAAGTACAGTCTGCATCAGCCAGGTCTAAGTGGATCTGGCACTGTGGGAAGTCGCCGCCATGAGCAACGAGTCGGGACACAACAAGCGACTGTCCAGCAGCAAAGCGGCGGCACTGATTCCACCGAGAGCTCCACCACTGCCAGCTCCGAACCCAAGGCCATTGCAGCGGGCTAGAGATGCAGCATCGCGTCTGCTCGGGTATTCGAGGCCGCCGAGTCCGCAGGGCGCACAAGACGACGACCGCTACTCTCATGGCGGAAGCCAGTTCATGAGATCAGCGCCACTCAGTGCGTCGCAGAATGCAACTACCAGCCACAAGACAGGACTTGAGATCAAAACCATCAGCATCAATGAGAGTGGTAGCCATGCCATCATCGCAGGGAAGGAGATCTTCAAGACAGTCTCGGTTGTCGATGGACGGTGCGCGGAGGACTTAAATCTTAGGTCGAAGATCCGAAGTACACCGAACCAGGCATCCGGACAACCTCGCCACATCTATTCGATCGACATAGCTGATGTAGCCTGGGCGAAAGGCAACACAGGCCAGTATGTCGCAGCAGCAACGTCCAGTGGCAAGATCATCGTATACGACCTGGGCCATGCTGGACTGCAGGCAGCACAACTGATCGAGCACAAGCGACAAGTCCACAATGTCACATTCAGCCCACATCAAGGCAGTCTCCTGCTGTCTGGCAGCCAGGACGGTACTGTGAGGCTGTGGGACGTGCGAGACGTGCGAAACCAGAGACAAGTTGGAGATCTACAGAGTAAGCGGAGATTCCAGGGCCAGAGCGACGGCGTGCGAGATGTCAAATGGAGTCCCACTGAGGGTCTTGACTTTGCCTTTGGTACCGATGCGGGAGAAGTCCAGCGCTGGGATATGAGGAACTTGAAAGCTCCCAAGATCAGGATCCCGGCACATTCTCTTGCTTGTAATGCTGTGGACTGGCATCCCGATGGCAAGCATATCGTTACGGCCGGCAGTGACAAGACGATTCGCGTGTTTGACGTCTCCGGAAGTCGTCCTAAGAAGGCGTCGTGGGAGATCAAAGCCGCGCATCCTGTCATGAACATTAGATGGCGCCCTTCGTGCCGTTCGGCGATCGCACAAGATGATGGTGCTGGTCTTTGTACGCAGGTGGTGGCCTGCTATGACCGTGACCACCCGGTCTTGCACGTGTGGGACTTTCGTCGGCCTCTTCTTCCCTTCCGCGAGCTGCAGCCATATCCCTCTGCGCCGACGGACATGCTCTGGCACTCGCAAGATCTGCTGTGGACCGTGGGTCGTGAAGGCACCTTTCTCCAGACGGATATCCAGCACACGTCCAAGGTCATTGATCGATGCAATCTGCAAGCACTTGACGTCTCTCCGCTTGGCGAGCTCACTTTTGTCACCCAGTCGCGAAAGCAACGCCGCGTGCCGAAGCCGAATCCAGCTCTCCCTACACCGCAGAAACCGACCAGCTTCAGCACCAGCCCGGAGTCAACCTTTCTGAGCCGCAGCTGGGCAGACGACAGTCTGGACTCCTCATTCCTCAGTCTCTTGCCAGCCAAGCGCCAACCACGAACCAGCAACTCCGGGCGATTCGTTTCCGCAACACCAACTCCTCGCGCCCAGAAGCATTCAGCGACCATCAAACTCGACGACGTCCTCACCAACCGCAAATCCTTTCGCCCGCAGCAAGTGGCCTGCCGCGGACAGCTGCCCAGTCACAACAACCGCAGGTTCATCGCGTACATGGCCGATCGCTGGGCAACAGAATTCCGCGCTGCTCCAAACGACCCGACCTTTCTAGCCGTCGTGGACAAAGCATTCAAAGAGAACGAAGATTGCGCTGCATCGCTGGGACTTCTGAGGGAGGCACAAACATGGAAAATGGTCAGTCACTGTGTCATCAAGCACTTGACAGATCGAGCCGTACTCAAGGCAAGGAGAGCTTCGCAAAGGCCATCTCCGCAAGTGAACGGCAACCCACAGACCTCGATTGGAGGGCTAGCTACACGCCTCGCCGCACAACACTTGAAGTCGCCGGTCCACTCTCCGGCGAGTTTGCGGCCTGCGCAGACGATCGCCCAGCACTTGACACAGGCAGAGAGCACGTCTAATGTTCCGACTCCGCTTGCACGCCCATCCAATGGAGATCGCGAGCCGTTGCCAGACATTGAAGCCGGCGAACCCGTCACCCTACCACCTTCTCTCACCTCATCCATGCTCAAACCTCCTCCAGCACCCCCGATCCCACTGAGCTCCTCCACGCGCAGACTCACAATGGACAGTCTCGCTGAGATGCAGAAGCACCAGACATACGAGGAGACAGCTGAGAGGAGCGAGATGGTGAAGCGGTGGAGTGCGCAATCGAAGAATGTCCTGAACCTCGACCCAGTAGACACCCAAGGCGTCAGAATTCCACTCGCCAAGCTCGAAGACCACGGAAGTGGCGAGAGCTTCCAGTTCCTGGAGGATTCAGCCGGCTCGAGAGAAGCATCTTTTCCCGCTTCGTTTGAAAGTCACAAGTCGGCCGGCCTGCCCATGGTCTCTGCGCACCCAACTCGCCCCCGGCCCAGGCGTGTCCAGACGACAGAGTCGGAGATTCCGACTGACAACAGAAGAGATTCGGACGCGGAGCAAGCAATCTTTGCCGAGAGTCCGGAGGCGAGCAAAGATTACTGGGACCGTGGCCCTGCGCCCTCTGCCGCGCGGGAGCAGAGACCACCAGAGGTGGCGCAGGGCCGATCGGCAGCCGTCAAGAAGAATCTCGGGTTTGAGCACGGCCTGCGTGGCACTGCATGGAGAGAACCTGAGCTCAAGATCGCTCGCATAGCAGTGGAAACAATCACAGGCTATGCGAGTGAGGCTCCTCCCGACGGCCTGGCCGACGAAGCGGATATCGATCTGGAGGAGAACGCCATCTGGACAATTGTAGAAATGCTACAACAACTTATAAATTTCTACAGCAACGAGCAGCCATTTCCCCAGATGGCATCAGTTCTCCTCTTGCTTGTCGGCCCCCTCCTGCCTCGCACACATCCGCTGCCAATACCAGAGATCCACCAGACGGTTTCCAGCTACGTGGACCACTTCATCAACAGTTTGGGCTGGAATCCCGAGGAGGTCCCGGCACTCATCCAGCAATGTTTCGAGCAGCCAATGAGAGCCGGGCTACAGCCACTACAAGTCGAGAGCATTTTGTCCACATACCATGAGCAACTCCTACGGTATCAACTCTTCGACGAAGCGGCAGTTCTCCGCCAACTGAGCTACCCAGCATACCCGGCCGTATACGAAGATTTCCTCGGAGACAACCGCGTGTACCTCTCTTGCGGTGGCTGCGGAAAGCCAGTTCTGGCGAGCTCAGATACTCTACGATGTCAATCCTGCCGCAAGAAGCAGGAGCCTTGCCCAATCTGCTGGATGAAGAATAGTCCCTTCGAGACACATACCTCGACTCTGCACTCAATGTGTCTTCTGTGCGGCCATAGCGGGCACGCAGCATGTTTTTATGATTGGTATGCTGTGGCGAAACGGAGAGGCTGTCCTACGGCCGGTTGCCCTTGCGATTGTGGATCGGGAGAACGAGTAGATGAGAAGATGGCCGAGAAAGAGGCTAGGGCTAAGGGCCATGCACGTGTGAAGAGCGATGATTGGAAGGCGAGGGAGAGCAAGGCTGTAGAGGGAGCTCGGGATGAGCTTAAGAAGTGATCGTACTGTAAAGATATGAGATGAGCCAATGATACCCCGACTGCGTGACGCGAACATTGACATCTCCGCTTCCATCCCATTTTATCAGCTGCTGAGTGTGGCGTTTATTTGTTAAAGGTCTTCCAACGTCCGACAGAGTGACTTTCCGATCTTACCTGCTTCCATCCCCATTCTTTTCATCCAGCTGCTGAGTTCGCGGACTGCTTGCTAGAGATCCCGCAACGCGCGTTAGAGTGATTTCCCAATTCCACACACCTCCACTTCCATTCGCTTTAGCCAGCTGCTGAGTGCGGCCTTTGCTTGCTCGAGATCAATCAACGCGTGTCAGAGTGACTTCGAATCCTACATGCCTCCATTCCCACTAGTTCCATTCAGCTGCTGAGTGCGGCTCTCGTTAGCTAGAGATATCTCAATATGCATTAGAGTGTTTTCCATTGCCTCCATTCGCGTTCGTTTGCTTCAGCTGCTGAGTGCGGCCACCCTTCGCTGGAAACGTTTCAATTCGTTTCAGAGCGATTGTACTGTGCGTATATGACACGAGCCAATGTAAAGTAAATTGCATGACACGAACAGTCATGCCTCCACTTCCAATCGTGTCACTCAGCTGCTGAGTGCAGATCTTGTGTGCCGGGGACCTATCAACGCGCATTAGAGAGATCCTCAAATTCTGAAACTTGTGTCCGCGAGCGGAGAAATAATTTCGATGTAGCAAAAAGAAGGCAAGGACTCGTTTTTCAACATTGTAAAGCTGTAATCCCAACCTTTTCTCGTTTCGATGCGCAATCATACAATTATGTTACAATGTGCTTTAGTAGCGTCTACCATTGCCTCTGCCACCTCCTTGGTAGCCCTGATAGCCACCTCCAGAATTGTACCCTCCTGATCTGTTGTCGTAGCCGTAGCCGCCTCTGCCTCTGTTGTCGTACCCTCCTCTTCCACCTCCATAGCCGCCGCCGCCGCCACGTCCACCACCTCCGTACCCGTTTTGCGCAGGTGGATAGCCGTACTGTGGCTGTGGAGGAGCATAGCCTCGTGGAGGGCCTGCTCCAGGAGGCGGAGCGTAGCCATGCTGCGCAGCCTGGGCAGCCAGATGTGGTGGCAGGTTCTGGAAAGCCGCAGCAGCTTGGCTAGCGTATGGGTCTGGTGCAGGAGGTCCGTTGCGGCCGTATCCTCCATTGGCGCCATAGCCATTGCCACCTCCGTAGCCGCCACCGTTGCGATTGTCGTAGCCCGAAGTTCCATTGTCCCGTGCAGCATAGTTGATGCGGCGACCATCAGAGCGATCCCCGTTGTGCGAGAGCTGTACGCCACCGTGGCTTCGCCCACTACGCTCAGCCTTTTGACGTGTCTGTTCGACGTCTTGATAGTCCAAAACAGGATCATTGAACTTGACGCCAGGTAACAGCATCGACTTGTGCACTTGGCCAATGACAGGCATGTGGTAGGATACCTTGACGCTCTCATCAACATCGAGGCTGGTAAACTGATCTTGACCGCCTGGAGGCAGCGGATAGGTTAGCTCCGAGTTCGGAATATACGATGCGTCTTTCGATGCTTTGCCAGCGAGGCCTTCCGACATCTTGCTGTTGATTTTGAACTTGTCCTTGTCCGCCTTCTTGCCATAGAAGTTCGACACGACTTCGTTGTATAGTGGGTGCTTGGTGCTGAAGATAAGCACTTCTTCGCCAAATCCATTGCGTCGCTTCTCGTCTTCGGTGAGCAGAGGATACTTTGTGTGCATAGCTTCGAGCAGCTTCTTCTCATCAATGAAGGGCAAAAGCGCTACGCCTTGCCAAGCAAATTTCTTTCCATTTAGATCGACCTCGAAGTCCTCAGGGTAGAACTGCTTGATCGGGCTGTCATCGTCGGTCATGAGTGGATGGAATACCGCAGGGAGAGTGTGGTTCGAAGCGGCAGGCATGACTCCCATGAGCTGCTCGTAGGGATGGAAAGGCTTGCCCTTCTCGAAATGAACCACTTGCTTGTCCATGTCCTTGAAGTTGGCTGCGAAGGGCGCGTAGTGATATGGATAGTACCAGGTCCACGATGGACAACCTTGGAAGTAGTAGAGCAATACCCAGCAAAGCCCTTCCACGTAGCTGCGCGCCACTTTGTGCCGGAACTCGATGTCATCCGGCGAGACGTGGAACTTTTGCTCGTAGTAGCGCTCTTCATAGCCGTCCTCCCACAGCTTGACTGTATCTTCTGGCATGCCATCTGAGGCATCTTTGTTACCTCCAAGTTGGCCAGATGTGCCACGGTTGGTAAGGTTTGCGATCTCTTTGTCAGGCGTGTTGCGACCCGGAGTTGACGGGTCTGAACTCGCATCATCTGCCGCGGCGTCATCGATCATGTCACGAGTACGTTTGCCGAGTTTTGGAGTCAGGTCTTGTCCACCAGTAGTCGAGGCCATCAGCGCCTCAATATCTGCTCTTTGGTTGTCAGAGCCCTTGTTGCTCCCCATCAATTTCTCCTTCAGTGCCGCAGCGGCAGACTTGTTCTCCTGTCCGCTGGCTCCGCCGACAATGTCAGCATGCGTCAGGTTTTTCTGGTATCGTGGGTCGTTCATGGTCTGCGCCAGGCTCGGTGCAAAGGTAGGCAGTGCATTTGGATCAGGCGCCGCTTCTCCACGAATGATGCCACCTCTGGCACCTCTGCGTATGACTGTCTCATCGAACCCGGTTGGCTCGCCATTGTTCGAGTATCGCGGGCGCTTGTTTGATTGACGTCGCTCACGGTCCTCGCGCTGCTTCTGTCGCTGGGCCGCTTTCACTTCGGTCTCGCGACGCCGCTTAAAGATCGCGTTTTCCTGTTTAGCAAGTCCTTCCAGGATGAGCTGCGCCCTGGCCAGGTCCACATGCCCATCTTTGGTCACGTAGCCACCCATGACAGGCAAGTTGTCTCGCCAAATGGCGATGAGTGTGTCAATACCGTCCTCACGAATGTCCAGTGACGGCAAATGCGGAAGGAAATCGTTACCGACGAAGAAACACATAAACACCCAGTCGTCCAGTGCGCGTTCGAGGTCGAAGCGAAAGCCTTGATTTGGCACGCTCATCTCGATGGCTAGATATTCACGCAGGATTCCCACGTGCAGCCAGATGAAAGGCTTGAGGGGCTTCTCGACTTTCTCTTCCGCGGATCTGTCATTCTTGGCCGTCAGGCCCTGGCAGTTAGCCGCAATGTGGCCTGGCTGATTGCATTTCCTGCAGTGACCCGGCTTCGTGTCGTTCGCAAAGACATCTTCGCGCAAGATGCGGAAATGCGGTTCGTGGGTAGCAAGACCCAACATGATCAGGTCAGCATCGAGACCATACATGACGTGCCTGCACATGTTAGCATCCGTTGACCAAAATTGCGTGCATTGACCATGCAGGCAAAAAGTTGAGTAGCGGAGAGATGTGTCGGATGACTTACCTGGTGTTGGGGTCGTGCTCGGGCGAGCTGCGCTGCGATCTTACAAAGTTCATGATCTTGTGCTCACCTTCACCGGGAACAGTGGCATCGGAGATGATGACTTTGAGCTTCTCCCACGCGGGATCCGTGCTCAACTTGTAGCTGATCCAATAACGCAGTGACTGGGCGAGCAGGTCCATGAAAGGTGTTCCAGGAGTGATAGAGTTGGAGTCCCATGTCTTCTTGGGCTTGTCAGCGCCCTCACCATCAGCACTACGCTCGCCATTGGCGACCATGCGCGCGTGGAACTCAGCAGCCTCAGCGTCTTTCTCGGCGGCTTCTTGCGCGCTTCGAAAACGTCTGCTACGCTGCTGGTTCATTTTGGCACGAGGCGCGACACCATCGACAGCAATCATCAGAAGCTTACGTGGGCGGACCATGTTGACTACGCGCTCAGTGTACTCAAAGATGGCAATCATCATCTCTTCCTCGTTGGCCGGTGGTGGCCGGTCCTCCGGGTGCGAACACGGATGCACGATACCATTCATGTCGAGATACAAGTTGTCCATTTCCTCGCCATTGGGGTTGGGACCCCGCGCATCTATGGGAATAACCGTCTCGGAGCCATCTGCATTTTGCACCTTTTGCGCGTGCTCCTCGACCACAGGCGAAATGATCTTCGGATACTTTTTGCTGAGCCAGCGAAACAAGGCTGGCACACCCATGACGGGCTGCTGTCGGAGGCGATGCACGTGGCGATGAAGAGAGGCTACGCGACAGAGAGAGGTGTCTGGGGTGGAAAAGGATGGAGAGTCGACGTCGCGTGCGCGGGTTGCTGCCTTTGATGGTCCTCAGCGTGGCGCGCTTCGTCCGTCCGAGTCCAGTGGAGTCGCGTCGTGTCGGTCACAGCGACGCGATAAATAATGGCGATGCCAGGCAGAAGCGGTGATGATGCTGCCGGCGGGCGTGTGGTTGAAGAAAGTGAAAGGAAAAGGGAGCCGCGCGAGAAAGTGCACGGCGGAGACAGCGAAAGTCCGAATCGATGGCGCGGCAGCTCCCGCAAGCTTGTCTCCAAAATCCCTGAGCGTTTCGCAGTTGAGGACAACAATGCCCAAAAGTACTGGACGTTCAATAAATCAGCAGTTCTCGACTGAGCGTTACCCACGACCGAGTAGCACAGCTTTGGACTGATTCACAGTGTCGAAGATTTTCATACGCACCGGCAACCAGGAATGAGATAACAGCGAGACTGCCTCCGGGCAGCAGTTACCACCCATCATGCTCAAAACACCGCCGATGCAGACGGCTACGGCCACCATCGACACGCTGTGTGGTCGCCTGCAGTCCGCGACACTGTTAGAGGACCGTCGAGCTGCGATCCTGGGTCTGAGGAGTTTCGCCAAACAGTTCCCAGCTTCAGTCGCCAGCGGCTCACTCCGAGAACTCATATCGACCTTGAAACGGGATGGACTTGGGGACGACAGCTCGAGAAAGAGCCAGGATGGCGAACAGGCGGAGGGTGGAGATGTGGACACGATTCGTCTCGTCATGGAAACACTGCTCATGCTGTTCAGTCCCGATAGCAACTCGCCCGAGGCCGGCGACGAAATAGCACTCTTCTTAGCTGACGAGTTCTCCATGGTAGGTCGATCGAATGGCATCCGGTGTAGAACGATAGCTAAGGTAGGTACAGCGTCAAGACAATCTATCCATTCTCCTACATCTCCTAGACCCTACGAGCCCGTACGCAGACTACTATTCGCGACTATACGCAGTACAGATTCTGTCAGCAATATGCGCTGCGCGCCCCGATCGGTTGCAGGAGTGCATATTGGCAGCACCACTGGGTGTTTCACGACTAGTCGGCATCCTGGACGACGGAAGAGACGCGGTTCGCAATGCAGGCCTGCTTCTGCTAGTAGACTTGACCAGCGGAGCGAACGAGGAGCTGCGAAAGATCGTTGCCTTCGAAGATGTCTTCAGCAAGACGTTCGCCTTGATACAGCTCGAAGGTGGCCTTGGTGAAGCTGGAATCACAGCACAAGACTGCCTGAGTTTGCTGGCAAACCTCATACGTGGGTCATCTACGAACCAAACCATGTTTCGAGAATCTGGCTGTGTGGCTCAGCTCGTCCAATTACTCCAGCAAGCATTTCCTACTGCAGATGAGCTGCCATTCAATGCCCAGGCACGGGAGAAGGCAGCATGGGGACTACTCATGCTCCTGAGGCTATTTCTTGTACCCGGAGAAGCCAGCACACCCCAGAATCAAACTGCTTTCTTCCGAGCTGGCATTGCTCAAGTCTTGATCGATCTTGGCTACACGCTGGCGATCCCTGTGCCAGTCCGTTCGTCGGCACTGCGGGCAGCGGCAGCTTTGATCGAATCCAATGCGCCTCTACAAGAACAATTTGCTGCACTTACAGTTGTTACACCTGACGACGCCGACCACAACGCCACTGAAGAGCAGAAGCAGGGTCAAACGAACGGCACAACGCCAAATGCGCGAGGCAAGAAGAGCGCGAGAGCAAGTCTGGAGAAGCGGCGAAGTTACATCATTGAAGCGCTTTTGAGTACCTCACTGGATGATCGTGACGCGGAAGCAGCTTTGCGTGCAGCGGCTTGTGGTCTCATTCAGGCGTATCTCAGCGGCCATGATCGGGTCAAGGCACATTTTCTGCAGCGCGCCATCAACGGTCATGCTGAGGGTGAAACTACTGCCAACGTGCTCCACACATTGCTACACCCTCCTGAAGGTGACGAAACCGCCGTGGTGCATGCATCCTGGATAGTTCAGGGACTGATTGGTGAGGAGCTGAACGCCAAGACCATGTTCATCTCTGTCTCCGAAGGGAACGAAGACGAGGGCGAGGATGTGATAAGTATTGTACAGGCTCTTGGATCGCATTTACACGCTGCGCTTCAAACTCCCATCGACACAAAGACGGTCGCAGCATATGCAAGCTTGTTGTCTTCGTTATTGTGGGATTTTGCACCAGGCGTGGATGATTTGCTCGCTGAGGGCTCGAGCCTCCTACAAGGCCTTGTTGCAGTGGTCAAGACACCTGACGACCCCATCATTGCCGGTCTCGCTGCGGTGCTTCTCGGCATTGTATATGAGTTCAGTACTAAGGACTCACCCATTCCACGCCGTACGCTGGCACCTTTGGTGCAACAAAAGCTCGGCAGGACGAAATATCTGGACGCACTTCTCCAACTTCGGCGAGTGCCAGCCATCAGAGATTTCGATCTAGACCAAGAAACAGATGAAGGCGGTGATGGGATCCTCAGTCATGTCTTCGTCGACCTGTTCACTGTTGAGTATACCCGTCTCCGTAGGGCGATCGACAAAGACCCAGGCGTCGAGGTGTTGCCAGCATCAGCAGCAGAGGCCGGTGTGGATCGCGACGTTCTTGATGAGCTGCGGAAACAGGCTCAAGCAGCCAAAGACGCGCTGGCCGTCGCACAGCAAGAAGCGCTCGATGCCACGGAGAAAGCGGAACAGGATCACATGACTATCAGTAAAGAATTGCAGACTGCGTCATCAGAGATCGAGCGCCTTCGAAAGATCAATCAGGCTATGCAACAAGGTCATGAAAGCGAACTCGAGAAGATTACAAAGCAACACGAGCAGGACAAGAACACAATCCAGACTCGGCATCAGCACGCTCTGAATAATGCAAAGCAGGAGTCAGACAGGACCCTCCAAGCTAGTCTACGTGAGAGAGAAGCAGCCTCTGCACAAAAGATTCAGGAGCTCGAGAGGCGAATCGCAGAGCTTGGCAACGAACACCGAAAGGAAGCGAGTGGACACGCGAACGCGAAGCAGCAATTGGAGTCCACAACTGGCAAATTGAATGAGCTCATCAAGCGGGAACGTGATCTTTCTCGCGAGCTCGACGGCCTCAAGCAACAACAAGCAGCGTCGGAGAACAAGCTACGAGTCGCACAAGAGCAAATCAAGTTGTCCGAGGGAAAGCTCGCGGAAGCCAGAAAGGCCCTCGAAACACGCGACGAAGAACTGAGTAAATACAAAGCAGAAGCAGAAGAGCTCAAGGCTGATCTGGTCGCACGCGATGAGGAGCTCAAGACCGAGCGTTCCGGATTCGCAGAACTGGAGAAGGAACTCGACGAGGCTAAGAAGGCAGCCAGCACCGTATCTGAGGCTCAGAGGTCTGAAGTGGATGCCGCCAACACCGCTGCGGATGAGGCTAAAGCAGAGGCTGCGAAAGCACAGAGCGAGCTTGAGACAATCAAGCAAGAATTGTCTGAAACAGAACAGAAGCTCACAGATTCGGAAACGAGATCAGTCGCGGCCGAAGAGAAGATCACTGCATTGGAGAAAAAGCTCAAAGATGCAGAGACCAACCAGAAGAAGGCAACAGCATCTGGCAAGGACTCCGACAAGAAGATTGCGGACGCTGAGAAGAAAGCGGCCGATGCTGAGGCGAAAGTCAAGACAACTGAAGACAAGCTCAAAGAGGCGATACAGAAAGCTGTGGCAGCCGAGAAGAAAGCCAAAGAGGCTGAAGAGAAGGCCGCAACTGCTGAGAAGAAAGCCGCTGAAGGTTCAAAGGGCGCGAACAACAAGGCCAATGCGGGCGGTACGAGCAAAGCGGACAAGGACAAAATTGCCAAACTTGAGAAAGATCTTGCAGAGGCCAAGAAGACCGCCGAACAGGCCAAGAGCGCATCTGGCAAGGCTGACAAGGCCGAGTCTGAGAAGCTCAAGAAACTCGAAAAGGACCTCAAGGAAGCTCAGGAGAGCGCGAAGACCGCTCAGGCCAATCTCGAGAAGGCGAAGGCCGACTCTGAAGACGCAGGGAAGCTTCGAAAAGAACTTAAGCAAGCGCGTGAAGCAGACAAAGATGCCAAAGCAGAGCTCGAGAAACTTCGCAATATCGAGGCTGAGCACTCCAAGGCCAAGGAACAGCTTTCGGCTGCAAAGGACGGGGAGACGAAGGCACAAGCTGAGCTCGCAAAGATCAAGGCCACTATCGCCGAAAGCGAGAAAACTCAGGCAGCTCTCAAGGCAGCTCAAGAGAGCGAGAAGAATGCGAAAGAAGAGCTTGAAAGTATGCTGCTCGTCATGGGCGACATAGAAGCCAAGAGAGATGAGTACAAGGAGAAGATAAAGTCCTTGGGTGGCGAGGTGACGGATGAAGAGGAGAGCGATGAGGATGATGATGAAGACGAAGATGAGGACGATGATATAGACTAGGTACGTGCGTACGTGAATGTTCAGATAGAACAGTTGCATGCTGCACGTCGTGCCTTCCAGCAAACACTGCCATCTAGCTTGTTAAACAAATATTCATTGGAAGTGCATCGAAGATTCGAAGGACATCGCTTGTTAACATCCAGTAAGAACTCTCTGAAAGGACCCGCTCAAAGCTTATCTTGCCTCCTGCATCTTCGCTTGGCTAAACGCGTCTTGTGAACTCTGGCCGTTACCATCGACAACTTGCACTTTGGCATCATTAAAGATGCTATCGCGCGCGCTGAGGGCTGGTCAGCGGCAAGCGCCCTTAGCACACCGAACGACGCGATTCTCTCGGCGCTTCAACGGCAATGCACAGCAGGGAGGTCACACGACGTACTTTCAGCAACCCGTTCAGCCGCCTCGAAAATGGCCACGCCGACTCGGACTAGCATTCTGGAGCGCAGGATGTTTTATTGCTGGAACCTACTCGTGGGCGCGACTTTCGATGGGATCTTTGGATGATTTGGCAGGGATGATCGGCGATGCTGGCGAAGTTATGGAAGACGTCGTAGCTATCGCTGCGTTGGAAGCCATTGCTCGAGAAACGCCCCCGATCTCGTTGGAGGAAGCCGATGAGTTGCTCAAATCTCGATCAAGCTTCTCCGTTACTGCAAAGGTGCGTTTCCCACTGCGTTGATTGCTTTGCCACACTGACATGATTGAAGGCAGTGGCGCATACGTGCCAATCGCCGGCAAATATGCCATGCGAAGACACTGGATCGTCAGGCGCTTTCACTTTGTTCAACGACAAGATGAGAGACTGGAATGAGTGGGCCATCTTTGACGGGCACGCGGGCCCACGAACGGCGCAAGTGCTCAAGCAGGTGCTTCCGTCTATCGTCGGTGAGCGATTGTGGGATGCCAATTGCATGACGAGACCATACGTCCCGAACGACCCTGTTATCGCTAGCACTATCAAGAAAGCCTTTCTGGAACTCGACAAGGAGATCATGGATGAAGCTGGCAAGCTCATCCAAACTGGCGGGCCGCTGGCGCAAGTTGTGGCAGTGGGCGCAGCTGCATTCTCAGGATCCTGCGCACTACTGGCGTTATATGATCCAGCTCGATCTGTGCTTCGTGTGGCGAACGTTGGTGATTCTCGAGCAGTGTTCGGCCGATGGGATGGTACCAAATATATTGTGCAACCAATGTCCGTCGATCAGACGGGATTCAATCAGGACGAAGTCGCTCGCCTGAAACGAGAGCATCCCGGCGAGGAGAATATTGTTGACCCCAACTCAGGGCGGGTACACGGCATCGCAATCTCTCGAGCTTTTGGCGATGCGAGGTGGAAGTGGCCAAACAGCTTGACGAAGTTGGCCCACGACAAGTACTGGGGCCCATCTCCGCGTCCCAATGGCATGATCAAAACGCCACCCTACCTCACAGCCGAGCCTGAAATCATGGAGACGAAGGTACGAACTGACGGCGAGCATCCAGACTTCCTCATCATGGCTAGCGATGGCCTGTGGGATCAGATGTCATCTGAGGACGCTGTGACCTGCGTGCAGATGTGGCTGGAAAAGAATAGACCATCTGCGTTCCTCGAGCAAAAGGACGAAGAGGTCGCTTCATGGAAGGACTTTCTACGCAAGCAACCTGTTCCAACTCGCGCACCCAGCTTTACTAGTGCTGAGGATCTGGCCAACGACGAGGACACTTACTTCGATGAGAACGAAGGTTGCTTGAAATGGCGCGTTTCCCCAAAGCATTTTGTCAACGAGGACGAGAATTGCGGTATTCATTTGGTCAAGAATGCATTGGGCGGGAAACGGAGAGATCTTTTCACAGGTGTTATGAGTGTTCAGACACCACTCGCACGATATGTGCGAGACGACATTACTGTGCATGTTATTTTCTTTGGTCAGGACACGGAGCCTATACTCCAGAAAAAGTAAGCCAAGGCACCGCAACCATTGATGTAAAGCTGCTGATAAAAGTTGATAGCCCCATGCCTGCGAGCGGACTTCGTGCGAGCGCTGGTGCTAGTGCCAGCGCGAGTGGTGGCATCTCCACGAGGTAGAGCACTGGATACGGTTGATCGTGGCTCTGTTGATATATGGTGGCAAGATTCCGGTGCAATTGCTCAGCCTTGGAGCTAGTCAGTTCACACATTCCAGATTGCAACCGTACTCAACTGACAACGCCAGATTCTTGCTATGAGCTGGTTTGCAGCTCTTTTAGACAGAAGAACCTGACTGAACAAACGATGCAAAACCACGACAGAGCAAATAGCATCGGGGTTCTCTAGCCAGCAGCAGCCTATTGCCGGGACCACAATTGGCGAATGTGGAGGGACTATTGTTCCAACTTGGCAGGCACGGCAGGTCGAAAGATTTCCCCTCATTCGACTATATCGACCCCTGCTCTGCGTGGGCGCAGGTCCCGATATATGGGGATAATGGCTGCTGATTGGTGGAACTACCTCGTCTGAGGGCTAGATCTTGCTGACTTCATAGGCACGTCGGCTCGGTCTTTTGTGTAACGAAGCGAGATCAAATATAAGAAATAGTCTTCGTCTGAAGTATTGAAGAGTGCCGTTGTCCTTCAAAATGAGGATTCCGAATTTTCTGCTCGCCGCCTTGTCGGCAACAACAGCTGTATCGGCCGCAGCGCCGAAGCGGCCGTACTTTTACAAAGGCCATGATCTGTCATCGCTGAAGATTCTTGAAGAGGGTGGCGCCGTATACAAGGACACTGCTCGAGGCAATGCAACCAGGCCAGCAGAGGATATCCTTGGAGATGGTGGCATGAATACCGTTCGGTTACGGCTGTGGGTAGACCCAACAGTGCCATTCGATGGAGGATGTACGAATATCGACCACGGCAAGATGAAATCAATACTGATTCTTCCCAGACTACCAATCCTACGATCTCGAATACGTCTTATCAATCGCCAAACGTTTCCATAAGAAGGGCTACAAAATTTATCTCGACTACCATTTCTCCGACTACTGGGCAGACCCACAGAAGCAATGGCAACCTGTCGCTTGGCCAACGACTTTGGAGCCTCTTGCTAAGACTCTTCGCGGCTACGTATCTGAAAGTCTTCAAGCTTTCCACAAAGCTGGCGTCGATTTGGCATTGGTCAGTCTTGGCAATGAAATCCGCAACGGTATGATCTGGCCTTTGGGAAGAGTGAGCGTGACTGTCGAGCCTGAGTCCGCTCGTATTGCCAACTTCACTGGCCTTGCGACACTTTACAAAGCTGCGCGGAATGGCGTCGACGATGCTGTCAAGGCTGGACTGCGGAAGCCACAAGTCATGATTCATATCGACAATGGCTATGATCTCTCCTTGCAGCAACGCTGGTTTGGCGCTCTGGTGGGTACTGGCATTGTCAAGACTTCAGACTGGGATATTTTTGGTTTCAGCATTTATCCCTTCTACGGCACCTCTGCGACCTTGGCAAACTTGAAGACAACTGTGAACTGGGTCGCCAATAAGTATAAGAAGCCCATTCAAGTCGTGGAAACGGACTGGCCAGCAATTTGTACAGGAGAAGGCGTACCGACACTCAGCGAGCCTAGCATTCCTGCTAGTGTTGAGGGTCAGCTCGAGTGGGTTGGGAAGGTCATTGATGTCGTCAAGGAGTAAGTGTCTCCATTCAATAATGTGCGAGTGTGATGTATGCTAATGTAAAGCAGGATCCCGAAAGGCCTGGGGCAAGGTATTCACTACTGGGAGCCTGCATGGCTGAACAATACTGGTCTTGGTAGTGCCTGTCAGGATGCGATCCTGTTCGATGCCGATTGGAGCACGTTCCCGAATGTGACTGCGTATAGTAGAAAAAGCGTCAATATGTTCAAAGGAGTTTAGATACGCGAGGAATAGGAATGTTGCAGACGAATTTCGTGATCGCACTCTTGCTTAGCTAGACGCAGTGAGCAACATGCAACCCCACAAGAATACCAAATAGTACAATTGCGTCTCTCCCAGGTTCCAAATTTGACATAATATTGTCACGTACTGCATCTCTCATTGACATAGAAGCTTTCAAGCGGCAGCAAACTCAGCGCTGTGTTGGCAACATACGGTGACTCCCAAGTTCCTCGCCATTCCCCTACAATGCAAAGACTTGATCACTCAATAGATTGGGTTTGTGTACGTTCACGACTGCGATGCGTGTATGAAAGCAAGAATATCTAGATCCAGTCCAGTAAATTTACCCTGTACGCCACATGTATGCGTCTCGACTTTCTTCTGCCGTGGAAAAGCCCTCTACTTTTGCACAGCCTTTCGACCCTTTCCCTTGTCAGGCTTTGGTCTCGGCTTATTCTGCGAGGGCAATGAACCAGAGCTCGCAGTCTGCGATGTCGATGTCTCGGCTGCTGCGTCAACCTCAGCGCCCTCTGCTTTCCGCGATGATACCTCTACCTTCTGTCGTTTGTTTGGGTTTGGTTGGTCGATAATCTCCGCAAACTTCGAGACAGCGCTCTTGCCGAGGCGCAGGATGACCAATTTAGAAGTGGGCAGACTGCCACTGCTTGACTCATGCATGGAGTTGTCGGCTTCGAACAGAGGATTGCTGGTCGAGTTCGCGTCAGATGACTCGGCTGAACCACCTTCCGAGACGATGCCATCACTAGGAGGAACGTCTAGATGTGAAAACGCTTTTGACTTCAAAGGCTGAAGAGCATTTGGGTCCTTTCGTCGTGGTCCCTTTAGCGTAAGTCGCACTGGCTGTGCAAAGCTCTCTGCTGGTCGGCATCGTTTGCGTTTCTCATCTTTCATTTCTGCATTTTGGCTGGATTCAGGGGTTGATGAAAGCCGCAGGGTGTTCTCTGATCCATGCTTCTGGGTTCCTTCAGCAGGATGGAGATCAGTTGGCTGAGTGAGCACATTCGTGGGCGGAACCAGTTCCTTTGCATCCGCCACGGCGTTCTCCTGGGCCTTTCTCGCACGCAGCTGGCTGATTGCCTCCTTGCAGGCGACGCTGACCTTGGTTTCGCGTCTGATCTCCGAGTACGATTCTGCAAAAGTGAGACCAAAGCCGAAAATGTCCTCGGACTTGGTAGGCCGCATCTGAGACCTCCTCCTGAGAGCGATCGTGACCTTGTCACGAGATCCGGCCTTGGTCTCGATGGTAGTGATAGTGCGTGTCCACCTAAATGGGTCCATCTGTTGCTCGATTGGATCTTCAGCTAGCCAGTCATTGTTGTCATCGGAAAGCAGCTTGAAAACTTCTTTGAGTGCTCGCTTCGTGTACCGATTCTGCTCGCCAACCAGTGGCTCGTCTTCTTCGGTACACGGGACAACGGTGTTGCCGCAAATAGTCAGAACGCGGTCCCTCAGAAGGCGTTGGACTTTGTGTTTCAGTAGATCAGTACCTTGCGCAGACGACATTTCGGTCTTGAACTTGCTCACGAACGCCTTTGACACGGCATTCTTGTCTCGATTGACGTGTTCAGCGAAGATTTGCAACACGGCAGCCTTCTCCTCGCGACTAGAAAGCGGGTAATTCATGCCATTGGTGACGAAGCATGCGCCGAAATGTGTCATGCCTTCGATTGCAGAGAGACTTAGATCCAGCTCTGGTAGTGGTCTCTCCTTCGAACTGCCTCGGATGGCCGCGCTTTGCATGGTCTCAGCTTGCATATCCTCGAAGTCAGGCTCGGTGAACAAGTAGTAACCTTTATTGACGCCTTTGTCGCCAATACTGAAGTTTCCATGCGGCAGCATGTACTTGGCCGCATGATCCTGAGGCAATATACTGAGTGCCTCAGACTGTCCGAGTTCCACGAGATCGCTTCTGCTAAAGTGCTCCTGGCTGCGGTCGATGGGTTCCGATGGTTGGCGGCGTTGTGGTAGTGTTGCGAAATTGTTCGTTTGGTATTTCTTGTTGATATAGTCACTCCTGGGCAAAGCCTCGTCCTCCAAGTATTCTGGTTTATCGAAGTACTTGGGCTCCGGAAACAGTTCGCTAAGTGACTTGTGTGCATCTTCGGCACTTTTTGGGTGCTTTCTCGGTGCTGCATCCGCAGTGCTACGAGTCTGTGGCTTCAGTGACAATGATGACAAGTTCGATGACAGAGACTTGCCATCTTGGGTGGCCGACAGGACCATAGCAGATATGCCTGGGAAAGGCACGTCCGACATTTCGTGATCCGCCGTATCGGTTTCACGGGATCTTTGCGGATCGGAGTTGGACGACATGTTGTAGTGATGCTCGAGCAGCTTGGTGCTCCTGGGGAAGTTTGTATGGATGTAGTGTGATGCGTGTCGTTCTGCGATGGACTTTCGAGGTTGGTTGCAAAGGTGTTGTGAGAAGTCTGGAGCTCGCGAAGGTCTGCTTTTGATGTTTGGACGCAGTTCGTGACAGTCACGCGCGCGCGTGAAGTGCTCATCAGAAAGTCACGCCCGCACAATCCCTGTGTCTGCCGACGGTTCACCATAGTATCGTGCTAGCAGATCTTACCGGTCGGGCACGCGTCCAGGACAATAACATTCTTGGAGGCCCTCAAAATCGAAGTGACAGCATCGGAAAGTAGTGCCGAGTCGCTCGAAGACTCGTCCGAGGATTTTATGTCGAATCCATAGCTATATGTGTCGTTACAGTTCTTCGACACCGGTGAGGTGCAGAAGATGATGTGTATATGTTGGAGCGATTGGATATATGCAGTGATAGCCGGGAGTGATATAATTGGCACGATTGCCACAACGGAACCACGCAGCCATAGAGAGCTTTCAGATTCGAGCAGAGGTAATTGTCAAGTCAGCTCGAGGGACAGGAGAATCAAGCTTGTTCAATAGTCCTGCTTGTACCAGAACCTTTGCAATTTGGCGTGTCGGAAGCTTTGACATCATGGCTTCAGAAAGCCCATTGTGAAGTTTTCGGTGTGTTGAAGGCCTTTTCGCCGAGGCTTGATCTTCTGCCGCTGTTTGTGGGCGGCGTCCAGGCACTCAGCGACTAGCAGGACTGGTGATGTGAACACAGGCATTTTGCAGTTTATCGTGGACAACATGCTTTGCGTTTCTTCAGTATATGTGGCTGCAGAGTGTCTTTCGAAGGGTCAGTGTCAGCTCAAATACTTTGTCAGAACGTTGTCTGGCTCCTGAGCATCAGGTGAGATCAGCCCAGGAGGCAGCGGGCAGGTGCAGGATGCGTTTGGAGCAGATGGGGATGCAAGCTCCCGTTCGCCGCAAGCAAGTGCGTTTACTGTGGCTTTGCTCATCTCTACTGCTGTCTCACACCAATGCCAATGCTGAAAGACAGCATGGCGTATACGTGGACAGAAATCACGGGCCTGGACGTGCTTTCTTCGTCCGGTATCCTACGTCTTCGTACCGGACAGGCAGGGATGAACTCTGCATCACGGCAGAGATGCACGATCAAGGTGAATGTGTAGAAAAGAAACAAAGAGCAGGACAATGGATAGTTGAAAGAAAGAAGGGCGCGAGGTGAAGTGAGAGCCCCTGTCGTCTCATGACGTAATTTGTTTTGGCAAACAACTTCCACCGCTGCAACCTGAACTTGTCTCTCGCCTTCTTCTGCCACACGCGTTCATTTCTCGAACATTTGTGGCATTTCTGGCTGCTGTTGCAGTACACAGGCTTTATATCTCAAACAGAAGCATTCCAAGTCCCCGTTTCCCCGATTCTCACGATAACCTTTGAGAGGCGAACAAACGCGAAGCACGTTCGAGAATGCAAGTCTCTTGAGATTCTACCCTTTCTAGAGGCCGCAAGTTTGCCGTGGTCTCAAAATCTGCAGTGTGGAGAAACAATGAGAAGAGGCCAGCATGGTAAGCAGGATTGTGCAGGGCTGCGACCTGCGAAAGTATTTCTGGCGTACAATAAGGTACCATACTTATTATTGACCTGTGAGACCCTAAGCGGAGACAATCACTTCACAATAATGCTGGCACGGGCTTTCCCGCTCCCTTCGCACTCTCTGTACACTCCAAATTAACACAATATTCTCTTGTTGTCTTTTACTACACAAACACTGACATATCTCACACGATTCCAATACCATCATTCGGCCTACAATCAGTCGTCCTCCCAATCATGACTCAGCAGTGCAAGTACTGCTCGAAGAGTTTTGCTCATGGACCAGCTCGTCGCTCGCATGAGCGAGCACATGAGGGAGCACATGAGGTGCAGAGCAACTTCAGGAACGACACGTAAGTTTGGTCAGCTCATGAATTCCACTGCGGGACTTCTGACTTAATCTTTAGTTTCTTTACCAACAGGACTTCGCGCGCCGGAGTTTCGTCGCCAGTGGCTGGTTCAGAAGCGACACCTACTACACCGAAGCAAAAAGGTGTTACTGTAAGCCACCACTCCGGCGTACCGGTGACTCCAGCTGGTGAACCAGCTGGGAGCACTCGCATAGCGAAACCCCATACTCGGTATGCTGTCAAGATCATGGAGGGTGTTTACTACGGACTCCCCGCGACCTTGCCCGCCAGGACTCCAGACAGCATCGAATCGATAATCAGCATCACGAAAATCAGCTTCAGCGTCGATGGGCGCAAGATCAATCATTGCACCTTGAGAGAAGGGCACACAATCATCTTCGACTCAGATATTGGTGAGCATGGCTCATGGGTGCTGTTCGCTCCCGGGAAACTCAGTAAGTGCACACGTGTTTCGGATCCCCGTCTCTATCGAACCACCGATTTCAAGTACGGAGCTTTGCACAAGCCAGACAGCGCGGGAGGGACGGGGAAAATCAGAGCGACCTACCCATATAATCGCACACAGCAGCGACCGCAGAATATGGTCCTGCAGGGCACTAGAGGCACAATCACCCCAATGACTGGAGGGAATCTTGCCGAGCAACAGCTCGGTGTTTCTACTCATGGTAAGTTGGACGATGGAAGTGATAGCACAGATCGCATCTTGTGGAGCCTCGCGACCTTGTTGGAGCAGCACGAGCATATGAAGGAGGAGGAAGAACAGCGTCAACAGAAGAGTAGAGAAGCGCCGCTACGATATCATCGAAATGTGTGAGCACAAGAGTAGATGCTCATAGGCTGCTGATACTTCGTCAGCGGAGTCAGAAAATAAGAGGTAAGGAACGGACATTTGTGGGCAAGACTTTCCAGCAACATCCATTGCAACAACACCTCGACATGGATGTCGCTCCACGTCCGTACGATCCACTCAGACACCCCTCATTTACATCCACTCTCGTAGCACAGACTAGCCTTGGCGAATCCTGCCGACCCACTGCGGCTGAGCTCCAAGCTATAGATGTTCACAACTAACCTTCAATGAATTCTAACTTCAAGGCTACTACACATTGTTGAAGTCCCTACGCGGAGCACAGCTAGATAG
The DNA here is from genome assembly GCA_029490675.1 of Cercospora nicotianae. Classification (NCBI taxonomy): domain Eukaryota; kingdom Fungi; phylum Ascomycota; class Dothideomycetes; order Mycosphaerellales; family Mycosphaerellaceae; genus Cercospora; species Cercospora nicotianae. The sequence goes on along the minus strand of JANQAT010000007.1, from coordinate 2,182,811 downwards.
GCACCATGGACCACCTCAAACAGAAATCACACCAAGCGCCAAGCGGAGTCAAGTACAACTACTATACATCCACAGCTCGGGTCACCAAACCAACAATCCTTCTATGCCACGGCTGTCCAGATTCTTCAGATCTCTGGGCGGACTTGACTCGAGACTATCTCGTACCCAACGGCTTCGGCGTGCTCGTACCTGATCTCATCGGCTACGGTCTCTCAGATAAACCCAATGACATCAACCTCTACGCCTTGGACTCCATCTGCAAAGACATAATCTCCATCCTCGATGCCGAGAAACTAGATAAAGTAATAACACTCGGCCATGATTTCGGCGCATTTGTGTCCAGCAAATTGATCACATACCACCCAGACCGTAGCTCTGGCCTGATCACCCTCGGAACAGCTCACGCTCCTCCTTCGCCGGAACCGTTTGATTTCGACAAGATCCGTCAGATGCAGGAGCAGTATCTGGGATATTGCTCTGGCTGGTACTTTCCACTCTTCACATCTGATAAGGGCTACGGGTTGATGGATGCGCACGTTGATCGGATGTTCACTGCTCTCCACGGAGGTGGAGAAAGGATGAAACAGGTTTGCTGTTATCCTAATGCCTTCGAGAACTGGTTGAAAGATGAAAGCGATGGCACGGAAGCTGTTCTTCCATATGCTGAAAGTGACGAGTTCCGCAAGCAATGGATCGGCAGACTTGAGAGGAATGGCTTTCGCGCCCCGATGTTGTGGTACAAGGGAGTCGTCAAAAGTTTGACGCTACAGCGAGATCAGCAGGCACTGGAGGCTGGTAATCACATTGTGAAAGTGCCGTACTTGTTTACTGCAGCTTTGAAAGATCCGCTTGCGCCTGCTGTCGCGATCGAAGGTCTGAAGGCACAGGGTCTTTTACCAGATGTAACTGTGAAGGAAGTACAAGCAAGTCATTGGCTGATGCTCGAGAAGCCACAAGAGACTGGTGAAGCAATTGTGAGTTGGCTGAAAGAGAGGTACTGAAACTAGATCGAATGAAGAATTATAATGCTCTCGATCTCTAAATAGTCATTGACGCTCGCGACCTTTTCTCATGCTGCACCAGAAGCGCTGTCACCCGAGTTATGATTGAGCGGGCAACCAAAATTCTTCGCCATAGGCAATAAGCCCGAAGTTATAGCGTTAGAAATGTCGACTGGAATGTTAATAACCTGTCCCAGTTCAGAAGGAAAGCCACCAGTAAGTGCTTGATAGATCAAACACATGGCATCGGCTGGTGTGTCGGGATTGAACTTTCCATCCTGGATGTAGGTGCTGAAGTTCAAGCCATTGAAGTTGTTGCGACCAATGTTGCCGCCGAAAGGTACTGGATGAAGCGCGTACATCCTGATGATCTGAGAGCCGACTTTGTTGTTGTCGTAAGAGTCGACGCGGTTGCGCCAGTTAGGCGGGATGCGCTCGCCTCCGTTCCAGACGTATTGTCCATTGACCTTGTCGGCACCGAAGAACGACATCATTGTCTGAAGCATGTTAGCATCGCAGTCGAGAGATTATATATGAGGTGCTTACAGCTTCATCAGCAGTACCGCCTGCAGTCGGCATGAGCTCGTACAAGAAAGACGCAGCGCCGTACAGAAGCAAAGAACCAGGTCCGAAGAAGAAATTGCCATTGTCAGCCTTTGACTGGTTGTATCGCAGTTCTCGGTACAGTGCCAAGTGTTCGAGGTTGCAGTTGTCTTGGCAGTAGCTCATCATTTGAGTGAACAACTTGAATTAGGGTCAGTGATGGAGCCTCCGGCGAACAGCTTTACTGGTACTTACAGTAGCATTCCATCGGTAGTTGTCGCCGTTGGCCAGGAAGTAGTCGTTCCTCGTCAAGGAAGTGTCTGCCTCGAAATGATTGTGGCCATTGAGTCCAAGCTCATCCGCAAGCACATTACCAGGAGTCACTGTGCGCGAATTGGCATCGCATCCGATGGACAACTTTGTGGTTCCCACCAGGTCTCCATCCAGTCCAACACCAGCGATGGCAAGGAGGTTGGCCAGGTCATAGCCGACGTTATATAGGTTCTGTTGCGCGTCCACGAGCTCGTTGTATGTTGTGATACCATCGCGGGCAACTGCAAATTTGTTAGTAAATGCCAAAACAACTATCAACAGAGCGAACTCAACGGAATCCATGGTTGGCTGCCACATTCAGACCTGTCTTCTGTCAGTGAGTGCTCAACAAGTAGACAATCGAGTGCAACAAACCAGGACAAGGACCTCGTATATCTGTCTTCGGGTTGGGAGCACGGTACTCATGTGCTGTATCTCCAGGAGCAGGGACCAAGACACCACCCTTACCAGTACCAGGCTTCCCATTGATAGCACCCAGGTAAGGGTACTGAGCAGTAATCGGAGCAGCTGGGACGTGGTTTGCATTGAAAGGGCAATCAGGCGAGTCTCTCGGCAGCTGCATGCGAGCAGAGCGTTTCGGAAGCATCGAGGAGTCGACGCCTGGTACATTGGCAACCCATGGATAGGCCAAGGCGCCTTGCGCGGCTGCAAGAGCTAGGAGAACTTTCGCCATTGGTCTCGAAGTCCTATGATCGAACAGATGCGATGAGTTTAGGTGATCTGCGAGTTGGATGTGTTGTTGCGTGATGCGCCCATACTTATAGACTTATTTTTGGTCGTAGGAGTTCCCTCGCTGCCTCGGCCACTTGCAAGGCTACCACATAGGGAGGTAGTGCATGCTTATCCAATAGTGGCTGAGAAACTTCGACGAACGTACGCGCAGCTCGAAGCACATGGCAAGTTGTCAGTGATGCGCCTGCTGCATCTTGCAATGATCTGCAATGCAATAGCGCTTTCTTTTGAGGACCTCGAAACTCCGAAAGCCAGAATGGAGCATTTGACGACCGTTAGAAAGTCTGTCAAACTTGTGGCAGTCTACAAGCCGCATATGTCGTCACCTCAAAAGCCTTCATGATCGGTATACAAACGATCGTCGCCTGATGGTAGGAATTTTCTCCATCTGATGAGGTTGGCGGAAGCCTACAAGAAGCTTTTGGAGCAAGCTTGATTCCAGTGCAAAGCAACGCGGTATGCTTAGTCGAACTCAGCAAGGTGAGGTGTGGGCTGACTTTTGCGCATTGAACGGCTTGCCATTGGTGGTCTTCTTGTGCGAATCGACATGCGATCGCACGCCTGGAGTGTTAGCTAGGAAAGACCTGCCGAGGCATCGACTGCGATACCACCTATCAATGCTCTAAATACCTACTCAATGTGGTAATCATTGCGCCTGTGGAACACACGGCGAAAGCATTGCGAGGCAAACCTAGCTTTGGATTGCGCTGTGCTTTCGGGGCAGCACGAGCTACCAGTCAACGTTGTTGCACGCACCTGGATGAGCACACTGTACGAGAGCAGCTCCAACAGCCAGAGCTGAAATCAAACCTCAAAAGTTGTCGCGGACGCCGAATTCCAGTGCCTCGTGTTTGTGCGTGGTCCTTATACCGATTCGGAATCAATCAGATTTCGCTGTGAGGTCGCGGCTGAAACTAATGTCTTCATATTGGATGTTCATATATTCTTCATTGCTTCATACATCATGCCGTCAAGCCGCTGTGGCTAATCCAGTCCCCAGGATATCTGTCCTGTGAATCATCGCTTGCAAGCCACGTCAGGCATATCTTTTCGTGGTAGCATATTCATTCGTCCTTCGGCGACACTATCGTGTCTCTCTTCGTCTGCCTCCAATTCCCACTCGACACTGTCTTGCAATTGCAGATCGCTTCCTTCAGGAGGCTGCTAGGTCCATCCTTGAACGCGATGCCAACAGCAACAGCCAAAGTCATGCTAAACTTCAACCACAACAGTGGCGAGTGCTTCCATCGTTGGGTGTGTTGACAGCTCTTAGCTCGTCCCTTAGACGTGCTCGACGCCCGCTTCTTGCCCTTGCCGGAAACAAGGCCGCGGCTCCGAAGGGCTCCAATGGCAGGCGAGGATGACGGCGGAGGCGTCTGATACAGCTGACCGTAGTCGAGCCCATCCTGAGGTGCAATGCTGGAGTCTGTGTCTCTAAGAAGGTCCTGCTCCGACGTGTTGGACTGCGTGCAGCAAGTCTGCCTCGCGATCAACCGTCTCTTGGCCATTGGACCAAGTAAAACTCCCACAAGCCACCACTGGATAGAGAGCAGTGGTCGAGGGATCCGCATGCGAGCTTGAGCTCTCTCAATCAAGTACTTAGCTACACTGAGAGGCGACGCCGAAACATCGCCGAAGAAGTCTCGCAAAGAGTCGAGCGTCGACACGGTCCGGATGGACTGCACGCCAAGAGTCTTACTGCTGACGCTGCGCTGGAGCCGTGGCACAGATGGAGTGCAAGGCATCGTTGGAAGTGCCGCAGTTGAGTCTGAGGATAGGCGTTGTTTTGGCTGTCGCTCTGGGCGCTCACTCGGCCTCTCGCCACTGGCATCAGAGACAAACGGACTAGAACTCGAGCCGACAGTCATGTTAGCAGAGTCAGCAGATTCGAACATGCGTGAGGAATGGTCTGCGCTCGAGAGTGTTTGTGCAGCCTCCAACTCGTCTAGTAGATTGCGTCCGATAGCCGCGCCAGTAGCGGAGCCAAGAGAGCCAAAGTTGCTCGTATTTTTTTGAGATCTCGTTATAGTATCGTGCTCTTCCAGCAAGTCATCCAGAAGCGGGTCATCATCGTCCGAGTATTGTGTGTTGCGAAAGGGCGATATGGGCTCGCAGAGTGCGACCGCATTGGGTCCAGTCTCGAGCCCTCGCGAGCTGGCCAATCCCTGATACTCTGGAAACGGCGAGCCAGCTAGATGCACAGGCGAGCCAGTGCTGCTCGTCTTGCACACAGTCCGACGGCGATACATTACTGGGCTTCTTGGTTCCAAGGCGCCATCTTCCGCATGCATGTCGAAGGCCGCATCGTACGGATATTCGCCCCTATCAAACGGTGGTGCTGAAGCTGGAACGTGCTCGCCGTGGGTTGTTGATGGTAGAATGAGCGGTTTAGGTCCTAGACTACCAGCACCGAATCGCCGCATTCTCCGCATGGGTCTCTTTGCATTAGGCTGGTGGGAGCTATTACTAGCAAAGCCGGAGAGCTCAGACTGATTGAAATCTTCATCTGAGGACGGGATGTCAGGAGAAAACATCGCGTTGTGCGGAGAGATTGGCTGCCCCGGACTGAAGCGGGTCTGCATCGGAGACGTTGGCCGAGTGAATGATTGACGCTCCGGTGATCTGCATAGAGAGGTCGCAGTTGGCAAACGTGGCAGTATGGATGGCAGTCTCGAGTGCCCAGGCCGACCGGGTGTCTGAGCGTGCAGATCGAGCTTCGTGGGCGAGCTGGCGATGAGATCGGAGAAGAATTCAATCCTTCTCTCCATGTTCACATTGGCAGTTTCTGTGGCATCGAGCGCCTCTGTCGTGGTACGCAGCTGGCTTTCAAGCTCATGGATCCGGTATTTGGAAATCTCGCATTCCTCCTCGACGGATCGCAGCTGAGCCCTCAGGCTTTGCTCTGCTTTGTGGGACTTGGAAACTTCTTCGTGCAGACGATTGTCGAATTGTGTCTCCCACTCATCAATTTCATCTCGAAGTCGAGCTACTTCTGCCTTCAAGTGCCGCATATTGGACGATTGCTCTCGGGTCACACTCGGAGAGTTGACTGCTTGCAGCTGCGCCTGCGCAGCGCTGAGCTCCTCTTCGAGATGATCAACGTAGCGACGGGTCTCTGCACTAATGGATCGCCGCGGCCGGGTTGACATCTTGGAGACTCGTGTTCTGATGGAGCGTGACTTGGGATTTGACTGCACACTTGTGTTCGGAGGTGAAGAGCCCAGGTTTTCGCCAAAGGTGCCGTGCTTGACGTCGGGTGTGTAGAAGTCGGTGGAAGTCACTCGCTGTCTCACTCGCTTTGCTCGCAGGGTGCCAGCGCCATCGGCTGCATTCCCAATGTCTTGCAGGACTCCGGCAGAGTCGTGATTGATAAGACCGCAGGTGTCGCGTGCGCGTGTTCCGGACGGAGATACATTTTCTGCATCTGAAGCCTGGGACTGCGACTGCTTCGTGAACAATGGCGATAGGTCAGGGGCAGTCGTGGGCATGGCCGGCAAGGACTTGGGCGTGATTTTCCTCACGGCAGGCCCCCGAAAGCCAGCATTGCGAAGCTGCAACCTGCGCGAGCGCTGTGTTACCGATGCGGGTGGTTCGAGTCGAAGTCCAGGAGGAGTGCCGTCTTCTTTCGCCGTCTCATTGGCCAGTGGAGAATTATGCAGAGGTGTAGCCATGGCCGCACAATACCGACTATCGTGTGTTGTGGTTACATTGGGAGGTGTTGTTCGCGTGTGTTTATGCTGCTGCTGTCATGAATCGCTCCCAAACACGCTGCCGGCCACGCAACCACGCATCCGCATGCAACAGTCTCTTGATCCTGCCGACCGTTTCTGAGACCGCCTGGAGGGGTGGGCAAGAGTGGGATGGGGTCTTGCTCCCTGATTATGTCCCCGGCACTTGGGTTGCTCTTGACGACGACCTGCCGAGGTGCGGGATCGCGAGCGCGAGCGCCAAGCTTTCACGAAATCTCCGCGAAAGTCACGAAGTCAGCTCTCTCCGCTTTCAGCCATGCTCTGTCCCTCCTGCAACGCCGACTGCCCATCTGTGGCCGTACCTGGACTGGTGCCGACCACGCTGGACTGGCCAGATCGCAGTGATATCAGCATATGGTCCTGTCTGCACAAACTACCACTTCGATCGCATCGCCTGCACAGCGAGAGCAAGAGCTCGTCAGCCTCGGTGGAAGAACAAGTGTCGGCACCCTCCAGGTGCTAGTCGCAGCACGCAGCAGGCTACAGCATATCTGCAGCAGCGCAGGCCGAGGATGCGCGACACCCTATGAGATGCTTCATACGCAGCTGGCAGTCTGATACTGCGTGGATCTGTCGGGCCTTGATTTCGAAATTCTGCTCGATGCCATGCGATCAGGCCAGTGGCGATGCAAGCCTACCTCCTAGTCTCGGACAGAGCAGAAAAGCAGAGCGAATGTCGCATGTGCCAGTCGCAGGTTCAAGGCCGGCTGCGAGTCCTTGTCTCAAAGCGCGTGTCTCCGACAACAACGAAAGGCCTGTAAGCCCATCACTCGAGCTCCATCTCCCCGTGTCTGGCCTCTGGAATTGGGGCATATCCTATGCTTGAAAGCACGCTATTGAGCAAAGCTGCTAGGCTCGTTTTTGTCTGGCAGGCTTCGTGTGGTAACAGCGATTCTCGTGCTGTCAATGAACCTACAGCAGTGAGTATAAGCGCTTACAGAAGGATATGCCACTATATTGCGGCCCACCAGGCTCTGTGAGGGCTGCAGTCAAGTCTGATCTGGACCATGCTGTATTTCCATGCTCACTGTCCAGGTTGAACCTACTCCCAACATACGCGTGTCGTCCCCGCTTTAACTCCAATGATCAACAGTGTCGACTGATAATTTAGTGATGGGATCGGTTGTTGCAACTAATGCACCTGGACAAAGGAATGCGTGTCGTATTCGCCCAAGAGACCAGGTCTCTTCATCAACCTGAAGCGTCTCGTTGGTGAGCTGATGTTACACCATCACTGGAACGCGCAAACGTCGACAGCAGTTAGATTTCTCATCACCTTAAAGTCCGCATTGAGAGCACGGGTGTTATATCGGAGTGCTACAGGGATCTGCACAAGCGCACAACAGTCGATGCACTTGGACAGTGCTTTGGTGAGACTGGTGCTTTGCGCAAAATGCTGGCCGCGCGTACTGACCGCCTGCCAAGCCCGGACATAGGCCCGACCTGTAATCACGGATGACGAGCTGTGATTTGATGCTCCGTAGAAAAGATGAGCAGGGTGACAGACAAATATGTTCGATGCCGCAACGAATGTGAGCAAGCATCACGACTCAGTCACCAAGGAGCACAGCTCGCCAGCTCCGACGGCACTCGAGCTCGATCGAGCTGGAAACAAGCATTTCATCATGCAGACCAAGAATGCAACCTGCCAGGCATTCTGCAGATTCGATAGTCTGAGATGCATGTAGCAGGCCACGTGCAGCATCGATTGCGTCTGCACTCTTAAGATAGTGATGAAATGCGTTATGCGGTCTCGGGCGAGAGCCGTCTCCTGAATTAGATGGATGCTTTTGCTGCAAAAGAGCCGTTCCTCAACAAAGGGCAACGGTAATCGTCCAACGATGATGCGCAACGGTTTTTCCGCCTTAGCTCAAACACCCGTTTCACGCCCTGGCGCTCCCGAAGTGTTTGCGATGTGAGGGCAGTTCTCTGGGTAAAACAATGGGAGGCTGTTATCGTCACTTTCGTGGCCCCAGCGATTTTGCATCTGATTTGACGTGCTGGTGTCGCCAAATTAGCATGATGTCAAGACGACTGGGAGGAGGGCGTGAGGAGTGGGGGGCGAGACGGGGATGCATGCATTGCTTGGTCGGCGGCAGAGCGAATCATAGTGCGGAAAGGAATTAAAGATAGGCGGGCCGCCCATGGGCGCATGAGGCGTTCGACCACTCGGGAAAATGGTTGAGAAGAGGCGAAGGATTGCTTCTCGAAAATCGGCTGCGCAACGGTTCGGGAGTCGTCTGTGCAGCGTGCTATGGTATGTCGAGATGGTGTACTGCTGCGGTGGGGGGTCGATGGTGTACAGCAGTGTAGCTGCGTTCGCGACGCGCGGCACGGCCAGGCAGGATATGCTGCAGGCATGTCGCTCTGGCAAGATGGCGATCGACTGCTGCTGCTGTGCTGCAGACGCACCGCGAGCACGCACTCTCGCGTCGCCAACTGGCTTCCGGGTCGGTGCAGTAGCGGCAGCCGCAGCGGATCCCAAGGCGCGTGGTCGGCTGGATGCACGATGTTTCGAATGGACAAGGTTTCATTCTGGTGGAGTTGGCCCGACCAGCGAGCGGTTTGCGACAGCGCTGGGCCTGCTGCTGCGTCGTTGTGCGTGTGAGAGATTCGTGCGCGGCAGCAGGAGAGTAGTGAGGAGGAGGAGGAGAAGGGGGCGAGCGTAGGTTAGGCGTGGGCGATGGGGGGTCCTTGTGTCAGATGCAATCAATCGCCGCCGTCGTCTTGTCCAGTCTTGTCTGGTCTTGCTGTCTCCCTCTTTCCTGGGCACTACCCTCGTCCATTCTGTTCTGTTCTGTTCTTCCTCGTCCGTCTTGTCGTCGTCGTCACCACCACCCCCTCCACGCGCCGACCTCCGCTCCTGTGCCGCCTGCAGCTCGCGAACGCACTGCCTGTGTAACGACGGGGCATCCTCCGCAGCTGTAGCATTCACCCGCGCCGGCTATCACCAAAAGTGCGCAAGCAGCGGCGGCAGTGTAGCTACCACTAGACCCTACCCTACCCACCCGGCCCCCATCATAACCGCCATCGAGACAGGGCTCGCCCGACGGCCACCACTTTTCTTCCTTCTCACGACATTGCATTCGCCAATTTCTTGCTCCCGGCATTCCTTCTTCCTTGTGCAGCAGGCGAGCCCCGCAGTGTATAATACGACCTCCTCGCCTCCGTCACCGTGGCGTCGTCGAACCTTCGCCAGCGCAGTAACACTCTGCAACAAGAGTCTACTGTACCGCCGGCCACGCTGGAGGAGCCGAAGGAGTGGCATTCAGAGAGCAGCCGCTCTTCTGATGCCGGAGAGTTTGACGGACACTCGTATTTGCTTCCCAAAACTATGCGATCCGTCCCGCGGTTAACAACGTGGAATCCTTTGCGAATCTTCTCCAAGCACAGCTTTGCATACCAACAAATACCCTCACTTTCTGCCGACAGCATCAATATTGCCGCACTCGACTGGCCACAAGGCGGGATTCCGTGGCGAGATGGAGCACGAAGAAGATGGGGCATTGGCCGGATATCGCTTACGAGATCCGTGTACCTTGCTTTAGCAGCGCTGTTCATGCTCGCGCTGCTGGGAGGCGGGGGCTACCACCAACATAGGAAATGGTCATTGAAAAACGAGAACAACGATGTGCCATTTGAGTGGATGCACTACGCGCGCCTCAATGGCTTCTACAACGGGATACGAACGCTGGTGCCCTATTCGCAATGGCAACCCGAAAACGCCTACAACAAAAGTGCGCCCAACACCTACGTCAGTCCAGAAGAACTGGGCCGACAGCGATTGTCACCCGAACCGCCCATCGACCCAGTCAAATTCGACCCCTACAAAAATGTCCAGGGAATACAGACCTGCTACATTGACGAGGAGGAGACAATCGAGGTTCCTGATGTGTACGCGTACCCAGGAGTTCCACAGCACATGGCCGAGCCATTCTACGGCGATTACGATACCCTCGGTCTCAACGACGGAGTGTGTTTCGAGCGATTCGGAAGATACGGCCCTTACGGGTACGGGTACAACGAGACCATGGGCGGCATGGGCCCCGGTGCCAATGCAGAAAGTGCAGGAAGTGAGAAGGTATTCGAGCAGATGGGCTACGTGAACTACGACAACGTAGACTGGGGAGCGCACAAGAGCGGTGTTACGAGAAGAACAAGGCCCGCTTCAAGGACGACCCGATCAGCGGACGAAAGAAGAAGAGTCGGCAAGCATATGTTCTACGCACATGGACTGGATACGAGTATCAACCTCATCAAATTATCGCCATGCGAGCAATGATCTCTGAACTGAACTTGAAATCAGGTGGAGAGTACGACGTACATTTGCTGGTGCATGTCAAGGATGACAGCATTCCAATTTGGGCGGACGAGCGGGTCTATCAGCAAATCGTGGAACAAAACGTGCCGCAAGAATTTTGGGGCATTGCAACTCTGTGGTCGGAGAAGCAGATGGAGATGTACTACCCTGAGCCCTTTCCGGACAACTTCGCGAACATGGCCGGGAGCAGCATTCACGGCGTGTACAGAAGTGCTCATTTCGCGCTGCAATGGTTCAGCCAGCAACATCCCGAATACGACTTCTTCTGGAACTGGGAGATGGATATTCGATATACCGGCCACTACTATCAATTCAATGAGAAGATCACCGAATGGGCACGGAACCAGCCTCGCAAGGGAATGTGGGAGCGAAGCTCACGTTTCTACATCCCGAAGTACCATGGAACTTGGGACAATTTCACGAAATTTGTGGAAAATGAGGTCGAGTACGTTGACAAGCCGAAGAACAACCCGACCGACAGTGGTCCCATCCCAGTCTGGGGCCCCGTACGCGATTTTCCGAATGGCGGCATGCTGGATCCACCTGAGGGCGTGACACCTCTGATAAGTTATGAGATGGACAACTACGATTGGGGAACTGACGAGGAGGCCGACATCATTACATTTAACCCAATCTTCGATCCGAGCCAGACGAATTGGGTATTCAGTTGGGATATTACCGGCTACCGACGAGACTTGCCACCTCCACCACGAAGATGCGCCATTGTGACAGTAGCTCGACTATCGAAACGATTACTGGATATTGCTCACCACGAAACATGGAGATTCCGACACACAATGTTCCCAGAAATGTGGCCGCCATCTGTGGCATTACATCACGGATTGAAAGCAGTCTACGCCCCGCATCCCGTATATTTCGACCGAGATTGGGACTTGGAGTACATGAACCAAGTATTCAACTACCCCAAGAATCTCTGGGACTCGCCCTTCGGCTGGGGTGAGCACAACATGCTCGGAAGCAGTTTCTACTACAACTCGGGCTTCTCCGGTGCTCTCTGGCGAAGATGGCTAGGGCAGTACGAAAACGGAGAAGGCGGGAAACGACAAGAAGAGGAAGGTACGGGGAGAATGTGTTTGCGAGGTGTACTACACCACCCGATCAAGCACGAAAATTCTCCGCCTGGATCATGACGACACTGATGAAAGTGTTACATTTGCGTTGCGAAGTCCTTTTTGTGTATGTGTGCATATTCTTTGTACCGACTGCATATGGAGCGACACTACACGAGTCCTCCATCCACCATCATCCTCCGGCGTTTCTGTTCCTTGTACAGCATCGCGACCGGCGCACAGCAGCTTCGAACTTTTGGGTTTTACTGGCATCCTTTGTGTATGTGTGTCCCCCATGTATGTGTCTAGAGAGAGCGAGCGAGAGAAAGAGATGGAGCGAGAAGGATTTCGGAGGCAGGCCTTTCGGATGATCATCACGTCCGAACTTTTTTGCTTGCACATGATGTGGATGATTTCGGCCAGCTCTGCTCTGTTGTTGAAGTTGTCGTTGTTGGGTAGGTGGATCAAAATCTCTGGCGCGGATCCGACCCGACGACGATGGAGAATCGTCGACTATAGAATTTACAGCTTAAAGACATTAATGCCAACAATGGTTCTCAAAACATCGTCCTTTCCGCTGCCAGTGTCTTAGATGTGACGGATTATGGTTGAGCTGCTGGTCACATCACTTTATATTCAACCAACTTTGCATCCCACATTCACCAGCACTGAGTGAGGGTGGACTGAGACAAGAGTGACAGTGAGAAGTCAAAGAAGTAATTCATTGCAGATACCGCACACTACTCGACACAGGTCTCCCAAAACGCCGCGCTACAGTCCATCAACCACGTACCCTCCCATCATATTTACACTCACTATCAAAACATCAGAACCCAAATGAGTCCAGCAGACTATTAGCATCAGGTTCCTTGAACTGCGTAGGTTCTCTCTTCTTCGTCTTCTCTTCGTCTGCCTTTTGTTCGGACTCCGGCGCGGACGCATTCTTCCTCGCCTTGATCTTCGCCAATAACTCGGCGGCTTTGGCTTCTCGTGCAGCCTGGTCATCCTTTGATGTAGATCTTGTCGGCTCTGGTCTGGTAAAGCTGTCGAGCAGCGAAGGCGGCTCGATGAGTTCGGCGCGGGGAGACTCGGGTTCTGGAATGGTGCGATCGGGCAGTGATGCGTGGAAGCCATTTGTGATACCATTCGTCTCGCCACTTGAGATTGGATCAGGCTGTGCGAATGTCCAATTCTTGGTGAGAACCATCCCCAGAAGTGACAGACCCATGCGTCCTAGAATCGTCGCAGATCGCGCAACAGCATTATGCTCATGCTCACTGGGCGTTTTGCGAAGCTGTTTGTATAGCAAGATCAATGCTGGGTCGTCTTGCTCCCAAGTCTTCACCATGCCGTCCATAGGCTCAACAAGGCTCTCGGCAGCTTCTCTCTTCTCAAGCAGTACACTATGGCACCAACTGACCAGCCAGCGATTGCCCGCTTGTTTCGCATCTGGGATCACGCGGTCCACTAGCAGCTTATGGAGTACATCAGAGCCGTCGCCGCTGTATAGCCTTGCAACTGATACTGCAAACTGTACATCGTCACATTGCCCCGCGAGAACATTGCAGGCATCAGCTGCGTCGTCTGCAAGCAGGAAGAAGGCTGCGGCATAGTGAAAGCGTCTTTTGCCCATTAATGCATACGCATTCTTCTTCGCGGCAGTCCTGGCATCAGGCTGGCTGAAGTCCTTCTTGAGGAAATTCGTTGTCGATCTCTGCTCACGATGCCACGTCGCTATCCTCCACAGAGCCAAAAGTGTCTGCTTCTTGTGCAAGGCTAGGTAGTATACTGCTGCATTGACAGGGTCTGGAGGTGATGATGAACGGTATGCTGTCTGAGCCATCTGTTCGAAGACTTGGAGCAATGCTTCGCGGTCGGTCAACCACGACATGATGCCTAGACGGCGGGCGATATCCCATGTAATCTTGTTGTCGTGGTGCAAGATCAGAATGTCAAGCAGAGGCTGCTGCGAAGTGCTGTGGTATGCAAAGGTGATCTCGCGCCAGGACATCTCAGGCACAAATGCATCACTGTTGTCAGAGCCTGTATTTTCCTTCACAATGCCATTGGCTTGACCGAAGCTGTCTTCATGAAGCAGAAGTTGCAATTTCCATGAGAAGAGGTACCACAAAGCGTTTTGGTCCAGTCCGTTGACGTGATCGCGCAGGTAGAGTAGAGTATGAATGACATGTTCGAGACGTCTCTGGTCGCTTCGCGTGATCGCTGGCAAGTGCTTTTCCTCGAGCTGTTCCTTAAGATCATCTGTGACTTCATTATCAATCCAGCTTTTGTGCGTGTCATCTTGCGTGAGGAGCGTGTCGACATCTTCTTCAAGCACAAAATCCAAACCGTCTCCTGGTCCCCAGAACTTCAGTTTGGAAGCCAGTCTCTTGACCAATGATACCGCCGATCGAGCATGGCCGTGTAATACAAGCCGTTCGATGGTAGTCGGATGCCAGACAGGAAGAGGCCTGCTCAGCTGCGACGCCAAGGACGGCAGTTGCATCGTTTTGTCCTCCTCGTTGGCGTCTAGCAGCTGACGCGTCTCTTCCTGCAGCTCATTAAGTGGAGTATTGGCATCAGCTGCGAACAAGGCAGTGCCTGCTGTGACAGCCAGAGTACCGTCCGATCGCCATGCCAGTCCTGTGATATTAAGACCAGTATGAGCCACTGATATTGTTCGAATGTGGTGCCATGACTGCATGGTATCGTTTCCTTCTCTGTATTTTCCTTGGGCGAAGACATCGGCGCTGTTATCATATGCAATCGCTACCATGCTCTGTCTTGAACCCAGTACGACGCATTGGGCGCTACGCGCAGCTGAATCAAGGACCTGGCAATGCTCAACATACCCGTCGAGAATATCTACGAGCAGGAGCTTGTTGTCATTTGGGTCGAGAAGTACTGCGACTTCTGTGTTGGCCGCCAGCAATACGCCATTGGTAATACCTGTTTCAACAACACCTTCTGCATCAGTATCGTGTTGGCTGTCTTCCTGCCCAGGGATGGTGACCCTGCCGTCTTCAGACAACTCGATTGAGTGTTGCTCGGCCGCCCATACATTGCCTTTCTGTGATCCTACGTTCTCTCCGTTTACATCAACACCTTTCCATTTGGCGATATCGGTGCCACACCAAGTACTTGCTAACTCCAAGCGTTCGGTACCTGACGCCGAGGTTGAGAAGAAGCTCTCGACCAGGCCTTGCCACCATGAGATCTGGCCAGCTGTACCAATGCTTTGCATGAGCATGTGTATCCTGTCATCTTGGAACCAAGCGAACGGCAGAGTAGGAGTATTCGGTGGCAGCTTGAGAGGTAAGCCCTCGGTGTGGGCGATGTGGAATGGCTGTATAGCAGTAGGAGTTCCCGGCCGCCGTTTGTGTCCGACACTGTGAAGGCCCCAGGCGGACATTCGTCCTTGACCATCGAGAACGATGATCACATCTAGTTCTTTCGAAACAAGCTCTTTCATAAGCTCTTTGGCATGGCTGATCTTGTTATCCAGCGACAAACCAATGGCGGCATTGAGGGCAGCCGAGAACTGATCTGAAGGCAAGATCACAACACATCGAGGAGGCTTGGTGACGAGTTGCTTGCCGCTGGCGCTGATACTTGGCGAGTCCGGTATGGCTGCCACCAAGTCGATAGACGTATGCAGAACTAGCACATCCAGTTCATGTGTACCACCGGTGCGCCATATCCGTAGCACGCCGTCAGCGGCTACTGTGAACAGGACTTCGTGCTCCTCATCATGCCGCCTACTGATTGCACTGCCTCTCCGGATGTCAGAGTGCTCATCAAGTGGGCGCCACTCCAAATGGGTCACCACAGCGGGATGTGGCAGGTATGTGTGGTCGAACAGGCCTTCCTCGAACGACAGGCGTCTCCATATCTTGACAAGGCGATCATAACAGGCTCGAGTTGCAATCAATGTGGAGCTCGGGCTGCACGCTGCTTGCTGCACAGGCCTCGCGACAGGCTTGGACCACAATGGTCTACGCTCTTCCACTGTCACATCGTCTACTGCGGAAGTCCTTGGCGAGCTGGTTCGCGATGTAGGCAAGGTGGGGAACAGAGTGATGGACGTGTTGCCAGCAAGCAATGCTTCTCCCTCGTTGCTCCAACATATTGACCATGTTTCCTCCTCTCCGTTCTTAGGGCGCAACAGCAACGCCTTTTCCCACCACAGCCTTGTCCAGCCCTCAGCTACGGGCTCCAGTATCCATGCCTGCTTCTTCCCAGCCACGAGCAGCTTGCCAGATTTGGCGTCTGCTGCGACTGCAATGAGCTCATGAGGGAATGTGAGTGCCTGAACGAGCGTGCTGGGTCCCGATAAGATGTTGAGTTGCTGGCCGGAGATATAGGCAATGTAGCGTTTGAAGCGAAACACAAATATCGTGATGGCCTGCAGCGATTCTGTGGGCGTGCCAGGCAGAATCTCCGCGAAAGCAGTGGGCGCGGTGCCAGGAGAGGTGGATGGCATGGTAGCGGATACTATCGCGGTCGCTCGCAGATCATTGTCGTGATGCTGGACGAAACGAATGACAGAGTAGGCAGAGTACGCTTCTGGTGTACTTGCGAGGTGCGTGTGACCGGCGTTAGCTCTGATAGCTCGGTCAAGTCCAGGTCTACACAACTGACGTGCATGTGCAGCATCCATCATGCAACTCTATCTGAACAGACCCCTGCTCTCGGGAAGCTTGGCAGTCGCGCTGGCATAAGCACGATTGAGATTACACGAAGTCAGAGCATGGTGTTCATTTTATTCCCTCACAAAGTGTATACTATGTGGTATGGGTACTTGAGCATATTCAATAATAGCCATGAGTCGGCACTAATAATACGCATACTATCTAATGACCCGGCAAGCCTCAAGATCAGATGAACAACCTGCTGCCACGATACTTAGTGTTCTGCACATACGCACTCTCCTTCATGACTTCAGCGTCGGTTCTCTTTGGAAAGTCATCAAGGCTAACAGCATATGTAGCAACCGAGTGCGCGATGAGCTTTGTGTTGACAACCCATGCAGTCACATTCACGTTGCCGACATCGTCACAGAGCTGGTGGTAGCATGGATCATACCAATCTCCAGCTTTGCCGCCGAAGACCTTCGCCTCTTCTTTCGTCTTGATACCTTCAGCGCCAGTTGCAATTCCTCCGGCTGGGATGCCTGCTCGAATAAAGCCATCGTAGTCCGAGCGTCCGTCGAATGGAATGAATGTGTAATTTAGTCCATGCTTCTTGTACCAGTCGACATAGAGGTCTCTGAGCTGTTCACTTCCGACCGGACTCTCGTCATTAGTAGCGTTGTAGATCTGGTACGCGAAGTTTGGGCTACCCATCATGTCATAGTCCATGAATAGGCGGACTTTGAGGTTCTCCTCCTCGGGCAAGGTGGACGAATAAAAGTTCGAGCCGACCAGTCCTTCCTCCTCTGCTGCCCACCAGGCAAAGCGAACGCAATTGTTGACAGTGTAGTTTGTTAGCTCTCTGGCCACTTCTAGCAGAGAAATTGTCCCGCTTCCGTCGTCATTGATACCGGGTCCTTCAGGAACAGAGTCAGAGTGAGCGCCAAGCATCACACAGTTGTCTGGGTCACCATCCCTGGTCTGAGCGACAATGTTCTGAGTGTGGATAGTGCTGACGACGGCATCAATGTACGCGATCGCATCGACTTCTTTGCCAGACTTCAGCGTATCCAGCGTTGGGGTAGCCTCCTCAAGGGAAATGCCAAAGGTTGCAACATGTTGTGGATCCGGAGTGCCCATGGTCCCATGCAGGGTGCCGTTTTCATTATTGTAGATGACTGCTGCAAGAGCGCCAGCCTTGCCAGCATTGAGTGACTTGTCACCAAAGGCACACTGGCCGCGCTTGATAAATGCAATGTTGTTTTTGACAGATGCCGGATAGTCCGATGCGGAGCAACCACTATTCTCCACTAGGACCAAAAGGCCATGTACAGGTTCATTGTCCTTAGTCGGAGGTGTCAAACTCATGGCCGAAGCATTGTTAATGACTTCATCTCCAAGAACCAGTCGTGATTCAAACACATTGCCAGAGTAAGCAGGGAAGTTCTGCTCGGTGAGGTTGTAGTAATCGCCCAGCTTTGCGATTGTCGCCCAGACGTATTCGAGAGTGGCTTGGTGACCAGCACTGCCGATGACGCGTGTGGGGTGATTATATTCATGCCATGATAGCTCAGCGATTTTGTATAGATCCTGTGCTCTGGCCAGCAGGTTATCGCCACTGATAGCCTCCTGCAGCTTCCCGGTCTCGACCAGTGGTAAGTTCTTGCCGCTCGATGAGAGCAGAGGCTGCTGCTCGTATGCTACAGCACTGGCTAGTAGCGCTGCAGCGATGACATTTCTCAGTGCAGCCATGTCGTTGGATAGCAAAGTGAGTCAAGAGGACGATGTTGTGATAGAAGGTTGATGGGGTGATAGTCGGCTAAACTTCGGCACTTGGCAGCTACTCTATCATGAGATCCATCCAGATGATACTTTCCTTGATGACAACCTGTCTCACTCTTTCAGGAATGCGCAACATCATCGGGTTGGACGATAGTGCAGCCATATACGCACCAAGTACGTGATCAGTGGCCCGGATCGTCTTTCCAGCCCCTCTTTGCCCGATGAATTCGTGTTTCCAAATGGCCGGGACCGCTGTTTCCAGACATCCGCCATGGCCTGTCAGGGAAGGGCACCACAATCACGCTCCCTTCACGATCGCTCACGATCATTGTAGTCAGTA
This sequence comes from Cercospora nicotianae, assembly GCA_029490675.1. Lineage (NCBI taxonomy): Eukaryota > Fungi > Ascomycota > Dothideomycetes > Mycosphaerellales > Mycosphaerellaceae > Cercospora > Cercospora nicotianae. Next base: position 2,164,309 of record JANQAT010000007.1, on the reverse strand, counting down.
ATGCCATACGCCAGTTATCAGTATTGCCAATGACGAGGGACTCTGCGATGCGACCGTGCCCTCTCAGCTGGAGGATAGGCCGGTCATACATTTGCATGCCCTCGTCAGCGAAGCTGATTCACTTGACGCAAGGTTCACAAATCGCGGTGCTTATAGCATACCGGTAAAATATCCTCACACATACGGAGGACAACATTCAGCCAGGCCTCCATGGCTGCTGTTGCGCATGTCGACAACGTGGCGGAATCCGAGAAAGCTCCAATTTCGACATTCAAGGCACGCGTCATGATTTTCAATATCGATCATAAGCCTTTCATCAAGCTTCTTTTGCCAGTGCAGATGCCGTACAAGCTCACCTCGATGCTGGTGGACTGATACCTTTAACGCTGTGGCCCACGAAATACACTTCACTCGTGGCGCTCCTCTTTCCCTCTGATTCGCCAATGAACGAGATTCCGCTCATATGCCACATCGGCACTTCCGTTCGAGCTATGTCACATTCTGCTCCAGCTGATGCATAATTCTCAGCCTGGGAGGCCTGACTGATCATCATCTAGATGTTAAGTGCGAGGGCACGAGTAAAATGGCATGCGATCCAATGTGATCAATTCAAAGTCGAGTATCAGTCACGATGATAGTCCCGACTGCGCGGAAAAAGGCCAAAAAGCCAAAGACAAGGTAACTCAAGAATTCACACAACGACTACGATCGGGAGCAAGAGAGCTGATTGGTTTTTGATGGATGTGTAGAACCGGATGCAGGACATGCAGGTACGTGACCACATGGATGTGTCAAGGTGTCGATCTTGTCAGTGGCTGAGGTGCCCTTCAGACAACGACGTATCAAGTGCGATGAGGCGCGACCCTGTTGTAGGAAGTGCTCCTCTACTGGCAGGGCTTGTCTTGGGTACGAGATCTCTCTCGCTCTTGTGCAAGCTGAAGATCACGCGGCCTCGCGGCCATTACTTCCAGATACAGCAAATGTCACTAAACAGCCTTGCCTACTCATTCCCGGGACGGCTGGGCTCAACGATTTCCCGCTGAGATTTACTTCTCAAGAGCAAGATGCTTTCAACTTTTTCCGGAGACAGACCGCCTTTCAAGTACCCGGATGTTCCTTATCGACAGCATGGGAAGCGATGGTGATGCAGCTCAGTCATTCTGAGCCGGCGATGGCTTATGCTGTGGTTGCCGTGGGTGCGATCCACAGAGCACGCCGCGTAGTGCCAGCAATCAGTTTCCGGCCCGAGATGGACACGGAGCGACATCGGTTTGCGATGAATCAGTATACTCGTGCTGTATCGGCCATACAGCGATTCATCGACGACTCCCGAAACCATGAGACGACTGAAGTGGTCGAGATGGTTCTGCTGGCTTGTCTCCTATTCATCACGTTTGAGACTTTGCAGTGTGAGCACGAGATGGCGAAGCGGCATCTACGTTTGGGCTGTGGCATTCTTTCTGAACATCTCGGACGATCAGAGCAACGACCGGCAAATCGTGTGGTACGACTAGAGGCAGAGCCCCGCAGACCCATGGACTTCCTGTCCCAGATATTCGTCAGACTTGACTGGGAAACGACCTGGCTGGGCGACGAGCATCCGTACATGCAAGCGATTTGTCGTGACGGAAAATCCGGGAGGGAAGCAAGTATACCACGAGCATTTCGCAGCTTACAGGAAGCCCGAATGCATCTAGATGCGTTGTTAAATAGAACGTCGAGCGTGCAGGGTGCTTTGCTGAAGCTTGCGGCGGAGAAGTTTGCAAAGGAAGTAAGGCGCGAGTCGCAAGACGAATTCCAGTCATGGTGCTTGCTGCACTCATATCAACGCATAGTTCGTCTTGACGAGGATGAGGCAGTCAGCCGGCAATTGCGGGAGGTCCGAGATGCGACGGCAGCATGGTCTTCCGCTCTTGCAAGCCTGGCGTCCACCCACAGCGCGAACACTGATCAGATCAGACTCTTGCTCGAGATCCGATTCTGGGCGTTGTGGTACATGGTGTCCACTCTACAGGACAGAGACGAATGCTCAAGTGATCGATTCAGTAAATCATTCCCGCATATCTTGGACCTAGCTGAGAAGTATATCAACTCTCTGCCACGCATCGAAGTAGTCGTTCACGGCGAACGGGAGAACGAAGAGGGAATACGCAGTTTCGCCATGGGCCAAGGTATTTTGCTGCCTCTGTACCTCGTGGCATTGAAATGCAGAGATCAAGTAGTCAGGAGAAGGGCGCTGCAGCTCCTGCGTCGAGTCCGAGTTCAAGAAGGCATGCTGGACAGCGATATGCTGGCCATCTGTGCAGCATACGCTATCGTACTCGAGGAGCGATCGGCCAGAGAATGTGGCGGTCATGAGGACGATCACGTCTTGACATATGAAGACGTACCCGAGAGTGCACGCTTCATTGACGTGACCTTGGCTCCTTTGGCTAACGATTCCCGTGGATGTCGGTTGGTCTGCTCGAAGCTCGGAGGCAGTGTCGCGCTCCCATTCGTCCTCGAAGAACATGAGTTGCGCGCCGGAGCGATCGCCACGCTCTCATGAGAAGACGGGAAGATTTGCCATCTGCCGATTGAGTGGGAACATCGCCTGCGACTCTGGAGATTTGTTCCAGGGTGGTTGTATTACGGAGAAAGCGGAAGACATGGGTTTTGCTCATCCCAACCAGACCCATATTCGGAATGGCGAGGTGAAGAGGATTATGGCCAGCTCCGCTCAAATCCTGCCCTTCTTTGCCAGTCTTCTCTTTTTCGTGTCAAAGCTTGCGCCAATGCCATCGCCGCGTGGTCCATCCTCAACAGCTCTTCGCTTCCTACTCTTGTCCAGTGCACTATCCTTGCCCTTTCGCTTCGTCAGGTCTCCAATACGATCCAAGCTGGCACCTATGTTGCTCCATTCTTCTCCGCCGAAGCCTCCGTCCCTTGCTCTACCTAGGCCCTTCTTCGCGCGCTCTTTCTTGCTCATAGCCGGCAGACGTGTCAAGTGTGTCTCCTCATAATCTCTTCTCTCGGCCTCTTCTTTCATCTGTCTTGCATTCTTGCTCGTTCTGCCGCCAGCTGCCAAATTCGAGCCGATGCTAGGCTGCGCGAGTGGCGCTGCAGACAACTCTGTCGAGACATACTCGTCGAGAGTGGCAGACCGTCCGGGACCTCGCTCCTTCTTTTCCCGCCGCTCGGTTGTGGGCATGGCCGTGGCCGAGATTCGTGGCGGGCGGTAGACACCATCTGAAGCACTCTTTTCCCGAGCTGCAGAGACAGCATCCGTTGATTGCGGGCCTTTGTCTCCGAACAATTTCGATGAGTCGGGACGAATAAATGCATCTGCGTTGCCGGCAAGGTCCCCATCACCGTCCGAGTCTGAGTCTGAACCAGATTCCCCGCTCACACTTCCACCCTCTTTCTCCCTCGCATGCCCATTTGCCTTGACCGCCTGTTGCAGCTTTTGAGTGATATTTCGTTCCTCCTCATCAGCCACCTTCACCACTCGATCGACTTCATACTTGAGCTTCTTCTCTAGCGGACCCACGCCTCGTTCGAGGTAGACTCTCTGCTCGATCAACTTCTTGGTGATCTCTTCACTCAAGCTCTGTGCCTTGTCCACATCACTCCCCGCTTTCACACTGCGAATCACATTCAGATTCCTCAGCGCGAGCGCTTGCAAGTATGCGAGGAAGATCTCGTTCTTCGTATCGAACAGTGTGATCCCGTCTTCTGGTGGTAGAATCGCATCCGCTGCAGGAAGCCCGTTCAGTGCTGCATTTGAAGCTGCTTCGAACTCGGACAGCACCTCAGGTAGCGCTGTCGGTGTCGTTGCGGCCATGGTGTTGGCGAACAGAGACGTCTTCTGCAATGGGAAAATTTCGATCTCAAAAAGTTGCTCGGCTGACTTGCCCTGGAAACCGCATGCCAAGCAGATGCTACCTGTCGGTAGATCTTTTAGCCTCTGGCTCCGGCTCTACCACTTGCCCCCACAGCTGCACAGCGTGATCCTCCAATGGCTGTGCGTCCGTCCGAGATATATCGCGAAGCTCAGGACTGCGGACGATAGCTTCAATGTCAACTCAACTTCTTGCTCGAAACGCCCTCCGAAGCCTTGCGACAGCGCCCGGCTCCCGATTCCTCCCTCGTCACTTCTCGAACTCATCTGCAGTCATGGGAAAGCAAGAATGGATGGTATCGCCATCTTGAACACCTTCCTGAATCTTGTCCGACATAGACTGACGTTGCCTCACTACCAGTGTATTCTCCCGGACAAAGCAGGTGCTCTCGAAGCACGCATGAAGGTCCGACCGTGAGTCTCGCTTTCACGTTATGCCGAGCATTCTGTCAATCCTTAACATGTGCTGCAAAGTCAACATCTTGAAGCAATCAAGCCTCATGAACAAGCCGGTCTTTTCGTTCTAGGCGGGGCAAGTCTCGATGAGCCACTGGAAGAGGGCCGAGGCCCGAAGATCAATGGAAGCGTCCTGATGGCAGTTGCGGACTCCAAAGAAGAAGTCATGGAGCTCCTCAAGAAGGACATTTACTACACGAGCGGCGTGTGGGATCTTCAGAAGGTGAGTGCGGATCGACGAGCTCTTCTTCAAAACGCGAAGGGAGTGCGATGAGTGAGGCAAATGACAGCTAACTCGCATCTAGATACAGGTCTTTCCCTTTGTAAGCGCGTTTCGACATGCCAAGTAGCAGAACTTCCTCAGACCTGGATCTGAAGACTTTCAAGCCACTTCTTTCTCTTTCGCTTCGTCATCTCGGGGCGAGCCTGCGTCCTGCTGCTTCTTGGGCTTTCTCCGGTCGGTCATATGCTCCAGACCCGTCCTGGTTCTCGTATGCTCATGATCCATTTGCTTGTGCTTGATGAAAAACCCAGCTATCAACCCTGCGACAGTGAAAGCCAAGAATGCGATCCACATATTCCGCAACCCCCATGCAAAAGCCTGTTGTACCGCTACGCGATCGGCCGCGTTGTCAATATCAGGAATCATCTCAACATTCGCCGAGGCATTGTCGCCAGCATAATCCGCCGCCGTAGACTCTGGGACACCTTGAGCTATAAGCCAAGACGCGCGATTGTTCATACTGTTGGAGAACACCACTCCGCCAATGATGACAGATATCGAGGTGGAAAGGTTCCGGATAAGACCAAGTGTTGCGGTAGCTGTTGCAGTATCAGATTGGTGCACGTTGTTCTGCACTGCGATCAAAGGTGGCTCGAAAAGGAGACCGGATCCGACACCTGCGATAAGCTGGAAGATTATGATCTCTGCGATACCCGAAGACACGCCCAGGTGGACAAAAAGGCCCAGGCCTAAGGTCAACATCAGCTTTCCGGCCCATATGATTTCGCGATATCGCCCAGTCTTGTGGATCAGAATGCCGACAATTATCCCGACCACGCCTTCACTCAATGTCACCGGAAGCACAAGAACGCCAGACATTGTAGGCGAAGCTTGCCGGACACTCTGGAAGTAGAGCGGTAGGTAGTACTCCACCGAGATGTAACTCATTCCGTGAGTGAAGGCGACCAGGTAAGCAGAGTTGTTTGATCGGTCGTGGAACAGAGGCAGTGGCATTAATGGATACCTTGCCAGCTTCCATTCGATGGCAATGAAAACGCCGATCATGGAACCGCCAAAGACAAGGAGGCAGATCACCTCCGGGCTGTCCCACGCGTACGTTACGCCGCCAAAATTCAACCCGAGAAGCAAAAGAACGATGGCACCAAGCAATGCGAAGATGCCGTACCAGTCGACCGCTGCAATCCCAGTCCAGAAAGGCGTCCTAGGATTGTGGACATCGAGGAAAATGACAAGCAGCGCGAGAGCAATAGCTACTATGGGCAGATTGATCCAAAAGTTCCTGCACATTGGTCAGTCATATCAGTCAGCACTGCTAGCCACACTCTTCTCACCATCGCCAGCCAATGTTTTCGGTTATCGCTCCTCCGATCATAGGTCCTGCTCCACCAGCGACAGCCCACACAGCTTCCAGCGTGCCCAATATCAGAGCCCTTCCACTCCTGAGGCCGAACAGGTCGCTCACGGTGATATTGACTAGTGAGACCATTCCCCCTGCGCCAGCACCTTGGATCGCCCTCGCTGCTATGAGCATGATCATGGTATTGCTCAGGGCGCCGATGATGCTAGCGATTGCAAAGAACAATAGTGACAAAGAAATAACGAGTTTTCTTCCGAAGATGTCGGACATCTTGGCCCAGATAGGACCTGTTGCAGCGTCTGCAATGAGGAACGCACCGCCGATCCATGAGTAACCTGCAGCCGAGTTGAGTTCGGCTGCGATCGTGGGAATGGAGGTCGCAAGACTGGTGATGTCCAATGCCGCAAGAAACAGAGTCAGGTAGAGGGCAGTCATCGCCGGATAAAGCCTCCACTTGGAGCGATGTTCAGGTTCATCGTTCGCAGCTTGTGTTGTACGTTCGTCTTTGCTCGATGGCTCGGTGTCCTGCGAATATGGCAGAGGCGCTGGCTGGGCGCTGGACCCATCCACAACGTTCATCCCATGCTTGTCCATGGTCAATGACTGTTTTCAGTCTCTCCGAAAGAGTCGAGACTGCATGTGTATAGTTATGAAGTTAACCTAAACGAAAGATTTCAGCCTTACCATATTTCATGCATGAGGTCGTCGTAAGCCGAGCATTGGCTTCTTGGGCTTCATGAGCATTCCGCGGAGCGACACAACGCAGCCGGCGATAAGAGGAAGAGCATACAGAGGTACTCGCGACTACCAAGAGACCTTTCGGCTGCGGTACCCCGGTGCTGCATGCTCTCTGACACGTTTTGCAGAGAAGTGGCGATTATACCAGCTCATAGGACCGGGAAATGAACATCTTGCCACATCGACGTGTACTTTGTTGCTTGTGTATGTCGAGACGGGACTGTCTCACGGCGAGAAGCGACATGACGAGATGTGCATCAGATGTAGACGCCCCGCAGTCACAGCATGGGACGAGCGCATGGCATGACAAGGTCATGGAGAAGAGATTACAGTCAAGAAGAGGGAAGTAGTCTCATATTCTCAGGCCACCATGCCAAGCCTGGAAGTGGGCCTGGATCTGAGGCTCCTGCACTAAGCAGTCGGCAGTGCACACAAGCACGTCCATGACTTCTTTTCACGCCTGCGCGCGCAATTTTTCGAGCTGCTGTGTACCCGAGCACATCCTGAAGTACGCCACGATGTTCTGAGTAGGGACATGGTCGCCGTCCATGACCACTGGAGCAGCATCGTATAAATCAGCGGAGAGCAAGACCAATCATGGCAAGACACAGCAAGAGCAATCTATTTTTGAGTCTATGAGCCCAGCACGCCATAAGTCAAATTTGAAAAGCGCGCTCGAGTTGCTTGTCATGCCAGATTACCACCGCGGATTACAATCACCTGTTGCCTGTTTTACAATTTCTGCTCTTTCTTCTTCGGTGGTGCCATGTCGAGCCAGGAGAAGTCCTGCGCCTGTCAGCTGGTCCTTGACACACAAAGAGCATGTGGAACGAGCACTCACCATCAGCAGATCAGCCTGCGGATCAATCAAGACATTCACCACCACCGGCACCTTGGCCTCGAAGCCGATCTCGGTAGCCTTTTTCAACTCCTCAGGCGTTCGAGCAACGATGCCGATACCACCAGCCATTTCTGCGATTTTCTGGTAGTTGATCTGGTACCCGAGTGACCAAGCGGTCAAAGCAGCACCCTTCTGTTGCGTGGTTCCAGCAACAGTGTTCTTGCGACGGCGTTCCCACTCTTCAGATGTGTTAGCATCACCTCGGTACAGTCCGCTGTTATTCATCACGAAAATCAAAATGTCCATCTGGAACCGGGCCATTGTTTCCACCTCCATGCCAGAAAATCCGAAGGCGCTGTCTCCTTCAATCGCAACGACTTTCTTGCGCCCTGGAGCACCAGCAGTGCCCTCTGGATTTGGTAGATTGTATGCTGCCCACGCCGCGATTGCGTAGCCGAGGCCGACACCCATGGTGGCATATGTTCCCGCATCCAGCTTCAGGCGTGGATGTTCCATCGTGAAAATAGATCGGGAGATATCCATAGCGTTCGCGCCCTCCGAGACATACACGATATCTCCATCTCTGGGATTCGACAAGCTGTTCAGCGTGCTCTTGATGATGCCAAAAGAATGCTCAAAGGAAATGGGTAGCTTTGAAGACTCGGCCTTCTTCGCGGCCTTGCCCTCATTCCTGGTCTTTGCAGCTTTCAGGCTCTTCATGAACGCAGACGATTGTCCTTGCCATTTCCAATCTCCGAGGTGCTCGACGATGCGTTCAACGACTAACCCGACATCACCAACAAGACCTAGCTCGGGAGTGCCGCCATTTTTGCCCAATTCATCGGCCGTGATGTCGACCTGAATGATCTTCACCTTCGGATTCCACTTCGGAGCCTCTCCGAACGATAAGATCCAGTTCAATTTGGCACCAAGCAGAAGTACAACATCAGCCTCCTTGAGAGCAGTCGACCGTGCTGCAGAGTAATTGCTGGGGTGTGAATCCGCGATCACACCCTTGCCCATAGGTGTAGGAACGAAAGGAATGCCAGTCTTTTGTACTAATGTATTGATGTGCTTCTCAGCACGGGCATACGCTGAACCTTTACCGATCACGACCAAAGGTGCTTTGGCAGTCTTGAGAACTTGCACAGTTTCTCTGATTTTGTTCTCCGGCGCGACTGATAGTGGAGCCTCCTTGAATTTGACGAGCTGGTTGCGCGGTACTTCGAACGTTCCTAGGATCAAATTCGCAGGCAAGTCGACAAACGCCGGCCCAGGTCGTCCAAAGTATGCAGCTCGGTATGCGTCTCGGATGAATTTGGGGATCAATTCTGGGCTTGGTGGTCGAACTGCCGCCTTTGCATGTGGTGTTAGCATGGCGATGGCATCTACTTCTTGAAAAGCTCCCCTGCCAGCGTTGTGCGTCTCGCTGGAACCTGCCAGCACCAGCAATGGCCACGAATTTGCGGCAGCATGTGGTATCTAATTTACGGTCAAAACTCTGAATGTTGACTCTGCTGGTTTCCGTATACGTACGCCAGCCATCGCGTGAATAATACCAGGACCTCCAACACATATGCATACTCCCGGCCTGCCAGTCAAGTATCCATATGCCGTTGCAGCATATACTGCAGCCTGCTCATTTCGAAAACTGATAAATCGCATGCCCAAATACAGCCCCTCCTGTCCGATATCCGTCACTGGCAATCCAGGAAGACCAAATATTACCCTGACACCCAGGTCATGAAGAGCCTGGGCGATGATTTTGGCGCCGTAAGACATGTTCGCGGTGTTGAAAGTATATCACGAAACGGCGAAAGGCATCGACTGTTGTAGGCCGACCATGTCTCGACGTTCGTTGATGATCGTTAAACATTTCTAGATTTAACCATAGACGATCGGGCTCTGCGGGGACAAGCAGATCAGCCCCGAGGTCAACGTGCGTCGAGGGCTTGAAGCATGGTTCGAGCTAGCGAGTAGAATGGTCGCTGCCAAGATGTTTCGCCTCACCTGCCTTCGCTCTTTCCGGAGGAACGGAGCGATGCTTCACGATCTCCTGGGTGTCAGGAATACAGTTTGCATCGTATTGTGCTCTGGAGAATTCCGTTCGAATGGGTAGAATGATTATGGGTTCTGAGGCCACACTTGTCTGTCGCAGCTTCTGCTTCGAATTGAACGTCTATCAGGATATATAGCTGTCTATGACTTGACCAGGTCATCGACCATCTTTCGCAGATGTGGTTTACTGATCTTGCCGCTGGTGGTCTTGGGCCATTCATCTGGCGCTTTCCCATCTCCAAGGAAGAAGAAATATCTCGGTGCCTTGAACCGTGCCAGCTTCTGTCTCACGAAAGCCCTCAAATCATCATCGCTTGGTCGTTTCTCTGAGAAACCATCTCTTAACTCAATGAATGCGCCCAACTCTTCTCCATATTTATCATCTGCTACTCCCACAATCGAAGCTTGTGCAATTGATTCATGTTCTATCAATCTGTCTTCGATCTCCATGGGCGAGATGTTCTCTCCTCCGCGAATGATGAGATCTTTTATCCGGCCGGAGATGATGAAGTAGCCTTCTGGGTCGAGATAGCCTTCGTCGCCAGTGTGCATCCACTTTCTGAGAACAGTACTGTCTGGGTGTCAGCAGTGCAACGGAGAAGCCTCGTATCTTGTACTTACCCATCACCCAACCCTCCAACTCCACCAGGTTCGAGATCCTCTGGGTGATATCTTAGGGACTCATCGGTCTTCTTCTTGTTGTTTAGATACTCGGACATTTGGCCATATCCACTGGCTACGATCTCGCCCTTCTCACCCCACGGCAGCACAACACCAGTCTCCGGCTTGACAATCTTTGCAATAAAGTGTGGGAACAGTCTACCTGCTGTCTGTATGCGTTTCTCATATGGGTCTGTCTCATGCATCATACTGATGAAGCTTGATAGTTCTGTCATTCCATAGCAGGTGTAGATTCTGGGGACCGGAAACTTGGTTGCTATTCGACGCAGAAGCTCTGGCGGCATGGCAGCTCCGGCAATAATGCCAAATTTGATAGTTGATCGATCTATCGAGTCAAACTCCTTCTGCTCCATCTCGGTGACAAACATGGTGGGTACGCCATAGATTGCTGTGCATTTGTACTTCTCGATGGATCGTAGTGTTGCCGATGAATTGAAGATTTCGTGGGGAAGCACAAGTGCGGATCCTCCAACGGTGCTAGAGCTGATACCAACAATCATGCCGAAGGAATGGAAGAGTGGAACAGGCAGGCAAATACGATCGTCGTCTGTCATCCGTGTCTGCTGCCATATATAGCGACCGCAGTTCATGATGTTGTAATGTGAAAGAGCCACGCTTTTAGGGAGACCAGTGGATCCTGATGTGAACTGAACGTTAACCATGTCGTGTGGTGAGATGTCGGCATCTGGCAGCTGTTGCACATCTGCGTCGTATTGCTCAATGTATTCCTCGTATCTGGCAGATCTTGCAAGGGAGCCGGACAATTTGTACTTCTGCGCCAGATCATCCATTATTACAAATTTCCCGATGGCAGGTATCTCGTCTGCGATTTTGGGTAGTATCTTGGTGTTGTCGTAAAAGGTGAAGCCAGGAGATGCTACCAACATTTTGGGCCGAACATCTTTGAGCAGTGCCATCATCTCAGATTCCGCATAAGCATAGTTGAGAAGTACGAGCGCAGCTCCGAGTCTAGTGCAGGCGAAAAAGGTCTCGAAGTACTCTACTCTGCTGCCCAGAGATATTGCCACCAGGTCGCCATTCTTTATGCCATCTGCTGCCATGGCTCTTGCCAGTTTTATGCTTCGTTCGCGGAGCTGCGCCCATGATAATGTCAAGCCATCTTGTGGATGCGAAATGACTGCCGGTTTGTCCCCTCTGACTTCAGCATTGTGATCCAGGAGCTGGGCGAAGGTCAGTGTTAGAGGGACTGGTGCCGAGGGCCCGTACACAATTGATGGTGGTCTTTCATCCTGAGCAGCTTGTCCAGCGTTTTCTGACTGCTCGCTTGATGCCATTCCGAACACTGCAGGTTGCGTTTCAAGAGGAGCAGTATTTCTGGGCTGTTGTAAACCACTGCTGTCCTGGAGACAAAACACGACCTGGCGCGACAGCTACGTTCAGGTCCAAGTGATAGCTTCAGTAGTCTGCTGGTCGAGATCTGCTTGCCAACAAGGTCCAGGAAATTGCGCTACGACATGCCTACTATTGACAATTGTGGTGCTTGCGATCAGTGCCTCGACCTTTCCGCATATCGCACAGATAGCCGACGACACGTCAATGGCTGGAGATCTGGGTTCTGGGATCACCCGCGAGTGAAGTGTTCCCGATCTCGACCCCGCACGCCCGCCACGCGCACGAAGCTTGTTCCACCTCGCGGCCGCGACGTCAAAGTGCTGTTGTGCTCGCGTGAAATCATAGGCACTTGATACGAGGACTTTCACACGACTTTTGTTTGCAATGTCAATGCAATCATGGGGAACCCGAAAGTCCACATAGCCGGAGCGGCCGTAGCAGAAAGTCAGGATGGAGATCTAAGCGATGCAGTGGTTGCAGCTGCAACGAGAGCAATGCTGGATGCCGGCATCACGTATACCGATGTAAATCAGAGCATCGTGTCGTTTGAGGATGAGCTTTCGATATCTCCAAGATCTCTCGACACGTTTGGATTGGAGGGAGCACCAGTGTCAGAGGTGAATAACGGCTCCGCTCTGTTCGCAGCAACGCAATCCGTGAGGTCTGGACAATCCGACTGTACTCTGGTTCTTGGTCTCGATACTGTGAGTTTTTCACAAGATACGTCCGTGAAAGAAACTAAGCCTTGTCAGAACACATCCAAGAGTGCGTCCTCAGCCCAGGTAAGCCGCGAAGAGGACAGCCGAGCACGACAGGATGGCTTACGATCGAACAGACACTCGTAGTGGGAGTTGTCCTCGTCTCGGAGCTCTTCCTGACATCCCATGCGTACCTCAAAGACTCCTCCATTCGCATCTGTGGCTCTGCATTGGCAAGTCCAATCCACTTGCGATCACTGGGTTCGTCGGATCCCTCTCGAACGGCGAGAACAGCTGTCGGCAGCGCACTACGACAGGCGCAGTTGAAACCTACAGATATCCAGCTGCTGCACCTACCGCATGACTTGCGTGAGAGGAATCCTCGAGCGCTTTCCGGCTTCGATGCTGCCACCTCAGAGCTATCCCGGTCGCTGAGGTCTGAAGATAGCACAACGGGCCTGGCGGCGCTCGTCACGCTCGGTGAGTCTGATATTGCCCATAATAGCATTCGCATCCACTGATGATTGCTAGTTTGGCAGTTCCGAGGCTGGGCGGGCGACCTTCCGGTAGACGCACACAACTGCTTGCTGTACACGTCGGGACGCGAAGGATGCACAAGCGTGCTGATAATATGCCGATCCGACGGACGCGCTGCAGTGAAGTGGGAGGAGGTGGAACACGTGCGAGACGGGCGAGAGCGACTTGGATACAATCCGGCTGCACAGACGAACAAGATTTGCGTCGAGGACGTTGAGGCCGTTCGAGCGCGTGTCGAATTCGTGCCCGAGGCACAGAAGCGACTCCAGCTGCCGGCGAAGGGTGGTGATCGCGCCGCGTTGGCGCGTTTGTGATGGATACAGATAGAGAAGCCGTGGTCGCGCAGCACCACCAACGAAGTTCTGCCGTCGATGCCAAGACATCGCGAAAACCAACCTCACCTGTCTCTGGCCTTCAAGGCTCTAACATTGTCACCACCGTCTAGTACGTTCCTGCCCTCAGACTCTGCTGATTTGACCACAAAACACGTTCAGTATGCGGCCATCATCTGCCCAGTGTCAGACAAGAGGCACTCGATTTGCGCCTGCCGGTCCGCCGATGTGTGACGCCATCTCTGATCTGCAAAAGAAAAGTCTCCAGAGCTACATCTGTGCATGTACAGCGCAGAGGTGTACCAGGAATTCTCCCCGCGTTCCTGTATCCTGCCGATCGCAGGACATGCACCCCGCAGTCCTGGAGTCGAACTCGGACCTAATCGAGAGCCAGACATGCGAAACAAGAAGCAAGCTGGGTGTCTCGTACCACATTTCACTCGCCAGAGCAGCTGTGGAGATTGCAACCAGCTCGCCCCTTCCCTGCTCCGGGCATATGGATCCTCGTCACGGCACATGCTGAGTACGTGGCTTTGGAAATAAGAAATCAGTGGCCTCTCGAGGTGAAATTGCCACATTCGTCGGGTGAGAGGCAGATGTGACCCGCCAATATGCTCATTGCTCGTCTCTTGCAAGCGAGTCTGGAGCTGCAGTCTGGACTGTCAGGAATCGAGTCGAAGCGTGGCTACCCTGGCTGCTTAAGCGCATTGGTTTTGACTGTGGTATAGCGAAATGAAGCCCTAGTTGACCATTTCTGGAAATTCGGAACGGCAACCGAAGACCTTCGCTCCGCGTTCCCGCCCCCATGGACACGATTGCTAGGGCTCCTGCATGAGAGCTATGCACACCCCCGCTTGCAGCTTGGAGGCTCTAGACCTAGTACGTACAATGCATTTCTGCATATATGAATGTAGGTGGAATGGTCGCGGGGCCGTATTCACAGAAGCGAAGGAATTATTTTCCATTCCATTCCATTGAACTATTCTGAATCAATTTATTGGCTACCAAAATGTCAGAGACATACGACTACATCATCTGTGGAGGTGGAACTTGCGGGCCTGTTGTGGCTGGAAGACTGTCCGAGCAATCAAATCTTAAGATCCTGATCCTTGAGGCAGGGTCAGACAATAAGGATTTGGACAATGTGCACATGCCTGGGGCGTGAGTATCGCGAGCTACATTATTTGTTAACCTGCGCTTATCATGTTGCAGTTGGACGAAGAACCATTATGGACCAACAGACTGGAATATTGTGTCGCCACCGCAGCCTGGACTCGAGAATAGGGAATGCCGGCTGCCTCGCGGCAGATTCCTTGGAGGTAGCAGCGGTTCCAATGGAACCATCTGCGTGCGCGGTGTGAAGCAAGACTACGACGACTGGGGTTTTCCAGAATGGAGCGGAGACGAAATGTTCAGGGCCATGAAGAAGGTTAGTCTGGCGATGAAAATCAGCGCGAACAACCTATCAACTATCTAACTAGGCTGAAACATTCCACCCAAAGAAGTGGTTCCGTAAGTGACGAGTGCGCAAGATGCTCTCAATTACTCTACTGATATCATTTCATGTAGCACACGACGAAGACGCCCACGGTTACGACGGACCTCTACACATTGAGCCTGCCCTCCCACCAATTCCGATCGCTGATGCCTTGTTCGAGTCCTTCAAAGACAAGGGACTTCCATATATTCCTGATATGTTCTCTTCTGGTGTTGCATCCCATGGCTGTGGCCACGCAATGAGGACTACATATCAAGGCTGGCGAACGACAGCCGCAGACTACATCACGAAGGACAAGGTGCGACCGAATGTAACAATCAAGTGCAATGCAACCGTCGACAAAGTCATCTTGGAGCCAGGCTCCGACGGCGAGCTAGTTGCGAAAGCTGTCGAATACGTCGACGACAACGGCAACAAGGTAAAGGTGGCAGCAGGCAAAGAAGTCATCGTCTGCGGTGGTACATACTGTAGCCCAGCCATCCTCATGCGATCTGGCCTCGGTCCAAAAGAAACTCTTCAAGACCTCAACATTCCCGTTCTGAAGGACATTCCAGCTGTCGGCCAGAACCTCCAAGACCACCAATTGATCTTCACCTACTACGAAGTGGACGGACCTGATCTTACCGACGACGCACGAGTAAACCACGACCCGGAAGCATACGAAAACGGCCACAAGGAATGGTTAAAAGACAAGACCGGCTGGCTCGCCACTTTCCCCTTCGGCGCCTTCGGCTTCACCCGTCTCAGCGAACGTCTCGACAAAGAGAACCCCGAATGGGCAGCCCTTCCCCGCGAAGAAGGTCGTGACCCAATGGGCCTCACCAAAACCCAGCCAAATCTCGAATTCTTCAACACAATCTGCTACGGTGGCCCACCAGAATACACCGACAAGCCCAAGGAAGGTCAATACGCCATGGCAATGTGCTGTTTCCTCTGCGGCCAACAATCTCGCGGTGAAGTCAAGATCAAAACCACAGATCCTTTCGAACCACCATATGTTGACCCACGCTACCTCTCCGATAAGCGTGACCTGATCATGATGTCCGAAGGTGTCCGATGGGCCAATGAAGTCGTCATGGAAGGTGCTGGTACCAAGAAAGTCGTCAAAGGTTCTTGGCCACCAGGCACGAACCACCACAAGAACAAAACGAACGAGGACTGGCAACCACATGTGCAAAAGTACGCTTCGACTTCATATCACCCTGTTGGAACATGCAAGATTGGCAAGAGAGAGGATCCGACTGCCGTCGTGGATAAGCATCTGATTGTCTACGGAACCAAGAACTTGCGCGTCGTGGACTGCAGTATTATGCCGTACGTGCACAGCGGCCACACACAGATGCCGGCATTCGGTATTGCGGAGAAGGCTGCCGAGTATATCCTACACGCCGCTGGGTCGCAAACGACTGGTGTGAATGCGTAATTCATGATGGTTTCTACTTTTACTATCTAGCTGTACATAAGTTTCATGATATTTTTCCAAATTCCACATAACGATTCATGACGAAAGATCGCTGGCTTTGTCCACCCTGTTCCTGTTTTCCTGCTTGACACTTACTGAGGCAGTGTAGCAGTCAATGGCAACTGTCTGCTAGAGCTGCCAACCCAAACCTTCTTGGTGCTGTTTCTCACGAACCAATCCTGTTCCACGGTGCTCCAGCTGCTAATATCCCTTCTCGTGAGGCCCACAGCAAAAGTTTTGCTCTCTCCAGGCTCGATCCAGAGTTTGTCGAAACCTCTGAGCTCGCGCACTGGGTCGTAAGGTCCTCCGCGGCTGATGTACAGCTGTGGAACCTCGTAACCAGCAACTTTGCCCGTGTTGGTAACCGTGGCCGTGATGTTGTAGAGGACGTCGTAGAGACGAGGGTTGCCACCTGGGGCACCTCCAGCCTTGGGAATCACCTGAGCAGAGCCGTCTTGCGAGTGCGCTGGAAGCGAGATGTTGAGGCCATAGTGGGGGTCACCGGTTGCGAGCGTGAAGTTGGTCGAATTCAACCATGGGTAGTGGAATCCACGGACACGGCTGAAGTTGGCTGGAAATACGTAGTCTTCGGCCTTGGTGGAGAAGTTGCCAATTGTTGGAGCTGGCTTAGTCTTGCCGGAGAAAGGCTTGTAAGCAGGGGCTTCCAGCTTCACAATCTCGAGGTTGCTGTAGTTGAAGGTCGTGAATGACAGGCCGAACCCAAACTCGTACGAAGGAGTCGAGTTGTGCTTGTCGAAAGCCCTGTAATCGATGAACTGTCCCTCTTCGAAATTGATCTGCGGAACTGAATCGTTTGTCTCGGAGTACAAAATATCCGCGCCATAATCTTTGCGGTCCTTGCCAATGGTAAATGGCAGCTTCGCGCCGGGGTTGACACGTCCGTAAAGCACGTCGGCGATGGCATTCCCGCTCTCCTGTCCTGGCACACCGGCCCATAGGATAGCAGTGATGTTCTCGTGGTTCTTGTACTTCTCGAGCAAGACTGGGCCGACGGAGTGAACAACGAGGATGGTGTTGCTACAGTTGCCTGCAACACGCTCGATAGCCTCATCCGCACCTTGCCAGAATGTCAGGTTGTTGCGGTCACCAAGGTTGCCATCAACTTCGAGATACCACTCGCCACTGTTTGAGTTCGCGAAGACGATGGAGACGTTGGCACGACGCGCAAGCTTGCCAATGGGCTCAAGGTTCCAGTTGTCCAGGTTCGATTCATATGCACCGCCATTGGCCAAGACTTCGTTCTGGATTGCGGTGTCTGGTGTAACCAGGTATGGGAACTCCGCGGTTCCAGAGCCCCAAGCCATGGCAAGAGTACCATTGTCACAACCGCGATCAGAACAAGAGTTGGGTCCAGAGAGGTTTGGGCCAGCATCTTCCCCGAAGACGGCAGTCAATGGCTCCTTGCCAGACAGTGGAAGCGTGTTGTTGACGTTCTTGAGGAGTACAGTGCTCTCAGCGCCCCACTGGCGGATCAACTTGCCGTGATCGCCTTGGACGTTGACATGCTGGTTGATTTGCTGGATGCCACCTTCGCCTGTGTAGAAGTGAAGTGGGCCATAGGTATCTGTCGTCCAGGACTGGAAGTTCTCTGGCTCACGCTCTACCTGGCCGTCCACGTAGAAGAAAGCTGCCATAATTCGCATGGCCATGTCGTCGATTCTCCATGCTGGGACGGTGCCATTCAGGACGGCCACTGTGAGGTTAGTGCCGTAGAAGGAGTCGAGCTGGTTATAATTTGTCGCTTCGCCCGGCATAGTCATGTCGAGACCTGCCAATGCACTGGAAACACCAGAGTGAGTGCCCAGCCAGTCGCTCATAACAAAACCCTGGAATCCGAGTTCCTGCTTTAAGACGCCGTTGATTAACCAGCTGTTTTGGCACGCTTGGGAATCATTTATCTGGTTATACTATGGGAAAGTCATCAGTAAAGGTCTAAAGTTGGGCAGTGGTAGGTCCCTTACCGAGCACATGACGGATCCAACACCAGCCTTGACACCATCAGCGAAAGGCCAGAGGTAGAGCTCGTGCAGAGTCTCGTCATCCAAGTTCGCAGAGTAAGGCTCAGAGATGTTGTAGCCGAACTTCTCAGAGTCTTGGACCAAGCGAAAGTGATCTTGCTCGTTCATGATGTAGTGCTTGGCCGTCGCGATGACACCGGCACTCTGGATACCCTTGATGGACTCCGCGAACAGTTGGCCAGTAAGAACTGGATCAGGACTGAAGCCTTCCCAGTTTCTGCCACCCTCTGGGGTACGACCAAGAGGTCCGGCAACGGGCTACAGAAGCAGAAATGTCAGTATTGTCCCAGTCGCTGCCAAGCTTTTTCTTATGCTTACACCAAGCTGAACATCAATGCCCTTTCCATGATGCTCGTCGCCCATTGCTTTGCCTCGAGCATAGGCAAGCTTGCGGTCCCAGGTAGCACCAACGTTGACACCTGCTGGGAAAACAGAGTTGAAGTCCGTCATGCGAATACCAGTCGGGGAATCCTGCAGACAGAGGCCACGGAAACCAAGTCTTGGAATGCCACCCGTGTTGCCAACGCATGCCTCGAGCTGCCAACCTGTGCCAGTGGTCAAGTTGACCTTCTCAGCAAGTGTAAGCTGGCTCACGAAATCGTGTGCCTTCTTGTATGCTCCAGCCCAGTCGCCATAGCTGGCATCCATCCATGGTGAAGGGTACTTTGGAGGAGAAGCTTGGAAGCTCGAACTGCCGCTCAGCACAGCGGGAGACTGGCTTTCGTATCCCGGATAGGTGGTATCTGGGTACTGAGAAGTTTCAGGTCAGTAAAACTGCGGAGCTCTAGCCAAGTTCTCTGCAGAAGCTTACCGGTGCTCCATAGTTGTCTTTGCTAGCAGCTAGCTGTGAGTAGTCGTAAGCTGCTACAGAAGTGGCAGCGGCCAGGAAGGCAGCCTTGATAGAAGGCATTTCCCTTGGACGACCGTGTGAAGGAAAGGGCGGGAGACGACAGACCTACCTCTGACAGGCGGCGCGCCTGCCCTCTATGTACTCGATCGGTTCCGACCACTTTTGACGACCGACCGAAGTTCTATCACCACCCGTGACTACCATCCGAAGGGCCCCAGTGACGATTCTCGTCATTGTGTTGCATCGCGCGTAAGACCACCGGAAGCAAAAAGTCGCGTGAGCGTGGATCTGCTGGGTAAGATGTCGTCGCGCTAGCGGGTAAAATTCCCAAGTTGTTGTCCATTTGTGACGTCGAGAGACTGATTAGTCGTTGCGCTATAGTCCGGACTATATCCGTGTTTACGCTCGTTCTTCACTACTGCGAGCTGCAGTTCATGAGTTCGGTTGGTAAACTTTGGTCGTCGCTGCAGTCTGCGGCAGAGCGCCTTCCTCAAGTGATCCATCGTTGTTCTGCTATCACGTTGGTGATGTGAACCTCTGATCATTCAGAGTCGCGACTTGCGATGAACGACATCGTCCTCGATCTTGTCTTACCATTCCTCCAGTCGGCCCCATATGGCATCGTGTGGGCAGGATATTTGGCCGATTCTCCGCCGAAGCCGTTCCAGACCCCACTTGCGGAGTGTCTGGAGAAGGCACAGTCAGCGCTTTGCTCCGCATGAGATGCTGATTCACAGTGTTTCGCGACTGGAGACGACGGAAGATGGTTAAAAACACATGGAAAGCCTTGCCAAGAGTTGATCGTGAACTCAAGAAGCACAAGGAGAGGTCGGGTGGTATTTGGCTCGCCAAGATGCCAATTGCCGCCATTTACCTCCACGAAGCGAGCCACATTGCCGGGATCGCAAAAGTCAGTGCATTGCTGTCCACATGCCGATGCGGTGCCTGCAGTTTCCTGTTCGATATCATGTTGGAGCAAAGCAGTGGACCTGAGCTTGCAGCAAAGCTCTCAATATCCACATCTTCCCCTTCGCCAATCTGAAGACATCACATGCTGAAGCCGAGTATCAAAAGGATATCAAATTTTGCTCGTATCTACCATTAAACAAGGCGTCTGGGGGCTACCAGTGAGACTGTGTGACGATAAGTGCGATCACACCTCAATAACGCCAGAAGAGCACAATCGCCTCACCCTGTCGAATTCCAGTGACCCTCTTGTCGACCCTAGCTGACAGGAGTGGGTGTTCCTGTCTAGGGCGCTCGCTTCCTCAGTAGCTACCGACTTCAGACTTGCGTCATAATTCTTCTTGGGCTCCATTTCAAAAGCTGGACGCCCTCGACGGCGTGGACACGCTCGATCCTCTCGAGCTTGATGAGCGAGGACTGCCCATATGCCGACATGAGCTCGAGCTCACGAGTGTCGTTGTGTGGCTCATCAAATCGCTCAGGTTGATATAATCCTTGGGCTTTTCGATCGCAAAATCGACTTGACTCGTCA
Source organism: Cercospora nicotianae (assembly GCA_029490675.1). Lineage (NCBI taxonomy): Eukaryota > Fungi > Ascomycota > Dothideomycetes > Mycosphaerellales > Mycosphaerellaceae > Cercospora > Cercospora nicotianae. Next base: position 2,143,787 of record JANQAT010000007.1, on the reverse strand, counting down.
CACTGTGATGAGAGTCGAAAGAACACCTCGGGGAATCTTCTCCATGCTTTGCCCATTCTGGCGTCTCATCAGGCATCCATTGAGGGGCGTCGTGACTAGTCGCCAGTCAGCACCATTCTCTAGGTCCAGTCGAAAGACACGATGGAGCGGATGGGCGATGCTGGGTTTGTTGTGGCAAGTGATACAGTCGATGCCTTTGGGCTCGGCCGTTGCAGTGACCTCGGGCATGCCTGGGAAGTCGATGTGTAGGGAATTGCACACCTTTGGGATAGGACGCTAAAGTTCTGCACTAAACATGTCGCCGCAGCCTTATCTTGCAGGCTTGACTGTATTGATTGCAGTGAGGACTTGCGACGCTTCGGCGACTAGATCTTCGTCAAACCGCCGTCTCACTGATCGGAAGCCACATCACACTCACGGTGGACTTTGATAGCCTGCGCGGTTCTGTCTGCACGTCTCCGGAGACTTGTGGTACGTATGCGAGTGGCACCGAGGCCTTCTTCGATTTCGACTTCGCCAGCTTCAATTGGCATGATGTCCAATACTCGAGAATTTGCGCGGTGAGGAGAGAGACGCGCACGTTGAGCGACATGTCGTGGCCGGACATTGCTGGAAGGGCGGAGTGGTTTGGAGGTTCTATGGAAGGTGTGCGACGCGACTGCATTGAGAGGCCACTGTCGAGACCAAAGACCGGTCTCAGGTGTTCAAATAATGCGCAAAGAGACAGGTAATCGACGATGATGAGTAGGCCATGAAGCGGTCAAAGGATGGGCAATGTCTCGAGACAGGAGTGGGAAGCTGGTGAGAGTATAGCAAGGATAGACGGATGCGAGAAGCGACGAAGAGATTTTGATCGAGCAGTTCCAGAAAGAAGCTCCCCGGACCAGGTACCATTGACAGTTACATAGGCGTGCGGTTCGGTAGGGCAGTTATGCTAGCGTCAAAACGTCGCATGATCGTCGATCGGCACCTGGAGAGTTTGCGACACCTGTTTCCGGCGACCAGGGAGGTGGCAGAGCAGGAGCAGCCAATATGCCGATTTCGTGTTTCGACACGGCACCGAAGATGAATTGTTGGCGGCGATCGATGGGCAGCGACGTGGACCGTTTCAGCGCGCGTTCAATCGGTGGTGCCGTTTCAGCGCAGCGCGAGGCTGTCGTCACTGCAAAGCGTGTGTCGCTCACGAGCCGGATGGACGGGCATGCACGTAGCATGCACGGCATTGTGCGTTCGGCGTGCAGGGCTGCAAAGTGTGCTCACGGCCCGGAATGCTGGTTGGTGTTGCGAGTGTGATTCGAGAGCTCAGCTCTGCTCTGCTCTCCGCAACGAGTCCGCGCCGCGTGCCAATAGGCTGTCTCCCGATGGCGGTCATGTTCGAGAAGAAGGATACGAGAGGGTGGAAGATGCCTGTCCTGGCTCACCGGAGTCATTATTGTCCGCCGTGCGGAGGTTTGGCATAGTTTGGGGAGGGATGAATCTGCCTGGCAGCCAAGTCTGCGCAGCGCCCAAAGAGTGCTGTTGCTACATCGGGCGGCGGAGAATCCTGGCGACAGCTCCCAATGCTGAGAGACAGCGCACTACACTGACTCCCAACGATGGCGGACGTGTCGCTGAGGTGAAGAGGTGAAGAGCAGGCCCACGTCGGAGTGGCGGAGTCTGCAGAGTCTCGATCTTGGCCGCGGATGACGAGGATGTGCGGGCAAACCGGGAACTGCGCGACAGTCCAACTTCGCCGTGTCATCTGTGCTGGCAGAGTAAGATCAATATTGTCACACCATCATCACGCCCATCCTCCATTCAGACGCCGCGGGTCGCACAACGTGCACATGTCGTCGCAAGCATAAAAGAAAGCAGAATGAGATGGAAAAGACGGATGAGAAAGACGCGGCGAGATGGCCACGTGAAAGCGCATTGACGCCATAGTGTGCAGTAGTCGGCGACACACACGACCACTTACTCGTTCCTAAATCCCTCTGCTCGGTCCATTCGCTCTCTTCACTCTTCTCCTGCTGCTTTTTCTGCATCCGTTACTAAAGCGAAAAGCATTCGCGACCACATTCACTACTCTTCTGCCTACACCCCTCCTACGACTTGACCACAGCGACAGCAGCGCCTGAAACTTTCACCAAACGCCCCTTGTCGACGAGCACCGCGCACGGCGAACCTCCCACATTCCACCATCACCACGCAGCGAGGCAGCCAAGATGGCCTCGTGGCTCTCGGGCTGGAACCCTATCGTCTCATTCCCTTCATACCACGGACCCTACGAAGTCGGCACCGTCGACGTTGAGATACCAGCCGCCGACCTCCCATCGCCATGCGAAACGCCCGAAAATGCCGCTGAAACCATCTCCTTTCGCATCTTCTACCCTTGCCACAAACCCGAACCGTCGGAAGCCACGCGCCCTGTCCGATGGATCCCCAATCCGCAGCGTCCGACGATGCGCGCATTTGCCAACTTCTTGGGCGTAAAGAACCCGAAAGTGGCCAGCCTAATATCGTGGATGCCACAGCAATTGTATTGGATCAGCCTTCCGGCGCATCGAAACGCTAAACTTCTTGATGCGCCCACACGCAACGGACGCTGGCCAGTGGCAGTCTTCAGCCACGGACTGGCAGGCAGCAGGAATGCGTATAGCTACGTGTGCGGGGACATGGCGAGCAACGGCATGATCGTGATTGCACTAGACCACCGGGATGGCAGCAGTCCAATTCAGTATGTTCGGGAGACAAGTTCCACAAAAGCACGGATAGTAGACCCTGTGAAAATCAGCCATGAGCCCAGCCCTGAAGTGTATGAGGCGAGAGACAAGCAATTGCGTATTCGATTGTGGGAGATCAGCATGGCATACGAAGCACTGACGAAAATTGATGCTGGCCAAAGACTGGAAAACTTGGATATCAACGCGAGCACAAAACGGAAAGAGCGAGTAGAAGTACTGTACATGTTCAACGACATGCTGGATATCCATCGGGCAGGAAAAGTTACGTTTTCAGGACACTCATACGGCGCATGCACAACCGTGCAGCTACTAAAGAGCATCTTCTATGCCAAAGACAGGCCAGCAGACGCTGGAAAGCCTCTGCTCGTGCCCAATGCCGACGCAGCGATCGCGCATCAGATCATGCCCGAGAGCCCGATGATACTGATGGATATGTGGGGATTGCCATTCAAGTCTCCCGACCAAGCCTATCTGTGGGATAAGCCATTGCCATCCTACGCGATCGGTGGCCCAGCCGGCTCAAACGTGGTTTCCATTCTTTCCGAGGCATTTTTCAACTGGGACGACAATCTCAGCATCAATAAGCATATTGTAGGTGCTCCTTCCTTATCTCGTCGTCCGTCGACAGCACCTCGACTTTCTCGCGCACCGGGGCAGCTCCTTCCCGACTGGGCGCGCCTGGCACGAGATCAATCCCCAGGACGAGATTCGGGCTACGCATCAGGAAATACTCCTCTGCGTTCCTTGCATCGACAACGGAGTAAGGCTAGTGGCCTATCCCAAGCAAGATCAAGGACCTCGCAACCACAGACTACCTCTAGTCCAGATTCGGCGTCGCCAACCCGGACAGCAGGGCCGCATCTGTTCTACATCAAGCAAAGTCAACACTTTAATCAGTCAGATTTTGGTCTGCTCTTTCCGTGGATTGCGAAGCGTGTGACCAAAGCCGAGGAGCCCGAACGGATCATGGAGCTCAATTTCCGCGCTTTTCAGCAGACCCTTCGCGAGAATGGCATCGAAGTGGCTGGAGAGGACGACAAAGAAATCCTCAGCAAAGATGGAGACATCCGCCGCTGGCTCCGCATTCCCGTCGAGGACGAAACACTTTCACCCGCAGGTCCAGTGGGCAGCCCGCAGGCCATTAGGGCGATGACGAGGAAGCTGAGCGTCATTTCCAACAAGAGCATGCCGTCCCCAAGAGATGGCATGACAATGGGAATGAAAATGGACGATCAAATGAATTTGCCGAAACTAGATCTCCCGGAAGCTGCAGTTCCCTAGATCAGCGGTTTGCATTTGTTACAATTTGTGATGGCATTGGCACAAGATGATGTGATGTTGTTTTTAGCGAGCGTGAAACAGGGCGTTTGGGTTAATTGTTTCGTGATACCCCGGATCAGCATCATTGTGGATGATGCACATAGAGAAATCAAAGACTAGTTATCCGACCTAAGCCACCTTGTGCAGGCACTCACATTTCCTTCGCGCCATGCAACCATGCACGAGCTCCATTCACCAACAGACTTCGGACGATTCTCGTCGCCACTTGACCAACTGCGAAACGAGTGGCGCTCTATGTAAGTCAGCATAACAAAAGTCCTTTCACCACATGAAAGCTTACACATACCTTTGCAAGTTCTTTACAACAAGCCAAAATCCGCCACTTTCTCCCACGATGCATGACCACCGCCCTGCAATTCATCACTCTCATCCCATGCCCGGCGCTATCTCGCGGCCACAGGCTTGAAATCCTTCAGACCCCCAAGCGAGCTGCACTTGCAAGGATATATCACTTCTTGGCGCTTCTGGCTAGCCATAACCGATACGCACCAGCGCACGACCTGCAAAAGCATTCACCCTTCAGGATTTCAAACCATGTGGCCAAGCCCAACCGTCGAGAGGGAGCTCATCGCAAATGCAAGAGCGGTCATATTTGACTACTGATCATTGCCCATCACATGTGAAGCTCCGCGCCTTGGCTGTTGGGGTTTTGTTTTAAAAGTCGCTTGGTCGCTCGCTTCTCGCACGCGCGCTTCTGTCGATTGTAGGACTATTTTCGTCTTGTAGTGCCGTGGAGAGTCGTGGCTTGATTAAAGTACGACCACCTACTGCATCTGCCTTTTCCCTTCTCGAAAAGGATTCGATCTTTCTTCTGGACTCGGACTGGACTGGACTGCGACAGTTGTGTTACTTTCTACTATTCTTATTCAACATGACTTCGACAGTACCGCCTTCTTCCTCTAAAACCACGGCAGCTCTCACAACAGTCTTCACGCCACCACTCTCTTGTCTCCAAAGAACCTACACACTTTCCGGCAAAACTGGCTCTTTCACAGATCTCACAGATAAAGGCAGCGATGGCTCTACCCTCACCATTCATCGCGGCTACAGCACAGAATGTTTCCCGCCCGAAGCAACGTTATCCGATGGCTGGGTCCAATTCTCTCCAGGAATTTGTCCTTCGGCTTACAGTATAGCGTCCATGTGGTCCGACGGAATTGGTTTCACTGAAACTTTCGCAACATGTTGTCCGTGGTATATGCATGCTTCCACGGCATATTACGATTGTGGTTCTTATCCGGAGTCAACGAGAGTTGTTCTGAGCGGCGTGGGAGCTGATGGAGCAAGTGTGACGACGACTGCGGGTTATGCTTTTGATACGCCAATTTTCATTGCCTGGCAGAGTTCGGATTTGAGTCGATTGGAGAGGCATCCGACTGAGACTGGAAGCTGGAATATTGCGACTGATATCCAGGCGCCGATGATGACAAGTGGGAATGGGAGTATTATTCCTTCATCGACATTGCAGCCTGTAGCTGCGGAAGAGAAAAGCAGTGGTATGTCGGCTGGAGCGAAAGCTGGAGTCGGCGTTGGTGTTTCTCTGGGCGTGTTAGTGGTCATGGCGATCGTGGGCTTCGCATTGTGGAGACGAAGACGTGCGAAAAAGAGCCAGCTAGGCACGCACGGAGATCCGCAGGAGCACACCGAGATGTCCGCGGGAGGGAGAGAGGTGTTCCACCAGATTGATAGTGCGGGCGAGATCTACGAGACGAGTGCGGAGGAGAAGAAACCCAAGGTGTGGGCCGAAGTCGAAGGCGACACGGGGAAGGTCTCCGAATTGGATGCTCAGGCTGGATTGCACAGCCATGACCGCATGCCAGGCGGTCACACGGCGGAGTTGGAAGGCGATGGCCCGGTGCAGAGAAGGTACTGATTCACTTGGACTACCCCATACCACTATTCTCCTCGACGCTCCAGGAACACTGACCAAGATCTTCTGGAGACCATGACGGTTTCTCAAGCCTGCGCCGAGTCGATGCCATGCCGGCTCTGGGCACCCCAACGAACACGGCTGGGGTGTCGGCATCCATCCTCCACTCGTTGAATGGCATCTACAAACGCGGCCACAGTAGCAGACCAGTCGGACATTGGAACACATTCTCGGCAGAAAGAGAAAGAAAAGAGTCTCGTCCTCTTCGAAATCACGAGGATCCTCATGTCTTCAAAGTAATGGCCCAAGTGAAGCATCGGCAGAACAGCGGGGATTTCGCGAGCCACTCTCTGCGCCATATCACGCCTTGGAACTTCAGCTTCTCGCACGATGTCCTCTTGCGATTGGTCAGCGTGCTCAGATAACACTTGCCTACTATCAGTATTACCGACCGAGCCGGAGAGCCGCAGACTCTGCAAAGATCTCCAAAAAGGATGGAAAAGCAAATAGCAGACCCTCTGCAGAAGCGTTGCTTGTATTCACTCACACGTCCGCAACACATGGAAGACACGCTGCGGTTGATATCTAGATGAGCGTAACGACCATGCATATACAATTAATTACCTTCTTCATATACGAAAATGACCTGACTGAATGTTGAGAGAGATTAGCTTTGACGAATCTCAAACAATGATCCCGTTTTCCAATGTCAATGTCGAGCTGCCATGTATGCCCATTAGACTGTCAGAATCTGAGCTCCTTGCATGCGTTCAAAGTGGGGCTCGCAGCTACAATCGACATAAGGTAGCGCTTCACCGCATTCTCAGCTTCGAGCTTAAACCTTACAACCCTCAACCATGACCACAGCTCAAAGATCTCCATCATCGAAATGGGCCCTCATAACAGGCTGCAGCCCCGGCGGTCTCGGCGACGCAGAAACCACAGCCTTTCTGAACGTCGGCATAAACGTAATCGCCACATCTCTCGAAACCAAAACCATCGAACACATTAGTCCCGCACCGGGCACCACCTCAGGTTTCCTAATCCGCCTACACCTCGACGTAACCTCCTCAAAATCCCTCTCGGAAGCCTACAAACTCGTCAAAGACCTCACAAACGGCCACCTCCACTTCCTAATCAACAACGCCGGCTACGGCTACTACTCCCCTTTACTAGACGTAGACATCTCCCTCGCCAAACGCCAATACGACGTAAACGTCTGGGGAGCACTATCCGTGACTCAAACATTCTTCCCTCTGCTCCGCGCAGCAAAAGGAACGATTGTGAATCAAGCCAGCGTAGCGGGACTGTCTGGGTTCAGTAGACCTTATATGGGGATCTATTCGAGTTCGAAAGCTGCGTTACTTAGCTTGACAGATATCATGAGGTTGGAGTTCGATCCGTTTGGGATTAAAGTCGTGGCTTTGGTTTCGGGTGCTGTGAAGACGGAGTTTGCGAAGAATATGAAGGGAGGGAATGTCTCGGAGACGAGCTGGTATTCGCTCATTCGGGAGGATGTGGAGAAGGTGATGCTCGAGAGTTCGGCCACTGAGGCAGGGCATGATCGACATCATATTGCCGGAAAAGTGGTGGAGGAGCTGTTGAAAGATAAGCCCGCAACCCGTGTTGTAAATGGATATATGGGAACTGTGATCTGGCTGCTGCATTCGTTGTTACCTTTGTGGATGCTCGACGGGATACATTGGAGCGGCAGTGGATTGGACAAATTGAAGGCGATCGTGTCTGGTGGAACGACGACGAAGAGTGATTAAATACATTCCATGTCTCCATGCTTTTCATAAACATATCTGGTGAGTGCAAGCTATCATGCTTCAATCTTTGAACAAAACCATGTCGTCTGACATTCCTGTGAGCCATTCTTCGCAGTGATCCGCGTGCAGCAATCAAGCAACTTCAAGCAAGGGCGCAGTGGGGTCACGATCTCGTTGACCTAGTGTGGAAACGATTCACTTGTGGCCTTCTCCAACTCTTGCATTTCCTTCGGCTCCACTCTTCGGTTGCGGATGCGCCGCCAGAGTGGAATCAGCCCTGAAGCAATCAAGGCAGCGAACACGATTGAGCCGATGGTGATAGCCGTGATTTGACCGGGTGACAGCAGAGTGTACCGGCTGTCGCTCTCTGCCCAGGGCGGAGAATTGTAAGGAAACGCTGTCGGTGAGACAATGGTGCGAGGATTCAATCTGCTAGGTCTCGTGGCGTTGAAGCATGGAACGAGCTCGTCGAAAGCGCCGGAATCGACGTAGGTGACATCTGCGCAAGCGTAGTGGACGTCGTGTGCTCCGCCGGTGGTGTAAAACACCTGAAAAGTGGCATTGGCGCCAGCTGCCACGCCGGCTGGTGCGTCCGATGCCCAGATACAAGTGTGACCAATACCGAGCTGGATTTGTTGGGGCCCATCGAAGATATCGAAGGCGTCCTGTGCAACTGGGTCTGCAGAAACATGTCAGGATGCATTGCAGGTAGGATAAGCGAGGGCTGCAGACTGTCAGAGTACGAGACTGCAACATGAACCGCGCGTGTCTTGTTGCGGGCCAGAAGAGCAATTCGGCCATTTGCTGTTCTATGTCAGCTTGGTCTCTCCGTGCTGCCTCGAAGCAACGCACTCATGGGAAATTCAGTCCTCGTCTGAACACCACGTGTCGAGCCACAGGGAGAGATGGTGTCCGTATCCGCTAAGAAAGGGCGTTCGTGGGGCCAGAGAAACGCTGCCGGTCCGACATTGCCAATCGTGTCGTAGGTTGCACCGGCACAACTTGCCGCAAGAAGCACGATGCTGTATGAGAGTTGCATTTTGTTGGGTGCAGCGAGTGGGAGCGTAAAGTCAACGAGTGTCGCAATCGAGAGTGTGCTTCGAGGTGTGTTGTGTTGACGTTTCTGCGGAGCGGTGCCGAGCAGGTTCTTTCCAGACTCGCGCTCGGGAAGGCAGTCGCAGCTCAGACGCAGCTGCCGAGCATGTACACATCGTGCAACTGGGAAGGTACGAACGTCGCTGTCTCGGCTGCGCACAAATTGTTCCCGTCGCCGATCGAGCGCGGCGTGTTGGACCGTGGGTGATGTGAACAGTTGATATTTCGTGGCAACGCGACTTGGACATGCGGAGCTCGATCATTCATCTTCGCCACCCATTTTGCATCCAGCAGCCAATGCCATTTCTAGGAGCATCTTTCTCTGCGTAGCCACCACAGCGAAACATATCTTGCGACTATAAATATGCATCGCAAGCGTGTCTGGTCGCAAAACGCAAGCGATGGATAGCAGCCATTGACCATGACGGCCCATTCGAAGGCCCTCCTTGCTCACACTGCGGCTGCACTTTGCTCTGCACCAGACCTCGAAGATCTTGGCCCGGTTCCGCCTCCGACTTCTGCTGAGCTGTTCTTCGCGAAGTCCTGTGCGCTGATTGCCCATGAAGCTCTCAGTCCAATCTCGTTGCCTTGATTAGCACCGGTATCATGCCGCCAGTGGGCAGCTTGAACTCCCTGTGGCCAAGAACGCGAAGGAAGCTAGCAATAGTCCCGCTGTGGCTGGTGAGCGACAGAACAGTCTTGTCATCGCTCGTGAACAGATCATCCAACAAGGCCTGCGTCCTGGCATCGTGTTCCTCGTGCGTCTCGCGATGGTCCGCCTGCCAAAGTTCATCCTGCTCGGTGAAGCCTTCTTCGAGGGGAAAATCCGGGAATGCCTCGTGTATTTTAGTGCGAGTGCTTCGTTTGTCACATGTGTGCTCGCCGAGCACTTCGCGCACAAGCTCTTTGATCAGAGGCTTGAACGGCTTGCTCGGTGGGAGTCTCAAGTCTCCCCATGTGAACGTCGCAGTCTGCAAGCAGCGATACATCGGCGATACATAGTATCCCTCCGGTGCTGGCATCATTCGAGGCTGCATCAGCTGAGCTTGCATGAATGCTCCGGCTGCGCGAGCTTGCTCCTTCCCAACATCGGTGAGGTGAGCATCCAGCCAGTTAATTGTTCCATTGCCGTCTAGCTTAGACCAGTAGTCGTCCCAGGCCTTGGTGCCGTAATATGCCTCGGCAACATTGTGGAAGCCTTCTCCATGCCGTCCAAGGTAGACAACTTTGTAATCTATGTGGTCTCCAGTTGTAGCCTGGAGGTAGCGGACAAACCGCATGAACCTTTGCCAGTCCGTGTCCACCTCGCTCACGCTTGTCTGGTCTGTGGGGTACGTCTGATGGATGAGGCCGAAGTTCTGCTTTGTATTGTCAAAGTCGCTGGGATCTGTCCCGGGCTGAGACTGCATAAAGACGTCCGTCACCGCTTCAAACTTGAAGATGCTTGCGGGCGGCTTGCTCCCCATATTGACTGTTGCTCCGGATGGTGTCCACGGGAAAAACGCGTAGTTGTAAAGTACGAAACAGGCGAGAATGAAGGAACCCCTGGACACTGTCAGCAGGTGCAAGCTGTCGGGTGCACTTCGGCATACAAAATGAAGACCGGTCTTCTATAATCTATGAAAGTTCTGTTCGGCATTACGATATGAGTGGGATATGTGCACAGGACGCATAGGACTGGCCATGCGCGTCAGCGCTTGGCTCGACGAAAAAGGGTCGCGTGAAGAAGTCGTGCCATTCTGGTCACAAAGTCTCGGCAGGGACCATGCCGTATACTGTAAAACAATCTGGAGCTATTGCAAGACGTGATAACAAAAGCTTCCTCTGCCTCTGCAGGTGATGCTCTTCCCGACAATCCACAAATTTCTGCTTCCTATCGTTTCTGACTGATTGCAGCGGGTCTGGCTTCATCTTGTTGTAAGGCTTACCGGAACAGACAACTGCCGAAAATGTTTGCACGTCTGTCGTAGAACATGCCTCGCACAGCGTTGACCGGCACCACCTAGCTCGCAGCTGTCTCTGGATGCGGCAGAAGCATGGATGTTGCAGTGATGACGAGTTGAAGGGCAAATCGCTTGATCCGGGCCAATGCAACCTGGACTTTGCTGTGCCGGCTGTTCTTGATCATGGCGTTATGGCCATAGGAGAATGTTGGACTCGTCTTGACATGGGAGACATTCTTGGCTACGCAGCGCGGAGCTGACGGCACAGGTTGCACCCAGTCAGCGATTTCAAATCAATCACTGAACAGTGAACATCCGTTCACCACGTCCAAGGAAGGGACCTGTCTCACGCGATACAAGAAATGTTGCATCGCATCCTATATGGAAAAGTTGTGGTCTTCCTATAGCAGCTTCGCCTGCCACTAATTGCTCACGCTTTCTTCTACCATGGACTGGACATCGTTGACCCTCTCGCGGGACCCAAAAGACAAAGATGCACCGGTAAGCGCAATGCCGCCATACATTAGCACCTTGTGATAAGGGTATAGATGCTGAGCTACGAAGATCGTGATCGACGCCGATCGATCCAGAAGGACCATCTCGTACCGGCAGTATGCCAGCACTGTTCGAAGCATAGCCGCTGGACTCCAAGCCGAAGGCCTACAGAACCAAGATTGTGTCGCCCTACTGTCGGAGACCGACATCTACTACCATACCCTCGGAGATGGAATCATAGCTGCAGGCGGAATATTCTGTCCTTTGCAAACATCAGACAAGCCTGCTGAAGTCATTCATCAATTGAAAGCCGCCTCTGTGAAGTGGCTGTTCGCCAGCTCAAGATCATTCGACCTCGCTGTGGAAACCGCCGAAGCTGCCGGCTTGCCAGCATCGAAGGTTTTTCTGTACGATCCTCCAGGATTGGATGCTGGCTCAACTGCACCTCATACATTGAGCCGCCTGCTGTCCACTGACTACTCAAAATGGCAAAACCCCAATGCCGGCAGAGACCCAACCAAAATCTTGGCCATGAGAATGTTCAGCAGCGGCACTACGGGCTCTCCAAAAGCAGCGAATATATCTCATGCCGCGCGCATCTATCACCTATATCGGCCCATTATGGGTGCCGCGGAACGTGTCGTGGTTCCGGCAACTTTGATCTGCATTCCTTTGTACCACGCCACGAGCACGCTGTTGTACAACATGGCTGTCATTGGTGCGTTGAGGACACACATCACTAGTGAGAAAAGTGTCGAAGACCTGCCTGTAATGATTGATATCATTCGGACGTTTAGCATCGATACCATGTTTCTGCCCCCGCGCTTCTTGAAACCTTTCGTAGACTGCGTGAGAAATGGCACACGAAATCATGAAAATATTGCCTGTCTCAAGGTGGTCCGGTCGGGTGGCTCTGCAGTCGATGCTGGCCATATACAAGCATTCAAGGATACCTTTCCAAATTGTGGCTTGCAATTCGGCTATGGCACCACGGAGACGGGGCTGATTGCCAATGTCGACAATGTCAACGACTTCATCCCCGGACACGTTGGAACGATTCATCCTGATGTCGAGGTGAAGATCATCGACCCAGATACGCTGCAAGAGGTACCCAGAGGCGAGGTCGGCGAAATTGCTGTGCGTGGCATTCACAACTTCGGTGGATATCACGACAACCACGAAGCAAATACCGCAAGCATCCTTCCTGATAGTGCAGGAAATTGGTTCCGCACCGGCGACAAAGGATACATTGACATCGCATCGTCCCAGTTGGCTCTCTCGGGACGCTACAAGGAGATATTCAAAGTTGCTCATAGAGATGTGTCCCCAGACGAAGTCGAATTCGTGCTCATGCAACACTCTGCTATTGAGGATGCCGCTATAATTCCGGTGCCCGCTCAAGGTGATGCGAACGAGCTGGAAGTTAGGGCCTATGTCGTTCCCAAGGACAAGCCGACTGCTATTACCGCGCAACAGGTTGCCAGCCATGTGGCACAACATTTGTCCCGACACAAAGTCCCAACAGGTGGGGTCATATTCTGCGATGAGATTCCTCGAAACGCCATGAAGAAGGTGGTTAGGAGGAAATTAAAAGATTTGGCTGCACGAGAGGGTTCGAAAGAGTGGCTTCGTTTGGAGAATTGATGCTCTGCACATCAATGTTTCTTGTATGTATCTCAAAAATGGATTGATCTCGTCCCATGATCGCAATATACAATGCTGTTGAACAGCACGCTCGTCTTCGCCAGACTCTGCTCGCATCGCATCAGAGCGAATAATCCAAGGCTCTGCTGGCGTGCTGTCAAGACAGATAAAGACGCATGCAAAAGCCTTCTTGACTAGGTCTCTGCACTTCTTGCCTACAAGGCCAACATTTGGAAGTTCAGCGTCAACTTCAGATGCAAATGATACGATGCTTCCCACTTGAACTGTGCGTTTCTCGATCGCGTGAGCTTGGACTCTGCGGCCGGTAATTCGTATGCTCAGCAGCCGAGCATTGCGCGAGCAGGGGATCATCCCCAAAGCCTTACCACATAAGATATAGTCGATACGTGTAATGTGCTAGGCTACTGGCATATAGATTCTGTGTAATAATCAGTAGCGAATGCTGGTAGCATGGAACTTCATTGTTTGCACATAATACTGACAATCAGCCTGGGCACATCGTGTCACAAAAAGCTCGATTGTAGCAACGTTGTCTCGCGAGGTTACAGCGGAATGGGGTGCTGAACAGGCTATTTGTTTTACTACAAGTTCAAATTGAGGGGTAGAGAAATGCATTGCGGTCCATGTTCGTACATATGGTAGAATTTGGCTTCGTGTCTTCCTGAAGGTTCACTGATCTCGCATCAGCCCGGCCTTTAGCTGTTGTAATGCTAATGTCTCCCACTTCTTGGACAGGGCACCCATATGATAGTTCTCGGCGAGGGCATTGTATTACACATGCGACATGCTCCAGTCGGAGCACAGCGACTTCTTTTCCCTTGGTGTCCTGCCCTGCTAGCTGCACGGTGCACGGAGATAATGTGCTCTGTAAGATCCGCTTGATGTATGATTAATGATGACTAACCCCACGAAACTTTGATATCAAATCAGTTCTGTGGATGCCAGCAGGTTCCGCGGCTGTGAACTTTCATTGGACCTCGTAGATGATATCTTTGAGTAACACACGAGACCAGTCAGGCGTTGCCCACGAGACCATTCTGTTGTGTTCCACGAATTACTGGTATTGCCATCCCCGATCGCCAGAACATAGTTGCTAGGCTGCCACTCCCGAACCATTCTCAATTAAGGAACCCAAGTCGCTTGCCTGACTGAACTCGACCATACTCTAGGATATGTTAGCCATTTTTATCGACTCATCGAGTAGTCACATACAGCTAACATTCCAATGCAGACGACCGAACCATCGATATGGCTTTTCCAAATCAACTACTATCCCGCCCGACTTGGCAAAATATAGGTCTCGGCACTGCTTCTCTTCTGTTGGGACTCGGGATCTGGCCGTTTATCGCACCAATATCTGTTGCAGCCTCGCTTGGAATCGTAGGATTAACAACGGAGGAGGGCAAAGCCGCGACAATCAAGGGCATGCAACTTTTTGGCATCCGCGATGTAGCTGCAGCAGCAAGTCTGTTCTGGTTCCATCGTGACAAGAATCAGAGAGCTATGGGTGTCATCTTGACTGCTTGGACATTCGTTACTGCCGTCGACGTATGGATCGCAGCGCAGGGGCCGAACGGGTTTGACAATGGGGTTTTGGGTCTATGTGGGGCAACGGCTGCGATGGCATTCGTAGGGCTGGGACTCTTCCAATGCTGAGACCAAAGTGCATTGAAGAGCTAAGAGGTCAGGCCACACCTGGTTGTCGTCATGACAATCGCTTCACGCTGCTTGTAAGCGCCTTCTGTTTGACCATTTCTAATTACAATCTGATTACATGTAATATTAGACTCGACGGAGATCTGTAGGGGTTCCTTGAATGATAATACCGCTCATAAGGCGAAGAATGAATGGACAACACACAGATTGAGAGCCTGCGGATATGCTGTTGGCTATCGTCCAGCTTGTTACGCGCTGAGTGTCCGTCGGCAGCCTTACTCCTTCACACTTACAGGAGTTCCTTGTGGAAGAATCAACCCTGAATGCCAATGTCGTGTAAGTCAAAGAGTTGTATTGAGTCAAGCGCGACACTCCTCCTACTCTAGGGCGGATCAAGTAGACCATAACATTGGGCTATCCTCACGGAACAGCCGTTCGTTCTGGAACACGCCTCTGGGCAAGGGTATCCTATGAACTAATCTCCAGGCCACGAAGCTTGAGCTGTTGCTCAACTACATCACTCACTTGTATCTCCATCTCCTTCCAGGTAGAAAATCCAAGTTGAGCTTCTGCACGAGAAGTGTCAACAATCAGCCTGTCTCCTGACTTGGCCTTTGCCTTGAATCCTGCTGTCGGATATTTCTTGTTCGCGAAATCTAGCACTTCCTCCCAGCTTCTGTCCTTTCCGGACAAAAGGAAAGAAGACAAAGGCGCCTCAGGGAGTTCCAGCGCTCTGATATGAGCATCTGCCACGTCGTCGATGTGTACGCCCCGGTATGGGACAAATGAAGGCTCCTCGGAGAGCAATGAATTGAAAAGCATAGCGTTTGTTCCTGACAGCTCATCCGCGCTGCTCTGTAGCAAGTTATGCCCAAACACGTAGACTGGGTGAAGGGTGATGACAGAGAAATGAGGTTTCTTGACCTCGACAAAGTCCAGTGTGGCGAGGTAAGACGCAATCTTGCTAGCTCTGTACTGATCTCCTGGACTAAGTGACGGAACGATCGAACGATCAAAATGAAGCTTTTCTTTCGCAATGTCCTCTGCGAATATTTAGCGGCTTCCCAGAGGAGGACACAATCGGCATCACACACCTCTCACCACTAAATCTTTGACGTACCCTCCGAGAGGAACAAGAGACGCAACCGACGCGGTGACGATGACCTTCTTGATCGAAGGAACCTGCAAGGCCGACTCCAGCAACGCAGTCGTGCCATTGACGGCCGGAGTCATGAGGTCTTCGTTTCCCTTTGGCAGAGGTGAGGCTACATGAATAACGTAGTCGGCCCCCTCCAGTGCTGCGTCAAAGGCTCCTGCCTTTGTGTACTCAGGAACCACCTCGAAGTCCAAACGGTCAGAGTATGTGATGAAAGCTCGACGCAGCGAGTCGACTTGCGCTTCACGCCGAACGCTCAGCTTGACATGGTGGCCAGCACGTAATGCGGAAGCGGCAACCTGGGCACCGATGAATCCCGTTGCTCCGGTAATGAATACGCACGACATAGGCATGTTCGCGATCTTCCTGGACAGATGTTCGCAGCACTGTTCTGTGTCGATTTCCGTCAGAGATGTGTGCACAAGCTGATCAAGGCTAGGTGGGAGCCGGCGGTTGGACACAGAAGATACACAATTGTGTGGCTATGTGAAATGAGGAAGACATCCGCACTCACGTACAATCGTCAATACTGCATTAGGTATTGGCTACGCAAACATAGCAGGACGGTTACCAATCCATATCCACTTTTCACTAATCACTGCGTCAGAGGCGAACTTACGTTCCCTCATTCTAGGAATATGCCCAGGCCGTGCGATGCACGACCAGATTTTTCCCTGTCTCGAAGTCAGCCCATCATTGGAAAAGATTTTTCTTCCATGAACGATGCAAGACGTCAGTCCCCGAGCTGATACCATCAATCGACCCAGGATTATTGCGACTAGCCCTGCGTCCTATCGTGCTTACAAATAGAATGACATCGATGAGCAGAGCTCCGGCTCGTGCGTAGTCAGCCTGTCTAACTAAGTTAAGAGTAATGTCACCCTTTCTTGGTCTAAGATCCGGAGGCTCTTCGAATTGCGGCTGCCACTCTTGATTCTACCTTACCAATCAAAAGAGCATGGACTGTTTACCAACCGTCGTCTGAGGATGAAGATCCTTGAGGGTTTCCCAAGAATACGCGGATCGCTAATCACTTGCTGTGAAGAAATTTGTTGAGCGTCATCCTCATGTAGCACATATAGGATCGAAAGGATCGTCCACCCAACACCACACTTCGTCCAGAACTTGTACTTGCTCCCTCTTGTTTAGCAAACGGATATCCGGTTTCACAATGTCGCCAAAGATGCAGAAAGCAGTGCTGGTCACCGAACTTCGCAAGCCGGTGCGCCTTGGTGAACGAGAGGTTCCTTCACCGAAAGCCGGCGAGCTCCTCGTCAAGGTGTCTTCGGCACAAGGTTCGTAACAAATGGAACTTGTCAGGTGGCCATAACAAATTTCTGATCGTCTGTTACAGTCTTGCCACATGATGCCTACGGTCGCGACTATGGCCTTTTCATTGGCGAGAAGCTGCCCTTTGTATTGGGCAGCAGTCTCGCCGGCATAGTAGAGCAACTCGGGCCAGAGCCAGCAGGGTCTTTCAAAGTGGGCGACAGAGTCTTTGGGATAAGTAATGTTGAATGCGCCACGGCAGACCAAGCCGGGCTACAACAATACGCAATTCTGCAAACCGACTCGATTGCACATGTCCCTGAGAGTCTTACTGTTGATGAAGCCACGACTTTGCCAGTAAACATTGCAACGATTGCAATCACGCTCTTCACTAAGATGGGATTTGAGTTTCCAGCTCCATGGGAAGACAAGCCATTCGAATTCGCTGCGGACCCGATTGTGCTGCTCGGCGGTGGAACAAATGCTGCCAGGCTCTTCATACGCCTCGCGTCCAAAGTCTTGGGCATGAAAACCCTCATCGCGGTTGCAAGTCTGTCGAATAAGTCCGATCTGGAGGAGGCAGGAGCTTCACACGTGGTAGATCGCCACTTACCAGAAAAAGACATAATTACCCAAGTTCACAATGCAGCAGGTGGAGCAGAAAGAGTAACCAGAGTCTTTGACTGCGCTAGTTGGGACCACAGCCTTGCTGCAGCTTTGCTTGCAGCGAATAAGTCCACCCGACTTGCCACTCTGCATCCCGTGGAAGAGACGAAAGTGCGTGAAGTCAGGCCCCTGGCGCACGCAAATTTAGTGCAGATGACCAACGCAAACCTGGGACACCACGCGAGGCCTTTCTGGGAGACTCTACCGCGCTGGATCGACGCAGGGCTCGTACGGCCAACGTCCTTCTGGACAGTGGACGGCCTAGAAAATGTTGATGCGATCAACACCCAGCTTGACGAATATGCGGCTGGCAAGGGACGGCTGCAACTCATCGTGCACCCATAACCGGTACCGCACGCGACCGCACGGACTGGAAGGTTGATAATCGCGGGTAGCAGGACTGTGGTAGTCGGGGTTGATTCGAGGTGGCGAGGAAAAAGGGAGAGCGTGTAAGCCTTGCCGGAGAGCTTGCAACGGCTTGACCGTGGGATGATGTGAGCAATGGTGGCTTTAGTCCGTGATGTTGTATGCTGAGAGGATGTAAATTGAGTGCCTGCAGCAACAAAATGCTTTTTTGTGTGGCCTGAAGGGCAGCCAGTGCGATGAGGCTGGAATTTTACTCGTCGTGTGTCGGTGTATCATGCCAACCATGCAAGACGGCATGGAGGAGTCCATAAGGATACGCCTCGTGGTATTCCGAATGTACCCGGCATCAAAAGGTCATCTCGGATAGGTTCTTGATGCTAGGAGAGTATTTCGGAACTAAGCTTATTTCAGAAACGGGAAGCGTTCTGTTCTGAACAGGGCTTCTCAATACGTCGCTTGTTATGTAGTGGATTGTGAATCTTTGGCAAAGCATGTGACATTGTGATCGGGGCCAATCGAACGACAACGAGACTCCCAGCCACAAGGTGCCAACGGGCTGTCCTCCTACGTCTCACCGGGCAGGGGCCGATTGTACTAAGCGCTAAATCATCTCAAAGCGTGATAAAGACCTTTACGATCGACATTTCGAGCTGCGGCTAGCATGTGCTTCAGTGTTATCCAATTTCATTCTTCTCCTAGGCTGTCATTCATCGCGAAAGCCGGGACAGCCGACGGCAGATGCGAGGCCGTAAGTCCGGTTCCTTTTTGGAACAGGGGTTTGATAAAGAGGAGACGACGTGAATCTCAGCCCCACCCATGTCCGAGTGCTCGTGCCAAAGAGTGTGATCAGTGATGCTGTGGAGTGCCTCCCCACCGCTGACGTAACATGGAAGGAAAAAGAGAATTGTGACATCGCTTGGGCCTGCAGAAAATCATCTGGTGCACTAGCATCGAACGGCAGATCACTGCATCATCTCTCGAATCGTGGTCTCGAGCGGCAACGGCGTTCTGCCACTCTCCTCCAAGAACCCGTCCAGTGTCGGATCATCGACAGTACACTCTCCCTTCTCAAACGCCTCATACGCGCTGCTCCACCACTCGACATTCGCTCGTTCGACGCCTCTGTCAATATAGTAGTCCTCGAATTCTTTCTGGCTGACGAACTTTAGCAAAAGTTCCTTTCCTTGCACTTTGCTGACGATGTCTGCAATCCCCTGCAGTGTGCATTTTTGTCTCTGGCACATGTAAAGTGTCTTTCCGCTGTATTTCTCGCTCGGGGCTGCGACGAGCTTCGCTGTTCCAAAAGCCATGTCGGCGATGCTGGTCCAATTAAGAGCACCGTCGCCCGCGACAACGATTTCCCTTCTAGTCTCGTTCTTCAACCCAGAATAGTACCCGAAGGCCATCGGCCAGGCCTCGTTGTACAGACCTTCCCTTATGATGGTGGCTCTGAGTTTGCCTTGCTTCTCAAGGACATGTAGGTAATCCTCTGTTCGTTCGTGGGCACGCATGACGCCAACTTTGCTTGGGGTGGCGAAGGCGAGCGACGTGTAGTAGATGTGCTCAACACCGCTAGCGACCGCAGCATCGATGGCAGCCCGGTGGTGCCTTTCGCGGCCTTGCCAAAGCGGGGCGTCATTGTAGTCCATTTCGATGTACGGCGAAGAGACGAGGAGGAGCCTCTCGCAGCCTGAGAAGCCCTGCGTGAGCGAACTGTAGTTCTCAAAGTCGGCATGGCGCACATCAATTCCCTTGGAGCGGAGGGCATCAAAACGCTCGGCCTTTGAGTCTGAGGATGTCTGGTCAAAGTCAGTACAGTGCCCAGCGCGACTATGCAATCAGACGTACGCAAACAACTAGGTTCTCGGGATCGATCAGCTTGTTCTCGAGGATGGCATTGAGCACACCGCCACCAAGCTTGCCGGTCGCACTGGTAATAGCAATCTTCATCTTGTAGCTCACGATATACTGGTTTGTGAGACAGCCTAGCGGCTACTCATGTCTTATGTATGCAACAACGGGCGAACATCGCTGACGTAGTTGCAAATGTCTGTGAAATTTGCTCTAGTCACGTCCCACGTCTAGAGCAAAGATTTATCATCAGCTTTCTAATCCAGCGGTTTCGTAGGTGAAGACGTTGCCTCAATATGTCCGACGAGTTACTCGTTCATAGCGCGGACGCCGCCGTATCGCTATCGCTCCTAGCGCGACATGAGTAGCTGCAGTGACCCGTCGCGCTGTCGACCGCTGGGTGCAGTGCTGTATCTCGAAAGCCGTAGAGGCGGTATCTCATCTAGAGAACGCGGTGCGTGGACAGCGCAGCGGACGCTCCCTCCCAGGGGCAGGTCATTGTTCTTCACTGTGTCTGTGCGTCGGATCGGCTTCAACTTCCGCCATCGCCTGAGTATGCGGGTCTGAGAAGGCGATGGAGATAGAGCGGACGGCGATGTCAATGACGCACCGTTATGGCATGGCGAAGCAAAGCCAACTCGTACTCGTACTCGGAACCCCTGCCCAGATGCTGCCTCAGGCGCCACACGCCAAGGCTCGCTCTCTGTGGAGCAATGCGACGGAAGTGCACCACCACCACCACCACCACCACCACCACCACCACCTTCCGGAGCGAGTCACGGGTCTGAGCAGGAGATGGCGCGAACCCGCCTAGGCTCACGTAGCCGAACGCCTTACGCCGTCAGTGAGGAGCTCGCACTGTTGGTACGCGCAATGCGACCAGTGCTCGACAAGCTGCATGCCAAAGCCCCAATCACAACTGGTGTTTCCGATGTACAGGCGTCTGTGGCGCAAGCAGAGCTGCGGGAGAGGCACGCAAGAGCTTCAGCTGAGGCTGAGCGCGACATATCCAATATGCACCAGACAGATCCAACATTTCTTGGCTCTATGATATGCTTCGGCATGTCACTTCGTTTTTGGTTCCTTAACGCTGAGCAGACATGTCTACAACAGCTCAGGACGCAGAAAGCGTGAAAAAGATCAAGGGCGAGCTCGAAAAGGACAACAGGCACGCAGAACGCGATCGGCATCTTTCTCCGGAATCTGCTAATTGTGCATAGAGATGTGGCCGATCTGTGGAGCGATGCTCTGCGAGCATACAAAGGCATCGTTGGCACAGATCTACAGCCCAAGTTCGCAAATGTCAACGAGATCATTGCGTTCGGCACAAAAGAGATGAACTCGTTCCACAAATTCAGGCACAATCAGAAGAAAGTCGACAAACTTCGAAGCCTCTTCATGGCGAATATCGGCTACATCGAGACCGGAGCTCAACAACTGGTTGCCGCGGCCACTCCTGCTTTCCCGCCGGCAGCCGCGATAGGGACAGCTCTAACTTATATGCTCAGTGCTTGCAAGCAAGTGTCTGCAGATTATGATGTAGGTCGAATAGCTCAGGCTAATCGTTCCGCCATGCAGCTGGCTGGTAGAAAAGCCTTTCTTTGCAGTCGACAGAAAGACGGGGAGCTTCGCATGCTGATCTTGAGACCTGTAGGTCGTCAATGCATTCTTCGAGGACATGAATGCATTCTTGCAGAGAATCACAATTCTGGAATCGCGACTGCCGGCGTATCCTGCATACCGCAACTGCCTGATGGATGTTTTCACAAGCATTCTGAAGATGTGCGGTTTCGCGACAAAGTACTTTCATTTGTTACTCATAGACGCTGATGATACAGGCGAACTGACTTCTTCCCAACAGATACATCGAGCTTGGAAGATTAAAGAAGTGGGTAATTAACATGATCAAAGGAGAAGACAGTGACCTGGGAGGCGCGCGAAAGGCAATGGACACAAGTCTCAATCGCTTACAGGCAGCGACAGAGTACGCTATTCTCGGCAATACGGAAGAGAATAATCGCATGACAGTCGAGCTGCAGCAGAACCAGGATTTGCAGACCGAGATGATCGAGAATCAAACGAAAATGCTCGAGAGCGTGCTTGAACACCAGGAAGATGTCAAAAATGATTTGAAGAATATTCAGAAGCTCCTCACCATGTTCGATCAGCGAAACCGCGATGTTGGGCTGCCGAGAGCATCTAAAGCGGCGACCAAACCAGCAACCTCGAACCGAGTCCGTACCTTCTTCGAAGATACAGTTGATCCGGCAGTCCTGTACCAAGGTATTAAGGAACGACTTCTGCCAGATACCTGTCAGTGGCTATTCGAGGAGAAGGCATGGACCTCGTTCATCGCACCATCAACCGCTCCCCGGGAGGGAATGTCGATTCTTGCGATTGAGGGTCCGGCAGGTCATGGCAAGAGCCACATAGCAGTTTCGGTCTTCGATCATCTGACCAAGCATGCTTCTGCGGACACATGTGTGGCAAGCTTCTTCTTTCGCGAGCAGAATTCTGTCGATTTGACCACGTTCTGCAATGCTGTTAATTGGATAGCGATTCAGGTTGCGGAGCAGAACCCCGTTCTATGCGAAATGCTCAATGCTGAGATCCGGCGTGAGGACCTTGATATTGACATTGAAAAATGGCAGGATGTCTGGAAACACCTGGTGGCTCCTCTCTTCCCGGCTGGCTCGTCTGCGAAGCTATACATCATATGGGATGGCCTGGATGAGCTTATATTTCGCGAAAAGAAAGAGCTTCTGGAATTCTTCGAAGCAGCGAAAACTATGGCCAACAGCAACATTTCACTAATATGCACCACTCGTCCTGATAAAGAAATAGACGAACGTCTGCAGGCTGCGAGTGCAGATTATTTGCACGTCTCTTCGCAGAAACAAGTGGCGGACTTACAACTACTCATTTGGCAACACCTGAACGACGACGACCGCCTTAAACGTTTCTCCAAGTTTGCGAAGCAGAGCATCGTCAGTGCTCTTGTGGAGAGGACAGACGGTAAACACCCATACGACTTCTTGTTCTGTGAACACATCCTCAGACACTTCAACGCTGTTGGACGAGAGCCATTAGTGCTTAAGCAGCTGAACTCGCTGCCTGAAAATTGGCCTGCGCTCTATAAACAGATCCTCGATGACATGTTTCATCACACTTCTGCGACCGATCTGCCGGCTCTCAGGCTCTTATTCAAATGGCTCGCTTTCTCGGACCGAGCACTGACACTCCAAGAATGTCTTGGGCTGTTAAAGATGCACGGACTAGATGCATTCGATCTGGAGAGAGAGCTTCAAGGCAATTCGCTGTCGCGTTTCCTACGGCTTGCTCCAGCTGAAGAGCGCAGTGCCGCCGGCATTTATGTGGAGGAGCCGACACTGGAAGTGCTCAATTCAGATCAGACAGCCGATGAGTCCAGTGTCAGCGACGGTGATCACCCTCTGCGCTTTCACGATCGGTCCACCCGCAGCTTTTTCGAAACAGCCCCACGAGATGAACTTGGTTTACGCACCTATGCGGAACAGGCGCACCGGGAGATATTCGTGCTGTGTTCACAGATACTTTGTGGCATGCATCCGAATGTCGACAAGGGACTGAAGAAATACGCAGCATCTGAGTGGACTTATCATCTTAGTTGGGCGATGACCCAGAGTCATTTCCCCGAAGCAGAATTGCTTACAGTACTAGAGTCGATGGTCGCAATCATGACCAATCATAACAATGTTGCGGCTGTCTTTGAAGAGTTGGATGTCGACTATGACGAGCAACTTTGGGCAGTCCCGGACGACTATTTCACGGGCACCTTGAAATACTACAGCGACCTCGGGATGAAACACGAATCAAAGTTATCCGCGGGTGCCCTGACCTTCTACCAGAATGTGTTCGCAGATACAAGCACAGCCTTCGTTCCACTGGCCAAGGCACACATCTCCAATTGGCTTCGCGCAGAGACAGACTCGACCCTCAAGCGGTCATACACATACGCGAGGCAGTGTATTGCGCAGGTAAGTGGTGATGATCCTCACCCAGTGATATCTCTTCTTGCGCATGGAAATCGAGCGTACTGACAGAGATTTTCCAGACCAAACTCAAAAATCTATTAGTCGAGAAGGATGCCGATAGTGAAGCCACAGACGACGACGACGATGAGGAAGATCGAGAATATGATGAGACCGAGATCATCAACATTTTCAACGCATTCGAAGAACCACCGAAGGATGGCTATGCTTACTTGGCACTTGCTACATTCCTGGTGAACAACCGGTGCTTTGCTGAGAGCGAAGCTCGAGGCTATGCTCTCCAAGCGATTGAGCTTCTTCAAAATGATCCGAGACGCCTCGAAGCCCAACTGGTTCTGGCGAATGCTGACATTATACTAGACGAGCTCGATGAAGCTCTGAACGCTGTTGACATCGTCATCAAGGAGCCTGATATCCCTCGAAGCCTACTGCGTCGTGCTTACACTACGCTGGCAAATATTCAAAAGGAGCAGGGCAAACTCGAAGAAGTTGCGAAATCCTACGAACTGGCGAGACAGGCTGATCCGCAAGAACCCATGTCTGGAGAGGACCTATATGATGAGTTCTACCTCTACTTGGAACAGCAGGCCGACGCGACTTTGATCGACAGAGTTGGAAGCTGGAAGACTACTGAAAAGTTGACCATCATGACCTGGGTAAGTGTAGTGAATTGGAGATTGTAGGATATACGCTAATCGTTTATCTTTTGCGAATTGCAGAGGTACGATGGCAGCGGACATACCGAGTTCTTCCTGGCCGCAGGGAGAAGCGGTAAAATGGATGCAGCGATAAAGATATACGAAGAAGTCATCGACCTCCTCAATACCGTTGAAGCTGCAGCCCCTATTCGATGGGAACTTGCGCGAGGTAAATGGTTCATCAACGGCGACGCCGAGGGTGCCAAAGCCCTCTTGAATGAGAATCTGGACACGATGTCGGATGGCTACCAACTGAAATTCACTGAAGAAGACCCTTCCACCACTCTCGGTGAAGCAATCCTGCTTATGGCCGATATCATCTGGGAGCAATACCGCACAAGCTCCGATCGTACAGTGAAAGCACAACTTTTCAACGAAATCAAAAGCCTCACAAGCAGACCTTTGGCGACATCGGTCGCAGTGTCAAAATCTGACCTGAACCATCACACTGTTATTGTGTCCAAGATGGCTCGGAAAATGGCTACAGCGGAGGAATTCCAGACAACATTGCAAAGTGCTTTTGATGCTTGTTACGAGGCACTAGTGGATGACATTGGCTGGAATGACTGGCTTAATCTGATAAACATGGCGAAAATTGTCTCGCAACTTGATAGTCTAGAACGAGAGGCTCAGATTCTGGTCTCTGCTCAGTTTTCGGAACTGGATCCTCCTGCCGAATGGAAGGAGAAGGATGAGAAAAAACCCGCCTCTGATGAAGCAGGGAATGACAATGCAAATGTAGATGCAGAGGGCGGCGCTGATGAGGACGATAGTACAGCAGGATCTGTTGCCGACGACGATGACGACGACACCAACGCCGACGACACTGCCAGCAATGCCGCAAGTGACGCAAGCTCGATCCCACCTGATGACGCAGGAGACTTGAAGAGCGGCTGGGTCGAATGTGACGGCGACTGTAACCCGCACGTGACATGGAAGTACTGGAAAGAAAGTCCGATGTACGTCTGTATGGTCTGCAGAGTTACCACCTTGTGCGGAGACTGTTTCGAGAAACGACAGAAGTACAACGAGGACCCGTCAACGTGTCCTGTGAAGGGATCGTATTTCTGCGGGCGCGATCATGCGTATGTTGAGGGGCCTGTTGATGGTTGGCATGGGATTACAAATGGTGTTATGAATATCGATGGGGAAGAACCTATTGAGTTTAGGGTGTGGTTGGAGGAGCTGAGGAATGATAAGTGGGTGAAGGCCTGGGAGAGATTCTGGTTGGAGGAGTAGGACTTTGAACCACGGGTCAGCTATTACATGTACAGGCAGAGGTAGCTGTTATCGCAAGCTCCAAGTATGGTTGGTGTCTCACAGCTCATGGTTGTGTACACAGTACACGTGCAAATATGCCAGCTGATAGACACAAACGCTTACCAAGGAGTGATTATCGCCTATCACTCGTTCGCAGCGAAAAGGTTGAAGATCATCGATCTGGACGGGCTAGCAGTCCGTCTCCGCATGTACTGGGTTAACATTCGCGCTTCGCATTATACATTATAATGTAGCAAGAAAGCCAAAAGTTGACGGCAGACTCCCAGCTGATCTTTGTTCCTGACGATCTTTCTTGTCGCAGTCTGTCCGGGGAAGACGGGTGCGAAGCTAGGGAGATCGACACTGTCTGTAGTTTTCGAGGCGGTGTGCAAGCGCTACTGTGAGGACGCGTACCTCCGGGTCAGCAGTCAGCTGGGCTCCAACTCACAGAGGAAGGGCCATGTTTGTGTGCAGTGTTTGAGAGAGAAGATGGGTTGAGAGAGTTGTTGGTGGACACCCGACGTCTCTCTGTGCTCGGTCCCGCTGGCTGACTTTTTGTACAACGGCGGGAAACCAAAGTCTATATGCTTGCGTCCCGCCTGACCTCGAGACCTGAGGAGTATCAGATTGCAGACATTGCCGGAAAGGATGGGTAAAGTCACGATGCAGTCGCGGCGCAACTTCAGAACCCAGCTTCACGTTCTCTTCCCCGGATTATTGCAGCTATGGGTCAGCCTATACAGCAGTCTAGTTGCATTTGAGTCGCAATCACATGCCCTACTTGAGCTTTGCCGTGGTTTCACATGCAAAGTGGCGCTCGAGAACAACGGTACTCTCCAGTCCATCTACGGAGGTACAGAGGTCTGTCTGTTATCCGGACGAGAAGGGCATAGGCCTGATCGCAGCAGGATGCAAGGCGCACAATTCATCACAAGACGCTTCCTCCCGGCGTATCGGGCGCATATTGTGGCTTTCGTCGATAAGATGTACCAGGCTCGGTAGAGATCCATCTCGGAATATGCACGACTAAGGCAAGGCCTGAAGACTTGCTTCGATGTTTCGTGTCGCGAGGCGAACCTGATCTTGAGTCGCTGGCCGAGTAGTACACAATTGCACTGTGGCCATGATTATCCGCGACCTGGCCAGCTGAATACAAGGTGCACATATCGCGGGATAGCCTTAGCACGTCGGCTCGGTCCAAGTTCACAGAGGCTGAGGGAACGGCGATTCAGACCAACCAGGAAGGTCGCGTCAAATAGGCTCGTCGTCGTGTCACAACTGCGGAGTGCATACGCCCAGCGTGCACCGACTGTGAGCAACGTTTCGCGGGCGTCCTCGTGATTGATGGACGTCTGGGACGGCGGTGCGCAGTGCCGGCCGCAATCTGCCCTCGGAATCGGTAGTCGCTTGCGAGATGAGGTGATCGCTGGTGCATCGGCAGTCTCATCGTCGCTGGCGACGCCGGACATTCCGACGCCGAGGAGGCTGTTGGGGTGAGGCCTGATGTCCGCCTCAGGAAAGGCCATCAGCCGTTGCAAAGGGAAAACATCGCTGAGGAGAAAATTGCAGCAGTCTGGTGAAGTTTTCAACGACAATTCATTGCTTCCCATTGGCCGGGTGAGCTCGCAGACAGGCTTGTAGCATGCAGCAGACGGCGCGTCGGATCGCCGCAGTGGTCGCTAGCTTGCTCAATATTGCAGGCCGCTAGAAGCTGGCTAGAAAGTGCTGCTCCGAGAAGACACCGTTTCCACAGCTGGCCAGGCTCTTTCATGTGCCAGGCGTGCCAGCACATCCCTCCCCAATTCGTCTCTCGCGCTGTGCCATGGAAAGCATCGCGGTCTTGGGGGCTGCGCGGAGCCTGTCCTCCGCGGTAGCCTCACGCACCCATGGCCTCTGATCACGTTCACATGCTCTTGCTGGGCCCGCTCCACACGCCTTCCCGCCACGCAAGCCTGGTCGATGCTCTGGCGTACCTGCAGAAACCGCCTGCTGAGCTGTGTTGCTTTTGCTTTCCGTCCCTCGAGCCTACCGTCGCTGCGGTGTACGTAGTGTGCGTGGGCTACCGATCTCACTATCAGCGCATTGATCGACATCCTCCTCGATAGCTTTTCTCGTCTCACTCGTTCCTGCTGCTCTCCAGCGGAGCGTCCACTATTAGGAAAGCATTGCCTTAGCGACAGTGCTCTGCTAGGACCCATAAGGAAGCGCCCGTGATTGCGCCGACGACGACCTCATCGCACGGTCATATATCGCGTCGCGTTTGCTGCGAACAAAGCACCGCCATGCGGTAGAGGAGCACACTACCTTGCAGTACATGAGGCACTTGGCCTGCAATGTCCAAGTCACCAACAGTAGCGACCATTCCGAAAGACAAGAGAGCGTCCACGAACGAAAGCCTCGATAACATGGCATCTACAACGCTCGTGCCAGGCGCAGCTCCATTTCTACTCAAAGCGGAGGACGTCGAGACCTTGGCTCATTCCGACGGCTTCAACATTCTCCGCAATCATCTGGCCGAACATTACGATTATGGGTATGCCAATCAATCCCATCGCAATCGGCGCTTCACGTTTGGTCCTAACGTTTCTACAGATTCTGTGGCAGCCATTCCGCTGCGACCCCGGAAATTCTTGAGCGTTGGCTGGTAATACGCGACATCCTTCACGCATTGCTTGTTCCGGTCGTCGAACTATTTGACAGAGCGTGCGGCGTCGCCTCTGCTGCAACACACGCAACGAAGCTCGAAGACCTGGAGTACGCCTTCACTGGTCAATCGCGAAGCGCTTTCGTCTGGATCCAGTGCTTCCTCAGCGCAGAGAAGGAACGTGATTGGTGCTACACACGTGGCTGCCCCGCGTGCGTTGTGGAACACTCTCTGGACTCCGAATTCACTATCAGGTTGCTCTACGCCGCTTGCCTGCTGAG
Organism: Cercospora nicotianae; assembly: GCA_029490675.1. Taxonomy (NCBI): domain Eukaryota; kingdom Fungi; phylum Ascomycota; class Dothideomycetes; order Mycosphaerellales; family Mycosphaerellaceae; genus Cercospora; species Cercospora nicotianae. The sequence continues at coordinate 2,115,005 of JANQAT010000007.1, read as the reverse complement.
CGATGTGCATTATCCGTTCACAATCGAAGGCCCCACATTGCCATCATTTATGTTCTTTCTGGAGTCCGTACAAAGAGCTGTCGAGGAAGACTCATTATTCGGCGAAGGATTCCTCGAGAGAATGCAGCCCAAAGCTAATGTCACGAGAGACGGGATAGAAGAACTCATTCACCAATGCCTGGAGTTGGACGTTGTACTATCACAACCGTCATCGCCAGATGGCACTACTCCCGCATCTTCTGCCCCAGCAAGCCCTGTTGTTGGACCTTGCGGAACTCCTGGAATCAAGATCAAGCGTAGCCGAATGGCTCGAAAACAGATGAGTCTACAACTGGAGGAAGCGGAATGGGTGGAGTGCATGATGAAGCAAGTCTGGGACACGTTGCAACCAGTCGTCGACGCTGGCAGTCTGGATGCTGTGGCCGTACTCAAACCCGGGCCTACAGTAACCGTGAACGAGGTGCCAGCAGAATGAACAAGGATACATCCAGGATGTCAGAATCACAAGACCCTCCCGAGCACTTCTCTCAGCCTCTACAAACCGAGTACAGCATATTCGGATGCAAGGAGGCCACTTCACGCTTCCCAAGACGAGGGAGCCAAGCCCAAAACAGCCTTGATCACGCGGACACGTGGATACGAGAATGACATGCAGCTCTGAATCACAGCCACAGCAGCATGAGTCTGGAACGAGGGCAAAGTGGCGTTGGACGCGAGTTTCGTCCAGATAATACGTGTCGATGTGGGGCCGCGGGTAAGCGTGCATTGCCACAGTTGACTGCGGAAAGGGAATGCGTTCGAAAGGACGAACAAAGCCAAGGAGGCGCGAGAGGTTGGGGGCTCGAATCGGAGTAGGAACCCCGAAAGAAGACCGCAAAGGTCATGTAGCTCGGAGATCAATCTTAATGCATAGTCGTTGCAATACCCAAAAGCCGTTGTGAACCGTTGCACAGATCATCAATTTATAATGCATGTGATTGGTTGTCGTCGCCGGAGCTAAGCCCGCCTGTCTTCACTACGTCAAACTGAAGCTCGACTTCCAACTTTTGGTGAAGTTCATCTGGTGTCAACACCGCGCAAATATGCCTTCCGATAACGACGCACGAGACCGCTCAGCGTCGCCCGCACGAACATCAAAGCCAAAGAAAAAGACAGGCGGCTTTAAGTGGAAGGAAAAGAAGACTCGCGACGAGGATGCAGCACCTCGCGACAGTGGACGCCTAGAGCGCGGATACAGAGACCGGTCCCCGCGGCGCGACAACTACAGAGATGATCGAAGGGATGGAGATCGCAATGGCGATAGTTACCGACGGAGAGACGAGTCTCGCGAGCGGAGAGACGATCGTTTCCGAGACCGCTCGCCGAGAAGACGAGATGGCGGGGACAACTACAGACCTGGCCAGGATCGCGATGATGATCGCAAGAGAGATGGAGGAGATGCGCCTCGCAGCAAACCTGACAACAAGGACAAATCAGAGAAGAAGGAAAAGAAAGAGAAGAAACCCAAGGCAGCACCTGTTTCCAACGAGCCCATGATTATCGTCACGGTGAATGACAGGCTGGGAACCAAGGCGCAGATTCCTTGTCTGGCGAGTGATAGTGTGAAGGCTTTCAAGGCTATGGTCGCGGCGCATATTGGAAGACAGCCGCATGAGATTATGTTGAAGAGGCAGGGAGAAAGGCCTTTTAAGGATGTTTTGACACTGGAGGATTATGGTGTGAGTAATGGGGTGCAGTTGGATTTGGAGCTTGATACTGGTGATTGAGGACATATGAACCACGATCGATATAGGAGCAGCTGGACGGCCTTGTGGCAGGCACTTCGAGAAGCTGGTTCGGCATGCGTGGACAGCAGGCGCTGCTCCGGATACGGTGACATAGGATATCATGAGGCATGCTCTTTCCTGCACGCGGATTCGGAACAGCCGCAAATATGAGCTCAGCCATAGGCCTACTGGACATAATCTCGCGACACAACTGTGGGAGCACCGGGCCCGAAGACATGGACGCTCGATCCGAGAAGGAAGGACGTCTGGAGATGAGGAGTGACCACATAGAACACTAGACATTCGGCTCTGGCTTCACAGAGGCGCACGAGCCACTCGCGTGCACCGAATTGCAGCAGCTTGTTCTGTCTGTCCCCATCAGGCCCTCAGGATATTCGGCGTTACCAAGCATGCGATAATGGACACCGTCTTGACTGTATAACATCTCAATTTTTCCCATCGCACGATGTACTTTAAGAACGGGAGCAGCTCAAAGTCCGAGAGATTGTTGTATTCAGAACTAAAGCTGATGTGTACGCAGGGAATAGGCTCTCCCGTTCAAAAGCATTTCACCTAGCAACAGAACCACGTAGCGAGGATCCGAATAACACCTCTGCGATTAGGGGTAGGTCAGTCGAATTCCTGTTCCACTGCAATGAAGACCTGCCGCTGCTGCCGAGAAGCAAGTCTCCCGCACACGCCGCTGGATGCACGACTTGGTGGCCTCGTTCCCAGTGATGCTATAGAGATATCGATGCAGCGCGATTGATTCCAGGCACAGCTGCGAGCAACGCTACTTCACCAGATTCCAGAATTTTTCACATACGTCTCAAAACACCTTGGCCTGTCAAATAGAGTCATTGGGGTTCGCATTGACGTGCCGCGCTCAGGTCGTGCCACGCGTGGGTCGTGCCAGTAGGTAGAGAACATTCAACGATGAACGGGCATGCGATTGATCGAGTCGCGTATAGCTGATGTTATGGCAGTTCTCCCAGCGCAAGTGAAGCGAGCCCATCTCGTGCATTCAAGCAGACGAGAAGAGGCCCTGCTCTGAGATGAAGCCTGGTGGGTTGTACTCCAACACTTTGATGATGAAGGCCTTGTCTGGGTGATGACTTCGCTGCAGATAGAGGCCTTGTCTCTGTGGTCTGTAAGTGGCGCTGCCGTCGCAAGATGTGAAGTGCAGGGGTCTGCGTGCCGTTTGTACTCGAGGTGCGGTGCCTTCCTCGCACGTAAACAAAATCCTCGCTGAGCTTCCCAAGTCTTTCTTCGCCGCTTCAACAACATCACCCGGTCACTCTAGCACCTGCACTCCACCCACATCTCCATTTCCATTCAATGGAAACATCTTATTAACACCACTCTGGCATGCCCTCGTCTGACCGCTCTGCTCGGCACGCATTGCTCTCCAGCCCTCTATGTGTCGGTCCTACCTCTGGCTCTCGAAAGCTGTCGACGCCATCATCCTTGCCGATTCTCAAGTTCATTGATACCACCGAGTCGCAGATCATCACCTCCTCCTTCTCCTTTCCAGGTGAGTTGACTGACACCACTTTCTCGTTCGTCCTTCGCGCTGACTTGACTTCACAGCTGTATTCCCACCGAACTTGCACCCTGTTCTCGCTCAGTCGGTTCCTGCTTGCCAACTTACCCCCTTCATCAACTCACCAGTCACTTTGCCTCTCCGGTCAGTACACTCTCCATCATACACTCTCCGTTGTCGGTTACTGACTTCTTCGATTCAAGTCCGGTCTGGCGGTGATTCCTCCAGTCTTCACGGCATCACCAGCCTTTCACAACCTCCGCGTTGCGCGTCGCGCGCATCAAAATTACTACAATTCCACACGACAGTTGCGCATGCGCTCGTCACACTACGCGTTTGCCCCAGCTTCGACCTGCAGCACCACGAATAGCACCGCACATTAGCGATCGTGCTCGGAACATCCTCCTACTGGCCTCCAGTCATCACGCCGTTTATGGCTCTGCTTGGCCGAAGGTGTCTTCCACCTGTATCGCGATAAATGAGTCCTAGTTGAGTGCAGCGTCGGGATTTGCGATTACGGTATCATCAGTCCTGACCACATCTCGCAACATCAATCCGCTCGAATGAACCTTCGACCTCAAACATATACGAAAGCGTCATGATGGAGGATGCACATGACTCTGCTTCGCGCCTCTCCTGGCTTCGGAACATGGACCTACAGCGGCGGACTGGCTTTTGGATTGGCGACCCCCTTTCAAGCTGAAATGTGCCGAAACGGTATTCACCGAGCAGGCATCAGAGGGCAACAGGCTTCAAACACCGACTGCGCAGGTGATGCGTCGCCGCCTTCCAGAAGCATTTGGGACCAGCCAAGGCGTAAGTTCTCCGAGACCTTGATTTTTAAAGCAAAATTCTGCCGTTGATGATATTGTGCTGACCGTCGAGATGTCCAGATGCGTCGACCACTTGAGGCCAAGCCATCATCGTCGACTCAACAACTCAAATCCGACATTCCTCCGCGGAGCCATAGCTCTCGCAAGCCCCAAGTGCGCAAGGTGGACCGCCAGAAAGAGCGGCGGCGGGAAAAGCGCGAGCAGGGAGACGAATGGCGAGGCCGTCGTGACTCGGTTGAGGATAGGATATATTCGAAGGCACAGAAAGATTTCATTGCGCAAAGCCATGTCGACTGGGCAAATCGCGCCGACACCAAGGGCGAGAGCATCCCACTGAGAGAGCTCACTCAAAGTTTCAACGAGCATTTCCGGGAGAGTCCAGTGCGGAGCCGGTCGAGCTTGGCTAGCTTGATTGGCCGCGATGGTGGTTTGTCCAGATTGAGAGACAGCCTGAAGTGAAAGGGCCGAAGTAGGAGCAGGCTGTTGCGATAGGTCCTGTCTGTGTGTGTGAAGGGTCATTACAGGGCAAGATGAGATTCGCAGAACAGTCAACCCACGAATTCACTTCACGTTTTTGCTTCACTTTGCATTCTCGTTTCACTTGCAGTTTCCTGCGGCAAGATGAGTTCAAGTCCCCAGACTGATTCGCTCGGCTTTTTTAGAATTACCGTTGGAGTGAATGGTTATCGCGCTCGTTCATGACTGCTGTTGAATGTCATGTCTGAAATAGTGAGCAATATCTGACCTGACGTTACTTCACCTGATACGCGCTAAACTTGATGGAGCTCGGCAAGACCCCTGTTTCCTTCCACATGAAGCTCACCTAACCAGCCACTCTCCGTCCAGATTCCAAACGTGACAACTAACGCACACATTCGAAAGAGGCAGACCTACACGATATCACCATGCGCCTCCTCGAGCTCCCTACGGCGCTGCTGGCGCTACTCGCTGCCCTCCCAGAAGCATCTGCCACTCACACCTCGAACTGGGCAGTGTTAGTGAGCACATCCCGCTTCTGGTTCAACTACCGCCATCTCGCGAATACGCTATCTCTATATCGCACTGTGAAACGCCTAGGGATACCCGATAGCCAGATTATCCTCATGTTACCCGACGACATGGCCTGCAATCCCCGCAACTCGTTTCCTGGCAGCGTCTTCAACGACAAGTCGCGACAACTAGACCTATACGACGACCAAGGTTCTCGCGACAACAAAGCAGGAATGGGAGGAATAGAGGTGGACTACAGAGGGAACGAGGTCACAGTGGAAAACTTCATTCGGCTGCTTACAGATCGGTGGCCCGCATCGCATCCTACGAGTAAACGGCTCATGACAGACGACCGCTCGAACATCCTCATCTATATGACTGGACACGGCGGGAACGAGTTTCTGAAGTTTCAAGACAGCGAGGAGATCAGCAGTTTTGATCTTGCGGACGCGTTTGAGCAGATGTGGGAGAAGAAGAGATACCATGAACTGCTGTTCATGATTGATACGTGTCAGGCGAACACGATGTACACGGCTTTCTACACGCCGAACATCATTGCGACAGGGAGCAGTGAGAAAGATCAAAGCAGCTACAGTCATCATGCGGATCAGGACGTGGGCGTGGCAGTAATTGACAGGTGGACATACTACAATCTGGAATTCTTGGAGACGCGGCTGAACAGCACAAGTGCGGACGTAAGGCTTGGAGAGCTGTTCGACTATTACACCTTTGATCGAGTGCACAGCGACGCGGGTGTGAGATATGACCTATTTCCTGGAGGAGGAAGCCGTGAGGAATAAACGCATCTTGGACTTCTTCGGCAGCGTACAAGGTGTTGAGACAAGCGGCATGAATGAGGCGAAGGCAGATGATTGGAAGAGGGATCTGGAAGCACTACAGAAAATCATGGAGAGACAACGAGAGGAGGATTTGAACTACAGCAAGACAGAACAAAGCAGCGAGGCTACTGTGCAGGCCGCTGCAGATACAGCTCAAGAAGCAGTTGCGCTCAACATGGTGCAAGCTGGCGAAGGATGGGCCAAGAAGGCTGTAGGCCTCGCATCTTTGCTGCTGGTGGGTGGTGCGTGGCTGGCTTCCAATGCTCTGACAAAGAGCTGAAGCCGATGTGTCACATTCGGAGTTTTGGCGTGTGCGAGGTAGATACCCATGAAGTGCATTGTTTGCCTGCTACAGATGATTGTCAATTCGTTTTCCTTCGATCTTCCAATTTGCTCATGCATGTGGCGATATCATGTCGTGCTATCGTGCTATCCGCCACAGCTTCGGCAGAGCTTCACCCAGCTGGCACGTCACTGCATCGTCTCTCCTACAATTCTCACACTCTTGCTGCGACTCATACCCCAACAACCAGTCCACGTGCAACTCTCGCTTTGAACTGGATTCAAGCTCTTTCACTCTGTCCGTACACGCCGCCCTGCTACGATCAGTGCCATACCCCGTCCTCCGAGCAACACCACCACCCTCCACCCCGCCATGGCTTCGCCTGCCAACCGAAGCAACACCGCCTCGCCCGGCGGCACCTCCAGCGCAGCTCTCATTCTCGGCAAGCAATACAAACAAATGCAAACAGACAAAGACATCCCTGGCATAAGCGTCGGCCTCGTAAACTCCAACATCTTCGAATGGGAAGTCATGCTCATGCTCTCCGACGAGCAAGACTCTCTCTACGGCGGAGGCTGTTTCCGCGCTCGAATGTCTTTCCCACCCGACTACCCACACAATCCACCAAAATTGAAATTCGAAACACCAATCTTTCACCCAAATGTATATCAGAACGGGGAGGTCTGCATTAGTATTCTGCATTCGCCGGGAGAGGATCAGTATGGGTATGAGAATGCGAGCGAGAGGTGGAGTCCTGTACAAACGCCGGAGACGATTTTGTTGAGTGTGATTAGTATGTTGGGGAGTCCGAATGATGAGTCGCCGGCGAATATTGAGGCGGGGAAGTTATGGAGGGAGGATCGGAAGGAGTTTAAGAAGAGGGTGAGGAGGTGTGTGAGGGACAGTATGGAGAATGCTTGGGATTGAGCGGAGCCTCGATTTGGAGAGGGAAACATGATTGAGCGAGTACATTGAGCCACTGAGGCGTTGTGGAGTTTTGCGTTGCATAGGCATAGCGAGGAGTTGGGATTGGATTTGCCATGATATTCGGCAACAGCTTAGGAATGAAGAGCATTTACGAGAGCCAGGATATTTGATGGTTGTGAGGCACGCCTTCATAAACGCGAGAAGTGCAAGCACAAGGTGCCACTGTGGCGGCAGCACTGCCACTGCGTTTCAGGATCGCCAGCAAGCGCGGAAAGAGTGGGTGAATATGCTCAATTATTGTGCAGAGATCAAAACTACGAAGGATGCGTAACGAGTGCCCGCTCTATTGATCGACCGACAGATACTGGAAATCAAGCGGGAAGTCAATTGAGCTGCTCAGAGATCCTGTCCCAGAATGATCGAGAAAACAATTTACAAATGATCAACTCTCATGCCCCATCCCAACACGCGGAAGTTCTCAAGATTCCCAACGAAAGCCCTCGACAAAGAAAGACTCAATGATTGTTCACCACTAATTGGAGACCTTGGTCTTCTTAGCATATCAGGATGCCTCTGTTGACTTACGCGTGCCCTTGGGATGATGCATTGGATTGCTAGTCACCTCTGACCACTGGCCTGTTTGAGAGCCGTTGGCCGGTGGCAGACCAAAGATCGATCCCAACCAGATGTTCATGACATACAAGGAATAGCTGTCCGCATTTGTGGTTGTATCCAGACCAGTGTGAACCGCGGCCTGGCACATTTCGGGACCGTACACTGTACAGTCATCATCCATATATTCTTGTGGGCAATACATCCTGTTCTTGAGGTCGACAACTGTTTCGTAGTCAGCCATGCATTCAGAGCCAATTGAACGTTATGATACTGACTGGGTTTGGCATCGCTGACGATTCGGAGATGTAGCATCTCATGTATGAGCCCTGCCTCGCGGATCATTCCCCAGCTGTACTCGCTTTGCCGTTCCCAAGTAACCGCGTCTCGCCATGTTCTACTTCCGTACCACCACCATGGGCAGATATTCACGACAGGCATCCAATCATCCCCATACACCCATGCAACTGTTCTTGTCCCGTGGCACATTCGGAACTCTGGAGTTCTGCAGACAAACGTCGTTTGCCACCATGCTTTTGCACCATTCGAAGATTTCCTGTAAGTTGCAATGAGTCTTTGACCTTGACCTTAAATGGGATGTCATTTCAACACTTACGAGTTACGAACTCCCTACGCCGAACGTCGAGCTCGCCAAAGTATCTCCGCTCCAGAGTCGCCAGCTCTCCGGGGCCGAGCAATCCGATCGCTGTTGTAGTGCCATTTCGTACTGACAGAGCGAGGTCAATGATGCTTTGAGCATCATCTATTATTGCTGGCATGCCGCCCCATGCTCGAACTTTAGGGTCGCGATACCAATGGTCGCAGTCTAGCTGGAGCGGTCCCGCAAAGGCTGTGAGTATCGTCTTTACCTCAGTCAACGTCCTTGTCTTCGTCTGGATTTCAGCGGTCGATAAGTTGCCGCTCTTCGCAGTCTGTATTGGAGAACTGAGAATCTTGCCCTCTTCCGCAGAAGTTGTGCTTGGTGTGAGATAAGCGAGAGCCGACAGCGGCATCCACAGCATGAAATAAGAGAGATGCATGGTCGTTGCTGTGGTGGTAATTGTTGTCGTGTGGGTCGTCTCTGAGCAAGCTGCGAGTCGCAATTCACACGATGGAAGCTCTATTGATGTGGTCGTGGTTGGGATAGGTCTAGTGATTGTTATGTGAGTTTTTTGGTTATGTGAGTTCGATGAAGGTTCATAGACACGCCATGCATGAGCAAGTAGAACGAGATCATGCAATCCTGCTGCCATCGAGCTTCTGTTCCGGCAGCAGGAGCAAATGTGGCCGTGCCACGATCGGTAGTGCTTGCTGAAGGGGGAGCAAGCAAGCAAGCAGGCAGGCGTTCTCGCATCCAACCTTCTTCGCGCCTTCCACCATCAGCACTGCACTGGTAAAGTAGCTGCTACACTCGTTAAACATGTTAGCTACATGTACATACACGTTAGATATACACTATCGTTGTCTCGTCATACAATCGTAAATTCTCCGCTGGTACCGTCGAAGGGGGTAATCTTTCCTCCCAGCGCCTTCGCATCGCCACAGTATCGTAGTCTGTATCTCCCTCTGAGGTCTGGGTGTGGATCCTTTCGTGGCATCAGCTCTGTGTGCGAATCTTTCGAGTTCTTTTCCCGCTCGAGTTGGTTGGCTTCACCATCTCGCCACTGGCCAGTCTCCCATTTCGTCTCCCATGAGATTGTGACCTCGCTCGTTCCCAAGGCTGTGCTCGTTCGCTTCCACTCGTAGACAAGGCTCCAGTCCTCGTCATTGCGAAACTCTTCCCAGCTCGCGGTGTTCTCGTTTGCCTTTTCAACAACAGCGAAACTCTGACCGAGGCGAAAGTTGTTTCTCGGATTTGCGCCCACGAATTTTGCTGAGATGGTATTGCCCGCGCTGTACACAGGTTCGACATCTTGTAAAACTTGTCCGAAATCCTTCAAGATGCCTGCTCGATCTACGACAACAGGGGTGATGAAAGACAGGCTTTTGTTGACGAAGATCGGTGGGTCAGGTCCAGGCGGAAGCTGTGGTAAACCATCGGTCGATGCTCCGAGGTGTGGGAGGGCGTCCAGAGTCAAGTTGATATATGCTGGTAGCGTCCATGGCCCATAGAGGGTCGAAGCACCCTCGTAACGCTGAACCGAGTACTCTTCTGGTGTTGTGATATAGTGCGTGTACGTGTTAGCTGGGCCACCTAGCACCACAATTGGCTCGTGTTCGGTGTCACTGAACTCTGAAAAGGCCGAATTGGCAGAAGCTTGCACAGCTTCCCGCCACCTGCGGCCCGCCATGGTAGTCGCTTCACCAGGCGAGACGATGATGAAGAATTGACCGACACGCAGTAGCTGTATGTCAACAATGTTGGGCGTCCAGAGGTAGGGAGTTTCGGTTTCTCCTACATCGAGCAAGATGGGCTTCTCGCGATGACAAGCTTTCTGTGTCTTATTGGGCTTGTGCAAAGCGTTTCCTACGACGGCCCAAAGTGGATTCACGTGAGGGTCACCAGGCTGGCCTTGCTTGAAGTCGAAAGCACCTGGTCCGTCTGAGGTACCAGCGGCGAAAGAATAGCCCATTGCGGCTGGGCAGGTCTTCACTTCGGTACCATTTTGCAGCTGAAATCTGTAGTTGCTGAAGTCGACGAACTGGTGCAGGTTTTTCACTACCTGGCCACTCACTGGCTGCCAAGCAGTCGCATTATCGAACACGTTTTTCGCGCCTTGAAATTGGCGAATGCCGATCTCGAAGGCAGAAGCTGCACCACTGTCATCCCGTCCGTAGTAAGGGCCTCGGCCGTGACAGGGCTGTGTCTTGTTGCCGCAAAGACTGGTCTTGAAGTCACACTGTTGTCCTTCTTGCTCTCCAGATTCGCAATATGCGCCAAGTACATTTGGGGATGTGTCGCCAACATTAGCCTGACTGAAGCCAGCAACGAAAGATGAATCGAGTGTGGACTTCTCGAAAAGCACAGCTGCAACACCTTTGTTGTCTCCAGTGACCAGTGTATTGTTGCCTAGCATGCTAGTGCCATGGACTGCGAACCAGGTCAAGAGGCCAACATCTTTCGTACCTGTGTCAGTGTTGTGGCTGAAGCGCAGCGCAGTCATTTGCTTGTCGACATCGTCCCCGTATCGGCTCCTTTCTTCGATCGGATTCTGCAAGTATGCCCAGGGACTTCGGTTGGTATTCGCATCGTCTACCCGGACTGAAGCGATTTCCAAACGTCCAGGGGCCAGCCTCTCGTGTGCCTGCTTGATCGACGCAATTGCGCCTTGTACGATGGCTTGATAAGACGGCTTATCAAAGCCTTTGCTGGTAATTTGTGGCAGCAAGTAGTTCAGCCACGCACCAGGCCCGCTGTGCGAATGCGTCCCTGTCACTGCTACGTTGTGCTGTCCATAGGCGGCATATTCGCCACCCAGCTCCTGGAGACCTTCCAGAATGCCATGTCGAACGGCAGTATCGCCAGACTGCGTGTCTAACACGAGGTACGCGAATCGATCTTCGGGTGTCTTAACATCTCCAATGATGAATGCACGGGAGTACAGCCTTTGTCGCAAGCCACGGCCCACTTGGGCAGAGTCTGCGTAACCCATGAAGTTGATCTCGACAACGGGACCAGTGATGTCCCCCTTGCCGACACCCACCAAGTACTCGTCTCCATCCTGTTGGTGGTGAACTGCACTCGGCTTGATTGGGAAGCCCTCTGTGGTCCACAAATCTAAAACGGACGGACCGAGTCGATGCAGAACATTGAGCGTGGCGAGGAGGAGGAATGCGACCAGCACAAGGATGAGTACTGGGAGTGGTGAGCGAGGCATGGTAGCTCACAGTCTCTGCTCAATCCTTCATAGCCTTTCGATATTAGGCAGTGATGAGATCGTGGTTCCAAGTTGCTTCTCAAAAGCAGCGCGTAGTTATAATCTTGATACTGTATGCTCGTCGGCGTCACGCGGGCAACACCACGAGAACCTGCTCGTGCAATGCGCGTTGACGGCTGTGACGTGCGCGCTGATGTGGTTTGTGTTTGTGAGGGTGTTGCAATGAGGTCTGTTGACCTGCCTCGTCATCCATCGTCCATGCATCCATCCATGCACACTCGGCGTCATTGGCCAACAGTCCCGAGACTTGTTCATCCAAGCCAAAGGTCGCAGCAGCTTCAGCACCCTAGACGAGAAGTTGCGGCTTTCGCGACTCAACAGCAAAACGCTGCCGAAATTGTGAGGATGCCTCTCATTCAGAAAGCGCCCGATGCGCTGCCCTACGTCGACGCACCAGTGTCGGAAGAGGCATTGCACAACGCCAATGCTTTAATCCAAGCCGAAATCGACCCAGAGCACGCGAACTCCGCCCATCCTTCCATACCAGCTCTGAGAGAGTCCAAATTTTCAGAGCTGGTCGACGCAGAACATGCGCGCATTGCTGCGGGACAACCGAAAAGCCAGGGACTTGATCTGAGCCGCTATGAGCTGCTAGATCCCCCACCAAAGGAGACCTGCCAGCGTGGAATGATACCCTACAAAAAGCGTATGCCAGTGCCGAGTATCTGCGCGGTCGCGAAGTCAACCTTGGCCTGCTAGAGACTTATGGAAAAAATGCCTGGTTGATCGGCAACAGCCAGCTAGAGGATGAGCTCAAGGCTGTGGAAAAAGAGCTCGACATGGCCAAGATCGAACAAGAGCAGCTTGAGGAAAGCCGGCGCAAGGCCCAAGGCAACGCGGCAGCTGAATTGCAGGGCCTCGAGGAAGCATGGAAGACTGGCGTTGGTAGGATGATTGAAACGCAGGCCGCTGCTGAGCGCTTGCGTCTCGAGATCCTGCAGAGGAAGCGACAGGGCGTGGCGTGAAGAGCTGCCAAGCAACCATAAAACTTCCGCTATGCCGTCAAGTTTTTGAGGCCATATGAACGCTGGTGGTCATATGCAACGAGGTGTGTGTGCCTAGTACGCCTTGGGTGGCGCGGGAAGTATATCCAAGGACGGGATGTCCTCATCTTCCGGTGTCGTGCATGGCGACGTTGAACATGCCGACGATGCAGACGCGGTACTCGGCCAGGTTCAACGTCGGGAATGCATCATGATCCTGTCCTGGAGCAGACACGATACGAACGTAACGTCGGAGCACCGCCAAAGATGGTCGAGTGCAGGCCATAGATCGGCCACGGCAAGGTGGGATACTTGCGACAGCCCGGCATGACCGTTCGGGCGACACTTTCCCCTCGAATCTATAGCAAATCCTTTGCTTATTCAAATGCTCCGAACGCCTGACTCTCGAATCAGCAATGGTGGCACCGGGCTTTTTACGAGTCGCTTTGGCCATTCACAAGCCCAGCTTTGTATGTACGCCACAAACTCTGTTCGCGCAGCGGTATCTGATACCGTTTGTGAACCTTGAACTCACCACAACGGGCTGACAGCTAACAGCCATCAGCTGCATTGCTACAATGGAACTTCCGAAAACGTCTTCATTGCTTGAAGCGATACTTTCGCGAGTTCGCTGGCTTTTGGTTGCAGGGTATGCCTGCAGTCTCTGACAAGATGTTGACTTCTACACGACTCACACGCGTCGTTCAGTCGTTCTAAAGGCTGCGCGCTCGCTCAATCATCCTGTCACCTCTCCTGCGCGAATTCTATTCTATCAAACCTGTTCACTCTGCGAACCAACAAGAAGTTCTCTTGGTGCTGACGACAATGCGAGGCCGTCATCCACGTCGATCGCCCTCTGTGGAAAGTCTCACGGACAAGTTCAAGGCATGGAATGCATCATTGTCGGGCATTCAAATTCGTGGCTCATTTACACATAGAGCCGCGCTTCGCCCTGTTCGGGAGTCTCACGAAGCGCCATTCAGTCGAGCCGACTACACCAAGAGCACACCTACAATCCACGAGCGTGCCAAGGATAGCGCTGTGGACCTTGGAGAACTGCGCGATCGATGGGTCAGCGCAGACAACATCTTTAACGAGCATGAGCAGAATACTCGTCGACATGCTAGATCAAGAGATCCGTCGCGGAGTCGGGTCTGTGTCACATTACGAACATCCGAACAGTCTGACTATGATACCGACGGGCAATTCCTGGAGCGCATCGAGAAAACGCGCTCGGCTCGCAAATCGCGTTCCACGGCAGCCAATAGTCCAGCAGAGAAGAGATCGACTCACGAGCGTGTTGCGAGAAGTGCGCAATCGATATTGCATGTGCCACTCAAAACGGAGAAAGCGTTACCTCCACTTCCAGAGGATGAAGGAATGGTCGTCAAGAGGACCTTCATCCACTCGATCAAGTCCAGTCGTCATCTGCGTAACATGAGAAGTCTCAGCAGCTTGAAGACCTATGTGAACCCGCACGAATCAATGGACTTTCGGTGTGTCGGAAGTCCAACCGAGGCCATCAGCGCTTTTGAGGAACTGGAACTGCAGAGTGAAAGGGACGAACTCCTCCAATCAATCAATCTCACAAGGATCAGGATGGGAGTTAGAGCCATCCAAAATCTGGAGCGGGCTCCATACCTCGACCGTGAAGCACAGGAAGCTGCAGATGATCTAGACAAATTTGAGTCCGTTCCAGCAGGGAGCACAGTCACCATGGATGAAGAAACAGCAACCGCTCAGCTCATCGGACCCGCAGGGTATCCGGGACTTGCAACGGGCGAGCGCTGGGCATCCTTCCACAACAGAGCTCAGAGACAAACACAATGTACCTGCAAAGGCGGCATCCATATCGTGAAGACAGCGACATGTCCGTGCCACAATCAACATGTGTTCGCTGCTATCACCGACGAGTCCTGGAAGGCGATAGGAATGGCGAGGACCGCTGTCGATCGAAGATGGGTGGTGTTGCTGTCAGCTTCAAATTCGCCGTTCGACAGTGATGATAGCAAGTCGATCCGAACACTCTTGACACCTGCGAGTTCCGTGCGGAAGCCGAGAGCCAAGTCAAAGCCGCGCAGGTCAGCGACTGATACGCCGCCGGTGCCATCGCTACATGGGGCCATGACGCCTTCGCTCATCGAGGACGAGGATGAAACGCCAGTGACACCAGTCCTACCGTTCTAGAAGATGCCATCGCTGGTCGCGGGGCAGAGATAGCATCGTACAGACGGCCACGTTGGATTATGACATGAGGAGCATATGAAAGCTCAGCAAACGGCAATTGGAGTACACACCTGGGGAAATACCAAGCACTGCAGTCGTGCACACTCTGACTCGCATCGGATAATGTTTACGAACCTATACCATGTAGCAACTACAAGTTCTTCCATGTACCTCGCTTGTCACTACCAAACTCCTCATGCTGATGATGTGGATAAGACCAACTGCATATACTGCTCTTTCACCTGCACGTTCCTTCCTCACTGCCACGCAGATGCGATCCTTCAACAAGCGCATCATCGGTAGCGATCAACGCTATATACTGCTACTGCACGTAAACTCGAGCCTAAAGCCGGAACCGAGAATTGATCAAGCAAGAGGATTTGTAGGATTGCTTTGGAATATATGTTGGTCGCATTTCATTCGTCTATCTTCATCAGCCACCAACAATGAAAACGCCCTGCTTTTCGCTTCTTGTCATTGTATAATCATCCCTCTGCCGAAATATGCCGTTTTGCCGTTCCGTGATCTCGTGTTTGTCTGTCTGTCTGTCTAGCAGTCTGTCTGATCGTATCTGTCCGAAAACAATTGCTCGCCATGATCTGTGGGTATTCCTCTGGCCGTGTCTCAAGAATTATGTACAAAGTATGTTAAGAAGTAAAGCATCGCATCGTTCTCGAACTCGCAAATTAGTCGTAAAACCAATACTCCGTAGCATAAGGCACTTGCATCGCGCTGCCGGGGTTGGAGCAGCTTGAAGGTGCCACGCCACCGGCAGTCTCAACACGGTAGACGCTGGTCATTCCCTTAGTTCGTCCGGAGTTGTTGTCGACGAGGTAGAGCCAGTCGACAGCACCGAGACCATTGGCGCCTTTGTAAGCGTTCGCAGGCGCTTTGACACCTCCGCCTTTCTTGCCCGAGAAGAAGCATTTCAGCGTGTCGAGGGCGAAATTTGGCATCTGCAGGCCGTTGATTTGATCAAAGTAGTGTTCTCCCACGCGCTTGGAGGCGAAGGCGGCACTACTGATGGCGTGGCAGCGATCGCAAAAGCCGTTGGCGGTGGTAGGAGTGCATTTTGTTACTTTGAGGCAGGTTTCGAAGGCTTTGAGGGAGGATTTGCTGTATCTGTCGCCGGTGTTGGATGTTGTCTTTGAGGTGATGTCGTAGAGGTCGGCGATGGCGCCGGCTTGGATGGTGGATTGGACCCAGGTGGAAGATGAGGAGGAGCAGGTGTAGTTTTGGAACCCGAGGCCTAGGATGATGGCTTTGGGGTCTTTGGAGGGGACGGGAAGAGGTGTTGAGCCGGTGTTCGAGATCTTGCTCAGTGGGAGTGCTGGTTTTGAGTCCTCGCTGCGTGGTAGGCAGAGAGCATTCGATGATGTGGCGAGTGTGGCCAGAGCCAGTACCAGATTTCGGATGAGTGTCATTGTGGTTGAGGTGCGTCTAGAGTAGGTCGAGAGACTAGGCTGCCTTATCAACAATGACTTGTTGTTGGAAGGTGCGAGCTCGAGTCCGTGATTGAGTAGTAGATGCTGGGATACCCTGCTCAAGTGGCAGGAGGCATACAGCTATATACTTACCGCCGAGCACCTGCTCTGAGATGATGTATCTCCACATCGCTACAACAGGACCTCTCGGCCTTGCAGAGCCGCTGAGAGGATTCTGCTCCAACCAAGGCGGCGCGAAAAATAGAGACGGGTGCGGCATGCGCCTAGAATGCAACGAGGACGCAATGATCTGCCGCTTGAACACGCCACAGAGAAGGCTAAACGGGGTGGCACATGGCCTCTGTGTGTCTGCATGCGCGTGTTGGTTCGGAGAGATCTGCTACTTTACTGCCTTGGGCTAGGTCTGGTTGTTGACGCGGTGAGCTTGGTAAGACGACAGGCTGAGAATAGCCGTCGAGTCTGATGGCCGTGGAATGGTTCTCTCGATCCTCTGCTCTGCGGCGGCGATGTCATGGAAATGGAATGTCCAAGGTCTGTTGCCGCCGCGGTGCAGCTGCCGCGTGGAGTCAGTCGACGAGCCTACAATCTGCGGCCGGGCGGGCCTCCAGATGGCTTGCAGTAGCAGAGAGCAAGCTGCCCGCCGAGGGCATCCACAGCGGCTCCCGCCATTGTCTTTGTCGGGCGTCTGCAGCGCTCGGCGTGCACTGCAAACGCTCGTGTACTTGTGAGGCCGGCCATGGTGTCAGCGACATCAGCGTGGCCGAGGACGGCAGAGGCTCATGCCATGCATCGGCGACGTCTGGCATGCAAAGCACAAGTGCATCTCGCGGCCAACGAAGGCGGAGAGAGAGCATGCAAGAGCGCTTGCGGTAATTAGTTAGCCGAGAATCTATTAATAGAATATCCAACTTCTGCTTTCCTGCTTCTTGACCTTGACAATAGTTGCCAAAGCTACACCCTCTACGCGCGCGACATCTCTCTTGACGGCAGCATTGCCATGGCCACGGCACCTCGGCGAGAGGACATTCTTGTCGTGCATCAAGGCGTGAACGAAGGATGAGCACAAAGCTCTCTGCAGCGCGCCAGCGAAGGTTCGATGTAGTCGAGCGGCACAAGCTACCCAGGCCACTGTTCTCACTCGACCGCGAGCACCCGGCCTGCAGTACCAACAACATCGGCTGGCAGTCCGAATGGTGCAAACGACCGACGGCAAAAGGTCTCCGCGAGCAGACCAACTTCTCACCGAGCCGACGTGCATGGGGGCAATCTTGTCCATGTCCTCCCGACCAACACCAAGCTGTGTGTATCTAGCGCGCCAAAGAGGATGGTGGAGCTCAAGTTGCGGTCCTCCCCCATAGCAGTACCATCGCGATTCCAATGCAACCAGGTCAGCAGATGGCCTGGAGCGGCTCAAGATCATGCACCGCAAGCTCAGAAAGCCCAGAAATATCACAGAAATATCGATCCAAAAGGCCTACGTAGCCACTCTTTGGCAAACACGAACGCAGTCTTAGCCTCACTAGCGCATCGCAAGATTGCAGCTTGCGAATTTGGTCAAAGTGCAGATGGCAGATGACACTGCGTTCATCTCTAAGCGCCGCCTCACGTGGCTAGCCCAGCCATATGTTTGACCATCAGGTCGACGCTAGGATTTATTCGATCACGACGCTTCCTTGACGTACGAAAGTACCCGTGTGCGGGCTCGATCCTGACGATGAACTTTGATGCAGCAATGCTGATAAGTACACGATCGGGCGCGGAAATTGTGGCCGCTGCTACTTTTGTCGACGAACAGGCAGCATCTGTGATGGGGATAGAGTTGATCTCTGCCAAACAATTTTGCCGGGGCCACAACAACGAGCCAGTGCCACTCTCGGTATGTGTAGCGCTCACGAGCTCCGCGGCCAGGCTGGCGTGCTCACGAGGTGCCATCGCTCGCCGAACTCCAATGGCTTTGGGCACATTCCTTTACTTTCCTTGGATCTCCATGCTTTCTGCAGATGAAATTGCACAACCGATGAAGTTGAAGTCAGTGCCGAATCCGGACGATTCCATGGCTTCCAGTCTTCAGTGTCCGGTTTAACCAGAGACCATGAACGTAGCGAAATGACATTCACTCAACGGCTGGAACTCAGCAGCGTTGCTGTCTTCGAATGTGCTGTAGGATGATACAATACACATCTGTCTCGCTGCTGGCCATTGCAGGTGCCTTATGCACAGGTCGCATGGTTGCGCAGTGAGTGGTGATTCAATGCACCTTGCTGATGTGCTCTTTGACACGAAGGATGGTCTTGCTGCAAGAGATTAAGGCCAGTCCCGTTAGCCAGGATCTGGTTGCTTAACTCATGAGGCAAGTCGTGCGATACGGTATGCATGTGCACTCGGCCGCCACGATCCCCTGGTATGCGCTGCTGTCCCCATGGCCATCAGCAAGCAATGCCACGCAGAACCTACTTGTTGGTCACGCATTGCCATCTACTTCGCACATCATCGTGTGTGCGAGTATGCCATCGTAAAAATGTTGTCGCATACTTGACAGTACCACTCTGTCGAGATTCGCTGGAGTGGTAAGGACTGATGTTGAGCAGATAATTCCACTGCGAAGAAGGTCGGTCAATGAATCGCTTCATTCTCTCAGTCGATATCTCACCTCCAATTTGGGAGATATTGAAGCTCGACCGGGGCCACGAGCGCATGGTCATGATCAATTCGCGCTCCTAGCAGCCGGAAGCGGACAATGCTTCCAACAGAATGGCAATTTCCTTCCCAGTTCACCATGAACACTCCTGTCGAGCAACAGAGTTCAGCAGATTTTGACTCCGGTATAAGATATAATGGCGACTAGACGTCCCTTCCTCCCCATCGTCTCGACCTCAGTCAAGCGGAGCATACCGACCGAAGTCACTCGTTTTTCAAGTTCTTGCCCTCGACGGCGCCAAGCAGATTCTTATCGTCCCGACAGATCATTCTACCTCTCGAGCCTTCTTCAAGATGCAGTTCAAATACCTTGCCGCCCTCCTGGCGTCTACGGCCGTCAGCGGCGTCATCGCAGGCCCCGAGCCTGTGATCAACGCTCGCGCTCTCGAGGCCCGTGAAGAACAGGCAGAGCAGGCTGCGCAGATGCAGCAGATGCAGCAGTCTCAGCAAGCTCAACAAGCCAAGCAGGCCGCTCAGATGCAGCAAGTCAACCAGGGCGCCCAAGTCCAGCAAGCAGGTCAAGCTGCTCAAGTTCAACAAGGCACCAATGCACCTGCTGCCGAGCCCAAGAAGGAGGCAGATCCAAAGACTGACTCATCCGCTTTCTCGTTCCCCTTCTTCGGTAATGGCGGCTCAGGTTCAGGAATCACTGTGAACTACGATCCCGTCATCGACCCGTACAGCAGACGGTACCCTTACTACCCCGATCCCTTTTACCCTCGGCCGATCTACCCCGATTTCCCACCTGTCATCAACCCAGTGTACAACTTCTGCCCATCATTCCTCCAGTGCAACAACAATTTCGACTGCGTCAGCTTCACCGTTCAAACGGACTACCTTGGCTTTGTAAGTGAACCACTCTTGAAACACACCTCGAAGCATATTTTCCGCCGGCACTCTGGTGTCGGCTGCAAAACGCCGCTGCAACTTGTGAGACTCTTGACGAAGTGCGTGCTGACTCTCTTATAGAACACTTGCCTCACAGCAAACAGTTACCAGAGGTGTTCATGCACCTATCCTCTTCCTCCAGCCTTCGGTCCTTAAGGTCCTTACTACTAGCTTGCTCGGCCCTGGAGCGGTATGGTTGTATAGGTTGAGGAGACACGTCATCTATTCTTGGTCGAGGTACATGTGGTTGCTGGAAAGTGGCAGGTTCGCTTGCGTGGTGTCGGGGTGGTCGTTGAATATCGTTAATGTGGAAGTCGATTAGTTGCGCATCAATACTTGCATCAAATCATATCTTGGCGGCAGAGTGGTACTTCTTCCGTTGTTGGTTTCCTGCTATACGCGTGCCGAGTTCTGATCTCGAAGTCCATGGGCTAGTAGTTTGACTGAGGTGACGAGAAGTCGCTCCGTCCGTACCATCGTCACTGACTGAAGTTGTAGTGCACGCGTGCTTCGCCTCCCCAACCTATTCCCTTGGCAGAGAATACAATGCATTATTGAGCAGCAAGACAAAGCGCGCAACGGCGGTTTCCTTCGATGACAGACCAACAAAGGACGCATAACAAAGACTGTAAAAATCGACACTGCGGTATTCCGATTCTTTCAATGCAACGACAGAATGCCGGATCATGAACATATAATCCAGCTTGTCGATCCCTCTACACTGTTTCCTCTCCATCGGACTTCGCCGCCAGCACTCAGCGTCTCGACTCTACAGTGACCTCGCAACTCTTTCAATTTTCCGCTGTACAGACTTGTTGACCAAGTCGCCATCCACAGCCTCAGCAGAAAATCCAGTGAAGAGTCGTCGAGGTAGTAGAGAAACGGGAAAGCTGCTAGTGCTCGCTGTTCCACTTTCACCTTTCCCAGCGTTCCGAACCAAACCGCTTACCTTCCAGAACATTCAAAATGTGCCAATTCACCACCACCTACCACAACACATGCAAACATTACTCTCGCCGCCAATTCACCTACTGTCCCACCGCCGAATCCGATCCTGTCACTTACTCCCGCGGCTGCCACAACACAAAAGACATGGGCCTCAACTCTTCTTTCACAGAGTGCATAACCTGTCAACGAACCAAAGCTCGTAAGTTATTCTTCCGTACGGGTCCCAAACCCGAGTTGCAATATATTTCTTATGGGATTGTTGCTTCTCGTGGTCCGGGTGCGCCTTCTGTTCGCGTGACTTCGAGCGTTGAGACGGAGTATGATCCTCATACTTCGCCTTGTGGTTCGAGGAGATCCAGTGTGGCGAGTGCTGGTTCTAGGACTTCATCGACATCTTCTGATGGTGAATATGGTGGCTGGGCGTTCAAGGAAGGTAAGTTTCGAAACATTCACTGGCGTATGTATCAGCCTGATACTCCTCCGGGAACACCACAACAGGTGAGTTCGATGTATGCTGTGCAGCCGAAGCAGAACAAGAAGAGTGGCGGTGATTTGTTGAAGTCTTGCCTGGAGCATTGACTTTGATGTGACCTGCTGTGCTGTTCTTTGAATGCTTTTGAGCGAAGGGTTTGGAAGGTAAGTCCGATCATGGGGAAACATTTTACTGCTGACTACAGGCTCGAGTATGTAATATGGTCTTTGTCATCGATGGCCGGATGGATTGGGTTCCTGATCTGGTTTTAAGATGTAATGGTGAAGGGTCAGCAGGTATGTATGGATGATGCAATGTGCATTTTGCGATAACTTCAAGTTCTAATTCTTCTTCTTTCATTTCTATCCATCTGTGCACTTTGCTGTATCGCTTTGCCTCATTTGCATACTGATTGATGCATTGATATGAATGTGACGACGAGACAATTACCCATTTTCATAAAATTCTCCTTTCCTTGTAGATTGGTGGTTCTATAGGGCAGGATCGAGTCAGATAATGGCACCACTTTGATCAGCTTTGATGGATCTCCTTTGAGGTACTCCATATCGATACAGTGCACGCAGGTTCTTGAGCATACGGGCTTGTCGCCCCGGCTCACTGGTCTCAACACAGAGATGTGCTCCTGGCTAGTTGTGCGCTTTCATCTGGATCAGGCACATCTTGGCAGTGGAAACGCTTCATCGATATTTGCTTAGGATTGTGCTTGAGAATGACAGCGAGATCGACTGCTTTGTTCTGCCGATAGCGTGGTGCGATGGGGTCTGTCATGCAATTTGGGTTCCATAAAGGCAGCATAATAAAGAAAGTGGAGTCTTGCACGTGGAAGGGTGGAGACTGACGAGTCTCGAACACGCGGCGCTCAACGGCAGCCCATCCCGAGACAGCAGATCAGCACCACGCCCGCCATCACCACCCACTGCCGCAACATCACCCTCACCACTACTGCTGCACCGCCCTTCTCCGAATCTTCGACAGTCGCTCTTTTATTTCCAGTCTGATTCCGTCTTCTTGGTTATTGTTGGGACTGCAGCGCGAGAGAGCCCAATCGAGAGGCTGAGACTGGACCCAGCAGGAGATTATCCGCAGCCGCATTGACCCGCGCGGCGTAAGACGCCGTCTTCAGGCTGTGCGACGCGCATTCAGGGACCGCAGGACGAGGGATACCACGAGCGTCGAGGGAGCCGACACTTTGAGGACACGAGGTCGAAAGTCGCGCTGGTTATCGCGACGGTGGGATTGCGACCATGGCGCACGGAAGCGCCGCCAATGGTGGGTTACGCCGTCAGGCTGCGGACATGCCTCCCAGAGCTAATGCCAGGGCAGAGGTCGAAAGGACGATGCGCAACATCTTCAAGCGATGCGTAGAATGCGAGCCGCAGACACCGACATGCCCAGCATGTCCAGAGGGAGACATCTGCTCTCTCGTACCGCAGAGCTGTGACAGCTGCGCCCACATGGTCTGCATTGCCAACCCCAATCCCACACCCAAGGCCGAGAAACCGAATGTCGGGGCTATCGCAGGTGGTGTTATAGGAGGCGTGGTGTTCATCTCGCTGATTGTCTTCCTGTTCTGGCGATACTGGATCAAGAAACGACGGCAAGAACAAGAGGAATGGGACGAGGAAGACGAGATCGCGACGCAGAAAGGCGTGTCGCAGTTCAATGCCATGAAGTCAGACAACGCATCGACAAGGACAAGAGGTTCGGTGGCGGCCAGCTTCCTCAGTCGGGCCAGCAACATCATCCACATTGCATATATTCCTGGTGTTACAAACCGAAACGGATCAGGCCACAACAGTCTGCTGAATGCTGCTCCTGTACCTCCGATTCCAGCTGCGTATGCCAATCAAACATCCCGGACCACGACACCGAAGAGCCCCCTTAGCAATGAAGGCGATGCTCTCTTCTTCCGGCCCTCGGACTTGCGAGACACCATGTACTCGGATAGCTCGTCTTTGCGATCGGGCAAGAGAGACACCCAATACACGACACACTCTATCACTCCGTCCTTGGCTCGATCATCCATGATGTCTGACGTGTATCGCGACGATGCCACCACAGAGCCCATGCCTGCGACACAAGTCATTCGAGCCCTGCCGAGAATGGTATCTGTCAAGTCAGGCACGTCTGCAACCTCCACACCATCTATGGAAAGTGCGCCAACACTTGCGCCTCCAAGCTCGTCAGGGAGCGGGGTGAAGACTGTCATGCTCGGCGAGAAGTCATCGAATGGAAGTCCTAGCTCTTCCCATCACACTGGCGGCACGTTTATCAAGGCTACACCGGTGACTATTGGCGGTAAAGGAAAGGTTCGAACACCTGGTGTGTCGCGGCAGGCCAGCGATGCGTCATCCTCCACGGGAAGTTCAAACACGAAGCCACTGAAACCATCTCCTCTAGTCGAGACTGCAAATGAGTCCGATGAGGAAGACGAGCATGCACGAGCGCGAAAGAGCCTCATCAGAGAGACGACTGCAGCGGCTGCCAGCCCTGCGCCGCTCATACAGCCACTCGAGAGCCCATTCTTTGACGCTACCGAGCTGCAAACATCGGCGTCTTCATCATCGCAAGGCTCGCGGCCCAACCCATACGCGGCTATGTCAGCATCAGTCGGTTCCGGCCCGCGACCCAAGCGCAACGACAACAGAACGCCGGGTGGTCTGAGTGCCGTGATTGAAGAAGCCGCAAAACGAGCTTCACAAGAACCTGAACACGATGGTATCGGCGGGAAACGAGACCACAGCCCCTTTAGCGATGTGCATGCAACAAAGTAGGTTGCTTGAGCATATTGGACAGCAGAGATGAGGACGAAGATTTTGGAAAAGGAGCGCAATACCCCATCAGAAGAATTCCGGAATGGTACGAGCTGGCTCGGAAAGCGGTCACGAGCTATGAACTACTGCATTTCTTTTTCTTTTCTCGCTCTGGTATGTGTAGAAGGAAGGATACTCGGTTCTTTTATGTTTCTATCAAAGATCCGCGCATAAAATTGCTGCGAGGTATTGAATGGATGGTTCCTGGATGGAGTTTAGGGATATAGTCAGAGCCAAGACTGAATGATACCACCCACGTGAGGTTGTCTTTTGCCT
The DNA here is from genome assembly GCA_029490675.1 of Cercospora nicotianae. Lineage (NCBI taxonomy): Eukaryota > Fungi > Ascomycota > Dothideomycetes > Mycosphaerellales > Mycosphaerellaceae > Cercospora > Cercospora nicotianae. Next base: position 2,090,565 of record JANQAT010000007.1, on the reverse strand, counting down.
CCTCTTCATCATGTTTCTACTTGTGCCAATCGATGATCCTCAGCTGTTTGGACGTTGTGCCGTCTTCAGATCCATGACGAGACCTGCGCATACGAAAGCCTCCTCCGGGCTGGTCTCGAGCCAAATATCAATATGCAATGGTGGGAAGTGATCCAGAGCTCCATCTCATGATATCGTTTGAGAAAGGCTGTAAAGGTCTCTGGATATCTGGAGAGTGAACCAAAAAAAGCAGGGCACGAATCAGAAACTCCAAAGGACCAGCGCTGCCCACCATCTGCACCCACGATCATGCATGCATATTCCCATTCCTCCTTCTCCCGCTTTACATGGCCATCTCCGCCTGCAGCTTCCGCAGCTCTTCTTCCTCATCATCCTCAACAGCTTGCTGTTTCCCTTTAATCTCCCCTGTAGGCTGATTCGGCAACCTCGATATCTGATCGCTAACCGGCGCATTCCCTGTATGCAACATCTTATTATCCAGTTCTTCCTGCTGCAGCTCTGCCAATTCATCTTCCAGTTCATCCTCGTCCACGCCTTGCATCGAGTTTCCTTGCGTGAGGGCATCGGCGATTTCTTCGCCGATTGCGTGTTGTTCTCGGAGGTCTTCCATAGTCTGATCGACTTTTTCGATGGAGAGGTCGCCGTGGATTTTCTTCATGGCTTGTTGGGCGCCCTTCATGGCGTCGAGGGTTTCTTTGTTGATGTTGGCGGTTTCGATGGAGGAGATTTCGCGCTCGACGGTCATCATTTGGGCGCTGGTTTGTTCGAGTTGGTGTTCGAAGGCTTTTTTCGTCGGAGGGCTGCTTTGGCGACTAGAGAAGTTCTTGGTCAGTATGTAGATTCTAAGTATCATCTGTGAGAGACGCTGCGACCACGTACTGGCTTTGTTGCTGGTCACGTTCTTCCGCGCTATCGCATCTTGCTCATCCATCTGGTTTTGCAGGTGCTTCTCCCGCTTGGACAGCATCTCGAGTGTGCTTCGTAGCCGCAGGATGGCATTCTTCGGGGCATCTTTCTTTGCTGCAGCACCTCCTCCGAAGAGGTTGCCCCAGCCCCACGAAGCCATGGTCCCGCAAAATGGTCGTCGCTGGTTATCGTGGTTCGTCGAGGGTTGTGAGGAGTGAGCCTTAGGTCAAGGGAGGAGGATGCTGCGCCGGTGGAGAGGTCAAGTGAGGTGTCGAGGCAGCAAGTTAGCGGAGCGTGGCCGTGTCTATCTCGTGGCTGCCTCCCGTCGTCTTTGCGGCGGGTGGAACAAACGTCGGCCTGAGCGATGCGGTCATGTTGAGTGGCCCGCGCACCCCTCACGTGCAGATAAGCCCGCCGTGAACCTTGTTCCAGACGCTTCTTCTTTCCACACTTACTTACTGTAGCCTCCCTGACAACACACTCAACTTCACAGTCAACCAAGTACGTGGAGATGAAGCGCCCCTCGAGATGTCTGAACACGACCCAGCGAATCGTAGACCCGAACCAGCACGATTGATTCTGCTCGAGCAAGCACAGCTGCAAGCACCAGGCACCAAAATTCGCGTGCTGGGCTGGTCAGTGCCACGCGACTGCAGTGCTGCTCGCTCGCGCTGATTGTATGCAGTGTCCATGCATGCCACATTGAAAGTGCAACGCTCGTCTTGAAGGTCGACTACCCTGGTACCAGGTTGAAGACTCCAACAGTCTTGGCGACTATCGACAATGTTCTTGAAAATGTCAACCACGATTTGCTACAGGTTGGATCCTGGCTAAATATCGTCGGATACGTTCAGAAGCCAGTCAAATTTGAGAATTCGATGCGGAACTCAAATTCTCAGCCATCCAGACGAAGGACGCGACGCGTGACTCCCCTTGTCGATGTCCTCATGATCTGGTCTGCAGGAGCAATCAAGTTGGATGATTATCTGTCTGCGGTGCGCAGCTTTCAGGAGAACCTGCCCGCGAGACCATAACAATCATGCGCGACAGAACTCTATTCCGCTAGTCCACTCATGCTGAGCTGCCTGCTCTCTTGCTGCACCAGACGACATGAACTGAGGGACTAGTCGCGGAAAGGATACATTTAGCAGCTCCCAGGCTATGAATAGGGGATCGTTGCTCGTTTTCTTCTTTGCTACACCGACATAGCTGGTCCAATGTCTGGCCCCGATGTCTTCCAAGGAGATGACCTGTGTTCATCCACTATTCTTGCGGTAAAGGGGTCGAGGCGGAGAAGGATGTTTCCTTGTGACAGTAGAAGCGGCACATGCTACACTTCATCAACTCACGGTCGCAAAGCGCACAATCAGAGAGTGAAAAAGGCACATGGCTTCTTGTCAGTGAGCAATTCAGATGCTACGTGCATGTATCGAAGGAGCTTATTAATGCTCAGTGTATCAAAAGACGCAGCATATCAGCACAGTTCCTTGTTGCTCTTAATGATGTAGGCCGCCTGCACAATACTTGTGAAACGAGAGCGAAAAGATAACGTAGTCCGGAGCTTATCTCTGCCTCAAAACTGACGTTCTTGAGCCTTCTGGAAGCATTGTTATGGGCGAAGGCTCATGGAAGGACAGCGACCGATATAAGGCGCTCTGGAAGTGTGTCTTGATGACGGATTTGCTGCACGAACTCATGCAGGACGAAGATCATTGAGCCACACTCTCGGCAGTCGGCTCGAAGGAGCATCGTGGCTCAAGCTATGCATTTGCAACAGAGATTGATTGCAGACAAGCACGAATGATGCCTGAAGCGTCAAAACGGAGGTGGAACAGCGCATTCAGTACGAGGTTTGAGAGTGTGGAATGTGGCTTTGCGGGTTGATTGTGGCACCACAACGCATTGACCAGAGCAACGGGCGCGATCTGGAGACTGGGATTGCAGGGAACAGATCGTCATCACGACAACGCCTTGCGCGGAGGGCGCGAAGAGCGCTCCCGCCAAGCAGCACCTCCCAAGCAGCAGCAGTATCGTTTAGACCATCGATGTGACGGGCGAGGAGGCACACAGCCAAAAGGGAGGTGTCTGCATCATCATTGCTCGCACGTTTGCAGTGATTCATTCCATGCGCGACGACATCGACCCAGACAAAGTTTGGCAGTGACGTACCACGGAAAGGTCGGCTTACACGTTTATTGCTGCACACCTCTTATACCGGTTCTCTGCCCACCCGCTCTCCCTCGCCCATCCCGTCTGCCACGCCAAACAATAAAGCCGCTGTCGCCGTCGCACCTGCCTCCTGACCCGTCATCCTCGTCCTCTCGCACCTCCAACACCGCATCAACCCTCACGCAACTCCGTCCACAACACCGTCGACATGGGCATGGCACAGCTTCTCGGCCTCGGCCTTCGTGGCTTCCAGTTCTTCATGAGCTTGCTCATCATGGCCATCATCGGTAACGCGATCGCAATGGGCGCCGACCCGGCCATCAACAAGTACGCGCAACAGTTCAACGAAGACTGCTCCGTCCGAGACATCGACTAACCGTGGCCCAGCTACACCATGTTTTGCGCCGCGTTTGCAATGCTCTGCCTGTTCTTCTTGATACCGGCGACCTTCAACGAGCGATTCGCAGTCCACGGCATGTTGCCGTTCGTCCTCGACCTCCTCCTCACCATCTTCTGGTTCTGCGCCGCCGTCGCGCTTGCCGCCCGCCTTGGTGTGCACAGCTGCAACAACGATGTAAGCTGCTCCAACGATTACGCGACATGAGCTCAAGTGCTAACCCCCAATCAGGGCTACGTCCGCACCAACAGCGTCTCTCGAGGCGCCAGCAACCCATCTGCAGCCTGCCGTGAAGCCCAAGCCTCTTGCGCCTTCTTGTGGTTTGGCTTCGCTGCCTTTGTCGCCACAACTTTCCTCAGCAGCAGTGGTATCAGCGGAGGCAGTGCACCAAAGGGTATCCGCCGTGGCCCAGCAATGTCCCAGGTCTAAACTGACCTCGCCCTTCGCATCACCTTCACGACGATGACGAATGTTTATGTGACGAGGCTGGCTAACGTCCTCCGCTCAAGCAGGGAGAGGACCAACGCCGGTTTGAATACGCGAAAAAAAGACATGCCTTGGATGGCACCGGCAGCAACGGCACGACGAATCTGTGTATCACGTTTATTGTAAAATGGAACGACTCTCGTATTTTATACTTCAGCTGCAGCTTGAGCGAGACGGCACTGGTGGCATGCAATCGGCACTGGGCGTTGAAGTTTTTAATGATACCACCTCAGCTAATGTTTTTCACCAACAATCGTACAAAGCGAAAGCAATTCAAACATACTGCTATCTCACAAGTTCCTATCCCCCTTGCCTGTAAGCTGGTCGGCGTCCCTCGGGAATCGCTTTCATCCTGTCGCCGATCACCATCTTACGGCATTCTTTACGTGGTTGCGCGACATTGCTGACAGACAAGTTGGCCTGGCTCAATCCAACGTTGTCGACCAGAGTCCTCTTCACTACGACTTTCACCCTGCGCATGCCGCTCCTGTACAGACTTCCAAATGGGTCTCGTGGTCTCACAAGAGCTACATCATCACACGTCCGCGACGCCACAAGATCGACGAGTGGGTCGATCAGGCACGGGCCATTGCCAGGCGCGTCTGTGGCTTCGAAAGAGCTCAACACGACTTCACGCGTTGCAGAACACAGGCGCGTTGTTCTTCGTGCGTTGCTCGCCGTGGAGCTTGAGGAAACCGATGGCGGGACTCTTCGTGCTTACGGTACGAGATCTAGACTACCTTGTCAGCTTCAGTCCAGTCAATCGCTCGCGGCGCCGGTCACAATGGATGCTGCCGGCTACGGCTCTTGCAGGATGCCGCGGCCGACCGAAACTGTGCCTGGACTGCTCTGACGTCGCCATGCTTTTTTGCTTTCTCACACTGGCCCAAACAGTACTGTTCTCCAACGCACCGTGCACCAGATTCAATTGGTCACATCTCACAAGCACAGTAGTTAGTCCAAAGCTTGTCTGCAACTACGTCAAGACTGTCCTTGTCATCGTTCAGCACGTGTTCCGGCACCCGTCGGTAAGAGCTTAGTGATCTTAGTAACTCAGTTGATGCGTGCACGACGCGCCTGGGGTTCTAGAAGGGAGTGCCCTGGTATTGCGAGAACGAAAGCACATGCTCGGCTTGCAGCGCTGCTAGTCATATTTGAGGGGACCTCCGCGGTCGAGGCGTTCGTTCCATCCACCTGAACAACTTGCAGCTCGGGTCTCCAGCGAAAAGAGCAGTGGCAGACGCTCGCGACCACACATTTCGATGCCGCGCACCATCGAGGCAGTGGAAACGCCATTGAGCGCCGGCGAGCCAACGCGACTGGACAATGAAGGCGAATCACCCGTCTCGACAATCGAGGCTCTGCCTAGCGTCGAACATGGAGCATCTCTCGACAACGAAGCTGAAGATGGACGACCTCGTGAGCCGGTCGAGACCCCGCCAGGAATCAAAGGCGATTACTTCTCAGAGTTTCCGGGTGAAACGGACGACATCGTGAAGTCGATCACAAATCCGTCCAATTCGGACGAGACGGGACCAACAGTTGTTGGAAGAAAGCGAGCCAGTACAGCACCCATGAGCAGACCGAAGCCCCCGACTCGCAGTAGCACCTTGTTGAGAGCCATGAGACGCAAGCAACATCCCTACCAATACCAATTCGATCCCATGTCCTCCGATTCAGACTCTAGTACCGATGATGAGGGAGACAAGCAAGCAACGCCTCAGCCGAAGAAGCTGAAGAGAGTGCAGAGCAAGGTTGAGCAAAAGGAAGAGGAGGAAGAAAAGAAAGCAGCGAAACAAGGACTCTCGTTCTCAAAATTCCACATTGGGAATGAGTACTTCCGAACCAAGGGCAAAGTCTCAAAGAACGATGGGCGATTGAAGATTTCGATCAATGAGACAGCGAACAGTGGTTACCTCGCCAAAGCTCTTGGTCATAGCATTAGGCATCATCTGGACATTCCGAATAAGCGCGAGAGAAAGCAACGAAGATATGCGGCAGAGCATCCAGAACGCAGTGCAGAGGATGATGCATCTTCAATTGCGTCCTCACTGCCCGCGAAAGCAGGTAAACCTCGGCTGAATATCGTAATCATGATCATTGGAAGCCGTGGAGACATTCAGCCGTTCCTGAAGATAGGGAAGATATTGAAAGAAGAGCACGGGCATCGAGTACGAATAGCGACACACCCGACATTCCGAGACTTTGTCGAAAAGGATGGCGGTCTGGAGTTCTTTAGCATCGGTGGTAATCCATCGGAACTTATGGCCTTCATGGTCAAGAACCCCGGTCTGATCCCAAATCTACAAACGATACGCGAAGGAGAGGTGAAAAGGCGACGAGATGGAATGGCCGAGATGTTTGACGGCATGTATCGTGCGTGTGTCAATGCTACGGATGACGAAAAAGACACGCTTAACATGAAGCTGCTTGGTGACAAATCCCCGTTCGTTGTAAGTTTGCCACAGCTTCGAGGAACAGTGTCACATGCTAATCTTGCGGTAGGCGGATGCAATCATCGCAAATCCTCCTTCGATGGCACACGTACACATTGCAGAGCGCCTTGGGATACCGCTTCACATCATGTTTACTTTCCCTTATACTCCTACTCAGGTACGTACCTGTTATTCAATTGATAGTGTACAGGAGTCCGAGAATCCGAGATAGCCTTTGCTGACCCTGATCAGGCCTTCCCGCACCCTCTTGCAAATATCAAGCACAGTAAATCTAATGTTGATCCGAACTACATCAACTTCATGAGCTATCCGCTCGTGGAGATGATGACCTGGCAAGGTCTCGGAGACATCGTCAATCGATTCAGAGTTAAGACTCTGGGTCTCGAGCCAGTCAGTTCACTCTGGGCACCGGGAGCGCTCTATCGCATGCACGTTCCATATACATATATGTGGAGTCCATCGTTGGTTTCGAAACCATCAGACTGGGGGCCGGAAATCGATGTCTCTGGCTTCGTCTTCCTGGAAATGGCCAATAATTTCAAACCGGACAAGGATCTTGAGGATTTTCTCAATGCTGGTCCGCCGCCAATTTACATTGGCTTCGGGTCGATCGTCGTGGACGACCCGAACAAGTTCACCGAGATGATCTTTGAAGCCACCAAGATCGCAGGAGTTCGTGCGCTGGTCAACAAAGGATGGGGCGGCCTAGGTGTCAGCAACCATGATACACCCGATAACATCTTCATGCTTGACAATGTACCCCACGACTGGCTTTTCCCGCGGGTGAAGGCCGTTGTGCATCATGGCGGTGCCGGCACTACTGCTATCGGCCTCAAATGCGCCAAGCCGACCATGATTGTGCCATTCTTCGGTGATCAACCATTCTGGGCCGCGCGAGTTTCAGAAGCGAAAGCCGGCGCTCACGAAGTCGTGCCATGGAAGCAACTTACTGCTCAGAAACTGGCCACGGGCATCAAGCAATGTCTGACAGAAGAGGCACAACGTAATGTGCAGAAGTTGGCGGAGGGCATCGAGCGAGAGGGAGATGGTGCTGCGAATGCAGTGGCTTCCTTCCACCGCTCGCTGCCCCTAGCTGGGCTTCGCACTATTCGTTGCTCCATTCTTGAGGACAGAGTGGCCGAGTGGAGGATCAAAGGATCTGTTCTCCGATTGTCTGCGCTCGCTGCAGAGATCCTTATGGAAAACGGCAAGCTCAAGGCTAGCGATCTCAAGCTCTTGCACAAGGTCTCGTGGAACGACTTCGATGGGCCAGGTGAACCACTTACAGGTACCTTTGGCGCTCTGACAGACTCTCTGTACGGCATTGGTACTGGAGTTGGCATGGTCCCTGTCAGGATGGCGAAGCACATATGCAAGCATGCAGAGATGGAGCGCAAGAAAGCTGAGCGCGAGAAGCGCAGAGAGGAGCGCAGGAGGAAGAAGGCTGAGCAAAACGTTGAGAATGAGGTCAACGGAAATTCCGAGCAGAACCGAAATCATAGGCCTCCCGCAACACGGAACGATACTGCGAACACAGTGGGCACGGAGCTCTCTGTCGACGCAGCAGCTCAGCCCGCGTTCAAGGAGCTCGCCAGTGACTTCCACCGAGGCTTCAAGCAGTCCGGCTGGGCATTCCTGACCATGCCAAACGATCTGCATCTGGCTATCGCGCAAGGCTTCCACAACGCTCCTCGTTTGTGGGGCGACTCCACTGTCAGGAAATCGATCAGGATCACTGGCGTACGATCAGGTTTTACAGCTGGGCGGCGAGAATTTATCTACGGCATCTACGACGCGTGGACAGGACTAGTCACGCTACCTAGGGGAGGTTTCAAAGACGGCGATACAGCAGGAGCAAAACTGGTCGGCTTTGGTACTGGAGTCGGCAAGGGCCTGGGAGGATTCGTGATGAAGAACATTTCCGCAGTCATCTCGCCGCCAGCATACGTGGGCAAGGGCATGCTGATCTACATCAAAAAGCGTCATGCAGACAACGGTCCTGGATCCAAAGCCTTTATCCGCAGAGCACACCTTGTCCAAGGCACGAAGGATCTGCAGGCGCTCAAACAGCAGGATGATCCTGAGAAGATGGAACAACTGCAGGCAATTGAGAATCAGGTGCTCGAAGGCTGGAAAGTCTACGAGGATGTCTGGCAAGCAGCGTACGATGCATACGGACCTGTCGGTGGCGGTATCGTCAATCGCATGAAGCTCAATCGAGAAAAACGGCGGTGGCAGAAAGCCGGGGCACTCGAGAATATCAACACGGCCAGTAGAGCGCTGAAGCACGCAAAGCGAGGCGATGATCTTGAGAAATACTTCGCCAAACGCATGCGGGAAATGCAGGCAGCTGAAGCACCCAAGACAAGTGCCATGGAGGAGCCTAGGGACGGCGAAGATGTCGAAGTGCCACCTGGAGGCGGACAGAAATACACCACATACGCCACTGATGAGGCCGAGGAGAAGAAATATGGCAGCGGAGAGAAACTTTCCCCAGAACAACGCAGTGGCTCGCAGTCTTCTGCGACTGTGGTCGCAGGGAGTGAAGATGGAGATCAAAAGGGGCGACGCAGCTCTGCGTTGTCTTCTAAGGCTACTAATGGCGATTTGCTGAGGAAGATTACCAGCAAGAGCAGTAATAAGCGTCCACTTGGCCGCGTGGGCACGGCTTGATGATGTTAATTTTGTTTACACCATTGGATACCCCCTCTTGTTGGTATTTGGCGAACACAGCGAGGCGTTTGGAATGGACGTTACAGACATTTCTTTGGGTCATGATCAGCGCATGAGGTATGAGAGGATGGCATCGAAGATTTTGTACATTTTTTGTACACGAGCTGCATAAGATTAGATATCTAATCCATCAACGGTTACGCTGTACTCGAGAAGAAGCCAGTCAGTTCATTCTTCCTACGTGTTCTCGAAATCGCTACAGCCGAATCTCGGAGCAGACTCTAGTTTGAACTCGTGGTAATTGCGATTGTGATTCTGAACACTCGTGCTGCTTGTTTGCAAAACAATGAACTCATTCTTCTTGGCCAAACACGCATGAAAGAAGTATTTGGAGTGCGACTCAAAGGCCTCGCTGAAGCAAACATGCATTCACTGCTTTCGATCAGAGAAATAAATATGGAGTCGTGAACAGTATCTCGAATACAACATTACCAAGTCGTTCTACCCAGTCCCAGTTCGCAACCATGAGCGGACACAACAGCCGAGACCGTCCACCAGGACGAACGAGTCAACCTTGGTATGAATCACCGAAGTGCATTTGCGAATACATCGCAGACCTCTTCTGCTGTTGCATTGGCAGACCTCACCAAGACCTCCGTGGTCTAGACAGAGAGCAGCGCAACCCACCACCAACTCCTGCTTCAAGCCCAATGACCACGCCAACACATCGCAGACGACCAGAAATTTACGAACTCAGCCCAATGGAGCGACAAGCCATCAGATCGAGAAACGACGAAAGAGTCCGCGTGGAGAGACTGCCTGGATATGAGCGAAGCATCCCACCAAATCCGCGGTTTGCGAATCAAGTCACTGAGCCGCCGGTGATGTATAGTCCGACTGCGAGACTTGTGCCTAGCGAGACGGAGCAAGATGCGCGGGAGGGTGGCAAGGGGAAGGGAAAGGAAAAAGAGCTGGAGAAGAGGTCCACGCTCTGGAACAGGGCGAGGGCATTGGAGGAGAGAAATGAACGGATGGCGCGTGAGGAGGAAGAAAAGGATCGCCAATATTCTGAACAGCTTGAGAGACTTCGGGAAGCGCAACGCAATGCTGAAGAGAACAGAAAGATCGGGTTAAGATCGGGGTTGCGTCAAGAGTCGCCTCCACTGGAGGAGTTGACTCCACGCGAAGAGCAGCCTTTGGCACGCGGACCAAGCGCTGCAAGTGAGGCTACGAGCTTCCGCTTCCGCTTCCAAGAACGCCAGCAACAACGCTCCGACGACATGTATACCGGGACAGACTCCGACACGCCTACGCCGCCAGCTCGAACTCGTCCAGCTCGAATCCCAAGTGGTGATTTGGCCACACTTCCGTCTATGAGACGTCTTTTGGAGGAAGCTGCGCAACAGGAGGCTGAAGCCAGTGGCAGCTCGCGTTCTTTCGGTGCTAGAGATCTCCAGCAAGTCGCAAATGGAGTAGAACACAACTCTCGTTCTTCCAGTGCTGGAGAGGCTACAGGAGATGAACTTCCAGAAACGCCAGCAGCTGGTAGACGTTCAGCCGAGCTGCCTTCGACACCGCAGACATCGGGTCGACCATTCTCCAGATTACGCCTCTCCGTCGCAGATTCCAACCTCGCCAGCACCGGAGCCAGCAGATCTTGAAAGAGTGCGTGTCTTCGTTGAGCGGCTGAGCAGGGACGAACATCTAGGCGATCGCGATTGTACTCGCTGAGTTACCAGATTGCCGCTACCCGAGATCAGTCATTCACGATGGCGTGCTGCTTCCAGGCTGAGAGGCATTGCGCCAGGAGCCATTGTAACATAGCAGCTCTTCAGGCGAACTTGTCATGTTTGCCCTTGACTTTCACGTCCAACATAGCTTCATGATAATTGCCTTCCTTCCTCGCCTTTTTCAGCTTCTTGACTTCCTCATCATCCAGTCTTCTTCCCACTTCGGCTTCCAGCTCTTTGCGAGTAATTTTCGAGCGCACTTTCTCCGCTTTCTCAGTCTTGTGCTTTGGTTTGAAGCGAGCTTGCATACGGATGCGAATGCTTGTCGTTTCACCTGCAGCCTCTGCATCGCCTCGAACTTCGGCGGGTGTCTTGTCGCCGTCTACAGACAGGAATGTAGATCGCATCGTCTCAATCTCGAATTGTCCTGGTTTTCCCTCTGCTGGCGTGACTTTAAAAGTCTCTTCTGGCGACACAGCTTCGCGAGTCGATGACAGAATACCATACTGGTCGCAGCCCAAGTATTTTCCGTGGTGACCCTTGAATGTGAAGCTTTTCTCCATGCCCACAATCTTCTGACTGACCCATACTTGTCGGACATCGTGTGGTTCCGCCGAATGTGGCTCGCCCTCGATCATGTTCTCGATTTTGCTTGTGAAGACACGCCCAAGCTGGTCGACGGCGATGCATGCGACTGGCTCGGAGTGCAGCACGAGGATCACAGGACCGGCAATGTCGTCGATGGCATCTGCAGATACCCAGTTCTCGTCGTCGTCGGCTTCGGCAGTCTGCGCAGACACGAGCTGCTTGGAGGAAGGTGTGTCGGCATCGTCGCCGTCCTTCGCCTCTCTCTTACGCTTCTTGGGCGGCTTCTTGTCGCCCTTGAATGTCAGCGCCTTCACCATCTTTGCGAGTCGTCCACTCTGTGCTCAAAGTTTCCGAGCTCGAGTAGTTGTTGATCTTAAAGACGCCAAGGCTAGAGCTTCGGCAGGTACCCACCACTTGTCTACGTGAAATTGTACCACCACACCTCCACCTGCGCCACTTTTTGCATGTCCTGCTCTGATCTCTATGGCGCACGATGATCAATATGCACCAAATCTCAGTATTGCCAAACCCGTGCTCACGACATTTGCATCCCGCCACAGATTCTTGAGCACCGGGTAGAGCAGCGAAGCGCATGGCGTACGCCATGAGCGCATACGAGCCCTTGACGCCTGTGTCTTTGGACGGCAAAGATGGCGATCATAAGCTAGAAAGTCCTCTCACACGCCTGCCTGGAGACTGTACCGATATCCGCAAGATCCGCGAGCATTTGGAAAGCTTCTTCGCCATGAATACCGAGCTCCTCAACACGAGGCAATATGACAAAGCCGTTAACATAGATGGCTACGACCAAGACTTCATGGCCAGTATGCACAACCAAAAGGCAGAAGATCTGCCGGGCTGGGTCGACCATCATCGCCGAGGGGCACTGGAATTTCCACAATCAAAAGTGCGAATACTGGGCATGACATCGAAAGTCGATCCTAAAAGAGGACTGGCTTCGCTCTTCACGGACATGGAGATTACCGGCAGACCCCCAGGAGTCACCATACACTCGATGACTATTTCCGAATTCAAAGTCTGCGATGGCAAATGGCTTTGCATGAAAGCGACCGGAATGAGAGGAAATTCAATGCTTGTCTGAATATGTGCTTGTTTAGTCTATCGTGGTCTACTACACACGACCCACCCACAGCTGCTCTGGCCGTCTACAATACTCTCGCCAGCGCCCATATGCCTGAATAGAAAAGTGCGCCAGCGACAGCGGCCGCCTTTGGACCCACGGCAGCTGCTGCGCTGTCTTCAGCCTGAGAAGGGGAAGATTCGCCAGTCTGCTGAGCCGAACTGCCACCCGATGTATCGGCTGTCGCCTGTGTTCGGGTGACTGACCTCGACACGCTGCCTGTTGGTGTCGTCGCGGCAGAGGTCAATATTCCCAATGGCAGCTGGCTAGACACTGCATCTATCGCAGACGAGATTGACAACAGATTCTCGATAAGTGAGTCCAGGCCAGTCGATCCACCGGACGCCGCACCGGACGCCCCTGCGCCTCCGCCTGCCACCGTGGTACTGAGTACTTGCAATACCTCTGTGGGGCTCGCGACGGTATCCGCGCAACCATAGTTGGTAAGAGTTGCTCCTTCGATAGCAAACTCGTATTTGACGCACTTGGGGAATGCAGATTCAGTGCATCGGTAGATGTCTTTGTTGGCCTGACATGCAGCATCGCAAGGTTCCTCAAAATCCAGGCATGTCGTGTAGTACCCGCATTCGCCCAGCAATTGTTCTTCCGCGGCGACAACCGACGAGCAGCAGCCGAAAGCATTGTATGTCAGATTGAACCCGCAGAATTCGCCACCGGTGCATTGGATGGCCATTGCTAGGACAAGTGTCAGTACAAGTCAGGCAGGCCAAAGGTCTGTAGACTTACCAGCATCGCCCTCCGCATAGCCGCAAAGTGGGGACAGCTCATCACTCTGGCGACGAGGCAGAAAGGCTGGAGGATGAGTGGGTCCTGGAGACCACTCTCGTGCACCGAGCTTGTCTGCAGCAAGCACTGTCCGGGCTGGCAACGAAGGGAGCCCGGTAGCCATCGTCTTCGAGGCCAGTAGAAGTGAGCTGACAGCAGCGACGAAGAACATCTTGGGCATGTGGACACTTCGAAGGGAGAACATTTGCTGGATTGCCCAAAGAGCAATATCGGACGTTTCTGGATGTTGAGACCGTGTGTGCTATGTCTGTGACAAGATATAGTCACTCAAGTTGGCGGCCATCGACCAGTCTCTCATCAGCCGCAAGCCCGCGAACACCTTAGTCATGGTTGCGCTGCGACGCGCCTCTCGAGATCTTCGCGAGCTCCGTACCAGAGATAAACGCCTCATAATCGTACCAGCACGCACATTGTCGTGCGCCACGGATTTATCTGAGCCTCAATGCAGCTTTGCTGACGTTGGCGTCGCAGCCAAGGCTGCTGGAATAGCTGTCTATCAATTGAGGGAAGGTGCCAAGAAACGCCCCCAAAGCTAAATGCTGAGAAGAGTCCGCAGGACTATTGCAACATTGATGAGCGAGACCGGACACACCGTATAGCATGCGGTTCTCGTAACGTGGCTCCTTGATCTAGGCCTTAGGACGGGCTGAGCTAGGTGCAATGTCAACAACTATACATAGTGTATCAATCGTCTGCGCCATATTCACTATCGATCACAATCACCATCATCCGGAATCTATTCTTCCACATCGCTAAACATGGTTAACGTCGGCCTCAGAGACCTGGGACTGCAAGAGCGCTCGAATGTCGCTCAACAGTACCGCGATGCAACTCGTTCTGACAGACATGCCTGGAGAGGCGGCGTCATTCGACGCATGCCCTGGGTCGGGCTACTCGCCCTTTCCCTAGCACTTCTGTGTATTGCTGGAGCCGTGGCCATCCTCTTCTTCTCAGACGGTAAACCAATCGGAAGCTGGAAATACTCACCTTCGGTCTATGTATCGTTCGCATATACCATCGCCAATGTCCTTCTTCAAGATGCAATGAGCCGAGGTGCTACGATAAATTGGTGGAAGAGAGCAATAGCAGACGGCACAAACATTGGAGATCTTCATCGCAATTGGGACTATGGAAGCTCGGCGCTCGCAAGTTTGAAGGCAGGGAGACACTTCAACTTCATCGCGTTCGTAACACTTTTCCTGACAGTCACACCTCTCAATGGACCACTGCTCCAGCGGTCATCGGAAGTTGAGATCTCGAAAGCTGTATCAACTGTCGATGTCAGCATTCAGGCAGCGCAGAGGATTGGTCTCCCGACTGGCTACATGTCTGGCCGTCTCCGAGTTGTCCCACTGCTGCACGAGGACTTTGCTCCGGTCTTTCGGGCATTCGAGAGCGGACGCAGCATCCCTGCCAACAAAACTGGCTGCTCTGGTGATGGCAAATGCTCAGGTCGTCTGAAGGCTGCTGGTTTGTCGGTCAATTGTTCTTCTTACACTGTGCCGTTCAGCGTAGTACCCGGCGACAACTGCAACTCCATCGATCCAGATATCAGCCAGGAATGTATCAATGCGCAGGCCGGCACATTTGTCTACCGTTCTGCTTTAACCTGGGTCTACGACCAGCCAGGTCGCATGAATCTGGACATTCAATACAAAGACAACTCCGACTGCGAGGGCGTGCTCATGGTCCAGAACTGTACTCTTCAAGCAGCAACAGTAGAGTACCCCGTCATCATCGATGGCAATAGCTCGACCATCTCTCTTGATCCTAAAACAACTCTCTACGACGACAAAGTCTTGCACACCAACGAGTACGAGGATCCGGGAACTCAAGGCCCAACTGAGCTCGGAGGCTTCGCACACGCCCTCGAAGAGACGATGAGCGGCTACACCCACATCCGCTTTGCAGGTACAATCGGCTATGAAATTCTCTCGACTGGTCCAGCAGGAACCCGCTTCGCCAACATGTCAGAGGCAGTCAAGAAACCTGCTCCACTGAACCAGGACCTCTGCAGCATTTACTTCAATGACCCGGTCCCAGCCTTTCTGGAACAAGCTCGCCAGCTCATGTTCCGCACTGCCTTGACAATGACCAACACAAGCGATATGCAGAAAGTTCAACTCAACCAGATCCGCACTATGGGCGTGTATCGAGCGCAATACGCATACCTTGGCGCTGCTGTCGGTCTCTCGCTCGCGGCCGTCATCGTGATTTTGACGATGTACAATGGTTTCTGGCTCTTGGGAAGAAAGGTCAGCATGTCGCCTATCGAAATCGCCAAAGCTTTCAATGCGGATATCCTGAAGAGTGAACATCCGAATGCTGAGGTCGATGAGCTGGTCAAAGAAGCTGGATCAAGAGCTGTGATGTATGGTGTCACGCAAGCTTCGACTTCAGGCTATGCGCAGGGAGGCTACGAGCAGAATAAGGACAGCGGATATATACAAGTCAGATCTGTGAATCAGGGACAAGAGTTGAGGCTCGAGATGGCGGATCCTTCGACGGTTCAGGCACTTGTGGCGAGTTAGGTTTGGTTGTGTATACAAGAATGAATTCGAGAAAGATTTCGTTATACATCATAATCAGTGTTACACATCCTCAGCTTGCTGTCCTTCTACCCATATCATCTCTCGATGCATCTATCCGGGTATTCATGCTCCAGGCGGATCTGTTCATGACCGACTTTGAGACGGCCACGAGAGCCAGAAGCGGGAGTCATGGAGGAGCTCTCATGCTTGGCTTCACAGAGCATACATGTCCGGCAGCAACATGCAAGTCACGACTGCATCATCTCGCAGCACGGCAGTGGATAGGCTTGGAGGTGTGGTGGTCATTTTCTCGTCGGCCATTGGAAAGTCAAGAGGACGGGCCGATGTGAAGCCATTCGGTTGGGAAATGCCAAGACAAGAGGAGCCGACTCACGTGAATGACATCAGGAAAAGTGAAGGAAAACCTGTTCACGGCGGAGGGAGGTGTTCCTGCTCAACCAAACGGGCAAGGCCGCGCGGCCAAACCGTGGGAGCTTGCCTTTTGCCTTGCTGCTGCATCATGCAAGGCGCCCGTAGCTCCCCAAAAAAGCTCAATCCCATGTTTTCCATCCTGGCCATGTGCACGCCATGCGCCTGATAAGACCTGCTGTGCGCCGCGGCTGAACACCACACCTCCCACGCTGGTTGTCACGTCCAACAAGATGCCATTGTCCTGCCTATCAATCCTCTGCTGCTGACCTGGACCGAGCTGCTGAGCACTGAATCTACTACGGAGCATGGCTGTGACCAATGCCCTACTCACGCTCATCCTCCTCCTTCGATTCGCACCGTCACAATCACCAACATCGATAGTCACAGCGACGACAACAGAAACCGTCACCGAGCCTAGAGCTTGCAATAATTTCGTTGGAGCATGTGTGGTTTACGGCACCGGCGATGTCCCACCCTACACGACCACAGTCTACGTGGGATCGAATTCTCCGGCAGATAGCACGGTATCCACCACAACTGTAACAATATCAAGAACCTCAGACGCAACCCCTGATGCTGCAAGCGCATGCGCAGACTTCACTGGAGCATGCGTTGTTTACGGCAGCGCCGAAAACCCGAGCTACACCACAACCACCCCCAGCAATGGAGAAAGCAATAGCGAGGGCACACAACAAGGGAATAGCGATGGATACATTGCGGCTGAGAAGGGAGACAACGACGGATACATTGGCGAAGCCGTCAGTGTGAGCATGGGAGTGGTGGTGCCCCTCATCACCTTTGTACTTGTGAATATTGGCTTCGTCGTGTGGTTGTAAAGTGGACGGACGACGCGAGACGACTTTTGAGCAACGATTTTAATGATACCCAAGAGCGAGAACACATAATTATATCGACAGAATCAAGGGGGAGCCGGGAGAGGGATAAAATGACCTAATGATACCTGCATATTCTCACAAATGTTCGCACCACTTGATTTGTGGCTATGGCACAAGCAAACTCTGGGATCCGTACAGTACTAGGAATTCGGTCTGATTCCCGACTGATATAATTCTAGTACTTGTACAGCCTCTCGCTACCACTCATTCTGGCTCGCCGATTGAGCATGCGATAATACAAGACTAGAGCCATACAGCCAGCTGCTACGAAGAACAAGAGGCCGGCGTTGGTCCAGTGCCCAGTAGGGTAGCCGTCGGCTTTTTCGTTGGCCTTGTATATCCATACGCCGGCAATTTGTCCTGGAGCTCCGAAAGACACGTTCATCGCGACTGTGCTGAATGTCAGTGATGCTCTTGCGCAAGGTAGTAGTGGGAGAAAAACTTACTTGCCAGCCCAACAGCTGCCGTGCTGAACAGATTCGAACTGAGCCAACCAAGTAGAGGCGGAATACATGCGAAGCTTCCAGAGGCAGCAACAATGAGACAACCATACCTGGCAGAATACGCTTGCGGCGGTAAGACTGCAGATGCCAGGAATCCGACGGCGCCGATCGTGGCAAAAATCGCTGAATGCAAGCCTCGAGCATTGAAATAATCTGCAGATGCTGCGACAGATACTGTCACGACGTATGCAACAGCATAGGGAGGTACTGTCATGAGCTGAGCTTTCAGACCATCGTATCCAAGTCCGGCCGTGATGGTAGGCGTGAACAGCGACAGAGATGAGAACGGTGTACTGATCCCAAAGTAGACCGCATAATGCGCATACAATCTCCAGTCCGTAAGAGTCTCCTTGGCATCGGCCCAGGTCATATGTCCGCTCTGTCCCTGCGAGCCTTCCAGGCGTAGCCGATCAGCAGCAAGGGCTTTCTCCTCAGCGGACAGCCACTTCGTCGTTTCCGGGTAATCAGGCAGGAAGAAATAAACGAAGAACGAAGATATCACCGATGGAATCCCCTCCAGAATAAACAACCATCTCCAAGCCGAAAGCCCATGCGTCCCATTCATATGTCCCACCCCATAAGCAATCGCTCCTCCAAACGCCCCAGCCAGAGTCGCAGAAGCCAGAATCAACGCAACGCGTATCGAGCGCTCCTCAGTGCGGTACCAGAATGTCAGATAATATACCAGTCCAGGGAACAGTCCAGCTTCGAAAACTCCAAGAAGAAATCGCACCGCTGTAACGGAGGCGAAATTATGGGTTCCACCTAGACCTATTGTTATAGCACCCCAAGAGAACATGAGAAACGCAATCCAATTGCTGGGTTTTAGTCTTTTGAGTGCGTAATTTGACGGGACTTCGAAGAGGGCGTAAGCGATGAGGAAGACCATGAGTGCTATGATGTATTGGTGATTTGTCATGTTTGTTTCTGTGAGGAGGTCGTTGCCAGATTCTTGGTTGAGGACTTTGGCGTTTCCGATGTTGCTGAATCTTTTTTAGCGGGCATTGCAGTTGAGATTTTTTGGTATTCAAACTCACCTGCGATCGAGGTAGCATAGCAGATAGATGAAAGCGCATAGTGGGATGATTCGTAAGTCTTGTTTGAGGACTAATTTGCGGTCTTCTATCGTGCCTTTGCCAGTGTAGGGTCTTGTTGATGTGTCGATTTCGTTGTGTGATTTTGAGGATTCGATGTCTTTTGCTTCGATGTCACGAGCGACGGCTTTCTCGTCGATGTCCGCCATCTCGTTGTGAAGGCTGCAAAAAATGTCGTGTAATGCTGAATCTGGGGCAAGACCTGGGGAAAGAGTAGATGTCGATCATGGCTACGGTGTGACATCGGATGTCGTAGATCCACTCCAGTCACGCAGAAGTGGAGCGTTGAGGTGGCATGCCATGTGCGTTAGCGGAGTATATTGTGCCGAGCCGATGGATTGATCGTCGCTTGATGGACTGCAACATCAGCCAGGTGAGGACGGGTTAGCTGTACGAGTCGCATAAGATAGTCATAGAACTTCCGAATTGTTTACGGGTAGTTTATGGAAAGCATGGTCTGCATTGATGTGCCTTTACCAGGGCGAACGAGGAACCTTTCTTGGCAAAATGCTTCGGACAAGCTTCGCATAGGCTTCGAAGAGCTTGAGAGTTGAGACACTGCCAAGATTACATAAGCTCGTACAGTAGAGGCAGATGCTCTTCGAAGCGAAGACATACAGCCGTGTCCGACCAATGTCCGTGTTCCACAGAGCACTCCGGATTATCCCCGCTCTATCCAAGCGGGGTGAACGAAGCAGTTCCTTGAATGTCCCGGCTGGAGAAGCCGACAAGCGCTCCGATATCGCCTTCGCCAATAGTCCATTGCTGGGAGTCGGTATCCCAATAGCTGATATCTCTCCTCGCAAGATTGAAGGAGACAGTCGCACTGGCTCCAGCATCAAGTCCAATCTTCTCGAAACCTCGCAACACTTTCAAGGGTGTCACATCTCCGTTCGGCGGCTGAGGTAGGCTCAAGTATAGCTGAGGGACTGCTGCTCCGAAACGTGATCCTGTATTCGACACGGTTGCCGTGACTTGATACAGCGTGGTCCAAAGATGAGGGTTACCTCCTGGCACGATTGCAGCCTCCGGTGGAGCCGGCGATATTGTGCTACCGTCCACCTTTGACACTGCAACATTGTCGATATCGAAAGTGGTATAAGAGAGACCATGCCCGAACTCGTATGCAACAGGTTGATTGTACCAATCGAAATGGCGATAGTCGATCAGCAGTCTTTCCCTGAAGTCGGACTGCCAAGCGTTGGGATCAGAGGTGTTGAGTAAGGCTGAAGAATTCGTGATGTCCGCGAACTGATAGTCATCCTCATTGTTTGCGATAGTATATGGAAGCTTGCCGCTCGGGTTGACATCGCCATACAGAACCTTGGCCTAATCAGCGGGACTCAACACGCAAAAGACAGAGACTTACATCAACAATACTGTTTCCTTGCTCTTGGCCTCCAAAATGAGCAGCTAGAATCGCGGTCACGTTCGGATGATTGGAAAATGGAAGGGCGTTGATGCCGCCGCTGTTGGTCACGACAACTGTGTTCGGACACTGTGCAGCTACTGTCTCGACGAGGGCTGTGCCGTTCCAATCAACAAGCAAGGAGGGTCGGTCATATCCTTCAGTGGCCCATGTCTTCAAGAAAACGAGGCAGACATCTGGAGGTCTGGGAAACAGTATTCCGTAGCCATTCGAGTTCGTGACAAGCGTATTGTTGAGCACGTACTGTACCAGCGGTTTATTGCCTTGCTGGGCCGCTCGGGCTTTGATCGCCTCCAAAGGAGAGACAACATACGTTAGTCGTCCGGTGCCCGAGCCTCCGCCAACTGGTAGAACACCCTGATCGTAGCCAACATTGCGGAGGTCACGATTGGCTCCGAGATAAAGGCCATCTGCCATGTCTGCCGCATCGTTACCGAAAACGCCAATGTTTGCGGGCTTGTCGAGTGGCAGAGTGTTGTTGACGTTCTTGAGCAGAACTATTCCAGCAGCTCCCAGTTCTCGGATGCGCTGAGCATGCTGATCTCGCACGTCGACGTTACTAGGCCCCAGTGTAAAGTTATATGTGTAGTCCGCGATGCTGTCGCCTTGCAGGTCCGGAGAACTCCCGTCGATAGGAGGATATTGCGTCTGCTGCTTCAAGTAAAAATAAGGTGTCATGATTCGTCGAACCATGTCATCAACTCGCTCAATGACAAGACTGCCGTTGTTCACGTTGTTAGTGATGTTACCCCCGAAGAACGAGGCTCCACTTGAGTCTGAGAAGCTTAGACTGCCAGGCATGTCCATGTCTTGTCCGGCGTTGATGGCTGGGTGACCAGAGTGCGTAGCTCCCCAGTCGCTCACAACCCAGCCTTGGAAACCGAGCTCAGTTTTTAGTAGACCACTGAGTGTCTTGCTATTTTCACATCCGTAAGTACCATTGATTCTGTTGTACTGAAGATGCGTGTCAGCCATGTTGCATGACTCTCGAGAATCGATGTGCATACCGAACACATGATCGAAGCTACGCCTCCTCTCACGGCATTGGCGAAAGGCCAGAGATAGAGCTCATGCATGGTGCGGTCATCGACGTTCGATGAGACAGCTTCAATGGTAACGTTTTGGCGATTCCTTCCTGGGTTGCGCTGTGTTTCTTGTTCATTCCTGTCAGAGTTAGCTTATATTGTGTGCACACCTGTAGAGACAGCCACCTACAAGATATAATGCTTAGCGCAGGCTTGAACGCCACGTTCTTGATGGCCAAGGATGGTCTCCTCGAACATGACACCAGTCAGATAAGGATCTGGAGAGAAGCCCTCCTAGGCTTTAATCAGCACTGCACACGACAACCACGCTTGACGATGCTCACCCAGTTCCGTCCTCCATACGCACTTCTGCCCAAAGGCCCTGCAACTGGGCCCAGGATCACATGCGCTCCCTTTTCTACGAGCTATGTCAGTTACAAGCTCTGTAATACTGTATTGCTCAAGTGCACCTTTGAACTCCGTCCCTATATCTTGGCCTCTTATTCTGGCTAGAGTCCTATCCCAAGATGCCGCCACTGTCAATCCAGCCGGAAAGACACTCGCATAGTCAGCGACTCGAATCGCCAGCGGGCCATCTTGAAGACACAAGCCTTCGAAATCAAGCCGAGGAATGCTGCCGATGTTGCCCACGCATGGTCCTTGTGTTCCAGTGACTAGTGTGGCCTTCTCTTCCAGCGTCAGCTGGGAAACAAAAGCTGCGGCTTGAGAGAAGGCAGCATCCCAACCCGACCCAGTAGCATCAGGCTGTGGCAGTACTTCAGGGCTGGTTTGATAATCGGCTTCAACCCAAGGCAGACCCGGTGAGCTTGAGTTGTCTTGGCCGTGCGTGAGGTTCAATGTGCCAAGAAGCAACGCTAGGCTCTGTACGAGGCTTGATTTGATCGCCATTGCTGCTGTTGCAGACTTGAAAGAGATCGGGAGATTGGAGAATCAGTGCCGGACTGTGGCATCTTTATAGTCAAGTGTAATAAAGCTCGACCTGACAATCATTTGCCGTGTCGATCGGCTGCATATCTTGCTCGCCTGTCATCTCTTGATCAATGTGAGGTAGCATCATACTCGACACTTCGGTGTGGCATGGGCCGAGTACTGCCGCCAAAAGCCACATAGCGTTCCTGCACGTGGAGTGTGGAGTTGGCGGGGAAGGATGGGGAAACATAGGACATTTTGTCGATCATCGTGTGAGTGGCATAGCCGGCTGAAGGATTGCCGATAGTCCGCAGCGAGAAACAGCACCGCATAATACTGTCGATTAGTTCGGACATCGATGTGGGGGAAGTCTTCTGTGCAAGAGCTTCATGCAATGTCCACCGGAAGGCAGTGCTCAGATTCAGCCTGTCTTCTCTTGCATAGCTCTTTCGCACACAGCTTTTAACGCATGGCCGGCTCTCTCAAAGTCCGAAACATTGAGATAGACTTGTGCGCTCAACCTCACCCAAATAGAGTTGCTGTAGACGAAAGCGTTTACTGCAGTCTTGTGTTCAAACGTAATGGTTTTCTGAATCCAAGCAGCGGTCGTGCTCAGACTCTTTTCATGTTCGGAGCCACGTTGGAACGAGACCGGCAGTCGAACATTGGTCATTCCGCATTGTGCCAGAGTGTGCTCAGTGTTGTCCATGACTTCTGTGTCGAGAATAGAAGCAACAGCTTGACCGCCGGTCTTCGCTAGATAAAGCGTGTAGCTCATGATGGCATCCTCACCAGTTTTCTTGTTCCACGTTAACTTCTTGCGCCATTCCAGTGCAGCTTCGGTGCAAAGATACGATGTGTCGTTCAGTGTGCCTAAATTCGCGAAATCGCAACGTAATTTGGTGGGTCGGGTTGAGCAACAAACCCGAAGCCTGTGGGAAACGTCGTCCGGAGTAGATGTTGGTTCCGAACTGGTGTGTAGATGATGGCGCATCCTCGCGGGACATGTAGCCACTTGTGCAGATTGCTCGAGAAGAAGTCGGGATCGAGATTGCGCAAGTCGAGAGGCATGTGCCCGACTCCGTGAGCACCGTCGATACACGAGAAGATGCCATACTGCTTGCAGATTCTTGTCAGTTGCTCGAATGGCACTCGGACAGCTGGGAGACCTGATGTCACATTTGTCAGTAAAGTGCTGCGTCAATAATGCGGAAGCCGTACTGCTGATAGTGTCAAACAGAGCCAGCCGCGGCTTCTTTCCTTCAGCAAGAACTTCCTCGATCGCGTTCTGAAATGCCTTTACCACGAATTCGTCCGAGATAGGATACTCGAGCGCAATGGGTTTCGCTTCGGCAGGAGTAGTCTCCGTCAAATGCTGTATCGTGTATCCAAATGATCCATAAATGCTTGTGAAGCACAATATCACGTCGCCTGGCTGGTATGTGATGTTGCGCAGAACAGTATCAATGCCCATCGAGGCATTGACTGTGTATACACATGTCTCGACTGGGACATTTAGATAGTCGGCAATAACGCGTCGAGACGCGTCGAGGAGATTCGGCCGGTACTCGTATCTGACAAAGGTGTCTGGTTGGGCTTCGGATCGCTCTTGGAAATTTCTGTAGACATCTCGCACCGCGATGGGATACGTTCCGTATGAGCCTGATGGAATTCCTCAGCGCGCTTGCTCGTGCTTGCAGTCAATTTGACGCGCACCGTGGTTGAGGAAGGCGTAGCCCTCGTCAAAGGCGAAGGATGTCTTGGCCTCTTCGGAACCGCACTCAATCGACTTGAGCCGACGAATCTCCTCCAGTAACCCTTCGGCGCTGCTCGAGTCTGTCATTCTGGACATCTTGATCTGCATTCAAACGGCGAAGGAAAGCCAGCGGCCTTTTTCTCTGGCAGGCCACCAATGTCCTTTCGCTGTGAGCAGATTTCAAGTCTTGGCTTGCTGAACAGCCGAATCGCTTCCAGGCAACCCCAGCCAGCTTCGCCACAACATCAAGCCATTGCAGGATTCACACATCGTCGACTGGCGGCCTCTTAGCCTCTACATAGCCCATAATTGAAACACTTCTTCTTCAGAAACAATCTCATCGTCAACTCCATGACCACCTTCTCTCAAGGCAAATTGCAAAGCACGAGTACGCTGAATCTTTCCAGCCATGTTAACAATCAACCGAGATCCAGAACGCTTCGTCTGGCGTAATGGCACCATGGTCATGAACCCAGCCCACTTCGGCATTGAGCCCGAGCAGAACCTCATTAAACAAGCACAGGCACGAGAACTCATGGAAGAAATCTACAGCGTTCCCATTGAATCACAAACAGTCGTAGCAGATCTTCTCGCCAAGGAAAACGAGCATGTTACACCTTATATGTTCTATGAAGCAGTAAAGACCGGGCACGCCGAGATTACAAAAGCAATCAAAGAGAGTGGAAAGGTCGCGTTCGGCGCCGCTTCGCCAAATCAATATGATGAAGTGGTAAGGAAGTATGAGCAAGGGAGGTCAGATGATGTTGTAGGGTTGAGTGAGGAGGAGAGAACAGAAGGGTTAAGGAACTGGTTGAAGGAGATTCCTGGGAGGGGTCAGGACTTGATGGTGAGTTATCAGAGATCGTAGTGTCACACCGCGTCGAAATGCCGCTGATCTTGTTTTGACAGTTCCATGCCGCAGCTAAGGGAGCAAAAGACATCATCATTCGGTTGTTGGAGATAGGCATCGTTCCCGGAAGCGAAGCCGACAAGTCGCTTATGCCATTACACGCAGCCTGTTACAATGGCCATCTCGATTGCGCAAAGATACTCATTCAGAGTGGCATGAACATCAATTGCCGAGATGAATTCGGCGGCACACCATTGATGCGCGCGGCGGTGGGAGGGCGAACCGAAATCGTCCGATGGCTGTTGGAAAGTGGCGCTCGTCCGCACTTCCGAGAGTCTCGTGAAGGCAAATACAATGCGTTGGAATATGGTGCTGGGAAAGATGTGGAAATCGTCAGATTGCTGCTCGATGCATGTGGCTGGAGTCCATTCGCTTTGATGGGCGCAGCCAGCTTTGGCCAGGTCCAAAGTTTCGAATTGATCGCACAAGCTGCCTCCTTCCCCGACCCCTCGGCCTCAACAGTGGACAGGAAATTCTGGAACACGCTGAGCGCCGAGCAGAAGAGACGCGATCGTTGGATCAATCGATAAGGGAGGTGCAGGCGGCAGCTGCGAGATCTTGAGATATTTGCTGTTTTTCGTTCCCACAGAATTGGTGACCACCATGCCGGTCAAGGGAGCCATTGAGACGTCACTTCAGAGGGCTGCTCGTGGCGATCATGCCGACGTCGTTAAATTGTTGCTCGATGCATGTATTGCAAGCCATGAAGACACGCAAGCCCAGCAACGACAGGTCGACGAGCTTCTGATCGATGCAGCAGCAGCCAACGCCATTGAAACCGCCAAGGTCTTGCTGGACAAATACAAGGCGAATGTCAACTACCGTTGTCAGACCACGCAGACAACGACTTTGTACAACGCGACTCGGAATAATCATGCGCGGATGATTGAGCTTCTTGCAAACCAGTACCAAGCTGATATTCAAAAAGCCAGTGGAAAGTTCGCTAATGGCCCGACGGCGCTCTGGCTAGCTGTTGACAATCAACTTGAGTTGGCAGCAAGAGCACTCCTGGCATGCGGAGGCCCAGTCGAGTCGATCAGCCCGAGCGTCGTGGACGGGCAGACAACCAAAGTGTTCGTATCAAAAGAGAGTACACGCCGCGCTCCAGTGAGGATTGAGACAGCCATGAGCCCGGCTTGGGATATCGAGGGCTCCGATGAGAAATTCTTGTGTCTAGAATATCCCGAGGGCTGGCCAGGCGGTGTATCGCAGCGCAAACCAGATGCGGAGTTGAAGGATGACCGCGATATCAAGGCCGCAGAAGTTGATGGTTTCGTGGTTGTCTGAACGAAATTCCCCGCGCCCATCCCGCTCCGATGGTCACCGCATGCCAGTATTGCATATCCTACCATCAACGGAACCAGTCCAATTGCATCTGCAGATAAGTGCAGTGCAATACTGCAGTCCGCGAATAGTACTTTACTAGAGCACATGAATCTGCTAACAATCAATATGGTGATAATCTATATCGGGTATCATTTGAATGTCTGTTGCCTCGCACAAAGCGATGGCGAGCAGCCAAACATCGTCCAGTAATCCGAGTTTAGAATCTCTCTCTCAGCCGCCCTGATGCTGACCAGCTGTTGTAACCGCCTTCTTTCTTCGTACACTCATCCTGCAGCTCCCTTGTTTCCTGTCCAACGCGATCCCCGGGATTGCTCAGCTGCTGGCCAGTGTCGTTTGCTTAATCCTTTCAGAGGCGAGGCCGGACTCGATGGTGATCGTAATCTATCTTGTCTCGTTTGCTGAAGACTGTATGCGTTTACGGTATTCTTTCATAATCGTCCTCGGGCTCCAAGCAGAATGCTGCTCCGAGCACGCTCGTGGCATTGACGAACAGCACGATCCAGCTCACGGTGCATAGGATAAACGATTTTGCCAATGTCCAGCCAACGAAGAATCGTGCATCATGTTCATATAACCCAGCCTGCCAGTCGTCAGTGAGACCTGTTGTCCGATGTTATGCTCTGTGTACCTACCACAAGCGACATGGCTACGAGCTGTGCCAACGCTACCACACTGAGCAACGGGCACAAGATCTTCCAGCCTACTTCTCTTGTCCCTCGGCCTCCCACTAGAATTGTCACATATGCCACCAAGCAGGCCAGAAGCAAGACAACGCTGAAGTTCATGGCGAATCCTACGGTTCGCCAAATGCTGCAAAATGACCTGTCATCGCCATGGCAGTCATCGTATTGCGGGAATTTGGTGCATTGCCCCGTCACGGAGGAGCAACGCTTGTGTAAGCCGTATGATATCTTGATCGGGTCATGGCCTTCGACGGGCGAGGAGTAGCTGACCCAGTCAGGAAGGGCGATGGAAGCGATGGTGCACGCGGCGGCGCCTAGGAAGACCCAGAGCGACACGCCATAGACAATTCTCCGTGTCATGTTCGCGTCGAATCGGCTGGGTGGAGAGCGGGAACGTTGCTGACGGCAGGATGAGATATTCAATGTCGAAGGGACCAGCAGACCGACCTGCGGCGAGGGTGTTGATCGAGGTAGACGTGCTCCTTATCAGGTGGTTGTGCTGTGCCAGGATGGCAGCCACCAATCTGCGCACTTGGCGAGTGTCGTCATCATCATCCTGACATCCTTGCATCGCATTTCTCGCAACAATTCACTCACCTCCGCCCGCAAATGATCCGACCGCGTCGACGAAGCTTGACGAAGGCGGAGAAATACCGCAAACCTCGGGCTTTATGACTTCCACTGGAGCGAGTTAGAGAATGGTGGAGGAAGACGCAGTGACATGACGGAGGGCGGATGTCTCATTCCAGCTCACTGTGGCAGCAGTGCAGCCGGTCGCAATCGAATGCATAGGAGGTGAATGCTGCTGTGAGTACCCCCTATCGCATGTCTACTTGGATGCCCTCCTGGACAGCAAGCCGTTCCTGCTTCGCCGTGGTGAGCTGCCATTGTCACTGCCTGTCTTTTCGGCCGATATCGATAAGGAATTGAAAAGGCTTGGCACGACGCGTCTTCCCGACGCGATGAACGAGACACGCCTGCACACACCATGTCAAGGACGCGACACATCTATACACTCAATGTGAAGGACGGCTGCGTCGACCCCAGCAGCGATGCCCAAACACAGTCGCTTGCTCAAAGAGCTGCGACACGAGCCCGTCAATGGCCGCAGCATTTTCGCCAATCCCGATATTCTCTCATCGTCTCAAGCCGCATCGCAATCACAATCACCCCACAGCACTGGAGCTGCACACCAGAGACGTGCGATACGACCGGTACCAGCTGGTATATTGGATCAATGCACCATCTGTATGGAGGAACAGCTCTTCTCACAAGCTTTTGCTCTGCTTGAAAGTGGACTGAGCGCCGGCTTCGACACGAATGCACCAGCCTGTATCCCACCGCCGCAGCATCTTGCTCTCGCCTCTACACTCGTTGTTCATCCATCGATGACGACACGTACGGATGACCCTGATAAGCGAATTGCAGCAGATCACGCTGCGAAATACCTTCGAGAAGTCGTGGCCATGGCGGGCGTCGAAGGAACTGGACTTCCGGAAGCTTTGCAGTTCGGACAGTCGAACAACGCGCGAACTGGGCGGACGAAACGCGCAAAGACGAGACGCAGTGACGCGGTGTATGAGAGCGACGAAAATGAGGATACAAGCAGATTGCGGAGCCATTATTCAGAGAGGCAATCATTGGGAGAGAATGCGCAAGACTTCTGGGCGGTCGTCGGCTGGGCGTTCAATTGCAGTGTCAAACACAAAGCACGATGGCAGAGATGGCGGATCTGGCTCGAATTAATGCTTGACGTTTTGCAGCACGATTTGGCTGCACGCGTTTCACAAGGAATGGCTCACGCCAAAAACAACACCTTTTCCAAGACTCTGTTTGCACAGTACATGTCGACCGTCGGTGCTGGTAGGAACAACATGCGACGGCTCATGCGTGCGGTGCTAGCAGATGGTTCAGAAAAGAGCCTTAGGGAGTTCGGAGAGATCTGGAAGAACGAAACCAAGCCACCAAAGAAGAAAGAAGAATCGCGATCGGCCAAGCGACGAAAGCTCGATCTGGACAACGACGATTATGGCGACTATCTCGAGAACGACTCGGAAGAAGATGCGGCAGAAACGCGCTCGGCCAGATCGCGCTCGGTCACTGCATCAAGACGCCGACGAAGTCGAACCCCTGCGAACCCAGACACGAACACCCAAGATGACGATCGTGACAGTGGTTTCGAAGATACCACTGAGGCTGATGCGATTGAGCAATTTGGCGGGATGGAAACCATACAATTACGGCAGAGATTTCTGGCTATCTTCACAGCCTTTAGCAGGGCCGCGCCCACACTGTTCGTGGATATCGAGGAGCTTTTCTCCATTTTCACGGAATTCATCAGACCCCTGCCGCTCCAGATATTTCAGCAATTCACTTTGCCTACAACAGCATATCTGAGTGCCGACCTACAAACGTCATTGAACGAGATGATGTCCCGGCCGCTGCTTGGAACGAATGCCACACAAGGTCTCATCGATCTGAGAGAGTTTGAGGCATCCTTCGCTACATGCACAGCGACCAACGCTTCGTTCGTAGACAACGCCAAAGTCAGTTTGCTGTCCGAGAGTATGCTTCGTGCTCTGTGGACTTCTGGACATCTAATTGGTGATTTGCCCCGGCTGAAAACCTTGGTCGAGCAAGGCATCCAAATGCGATCTGACAAGACTGCAGCTGATGGTCGAAGAAAGGCTGGCAAGAAGTCATACTTAGATGAAGAGGCTAAGATCGTCCTGGATTGTTCAGGACAGCGAATGGGCTTACTACTGCGAGTGATTGTTGGTCGATAGCACTTGAGTTGCACCGGAGGCCAGGCGAACCACGGCAATGCGCTGCGGACAAAGCAGTTGATAGGGCCATCAATCGCGCGATGGATTTTCAGAATCAGACTACAGTGCTGCCGTTTGGCAGAGTATTCAGCACTGCCTAGGAGGTGACCCCACATACTCAGTGGTGCATCCCACCATTTTCTTGGCCGATGCTTCCGAACGTGGGATCCGAATGATGAGCAAGTCACGATCCATCGTCACTAGTTAGCTGTTCTACTTACCGTCCTGATTTCACCATGTGATACCTTTCTTGTCAGCATTCTCTGGAGTTTTGTGCCTTTCCTATTTCCAGCAACAGCATCGTATTCATTTGCGTCAGCTCCTGACATGGCTTTACTCTCACATCTGCGCCTCATCAACGAACACAATGTACGCACACTTCGCAACTCGCCGCTTGCCGAAACGGCGGGCTCGCTGGGAGATCTGGGGACTCTGTTACCACTGATGATAGCCATGGCTGTCAATGGATCCATCGATCTTGGAAGCACCTTGGTGTTCTCAGGGCTCGCAAACATACTGACCGGAGTGTACTTTGGGATACCTTTACCAGTACAACCTATGAAGGCCATAGCAGCAGTGGCGATATCGCAAGGCTTTAGCAAAGAGGAGACTGCTGCTGCTGGTCTGGCGATGGGTGTGGCAATATTCGTGTTGAGTGCTACCGGCTTGCTCAAATGGCTGCACCGGGTAGTACCAGTCAGTGTTGTGAAAGGCATTCAGGTTGGAGCAGGACTAAGCTTGGTGATAAGCGCTGGGAGCAGCCTCATCAAGCCGCTAGGCTGGGCATCTCCAGCACTAGACAACCGTGTCTGGGCCATGGCGGCCTTCATCTTCCTTCTAATCGCTGCACTGATTCCACGGATACCCTATGCGCTTCTGGTTTTCCTGTTTGGGCTCATCGTTGCGGCGATTTCGACCAAGAACGATCACCACGAAGCATTTGCTGCTAGGATCTGGCATCCTTCGCCGTTAGTCCCATCTGGCAAGGCTTGGAGTACGGGCATCGTCGAGGCGGCAGTTCCACAGCTGCCGCTGACCACGCTGAACAGTGTCCTTGCTGTAACTTCACTCGCGGCAAGGCTATTTCCGTCATTCCCGCCGACACCAAGCACCACTTCAATTGGCTTCTCGGTCGCGTTTGCAAATCTCGTCGGGTGCTGGTTTGGAGCGATGCCGGTGTGTCACGGATCTGGAGGGTTGGCAGGGCAGTATCGTTTTGGCGCAAGAAGTGGCTCCAGCATCATATTGCTGGGTCTGGTGAAGCTGGTGCTCGGACTCTTTGCTGGCAACGCAATCATCCCAATATTGCAACAATTCCCGAGAAGTTTACTTGGTGTCATGGTTCTCGCTGCGGGAGTAGAGCTTAGCAAAGTCGGGCAGAGTGTAGGCGAAGCAAGAGATCTATGGGAGCAAGCTGAAGAGGATCACGCAAATGATCGGGCGCCAAGAAAATCACGACAAGCCACTGAACAGGAAAGCAAAGATCGATGGACAGTGATGCTCATTACTGTGGCAGGTTGTCTGGCCTTTAAGAACGACGCTGTCGGCTTCCTGGCTGGTCTTCTGTGGCATTGGGGCTTGAAGCTACCTCAAGTGACTGAGCGCATCAGGTCCAGTCGCCGATCCGTAAGGCTGGAAGAGGTAGAGCGACAAGATGGATTGGTCTCCCGAACATAGAGGACTTTGAAATGAGCTTCGAGTTCAGACTCCGAGATAATCGACGCGTTGCTACTAGCCGCCGAGAACATGTGGAGGAGGATCCCGAAGAAACCTGCTTGTTCACAAATCTTTGGTGCTCTTCGCACGTCTTGCGCCAGCCCTGCGTACGACCCTGAACACTTTCATTTGATCTGACGTCCTGAGGAGCCGACTCGCAGAGCCTCACGATATCACGATGATGCCAATGATGCCAATGTGCAGAAGTGGAGTAGTCTTCGGCCTCATTCCGGTATCCGAGGAGATCGCGCCTTGTGTATCGATCGCTCGAGACCACAACATGTATTGCTCGATGAAACGCTGCTCGCCTCGTTGCTTCGAATACTTGAAGGTATGCAAGCCTGAGGACTCAGACGTTTGTTGAACAGGTCGCTGTAAGAGTCCACCAGATCGTAAGTCCTGCCACCACAGTCAGACTCAAAGCAAGACAAGCACAAAAAGCTTGATGACAAGCTCAGTAGACTCGATGACAAGCAACGTCTTGTCGAAGCAAAGTACTCTTGGCTTCACATGCGGCCCACAGTCAACATTACTCCATGCTTTGTGATGTCAACTCCCACATTCTCAATGACCCGCAGGGGAACACATATCTCCATCGACCAAACATATCTCAGCAGCCCAAATTTCTGCTAGCGGCGACCACAAATGTTGAGACTCTTGCTGGAGAGTCCACAGAAATGCGGACAATATTGCAGAGAAGTTTTGTGCGTGGAGTAGAGGGTTCGATGGAAGTGGAGGACGAATTCCATCATATCTTGCCCAATCCTTTCAGCATGAGTATATGAGTTACAAGTCTCGGACACGCGACGTTCTCCGGTGTTGTCACATACTTTTCTTCCTTCGGTTCCTCGTTCTGCCGTTCTTGATCACCAGTCGCAGAGTCGAATTACTAACTGGGGGTTGGGTCTGGCATGCCTGGACTCTTCTCGCACAACGGCCTACTCGGCGGCCGCATTAGCGGCAAAGCTCTCGAAGTGGGAGTGTGTATCACGGCAGCTTCGGGCTTTCTACTATTCGGATATGACCAAGGTGAGCGCCCGCCGTGCCCTTGGAGCTATGATATACCACCTACTGATACATGAGCCTTCTCACAGGCGTCATGAGTGGAATCATTACCGAGCCAATGTTCCTCGAAGTCTTCCCGCAAATGGAACCCAATAACAAATCTGGCGCCATCCAAGCTCTCGTTGTGGCCATCTACGAGGTCGGCTGTCTTCTCGGCTCTATGATGATCGTGGCTGTTGGTGACCGACTTGGCCGCCGACGATCTGTACTTATTGGAACTGTCATCATGCTTATTGGAACTGCGATTCAGGCTTCGGCTACGACGCTGGGTCAGATGATCGTTGGTCGAATAGTAACGGGCTGGGGTAATGGAATGAACACCAGTTCGATACCGGTTTGGCAATCTGAAATGGCACCACCGAAGATCCGAGGATTCCTCGTGCTCTTCGAGGGTGCTTTGATCACTGGTGGTATCATGCTGTCGTACTGGTAGGATGACTTCGCTCGGCAATAATTTCGTTTCGCTGCTTACCCCTGTGTAGGATCAACTACGGCTTCTGGTTCGTCACTCAACACGGCTCATTCCAATGGAGATTCCCAATTGCCTTCCAAGCGGTGTTCGGAATCGCCCTCATCATCGGTGTCCTGCTCTACCCCGAATCACCACGCTGGTTGATCAAGAAGGGCAAAGCCACACAAGCTCGTGAGATCATGGCCATACTGGAAGGCAAAGATGTGGAAGACCCAACCTTGATTGCCGATATTGAGGAGATGCAGCGAGTGAATGAAATTACCTCATCCACAAAGTTGACTGCCAAAGAACTTCTCTCAAATAGCAAAGAGATGAATCTGTGGAGACTGAGCGCTGCCTGCCTCGCCCAAGCCTTCCAGCAGCTCGGCGGGCTAAATTTAGTAACTTACTACGCGACGACAGTCTTCGAGGACTCGTTGGGCTTCGACCCAGAACTGTCACGGTTAATGACAGGGTGTCTCGGAACCGAATTTTTCCTCGCCGCTCTGGTAGCCCTAGTCGTAGTCGACAGACTCGGCAGAAGAAAACTCATGCTTTGGGGAGCAATGGGCATGGCTATTTCTTTACTCATCATCGGTGCATGCCTGAGCAAAGCTACGGATACTTACAAGGCACCTGCATACGCCGCTACGGTCTTCATCTTCGTATACAATACTTGCTTCGCCATTGGCTGGCTGGGAGTGACTTGGCTCTACCCGGCTGAGGTCACACCTATCAGGATTCGAGCGGAAGCAAACGGGTAAGTCTTTGAAATATTCACGCTGTGACACGAGTGAATGCTAACAAGGTTGAGGTTCTCCACCATGTCCAACTGGATTATCAACTACGGGGTGGTCCAGCTCGCGCCAATCATGATCAACAAAATTGGTTGGCAGACATACTTTGTCTTCATGTGCTTCAACTTCATGCACGTTCCCGTGGTCTTTTGGTTCTTCCCTGAGACAAACGGATACAAGCTTGAAGCCATGGACGCGATCTTCGAGCGTGCGCACGAGAGAGGCGAGAATCCAGTATGGACTGAAAGAAAGGTGAGAAAAGGCAAAGAAGGATTGGATGTGGAAAAGCATGACCACGATGGCGTCGCAAGCACAGAAGAGCCGGAGGGCGGGGTGAGAGGAGCAGAGTTGGAGAAAGAGGAGATGTCGAGAGACTCAGATGCCGATGTTCGTTCGAGTCAAGGAATGTGAGGGGATGGATGGTTCAGTAGTGGCGGCGTTGTGACAGTTCATGAGAATGATACCCGAAGCTATACGAGATATGCGAGGCGTTTAGTCTGCTACCGGATTTGGAAAGGTCAAAATGTGTCTGCATCTTAGTATTTGATATTCTCCAACGTCACGTCACTACGCCGCTGGGCTTATCGCGCTCGGCTGGACTTGCAGAGTTCTCAATTTTGACACCAATGTTGCGTTCGTAGTGGAAGCAAATGACAGCCTCTTACGATGAGGTCTTTGCTGATCCCAGTCTTCACTTCCACGAAACGCCCCACGTCATCTTCCCTCTCCTAAAGGGAACGACCTCAATCGATTCGTCCTCGTTCTTCAGACTCTCAGCGATCGCGGCCGAACTCCTGCTCAGCACAATGCGCTCGTTCTTCTCATCCTTCACCTTGTAGAAATCGCGACCGTACGAGGAGAGAAATCCTTCCAGCTTCTCCGGTGTCACATCGTCGGCACTGATGTACTGCTTCTCCACTCCTCGCTCAAAGGCATCGATGACAAGGCCTACAGCATGCGGTTGTGTGAAAACTCCGGCGGCGACTTTATCGCTGCGCTTCGACTTGGCGGGATGAGGTGCGGAATCAGTGCCAAGGAAGAACTTTGGATTGCCACTCACTGCGGCCTCGAGGAGTGCTCTTCGGTCTGAAGGGTTCTTGGCCACAGGTTTGCAGAAACAATGCGGGTCGCCGGCCCAGTCGTCGACGGTCAAGAAGAGGTGGTGGGCAGTAATGGTGCCCACTACTTTGTCGCTGCATGAGTTGACCGCGTTAATCGCCGCTGCGGTAGTGCAGTGTTCGAGAACGATTCGCAAATTGGAAAAGCGCTTGTGAAGGTCTAGAAGAGTAGGTAGGAAAGCCTCTTCGGCGTTCAGAACGGTGATGTCGGAGCCGGCAGACGGCGGGAGCTCTCCATGGAGGTTCAACACAATATCTTGGCGTTCCATTTCCTCGAAAACGGGATAGAAGTCTTCGTACGACATGACACCTTGGCTCGAGTTTGTGGTAACTCCATGAGGATAAGACTTGATTCCAGCAATACCCTTCTTCTTGGCTTCAATCACGGTCTCCGGCTTGATGTTAGGGTGCAGGTACAGTGACATGAGGAAGAGGACATTGGGCTCCAGCTCTTCGAGGCGCTTCTTGTATTGAAGAGCATGATGGACTGTCGTGATCGGAGGCACGAGATTTGGCTGTTGGTCTCGGTGTTAGACGTACAGATGTAGCATTTCTCCCCACACGTACGTACCATGACAAACACAGTATTGACGCCGCCTTGGCGAATGGTGGGCCTGTCATTGATCAGACTTCGCCGTGTAACAACAAGAGTGATGATGGTGCATACACCACAATCTCGGTCATATCGCCCTCCCGCAGATGCACATGCATGTCTGCTGCAGCCGGCAGCTCGAGGCCATCGAGCTTGCCCAACGGTGCTTCTTCCGCCGGCATGGTGGGCGACGCGGATTTGGCCTGGTCTGGCTGTGGTGCAACAGCGTTGTCAGACACGTCGTCCCTGGGGTCCGAGAGGCTGCGAGTGTACGAGGCGCAGCTCTGACCTTCCCCTCGAAATGTCCCGCCAGTGATTCAGTAGGAGCGAGAGCTCAAAACCTTGAGAGGCAAAAATCGGCGCCGGTTTGCCAGATATGCCGGCTGACTAAGCTACCGAGCCACTTCAGCTGTTTTGGACTAACCATCAAGAGATATCTGCAAGCCACCAACACCCTCCTTCGAACCCGACGGCCCATCTTGCAGAGGCAGGCCAGAGGGCAATGGCTCATTCCAGCTTACCTTGTTAATGGCCCGACGTTTCGCTCACCACCGCTGAGGTGTTGAGCCGGACTGGAAGCGTATCCTGCGACGTCGAATCTGCTACATGGCCCGATCTGCTGACATCGATACAGAAATATGCGTTAAGCGAGGGCAGCATAATGCTTATGTGGTTAAAGACCTTCCGCCTCCGGAGCCCTGCCGATCTTTGAATCCTACGACGCGTTCAGCTTCTCGAAGCGAGCTCCGACGATGCTCTCTTGCAGTGCATCGCCCAATGCCAAAAGCAGCGCATTTTCATCAGGTCGAGCAAGACACGCCGACGAAGGAATACAGCTACGACGACCAGAGATGGCGTTCAAAGCCATTGACTCCGCACCAGATTCTGGTTAACGATATTCGACTGGAAACTCTGCGTCCTTCGCGAGGCCCCTTATTAGAGTGCCATGAACGTAGTCCGCAGACTCTGGTTCCCGACACTGCAGCTTTCACGCCTTCTGCAAGCTTGATGAGAGTCAGCGAGGCCACCGATAACCCGATCGAGAAACAGAAATACACCAACCTGGAAGAGGACTTTGGCTGGATTCGGTATTTGCGATCGCGAAAGTTGCAGAAAAATGCACTCGACGACGAAGATGCGGCGAAATGCCGATGGATCCACTGCTCGTCAAAGTTTCCAGAATACATTCGAGGGTTCCTATGGGCACTTTCAGACGACCTGAACACCGTGGCGGATTCCATGCGAATGCTTGACATTGTCATGCAGCGACAGACTCGTTTCTCCAAACATGGCAAATCATTTCAGCCATTCTCACAGACGCTCAGATCTGCTACCACAGATTCTCGAACGCGAGACTTGTATCCCATGATGATCTCTGTGCCTTTTCTTGACTGGACGGTACAAGGGCCGATCCCTCCACTCAGATTTCAGGTTGACAAGCGTGAGGGCTTTCTCAGCGCAAGATCATCAGCCCATATTGTGCGATCTATTTTGCAATACTACTATCGACTGGAAGATACTCAAGATCGCGAGGAAACTCAAGTCTTCTCCAAGCACAAACCATGGCGCACGAATCGGGAGCTGGACCTCAAGGTCCGGCAGTGGTATGGCCAGTATCCGACAGCACTAAATGTTGATGAGCTGTGGATCCTCGCGATCGACGCAGAGCACATCGTGACTTTCTCCTCTAACCAGACTTGGAAATCTCGTTGGCCACCTTTCCAGCTCACTTCTCGGATTGCCGACGTCTCATTTCGTGGTATCCGAAACAACTACTTCCGGTCAGACGAAAAGAGAGAATACACTGCAATAACCCATGCTATAGCGAGTCTGAGTGGCGCTGTTGGCATGATGCACCGGAATTTCTGGCCAGACCTGTATCTGTGTTTGGCTGATAGATATGCTGGACATCTGGGACACCTGCAATATCGATTGCATCGCGCTCCTTCCACCAAGCTGGTCATGGATCTTATTGCTTGCCAGGAAGAATTAAACATTGTCATTCAGATCACAGAGCAACAACTCGATACTATCAACGACCTGCAAATGTCCATGGAGGCCGTTGAGCCCAAAACTGAGCCTACGAAGGCCACAACGACCAAGGTGCCAGCCTCGGAGCCTGACGAGCTCGACGACCACGATCTCACCAGAAGTTTCGTGTCTCGAAGATCGACCTATCGTCAGTTGTCAGCATCAGTCCTGTCGGACCCCGTTGCCCAACTGGTGGACAATCTAGAGCGGGAGCTGGCAGATTTGCGCGATTTGCGTGACAACACGGATCGACTTGTGACTCGCACAATACAGCTCGTCAACATACGTCTGGAAGACCATGGCAAGGCGATTCTTGTTTTCACTGTGGTTACCATTGTCTTTCTGCCACTGAACTTCGTCTCGTCGTTCTTCGGCATGAACTTCAGCGACATTCGAGACAAGGAAACCACGCAATGGCTCTTTTGGGCAGTGGCTGTGGCAGTCACTGTGAGCGTTGTTGCTTCTGCTGTGTTCTTGGCTTTCAGTGGCGGTCCTTTACTGGAGAAGGTAATGATGTGGCGAGACGCAAGACGAGATACACGCATGTCCACAACCTCTTCTCTGCGACAAAGAGCTGACAGTCATGGGCGATCTGGCTTCCAAGTTTTTGGCACAGACAAAGATGCCTACGGCGGCCGCTCGATGCAAGCAGGCTGATGGAGATCATTTGACATTAAGCGTCATGCGACATGGCAAAGTCTATGTACAACAGAACTGGTATCCACCGAAAGTATGTGTTCAGGCCCTTCCCCGCTAATATTTCTATGCTCCACCAACAAAGATGCTGAGCAATTGCGGGTTGCCGTCGGCCAGAGTCCCGCTCTGGTCGACGCCTCCTGTTGGGTTGACATCGTCGTAGCTAAATGCGTACCCTCTTCCATCGGGCTGGTTCGAGTGCACGATCTGCGAGTACCAGTTGTTGCGCTCGTTCTTGTAGTAAGTGTCGTGGGATGGCCCTGGCTGGAGGGCACTCTTCAACATAGTGCCGCGATTGAAAGCAGCACAGAGTCTGGGCACTACTTCTCGGTGAACAGCATTATCCGATCCCTGAATGGCAAATGGACCGCTGTTACATCCGAAGATGTCTGCGGTCGAAGGCTTTGCGTAAGCACGGTTGTCCCCGTCGCACGAAAGCCAGTCGCCATTGACACGGCAGTTGACCCTTCCAGCTGCCATCTGAGTGTCGATCGTGAGGGTGCTGGTTCGGTATCTGTCCCAAACACGACCAACATGACCAGCCAAGTAATCGCCGAATGCGCCGGGGCTGGACTGCATAAATGGGTAAGGAGCGACCACTCGCAGAGGACCGTTACCCCCACTTTGGCAGAGCTGTCCCCAAGGAGCCCCATCTTTTCTTCCCTGGGCAGCGAGAGCAGAGCAGACTGCACCCACACCAGACGTACGGAGGCCGCGCACAGTTCGTACAGCACCGCTACCAGGTTGCATCGACATGCCGAGAGCGAGTCCAACGAAATCGACGTAAGAGAGGTTTGCATACAAGCCACCTGCATTGTTGGTGAACTCGACGAAGCCCCAGTCTACGCCTGCAGAAGGATCTCTTGGGTTGGCAAAGCTGGGCTGCACCTGGCCAGGAGCGTTTCCGGCCCAGATGGAGTAGAACTTCAAGTTGCCCTTCGCGAACCAGATACGGCCGGAAGACAGATAGTCGGGAAGAGTAATGCGAGTGGTGCTGCCTTGTGCAGTGTTTAAAGGGATGGCGATGTTGCCAAACACCTCGCGCGGAGTTGTGAAGCTTGCGTCTGCTGGAGGATACATGAATTGACCTGCGATGCGACACTTGTCAGCGTTTGTCAAAGTTCGGGGTAAGCTGAGGACGACTTACCATTTGGCTGAACGAAGACCACACGGCCGCTTGGGTCCAGACCAGTGATGTAGGCATTGACGGCACCTCCAATGTTGTTGACCAGTGCGAGTGGCAGCTGGCGATTGGCCTGAATTCCCATACGTGTCTCATTGGCCGGGACTGGCTCAGGATTGGTTGCGTTGAGTGTGTTCTCTGCTGTGATGATGAGGTCCTCGACACCTCCTGGCATGACCGGAACAGCATCAGGAGTTTGACGAACGACCACAGAAACCGCAGGCGCCGCGGCAACCTGTCCAACAATGCAGGCTGCAGTCAGCAGCAGTGCTCGCAAAGGGGCCCTCATGCTGAGTACTGTTAAAGTGGCTTGCAAGAAAAGTCAAATATCAGGTAAAGACAGTAGAAGGTTGCCCTGAAAAGAGTGGCAGGTACAATACTTCGTCAGTAAAGAAAGAAGAACAACAACAGGTCCTGATCGATGCAGCATATTCGACGAGGACGACGCTTCATGATATAGCTTCTGCTGTCTCGTCGCCACGATCAACCTAAGCCTCGGCGAAACGCCACTCCATACGCACTCTACAAACGACAGTCTGGCGCAGCTGGAAGCGATCCAACTCTCAGCCTTAGCTGCATGGCGGACAAGCTGAGCAATGTCGACCGAGAACGAATCGCAGATGGTAAAGTGTCCAGAATGTGGCTTCACGGTCCAGACGGACTGAAAGCATGCGGCTCTCCTTAGTCCTACTTTCGCGCCATGAACGCCTTCTGTGTTACAGAACGACGTGCCGTGAGCCGGGACAGCAGTCGCGTTAATGCACCACTAGTCGAGTCCTGTCATGTGCTCCGACAGGACAGAGAGACCTTTTCAGCCGCCCGGCAAACAAGAAATTCAGGCTTGCGCGTGCTAAACGCAAAGGCGTCTCTGGAGTGATGTTGAAAAATAGCGTCTGTGCAACGCTATTGGTCGAAGCTGATCCACAAAAAATCACAGAGGATGCAATGTGCCGTGGCTCCTTTTTCCTGAATGCCGCGAGATGTATGGCTTGCAATGAGGTCAATCTGAAACACGCTGGAATCTCATCATCATGCCCGAGCCGAAAACTGCATGTGCAGATTGTGCGAGTCGAGGCTCGGGGATGTTTGTTGGGATGAATGGTGTCGATGATGATGGCCGGCTCGTGATGCGATTGGCTGGAAAATTGAAATGTCAGCTCGGATTTGGCAGGTCGGGGGCTTGCGCTCAAGGACTTGGTCCTGCAGAGATCATCACGCATGGCGACCTGGCTGCTGCAACGTGGTAGCACAGGCATACCATCTGATATGCCACACGCAGCATCCGATGGATGCGATGTCGATTTGATGGATTTCGCAGGTGCCCCGAGTCCACGGCTCGATCTGAAGCTTGGCGCCTACCGTTTGTCATGTTCTCGGCAACACTCCCTTTCGGACTTCTACTTCTTGCTCTCTCTTTTGGGCACTGGATTTGTCAAGACCATGATCAATGGTGGAGGCAGTGATCATGCCTCTGCGCCCCAGCCTAATTCGAGATACATGAGCGCAGGCTACAGGAAGCTCAGAATGGTTGCATCATTCGAATACTCCAGCAAGATTTGAGCTCGATGAAAGCAAGGACACAGTTGCAAAAGGACATTGATAAGGCTGCAGGGAAACAATGGGATTTCACTGCACGGTAAGTACATAAGCCTAGATGCCTCGGGCTGCCAGAGCATCGTTAACAGTCTGCTGAAAATCCTTGATCAGTGGCTCTTTGATCAAGCTGATATGATTACCGCCGACGTGGTGGAAGCGCACATTCTCCTCCATGACGAAATTCCGCCACTCGCCCAGCACATCTCGCTTCCACACTTCAGGCGT
The DNA here is from genome assembly GCA_029490675.1 of Cercospora nicotianae. Classification (NCBI taxonomy): domain Eukaryota; kingdom Fungi; phylum Ascomycota; class Dothideomycetes; order Mycosphaerellales; family Mycosphaerellaceae; genus Cercospora; species Cercospora nicotianae. The sequence goes on along the minus strand of JANQAT010000007.1, from coordinate 2,049,381 downwards.
CGCGCCGAAGTGAGGCATAGGATCCGCGCAAAAGATATCTGTCGTGCTGACCGAGCCTTGGGGCTCGTACTGCGAAGCAATGAGACGCATGCAGTCCTCCACACGACCAAAAGCTTGCAATCTGGGCACGGTGATGTCCATGTTCTCGATGAACTCTGGGGAGAACTTGGTGAACAACAACTCGTAGAACTGCTCATCCGTGAGGTCTGCAGTCTCTTCTGCGAATGCTCGTGCTTGCTCTGGCGTGTAGTCCGTGACGACTGGCAGCACGTCAATCATGAGTGAGCGGTAGCGAACTTGGCCGATTGTGCTCTTCAGACTTGGCGGATTGTCGATGCCGCCGCAGAAGACGACTTGCTCGCCATCTGCTTCGAACTTCTTAGCTAATTCGAAGCACAGAAGCCCACCAAAGCAGTATCCTAACATGGCGTAAGGACCTTTAGGTTGCGTTCTTCGAATTGCTGTATAGTAGCAATCGAGCAGGTCGTCGATTCCGTCAAAGGTGCCCTCGCCCGGATGTAGGCCTTTAGCTCGAAGAGCGTAGATGGGTCTGTCGGGAAGATATGGCAGAAGTCCCATCCAGCAGAGGAATTCTCCAGCGCCAGGATGCAAGAGGAACAGTGGCTGCTTGCTACCTTCTGAGGCCAGTGGCACTATAGGGTCGTACTCTTTCGAGACTGTGCCGATCAGTGTAAGCTCATGCTCTAGGTCTGCTACCGAGTGGCATCGGATCAGTAGCGGCATCGGAATTTCTTGGTGAATGTTTAGTCCCTTCTCAAGAGCCTTCTTGAGGCGCATGAAGCCCAACGAGTTGATGCCAGATGAGAGTAGAGCGTCGTGATCCAAGAGGTCTTCAGCCGGAACTCCAACCACTGTCGAGTATATCTGCGCGATCTCTTTCTGTAGAGGGGAGATTGTGTCTAGCGTAGGCTTTTGGGTTTGCACAAGGCTATTGCTTGGTGACGTGGCATCAATCTTATAGGCGTCGAAATCACCTTTCTCATAAGACTGCCGAAGCTTCGCGCGAGACAGCTTGCCAATCGTCGACTTCGGAAGCAGTGCCTTGGGCAGAGGTACGATGTGCAGTGACTTTTGTGCGCACACGCTGAAGACCGCTTTGTCGATGGCCTGTAGAGTTGCTCGGAGGTTCGCAGGACCGATCGCGGCCTCTGTTGGGTTGAATAGTATCACAGGTGCTTCAGAGTTGCGCTCTTCAGACCATGACGAGAATACTGCGGTATAAGAGACTTCCAGCCCTGCTATACTGCCGGTCTCGATCGCATATTCGATCTCGAATGAAGAGTAGTTGTTGCCGTTCAAGATCAGCACTTCTTTCGAGCGGCCAAGCAGCTGCAGATTTCCATTCTCATCGAGGCGACCAATGTCGCCAGTACTCATCCAGCCGTCCTCGGTGAAGGCGCCAGCAGTTGCTTCTTCGTTACCATAGTATCCTTTAAAGATGACGTCTCCTCGGAGATGGACTATGCCCTCATCCGGATTTTCATCATCAGCCCCGCGACTGACAATTTTTGCTTCGAGTCCAGGCAAAGGCTTGCCGACGGTCGCGAAGGTATTTCCCTGGTCTACATCGTAGCCAGGACTCTCCAGATTGTAGTAGCAGGCAGAGCATGTCTCACTCAGGCCATACGCAGCTTTGATGCTATGTTCGGGAGCACCATACTTCTTCAGAACATTGTCCACTGCAGCAAGTGTTTTGGTTCTGTTGGCCTCGCCGCCGACCATAATCACCGATAGTTCGCTGAGATCAAGATTTATCGATTCCATCTCTTGCTTTGCCAGCGATTCCACCGCGGCTGCGAGGAAGAAGTTTGGCGAAAATGTGTATCCGATTCGTTGTGCGCTTAAAACCTGGAAGAAGCGCCATGGCTCTTGAACTAAGTCTGATGTTGGGACGAAAACTTGGTCAGATCCATTATAGAGTGCTTGAAGGTGCACTTCGCAGAAGCAAGCTGAGTGGTCGAAGGAGATCCATGACATGAAAGTCTTGCCGTAGGTGGAGAGATATGTCGACTTGGCTTCGACAGAGGCGATCAATTGAGCGTGAGAATACTGCACAGCTTTTGAGTGGCCGGTGCTGCCCGAGGTGAATAGTATTGCCGCAATATCGACACCGCTCTCAGATTGCTCCTCGATTGGCGATGGCAGTCCAGAATCAACGGCTTTCCGACGATCAATGTCCTCGATCGATTGTACGTTCAATTTTCGAGATGCCAGTATCGATGACAATTTGTGGCTTGTCAGTATCGGAGTATTGCCAAACAGGTTTTTAACATTGTCGAGTTGCGCAGCTGCTGTCTTGGGCTCATTCGATACTGGGTTGAGCACTGCACAAATTCCGCCTGCACCGAGATTAGTTTATGTTCTTTCTGTCTCTGGCTCCCAATCATCTTACCTGCTGCCGTGACAGACCAGAACCACAGGACATTTTGTTTGTGATTATCGAAATACGTAACAACCATTTGTCCTTTTGTGACAAGCCCAGCATCGATCAATCGACGAGCGTTGTCCTACTATGATCAGCATCACACCTTCGCAGAGTGGAGTACACTCACTTTTGCTTGTGCATATAATTCTGGGAATGTAACTCTTGTCGCAGGTTCGTTGCACCCATTCTCGAGGTATAAGAAACCATTTCCCGCATGGCTCTCTGCAGCGTTCTTGAGAAGATCAACGATTCTGCTGGGCCGAGAAGGCTCAGTGGATGTTGCCAACGACATGATTTTTTGCCCAAATTTTTTACCTCGCAGCTGGCAAGGTAAGCATACGGTATCAACGGATCAAATATTTGGACTTTGCCCGCAGAATGCTTTCCATGAGTCCGTGGCACAGACGACATCCATGTCATCTCCCTGCAGATCATTCTTTCTAGCTTGGGTTTGGGTTTCGCGGCGAGCCAGGTGCATGGAAAGTTGACACGAAGGTGCATGTTGTCGATCATCAAAGATAATGTTCAGAGTGATCGGCAGCCTGAATGGGAACATGGCGACGGCGCACGGCATCAGCCCGGATGGTTCGTTGATGGCTCGGCGGTACTGCTAGCGCCTGGACTTCGCTGTCAATTCTAAGCGAACAATCATGCAATATATCGTTCTGCACTTCTTGTGGCAATAGCTCGTGGAAGACCCAAGTCTACGCGAGCTTAGTCTCGACAACATGAATCTAGTGGAAGGCTCGATAGGTCTCGCGATTCCTGGGAAACAGTTCGATGCCAGTGGATTGTTTTGGTCGGCATGGCTGGCCTGCCCATGACCTTGACAACGCGAACCCATTACACGTGGTGGAAACAATGCACACAGTGCAATTCTCCGAATGGCATGTTGGTCTGCGAATAACTGGGTCTCAGAATGCAGAGGCCATCTGTTCGGGCAAGAGGACACGCTTTCTTGGACGACGTCAATGTTACTTTGGGGGATCTACAACTGAAACTTTCCTGTTAGAGTAAGTGCCCTCTGACTGATAAGGGATCTCGTACCTGATAGACTTCGCTTGTTCACGCGATTGGCGCCAGAGCCCGCGCAGGCACTATGTGAGGGTCAGAATCCCGCTGCTTCATCATAGAGCACATGAAGCACGCTATCTCGTGCCAACAAAAACATATCTTGGCTGGGAGCACGACTTGTCGATCGCAGTGCTTTGGGAAAAGCGCACAATCGAGCCCTTCGCGAGTATGCGAGCTGTCCAACAACTCAGCTGTGCTGCTAAGCGAAAGCTTGTTCTGAGGCTCCATTTGCTGCGGTTCAACAGGCACTACTGCAAGAAATGTAACTTTGCACGGAGATGGCAAAGGCACTTACGAATGCAACAGCACATTGCGGTACATGGCTCGCCGGCGAAGCCCCGTGCGATTTACGCGATCAAGTGCATGATGGGTCCGCTCGAAATGGCGCGGATCTTCGAGTGAATCGTGCTACCGTTGATGAGACGCGGAGAGAAGATACACGATTCGTGCTCGTTTCCGGGTTGTTGATGCTCGACATGACGGACTTCTTGCTACTGTTGCGTTTGTGGCGTTCTCAGAGCGCCTATGCTTGTATGTGCCGTTGAGGATCGGTTAGATATCAGTATTCGATGAGATCTGTGCTTCCACGAGATAGTGTTCAACCATATTGACAAGACCTTTCATCACCTGTTCATTTCCAAAGCCTTGCGCAGTGTCGTTTCAAGTCATGGGGAGATGTAATGTACTTGTGTATGGTGGTGGAGGTGATATATGGCTTCCTCGGACCTTGTTGTAGAAGCTCAGCTGACAGAGAAATCGCAGCCGTCGGATCGATTTTCGGTTGGCGAATAGCACAGAATAGCCATGCCACAGTATCTGTTGTGTGTCGATCGAATTGGGAAGCCGTTCGCACATCTGGCTACAGCCTGGACACAAAAACCTGGGGAAAAGGAATTTTCGTGCCCCGTCGAGTCCTGAGGTCAGGATCTGTAGCGAAGGTCATTCCCAAACAAAAGTGGGATTACCTTATCCTCGCGAACAAAATCAAAGACGATTATGCTTCAACTTTATCCGAACTCCAGTCGGTTGTGTCTCCGGAAACTACGCTGGTCACAGCCCAGAATGGGATGGATGTCGAGGTTCCCCTTGCACAGGCATTCCCCAAGAACACAATCCTCAGTGCTGTGTGCAACATCGGCTGCAGGCAAATCTCGCCTGGTCGCATAGAGCAGACCGCGAGCATTAAACGATCCGCTTTCTTGATCGGTGCTTATGCTCCAGGTACGCCTGCGGACATCTTGCAACGCGACACTTTATCTGCCATGGATGCCCAGTTCGAAAGTGTCAATCGCATAGAGCAAGAGCGATGGCGAAAACTGGTCCTGAACTCAGCCTGGAACTCGGTCACTGCACTGACTGGCAAGAACACCCATCAGGCACTGCAAGAGCCCGGAGCAGCTCGACTGATGTCCCAGATTGCTGGAGAAGCGCTCAGCGTCGCTTCTGCGAGCGGAGTGAGCCTGGATAATGACTTGCCAGTTCAAGTCATCGAGCTTGCAAAGAGTAGTCTGCCGATCACACCTTCGACCTTGCAGGATCTCCGGAGTAGGCGACCCATGGAGCTGGCACCGATTTTCGGTATGGTTACGTTCCGTTACTTCTCCAGATCCACAGCACACGTGCTAACAAACATTCAGGTTACCTCGTCATGCAGGCCCGACGAGTCGGCTTGCCTGTACCATACCTCACGTGGGTACACGAGCTGCTCCAACAGCGGAATAGTCAGTTGGTCGCGCGTGCAGCATCGCATGGACCATCATGGAGCGGTTCCACGTCAGTTGTCGATCTTTTGGCACAAGAAATGCCCCCGAGACTTTCGGCAGTCGCGTGAATTGTCTTTGCGGTCCAGGTGTTTTGTTTTGGTGCTCGTTCATATGAGTCGTGTCTTGCTTCAGTCATGTTATATACCCTACGTAACGAATTCTTTATCAGCTTCAGACTCCCGTGAACAACTGGCATCATGGCTTCGCTGGTCGAGTGTCGCTCGCTTTGACTTCGAGAAGTGGGCCCTGCGCACGCTAGTTGTGGCCATGCAAGATCTATGCATTTCAGCGGTGAGCACTGAGAACGGTCTCTGCGAGACATCGTCTCACGCGAGCCATTCAAGCTTCAGGTGAAAGTAGTCACAAAGCTTGCGTACTGAGCGAAAATCTTGTCCTTCTCGAGCGCAGCTTTGATGTGCTCGGTGCTCGTCATCGCGACCTCGAGCCCGCCATCGGCCAGTCTCGGATGGACTATCACTGCGGTAGCACAATTGGCTAAGCTCTGCGATCATAATGTCAGCATGGCACTGGATTCAATGGTCTTAACACTTACGCTTGCAGGTTCTAGAGATTCAGGTTAGCACATGCACACTCGTTCTCGCAAACCATTTCTCACTTACTCATGTATCTCGTGCGATCAATAATACCTAGCTCCGAACCCCAATTCAGTACATTGGATTGAGACTTCGAGTAGTCGTTAAAGCCCATATTGTGCGTATCGAGCAGAGAAAGTGGATTAGGACAGATAGCTTCGTCTTCGGGAAGATTTGCAGCCATGTTCAGCCACGCTGCCCACTTTGACTCCTTCCATCCAGATACAGCCTTGCGAACGTGTTGGGCTGCGGTAACCAGGCCACGATCAGACTCCAGTTCGGAGAGAGAGCATTTCGAGACTACGATGTCTACGGCGTTGCCGATGTAGCCAGTCTCAATTCGAGGCTCGAGACGTTGTCTGATGTTAATTGGAAACAACATGAGAGATTCCTGGTGGCCTTCGGTACTCTTCTGTCTCGCGAAACTCAGTCGCGACCAAAACAATCCAATAAGGGCATCCATAGTCGAGATCCACTGCTCGCCACTCGGCAACGATGCATCGTTCTTGAGCTTGCCCAGGGCTTCAGCGGAGAATTTCCACATGCACCATTTCGTCTCTTCAAGCTCACTCTTGATCGATGCTAGGTGGGCCTTCTTGGTTTCCTCCAAGACAGTAAGTGCCGCTTCTTTGCTAACACTTTCTCGAGGAAGTTTCAATTGAGAACGTGTAGTGGGGAAGACTTTCCAATGCTCATCGTTGAAGGGGCCAGCTTCAGAGCTTGCCTTCGACAGACGTTCTCTGATCGTGCTCTCGGGCAGCTGGAGTTTGTGTTTCTGCTGTGAACCATTGCTCACATCGGCACAGTGCAGGGACCAGATTCTTTCGACCTCTGCTACTGTAGCAGCGTCTGCCAAGAGGTGATTAAAGCCAAAGGACAACGCCATGCCGCCATCGAGATAGTTTAGTTTGGCTGTCAGCATGCGCGCTCCCTCGTGCACTGGGGTCAGAGTAACGGGTTGCGAGCATAGTGCGACTAAGCCCGTCAATGGGAAGCCGTCCTCCTTCAGCTGAGCATAGCTTGGGATCTCAGCCTTGCCAACGAGATTCTCCCAGGCAAACTCAACATGAGCATCGTCGTCCACGACAACTACCAGGTCTCTAGGATCATCGGAGGTTCGGCCAATGGTGCCAGAGAGGGCAGGGATCTCGGCTAGTGTCCTGGCAAGACCCTCTTTCAGTATGTCGTAGCCGCGTTGAGCTCGACTCGAGTCCGGTAATGGCCAGAAGTGAGTTTGCGTAACCCACACTTTTGGACTGTAAGCATCGCAAATAGAGAGCTTGATGGTATGTTTTTCGACAGGCTCGCTCGGGTATACTTTGAACTCGGCCATCATAGAATCGGGTCCTTAGAAAGTCTTCCGGTGAATAATCGCTGATAGGATGCATACAAATGTGCAGAATGCAAGCAGGACCCGTGGAGGTAACAGATACCATTGTAATCCCGTAGCAGCACAGGGATCGCTACGAGCCCGGTACGAGATCATCTTCGCTTGGTTCCATTGTTGACCGTGATGCGCCGGCGGCACAATCCAGCGAGCTGCAGGGCATGCCGCTCTCAGCATCGCCAACCGAAGATACAAAAGCTGATCAGGTATAGTGCACCACGTATCAGGGTGATGACGCGAGTCGAACTGTCTTGTGTGTGATAGCCGGATCGCGTTTAGGATGATGTACGCGAATGGAGTACAGAGTTTGGCAGATCTGTGGATGAGAAAGAAGAGGGCGAAGTGTCGATCGCGGTACGAACCCGAGCCCGCTCTTTCTTGGCGTTCTCGCGAAGCGTTGAGAAGTGACGATGCAGACTATCGCTGTCATGCATCACTCTTTCATGGACGCTTGTTCAAAGTCATGGAGAACAATGACATGGTGTTCGTGTCTCAGATACCTCTCGACGACTCGCAAAGGCAGCTAGCTCAGACGAGAGATTGTCGAATTTCAGACAATGGCTTGCAGCACATTTCTGGCCGTGGGGATCCTCGTGAGCTAAGAAGGCGATATTTGTGCAGAGAAAGGTGTCATTCCTGGCGATCTCATGAAGACAGCGCAGGCGCTTTGCGTCGGATCTCAGTCCCCCACACGAACAAGGCCTGAATCTGGCGGACTCTGACTGAGGAGTTCTCAGCTCCCAGTTTCGGAGAGCAAGGCTTTTACTGCCAGTGCAGGTGAGAAGGGAGTTGGGTTGTTTTATCTCGTCCACAGGACGCCGGAATCATGGCCAAGTTCAGACTCACAAGTGATTGACGTTGTTTGAACTCGTCGCCGTTACTAAGTCTGATCTTTGAGGCAGATTCGAGGTTGTTTGAGCAGAATGAGTTCGCCAGGCGCAAGTCGGCAGAAGTGCTGTGAAGCTGATAGCTTGCAGTTTCGTTCACACACAGTGCACAATGGAAAACATACTTCGAGGATGGCATCAGCTGCGATACAAAGAGCTCACTTCACAAGAACTCCAGAAGCCCCGGGCGGTTCGGAAAGCCAAAAAGCATAACTTGACATTTCTTCTACTCATACATTGCGATCAATTGTCGAAGGACAATACATTTTGCATCCGGATGAAGCCACCAAAACCGTACCAAGCAAGTTTCTCATACGCCTCCTCGACCGGTGCTGACGAGCAACCGATAATGCACCTGGAATCAAGCCTCAGGTCCACGTTCTTCTAGTCATTCCATGACTCCACGCTTCTGATCAGCGGCCTTCTGATCACCAGGTGTGCTTATGCCTCGGAAGGTCTTATTGAACCAGCCTGATACTGCTCCGCCCGATGCGAGCTGCTCGGCGTGGCTGCCTCTTCGCGTTGCGTAGTCTTCGCTACCGCGCTTGTGCTGCGCGAGGCTACCGAACATGCCACCAGATGCGGCTGAAGACTACGAACGCAATTCGTCAGCTTGAACGCTTAGCTTTATCGGCTTTGGTTTTGCTTACTCTTCGTCGTTGGCTCGTTGGCGAGCTGGGAGATGCTGGGTCATTACTCAATGGCTTCTCGACCAGAGAATTGTTGCTGGTCACAGAAGCTCTCCGCACTGCTTCAATCACACCACCACTCTGAGAAGGCCGTCTTGCAGGATCGTGGACTTCTTTTCCTCGCTGGAACATGCCACGACGATCTTCCCAAGGCTGGCCAGACATAATCGATGGATTTGATGATGATTTACTGATTGCTGAGAGGTGTCTCGTGCTCAGAAGCTACAACAGGCCAGAAGCTGTCTCTTGTACTCTGCCAGTGAGGAGTAGACTGCATAAGCAAGTAGCACATTATCACATGTAGCTTGGCCTGGGGATGTTGCGGGGTAGCTCTGCAGATTAACGAATAAGCCTGACGACACAAACGCCAACCAGTAGCCATGCGAGGGACTTCGAGGTGTTACTTCGGCCTACATCAGGCTGAGGGATGGCGGAAGCCATACGGCTGCGTAGTCATCAAGGCACAATGCTTCAAGTTGTGTCGTGTCGTGGAGCTAAGCTCAGTCGCTGCTCCACGTGAGAACCATAGGCTAACCCGGCTATACTGTTGTGCGATCGCATGTTTGCTAGGTCAAGCATAGCTTTGGAAGGATGGTAACAATTAAGAGCCGGCCGAGGTCAGATCGTCCTCAAGAGGGGAATGCGAGTCGAAAATAGACTCATATATTTGCACTTCTCCATCACATAAACCTCACATCAGTCGTTTAATCCTTGTCAGCATCTCACAATGTCTCAGCTTCGCGGTGGCCCTGTCGCTCCTGGGATTGCGTTCGTTACTGGGGGAGCTCGTGGGCTCGGAAACGCCATTGCAGTATCATTCGCCAAAGAAGGCTCGAAAGGCATAGCACTCATCGACATCCAAGATGAGAAGACCTTCAACGAAGGCAAAGCAGCCGTAGAGCAGTATGGCACAAAGGTGCATTGTTCCGCTTTGCAATGATGTGCCAATGCTGACCAGATGAAGTGCATCACTATTCATGCAGATGTAACGCAAGAAGACCAGGTCGAGAGAGCGATCGCAGAAACAGTCAAGGAATTCGGCCGGATCGATTATGCTGCGTAAGTAGGTAGCTACCATGTCAGACGGGTACAGTAATGCTGAACCTAGATCCGCCCAGTAACTTTGCCGGTATCATTGGCCCACTCGCGCTGACAGTCGACACTCCACTCGAGGCATGGCGGAAGGTCATCGACGTCAACCTGGTTGGAGTCTGGCTATGCACCAAGCATGAGCTGAAGCAAATGCTCAAACAGGAATCCGTAGAGGTGTAAGTGAGGGGGTGAAATTTTGATGAAAGCTGTATATTGACGAGCATTCGCAGAGAATCTGGTAGGGTTCCTCAACGAGGAAGCATCGTCAATGCCGCATCGGTGAACTCGATCCAATCTGGCGCTGGCACGAGCGGATACACAGCGGCGAAGCACGGCGTGATGGGCATAACAAAAGCTGTAAGTCGGAGGGGCAACTTCTGACTTCAGGCTGCATGCTGACTCCCGGCAGGCCTGCCTCGAGGCTCGTGGAAGCGACATTCGAGTGAATGCAGTGTCGCCTGGCTTTCGTGAGTCTGAAGCATTCTACTATGGCCTTGTGCTAGTACTCACGATCTTGAACAGTTTTGACAGATCTTTTGAAGCCATCGATGGCATCAGGTGAACTTGCTGCAGAGTCCTGGCCAACGTACGAAGCTCGGCAGGGACGCAAAGCAACCTTTGACGAAGTTGGTGATGTTGTGGTCTTGTTGAGCACTCCAAGAATGAGCCTTGTCAACGGGCATAATCTCGTGATCGACAATGGCTTTACGATCAATGAGGCGCCATCATAGACAACTTGGCCATGTGTGGATGTCGAAGAGAGCACCATTACTACATTAACATCGTCAAGCTTCTTTCAATATACAACAGAAGAATTGAATCATTGCAACGACGACGGTGATCGGCCTGTTGATTCCGTGGGCCAAGCAGTCGCTTCCGAAAAATATGATGTTGGATCATGTCGGGCCCAAGGTGAGTCGAGGAGCGAGAGGCTATGTTCTGCACGCACGCAACGACCGCATACGGGAGCATCAGGGACGTCTGATGGAAGCATATGAGCTGGATGGAAGACAAGTGGCGGGGTAGTACTCACCTTGCTCCCGTCTATACACGCGTCAGACGCTTCAGCGTTCCCAGAGCAGCTTTGCCAACGATCATGTAGGTCGAGTCCTTACTCAGCGGGTCCGGAGGAGGCGGCCTTCGTCGGAACTTGCCACCATTTCGCATTGGCTGGTTTCTGCAATCATAGGGACAACGACCGGGCTCGTGGATATCATCTCGAAATCGATTCTTGTGCCGGACGTGGCCTTTGTAATCTGCATACGGGCACCGATGGGTCAAGAACTTCTCATCGCATCCGCACTCCCATATTCTGTAGCGGTATTGACACATGGCCCGATCTGACTGACAGAAAGTTGAAGCATGCGCAGTGAGGCGGAGACTGAGGGAACCATATATTTATGCTGGTGCACTCAAGCTTTATGAGGCAAGAGCCGACCACCGCTCTTCTGCGTCGACTTGAATTAAAGCCACCACAGCAGGATTGCAACATAGCACGTGGACAGCACGGCATTGCGCGAGAATAAGCCTGTTGGTCATGTTATCAGCTTCGGATGTGACAGGCCGCAGACTCAAAGCGTGGTCAAGGCAGTTGTGACCCTCTCTCTCCGATGTCGTCGTAGAATTGTTGATTACGCGTAATGAGGTGCGGCCATAGGACAAATCGCATGTGCTGTTCTTATCAGCACTCGCAATCACTGGAAGTCCGGAGTGCCTGACGTGGATGCGGTCAACAGGTTTTGACAGGGTTGTGGCAGTCAAGTCTTGCGAAGTGACAGCCATGTCCTTGGCGTGGTGTGCGAGTAGAGCAGCTCAACCTTGGATATCGGCCCTGGTATTATATGCTCGGGCCGATCGAGCGCTCGGAAATTATCGTTACCGGCCACGAGATGCACAGGGTATCATGTCATTAACACGAGAGCTTGAGTGTCCCGCAGGTGAGCGTGATGAAAGGGATTGTGAGCCAGGTCCAAACTGCAGAGGCCAGACTGTCCTGATTTCGGCATTTCGTAATGCAATGCTGACTCCTTTACTTCCAATCGAGGATGAATGCCATAGTAAGTTGCTGGGTATACTCAGAGTCATCAAAGACGGATTGTGGACAGGTCGATAATGATGAATTGAAAGTTGGAGGAAGTTGCAGCCAACGCGTCGAAAGGCATGACGAAAGCGCGTTTGTGGCTTTGGCAAAGCTCAACTTGGCTTGGCAAACGCCACTCTTTGTCCGCGGAGGGAACCACATACAACTGTACCAACTCTGCTCGCGACAACATCAACAAGTGTCTACAAGGCCATCTTCAGCTGCAGACCCATCTATCCATTGCTCATTCCACAATGGGCTCGCTACTCCGTGATTCGTGCCATACTCAGCTAACCTAGCATGCCCCTCGTCTCGATGCGGAGCCACGAGGAGTCGGAAACGTGGTGCTTGACAAGAAGCCCAAGTGACGACAAAAGACGATTGAGTGACTTCCGGCCGGCTTCTCCAGCATATTTTGGGTGCTCTGGATGATTTGCTATGAGAAGAACGCGCCGCTGGAGCTGCGGAAGTTCTCGCACTGTGGATTAGTCCCAATGGCCCATCTGAACATTCCCACGAACTTGCACAGTCGCGACGGAGCCTTCGACCAACATGATTGCATCGACATCATGAGACCAAACACTCTCGCGAGTCCCACGTGACCAGTCACTTCTGAGCCGAGCACGAGCCTATTCACTTGCAGGAGTCTCGGGTACAGAATATTTGCCCGACAATGTGGGAGGTGTGTGCCCGGAGACCTGTGCATGCAGTATACCTCCTTCCTCCTACTCCAGGGTTCGAGCTAGACTGTCTACGATCCATCAGAAGGACGTTGAACTAAAACCATGGGCTCGCGACACAATTCGCCCAAGTCATCATCAGAATGTCGCACACCGAGTCGTCGATGCTATTCTGATAGAGACGCGGCTGATCTCGGCCGACATAGCCCGCTCCTATCTACACCTGTCAAGCCATACCCTACTCCGCCTGACTCGAGTCCTCTGCAGACGCCGAGCGAGACTTCTGAAGCATTGGTGCCTGTGCCGTTAGAGCTGCACAAGAGAAAAGCGCGTAACAGGCACATACCAGAACCATGCACGCCGACCAAACCAAGCAGCATCGATGCGGCATTCACACCATTCCATGACATCAAAAAGGACATTGACACTTTGATCGAAGAGATTCCTGCGGATCTCGAGGACGTTACTACGCCATCTGACAGGATAGTTGTCCAACGATCGCAAACTCGCAATAGCACTCAACTGTCCCTGTTCCTCTACTCACCAAGCAAAAGCAGATCAATACCCTCTCCAGCTGGTTGTGGGACATCAAACACACATGCCGCGACAGAACATGGGCGGGAAATCTCTGCCACCGCGGAAGAAGATACGAAGCAGGCCATGGCCGTGGCAGACAGTACGAAGCCCTCTCTACTCGGCCGCGCGCGTCAAAAGCTTAAGCACGTCATTCAGCTCATCATACCGCATAGTCGTGCTCAAAAAGAAGTCAAGCGGTCTTCACATTCGGGTGTCAGCAAGACGACAAAGCATCGAGGGCCATTGAATTGTGTCTCGAACAGACCAGTTGAGATTGTAGTGAGTTCCGAGTCCAGCCCACCACGACCGACCCAGCTAGAGGGAAGCACCACAAGACTGCCAAACAGGTCATTTCCTGTGATCACGGCCAACGAGTCGATTTGGCGCCGCGTACCAGAGGACATCACAAGCACGTCACGGAAACCGCTGCCCATTAGACGTAGCTCACACACGAGCTCTTCGCCTAAGATCCGCAACGTCAAGGCTAGGACAGTGAGCCTACATTCGCACAATCGAGTACAATCACAAAGAGTGTCTGTCCTGGACTTCGCGCCTGTGAAGCGTGACATCGCCTTGAGTCAAGCTCCACTATCTATCAAGGCAGCGGTCTCCTTGTGTGTGATGGCTATCGCCGCTGGCGCAGATTTCCTGGTCGCGGATCGTCCGACCCAGTTCAGATCGAAGAGGAAAGCAGGTCGCTATACTCGTCGTCGACCGTTCAAGTGGATGTCAGGCGCTAAGTAGTGGGTCCTCCGGAAAGACGATGTACTCGTGGCTCAGACAGGTCGGCGCGGAACATTTTCTCTCAAGAGCAAGCCAGCGGGAAGCGGAGCCTCGATTGATTTGGAGAAGGGTAAGTCTGCTAATGCTTGATTTGGAGCATGCGGCCCTGTGCTCGTGAAACATGGTGCCGCGCAAGCAAAGGTAGGCTGGCAGCGAGCATATTGCAAACGCGTTCCGGCAGCCTCCGTCTTGGATGTATCAAAATGTTTAATTCGCGCCCCTTTCTTTGTTCTCTCATATCTTCTGCCTTTTCTCGACCTGCGTTACTCCTTTCCTTCATCGACTTTCGTAAAATGAGTTCGCCACTATACTACCTTCAACAACAGATTATACACGCAACTTTACGCATACTCTGGACACCCCGATGCTCGCATACTCAACGGGTCGTCCCGCGACGCCATCGCCTGCTTGGTCTTCCGCAACGACGATGTTCACCCACACTGCCGCCAACGCAATGGCGCTAAGGGATCACGGGACTTGGCTTTGTCTATGGTCAGGCCCGAAGAACAGAGCTCTTCACTTTGTTCAAAGTGTTCGCTTTGTGAATGTCTGCGCTTTGTGTCTCAGAACAAAGCTGGGCCATGCATCGCACCACACAATGGCCTTGTCTCTGGTTCTGGCACAGAGGACGACCCGCGGATACAAAAGGGCCTGTCGTACTCACCGAGTGCACAACACCTTTCGGAATAAACTTGCACCTGACAAGACTTTCAGAAGACTCTTGATAGCTGGACTATCGATCTGAAAACTTGACACAGGGACAAGCTGACCCGAGTGGTCAAACTCGAAGCTTTTCAACAACAGAAACAAGCACTTCGCCATCTGGAATGGCGCCGAACCAACCGAACCGGGTAGGTTCCCTGTACGATACCACTGACGCACAACCAAGCGAGCAAGAGCTCGCGTTGAGCAAGTCCTTGGCTAATCCAAGGATAAAAAGTTTACGCCCACAGCTTGCCTCGAGGCAAGGACATCGTCCTGATGGTCATCCGGTGAGGGATGACAGTCTGCCAAAAGCGCCAACGGCGTATCCACCAGCACCGCCCCAGGATTATACTCTGTGGCCACCCGTCGACCCTGCTGCGTATGAACGCATGCAGCAGGGTCCAGCACCGGCTCAACCACCAGCATCGAACAGAGTGGACCAGTTTGAGGAGTTCCTCGTCTCACTGCCATTCGAGCCAGTGGACCGAGCCCTCGCCGGCACATATCATGCCGGGAAAAGTGTGGCGAAGAAAGTTGGCCGCGCCGCATCAAAGAGTCTCCAGCGGATCCCCCAGACTTTGAGACGAAAAGAGCCAGAGGCCCATGAACCAGTGATCGGAAACCCGACGCTGCTCGAATGGGACAACCCGTCTGGCCATGAACTGGTCAGTTTGACGAGGGCTCGGGCGATTGAGCCTCTCCGTGCCAAGGGTTGGTGGGACACCGAAGAGGAAGTTGCCAGGCGAGCGGAGAGAGATGCTGCTGCTGCCGCCGCCCCTCAGAATGCCATCCTCGCGAAAGCCGCTGCTGAGGAGCACTCTTCGCGCCGACCAGTAACTGCCCTCGCACGTCAACGGACGGCGGCAGTCCTGCAGACTGCGACAGCTGATTGGGCCGAAGAAGAGTTCGCTGCAATGTCGCACCCTGCGACGGATGAATGGATTCGGGATTGTTATGTCCCGCCCTGTCCTCAACCTGACGCCGCTGCCGTTCCTGCTGAGCCACCTCGACCTGTGACTCAATCAAAGCCACGCCGACGCGTGGTAGAGTCCACATGGGGAGACTTCCAGAGGGCGGCAGAGAAGAGCGACACGCCGCCGGAGCCTTCGCCACCAAAAGCGATTGTGCCTGAACCATTGACCGCACCGGAGTATCTCAGATACAATGGTGCGCAAGCAATGAGCAGGACCACCCGCAAGCCGGTGGCAGACGCCAACGTGGTAAAGCCTCTTCCGCCATCCCCACGTCCCGACTCGCCTCGTCGAAGAACCGTTCTGCCTCCTCGCAGCCCTGACGAAGGTCTGCAATCGGCTGTCCCTCTCGCCTTGAGACCCGGTACCCAGTACCGGCCAACGTACAGGCCAGTGAGGGTCGAGCCCTACGTCGAGCCAGACGAGGAGGATCGCAGGACACGAGCAGCAGCACTTAGCATGCTCGAAGGTCGGACTGAAGAGGTCTCAGTGCGCGGCAAGCATGTCCGCACTGGTGAGATCAAAACCCACGTCCACCAGGTTCACGAGGGCAAGCCAGTGGACTCCTGGCACGTCCAACACGGCCGTGCTTCCAGATTCACGGAACATCTCCAACCTCGCGTATCAGACGAGGATGATGATGCGACCAACATCTGGAAGAAGCTGGAGGAGGACGCCGGGTACGCTGGCTTCAGGGAACGGTGAGCGATAAGTGGCGAGACAGACACTTGAGAAGGCACTTCGATACGGCGACTGATTATGGCAACGTAGCATGACTCTGAAACGACTGTATAGCTCGAGACTTATGACTAGAATGATGCAACGATTTATGGTTGAATGAACAACTTATGAGCATTTTGTACTGGTATTGATAATTTTTTGGGGGATGTTGGGCCGTCGAGCTCTTCTGACAATGGAACTCATATTTCGAACTGACCAGCTCTTTTTTTCTGTTCCTTACCTCTACTTCCCTTCTCACTCCTCGTTTGCCTTTCTACTAACGTGTCCTAGATACCACCTGGTCTGATAAGTTGTCCCAACATCTGCTAAGCCGAGCTGGTCCCATATGCATCAACAAACACTTCACGTGCTCAAAGGTGAATGGGGACTTTCACATGGTCCATCATCTGGGCAGCTACAGATGACATCAATTCACACGCCCGAGCGTGTGAAGTGCCAGAACTTGGTGAAAGATGCATAAAACAATGATACTTTTCCCCCAACTTATCTTTTCCAGCGTCCTGGAATTCAACATGTAACCAACCAAGTCAAAGAAGCCCAAGCACACAGGCAAACGAGTCCGATCCCTCGACCAAAACACACAGCAGCACCAAAGTGAAATCATGAAGCCAAGCGACATCTCTCGTGTGCGAAACCCGAACGTCCGGAGCATGGATGCTCCACATGAAGTTTCAAAACAGAGTCGAGTGGGATCGTTTCCAGCAACAGTGCTGCCTCCCCTCAATGTCGTCAAACGAAAGGCCGTTCCCTTTCGGGACGAGGACAAGGCCCAAGACACCAACCCACCATCTGCAGAGACGAAGCACGATTCGAAGATCTTCCAAGAAGGAACGAAGACTCCACAGGAGTATGACAAGTCTGCCAAGCTGCAACCTGGTTACACTGCTCCGTTGTCCTTAGTCTCTCACAATTCGGTCGGCGTCCGAGCAGAGCAGCCTTCCGAGCAAACACCCTATCCAAATCTGCGGAAGCCTGAGAGTCCACCAAGTGTGTACGAACAGCTCATGGACTTCCACCGCCAGATCATGGAAGATGTCCGGGAAGAGGAAGGGGAGCCAGACGAAGAAGAAGAGGAGATGGCAGCAGCATCTGCTTCCCTTGAATATTGGAGTGAGTATTCGAATCTGATGAAGTGTGTAGAGGAGGCAATTTCCGACTCAATGATGACAGGAACAAGACTTGGTGGGCACGACTCTACCGAAGGCTCGAAGAAGAGTAGCCGAGAAGAATACCCTGTTCCCGGCTTGGGAATCTCAGTACGAGGTCCTGGAGGAGTCAGTCGCCAGCAGCTACGGAAGGACAGTGTGCTGAGTAGTCCGAATGAGCTTCGTGCTCGGTCGATGCCCGACGATTCTCGAAATGGCCGTGTGAGGAATCGCGACAAAGAGAACAAAGCCAAGGGGAAGCAGAATTCGGGTGGCCAGTCGACATCCTGGTGGAAGTTCGAGTAGGTCTACACTTTCGAAGTGCGAGTAGACCTCTGAGAATGGGACGAATCTCGGGAGAGCGAGACTGATATGCAAATCCGTATCGATGGTCTGAGACGACGAAAATACCTGCTATGTGAAGATTATGAAGCGCAATATTTGATTCAGATACAGTACCGTAGAACATTCGGCACTTCTTCGTAGACTTCTTTTGCAATGTATATCAAACCTGCATGGGTTTCTCAGCAGCTTGCTCATGCGGCGGAATGGCTGACGTGATTGCAGTGAGCTTGATGGTAATGTAAGTGTAACGAGCGACTTAGTAGAGGTAGGTCTGAGCAGCTTACGATTACTGCGGAATGCCTGACGGTATTGCAGTACTCGAAGATTCTAGAGTAGTGGTGGGAAGATAATAGTGCCGGGGTTGGTGTCGGAGCGAGATGAAGAGTGCAACGCGTGTGGTGTCACAGGAGCAATCACATGCACGAGCTAAAATGGGATGAAGCTTTGGCTGCCAAGGCGGAGCGTCGTCTTCTTCCTTCCTCCTGCGGGTCAGCTCCACCTCTGCACGCAGTCGTTGTGGAGGGACGAGTGTCTAGACGTTGACTTTCGACTCGCAGCAGCGTGCCAAAGGAGAAGTTGGCGATTCGTTGCCTTTTCACATCACCGACTGTTCACATCCACCCATCATCACCGCACCACCGCTCCGCTCCTCCCTCCTTCTCCCTCCCAGGTTCTCCGGACCGCTTCCACTCGCTTAGCCCGGCTGTAAGATAAGAAACGACGCGACGCGCAGCTGCTGTAGCACGACATTGCGCAAGCTGCCTGCATCGCCCACAACCCGCCGTTTTGTACAAATTCTCCGTCCGGGTGCGGCACGACCGATATTGCTGAGAGGGGAAAGTCGATCTGCTGCTTTCCAGCACTGGTGAGGAGTAGAAGGGGTTGAGACTCGCACGCACATCTCACACACCACACATGGCTTCCGATTACAGGATACACCTGATCGCACTACTTCTGGCTGGTCTTCAGCTTGCAAACGCTTTCTACATTCCCGGTAAGACAGCTTTATCTTACGATCGACGAGATTGCATCGCTGACAGCAGACAGGTTGGTCAGTCAAGTCATATTCCGAAGACGAGCCCATACCTTTATTCGTGAACAAAATATATAGCGACAACACCCAAATTCAGTACGCCTATGCCGAACTACCTTTCGTATGCGCACCTTCAGGTCGACAACGGCCGGGAACAGGTCTCATCTCAGGATCCAATGTCGCATTGAACTTAGGGGAGGTGCTGCGTGGAGATCGCATCGTGGTGTCCGATTATGAACTCGAGATGGGTACCGATCAAGAGGCGCGATATCTCTGCAGTCAGAAGGTGGACAAGAATGCGTTGAAGAAAGCCATCGAAGTCGTCAAGGACGGCTATGTCGCCGAATGGATCGTCGACAACCTCCCAGGTGCAACGAGCTTCGTTACTGTCGATAAGAGCAGGAAGTACTACGCCTCAGGGTTCAAGATGGGCTACGAGGAGGTTTCGATGGTCACTGGACAGCCACGATACTTTCTCAACAACCACGTCACATTGGTCATTCGTTGGCATCGCGCCCCAGGACGAGACGGCGATCGAGGCAAGAAGGTAATCGTTGGCTTCGAAGTCTACGCAAAGTCCATTGGAGCTGAGAATCGCGATGCATCGGGACTTCCAGCGGACCTCCACGACATCAAAGCTGGAATGGAGCTCGCATATGGCAACTCTACTCTGAACGCGAGCGCGCTCCACGACCCCAATGTGTACCACGGCTACGACACTATTGACGACATGCCCGACGATGCGACTGTGACCATTCCGTACACCTACTCCGTGTACTTCCGCGAAGAGGACAGGGTAGACTGGTCGAATCGATGGGACCTGTATTTCGTGAATCAGGAAGACAGCAATGGCATCCACTGGCTCGCCATAATCAATTCTCTCGTCATCTTTGGTGGACTGTCCACAGCAGTCGCTTACATCCTGACCCGCACCATCAGAGGCGAGATTGCAGGCTACAGAGAGCTGGGCATGGAAGAAGGAAAGCTTCGCATTGGCAAGCGAAACAAAGGCACCAAAACGCCACCTAAGGCAGGTGCAGATCAAGGCGGGCTGCTCGAGAAAGTCGACGGCATTGCACAACCCGAAGATGCCGATTCCGACGACGAGGACGTCCTGGAGGACATTACAGGCTGGAAGCTGGTACACGGTGATGTCTTTCGGGAGCCTGCCCACGGCCGACTCCTCGCGCCTCTAATCGGATCTGGCATGCAACTCGTGTTCATGTCTATCGGACTTCTGGCTCTGTCCTGCTTTGGCATTCTCAATCCGTCTTTCCGTGGCGGCTTCGTGTCCGTAGGCTTCGCGCTGTTCATTATCGCCGGCGTTTTTTCGGGCTACTTCTCAGCACGCATCTACAAGACGGTTGGAGGTAACAACTTCCAACACATTGCCATTGTCACTGCCACCCTCTTCCCTGGCCTCCTCTTCGCAACAACATTCGTGCTCAATCTTTTCGTGTGGATCCAGGCTTCTTCCACTGCTATTCCATTCGGCACCCTACTCGGCCTGGTCGCACTTTGGCTTCTAGTGCAGCTGCCTCTTGTCTACGTGGGCAGCTACTATGGCTTCAACAAGGCTGGCGCATACTCACACCCTATTCGACCCACCAAAGTGCCGCGTCAGATCCCACAGCAAGCTTGGTACAGCCGCCAAGCCCAAACCATCTTGCTTGCCGGGTTGATCCCCTTCGCTGTCATCTTCATCGAGCTCATGTTCGTTTTCCGCAGCCTCTGGCAGGATAAGAGCGGTTATTACTACGTCTTTGGCTACATGGCTGTGGTCTCCTCCATTCTCATTCTGGCCGTCATGGAGACGACAGTTATAGCTGTCTACGTACAGCTTTGCTCTGAGGTATGTGGTACTAATTTGAAGACTGACATACATATGCTAATACACATGACAGAACTATCACTGGTGGTGGCAATCTCTCTTCGTTGGCGGGTCCTCTTCCATCTGGATATTCCTTTATTGTGTATATTACTATTTCAACCACCTCCACATCACGGGTCTGGCGAGCACGATGCTGTTCTTCAGCTATAGTTTTCTGGCATGTCTGACGTATGGGCTCCTCACTGGCACCATTGGCTTCCTCACGGCATATGCGTTCGTGCGGAGGATATACAGCGCAATCAAGGTAGATTGATTCGATCACCTTTGAATATAAAAGTATAAGTTTTCACAACAGCTTGGCTTTCTGCAAGCCAAATCCTTCTGTGAGAGTTCTTTCCGATGTGCAGGGCTGCACCTGGACCAATATTGGCGCCTCAGGATACGTGAGAACCATCTCGCGCATAGGCCACCCAGTAGCGGAAGCTGAATACTCGGGCTTAGCGACATCGAGAAGCAACATCTCGTCGCTCGTTGGATCTCGCAGAGATATTCTGGGCCCATAACTGCATATGGTAGGCCTTTTGGAGCCGATCTTGCAATCGTTCACAACCTCCGACGATAGGATCGATTCGTCCTGGTTGGAGGGACTGAGGCAGACTGTCAACACGGCTAGTTGTGACGCCTGCGGACACGCGTCGGAGAAAGGGAGGGCAAAGGACGTGAGTACAAAGCGATTGAGCAAGTCTCACTGGTAGTCGGATTGGCACTCCTGACACAAACAACTCGATAAAGGTAATAGATAATGTGAAAAGCCGAATGGAAAGTCATTTGCACGTGAAGTCAATTATTTTGGGTGTTCCTTTGCGGGAGCACACCCGATGTTCAATTCATTGCGTTTATATAAATTGAAGTCAGCGAGTTGAAAATACCAACCACTGCTTTTACGCTGCCTTCTCAAATCATAAGCTCGATCAGTTACAAGTCAATCATGATTAGGTATGAGGTATCCTAGCGCCGCCATCCCAATATGCCCAGTTGCCCCCTTTCTGGCAGTTCGTCTCATGCATATGCTCAATCGCCTGCCGAACATCTTGCGACATGCCGAACTCTTCTCCTACGCGCAAGGGATTGAATCCTGGCGACAGAGGCGGCGGCTGAACAGCAGTGTAAGGGCGAAACAGCGAGGATAGTGGACTACATGGCGCACAGTGAAGTTCACCATCCAACACCACGGTTCTGCGATGGTGACGCTTCATTTTGAGGTTGGAACGGCGTTCCAGCGTGCTTAAGGGGGACGAATTGAGCGCGCCTCCTGGACTGCGAGCTCGGAAGCGCGAGTCGTTGATGTCGGGGGACTGGTCCCTGGCCTTAAGCTGGGAGGGGAAGCGGGTCGACCATCGAGATGCGAGGGTAGAAAGACCATCTCGTTGGAGATCCTGATGATGGCGACAAGGGCGATGGGGATGCAGAGGTGGGACTCGCGTGGCGGGTGAGAGCTTTGAGTGCTTGGACTCTATGCTGGAATCGTGAGCAGCGTTTGGGTGCCGGCTCGACGTTGCCGTGATGCTCTTCTAGAACATGCCGGCTGTTGCCAATGTTGGTTGAGGTGACTTCGTCGATTGCACCGAGATATGTGCCCCTTGACGGGGCCATAACAGAAGGTTGGAGCGAGTGCTCCGAGTATGCGCTGCTTGCAGGAGAGACGAGATCTCTCAAGACCTCCCGCAGATGAGTAGACACCGCATGGCGGCGCCGCCCAAGCGACGAAGCCATAATCGGGCTAGGAGAATCCGATGGCGGCAATGATGAAGTCGAAATGCGCAGGTTCGCGAGAGCGAGTCTGCGATGTGTAGACATTTTACAACTTGGTTCTGTCAGAATCTTTAGCGTTCACTTGTTTGATAGTTCTCTTCTTTTCAGATTTCCGCTCGTAGCTCTGGTGTTTCCGATCTAGTGCCAGCACTAGATAGTCCACGTTGAAAAAAAGAGACGAAGAACCGATAATAGAAGGACTCAACAATTGTCGATGCTCTCTGCTGACTCTTGTACTCTTGCGCAGGCCCTGCCGAGAACTTGCGCTGTCTTGGAGCTTGCCATCGTCCAATATGTGTAGAGGCACAATGACATTGTCCCCGTCGTACGAGAGGTCGAGGACCAAATGCACAAAGCTCTGCCGGCGACATCGACTAGTGCTATCGTGTCAGCTTTGTTCGCGCCAGTAGCAGATTCCAGCTGAGACATATCGAACCTTTCGCCACGCGCAAGGGGAAAGTTCGTTCTTCACAGAAGACAAAGGCAGACGGAAAACCATCTTTTTCTAAGTCCTTTGCTCACGGACAAGGCTATTGTTGTGGACAAAGGATGTCAGTATCAACTTGTCGGCCGCTCATTGCTTGCTTGCTGTGTTCCAGTGCAAAGGTCCTTGACGTGAACCATTCTGCTCTTCTGACCGGGCAAATTTCAGGTTGGCTGTGTTGCCGATTGCGCGAATGTAGGTGGTTATGTTTGAACGCCGTCTCGTGATGTTCCACATCACATATCAATGACTTCTCGATTTGTCCCGTTCTTGTCGCCGAGAGTGCAACTCCGAAATGGCAAGTAGTAGAGCTTTTGAAGAGTTGTTCTTGCGATGATGCATGCCCTGAATCCATAGGGTCTCTGTTCTTCATTTGGAGCGGGAGATATCTGCTTGTGTGATCTGGACCCAACAAAGAAAAGGCCTGTGTTTCACAGTTGCGCATTGGCCATATATCTGCTTAATCCGAGTCTTGTATACACATGAAGCTTCGTGAAATTCGCTTCCCTTACAGCTTTCTGCATTTTCGCAGGATTCACTCCAGACCTATGCCCACTTCACGTTTGACACCCTCAGCATCCATTTAAAGTCGGTCAAGAGGGCCTCCAGCCTTCTTCTCGAGCTGAGCTTCCGCATCCCTGGCATTTGCACCCGCCTTCCAGATTCTCTTGATGCCCTCGGTGAGACCAACGTCGTTCGTCTCGAATTCGTAGTATCCCCAGCCAACAACAAAGACCATCAGAACGTTAAGCCAGTCGAAGATCTTGCGGGTCTTTGGTACCCGCCATGTTGGGAAGTAATCTGTTATCGCGGCGCTGAAGATAGAGTGTCAGTCATATGTCATCAAACTGTATCCCATCAGATATTGGCTCACCCAAATCCAATATATGTGTGCAGAATGGTCAGACCGATCAAGGTACCGTCCAAGATCGGGTTTAATGAGCCCACGGCAAAGGGCATGACGGTCAAGGGAACGAGGCCGATCGAGATAGCTCTGTACAGCACTTATTTTAGTATGTTTCCTTGCCAACGACTCTTTTCACCCTGTTTGAACATGTTCTCCATGTGCAACAGTCCACGCATACCTCTCCATTGTCCAGTGATAGCTTCCATGAGTCGGGTGTGGGTCTGGGACAGGCGCAGGGTCGTTCACACCTCCTCGGACGACTTGTGGAAGAGGAGGAAGGATCTTTCGTGCGGCAGAGGTCTGGAAAGCAGATCGCGCGACTCGCGTGGTCAATGGTGTTTGCTGGCTCGCCCGCAGGCTGGCAATGATGGACGAGGAGGCGCGCTGCATGGAGGCGGCCTGGGCCTGGCGGAGGAGCGCGGGTCGCAGTGCGGAGGCCATGACTGCGGTGGTGAAGCTGGTGGAAGAGCAGACGAACGTTCGTCGTGTGCAGATGGAATGTCGTCAAGGATGCGCTCTGCTATTGCCGGCGATTATGCCCGAGGCTCATCCAAATTCCCTGCCCCGTGACTGGCTGCTGAATGCGAGGACGACTTTTGGCAGGAATTATGCAGAATAGCTACGAGGTGTCTTGCGGCAATGACATGAAAGTATCGGTATTTAATAGTTTCGAGAAACCATCGTATAGAGAGTACTATATGTGTAGGCTGTGTGGTTGTATTGTATCCATATTCGCAGAGTGAATTGTAGTACCAGTGCTTGTTGGATCGCGGGTCTCAGCTTTGAGGTCAGCATTGCGGTCCTTCCCGAGAAAACATGAGCGAGCTTTCACTTGGGCCGTCGAGACTCGCGAACACCGCATCCACCACCGCTCCTCCCACACCACACCACAGGCCATGGCATCTCGAAGGCTGGCGCTGAGCCTGCAGTCGGGTCTCCGCGCCCAGCGCGCCATCAACGCCGTCAAGCCCAGCATCACCCGCCGCGCTCTGGCGACTCCTGTTAGCCATGGATCCACCACCGAATCGACCACGCTGAGCAATGGCTTCACGGTAAGGCAGCCATTGGACATGGCCATCACCACGAGGAGGGCCGGAGAGCTGATGAGGGCACGATAGATCGCTACGGAATACTCTCCTTATGCGCAGACGTCGACCGTCGGCGTGTGGATTGACGCCGGCTCGCGCGCAGAGACGGATAAGACCAACGGCACCGCGCACTTCCTCGAGCACTTGGCCTTCAAGGGCACACAAAAGCGCAGCCAGTCGCAGTTGGAGCTCGAGATTGAGAACATGGGTGGACACCTCAACGCCTACACATCTCGCGAGAACACCGTCTACTACGCCAAGAGCTTTAACAGCGATGTGCCCGCCTCCGTCGACATCCTTGCCGATATCCTGCAGAACAGCAAGCTGGAGAACTCGGCCATTGAGCGCGAGAGGGATGTTATCCTCCGCGAGCAGGAAGAGGTGGATAAGCAATTGGAGGAGGTTGTCTTTGACCACTTGCACGCAACCGCCTTCCAGAACCAGGCCCTCGGCCGCACCATCCTGGGTCCAAAGGAGAACATTCTGAGCATCCAGCGCAACGATCTTGAGAATTACATCAAGACCAACTACACTGCCGACCGCATGGTCCTTGTCGGTGCTGGTGGTGTCCCTCACGATCAGATGGTCCAGCTTGCTGAGAAGTACTTCGCCAACATTCCAGCATACAACCCCAACGCACAGAACAACGCTTTCCAGCGTGGTCTGGGCTCAAAGCCAGATTTTGTCGGATCTGAGGTTAGGATACGAGATGATACTCTGCCTACTGCCAACATCGCCATTGCAGTTGAGGGTGTCAGCTGGAAGGACGATGACTACTTCACTGCGCTCGTAACACAGGCCATTGTTGGAAACTGGGACCGCAGCATGGGCAACTCTCCATACCTCGGCTCCAAGCTCTCGACCTTCGTCCACGACCACAAGCTCGCCAACTCTTTCATGTCCTTCTCGACTTCATACTCCGACACTGGTCTTTGGGGTATCTACCTTGTGACCGACGCCGTGACCCGCATTGACGATCTTGTCCACTTCACTCTCCGCGAATGGTCCCGTCTGTCTTTCAACGTCACTGAGGCCGAGACCGAGCGTGCCAAGCAGCAGCTTAAGGCATCTATCCTCCTCTCGCTCGACGGCACCACCGCAGTCGCGGAGGACATTGGACGACAAATCATCACCACCGGCCGCCGACTTGCACCAGAGGAGGTTGAGCGAGTAGTCGGAGCCATCACAGCCAAGGACGTCATGCGATTCGCACAGGAGAAGCTGTGGGATCGTGATATTGCCGTCTCGGCTGTTGGACAAATCGAGGGTCTGCTCGACTACAACAGAATCCGCAACGATATGAGCCGGAATCTGTCATAGACGAGGAACGATGATAGAAGGGGATGAGAAGGGGAGACAGAGGTGGTGTGTAGCAACAAAAAAGAGAAACACAGTGTAATCTCATAGAAACCACATCTCCTCGAGGTCTATCTTCGTCGAGAGCTGCTCAGCGCGCGCTGTTGAACGAATGTAGATTTTGTTGTGTATATTTAGCACATTGTTTTGAGCTTCACCTTTTCCTTTGAGTCTAGGCCATTTCTGAGGTCGTCAGTATTTATGCGTAGGCAAGTCACAGAACGGCCCACAAATGGCTCGTAGAAAACCATGAGCCGGTATCGAGAGATTCCTCTCTTGCTTTGTCTTCAACCCTGATCAATAGCAGACAACGAAGACAGAGGATTGGTGGTATCGAAGACTTGCTCGATTGTAGGCACTGGTGGTTTCATCAGGCTCTACATATGCGTTCTGCGAGCTCGTTGAAGCATCTCAAGTGTCTGCGAATTACATAGTCATTGCTCTTCGCGGTTGTCTGGCTCCCTTGCATTCTGTTGAGCGATACATTCTGCGTGAGCGAAGGCGATGAATGATGAATCTTGACTCGTGCATCCTCTATTCGCGCGTGGAGCTTTAAAAGTCGCTTTGCGAGATCTGATTGCAGCCAAGCTACAATCGCCATGTCTCGTGCTGCGTGACTGCAAAGGCGTGTTTCTGGCAGAGGACATGGTGGGCCGTGGCTTGCGTTGGCAGGAAGCGAGAAATGTCCGCTGTGTTGCCGCTTTTGGTTGCTTCGGATCTTCACTTATAGACCTGTCTATCGAGGCAATTCTCCTAGCAGCAAGCTGCGATCTGTGCTGGCAGAGAGCACTAGCAAAAATGTCAGTGGGGTTATAGATGTGCGGAGCGTTGAACGGCAACCTACCCATTGATCCATCGGGCGATATTCGCACATCGTTCACAGTGCCCTTGTGCCCTGGCAACTTGTGCATCAACTTCCCATCCTTACTGTTCCAAATGGTCACTGTCCCATCACCACCTCCAGCAGCCACTCTGCGACCCTCGCCATCCCAGCAG
Organism: Cercospora nicotianae; assembly: GCA_029490675.1. Classification (NCBI taxonomy): domain Eukaryota; kingdom Fungi; phylum Ascomycota; class Dothideomycetes; order Mycosphaerellales; family Mycosphaerellaceae; genus Cercospora; species Cercospora nicotianae. The sequence continues at coordinate 2,021,917 of JANQAT010000007.1, read as the reverse complement.
GCACGAATAAGGTTCTTCTCCAGCCCAACTTGCGCCCCGTCGAATGTCCTGATCGCCCTGTCCGCTGGTGCAAAAGGCCTGACATCCCATGTCCTTACTGTGGAATCATGCGAGTAGGACAGTAAACTCTGCTGATCTGGTGAAATAGCCAGACTGGTGATCGTATCCGTATGCCCCTTCAGCTCGTACGTTGTCTTCTTCATTCGCAGATCCCATACTTTGATTTCATTATCAATTCCTCCACTGAACAGCTCATTTCCCGCCTCAGCCAAACACACAGCCGTAACAGGAAAATCGGTTTCGATGTAATCCAACGCAGCTTTTTGTCTCGGATCCCATATCGATATCGAGCCATCGTCGCTTCCACTCACGAGAAATTCTTCGCCTCTTTTGCTTACGTCGAGACAGTTGATGACTTCTTCGTGTCCGACGTGTCTCCGTATTCGCTCTCCCATTTCGACGTTGAAGCTTGCGACGTGTTTATCTGCGCTCGCCGTGTAGATGACTTGGCTGTCGCGCGACCAGTGGAGATCGAGGATGGCGGATTTGTGGCCTGTGAGGATGCCGTAGTTCGCGCATTCGCCGGAGGTGTTCCAGAGGAGGATGTTGCGGTCCATGGAGCCGGATGCGATATGTGCACCTGTGGGATCGAATCGAGCTGCGAAGACTTCGCCCGTATGGCCTAGCAAATCTGTCAGCATAGCTCTCTTTTCCGTGCAGTTCATGGTGCATTGCTCTCTTACCGCTCAACTCCATCACTGGTGCTTGTAGGCCTTGTGCGCCTTGTCCCTACTCATCCATCCTGATCAGCCAGTGCTCCCTTTCCATGCCGCTTTAGCATTGTTTGATCGCGAGCAGTCCCGATGAAGGTGCTTACCACGCCATTGCTCTGTATCAGAGCTCCATTCATATCGCCATTGGATCTCTGTCTCTTGACCAGCTGTGTGCTGCCAAATGACTGGTCCGCAGCTCTCTTCTCGCCCGACATCTTGACAAGCGTGCTGTTTCCTCCTGTCTTGATGAACTAGTTGTCCAGTAAATTCGCGCTGCTTCGCAAATTTGCAGCGTTGTAGGCGAGTGTTTGCGACTGTAAAGCTTGCAGTCCAAAAAAGACTTCACTTTCCAAAGATCTCCACCGCGCTAGCTTGCGCACAAGCCGCACTTTCCCACAGTTCGACCTCCCCACATGCCACCCAACTACTCTATTCCGACTTCAGGCACACAGCAGAAGTCCACACAAGTCGCAGTCCAGAAAGCAATGCGGTGAAGCTGTGATTGACGCGCGTGTCCCATCGCACGCGACTCATTATCCACCTGCCATGGCTTCCAAAGCAGCCCGCCTCGGCGACGAGTGCGTACACACTTGCACTTGATCGCGAGACATTGCTAACATACTACACAGGGTCTGGAAGTCTCGCGTCGAAAAGGTCAACGCTGAAGTCGTCACTCTGACCTACGGCACCATCGTCGCCCAACTCTGCCGCGATCTCTTACTGCCCAACACTTCAGCGCAAACAGACTATGGCGCAGTCAATGCCGAACTGGACCGTATGGGATTCAACATTGGACAGCGATTGATTGAAGACTTTTTGGCAAAGAGTAATACTGGCAGCTGCAGCAATTTCAAAGAGACGGCAGAGATCATCAGCAAAGTTGGCTTCAAGATCTTCATGAACATCACACCCACGGTAACAGGATGGACGGCAGATGGCAAGGGCTTTGGGTTAGTGTTCGAGGAGAATCCGCTGGCAGATTTTGTGGAGTTGCCCGACGATGGGAGGGCCCAAGACGAGTTGTGGTATAGCAACATTTTGTGTGGTGTGATACGAGGCGCGCTGGAGATGGTAGGTTGAAACACATATCCGGTCTGCGAAAGGGAGATGCTGACAATGGGAATCAGGTGCAAATGCAGGTCGAGGCGCACTTCGTGAGCGACGTGCTGAGAGGAAATGACACAACTGAGATGCGGGTCACGCTCATACGATATATCGAGGACGAGTTGCCTCCAGACGACGAGTGAGTGAGGGCACTTCTCCTCGCACTCTCCGCGGTGCTTGCAGAAGTCAAGCTCATCATACCCTGCATGGCTGCACACATGGTGCACTGGACTTGAGAGCTCGCCGCAGACAGTATCTGAGATGCTGAGTCTACGGTCGAGCGTTGCGCTCAGTACACCATCGCAGAACTGGGAATCTCGACGCAACAGTCCGCGGAGGCACGCATGCTCAGTGTGTAATACATTATTCCATAGAAGCAGCTCCACTTACAAAGTGCACGAGCACAAGACGAGTGAGAGACTGAAAGGTCGCGCTGAATGCAGCCCGCGCCCAAAATGGGCTTACAGCCCGCGGTCGGTGGTACAGCAGACGGTTGAGAATGCAGAACACAACGGGCGCATATGGAAGGTAGGCACGTAGCCGCACTCAAACCATCATGGGTGTGTTAGTGCGTGCGCCAGGCGTCGAAAGGTCACCGCTTCCCAGATTCTTGGGACGCGCTCACGATCCCTTGATCCCACATTTCCAAGCCCACGTGCTGGGGCGGGAGGAAGCCGGCACTGCAACGGCATCAAGAAGATATACTTTGGCATCCGCTCTCCGGTGTGTATGCGACACAGGCGAATTTTAGCAGACCGGAACCTAGATACGTGCATTGGGATGATAGAGGACTTGCCACTGTATATTGCGGCAGATTTCCAGCATCGGGCTGCAATTCGACACCCGAGGGGAGGGAGCCCTGTTATTCTTCGGGCTTGCTGGCCTATCACCCGCCCGTCGCATGAATCCTGTGCTCGCGGCCGGGGCAGACTCGCCAAGTGGTCTTTCAACGCTTTGCAGTAGATATATACCAACACGCGTGAGCTGGACAGAGTAGGAGTTGCATGGTATATGCGAGAAAGAATAGCGCATCTCACCAAGTACATGGGCGGAACGGCGAGTGCAGTGCAGAGAGAGAGAGCTGTCCTCGAAAGGGGTCTGTGTCTGGCGGCGGGAGGAAGCTGTGCATCTCATCTTTCCCACCTGACTGACACCACACTGCACCGCTTTGCACCTCGCCCTCTCCAACTGCTCCCTTCCCAACCCGTCCCATCGCTTCTCACCCGAACGTGCCGCAGCTTGCGCACTCCATCCGTCGTCTACACGCTTTTGGCGACCGCTACCCGCCGCGCTGCTCGTGTTTGTGGGCGAAAAACCAGCAGTTCGTCGCGCGTGGTTTGAGCACGGGCGGGAGCCGTGGCTTGGACCAGCCCGCCAGCCGAAGTGTCGTGGGCGATCACACACCCGTCCATCTTCCTCCAGCCGGAGCATTCGAGCGACAGGAACAGGCCCAGCAGCATCGCACACGCCCCCCAACCTCCACCGCCCAGCCAGCGGAGCGCGCCTCCGCCAGACCCCGAGTCCGCCGACCGCCCTCGACCGTGTGTGCGACCGACCGGCCAGAAATCCCACGTCCGAGCTGCCCCAACCTCGCTACTATTCATCGCCCTCGCCGTCGCGCGCCCTCGTGGACTGGAAAGCCGCGCGCTTGACCGCACCCCCAACGACCACCACCGAGTGAGAGTCGCGCGCCGCCGCTGCTGCGCGACACGCGCTGCGACACCCTCTGCCGCACTTGTCCCCGCCTCCGCACCCCTACCGAAACAAGCAACGCGCCTGCGGCCGACAAGACGTCGCCCTCCGCTACTGATCGCGTCGCCGACGCAGCTGCAGCATGAGCCAGCAGCACCAGATGCAAATGAGTGGCATAGGTGGTCCTGTGGGCGGCCCCGTGGGTCAGCCCGCGAATGCTGGCACGCCCACCGCCAACTACACGCCCGACGCCATCATCAAGAAGCTCAATACTGCCATCTACGACTACCTATTATGTCAGCAGCAATACGAGGTCGCGCGCGTCTTTTCGCAGAAGATGGAAATTGAGACCTCCGATGTCAAGCAGTCGCCCAACCAGCGACAAAACCAAGCCAACGGCATCGATGGCACCATGGACGTGGACAGCAAGGAACATGTCGGCATTCAGAAACGGCCGAATGATCTGCCCGCGCCCTCGGCACTGTCGAGCGAAGACAGTCCGTTTTTGCAAGACTGGTGGTGCCAGTTCTGGGAGCTCTACCAGGGAAATCGCCATCGAGGAAAGCCCACTACGCTGAATTACGTTGGCCAGCAGCGTAACAACATGAAGACACGCGTGAACGCTGTCAACGGCATGGATCCCAACGCGATGCGGCAACAGCAGCAGCAGTATAACACAATGAACGGCATGGCGAACAATGATCTGCGAAAGGCAGCCATGGGAAATAATGTGAACGGAATGTGAGTTGCAGGATGCCCGCCATATCAAGGCTTCTTCGTGGCTCGTACTGACACAGGCGCAGGACCCAGCAGCAGATACAAGCCATGCAAAAACAGCGACAAATGCAACAAGGAAACGCTCAAGGTGGCACTCAAATGGAACGGCAAGGGTCTCAGATGAACATGAGTGACCCTCGATCCGGCTCTCCAAATACCGGTGGTGGCGGCGAGGCCCCATCCCCGAAGCGCCAGCGCCTCGAAGGCAATATGCAGCAGCAACAGCAGCAGCAGCAAGCGATGAATCAGGCACGAGCTGCTCAGCCGGGTCAGATGCAAGGCGCAAATCAGGTCGGTCCTCCTCTCAACTTCCCACCCCAGTCGACGCCCCTTTCCGCAGAAACACAAGAGATTATTGCTCGCAGCAATCTCGATCCCACCGACATGTCCCCACAACAACTGCAGAGGATGTCCATGCAACCTACTAACGTCCAACAAAAGTCTGTCGAGGCCTACTCGGCTGCTATGCAGGCGCAAATGCAGACTGCCATACAAAGATCAAGTTCTAACGGCAACAAGGGCATGCCTCAAAATCCCGCCATGGGCCCCGGCGGCGCACAGTCGAGCCCCATGGCCCAGCAAGCCATGGAAGGCAACGCAGGCGGCGACTTCCAGTACAACCAGCGAATGGGCATACCAGGACAAAACGGTGCCACGCCTGCCGCTGGTCAACAAGGCCAAGCCAACAACGGCAACCATGCATTGCAGGATTATCAAATGCAGCTGATGCTGTTGGAGCAGCAGAACAAGAAACGGCTGCTCATGGCCCGACAAGAGCAAGACAGCATGGCTCATCCGACAGGAGTTCCAGGGCCTAATGGAGGTAAGTCGTGCGAGCACGATGCTTCAGACGTCGATGTACTTGATGCAGGATAGACTGACTGATTGATGTTGCAGGACGAGGTTCACCACAGCCTGGCATGATGGACCCTAATAATCCACAGATGCGCCAAGGAATGATGATAGTAGGACAGAATGGTCAACCCCTGCAGCGCGCTCCATCATCCCATCCGATGACGGGACAACAAATGACACCACAGCAGATGGAAATCATGAGACAGCAGCAACAAGGCATGATGCAGAATGGACAGATGTATCCAGGAGGTCCACCAGGTCAGCAAGGGCAGATGTCGGCTGGTCAACAACCAGGTCAGCAAGGGCCGCCAGGGCAACCGCCGAACATGACACCACGACCGAACAATATGCCCCCGCCTCCGGCTCCAGGGAACCAACCACAATCCGGCACACAGCCAAGTAGTCCTGCACAGCAAGCCGCACCACCAACGCCCAACCAAGCGAACAAGCCGAAGCCGGGAGCGAAGAAGGCTGCAGACAATAAGAAGGTGAGACGCGGTGCTCCAAAAGATGATCGTCAAAAGCTAATGCAGATTCAGGGTCCTGCTGCAAAGAAGGGAGGCGCGGATGCTCAAAGTGAGAATGCACCGACGCCGACACCACCGCCACCGGTCACACCTAGCAACGCGCAGGCGTTTGGCAACAACAAGAACTTGCCCATGCAGAACGGAGCACCTGGCCAAGGACCACCTCAGGGTAACGGACCACAGCAGAACAACGTACAGGGCGGCGTTCCGGACATGAACAATGCGCCATTCGGTGCTCTCGATGGGGCCGACCAGTTCAGCGGCATGGACTTTGCCAATTTGGATTCCGGCGATGTGCTCGACAATTTCGACTTTGACAGCTTCCTGAATAACACCGCTGAAGACAATGGGCTTGGATTCGATGCCAACTTTGCATTCGGCGATGGTGGCATAGAAACGGACGGGCTCAACTAGACAAGGAGCCGTCCTGTCTCCGCTGTACAGCTACGAGAGTTGTTCAAGTGTACGACCATGTACATCACCACAATGATCCCCAAGCTGAGCTCCATCGAAAGGCCGCTCGATACGAATGGCGCATCAACATGAAGTCTGCAGTACCTCATGCCTTCGTGCGGCTGATTTGTCTGGCGTGGTGGGCGGGTGCACTGCGACATGAAAGGCGCAAGCTCTTAGCCCACCAGCAAGCTCATCATTGCGGCTACATGGCTCGAGACCTTGCACAACCTTCTCGACTCTACTCACACCACCCAAATCCGGAGAACTACGACTTCTCTCTCCTTTTGATATCGATACCCCGAGAGCAGGCGTTCGTCGTTCCGGAACTACGTTATAGCTCCTGCTTTCTTGCGCGGCTACCCAGAGCCAACGGACTACAAGCCAGACCCAACCAGTCAGCCACCATACGATTCACTCTGTGTTCATATATTGCCACTGTAAGCAAGCGGAAGAAATAGCGGCGCATTGGTGGGAAACAATCAAACCTTGTTGAATATTTTGTGTTTGCAAAGAAAGGACCCTTTTTGAATATATCATCACTCGCTAATGGAGACGGCCAACAATGCGAATGCGGAGTTTTGTGTGTCTCGAGAGGGAAAAGGAATTCCAAATGGGCTGCTGCTGTTGTCGGATTGATGGTGCAGAGGGAGACCTTCTGCACAATGTTCGAGGACTTGTATCTGTTCGGCTGGTCAATTTTTCGCTGCTCGCTTGTGCTTTTTGCTGTCTGTTGATGATCGACGCTACCTACGTCTCTGAGCATCCCTTTTTCTGCTTCTCTCTCTCGAGAAAGCTGGGTGGCTATATTTGTATTTTTGATAGGTATGAGAAGGATCAGAGATTTTGCCGTCTCATGTGAGCATTAGCTTTTTCCTCTTTTCTCTTTCTTCGAATCCCCGGTCATTGAACAGTATTTAATACATGAGTGAGCTTTCTTGATGTGCTGCTGAATGCTATTGAGAGGATATCTGTACGGGAACGAGCAGCACCTTCAGTCTTTTCCGGCCAAAGACATTGTTGCGAGAAGTAGGACTGTCTCACGCTGATCTTTGCGACACCATCTGGATTGGAGCTAAGCAAAGAGGCGGTGAAAGTCACTTTGGATTCGGAGACAGGTTGGTATTCTGGCTGACTAGGTTTCACTGAGGAATTTGTACCATGCTGTGCTGCGGGCCAGCTTGAGGTGGACTTTGAGCTGATCTGCTGCTCTTTTTGCCCACCATCGAGGGCGTTCGAAGACATGTGATGAGAAGAACTAGGGAACGAGCGTAACAAGAGAGATGGTAGGAAAGAATGCTTGGAGCATAATTTCAAATAAAGTGAAACGTCTTGCATGATTTGCTTCTTCAAAATTACTTACATTGCCCATCACTTTTACGCCATGCTCTAAACCATGTCAACTTGCAAATGTTCCAGCTTCCATAGCATTATGACCCGAGTCTCTGTCGTTTGGGAGAAGAGCCTCCGATTGGAACCGGGTCGTCATCATCGTTGGTACCAATGACAGTCTCAATGACTTCCCATTGGACACTGCTGGTGCCATCACGGGACGTCTGACCTCCTACCTGTCGTCGAATACGCCCGAGCCGGCTGTTCTCGATCATTTCCTCGAAATACGGTACGCCGCGGTCGTTGAGACGATGCAGTTGCTGGCTCGTCCTCGACGTCCGTACGGGAATTGGAACACCCTCTGAATCTGATGCTGCTCCTGCTTGCCGGTCATCGAGCCGAGTGTGTCTCAATCCTGTGTCTGTGCCTTCGAGTGATCCTTCCTCCTCATCTGAATCTGATCCTGGCGTGATGCTCAGTGACTCTAATTTGTCCAAACTCTCATTGAATAGCGAGCCCAATGTGACGTCCAGGTAATCCGAGCTATTGTTGGCTCCATGCCCTCTACTGCTGTGCAGTGCTTCGTTCCATGCTGTCAGGTTCGTGCCGCAGAATCCGCAGAATTGTCGTCTCGTGGGAGGAAGACCGGCTCGGGTCGCTGGGGTGTTATAGGTCCTTTTGATCGAACTGTGGGATTCGTTGTCGAAGTGAGCGTAGGTCGCTGAGTGGTAGAACTCCAGCGGTACTCGCAAGAAAGCTACGACGGGCGCTGCGTGAGCTCTTCCTGGCAGAAAGTACTGTCAGTTACTGTATCAAGTCTGAACAAAATCTCATGGAGAACTTACTGCTTGCACTTGAGTTGTCAAAAAAGACTTGTGCTTCGTGTCTGGCAGCTTGTGGAATGCTGATCACGAATTGATTTCGCTCGCAGCTGCAGCCTCCGAACAGATGAGTGATATCGGACATTGTAATCTGTTTGTTCTTTCCTTCAGCTCAACAGCATGTACGGGTTTTCGTTCTGCTTCATTTGGATCTGGTTGTGTTCATTTCAATGTCGATTCCCAGAAGCTTCGCGAGAGCTCCAGAAGGTCGTCATACGTCACCACGACAAGGGTCGCCTGATTATGTGGCAGCGACGTGCTGCAGCATTGGAAATAGCAACTTCGAAAATAGGGACATATACTTAAAGTTCGTTTGATCCATCGTTTTGTGAAGATGAACGGAACCTCGTTTGCAATGCTGATACCATAATTGCTTTTCCTGCTAGCCAGCACAAGCTTTGCACGCCCCAGATGAATACGCTGCACGCACGCTACATGTATCTTAACAATGCCGAAACAGAAGTGAAAACGACAATTTAAATATCATGACCTGCAGGCTCCAAGCTCAAGATTCGAACCCCAAGATCTTGTTCGCCTCCTTCATAACAGTTTTTTGTCCTTCCGAAAGGCCAGGCTCAGTGGGATCCCAGGCGCGAAGACCAAATGCTCGCATGCCTTCTACAGGATTGACCTTTTCCACATCCTCAACGCCTGGCCGTCCAACATGCTGGCTTTCGCCAACACCTCCGCCAAAGTCTGGGCATGGTGCGCCACTGAGGAAGGCTTCACGCTGTCTTGCGACAAATTTGGCGTTGGAGGCGGTCAGCGGGCATGCTGGGATATAAAGCACGCTGGAATCGGATTTGCCTGCATGGACTTTGTCGACTGCGTGGATGGTGTCACAGTGCCAGGAGACGTAATCTCCAGGATTGACCTTTGGCACGTGGACCATGGAGCTGGGCAGGTTCAAATGTGGGTGCAGTTGATGACTCAACTCCTGTCCGTGGCCTTTCGACGCTCCGTGCAGCCACGAGTCTTGCTCAGTGCTCAAAGACCAGTTGTCTGCGGTCAGGAATGCCTCCTCGTAATTCTCGGCAGTGGGGTCTCGAGCAGCTCGATTTGGTGAGAAAAATGGGCGAAGCAAGTAGTAAGCAGTGGCTCTGCTCAGAAGCGGATTGACCAGTAGTGTCCCCTCATATGGCCCAGTAGAACTGAGTGATAGCCAGCCTTGGAACATGCGGAACATAGAACAGGCGCCGACACCTTGGTAAAGGTCAGAAACGACAGGCAGACGCGAGCTTGACTCCCAGGGGTCATATTCTTCCCAGTTGCCTTGGAAGATTTTGTCGTAGACGTGTCCCCGCCTAGGTTTTGTTAGCTCCTAGTTCCAAATTGCCTGGGTCTCAGTTTGGCACTTACCCATAACCCTCTTCTTCCCATCTCTCACATGAGCCTCCATCAACGTGAGGACCAAGAGCAAACTTGGCATCTCCCGGCAAGCGCATTCGCAGCCGATCCGCATATATCATAGGGTGACTCGATGAGATCGCAGCATTAGGATCCTTCGAATGCCAAAATTCCGTCAAAAAGCGCTGTGCCTTGATCAAATTCGGATGCGATCGAGCTTTAATTTGCGAAGGACTCCAGTACAATTCGTACACTTGGGGATTATCTGCAGGAAATGCCTTCGTGTGTGGGTTCGCCGCAATGTACTCCTTTAACCCAGTCTTGAGGTCCAAAGCTTCTTGCTCTGGTATCACATTGCGAATCACTGCCACTCCGCGCTTCCTGTGCTCGGATTTGAAGTTTTCGCTGGCATTGTCGATGTTTTTGAAGTCGATTTCTGGGACAATTTTGGATCCTTGTTCAGCGATTATTGGAATCTCCTCTCGCAGCGAGGCAAGAAGCCGGTTCCAGGAATGATATAGTGCTTCTTCGTGGCCTGCGATGAGATGCTTTTTGAGATCTGCGAATCGTGGTTCGAGTGGCTCGAATTGCAGGCCGGATAGCGAGGCAAAGGCATCTGAGATATCACCCTCGCGCTTTTGTGTTGCTGTGCCCGCCGCGCCGCGCACTGTTTGGCTCAGTTTAGTGCTCCGCTGCAGAACCCGCCTGCCGCCGCGGAGTGCTGGAAGAAGTGTAGAAACCATGATGAAGACTGTGCTGTACGAGAAATATGAACTTATGCTTTGATGGCTGTGTTATTCCATCTCAACCAGTCAAATACTTATTGATGCTGCGCTGTCGGCTAAAAGCCGCCTGTCTGACCATACTGCCGCTCTCCGCGCTGGAGTAGTGGTACTGTGGAGGGGCTTGTGGTCAGAAAACAGGGGAGAAAGAAGGCGAAGACCAATGATAAATCAGATTTTCGGGCTTCCATTTTCGGAGTCGCCGCACTTCCACATTTGGCGAAAGCGATTTTTGAGAACATGTGACTTTGTCGGAGGCGGAATGTCGAATGGCTCAACGGCGCGAAAGCCGTCACAAAGACTGCCTCACTATGCGGCCTAGCGAGTCCTTTATACCAGGGGGAAAATGCTTGGAACATGGTCACTTTGCGACTTGGCCTTAAGGACTTGCTCTTGTACAATGTGATGTTATACGAGACCCTGTGCTGGTGTCCAGTCACAAGCCCGCTCGATATGAAGTGGCGTCTTCCTCTTGCATTGGCAGCAGCGGCTGACGGTCCTCACATCCGTCGACACGTATCTGCTGGTCGCTGCTGCCGGCATCCGCAGAGAACCATTGCGTGCATGGGTTCGTGTGTGCGGGTTTTAATCTATCCTTAATCGGACGTCACGCGTCGCTCGAGAATCGCCTTTGTGTTCGGTGAGCACTTCTCCGTACCCAAAGAGCCATTTCTCCGTAGCCAGAAAGCACTAAAGCCAAGAAACACCACACCACATATAAGTGGGCATCTAAGAGACTTGCCGTGTACGAGGTAGGAAAACGAAGCTGCCGCCTTCCTCTGCGTAGTCAAGAATTCCTTGGTCAGAACAACTTACTAGAGACATCACAAACTTCCATCAAGTGAGATTCCAGAAGCCGAAATGACTTCCGCCCGCTTGCCACAGGACTTCCTGTGGGGATACGCAACTGCAAGGTCAGTCACAGTCGCAGCCACAATGGCGAGACGGCAAGTCCGCGTACTGTATGAGAGCTCATCCTTGCCCCCAGCTATCAAATCGAAGGAGGCGCGCACGAGGATGGACGAGGCGACTCAATCTGGGATATCTTCGCGGGGAAACCAGGAAAGATCGCGGACGGCTCGAATGGTGACATCGCGTGCGACTCTTACCACCGCTACAAGGAAGACGTTGCATTGCTCAAGGAACTCGGCGCGAAAGCCTATCGCTTCAGTGTTTCGTGGTCCAGGGTGATCCCGTTGGGAGGACGCCAGGATCCTGTGAATCAAGCAGGTTTGCAGTACTACCTGAATTTGGTTGATGAGCTTCTGGCGAATGGCATCCAGCCTCTGGTCACGTTGTTCCATTGGGATCTGCCACAGGAGCTCTACACGCGGTATGGTGGGTTTTTGAACAAGGAGGAGTATGTCGCGGATTTTGTCAACTACAGCCGCTTGATGTTTTCCACCTTGGGGTCCAAAGTCAAGCTGTGGATCACTTACAACGAACCCTGGTAAGTTCCTCTGTGTTTGCCTCTGCTGTGCATGTGGGAGGCTGGGACCATTGTGAGGCGTTGCTCGGAAACATGGTCGAGACAAGGCGAACAATGCGGAGAAATCTCTGACAACCTGCAGGTGTACTTCAATTCTAGGCTATGCCACAGGATATTTCGCGCCCGGGCACAAGTCATCGACCGAGCCGTGGCTGGTTGGCCACAACATCTTGCTTGCCCATGCTGCCGCAGTGAAGGTGTACAGGGAAGAGTTTAAACCAACCCAGCAGGGTCAGATAGGCATAACCCTAAACGGCGACTGGGTTGAGCCATGGGATGCGAACGAGGCCCTGGACGTTGAGGCGTGCGAGCGCAAGCTGGAGTTCTCAATTGCCTGGTTTGCCGATCCAGTGTATCACGGCGATTACCCGGAAAGTAAGCGGAATCAAGGAGTCGGCAAGATGAAGACGTCCATACTGACTAGAATTGCGTTGAAGGTATGCGTCGCCAATTGGGAGACAGACTCCCCACGTTCACTGAAGCCGAGCGGGCCATCGTGCAGGGCTCAAATGATTTCTATGGTCAGTGAAACAACCACATCAACTTTCTGCAAGCCCATCCTCACACGGGCATAGGAATGAATCATTATACAGCGGACTACGTGAAGCATCGCAAGGATGCCCCAGCTGAAGACGACCACGGCGGAAACGTGGAGACGCTCAAGGAAAACAAAGCCGGCGAGTCGATAGGCCCGGAGACGCAGTCGTTTTGGCTTCGGCCCCATGCCGTGGGCTTCCGAAAGTTGATCAATTGGATCTCGAAGCGCTATTCTAGACCCACCATATATGTGACCGAGAACGGCACAAGTCTGAAGGGCGAGAACGATTTGCCCCTGGAGCAGTTACTTGACGACGAGTTTCGAGCGCAATACTTCCGAGATTATATCGGAGAGTTGGCAAAGGCGTACAGTGAGGACAACATCGATGTCAAGGGTAAGTTTCTTCAGCATGTGGTTGGATGTGTCTGCTGACTTGTTCCAGGGTACATGGCGTGGTCGTTGATGGAGTGAGTGCAATTCCGCGTGCCGCTGCAGCGCTGCAAACTGACATGTGACACCTATAGCAACTTTGAATGGGCCGAAGGCTATGAGACTAGATTCGGGGTGACGTACGTTGACTATGCCGGTGGTCAGAAGAGGATGCCAAAGAAAAGTGCACGAGTCGTCGCGGAAGTCTTCTCGTCGTTGTGCGGGCCAAAATAAGCGAAGAAGGGACGGCCATGCCCGTGGCACTCTATCCGGTAATCTCTAGGCGGCGCATAATACGGCTCATTATACATCATCATCATCTTTGATGACACCAGCATCGATCTTTTTGCTCCGGTGCCTCTGTCTGGATGGCGAGCACCGCCGAAGGCGCATCGATTCGTTCTGAGCACTCGCATTTGATGGCGATGAGCATGTCCACATTTGAGCGATGGTGAGACGGACGTGGTAACCACGATCAATCCGGGCAAGCCACACGAGTGGCGTGAGATCGAAGGGATTCAACCAGGCTGCACAGCTCACGGTGCCTGATCCCAGTCGACAACCACAGGAGAAACAACCACAGCATTGCTTTCCCCCGCTGACCGGATCTCATGAACCTACTGCCGTCTCAGACGCCCATATTGACCCTCCTGCAATCACGTCCAATTGGTTCGAGATCGGCCCAGAAGATAGGACTGACTAGCTTTGACAGCAGCTTAGGAACAGCAAGCGTTTCATTATGCGCGTCGCTATGGTCTGAAGGAGAATTTCTGCTGGCCTAGATGGTCGAGATATGTCCGAAGTACGAAATGCGGTGCAAAAAGGCCCAGCCAAGTGCGCGATCAGTGCACGAATTCAGCCGATACGCATCACGCGCAGGTGACCGATGATCCGGGTCGCTGCGAAGCTCACGCCAGAAAGCTCTCCGACAACCTGAACGATCGACGTAAAACAACCCACCCATGCGCCGATCGTGCTTGGGCCAACCTTGTCGCAAGCCCACTTGAGAGCAGCCAAGCGTGCGGGCCACCAAAGTGAATTGCGAGTGCCAATGGGCGCCGAACAGATTCCGTGGACGACCGTGTGGGAGAACGTCGCTCAACGGGCCCGTATACCTGGCATATAGCTCATTGAGCCACAGTGCCCCGTCCGGTGTCTCCAAGATAGCTTCGCGCATATTGTCCGTTGCTATGTAAACCGTTAGATTGACAGCACGAAGCACCGGCCTGCCACGGCTCTCAGAGTTCGTCGCATTCCGCTCTGTGCCCAGTGGATTTTCAACAGCATACTTTGGGGTGCTCGTATTGCCGTGGCAGTGTTATTTCCACGATACCACACAAGTTGCTGGATGCTTATGCCGATAGCCATCGGATCAAGTGCCACGGCAGGTCGGTCTAGGAAGATGTCATCGGGATCTGGCAGGCATTGCGTGCGGTGCCCCAACGACGAGCCCAGCCACATGATGTGGTTGTTCTGGCTGGTGAGCAATAGAGTTGGTGGCTGCAGATCATTGCGATTGGACCCAAAAACGAAGTCGTGCAGCATGCTGTTATGCGGCACTAGCTCGTGCAGCGGGGAAGACAACTAGGTTTGAACTCTCGTGGATGAATTGCTTCTTGCTCAGCCCAGCAGAAAGCTGCTGGACCTTGAGGCGGTCTCGATGACAGCAGCAAGCATTTCGAGATCGCGAGCCTGTATTTTACCGCATTCGGCTCCGGATATGCGCAGCTGTGTGTGCGCGTCGCAGCCTCGTCACACTCCAGTCTATTGAACTGGCATCTTGTTGAGCTCGGAGGTCGCGCTGTCCTCGAGGTAGTCCAGGAGCTCGAAGGCGCTACGTTTCATGTCAATAACGCCCACAGCAGCACAGCAGGCGCGGTGCTTGAGAGCCCAACGAAGGCGTGAGGTGATCAGTGAAGTGGTATGTTTCAGATCTCGCCGCACTCCGAGAGCCGGCGGCAGGTTGCAGGAAAACAACCAGGCTGTCACAAGCGTGCTGTGCGTGGGCGGTGCTGCATATTAAGCTTTGTCGCTCAGCTGGGAGTGCTGGATCGAGATGGGAGATGTGCACTCCCGCGCGGGCTGCGGCTGCGGGTAAACGACGAACTTTCGTGTCGGCATGCCGTGACGGCATGCGCTGATTTGGGTTTTGCGGGTAGACGTTGCCAGCATGGGAATGCCGTCGGTCTCCTCCTCTCGATGCTAGCAAACGTTGTGTCCGGGTCGTTGATCCGACGTGTAGCAGGCGGAGGGCAGCTGGGATGTTCGTTGTATGTTTTCAGCAATGAATTCCAACGAAGCGACGTTGAGAGCGCCCGGGTGAATTCCGGCGGCTTGCCGCGCAGCCTATCAACAGAGAGCAAAGCCGTCTTGGCGCTGGCTTCAGTTGCCTCTTCTCTCATTGCGCTCAGCGCTGCGCACCGCCGCCGTGCGTGCAAATCAGTCGCAGTGCGGGCACCGCATTGTGTATGAGCTGCGGCCGCTAGTATGGGCGAGATCGCAGCCAAGATCCTCCCGTACTCGATATGGACGATCCGGACAGGACGCACAAACAGCAAAAGAACTGCACCGCAGACTCACCCCTCTCGCGCAATCCTTCGGGGCGGCGCCGCAATGGGGCAAGAGGCCAATTCACTTCCAGGGTCGAGCCGTGCCTGGCCCAGGATATTGCCCGCGCCAGTGAGACAACCAAACGGGGATGCAGCAGTAGAGACGTCTGAGGTTGGCAGTTTCACAATATCATAGCAGCGTCTGCTATAACCACGATGGCGAGTCGGACATGGTGCAACCTGCCAGGAACAGAGTTCGGGCGATCTGGTGGCCATTGTAGCGCCCACCCACCACCTCGCGGTGATGACCTAACCCGCCCACGTGGAGTATCAAAGCGCAACCAAACTTCAGCGAGTGTGCCCGGCCGTGAGACATATCCCTATGCGCTGGTGCAACCGCAGCCACGAGCCCTGCGCGCTACCACGGCTCGGGCTCGTGCGTGCAACAAAAGTGTGTGCGTGGCGATCACATCCAATCGAGAGGAGAATGGTCGGAGCTTCCAGTCGACTGCGAGGGTGGCCGGCGGCCGGGACACAGCGCCAGCTATAGGGTTCTGAGTGTGCCAGCCGCCATGTACGCTGCATGCATCTGCAGGAACCGCCTCCCAGGTCCCTGTCATGCCGGCCGTGCATGAGCCCGCGTCAGGCATTGATGTCTGTGACCGCATTGTGCAAGTCACCGGCAGAGACCGGCCGTCAGGGCACTCCGTGGCTTTCGACTGGGTTATTAGCATCAACGTCTCTCGCGCATCCTCTCCGGTGCTCGCATTATTGCGTTGCTCTGTTATAGCAAAGCACCTATACTACCAGGAGCTCGAGCCTCACTCACGCTTCATGCATATAGCTACTCGTCCTCCCTCGTAGCATCGTGTCCACCACGATTCACCACCAAGACCATTTCACGCCGGATACACTGGACGGCTTCACTCACCAACTCGGATAAAGCAAGGCTATCAACCGGCCTTCCCGCTCCCGTACCTCATCTTCCTTCCTCATATCACCTTCACAAGCACTCCACATGACGTGCGTTCTTCCTACAACACCGTGGCACCACTTCAACGACCACATTCCATGGTTACCAATGAATTCTGATTCCTCATCTACCCATGGAGCGTTGGAGAAGGGTTCGTCGCAACGTTATGTCTCTCCCGGATCCGATACGCGGAAATCGTCAACGAGCTCCACCAAGAAGCGCGCCTCTCGAGCTGGCACTCGAAGCGTAACTACGCTCTCCGCCGCGCAGCTCGAGAGAAAGCGAGCCAACGACCGAGAAGCCCAACGTGCCATCCGACAACGGACGAAGGACCACATCGACCACCTCGAGAGGACCGTCAACGAGCTGCGAGGCAACCAAGAGCAAACCGAGAAGATCGCGCACGCTACACAGCAACGGAATCGCGAACTCGAAGAAGAAATCGTTTACCTGCGCAACAAGCTCAATGAAGCAGGTTTCAACATGAATGGCATCCCTTCCGAAGGTGAGTGGGCGACGCTGGCCACAATTGTCACATTGACTGACATTTCGCAATAGGTCAACGCTTGCCAGAGTCAAGTCTGCTGTCTGTCCCATCCGCATCACCGGTCAACGCTGCCGGTGCCTCTATCCCACGACCGGGTTCAACATCCACAAGTAACAACTCGGTCACAACCCAGGGATCAGGATCACGCCATGGTTCCTGGCAACATGGAGCAGGCTTCGTTGCCAACGGAATGGGTCTTCCAACTGCCAGTTCTGTTGCCAATGCACCTACCTTGACCGCCTGGAGATCGCATGAGAGCGCCCAGAGCTTGCAGCCTCTTCAAACATCCGGAAGCAGCCTACAGGACCCAATGCAGGCACCAGGTTCAGCTACATTCCAGCATGGAGAAAGAGTTGATTGGTCCGCCGCCCCGTCAAGTTACCAATACATTAGCCAGGAGCAGCAGAGGCCGTCTCAGTATGAGACAGCACCCTCGCAACAATCAGGATACCAGTCCTCGACATATCATACTCAGATGACCCCACAGAGCGAGTTTCCCAACATCTCTGTGTCGTCGAGCCCCAGTAGCTATCAAGGCCAGACCGCATTTCCAGCCCAACAGGCCTTCCAGGTGGCGCCAATGCAAGTTCCAACTACCGGCCCGGACTACAGTTCGCCACATACCCAGATGCATCCACCACCGCTTCCCAATGCGTCGTTCCACGCGGCCACAAGTGAACAGCCATATCCGCAGCAGCAGACATACCGAGAGGAGGCCGCCGGCCGCTCGTACCCATTGGCGCATTACCCAACTGCTTGATCAGCTGTTCCCCCAGCCATCTTTGGTAGGCGCGTTGATCGCGACAACTTCCTGGATAGGCAAGCGATTGAAAGTCCCTCTGGGCGTGCGCTTCTGGCATTGACTACGCCCAATAAAGGTAGCACAGACCGTGTGCACCTGCCTCCCACCCACGCGGCTAAGCGGAATTGACCACAATCGGAACCGGACCTGATCACATCCAGTGCGCGACACACAGTTTGGTCGGCACACCACAACACACAGCGCCCCGCATGCAGCCCGGCCCTCAGACCACATTGCATTTCACGCATCCAAAGCACCGTTTGATCGAGATGCGAGGTAGCTCGCGCGAGGCGCAAACTCTATCAGAGCTCCGGTAGCGAAAGCACTACCGGCGCGCCTGGGCCAAGCGCGGCCCGTGGAACAGCGGCTTGCCGGCCGGCACTACCATCGCAAAGTCTATCGCACTCAATCTCACATGATGATGAGCGGTGCTGCTGCTGCCCAGGCACTGGCTGCCTACACATTGCCGCGACCCAGACGCTAGAACACTACTACTACTGTTATAATACTTGAGGGGAAATGACTACGGGTTTGCTTTCACGGCATTGATGAGAGAGAACAGAACGAACCACAGTACCTGCTTTCGCAGGCAAGGGATACCCAGATGAACTGCTATTGCTTTCCAGATAACGAACGCGCAATGTACCTGTAATATCACCTAACGGTCGTACTTTGGCCTTTGGCGCCAGCAAAATATGCTTACTATAGCTTTGCGAAAGATGATCTATTCCAAACACTTTGTTTCATCCCGTGTGAGCCACATGTCGACTAAGTTCGTGGTTGGTGGTTGGTTCTTAGTCCCCTTTCCTCTAATGCCCAACTACTACGCGGCTATGACGCTCACGCATTTTATAGTACACAATCGCAAGCAGCACGCAATGCACGGGTGAGAGTTACGACCGCCAATTTCTTGTTGCCGTCTATCCAAGCGCCAAAGCGCTAATTTCGAGGCTTCAGCTGGTCAGAACTATACCACCGGACAATGGACCTAGCACCTCACCTCACAACCAGCGGAGGCGGACTTCAACTCCAGAAGGTGAGGAATACCGACCGAACAAAATTTTGAATGAAGGGAAATCCACAACGTCGTGAGAGGATCTACCTACTACTAATCAATGCGCTTCTACCACTCTCGTATTTTCCTCCTGGACTACACCATGATTGGCTCCTCCAGAAATCCCCTGCTCCACCACCGCGGCATCTCGCGCCTGTTGTTCGCGGATCTGCGCCAACAGATCTGGGTACCATCGCTCACCAACGTCTTGGTGCGATTTAATCCGATTCATCAACGTCGCCTCGCCAAGATGCGACCAGCGTCCTTTGACAAATGTGAACTCGACGTCATCTCGTCTGCCATCTTGTGATTGAAGGATGTCCTGTCTCAAAGCTCGCACGTGCTCGGGGACATCCATTGATTCGAATTGTGCATCGTAGGAAACGCCTTGGAAGAAAGGGATACTGAAGCGTGCGCCGGTGCCGGAGGCTGGACTGAGGACTCGGTGTGTCGTGCTCGCGCAGGTGCCTTCTGTCAGAGCTTCGAGGCCTTGGCCTACGGCGACGACGAGAGTGCCTCTTTTTGGGGGGCCTGCAATAATTTGTCAGCTAGGTGATTTGCTAATGAGAGCGTGGCTTGCATACAATCAATCCACTCTCCGCGGGTGTTTTGAGCTTGGAGTCCTTTATGCTCAGAAGCTTGCAAGAGATAACTCGTGAGCATCGAGTCCTTGTGAGGGCCCACGCCCTGTCCCACTCCAGTCCCATTATCCGGGTATTTGACGATTTTCAGCTTATGCTGTTGCCCGACATCGAAGAAACGATCAAACGCGTTCGCAGGCATATCCAAGGCCTCTGCAATGAGGCTTGTGAAGAACATGCTGACTTCGCCCATACGCTGCATGTAGTCTTCGAAGATGGCACGAAAACTAGGCAAATGCTTTTCATTGGGCCACTGATTGGGAGCAAGCAGATTATAGTATAGTGGATCTTGGTCTGTAGGCAGATCATGGGGTGTGCTCAGATCAAACTGCTCTCGCCAATCTGCCTTGTGTGCTGTGATTTCATTCCCAAGCTGTACTGGATTTTAGCAACCATTGTATATACACGAGCAAGCTCAATATATCCATGACCTACCCGAGAATAGCCTAGAAAGCTCGGCTTGTTCTTCATCTCAATGGCGAGCTTCTCTTCCTCCGGTAAATCGAAGAACTTGATGCCTGCTTCGCACACTCGATCGAAGGTCTCTTGATCGATTCCCACATTCTTGATGTATAGGAAACCAACATTGAGCAATGCGTCTCTCAGCTTCTTCAGGAAGCCTGGCTTCGTATCCGCATTCCTAGCTTCTGACAGATCCAATACCGGTATCTCGTTGAACGCCATTCTCCCCTCGCTCTTGCACTCGCTGGGCACTTTGTTCACGTTCGGAAGGTACTCGGGACAGCTTGCTATCTGTTGATGATCGAGAAAGATACAAAGGCCGCCAATGCAGTCGCTTTTACAATACTGACAAGGCAAAGTGCTCCAATGATGAAGAAGTCCATCTTTGCGCCGCTGCTTTCGGAGTATCCGCTCGTCGGTCGGTCGAGCGAGGCACTCTACCTGGGGAAAGCTCACAGCTCATCAGCGGGGTAAATGTCGTCTTGAGCCACCACAGCTTCGCCTCACTTCAGAGAAGCCGACCAGACTTACGGTCAGCAATCTTGAAATTGAACAGCACAGCACATTCACCGTCAAATTGCCATCGACACGGCTGGCGACTCATCGTATCTCGCTAAGCTGCATACCTCTGCCGGCTCTGCAGCGCCCAGAACGTGCTGTCCGGCCATGCGACGATACATTTCGAGTTTTAAGACATGCAAACCCCGTCAGCTCGCTCGCCTAAGTGCATATGCTCACGGCAGCGTGATATCCGACACGCACGCTGCTGTTGCAAACCTAGAGTGGTGGAGTAGTAGGCTTCAACTCGGAGCTGTCGGCTTTGACGCTTCTGTTGCACCAGAACTTCGTCGACCCGTGTGTCCCAGGGTGCAGTATTAACCTTCAAAACAGCCTCTGGAAAGCACCAGGTTCCCCGAAACCTTTGATCCCAGCACCCGGAAGGGGCCTCGCGGCGCTCAACCTGGTTCTTGGGAGCGGCTGTCTCACTCCGCCGGTGGGGGTTCGCCACGTTGTAAGTGTTCGGTACAGTACGTCCCAAAGGAGTAGTACGTATTGAATGGATCCGGGGTAGCGAAGCGTGGCTCAGCATGTTGATGTCTCAGATTCCAGAGACGCAGATCAAGACAAGAACGAAATACGAGCTTCGTTCTAGCAGATCCAGAACCAGAAGACAGCAAATGCAGGTTCTTGCAGATCATAGAAATCCCCGAATTGCGATTTTACGAGATGCTCGATTGGGACAATGAACAGCTGCGAGAATGTATGGTTCCGCCGAGACACACATGCGTGAAAGGTGAAGTGGTAGCGAAGGCGTGGTCGAACCACGCGGTGGGCAGCCACGCTTGGCCCAAGCAAGCGGAATGGGAAGGCTTCGCGCTGTTTCCACCGCTTCGGACTTTTGACATTGACCGAACCAAACTCTGGGTAACCACAACCACACCTTGCACAGCTTCGCAGCTCACAGCTCCTCACCTCGTCATGATATCCTGTTGAGGTATACGATAGAGTTGCCACTTTGCAGCGCACACCGCAGCGGATCACCTGATGTGAGCTCTCTGCGGGCAGTACGCTGACGACACCGGCGTAGTCGAAGGCCGCATTGGTCTTTGCCGCTTGCCTCTTTGGTCAATGGCCCAATGCACGAAGCCGAAGCATCGGCATGCCGAAGAGCGACGAAGCTTCAACGGATCGGGTAATGGCAGCACTATAGAAAAGCAATGCGCTGGAAAACAGGATGGGAACTCTGAAAGACTGCCTCGCGGAGCCATAGACGTGATGTCTAGACATGGTATACGGAACAATGTACAACAATGACTCGCCTAGTCAGGCACAGTAGATCTATGCATTGGCAGTGCCTCGTCCGTGGCTCCCATAATAAATCATGCAGCACGAACTCCATCATGCTACGGACGTCTTCACAAACGTGAGAAGGTAGATAGATTGTTCAATTTGGACGAGCAATATACGTCGCGTTGGCGTACAGGTCGTCCGAGCTCATTGTACGTCGCCGCCTGCGCGTCATCAATTCATCTATTTGACTTCTTGCGAGTGCGGAGCGCAGAGCCATGGCCACTTTGCAGGGCAACAACCACACAGGCTGATGTTGTAGTCCAGCCCCAGACCTTTGTTCTGCTCCGCAGAATCGGTTTGCGATGTACGGTGCTCGTGGGACGCTCGAAAGTGATGTGTTTATTGAGAGCAACGAAGGGAATAGATGTCGAGTGTAGCAGGCCCAGCTGAAAATGCAAAGTCCATTGCCCCGACTGGCTATCCGGTTTATCCAGCAGCAAATGTCAATACCAGGTGTGGCTCACAGCCAAATTGTGCCTTCATCGCATCAGAAGCCTCTCACAACTCATCAAGAGGACCGTCCAACGGACGAACGTGATGTCAATGAACTCGCTGATGCTGTCAGCTGCCAGATCATATCAACCACGACGATGTGCGTGGCGTCAAGCGTCTACGGTTGCATCGCCGAAGCGGCAGAATGACTCGTCTAGCCAGGCACAATGCAGCTGAAACAACGTCATCTCACAAGATGTGGAGAGTGAGCGCAAGCAGCGACGTGTGCTCGCAATGGGTTGCCTATGAAGGGAGTCTCAACTGCTTGCATTCATAGCATTCACAGCCAGTTCTGTGGCACCGCGTCCTCGAGCGTCCACGTCCTACGATTGCTCCCCTTCTGCCATTTTCGACACGATCCGAGTACGAGCTTGTTCGCGCGGCTGGAGAGTCGAGGTCATTCAAGTCTAGATAGCTGACGTCTGAGTCTGCATCGCTGGCAGAGCGTCCGGTCGACATGAAAGACTGGAATGTCGGCGAGAAGTCGTCATCAAGAGAAGCGATGAGGGTGTTGGCGGCGGTATGCTTGGGGTCCACGAGCTCTGATGGTGAAGCAGCCTCGGTTTGTGAACAAAATCCATGAGACATGTCAGGCATATCCAGGACAAGTCCAGTCGAGCGGCGAGCCCATTTGATGTCCGCATCTCTCATGTGTTGCATTAGCGACGGGTTTATGCTTGATATGCCAGCATGCGACGCGGAGGCTTTCAGGTCTGCGATCCAGGACTCTGCAAACCTACTCGACTTAGGACTATGAGACGACTCGCTGATTGTTGGCGAAGGACAAGGTGTCCGATCATGTCCCTGGCTGGGCCATTCGAATCTTGCAAAGTCTTCGAAAATTCGATCCGCAATGCGCTCGTCTTCTTCGTAAGACTCGCTCCAGTTCGATGGGGATGCGGGTGGACTGTTCATTTGGTTAGCAGCGGTACCCACACTGGCTCGATTCTCGAAGCGCATGCGCTCTCCAAATCGTCGTATCGTCGACCTTCTTGGACCGCTAGCAGCTGACATAGCGGTTTCGAGCATACGCAGACTGCAAGCGTCACAAATGGCTCGCCCTTCGGGGTTGAATGTTTGTTGGATGAGTGCAGAGTTTGTCATTTGCTTGTCAGTACCCACTCGAATAGTCGATAGCAACGTGTCACTCATTGTTTGTTCCTGTGCTAGAGACATCAGCAGTATTCATAAGGACTGCCACGAAAATGAGGAAGTAGCGATGAGCAGCCGTGAATAAGACTATGCAAAGAAAATGTCGTGAAAGATGAGAAGAGTGTAACAATCGTTGATGTACCTACGAGCATTCTGCTGTGGTGAATGGAAGGAGGGAGATAACTGCCAAACAATGTCATCGCCGCTTCCACACACTCCACCAGCATGTTACTTCGATGAGGTCGTCGTCGACTGCGGAGGACCAGTCATCAAAGCCGGTCTCTTGACCCTCTTCGTGGAGCACAAGACCGACGTCACTCATGGCCTGCCTGAACGCTTCTCGTTCGGCGACGTACGCATCGCGGAGTGGCATCTCGACTACTGCGCGTGCATCACTGTTCTCGATCAGGTGATAGGAAATCGCCTGGGCAAGCAGACGCGGGTGCTCGGGACCATATATCGGGTCGGCTGCAAATATCAGGGGAAAGGTGTGCGCCTGACCTTCGTGCATGCCTTCGAGGAAGAATGCCCCGGGCTGCATCCAGTCTAACACGGCACAATCGACTCTGCCTCCATGCAACGCAATTGCATCTGCGGACAGCCGCGCATTGTGCTGAAGGTTAGGAACGATCTCTGGCAAATCGGTCATGATGACATGTTTCTTGAGGATTGCAGCAGCTGCCATTCCCACTAGCCCAGTACCTGCACCGAGCTCAAGAATCGATACATGTTGTGGCAGGCGGGGAAGTGTATGCTGCAGGACAGCAACTCTCTTGGCGAGGAGATACGATGATGCCCAAGTCTTCAAGCCCAGGTCATCGCCAGTCAATGCGGGCTCACGGAGAGTGAGGTTGAGGTACCCGTCAATGGTGTCCGTACTTGCATGTATCTCATTCTCATTTGTCATGGTGGTCCCAGTGCTGTGGTCGTGGGACGGCGGCAGATCTGGTTGTAGCGGGATGACGAAGGTCCTGCTAATCGAGCCCATAGCAGTCCTCCCACTCCGTTCGCTAAGGCGCTGCGCTGCCGCCTCCCAGATGCATTCCTTCTGCTCATCGTCCTCGATCCAAGCGAGGGGACTAGCTATGATCTTGGTCAAGTAGCCGGGTATGCCTTGACTACGTATCTTTCTCTTTCTGCGAAATGGCGTAGATGTGCCCGATAACGGCAACGTCGAAGTTCCATGGCGGGGTGTGGCATCCCACGAGGCTGGCTGCGAGCTCAGGTCGGCGAGGGTCAGGAGCAGAGTCTCTGCTCTCGGGCGCTGGTGCAGCTGCGGCAGATCGAGCACTGCACGGTCGATCAGCTGACCTGTCACTCGAATACGCATGGGGCCTGCCTACCGTCCAGCGCCTCCTCATCCTCCTGCTCGCGCCCATCGGCGAGACCGAGATCTTTCGTGGTCAGCTGTTTTGTGGACGCATACATGGTTCGAGCCTCGATGTGCGCTGGTTCGAAATCCAAACGTCTTTCGGACGCAGAGCCGCGGCGCGCACAGACCAACAACCACATGCAGGCCGAAAAATGGCGCCGATCTCCTGGAATGCTTAGTGCGCATCAATTGGGCATCTTTGCATCCTGCAGGCGTCGATTATGCATGCTGCAATCATTATCGCCAACGGCTCGCGCAGTCTGCGAACTACAACCAGGTGTATGCGGTGCTGTTATGCTTCTTCACACCCCGTTCCTGCAGCTAGCCAGCGTTTCAGACAGAATTGCTTTGCTATTCCTGGGCTTGGACGTGAGGTATATGACCCAGACAGCGCCGCCTTCATGCAATAGCAGTGCCTTGTATGCAGCAGCCCATTCGCAAAACAATACCCGGGTATTTGCATTGCGATCGATGTGGTTGTCTGGTTGTTTACGCGTACCTGCAGATTCGACGACTCAGTTGCCCTTCTATACCCCGGGCCGAGATTGACATGTCATGTCCAATTCGGCAGTGCGGTGCCGGTACATTGCCATGTCATCGGGTCGAGGCGCACAAGGCCGCCACGAACGTGCTGTATGATGACTCAGCTCGCACTGTGTGTTCGCAGGAACCTCTGCTACGGTGTCAGAAGAGCGCACGCCATTGCACTGACCGAGAGGCTTTGTGCAGCTTCGTTCATTGCGAAATCAATGTGACAAGCCGAGATCTCGAGTGATTGCCAGGACATCACATGTGACGAGTTGGAACTTGGAAGTCTCGAACTAAACTGCTGGGTTTAGCACACCTCGATGTCAAGTCAGACCCTCCATGGTAGAATCGTCCAGATCGAGCGGACGATGGGTTCGCATGCAGCGGGAGTTTGCGTCGGCCGAATCCAGAGATGCGCTTGACAATGCTCGCAATGCTATCGAGATCGAGATTCTGTCCAACATGCCCTACCCAAGAGTAGCCTTGAAACCCTCGTAGGCGGCGTTCAAATCGAATTGGAGGTCTCGGGCCTGTTCCGGACTCAACTCTTCCGCAGCTCGCATTTGGTTTAAGGTAATCAACCATTGCACGATCTTGCCCTTGTTCTCAAAATCCCGGTCGGTGACTTTATTGACCGCCTGAATAGTATCCACCAAGATGGGATGGAGCGTGTCCTTGGACAGAATGTTCATCCGGATGGCGTCAAAGAGTGTGATGAAATTCTCCGATGCAGAGACGATGGCTGTGGCATTTGCGGCAGCTCCCGGACCGTTATTGCCTGGGGCGTGAGAATTGGACGCTCGGTGGTGCTGTGACGAAGCGCGCGTAGGCACACTCTCAATCGTCGCTGGAAGGCCGATACGCAGTCGCTCCGTGGCTTTGGGCACTTCGAGCTGCAATGCCGTCAGCACACACGGCCGTATCCCAGCGCACAACGGGCGCACGCACTCCCCACTCAGCCTTGAAGCTCTCCAAATCACGAAAGGCAGCTTGCACGCTCTCGGCGGCGAGATTGCTCTTGTACTGGCGCAGCAGGCGGTCGCATGTCTCGGTGTACTCGGCTTCGTTGATGCTGTCTCGTAGGTACGCTTTCTCTAGTGCATCGAGGGTGATGATGATGCTGTACACTTCTGCAAGTGATTCGTACAGGTCTCGTTCGGCGGCCGTGTCGGCAAGCTGCACTTCTTCGTCCAGGTTGATGTTGGCAGTCAGGTTGTTCGATGGCGTGTAGCTGTACGGCGTGGGCGCGTACGCCAGCTGCTGCGGAGCGTACATGTTGCTGCGGACGTCGGAGTTGTCGTTGATGCCATGTGTTTCCGCCTATCGTCTGCTGTGCCGTCGTTGCTGAGCTCGTGGGTGCAAGCTTGCGCGGACCACTTCCGCTTCTGTCCCCGGACCCGCTGAAATTTTGGACTCGAACTACGACCATGAGCTCCAACACTACTTCCGCATTCCGCCAACACGCATATTTGCATTCGTCGCCACGATGCCGGTCAGCAAGGCGACCAAGAAATTTCAGAAGAAGCATCTGTCAGACACACTGGAAAAGCGCAAGGGATTGAAAAGAACCAAGCAGCAGCAGCAACTGAAGGAGCGCAAGAAAAAGCGGAGGGCAGAAGAGGAAGGCAAGGATGGGGAAACCGATGGGCAGCCGACAACGAATGGGAACAATCAGAAGGCCGTCGCGGATGCCTTCAAGGATATGAGCGTCGATGACTTCTTCCAAGGCGGGTTCGAAGTCCCGGAATTGCCCAAAAAGAAAGCCAGCAAGAGAAAACGAGACAGCGACGACGAGACATCAGATCCGGGCTCTGCTGCGGAGCAGGCGCCGGTGCGAGGAGATAGCGATGGCGACTCAGACTCTGAGAGCGACGTTGGCGACTTCAAAGAGCAGCTTGATCGATTGGCCAAGGAGGATCCAGAGTTCCACAAAGTGCTACAAAAGGATGAGCCTGAGGTGTTTGATGATTTGGACAATCTGGAATTGAGCGAGACCGACGATGACGAGCCTAAGCGGAAGAAACAGAAGAAGCGAGACGACTCAGAAGACGAGGCGGACAACAACGAGCTGGATCTCAAGACTGTCAAGAAGTGGAGAGCTGCACTGCAAGAACAACATTCTCTGCGTGCCGCAAAAGAGGTCGTAATCGCTTTCAGGTCCGCGGCCCAAATCTCTTCGTCAGACGCAGAGGAGAAGGAGTTCAAGTACTCGGTATCGAATCCACAGGTCTACCACGAGCTGCTCACTACTGCACTGGAGGAGATTCCCAAAGTCTTCGAGCACCACTTGCCGGTACAGGAGGCGAAGAATGGGAAAGTTCACGCCCAGACGGAATCCAAGAAGTTCAAGACACTCGGCCCCATGTTGCGCTCTCAGATATCTGGTATCCTGCACCTTCTGGACCATCTATCAGACCCAGCGACCCTCCGGCTTACCCTCGCATCGCTGTTGCCGCTCCTGCCTTACTTGCTTTCCTTCAAGAAGCTGGTGCGGGATGTCTCGCGTGCAGTGACTGTCGTCTGGTCTTCGCATAGCAACACCGAAGCGACGCGTATCGCAGCGTTCCTTGTCATGCGTCGACTGACCGTTATTGGCGATGCCGGCATTCGCGGAAACGTGCTCAAAGCCACTTATCAGGCACTAGTAAAAGGCGCGCGCAACACAACAGTGCACACTATGCCTGGCGTGAACTTGATGAAGAACTCTGCTGCTGAGCTTTGGGGTCTTGCCGGTGGCGAGGGTGGTGTAGCATACACTACCGCATTCACATTCATCCGAAGCTTGGCTCTGCACCTGCGAGGTAGCATCACGAACAACTCCAACGAGAGCTACAAAGCGATATACAATTGGCAATACGTACACAGCCTGGACTTCTGGAGCAGAGTTCTGGCAATGCACTGCACAGAAACGTCCTCACCGCTGCAAGCACTGATATATCCTTTCGTGCAAGTCACGCTCGGGGCACTACGACTGATCCCAACAGCGACCTACTTTCCACTGCGCTTTCAACTCGTACGTTCTATGTTACGAGTCAGCCTTGCCACTGGAACCTACATTCCGCTCGCAGCCCCCCTGTACGAAGTCCTAAACAGCGCTGAGATGAGGAAGGCTCCGAAGCCAGCCACACTCAAGCCTTTGGACTTCAATACCACGATCCGGGCGCCAAAGTCATACTTGCGGACTCGCACGTATCAGGATGGTGTTGCTGAGCAAGTGCAGGAACTGCTTTCTGAATTCTTCGTTATGTGGGCCAAGAACATTGCGTTCCCAGAACTTGCTCTTCCAGTCACAGTCATGCTCCGTCGTTGGCTCAAAGAAGCGAATCAGCGCGGAAAGGGCAAGGGAGGCAATAAGAACACCAAGATCAACAGCGCGATCCAGCTGCTCGTGCAGAAACTGGAGGCCAATGCGAAGTGGATCGAGGAGAGGCGAGCAAAGGTCGAGTTTGCGCCAAACCACCGTCAAGGTGTTGATGCGTTTCTGAAGGATGTCAGTTGGGAGAAGACTCCGTTGGGCGCGTATGTCGTAGGGCAGCGGAAGACCAGGGAGGAGAAGGCGAGAGTTATCGAGGAGGGCAGGAAAGAGGAAGAGAGGAGGCGTGCTAGCGAGAAGGCTGCCAAAGGGGGTGCAGAAGATCGTGAAGAGAGTGACGATGAGGCCAGTGAAAGTGAGGCCGACAGTCAAGATGATGACGATGAGGAGATGCTAGATGTCGAAGAGGACGATGACAGCGAGTAGCCATTGGTCGACTCAATAGTCCGCAGGAAGAAGTAATGCTGCGCGAACACGCGCTTCAGAAAAGTACAGATTGCTATTCTCCGGTCCAATTGGGCTGAGATCAATCCGTAAAGGCACCCCTCATGAGCGCTGCAGTCGGACTTATCCTTCGAGTACTCAGAACCTCAGCACGGTCACATTGACAGACTCTTGGATATTGCGCAACCACGAGGCGTGGACTTCCACAGCCTCCAGCCACACACGCACACAGCTGCCCAGCGCAACTATCGCCTTTGGCAGTCGCCACCGTAATTACATCCATTCTTGGTCTGGCCCTTGCAGTTATCTCTTTGCTTCAATTGCACTCAAGCATTCAGACCCGAACACCCTCACTTCTTTACCCATGCCACGCCCCACTCATCGAATTCCTTCGTGAGTACATCCAGAAACATCGTCGGTACGTTCCTGGTCCTCACTTCGGGTATCTCCGCATCACGCAACGAAATTATCATGTCGAAATGGCCATCATCCTCGACTTCCAAACGTACGATCTCGATATCCCCAGGTTTTATGTTCTGGTCTCCTTCATCGCGAAGCAAAATTTCATGTCGAAGTGGCGAGGGTGCCCGAGCTATGGGAGATGCAGGACGAGACACAGGTCTTGAGCACAGCGAGCCGGAGTCCATGGGATATGTTCGTGGTGAAGGAAGTCGCACATCTCGATCTGTGAGGAAGAGGCCGGATGTTGTACGATTGAGGTCTGGGGTGTTGAGGTAGGGATGTGAGGAAGGTCGGTCTGGCGAATGTATAGATGTCTTCTTGGGCTGATCTTGCTCGAAACGCGTGGGACTTGCTGTAGTTTTCTTGCTTTGCGATGGCAACTGTGTATTGGATGCGCGTTTGCGAGCGGCGAGTGAGATATGCTTGGCGGGTGTGGGTAAGGTCTTTGCTACTCTTTTCGAGCTCCTGGTGGTCGGCATTTTGGCAATGTTGGGCAATACTGCGTCGCTGCATCTTGCGGAATAAGTCTCCTGCTGACTTTCAGGAAGGAGGTGTTTGTCAAGAACTACATTCCTCAACCCCACGCCCAGAACCAGTAGATTTGATTCTCAGACACTGTCGTAGACAACTTACATCACCAGAAACCAATAAAGTAGTAGGCAGCCAAACATTAGCAGGGCCACGAAAGCTACCACGAACATCACGACGCGACTGCGTTCACGTTTCGGCAATCTATCAAACTGGGTCTCTGTTCGCGCGGCTGGGGGTAAGAAGTCTTGGGTGGAACTGGACGTTTGCATCGTGCCATAAGCTGGTCGTTGGTTATGCATCTTGTGTAAAGTATATGCGTTACGAATGAGAAATCTTGAAATCGCAAGTTGTGCCAGAAGACTCCGGCTTTCCAGGTGTGAGTGTGACCTGCAAGCCAAGGAGTCAGCTGCAGGATGCATAGGATTCCCGCTAGTAGGGCTGACTCCAACAACAGACAGTCACTCCGTCTCCATCTCTGATGCGGAACTCTAGCTGTGGACAAGCTAGCGAGCAGTGCCATGCCCTCATTGTGAGAGACTCGGTCAGTTCTCGAGGCTGTACTTCCGCCGAGCTTGCTCCATCGCGCGCTTGTGCTTCAGATTCAATTCTTCTTCCACCAGTTTGAAGCCTTCTCGCTTATCTCCTCGTATCTCTGCGATCTTCTTGAGGAGCTGAATGTCGTCCAGGCGATATTTGTCGCCAAGGTCTTCGCGTTGGCGCTCGAGTTGCTCAACTGTGACGGTGGCGACCCCTTTCTCCTCAGTACGCTGTCTGCGCTCACCGCGCGCCGCCACACGTTCACTTCGCTCCTGTTTGGGGTCGAAATCGTCATCTCCGCCGTTGTCTTCGTCGCCAGACGAGTCGGCAAAGTCATCCGCCTTCACTTTCTTGGCATATGGTTTTGGGAAGCGTGTTTCCGCGAGTTTGCGCTTGCGAGAAGCCTCAGGCCGTTGGAGATTGGGTGCCTCCGAAGCCAGTGTGTCGAGCGGAGATGCATCTACTGCCATCTTCGCAGTTGCCGCTTCGTAGCTCGGAAGGTCCGTTTTCTCATCATTCGGAGGCAAGAGCGAGCCAACTGGTGGCTCCGTTGGTGCAGGAACGTCCGACGCAAGTTCCGGAAACTCGTCTCGTAGCGCCATAATGATCATGTGCTTCTTTGCGACATCGGTTGACGGCTTGGAAGCGGTCTCGATCCTCTCTCTGACCGACGTTTGCTGCTGCTCCAGGGCCAGCCAACGTGCGTCCGTGGCGTCCACAATCTTGTTTGGTTTGTACCACTTTTTCAGAGAGCCCCAATCTTGACGGATAGCAGCTGCGACATTGTCGCGAATGCGGCGGCGAATGGCGGAATTTTGACCGTCAAGTGCTGAACCGCCCATATTGATCGGATGTCTTGAAAGCTGGCGTGGGATACAGCGACCACCGCTGACGATATCACCCAAGTAATGGCGCAGGTGATCGAGGCGAAGCACAACGATTTGGCTTGTTGTCGAAGGGTCTGTCGTGTTGCTTAGCATAGCGTCAGAATGTGAATTTGGATAAATTTATATTAGTAGGTGGGGCGCTGAAGTGAATGCAGTTGGAGCCAGCATGTGAGCAGCGCCGCACCTGCACCTCGAAAAATTCAGAAGTGAGCACTTGCTTGGAGTCCATTGGCACACTAGTGGCAGTCACGGAGCTGTGAACTGTAGGTCCATCAGTAAGAACTGCTTTCTCCGAAGATACACAGGAGTCGGCGCCCATGTGCATGAACCTAGGGACGACTTCGCCTTCGGCACCTGTCTGAGATTACCTTCTGCCAGCGAGTTTGAGCAATCATGTATAGGCAGTGCAGTCGCGGCTCCTCTGCGACCGGGACACACGAGAGAGAACTAGTGGAGTTTGGAGAAGACCGCATTGAACGAGTCATGTTGATTCATCCTGACGAGACAGGTGGAATTATGGCTACTTCATCACCAGCCTGAATGGCAAGTCCCTTGTCTCCCTTCGCGCCCTCTTCGTCAAGGTCCACATAGTCCAAGTTGACTGTTACAGCACTGCTCACCAGCACTTTCTCTTTAATGCCCGGATACTTCTCATCAAGCTTATCATAGAGCTGGCTGACCAGCAGCGTGGCAGGAAAGAAGTCGTGATCCTTCTCGGTGAACGAGGTCGATGCGGCGAAGTAGAGGAGCGTGAAGTGCCCAGCAGGAGCCTTGGGACTACTCATGATCACTGTTCGAGCGCGTTAGCAGCTGGCCCGGAGGATGATCGTGCTTCTCGTGCGATGATGGTGCGCGTTGTCAGAAATACTCAAATGATAAAATTTTGATCGCCATGAGCACTGTGTGCTGTACGGTAATACATGCTATTTTTTTGGTCATCATGAAAGGGGTGGAGGAGAGGAGAATGTGGGTGCTTACCTTGAGATGGGTAGTTGTTGCAGAGCAGAAGCCGGAGCTGGCGAAGTCGAGTTTTGAGCGAAGGTGTGGGAAGCTCCGAAGGAGGAAGGTCTGGCGAGAACCGAGAGTCCAACTGCTGTCTGTTCTTTGCAGTATTCCGTTGCGTCAATGCAATGCTGGATCTGTCCGCTCGCTTCAATGCACAAGATCACGACCTGGAATCCATTGATCACGCTTGAGAAAGTGTTGACATGTCGGCGGCTGCAGGAACGCGGCTCCTCCTCCCTCAGCTTCAAAGTGTTGTTCTCCCGCATGACGCACAGCCGACGTGGTGCTGTCAATGTCGCATCCACCACCGGCCCAGCGTTGCAGTGCGCTCTGTGACGATGCACGAGATATTGCACGACCTTTGCCTGCAAGAGCAGCATGGCACTCGAATCTGCTACCTTGATGGGATGCCTTAAATCTCGTGCCAATCTTGCTCAACGCTTGGGGCCCGTTTGGGCAAGCTCCACGGACCAAATTGGCATGCACATGGGTCGCCTGAAAGTCTCTCTCCACGCACCTTTCGTATACAGCCCATGCTATGCTATGCTCTTGACCATACATCGGCTCGTCACAGCTGCCGATCCCATACCATCCTCGTAAGCACCTGATGTGGTATGTGATTTTGTGGCTCTAGCCGCTCCTTTTGCTGATCAGACCCGCTTTCGGCTGCCTTCCTTCCCACGATGCGCAGTTTCCTATAAGTATTCTCTCCTCTTCACATACCTGCTGCTACTGGTTTCTTGTACTACCACTTGACCAAGATTCACCACTTGCAGTACGGGAATGCTCGCTACTCTGGCTCTGACTGCATTCGCAGCGTCATATGTCACAGCCTTGTCTAGCTCATCTGCCGCTTGCAAGAAGACTCACCACGAAGGCTTCAACAACGACACAGCCAGTCATACCATCCGTCCAGGCAAATTCGACAGGACTTACGCCGTCAAAGTTCCAGATGGGTACAATCAGAATCTCGGAAAGCAGTGGCCATTGATACTGGACTTTCACGGCAACAGCGGCACTCCATGGCAGCAGTACCAGAACTCACGCTATTTCGACTACGCAAAGGGACAGCAGTATCTCGTCGTCTATCCCGCTGGCTATGAGGGATCTTGGCAAGGCCCCAGCTATGCAAACCAAGATGTCAATGACCTTCACTTCGTGACAGATCTGACCACTCATCTGAAGACGGAATACTGTATCGACGAAAGTCGCATGTATGCTTCGGGCAAGTCAAATGGCGGCGGCTTCGTTGACTTGCTCGCTTGCTCAGACAACGGAGACGAATTCTCGGCATTCGCCATGGCCGCGGCGGCTCTTTACACAGACACCAAGCTGAGCGACTGCAGTAAGAAGAGAGCCATTTTGGAATCCCACGGCGACAAAGACCAGACCATCCCGTATCATCCTACAAAAGATGGTAGCGGAGGCCCTCTACCCGATGTTGGTAAATGGGTAAGCTGGTGGGGCCAGCGAACCTGTGGCTCCAACGCAAAGGGGGAATATTCCAAGGATCTCGGTGGCTACAGTACCACGAGCTATTCTTGTGGCGGACGCAACGAAGTCGTGAAGCACTACCAGATCTTCGAGTTGGGTCACTGCTGGCCTAACGCTTTCAGCAACAATTGGGATGCGTCGGACAATTACAATCAAACCAAACGTCGCTGTCTGGATAAGAGTCTTGATTTCACTCCGGTCGTCCTCGACTTCTTCAGCAAGTGGAGTTCGAGCAATGCGCCTTGACCTCGCGGAAGGGTGGACTTCAAGCAATATGCGCCGAGAGACTGAGAGGAAATTGCAAAGGCGAATCAATTAAAAGTAGGAGTGAATGTTGTATATTTTGAAGCTCGATGAGCCCGAGCAGGCAACGCGCACTTCGAAGAGGCAGCGACAATCTGGATATCCACGTTCGCACCCATTTCTTGCTTCCAGTACACCCCATTTCCCAACCATTGACACGGAAATCTTAATCGATCGCGGCTCGCTCGACATTGCCATGCACAAAATTGCTGCATCTTGCCTTGTTCACTCCACCCTTTGCCTGCCCATCACCTCCATCTCCTCTCATCTCTGCCGTGCCACCAACTCCCTCCTCTGAAACGGTCGTAGTACAAAGATGCCACCCGATCATACCGACGACCAACTCCATATCGGTCAACCAGATAGAGCCTCTCCGTCTGTCTTTCGCGTGCACGACGACAATCGTGGCAGTCGTAAGCCTTGAAGACTGTCCTATCATGTCGACATTCTTCCGTCCCGAATGGTAAGACTCTTTCGTTGATGCGAGCGTGATGGTGGTTGCTAGGGTCGTTTATCCGCATCATTTGATTGTAGAAGCAGTTGCATTGCCGACCTTGGACCTGATAGATGTGGCCGCAAGTGTATTCGTATGTTGTGAGGGGCATGCTTGTTGGGGGATCTGCTGTTCGGCTTGTTCTTTTGCGTCGTGGACTGTGCTGCGCTTGGCAAAGACGAAAGTGGTTGATCTGTATGCCATGTTGTGCAAAATGGACTGCTCATATAGCGAGCGTGTGAGACATTGTTGTTTTCGTGAGCAAATAGGGTTGTTAAGAAGCTCAAAGAGACTGAAAGCGAGGTAGGCAAATATTGAGACAGCTCACGCAGTCTGCTTTGCCTTTCAAGACAACAACAGCCAGTCTCCCCACGAAAGGTGCCATGCAACACGTGGTGCGTTGCACGATACATCGATTGCTCGGACATGCGAGGGCGGAGGATGTTGTCTTTGAGGAAGTGAGGACAATGTGGGCTGTGCATGTATCGCCTGTGCGTGTTTCGCACTGCCCTCGTGGTGTCCTTCACGATAGTCGTATGGCTGTCGCAGTGCGACCGAGGTATGTTAGTACAGCCAACGCACATTATCATATTCAGGAAGTCTCTTCGGGTCGGAGTGGGCTGCGGATGATCACAATGGCGAACGGCTGCATAACAGCGAGACGGTTGACCATCATTGCCGTCCGCGGCGTGCTTTTGCTGCCATCCGTGGAAACGTGTTATTTGGGTTGCACCCACGGTAAAAGGCACATTGCCGTGCAAGAATGTCATCTGATCGGCTTCGCATTTATCTTATGCGATTCGAAAGCCGTGACGTTTAGATGAAGCCAAGCGATAGGACTCCATCTCCTGATACAGAATTGGGATTGCATATGGAACTATGGTCCGCCAGATGAGTGTCGGAGACCGTCCGCTGTACTTGTCCGGTCACGACCGAGGACGTGCCGGGATGTCAGGCCTCTGGGCACTGATTGTGTCTGTTGCAATGCTCGTCGATTGACCAAGCCCCACCGTGCCGTGTCTACGCTGCTCGTGCGAGTAGAACCGCCGCGATGTGAACTCCATATCTGGCGAATCATGACCGGTCATAGGCTCGGCTTCGTGCAGCATAGCGCAGGTTTCAAGCGGGCACGACATAGGATCGTCATCCTGAGGAGAACAGATCTGTCGCTTTTGCAGCATGAAAACGTCCCGGACGATGGAATGTAGTATGCGAAATCGAATTGGAAACCGTGCAGAGTGCGAATGGCAACTATGATTACCGGTAGACTACATCGCATGCGAATTGAATTTCTTTTGCTTTATGACGATACCCATCGTTCTTTGCATGGCGAGCAGTGGCGATGTAGGCTAGCACAAAGGTCCGCAAGCCTGGACATGACAGCGGATAGCGACCGAGAGTGAACCAGGCACCCGAAGACGCACTGCCGACAACCAAAGCGTCCCGTGCGGCAGCGGCTCGGGCTTGACAGCCGAATCAAGAAATAGATGGCGACAGCTCATTGCTATTATAGAAAGCGGCTCGAACGCGCCGTAGTCTTCGAGTGCTCGAACGCGAAGTTTGACATGCCACTCCATCAAGCCGTACTCCATGGCGACGGCTTCCGTGCTGCAGGAGCAATTGTAGTCGAGGACGATTGATGACCGCCTCCTATTGGTAGTTTATTGACGCTGAGCTCGCCAAAGAAACCAGTCAGTGTCTTTGTAAAGCAAACAACCACAAGCAAACTCAAGGACAGATGGTGTGACAGGGCATCTGTCGATTTGTGGCCAGTATTTGACAGCTTCATATCTCAATGGCCTTGCAAGCCCATTTCCACTTCGAACCCGGTTGCTGAGGTTGAGATATACTCAGGAACCACGTTTATCGTTCTGACAGCGGATGCGTGTCGTTCTCGGCGTGTATTTGGGCCAATAGACTTCTTCAAAGCCTAAGCCGACGTTGAACACGCTCTCGAAGAGGTCAAGCGTACTGCGGCTTTCCGTTGTTGTGATCTTGGGTCATGGCGGTCTGTGCCACGCCTTTACGCCGTGCGACTAAGATTGCAAGCACGACATGTGGTATGATGGTATCCATGTATCCATCCTCAGCATATCTTGGCGCACTTTTCGGGTGACAGAACCAGGAGGCACAGCTGAGAGTGTCTCGAGGCGATTGACACCTCACCCTTCGTCCATGGCTAGCCCCTCATCGTCCTCCTTGTAGGTGTCCTCGATAGTCGGCACAATGACATCCCACTCTTCGATTATATCTTCGGTGGACTCATCTGCAATGCCTCCGTTGCCAACGAACTTGAATGCGACGACATCGCCATTTTTCATGCCAACGCCCTGTGGGCAATCCTTGAGCGAGTCGGCTTTGGCGCTGCCTACCGATGCCTTCCCCTTGCCCTTGCCAGTTTCGCTGGCCTCCTCGAGCTCGCTAACAACTGACGAGTAGCCTTTGCTGAGATCGTTGCGATCGTTGGCGATCCCGAGTTTGATGTGCTTAGCATTCTGAGGTATTTCTTGTCCATTGAGCTTGCCGCCAGGTGACGTTTCGACGAGGGCATGAAGGAGCTCCGCTCGAACATCAGAGAGGCTCTGCAGTGGATCGACTTCGAGCAGGATGGTGCTGGTGTGGTTCTTGAACCGAAGTGTCCACGTTCGTGCGCTTGGAGCGACCTTGGACATGGCGGCGATTGTCGGGGTGGATGTCGTGGATGTTGCTGTTTCTGGTCTCACAGACTCCCTTTTCACCACTACTACCAGCTTGGATTCATGTCAGGCAGCAGCGAGTCACAGGCAAATGTTGAAAGTGCATGAGCGGCGATGGTGAACGAACGTTGGCGGCGGCAGCGCACGCGTCACTTTCGCGTCGCTGGACCCACTTGTCAGGCAGACACTCAATCAAATTGTGATTCAAAATTTGGTTGCACAGCGTGGCCAGCCGTTCTTGACTCATTGTATCAACAATACTTTCTACACCAACCCATCTACAACAGTAGCTAAGCACCTCTACCTAAGGTTATCATTTCGAGCATGTGCTCTGTCCATCCTTCACAAGTCAGTGCTCCAGCAGCTGCCGAGCCTATGTCCCATAATCGACCAGGGCCGAGTGGAAAGACTTCGCTACATAATCGACATTATGCTCGGTCACTACAATCACATTAGCAGGTACTCAAAAGCTGCAAAAGGAGATCAGACGATTGTACGGACATCCGGTTATCGAGATCCTCCCTGAAGGAAGCAAGTAGACGTGGTGTTGCTCTCTAAGCTCCTCGATTTGCTCTGGCAGCAATCCTGTCATCGAGAACATACCCACCTGGAACCGGTCAGTATGGCGCGGAGACGCATGTTCGAGATGCCGCAACCCACATCAGTCAATATATGCTCCCACGAGCCTGGGGTCTGGAGCCGCTGTAGCTCAGACACTAATCGGGTCCGCATGCGCAACATGCGCTGGCTCATGTGCAGCAGGTCATCTTGCCACTGCCTTGCCAAATTCTCTTCGCTCAGAATTCGCGCCACGATTTGGGCTCCATGGATTGGGCAGCTGGTGATCTCGGCACGGGAAAGACGTGTCAGCGTTCTGACTGTCTTCTCTCTGGCTGTTTCAGTCCGACAGGCAACGTGCAGGACGCCCACACGCTGCCCATAGAGGCCAAAGTTCTTCGAGAACGATTGACCAACTAAGATCTCCACTGATGTGTTGCGATAGAAGTGTCGAATAGGCCAAGCGTCACCGTTCAGATCACCAGAGGCGAAACCTTGACTACAGTCCTTTAGCATGGCTGGCCAACAATTACTGCCTCCTCGTTAGCTGACTTACTAGGCAACGTCGAAGAACGGGATCAGGCGCTTCTTCTCACACAAAGCTGCGATTTCTCTCCACTGCGCTTTATCCAGATCTAAGCCTGTTGGATTATGTGCGCAGCCGTGCAAGATGACCACATCCCCTTCCCGGGCTCCTGTGCCTAGAGTCGACAACATGCCATCGAAATCGATCGTGAAACGCTCTGGATCGAAGTACGGATACGATCGACGCTGGATGCCATCGTCAACAATCTTCCAGATCTCCGTGTGATTAATCCAAGATGGATCCGATATCCAAACGGTCTGTGAACGACAGGCTTGCGCCAACAGTAGAGCACCAAGATGATTCGCCCCTGTACCTGCTATGGTCTGGATCGAAGCAATGCTAGCAGACTGATCCAGTGGTAAGCCGAAGATGAGGTCTCGAGCTTTTTTAGCAGCTGTTCATGTCCGAGCAGAGGCAGATGTTCATGATCTCGGGATGGATCTTCGAACAATGCCCGTTCAGCCTGGTCATTGTTGGTACAGATTTGTTTTGAGGAAGAATTAAACGGTACCTGTTGCACAGATGGTAGTGTCCAAAGCTTTGCTTGTTCATCCCGATAGAAGCCCGGGCTGAGGTCAACTTTGTGCGGCGACGGATCTGCTTTGTACTGCTCGATCAGAGCAAACGCTGCGTCGGCGGCCACATCAGGCAGGTTCTCGAGACAGAACATTTTACAAGTGATCAGGAAAGTGTAAAAAGTCAAAAGGGACAGGCACGCACGAGACAGAACGGTCTTTCTGCCTTTCACATTTATCAACGCAGCGAAACGCCGTGCAAGGTGTCGGAATGAAGCAATTGTGCGATTCACGTTGCTTCGGTCAACGCGGCGACAAAGTTAGCGATCTGTTCGGGCAACGCTACTGCAAAGACTGCGAATATTCGAACTCTCGGCTTCGGTCAGACACATATGCTCGCATGGCCTGCCAAGCACCGAGCTTTTGAACGTGTCTCTGGTGGGCGTGTTGTCCTCGGCGTCGGCTTCGGCGTCGGCGAACGCTTGATGTTCACGGCCTTTCCAAGACGGCCCCTACTGGTGCTCCAGCGAACAGCCATTTATGAGTGCGTTCTCAAATATCTGGCTTGAAACATCTGCACTCATTCAATTGATTGACAGCGGCCTCTCCTCCACCGCGTTGTTCCTCAAATCACACCCTAAACACCATGGATCCTCTGGAACGCCTTTCCGCATTTGATACAAACACCGTGTCCGATGCGCTGGATTTCTTACAATTGAAAGGAGCAACGTACGGACTACTACCCCTGTGGGACTGCCCGAAGGTTGTTGGACGCGCCAGTACAGTACAGCTGGGCCCAAAGACCGATCAAGCTCCCACAACACATCTCATCACCCCTGTCATTGATGCAACGAAAACCAACGACCGTGTCCTTGTAATCGCCGGAGGCATCGATGGCGTTTCCTGTTGGGGCGATATCATCGCGAATGCTGCCCAAAGGAAGGAGATTCGTGGTACTGTTGTTGATGGCATGAGTCGAGATATTGATGGAAGTCGAGACATCGGATTTCCGGTCTATGGCAGGGGAGTCACCATGATCAGCGCCCGAAACAGAATGGTGCAGTATGACGCTGGTACTTCGATCCAAATGCGAGGAGTCACAGTCAATCAGGATGATTTTGTGATCGCCGATAGATGTGGAACAGTATTTGTGCCCGCAGGTCGGATTGAAGAGGTCCTAGATCTGGCTGAGCGCATCGAGCGCCGTCAAGACTCTATGGTTCAAGCAGTGCGAGCAGGGCATTCTGTTTCCGAAGTTATGCATGATGACCACTTCGAAGCCATCCAGTCTGCCAACTCAATTGAGCCGGTCAATGCCCTGTCACGGAATACGAATCCCATATCGAACGAGGAGCAAGAGACCAGCGCTCTATTCGCAGGGCTGGATTCTGCCGCAGTATCCGATGCGCTCGACAAGCTCGGCATCCCTGGGCAGGCTTATGGCATTATGCCTCTTAGCAACTACAAGAAGACCATAGTTGGCCCAGCCTTCACAGTTCGCTATGTCCCTGCAAGCGACCCTCCAGGCAGCGTTGGCGACTTCATCGATAATGTTGCCGCGGGTGATATTGTCGTCATCGACAACGACGGGCGCACAGATTGTACAGTCTGGGGCGATATCATGACCCAATATGCTGGCTTGAGGGGTATCTCAGGCACCGTCATCGATGGAGTATGCCGCGATGTTGACAGAGCGCTGACCGACGGATATCCACTCTTCTCCGCTGGACGTTGGATGCGGATTGGGAAAGACAGAGTTCAAGTGGCAGATGTTGGTCAGGCCGTCAGTGTTGGGAAAGTTCGAGTTGAGCACCGTGACATCGTAATTGCAGATGCCAATGGTGTCGTGGTTGTGCCACGCCGGCAGGCACGTGAAGTGGCTCAAGTAGCTGCGGAGATTGAGGAGGCAGAAAGCAAGATTCGGGAACTGCTAGTCAGTGGTGCTAGGATTGCCGAAGCTCGCAAGAAGCTCAACTATCATCTGTTGCAGCGCAAAGGTTAGAAATCGACTTCGTACTTCAATTCGGATATCACCATTTTGACGACTGTAGAAGTTTTGGTGCATCGTCTCAGTTCTGGTTTTGAATCAGCTATACGCCATGCTAGTCGAACATCACCTTCCCAGGCTTGCTGATTGATGCCCGCTCGATCGATTGCTTGCACTGACAACGTGTAAGCACTTCGGTTGCGTGGCAGGGCAAGAACTAACACAAAAGTGTGGAAAGCATCGGTATCAAAACATCACAATACAATTATGCATGTAGCAAGATCTATATTATCCGATAGCTCCTTCTCCTTTGGTGATTGCCCTTAGTATGTACTGCCACATCACTGGCGGATTGGAGTACATTGGAAAATGTCCGCAGTCCTCGATCCTAGCCAGTGTCACTCCCGACTCGCCAAGCTTCTTCAAATATGACAACGAATCGTACTGCTCGCCAAACATGAAGATCTTTGGACACGGCAAGGCCAAAAATTGTCCAGAAGATCGCCCGCATCGGAGAGCTCTACCATTGAGGAGAAAATTGGTCGGACTGACTCTGCTCTAGCTTTGAGCTGCAGACTCGTGGCGTACATTGCGCTGCCGAAGAACGGGGCGTTGAAGGTCCGATGAATGAAGTCCTGGAAGAACAACTTGTCATCTGATGTCGGGTAATCGAATATTTGTCGGCTGAGGAAGCAGTCTTCGGGAGAGAGATTGCCTTTGATATTTGTAAAGCTTAGCACACGCGCAGGGTGCTTGTGCGATAGCTCGAGTCCGGTAAGTGCTCCCATGGAATGCCCAACGAGGTGGAAGCGGTCGATGCGGAGGTAATCCAATAATGCTTCTGCAGTCCTAACTAGGAATGGAATCGACAGCTGTTTGTGTTCTCTGATTGTTGATTGCCCGCAACCAGGAGCGTCATATGCTACGAAAGCATGGCCCTCGAAACTCTTTTTAAGCAGGAAATCGGTGTACTCTTCTTTGGTCGATCCAAATCCATGCAGAAATAGCACGGGATAGAGCCGGCCTGGGCGATGCGTTATGGCAAGCGAAATGTCAATATTGTCAACATTGAGGCCCAAACGCTCTGTGACGTGGAGGCGGTTCGAAGTTGCTCCCATAGCCGGAGTGATACTGATGGCAAGATGCGTAACCGACTTTCTGATGTCGATAAGGAAAGGAATGTTGAGTTCGCTTCCAGCATTGATGACCTTCATTGACTTTCCAACAGACTCTCGGTCTCGGCGTCGGCCAGATCCTGTCTATGGTGTCGAATTGCCAAACGCCGAGCCTCTCGCCGAGCTCTCAGGATCCCAACGCCGAACAATATACGATGTCGCTTGCACTCGCCGAGTATCATACGGCCGATTGCGCCATGCAAGACCTTGCATTCGGACTTGTCTGTTGACCAGATACTGCAACATAGCAACTTCTCTGTATCTCGTCCTTGCAGCATTACCACACTACTCAATTGCCTCGAATTCAGCTGTCCTTGAGAAAATGGCCTTCAACCCGCGTCTGCGTCTCCTCAATGCTCTTCGGACTCGATCAAAACCGATTATGACTTTCATGGGCCTTCCTTCCTTTCGTTTAGCGCAGATAGTGGCGCAGACAGGATTGGATGTCCGTACCCAGCATCTGTGAATGTAAAGCGTCCTTTGTGCTGATGAACAGGCTGTCTAGGGCGTCATTATCGATTGTGAACATGGACAAATCAGCGACGACGCGATGCATAGTGCAACAGCTGCGATCGCGGCATTGGATGTCTCGCCGCTCGTTAGGCTTCGCATGACACACCCGGACTTGATCAAACGTGCTTTGGATGCAGGAGCGCAGTATGTGTCTGCCGTCGTGGATATCGTCGACCCGAAGAGCTGACTTGATCATCAACACAAGTGGCATT
Organism: Cercospora nicotianae; assembly: GCA_029490675.1. Taxonomy (NCBI): domain Eukaryota; kingdom Fungi; phylum Ascomycota; class Dothideomycetes; order Mycosphaerellales; family Mycosphaerellaceae; genus Cercospora; species Cercospora nicotianae. Next base: position 1,978,804 of record JANQAT010000007.1, on the reverse strand, counting down.
GTCGTTCCGCAGATCAACACCGCGGAAGAAGCAAGAGCAGTTGTCCAATATGCGAAATTCCCTCCAGATGGACTTCGAGGTCAAGGCTCTCCATTCGCGGCAATCGCCCACAATATCGACATCGCTACCTATGTCAAGACCGCGAACGAAAGCTTGATCACGTGCGTCCAGATCGAGACGGAGGCAGGTTTGCAAAATGTCGATGCGATTTGTGCGGTACCTGGCGTAGGTAAGTCCGCGCTGCTTTCTCAATCGCATCCGCGGCCGTAGAGTGTCTTGCTTACGCTGCCTCATACGGCTCCAGACATGATTTTCATCGGGCCTAACGACCTTGCCCTTGCCCTTCTCGGCTATGTCCCTGCAAAGGGCGATGAGCCCCCCTTCGTCGAGGCAATTGACAAGATCGTCGCTGCCGCGAATAAACACGAGAAATGGGTCGCTCGGCTTTCGAATGACGGCAATGCGTGTAGAGAGCACCTCAAAGTGTTTGATGCCGTAGCAATGAGCTACGATGTTCGCGCTATTCAAAATTGGTATTCCGCTGAGCTCCAAATCGCCTGTTCATAGTTTGTTTGCATCAGTGCCAGAAATATATGAGAATTGCGATGTCGGTAAAGTCTTGACTAGGATAGGATCCTGAGGTGGCTGATTTGATAAGTTTCTCGCGATGTCAAACTGTCACGTCTGGCCACAGCGGCCCAAGATCCAAATCCAGAAAGTCCGCTTGGTCGATGAATTGGAGCTCTGCGTCGGGCTGCGCTAGAAGGTTCTGAAAGAAAGGCTCCATCAGAGTAACACCTTGCGCCACTTGTGTGTTCTCGAGCTCATGACTGCGGCCTGTTGCCCCGAGAGAGTAGTCTGTCGGTGGCTCGTTCAATGTCGCTTCACGTGACGGTTGAGCACGCAAGCGCGTCTCGAGATCTGCCATCAATGGCAGCATAGCGTCTGTATGCTGACAAAACTCTGCCGCGGGAAGATTGCCGATTTGCTTGAGCTGAGCAAGCAAGTGTGTAATGCATTCTAGCCGGTTCTTGTCGAGATAACTCGATTCCCTCTCCCAAAGTGAAGAGATAGCCAGGATGATCGATGAAGAGAAGAGGTATTGTGTGTCGAAGTAATCGAAAAGCATCAGAGAGCCATTGGTCCACTTGTCAGTCAAGAGGCTGTAGGAGTGACGAGCGCACTTTACACAGGCCTCTGCTAGCCCTAAAGCAGATTTCGGAACGCCAATGCTGGAGTCTGGGTTGGCAATGCGAGTCTTGAGCACATGCAAGAGGACAGGTCTCGTTGCAAGAATGAGGAGCTTCTCGGCCGTCAGACTGTCATGATTGCGAACACTTCAAAGAACATGGTGCACTTTACCTGATTGAATAGTAACTGCAGGGAGCAGGCTCTGGGGTCCATTTTGTACTGATCTGCACTGTCAATCTTCAAATCATGGGGAAGCTTATCCATCCACACTCGCAGATCTCTGGAAACAGATTGCACTTTCTCCGATAGGCGAGTGTCTCGTGATGTTCGCGTATATATCGAACATATGATCCTGGATGCCGATCTGGCGAGACTAACACGGGCAGCGAAAAAGGACGGATGCAGAGCATCCGCAGCGTCGCCTTGCTCCAAGTGGTCTGATGGAAGGTCGACTGTGATATCATCGTCCGAGACAGCGTGTGGGAAGCCCAACTTCGCCGACCACATTCGGTCGAAGGTGTAAGCAGTCCACCATAGCCGGCGCCTGTGTTCTCGTAAGGCTGGGTCAGGCAGCACTGCAGGCGGAACTTCTAGGTGCAAACCCATCACAACTGCAAGTCTAACGGCTTGGCCGGCTAGAGAGTACGCCGAGTGCCGTCGATTGAGGCAAAGGGAGTAGAAAGACTAGAAAGTACCAAGTGTCAGCGTACGATCAGTAACATCTCAGAGACATAGAACTTGCAAGTAGTAGTTTGACTTCGATGAACCCGAGCACTGGCCTCTCGGGGCTAATTTGAAATATTCTAGTAGCTTTTGCAAAGTAGCTAAGGCCAGGAAATGCAGTGGCGACAGTCCTCGTTCTAGTCGCATAAAGCTCGCCTACCGCGAATGCGGCCAGAAGCTTGGATTTGGTCAGGAAGTCTGTCGAGGCAGCACTGCGATTGAGGGTTTCGAGTTCTTCAGACACCACATTGCGTAGTAGAATATGATAGGTGCGCCCGAGACGTTTGAGGGCCGTATCGAGGAGAAAATGGGCACGGGCTGGGCTCGGCCAAATGCATTCAGCCTCTGACAGTGCGAGAATATCCTCATCGCTCACGAAGTCGACCCGGGGGAGATGATCCTGCTGGCTTGTGGAAACGGCTTGACGAAATCGCGTTGCAAAGGCAGAGTCAGATGACTCGGCGACCAGGATCGGAGTGTATGGTACGTCCATGTTAACAAACCACGGACCATGAAGAAGTGCAGGATCTCGGGATAGAGATACGCGCCCTTGATTACTTCGGACTTCGTGGTGATTTACTGCTGTGTTGCTTGGGCCATCTCCACGTGGTTCCTGACTGTGGACTTCCCCGTTCTGTGCTGATGGATTGTTTGGAACGTGACCGTCACTACGCAACGGACCCATCAGTTCACAGCTGGCTCGACAGATTGATAGAAGTCTGCCACTGACTGCTGCGTGGCTTGTGTTCGGCGCCGCTGGGGAGTCGCGTAATCGCACTCATTCTCCTTGCCGGAGCGGCGACAGCTGTCGCATGGGGTGCCGCCATTGCATCGAACCTTTCTCGAGTGGCAGCGGCGACATCTTCACGGCCATCAATGCCAGATTCCGAATGACTGATCTTCTCCAGCGACTGCACTTACGCCTTCAACCTACCGCCAGCCCGAGCTCGGGCGCGAGGCAATGATCCCGTGGTCCGGATTGTGCTTTGAGATACAGCCATAGATGACTCCGAGCCCTCTCTTATGCTCTGTCAGAAAGTCTCGGTCGCATTGTTGTTGTGCAAAGGAAGCAGCAATTCGGCAGCCAGAAACCGAATCTCGGAGTTGGATTTCGACAGCTTCGGCCTCGGCGAAATGCATCAGCTTCTAACCAAATATTCGATGCATATTTGATGCAGCGAAGACGTCATATCGATACGATGGAAAACTCGAGCATCAATGTCGCCATCAGACTCTTCTGGTACCCATTCCATCGAAATCCGGCAACATAGATAGTGGAAATGGCGGCAGCAACATTGACGAGAAGCGCACTGCGCGTAACCCGACTCTCGGCGACGCATCAATGCTTTGCTAGCAGACAGGCTTCTCCGATCTTCAAGAGGTTCCTGAGCGTTCCTGCCGAGCAACCAAGGTGAGCATCGAAAAGTCAATTCCTCCGCCATGTCGCGCAGATCACAGTCTTGCTCAATCATGGGTTGTATCGTGGGGATCATGCATCGGAGTTTCAATGCTGAGAAGTGTACAGACTCCGCCTTGGATCCATTGCCCCCAACTTCCAAGCCCAAACGACTCAAGGGAATATCGACTTCCATGAATTCATTGGTGACAAGGTGAGCACTCGTTTTGCTGCCCCTAGTCACTCGAAAGCCCCATATCATGCTGACCTGGAGCCTGTCGCAATCATAGTGGGCCATTCTCTTCTCCCACCCAGCAGACTTCACTCCAGTCTGCACCACCGAGCTCGGAGCATTTGCCAAACTCCGCAATGAGTTCGAAAAGCGCGGCGTGAAAATGATCGGGCTCAGCGCCAACGATCTCGGCTCTCACGACAAATGGATCCAAGACATCAATGAGATCTCCAACACCCAGCTGTCGTTCCCAATCATCGCCGACGCAGATCGCAAGGTCGCGTTTCTGTACGACATGATTGACCAGCAGGACTTGGAGAACATTGATGAGAAGGGCATCGCCTTCACTATTCGCTCTGTGTTCGTTATCGATCCCAGCAAGAAGATCCGCTTGACGATGATGTACCCTGCTTCAACCGGCCGCAACACATCTGAGGTTTTGCGAGTCATTGACAGTCTTCAAACTGGCGACAAGAAGGGAGTGACGACTCCGATCGACTGGCAGGTCGGTGAGGATGTGATCGTGCCGCCTAGTGTCACCACTGAGGACGCAAAGAAGAAATTCGGATCGGTGCGCGAAGTGAAGCCGTATCTGCGTTACACTCAGATCTAGATTACAAACAACCTTTTTGTCTTCATTATGACATGTACTGCCGTTATCAAGGTCAACTGTGTATGATATTACTGATATCCATGCTGTTCGATCTGTACCTGTTTGATTCGTCAACTTGGATGTCGCCTTTCCAGAGTCCTTCTGGGTACAATCCGGTCAAAACTCCGGTACTGAGAGGAGCGTTCTCTTCCATGGTGATCCTGGGACCACGTCCTGACTCCCGGATCTGTCTGATCCAGTCTGGAGTCTTGCTCTGTCGAATCTCGGCCAGTCTGGTTTGCCAGAATCTGTGTACATGCTTGCCATCAATTTCCCCACGTTCCGGTAGAAGTTCCTCGTGCATGGCGAAATCACCACGCAGCGTGGCTAATACGCCGTCACACCATCGCAGACCTATTTTCTTAGAAATGTACTCTATGCGGCCGATGATCCACATCGCTTGCGCAAGGGCTGCTGAGGTACTGGCCTCCACGTTTGGCGTGAACTCTTTCAGGACAGTGCTCCATAGACCTGGTCCAATGCGTTCGAGGGCACATGTGCCTGCGAAAAAGAGTGGCCAGATGGATCCATATGCTGTAATGAGTACGTTGGGCGAATTGTTGAACGGCGCGTGACCTAATTGCGTAGGAATGCCATGACAGATGTCGTCAGTCATTTGTCTCCTCACACTTCGGAGATATCTGAACTGGTTTTCACGTTCTTCCTCGTTAATGTGTAGCCTTCTTATCAAGAGTTCTTGAGTCCTGGTAAGCATGATTCGGATGTTTCTGTATGTGCTCCACACACTAGCGGTTGGATGGCCGTTGTACACGTGCACCAGACCATTCCAAACATTGGGACTATCTGGCACCTCGACTTCGCGATAACGCCAAAACGGATTGTTGGCCATGAGGTCTACGGACCACTGCTCCATTCGCATCTCGATGCCAGTCGCGGCAGCCATTGCGTCCAAGTCTGACATCATTTTCTGGCGTATTCGGCTCCGCAGTCGCGCAAATTCGAACACAAGAAATGTGAAATGATCTGCAGGTTCGATCCATTGTTGATTCTCAGACTGCTTGAGCAGTTCTGCATTCCAGTCCCATAAGAACGCAGGAGGTTCAATGTCGTCCCACAGAGAGCTGATCAGTACTTGCTGGCGTGTCTCTCGGAATAGCATGCGTCCAATTGGACTGAGGAATTGATCTTTTCCTCGTAGTTGGAGGAGCTGGGTGGCACCTCGAATATGAGCTTTCCACGACTCGATTGACTCTCGACTGTCGCAAGTAATATTCTCAAAATAACCCAGCATAGACACAGCAATGAGACTGTCATCAGTCTTGCTTTGTCGAGGGTCGCGCAGAGCAGCGTTCAGCATGCCAATTGCCTGTGAGTACATTTTCAGTGAATAGCTACGGCCCATCTCGATGCCGTGCACATTATCCAAGGCTGCAAGTCCGCAGGCTTTGATCGCATAGTCGAGAACCGGGTTGAGAAGTGCCCTCTTCTCATAATTGCGAAGGAACGGCCAATGTCCAGATTCGGCGGTGAATTGCGAGAAAAAGTAAGTGGTACCCAGATCGCCAGGGCTAGGTTTCATTGTGAATGTGGGCAAGTGATTGCGTGCACCGAGACCATCGTCACCTTCCGTAGAGTCGAACACGATCACCGCTGGACTTGTTGTTTCGTGATGATTACTTGGTGCAGCATCTTTGGATGACCAATCTTCGTATGTCGGCGTCGCCACGACACTGGTCCCGGGAGATGCTATACCATAGTCCAATTTCGTGCGTACCAGTACACCTGACTCTGGCGTAGTCGGGGTCCTCGGTTTCTGTCTGTTAGCCTTGAGAATGACCGCCTGACTTTCGTCCTGTATCTGAAGTTGGCTGACATCTCGATATCCACCACAAGGTTTCTTCAGCTTAATGCACCGCGTGCAAGCCGGCTGTTCCAAATCACAGCGTTTCTTGGCTTTCCGGCAGTTCTCGCAACCAGCGGAGGGCTAAGACGCGATACAGTCAGCGGGAGCCTCCCAGCTTGGGCTCGGGCTTTGTACCTTGCCACGATATACCATTTGGTCACTTGGGTCAAGGAGTGTCTAGACACGACAAAAGGCATGCAGGATGGATCCAGGATCAGCCACGAGGGAAGTCTGACTTGCGTGGAGGCAGGCCTAACGTGAACGTGGTGCAGGACATCACCTCATTCACATCTGTTGTCCAGCGTGTGCAGGTCTGGTCATTGCAAGCCGAAGGAGGAGGCTGTGATCGACCGAGTCGTGGTAAAATTGGGGGAAGGACAATTTCAATGTGCAGCCGAGCTAAGTCGCGACACTTAGATAACGTGAATTTTGAATGAGAAGTAGGTGTAGGAGGTGATGGAAGTTGGGCGAGGAGAGTGCACACGAGCTGCCTGCCTTGTCTTGGATCGTGAGACCCTGTGGCTCCTTTGGGACTGGTAGCGCCATTATTTCGCATGCGGGGTCCAAGTTGATCGACGTTCACGATGGTTGGTCGCTCCGTACAGGCTTCGCTCGCATCACGTCAGGACTGTCCTTGGGCACGGCGTGAGGTAGGAGGTAAATGTGAAGGGAGATGGAGAATACCAGACACGCAGCGAAGTGACGAGCACGAAAATGCTGATCGTCGGTGTTGACCTGGTGGAAGGAAGCTCGAAGGTGTGGAGCCGTGCGTACTACTGAGGCTGGCTGAGCGTTGCTCGGGGACCAGGACGCTGACGCCAAGCCGCTTACCGCCGAGCCTCCGACACGCACTTTCGACTTCGATTTGGCTGCGCTGCGTTTGAAGTCGACAAGGCACGAGGCCACGAACACCCAGCACCACCCGCCAATCCACCAACGTCAAGGTACGCGAGACCCATCAGGAGCGAATTCGAAGGAGCATTGGAGTCGGAGAGGACAATCGCGACACAATGGCATTTTCGAGAGGCGCCCTGCAAAACTTCTATGGCTTGGAGAAAAGTTGGACAAAAGAGCAGCTGCTAATACTGCGTACAGATGGGTGCCCACAAGTATCTCGAGGAGCTGCAAAAGAAGAAGCAGAGCGATGTCATGCGCTTCTTGCTTCGCGTTCGCTGCTGGGAGGTACGAATCCAACACCCATGAGCGGCATATGGCACATGTCTACATGTGCTTGTGTCTTGAGCGTACTCGTTGAACATTCGCTGAGAGTACATCAATCTAGCTCCGCCAGCTGAACGTCATCCACCGCGCCTCCCGTCCATCGCGCCCCGACAAGGCTCGCCGTCTCGGATACAAGGCCAAGCAGGGCTATGTCATCTACCGCGTGCGTGTCCGCCGTGGAGGCCGCAAGAGGCCAGCACCAAAGGGTGCCACCTACGGTATGAAGAATGGGAGTTACACCGGGAAGCTAGCAGAGGCTGATGAATTGCACAGGCAAACCCACCAACCAGGGTATCAACCAGCTCAAGTACCAGCGCTCGCTCAAATCGACCGCTGAGGAGCGTGTCGGTCGTCGCGCTGCCAACTTGCGCGTGCTGAACAGCTACTGGATCAACCAGGACAGCACGTACAAGTACTACGAGGTCATCCTCGTCGACCCACAGCACAAGGCGATCCGCCGCGACCCACGCATCAACTGGATCGTCAACCCAGTGCACAAGCACCGCGAGTCTCGTGGTCTCACTGCCACTGGCAAGAAGAGCAGAGGTCTCAACAAGGGCCACCGCTACAACAACACCACCAGCGGTCGCCGCCACACCTGGAAGCGCCAGAACACCCTCTCCCTGTGGCGCTACCGATAGAGCAGAGGCTGCTAGGATGGGTCATATGCTGGGCGACGTATTACAGCGATTATGCTCGGGAGTTGCATCGGTCTGGGAATGTTTTCTACGAAGGGCCGGGTCGCATACAGTGTGCACGCGGAAAGACTTCGGTGTGGTCGTATAGCCAAAAATGGAGCTTGCTACCCATGGTTTAGACGATTGCCATTGGCCCAGCATACATTCACTGCGTTGCATGATCTTCCACTTTCCCGTCCGTCGTTGTTGTGCTATTGTAAGCGCTGAAGTGTTGTGTCGTGCACTACTATTTCGATGCCAGAAATGTGCACTTGCCTCAATGGGTCGTGGCAGTCGATGCATCCACCCACCGGCTCCTCGATGAACGAGCTTGGAAGTACCGAGCAGTGGACCTCCTCTCCAGGATCCCTGAACTTGTTCGTAACCGCTCTTGGCAACAACATCTGATGATGCTCTGCGCTGGCGCACCATGTCTCGTACATGTATGCCGCGCAGCGCGATGAGTTGCTGCCGGTGCCCATCTTCTTCCACTCACTTGTTCCATTCCCCGAACTCTCGTGGCGTGGCTGCCGTCGGCGTCGTGCAATGCGCCTTGCAGGAACGCTTCAGTGACTTCACCATTGGCAACGGGCGCCGTGACGTTTGATGCTCGCGTGTGCCTGAGCTTCCGCCTCCTCTGACCGCGCGCATGATTGACATTCGCTGCGCTGGCACACGATGAGCAATGTCATCGACCTGGTCTCGCCTGCTCCCCAATCATGGATCGTCGAGCAACCACAACCGAACCAAGCCGCGACCCCCGAATGAATGCCTCGACCCGCCCACGCTCAACCCCGAGCGCGCAGTGCAATCGCGTGCGCCCGCAGCACGACAGCATGCCCACAGTCGGTCGGTGAGCCATCCGCTGCCGAAGATCTTTGGCCGCAAGAAGAGCGCTGGCAACTTCCATGAGACCGATGTGCCGCTCGACGACGACCTTGTGCCTGTCCTGGACGAGCCCGCGCCCAAGAAACCCACCCGCGTCATTTCGGGCAAGAGAAGTCAGGTCGTGGATGAGGATGGCAAGGCGACCAGAGTATGCATGTGTTGCGATAGCAAGTGCAAAGTGCCCCAAGAGCTGTCCAGGTTCAGATGCTTGTGCTGTCTGACCATAAATGACCTCAAGCCTGTCGAGGAACAGGTCGAGGACGACAAGAGCCGGCCTCATCCGCATAGAGCAGCCACATATCCAGTTCAAGCCCATCCGGCTGGAGCAGCTTTGCCCATTTCGCTGGCTAAGACGCGCGCCATCATTGACCGGTGCGTTGTGACATATTTGCAAGGACGACGGCAACGATCAGGACCGACTCAGCAGCGGCCGACCAACGTTCAGAGTGATGTGTTTGGCCCCGATCAGCTACCCGCGGCACTCGCTGTGCATCAGCTGAAGGCAGAAGACAATGCTGGAGAGCTTGCAGATACGCCTTTGTCAGCTTCACCATCTGACGGTCCCACAGCTTCATTGGCAATTTCCGTGTCCGGACGAACAACGCAGGAACGGAATGACTCTGAACGTTTCCCCAACTCGCGGCGTGATTTGCCTTCGGATTCTGCTATGCCCCCTCCTAACCGAGGTGGACCATCCAGTGTGACACCACGAAAGCCAGTGCCTGCTCCACCGAACAGAAAACCGCCTCCACCTCCTGTACAGATGCCGAACAGGCGGCCTTCGCATAACCTATTGCCTCCAACGAACGGCCAATTGACTCCACGGGCTCGCGCAAATTCGCCCCGGGCTCATCAAAGCCCACAACTAACAGCTCAGGAGGTTGAGCAGCGTCGCGAATATGACAGAATCAAATCAATTTTTAGACCGCTTGAGGACTACTTGGTTGCGAGCTTCGGTGACTTCAAGTGCCTCAACAGCTCCTTCAGTACGGCTCGGCCTGGCATGAATGGTCGCACGCGGAGTGAAAGTGAGATCAAGACGCCGTTCAAAGAGCCCGTGACCAGCACTTGGAATCCTAGCCCAATGGATGGCTTGTCGGAGCTCGATGCGAAGACATTGTTGCTCGGTGATATTGGCGAAAATGGCACTTGGTGGACTGGTCGTCTTGCCAGCAAGGAGACCGAAAAGGCAACAAGGCGTAAAAAGGTGGGCGAGGGACCGCGTCGGCCTGTCAGCTCGAAGTCACCAAACATCGATTGGACCGAAGTTGCGCTGTGGTACGACATGATACATTCCGCTGGCCACGATTGGCGCACGAAACAAGGCCAACTTCTGTCTGACGATGAAGGAAGCAGCAATGCTGTCCTTCGGTATGAAATAGACAGCGAAGAAATTGATGACGACATGGCAGACGCGAGGGAACATGCCATCAGGACCTTGCTCAAGTTAACAGAAAACGTCTTGAAGCGGCCTTCAAAACCATTGCGGGAGCCCGAAGATCTGCGATGGCTGCTCATAATCCTCGCCAATCCTTCCCTTTACCCTTCCACAAAGCCTCAGCGGACACGGTCTGGTGGAGAACGATATCTGAGCAGGTCTACCTCAGACAAGCTTGCGGGAAAAATGCCCGCCAGTCCTGTCAAGCGCACTCCTGGCAAGACCTCTGGCCGTGGCGGGAGCCAACACAATGGACTGTTGAAACGTATCTTTGGACTCCTGGCGCACGCCAACGAGAATTGTCAGCGATACCTCATCGGCTGGTACTCGCGTTTTGATGAAGAACTCTTCATCAAGCATGTAGATCTAGTGGCAAGTTTCGTGACATACAGGATTGATCGCAGGTCCAGTCGTGCTCGGGGCAAGAGTAGTGCGGCCGACAATGGCCTCATTCCTAATCTTTCAGGCGGCTCCATGAACACTTCTGCTCAATTGCATTCCGCCATGGGCCTGAGTGGTTCGATTAATCGAGGAAGGTCCGAGAATGTGGATGAGCCTGATTGGTCGGGCGACTGGCAGCTGAAAGCTGCCGCTCGCGTGATGGCAATGATGTTCCATGCGAACAATATCTGGCAGGGCAAGCGACTCAAATTAGAAGACAGTCATCTGGTGAGCGCAGACCTCAGCAATGGCTTGTTGACGCCGGCAGCAAAAGCGAAACGTAGCGGCCAACTACTGCACACTTCCAGCTTCTACAACACACTGCTTGATTATCTCGATATGATCGAAGACTTCAAAGAGTGGGAGAAGCGAAGGGACAAGTTCACTTTCTGCCAGTACCCGCTGTTCATCTCCATTGGAACCAAAATCAAGATCCTGGAGTTTGATGCACAGCGACAGATGTCACTGAAGGCCCGAGAGGCTTATTTTGATCAAATATTTCGATCCACAAGAAGCGACGGGTATTTCCACTTGCGCGTTCGAAGAGAGTGCATAGTGGATGACAGTCTGCGGCAGATCAGTGAGGCCGTGGGCGCCGGGCAAGAAGACTTGAAGAAGGGTATGCGTGTTCATTTTGCCGGAGAGGAGGGCGTCGACGCCGGCGGACCACGAAAGGAATGGTTCCTGATGCTCGTGCGCGAGATCTTCGACCCTGACCACGGCATGTTTGTGTACGATGAAGAGTCGAACATGTGCTTTTTCAACCCGAACTCATTCGAAACCTCGGATCAATACCATCTGGTTGGTGTGTTGTTGGGGCTGGCCATCTACAACAGCACCATACTGGATGTTCCGCTACCTCCGTTCACCTTCCGCAAACTCCTTGCTGCTGCTCCCGCCTCCATAACTGGCTCTTCGAATTCCAATGTTTCTTCTTTGACCGGAACAAAAGGCCAAATGACATACACCTTGCAAGATCTCGCCGAATTTCGACCATCTCTTGCTGCTGGTCTGCAAAAGCTGCTCGACTTCAACGGCGATGTTCAGGAGACTTTTGCCCTCGACTTTGTTGCATCTGTCGAGCGCTACGGCATTGTTCAAGATGTCCCGCTAAGCCCAAATGGACAAAACACGCCTGTCACAAATGCAAATCGCCACGAATTCGTTGATGCATATGTACGCTATCTGCTTGATACGGCTGTGGCTCGACAATTTGAGCCCTTCAAGCGAGGCTTCTTCACCGTCTGTGCCGGTAATGCTCTGTCTCTGTTCCGCGCGGAGGAGATTGAGCTGCTCATTCGTGGGAGTGATGAAGCGCTTGATGTTGACTCCTTACGTGCTGTCGCGCAATACGAGAATTGGCGACACTTTCAGCCTCCTCATCAGCTGATTGCCAATCCGGCGGAGCAGGTACCCGTCATCGGATGGTTCTGGGAACTCTTCGGCGAGGCTTCCCCGGAGACGCAGAGAAAATTATTGACTTTTGTCACGGGTTCTGATCGAATCCCAGCTGTCGGCGCCACCAGTCTCATCTTGCGAATCCAGGCTGGCGGGGATGGTTGGGGTGGAGGTGGGCCAGATGAACGAACGAGGTTTCCTGTAGCTAGGACGTGTTTTAATATGTTAGTGCTGTGGAGGTATGACTATCGAGAACAATTGGAAGAGAAGCTGTGGAGGGCTGTTGATGAGTCGGAAGGCTTTGGGTTGAAATGAAGCGATCAAGGCAACTGGCTCAGGCCTCTGAGGGGAGAAACGCGCATTCGAAGCTCCATCGGGATTGGCTTCCACCTGAGATAAGACCTGGTGTCTGGATAATGATGTGTGTAGTAATGCAATCAATAGACTGTAAAATGCCGCGGCTTTGGCATGTAACCTATATAGAACGATGGAATTTTGGCTTCTTGGTCATCAATCACACCTACAAGATCTCATTGGAGAACATATTCTTTCGGTATTTCCAGGCCAGGAGCTGCTTTCTGTTCATTACTCGACTTCTTCTATGCAAAACTCGGTTGCCAATGTGCATATATCTACGCTTGGTTGATCGACTCTATCCAAAGCTTGAAATGCTCTGATTCCTCCATCTACCTCATTGCACACAACCTTGCGTCATGACCAACCAGACGAAGACAAAGACCTTCGCCTGCCGGTCCTCAATTCAGATGTTATCCCATATGTATCAAAATCCTTTTGCCGCACTCTCATGTACTTTCCCAAATGTAATTTTGATCCAATTGGCGTCTCGGCCAAAGCATCTTTCACGCGATCCATGGCACCTTTTTGATGCATATACCAACCTGACACAGTAATCAAGCAACCGAGGAGAGCGCCCATCATCACTGCTATTGTGGTGTGTGCGCCGCTTGCGCCGTAGTCCGAACTCGACTTGCCGTGATCGACTGCCTTGCCACTGGGAAGTTCATAGTAGTATTTCGACGTATCGTATCCTCGGTTCGTTGAAAGAAGCGCTTCATCTGTTGAAACGTCTGCCTCCCAAGGCGTTTCTTCTTCTACTGCGACTCGCTGAGCGTAATCGCATCCTCGGTCATGGCAGAATTCTCGCAAAGTGTCGCTGGGGACCCAAGTTTTCGTAATCGTACTCGCTTCCATCACGCGGCCATTAGCATCGATAGCTTCGGCATACGCCCAAGGCGCGAATCCTTGAACATGATGTTCGGTCTCAAAGCCTGTTTTCCACACGTTGCCGGACAACACCCAAGGTCCCTTGGCCGAATTCCCAGTGTAGAATTTCCAACTCCTGACCTCGGTGGCTCCATTCCATGATACCCAAAGTCCCATGTGATCCTGTCCGAATCTACTATATGTCCACAGAGCCGGCTTCGTCACCGGCTGCGCTGTCCAATTGTACTTGTTCGACCGATAAATCATTACATTCGAAGCCCTTTCTGCCACGTGTGCGTACATGGTGGCTTCGCCGTCTGGCAAGTGCTCCGAGAAGTAGGCATGTTCGCCCCATCCAATATGCGCCCCGCCGTTGGGTAGTAATTGCAAGTTTCCTTGTGATGTCGAAAGAAGACCACCTTCGGCTTCCGGAGCACCAAATTCTTTGACCATAGTCGCAATGTTGCTGACATGATCCAATTCGACGATCCAGCCATGCGAGTACTCCCCAGTGGCGTGGAAGCTGTTACTGCCGTTATCGAAAAAGGAAAGAACTGTGTGAGTCTGGTTCTCCGAGATCCATCTTGCGTGGTGCTGATATGAAAACTGAAAATTCGTCTGATTGAAGTGCCCGTTTTGGCCACCCAGTTGCCAGATAATGTCTCCCGTCTCCCCAGAAACTTTGTAAATGGCACTGCAATGTCTCGCTGATAAAAGGTAGTCGCCTTCTTCGTTCTTGTCGATGCTGTTTAGGTGAAAGTAATCCCACGGCTCCTGTTCATTAAGACCTGTGCCACTGGTGTCTGTCGTTCCTGGGAATGTCCAGGCCTGGGCGGGATCGACGTGATCCAGAGAGCGCCACTCGAAGACCACTTTTCCAGTCTCAATATCGACCTCTTGGAATACCCCTTCCACAATCCAGCCCATGCCATTGCGCAAGTTGAACCTCGGATTGACAGTGAGATCGTACTGTCTCGGCTGATAAATGGTCATGAGAGCAGTTCTGCCATCGGAGTAAGGCGTGAGCTTGAACTCGTGCATGTCACTGCTGGCGCCAGCGCCAGAGCTATCCACTTGCTTCACCACCCGATAATGCTTATCCATAATCACGCCATGCCCGCGGGCAAAGCCTTGATGCTGCTCGCCTGTAAAGAAACACAGATGGTCCTCATCTCGATATCGACATACTCGAGGTGTATGAGCGGTCATCGGCCCCAGCTCTCCCGCGCCTGACCACACCAGCTCTCCATTGTTGTCGTAAATGTACGGCCCGGGATCGACATTTCGGTATGGAGCGAGAAAGATGTATCCTGGGATAATTTTCTCGGGTTGATGAACGTAAAAGGTGATTATGGGAGCATGAAGATCAGGTCTCTATGTCTCGGCAGCAGTAGTCAGCGCATCCATGTCCACAAGTGAGGTCGCCAAGGCAGCTCGTATTGCATCTAGACCATAGAAAGTCAAAAACTCAATGCCGACGTACCGACTTGAATTGATGTGTAGGAGATGTTTCATTATTCAGCTCGGTACATCGCACTTGCGATAGCAGTGATGCGATAGCCAGCCATAGCCGTCCCGCTGAAGGCAACCGGGCCATCGGGCTGCGCAGCAGACTGTATGCAGTGCTCGTCCAGGGCTGTCGCTCTAGTGATCACGCAAGAGGGTAGCGTCTTGACAACATGCGGAGTGCCACGCGACTATGGCGATTGATCTGCTGCAGTGGTCCGTTCCGGTCCTAGGATACTTGCACTTCACGTTATGAACACAGTAAGAGGAGGAAGAGAAAGGGTACGAGATCAGGCGATGAACGAACTGAGGAGCACAAGAGCGGTTGTGAGGACAAGACGGCGACGCTGGTATCGGCCATCACACCAGACACCACGAGCAAGGCGCCCGGAATAGCAGCAAGTGCCGATGAGCGCCGACATCGTCGTTATTGTCGCTAGCAGAATTCCTCGACACCAGTTGCAAGTTGCAACGTCGTGGTGCATGCGTGGACGGCAGGGGGAGCTCGACGCGGTTGGCGGCATCCCGAGCGAGCGACGCAAGAAAGGGCGATGCGCGCGTCCCGCTAGCAGCATCGCCACCGTGCTTGCTCGCGGCATGAATTGATTGATTGTTATTGATCACTGTACGGCGGATGCTGGAAGCAGAACGCGAAGAGGTGGTCCCGTGCACGGAAACGCGTGGCAAGCTGATGATCCGCTGCATTCTAGGACAACCCACCTCTCCCTTCGAAGCATAATCAGCACGCCCGGTTGCAGTACCAGGCCCGTCCGTCTTCAATCGCTGACTCAATTGCAGCGCTCAGCGATCTCCCTCAGACACTCAATAAAGGCGGCTCGATGGTGGTGTGACTACCGCTCGCCTCCCACCCAACCGCGCGACCTGTTACGCTTCTCCCGAACAGCATATGAGCTATGATTCGCACATAGGACCAATGCACGCGGCCGACAGACAGGGAAGAGAGCTGTCCACTATTCGGATCAACGCAAACCGATGATCTCTCCTGCTGGCAAGCGGCGGCCCACTGCATCACTTCGGTCTGAAATCGCAGGCATCGCGTTTCAGGTCGTCGGCAGCCGATGCGAGTGCGTACGACGATATTACGCGTCGTGCCGTTGACATGGCTACGTACGACGATGAGTGGAGCGGAAAAGCACCGGGCGAGCTGGTGCAATTGGTACTCCACGTTTTTGGTTTGCGTCCATCAAATTGCGACTCTGCATTTTGTTGCCTGCCAAGACATGCAAGCCTAATCTGTCCCGACGGCGCATGGCCCGAAAAGCAAGCATCGGGTCCCCTGGTTGAGTAACCTTGCACGCGCTTTCAATGTGAACGTCACAGATCAGTGTCTCAATCTTGCACCCATACTTTTGAAGCTCTGGACAGGCTCGAGCACGGACAGAAGACTGACGAATCGATGTTTCAGCAGTGATTCAGTGGGACACGGAGCAACTATCATCAGTTTCTTACTCTCCATATACATTGTCTATCTGGATCTCAAGTGCTGATCAGAATATAGCTTTTAGTTCTAGTGCTGCCACTGGTGTCTTCAGATCACTGGCAAATCTGTAACCCGATATGCAGCCTGTAGCCCAAACAAACTCCGAATATGCTATGCCGTCCGATGAAACAAATGCCCAACTCCGTACACCATGCTGATACTCAGTGATGAGCGATACCGTGATCCATGCAGAGAAAAGGAAAAGCTTCGCGGCGAACGCATGGTGATGATCTCACGCCCGTGTATGGCCATGCTCATGACAATAGACTGCCGCGGCTGCCGAATAACCTCCGAATGGTCATGCTTGCGCTGAAAACGATTGCCGCCAGTGAGCCACCTACGACAGTCGCGCGGAAGAGGACATTCATCAGTTGCATACGATTCCTGCGTCGGCAGCGGTCCACGAATCCATCAGTGTCGTTGGTTCGCGGGAACTTTTTGCCCTCGGGGACAGGAACCTCGAGGAAATCGCAGAGTGGCTTCCAGCCTTCGCCCATCTTGTACTCCAGTAGGTTCTCCTTGGGAACTAGTGATCGAATTTCATCATAGTACTCATTGAAACGTCGCTTTCCGTTCTTCTCGAAATCGCCTTCCCAGAACTCAGTCCAGAATTCTACGAGGCAGTCAGTACAATTGTTGTTTGTTTGTTGGGACAAGGAGAACTCACTCGAAAGCATGGGTTGGTACAGTCCTGCTGCCCAGTCAAATTTGGAGACAAATTTTAGTTCCGGCTCGGTAGCACGCCAGTGCACAGTCTTCATGGTAGAAGCATGCCAGCTGTCGACGTCACGGGTAGTGACAAGAACTTTTGCGTCCGGATACGCTTCAATCAACTCCTTCGCAAAGGCGACAGCGGGCCAATCGCACACGGCCTGACAGTGACCAAGCAGCTGGTCCCATTGCTCACGACCAAATCTGCCCTTGCCGTCGTACTTTGCAGCAAGTGCATCAGACCACATTAGGCAGTCGGGTGGGTTCTCGACCGAGGCGGACATCATGTGGTAGCAGTCCCGAAAGCCCAATTCCTGCAAGGCACTACGAAGAGAGGCGGTTCCAGTTCTGCCAAGGCCCAGGGCCAGTACTCTCATTGGCACGACTCGCCGGCATTCTCGACGGTTGATATCGGTGTCTGAAGTGAAGATGTCCGTGACAGGCTTGGGAGTGTATGGCTGGAAGGCCATGATTGCAACTTTTGCGTCTTTCGGCGATTTCGGAATGGTTGTGCTTCAAAGTTTTCAATGAGTTCGGAGGATGAACGAAAGTGCTGACAGAGAGTGAAAGAATGAAATCCGAAGTGGGTGTTAAGACGTCGGTGAGTGAAGAGGTAGTGAGTGGCTTGGGGGAGGTTGCCCAATGCGAGTGAGGTCGTAGGTCCCAGGAGCATAGCGGCGGGTAAGAGCTTGGAGTGATGATCCCCGTTATCCAGGTTGCGCTAAGGTCGCTAAGAAGCAGAGATGCCAGGGTGTGCGCCACTATCAAATTCAATGAATCGAGTGCCACGAGCGCTCCGCTGTCTTGGCCGTCTCGCTTGATCTGAGACGCGTGTAGGTGACGTACTTCAAACAGTTTGCCCCCATCGAATACCAGAATCTAATGGGAGTGTTTGCATAGCAAATCTGGCGGTTTGAAAGCCGCGACCACCTGGCCGTGACAGTCTTGCGCGTACCTATCTTCGTGTCCTGCTCGTGGCCTCCAGGCTGACTTGACAACGACGAAGAATCCCCAACCTGGCGCATCAGGCCGCAGAGGGCAAGACGACGGGCAAGATTGGCGGCTGGGCGTTTTGCCGCTCAGAGTGGCTCTATGGCCGGAGACCTCCCAAGTGGGATGTGACAGCTCCAGCAGCATTCCATCGAAATTCGATTCGCGCAGCAACGCCAGCGCTCGTCAAGTTTTTGGGCGACACCGGGCGCCGGACACCGTTGAAGGAACCAGTTTCTTGGAAGGCTTTGTCAAGTCTTGGATCGAGACTGCGCAATGGCAGCAGATCGTTTCCTCGAGAATGCCAACGGCACTGTGCTAGCAAAATGGAGGGTGAGCTCCTGCAATCCGCGCCGCTGTGCGGACAACGTCTGGGAATGCGAGAAACGAAGGTGCTCGCTTTCCACGCGGAGTGCACCTGCTCGATCAAGAATCTTGGCATCTCGGCGACATCCTACAGTCCCGCAGCACGTGGCGGCAGACCGAAACCTTGCTGTACACCTTAACTTTAGCCATTTCTTGATGACAACAGGAAGCACAGGTTGATCATGGCGAGTAGGTGCACCGGAGAGCAAAACTGCTGCGTCCCGCATCCATTCCAGCCGCATGGCGTTCTCCAAGCCTCTGAGGCAAGCGATTCCAGTGAACGCACTTCACATACCTCTCGAAGCTATCGGACTTGCATCGCCGATCATGCCAATCATGTCGTTCAAACACAGGGACTGGTGAGTTGCGAGGGTACTTAGAACACTGCCCGAGTAACCTCTGTCGCACATTCTGCCACGAGTATAGATAATACTTTGCAACACTTCTATCAATGTAGTGTTTTGCAAGGTTCAAGGAGTCTCGACATGCAGGCATCTTGCATAGTACAAGTCCAGATGCGTCCATCAAATATCTGGCTTGAAAGAGCCTCACATCTAGCCTGATACTGTTGTATTGTGTAGATGGACGGTGACACTCATGTCCGTCTCATCGAATGTATTGGCCCGCACATTTCGTTCCGTCCTCGAGAGTTGCTAAAATTTCGAACACAGGCTACACTATGGTGTTGATCTGAGCTCTGGCTCAGGAGTCGCTGCTTCCGCACAGATAGCTGGACACAATGTAAACCTGGTACTCGAGGAGCAGCTTGCATGGCTTCTGGCATTGCCATGCATCGCTCTCTACAGTATCCACGAGTATGGTATAGTGGCAAAGAGAGGTGCTCAGGTGATCGACAACAATTAATCTCTGACCATGGTCAAGGATGTCGAAACCGCCTGGAGCGAACGCTTCGAATGTAGAGCACAGTAGACCAGAACGTGACTCTCGCGGTCATCGATCTTGGAAGCAATCTCGAGATGGCGGCTCCAAGTGCCGCAAGCGACTTGGCGTTGGACGAGTGTGGAAGAAGAATTGTGGTGATGGTGGTGGTCCCGACATCGGGCAAGTAGAAACGAGGGTTCGCGGGTGTCGGTTGTTTTGCAAGTCTGCGAAGGCAGGCCCACAGCAACGCATCGTCTCCTGCAAACTCACTCGGACCCGCGCCCGCAGGCAAGCATGCGATCACTCCTGCTTGGCGAAGTGCACAAGTCCGGCCGAAGGGTGTCGCGGCGGGCAAGAATGGCAACGAGGAGGAGGCCATGTACGCGGCCGGCCAGCGTCCGCAGCCTCTCGCCCAACCTCGACACGTCGGTCCAGCGTTGTCGTGGTCCAGCAGCGCCTGCTCTGACGTATCTCATCTGGCGCTGCTCGTTGTTCACTGCAATCACTACTCGATGCTCTCCCTCCACCGCTGAGACGGTGGCTTTGCATCTTGACTTCAGGTTTTCTTACATGCAAACCCGGTGCAGCTGCCCAGCACGCCATCGCCCGGGCGCCCAACCTTACTTTTAACCTTGCAGCATGTCACAACACCAGCGCAGCACTTCTCGAAACTTTCACAATGCCCCGAGAAATCGCGCCAGCGTGTCCGATGCCTTGCTGAACCAAGCACCAGAGCTTCCCGCCCAGCATAAACGAACCGATACGGCTGCCAAGGGCACGCCAAAGGAACACGAGTCCCCGCCCGAGTCCCCTCAGCGTGGGCCGCACTTTGGCGAGACGACACCTCAGATTGTTGCTGGACAATGGTCTGGAGAACCTCTCACCTATGAAAATGGCAGCGCCGACAGATACTCCCAATTGCTTCCGAACTGCGAACGACTGAACGATACACGAGCGTCCATTTCCTCCGACCACTTTGCAGCGAATCCCATGATCGAGCGAGTCGACCCTTCACAGGCCCCAGCAGTGACACCATCATGGGCAAATCTACCCAACAAATGCCAATTGGCCATCCTCGCCGCATCCCGCTTCGTCGACTTCTTCCAAATGGCTGCCCTGCAGACTTTCATGGTGCACCAGCTCAAAAGTTTTGATCCAGAGCTGTCAGATGTCGTCATATCACACCAAGCCGGCGTGCTACAAGGCGCCTTCACAGCCGCCCAGATTGTCACGAGTATATTCTGGGGCAGAGCGGCAGATCAGCCAAATTTGGGCAGGAAGACGGTACTTCTAATAGGCTTGATCGGTACTGGGTTTGGCTGCATTGGTGTAGGATTCAGTAAAACATACGGACAAGCAGTATTTTGGCGATTTCTGAGTGGTGCCATAAATGGGACTGTGGGCTCGGCGAGGACAATGGTTGCGGAAATCACCCCAAAGCCATGGCACCCAAGAGCTTTCTTGCTATTGCCCGCGGCATTCAACGTCGCCAACGTGGCAGGTCCCATACTGGCTGGACTACTGGTGGATCCGGTGGTCAATTTGCCTGGTCTGTTTGGCCCAGGAAGCACGTTTGGGGGCGACGGTGGTGTAACTTGGATGAAGAACCATCCTTACGCGGCAGCGAATTTGATGAGCACCGTGTTACTTTTTGCTGAAGCCGTCCTCGTGCATTTCTATCTGGCGGAAACACTTCCAGGAAAACACGCGAACGTCGAACCTTTTGATCTCATAGCCATGGTGCGCAATATTTACGATCAAGTTGTTTTGCTGAAAGCTCGCGGCTTCCAGGCACTGCAAGACACCCAGAG
Source organism: Cercospora nicotianae (assembly GCA_029490675.1). Taxonomy (NCBI): domain Eukaryota; kingdom Fungi; phylum Ascomycota; class Dothideomycetes; order Mycosphaerellales; family Mycosphaerellaceae; genus Cercospora; species Cercospora nicotianae. The sequence continues at coordinate 1,957,692 of JANQAT010000007.1, read as the reverse complement.
GGAAGGCCTACTTTCTGGCCGAGAACGAAGCTCAGTAGAAATGGATCGATTGAACTCTACTGGGGAAAAGGAAGAAATAAGGCCACTGCAACGACTTTCCTTTCGCAGAATCTGGACACCGAACGTACTCTGGACGCTGCTCAGCATAGCAATCTTTGACTTTCACATGGGCGCATTTGCTAATCTTTGGATTCTGTTTCTTGCAACGCCTCGAGAGTTTGTGCCACAGTCTGCGGGTCAGGTTAGGACGCTCCATCCGAGAAGTGCATTCAAATTTGCCGCCGGTTTGGCTTTTCCCCCACCTACGATTGGATATGCCATGTCTATTATTGGCTTCATTGGCGTAGCCCTGCAATTCCTCCTATACCCTTGGGCGAACGGCAAATTTGGCTTGATGCGCTGCTTTCGAATGTCCTTGTTCTTCTTTCCAATGGCGTACTACCTTGCTCCATACTTGGCGCTCTTGCCCTCCACCACTGCGCCTCCCGAAGCCGCCAGTGGTGCCATTATCTGGCTTGGGATCAGTTTCGTCCTTTTTCTGCAAGTTGCAGCAAGGACTTTGCGCTTCCAGCCTCAATCATCTTGCTCAACAATAGCTCGCCACATCCCAGTGTATTGGCTACTATCCACGGTATCGGAAACGCTTGCTCGGCAACTTTCCGAACCGTGGGACCTATATTGGCTGGTTATTGGTATGGGATTTGGACCGAACGCGGCATTGTTGGCATGGCTTGGTGGATCGTTGCTACGATAGCGGCGGTGGGCTGTGTTGCAAGTTTCAAAGTGCGGAATGGTAGTGGACACGAAATATTCTTGCCTGGCGAGGAAGGTGACCTTAAAGAAGCTGAGGCAGGGCCTGGGCGAAGTGGCGATGGCAGATGAGTAGATGCAAGCAGTCGCGGCGCCTGATCTGTCTTGACCGTGCTGTTACCGCGGCATGATCAGAATGACCGTCATCGCATTGCGAATCTGCGGCATCACAACACCCAGGCTTCTCGATTCATCTGCCCGATACCAGCGCGTTACTACAGAAGCACTTTATTCTCCTGGATGCTGCTTGATCTGGAACCTATGCTCACTTACCGAAGCCTTATGCCTCGAGCTTATGAAACTGTAGCTCTCCAACTACTACGGCACAACAGCTAGGCTGTGCATCTGCGAATGGTCGATCGGAAGCACCAGCGCACGCTGAAGGAGACGGGATTGTCATCGAATGGCTGACAGGAAGGCCGCGTCAGTATTCGTGGAGGCTTACAAAACCTCGGGACCACAATCGCAACCTTTGCGTCAAGACGCGTCGAGACGCATCGAGACATGATCAAACTGCACCAGAAATGTACCCGGCGTGTCAGCAAATTCGTTGCAAGTCGCTGGACCACCTGACAGGCGTCGGGCAACTCCGCAGATCGACTGTTTCGGTGAAGTTCGTATGGCAGAGCCTCCAGAGGACCCATTCGCCATCTGATCACTGATGGCACATCAAGATTTACAATTCCCTATGGATGAGGTGTGGAACACAGATGTAAGTTACAGTAGCATGTCAACCAGTGCGGGGCTGGTAAATCGAGGTATTTCGGAATGGCATGAGCTTTGGCAACATGGACACAATCGAATTCGGAGCCGATGCACTGCACGATATATCCGTTTCGACCTAGAATTAGGTAGGAGTCAACTCCTAGATCAATCGAGTAATGGAGGCTCAACCACGCCAGTCTGCTCAGTGATCAGAGAGTACGCCTCAATTCTCCTATGCCGCCCATAATCGAAAGTCTTCTCCTTCCCCTTCCTGCATTCCGCAAGATCGATTTCAGCCACTACCAACTCATCCTCCTTTGTCTTAGCCTCGGCGAGCACATGCCCCTCCGGACTCACGATCGAACTGCCTGCGATCAGATCATACTTGCCGTCATCAACGCCGCAACGCGCAGCGGAAATCGAGAAGCAAGCATTCATGTAGCTATTCGCCTGCTGCACCAGCCTCGAATGAAACAATGCCTCTTTTTCTTGCTCTTCGGGTGTCATCGTATTCGCACTTCCCCAGAGATGGCTCATATGCGATCCAGTGTTATACCCGAACATCAGAATCTCAGCGCCTTGCAGAGTGTAGACTCGCCATGCTTCGGGCCAACGTCGATCGTTGCAGATTAGCATTCCCATAATGGGGTCGCCTTTGCCATCGGTGCTTGCGCTTTCCGTGGTAGGTGCAGATTTCTTGACCGCGTCTTGGACCAGACCTGGTGCGCGGAAGGCTTTGAACCCCAAGTCACCAGGCTTGAAATATCTCTTTTCTAACTGATTGGTGGCATTTGGGTCCTCGAATGGCTGAACGCGGCCTGGAAGGTGGACTTTGCGGTATTTGCTTATAATCTTGTCCGCAGATGCGGAGTAATAGACTGATGTGTTGTAGCCGGTACCTTCTGGTGTTCGTTCAGCGTATCCGATGCAGATATCAATACCGCGTGCTTTCGCTTGTTCGAAAAGTGGTTTGACGTCGGGGGATCGTGTGATATCTTCGCCATGTTCGAAATATTTGTCTAGTTCTTTCTGGTCTTCGATGAAATGGCGTGGGAAGAATGTTGTGAGAGTGGCTTCGGGAAATACCACGAGCTGCACTTTTTTATCTGCTGCTTCGTGCAAGAGCTTGATCAGTCGCTGGACTGTCTCTTTCTTCTCAGCTCCTTTGTGGACTGCGCCGACTTGTGCTGCCGCAACGATGATCTTTCGAGACATGTTGTGAGAGCTTGGTGAAGGGATGTGTGGTTGAGTTGCATTGATTGACGACTACCACGAACAGTGAATATACGATTAGAGATATAATACATATAGCTGTGCCTTCGCCTAAATGCCTCAAGCGGCCAGTCGAATAGAGTTGCACTATACGCATAGGATACCTAACAGCTCAAGAGAGCTGATCCTTCGCCGCATTTTCCGCCTATCTTGCCCGACAACCTTATCGAAGCGGCCAGGCTCTCGGCGGAGGAATGGGTTGCATCTGTGCCACTTCGATCGGCGGCAATGGAATGAACACATAAGAGATGAGAGAGAAATGGTGGTAAGATGTGAGATTCGTGCGCAGCAGTAGAAGCATTCTATCTTCACTTACTCCCACATCACCATCCCTGTGTAGATCTGGGTTCCGAAACGGATCCGACTCTTGGCACCAGTGCTGTACCAACAACGATTAATATGGACTTCGATCTAGTGGTAACGAACGGCATTGTGGTCACAGCGAGCGAAGTCCTGCCGGCAGGACTAGACATCGGTGTCAAAGATGGCAAGATCGCATGCATTGGCACGAGTTTACCACGATCTTCAAAGACCAGGATCATAGATGCCGAAGGTGCCTACATCACACCAGGAGGTGTAGACAGCCATGTTCATCTGTCGCAGAAGAATTCGCCGACTGGAGATACTTGGGAGACGGGCTCGCGTTCTGCCATAGCCGGAGGCACTACTACCATCCTCGCTTTTGCGTCTCAACCCAAGACTGAGCAGACGCTGTGGCCGACACTGGAAGACTACAAGACGAAGTCAACGAATCAGGTCTATTGTGATTATGGCTTCCATTTCATTCTCACCAATCCTACACCCGAGATCATCCGAGATGAGCTGCCGGTATTGGTTGCGAAGGAGGGCATTACATCCGTGAAGCTTTACAGTACGTTCCACGCTCGCCCAAGATGCAATTCGCGGCAGTGACGTTCAGCTTTGTCTGTTTCTCGTTGACTCTTAAAGATCTGGCTGTTCTCATGAGCTAACTGGTGATCGATCTTCAGTGACCTACGAAGCCATGAAATTGAATGATCGCGAGATCCTGAGGATATTATTCGCGTGTAAGGCGCTCGGAATGACGACCATGATACATGCAGAATCGCACGATATCATCAGCATGATCATCGAAGGTCTTGAAAGGAACAAGAACACCGACCCTTTCTTTCATGCAATCGCTAGGCCGAGGATCGCTGAGGACGAAGCATCGTACCGTGCAATCTCTTTGGCGGAATTGGCCGATGCGCCCATGTTGCTCGTCCATATGAGCAGCGACATTGCAGTGACACATGTACGAGAGGCGCAGACTAGACTGCTGCCCATCCATGCAGAGACTTGCCCGCACTACCTCTTCTTGCTGTCTGAAAAGATAAAGGGCGAGCCACACGACCATTTCTCCGGGGCGAAGCATGTCTGTTCGCCGCCGTTGCGGCATGAAGTCAAGGATCTGGAAGGCTTGTGGCAGAACATCGCCAACGGGACGTTCACCACTTTCTCCTCTGATCACGCTCCGAGCAAGTACGACCATCCTGGCGGAAAGCAACTTGGGATCGTCGACGGCGTGGCCAGATTCTCCAAGATACCAAACGGACTGCCTGGTGTTGAGACTCGAATGGCACTGTTATTTGGCCAGACTCCAGCTTGCCAGGAGGCAGAAACTGCGAAGCTGAGTCTGCCACGATTCGTTCAGCTGACGGCAACCAATCCTGCGAAGCTGTACGGACTTGATGGCGTCAAAGGTAGTATCGCGCCGGGGTATGATGCTGATCTGGTCATTTGGCATCCCGGCAAGACAGGCGCGACCACAGTCTCGCAAAGCAGGCTGCATCATGATATTGATTATACACCATTTGAAGGGATCGAGGTCGGAAATTGGCCCAGATATACCATCTTGCGAGGTGAAGTTGTTTGGGATCAGTCGCGAGGCATTGTTGGTCAGATGGGGCAAGGTCAATACCTGAAGCGAGGAAGAGGTCAGGTGCTTGTGGGTAAGACTGGCAATATACCGCGTGGCATGACGATGAATGAAAGAAAGTACTGGGCTGCGTAGATATTAAAATATGCCACACTGGGTCTTGGTCGTTGCTGATAGTAATCGGACATGATGTGTCTTCTTGGTGGTTGTTCTGCGCATGTGAGTGACGACGTGAGACGAAGGAAAGCGCGGATCGGATGCCTGAGGCTGGAGCGCTGGATTTCAAACCAACACCGAGCGTGACTCTTCTATGCACTGGACAAGCATGAGGTGTTGGCCTCTGCCGTCATTGTCGCGCTCCTATCAGACTGGATACACGTGCATTTCTCGAAAGAGCTTTACATCCGCTGGCGAAGTCGCGTACAGGTCAAGCCTCACTGCTCAATACACGAAGATGGCCACGGACTACACATCATGGTCCAATGCAGACCTGATCAGACGTGTCAGCGAGCTGGAGGAACAGTTACGATCGCAGAATTCGAAGCATACGAGCGCACACTCTTCTCGAACATCACCCGCTCCCCCGAAGAAGAAGCCAAAGAAAGAGCCCAAAAAGTTCGACGCGAGCAGATATCACTCGCGCCTGATCGCATTAAAGTTTGCATATCTGGGTGGAAACTACAATGGCTTCGAGCATCATGCAAACAATACCACGCCTCTACCCACGATTGAAGAAGAGCTGTGGAAAGCAATGCGAAAGGTCAAGCTCATCTTCCCCGAGCATAAGCCTGGGCAAAGTGAAGAGGAGGTCTGTTGGGACGGCATTGAGTACAGCAAATGCGGCAGGACAGATCGTGGTGTGAGCGCGTTTGGACAAGTCATAGGCGTACGAGTTCGCAGTGCGAGGCCGAAAAAGAAAGCAGCGCCCAACGAAGTGAGCGCTGGCGCAGAGGTTCAAGGCGCTGACAGTCCTATGCCAGATGCTGTGGAGGAGCCTCCGCCACCAGAAAAGGAGTTCGATCCTATCAGAGACGAGCTACCCTATATCCAGCTCATCAACCGAGTCCTCCCCTCCGACATTCGTATCCTCGCTTGGTGCCCTGACCCTGGCGACGACTTCTCTGCTCGCTTCAATTGCAAAGAGCGAAGGTATCGTTACTTTTTCACGAACCCAGCTTATGCACCACTGCCTGGCAGTAAGCCAGTTGAGAATGGAAGACCTGCAGAGGGATATCTTGACATCGAGGCAATGAATGTTGCAGCCAAGAAGTATGAAGGACTGCATGACTTCCGCAATTTGTGCAAAGTCGATCCCAGCAAACAGATCACGAATTGGGAGCGCAGAATATTCCATGCTGGTATACATGAAGTGGACCCGCACCACAATGCGGTAAGTGATGGCGCATCGCCAAAGCTTTACTACTTCGAAGTCCGTGGCAGTGCATTTCTATGGCACCAGGTCCGCCATCTCGTTGCCGTGCTGTTCCTTGTCGGTCAAGGCTATGAACAACCTAGCGTCGTGGATGATTTGCTTGATGTTCAGAAGACACCAGGCAAGCCGCATTATGAGATGGCGAGTGACGTTCCGCTCGTGCTCTGGGATTGCATATTTCCCGATAAAGAGCAAGTCCTGAATGCCGATCACGCTGCGGATGATAGCGCAACGAAGTCTAGCTACCAGGACGCCATGAACTGGGTGTACATCGGTGAAGGGGCTGGCGGCCGAGAGCAGGCAAAGCGGTCAACCACTGGTGTTGAAGATGGTAAGCACGGGCGCAATGGCATTATGGACGAGCTCTGGGGCCTTTGGCGCAAGAGGAAAATGGACGAGGTCCTAGCGTGGAGTCTGATGAACGTTGTTTCGGCACAAGGGCAGAAGCCAGTCATCAGCGAAGTCGGCTCCCGGCCTATTGAACAAAGTGCTCGAGTCTTCGATGGCAGTGCTGTGCCTCGAACAGTCGGAACGTATATTCCACTGGCGAAACGCGAGCAGATGGAGACTCCAGATGCCGTCAACGCGCGCTACGCCACGCGGAAAGGCCTGGTAGGGAAACCAGCGCGTGATGTAGACGCTGATGAGTAGTTCAATTCGTAAAGTTCGAAAATCCACGCTCATCCAGATTTTGGTTCGTACAGGCAAGCCCTGGCTCCTCTCCAGACTTGTTCCAGTAATTCACGTCGTGGTAAAATGCTCTGCTCGACTCTGTTAGAAAGTTCCAGTACGCGCCTCAGTTGATACGGGACGTACCGGGAAAACAACAACAACATCTTCCTCTCCCTCAACAACAATGCTTAAATAGTACCTGACCTCAAATCCTTTGAATGCCTCGTAGATAAAAATGTCTTGAATCAAACTTGTGGGGATGAACCTGGTAGAGTTGGTCCAGAGGTAATTAGGACTACTGGTCGTAGTTTGAACTCCAAGACCTCGAATGACCAAAAGCGACTCCTCAGTATGCCCTCTTCGGAAGGTGAGCAAGAATGTAATGAGATATATCGCGAGTCGCCAGGGGCCAGATAGGGAAGTGAAGAAGAGATATTTTGCGACCTGTCCGAGTGGACTGTGAACTACGAGAGACACCAATGAGTTTCCAGCATCCTGATGCTCAGCTTGCTTGTTCAAGGCTTGGTCGTATTCGAGCACGAGAGAGGCGAGAATGAGAAGACCAGCGAGGATCCGGAATGACAAGGATATCGTGGTTCCGAGGCGTGATATTATGGTCTTGCTCGGAGATTGTGTCGATACAGTGTAGAGAACCGTCGTTTCCGTGGGTCGTTTCGTGGTGAGCATGATGGGGAGAATGAGAAATGCTACGACTGGGATGGAGTGCGATGTGATGTTGAACCTGAGGCTTGATGGGGGTTGGCGATAGTTTTACTCATTGGCTCGCTTAGACAAGACGCTAGCGGATGCCTCCTTCCAACTGACCTCGCCTCTTGATCTTGGCAGAATGGTCACGGTCTTTGCAATTGCTATGGCTCTTTGGCATGCAGCCTGATGCTTGCTATGCTTTTTCTGTGCCATGTTCCGCTGGAATCCTTCTCGTCGGTCATGATGAAGCTAATCCGGAATTCGGCTCCGTGGGACTGGAATGACCACGAAATGCTCATGCCACATTCGTCCGGCTGCTGCGGGAACTACTTCATGTCTGGCCAAGAAGACGCTACAATGCCGTTCTATCCTGCTCGCCGATGTTGGCAACGATACACAGCAACAGCATGTGTGCAAATGAGATCGGATCAGGATGTACTGCCCTTGCATGTGATTTCTACAAAGCCGCATGCGCTGCTTAGATAGCCCGCTAGGAGGCGAACACGGGCTGCAGGTGGTCTACAGATGCTGAATATATGTTGAGGCTTTAAGAAGTAGTCTATCGTTCGTCGCTCGCGCCCAACAGAATTCTTGTTGTAGTACAGTTGATAGTATCAGACGTGAATGTCGTGAGAATTATGTTCTAGACAAACAGCACCGTAAGCCTGATTGTTCGTCAGAAACACGAAGTGTTTGAAGCTAACTATAGGAGTCATACCATCATGCAAGCATTACTGACGCCTAGCCATAACGCCACGCTTTAATTCATTCCCAAACGCAAAGACGTCGGTGTCTGAGCGCAGCCGTATCTGTAACGACGGCTTGTAGGTATCATTGCCCTCAAGGCAACCAACCCCGTACTGCTTCTGCTACCATTGTGTTGCTGCAAATGCCCAATTTCATGCAAATGAGACAAATCGTCCTCAGTCCTCCCAGCTCTTCTCCACAGTCTCTCGGACTCGCTTCGTGTACTCTTTTCGATTGTCCTTGTAGAGGTTGCTGGCTTCCACGTTTGCCGGACTCGATGTGTTCGGATCGTTCAGGAGACTAGTTAGTGACCAGTCAGTATCGTTACAGGGCAAGCGCCCATATATAGCCCTGAGAGGGCCTGTTTCGTATCCACTCACCTTTGAACACTCGTCAGAATAGCCGCGACATCGTAGGTCGGACTCCATCTGTTCTGCAAGATATCCAAGCACAGCTCTCCGGTTCCATACACGTTTGGGTGAAACATTTGGCTGATGAATTTGACTCCTGGAGGCTTATTCGGATACTGCTCCTCGAAATGCATCACGAGTCTGAATGTGCCGTCTTCGAATGGTGTGTCTGAAGGCCCGATGATGACCGCGTTCCTGTGCACCAGCTTAGCCCGTGTTCATGATCTAAGCGACCTTTTGTGCTCGTCGCCATTCGACCTCGACCTGAGTCCGGGCTGTGCGATCAAGCTTATGCTGGGGAGCCATACCACGTCATCACATTGTCTGCGATGGGACTTGCGCTGACACCAGCTGGAGGGTCGGTTTGCATGCGCTTGAAGTCGCGCATCAGTCTTCTCCGCGCTGCCGTGGACATGTTGACTGCTGTTCTTTCTCTCTTTCCAACCAACTCTTGCTCACAGCTCGATTCTCGTGCCTGGTTTCTCGTTTGCCGCTTGCTGGGATGTACAGTGTTGGTGTGATGTGGACCTCAACGTAGGTGAGTATGTTTGTTCGTTTGCGGTCGGAGATGAAGATGCGGTGTGGGCGTGTCGAGTCCGGCTGTTGTAGAATCCGATCGAAGTCCTGACCTGGGTTGACGGCATCCGTCACTGCCTTTCACCGTGATGAGTTATGAGTGGGGCAAGGCACGTGCTCAGCAGGAGCAAGTGCCGAACCGCCTTCCCCGGCCCATGGCTGTTTTCAGGGTTCTCGTTCACAAATCGCCCAGGATACATCAATCATTTTCACTTCGTCGCAAAGCAGATATATTGACGCTTCAGAGACAGATACACGATCGGGTTCAAAGCTATCAACACAAGAACTGACCTCCTCTCACGAATTACCGCCTTCGTCCTTCCACCTCCTAAATTTCTCCTTAGAGGGCCCTCCTCCCGTCATATCAGTCTCATATCGATACACCCTCATCTGTGTTGCATAGTCTTGTGGGTTTGTTCGTGCATATCGGTTCGGCAACCGCTTGAGTCCACTTTGACGATCTCCGAAGAACATTCGGAGCGGCTGAGCTTCGGGCCTCTGCATATTTCTGGTAGAATCTCCTTCGCTCAACGCAGAGCTATCGATACAGTTTCCGGGGCACGAAAACCGCCGGCATAAGCAGTGCACTTGTGGCGTGGAGCCCCAGCCTCGAAAGCGAGTGCGTAGTTCGTCATTCTTGCTAGCGAGCTCTTGCTGCTCCGCTAATGGCTCGTGGATTGATAATAGCATCGCTAAATTCTGCAAGAGCAGAGTGGCAGTGGCAGGAGTGTTCAAATTCGGCTTGATGCCGACACCATTCACGACTGCCATGTCGACACATTACCCCCAGAGTCGCCACGAGCCGCATGGAATGGCCAATTCCGCAGTTCAGTCCCTTTGCATCAGCGTCCGTGCCAGAATTCGTCCAAGTGCTGCTGGCGCACTTCGAAGGCCCAGTGGTGACAGGTCTGATGCATGACAGGTGAAACCTCAACACCCTCCTCATCCTCCCCGTCATCGAACACAGTCCTGACACCTGCCTGCCCATATTTTTTCAGCAACATCCGTCTCCACCTGCCTGTTTCGCCAACGCACTTCTTCCATCGGGACACCTGCCTATCGTCGTCTTCACATCTTCGGCCTCGAAAAATCTTGTATACCATTGGAACCAGCCTCGCACATCGTGCTCGTGGGATATCCAGCCTGCAGCCTCCCATTCCTCAATGGACTGTCCGCACGACACTTTGTACTTGTTCACATCGGGATCATACTGCGGACTGGTCAAGAATCGTTCCACATTCAAGCCCGAAATCCAGGGCTCCGGAATTTCTTTCCAATCATCTTCGACTATGATCCCAAGCTTTCTCGATCGAAGAGGGCGATAGTACGATCCTCCGAAACAGCCTTCTCTCAGCATTTCCTCGGGCGACTTGTTCGGCGTGAAGTCTGGGTAGTCTTCGAAGTGGAAAACTTGATCTCCATCTCTGGTTGGAGGAGAAGCTGTCGACGACCATACAGTCCAGCCCTCACGGATCTCATCGATGTTCTTGCTTGGCACCAAAGGCTCATCCTCGCCTTTGACTATTGAGCCTAGATTTGAACCACCGGTCTTGCCTTTCTTCACCGCCGACCGAGGTAAAGCTATAGGCCGTGCTATCTCGTCTTCGTTATAACTTGGCTTTGATGGTGCTGCTGCTATCCGAGCCGAGCTCCTCGCTGGCGCAGTCTGTTCTTGAAAGACCTTGCGCTTCTTGGCCGGTGGTTTGCCATCAGTATTCCGCGCTACCTTAGGGACGACAGGTTTGATATCGAGATCAGCAAGCAATTTCTGATTCTGCTTGATCTTCTCAAGCCGCCGCGTCTCGTAATCATTCATCGGTCGTCCTCCACTTTCTGTTGTCATAAGAATGTGAAGTCGAAGACAAGGAGTGGAGGGCTGGACTGACGATGGTACATGTACATGTACGAGTCTACAAGGATGACGTCACGCGTGTCAATGCGTCCCCATTTCATTAAGATGTACAAGGCAGGATCACATCTATGTCTATGCAATAACACCATTGGCATCTTTCTCTTTCTGCTCTTCTCGTTCCTTGGAGTGCTGACTGAGTCTACCAGCGTGCACATCCTCAAGCACATTCTTAACTTCTTTCAAGAATCGAGTAACTTCAGGCTCGGTCCCAACAGTGACGCGAATGCAGCCCAGACACCCGGGTTCTTTACCCCTGAAGCGAACCACAACTCCTCGTCGCTCTGCAAGCCTTTCATATACTTGCAAGGCGACCTCATTACTGGGTTCACCGGCAGAATCGGTCATCTCCACAAGCAAGAAGTTGCTTGCCGTCCCGCCCCGGAAGCGTCCAACGCCTGTGATCTTCGGCATCTCTGAAAGAAGTCTGTCTCGTTGCTGGATGATCTTTTCACGGTTCTTGCGGCCTACTTCAAGATTTTGGGGCTGCAGTGCCTGAATGGCGAGCTGTGAAGTCGGATTCGGGATATTGTAGGGGGCTTTCATGTTGTTAAGCAAAGTTGCCACCTCTGGGCTGGCAAAGGCTGCGCCCAAACGAATACCAGCGAGGCCGAAAGCTTTCGACATGGTCTGCATGACTACAAGGTTGGGCCATTCGGCCACCCATTCGGCGAGCGACGTGCCTTCGGGTGCAAAATCGATGTAAGCCTCGTCGAGCACGACAAGGCCGTTCCATGTGGGGTGCTCCAGAATTTTCCGAACAGCTTCCTTGTCGACAAGACTGCCAGTGGGGTTGCCAGGGCTGCAAAGGTAAACCATCTTGATCGATGAATCGGCCGACAATGCCTCGTTGATCTTGTCCGGTTGTGCAGCAAAGTCGTTGTCGACATCCAAAGGGACCTTCACGATACCAACATCGTTCACTTGGGCGGATACGCCATACATGCCATATGTAGGCGGACAGGTGACGATCTTGTCGTGTCCAGGTTTGCAAAATCCTCGCAGCAAGGCATCGATAGCCTCGTCGCTTCCAACGCCCACGAATAGGTTCTCTGGTGTCAGATTCTTCTTGGTGTGAACGTGAGTGTTTCTCAGATTGATCAGGTGCTGTTTCAATTCGTGCTGGTGACTGTCTCATCGTCAGTATACATCTATGCGTGAGTCACAGAAGAGTGAACTTTTCACTTACGGATCAGGGTATCGATTCAGACCAAGCAAATCGATCTCAATGCTGGAAGAGGAGCCATTGGCGAGCTTGCCGCTGTTGTTCAGCGCCAAACCAGGTCCAAAGGCGTTCTCGTTGGCATCCAAAAGAATGTTGGTGCCGTCATCCTTGTAGTCACTTTCGAAGTGCATTGTCAGCCATTGAGTCCTGTGAAGCGATGATCAACAAGCTGAACATACTCTCTGGCACATCTGTAAGGCTCGAGGGCCAGGATGTTGGGCCTTGCACACTTTGCTAGGTCGAATGGCATCTTTGTATATGGTTGTCTCGAACGTTCAAGATGCGTCAACATTTTGGTCTAGCAGGGACGCATCGGCGGATGCAGTTCTTCCGAGACCCGATGTGAGTCTTTCCGACTGTCCGAGACGCTATGCATGTGATGCCTACAGGGGTGCGAGCGTGTGGCAGTGTCGTCGCAAAGTGTTCTTACAAATTCCGTCACCCGACACTTTGTCATATTTATTATACGGAGCACGAAGTTCTACTGCCTGTGATATTCCAGCAGCCGTTCGGGGCTGCTTCGAACGAGCGACGATCGGGAAACCGCGGATAGGCCGAACATGTCAACGTTCCACAGCACGCGTCAAACTTGATTCGCAACAACGACGTAACCACCTTTTTCTTGTCGGCACGCGTCGAATACCTGCGCGCACATCTTTCGATAACCGCTTATTCAGTATAGCGGACGACTTCACTGCACGCATCCTCACCACCTAAGCAATCCAACCCTTCCCCGTCAGCTCCGCAGCGGTCCGGCAGCTGCGCACACGGTGCATATTGCGCCAGCACCTGCAGCAGCTCTACCCAAAATGTCGTCGCAGTACCAAATTCCAAACACGCCCCGCGTGATCTCACCTTCACCGACACCCTCCGAGACCAGCGGGAAAGAGGGCTACTTTCCCCCAACGACGCGGTCAAAGGGCAAGCGTGCGAGCGCGTCAGTGGAGCCTATCGAGGAGCACGCGACCGATAAGCACAATGAGCTCGGCGTTCATGAGGAAACAGATCCCGACTTGATGCGCGCCAGGAGCAGAAGTCGCAGTCCGCAGATCAGACGAGAGTCGTTAAGGATGACAACGAATGCGAATGGAACCACGACTGGAGCGAAGACAGCTCTACCAACCAATTCAGTGAAGACGAGACGGAAATTAGACGAGAAAACACTCACGAATGGGTCTGCGAAAGAGCCTGTACAACAGAATGGACTGCTTTCGCCGGCGAGCGCAGTTCCACAAGGCTTTGGATCAGCATATTGGCGAAACTTGTCCCGAAGTCCCAGCCCATTTGGCCTAATTCCCATACACCGCGAATGGCGTGCATTCGTTCACAAACATGAAATACCACGCAAGGTGCTGCATGTCAGCATTGGATTTTTGACCCTCTTCTTATACTATCAAGGCGCTCAAACGAGCTCAATACATCCTCTCCTCTTCGGCCTGGGGATACCGATATTCTCGGTCGACTTGATTCGTTTCCGTTGGCCAGAGTTCAACAGGATATACATACGGTGTCTGGGCGCATTCATGAGAGAGAGCGAGGCGCACGATCGATACAATGGAGTCATCAGCTACATCGCAGGCTTGTGGGTAGCTATGTACTTTTGCAGGAAAGATGTGGCTGTCATGAGTGTCCTGCTTCTCAGCTGGTGCGACACGGCAGCGAGCACATTCGGAAGACTCTGGGGAAAGTATACGCCCAGGATAAGGCGGGGAAAGAGTTTGGCTGGATCTCTCGCGGCCTTTGTGATCGGAGTGGCCAGTGCGTTGTTGTTCTGGGGTCTCATTGCCTCGAATACGCCGGAAGAATACAACCAGGGTGTGAATAGCTTTGCGTTCCAAGGCGTTCTCACTCTACCTGCTCCAGCGAGAGAGTACCTGGGACTGAGTCTGAAGCAGGCCACGATCGCTGGTCCTTTGGCACTAGGCGTCATGTCCATGGTTTCTGGTTTGATCGCCAGTATCAGCGAGGCCATCGACTTGTGGGGCTTGGACGACAACCTGACGATACCTATGTTATGTTCGGTCGGCCTGGGTGCCTTCCTATGGGCTTGCGGGAGCAGCTGATAATTGTTGATAGTAATAATGCACATATCACGACTCTTGTTACGACCAAAACTCTTTCATGTATCCGGTCCGAGCATGCGCGCGTAGCGCCGAGAATTCTATACGGAATGTTATCTACCTTGTCCAACAAGCAATCATGTATGCGGAGTGCCTCGACTGGCGGCGAAGTGGACTACTGGCGGCCGTTTGACGATGATCGCCCAGCAGTTTGATTCGCATTAATACCGCCAGCACACTGCGCCTGCAGTGGATGGGCTTCCGTATTGAACACCCACGCTGAGAGATCCACGACGCTCCCATCCACAAAGGTCAGGTACAAATACTTCAAGACTTCAGCAAAGAAGAAACTATCGAGGTTGTTGCTCATAGAGCCGCCTGCGAGTGTGAGTATCTCTCTGGCGATCATCACACTTTGAAGACGTCACTTACCATACGGCATGTCAACATTGTTCACCGCAGCGAAAGCTTCAGCTGTCCTCGCAGTGGTATTGATAGCCTGGAAAATTCGCCAATTCGCGTCCGCCCATTTCTGGTCTCCCGTAATTCGATAAGCGTAGAAGACGCTTTCCAGTGGTTCAGGTCTTGAAAACCAATTCTCCAAATTATTCGGGATGAACCAGCCTCGTGCTGCGGCAGAACGAAGAGCTGCAGCGTCGTTCTGGAAATTCTTGTTCACTGTATTCCCCTGCTGATCGAACCAAGACCAGGCGAGAGGTCCCAGGCCTGTCGTGGAAGTGTTGTATAAATGGTAGCAACCTGCTGTCCAGTCTACGCCTAGTTGGGTGATCTTTGGATCGTCTAAGAGAGCTCCGCCTAGCAGCCAATTCCCGCCTGCGAAGCATGAGAAATCATCGGCGAGGTTGTCTACTGTGCCGTTTTCGGATAAACGAGATACGAAGGAGAGTTGATTGAAACCTCGAGGATGGATGACGAGGTTGTCGATTGTGGTTTGTGTGGCTTTGACCCAGAAGTCTTTGTATTGTTGTGCGACGTTGGATGGGGCGTATTGGTAGTATTTGATGAGGTACTCCAAGAAGCTGTCGACTCCTGCTTGCCAGCCGCCGTCTTTGGTGAGCATGTTGCCCGTTTCGACGTCGAATTGTGTGCCGATTAGGTTGGTCAGGGCAGGCGCGGGAGAGGGATTGATCAAGTAGCTGTCTGCTTTTTCGACGATTTCTCGGTAGCTTGAGTTTCCTGTCAAGTCGGACAGCCGGCCCCATTCGAGAAGGAATGTTCCTATGGATGCTGCGTTGGTTGAGTTGTAGGTCGTGTTTGTGACAGGATCGGTGTAAGTGTCGTAGACCGGCTGGTTGGAACTGAAGTTGGCAAACGCAGCAGGAAGGCCTGAGGGCGTATTGAAGCCATACGCAACTTCATCGGCAAGTATTGTAGCTTGTGTAAGAAGCATATCGATCTTCTGCTGGTCGTATGTGCCGAATTGGCCACTCTTGATGAGATCGTAGGCGCCTAGCAGTCCGCCGATGTAACGAATGTTGGTTTCTGGATGCTATTAGTCGACACGACAAGAAGACGTCACTTCTGTACCTCACCGAAGAGATTCACGCCTTCATCCGCCTCAACGAACTCTGTCCTCGTAAAATCAACTCCCGAAATAAAGTCCAACATATCATTCACAATGTCCATCAATCCCATGATAATGGCAGTATCAATGGAATCGACAATCGTGAGACCCCAGCCATATCGATTATTCGTCCCATTCAAAGCCAGAGGCCCCAACTCGTCGAATCCATTCGCATACTTGACATAAGCATTCCAGCCATGCAAGAAAGCCTCCTTCACAGCAGCAGCTCTTGTCTCATCAGCACGAATCTTGGAAGACTGCACATTCTTGCATGAGCCGGTGCTGTTGGAATTGGTGGTAGGACTAGTGGTATTCTTGCTTGGAACAGGCGGAACAGGCGGAGCTTTCGTAGCAGCGGGGTTATTGTAAACGGTTCGAGTGATGGTCAATGTCGGTTGTTGACCGTAGCCATTCGGAGCTGCGGGTGCTGAAGGCTGCTGTGGCGGAGGAGAGTAGGCGGCCGGACTATCGAGATTCAAAGCTAAAGCGGCAGTTGCCAGACAAAGAACGAGTGGAACGCGTGCGAACATCGCGAAAACGAAAAGACTGTGGAGAATGAATGAATGTGTGAATGCTTCCTACCTGAGAATTGCGTTCTCTAACTTGCACACCATCGGAGTTGCAGATGTGTAGTCCTGGTGACCTCCGTGCTTGGTGCATGGTACATATTCATAGCCGCAATTTCTTGGTGCATGGGGCTCCTGGACGTCAGACGTGGATGTCAGCAAATGCCAGCTTACAGACCTGGATTACCTGCTCCATTCTCAACCGGATCTCCCCATCTTCAGTAGTACTCGCGAGCATTCTGTTGCTGGCGAAGGCGATTCCACTACAAAGTCATTGTGTCTTAGGAAGTAGTGGACAGTGAGCTGACATTTAGCCTGGGTCTTGGCGTGAGGTTTCGTATTCCTCGCTATTCCATCCATGACATGCTGTTTCAGATGCAAGGATTCGGCCACCGAATGGTCGCGTGTACTGACGACATACTGCTCTCGTCTCCGCTCGAGTAAGCCGCACGAGACAGCGAGAAGTCGAGACATTAACCAGAATGTCAGATGGGCAACGGGAAAGTTAAAGAGCGCAGTCTGCACTGCCAATATGCATTGCTTTGAGTAATCAAGTAGTACCAAAAACCTTTCGCTATCACAACTCGCTCTTCTGATCCTGACTGTACATCTGTCGTTACTTCGTGATCTTCATGCTCTTTTCGCGACGAACATACTAGTTATCGACAACGCTAAACTTGAATTTGGCGTAGTTGACGATCGGAGGAGTGGTGGAGGAACCGATCTGGTATTCCTGGCGGCCCCATGCTGGGTTGTTGACGCCGTCGATCCACTGAGAAGCTGTCAGTCACGCACTAGAATAAAGAAAAGCGGAGCACTTACGTCTTGTGTCTCAATCACGATGCAGCCGTACTTCTCGACGTAGGTTGTGCTACCTTCGATGTGCTGTTGGCTCTGCTTAACGGGAATGGTTCCATTCTGTCCGTTGCAGGTGTAAATTTGGACACCGTTCTGGTCTGTCTCGACGGCCAATTGAATTCCCGTTGCTCTGTCCCACAAGTCAGTTGCTATTAAAACACACTTCTGCTTCCTGGTAAATGACTTACGGAGACCAGAGCTTGAGCACCTCGAGGCTCGGATCTTTCTGTGCAGCATATGGTGAGCGATCCGTGATGAACGCATTGTCGACTCCCGTGCAGCCAGTTCCGCACGCGCCCTCAGTGTTTGGAATGTTGTCGCCAATGACAGTTCCCGGCTTTGTGAAGTCGAGACCCGTTCCTTCTGTGAGAACAATGCTGCCATTGGGAATCAGAATGCCATCTGTTTGAATATAGCGCTTGGCGTATGGCAGCTCAAGTGTATCATTCAAGATTGTCTTTGCATCCTCGTTGACATAGGCGCCCAAGTTCCAATAGACATGATTGGAAAGCATGATGGGTGTGGCATCGTTGATCGGGATCGAGACAAGGCGCGAGGTCCAAGATCGGTCGTCCTCGAGCGTATATGTAGCAACGTTGAGCACATCGCCTGGGAAGCCTTCCAGACCAGCATCGTAGAAGCTGAATGTGATGCTGTTGTTTGTATGGCTGACGACTGTCCAATTGCGCTGATCGTATCCGACATCGCCACCATGTAGTGTGTTGATCCCGTCGTGCTCGTTCTTGGGGATGTCGGAGGTCTCGCCGTCGAGGGTGAAGGTGCCGTTTTTAATGCGGTTGGCATAACGTCCTACAATGCATCCAAAGAATGTGTGGTTGGTCTCGGAGTCTTCCAAATAGCGAGCACCTTCATCGTAGCCGACAGCAACGTCTTGAGGGTTTCCATTCTTGTCGGGAACGTAGAGATGTGTCAAGCGCGCTCCGTAGGGAATGAAGGTGGCATTGATGCCCTCTGCGCTAATGGTGTATGCCTTGAACGCATCGCCTGAGAACTCAGGATACGGCGCGGTTGTCGCACCGCCATAACCACTTTGCGCCGACGCGACAGTCGCTGCGACCAGTAAGCAGCTCACGGAGGACAACATCTTGGAGTTCGATCAATGCAGTTGCCAGTAGCGACGAGCACGGCACAAAAGTCAACACAAGAGAGGGAAGCTTCGGACAACGCTGACCTCACCGCGCCCACGGCCGAGCTCTTATAAGCTCTCTAGGTTCATGCTTCTGCAGGAACCAAAAATGAGCTTGAGCTTGTGCACGCATGGTTTTTCCAGCGGTGCAACGTGGAGATGGGCGCACGAACATCCCTGGCGCGCCCGTGGTTGGTGCATCGCCTCGCTTGAGCGCCTGATTCGATGCTCGTTGCTCGCCGCGTGGTGCGCGTGCGGAGAAATGCATATTGCTGCTCACGCCGCAGGATGACATGGAGCGTCTTTTGGGCAAAGATCAGAGTGAAGGTGACGGAAGAATTGAAACGCTCCAATCTCGTCATGTGCTGGTGGAGCCGGCTAAGATCGTCTGCCGCTCGTACCGGAAATGAACCGGGGACGTGGAGTAGAGTGTGGAGAGGCAAGGAGGGCATCTCACACACAACCCATTGTCTTGCACGTTGTCACACCGCATTGTTCTTATGCTGCTGTCTCCCATTCGGACGATATGTAACGCTACAGTATACACACTCATAGATGCCCGATCCAAAGAGCCAATGCAACATAGGAAAACGCTCATTACACGACCACGAATCGCCCTCTACCAGCACCACCACCAGCTTGCACATCAGTCGTAATATCCTCTACACTCCATCATCAGTCATATGAACGACATTCTTGTTCGTCCACGCCTGCCAAGTATCGCACTGCTCAGTCATTTGTCGAGGAATCTGCATCTGCTTGATATCCTCCGGCCTTTCGATCACAGTCCAGACGAAGCCGGCTGCCGAGTGCCACGTCAAGTGACAGTGCCTAGAAATAGAGTCAGAATCATGTCCTCAAAGCATAGGGAATCCAGACAAACACTCACAAAGTCCAAACACCAGGGTTATCCTGCAGCCACTGAATAACGATATACTCCCCAGGCAAGAGCATAAACACATCTCTCCTCAACGGATTCTCGGGATTCACAATATGTCCGTCCCAGCAATTACCATAATCCCGATCCGGAGCTTCAATATCAGCCGCAGCGACGCCATCAGTGCGACCAAAGACGAAGTTATTATCAGTGCAAGGACCTTCCGCCAGAATAAACATGTTGTGGCCGTGAAGATGCATTGGGTGAGGCATTTTGCCCGTATTCTCAATCACCATGAGGATCGAATTGTTCGTGCCGTAGTTGTGAGCGTTGAGGATTGAAGGGAAGTCGAGGTTTCCCTTCTGAGCTTCCATGAGCATGGGTTTGTTGTAGTCGGTGCGGAAGGTGCGGCCTGCCATGTACCAGAGGAGATGTGTGCCGTTGACTTGGGCGGAGATCGGGATTACGCTCTTGGATTCTGGCATGGGAGGTGTGATTTTGTAGAACGGGACGCTTTGTGCCAAGTCGTCGTTTCCACAGTAGGTGTTGTAGGCATTGGGTCCGGGCATAGAGATTGGCAAAGCTTCAGTGTCTGCGTTTTCGTAGTAGATTGCGGCTCTGGCTTCCGTCTGGCCTTGTGCTTCACTGCAGGGCGCAATGAACGAACGCATCCAAACGGCGCTGGAGGGGTCTCTGTTGAAGGTGACGAGGATGTCGGTTCGTTGTCCGACGCTGAGAGTGACGTGATCGGTCTTGTATGGCACGACTGGCACAAAGTCGTTCGCAATGACTGTCATCTCGTGATCATCAATAGTGAACTTCATGGTTGCTGAACATGCTGCCGAGATTAATCTGAGGCGATAAGTCTTGCCCGACTTGATACTAAACCCCGCAACCGAAGCGTTCATCGCACCATAGTACGGGTTCAATCCATTGATCAGAACATTGTCTGAAGGTGGGATCTTCGCGTTCGGGAAAGGTGCCATGAGGTCGTCGACAAGATCTTGGTAGTATGCATGTACCCAATCACCCAGCATCACTGGCCCAAGATCTTCATCATACTCTGCGTTCGTGGGTCCGTAGATGACGATAGGTCCATAGAAGCCATTGGCCGATTGTCCGTCAAAGTGCGAGTGATACCAAGCACTGCCATATAATTCTGCTCGAGTTCGGTATACGAATGTCTCTCCTGGAGCGATGGGGCATTGATGTACTCCAGGAACACCATCCATGTACGGCGTGCCTTTTTGCAGAAAGCCGTGCAAGTGTATCGCCGTCCCTTCATCTAGCCTGTTCGTCACTGTAATCTCGATGTTGTCTCCCCAGTTGGCTTCGATAAGAGGCCCAGGAAACTGATTGTTGACGAGGATACATTCCATGTCTACTCCATCAGGAGCACATTGCCCTCGTGCGATCTCGAACACGTAGTATCGTGTGACGCCAGTCTCCGGCCATGTTTCGTAGTAATTCGTGTTGTTGGCTGTCATATCGCCCCACGGTATTGCATCGGGCGCGGCTCCATCGTTCTCCAGCCATGGTGGGAGGTGTGTTCCATTCAAGTGTTGTAGTGCTTGTGGTCGTCAGCTCTGCTCGTAAGGATGAAGGTGTCTTTCAACTTACTGCTGGGCCAATGAGCAGTCGCATGCCCGATTCCCAGTGCTAGCACTGCAGCTTTTGCCAAAGACATGCTGGAAGATCCTTTTATGCCGCAGCGACGGACAATACCATCGACAGTGTTTGTGATCCACACAAACACACTGTTGCTGGTCTTGTTCTCAGGAAGTGATGTTGCTTGAGCGAGTTTGAGCACCTGTCAACTGCAAGTACTCTTTTGTATAGTGCAGAATGGTGTCCACACCACTAAATACATCGAAATTGCCATGGTTGCGACACTGCAACCTGGGCAACGCACAGCACAAACGATTGCCAGCCTTCTGCAACGAGGCAGGTGATCGAATCGACAATGCCTGGGCTTGCGGTACGCCGTACGTTGGTAAAACGATGGTGTTGCCACACGATTAAATGCCCCAGTAGTTGAATCAAGTCAGCTGTCAGATCCACCGGAGAGGCTGTAGTCACCATGGCAAGGCAAAGAGTGGCCAGCTTGGTCCGCGGAGTCGTTGCATCTCTCGAGCGACGCGCCGTGATTGATCCTTCGAGCGTTGAAGAACTGCCCATTGCAACGGCTTGCTTACTCTAGATAGCAGACAATGTATCGAGAGCCTCGAAGAGACATCAGCGTGCGAAATGCAAGAAAGTGAAAACTTGTTCATCGATCGTACAAATGGCTGTTTCCTCTCTGTGCTATCAGTGTCATACATCTCGATGGCAGCCAACGCCTATCAAGGCCCTGGATAAGTCCGCGTTCCGGGTGGCTGAACGTTGGAAACGTCGGCAGCGGCGCCATACGACGACGCCGAGTGCAAAGAGATAGATGATGCCATTATTAGACGCCTCTACTGATCGTAACCATATAGCAGCTCATACTTCTGGCCTTGTGCTTCGAGCGCATCTTCGAGCACTTGCATGCCAGCGATGACCTTCTCCTCTTCAAGTCTCCTACCGACAAGCTGGACCGCCACCGGAAGTCCCGCCATTTTCACAGCATCGTAATGCTTGTACGCACCTCTTGCAACGCCGTTCATTTTGCTGACATTGACACTTGGTGGCAAGATGTCTTTGCTCGGATCTACGTGTGTCACGGGCACGATACCGCAGGAGTAGTCCAGCAGGTTGAACAGGAAAGTATAGCCACAAGATGCACTAGCCTCTTTCATGCCATTGTGCGGGACTGCCGGTGTAGCATTCGGAGGTGTGAGGATAAAATCCATGCCGTCGCCGAACTCGCCGAAGGTATTCCACCACGCATGGAATTTCGCCTTATAGACTTCTCGCTTGGCGACCCATTGCCAGTTCTCGTGAGCGCTCTTCGCGTGCCAGTGCTCCAGGAGGCCAGCCCAGATCTCATCACGCTTGATATATTTGACATAGGCATACCAGAACCATTTGAGGAATCGAGGAAGACGCATGTATCGGCCGAACTCTCGAGCACCCGGATCATCTGATTCACCAGTGCGAAAGAATGATCGGAAGGTCTTGGTTCCATCTGCGTTGAGGAGGTTGCTGGCGATGACCATGGCTTCATATGGGCTTGGCGGCGATACGTTGAAGACTTCGTGGCCTTGAGCCTTGAGAGCCGCGACGGTGATATCCACTGCGCGAGCACAAGCTGGAGCCGGGTCGACCACCTGGTCGGATCTCATGACGCCAATCTTCAATTTCCTGTTGGAGATGTCGTCTCCCACTTCGGATCTCCAAGCAATGGGGTGTACCGACTGGTCATAGTTCCACGGCTTCATCTGTATCATGGCGCGAGTGAAATAGGCGAGATCTGGAAGTGTACGTGACATGGGCGAGAAGACAGAAGGGATGCCCTCCTGGCCAGGCATGCTGGTATCGATGCCGTACTTGGGCCATCGACCAGTACTGCATCGCAGGGAATAGCAGCCTGAGAAGTGCGCAGGAGCACGAACGGAACCAGCGACGTCTGATCCAATACCTATTCTACTGCCACCGAAGGCGAGGATGGCGCCTTCTCCACCGGTACTGCCACCCGGACTGTACTTTGGGTTGTGTGGGTTCAGACAGCGTCCCCAGACGTCGTTGAAGCTCTCGAAGCTCAGCAGGGTGATGGGCAAGGCGGTCTTGACGAAAGGCACAGCACCTGCATCTTTGAGCAGACGGACAATGCCTCCGTCTGCCGGGTATGGTTTGCCGGTCTTGCACGAGTAGCCCACAGTGGTGTCGAAACCACCAACGACAATGCTGTCCTTGAGACTGACGGGTATGCCGGCCAGCGGCCCTTCCAGATTGATATCGCCTTTTTCGATCCAGCCTTCAGCTTCTCTGATCATGACCTCGGTCACAGCATTGGTCTTCGCATGGGCCTTCACGGCAGCCTTGCCATATGCTCGGAGCACGTCCACGGCGGAGGTGGATTTCGTTTGGACATCTTTGACCAATTGATCAATGGGGGCATTGAGGATGTCGGACTCGTCGGCGGTGATGGGTTGCTGGTATGGCTTGGGGAGGTTGGCAATGCGGGCAGCTCGCTCGTCCTGTTTCCGCTTGCTATGCAACAGAAGACGGAGCAGTTAGCATCATGTGCAGCTCATGACAGGATGCGGTAACACAGCGTGGGAGGAGTGGGGTTTGGGGTATGGAATGCTCGAGGGTTAACGCGTACCACGCGGCTCGGTGCTCGAAGTAGTCAAACGGAGGAAGCATTGTGCCGACGACTGGCCGTGTCGGAGCTCACGCTGGACGACGATTCGGTTCTCTGCTGGTCGTCCTTCAATGTTATTGTTATCATCCCACGGGAAAGCGTCAGATCAAGATGTGAGAGCGGTCGGGAGAAGGTATAGGACGTGCGTGCCCCGCGTCGTGCTGATGAGTCGAGCGTGTCGTGGATCTCAGGCCCGGTGTCCAGCTCCCAAGGGCGCGTGGCCTATCCATACCGAGATAGGCGCTGTCGTCGGCTGCAGCTGCCGCATCAGGAAGGCGACGCTCACTGCAAGGTGCTTGTGGACATTGGCGGTGATGGGAAATATCATCGGTGCAAACCAACAGTCCGACGGAGCATTGCGAGGACGTGAAATGGCGTGTCGAGGACATCGGCGTAGACGGTCAATGGCATGTCTGTGAGCCAGCGCGCCGATTCTCCGACGCTCCGGGTGCCGTTCCTGCAACCTGGAGAACGACCAGACACCTTTTTCCTCAGACTACTATGCGACTGCCCATCGCACGCTCAACCATCAACAGCTCCTGCACTGGTATGCGACCTGCCACTTCTCGGACAGCAATGGCAACAAGAATCAAGATGCACAGACCTGTTCGGCGCCCGGATCTTCCCTCGCGACCATTGCGCCATACATAATCCCACTCCTACATATACCTTGCACTTCACCTCCTGTCCTTCCTCATCTTCACCTCCTCCGGTGCATCGGCTTTGTGCACCACGTTCAAGACCATATATCGTTCAAGGATGAAGTCGGCACTGCCCTACTTCTGGCAAAGCCGCCATCATAATGTACACCACGGCAACACGCCGCGCCCTGCCGGCTAATGTGTGCCGGAAAAGCAGCAGCTGTCGTCCAATGCCCAGCGCTTGATAGGATGACCAAGCGGAGCCTGCACGCCCTTCTACCATTTGCTCTCCGATCACGGACCCGCAATAGCGGAATGACTGTATTCGGATCTAGGTGGTAGACATCTCTAAGCTCGGCAGGCACGCGCTTGCACTTTTTGTGTATCAGTAATTGTTGCTCCATTTCAATCATTAGTCGACGTCATGTCAAAGCCACACGAGCCTTACGATCAAGCCGAAAAGGGCGAGCGGGACCTTACATCCACTGCCGGCAGTGGCGAATCCTTCTCCTCGCACGACGATTTCGACCGCATCGAACAACATGAGGAAGCCTCGCTCCAAGATCCAGACGAAATACGATCCACCAAGCTATCAACGACGAGGGCATCCCACGACCTGAGGAGAACTGCAAGCAATGTTCTCGCCAAGGTTGCCTCACGCTTGACCACGCATTCCATCGTAGATCCTCCTCCACCGCCAGATGGAGGTCTTCACGCGTGGACGCAGGTCGCCATGGGTGCAATCTGTGCCATGACCACCTGGGGATTGGTCAATTCGTATGGCGCCTTCCAATCGTATTACACTTTGAACCTGGGCCTCCCAGCCTCGACTGTGTCCTGGATCGGCTCCGTACAGAATTTCCTGACGTTCTTCATTGGTGTTTTCTCTGGGCGCGCCCTCGATGCAGGCTTTTTCATGCCAGCACTCATTATTGGTGCGACAGTTCAGGTCCTGGGGATTTTTCTCACTAGGTAGCTATCCCATCGACCTAGACAAGTGCTCAAGCGATGGCTAACCAACTTTAGCTTATCCACGCAGTATTGGCAACTGATGCTGACCCAGGGCATAATGACTGGCTTAGGCGGCGGGATATTCTTCACACCTGCCATGGGCCTGATTGGCACTTATTTTAGCGGCAGGCGAGCCTTAGCCATGGGCATGGCTAGCGCTGGCAACAGTGTAGGCGGCATAATGTAAGTCTCTGAAGGTCTTCGTATCCGTTGTTGCCCGATCGTTGATGAACGAGTTCCCTGGTCACAATCTTGATCACAACTCTATCATACACACCTGCTCGAACCGACCAATTTTCTAACGATAAACCCTAGATACCCAGTCCTCGTTCAACAACTCTTGCCCAAGCTAGGCTTTGCTTGGACCGCTCGCGTTCTCGGGTTTCTGAACCTTGGCTTATTGATCATTGTCATGATCTTCATGCGGCCGAGGTTGCCACCTCGAAGATCAGGGCCTATCGTTGACCTGTCTGCATTCAAGGAACCGACGTATGTGTTCCTGACTGCGTGCTGTTTCTTCATAATATGGGCAATATATTTTACCCTTTACTACGTAAGTTCTACTGCGAAGCTTAACTTATTCATGTGTGCTCACTGTCAATAGATTTCGTCCTATGCTATTGAGGTGGCGGGCGTTTCCTTCACCTCTGCTCTGAACCTCACAATCATCATCAATGGTGTGGGCCTACCCGCAAGAATCATTCCATCATTCTTCGCCGACCGGTTTGGACAGCTGAATACCCAGGTGCCCATTCTCCTCGTTCTTACGGTTGTCGCATTCAGCTGGATAGCAGTGCGGGACAACACGGGTCTTTACATCTTTACCGTAATCTATGGCATTGTTTGTGCCGCATTCCAAGGCCTGGTGCCATCTACGGTAGCGAGCATCACTCTGGAAATGAATAAATTCGGCACGAGGTTGGGCATGGCGTTTGGGATTTTATCGTTTGCCGCGCTCACTGGGCCATCGATCGGCGGCGCACTGCAGGGCGCGATGGATGGCAGTTATCTTGGGGCACAACTTTGGTCTGCCATAGCTACTGGAGCGGCATTCGGGCTTTTGACTACGGCGCGCATGCTTCAGGCCAAGGGGAAATTACATGCTAAATGCTAGTTCTCACTAGCTCGCTCCGCTTACATTGTACTCGTCTCATCGAAGCACATTGCTGGAGTGATATATCGATTCTCACTTTCCAGATCGAGTGGGCGAAGTTGCTCGCTGCGCGACTGCCAAATTGCTACAGCACAGGGCGTGCCGACTGGTAAGCCGCTCCACAGCCATGACAAATGGTACGTCACTCGTGGTGCATCACTTCAAGGTCATAAATATCATTGTTGCGAACAGCATTCGATTGACCGACAAGCCTCAAAAGACGAATCAACAACATGTCGAAGCAACACACTTCCGAATTCGGCTGGGACGCAGTGCCGCGGAACAGGTCCAATGTTCCCTCCGAAGCCGAATCACAGACAGCGCCAATCGACATCAACTTCGAAGCAATCTGGCCCAAGACA
This sequence comes from Cercospora nicotianae, assembly GCA_029490675.1. NCBI lineage: Eukaryota > Fungi > Ascomycota > Dothideomycetes > Mycosphaerellales > Mycosphaerellaceae > Cercospora > Cercospora nicotianae. Next base: position 1,930,784 of record JANQAT010000007.1, on the reverse strand, counting down.
ACCGTAGTCAAGAAAGCAGACGAATTTATCAAAGCCCATCTTCCCAAGGAGACATATAACCACAGTCTCCGCGTCTACTGCTATGGTACGTCGCAACTTTGAAACAACGTCGAATAGCCCATTCTCACCACTCTTCAGGCCACGCCATCATAACCCAACACTTCCCCACCTGGTCCTCCTCCCCCTCCTTCTTCGAAACCTGGGCGTTGACCTGCCTCTTCCACGACATCTCCACCACCCCCTCAAACCTCCACTCCACGCACCTCTCTTTCGAATTCCACGGCGGTTTCCTCGCCCTCCAAAAACTCCAATCTTTCGGTTCCCCGCAAGCCCAAGCCGAAAGTGTCTGTGAAGCCATCATTCGTCACCAAGATCCTGGCGAAACAGGCACAATCTCTCGCATGGGTCAGTTAGTTCAATTTGCTACGGAGTTTGATAATATGGGTTGGCAGCCGTATTTGATTCATCGAGATGTGATTGAGCAGGTTGTGGACAAGTTTCCGAGGATGAAGTGGTCGGAGTGTTTTGCTGGGGTGATTGAGAAGGAGATTGAAGCGAAGCCTTGGTTTCATACGACTGCGATTCCCGGGTTTAAGGAAGCGGTTGAGGGGAATGAGGTAATGAGGCCTTATGACTGAAGGTGTTAGTGCGGATGTTGAGCGTCGGAGGAAGGGAGTCTGAGGCGAGCGAAGTTACAGATTCAAGAGCATTTCACATTGCTGTAGGAGTCGAATTCTGCATTACGATGGCCACAAAATGTGCTGTACATGAACAATCTCCCCACACTTTCTAGCCGCTATGCAATGTTTCCCAATACTGCGTCCCTACTCAGACTGTACAGAGGCATGATATCGGTCCAAAGCTTGAACTGATGCACGCCTTGCGCGACGAGAGCCTCAAGACCTGGCACAGTCTTCCATCTACTCTGCTTGGCCATTTCCATGAGCTGTGTGACGGCAGGCTTGTAAGCCATCTCTAGCAAGATCTTGTCGCCTGTTGATGCCGTTCCAGCCTTGAAACCCTGTACGAAGATAACTTTGAGGATGCTTTCGAGGGTAGCATCAATCGGCAAATCGCCAGGAATGGTACCGACGGCGACCACAGGTGCTTGGTCAGCCGGGACAGCCTGCGCCTCCGCGGCGCTCGAGAGAAGCACAACGTTGTAGTCTTTCGGGAATGAAGCAGTGAGCTGAGACAACTTCTCCTTGTTTCTCCCAAGCAAGTAGATCGGGCTGTATCCCATGTTCTTCAGGGCATAGATCGCGGCGCGAGCTGTGCCACCACCACCAACTACCATGCCGGCTTCGCGCAGCACTCCTGCAGTGCCTCGGGCACCAGCATTGCGGAGGGCTAGAACCATACCTTGCCAATCTGTGTTGTGGCCGACGAGGATCTTCTGATTGTCAGACGTCGTGGTTGGCACGATCGTGTTCACGGCTCCAATCGTCTCCGCTGCCGGGTCAATAGCATCAAGGAGAGGCATGACATCCAGCTTGAGAGGGATCGTGACGCTGGCTCCGCCGAACTGCGGCGAACGAATGATGTCCTCGGCCTCGATGATACGATCAGTCTCGTACAGACCGTAGGTGTGCGGCAGGCCAGTCACCCCGAAGAGTGTGTTGTGAAGTGCCGGCGATCGCGACTGCTGGATTGGCTTCCCGAACAAGTAGAACTTCTTGGCTGAGATCTCTCCGACGATGCCTAATACCTTCCTGATATCAGCTGCAGACAGTTGTCCCGGAGCAGCCTTCACTGGCAGAGCTGGATGGCTGACAGGTGTGATGAAGCCATTGGTGACCCGGCTCATCTTTCCTAGCTCCCCCATATTCATGGCGATGACAGGCAGATCAGGAAACTCCTTCGCCATAGCTTTCTTGAAACTCCTCAGGTCGTCATTATCGTCAAAGTCTTTGGCCACACCGACGAGTTTGACAATATCGCCGTATTCTCGAGCAGCATCAAAGTGGACTCTCCACTCTGGGGCTCCATCAGCCCAGGAGAGCTGTCCTTTTGGATCATGGTGAGAAGCTATAATGGTGCACATTTTCCTGTGGTTGAGCACATAATCCTTCACTTCAGGTGCTGCCGTCAATTCCAGATCCACAAAGTCGAAGCCCATGCGCAGCCCCTCAGCATACAGCGCAATGGCCTGCTCAGTCGCATCATCCGGAAATTGTCCGCCTTGACTGACACTTCTCAGCGTGAAGATCAGTGGCAGCGTTGTAGAAGCTCGCAATAACGCCACTTGCTCGCTCAAGAAACCAGGCCTCCAGTGCGTCTCGCCAGATTCCTTGTCTGGATCTACGAGCAGATCCACTCGGAGCTCTATCGCGTCGCTGCCCATCGTTATTTCAGGCAGAACAGTCACAATATCTTGGATTGTCGGGCTCGTGAGGGACAGGAAAAAGGAGTGCTGTTTAGCCAGGATCTTTTGCAACGCGCCGCTTCTCCCCGTCATTGTGTTGAGGAATCTGGTGAAGTCATCCAAGGGACTGGTCCAGCCCACGATAGCAGTGGTCTCATCCACTGTCTGGCTGTGGTAGTGAAGATTGCTGCACTCCTCGAACCACGGCTTCCGTCGCAGATAGACTCCCATCATGTCCTCGACGTAAGCGGGACGAGTCTTGTCAATGTTGAGGTAATCCATGATCGCTTTGACGTCTCGCGTGATGTAAAGCACCATTCCGTCCTTTTGCCAGGCTTTCAGTAGTTCACGGGCTTCTGGGGTCTCGACCAGACCACCACCAGTAGCGAAGACATAGCCTTCAGGCTTTTCCTTCATCAGACGCTTGAGCAGTTTGAGTTCCTTTTGACGAAACCCATCCCAGTCGTTGTCCTTCAACATCTCAGGAATCGACATGCCCTCTTGCTCCTCCAGCGCTGTATCCATGTCGACGAATGGCCAGCCAAGAATTCGTGAAGCCCAACCTCCGGTCGTCGTCTTACCAGCGCCTCGCATGCCGATGATGAACACAGACTTCTTGACCTCTCCATTGACGTACCCATGTCTCTCATCGACACCATTTGCGTGGCCGTTCGCCACCGCATTATGTTCGGGTTCCACTCCTTCGAGCTCGACGCCGAAAGTCTGATGCAAGATATCCCACCAACCAGGCCAGGTCTTGCCTGTACATTCCCTTTCGAGTATGAGACTGCCTTGAGGAGCGACAGTAGCAAGAACACTGAAGCTCATGGCCACACGATGATCGTCGTAGCAGTGAATTGTATCACGCGGCGCCTGAATCGCGGTTCCGACACCATCAATCTCAATGCCATCATCCAGCTCTCTGCAAACCACGCCGTATTTCGCAAGCTCGTCAATCATGGCCACGATACGATTGCACTCCTTGACCTTTTGGTTGGCAATGCCGATAATTTTCGTCGTTGCACCGTGCTTTCCCGGCTGCGCAACAGCAGCCAGAACGGAGGCAGTCAAGAAGGCATCTGTCATCGGCTCCATGTCAATCTCTGGCAGAGGCTGCAGCTGGCCAAACGCAGGACCGGTCACCGTTGTGCTAGTTTCTGTCTGCTCTACGGTGCATCCCATGGGCCGCAGGACATCAACAGCGAAACGTGCATCTCCCTGCAGAGAAGCGGAGCCGATGTTTGGCACTGTGCACTTGGTGCCTGTGATAGCAGCGATAGCAAGAGGATAAGTAGCACTGCTGGCATCGCTCTCGACCTCGTACTCAGGTGGGTTGACGTAGCTTTGCTTGGGAATGTAGTACACATTCTCCTCCGTTTTGCTTCGCGTCACATGAACGCCGAAGCTGGCCATCATAGCTATTGTCATGTCGATATACAGCTGGCTGATGACCTTACCGCCCACAAGACGCAGCGTCACAGGCTTCTTGGCATATGGTGCGGAAATGAGGATAGACGAGACGTACTGCGAGGAGACCTTCGCCGTCAATGCGATGTCGCCGCCTTCGAAACCGCCAGCCGCGCCAATGCGAAGCGGCAGACTTTGGCTACCTGGCTTGCCCAAGTACTCCATGTCCACTCCGTTGGCCTTCAGGGCGTCGACAAGAGGACCTTGAGGACGCTCCTGCATGCGAGCGTTGCCAGTGAGGACCGTATGTGAAGCATCCTTCGTCGGTTCCGCCAAAGACAGTGCTGTGGTCAAAAAGCGGGAAGCAGTCCCAGCATTGCCGATGTAGATCTCATCTGAAGACGCCTTCAGCTTGCCACCATTTCCATTGACCACAAGCACACGTCCCTCGTCTTCCCAGCCATATGTGGCGCCCTGAAGGCTTGCAATCGCTGATAACATGTACTGCGTATCATCGGAGGCCAGTAGGTTCGTGATCCTACAGCTGCCTTTACCCAATGCCGCCATTAGCAGTATTCGGTTCGATATGCTTTTGCTCCCAGGCGGCTTGCAAACCACGTTCAAATCTTTCGAAACACCAGGTCTGACCAGAACAGAAGGACAAAGCACGATCCTGATGTCTTTATCGTCGCACTTCGTCGCACCTGGGCCGGTTTCGGGCTCGTAGCATTTCCCTATTGATGCTAGAAGCGCGATCTTCTTCTTAGAGCCTGCATTCTTCTTGTCGACAGCCATTCTTCTCAGCAGCTCATCAGCTTCGCATACTTTCCGCGTCTTGGTAGTTATCAGCTTGTCGTCCAGACTTGTCGGCAGCCCATAGCTCTTGATCGCCTTCGTGAGCCTAGCAACAGCAGCCGGCTCCAGAATACCCAAGTACCTCGCCAATTCTGCTTCCTTTACCATCCCCACAGCGACACACTCGCCGTGCAGGATCTCAGGGGTCAGAATTGCCTCGTACGCATGTCCGATGGAATGACCAAAGTTCAGCAAGTTCCTCAGCCCGCCTTCTCTTTCGTCTGCAGTGACCACCTCAGCTTTGACTCTTGCGCTTCCAAGCACAATCCTCTTGAAGACATCCTCAATTCCCTCGAATCTGCCTTTGCCTAGCGGCCTCTCTAGTGCCGCCATGATCGCGTCAGCTCCCTCTTCTAACCTCTCAAATTCCTTCTCATCCCAGATGGCAGCAGTCTTGACAACTTCGGCCATGCCGTTGCACACCTGTCGCTTGTCTAATGTCTCCAAGAAAGCAAGGTCGATGTATATCCGCTCTGGCTGCCAAAAAGCTCCGATGAGATTCTTTCCCAGCGGAGTATCGATTGCAGTCTTGCCGCCAATCGAGCTATCGACCATGGATAGCAGCGATGTGGGGATCTGGCAGAACTTGATGCCTCGCATGTATGTCGCTGCCACATAGCCGAGCAAGTCGCCCATGACACCACCTCCAAGTGCAAGCAGGATGGTATCGCGTGTACATCCTTGACTGAGCAGCCAGTCTTCGATATGAGCTTTCACCTTGCGACTCTTGCTGGTCTCACCGGGAGGAATGCTGTCGAGTACGAGAAGCCGCACATCTTCTGGCTTTTTGCCCAGTCTCGCTCGCTCGGCATTGAAAGAATCGACAAAGGCTGGTACGTATGGGAGCTTGGCGAGGTTGGAGTCGCAGATGAGGACGTAGGTCGACGAAGGGATGTTGGTGAGCAGGTCGTGGGTGGCATAGTTTGGCCACAGGCCGTAGTCGACAATGATGGTGTCTTTGCCTAAGATTGACACTTTCGTGGCAGTGGACGTGCCATTGGGGTTCGCCATGTTTGGCAGCGTATGGATCGGGTTGTGGGAAATGTAGCTGGTCTGCTGCTTTAGCTCACCAGTTGCTCCGACACGAACAGCACCGCGGCTTCAGCGAGAATTAGTTGGAAAGATCCGAGATTGGTCAAGTCCCAGATGCGCAGCTTCTGCATACGAGGTTCACTTGCAAGCAGAAAAGACGAGAAGAGGCATTGGGCGTGTTGCGAGTGCGTGGGTGTGGTGAAGAGTCATCAATGGTGGGCACAAAGAGTCAGAATCGCAGTGCGGCCGGGAAATTTCCCAAGTGCCGCAAGCTGTTCGCAGCCATGTGGAGATGCTTGCTGCAGATCCTCTGAAGGGTTCAAAACTGTCACAACATGTACCATCGAACACGGACGTAGATACGACAGAGGTGCAGGAGACTGGTGATAACGACAGGAGCAACACACGGAGAGAGAACGCGCCTGAAGATATCTTGTAATGACTCTACAGACCCGGCAACTTTCGTTGAACCGATCGGGCTTCCTAGCACAGGGCATTCTCCTTTCATCACTTCACATGATGACAGGCTTCTTTCCCTCATGAGCGCCAGTACTTTCTCCTAGCCTGTGAGGGCGAATCGCTTTTTTCAACGTACCAAAGGTCTAACACATCTACCACTGGTTGTCTGGAGCAGTCGCAGCGCCGGTGTTGCCGTCAGCAGCCCAGCCCTGGTTGCCGGTCTCGACTGGAGCGCTGGCAGCAGCCCAGTCAGCCCCCTCAGCATCCCAAGTGGATGCGGCCTGAGCACCAGCAGTACCCGAAGCAGCAGCGAAAGCGGAGCTACCAGCATTGCCAACCTCCCACTCGTTGTTGAATCCGCTCTCGACGGCGCCTGGGCCAACCTCGTCGGCACCTGGCACCTTGGCCTCGTCCTGGCCAGCAGAGTCCTTGTTCTCCTCCGCCTCTGGGTCACGGTAGAAGTACAGATCGGTCATGACGTCCCACTCGGTCTCACGGCTGGCAAGAGTACCACGGAGACGGAGGACCTCACGGGCGAGCATCCACCAGATCAGACCAATGGCGTGACGACCCTTGTTGTTCGTTGGGATGGCAACATCGACGTACTCGGTTGGGGAGTCGGTGTCGCAAAGGGCGATGACTGGGATGTTGACGTACGAGGCCTCCTTGATGGCCTGGGCATCGGTGCGTGGGTCGGTGACGATGATGAGGCGTGGCTCCTTGAACGAGCGAGTGATGTAGTTGGTGAAGTTACCGGGGGTGAAGCGACCGGCAATGGCGGAGGCACCGGTGTGGGCGGCGAACTTCAGGACAGCACGCTGACCGTATGGACGAGCAGAGATGACAGCAATGTCAGCTGGGTTGTCGATAGCGGCGATGATGCGGGCAGCGAGGACAATCTTCTCCCTGTGCGCGCATTAGTACTCTGCCGGTTCAATTTTTGCCAGGGCATATCAGGCGGAGCAAATGCAATAAGAGTCGCAAATTCGCTCGCAATGCGCGTATGTGCGCCGCCTCAGCCGAACTGGCTGCAGAAACATTGACATACCAGGTCTTGCCAATGTTGATGACATTGACACCGTCTGGGCGAGTCTTCCAGAGGTATGGCTCCATGTGCACTTGCAAGTTCTTGCTGCCAATGTGAGCCTGAGCCGACAGGAGCATCTCAATGTCCTGGGCAGTGGCGTTGAACACCGACGGGAGGTTCTTTGGGGTGGCCATCTTCGCGGTTGAGGGCGAGGTGTTGGGCGGTCGAAGACGGGTTGTGTGGTGTTGTCGCGAAGTCCTCGATGCTGCTGGTGGTGGGCTGTTCGGAGCATCAATTTACAGAAGTGCGTGCACGGTTATTTTCGTGTCTGCCTCAGGACCCAAAACTTGGCATCCCCGCGGCGTCCTTGAGCGAGCACAAGTGAGCGTTGATGGCGCCCAGCGAGCATAGAAACAGCATCCATCATGCCGCCTCGAATACCGATCGCCACCTGCCTGCGGGCACAGAGCAGTACGTGAGCCTGTCGGAGATCGATACATTAATGTTGACATGTGCCAGCAGCACCCCTTCCACGGCCACGCGATCTTTCTCCTCCACACCCTGCTCCCAAGCGTCCACAGTCACGCAACGACGGAAACATCGCGATCCATATGCCATTGCACAGGCGCGAGCGAAAAAGGCTGCGAATTTGAGTAGACAGGAGGTACTGAAGAAGGAGCGGGCCAGCAGTCTAGGCGACCCTGTTCGCGGTCTCACCACACCTTTCGTACGCTCCTTCGACACTGCCCTCCCCCCGAGCCCTCGGCAGACACCCCTTCGACGCAAGTCCGGAATTTGAAGTCACCATTTGAAGATGCCGTTGGACCCAAAACTGAGACAGACAATCACCTCAACTTCTACTTGACCAAAGAGGAATTGGCTCGCGGGTTAGGGAAGAGCCAATGGCTGACTACTCCTGCTGCGCAAGACGAGCCAGAAGAATTCGAGGGAAAGAAGGCCCGAAGAGATGGTGGGAAAGAGTCGCGCGGACTCGATGCTGAGATTAGCGGAATCCTTGGTGGTGCCAGAGACGCGGATGCGAACAACCCCGACTGGGAGCGCGCCGCAGAAACGATGAAGGACTTTACTACCGGCATGAGTCCAGCAGCTCGGAAGAAGATATTGGAGGAGGAACACGCGACCGCGCAGGAGGCATTGAGACGAATCTCGAGCTTAGCACTGGGAAGCAGTAAAGATCGGCTGAGAGTGAACAAGCAGAGATGCATAGACGTCTTCGGGCGTCATAACACGGAGCAGACACTGCCTCCGAAACCAACCTCTGCGGGTGTAACCGGCGGCGAGCAGCAAAAGGTGGAACGTGTTGGAGCAGACACTGGCAGCAGCGAAGTGCAGATTGCCATCCTGACCGCTAAGATTCGTGCCGTTGCAGACTTCCTGGAGACGAGAGGCACGATGGACAAAGTCAACAAGAGAAACCTCAGATTACTGGTTCATCGCAGAGCAAAACTCTTGAAATATTTGCGCAGAAAGGAAAGAGGTGGGCCGCGGTGGCAGAACCTGGTTGAGACACTTGGTTTGACCGACGGAACATGGAAAGGCGAAATTACCTTGTAGAAGATGGAGCATTTGCATAGCGCAGGAAAAGCCTAAGAATTGGGCCGGTGAAGATACATCATGTACAGATATCCATGTACTATTACGACGCTCGCCACAACACCCACAGCGCCCAAAGGCAGTTTCAGCATTGGTGCATCCTTTCACAGTACTGCACAAAGCCTCAACAGCACTATCCAGCATCTCAAGCAGCAACATCGTGAATCTCGTCGGACTCTGAGAAGGGACATGTTGTGCAGTGGACCACCATCCCATGCCTCGTTGACTGGTGGCGCTCGCGATCCTGAAAGTCTCCTCTCCAACTGTAACCCACCACTCGAGACATCATTCGCAATCTCCTCTTCATTTGTATCCCCGTCAACCAACATACCGACTTCCCATCACCTTCGGAACAACTCGGCAGTCTCACTCCGCCAATCCGATGTGCTTACCAGCCCTCTCGCCTCCGTCGGATCGAGGCGTAGAATATCGATCATAAACAGCACACAAAGTGCCTGAATGAAGAAGCCGAAGGACCGGGTTGTTGTTCGCCCGCCATTATACGACCTTGTGGATTCTGAATCTCCGCAGTAGTTGAGCAGAGAAACCAATACTGCTGCTTGGATGATTCGAGCAATGATGGTGGGAAGCACGACAACCATGGTCTTTTGGCAATTGCTGATCCAGGCGAGGAAAAGCGGCAAGAGTAATTGTGTGAACCCTATTCTGGGAGCTCGATCGGAGGTATCATGTTCTGGTAGTCGTTTCCGCATGTAATCTTCTTCAGCCTGGTGGTTTGGAGTGTACTCCGTCGTCGTGGTTATAGCCATGTTGCTGAACCGGCTGACAGAGTGGCTTAAGCAGAGTGTCTCTCCAGTTTGCAATGTAATGTGCAGAAGTCCAGAGATGTTGTTGGTTGATAACAAATCATATATCCAGCTTCCGAGACAGCCTATTGACCAACACTCGTGGTGGTAGAGGATCCGAGAACAAAGAAACCAGAGACAGATAATCCTTCTGCAGTAATATCACTATAGTTCTAGTCCCGCATCGCCACGAGCCCTCGTCATTCAGCACAACAAGTGCTACAGAATGTCATGCAATATAACCCGAGCATTCGATCTCCGACGCCAACTGCATGAAATGCGAACTCTCTGCCTCCAGGGTGCGGCCGCCGGAAGAGCTTACTGCTCGTGCTGAGACAGACACCCCACAATGCGGCTGCAGTCTACGCATGTGAAAGTGGAGCTCCTAGCTATGTCTCAGCGAGTCATAGGCGTTGGAACGCTGTGCAGACTCAGGTGGAGCTACCTGCAACGAGGGCGCGTACTGTACAGCACAGCACATGCATTGTAGCGAAGGCCGTCTAGATCGGAAAGGCATCGTGCTTGCGTTGAATCTGTGTCCGCAAAGCACTTCGACCTGCATTTGTTGAATTGCATGGGTAGAACTCGAGGATTATCGGGCCGGACACATCCGAGTCGTGAAAGTCAGCATGGTGATTGAAGGTTCGGTTTCAGAGTCGACAGCGTCTAAACGACTAGAGTCTTGTACTTGCTCTGTACGTTTCCTCGCGCGGCATCTTCCACGCGAAGCTCACATTTCTATATACATTAATGTTCAATGCGCCGGCAATCATCGCCAAATAGTAGCAGGGTATCTTATCAGCATCAGGTCGTCTCAAATCAAATCAAATGAAAACAAAAAGCACGAAAGAGATCGATCAATAGTTGCGATAGTCGCAGGAACATTCTGTGTCCGCAGACTGTGGTGTCAGTCCAGAAGTTATGCGAGCCCCCAGTTGGCCCTGGACGAATTCGTAGCAAGCCGGAACGTCGGTTCCGCCTGGACTGCTCTGCCGGATGTCTATTGCGTAGGGCCATTGCAAACCGCCGTCCGAATTCTTCGATTCTGGGTATGTTCGAGGTGCTGAAAGATAGAGAGTGCCAGTGAGGCTCGTTTGGTTGAAGTAGCATTGGGTCGCGACATTGTTAGCGGCCAACGATACGGGAGGATTGAATGCCTTGTCCATGTCAATACGGAAGGTGTATCGAGCGGAGCTTGAGTTTGATTCAGGCGAAATGTAAGTGAGTGGTGTGTCCTCGAACATCAAGCTGAAAGGATTGCTCGTTGAGCTGATAGTGAGATTGGCAGGTTCGCCGTCGTCTGAAGTTGAGCCTGAGCCAATTGTGGCATACGTGGAGGAGGTATTCGAGATGACCCAGTTGTATATCGACCTGCTGCCATCTGACGTAGCTGCGTTTGCTGGATCGTAGACCTGGTACGGGAAACAATTCCAGGTCTCTGCGACCGAAGTGCAGCTGCTGTTTAAGGTCTGAAGCCTGGTGATCATGCTGTACTGGCCGATGGGGAACGGCTGTTGGTCCGCACCGCCCGAACTGGTCGGATCTGACGTGTTTTGTGCGGCTCCGTTGTTTGAATTTGAACCACTACGTCCAACTGTCAGGCCAACTGCAAGACCCACTATCAAGGCGATTGCGAGCAATGCCACGCCAGCAATAATGAGCCATGTCCGCCTTCGCCAACTGAAAGGATTCTTTCTCTGGTAGCCGCCTGACCGTCGCAGAGCTGCGAGCTTCTCGCCTTCCACTGGCCTGTTGTCGTCGCTGTCGCCGGCCACAGGCTTTGGAACCCATTCGTATGCTGGAGGAGCCGTCCGCCCAGTTTCGTAGCTGTCTTTATGCGCATGAACGTTCGTCACGGGCGAAAGCGGGTAGGGTAGGGCGTGCAAGGACTGCTCAGAAGCACTCTGTCGCAACGCGCTCTTTCGCGGGATCGGCGGTTTAGGAGCGGCTGTCGCCATGATGGAGTTGACCTCGGACTGTCGCGACGATGATGGCCTTGAATTGCTTGCGCTCCCCGGCCGTGAGCGGTTCATGGCGGGCGAGAGGACGCTCGTGCGAGCAGCGCGGTGAGGGGAAGAGGAGGTCTTCTGCGCCGTCTGTTAAGCTTCGAGATCAGTGGATGGCGGCGCCAGTGGCTTGCATTGATAGGCAAAGCAATGAGATGGTGGAACGGTGGAAGGCGGATTGTGCTGGAGGACTTGTTGATGATGAAAGGCGATGGGTCGCGATCTACAGAGCTCCTATATACATCTTCGGCCATCTTCGCGATAGGGCCGGCAGTGCCAATAGTGCCATCGAAGACGGGCGGGAGGTGTAGAGCGCATCTTCATTTTGGGAGCGACGCCTAATTACGCTTCCGCATACAGCCAATCAGCGCGTCGCGTATGCTCGGCCAGGCCAACCTCTCGAGAGTCTCATTTGACAACTCCATCTCTCACCTCGCATTGTATGCACGTTGATGACCGTTTCCACGTGGCTATCCGGTATAGCAGTAGTCGCGATTCAAGACCCACAAGACGCTCTTTCCGCCGTGACAGTGTTGCTTGCCAAGTGAGGAGCGTGTCTGTCGTCGCTGCCGGCCGCATCAGAATTGCGACTGAGGGCATGCGCGTGCACCAACGTTAGCCACCTTCCATAGGAAATGGCTCGATGAGGCCGTTGCGTGTTCCTTGACATGCACTCACCTCTAGCCACGTCCAACTGAAGTTTGTCGGCTTTCTCTCTTCCAACTTTGAACTTGGCACACCCGACCACCAACACCGTGTTGCGCGACTGCACGCGCCGCGCCAGCCAACATGGCCATAAATGTGGTCACCATCCCCGTCTGGAATGACTCAGATGGCCAGCATGCATCGAGCAAGGATCGCTCTCGCAATGACGGTTACTTTGAAGAGCGCCTCGGAGAGCTATGGATGAAAGAGCGCGGCCAAGCGCAACCAGGCGTGGTGTACAGATTGGATCGCATGCCTGCCGGCTATTCAGGGTGGGAGAAGCGACGAGGGGAAACCCGACACGTCGATCGATGTAAGCTGGGCCTGTACCATTGTAGAGTACTCGTTAACCTGACTGCGCAGACATCGCTGGCCATCCGAGTGGAAAGGACTTTCGATCGCTAAATGAAGCATGGCCTCACTTCCAACATCTCATCGCCCACGGCAGTGCGGATGGGTGCCTATGTGTGTTATGCACGGGCGGCCGCAAGAAGACCAAGACGAATAGAAGTGGCTCGCTCACATCCGGTAGTTCTGGACTACAGTCGCGCCACTTTGGGCCTTCATCAACGTCAGCAGTTCCCAAACCTGTTAAAGTCGCTGCACGAAAGACGCAGAACACTTTCGACTCGGATTCAGAGACACCACAACGCGGCAAGCAAGCCGACGCAGAAGGCATTCCGGACTATTATCGTATTCTCCTGGACAAAGTGAAGTCTGCTGGGCCTGATGGGATCGTGCGTGAAAACGTGATTGATCAATTATCGCCAGACTGGCGAGCAGGTCATCAAATGCTGCAGGGCATGCTAGACGAGTGGTCCGAGCAGCCAGCCTTCGTGCCCAGACTCGGAGAATTGGTCTTGTTCATTCGATCCCTTGAACCTGGCGACACGATACATTGGGATCCTCATTCGAGATGTCTGCGGCCACGGAGCTCGACAAGCTGGCGTGAGCGCTATCGATGGGAAGCTGGAGTCGTCACACAATTACCTACGGAGTCGGTATCGTACCCAGATTTGGCTAGCATGCCAGCAGACAAGACACAAAATGTGACTTATTCTGGATTCCGCGTAGAGCCATTGCCTGAGCCGGGGAACCAATCTAAGCCATACAGCTCACAGCATAAGTACGTGGCCCTTCATGCTCTCCGGCCATTCGTATATTGGAGAGAGTGCCTAGGAAGCAGCAACGAGCAGGATTGGCACCCTACGGTCAAGCATGCGTTAACGGTCTCGAGCTCCTGGGCCCTGCTTGGGAAGTACAACTTCACGGGTAGCTGGCCCGAAGCTACACTGTTCTGTCGCGGAGTGTACATTGGCCCTGAGCTGATTATGATGGGCGACCTAGTCCGCCTCGAGCCTCGCCCAAGAGACAGCCGACAGGACGCCATCGTGGATGTCATGATGGTGTCATCTATTCGCCTTCGCTTCGTTAAGCTTGATGAATCTAGCGACGATGATTACGATGATGGAGATCCTTACACAACTTGCCTGCATATTGCTGGTAAGGTCTGGAGTCTGGATCCGAAACGCAGCTTTGCGGGAATTGGTGCTTCGCCTGCTAAGCCAAGTCAGCCTGGTTTTCCACCCGAGCTTGTAGGTTACGGGAACTGGTTCAATGTGACTGACCCTTCAAACGAGCGGCAGAAGCTTGAGGTGCCCTACACGAGGGTGTTGGGACGCTGTCTTGCTAAGGACACTCTACATCGCTGGTTTCCGACATCCGACAAGGGGCTTTCGAATAATGGGCAAGTCGCTCGCAGTCAGCCATTAGAAGTATCGCAAGGTCTAAACAGCATGCGAGAAGCGCGAGCTTACTCAAGAGCCCATAACACTCGTATCGATCGCGCTAGTGGCCACTCCTGGTTCTGGGCAGAGACACGCATAGAGCAACTTGACTTGCACGAGGTCAATGGCAAACTCGTTGGTTCCAAAGAGGAACTACGCGACAAGAAACAAGTAAATGCGTGGCGCCAAGCATTGAAGGTTCTCGATGGAAAGAAGGGCAGCCTCGATGAGTATTTCGCTGCAAAGAGACAGCGCGAGGAGGAATCGAAGCAGCCAACGAGCAGCGCATTCGGCATGATGGCTTCCGTCGCTCAGGGGGACAGTGCAACTGAGGGCGAAGCTACGCAGGGTGGCGACTTGATGGATGTGGACGATGATGCTGCCTCCTCACGTCGTAGAAGCTCGATGCAGATGCTATCGATGGACGAGAACGAAGGCGATGATGACTCTGTTATGATCATCGATGACTGACCGAAGGCAGAGCACAAAGAGTATGTCTGGCGTGCATGCCGCCAATACCTTCGCGCACGATGCTCTGGCTGTTCAGCCGGAGGCACTTGCGGCTTGGACAACTCGGACCTGGAAGCAAGAGTGAAATACAGTATACGGTGGCTCTATGTCGCCATGCGAAAGCAGCGCGGCATTCGAAAGCACGCCCGAGCAGCGCACATTCGCCCACGCTAGCTAGCATCTGTGTTTCGCGGAGCAAAGCATCGCAGGGCCATTGAGGTGACAGCGCGTACGAGTCATTGAAGCCATGTGGGAACGGAGCTTAGCAATGACAGTGGATTTCGCACTGCTCACAAAGCTATGCTACAGTTTTTGAGACTTCTTTTCTCCGGCGGTCGCTGTCATTCAAATCTATAATGAAGGCTGAAACTCACCGTTGATGTGGTTGTGAACTCATGACGATTGATCTGCCCTCGATGTGCAATATCGATAAGACTCGGCAAAATTGGACAGCGATGGCCGATGCTCCTTCCTGTGCACAACATAGGAGATGCATGTACACTCACTTCCATTTGCTCGCCATCTATCGCTCCATTGTTGTTCATTGCACTATCATCACTGGCATTTATTTCCACCGAAGGCAAACCTTCTTGCTGCATTCTTGCATCCTGCGAACTATACATTCCAGCCGGATCACTTCCTATACGCTACATCTCGCGATCGTCACACAGCGTCGCAGTCTGGGCTGCAGTCCACGCGCACGTACTTGCACACGACACATTCTGAAATGCTTCGATGCTAGGAACGCGCTTATCTGATTTCGCTTCGTCCTGATAAAACAGCTTGTACAAAAGCTTACGCGGCGGCGTTCGTCACCCTCCGGCAATGCTCCGACCTCCATTTGCCTGAACAGCCTTGCATGGTTAAGAAGTGTCTGAAAGGAGAGAGTAGCTGCTCAAGGCTACAGCTATTGTGCGAAGCATTCTTAGTGTGATCCTCTTTCGCATGTCTGCAAACACAATGCATTTGCCATTCGAATTAATCTTGTACGCCACACTCTACACGAGGCCTGCAATAGCCCTGTCAATATTCAAAAGAGACGTCGATTTCTGGAGTGTGCGAACGAGGCTTGAGAGGTCCTACGTGTACCCCGAGCTCGACAAGCCAGGCAAATACTTTCATGAAGCTACCTTCGACAAGCACTATGACGGGCGCTTCGCAGACAGACCGCTCCGGTACGACGAGAGACAAGAACATCTATCCGCAGCTGTCCGTGCCTATCTGTCCGAGATGCACGAAATAGGCATTGAAACTTGGCTGATGCATGGCACCCTTCTCGGATGGTACTGGAATCGCAAAGCAATGCCATGGGATTCCGATGTGGACGTTATGATTTCCGAGTCATCAATGCATTACCTCGCGAGCTATTATAACATGACTATGCACCATTTCAAAACGCCTGGAAGCGAGAAAAGACGCTCATATTTACTGGAGATCAATCCGCACTGCTGGGAGAGCGGCCTTGATCAAGACAATAAGATTGATGCACGTTGGATTGATACAGATGTGGGCCTGTTCATCGACGTTACCGTACTGCGAAGAAACCCTACCTCAACAGAGCTGAGCGAAGAGATGTGGGTTAAGGACAATCATCACTACGCATACGACGACATTTTTCCTCTGAGAGACACCGTGTTTGAGGGCACACCTGCACTGATACCATTTGCGTATCCGGACATTCTGATTGAGGAGTATGGGCATCAAGCATTGTCGAATAGGCACCACGAGTTCCATTATTTTGATGCAGACCAGAAAGCGTGGCTGCCGCAGAAGCTGGCTGTCACGACTTCAAAATACGATCAAAGTTGAATTGCCGACCATCATCGCTTGCACCTTCAGCAGGACTTTCACAACGCGTTCAGCTTGAGCATTGCCGTTCCTCTTGCTCTGGCAAAGTGCTGGTGTGTAGTAATTATATTAAGCGTTGAGCCATCTTCCTCCATCAAATCATCCCCTTGCCGGGGTAGCTCAATCGGTAGAGCGTGTGGCTCTTACGGACTATAATGTCCAGAAACCTCAAGGTCGTGGGTTCGAGCCCCACCTTCGGCTATTCCTATACAAATCTCGAGTCAATGATCTTTTTGCCCTTTGCCTGCGTGGTGCAGGGCGACGTTGGGACCAGTCGAAGGTCCGACGATTTTTTGACCGCGCGGCGCTGGCTGGGAACATAGCAGGGACCAGGAACTGAGTAGCCCCAGCCTTGCTCTCTCCCTGCCCTCTAATTCTGATTTCCAGCAGTGAAGCAACCAGAGACAAGAGAGGAGAGAATGACCCGATCTGCAGATGCATTGCGATCGAACAAGTATTCAATCTTCGACCCTACTGCCTTCTATGACCCCGGCTTCATTTCCGCCTTCGACAACCGCTTCACAGCCTCCTCCCAATCCTTGTTCATCACCTCCCCTAGGACCCTCACCCTCGCACTCTCAGCCAAGTAATGATAATAGTTTCCTCCCAATGCTGGATGCGAGAATCGCCTGTCACTCACAGCTTTCCATTCAACCTGCTCTTTTCGAAAGCCCACGCGGGCTAGGGCTTCGCCAAGATCAACCCATCCACCCTGGACTTTGAAGCCGACTCCCAGGGATGCTGGCATGTTCTCCATCGAGGACAGATGATATGTAATTTTGAGAAGTGGGATCGATTGCACTATTCGTCGTCCTTCTGTTGTGAGGAAGTGAGACTTGGAAAGTGCTTGAGCGATGAGATAGGCTGCATCGCGAGGAATTGATAAGTGGAAAGTGTTGAGGGTGTAGTACAGTAGCAGGGATTCTTGTCGGATTCGATTGCAAGTTCTTGTCAGTGCCGGCGGCGGCACGAGGAAATCCGGTTCTTGTGAAGTTGGTTCGGTGAGTGCATATTCATATATGAGATTTCGAAGCTCTGGCGATAGGCGAAGAAGTGGTGATTTCTCCTTCATATTTCTTCATTCGACAAAGAGAGCTTTACTGTTTGCTCATGGGACAAGGACAGGGTGGTGATCTAGTCGACTTGCTTGCTTTGTTTGGTAGTGTGTGAGATTGAGTTCCGGCATGATCTCAGCCAGCGTCCTCCCGCTGCACTGTGTCTTGCATTGAAGACACTAGCTGCAAAACTCTATAGCAAGAGTCTCGCAGAGTCGCAGCATGTTATGATGTAGCAGGCTAGGGACCGTGATGGATTTTTTTCCCAGAGCACTGCGCTTCTGAGCCGAGATAGGCATTACATCGGTTGAGCGTCCGGAGTGTAACACTTTCCACGATCCTGTGTTGCTTCCGGAAACCGAATGCCGTACATCCATCGCGTAATAGAGGAGGAATGTATGATCATTCATCGTAAAGATCCTTCTTCTTCGTCGCGAGGATGTATGGGCGTTTCTCCCAGAACGCATTTCCGATGATATCAGTGTGCTCAATCACAATCCTCGCCTTCTGCTTCCTCTTCCTCTCTTTCTCCAACTGTGTCTTACTCGTAGGATTTGCAGCACTTTTCTTCTTGCTCGCTCCAGCGTCCTCACCCTCCTTTGCACTATTTTCTGCTTCCCCATCATCATAAGCCCTATACACCACCGAACCCTTCTTGAACACCTCTTCCTCATCATTATAATTCACCCCAAACCTCTTCCACAAAATCTCATTCTTGTCACTCGCGAACGTCCCCTTCAACATCTTCTCCGCCTCGGTGCCACTCATCCCCTTCCCTCCCTCCTCTCCCTCGCCACCTCTCAACACCAAATTCCAGAACGTCGTATTGTACAAATTATTGATATGACAATCCGCCTGCCTCCAGCTCAAATAATCCCGCAAAATATTCTTCTTCGGATAACACACACACCTCCCATCGAAAGTCGGGAATGGTCTTTCCAATTTCATCTCTTCCTCAGGAAAGAACTCTCGCCACTGCATCACATACTCCGCTGTGAACATCGTCGCGACAGAAGTACTCAATTTCGCGCTGCGTCGCTCGAATAGTGCGGTATTCTCGTGGAAGATGAAGGAGTATTCATCGCTTTGGCCGTAGGCGAGGACAATGTCGTGGAAAGATTTGACGACTTGCACGGCGGCGCTGTTCATCAAGTTGATGGCGCGTTTGTCATTGGGTTTGACGAAGTTGTATTTCTTGCAGAGTTTGCTGAAGCCCCGGCCGTCGATGCGCACAACGATCCAGTTGGCGAGAGGCAGGGAGTCGGGCGTCTCGAAGTTCTTGACATAGGAGAATTCGCTGTTGGCCATGTTCGAGGCCGAGATTGAGTTCTATGCAGCTGCCTCTTGGAATGTGTCCTTTGGAGGCACTTCTGGAAGGTGTTGGCAGCGTTGTTGGAAGTTGCGTCTTCAGGTTTGGCACGTCAAAGTTTGATGTCGCGAGCAACAAAAGTTCGTTGGAGGCAGATGTTGAAATTCGCGACTGAGTCACGTTTCACATTTCTCACATTCATGAAGCAGAAGGAATCACATTGTTGCACTCAAGCAGCTCTCGCTGCGTTTGCATTTCATTTTATCTCATCTCTGGCGTCTCTTCGGATCTGCTATCCAGCCCGCATCACCAGTTGCATCATGTGTGTAATCCTCAAGGTCTCATCCACCGGTACTATCGCATTAGCCGAGTGTCAACCTCGCGCAGCATAAAGACGGGCGCCCAACGTCCTCCGTAAGACGCGCAACAAGACATCAAAAACTTTCAGCAGCATGTGTCGCTGCGCGCAATTCGCCCATTGTATCTTCCTCCCATCCTCTCATCGTGTGGTTTTTTCTCGATTCGCTTCATCTTTCTCTATGTCCAAGAAAACAAACTCCGGTCGCAATGCTGAACGCTGGATGTATAGTACATGTGCAAAAGCACAGTGATTTCGCTGTTTGAAATAATTATGCATCGATCACTCTTTTGGAGAATTGGGGGAGCTGGGAGTTGGTCAGTAGGCGGACGAGGTACTAAAAAAGAGCGAGACTTACTACTGAGGAGAGGTTGGTGAATATTGCGGAGAGGTTGGCGAGGCTTTGTTCGCGCTGGGGGATGTGGGCGACCACTGAGGCGATGTAGGACTGTAGCCGGGCGAGGTTGGCGAAGTGCTGCTTGCGCCACCTCTGCCACCGTAAGCAGGTGAGGTGGGAGAGTACTGCGGTGACGTGGGCGAGTATTGCGGCGAAGTGGGAGAATATTTCGGAGAAGTCGCGCTGCCAGCCATTGGTGATGTTGGAGAAAAGTTTGGACTGGAGGGACTGTAATTCGGTGACGTGGGCGAATAGGATGGGCTCGTTGGCGAATAGTTCGGCGAAGTAGGAGACACCTTGCTGCCACCGCTACCAGACCAAGTTGGAGACGAAGGCGAGTAGCTCGGGCTCGTTGGACTGTAGGCCGGTGATGCGGGCGAATATTGCCCTGAAGGAGAGCCCATCTGATATGCAGGACTCGTGAGAGTGACTCCCGGTGAGGTGGGCGAATAGCCACCACCGTAGCTCGGACTCGTTGGCGAATATCCGCCGGCGTAGCCTGGGGAGACAGGAGACATGCCGCTGAAGGGGCTCTGAGGCGCGTAACCTGGACTCATACCACCTCTGTATGGGCTCATGCCACCATCCAAGCCACCGCCATAGGCAGTAAGACCACCGCCCTCGTCCTGGCCAGGATTGATGATCGGTGAGAAGGACGCGCCATAGTCAGGACCAGCAAAGCCGCTCTCAGACATCGGCGAGCCCATGTCGTACGGGGTCATCGCTCCCTCTGCCATTGGAGACATGGCGCCGCCACCGACGCCCATTGGCATCGCATGGGTCTTTTGAACGACGCCCTTGAGCATCTCAGTGTCGAGTAGAACGTCAAATTCACCAGTTCCGCTTGGAGCGAGCTGGCCAAGAATGATGTTCTCGGAAACACCTCGACAGTCATCCAGTTCGCCAGAAGAAGCGGCATCGAACAGAATTTCGACAGTCTCTTCGAAAGAGCAACGCATAAGGGCACCAGTGTCGGCCTTATTGATACCGTGTCTCGTGACGGCCATCAGCTCGCCTCGTGCGCACATGACGTCGCAAAGAATGGCCATGTGTCGGTGGTTGACGTACGAACCATCGTTGGTGAGCACGTCCTTCAATTCGCGCATCAAGGAAGCTCGCACAGCCTCAATGCCGAAAACATCCCTAATTGACTGGAAGTGGTTACAAGTCGTGCGGGTGCTGTCCACACCATCGACGGCGAGGACATTCTTGAGATTGATGCCATCTGTGTCGAGGTACCATTCTTCGCAGGCTTTGTCGTTCTTGCTCTTGACCAGCTTGCCGTCGGCCTCCTCGACCATGCTCAGATCCTTGGACACGAACACACGTCGGATGCCAGCAACTCCGCGCAGGACGACGTTGTCAAGCATGTGTTCAGACAGTTGCTTCAACGTGTCATCCTCGTTGGTCTCTGTGCCCTCATCGTCTTTGTCGGCTCCATGCACCATACGCACGCGGATCACCATCTCATCGGAGTTGTCGTCAGAGAAAATGACAGCCACATCCTTCTGGTAGGTCTCCTGGATCTTGTGCGCGACGTCCGTGACGGTCAGACCCTTATCGAGCAATTGTCGTCGACCGAGCACAAATCGCAACATCCACTTGCTTTGAGCATCTGGGTTCTCCGCGTCATCTGGGACGATGAAGTACGAGGTGACCATGTCCCGATCTTCGTCGATAACCGTGTCTCGCACATCAGGATCATAGTAGATTTCTGCCGCGTCAGTAACATTACGTAAGCTGGTGAATTCAACCTTGGACCGAAGAAGTTTGGCGGCATCTTGCTTGGTTGTGTTATGCGCTTCTTGGTACACCCTCATGTTGGGTGTCTTGATGTTGTCGGCAACGTTCAGAATCTCCTTGAGACGCGGCACACCCTTTGTAGTCGTCTTTGCAGTGACACCAGCCAAATGGAATGTATTGAGCGTCATCTGAGTGGCAGGTTCACCAATGGATTGTGCAGCGAGGACACCGACCATCTCTCCCGGACTGACCAAAGCACGCAAGAAGCGATTCTCAATGTCGCCCAAGATGTTGTCAAGTGCAAGTTTGCTGAGCTTGTCTTCGTTGACAAGGCGCTTGAAAGCCAATCTCGATCTGAAGAGAGCCTTGCACAGGAGTGTGGCATTCAGATCAGCTTCCAGTGTCAGCGCATCATCGCCACGAATAATCTTGAGCCTGTCGAGCAGAGCCGCGACTTTAGGGATAGTCTCACGAGGATCGAGATCGCTCTTGCTGTTGTCGTTGATCTTGAACTTGTCTCTCGCGTTTTGAATCATGCGGGAGATGTTCAGCGGCAGGAAACGCTGATCAGAAGGATCGTCCAGACCTTGACGAATCTTGATACGATCATTTCTGATGGCCTCGTACTCCTGGTCGAACAGTTCTTGCACCTCGACATCACCTTGCAGCTCACCAGCGATCTCGAGGACGTTGGGCGATAGCGTCTGGTTCTTGCTCGTTGGGTTGATGACATCAATCTTGTACTTCTTATCGAAGGCAGAGTGTGACTGCTTGATGATCGACAGCGCCTGGCCTTCGATGAAAGTGGCGTCCAAACCATCTTCGCCGTAGACGAATTGCAGAATGTCGCCCAGAGAGTTGCGGACGGTACCATCGTACTTGATCATGATCTCCTCCAGAGCCTTCACGAGACGACGCTGAATGTATCCGGTTTCAGCGGTTTTGACCGCAGTATCGATCAGACCCTCACGACCACCCATTGCGTGGAAGAAGAACTCCTGAGGTGTGAGACCGCGAAGGTAAGAGTTCTCGACGAATCCTCTAGATGCCGGCGAGTAATCATCCTTCGGGAAATGTGGCAAGACACGGTCCTTGAAACCAAAGGGAAGGCGCTTGCCTTCGAGCGACTGCTGGCCCACAGCTGCAGTCATTTGAGAGACGTTGGTAGTCGAGCCTTTGGAACCACCCTTGACCATGACTCCAACGTTGTTGCACGGCTTCATACCCTTGTAAGCCGCATCACCGGCATTGTTACGGGCGTTATCGAGCGCGGCCTTCGTTTGCGACTCGAAGGTCTCCCGAATGGTCATACCTGGAAGTGCTTCCATCTCGTCTGATTGCACCTCACGCATGTAGCCATCGACGATGGCCTTCTCTTTGACGATGTTCTGTTCGATGGCCAAGACCATGTCTGCGTCTGGAACAGTGTCTCCAATACCAACACTGAAGCCGTTGTGCAACAGCCAATAGCAGACAATTCGTTGAGCTGCGTTGAAGAACTCGACGGTGGCATCTGTCCCCCGGTCATTGAAGATGAGATGGACGACACCACCTCCCGAAGCACCGACAAGCTTCTTTGTGAGACGACCCCAGATGAGCTCGCCATTCTGAATCAGGATCGACGAATCGGCTTCGGCAAGGGAGATGTGGTCCTCATCGTCGCCAATCTTCATGATGTTGAGTCCAGATGGCAGAGCCAAGGAGGCGATTTGCTTGCCAGTCCAACGTGGTACTGGCTTGAGAATCGCAGGTGGAGGCACAACGCCGTCCCAGTTGGGTACCCAGAGCAGGATGTTCATGACCTGCTCATAGTCCATCATGGTGTCTCGCTTGGTCATCATGTAGATACCTGCCATGGTGTCTTGCACGATACCCATCAGAGGGCCGTTCTTCTGCGGTGACACAATATTGTGCGGTACAGCGCAGAGATTGGCCACCTCCGCTCTCGTCTCGTGACTTTGTGGCACGTGCAAGTTCATCTCATCTCCATCGAAATCGGCGTTATATGGTGACGTGACCGAAAGATTGAGGCGGAAAGTCGAGTACGGCATCACCTTGACTCTGTGACCCATCATGGATTCCTTGTGCAACGACGGCTGACGGTTGAAGATGATATAATCACCGTCGACGATGTGGCGCTCGACAATCCATCCATTTTGAAGCTCGATCTCTCCTGCACGCTTGTGGTAGCGCAAGTCGACTCTCGAACCGTCATCGCGAATGATGTGCTTCGCTCCAGGATGCTCGCTGGGACCGTTCCGTACGAGTTCTGTCAGCTTGCGCTTGTTGTAGTCTGTGACACGCTCTGGGAATGTCAAGATTCTTGCTGTAGATCGAGGAACACCGACTTGGTCGAGATCCAAATTTGGGTCTCCAGTGATGACAGTACGTGCGGAGAAGTCGACACGCTTACCCATCAGGTTACCACGCAGACGACCCTCCTTCGACTTGAGACGAGCACGAATGGCCTTGAGGGGGCGACCAGACTTCTGAATAGATTTGGGCAGTCCGGCAATATCGTTGTCCATGTAAGTGGCCACGTGGTACTGCAAGAGTTGAGTGAACTCTTCCGTGATGTGAGCAGGAGAGCCTTCTTGCTCTGCTCTCCGCACGTTCGAGTTGGCGCGAATGATGTCGGACAGTTTGTAAGTCAAGTCGTCCTCAGATCGCATGCCTTGGCTGGTGCCGTCCACAGAAATGCTGGGTCGCACAGCTGGCGGTGGCACCGGTAGCACAGTCAAGATCATCCACTCTGGTCGTGCATAGTCCAAATTCAGACCTAAGCGTTGAAGGTCGATCTCAGGAATCAGACGAAAGACCTGCAGTGCCTGAAGAGGAGTGATGACTCTCTTCTCTGGGCCCGCGTCCTCTCCAGTATCCTCATTCTTGGGCAATTTCCAGGTGCCAACCAGCTTCAACTGATCTTTGCGAATGGTGGGCTGTACGTTGCCGCAACCACCGTGGCCAGGAGCCTTGGGCTTCTTCGGATCTTCACCAAAGTTTTTATCTTCAGACTCCGCCTCGTCTGGTTGACAATCCATCTTCGGCTTGCACAGCTGCGTGATTCTGTGGAAGCGTTGCTTTGGATCACGAAGTCTGATGGCGCGCGCAAACTGTGGGTTGCGCTGTACAGATACGTGTAAGCACTGGGCGTAAAAGACACTCACTTACCGACACGCGAAAGAAATGATGGCAACTTACTTCATCTTCCAAAAGCTTTCCACAGTTGTGACAGACCGACTCAAGGATCTTCTTGATCTTGGTGATGAACCCTGATCACGTGAAAGTTAGCATTTGCAGTGGCACGGACAGTCGCGTGTTTCGCGTCCAACGTACCAACGTGGTAGACGGGGACCGCCAGCTCGATATGGCCAAAATGCCCAGGGCATTCTGTCTGGCTTTCGCCGCAAGTGGCGCACATCTGGCCGCGGTCGATCGTGCCGAGCTTGGGGTCGTTCAAACCCTTCTCGCGTGGGCGATTGCGCTGCTCGTCCATGGTCTCGGGATACTCGATGTGACAGACACTCATGCTCTTAATCTCTTCGGGCGAGAAGAGTCCGAATTGAATCTCCTGCACCGTCTTGAGGGGCGCGTCCGAATGCACGAAGTTCGCCATGTTGGCGATTGGGTAGGTTAAACAGCTGTGTTCGCGTGTCGATCGAGCAGCGTGCTGGCCGTCTCCAAATCTCAATCAGAGTCGCGCCTTGTCGTGGTGCGGATCGATGCGCTTCGTGCGCTCTCCACTGCCTTCGTTCGCTGTCCGCCACCTCACTCCCCTGTCAACACCGCGCAGCCTCGTGAAGGCGGGCGCCGCGCCTCAGACACTCAAAACCACTCCGTCGCGCCGTTCTTTCGCCGATATGCGTGGTTCGTCGATGCTCGCGGATGAAATGGCGGCGCAGTTGGCGCGTAAGAATGGGTGTGGTGCGACCGTGACGTGCGGCTCGTGGTGTCAATCGTGGCCCGCCAGCGACCGAAAGAGCGCGCGAGTTGTCCGCCCGTGGCAGTGTGTCTCGATGACAGCGATTCCGCACGCGAACCAGGCGGAGTCGATGATGTTGTCGCGGTGGGGGGTGGGTGTTGTGGTGATGGAAGCCTGACCAGAGGCGAGCAGTCTTGATGCCAAGCGGCGGCCGGCTTCAAAGAGCCGCAACGCCGGAAACGTCTGTGCACGCCACCGGTGTCTCGACGTGCGTGCGGCGTCCACGAACAAACAAACGGCTGCGATCTTGTCACAACCAATCGTTGCACGATTGACTCGGCCTGCTGACGGGGACCTCAGTCGTCGCAAGAGACGTGCTCGTTGACAGCGCCTCGTACATACACACACTCTGTCGCCGTCGCTGCAGAGTCGCGGCAAGTCCATGGCGAGCCGCGTGCTCTGCCTCCTCCCTCTCCCATCCACCCTCTCATTTCCGCTCCGCTCCTGTGACTCTACGCCGACTGCATGCCCCGCGCGCATGCCTGACTCACCCTCTAGGCAGCACCACGCGCGACCATGAACCTGCCGCTGTCCGACCCGGCGCTGTTGGCGCAGGAGACCCCGAGACTCTGGTCGCGCGACTCCGCTCCTCTGGCCAGGCTGTCTGCATTCGCTTCTCCCACCGCGGCGATCTCCTCGCATCTGGCACTGCTAAGGGCACTATTGCCATCTTCGACCTCGAGACGAATGGCGTGGCACGCAAGCTGCGAGGCCACACCAGCGGCCGCACGGTGCAGTCGCTGTCGTGGGAGAAGAGCGGGCGCTACCTTTTGAGCAGCAGCATAGATTGGAAGGTCATTCTATGGGACCTGGCTGATGGCAGCCGACTGCGCACCATCAACCTCGGCGCGCCCGTCTACATTGCAGAGCTGCATCCCAATAATCACCACATGTGTGTGGCCGCGCTGTACGAATATCGTCCGGTTCTTGCAGATTTCACCGACGACAAAAAGGTCATACAACTCGCCTTGCCCAACTTGCCAAAGCGAGCTCCTCACGAAGAGGGCGGCGAGAAGGCGGACGCGAAGCACTTCACTACTGTTGCTGCTTTCACCCCGAGCGGCTCCCACATCATCACAGGCACTACCAAGGGCTGGCTTAATGTGATCGACACCACGACTCGCGAGACCGTATACAGCACGAGGCTATGTAGTAAACCCATACTGCTCATCAGGCTTAGCAGTTCGGGCCGCGATCTGCTTGTCAACGCCTCCGACACGGTCATTCGGACTATCAAGCTCCCTGACCTGAGCGACCCCAATCTCCATCCGGACAACATCCGTCTAGAAGTTGAGCACAAATTCCAGGACGTTGTCAATCGCCTGTCCTGGAATCACGTTGCCTTTAGTAGCAATGCCGACCATGTCATGGCTTCGACGCTGATGAATCATGATATCTACATTTGGGAGCGCATACACGGGTCGCTGGTGAAGATTCTGGAGGGTCCTAAAGAAGAGCTTGGAGCTGTAGAGTGGCATCCAACACGCCCATTTGTGGCTGCGACTGGGGTGGAAACTGGCCGAGTGTATCTCTGGTCGATTAACACACCACAAAGATGGTCAGCGCTTGCGCCCGATTTTGTCGAGGTCGAGGAGAATGAGGAATACATTGAAAAGGAGGACGAGTTCGACATCCATGACATGTCCGAGCTGCAGAAGAGGCGATTAGACCAAGAAGATGAGGAGGTAGATGTCCTGACCGTGGACGAGGAACAGCTGGCAAGGGAAGGCATGAATATAAAGAATGGCACAGTGCAGGCAGGCGAGGAGTTCCGCATGCCTGTACTGCTGGATATAGGTGAATCCGACAGCGAAGACGAAATCGTTGCAGTCGGAGCTGGCCAATTCAGACGCAAGAGTACCGCGCAGGCGGATGAGATGGAGTTTGCCGACGGCGAAGATGTCGCTAATGGCGAGTACGAAACCAATGGTCACTCTGGATCGAAGCGCCGCAGAGGTGATTGAAGATGAAACACGAACAGGGCAACCCAACTCGGCGACTACAATACGCTGCAGGTTGCATCGAAGGCTTTTGCAGGCATCAATCCACCAGGGGCAATTACTCGTTCCCCACGCCAATGGGCACGCTCAAAGCATCGAGCAGAGCTCTGACTTGATCGCAAGTAGAGTGTGTGGATGACTAGATGTACCTGGCTGCCCAATACTAAGCAGTCAGAGTCCATGAAACACTGTTGGGCAGCGTCATTCTCACACCTCGCGCATGAAGCCGGTCGAATAGCAGTGGACATCATAATGGAGCCCAGAGACGAGTTTGATAAGAGGAATTTAGAAGTCGAAACCTCTGTAACATGCCCAAAAGCATTGGCGAATCAGAACGAGCCAATCTCCAGAACTACTGCATACAGTGCCATTCCTCACATAGCCTCGCATTCCTCAAATATCACCCCGCGCTTTGAGACATCTGATTACTGAAGCATTGTGAGGTCAACTCGCATTTTACTTTTCTTTCGTACATAATCAGTTATACACACACATATGGCAATGCCGTTCATAACCTCATTCCCGCAAGAAGTAATCTATTGCGTATACTGCCTCTGCAACAACTTCGCAATCGTCGTCAATTGGATATTGCTTGTACCCTCATAAATTTGTCCAATCTTGCTGTCTCGCCAGTACTTCTCCGCAAGTCCCTCTCGCACGAAACCCATACCTCCCATCCATTCGATGGCCTGGCCAGAGACCTTACCGGCAATGTTGGAAGCGTACAATTTCGCCATTGCGGCGTCCATGACGAAGTCTTGACCGGCTTCCTTCTTTCGTGCGGCGTTGTAGACGAGTGCTCGTGCGGCTGTGATTTCGGTCCAGGCTTGCGCGAGTTGATGTTGCATGCCTTGGAATTCGCCAACGAGGGCACCGAATTGCTTGCGGTCGTTCCAGACGTATTTGGCGGCGTTTTCGAAGGCACCGAGGGCGAGACCGGTCATTTGTGCGGCCTGTGGATATATGATTAGTGGGGTCTCGTGGTTTTAAACTTCTGATGAGCAACTTACAATACCGATACGTCCCTCGTTCAGGATACCAATCGCATACTTGTATCCGTCGCCCTCTTTGCCCAACAAGTTTCCGTGAGGAATCTTGCAGTCGTCGAAGTTGAGCACGCAAGTCGAAGAAGCCTTAATGCCCAGCTTCTTCTCCTTCTTAGCGATCTTGAGCCCAGGGTTCTCTTTGTCAACAATGAAAGCAGTAATACCCTTGTAGCCCTTCTCTGGGAACAAGTTGGCGAAGACGATGAAGAAGCCAGCCTCCATGGAGTTTGTAATCCACATCTTGCTGCCATTGATAATGTAGCTGTCCGATGTCTTCTCCGCCTTGGTCTTCATAGCGAAAGCATCCGATCCTGAAGCTGGCTCTGACAAGCAGAAAGAACCCACAGTCTCTGTTGCGAGTCTCGGGAGCCACTTCTTCTTGCTCTCTTCTGTGCCGTATTTCATGACAGTCGTGTTAACAAGTGTATTGTGCACGTCGCACATAACACTGACACTGGGATCTACTCGGGCAAGCTCCTCAATGCCTACAATTGCAGCCGTGAAGTTCATGCCCGCGCCACCGTACTTTTCTGGAATCTCGACACCCATGAGGCCTTGCTCAAACAGCTGCTCCACGATCGAGGGATCCATCTTCTCGGCCTCGTCCATATCTCGCACCTTGGGTAGGATTACGTCGTTGGCGAATTTCTGCACAGATTCGGCCATAGCAGCCTCGACTTCGTTCAGGTGGAAGATTGGTGTTGGCTGTAGTGTCTCGAGATCGATCGTCTGCTCGTTGCGCCGGCTCGGAGTGGTTGAAAGGCATCGTGAACTACTCCCATTGTCAGCCAGGCTATTCCTTCGTCTCGAAGCTGTTTCCTCACGCTTGTGCTGGACGTGCAAAGGCGGAGCGTTTCGCTGCTGCTCGTGTGCATTGTGGTGCAGCTCTTGCCAAGGGCCGGAGGGTCTTTGCGAGGGAAGCCATGGTGGACGAAGAAGTGGTATACTTGGAGATCACGCGTGTTGTACGACCAGACGAGGACGGTGAAGATAAATCGTGGCGTGTGTCTTCACGAAGGGCCGGGGCAAGGGCATCCACATCATGTGAAGAGCCGCATCAAAGCGATCTACCTCGGATCACATGCCGCACCAGCCATGGCATACGCGAACTCTATCGCGTTCGCACTACAACAAGACCCCAGACTGCCCACATCTGTTCCCCATGGAGAGAACATCATCTCGGCCTCATCGTCGTCTGGGTTGGTGCTCATTCACCTTCACACACAGACTGTTGGCCCGGCTCTCGTTCACGCTCGTGAGAATGGTGGATGCGACTTCCGTGCTGTTCAAAGCCGCGAGAAGGGGCGAGATTCGGCCGTTGCTCGCGCTCAAGATCCGAGCGTAGCATGTCACCACATGGCAAACCGCCGAGCGAATACCTTTTATGGTCGGATATGCCCTTGGCAAGGATGGTCAAGTCTTCTCCGAGTTCGGGAACCGCAATGGCCGCAGCCATGGAGTAAGAGCAGTGGAAACGAAGAAGAGGTGACCCTGGCAGAGCACAGCAGTAGCCACGAGGCCAGACTTGTCGGCGCCCGAAACCTTGCTAATGTTGCTGGAAGACATAGAACTACATTTCATATCTCATAAGTACTCATTCGCATATTCATAATTTCTACAGGGAGATGGTAACCAGACTACTTGGCTTTTGGCCAAACCTCAGCCACGAAATCCTCCATATCCTTGACGAATAGATCCGCCCTTTCCATGGCAGCGAAATGTCCTCCCTCCTTGTGGGCACGATACCAGACCAGGTTACCACTGGTGGCCACCCAGTCTCGTGGGACAGGCGCGAGCTCTTCCGGATGCCACGAGTAGCCGAGAGGCTTCTTGATATAGTACTCGGGATCGTTGTGGCTAAATAAGTGTTAGTACTGCTGCAAGAATTGGCATGAGGTAAGAGCGAAACTTACAAAAATGTGGGCTGCGCGCCGAAGAACTGCCTGTATGGGTAGATGGCTCGAGGGAACGATTCCGTGAACCAGTATAGAGTCGCTCCGTCGAGTATCTCGTCAATGGGAGGCGTCACGTCGGTCCATTGCTGGAACTTCTCTCCGATCCAGGCCAACAATGATATTGGGCTGGCGGAAAGCACAAGACCGATGGTCGCTGGTCGGGTTCCGTGCTGATCCTAGTCAGTATTGTATAATCACGTAGGCCATCTCATTGAATTGAAGCTCACCTCTCGAGCATACGCATTACCCAGGGTCGCAAAGTCGGTAATGCGTTGCACACCCTTCTTCTCAGCATCCGTCAAGCCTTCCATCTCACCTTGAAGACCGATTGCAAGGTGTAAATGCACAGCCTTGCAAGAAGGAGAAGTCACGCCAAGGACTCTGGAAATAAAGCTACCAATATCGCCACCTTGAGCAATATAGCCATCACCGAAACCAAGACCAACCATCAGCTTGTCCAGTACGGCTGCCATCTTCTCAGTAGTCCAATTCTTATCCAATGGTGGACCAGAAGAGTATCCATAGCCCGGCAAAGAAGGCACGATAACGTGGAATGGCAAATCCTCAGGGTTATACTTTGACTTCAGCATATCCAGAGCCGCGAGGAATTCCAAGAAAGATCCTGGCCAACCATGAGAGAGCAACAACGGCACGGCATCTTTCTTCTGCGAGAAAAGCGCAACGAAGTGAATGTCGAACGTGAAACCTTCGTGCTCGATTGGTACAGTGAAATTGTTGAAGCTGTTGATGCGAGCTTCGGTTTTGCGCCAGTCGTAATTGGTCTCCCAATGTTCCTTGGCGTCGCTCAGCCATTGACGTGATATACCAAAGTGAGTGTAATCTTTGACATTCGCTGTCTGGTTTTCGTAAGTCTTGGGGCCAATCTTCGATAATTTGAGAAGCTGCTTAAAGTGGTCGAGCTCTTGCTGGTTGACTTCAGCCTTGAATGGCTTGGGCTTGAGAGAAGCGTTACTTGGGATTTGGTCGAAGGGCATTATTGGTGGTTGTGGCCAGAGTAGTATTGTTCTTCAGGTCAAGTCTGTTCGCCAATCGTTGCGGGGAAGCTGAACTATATAACACATTGGGACGTTGCAATGACCCATAAAGGTTATGGGCTGGACCAATACCAATCGGTCGACTACATGTGCCATTGCGTAGCTGAATTTTGTCGTGAAGAAAACATTCAAAGCTTGACCGTACTCTGTAGCTCCCATCCAGATCACCGAGATGGCGGAGAGGCCACTGTGCTCCTCTTTCGCAAGATTGGACCCGACTACCTGGATAATACAGGAGCGGTCTGGGCCTCTTTGATCCCGTTGTGTTCGCAGAGAAATTGCAAGCGTGTACCTTGGGATCAAAAGTGTCGAGGCGGGGAACACCACTGACAGGAACGCTTGGCATGTGATCATCTCGAGCTTCCTCTCTGTTCAGCTCTCAAAACCACTTTCAGGCCTCGTCTCGGAGCACCAAGCTATGACCTCGCCTCGGACGCCACATTACATATGATCGGACTTTCCAAACTGCAGGGACCTTGAACGAGTCCGTGATCGAGCCCAGATTGTCATGACCATTCATCTAGCGCATAGGGTGGGAGGCGTACACAGTGGTGAGCGATGCATGCCGATGCATTTCGATGCTGCGTGAAGAGGACCTTAACGTGGTAGGCAGTGCAGACCTGCCCGCTGTAGAAAGGACAGAATTGATGGCCACTCTTCGGGCATAAGACTGCCTCTCAAGATTGAAGGTCCCAAGTTTTATAACGGCATGCAATAGCAAATCCAGGTCCAGCGTCGCCCATGCGACATAGTGTTCGACGCTGAATGTCATGCTCGATACGACTTCTTCTCAATGTCATAGCAGCGCGTACTCCTCGACACCAGTCCGTTTCCTTGGTAGCACCAACTTCCTGGAAGAAGTTCAACGCAACATCGTTGAGAAATTCGCTGAAGTCAACGTACGCCAGACCGTCGAATGAGGTGTAGTGATATAGGCTCTGACAAAGGCCTACGGCTTGCATAAAAGCTCGTTTCTCAACATCTTTGATCGTTTCTGGTCGAATGCACACAGCGGTCATTGCCTTGAAGTGTAGCAACCGAAGAAGGCTGCAGTCCAGAACGATGTAAGCCAGAGCAGCCAAAGTATGATTCTGGACAATCTTCATCGGCAGGCCGAATTGGAGGAATTTGTTGAAGACCTTTGACCTTTGCATGTACAAGTGCTCCTCGTTGTTCAGCATCGGAGTGCGTTCCGTGATTTCTACCAGTTCAGGAATTTCCCAAGAAGGATCCTTGCTGGAATTGACGAGGCTTGTGAACCACTGTGTGACGTCCTGCCGAAGGTCGTATATGTCTTGACATAGGCATTTCAGGGCTGTTGGCATCAACGGCGTTGCTAGTATTCGATCGACTCTTTCTAGTATTTCCGGTATTCTCATAGCGGCCGAGTAGTAGCTAGTGAACGTATCCGTCACAGGATTGATGTCTTGCGCGAGTTGCAGCCATTCAGGTCGTCCGAATGCGATCGCTTTCCGTTTCGCCACGCCGAGAAAGAAGCATGGCATCCGCAAGGAGTTGAAGAGCATTTTGTCGAAAGGATCATGCAATCTGATACAACTTGGCCCATATGCCCCAAGCAGATTTTGACATGCCCAGTAGTGGGCTCGCCACCCGTTCTCCCCATCGGAAGGCATAGGTATCGAGCCATCGTACAAACACAATAGCATCATGCTCGTAATAACAGCCCGTGGTTCTACTAATGAAAGCCGTGAATTCTTGTGGACAGTGGTAATCAACATCGACAAGACTTGACCATAGGAGGCCTGTGACCTCTGGACGAGTCGCTGATCCCCTGTTTTGGCACCAATGTGGGCCCAGCACAGTGCGTTAATCGCAGCATTCAGCATCGGAGTGCTTTCGACGTCGAGGTCTGGTAATATGGCCAAATAGGATCCACGATTGGCAAGACCAGCTCGAGCCTTTGTGGACGGGAAGTTGGCCCCAAGAAAATCGCTGAGCATCTGCATCTGCTGCACAGGCCGCAGATTGATACTGACATATCGTGGTGCTTTAGAACGTGGACGATCGCTCTGGACGGCGGTCGCGCCACGTATGGCTAGTTTTGTTAACGCAGTAGTCCTGGAAGTCGTCAGCAAAAATTGATGTGTCTTAATGCCCCGTTGAGTCGGTGCATATATATCCGGCTGAGCTCATGCTGACGGGTACCACTTCACCACCACACGAATGGGAATGCGAAGGACCGGGCCAATTACACCTACCGGTGAGAGACAGGTTGACCGTCTCTGTGACCATCTGCTCTATCGTGTCGAGCCACATTTCTTAAACTCTTCGCTGATGGTTGATCTTCGTAACGCCACTCAATCAGCGTCTTTGCTTTCCTCACTTCTCGAACACAGCATACCTGGGGCGTGCACAAATATTCTCTCGATGGAATTCACGGTACATGTTTGGCAGTACGATCCAGTCCTGCCTCGCTAGGGGACGACGTCTCCGGTCAGCACTGCTGCACGGTCCTGTGGACACGATTGCCGAGTTTGTCCCACTTACTTCTTCAACACGACCACATTGCTTGCATGTGGTCAGCCCCGCTGGCAGATTCATGGCACGCGGATTGGAATAGTCGACCGAACATCACGAAACGACTTTTCTGCACCGCTTCGTGTGGCTACGGAGATGCAGCCCATAGTATCATGGGTCCGAGAGTGAAGCACGCCAGATCGTCGCGGTCCACGTTGTCCTGCTTGGCGCTGTTTCTCGCCATCAAAGTCGCTAAGTCGGAAGCTTGAAAGTCCGGCGCAGTCCATCTCCAGAACACACGATTGTGCATGATGTCATCCGGAGGGACAACGGGGAAGAAATGGAGTACGAATGGCGGATTTCTGGCGAGCTGCAACGATGAACATTGTCTGCGCGGAGGAAGTAGCCTGTACTTCGAGTGAGGTGCGTGCGGCCAGTGCACTTTCCCTTGGCACATTGCATCGACAGCCACTGCCACACCAACTCTGTCAAACAATAATTATGTGGTGCACGACCACGATCATATAATGTCACGGCGGGCAAGGAAGTCACTGTCTAAGGAGTCAAGGATGACACTGGATCAAGAGCAAGGACAGTTCAGCCGCTTCGCATGCCGTGACCGAATCCGTCAAAGCTGCTCACTCCGTGCTTGGAGGCGTCGAGAATATTGCTGGAGTAGCTACATTGAGTGCGGGACGGAACTTGGGTACATGGGCGAGGGCGTTGCTAGATATCGGGGATGGTCGTCAACTGCGCTTGGACTGGGCTTCCTCGCTCATTCACGCTCTCAATCCACTGTTGGAGGTGCGCGTGACAGCACCTGACTGCATGGAAGACACGAACAACCAGGGTGGAATGCGGAGGAGTTGTCCTTCCACCGCGCTGTATGTACTGCGTGCAATTCTAACTCTTCTCGGTAGCCATTCCCACGATACAGACGGTTCGTTCCAGCTATTGCTTCACTCAATTCGTCAGGTTGCTTCACGCCATTCCGTGATTTCGTCAGTCTGCGAGGATGGCCCTTCTCCGCCTCGCCAAGGGGGCACTTCCTGTCTTGCTGTCCCTGTACCCTGAGCGAGCACGAAATCGTTCGGTACCAAGGTCACGCTAGCATGGTTTGACGTGGGTTAGCTGTCCATCTGCCGTGACCCCTGCCTCCAAAGTCTCGGATTGGGGAAAGGATTTCTTCCGTGGGTCACCAGAGCTCGTGCAGCGACCAGTGGAACATCGCATGGCGATGAGGTGTTGAGTACCTCGTGGGTGCTTGTGTGCTTCTTCATCATCGCCCACGGGACGGGAATTTGCCAGACTCGCATGATGCGTGGACGGATCGGCGACGCGCCATTCCACTGGTGCAGCCAGGCACAGATGGGGCTGAAGAATAAAAAGGTTCCTGCCCGATGCGGACTAATGGAGGATGCGTGCAATGAAGGTAGAAGGAGACGTTCTTTGCCTGTTCAAGAGTTGGGGCAGCGCACAGCAGCTTCCCAGAGTCTCGCGCCCCAGGTCTGTGTTGTTGGATGTTGCAACGACGGCTCGGGACCGCATCGACATGTGCAGTATCCAGGATGCGTCTGGTCCAGCAGCGCTCCGCCGACGACTCGCGTGTGGCGTAGGCCGCACCTGAGTCGCAACCACAGACAGACACCGGACGACTGCCTCCTCGCCACATGAGCGGCGGGCGCTCTAGCTGCAGCTCGGCACTCGCATCGCCGTTCCTCCTCACACAGATAGGGTAGAGGCCGAGCACGGATGCAGCAATCGATCGACAGTATGCAGACGTTCCGTCGAGCTTCTTTTTAGTGTCCCTCCATGTCTTCCTGCGTTTTGTGCTTTTGCGGCAGGCATTGCGCGTTCTGATCGCACGCAGGCATTTGCAGAGCACACCTCATCTTTTGCATGCTGCGCACCGGGAACCACTCTACTTGACAAATATTGTTATTATTCTTGCCGCGCATTGGATGCACCAAGCCGTCTGTGTGGAGTTGCAGGGGCATCGGGGCCTAGAGGCAGGCCGCTGCGAAGCTACTGGGCTCGGAAATGGCAGAGCAGCCCGTTTCGCCCGGCGTTGACGAGACTACGACCCAAGGAGTGGTCACCACTCCATTATATGCTTCCTTTCCCCTCCCAGCTTCCAACTCACGCGCGAGCCATGGCCACGCCGTGACAATGGACGACAGCACGCGCAGCAATGCTATGTCGCCGACGCCCAGCGATCGCTCCGCCGCCGCCTCTCCCAATTCGGCCCGGCAGCACCATGCTGCGACACCAGCCAATGTCTACCCACCGCCCGCCTATGTCTCTCCCTTTGGCGCGTCGCAGTCCGTGAGCCAGCGCAAGCGTCGCATGAGCGACCTCGAGAGCAACGATGAGGACCAGCCCGCCCGCCAGGATATGGACTTTTCCGATGCCTCGCTCGCTCTCCTGAACGGCTTCCTGGACCATCTACTGTACAGCATCCTGCTCCAGGCGCGTTCTACAACGTTGACGGTGCTCCGGCCGGCTGTGACGGAAGTGCTCAGGTCACGGCTGGCCAGCGAGGCCATTGCAAGCGCTGATGAAGAGCTGTCAGAATTACTGGCGGGCGGCGAGGAGGAGGAAGACGAATTGAATCAGAAGCAGAGTGTCTCAGAACGCCAGCGGAAATGGGACACGGAGCTGGTGTGGAAGCGCACACGGCTACGAGTCATGGTCTACATTCGCTTTGGAGACATTGAAGACGAAGACGAGGAGCGTTTTGTGCGCGAAGACGAGCTGTTCAAGACCGGCGACCGGCGATTCTCGCATTCGACCGGCCTCGTCTCTTGGGCAGCGGCGATATTCCTGACCTCGATCCTGGAGTACGTCGCGGAACAATTGCTTCAAGTGGCTGCGCAGGCGGCCGATAATCGTGCACGACGTCTCAGCCGCACCTCGCGTGTCACAACGTCAGCTTCCGACCAGGTTACACCCGTGGAGGGTCTGGTTGTGCATGAGCACG
This sequence comes from Cercospora nicotianae, assembly GCA_029490675.1. Lineage (NCBI taxonomy): Eukaryota > Fungi > Ascomycota > Dothideomycetes > Mycosphaerellales > Mycosphaerellaceae > Cercospora > Cercospora nicotianae. Next base: position 1,894,005 of record JANQAT010000007.1, on the reverse strand, counting down.
ACATGGAGAAGGCGGCCGTGCTGCATAAAACGGCCGGAAGGCTGTGGCGCCAGTGGAGGAAGTCTTCGCGCGGTTATGCTGTCGCTTCGCCAACTCCCACAAATGACCGCAGCACCAGACCAAACGGCTCCTCTCGCAACACGAGTGGGGATCACATCAACGGTGCTGCCATTAATCCGAGGCAGAGCAGCGTGGGTGCCACCGAATCAGGCTCCACAATGGACGAATCTCGGCCCACTTCCAGAATGATGCCGGGCGACAAGGATGTTGTCGACGACGAAGCTGCCAACGACATCGACTACCCTGAACATGTGCTCGCTGCGAACATTCCTCTGCCCATGGCGGACGAAGAGCGAGATATTGAGGAAATTAACGATCCCGAGCATGTCATCGCTGCGAGAATCGCCTTGCCGATGGCCGACGAGAAGCGGGATATCGAAGACATCGAGTATCCGGAACATGTGATTGCAGCGGCCACCCCACTGCCATTGATCGACGAGAAGCGAGACGTTGACGAGATCGAGGTGCCTGGTCTGGCGAGAGATCCCGATGAGTTTGATGATGAAGATTTCGAAGAATTGGTGGCTCCGCGGAGGAACAGTTGGACAGGCTCTCTTTCTGTACCTGTAACTGTGAGCGCGGTTGCCTTGCAGGTAGAGGTTGGAGGGCAAACCGATCCTGCCATGGACACGTCGATACCCGAACAGCCCGCGGACACGAAGCTATCCACGCCTCTGCGCGCCCGCTCTTCTTCAGCCCCGAACCCACCGCCGAAGCGTTCGCCGCGCATACTTCCAGCGACTACCGATGAGTCGACAGCAGAAGCCGAGACTGGCGATGTCCGCGATAGCGACAGAGCGCAAGACGGGGAGAATGCGCTGGAATCAGAGGCCTCGGATAACCCTACGCACAAGCAAGAAGTCCACCCAGCTTCAAGCCTTACTGCTGAGGGGTCGTCGAACAACGCGACAGGAGTAAATCATGAGAGCTTGCCTGAAGCTGTTGCCGCAGCATCGGCTTCCGGCGTGGTCGCAGCGGCGGCGGTAGGATCCGTATCGCGCCTGTCGAAACCGAATAGTACTGAAGAGCTGGATGCCAGAAATTGGGGTGCTGCAAACGAAGAGGGAAGCATCGCGATGGGTGCAGGAGCGCCAGAACATATCGACAAGCGCGACAGTCAAAAAGCCCTCCAGGATATGAAGCGCATGAGCCTGCCTGCAGGACAGAATCTCGTGCGTAGGTCGACGATGCAGCAAAATGGCGAAGAGACCCCTCGTGTTGCGAAACGGATGTCACTCACGCAAGCCGTGTTGATACGGCCACCATCAAACAAAGACCAGCTTCCATCACCTGCTGTTTCGAACGATGTCTCTCGAGACTCCACTCGCTCAGATGGCGCCGATGAGGAGCAGACGACTGATATAGGTCTTGCGAGGACGTCAGACACTGCAGTTTCGTCGCCTACAAAGGGTGATTCGGATGAGGGAGTCTATCCTGCAAGGGATGAATTCACGAATCAGGCGCCGCGTCGAACCACGCGCATCGTGCTCGGCGACTCACCGGTGTCATCAACCTCCTCGTTCAAGAACAGCCCACCATTACAACAGGAAGAAGAGAAGGACACGACTACGCTCAGTCCAGAATCATTCCTGAAGCGTCGTTCACTTTCGGCGAAAGGCGTGAAGCAGATCCAGCATTTGAACCTCGTCGATGCACAAGCGTTGCAGGACCAAAGCAGGCTGTCCACACCAAAATCTCCGATTCGGATGAGCGCGTCAGACAGCTCAATCTATGCGAATGGGCCGGTGTCTCCCATATCAGACAAGCCGCCTTCACCATGGCGACAGTCTTTCTCGGCTGCGATCAAAGAGACTACTCAATGGGCGTCTTCGTCGAAGAAGTCAGCCTTGGAGCCAGAATCGAACGGTCCCGTGCATGAACACCCAGCTCTGCAAAAGAAAGCCTCGAGAAGCCAAACATCGCTGAAGGAGACGGAGAGCTTGCAGCCACTGACCAGTGCCAGTATTCGGGGTCCCGAGGATTTTGAGATGTTTGTGCAAGGAGGCGACACCGTGAAATACACCCTCACGCCAGAAAGTGTCAGGGATGATCCAGTGAGTGTCCGGTACGATTTGCAAGCCATGTGCTTAACTGACCGCCCGCAGTCGACTCCCGCAGCCGTGCCGAAGACGCCTCGCAGCGCGGAGACACAACCATCGTCTCCGAACAACACATCGTCATTGCAATCACCTGTTGAGGATGCGCGAGTAGGCAGGAGCCAAGCCGCCAGGCAAGCGACTGGGGCCGACGCGAGTGCAGGTGCAGCGGATGAGCGCGCTCGATCCCCGACGAGCAATAGGGACAAGCGAAGGTCGATCAGCCGGCCTCCCGTCAGAAATACCAGCGTGCATAAGAGGAGTGGACTCATGGCTCGCGAGCCACAAGTCCTCACTGAGTCGACAAGGGATTTTGCAGACTTCATTCGATCTACAGGACCTGATAGAGAGCCTGAGCTCCGACCTCTGCTCAGCAACCGGTCGACCACATCCCTGCAACTTCTGCGAGACGCACACAGCAGTGGATCGCGTTCACAATCCCCGGCACCCTCTCGTGCTCGAAGCATGAGCAGGTCCAACATCGAGGCTGAAGATCTGCCACCCGTCCCCGTCGTGCCGCCGCCAATGCCGGCCGGAAACCGCGTTCGAAGCAATATGCAGCCACGAGCACCGACTCAGACTGCTGAAGATGGCACAGCAGAACTCATTGACTTCATCCGAAATGGTCCTATGAGCTCTGGTATTACTGAATCTGGCGACAAAAGACAACATCGCATCTCGCGCTCAGTGGCACCATTCCGAACCACCATGGACTCGGATCAAATGCAGGAATGGGGCGAGCGGTACACACCACAACCTGATCTTAAGATCAACACGAGCATGGGTGGCCCCATCAACAATTCCAGCGCTCGTAGCGTTCCGTCTTCACACAACTCTTTCCGAAATTCGGCCACTTCGCGATCCGCACTATTGCAGAACAGCGCCGGCACCACGCAGGACGTTACACAGCCAGCTTACGGCGACCAACCCCCGCGTCTCACTACTGTCATACCGCGATCTGTCCAGCAAGCATTCCCGACGCCAACTGAAGGAACAGGCAAAACGCGATACAGGAACAAAGACCCGTACGCCATTGACTTTGACGACCTTGATGATGACGATGACGATTTCTTTACCGCGTTGCCGAAAGGAAGACAACGCGAACAAGAGAGCTTAATTGACTTCCTTCGTAACAGCGAGCCTCCTGAAACGAACAATTCGCGTTCTAATTCCAATGCCAACAACTCCGCATCCCCGGCTGCTCCACGGCTTGGAACCACGCCACAAGCCCTGCAGACGTTTGGTGCCGATGCAGTCAGCTATGGACGCAAGGGGTCATTGCCGAAGAACGATGGCCCGCAAGCTGCCAGAGCCACACCAGCTGTGCGTGGCAACGGCACTGCTACGATAGCAGTCGGTCCGATCACCAAACCTCGACCGAACTTTGGGGTCCCTGATCGCGACGCGGATTACACAGGACCTGGGGGCACACGAGATCTCGCTGATTTCTTCAAGCATTCTGCACCCCCATCGTCATCGGGCTCCAATATGCCACGCAGCGCACAAAGATCAGACAGTAAAGCATCGATTTCAAACAGCAAATCGAGCATCACGAGCTCGCAGAAGAGGAGCAGAATGAGCTTTCTCGGAGGTGGCATGAGCAGCATTTTTGGGCGAGGCAGTCGGAAAGCCTATCTCGACATGTGATGAGTTGGCCCTTTTTGTTGCGATTCCATTTCTTTTCTCTTTTCTTTTTTTAAATGCCACGGAAGGACATGGCCACGGCGTTCACTTCAGGACTGTCCCTTGTGGAGAGGTCACTTGCGGAAAAGCGTTACGGAGTCGGAGGGAGCCAGACCCAGACTCAAAGATACCATCTGTTTCCTATTTGTTCCTAGATACTGGATTGCATAGCACGCGCGTGTTGTAAAGCTGTATAGTCGGTGTATGATCGCTATTGTGATCCAGGCACTTTCCTGCCATCCCTATGCAACTTTTCGTCCGCCTGATTCGGGACTCAATGCCATTTGCTGGTCAGCGCGGGCGGCTGCGTGCAACCTCGGCCAACTTATTAAAAGTCAAATTCCAACCTTGCAAGAGAACATCACTTTAATGTTTGCAAAGACAACACCAATCTGGCAAGTTCGGCATCCGGCGTAATCATCTGTGACAAAAATGTCTCGCCCCACGACAGACAAGCAACCTTACAAGCTCGAATGTGATTCTTTGGGGTGTATCGAGGGCACGACATTATTCAGATCCTCGGACAAGGCCGAATTGCTTACCTACTTTGGTGGTCTGCCATATGCATTACCTCCGGTAGGACAATACAGATTCCGGCAGGCTCGACCACTACCGGAGGAATATCGGTATGGCACTAAAGTCAACCCAGGACGCTTCCAGAATAGTGCCGCAGTCTGCCCTCAGCCAGGCTGGCGATCGGATGAAGAAACAGCGCAATGGGATGAAAACTGCTTGCAATTGAATATTTATATTCCTGCTGACAAACGCCCGGAAGCGGGTTGGCCAGTTTACTTTTACATACATGGCGGGTTCCTGCAATGGGGTTCACCAAACTTTGGTCCGGAATCTCTCGTCCCTCTGCTAACCGAGACTGCTTTTGAGGCAATTATTGTTGCCCCTGCATATCGCGTCAATGTATTTGGCTTCATCGCAAGCACAGAGCTCCGTGATGAAGCTCGAGCGTTTGGCGAGCCGACTGGCAATCAAGGGTTCTGGGACCAAAGGCTGGCACTGGAGTGGACCTCGCGGAATATTGAGGCTTTTGGAGGCAATGCACAGAACATCACAATCGGTGGCTACTCGGCCGGATCTCACAGTGTCTTCCAGCAGCTCGCTCACGAACTCTACTTCGTCCCAGATGACAAAGCGATCATCAAACGGGCCATCATGTGGTCGAACAGTCCTGGCGTGCAGGCCAAAGGGATAGATGAGCAACAGAAGCAATTCGACGAGTTGCTGGAGAAGCTCAATATTTCCAAATCTCTGCCGCCTCAGGAGAAGCTGCGTCGGCTGAGAGTAAAGCCAGCCATCGACATTGTGAATGCAAACAATGAGATGCAATTCTCAGAGTTCCGAGCAACTTCGGACGATCATTTCGTGTCGAAGACCTTGGTAGCAAACATCAACTCGGGCGACTTCGGCAGACGTATGAAGGTAAGAGGCATCAAATTGATGAATGGTGAGTGCCGAGATGAGCACTCCTTATACCAAACGTGGAGAACGCCTTCTCCTTCGTTTGACTCAGTCTATAGGCGCTTGTGTGCCGACTATCCCGAGCAGGCTGTAAAGAAATTGATGCATGCCACGTGCGGCGAGCAACGTGCTTTGCCACAAGGATGCAAAGACTGGTCAGATGCATTTGGGAAGCTTTACGCCAACATGCAAGTGCATTGCCTCGAACGCGGGTTCCACAATGCGCTTGTCAGGGCTGGAATGGTTCCAGGAAAAGATCTATTACGGTACAGGTTCGACTGGAGAGCGAAGTGCGTGGACGCTTTTCTCCCTCTCGAATGGGGCGTCACCCACGCGACAGATATGAGCATCTGGTTCTGGGGATTGGAGTATGGAGATGGTATCACAGACGAGGAGAAGCAGTTGCTGAAGCCATGGAATGAGGCTTTCGCGGCGTTTGTTAAAGGCGATGAAGTGCCGTGGGGCACGAGCAATGTCAAAGAGATGCTGAGATTACGTGCCGATGGCAAGACCGATATTTGGACTGACGATAGATGGGAAGAGGGACTACAGATTTGGGATGCTGTCAATGGCGATGCTGCCAGCGGCTTGCTGGGATGGATCAGGTCCAAGCTGTGAGCTACTGCATCGTTGGCTTGTCCAACTGTAGACTTGAGCTTGTCGATATGTCGACAGTGTCCAAGACGAGATCTATGTGGTCTCGTCTATGTATGCAAGGGTATTGAAAATTCAACAGCACGACCGCGTGGGGAGAAAGACGGCCTGCGACTTATCTGACGGAGCTAACATGCTAGATCCTGCGCTACTAGAGCATGTGAATGGCACGGCGCACCACATATTTGCTCCACATGTCGGGGCATGGAACACGCGAATTGGCCTTTCTAAGAGCTAACGGGTAGCAGCAGCAGCACCCGTGGCATATGCGTGCTTCCGACGGCTAGCCACATGAGTACAACGACAAATGTCAAACAATCCACTCTCAATAAAGAGCAATCGAGACCGACACCCAAACTTGACCACTCTCAGGTCATTGAAAGGACAGAAGCTCCGTCGATCATACAAGTCATTGATGTTGATTCTGCAGCTTGCCTTGGCCGCTTTGAAGTTCATTGTCTCGCTCATTTGGCTGTTTGCCCTTGCGCTCAGACATACAGCAAAATGGCCGCATCATGTTTGCGCCCGCCGAGCAGTCACATATGAGTGTTCCGATCTGCTCTGATCTGCTTCTCCACAAGCATCCCAACACTCGCTGCCAACAACACCTTATACTGCAAAGCTCCTGATTATCTTTCGTACGACAAGATCGGCAACCACACTGCATCAGAACCCATCATACAAGAGATCAATAGGCCAGCAGTATGACCGCTCAGACCTACACCACGATGCCTGGTCTCATGCCAGCGCCTGGCTATCAGCAACGCAGCGCCGCCAACGACCAAGCCCAGCCTCGCCTGGCTTATTTCATCACTCGGCCCAATGGCTTCGCCATCCCTCTCATTCCCGCCGATGAGCTGCCATTTACGATCAAACTGCAAAATGTGCCTCGCATTCTCAACCCTCAAGACACGTACGGCATGCAGTACGTAGGCACAACTCCTTACGCTGGCACCACGTTCAAGCTTGATGGTCTGGGGTCTACCGATTTTCAGCGTAGCGGTAGCCCGCCAACGAGTGTCCCGTTTCACGCTCGTGGCCACAGCACCACTGGTGTGAAGCAGTATCTCGCACCAGATGCGCTGGCTCGGCAGGCCTTCGCCAACACTCCTCAGGCTGCAGTCAGCGGTCTCGACAGCAACACCAGCCGGCCGCCATCTGCTCACGAGACTGCAAAATCGTGGCGTCGCAACGATCCGGCAGAAACCACTGACCCAACGCAAAGCGTCATTGATGCAATTTTGCGCTCCAAGGCTGGGGCAGAGACTGCTGAGCGGGTGGGCTATCGCAGCAGAGACACTACTCCACCGCCATCTGGGATCGTGCCTGATCAGGACAAGAAGGTCTTCTGTACGCACTGGATCATGACTGGCGATTGTAAATTTGTTCAACAGGGCTGTCGGTACAAGCATGAGATGCCATCCGAGGCAAAGCTGAAAGAGTTGGGAATCCGTCATACGCCGAGATGGTGGTTGGAGCATAACGCGGCTATCAGGCTTGGAGGAGCGAGAAATGTGGCCGGTCCGTCGTTGAAGCCATTGGAGATGCTGCGCAAAGGCGATGATGCCGATTCTGAGAGCTCGTCTGATGGATCCGATGAGAGTGACAGTGAGGTGGAGGTGGTGGTTTCCCTTGCCGACAAGAAGGCTCTGCTGAACTCGAAAGGCATGACCAACAACGACGCTGTGAGAAAGCCAATCATCAAGGCTCAGGTAGAGCTCAAGTCACCTGTTGTTCCGCCTACTCGTCCATCGTCACCAGTCACAGTCACAGAGAAGTCAAAGGATGCTCGCAAGCCATCAACCACAAGCGACCTCATCGACTTCGCTCCGCTTCTGCCATCAACTGCAACTACGACCGCTCCAACAACGGCAACCACGTCTCGCCCCAAGCGCGACTACAATCTCCGAGGTGGTCCAAATACTATTCCAACCACCACGTCCCTCAGCATCACCAATCCCCCGCAAACTCCCCCGACCACAGCAAAGAAAACCACCAAAGTCTTCATCCCCGCCGGAGAATCCCCAGACCACCACATCGCAGATATGAAAAAGCGTGAGCGCTCAACTCGCATAAAGCAGCAACCATCACGCACTCCATCGCCGACCCACCCACGACCCGTCATCCCAAACACAACCAAGACCCTCATCACAAAATCTGGTCCAGTCGGCCTTCAAGCCTCGAAACACGCTCCTCCTCCTCCTCCTGGCTCCATCTCCTCCGATAGCAACAAGTCCTCCCCTTCTCCCGCGAAACGCAACAAAGCAGGTTCGCGTATCCGTCGTCCTGCTACTTCTACTACCACCGTTACAAGCTCTACTTCATCTTTTCCCACAGTCGCTACTGCTGCTACCACTACCGTGAACGCCGGGGCTGGAGCGGAAAAGAAAGACAAATAGAGACTTGGAAGCGGGGCGGGGAGGAATATTGAATTGGTGAAAGGACCCATAATATACTTACTCTTGAGATTTATCGCATGCTCGATGATACTCTTTCACATACGATGTGGCACTGGCGTTCTGTTTTGAGGGTTTTGATTGTTCAAATTTGGAAAGTAGATATAGCGAAGCATATGAACCATGTTAGTATTATTACTCTCCTTTTGCCTCATGGACATTTCTAACAGTGATCTTCTCCGATCGTCTGCCGCTTCAAACTTCTTATGCTTTCGAATCTTCACTCACAAAACGGGGTTGATGGCCCAGCGCAAGCATTTTTGCTACAACCAATCCTCACGACCTCGATCGCCATGCAGTGTGCGTCACAACACAAGACCCGCGCTCGGTATCATGATGCACCAATGCCAGCAACGGCCAGCAATTCTTTTGTACATATTACACTAGAGTACAGCCTCACTTTACATCATCGTCCAACAACACCAATAACGCGCCTAGTCTCCATTTCGCTCATCCTTCTTTTTACTCGCCTCCAACATAGCACGAAAATCGTTATTGCTCTTCTTCGCCGTGCCCGCCTCCTCAGAGTTGGAACCAGCAGCATCGCTCCTGGAATTGCCACTCGAGAATCCACCTCGCTTGAATCCAAGCCCTCCTCTACGGCCTCCTCGTGCACCACCTGGACGTGTTGCCTGTGGCGGAACAAACGCAGGCTTGGCCCCAGGATTCGAGACCTCCGCGCCCGTACCCCGTAGATCACCATTCTTCTTTCTGCTTTGCTTTGCGAGCAGGTCGCCGACATCGCCGGTGCTTGCCTCTGGTCCAAGGCTGCTCACATCGACACCAGTACGGACACGGAAAGCATCCTTGACGTCCTTGAATTCGACAATCGCTCCCTGCTTCTCGCGCCGAAGTTGAATCTTGGTGATGGGACCATATTGCTCCATTGCAGTTCGGATACGCGCATCGTTGACGGTGTCTGGCAAGTGGAAAATCGCGATTTTGCGCTCTTTCACGTTCTTGTGCGACTCGTCATCCTGAGTTGCGGACTGCATGGAGATATCCGAACCACGGCGAGCACCATTACCGGCTGGCTCAGGTGTCGCGGATGCTTTATCCTGTTTCACGATGACGTCCTCACGTCCAGCTCGCTCATGTGGTGCAGCGGCACGTCCTTTCGGTTGTACCAGTTCCACCTTCAAGATTCTGTCATGGAACGGAGTGTTGTTCGCGCCTTCAAGAGCCGCTGTGGCTCCTTCAGCTGTGGTGTATGTGATGAATACCGTTCCTGTCGCCCTGTTGTTGACCAGCTTCACGAGATTGATTCGTTCAATCTCGCCATATTGGCCAAAGAATTCGCGAATCTGTGTCTCTGAGGCCTCACGATCGGAGTTCTTCACGATGATCTCGCGTCCTTCACTTTGTGGGCCAGCGCGTTGTTTCTTGGCATCAGGATCGGCAATCTTAGCCAAAAGTGTATGCAAGCCGTCAAGCTTCTTGCCATCCATAGCTTCCTCAGCAGCTCTGGCCATTTCGGCGCTGAGGAATTGGACGTACGCGAAACGGCGCCGAGAGTTGTATTTCAGTGATGGCAGACGTACTGCCACAATCTCGCCATATTTCTTGAAGAGTCCTCGAATCGCCTCCTCGTCGTACTCGGCTGGATAATTTGTGACGTAGAGAGTACTTCCTGAGCCGCTCTGGATGCGAATTTCATATCCTCCAATCTCTTTCCCGGTCCGAGTCTTAGCAGCCTTCACATCGTCCTCGGACTCGAACTCAACCACGGCAGAAGCTGACGACCCTTCTTTGTCTTGGATGATACTGATCGAAAGCAGTGTGCCACAGTCGCGGAAAAACTTCTTGATCTCGCCTTCAGAAATGCTGGGCGGCAAATTCTTGACCGTGATCGTGTTGTGCTCACGGTCGCGCTTGATTTGTGCGCTGGCTGAAACGGAAGGCTCATTGCGTGCTTCCTCCGGAACGGTCTCCAATGTGGGCTTGACCTTTTTGGCAACGTCGCCGTTGGTGGGTTCATCTTCACGCTTTCTCTTCTCCCCAGCAGGGGTATTGCCTGTTTCCAGCACTTCGGCTGCAACGGCAAGCTGTTCTTGCTGTTGTGCGGCAACAGCTTGTGCTTCTTCCTGTTCCTTTGTACGCTGAGCTGCGAGCTTCTTATTGAACTCCCTTGCAGCGGCCAAGGCGTGCTGGAGTGCAACTCCAGATTCGTGCTGCTGAAAGTGGTTATTGTAGAGTTGCAATACCCGTTCTGGGAAATCGATATTGCGTTGTCGCAGGGCTTCCTTGACGACCTGCGATGCGAGCGCGGGTGCATTATCCGGTCTCTCCACTCTCCGCTCCTCACGTATCCGGTCCGAAGCCCATAAGCGAAGTTCGAAATGGTAGTACTTGCTCCAGAAATCGTAAGATCCTCCAAGCCGAGTAGCCAGAGTCTTGTAGATTTCTCTCGCCTGATCGAAACGCTTAGCTTCGACGTAGAACTTGATTTGGATCTGTTCCAGTCGGAATAAAGGATCGCCTTCGAACTCCTGGCCGTAGATACGCTTGCCGGCTTCGTGTACGTCTTCCAGGGTCGAGTGAATGCCAAATTCCGCGGTGTCGATATCGTCCTCTGTGCTCGTCTGCCGGAACGCGTACCTACGCAGGTAGCTGCACCACTCTTCCAGCATCTTCACATACTCTTCAAGACCTCCTACATCGAGCAAGCCAGTGTTGGTGGCACGATGTTTGATGTTGCCGATGTCGTCTCGAGATTGTTGTTCAACATCCGCGCGCAATATGCGTCTCGCCCACAGCTCTCCTGACCAGGGGCAATGGCGAGTGGCGCGCTCGATGACTGACAACAGCGAGGTGGACTTCGGATCCGTTATCAAAAAGTCGATGTAGTCCAGCCACCACTCAAGATTTGTCGGCTCAAATAGAACGGCACGCTCAAAAAGAGCACAGCGTAACTCATAATCGAAGGGTCCTGCAGTTTTTGGCTTGAGAGAATAGTACTTCTCGTCTTTGAGATACCGCTCCATTTGGTGATGGATGTTCGAGGCATCACCGCTTTCAATCGCCCGCTGGAGTTTGAACTCGTGGTCCTCCCGTATCGCAAAGCACGCTTTGGCAGGCTCCGCCTGTTGGTTGATATGTGCAATAGCAGCCTCCCAGTTCGCGCCCTCGAAGCGTGACACGATCGGCCAGTACAGTTGCATCGTGTCTGGCCATTGTGTTTGAGGCGTTTTCAGACGACCGAGAAATATGTTGTGTATGCGTGTTATGTCAGCCTGCGACGGCTGCTGAGGAAGCTGCTCGTAGACAGCTTTAGCAAATCGGTTCCACAGAACATGGCTCTCGTCCATGCGCCATTGTGTGGCCGCAGCCGCTTGTTCGAGTACTGTCATGACCAAATCCCGAGTAAAGAGTTCCTTGCACATCTCCTTGTCTTCAGGCGCCCAGTCACGTTCAATGGTCTCGCGCAAGCCATGGCAAGCCTCGTAGCTGTTGGAAACATAGTCCACATACATTTGCCAGAGCTTGACAGAAGCTGGCTCGTCCGCAACGGCTTTCTGACAAAGCTCCAAGACTGCCATTCGCTCCTCGGTGTTTTTGGCAGTGAGGATTTCATCATTGAGCCAGTCAACCCAGATGGCTTCGCCGACTGCGAAACGCGAGTCCATCGCTTCTCTCGCTTGTCTCATTTCGGTCAGTAGAGCGTACGTGCGGGGCTCACCTGGCTGCGCTCCATGTTGAGCACCTACAGGTGAAGAGACGTGAGCAAGGAAACCTTTGTGCAAAAGGTTGATCAGCTCCACGTGATACTGGTAGGCATAGGAGTTGTCGCGGAGATAGGCGAGCAGCTCTGAGACTCGATGCGATTCCTCTTCTGACAGCGCGTTCGATGTGAACTCGCGTGGCGGAGGAGTTTGGGCAGGTGCTTCGGCCATTGTGAGATCCGCCAGGCTCTGGCGCGAGATGGTTCGCACGACGGGAGGCGCCGAGTCCCTCAGTGTATGGTGATGTGCCGGAGGGCGTGCTTGCACCTGTTTGGGCAGGATGTTGTCGGAATACGTGCGCGATGTTTGTTGACGCTTGTGCGGCGAAGGAAAATCTGAAGTAGACGCGGGTCAGCTCAAAATTTGCGTAGCGCGGCAGGCAGCATCATGATGCACATACCGGTCAACTTTTCCACCTGCGGCGTGGACGATGGGCGATGGGCTACCGATGGCCGTTGTGAGTATGCATATTGCGGGTGGTGCTCGGATACCTGCACGGGATTGCTGGTGGGCGGGAGCGGCCTGAAGTTGGGCGGCGCGGGCGCCGACGCGTGATATTGCTGCTGCTGTTGCTGCTGTTGCGAAAAGGCCGCAGCTCCTGTCGCGTGCGCTGGAGGCCGCGCCTGCGGTGATACACGCCTTTCTGGCGACCGCGAGAGCTCTTGGCTCAATCCGGACGCAGTGCGTTTGCCACCGGCGGGCCGTTTCCCTCTCTGCACCGCAGGCGGTGATTCCGCTGCTGGCGCCCTCGCAGCAGGCGAAGTCGCAACAGCAGCACTCGGAGTGGAAGGACTTCTCGCAGACCGTGCTCCGTCGTCTGGCGACAGCAACGCATTAATGTCCATCTCGGACCCAGCCCCTCACCTCCAGACACCGGGCGCCGCCTCGAAAGCTGGTCGTCAGCGAGTCCTCCGGCAGCAGCAATGCAGGGAAATGGGCGACATTAGCCCTCCACCACTGGCGCGAAGCAGACTCGCCGGGCGGCCTGAGGCAGCGGCAGCAGCCGGCAGAGGTGGACGTGAGGGTGGTGAGTCGGGAGGGTGAGCGGCGAGCTGGCCAGAGACGCCTCCTCCAGCGAGCGAGCAGCAGCAGCAGTAGTGAGAGGGCGAGGAGAGAAGCTGCTTGCCTGCTGCTGCGACTTTGACACGGGTGGCCGGGCGTGTGCAGCCGGCCGAATTAGTCTCTTGCAGCAGCAACACTATTGCAGCAAAGCTCGAGGTTGTACGGAGGTTGCGCCGGAAAGGCCTAGACGCGCCCGACGCTGGAGAGCCCGCGGTGATGTGAGGAGAGATGGGGACGGCGATGGCGAGTCGCTGGAGCGCACTGGAGATTATCTGCTGCTGTCCGCAAGGCCCACGTGTTGGCTTCTGTTCTTCACCACCTCCCGGTCCATCTCTCAGCATGAGCCAGGATGCTGCTCGCAGTGACGACAGACAACTAATCCCGCCCCGGTCGTGTGGCCTCGGCGCGAACCGACGACTCCCTAGTGTCGCCGAGACGAGTCGCGTTGCTGCACCATCACCCATGCCATCGACATACCATTGAATCTGTGCTATCTGCGCCGTTCACGCGGCCGACTATCCTCCACAGCCATGAGTGGTGCAGGACCCGCGAGGCGCTTGGCCTCAAAATGTGCGTATTCAGCGCATCAAAGTACATTGTAGCGCTGCCCCCGGCTGACCTCCGCAGGCACATTTTGCAGCCCGCTGCCCATTCGGACCATTCAGCATCAGCAGCGCCGGACTGCAGTGACGGACTTCTTCAAACGTGGTGCATCCGCCTCGCGGCCCGATAATGAGAAGCCAAAGTCAGACAATCCCTTCTTGGACGAGTTCAAAAGGAAGAACCCAAACACGCCGACTCCCCAAGGGCCGGACATGCCACAGACCATGCCGCAACAGGGAGACATTGCTTCATCGTCCATTTTCGAAGACGAGCGCCGTATAGCAGCCCAACGAGAGCGAGACGCCGAGGGTGAGGGGGAGCAAGCGAGGAATCCCGCTCATATTTTGCGAGTGACCCAGCCCGACCCAAACGCGCGCGAACGATGGGAGCGAAAAAAAGTCATTCAGATGATCAGAAATGGTGGGAGACTGTCCAAGGCGCAATACCTCAAGCGCACCGAAAGGGAGCATCTTGTTAAAAGCCACAACATGAAGACTTCGGTCAAGAAACTCGGCATGATTGCGAGGCAGATTGCCGGAAAGACCATCGACGATGCCATCATTCAGATGCGCTTCAGCAAGAAGAAGGTCGCGCAAGAGGTTTTGAAGCAGTTGGAGCAGGCGCGCGACGAAGCCATCGTGATGCGCGGCATGGGTCTGGGAAAAGTCAAGGCCTCAGATGATGCAGAGATCCTCGATACCTCTGCCGATTCAGTGCTGGAGAGTGTCTCAAAGTCAGAGGCGTCAAAGAAGATCGAAATCCAGCTCAAGGACGGCAAGAGGCACAAAATTGAGGATCGCTCAAATATCTACATCGATCAAGCGTGGGTGGGACGGGGCCCATATGGACAGCTGCCCGACTACAGGGCAAGGGGGCGCATGTTCATCATGCGTACACCATGGACGAGCCTGAGTGTAGTGCTCAAGGAGGAGGTGACGAGAATACGAGAACATGCTGAGCGTGAGGCAAAGAGGAGGAAGAAGATTACTGAGAAGGTCTGGGTGCCATTGCCAGACAGGCCCATCACGACCAATAGACAGTGGTACAGCTGGTAAAAGATCCGCATTATAGATTTGCATACTCATCGGGAGAGTACTCTGCACATTTGTACATTACCTCTGAAAATTGTGCTCATTGCCTCAGGGCATTCCAAATCCGATCCTCCCAGCCCTAGCTCATTCCCTTTTCTTCAAGCTATTACGTTTTACTTTGGCATACGAATGCGACGCCGTGTTGGCAGGCAGTGCATAATTGCCACTGACATTCCAGATTTGAGTTCATTTGTGATTATTTATGGCAGTCCATCAATGTCTCCTGATCTAGAGGCAGGTTGGCGTAGTATGCGAGGTCTCCTCCACGCTCGTTGCTACAAGATACATTCGAACCTGGGGAACGCAGTTCACAGAGATCAATGTATAGATCAACGCTCCTATTATGCTTGGGTATCATTTCTCCACTCCACCCGATACCTACAGCAACACAGCTACAGCACCAGCCATCAAAGTAGCGAGCACGAACATGGGGAGTCTCAGTCCTGAAGCCGCATTCTCTCCGCCTTGCACCTGACCCTGAGTGCCATTATCCCCTCCAGCGTTCGAACCAGCTCCCAGGGTGCCATTACCAATACCATTCACCGTCTCATTCTCAGTCGCAAATTGTCTCCGTGGCAAATTCCCCAAAATGACCTCCAAAGCAGCTAAATCCTCTCCAATGCCCTCACTTCCATCGAAACTCTCGCTTCTCCAATCCAAACCACATACATTTCCGCTCTCACCACCTATACAAGACTTCGCAGCAGCTTGTGCGGAAGTCCGCAGGATTCTGTTGATTGTGTCATATGTCGTACTGTCTCCCTCACTAGATGTCGTATTTGAGTTCAACGTCAAATCTCTCGTCCTCGCCAGTCCACGCGCCAATAATGTACGGAAAGCGATTTGGTCAACGTTGCAATTTTCGGTTGGAATACAAGCAGGCTCGGTGATGATGCCTCGAGTACTATCGTCTTCTGACCCGGCGAAGAAGGAATTTGCGTAGACGAGTCCCGCGAACGAATATGCCGACCAGGTTCGGGTTCCACCCGTCGCATTGGAGGCATATGCACTTGTGGAGAGCAGAAGACCGGCGTTTTGGGTCCATTCAATGTGGTTGATTTCGCTACAATTGGTTAAGTCGTCGGTGCCGTCGTAAATCGCGACTCTGTTAGAGGCGGTGGAAGCTTCGCTGCCCTCTTGTCCAGATGGAAGCTCGAAGAGACCGACTTCTTGGAGCCATGTGAGGGATCTGGCGGCCCAGTCGCTGTATGTAGTGTTTCCAGTGAAGCGCGCTAGTCGAGCGCCGAGTTGAGCGAAGGTCAAGGTAGACACACTGTTTTTGTAGTTGTAGCCGTTGTTGAAGCTGAAGATCTGCCATTTTAGGCCGCCACCACACGTCTCCGTATCCCATCGCACGACTATGGAGTTGAAGGTGTTCTCCGCTAGCTGTAACCATGACAGATTGAAGCCCTGAGGCTGAGGGAGGCCTAATTCCGCCGCGGTGAGTGCGGCTGATGCCCAAAAAGCCATGTCATCATTCCCCAATGACTTGCTTTGGTTCGGCGGCATGTAGTTGTTGTCTGGACCAACTTGGAAGGCAAGACCTTG
Organism: Cercospora nicotianae; assembly: GCA_029490675.1. Lineage (NCBI taxonomy): Eukaryota > Fungi > Ascomycota > Dothideomycetes > Mycosphaerellales > Mycosphaerellaceae > Cercospora > Cercospora nicotianae. The sequence goes on along the minus strand of JANQAT010000007.1, from coordinate 1,877,557 downwards.
AGAGACGACATCCGTGAGGTCTTGATCGCCAGATACCGCCCAGTAGTTGATGAGTGAGTCGAACATTAGGCCTGCATGCCACCAGTAATAGGGGTCAGGCAGCAATCCGGGAATCTCGCCTGTCTCGTTGCCCTTGTAGATTGTGAAGATGTGTTCGACGATAGTCCTGCCGGCGCTGACGATGGAATCTTCATTCTCGAGGTCCAGCTCGATCGCAGAAGTGAGGTTCGCTGCCAGCAGCAGACTGGCGAATGTGAAGACGCGCATGTTGCGTTTCAAGCGCGCCTGCATGCGTAGAAAGAGTGTGAGGCGATCGCGAGCGAGGGTGATCTTCAAAGAACGGTTGAGGACGAGGAACGGATTCTAGTCGTGTTGACGTGTTTCGCAGATTGGCGGAATCTTCATCATCTATTTCAGTGTCTATAATAAGGCGGAGGCAGCGAACACGCGGGTTCTGTTTGTGGACTTCTGAAGGATCTAGCGTTGCTTGGCGAAACAACTTGTGCCGTGTGGCATGCATTTGTAGCGCTGATGAATGCGAGAATCCTGCATGCTATGAGTGGTGTCCACTGACCACGGCATCGAGCCTAGAGTCGCTGAACCGCACGAACAGTGACTTCAAGGAAAGGCACACGAGTGTTGCCGGTCGTGAGCGCTGTCGTTGTTGCCAAGAAGTGAGCGGCTTGTGTAGCATTAGGAGGTAGCTGGCCACGGGTCCAAGATTGGTGGCCGCGGTGTGGCGCCGGTACCCAAACGCAAGATTGGCTCACGTCGTCTGCGCTCATGGATGAAAATCACTTCTTAAACATTGCAGGAAAGTACCCTCGCACGGCATTGCTGAGCCACACGGTCTCTCCATCCTGGAAACTATCGATCGACACGTCCCCCTCGACGCAGAGTTTCTGCTCCAGAGCCCACCGTCGCGTCGTGCCTTGCAGGCCACCAGCTGATGCTTCTGGTGTTACCCACTGACCGTTGCGAAAGAAGTATGGCGTACAAATCGACCCATCGAGCACATTCATCTCAGGTGTATAGAGTAATACCTCTCTTGGGATTTGATAGGTCAGGATCTGTGCTGCAGCTCGAGCACGGCCGTAGGAGGATCGATCGTTTGTCTTGTACATTGTGCCCTCGGACGGCTCCGTGGGCTCCTTGTCGAGCACAATTGTCCACTCGATGGGGAAGCTGGGTTTGACTGGGAAAGACTTGGGAAACAGGGATTCCATGGAGATCGGTCTGAGCGGATGAAAAATTTCAGTCGTCATTCTGCCTCCAACATAGATCCGTAATTTTATCCTCAGCGCCTCCGGCTGTTCATTAGGGTGTTGCTCATGCCACTGCTTCACGGCGCGTGAGAGAGTGTTGAGCAGTACGGTAGGACCGCCTGAATTGGGTCGAGGCCTATCGTCGGCGAAAAAGAAGGTACTCCACTTGGCGATTTGTAGCCTCGTCCAGTGATGTTCCAGCATGTAGAAGGAGCATGGCGTGCCGCAGGATGCTGCTGTATTCTTTGCCGATTGTGGCAACCTTCTGTCGTAGCGGATGCTTGTGTAGACGTACGGCTCGTCGCCATCTAGGCCTTGAGGTGGGTCGAAAGGTCGACCATCGATGCCTTGCGCAGGAGCATCGCTGAAGTGGCCGCTCATCTTGCCATTTGCAGGGTTTGTACGACTGTATATGGTAGGAAGTCTTGCAGGATTCTTCTTATTCAGAACACGAGGAGTATGCGAATCGTGGACAGTCATACAATGTGGTACCTGAGCTCAGACCACAAATGACTCCCGAGGAGAGCAGCCGGCCCTCATCGAATACTGCTCAGGAGAGATTTACACTGGCGCACGCGAGGGAGATGCGGCCGATACATGGAGCAGCGGGAGCACGACACAAGCGGCTGAAGGCGCGGTCGAGTCATCGACATGGTTGCGGTGGAAGAGGTCAATGACATTTTGATGGGGGCTTCCATCAGAATTTGGTGGAGCGGCCGGCGCAGTGACATCAGCCTGTCGGGCGTCTCGGGAGTAAGCTTGTTTGAGGTCGTCGAAGTTCGAGCGGACATTGACTTCGATTTCATCGCGCCGCGCGCTGCATCAATCCATCCCATCCACTGCCATCCACGCCCTACGCACGTCCAAACCGCGTCTCGGGCTGACCTTCCACCATGGCGTCGGCACAACAGGCGCAAGCCAAAGTCGAGGAGACGGCACAAGCTGTGCAGACGGCGAGCTCGTCCTTTCTCGACCGCGTGAGCGCGTGGTATCAGGACAACAAGGTCGCCGCCTGGACCATCGCCGGTGTCACCGTCGTTGCCGTCGGCGGTACCGTCTACTACCTCTCGCTTCCTCCTCCACAGCAGAAATCCAAGAAGGATCGACGAAAAGGGAAGAAGGCCGATAAGGGAGCTGCGGAGGCAGAGAAGGCTGCGGCAGACGTCAGGGCATCAGCTTCGAAGGCGGCGCCAAAGGCAGCAGCAGCTGAGGAGGTTCCTGAGGAGCTGCCCACAGTGACCGAGGAGTCGGTGGCCTCGCTTTCAGAGCAGGAGCGCAAGGACTATGCCGCGAAGCTCAAGGCAGCTGGCAATAAAGCCTACGGCGCGAAGGACTACGAGCGTGCCATCGATCTGTACACCCAAGCCATCTACTGCAAAGCCGACCCTGTCTTCTACTCGAACCGCGCCGCCTGCTACAACGCCAAGTCGAACTGGTCTAAAGTCATCGAGGACACCACTGCCGCATTGAACCTGGACGCTGAATATGTGAAAGCCTTGAATCGAAGAGCAAACGCCTACGAGCAAGAGGGCAAATACAGCGAGGCACTTCTGGACTACACCGCAAGCTGCATTATCGATCAATTTCGCAACGAATCTTCTGCTCAAGCTGTTGAACGTCTACTGAAGAAGGTCGCCGAGACGAAAGCCAAGGCTATTCTCACAGAGAAGGATAAGACACTGCCATCGCCCACTTTCGTCTCCAACTACTTGCAGTCATTCCGCGCAAAGGGTCTTCCCGAAGGACTGGAAGAGACCGCCGACCTTCCCGAGGGCAGCGGAAAATGGCACCTTCGCAAGGGTCTCCAGGCCGTCCGCCACAGAAACTCGGAAGGCTACAGAGAAGCGGCAGACGCATTCGACAAGGCGATCGAAGTTGGTGACTTGGGTCCTCACGAGGCTGAGGCTTACAACATGCGTGGAACTTTCCGCTACCTGCGTGGCGATAACGATGCCGCTCTAGAGGACCTGAACAAATCGATCGAACTGGACCCGACTCTCGTGCAGAGCTACGTAAAGCGCGCCAGCATGCATCTCGAGCAAAGTAAGTTGAGCGGAGCTGCCGGTGTTGATACCACGATGCTGAGAATCTCAGGCGCACGCGAAGCTGCTGCCAACGATTTCGAAACCGCTGCGCAACACAACCCCAACGATCCGGACATCTACTATCACCGCGCGCAACTCCACTTCATCCTCTCTGAATTCAGCCTCGCCGCGACCGACTACCAGAAATCGATCGATTTGGACAAGGACTTCATTTTCTCACACATTCAACTCGGTGTCACGCAGTACAAGATGGGTTCGATCGCCAGTAGTATGGCGACTTTCCGACGCTGCATTAAGAACTTTGGTGATAAGAGCGATGTCTACAACTATTACGGCGAGTTGCTTTTGGATCAGCAAAAATACCAGGAAGCAGTGGAGAAGTTCGAAACTGCTGTTGAGATGGAGAAGAAGGCGGTCGGTGAGACTGGTGGCATGAACGTGTTGCCTTTGATCAACAAGGCATTGGCGCTGTTCCAGTGGAAGCAGGACTTCACTGCAGCGGAGCAGCTGTGCGAGAAGGCACTTTTGAGTAAGTCGGATACAGCTCGCCGATGTGGAGCACAGATACTGACCAATTCGTTTAGTCGATCCCGAATGCGACATCGCTGTTGCAACCATGGCACAGCTCCTGCTGCAACAAGGCAAAGTCACAGACGCCCTCGAGTACTTCGAACGCGCAGCCAAGCTCTCACGAACAGAAGGCGAGATTGTGAACGCACTCTCATACGCCGAAGCGACACGGACACAGCTCGAAGTGCAAGAGAAGTACCCACAACTGGCTGCCAAGCTGCAGAGCATGAGCGCAATGGGTGGCGCAGGCATGCGATAAGGAGGGCGAGGAGGAATGCGACAAAGGACAGAACGAGTTTCATGTGGATGTTTCTATGTATGCAGAGGAAAGAAGAGGCGGCGAAGAGAGCCTGTGCATCTTCATCACTCGGCGTTGAGCGCACGGCAGACAGTTCTGCGAACAAGAACCTTCCGCACCTGTATTTTAGTTTTGTGTGCAAAGCGATATATACTCGGTGTAATACCTTGCCACTCTACCCAATCTTGATTCTTTGACACATTTCGTATGAGGATGGAACGCAGGTAATGGTACAGAATCAGATCATTGGAATCAAGACATAGCTTCGTAAGTATCTGTCGATATACCAATCCCGTCCCACAAATATGTACAAGAAGCAAACTCGCTGCCTACAAGTAGGCGCTGATATCAAGAAGTTCCACCGACATCATCAATCATGCTTCCTACGAGCCCTGCGCCCAGGTCGGGAATCTCTTCCAGTCCAAAACATTGGGGCTTATGTTCTTCAGGTCTGCAATACCGACATTGGCAGCATCGATCGCCACTTCTCGCTTCATGATCTGAATTGCTCGCTCTACGCCAGTGCCATTAGGATAGATGTTGGCGAACATGAAAGGCCTACCAATACCAACAGCTTTCACACCGAGAGCCAAAAGCTTGACGACATCCGCGCCGTAGCGAACACCACCATCTGCGAAGACTTCAGTCTGGTTGAAGATTTGTGGTGCTTCTTGGTAGATCTCCAATGCGACTTCGAAGGCTGATGGAGATCCGTCGACTTGGCGACCGCCGTGGTTGGAGAGGAAAAGAGCTGGGACGTTGTGTTCTACAGCGAGGAGGGCATCTTCGACTGTTTGGACGCCTTTTGGTACGATTGGAAGGTCTGTTTGGTTGCGCATCCAGTCGTACTTCTCCCAGGTGATGGATGAGTAACCGCTATCGGCGCTGCCGACGCCGAAGCGAACGGCACGGTGACGGTTTCCATCTGCGGCGGAGTCGACAGTCAGGATGATGGCTTTGAAATCAAGCTCTTCGGCTTCACGGATTTGCTCGAGGATGGATGTGTCGTTGCTGGGGTCGATGTAGAGCTGCAGGAAGGCGACTTGTCCTTCTGCACGTGCGTCGGCGATTTCCTGCTTGGTCGATGACGAGAAATCGCTGACTTGGTACAGAACGTTTTCCCGGCCGGCACCTCGCATGATACCGGTCTCGCCCCATGGGCCTGCGTAGCCTGCACGTGCACCTTTCGAATGCGTTAGCAATTGTCTTCGCTTAAGAAGCGGTAGTCATGAGGTCGAGCTTACATGGTGAGATGAAAAATGGAGCTGAGAAGTTGTAGCCCAGAATCGTTGTTGGCAGTGAATCTTCAATGTTGTCGACCATTGTCATGACCCTCGGCCTGAAGCGCATGCGCTGGAAGATTTCCAGGTTGTTCCGGTAGCTCCATTCGCCTGCAGCGCCATTGCGGTAGTAGGTATAATTCGTCAAGCTCATATACTCTCCAGCTAGATAATCGAAATCTGGCAACCCAACAACGTCGGAAACATTGGGTAACGCGCCTCCCTTTTCGAGCGTGCCGAACTGTTCAACTGCGCCAGTATCTGGGAATTCCAACCACGGTCTGGCAGCAGAGGCAAGTCCAGCTGCCGCAAGCAGCGATGAGAGTATCGTTTGCATCGTGTCTCGTTGATCGTAAATAATCTCGCCACGAACCTGTCGCGCTGTAGAAGGACCGGCCGGAAGTTTGAAAGGAAACTGGGAAGAGCAACCATATACCTTTCTAAGTACTTACTCGTTCTAGGCGGCTTGGCCAGCAGAGTGGACGTTCGTGTCTCACCTTCGTCGATGCAAACCGCCGCGTCGTCTCGAACGTACTTACTGCATGCGGTCGCTGACCCGCTTCGAAGCCGAGCAGTTCGTCTTTGTCGCAGAGAATGATATCAAAGGTCTCGCCCGGAGCAAGAGCGAGCCCGCTAGCAGTCGGTCTGTGCTCCGGCGAACAGTAAGGCTCGTCAACGTCAGACGATGTCGACCGATCGAGGTGGTCAGAAACGTTCCAAGAGAGCATGGCGCGTGTGACAGAAGCTCTTGGCGCCGATACCGTCGTCATCTTAGCCTTGATTCTCGGTCGTGAGGCCCGGACGAGCATGCTCTCTTGAGCCTGGGTGAATGTTTAGCTTCGGCAGAATGCCAATGGCCCCGAAAACCGGCGTCTGGACTGGCTAGAAGTTGGCAGTGCAGTGTCGGCGGTGGATCGAAAGTTTTTAAGCGAGCTTCACTTGAGGAAGAAAAAATTGCATTGCCAGTGGTGGTCGCACGCAAATTGGGGTGCGAGATAACGACAGCAACGGGCTATGCTGGAACAGCGCCACGTGGGCCGATGCCAAGGCTCCATATGTGTGACCGGGAAGATAGCTCTTCTGTCTGTCGTAAGCGACATGTTGCAGGCATTCTCCATCTTTGCGTTCGGCGATATCAGAGAGTGAATATGCTTGGTAAGATCCAAACGAGCGGAATAGCCGCCGGATGGGTCCTGCACGATAAGGCCCAGGCATACAGTATCACGCCTTGTCGTTTCGTTCAGAGTGAGGGAGTATCAAGTCCACTCCACATCATGGCTTGCGGCGCAGTAGCACGCGTGCGAGACAGAGAATGGCTTCATGTTCGGAATAGCGCGCGGCGTTGTCGCAGTGCCGAACTTCGGATGCAACTTCAAGTGTCGGTAAGTTGGCAGGCGGAAGAAGCGGGTCAGGCTGGACTCTTGTGTGCTCTGATCCGAGCGATGCGAGTGTGAAGTGAGACACTTGTGCAATGTTGGCAAAGACTTGATGACGAAGCAGGACGGAAAAGCGCCGTGAGTCAATGCGCTTCGACCTCACCTCCTGTACTCGATCAGTCAGCTGCAACAATTCAGACGAAAGCAGTCAAGGTTCGAAAAATTGCGCACGAGGCCATGGGAACGACGAAGGAGGCGGGTTCAGGCATGCTGACGAGAACGAACATGTCGCTCGCGGGCCGCCGGAACCGATTAGATCAGATCAGATGGCATTCACAGAGCACCACGAAACACGTCCGAAAGTTGTACCGAGACCGCAAGACAACATGAGCGCTAATAATTATGCTTGTGTGTAAGCCGCATAGCATATCTACATCCAACATTCGGCACCGGAACATCGTTGCTGCTTCTGCATGTCTTAGAAAGCTCGCGCATAAATTGCTGCAGTCCCGACTGTCTGATTGCCGCAAGCTCCTGCAATCGAACCAGGAACCGGGCCTCCGTTGCATGGATAACAGTTGTTGTCTCCTGCGTCGCCCGTTGCGCCATTCAGTCCAAGTCCACCAGTTTGCCTGGATTCATGTCAGTCTGAGGACACATGTCAATATGTGGGTGATCTTCACTTACGATGTGACGTATGTGATCTGGTCGCCATAGAAGCAGTCCACTGTTGATGATCCAGTGTTGACAAGTTCGTAATAGATGACGGCTGCAGCGATGGCTAGATCTCTGCAGGCTGCGGCCGCTGCATTTGCGTACGAGCCTCCGTAAATGGGCAGAGCGAGTCCGGTTGACGAACCGCTGTTGCCCGTCTGTACGAAGCAGCCTAGGTAACCGAATCGAGCGTAGGCCGAAGGCGTTGGTCCAGGAGGACCAGAAGCTGCGCAGAGGAATTAGTATCGTCTCACTGAACGGGCAAGCGATGATCTTACGTCCTGAGGGCTATCGTCATGTTAGCTAAGCAGTACAATGTTATGCAAGGGGCTGTAACTTACTCCGCGAGAACCAGTCGCACCGACAGCTCCTGAGGCGCCAGCAGCTATCAAAATGTCAGTGAGATCTCATCAACACCACAAGCTTGGTAGACTTACATCCAGCAGGACCAGTAGCTCCCACTGCTCCGGAAGCACCGGTGGCACCAGTAGCACCAGTGGCCTGTCGCGCTCGTTAGAAACGAAACCGAAATTCCTTGACGTGTGAACTTACTCCGACGGCTCCTGAGGCACCAGTTGGACCCGTTGCTATAAACTATGTTAGCAAGTTCCCCTTGCAGCATGTGCTTCGGCTGACTTACCTCCTGTAGCGCCCACTGCTCCAGAAGCTCCAGTAGCTCCCGGGGCACCACTAGCACCAGTTGCTCCGACAGCTCCCGAGGCACCGGTAGCACCGACAGCGCCTGAAGCACCGGTAGGGCCAGCTGGACCGGTCGCTGGAAAGCACGTTAGCCTCTATAACTCCAAGCTTCAATTTTGGTTCTTACCGCCGGTGGCGCCCACTGCACCACTAGCACCAGTTGCTCCGACAGCACCTGAAGCACCAGTAGCTCCGACGGCTCCTGAGGCACCGGTAGCACCGACAGCACCTGAAGCACCGGTAGCACCGACAGCACCTGAAGCACCGGTAGGACCAGCTGGACCGGTTGCTGGAAGCACGTTAGCCTCTACAACTCAAAGCTCCCAAGTTTGATGCTTACCGCCTGTGGCGCCCACTGCACCCGATGCGCCTGTTGGACCTGTGGCTCCGACTGCGCCTGAAGCACCAGTAGCACCGACGGCTCCGGATGCACCAGTCGCTCCAACTGCTCCTGACGCTCCAGTGGCTCCAACGGCACCTGAGACACCCGTTGGACCTGTGGCTCCGACCGCACCTGATGCGCCCGTTGGACCAGTGGCTCCAGTGGCACCGACTGCTCCCGATGCTCCAGTGGCTCCAACTGCTCCCGATGCACCGGTGGCTCCAACTGCTCCGGAGGCTCCTGTCGCTCCCACTGCTCCTGATGCGCCAGTGGCTCCGACTGCACCTGACGCTCCAGTGGCTCCAACCGCACCTGATGCACCCGTTGGACCTGTGGCTCCAGTGGCACCGACTGCTCCCGACGCTCCAGTCGCTCCAACTGCACCCGATGCACCGGTGGCTCCAACTGCTCCTGAGGCTCCAGTGGCTCCGACGGCACCTGATACACCCGTCGGACCTGTGGCACCAACCGCACCTGAAGCACCAGTAGCGCCAACCGCGCCTGAGGCACCAGTAGCGCCGACTGCACCAGAAGCACCAGTGGCGCCGACCGCACCTGAAGCACCTGTTGCACCTGTCGCTCCTACAGCACCGGAGATACCTGTAGGACCTGTTGGGCCAGTAGGACCAGTCGGACCGGTAGGACCCGTGGGACCAGTGGGCTAGAAACAGTCTTAGCAACGCGTCTTCCATCACTCGAGTTTGATACGTACGCCAACAATCGTCGACAAGATGAGTCCAGCACAAGAAGACGTCGAGAACAGCGTCAGCTGCACTTTCAAACAGCCTTGTGGAGCCGCTCCGTCCTGGAAGACAGCGTAGATGCTTCCGTTGTTCATGGAGCAAAATTGAGCTTCACCACTTGCGAAGCCGGTGTTCATCCATACAAGCTCACCTGCCTGCGCGAGAGAGAACGTCGACTGGATGGTGCCAGGAGAAGTCGATGGGATAAATAGCTGATATGGCACACCAGGCTCAGTGGAGTAGGTGTAAGCTACGCCATTGATGATAGCGCTAAGACTGCCATTGCGAATTTGGTAGATTGGAGTTGTTGTGCAGTCGTTGGACACTGTGCCGTTGCCGTTGATATATGTCTGACTGCATGTCAGCTTCTATATGCTACTTGTTGTGCACATCACTTACACCGCCAGCCTGACGCTTTTGTGCTCCTCGTGCGCCCATTGCTGCAATAACATAGTAGTCGCCCAGATCAGGATATGGTGTTGACATCGCTCCAGACTGTGCCAGACTTGGGTATGCAAGGGCTGTGGAGGGCGCGTATGGAGAACTAATGATCGACATGGGCACGTTTGCTTGGGTCCATCGGAACGTGGACACTGTGTTGATGCTCGTCGGCGCATTGGTGATCGTGACAGGCGCTTGAGGGATCGGGTAGAATGTGGTATTTGTGAGGACATCGGTGTTAATCGATACGGCTTGCTCGCGGACGGTGTAAGTCTGGATGAACCTCGAGACAATAAGACATGCTGAATTGTCCTGTGCGCTCAGAGGAAGTGGATAGCTTAGCCATAAGCCGATGAGCAAACTCCTTAGAGGAGTGTTCGAAGAAACCATGGCGTGCTAGAGGAACCAAGAAACAAAACGAAGGTGAGGTGAGTAAACGAGAGACTCTGACCAAGGCGCACACGCGACAACGGCCAACAAGAGGTGGTTGACGGTGGAACTCATATCGAAAAGGTGTATGTATATTTGCGCCTTGCGCAAAACAGACCGTGTTGCTGGGTGCGGAAGCGCGCTCGCTCAGGAATGCAGATGGACTGTTATTTGGTAGTTCGGCAGGAATTTGTGCTGTCTTCTTTCCGTATTCAGGAATCCACGCGAGATAGCATTGCGGGCAGGGGCATCTCTAAGCGTGCTCACAGTGTTTTCCATGCTGCTGTCAGATCTCTGGTCACGTTAGCACAGCTCACGGTGCATCAACAAGACCGCTCAGGTATCTCAGAAATCGCCGATAGATTTCAGCACCGAAAAGCATGGTCCAAGACCATCAAATGACCATCGACGGCTGCTGCTGGCAATACTAGCCGTGTCGGCGCACAGCGGACCAGAATTCCGGTTGTTGCAGCGGCCAACAAACGCATTCCAGAGTGCACAGTCATTCCTCGGCGTGGTCTGCGCGAGTCTACGACCCCGACCCAGGCCTGACGATGCCGCATATAGGGTGCAGGTCTCACACGATCTGTGAATTGTTGCGGTTCGCGCAACTGAACGCTTTGCCACGCGTGGTGCTTGCCATATTCTCATGCTGCCAGCAGACTCGCTCTAGCCGAACAGCCCTCAGTGGCTATCAAAAAACTCGGACCTGCGATAGTCTAGGCTGGACCTCTGATGAATATAAGTCTGGGCCGTGCCCGTGGAGAGACTGCTGGTCATTGAGGACGGAAACTTCACCTGTCCACCATGAATTCACGCTTGAGCTCGAGCGCGGTCAGAAGAATGGCATCAGCATGCGGCGCCATTCGCAGTTCTGCACAGTGCTGGGTGCATGGGGCGTTGATCGCGGCAGGTAGGACGTGGCGATGCGACTTGCACGACGGGATGGTGAAGGTGAAGGTGAACGCGTCGCGCTTGATCTCGCGACTAGAGCCCTGCCAAGCCTAAAAAGGGCTGGCATGACTAGCATTGCCGGTATCCGAACCGCTAGCAAAAAAGTATGCCAGCGGAAGCTTCGAACGTCGATTTGTGCAACTGCATGATGCGATAGCACACGACCATACCAAGTTGTAGCAGTCATGGCCGCCGAGGTGAAACCCGTTGCACCCATACGATCGGCTCCGGGTCCAGCGCCAGAGACGGTCGACACAACATATTGGAAGACATTCAAGAACCAGCTTCTGCTCCCATCGCCTCACAACGCCGGTATCACGTCCATCACCGTTCCCGACTACAACCCTTCAGGCTCGCAAGCAGACACTTTTGCAATCACGAGTGGCAGCAGAGTACAGACGTACAGCAATAAGACGAGAAAATTGGTCAAGACAATCAGCAGGTTCGGCGTGGACGACACAGCGCGATCAGGTGTTCTGAGGCGCGACGGCCGCATTGTGCTTGCGGGAGGCGACAGTGGCATCATACAGGCCTTCGATACAGGATCACGCGCTATCTTGAGGCAATGGCGGGGCGAGCATGCACACAAGCAACCTGTGCATATCGTGCGGTGGAGCCCAAGCGTGCTCACAGACTTGATGAGTTGCAGCGACGACCGAACGGTGCGCGTATGGGACTTGACTGAAGACGCTCCAAAGTGGACTGGAATTGGACACGATGACTATGTGCGCACTGGCGGCTACTTGCCAGGCCATGGCGGAAATATGCTCGTCAGTGGCAGCTACGACCAGACTGTGCGTATTTGGGATACGAGACAGAAGGGCGGGCGATCGGCCTTGACCTTCAAGTTTGGCAACAAGGTCGAGGATATACTCTCCCTCAACAGCGCAAGTCTAGCAGTCGCGGCGGGCAATGAAGTTTCCATCGTCAATCTGGTAGCGGGACAGGCTGAGCATGTGATTCGTTCCCACCAAAAGGATGTCATGGCACTTTCTTCGGCGCAGAACGGGACGCGCATATTGACCGGAGCATTGGATGGCCATGTCAAAGTGCACAACACCGCCAGCTGGGAGGTCGTCGCCGCTTTCAAATACCCATCGCCCATTCTGAGTCTGGCGGTTGTGCCGGGAGCAGCTAATATTGATGGCGAACGAGACGATAGGCATCTGGCAGTCGGACTTCAAAGCGGCCTGCTGTCACTCCGAACACGATTGGCAGGCGCGGAAAAGGCGAAGGTGCGAGAGAGAGAAAAGAAGATGGCGGCTTTGGTGGCAGGCGAGGCGGACGAATACGAGCGGAGACAGAAAAAGAAGGATATGCGACAGGGCATTCGGACACGCGATCGAGGCAAAGATTTCAAAGGCGAGGGCGCCGACATTGTCATCACTGGCAACGACCGCCCGCGCCAAAAGAAGCTGAAGCCCTGGCAAAAGAACTTGCGTGCAGGTGAATATGCGAAAGCACTGGATGAGATCCTGCCAACGTCCGGCTCTAAACAACACAGTAGAGACGAGCTCATGACCTTGATCACAGTCTTGAGACATCGGAGTGCACTGCGTACGGCATTGGCCGAACGTTCGGCATACCGGCTCCTCCCCATCATGACCATGGTGCACAGATATGTCGGTCATCCACAATACATCAATCTGATGTACGATGTTCTGCTGGTCATCTTGGATCTGTATAGTCACAAGCTTGGCGATTGGCAGATGGACGATGGCAGCGAGAAGGATGTCATTGCTTTGATACACAAAATCAAGGCTAAGGTCAGGCAAGCGGCCGATTGGGCCACAGCTGCTCACCGCACGTTGGGTATGGTTGATGTGCTCGAGTCGGGTTGAAACAAGCCTCTGCCTCCCGTTCAGGACGAACTACACGAGCTGCAGGTGACGACACAGGAGCCTCCTTTAACAGCTTCATGCTAGTCCCCAACCGCGCCAGAAAGGGGAAACACTGCAGCACTGCTTAGGCAGATACAATTGCACATATTGCCGTGGAATTGCCAGTCTCCCGCACGTCGGTGCACTTCATGCAGAAAGATGCTGGCATGCTCTCGCTAGCACGTGCGAAGCACGCACGAGGGATATTTTCCAGCAAGCCACTCGTCTCCAAGGCTCCAGGAAGTTTTATCTCGACTTCATTGCAAGCATAATGGCGAAGGAGAGAGAGCATTTCAAGCGACGGCGAGCTATCAACCATCTTTGAGGATCCGGAATAGCTGAGGAAGGTAGAAGAGACAGCGCAACAAGAAAGAGCGCTCTGCTTCAATAATGATTTCATGGCTCTACCCACATACTCCGAGCTGCTATTGCCGCTGATTCACTGCCGCCCCCGCAAGTTCCTCATCGTTGTGGAGCGATGCCCCTGCATGTCGCTCATAGGCCAGCGGCTGTGTCGGAGTTTATGCGGAGCAAATCGGAGACAGTTGCTCTCGCCATCTCGTGATTGCGGTCGAAACACTATACATGCAGCTGTTTCCGCTGAGACAGAGCCTCTATGTGCATTTCTTCCGACGAAGATCATCGCAACCAGTGATCCGAAATGACATTTACATCATCGTGCTCGCTGGTCGAAGCCAGCATGAAGCAGCTCAGCAGAGCACTTATCAACAACGCCAGACACACCACTCGTTCATTCGCGACAAGCAGGTCACGCTACACCAATGCCTATCCCGCATTATCGACAAAAGCCCGCGCAAGCATTTCCGCCATTCTCGCACAGAACGTGGCGGCTGGGAACCATCGAGTCACCGCTGTGCAATGCACAATACTGGACAGTCCCGTCCTGGATACGAGCCTAGGTTCCGCAAGACATTCTCAAACAGATCTCGAGGATACTAGGCTAGGCAATACCAAGATCAAACTTGCAACATCAGGCATTCCTGAGAGGCTGGTGAAAGTCCAGGCGATGGTGGAAATGGTTGTCAAAGCAAAGAGATCGGCATCTCTGAGGAGATCACTTCGATGGATATTTGAATCCTGTGGCCGGATTTACAAACGATGGACAACGCTAGGCGTCACTTTCTGGCCCACATTATAGCATGTAGCGCGGATTGAGAATGGGAAGTGCGATCCTCATCACTACCGCTGGAGATTAAAGCACATCAGTACTTGGCGCCAACGAGACGATCGATAGTTTGCGACGCTTGCTTGGTCAGGAATATACCTTTATCGCGACCAACAAACGGCAAACGCCTTATTTCACGTCCATTGGAAGTCTCTGTCCTGATTTTGTTGTCTTTGCAAGATGGCCGGCTGTGTGCTAGTGAACGCCCCAAATCGATTTTGAGCTGCATGCATAGAAACATGCGCCATACTTGTATCAAGTTGAATGCCGCCGCTCGTAGAGTGCCAGGAACTCGCTGCCTCGTAACATGTTCTTCTGAGCATCCCGAGACGCCGAATGTCACCGACCCACATCGACATCCTTATCGTCGCCATCTGGCCGAGATAGGCTGAGCTGACGGCGCATCGAGTATTTGCTGCTCAGCCACAACAAGCTGCTATCGAGAGGAGATAGCCTTCGAGCTTCTGCGGTAATTGAGCGCTTGAGTGATCTGTTATTAATGCTATCTCTGCCAAATATGCGTAGCTTGCATCCGACGCCCGTGGCCTTCAAGCTCGCCATCCGGCGGAGATACTGACTAGAATAGAATAGGTCCTCTGATGTCAATGGCATCCCATGCTTGCGATATAAGATCAATGCCCATTGCAATGCTCACGATGGATACAGTTGGCTTCAGCATTCTTCATAATGCTCTTCACGCTGGCGGTGATCGGTCTCTCGCTGATATCACAACCGATCCACTCTTTTGAACTGAAGGCCACGGGTCAGACTGTTCAACTCGATGGCATCGATTACTACCTACCCGCCGAGCCAGTGACTTCGATACACGCGCCCAGCTCTATTCGCACTGGAGCAGGGAAACCTGGAGGTCTTACATCTTTGACCGTGGTATCGTGAACAACACAGCCTTTACCAGCCAAAGTTTGCATGCGACTGTAGCGAGTTACAGGGTCTCGGACGACGTCTTCACAGATAGCTTCCTCAGCAATATCTACCTACAATACGTTGCTCCCCGACCGCAAGGATACAGCGTTCCCGAATACAGGAATTCCACGAACGCAACTACCCATGTTTCCAGCAGCTACGTGAAGAACGCCACAATCATACCTCCTGGGCCTTATTTTCTGTCCTCCGCAGGTCGAGTCTACCAAGCCTGGAGACTCTACAGCGACTTCGCTGGCGCCTTCACCGAGTCAGTCATTGCCAACCCGGACGGCTCTTTCGGTGTCCTGTCAGCTGGCTTGCCCGGACAGTCCTTGGCTATAGCGGTTCCTTCCAGACTATACTACACCAAATCTGCCGAGAAACCCCTCGCAGGCGTGCGTCTTGGAATCAAGGACATTTATGATATTGCAGGGCTGCGAACTGGAAATGGCAATCGTGCCTGGTACCATCTCTATGGCCCGGCTATTGAGCATGCTACGCCCGTGAAACGACTTATCGACGCCGGTGCTGTCATTGTGGGCAAAATGATTACTTCTCAATTTGCGAATGGAGAAGAGGCAACAGCTGTAAGTATAGATGGGTTACCGACGCAATTTGTGGGATAGAGTTGGTTTCTGACATGTATTCTCCTTCAGGACTGGGTCGACTATCATAGTCCTTTCAACCCTCGAGGTGATGGGTATCAAGATCCTTCGTCTTCCTCTTCCGGCCCTGGAGCTGGTGCTGCATCTTATCCTTGGCTGGATCTCACTCTAGGTAGCGACACAGGCGGATCTGTTCGTGGCCCATCTCAGAGACAGGGTCTGTACGGCAATCGACCATCACACGATCTTGTCTCGCTGGAGAACACAATGCCTCTAGCGCCCGAACTAGATACCGCTGGTCTTCTAACAACAGATCCCATCCTATGGACCGAAGCAGCTCAAGCTCTGTATTTGTCAAACATCACCATCTCGCACTCTTATCCAAAACAGATCAAAGCATGCGGATTTCCGCAGAACGTAACTTCCAGCGGCGATGATCTACTTTTGGACTTTCTGAACAAAGTCAGCGGCTTCCTCGGCGCTGATGTTGCAGAATACGACATTGAAGCTGCATGGAATGTCACAAGCGACCTCGATACTACTCTATCAGACCTGACTTATCTCACCTACGGCACCCTCATCGCCAAACGCCAAACCTCTCTCATCCGCGATCCATTCTTCGCAGACTACGCTGCCGCTCACGACGGCCGTCGTCCGTTCATCGACCCCGCACCTTTGGTCCGATGGACCTGGGGCGACTCCTTGCCCGAGACCGCCGTTGAGGAAGCCAATGCCAATCGCACTCTCTTTGCAGATTGGTTCTCCGACCACGTCCTAGTGCTAGACGACCAGACCTGCAGTGACTCTCTTCTACTTTACGTCGGTTCCCAAGCTACAGTCAATTACAGGAATGAATATCAAGATCCTCCGACGGTGCCTTTGGGCGGAAACATCATCAGTCGTGCGTCGCCGTTCTGGGGAGGACCCGATTTCGTGGTACCTATAGGCTCAGCAAAGTATTACAGTAATATTACGCAACATGAGGAAGTTTTGCCTGTGACAGTTGACATTATGGCTGCGAAAGGATGTGACGGGATGCTATACGGACTTGTACAGGACCTCGTGAAGGAGGGAATTTTGAAGCCGAGCGTTGCTGGATACAGTAGTACCGAGGGCGGCGAAGTTCTGTTGAGGAGGAGTGGGAGCTGGTAGACGTTGTGCATGGTTGTTGAACTATAATCGCTATTCTTTTTGACAGACTATGCATCGGTCTCTGATGCCGGCGTTCCCATGAAAGGGAAAATTAATTGCTGCCCGCTCGAGAAGACAGCACGCAAGTACAATGCGATCATGGGCTCAATGCCCAACTCTGAAGCTTTGTCGATCCATTGCTCAAGCTCAAGCTCCTCGAACTCTTTAGCGTACACCTTTTCCATGTATTCTTTCAGCTCGGCCGGCCGTACCTCCACACCCCCGCTGTGATGGCGGAAGCGGAGATGTGGTGGCTGCTCTGCGTCGGCGGCGGCTTCAGCAATGCTCGCGGCAACTTGCTCCACGTGTGCAAAGTCAAAGAACCCGGCGACAGGCAATTTAGACACTTGTGGAACTGCGCTCATGAGCGCCGAGAATCTGAGAATGGAATTAAGGGCATCGTCTGAAGGAGCTTGATCGCCAACCACTGAGCAAGGACGATGAACCGTGATGGGGAAACCGACTCCGACTTTACTGGCTTCGTCGGCCAGGTTTTCGAGGAAGACTTCGCCTGCCCATTTCGATGCCGTCAATCCTTCAGATCCATCGTCCTTCGGGTGATGCGCCTTGACGCTGACGGGTGGGAGAGCAGCGTGCGCGTCTTTTGCGAGTAACGTCACTCGACTGGAAGAAACGAAGTGAATTGGTAGTCGGCGTCGAGATGCCCAGATCACTAGAGTTTTGGTGCTCGCGACATTCGTTTGTCGGAGAGAGGCGTAGTTGTGTAGGCAATGACCGTGGCTTCCTGCTATTATGATTCGACCAACGCTTTCCAGGAGACTCGTGGTCGTTTCCTCGCTTAGTCCGAAGTTCTTTTGATGGAGGTTACTGCCCTCGTAGATGACGACGCGTGAGACATCAGTCCCTGCGGGCAATTTGTGCAGAGACGGCACAGCAAGGCAGTGAACTCGGCGAATCGATGGGTTGCGCAGCAACGACTGCAGTATATGGCCACCCAAGAAGCTGTCCGCGCCGGTGAGGAGGATCTCTTTGCACGATGCAACATCCGCGACAGTGATTCCATCGGCATTCGATGCGCGTAAAGCCAACTTCAGCTCGTCAGGTAGTCTCGTCTCCTGGTCCCAATCGATCGCTCCTCGAGCAGGTAGGTCTGAGATTCGATCGGAAATCAACTCTGCCATGCTTCCAATCGTGCTATGCATGAACATATCGCGAATGGACAGGTCGACGAACATATCTGTGCGAATCGCTGCCTGCAATTTCACTAGGTGCAGAGATGAACCTCCCATGGCCCAGAAGTCCACATCGGGCTGTCGTGGAATGTCGGCGCGATCAAGGATACGCTTCCATAGTAGATGCAGCTCGACTTCCTTCAGAGTTGTGAACTTGGATGCACCTCTTTCGTGATCGAAAGTGACAGATCTTGGCGGCAGGTGAGTCTGAGCCAGCTTTCGACGATCGATTTTAGCATTGGCAGTCATGGGTATTCTCCCGAGTACGACAACCCGGCTTGGCTTCATGTGTGGTGGCAGGGGCAAACGTTGCATGAAAGTCTCCATTGATGCCTCAAGCTCACCATCGTTGTCCTTCGAACTCTCATGGCCATCATCATTAGCAGGGAGCTGGTCGTTCTGTTCGTTGGGAACCACGTGGGCGACGAGGAATGTATCATCGTTCTCCTGATGGAACGTTACCGCAACGTCGGATACCATGTGAGCACCATGAGACAGAATCACGTTCTCAACATCTGTAAGGTCAGTTCTCTGCCCACGAATCTTGACAACAGTGTCGTCAACCATCCTGCCCAGGTAGCCAAGGGTACCGTCTGCTCTCCAGACGCCTCGGTCTCCAGTCCTGTACATCCTTCCTTCGGAATGTGTGGATCCGTTGCCATCTTGAATCTCGAAGTTTTCAATAAACGATTTGGCAGTGGCATCAGCATCAACATAGCCGAGCGCCACTCCATGTCCAGTGACACAAATCTCGCCAGGAACACCAGGTGGACAAAGGTGGCCGTAAGGATCCAGAATGAAAGCTCCAACATTGGCAAGAGGTCGTCCGACTGAGGTCGCGCCTAGCGTCAATGGATCCTGGATATCTTCTCTTTCGTCATGCTCCATTGTAACGCAAATTGAAATTTCAGTAGGTCCATACGCGTCCGCGAATACTGGACTGCAAGGATGGTTTTGCATTTCCCTGCGAAGAGCCTCGGGCACCTTTTTCTCCACCACAATGCGCCAAACGCCAACGTGTCAAGTCAGAAAGCTTGTCTTTGCTGTAATGAAGCCACATGAGATACTCGGTAGGACAGGCGAAAGTAAGGCTCACGTTCTCGCGAACCATCAAGTCTGTCAAAGCGACAGGATCTCCACGACACGCTTGCGGGGCGATGATCAGAGTGCCTCCATGTGCTAGAGCAAGTAGAGCCTCAGCAATAGCCATATCGAAACCCAAATTGGCCTTTTGTAGGATCATCTCGCCTTCTTGCACGCCATGGATCTCGGCTTGGTTGCCAAGGAAATTGAGGAAGCCGCGGGATGAGAGTAGGATAGCTTTCGGAACACCTGTTGTACCACTGGTGCAGAGTATCAATGACGCTTTGGTAGTGTTCTCCAGATTAGCTACTCCAACGGCATCGCTGGTGTCCGGATCTGTGTCTTCGAAGCATAGAACCTCAGCCGCCGATCCAGATTCGGAGACGACCTTGGCGCTCAGAGACTTGGTAGCAGTATGGCACAGAACAATACTCGCTTCGCTTGCATTGATCATGGCAACAAGCCGTGCAGGAGGTAGTGTTGCATCGAGCGAAATGAAGGTCGCTCCTATTCTAAAGATGGCGAGCATGCCAACGATCCATTCTCGCTGAGGCTCACACAAGACTGCAATTCGTTGCCCTCTGTGAGGCAGCAGGCGCTTGGACAAGCTTGCGATGGCCATCGACAGCTCTGCATAGCTCAAGGAGCCGCTGACATCCTTGATTGCTGTTGTGGTCGCATGGTCGCTGGCAATTTGCTCAAATCTTGCGGTGATTGTCGACGGCCAACCATCGAAAGCTGTAGCCCTGGGGCTTCCAAAGTCGAGAGCTTTTTGGATGCCTGCACTAGGATAGATCTGGAGTCGTTCGATCGGGCTGCTGACAGCGGATCCTTGGGCGGCGCTCTCCAGGAGTGTGATGTACATATGCGCGAGCAGCTCCGTGGCCTCTGGCGAGTACAAATCTGTTCGGGTATGAACTTGCACATAGGATGGACCAGTGGTCGGCATCGGTACCACACAGAATGTGATGTCGTAAGGTAGAACGGAGTCAACGGCGTCGCGGATGCTCAATTTGCAGTTGCCCAAGGGTATCTCAGCGGACTGTCCTGGACGAACATCAGAGCCAACCTGGAAAAGTGGTGTACATGTGGGATCACGACTGACACCTGCGCCTTCCAATATCTCATCGAACGGCACGCTTGAGTGCTTACGTGCCTCGCGGTATGTGCTGTTGACTTGTTGGATCAGTTCCGCGAATGATTCCGAGTCTGTTTTGCGCAGTCGGAATGGCAATAAATTGAGGAAGAAGCCAACGGTCTCAGCTGTCTCCGCATCGCGACCAGAGTCCGTAACTCCAATGCAGATATCTGGAGTATGTGTGAGGCGTGCTAGGAGGCATTGAACAGCAGCCAAGTAGAAGTTGACTGCAGTAACGCCCAGAGACCGGCTGATGCCGTTGATACGTTCTACGATCGGTCCAGCCAACTCTGTAGTGCTTGTGTAGTTTTTGAAACCGTCAAGACGAGGGCGACTCTTGGTCGAGGCAAATGGTAGAAGTGGCAATGATTCCGGGACCGGCGACAGCAGTTGCTTCCAGAATGCGGTCGACCCATCAACAGCACGTCGGGCTTGACTTGCAGCGATTTCGGCTAAAGACCTGCCGGAAGACTGTAACGATATTCCCTGATATGCCATATGCAAGTCCCTGAAGAATGTGCGCCAGGCTGTGCCATCCATTGCGATGTGATGGTATCCGATCAGCAAAGTATGCTTGTCGCTCGCATGAGATACCAAGACGAGCTCGAGAGCTTCGCCGCGTTGTAGTCGCCATTTTCGCGTGCTCAACTCTCTTTCCACTTGGCATATCAACTCGTCATTGGTCTTGCCGTTCTTCGACGACGAAATATGCTTGAAGCAGTCCAGAGGTGTTTCCAAACGGCCTTGTAGAGGGGTATTTGTTGCGTCCTGGAAGAAACAGGTATGAAGTCCTGAGTGATGGGCAACGACGGTGGCAACTGCACGACGAAGGCGAGTCACATTAACAAACCCGGTCAGATCGTAAATTAGTACGTTGTTGTTTTGGATCTGATTGGATGAAACATGATCGGCAATCCACAATCTACAGCATTGAGGAGTATTTGGTCAGCAAGGGAGACTTTCATTGCAATTCTCGTAGGCTATCGGACGACGACAGGACAAGACTCACCTTGCCTGAGCGTGCGTCATGGGCGCAGTATCTCGCAGTGTTTGCGGAGGGTTTGTGTCTTCCTTTTCTTCCGCTCCCATCGTGCTCACGCTGGTGGCCATAGCAGAATCGCCAGCGTCACTTGAGCTCGATGAGCCTGACTGTTTCTCGTCTGATCCTGATATGCTCGCCGCATCATCCTTCTGCAAGTCCGTTTCGGGTGAAGCTGAATCATCTTTGCCAGCGGCAGATGGCGCTTCCTTGGCTGTCTTGCTCTTCTCTGCCAAATATTGACTGGCGGCAAAGGCACAAATGGCCTCACCACTGTCTCCACCCAGAATCTTGAGGACAGGAACATCGACATGCACTTCCTTCAAGAACCAGGTGCGCAGCTCGACTGCCAGAAGTGAATCTATGCCCACATCAAGCAAAGAAGCGTCAACCTTGAAGTTGCCGCTGGCCATCTGCAGCATAGTCTCCACTCTGGCTGCCAAGGCTCGGGTGAGAACAGAGGCCGCCGCGTCTTCAGTTGTAGTAGCATCGAGTTGAGCAGCAACGGATAGATTGTCACCAGCTGCTCCACTCGACACGACGCTGGAGCCTCGTTCTTCTCTCACGTAATGAGCCGCAAGGCGGTTATTGAACCACGGAGGGTGTGCTTCGAACGGAGTGTTAGGAGTGTAGTTATAATAGCCCATTCCCGAGACAATTTCGGCAGTAGTGGAGTCCACGACTTCGCCTTCGCGCACCGGACTTGCCGCTACCGCTTCAGCGAAGAGCTGATGCACATCGGCCTCAGACAAAGGCAGCTTCATGGTGCGCGCAAGTTTGTCGAACAGTGATTGGCCGCGTTCAGCAACGTACCCCACGTCTGCCACACATCCGACCTCCATAACGGATGCTGGAAGTCCCTTCTGACGGCGTTGTTTCGCCAGCATGACTTGATAGAGAGATGCAGCATCGTAGTTGGACTGACCTGCATTGCCAATGACGCAAGACAGAGTCGAGAACAGAATAAAGAAGTCCAGCGTACGGTCATCGAACTCCTCATGCAAATTGAAAGACCCATCGACCTTTGGCGCTAGTACCGCGGTCATATCTGCCAATTCCATGTCGAGGAAGAGGCGATCTCGAAGCACAAGAGCAGCGTTCGCCACTCCTGCAATCGGTGGCATTTCGGCGCGCATCGTAGCGACTGCGCTTCGAACCGACTCCCTGTCAGAAACATCCATTCTGTAGACACGCACATCAGCTCCGAGTTGAGCCATCTCTTCGAGCCATTGAGGGTCGACTTTGGCACTACGACTTGCCAAGGCAATGTGTCGTGCACCATTTTCGATCATCCATCTGCAGATCGAACGACCCAAAGTCGATACCAAGCTGACCATAAGGTACGATTTGTCAGGCGAGAAGAGTCCACGGCCGTCGATAGGTTTCACAGTGACTTGCAAAGGATGTTCGGTATCGATCGACCAGTCCACCACAGCAGGATAATTGAGGGTGGAAGCTGGTGCATTGCTCAAGAGGTGTGCTGGTACGTTGGCTTCTGCTTCCTCCGTTTTGAGAACATCCACGGCAAGGACTTGCTCGAATGAGCTCTCCAATTCGGAGAGCAGCAGAGCTTTGCCTTCGAGGACTAGCTTGTCCAAATCCAGTGCAGCGCCAGGAAAGATGGAAGTTAGCTTAGAGCCCACAGCTTCACCTTTCGTAAGGTCCAGGACGAAGCCAACATTGGGTGGAAGTGCTCGTTGTATGATGTAGTTAGACGACCGGGGATGCAGACGAACGGCGTTCGCAATGTCGGTCTTAGCGCTCGATGTTGACTCGGTGAAGACAAGATCATGCTTCTGCGCAGCTAGATGCGTAATGACATCGGCCAAAGCTGCAGAAGCACCGTGTACGATGACTTTGGATTGTTTCTTGGCCGCGCGAGTTGAAACAGCCACAAGTACGTGCTGAGCCAAGATGAGTTGAACACAAGTTCGCAGCTGCTTGGCAGTATATGGTCGCTCTGATTTGAGATAAAGGACGGAGGCAGCAGGTACCGCAAGCTGGGTGCTGTGCGAACTGGCGAGAGCAAGAACAGGTTTGCCTTGTTGATCATAGCCCGTGATCAGGACGGCGGAGGTCGACCCGGGCACTGTCACCGAGAGGCTGGTTTGGATCGTGACAGTATGTGCAGGTGCCAAGGCTTGACGCTTTGCAGGAAGTAGCCAGGGTGCATCTTCTTCGATCCTAAGATGGCCGTTGTGGGCCACGGCCGTGTACTGCGGACTGTCCACACCGACTGAGGTTACCGCTTTGGTGATGTGCCGCGCGGCAGAGTTGTGCCGGTCGTTACGCTCCACGTCGGGCAATAGACGCGGGATCAGGACTTCATCTTCCGACGACACCGTCAACTCGGGCTCATTCGACCAAAGAATTGGCGAAGCGGCGAAGGAATCCGAAGCACTCAATTTGAGACGTATGAAAGCCTCAACAATGAGGCGGGCATCGGATGCCCTGGTGCCTTTCGTGATAGTGTTCAAGAATTGCAAGTTGAGATGCTCCAGCTCGACGACCATCGTGCGGCACAAGCCTATCATCATGGCTGACGAAGGATCATGTTCGTCTAGATGTCCAGTGGTAACCCACAACACATCCGTCGCATGGGCAAAGAGAGATTGAAGCTTCTTCAAACGTGACTCGGTAACTGGATCGGCAAAAAATGGTCGTTCCAGCTCGCACAGCGCAATGACTGCCGTAGGAGCCGATGTGTGCACATCCGGATCGATCTTGTCAACGCTTTGAACGACCTGAACGCGTCCAGCAAAACGTGACACCTGCTGAGAAATGCTTCGGATAGTCTTCGACATTGCCAGTGACTCTCCGCCGATGATCAGCACTTGATCACTGACAGGTAGCTCATCCAGATACTCGAGTGGTTCTCGAAGCATCTCGATGCGTGTGTCCGTGGCTTGCGACACGACAACGGAGACGGCATGTGTAGCAGAATCGGGTATATCGCTCTGGTGCTTGTCGACTCCAGTGAATCCGGTCTCACGCAGAAGATCGTCCCAGCCCGAGAGTGTCAACCCGGGTTGACTAGCTTTACCTTCACGATTTCCAAGCCACCAACCCTCAAGTGGGCCCATGAGGAGCAAACCTTCGAGATATTCGCCTGTCACCTCAAGCATGAACAGGTATCCTCCTGGCTTCAACAGGCGACGAACACTCTCCACGGACTTCTTGAGATCTGCTGTGGCGTGCAAGACGTTTGCTGCTATGATCACGTCTTGAGACTCCGGCTCAAAGCCTTGCTCCTGAGGATCGCGTTCGAGATCAAGAACTTTGTAGACCACTCGATCCGCAGCAGAAGCTTCCGTCTTTGCCAATCGCTCTCGCGCCTTTTCGAAGAAGCCAGCGGAGATGTCCGTGAAAGTGTATTGACCAAGAGCATCTCCAAGCTGATCCAGAATTCCTACAGTAGTACCAGCACTACCTGCACCGACTTCCAAGAAGTTTGCACGAGGGTATCGATGGGCAAAGCTACGCACCAGGTCCGCTATGGTCTTATTAAGTCGAACCTGGTATCGGCCATGTGAGTAAAGTGGAGCCCAGACGCCCTCACGAAGATAGATTTCGAGTGCACGCTCCTCGCCAGCCATGACTTGTGCGAGATGCTCGCCTGCGACATGGATGGCCCTCATGTCTGGTTGGTTCTGGAGAGCTGGTGTTTGCTTGTACTCTACCATGAGTGCTGCGGTATCATCCAGCCATGACTTCCGCGCCACTGGGTGCTTCCCGTCCGCCGTGAGCTTTAGCACCTGCTTTGCAGCTTTGCAGAAAGCCTGTCGATCCCATGTCCATGCTGCCATTTGCGCTTCGGTAACGGTAGAGAAGAACGCACGTAGATAGTAGAAGGAACTTCTATTCACCGCCTCGATCAACCTGAGCTCAGCGTCATCAGGAGTGAGTTCAGCAAGATCATTGCCATTCGCATAGAAGAGGTCCGGTTTGTATTCGAGACGAGAGAATATCGGGCGATCTTCTTTGGCGCTTGGCTCGGTCCAGTTGTCCATTCTGGAAGCCTTCGACTTGCATCATGCATTTCCCCGATGGCCCGAACACATGAATATCGCCCTCCACAGACCGAACGGTGTTCGTCGTCAAGAAACAGTCTGATTCGAAGACTACCTCTTTGCCGTCTTCCGTGATAGCACTCGTATGCGGATCAAACACCAGACGAGCCAATGCAGAAGGCAACAGTGATCCGCGGATTGGGATTCGGGTAGGGTTGACAAACGCCGCCAATATTGCCTGCAAGGCGACATCTAACAAACCCGGGTGAACAAGATAACGGTTCCCCACTTCTTCTACAGGCCAGGACGCAACGGCACTCGAGAAGCCCATTGAGCGACGAATGTGCTTCATGCCTCGGAAGAGTCCTGTATAGTCCAGTCCTGTGGTGTTAAGAATGGCCTGGTAGTACGCTTCACCCTCTATTGACGTTGTGCCGGAGCGTGGAGGACATCGTGTTGGCAGTACTGATGCTTCTTCATTGTCTGAATTCTCGTCGGATGGGAATAATTCGATAATCACGCGGCCACCGCAGTTCTTTTCGAGAGCGCCGCCGTTTACGCTAGAGTGGCAAGCGAACTCCGCTTCGATGAATTGGGCGTCGGAGACGGGCTGCCTACGAACAGAGAAGACGGTCTCAACCCCAGTATGGTTGTCTTCTAGCACCAAAGCGCGTGGAATGACCAGGTCTCGGATCTCGATAAGCTTGATTCGATCCAGTCCAGCAATTTCTGCGGCAGCTTCGATCGCTAGCGCGATGTAACTTGTGGTGGGAAACAAGATCGCTCTTTGAAAGACGTGGCCTCGAGTCCAAGGGAGTTCGCTGACCTTCAGAATATTGCGCCAGCGCATCTCATTATCTGAATCGTCAGGAGCGCGTCTGCCGAGCAGCTCATGCGGCGCCCGTTCTGCGAGACGATACCTAGCAGAGATTCTGCTCTCTTCCCAGAAGACTTGATCATGAGACCACTTGTAGCCTGGAAGTCCCTTGGGTACCGCGGCCACGGGTGCTGACTCCGGTCCAAGATATGCTCTTCTCCATCCGTTGAAGTCTACCCAGGTACCGAGAGTTGTCCAAAGCGATCCGAGCGAAGCAGAGAAAGCTTGCACATCGGGCTGACCTCGTTGCAGCGTTGCAGTGTACGGCAGAGCCGCATTAGCGCCCAATATTGCCGTGATCGTCTGGGTAGCGGGGCCCTTTAGTGCTGGATGAGCGCCCACTTCGATGGCAAGATCGAAGGGACCGGCACGCCAGAGCGAGCATTCGATGGCTTCAGAAAACAATACTGGCTGGCACATGTTGTCAACCCAGTACTGATCAGCTAGCACTTCAAGATCCTCTGCGTCGTCCAGGATCTCAGCATGACCGTGGACCGATGAGATCCAAATGCATTCCTCGTTCTGAGGTAGCACTTTTATATTGCACGCCTTCAGTGAGTCCAGATAAGGTTTGGCACAAGGCAGCATGTGGCTAGAGTGGTAGGCCGTATCGACCTTCAGCAGTCTTGCAAACGTTCCCTCCTCGTCCAGCGTGGTCTTGGCTGATTGCACGACATCCTCATCACCGGACAAAGTTGTAGACGTAGGAGAATTACTGGCTGCCACGCTCAGCCGCCCTTCGAAGGTCTTACAAAAAGCCTCTGCATCATCGATGCCCAGACCGACAGCCAACATAGCTCCTCGCTGCCCGTTCTTCCCTTGAGCCAAGTGAGCATGCAGACCGCGATAGTACGCGACTCGCATGGCATCTTCGGCAGAAAGTAGACCAGCAGCATATGTCGCCGCAATCTCACCAGAAGAATGTCCGACAACGCCACGGAAGGTAACTCCCGAAGCTTTTAGTGTATCGACCAAAGCAATTTGAATGGCTGTACACAGCGGCTGCGAAAGTGCTGCTTCGTGTAGTCGCGATTTCGATTGCTCTTGAAGAAGCTCCTCCTTCAGCGACCACGTAGGCCCATCAGGGAGTGACCGAATAGCAGCTTCGCAAGATTCAATACTTTGCCGGAACAAGTGGCAGCGGTTTACCATGTCTCGGCCCATGGTGGCCCACTGTGCGCCTTGCCCGGTAAACACTCCAAGTATTCCAGGTGTGTGCCACTTAAGTTTCACAGGGGCTCGCACGCCGAGCTCAGACGGTGCTGTGGAGCCGGAAGCCCGCAAGGCCTCAACAAGGGCAGCTCGAGACCCTCCTGGGAAGTAGATACGTTGTGGGAACGTGCTCCGCCGCGTCTGCGTAAAAAAGGAAAGATCTTCCACGCTGAGATCGCTGCTGTCATCTTCGAGCATATCGCCCAAAGACTCGATGCTGGCTGCAAGGGCGTTTCCGGTGTATGCCGACAAAAGTAGAGGCCCAGCAAAGGAGTCATCAACGACAGAGGTCTGTTCAGCTGCCTTTGCAGGCTCAGGAGGGGGAGCATATTGTTCTATAATGGCGTGACAATTAGTCCCTCCAAACCCAAAACTGTTGACGCTTGCACGCCGTGGCGAAGTCCCAGAGGGCCACGGGAGCGGTTCTGTAGGAACCTGGAGACGGTGGTAGAACGGCTTGATGTCCGGATTCAGATGCCGAAAGAGTAGATTCGGTGGTATTACTCCATTTTGAATCGCCAGCGACGCTTTCAGTAAGCCAGCAAGGCCGGCACAGCCCTCCAAATGCCCGATCACTGTTTTAATTGATCCACAGAAGAGTTTCGTTTCATTTTCTTCCTCTGCGCTGTCATTCGAATTCTGGCCAAAGAATGCGCTGTAGATGCCGCGAGCTTCTTGAGGATCACCAGCCATGGTTCCGGTGCCGTGCGCTTCGAAGTATTGCGGTCGATCGCTCTTGAGGTTTAGATCGAGCCCGGCACGAGCGTATGTGTCACGGATCAGCGTGGCCTGCGCGTCACCGCTGGGCATTGTCATTCCTGTGGTTCTGCCGTCCGAGTTCATGCCAGTCTCTCGGATGATGCATTCGATGTGGTCGCCATCCGCTAAAGCCTGGGAAAGCGTTTTGAGCATCAGTGCTGAAACGCCTTCGCCCCGGGCATAACCATCAGCTGAATCGTCCCACATTGAACTGCGAGACGTGGGTGATAGCATGTGGAGCTTTGATTCGGATATGTAGGATGTGCTGTCGAAAATCAAATTCACGCCTCCGACTATCGAGCTTGTCGACTCGCCATTGCGTAATGACTGCACGGCGAAATGCAGAGCAGCAAGAGACGATGAGCACGCTGTGTCCATGGTCACAGAAGGGCCTCGAAAGTCGAACACGTAGGAGATACGGTTGGATAGAATGCTTCTCGTAGAGCCAGTTCCATGGTAGCGATTGATGATCTCGAGATCTCGCCCCTGGATATCGCTATAGTCGTTGGTCATGCAGCCGACATACACCGATGTCGCACTGCCTCGCATCTTGTCAAGTGGATATCCAGCACTTTCGATGCATTCGTAGACGCTTTCAAGTAAAAGTCGTTGCTGTGGGTCCATTGCGTCTGCCTCCATAGGGTTGATGTTGAAAAAGGGCCATCGAAGAGTCTGGGATCCTCTTCGAGTAGATAGGCCTTAGCAACAACGTTTGTCGAACCATGGTGCTCCCCGTCTTCGTGGTAAAATGCGCCAAGCCCCAGGCGGTCTTTTGGAATGTCGGACAGGACATCGCGTGGATTTTTCAAGAGTTGCCATAATTTCGAAGGAGACGAAGCACCTCCAGGAAATCGGCAGGATGAGCCCACGACCGCAATAGGCTCTGGCATGTTTAGATTCTAAGTCCTGTCCAAACGGCTGCTGTGAAGAAGTACGAGGTGAGTCGTTACTGTTGGGGAGAAGCAAGAAAGGTTCACAGATGGTAAGTATTGCACCGAACGTGATAGGATAATCACTTGTTGTTCAGCTCCCACCTGTCGCCTCTGCTCTGTGCGCATTGAGTATGCATGGCTGCCAGGGCACCTGATAGCCTCGCATTGTCGCTAATTTGCTAGACGAAGCCACAACAGGGCAATTCATCGGCGCATGGGAGGGGTCGTACACACCGTGTTCAGGCTGCTACCATCTAGAAGCACCAGCGAAGATCTGCAGTCTTCTAGCGCGTAATGCTGCAACACATGCACGCACGCGACACCATGGACATGGGCTTGTTATCGGCAGCGTAATGCATGTCACGAATCTTCATTGTCTCGCCGCGTCGGCATCACCGAGATGATGGGCCATACTCGGCCTCAGAGCTAATGATCAGACAACTGGAGCAGCAATCGCGGCCAGCTGACACAAGTGCCGGACACGCTGCGGTATGGCTTCGCGCAAGCCAAGAGCACAGCGGCCGTCTCTGGTGCATAAGGCCGGTAGTGCTGTGATTGAGCGTCCTCGGGTCGGCAGCTCGCACTGTAGCGCAGTAGAGACGGCTTCGATATGCGGATTACTGAAGACAGCATCGCGCTAAGACTCAATGCTTGCAGGTGGGAGTAGAAATGGACGAAGCGCGTGTGGTGGTTTGAGGGAGAAACGGAATGACGACCACGCGTCTTGATCACTGCGTCAGCGCTCGGACGCTCGGATGTTCCCCACAATTCCTTTCGCTATCGCTGGCTTTTCGCTGGGACACGAACCTCACCTCTTCGTCCCACCCCCGGCCGGCAGATTCACGCGACACATGGCTTGAGGAATCCATTACGTCCAACAGACGCCCTTAGAATGCACGATAGGCCGCTCGCTGGCTACTCCGACTAATCCCACCACGCCGAATGACCCTGCCGCATGCTCCTGGCACAGTTGTGCTCGGATGCACCTTCCACTGCCGAGATCACGAACGGCGTCGAGATCGTCGCTTACGCCAACTCGAGAACCACCGCAATGCCGTTCACTAAGCTTTACAGGATCCGACTGCACTGAACCGGGAATTTCAACTAGAGCGAGCACAAGCGAGCCTGCTCGACACGAGCCTGCTATCAACCGATTGCTATACGATGGAATACACCAGTTTCTTGCCTTCCGTTAGTCCTTTTCGCAACGCATCGACGCCTTCCGGGATGGCAGCTAGCCCTCCACTTCGTAGGTCGATGGGATGCGTCTGGAGTACCCCGGAGTCCAGCAGCTTCTGAGCCACCGGATTCCACGTCTGCCCGAAGATCTTGTGCTTTGGTCGTGGCGCTCTGGCGTACGGCCGTTTCCATCGAATGGCTTCTCCGCTCACAGTCCATGCCACGATCCACTCTGGACGGACGTCGCGGCGCGTATGAGATCGTATTGGGAATTGATCAAGTCCCACGTATCGTCCGCCCTGGCTGCCAAGCGCATTGTAGCATATGTTCATGCTCGCGCTATCTGTAATGCAGTCGAGAGCTTCTGTGAGGCCATCATTGGTGAATTCGCGGACCTCGTCTGCCACGGTCGGGACATGATAATCGAAGCATGCAACCGCTCCAAGCGACTTCATGCGCGCAAAGTGTCGCGGTGAACAAGCTACGACAGGCCGCATTCCGGACCTGCAAATTGATCAGCAATAGCCCACAAACGACTCGCGTGTCCGCTCACAGTGCAGCGCATTGAACAGCCAAAGTTCCTGTGGCCGTCCCACTTCCATAGACGAAAACATGTCGTCCGGTACCATTGTTTCCGGGAGAATTCAGCGGCAGTGGAACCTTCAGCATATAATGAAGCGCAAGGCCGACCGTCATTAGCGACATCCCCAGCGTCGCCGCATGCTCAAATTGCATTCCCTCTGGGATCTTCCATGCGACGACTTCGCGTATAGTGGCATACTCCGCAAAACCACCATTTTCCGGAGCATCTGATGCGTTGCCCTTGACTGGGCCGAACACTCGGTCGCCGACGTTGATATTGTTCCGGCATTTGGCACCAACTGCAACAACTTCACCCGCGACATCGCAGCCAAAAGTTGACCCTGGAGCTGGGGAAAGATCTAACGATTTCCTATCAAACTTGTCAGCCTTTCGATTCTCCTCGTAGTAAAAGCTCCAGCACCTCACCAATCAAACGGATTCAGCGCTACGCAATGTACTCGTACAAGAACATCTTCGTCTTCGAGCTTCGGTAATGGGACGTCTTTTTCCAATCGAACAGTGCTCGCTTCGACCACCTTGATCGCTCGCTGGCGGTCTGGCAGTGGCAGAGAATGGTCAGCAGCCATTGTGTCCGTGTTCCCTAGTGCGAACAATCACAAAAATGAATCAACAGTAGATGGATGTCAGTAGACACAATGCGAGGCTCTTGAGAACGACCTGAGGTGTACAGCAAGCTCTGGCCGAGTGTCCTACATGCACCTAAGTTCTTGGTATTGATAGGCACAGATCTAGGATAGCACGAACGCCAAGCCGAGCGTATCCACATCCGCAGTTGGCTTTGCGGCGGCAGAATGACCGCCGATAACGGCGCTATCACTTCCGGCTATGCTCGCGACTAACAAGCGGGATCGAATCTAGCCTTGCGTAAGGCTCAAACCGCAGCATCCTGGGAATTCCGTATCGCGGCCAGTGTGGCTTTCGATGACGGATTGAGGTACTATTGAACCCTGCATCAGACCTGAGACCACCACCCTGGTTGAGGCTGGGATTGAAGCTACCCCGGCTCCACGTAGCATCAAGGGCGTCTGCAATTCCGCGTCCGCACTGATGAGCTATGGAGTTAACAGCAATCGATTGTGTCCCAGATCGGCGAGCCAATGAGCATTGTAGCAAGGTAATCACAAGCCAGAAACAACATCGACTGCCGAAACACTCTGCTGCCATTGAAGGCTACCTCCGTCGAATTTTGATTTCGTTGCTTGATCATCGCAATCACGATACTATAATCAACATAGTGTCGTCGTTGCGACAAAAGTCATGGAGCTTCTCTTCCTGGGAGCGATTGTCGCTGCCTTGGGCCTTCTCTTCAAAATCTTCCAGGTATGATCTCGATGCAGTACGAATGTATGGCTGACTTCCCTGCTTACCATTACCAAAGTTTGCAACGCAGCCTCGAGATCACCTTGCGGATGTACCCGGGCCATGGTACTCAAAGTACACCTCACTCGGGTTTACCTTCAACGCTTTGGTTCCCCGTGTTCATGAATACGTCGACGGGCTACATCACAAATATGGCCCTGTTGTTCGTCTGGGCCCGAATATGGTCGCAGTCGCGGATCCTGATGGAGTTGCCGACATATTCCGATCCAGTCGTGGCTACTTGAAGGGGCCTCTTTACGACTCACTCCTGCGTAGTTTCTTCTCGACCAGAGATCCCGTTCTACATGGCCAGCGTCGGCGACTATTTGCTCGTCCACTCGCAAACTCGTCTCTGCAGACTTTCTGGGCGACTGAGGTGCGCCAGCGCGTCACGCTTACTGTGCAGAGAATCAAGCGCGATGCGGAAACAAATGGCGAAGGCGATGCGTACAAATGGTGGAACATCATGGCCAATGATGTTATCACTAGACTTTCATTTGGCGAATCGCTCAACCTCTTGGAGTCTGACGAGGTAACAAATGCTCTGGCTGTTGTATATTGCAGCTTCTAATCCGCCTTCAGCACTTACCCTACATATCGGCTGTCAAGCAGACGCTGCGATGCTCATCACTCTATCGAAATTTCCCGAGGCTCATGCCAATAATCAAACATCTTCCTATTCGTCGACTGCAGGAATTACTGCAGGCGAGACCCAAGGTTGAGAAGTACACTGCAATGGCCGTGGAGAATTTCCGCGCCAATATGAAGCAACAAGATGACCAGGGCAAAAATCGCAACATCTTTACACAGATTGTAGCTCAAGCTGACGAACTGGATGGCGAAACTGTTCGATCTATCACAGACGAAGATATACATGATGAGGCTCTCACACTGATGCTGGGTGGCACTGACAGCACATCATCTACCTTAACCTACACAACTTGGGCCGTGCTGTCACATCCTGAAATCCAGGCTGAATTGGAAAAGGAAGTCGCTGGTCTTTCTGACGAGTTGTCGCAGAAGGAGCTTGAGCAAGCCCGTTTCCTGAACGCGGTGATCCATGAGTCTTTACGACTTTACGGGCCTGTTGCCGTCGGCCTACAGCGCGTGGTCCCGCCTGGTGGTGCTCGTATAGCTGGTTTTGATCTTGCCCCGGGGACAGTGGTATGGCCACAAATGTGAGTCAACAGGCTCTACTTGCCGCTTGTTTTTTTTTGGCACTGAATGTGTCTAATCTGAAACAGGTACACTACGCGTTACGATCCGAACATCTGGCCGGACCCGCTGAAGTTCGATCCAGCCCGTTTTCTGGATGTTAAATTACCATCTATGGCCGAGGGCACTTTGACGCCCGTCCAGAAGAAGGTGTACGTGCCCTTTGGAGGCGGGACTCGCATGTGTCTAGGGATGAATCTGGCTTATATGGAACTGCGCCTTGGACTTGCCTTGTTTTTCAGGGAATGCAGAGGAGCCAGACTATCAAAAGCGATGTCACCCGAGGATATGACTCCGGATTACTTCTTTGTGAGCTCTCCAAAAGGACGGAAATGCTTGATAACTCTTGCGAACTAGTTGCCTCGGCGCTCGCAACACATCTATTCCTCATCTACCAGTAACGCCCAATCATGGTCTTCCTTTCCGCTCAAGATACCAATCAAGCCACTTCTGATGACTTGAGAGCATAAGAATCCATTAACAGGATCACTATTGATCTCAAGATCTTGGCCATCCGCGCTAATCACACCGACTGGTGTGATAAAAAGCGCAGTCCCAGAGACGAAAGCCTCTACGACGTTTTCCTGCGCATGTGCAGTAAAGATTTCGCTCATTGTCAATTGTCTCTCAACGACGTCTATCTGGATGGCATCACCCACTGCGGGTTGTAACCTTTCGCGAGCCAACCGCAAGATACTTGCTCGCGTAATCCCAGGAAGGATGAGACCGTCTTCCACAGGAGCTGTGACGAGTTGCCACTTTCTCTCATCGACTCGAAGCACAACGAAGAAGTTGCTGGCGCCAGCCTCAGTCACGTATCTCTCAGATCCAAACAGCCAAAGAATCTGATCATATCCGCTAGCCTTTGCCTGGTCTTGAAGATGCAACGTGGGACCATAGTTAGCGCCAACCTTTGTGTTTCCATATCCTCCAGGCCAGGCACGAATCTGGTCCTTGTCGGATGCGAGGAGTTTCATCAACCTTTTGCGTGGCACTTCCGCCGGTTTTGGCTGTGCTTCTGGGCCAGTTATTGAGCTCGTGATCTTAGGGAACACAGTCAAAAAGATGAAAAGTATAGCTGAGCGAGGTCGCAAAGTAGCGAGGGCTGTATCAGTTCCAATGAGAGTCGGTCTGATGTACAACGATCCATCTCCTTGATCTTTGGGCAACCACTTCGGTGCCTCATGAGAGCACAGAGCGACAATGAGCTTCTCTAGCTCAGAAGCATCGAAATCCGGCAATGCAACTCTGGCAGCCGAGCTCCGCATGCGCTCACAGTTCTCAATGGGCCGGAAAAGTCGCAGCCGTCCATCTGGGCCACGGAACAGTTTCAATCCTTCGAAACATTCTGTTGCGTAATGTAATGCGGACGCGGATGGCGCAAGCGGAATCGGTCCATATGGCTGCAGCGAGGGAGAAGACCAGCCCGTGCTCACATTCCAAGACGCAATGATCATGTGGTCAGTGTGATATTCCAACAGTCGCACTTCAGCAGAACCGGGTGAAGGCAACGGCCTTGGTTCGCTGTTCAGCGTTTTCGTCAACAAGCTCGCGTCGAGCTTTGCGGTTCCTTGGGTCGCCATGGTATCTGTTGTTGCCACAGTGGGAGGTACCTTTCTTGAGATTGATGTTCGATCTGTGTGCTAGAGACTCTCATGGCCGGCCGGGGTAACAGCTATTAAGCAAGGTTAGTCTTCGGCACATTGATTTCCCCCATGTCTGGGATCAGAGCAGAGACTGGGGTCGGCTCTTGGACAAGGATCGGATCTCCCGAGTATCCTTGAGCACACCAATGCGCCTAGCGACACCTAGTCTCATCCTTGGTTCGAGACTTGGAGACTTCTCCAAATTTGGTAGTATATCTGCCAACGCCACATTCGTACGCAACAGCGGTATCATCACGGCCGCTGCTTCGGCGGATACGACACAAGCGATTGCAACTTGTGCATCTTCACACGTGATGGCTTTGACACTACTGTAGGAGGGCTGCAGCACAAGACCCTAAAGACGCGTTCCTTGGGCCAACGTGATAAGCACCTCTAGCATCTATCTTTCGTAAGCTTTATCTTCATTGAGTCAAGACCTCGGTGGTGCAAGTCAGACTACCAGAAAGCATCGATCGTACAACAATTTTGAGCACAGCCAGGAAAATTGGAAGATGGGCTCCGTCGAAAGCGAACTCCAATACCAGCTTACGCCCGAGCATGGCGGTACTGATGAGATTTGGCCTGGACTGGTCAAAGCTTTGAGAGTACCACGTGTTATGGTGAAGATGAAGATCACGGATGTCCGTGGCTCAGAGTCTGATTACAAGATCGACAAGCAAGGCTTTGCATGGGTAAAGGCGCCGACAGTTCAGAAGACTTGGGAAGATGATGAAGAGATCAAACGAGTCTACTATCCAGAATGCGAGGAGCTGCTCAAGAGAATTACTGGAGCCTCTCATGCTTTTGCCTTCAACCACGTCCAGCGAGGCGAAGACTGGTCAAAGGTGATGAAAGATGTTGAAAGCTACAAAGACGACGATATTGAATTCCGCTCGGCCAACAACTGCTACATTCACTGCGACTATTCCTACCGCGGAGCTGAGCAATTCTACGAACGACTCGTTGTCAATGGACCAAGAGAGGATCTCAAGCCTTTGGCCGCACATCCCAGACGTCGCTGGGCTTTGATCAACCTCTGGCGACCTCGCAAGACAATCAATCGCGACGCCCTATGTGTTGCCGATGCACACAGTATCAAAGATGATGAGCTTGCCGAGCAGACAATTCGCTGGCTTAAACCGGAGCAGCTCACTGAAGAACAGAAGAATCATCCCCAGTTCAAGAAGTATCAAGCTGGCGCGCCAGATACTTTCTTGTGGGCAGTGAAACCCCCAGCAGATCCTGAGAGTCACAATGGTACTATGCATCAGGCATGACTCCTGATGAGGTTTTGATATTCAAGATGTATGATTCAAGAGCGGACGATGGGATTCCGCGGAGAGTTCCGCATACCTCGTTTAGGAGCGAACATGACAACGGGCCACCGAGGGAAAGCGTTGAACTACGAGCTTTTGTGATCTGGGATGATCAGGATGGTGATTTGTGATCCACGACAGACATGGTTGATTGACTGGACGAGGGAGCGCATTGTGGAAGAACATCATGATAGCGGTCAGCACACGACGTATCTCTCTATCTGATCAATCATCAACTCAACCCTCAAGGATGGGTCTTGGCACCGATAAGTCTGAGACCCCGGAGTAATCACAACCTCGATGAGCTGGTGTCTTGCAACTGCGGCCACGCGGCACATTACGTGGGGAATATTGACCAGAGCTTCGAATCGATGAGCAATAAGAACACAAACAATTGAAACTAGCTGCAACAGATTCGTCGCTTGCGCACTCGTTCGGCGGTACCCAACTATCTTGATGACATTCGAGAAACTGGTCTACTCTAACGTGTTTGATAAGTTTGTGCATCAGATAAGTTTGTGCATCAAGTTCCATCGCGTACCTACCACCACCACTAAACGCGTCCATTATTCCACCATTTTACGCGATAGCACCTCCAAATGAAGACTGTGTTCAGAGTGCTGTTCGTAATTACCTCTTAGGTCGTTTTGCAAGCGTGCGCTGCGCTGCAACTGCCTATGGAGTTAACTATTCCACTATTAATCGCAGACTTAAAGGAACACCTCTACGAGCCGGTACAGCATATAGTAACAGGGCTCTTACTAAGATTGAAGAGGAGGTTGTTTATTAGAAGATTCTGGACCTGGATTCACGTGGTTACTCGCTAACACAAGCTATAATCAGAAGCTGGGCTTTATTAATAACTAAGGCACGGCATAGACAAGAGGTTAGCTAAAGATAGGCATATAACTTTGTCAAGCGTTACTTAGGCTTAGAAACACGGCTATTACGGAGGTTGTTAAATTAAAGGGCTAAGAATAAGGATCTAGAGGTTATTATAGAGTAGTTCCATGTTACGGGCAGAGAATGGATTCACCTGAGTCACGTGGGTGGCTCGGCCCGCTCCGGCTTGGCAGCCGTGCCTCGCGTATATAAACACTCCGTCCCTAGGACCTCTTAGTAGACTCGTACGTAAACTTCCGAATATACGAGGTCACTCAGAACGGCTCGTCACAAAGGCAGGTTAAGAGGCAAACAAGCAAGATTAAGGCTAGGATTGTAAATTATTAGAATAGCTTACTAATGTTACGTCCTGCCTGTCCGTCGGCAGCCTAACCCTAATCTGATATGGGGTTGGCCTGGGAAGTGTCGATCCTCGCAATGTCCTCGTGGTATATCAGAGAAGGTCCTGAAAGGTTTGTAACATAACCCTAAGAGAGTTGTATTGAGTTGAGCACGAAGCTCCTATCTACTCGGTAAAGAGCGTCGTCTATATAGTACTTCTTACCCTAGCGGTCGCTTGCGGTCGTGGTCGCACTGGTCGCGCTGGTCGCGCTGGTCGCGGTCGCACTGGTCGCGCTGGTCGCGGTCTTGGCGACCGTCCCTGGATCACGGATTGGCTACTTCCTGGCCGGAAGGACCAGACCGTAACACCATCCCCTTCTTAGCCTAGCTCCGCCCCGGAGCTTATTATCAGGGTCCCCGCTTTCCTCTTTTTAATTCGTCATCTGCTTCATCATGTCCTCTTCGACTTCCATTCGTCGCAATCGCCGTCTTGCTCGCATCTTCGCGAGCCCTTTCACGACACCTACTCCTTGTGATCAGTGTTCTCTCCGTGGTCGTACCTGTATCTTCATTTCTGATTTCTCCCTCATGGCCTGCAGCGAGTGCACGCGCCTAGGTCGTCCCTGCGTGACCTCCAGCATCACTCGTCTTGACAAGGTAGTTGACAAGTTGTCATCGAAGATCGCTTCGGATGAACAAGAGCTAGCCAAGAGTCTCGACTCCATGGGGATCCTCCTCGAGAAGATCCAGGATCTCCGCCGTCGCATTGCCACGAACAAGACCATCCGTCAGGCAAACAACGACAAGCTGGACAACGATGTTCGTCACCTCGTTGAATCCGAATCGAATGCCGCCCTGAACGAGGGTTTGTCCGCGAGTGTGGATGTCGATCGTTCTCTCCGTGATCTCGGAATGGATGACTTGTTTGACTGGTCCTTCGAACCCTTTGTCCCTTCCGAGTCTCCTCAGTATGTGGTGTGTCCGTTTTCAATATCCGTGTTGCTGATCTCTTTCTGCCTAGGTCATTGAACCAAGAGACCGCGGTTCAATGAGCCCTTCGGGGTTGTCCCTCCGAACTAGTCGGATTTCGAGGAGTCTTCCTCGCATTCCCGGTATGCTGTTGTCCGAGCCATGGTGTTCATTTCACGGCTGACCTTGTTCTTCTTTCTGCAGTTCCGCGCGTAGTGGCCTTCCTCGCCACACTCGTAGCAGGTGAAGCCTTTGCTCTTCAGCTTCCTTCCTCGCGTACGTTCGGTAGCATCCAACTCCATTGGATCTCCGTAATCAGGGTCCTGACTTCTGGCCTTGAAGCCCCCTCCTCCGCCTCGAGCGGGTATCCGGTGTCCAGGCTGTACGATTCGGTCGTATCTCAGCTCCTGGAGTCTCTCGTCGATTTCCTTTGCTGCTTTGATCATTGCACCGAGCGTGGTCATGCTGGAGTTTCGGGATAATTCGGCCTTGACTGAATCCTTCAGTCCCAGGTAAAACTGCGAACGATAGGCAGCGTCGTTCCACTCGAGATCGGCCTGGTATCCTTGGAATTCTGACGCATAGGCGGCGACAGAAGTGGTTTGTCGGAGTTGTCGGATATGGCGATCGGCGTGTGCCTCTTCGTTGGGTATCCCGTATAGATCATTAAGTTTTTCTTCGAACTTGTCGTAGCTGTGGAAGATTCTTCTGGTTTCCGTTTCTGGTTCATCATCTGAATTCTGGCAGACGAGCCAGTCCTTCAGGTATGCTCGGAATCCTCTGGCGGCTCTTCCTCGTAGGAAGGATGCGGCATACAAGACCTTGTCGGCCTCGCTATGAAACTGGTGCGCATTGAAGTGGAGGTACAGCTGGACCTGCAGCTGGAAGTTCTCCAACTTCTCCTTAGTCCCGTCGAACGTCTCCGGCGTGGATATCTTAGGTGCGTGGGTTGACTCGTATGAGCCCGCTGTGCTCATAGTGGGAGTCGATTGTTTCCCGCTTCCGTTGATCGACATGTTGCTCATTCGTTCCGTGATTCCAGTCGATAGCTGTTGTCGTGATGGACTTCTTGTGTCGGCAACGTCCTGAGTCTTTCTTGACATTGATCGATAGCGCTTCCCTTCGGCTTTTGGTGCTCAAAGTTGTTACGTCCTGCCTGTCCGTCGGCAGCCTAACCCTAATCTGATATGGGGTTGGCCTGGGAAGTGTCGATCCTCGCAATGTCCTCGTGGTATATCAGAGAAGGTCCTGAAAGGTTTGTAACATAACCCTAAGAGAGTTGTATTGAGTTGAGCACGAAGCTCCTATCTACTCGGTAAAGAGCGTCGTCTATATAGTACTTCTTACCCTAGCGGTCGCTTGCGGTCGTGGTCGCACTGGTCGCGCTGGTCGCGCTGGTCGCGGTCTTGGCGACCGTCCCTGGATCACGGATTGGCTACTTCCTGGCCGGAAGGACCAGACCGTAACAACTAACTTCAATCCTTAAGGCAGTAGACAGGTTATTAAGAGGGTTCAAAAGGTTATAGGCTGCTATAACATTACTCTAGGCTAAACATAACAACATAAAGACTATAATTAAAGAATTATAGTCTTATAGGGCACTAAGGAAGAAAATTAAGCTTACTCTTAGACTTGATACTAATGAATTAGCTACTAGAGACATAGCTTAGTTATAGGCTTAAATAGTAATAGAGTTAGTTAGTCAGATTGAGAAACAGCTAAGAGCTAAACTAACCTGCAGCAAGTGTAGCATTCAAGGTTATAACTTAAGGGGCTGTCAATTAGATAAAGTGACTTCTAAGCATTCAATTGATCTAACTTTGAGGTAGTTCTAACACTTATAGCGTGAGAAATTAATAATCAAAGTCATCCACCTTGTAAACTTGATGCACAAACTTATCTGATGCACAAACTTATCAAACACGTTAGTGTGCCTACAGGGATACTGCAGCATAGACCAGGGGTAGCTCCAGGGCTGTGCAGTTGTGCAGCCTTGGCAAACTAGCATTTATGCACACTCCGCGTTGCTTCAATTCACCAAGCTTCAGATTACGGGTCCATGCCGGCACTCTTTTGGCATCGGCAGATGTCGCGTACAGGTCCACTTTGAGCAAAAGTGCCTTTCGTGTTCTTATCGCGCTGCTGTCTCTCTAGACTCTAGTGCTTCGCGCACTTTAGCTTGGTCTCGAGCATGGACAACCGAAGATGCGACAATGTTTTCCCGCCGGTCAGTCCGGATTGCTGGAGCGTGGCAGCGCGATCTCTTTTGCTTGCCAGGCAAGATAGGAGCTGAGTTGGCGTACAGAGTAAGAGCTAGCCAGCAGCCCGGATGCCAAGTCTCTGTTTGGAGAAACAGGCTCTATCCTTTCCTATAGACGGCCAGGACTGAGGAGAGGCAACACTTGGACTCGGATGTTGAGCAGTTGCGGTCGAAGATTATGCATGCTGGGAGAAGATGACAACAGAGAAAGGCCAGAACGCCAGTAGCGACCCATTCCAGCACCTGCCAGAAAAGGAGGCTTCGATCCTGCTAAAGCAGGTAGACACGCCTGCCTCTCCGAACCTCACTTGGAGAACACTCTTTCGCTATGCTTCAGCGCAAGATGCTCTCATCATTGCAATTAGCTCGACTTGTGCTATCATTGCAGGAGTTGCAGTCCCCTTGAACACTGTCATCATTGGAACCCTGGCGGGAGCCTTTAAGAACTTCGCAGCAGGCGACCTTCCTAGAGCAGAGTTCGACAGCCAGATTAATCATAAGACACTGTATTTTGTGTATCTGGCCATCGGCGAATGTTAGTACATAACCTCCATTCCAACAACGTATACGAATTCGAATCTGTACTGAGTTGTGTGGTAGTCGTCACCATCTACATCGCCACAGTCGGCTTCACGTATACGGGCGAAAGCATCACTCGTAAAATCAGGGAAGAATATCTCAAAGCCCTGCTACGTCAAAATGCAGCCTACTTCGACAAATTGGGTCCCGGCCAGATTATCACACGCATCACGACGGACACAAATGTCATTCAAGAAGGCATTTCCGAAAAGATCGAATTGGCGCTCATTGCCCTTTCTACTTTCTTGGCAGCATATATCGTTGGCTTCATCAAGTACTGGAAGCTCACGCTGGTCATGACTTCGGCGATACCAGTGCTGTATTGCGCGATGTTCGGACTCACAAAACTCCTTATCGAGTATAGCAAGCTATCTTTCATCGCGTACAGTCAAGGCGGAGTCCTGGTTGAGGAAGCTCTTAGTTCTATCAAGACTGTCACAAGCTTCGGAGCTCAGGAGCACTTGGCTAACGAGTACGATACGCATTTAGCGAGGGCAGAAGGCTTTGGGCTACGATTGAAGTCCATTGCAGGATCTGGCCCCGGATTCACAATATGCATTTTCAACTTGGGATATGCTCTGGCTTCTTGGCTGGGAAGTCAGTATATTGTCAAAGGCGAGACAAGTCTGTCGGCTGTTTTAACGATTTTGCTGGTCATGATGCTTGGAGCCTTCTCTTTGTCGAAAGCCGCGCAGCACACACAAGCGTTTGCGAATGCTGTCGCTGCAGCCACTGAGATATACGCCACGATCGATCGAGTGCCTCCGTGGAACGATGATCCGAACAAAGGACAGATTATAGAGAATTTGGAAGGTCGCATTGAGCTCCGAAACGTGAGTCGTCTCCATACACTATGACCTTCCCGAGCTGAGAAAGATGCTCACGACTGCCCACAGATCAAACACATCTATCCATCTCGACCTGATGTCGTCGTCCTGGAAAACTTGAACCTCACAATACCAGCTGGGAGCACGATAGCAATCACAGGCGCATCAGGGTCTGGTAAAAGCACTGTCGTCGCTCTTCTTGAACGATTTTACAGTCCTGTATCTGGCGATGTGCTAATTGACGGACACAACATCGCAGACTTGAATCTTCATTGGCTACGTCAACAGATCGGGCTCGTCTCGCAAGATCCAACATTGTTCTCAGCTAGTGTGGAAGAGAATATCTTGTACGGTCTGCGAGGTACAGCGACAGAGCATAGTGCCATCGACAGAAAGAAGTTGGTCGAGGAAGCTGCTCGACTGGCTAACGCTCATGAGTTCATCATGAAGCTTCCCCAAGGATATGACACTCATGTCGGAGAACGAGGATCTTTTCTCAGTGGTGG
Organism: Cercospora nicotianae; assembly: GCA_029490675.1. Taxonomy (NCBI): domain Eukaryota; kingdom Fungi; phylum Ascomycota; class Dothideomycetes; order Mycosphaerellales; family Mycosphaerellaceae; genus Cercospora; species Cercospora nicotianae. The sequence continues at coordinate 1,834,649 of JANQAT010000007.1, read as the reverse complement.
CCAGAAGCAGAGGATCGCGATCGCTAGGGCGGTCGTTAGTAATCCTAGAATCATGCTCTTTGACGAGGCTACCAGTGCACTGGACAGCAAGACCGAGGGGGTGGTGAGTTTGTCGTCGAGAGTTTCAACAGGGTGTAGAAGGCTAACCATTTGCCAATTGTCCACAGGTCCAAGCTGCACTGGATAAAGCTGCTCAAGGTCGAACTACCATTGTTATCTCCCACCGCATGAGCACTATCAAGAATGCCGACAATATTGTCGTCTTGGGTCAAGGCGGCAAGATCCTGGAGCAAGGCACGTATGAAGAGCTTTCCGCCATCAAAGGCGCTTTCCATCAACTCGCCGAAGCTCAGAATATGGCGCAACATACCCAGCAGCCCGCAGAAAACGACCTTGTCAACGACGAGAAAGCTGCACTCGTATCCGAAATCACAAACGAGAAGGCCTTCACTGAGTCTCACGACGTGCGGGAAACCAGCACGAACAACGAAAAAGATTTCAATCACGCCAAAGCAGTCGACAATGCAGCTAACAGTCAACAACAAGACGATCAAAAATCCAAGGTCTACTCCCTCTGGACCCTCATAAAATTCATCGCCTCCCTCAACCGCCAAGAATGGAAAGTCATGCTCTTCGGCATCATCGTCTCAATCCTTTCCGGGGCTGGCGAACCCGTCCAATGCGTGATTCTAGCCCAAACCGTCGCAACACTCTCCCTCCCCTCCTCCCAGTACCAAAAACTCCGAGACGACGCAAACTTCTGGAGTGGAATGTTCCTAATGATAGGATTAGTGATGTTACTCTTCTCTCTTGTGTTCGGAGTATCGTTCGCTTATGGAAGTGAGAAGTTGGTACGCCGTAGCAGAGATCGAGCGTTTCGCTCGATTCTGCGGCAGGATATTCGATTCTTTGACCGGACGGAGAATAGTGTTGGGGGGTTGGCGGCTTTTTTGAGTACCGAGACGACGCATCTGGCTGGTCAGTAGATTCGAATGGTTTTGTATGCTTGAAGGCTGACGAAGAACAGGCATGTCTGGACTTGCTTTTGGAACAATCGTCCAGCTTGTGGCAACATTGGTCATCGGCTATATCGTTGCACTCGCTGTCGGTTGGAAACTGGCACTCGTTTGCATCAGTACAGTGCCAATACTACTTGTTGCTGGATTCCTCAGCTTCTGGAGTTTGGCACGATTCGAAGCCTATCTCAAGGACTCCTATCGAGAGAGTGCATCCTTCGCTTGCGAGGCTACCTCTTCGACACGGATAATCGCATCTCTGACGCTCGAGAAGGAGATCTGGCAGCGGTATCATGATCTTCTCGTAGATCAAGCTTCGAGGACACTTCGATTTAACCTCAAGTCTAGTATTCTGTACGCTGCGAGTCAGAGTCTTGGATTTCTGTGCATGGCTCTTGCGTTCTGGTACGGCAGCAGCTTGCTTGGCGAGTATTCGCTTTCGCAATTTTATCTCGTCTTCTTCATAGTAATCTTCGGCACTCGCTCTGCGGCCAATATGTTCGCTCTGGCACCAAACATGGCCAAGGCCAAGGTAGCAGCCGGAGAGTTGAAGAGCTTGTACGACCGAACTCCCGAAATCGACATCTGGAGCACCGAAGGCGACATCCTAGAGAATATCCAAGGCTCCATCGAATTCCGAGACGTCGAATTCGCCTACCAACCAGGACACCCGATCCTAAAAATGTCAACTTCAAAGTCTTGCCAGGCCAATACGTCGCCTTGGTAGGATCTTCCGGCTGCGGCAAATCAACCATCATCTCCCTCCTAGAGCGCTTCTACAACCCCACAAGCGGAAACATCCTAATCGACGACAAAAGCATCTCAAGTCTCAACCTCGCCTCCTACCGCAAACACCTCGCTCTCGTACTCCAAGAGCCAGCGCTTTACCAAGGCACAATTCGCGAGAACATCCTACTCGCAGTCGACAAAGACAATGTCTCGGAAGAAAAACTCGTAAAAGTCTGCAAAGAAGCCAATATCCACGACTTTATCACCTCTCTACCATCTGGGTTCGATACTGTAGTCGGGAGCAAAGGTACAATGCTCTCAGGAGGTCAGAAGCAGAGAATCGCTATTGCGCGAGCTCTAATGCGTGATCCCAAGATTCTTTTACTAGATGAAGCGACCTCTGCCTTGGATAGTGAGTCTGAGAGTGTGGTACAAGCGGCTTTGGACGCTGCAGCAAAAGGCCGCACGACGATTGCAGTCGCTCATCGCCTTTCGACTGTGCGTAACGCCGATGCCATTTACGTTGTAGATGGTGGGCGAATTGTGGAAAGCGGGACACACGCGGCACTGATGTCGCAGCGAGGGAGATATTTCGAGCTTGTTCAGTTACAGAGCTCGGAGAAGGACGAGAAGATAGTGAGCTAAAGAAAGGAGGAAGAGCGCAACTCTTTCCAGAAGCCGTCCCGTTTGAGAACCAAAGAGCCGCCGCCATGAAATAAAACTATTGCCGAGACCAACACAAGCTAGCTCCCGCTCATGCCGCTTCCACTCATCGATCGGTCCACAGCACAAGAGACATGTATGCTTCGATAATACAGTTACAAAGGCGCTATGCTAGATGTTAAAGTCTAGTATGAAAATACAGATCCGAAAGTATCGTGTCAAAATGCTGCCAAGCGATGCGCGATGCTTCCGTTGCCCAGGACCCATATTGCTCCACGCTGTGCCGCTGAACGCTCGCAAAACAACAATGATGTGCTTCCAGAACAAGCGCATCCGGCGCTGATTGTACTCCAGTCATCCAAGATCCATTCCTATGACAAAGCTCATCGGAACAGAGAGGCGAAGAATCCCTTCGACTTCTGCTCAGGAGGTGCGGACCTCTTGCTTCTGCGCTCGCCGTCTCGTCGCTCGCCTTCCTTTCGATCTCCTTCCCGCCGCTCTCCTTCCCTTCGGTCGCTTCGAGGTCGCTCGCCTTCGCGTCGCCGGTGCGAGCCCCGTTCCTCCTCAGACCTATGCCGGTGATGGCGATGTCTTCGATGCGATGAGCTATCTTGCGAGCTTGTGGGAGCAGGCTCCTCTTTCGCTTCTATGACAACGTCATCGACAACCACAATCTCTTCCTTTGGGGCGATCGAATGCCTGTGACTTCTGCGCCGTTCGCCGTCGTAGGAATCTTGTCGACTGCCCGATCTGTAGTTACTCGCGCGGATTGGAGCACTATCCGTTCGAGCCATCGAACCTCTGGCAAAGCCGAACAACTTCGGCACAGTGGAACTGCTCTTGCTTTCGCGTTGAGAACGAGGTCGCTCAGAATAAGACTCGCGTCGACGTCGCCTACGCTCGGCTTCCTCTCGAGCAACCGCCTCAGCTTCTTCCTTTGCGATGCGAGAAGCCTCTGCAGCAGCCGCCTTTCTTGCAGCTCGGCGAGCTTCGTGTCGGATACGTTGTAACTCTTCCTCTTCGGCCACTCTTCGTTCTTCTTCGTAGATTCGAGCTGCTTCGAGCGCTCTCCTTGCCTGCTTGCGGCGTTGATGCTCAGCCTCTTCTTCTGGTGTTCTAGGCTTGTCTGACCGAGATCTACGACTACTGTGTTTGCTCGAGCGCGGCTTCTCTGAGGATCTCTTATCGCTAGAAGAGTGCTTCTTCGGTGGCCGTTCCCAATGGTCTGGCTTGCTTCGTCTGCTTTGCGTTGGTGAAGGGGAGCTTCCGGACTGGCAGGGCTCGCTTCCTCCTTCTCGGCGGCTCGTGGAACTTCGATAACTAGAGGGTTGTCTTCGGGCGCGATAGAGTCTCCGACCGGCCCCCCAGTCTTCGCCTCGCCGGCTTGGTCATCAGCTGCTTGCGCAGCTGGTTCGTCTTGCACGGCTCCTGGTGCAGGATCGGGATCCCCTCTCTTTAGCTGGACTAGCTTCCTTATCACCATCATCGACTTCCGTGGCCTTTGCCTCTTCTACAGGGTCGCCAGTAGCCTCCGCAGAGTCCTCAGTCTTCTCCGTGGTCGATTCTGGCTCCGCTACAGGTTCGACTGAGGGTTCCACATCAGGCTCCTGTGCGGACGCAGGGGTGAGGTCCTCGGTTGGAGGGTCTGGATCTTCCTCCTTCTGCTCTTCCGCAGGTGCTTCGTCCGCGGGGCCTTTCTCCGTAACCGGTCCCTTCGCTGCTGGCTCTTCCGGTGCTGCTCCCTCTGCGGCTGGCTCCTCTACGACTGGCTCCTCTGCGGCGACCGCGTCCGCGATCTCGGCTGGTTGGCTGGCTTCGTCCGGAGGGTGTTCCTGATGCTCGTTTGATTCCTCGACAGGCTGCTCGTTCAATTCGGCTTCGTTGGCGGGGTTGTCGGCTTGCTCTTCCTCACTTGCTGCCGGTGGCTCCTCTTCCTTGGCCGGCTCGTCTGCTTCTTCGTTTTGTGGCCCATCCGTCGGAACCTCTTGCGTCGCGTCGTCGCCAGGCTTCTGTTCCTCAGTCGATTCGTCTGCAGGCTTTGCTTCGGCGGTCTCCTCTTCTGCTGTATGCTCTGCATATTGGGCGTCTGCTGTCTGCGCCTCGTCCTCAACCTGAGACTCCTCGGTTTGACCGGCGGCCGCTTGCTCGCTGTCGTCTTCGACCTCTGTTGCGGAAGGTGCAGAAGAATCTTCATCGTGCACCTCCGTCTCAGGCGCTGATTCTGCAGTTGCAGACTCTGCCACGGGCTCGACGTCAGCCTCAGCTGGTGTTTCGCCATCATCTGCTGCAGGTACATCCGCTGCTCCAGCTTCCACTTGTGTATCAGTTTTGGACTCTGCCTCATCACCATCATCTTCGTCTTCTGTGTCGGTTTCATCGTCAGCCGGTGTCGGCGAAGGAGCTCTGTGTTCGTCGACTGTCTTGATATCTTCCACAGAAGCATCACTCGCGAACGTCGCTTCGGGGTCCCCGTCCTGGTCGGCCCCTTCAGATGTTGCTTCTGACTCGTCTTCGCTAGCGGCTTCTTTATTGTCTTCGATGTCAACAGCACTGTCTACCGGGCTCACGGCTTCCAAGCTCTCTTCCTTCTCGTTCGCATCATCTGCTTGCTGATCAACTACCTTTGCTGGCTCGGCATCTACTGCAGCAGCCCCTTCTTCCGGCGACCCCTCGCCGTCGTGCTGCTCATCGTCTTCCTTTGGTGCTTCAGCAGGTTGAGATGTAATCTCTTTCTCGTCCTCTTCTTGAGCTTTCTGTGGCGACTTCGACTTCTGTCTCGTCCGTCAAGGATGTTTCTGTTGGCGCTTCTGCAGTCGCCTCTTTGTTGTCTTCAACTGCACCCGCTTCTGTTTCAGCATCGGCTGGCTGACTCGTGGCAGCGTTCTCTGTCGTTCCATCTGGTACTTGCGAATCAACCTCGACAGCAGGTTCTCCCTCTTCTGCCGGCTCTGCCTCCTCGGAGACAGGACTTGACTCTTCAGCAGCAGCATTTTGTTCATCAGGGGCAGGACCGGACTCTTCGAGGGCCGACTGTGGCTCTTCAGCGGCAGCAGCAGTGCCCTCGGAAGCTGGGCTTGGGTCCTCCGGAGCAGCAGCTGCTTCTTCCGGTGCAGGGCTTGACTCCTCATTCGCAGCAACTGCTTCTTCGGGAGCAGGGCTTACCTCCTCCACGGCAGCTTCTTCAACGGTCGCAGGCGGTGGAGGTGGAGGGACATCGCTAAAGTCAATGCCAAGCCCCAGAGGTGGCCCGCTTGAATCCTTCGACTTTGATTTGGACTTTTTCGACTTCTTGCCAGACTTGGGGACCTCTACTACCGGCTCGGGCTCTTTACTCTTTGATTTGCTCTTGTTCTTAGACGACTTCTTGTCCTTTTTCTTCGATTTGTCGCTCCCTTGGTCGCTCTTAGTAGGTGCCTCGACAATCTCGGGCTTTTCCTCTGCGGCGGCTGCTTCCTGAACAGGGCTCACAGTGTCCTCTGATGCAGGCACGTCAGTAGGAGCAGGGTCTGGGACACTTTCGCTTGGAGCCTCTACAGGCTGGGGATCTGCATCAGGGCCCTCGACGATGGCCACTATTTCATCAGGATCTTCGCCGTCGTTGACAGGCATTGACTTTTTCTTCTTGCCTTTCGCCCCTTTGGCAGCCTTCTTCGGCCGTTTTGTTGGCTTTGGATCCGGAGTGCCGGGAGCCCACTGTACACTTTTCTTCTCCGGATCGTCGTTATCATCATCGTTGGAAGCTTCTGTTTTCTCCTCTACTGGTGGTTCAGCAACTTCTTGCTCAGCAGATGGAGGCTCGGGCGTCAAGTCCACCAATACATCGTCTTCCGATCGAGGTGAAAATTCGCCACCAGCTTCGTCTTCAGCTTGATCGTCCTTGCTGTCATCGACTTGCTCGGGTGCTTCGTCGGCTGGAGGTTCGGGTGCTGCAGGCGGAGGAGCATCTTCTTTCATAGCTTCATCCTCTGCTGGGGTTGGCTCGGGTCCTGCCGCCTCGCCACCCTCTTCGGGAGGATCTTGCGCAGGCTCCGCGCTTTCGGCAGCGGGCTCTGGAGTGGCTTCGGCGGGAGCTTCTGGTGCTGCCTCAGGAGATGCCTCTGCCGTAACGTCGGCAGGTGGTTGGTCACTCTGAGCTGCTTCAGATTCTCCAGCGGGTGTCGCGTCGACAACAGCATCGGCTCCGTCGGCCTTTGGCTCAGCTTCTGGTTCGGCGCTTGGCTCTGCTTCAGACGGTGCGGGCTCGTCAGTGTCGCCAGCTGGCTGGTCATCTGCGCTCGGAGGAGCATCAGCAGAAGGTGTTTCTGATATAGCGTGAGTCGCGATTAGCTAATCCACACCTCCGCGAGCTTACCTGCGGACGAAGGCGCATCTGCTGTCGGTTGTTGTTCTTCCCCGCTTTCGGCTCCATCCTCCTCTGAACTCTCGTCATCTGTAGGTGGTGGCACGGGATACCTCACTTTGTACTTTGGAATGAATGGCTGCGAGACGCTCTCTGGATCGACTGTGGGTGTCTTGGGCCCGCCTCGCGCTGGATGCACGCTGAGTCTGGGGTCTCGCCATGTTGCAAACGAGATGTTCTTGTAGCCATATTTGTCTCTGACTGCGTCCAGAGACATGGTTGCTTTGGCAAAGTTGCTGGACTGTCAGTCGGGCTATCGGCTTCTCCGAGGCATCAATTCGTCGTGTGCAGAGGGTCTCGCTTCGTACGGTGACATGACAAGTGATGCGTAGAGTGGTGTTGTGTTGTGATATTTTGCTCACGAGAGGGTGGGATGACGTTGCAAGAATTAGTTTGGGCAGACTCCACTGCTCACCATGTATCTCTGAAATGCGACATGTGCGATGCAGCAGGGTTGGGGCAACACAAAACGCCGATTCGACTTGGGCGGCGCGCGTGCGAATGTTTCCTCACAACTGAGGCGCACATTGACCTCGACGGACAGGTCGCCTGCCTCCACGCACCGTGTCGGGGGCAGAAAGCGAAGATGTGAGCATGAACCATTCAGCGGGCAGCAGCGGTCCGACTGGAACCACGCTTCACGACAGGGCAGGCGTCGCTGCCCGTCGGGTATCTGCTGACGAGACGGCATGGTGGCTAGCGATGCAAGTGCAGACCAGAAGGAAAGTGCTTTGGGCGGACGTGCAGCGGACAAGCATCGTTGGCATTTCCGATTCGCTTCGTGCGCCGTGGAGCCAATGCTGGTGCTTGCCTTGGGATTTCTGGAGGCTCCCAGACAGCTGCAGACATGTCCGAACACGGAAGCGCTGTCCAATGGCCGGTGCGACGCATCGCGCGGGCCGGACGACTGGCCTGTGACACGACGGGCATCCAATGGCGGGCGGACGTGGGCGCTGGGGCGTGTGGTGGTTCACGAGTGAAGTCGACCAGTCCGTGACGTGGCGCAACGAGAGCAGAGCAAGGGAGGAGCCGTCGTCGCTGCCCGCTGCCCCCCACTGGGCCGACCCGGGCGCGCCTTCCTTCCTTCGATGGGAAAGGAAGAGCACATTGCATCGCATGAACCTGCGGCGATGCAGTGCGGATGCGTGCATGTCTCTCCTGAACATGACAGCTGCTGCAGCGATACGATGCGTGGGGGGCAACAGCGATCGTGGTACATACAGCATACATCTGCGCTGGTCGTAATCGGGACGGAGGAACACACCGCGCCAAGGCCTCGTCATCGAGACCGCTGGAATTGACAACAAATTGAAGCAGTCTCCTGTCACATGTCACTAAATTCTGCTAACCGTCATCTCGTCTATCACCAGGCATCGCCAAAGCATCGAAGAAGACACGTCCACGTAGCCCCGTCACACGTGTCCAACCCAAGAACGCCGCTCCTCATCATGCTCCTCCTGCCGGCCTACCAGGACCCTCGCCGCCGTCTCACGCCTCCGAAAAGTGTGATTCACAGCCGATCTCATGCCGATGCGAATGCTGTAATCGCGATGATGCCGCTACTCTCACGCCAGGGAGTCGGAGCAGGACGCACTGCCGCGCTTTCGGCAGAAAGTTGAACCAGACTTGACTTGCACCTTCCGCAATGCCGCGAAGCATGATGGCTCGTGATCGCACAAGGCCGTTGCTGAAAGATGCGGTCCATATCACTGAGACCTGCAACATTGCCCAAGGATTCCAAGGAGTTGCAATTGTTGTTGACCGCCTTGAGCATCCAGCCAAACATTTCCATTTCGGATCTCGCCGCGAACCGGGACGTCGTTATTCTGAGACATATCTCTGCAAGGTGGTATTGCGCCACCAGCCACTTGATGGCTGCCTTCACACTTCGCGATCGGAAAGCGCTTTCGTGAACGTTCTCATGAAGGCCTGGACATGATCCGTGTCGATCATGGTATAATGCTCACCTCCAACCTCATGGCAGCGCACGTCCGATGAGAAGTCGTTCCAGCGGCTCAAATGGTTGTCCAGCCACTCCTGCTTGCTCTGTGCCACCACGGCCAAGGGATGACAATAGAAGACATCCATTTTGGAGACTCCGCCACCGGGTTCGTAGTCTCGAGCCATGGACTGCATCTCGTGCGCCAGATTTGCCCAATGTTGGAAATTCGCCCGTGTCAGCGAAAGTTCGCTGAGACGCTGTTGAGGTGCGTTGTCAAAGATGGCCTTGACAGTCGATGCATGATCTGCTGGACCTGTCCCTCCCGGATTGTCATCCAGGTCCGGATCATGGAGTAGCCCCAGGAAATGTCCAAGATGCAAAGCGCACGCTCGCCAGTCCAGCTGCCGCATGCGGAACTTGATATGCGGAGGCAAGTTGAAGCTGGCGAGGAATCGGACTTGGTCGCCATTGCGATCATTATTCAATCTCTTCGCTGTCTCGAATGCCAGCATTGCACCATAGCTGTAGCCCGCGAGTGCATATGGACCATGCGGCTGTTGCTTTTTGATGGCGCGGTAGTACGTGTCCACTGCGTCCTCGATGCTGTTGAAGAACGTCTCTCCGGGATTAAAACCTCGGGCTCTGAGTGCATACACTGGCCGGTCCGTAACTTCCTTAGCCATGTTGATGAAGACCAGGACCTCACCGACTCCTGGATGGAAGAGCCAGAGGGGTACCTTGCTGCCTTGTGTTCGCAGCTTCACGACAGGATCATACGCAGCCGATGGTGCCTCTTCCTCGACATCAACGTCCAGATCTGTAACACTGTCTCTTCGCCTCCTCGGCTGAAGCTCCACTGCCAACTCTTCGATTGTCGAACACTTCAAAAGCTTGACCAAGGGAACTTCGGCCAGTCCCATCCCGAGCTCAATTTTCCGTTTCAATCGGATCAGCTGAATCGAAGTGATACCCAGATTGAACCAAGGAGTCACAATGTCCAGTGCCGAAAGATCGAGGCTGTGCTCCAAAGCCTCTCGAAAGATCCGGAGTAGTCGTGCCTCCAGCTCGTTCCTCGGCTCTACGACGACGGAAGGAGTCTTCACAGCATTGGCCTGCTCATATGACCTCAACTTCCCCTGCTCCAGAGCTCGTCTCAGTTTTCCTCGGGAAAGCTTGCCCAACGTCGATTTCTGCAGAATGGTATCGTCAACAGGCAAAACATACGGAGCGATGCCATGACTTCGCATGACACTCTTCACAATAGCGCCGTTTGTCGCCTGTCTTTGGATGTCGTCCTCAGTCCAAGTCGGTAAGTAAAGGATTGCTAGATTTTCATCGCTTGTGGAAGTCGGCCGATACCCGAACGCAGCGAAGAAGCCGTCTTGTGCGCCACTGAGTGACAGAGCATTGAGCTGGCTCTCCAGATCAGATGCCACGATGCTCACACCGTTGATCCGAATCTGATCTTTGATCCGCCCAACGAGATACAATCGTCCAGCACCATCGATGATAGCCTCATCACCCGTGTCGAACCAGCCGTCCTCGGTGAAAGCTTCCGCTGTTGCGGTAGGGTTGTTGTAGTATCTTGAGAAGACCATAGGTCCTCGAATCTGCAATATTCCACGCTGTCCAAGCCGTTCTGTCGAATCTTCGTCCTGCTCGAGCGTCAGTCTCCAACTTCTGAATCACCATCTCACAAACTCTACTCACCTCTTCTCCACCACCAACGACCCTAACCTCAAACCCCCCAACCGGCTTCCCCAGCGATGCAAAATCCATCCCACTCTTCCCATCCATCTCGGGACACTCAATATTATACGTACAACCCGCACAAGTCTCCGTCATCCCGAAAGCAGGCTGTAAAACTCCCGCTGATGCCCCAAACCGCTGTAAAACCTCATCGAGCTTGGCGCAAAGTTTCACAGGATTTGCCTCTCCTCCTGAAACGAATTGTGTGAGAGTTGATAGATCGATCCCCTCCAATTCTTTTTCATCAGCTTGCTCAATGGATTTGAGTAGTGCCGCGAGCAAGAAATTCGGTGCCACAGTCCTCGCTACGCGGTGTTTTGTTATCATTCGCAATAGCAGTAGAGGATCGGATACGATGTCGGGTGGTTGGATGTGGATTTGATTGAGGTTGCGGTAGAGTGCGAGGAGATGGGTTTCGGTTAGGGCTGCGACGTGGTCTAGGCCGATCCAATTTAGTAAGGAGATGGGAGGCGAGTTGTTGTGGAGTTTTGTGATGCTGTCTTTTCCGGATATCGATGCGAGGATTTGCTGATGGGTGAGCTCGATGGCTTTGGCGTTGCCTGTGCTTCCGGATGTGAGCATTAGAGCTGCTAGGTCAGAGGGGTTTGGTGTTGGGGTGGGGAGATAGTCGATGTGCTCATGGTTGTTGTTTGATTCCGCTTCGATGGCGTCGATTGCAAGGAGCGTGAGGTTTGGACAGACGGCAAAGTCTGAGAAAGTAATCTGTCTTGTCAAACAAATTGGCTGATCGAAGAGCTTGTTCAAATGATCCAGGTGTTGCCGTCGTTGATCAAGGTCGTTGGGTAGTGGCGATGAGAGAGCTGGTATACATCCTGCTAAGAGGACAGACCAGAACCAGATGATGTTGTCAAGATGGTCATTGAAGTGCAGCAGAATAATGTTTCCTGTTGTGAAACCCCCTTGTCTTGCTAGCAACGAAGCCCTCCTCCTGCATTCTGAGAACAGCTGTGAATATGTGATGCATCGCGGTTCGACGGTTCTGTGAAGAGGATAGGCAACGATGCCTGCATCTCTGCCACTTTCGACACTCTGTCGCAACAAATCAAAAAGAGTATGTACTGTAGAAGCCATATTGATAACGTAGAAATTCAGTATATCGAAAAGATGAACAAACCTAAACCGCGCCGCTTGATTGCATGATATATACAATTCCAACAACGACAAGGAAACCAGCTCGTCAGCAGCGGCCTGTCTTTCGACTAACATCACCTACGCCCTCCATTGCGGCCTACGCGCCGCCCATGAAGCCGTTATTCCGAGAAGGCATCGCATCGACTGGCCAGTGGCTGCCACATGGCGGCCTTCCTTTGTCCTGCGCACGTGGACCAACGCACGCCACCTTCGTATGGCCATAACAAAACGACCCAGAACCCTTTGATCCAAGTGGGGAGAAACAAAAACACGCGAGTGCTATCTTCAGCAGGCAATAAACCGCAGTCCAGTAGTACCAACAAGAAGAGTCGAGTCATCAGCGCTGAAGACACTGCGCAGCTGCGCATTACTCGAGAAGGATTCGCCCAGTTGATTTGAAACTGAGCAACAAGTTGGTTGGATTATCCCGTCATAGTCGTAGGGCTGAGAGGGCGCCCGGTTCCTGCATAACATTTTCCGAAGTTTAAACCAACACGGCAAATCCTTCATGTGACACTGCAGCCTGGACCCTTTCGTATTGCCGGCCCAGGACGCCCATCCTTCAAAATGTTCACTGCCACCATTATACTATTCGGGGCGTTTGTCTTGGAAGTGGAGACGTTTGCCTGCGGCTTTCAACGTCAATACAAAGTGCCCATTTTCCCGAGCCTTATTGTCGATTCGACTCAAAGCACTCGGTTTTCGGGGTCAGACGATCGATTGCAACAACCTCCGCTATGGCTACTTCATCAGAGACTTTTCAAAACCTCCAGTTGCTGGCTGATACAGCGACCGACACCAGTTTTAAAGATGAATGCGAGCGCCGAAATGCTGTGCAGCTGGCTTATAAGCTGCTTTCCAAGATCGAGACTCCCTGGGAGACCGTCTCTCGAATGTTGATGATTGATCCGTTTGCGATTGCAGCGTTGAAGACCTTAATCAACTTGCAACTCTTCGAGAAATGGCAGCCAGCTGGTAGCGCCAAGTCGTTGGACGAGCTTGCGCAAATGACCAGTTGCGACTCTCGACTGCTCTGTACGTGATCTTGAAGCAATCCACACAACAGGGGCTGACATCTTCCAGACCGTCTTCTCCTCACCATGGTTCCACATCACTGGCTCGAATACTGCTCAAAAACCCGGACCTTCAAGCTTACGCACTTCACGCAAGCACTTCGAGACAAATCGCTCGCAGCCGCAATGACCTTCCACGGCCACGTCGTGTCTCCTGCGGCTACCAAAATGCCAAAATTCCTCGCTGCAACTCAGTATGCCAACCCAGCAGACCCAGAACATGCACTTTGGCGTTACCACTCTGGATCAGAGCTAGTGCCATGGTTTCAACAGAATTCAGAAGCCTTCATCAGCCTGCACCACGTCATGCGACTTCGCGGCAACCACAGCGCGAAGTGGACCGAATTCTATCCTTGGAAAGAAAATATCGTGGACCGCTTAGAACCAGGCACTGTAGCATTCGTCGACATCGGAGGAGGAGTCGGTCAAGACTCAGAAGCCTTGCGCTGCAAAGCCCCTCAAAACTTCCCAGCTGGCAGCATCGTCCTCCAGGACCTCACAGAAGTCGTCGATCGCGCCGAAGCGGCAGGCGAGTCCATCGTCAGAACGAGTCACAATTTCTTCGAACCACAACCAGTCCTCGGAGCAGCCGTATATTTCATGCACCTAGTTCTGCATGACTGGCCGGATGACGAAGCGAAGAAGATCCTCGCGAACCTCAAGCCTGCGTTCAAACGCGGATACAGTCGATTGCTGATTAACGATATTGTGCTTTCGGCTAGCATGGACACCATGGTCTCTGCTAGTGATCTGCATATGATCATGAATGGCGCACAAGAGAGTAAATACTTATCCCATTTGATTTATGCCGAAGATTAAACACTGATGTGAGATCAGGAACCAAGGAGGAATGGCAGTCGCTGCTCGAGAGCTCCGGTTTTCGTATCACAAAGTGGTACTTTTCGCCGCTGTCCGAACAGGCCTTGATTGAAGCTGAGCTTGACTGAGGACTCTGCGTGCGACTTGCTTTTGTGCGAATTTTCGTGATACCCTTGCTGCTGTGTAAAAGTCTGTAGTAGATGAGCCATGCTGCAATGAAGTATACTCACACTACCAAATTTTGTGCTTTGCCAGAGTGGCTGGTTCAGAAACTTCTTTTGAGACTGATACATAAACGCTTAGAGGAAGTATTTTACAAATGACCTATTCCAATTTCAGTTTCACTCAGCCCAAGAAATCGTTCTCAAGAGCCGTTCAAGTAATCTGTGTCGACCGCTGCATTGATCAAGGTAACAGAGTGAGAGTTTTGTAGGAAACGCGCATCTAGTTCTCGCCATTGGCCTCGATGGCCGCAAGTTGCATCTGCGCGAGAGCGCTCTTGATGAGGAGACCAAGCCTCTCGCCACCGATAACATAGATCTCGGCGACCATCAAGTGGACGCTCACAAAGATAACGCCGATCTGCATGGCAGCCATCTTAACGTAGAGCTTGATCAGCCTCCATCGTGCAGAGCTGTCAAAGGACCTCCATGCCTGGATGAAGATGGCGCGAGAGCTGCCCTTAGCAGTGATGTCCACGTTGCCGACGATCGCACTGCGGTCGAAAGGAACAATGGTGTCTTGGTCCTCAGGAAGAAGCAGAGCCTCAATCCGGGTGAGAGTGACTGTCGCAGGCAGCAAAATGGCGAAAGCGACAAAGAGGCCAGTAGCTGGGACGGCCAAAAAGCGCAAGGCCATCCACACCAGCTTGCTGCAGTCATGCTTGGCGGCGTGTGTGACCTGGCTGTGGTCGATGTCAGGCAAGCCCAAGGCGACAGCGACGATGAGTGGTAGGATCAGAGTCGCTTGCTGCGCCATAGCGAAGACCAGAGATGGTAGGAGAATAGCCTTGCATTGCTTGCGTGGAACAAAGCGGCGGTAGAAAGGCTGGGCCACGGGTTGACCGATCATGGTGTGGGTCCAGACCATGTGCAGGCGTGCCAGTCCGAGCGATGCGACAATGTACATGATCGCGCTGCCAAACAAACCCATACCCAGCAGTCCAGATAGGAAGTTGGTGAGCAGGCTGTGTGCGAAGTGGTACACGACTGACACAGCGGCGCCTCTGAATCTCCCACGGAAGCCGCCAATGTTCGTAAGATGCCTCACAGACGCGCGGACACTCGACGTGACAGGCTTATTGTTGATCAGTGTGACCTCGACGTCGGCCTCCGCCTCGGACGGCATCAGCGGCTCTTTCTCAACCGGCGCATCTGGCTCGTCGGCGTAGGCGGGAGGTTTGTCCTGGACGATGGCAGCGGTGGTGGGCGACTCGATCATAGCAAGGCTGGCAACGACCTCGCCGACAGTGTACTTGATCTACTCGTTACTGGTGAGTGTGTGGCGTGTGAGGGGTTCGGGGCGTATGGGCGTACCGCTGCGATCAGGAGAAGCGTGAGGAAGCCAGTGACAATGACGGGCAACATCTCCCATGGCTGCACCTCCATCTCCGGTACGGCCTGGTCGTAGAGCGTGGCATCGTGCTGCAGCTGGGACATGTGCTCCTGCACCGCCTCGTAGCCGCGCTTGGCCAGATGGCCGAGAACTTGTCCGTGAATGCCGGACATGGTGGTGGTAGTTGTGGTCAGTCGAGTGCGCAGTTGCAGATGAGAAATGAAGAACAAGGAGAGGCCGCACGGGTGCGCAGTGGTAGAGAAGGGAGAGGCGAGGAGTAGTGAGGTGGTGTTGGAGCAGGCAACAGGCGCACGAGGCGCAGTCCGGATGACGAAGTGTCGGATCGTTTGTGCCGGGCGCTGGCGCGGCTGTCTAGGCCACTCACTTTTTGACGCGCTTCGTGGTTGGTCCTAATCAAATCTCTAATGAAACGCGACCGGTGAGCAGCGTCAATTCACGCCACTCACTGGCAGTCCTTGTGGAGTCGAAGGATTATTGAGGACGCTCAGAATACGACTGCGCGGCGGCTGTGAATAGTCCAGCTGTCCAAAACGGGCTGAGAAATCATGCAGGCAGGAAGTCAGCTTGAGCCGCCATTCCGATACTGTGGCCTCTGTACGATATAGGCATTCACGTTCTACAGTTCCGTTACTATTCTGCCACGCCCTGTCTTGCATATCTCGTCTCTCATCCAATCATCCATTGATCGTATGTCTTCGTCTAGTCCAACGTATCCATATCTGTCTCAGCCCCGTACTCCAACACGATCCACTGACAGTATCTTTCGAATTCTTCCTGCCACTCCTTCAGTCGTTTCGCTCGCAGGCTCTTGCCGAAACTACCCTCCTTGACTTCTTGCTGCCATTGCTTGGCCGAACACTCTTCGTAGTTCGCCCATCGCACACTGTTCTCTGCCAAGCTGCCCAGTCCAGCAAGTCCCAAGTTCTCCCAGCCTTGTAGAGCCTGCCAGAAGTCGTGCGTCATGCCGTTCGTGTTATGCCCGAGGATTGCTGGATCGTCATTTGCCAGGGCACATGGCACACCTCGTGCCAAAAGGCTGGGCAGGTGATGTGACATGATGCTTCCAGTATACCGCAGAACTTCGTTGCTGACTGGACAGCTCTCGACAAGAATCTTCTTCTCCTTGACCATGTCAATCAGTAACGGATGTTTCTGCAATGACACACCATGACCAATTCTCCGAGTTCCCAAAATCACTGCATCAAACAAGTTCTCGTCTACTTCGTCGCCATCACCCAACGTTTCTCCAGCGTGGAAGAAGAATGGAATGTCTACGCCTTCTTCAGCGCACCGTTTCTTGAACCAGAACAACTCAGGCAAGAGGTCTTGCAATGGCCGTCCAGCGTCCTCTTGCCCAACTAAATCGTAGCCCAGGATGCTATCCGGGAACGCGAGCTTGTGCTCGATGCACTGCTTCATGTCGTCAATAACATCTTTGGTTCCAAATTGTCGAATTGTAGTCCAGATCACGCTTGCACCCCAGAATCCTTTGCCCTCTGATGAATTTTTGAATGCCTCAATCTCATCTTCAAGTACCTCAAACCAGTACATATAGTCCTCGTCAGGCGTCTCTGAGCCATCTCTGTAGAATGGATAACGGAAAACGTGCCTGATGTCAACCCACCTCACGCCATCGTCGTGCAGCCCCTTTAACATAAGGCGAATAAATTTCCTGAATATAGGCTCGTAGTGATGTAAGCTGACAAGAATTGGAAAGCAGGCCTTGAATCGGTCCCAAATGTCGCCAGGTCCCAAGTGGTGCGAGATAGCATCCTTTTGCGACAGTGACACTCTTGACTTAAGCCACTGCTTGAAGCCCTCAACGCCGCCGTCGGGAAAGCTCTCCGCAGCGACAGTGATAGGTATCAAATCATCTGGCTTGTACGATTCGGACCAAATAGGAGGCCCTTCTGATTGAGATTCCTTCTTGGCGAATTTGAATATGAAAGGTAGCATGTGATCTGTGCGGATTTGTGCAGTGTGCATGGAGTGCGAAGCCGTTATGCAGATCCCTGGTGTTGTGAGAGCGGTTTCTGCTAGCCAGTCGAGATCACCCATGGCGTCCAAATGGCAGTGAAGTAGCGCGCCTTTCGGCATCTTTCTCACAATTTGCCATAGTTTACTGGACTCCATGCGCTCCTTGGCCAAAGAGAACATCATACCAGGATAGATAGGCTGGTCCGTCGTCTTGGCGAGGTCGTCTTCAAAGCCTGGCTGCCACAGCGTATTCTGTTCTGAGAAACGGATCGCAGCCACGATTGCAGCGGCTTCATTTTGCATGGGGGTCATGCCTTCTCGAAAAATGTGATCGCTGCGCCGCTGCTTCTCCTGGGCAATCAGCGCGTCTCTGCCATCGAGATACTTTTGGATAAAGGGCTGGTCCATGGTTGGCACTCCTTCCTTCTCTGCCCACTCCGCGAACTCTCTCCGTTCACGCTCATCTTCTGTCTCTGAATCGCCATTGCTGACATGCAGCTGGTCCATTGCCGCCTGTGCGTCCTTGACAGCCTTGTCAGACATCTTGTCTTCTAAGCGACTGCCAAATGACAAGTTTCTGTCGATGTTGTTTGCACAATGCCCAGGAAAGGAAGGTCGTCAAACAGTTGAGTCGGCAAGTGGAGACACGGGCGATGTTGCTTGCCAGAAGTAGTGGTTCCAGCTGAAAGTCACTTCCTGGTCGAGAAACGCCATTGAGCACATCCTAGCTCTTGCTACCTGAGGCACAGGCGGGCACACCATTTATTGACTACAAGAACTTCATTCCTGCGACACCACCTGAGGTAGGAGCTGGTGCCCGCGCACTCTCTGTACGAAGGCACCGCGGGCCAAGCTTCCGCTGACGTAGCACCTGAGCCGAGAGCATTGGACCCAGAGCAATATAAGAACCAGATTGCCCAGTCTGAGAGTTCGGAATACCATTAACAAACATGGCCTCTTTCCTGACTTCTGCGGTCGAGAAGCTGAATCCATTCGCCAAGCGTGAGCGAGACGAGGACGATCATGGAGAAGCAGTTGAGGTTGACTCTGTCGCTGGCGGCGGTCATGCATCTAGAGTCTCCAAGATCACCAAAGAGCAGTTGCGGGTCAGCCATGCTCTCAAGATGTTCCTCATCAATGAAAAGATCCTCACTCCGCAGGATGTGAATTTGAATGTTCACGGGGCCGAGAATTCGGGAGCTCTCAAGGAAATGCTGGACAGTCCACATATTCATGTGCCAAGAGAGGTCACAGACCGCAGTCACCCTCTTACGGAATACTTCATCAGTTCAAGCCACAATACCTATCTGCTAGCTCACCAGCTCTATGGTTCATCTTCCGCCGTAGCGTACGAGACAGCACTGGTAGCCGGATCGCGCTGCGTAGAGATTGATGCTTGGGACAACAGCGACGACGAAGATGAGCCTAAGGTAACTCATGGCTGGACTCTAGCTTCCCGGGTACCCTTCCGCGCTGTTTGCGAGACCATCAGAGATGTGGTGGACAAGGAAGCGAAGATGCCACAGGAGACATCTTACGCCTCTGCCCCAATCCTGATCTCACTTGAGAACCATTGCGGCGACCATGGGCAAAAGCGGCTTGTGAGTATCTCCTTTCTGGTATCGAACTGCGTGATCTCTGCTGACGCTGGCTGACTTAGGTGCACATCATGCGCGAAGTATGGGGCCATCGTCTACTCAGCAGCGAAGTCCGGGCTGAAGGCACCAGGGAGCAGAACAACTCCGGCGAGCATGTTGATCTTATCGAACTGGGCTCGAAGATTGCGGTCATCGTCGAATACCATCTTCCAGACGAAGCAGAATCCGATGACAGTGATGACGAGGACGAAGACGAGCAAGCCAGAATCGACCATGAGAAGTGGCGCAAAGAGAAACGAGAGTGCGCCCAAGGCATCATCATTCCGGAGCTGGCAGAACTTGGCGTGTATGCACAGTCTGTGAAGCCTGCGAACAATTCGTGGTTCGAGAGCGTGCTTCAAGACGGACCTTCTCACCACCTGATCAACGTCTCGGAATCTGGTCTGATGAAGCTGGATTTACATCTGAACGGACCTAAAATCAGTCAGCACAACGCACAACATCTTATGCGAGTCTATCCCAGAGGCACTCGCATTTCGTCTAAGAATTTGAACCCTGTGCCATTCTGGGGAGTCGGTGCGCAAATTTGCGCTTTGAACTGGCAAACGTTCGATGCCAGCATGCAATTAAACGAGGCGCTATTCAGCGGCTCCGATGGATATGTTCTGAAGCCTGCTGCTCTACGAGCAGGTGGATCTGGAAAGCTGAGCACCGGCAGGAAGAAGCATCTTCGTTTGCACGTTGCTGGTGCCACAGATGTACCTGTTCCAAAGGATCGCGATGCAGATGATCCCATCAAACCATATGTAACGTGCACACTCGAGCATCCGGACTCAGTCGACAAACCACCTACCAAGCGGAAGACGTCAGCGTATAAGCAACACACACTCGGCATTCTGCATCGTGGGGAGCAACCACCTCCGACCGACCCTTTGTGGAACGAGCAGCTGGACTGGGACTATGAGGAGAACGAGCTCGTCTTCTTGCGAATCCTCATCAAGTCGGACGACAAATTCGCAGTCAACCCAAAGCAGTGCGTTGCGGCGGTCAGGCTCAGCTACGTCAACAATAATCAATGGGTGTTTATAAGAATGCTGGATCTGGCAGGGAAGGAAACTCACAGCACCTTGCTGGTGAAGTTTGAGATCACGGACGCCTAGAAAGCTCCCGGAAGACGGCACAACGTGCCCCAGAAACTCAGCCCAGAGGCTGCTACAGGACTCTTTGCAGAGTTAACGACCGGCTGCTCGCATCTGAAAATGTGAGTTAAGCAATAGAAGGCTTGACGATAAGAGATTTCATCTCAATGGAACACATGGTCTGCGGGGCCGATCAAAGTCGTCAGTAGCCTGTACTCGTGTCTCACATACTACGCTACTGTACTGGTGCGACTCTTTCCCAGGCTGAGAAGCAGTGAACGCTTTGCGTTTCCGGAGACAGGCTTGTCTTCTGTAGATTACTGACCGCATCTCAGGTAATCCCTACGGCCCATTTTTGGCTATAGCTGAGCTCGTGAGCTGTGAGGTCTCTCCACCTTCAGAGAGAGGCGACTTCTGTGGTGATCTGAATCTGTCGAGCGGTGGACCAAATGTGGCTCTCCTGGAATGCAAAAATCCCGCCTGACGTCGGCTGAAACATTCATGCTCTCGCCACACCATACCATGCGCCTGCATTCTATCGACAGCCTCCTCACATCCGCTGTACAAGATATGGCTGCGGGCGCAGCAGGTCCCGAACGAAGAGCTTCCAACTTAGCTAACAACCACTCGCCTTAATCGTAAAGATGCTCACGCTTTCTTTCCTCGCCCTGTCCTGCGCGGTCCTGACAGCTCCATGCAACGCGCGACACATGCATCGCTTTCACATGCACCACGAACATCGTCGCCAATTACCATCTGTGACAGCGACAAGCGAGAACGTCCCCTCAACCACAGAACTCGCACCAGCCTCCATCACAGCGGGCGATGCTGCTATCGAGAACATACAACAAATCCAAAACGGCCTATCTGACTTGCCTGCCAACCTGCTATCATTCGTCCAGGCCGCCGAGGCTCGACTAGAAGATATGGAGAGCATGCTGCTACAAATGATGGGCAGCACGAGTGCAGAGCAAACAATGCTACCCACAACGCCGGCAATACCAACAGGCACGCCTGCTGCAAGCACACCTGCAAGTCTCGAATCACCTACAACTACACCAACCTCGACCGACTCAAACCCAGCGTTCTATTCCTCGCCCAGCTCAACTCTTGCGGGCATCATACCAGTGGTGCCAGTAGAGTCAGCATGGAATACCACAACCCACACATCAAGAATGACATCTACACGGATTCAGACGCTTACAGTACCGGAACCAACAGCAACAAGCACTTCATCGGAAGCTTCCCGTGGCTTGCCAAGTGGTTCAATCATAAATTCTGCGAACTGGACAATGCCGTATACTTCGAGCCGCGGCTCATCAGCAGTCTCGACTCTTCTGACTCGTACTGCAAGGAGTGTTCTGAATCCACCCGCGCCGACTGTTTTGGAGGGGTAATTAGATATTTGAGAATGTCCAGCAAGGAGTGAAGGGTTGGCCGTCCTCTGCAAGTTGTCGTATTCCGCAGTCCACGTTTCGTGGATCGCAACATGATTTTATCCATACGAGTATACAGTTGTACATAGCAAACGATACCAACGATAGTACATGAACCACATCTAAAATCTCAAAGCCTCTCCGTGGAAAGCGCGGGGCCCTTATTAGCGAATGCATGGCGCACAGCACGTGGCAGAAAACGAAGATCAACTCCGACGAATCACATTCCTCGCCGCACAAAGCATGCAATCTCGATTCGGCAGTTCATCGCGCAGCTTTGCAGCACTGTGCAGAGAAAGAATCGTACTTTTGCGTCTCCACTCTTCGAACGAGGTGTAGAAGTACGATGTGGCGGTCACTGTGACTTCACTAGCTTCGGGGCGTTTTCTCTCTCCGCACTTCGAGTGTTCTGCTATACTATTGATTTGCTGTCGCAATATCCTTGCAAGTGAGTACATGTTCTACTTTCATTCGGGTTTCTGTGTCTGGCCAGACTCTTTCATCGTTTCTGCGAAATTTGGCGACTGGGTCGCTTGGTGATCCGAGGAAGGCTGGAAATACTGGAGGCCATAGCAAGTGGAGCCTTGTCAACAGGCTGTCGCCACTCCTTGCAGTCAACAATTTCAACGAATCTAAAAGAAGAGCCGGAGCAAAGCTACCATGCTCGCATGGCTCTATGGCTCTCCTACCAGGCCGCCCATTCTCCTACGACTCCGCAGCTCCAAGACCTTCATCATCGTCGTTGTAGCCTCGGCTGTCTTCACTGATGTCTTCGCCTATGGAATTGTCGTTCCCGTGTTCCCCTTCGCTCTCACTGAAAGAGCAGACATTCCGGAAGACCAAGTCCAACGATGGATCTCGATATTCCTCGCTGTCTACGGCGCCGCGCTGCTGGTCGCCTCTCCAATATGTGGCTGGATGGCTGATCGCATGAAATCGAGACAAATGTCATTCTTGCTCGGTCTCTTGGCGCTCGGAGGATCGACGGCGCTATTGTGTGCGGGTCGAAGCATTGGAGAGTTTGCGGCGGGAAGAGTATTGCAGGGCATTAGTGCCGCAGTTGTATGGGTGGCTGGTTTAGCACTCTTGGTAGATACAGTCGGAGCAGAGGAGATTGGCGCTGCGATGGGGTATGTCGGCCTGGCTATGAGTTTGGCTGTGTTGTTGGCGCCTCTCCTGGGCGGCGTTGTGTTTGCAGAAGCTGGATACTACGCTGTCTATGCGATGGCGTTCGGCCTGATCGTTGTGGATCTGGTGCTCAGGTTGGCTATGATTGAACGCAAAGTAGCGAAGCAATGGCTGCCAGACCTGGACGTGCCGGAAAGCTTGGAGAAGACCGAGTCGAACAAAGTAAACGAGGCCCAGGAAGGACAAAGCTGCGCAGAAGCTGTTGACGGGCCGGAGAAGCAGTCCGTTGCGAGAGCCAACTCTAGGCCATCATCCCTCATGCAGCGGCAACCAAGTGATGCGGCTGAAGCAGCAGTTCCCCTCAACGCGCCGACGGCCGTTCAAAGCATCGTCGCCAAGCTGCCTCCAATGATTTTCCTCTTCGGATCTCGACGAATTCTTGCTGCGCTCTTCGCCACAACAATGCAGTCATCGCTGCTTACTTCCTTCGACGCTATCTTGCCGCTGTTCGTAAAGAACACATTCCAGTGGGACTCGATCGGAGCCGGTCTCGTTTTCTTGCCCGTCGTCTTGGCGTCCTTCCTTGGTCCTGTGGTCGGAACACTGGCAGACAAGTATGGCCCGCGATGGTTGGCAACAGCTGGATTCATCCTGTCGTGCCCTTTCTTGATTTTGCTGAGATTGGTGGAAGAGAGCTCCATCAACCACAAGGTGATGCTATGTGCCTTTCTTGCATTCATCGGTATAGGACTGACGCTAGCATTGGTGCCTCTCATGGCAGAAATGTCGTATGCAGTCGATGCCAAAGCGAAACGGCGGCCGCCAGGGTTCTTTGGAAAGAATGGTGCTTACGCTCAAGCTTATGGTCTGTTCAACATGGTAAGATAGCTACTTAGCGTGTTTTGGTGTCGCTGTACTGACTTCAATGTACAGGCCTGGGCTGCTGGCTCAATGATAGGACCTCTGTTGGCAGGACTGGTGGTCGAGGCTCGAGGCTGGGGTATTGCGGTATTGATACTTGGGTGTGTGAGCATCGTCACCGCACTGCCAACGGCTATCTGGACCGGTGGCAGCATCCTCAAGTCGAAGAGGTCGCACAAAGCCGACGTAGTGAACAGTGCCGAGGGCAATGGTGCCCAGTCCCCAGCATAATTGCCACTGAATACGTCTAACGGCGAAGCGCTGGCAGTTGAGACAAGAGATTCTTCATCGCTTCCACTCCAGTTCCAAAACGCTCTCGACATCAGTCTTCAGTCTATCGTGATCGGTCATATTGTGGCCTTTGCGTCTGATGTAAAATTGACGGACGTCGCCAGACGGCGTTTTCTGAGCGTATTCAAGTCGCCAGCTGATCTTTTCTTTGATGGAGAGTTTTGGTCGAACCGCGCCTAGACTGAACAAGAACTGCTCATCATCATGTTCAAAAGTGCCTTCGACGCGAGCGAGGTCAAGATGATCGGCACCTGCGGGATACTGTGCGACGCTGTACCCATTTGTGAGGACAACATTCTCGTCGAAACGGTAACGCTGAAGAAAGCATTCGGATCCACAAATGTCCGCCACGAGGTGTCCATACTCAACTGGGTAGAGGTGCCAGCTATTGTAGTGGTGCAAGCTGAGTAAGGGTCTTGGTACGGCCTCGTACCACCCACTTGCATCCACATGGAAGTCCAGTTGATGCAATCCGGAGAGGAGAGTCAGCTGAACAGGAGGCGAGGTGTGGCTGTATATACAGAATTTGTAGAGCTCGTCTCCTCCAAAGCCATTCTTGACGCAAGCATCGAAGTTCTCGTGAAGTACATCGAGTAACGGTCCAGAGAAGAAGATACCAGCACCACCGTAAGCCATGTAGCCGTGTTTCTGCGCAATTTGAGACCAGTCTTCTGACATCGATCCAATATACCAGGGTTTCGAGGGATCGTAGGGCTGCAAAGCGTGGAGGACTGCGGGCAAGGATGGGAAAAATGTGTCCTCATCGATGACTGCGAACCATTTGTGATGCAACTCTCGACGCCGGTGAAGACATTTTATGATGGCGAAATTTTGTTGCGCATGATCATCACCATTTCCTGCGCTGCCCACCTTTTCATGAAGCAGCACAGCGTCGATCCCAGCCGCTTCAGCGAGCATCTGAACCCTTTCCATCTTCGCTGGGTCTTTATGGTCTCTGATGTTGACAACCAAAGACGCCTTGGTATTGGCTAGCCAACGAGCCAACTGCGGTATAACTTTCTCAATCCGATGTAGTGATGTCGACGCTCCGAGAAGCAAGCGTGAAGTATCGATGTCTCCGAAGGAGGGTTCGTTGTACTCCACCATTGCGGGCTCGCCTCCGCTCTCCGAAGCAGCTTTTTTCAAGTGGCAGTCTTCATGATCAAATCGAACAGATCCAAAGGCTGGGACTAGCCTCGTATCGACTTTGATAGGTGATCCTTGGCTGTTGATAGGGTTGTTGACAGATCGAGATCGAATCACGCGCCGCGCATATTGAATCGTGGGAGGAAGGCTCAGTGCTTCGCGCACATCGTCGAGGAACGCGCAATCAGTTGCATTCTCGACTTGAGTGAAGGCGTTGAAATCCAGTGCCGGCGCCCGTCGTCCGGTTGCGATCCACCCTATCAGTAAGAGCATGGACGCCGCCGTCGCAGCCAGAGTAAAGCGGATCGCGCGTGCCATATCGCAGGCAGGACGGGTGGCGCGCCCACCGCGGCAATCTTGAGGCGCGCGCCGTACAACAGAAAGACGATGAACGCTCACCCACGCTCCGTAACCTCAGCTGACGTAGAGATGCGATATCTCGTCAACTTCAGAAACAAATATGCTTCGGCGACTGTTGCAGGCTGTGACGTCTTGGCCAGGGACTCTCACTCCATAGTCCCGCCTACCGCATCTCTTGCGTCCTGTGAACAGCTCTCCTTGCTTCCCTTGCTCGACCCTTGCACAAAGGGACCTCACGCAAGGCAGGTTCGCGGCTCCATGTTGAGAGGAGAACAGTGTCCTCAAGTACTCAGCAAAACGGCAGACCAGCCAACGAGGTGTGCAGATGGCTGTAGCCACATCATCATCGGAGCTTCACACGCGGCCCCTTGATCATGCCATCGCTTCTGCTGTTGAGGGATTTCAATGCCACGCCTGGCGGGAAGGCGCCAGGTCGGCAGCGTTCATGGCTGTATTCGGACGCAGAGTGTCCGATCGACTGCAATATACTTCTGGCCGCGAGAGGGCACTGTGCGACTTGTCTCAATTGTTTTTCATGGTCGAGGTGGTGATCGGTGTGGGCGGCAATGGCGCGAGGAAATAGAGTTGTGTGCTGCTGCTTTCCGCGTCCGCGCCCGTCGCACAGCGCTTCCCCGACCCTGTTTCTGCCTTGGAACTGAATCACTGATCATCTGGAGCGGCTGCTTCTGCCAGGAAATGCGGCTGGACGACTACAATTGTATGAGGCTTGCAATTCGGCTGGTTGTGGCGTGGATGAGGCGTTGCTTTAACGGCCAGCGAACAGGACGGACGGCAGGCAAAGGCAAATCGATTCCACCGAGCGGCCGCCGGCCATTCGCCGCGGTGCACCTCATCAAACATCGCCGCTGTGATGACATGGATCCGAACCTCACGTTTCCCTCGAGCTTGTCCCCGCGACAGCCCGTCCCTCCCCTCCAGTCGCCTCGAGGATCAGCGCCCATGTTCTCCTCGTACGGCATCCTCAGCGCTGACGTTGGCGGCACCGCCCCATCCTCGCTATAGCAATACCCCGGTACAGCTTTTTCGCAAGACATTGGCCATGCCATCACGGCCGCCAGCGGCAGACCGCATGCCTTCGTATGGATGTGTTGGCTCTAAGGCGCTGAATGGCCCAGCGCGTGCAAATCTTACCCTCTCGTGGCCAGTGCAAGGACTGTGATGTTGCATCCGCCGCGGCACGGCTTCTATACGACTCGTTCGACTGCACCGAAGATGCTAGACTGGCTCGATCAGATCTTCAAACGAGGCACGAGTAGATCCTCGCCCTGTGCAGTATTCTCTGCGACGATGATGCTTCTGCATTGACCTATACCTCAGCCTTATCGTCCCATACTCCTCCGAGATTGGAGCAAGTACTCTGAACGCCAGCGGGCGGCCGCATGCCTTCATCTATTTGACCTCTTCGATTACCAAGCGGACTCTCCGGGCTTGAGTCTATGTTCACCAGAAGTCAGTGCCCTCTGGTACGGACAAGGCCCGAGTGATCGGATCGAATGCTTGCGCACCTAGACCCCAGCAGCCACACCACACGGCACATTGGCCCGCACACAAATGGGCAAGACTACACGTCAAGAGCCTCCTCACAGGACAAGCCACGACGGAAACCAGCGGATGTCTGCAAATCTCGTATATTAAAACTGAACTCAGTTGTCTCGAACCACTTGATGGTCACCTCTCAGGTGGAAGTGACTTGCACCCTAGACCAATCCAAGACTGCATGCGATTTTTAGTCCTTCACTGTGGAGCGACCAGGCACTCGGTACACATCTCAAGCCTTTGTGGCTGCCTCGGACCATGAACCATGAGCATGTCCTCACAAGTCATCACAGCCAGGCAAGCATAAGCCTGATGTGGGTGTCGTAGCATCTGTAACATACAACTTCTTGAGTCAGCTTGACCTCCGCATTCAACACATCATGTCGCCAGCACTATCGGTCAACGGCAGTCTCTGAGCATTGATGCAGCCGGACTTATGCTCGGATTTGATATCAAAATTTTCAATGCGCAGATGGCATTATTCCCCCAATTATTGACAAATACTACCCATTGAGGCGTCTGAATTGGCTGACATACTGTACGACGGAACTAATAGCAGAAGGTATCACACCTGGCGGCGACGCTGCGAGTCTCGAAACTCTACTCAACACTAGACAGTGTTGGGCTACATTGGCAACAACCACACTGCATGAGCCAAACGTCCTGTTGTAACATCATCATCGGACATCTTCGTCCGCTACGCAAGCATGCTTGAGGAGACTGCAAGTTGTAGAGTTCTTTTCTTCCTGGTAATACATGAACATTCAACAATACGCACGCGGCAAGTCGTCCGAAGATCAATTGCGAGTCGTGTCCAGTCCAAGCTTCGCCATGTTAGTTCGAACGTGATGTTTCAAGTAGACAATTACGACGCCACAACTGCCACAACGTCCGAACTCAATCTGTCAACAAGCCACCCCTGTAGACCCACCGCAATTTTGCCCAAGGCACGCACTTCATTGCCAAGCATAGCAAGCAAGCCAGCCAGCGACACATCAAAATTTCTCGTGGTGCACGACCAGCTCGTCATTACAATTTCTTCAAAATTGTGGCTGTTCCCACTGCGATAGCTTTGAGAGTAACCGGGAACACAGACAAATACGGTACAGTACAGCCTCCGCGTCTTTGCGGCGAAGATTTTCGGCGAGCAATTTTTTCCGCATCCTCGTTGCAGCAACTCAGCTCATTACCTCTTGCTGCGTTGCACATCTCACAGGCATCGTGCAGCCATCCTAACATTGCCAAAATGCAATAGCCTCTGCCAACGTACGCACGATTCCAGATGAGAAAAAGCTTTTTCCAAGATCCCAGGCTCTACCGTCTCAGTGGTACCTGAATACCAGATCGAAGACATCGACGCCAAAGCTCACGATACGCCCGTACCTGCAAGCGAGATCAGTCCGAAAGACATGTCGCGCTGCAACCTTTCCTACAGTCAAAGTAAGTTCTCTCCAGATTCAGAACATTTCCCACACAGCAGCACCCAACGTACCAAGATGAGATAAGAATACAACAAAAACATGATAGGAAGAGTCTGACTCGCTTTTGCGAGCTTGATTACATGTATATATCTGAGAGCACGATTCGATTAGCAACTTCTTCTGATCTGTTAGTCCGAGGAGCAACTGCTAACATATCTCAGGTGACCAAAATGGCGATGACCATGGTACTCACGAGTGAAGACAGTATCACATCGTTGAAAGCCACTAGCATGACCGAGACGCGCATTAAGTGAAGGACTTCGGCGCGAGTGCTGCCCGTTTCATGCAACTTGATGTCTGCGGCGAGGATCATAGATATCTCGGTCTCGTCACATCTCATGCACAGGCCGGGTGTTGTCGACCGGAGACATGCCAGTTAGCAGCAGTAACATGCGGGGGATGAGAGAATACGAGGTAAGAAGGTCAAGAAGTTGGTATTAATCGTATGTGCTAGTACATTGACTTCGTCGTCGTCGTAAATCCGTCACCTTCGCAGGCATTTACTTGCCGCCGAACCAGCTCGAGATGCCGCTCTTGGCCTTGCTGGCGCCCTACAATCTTGTCAGTACGTATTCGAGCAGGTGAGCCACCGACAGCACCTCATCCGGCATCGTGGTCGCCCCCGCCCATCTGTGGCCTTCATGGCCGGGCTTGCAGAACAAGTTATCACTCACCTCGGTAACCTTCTGATCGAACTGGTCGATCGCATTGTTTGCGTTCGCCTGCGCGTCCTTGGCTGCGCTGTTCAGCGTGCTCTGGGCATCTTTGCGGTATTCCTCCAGCTTCGCGTCCACCTTTGACGCCTCTTGCTTGCCGTCTCGGACGAGCTGGTTGAACTTGCTCTGGGCTTGCTCACCGTAGAGCTCTGCATCCTTCTTCGCTTCCTTGGTCGAGCCAGGCAGATGCGACTTTACTTCGCGAGAAGCCTTTGCGGCGTCGGCTGCGCGTTGTCAGGATTTGAAGCTCGAGCAGTGAGGTCAGATGAAGCTTACCTTCGACTTGCTTCTGTGCGACCTTTGGATCACCGCCAGCGGTGTACAGGTAGTAGCCAGCTCCTGCGAGGACAGTGCCTCCGAGAATGGTGACAGCGCGGTTGGACATGGTTGCCTAGAGCTGGGTGATGGTATATGGAGGGCAGGTGAGGACGTAGATAGGTAGACAGGTCGATGAGGTCGGTTGTTACTGTACTGTTTTGTCGGCACTGGATGAGGAG
This sequence comes from Cercospora nicotianae, assembly GCA_029490675.1. Classification (NCBI taxonomy): domain Eukaryota; kingdom Fungi; phylum Ascomycota; class Dothideomycetes; order Mycosphaerellales; family Mycosphaerellaceae; genus Cercospora; species Cercospora nicotianae. Next base: position 1,805,285 of record JANQAT010000007.1, on the reverse strand, counting down.
AAGGAGCAACAAAGCAATCAGTCGAGCTTGCCGCTGCGCCCAATGATGCTTCGTGCAGCCTTCACGCGTCGTAGCTACGTCACTTCCCAGTCTGTGATCGCATGCACGCCAAGCCGCGCTAGTTCCATGGAGCAGGAGGCGCGAACCTGTTCGAGGTCCGTGAGACGAGATGCGAGCCTTCTCTACCAAATCACCACATGTCTGCGCCATGAACATATCGCTGCACGATCGAGGTCGAACATGAGCTCGTCGGCGTCGCCAGGCAGCTCGTCCGCAATCCCCACACCGGCTCCTCCATCGACAGCGCACCGCCTTACCTCGCTGGCGGAAGTTCTGCACGGCCACACACGAACGACCGGGGACGACGCCAGCACCCACCAGCCCATCACGCTCATTAACAGGTGACCATCTTCTTGTTCGATGCATACATCCTTCTCTACATTCTCTTGTATATTTAATCCTATAGCATAATGTCCGAAACCTCTCATTCCTCCCTCGCCCGCCTGCCCAGTCCGACGCGGATCAAGGCTGAACACCACATTGTCCTCGTGGACCGCACTATCGCTCGGCAAGCCTCAAATCAACCCTCAGATGCTGAAGTCAGTGATAGTGAGGGCTCCAATGCCACACCGAACCCAGGCTCCCTGTACAAACGCATGACCAATACCTCGACCGGCCTCCGACAGACAGCTCGCAATACATACAACAAGCAGAAATACGCAAAGTATGGCCAGGACCGGTATCATGTCGAGGAACCCGCGCACGAGCCAATCGATGAAACCAATGCCCCAGTCGTACCCGAATCCGTTCAACAAGCGAGCGCGAGGCAGCGGAGTTACCTGGATCGCGCTCAGTCTACCTTGCAGGCGAAGAGAGATCAGCTGCTGAAGCGCAAGAAGACACTCGGAAAGAGGGATGAGCAGGACACGGTCATTGATGTTCTGTACGAGAACCAGCGCGGCATGTTTCTCTTCGGCATACCAAAGTACTCTTCGGCTTCACTGCTGCCTAGTGATCCAAAGCCATGGCAAAACGGACAGTTCCGTACTGCGGCTGTCGACATTCGCAATGCTCAAGTGCCGGATCCGAGCTGGGAATGGACGTGGAAGAGCTGGTACGTGGACATGAGTCGTGACGTGGACGAAGAGGGGTGGGAGTACAGCTTCGCGTTCGTCGGCAAGAAGGGACAAAAGTTTGCATGGCATGGCAACCATCCTTGGTTTCACAGTTTCGTGCGTCGCAGGCGCTGGCTGAGGATGAGGAGGCGAAAGGACACCGTGCACCGTACGCAGGAAAGAGCTCACGAGTTCACATCGGACTACTTCACCATCCACCCAAAGACTGTGCGTGATGATCAGGATCGGACAAGCACTCTTGTACAGACCAGGGCAAAGCTCGAGCCCGTTCTCGATGTCGACAAGATGGAAGTATTCACAATCGCAGATCTATTCCTTGCTCTTCGCAAGTCGACTGTAGATCGGGAGAAGATTGGTGCTATCAAGAGATTCACAGATGGGGGCGGTGATGAGCTGTACTACTTGAGCGAGTCAATGGAGGACATCATGAAGAGTCTGTTCTTCCAATCATCCCGCCGACAGTTGCTAGATGACCTGATCGCGCGACATGACCAGCTGCGAAATGAGCAGCAGGAACTTGAATCTCATGACCACCATGACGAAGATGAGAAGCAGCAGGAACACGATCGCAAATCGAGGCATGCTGCGAATCTACATAAAGCCATACATGCTGCTGAGCAACAAGTGAAGAAGCTAGAATACTGGAGCGACATCAAGAAATTTACCAACACCGATGCAAAAGAGGAAGCACACGATGAGCCGCGTTTTAAAAACAAGCAGCGAGCAAGCGAGGGCGCTCCAAAATTACCGTCACGTACTGTGAGCAGCAACTCGATCTCATACGATGATCTGGACTCTGCCACGCCCAGCCAGCACAAAGATGTGTGGTTCGAAACTTCATCGAGGCTCACGAGGAGCTCAAAGGGTAAAGAAAGCAGTGGGGATACTACAGAACCCGATCGCTTCGTGACCGCACCAGACAATCCGCCCGATGGCGATAAATCATCACAAAACACAAATGCTTCCAAAGGCAAAGGCAGATCACCCGCGGTCGCTCTTGATGGCGTCGCCGAAGAGATCGAAGCCGAAGCCGAGGAGGCTCGCGATGCAGTTGATGCACAACTGATCTCTCAGGCTACAGGATCGAAGCACAAGGGCCAGCGACGCAGTGTGCAGATTGTCGAACCGATCGCGATTGATAACTCTCTCAGTGAGCATGGAGATGAGCATGGCGCAAACAGCGCGCAAGCTGACTAGCAGGTCTAGACGGCGACCAATACGACAGCGGAGAGAACCAGGACCAGCGCGTGGGATCGCCGATTGATAGAGAGGCCGCGAAGACACCTGACAGTGTGAGGAAGTTTATGGTGGAAATGCGGAAACCCAAGAACTGGATTGACCAGGCTTTTGGGTGATGGAAACAAGGCGGAATAGAGACTTTATCTATATACCGGCGACTCTCAATTTCTTATGGGTTCTGCTTATGGGTACACAGCGACGGCGTTTCATGTGTGGGAAAAGCGGGCAAAGGCTGGCGATATACCCATTTGCACTTTGGGAAGCATGGATGGCGACAGTACAGCATTGATGAGAGACAACATGTTCATATGTATGTCAGTCGAAAATGAACGCTTTTGGAGTACTTCAGCCCTGTGAAAGTTCAATGGCTACTTTCTGGGAGTTATACTGGTGAGTGTTGACGTTGACTGTTGTGATTGGCTCGCTTAGCAGCTGTTCGTCTAGACTTCACATGCAGGTCGAAGTGAAGCTCGCGCAAACACCACCACTTTGACTGACCAACAGGAGTCATGATCGAGTCGAATGGCACTGATACTGAGAGTCCATTCAACACTCTTTGCAGGGACCAAGCTAGTGTTTTCGGGATCGTCAGACTTCGCCGCTTCGTGGCGACTCCATGCGCCGAATGTTTCCTGCACAAGTTCCTGCACTCAAAACGGCCAGGCAAACTCGCAAGATCCCTGACGCGCGTATCTGGATGCTGGCGCGAATTGCTACCAAACTCGAAGGCGAGCACGTTCGATACCATATCAACATCGCTATGCCCGAACAAGAACTTGCGCTGTTTGCCGATGTCTCATCTGACTTCATCAGTCACGCCCGAGGCAGCAAGGCATTCGCCCACGAGGTCACCCATCTGAAGGTCCAACTTTTGCGGCAGCTGCTACGGAGTCGCTTGTGCTTGGTCATGTTGCCATCAATGTGCACGCGGAGCCATTGTCGCGCGCAGACGAGACGACCATTGACCAGCCATCGGCCTTCACTTCCGCACAATGGACGGACCCACAATGCATCGGTACAATAAGCTTCTATTTTGGCGCATGTGGAGCTTCCGATTGTGCTACTGAAGCTACAGTGTCGCGACCAATGCATGCTATTGTGGCACGAGGCCGAGCGTTTGCTAATGGAGCCTTACCACGTATGCATGACCATTGACAATAGGACTCATTCACGCGTGCACAATAACTAACTGTCTACAATAGTGCACCTCTGGACTGACAATGGTATACCATCTGACAATTGCACGCGCTGAGGATAAGTATTTTCGAGTTTCCTCGTTACTTCCTCTCTTCTTTCTTCCACTTTCATACCAGACGACTCGCCCGACTTCACTGCACGCATCGCCCTTCTCCAGCCTTCTACTCCGATCCAGTAACTCTCCGATCTCTCTCCATTCCCAGCCGTCTGATCTCGCTCCCCTCTGGTTCCGACTTTTCATCACTCGTCAGAGAGCACGATTTTGCCGAGCAAGATCTTCTCTCTTCTCTCTTCCCCGACCTTTCTCCAGTATACCTCGACCGTCCAGCCACCCACCATCTCTCCCTCCAGCACCATGGCCGCCACCTCCGCCGCTCAGAAGCTCTGGTCTTGCTCCGACCTCGACTGCACCAGTGAGCAGACCTCCTCCCCCGCGCCACACATGGCCGAAAGGTCATCTCCGATTTCTTTGGCCGCAACAAAGCGGCCACGAAGGCCATCCCAGACGATGTCTGGCACTGGCAGTGCCGGAAGGGCTACCAGGTAAGTCACACCATCCTCTTTTTTTCACTGATATCTCCTCACCCATCTGGTCTCTCTATTTGATTGATATGTTACTGACCCATTATATCACAGCGAGCAAAGTACAATGCCGACAAGAATGGCGCGGAGGGCCATCGCCGGTTTTTCCTGAGCCACCTCCACCACCAGATGCTCCGCATCAAACTTTGGCGGCCAGAGAGCACCTTCGTGGTGCAGCTCAGCCAGCCGGCTCAGGAGAGACTGGCGAGGTACCATGCCGCTCTCCGCCACTCTGGCAACGACCCTGCCGCCGCGCTCGCCGCGATCGCCCAACCGGCCAAAGTCGGCCGCGCAGAGAAGAACCTGCTCCTCACCCTCGCCAACGCCGTGAAGCCCGCCCACGCCGACCACATCGACACCCACTTTGTCGGCCCCGCTCGCTCTGTCGACTTCGTGATCGACAACATCCTGCCGTGGATCAACGGTGAATTCAACAATGGCAGCATGTCACAAATGCCGCCCGTTGAATTCCTCATCAACGATCCACGGCAGGGTGAGACGATGAACGATGCGGGCGGCAACTTCGCGGCGTGGGCAGCCTCGCAAGCCAACCAGGCTCCAACCGGCGCGGCCCCTCGGCCAAGCAAGAAGCGTAGAGCGAGCGACGACGAGGACGACATCACCACCCCGGCACCACCAAAGAAGCTGCCGCGTCTCAAGGCTCTCCACGGCCCACGGCCACCCAAGCCAACCGCTTCGCCCTCAGGTCGCCGCAACATTTTCTCGTCTGGCAGAGATACCACACCATTCTTCCCCCTTCCTCGCCAGTACACGACTGCGGAGACCGATGCTGCCGATGCTCTTCTTCTGCTCCGCCATGGCCCTATCACACCACAACCATCCCGCCGCGGCAGCAGCAAGATCACGATTGCGTCTCTCCTCAATCCAGAACCTACCGAGCCATCGCTTCCCACTCCACCAGCAAATTCCCGCCTCAAGAAGAAAGACGATGCTGTCGCCCGCTTGCCGCTCTTTGTCAACCCGCCACCACTCCCAAAACCCAAGACTGGCGCTGCAGGCCTACCACTTTTCGTCCCGGCGGTCATCATGCCATCCATCGAGAAAGATGACCAGCCAGAGGTTGTTCCAGAGACAGGTGACGCGGTCGCAGGCGCAGAGCGAGCAGACGAGAGCACGACAGACTTCGAGAACGATGCAGAGATGACAGACGACGATGAGGAGATTGAGATTGATGAGGCTGATGGCAACGACGATGATGATGACGATGATGAGAGCGAGACACGAGGCCCGATCATGGCAGGTGGCAAAGTCTACGCTTCCGCGAAGTACTGATTGCGAGGCGATGAATGGTACAATGAGATTGTGAGATTCTTGGCACGATTACGAGATGCATGAGTGAGATGCGAGACATGACATGGTTACGAGATGCACGAGATGCGAGAAATGACAGAGAGTTACGAGACATGCAGGCCATGCGGTAGCACGAGAGACATGAGCCATGAAAAGATACCCAGCAGTAGCTTGCACTTCACACAGAAATGAACAAAACCACTTTTGTTTCTGCCACTGTATAAATTTGTCCATGATACACTCACTCGTCACCACCAATGTACCCAGCCTTCCTTCCACCCATCGACAAGAAACACATTATCAAAAACTGGAAAGTTCAGGAAAACGGGAGAGAACCTGCTCTCATAAGCATTCTCCCTTCCACACGTAGGTCTGCTGCTTCCCTAGGTGAAGTGAAGAAAAAGAGAAACCAGAACATTGACAATAAACAATTCTCTCCTTCACACCGCCGTCTTTCCCTTGATCGTAGACCCATCGCTGATATTTGAAGTCGAAGATGGAGACAGCGACCTCGGACTAGGTCCATCTTCATTGACACTCCACGTACTCGCATTCCTCACTGACGGGGACATGCTATCATGCCGGAACGCATGCAGCGAATGCTTCGAACCGCTCTTAGGCAACAGCGTCATTGTCTTCGCCTTCACTTTCTGGCCTCGCTTTGTAAATGTGCGCTTCAAGCTCGATCTGCGTCCTGCGTCAGGCTCATCAATCTTGGCGAGACTGTCCTGTCGCAGAGCTGCTGGACCCTCGGAAAACTATCCCGAAGGTGTGACGCTGCGCTCTCGCGTCGACGAACGACCGAGAAGTTTGCCAAGACCCTTCTTGCCTGTTGGTGATAGGTGGCTATGCGCCACTGAGCCAGCGTCGGCTGGGATGAATGATGTTCGAATGACCACGACGCCAGCACCACATCTTACTTCGCGCTCGCCGCCACTGGCTGAGTCGTTGATGAAGAAGGTGTTCTCGCCGAGCTTCTCATCGTTGAAGACCTTATCATTCTTCACTTCGATCTTGAAAGGAGACGCGGCGTTGCATTCGATCGTCTTTTCCTTGTCTTCCCACGAAGCCTCACCAGTCTTCGCCTTGATGGCCTTGGTCTTGATGATCTCTTTGCTTCCTTGGTAGACGTGCACCTCAAGCTTGGTGTCCTCAGGGAAACCAGAAGCACTGACGATGCTGATCTTGGCAGTTCCGACCTCGCCATTGGCGGCTGGACTTATCGACTGGGCTCCAAAGCTTGCTTGTCGTTGGTGACTGGCGGGCGTGCGTGGTGCTTGCAGCGAGTCTTTACCAGAAGCGCCATCAATTGCACTGCCGTTGGCGTAACCACCATTCGCAGCAGTAGTCGGTCTACTGGCAGCGTCGGGTTGCGACTCCATGCTGGTCGGGCGGAGCTCACCTGTTGGCTCTTCCGACGCATCTTTCTCCCCGCTGACGGTTCTGCGCTTGAATCCGCGACCCACGAAAGTCGCGCCACGGAATATACCTCCGCCGACTGCGCTACCAACTTTGCCAACGCCTTTGACGGGCGCGCCAATGATTTTTCCGGGTGCAGCGAAAGTACCGCTAAACGTAGAAGATCCTTGTCGTGACCTTGTGATGTAATCAGGTTTGAAGAGCATCTTTAATCTGATCGCGCCGCTCTTTCCGTCGAGCGGGAGGGACACTTCTTGTGCCTGGAATGGCTGAAGAACATTCAGGTCGATCTTCGCGGCGCCGAGGAAGTCGTCCTTGTCACCAAAGTCCCAATCATAAACGTCGACTTGGAATTTGGCCGCTGTTCTGCTGATGACAGGAACCTCGAAGTACTCGTTCCAAGCCGGGTGTAGTGTCTTCTTCTGCTTCTCCGTCTTGTAGACCTCCTTACCATTGAGCACAAATTTGCAGAACGGATCCGATAGTCCGTTGCGGTCAGCGGCTGGAAGGTCGGCGGCATCGAGGACTTCGACACGAAGGTTGCCTTGGTTGTTGAACGACTCGCTAGGGTCGAGCTGCATCTTGACGGGCAGGTATCTCATCGAGACCTTAATCCTGCTCTCATGGCCGTGCTCGTCCTTCAAAGCGATGATCTGAGGTGTGTACAGACTTCTCTTGAGAGTATCAATCGTGGGTCCTGATACTTTTGCCTTGATATCGTCGTCCTTGTCGTGCTTGATGTCAAGATCCTGGACAAGCCGCAGTGTGATTCGAGAGAGATCCAGCTCTCGGACCATGGCATCTCCAGTCTCATTGAACGAGTGGTGTTTGGTCTTCACTTTGTGACTCTGCCATGCGGGATACTTCATATCGTCCATAAGGACTTGAAGATAGCAACCGGTGTGTGCAAGCTCGCTCTCGTGAATCGTGAAAACGACAAGTCCAGATTCTGCAGCATCGTCAGCATGAGTATACTCAAACTGCATGAGTGATCAGTCTTACCATAGTTGACAAGATCGTCAACGCCAATCTTGATCTTCGGCACTTCTATCTGCTTAACTTCTTCAGTTTCAGTTTGCTCATTCTCATTTTGTGCAAGGGCCTCGCGCATTTCGGAGCTCGCTCCTGATTTGACCTTCGTAGCGCTGCCGTTTGTGCTGCCCGCGTCGGTGCTCTTTCGTTCGCCGTTGACGCCGTTCTCTCCATCGACTGGCTCTTCTTCTTCTGGGTCAGCCACATTCAGTGTTGGATAAAATGCAACAGTGAAGTTCAAAGTGCCCTTTGGTTGACTGTGGCCGATGCGGAGTGGTGCAGATATGACTTCGTTCTTGCTGTCATGGACGGCGTACTCGCCAGTTTCAGTTTGGCGGATGTAGTCAGAGGTCTCAATCTCCATCTGTCCCATTGTCTGGTCTTTCCCGACATTCTCTTCGTCCATGACTTCGACGACGAGTTTCTCGCGAGTGGAGTGGACCGGCACGTAGAACACCTCGTCCCACTCAGGGTTGAGGTTGTTCTTGAACGTGACAGTCCGACCCTTTTGGATGCCAGACAGCAGAACTCGCGCGTAGGGATCAGATTTGCCGACTGTGTCGAGGTTCTTGAGACCTTGCGCGTTCTGGAAGTGGAAGCGCATCACGCCGATGGGATCAATGTAGCCGTTGCCACCAGCGGAGCCGCCCTTCAAGGCCACTGGCTTCCATTGCAACCTCATCTTCGCACGACCTGTCTTGGCCCCAGCCAAGTTGTACCACTCTTGACCTTTGTTGGTGAGGGTGAGCATGTCATCAAGCTTGATTTGGTAGGTTGCAAGGATTGGATCAGCGGCCAGATCACGGTCGTCCTTGATTATCAGCCCCAGCTTGGCCTTCTTACGGTCAGTGATGAGCATTTCCTTGGTCGCATTGGGCCAGATGGGATTGTTGGTGCGCTTCAACTTCTGCGAAATCTGCACTTCCTTGCCGTTAAGAAGGAGTACGGCGTATGGGTTGAGCTGACCGATAAGTGACTTGCTGCCATCGAGATCCTTTGCTTGTTCAACTGTGAATTTTGCAATGCCAGTGAGGCTCTCTGGCGGTGGTAGTTCGGTGCCATCGTCAAGCTTTTGTCCTTCCATGACTGGGAAGAACTTGATGTCACATTGCACACGACCACGTGGCCTGCCGTTCGCAATGACTTCAAGGTCTTGGTTGATGAATTCGGTTTCGTTGTTGAGCTGCTCCAGGTCGAATGTTGCAATACCCAATTCCTTGTCCTTGCGGAACTCATTGTAGTCGAAGATTCCGAGAGTGAGAGGCTCTCTAAGGCTTGTCAAGATGATGTTCACAGTCTCATTCCATCTTGGACTAGCATTGCTTTCCACGGTCTTGGTCTTGCTGAGAACTTCTCGGTTGTCAATCGATACAGTAGCATACGGATCAGGCGTGCCAGAGAACTTGTCAGGATTCTTGAGGCCCTGAGCGCCGTGGAAAGTGACCTGGAGGACACCAATGGCTTGATCGACGGGTGTTCCAGCAAGCATTTTGGCGAGTTCGATAGGAAACACATTCGGTGCATACATCATCGGTCCAAGGTTTGCATGGATCTGTTCCTGAATGAAGCTTTCCAAGCCTGGCACGAAGTTGATGTCGAATCCGAGCATGTCACCTCCGAGGGGCTTGCACACATAGTCGATCATGGGCCTTTCCAGGAAGCAAATCTCAACCTTCTCGACAAACGGGAAAGACAGCATCAGCTTCATCTTGACACGCATGATACCGGCGCAAGCCATGTCTTCCACAATCACGTCAAGGCCCTTCGAGATCATGGCCTTGCCGACTCGGACTTCCAGAACAACTTTGGGGTTGACCTTGTTCTTCACTTGACGCGTCGTCAGATCAGAGATGTCGTTTGGTGTAAAGCTGAACTTCCAGTCCATAATGACAACATCGTCCTCCTCACGTGGATACGTCTTGACGTGCTCCAGCCTTGGAGGCTTCGTTCCGAGCGTAAAGAACTTCATTCGCATGCTGTCCAAGAAAGCGGGAGTCGATGTGCTGAGGACCTGATCCACGGATGCGACAATGCTCGCACAGAGAATAGGTGCGTAGATGGGCCAGAATTTAGACATGAAGTTGTTGATCCATTCCAGCGATTCCACGTCTGTCTCCAGCCTATTCTTCGCCAATTGTCGAACCATGTCATCTCTAAAGTTCCGTCGCACCCTCCGCAGTGAAGTTCTGTAGTAAGTAGCGCAGACTGTCATGAGAATGAAGATCCAGCCGAGACCTCCACCCAGCACTGCAATTGTCCACGAGCTGAGGCATGCAAAGATGATCAACCCGGCATTGTGATACCAATCGCCAAAGAACTTGTCGTCAATTTTGCCTTCCAAGAATGTCTGGTGATCTCGCGTGTCATCTTCATCCTCGTTATCTCCCGGGTTGCCAAAACGCGGCGCCCATCCCACTTTAGCATATTGATCATCCTCTCCATTCACCTGCCCATTGGGAGCATCGACAGCGGGATCCTGTATTGTTGAGATGGCGCCTTCTTTGCTCGGCGGTGGAAGGTCGGGGTTCTCGTAGCCGTCATCGGTGTCGGTCACCAAGGCAGCAGTTTGGTGCTTTCGATGTATACGTGGTCCTGCTCGCTGTGACGTGGGCGGTCAGTCCCGCTTCCTCAATACCGCATCACTAACGAGCACTCACTGCCTTGGCCTGAGCAGCCTTCTCCTCTGGGCTCGCATCGGGGTTGAATTCGAAAGCGGCAGCTCCTCCAGCCTGCGCGTGGTCCTTGAGGGCCTTTTCTGCGTCTGCAGCGTTTACGCTGCTGTTAGGATCTCGAGCTGCTTCCACGACGCCTTGCGCCTTGAGCTCCTCATTGCCTCTCGCGGTGCCTTCCATTGCGGCGGAATATCAGCGGATCAGTAATGGCGGCGGGTGAACAGGCAATGCACGCTGAACTCGCCGAGCTTCGCTGTCCTCGGAAGCTTGGCTGTGAGGGATGTTGGCTGGCAGCTGTCAGGGCCAGCTTGTTGTCGGCGCAATGGCCCTGGATGGAGGTGTGGAGTAGAAATGCAGTCACGGCGTGGGGAGAAGAGGGAGAGGCGGGAGGAGGAGTTGGTAGATTGAAAGAGCGTTGAGAGTTGCAGCACAAGCTGGTGGCAGCAAGCTAGACGTGAGCTTGGCTGGCCGGCTGGCGATACAAGAGGCTGTGCTGTCGAGAGCTTCCCACCTCCAAACGAGCCAGAAACAGGGACGCGTTCATCACTGCAACGGCATTGACCTCCATCACTTACGCGGCCCACCACGACGATCGCGCGCACATTGCTCTCCCACGCCCACGGTCGCCGTATCTGCAGGGCCGTAGCCCTATACCACGACCGGCAGCAGTGACCCCGTCTTCACGCGTGCATGCCTCACGCCCACTTTTCAGTGTCATCTCGACATTCGTCACCTGTGGCTTGATGCCAGAGAGCTGTGGAGGTACAGCCACAATTTAATCAATTATTTGACCCACGACCCACTGCACGGGCCCTCGGACCGTCCATTGGGGATGACTGGCGCCTGGGTTCTGGCTCTTCCCAGGAGTCAGGACACCTCCTCGCTTACATCCAACGCCTCCAACTGCTATCGAGCGCCGCCCGGCGTGACAAAGAGCCAAAGGCTACACAATTCGCGCCATGCGTCAAGAATCAAGCTGACAATCAATTCTTGACAATCAAGACAAACCATCTCCAGAATCCTGATCTCGAACTGCTCTGATGTTACACCCAGCATCCTTAAGATCGACATCTACGCAATGGAGATCGGAGACACTATGTCCGAGAACTAGAAGTGTGCTTCTTGGAGTGAGTATTAGAAGTACTGTTCACGGACTTACTGCTGCTTAACCCCAATACCACTTGCTGCCGTCACATGTGAGCAGTGACTCCACGTAGGTCTATATATCTATGTACTGTGATCCTGTAAATCACAAGATTCGCTCATAATCTCTTACTCACAAACCAGTAACACGCACCGAGACAAGCAACAGCAGGCTCTCACAATGACCGCGCCTAACACCAAAGAAATCGTCCTCATCACAGGCGGCAACACAGGCCTAGGCTTCGAAATCGCCAAAGCCCTCCTCCTCCTCAACCGCTTCCACATCATGATCGGCTCCCGGGATGCGAACAAAGGCGCAGCCGCAGTCGAAAAACTCCACAACCTCAACCTCACAGACTGCTCAACCATCCCCCTCGACATCACCTCCCTCTCCTCCCTCACTACAGCCTTCGAAAACATCAAACAAAAACACGGCAAACTCGACATCCTCCACGCCAACGCCGGCGTCGCCCCAGAGTCCTACATGCCTGTCGATAAAACTCCCATTTCCCAGCTGATCAAGACTGCATGTGATACAAATGTCGCTGGAACAGCTCAATCCATCGAGACTTTTCTTCCACTGTTGCAGAAATCCGAAAATGCCAGGATTGTAATCATGTCTACAGGTTTGGGCAGTTTGACCCTGCAGACGACGCGTGATCCTCGGAATTGGCCAGCTTATGCGGCAAGTAAGGCTGCGTTGAATATGATCATGTTGGTGTATTATCATCAGTATCCTGAGATGAAGATTAATGCTTGTGCGCCGGGGTTTAGGGTGAGCCATCGTCCTTGTTTCCTTCTCCGGAATGCAGTTTATGCTGATTGTTCTCCCCTTCATGCAGGCAACCGCTTTGAACAATTTCGGCCAAGGAGGAAGTTTTGCGCCGGGAAAGATTGAAGATGGGGCAAACAATGCCGTGCGATTGTCTTTGCTGGGCAAGGATGGCGAGAGTGGCACGTTTACTGAGATGGATGATCAGACTAGTGAAGTCAGAGTTGTGCCGTGGTAGAGGTGAGACGTGGTCACGACGCTCAGCAAGAGAAACGAAAAAGATGCGCCATGAAAATCTGGCATTGGAGCTATACAGTCACTCCTTCGATGTGCTTTCGGATGTTTGTATCAAGTCTTGCACAGGCCGGCAACGACCGTAATTTCCATCTCATGATAGCATCTGCCTTCTACCACAGTGCCTTCAGGCGAGCGGTGTCTCGCTGTCCTAATATGTATCCCATAAACAATGTTTCCCCACCAACTCCTCGCTGCAGTGAACGCTGTCTCGCTCGCTCGCTGTTAAATCAATCACAAAACATTCTTCTCCAATTTTATGTCGAAATGCCCCCCAATGCCACCTACGATCATCGTTGATGCTGCTGTTGACTCCATGGCTCCGTAGTCGGTTGCTGTGATGAGCTAGTCGACCCTGTAGCATCTGATCGCGCATAATGCTCTGCCACAGCATAGTCGTACTCGGGCGGCTTAAGCCCCGCTTGCTCCCTCGACAGAGTCTGAAGTGGTATCGCAAGGTTATTATTATCGTTGTGATTCCGCATCGGAAGACCTTGCTCCTCGTCTCGTGTCTCTTTTGGCATGTATGGTGGTGGTGCCTCTCCATGCTCATCTAAACCTTCTTCTCTATGCGTGACATCCGTCGATCTCCACCTCCCTTGCCAGTACCTCCTTCTTGCGCGCGACGGGTCCCAAGCACCGACGTCTTGCTGTAAGGCACCTGCTTGGCCGTTTTGGTAGAGCAGTGCGATTTTGCGCTTGCGCCTGTAGACGAAGAAGGCGCCGATCCCCACGAGGATGACGATCAGAGCAAGGAAGACGAAATAATAGTTCACGAGGCTGTCCATGTCGCTTTCTCGTTGGCCATCGTTGGTTTCAGTCGGCTGGGCTGTCGACGTTGATGATGCCGTACCGGCTGGCGTTGATGTGGAGGTACCGTATATGCTTTCCGACAGGTCTTCGCCATCGTTACTCGATTGTCCAACGACGAATGGCAGCAGGCATGTCGTCAGGAGTAGCCTGAAAGTCGGATCCATGGCGAGGGGTGAGCAAAGGTCTATCGCCGCGGGTGTCGAGCAGTTTGGTGAAAGGTGTAAGTCCTGTTGGCGGTGTGGGTGAAAGGAGCAAGTTCTAGGCCTCTCTCTGTGGTTTGGCAAATGAGGTCGCTTTGACGGAAGTCGTCGCCCTCAGCCCCGAGTCGCGTGTGCTTGCCGCGTCATCCGGTCAGGATATCGATTCTTGTCAAGTCTGCGCAACGCTGCCAAGGTGAATGTCCATCGTTGCGTGGGCGGCGATGATGTGATTTTGCATGCGGGGTGAGGGCAAGTGAAGAACGTGGCAGGTGAGTTGTCCGTAGAATCTCACACGTCTCGCAGGCGCAGTTGGAACATTTGAGTTTGATACGCGTCCAAGCTTTGCGCCATCTCTCGCCGGGGTCTGTCTTGCGTCGATCATCACGAATCCATCACGTCTGTAGCAACAACAGTCAGATATACCACTACCACGATGCCTCGTGCTATGGCAGGTGAGAAAAGCTGCATTACTGCCTCAAAGTTGCCGTCGTGGTGCCAACATACCTTTTAGGAGTGCTCGTCCAGTGCGATCCGTCCATCAAAGCCATCGTCATGAGAATCGACCAGCAGAATCAACACAGCTTCGTCATCGAAGAAATCGACGACGAGCATGTGCTCGTGCACGCGAAGAAGCACGACGAGCTGAAGATGAGACTCAAAGACGTGCGCCGCCCCTCTACTGTTTATTTGCTACACTGTGTTACTTACTGTCTCTAGACGCTCAAGGATACCGTCCGCGAACCCGAAGAAAGCTCCGAAGAAGATTGAACGCAGACCGCTTTGCAAAGATTGCGCTACGCGACAAGTTACAGCATGTCGAAATCGCCGCCCGGCTCGGTTGCGGGCGTTTACTTCAATCCTTTGCGAGGCGCATTGTCGCCAGCGGCATTATCTCTATGTATTGCTCCTTGAGCCACGGCTTGCTCAGCGCCTCCCCTGTCGTCCAACGATTGCCAGACGTGTGCCAGCCGATGCCGAACCTGGTGATACTGGACTATCTGCCAAGCGAGCAATACGAGCAAGCAAGAGCGGAAATGTGCTGCCTATCCGTATGTGCGCACGCAACTGGGCGAATGCTGCAGTGGAACATGATGCCACACTTGCCGCGCAGTAGGTCTGTCCAGCAGACTTCTCACTGGAATTTTTGAAGCGACCGAGAAAGATTCGAATCATAGCAATGGCATCTTTGTCATAAAGGTCTATCGAAATTCCTGTTCCATTCCTAATCATCTCCGACATCTGTATTCACGCTTCCATCTACGCGTCCGCGCTATCAGGCATACCAACCTTCTGTCCCGCACCGTTGACGGCAGACACCCAGCTGACCCTGTCCTTGGTGTACAGCTCAACGCCTGGTGTGGCTTGCTCAAGAGCATTACCATCCAACACTCCGACCTTGATCACCTTGGCATCGCCAAAAGTCGGTCCCTCCCTGTAAAGTGTCGTACCACACTCGGCGCAAATGTGAGAGGTGATGGGGTTACCAGAATCGGCTGTCTTCGTCCATTTCTTGGTCGAACCCTTGGTCACTTCCACGCCTGGAACGACG
This sequence comes from Cercospora nicotianae, assembly GCA_029490675.1. Classification (NCBI taxonomy): domain Eukaryota; kingdom Fungi; phylum Ascomycota; class Dothideomycetes; order Mycosphaerellales; family Mycosphaerellaceae; genus Cercospora; species Cercospora nicotianae. The sequence continues at coordinate 1,789,926 of JANQAT010000007.1, read as the reverse complement.
ATATTGGTCGAGTATGTGGAACCAGTGATCTACAAGACTCCGTCAGCGAGAGTCTGCAACAGTTTGGGCATGACCTGCCTTCTTGCAGTCTGCACAATGGCAGAGAGCCTTCACTTGGACATCTCCAGTCGTCTTAATGCCAATGGCACCGCATGCACAGCTTCCAGTAGACATGGTGCAATAAAGTTAATATATCGTAAATGTGGTTGATTGGTTGTTTGATTACTGATATGAGGACCTTGATGGACACAAAGCTGTTCTCGAGTGAATACTTATACCTCTGCATCTCGCCTTCTTCCATCAACGGAACGGTTTCCGCTTAAGTGGGCAAACGCGGGGTCGAGATGTGGTCATTGACAAATACTCCTTTCCGTCTACGATAGTGCAGGCTCTTACCAATGACAATGAGCGAGACGCATCTACGGTGGCGCTGATCTAAAGTCAATGAATGCTGGAATCGGGGTGAGTGACGACAGATCTCGCTGTCTGAGACAGAGCATGAAGCTCGGTTGATAGCTTACGCGCAAAAACAGAGAGGGTCGTGGAGGGGTCAACATCGTCATGTTCTTGCAAGAGCTGTGGAATTCCCGAGACCCACGATTCAAGTCTTCTAGAACGAAGAGGATGCGGCGAAAATGGCACAGCGACCAAGATGCGGGATTCCCTGCAGAACTGATTCGTTGCTGCGCGGAAGTGCAAAGATCGTGACATGGACATCTACTCTCGAACACCTACCGGCCAGTTCCCGAGGCAGGAATTCCCTTGACGATCACAACGAGACGCGCTGTGACCTTGCATTTCTTGTAGATACGAAGGCGGATCGCAGTCAAGTTTGACAACAGACGTTCCTGACTCATCAGCATGCTATCCGGAATCCCTGTTCTCGCGCCCATTTGCGGAGAATCTGCGCAGTAAGGCTACCTGAAGTGAGGTGAACATCGACTTGGGCGCACCTCACGTCCTGCCTGATGCTTCGCATGTTCATCCTTTGCGCCTTCGCATGAGAAGGATGATGCAGAAACACAATGCCAGGAGCAGCAGGGCTAAGTCTCGAGCGCGATAGACGGAGGGCCGTCGTTCGTCTACTCTGAAATCCTCTACGATGGAGGTGGACTTTGCCCTCTCCTCCTATGACAACTGCTAGACTTGTCAGATACCGGAGTGGTGCCAATTGAGAGCTCGAAAATGACTGTGCACTGAGCCCACAGAGTCCAAAGTGAAGCCTATATTTTCATCATTTTGCCTGGGAAGAGATTCATGTTGGCAGAGAAATTCGCTGCGTGGAAGAAAGACAAGAGACAAGCCACTCACAATGCCGTTTCTAGAATAATGGGTCAACATTCACCTACCATTGGCCAGAGTTCGCATCGATCACTAGACCTCGCAGATTGCGACTTGCGGAACGGCAGCTGTTGTTGACGCATGGGATTAGGCAGTAGCATTGCGGAGGATTTCTCCAACAAATGCCCCGAACCCACACCGTGATGGATTTCTTGGCCTCTCCATACGGGTGAAGTGGGAGCTGCAGAAGTCTCAGTTCACCCGATCCTCTGGGACTTGGTGGTTCACTGGAAAACCCAGGATCTATCTGAATCATCGCATCGTCGATGTCCCGAATGCCCGCATTCCCGGCAAGCGTAACGCTCACCGAGTAACTGCGCTTTCGTAGTGCCACCACGCCGTTGAAACACCTTGTCTCTGGTGCTGAAGAAAGAAAAGTCAGCATCACCCACTGTGCCACCTGCAGAATTTGACACCCGCCCCATCCGCTCGCCGCTCACGAACTGCCGGGTGGGTAAGAATAGGATGAGCTTTTAGATGCGGCCGCTTCTTGTTGTCGTGCTGACGGGGTTACGTTGCGAAGTTCACGCATGTTTGTGATGAGAACCGCAGACCAGCAGCTGTTCTCTGAGCCCTCGCTTGCCTTTCACTTTTGTGAGACAAAAGGTACAGCACACGTTGCATGGCCCGAGGATCCGGGACGCCTGGCTGCGGAATGCAATCACTTCCGCATGTTCCGCAGAAGTGTTCTCGACAACGCAACATTTTTGTTTCTTGGGCATCACCGCGAGTATGCGTTCGTTCTCGCTTCGTTGCCACAGACGTCGAGAGGATTTGTCGGCACAGGAGCCACGATCGCGACTGTCAGGCTCATTGCCCTGGTATCACCAGCCACGAACGGCAGGGCCAGCCATGTCGACATTCCTGGACGACCTCGACTTCTTGCTTGCTCTTGCGTGGTCCCGGGCTCCTGACGCTTGCGCAATTCTTACTTCTCACTCTTGCGCAAACTTCTGCAATGCTTCAGCCTTATCGTGATGTTCGACGTGTGCACTCGCGCACCCCCAGGGCTTGATTTTGCCTGTGTGCAGAACCCTTGGTGAGCATTTCGAACATGGTAAGCTGTACAACCTATGAAACAGATCAGTATGTATGGACCCTCGTAAGACCAATCACGAGAAGATGTCAGTCAGTCTACTGTACGATGTGGCATTGCCTGACCTGCGTGTCTCCGTCCTTGCCGCCCTTTCCCATCCACGTCGGGGTTTGTTCCGAGTTGTAGACGTACGAGAACAATGCGGCGTTGTCCTGCGGCACGGCACAACCTGATGACAGCCAAGTCAGCACGGGTGTAAGCGCTCTGGCCAGATGATGGTCTCATGGGAGGCATAGTCGTCTGACCCGATGCCCAGAAACCGGGAGCAAGCGGCGAAATTTTCACATGCTCTCGGGCTACAACTGTACTGCCTAGAGATGGCAGCCACAGCTCGTGGTGGCTCGTATCGGTCGTTTCTACGGCCGTTGCAAGCAAAGCCCGAGTTCGCCGAAGGCCATCTTCGCGGTGTTGCAATCACTACACAGAGTATAGTGTAGTGCCGAGGGGCAGGTTCTAAACTTGAGGCCTCCGTTCAACCGTAACATCGTACTGGAGCCGCGCCGTCCAAGACTATGGCGGGAATTTTACACGTGCTTGGCTTCCCTAGGTATAGTCTAAAAGCAACCGTCGCCGGGGGTCGTTGCAAAACCCATGCCCGCTTGAAGAATGTTGCTGCTAGGCAAGGAGACCGCTGACTGTTCCAAGACATTTCCAGAATGTGTATTGGATGGCGGGGAAATCGGTCGGCTTCCGGGTGATGAGTGGGCGCACTACCCTATGCATGCCATGTAACGTTTGCAGAAGACTGCTGCAGACCTTTGTGGGTGAGAGACAAAGTAGGGCTCTCGAAAGTCACACTTCGGTTGGTTCGCGTGGCTGGGGGCGTGTACCGGGATTAGCCCACTCGAGACACGTGGACAAACATCGTAGCCTGTTCTTCGAAGACGTCGTCATATGTCTCGGCCTGGCGGGTCCCAGATCTCGGTCGACCTTGAGCTGATTTAAAAAGACACACGCTCTCTTTCAAATGCCATCTTGGGCATAGCCACATGCCGTGTCTGCAGGTTGCGCTATTTTTTGTCCCATACGAAAACGCTCAGCCACACGTTGTGCCGTTGCTACACGATGTGGGGTCGATCGTTGTGCCGCAGAATGGAAGTTACTCCAGATTATGCGCTGGTTCGAAATACGGCAACAGCGGGATCATTTTGATGCCTATGGCGGTCGTTGAAACCTCGTTGTATGGCCGATAGGCCAGTTGGGCGAATAAGTCCTTCGTTCTGCAGAAACCCTTCGAGGATAGCCGTGAGTAAATGATTCAGCCTTTGCGTTGGATGAGTGCTCCGGCCGAGCGGGCAACTTGCCACAAGTGGCGGTGAAATCTTCAGACGAGATTGCATTGCCGCCTCCTGCGAACGTGAAGCGCGAAGCAGTTGAGACAAGCTCTGGCTGTCTTCTGCTAATCTCTTAGGTGCATCTCGATATGAACAATTTCCGTCCTCAGACACTCCAATTGCTGAAATCAGCAGAATGTCCGCGGTAGCGCGCGATCGTGATATTGTACAAGATCTTTGACTACAGCAATCGGCACCAGGACGCCGATTCTTCGGGTTTTGCTGAGCCAGGTCCTGAAACCTGGACGGTAGTTTGGCCAAGAGCCCGTTGTGTGGCGTCTTACGGGGAAGCTGATCAGGAGTCGAGGGTTGTGAAGCTGATCACAGCGACAAAGCGGTCAGTATCACCTTCCTTCACGATGATCAGGCATCTTGCAAGATACATCGAGCGTAGTACGTGGCATGCCTTCGCGTTGAGGATGTTCACGTCAAACCCGGGACCACTTGGTCGCACCTTCTTCGAATCTGGTTGATAACGCGAACATTGGGGGTCGACGGTGTTACTCGTTGTTAGCTGTGTTCGCATTCCGCACAAGCTCGCGCTTCCCAGCAGATGCGCGCGTACCGAAGTCCGACAAAAGCCTTGTCACCAATCGTCCTCAGCCACTTCACTCAGGCTTTGATCCCAGGAATGGTGCATGGTAGGGTGATTTGCGCAGACCGTCAAAGACTAGCTCCGCGCAATTCGAATTCCGCCACACCAACAAATGGCAAAGCGTCGAGTGCTTCAGGAAAGAACGCAGGCCACTGAAATCGCTGGCCGGTATGGCACTACACGCGTTGTGCCGCATGCCCCCGCAACTAGCAAGGATCAGTCATGGTTGTATTGGCTCTGAGTGGCTTTCGGCATTTTCGATTGACTACCCTTCATGATCGCCCACTTCATCGTAGACGGTGCAGCTTTAACCTAAGGTCGAATTCTCCAGACGCGTGAAGAGAAGCTCCCGTTGGACAGGTCAAATTTTCATTCAATCTGTTGGCAAATACTCCGTGAAAAGGAGAACCGTCAGATGCCGAAAGCTGGCGAGCAGACGAGCGTCGAACAACGTATCGTCTGCCGATGATGACCAGAGAAGAACCCTCAAATCGGTAATCACGAGGTGCTCGTAGAGCGACCACATAGGGTGACGAGGCAGCCTCACGCGTAAGGTCGCCAAGGAATGTACTCTTGTCGCCCTGCCACTGATGTGAGAATCTTTGGGTTCACTGGGGTGCCTGGTTGGACACCTTCATATGCCGACTAGCGCTTGTCTCGGGCGAAGCGGAAGATGTGAGTCCAGGATTGACGACACTGCGACAGCGATTTCAGACGATTCTGCGGTGCGTGTCGTGGTTGGATGCACGAGATTACGCGCTGTGTGATCAGCGACGAAGAATCCCAGCTGTTCGTACAGCAAAGTTCATGCGAACACTCGTCCACGTCTCGACTGTGCAGTGCTGTCTCGGAGTGGCATCCGGCTGACAGCGTTGCTGCGGCATTCAGTTCTCAGGCATTCGCCAGCATCATCGATCAAAGTGGCGGTGCGTACCCGAACTGTGGAGCGACGGGGTCGGTTATCACGGGAAGCAGCCAAGCTGGTGACCTTCTCCTGCGAGGCACGATAATTGTACATAGGAAATGTCGCGGACTGGAGGTCGCGCGGATCTGCTTCCCTGACGAGTCTAGAAGAGCCCGGTCAGGGATCAAGCGTCCTTCTCCTCGAGTGACTAGCAGCGCTGTAGCCGGTTGTGCAAGCGACGGGTCCCGGGGGCAGCGCCTAGTAAGCACTAATCCGAGCGCTTGCGCGACGCGCTTTTCCAGGGGTGACATTGTTGATCTCGCTCTGCTGAGTCTGCTCAGATATTTTTGCTTGCTGCCTGCTGTTTGGATATTTTACGCTCCTCATTCATTGCCAAACCCGAATCCTGACAAGAGAAACGCAAGGTCTATCAACGGTCATGGAGAACATGGGCTCAACATTCCTGCAACTGCCACCAGAGCTGATTGAGGCCATTGCTGCGGCCACCGAGGGATCGGACTTGCTGGCGCTGCGCCTCACATCAACCGAAGTCGCCAAGAATGTAGACAAGATCTTCGTCCAACGATATTTCACCCATCGAAGGCATCTGGTCACGAAGGCATCCTTTGAAGCGTTACTCAACATTACCGGTAGTCAAAGGTTGTGCCGCAAGCTGAGAACGATCGAGTTCGTGGTCACCAACGTGTCGCCTTCGATCGTCGGTTCAACTGGCCATGGTGTGGCCGCCTGTGTCCAGGATGACTGCCAGCGATCAATCTGGAGCTCATGGGACTCAGAATATGAAGCAGAGTTCAGTGGCCGGTCGGACGTGGCGATGCTTGCAGGATCGCTTGCCAACCTCGTCCGTGTTGGAGTCATTCCAGAACTCAAAGTTTGCACACACTCTCACTTCTCGCCCGTATCTTACGGCTTCCGTCAGCTCGTGGAGCATCTGAGCAGCACCGGAAAGTCAAGCATCAAGAACGAATTCCTGTTGCTTGGCCGTTCTCCAGACGACAATGGCGAGACTGCTTCGTTGCTCTTGTCTGCCATCGCTGAAGCGCAATTCCCAGTACGCACACTCTGCCTGTCCGACAAGAAAGCTCCCCTGAGCCACGGTTCAATGACTCGTATTGCGAGAAGCGTCAAATCGCTCAGCTCAGCCTTGTCACAACTGGAATCGCTCGCCGTGAGCCTGGGATGCGTGCACAATTTGACGCTGCAGGATATCATCACAATGGCAGAAATCACACGTTCAATGCCTTTGCTGCGGAAGTTGAGCCTGGAGTTCAGTGAAAACTGCTGCAGAGTTCAAAAATCTTTCCTACCACCGAGCATTCTGGGCGTCTTCACTGCTAGTGCACTGGAAGAGATTCACTTGACTGGAGCCATCTTGAGACAGCAGGATCTCTGCGCTTTCCTGGCGAGGCATCAGGACTCTCTGAGAGCATTGACCCTGCGCCATGTCTCCATCGGTCCATGGGACAAGTTTGCAGCCGTGTTCGATTGGATGCAACAAACGCTCCACTTGGATGCCTTGGTCCTGCACTGGCTGCGACAAGGTTACGATCACATGGACGAGGCGATTGGTCGCGGCTCGCAATACTCGTTCAATGGATGTGCGGAGGTCGTTGCTGGACTCCAGGAGCTGTCGCGGTCGGTAACGTTCGGAGACCCACCAAGCCACGCATTCCAGCCTGTGGAGCAGAAACCCGCTGTCCAAGCGATGGTCGCATGATAAAGAGGCATGGCAAACACGTCAAGTTGATCATGCGTATAATTGTACCGACCTCGGCAATAATTGCTGCGAAAGTTGCGTAGCCGGTCGCCGAAGACGGAGGCGGGGTGTTCTGGTTGGATTGCATCTTCAGCAATTCAGTTCCTCTTCAGCCACTGTATCACACAGACCAAGCTCCATTGGTCGTCATTGGAGTCATATTCTAATTCCAGCAAAACAACAATGCCTGCAAACAACGTTAATGGTTCTACGGTGAACCCTCCGGCCACGCATGGCAAGATATTGGTCCTACCAGGTGACCATGTCGGCCCCGAAGTCGTCACTGAAGCATTGAAAGTTCTCGATATTGTTGAAGAGGCCACGGGAGCTCGATTCGAGCGAGATTTCGATCTCTGCGGTGGCTGCTCACTCGATAAGCACAAAGATTCCGTGACGGAAGAAGTACTTCGAAAGTGCGAGAGTGTCGATGCCGTGTTCTTCGGTTCCGCAGGAGGTCCCGAATGGGGGACAGCTCAGCCGAACCCAGAAAGTGGCCTGCTTCGGATTCGAAAGAGGATGCAGATTTTCGCCAATCTTCGACCCTGCAAATTTGCTTCAAAAACCATGGTCGACTGGTCGCCTATCAAGCGCGAGGTCATTGAGGGCGTAAATTTCATGTTGATCCGAGAGAACTGCGGCGGGGCGTATTACGGGAACAAGATCGAGGAGTCCGATTATGGATGCGATCCGTGGGAGTACTCAAGATCGGAAATCGAGCGTGTTGCTCGTGTCGCAGGCGCACTCGCACTGCAGACGGATCCGCCCAGGCCAGTCTTCAGCGCTGACAAGGCCAACGTGCTCGCCAGCTCGCGAGTATGGCGCCGAGTCGTGACCGAGGTGTTCGAAAAAGAGTTTCCCACAGTGAAGCTGCAACACCAGTTGGCTGATTCCCTAGCGATGTTGTTCATTACCAAGCCAACCGCCTTCAATGGAGTGATTGTGACCGACAACACATTTGGCGACATCCTGTCAGATGAATCGGGAGGCTTGACCGGAAGTCTCGGCTTGCTACCCAGTGCAAGTCTTGCGGGCGCCCCAGGCACCAACGTAGGGCAGAATAGTGTCGGCGGAGTGGTTGGTCTTTACGAGCCTGTGCATGGGTCCGCACCAGACATTTCAGGAAAAGGTCTTGCGAATCCTGTGGCTCAGGTGCTGAGTCTGGCGATGATGTTGCGGTATTCGTTCAACATGCACCGCGAGGCGGATGCCATCGAAGAGGCAATCGCGAAGGTGCTCGACTCGAAGAAAGACGGCGGGCTGGAGATCAGGACGGGCGACCTGGGTGGCAAGGCGACCACGGCAATCATGAGCGAGGCCATCCAAACAGAGGTCCGGCGCGCACTCAGCGCACAGAAGTGACCGGATGGCATAATTTAATGGTAATATTTCACATGTCCAATGACCAAAAGTCGATCGTTTCCAGTCTTTTCTCGGTGTGCTCAGTGTCTGTTTCTGTGTCTGCTAGGCGCCTCTCGACGCGTTCCATGCCGCGGATCCATCGGAGCGGTGCTCTGGGGCCATGCTGGCATTGATGACTGTCGGAGTCTCCGAAGCAGCTCGTGGAGATCATCTCGTGGAAGCGGGGATGTCGTGGCAAGCATGGGAGCTGAGGACGGCGATGTCGTGGTCAGCCAGGAAAATGCACGCTCCTGTTGTGGAAGGCGAGCATGGCCGGCTTGGCGTCGGACCAATCGTGCAGGTGCAGGTGCAGGCGCGGTCCAGAGCAGCCGAGGGAGAAGGCGCACGACGCGCGTGTGACAGGTGCAGCCGCACACCTGAAGCCATGCGCCGCGAAACCGCTCTTCAGACTCGCTCTGCTCCGGGGCTGAGGGAGCTGAGGGTGAGCGTGCGTCCGTACGCTCGCCAAGCCTGCGTCGATCGTGCCGCTCATAGGCCACTTCGTTGGGGGTGGAGCGCCCTCACGGACATCAGCGATGGTCCAGCCTGGCAGTACCAACAACTCCAGGCAGAACTGCTTCTCCGCCTCCGCATATGACCTTCCTTTCTGCTGACTCTGCTCTTGTTGACTGTGTGCCAGCTCTTTCACTCCTCGCTCGTAGTTGATGGCATCGCTCAGCATGAACTTCGCGGAGCTGAACTCTACGATCAAGGCCGTCGCAGGCTTGGCCGCGTTGTACGTCCTCTACCAAATCGCCACCTCAGTCGACTTATGGAGCAAGCGACGAGCATTAAAGCGCGAGAAAGGCTGCTTGGAAGCTCCCAAGTGGCCACAAAAAGATCCAATCTTCGGGCTGGACGCCTTTTTCGAGAACATCGCCGCTCTCAAAGCCCATAAGATCCTGGAAATAAGCACCGATCGCTTCCGGCAAGCTGGAGCAAATACATTCCAGATCATAGCTCTTGGTCGGCGCATCCATACGACGATCGAGCCTGAGAACCTCAAAGTCATCCAAGCCATAGACCACAAGAAATGGAGTCTGGGCACGCGCCGCAAGGTCGGATTTCGTCCTCTGCTAGGCGATGGTATGATTAGCAACTGCTTCTCACTCTCTGATCTGGTACTTAACGTTTTCTGCAGGCATCTTCACAACCGATGGCGCCGATTGGAAGCACTCCCGCGAAATGCTCCGACCAAGCTTCGTCAGATCTCAGGTTGGCGATGTGGCAACCTTCGAGAAGCACGTCTCGAAACTCATTGCGACAATCAATCCAAAGCAAGAAGTGGACTTGTCTGAACTTTTCTTTCGTCTTACAATCGACAGCGCCACGGAGTTTTTGTTCGGCGAATCGACGGATTCGCTCTCCAAAAATACCAATGACGGTTTCGCCGAGGCTTTCACCCTGTCACAAGATTTTATAGCTAATCTGTCCCGCTGGGGTTCATGGGCGAAGCTATTCCCCGCGAACAAGCGTTTCCAGAAGGACAAGGAGTTCGTCCACAACTTTGTCGACTATTATGTGCAGAAAGGTCTCGCCAAGCGGAATGAGCTGCTAGCCGAGAAAGACAAGGCCGAAAACAATGGCCGATACGTCTTCATCGATGAGCTAGTCCGACAAACAACTGATCCTATCAGGATCCGAAGTGAACTTCTGAACATTCTACTTGCAGGCCGCGACACTACTGCCAGCCTTCTATCCAATACCTGGTTCATGCTCGGCAAAAGACCAGACATGTGGGCCAAGCTACAAGCGGAAGTCGCTCAACTCAACGGTGCTCAGCCATCATTCGAGCAACTCAAAGAGCTGAAATACCTCAAAGCATTGCTCAACGAATCACTTCGACTTCATCCCGTGGTACCCATGAACAGCCGTGAAGCTATCGAGGACACAACTCTTCCCGTAGGCGGAGGTCCCGACGGTTCTGCGCCGCTCTTCATCCCGAAAGGTGAAGTCGTGGCATGGAACGTCTACGCCATGCACCGAAGAAAAGACTACTACGGCCAGGATGCCGAAGAGTTCAAACCTGAGCGATGGCTCGATGACCCCGAGACAGGCAGGAAAGGTCTGCGGCCCGGATGGGAGTACTTGCGTAAGTGTTCCCGTTTCAGTTTCAGACTGAGATGCACTGCCACGTGGACATATAAACTAACGAGTGATGACGACAGCTTTCAATGGCGGAGCACGAATTTGTAAGTCTAGTCGGTGGACAACGACCTCGTCCCGTTCGCTAACTGCTCTCAAACTCCAGGTCTCGGACAACAATTTGCATTGACAGAAGCCAGCTACACGACTGTACGACTCTGTCAAGCCTTCAGCGGCCTCGAAGGACGAGATCCACAGCCCTGGACCGAAGGCCTCACTCTAACATGCACAAGTTTCAACGGCATCAAAGTGATTCTGATACCACGATCGTAGGCAGCTCTTTGCTCGATCCCTGCATTCTGCTTTGCGGCGGCTGTAGATATATGTACAGCTCATTGACGACGATCACGACTTCTTCGATAATAACAACGCACACAATCTTAATGGGCAAACGATCGCCCCTCACTCGCTTATTTCACAATTTCAGTCTTCAAGTCCTGCGGCCAGTACGGCTTGTCGTAGCCATTGCCTCGAGTGCCGACATTGTATTCCAGCTTGACATCGTCCTTGAACTGAGCAACCGGTTTCAGTTGCAAGAACTGGAGGCCCATCGCTTTCGATGCCCGAGGCTCGAAGAACTCCGGCTTGAACAGCGTCTTCGCGTCGTATTGCATCAACAGACCCAGCAGATTGGCCACGGTGTACCCCATGTTGTGGTAATTTCGATACACGAAGGATCCATGTCGCTGCCAGACATCCTGCCAAACCGGCTTCGGATACTCACCAATAGATCGAACAAGCCATTGCGAATAGTAATTCAACGCAACATCGACTCCAAAAGAACCACCTTCCTCTGCACGTCTGATCAGAGCGTGAAGGGTAGCAGTCGCGCCTGCGATGCCGGTGCTTTGGCTCACGTCAGCCCAGAGACTTCAATAAATCATAAAAGAAACCACCGGAGAATCACCTACCAATAATCCGAGTTGGGGAAAACTGGGGTCACAGCCTCGTTGTCTTCTAACCCCATGGCTTTGGCAAAACCTAGTGATACTCCGCAGCAGGCATCGCTGATTTGTTGCCAGCCACTTCTTCCCTGCCAGGGACCGTTCCAGCCGTAGCAATTTTCTTTCACATGAATGATACCTCGGTTGCGGTCTTTGACCAGTTCGAAGATGTCTTTGCGGCTGAGGCCGTATTTCTCCATGACGCCTGGACGGTAGCCTTCGACGACGATGTCGGCGTCTTTGATGAGCTCGATTAGTTTTGCTCGGTCTTCTTCGTTTTTGAGATGCAGTTCTGAGGTCCATTTGCCCCAGTTCAGATCTTGGTGCACCAAGGAAAGATCTGTGACAAGAGGAGAAGTCACCCTCATGACACTGGCGCCCATTTCTGCGAGTCCTCGTGTTAGAGCCGGAGCGGCGATGACGCGAGTGAGATCGACGACTTTCAGACCAGCCAGAGGACGAGACGCAGATGACGGCAGGGAATCGTGTTCCGGCCACCAACCTGCTGGCTGATTGTATTCAGAAGACCTCTTCAGCTCGTACAGACCGACATGAGCATTGGCTTTGCCGTGTTCGGTCTTCCAGAATTCCTCCGTGGAGTGACAGATCGTACCAGCCTGCTTGTACTTGTCGTTCATCAGAGCATCAAGCTCCTTCGAGTCGTGTTGGCCAACAACTTCTTGAAACCTCTTAGCAACGGTCTCGTAATCTTCGCCGGAAGTGCCTTCGAGATCCATCTCCAGTGCAGTGAGCGTCGGTTCCGGGTTCATCGATCCGTGCACATGGTAGCTCCTCCCATCCTTAGTTTTATAGATATTCGTCGCCAAGAGCCTCTGCGTCGAGGCTCCAGAACGGTGAAGATCGCAGTTCTTGATACCTTTCTTCTCCAGCTCGGCAACATCATGAAGGTTCCATGTTGCTGGCTGGCCGCCCTCAATGGTCTTCACCAAGAATGGTGACATGACAAATAGAGAAGCGTGGTCGGTGTTGATTGTGACATCGGACATTTGACTTCCGTATTTTCTTGAACGAAGAACATTCAGCATCGTTGCTTCGAATCCTTTCAAGGCCGCGGCACTCTCAGCGAAGCGCCAGTTGATGGGGATGCTGGGCAAGTCATTGCCTGTGAACTGAACATGTTTGCCCGCGGCTTTGGCTTCTTCTGGCAAGGCTGGAATCAGAGGATTGTTCAGAATTCCTTCTTGAAAGATGCGCTGCGTTTCCTTTGGCACTGAGTAGCCTTCACTCGCGCTGATCGAACCCATTGTGCTCCTGCCTCCAGATTCGTTGTCAATATCGTGGTTATGTGCTTGGACTCCAAAGGTTCATGTTGTATCGTCGGTCACGCGGGGCATGATGTGATCACCGGAAACGACTTTAACTTACCAAGGAAGCTACGCACTGCGGTATCCGAGTAGTGAGTGAGTCGAGCAGGAGATGTCAAGGTTGTCGGCCAATGCTGTTTGCCCTCTGCCCCACTCCTGCTCACCCACGGAAGCTTTCTTGCCGACGGGCTGCAGCACAATGCGACGAGGCAGCAAGGCAGCATGTTGTACAGACGACTGGAATGATTACTGTGACTACTTTCTCTCGACGATCCGCATTTGCATGCAACATTCTTGTAACTCGAACCGTCATATGCACGATGCTGGCTTCGGTCGGGAGAATGGCGTACCGGGTAATGTACACATGTATATCGATCTCAGCAGTACAGCAGACTGAGAGGTGTTGGCAAGAAAACTTCAGGTTATCACTTTCTTTGCAGATTACCGAGACCGCCTGCGCTATGCTTTATAGAATATACATATCAGCATCATTCACTCATTGCGTTTTTGACTATACTTTAGACATGACTCCAGTCTACCGGCCCAACCTGATCACACCAGCAGCGACCAGCTTTTGCACCTTCATCCTGATAGCCGGATTCTGCATGTGGTTCTGGAGAGCAGCTGGGTCACCCTTGGCTTGTTGCAGAATGCTCTGCATGACAGGGTCTTGCAGGATTGCCATGATGTCTGGATCACGTTGGATACGCTCCTGTGCCTGCTGCTCCGTCTCTCCCTCGCGTGCCGCGAATTGCGCCTCGAGTGCCTTCTGGCTCTGCTGTTCGATCTCGCGGGTGTTCTTGCCCTCGGTATCGTGCTCGAGAGCCTCTGCGCAGACGTCGATACACTTGTTGTATTCCTTCATCGCGAAGAGAGCCTGCGCCTTGCGAAGATATGCTCGAATAAACTTCGGGTCACGCTTGATCGCTTCGTCGCAGTCGGTCACTGCGGATGGGAATGTGAGGAGCTTGATGAGACATGCTGCACGGTTTGAGTAGCCGCGGGGATCCTCTGGTGCGCGCTTGATCATCTCGGAGTAGGCTTCCACAGCAGCTGGCCAGTCGCTTTCCTTAAATTTCTGGTTTCCAAGCTCGCGTGCCTCTTCGGCCTTTTGTGGATCGATGTATGCGTTGATATCTGCCTGCTTCTTGGCCTTCTCTGCGGCACGGAGCTTGGTCAGGATGTCAGGAGTACGGTGCTCAGTGAGCGACTTGTTGTAGAACTCGATCGCGTTCGCAAGGTCGCCCTTCTTCTCATATGATGAGCCAATACGTCCGAATGCCTTGGCGATGATCTTCCAATCCGCATAAACTTCTCGGCCGTGCTCCACAGCCTTCTTGCATGCCTCGATCGCGGCGTCATAGTCGCCCTTCTCGAACTGTGCAGCACCCAGATTCGTCAAGTATGTAATGTCCTGGTAGGTTTCCCAAGCTTTTGTGTAGTGAGCGATGGCTTCATCGAACTGCCTCTTTTTGTATGCCTCTGTACCAGCAGCTTTCTCCTTATCAGCCTCAGCCTTCTTTGCCTTCTTCTCCTTCGCCTCCTCGTCCTCAGGTTCTGGCTCAGGTTCGGGTTCCTTCTTCGGCTCTTCCTTCTTGGGCGCTGGCTTGAGGTCTGGCATTTCCACATCCTCCTCCGCGCCGCCCTGCTGGAACTTGGCAGCATCGCGATCGGCGTTATCGGTGGGGTTGAAGGACATATCGATGCCAAGCAATACGCTCATGACTTGCAGGAAGCGTGGGTCGGAGAACATCTCTTGTTGCATGCCTTGTGGGTTCTTCTGCATGTTCTGAAGCTTGGCCATGAAGGCACCATCTGCAAGCAATGGCGCCGTCTTGGGATTTGCCGCCAGCTTCTGGAAGAGCTGGGGGTCGTTGAACATGTTGCCCAACCCTCCGCTTGGGTCGACACCATCCGCTCGTGCCTCCGCGTCGATCGCTCTCTTTACTGACTCCAGCCCAGACTTTGCTTGAGCATTGTTGGGGTCCAGCTTCAGTGCCTCCTCATATGATTGCACGGCGCCCATCAAGTCGCCGACTCCGTGCTCTGCTGTTCCCTTCCGGCCCCATCCTTTCGACCAGTCAGGCTTGATCTCAGTTGTCTTCTTGGCCGCTTCGAGTGCCTTCTCCCAATCTTTTAACGATGCATATGCGCCTGACAGATTCGAGTAAAGAACGTGGTTCGTTGGGTCGGCGGCAATGGCGGCAGAGAACTTCTCAGCTGCGCCGGTGAAGTCCTTCGCGGCAAAGAGCTTGTTGCCCTCGGCCTTCAGCTCGTCTGCTGATGCCATATTCGTGTCACTGTTGTTGATTGCGGCTTCCTGTCGGATTGTGCGAGGTGAATTGGGGTATCGCGTCAGAATGTGACAAGAAAAGTGTGTTTGGGAGCTACGACAATATTCATAGCAGCACAGCTAGGCTAGAAGCTTCTCGATGTGGAGGCGCACCGCTTCGACGAAGCTGTGATGTCGTTTCGGAGGAAGTGTTTTTCCGATTCCTCATGAATTGCTCACGCTCCTGTTGCACGCATCTCTCATTCACTTCTCACGATCACCGTCCACGCGTCATACGCGTTACTCATTTTCATGAGCCGGCTTTGCACTCGCAGCTATGCGATGAGCTCGGAACCTGTGCGATGGGACACCTGCAATCTCTTCGCTTGGAGCTCGTTCGCAATTTTCCCGCCCGATATTGTGGCTTCAGGATCAAGTTGGCCAGGACAGCTCTGTCGGATGCGAAGAGCAGCAAGATATACAATTATCTTTCGTCTACACTGGCAGTCATGATTAATCCACATCTCTCTGTCCACATTTGACGGTTTGCATTAGCCAAGAAACGATTCGCAGCCAAGATATCAAGATGCCAATACCAATCTCAGCAGCCCGAGCTTTGACACAGCCGTGGTCCGGCATATTCGTCACGGGATAACTACGCTCTATCCCTCTCAACATTAACTCCACCATGATAGGTGCTTGAGCACGTTGTGCTGAACTCTCGTTATACCTCTTCTTCCAAGCGAACCGACAGTCTTTTCAGCATGTCTTCGACACTCCTTATACTCACAGCCTTGGCAGGCATCACCCTAGCCCAAAGCACCACAGAAGCCAGCGTCACATCCACGACAGTAGATCTTCTCCTGGGAACGTTGACATCAGGCTTCTCTGGCTCAGTCCAAACAGCAGCGCCTTGCGAGACTGTTTACTTGCTGACCTGTTCTGGTCAACCAATATGCTCCGATCCAGTCACTGTACTGCCCTCACTGTGCTCATGTTTTATGTATTCCACTAACCTACTCCAGCTTACTGCAACTCAAGGTCCACAACATTACATTTACAACTTCGAGAACTCTGTCAGCGATTCGAAAGGCGAAGGCACAGTCACAGCATCTCAGTCTTGCTCTTTGCAGAATGCCAATACAGCAGTGTGTAACCAGTACGAATCCATATCATTTGGAGGCAGGAGCTCGACGATCCGGAGGCAGACCACCCTGTCGGGCGACGATCTGGTCTATGCCAACGTGGGAATCACTGGTGGCTTGGAGAGATTGGCCGAGGCGACGGAAGAATGCAGCACAGCCACTGCATTCCCAAGCAGGACGGGAGTCAGCGAAGGTGCTGCAAAGCCAACCAGTGTTGTCGAGGTTGTCAAGGTGGTTGTGCCTGTTGGCATAGCAGTCGCTGGAATCTTCCTTTAATACTACTGTCGAATGGGCACTGTATTCAATACTGGGATAATCTGTAACTGGTATACAAGCTCTATGGTATTAATCTCAACTGCCCGTAAAGTCGTCCGTTTCATCTGTCGTTATGTAGTGGTATCGTGCAAAAAGTACAAGTGCTGGAAAAGTCGAATCAAACCCATCTCAGTCCTCATTAAATTATCCTCGCAATGAAGCGCAAGTTAGAGCATGGCACCGGCACCAGCAACGACTGCAGCACCAACTGGTACCAAGATCTTGTACAGCTCCACCATGCCAGTTGGCGCGGCGGCACTGTCCGATGACTCGGCAGCGTCGCAGGTCGCGCCTGCAGATGGAAGGTTGTTTGCGCCAGCGGTGATCGGGATTTGAGCGTACGTGAATTCAGCTGTGTCCGTGATGGTCGAGACAGTCGAGGTGGCAGTCTCCTGGCCGCCGACGGAGGCGTAGACTGATGCTGTGCAAGTAGCTGCTGTGAAGCTACCGGAGGGGCCGTCGAGATCGCAGGACTGGGCAATGGTGCCCTTGCCGCCGTAGATGGATGTTGCGTACACAAATTCGTATGCAGTTGGACCAATCGTCACAGTGGCCTGAGACAAGGAAAAATTGTTAGCATATGTTCAAGGGCTCCCGCGGCTGGCGCTTGGGAAAGACATACCGTAAGGTCTGGAACCTCCTCGCAAAGTGCAATGGCGGTATCTGTGCAAGCAAGAGCGAGAGTGGTATCGCATCCATTGGCAGAGATCACAGAGCCTGCGAACCCACTTGTAAGAGAGCCAAAGAGAGCTGTGATGGTCGTCTCGGCATTAGCAGCAGAAGGACCGCTTGTGGTTGCCGGTGTCGATTCAGTTGCTGAAGCATCGGCTGTTGTAGACGACTGTGCATAGGCAGCGACGGCCAGCGAGGCGATAGTGAAAGTTCGTGCAATCATGTTGTTGTAGTTGTGTGTGGTGAGCGTGAATCGAGGACGGAATAGCAGATCTTAAATTTCTTCGACTGGTTGTTGTTGTTGTCCGTACGACAACGGGTTCAGCAGGACATCATATAGTCCCCTGCGCGCCAACTAGCGCGTACACACAAAAGTGAGTCCGTTTGTGGCTCGGCTGCGACACCACGCGAAGGAAGGCGCCAGGCAAAGCGAAGTGAACCAAGTGATGTCGCGTAGGACAAAGCCCGCGGAATCTCGCTTGCAGCTGTGAAGCTGCTCGACTCAGGAGTCTCAATTGCAGAAGGACAACTTAGTTGCCGGATCCTGATGCCTCACCGGTCCTTCACATTCGCCCGGATTGGTGGTCTGCGGTACGGATTGAGGATGGTGAACTCGAGCTGAGAGTGAGTTCTGGTTCCTAGCGGGTCTAATTTTACAGCGCCACTGCGGAACCATACCCAATTCGGTGCCGAGGCCGGAAAACCGCAACAGATTTCGAATGTCAAGTTCTAGGCAGTGCTTCATTCTCGCATGGCACAAGACGCTGAGAGAAAAGCACACCACGAGACACGTCACTTCGCGATGTGCGCTGCATCACGAGGTTGTATGCAGGACGTTCTGCCCGATCGATGTTCAGCCAAGCCCATACTCGGATGCACAATTGTCCATACCACTTCAGTCCCGATGTTAGTCTAGGTCAATGTGGCTTTGAAGCATCGTCGCTAGATGTGGCTATGCTCACGCACAATTGGTAGCAGCGACTCACTCTCAAAACGCCATGAAGCCGCAGTCCGATCCTGAGTGAGCTAGTGACTCGTCAAGAGCAAGTCCACGGGATGGCATGCGTACTCGGTTCCGTCATGAGGCAGCAAGTGCGAGACAGGCCAAAAATCTGGAATGAGTCTCCGCCAATTGCTCACAGACGAGTCGAACCTGAGTTCACCCCGGCGTAGAACAAGCTGCGATAGGGCACTGGGTGAGCTTTCCAGCCTGATGATTGCGAAAATCTCGCGGACTGCTGCAGCTCAAGCAGCGACGATATTGTGCAGGCTCAGCCACTCTTCCTGTGTGGAAATCTCTTCTTCAGGCTGGTAGTGAGTGTCCAGCGTCGGCGCACAGGATCAAGACCAGGCGTCGGCTATGCACTGCCATTTTCTGGTTCGCTCGCACGAAATGTGCGACCAGCTGGACACAGCCGACGGCAAGCCGAGACCTGTGTCGTGTCGAGATCATTGTGGAGGGTCATTGTCGTAGACGCAAGCAGAAAAGGAAGCTGTAGGGCCCCTCCGAACTCAGTCTACTGAGTCAGGAACACGCGCTTTTCAGGATGTTGGAGCCAGGCAGGTCATGAACAAACATCATTGAAGCCGGGGTAGAAAGCTGAATTCCGTCTTGACAGTGATGGGTTTCACGTCTCCAGTCGTGATGGCAGAATCTCTGCCGGCTCTAAATCCAGGTGGAGCCCAGCGTTGTCCAACTGATGCAGCTTCGGCCTCTTTCGTTGCACTATGCACTCTTCGAGCCTTGATGCCGTCGGGACCAGTATTTCCAGCATCCACCAACTCACGAAGCGCTTCATACGCCCCTCGGCTGTCTCTGGACTCCTTTCGAGCAGCTTCCAATTCCCGTCTGAGATCCTCTACCTCGTCGTGGTCCCCAGTTCCGGACGATACTCGAAGCCTTTCGATCTCTTTCTGGGCAGCTTCTAGACGCTGCTGAAGCCTGGAGAAGCGCTCCAACCAGTGTCTATCATCGCCACTCACTTTCGCCATCCCGTGCTGCTGGACGCGCTCTTTCTTCATAGTTTTTCTCTCCGCCTCGAGCTCAACTTCCTTTTCAGCTAGTTCTTCCTGCTTGATTCGAGCCTCTTGCTCGAATTCTAATGCTTCTCGCTCCCTCTTCTCTGCTTCTTCCAGTTTCTTCTGCATCTCTGCAGTCTTCATTTCTAGTTCTCGCTCCTTCTCGCGGATCCGGTCCTGGGCTTCTGAGCTGGGAGACTCCGACGATGCTTCAAGGCCCTTGGAAGTCTTCCAATCATCGCATGCTGGGATGTACCAAGCCATCTCTGGCATTGATGATTTGGCAGGCTTGCTCACGAATATGGGGTTGTTTGGCTTGTGGCTCCCGATGTGGTTGTACAGATATGTGCTGCCTTCATCACACTTCAACCAAAACGCATTCGGCGTGTTCGAAATCTCGCACACCCAGTACTGCCTCTCAGGCCTCTGATTGACACGCGCTCCTTGGTAATCTCCCCGAGCGCGAAGGTAATGGCCTGTGCTTGCATTTTTGAAAGCGACCTTGTTCGCATCTGCTCTTTCGACGAGCCATTGTTGTATTTGCTCTCCATTGATCTCTGCTGTGGCAATATCGTCTTTTGTGGGCTGGATGCAAAGACCGCTCGTGGCCGGGATCAGATAATAGCGGGGAGCTTGGCTCATCTTGAGATCCAGGAGCTGTAAAAGTGCCGGACGTTGACGCTGAGAGAAGACCGTAATCCCACAACGGCTGATCATGCAAGCAGTTGGATACGGAAAGTAGTGCGTTCAGCAAGCTCGAAGTGCTACCTGTGCCGATAGGTACGCTGTGCAGAATCGTAATGCGACGCATTGGCCAAGTGCGTTAGCAACGAAGACCGTCTGCGTACGGCACTGATGAGGGGCTGGAAGCTGCATGCCATGAAGAGCTCTGATCATGCAGAACCAAACTTACCCAAACTTTTGGTTCAGCCAGATCCGATCTGCATATTGTTTGGTCCTGCTTAAGCCTCAATGGTCATAACTGCATGCAAGCACATCATCGGCGCCTCCGAGCAGCTAAAAGATCGACTGTGACGGTGGAGAATACGTCTTTTGGGACAATGCAGGTCACGTTAGCCGGAGGTCACTGACGTGGTGCAACGCTCTTTATGTAGGTCCGCATCCGCACCTCAACCTCGACATTCCCCAACTTCAAACAAACCTGATATTCCACAATCAAGATGGCAGACAAGGCTACCAAGACCGCAACGGATACACTGTTCGTTCAAGTTATCGTTCGCTTCATGCCGCTTCGACTAATTTCCTACAGTGACAACCCGACGGGTGCTGCAGGAGCTCTGGCGGGCAAGGACTCTGCTCTGGGAGGACTAGGCGGTGGCAGAAAGCCAGGACCAGGAAATCGAGGTGATAATGAGGGCGCTGTGAGTACAGTGCGCCTGCACCACATGTGCTATACTGACCCGTCCACAGGTCTCCAAAGAAGAGGAGGAGAAGAGCTCGCTGAAGATTCGTATCCAGCTAGATCTCGACGTTGAGGTTCATCTCACGGCTCGGGTTGTAAGTACCGTGGCCTGCGCCGTACGTGCTATACTGATCTGTTGACAGAAAGGCGATATCGTCATTGGATTGTTGTAAGAAGGTTTCGCTTGCTGAAGATATACAGCTGTTGATGCCATCCCAGTTAGACACAGTTCCACCATGCCCCTCAGGGCAGTTGATGTAGCACAAAGCTTCCATACTCTGCTGTTTGGAGCAGGTACTCCTTTCGTGATTGGCATTATGCTGGTGGCTGGCTGTCTTGCTTGTACAATGCAGGGTGCAATAGTAGATGACGAATGCCCGTGCTTATACTTTGGAGGCACGCATGTGCTGTCGTACTGGATGCAGACCAAGTGGGCCTATAGCTCTCAATCGGGACAATCCACAGATCTGCGTGAGGTCTTTAGAGTTCCGGGGAACGGTTGCAGCTCCGCCAAAAGCTGTCCAGTCTTGGGGCTTGTTAGCTACTTCCAGTACAGAGCCAGTCCACTCTTACGACACCAATCTTTGCTGTTGAGCGATTGCATAGAATTCTTGGTCTCGGTTGTCGCGCGCCTTGATCATGGTCCTGGGCATACTCAGTAAGCAAAACCGAGCCCTTCATTCCACCATAGACAACTGATCGCAGCCACCGCAGCGGCGGTCGCAGCATGCCCCGCAATCATTGGCACCACGGAGGCGGTCCGTCAAGGCCAGAGGCAGAATGAACGCGAAGAGCAACGGGGCCGGAAAACCAATCTTGTTGTCTCACTGCTGGAGCGCAGTGAGTACAGCTCTCTCTTCGACGGTGCTTATATCGTCCTCAAAGACAATAAGCTATGGGTCGACACGACAGGCGTAGCGCGAGGCATGGAGCTGCATTCGTTTGCAGGCTACTTCATGCCCTACCCGCATAATGATATGGCACAACGCTGGCACGAAAGTGGCTTCCGTAAAGGCGAAGGCATGGTGACCACGATCTCCGACGATCCTCCATTTCTGAACTGGGTTTATGTCGACTCTGCTACACATGAGGTCAAATTTGGCGTTCGTGCCGATGCTGAGCAACACCTGGTCGGACCTTGGGACGTCACGAAAGCCGATAAGAGGCTCATCTTCGAAGGATGGGAAGGCTTCGTAGCTGTCCAGGAAGTCGATGGGGATCCGCTCTGGGCGCTATACTTTGATGTCAAAGACGATGGCTTGACCAGTGGAAACAGGATTGGGAATCAAAGCCTCCGGATGCTTGCGCTTGAGGTCTGGCGTCGGGAGCGACGGCTGGATCGGGAACAGGCCGTTGGTGAGCGAATTGAGCGCCTCAGAATGCGACAGGAAGTCGAGGCAGAGGCCAAGTCAGATTCGACGACGGTGTCGTGAGTGACTTTTGTAGGTCAAAGATGGTCAGCCTTGCTCAGCCTCAGCCTGCTGTGCCTGAGGCCGAGACGCAATTTCCTTCCTGGCTTTGCTCTTTCTCCCCCGGACTCCGTGAATCTTGTCCGAGCTTCACGAACAGAGAGCACATCCAAGCCATCATCTCAGACGATGCTAGACAAGCGACGTCTCGCGCGAATTCCGACGTCTTTCTCCAGGCTGTGGGAGGTGTCAGAAAGAGCATGACGCGTCGTACGAATCTCTGGCAAAGGAAAGCTGCCGAACTCGAACCACGTCTCATTGCGGTGGTAAAGCCGTGCCGTCTTGACGGAGCACAGGCGACACAGAATGGGTACCTGATATCGACCAAGCTGGAGGTGAATGCCGATCGAACAAGAGGTGGATTAAAGAAACACAGCGATCATGCCAGGCATTGGATGATCGCAGTTGGCCCAGAGTGGCAGAAGTGAGGGTTGCCGCATCATTGCTGCCGGTGTGCTTCTGGGATGATATGCGATCTTGTTGCCGACAATTGACACATCTCGCTATGCTTTAGGCGGTGCCAGCCTACAATCCTCGCCTCGCCTGACGAAATAAACTTGCGCAAGCTTTGGTCAGGCACATTTTCACGTGGAAGATAGAGTTCCAAAATTTTAGCCCATGATTTCGCTCTGATAAGCCGACTGCATACTAGAGATGAGTGATGCCCTGGACTTGTGATGCCGAAGAGGCAGCGAGGTTTCTCTTGGCACGGGTCTGACTTTATCACGCCCGGGTTCACGGAGAGGACTCTTTCGGGGTTCCGGCTGGGCGAACATTCGGAGAGGTCCACCTTGTCGTTCCGTACGGGCTACCATCGCAGAGCTTACGGTAGCAAGATCGACAGCTAACATCGTGTCGAAGTCCTCCGTGAGAGTTATTCCATCACACAATCCAACGACGAGCTCAAGGCCATCCACGCCACAGGCTGGCCATCTCATAACCAAGCATTCGCGCGGACCGACACGATGGCATCGTGTGCTTGTAGGGAATTCATCGTTTCCATGAGTCCTTAATCGGGACCACTTCTAGAACCTAACCTCGTAAGCCTTCGCTCTGGACGTACCTGCCTGAAACTCTTGCAAGCTATGAGCAAAGATGGAGTCACCTCATCAAATGATGCTTAGGGTAGAGTAGCCGTGCTTAAGACAGCTCATGCCAGCAGGAATCTCAAGGTCGACATAATGCACCTCGTCACGATGTAGTCAAATGACCTTTGCGCACTGGTTTGCTGGCAAATTTTTTTAGGCGATTCTCTTTCACCCGGCCAGTCGGACGGCTGTTGCATCAGATGTTGATTGCCATCCACCGAGGGGTTCATCCGGTCTGGTGCAACATACAATTCAGGACGCGCCTAAAGATCGGACTCAGCGTGGTCTCGCGCTACCAGAGACGATCAGTTCAATTGGTCAGGTTTGGACACTGCTGGATATGGCGTTAGCACCAGCAGCGACATATATCTTACGTCCTCTCACCTCCCAGTCTCACCATACGCTCCTTAATTCAAGAATTCAATTCAAGTCATTCATTGCTGGCACATCTTCAGCCATCTACAGACCTACAGGTAAGTCGAGCCTTTTGTGCTTCATTGTGTATTTCCCGACTGACGCAAGCGAAGGACGAAACATTCTTTCATCATGAAATATCTCTTCTCCATCCTATGCCTGGTCAGCGCGGGTTTTGCTCTCCCATACGATGTTAGCCAGAGCTCAGTCGGAAAGTGTGGTAATAAGCAGGGTCAAATTTACGGTGGCGATGGGTGCTGCAAAGTACCATTGACATACGATTACAATCGTGGCAGAGAGAGTGGTGGAACGAGGTGTGACGATCCTTGGTGGACACCCGGGCATACGCCTCCTTAGAGATAGAGACACTGGGAAGTGCGGCGAGGAAAGAGGTACGCATCTTCTTCGTGGGAGTGAATGACAAGGAGATGACAGGATTGTTGCGAAGATCTGGATTCGCGGTCACTCCTGACCTTTCCTCCAGGCTGGCAGGTACCTTGTGTGCGGACTTTCTTCTTCGGGGTCCTGCCTGGCGACGTCTCTGAAGTCGCTGTTAGATGCGCACCGAAGGAGCGGCAGAATGACGCCTTGTGGTCTGGCCGTAGCGTATCGAGCAGTCTTCAAACATATAATTCAAGGACGGACATATCTGCGAGCTGAAGATCCGGCAACAGCCAGCAAACTCGGCGGCACAGCAGCCTGCAATCAATGTACGGAGGTACCTCAGGTGGTTGCACGACCTAATCGCAGGCTTGGCGTATGACATCAGGGATGGACGGCCCTCGAGACGACACAACCACGTTGAGGTCCTCTTTGACCTGCGTTTCACGAACTTTTTGTCGCCGTGGAGGACATTACAACCCATATCATGATCACAACAAAAACATACACTTCTCGTGCATTCTCGCAATGGTGCTCCTGCGCAGCGCAAGCACAGCATTGATCTCAGCGAAGTCATGGCGTTTCTTGCGCGAGCAGCCACGTCGATCCTTCCGTGCGGCTAGTGAACAACGCAGATCACGACCCGTACACAGCATACAGTCTGGCTCGATTTCCAGAGCCGATCATCCAAGTGTGCTCCTCCGCTGGGATTTCGGACTTTTTTATTGTTCCTTCGAGTCTTCACTGAGGACCGAAACACCACCATGTGTGCGAAGACAATGCATGAACAGCAATGAGTATATATGAACAGGTAACGTCTTGCTGTCCAGCGATCTCATAATACACACCTCACAACGTGAACGAACATGGGACTCTCATACGTCTATCTCACATCTGCTTTTGCAGCCATTGTACTGTCCGTGCAACTTGCAAAGATATTTTACAATGTCCTCCTTTCCCCTCTCCGCAAGATTCCTGGCCCATGGTACAACTCCATCACAGGTATTCCATCGAGATTCGCATCTACAGTACAAAAGCGACAAGCACACTATGCCCACGAATTGCACAAGAAATATGGACCCTACGTACGATTTTCGCCGAACGAAGTACTCATATCAGATCCCGCAGCCTTCAGAGAGATTCATAAAGTCGGAACTCATTTCTACAAGGCCGATCTGTACAAGTTCCTGAATCCCACCAAGCCCGGTGAAGGGCCATATGGAATGTTTCAAGCGACTGACCCCGCGCAGCACTCTCGCCATAGGAAACTTTTAGGCAAAGGCTTCACCCAGAACTACCTTCGCTCCAGTTGGGAGGGTAGGATTCAGGAACAGGCCGAGTCGCTCATTCAGTATCTGAAAAGCGACGCCAAGAACTCTTCAGGCGAAGTTGATATCTACAAGTGGCTGCCCCTCTTTGCTGGCGATGTCGTCGCAGAGCTTGCATTCGGGCAGTCATTCGGGATGATGGAGCGAGGCGAACCGGACGAGATCATCACCTACGAGAGTGGAAATACCTTCGCATACGCCTTTCCACTGTTGTACCAGATCGTGAGATGGATCCCTCATCCAAGGATACAGAGCGCATTCGGCGGAAATCAAGTTCTGCTTAAGAGAGGCAGAGTAGCTGTGGAAAACAGTAAGGCGAATGCGGATGCAAACAATCTTTTCGCAAAAGCGGTAGCAGATGCCGAGAAGGGCGACACTCTGTTGACTGATGAAGAAATCATGATTGAAGCTGGAGACTTCCTCTTCGCGGGGACAGATACCACTGCCACGACCCTGACCTATTTGATATGGTCAGTGCTGCGCGATCAAAGTGTTCAGAAAGCCATCGAAGACGAAGTCGCTGAGCTCACCGAGCCATACAGCGACGAGCAACTCGAGCAACTCCCAATTCTAAGCGCTCTTGTCAAGGAGACTTTGCGCCTTTACGGCGCTGCACCAGCGGCTTTGCCACGTATTACACCACCCGAAGGCGCCATTCTTGGGGGCTATGAGATTCCCGCTGGAACGACAGTCGCAACACAGGCGTGGAGTATGCACCGCGACCCGAATGTCTTCACTGATCCAGAGATATTCGACCACACGCGATGGCTGGATGGCACGCTGGCTTCGAGAGAGGATGTGAAGCGAGTCTGGTCACCATATGGAGCAGGGAGCAGGATCTGTGTCGGGTCAAATCTCGCGAATATGGAGTTGAGAATCGCCACGGCAGCATTCTTCAGGAATTGCCGTGGTGCAAAATTGGCGCCTAGCACGACAGATGCGAGTATGGAAGTGGAAAATGTGTTCTTGATCGCGCCTAAAGCGATGGCGTGTAATGTGGTGATTCCAGTGGCGGAGTAATGGGCATAGACTAGTCAAGAAAAATGTGATAATATGTATAACGAATAATGAGCATCAAGTAATATTCTAATTGCTGGCAGCCGCTCGACTTGACGACAGCACAAAGGAGAACGTAGTGAAGCTGGGGAACATCCCTGTGCATATTGTCATCCTTGTCAAACATCCTTGTGCTCTTTCACGATCTCGCAGCTCCACACCTCGGTCTTGGCACATTTCACATGCCGCCAACTTCGAGTCCTGTGAGATCCCATGTCATCAGACCTTCACATGCTCTCAAGCGCTGACAGTCGCGGCCTCGTTCAGTTGCTGTCGCTCTCTCGTGGCAGCTGAAGCACGTTGTACCACCCAGCATGCCTCCATAGAACACCGCGCGACAACAATGGCGAACCAGTCCACTCTCCGGCAGAGACACGGCGACCGCGTCTCGCAGTGGATCGACTACCTCTACACTCGTGTGGCAGCACGCGTCGAAAAGCTGCAGAATCGAAGTCCTCTCGACCAGCGCACAACCCGACTGATCGCCACACTCGCCTTCGGCCTCTCCCTAATCACCGGTTATGGTGGGTACCGCTACTACAAAGGCGTCAAGAAGGAGAAGGAAGTCGGCAGCAGGCTTCTGCGGCGCAATAGTGGTCTCAAGGCCAAAGATGGCACGCGGACAATATACGTGCCGTACAAGGATACCAGCAGCAAGGTTGTCATCCATCCGATCAAAGCGACGACTTTCGATGCTCACCGACGCTTTTTCCTGAACCCCATACGACAAAGGAGCTCTGGGAGGACGATTGCGCTAGATGCTCCGCCCACGAATATCAAGCCTGGCCTCAATGTGGCATTTGTGCATCAGTTCATGGCGATAATGCAGATTGCGGTGCCGCGACTGGGGTCAAAAGAGTCCGGACTGCTTGCAACCCATGCTTTCTTTCTTTTGCTGAGAACATATCTTTCGCTCGTAGTGGCAACATTGGATGGAGAGATCGTGCGAGATCTCGTGGCGGGTCAAGAGAAAGCTTTCCTGCTTGGACTTGGAAAATGGCTCTCCGTGGGCGTGGTTGCAAGCTACACAAACTCGATGATCAAATTCCTGCAGTCCAAGATTAGCATTGCGTTCCGGACAAGGTTGACCAGATACATTCACGACTTGTATCTGAGCTCGAACATGTCGTATTACAAAATGCATACCCTCGATGGCAGCATCGACCAAGGAGCCGATCAATTCATTTGCCAGGATCTTACTCTATTTTGCGATAATGCTGCTCAGCTGTATTCCAGTCTTGGGAAGCCGTTGGTTGATCTCTTCACCTTCAACTATCAGCTCTACAAATCGCTGGGTCCTCTGGCACTGGGAGGGCTGCTTAGCAACTATGCCGCTACAGCCATCTTGCTGAAAAGGCTCAGCCCACCATTTGGCAAGCTAAAAGCGGCAGAAGGACGCAAGGAGGGTGCTTTCAGAGCACTACACTCAAGACTGATCGCCAACGCCGAGGAGGTGGCCTTCTATGCGGGCGGCCCTACCGAGCATGCCTTGCTGGACGCAGGATTCAAAGAGTTGAAGAAGATGATGGAGACCATCTACCGTGTCAAGATTGGATACAACATGCTGGAAGACTTTGTGCTGAAGTATACCTGGTCTGCGCTGGGCTTCGTTGTGACCAGTCTGCCTGTGTTTTTACCCGGATTGCACATTGCACCAGAGCCACCCTCAACGACTGGCAGTGGCGAAGGCTCGGCAGACGTTTCTGATGACAGCAGGACAGGGTCGCGGACGAAACAATTCATCACAAACAAGCGACTCATGCTCAACCTCGCTGATGCTGGAAGTCGCATGATGTACGCCATCAAGGACTTATCGGAGCTTGCAGGGCAGACTAGCAGAGTGTTCCTGCTTATTAGCACTCTTCATCGCGTGCATGCGAATGCTTACCATCAACCAAGAGACCGCTTTCCTGAGCTGTACAACTTGGCAGACGTCCACGGTACATTGCACAAAGGCTATGACGGCGTGCGGCTGGAGAACGTGCCGATTGTTGCTCCTTCAGCACATCCAAACGGCGGCGAAGAGCTGATTGATAACCTGCAATTCATAGTCGGCCCAGGCGATCATCTACTCATTACCGGTCCCAATGGCGCGGGCAAGTCCGCTGTCGCCCGCGTAGTCGCTGGCTTGTGGCCGACGTACCGTGGTCTAACATCAAGGCCACGCAACACCGGACAGGACGGTATCATGTTCTTGCCTCAAAGAGTATACTTGAGTCATGGCACGCTTCGCGACCAAGTCATCTACCCGCGCACAGAGGTTGACATGAAGGAAGCCGGCCGCACAGAGATGGAACTTCTTGGCATCCTTGAGGAGAGCAAATTGGGCTACATACCTGACCGCGAAGGTGGTTGGGATACGAGGAAGATGTGGCAAGATGTGCTCAGCGGTGGTGAGAAGCAGCGCATGGCGATTGCTCGATTACTGTACCACGAGCCACGCTATGCTTTCATTGATGAGGGCACTTCTGCGGTGAGCTCAGATGTGGAAGGTATCCTCTACGAAACGTGCAAGAAGAAGGGCATCACTTTAATCACCATATCGACTCGAGCTTCCTTGAAACGATATCATTCTTATACTCTCACACTTGGCCTGGGCGAGGACGCCAGCGAGTACGAGTTTAACAGGATTGGAACTGCGACCGAGAAGAGCAGTGTTGAGCGAGAAATACAGGAGCTCAAAGAGAAGCTGAGCCAGGTCGACAAGTGGAAGCAAAGGCGGCAGGAGATTGAGGAAGAATTGAGCAAAGTTTGGGTCGGGGGCGAGGAGTTGCCTGCGCCGGAATATTGCAGCAATGGTAATGGAAGCTCTGAGGGTGACACCGTCAGTGTGTAGAGGGCGACGAAAGTCCCGTCGAGGAGGCCTCACTTGAACCTTCGTTGAGAGTGGAGCTTGTCCGGACAGCTCACATAGCATGCTGGAAATATTTGACATCGACTTGCCAGCTCTTGATCCAGATCAGAGTGCGCGCCTCTGGCAGCTGCTATACTTCACATTCATGGACACCTGCAGCTCAGAAGACGATGTTAAGAGGTGGGCGATGACGACTTCAACTTGAAGTTTCGAGAGCAGAATCCCCTCGAGTACGACGACAAGGGCACGTGGAAAACGACGACTGCAAGGATCGAGCGCACCACAACAGACAGCGGGCACAGTTGCTTGCTCAATACTTCCCCAGCTTCCTCATATATTCGGCAGAGATCGTGAACAACTAAAGCTGGCGCCCAGTGGACGCAACATGCTCTCAGAATATCACTTATGCACCGCATGCATGTAGCATGAGTCAATATGCAAGGATGCTATCAAAAGATGGTTCGTTGCTGAGAGCAACAGAGACGGAAGCTGCCATAGGCATCTTCCATACCAAACTTTCCATTGATCCTGCTATCGGCGCCGATTGCCGATCTGCTGAGCTAGACCTCTCTCCCACAAGTACGCCATAATTCTATCATAATTTCTATTGTTCCTGGAAGAACGACACTGTGATCAATAGTCACGGCACAGTTGTGATGCCGGGGACTTGGTGCTGCTGCGTGGCCTTGCAGTAACTTGGAGCTTTGAGACCTGCGTCTGTTTCGGTCTTCAATTTCACTGAATTCTGATTCGCATTCATATCTGAAGGATACCATTCGACTGCGAGTCCAAAGCCTCATCGGATGAATCGACACTACAAGCTCTTCTCACTTGCAGCAAAACCGCCTTCCGTCTTGTACGCTTCATTATGCGTCGATCGCTCCTTGTTCTCAATCTCATTGACACCCTTGACCCCAGGCTGCGTAGCACTTGCTCGTCTCCTGTGCTCCTCCGTCTCGAGATAGCTGATGAGAAGACGACCGTTCTTATCATATCGATGCGGAGTGTTGGCCGGACGAGCAATACTAACAACATCAAAGACACCAGTCGTCTTGTGGAATATCTCGTCCATCTCTTCGAGAGATCTGTAGGCCGTTTCGGGATAGCTGTGAACGGATGTTAGTATTCTGTAGATGTTCTTGGCGACTCTTGGGGGTTACCAACAAGAAGTATACGCATGGTACGATGAAAGCATTGATCACCGCGAAGATGATGTATGTCTTGTAACCGATAGTGTCAAATGCAACAGGCGTGACCATGACGACCATGAAATTGAAGATCCTGCATCACGTTAGCTGGTCATCAATCACGAGGTTTTGAATTCTGTTTCGGGCATCTCACCAGTTTGCAGAAGTTGACAGTGCTGATGAAGGTGCTCTGATCCTCAATGGTACAATTTCACTTGGATACAGCCAAGTCATTCCAAGCCACCCAATGGCAACTATAACATCGATCGCAGTAAGCAGATGGCCATCATGCGCGTAGCACGGCGATGGCGCCAGTGTCTTGATAATGTTGGGCTCCGGGCACAAAACTTACAAAATGTGTTGAATATAAACAAAAAGACAGCTGCGACGACTCCGGGTCCACTGCCTCCAACAGAAGTCGCAGCAGCCAGCACGACCATGGAGAGCGACATGCCTACTGCACCGAAAAGCATGAGAGGCCGACGTCCAATCTTCTCAATCAGGAAAACTGGTATCCAGGAAGCAAGAAAGTACTCCGTTCCGTTGCACGCAGCCAGAATCCGGGACAGGAAAGGCGACAGTCCAATTTCGTTCTCGTATATAGTAGCGGCGTAGTACGTGATCAAGTTGATGCCAGATATCTGGAATTGTCAGCGCATGGTGTTGTGCATTGAAAGGAAAAGTGGTGTAGTCACCTGTTGGAAAACCTGGTTCACATAGCCGAGCGCAGCACGATGGAAGTTCCGATCCTTGCCCATCGTGAAAACCTCACTGAACGTTCCCGCAGCCGTCTCCAGCACAGATTCCTTGATAGCAGAGAACTCGCTGATAATGTATTCGTCATCCGGAGGAAGATCGCTTAAAGCCGAGAGAACAGTGACTGCTTCGTCTTCGCGTCCTTTGAGAATCAGCCATCTCGGGGACTCTGGGAGTCCGAGGATAAAAACCAGAATGATGAGCGCGAAGAAGATTTGGAATCCGATCGGGAATCGCCAGGTGATTGTGCTTGGCTCGAGGAAGGAGAAGCCGAAATCGATCCAGTCTATCTCTGTGTCAGCCACTGGACATGCGTTGAGACCTCGTAGCACAATGCTTCGATTGTAGACATCGCAGTGCCTTGAGCAAGGGGGACCTACAACTGATCATGATGCCACCCGTGATAAGAGCCCCCTCGATCATTACCATCTGTCCACGCTTGTGACTTTTAGATGTCTCACTCTGCCATGTCGGCACAGTAGATGTCTGATCGTGACGAGTTAGCAGATGTCGTACTAGTGAGCATCGATGACTTACATTCAGACCATTTCCAATGCCGGTTATGATACGTCCAATGATCAGCTGGGTCAGTCCAAAGGCTGCCGTCTGCAAGACAGCCCCAACGACCATGATCGCGCTTCCAAGAAAGATCGTCCGCCTTCGTCCGAGGTACTGCCCGAGCCAGATACAAACAACAGCCCCAAGAAAACAGCCCAGATTGTATGAAGCGATCGAGATTCCTTGCGTTGTTGCTCGGTTACTCGTTCCAGATTCTCCTCGGGTATCGATCTCAGGAAACACTGCCACGAACGACTCTAAAGTCAACAAGCCGCCCCTAGCTTGTGTTAGAAGTGAGCCCGTTAAGCGATACTTGAGTTTCGTACATAACACCTTGATCGTATCCGAATCTGTACCATATCAGTGATCGACTCTCTCCTGCTCGGCCTGATCCCGCCCGACTTACAACAAAAAGTCCAACCCAGCAATGACACCAATGGCGACATTGAGCTTCGTGC
Organism: Cercospora nicotianae; assembly: GCA_029490675.1. Classification (NCBI taxonomy): domain Eukaryota; kingdom Fungi; phylum Ascomycota; class Dothideomycetes; order Mycosphaerellales; family Mycosphaerellaceae; genus Cercospora; species Cercospora nicotianae. The sequence continues at coordinate 1,757,672 of JANQAT010000007.1, read as the reverse complement.
CCCGAAGGCCATAAAACCTAGTCCCACCAAACATCTTGGCAGTCTCTTGCTATTCACCTCGGACAGGTTTCAGGAAAGACCGACAAAGACCAAGATTTCGACAACCCAAGCAACTCTTGGAGAGAAGTTCCAAGTCCACAGCCCTTGAAAGAATAGAAGAGATAATAAGAAGGGAACCAAGACCCGGTATCCAAACACCCGAGCGCTTACCTTTGCCATCCATACGGAAAGTGGATACTGGAGTGTTGGCCAAGAGCACGACAACAGACCATTGCCCACTGCCCATGGGCCTTTGCATGTGGTCCCTCGGGTTTTGTTCGCGTGCTTGATCGTGATCACACTCAAGCGAGCGAATGAAGAGAGTTTTTCCAGACCCCTGACAACAAGTGTGGTCGCAGATATGGGCCCCGGATGACCATAAAGAGTATACCGGCGGCTCCGGGCAACTGGCCTAAGCTTGGTCACCAACCCCATCAGCTCACTTCGACTCCAGTCTGGAGGCCCGCGTGGGGATGAGCATCGCGGCCAAGATTCACAGCTGGAGGAGGACTTCGTCGACGAGAAGAAAGCCACGAGTCGACCAGACTGCGCAAGAACGATCCCATCTCACACTTTCAAAGAACGCGATGAGTCCATCCTCCGCCAAAAAAGAGCGCGACAAGACGCGTGCGAAACGCAAAAAGGCAGAGATCCCATACTAGCGTCTCACCGGCTCCGATTCCATGCTCCATGACGTCGAGTGTCTCCAAATTCTGTCTCCATGCGATCCTTCACGGCCATGTCGCAACCGAGCGGCGGTGGGCCATGGCAATGGAACAATTTCCACGACGGCTCTGCTTTCCGATCAATCGCACATCGGCGACGGGCAGATCGAGATTTCTGCCATGATGTCTTTGCAAGCGCTGGGGTCAACCTTCATGTCGATGTGTTGATGAAAGGCGCAGTCTGGTGTATGCCTCACCAGAATTTGTGTTCGGAAAAGAGCTCTAGGAGGTACGCCAAGAACCAAGCAACACCAGCACTGCATTGATGAGGCTCAGTAACCTTCGAGACAAGGCGTGTTGTGCTTCTTTCGTGATAGGAAAAGCGGCTTTGAAGAAGAAGAGCTGGAATTTTGGGAATTGGCGATTTGCACGACGTGAAGGACGGACCTTCGATCCTCTGCAACACTGTCAGAAAGCGGTATCCAACGCGATTTGAAACATGCAAGAGAATGAACGACTCGAAAAGCACGTAAAGAATGTGGGAAGGGGGCGACAATCGGTACGATATCATTTCGTGACTTCTAGGCCTCTATCTGAAGCCCTCTTCTTTCAACGCTGGTCGCGTCGTGTCAATGTTGGCCAGTCGGAGGCGTCCTCCGCTGACACCGGAATGGTGTTGCAGCCCCTGTGGCCCAAGAGCTCAAGCATACTGCTCTACCAGCCTCCACCCGAGGAGCCGACTGGAGCTGAGGAGTTGTCCTCCCAACCACCGTCGCCGCCAGAAGGTGCAGCAGCAGCAAAGCCACCGGCACCATCCTCCCAGCCTCCAGCAGCAGCATCAGCGCCACCACCGCCGCCAAAGTCGTCGGCCTCTTCGGCAGCTGGGTTAGTGCAGCGCTTGTAAGTATGGCCCTTCTGCTTGCACTTGGAGCACTCGACTCGGGACCAGTCCGTTGGCAGCGGGCACTCCTTGCTGGCATGCCCCATTTCATCGCAGTTGCGGCATTGGACCTTGGCCATGTTGCGAGGCTCTCTGTGACAGTGTTAGCTGGTGAGGATGTAAGGCGGGAGGCAAGACTTACGGGCACTCGCGGCCAGTGTGGCCCCACTCATCGCAGTTGCGGCACTGGAATCTACGCTCATTCATGCACTCATTCTTGCGGTGGCCTTCTTCTCCGCAGTTGCGGCAGACCTCTGGTGGCTTGTCTGGGCATTCGCGAGACATGTGCCCATTCTTGCCGCACAAGTTGCACTCGAGGTCCATGCGAGGCTCGGGGCACTAAAAAGGCTGTCAGTCAATGCTCGCCAGGGGTGATGTTGTCGAGGTACTCACCTCCTTGACCATATGCTCCTCACTGCCGCAGTTCTTGCAGCCCCTATTACCACTCTTGCGTGGCTCTGGGCAATCGCGAGCACGGTGTCCCTCTTCGTTGCAATTGGCGCAAGTGATCACCACCCGAGCTCCATCCTGCTTCTCTTGCTCGCACTCCTTGGATCCATGTCCGAACTCGCTGCAGTTGGTGCACTTCTTCACGAAGCTGTCCATCACGAAACCCGCCTCGGCCAGTCGCGTCATGTTCTCCTCCGGTGAGGATGGCCAGCCCTCAGCAAACTTGGCGCGCTTCGGCTTGGCTGCCAACTGGAAGGAGACCACATACTTCAGGTCCTTCTTGCCTTGAAAGTTGACAATAGTGTAGGATCCTGGGACCTCTGACTCCTTGGCGATCAGGTGGATGTTCATGTCACCGTCGCGGAAAGACTTCTCGAGCTCCTCGAGCGTGAGCTCTGGGAAGGCTTTGGCGTAAGCGAAGATGCCCTGGAAAAGCGTCAGTGAGGAACGTCAGAGGGCAGTGATGGATGCGTCGCGAACCTTCTTGATCTCGTCGACGTCCTTCTCCTTGTCCGCGGTCTCGATGTCGGTCCAAGACTCCTCGGCTGACTTGTCCTGCACGTTGAGCTGTGCAAAGAGGCCGTGGATGCGATTGGCCTCGCATTCAGAAGCGTTGTGGCCCTCAACGCCGCAAGCACGGCACTTCTGCGGTGGGCGCAGTGGGCAGTCGGCGGCACGATGGCCTTCCTGCTCGCACACACGACAAGTGCCGGTGAACTCGCGCTCGACGCGTGGGTTCGGGCACTCAGCCTTGTTGTGACCCTCTTCGCCGCAGTTGAAGCAGCCGCCGCCGTGACCGCCTCCCTCTGGCTTGTCAGGGCAGTCGCGTGCGAAGTGGCTGTCTGCACCGCAACTGTTCGCTTTTAGCCGGGTCTTATGTCAGGTAGGGAGGGGATGAAGGTCTTACATGCGGCAGCCATCGTTGCTGGCACCACCCTCAAAGTCGCCGTTGGCATGCATTGAGGTGTTGGCCTCTGTGAAGCCGCCATTGTTGTCGAGTGAAGCCCCGCCGTCAGCCTCCCATCCGCCTTCGTTGCCGCCGCCGTCCGTCTTCCAGCTGTTGTCGGCAGCTGCTGTTCGAATGTCAGTACTGCTCGAAGAACCAATGGCGACAGGAGGGTGAGCTCACGAGCCGGTGTATCCCATGTGGTAGCGCCCATCATGAGTGCGGTGTAGGTTGATAGTGGTGGTCAACAGGAAGAAGTGCGTGTTGCTTGAGCTGACTTCTGGTGGAAGTCGGTTGTGGTGTGGAAAGAAACAAGTGGAAAGGTCAAGTTTGTTTTGGGGCAGAAAGTTCGTCAATGCCTGGGGAGCTAGTTCCACTCTGCCGCCTGCCGACCGTTGGAAGTGAGTTGTGAAGTGAGCAGCTTCAGCAGGAACCACCAGGCAGTGTTTGTCAATTGAAAACGGGTCGCGCGAAAGTGATGCTGCGGCCAGAGCATATTGCTCCAGCGCGTGCCGCGCGTGTTGTAATCACCATGCCTACGAGCAGAATTCAGACAACATCTACCGCTGATTCACCGACTACCACGGGGCCAGGAAAGGATGGCGATGAGAGCAATGAAGTACAAGCTCAACAATGAATTCGTGAAGTAGCCTATCCGCCTGTCTGTGCGGCTGTCTGTCATATCAAAACGTACGCTCATATGCAATGAGGGTATCACAAGAGCACCACACAACCCCGACCTGAACGCCCTGCTCCAATGTCCAAATACTGCTCATACACCGCGGAACATGCGGGTGACCAAAAACCAACACGCACCGATAAAGCGAACGGCGGCAAGGCCTGCAACAGAATACAAGACAACAGCCATGTAGATTGTGGAACGCTCGTCTTCCACTGTCTCTGCGTCTCTCTCTTCGCTGACTGTGATGCGATCCATGCCTCCTGCGTTAAGCACAATAGCCGCGAGAGCCAGGTTGCAGAACATCCAGGCGAGCACGACTGCAGATCGGAAGCCCTTGTAGTAGTCCTCATGCTTTTGCTCAGCTGTGATGACCTTCTTCGGTGGCTCATACCTGACTGCGAATGCGCGCAATTCTTCTTCGTATTGCGTATTGAGATCTGCATCGTCTGTTGGGATGGCCACGTCCACTTTGCCACCTGGTTTGAGATTCGCGGCTGGCAGCTTCTCCGGCTTGTCGTCACCTTTCGTTCCCCACGTAATGTCGTGAGTGTTGCAGAACGCGTACACATTCAGAATGTTGAGGTAGGTTGGCGTCAGGAGGAGATATTGAATGAAGGAGGTGAACATATGCCAAGGGTCGAAGAACAGGAAGGACGCCACCAGATAGAGCACCCATGTCGACGCCATCGAGATGATGAGCGTGAAGAAGAGCTTGTTAGTGAACAGCATGTCCAAGCTGAAGCCATTGTTCAGAGCAATCTGCGCCTGAATTGACTTCACCGTGATGAACACTGAAGCGAAGAGTAGGTACGCCATCAAGATCGCCCAGAAGTACACTTGAGCCATGTAGTACCTGTTGTTTCCTTGTGGCCGATTTCCTAGAGCCAGCACGAAACAAGTGACCAGAATCGCGAGATACATCCATTCGAAGACGACAGAAAGAACCAGACCAGCAGTGCCGAGGAGCGACTTGTCGGAAAGTGACGATACCAGAATCCGGAAGACCAAGAAGAAGTTGCCCTGCAACCACGTTAGCTCGAGTATGTTACAACGTTCGAATGGCGACTTACGATTGCGAACCATGCAAAGAGCATGTTGAAAGCCTGATAAATGAACTCAATGATGAAGAAGAATTTCCGCATGAATGAGTGTCGACTGCGCCAGATTTGGTAGAAGTGAGAGAGCGCGTAGACAGCTGCAAAGAAAGATCCGTTCAGCCATCTTCGTCGTTGGAGAATGAAGTCGGCCATTTCTGTAGGGACATCTGTTTCACCAGTGGCCGACTTCACATACTGCAGGATCCAGGAGCAATTCCTCTTGCTGACCAGTTCCCAACACAAAATTCGATCTTCTGCCAGGTACATGTTGGCGGTAAAGATGCCAGCGTTCGCACCATGCATCTTCTCACCGGCAAAGTACTTCTCCAGAGGACCTTGACCAGTCTTGTCGTTTTGCAAAGCCACGTAACGATAGGCCGAGAAAGCACCGGGAAGCACGGTGATGAATCCAAAGGCACTCTCCAGCGGCTTATCCAGAATGTTGCTCATCTTGTACTCAAAGTTCTGTGCTGCAACTAGAGGGTTGATGAGGTTCTTGCCGTGCTCCAGCATAGCTTTGATCTCACCACAGGCGCCTGCGCACATGGGCTCGCGATCGAATGCTTTCCAGAGGTCGTAAATACTGCTTTTCCCGGGTCGAGTTCCGGCATCGAGCAGAACACAAATGTTGGGCTGCAGCACTTCTCCGAATGCTTGGAAAAACCATCTGTGTGAATTGATCTTCTTCTGATTCTTCTCCTTCAAACAGAACAGCACTTGCACCGGAGTATTACCTTTCTTGACTTGGACGACGCCCTTCTTGATTTCCAGTGTCATTTGCGTCGTGTATTCGTAAATATGTGCAGTCACATCCTCGCCGTTCACTTGCTGTTTCGCAATGCCATCTTGGTAGATACCCATACCGGCGAGGACGGATCGTGTTCTCGGATTGATTTTTGCACGGCCATCAGAGACAATGCAGACCACAATCTTCTTCCAAGCCTCCTTCCCCCACATCTTCGACGACGTTCGGGAGTTCATGTACTCGATGTTCTTGATCACGCCAATGAGTGTCCGCGCTAACAACTCGTCCTCCTCGTTGTACATGGTGATCACAATGAACAGTTCAGTGTGACGTGGCTTTGCGAACAGACGCTGTCTCAATGTGAAGCGCTTGGAGAGAAACTCGCTAGGGTCGCAAGTTGCCGCACTGTATCGCATGTGCGTGAATTCATCTCTTTCTGGCGGCTGCGCGTGCTGCACCTGGTTCAGCAACCTGGGAGGTATGGGACAATCAAGCACCAAATTGCCGTTGTACAGCTGCACTTCCTTCACGGTCTTCCATCGCCTGATGGGTGCCTTGACTGGCGGAGGATCGTTGTAACCGGACTCCAGATCTTCATGAGAAGAATCTTGCGGGCCCATCTGGTGCGGATCCGGTCCGTATGAAGTGTCTGGGTGCAGCATTGGCCTATCGTCTGACTCGTCTTGATAGTAAGGATGTTGTGGCGCATCGTATGCGTTTGGATCGTGAATGTAGTCTGTGTGCTCGTGCTGCGGGCTCAAATTGTACTCTCCTCTTCCTTGCTGCGCAGACTGTTGATATGGATTGGGAGTGTACCCTCGTTGATGATCGTCATCGTACGCTTGGCCATGCCCGTACGTATTTGGCATATTCGTTACCTCGTAGGTCGGCTGGGCGGCTAGTCGGTCGCTGGAGGCCGCAGCAGCGTATGGATTCGCAGCGAATGAAGCTGGACCGGGGCCCACTGGTATGTCGAGCGGTTCATGATATGGGCGGTCATCGAGCTGGTAGCCTTGCTGGCCATAGCGCGGGTCTGGAGAATGATGGCGATCCATGAAGGGGTTATTGGGATGCGGACTCGGACTGCGGTCGTCGTCTCTGGGGTGTCCAGACTGGCCGTAGCCGCCTTGAGGATGAAAATGTCAGTGGCAGGAATCGTTTGCGTGGGACGTGGTGTCTGGAGGGGTTCAGGCGCAAGATGTGGTGCTGCAACGGCGACCCAGCGATTCGGTGTCGCGCGTCCGGTGCGAAGGCTGCGCGTGGAATGCGTGTAGACTTCAGACACGCGCGACTCTTCTCCGGCGCAGCTCTTCAAACTGGCCCCCGACCATGGCGGTTTGACATACCTAGCGGATTGTAGCTCATCCTGACCTCGATGCCTTGCCCCCGTCAATGCGCCGAAACCGAGCGTGTTGCGAATGTGCGTTTGCGACGATCACGCGCGCGACGAGATTGCAGTGCGACGAGGGCGGCGATGGCCTGGTGGGAGGACAGGACACGACAGGCTGAAGGCCGAGTGACTGCGCCTGCGATGATTGCGTCGTGGAGCGGGCACGCAGGTACCCAGTTTCAAGATGCTGCAAGCTGTGGAGCCGTGTCAACATTGTCAGATCGTCACAGCAACACCTGACGATTATCCTGGCAAAACGAATGCAGACATGCGCAAAGGACAAGATGGACAGGGTGGTTTGATGTGTAGCTGGCGACCTCTTCTACGACGAGCAGGCCCCGCCAATGCGTGCTCTTCTCACGCATCTGCTGACCGTTCGCATCCTAAGAGGTGGCATGGCAAGCCAAAAACATCGCCCGCCCACAGCCACACGAACCTTACGCATCGCGTTTCACCTGCTTGCCTGGCTCCTCCCACCTCCAGGGTGCTCCGCCGATCTGCCGCGGCGTCTCCGTCTGCGCTTATTGATTGCTCCGTTCTGCTGTACCTGCCATCTACAACGTTCCGCCAATCTGTCGCTACATTTGCTATCGAATACACCGTACGCCGCTGGTAGCTCGCAGCTCCTGCTGATCAGCTCTGAGATCTCCTGATGCACAGCGTCGGACCAATCCAAGCGGGAGATCTTAGCTCGACGCCACAGCAGGGGCTCAGACGAGAGGCGACGATGGGGTAAGCAAGCTTGGCATAGGCATGAAAGGCGGCCAGAGCTCGAAATAGCACAGGCGGCCACGAAAAATATGCCAAGTGACATAATCACGGTGGGAACGCTGTCGCGTACTCAGCTGAAGACATTTTCTGTGCTCGTTTAGGCTGTGAGGTCACGCGTTTGGTTGATGGTTCGTTGTGGCCGTGAGTTAGACTCCCGCGTAGAGTCATTCGAGAATCCCAAGGGCTGGTCTTGGCTAGATTGCATCGAAAGGTTCTGTGTGAGCTTGTTGGTGACCTGTCCAACATCACCCACTACCCCCTTTCCGACGCGTCGCATAATCAGGAATCACCATGACGCGCGATACTGAGGCCATTGCCGCTCCTGGCGCTTCTGTGCTCTTCGTATGTCTGGGCAACATCTGTCGCTCCACCATGGCCGAGGCAGTCTTCCGTAATCTCACCAGCTTTGGTACACCCAGCCAAAATCCGTTGATCAGAGAGGTCGACTCATGTGGTACTGGTGCGTATCATGCAGGCGACAGTCCAGACTCCCGCACCATGCGAGTGCTCCGACAGAACGGAATCAGCGACTATCAGCACGCAGCCAGGAAGGTGAGAGTGCCAGAGGATTTCCAGGAGTTTGACTACTTGCTGGCCATGGATCGAGACAACTACGATGACTTGAGAGATATGGTCAAAAGCGCTGGGAAAAGAGGTCTGCTGGATGATGAAGCATTGAAGAAGGTGCACTTGTATGGCGAGTTCGGCCGTAAGAGCAAGAAGGAGGAAATCGGCGATCCGTACTATGGGGGCAATGAAGGCTTCACGACCGCATATGAGCAAGTTGTGCGGTGCGGCGAAGGATTGCTGAAGCATATTGAGGAGCAGACGAAGAAGCAGGAAACCTGAGCTGTGGCCGACCATTGCTTACTGTTCTAAGCAAGCGGACTGGGACCATATGCCGAAAGGGGAGCCATACAGCTTCTTCACAATGCCTGCGCTACAGCCAAGGCTGCATGTCAGCAATTGGGGCAGTTGCCGTTCACAACTGCAACTGCCCGGCCAGTCATCTGCTGGCTCGACTGCGCACTGCAGGAACGTCTCCTCGATGAGCAGGTTCGAAGGTTGTAGAAGATATTACAAAGCGCAAGATCAACATCACCTCACCTACCTAGCTCAGTCAATGAGCTCAAAAAGTTATAAATTCGGTCTGCGTTGACTGCTACGTCCCGCCAACGACAGGCTTGCTACCAACACCTTTCACCTCTCCGCTGCAAGACAATGCCCGAACAACAAAAGATCACCGTTTTTGGCGCCGGTGGTGACAACATAGGGCGCTTCATTCTTGACGCTCTTGTTGCCGATCCGGCGTTCGAAGTCGCCGTACTCTCCCGTAGAAGCTCCAAGTCAAAATACCCGTCTTCAGTCAAGGACCTCCGCGTATCTGATGATCTACCTCACGCAGAGCTGGTCAGTCTACTGAAAGACCAACACGCTGTCATCTCCGCCGTAGGATATGCAGGTGGCGCACTGGACATCCAATACAAGGTCATTGACGCTGCAATCGAGGCCGGAGTCGCACGCTTCTTCCCAAGTGAGTACGCGTTCGATTACGCAGACCCACTCACCACCAGGCTGTCTCCTGTCTTTGCAAGCAAGACTAGGGTTGCGGAGTATCTTGAGGAGAAGGCGAAAGAACATCCCCAATTTAGCTGGACAGGCGTGGCTTGCGGTGTATGGCTTGAGTGGGCATTGGAAACCAAGTTTCTTGACATCGATCCGACCGACCACACAGTATCATACTGGGATGGCGGCAATCATGCACCTACATTGACAACGCTACCCTATGCCGCGCATGCGGTTTTGGAATGCCTGAAGCATCCAAAGCAAACCGCAAATCTGCGCGTGTACGTTGAAGCTTTCTCTGCAACGCAACAAGAGATTGTTGCCGAGCTTGAAGCGCAGCAGGGTGTCAAGTACGAAGTTTTAGATCCTGTCAATGGAAGCGAGGCCGTTGCTGAGGCTCACAAGCGTTTCGATCAGACCGAAAACCAGGACAGGCAGGCGGCATTACGAACAATTGTTGCTGAAGTCTGGGTCGCCAAGTATGGAGCAAATTTCATCGCGAGAGGCAAGAAGCCACACCTGGAGGACTTTGTGCAGATGCCCAAGGTCACGCTGCAAGACGTGGTCAAGAAAGTCGTTAAAGGATCATGGTGAACGGCCTGATTTCGTTCCAATGAACCGCAGTGCTACATGAATACAGACTGTTCTGGGAACAGTACTTGAGAGTCCATCAATGTCAGCCTTTCGCATTGAGCTTGTGACCTGGCAGAGACTTAGGTTTCCGCCACTTGATTGCCTGTACCGTGGTTGTACAGGCCCTGAGCTCGGTGTTATTTGCCACGATCTCAGCGATCAAGCCGGCGCAGCGTCATTCTTCCCTTCAACAATGCCCACGTCCACGCTGAAACTGCTGCAATAATCACGCCTAAGCTAAAAACCAAACTCCCTCCAAAGACAACAGAATGATAGGTCCAGGCATTTTCTGGATTGAGATTCACTTTTGTGACCACAATCGCCCAGGGCAGAACCCACAATAGATTGCTGGCCAAAGACTGATACAAGTACCAGCGAGGTCGAGTGGCCAGTAGAATTGCAGCAAGTTGTGTCGAGATCGCATAGCAGATGTAGCACCAATCAACCGACTTCCACATCCTCTGTGTGATCAACGACACTGGTTCGGAATCAGAAAGATAATACGCGAACCTGCGAGCACCATAAAAGGAGAGAAAGAATGACATGGGCACCTCGACTGCCAGTGCGATGAAGCAGGACCTCCAGACCGGCTTAAAGATTGGCCTCAGCTCTTGACGAGTGGCTTTTGGCTTCTGCGTCTGGATCCCAGTGAACAATCGCCACTCGCCCCAGGCGTGCCCGACAAAAGCCAGAGTGGTTGCCTCGAGGGCTTGAACGGGAACCATGATGAGACCCCACCGGATGGTGTTGAAGACGCCCCAGGCGGTGGCGTAATCTGAACCCATTGCAACAATGCCGCTCACGAGCCAAAGATAGAGAGCATTGCGGATTGCAGATTCTGCGAATGTCCACGCGCCAGGACGTGCAAGTATCAACAAAGCTTTAAAGGTTGGTTTGATTGGTTGCGTGACCCCTCCCATCAGCGAGAGCCTGCGTAGTCTTCTTTTACCCAACCACAAGAAGTACGCCAAGCCAAGAAATGACGCTGCGAGATTGCACGCCAGCTGTGTGGTTGCCTGAGTGTTGACTGACGGTTCGGCACCAGGGACATGGAACTTCGAGATCAAGATTAGATCCAAGACGATGTTGATTCCAAACTTCGCAGAGCTGATCACCAGAGGCACATCTGGTTGATCCATCGCCCTCGTAGCCGTGGCTACTGAAGTTTCCAGCGCGGACGCCAAAGCCGAGAACGCAGAGATTCTAACATACGTCAACGAAGCCTCCCGAACATTCTCGGGAACGAAGACTTGTGCGAACTGCTTCGCAGCTGTGGCGAAGACGATCGACATGAGAAGTCCAAGAATGGCTTGAAAGACGATCAGAGTATAAGAGAGGCTGAGGCGGCTTTCCAAAGACCGATTCGACCTGTCGCCGATAATGAGCCAGGCTGCACGCGGAAGACCTTCGTTGAGGACTTCGGAGACGACGCCGATGTATGTGTAGACATCCGTGGTGACCACTAGGCTGCTATCGATGTTGGCGACCCAGAGCTTGCTGAGAGTTCCATACAGAGCAGGAAGGATGAACGCGAGAAAGTTGAAGCCGAGAGCGCCAGTGTAGCGTGACCGACTCCAGTGACACGTTGAAGGAGCGAAGTCATTCTCGCTTTCCCTCACGCTGCTCGGTCGAAGATCGACTGGCGTGACAGCAGAACCGGGCGTGTCCTTGAAAGGCATTGTTGCGTTGCGCACGTCAGGCAAGGAAGGATACTGGATCTTTACGAGGAACTAGGTTTGCCACTGCCCATCCCAGCAAACGGGACACCTGTAGCTTTTCGTTTCTCGAAGCAAAGAGTACCGGGACATGACAAAATCCAGATCGACGCTAAAATACCGTACGGCCAAAGAACATACGCCACATCGGTTCCGCGACGCCAGCTCTACTTCCAATACTTCTCCAACAACTGCGCTTCCACGCCCGTCCACCTGGCATAAGTTGCTCCTACAGTCTGCACGGCGTTCATAATCCCACCTAAGACCCCGGGAAAGCCCATATCCCCCAATACCCCAACAAAAGCGTGTGCAACATATTCGAAGGCATAAGATCCTTCCCCAGCAAACCATCATTCGCCAAGCCAAAGAAAACATAAAGACTCTTCTCGAACCCTGCACTAGCGGGTTCGAGTCGTACATTCATCTTTGCTCCTTTTGGACCTGCAGAGAAGCGATGCACGACGCCCCTCTCTACTGTATGCGATGATCCGACTTCGACAACTTTGGGCTCCTCGTCGCCGATTTGCAGAATGAGTTCGCCTTCGAGAGATGTGAATGTCTCGGTGTATGTTGCGTGGTAGTGCAGTGGTGGGCCACCGCCTGGCTCACAAGTGCATTCGATCTCCGAGTATTCGCCGTTGGTTTCGTAGCCGTATTTGAGCCAGGTTACGTCTTCGCCTCCCACTTTGTTGACGATGTGGCGGCAAGCGGGATCACGGATGCCTGGTGGTCGGCTGTCTATGGCTGCTGGCATTTTGATGACTGGAGTCTCTCCCGCTTGCTCACGGCTTCCTGTTGAGTTGGTGTCGAGGGTGGTGAAGAAGCAGTTCTTTGGTTTACGGTGCATGGTACGCGGCTTCTGCGGCAGTTATTATGCGCTTTCATGGCGAAGAACTTGTCCGTCTATGAACGTCCGGCTTGAAGGTTGGAATTGCGAGCATACTACATCGCGATGAGCCATCTGCCGCGCTCGATGACACATCAAGGCGATAGTCCAGTGCGACCTGTATTGTTAACGCTTGTGGAGGTACGCGAGAACGTGGCTTGACGCCACACTGACTTACTAACAACGCCAGCTCAGCTATCAATCCTGGGACTTATTCTAAGCGTCTTGCTGACTCCTCAGAGCATGCGTTGTTCCACTCGGAGCGCGCCTACAGAGCGCGGACCAAACAGCGCTCGTCTCGTAGGGGAGGTATTCAGCTGAGCCGACACTTATTCTGCCGGACTGGAAGCATGCAACCTGATGTATCCTGGTCCAGGACGCCTTTGACGTAACGGGATCAAGCAGAGCGAACGCCGCGCTAGAGCTACAAAGCTGGTATTCAGAATATCTCCGCCAGAGCGGTGTCGAATATAATCTTGCCATTACTCTCTTCGGCCACAAGTCTGAATCTCGATGCACTTCTACCTGGAATGGCATCGTGGTAGCATATTCGAGAGGAATAACAGAGGATCAGCGATGATTCTCGGTTCATCCGAGGACTCAAAGTCACGGCAAACTGTCTTATGGATGGCACTGTATTGATACCTCCAAGGAGAAAGGAACGTAACCAACAAATGCTCTCCTTCAGTCAAGAACTGTACATCACGGCAAATTGTCGTATCCGGCGGCCCTGGATCAGCGATACAAGAAGAAAAGGAATATAATCAACGACCACTCTCTATCAGTCAAGGAGCAGACGTCACCACAAGTCCCAACACCTGGCGGCATCGAAACAGCAAATTCGAGAAGAAAGACCTAGTACGCGACCACTCTCCGTGAATCAATGAACGAACATCATGGCGCATCATTACCTTTGTGGGCGCCGTTGCGGCAGGTTGCAGAGGAGTGGCATAGTTGACGATCAATCTCCATTAGTCAAGGGATCGATGTCTTGCTAAATCCTTCAATCCGGAGGCACCGTGGTAGCTGGTTGGACATGAAGGAAATGAATAACAGCACTCTCCGTTGGTCAACAATTGGCCAGCATGGCAGATCATTACATATGGAAGCGCAGTTTTGGCTGAATCAAAATGAATGACACAATGAATAGCCACTCTCCGTTACTCAGCAAATGGACGTCCTGGCAGATCATTACACCTGGAAGCGCCGTGTTGGCTTGATCGAAGGGAAGGATATACTGTACAACCATTCTCCGTTCATTCAGGATCGGAAATCCTAGAAAGCTGTCTTATCTGGCGACATCGACTGAGCAGATCAGGGAGGAGAGGCATACGGTCAGCCACGACCCTGTTGAGTTGAACCCTAGATATCGCGGCCACTTTCCTGATTTGGTGCCATCGATTCGTTCGAGTTCCGCGAGCATGCAGGGTTTTGCTCGTCCTTTTGACTGGCCATTTCTTGCCTTCTCCGTCCGGCCAAGGACGAGAGATCACAGCCAAGTTTGATATTGCGCGGCAGGACTCTGGTCGATTTACGAGGTATGCGATGCCCAACATACGATTACTCAGAATTTATGGGATACCCATTTGCCAATTCGTCTCGTTCTCCAGCCAGCCAAGGACAAGACACCACGGCCAATCCTGATGTTAAGCGCCAGCAATCCAACAACTTGACCAGAGACAAGATGTCGACCCTTAGATATGTCAAGACTCCGTGACTCCTCAAATGCTCATAGACCCGGCTTCTCTATCCGACGCAAGACTCGACATCGCAGCTGGTCTCCACATTGAAGAGCATTGTCCTGATTAAGCCACGAGAGATGCGATGCTGGAACGGAAAATTCTCGTTCTTTTTCAATCTATTAGTACCATTTCTTGCGATTTCCATGCAAATGAGCACTAGGTGCCACGGCAAAATCTCAAGCGCAGCGGCGGCCATTTAGTCAACTCACGGGAGATGCAATGCAGAATATGAACCTTCAGAGACGTTTACGACTATTCAAATCCTATTTCGCGCAGTCTCTATGCACTTCAACACTGGATAACACGGCGGGTTCCCAAGCGCAGCAGCAGCGAGTCGGCCGATTCACGAGAGCTGCCACGCTAAGCCAGGAAATTCTCGCTTTGTATCAGCCCCTCAGCAACATTTCTCGCACTCTCTACGCAACTGAGGACTGGGTCTCATGGCAACTTTCCAAGCGCAGCAGCGGCAATTCGCTCAGTTTGCCAGAGACGCGATGCCGAACATCGATATTCTCAAACTTCATGGCTGCTTAAGGCCCATGTCCCATCCTCTCTCTATTCAGCTAAGGACTGAATGCCTGGGAGGATCTTCCATATCAGTGGCAGCAATGCATTCATTTCGCGAGAGACACAATGCCGAACATGGGGTCTTATACACTTTTTCGCTTCCGGGCACCAACTTTTTGTTCTCTCCGTTCAACCGAGGTCTCGATAGCACCGCAGTTTTTCGGTGCAAGTGGCATCCACTAAACCAAGCTACAGGAGCATGAAGTGCAAAACATGACTTAGAAATGAAATTCGCTTCCCAATCGTCTTTATTTCGTACACTCTCCACTCACTCGGGTACTGGATACCACAACGGATCCCAACATGCAACGGCGTTGAGTCGGTCCAGTAACAGGAGCAATTAGCGCAAAACATGGATTTTCCGTCTCTTTCGATTCTTGAGACATCGATTCCTAACACTCTCTGTTGGACCGACTACTGGATTCTGCGCACAATTTGCATATCTTGCAGCTCGGACTCGACCGAGTTACTAGAGATAACGACACTAAGCAAAGATTTTCTATAATTTTTCTGCTTATTAAAGGCTTTTGCTATAGACTCTCTGCTCAACTCAGAACGGTACCTCGCAAGGGAATTGTATACCTCGCGGCATGCATTCGATCGAACTACGAGAGAGAGAGAGTACTGCAAAATAGGCTCCTCTTATGCTATTCAGCTACTAAGGCTGCAATTGCCGACGCTCTCTACTCACTCTTAGACTGTGGTCCACCAGAAAGTCCGTTTATTTGGTGGCTTGAACGCCCTCGGGTTACAAGAAAATGCAACACAAACCCCGACTTTTGAACACTTTCCTCTGCTATAGCGTCTACTACCGACGCTCTCTATTCATTCCTAGGCTATAGCTCACTGCAAATCCGTACGTTGTGCGGCTTAAATGCTATCGAATTTTACGAGAAAACGCAACGCGAAACGCCATTTTCGAACACTTTGACTGGTTATAGCCTTGGTTACCGATGCTCTCTGTTCACCTTAGGGCTGCAGCTTGCGTCCAACCCGCATATTCTATGGCCTAGGTGCTATTAAATTCCGAGGAAATCCAACGTGAAATACCATTTTCGAACACTTTCACCTGCTATAGCCCTAATTTCCGACGCTCTCTATTCACTCTACGGCTGCAGCTCTCTACCAATCCGCCCCTTCAGTGTCCTAGATGCGATCAAACGCCGAGGAAATCCAACGCGAGATACCATTTTCGAACACTTTTACATAATATGGCCCCCAATTTTCGACGCTCTCCATTCACTCAAAGGCTGCAACTCACGACCAATTTAGATATTCCGTTGCTTTGATACTATCGAATCACGAGGAAATGGAACGAGAAGCACTGTTTTTGAACACTTCGTCACTGCTAAGTCCTCGATTCCTGATACTCTCCATTCACTCGAGAGCTGGACATCGGGGCCAATATATGCATTCCGCGGCATCAAATCAAAGCGAGTCGTGAGAGCATGCGATGCGAAGCTTGATTCTCATACTTATTGGCTACTAAAGACGCTCATGTATTGCACTCTCTCACAGTGCTTGCCGTCAATATAGCCACCGTCAACGCCCAATACCACCATAGAAGGCTCAGTATACAAGTCCACGGGCTCGCTAAACCCCCAGAAACGTCTTCGTCAGGGCCTCGAGGCGAGTGTTGATGTCCTCCTCAGCCTGATCCAGCTTCTCGCGCTCCTTCTTGATGCGCTCCTTTTCAATGAGCAGCTTGGCTGCCTGGCTTCCATACTCGGCCTCGCTCATTCCGGTGACCTTGGGCTGAGATACGACCTTCTCGCTCTGCTGGAGGACAGCTTTGCCCGTATCCTCCTCTTGGCGCTTGGCTGCCTCTTCCATTTGAGCAGCAAAGGCACGCTCAGCCTTGACGGCAGCGGTGTTGTGTTCTGAATTGCTCGGATCAACAGGAGCGATGGTGGCATTGACAGTAGCTCTAGCCGTGTCGTACTGAGCTGAAAGTGGGGGACCGCTTGATGAAGCAGTACCATCGGCCGCGGTAGCCTTGTCGAGAAGATTCTTCTTGAAAGACTCCATCGTTTGACCCCAATTCTTTGGAGGAGCGACTGGAGAGACCAAATTCGATGGAGAGGGGACACGCGCTTCAGCGGCCGTTGATAAGCCGGCTACAGCATCTGCGCCCTTGACACGCTTGTGTGGTGGAAGGTTGGGGCTGGTCTCATCCTTCGCCAAGCTCTCCTTGGTCTTCTCCTGCACGGCCATGTCTGCAGCACGGCCCGCAACAGCAGCACGGCTCTCTCCCTGGCGACCGTGTTTCTTGCTTGTCAACGAAGACTGGTCAGTGTCGGCGGTCGGCTCTGGGGCAGCGTGCTGGTTCATATCTTGAGCCAACATCTTGGCTAGTGCTTGCTGGACGAAGTCATCGTCTTTGCGCGGAGCAGATGGAGCTGGTGTGATGCGAACCGGTGCTGCTGGTGGAGGACGCGAGAAGGAGAAAGAGGCAGATGGCACGGCGCTGGAGCGTGGCACTGACGGGCGTTCTTGTTCGAACTCTGCACGACCGCGAGGCTGGGCTTTGCGAGCCGCGAACTCCCCTTTGCACCTCCGCTGGTTCTGAACATGGCAGCCGCAGCTTTAGCATCGGCCAGTGCAGCAGAGTGCGGGTTGTAGAGCTGCGGCAAGTTCGGGTTGTTCGCCATGGGACTTGGCGCGCGCACAGGGGCGGTGCTGGGGGTGTTGGTCACTGCCAAATTGACAGCGGCTGCGCGAGGCACAGTAGCGGGTGCCGTTGCCGTTGGAGCGGCCATTGATGGAGGAACGGTGATGCTGACAGCGCTAGTACGCGGCTTGAGGGGCGCTGGTGGCTACAAGCAAGTCAGTCAGTGGCGGTCGAGGAGGAGCGAGGATCGCACTTACGGCGCGTACAGCAGGGGCTCTGCTCGCGGGTCCTGTGGCCCACATCGATTCGCCGAGAGACATCGTGGTGGCTGTCTTCTGACCAGCGATAGTGGTGGTGGATGTTTTGGAAGAAGTTGGCGGAGGAAGCTTTTGAGCTCGGAAGGAGTAAACAAAACGTCAAGTGCGAAGCACAGACCTAGTGGGCACGCTCGAACTGAGGCAACAACCAATCTCAACGGCCTTGACTTCAGTTCGATGGCACAATGCCGTTCTTTGACCGTCAAATGAAGCGCGGACTGGCAAAGTGAGCGGCAACAACATCAACCATACAGTGACTACCTCTACTTCCTGCACGCCACTGCCACGGCGCTGACTGACTGAGCCTTCTCGCATCGATACTGCAGTCACACGCCTCCTCACTTCGTTGCCCACCGCGTTTCGTCCACCACCGGCTGCCACTCGGGCACAAAGACTTCGTCAAGCCTCGTTCCAATCGCATCACTCATGCATCTCCTCGCCACTTCCATATCCTTCGAGCCCCTGTCAACCAAACGAATCGATCCGGTGGGCGAGATAGGCCGTGCGTAAGGAGAAGTTGGACGGCTGGATTTCGAAAGTGGTCTGGAGTAGCTTCTTGGTCGTTCTTTGGTCGGCTTCACTTGCTGTTCCCCAGCGTCAATCCCGTGGAAATGCGTGTTGCAGCCATTGTGGTCGTGCAGCGCGTCAGCTACGGCTTGAGGACTCTCGACCAGAGGCGGCTCGGGCGAGATCGAACCCAGCCTGACGTGAGTGTCTTGTATGAGTCTGGCTCTATGCGCAAGCTGATCTTTACGGCTGAGAGGCGTGTCTGGGGTAGCGCACCGAGGTCTATAGCCAACAAACGACTTCTCGGAGGAATGCAGGCGCTCGACAGAGGTTTGACGTCCGGCGAGCAGCTGCCTTGGGCCAGGAAAGTTCGGGGTGCCAAAAGTTCTGCTTGGCTCCTGACGGGTGACGGGGTGGTAAGGATCCGGCTTGTTCGAAGGAGAGACATCGACGTCTGGCAGCACACAGCTCGGTCGGCTGTTCGTCTCCGATGAAAAGGCTACCTCGGACCAATGCTTCGTGTCTGGACGATTCTCTCCGGAGCCTCTGTCAACAGGACTGCTATACTTGTGGTATAATCGGGTGACAATTCTTCGCCGATTGACATGAAGCAGCACAGCGCAGGCCAAAGCTAGTGACACCAAGCATGTGGGCAATGCAATGGCTAAGTTTTGCAACCTCTTCTGCGTTTCCATGCTACACTCCGACATGG
This sequence comes from Cercospora nicotianae, assembly GCA_029490675.1. Classification (NCBI taxonomy): domain Eukaryota; kingdom Fungi; phylum Ascomycota; class Dothideomycetes; order Mycosphaerellales; family Mycosphaerellaceae; genus Cercospora; species Cercospora nicotianae. The sequence goes on along the minus strand of JANQAT010000007.1, from coordinate 1,738,691 downwards.
TGGAGGCCCCGTACGCCACGGACCTCAATAGACAACGATAACAAACGAGATATTCGGCCAAAGAATGCGGGCTCAACCTGGGTGCGGGCACGTTGACCACATTATAGCCCAATCGGCGCCTACTATGCGTGCGACCTACAGCTGTTCCAGCATTGTTTATTTATCAACTTATGCCGGCAGCCGCCTGATCCTAGATCAGTACGAGGCTACGAGCTTCGTTGTGCTACGAAAGTTTCGATTCCTTGACCTACTGTCACAGAGTATCCAGCTTCCAGCACCAGATCTTGTTACTTTGAAACCCAGTTCTGCGAACAGACCACACGCGCGGTGATATGTTCTTACCACTTCGGTACTCAGCACGTGCGAAGTTATTCTCCAGGCTTGGCAAACGCGGTGTCACCATCGGATCCACATGGGTCTGTCGTTGCACAGCAGGGTATTTGAGAATGCATGCTACGCGAAGAACAAATCAGGATATGAATGGGAGTACAAAAAAGCTGACCAGAAACATCATAGAAGCACCACAGCTTTGCATGGCAGGGTGCAGGAAGATGACCACCGTCGATCGTGCCCAGACGCTCCATCACTGATAGAATCGCGCGGATCAGATGTATAGTGGTCGACAAGAGTTATACATTATATACAAGAACCAAAATACATACAAGTACAAATTAAACAACAGACAAAGCTTTTCCCTCAACAAAGTCTCTCAACTTATCCCTGCCAACTTCCAGGCACGACGACACTCGTCGCACAACTCCTCGGAACAGTGTACTTCCTGTTAGGATCCGCTTCCCAAGTCAAAGCAGCATTACTAGTAGAATTGTACTTGATGAACTTGTATTCGAAAGACGTTCCAGCAGGGAGTTTAATCGTACCACTCCATATTGGCGACGTGAAGGTATAACCCGCAGCCGAGAGATTGAAACCTTGTGGAGGGTTCCAACTTCCGAGTTGTGGAATTGAGCCTACGACGGAAATGCTTTCGAGCCATTTAGTTGTGACTTTTTGGTTGAAGGTTACGGAGACTGTGCTGGCGATCGGACAGGAGGATGAGTGTGGTCGTGTGGTGGAGCTGATGATTCGGGAGGCCGTGGTTGCTGTTGGCACTCGGACTGGATTGGGGGTTGAGACAGGAGCGGTGTTCGTGTATGCGCAAGTATCGCTGCCGGTTAAAGCTGAGGTGATATGCAGAGCTCGCGGCAGGCCGTTGGTGATGGAAATGGCGAGATTACCCGAGGCGTCTGCGGAGAAGACTTCGCAGCTGAGAAGATCGGTGAATTTTGTGCCTGGCTGGATACCAGTCTTCACTGCTGGTAAGACGATATTGCCATTGTTGCCGGCGCCACGGTTCGTGAACAAGGAGATGAGGTAGCCATTTGAGGCGCCTTTTCTCGTCACGATCGTTTGTGCGTCTGAGTACCAGACAGTCGACTTGGAGCTGGCATATGTGCTGTCCTTGTTAATTGCCAGGCGTCTCGCACCATTGAGCGCAGAGTAAAAGGTGTACAGTGCTGACTTCGTGCTGTACAATGAAGTCCAGAGCGGTTCACGGTTGTAGGGATCCACAGCTCCTGAGAACCCTTGCTCTTGTCCCTGATAGACGACCGGAATACCATCGTTGAGCACGGTAAATGCAATGACGTTCTTGGTCAGTCCGATGTCTTTCGTAATGGATGGGAATCGCGCTTGATCATGATTCTCGATGAAGTTGCCGAGCAGTGTTGTATCTTGGCATGTCGCGTTGAGCCACTGAATGTTGTTCGCCAACTCGTTCATGGTAGCAGTATTAGATGAGAAAGCTCGGATAAGCCAGTAGTAGACTGGATAGTTGAGTGCTCCTGGCATGTAGTTTTGCCATTTGCAAAGAGTGTTTGGGTTGCCATCAAGGACTTCGCCAATCGCGTACACTCCAGCAGCCGAGACGAAACCCGGCCAGAATTGCTGATCTGTCTGCATGGCGCTGTCGAGGCGTAGGCCGTCTATGGAGTAGTTTGATACAAGCTGCGTGATCCATGATTGAAACCTCTGCTGTACAGCAGCATCTTCAGTCCTCAAGTCGGGTAAAGGCACCACGGTATCTCCCATCCAGCATTGCTCGACGCTTGTTTTGTTGCTGTAGTCAAGAGGGCAGTAAGGGTGATAGTACTTGGCGTCATTGAATGGGTAGAGGTGGTCGTATCTGACAGCTGAAGGGGGCTCGCTTGAGGCCATGTGATTGGCAACGACATCGACCATGAGATACTGTTCACACGTTAGCACCAGCATGCGACTCTGCACTCCCGATACTTGCCATTCCCCTGGCATGCAACGCAGCAGAGAGAGCTTTAAGATCGTCCTGAGTTCCATAATTCGTATTCAAAGCGTAAATGTTTTGTGCCCAGTATCTAAACTTGTTAGAAGTGCTATCCACAATGTGTGTCGTGGGAACTCACCCGTGGTATGGCTGCCCATATCTCGAGTTGGGGATGTTCTCCACTACCGGTGAGATCCACACTGCTGTGAACCCCATTCCCTTGATATAATCTAGCTTGTTTACAATGCCTTGCCACGTGCCTCCGCAGTAGTTACCCCATCCGCAAGGCTGTGTCGTTGACCCGTTGGTCAGTGCGAAACGGTCTGTGAGAACCTGGTAGATTGACTGCGAGCGCCATTGTTCAGGCGTCAATGCGAATGCCACTCCAGCTAGGAGTAACAACGATTGTAACGACCGCATATTGGGTTTCTGAGGCCGTAGCGCACATCGCCAACTGAGCAGACGAATTTTGATAAGTATAAATTCTGCGTCCTTTCATCGGTGACGAGTGTGGACGACTGCCACATGGTGCGCGTCAAGAGTTACCGTCCGAAACCAAAGAAGGCTGCTCGAGGCTTCATGCGTGTTCTTTGTTGCCAATCGGCAATGCCTAGAGTTGAAAGCTCTAGAACATTGCGCGGTAATTCGAATCCAATTTCTCGGACAATGGATGAAGACAAAGCCATTTCGGGCGAACAACTAAAGACAGATTTGTCAAATATAACGTTGGTCCACTTACCTCAACAATGCTGATGACCGCATGCTATTGTGCCAAGTAGCTTCTTCGAGGAGACAAGCGGAGATCGCCATCCGTGATTTCGACGTCAGAGTAATTGTGCTGATCGCAGGAACACATCTCCTTGAGAACCTGACATCTGTCTCAGGTCTCTTTCAATCGCGCTTGCGAGCGGAAGTGCAAGAAGAGCCTATGGTCTGCACTCTACTGCCTGACCGAGCATGACCGGGACAGCGTTGCGGTAAAAACATCGCTGCGAGCACTGGGCACGCAGGATAATTTGTAAACCACGTTCGCCGCTGTCTTCCGCTTTGAAGCAGAGTCCTGGTATTACGCAGCAGCGAATTGCGGCTTTCAAGAGCGGACTTGACAGAGCGCACAACCTGTCGAGCCAAGCAAGGCAGCTGACGCAACAAGTGTAGGCCATCTGACAATTCGTAGTGCAAGCTTGCATTGATCCATCTGAGCTTGATCAACAGGTGTCAGTACTTGATGTCTGGAAAGGACAAGCTCTGGGCTCCTTCCCTTCCTGGCATGGAAGCTCTCCTCCTGTCGCAGATCTCTACCAGAGCTAGATTGAGGCTCGAAGTCGTGGGACGCAGGACAGTACTGGGCAGCATCGTCGTTGCCACGAGGTCATGGCGTGGTATTTTTCGGAGTCGGTTCTTTGCGGTATCTGTTCGTTGATCATTCCACGGCCATGCAAGGTAGAGCTTGGCTGGAAGATGCACTGCGAGCTCTGCGGGCACCAGGAGAGCTTCTTGAAAATGGCAAGGCATCAAATTCGGTCCCTTTTCCAAGTGCGTGCTGTCTACTGCAGGAGAGTCGTCCGGGATAGCAGGCTGCAGCGGCATCGTTCGGAGCGTTGTGGGGTCTGGCCCTAAGTGAGCATCGCAAGCCTTCTCTACGAGGAAGTGAATAATAAGCTCCAAGTTAGACGACAGCAATAGAAGCTGCCCCGGTCGAAATAGCTGCAACGCAGCTGAGACTCGGGGCATGTGGCAGAGTCCGGACTTTACCTCCCAGCCATGAAGGCTCTCGCAAGTCATGCTCGTCTGCTGAAACGCTGATGAGCAACTCGATAACGACTTGGTCCACGTGGGACACCGTACAGGGCGCATGCTGTGGTAAGACGCGAGCAGGTGCGAGGAAGTCGCGACCACTTCCGTGTGCATCACAGCAACCGTGACCGTGACTGCCCGAAATCCGTAACTTGCGCTGGACTTCACGTGCTTCTGATGAACGTCGTCAAACACCACAACCACAACACAACACAAATCGCACTACCGCGGAGACTGCATTTCGTCGTTATCGAAGCATTGCGGACAAGGACAGCAATGGCGACATCTCACCGCTGGGAAGATTCGTCGCCAGCAGTGCTCGAGCAGCGGGCGTGCAACAGCAATACGGTGCATGGAGATGGCGGCATCTAAGCTCTCGCAACTGCATCCGGAGCTGTCCTTCTGACGAGTCGGCAAGCTTGCCTGAGACCACGCTGGCCAGCATGTGCGATGAGCAAGGTCGGCATGTTCAGCCTCTCGGTCCCGGCATACAGAGGTACATGTGGGTGAGCGCGATTTGGTTGCAGCTGGAGCGGCGGAGGTGCAGATGCATTGGGAAAGTGTCCAGGCTGCCCGCAGTTAAAGGAATGCAAGTTATGCACAACACGACTGCGGACGGATAAAATGGCTCAACCGCTTTCCAAGATCTTGGTTCGTGGCTGCAGCTCTCTGGCGACCCCACACTTGTTGCACACGTGCAGCGTTGAGGGACACCCTGGTTGATGTCGGCGGACGGCGGAGCTGAGACAGCCGTGCGCAGTGCGGTCAGGATATCACAGACACTTCTCATGGCGGTGAGGAGGGGTGCACGCTGCCTCCGAGAGCCCGCGACAGCAGTCCGTCGGTCGGCGCGAGTGGCAGCGCAGACGGCGGCGGGGCGAGTGCGAGGACTAAGTGGACGCGAGGGTGATAATGGCTCCAAAGGATTCCGTGAGCGTCTAGATCTGTGGCATGCCAACGCCAACGCTTTCGTCAGCATCGAGTGATCGAGCATGGCGTGGTAGACTAGAGATGTGCCTCATCTTCTTCACCTCCACCTCCACCATCATCTCATCCATACCTCACCCACTGGTCGAGGCAAAATTGCGACGCGCTGGCATCATCAATGTCGTCTGCAGACTTGGCTAAATGATGATAGCCTGCCTATGAACCGTACCTCCGAAGGTCCACTTCCACGCTCCACGCTGATTGGCAAGCGCCACGATTGCAACGCCTGGGCAACGCGCTCGTATGCCGTTCACGCCGAGTCTCACTCTCAAATCGCCTTCTTATCCCTCCGCCTACCAGCACGGGAATCGCTCGTCCCGTACTGGGAGGCGACGACGGAGCCATCGCACGCACTCGAAAGCAGTGCCCGGGACTCAGCTGGTCTGGGTGGTGTTGCAAAGCTTAGCCACAGTGTCGACGAGTCCAGGCTGCGATCACATGCATAGCGCCCGCACTCAGCCGTGGAGAGATCTGTACCCATCACCATGGCCTCACTGCTGCACTCGAACCGTAGCGCTGGCCGCAGCAAATCCGACACCTCACACACGACCATTTCAACCTCACTGCCCCAGCTGACGCTGTCAACCCGGAACATTCGATCCGGCTCAAACCTCTCGCACCGCAATGAGAGTCCCCGATCACCATTCTCGCCTGCATCTTCACGGAGTCGACCCAAGCACATCGTGGTGAAAACCGATCGAGACATGTCCTCGCAGAAAGCATCGTCTCCTTTTCCCAACACCAACACATCCGCAAAGCAATCTTCCGCGAACCATGCAAAGTTACATAGGCGCGGCGGGTCGGGCTCGTTACCAGGGCCACCCTCACCCTTTGTCGGCGGTCACCAATTCGCAACTCCATATGCCACTTACGAGGAGTCCTACCCCGATGTCACTCCCACGAGTGCAACTGCTTCTTCCACACCCAAGATCAAGCCTTATCTAAGGAAGATGTCGAGTAGTAAGGACGATCAGGGCACGATTGATCTCAACAAGAGCATAGCAGAGAACGAGCGACTGGCAGGTCTGGGGATATCCGACTTTGCCAGCAGGTCGGCTGCTGATGTTAGCTTTGGCCATCCGAGCAGAAGACAGACACATGCTCGGACCACCAGCATTGGCTCTCAGGTGTCGAATGGCTCCGGCACATTCAGGCCCGGACAGCCCTTCGTTCACCCTGCGACAAAGGTGCCGAGACCATACACCCCGCCTGGTGCTAGCTATGCCAGCTCGCTGAACGATGAGCATGCCAATGAAAGTGACGATGTGGTGGAGGACGAGTTTCGCCTGGGTGCCTTCCGAACGAAGAGGAGCATGTCCATCACCTCGACAAACCCCACCCCACTATCGCAATCGCACACCGCTAGCGACCTAGGTCTGGTGCCCAAGTTGACTAGCGCTTCGCAGTCCAACTTGTCCACCATGTCTCGAGCTTCAAGCCCGTCGGGCACCAAAGGCCGTTCACGAAGGGGCACAGATCACTCAGAACTGGCTCTATCACCGCAGACGACCGGTGGCCGACCTAGCATCGACAAGGCCTTCAGCTTGGTCTCCGGCAGACGGTCAGACCCGGACACACAATCTCGCGATGAGCTCATTCGCAACGCGAGAAGAAAGTTTGAAGAGAAGGAAGCGAGGAAAGACAGCAAACAGCAGAAACGCCGCGAGTCAGATGAGGCGAGGAAGGAGGCTGCAAAACAGCGAAAGCAGTCTATTGCATCTCGGAGTGCAAAGTCGGAAGAAAAGATTCCAGCAAAGAAGCGGAAAGGCTCGGCCGCTACAGTACTTGGTGGTGCACAACAAGAAGACGAAGAGCTTGCCGACACCGTATACGGCCGCTCCTACGAAAACTATCGACCTGCTCACGATGCAACACTGCCGAGGTATGGCGACAGACCTGGAGAGAGCGAGAAAACTGGCCAGATCCAGTATTCGACCACCAAACACGAGCCGCGCAGTGGAAGCTGGATGCGTTTCAGCACTTGGGTGCAAACTCGTATGCTAAGCTGTGGTGGCGGCGGCCATTGAGATTGACGAGCTTCTCATGGTGCACTGTCACATGCTGCGTGATGGACGTCACGAAACATTCGGACCCGCCGTTGCTCAAGAGCTCAATCGCAAGCGGATTCGGCAAGCGCGGTGGGAAGTCTGGTTGACGATGGTGGTGGTGGTGGGGTAAGGTGGGAGAAAGTGTCTTAGATGTACCGTTTTCAGCGAATGGCGCTTTGTTGTTATCCGGGTTGGTTGTTTCATGCATCACGCATATCTTGGATACCCGCACTGGTTTGATTTTCTGCATTTGCTCGGAGCGGTGTTTCATGATATACAGGTCATTTGCGTTTTGGAAAGACCATGGCTGTGATGACAGTTGGTTTGGCACGTATGGGACATATGAGAGACATGACGAATGCATATCACGGTGGAGGATGACGGTCATGTGGAGACATATAGTGACAACGAGGAAATGGACATCGTTTCCACTCTTATTTTGTTCATCTTATTATCGTGTCTCTCCATCCCTTCCGTGTGTCGAATGATGATCTGCAGTGTTGTTGACGTGGTGTGCACCTGCCGTCTCAGCTTGATGGGCTTGGCTTATCCCTCGCCTCCAGCGTTCCCTCCTCTCTTACTCAACTTCTTCGCAATTCGTAGAAAGACATTTACCAACTCAACTCAGAATACGATGACAGTGGTTTGCAAGACGAGAGCTGCATGTCTCCACATCTGTGTTGCGCCTTCTCAGTCGCACACCAATGCGGTGTAGAGTGTGTCATGATCCTATGCGATTCCTTCATCCACGGCGAAGAACGCGACTGAGCATGTCACATACGACCGGGTAAGAGGTAATGTCTGCCGACGCGACTCCCGCGGATCTCTGCGCAGTCTGCGTGACGGCACTGCGCGCAACACCAGCTATATTTCGAGACGATTACGATGATCTAGACTACACGGACAGGGCTATTGAGCACCACTCAAGTTTGCACGAGTTGCGGGCATCTTCCGACCATGGTTGTCCAGCTTGCACTTGGCTTTGGCTCAGAGTGCGAGATTGCATCACGGATTTCAAGCTCGGTGACGACGTCGAAGTCACAAGCGAGTTGAGAAGTCCAGCACTGCGCGGTTTCTACGAGTTGCCGGAGGACGAAGATGTGGAAGAGGATGATGATGATCACGACGACTATGGCTCGATCGATGACCAACAGCATGCACAGTATACGAATAATTCCATGACTGTATACTTCTGGGCGACCATTGGAGCTCAAGACCAGCATCCGGACGGAGTGCGTTCTTTTGGACGAGACGTCTCGATCGTGCTAACGCCAGTAGACCACGGAACGAGGAAGGTCTCTCACATTGCTGACCTCAATACTGGGTCCAATGCAACTTTAGATCTGGCGAAGAAGTGGCTAGAGCTATGCTCATTAGATCATCCACTATGCAACCAGCAACCAGCAACATCTTGGAGGCCGACCCGCCTAATTCACATCGAGACCTCAGAGAGTGGCCTTGCCGCGTGCCTCCGCGAAGCTTCCAGGGACGAATATGAGCTTGATGTGCGCTACATGACCATGAGCCATAGATGGTTTCCGGACGCGCTGACCTTGCTGTCCAAGGCAACATTGCCAAGTTTTCGTGAGAAAATTCCTCTCGAGAATCTGAAAACATCAGTTCGTGATGCGATGATTTTGGCTCAACGTCTTGGCATCCCATATCTCTGGGTGGACTCTCTATGCATAGTGCAGGACGATCCAGATGAGCTGGGTTCGGAGATCATGGCGATGGACCGAGTCTACGGTAACTCATTCTGCAATATTTCTGCAGCAAGTGAGAAGGATAGCGCCGCAGGCCTGTTCTTTGAACGCGATACTCGGCACTGCACGACCTACTCCACCACGCTGGACTTGTCTCACACACTTCCAATTGCATCGACAAGGCACTCCATCTCAGTATCTTGGGATGTATGCGCAGCCGAGCTGGGCGAATCGAGCTTGGGAAGCCGTGCTTGGGTGTTCCAAGAACGCATCTTGTCGAGACGGAACTTATACTTTTGTGCACGAGAACTCCACTGGGAATGTCGAGAGGCCGAAGCGTGCGAGACTTACCCAAATGGCGAGCCCGCTTCTAGCGAATGCCCGAACACGCTTCCAATCGTGGACGTGATACGTGAAGCTGACAGTGTTTATCAGAGAGAGTTGGCGCTCGAGATGTGGCCGTCACTGGTTAGTGCGTACGCCAATTGCCAAATGTCTTTTTCCATGGACAGACTGAGAGCTTTGTCTGGAGTGGCCAGCTTTTGCTCTTCGTTCACGGTGACCAATATCTCTTTGGCCATTGGCGTACTTCCCTACCGGAAAGTCTGCTGTGGAGAGTCCCAGAAGACGTCACAGAAGCTCGTGCGCTTCCACACGTTGCACCCTCATGGTCGTGGGCGCATGTGACTGGCCTGATATTTCTCGATGAGCGATTCCGCATCTATGGATTGGAACGTTGGGCAGAACTCAGGCAGTACATCATCCGCGATGACCCCGACCCGTCGAAAGCTGCCTTGAATCCGCTTGGAGCTATGCGAGGCGCTCGAGGGCAGTTGATTTCTCCTACACTTCACCTCGCGGGCAGGCTGTGGACTGCGACTGTACTCAAGAGCCTATATATTGCTGAAGATCGACAGTTTCCGTCATTGGAGCAAGATGCGTTGGAGATACATGATTCAAGAAGCTTGCGACTCGTGCATGTTCGACTGGATTTGCCTATGGAATTTCCTTTCGAGGCTGCATTCCTGCCCATCGCTGGTAAGAGGACGCCGGAGAACAATGTTATCTTTGCGCAGGAAGATGGCCTAATCTTGAAGCGTGTATCTGAGTCTTGGCTGGAACAGAGCAGCATTCCATACTTTCGGCGAGTCGGAGTGTACGGGACTGTAGACGACGTTCCTACTGAAAGCAATGAGCCTGACGTCGAGACAAATCTGTATCTGATGTAATATCATTGTGACAGCGTATAGTCGTTTGACAATGCTCTGAAAAAAGTCGTTGCCAGCCGCCAATCTTTCCCAAAATTATGATAGAAATCGGCGCAACATTGCGCGTATAATCTACACCAGCTTCGAGCCAGCAGGTGCAAGAACACGTCCAATTCTCCGTGAACCCTCTCGCTACAGACACAGCCACTTTTTCTGACACCACACTCCGTCCGTCCGCGCTCATGAGGCCAGGATCGGGTAGAGGGCCTTCTTCGGCACTTCGCAAAGACATGACGCAACACCCAACCCAACCCACGAGTTTGCACTTTCTCCAGGCTTTTATGTGGAGTAAAAGTTGCCCAACAATCCGACTCGTCGTTCAGACTAGTGTATTTCTACCGCTTCCAGGCAAAAAATTGTTTCTCTGAGAACCACATAGCAACTGGCCGTCACATCGCGTCATCGCATCAAGACTCATTGTTACCAAAACGAGAAATAGTTCTAAAGACAAGAAGATCCCTCCATGTCGATTCCGATACCGAAAATCACCAAGAACAAAACGACGATCGATAATGGTTTCTTTCAGAAACTCGAAAGCCAGTTTCCTGGTGCGGGGAGAGGGAATTGGTATATCTATGCTGGTGTAGTTTTCCAGACGAATGATCGAATGAATTTGATTGAGGCTTTGTGGAAGTATGTCAAGACTGCGAGTTTTGATTCGGAGTTATTGGGCAAGGCGAGGAAGTTGAGGGAGGCGTTGTTGAAGAATTCGGCGTTGGTGGGGTTTCCGAAGGTGAGTAAGTTACTGTCCGTTCTCGTTGAGTTGTTGAGTATGAGGTGATTTTTGGGAGTCTTGTATTCATGTGGCAAGTGTTCTAGGGAATAAATGCGTGCACGAGTTTGCGCAAAGCGATCAAAGAACAGACGCCTCGGATTCTGAAGGATTTGGATGAGGACAAGTCTTTGCGACAGTCCTTGAGTAGGGCGGAGAAGGATGCCAGAGGGAAAGATTTCTTTTCGAAGATTTATTCGCAACACACGGATCGCGTGTTGGAGAATATGTCGTTGGCTTCGGGGGAGATCTTTCGGAGTTCGCTATCAATGCAATATATGGCGATCTCATGGCGGAAGAGTCGCGACTCAATGCGAAGGAGACTGGCTTGTTGGAATTCTTGGCATGTTATGCATCTGGGTAAGTTGTCGATGTCGTAGGCGGAAATGCGATGCTGACCTTAAGACACAGTGGTTCTGCGTGGATTCAAGCTAAGGGACATATGTAAGTTGAAGGCTGTTGCACTCGGCTCCGGTCCCTATCGTGATGCGCTTAACGATGATTAATCGCTGACGGTGTTTGATGTAGGTATGGGTGCCGGAACCTAGGTAACGGGAAAGCAGAGATATATGGTGCCATGAACGTCTGCAATGAGATCGAGAAGCGGCTGGGAATCAAGGTGAATCGCGAGCCTGAAGAGAATTGGACCTGGGTGTCGAAAGCCTACGCCTGGTGAGCTCTACTGCTACGGACGGAGCCAGACTGCTGGAGCAGTCAGGCTCGCCGAGACAGCAAGATTGAGTGTTGAAATTCAGCGGCAGTGGTTCGGAGGAGAGGAGCATCTGCATCTCCATATTCTGGATGTTGCATCCAAGCCTGCCCCTCAGTGGTAGATCTAGTACTTGTCCATATTGTACGATATCGAAAAGTGTTTGTGTCTTGTCAATCGACCCTCGTAGTGTTCATTCTGGAATGGCGTGCTCGGCGCGCTGTATCTCGTTCGCGGCTTTGACGGCAAGATGGACGAAGAGTTCATGTAGATGGTGTAGCCCAGCAGACTGCAGGTGTGTCTCCATCGGGAATTTCTCGGGGATTCTTTTGTTTCTTGGCACTTTTACTCATCCCACTTCAAGAGGTGACTCTGTTGCAGGAGTCATTCTGGGGCAACACATCAAGCAGATTGATCTCGCCTAGTGCTCACTTCGCTAGCCAAGGTGTGAGCAACCTACCAAGCGCTCAAGTAGAGCTTTCCACTTAACCCTTCGCCCGCAATGGGCTCTATCAACTTCCCCGCCGAAGAAGAGCGCATCCTCGCGCACTGGGACGACAACAACGCCTTCCACCGCCAGCTCGAACTCAGCAAGGACGAGAAGCCCTACGTCTTCTACGATGGCCCTCCATTCGCGACCGGAACACCTCACTATGGCCATCTGCTCGCCTCCACCATAAAAGACATCATTCCCCGCTATTGGTCGATGCGAGGGCGATATGTAGAGCGTCGGTTTGGGTGGGACACACATGGTGTACCAATCGAGCAGATCATCGATAAAGCACTACAAGAGGAGTTCGGTGTGCGAGGCAAGGCTGCAGTAGACAAGATTGGCATAGCAGAGTACAATCGACGATGTCGAGAGGTCGTCTTGACCTACGCCGGGGAGTGGAGAAAGGTCATTGGAAGACTGGGACGATGGATCGACTTTGATCGCGACTACAAGACGATGGATGCGACCTTCATGGAGAGTTGTTGGTGGGTGTTTGCTCAGCTCCACAAGAAAGGGCTTGTATACCACGGCGCGAGAGTGCTTCCATATTCCACAGCCTTGGGCACCGCACTGTCGAAATCTGAGGCACAGGAGGACTACAGAGATGTACAGGACCCTGCAGTCACAGTCAGCTTTCCTGTTCTGCCGGTGGACCAGCAACCGGAGCATGTTCGGGCAAAGATTGAAGAGGTCACAAACCTGGTGGGCGGTGAGGTCAATTTCGTGGCATGGACAACGACACCGTGGACACTGCCGAGTAATTTGGCGCTCTGTACAAGCCCTGAGTTCGAGTACATCGTCGTGCATGACAAGGAGAGCGGGAAGAACTTGATCATGCTCGAAGCGGGTCTGAAGGTACTGTTCAAGGACCCGAAGAAGGCGAAGGACAAGTTCCAGCAATTCCCGTTGAAGATCAAAGGCACAGATCTGGCTGGGTGGAAGTACAAGCCAATCTTCAGCTACTTCTACGACCAATTCAAGGACATTGCTTTCCGCGTGGTCAACGACACATACGTCAAGTCAGACGAAGGTGTGGGCGTTGTCCACCAATCGCCTTCATTCGGTGAGGACGATTACGCCATTTGCTGGCGAGAGAAGATCTTCCTTCCTGAGCGACCTCCACCAAATCCACTGAACACCCAGGGAGAGTTCACTCCCGACGTGACGGACTTCGTCGGTCAGCACGTCAAAGCTGCGGACAAGGCCATCATCAAGAAGCTCGAGCAGGATCAACGAATGGTCAGAAAGGGCCAGATCACTCACAGATATCCATTTTGTCCCCGCTCGAAGACGCCACTCATCCAACGCGCTGTTCCATCGTGGTTTATCAAGGTAGAGGAGATCTCACCACAGCTGACTGATAATCTGAAGAAGACACATTGGGTTCCGGAGTCAGTAAATACTGGTCGTTTCCACAACTGGCTTGCCTCTGCAAAAGACTGGAATGTCAGCAGAAATCGATTCTGGGGGACACCTCTTCCGCTGTGGGTGTCTGATGACTTCAAGGAGGTTGTTTGCGTCTCTTCTGTTGCAGAGCTGAAGAAACTGTCGGGTTACGAGGGCGAGATCAAGGATCTGCACAGAGACACCATTGACTCCATCACCATTCCATCACAACAAGGCAAGGGCACGCTGCGTCGTGTGGAAGAAGTCTTCGACTGCTGGTTCGAGTCTGGTTCGATGCCGTACGCTTCTTCGCATTATCCGTTCTCGTATCCTGGCTTCGATGCTGCCAATCCGGCGTCAGGCACGACGTCAGAGGAAGGTCCTGGTAAAGAGCTCTTCACCAAATTTCCAGGCGACTTTATCGCTGAAGGTCTAGACCAGACTCGTGGTTGGTTCTACACGCTCTCCGTGCTCGGTACCCACCTCTTCGGAACGTTCCCATACAAGAATTGTGTTGTCAACGGTATCGTACTTGCAGAGGATGGCAAGAAGATGTCGAAATCACTCAAGAACTTCCCGGACCCTATGGTCGTTATTGACAAGTATGGCTCCGATGCGCTGAGGCTCTACCTGATCGACTCGCCTGTGGTGCGTGGTGAACCACTGCGATTCGCGGAGCTCGGCGTCAAGCAGATCGTGTCTGGTGTGTTGCTACCACTGTGGAACTCATACAATTTCTTCGCCCAGCAAGCCGCTCTCTACAAGAAGAACACTAACCAGGACTTTGTCTTCGACCCTGAAGCACAAAAGTCGAATCACAACATCATGGATAGATGGGTTCTTGCAGCGACACAATCTCTCATCCAGTACGTGAACCAGGAGATGGAGGCCTACAGACTCTACACTGTCGTGCCTAGGCTGTTGAAGATGGTTGATGATGTAACAAACTGGTACATTCGCTTCAACCGCAACCGCCTGAAGGGTCAAAGTGGTGCGCCAGCCACCAACGGTGTCAATGGAGAGGTAAATGGCGCTGAAGAAGAGGAGGGCAGCACCACCGACACGCTGCACGCCCTGAACACCCTGTACGAGGTTCTTTACACATTGACACGCGCACTGGCTCCTTTCATTCCTTTCTTGAGCGACAATATCTTCCAGCGACTGGCATCACATCTGCCAGAGTCTATCTCGAAGGGGCAAGATGTGCGCAGTGTTCACTTCTTCCGATTCCCCGATGTGCGACAAGAGCTTTTTGACACTACAGTTGAGCGACGCGTGAGCCGCATGCAGAAGGTCATCGAGCTGGGTCGTATCTGCAGAGACCGACGAACAGTGTCCTTGAAGACCCCACTCAAGACTTTGATTGTCTTGCACCAGGATCCTGAGTTCCTGGAAGATGTGCGGACGCTTGAACGCTATGTTACAGAAGAACTCAACGTGCGCGATCTTGTCCTCACGAGCGAAGAGAGCAAATACGGCGTGGAGTACTCCGTACTACCGGATGTGAAGAGTCTTGGCCAGAAGTTCAAGAAGGATGCGGCAAAGATCAAGGCCGCTTTGCCAAAGGTCTCCCCTGACGAGCTCCGAGCTTTTCTCGACTCTGGCAAGCTCACTGTCGAAGGCAAAGAACTCACTTCAGAAGATCTCCGCGTACAGCGTAAACTCAAGGAGTCGGCTGAGACCAAAAACCTCGAGGCGGGCACTGAAGGCGATGTCCTCGTCGTGCTGGACGCTTTCGCTTACCCTGAACTCGCGCAGGAAGGTCTCGCTCGAGAAGTCCTGAACCGCATTCAGCGCCTCCGTAAGCGTGCTGGTCTTGTGCCGACAGACGATGTGCAAGTGGCATACAGTGTACTGCCTCCTGCGAGCACGGATGCCGCGCCGGATGGCGAGAAGGCCGCCATTGCCGAAGTCAGCCGACTTGAGCAGGAACGACAGATGGAGGAAATGTTCACACAACAGAGTGCTACCTTTTCCAAAGCGGCGAGCAAGGGTGTTGTCAAGGTTAGTGGCGACAACAAGGGCGTTGCTGAAGAGGAGACAGAGGTCAAGGACATTCGCTTGCTGTTGAGATTACTGAAGCTGTGAGCTTGTACTGTATGACGGTAGTGGCAGCGAATAGAACGAGTGCATGAGTAACGGAACGAAGAAAGCGGGAATTTGGGGCGAGAACGGTCTGACCGGTTCTATTTCGAGGGTAGAAACTGATCCTTGAAGGACAAGTTCTGCCCACATGCATCATTTCTGATACCTTTTCCTTCCTGTTGCAGGTTTTCATCTACCCAACGCCTCGCTAAAACTTTTCAAGCACGCCGCCGCCGCTTCTTCTGCTGCCGATCCTATCCAGCAGCAGCAGCGACGGTGGCATGTCCATTGGTCATCTCTGGCATTAGAGCCATCCGCCGCTGTCTCAATCGCTCTTTCCTCGTCGCCGTAGCCCGCTTCACCTCGCCTTTGAAGCTCGTCGTACTCGTCACATTTTCCGTGCCTTCCAAGTTCAGCGGGCGGACGACCTTCATGGCGCCTGTTCCCACACTCATGCTCTGACCCATAATGATACATTCCGAAACACCTTCAATGTCATCCTTCTTCATCTTCGCAGCAGCCTCGAACAGATGGTCAGGCGTCTTCTCGAACGAGGCCAATTGCAGCACGCTATCACGCATCTTGGCGAGACCGAAACGCGTGATGCCCAGTACTTCACCCTTGTATGTCATCACATCTGCAAGTAATTGCATGTGTCGAGGATCGATGTCCATACTGCCCATGACGGCATCGATTTCGTTGATGATGGTCTTGCGGGCAGCTTCGATACCGAGCACGTCGCGGCATTCCATGACATTGTTAGTTTTGGTTCGGTAGCCGTCCACACCGTCGGTAGTCATGCACTGCTTGAGACCGTAACCTTCAACGAAAACCGAGATGGGTTCTTTGCCATTATGGTCTTTCTTGTCGTCTTTCTTGATGATGGCACGGTGTGCGTCTGGGTAGCCCTTGACCACGACTTGGGGCAGCTTGCGCTTCAGATTATGGATATGTACGAACATGAGTTCAGAGCCATCAGAGTCGACGTTGCGGGCCTTGGCAGTAGACGTGCTGCGCTTCGGTCGCTCTTTTTCCGGCGCGTTGACAGAAACACGAATGTGATTCATGCCGGAGTTCCTCGCCGAAACACCGAGCGTTTTGTATCCCTTGGTCCGCTCAATCGCATCAAGGAGATGGCCCATGCCGATGCGAAGACCCAGATTCTCGATCTGTTGCCAGTTGACCCGCATGTTAATATAGCATCCGTTTGCGTGCCACACGTCTTCGATGTAGTCAACGATATCACCCAGATAAGTCTTCTCCATCAATGCCTTTGCAAATCTAGCAGCCATGTCCTCGTAGGGAGAGTCCAGATGGCAGGTGATGACGGGTGTACTGATGATTTTGCTCGCGTTGATGATTTCCTTGATACGAGGTACACCTTGCGTGATGGACATACCAGCGACACCAGCAAAATGGAAAGTTTTCAAGGTCATTTGCGTACCGGGCTCACCGATGGATTGGGCACCAACGGCACCTACAGCATGACCGGCTTCCACTTTGGACTTCTCGAATTTGTGCACGCAGAGATGCAAGAACCTCTCAAGTGCTGATCGCGTAATTCTGAACACGGCGTAACTGGCGCTCATACGCTGCTGCGACTTAATCATCTTGTTTGCCTTCTGGAATATGAAGTTCGTGACATCGTCAAGGAACTGCCGAGAATACTCAAGCTGATCAGTGCTCATCGGCCGATCATCCTTGTAGTCCAGGGCCATTCCATCGTCGGTAAATCGTCCCAACTTGGCGCGCTCCTTGTTGAGAACGGTGTGGGTGCAGGTCTCAATGTCCTCCTTGGTCATGCACTCTTCACTGTTGTTCCATGTGCTTTCGATGGCGTGTGACCATGTGCGTTCCATGTTGACTGGCTTGGCATTGCCTTCCATGTCGACTGGATCGAGTCCGTCGTCTCCAAACTTCATCTGCACGATACCGCCAGAAGAATTCCTCACCGTCTGGTCATATTGCGCACTCAGATCTTCCAAACTCTTCATGAGTCGACGGGACATGTAGCCAGTCTCGGCAGTTTTAACAGCTGTATCAACCAGACCCTCACGACCAGACATTGCGTGGAAAATGAACTCCGTCGGCGTCAGGCCAGTGAAGAAGCTGTCAAACACAAAGCCCTTGGCGAGCGGATCAGGGCTTGCTTTGAAAAAGTGTGGAAGCGTTCGATCCTGAAAGCCCTCCAGGACACGTTTCCCGCCAATAATCTGCTGTCCGACGACAGCTACCATTTGCGAGACGTTGATGTTCGAGCCTTTGGAACCGCACTTGGCCATGGTCATGGGTGCATTATACTTGCTCAGTTCAGCGAAACAGGCGTCACCACACTCTTGCCGGACTTTACTCAGAATACCTGAGAGCATGATCTCCATCGTCTGTTCTTCGTCACAACCGGCACTGCGCTCCAGTTTGCCAGTCTTGTATTTGTGGATAATCTCGTCACACTTCTTGTAAGCTGCGTCAACGAGAGCAAGTTTTCGTTTTGTCAACTTGTCGCTAGGGTAGACGTCGCTGATACCGATGGAGAAGCCTTGCTCGCCAAGCCATCTCGCAGATAGCTTCGCTAGCCGGGTCATGGCAGCGGCAGCATAGTCTGCGCCGAAGTCTCTGAGAATGACGTAGAACAAGCTGTCCTTCTTGCCATCACCGATGGTCGCCTTGTCGTAACCGCCGCACATTGTCTCGCTGTTGCGAATGACGAGGTACGAATCAGTGTCAACCATGTCTGGAATTTCCCCAGGACGGGAAGGAGGCGCGAAGGACTTCATCCGTGCCTCTAAGTTGACATTGACAGGATAGTCCGGATGTGGCTTGATCAGAAGATTCCAGATTTGCTTGCCTGTCCAGAGCGTCTGTGGCTTCCAGATAGCTGGCGGAGGGATTACGATAGGATACTCTTTACCTGTGTAAGGGTCCTTTGCCTGCATGCCATTGTACATGAAACCGACCACATGTGTAAAGTGTCTGCGGCTGAAGAAGCGATCTTTCTGACTGATCAGATAAGCGCCTGTTATGAAATCCTGAATAGCAGCAATGATGGGCGAGCCGTTCTTGGGCGTGGCCAGATTGTTCTTGACGCCCATCAGCTCAGTCGCTTCTGTTCGTGCTTCTTCAGTTTGAGGAACGTGCAAATTCATTTCGTCACCATCAAAGTCGGCGTTGTATGGATTGCAAACACATTCGTTTAACCGAAATGTTCTCCAAGGTCGAATTTTGGCTCTGTGTGAAAGAATCGACAGTTTGTGCAGAGAAGGTTGCCGGTTGAAGAGTACAATATCGCCATCCTCAAGATGTCGCTCCACCACATCGCCAATCTCGAGCTGATCTGCGACCTTCTTCAGATCTCCCTTTTGACCGACCAATTTCAGGTGGAGTTTGCGATTATCGCGGCCTTTGATGATGTAGTTGGCGCCGGGGTGTACCTTGTCGCCTCTTCGTACGCACGCCTTGAGCTTTTCGTAGTTGTGTTTGGTGACTCTTTCCGGATATGTCATGTTGACTGCGACACGAGATGGCACAGCAACCTCTTCGATCGACAAATTGGGGTCTGGCGAGATGACCGTTCGTCCAGAGAAATCGACACGCTTACCAGAGAGGTTGCCACGGAATCTACCTTGCTTACCCTTCAACCGCTGGCAGAAACCACGCATAGCTTTGCCATATGCACTGTCTCTGCCCAAGCCAGGTAGGTTTCCGTCGATGTACATGGCGATTTGCACCTGCAGGAACTCCCACATGTCCATGACCTTGGCCAGTGGTTGACCAGCTCTGAGCGTAGCAGACATCAAAGTGCTGACCTGGACGATGTCGCCTAGCTTGTTGGTGATGTCGTCCTCAGTGCTCGCTGTCTCTTGAGCCACAGAAGGCCGAATAGCAACGGGCGGCGCGGGGATGTGAGTCCAAATCATGTACTCTGGCCGCCCTCCACTATGAGGATCCATTCCTAGCAACTCCACATCGGCATTCGGTACCTTTTTGAGGATGTTCAGGACTCGCAGTGGCGTCAGATCGTCTGCCACTCGCTTCATGTGTCGGTCGATCTCTTTGTCCACTTTGATAGCCTCTTCGAAGGTCCTCTCAAAAGCCTGCATGTCCGGCGGCTTGACCTTGTTTTTCGCGTTGGAATTGGTGTAAATGGCATATTTGTTATGGAACATTTTGATCGGATGTCCTGCAACCTTCCTGACCGGGCCGTTGAACGCTTCACAGTGAGGGCACTTCTTCACCTTTCTGCATTCTCCCGAGATCTTCTTGATGATGACATCCTTCCGCAGACCGTCAAGACCTGGTCGCCGCAGAGACTTGAGATAATTCCGCTTGTCCTTCTCGGGCAACAATACCTTGCTGCAGTCCTTGCAAATGCAATTCATGATCTCGATGATTTTCTTGAGGTAGCCATAGTGGAAGCATGGCAGGGCCAGCTTCACGTGTCCAAAATGGCCATTGCACTCTTTCAATCCTTGCCCGCATGTGCCACACTGCCCGTTTTTCGCTGAAGTTCCCAATCGCGAATCTAAAGGACCCTGCTTCGTGATAGTGCGCGGACCGCCTTGGGTCATGGCCAAGTCGTAGAGGTTGCGGTCGGCGACATTGACGACGGACTGTGCGATCACATCTGGCGGACTGAGCAGGCCGAAGTGCAGCGACTTGATGCGCTTGGGCACATTGTCGACGACCTGCTCTTTGGTCGTAAATTCGTCGGTCTCCATGGCTGAGGGACAGGCGGTGCGGAATATGTGCTATCGGGTCATGGCGTTGTCGAAGGTAGCTTGTGCGTCGCGGGCGCAAAGACTCATATCCAACTCATTCGTTGCTCACTGGCACGAGCAGCCGATTTTCAAGTCGGCGGTTGACCAGCAGCAACGCCGACGCTCTGGATGTGCCCGCACTAGCGTCAATTCGGCTAGCTTCTCTGGTTCAATTTAGCTTCCGACACGGACGCGTTTAGGCAGTCGCGACCCGCGTGACTGCAGCTCTTATCGCGCTGATAACGAAGCGTTCTCAAGTCCACTCACGACGACGTACTGCTGCTCGACTGCACACACGCTGTGCTTTGTACAGTCTTGATCAGAACAAGCGGGTGCGCAGCTGTTGCTACTCGAGGCAAAAAGAGGCACAGGGCGATTGGCGGGCGGCACTTGCCTTGCAGGCAGGCAGCACAGCACAGCACCGCAGAGTCACCTGCTTCGAGCTCGCCCAAGGAGGGGCCAGTCAGTAACGGTGTCGTGCTTGGAACCACCGACTCACCTACCCACGGAACCACCATCTCTCTCTCTCCACCACTTCCACTACCACTGCCTTCCGCACATACACTCACTGACCGCCGTTCACCACCACTGACCTGACCACAACACAGCCGTCGCCCGGCCCCTGGCAGCACCTCGTCATATCACAGCCTCGAGCTGCTGCCGCCGCCAACATGCCGCCCTATCTGACCTGCATCGCCCTCAGCTCGACCACCGGCGATGACCATCGCTCCATCGATCTGATTCCAGACAAGCCCTGTGTGGTCGGTCGAACCTCCAGGAGCAAAGCCGACATGGAGGCTCGCACAAACAACGCCCTCTTCGACTGTGCCGTCGTCTCCCGCCAGCACGCTGAGATCCGCGTCGCCCCGTGGGCTACACCCGGCACGCAAATCACTCTTACCGACCTAAACAGCCTACACGGCACCGCCGTGAACGGGCGCCGCTTAACGCCTCTCACTGAGTTCACCCTCAAGTCTGGTGATGTGATCAAGTTTGGAGAGCGAGTGTCGAGGGGTAAAGGTATACTGAGGCCCCACTACAACTTTGGACGTTTGTTCCTTCACGGCTTCGAGATCACTGACCTTGATTCTGTAGAGGCACACGACGGCGTCTCCGTCACCTTCCGCCATCTCCAGCAACACGATAGCCACCCTGAGGGCAGTCACTACCCAGTCACGTCGCGCGGCGTCCGTGTCTTTGAGGCTCCCGATCTCTCCGACCAGTCCGACTTTGACAGCGACATCGAATTCGACATCGACTCGGTCGGCAGCTGTGTCGAGCAGACGAAATCCGCAGAAACCACACCAGAACAACCCAAAATGGGCACACAAAGTCAACCGATCGACCTGGATGATGTCAAAACAGCGCACAAGAAGGTCATAAGCCTGCTGGACGAGGACGACCTAGACTTTGACGAGAACCAAGCAGCGCCCTCCAAGCCCACATCTGCTCCACTGCGCACTACTGTGCCTGAGAGTATCAACTTGGTTGATCGCCAGCCAACGAGCCCGGCAGAGGCTGCTCCAACTGCTGCTCCTGTGTCGCCCACATTCTTCAATCTTCACGAATCAGACTTCGATGATGTGCATGAGGATGTGGTAACTTACAACACTGGCCTCTCAAAAATCTTGAACGAGCGAGAGCTCGATGATGAACAAGTGATTGACGAAGACGACCAAGGCGAGGATTCTGCGGATGCTGAGTATGTTGGCCACGCTACCGAACAAGAATCAGATCTCGACTCACTCGATGGCAGTCCAGCGCTTTCTGAGGAAGACATGGACGACTATGAGCCGGCCTACATCTCGCAACGCCAGCCATCTGAGGAGCTTGGCCAGCCAAACGCAAAAGCTGTGGAATCAGTCTGGCAGAAAATGTGTGAAGAGAGCGCACTTGCATCCGCAGCCGCGCCCAAGCCACACTACGATCCTGTGCGAGGCTCCCGCCTCGCGGCAGAAGAGACCAGTGCCGCCACTGCCTTGCCAGGGCCGTCCAAGTACACGTATGACCCCTGGTACCCCGTCTTCGTGAACTCGAACCTGGCTACTGACAATACCGGCAGTCGTCGTTGGGACATCCCACCCGTAGTGTCGCAAAACTCGATGTTTGCCCCACCACTTATGCCTCTGCCCAGCTCTGGTCCTTATCAGGCAGCAAGTAGTGCATACCAGAACGAGAAGGAGAGTCATGGTCAGCAAAGCGAGCCGCAAGTGCCAAGCACTGTACAAGCCAGCAGAGGCAAGCTTGCCATCGGCGACTTGCTCCAGCCACAGAATCAGCACACGACCTACCTACTGCCGCAGTCTATGCTCCCAGTCTCGCTCGGCGGCCCTGTCATGCCCCAGCCGCCAGCATTAGTTCCTGCTGTGGCTGCCAACGCTGCTACAGTACCAGAGACAACTTCAAAGCCGGCTGGAAAGAATAAGCGTAAGGCGTCCGAGGTTTTCGACGCCGAAGTCGAAGAGTCCGAGGAGCCCGTGGCCAAGAAAGTGGTTACAGTCGACGCTGCCACTGGCACACAGCGTGCCATCGTGGCTCAAGCCGACAGCAAGAGCAATACTGTCCAACGCATTGCCAGTGCGGCTGTGAAGCATGCAGTCAGCGCTGGCGTCGGCGTTGCTGCTACTATCGCCTTCCTCAACAGCACGTATGCCGAGCGCGTGATTGAATACCTCAGCTGAGTCCTCTTCATCGGAGCAGATTGCTTGGTATTGGTTTGGCACAAAGGGCGGTGATTTCATAATAGCTCAAAATGCTGTGCGAAGCTGCTGAAATGACGCGAAGACGCAACGATGACATGAACATGGGAACGAAAGACGTGGCGTTCACTGCAGGCGCCCGGTCACAGTACTTCTTGGGGTGAGGGAAAGGGCGCACACAGGTTCAGGGAAGGTCCATCTGTATTGACGGGCGATTGAAGTTTACCTTGAGGAGACGCATGCTGTAATCACGGCATTGCACTACTGTAGAAGGCGTTGGTGAGGCACAGTCGGGATTGATAGTGCCAACAACGAAATGGAATGCTTGTTCTCAGTCGTCTGGGCACCGGTTCTTCTTCACTTTCGTGGCAGGTTAACTTCAGCATCGATGAGCAGCGAACTGCCGAGCTTTTGTTGCGTCATGTCAAACAGAGAGATGAAGAAGACCAAGAGGATGTCTACCAGGTGCAGCCCTGTACAGATTACAGACCTGCAGCAAGCATGCAAAGGGCCGTCGCGCTCGAGCCGCTCAATGACGGACTACTCCCTTCGTTCGCAGGAAGTGTGCATTGGACATAGTTCAACATCTCCAGTCGCGCAGATGTGACAAAATACATGTCCATCACAGTGCGCGGCTTTTGCCGGCTGAAGTTCAGTACACGATTTTCCAATAGTTTGTGCTTGACTTCGCTCGGCTTGCGTGAGTTTCTGCGACCACCGGAAACGATGTGACAGCCCGAAAGTGGGAGAGTTTGGTTGGATCTGTCGCGACGTCTGTCCTATTTTCCTGTTATCCTGTTATCGACTGATGTTGGGCGACCGGAGAGACCATCGGAGAGGATGCCGACAACGATTGCTATTTGTCCACGACGATGATCCTGCGGGCTGCGAGTGGCGGCGAGAGGTGAGGTGTGTGGTTGCAAAGGACCCGTTGCCCGTTCGCAGGAGTCGCAGCCGAGGGCCGGCAGGAGCAGGAGCGCGAAAAAGACAGAAGCGCGGGCGGCTGGCTGCATGCTTTGTGTCTTCTGTCGCGCGCCTGTGGCAATCCGTGACAATACCGGTGTTCCTCGTGTGCCTCATGCCCTGTCTCGTGCAACCGAGAACAGGGCCGGAGAGTATCTCATTGCCCAAACGAAAACCAAATTCTCTAGTCCCTTATTCGCCCTTGTTCTAGGCGGTTCCAACAGTCCCGAGGAGGAGGAAATGGACATGGGGGTGCTTGAGCAAGCGCGTGAAGGGGACACGCACCAGGGCGACAAACAGTAACAAAGCAAAGCGGTAGCAAGCGGCTGATGATGAAGACCGTCGAGAAAGGATGAATGAAATGCTGAGGCCGCTGTCCACTCACTAAGCGCCCGCAGTTGCCTATCCCTTCCTTTCGTCCTCCCACCTCTTGTTTCCTGCTGAGCGAAGCAGAGACGAGTAAGAAGTTCCGAGAAGTGGAACCCTCCGTTCCCGTCGGTCGATCTACGCCATACTTTTTGACAGCTCGCCGCCGCTGCTCTGCGTGTGCTAAAAGAGGCGTTCTGGAAGCTTTTTTGATAGCTTTATCACAAACTCATTGTCCATTTGTTACATTTGCTGCTCTTGTTGCTAATACTCATACTTTATTGCCTTCTTGTTGGCACTACGGCCGAAGACATCGATCAAGCATACAGGACAAGACTCTAAACACCACACGCATAAACCATTTCTGGCGACAACCAGCATCCAGGATATCCAGGATTTCCAGGAATTGGGAGATAGTTCATTGTCAAAGTTGGAAGTGTGCACAATCGATCGCGGCTCCGAAGGACGACGAACATACCGAATTCACCTAGGTGCATCAGTACATTTGAGAATAAAACACTAGTCACTGCGAAGTGCGGAGGTTTCGATCTAGACCACTCAACCGATACTTGGACGAGCGATAGCAAGAATTCAACGATCTGTCCAAGCACAATGGCAACCGTCACCTTCGCGACATCCAAGAGGGCGTCTTGTTCGTCGACTGGCGGTCTTGAGACGTGCAGGAAATGCAGCATGAGGACGTAAGCAATCCAATCATCGTGAATTGATCCTCTTGAGAATCACGAAAGACTGACTTCTTCGCAGAAAGCAAGACTGTCAAGCATGTAATGGATCGATGTTGGTGCAGACAAAGGCCGAATGCTCAGGCTGTGAAAATTGCAAGCGACGAAGCCGAAAGGATAGCGGTGTGGACTTCAAAGATGTACCAAGGCCGAATGGTCGGTGATAGGCTATGACGAATGGTAGCAGATGTACGATGTGAATGTCAATGCTTGAACGATCCTGGAAGACCACGATGTCAGACTCCTCGAATTCTCCTACCTCCACACAATTTAGTTGATCCTCTTCTCTCTCGTCAAATGGTATCCAACACAAATACCACGTCCGCAACACTCCCCCACTCCATCTCTTTCAACTTCCCTACTTGAACTGATCTTCCGTGACACCTTTACCCATGGCACTAGTGCTGCTAATACCACCTTGCACCATCTGCAACAGACCATCGACATAGTTAGCGCCCGACCATTTCTGGTGCTTGACGACTTCGCATCCCTCCTCCATCTCCGGTTCTTGCACAATCTCGCCATACGCACGCATTCCGCGCGCAGCATACTGCTTCGAGAAGCGATCGGCGATGAGAGCAGTTTGATGCAGACCAGCAAGCGTGATGAATTGCCAGCAGTATCCCAACGACGCGAGACGCTTGATATAAGTTTCTTGGTCTTTAGGTTGCATCGCTGCTTTCCAGTTGAACGATGGGGAGAGGTTGTATGCGAGCCTAAAACAAGAAGAAAGTGGTTAGTCTGGTGTACTTTTGGTTTTGCCGAGGCAGAAATTCGTGCTGCAATGACATACTTTTGCTCTGGCCACACGGCGTGCACGCCATCGGCAAACTCCTTGGCCTGCTCGAAGTCGGGCAGTTTGCTCTCCATCCAGATCATGTCTGCGTAGGGTGCGTAGGCGACTGCGCGCATTACTGCGCATTGGCAACCGCCTTGGTATCTGTAGTATCCCTCACGGGTGCGAGGAGCGTCCCAATCAAACTGGATGTCTACGCCAGTGAGGCCTTTCGCAATGGCGCGAGCTTCGGAGTTGCTCTTGCCTTTGGCTTGCTTGTTGAATTCGTCGATCAGCGCTTGCTTGTTAACGTGCACGCCGGCGTTGATTGTGTCCGCGACAGCTTGGTGGAAAAGCTTCAGACCGGCCTGAGCTGTCCATGCATCCTCGATTGCCTGCAAATCGGCTCCGTTCTTGCCAGCCTGCTCAGCTGCGACCATGAGATCGTTCAGTGGCTGCAGTGCTGGGTTTGTGGCACCGAGGATGTAAGCGTGGTCGCGATGGTCGATGGTAGAAGTGATGAGTGTGGCAGCTTCAGAGTCAGTTCTTGCAACAGCAAGGAGATCAACTCCCATAATGTCTGCCTGAGCACGGATTGCCACCAGTCTGTTGATGTGCTCTGAGACTGGAACCAAGACCTTTCCTGCCATGTGTCCGCACTTCTTCGTACCCGGCATTTGATCCTCAATGTGGATTCCCGCTGCACCCTTCTCAACAAAGAGCTTGGTGAGCTTCATCACAGCAGTCAGTCCACCATGACCAGTATCGGCATCAGCAACGATGGGTCGGAGGAAATCGGTGTTGGCAAGTTTTGATCGCTCGCTAGGTGGGGCGCTCAGACGTTCCTCGCGCTGCTTGCGGTCGTGGAAGAGCTGGGCCATGAAGAGATGGTTCACCTTGTTAGGCACAGTGGTGTATGGATAATCTGCAAGATCTGGACCTGGCTCGTCGGAGCTCGATGCAGTACTGGAAGACTGCCAACCCGACACGTAGACAGTGTCAATGTACTTGGCCATTTGAGTAACCATGACCGGGTCAAGACAACCATATGTGGCAGACGCGGTTTTCTCCTGCTGGCTCGTTAGCAATGCGTTTTCTCTTTGCATAGCAATTCTGGCTGACCTTGAAGCGACCTTCCACGAGGTTCCACAGCTTCTTAGCTTGAGCGTTGCTCGGATACTCAATCCTGAGATTTCCACGCTTGGAAACAATTTGTTCCGCAGTATAAGGTCTGCGTGTGTAACGCCATCTTGAGTCTGTCCACCACTGCTGGACCTCCTTCACCTCTTGCTCGAAAGCTTGCTGCTCTGCGTCGCCGGACATGGTTCCTGAGATCGGAGGATCGACGGAGACGGGTTGAAGGACAGAAGCGACAGACGAAGCGATCTTCTTGAGAGTATCAGCCAGCTTGTCGAGGTCGCTGCAGCCGCAGGGAATGTGTAGATGCGAGGTTCTAGGATTTCGCGTGAGTTGTTCTTCCAAAGGTTGAAGAAGAACAGAAAGAGGCTGGTTTTGGGAGAGGGGAGATCTGTTTTGGCATCACGTCACAAGCGAGAAGTCTACTTGTATATGACAGACAAAGGCTCTACGAGAGGCTTCCTCGCGCGCCCGATCTCGCCCGGGCTGGCGACGGGCAACACGCCAATGAGCCAGAGTCATCATGACCGGACAACAGGTCTGAGTGCTTTTCTCTGGCCGAGGGAGCATTGCGCACATGGCCCTCGGATCAATGGAGGACGATGACTGGGCCAAGATGGCAGAGAGTTGAAGTCACAAGCTGGCTCCCGCTCCTGCCGCCGCTTCGGCTGCAGCTGGGCCTTGCCGATTCTGGGGTTGGCGATCTTCTCCCGAGGTTCAGAGACGTCTGGCTTCACATGAGCCGCATCATGCTTGGCAGCACATGCGGATTTGAGCTTCTCAATATCATGCTGGCACCGATGGGTGGATTGTAATTGATAGGCTGGATGAACGACATCGCGTGGGTAGATAATGAGCCGCCATGTGTGCATGCGAATGGAGTCAATGCCAAGCAGGACGGTGGAGGAGGGATGCATCGATTGACCGTGCGGCACGTCTTCCGTAGTCCTCCGCATTCTTCAACTTCGCACTGGACCTGGCTCCGAATCGTTGAGTCCTGCTTTTGCATATCGGAGCTCAGTACGTCCTACGAGACTGCGAGAATAGTGCTTGTACGGCCGAAACGAAGCATGCTGGATACAGCAAGACTTTCGCTCGTGGACTGTGGACGGCCAGGGAGCGATCGCGGTGCTGCATTTGATGAGCTACTGCATCGGTGCTGACTGACTCTTTGCAGTTCCTACCAGACTAAGTCGTGGTCTGCAGCTCAGTCAAAGGGAAGCCTCATGTGTCCTGCTACCCTGTGCATGTGCTGTTCTTTGCTCAGCTTCAAGCCTCGATGATTGTGGTCGAGGCTAGTAAGGGACCTGCGCTGCATCACCGCTGGGTGTACTAGAGAATTAAGACCATGGCACGCAGCACACCAGGTCAGATAACTCCCTAGCGGATTTTATCAAGAGTGGTGGACACCTGACTTCTGGTGTATTACGACGCTCCTGGAATGGAAGGTACTTCTCCCCTCCTATGCAAACCAGCCAGAACGTCACCGAGGCCAGAGATCTGGCAGTCAAGAAGTCAACACATCACGCGGCTGTGTGGGAGCAGTGTGATATGTGCTGACACAATGCAGCTCAGATCATAGTGCTCGGTCAATCACACAGTGACCTGTACTCCGGACTCCGTACTCCGTAGATGATGAAGAAGGATTGTCGCTCGTTCTTGTCCACATCGAAGAGTGGTCCGCTAGCGCATTCTGAAGTCGAGCAACGAGCAACGGAAATCGCGCGCGCCTTCGCGGCTGGCGGCTGTTGTCGCCGGTGTCGGCGCTGTTGATGGGTAACGACTGACGAAACCGCAGTCGAGACGCAGGCTCACCACATGGCCAACAACGAGGCCACAGCATGGGCGCAGGACTGCCGCATTGCTCCTGTATGCATTGTATGCATTGTGTGCATCACCACCAATGGCGCACGCTCTGCATGCATCTGTGTCCAGCGGAAAAGCTTGGGGGTCGTTGCCAAGCGGCGTGGTGAAGCAAAAGCTTCGGATATCGGCACCAACGTGGGCGGACCACAAGCCGCCCGCAGACTTATCACACCAACGACTTTCACCAAGCAGACCGTGATGCGGTCAGACGATCGAGGCAAGATGCTCCGTCGCCCACACTACTGCACGTTTCCATGGCCGCAGATGTGCCCTGGAGCGACTTCTGTCGGTGTCGATCGGCCCTGAAGAGCTGCCGTGCGAGGCGCGAGGCGTCGTTGCATTCCGCATCACCAAGACGGACTAGTCGAGTATGCAGTCTCTTTTGCCGAAGAGCGCAGGATCCACTCAGATCGCGGAGGCAATGGCAGGTACGTTGTCTGGTCCACACCGCAGGGCCAGACGGCAGCAAGTGCGACCTCGTACTGGTGCATGACTGCCTGAAAGAATTTTGCTTGAGAAGTCATGTCCTTGTACCTGGCACCTACCTTTGGTACGCGCTTCCTTCCTTCCATTGGCCGCTGCTGCATCGTTCTTGCTCATACGTAAACGAGCCCTCGCCGTCGAGCTCGAAAGCTTGTCGTGACCCTCTCACGTCTTAGATCCGCACCTAACGCCGGACATTGTTAATGCAAGCCAAGTACCTGCTCGTGTGCCGACACTACTGTCATTGATCACCACCATCGTGAGCTGGAGGTGTGTCCCATCACCACATTGAGGATCGGGTGCAGCTTTCAATATGGAGAACGACAGGCCAGAGCAGAAACCTCATGTGGCGTCAGAGGAGGTAGAAGAACGACGGGGCTCGTACATGTCCTTTGAGCACCCACTCTCGCCAACCTCAACATCATCCGATACAGCATCGACAATTTCTCGACCTTCACTCCACAGTCGAAATAGTCGTGACTTCGCAAATGGACTTTACAATGACCTGTCGAGAACCTCGTCGACCAATGCTGTTGGCGGGGTTGTGCCAACCATGGACCGAACCTGGACACAAGGTACTGCGGGCACCACTGGAACTCAGGACTTAGCGTTCGAAGTCGACTTCGAGGAAGACGAGAAGGCGAATCCCCAGAACTGGCCATTGTGGTACAAAGGCAT
This sequence comes from Cercospora nicotianae, assembly GCA_029490675.1. Classification (NCBI taxonomy): domain Eukaryota; kingdom Fungi; phylum Ascomycota; class Dothideomycetes; order Mycosphaerellales; family Mycosphaerellaceae; genus Cercospora; species Cercospora nicotianae. The sequence goes on along the minus strand of JANQAT010000007.1, from coordinate 1,708,683 downwards.
TGTCATAGCAATCTTCAGCTATGCCACGACTTCCACAGTCCTCTACTCCACGAGCTATACGAGCGCTATTCCTGGCATGCAGAGAGAGTTCAACTTGTCGACCAGCGAGGGTATTCTTGGTGTCACTACATACCTGTTGGGTATGGCCACAGGTTCAGTCATTCTGGCGCCGCTCAGCGAGATGTACGGCAGAAGACCTGTCTATCTGATCACGATGTTGCTTTTCACGATCCTGGTGATCCCATGCGCCGTCGCGCAGAACATCGCCACGATTCTGGTCGTTCGTTTCTTTGGAGCTTTCTGTGCTGCAGCCATGATCAGCAACGCGCCAGGCACGGTCAGCGACATAGTGGACGACGAACACCGAGCCCTTGCCTTTTCGGTCTGGAGTATAGGCCCCATGAACGGCCCGGTCATTGGACCTGTAGTCGGAGGTTTTGTGTATCAATACCTGGGATGGCGCTGGACAAATTGGGTCGTGGTCATAGTAGGAGGAGTGGCCTGGGCTCTGGTTGCAATTGTGCCTGAAACATATGCGCCAAAACTTCTTCGACAAAGAGCAGCAGCGCGCAGGAAGGAAACCGGAAGCGACAAATACTGGAGTCGATACGATGACAAGATGAAGTTTGTACCACTGCTGAAGATCAATCTGACGCGACCGTTTGTACTCGCAGCAACGGAGCCGATCTGCTGGTTTTGGAACATCTATATTGCCCTCGTTTACGGAATCCTATATCTATGCTTCGTCGCATATCCAATTATCTTCGCAGATATCAGAGGGTGGAGCCCAGGTTTCACCGGTCTCTCGTTTGCAGGAATTGGCGTCGGGTAAGTCTGCGCTCGACATGTGTCTCACGAAGGTTCTGCTAACCCGAAGGAACACTGCAGTTCAATGATAGTCATCGTCAGTGAGCCATTGATTCGTCGCATGATTAATGCACACAAGAAAGATCCCGAGACCGACCGACCGTATCCAGAAGCTATGGTATCCGTCGTTTGTATCGCATCGATTCTCATTCCGGTTGGTGAGATCTGGTTCTCATGGACTTGCACCCCCGATAAGGCGCATTGGATCGTGCCTATACTTGCTGGCATTCCATTTGGCGCGGGCAACGGAGGCGTGTTCATCTACGCGTCGAACTATCTGGTACAAAGTTACGGCATCTACGCTGCCTCAGCGCTGGCCGGAAATGCAGTCCTTCGATCAATAATGGGTGCAACACTGCCCCTAGCAGGGCCTTCGCTATACGCAACCCTTGGACCGAATTGGGCAGGAACGCTTTTGGGATTGCTCGAAGTGTTGTGCATACCTATCCCGTTCATCTTCTACAAGTACGGTCACAAAATCAGAGAAAAGTCAACTTTGATCAGACAAATGGCAGAGGATCGACGCAAGCGGGAAGCCAAGCAGAAGCGGGCAGCAGACAAGATGACGAAGAGAATGGATCCGGAGGCCAGTGCTGGTGCAGGTATGGGAACTGGTGCAGCAGTGGACGAGTGCATTGATCTGGAAAAGGATCTCGAGAAGGGCGTTCATCAAAAGGCTTGATAGATTCGTTCATTTGGAGGCATAGCGATGGTTTGAGCGTTTCGCAGCAGATTGATTACCAGTTACGACTTCGATGACATACGCGGCCAGGACTGGTGGATAGACGACCGTTATGATAATGGTGAAAAAGGAGTATATATCATTTAATAGACTATACATCGCTACAGATACTCATGCTGCCATGTGGCTGTATCGATCGGCAGAGCAAAGAAGAGTTCACGAACCCTCTAGACCTCAGGCGTGACTTGCGATCAAGGCAGGTTCGTGTGCTGCCAGAGAGACACATAGTCTGAATCCCTGCCGGCTTCGTGTGTTCGCTCAGGCCGATAACGCTTTGCGCAGATCAAGGCATTGCCTGCTAGTTCGGCATCATTCGTGGCTACTTTACCACTTTCATCGTACTGTACCTCTTGACCAGGTCTGCGCAGTAGTGCTTCGTACAGCTCAGCGGACAATCCATGCGGTGGCCCTCCTTCCTGAGGGGGCTTATGCAATGGCCACTCCAAGCAGATCAAATGACCCTCTGGTGCAAGGAGCTCACTCATCCTTTTGGCCCAAGAAGGTCTTAGTGGCGGGGGCAGTGCACACAAGAACGTGTAGTCGAAAATCACATCAAAGTTCCCGCCCCCTGTCGTCTCCAGAAAGTCATCCTTGAAGAAGTCATTCTCCACGAAAGTTTCCCGACCACGTCCGAACTCCGTCTCTAGCGCACGATACGTTGCTGACTTGTCGGCTTCTTTCTGCATTTTACGCGCAGCTTCAATGGCGGTCTGAGATCCATCCACGCCGTACACGTCGTAGCCAAGAGACGCCAGTAGAAGTACATCATATCCTCGACCGCATCCCGGAACAAGTGCTCTCTTCCGCTGCTTACTCGGGTCGTTCTTGATTGGGGCGCCCAAGATGTCGGCGTTGCCAGTAATGGCGTCTGCCAGCGCTTGAGATGGTCCAGCACGATCCCACGGCGTGACTTCTTGCTTCCAGAGCTCATCCCAGCCGCTCAGCTGCTTGTCAAGAGTACGGCCTTCGAATGTCTCGCGCAGTTTCTGTCGAGCGGCATCTGGAACCGCCATGATGCTATTGCCAGTTTCGCGGAACCTCGGGCGTGCCTGATGAATACGGGACGTTCTTCTGCAGACGTGTCGTGGCAGAAGCTGGAAGGTGTTTCTCCTCATGACATACGGCAACCACGAATGCACTAACAAGCTCTAAGGCCACTGTCGCTGGTTAGGACATCGACTTGGCACCCGGCACAATGGAGCGCTCGCGTGGAATCCGACTTCAACAAGACTAACGTGTTTGATAAGTTTGTGCATCAGATAAGTTTGTGCATCAAGTTCCATCGCGTACCTACCACCACTACTAAACGCGTCCATTATTCCACCATTTTACGCGATGGCACCTCCAAATGAAGACTGTGTTTAGAGTGCTGTTCGTAATTACCTCTTAGGTCGTTTTGCAAGCGTGCGCTGCGCTGCAACTGCCTATGGAGTCAACTATTCCACTGTTAATCGCAGACTTAAAGGAACACCTCTACGAGCCGGTATAGCATATAGTAACAGGGCCCTTACTAAGATTAAAGAGGAGGTTGTTTATTAGAAGATTCTGGACCTGGATTTACGTGGTTACTCGCCAATACAAGCTATAATTAGAAGCTGGGCTTTATTAATAACTAAGGCACGGCATAGACAAGAGGTTAGCTAAAGATAGGCATATAACTTTGTTAAGCGTTACTTAGGCTTAGAAACACGGCTATTACGGAAGTTGTTAAATTAAAGGGCTAAGAATAAGGATCTAGAGGTTATTATAGAGTAGTTCTAGCTCGTTTAAAACATAATAGCCTTCTATAGAATTATATAACACGACATTTACAACTTTAATAAGAGTGGATTTAGGCTTAGACACTCTTAGAATGTGTTACGTCCTGCCTATCCGTCGGCAGCCTAACCCTAATCTAATATGGGGTTGGCCTAGGAAGTGTCGATCCTCGCAATGTCCTCGTAGTATATTAGAGAAGGTCCTAAAAGGTTTGTAATATAACCCCGAGAGAGTTGTATTGAGTTGAGCACGAGGCTCCTATCTACTCGGTAGAGAGCGTCGTCTATATAGTGTCATGTCCTGGCGCATCCTATAGCTTCTCCCGCCCTGTCGCTGTCACGGGCGGGGACGGGCAGGAAAGGTAGGTAATGTCGCAACAGGTACAGAGTGCTACGGACAGGCTTTACAGACACTGTGCTACCCTATGGGTAGCCCTTCTTGACAGGACGTAGCTCGAAGAGCAGAAGGGGAGGCCTTCTCTCTTCGAGCGCACAAGTGTACAGGCGCTCCCGTGCTTCCCGCGCACGTGAGCCGGGGCCGGCGTTACTATCTTCCGCCGACTTCCAGGCAGTCCTATGTCTACGGGCCCAGCCCGTGACATTACTCCCTTCCTAGCAGTGACGCTCCGGGTCACGTTCTTTCAAAATAGGGCAGGTGCAGCGCACTCCCTTCCTAGGCAGCACGCAGCTCCTCTTCCTCGGGTCCTACCCGAGGGCAAAACAAAACAAAACAGATGCTTTACGGCAGCGGAGCAAACAGGTTAGCTCCTGCAAGCAGGAGCCTTCCACGGTATTGCCTTTGGTATGCACAGCCCGCTCGAAGAACCCAATCCCACATCGCTGCTGCGACTAAGTGCATAGAATCCAAAGACAATACCGGAGCTTTACTGTACACAGTACTTCGTGGTCAGGACGGCCCTCTTACTGCACTAGAGTTACTGGGTGGTCAGGCCAGTCTCATATGCAGCCCCTCAATTTATGGGAACCCCCCGGAGGGGACCCCCATAGTCAGTTTGTCTGATTGGTTGCAAGCAGAGGATTCCAGATCCAACATAACTCTTCAGAATCCAGGTTGCTTCCCTGGTGCAGTGGTTATGATTGTCCAGCAGGAATCTGGGGTCTCGGGTTCAATCCTCGGTAGGGGCAGGAACCAAGTATCGGATTTCGGGCGGTTCGGGGTGTAGGCGCGTAGCAGGGGTCATGTGCGTGTAGGCAGTGAAGTCGGGACATTTTTCCCGGCAACGACGGGTAAGATATGGCCCTTCTCGGCGGGGAGGCCAATCTTCTCGAGGTCACGGGTTCAATCCCCAGTGGGGGCAGGGTGTCGGGTGCGAGTTCGGGTCGCAATAGGTCAGAGGGGGTAGCTGGCGGAGCGGGCGGGTGTGCCAAGAGGTCACGTGACTTTTCTCGGGTCTGTATGCGCGGGTAAATCTGCGATCGAAGTGGGCTCGTGTAACCTCTAGCGGGTGTTGCTGCAGCCGTATGCTAGCGCAAGTCTTCAGCGTCTAACGGATTTCAGGCATTATATGGCGGCCGGAATCGTGCTTTGTCAGCTCGTCCAGTTGGTCTGGGGCACAGGTGCAGGCAGAGAAACAACGCGTCGTTTCTTCTGTAGCTGTGTTTGACGCTCTGGGTTCGAACCCCAGACGGGCTATGTATAACATTGATAGCGCCGGCGGTGCTTCAATGTCGTGCTGAACTTTTGCTTCTTATACTGGCATCTGACGGGGCGCTGGCTTTAGCGGGTACCGACGGTGGAAGTTCCGGACGAGGTGTGGCACATCTTCGATAATCGTATCGGCAGGTTCTGTAGTCGGTACGTCGTAGCCTTTCCATTTTACTACGTAACGCAGTCGTTCCTTGCCGCCGCGGCCGCGGCGGTCGACCTTCGAGTCGACGATCTCTTCGATCTCCCATTCCTCGACTCCGTCGACGATAACAGGTGGCGGCGGGGGCGTGTGCTGGTAGTTATGCGGGTTACTCGCGGCGGGAGTAAGCAGATCGTTGTTAAACACCGGGTGCAGCTTCATCGTTGCAGGCAGGTCTAGTCGGCAGGTATATGGTTTCACTTCGAGGACGCGGAACGGGCCTAAGTTCTTCCAGTCGAGTTTCTTCGTAGGGCGGAGAGTCTTGACATTACCAGCGTCGAGCCAGACCTGATCCCCGACTGAGAACTTATACGAGGCGCTACGATGTCGATTAGCAGCCTCCTCGTATCGGGACTGTACAAGGCTGGTTTCGGCCTTTAGGAAGTCGGTAATTGCCTTCATATCTGCGACGAAGGATTCTGCTTCCCGGCTTGCAGGGGCGTCGGTCGTATGCTGTAGGACTTCGGTCCCTAGGAGGGGTTGGAAACCGTAGGTAGCTAGGAACGGAGACAGGCCGGTAGTTTCGGAGAATACTGAGTTCGCTGAGAATTCTGCTAGCGGTAGCCATTCTACCCAGTCATCTTGTAGGTACGAAACGTACGCGCGCAGGTGTTGTTCGAGGACTGCATTCAGCCTCTCGGTCTGGCCGTCTGTCTGCGGGTGGTAGGCGGTCGACGGGGAGCAGGTAATCCTTAGTTTCCGCGTAAGGTGTTTCCAAAAGTCAGACATAAACTTGGCGTCCCGATCAGAGACAATGTTAATCGGTTTCCCGTGGAGTCGGAAGATATTCTTAACAAACAGGCGAGCGATCTCTTCGGCGCCGTCGGTCGTAAGGCACGGGACATAGTGGCGTAGCTTCGTAAGGCGATCGACAACTACGAAGATAGCGTCGAACCCTTCGGACTTAGGCAGGTGCGTAATAAAGTCCATCGAAATCGAATCCCAGGCACGGTCGGGTGTCGGTAACGGTTGTAGGAGTCCTCGATTTCGTTGTCGGCTAGGCTTGATCCTACTACAGACGTGGCAGTTCTGGACCCAGCGGCGAATATACGCGCTCATACCTGGCCAGTAGTAGTCCCTAGATACGATCTGGTATGTACGGGCTCTTCCAGGGTGTCCGGCAGCTGGTGTTTCGTGGCAGAGGCGGAGAACTAGGTCGTAGAGCTCTTCGTCGTTCGGTATATAGAGCCGGCTTCGGTAGAAGAGCAGGTCCTCTCGTAGCTCGCACTGCGCGAGCTGGATTGTCGGGTAACGGCTTTTCCCTTCTCGTATTGCGTCTATTATCTCGCGGAGGGCCTCGTCGGTTCGGTATCCTTGCCTTATTGTTTCCTGGAGTTCTTCGGGAATCTGTACTGTACTGGTGGCGTCTCTCGGCGGGGACTGTTCTCTTGTTCGGATTGGAAATACGTATAGCTGCGGTTCTAGCGTTGGCAGCGTATGAATCGTAACCTGGTCAGAGAACGATACTCGTTTCTGTTCCTTAGGAGTAGGGAGGTTTTCTCGTTTCAGAATCGTTTGGCTCTGGTGCTGCAGGCGTTCATCCCCCTCTTTAGGCAGGTCGTCTGACCTCCTGGTCAGAGAGTCGGGTTTCTGGCCTTGTTTCCCTGGTCGGTAGGTAATTTGGAAGCGGAAACGGGACAGAAATTCGGACCAGCGCGCTTGACGGCGGTTAAGTTGCTTTGTTGTCGTAAAGTATTCCAGGTTCTTATGGTCGGACAAGACTTTAATCGGGTGTTCGGCTCCTTCGAGTTCAGGACGCCACTCTTCAAAGCAGCGGATAATAGCAAGCAGCTCTTTATCGTAGATCTCGTAGTTGCATTCGGCAGGGCTATGCTTCTTTGAGAAAAAGGCGATAGGTCGTAGTATCCCTTCGTTATCGTATTGGGAGAGGATCCCAGCGGATACGTAGTCAGAGGCGTCGGTTTCGACGATAACTTCTTTAGTCCAATCAAACGGGGCGAGTATCGGGCCTTCTACGAAGGCTTGCTTTAGGTCGTCGAAGGCTTTCTGGCAGGCAGGAGTCCAGGCGAACGGGATGTCCTTGCGCGTAAGAGCTGTAAGCGGCTGGCAGATTTTCGAGAAGTTCCGTATAAAGCGGCGGTAGAAGTTCGCAAACCCTAGGTAGGATTGGACATCGGTAACATTCTTTGGTTCGGGCCAGTTCTGGATTGTCTGAATCTTTTCGGGGTCCATCCGGATACCGTTTCGGCCTACGATCATTCCTAGGAACTTGGTCTCGTGTTGAAAAACTCGCACTTCGATAGCTTTGCGTAGAGGCCTGCGTCTTGCAGCTTTTGCAGAACGGCTCGGACGTGTTTCTCGTGTTCTTCCCGGGTTCGGCTGTAAATCAAGATGTCGTCTAGATAGGCTGAGCAGAACTGGTCGAGGAATTCGCGCAGGGTGTCGTTAATAAACCGCTGAAAGGTTCCCGGCGCACCGGTAAGTCCAAAAGGCATTACAAGGCTCTCAAATAGCCCGAAACGGGTCCGGAATGCAGTAAGGTACTCTTGCCCTTCCTTCATACGTACATTGTTAAAAGCAGAGATAATGTCGATCTTCGTGAAGTACTTCATCCCGCTTAGGTTGTTCAGGGTCTCGGTTGTTAGCGGGAGCGGATAACGATCCTTAACAGTAAGTTCGTTTATCGCGCGGTAGTCTACGCAGAGTCGTAGGCCACCTCCGGGCTTCTTAACGAACAGGACGGGGGAGGCGACTGGAGAGGAGCTTGGCCGGATAAAGCCTTTCTGGAGGTTCTCGTCGAGCCACTCCTTTAAAGCTTGCAGTTCGTCTCGGGACATTCCGTAGAGAGGGCCGAAAGGCGGTTCGGCGCCCTCCTTTAGCTTGATATCGTGGTCGTACGGGCGGTGCGGGGGAAGCTGGTCAGCTAGCTTCGGAGAAAATACAGAGCTGAAGTCACGGAGGCACTCGGGTAGCTGTCCTTCGATATCGGCCTTTTCTTCGGAGGTAAATATCGACTGTAGGTCCTCGATCGTCGTATAGCAGAGGCGGTATCCTTTCCGTTGCATTTGTGGGGCGGCATACCTAGTAGCAGCTCGGAACGATATATTAAACACGTCGATAGTCTGACGTTTCCCTTCTTGGATCCGGGGGAGACGTTTCGTATACATCTGGACAGGTAGAGACTCGGCAGGGACAGAGCAGTGTTTCTTACAGTGCTCGCTCCTAAACTGGAGGGTAGAGCGGCTCGGACGGATGTCGGGGTCGTGGACCTCAAGCCACGGGTACCCTAAGATAATAGGACTTCCTCCTATCTCTGTAAGGCGGAAAACGACTTCCTCCTCTAGGTGGTCGTTAATTCGGAGTGCACAACGAGTGCCATAGCGGATAGCTACTCCCTCGGCGTCGCTATCGGCGTCAAACGGCAGCATAATAACCTCTCTCTCTAGAGGTTGGACGTTAAGGCCCTGGGCCTTAGCCCATTGTAGGTCCATCATTGCATAGGCTTCGCTACCAGTATCGACTAAAGCGTAGTCGGAGACAATCCTCCCATCTAGGGAGATTGAAAACGGGATCTTCGGTGACGTAGAGCGGTCGTGTTTGTACGGAACAGCAAGTAGTGGTTCGATCGAGGAGCGGGAGACGCGGATTACTTCAGGCAGGGCAGGGCTGCGCGGACCTAACGCCGGGCTGCGACTAAAGCCAGGCGTACTCCGTTTTCCGACGGCGGAGGAGAAGGAGGAGAGATAGTGCGTTGTGGGCTCGGCGGAGATCGACCTCTCGAGGGAGATATAGCAGCAGCTGCGCGGCGGCGTTCGGCGTCGCGCTTCTGGGTAGCTAGGGGACGGCGGTCAGGTTCAGGACAGTCGGCGACCCGGTGTCCGGGTTTGTGGCAACGGTAACAGTTCCCAAGCTCTTTGTCGGTCTTACGACCTACGTCTAGATCCATAGGGTCGCCCGTATTCTTAAGCTTAGCAACAGGGCTCTTCTCTTGTCGGGTAGGCTGCGGGGTGCGAGGGCGGTTGTCGGGTGCAGCAGTACGAGTGCTAGAGTTCGTCGGTAGGCGGGGGCGTTCGGTCTGGCGTTGGTGTTGACGGTACCGGTTATCGAGCTTCTGTAGGTGTCGGGTATAAGCGCGGTATTCCTGCGTAGGGGCTTCATTGTGCAGGAGCATATCTTGGAGTTCACGGGAGATAGCCTGCGTAAGTAGCGGAGCTAGGGCCTCTTCGGCCATTTCTCCTTCCTGGGCAAGTCGGTCGAATTCGGCGATAAAGGTGCTAAACTCCTGGTTGCGTTGTTTAAGGCGGTATAGGGTGTTCTGAGCGTTCTGAACGCGGTCGGGATCACCGTAGGCAGATTCGAGGAACTCTAGGAGTTGCTGGTAGTCGACAAACTGGGGCACACCGTATTTCATCTTCGGTAGTAGGAGGTTATACGCGTCGCCTTGGAGGCGGCCAGCAACGTACGTAAGGCGGGAGGCAGCGGAGGGGAAGCGGTCTAAGTTGGCGGTCATTTTAGCGTAAATCTGCTGGACGAAACGGCGGAGGTCCTTCCTTTCGCCGTTGAACTGGACCGGGTCAGGGAGGCGTTCGGAAAGAGATAGCTTGGAAGGTGTGGCAAGAGCAGGCGTAGCCTCTCTTGCTGCAACATCTTCGGCGGCCTTAGCAGCGGTAGAGACAGGCGGAGAATCGGGAGTCGGTACAGTAGGTGTAGGGTTTTCGCGCGCTGCAGCGAACACCCTATCTCTCTCGGTTTCAGCAGCGAAGGCCTGGCGCCGGGCAGCTTCGATCTCTTGTCCCTGGTACTGGATAATAGCGTTCTTATCCTCTAGCTCTTTCTGGTATCGGGAAGCTAGCGATTGCGCTCCCTGAGCGCTTTCGCGTGCGTTTTGCAGCTCTTCCTCGAGGCCCGAAATATAGGCGTCGAGGTTGCGGAGATAGAAGAGCCACTCGGTAGGGCTCTCCTGTACGCGTTGCACAAGGTCGGTAGGCTGGTCTACCGCCTGAGGCGGCGAAGGTCGCTGGGACATCGGGAGTGCGACAGCACCTAAGGGTAGGAGCTACGTAGTGTCACGGGCGGGGACGGGCAGGAAAGGTAGGTAATGTCGCAACAGGTACAGAGTGCTACGGACAGGCTTTACAGACACTGTGCTACCCTATGGGTAGCCCTTCTTGACAGGACGTAGCTCGAAGAGCAGAAGGGGAGGCCTTCTCTCTTCGAGCGCACAAGTGTACAGGCGCTCCCGTGCTTCCCGCGCACGTGAGCCGGGGCCGGCGTTACTATCTTCCGCCGACTTCCAGGCAGTCCTATGTCTACGGGCCCAGCCCGTGACAGTCGCTCTGTCTGCTCTGTCGCTCTGTCTGCTCTGTCGGGAGAGAGCAGAGAGCGCTCTGTTGTCACGTGACTACCCGGGCAGGCGAGTGGCTGTGGGCTTCTTTTAGTGTTCGCGGCACGATCCGTAACAGAATGCTATAGTTGTTACTGCTATAGAGCGTAGGCAACGACCTAAGGCCTTAGTTTCTAATTCAACGCAGTGTTACGTCCTGCCTGTCCGTCGGCAGCCTAACCCTAATCTGATATGGGGTTGGCCTGGGAAGTGTCGATCCTCGCAATGTCCTCGTGGTATATCAGAGAAGGTCCTGAAAGGTTTGTAACATAACCCTAAGAGAGTTGTATTGAGTTGAGCACGAAGCTCCTATCCTACGGTAAAGAGCGTTGTCTATATAGCGCTGCACCTTGGCGCATACTGCGACACGAGCGATCGTGAGCGCGGCGTGCGACGCGGTCGCCTTGTTCGCTCCTTTCGCTCGCTGGTAGTCACGTGACCGCAGCCCTGGTGACGTGTTAAGTTGAGAGCGACAGGCGGAGGAGAGGCGGTGCTGTCGCTCCTCCATCAAACCGTAACACCATCCCCCTTTTAGCCTAGCTTCGCCCCGAAGCTTATTACTTAGTGTGTCCGTGATCCTTCTCTTTTCCCTAGGTTCGTCCTTCTTGCGATGCCTCCCAAACGTCACCCAGTCAGCGAAAGAATCGCTAACCTTTCCAGAGTGATTGCCCGACGCGGAGAGACCATGCCCACACCCTGCAAGCTCTGTCGAGACCGTAGCCTCGAGTGTCTCGTAGACGTCTCCTCCGGTCGTTGTCAGAACTGCGTCGCTGCACACAAAACCTGTGACCTCCGAGTCACCCTTTCGGAGTTTAACAAACTATCGGCCGCGAAGGAGAGGTTTCAGAGGCAGCTTCGCGAAGCAGAGGAACATCTCGAGGAGGTTGAAGAACGTGCCCTCGAGGAGATTCGTACTGCCCGAGCGAAGGTCCGCCGGCTGAGGAAACAGCTCCATCGTGCCGATGACAAAGAGCGTGAGGCGATCCAGAACGAGTCGGAACGTATCGCCGAAGCGGAGGCGGAGGAGGCGCCCTCCCTCCTGTCACTTCCTGACTTGTCTTTCCCTGGCTCCGAGATCCTTTCGCTTCCTCCGGAGGCGTGGGATACCTCCGTACCCTCGTATCTGTCGTGGGACACATATCTGGCCACTCCGGACCCCGAGAAGTATGTTCCTTGGTTTTGTCGTAGTCCATTTCGTCGTTTCTTCCGTTGTCCTTGTACTGATCTCTTTCTACCTAGGTCATCGAACCAAGAGACCGCGGTTCGATGAGCCCTTCGGGGTTGTCCCTCCGAATTAGTCGGATTTCGAGGAGTCTTCCTCGCATTCCCGGTATGCTGTTGTCCGAGCCATGGTGTTCATTTCACGGCTGACCTTGTTCTTCTTTCTGCAGTTCCGCGCGTAGTGGCCTTCCTCGCCACACTCGTAGCAGGTGAAGCCTTTGCTCTTCAGCTTCCTTCCTCGCGTACGTTCGGTAGCATCCAACTCCATTGGATCTCCGTAATCAGGGTCCTGACTTCTGGCCTTGAAGCCCCCTCCTCCGCCTCGAGCGGGTATCCGGTGTCCAGGCTGTACGATTCGGTCGTATCTCAGCTCCTGGAGTCTCTCGTCGATTTCCTTTGCTGCTTTGATCATTGCACCAAGCGTCTTCATGCTGGAGTTTCGGGATAATTCGGCCTTGACTGAATCCTTCAGTCCCAGGTAAAACTGCGAACGATAGGCAGCGTCGTTCCACTCGAGATCGGTGTTACGGATCGTGCTGCGAACACTAAAAGAAGCCCACAGCCACTCGCCTGCCCGGGTAGTCACGTGACAACAGAGCGCTCTCTGCTCTCTCCCGACAGAGCGGACAGAGCGACAGAGCGGACAGAGCGACAGAGCGGACAGAGCGACAGAGCGGACAGAGCGACAGAGCGGACAGAGCGACAGAGCGGACAGAGCGACAGAGCGGACAGAGCGACAGAGCGGACAGAGCGACAGAGCGGACAGAGCGACAGAGCGGACAGAGCGACAGAGCGGACAGAGCGACAGGGCGGGAGAAGCTGTGGGATGCGCTAGGACATAACACTATATAGACGACGCTCTCTACCGAGTAGATAGGAGCCTCGTGCTCAACTCAATACAACTCTCTTAGGGTTATGTTACAAACCTTTCAGGACCTTCTCTGATATACCACGAGGACATTGCGAGGATCGACACTTCCTAGGCCAACCCCATATCAGATTAGGGTTAGGCTGCCGACGGACAGGCAGGACGTAACAACTTTGAGCACCAAAAGCCGAAGGGAAGCGCTATCGATCAATGTCAAGAAAGACTCAGGACGTTGCCGACACGAGAAGTCCATCACGACAACAGCTATCGACTGGAATCACGGAACGAATGAGCAACATGTCGATCAACGGAAGCGGGAAACAATCGACTCCCACTATGAGCACAGCGGGCTCATACGAGTCAACCCACGCACCTAAGATATCCACGCCGGAGACGTTCGACGGGACTAAGGAGAAGTTGGAGAACTTCCAGCTGCAGGTTCAGCTGTACCTCCACTTCAACGCGCACCAGTTTCATAGCGAGGCCGACAAGGTCTTGTATGCCGCATCCTTCCTACGAGGAAGAGCCGCCAGAGGATTCCGAGCATACCTGAAGGACTGGCTCGTCTGCCAGAATTCAGATGATGAACCAGAAACGGAAACCAGAAGAATCTTCCACAGCTACGACAAGTTCGAAGAAAAACTTAATGATCTATACGGGATACCCAACGAAGAGGCACACGCCGATCGCCATATCCGACAACTCCGACAAACCACTTCTGTCGCCGCCTATGCGTCAGAATTCCAAGGATACTAGGCCGATCTCGAGTGGAACGACGCTGCCTATCGCTCGCAGTTTTACCTAGGACTGAAGGATTCAGTCAAGGCCGAATTATCCCGAAACTCCAGCATGACCACGCTTGGTGCAATGATCAAAGCAGCAAAGGAAATCGACGAGAGACTCCAGGAGCTGAGATACGACCGAATCGTACAGCCTGGACACCGGATACCCGCTCGAGGCGGAGGAGGGGGCTTCAAGGCCAGAAGTCAGGACCCTGATTACGGAGATCCAATGGAGTTGGATGCTACCGAACGTACGCGAGGAAGGAAGCTGAAGAGCAAAGGCTTCACCTGCTACGAGTGTGGCAAGGAAGGCCACTACGCGCGGAACTGCAGAAAGAAGAACAAGGTCAGCCGTGAAGTGAACACCATGGCTCGGACAACAGCATACCGGGAATGCGAGGAGAACTCCTCGAAATCCGACTAGTTCGGAGAGACAACCCCGAAGGGCTCATCGAACCGCGGTCTCTTGGTTCGATGACCTAGGCAAAAGAGATCAGCATGACGAACATGGAAACGGGGTTTACTTTGTAAGCTTCGGGACGAAGCTAGGCTAGAAGGGGGATGGTGTTACGGATCGTGCTGCGAACACTAAAAGAAGCCCACAGCCACTCGCCTGCCCGGGTAGTCACGTGACAACAGAGCGCTCTCTGCTCTCTCCCGACAGAGCGGACAGAGCGACAGAGCGGACAGAGCGACAGAGCGGACAGAGCGACAGAGCGGACAGAGCGACAGAGCGGACAGAGCGACAGAGCGGACAGAGCGACAGAGCGGACAGAGCGACAGAGCGGACAGAGCGACAGAGCGGACAGAGCGACAGAGCGGACAGAGCGACAGAGCGGACAGAGCGACAGAGCGGACAGAGCGACAGAGCGGACAGAGCGACAGAGCGGACAGAGCGACAGAGCGGACAGAGCGACAGAGCGGACAGAGCGACAGAGCGGACAGAGCGACAGAGCGGACAGAGCGACAGAGCGGACAGAGCGACAGAGCGGACAGAGCGACAGAGCGGACAGAGCGACAGGGCGGGAGAAGCTGTGGGATGCGCTAGGACATAACACTATATAGACGACGCTCTCTACCGAGTAGATAGGAGCCTCGTGCTCAACTCAATACAACTCTCTTAGGGTTATGTTACAAACCTTTCAGGACCTTCTCTGATATACCACGAGGACATTGCGAGGATCGACACTTCCTAGGCCAACCCCATATCAGATTAGGGTTAGGCTGCCGACGGACAGGCAGGACGTAACAATCGGCCTGGTATCCTTGGAATTCTGACGCATAGGCGGCGACAGAAGTGGTTTGTCGGAGTTGTCGGATATGGCGATCGGCGTGTGCCTCTTCGTTGGGTATCCCGTATAGATCATTAAGTTTTTCTTCGAACTTGTCGTAGCTGTGGAAGATTCTTCTGGTTTCCGTTTCTGGTTCATCATCTGAATTCTGGCAGACGAGCCAGTCCTTCAGGTATGCTCGGAATCCTCTGGCGGCTCTTCCTCGTAGGAAGGATGCGGCATACAAGACCTTGTCGGCCTCGCTATGAAACTGGTGCGCGTTGAAGTGGAGGTACAGCTGAACCTGCAGCTGGAAGTTCTCCAACTTCTCCTTAGTCCCGTCGAACGTCTCCGGCGTGGATATCTTAGGTGCGTGGGTTGACTCGTATGAGCCCGCTGTGCTCATAGTGGGAGTCGATTGTTTCCCGCTTCCGTTAATCGACATATTGCTCATTCGTTCCGTGATTCCAGTCGATAGCTGTTGTCGTGATGGACTTCTTGTGTCGGCAACGTCCTGAGTCTTTCTTGACATTGATCGATAGCGCTTCCCTTCGGCTTTTGGTGCTCAAAGTTGTTACGTCCTGCCTGTCCGTCGGCAGCCTAACCCTAATCTGATATGGGGTTGGCCTGGGAAGTGTCGATCCTCGCAATGTCCTCGTGGTATATCAGAGAAGGTCCTGAAAGGTTTGTAACATAACCCTAAGAGAGTTGTATTGAGTTGAGCACGAAGCTCCTATCCTACGGTAAAGAGCGTTGTCTATATAGCGCTGCACCTTGGCGCATACTGCGACACGAGCGATCGTGAGCGCGGCGTGCGACGCGGTCGCCTTGTTCGCTCCTTTCGCTCGCTGGTAGTCACGTGACCGCAGCCCTGGTGACGTGTTAAGTTGAGAGCGACAGGCGGAGGAGAGGCGGTGCTGTCGCTCCTCCATCAAACCGTAACACGCAGTAGCAGACTGTTATTGCTTATATTAATGTAGAAGGCTAGTTAGTGCCTCTATATATTATCTTCTCTAGCAAGGAAATAAATAGAGCCTAGTTTAAACACCTACTAACAAACTAGAAGCTTAGAGTTATGTCACGGGCAGAGAATGGATTCACCTGAGTCACGTGGGTGGCTCGGCCCGCTCCGGCTTGGCAGCCGTGCCTCGCGTATATAAACACTCCGTCCCTAGGACCTCTTAGTAGACTCGTACGTAAACTTCCGAATATACGAGGTCACTCAGAACGGCTCGTCACACTTTTACGTACCACCCCAGCGTCACCACGGACGCAGACAACAAGCGCGGAAGCGCAGAAACCCAGAAACAAGGCGCACTTGATCACTGAAGGTGACTCGAGTGTCGCAGAAATCCCCAAGCAGCACTTGGTCATTGTAGGTGACCGGCGCCGCTCGTACTTGATCGTTGTAGGCGACAAGTACCCAGAAACCCAGAACCGCAATCAATGAAGTCGTTGCAGGCGACTTGAGTGCAGAACGAGGTAGGAATCTACAAGCTTACTGATCCACGAGTCCGACACCTTCAACATGGTGCGACCGTACGGCAGCAGCGCGCAGCGCCGCTCGAGACCGAGCGTGCAGCGTGATTCCCTCTTCAACAACAGAGAGTCGCAGACTTTCGACACGAACAACCCCGGATACCCGGACTTGACGGAGTACTTGGAGCGAGAAGGTATTATCGCAGATAAGCTACCTACTCTGGAGGAAGAAACCGAGGAACCAGAAACCACTGATTCAAGCCGTATCAACCTCGCGTACTTCGCTCGACCACAAGACATTGTCACAGACGACAAGGGTGTACCCCGTATCACTGTCGACTTCGCTTTCAACGGACTTGGTGATGAGGTCACTCGAAGTGTTCCTGTCACGCAGTGGCAGAACCTGACAGTCACCGAGTTTGTCAAGGAAGTCCAGAACAGCCCCGAACTGGTGCACGCCCTCCTGTACACAATGCAGGTAGACCACGAGAAGCTACTCGAGGTGTTCCAGATCCTTCAACAGGCCAATAACCTCAACAAGGAAAAGATTGAGCATATGGCCACTCAGCACCAAGCTTCCGGCGCGAAGCTTGCGGAGCTGGAAGGACTGCTGAAGAAGGACCCCGATACACGCTTCAAGGATTTGACCGTTCAGCTTGAGAAATACAAGGGATGGGTTGCAGAACTCAAAGAAGACGTGGTAGCTGCTCAGACTGAGAATCAAGAAGCCGGGGCCTTCACGCAAGAAGACCTGGATGAGTTGAATAAGTCATACAGCGAGCAAATCGCCGATCTTCAGAAGCAGGTCAACGACCTGAAGAAGAAAGGCACTGACAAGCGCACACCGTCTGAGGAAGACATGGATCGCTTTCGCAAGCGCAATCAGCAGCGCAAGCAGCGACAAGGTGGCAACCCTGATCCCAACCCCTCTGATCACTCTGATTCTGAGACCGACTCCGACACTG
The DNA here is from genome assembly GCA_029490675.1 of Cercospora nicotianae. Classification (NCBI taxonomy): domain Eukaryota; kingdom Fungi; phylum Ascomycota; class Dothideomycetes; order Mycosphaerellales; family Mycosphaerellaceae; genus Cercospora; species Cercospora nicotianae. The sequence continues at coordinate 1,691,519 of JANQAT010000007.1, read as the reverse complement.
AGCCCCGCGGCCGCCGTGGTCAACCAAAAGTCAAGAAGAGTCAGAAGGGTTCTCGAAAGGAAGACTCGATCGTCATCCCCGACGACAGCACGGTTGCTAGCGACGACACTGGTTTGGTGATGTACGACGCCACGCTGATCGCCAACATGAAGGAACTGGCTCGAGGCCTGACAGTCAAGCTCTTCAAGAACGACAAGGAGCTGTCACATGCTCAGTGGCAGTCACAGGTTGAGAATAAGCTCGACAACACTGTCTTCAAGGACACCGGCTCCGCACTGCGCAGCATCCACAATTGGACAGGTGGCGATGTGTTCGATCAGCTTGAACCTATGGTGCCGACTAAACTGCAAGGCGAGGAAGTCGCAGCAGATGCCTTCAAGTCAGTTCGCGAAATGCTAAAGTACATCAACGAACACTACGGCATTCGTGACAAGGCTGGTAAGGCACACAATGAGTGGCACAATCTGAAGATGGGTGAGACCGAGAAGTTCACCACCTTCTACCGCAAATACCAGGCTGCACGCGCCCATGTTCGCTTGGACACGCAGACCGAGATCTACATGTTCCAGAACAAACTCAGCGACAAGTTCCAGGATCGGTTTGTTGGCGAATACCCCGACTCGATGCAGTCCTTGGTTCAGAAGTGCTACAAGATCGAGAGCGACTTGGACAGAATGGGTTCGAAATCGAAGAAGGATGACAAGAAGGACGACAAGAAGGATGGCAATAAGAAGGGTGGCCGTGGTCAAGGAAACAAGCCTGACGACAACGCCAACCCCAAGTTGCCATGGGAGAGCCGTCCAGCCGCGTTCAAGAACCTTCCAGCAAACACGAAGGCTCATCGCACTAAGTTGATGAAGGAAGGCAAGTGCCACAAGTGCCAGCAACAGGGTCACGTCAAGAATGATGAGGCCTGTCCGCTGTTCGCTTACGGCATGCCGAAGAATGTTAACGAGGACCAGAAGAAAGCGAACGCCTCTTCGTCCAACATCAACACCGAAGCTGGCACCGACCAGGGAAATGCCTAGTCTGCCCCTCAAGCGCAAGGAGCGGCGGACCAAATGACGAGTTACGAGAAGTTGAGAAGAAACCATCAGTGAAGATGCCCGCAGCGGTACCTTCACTGCCTAGGATCACTGATCACGTAGTGGTCGCAGGTAGCGTAAACGGAAAACATGCAAACACATTCCTTGATGATGGTGCCAACTCAACTTATGTAAACACGTCTTTTGCGCATAATCCCCGGAACAACATTGAAACAAAGAGACTGGATCACCCCTTGGTTCTCGGACTAGCCGATGGCAGCACGTCGTCTTACTTGATCACTGAATATGCGGAGTTCTCACTCCAGCTCGGTGAACATAAGGAAGATATACGATGCTGGGTTGCCGATATCGACTACGACATTACCTTGGGTAAGTCCTGGCATGAAGATCACGAACCGACAAAGCTGTACCGTGACGGCTTGGTGGAATTCCGTGATACGCGCTGCATTGCTGATTGCAGCGGAGGACAGATGGTAACAGTGCCTATGGTGAGAGGTGCCCTACCTGGAAAACCACTGCCAAAGGCACCGGTTCCGGTAGGCATTGAGCGTGTAGGAGGCGATGACTCTATCGACATACAGGAGGTTGGTTTGCAGGCTTGCGCTATGATGTCGCGACAACAGGGTGCTGAAGTGCATCTTGTGTACATCAACCCGCAAGAAAGCAACCAATTCAAGACCCTGCTGATCCTGTCACCGCGATGACTCTGATGGCTCACGGCATGACAGCTCGAAGGACGAAGACCAGCAATGAAGCCTTCGCCTGTGCCATGTACATCGACAACAGCGTTGCAGAGGCAGTAGACAGCTCGACCTTCTTGTTGAGGGCCAGCGCACTGTCAGCCTCTGATGTTGAAGTGTTCATGAACGGGAAGGATAAAGACCAAGCACCTTCAAAGCTGCCTGCTGAGTACAGCGACTGGAAGGAGGTGTTTTCTCGCAGGGCTGCAGATGAGCTACCACCACACCGACCAAATATCGACATGGAAATCAAGCTCAAGGACGATGCCCAGCCACCGTTCAAGAGACCTTACCCTATGTCGAACGCAGAGAATGACGTGGTAAAGAAATGGATCGACGAACAACTGGAGAAAGGCAACATTCAAAAGAGCAACTCCCCAGCGGCGTCACCAGTCATTATCGTCAAGAAACCAGGTGGTGGCTTGCGGGTGTGTATCGACTACCGTGCGTTGAACGCGATTACGGTGAAGTCAAGATATCCCATCCCTTTGATGCAAGACACCCTGAACCGGATCAGCGGCAAGAAGTGGTTCACAAAGCTTGATGTGATCGCTGCATTCAACAGAGTCCGGATTGCACAAGGTCACGAATGGAAGACAGCGTTTACGACAAGATATGGACAGTTCGAATGCCTGGTGATGCCCTTCGGGCTGTGCAATGCACCCGGCACGTTCCAATCTTACGTGAACGACTCTGTTCGCGAATTCTTGGATGACTTCGTGTCAGCATACATCGATGACTTGTTGATTTTCAGCGACACTCTGGAAGAGCATAAAGTCCATGTGGCATCCGTCTTAGAGAAAATGGCAAAAGCTGGGCTGCAATTGGATATCGACAAATGCGAATTCCACGTGCAAGAGACAAAGTACCTGGGCTTGATCATCGGCAAGGATGGCATACGCATGGATCCAGAGAAGGTACGAGCGATTCAAGAGTGGCAAACCCCTCAGAAACCAAACGACATATTGGCGTTCCTTGGATTTGCTGGTTTCTACCGTCGCTTCGTCAAGAACTTCAGCCGCATAGTGTCACCAATGGTGGCACTGACTAAGACCAAGAACCCACCACCGTGGTTGTGGACAGAAGAGTGTCAGCGCGCGTTCGAAGGCTTGAAAAAGGCTTTCTCGGAGGCGCCAATTCTGGCTATGTTCGAACCCGGCTTGGAGACTGTTCTGGAAACTGATGCCTCTGACTTTGTCACTGCCGCAGTGTTGTCACAGAGAGGTCGTGATGGCATCCTCAGGCCGGTAGCCTTCTTGTCTAAGAAGATGACACCAGCTGAATGCAACTACGACATCTACGACAAGGAACTGATGGCCATCGTCAAGGCATTCGAAGAATGGAGGCCCGAGTTGTCTGCTGCTGAACATGTTGAAGAGTTCGAGAACCTTCCTGGAGATCAAGACAAGCCGATTTTAGTCCTGTCTGACCACAAGAACCTCGAATACTTTATGTCAACCAAGCAGCTCAACCGCAGACAAGCACGCTGGGCCGAGTTCTTGTCCGGTTTCAACTTTAAGATCACCTACCGACCGGGGGCACAGGGCACCAAACCTGACAGCTTGACCAGACGTACTCAGGATCTGCCAGCGGGCAGTGATGATGAACGTGTCAAGCACCAGGAGCGGATACTGCTGTCACCGGATCGATTTCTGTACACTGCCGCCAACACGGTCCAAGAACTAGCGACTGAGGAGCCTCTCGCAACAGACCCCACTGCCGACGCTGCTGGCGCGCCTCAAGAGGAAGAGGAAATCCCCTTGAATCTCGCAATACAGCAGCTGTACGCGTCAGATGAGGAAGTGCAGAAGGCTGTCAGACAGCTGGAAGCAGGCGAACCATGTCCAATGCTACGCCGACACAAGATCCGAGATGCGACGACTGCTGAAGGACTGATCTATGTGAAGAATCGATATGGAAAGCTGTGCTTGTACCTGCCACCGAGTGATGACCCGACTAATAAGGTCCGTACGCGAGTGATTGAAGCTTGTCACGACGTGCCTTCGGCTGGTCATCCTGGTAGGGCCAAGACTCTCGATCTTCTCGCTCGATCATACCACTGGCCTGGAATCTCTCAGTCTGTGCGGCAATACATCAATAACTGCAGGACATGTCGACGAACAAAACCATCACAGGATCAGTATTCTGGACTCCTGCGACCGTTGCCAATACCGTTCAACTTGTGGGATGACATTGCGATGGACTTTGTGGTTGATCTACCCCCTAGCCGCAGCAGCCTCAATCATAACGAGTATCGCAACATCCTCACGGTGACTGACCGGCTCGGAAAGGGCAAGCACCTGATTGAGGTAGACTCGATGACCGCTGAACACTGCGCGCTGGTGTTCGTCAATAGAGTGTACAAACATCATGGCTTGCCACTGCGCATTACCTCCGACAGAGGATCACAGTGGGTATCAGCATTCTGGAAGCGGCTATGCCAGCTGTTGCAGATTGAGCAAGCCATGTCGTCAGCATATCACCCTGAGACCGACGGACAAGCAGAAAACACGAACAAGGCAATGGAACAGTACCTCCGAGCGTTTGTGACATACGCACAGGATGACTGGGTCGACTGGCTGGCCTTGTGCGAGTTTGCCTTGAATAATCACGTGTCAGAAAGCACGGGCGTCTCGGCATTCTTTGCAGACACCGCACGGAACCCACGCACTGATTTCAACACTGCGATCCCTCTTCCTCTTCTTCCACAACGTCAACGACTCGACGCTGAAGCGGCAGACCGGTTTGCAGGACGTATGAAGCAGATGCAAGAGTGGCTACGTGAGAATATGGCATTGTCTCAAGCGACGCAGGCGGATTACGCTGATCGACACAGGAATCCGGCACCACAGTTTCGAGTTGGCGATTTGGTCTTTGTCAGCACCAAGAACTGGAAGACAGCACGGCCAACGAAGAAACTTGATGATAAATGGGCTGGACCTTACCCAGTAACGGCAGTTCTGGAAGGTGCCTGCAGGCTCGAGTTGCCACCAACGATACGTGTCGCCAATACATTCCACACGTCGTTACTCCGACCTGCTGCTAATGATCCTTTGCCAGGGCAGAACCCACCGCCTCCTCCACCTGTTGAAGTTGAGAGAGAGGACGGTGTGGTTGACAAGGAATACGTGGTGGAGGAAGTAATTGACTCTGAATGGCGCACGCCGCGCGGACGGGCACCTCGAGGCGGAAAGCAGAAGCAATTGTGGTATAAGATCAAGTGGCAGGGTTATGGATTGGACGAAGCGACATGGCAACGAGCTGAGGAGGTGACCGAGCACGCTGCCGCCTCTGTCGCGGATTTCCACCACAACTACCCCACGAAGTCCAAACCTGATGTTGTGATTGCCCCTGATGGCTGGATTCCAAACGAGTTTACTCGACGTGCTACGCACGCGGCATCGAATGTCGTTGGAGGGCAACCACCGCTACAAGCTTTGCGAACATTGTCGCCGGAAACGATTGATTGGCAGCAGCCAGTAGTCACTGGTGTTGGGCCCTCAAAACCGTCCTTCCAAGGCACATCAGTACCAAGCTCATCAGGCAGAAGCATTGCTCAGAGGTCTTGCTTCAATAAAGGTGACTTTGGACAGACAATCGGCTGCGACAAGCGACAGAGCGATGGCAGTCCTGATTCCGAAATCACATCTGAACAACAGCGGCCAGCACAGGATGCTGGTGTCGGGTATTCAGCTCTGTCGACGTACGAAGCCAAGACTGCACACTCAAGCGACGCTTGCTGTATGTCGCCGCAGCACTTCGGGATACGCCTCTGATAGCGGCGTGGATATGGACTCTGAGGATTCTGGTGGTGAGGACTTGGAGATGGAGGATGAAGGCATGGAAAACGACAAGGTGTTCGCGCATGCGATGCGTGTTGCACAAGGTTGTTGCGATGGAACGCAACCTGCGAAGGGGGGGGGTAGTGTCACGGGCAGAGAATGGATTCACCTGAGTCACGTGGGTGGCTCGGCCCGCTCCGGCTTGGCAGCCGTGCCTCGCGTATATAAACACTCCGTCCCTAGGACCTCTTAGTAGACTCGTACGTAAACTTCCGAATATACGAGGTCACTCAGAACGGCTCGTCACAAGTTAGTCCTAAAGGCTAGACCTCTTATAATTATAGAATAGTATAGATTTAGCACTTTAATAAATATACTAAGCATAGGACTGTTAGTTAGAAGAGGCTCTTAATTCTAGATAGCTATAATAGCTATATAACTGTTACGTCCTGCCTGTCCGTCGGCAGCCTAACCCTAATCTGATATGGGGTTGGCCTGGGAAGTGTCGATCCTCGCAATGTCCTCGTGGTATATCAGAGAAGGTCCTGAAAGGTTTGTAACATAACCCTAAGAGAGTTGTATTGAGTTGAGCACGAAGCTCCTATCTACTCGGTAAAGAGCGTCGTCTATATAGTACTTCTTACCCTAGCGGTCGCTTGCGGTCGTGGTCGCACTGGTCGCGCTGGTCGCGCTGGTCGCGGTCGCACTGGTCGCGCTGGTCGCGGTCTTGGCGACCGTCCCTGGATCACGGATTGGCTACTTCCTGGCCGGAAGGACCAGACCGTAACACCATCCCCTTCTTAGCCTAGCTCCGCCCCGGAGCTTATTATCAGGGTCCCCGCTTTCCCTCTTTTTAATTCGTCATCTGCTTCATCATGTCCTCTTCGACTTCCATTCGTCGCAATCGCCGTCTTGCTCGCATCTTCGCGAGCCCTTTCACGACACCTACTCCTTGTGATCAGTGTTCTCTCCGTGGTCGTACCTGTATCTTCATTTCTGATTTCTCCCTCATGGCCTGCAGCGAGTGCACGCGCCTAGGTCGTCCCTGCGTGACCTCCAGCATCACTCGTCTTGACAAGGTAGTTGACAAGTTGTCATCGAAGATCGCTTCGGATGAACAAGAGCTAGCCAAGAGTCTCGACTCCATGGGGATCCTCCTCGAGAAGATCCAGGATCTCCGCCGTCGCATTGCCACGAACAAGACCATCCGTCAGGCAAACAACGACAAGCTGGACAACGATGTTCGTCACCTCGTTGAATCCGAATCGAATGCCGCCCTGAACGAGGGTTTGTCCGCGAGTGTGGATGTCGATCGTTCTCTCCGTGATCTCGGAATGGATGACTTGTTTGACTGGTCCTTCGAACCCTTTGTCCCTTCCGAGTCTCCTCAGTATGTGGTGTGTCCGTTTTCAATATCCGTGTTGCTGATCTCTTTCTGCCTAGGTCATTGAACCAAGAGACCGCGGTTCAATGAGCCCTTCGGGGTTGTCCCTCCGAACTAGTCGGATTTCGAGGAGTCTTCCTCGCATTCCCGGTATGCTGTTGTCCGAGCCATGGTGTTCATTTCACGGCTGACCTTGTTCTTCTTTCTGCAGTTCCGCGCGTAGTGGCCTTCCTCGCCACACTCGTAGCAGGTGAAGCCTTTGCTCTTCAGCTTCCTTCCTCGCGTACGTTCGGTAGCATCCAACTCCATTGGATCTCCGTAATCAGGGTCCTGACTTCTGGCCTTGAAGCCCCCTCCTCCGCCTCGAGCGGGTATCCGGTGTCCAGGCTGTACGATTCGGTCGTATCTCAGCTCCTGGAGTCTCTCGTCGATTTCCTTTGCTGCTTTGATCATTGCACCGAGCGTGGTCATGCTGGAGTTTCGGGATAATTCGGCCTTGACTGAATCCTTCAGTCCCAGGTAAAACTGCGAACGATAGGCAGCGTCGTTCCACTCGAGATCGGCCTGGTATCCTTGGAATTCTGACGCATAGGCGGCGACAGAAGTGGTTTGTCGGAGTTGTCGGATATGGCGATCGGCGTGTGCCTCTTCGTTGGGTATCCCGTATAGATCATTAAGTTTCTCTTCGAACTTGTCGTAGCTGTGGAAGATTCTTCTGGTTTCCGTTTCTGGTTCGTCATCTGAACTCTGGCAGACAAGCCAGTCCTTCAGGTATGCTCGGAATCCTCTGGCGGCTCTTCCTCGTAGGAAGGATGCGGCATACAAGACCTTGTCGGCCTCGCTATGAAACTGGTGTGCGTTGAAGTGGAGGTACAGCTGAACCTGCAGCTGGAAGTTCTCCAACTTCTCCTTAGTCCCGTCGAACGTCTCCGGCGTGGATATCTTAGGTGCGTGGGTTGACTCGTATGAGCCCGCTGTGCTCATAGTGGGAGTCGATTGTTTCCCGCTTCCGTTAATCGACATGTTGCTCATTCGTTCCGTGATTCCAGTTGATAGCTGTTGTCGTGATGGACTTCTTGTGTCGGCAACGTCCTGAGTCTTTCTTGACATTGATCGATAGCGCTTCCCTTCGGCTTTTGGTGCTCAAAGTTGTTACGTCCTGCCTGTCCGTCGGCAGCCTAACCCTAATCTGATATGGGGTTGGCCTGGGAAGTGTCGATCCTCGCAATGTCCTCGTGGTATATCAGAGAAGGTCCTGAAAGGTTTGTAACATAACCCTAAGAGAGTTGTATTGAGTTGAGCACGAAGCTCCTATCTACTCGGTAAAGAGCGTCGTCTATATAGTACTTCTTACCCTAGCGGTCGCTTGCGGTCGTGGTCGCACTGGTCGCGCTGGTCGCGCTGGTCGCGGTCGCACTGGTCGCGCTGGTCGCGGTCTTGGCGACCGTCCCTGGATCACGGATTGGCTACTTCCTGGCCGGAAGGACCAGACCGTAACAATAACACTAGAGTTTAAGTTATTCTATAAGGAACAAGGCATTATTACCCTCTATATGCCTACATACTCTTCTTATTTATTATAGCCTTTAGATGTTAGTTGTTTTAGTCTATTAAAGAAGGCATATTTAGCTAGAATCTAAAGGCTTAGTATAGTTTAATATTACTTTCTAATTAAGGAAGACTTCTTACCTTAACTTAGGCCTGCCTATAAGGCTGCATTTACTTCTTAGAACATTAAGGCAGCCTTTAGAGGCTTAGGTTTATTGCTATTAGATCTAGAGGCTATATTGTCTAAGCTAATACTGCGTTACAAAACACTAACTCTACTACTACCTTGTTTATTAGACACGCAGATGTTACGGTTTGATGGAGGAGCGACAGCACCGCCTCTCCTCCGCCTGTCGCTCTCAACTTAACACGTCACCAGGGCTGCGGTCACGTGACTACCAGCGAGCGAAAGGAGCGAGCAAGGCGACCGCGTCGCACGCCGCGCTCACGATCGCTCGTGTCGCAGTATGCGCCAAGGTGCAGCGCTATATAGACAACGCTCTTTACCGTAGGATAGGAGCCTCGTGCTCAACTCAATACAACTCTCTTAGGGTTATGTTACAAACCTTTCAGGACCTTCTCTGATATACCACGAGGACATTGCGAGGATCGACACTTCCCAGGCCAACCCCATATCAGATTAGGGTTAGGCTGCCGACGGACAGGCAGGACGTAACAACTTTGAGCACCAAAAGCCGAAGGGAAGCGCTATCGATCAATGTCAAGAAAGACTCAGGACGTTGCCGACACGAGAAGTCCATCACGACAACAGCTATCGACTGGAATCACGGAACGAATGAGCAACATGTCGATCAACGGAAGCGGGAAACAATCGACTCCCACTATGAGCACAGCGGGCTCATACGAGTCAACCCACGCACCTAAGATATCCACGCCGGAGACGTTCGACGGGACTAAGGAGAAGTTGGAGAACTTCCAGCTGCAGGTCCAGCTGTACCTCCACTTCAATGCGCACCAGTTTCATAGCGAGGCCGACAAGGTCTTGTATGCCGCATCCTTCCTACGAGGAAGAGCCGCCAGAGGATTCCGAGCATACCTGAAGGACTGGCTTGTCTGCCAGAGTTCAGATGACGAACCAGAAACGGAAACCAGAAGAATCTTCCACAGCTACGACAAGTTCGAAGAGAAACTTAATGATCTATACGGGATACCCAACGAAGAGGCACACGCCGATCGCCATATCCGACAACTCCGACAAACCACTTCTGTCGCCGCCTATGCGTCAGAATTCCAAGGATACCAGGCTGATCTCGAGTGGAACGACGCTGCCTATCGTTCGCAGTTTTACCTGGGACTGAAGGATTCAGTCAAGGCCGAATTATCCCGAAACTCCAGCATGACCACGCTCGGTGCAATGATCAAAGCAGCAAAGGAAATCGACGAGAGACTCCAGGAGCTGAGATACGACCGAATCGTACAGCCTGGACACCGGATACCCGCTCGAGGCGGAGGAGGGGGCTTCAAGGCCAGAAGTCAGGACCCTGATTACGGAGATCCAATGGAGTTGGATGCTACCGAACGTACGCGAGGAAGGAAGCTGAAGAGCAAAGGCTTCACCTGCTACGAGTGTGGCAAGGAAGGCCACTACGCGCGGAACTGCAGAAAGAAGAACAAGGTCAGCCGTGAAGTGAATACCATGGCTCGGGCAACAGCATACCGGGAATGCGAGGAAGACTCCTCGAAATCCGACTAATTCGGAGGGACAACCCCGAAGGGCTCATCGAACCGCGGTCTCTTGGTTCGATGACCTAGGTAGAAAGAGATCAGTACAAGGACAACGGAAGAAACGACGAAATGGACTACGACAAAACCAAGGAACATACTTCTCGGGGTCCGGAGTGGCCAGATATGTGTCCCACGACAGATACGAGGGTACGGAGGTATCCCACGCCTCCGGAGGAAGCGAAAGGATCTCGGAGCCAGGGAAAGACAAGTCAGGAAGTGACAGGAGGGAGGGCGCCTCCTCCGCCTCCGCTTCGGCGATACGTTCCGACTCGTTCTGGATCGCCTCACGCTCTTTGTCATCGGCACGATGGAGCTGTTTCCTCAGCCGGCGGACCTTCGCTCGGGCAGTACGAATCTCCTCGAGGGCACGTTCTTCAACCTCCTCGAGATGTTCCTCTGCTTCGCGAAGCTGCCTCTGAAACCTCTCCTTCGCGGCCGATAGTTTGTTAAACTCCGAAAGGGTGACTCGGAGGTCACAGGTTTTGTGTGCAGCGACGCAGTTCTGACAACGACCGGAGGAGACGTCTACGAGACACTCGAGGCTACGGTCTCGACAGAGCTTGCAGGGTGTGGGCATGGTCTCTCCGCGTCGGGCAATCACTCTGGAAAGGTTAGCGATTCTTTCGCTGACTGGGTGACGTTTGGGAGGCATCGCAAGAAGGACGAACCTAGGGAAAAGAGAAGGATCACGGACACACTAAGTAATAAGCTTCGGGGCGAAGCTAGGCTAAAAGGGGGATGGTGTTACGGTTTGATGGAGGAGCGACAGCACCGCCTCTCCTCCGCCTGTCGCTCTCAACTTAACACGTCACCAGGGCTGCGGTCACGTGACTACCAGCGAGCGAAAGGAGCGAGCAAGGCGACCGCGTCGCACGCCGCGCTCACGATCGCTCGTGTCGCAGTATGCGCCAAGGTGCAGCGCTATATAGACAACGCTCTTTACCGTAGGATAGGAGCTTCGTGCTCAACTCAATACAACTCCCTTGGGGTTATGTTACAAACCTTTCAGGACCTTCTCTGATATACCACGAGGACATTGCGAGGATCGACACTTCCCAGGCCAACCCCATATCAGATTAGGGTTAGGCTGCCGACGGACAGGCAGGACGTAACACAAATAAGCAAGATTAAGGCTAGGATTGTGAATTATTAGAATAGCTTACTAACTTTAATCCTTAAGGCAGTAGACAGGTTATTAAGAGGGTTCAAAAGGTTATAGGCTGCTATAACATTACTCTAGGCTAAATATAACAATATAAAGACTATAATTAAAGAATTACAGTCTTATAGGGCACTAAGGAAGAAAATTAAGCTTACTCTTAGACTTGATACTAATGAATTAGCTGCTAGAGACATGGCTTAGTTACAGGCTTAAATAGTAATAGAGTTAGTTAGTTAGATTAAGAAACAGCTAAGAGCTAAACTAACCTGCAGCAAGTATAGCATTCAAGGTCATAACTCAAGGGGCTGTCAATTAGATAAAGTGACTTCTAAGCATTCAATTGATCCAACTTTAAGGTAGTTCTAACACTTATAGCGTAAGAAATTAATAATCAAAGTCATCCACCTTGTAAACTTGATGCACAAACTTATCTGATGCACAAACTTATCAAACACGTTACTGCTGCACCTTCATCGACTGCCATACATCTCCCGTCCATGGACAGAGTGACCACGGATTTGGTCGGCCATCTAGCAACACGCGTATTGGTCAAAGACTACGGACCAGGCCTGCCGAGGTGCATTTCGCCAGCTGCCGGCATCGGCCAAGGTGACTGTTTTTCGCTTCGAGGCGCCGTTGGCGTCGAACAAAGCAAAACGGAAGTCGGCAAGTTCGTGCCATAGTCATCACCTCCATGACGGCCCACTCAGCTCGTTGGGCGCGCGGCATAGTGCAGTACTGTGTACTGCTTGCGAAGGAATTTTGCCGATTGCGTATCGCTTCCTCGCGGCGCGAGCTCTGTCTCTCATCAGCTGCTCCAGCATTTTCAGTAAGGAAACGAACATATTCGCGCATTTCTTTCTTGTCCTAATCAGTGTACTCTCTTGCATTGCGACATTTTCTCGACTTACAGCGCACTGCAAAATCGCCCTGCTTCTTGAGTTCATGGTCCGCATAGCACATCATACCAGAGCAGCTCCAAGCCAAGAATGAGCCAAGATCACAACTCAGATCCCCCCAGATCAGATCGAGACCACGAACGCCTGGAGAAGTTCGAGGAGCGATCTCTTAGTGAAGACGACCCACATGGAAGCTCGACGGCACTTCCTCGAAAACCAGACCCGGCAGCCACAACATCCGATAGCGAAGACATTTCGAGGATCGACAGATCAGGACGCAACTTCTCGACCTCTACCAGATCATCTGAGGACTCGCAACGTACAGTTTCAGAAGGCCACGATGCCCAAGTAACAGCCCACCGCTCGCGCAGTCGAGGAAATCACAGTCGAGCACACTCCTCCACCCGCTCTGTAAGGCGAGAGGCAATTATTGTCCCTAGATCTGAGCGTCGAGGACTTCTTGCAAGATTCTGTGTATTTCCAGAAATTACGAACGCGCAGGATTTCTCTCGGAAGCAGAAATGGACCATCACTGCAATAGTCGCTCTGGCAGGTGCTGCAGCACCTATGGGCTCGTCTATCGTGCTTCCGGCTTTGGTTGACATCACGAGAGAGTTTAACAGCACACCCACGATTGCCAATTTGAGCGTGGCCATGTACATGCTTTCCATGTCCATCTTCCCTCTCTGGTGGAGCAGTTTCTCCGAGACTCTAGGACGCCGGACCATTTACGTGGTCTCGTTCTTCTTGTTCCTCATATTCAATATACTGGCAGCTGTGAGCTCGAGTATGGCCATGTTCATCGTGATGAGGATGCTGTCAGGAGGTGCTGCCGCTAGCGTGCAGGCTGTTGGAGGTGGGACTATTGCAGACGTGTGGGAAGTCAAGGAGCGCGGAGCTGCAATGGGGATGTTCTACCTGGGACCTTTGTGCGGACCTCTGGTATCACCAATTCTAGGTGGTGTGTTTGCTCAGACTTTGGGCTGGCGCTCAGCACAATGGTTCCTCGCCATATTTGCGTAAGTCAAGAGCCTTGCTGTACGAGGTGGAAAGACTATCAGGAATGCTAACATTAATTGTTGTCCAGGGGCCTACTTTGGCTCTTCGTCGTAGGAGCCTTACCAGAAACTCTGCGACGCCGCAAGCCACTCGCGATCGAAGCTGAGCAAGAAGCAATACCGGAGACAGATGAGAAGGGCATGCCACGACCCGGTCTTGCTCGAATGGCAACTACTCAGTCCGTCAAACTCAAGTCCAAGAAATATTTGGTCATGGCACGTCGGATCTTCCTCGACCCTCTCCGCGTGATCTTATACATGCAATTCCCTGCCGTTGCGATCCTAGTGGCCTACGCAGCGTGGACATTCGGAGCGCTCTACGTTCTGAACATCTCCGTGCAAGCGACATTCACAAAGGCACCATACAACTACAACAGCATCATTATCGGATGTCTTTACCTACCAAATTCTGCAGGTTACTTCTTGTCTTCAACGTTTGGCGGCCGCTGGGTTGACCGCATAATGCATCGCGAGGCTAGAAAGGCTGGCAGATATGATGAGCGAGGAAGATTGATCTTCATTCCCGAGGACCGCATGAAGGAGAACGCATACCTGGGATCTATTCTCTATCCTGCCAGTCTGCTTGCATATGGATGGTTTGCCGAGAAACAGGTTAACGTTGCCGCTCCAATGGTGTTCAACTTCTTCTTCGGTATGGCAAATTTTCAATTTCCGTAAATAGAGCAAAGCTAACATGATCAATTAGGTGTTGGTAGTATGTTGATCTTCGCACTGGTGACCACCATGTTGACCGAATTTATGCCGAGAAAGGCCAGCAGTGGGGTATGTATACTGAGTTGGCATACCCCTCAGACGTTGACAATTTTCCAGATCGCCCTGAACAACTTCGTACGCAATATCCTCTCTTGTATAGGCGCCATCGTGACCGAACCTATCATCAACGGTATTGGCGATGGTTGGCTCTTTACCGGCATTGCGATCATTGCTTGGGTTACCGGGATCCTCACTGTATGGTCGATGAAAAAGTTCGGCCCCCGCTGGAGAATAGCCATGGATAAGCGATTGGACAAAGTCATGGGAGATTGAAGAAGCACTTACGTGTCAGTGCCGTGCGCTGAACGCAAGCTTTCCACTGCGCTCCACACCCCCGAGCTCAACGTGGACTCCCCTGCGACTTCATCTAAGCTCTGCGTAGGCTCATTTTCCACCCTATCTGGCTCGTGCCAGCTTACATCCGACTGGTTACGAGCAAAGACATTGCTCTGGTCATCGCTTCCACCATCATTCGTCAGCCAAAGATCACCGCTTCCGCCATCGTTTGTAGGCCAAAGATTGTCGCTCGACCCCATCTGCGTTTGGTCTGTCTCGAAAGTCCCCATCTTCAGCTGCCTCCACATTATCGGTAACGAGTACCAGAATGGGAAGGCCATGACGAAGGCACCGAGGACATTCGAGATACTGGGATAATAATCTTCATCTGGCCAGACCTGAACTCGCGTCCGATTTTGGTAAACGACCTCCCATGCCCTGTAGCTATCCTTCGCATCGTTGTGCCACTTCGCTCTTTTCACCAGAGCCAGAATTGCGATGTAAAGAAACCAAATTGTCCAAATGACGGCTTTGGTCCATTCGGAGCCTTTCAGCTGCGAGACAGATAACTTGTTGAATGTGCTCCGCACTTGCTCAATGAGGGTGATCATGAAACTTGCGACTCCTAGGGACAGAGTCATCCACGCGAACCCGCTCCAGCGCTCCTACTTCTGGACTGATCGGTGGTAGTGTCGGCCCCATTCGTATTGTCCTGGACCTCCAGCTTGCATTTCGTTGGGCCAACCGAGGCTGCGCATTGTGTATATTATGATGAAGCAGTTGTTCATCTGCCAACCCCAGTAGATCATCATGAGGAAGCTTTGGCGCTGAAGGCGATCTTTGATGCGGGCTCGCGCTTGCGTGAAGGCTTCTGTGGCCGAGTGGCTGGTGGTGGAGCTATTGGACATGGTGGGAATATGCGATGCAATGCTCCGCACTATGAACCAAGAGAACTGTATGATGCACGAAATCATGAGATGAGAAGATAGAGAATAGGAATGACAGGAAGGTATGAAGTTCTGGCAAGTGAGACCCTTGTTGCCACACCAAGAAGGCACATCTAAGTTGTACTGGGCAACCGCGACAGTCTTAGTAAGAAAACTGCTCACAATGCACGTCCATCATGGGCGCTGCAACAGCCTGTACATCTATAGCAGCCTTGCGCAGATCAGTCAACAGGCCAGCCGGGCCACAAGCCGCGACGAGCACATTGTCACTTTCGACTAGACCTTCCACGCTCTTGCCCAGAATTGAACTGATGTCGGGCCGACCGTACTCAGTGACTGGCCGCAGGATCGTATCCGATGATCTCGTCGACACGGAAGGCTCGACGGAAATGCTCTTAGAATCCAAGCCTTTCTCTACATCATCTGCTGTCGAAGATGCCTGCGACAGACTTGACTCGTAGCTTTTCCCTCGGGTTCGACCTTGCGTGGGGCTTGTGACAAACAGAGTAAGATTAACTCTAGAATTCGCTCGCAATGCAGCAAGCTCTTGCTCAAACCATTGCTGTGTCTCTTTCTGTCTGACAGTCCAGATAAAATCGAGAGTTTGGCGATCTTTTGGTGTTCGTCGCTTGCTTGCCCACTGCATCGCCAAAGCGATCGTGAAAGTGGCGCCGCTACCTCCTGCCACAAGCACAATCTTGTCGTACTTGTGCAAGTCTGGGACCTGTCCGTACGGGCCTTCGATAGAGGCTCGGAACTTGAAGCCAGGGTATCGATATGCTTGCTCGTGAAGGCTGCTAGAGAAACCATCGCGTGCTTTGGCGACGAATATAGCAGGATCCGCAGACACGAGGGTGAACGGATGTCTTTGAAAGAGTCTCACGCCGGGGATCCAGATGAATGCGTGAGAACCAGGCCGTGCTTGGACGCCACGATACATGATCACCTTAGTCGCTCCATCAGAGAGAGGAATCAACGTGCAGTAGTTGCCCGTTCCGCGGTAGAGCCATCGTGTGAGCTGCAAAGACTTGTCCGCGAACCACAATGCGGCGGCTACGATGGTAATTATCAACGCCTTAAGTGTGATTTCCGGCCTGTGTAGTCCCATAGCAACGAGACTTGTCGCAGCAAGTAGCTGATGGGAAGCGTAGAAAGCCTCGTACATGCGCCTGCGAACCGGGCCGATTGCGGTCAACAGCATACAGATCATTGCTACACTGGCAACAATGCCTGCATGCTGGAGAGGCATGTCGAGAATTTCGAGATGGCCAGCATCAGCAAGACCAACAGCGTAAATGATGACATGTCTGGTGGAAGCAATGTCAGTATGCTTTTCTAGAGGACTTCACAATTTTTGGTAAGTCTGTGGCCACAGTAGCAGCTACAGAACGAAGGACACGGCAGGGGCGGCGTCATTTGAAGACTTGTTCACGTACAGGATCATAAAGACAATGACCGTATATCCACTGCATCGATGCAGTATGTTGAGGTTGTCGTACGAGTATCCGGCCAGCGGAGAAAGGGGTGCGGTTTTGAGCGCCAAGAAGATTGTTAGGCACATGTTGCAGAGTGACATCCAGCCGAACCTCTTCGCGAGTATCGTCAACAGCGGCTCTTTATCGGGTCGATCGTAGAATGTCAGAGTCACATTGATGCCAACGTATACCAGAACAAGCAGCGCCTGTAGTGGCCAGATAGTTAGAGGCCCAAATGTCGTTGCTTGTCCAAGTCTTTGGGAAATCAGTGATGACATTCGGTATGTTGATCGGATCGTGCTTGAGGTCTTGGCCCATTTTCTGAGGATTATATGTGACCAGTGAGCAATGATGAATACGGCCATAAGTCCTGCGATTGCCACGCCGAAATATTTTGCTGTATCTTGATTTTTCCTCTGCCACACCTGGAAAAGGGCGATCAAGGCAACTTCTTCGGCAGGTGGTCCATGCTGTGATTCAGACATGATGGAGGTATGAGCTCAAAGTGCAGCAGCAGCAGAGAATGAAAGGCATTGTGTGAGGGTCTACACGGGTGGAATGTCTTATACTGACCGCTCTATTGAAGTCGTCGTCACCTCTGCACCTACCTTATGTGCCCTCAAGACTGATCATATGCTCCCAAGCATCGGTTAGGCAAGATAGCACGAGTATGAGAACGCCAGTCCAGTGAGGTCGCCCACAGTGGTGACGCAGACCCTGATCCGGCAGAATTTCCTGGACTCGTCAAAGCCATGGGCTGTACAAGAACAAAGGCCCCCAGCGAATCCAGGTCGACCTTGATGCGAGCGACTTTGTCTAGACACTCGTGGCTTATCGGGAGCGATTCGCAAGCGTCGGCTTCTCCTGTGATTTGCAATTAGGTCGGGACTTGACCCATACGCGGCTGTTTCAGAAATCTGAGATGCAGTGCGGATGCAGAGGGAAAATTTCGTCAACGGAGCATTTTCTAGTTATTGGGGCACGTAGAACTTGGGCGGCTGACTCAAGTGGCGTCTCGCGGTGGACTGCGCACGCTGCAGTGGGTCGTACCAGGTTTTCGCATATCCGGAGGTGCAGCGGCACTCCAAATATGCCGGACTTCGCATATCGTGCAGTACATTCGCGGCAGTAAAATGTGAGTACATGCACAGGCCGCAGCATTGTATGCTGTCCAGCTATGCGGCACAAAATAAGGCTGTATCTCAGCACACCTTGACAGCAGCGCGAGCAAGCACCTTCGAGCACAACGTGGTTCCTCATGCCCCTGGCAGCAGCTTGGATACCTGCAGCCTGCTATAGCCTCAGGATGATATGCGGGTGCGTACCAGGAGCGGGAAGCTGCATTGTGCAGTGTTTCGTATCAAACTCCGGTGTGCCAAGACGCTCACTTGAGAGTACGCACTCCGTTGTTGGGATGGCCATCCATCTAGTACAGCGCACGATGGTGACACTCGGACGTGTTGCGAATCGCTTCCAGAATCTGCACGACCATCGCCATGAGCTCTCAGTCATCCTTCGGTGGGCATTATTTCTTGCCATTCATCGTTGATCGCTTGGCTTTCTCTTCCTCCTCGGCGACCAAGCCTAGGACCTCTTGCTCAGCTTGCCAGACTCTGACGCTATCCATGATCTTGTCTAAAGCCTCTCCACCTTCCATAACATCGTCAAGATTTCTGAGATCAAAGCCACTTCGATGATCACTGACTCTCTGTTGTGACCAGTTGTACGTTCTGACCTTGTTCTCTCTGCCCACTTTCCCAGCGCCAGCACCTCGTCTCAGCTTGATGAGCTCTTCTTCGCGCTCTTCCCGCTTCATCTGTGCAATGCGTGACCGAAGAATGCGCCAGGCTTGCTCGCGGTTCGCATGCTGAGAGCGCGACTCCTGCACTGCAACGACAATGTTTGTTGGCACATGAGTTAGACGAACCGCTGATTCGGTTTTATTGACATGCTGGCCCCCAGCGCCGCTGGCGCGCATTACATCCGTCTTGACATCGCTAGGGTTGACGTAGTAGTCGCTTTTGGGGTCGTTGAAGGAGTCTTCGCCTCCTTCTCCTCCGCTATCATTGGGCACTGAAGGTAGAACGAGAACACTCGCGGCAGATGTATGGGTGCGCCCCTTAGTCTCGGTTGCTGGCACCCGTTGAACACGATGTACGCCTGCCTCACAGCGGAGTATCCCATACGCGCCTGGCGAGTCAACCTCGAGAACAGCTTCTTGTAGATGTGCGCCAGTACCGCCGCCAATCTCATCGCCCGTCTCATGTTTCAAGAGACTGGTCCGAAGTCCCACACGAGCACAATAGGCTTCATACATTCGAAGTAGGTCCCCAGCGAAGAGACCTGCCTCATCACCCCCAGCTCCTGGTCGAATCTCCATCAGGCATGGAAGATGCGCGAATGGATGGACAGGCACTAAACTCGACTTCAAGTCGGTCTCAGCTTTCTGAATGGTCTGATGAGTTGGCTCGACATCGTCCTCGGCAAGCTCTCTGAGCTCCTTATCAGATGATTTGAGCAGAGATTGCAGCTCTTGCAACGCCGACTGTGCCTTGTCATACTCTTTGATGGCCGCTGCGGTTGCCGCGATCTCGCCCATGCGTTTTGCTGCTTTGGCATCGTAATCGTCGGCGAGCTTCTGCGTGAGACTTTGGTGCTCTGCAGCTACCAATCGTGCGCGGTTGAGCAGGACCGGTGATATGCTACCGCGTGAAGCAGAAGTGCTCTGTGTTCGTGTCCAGACATGTTGTCTCGGTCGAGGGACAGCGCTTCGTGTGAAGCCCCGGAGGCATGATTGGCAAATCCATGATGAAGACATTGGCACACAAGAGCTCTGCTCAACCTCCAGCTCGCGACTTCGAATGCAAGGTGGAGCTCGGGCCGTTTCCGTACCTGCAGCACTAGCGCGATCGCCCCGCTCGTGCTCGACAATTATTCGTGGCCAACGGAGTCAACCTTGCAACACACCTTTGTCACCACTCCGAACAAGATGAAGATCCTCGACGCAGGAGACAGTCCGCTGTCCAACGCCGACGTGCTGGACTGGGTGGAGCGAAAACGCGCACAACATGCCGCCGAAGATGCCGACGACAAGGCCAAAGGCCAGAAACCTGCGATTCGGCCAAAGAACTTCATGCGCGTGCTCGACCGCACAGAACGTGAGCTCAAGAGTAGCAACTACCCTTACGTCAGGAATCCAACAGCATATAGCGGCGATGCGCGCAGCACAGCGTTTCAGAAATTTGCACGCGATGCTGAGGATGCCATGCAGACCTCGCTCGAAGCGGAGTGGCATGAACGACTGCAAAGTATGCCCAAGGAGCAGTTTGAGAAGGAGTTCGAGCTTGAGCAAGAGAAGAAGTGTCTTACTGAGCCCGAGATGCTCATGATCTACAACTACGCTCCTCAATGCGTGGAGATGCTGCAGCCAATGATTGAAAATGTGGAGGACCGGTTTACAGCAGATGAGCAGCAAATGTTGGTCGAAATCATCTCTCGAGACCTGAGGCCCGACGAGACTCCGCAAGAGGAGCAGAGCGCGGAGTAGTACCTGCCTCTGCGTACCTCTCGCCCAAGTCCTGCACAGGTGGCCGGCAATATTGTGGGCGAGCAAGAGAGCAGCAACGAACGGAAAGAACTTGATATGGATGTTCAAAGAGAGGCCAATGGCTCTGGATATTCTTTTCCTGACAGGAAGAGGCGAGCGGAGCCCGAGTCGCAGGCGGAGAACTCTACGGTTCTCCAGAGCACAGCGTCTGAGCGTCGACAGAACGATGCCATGGTCATCGAGGAGGACACGATGGTTGTCGAGAGACCAAAGGCAAGAGGCAAAAGAAGGACAATCGCTCTCTGGCTTCAATGGGTCCCGGAGCTGCCAAAGGTAGTAATCACGGCGCAGTGGAAGCAATCGAGAGCAAAGTTATACCCTTTGGTGAGAGCGATGCGCCGCGAAGCTCGGCTGCGACGGAAAAGACAGCAAAGAACAAGCGCAAAGGACCCGCATCCACGCAAGAGCCGCAAGCTGGGCGAGGCACCACGAAGAATTCATCCCCACCTGATGTTGGTTCTGCAAGGAAGAATAAACACCAACAACCGATTGACAACAAGTCGTCACAGGTTCCTGCTACACACCGGACAACGTCGTCCACAGAGGGGAAAAAAGCGAGGAAAAAGAAGCGGAGAGGCTCAAGTCCAACTGGTCTCGTTTGAGGATCTAATATCTCAGTCCGGTAGAACATGCAGCGACGCCACGTTACGCCAGACTCTATTGTATGTATCCCGTGGTCTACATTGCTTCCGGCATACTAATGGGTATCTATCACAGCATCCAACTCTTCGAAATCCGTCTAACGAGCCTTATGCGTCGATGATTTGGTGATAAGTTTCTTGTACGATGCCTGGCAGATGTCAGCATTAGATTCGCATGGAGGCAAAGCAACAGCAACACTTACTCTTGTCCTCTTGTCTCCGAGACTGAAGATGCCAAGGCTCAACCAGTGAGGCACAGACCTCAGGAATACAGCGGCGCCCACATTACCAGCCAAGATGATCTGCTTGCCTCGTCCACTGATGACTTGCTTCACCACAGCGTCCGAGACGCTCTCGGCTGTAATGACACGTGCTCCGCTAGCCTCGAGTTCGGTCTTGAATGGCGCCACCATAGGGGTGTTCGCGAACGATGGGTGGACGACAGAGAACTTGACTTCTGGCGCATCAAGGAAGACTCGCGTCTCTTGTTGGAGACCCTCGTGGAAGCCCCAAGCGGCCACCTTGGTATTGCTGTAGGGAACAAGACCCGGGGTTGTGACGAAAGCAGCCATGGATGCGATGGTAACAACATGTCCCTTCTTGTTCTTGGCCATGGCCGGGAGAAATTCTTGAACAGTATAGTAGTGGGAAATGATGTTGATATCAAACACTCGGCGCAGACTTTCTTCAGTCTGGTCGAGGATCGGTCCTTCGCTTGAGATACCAGCATTGTTGATCAGAATGCTTGGGTCGCCGTGCTCCTCGCGGATTTGTCTTGCAACGTCGGCGACTTGTTGGCGATTTGTGACATCGCACTTGAAGTAGTGAATCTTGGGGTTGTTCTTCATATCCGCTGGAAGGTCATCACGGACGTCCAGCGCCATGACGTTGACACCCCGCGACGCGAAGTCTTTGGACATGAGACTTCCAAAGCCTCCTGTAGCTCCGGTAATGACTGCAACTTCTTGAGGCCAGTGGTATCTGTGCTTCTCAGATCGCAGTCGGAAGTTGTTTTGTGCGAGCTCGGAGAGCCACTTGTTTGCATCGCTAATGACGCCGAGAGCCACGAGCCATTTCAAGCCTGTGATCAGACGTCCGATGTTCTCGATTGAGAGGTATTGCCTGAGCTGTGCGAGGAGTGGTTCTCTGACGCGATCGGGAGATGAGGTCAGCGCGAAGAGGAGAGCGCCTGTTACGGCTGGAGTAAGGAGCTTGCCAGCCATGGTTGTGCCTGTGAAGAAAGTATGAGATGTACTAGAGAAATGGAGAGAAAAGGTCTGGCGTTGCGAGTATCATTCCTGGGCGTTGGATTCCCTTATAATTTGTATTACCTCCTATGTGATCATCTGGTCCGGCCGCGACGCCAGAGGCTTGACCGAGCCTCTGGAAGACGCGGGGCCACGCGCAGCGAGTCTGTTTTGCCCACGACCGCGTCTGCGGGCGTGGAAGGCGTGGAAAAAATGAGCCGAGGCATGGTGAAAAGTGGACCATCCCGGAGTCAGGTCCAACTCTAAATTTATTTCACGGCCGTCTACGAACGAGCCATCCAGTGACGACGACAACTCGCGATGCCATAGCCGGAGCCGATAAGCAGCTCTGCACAAGGGAGCACATCTCTCTGTGAATGCTCTATGCAACTCGTCGCGCACTGCGACTCGCACGCTCAGGAACGCTCTTTTCGGGCAGCGCAGATCAATTCCTCGCCAAGCAACGACGTCTTAGACTCTGCATGTGAATGTTGTTTAATCTCCTCGCATTCGTTTGGAGCTGTTGCATCAATTATTCTACTGCCTGCTGTACGAACATTATCACCGCATGCCCATCTCCATCTCCTCTGCGCCGAGGCTGCTGTTCCTCTATCCTTGCCTTGATGCTGCATGGAACTTGGCAGCCACCGAAAGTCTGCGAAGAACGCGTCTGCCGAGGCAGAGACTTCATCGATATAGCACAGCCGCTTCTCCAACGGCACAACCCATCGCCGAGCTTGATGCTGGTCCTCCTGTGTCTGCCACGACGGTTGACGTCCATCAATACGACCATCTAGATCCAGTACCCCTCGATTACTCCTCTGCGCCATTCACTGATGCATGCACTCTGAGTGTAGCTGCTGGCGCTGGAGGCCATGGCTGTATATCGTTCCTGCGAGAAAAGTACATTGCCAATGGGCCTCCAAATGGAGGTGATGGCGGCTTCGGCGGCAGCGTGTATATTCAAGCTGTGCAAGGTGAGACGAGCCTGCATAAGCTCGCTCGAAGAGGTCTCCTGAAAGCTGGGCGAGGTAAAAATGGCCAGGGCAGTCTCAAAGGCGGCGCAAGAGGCGAAGACATACTGATAACAGTGCCTGTGGGCACTGTGGTCAGAGAGATCTCAAGAAATGATCCCATGGAGGCAGTTGAAGCAGAGGAAGCGAGAGAAGAACACCAGCGACGCTCGCGGCCACGTCGGCAAGCGAAGGACCAGGACGAAGAAGCAGAAATGCCAGAGCAGGAGGCGGAGAAACCAGAAGTGCAACCCGACAAATGGCTGCTATATCCTGGAGGTCTGCCGAAGCACTTCACTGCTGACGATTTACCTCCTCTCCCTCGCCCTCGCCGAAGTCCGCTTGCCGCCATTCAGCCTCCGAAGCCTCTTCGTCTCGATCTCGACCAGCCGATGGATACGCCTATGCTGCTAGCGGCAGGGGCAGTGGGTGGGTTGGGCAACCCACATTTCGTCAGCAAGACAGTGTTCAAGCCCAAGTACGCAACGAAAGGGCAGGATGGCATAAGAATCAACCTGCAGCTGGAGCTGAAACTGCTTGCGGACATTGGCCTCGTGGGACTGCCCAACGCTGGCAAGTCTACGTTAATGCGTGCTATCACCAGGTCGAGGACAAGAGTTGGAAACTGGGCTTTCACAACATTGGCACCAAACATCGGCACACTCGTGCTCGACAACAACGTGGGACGCCCAGTCCTGGACACCAAAGGCCGCCGTAAAGCGCCTCGAGAGAGGTTCACCATCGCTGATATTCCCGGTCTAATCGAAGATGCACATCTGGACAAGGGGCTGGGATTGGGCTTCCTCCGCCACATAGAGCGTGCGGCGGTGCTGGCTTTTGTTGTCGACCTCAACGCAGGCGATGCTGTCGAAGCAGTGAAAGCTCTTTGGCGTGAGGTCGGCGAGTACGAGAAGTTGCGAGAGCGCGAGCTGAATGCCGAGACTGAGCGTGTGAAGGCGCAAGAGGATGCTGCTATTGCCTATAAGCCGTTTGGCAGCTCAATATCGCCAGGCTTCGATCCGGAACCGAGTGAGCAGGCAGAGGACTCTACTCTCCTTGATCCTACAGCAGGTCGCCATCTTCCACCGCTGTCGCTCCCACCGATCAGCAGCAAGCCTTGGCTTGTGGTTGCGACCAAAGCAGATCTGCCGGGCACACAAGAGAACTTCCAGATGTTGCGAGATTACCTGAGAAGGGTGGAAAGTGGTGAGGAGGGACACCCAAGTGACAAACGGAATGCTTGGAGGAAGAGTCTTTACTCTGTGCCCGTGTCGGCCATCAACAAGCAAGGCGTGGAAACACTGCCTGAGATACTGCTGCGGTTGTTAGATGAATGAGCACGCGCATTCAGGCGCGCCAAAGTGATATACAATGCGTTCTCCACTCAGATGATTGAGCAGTGACGACCCTCCACGTTCAGCACCGCCAGTGAGAGTGGCAGGCTGAAACATGAACTAGCGTCTGCTGCTTCACGGCGAATCGGTGCTCGTGCCAGCGGAACAGGCCGAACCGATGCTTTGGCGGCCAACATTCGCACAGTCAGCGGGAGAGCTTGTTATCAGAACAATGAACCGCTCTGGGGCTATGCTTGCGCAATATTTCGTATCGTCAGAATTGAGCGCAACATGCTGCTCATTCGTGCTCGCTGATAGGCTGCCCAGATCAGCGATCCACTATCAGCGTGCACATGCACGTCAAAAGGCCCTGCTGCTTGTCTAGCCGACCTCAACGTGGGACGGACGCCTTTCACATGCACGAACGACTCGGCGGCAGACTACGACATGTGGGGCCCCGAAAGACTTCAAGATGCCTCGTTGAGACGCCCAGCATCAGGCCTGCTCCTGCACTGCTGAGCACCACGAACCTTGTCCACTTCCAAACGTTTCAGCAAGCAGCCATTCCTGCTATGCTTCACACAAGTTGTCACATTCTCCTTCCCTACTGACCCTTCGCTGCTTCCAGTCAATCAGAATGTCTTCCACTTGCTCCGAATCTTCAGAATCGCCGGACGGCTTCTTAGGATATCGATATCCTCGTATAAGCAGCCGATCCACATTCGTACTCTCCGCGCTATTGCCAGCATTGATCCAGCGCAGGCTCTCGAAGCTCCGCCATTTTCGACCAACATTCGTGCAAGATGAGACTTTGAGTCAACACAGTCATTTAGCAGGCTACCTTGAGGAAGACTCCGAAGGCAGTGTAACACCACCACCATCCTACGCGACCGACGACAACAGAGACTTAAGCTGTCAAAGTCAGCCAGCTGTGCTGCGGTGGGTACAGGAGACAAGAATGCCCGGAAGAGTGCCGAGTCGGCCAACGTCTTCTGGAAGTAACACGCCGGCCGGCATGGAAGAGCCTCCGCAAGAGACCGAGCGAGGATCCAGCAGTGGCGTGCAATGGAAATATGCGAATTCCGGACTCGCGTCAATTAAGCTTGCACAATCTGAGGACGCTGCAGCTGGCTCGAGCTCCATGTTTCCCCGCAAGCAGTATATCTCCGGTGTAGCCTGTCTACTGCATGGTTTGCCGCAGGAGCTCAGTGAAGACGAGTTACAAAACCTTCGCGAAGCACTACCGCAATCACTCAAGGCAGACGCCACCACCGATGGCCAGCTTGCAGTCCGATCGAAAGGGGACAACAACAACGTTCCTGGGCGGCCATTAGCACAACGGTCGACGCTCCAAAACTGGGTTGCAATGTTCACGTTGTACATGTTCCTCGTTGCTTCATTCATTCTTCCCTACGTGCGGTTCTTGCTCCGAGAAGCATACCAATTTGATCGAAAACACAAGATTAGCGATAAGCTTCTGTCGCACGGCATCGACACAGCCGCTGCAATGAGACGACACACGCTTACCATTGCGACACAAGTCTGTTCGATGAATGATGGCAAGGTCGGAGAACAGCTCAAAGATGTCAGTATGTATATGGTACAAGGCGTGAGTGCTGGTGTCTACGATGGGATTGGAGAGGGAATGCAAGTCCTCGGCCTAAGAGCAAACAAGAGGGAGTGAGAACAAGTCCATGCGAGGGTGATTTGTTGGATACCTGACGATGGCAAGACACAACCCGATTTTCGTCTTTCACCTCAGCATTGCATATGGGTTTTCAGGCGTTCCATGGCGACAGCATCCGATGCGGCAGTACTCTCCGGGCTTGAGCCACGCATTCGAACTCGATACGAGGACGACACCGGCACGATATTCCGATTGCATTTGAGTGCGGCTGCATGAGTTTTATGACGAACATGATGATATGCTTCGTACAGCGAATTGTTAGCGTTTTGAGCGAGCGAGCTGTTGCAATGACGTTTTACTGGACCCCGCAGCCACTGTCTACTTGACAAGCAGAACATTCACTGATAGATATGCATAGAGTAGAGCTTCACACAGTTACTGCTCCCTTCGAGAAAGCTTGCCTCGCTCATACCTGTACTGACAATTAGGAGCTATTGCCCTGGATATCTACCGCTCCCGCGGACGCGCTCAGCGAAGGCCAGAATGTCCGAGAGGACGATCAACATCGATGGCATCGATTACTGTGTTCTTCAAGAGAAGCCTTCTGGCAGCCAGCATAATGCAGGTTCATCCATTCTGCTGTGCCATGCCCTTATGTCCAACCTGCACATGTGGGACTCCACAGTCAAAGCATTGAATCGAGCCGGCTACACAACTATTCGCTTCGATCATCCCGGGCACAACAAAACCCCGCCTCCTGAAGACAAGAATGTTTCTTTTCATATGGACGATATTGCCAGGCACATGCATGAGCTTGTTACATCTGTCACTGGCCAGCCCAAAGTCAAAGCAGTCATCGGCTGCAGTATAGGCGGTGTTCTAGCTCTTCGGTATGCCATGCTTTACCCCAAGCACGTCGAGAGCATCATATCGATCGCTGCACCGGGCATCGCTGCTCCAGAGAAAGCTTATAATCTCTGGTCTGAACGAATCGTACAATTTGAGAAAGATGTCAAAGATGGTTCGAATGTGCTGTGTCGTCAGACTGTGGAAAGATGGTTCCCAGGCAGTCGACCTAGAGATGTAGATGTGAGAGAACGGGCTTTGCCGTTGGTGAAGACGTGTTCGTTGAGAGGGTACAAGACCTTGGCGGACACGATCCGGGATTATGACTACGGAGGTGATTTGGGAAAGGTGGAGGCGAGGACCCTGATAGTTGCGGGCAGTGAGGATGGAGCTGCTAGCCCCGAAGGGTTGAAAGAGTTAAGTGGAACGATAGCAGGGGCAGAGTATGTATGCATGGATGGAGCGGGACATTTACCGCCTATGCACATGCCTGAGGAGTTTGAGGAGTTGATGCTGAGATTTTTGGGATGATGCATCTCCTCAGCTCTTCGAGGGAGAGATCCTGTGCGGTCTGCTGTAAGACGTCCTAGTCTCCTTTCTAGCCGTTTCCACGAGGTCACACACCCAAGTGGCTCGCTTTCACGAAGGCGTTAGTCAGCTGTAGAAGCATAGATAGAACAAAAAGAGCATCGAACAGTGGTATCATTTATTTATCAGATCATAAGTAAGCATCAATGCATCTTGTGCCCAGCACAAGTCGGGAATGACTTTTGTGTCGTTCTTCGCACGATCGTGACTCATGCTCGCCTTCATGCAGCTCCACCACAGCGCAACAATCTTCCCCAGAACTTCACCTGAGCACAAACTATCTCTCGACCAGAACAAACAGAAACATTGAATTCTTATGCACCCTCAGCCAGGGCGATAGTGCTTCTTGTGAATCGCCATTTGTGCAGCAAAGGCTCACCAGCCTGTACCGCTGTTGTCTCCTGTGGGCGATCTGATGATCTGATCAATTGGTTGGACAAAGATCAGACTCATAAGGCTGCACAGTAACTGTGAAGAGTGCTGGAACCTTGTCGATAGTAGTGTTAAGGTGGCCATAGAAGACCAGAGATCCCGTCTCCTCTGCGCATGGCTTGATAGCAGCCATGAAGAAGCCATAGCACCCAGCCTGGTTCAAAGAGATCCAGTCCGGTGACGAAACATCTTCCCAGACAAATCTGATACGGAACATGGCACTCCGAGTCGTGCCGTCTGTCAGGAGCACACGCGCGTCGTGTCCGCCGTCCCGATGAGCTTTGAAGGCATAGTCATGGTCACCCGGGAATTTTTTAACGCAGAAATCGATCGTCGCTGATTGCAGAGTCTCAGCTGAAGCGCCAATGCTTGGTGAAGTGTAACCGCAACCTTGACTCGTGCCGTTGAGAGTGTCTGGCGGGGAGCTGGGATTTGCTGATGGTGCGAGCGCACTTGAAGTCGAGGATGCTTGGAGCACGGATGAAAATGAAGACCCTGGTGTAGTTGATGAATCTGGTGCACTGTAGCTGTTGGAGCCGCTCGTGAATGTGGCGACCACTGAAAAATAGTGGTGAGGCTGCTTGAGGTTAAGAAGGGTGCGGGGGCGGATCTGGTGGTGGTAGTGACCGTGGAGCCCACAAGTGTAACCAATAGCGCAGCGACCAGGAAGCTCATTGATGAGAGAGCCATTTTCAAGATCCGGAACAAACTTCGGGTCCGCAAAGCCTTTGTTATGGATCCTTCGAGTCGTCAGGCTATGGTAGTTAGTGTCTGGTCTGACTCGGGAGTACACTGCGCTGGATAGCCTACTCGATATCCAGGGCACACAAAGGATTCGCAATAGAGATGGTGCTGGCGGTCAGTCACCTCGTGTGATCGTGGCACTGCTGGCAGGAGCGCTGGGTGACGAAGGTGTGTCGGCCGAAGGTTGTAACCCAAGATCGCTAAGATTGAAGTTGTGATTGTTTGAGAACATGAAAGAAGCGAACGTGGAAGTTGCTGTAGGTCTTTTTGTGTTCGATGTTGTTGAGGCCGGTCCTCATGTGACTGGCTTCAGTTCATCTTTTCGTAACTGGTGTTGGGCCTCAATGACAATAGACCAGACTCCCTCACAGTACTGTGCGCTGGGATACGTACAGCAATTGCTTAAGTGAGTGAGAACCTTCACGACCTCTGTGCAGTGAGTACCGACAACATAAACGATGAAGCCTGACTGCAATATCAGTCCTAACATGAATTTTCAGATCTATGCGGCAACAAAAGTGAATGTCTGAATAATTGCATCCCCAGATACCCCTTTTCAGTTCCCACATGATCAATTACTGGTATAGTGATCATATCGAGCTCAAATGTAAGCGCAGCGAGGTGAACTGATAACGGCTGGCAAGATTGAGTTGCTGTGCTGATCATCTCGCCGACTGTTGACCAATTCTATGGGATATGCTTCTCTTTTGCACATAGTGTATGTCGCAGATGTGGCGGGATAGCTTAGATGTATTCGCTAAAGTCATGTTGGAAATCTTTAAGAGAACAGGAGGAGAAGAGAGGATGTCGGTTGTCTCCGGCGTCTCCCGCCGCCAGTCTTGGCACCTCTCGTCTGCCCTTCCATCACGACGACATCGAGCTTGCAGCTCAGCAAGAACACACCCAGACATACCCAATCCACTTCACACATTCGCAAAGATGGTGAAGCCAATCACTGGCGTACGCTTACACTTTTGCGAAGTCTTGGAGCCTCACTGACATTGCGCAGATGCTCCGCCGGGGCCTCGTCCTCGATCTCTCCGTTGCTTTCGGTATGACTACAGCGCACCCCTCGAGTGCCATTGGGATCTCAGAAATGGCGAGGAGGCTATATTAGGTGTGTGCTGGTAGCTGACAGGTGTTTGATAGGCCTCGGAACCTCCTTTGGATACTTCTGGTGGTACGGTACGTGAACGACAAAGCCCGAGAGCGCGCACCTCTCTCCTCCGCGAACACCACGAACACCAATTCAGAGCCCGCCGCCCTACCTACGGATCAGCACTAATATCCAGTAAAGGCTTTCACGTCCCATCCGTCCGCAAGCGAGATGTTTTCTACGCCAAGTTGGAGGACCAGCGAGCCAATGCTTTCAGCCAGCAATAGATGATGCGCCAGCGCAGAGTGGACTTGAGGCGGGAAAAGGACATTGCGAGTGCGAAACACCATGCGACAAGTATCACCGGCTGAGCTATAGACACGGGACGCTGTACATATATCACCAAATCAAGGCAGGGAATGGAGCGTTTGCAAAGACATACTTGGACATGGTTCCGTGCTCGCGCCGAATGTATTGACACACATGCAGCTCTAATATCTGCCCCAGAAACGTAATGGGGGAAGAGGTCCTTTGAGCTTGCAAATATCGGACAGCACTCATTGTCCATCCGTGTGGTGGCTCATTCTGGCCCATCACCGACTTTAATACCCTCGCCAGTAATGAACACCTCAAACAAAGCGCCCTTCGCCCGCAACCTGTCCATCACCTTGTCATCCACTCCCCATTCATTCACGAAGCACTCGAACTTTCCCTGGTCCGTGACCTTCCTCCTGTTGGACTCCTCCTGCAAAGCATCTTCCACTGTAACCTCGATCGGCAGTTTCCTGACAATCCCGCGCCTCATGATCAGCCGCAGCGTCGCAAAATTCAGAGAATTGAAAGGCGCGGGTAGAGAAGGTCGAAGTACATATGCGTCGTCAAGAAGACTCGAACCGAAAGCCGAGTTTGTGAGTTGGTACTGGTGATGGTTGGAGTTATGAGAGGAAGCTTTCGCTGGTGGGTTGTAGTCCCGGACTGTATAGATGATTGGCGCTGAGAAGGTGCGAGAGGTTGACTGAAGTGCGGCAGCGAGATGTGTGTAGCCTATGGGCTGACGTGGAGGTTCTGTGTAAGGCTTTTTCGAAGTCGCGCTCAGGAGTGCGGCTTCTTCTGTTTCGAAGCGAGTCTGCCAGTAGAGTGCAGAGGCAGAGTCGACTGCGATGAAAGCGATCGAGCGATCGAAGGAGTGGTGTTTTGAGGAGTCGAATAGGTAAGATTGCAGGTTGTTGAGCGTGCTGACGGTCTTGGAGAGGGAGTAGGAATGGTAGATCTGGACGTGTCGAAGACATTCCGACACTATCTCGTTCACTTTGTCGTTGGAGAGCTTCTGATTTGGAGTGAGTGACTGCGCAATCAATAGTCGCTTGATCTGTTGAGCGAGTCGAGGCACAGAGAAGTGCTTGTCCAGATCGAAATATAGTACTGCAGCTTGTCGCCCTCCCAGAAATTTCGGTAAGACCGCTAGTGCAGTGAGGTGATACAGTAATTGTGTCTTGCCGCTGCAAGTATGATGGGACATGAGCTCGACGATAGGAGGAGGTGGCGCTATGTTTGGAACTGTAGCCTTCATGTCCAGCTTGCACTTAACCAGAGCATCAAGCTGCGGCAGGCCAAAATAGCACGAGCGATCATCTCGTTGCAAACGTAAATCTTTCAGAATCTGTATATGTCATTAATGTTATCTGTCTCGAAGCTGGGCGAACTTGAACATACCTCATCTAAACCAACCTCTTCAACCTCCGCCAACAACTTCTTCCCCAAGGCCTCCACACTCATCTCGACAGACTCTTATCATACCCGTTCATCGGAAAGAATGCCAAATTACGAACCTTGATAGCGCTCGACCCGCCTATCGCACACTTCTGAAGAAGTTGAAGATATGCCTCCAGTCGTGGAAGCCTTTCACGCCTCAGAACTCGAATCGCGTCTCAATACTCTGCCTTCGGGCAAAGCGCGCAAACCTCCGATCCGGGATCTGAAGAAAGACTGCGAGCTCAAGGAACTTCTTCAGTATAATTGCGAACCGGAAGGCGAGAAGGGGAAGCAGCGGGTCGTGTGTAGGCCAGTGCTGAGATTGTTCCGTCAGTGAGTAGGGGCGCAAAAGTGACATTTGAGCTTGCACCTTCCATGACTGACATTTCACTTTTGTGGCAGGTGCGCAAACAGCCTCACCGTTGAGACAACCGCTTGGGAGAACAGATATGATGGCACATTAGAGAAGGCGAAAGATAGCACGCGTGCAAAGTGACGCACGAGGAACCTATTTCTGCAATTTGCCTGTATTACTCTCGAGCTTCATGCTCTGTCCTAACACAGCTTTTATACAGCGAGAAGACTCGAATGTCTATGGTACAACACCAAAGCAATGATACTCCACCAGCGCCAACGCTAAATAATTCGAGAGACGCGATCTGTCATCATTCTCTCTGCTCTTCCGATATCACCGAGTCATTTTTGGCAGGGCTCAGTCGCTCGATGTCAGGCCTTGGCCGCTGCAACGATTGCATGCCTGGATATGGATCGTATTCTTGCTTCCATAGACGGCCTCGCGGAGACTCCGCAAGCTTTCGGAGCACATCGGCCATCGGTCGTGAGTACATCTGTGGCTCAACCCGCACGCCACTCTGACGGCCTTGCTGACACTTACCAGCCGAAGCCTCGATGGCATTGTTCTGTCTCAGTCGTGACGCGTGCGTCGGACGGGACAAGACATACTGCACCTACGCATGCATGCCTCTTCTTTGCCCAGATCTACGCCAATGGCGCATATCGTGATTTACGACCACCCCTTCAGGCATGCCCAAGTCCATGCCCGTCCTTGTCTGCGCCTCATCCTCAGCCAGGTCCATAGCATCATCGTTGGCCCCAATTTCCTTCATCATTTCCGCAAATGTGTCCTCGTGAGCTCTTGATGGACCTCTGACGCCGTTTCTTGCAGGCTCTCTCAATTTGCCCTCGCCTCGCAAAGCGTTGTGCCGGTGCTTCTCAGCATTCAGCGCACTTGCCTTTGCCGAAGCTGCCAATTTCCTCAGCGCCTGCTCTGCCAGCACACCTTCCTCCGTCGCCTTTTCGCGCATCTTACGCGCATCCCTCTCGCGCTCCGGATAGACTGCAGTCTCTTTCCACGAGTGCTTCGGCGGCAGCGGAGGGAAATGACGAGGCGCCCAAGCAGGAGGCTGTTGCTCAATAAGCGGCTCTAGCAGCTTGGAGAAGTCGGGCGCGTCCGGTGGATCAGGTTCTGGCTCTGGTATTGAAGGGTACGAGATGTCCTCGGGGACGTCGAGTGCTAGCTGGGGTACCAAGAGGCGTGCGGTATGCGCGTTCGGCATGTTCGCGAGGGCTTGCGCAAAGTCGAGCGCAGTAGGTGTCGTTCTTCGGTTGTTGTGCATAGAGGTTCGCGCGTATGAAAGAAAGTGAAGCATGTATTCCTCTACATGTGATCGAAAGAATTCCAGTGCCGTTGGCAGAACTGAGTCGAAACCTGCCATCACCAACGCCGCACTGATGCTTTTCAACAACTGGCCTTGCGCATAGACGGGGTTCTGCGGCGCCGGTTCGATGGCCTTCGGTATTCGCTGGACATGGTGGAGCGCATGGTGTATCCTTCTCTTCTTGCCCAGTCCCGATGGCGCCGTGGTGGAGTCTGAGTGAGGGCGCTTCGTGCCTGCAACAGGCGACGGATCGGGCATCATCGTGTCGCCTGTGTGTCCTCGCAATCGGCGCGCAGCATGTGAGAAATGATCGCCACGTGCTGCTTCGAATCCAGTCCTCGTGTAGTCCGCCTCTACAGTACTCCAGGTTGATGTCACGGAGAGAGACGTTCCCGCGCCGGTGAAGCTTTGGCGCGGTCCCAAGTCCGCACTTTGGTCGTGCTTCACCCGCGACTCGACTCCACCCCTCCACTCGAATTCACTTTGTTGCGGATACTAACAGACGTCGAGGACATGC
This sequence comes from Cercospora nicotianae, assembly GCA_029490675.1. Classification (NCBI taxonomy): domain Eukaryota; kingdom Fungi; phylum Ascomycota; class Dothideomycetes; order Mycosphaerellales; family Mycosphaerellaceae; genus Cercospora; species Cercospora nicotianae. The sequence continues at coordinate 1,657,559 of JANQAT010000007.1, read as the reverse complement.
GATAGCCCAGCAGTCATCATGAGCGCCGTTGAAGCGCTGTACATCTACGACGAGCACAAGTACGTAAGTAGCCGCCCCGTGCTTCACCACAGTGTGCTGCCACTGACACCACGTCACAGTTCGCTGCTCTTCAGTCACATCTACACCGGCAAGCCTCCTCCACCATCGGTGCTCCTCCCTCTCTACCTGCAACATGAATCACCGCGACCAAGCGTCATATACTTGACCTCGACAAATCCACCCACTGCTCTGTTCTCCGTGATCCAGGACAACCTACTCTTTCTCTCGCCCGCATCGAGCGACATAGAGCCTTTGCTAGTACTGGAATTTCTGCACCGAGTCGCCGATGCCTTTGAGGAATTCTTGGGTAGCCCCTTGATCGCCACCAAGCTATCTGCAAACTATGATATCGTGGCACAAATTGTGGCCGAAATGGCCGACTCTGGGGTGATATGTCAAGGCGAGGCCAGTGCCCTCAGAGATGTGGTCGAGACCGGGCCAGGAGTACTGAAGAACCTACTTGGTGGCGTAGGTTTGCCCGGATCAAGTCCCAACCTACAGGCTATAGGATCGGGAGCGCTTTCGAGGCCGTCGCTCTCGCCTGCACAAACAAACCAGGGTTCAGCAGTGCCCTGGCGACGGAGCAATGTTGTGCATTCGAACAATGAGATGTACGTGGATATCATTGAGAGCTTGCAGGTCACGCTCGCGCCTTCCGGACGGCCGCTTTCCGCTTTCGCAAACGGGAGTATTGTGTTTAACTCCAAGCTCAGTGGTGTACCCGATCTTCTACTCAGCTTGTCGACGGGAGGCAAAGGAGCAGGAATGGGCACGCGAGGCGATCAGCTGCGAAATGTCATGGAGCGCATAGTGTTCCATCCTTGCGTGAGACTTGCTAAGTGGAAGTCTGAAGGCGTCATGTCTTTCGTACCGCCGGATGGAAGATTTGCCCTCTGTGGTTACGAAACCGACCTTCTGGGTCCAGAGGTCAATTTCAGCACCTCAAAATCAGCGTCGAACAGCTTGAGCCTACCTGCTAGTGTCGAAATCGCGACTGGCCTTGGTCCCTATGGTGCTGATTTTGAAGTTCGCGTTAAGCAGAATTCGAGCAGCTTTTCGCCAGCTGCTGCATCTCTTCAATCCAATTTGGGTGCTGGGAGACCGGGTGCAGCATTCCGTGCCGCTGGGCCTTCCGGCCAGTCCAATGCACCAGCACTAGAGGATGTGACGATACACGTCCCGCTTCCCCGTCGGTGCGCAATCTGAGCGATATGCGCCCAAGTAAAGGGGAAGCGCATTGGAACCCAGCAGACGGTAGTGTCGAGTGGAGAATACCAACAAAGGACTTCAGTCCGGGTGGAGCTGTCCTTCGATGCACAGTCCAGGGACCTCTCAGTGAAGATAACGATGACAGCACCACGGGCATTGTGAACGGCATGACAGCGACGACTTACGACTATGATGAAGAGCCTGCGGGTTCCCAGGCCCAAGGGAAAGCTGGGTCAAAGACAAATGGGACCGACGCGGGCGCACGTACGGACAGGAATAGAGAGCTCATGCCTGCTACTGCGACATTGAGCTTCAATGTGAGGGGCTGGCTGGCGTCTGGTCTGAAGGTAGAAAGCCTGGTCTTGGATATGAAAAAGAGCCGTGGTATCGTACAAGGCATGAAGCCGTACAAGGGGGTAAAATTCTTGACTGTCAGTCGCAAGGGAGTAGAAGTACGATGCTGAGAACATAGCAACATCTCGCCAGTCACCACATCCGAGAATCCGAATCTCGAACCTTCAGATGCTGCGACGCTGCTAAGCCTCCACTCCAATAATCTTGATCCTCCCTCTAGTCTTGGAGCGATACCCTTCGTCCATGCGACAGCGAACTCATCGCCTTTTCGCTCCACCATCCTTGGGTTTCCAGGTATACCGGCAAGTCTCCACCACTTCTTCATGACCTTTCGCATGATATGGAGCTCTCGCTCGCGTGCAGGATCGTGTGATAGCTCCTCATCGTCCTGTTCGTCATCGCTACTGTCCGACAGGACGTCAGACTGATTCGACCCCATCTGATCCAACTTCCGCGATTTCGCAGGACGAGCAGGTAGGTCGGACACCTGTCTTCGATGCTGTTGCTGTGCTCGTCCGATCAGTGACTCGCGCGTGTCGCCACTCACGCCTGTCGCCTGTGAACCTTCTGTCGTTACATCTACTGGCTGGGCGATCTTCTCGTCTCTGAGCTTTGGAGCTTCCACGGGTGAGGCATCGAGCACTGGATGCACTTTATGCAGTCCCTGTTGAATCTGTTCGAAATGTCCGATCATGCCTCCAAACCGCTTCCATTTCCCCAGGACCTTCAAACTCATGAAGTACTGTCGAATGATCATGCTGATGAGCCCTCCATTTTCATCGCTCACGATACTGCGGGCTGGCCCGCCTTCTTCTTCGAGCATCAAACTGGTGAAGCCATCTTTGCCGCGAACCATGTAGTCTCTCGTGGCAAGCGTGTATTCTTTCTCTGGGTCGATGGGCCCCTCGCCAATTTTGATCTCGGTGCATCGAGCGCCTTCTGGTTTTGCAGGATCGAAGGTGAATTCAATGTTGCTCACCTGTGGGAATCGACCTTCGAGGGCTGGATATTTGCCCACGGCGTTTTCCAATGCGGCGACGATATGCTTGCCTTGAAGTGCTACCACGACGCAAGGATCTTCGAAGGGGAAGCAGTTCATCATATCCTTGACTCTCAGGACTCCGGGTGGGTAGATTTGATCGCCGCGAATCGTGCCCGAAGCCATGATGCAGCAGTCGGTTCCGTAATGGAATCTCATCAAATCGCAGACAAAGTTGCCGAGATTGGACTCTTTTGTTCGTACCGTAGTAAAGCGAGCATCGAGAGGAGCAGACGTGTATCCAATGGGCTTCTCAAGTTTCGGGCGAAGCTTCGCTGTGATTTTCTCGACTGTGGCTACAGCTGAGTGTTCTTCTGGTATCGAAGAGACCACGTCTCGGCGGATGATATCAAAGTCCCATTTCTTGCCATTTCTTCGTGCTTCAATGTATGAAAGCTGCTTGAAATCCGTGCCTGAGCGAAGCACGTGCGTGCCATTGATGATGGAATGTGCGTAGTAGTGATCGTGCCCTCCCAATATGATGTCCGCCACTCCAGGCTGTAATTTGGTGGCGAGCTTGTCATCGTTGGGTTGGCGCTGATGTGACACGACGACAACCATCTCCGCTCCCTCGTCTCTCAGATTAGGCGCCAATTCTGCCACGGTGGCACTGGCACTCAAATACTTGAGGTTTGGAGGCAGGGTGTTGATCGTGTCGAGCCATTCCCTCTCGACAACACCGATCACTCCGATCTTGATCCCATTACTGGACTCGAGCATGATGCTGCGCTTGCAGTTTCCCAGTGGTACATCTTCTCCTGTTGCAGGATCGAGCACATTGGCACAGAGCCACGGGAAATTGCAGTACTTGGCCAGATATTCGAACTGCTTCACACCAAAGTCTAGATCGTGATTGCCCAAGCAAGCGACGTTGGTGTTCAAATTGTTCAGTGGGTCTAGCATGTGCTTTCCTTTTGTCACTGAGGACTCAAGCGACGGGTTGAATGCATCTCCCGAGAAAAACGTAATGAGTTCTGGTTGACCGTGGAATTTCGAGTTGGAACTTCTGTAAGACTGACATAGCGTCTGGAAGCGTGCGATGCCTCCCACAGGCTCTCGAGAGCCAGGTTCGACATGATAGACATCGTTGTAGTGTAAGAAGCGTAGGTCAGGAGTGCCGCTGCTGTTGCCGCTTGAGTAAGTGATCGTTTCTGAAAGTTGTCAGTTTTAGATGTAACGTTAGTGGCGTCCAACTTGGATAACGACGAACCGCTCTCAATGATTTCAGCACTTGCATCGCCTTTTATCTTGCCGTTCGCTGCCATTGTGCGTGTTCGCTGTGCTGAAACGGTGAAGTACGAAGCACTCAGTCGCCAAGGACATGAAGCGGTCAGGAGCTATCTGCACAAGATAACGTGCCGAACTTGTTAGCACTTGTTTCTCCGCGCTTCAGCTGATCCAGTAGTACTTGTGTTTTAGGGATGCAGGTGAGGTCGAGGACTGGTCTTATGTTTAGCGCAAACGTGAGTGGTCAGCCAGCGTCAAAGCCACGCTGAAACAGAGAGGCGGTGCAGATGCTTGGCGCGTCTTGTGCGACATCAACCTCACCCCGACTTCACTACTAGTCGATCGTTACTGCCCGTGATTGCTGGCTGGCTCCAGGAACACGGTAAGAGATAGCTCGACACAGCGTATACGGTAATCTTTTAAGTCTCACCTATCAATTCGCTAACACGACTAGATCTATGCCCGAAAGTACGCTCGAACGCAATTCATGATGTGTACGTACAATGCCGCATGCTTTCTCCCGCCCAACGCCTATGTTATTTATGCCACGCATTAAAGAGGTCCATCAAAGCCCTCATCTATCGGCATATCGAAGATCATGTCGTCAAAATTGAAATCGTCCATTATCATATCCTGAGACACCGGAGTTGCGTTGTTCGTGGTATCCACGACATCCGGAGTCAACCACGACATGTCCACATCCGTGATGTCCTCCATACCTTGAGCAGCAGTCGTGTTCAGGAGCTCGTCCATTTCTTCTGGTGTAATGTCGCCATTGTTGAGCATTGCCAGATCGACTTCTTCCTCAGGAGTAAGACTCTGGGAAGGTATCTGCGATGTAAGAGCATCATTGGCAAACGACAGAGATGCGCCAACATTACCACCCAGGAACTCCATCATGGCACCGGTGGTGGTGTTCTCGTTGATGTCCGGCAGCGACGTGTCAACAGCTTGGGGCATCATGCCGCTGTCCTCCCACGCCCCAGTGGTAGTTGCGAACATGTTGGCTTTGTCCTTGGGCAATTCGTAGCGATGTCGCTGGAGGTAAGGCTTTCTGGCTGCCGAAGGTGTGTCACACTGTGGAGCCTCCATGGTCGCGAGTGCCTCCAGCCCATGACTCCTCGCGCGGGCTGCCATGATAGCAAGGTCGCTGTCTTCCCAAGTGCAATGGTGGACGGTTGATTCTTCTCTAGTCAGGGATTGCAGCCCTTGTGCTCGAGCAGCAGCGCATTCATTGCGAGAAATTGCCTCCAAACCCAGCTCGTGAGCGGACCGTTGCGTAATTCTCCCACCACTAACGGCTTTTGCGCAGTCATTCTTTGCAAATGCGTTCAAACCCAGCGCATTCGGTCTCGAGCCTGTATCCTCGCAAGACTGATGAGCATGCCGAGAAGACAATTTCTCCAAAGCAGCGAACCGTGCCGACGCAGCAGCTTGATCGTCCATGCGACTGTCCAGGGCGAAGAGACTACTGAGCCCTCGAGCAATATGGCTGCTTCGTCTGCTCAACTCGTCGCTTGGTGCTTTCTGTAGTTGGCTGATCCGCTGCTGCACATCTGCAGGCAGGTCATTGCTGCACCAAGTCCTTGTCGATGAAGCAGTCAAGTCGCTCGCCGCGATGTGCCCGATGTCGATGACATTGTTAACGCACTGCGTATGGTCGCATTTCTGGCCACCAGAATGGAGCACACCTTGCTTCAGCAAAATGGACTGAATTTCGGTCGTGATTGCCTTTTGCTGCGCAAGAGCAACCTGGTAGGGCCCGGGTCTGCTCGCAGCATCGTTCATCTGCTGTCCAGTCTGTGCCTGGTTGTAGGCTTGCAATTGAACCGCAAATGGAATTCGGAGACCCAAGTCGCCGTAGGTTTCCTGTCCCCACTTAGCAAATGCGCGCTCGATCGAGCCTGCATTGACATTGCAACTCACCAGGTCCTCTGGCACCTGAGAACCCTGTCCACCGACTGCATTGGGAATGAAATTGAGGCCATGCGCCTTCTTGAACAAGTCCAGCCACTCTGGATTATCTGCAGCCGTCTGGTTCCATGTATCGTCGCTGTCATAGAGTACCACTCGCGCTTGCTTTTGGAGCATTTCGTCGGTCATTTGCACGCCCTGATCTGCCATCTGTTTCGCATACTTGCCAAGTCTCACGGTGAGAATTTCCCAGCAGGTGGCTTTCGTCGCGCCATAGCCATCACAGTGTGCGTCGATAACATCAGAGTGCCTGCCAGAGTCTTCTCCGAGTGCACCGAGCATTGTAAACTCTGACGCTGCCTCGGCGTTGCCACCTGGCAGCTCTCTCCAACTCGCTCGATTTGTAGCAGAGAATGGATTTGGGCTGACCGACTCAATGCCGATCAAATACGGTGGCATGGCATTTGTGACTTGGGCCGCCACTGCTGGGTCGAGACCTCTGCAGCCTTTCCATTCGGACATGCGTGCCCCAGCTTTGAAATGTGCCGTCAAATGATCGACACGCTCCTGCCAAACGGTGAAGCGTTGAGCGCAAAAGCCGCAGCGACTGTTGATGTTCACTGCAATTGACTTCCAGCTTTCCATCGCTGGAGACATCTCACAGCCATGCATTAACCGTAGGTGCTGTCGCAGGTGGTCTTTTCGGTAGAAAGTACGCGCATCGAGACCTTTGTCCTCGCATTGTCTGTGATTGTGAGATTCCAGGTGGTCTTTCGACGGGTTGTGTAGGTCGCAGTATACGCATTTCTTGTTTCCAGATTCCTGATCCGTGAGAACGGGTCCGAGCGGTGCGCAAATCCATTTCTCAAGCGAGAGATGTAGGGATTTCTCGTGTCGTGTCCAGTCGTACTTCGATTTGAAAGTGTCAGTGCAGAACGTGCACTGGAAAATGCGCCTTTTGTCATCTACCACCTTCCGGCTGGAAGCTTGTACCACTGGTCTTCTGCGTCGTCGTCGGTCTTTCTTGCCTGCTAGACTGGAGCTGAAAGAGCTAAACGATCCGTGCGTCGAATGTGATGAGCCGTTGGAGTATCGCGCGCTCGAAGCCGACAGTGAAGATGTCTGCCCTGTTTCCTGCGAAGTCGTGGAAGGTGCTCTCGACTTTGACCAACCAGATCCTACGCTTGATCCCTTCTGGCGTCTCGAACGAGCAAGCGTTGATGGAGATGTAGAAACATCGTCAGCCGGGGGCTCGGTTCGTGCAAGCGCGTTGGCAATATCGTCAAGATCGGCAGGTTCCTACAGCGCGCGCAGCATTAGCAAATGTCTACCAAGTCCCCTCATGTCCATGCCATGCTGTTCAGAAACATCGAGGTTTCGATGCAATGACGAATGACAGAAATGGAGTCCGCAATTCGAAGTTGCACTTACATTTTCTGGTGGCGAATGCTGCCATCTTTCGAAAGGATTGAGCTCATCCCAAGGCTTTTCCGCGGCACCAGGAATAGGAATCGCACTCGAAGTTGGCCGTAGGCTTGGAGACATGCACAGCTTCGGCTTGGATTTCTCTGTGACCTTGCGGCGCCTGCGAGCATTGGCTAGCCAATTCGCGATTTGGCTGGGCTTCAGTTCGGTCTGTCTTTCCAGTTGTGCCTTTTCCTCTTCACTCGGGTATGGATTGTCTGCGTGCGCGTCCAGCCAATCTCGCAGTACCTTCACGGCCTGCCGTGGGAACCTAATGCCATTGCGCTTGGAGCTACCAGGTGCGTCGTCTTTGACCGGCGCCGTAGAACTAGCTCCTGCTGTGCCCTTGGACCTGAGTGGTTTGATGCCTGTATGTGTTCCGAATTCACGAGCATTATCTTCGTGCACGACATGTAGGGTATCGAGGAAATTGCCCAGGTCCTTGGATGCGTAATTTGTGGCTTCCAACGTCTGCGATTTCGAGAGACTGCATTCTCGGAACAACGTAGCGCATGGAGTGCAGTGTGCCTCACCGCGCTGAATATAGCAATTCAGCCGTTTCGATCTGCAGTAGTCACACGGCTTGTCTGGCCAAACGAATCGCGGTATCCAGTTCTGGAATTGTGAGTAATCTGGCTCGTCCACGGTGTCTAACGTAGCGGACTGCTCTCCAGTCTCTTCGGCTTGGGCCCAGTTGCCTACAAAGCCTCGACACAGACACCTGTACAATTGAAGTCAGCGCATGCCCCTCCGATCACAGCGCTCGTCTTACTCGTCAACGTCGGGATGAAGTGGGCATTGATCTGCCGCCAACGGCCCTGTGGCAGTCAAAGCATCGCTGGTCCCTCCAAATGTCACGTCTGATAACAATTGCCTGAAGTCGACGGGCGCCAGTTGTCCCTCATCCTCTTCGGCTATGGTGGTCATCCTGCTTTCAGCTCAACTTCACACCGGGCCGGGATCTGGCTGGGCGCCCTCGATGTGAATCTTGCACAAGGCGTGCGCAGGGCGGAAAGTGGAATCGAATGAATGTTAAAGGGCGCGATCCTTACTTTTGTCGAAACCTACAAAAAGCTGGCCTCCGCCGTTGTAGACCATGGCGTTTCGACTCACACCGAGCAGAGTACAATAGGGCGTGAGCGATTGACAAGCGCAGGGCTAGCTCGCCAAGTCAAGGATCCAGCTGTCAAATTTTCTGGCACGGCCGAGCTCGCATCCAGAGCACGAGACGTTTCTTCGTGCGATCATGCGAAATGTCAACGGCATGCGTGTGCTTGCAGCACTACGTCGCGCATCTGAAGAGGCCATGCTACGATTCGAAACACTTTTCGTACAGGCTGGCATAGCCGGACAGAATACTGACTGCAAGTGAGGACCACAACTTTTCCGATGGAGGAAGGCAACCTTGCCGTCAACCACCGGCCCGGCCTTGTCGATGTGCCTTGCGGCTGTCGCGCGAGCTCAGCAGCAAGCTTCTCGCTACCACCGTACTCGACCGTATAGCAAGCTGATTAATTATTGCACACAAGCAAGAGCTTCCGATGATGGCTGATGGCCGCGGTCTGTGACTGGTTGCAACGAACTCATGGCCGACATTCGGAGCGCAGCTGCATCCTAGCGCATCCTGCGACCTTGCCGTTGGGAGAATCAATGGACGACTGCATAGGGTACATGTCGCAAGTTGACATAAGCTTGCTAGGCAATGACCGCGAACAGCGACGCGAGAGGTTGCTCCCAGGCAGCAGGCAGAGGTCGTGATGAATGGCGCCGTGATGCTGTTTGCGTTCCAAAATCTCCGCCGAATTCAAGGAGGATGGGAGGATCGCGTATCGCGGAGTGATACCAAATTGTCGGCCATCTTCCAATGCGAGTGGTCATTCAGCATGTGGGCATTGGCAGCAATGATGGTGTCAGACTGGTATTTGCACAGATGCAGTAGTCGGCCTTCGGAAAGCGGTGGGTCGAGGCTGTTGTACATGTCAAGTACATGAAGGCAGCATGCTTGACAACCATTCCTGTGACCAGCGTCCTACGTTCGCAGCCACAGTGAGATGATCTCGTCTTCATCAAGAGCACGGTAAGGGAAAGTGCTGCGATCTTCATGGTGGATCTCTCTCTGCGTCCTTCTGTGATCTGAGGTTCACTGGAACGCCTGACAAGCTGGCAATCGATTGCGGCAGCAATTTCCGAAAGACTGATCAGCGAACGAGAAGCTGGGCGGCCCAAGGATGAGAAGCTGCACGAAAGAATGCAACCTTCTCTGCCTGCTCCACCCTCCACTGTTCATCAGCTCACTTTCTCATATATGAATCGTGATCGAACCAAAAAGACTGCTGCATGGTATTGGGAATAACAGATCGACACTGTGAAGATCCACGCGCCATGCAATAGACTGCGCTGCATTCGGTGAATTCCGATTTGATAGCCAGAAATCTCGCCTTTCGAGTTGAATCTGTATATCTTCCTAGTAGAGTATCGAATATCACATTCAAGTCAACAGCGCTTCGCATGAACTTTCATCCGATGACCGTCGATGTCATCTGGTCCCTGCATAATGAGTTGATGGGGCCAAGATCGCGGAGTTCGCAAGTCACTGGCCTGAAGCACCGGGTAACCACCGAAGGGCAAGCAAATCTTGCGGAAAAGTCTTGCTGGCCCGAGCAAGACACATCTGCCAGCTCGCTATCTCGCGCCACACTGAACAAAGAGCGAGAGAGAGGCTGAAGAGTGCGGCTGGAAGATCATCCGCACTTATATCCCGCAGTGGAGAGGTGCCGCACACGTGGTATCGTCACCCCGGAACGCACCAAGGCTAGGCAAGTGGAGGCCTTTGCTCGCCGTCCAGTCACCTCGAAACTCGGGCGGAACCTCTTTTGGCGTCGATTCGGGAGATGTGAGAGTCGTCGAGCCGTGCAGGAGCGCAACAGAAGAGCAGCAGGAGCGACGATATGGCTCCAAACCATCCGCAAGCGCCCGCGGTCGTCATAGTCGCTAGGTACGGAAGAAACAGGAACACGAGCTGCCTCGGCCGGTATGCTGTGCTTGTGCTAACACTTCTTTCCTCGCAGACATGGCATGCGCCTGGACGCCGCCGACCAGTCCTGGCATCTGTCCACTCCAGCGCCCTACGACCCTCCGCTGACCTACGGCGGTATGTGGCAAAAGCAGCAGCGGCGTCATCGTCATGGTGTAACTTGGACTGACATTAAAGTTTTACTCTTCAGGCTGGAATCAATGCCGGGCATTGGGCACGAGAATCGCCAGCTTGCTCCACGCGCGTGAGCAAGAGTTCAACAATGCACAAAGGACGCCGAGCGCGGATGGCGCGAATGGGACGCATGGCCTCAAGCGAAAGAGGAAGAAGCACAAAGTGGTGATCCATACATCGCCGTTCTTGCGATGCCTACAGACCAGTGTGGCCATATCGGCTGGCATGGCGCAGTTTGAAGAGCCAGGAGACAAGAAAGGCAGCAGACCAAGGACTCCCGCGCAAATGCATTCGGCGCTACATTCTCCGAGACTACACGCCATGAGTGGACCAGCATCTCCAAGTCTTGCACCTATCTCCGAGCCCAGGCATGATCTGGCGCATCAGCTGGCTCGAAGGACTTTGGCAGAGCACAAGAGGTATAGAAAGGCGAAGATACGAGTCGACGCTTTCCTGGGAGAATGGCTGAACCCTCAATACTTTGATCATATAACTCCCCCTCCACCCAGCCCTCTCATGGTTGCAGGAGCGAAGGCGGAGCTGATGCAGAACGAAACGGTCGACCTCTTCACACCAACAGTGTCGCATCGATCTTCCAACAACAGCCTATGGAGTGGTGGGAACACGAGATCGCAGGCCAGCCGAGAGAGCACTTTGGACGACTGGAGCCATGTCACAAATGCACTGCACGCGCCAACTGCGCGGAGAGATCGCTCCAACAGCGCCAGCAGCGTCGGGAGCAATGACAGTCACCATAGCCACCACAGCCACCACAGTGCATCTGGCCGCAGATCGCCATTTCGACCTGGCCACACCTTGCAACCTCTCACATCGACAATTCCGAAACCCGAGTATTCAGTCTACCACCCGCCGATTCCCTCGTACGCGATCTCGAACTCCGACCACATCCCTCGAGGCTATGTTTCGCACGCTCGCAACGCTACTGTGAATGTCGATTACCATTGGGACAGTAGTCGCTCCCCACTGAACTGGGGTGATGGTGGAAAATTTGGCGAGGAATGGTCATCGATGCACAAACGTTTCCGGAGGGGCTTGAACAACCTCGTCGAATGGTATTCGTTGCACGATACGAGCGATCGTGCGGAGGATGCACTAGGAATTGAACAAGCAGACAAGCCTCACATAGTGTCTCACGATGAAGAGGAGGAGGAGGATCTAGTTGTAGTTCTGGTGACACATGGCGCTGGCAGCAATGCACTCATCGGAGCACTGACCAGCCAACCTGTTCTGCTGGATGTCGGCATGAGCAGCTTGACAGTGGCTGTCCGCAGACCTGATGCACCGCCTTTGACGCTGCACCATACCTCAACTGCCGCCGATGGGTCATCAAATCAGCCCGTCGATCCTGCACCAATGCTGAGAAGGCGAAGTGCCTACGATATCGGTTTGAGCGAAATATACGAGATGAAGGTAAGCAAAGACCATAACATTCCCGAGATGATGTGTCACTGACCATTGTCGTTCCTATGCAGCTCGTGGCATCTTCCGAGCACTTGCGACCTGGAGTGGACCCTACGAAGTTGGCAACGTCGAACGCTGCCTCCGACATCAAGACCGCCAAAGAAGCTTTGGCAAAATACAAGCGAACGGGAGGCGGCGCACATGCTGAAGCTGGTGCAGGAATTGATGCAAACTGGGACTTGGGTGAACCAAAGCCGCCGACAGGCCCAACAAGAACAAGCAGCAATTCTGCTCTAGGTTCTATAAGGCGCCCGAGTGTGCCAACGATGAACAGGAGCAACTCACATCCTGTGGAGACCATTTCAACCCCACCTACCTTCACAACTGGCCTGTGGACACCACCTTCTGGCCGTGGTACTCCGATACTCGACGCGCAGAAAGCGAAAGAGAACGGCGATGCTTTGTTCGCTCCACCCAAGGATAGTCCCGGCCGTGTGAGCTTTGAACAGGACCTGTCACCTGATTCAGCCCCGAACAGCACCAATAATGTATCTGCGAAGTCTGATCCGCAGGTCGCTGAGGCAGCCGATAAGGAGCAGCGCAGGATTGTCGACAGTGTGATGGGCGACGACCGCAGTTCAGAGGATGCAAAGCATCTGGCTCAGGAAGCTGCGGACGAACCGACCGATCTGCCGCTAGTCGCCAAACATGTTCCAACTTCGCTCAGTCGAGGTCTCTCCGTGAAGGGTTTGTGGGGCCGGCCACAATTCGAACGTACGCAGTCTGAGGATAAAGTCGCCAGAGCTTGGAACAAGTCTGAGCCTAAGAGGCGCTGGACAATCAACGAGCATGACTAATGGACTAATGTATACGAGACAACCAGCATGGCGTTATGTAAAACATGAGCGGGCGTTGGAATGCGCATAAGATATCTCACTCCAGTTGCGTGGCGTGTTTCTTACTTTGAACAAAATGCACAGCTTCATGTACATTTGCAATAGCGCCAAGCAAAGAGGAGAGTTGCATCCGGCCGGCCGAGACCACGACTCCTCTATGGCTGAGGGTCAATGGATGGCGTCAGTACCATTGACACTCAAATATTGCAGCTTTGCCAAAGAGCGACTGTTGCCAGAAGGTAGTCTCAAGCGACAGCACATTCCTGACAGAAAAGCATACCATCTTCCAGAAGTAATTCTACTTTTCAAATCTATTGATCTACTACTCACAGGATGTCCTGGGCTCAAGCTGATGGCAAAGGACCTCGTTGGATCGGCGACAATCTCCCAGACCTTCCCAAGGAGCTTCAATATGCTCAAGACTTACCACCTAAAGTTACAGACACATGTGTCTTCTTCTTCGGCTTCGATCGTCCGGAGCCCGAATGTGCGTTACAGCAATGGTATCCCAGTCCTTTCAAGTCCGACGGAAAAGAATTCCATACGGCCGAGCAGTATATGATGTACCATAAAGCTTTACTCATGGGTGATGAGGAGGTTGCGGAGAAGATTGCAAAGGCGGGTGAGTCATTTCTAACTTGAATAATGCCGCCATGAGTAAATCAGTTCGGCATCGCTTCATGATTGATCCAATGAACAGACACACCCGCTAAAGCCAAACAACTTGGACGCGAGGTCAAGAATTTCCAGCAGGGTCTTTGGGACAAGAATTGTGATCGGATTGTGGAAGAAGGAAGTTATTTGAAGTTCAAGCAGAATGAGAGGTTGGGGAAGATTTTGCTCGGGACTGGGGATAGGCAGTTAGTTGAGACGAGTCCGAACGATCGGATCTGGGGAATTGGATTCAATAGTGATGAGGCGGAGGGTAATGAGGATGAGTGGGGAGAGAACCGACTTGGGAAGGCTTTGGAGAGGGCAAGGGAGAGGTTGAAAAGGGAAATGGCTTGAGTGATACTTTGAGGTATCCGAGACATTAATGAGAATGTATTTGATGCGGTGTCGTTCTCGATTCTCGCCCGGTTCGGCGGTCGATGGCTTTGTGTAAAGTGCAAGAGCAGTCTTGCTGTTGACCGTTCGTTCAACGTTGCTCGTGGACCCTGGGTCTGGACCGAGCTCTTGCCAAGCCAAGCACTTGCTCGAGGGTTTGAATTGCTCCAGTCCACTTCTGCTTCTTCGCAACGCTGTGCAGGTGTCACTCCACGATGCTTGTTCTTACAGGCGTCCCGCCAACCATGACCGCAGCACAATAAGAGATGAGCATCGACTTCAGAAACGCTTCTCCATGATGGCCTAGCTCGCCTGGACCGCCTACCGAAGGATCGCGCCGCAGAATTGGCTTTTCGGAGGCGATCGCCCACATGGCTGCGGCCAGTCGATGTTTCTTGATTTAGAAACACAACGCCACACTTTGCTTTCTGGCCTGCAGCATGCCTCTCCGAATTGCAACATCTTCAGTTTGTGGATTTTTCTATTCCTATAGCTGCGCAGGCTGAGTGCTAACAACAGCACAATGTCTCCGTGCCTCTGTCCGTGCACACAACCACGAACTCCGGGCCTCTACGGCCCCGTGGTGCTTCACTGGCCTTCCTTGTGAGAAGCAGACAGCGACCAGGTATGACCAGTATACACAATACAACCGCCGCGTGCCTCAAACGCACGAGCTATGTCAGTAGGTACAGATTGTGCTGTGTCTTTGCCTAGTCTTCTTCAATCACGCCCCAAATACATGACATCTGAGGCTTACCGCGGTCACTGATCAGGCTGTCAAGACCTGCATCGACATATGCAAGTGCGGCAGCAGGTGCGCCCACCACTCTTCAAATCGCAGCCTTGCCTGGATGGCATCAGACGATAACGATGGCGAATCTTGCTTGAGCTCGAGTCGTGATAGCATTATGACCAAAGCCGGATCGGATCATGCATTCACGTACGGCAATACTTGGACAGCCAAGAGCACATCCAATTGCGACCCTAGCGAAGAAAACGGAACCGCGAGTTTCCACGTGCTGTCAGAAGTTGATCCGATTTCCACAACATCGGAGGCGTTTCCTGCCGCAGTCTCAAAGCAGGGCACCGCCACTCCACAGAACGACGATCCCTTAGGATCTCTCCAACTATGTGGATCCACGTCAGCCTACCGCGTGCTAGTGGGCACAGCACCAACCCTTCTGGCAGCCGCCACTGCAGGTACATCAGTGGTACATAGACTACTATTACCCAGCGCCTACAGACAAGATGAAACACCTTCGCTTGAATCTCCAACACCAAACACATTCGCTCACCCTTGCCAGGCTGCGGCAGAAACAGAAGCTACCTCAATGTCGAACAATGATCAAATACTGCCAACGGCAGTCGAGAACGATCGCCCCAATAACAACCCTGGAGCCGCACGTCCCACCGATACTGGTGCCTCGTCCGAAACAACAGAGCCACCGAACGCTCTAGCAGTTCTGTATTCTGCACTGCCTAGCGATGTTGCAGCGTCTGTCGCGTCAGAACTCAATATCGATACGACCAATTTCCTTCCAGCCACTACGAGCTCGAGGGGAACGTCAACATCGCGACCGAGCTCGATCACAACTGCGACATCATCAGCATCATCCACTTTCTCAACAATCACTCGATCTACATCTGGGCCTAAGACCGCGACAGCAACACCCGCACCACCATCCGACGATGACAACAACAGCTCACAACTCCGACAAGGCTCCGTAGCAGGCATCGCAACGGGAGCCGCAGCGGGTGTAGTCTTGATCATTCTCGCTGCTCTCCTCCTATTTCGACGAAAGCGACAAGGCAAGCCCATGTTCGGCAGGCTAAGCAGGTCCGACTCCAACAGATCAGTCCGCGCATACCCCGAAGTCGCCTGGTTATACGATCCAGCGCCCACACCACCCAGGAATTCCAGACACTACCGTCGAGGAGAGTCTGGTGTGTCATTGTTGCCCACTGCATATGGAGGGGCAGCCGCAGCTGAAAATGCCGGCGGCATTAGAACAGTTGGGGGAGCGTCTGAGCCGGAGAGCCCTTTGCTGCCACCCCAGGTGTCCTACGCTCGAGATGAGTCTCCTGGCAGTTCAGGTGGATCATCACCAAGGAGCGCGAGAGGCCCCTCCAGAAGTTCGCTCGGCTCTGCATCGAGAATGGGACCGATTTGGGAGGAACCGGGACATCAGCAAGGCGTTCATCGATGATCAGTCTTGCTTCTCATTCTTTGTTAGCGTTCAAAGCGTGGCGCTGGGAATATGCTAGAAGTTGCTTCTTTTGATATTGTCATCGTTATCGATGACCTGAGGAGATACCCATGCAGCGTGCTATGTTACCGCTGCGCAGTTGTACTATTAGGGCAGTCGTGAAGGCATACAATGTACAGTGATCTGTGCCAAAATGATCTGCCCATCTCAATTGCCCTCATTCACTGCCGCTGCCTCACCTCTCTCCCTCTCCGCCCTCTCTACCGGATCCGGATTTTGCCTTCTCAACCTCTGCAACACCCGTCTATGCCTCCATGGATCACAGACCTGGCACAAATACGTCTTTGCCTGACGCTTAGCAGCCGTGCTCTCAACACCATCCTCCATACAAATCACATGCTGCCAAACTCCGCAATTCTCCCCATCACACTGGATCCACTCCTCTCTACCGGCTACATCGCGATTCTCTCCGCAGATACAGCGAATTGGACCGTTGTCACTGTCCTGCTCGTCGAGCGCCGTGCGCTCAGCTTGGGTGAAATTTTCTGGAGAGTGGAATTCGGGAGGGAAGTCGAGGTTCTCCACGGCGGTGTTGGGGCTCACAATGAGGTAGGCTGTCTCTAGTATTCGCTTGCGCTCCATGGCAGCGTCGACGGCTTCCTTGCGGCTTTTGGGGAGACGGTTGCCGGAGACGACGCCAGGAAGAAGGATTTCCACGGGAGGAGACTCTGTTCGTGGTAGCTTGGTGGGGCGAGCTGGAGAGGGAGCGGCAGGGGCTTCGATTTCGTTTTTGTCGTGAGAGGGCGAAGGAGAGTCGGCTGCACGCTTCTTGCCTTTCTGGTGCTGCGGTTCCAGGAGAGCGTATTCAACTCCGACATTCTCCAGTCTTGGCCGCTTTGGCGATCGAACGCTCGAGGGAGATGTGGCGGCTTCGTCGTTCCCGCCCTGTTCAGAGTCGAGCGGAGAATCTGCCGGACGCTTCTCGCCTGTCTTGTGCCGTGCCTCCACCGGGACAGGAAGTGAGCAATCGCTGAGGTCGGCGACGGCTCTCTCTGCGGCATACTGTGGCGGCGCTGCTGTGATGGTGCCAAGCGGGTAGCTCAGATCATTTATGATCTGATTGAGTGTCTCCGGCATGAGTGGTGGATTGAGCACAGTAGTGGCCATAAGATCCCAGGCGGCTCGGTGTGGGTGTCGCGGAGGGTTCGCATCAAAGTCTTGGTTCTCTGACAAGGCGTTTGCTACCTGCGCAGCGGTTTGTACACCTGGTTGCCACTCCGAGGGTGGATAAAGAGTGGAGTCAGTTTCCATGTTGTTGTCAGTGGGATACGGAGTAAGCTGCTCGAAGGTGTAGTGAAGCTCGAGTCGCCGGACAGCTTGGGCGGACATCATCGAGTGGTGCATGAATACGAGTTTGGCATCCCCAGCTGCTGTGCGTGCGAGTCTTGGGATGTCGCGAGTGGCTGGATGCCGGCCCAAATGGCCATGACGGCGCACAAGATATTCTGACTTCGTGTATCTCTCGTTGAGTATGAGACCAGGCTCCCAGTTGCGGACTTCGAGATGCGAAGCGGCCACGCAAGTCGCTCGTTCAGCGGTATCCAGGTAGCGGCGTGAAGATTCCATCTTCAGGTGCTGGAGTGAAGTCTCTGTGAGCTCGATGATTCTTCGGTGCGGCGAGTTTGTGCCTATGTCGGCGTGGAAGGTGTCTGTGAGGTGAGCTGAGGTGGTGAAGAATGTCTTGGAAGAGAAGAAAGTCGAGTCGGGGGCAAAACACTTAGCTGTATCGCACATGGTATTGTCGCGACAGTGAATGGTAGAACAATACGCTGCTCTCGCCGCGACAATGGTTCACTGTCCCGACAATAGACAGCACTCGATGAAACACTCAGTGTACCCGGCTCCGTGTCTTACGCTCTGGTTTTGAGACCATTGTAGATTGTTCAACACTCCTATTGTCGAGTGAAGTCATCGGCAGAATCCGAATGTTCGACCGGGCGGCCAGGAGCACAAAATGCTTTCGCACATGGGAAATACCCGAATACTTTTCTCGCAGCAAAGTCGCAGGGTCTTTCTGGCGTTCCAAGGAGTAGTATTGTATGCCTCCAAATTTCGAGCGCATTCGCGTGCAGCCTTTGCACTGCGAAGAGGGAGAGAAGAACTCATTGAGCTCCACGGAAAGTGTGTCAGTACGGCTCGATCGCTTCCTTATTCTACGCTGAACAATGCCGTGCATGGGAGAATGTAGCGTGGAGCATCGACCAGAGCAACTATGGGGAGATTTGGAGGAGTTCGTGCTTCGAGTGGTTTTTGAAAGGTCGGACCGAAGTGCAGAGCCTCTGTATCTTGTTACTTGCACCAAGTTCCTGGTTCTGGCCACGCGAGGCCGTTCACTCAGCCCTGTGTCGAGATGGAGGCGGTATTCGAGGCCCATGTGACATCCACATCGATGTTCAAAAGTCAGAAAGTATTCCTGGGCTGATGCACGTGCAGTGCTGGCATCTGCCACGTGGGAGTCGCAACACAAAGAGAGAACCAACTCCCAAGGCTGAGCCTGTCTGTGCTAAATCGAGATGCCGCACGACTTTCGCAGATGGGACAGTGCTGTGCCCGAGGGCCTTCACTCCTCAGGCGGCAGTCTGGCCCGCCTCGTGTGGCGGTGAGCTGACGAGGCATTCATTTCGGAGATCGGTCAGAGGTAAGCAGCAGTCTCAGGACGCGTAGGATGGGAGAATCAGCGTCCCGAAAAGGCGGGTTGGTGAGAGACAGTGGACGAATTCGTCCGACGCGGCGTGGGCAGCCAGGCACGGCTGGCGTGAAGAAGAGACAAGCATTGCCTCGCTCCCTCCGCGTCTGGGCATCGCACCCTCCCACTGGACACCGTGTGCCTTCCCCGTTCATCGACCGCAGAGTTCGTTCCAACCCCGTCAACGCGCGACCGGCAAGTGCGATGGGGCATCTGCCGTGGAGCATCGCGCACTGCACGCGTGCACGCCATCCGAGGTCGTGGCAGGTGCACATCGCTTGCACCACGCCGACAGCTGCTGTGCCTTGAACTGCACGCGACACGCTATGCACGCTTCTCCGCAAATGCACCCCAGACCTCGCCTACGCGATCCCTCTGTGAGCGCCGCCACCAGTGCTCATCCTGGTTGACGCGAGTCCTGGGGCCTGCAAGGCCTCGCGCGACCCCCATGTGCTGCGCTGCGAGCACGAATCACCATCCATGCCACATGTCTGTCCGGTGCTGGTGATGGCGCGGGTTATCGTCGACGCACAACTGCCGCGAACGCAGCAAAGGGCCCCATCCAAGCCACATGGTGATTCAAGGCCCTCGCGGGCTGATCGACCGCCTGGCCTGGTGCGGAGCTGTCAATGTCGACGATGCCGACGCTGATAGACTCCCTATCGACAAGCATCCACAACCCTGTTCCGTGTTGCTCGCGAACCACAAGGCTGGCACGAAGCAGAACATGATTTAGGGATGCCCCTCCCACGCACATATTAATCCCCATCGTCTCTCCTTTCCAGGGCAACTCTATCTTTGCCTGCTCCAGAGGCACGGCCCTCTCGCATCAGTCAAAATGGAGATGAACGCTAACCTGAAGGCACGTCCTCCCCAACGTAACGTCACCATGGCCGATGACATTCCACTGACGAACCTGAAATTTCAGGAACTCCATGAGTTGGAGCAGGAGCTGCACACCGAGATCGTCCCTGGGACGGAGGTGATGACAGATGTGGGCTCACATCACTTCGTCAAAGGCGGTTCACACGTGCTGGTGCCACAGCCATCCGACGATCCTCATGATCCGTTGAATTGGAAACCTACGTGGAAGTTCTTATGCATCACGGCGACCACGATGATGACCTTCACCCAAGGCTTTGGGCCGCTGGCGCTGGCGCCTATGTTTCCCGACTACATCAAAGCCTTCAACTCCGATTTGCACGACGTCGTCAAGTTTACTGGTTACTGCATCCTGGTTTTGGGTTTCAGCAACTTCATCTGGTGAGTGTTTCGCTCATGTCGAAGAGTGGGTGTGACTGACGGTCGCAACAGGGTACCGATCAGTAGCACTTGCGGCAGACGACCGGTCCTCATCTTCTCGCAAATCATCTGTCTCGCGTCGTCAATATGGAGAGCTCGTGCCAACACATATGGCTCTTTCATGGCCGCGTGCATTGTCAATGGTATTGGCGCTGGTCCAGCGGAGACAATGCAACCTGCCATTATTGCAGACATCTACTTCCTGCATGATCGAGGATACTGGAATACTTTGTATTGGGTAGCATACATGGGCAGTTTGATGGTCGGACCCGTAAGCATACACCACTCGCCACACACAGCTACTGTTCTGACCGAAAGCAGATTGTCAGCGGCTCCATGGCATTGCACATCGGATGGCGCAGTTTTTGGTGGCTCAATACCGGCCTGATTGCGGTGTCGCTCATCATGGTCATCTGTAAGACGATCGGGAATGCCTGTGGTGGTCTGTCAACTAATGTCTTCACCACCAGTCATGTTTCCCGAAACCAAATGGCATCGCCCACATCCAGAAGAACTGCTCGCCTCTTCGCAAAGATCCGTAGATGCCGACTACAAGAATGGCAGCAGTGCAGATACGCTGGAGGTACGTTCCACTTTATGCCTACGAAGGGGCCAAACTTGCCATAGAGTGCCACTCACTGATATGGACTACAGCGACCGAGAATGGTCCTCGCCGACGACTGGCACGATTCCGAGAAGAGGGGCAACAACATCACACGAATTCGGAGCAGCCACGGCGTAACGAATCCTCCTGCGCATCGCGACCCGTGGCTAGGGAAGGGAGCCCCAAGCAAACGGCAATGGGGCATCTACACACCTTCGGCCAATCCTCTCAAGAGTATTCTCATGGACCTTTGGATTCCCTGGAAGCTCTTCGCGTTCCCGATCGTCGAATTTGCAGCATTCGTCGTTTCCTGGTCCTGCAGCTCCTTCTTGACAATCAACTTGACACAATCGCAAAACTTCGCAGCTCCTCCGTACAACTTCAGTTCGCAGACGACCGGTTTCACCAACTTCGCAATTCTGGCTGGTGCTATGATCGGCCTGTTTACTGCTGGACCGTTGAGCGACTGGGTTAGTGCTCGAGCTACTGCGAGGAACCGTGGTATTCGAGAGCCTGAGATGCGTCTACCCGCAATGAGTATGTCTCTACAGCACCTTCAAAAAGCGGGCCGAGCTGACACAAATCCCCAGTACCTTATGTCGCCATTATGATTCTCGGAAATTTCATCGTCGCGTTTGGCTACGACCGCAAATGGCCGTGGGAAGTCATCGTTATTGTCGGATATACCTGCGCGGGCATCCAAGTCGCAGCTCTCCCAGCAATGGTCAACACCTACGCCGTCGACTCGTATAAGCCTGTCGCAGGCGCACTCATGGTGTCCATCACTGTGAACAAAAATCTCTGGGGCTATGGCTTCTCGGAATTCATCACGCCCTGGGTTATGAAGGATGGCTTCATCCCACCTATCATGCTCAATATGAGCTTGATTACACTGTGGTGTGCCTTCGGCATACCATTCTATTTCTTTGGCAAGACGTTCAGGCGTTGGTCCAAGAACAGCTCTGTGCACAGAATGTAACAGAAAGAAATAGTGAGATATAATAGCTCAGCAGTACCAGGGGTTCTGAGAAATTCCCTCATGGCTTATGATATATAATGACGCATAGAAACTGTCTGCATGCCCAGCCACGCATCAACATCAACCGCTGTCGTAGGTCCCTATTTCTGCTCTCACTTCTTTGCAGCGTTGATGCTTGCAAGCTTCTTTCGAAGAGGCTCTGGCCCAGAGTCCCAATCAATGCTCTTCGTGATGCTATCACTCTCATGGATTGCCTTGGCCCACTTAGAGAAGTTAGGCAAAGCATCCAGCTTCTTGATCAGACTGGCTGGGAGCAGATCCTCATGCTTGGCCAAAGAGTACCATCTGTCGTAAAACAATCAAAGTCAGCAACCTTCTCCATCCACACAGAACTCGTTCGAATCCGCACAACTCACCTCACAACAAAAGGCCCCGCATGAACCTCCGCCATCGTAACCTCCTCCTTCCCCCAAAAAACGGTTTCGCCCCCTCCAAAAGCGGCTCAATCTCCTTCTCCACAGCCTTAACCCACTCCTCCACCTTCCTCTCCTTCTCCTCCGCTCCCTCAGCCATCAAAGTTCCAAACCAAAAACTCGCAACCTTGGAATCCCACGTCTCACAAAAAAATTTAATCCTAGCCCTCTCCAGCGGCGCCCTCGGCCCATCACCTCTCGCTCCCAAAGCAGGCAAAATACTCGCGCCTTTCCCCTTCTCCGGAAAAGAATCCGCGAGAAATTGCGCTACGACGGCGGATTCTGTAATGATTTCATCATCGTAGACGCCTTCGACGGAGATTTTGAGACTTGGGACGAGACCTCGTGGATTAATGTCTTTCAAGTACCACTCTGGACGAGGAGTATCGAGATCAATGAGGATTTCTTCATAGGGGATTTGGAGTTCCGAGAGGACGATGTGGGCGCGATGGGCGTAGGGGCAGCGGTGGTTGGTGTATACTATTTAGCCAAAGCTTTGATCAGTTCCACTTCATCGGGCAATAAATCAAACAAGAATGTCTGAGGTCGATTCGTCCGTACAAGTAATCTTCGGTCCAACAACATTCTTTCCATTCGTCAAAGCATCATTCGCCGCCGAAACGTCATTCTTATTCGCCGTCTCGAACGTCGTGGGAGTCAATCCGTTGGTCGTCATCTTCGTTGTTGCTGAAGAAAGTTCTTATTTGGGGGAATTGTAGAAAAGTCAAAAACTTTGTATGTACAACAGTGAACTCATATATCCATCATCGGAAATATCATAGCAAGATCGCCGAGACCAATTACTAATTATGGAAGGAAGCGATGATGGCATCGGTTGGGAGAAGCTCCAGCTCCACACAGCTCTCACCTTCCCTGCACATAAGCTGGGGAGAGCTCTGGTGCCATTCGAGAGCTGATCCTAGCACGCTACAGCCAATCTTCGTCAGCACTTGATCGGGAGCGGACTGCTTTATCTTGCCGCCTCAGAACGGTCGACCTTCTCATGTACGAGGAACGAACGACCATACCAACGGCAACGGTGAACAGCAAAATGTAAACTGGTTCGCTTTTACAAATTTTGCATGACCTGATGTCTCGACTCCTTCTACAATAGGCACATGATGAGCATACACGCTCGATTATCGTTGCTCCTGCTCCTTCACAGTGTCCGAGTGGAACACATCCTCCATCCTTCGTCCATTTCAACGCCATGCCAGTGTGACTGCAAGTGCACAATAATGTCATTCTGCAGACGCCAGGCCACCCGTGAGACAAGCTCTTCCACGTTGCTCAATTGCAATCGTCCTCATAAGTAGGTTCGTAGGTAGAGATTCCGAGGCATCGTTAGGTTATTCACAAGGCGACAAGAGGCTCAGTCTTGGGCTCGCTGTGCGACTCCGTCTTGAGCTCAGCGGTGGGGTCCACCACCTCAGTTACTGCCGGCTCCTCCTTTGGTGCCGAAGGGAAGTCAGCGCTGCTGACGCCACTCTCCGGTGTCACCTTCTCAGCAGTTGACTGAGCTGGTGTGACCTTGTCCGCTGTCTCCTGGCTGACGTAGCCCTTCTCGACTGCAGCTTGCTTGGTTTGGCTGATAGTCTCCTGGGTCTTTGCGCTGGCTTGGCTGACAGTCTCTTGTGTCTTCGCGCTAGCTTGTCCGATGGCTTCTTGTGCCTTTGCGGTGTACTCCTTGGTTGCGCTCTGGGTCGCTTGCCACGCCTTGTTGGCATTCTCGGCCGCCAATGAGCGGACCTGCTCCGTCTGCTCTGAGACGATCTTCTGAGCGTTGCCGAGCTGCTCGTCGATGAGCTCCTTGTTGGTAACGTAGACGAGTGGTGCAAAGTAGACGAGGGTGGTGAAGAAGAGGAATAGTCCCCAGGTTGGCATGACCTTGATAAGGTAGTATGACAGGAATGAGCTGGAGAATGCCTGCCATACGATTAGCACAGTCTGTATGATATATTCCGCAGTTTCAACGTACAGCAACCGTAGCGTAGACATTCTCCGCAAAGACAATGCGCTGGAACTCGATCACAAAGAAGTTGCAAAGCTCAACGGCATCTACTATGACGCTGTCGAGTGTCTCCTGTGGGATGGTGTAGTATTTCTTCGGTCGCAGCTTGGTAGCTACACCCTGGTTGAGCACCAGCTTTCCAGTGATTTCAGCTGCAGCAGTGATGCCTAGCACAATGTAAAGGGCCTTGAAGGCATATTTGGCGACTGGGACGTAGCGGAAGGCGAGGATGGAGAGAACGATGGTGGCATAGCTGATGGCAGTGGCACGAGGGTTCTCCCACGACAGGAGGTTGTAGAAGAACGAGTGGTAGTGTGTGAGGTTCTGGCCGGTGGCCGTCTGCGTGGACGGTGTTTGGCGGGAGGCAGCGAGGTTTCCGAACTCGTTCTTCGTAGCGGCGGCCTCGTTGGCAGCCTTTTGGGCAACGGGCCCGTTGGCGAGGTCCTGCACCGTCTGCGAGTTCTTGATGTCGCTCATGGTGGCTTGTGCGGTGTGCTGTGCGTCTGCGAGAAGAGACATGTTAGGATGCGGGCGGAGGGTGGTGGTGCCAGGCACGGTAGGTGGATATGCTGATAACTGTTGGGCGGGTCAGCTGGTGCCTGCGGGTGGTGCTGGTGCAGTGCAGTGCAGCGTGTGCGTTTGTGTTCGAGAAAGAGAATGTTCACGAAGCGGGAAGCAGCAACGAAGCCATGTGTCCGTCTGTTTGCGAGCGGAGTCGCCAGCGTGACGTGTTGGGCCGGACAGGTAGCTTTCCTGTTTCGCAGCTGCTGCCCACCACCACGCACGCTCGAAAATGGCAGCAGCGGGCGGGTGTGTCGTGCATCGAGGGAGTGGCGGAGGGCACCTACCTCACTGTTCAAGAAGCTCTTGCCCTGATCGTTCGAGGCGGCGGAGGTATTTGCACCGTTGGAGTCGGCGTAGGGGTTGAGACTGGGATATTGCGGTTGGGCGCTTGTCTCTGCCATGGCCGGCTGCTGATACGGAATCGCGGTGATGGATTTCGTCAGATCCGACAAACGGCTGCTGTTTACTGCTCTCCGGGCTCGTTTCAACAAGTCTCCAAATTGCAAGTGTCGGTATCGAGTCGTGCGTGTGTGTACGTGCGGGCGGTGAGAGATGTCAAGACAAGACAGCAGAAGATGGCTTTCTGTTTGTGTGCGCTGTGACTTTTCCCACTGCTGCGACCCTGAAGGCTTCTCTAGCGCGCTTCTGATATCATTGCGTGTTCATTCCCCCCATCATCGCACCCAACAAACCCGGCTTTCCACCCAGCCCCATACCTTGATTTCCTACAGCCATCGCTGCCGCCACGACGTCACTCGTCTGACCGTCCCGATGCGGCAGGCAGTCACACTACTCCATCATTCTTCAGTCACCTCCAAGCGTGAGCACGCCTCGTGCCAAGTTTTAGCTCTCGCTTCGCACCGCGTTGGGAGGCATGTGAAGATGTCACTAGCTCGCACCTGTCTTTCCGAGGCTCCGGCCGTGGAACCTTGTTGTCTCACCTCTCAAAACCAGCCTGCCACGCCTGCTTCCATATCGAGCTGCTTGCCTCTTCGTGCTCTACATTAGCCTCCTCGGGCCAGTGTGGCCGACACGCTCTTGGACGTGTCTCGCCACGCACATCGCATCATGCGCCGCGATATTGATCTCGCGTGGACGCTATATATAGCCGTGCCAACGCGTCTGTCGTGCGGTGGTAGGGTGGATTCGGAGGATCGTTTTGCTACTTGGTAAGTGTACCTGTCGAGAGCCGGCAATCGCCCTTCCGAATGAGCAGGGAAAGCCTGTGAACACCTATAGCAATCGCCGGAATCGATCTCCTGCCATCGCGGGAAGAAAGCATCGTTCTGGTCCTTCTGGGTATCGATGAGTGACACTTCAGCGTCCGAAAGAAGCTCCAACGCGTCCGCTCCTCACACGCGACAAGGCTGCGACTGTCGCACCATCCAGCCATCCCAACATGCGATCAGCAAGATTGTCGAAGGAGGTGGGGTCCCCATCTTGGGCATTTCGACAGGAGATACGGACAAGCTTGATCTCTACGAGAAAAAGTACGATGGTAAAACCGCGTACGTCGCCTTCGTGCCTACCGATCAGCGCGCGATCTGTTCTCCAGACTACAACACAATCACGACTTGCCAGCTGATGGCCATAGCGATGACACTTGGCAAAATTTATGTGCACGAGATCCGAGCTGAGCTGTGCTTCTGGCTGGCTGGCCTTTGTGTGCCTGCAGGACAATCGAGATCCGAACCGAACATCGCTGAGATTCAGCGCAATGCCTACCGAGTGCTGCATATAGGGTGACTGGACCGGCTTGGGAAAGGAAAAGTGAGACGGAAAGGAGGCGGCGGCGGCGAACATCTGCGCAAAGCAAGGTGGAAGACCAGAGGCACTAGAGCAACACAGCCTCAGTACTTCGCAGGCGCGAGGCAATGAAGGCACACACGTTTGGGTCCTGCTAGGAGTCCAGGCAGCGGTGAGAGGTCACTTTGAGGAGGCGAGCTTTTCAGCACATATCAGCTTCGACATGAGGTAAGATCTGGCGTTTGAACCACACTGGGCAGGCCGAGTAACAGGTGCAGACACTAGAAATAGATCTGCTCAAGAAAGCAAGAGAAAATTTCCGATCTATTCGTCAATGAAGCTTTGCACTTTTGCAGGTACTGTACTCCTCACAAATTTGACAATCTGTGTATCCTCCATCCATCATCGCCTCCCCTTCTTCCACTACTGCAGATAGTCACCATTGGTCTCCTTGTGGACTACATCGAAAAGCGGCTTCGCACTGAACCAGCCAGCACGTCCGGTGCCCACAGAGCGGTAGGTGTACTGGGCCTCTTCCTCGCCAATCGCAATTGGCTTCTCGCCTCGCGAAGCAGCAGCCGCCTCGGCCATGAGCTGAGAGTGGCAACACTTCTCCAACGACACGAACCAGAAGATTGTCTAAGATTCAGACTTAGCACCATTGCCATCGAAAAGAGAAATCCCGCAATCGACTCACCTCCTCGATCGTAGACCCCACAGTCAGCAACCCATGATTCTGCAACAGCGCCGCCTTCTTATCCCCCAAACACTTCGCAATATCCTTCCCCTCCTTCTCCGCCAACACGACTCCGTTGAAACTGTCGTACACAACATGATCGTTGTGAAACGCACAAGCATCCTGCGTCAGCGTATCAATTTTCCTCCCCAACGAACACCAAGTCCTTCCATAAATCGAATGACTGTGAGCCGCACAATTAACATCTGGCCTCGCAGCATGGATCGCCGAATGAATCATATACGCCGCTGTGTTAAGAAGCCGGCAAGGGCCTCCATCGATGACTTGACCAGAGTGGTTGACAAGGATAAGATCAGACTTGTTGATCAGTGAGAAAGCGACACCGAATGGGTTGACCCAGAAACAATCTGGTTGTACTGGATCTCTGAGGGTGATGTGTCCTGCAACACCTTCGTCGAAACCATATTTGCCGAAGATGCGAAAGGCGGCTGCGAGGCGGCCTTTGAGGTATTCTCGTTCCTTGTACTTGTCTTCGAATTTTGGTGGTCTGTCACGAACATCAGTACATGTTGGAGGTTCTCATTGTTTGCGATTGAAATTCGCGATCAGATTATGTGAAACGAACCGGGGGAACTCTGTCATTTTTCCTTGAGCAATCGTCTTCTTTATTCCCGGCTCAAGAGGCGCTTGGCCGTCGTTGGCAGGCACAGTATGTCCATTGCTAGCAACAGCCTCGGTAGTTCCATTACCATTCTGTCCCTCAGCGTGTGGTGCCATTTTTGTGGTGTTCCGATGTTTCTGAGAATTAGTGTAGTAAGGAAAGGTCGAATGACAAGAAAGAACAATGTCAGCAAGAGTAATAAGAAGTTCAGTAAGTGTGGCAACTGCTCGGCAATGCTGTTGTACGGATGTCGCAGCGCTATTTGCTGGCAGAACTTACGTACCCGCCCTATCGTCGACCGCTTGCCCCGCATTGTCACGAGTGAAGCAGTGGGATGCCTCACAACGGCAAAGCCGATCTCGTCCTTCGCCTAATCTTTCTTCCACGCCTGATGACATGCATTTCTGTGATTTTGACGCCTTCCACGTGCTTGTACTCGCATTACCAGGTCAAATGGCAGACTTGATACTTGTTCCCTATTGATATGCTGTCATGAGCAGAGTCGCAAGCCCTTCTGTCACTCTCATCACAAGGCATTGCACGAAATTCAAGTCAATGGATGCGTGGAAGTCAATGTAGTCAAAGCGAATTCTTACGAGATACGAAAATTGACTGCATACTGTCTAGCAGTATCAGCCATAGACCTGTTAATCCATCCTGGGAAAGTGATATCATATCTGCGCGCAACACGCGCTCAAGTCGCCCCGGAAAGCGCGGTGTCCGCAACGCTCTAATCAAAGCTCTCATCTGCATCCTCAAAGTCGTCTTCTGACTCGTCCTCGTCCTCCTCGTCAGAATCGACGGTGTACTCCGACTTGGTAGTAGCAGCAGCACGGCGAGATCGTGCCGCCGGCTTGGCCGGAGCGATATCGTCCTCATCGTCGCTCAAGATGTCATTTGCGATCTGGTCCACACCGTCATCTTCAGCCTCGTCGTCGGAAGAAGGCAGCTTCTTCTTCGATGCACCGGCTTTGGCTTGCGCGCTCGCCTTCTTCGCTGCGTAAGCTTTCGCGGCAGGCGAAAGTGCTGTTGGTTTGGCTACGGTAGGAGCAGGGGCCTTCTTTGGCTTCAAAGCAGCGGTCTCCTTCGCTTTTGGCGCAGCCTTGGGCTTCGGAGCTACCTTTGCGACTGGCTTGGCGGGGACGTCCATGTCCATCGAGTCCTCATTGTCAGACAGGATAGTCCGATTCGTGACCTTCTGAGGCGAGTTTTGGGCGAGTTGAGCCCAGTCGGTTTCATCATCGGAGATGTCGGCCAACGTCTTCTTGCTGGCTTTGGGCTTCAAACCATGACTGCTGGTTGGACGAGATGCAGCGGGCGCGCTGGTGTGAAAGAGACGAGAGCCTTGGGCATCGGCGCTAACGTTGCCAACGCCCTTCACCATTTCGCTGACATCGGCGAGCATATCGTTGCCTCCGTCAGACTCAGAATCGTCGCTGTCAAGCGCGTATTTTTTCGCCTTCTGAGCCGCTGCCCTGCCAGCTCGTGCTGGAGGCTTTGAAGCAGCTTCCTTGGCAACGGCAGCGAATACATCGTCGTCGTCGTCTTCCATCTCGACATCAGAGTCGACCACCTTCTTGGCCCGGCCAGTCTTCTTTGCTCCTGGCTTGACAGCGTCGGAGTCTGTGTCCTCAACAGCCTTCTTCGCACGACCACGTGGCTTGGGCGGCGCTGCAGTTTCGACCTTTTCGACATCGATCGAAAGCTCGGGTGCCTTGAATGCTGAGTCTAGCGTCGTCTGCTTTGCGGCTGGGGGAGGCGCCACAGGCTTCTGCTCAACTCCGTTGACCAGTGGGTAGGATCCAGCTGGCTTGGATTCCGTCTTCATGGCAAGCAACCCTCCAAGCGCTTTCGACTTGGTGGTCTTGGGCTTTTTGGCCCGAAGTCCTCATCAGAATAGTCATCGCTGTCACCGGCTTTACGCTTCTTGCCAGCCTTGCCTGTGAGACCAAGCTTGGCAGAAGCACGGCGTCCCTTGGACTTGATCTTCTTCTCGCGCTTCTTCTCCTCGTCGAGTGCAGTGTGCCAATCCTCGCGGAGTGCTTCCAGATCAGCTTTCCAAAGGTCCTGGGGGGTCTTCATGGTGAGATCATTAATCTCCTCTTCCTTTTCACCAATCTGCTTCTTGAGCTTCTCTACTCTCTCCTGGGTGAGCGACCAGATGGCCATACCGAGCAAGTAGTCGAAGTCACTGGCGCCAGCGGCAATGTCGGCGTCGGATTCTTCATTGTCATCTTCTTGAGCCTCCTCTGCCTCACCTGCCTTCTTGGCATCAGCGACCTTTGGAAAGCGCGTGAAGTTGAGCTTGTCGAGCTCTTGCACCAGCACGGACTTCTTCTTCTTGCTGACGACCAGCTTGCCATCAATGATATACTGCACGAACCTCGCCTGATTGGTAAGCTTGTTCAGTTCTTTGTGCATGACTTCCAGCATGTGGTCCTTGCGATGGAAATACTTCGTGAGTCGGTACCCGTAGAACTCCTCGATGATGTCCTGGGGTGTTGCATACTTGTAGATGCGACCCTGAGGATCAAATGCGACCATGTTCGATGTTGCTTGAGTCTTTGCCAGTTTGAAGAGCTCCTCAAGTTTATCTTCATTCTCCGCCAGTTTCTTCTCCTCCATCTTAATGATGAAGCGCACCGTTTCAGGCGTGTTGTACTCGGTGTAGTCCTTAATAAAGGAAGGTACCTTCTCGGCCTTGATGATATCTTCCAATTTGTCCTTGAAGTCTTGTGTCCACTGGTGCACAGGCAACTCGGTGATCTCGACTTCGTTGTTGCCTGTCTTGACGATCCTGCCAGGGAACTTGAAGCGATCTTCTGTAAGCTGCTCTGTCTGCCCAGTCCAACCGCGGTACCATGGCATCATGGGCACCATGGATTCCTTGGTCGCGCCCGGGGTCATTCGTCGAATGAGATTGTCAATGACCTCCTCTGGGTTATAGCATGGGATGGAAGTGCTCCAACCAGTTCCGATACCATCGGCACCATTGATGAGGATCATTGGCACAATTGGGCTGTACAACTCTGGTTCGATAGTGTGCCCATCATCCTCATTGTATCGCAACAGTGCCTCATCCTTCTGATCGAAAAGGCGGCGCGCGAAGGGTGACAGTCTCGTGTAAATGTAACGAGCGCTGGCAGCATCGCTACCACCCTGGAGACGGGAACCAAAGTTACCACTTGGCTCCAGAAGATTCATGTTGTTGGATCCCACGAAGTTCTGTGCAAGAGCGACAATGGTCTGTTGAAGCGATGCATCACCGTACGCGTATGCGGTCAGACCAGAGACCAGACCAGCAAGCTCGACGACCTTGATATCCTTCTTCAGGTTGCGGCGGAAGGCGGTATACATGACCTTTCGCTGACCAGGCTTGAGGCCATCGACAACGGACGGGATGGATCGCATATTGTCGGCCATAGAGAAGAGAATGAGTTCTTTGTTGACAAAATCATCATAAGTGATGTCGTCTGTGCCTGACATATCCAGGTACGTGCCAGGAACGAAGCCCTGTAGCCAGGTTTTACGAGCATCAGCTCTCTTCTTCGAGAAAGCGAGATCAATCAGTTCCTCTTCGTGCTCCCGCATCCTATGGAAACGCTTCAAGTGCCGGTCCAAATCCTGGAAGTATATTTGAGCATCCCGGGTGTCCGATGTTCCCAGTCCCTTGTAGTACTTGTGCTCCCAGCCCTTGGTGTTGCCTGGCAGTTTCTTCCACTCCTCGTATTCGGGCATTGTGAAGAAGTCGCGTTTTGCTTTTGGATGCCTCGGATCGCCTTTCCAGACCTTGACGATGGGCGTAATGAACTCAAGCAAAAATCCCTCGAGCTTGAGTAGCGAGGGGAATTGGACCTGCAGGAAGTTGATGAGAAGTCCCTTGATGTGAGAACCATCGTGATCTTGATCTGTCATGATCATGATGTGACCATATCGCAAACCGACGGTCGTTGTGTACTCCTTCTTGTGCTGCAGGCCGATAAATTTCTTGATGTTCTGGATTTCCGCATTCTTCGAGATCTGGTCAACGGAGGCATCGCGAACGTTGAGCACTTTACCACGGAGGGGAAAACACCGAAGTAGTCTGGATCGACCACAGCACGACCTGCCAAAGCCAGCAAGGCGGCTGAGTCACCCTCAGTCAAGATGAGAGTACATTTGTGGCCATCCTTTGTACCAGCTCTGTTGGCATCAGTGAGCTTGGAGTGATTCATGCGCTTACGACCACCGCCATCAGACTTAGCAAGGACTTTGTCGGCCTTTTGCTGCGCGAAATGGAGGATGTTGTTAACGACCTCCGTCTTTGCGATGTCTTTGAGGAATTTCTCGGTGACCTGCGGCTTGCTGCCAAAGGCGCTGACTTTGGTCGTAAGCTGCTCTTTCGTCTGCGAAGTGAACGCGGGATTTACGATCAAACAATTGACGAACAGGAAGATGTGATTCCGAAGCTGTGCCTTCTTGAGCTTCACACCGCCCTTATTCTTCTTGTTGACGATCTGTTCCAGCTTGTCACAGATCTGGTCTGCAATGTAGTTGACGTGCGTACCGCCTGTGGTCGTCGCGATGGAGTTGACAAATGACACTTGCTGGAATGAGCCATCCGACACAGCGAATCCGATTTCCCAGCGCTCGTGAGGGTTGTCTGTCAAGATGACCTGTTCCGGTGCTTTCCCGTCGTTTTCCAGGTTCTCGGTCTTGATAGCTTTGGTGTACATCTCCATGTACTGCTTGAACTTGCTTATCTTGATTCTCTCGCCATTCAAGTAGACCTTGACGCCCTTGCACGTGCCAGCCATATCGTAAACTCGTCGCTTGACCAGGCCTTCGAAGTCCTCATCCATTTTGTCCATGCCGAACTTGCTAAAATCGGGCTTGAACGTGATCTTCGTGTAGTCATCGCCCTTGATCTTGTCGATCTTGGCCTTCTCCATGATGCTCATGTTCTTGCGCCATGTCTGCTTGTAGCGCTGCTTGGTCTTCGAGTCCACAGTCTCCAGGTGGAACTCAGTCGAGTAGATATTGGTGAGTTTTGCACCGTATCCATTTCGCCCACCAGTGACTTTCGCTTCTTCGTCGTCGTAGTTTGAAGATGTCAGGAGATGCCCAAATATCATCTCTGGAATCCAGATACCCTCCTTCTCGTGCATCTCGATCGGTATACCACGTCCGTTGTTCCTCACCGAAATTTTGCCTTCGTTGGGATCCACATCGACACGCAGCTCATTCATGTTCTTGTCACGCTGCTTGTTGTCCGCCGCGTTGACCAAAATTTCGTCGAAAATCTTGTACAGACCCGGCACATAGCTAACCTTGCGGTTCTCCATCGCCTCCGTCTCCGAGTTGTAAATCCATAGCTGGTCGGTTGTGTACTCGACTGAGCCGATGTATGTATCAGGACGCTTCAAAATGTGCTCAAGTTGTGTCAACTTCTGATATTGCTCCGAGCCCTTCTTCGCCGTCGCGGCTACTGGAACATCCATGAAGCTCTCGTTCTCGATCTCAGCGAGCGGTTCTGACGCGACCTTCTTCTTAGCGGGCGCTTTCTTTTGCTTCTTGTTCGAGGGTGGCGTATCGGCAAGAAGCGAGTCGTCGTTATCAGAGGGTACGTCGACGTCCGAGTTCTCCTCGTCGGAATCTGGTAGGGCACGCTTCTTCGCAGCTGCCTTCGGCGCGGCCTTGGTGGTTTTCAAGGTCGTCTGCTTGGTGGCTTTCGGTTTCGCGGGTGCCTTCTTCGCAGGCGCTTTGGTGGTTGCGGGTTTTGGTGCTGCCTTTGCCTTCTGCGTTTGGTCAGCACACGAAATGAGCTTGGAAAGTGAGGTCTGCGGCACCTACAGCCTTGGGCGCTGGCTCAGGCTCGAAGTCACTTGAGGCGCCATCTTCGAAGACTGAGTCGTCCATCACGGAGTCGTCCATGTTCGCGTCGCGCTTCTGCGCCTGAGACGCGCCTGTAGGGGTTAGTATTGGAAACGAGAGCGATGCCGGCTATCGCATGAGGATCGTGATGATGCGATTGACCAGCAATCCAGAGTGCGATGTGCGTGTTGTAGCAAGTGGTGTGCTGTAGAAAAGAAGCGCGGATGTTTGTTGCGATTGTTTATCCTCGTCAGTTAGCGCGCTTCGGCGTCAACAGACTTCGAGTTGGACCCGCGGACCCTGGCAAGCGCCATCCCTGCAGCTGCGTTCACTCATGTTGACTCCACTCCTCTCTTCACCCTTCACGCATAGCGAAGACTATATTCCTGTGTGCGCCTAGGCAGCAGGCAACAGAGAAAAGTAATTGATCTTGGGCTAACGAATTGCTCAAATGCCAGATTTCAATCCGATGATCATCTGCCTGAGCACGAGAAAAGATGGCGTTTTCCCGCTAAGACCTCTCTTCCAAGCGCAACATGTTCATCGAAACTCGTTGGCAGACTTGAAACGGTTTCCCAATGCATGTTGACATATCATGCATCCCACAAGGAACATGCAGCGGCCGTTAGCTTCACAGTCATTTGCTTCCTGACCTCTCCGAATAGAATGTGAGAATAGGAGCCGTACCCATGAACCTGCTCAAGCCCTCTCGCCTCCCCGTGGCTACTGCAAAAGGCCTTTTGGTCATTGCTCTCGAGAACGTACCCTTACCTGACGCGTTAGGTATTGCTCAAAGTAATTGGATCGCCCTTTCCATGACCAGCGACCTTTCCGCTTCGACTTACATCCATCCCATCGCCTTTATGATCGCTGAGCTCAGCATAACCACACACATCAGCCCTCGCCGCCAAGTTGCGCCATGCTGATTCACTGGTGACCAGTGCACGGTCTCTTTATTCGCATTACGCCGAAAGCGTTGCTGATTTGCTCCATCCGTGCACAACAAAGAAGCCACATGCGAGACAGGCCACCGGGCCTTCTTGAACGATGATGTGCCATGCCGTACTTGATCTCAGTCAGCCGCTAACAGTCGACTGGCCGATAAGGTTCGAGCGCATCTCAGTCACTCTCTTTCGCATATCTAAGCGGCCAAACACCGCCATAACGCCCAGACATTAGCTACGATACCATTTGCAATGAGCAACGAGGCGCCAATACTATCCGAGAATGAAACAAACTCGAATGCCAATCGCCGCCGCTCGCATAACTTGACCGGGCCACTTGACATATCGCTTCAGGAGATGGGCGTTCAGACCTTAGAGGAACTGGTGAACAAATCCAGTCAAGAAATCGAAATGATCGACGAAACATGGAGCGAGTGCCATGGGCCAAAAGAGAAACTCTCCATCACCAAACCGAGCAATCAATTAGTAACGAAGCCACTGCGACCACCACGTTCACGCACACATGGAGAGAAAAGAAAGCTGTCAGACACAGATTTAGTGAACAAATAATGGGTATCATGAACTTCGCATATCCTAAGGCTAAAAAACACTCAAATTGGCAGGTTGCCCAACAGATTTCCCAATCCCAGCAAATCCGCCGCTTTCCTGATATCTCCATTCGTTTGGTTCAAAACCTGAATGGTCTCCAGCCTCACGACACCCAACTTCAACAGCCTATCCGTCAACTGCGGCCAAGGGCTCTTCGCAGGCGTGATAGTCGAATTGAAATCCTGCGGCACAGACTCTTGCCTCTTGAATGCATTTTTGGTTCCAAAGATGGTATTGCCAATTTGTCCAACCCACTTGTACGGTTCATTGATGTTGTCGCTTCTTCCAGCATCCCAGTATTCCCATCCGTTGACTGAACCAAATTTGGTGCCGTAGTTGGCTTTGAGGATTCGGATAGTCCTCTGAATCGTGGTGAGGTTCTTCCAGCCGCTGCCACCATTGAAGGAGCTCGTGAGCGTGCCGAGGACAACGCGGTCGGCGGGATAGCCGTTTTTGACGATGGCATTGTAGCCGTTTGGTGTGCCTGCATCTCCCCAGCCTAGAGAATGTTAGGGCAGGTACACGACATGATGTGGATTATCTGTAAGCTTACCGTTATAGAACTGGCAGTTGAACCAATTCACGATCTTGCCATTTGGCTTCTGAGAGTTGGTCGCGTAGTAGTCGAGAGTCTTGTAGGAGAAGCCTCCGAGACCATAAGGTTGTGGCTGCAATTCAGATGCGACTGGGGACATCGTGATGATGAATTTTGAACCGAAATCCTTGTTCAAACGCTGCAGCAGGTTGTAAGGGCAATTGACATTGACCCTCTCTTCGATGTCCAAGTCAATGCCGTCCAATTTCCGATACTTGAGCTCCCAGTACAATGGCATATAGTAGGACTCGTTGATGGTGTTCCTAGGACCACTACAGAGCCTTGGATAACTCCCGGGTGCTGCGCCGCCCATCATGTACATCACTTTCTTCCCTGCACTCTGTAGTTGCTTGACTTCGCTCCACATATTGTTCCATATAGTGTCATTTGGATGGTTGTCATTCAGATGCATTCCCTTTGGATCAGGATTGATGTGCAGAGCCGAGATGTAGAGGTGAGTGACTTGTGTCGGGTTTTGAATCAATGGGAGCATCGAGAATTTCCCGCCATCGACGCGTCTGAATGTTTGGATGTATGCCAGGTTTCGTGGTGGGTTGTAAGCATCAGCTCGTTTCTCGAGCGTCGTTACCTCCGACGGTAACGAAGATGCGAGCCCCAGCAAGGACAAGAGCACCATGGTGAACCGCATATCGAAAGTTCAATGGTTTCGTGATGGATGGTAACAGCCCGAGTAGGGAACATCGCAGAGGAATCGGGGAACCCAAAGCTCTTCTAATATTTCGGTCATCCTCCCGCGGACGTTGTGAATTTGGCACTGATGCACACGTTGCCGCCATCGTTAAGACGTGTATGCGTTCTAGCCTATAGACATCGCCATTTCTCCAAAAGTGGGCCCCGTCCATTGCCCATAACGGTGAAAGTCCTGAGTCTCCTGCTCGGATGTGCAAGCCATTTCACCCAGAACGTGTTAGCACGAAGTACGCCACGAGGTCGAGATCTCAAACAAGGTTTGCAGATCAGCGCCACAATACCCAGACTCGTGAGCTCCTAGACGCTTCCACAGCCTTTGTGCTGCGAGGGCGTGATTCCATGCGCAGCGTGATTCTGCGTGAGCCGATGTTGGGCGTCCGCTCCGAGTATTGGCAGAGCTGGAAAAGATCCTGATCGCGAAGTGGCGTTGTCTGGCCCATATGAAGGTATGCTCACTGAGTGCAACGATACTTCAGCAACCAGACCCGCCATTCGAACATCTTCATCAAGAGACAGGGCTTGTTGCTCTTGTGGGCATCGTTAGCACACTTAGTCCACGAAGTACGATAATGCATGACAAGAAATCCTGTCATGTTTCGTCGCACCAATGAGAATTTGCATGCCGCCACTGAGCATATCGACACCCGAGCGCAGCGTATGGCGAAGCGTGGCAGGCGCCAATTGTCAGTCTCAATGCTTCCCGCAGGCATGAAAGCAGATATATGTGTTCCTATTGGCATATCCTGAACAGCACTTCAAGTCGTCTTAGGAGCGAAGAGTAATCCTGTGTGCACGCGATCCAAGCAACCAATTGCGAAAGCTGCTCAGGATCCCGGATGCAGACCATTCGCGTTCGGGGGCCGTGGATGGCATACGCAGCCATAGAAGAACTTTTTCGAGCCTCGAAGGTTGAAGTCTGTGTCGCGTGCTCACGGTCCGAGCTGTCATGACCGAACTTTGTCGTGTTGATGGTTGAGCACAACAGGGAAGCAGCCTGGTGCAGCAAAGTCCCGGTGATGATGTTTGCCACCCCAGGCTACCAACAGTGCTGGTGTATGGAACACTCGCAACTTGCTGTTTCATGCTTGTTCCATCCCTAAGATCTACTATGCAGGTTTGATAAGTTGATTCCATAGATGTGGTCTCTGGCGCAGAGCTTGCAGGGGCGTTCCTCGATCGGCGCAGATGAGTATCAACGCATCGCGAAAAGAGACTGAGGTTGATAGGTCTCTGCGATCTACCACACCTAGCCAATGAGTAACATCGTGCGCGCCTTGTCAAGGTCATCGTTGTTCGTAGATCCATTTGGTCGTTTCGTCCTCCCAAGGCAGCCGCCTGGGAAAAGTCTCCCAGCCAGTAACACCACCTTGCCATGTGAGCAGGCCCATGACCTCTGGCTCAAGACGAAAGCCCAGGAAAACATGGGCTCGATCGGCGTTCCAATTTCTGGCCAGGCGCTTCTGGCTTAGAGGCATTCTGACGCCATATGGATCTGAGGCAAACACATTGTATGCTCGTTCGCGCTCCCCCATTTGCGTGAAATTAAGCTCATCGAGAGTGAAAGGCGGATTCAAGCCTTGTACCCTGATGCGATGATGTGGCCATTTGATAGCAGGAGCATGGAGCTCCAGGAATCGGCGCTCTTTGAAGGCGTGAGTTACCACAGTGATATTCTTGGGATATGCGCCAGTAAGCTGTCTGAATCGGATGATGGAAAACAACAGATTCTGGTAACTATCGGTCGCGTAGGTTTCCAGCGCATATCGCACGCCTACAGGGAAGAGGGTGGGATTATGGTTCACCATGTACTTGAGCACCAGAGCATAGCTTTCCGCTTCGCTTCGGGGCGCGTTGGTGGTATGGCCGCCGGAGAAGACCAGCAGCGCCTCGGGATTGCTATGCACAGCGAGGGCAGCAGTCATAATGTGCGCGATGAATGTCTCATGTTCGCCCGGTTTCCTCGCGAGCGGGTCAGAGCGCGAGAAAGGCTGCAGGATCCACTGTTCTTCTGCGGTGTTCCTGCCATCGCCCATGTAGATGCCGTGGCAGCAGACCAGCACGAGGTCGGTGGTCTTGCAGATGTCACTGCTCTCCACAAATTGCTTGACTTCGGTCATGGTCGCCTAACCTCCTTATGGGCGTCGCAGGTTAGGTTAGGTGGAGGTTACCGTGTTCAGCTGCATACGCTTACCACGTGCCCGCACAGCAACGTCAGACGGCCATTTCTTCTCAGCCTTTGCTGCAGGCTGGCTGACTACGTGCACGAAGGATTCGACAAAAAGGTCGCAGCCGGTCAAGATGATGGCCCGACGTATCGGCAGCGAAAATTCCTGAATGCAGAAGTGTAGCACAGGTGGTCGGAGCACGCGCTCACCGATAGTTCCTGATGTGAGACCTGCAGATGGTCTGCGTGGTAGTGGTGTAGCATTAGGACATCGGATGGCACACAACGTTGCAGATTTGCTATAGGCTAGTTCGGTCGGTGTTCGGCAACTCCAGGCATGCTGTCGCAAACTCGCTGCGCTCGAACAAACGCTAGCCTTGGCAGCGCAGGTACGGCGAGCGCGACGAAAGCGAACCGGCGAAGTGTAGTTGCGACGAAAAGCGTTGAATGCAACATTATAGGGAAGATGCAGCATTTGCCGCCGTCAGCACAGGCCGGGATAGCGTGGCGCGGGTGATGACAGGAGGCTGTTGAGTTGCGCTGTCTGCTGTACGGCGCTCGTGTGAGGCGCAGTACCAGCTCGCTAAATATAAGTCGATACGCGTCTGGATGGCGACGCTAGTGCACTACGATCGGGGCAATGGCGTGTACATAGACGAAGAAACGAACCATCACAGCGAGCGCACATTCTTTCGCCGCCTCTTGTATTGCATTGTATACCACCGCGAGTGTCGCGCCGCCGACCATCTGCACACCTCCACCACCGACGGCGACGCGGTTTCGTGGGACCAAATCATCAATTTCGAAGCAGCTGTTTCGCTGGCTGTCCCGCGAATGAAACACTAGCAGCGGCGATCAGCACACGCAAAACCTATCCCTGAACCCTTCGGCTGCAATTCTTGGCTCAAACCTCGCAGACATCTGCTGGCCAGCTTCGTGCTTTTCCACTGCCCGCCTGCCTGTCTGCCCTGTTCTTCTGCGTAGCCAGAGCACGACTCACTCATCATCGCCCGACCTCTCCGCCCCCTCACGACCGGGCTGGCTTTGTCTGCTTGCATCACGCCACCACCTCCGCAGAGCACCTTTGTTGCTGGAGCTGACGCCAACCACGCGAGCTCCTCCAGACGCTCCAACGCTCGAACCACAATCGTTTGGCAATCTGATTAGCGACCTTCACCTGTCACAATGGCATATCATCCCCCTGGCGGCGGCCATGGCGGCTACGACTTGCACGACACTCCTGGCGGCAGCGGCGTAAGTTGACAATGGGCGCGAGAGGCCTAGCACGTGCATAGACGTGTCTGCTGACACATTGACTACAGCAACCATACCATCAGCCCCCGCATCGAGACAGCGAAGACGAGGAAGTAGAGCGCTCACTGCTTCACGGAAACCCCAGTGGACCTTTCCAAGGCCCTTTCGACGAACCACACTCCCGCGCTGGCACGCCTGGCGGCCACGACCCCAAGGGCTACAATCTGGAGGAGTCCTACGTGGGCCAGCCGCCCAATTATGGCTACACAGAATACCATGGCAGCGCCACAACGCTCCAGGACCCAGGCTATGGCGCTCCCGATCGAGTGCCTAGCCCATATTCGAGGAGTGAGACGGGCAGCACCGAAGCTTGGAGACAGCGACAGCAGCCTGGAGCTGCAGCAGGTGGCCTGAAGCGCAATGCCACGCGTAAGGTCAAGCTCGTGCAGGGTGCTGTGCTCAGTGCAGACTACCCAGTGCCGTCTGCCATTCAAAATGCAGTACAGGCAAAATACCGTAACGACCTGGAAAGTGGCAGCGAGGAATTCACACACCTGCGCTATACAGCCGCGACGTGCGATCCAAACGACTTCACATTGAAGAATGGATACAATCTTCGGCCAGCGATGTATAACAGACATACTGAGCTGCTGATTGCCATCACATACTACAACGAAGACAAGACTCTGACGTCGCGTACCCTCCACGGTGTCATGCAGAACATCCGCGACATTGTCAACATCAAAAAGTCCGAATTCTGGAACAAGGGTGGTCCTGCCTGGCAGAAGATTGTGGTGTGCTTAGTCTTTGATGGTATCGATCCATGCGACAAGGGCACCCTGGATGTGCTCGCAACAATCGGTATCTATCAAGATGGTATCATGAAGAAGGACATTGACGGAAAGGAGACCGTGGCACACATCTTCGAGTACACCACGCAATTGTCCGTGACTGCCAACCAGCAGCTCATTCGGCCACTTGATGATGGTCCGTCAACTTTGCCTCCTGTGCAGATGATGTTCTGTTTGAAACAGAAGAACAGCAAGAAGATCAACTCGCACAGATGGCTTTTCACCGCGTTTGGCCGTATTCTGAACCCGGAAGTCTGCATTTTGCTCGATGCTGGTACCAAGCCCGGTCACAAGGCGCTTCTCGCGCTCTGGGAGGCTTTCTACAACGACAAAGATCTTGGAGGAGCTTGCGGTGAAATTCACGCTCTGCTCGGTAAGGGATGGAGAAACTTGCTCAACCCGCTCGTGGCCATCCAAAACTTTGAGTACAAGATCTCGAACATTTTGGACAAGCCTCTGGAGTCGTCCTTCGGATACGTTTCTGTGTTGCCAGGTGCCTTCTCTGCATACCGATTCCGCGCCATCATGGGCAGACCACTCGAGCAGTACTTCCACGGAGATCACACCCTCTCCAAGCAGCTTGGACCAAAGGGTATCGAAGGCATGAACATTTTCAAGAAGAACATGTTCTTGGCCGAGGATCGTATCCTCTGTTTCGAATTGGTCGCCAAGGCAGGAAGCAAATGGCATTTGACCTACGTCAAGGCATCCAAGGGTGAGACGGATGTGCCAGAAGGTGCTCCAGAATTCATTGGACAGCGTCGACGATGGCTCAACGGTTCCTTTGCCGCCACGCTCTATTCTTTGATGCACTTCGGACGGATGTATCGCTCTGGACACAACATTTTGCGCATGTTCTTCTTCCACATCCAACTGCTCTACAACATCGCTACAGTCACTCTCACCTGGTTCTCCTTGGGTAAGACAAGAAGAGCACGATCTTTTGAATTCTTACTGACATGACGACAGCTTCATACTATTTGACCACTGCTGTTATCATCGACCTGGTCGGAACTCCTGGTTCTTCAAACGACCAACGGGCCTTCCCATTCGGCAACACTGTCACGCCCATCCTGAACACTTGCGTGAAATACATCTACCTGGCATTCCTTCTGCTGCAATTCATCCTTGCGCTTGGTAACAGGCCGAAGGGTAGCAGATGGACATATATTGTCTCCTTCTCGGTGTACGCGATCATCCAGTTCTACATCATCGTGGACTCATTCTACCTGGTGTACCATGCTTTCGGATCTGGTACTGGATTCGTCACGGATCAGGGCGCTGACGATTTCATCAAATCGTTCGTCTCCTCCACAGGTGCTGGTATCATCATTATCGCTCTGGCAGCAACTTTCGGTCTGTACTTCGTGGCATCGTTCTTGTACCTGGACCCATGGCACATGTTCACCTCATTCATCCAATACCTCCTCATGATGACGAGTTACATTAACATTCTCATGGTCTACGCATTCTCCAACTGGCACGATGTCTCGTGGGGTACCAAGGGATCCGACAAGGCCGATGCCCTGCCTTCGGCTACGACACAAAAAGGCGCGGATGGCAAGGCCACCGTCATTGAGGAGCCCGATTTGGCCCAGGCAGATATTGACAGCCAATTTGAGCAGACGGTCAAACGCGCGCTGACGCCATACATTGCACCTAAGGAAGATACCAAGAAGACACTCGAGGATTCGTACAAGTCTTTCCGTACTCGTCTGGTGACTTTCTGGATCTTCTCGAACGCATTACTCGCCGTCGCTATCACCTCGGACAACTTTGACAAGTTTGGCTTCACTTCTGGTGCAAATGACCGAACAGCCAACTTCTTCCGAGCGTTGCTGTGGGCCACTGCAGCACTGTCGTTTATCCGCTTCTTGGGTTGTGTGTACTTCCTGTTTAAGAGCGGGTTGCTCTCGTGCTGCGCAAGACGATAGACACGGCGGCTGCAGCCACTCAAACCACCTCAAAACCAATTCGGCAGTAAGATGTGCAATTATCACGAGATTGTCTGTTAGCATTACGGAAAGACTGGGACCGTTGGAAAGGCGTTTGAGCGGATTTCTGATATGACCTTGCTACGGCCGCAAACAGGCTGCTAGTGACAGTCCGAACACAGGCTATTGCATTGTAATGTAGCAAAATACCCACGTTCTAAATGACTTTCCAATTCTAATTCTACTCGTAATGTTTCTCTCTCAAATGTCGCACGTGCTCTCGCGTTCGTTTCGTCATCTCGCGACTTGAACTTTCAACCTCGACTTTCTTCCGAACACCACTTGCGACTTCACTCGCATAGAACGAGTTCGCACAGCAGCAAAGATGGCGTTCACAATCCTCGCGCCCACGCCTGCTGCTGCACCTCAACGACCAACCTCAAACTACCTCGACAACTCCGAAATGCACGACGACGAAAGCGACTCGCAAGAAGAACCCAACGACCAAGATCCCGACAGCATGCAAATCGACTCCTCCCCTCGGGCCACACCAACGCCTCCCGCCAACTCATCACCCCGGGTCAAATCATCACCTCCGACCCCCAATGGATGCGCGGCCACGGAACCTTCGCCTCCCCCACCGACGACCTCTCCTCCATCCGCTCCACCCTCGCCGGCACAATTCAAAAAACCAATAAACTCCTCTCCGTCGTTCCCCTTCGCGCACGCTATACACCCGAAATAGGCGATTTGGTCATTGGTCGAATCGTGGAAGTCCAATCGCGAAGATGGAAAGTCGATGTTGCGGCTCCGATGTTGGCGAGTTTGCAGTTGAGTAGTATAAATTTACCTGGTGGGACACTGAGACGACGGACAGGGTATGATGAGTTGAATATTCGGTCTTTCTTTGGAGAAGGGGAATTAT
This sequence comes from Cercospora nicotianae, assembly GCA_029490675.1. NCBI lineage: Eukaryota > Fungi > Ascomycota > Dothideomycetes > Mycosphaerellales > Mycosphaerellaceae > Cercospora > Cercospora nicotianae. The sequence goes on along the minus strand of JANQAT010000007.1, from coordinate 1,613,889 downwards.
TGGTTGCGGAAGTGCAGAGTTTGTTTCAGGATGGGAGTGCAGCTTTGCATACACGGTCGTTGAAGTATGGGAAGTTGAGGAATGGGTATTTCATGGCTGTGTCGGGAGTGGGAGGTGGGAGTGGGGTGGTGAGGTCTAAGAGGCAGATCTTCACGTTGCAGACGAGAGGGAAGGGAGGAGAGGTGGATGTTATTTTGGGGGTGAATGGGTATGTGTGGATTAGCAAGCATGTGGAGGTTGGAGAGTCGGGGGATACGATGCCGGGAATCAATAAGATCGAGGAGACGATAAGCATTGGGATGTATTCTAGCCAGAATGATGACATTGGGAACGAAACGAGGAAGCAGATCGCGAGGGTCGCAGGGTGTATACGCGCGCTCGTGGAGGGAAGTGTGAAAGTTGCGGAAGATACTGTCAGGAGAGCATACGAGGCGAGTCTGGAGCTGGACGATTTGGAGGGCGAAGAGGAGTACCTGGGCGGTGAGAGAGGAAGACTGATCGCCGAGATGGCGTTGGCTGGAGATGCTTCTTGAGAAAGAGCAGACGACTCTCATGTCTCACGCATATCGACATGATGATTGCACGCTTCATGCGAAACGAATCTGGTAGCTGGCACTGCACCGCTCCCCGAAGTGGCAGATGTTTTTCCAAGATCCGAAGCAAAGACTTTGCACAGCCAATGCGCTAGGACTAGGCTCAGTCGGCAGTTTGCTTTTGAATGCTGCACTGTCGGCGTTATGCTCTGGTGCGAGCTCGTCGATTCTGCACCGCAGATGATCCTGCATGGACCACAGCGTACGAACGGAGGAGGAAGGTGTCTGCCACGACGATGATGAGGCATTGACATGTGCTCATGCCACCGTACAACCAATATTGATTGGTGAGCAGTAAGGGCTACAAACAGCAGGAGATTGGTAAATGCAGATTCCTCGTCTCGAAATGCCCTGTCAGTTGGCCCGGCATAGATCAGGCAATGAGTAACCAAATAAGTCATGCAATCAACAAGAAAGGTCGAGGCCGAGCTGGCGCCGTGACACACGAGCAATCCACGTTCAAACATTAAAGCTTCATTTCAATCGTCACCTCCGTATAGCTAAAAGAAAAAGAAGACTAATCTCAAAACAGCCAGCCCAAAACACGCGAAAGTGGTATAGAGTTTGCAAAACACTCTGAGCGCACATATCCACAAGACACAATCAACAGCCGAAAATTCCGAATGCTTTCGTCCGCTCAATGCACAATATGTATCTGCCCGCCAATGATGATGACCCGGAAAGAAGAAAAGTGTCGTACCATCCGTGGTCGTATGTCCAAGAGAAAGTAAGCATGTACGTCGGTATCAAGGAAGAGCGATCCTTTCGTCCGTCTCCGGAGAGGACTCCAATTCAGCGTCAGTCTCGAAGTTCAAGTCAAGCAGCCCATCTGGGACCGAGGGGAGGTGAAACGACGACCGAGTCGAGATTGTACTCCAGTCATTGTCACAAAGCTCCTCCTCTCTGTCTTCATATTCTTCTTCTTGCTCTTGCTGCTTGCTCTCGCTTGACTTATGCGCTGGCGAGGGATCGGATCCTGATCGCACGTTCGAAGCTGCATCTTTTGTCATGTCCTGGCTTGCACGGACCTCACGGTGGGACTCTTGACGTTCAGTCCGGTCAGCAACTTTTGTTTCTTCCGCCTCCATTTTTACTGGAGCAGAATCAGAAGAGCAGGGTTCGGACTGTTTGAAGCAGCTCAAGCGAACATTCTAGTTCTTGAGCTTCTCGATCAATCTGCTGAAACGACCCTTCTTCTTCGTCGACGAGGCTTCAGTCTTTGCCGAATCTGGAGTGCCCTCTTTGCCGCCCTTGAATCTTTCCATGATAGAGTTGCGCTTCGCAGGGGTGGATGGGCTGGCGCCAGTGCGTGGAGTGCCTATCGGCTTGGAGGCAGCGGGAGCCTCGCCAGAGTTGACGCCGGTGGTGACGACAGGTGCAGTCTGGTTATCAGTGGCAGTGGCTGGGTTGGGCTTCGACATTGGGCTAACGTCCCTGCTGTCCATGGGCTGGTTGGGTTGCGCTTGCGACGTCGCAGGTGCATTGAGTCCCTTGGACTTGTCGTCCAGACTAAGAGCGGCAACACCTGCGGTTGGGTCACCAAGCTGTGGTGCACCGGAAGCAGATGTCGTTTCGGCAGCAGGAGCTACAGCTGTGGTGGTAGCGGTGACTGTGGGTGCGGGATCACCACCGGCCTGTGACTCTGGCACTTTCTGCAAAAGCTCCTTCTCCACATCGGCTTTCTCCTGAACGGCCTCTGGATTGGCAGATGCTTCAGGTGCGACATGAGCCTCCTTTTGTGATTCTTTCACTTCGGTGGGGACTGCGTCTGCAGCAGGCCGCGTGGTGTCGCCTCCGCTTGGTTTCGTGTTCTCATCGACGGTCTTCTGTACCGAAGCAGGGAGGACCGAGACTGGATCTGTTCCAGTGACCTCGGGTGTGTTTTGACGAGCAACTGCCGCAGCACCGAGAGCTGCAGCACCGGCGCCAGCAGCGGCACCGCCAAGAGCACCGCCAATAGCGCTGCTGGTCTGATCTTCCGGCTTTCCAATCTTGTCCTTCAGCTCAGCTTCAAGCTCCTTCTTTTCTGCTACTGCTTCTGGGTTTGCAGATGCCTCGGGAGACACGCCAGCCTCTTGCTGGCTCTCTTTCACGACCTCAGGAACTCCACGCGGCTCCAGTGGGACCTGACCAGCCATCTGGTTGGTCGTGCTCGTAGGACCAACCGAGTTAACAGCTTGTCCCTCGATGGGAGCTGGAACGTCCTTCCCCATTCCGAGGCTCGATTCAGGAATGATATTGGTGGTTTGAGGGCCCAGACCACCAACGATGGCAGCGCTTGCAGCCGCGTTGCTACCGTCCGCCGAAGTGTCAGGCACAGCTGGAACGCTGGCTCCGCTGTTCTCGTAGGACGCCTTGTCTAGCTTGACATTGCTATCGATGGTGTTTGTCGTGAAGGTACTGCTGTCAGGCACCTTCTCGCCCGGCGCAAGTGTGATTGGGTTGCCGATGCCACTGGTAGCTGGAAGAGGGGCGACACTGACAGTCTGGTCGTCTGTGCTGCTCTTTAGCGATGGGTCGTCGCGCACGGTCGAAGCAATGGTGTTGTTGTTGAACGTGGACTGGTCTGGAAGTTGCTGGCCGGCTGGAACGCTGATCGGATTTCCAATTCCGGCGCTTGCTGGAATGGGGTTGACAGAGAAGGTTTGCTCTTGCTCCTTGGAGTCAGCGGCAGGTGTCTCTGGGAAGGCGCCAGGCGCAGAGGCCGCCACCCCGCTCTCCTTGTCCTTTTCCTTCTCGAGTGGCTGCTGGCCAGCCAAAGAAGCCGTAGTAGCGCCGGGCGCGACTGAAGAGAGATTGTGCGCCATGGAGTTGACAGGCTGGATGTCTTCTGGCAGCAGCACGTTGTTGAGGTTGCCCTCGTGGTCGGTCTCTGTCTTGGCGGTATGATCGTGCGACCAATTCCCGTCCGCGACGAATTTGTAGTAGACCTTTTCTGTTGAGGGCAGGTTCACGAGCTTTTCGTGCAGCTGATCCTTCTTATCGAGTTTCACGCTCTTGCTCCAGTTGTCGAATGTTCCGGTCACGTAGACTTCGTTGGCCGGATGCGACCTGTGCGGTGGATGTTCGTCAGCTTATGCGCAGCCCCTCCGATCACGACCGCGACCAATTGTGAATGTGCGAGCGGGCGGCTGAAGGCTGCCTGGAAGCTGTTTTTATGCTGCGCGCGCGGCGGGAGCAGTGTGATGCGTGTGACGTGGGCCGACGTACCAAGTGAAGTTATAGCTTCCCATCTTTGGTGATGAGACGTAGCGGTGCAGGGAGCAGTGGGTTGTTGTTGAGCGCACAGCTATTCAAATGACGACAGCGATGTGGAGAGAGGAGTGCGTGACCAGGTCAAGGTGGCCGCGCGAAACGAAACGCCGGCGGGTCTGCAACGATGGCGTACCGAGGAAGAGAGGTTTGCTGTCGCTCTCCGCGTCTGCGCGCTGCCGGCACAAAAAATTGTCACGAGAGAGTGCGTGCGGTAGACTGACGCGCGGTGATGAGCGTGGAGCCAGAGTCGTGAGAGATGTCGGTCGCACCAGAGGCTGCCTCGTCGGTCCCTGCAGGCATGATTATCTACTCAGCAGCGGTGGCTGGGCTGGCGAGCTGGAGCTATTGGGTTGGGATACGAAAGTGGAGCTGCTGTGGCTAGTCCTCACGGTATTGGGGTCACATGGTGCTTTGGGAGCGGTCTAATATCACGATCGGTGCAAGCGCTGAACGGTGTCGCAGAGGGCAGAGTTGAATGGCGGGACGACTGACCTGTTCCGTGCATTTGACGGACAACACTGATTCCAGATGGTAGTAGGAATTCGTTCAAGATGCACGACAACAGAACTGCATCGCGTACCGACAGACATGCAGTCGGTGAGCATATGTATATGTATGTACACGCTCGACCACGTTCCTGAATGTCTCGTCCGGCCGTCGGGTTGGTAGCAGCAGCAGCAGTGTGTGTCTCTGGCACAAACGGCCAAGTCGCAGCTCGGCCCCGCAGATCGTCAGAAAGAAGCTCCTTCGATAGCTGCCCGCGACCGCCTTCTCGAACATTGCCCGTTTCTGCGCCCTGCCCTGCACCACCGCCCTCTGCCTCCGCCTGCGCCCTCGTCCACCGCCCTGCTGCACTGCACACACCTGGTCACCTTCATTGTAAGCTTTCCATATCGCTCCCCGCGCTCTCCATTGGCGGCCGCTCCTCCGACGTGCCTGAGCGCGGAACAGTCGCACAAGACCGGCGATCCCTCTCCATCCTAGCTCCTTGTACGTCACAATAGTGGGCTCGTTTGACATCTCGCCCTGCAGCCTCAACTCCATCACGCGCGTCACACCAGCACAGCAAGCAGCAAGCTCCCCGTCAGCGGAGCCAGCAGAGCCTAGCCAGGGAGCTCGGAAGGACCACGGTGCGCCGCCGCCGCCGCTGAAAAAGAGCCTCCATTCCCCGCCCCTCGCGCGTGCCTGGAGGAATGTCGCTCCCCAGCGACTATACCAACGAAATCGGCGCCCTGAACCGCGAAGTCCTCAAGCACCAGCCCAAGGACATCCTCCAGTTCTGCGCCAACTTCTTCCAGCGCCGCCTGGAGTCACAGCGCGCCGAGTTCCTGCTGTCGCACCGACATTCCAGCCAGCCGGGAATGGCGGAGAGCACCTTCCCTGGCTCCAATCCGTTCACGTCGACTGGCCCCAACCAGCTGGCGGGAACAGGCGGCGGCATGCATTCGCTCGCCGAAGAAGAGGAGCACGACGACTTCGCCTCGCCCACTGCCTCCTCCTTCCCTCCCCACGTCCGCGAAGTCTCTCCCACCGACCCCAGCAGTGCCCCCAACAGCGCTGCCGGAGGCACATTTGGCAACTTTGGCGGCTTTGGAGCCCCTCGCAGCAGCAATCAAGCCCCTCCCGCGCCCTCTGACAACATGTCACAATCCGCCTTTCCCAACAACTACAACATGAACCGTCGCACCTCGGTGTCGGCCGAGTCGCTCGTCCCCGGAGCAGCAGACGACAGCAATTGGAAGGCTCCGAGCTATCCAAAGACAGCCGAGCAGCTGGCGCGTCTCCGCGAAGCTGTGTCGCACAATTTCCTGTTCAAGAATCTCGATGAAGATCAGGCTTCGCAGGTGCTAAACGCTCTTCAAGAGAAGCGTGTTCCCGCCAAGGATGTCAGAGTCATCACACAGGGCGAGTCGGGTGACTATTTCTACGTTGTGGAATCCGGCAGATTTGACATCTACATCTCGCATTCTGGCAAGGCAGAGCAAGGTCAGGCGGGTCTCGGCGACAAAGTCGCGAGCAATGGCCCAGGCACCTCCTTTGGTGAACTGGCGCTGATGTACAACGCCCCACGTGCAGCCACGGTCGTGAGCACTGAGCCAAGCGTGCTGTGGCAGCTTGATCGTCTCACCTTCCGCAAGATTCTGATGGACTCCGCCTTCCAGCGTCGTCGCATGTACGAGTCGTTCTTGGAAGGTGTGCCGCTTCTGTCCTCTCTCACACCATATGAGCGAAGCAAGATTGCCGATGCTTTGGACACCGTGAAGCACCCTGCTGGCAGCACCATCATTCAAGAGGGCGATGTTGGCGACAAGTTCTACATTTTGGAAGCAGGCGAGGCAGTCGCCGTGAAACGTGGTCGCGAGCAGCAACCCTTGAAGAGATACAAGCCAGGAGACTATTTCGGCGAGCTGGCGTTATTGGACGACAAGCCGCGTGCTGCGAGTGTGGTGAGCACATCCGAGGTCAAGGTCGCTGCGCTTGATAAGGACGGCTTTCAAAGACTGCTGGGACCTGTGGAGGCCATCATGCGTCGCGATGATCCGCGCAACCAAGAAGGTGTGGACCCCCTGCGATGAATCAAGATACCGTTTTAGAGAAGGAATTTGAGAGCCACGAATATCGCAGCAGCCACAAGAGTGGTTCAAGGAATCTCGAGAGTCGCAATGTCTTCACAAGCGCATCTCAAAAGTGCTATTCATGGCTGGCAGGTAAAAATGCAGTTGCTGCGTCGTAAGCTTTTTGGAACAAGATGCAGACAGTATTGGCTTGGGGGTGACATGTGGCGTCGGGCGAATCTGGTGCTACTGGTCTTCTTTTGTGACATAACCCCAAGTGATGGACGGTAGGAAGGAGGGTATGCAAGGGAGCCCCTCAATCTACTCATGAGCAATCCATAGAAACGAATGGCATTATGCGATCGAAGCTTTGAATCACATCTTCATTTGACGGTGATGCGCACAGGGCACATATTATCAGCTTCAGCTCACCCCAAGATCTGGTGGAAAATCTTGACTGTCGAACAGCTACAATACATGTCGTCATTTTGCGTGGTGGTAATGATGGGTCTATGCAAGTATGGGCCTGTGCGATAATGCCTGCTTGGATCGATGCGCATATGGCTAGTCTGGTCTGGTTCTGTGCACACTAATGCGCTGTCCCCCATGTCGCGCCATGTCTGCACTTTGGGCCACGATGCAAGTTTTCTCTAGCAGGCTTCCTAGTCTCTTCGGGCTTGAGACATCGCTTCGTGAATGCTAGCAGTAGCATTGCGACCCGAAGTGCCAAGTACTTGTTCGATGCAAGCGAAGTAGGATAGTTGGCAGAAATACGCATTCGCTTAGCAGCAGGAGTATGCAGTTCTGCTCTAGGGTTCTTCTCCGTGTGCTCGATCACCACGTCTTTCCGGTCCGGAGCTTTGCATCGTGACGTCGGTATAGCATGAGGACTGCGTGGATCGGCTCATTCGAGAGAGATGGAGCAGACCACAAGTTGCCAATGGACATTATTATTGTGGTAAATTATTTCTCCTTCTCCTACTCATCACTGCAACTTCGTCACTCGTATGATATCTCTGAGAATGAACAGACTGCCTGCATCTCCAGGTTTTGCCGTCTTCAGTTGAAACAGTTCTGAGAAATATAGGGGATCTGGTCCTCCTCCGACCTGTCGTTTGTCTTTCATCAGCGCCAATAGCTTTGTCAATGATCGGTCAGCGAGAAGGGGACTTACGAAGACTCTTCCTGTGACCAGGACCACAACGTCGTCTAGACTTGTGCCTTGTATATCCACTGAGGCGATTTCATGTTTCGTCGATTGTGGGATTAGATTCTTTTGCAACGGATGTTATCTTAGTACTCCTGTTTGACCTGCGTAGGGCCAGCAATGACGACTCACGAAGACGCCCTTGTAGATCGCATCGCCGCCAGAGAAGCTCGTGGTTGCGGATTCGAAGGATAGAGTGGAATCCGCCGTGTACAAGGCTTTCAATTCGGGTCTACGAGACTGATCGTCCCAGAGCGCATAGTTCTGGTCAATGAAGGCTTCTGATGGAGGCGGTCACTATCTCGATTACTCAGGATTTGGGTGAGACCCACTGGTGACTTCGTAGACGTTGCCTGTTGTGGTGGATGTTAGTCAACTCGCTCTGAACACCTGCCGGATGTGCGGCTGTGGTCTGATACCCATTGTGATGTTCTTTGAAGCACTTTGCTGGACAAACTTGGGAAATTGTTGGATGAGAAATCTGAGCCCACGTTGATTTGAAGGTGTATAGCTCTATCAATATTGTCGAATCCCAATCTGATTCCGCCCATCCGTCGGTATGTGCAATCATGTCAGGGGAGGATTATCCGACCTCCACCTCTACAATCCATATCCCTGAATGGATGGCCGACGGCCGAACACTGATACGCGCGAGTCGTATTTTCGGATCTTCACAACAACTGCCTCTGCCGAAGTTGTTTGCCTGCCTGCAGCTAATTTGTTCCGATGGAAATGAAGTGAAGAGAAAAGACGCCGTTGACGTATGTATCGGTCTAGAATTTCTCCTTCTAAGCCGAAGGTCACCCGGCGTACTTGGTAAGCGATGTATGCAAGCAAGTCTGCAATGTGCAGCTATGAGCTTAGCTTGCGTGTCGCCGCGCATGCTCGGCATTTGTGTGGGGTGCGCATCACGTCCACGTGAATAGTTTTGACGTAGCTTGATAGTGATAACGACGAGGCGATGGTCGCTGGTCTTGTTATGCGCTACTGTACGCGGCTCATGGTCCTTTACGCAATTGAGAGAAAGATTTCATGAGCTTGAGCAGTTTCACCGAAGCCGTGCGCTTCGCTGGACGCCTTGTAGATTCTTCTGCTTCTGCTTCCATAGTCGAAGACGACGAGGAAAATAAATTCGATGCCCAGATTCGAGACCGTTGATGAGTTGAGATGTAGAACGATTTGCGGGAGGAAGAAGGTGCGGGGACATCGTCTTCGTCACTCGCGTCATAGAAGTAATCCCAATCATGTGGTGATTGTTCCTCGCTGGAAGATGTTGATGATGACGAAGAATTCGTCCGTTCAGCGTCCTGCTGCTGATTTGGAAGGCATACTGGTTGGCGCAGGGCTCGATCTCGCAGAGGAGGAGGAAGAGAAGACATCGCTGCTGCTGGCTGGGCTTGATGGACGTGGCGAATTGCTGCGAGAAGCGTTGGAGGCCTTGATAAATTTGTCCAGAAACGCGCCCTCCCAGCTGTGATCGGAGGTCGTGGTGGTTGCTGCGGAGGACGACATGATGGATAATACTTTTTTGGTTTGCTGTTCTGGGAACTTCGTAGAGCGAAGGCGATGACTATAGCTTTGGAGATTGCCTTTCGGTGCTCCGGGTGTAGACAGTTGTCTCGTGATCGCCTGGATGTGATACGGCGTGCTGACTGCGTGGCCTGACTAGAGAATGGGTGATTTGATTCGGTGACCGATTTAAGGGTGCTCGGGTGGTCTTGATATGGTGCTGGTGGTATGGAAGCAGGTCAGACCAGGTGGTGTTGCGTGATGGTGGTTCCAGAGGAAGTGGCGAAGGGCCTAGAAGGTGAGTGAGGCATCAAGATTGTTATATCCAACCCGCTGCCGTCGAACGACTACCGTATAAAGGGTGCCTACAGGGCTGACGCGAACCGCTTGATGCAAGCGCAGAGTCATCGTGGAGCCTGGCATCCTGGTCGCTCCGCGTGCTGGGCAACACGGACGCAGCGGACGGAGCTAAGACTTGTCGCTGCAGCACGCCGGCCAGCAGGACAGGAGCAGAGGTCGCGCGTCCATTGTACGGCATCCGTGCAGTCCGCAAGAACCGCTGGTCTCGTACGCATGCGCTGCCGGCAAACCTTGGCCATGACAAAGCCCGACGTTTCCGCTGTGCCCAACTGCGGCCGAGCAGAGCAGTGCGCCAGGTTGATTGGCCAATTGCTCAGCGAAGCTCGCTACGCGCAGACAGGCAGACGTGCGGGAGGATTGTGACAATGACAAACAGCCACGCCAGCGTACGAGCAACGTCGCTCAGCCCTGCAGCTGAACGGCCGCAGTTCGACCGGTGTCCAGAAGAAGGTGCTAAAAGGATCTGCTCACATAAACTTCGCAACCCTGAGATTGCAAGCCTAGCCTATTCGAGTCTTCACGGCGGCACATGGCAGGAATTTTCGGAATGCTCTGCGAAAAAGTCCCCTGGTGGCCGGTATCATCGTGGTATAGCTGCAGAAAGACGACAGTGACAAGTTATGACTGACCAGGCTGTTCCATCAACGCCAGAGATCCGCCGCGGTTGATAACGCGTAGAAACATCGCGATTAGAAGGCCAGATCACGGGTTCCCAGTGTGCGACGTTTCTATTTGCTCCACCTCACCTTCCAAATGATGTTGTCTCGATCGCAGCAGACACAGAAACTGCAGGTATACGGCTGCCAATGGCACATGGAGATCGCGCTTTACGGCTCAATCGACACAACTGCATGTGCTTCGGCAGCACTACATCATCCACCACACACCTCATACCTCATAACCAACTTTCCGAACTCGCTTATATGTACCGCTGCTGCACATATGGCAACAACATGAGGCCCATACACGTCTTCCTCCATTGCGACGTGTGGGAACACTGAAACCAGTCCCTGCTCCTGCATCCTGCTGCAATCTCAAGCCACAGTCGTACCGCGGTCACATAGCGATGGCTCCTCTCCGGCTTCTGCTCCCTCGATATCAGTGTGCAGGTTCTCTGTTTGGTCATGTCACGCTCCCAGAGTCCTGGGGTGACGTTGTAACGGCGCTTGGCACCATAGGTCCCTCAGCTCCCTGCAATCCTATACTGCTGTCACTGCTTCCACTGGATGTCTCGAACGACCGCCCAAACCGCCTGCTCCCCGCGCCCTTCAATCAAGCAGGTCGACAGCCTGACGTCGACGTGGCTGGCTGCGAAAGGAGCAGCTCAGCGTGTCCAATAGTGCGATGCGGGAATTTCTTGCTACCTCTGCCTCGGCCTGCCACTTCGCGCCCTGTAAGGTAGACTGACCTTGCGGTCAACGTGCAGATAGACCATCACCCTGGACACAAAGCGGCACGGGACGCGCTGAGTTGCAAAGCCAACACTCGCCGCCATAGCTGTGTCCACTTCGAGTCAGATGGGCATGTTGACTTCGACTGACCTACTGGCACAACCTTGATATTCGGAAACGGGCAACAACAGTCTGTACCCTCGCTAACACGTTGCGAACAGAAATTTGAAATGTCTCATACCATCGAGCCGAGACCTGTATGGGCGGGTTGTTCCGAATCAGCGGCAGTCATGGACGCTGAGTTGGGACTGAATAGCGCCTACTAGCGCCTGCATCATGTCAAGCGGACTTGACTATGCTGGAAGCACGAGTTCTATCAGTGGATCAAGGCAGTACTTCTACGTCGACCAGATCGTGAGAAAGCGGCCGTCTGAGTTCGCCAGGTTGAAGATATTGCCGTTCGGCAGGCTATGAAATGCGCCATTGAACTGCGCATAGTCGTCGGTCGTTATGCCGAGAACGCCGTTCTACAAAAATGAGACAACAGAAGATGGTGCTCAGCTGTCTGTTACGCCACGCTTGACTAGCCCTGAGCTCCGAGTATGTGTCACTCGGCGTCTTTGGCCGATGCGGTATGATCCTGCACTTATGATGTTACACGTAGGCAACTAATTCTGAGGGAGATGATGGAGTTGGCGGAGAAGTCCTCATCGAGGAGGAAAAGTCGCAATGCCAGTGCTGGAAGATGTCTTGGGCATTTCTCTCTCCACGAGTACATAGCTGCTGTTCCTGCTATCTGCCCGGGCCGTGGTCGCTATTCGCTGTGGGCTATGGGTAAGATCTAGATGTACATAGCTGATGTTGGTTGTCGCGAAGCCGCGATATCGTGATGGGATAGTGGTCTCTCGCAGCTATTCAAGACTTGGAAGTTCGTATCATACCGGTTCTGTGCCGTCTTCTGTGCCGTCTTCTGTGCCGCTTCGTCACATTTCCATGCTGTAATGTGCACGAGAGAATGTTGGTGACTGAGAACAACAGTCGTTGTTTTCGGTGCGGACGCACCCCTGCCTTCGGCAATCCTGCCGAAAGCTTGTGTCAAAAGTCTCGCTATGAAGCACCTCACAGCAGTCATAGCGTTTCGTGACGCATCTTGCAGACGACGACAGCTTGTATGCGTTGACACCCGTTTCAAATCACACAGCAAGCCGGCGAGCTGACCATACGCGTACAAGAAGGGAGCTGCCCTTTCCCTAAGCCGAGTCCTCACAGTTCGCCGAAGCGCACACTCACTGCACGATGGTCGGCACGCGAGGTCCAGTGCCAGTGCCTGTGCAGGCCAATGGCACCGACCTGACACTGGACATCTTGGAGAAACTCGAGAACACCGACCCCCTCCACACGGAAGATACATATCCAGAAGTACCACAGGCTCAGCTGAAAGCTGCCCTCGACAGACTCGCGAGCAGGGCAATGCTGGAGTATGACACGAACGATGCCGAGCGAGTAGTACTCACGGCGGAAGGCCAGCAGATTGCGGACGAGGGCAGCCACGAATACAAGGTGTGGGAAGCTGTCAAGGCAGCGGGGAAGTTGGGGGTCAAGGATCCATCGCTCGCGACACCTAACGCCAAAGTTGGTCTGGGCAATGCGATGAAGCTCAAATGGGTCAAGAAGGATGGCGATGCACTGGTTTCGCTGCAGGAGAGCGTCAGAGATCAGACGAGAGAAGTCCTGCAGTTCGCAGCCCAAGCGGGCAGCTTTCCAGATGCCAAACAGCAGAAAGAATTTCAGAAGCGCAAGCTGGTCACAACAAAAAAGGTTATCACATACAGTGTGCGGAAGGGCCCACGTTGGGCAAAGGAGATTCCAGTAGAAGTGACAGATCTCACTGCGGAGATGATCGAGGATGGCAGCTGGAAGACTGCGACCTTCAAGCCATACAACTTCAAGGCGCTCGGTGCGAACCAGAATGCTGGCACATTACATCCACTGAACAAAGTGCGAGAGGAATTCCGCAAAATCTTCTTCAACTGGGACTTCATTGAAATGCCGACAGCACGGTAAGATTAGAAAGCTCCTCTCCCTTGGGCCAGCTAACATCTGTGCAGCTTCGTAGACACCGGCTTCTGGAACTTCGATGCCCTCTTCGTGCCGCAACAACATCCCGCTCGTGATCTGCAAGACACCTTCTACGTCTCAGATCCAGCCGAATCTGGTCTCCCAGGGCCCGATCCGATCGCAGACGCCGCGCTGAACAAGATGGAAGCCGATTCGCGCCTTTTCGCTACAGGCACATCTGAGGAGGTCAAGCCTCTTGACTACAAGAAGTATTCCGAAGATGTGCGTGCCGTTCATCAGGAAGGGAAGTTCGGCTCCATCGGCTATCGCGCGCCCTACGCTGAATCAGAAACAACTCGTCTTGTCCTCCGAACACATACTACTGCTGTCTCCACATACTGCCTACACCGACTAGCAGCGAACCCGCGCCCCGCGCGATACTTCTCGATTGACCGCGTCTTCCGTAACGAAACTGTCGACGCTACTCACTTGGCAGAGTTCCACCAAATAGAAGGTGTCATTGCAGATTATGGTCTGACTCTTGGTGGTCTTCAAGCTTTCTTGGGCAAGTTCTTCGAGCAATTAGGCATCACAAACTTGCGCTTCAAGCCCGCTTACAACCCATATACCGAGCCTTCTATGGAAGTCTTCGGTTTCCACAGAGGCCTCAACAAGTGGGTCGAGATTGGCAACTCTGGCATGTTCCGACCTGAGATGTTATTACCCATGGGCCTGCCGGAAGACTTACGAGTGTATGGCTTCGGTCTTTCGCTCGAACGACCTACCATGATCAAGTACGGTGTGTCGAACATCCGAGAACTTCTTGGACATAAGGTCGATCTGGGGTTCATCGAGAGCAACCCTGCGGTGAGGTTGGACAAGGACTAGAAGTCCTGCCAGGATGGAATTTCTGCACGACTTCCTTCGCGGTGCTTGGAAGTCCTGAAAGTGGCTGTTAGAGAGTACTGAGGTACAGCGCGCTCGCGCACACCAATTGTAGACCACGACTTGAATGAGACAAATTTCAATGCTGGCTGTTACCCTTTGAAATATCGCCTATCTTTAATAAATGCCTTCTCTCCGGGCTTCTGCATCGATCCGGTATAGATTCCTTGTTCATCATCAGCAATAGCCATCGCTTGCGCAGCCCTCAATCATCCTCTTCATTCTGCTCTGGAACAGAATCTCCTGAATTCGTGGCATCCATTCTTTCCCCCCGGTGTACGTCTTGTGCCAAACCACCTGCATCCCATCCTCGCTATAGGGCTTAAGAGCCCCAACCAGCGACTCCCAGTCCTCTCGTGTTTTGGTCCCTGTATTTGTTGTAAGAATCAGCCAAAGCTTACGGTCACGGCTCCAATGCAGCCCATACCCTCGTCTAATTCATGCTTGATACCAGTGTTTGATATCACATCCAATCTGCAAATCAACTGCGCTCTCTCGTGCCGCGTGTCCAGCCACTTGAGGAGTGCTTTTGTATCACTGTTGTCGACTACAGCGACCATGGAAGGTTGACAGGCGTAGTACATGAGTAGGCTCTCGGCGCGGATTTGGCGGCATGTTCTTGACAAGCTGGGCTCCTTATAGATGTTAGGAGATGCTTCTGGCGGTCCCGAACCGGATTGTAGGCTCAATGTCCAGATGTAGTTGCGCAACTCTGCGGGAACTTTGGAGAATGGTGAGCAGTCCATTGTCGAAGGCGAGAAGGTCGGAGAGTCTTCTGGTGCGATGCCTACTGCTGCTCATTGCGACTTGCTCATGAGACTACATGTTGGTAGAATTGCATGGCTGACGTCGCTGTGCTGGTGAAGGTTCGCTTGCCAGTTTCATATATGCGACAGATCTAGAGTCAGGAGCGTATGTCGGATAAAAGTGATCCATGCTGTAGGATTATACAATGCTGCTGTTTGTTTGACGTCTGATGAAAGCAGCTGAGCTGTGCCAACATACGTCCTGTCACTCAGCGCATTGCTCGTTGACTGCCTAATGTGAGCCGGAACTTTGGTTGGCGAAGTTCTTTTGACCTTCACAACAAACTTGCAACACGCTTCAAGAGGAGAAATCGTGGTTCGTTGTCTAGTAGCTCTCCGAGAAATATTGGCTGCTTAGGCAATTTTGACGTGGTAGCGTCGTGGATAAGCTCTGATCAAGCTGCTAAGCTCGAGGTCGTCGAACGATTGTTATCCCCACGGCTGCGATACATCGCCATCATATCACGATGGACGAGGAGGGGTCCGTTGGCAGGCACGCCTTCTCAACGAACATGAGGTTGCAGTAGGGCTGGAAATTGTCGTGTCTGGTAAAATTATAATAATGCTTAAGCCAACAGCTGTAGAACTGACACGCGTGCAATCCGATGCTGAATCGGGTCGTGGCCCGTTGCTTGACAATGCCAGAGTGGAGAGGTTTGGAGCTGCCATGGTGCGAGCCATTGGGCTTTGCTGGTGTCAGAGCAATTGGAGTCTGCTGGTTGGTTGGTTGCCGCTCGAAGACCCTGCAGCCGCAAAAGATCGGCCGTTGTGCAAGCATATTGCCCGATGGCAGCCAGACATGCGCTCTTCTTCACCGACCACCCTACGTGCAGCTCCCCCATTGCCCGGCACTCCACCGTCCACGCACTGTCGCCCCTCCCAGCTTCACCGCAGCTGTCGACGGGTTGAACGAGATCGATCGCCCCGTGCCACGAGCGTTGTGGTCCTGGCCCCCGCAGTCACTCGGTCAAAGTCTGGTCGCGACTGCCGTTAAAGACCCGCTCTGCATCTTTTGGCAGGTCGCCCGCCCTCGGTCACCATAGACGCGTCTTCCTCGACGAGCGACCCTCGCCCCCATCCGGCAGGACAACGAAATGCAGCGAGTCCGCACCTGTTACCACATGCGATGGAAAGCAGCGGGGCGGCAGCATCATCATGGCCGAGTGGCCTAGCAATGAACGGCAGCAGCAATCGCGAAGAGATGCAGCAAACCGACAGGCTCGATCCAGCAAACATCCTTGCGCCTCCTCCTTCCCAGGATGCAGTGGTTCACAGCGCTGATGTGGGAGTACGCGCAGCAGGAGAGCAGGCCATGATCGAGAATAGCGCCATACCCATGACGAACGGCAAGATGGACCCCAAGCCCGAGCACGAAGTTCACGGCAACGCGCAAAGTAGCATGGCCGGACACGAAGGTCACGGCACCGCGCAAAGCAACATGCCAGCACCAGCTCCTCTTGCAGTGCACCATGGCGACTTGGGCAATCTGGATACTCCGGCGCGTCCAGTGGTCGACCACGGTATTGAGAGTAATGTTCGCGACACGATAGACTTGCAAGAGACAGCGAATGGCTTGTACAAGGTGGAAAGCGCTCCAAATGACCAGCTCCACGACCTCAGTCTGTATGCAGCTCTGCCAGATCCAGATCAATTGCTGTTCGGCCAGGGTTCTACAATGGAGGCGGCGCTTGCGGATCCCAGCACCCCATCGAACGCATTAGTGCATGTCGGTCTCCCTGTCTCGCCCACGATGGTCGAAGAAGAACCAAGTACCCACGAGGCTTATGCCATGCTCAAGTTCCCGGACAGTTACTACTATGTGAAGTCCATGAACGTTATGGTCGGTCGTGATCAACACTACTACAATGCCTTCAAGGAGAGTCAGAAACAGGCCAAAAGGAAGGCTAAGATGCAGCGTCGTGCCCAGCAGTCGTTGGATGACTATGCTCGTGAGCCCAGTCACCATTCCCAGCACGGTGGCGATGATGATGAGGAGGATCTCGTCGGCCGACCTGCGCATGGGCTATTGAGCACATACAGCGATGTAGGAGGCGCTGTCTCCTATGTTGATCCTACTGACTACGGCTTCGAAAGCACAACTGCCCTCACCCAGCGAAATCGGAGAAGCAAGAACAATTCGTCGTCGAATCACTCGATAGCGCCACGCAGCCTTCACGAATTCGAGCAAGGCGACGAACTGGAGGGTGAACTATATGCTGACAGCCATGGTAAAGTACACGAGCCCCAGGAATGGGCGCAAGTCACAATTCATCCACGGGAACCAGGTCATATTGAGAAGATTTCGCGCGAGCATCTGATCATTCGATTCGATCGAGACAACTCGCGTTGGGTCATGGATGTGATCGGCAACATGGCTATGCACAATGGTGATCTTCGTAGACGAGGTGAGACGGACATCGTGCTCAGCCACGATGACGAGATCATCATCGTCTCCGTCAGCTTCAGGTTTATGCTTCCGAATGATCATGAAAGCGAGATATACTACCTGGAAAGCTCAGAGTATGCCAATGACGGCGAGGAGAATGATCTTGAAACGAGTCCGGCTCTTCAGGAGTGTCGCAGACGATTGAGACGGTCGAAAGCAGTGATGAAGGCGATTCATCTGAGGAAGACGTCCCTCTTGCACAACAGAGTAAACCGAAGAAAACCAAGGACAAGAAAACAAAGACCAAAGAGCGAAAGCTGAAGCCTGTCAAACTGAAATTGAAGAACAAGAATGCTGGCAAGAAACCGCAGAAAAGTACTGAGGCTGCTAACGCGGAGGACAAGGCACCAAAACCAAAAGGCAAGACACCCGCCAAATCTGGCGGCAAGGTCCCGGCAACGGCGTCAAAGGCTCCAGCTCAGGAGGAGGGGCCATCGGAGTCAGCAAATCACAATGAGGAAGGCCAAGCTGCAAAACCGAAAGACGAAGCATTACCTGTGCCTTCCACTGAGACACCACTCCCTGAAGCCAGTCAAACTCCACAAGCGGCGCAGCCAACTCAAGCTTCGCCGCCAGCAGCGATTAATCTCGACGCAAATTCCGCTTTCGCGGGCGCTGACCCATCTCAGCTGCCACAGAAACGCAAAGGTCCAGGTAGGCCTCCCAAGAACGGATTGATATCAAAGCGTGACGATGCAGGGGTCAAGCGCAAGCTCAAAGAGTACGAGCGGCAAGGCCTTGCGCCCCCGTCCATGAACGAATTGCTGGAAATGGTTCGTGCCGAGCAGCGGCAGAAGGACGCTGCCGCCAAAGCAGCATCACGAGGTGAAGCAGCTCCGGATGTGGCAATGCAGAATGTGGATCCGCGGATGCAGAATTACAGCACAGCGTACGCTTCAACTACACCGAACCAGCCCCAGCAAAACGTGGCCTCTGGCAGCAGCGCACCGAATGATATTCCAGCGACAAGATCAACTAGTCCTCGACCGCGACGTCCTGCTCGCTCGCCGTCCCCAATGCCTGCTCGTGAGAGCTTTACGGAGGAACAGCTCAAGAAACCAGCGATCACATACGTCTTTATCATCGATGAGATCTTGCAGGATCCAGCACTGGATGGCCAAGCGGATTTGCAAACTATCTACGACAAGATACAAAAGCGATGGCCGTATTTCAAGTACGGGACTACGACTAACGGCTGGCAAAGCAGCGTGCGCCACAATCTGCTGCAGAGTCCACGCTTCGTAGAATCTGGCAAGAGCGGCAAGGGAAAGTACTGGAAGATCGACTTCTCGCATGAACTTGATCCAAAGAAAAGGAAGCAAGCGTCGCCACCTCCGCCCGCTCTACCTCGAAACGGCGCACCGTATCAACAGCCCTTCAATACAGCCTATCAGCAAGGTGGCCAGATGTATCACAGTCCGTACAATCCAGGCGCAAATCCCGCTGCAGGGCCGTCTGGCTCAGGGCAGATGCAGGCGAATGGACAGTCGGCGAACGGACAGTACCCGCAGCCTCACTACGGGACACAGAGTGGTCTGTCGTCACAACAGCCTCAGCCGGCGCAGCCGCAACAGCCGCAACCATTCGCGAACATCGTAGGAGCCATACTGGAGTACCAGCCACGATTCCTTGCGCCTCATGTTGGCAAGGACACGCATGACCAAGCATCCAAGCAGTTTCAAGATGCATTGCTTTACTACTCGGATCTTCACGCCGGCACAACGCCTGCTACAGAAGGAGAAGTTGACGAGACGCAGGATCCATACAAAACGTTGAAACAGATTTTCATACAGTATGGTCAGGGCGACACGAGGAGTTCACAGAAGAGCACGACCAATGGCGACAGCACTGCCACTGCCACTGCACCTGATTCTAATCCTAATACCAGTGCACCTGCCGCAACAGCACAGACTGCAAATCAGGTTTCTCCAAGCACAACTACGGCGGCCACTGTGAACACACAGTCCGCGCAGCCTGCGATGATATCAGCTAATGGCATGCCTGCAAGCCAAACAAACTCGCAGGCACCGCCGCAGCAGGGCCAGTTGCCTGCTGCGAATGCAAATTTCGCAACACAGCAGCCACACCAGGCAGTCCCATCACCAGCTTCAAATTCTGCTGCGCCCAACTTGAACTCATATCCTACGGCAGCGACCTCAATTACCGGGCCGCCACAGTTCTCCCATCCTGCCCCGCCTGCACATAGCCGACCACCAAGTGGAACGCAGGCAATGTATCAGCCGACTCCTGCAAGCGTGCCTCCATCGGGCCAGCCGCCTATTGCACCGACGCAACAGCCCGTTCCTGCCGCCCAGATTCAGCCCGTTCCTGCAGCATCGCAGCATCAAGCTGGACAGCCTAATGGGATCGCGCAGTTCCCACCACGACCAGAGCTTGGGACTCAGACCCCGGTGGCAGCAAGTCAACTCCCTTCAAATCCAGTAGTCAGCGAGCAAAGAGCTTCACAGTCTGAGGCGAGCCAGAGGATATCCAGCCCAGTGGTCCTTCCAAACATGGCAGCTACACATGTACAGCAACCACCGCAGTTGCCCCAGACAACTCCTGTCAG
Source organism: Cercospora nicotianae (assembly GCA_029490675.1). Lineage (NCBI taxonomy): Eukaryota > Fungi > Ascomycota > Dothideomycetes > Mycosphaerellales > Mycosphaerellaceae > Cercospora > Cercospora nicotianae. Next base: position 1,594,195 of record JANQAT010000007.1, on the reverse strand, counting down.
TGCAGAGCAGTCAACTACAGTTGCTCTCCACCCAGCGACAGCAGCGGCCATGGGCGCAACTCCCGCAACTGCTGATAGTTCAACCCATGCAGGCATGGGGACTGGTGCAGCGACGCAATCTCATAACCCACTCGAGTCGAATGTATCTTCAGTCGCGCGCTCTACTGATCTACAACCTCCTTCACCTGGCGTCAAACGACCAGCTGAAGAGGTTGATGCCGATCCCGAGGCGAAGCGACAAAAGACCACACACGAGTCCGGTGCTGGTGCAGCCGCTGATGTTCGGGCTGTTTCAGCAGGCGTGAAGCGTCAAGCCGAAGACACAGCTGGTGATCATGAGGCAAAGCGACTGAAGGGGACAAATGAGCAAGGGCCTGGTGCACCTGCACCCTAGGTGAATGTTGGGGACACAAAAGTGCGCGTCGAAGAGTTTTTGCCGACGCAGTCTTGCAATCGTGTTATTTGTGTTTTTCATCCTTTTTATGTGTATAAGACTTGGAGCGTTCTAGCGAGCGAGGCGTTGGGGTTCTATTGTTCAGTACATGAATCAACGAATGAATGCCTCTGCCATATCGAGAATCCAGCATAAGTACACGTACACATTTGTTCCGCGAACATAGGATGTACCGATTGAGTGCCGCGCCGCCTGCGCCTCGGAAAGATATGAACATCCGCAGAACGTGTGTCTGTGCCGCGTTGTTCACCTGAGTCTGGACAACACGGCAGAGCCTTCTCAGGCGAGACCTTCAATGATCTCGAACCTGACTACCCTTTTACCCCTGAGAGCTCGCCTGATACATGCCATCACATGTCTCACTTCACACAGACGCACAATGACAGATGAGTGCAGAGCCATCTAATTATGCATACATCTCATATTTTAGTCAACGCCCACGTCACAGCCACGCGGTGCCGCTACTGTGCGTGCGGATAAATATTGCGAGGGTAAGCTAACAACCGTTCGCGTGGACCCGTACCATGAACACTTTGCCGGAGTCAAGAGACCCTTCGATGGTGTCGAATGTTGGTAGAACCGAGACATTTTTGAGTCGTTCGGTATAGACTTGGCGATCACTAGCGATCAGATAGTCAGGGGAATTGAGACATTCGCGAATGTTCTTGACATGAGGTCGTTTGGTACCGTTGAAACACGGCATGGCAGGACCATGTTGGTGGAATCTCCGCGGGGAATTCTTTTGTCGGTTGATGGCGTTGTCGGGGTCCCTAGTGGGTTGCGGTGCTTGTCGTCTAGACCTTGTGCATGAAGGCAAAACGAGAGGGTAGGCGTGATGCCATGAGAGCCCTCCATCTGGTCTTCGTGTGAGCATGGTTGAGCGAGAGCGCGCCCCTCCATCGCGATGTTAGCTTTGCCTTGTACTGTGGTTAATAGATGAACAGCAATCAATGGGACAGACGGGATGATAATTATACATGTTTGCTCGAAGTGCTGTGGTCATTTAGCTAGGAAGCTCTGGAATGCCTTGTTATCGATCGCAACGTTGCCAACGGCTCGCATCCTCCGTTTTCCTTCCTTCTGCTTCTCCAGTAATTTCCGCCTTCTGGACACATCAGCGGCATGTAGCTTCTGTAACACATCTTTCCTGAAAGGCTTGAGCGTCTCGCGTGCAACCACACGCTTGCCTGCTACAGCTTGAATGACCACTTCGAACATTTGTCGATCGACGTGCTCCTTGAACTTGGTCACCCATGCCTTGCCAAGCCTTTCGGCTTCAGAGTAATGGATGACTCTGGCTACAGCATCGACCGGAACCTTGTTAACGTTCAATTGTAACTTGATAATATTGGACTTTCGGTATCCAGCATCTTCATAATCGAGTGATGCATATCCTTTGGTGGCCGATTTAAGCTTCCCGAAGAAGTCATCCACCAACCGTTCCAGAGGTAACAAGTACTTGAGAATTACTTGCGTGGCAGTGAAGAACGTCAAAGACTGCTGCTCGCCACGATTGGCCTCGCACAGTTTGATGATTTCTCCCAAGTACTCTTGCGGAAACGTAATTGTGGCCTCGACATACGGCTCCTGCAACTCGGCGACAGTCTGATGAACCTGCTGATTCTCAGGGAAGTCATTTGGGTTTGTGATGATTTCTTCCTTGCCATCCTTGCGTATTACCTTGAAGGGGACGGAAGGTGGGGTGATGATAATGTTGGCGCCATGCTCCTGCCTCAGACGATCTTCGAAGACAGAGCAGTGAAGTGTGCCAAGAAAGCCTAAGCGCCATCCCGCGCCCAAAGCTTCACTACTCTCCTTCATGACCGTGACGGATCGATCATTGAGCGTGACTTGGTTGATGCTGTCCTCAAGATGGGTATAATCTCCTTGGTCGGTCGGGAAGGCAGCAACGAACACCATGGGCTTTGGCTCGACAAACCCAGGCAAAGGCTTGACGACGTCCCAAGTCTTATAGGCCACAGTCGTGTACGTATCGCCAATTTTGGCCTCTTTGCTGCGTTTCATGCCCGGGTTCATGTAGATGTATCCGAGCTGACCTGCTCGCAAGCACTTCTGTGGTAGTTCCAGCGGATACATGATACCGACCTCACCTGCAGTGTACTCGAGCCCGGTGACATAGGACACCAATCGATCGCCGGCTTTGACCTTGCCTTCAAATATCCGAACAAGCAGAATCACACCTTTGTAGTTGTCATACCAGCTGTCCACGAGAAGCATCTTCAGAGGGCCGTTCTCATCTCCAACCGGCGCCGGAATCTGTTCCACAATTTGAGGCAACAACTGGGCAACATTCAGACCTGTCTTCGCAGACACCATAGCAGCATTGGAAGAGTCGATCTCAAAAGTGTCTTGAAGCTGCTCGATAGTTCGCTGCGTATCCGCTGTTGGCAAATCGACCTTGTTGAGCACCGGAACTAGTGTCAAGTCCTGTGCAAAGGCAAGATAGAAGTTGGCTACAGTCTGTGCCTGAATGCCCTGCGAAGCATCGACCAGTAGCAGTGCTCCACCACAACTGGCGTAGCTGCGACTGACTTCCGCCCTGAAGTCTACGTGGCCAGGTGTGTCGACGAGATGCAGAAGGTAATCTTCGCCATTGTGGTTGTATACCATCGAGCATGTTTGCGCCTTGACAGTGATGCCTCGCTCTCTTTCCACATCCAATTTGTCTAGAATCTGCTTGTTGCCGCCAGGAGGAATGGTGTTCGTGAGCTCCAGCAGCCGGTCGCTGAGCGTGCTCTTGCCATGATCGACGTGTGCAACGATGCAAAAGTTGCGGAATCGCTCGATGGGAATCTTCATGATGCGCTGTTCGACGACGGCAGGATCGTGGATGGAGCTGGCGGCCAATCGAGCTGTGCAGCTCAATGACCTCTGCTGGCCAGGGAGCGCCAGGCGCGCTGCGAAGATCGCATTGTGGTTGACGGACGACTGCCAGGAGCGGCAGAAGCCAGCTAGTCCTTTAGTCGCCAGGAAACATCGTCGCATGAGGGAGATTTGATGGCATTGGCAGTGCACGTCGTGTCTTCGCCAAAAGTCTGGAAGTGAAGTTCTTGGCGTCCTGTTGTCCCCCGCGACGACCAGATATAAACATCGAATGAACTTTGGGCGGCGGCATCAGCACACCAGCAGACAACATACCATTTAAAATGCCTTCAGCAACGAGAGAACCATCGACGAAGAAGTCGTCATCATCAAAGACCGCGGACGATGCGAAGACACACAAGCTGTCGCTAAAAGGCAGCTCAAAACTGGTAACGGAGTTCTTCGAGTACTCCATCAACACCATACTGTTCCAGCGCGGCGTCTATCCCGCTGAGGACTTCACAGCGTACGCGTGGTCAGCATTTCACGGAGATAGACAAGCTAATGGACTGGTAGGGTCAAGAAATATGGCCTGAACATGATGGTCACGCTCGATGACCAAGTCAAAGCATATATCAAGAAGATCATGTCGCAACTCAGCAAATGGATGCAGAAGTCCAAGATCTCAAAATTAGTCATCGTCATCACATCCAAGGAGACCGGCGAACACGTTGAGCGCTGGCAATTCGACGTCAACATCTTCAACGACGACAGCAAGAAGAAATCGCGCTCCTCCAGTGGCGACAACGAGAATTCCGCACCGGCTGGATCCAGCACCGAAGCAACACAGCCTGAGAAGACGGAAGCAGAGATTCAATCCGAGATTCAAGCACTGTTCCGTCAAATTACCGCCTCTGTCTCCTTTCTGCCTATGCTTGACGGGAATTGCACATTCAACGTCCTAGTGTACGCAGATGCAGATAGTGAGGTGCCGCTAGAGTGGGGAGACTCCGACGCCAAGGAGGTGAAGAATGCAGAGAAGGTCATGTTGAGAAGTTTCTCAACGCAAAATCACAGAGTGGATACTGTGGTTTCGTACAGGTATGTTGCGCTATGGAATACCAAAGAGGCGCTGTGGTCTCGGCAGATGACAATGCTGGCCGTGTACGCCGCTGACATGTAGCAGGCTTGCCGACTGAGTCAATGGCTATCACCTTTTTAACTATGTCGACGAAATTCTGGAATAATGAGATCGCATTGAACTTGTCGATCGTGGTGTTATGCGCACGCACCAGTTGTGCGGTTGTGGCGTGGGAAGGCTTGAAATTCGCGGCTTGACGGTGTGGCTGGAGCACAAGGCTCATGTTCACCTACGAGAAATTTCGTATCCTATGTGTATTTTGCGGCTTCTCAAACATTTGCTGTCCACAATGAACAGTGTAGCGAGCCGTGGTTGAATCGGCACCGGAGCTGGCTCCACGTTTTGAGTTCCTTCAAGGTAGGAGCTGTAAGAGCACATTTTTGCTGCACGTGGCGATGGGTGCTGTAACACCCGACAAGCATCTGTCGGTCCTTCACTGCTTTGAACGCGTCGCCGAGCCGGTGGTATGTTGGGCCTGCAGCGCAGACTGGCGTTCACACTGCTTTATCTCCCAAAGGCAGTCTTACAGACATTACACGCCGGTGACGCAGAAATTCAATAACGTGTGATGAGCCATGCATTTGCTCTGGAAGTCGCCGCTGAGCGCAATCGCACAACGATGAAAAGAGTAGCGCAAGGCTGCCGAGCTCCTGCACACGTGCATCGAGGATTAGGTCTGAAGATAGAGCGGCGTATTAGAGCTCGAAGCCTCTTACACCTCGCAGCAGTAAGTTCGATAGTAGATCCGGCTGAGACGGCGCGAATGCAAATCCATGCACGCAATCCGAATCCTTCGATCAACATGAGTCTACACGTGCTATTTGAGATCGTTTGATATGTCTTTTGAAACCATTCATGTAGCTTGTGCTGGCACATCCGCGCCAAAAGGTTTTGACAATGGTACCGCAAGGGGAGCACAAACGCTCGTTGGTTGTTCGTGACCTGGCACGTGGGCACCATGCATGAGAAGCCCATTATGAAGAGCAGCAGCTGATCGAGCACCTCTGCATTCTCGTGGCAGTCATGCAGCAGTTTCTGGAATGCGGCTCTCAGATGCGCGCAGGGTCAACATGCTGCAACGACGGCATGTTTCGTATCGAACTGCATTGTGCATTGAATGGTGATGTTGGATGGAAACACCAAAGGGCACTGCGGGTCAACGCTGCGGCACTCCCTAGACCAATTGATCATCCTTTCCAGTATCTCAAGCTCGAGAAAAATGGTACAATGTGCCTGGCAAAGCGTTGCTCGCGAGTGCTGTGTTACGTTTGGTCTCTAGCTGCTGCACCTTGCGGGTCTACCGGCAAATGCAAGCTTCGTCGACCTCCAGTGCTGAAGTGTTGCTGGCCCAGGTCGATGTGCATAGACTCAAGCCACCGCGATTCTCTTTCGTTGAAGTTCGGCGGGGTGCTGAACTACAGACAGAGGGTGTCGCCGCTGGCAGGAAGATGCTCCATCTGGGCTTGTAGACCAGAGCGTACTCCTGTGTTTTGTTAGCGTTGTCCGTGGTCTGTGGCTGTCCCAAGAGGCCGCCTGCGATGACGAGAGTCCAACGACTCGGTACGCTCCGGAGAGCAGAAATTGACTGTGTTGATGAGGTGAAACCGCAGCACCGGCTCCTGGCATCTGGGACGTGGGAAACACGCGGTCCAACTGTCCGGTCCCACGCCGAAGAAGCATTGTTGACGGTACCAGGAAAAGGCAGCACCGCTGAGATGGCCACCGTCCGAGACACGGCAGCCGGCAGACAAATTCGCTCTCAGGAGCACGGCGTGGGCGTGGTGATGTCTCAGAGCAAAGTGTGGTACAGCGGGTGAGCTTGCTGGACGCCAGCAGGGGATCAACATCCTGGACCGCGACGTGCCGACGAGGCTTCCTGGTCGGTCCCACAAACCGCACTTCACTCTACTGCACGAGCTCCATTGCTGCTCCCCGAAGCTTTCGTATCGACGGCAGGACGACACGACGCAGTCGGCGACGCTGAGCATACGAGCCGCCTGCACCGCTCGAGCGCGCGCTGTTTCAAGAACACTCGGTGGAGCTCACTGGCGTCTCGCCTCACGAATCGTCCTCCAGACTGCGCGGCCGCCGCCCACGCTGCGCCTGCAATCGCATGCACGATACGAGGACATCTTGGCCACACTCGTCGGTGAGACAGCTGCTCGCATGTAGGTGGTTTGGACAAACCACATTGGGACGCACTGCATACGGCATCTGGGCGATGTGCTGTCCAGCTTGCGATTGCTCGGCTTCTCTGAGGCGTTTAAGCTTTGGCTCGTTTTGGGAGCCGCTTCGCACCGCCTGGAGGTTGGCTGGCATGAGCAGCATACCATACCAGCCCGCTCGAAAAAGCATCACGCTGCTGCACACTAAGCCAGAATGCGTCAAGGGCTGCTAACGAATGGCCCGAAGGGGCAGGCAGCTATGAAACGATGCCGCATGGAGACTGCCGATGATGCGCTGTGATAACACCATCGCGCCAAAACATGCACACAAAACAATCTGGCGCCTGTAGAGAAGAGTACGCTGGAATCAGCGGCGTGTCGTTGTGTGTGGCATGCATACTACTGCACGAGTCCGATCATGATCGATACTCTCGCACAACCCACGATTGCAAACCATGTACACTGGCCGCCCAGCAGTGTGGTTGCATGATAGTGCTGGTGCATCTACCCGCTCCACCTGCGATTTGGCATCGGGCAGACACAGTTTGGCTCCGTTGTGATCACTTTGACGCCAGCTTTTGTGTTACCAACACTGGTCAGAATGAAAATGTCATCATCACCCTGCTCGGTCGACGCCCACGACCCAAGCGCGGAACATGAGATAGGAGCGATCTTCGGATGGACGGCTAGCACAGTGGATCTGTTATTATTGCAAGCCGGGCCTACTACGCTCAACGCAACACATGCACTTGGCGTTGCGAGACGGCGCCACACCAATATAATGATGGACGATTGGCTTTCGGACTGCTAAACTCAACCACAGATTGAAGTTTAGCTGGTCTCTCGTGGCTGACCAGGTTCGGCCTAGCTCGAAGGGCTTCGAGTAAGGTACGGGAAACTCTATACCGTACACACTGCCTAAAAGGGACTGGCGTACCTGGCGATGCCAAAAAGAGATCCTCGTCACAAGCTCTGCAATGCGGAACATGGCTTGCTTCTCGACTCCCGCCTGCAACATGAACTTTCGGCAACGCTATGCGCTCGTGGCGCTGGCTTCTGCAGCGCAGGAGCAGTGCTCGGCGCCAGGTGCCCGGAAGGTTTCGTGTATCAACGGGCACGAAGCTGAGGGAATCAGTGCCACGGCCTTCATATACTGGGCTCGTGCCTCGTGCTATCCCTTTCACCCACCACCGACTTGCCAAGTTGTACATCGTTGCCGGGCATTGTGCCTGCATACATTCGCTCATCTAGTGCTGGCTGTCCACTGGGCACTACTGTTTCTTGTTCGGTCTTCCAACACCTGAACATTAAACGAGGCCGTGCTGCACCATAACCTCACTGGACCTGGGACTCGCGCTCATCGTGCGCGGGGTCTCTTCTTGCGATGGGTCTTCTCTCCTATATGAAGCCCAAGAAGGGCACCGAAGGGGACAAACCAGAGACGGGAAAAGTCGAGACGACCGAGAAGCAATCAACCGATCAGAGCAGGGCCAGCACATCTGGACCGACACCCGGCAATGGCACTCCCGGATCTTGGTCAAGACCAGCTTCTCTATATCCTGCCAATGAATACCGCAACTCGCAATCCGAAGACATTCACGAAATCAAGTGTGACGTGATGGTCAACTGGCTGTACCAGCAGCAAATGGAGCGTCTTTGGACTGCCGGTGGTATGGATGAAGGCGTGGTACTCAAGAAGTCCCGGGGTCAATACACATGCTGTCCCTCTGATATTGTGGAAGAGCCCTTTGGGTTCTTCAAGGCCATTGAGACCTTGAACGTGAAGGTCAGTCGTAGCGTGTTTTCCAGATGCAACGTAATGCACCCTGCTGACATGCACACAGGTAGCCATGACTGTCAACACAAGAGTCATCAAACTCTTCCTCCACAACAACGACCGACCGTATGTCCCGCTAAAAAACGGACTGCGTCTGCAGGTACTTCCAGACATCTCATATCTTCCACGCTGCCAGAAGCATCAATTCGCGGCTTTCATTGCAGACCGAGGTCTGCTAGTGGTTTGGGATGATGAACCACGTCACTTGCTTGACCGCGCCCACAAGATTGAGAAGGCACTCATGGAGATGATTTGGGATGATACGTCCTCAATCGACGAGAAGAAGGAGGGCAGTGTTGCTGTCAACGAGGTCGACGGCGATTCTGACGGCAGCGACCTCGAGGCCAATGGACAGGAAAAGCCTCGCAACATCGTGCTGTGGCAAGCAATCCTCTGCGCCGTCACCTTGTGCATCACATTCGTCGCCATCGGCACAGGTTTCCAGGCGATCGCGGTTTCAACAATCATTGACAGCAACTACATTCGAATGGCTTTCGTGCTCGTCGTTCCATTGCAGTTCTGGCTGGGTCTGTTCTTCTTTCAATCGCTCGTCAACAACATTGCGCAGCTCATTGGCCCGATCTCGCAAATGTCCGCCAACACCAAGTTCTACTCTGGCTTGAAGCCGAAGCGGCTGCGACGTGGTGACGCCGCATTGCCGCACATCACCATTCAGATGCCTGTGTACAAGGAAGGCCTCCAGGCCGTCATCGAGCCCACCATCCGGTCGATCAAAGCTGCTATCTCCACATACGAAATGCAAGGTGGTACTGCCAACATCTTCATCAATGATGATGGTATGCAGCTTATCAGCGAGGAAGATGCTCGCGCTCGCCAGGACTATTATGACGAGCACAACATTGGATGGGTGTCTCGCCCAAAGCACAATCCCAAGCCTGCAGAAGGCGAAGAAGTATTCCTTCGACGTGGCAAGTTCAAGAAGGCTTCGAACATGAACTATGCGCTCTGGGTCAGCAATCGTGTCGAGGAAAAGCTTGCGGCCATTGAACGTCATCAAGGCTGGAACCAGGAAGATGAGGCCAACGCCTACCGCGATGCTCTGACAGAGGTTGTCGAAGAGGATGAAGGAAGGACTTGGGCCGATGGCAATATCCGCATGGGCGACTACATCCTTCTGATCGACTCAGACACTCGTGTTCCTGTCGACTGTTTCCTGGACGCTGCTTCGGAAATGGAACAATCGCCTCAGGTCGCTATCATCCAGTACTCCTCCGGCGTTATGAACGTCACCGACTCTTACTTTGAGCGTGGCATCACATTCTTTACCAATCTCATCTACACCGCTATTCGGTTTGCCGTCGCCAACGGCGACGTCGCGCCCTTTGTCGGCCACAATGCTATCCTCCGCTGGTCCGCCCTGCAGGCCATCGGATACGAATGCTACTACGGCGACGAACGCGAGAAATTCTGGTCTGAGGATACGGTGTCCGAGGATTTCGATATGGCCCTCCGACTGCAGACTGCTGGTTACCTCGTACGTCTTGCCGCGTACCAAGGCGATGGATTCCAAGAGGGTGTGTCGCTGACGGTATACGACGAATTGGCGCGATGGGAGAAGTACGCTTATGGATGCTCCGAGCTTATCTTCCAGCCCTTCCGCTACTGGTTCACCCGTGGACCCTTCACCAAGCTCTTCCTCCGCTTCATCGCTTCTGGCATGCCACTTCCGTCGAAGCTCACAATTATGGCGTATGTCGGCACTTACTTCGCACTCGGATCCGCATGGGCCTTGACTTTCGCCAACTACTTCCTTACAGGTTGGTATAACGGCATGCTCGATCACTACTACGTCGACTCATTCAGGATCTATTTCGCTATCATCATTGTCTTCTCCGGTCTTGGAAACGTTTCTCTTGCGGTGCTCAGGTATCGCACAGGCGAGTGTGGACTCTTCCGCGCACTACTGGAAAATTTCTCCTGGGTGCCGCTACTTATGATCTTCTTGGGTGGCGTCTCCCTTCACGTCTCGCAGGCTCTTCTATCGCACTTGTTCAGTATCGACATGACTTGGGGTGCCACGAGCAAGGAGGCCACCGACACTACCTTCTTCAAGGAAGTCCCGCATGTTATCAAAAAGTTCAAGGGAACTTTCATCTTCTGCTTCTTCTGCACTGCCATGATGATTGTCTTGGCGCAGTTCGCTCCTTACTTCTGGCAGATCACCGACTTCATCGCCATCTACCCACTCAGCAGCGTCGTTGTGGGGCATTTCCTACTACCTGTGGCTTTGAACCCAGGTCTGATGAGATTTACATGGTAAATCAATCTTCTTACACTTTTTTGTATTCATGTGTGCATTTTTGGCAAGCGAACAAGGTCCCTGGCTAGGGTGATAGAGATATAGTATTTTAACGTTATGAACAAAACAATGCAGAATATGCAGCTTTGAAACATTCATCCTGTTCAACTCCAAGCAGATCTTCTTGCGCCGCGTTCGTATCTACTTCTCGCATGATAAAAGCAAAAGATAACCTTGATTTCCACGTTGTGCTTTTTATCGTGATCATCTCAACCAGATGCCCATCACGTACACATACAGATATCGATATGGCGCTCTCCATTTTGTTACCGCATTGGACTACAAGATGTGTTTGTAGGTCCAGAATTGCCATGTGGCCTGATCGGCATGATCTTCGAAAGCTATTTCTGTAGACAATTCCGCACAATGCCGATCATGCTGTCCTACCTCGAGACATGCATTTCTGTATCACAGAACGAAATGGTGCTGTCAAGACTGTGCGAGATACACACCGACAGCCTCCCTCGTCAGCATACAGCTGTGCAGAGCTCCACGATCGTGGCTGTCCGATGGCTGGAATGGCTGACGTGGGCTTCAACAAGCATACTTACGCCTCCCAGCCACTGGCGAAATTGAGGGCTTGAGCAGACTTGTCGCCATGACCACCCGTGGCGTAGACCAGGGTGCGTGGCGATGGCCAGAGCGATCGTCTGGCAGCCTTCGAAGGGTCATGCCGTGGTATACAGCGAGCACAACGTGAGTGTCGTGAACAAGCATGTAGTGAACCGAGTGTTTGGCCTGCTGTTGGGATTAAGAAGTCTGCATGAGGCTTCGGGATGTACCTCAGCGGCGGCTTTCTGAGTGTCAAACCAATAGACTTGGCAGAAGAAGCACACATGATGCTGCCGTCGATAGTCGCTGGCGGCGAGTGTTCCTCTTGTTGAAAGATGTGGCGCGACGCCGAATAGTTCGTTCTGTCTGCCAGGACGCGCCTCCAAACCCTGCTCTCCCAAGCGCCATCCAGGCGGTCAGGGCATCACAACACAGACCAGCGCTGATCGTCATGGAGGCCGCAGCCACGGCACATGTAGCACGTATCCTGACACATGAAGACCTGCCGAGTGCGAGGAGATTGCTCAATAGTGCGTCCGTGTTGAGCGCTTCGGCCCGTTTCGGCGCTGTTCCTGATCCCCCTCGACACGAGCCCGAAACGACAACGGGCGAGAGTTTCGTCTTAGCACCGTTGGCATGCGAAGCATCGACAGATTCCTCGCAGACACCTGGAAAACGGCTCAGCAAACGCGGCACGAATGCGCACTTGTACATAGATTGCATGTGCTCATGCAGTCCAAGGAGGATCGCGGGCTATCATACCGAATGCGCTGTCTTCTTCGTGTCTACTGCTGCTGAGACGATAGCCTCCACGCTAGGACCATTCCACCATGGAAGAGCTGCAGGCACGGCACCGCAAAGAGCAGAAGGACTTGCAGAGTCGAGTGACGCAGAAGAAAAACAGGCCAGCAAGAAGACCCGCAAAGCCATCAACGATGAATGCGAGCAGCTGGAGCGAGATCTCAAGGACAAGCAGGCCCGAGAAGTGGCGGAGCTCAATGGCAATGCAATAACAGATAATGAACCCTCCGCCGAAGAACTCGAGAAGCTCACGCTGCAAGTCGATGACGACTCGCCGACAGAAGTCAACGGCACTTCAGCCGGCGCCTCTTCCGCAATGAAGCCCGCTGATTCTGGTGAGGCTGCTTCGGCCGCCGGAGCTGGCAAGAAGCGTAATCGCCAGAAGGACAGACTGGCAAGACGCGCAGCGGAACAAGAAGAACTCGCCCGGCAGGCAGCTGAAGAAGCAGCAAATCTTCCAGACATGAAAGAGCAAGAACGTATGCGGATGCTTGAATCAATGAAAGAGCATCGACTCGTCGAGAAAGAAATCCGCGCTGATGGACACTGCCTCTACTCTGCTTTCGCCGACCAGCTCGAGCAGCTGGACATACCACTTGGTTCAGAGCCTGGCGGCAAGCCTGCTGTTGCATACAAAACCGTTCGGGCCAAGGCCGCAGACTACATTCAGTCTCACCAAGACGATTTCGTTCCATTTCTGGAAGAGTCTTTGCCCGAGTATGTGCACAAAGTGCGCGACACGGGCGAGTGGGGCGGTCAGCTCGAATTGATGGCACTTGCCAAAACCTACAGCACGAACATCAACGTGTTGCAGGACTTCGGCCGTATCGAAAAAATTGAAGGCGCGACTGGAAAAGAAGTGAAAACTGTCTGGCTTGGCTACTACAAACATGGCTTTGGCCTTGGAGAGCACTATAACAGCCTGAGAAAAACGCCATGAGCTTTGACTGCTACACGTCTACACTCCTTCAGGCTTTTCTGGCGCGTAATCGATGCGGCGTCTCTTCCGACTTCGCACGAACACGAATATGGAGTAACCCAGGCTCATGTAAAAGGACAGACTGAGGAGGCAGATCAGCTATCAGTAAGCAACAAGCAGCGGAAATGAGTGACTTACGCTGTGGTGATGAACAAAGCAACAAGCGTCCAATGCTCCCATTGGATCCCAGTGAAATACAAGTGAAGCTGGCTCACACTGATAGGGGTCATGCAAGACCACAGCAGAGCCTTGAGTATTTGCAGAACGAGGTACAACCTGGACAAAGTCAGCGCACGAACCATGAGCAGTCTTGTAATGGGTGGTGGTCGATTGGACTCACCATGGCTCGAGAAGGTGATGTGACCAGAGGACCATTTCCACAGGCTCTGCTATGAAGTTGAGTAGCTCGAGAACCAGGGCAAGTATATGTGTCCTGCTGACAGTCAGTCCATTGAGCCTCAAGACATGCAGCGTTGGCGACCACTTACGCTTGCACCTGACCATCTGTGCTCGTCGATACCAGCATGAGGCACACCACGACCAGGATGTTGCTGAACACAAGGAAAGTATGTTTTATCCAAAACAACCACAACACCAACGCATGGTACGACTCTTGGGGATAGTAGCCATACATTGTAACACAAAGCTATGTCAACGTCTGTTGCGGCCAGAAGGGCTTCGCTGGAGGACATACTTCAACTACATATCCACGAAAAGCTCTTTCTGCACTGCGCCGCAAGCCTGCGTCGTGCTGAATCTTTCTCCAAGATCTGCACAATCATTCCGCACCAAGCGCTTGATGCTACAAAGCCATCGTGAAAGACAGGCGGGCAAGAAGCAATTGCGTACGCGCCCACTGCACGACTGCGGCGCAGGTTTCATCCAGCCCTTTGTGGAGGGCAGCAAGCGCCCGCCAAGAAATTTTGACTCGGCTCATACCACAAATGGCCGAGACAGTGCCTTCCAGGAACAAGCGTTCATACTTCTACAGATTCGCTCTGGACTCCCTTGCCTGTAGAAACCGCTTCGGAATCGGCACATGCACAGCGCGAATGAACTCTGCGAAGCCTTTGCCGAGTGCATCCAAGATCTTACTACTCGTGACGCCTCTTCCTAAAGGTCCGTATACTACGAAATGAACTGCTTTGATGTCAGGCATCTCGACTCGCTCAATGTAATACCAGTCCTTCCAGTCGGTTCCCATCATCTCTCTTAGTTTGGCCTTGGTCAGTAGAGAGCGCAGCCAATCCCATTCTTCGTCTGTCTGGACGTAGAGGCCGATGTTGACATTGGCTCCCTTGTCACCACTACGGCCAAGAGCGATATCTCCAATCGGCGCCAGGATCGTCTCTCCAAAGCTTGCCAGGTCCACGGGCGAAGTTGGGTCGTAGTCTTCACGTGGCGCAAGCGATTCTGTCGTCTTTGGCGGACCAACAGTGTGTCTCGAGATCTGCTGAGAAGCCTTGTCAATGATGCTGACGCTCTCGTCGAGCTCTGATTGCTCGATGATGCCGGGGTAGAATGCAATGTACCCTTTCGGAATAACGGTTCTCATATCCAGCGACGAATGAAATCCGGCGAAATGCTGCATCGCATTCACGGCAAAGGCTCCGGGAAGTTTCGTGAGTACTTCCTTATCCTGCGCCTGCGCAAAAACACGCATATATGTGGTGGAGGCTAACTGAGAAGAAGGATTTTCCTCCGGTCTGCCGACCCACTGAAAGTCAAGCACGTCGAATTTGTCCAGGACATTCCAGTCTTGCAATTTTGTCCTCACTTGAGCTTCGAAAAGTGCCCACTTCTTCGCTGTTGCGTATCCAGTGGCATTGACGAGTAGTTCACATTGCCAGCCGCCTTTGTAAAAGACTGCAAGCTTAGTAGTCGAGGGAGGTGGGTGGCCTTTTGTTCCAGAGACCTTCACTCTGTCTTTCCCCACATCTTCAATCTTGATGTGCGTGGTGTCCGCCTTGACATCGGAATTGAGGTAAATATTGCCCTGCAGCTCATACAAGAATTGACATTTGACTGTGTCTGCAGTTACG
The DNA here is from genome assembly GCA_029490675.1 of Cercospora nicotianae. Lineage (NCBI taxonomy): Eukaryota > Fungi > Ascomycota > Dothideomycetes > Mycosphaerellales > Mycosphaerellaceae > Cercospora > Cercospora nicotianae. The sequence goes on along the minus strand of JANQAT010000007.1, from coordinate 1,579,081 downwards.
AAACCATTCAAAATGTCGTGTTTCGTCACGATACAGTCTCCATTCGTCTCGATTTCGACAACGCCCAGGCCCAGATTCAAGAGTTGAGGGATCTCGTATTGGAAGAAGCCAGCGAAGTTTGCGCCTGTAACATATGTGCTACATTCGATTAAGTGACCAGCGATCAGCGCTCCGGCCAAAGCGTCATAGTCATCGTGGTTCCATTGATGCCACCAAGCCGCAGCACCGATAACTGGACTGGCATCCGAAACGCGGCCACAGATAACAATGTCTGCACCTTCATCAAGTCCTTTCCGTATTGCACGAACTCCAAGATATGCGTTCGCCGATACAATCGGGTTGCGTTCCGGATGCTCTAGGAATACCCGCGAGTTTCCCTCTAATTTCACGTTCGCATTGTTCCTGTCCAGATGAGGTAGGTCGACATCCTCTTCAGCTTTCGACAAAATCTCGCCAATGCGCGGAAGCAAGTTGTCACCTTCGACATATGCAACTGTCAAGTGCAGATTCTTCGATCGAACATATTCGTGGACTTTCATTGCGAGACCTTTTGGGTTGAGCATTCCGCCGTTGATCACGACTTTGATCTTCTTCTCTGCCAAAAGCTCTGCTGACATTTCGATGCCGTCCCATGCTGTCTGGCACCATCCTGAATGCTGGCCTTTGGTGAACGCTTCGGCATCGTTTCCAAGATTGATCTCGGCCAGGTAGTCACCTGTGATTACATCGACTGGTCCATGTTTTGCTTGATTGTACATGTGATAGCCCGGATCCGGCACTGCACCGCTGCAGTTTGCTATGCGAACGGGACGTTTTGGAGAAGCCATTGTGAATATTGGAGGTATCGTTGATCGATAGCAATGAGTCGTTGTGCACTTAAGTGCTTTGCGAGCAGGACAAATAAACTCCAGAGAATAAGATGTCTACTATACAACAAGAGCTCGGGCAAACTGCTCGGATGTTCCGGAAGAATCACAATCGTACTGATCGTGTTCAACAATTGTGTGCATTTGAGTACACTAACGCTCGTGAATGACATGGTCCCCTCGACGTCGAGATCCGAGGTGGCTCACGCAGAGCTCCACCTTCAACGTGGGGTATTGCATCTATACTTTGGACTTGGTATTTATTGCGCTTCGTGAGCGTTATTGGAGGAAAGCACCCCAATAATTGCCCAGGTAACGTCAAAATAGCAAAGGACAGAGTGATCAGTGGATGTAACCAAGATGTGAATACGGGCACATGTCGTCGCAGAGCAGCCAATGTGCTCCAGCATTGGGAGAGCACCTTCGCTGGCAGCATTGTATAAAGCCTGGAAACACCTGTTGAATGTGTACCTGCCTCATCATCCATTATTATAAACCTGATGGTAAAGGAATGACCCACGACAGATCTCTCGCGGCCATCGCGGCATACATTGCTTTACCATGATCGTGAATCCTTCGACTCTGGTTGCTGGGGTGGCGAGCTATTCATAAGCAAAAGGATCAAAGTGGCATTACATTCGGACTTTCTGCTCCATCTCACCTTCTACAACACCAAAACCAAGACAGTCAAACAACATGATGGCAGCAGGCGGCAAAGAACCTACCATAACACTCTACACAGGCCCGACTCCTAACGGCATCAAGGTACTGTATTGAGTCCCCGCAAATCGGCGCCGAAATCCCAGACCACGGATTACCGACTTACCGTGTTCAGATCAGTATCACCCTTGAAGAACTGGGCTTGCCATACACCGTACGCAAGATCGACATCGCAGCCGACGAGCAGAAGACCTCCTGGTTCGAAGCAATCAACCCCAATGCCAGGATCCCTGCCATCACAGATGTATTTCCAGATGGCAAAGAAATCCGCGTGTTCGAAAGCGGGAGTATAATGCAATACCTCGTCGACCGCTACGACACAGAGCATAAGATATCCTATCCTCGCGGAAGCAGAGAATGGACCGAGACGAACAACTGGCTGTTTTTCATGAACGCGGGAGTGGGTCCGATGCAAGGCCAAGCAAATCACTTCTTTCGTTACGCGACTGAGCATGTTCCGTATGCGATTGACAGGTACCAGAATGAAACGAGACGGCTCTATGGTGTTCTCGACAAGCATCTTCGGGAGGCTGGGACTCCATACCTTGTTGGCGATCGATGTACCATCGCAGATATTGCACACTGGGGATGGGTTGCATTGGCGAGGTGGACGCTAGGAGGGCCACATCACCCTTCGTCTCCTTTAGACGAATTTCCGGCTCTGAAGGCCTGGGAGGAGCGGATGTATGTTCGGCCGGCGGTCGAGCATGGGAGACATGTGCCCGACAAGCATCAGAGGGAGATGTTGCAGGATCCAGCGGCGATGGAGGCATTTGAAGCCCGAGGCAAGGCATTCTATCAGAAGATTGCAAACCAGCAGAAAAGTTGAGGCTGGGTTGTCATTTGTTAGCTACAGTGGAAGAAGCTTGGGTAAATCGGGGTATCTCTGATGAATCATAAACATGCTTGAACGGACATGACTGGTGGCGCCCCTCTGTATTACGAACTGTGGCGCCATCAGATCTTATTCTGCAGCCGATTGCAGCTCGTTTCGCAACTGGACTGCGATTCCATCGACAGCCTTTCGTTTCGCTTCCGGGGTCTCGGCATGGACTTCAGCAGGACGTTTGGGCATAGGTGTAGGTGCTGCCCAGGACGGTCGCTGCAACACCACCGCACCTGATTGTGGGTCACTCACGTTTGCATTTCTATCTTCATGCCGGAGTGCGTTGGAGAGAGCGGGAGATAACAGAGACGTGGTTGGTGGTAGCAAAGTGGCCAGCGCGGCAGTAGCAGCAGTCCTAGACCACCCTGTTGCGGCAGTTTTGCCTCGTGCGGTGGGAACAGGAGGCGGCCGATCTAAGCCCGTAGCTGGCAACGCTACTGGCGTCGAAACAGTAGTCGCATGCACGAAATTGCCAGGTCGATTGGGATCTGGTATTCGAGCTAAAGAGTACCCGAACGAATTGCGTTGTTGAGCTACAGAGGGCGCCGTGGTTTGGTCGGACGTTCCATGGGAGGGCGTGACAGCTTGCTGCAGCGCAGGCTGTGTTTGCAGCAAAGGCTGCCCTGGTGCATGCGCTTGGTCTTGCTGACGGCCTGTAACTGCTGCTGGTGTCGGTACGGGGACATCCCATTGTTTTGCAACCTCGCAGCCCGGGAATGGAATGACAATGTCAGTGCCCTCAGTAATCGGCAATGATCGCGACTCTGCAGGCCGCGGTTTGTCGAGGAATGGAATAATAATGTCAATCGCTTGTGGAAGCTGCTTGCATACTTCGATCAGCGCTTTGGAGAGTTGGCTGGCAGGAGTTGTGTCAACCGAGCTGAGGTACTCTTTGCGCTGCTTCTCAAGATCGGACTCTTCCGGTATCTCCTGGCGCAGCTCTTCGTCCTTATTCAAGGCGCGCCAGTGCTGAGCAACGTTGCAAATATCCTGCTTACGCACGCAGTCTACCTGTGGCGTACGATGTGCATAGTTCTCCTTCAGCCACTTCAGTACGGCGGCATAGCTGTAGCGCTCTTCCACTTTGAGTTTGCAGAAGAACATGATAGCCTGGCTCCTCTTGTACTCGTCTAGGATACGAATGTTGTGTTCGTGTCGATAGCCAGCACTTTTCGTCCTTGGGGTGCGAGTAATGTAAGCCCATTCGGGAATACATTTGCATTCCAGAAACCCTATACCGCATGGCTCGGGCATGCCCTCGATGTGCTTGGTGTAGAACTGGAGTCGGATCCTCAGTTTGCATTGATGAGGGTCCGTCAGCATGTCGTCCTTCTTCTTCCGCCGTCGCTGGACAGCATTTCCTTCTGCGCCACGGTCTCTGCGCTCTACACGCCTTTGGTTGCGGCAATGCCAAATCTCCATGACCACTCCATTTGCTCTTTTGACTGGGGCTGTGTCGCGTTGCCAGATGTTCGACATGTGCGGCCAGTAGTCCGAGATTTGCTGAGAGTTCAAGAGTACATCTTTCTCCAGGTGAAAAAGCTTCTCTCTGATCTCTTCGACATCATCTGGGAACGGTCGATAGGGCAGGGGCTTATTGGAGTACTGGATTATGGAGCCGACTACAGGTGGGAAATCGAGCAGCTTGCGATTCGTATTATTCACACCCAGGGGCGGTACTTTTGGCGCAGGCTGCGGTGGGACCTCGTTTTGGTCATCTTGTTGGTTGGTCGGCGCGGCATTGAACGAGTTCATGCTTTCTTGGAAGCTGTGCGGAGTGTGTGGGAATCCATCGGAAGGACTCGGCGCGTCGATGGGCGGGAATCCTCCGAGGCCGATGCGGTACGAGGCGTCGGGCGCCATCGAGGACTGCTCGTCCGCGACATGTTCGCAGCGCGTATCGAAGAAGAATGAGGTGTAGCCACGCGCGTCGAACCTCCACACAGCTGCCAGTGGAGTGACCGTCAAAATTTCAACACTCAGCTGTCAATATTTGACGCCCTCCTGCTCGTCACCATCACAATTCTTGGTTAGACCAGAAAGGGAAGGGAACACGGAGTGATCCTGCTGACGCTATGGATGGCAGGAGGAGCGAAAGGACTGGCAGTAGGGCTTAACGGTCTTAAGGCGGATTTTGTATCACAACTGAGCAGGGCATTTGTAAACGAGCTGGAGGGATGATATCTACAAAGAGACCAATGCCGCGCCACTGACCTGCACGTAAGCACGTCTCGTCCCGTATCAACTGCAGCCATGCCACCACACTCCATCCTCGTTCTTGGCCTCGGTGAGCTAGGCGAGGAGGTTGTCGAATCTCTCGCTACTCATCCTGAGCGCAACGACATCAAGATCGCGGTGCTGCTCAGGTCCAGGAAGCCACAGCATGAGGCACAGCTGCAGCAATGGAACGTTGAACCTGTGCTGGGCGATGTGACCGAGGACACGCAAGATGCACTCGCAGACACCTTCCGTTCCTATCACACGGTCATCTGCTGCACAGGCATGTACTCACCGCCATCAACACAGATCAAGATCGCGAAAGCAGCTCTCAGCGCCGGAGTCAAGCGCTACTTTCCATGGCAATTCGGCATCGACTACGACGTGATCGGCCGAGGTAGCGGACAGGATCTCTTCGACAGCCAGCTTGATGTGCGAGATCTTCTCCGAGGACAATCCCAAACACAATGGGTCATCGTGTCAACGGGCATGTTCATGCCATTCTTGTTTGAGCCAAGTTTCGGGTTGGTCAATGCTGAGAGGTCCGTCGTGACCGCCATTGGGAGCTGGGAGAACGAGCTCACGGTGACCAATCCTGAAGATATCGGGAAGGTGACAGCGGATATCGCAATGCGACATCCGGATGTGTCTGGCGTAATTCATGTTTCCGGTGACACGATTTCCATGCAACGTTTGGCAGAGGTTGTCGAGCAAAGCACAGGGAAAGCAGTGGTTCGGAAGCTGAAGACACTGGAAGAATTGGAGCAAGAGCTTGCAGACAGGCCCGACGATGGCATGCGTAAGTATCGGGTTGTGTTCGGCAGAGGCATTGGGGTTAGCTGGCCGAAAGACGAGTCCTTCAATGCAAAGCAGGGAATAGCTACAACCGTGGTCGCGGATTGGGCATTGCAAAACATAAGAACATAAGACCACTTTGAAGCTGCCAAGCGCAGAAGAAACAGCTATACCTTGGAAGGTTCTCTTCGGTAATTGCGAAATAAGCGGAAAAGAAACAGGCTGAACTCGAGCCAGTACTTCCTAGCACTTGCATAGTGCAGGTGACAGTTGTGTTGCACAGCATGACTTTCAGGCCTCCGGTCCACAGCTCGGCTTGGCGCTTTCAGCTCGTATTCTTACGAGGCTGTTGCCTCTTGATCGACAACGCACGTTACCCATACAGGCAAAGGTAAAACCATAGATACTGCCGGCGACTGCTCGATCTTCAGGTTTTTATGCAACACCCGATGATTTTGTTCGACACATAAAGTTTGCTCTGCGAAGCGGTTAAAACGGAGACCTCCCGTTCCTACCTCCTACCTCGACAAGTGGCAAGGACGAACAAGACAACATGACTGGAACTACAACGGAGAGGACTGGCGCCGTGTTGCCTGCGCCAGATGGCAATGGGCCGGCTGTCCCTAATGACCACAACTATATACAAAAGTATGCGTATGAGCGGGAGAAGCGGTTAGGCAAAGGTGGCATGGCCCAGTACATTGATTCAAGATCAACAGAGCTGAAAAAGTTGCTTGAGGATCCATGGATTGACACTGGCACACCCATTCAGCAAGTCGTTCCAGATGGCGGGCATTGCAAGATATTGATAGTTGGGGCTGGATACGGCGGCATCCTCTTCGCTGTTGAATTAATCAAGCAAGGCTTCACCACAGAAGACATCGTGATTGTCGACCCGGCCGGCGGATTTGGAGGCACCTGGTATTGGAATCGTAAGACACCTCAGTTCACCTGCTTCCACTGTGCTAACGGCACTCAGGATATCCGGGCTTAATGTGCGACGTCGAATCATACATCTACATGCCGATGCTCGAAGAAATGGGATACATGCCCAAACATAAATATGCCAGTGGCGAGGAGCTTCGCACCTATGCTGAACGTATAGCCGAGAAGTACAATCTTTCACGCACAGCAATGTTCCAGTCGACTGTTCAGAAAGCTGTCTGGGACCAGGAACGCAATCAATGGAAACTGGAAATTACACAAACTCCCAAGAGTGGCTTGGAGTCCAGGATCCGGATCAACTCAGACTTCATCATCCTGGCAAACGGGTTGTTGAACAATGCGAAAATTCCAAATATGGCTGGTGCTAGTGACTTTCGTGGTCAGACGTTCCACACTGCTCGCTGGAACTACGAGGTTACGGGTGGTTCCTCAGCATCGCCAGAAATGGACAAGCTCCAAGACAAGAGAGTGGCTATCATTGGAACTGGTGCCACCGCTGTACAAGTCGTGCCTCAGCTCGCCAAATGGTCCAAGAAGTTGTATGTCTTCCAACGCACACCCTCCGCAGTTGACGTCAGGAACAACCGAGAGACAGACCCCGTGGAATGGAAGACGAAAATTGCGAACACTCCCGGGTGGCAACGTGATCGAAACCTGAACTATTGCAGCTTCGTTGGCAACACCAACCCTAAACCGGAGGTGGATCTCGTGGACGATGGATGGACACATGCTCCATCGTTCAGCGCGTTGATCGGCGGCCCCTCGTACGATGTGAATATGACCAACGTAGGCGAGCATGTGGCAATGCTAAACGCTTTGGATGCCCCGCGAGCTGCCAAGGTCCGAGACCGAGCTGTGCAGGTCGTGCGAGACACAGAGACCGCACAGAAACTCCAAGCGTGGTATCCGACCTGGTGCAAGCGCCCCTGCTTTCACGACGAGTACCTACCTAGCTTCAACCGGGACAATGTAGAACTGGTAGATACAGATGGCCGTGGAGTGAATCGAATCACGCAGAATGGAGTGGATTTCGATGGCAAGGAATACGAAGTGGACGTACTGATATGGAGTACTGGCTTCACATCTCCAGGCGCTGGTACTGCTGCCTCTCGTGCTGGAATTGAGTTGTCGGGCCGAGATGGAAGGTCTCTGGATGACCTTGCACAAAGTGGTATGTCCACACTACACGGCATAACGAGCAGAGAATTCCCAAATCTCTTCTGGCCCGGTCCACAACAATCAGGCGTCTCTCCCAACCAGATGTTTGTGCTCGAAACCATGAGCGCTCACATTGCATACATCATTTCGGAAGCTAGCAAGCGAACGTCAGGTTCTCCGATTATCCAGCCTACGAAAGAGGCTCAGGAGGCTTGGGCGATGAAATGTCTGGCTGGGGCTGCAACATTTGCTGCCGTGTCTGGCTGTACACCCGGCTACCTGAACAGAGAGGGCCAATCGGACGAAATGTCGATGGAGGAGAAGATGACAGCCGCGAGACTCTCTCCTTGGTGTCGTGGCATTGCAGACTTCAACAACTTGATTGAAGACTGGCGGGCAGAGGGAAAGCTGGAGGGATTGGAAGTGAGTGCACGAGGCTGAACGAGTTGATCGCAAGTAACAGAAACCATCACGTTCCCAATGCTGCAGTCATCTGAAGGGCGTGGAGGACGTGACCCACATGAGCTATGCATATGGAGCCATTACAGAATAGGAAGGTGGATGACCAGGGTAGGTCGACAGTCGACGGCCACCGGATTTGCCTTTGGCCGAACGGCATAGACCTTCCTTCAAGGCCATCATTCTACCAAGTGATTCTCTTGAGAACCTCAGTTCTCAGAACAAATTGCCAAGCATGTCCGACTTCGACATTGCCACAGTCCGTAGCCACTTTCCAGCTCTAAGTGGCAAACAAGTTGTATGGCTTACTGCCCACGTTTCCCAGAATCTGAAGCTGACCTGACGACAGTACTTTGATAACGCTGGAGGCAGCCAAGTGCTTAAAGAAGTCATCGACTCCGTCGTTCAATACCTGACCAACAACAATGTTCAACTTGGCGCGAGCTATCCTGTCTCAAAAACATCGACTCAGTTGTACGAAGAAGGCAACAAAGCAGTCGCCAAGTACATCAGCACCACACCAGACTGTGTAGTTCTCGGTCCTTCAACGACACAGCTGTTCCGAAATCTCTCCCAGTCCTTGTACGAGTACATCACCTCGGACTCCGAAATTATCGTCTCTCTTCTCGATCACGAAGCAAACATTGCCTCTTGGGTTCAATTAGCGAAAGACAAGAACTGCAAGCTCATTTGGTGGAATGCCGACGACAAGCAGAACCCTCAACTCGACACAGAAGTGCTTCGAGGTCTCATGACTCCTAAGACAAAGCTCGTAGCATGCACCCAAACCTCGAACATCTTGGGCACAATCAACGACGTCAAATCCATCGCTTCTGTCGTCCACGAAATTCCTGGAGCTCTCTTATGCGTTGACGCTGTAGCCTACGCTCCACACCGCGCCATCGATGTCACAGACTGGGGCGTAGACTTCTACAGCTTCAGCTGGTACAAGCTGTACGGACCGCATATTGCATCCCTCTACGCATCCAAATCTGCTCAAAAACACCTTCGGACTCTTGGGCACTTCTTCAAAGACACTTCTACACTAGAGAATCTTCTCGGTCTTGCAGCGGCGAACTATGAATTGACTGCGAGTATACCCGAAGTTTGCAAGTACCTGGAGACCGTTCCTTGGGATCTCACGAGTCAGTACGAAGAGAAACTGCAGCAGATTCTGATCGACTATTTGTTGTCGAAGCCAGAGGCGTATCAGATCAAAGGAGAGCCAACTGCGGATCGAAAGAAGAGGGTACCAGTAATCAGCTTCACGGTGAAGGGGCGGAAGAGTAAGGATGTCGTAGATGCAATTGAGGCGAAGAGTAATTTTGGTTGTCGTTGGGGAAGCTTCTACTCGAACCGCCTATGCGAGCAGGTCTTGGGTCTTGATCCTGTTGATGGAGTGGTCAGAGTGTCTCTGTTGCATTATAACACGGAAGAAGAGGTGGCAGGGTACGTGAAGGTGCTAGATGAAGTTGTCTTTCAGTCTTAGTACTCTCTCGGGGTATCTTGAAATCGATTTGCAAAGCAAATCCTATTTCTTGGGCCCGCGCATCTGCTCCACTCGAAGTCCCAGAGCCCTAATCCCTGCCGTACCCTCGGAAGCGCTTGTCTTGTTCGAATCGCAAAACCTCTTGCTTGGTCGGTCGAGCCTCTGGTCCGTTGCCACCTCGAATGGGCCCTTGACCAGGCCGGCGGACAAGCTTGAATTTGTATCGGCCCTTCGATTCGTCTACCAATTCAGAGCTAACGACATCGTAGATGCCGTCGTAGCGGAAGCCAATCTTAGGAGCGTATTTGGAGTTGACTTTGCTCGAGCGAATGAAGCGGACTGGCACCTTTTTTGATACATTCCTTTGCAGGAGAGACGTGCCGCGAGAGACCTGGCCGGGAACGCTACTGTCCTGGCCGAAATACTCAACAACGTCACCCATATCCTTGTCGTCATAAATATGATTCTTGCCACCACTCATGAAGCACGAATATGCGGCGACATCGGTGTCACCAGATATGCCAGATTGGCTATCGCCGTGTGCGCCATCTCGAAGGGCACAGAGAAGTGTAGGCCACCACTGACCATTGACTAAATTGCCGTTGCCAATGTATTTGGACGGAATTTGACACTTCTTGTCCACTTGATCTGCTGATCGATCGTCATCTGCGTGCTTGCCCTTTTGTGATGTGATAATGCCATGCAGCATGTTGTCATCGAAGTTCTTTGCGCACCATTTGTGGTAGAGCTCCTTCGCATCAGATTTTACGTCCCATGGCCAATGCCCTGCCATACTACCTGCGTGCCGATCATCGAATAGCTGCGGTAGACCGTCTTCGTTATGCAGCATTCGCTTGTTGCGAACGAGCTGGGCGCCAGCCGCTCCCATCGCTAAAAATGGCGCCTCATGTAGCATCTCCCGGAGCTCGTTCATCTCCCTGACGTTGTTTGTGTTCGGGCCGGCTTTTTTGAGCTTCGTGATCTGATCTTTAATACGTTGCAGTAGGGTATCCGCATTGCTGGTCCCTGTGCCTCGTTTCGTTGAGGCGCTCAGCTTGGTGTACCACTCGGGCGGCCGAAGGTCAGCTTCTGAGGAAGTGGCCGGTGGCGAAATGGGAGATGTTGGAGCTGTCATTTCCGCACGTGGTCGCTTCTTCATGTGTATCCCTTGGGGCTCTCGTCCACCTGAGGCGTGTGAATCTGGTGCAGGTGCAGGTGCACTGCGCTTGTTGATATTGGAGATAGTTGGTCCATCGTCCGCGACCTGCTTCGACTTTACGGACCGAGCAGCTGTGGAGTCGGCTCGCACGTTTGTTAATGCTCTCGTGTTTGCCTGTGAAACATCTTCTGCCTCCTGTACGCTGGTTCGACTGGCAGTAACCGACCTGTCATGCAAGATGCTCCTATCGCTAGCAAGGCCTGGCGTTCGGCTCGTGGAGTCACGGCGCTGTTTCCTGGCATTCCAGCCAGCAAGAGCATCCGCTTCGTGAACATCGTTGAAAGCCTCGTTCGCGCGTTCAGAAGTCAGCGATCCCCTTGACGGCTGTCCCTCTGACGGTATAGTTTGCTGAACACCTGGTCGTTTCTGTTCAGTTGCTGAGGTTTGCTTTGCACGCTGTTTTGCAAGCAGGTCCGCTTGCTTGCTCAGCGCCCGCTTCCTAGCTTCGGCGCGCTGAGTATCTGCTCGTGACGCGGTAGCGTCGGCAGTGTCCAGTTGGACGAGGTCCGAGGCTTTCGAGGCCGATGTCTCATTCGCTCCCGGTCCAAATCCATTCAGAGCCTCCGGTTGCGGGCCTCCAGAATCCATAGGCTCCAGGTCTTCGGCATCGATTGCATTGTGCCATTCTGCAGCTCCATCAGGCTCGGTAAGCGGCGGCCGGTTCAGCCACTCGTCAATCTTCGCCCATATGGGTTGCAGTTCAGCTATCTCCTTGCTCGGCTGAGCGTCTGTCTTCGACGCTTCGTTTCCCATGGTTTTGTTTGTCAAATTTTGATGTTTCGACCATATGGGGGTCAGGGTAGCAAAGTGCGCGATGGGCTCGCGCTGGGGCACGACTTGTTTGGCTTGGCGCTAACGAAGTACCTTTGATCAACACGTTAGCCTCGTGCCTTCTGTGCCTAACAACGGCCGAGCAGCATGCAACGCGCTCACGCCACACGGCAACGGTTGTCGCAGTCGCATGTGCGCGAGATGCGCTCTGGCGCCGTTGAACGCCATGAGACACTCGTTCATCTGGAGGCGGCATGATACGTACCCTGCACTCCGAGGAGATGGTCGCATCCGTGGGGAGGAAATAGATGTTGCCTACTAGATGCGTTGTTGCGAGGTGCCTTTGACTCGCAGGGCGTTTTGCTGAGCGCGACTAGAAGATTCCGAGGATAAACGACTTAAACTGGCCTGGGTAAGTGCGTAACATGTTGGGGCGTACTTGAGACGAACCGATGTTGTCAGAAGTGATGAAATACTTGATCTAATAACAATGCCAGCGGTGACCTGTGCTTTCCATTTGCAGAAGAAACGGCAGGAGCTCCTACACCTCACTTTCCAAAGCTTAGACCAGAATAGCGAGCAAAAAGTCCGGTTCCAGTACTACCTTCGAATTCATTCACTCCATCGACGTGCCAGAGCGAGACAAAGGTCGCTCAAGAATGTTTGTATTCAGTGAAGTTGGGATTTGAACGCGTCTATATAATCCAAGCCAAGAGTGCTAAGCCGTAAGCAGATAGACGCATATTTGGCCCCACAATGTACTACGATGATTGGCTGAAAATGCCAGCATGATCCTGAGACGATTCAAGAGGAGAAGGTGTTGGGTTTTGACCGGCAAGAGCGGACTGAAATGGAATGAGCAGTGAAGCTCACTTGGTTTTCACTTCACTCACCACGTCCCACACGAACTTTGCAACCGCGATCTGACCATCTTTTCGTGTAGTGGCTTCAGTGTGCAGCGCGCCAATGATGTCGGTCCTCAGTGTTCGCAGATCAGCCCTGCGTGCAATCTGCTCAAGCTTATCGGCCTCGCTAGGAGGCACAACTTCATCGCGTGTCGCCGGCATGATGAGGATAGTCGGAGGGTCATCTACACGAGCAATCGCCTGCAAAGCAGCTTGACTGTCCCAGTGATTCCAAAGGAACGGCCAAAGATATCGGTATGGTAGCCACTTCTGCGGATACAGCGCTAAAAGCATACTCTTGATCCCCGTGAAGGGCGTCTCAAGTATCAAGCCACTGATCTTGGGCCTAGGCCCAGAATTATTGGCGGAGACATAGGAAGCAGCGGCAGTCGTTGCCACGCCTGCGCCGATGCTCTGGCCCCAAAGGAAGATCTGCGTCTCAGTACGTGCAGTGGTTTGCGTGGCCTCAATCCACTTCAGCATTGCCTGAGCATCCTCTTCGATGCCCTTCTGGGATGCACGACCACCCGAAGTCCAGTAGCCGCGGTAAGACAGAGCAACAAGCACGAATTCCACGTCTGAAGTTTGCCCATCGGCGACAGTGTGAGCTTCAATGGCTTTGAGAGTGTTACTTAGCAATGGCAGTCTTGGAGGCGTGCTGCTACCATTGCCCTGAAAGTAGCATATCACGACCCTCTTTTTCGTGCTTTGTCTGCTCGTAGAGCTGATTTTCCCAATGCATAGCGCAATCCTCGTGCCATCTGTTGATGTGATATGTAGATGTTCCCATTCTACAGGCTTGCAGACAGCAGCATAATCTTCAACCTTCTCTTTCCGCGCATATGGTGGCATGTAGGGCATGTAAATGATCTTGTCCTGGAACAGCACAGTCATAATGCACTTGTACGTCCATAGTCCAATGAGCAGAGAGATGAAGACCACAGGGGGCACCAGGATCGATGGAAGCCCGCTCCCGAATGCACGTCTGGATATGTGAGCGTTATTTGCAGCCCGGATGGACGCTCGCGGATGTACGATGGACGGTCTCAACGTCGCAAGGCATGTGAAGGCATGTTTCGAGCGGTATCGGCTCATCGGGCTCGAAGGTCTGCTTGGTAGGCATCGCACGCCGCGCCGGGCGTGGAGCGCGAACATTGATCCATTTCGATTGCAAGGAGGCAGTCACCGCAGTATTGCCATGATTCGAGTTGGTGGAGGTGTGCGATGCAGAATAGTACACATGATCGCCCAGATCTGAGACCCGAAAGCATGGACCATTTGCAGGTGGTCCCTGCAGAAAGTCATGATGACCTCGGTGGGGCAGACTATTTTGTTCGACTCACATCCGATGCGATATTCTGTCCGGCTCCTGCACCCACCAAAGCGAGCCATTGGGACACGAAATCATGGCTGCTGAGCGATCACCACCGTTTCTGGCAGCAATCGACTTGGAGTCTTACGAGGGAGTCGAGCAGATCCAGGATTCCAAGGAATTGGCCTACACTGGAGGACTGGTCACCACTGTCACCACCGCGAACCTTGAAAAGGCATTCGCCTTGCTCAAGGACGCTATTGCTCGTTTCCCGGTCTACCTTGTGGTGTTCGGTCTCGAGACACAACAAGACGTCGTCGACCTCCTTGACGCTGGCGCAGCGAAAGTTTTCGTTCGAAGCCAACAAGCCGCTGAGCTTAAGAATGTCAAAGGATTGGATCTGAGCAGAGTAGTATACTGTCCTACGGCATCGGTAGGTGAGGATACGCAAGCTGTAGACGGGACATCCTTTGGCCTATTACTGCAAAATGTGGGCAGCATCGAGAATGTTAGCAACATATTGAAGGAGCTGGGCAAGAATCGACCGCCGGTCTACGTTTCGAAGCAGCATATCACAGAACAGGAAGCGATAGAGCTTGGCCGCCAAGATGCTGTCCCGATAATACCAGCATCGCAATTGAGCATCGATGCTGAAACCTCCCCCGACAGCATTCACGTGGCCTCTCTCTTGCTAGCACAGGTGAAGAGCGATCGCCCGGACGGCTTATTCACAACGCTTGTTACGGATGAGCGAGGCGTAGCTCTTGGCCTGGTCTACAGCAATGAGGAGAGCGTGGCTGAGAGCTTGCGATCAGGAAGAGGCGTATACCACAGTCGAAAGCGGGGGCTCTGGAGGAAGGGCGATACAAGCGGCGATTGGCAAGAGCTGGTGCGCATAGATGCAGACTGCGATCAGGATACACTTTGCTTCGTTGTACGCCAACAAGGACACGGCTTCTGCCACCTGCAGACCGCAACGTGCTTTGGGCAGTATCGCGGCTTGTCCAAGTTGCAAAAGACATTGCAAAGCAGGAAACGCTCGGCGCCGGAAGGCTCGTACACAGCCAGATTGTTCAACGATTCGAAGATGCTCAATGCAAAGATTATGGAAGAAGCTTCTGAGCTCACGGAGGCTCAGTCTAAGGAAGAGATCGCATTCGAGGCGGCGGATGTACTGTACTTCACTTTGACCAAGGCCGTGGCCGCTGGAGTAAGTTTGGAAGATATCGAGCGGAACCTGGATGCGAAGAGTGTAAAGGTCAAGAGGAGAAAGGGAGACGCAAAGGGACCATATGCAGAAAAGTTCGGTGTGACAACCAATGGCGCTACGCCTGCCAATGGCAAGGCCACACAGGAAGAGATCAAAGAGGCAGAATCACAGCCGAAGAGCAAGGACGACCCGGCCGGATTGGACAACGAAGGCAAGATCCGAATGAACAGATTGGTGACATCGCAAACCAATCCTGAAGCAGTACAAGAGGCACTCAAGCGGCCATCGCAGAGATCTACAGAGAAGATTATGGGCATTGTCAATCCGATCATCAAGGATATTCGAGCCAGAGGGGATGCAGCTCTGCTCGAATACACTCACAAGTTTGAGAAGGCCACCTCGTTGACTACGCCTGTTCTGAAAGCGCCGTTCCCACAAGAGCTCATGCAACTACCACCTGAGACCATCGAAGCGATCGATATCTCATACGAGAACATCCGCAAGTTCCATGCCGCGCAAAAGGAAGCCAAACCACTCGAGGTCGAGACAATGCCGGGTGTCGTCTGCTCACGTTTCGTGCGGCCTATTGAGAACGTGGGACTTTACGTTCCTGGAGGTACCGCAGTCTTGCCCTCAACCGCACTGATGCTTGGTGTGCCCGCGCAGGTCGCTGGTTGCAAGCGTATCGTGTTGGCCTCTCCACCTCGTGCAGACGGCAAGCTGACCCCTGAAGTCGTGTACGCTGCACACAAGGTTGGCGCCGAGAGCATCGTGCTAGCAGGTGGTGCTCAAGCCGTGGCAGCCATGGCCTACGGAACAGAGAATGTCACCAAAGTCGACAAGATTCTCGGCCCGGGCAATCAGTTCGTCACTGCTGCTAAGATGATTGTCAGCAACGACACCAGCGCCAATGTCAGCATCGATATGCCCGCCGGACCCTCAGAAGTGTTGGTCATCGCTGATAAGACCGCA
Source organism: Cercospora nicotianae (assembly GCA_029490675.1). Classification (NCBI taxonomy): domain Eukaryota; kingdom Fungi; phylum Ascomycota; class Dothideomycetes; order Mycosphaerellales; family Mycosphaerellaceae; genus Cercospora; species Cercospora nicotianae. The sequence goes on along the minus strand of JANQAT010000007.1, from coordinate 1,563,157 downwards.
AACCCAGCCTTCGTTGCGAGCGATTTGTTGTCGCAAGCAGAGCATGGCGTTGATTCACAGGTGGTGTGTATTGCGGTCGGGCTAGACGAATCCGAAGTGCAAGCAATCGAGGACGAACTGCACAGGCAAGCCATGGCCCTTCCTCGTGTCGATATGGTTCGTGGCGCCATCAGCCACTCGGTCACTCTTGTCGTGGAAGACATTGAGGAAGCGATGGCGTTGAGCAATCAGTATGCTCCAGAGCACTTGATTCTGCAAGTGCAGGACCCCTTGGCTGTTCGTGAGATGGTGCAGAATGCCGGATCCGTCTTCTGTGGTGCCTGGACTCCTGAGTCCGTCGGCGACTACTCGGCAGGCGTCAATCACTCGCTGCCCACTTATGGATATGCCAAGCAGTACTCTGGAGTGAACCTGGCGAGCTATGTGAAGCACATTACATCGTCAAATTTGACTTCTGAAGGCCTCCGTAACGTTGGCAAGGCGGTGATGCAACTTGCGAAGGTCGAAGAGCTTGAGGCGCATCGCCGCGCAGTCGAAATCCGCTTAGAGTATCTGGACAAGCATGCAGCGTGAGCCCTACTTGATAAAATATTCCTTCAACTTTTACGGCCCTAGTCGCAAGGCTGTCGCGGGCCACTCGGAAGAGTGGATTATGTTTGAGCACAATGTTCTTCCGGATACTCTGGCTCCGTAGCGCCAAGGCTTGTAACGAGGGACAGTTCGAGTCGTACGACCCGACATCAGCTAACATTACGAGCCGGGAATGTAAGCCGCATACCATCCTGTTGAGATTATGATAGATGATACAAGAAATTTGATGATGATATAGAGTACTGTACAAAAATTGTCAGCCACAGCTGCCATGAAGGAACTCGCGACTTCAGTTTCAGCTCGAAGTTGCCGATCACCTTAGCCAAGCTATTGAGACCCTTCTACACTGTTCCGCGCAGTTTACCGAACCGGTCGAAGGCATTCCTACCCCTCTTCCCATTGTAAGCTCGATGCTAGTACTAGTCTTGCTACATTCACGCGGTGATCGGTCACAATCCAGCCCGACATTGCATCCTTGGGCTGAAGAGCTCAAGCAGATGGCCGTACCCGTGATCGACGCCCGGCTATTGTAGTGTTTCTGTTCATGAGGAGGCAAGGTACAAGAGGGCACGTCCACCTCTCTTTCTTTCCTACTCACCCCAATCTTACCCTCATTACTCCTCGAATATCAAGCTGCTTTAGATCGATCTCTTGATTGACCCACTATGGCAGACATCAAAAATTGGTCCTCTCTTGGTCAACTTGACGAAGAATGGAACGAAACCGTCAAAGCTGCGGGCGGTAGCCCAGATTTGGGCGCCTTTCCCAATATACAGGCGATGCGGGACTTCCTCGAGAACGCAAAGAAAGCTATGGTTCAAGCCATGGCTCCACCCGTTTTCACTGATGTGAAAGAACAGGACCACCAAGTCAAGATGCGAGACGGACACGAGATCACCGTGAGAACATATCACCCTCAAAACAAGCCAGCGCCAGGACCTTTGGGCGTGATGTATCATGGCGGTGGGTGGTGCATTGGTGATTTGACAGGCGAGGACCTGTTGTGCAAGCTCATGGCGAGCAAATTGGGCATGACGGTGGTGAATATCGATTACAGGCTTGGGCCAGAGTGGAAGTTTCCCACTGCGCACAATGATTGCTGGGATGCTACCAAATGGGTGAGTGGTATTAGGGAGGGTCGAGCAGCACAAAGGGCCAAAGCTGACTCCAGGAATATTAGGCGGCAGCAAACGCAACGGCATTAGGAGCGGACCCTTCCAAAGGCTTCACAATCGGCGGCACATCCGCTGGCGGCAACATTACAGCCACGATGTCTCATCTCGCCCGCGACGAGAATCTCTCGCCGCCAGTTACAGGCTGCCACCTCATGATCCCAGCCGTCTGTGACAACTCTGCCTACCCGGAACAATTCAAGAAAGACCTTTTGTCTCGAGATCAGTTACATGATGCCCCAATTCTCAGCCACGGAGCGATGGAACTTTTCCTCAACAATTATATCGAGCCCAAAGACCGAAGTGATCCTCTCTTCAGCCCTTTGATCTGGAAGACAGGCCACAAGGGCCTTCCACCGCAGTACTTCCAGATCTGTGGCGCAGATCCTCTGCGTGATGAGGCACTGGTTTACGAGAGGCTTTTGAGGGAAGATGAGGGCACGAAGACTAAGGTCGATATGTATCCTGGACAGCCGCACGGATATTGGAGCATTTTCCCAACAATGAAAGCCAGCAAAAGGTTTGTTGAAGATTCCGTCAAAGGCGTGCAGTGGTTATTGGAGCAGAAGAATTGAGTTACAGGGGTTACCGGCTTGAGACTCCAATTTGATAGATGTAGGTGTTGCAGGGTATAGAAGTTCGTCTCTCACTGAAGTAGTTGCAACTGGCTGCTTGTATGATAAGTGAGGGTCGGTAGGTCAGCGCTCTTCCGATGCCGTGAGGCGAAACGTTGAAATCACAAGCCTTGCTTAAGATTGTCTTCCTTCAAGTTCGGATCTGACTGATTATCAGATGTTGTTTTGATATCGTACATGTCGTACATATATGTACATCGCATGCCCCATGACTCGTGGCGGACCAACTGCACGCACTCCTGGCTTCGACAACGTGCGATAGGTAGGACCGCGCTCGGGCGTGGGCCCTATTGTGACCTCTGCTAGGAGGTATGCCGCTTGTACAGCAGGGGAAAGCTGCCCTGGAACAGGCTCGAGCTGGTCTCCCAAGTAGCTCATCGCTCGCCAAAGGCAGTGCGACACGGCACACACAGTCTGTGGGCTGTCGCGGGGCGTGCTTTTGAATGCGTTCTCTGATTGAGGTCTGTATTCATTTTCCTCATTCTTTCAGCGCTCACGCCTCCTGCCCCCAAAGCTTCTTCCTCTCGACCCTGGCCTCTCGTGCTTCCTTCTTCCGTCGGCCCCATCTCGCCCTGGCGGCATCGGCTTCCGCGTCCTTCTCTTTTGCTACTTCCGGCGCGGTAACGCACAAACTGACAAAGAACTGCGAGCAATTGAACTTTTCCGCTAATCTTAATCGTGACCAGTGTTTGGGATCCTCCATTCGCAACCTCCGGATTTCATCAACATCGTCTTGTGTGAGATGGTATTTCTTCTCGTATATAGGCCGTATAGGCTTCAAGTCTGTGGCTTTCGGTTGTGATGCCGCTCGTTGTGCTGCTATTGCGGCAAGGACTGATGTGGACTTTTGGGGTGCATCTGCTGCCGCTGCAGCAGCAGCTTCAATGTGTAGCTTCCTCCGTGGATCGGACTCAGGCAGGAACTTCGGTGGTGTGTGGTATACATTCGGCGCGCTCGGCGGAGGGTTGTAGATGATGTGTTCGGTTTTCTCTGTCGTCGATGGCGCGAATGAAGGATCCTGCTTCACGCGAAGCATCTTTCTCGTCCGTCGGTACGATGCAGTGTTGCGGCGGCATGTTTTGCAGACATATTGCGCGGCATCTGATGATATGAGAGATGGGCGGAGGGAGTGTGACAGCAGCGAGGATGGCATTGCGTTGGTCGTGTAATGCTGCTACAGCATTCTTCTGCTACACGTGCATTGGTATCGAAAGGAGCAAGTAACCTCCGCGGCGAAGCCGACAAGCGCCAAGACTTTCACTCCACACCAACTTGTCAAGTCCACTGCCTTCGTCCATGTCTGCTTGTACTGTGCGTTGCCATAGTTCGTCTTGTATTCGATGGCGATGGTTGGCATCTGACGAGTACGCGAAAGTCATTGTGTCATGGGAAGGCCAGCTGATTCTGCCAAGCGACCAGACACTTTCGAATGACCGAGGGGACTGGTCATACGCTTCATTACTCTCAAGAGCAGTGGATCGAGGAATATGATGCATTCAAGACCGAGTGCCAGAGCCTAGTATTGCTGAAGGCTGTCTTTAAAGAGATACTAGAGGCACCACTTTTCCGCACGCACCGATTGCCACGGCCACTCTCGCACTGGCACAGTATAATAGACTGTCCTCCTACAAGCTCAGTTTTCACCGTGCTGCTTATTGGAAACACTTGGAAGAACGACCTGTTTAGGCTGCGGCGATTATGGCTACCAGAGCCCCTTTGGCGAACGCAGTCCCTCGTCCCAGCCAGCTAGTCTACGCCAGCAAATGGAGGTTTTCCAATGAGCAAGCTTGACAAACCATTGCACCCTCGATGAAGCTCAGTTGGTTGGCTCCTTGTACCAAGGCTGTTTCCTAAGCAGTTCCATCCGCTGGTGCTCCGCTTTCATTGCTGGCGAAATTGGCTTCATGGGACTCGGCGGCTTTGCTGGGTTTATCTTCCTGATGAACTTGAGCGCCAAAGAAGCGATGCCACGCGCTTCCAGCGTCGACAGACCGTCAACAGATCCCTAATGACACGTGATTAGCATATCTAACAGCAGGCCAAGAAGTGAGCTAACCTGTGGCATTGGAGCTGCAAAGCCAAAGCTCAACAATGCGATGAGAGCTGCGAGAAATGCTGTGAAACGCATGTTGATCGTACTTGTTTCCGGGACTTGAAAGAAGTGAATAAAATTAGCTAGAATGTGCTGAGGAACCTGCCTGCTTGGGGAACTTGAACGGTCTCTGCGTCCGGTCGATTTATGTCTACTCGAACGGCCTGAACTCCGACTGTTTGAGCATTTTCGGTCCCGACTTCGAGATGAGGGCTGACAGTACAGATGACATCGATTAGTAACCGAATGTGCCGAGATGCACCTCTTTCACCCCACCTCTGATGAATGGCATCGGTTTCTCGTACCAAAGCCGAATACGCCGAGCCTTTTCTTGTGCTTGTGCTTTGATGAAGGTGCACTCCCCTTTTATGGGTAATATTGCGTGAGTTCGAAACATACCGCCTGGTTCAAGCCTTGCGAATCCGATGGATTCTTTCTATTGCGGACGAACGCGCCGAGACTTTCCGTATCGATCTCGACTTCTGAGTCGCCCCGATTCCTTCTACTGATCCCGACTGGTGTTCGCGTTCCGTTCACTGGAGGCACTGATAGCTCTATAGCTACTTAGAGGTTCCACTGCCCTCGATGGAAGTCCGGACCCATTGCTTGTTTCGCCTGAACTCATCTAGAATCGCACTACTGCTGTCTAATCTGTTCTCTCGCGTCGTGGTACGATATGCTTCCAGTAGTAGCTGATCATGCCGAAAAGAGCCTAGACTTTCGTACTTCGGTCGCAGAGACAAGTTACCGCCCACGCGTTGGCCTTCCCGCCGACGACAGCGTTCCTCAGTCCAGTCCCCAGCAGCCAGCTCGCGCCAGGGAGCTGTCAACCGCGAACCAAAGTATGTCAAAAACTGCAACAAACTTCTTCCAAGGTCTCTTCCTCATCTCGATTGCGAGCTGGTGCTTACTCCAGATTACATTGTATGTATGGCAAGAAATTACACTGGCGTTGGTGGCAACCACCCCAAACACTTCGTTATATGAGGTCCTTGGACAAGTCGGCCCCCTCTGAAAACTTCGAACTTCCAGCGGAGGATGATTTGTGATCTCAAGGCCTTCGAACGCATGAGTTGCGACTTTCCACAGATAATCGTGCTCACCACCACGACGCTTAAGAATTTGCCGAGATGTCGCCAAGAGGTCCGAAGTGAAGAACGCCACGGCCCGAGAGCTGCTCCACCTCAATCCAGAGCTGAGCTCGTACGACAGCGTACAATGCCACACGGCACCGATAACAGTGTATAGCTTCGTCTCAGTCTTCCATATTCTGTTCAACTCCAGATATCATCAAAATGTCAAATAAGTCCAGTGATCCGCGATTTGGAGCTGCCAAGATCTCACCCTACGGCATCAGAACCTCGCCGTACTATTCATCTGTCACACACAGCAATGGGCCATGCACAATCGTCACATTGGCAGGTCAGATCGGTGCAAGAGCAGATGGAACTGTTCCCAGTGATCCTGTGGAACAGTACAAGCTCGCCATAAGCAACCTCGGACGATGTCTCGAAGCAGCTGGAGCTCGCGTACAAGATATCCTGAAACTCAACTACTACATTGTCAACTATGACTCCAAGAACCCACGGCATCGACCCATCTTGATGGAGTTCCTAGGCGATCATCGGCCCGCTTCGACGTTGATTCCTGTGGAGCAGCTCGCTGTGCCGGAATTTCTGTTCGAGATTGAGGCGACAGCTGCCCTTCCTCAACATGCAACAGAGCGCGTTGATGTTGTTGTAGTAGGTGCTGGTTTGAGTGGGCTTCAAGCCGCAGTGGATTTGCACAAAGCTGGAAAGACAGTCAAAGTCTTGGAAGCTCGTGAGCGCGTGGGAGGAAAGACATGGTCGCGGTCTGCGCAAGGCAGTGTTTGCGATGTAGGCGCCGCGTGGATCAACGATACGAATCAATCGAAGATGTATGCTCTGGCTCGAAAATGTAAGTTGAACCCATGCCATCTGCTGATTGCATCTGTACCGCTGCTAATAGTATGCAGATGGATTGGAATTGATAATCCAAAATACCGATGGCAGCATTATTTGCGACGAAGGCATTGGAAACCACAAATCCCATCCTTACGGCCAATTGCTCGCCAGTGCAACAGACAAGTCTCAGATTGAAGATATCATCCGCGTGCGGGATATCTTCGAAGCGACGTGCCAGCAGATCGACATCTCAAGCCCAGTTGCATCGGGCCAAAAGCTGCGTAAAGATCTCGATGATATCACGTTTGAACAATGGCTGCAAACCCTCAATCCCAGCGAACATGCCATAAATGCTCTCCGAGTCGGTACACGCGCCATGCTAGGAGTGGAGCCTTCTGAGCTGAGCGCCTTGTACTTTCTTGACTACTGCAGATCCGGCGGAGGATATATGCAAATGCGTTCAGATCAGAAGAATGGAGGGCAATATTTGCGCATTTACTCCGGCACACAATCATTCAGCAAATCTCTTGCCTCGGAACTTCCAGAAGACGCGCTCATCCTCATGTCGCCCGTTCGTCGCATCGAGCAGATCGAAGGCGGAGGCGTGCGAGTCACTTCTGCCAGAGGAGTCTTCGAGGCTTCGAGAGTGATCGTCTCCGTCCCGACACCTTTGTACCAGGAGATCACGTTCAGCCCGCCTCTGCCGGTTGAAAAGCTCGAATTGTCCAGATCTTCAAGACTCGGGGATTACTGTAAGTCGATCTTGTTCTACCGGTCTCCCTGGTGGCGCAAGCACGGTCTCACAGGAATGTCCCAATCCGCAAAAGGCCCTTGCGTTGTAACGCGAGATAGCAGCGTCGATGCCGACAAGCACTACAGTCTCACGTGTTTCATCGTTGGTCAGCCTGCCCGCGACTGGATGGTCTTATCGGACGAGGGGCGCGAGAAAGCAGTGCTGGAGCACATTGGGAGACTCTTCGGGAAGTTCGCTCATGTGGAAGAGCCGATTCATATCGAAGAGCAAATTTGGCGGAATGAACAGTGGTCTCAAGGTTGTCCTTGTCCGGTCCTGGGTCCTGGCGGATTGACCAAGTTTGAGAAAGTGCTGCGGGAGCCGGCGGGCAAGGTGCATTTTGTGGGGACGGAGACGGCTTTCGAGTGGAAAGGTTATATGGAGGGAGCCGTCAGATCGGGTGAGCGAGGCGCAGCTGAGGTCCTCCGAAGTTTGGACGAGGCGAAGTTGTAGGTGCTTGCCGGCCGGGCACATATGTAGGTTCTCTCCTCTCTGTTCGAAATGCAAGTGTTTCCCCGCTCGATTAATCTTGCTCTCTGTGCCCTGACTGCGGATGTTCAATTCTGTACTGTTCTCCGTCTGAACATGGAGCAGCTACCGAAAGCTGTAAAAATGCAGGGCGTAATCTGTCGCTCAGTCCATGTACACCTCGTTCTTCAGATTTCTCAAATTCTGTAAGAAGCCATATCCAGATCCACCTTCGCTTGGCGCTTGGCCATATCGAAGGTCGTAACCTCGTGCAGTCGCGGGAACAGTCTTGTTGTTCGTTGCAGTTGTTCTACCCAGCGACTTCCGCTTGTCATCCACAGTCTTCTGCAAGGACTCGACAAAGCGAAGTCGGGCCTTCTCTTCAGCCGTGCCCTTGAATATCTCGGCAAGCCCTCGTATTTCGTCGACTCGCGCATTAGCCGCATCGAGACCCTCAGCTCCGATTGCCAGCAAGTCATTGATCTCATTTCGTAGCTTCTCGGCATACTCTTTGCCCTTCTCTTCGCGTGTTCTGGTGTCATCGCTGCTCTCTGGGCCCGAGACTGATATCAAGGACGAGGTCAAAGAGGTTTCCGAAGGCGCCAATGGCCATTGCATAGCTGAACCAAAGGTCTTGACGACGGCATCGAGGCGCTCGCGGACAGTGGTCAACTGACGTAACTTCTCGAGAAATTCGGGTTCTATAGACTTGTCTGGAGCCTCTCCTGCATCCTTTCGTGCTTCTATGTTGCCCGTCTCCTGCTCGTTTGCTCCGGATGGAGTGATCTGCTCATCTTCTGCCGACTTGCCCGGCACGAAAAGTTCAAGTTCTTTCTTCAATCCAGTCTCGAAGGTATCGGTCAACCCGAGTGTCTCTCCCCGCAACACTTCCACTTCATAAGCCAACCTGCTGCCACTACGAATGATCTCATCGGTGAGCTGGGTCAAGGTGTTCGATAGACGCGTCGTCTGCGCGTTCCATTGTGCCAGGAGTGTCTGGAGCTGCGAGGAGAGTTCGGGCAACGCGACTGCTCGACCGGCTCGTTGTGCCGTGGAAGACAGCGAGAGGGGCGGGAGTGTGCTATTCAGGTAGTCGACTGGGTCAAAGTCGGGCTGGAGAAAGGGCTGGACGTTGCTATCGGCCACATGCGACGACTTGGGCTCGGTGTTGCCCGCGGACGACTTGACGGTCGGGATGGCCATGGTTGCCTCAGCGTGCGATACAAACACAGCATTGAGCGTGTTCATGGCAGATTGATCTGCACATGCATAGAACGGAGCGGGCCGTTGCTGGCGCCACGTTCCTTCCACAACGAGGATCAAGCTTCAGGCAACAACGCGCTCTTTGGATGCGCGCGCGCTGCCTCGTTGCCGCGCTGTGCCTTGCCTGCTGCCACTGCCACCGGTGAGCTGCGGACTGAATATTGACTCCCAGTGGGTGTTGGTGACTGTCGCCTGTCGACTGACGGACCAACTTGCTGTTCGACGCCTCTCAACAGGCTCGGAGTGTGCTTTCCCCTTCACGTTCGCCTTTCACCTTTGAGAACCACAACGCGGTCGTGTCTTGCTTCACCAGCGTCACGGGAGGCCCGCCTGCTGTGCAACAGCAAACTGACACATGCAGGACCTGCCGCACAGACTAGACCGACCTTCACTTTGATCGCGGCTACAGACAAACTCGATCCTGCCCTTTGATACACAGTCGACGCTCGCTCGCTCGCTCGGTCTCCAAGAACAGCGTTGCCTTCCGCTGAGGCCACGCAGTACCCACGTGTACCAATTTCGAACATTCACAAGCCGCGCGCGCACGCTGGCAGCGCTGGCTGCTCATCAATCACCACTCGACAGGACCACAGCACACATTTCAGCGCACTGTTCAGCAGAAGACTGCCAGTTTCCATCTACGCATCTCTCGATACACGACGCTCACTCCTTTCATTCTTCACCGCACCAAGTTTTGTGCGCCTCGATAATCCCACGTTGTGCGACGTGACAGCACTTTTTCACCATGCCGCGCCGCCAATTTGTGGCTGACCTTGAAAAGGTTCAGAACGGCCAACTTCCTCCTGGAATTTCTGCAGTTCGTGCTGGCGAGGATGATGGTCAGATCGAATTCTCTTTTGCAGGAGCGCCCACTCCACTGATCGATGGACCGGTTACTGTGACAGCCATGGTCCCAGACCTGGGTGATTATCCTAAATCACATGAATACTACATTTTTGGTGGCGAGGACGCCCCTCGAGACATCAGTGCAGCTCTTGGCTCGATTCGTGGCATCAACAAGAAGACGGTATTCGAAATGCTTGACATCGTCGCCAGCACACTGTGTAGAGTGCAGCCTGACCAAGACGGCGACTCACAAATGCTAGAGGACCAGCACGAGGTCGACGAGGACGAGGAACAGGAAATGGTCGATGACGACGACGACGACGATGGCCATGTCTATGATTCGGACCATGAAATATTCGACGTCGACACACCTGCGCACAATCCAGCCTTCGCCACAAAGACAGTTCACACAACTCCGGACCGCACGTTCAGACAGCGAATTCGCGATGATCTCCGCGTCACAAAGGCTGCGGGCTTCAAAGTCGGTCATCTGGGCCATCTGCTTGACGGCAACTCAAGTTATGTTGCCGTGGCCATTCGGATTGCAAAGCTCGGCATCTCAGAAGAAGCCATGCAAGCATGGCAGATCGAGCCCAATGAGTACCTGACTCTGCTGATCCAATATCCCAACGGCTACAAGACCAACGAGCAGTTGCAGGGTTTCGAAGCACTTCGTTTGGCTCCCAACCTTGCAATACGGGTGGTTGTAGGGAAGCGCCCAAAGCCGACGATACAAGAAGCCATCAAAGCGTTCACAAACGTTCGTAAGACTGAGCGCAGCAGCATCAGCAGCACGGACCTACCATCGGCCGACGAACTGGACACCGAGGATTCGTCGATCCGCGACACATTCATCTCGAAGCCATTGAACGCACTTCTGCAGGAGCGCTTCGTGCCTATTCTTCGATCCCGAAGCATGGGATTGGACTGGAGAGGCGCAGAGCGCTGGTATGACGAGATGCAGGCCACTGCTGGCCCACAAGCAAATGCCGATGTGGTTCCTGACCGGCTGTATGTGCCAGAGCCGGTCAATGATGCTCTTCCAGAAATTGTACGGGCAGACCACTATCAAGCCGCTGGTGTTGTACAGTTTTCTTTTCCGTTGCTCGCCATGCAGTTTACACTGCGCCACTTTGTGCGCTGCACCGACTTCTGCTTGGTCTGCCACCGCAAGTTGGAGTCCGACGTTGAAGCAATCAAGCCCTACGTATGCGACAAGCCACTGTGTCTGTATCAGTACATGGCCATCGGCTTAGGGCCGAGCATCGAGCATGAAGTGATCGCGCAGCCGTACGTCGTCGATCTGTTGGTCTCGTTTTGTTACAGCAGCGCGGCGAACCGGAAGCTGAAAGACTTCCCTGATGGACTCTCACTGACAGTTCCCCCTGTTGGCCCCAACGACTACAATCCTCTGGGCTCCGAGTACCTTCCCGGACGCCATGGCACAAGAACTGAGAGCCCTTCTAAGGTTCAGCGCCAGAACCAACCATTTCCAGTGTTCGAAGTTGGATTGGACCAAGCTGCGCGCGAACTGATTTTTTTCGTCCGACCTGACGCATGCCCTGTTCGCCGAGGCGATTGGATTCTGCTCAATGCCTCTTCCATGGAAGGACAAGACCTGCATTGCCGAGTTTCTGACACCACGTATTTTCCTACCATTTCTGTTGATCCTCCAATCGTCTTGAACCAACAGCGCACAAATCCTCGTGGGCAGGGCGGGGATCTGCAAACACCGACCATGACGCCCATATCAACAAGAAGTGGCAGCCCGGCGCAAGCGACCGAGAAGTGGGTAAACGCAACTTTCCAGGTGTATGCGCAAGACTTTAGCAGTCTCGATGCTAACGGCAAGTGCCTCGCGATTTGTCGCTTGCTGGATACTCTACCAGCGGTAACAGAAATGCGCAGCTATCTGATCAAGCGGCAACCAGCCGATCTCCAGAGCTGGTCGGATCGCATCTCCTCGTCTGCTCTGAGCTTGCTGAGGTGGATCATCGCAAGCAATAGATCGTGCATTATGCAAGTTGATGGCAATGACTCAGTCACGGGTGACGGAACGGTGTCCACTGCTGGAGCATCCACTGTCTTCGGAAAGACGCAGGAGCGGTGTTATGGTATGAAAGACTACATGCAATTTCGCTTCGCGATGGGTGCCCCAGACAAAGAGCAGCGATTCATCACCGAAGTGCGCAACACTGCGACCCGTCTCAAACTCCAGCATCAGACCATCTTTGCCTGGCATGGATCGCCACTGTACAACTGGCACGGGATCATTCGAGAAGGCTTGCACTACAAGAACGCAGATCACGGCCGTGCTTACGGGGACGGTGTCTACCACGCGAAAGATGCCTCCACTAGCACCGGATATTCTGGCATGAACTATTATGGTTACGGAGCCAACACCACGATCCGCGGGGCATGGCCAAGCAGTGTTCTGAAGATATCGTCGGCTTTGGCACTGAACGAAATTGTCAATGCTCCAGCAGAATTCCAGTCTCAGAATCCATATTATGTGGTCAAGCAACTCGACTGGATCCAAACGCGGTACCTCTTTGTACAAGTGGCGCCAAAGAATGAGAATGTCAAGATCGGGCCAGAGGTTATGCCCCAGAATCCTCATCCTCAGGATCCTGCTCGGACTCCTACTGGTGTTGATAGAAATTCGGCCATCGTCATACCTGCATCTGCAATCAAGTCCGGAAAGAGGCCTGCACCGGCTTCGCCGCCGGGCACACCCTCGCTGGCCAAGAAGATCAAGTCTTTTGCGTTTGCGAAGCAGAAGTACAGTGGTAAAGCTGCAGACCCCGTAGTGATCGACGAGGACGATGATGTGCAAAGCATCATGACCGACATAGAAGACAGGGACCTCTTGAAAGACGAACTCGAAGAATCTCGGGCGCCTCGTGTCAATGGGAACCCACTGTCCAAGCAAGTCGTATCTCCACCAAAGACCGACTTTGTTCCAGGCTCGCTAGATTTTGGCACTTTACCTATCATGCCCATGCCCACCTACGCAACTCCGTCTGCAACGAAGCGCCTCATGCAAGAGCTACAGTCACTTCGAAAAGTGCAAGAATCCACGCCGCTGGTGGATCTTGGGTGGTACATTGACGTTGAAAAGATCGACAATGCTTACCAATGGATCGTGGAGCTACACTCTTTTCACACCATCGAGATCAATGGCAAGAAGCTACCGCTTTCGGAGGACATGAAGAAGCTTGACATCAAGAGCGTTGTTCTTGAAATTCGCTTCAACAAAGACTTCCCGTTCACACCACCATACGTTCGCGTAATTCGCCCACATTTCAAGACCTTCGCACAGGGTGGAGGCGGCCACATCGTCATGGGAGGAGCGATGTGCATGGAGATGCTGACGAATACTGGCTGGTCGAGCGTCCTGTCGATGGAGTCAGTGCTGATGTCGATCCGCATGAACATCGCAAGCGAGCCCTTTGCCCGCCTCGAGGGCGGAGCCAGCCGTGACTACGGTGCAGTTGAGGGTGCTGAGGGATACATACGTGCTTGCCAGACTCACGGCTGGGAAGTTCCACCCGGCTTCAGGGAGATGGCGTTCAGCGGTACGAAGCAGTAGAGTGGTCAATCGACTTTCAGCATAGAACTTGTACAATACGACGAAGAGTTCTCGGGAGTACAGAAACGCAAACGGACGAGCTCTTGATAGCATGGTGATGAATTAGCGAGGCGCTATGGAGAAAATTGGGACGCATTTTGGGGAAGGGACGTTTCATCGCAAGGCAACTTTTGGTAGACACATACACAGGCAGAAACGCTCTTTCAACGAAATGAAACTAGTTTGGACAGCTTTCATCTGTCATATTGGCTTCTTCAACTCCGATCTGTGCGGCGCGTTGGTGAAGAAGAGCTTACTGCCACTCAATGCGAAGTGGCTTTTACACATAACTCTGACCTTCCACTCGCTCCGTTGAGGACATGAGCAGCAAGCAGCACAAGCAGAAAAGAACAAAGCTACTTCGTTTTCTGACATTACTTTGCCCTCGAGCAGCAACCAAGTTTGCGAATCGCAGTAAGTTTTTCAACGCAAGTATCACCTCGCCACCTAATCTAAATCTTGCCCAATGGCTGACGAAAGGAAACCCCCTTCTCTTCCCGAGCTCATGGCTTGCCTCCCTCAAGAACTCTTTGATCCAATCTACGACTACACATTCCACATCCCCCCTGTCTCTGGCGCTCCGAGCGTAACAACAATCTCTATCGCAACGTATAAGCCCCCGCCAATTCTACAAGTCTGCCGTGCTATTCGAACGAAACTGGCTGCGCGGTACTATAAAAATAGGGAGTTTAAAGGGCAGGCCGATGAGGTTGTTCTGTGGGCGCGATCGCTGCCGCCTGAACATGCTAGGCTGATAGAGGAGGTTCGAGTTTGGTACTCCCATGAAAACGAATTGAGACAGGGCACGGAGAGGAGGATACTGAGCAGGTTGACGCCAGCAGTAATTCGCCGTGCGCATCAATTCTTGTTGGAGATGAGTCGGACAGCTGTGCCTGCGGCTGTTCTGAAGGCGATGTGAACGGTGACTGGGGTCGTGGGAGCTGGGAGGGCGGTGGATGCTGAGTACCCGTTGCTTGCGTAGCATTATGCACTAGAGGGTCGTGCACCCACAGTGCCCGGTTGGAAATGCCGGGAAGAAGGCTCAGAGCTAAGTTGCCTTCACTCTGTTATCGGTCGCCACATCTTTCTCCCAATGAACTTGTTGACGCCTTCGTCGGCCATGACTTCATCGGCCAATCTGCCAGTGACAATGCTGCGCTCGTGTTCTCGACCAAGGACGTAAAATGTTTCCCAGGGCCCTGCCCATCTGCCAGCATCAGGACCGGTCTTTGCCTTTCGAAATCCAGAATTTGGTCGGTCGAGTGTGAGGAACCAGTAGCGTTGGTGGACCGATCCGATCGTATTTGTGGCGCCAGTATAAGCATTGTTTGCTCGTATTGCCGCATCTCCATCGTCTTCTGAAGCATTTGCAGCATCGAGGTGATCATCTTCGAGAGCCTCTTCTTGCTTTGAGCTGACTTTCTTGCCCGTATCGGATTCATCTTCACTGCTGGTGACGACGTTTGTTCTACGCGCCTTTGCTGGATCAAGGCGTCGTTTCTTACGTACTGGCCTCTTGGGTTGGGTATTTCGGTCATTATGTGAGGGTAGCCTCAGGGCAATGGTATAGTTCTGAGGCAAGCGAGACCCATGCAGTCGTAGATGAATGTGACGAGACTGAAACGCTTTGATCAAGCGCTCGTTCTGGGGCTCCGATCTGGCGGGCTCGTGCTCTACCTCGGACAGTTCATCATCTGTGGTTTGAGTAGGCTTCTGCTGCGGTCGATCGAGTACCTCATATTCACCAGTATCCCAGATGAGAAGCGAGCCTGTAGCATGTGATGCTGATTCAATCAGATTATTCTGCTATCGTCAGCTCGTCGCGACAGTTTATTGAAGGGACAGGCGCGGAATAGTGTACATATAGTTCGCATTGTGTTACTATCACCTACCCATAGATTATGAACTCTAGTCTCAATGGCCATCCTGTTCGGTCGAAGACTATTGGCGTTCCCAGGCATGCCATAAGGTATTGCCCAGCTCACTGAGCTTGTCTCGGAAAATTGCAGTCGAAGGTCATAGTGAACACCTGAGATCGGATGGTCGTGCTGATGGATCACGAAATGGGCTCCTTTAGCATGTTGATTGCGAAGATACAAGTTTCGAAAATGCTCGATTGTGATCCTTGGCCCCGAGCTGGGCCTCAGTGCAGAGGACAAGTGCTGCACAAAATAAGTCAGGTGATCTCGGATCGCGATCTCGTGCGCTTCGATCTTTGCGGCCTCTGACTTGGGGGGATGAGGAGTTGGTCGCCCATTCTGCTCACTGCCGGCGAGAGCGGTGGAATGTTTCCTCAACGGCGGCGGCGAGACATCTCGTTTGAGCGTGGCCGGCTGTGCCTTCGTTGACATGAGGCTTTACGGTGTGCATGTGGCTTCATCAAATCATCCTCTTGTTCTGGAATTGTTGTTGAATGTTCAAGCGAGGGAACGCGTGAAGTGCACGGCGATGGCATCCCCGTTTTCTTGGCACGAAAGTTGAAGCTGGAAGCTGCGACTCGCAGCTCGCGCATTCATCTCTGGTTGCACTTGTACGACACCCCCGACGAACTTTGCCATCCAATCCGATCATTCGCCAACAGTCAAAGTACCGGAGTCGCCAACATGTCTTTCCTCGGATTCGGTGGCCGACCGCAGCCTTCATCGGCGGAGAAGATTGCAGCTGCAGAGGCAGAGATTGAGATGGTCGGCAACATGTTCAACCAGTAAGCTACTTACCATCCAGATGCGCTCGATATTTGGCTGATTTATCTTGTCTCAGGCTCGTCGACACATGCACAAAGAAGTGCATCCCCAACAACTACCGCGAAGGCGAACTGAACAAGGGCGAATCCGTCTGCCTCGATCGATGCGTTGCGAAGTTCTTCGAGGTCAACATCAAGGTGTCAGAAAAGATGCAAGGAGAGGCGCAGGCGAGACAAGGAGGTGGTGGATTCATGAGGTAGAGCAAGAGTACTCAGCGCATGATGGAAGAGCTTCAGGGGTGTGGACAAGAAAGCATTGCATTGAAAGCGCTTGGTGTTGAAGGCGCAGTGTGGCCGATGAGACCTCGCGCGGAAACGGAGTGTATGTGAAATCGGCTGCCATTGGCATGGGAGACTGGGCGCAATGGGATGCATTCGTGTACAACAGGCTTTGGCGTGGAAGGCACGCGGGCAGTAAAGCATTCAGCGCGAGCAAGGCGTAGGCTCGGAGCACAGATTGCGATGCACACATACCATGAGGATGTCCGTGTCGGACGCGGAATGAAACCCAGCTTTTACAATCGAAGATTCTTTGGGCAATCCCAACTTTAGACCTGGTCATCACAGCACATTGCGGAACAAACGTTTGAGGGACACGGCACACAGTCTTCCCCTACTGAGCGCACTACCAGATCATGCAAGTCAAAGGGAATGTGAGTACGCATCGTGACAGTATTCATGCCGAGCAAGCATTATGCTCTGTCGTTGCGCGCTTATGTACACGAAATGGCGCGACTGTGCACGGAATCGAAAGATCTTCTTCTGCCGGCTTCTGTGCCTGGTCCTTGTACCGAACTCCGTTATCCTCCGGCTATGCAAATCAAATAGGTATCATGGGTCGTCAAATCATGCCTTCTCCTGTCGTCTCCGATCGATCTTCCGTGGTAACGTCCATGGAACGGCACATATGACCTAAGAGCACGTTAGCTCGAGATCGTGATTCACGCAATTGACGATACTCACCTCGCCTTCACTGTAGGCCCAGAAATATACTATAATCGCAATGAAGTAATATAACGCTGGATTCGTCGCTTGATAGAGTAGAAGACTACTCAGGCTCGCCAGCGGTAGCCACATCAGCCGGACTTCCATGGATTGGTGAATCGCCGTTCCAGCGACGAATTTGAGCGGCCATTCGTAGGCTAGAGTTATGATCCCCACGACGAGATTGATGGTTTGTAGTATAGGTATCGGCTTGACGGCATGATCGAAGTTTTTCGTCAGGAAGTCGAAGAAGAATTTCGGCCAGAAGAAGCCTTCTATTGCAGCGGCAATCTGGTCTGCGATGTTCATTAGCATCCGCGAAGAACTGGCATTGCGACATTGGTCTCACGTACAGATTGCGGCGGTCAAGCAGATGAGACGAGCCCAATGGTTCTTGATCAGCTTGCCCATGATGAGCTGCGGCCGGTCTCACACTCTGCTAGCACTGAATGCTATCGTCTCGATCTGCGAACTGGCATGGTCTGGGTAGCGTGAGACAGAAGAGGTCGAGCTGGGTGGCGAGGATGCGCGAGGAGTTGTCCTAAAATGGGGTGATAGTAGATCGCTCCCGAACGTAAGGCTTACAGCATGCGGAGCAAGCAGAGAAGAAGTCTATGCGAGCCGCAGCGAAGTGTATATGCAGAGTGATATCGGATCGAAAGGAATACGGAAATCTAGGCTGCCGAGCACCTACCAAAGAAGCGATCAAGACGCGGACACCACACGATTTTGCTTGGAGGCTTGAATGGCCTGACTCGTCACAGGACGGACAGGACAGCCACGAAGCTGGAAGCGCTTCTGGCGCGATGCGTGGCAGATGCGGTGGGCATTGCATATTTCTGGTGCTGTAAGCGCCGAATGAAGTCGTCTTGTAGCTCTCGCGGAAGGTCATTGGCTGAGAGAGAAAGCGGAGCGGCTTGTCGCTGCCGAGGCTTCGACTTGGCTTCTGGTGGGCGTACTTCGCTGCGGTGGTTATATTTACTCGTGTGCTGCGTCTCGTGATCTCGATGTAGGTCAGCAGTTGGCATAGCATGGGAACCAAGTGAAGTCGTCGAGATGCGCTGCAAGCATGCGGCACAGCAAACAACATCTGGAGGAAAATCATCCAGAAAGCCAGTGGTCCAGCTCACCAATGATCGTGGGGCTGGATGCCAAGCGTATTCGCTAGCGTGGGCGGTTAGAGATGCAGGTGCAGGGCTGCCGAAGCGCCCCGTCGTGCTGTGCGTGCTGCAGGCACACGCCGTGAACTTTGCACCACGCCCACTCGCCCTCACAACCTGCAGCAATTGCATCCTGAGAGGCTGGAATCGCTGTTGGGCTAACCGATGGCGGCCCACGAGCACACGGCCGCCCGGCTGTCCTGCTGCACCGTGTGATCGGTATCGGCCAGGCCTGCTTCCAAAAGGTTGGTCTTCGTCTTTTCATTTATCTTGACTTGTCGTAGGTATGCTGTCTTGACAGGTGTGAGGGCTACTCAATCACTCTGCCGACTCTGTCTTTGAGCTTGTGCCTGCTCACCAGGACACGCAGCTTGCGGCAGACGCGTTGCAAAGGGGAGAGTGGCGGTAGAAGTCGAGACCACTAGGACCTGGCCGCATTCTGGTGTCGATCCGGATTCTTTCAGAGCGACTGGAGCACAACTGCTCAAACTCGCACGATCCGGATAACAACAAGACCACCGACATGGCTGTGCCAAAGAGGAAATCATGGCTGGCGTCCCAGTTCACGCCACGGAAGCTCATATTCTACACACTCTTCCACGGGATACATATCGCCATCTTCATCATCGGGTGGTGGAAGCAGGTGACTGATCAGAGGCTGGCGCCACTCAACACGCTGCAATTCAGTGTCTGGTTCTCGCGAGGAGCTGGCCTGTGTCTATCGGTTGATACGATGCTTATCGTCTTGCCAATGTGTCGCAACATCCTGAAGGTTGTCCGGCCGAAAATACGATGGCTTCCGCTAGATGAGAGTCAGTGGTTCCATCGCCAAGTGGCGTACAGCCTCCTGCTATGGACGATCGTACACGTCGCATCCCACTACGTCAACTTCTTCAACGTGGAGAGAAGCCAGATTCGAAAAGAGGCTGCCCTGGAGATCCACTATCATCAAGCTGGAGGCATCACAGGCCATGTCATGCTCTTGTGCATGCTGTTGATGTACACCACAGCGCATGCCAAGATTCGTCAGCAAAGCTTCGAGACCTTCTGGTATACGCATCATCTGTTCATCCCATTCCTGCTTGGAATGTACACGCATGCTACCGGCTGCTTCGTCCGAGATTCTGTCGAACCACACTCGCCCTTCGCTGGAAAGAACTTCTGGGGACACTGCATCGGCTACCAAGGTTGGCGTTGGGAGCTGGTTGGCGGCGGCATCTATCTTTGTGAGCGCGTGTACCGCGAATTGAGGTCCCGTCGCCAGACTGAGATCATCAAGGTTGTTCGTCACCCCTACGATGCCGTTGAGATACAGTTTCGAAAGCCCAGCATGCGATACAAAGCAGGGCAATGGCTGTTCATCAACGTGCCATCAGTCTCGAAGCATCAGTGGCATCCCTTCACGATCACCTCATGCCCATTTGATCCATATGTCAGCATTCATGTTCGCCAAGTCGGCGATTTCACTCGATCTTTGGCGAACGCGCTAGGAGCTGGACCGGAGCAGCAAGCACTGTACGATGATTTGGATCCGATGGGCATGTACGAAGTAGCACTCAACAATGGCCAGGAGATGCCACGTTTGCGAATCGATGGACCTTATGGAGCGCCGGCAGAGGATGTCTTCGAAAATGAAATCGCAGTTCTGATTGGCACTGGAATTGGTGTTACACCTTGGGCCGCAATCTTGAAAAACATCTGGCATATGCGACTTTCGCCAAACCCACCGAAGCGTCTGCGAAGAGTTGAGTTCATCTGGGTCTGCAGGGATACGACGTCGTTTGAATGGTTCCAGGCTCTCCTTCAATCACTGGAAATGCAGAGCAGTAACATGTCCGGCGGAGAAGCCGGCGGTCAACAGGAGTTCTTGCGAATCCACACCTATTTGACACAGCGCATGGATGTGGATACAGCACAGAATATCGTTCTCAACAGTGTTGGTACTGATAAAGATCCCCTTACCGAGTTGTCGAGTCGCACGAATTTCGGCAGACCGGATTTCAACAGGCTCTTCGTGGCAATGAGGGAAGGAATTATGAACCAGAAGTATCTCGCGGGAATACAGGACCGTAAAGGAAAGGCCGAGGTGGGCGTCTACTTCTGTGGGCCCAACGTCGCTGCACGGGACATCAAGAAGGCTTGCAAGCAAGCGACGGTTCCTGGTGTGAAGTTCAAATTCTGGAAAGAGCATTTCTGAGCTATACATCGATCGGTTACAAAGCCTTGGCCTCCATAAACTTGCTTGCTCGGTCACTCAACTTCGGCCAACAACCAGGCGCCGTTTCGGTTCCGCCGTGTTGAGAGCGTTGCAAGACAAATGGTCGAGCATTGCCCTGGCGGATCTACCAACTTGCCAAACATGGACGATACCCTGTCTCAGTTATTCATGTGCCGTTGTGCGCATGCGCTTAGCGTCTGACTCCGAATCTTCATTTTCGTCTTCACGCTTCCTCTTGCGCAGGCCGTCCGCTAGCTCTGCGACAACCTCGTTCGGAGATCGAGATATTCCTGGAGTGGAAATCGCACTCTCTGCGACTTCGGGGCGGCGAGACCGCTTGTCTTTGTGCGCAAACTTCTCCTGCTGCAGCTTCCGGAAGTCTCTCGCGCGCATGGACTTCGCCTCGATCAACGGAACTCGCTTCCCGGCGACGTGGTGGTACTCATCAGCGCCATTGATGCTCGCCTTGTGTGCATCTGCCGCACTTCGCCACTGTTGGTTGGGTATGGGAAAGCCGTCCTGGTCGAAAGGGGGACGGTCTTCTTGTACAAGTTCGCCACTAGCGATAGTGCTCGCCTCGAGCCAGCCGTTGACATGCGCATGCAGTTGGTCGACTTTTGGCCGGAGCTTCTCGAGTTGCGCCTTTGCCCTTGCGAGCCGGTATCCGTACTTCCGAGCTTCGCGCTTCAAGGCCTGAACATTCTCCTTGGCCTTGTGGACGGCCGCTACGTGCTCATTCTTAGCGGTCTCGCGTATCTGTTCTCGCGCAGTTCTAAAGGTTATCAGCACATTTCTAGGCATCTGCTTCGAGTTGACTCACTGCTGAGCAGCTCGCACTGTGCCTCTGCCCCTGCTGGAGGATTGGCTGTTGTAAAAGGCGGGTTGGGAGCAGCATGCGACTGCAACAATGCCGGTGAACTCGCCGCGGCGGCATCGATCGCTGCCAGCTTGCCCAACAGTACATCCTTCAACGCCATATCGCGCACGCCGGGGATCTTGCTCATGGTGGACCGATCCCGGGCCTGCATCTCCTCGATGGTGCTAAACGCTTCTTTGGGGTCTCCCTCCTGTGCCGGTGCGGTGGCTGTGCTGTTGGCTGAGTCCTTCGGCAGCGGTGGAAGCGTGCTAAGCCGAATCGGAAGGTCCGCCATCCTGGTTGTTGCAACTGTGGGAAAAGCTCGCGCGGTTACGAAGTGAAGAGGTAATGCGACTTGTGTATCGCGAAGATGAACTTAGAAAGGAAGGAGGCGAGCTGACTTCCGATGACGTGCCCTGTTCACTCCAGGTGAATGCCTCGAATGGCACACCGTTGAGCAACTACTGAGCAAGACTGATGTAGACAATTAGCGCCTTCCAATGCAAGGAAGTCCATGACACGAACTTCGCCCAAAATGCTGAATGCCGATCCACGCTATGAACACCTTTACAACTCCTTCAAGTAGGCTCGCAGCAGAAGCGCCCGTCTCAATACCATCGAGCCAGGCTCCAAATCGTTGGTCGCGTGTAATGTGAGCCACCGCGTAACACCAGGGTCAAGTCTGGCTGCTTCAGTCTGCTAGGCAGTTGTCTTAACCAAGGGCCCTGAAACATTGTGCCAGCACCAGCGGCAAACAAGAAAGAATAGGATTGATTGTTCGAGCTTGCACTCGATGCTGGTCGGTGCGACGGAACAAAAACTACAGACCACCACATGGGTAGTCTGTAGAAAGGCTCCCGACCGCATGACATATTGCCGAACCGTTGAGGTTCGACCAATATATCAATTGTGGAGGTTGAGTAGCCTTTTTTCTCAATTCAGTTGTTTGATACTTGATCTTACTGAATCGAACGGAATTACTTGTATCTGCTTGCCAACCATGATCCTCCATCGGAAGCTATGAACAAGGTGGCTCGCAAAGTTCGTATGAGCGCGCGTTGACGCTTGAGCTACAAAGGTAGGCTCTTTGATCTGGTTGGTCAAGTCACGCTGCTGTTGCTTCAAATAGCTTCACCTGTGACTTTCAGCTGATTCTTGGCATCGTGCCAAGGATCATTTCAACTCAACTGGCTTTTGCAATTTCTGCTAAATGGAAATGCTTCAGGTAAGCATCAAATGAACACGAAGAGGCGAACAATACAAAGTATTTGTGTACTTGAACACCCGCGTGATGCAGAGCGATGGCAGAAAAACTTCAGACTACCGAAGGGGTAGTCTGAAGAAAGGCTCTCGATTGAGATATTGTCGAAGCACGAGGGCTTGATCAATAACTCAAACCATAGAGGTTAAGTAACCTTTTTTCTCGATGCAGTCGTTTGACTTGTGAATCTTACTGCATCGAACTGAATTACTTGCTCATGCTCGCCACCATGATCCTTCCGCAGATAGACCGTGAAAGAGGTGGTTCGCAAAGTACTTGAGTATACGCGCTAACGCTTCAGTAATAGAGGCTAATGCCTTGCTACGTTCATTGGTCAAGTGAATTATTTTGCCATTTCGAACAAATAGACTCATTTACTGCGGCCAGTTGATTCTTGGCACCGCCAGTCATACAAGTCAATTTTGCACAAGTCTTTGTTCTTGCAAACTACAACAACTACAACTACAACAACCACAGGAATGAACTCGAACACACAAGACAAGATGGACAAGGAGGCGCCCACCACTGCCAACACCCGCAACAAAAAGTACTACGTGACCCTGTGTGCAACGATGATGGAGCACTGGGGCTGCGACATCAAGAAAGCGCTCCCAGCAGACCTTGCCCCACGCAAACGCAACCCCAACGGCAGTCGAGTCGCCATATCTCAGCATCATGATCGAACGAGATTGCACCCCAAAGAATGGACTCGAACCTTCTGCACACAGCTCACCCTTCTGGCCAGCAACACGATGCGTGGGCATGAAGTAGTAGTCAAGGAACTCCGCAAACAGGTCAAGCTGCGCCAGAAGCAGAAGACGCATCCTCTTCACTATGTGCGCGAGCTTCTGACCAGCGAGATCGATATCGTCATTGAGCACTTCTCGAGACAAGAATACAATGTGGACCGGAAGAGCGTTGACCCCACCGAGGATGGCTTCGATTTTGCGGAAGACGGTGAGGATGAGACGCGCAGCAAGATTACGCATATGAGAGAGCTTCGACGCAGCAAGAGGACTGGTACGCGGAGAGAAGAAGCAGTCACCAACCCCGCGACGGAGGAGAAAGGGGAGGGCGAAGCCGATTGATGGGATGACTTCTCGACTCGATGTTCATGTTCGCAAGAATTGAAAGCAGATAGAGACTTTGGGAAATACCGGCCATCAGCAGAGGTCTAGGCGAAGTAGAGGACTTACATGCGACTGTTCGAGCGATGTTGACGATAAAGACGGGCTGTGCTTCTTGCGCTTGTAATGCAGTACGCGCTCAGCAATTGACCATGCAGCACCCCAGATTCAATCATTCGGCGAGAGAGCATCGTATGACCATTCAAGCCATTTCTCACTCGTGCAGATGCTTCTGGAGCTCGTGAAGGACTGACTCGAAACCTGATATCCAAATGCTGTCCTCTCTATTTCCGAATGCGGCTATCGCTGACCTCCTCGATGGTCTTCATCTGCGATGGCTGGACAGCGGACGCCCACTCAGGAAGCAGAGTGGCATTTTGGCAGTAGCATGTGGCAGCAACTCCGTTTTGTAGTCTGCTCGTAGCCTTGACACGAGTGGCAATTTCGACTCGGGCGCTTACACGAGCAAGGCCAACTCGGTCCGTGATAGCGATACGACCTGATTCTGTCGAGATTCTGAACGCACAGTAGGGCACGATGCAGCCCAATTGCCGCGGGCCTATGATCTGTGCCGGAGTGAGATTGATCGTAGTGGTACAATGTATAGTACAAGTCTTCTCGGCCTCAGGGAGCGCAATATGCCTCACAAGTGAGTTCAAAATAATCTTTGCTCTATCGTTTGGGTATCATTGGATGATCATTACGACTTTCTACCGGCGGCTTTCTGTTCCGTTGTAAGCAAAGATATATTTGAATCGGTATGAATACATACAATATAGCAATCCTTCAGTGCCAGAAACTCCTTCGCACACATATCTTTTTTGACGTTCTGGTAATTGGCCGCCACGCATTTGCCGTATACTGCTCCCTGGTCGTCGTTAGTATCTTGTCGATGAGACAAGCCCTGATGGCATGCATACTTCTGGTGAGCATTTGGCCGCAGCCTCTGCGAACTTTTCGATCGGCCGTGTTCTCCCAGGCATTGTGAAACTTTGGTGTTGCGAGAAGTGAAGAGAGCGAGTGAGGTTGAATGTCGTCAGGAATGTGGACCCTGTCGGCAGCGTTCCGATTGGGCATGCGCTGCGCTCGCAAGAACCACAACAAAGCGCGCGTAACTCGAGCGACGGGCGCGTGTGAAATGCGACTCTCGCTCTCGCTGCGATACGCGCACATTTCTCAACTTCGACAGCTCATAACTTGCATGTCATAGTGCTTGTGCAGCTTCCGCGACCACGCACAAGCCTCAATGATCAGCCGCGCCCGATGACCAGAACATACTCGAAGCGCGTGCGCCGGAAACTCGTAGGCCAAGTCGTCGATGAATGGTTACCCTCATGACCGCGAGCTGCCCGAGCTGAGCAACGATCGTAGGTTCACAACGCATCGCGATCGCGTAATGCTGGCTGACGACGCGTACAGAAATCGAGACACTCTACCAAATATGCGTATCCGCTACGAAATCTGCCAGTCCCCCATCAAAGCGCTCTTCACCGAATATGATGCCTACGTCGAAGATCAAGGGCTCGACCCAGGCCACGAGAATGCGCTGTTTCGCTGGGTTTGCACCATTGGTGACAGTACGCGACAGCAGCAGAAGGCAGGGCAAAAGGCTGATCTGGTACGCGGGCTGAGGAGTGTGCTTGCCGCTCAAGGAATTGAAACTGTGCTTGATGACGAGGAAGAGGACGAGACACGATCTTTACGTGTCTCATACACGCCGCCCAAGAAGAGAGAGTCAAAGCCAGGGAGGCGTGTCTCTTTTGGCGATGCGCAAGTCGAGGAGACATGGTTGAGTGAGCACACCGAATCGCTTCGCCCGCTCCCAGAACCGGCGCAGAATGGACTGCTGAGTCAACCGCCACGCAGAGGTAGAGATCTGGTGAACGCGCAAAGAGCACGTTCGACAAGCAGCTCCCGTATCTACAGAACTCAAGACCCAGCATCGAAGCAATATCAGCAAGGGCCACCACTGTCGAATCAGCATTCGGACTTTGAGGAACAGAAGAATCCGACACTGGTCTTCGAAGTCTCGCAAACGCAATTGGAACAAAATGCGGAGGCCTTCTACGCCACTAGCGAATGGCGCTCAGCCAGACGAATGCTTCACTTGTGGCATGATACAGCACTGGAGCAACGAAGTCAACGTGCTCAGGCTTGGGATTTTGCTGTGAATCACGATCGGCGAAAGCTACTCAAAGAGTCCTTCGACACCCTTTTTGGTGCATTTCAAGAACGTCGCATCGAGCGACAACGTGCGCTTGAAGCTCAGCGTTGGGAAGAGCAGCAGCAAGCTCGTGAACGAGAGCGTGAAGCTGAACTCGTGCGCAAGTTGCAGGAGTATAGGCGACAGCGCGATGAACAGTACATTTGGAAAGCCTTCAGTAATTGGTATGAGTCGCTGCAGTACCAGCGGCGATGCCGTGAAGTTGCTAAAGAAGGAATACTCAAGATCCGATACTTTGCCAAGTGGCGCCGGCTGACGATTGACAACGCGACAAAAGCGCGCAGCATACTGTGCAGGAAGTACTTGAACCTTTGGCAGACCAAGACAATAAGGCGTGCTCTGGTCGCCGAGCAGGCCGAGGCGCATTACGAAGAGACCTTGACAAGACGCTGTTTGCAGCGCTGGTTCTGGGACTTCTGCGCTCGTCGTGTGGAGGGCTGGCGCGAGCAAAGATTACAGCAGAGGACTTTCGGCCACTGGCTCGCAGAATTACAACGCCACCGGACACAGCAGGGACAGGCTCAGGAATTCCGCAGCAGAAAGCTCCTCGGTTCATCACTGCACATTCTCGCACGAAGGAAAGACGACTTGCAGCTGGCTTTTCAGACTGCCGAACGGTTGTCTCAGCGAAGTCTGACCACGCGCTGCTTCAAAGCCATCGTGCTGCGCGCGAGGCTCACCCCTCGAGAGGCGACTTTGACAACGAAAGTGAACCTCGATTTGAAACGCAAGGCGTTCAAGACATGGCACTTGCACCTCACGCTCATACAGCAAGCCATCGAGAAAGATCGCAAGCGTATTTTACAATCCGCATGGACCAATTGGAATGATGCGCTGCGTTGCAAAACCCTTGCCCAGCGTATTGACGAGCGGGTATTGCTCGAGAGCCTCTACAAGTGGGTACTGCAGAGCCGAATGAAATCCTTCCAACGGGCTCGAGATGAGAGATTAGTGCGGCGGACGCTCGATGGCTGGACTTCTGCGGTGCGCGACAAGACTGCCAGTCTATCACAAAGCAAGCACAGCTTTGAGGAAAATCAACGATGGAGACTCTTGCGTTTTGGCATGACCAGCCTCAACAGAGCGCTCCGGCAGCGAGAAGACGGAGAGCGTGCAGCAGTCGAATTTGCGAATAGCCGAGCATTGCCAAATGTCCTGGAGACATGGAAAGAACGCACTGAACACGCCCGCATGCTCGCCAAGTGGGCTACTGATGCACGCTTCTACGTCCTCACTACACGAGCTCTCAAGCTATGGCGCGACAAGACAGAGGAACACAAACACATACGGCGTCGAGATGCATACGCTCAAATCCGATCAAGGATCAAACTCAGGCTGGTCAGTCAATGCTTCCATCGTCTCCGCCTGAAGAGCAATGAGATACGAACTATGAACGAGGCCGCTGGCCAGAGATCGCGGGTTGCAATTGGCACGGATGCTTTTGATAAGATCCGAGAGAAGACAGCACATCATGGAGAGCTTGCTATTGCGGCCGAAGCCATGGATCGTCAAAAGCTCCTTGGCTCTGCTCTATCTGCTCTGGTGAACGAGCACATCGACCTGCAAGCATTGGATGAGCAAGCCAACCTCTTCCGACAAGAGACCGATCTTGCACTTCTCGCTAGCGCTCTGAAACGCATCCAATGGGCGACATTCACAGCCTCGCGCCGTGGCGAAAGCGCTGATGCACTCTGGGCTCGTAATCGTGACCAACACATCAAGCATATGCTGCGTCATTGGGCGGCACAAGCCAAGGCGCGCAAGACTGCACTAAACACACAGCAAGAGGCTGGTGACAGTCCTAGTCTGCGACCTGCCAGCCGCGTGGCCGCGAGATCTGCTGAACGACCAAGCTTTCCCAGCTCGCCTCCCACTGCGACGCCCGGCTACATGCGTACGCCTTCAAGGTCAAGGAGGTCCGGCCGTTTTAAGCCTCTGCCGACTCCAGCGCACTTCACGCCCTTTGCTTTCGATCAGTCATACCTCGTGACCACACCAGCTCCCACAGCGGGCGTGGAACTGCGGACAGCAGTGGACGAAGCTGAGACGACAGATGTCTTTGAAGGGTTGACTCCTCAGGTTACACCATTTGCTCGGAAGCTGAGAGCAGGCGGGATCGGGGCGACACCAGCACGAGCACCGCCAAGTGCTCTTAGAAGCAGTGTCTTCGGCAGATCGATGGGTCCCGGTGGAACCGCAAAGAGTGTGCGTTTTGCCAGCTCAAGTCGCTTTTCCGGCAGACTACAGAGGCTCAATAGCACCGGCGAAAATTCGTAGCAAGAGCAGATAATGAATGAATCCAATCGATGAGAACACCAGTCCACCGTCGTAGCGCTACGTTCACTTCTGGGATATGAAGCCACTTGAAATGCAGATCCTGCTTGCTGCAGTCTCACCGTTAACCTAGCATAGGTCCGTGTTAGCCAAGCACCTGAGTGGCTTGCATGACACACACCGGCTGTGCGACATCAAATGCCCTGGGACTGGACATTGTGCCGTGCGCTGTAGAAATAACAGGATGCCCTCGAAGATGAACGACACGGGTACGTGCAGGCACGCACGTCGCTCGTTACCAGACAAGACACATGTTGCGAAGCAGAGTCGTTCCGACATGGCGCACTCAAGATCCTGCGTGTCTGCATTCGACTGTTTTGCGAGACTTCCTGATGCAGAAAGCGGCTCATGAGCTCAAGACATATTGCCATGCTGTTTGCTGGACACATTATCATGCCTGCAACCTCGATTTCGACCACGCCACACGAGGATGGAAACCAAGTGCAGGCGACCGTCGCCGGAAGCACACCCAGCATGACCACATGGCGCCACGATACGAACGCATCCTTGCACCGCTCTGGTCTCTCACTGAACCGCAGACTCGCAATCCTCGTGATAGTACCACTTTATCTGCTCTTCCTCTTTGCGATCTTCGGCGTTATCCTCTATGCTTCGAGGAGACGACAGTCGAGCAGACACAGCATCAGGGGCAGGCACGAAAGCGTCGCTGAATCATACCGAGATGAATACATTGAACCTGATGAATCGCCATCTG
This sequence comes from Cercospora nicotianae, assembly GCA_029490675.1. Lineage (NCBI taxonomy): Eukaryota > Fungi > Ascomycota > Dothideomycetes > Mycosphaerellales > Mycosphaerellaceae > Cercospora > Cercospora nicotianae. The sequence continues at coordinate 1,534,119 of JANQAT010000007.1, read as the reverse complement.
CTTCGCCGAATCAGTATCGAGATTTCACCGCAGCCGGACTTGAGGAGCATCACCATACGCCCACGAAGCGGTCAGACGATGCACTATCGATGATCACAGAGATACCCACGAATTCCGTCAGGACCTCAGAAGGGAGTGACCGAGGGACAAATTTGCCCACGCTACAATCGCGACGCTTGCCCTCTTCAACGAGCTCACACTCCCAGACACTGGATGCTTTGGAAAGTCCCAGCGACGACGATCTGCATGGTAATCTCAGCGGACTTGACGAGGACCCGTTCGTCGATCGTGCCGCCGTCTCTCGAGCTGGTCACAATGAAGAAGTTTCCGAGCCAGTATCTCCACTGTCACAGCCTTTGCACAGTAGGCCGAGGATTAATACAGCAGCAAGCTCGGTAAGCAACACTTCTGTAACTTCGGACTCCTCGCAAGCACCCGTCACTGCTATCAACACTGGTGGGAAGAATGGTACCACTGTGGGCAGTTTCGAACAAGGGGAAGGAAGTACCACACCTGGAGATTTGCTGTCAACGGAGAATGTAGAACGAATGACTGCAACCGATCCTCAAGAGCGTCTGGACGCTGCAGAGAGAGGAAGAGGCAGACTGCGCTCTGATCCAATCAATACTGCCCGCAGCAGTAGTGTTAGCACGCGACAGTCGAGACTTCGAGTCGCGGACATAGCGCGCTCGCCAGGATCAAGGGGCGAATGGAGCAATAGCAGCAGTCCGCAGGCCAAAACATCAGCCTCGATAGACAACTTAACGGAATCTTTTGAAGCGCGAGGCGACAGTCATCCTCCGCCGCCGCCACTACTGGACCGAACCTCGTGGCTGGGAGAGCGAAGACGGCAGGACGAAGAGGTCCCAGAAACGACATCGCCGTTATTGTCGCCAGGGAATTCCAAGACGCACGAAGAATCCTCAATTAACGGGAAATAAGTGCTGTGACCGGCTCAGTGACATGCAAGTCTAGGGACCTGTCTCCATCGAAACAAATTACAACTGATCATTCACGCTCCCTCATTCTCTCCCCTTCTCGCCACACCCACCTTCTCCAGACTCCAAGTAAGAGCATCTCACGAGGACTACGAGCAACAACGACCCACGGCTACACTTACTCCCGCACCGTGCAACTACCCCTCTTGTGCAACCTGTCGTGCAACCTCTGGTTATTGAAGCTGAAACACCTGCACGTCCTCGACTGAAGCTCGTCGTAAGCGAGCGAATGAATGTGAAGAGCAGGTCTTTCGTGCAATGAAGGGCTCTGCAAGATAAAATCCTGCAGCAGTGCCGCACGACATGCGCGTAGTCTCGATGCTTTGTGAATTTTCCCGTTCATGTTAGCTTGGTATTCATGAAAGCTGTTCTCGATCGCCGGTGTATCGCTCGAGAGAAGAGAGCTCTGTATCTTTTGTTTGTCGCCTCACATAGCTTGGAGTGCACGTCGTAATTCGACGTGATAATCAAGTTGACCAGCTCCCTGTCTGACTGCTGTGCTCAACGCCTCTGCAGCTCCGCAGGTTCTGACACGACCACACGACAATCTTGCGTGCGTGCTTCTTTGTGTGATGGAGTGCGCGACGTGTCCGATGCGTCGCACTGAGATACCTGCTATTACCTTGAGACTGCAGAACGAAATTTGCATCGTGTTTGCATCGTATCATCTCCCGCGAGCGCAAAGCTGGGGATCAAAGTTGGTCATTATCGCGCTTCTTGCAGCGGGTAGATCAGCAATACAGGATGCAGCGGCAAACTCTGGCGCGGGTTCAGCGCAGGACTGCAGCAGACGAGCAGATCTTCGGCACATGGGAGAGCACCGTCCAAGCGACATGGTCACCAACGAATCCGTCGGATGCAAGCATTATTAGTTTTGACAGAGCACCAACGCCTTCGCCGAATACCGTCTTCAGTATACGGACATCACAACTTACCTCCTTCGAGACGAGTCGAACGATTTCAGCTTCACAGCAATCGATCGACCTGTCAACACTGTCGCCAACAAGAGCAAGCTGTAGCCGTTGCTTCACGACCAGTGTGGCGCCGACCGCGGTACCTGCGACAGGTGGCGATGTTGTAGCAGACGATGTTCGCACACCACTGCTTGTTGTCGTTACAATTTTCGGCACGCTGGGTTTAGCGGTACTTCTAGTCCTGGCATGGCGCAAATGCAATCGTCACCGCAGGAACAAGGACGGGACAGAAAAGGTCTGCGTGCGTGGCCATAGTAACATGAAGCCGGATGTGTCTAGATCGATATCGGAAAGCCTGATTCGAGCACGACCTGTGAGAAAAGAAGGTAGTCTCGTCGGACCAACACTGTTGCCTGGTTCCAGATCAAGTTCGCCCACGCTAGTTTCTGTGTCAGGTACGATCAACCTAGATGGCAACGCATTTGCCAAAAGGAGTCCTAGGTTCTCTTCCGACGCGATGGCTTGCCTTTCTGACTTCGTGGCGAGGCCATCTGATCGACCTTTACCTCCGCTTCCGCGGGTGAAGAGTGACTTGGCACCTCAAGAGTCTCCAACTCCAGTCACACCCGTCCGAGGATCCAGAGCAGCGCGACAAGCTTTGAGGTACACAACCATTTGCGAGATCCCGCAGTTGCCGCGACTCGACTTTGACAATATGTCATCGATTTCGCCGCTCTCAGACCAGTCAGACAGCTCCACCAGTGGCCTGCTGAAGGATACGAAGGACACAACCTAGGCAAGGTCGTCAGATGGTCGTTGTGAAAGGCTCCAGAGCAAAAGGCAGCACGTGGTCTTAGCAGATGAAGTCGATATTCTTAGCTTCCTCTGGGATGCCGGTGGAAGGTTTCGATCTCGCGGGTTGGAAGCCAGGATAGGCATGCTTAATGAACTATTCGAGAACTCGGAGCGTAATGAAGCAAGACAAGACAGGACAAGGAGGTGTATTGAATCTCAATAGCGATGACTTCAGCGGCAATGCGAAAGTATTGCGGGCCGGGGTGCTCGTCTGCATTGAGTCCATGTGAGATGCACAAGCTTTCGGTGTATTGAAGCAACGCGGATTCACAATGTTCTGCGCTGCTTTGCGAGCCTAGTATCAAATGCGCCTCCGAAAATGAGCGTGACCTGCCAATTTTTCTTCCACTGGGACGCGTGACATCGTTGTCCACAAGGTTGCTGCCTGTGAGCCGTCCAGAGGGCAGACTCCGTCAGCTCGAGGGAGGCACCGTTTCACACGAGTGAACATGGTCTCGTCGCTGTCCGGATCTTGGCACAACCATCTTTCGAACAGGCAGCGGTCAGGAGTCCACTTTGGGATTGCGTGTTGAACGTGACTTCAAGCTAGGATGAACCTTGGGCTTCGAATCTCCGATAGGCAGGAGCATAGAGTCCTCCTCCGGCAACATGGTATACTTGGCGGCGGCTGTGGCTATACGGTGTCTACGCTCCAGGACCATCGCTGCTTAGCAAGCCATGTCGGAGTGGAAGCGTGCACGTGAGGTGAACTAGACTTAGTCAAGCAATCGCATACGCGCCAGGTGTCAGCGTAGCGCAATGATCCCGTCGCGTCCTCTCGACGGTCCAATCCGAGGGGCGGAGGGTGAGATACATGCTGGGGTGATGGCGAGGCAGGATCGTCGGTGAGCGCTGGCAGCAGACTGTTCAATGCGTGCCGCCAATCGACGAAGGCTCGATTCGACGGGCATGCTCGCAACCGATGAAGTGCCGTTGCGAAGGTGTGCCAGCAGATCGACCGACATCCGACACCAGATCGGAGCGTGTGCAGAGGAAGGGAAGGGACGTTTGGCAAGATTGCGCGGGCATCCCAAACAGCAGGGGCGTTTCAGATGCAGTGGCAAGAGCGCATGCATCGGCAGTGCGAGGAAGTGCCCATTATTCGCGGGCGGTGGTGATATAGGCGGGCGGAACTTAAGAGGACGTCGCACGTTGTGGATGACGTCCTCTGGCGGTGGTGGGAACAAGCGGAGCAAGCGTGCAGCGGTGCCCCAGTTCGCGCGGCTGTCAAAAAGATTGGAGCACGCACGGGGAGCAGCGGTTTCAGAAGTGCTGTGCGACTTTTAGCTTTCACGGACCGTTGCTGCACGCTGCGAGTCATTTCCCGCCGGCGACCTGCTGCTGATGATGCATGCCAGCATGAGTAGCTCTCCCACCCGGCGAGAGCATTGTGCTGTGCGATTGCCACCACTGTTGCTCCTGCTGCTGCTGTCGCTGGTCGCACCGCCGCAGATAGAGCGTGTTCGGCGCGTGTCACACGTCGAGCGGGCATTGGGGTGTCAATGGGCCCGTGGGTCTCGCGTAGCGTGCACGAGGCGATTATCGTTTGCGCCCAAGACGGCCGGGAGCGGTTCTTGCGAGTAGCCATGAACCGAGGACACAGTACTCGGAGCCATTTGAGTTGTTGGGCGCGGAGAGCAGCAGCCAGTGTTTGATGCTCGTTCGGGACGTGTTCGCGACGCCGGCGATCTTATGGCGGCGATATGGGAGGTGCAGTACAAGATATACTTCTTCGTGGCAGCGGCAGCAGCGCTGCTGGGTCGAGTTTTGCAACAGATCGAGAGACAACGTGCTCTGGCCCGTCTGTGTGCGCTTGTGCTGAGGCCTGACCAGCCACTCATTACAGCAGGCCACAGCGCTAGAGCAATCCTCCGCGCGCGACGCCCACCCGTTGCAGCAGCTCACACCTTCTCCCTCACTTCACCACCTCACCTCCACCGCGCCGCTCCCCTCGCCCTCCGCTCCGCCAGCGTGCTCGTGCCGCAGGACTATTGGCGATTGCGATAGTCGCTGCTGGCGCACGTTGCACCGCCGCCGCAGCCCGTCCGTCCGCGGCTTCGTCCTCGAGCTGGCCCAGATTGCGAACGCATCAGCGTTGACCGGGATTGGCTCACTTGCAGCACCTCGACACCTCTCTCCTGCACCGATCTACGCCCTGCTTGTGATTCCTTCTGCCTACACGCTGATCCCGCCGGATACAACTACTCCCACGCACATTCAGGATTGGCATATTTTCGACACCTGCAGCTCACTTGTTCGAAACGTGTTGGACGAGGCGCGTCGCCCATCGCTGCACTTCGGCTTCCATACGCCCTTCGCTTCCGGCTCGCTGATACTACGGTCCGGCTACCGCGCGCGCGCGCTGTCACCCATCATCTGCACCGCAGACCGCAGGAACGACACGCGCTGTCCCCCGTCGAGCCCACACTCGGTGCAACGCGCCTGCTGCAGGTGCTCAACACTCCTCGCTCGCTCGCCCGCCCACCGAGACGTGCAGCGCCTGCGATACCGACACGAACCGCGTGTCATCCCTCCCGTGAGACCCCATCTCACGCTTCGGAATATCCAGCAGACACCCCTCCTCCATACACCGCCTGCGGCGCGGGTCCTTGAACCATGTCGGCTGCCGTGCAGCAACAGAACGAGCGTTTCGCCTCACCCTCCGCCCAGCTGGCGACATCCCCGCCGTCGTCCTCGCGTCGAGCCGCCGGCCAATCGAACCATGCTTCTATCCCGAGCTCGCCGCCGCACTCTCAGATGTCTCCGTCCATGCCTTCACCCCGTGGCAATCAGACGCAGCAGGGCGCCATGAGTGCCTCGACATACCAGCAATACTACCCTGATCAGGTCACTTCCCCCTCGACTGCACGGCCCTCGTCGCAGCAAACGCCTACACACGCGTCTCGAGCCCAGTCCTCACATGGCCAGCCAGGAGTCAGTAGTGGAAGCGATAGTGAACGACGGAGAGGGACTCGTCCATCACAAGAACAGCCTGCCAGCGGCAAGAGCCAGCGGTCGCGCAATGCTCCCACATCTAGTAGATCGCAGACCTCAATGGGGCAGCCGCCGATGGGGACCGACTTACCGCGGGAGAACAGTGCCGTTATCAATCGCATAGTAGTCGACGACCCTCAGACTGATCGAGCGAGAGAGGAGGCGCGCAAGGCAGAGGCACGTCCCAATGATCCAGCTGCACAAATGGCGGGATTGTCATTGGACACTGCAGAGCCACCGCCTGTTCAACGAAGCAGGCAAGAGCACTTGAAACACTCGTCGTCGAACAGGAAAGAAGTCAAGTTCGGCGACTACATTCTGGGACAGACTATCGGAGAAGGTGAGTTCGGCAAGGTGAAGATGGGCTGGAAGAAGGATTCCACGGTGCAGGTCGCGATTAAGTTGATCCGCAAGGAGAGCTTAGCGGGCAACAACACTCGGCTTCCTAAGATCTATCGTGAGATCTCCATCCTTCGTGAGCTTCAACATCCCAACATTGTCCGCCTGCACGAGTTCGTTGAGACCGAGCGCCATATGGGCATCATTCTGGAATATGCATCCGGAGGCGAGCTTTTTGACTACATTCTCAATCACCGGTATCTGAAGGATCCAGCAGCTAGGAGGCTGTTTGCGCAGCTCGTGTCTGGCGTGGGCTACTTGCACAAGAAGGGCATCGTGCATCGCGATCTCAAGCTGGAGAACCTCCTGCTGGACCGCAACAAGCACATCATCATCACCGACTTTGGATTCGCCAACACTTTCGACCCCAATGACGAGCTCGGCGATGATGTAGAGGGTAGAATCGCTGACAAGGACTATGTCAAACGATACGGCTATGACAAGGTCATCCCGTGGCAAGATGGACGAGAAGGCGGCCACCGCAGAGGAGATCTCATGCAGACATCTTGCGGGAGCCCCTGCTATGCTGCACCTGAGCTCGTGGTGAGCGATGGACTGTATACAGGTCGGAAAGTGGATGTCTGGAGCTGTGGTGTGATACTGGTAAGAAGGAGCGCTTCAACTCCCCTGAGCAGTCTACTAACATATCCATAGTACGCGATGCTGGCAGGATATCTGCCGTTTGACGATGATCCAGCGAACCCCGAAGGCGACAATATCAACCTGCTCTACAAATACATCGTGAGCACACCTCTGACCTTTCCGGAATATGTCACACCGCATGCTCGTGATCTTTTGCGACGCATACTGGTACCCGACCCGAGACGGCGAGCAGACTTGTTCGAGGTAGCTCGGCACAGTTGGCTGAGCGAGTATACACACGTTGTGGGATTTATCGGCAGCAGAGTCAAGAGCGACAAAGATATTGTGGACAACGCATTACAAGATGACGAAGCCGCGCAGCTTGGTCGCAGCGCCTCGGTGAGAGAGCCATCGAGCAGACCGGCCGCTGATAGAGCCTCAACATCACAGGCGCCCAGACATGTCGCGGCAGCGAGCATGGGAGGCGATGAAGCCAGTGACTTCAGAAAGCAGCAGAGGGATGCAAAGCGAAGAACAGTCCAGGTGGAATACGTGGCGCCGCAGGCCCCCACGGCACGACCAGATGCGAGCCCAGAAGCAGGCAGGCAAAGACCGCTCCCTATTACCGCCGTGTCTGGATCTGGCAAGACAAGAGCAAGAACAGACGCACAAGGGCCGGTGGAGGTCACGCCACAACGCCCCGATAACACAATGCAGCCGCCTTCAAGATCAGGCAGGGTGACTTCAGCGGACCAAGCCGGATCATACTCTGCTTCGTCGAGCGCAATTCCACGACCAAACACCAGTGGCACAATTGGTGGTACGTCTCGACTACCATCTCGAGGCAATTCTTACAGCACTCCGGCTGCCGCTCAGCCAACCAATACCAATGCACAAGGATCGTTCTCGCAGCCGAAGTCGAGCTCAGGGTATATAATATCTGGATCCGGTCCGATGGCTTCAGAGTCAGACGAGATTGATGCTCGCAATCGACCGCAGAGCGAGCGTTCCCCTACAGGAGGCCAGTTCCAAACACCGCAGCAACCATATCCCGGCGGCAAGCCTTCCAACCAGACAGGCCATCGACGAAGCAGCACTCTGGGAAGTCTCGCAGACAAGGTTCTGAACAGAGGCTCCTCAAAACGGCAGTCGCAGTCCTCGCAGCAGGATAGTAGTGCTGTCGTCCACAACGAGAAGCGAGATCGGAAATACCCTCCTGTCAGCATGAGAAATGCAATACCGAATGCTGGAGGCGAGATAACGCCACGGCCATCCACCGATAGCCGACGGCCCAGTTTCTCGTTGCGCAACAAAGCATCCAAGGATGGAAGTGTCACTGGTCGTAGATCATCAAGGCGTTTCTCGTGGTTACCAGCAAGCTTTAGCATGAATAATTTTGGCGGCAAGAAGGCCGACGGCTATGAATCGGGTGGCGATGATGGGTACCGTCCACCTACCTCGCAACAATCGAACCCATCCAAGCGAGGCAGACCGGAGAGCAAAGGCGCGGCGTTTGGGCGTGGTGCGACCGACAGTCCGCAGGCGACCGACAGCGATATGGCTCTCTACCTTGACGATGAGCGAGAGAAGATTCGCGAGCGGAGAGGGAGCAATGTTGCAGCGGCATCACAATACAACAAGGCATTGCCAGCATCGCCTGGGAACCTCCCAACACAAGGGCCAGGGTCGCGCAAGCAGTATCGGGATGATGGGTACGGTGGGAATTTGCTCGAGGGCGAAGCACCCGAAAGGTTCTACACACCTGATGCTGGTATCGCGACTGGATCGAACCTCGAGCAGTACAATATCGGCAGCAATGGCGAGTGGCTACCTGCCTCTCAGTCGCAGCTATCGCAAGCAACAGCAGACACGTCTCGGCGCCGCGACGAGTCGTTGAGACCTGCTCAGCGGCGGTTCGCTGACGGCTACGACCATGGACACGGCGGCAGCTCGAGCGCGACCCGAAAAGTCATGGACTTCTTCCGCCGACGAGGCCGAGAACGAGAGACATAGGAGTTTCCAGTTCCTCGACACGTCAGTGTTAGACGGCGTGGCCCAAGTGGATACGCCACAGATGGTGCTCTGGAGAGGTGAAATGTGTGTACATGAATAGGGCCACGACTGTCTATGCATGAGTCGACGCAGCACACGACGAGGCAGTGGTAGTATGGCGGCGAGGCGGATCTTCGATTCACAACGCAACGATGAAATGTCGACGCAGGACGGAAATGACAGCTGACAGGCCGTCCCGCCCTTCAAGAGTCCTTTGCGGCATCCGGCTGTTTTGCATCCTGGGCGTCATAATTTTCAACAGTATGGGTCTAATCGTGGAGCGATCATTGGTTCAGCAGTAGCACAAGCGACGGAGTTCTTGCGGATGGGGGCTTTTATTTCGAGCGAAACTGTACTTGTGAGCATCGTATCTGTGTCGTGTCATGATAGATTCAGTGTAAATGTGCAGCAAATATTGTGTCAATGAAGGCGCTGAAAGGTGCGGCTTCTGATTTTCAGCCAACCTGGCGGGGACCTGTACTACGCTCAAGAAGATGTTCGACGCCCACCTACTCAAGCATGTGCCGTCCAATTGCTATGACCTACAGGATGGAGAGCAGTAACAACGATGATCAATAATGCTCAAGAAGAACGACGCAGGCGCCGGTCGAAGCCGATCTCGTTCATGATTGTGCTTCGCTGTGCTAATGCGACTTTTAAGATACGTGCCGTGTGCCTTGGGAGTGAATAGCACACCATCGTCACGCCCACAAGCTGGACCAGCACCTTCATTGGCCCTCGTTATCGTTGAAGTCATCGCAGCGATGGCGCTCGTTCACTCCGCGCCTGTTCACGCGCACGAGGAGGTCAAATCATTGTCGTCAAGCTCTGTTGCTGCTACAACTCTGGTCAAAGCCTACAGCATCACCGCCGAGGATCATCGTTGGCCATCTTGAATGAACATCGCTCCGCATCAAGCAGGTTCCCTTCGGAAGTTCAAGTCACCGAGAGTCGACTTTTGTACGCACTGCAATGGGACAGTCACACGAGCGCCATACGGGCCAAGATCCATATGCGTCTCGTACAGTCCCCACGAGCTTCGAGTCCCAATCAGGCAATTATGGGCTTGCGATCTCTCAAACCGGCCCTGCTTGGCGACAGGTACTGTACTTTGCTCTGTCTCCTGTTCGCTTTGGGCAAGTGGCTTATGTCAAATTGAGGCAGTCAATGCCCCAGGTTTCGCTACTCAAACGAGCCGCTGCGCGGGATGAACAAAGAAGTGTGCCTCGGCGAAAGACGTCAGTCATCATACAGGACATGCTGGAAGAAGATGAATTGGAATTGGAGTTTTTGCACCATCGTGCTGAGAGTCTTGGAGAGGCATTGAAAAGGTCCTATTTATGCCTGCCATGGACGCCCAAACATCGGTGTACGGTGTTCTTCTCCTCCCTCTACGAACGTCTGCGAAGCGTCGTCAGACACATGGGTCTTGTTCTATTTATTCAGCAACGTGCCTTTGTGGCGGCCCTCGTGGGTTCCGCGCTGTTGGGTCTTACCATATATCTGGTAACGACCAAGCCATCATACAGCGCTTTTGGACTCCTTCCCATCTTGGGATACTTCTTCGCAATTCGACCACTTTGCGATTTCTACATTTCACTTCGACGGAGCTGGCATTTCCACGATGTTGTCAAGAGCAAAGATTGCGCTCCTGCAGCGGCAGTACCTACGCCACTATTCGGCACGATACGCCACAAATTGAATCTGCTCCTTTATCCTGGCGGCGATCTTCTCGATGATGTGTTTGCGAAGAAGTACGAAAAGTATGGTGCAACACATGCTTTGCACGATCGTTTCGGTGTGCCGAAAGTCATACATACGATCGATCCGGCTAATGTGAATGCCATCATGAGGACTCAGGCTGAGGACTGGCGGCCGGCGAAGGGGAGAGCGAATACGATGTATCCACTGGCACAAGAGGGACTTCTCAATTCTGAGGGCGAAGCTTGGTCGCGCAATCGAAAATTGATTTTACGACACATCAACACGAAGCGTGTTAAGGACGTTCGCAGTGCGGAGTCTGACGTTCAGTTATTGTTCGACACTATTGGGCCAGCCGATCACGACGGATGGACTGAGACTGTCGACCTGTTGGACTTGTTCCATCGCTTGTCACTGGACTTGTCAACCACGTATCTTCTCGGAACTAGTGCGAATTCGCAGCTGACTGGTGTATTTGAGCGCAAGCGACAAGCTGCAATGGCAGAGTATGATTTGATACCGAATAAACGCGATCAGAAGATGAGCTACGGAGAAGCCTATGAGATCGTGCGCAATTACTTCTCCTGGCGGTCAAAACTCGGCTCGAAGTACTGGATAGCTGATAGTCCGAAGTACCGCGAAGCCTGCGCAACTTTGAACGATTTCGCAGACGACCTGATTCAACGTGCGATGAACGATCGTTCCGACCACGCAGGCAAGTCGGAGCACAACGAGCACATGAACAGCAAGTACGGACTAATCGACAGCCTCGTCAAAGAAATCCGTGATCCGATCCATATTCGAAACCTCATCATGGACCTCTTCATTGCAGGCCAAAACATGACTGGCACGCTGGCAGCTTGGATCTTCGCTCAACTCAGCGCCAACCCAGATATCTTCAACCGTCTTCGTGAAGAAGTTGTAGAAAAGTTTGGAACGGAAGACTCTCCGCTTTTACCCCTGACATGGGATCATCTTCAAGCTTGCTCAACAATGCAAAATGTCATTCGCGAGACGCTCCGCATGTACCCCCTCCTTGCCAACATCGGCCGCAACGCCAAATGCGACACCGTACTGCCCCGCGGCGGAGGACCAGACGGCTCACAGCCCATCGCGGTCCCAAAAGGCTGCACCGTCACATGCAACATCTACCTCACTCACCGCCGCGTCGAAGAATGGGGTGATGACGCATGGGAATTCAAACCTGATCGGTGGATTGGGAGGAAAGTCTCCTTTGGGGAGTATGCGCCTTTCGGAGCGGGACCAAGGATTTGTATTGGGCAGCAGCTGGCTTTGACGGAGATTTCGTTTGTGCTGGCGAGGATGTTGCAGAGGTTTGAGGGTATGAGGGTGCCGATGGGACAGGATAATTTGGTGAAAGGGTATCGGGTTGTTGTGGCGCCGAAGAATGGGGTGAAAGTGCAGTTGAGGAGGGTGAGGGAGGGGAAGGGTGAGTGTTCGAGTCCGACGCTGGGAGCGCAGGTGGGCTGACGGCCGCGTAGTGTGTAATTAGCGGTGAATACGAAATAAGATAATGTGAAGAGTCATGACAGTAGTCTCTGCAATGTGCTCCCAAGTTCTTTGCGTGACTGCAGGGGTCTTGATGAAGCTTCCCTAAGTTTGCATCTCCATGGCAACTCGTTCGAACACTTCCTCTGCCACGAACTTTGGTCTTTGATCCTTCCCGACCACCACCGCCGGGCCAAGATATCACAATGTGGGCTGTGGCGCCCCGCGGACGCAAGCGGTGTCGTCTCTGCGAACTGAAGACAGACAAAAAGCTGCATCGCTGCTCCTTCCGCTTCCTCGACCTCCCAGCAGAAATCCGAAACCGCATCTACAGCTACTACTTCGCCATCTCTGACACCAAACCACAGTACAACCTCGTCAACTACCGCGACCCACCCATCACTCTCGCCTGCAAGCAGTTGCGCCGCGAGTCACTTCCGATTTTCTTCAGCGAATGCACCTTCTTGCTCACCATCGGCGCCAACTACTTCGAGCCAGAACGCAAAGCCGAAGCTGGAAGACTTTGTCTCCTCAATCGAGTTTCTAACCGCTTGATCGCTCTCGGAGACAAGAATGTCATGTTCCGGAACTTGCACATTCGAGTCACTATGTTGTGTTTTGCGAGTACGATGAGACGGGAGTTGGCTTTTCCGAAGTATATGGAGCGTTACCTAATCGCTTCGATCTCTGTGCAGACGCATCCGAAGCTGAAGTTTGGGGTTAAGCGCGGGACGGGGTATCCGAAAATTGGGCTGAGTGGTGTATTGGATCGGTATGCGGAGCAGATTGAGTCGACGTTGGAAGCTGCGAAGAGTGCTGCGGTGGAGTTGCGTGGACGAGAGGGGTTCAAGGGCTTTTCTTTGGTCGATCTTGTCGCCATCGCCCAGGCTTTTGCTGTTTCTTGATGGTATGCTTCATATTCCTGTCGTCATCGACTGAAAGATGCTGACTGTTCCTCACCAGACCTGAACAGATGCTACGAGACTACGATGACTTGATGGGAAGAGGGAGAGGCAGAGTTGGGCTATGGCTCTTTCGGCTCAGCACGGAGGTGGAAAAAGACGCTTTGGTCGAGATGAAATAGAACTGCACATGAGCAGTAGATGGTTGATGTCGGGAATGGCAGCGGAGAACTGGAGCTTGTAATTGGCGCGGAGACGTGTCCGCTGCACAGACTGCGAGGTCAAGAAGGGTTTGGCGCTAGCATCGGCTCTCATGAAAACTTCCAGCGATAGGAGAAAGATATTGCCATCACCACCATCGTCGCTCTTTTCATCGTCGTCGGTCATCGAAATTCTCTTCATTGTCCGAGGCTCCCATCGATACCAATTGTAATACGCGGGCGTTGCTCCCATCGCGCTCACAATGCGCCGGGCTTTCCAGAGATGCTCAGCATCTCTCACACGACCATTGTCGACTCTCACATCCTCCCCACGAGCAGCACAACAATGTCTCAGGGCGCAGGAAGCTGTATCGATAACGAGAACCGTGACATTCCCTGCCACGCGCAGCCTGCACCAATCCTCGAGACTCCGCGATGCCGCCACCGAGCAATCGATCGCTACAGAACCCGTGGCGAGGTTTACAGATCTGGGCTCAAAGAATATCATCCATCCGAACGTGATTCGAGCAATCACTAATGACATGGGTATCGACACGATGACGGAAGTACAACAGCGAACAATACACGAGGCACTGAAAGGGCAAGATGTGATTGCGCAGGCGAAGACAGGAACAGGCAAGACGCTGGGGTTTTTGCTGCCCGTCGTGCAGAGAATAATCAACGAAGATCCGTCTATCGCAGAGCGTGGACGGGGACGCCGCGGACCACGTACGACAGCTGATGACATTCGAGGCTTGATCATTTCGCCAACACGAGAGCTGGCAGAGCAGATTGCGGCCGAGGCGAAGAAACTGTGCAGGAACACCGGTATCATCGTTCAGACTGCGGTTGGAGGTACACAGAAGTCTCAAGGCCTGAGGGCCATCCAGCGCGAAGGCTGCCATCTCTTGGTTGGTACTCCTGGGCGTCTAAAGGACATCCTCTCCGACCAGTATAGTCGAGTGGAGGCGCCAGATCTTCAAGCGCTGGTTTTCGATGAGGCCGACAGACTGCTTGATCAAGGCTTCTGGCCCGAAGTGCAGGAGATTATGCGCATGCTTCCCACGACCGCCGAGAAGGACCGACAAACGCTCATGTTTTCTGCGACCGTGCCCAAGGACGTTGTGAGCATCGTTCGCAGCACTCTGAAGCCGGGCTTCAACTTTGCCAAATGCGTAAGAGACGACGAAGAACCAACACATACACGCGTGCCACAAAAGTCTGTCAGCTTGGTTGGATTGGAGAACTGCGTGCCATCACTGATCGAGCTCTGCCAAAAAGGCATTGATACCTCTCGAGAATCGGACGCGCGACCATTCAAGGCCATTGTCTTTTTCAACAGTACTGCGGAGGTGACGCTCGCAGCATCGACACTTTTGGCTTTGCAGTCGCCTGCTGCTCCACAAGCCGACCAATTTGGTTCTCGCGATGGCGGACATCCATGGTATCCTACGAAAGTTCTGGAGATCCACGCGCGCTTGACTCAGGCACAGCGAACACGAGCAGCGGAGGACTTCCGCCGAGCTTCCTCCGGTATTCTGCTTTCCTCCGATGTGACCGCACGAGGAATGGATTTCCCTAATGTTACACATGTGATCCAAGTCGGACTTCCACCAAGCAGAGAGCAGTACATTCACCGCCTTGGCCGTACGGCTCGTGCTGGCAGGGAAGGAGAGGGCTGGATCTTCCTCAACGAAGTGGACAAGGCAGAAGCTCGACACCGACTGAGGGATCTTAATCTGACCAAGGACGACACTTTGCAGATCCCCAAATTGGATCTCACCAAGCCCGGAGATGTACCAGCAGAGGCGGGCCGAATTCTGAGCATGTACCAAGGAGCAATTAAGAAGATCCCCATGGCCGAGAAAGCGAAGGTGTACCTGGCTCAATTGGGCACGTATCAATGGTTCCAGCGCAAGCAAGATCTGATAAAAATGATGAATAATCTCTCTCGCTTTGGCTGGGGCTTGGCCACGCCGCCGAGTATTTCGCATGCACTTGCTCAGAGGCTCAGGATTGGCCGTATAGAAGGTGTCAACCTCTCTTCATCGCACAACAGAGACGACAGGCACTCGTCAAGTGAGGGAAGAGATAGCGGCTATGGCCGCAGCAGGTCTGGCGGTGATCGTGATGGCGGTTACCGCAGCCGTGACAACGATCAAGGTGGCTACCGTTCGGATCGATCGTTCGGCGGAGACCGCGGTGACAGAAGCTATGGCGATCGTTCAAACCGATCAGGATTCGGCGGAGATCGTGGCGACAGAGGCTATGGGGGCGACCGCAATGGTGACAGAGGGAGATACTCGCGCGACAACGATTTCAGCGGACGAGGTCGACGCAACTATGCATGAAGAGGGATGTGATCACGTCTTTAATGCATAGCAACGGCGTTTGGAAGGATGGGTTGTACAACATTGAGCTACATTTTAGAGGCTCGGTCTCCTCGATTTGGCGAGGCATGATACAGTTGTAAAAGTATGTGTAGTAGTCTTGCTCACCTTCAAATGGTGAAGAATCTCCAATCATGATACCCGTCAATCTTCGACGCAGGCTATCTTCAAGCTCTCTTGGCGCCAGTCCCGTTCCTCTTTCCGCGAATATCGCCGAACGCGACCATACTCTCGGAGTTAAGTGCACGTCACCCATCTTTGTGATCTCTCGTCAGCGCGTCTGGCGTTATTGCTAGAACGGCTATTTGCTACGAGCTCGTAGCTCTCGCTGTGGTCGGCCTCACCATTCACCATTGAGAATAGCCGCCGACATCGCCGTGCCCGCCACTCTGCCGGCCCACATTGAGACCTCACACTTGTACCCATCAACTAAACAAGTAGATATACATAAGCACACCCGCACTTCAACATCGAATACATGTTCCTCGCCAGACGTATAGGGATACAGTCCAGTCTCAAATCTAGCGTCTCTCAGCTACGCACCTTCAGCACCACAACCTCCACCATGGCACCCGCCTGGACACGTCTAATCCGCTACATCTCCGCCCAAGACGGCGCAACACGTCTCGGCGACCCCATCATCCCCCCTTCAGAAACGTCTCACCCAGACATCGACGCCCTCGCCCTCTCAGGAAACCTCAAAGTCAAAGTCCTCGAAGGCCGTGTCGCCGTACAAGCCACACCAACAGGCCAAGAAGACACTGTCAAAACCCTCCTCGGCCCTCTAACACCCCAAGATGTCCCCATCGTCCGATGTATCGGATTGAACTACAAGACACATATCCTCGAAACTGGCTTCGACTTACCCGAAAATCCTACACTCTTCATCAAATCCCCCATGACAGTCGCCGATACGCGGCAACCAACTCCAATCCCAAAACTGGGACAAACACATCTCGATTACGAAGGAGAATTGACGATTGTTATCGGGAAAGATGCAAAGAACGTTAGTGAAGAAAACGTACGTCATTTTCACCCAAATCTTCCCAAACCACATCGCATGCTCAATACTAATTCTCCTCACAGGCCCTCGACTACGTAGCAGGCTACACCTCCGGAAACGACATCTCGTGCCGCGACTGGCAAATGGAAAAATCCAAAGCCGGCATGATGCCCCAATGGTGTTTCAGCAAATCTTTCGATAAATACGCCCCTCTCGGTCCCGCGATAGTGAGCACTTCTGTCCTCGGCGATGCTTCCAATCTCGTGCTCAAGACATTTGTCAATGGCGAGGAACGTCAGAACTCGAACACAAGCGACCTGTGTTTCGGCGTGAAGAAATTAGTGAGCTTTTTGAGCACTGGCCAGACTTTGCAAGCAGGTACATTGATCATGACGGGCACGCCGGGTGGTGTTGGATTGGGGTTCAAGCCGCCGAAGTTTTTGCAGGATGGAGATGAGGTTGCTGTGGACATTGAGGGGATCGGGAAGGTGGTGACGAAGATGCAATTTGAGTAGATGGAGAAAAGGACTTGCAATCTACAGTATGACTGATGGTTGTTGTAGACTGTCTGACGAAAATACATGTCCAGTGCTGTTCAGCTTCCATCCAAATCTGTTCATCGTATTCCTTTCCAAGCTGTTGGATCGAACATGCGTCGTAATTCGTTAATGTAAGATCGGCGAGATGCTCAGGTAAAGTATCTCTCGAATCTCCCTTCTGCAGGCGGCGTTACGTCCAGCTCCCCATGTTGTTCTCGTCGAGATACCCACGTATGTCGGTCCTGCTCGACGGCCTCCAACGCGGCCTCGATGTCGTTCTCACTGTTGCCAGTCCTTTCTTGGCGGTGAGATTGGCGCAATGGAATTTGTTGATGAGTCGTGTGATTGTGGTGTCTCACCAAGTCGTGCTGAGGCGAGCGAATTGGAGTTGAGCTCTGATATACGAGTGACTGTCTTGGCTGCATAGGCGAGGCATTGTGATCGACGAACAACGTGTGTCGGGCAGGCGTGACGGCTGGTGCCCTCACTGGCGTATCGCTAGTGACATTTTCCTGCCTTGAATTGCTCATAGGGTAAGTCTGGCGGTTGCTGGCTCGCTCTGGTACAGCGCTCAACGGGCTGCTCACAAGCTCTCCATGGATTCGCCGAGAAGAGCTTGGCGAGTGCCGGTATCTGCGTGCCGTGGATCTGACAAGATCGGCTGGCGTCTGTGGCTGTAGTGACATGGGTAGTGAGTCGTCGTAGACGGTGACGTGTGGAGGGCCTTTCGGTGTGCCACACGGTATTGACGAGGATGAATCCACGTCCCGTGATGGCGACATTGCTTGTCGTTGTCCCGTGGGAGATAGATCAGGCAAAAGTTGCACCTGAGGCGAAGGTAGGGCTAGAGAGAGCTCATACAGATCTTGGGGATCCACGAGAGAGTCCCGACGACTCTTTGCATTGTCTGCAGGTTTTGAAATTGGCGAAGAAAGCGCGCGATGTCCACTGCGTTCTTTTGGCAAATCTGACTCGCCGCTCACTTCAAACGGGTTCCCAGACAACAACGATATACCTCGACCAGGCTGGCGTTCGAAAGACCTCCCGACGGATCTCGGGCGATATGCACCCGCGGCCAGGCGACTGAGTTGCTGGCTGAGCTCGTCGAGCGGGGAGTCGCGATGCAAGAGGTCGAGCGGAAACGTTGTCAATGCGGACGCCCGGCTATCGATACCATTTGCGCTGCTGACGACTCTGGATTTCTGGCTCTTATTCTCGTGCGTTCGTTCCCAAGTCAGCGAACTACTTCGAGTTCGTATCCGAGGGCCATGAGCTGAAGGTGGCGACCTCATAGCGAGCAGGTTAGGACTGGACCTGTGACTCTGTTGTTCGCGAACGTCGTCGTGAGGCCTAGTGTCATGATCGGAGCTGGCGTGATGGCGGCGAGAGCTGGTACGCTTGGGAAGTGCTGGTCTCCGAAACGGCGGATAGCGATCATTGTTGCCGTCTGTCAAGAAGCTCGTTGATCCTTGAGCCAATCTTGGCACGAAAACCGGTGCACCAGGATCCAGCAATGGTATGGCAGGCTGGTCGAAAAGATTCGCGGGGTCTTGTTGTGTTGGAGCTTCGGCGCTGCAAATTGCTGCTTGGGAAGAGCATGAATCCGCCCGCATGCGACCTGTATTCTCATGTGCTCTGGTAATGCTTGCACGTGTGATGTGGCTTGGAACTGGAGCTCAGCTTCACGCCGCCAATCCTGAACTGGGTCTGTTGCGAAGGCTGTCTGGCTTCGAATCGTGTCTGGTAATCTTTGATGTCAGCATGGGACAAGCCCACGCGAGTCGGCCGCCCCAGTAGCATGATACGTGGTCAACTTGGTATGAGGTCCATGTTGGCTGATGATTAGACGAGAGAAGTTGAAGCTGCCGAGACAGTCGTGCATGTGGTAGTCGCGCATCTGCAGAACAAGGTAGTCGCTAGGCGTTAGCATGCTGCGAAGTCAGTGACGCCGTGAATCATGGCATTTCTAGCAGGAGGACAGAGGGCGGAGCACAGGATGAATTGGGAAGGCATGCGGACACGTTGGCTCCGAGACAGCAGCAGCGTCCGTAGCGACATTTGCCATGAGACAGCAGTAGTAGCCGCGGCAACATTGGGCTTTGCAGTGAGATTGTTTCATGGCAGTTCTTGAAGCCCGGAAGACGCAAGGCACCTCTGCACCTGGAGAGCGGACTCCGGTCACACCTGGGAATTCTAGACGGTCACGAGTTCGTGCCTGCAGACTGCAGTGAATGTTCGGCGTACTGCAGGACAGCAGCAGCCGCGGCGGCAGGGCCACAGTACTTCGAGACTTGTCCAATGAGGCGGTGACTCGGGAGAATATCGTGAAGCTCTGCAGCACCCGGGTATCTGCCGCAAGGCCAGCTCAGCGGAGGGGCTGAGGAGGGCGGGCGCGAAATCGCAGGTGTTGGTGCAGTTGGGGAGGGCGTGAGAGGAGGGGAGTCGTCGAAGGAAGACGCCGGTGTTGGCGGTGGAGCAGCGAAGGAAGGGCGGGCGCGTCATGCTATATTTACGACACGCGAGAGCTGTGTTCTGACGTTGGCTCGTCTACACACTGCATCGTTCGGTAAGTTGGAGAGAGGCTCTGCTCTGCGCTTGGCTGCCATACCGTACGTGCGTGCGTTCGGCAGCGAGCCCGACGACGGCCGTGGTCTGTGGTGCTGTCGTCTCCTGCACTACGTTATTACTATAGCCTTCGCCCATCCGCCGCCCAGACTGCACGCTGAGACACCCTCCACGCTTGCCCTCCTCCTGCATTTGGCGTCAGCGTTGCGGAAGACCGCCGGCTGTCCTGAAAGCTTGAGTCGTTCGTGCTCTGCGGCCCGTCTCGACTTGGACGCTGCGGACGACTGCCCACGACGACGACGACGTACTCCTCCTCTCACGCCTGCCCTCGTCCGGCACCCATATCACCGCCATCGCCGCTTCCCGCCCACCGCTCCTGCGAGCCACCGCGACCCTGCGCCGGCCGGCCACGCGCTGCCACACGCTCGCTCGCTCGCTCGCTATTCCCCATCTGGCCCACGCACGCTTGCACGGCTCCCACTGGTGATGCCGGAGCACTCCACCATTGAGACGCACACATCACGGCAGGCGCTGCCTCCCCACCCACAACCATGAGCGGTGGCGACCTGTCGCTGTCGCAGTCCTTGGGCGGTCTGCGCATCGCCAATCCCGACAACGATGTCACCTCGCCCACCTCGCCCACCACCCCGAGCTCGAGACCGCCTCCGCCCTCGTCACATTCTTCCGAGAGCACCGTCACCGATGGCCGCCGTCCCGCCTTGCTGTCTCTCGCCGGAGAGCCAGGAGGCACGCTCGACGCTGGAGGCGACTCAGGATTAGACTTTGACCCAAGCAGCTACGAGATGCAGTCCACAGACGCTGCTCAGCCGGCACAGCCGAGGCGATCCCCCTCCGTGCAGCAGTCGCAGTTTCCGGATTCCAGGCTGGAGCATCGATCGAGCATGCAACTAACCCACCAGGCGCAACAGCAAGCACAATACCCCTCCTACAACCCGCAATTCCGGAATCCGAGCGTACAGAACATCGCGCAGCAACAGCGCATGAGCGGCTTGTACAGCCAGCTCAACAGCTCACAAAGCTCCGGGATTTCGCACCAAAGCGGCTATAGATACAACGACGACCTGGCCGCGTCCTCAGACGGAAGTGGGGGCCTAGCGAGGAGCGGATCGAGATCTGCACGAGCAGCATTGGCTGGCATACCTACACGAGAGTCCAGCCGGTCCTATAGGCAGCCTGGAACCCCAATGAACGGCGCTGGGAATGGTCCACTCCCACCGAGGAGGAACTCGCGGAGAGGCAGAGCTCCCACAGGGGGATCATCATCAACAGGAGGATACGACGGTCAAGACCAGCCGTACGCTGGCTCAGCGCCGATACCACGCTCGCGAGAGGAATGGGAAGAGCGAGGCGCAGC
Source organism: Cercospora nicotianae (assembly GCA_029490675.1). Lineage (NCBI taxonomy): Eukaryota > Fungi > Ascomycota > Dothideomycetes > Mycosphaerellales > Mycosphaerellaceae > Cercospora > Cercospora nicotianae. The sequence goes on along the minus strand of JANQAT010000007.1, from coordinate 1,513,141 downwards.
CATGGGAACGCGAAAGGAGACCGACGCGTCTAGCTCGCAATCATCACGCGTGGTCAAGAAGGGTGTCAAGGACTTCAACTTTGGCCGTACGTTAGGAGAAGGCTCATATTCCACTGTGTTGGCCGCTACAGACAGGCAGAATCTGAAGGAGTACGCCATCAAGGTCCTGGATAAGAGACATATCATCAAGGAGAAGAAGGTCAAGTACGTCAACATTGAACGAGACACGTTGAATCGCCTGACAGAGCACCCTGGAATTGTGCGGTTGTACTACACTTTCCAGGATGAGAGGTCATTATACTTCGTCCTGGACTTGGCCACAGGAGGCGAGCTCCTAGGGGTCCTGAAGAAGCTGGGTTCCTTTGACGTGGAATGTACCAGGTTCTACGGCGCCGAAATCCTGGACAGCGTAGCATACATGCACAGCCGAGGCGTGATTCATCGAGACTTGAAGCCGGAGAATGTCCTGTTAGATCGTGACATGCACGTCAAGATCACCGACTTTGGTACTGCCAAGATTTTACCGGATCCCACACGGAATGGCTCAACTGTGAGTGGAGCGTCCAGTGGCCGACCGATGGATGGTGCTGAAACGGATCGAGCTGTCTCCTTCGTCGGTACTGCAGAATACGTTAGTCCTGAGCTGCTACGCGATAAGAACGCTTGCAAGGCGTCCGACCTGTGGGCGTTTGGATGCATAATATACCAGCTGCTTGCAGGACGACCGCCTTTCAAGGCCGCTAATGAATACCTGACGTTCCAAAAGATCTTGGCTTTGGACTACACATTTCCAGAGGGCTTTCCTGAGGTGGCGAAAGACTTGATCGAGCGACTTCTTGTACTTGAGCCGGAACGTCGACTGCCAGTTGACCACATCAAGAGTCATAGATTCTTCGATGGTGTACAATGGGGCAAAAGTCTTTGGCGACAAAAGGCTCCGCGCCTAAAAGCATACGTTCCACCTCCCGCAGCTCCGATAAAGCTCAATGGCACAAGTGTCAGGGTGGGCAACAGCGGCGGCATGGCAAGCTCTGCCGCCGCAATCGCGCTGTCATCATCACAGTCGCAGCAGTCGGTCGCGCAGCAGCAGCCTCCTCGCAGGCCGCAATTGCACAATGTGACTGAACTTCCGCCGCCTAGCCAACTGGATATCGATTGGTCTCCTGTACTCACACACAACAATGAGAGGATCTTAAAGCTCGGGAATTTGATCGTCACAGCAGCACCTCAATCCAGCAGCCCAACTAACAAGAATGGTGAAGTGCAAACACCATCTGAAAAGCCAAAGTTCTCGCGGTTCTTCAGCAGCAATACGACCAAGAAACGGGAAAGGCTCGTCTTGATCACCTCGTACGCACGACTGGTGGTCGCTGCAGCAGGAGGGAACGAAAAGAAATCGAAGTTAGAGATCAACCTTGCTGCAAGTGGCGCGACATGTAAGAGCTGCATAGATTCCAAGGGGCTGACCTATTGGACCATTGACACTGTGAGTATCGCCCTGCCCAGAACTTCTTCCGCGAAAACTAACCGTAGCAAGCGTGACAAACATTACACATTTGAAGACCCTCGAGCGACGACTTCCGACCCTGCTGGCAGCAAGTATTCAACGCAAGAGTGGCTGGACTGCGTAGAACAGGCCCGGGAAGTCGCAATCGCAACATCCATGACCAACTCGTATTCCGGCGATTCAATACTGAACGACCTCAATGCAACGTCGGCCATGAGCTCACCCGCCGACTCTGTAGGTGACGACGCAGTCATGCCGTTGGGCGGCCCCAGCGCCGGTGAGAGGCACGGGCATGCGCTGCGCCACACATTACGCAAGAACACCGACGACGATGATCGAAGCCTGAAGGGGAGAAAGAGATTTAGCAAGAGGCACAGTAAGAGTGGGCTTGCCGCAGTGTTTTAGTGACATGCTGCGAGCAGGCTACGAGGCGCTCCTGTGCTGCTATCTGGGGCTGCACGACGCACGCCATATAATGCTTACGTGGCACATCTCAGGAGACCGCAGGCTGTCCTGCTGACGCTCACTGCCTGGTCAGCAATGCCGGAATGGAGCTTCACAACATGGCGAGCCTTCCTTGGAAATATACACAATCGACACATCATTCACCGTTTCATGACGACACGACTCTCTATACCATCCATGTACGCAGCGGTCTGATTCTTTGCACTCGCTGCACCCATTTTCCCACAGATGCATTGTTGAGGAGTGCTTTAGAGCGAGCAAAGCGGGAGTTTTTTCTACGACGATGAGCGCTGGTACCTTTGGCGTCGTATTATTGGCGAATGCGCGCTTCCTGGGTTATTTGCCTTGGGCAGGAGCTGGATGTTTGGTGCAGCTTCAGTAGCATAGAAAAATCTTTGGTGTACAATGTACGTAGAGCTCACTCCGAGAGGATGATGAGCGATGCGAGTAACGCGGAAGAAAGAGAATAGGAGAAATTCAGCAGCTGAGTCCCCTATTTATTGCGAATTTCCACTTTTGCGAAGTGCTTTGGATGGCTTGAACATCGTAGATTGTGCAGAGGTACGGGAGAGGGAATGAATGTTGTGTGCTAATGAAAGCAGAAATACTGGCGTCTGTAGACTCACGCGGCACGACGTAGGGAGGTCATACTGCAGCGGTGAGAGTGAGAAAACGACGTCACTCCTCACGCAGTCAGCAATTGATGAAGATTATTACCGCAAGCTGGAACGTGGTCGTGCGGTTCATCATCGTCAGACCACGCTGACGCCGCGTGTGGCGTGCTCGTACCTGAGCGGCCCCTGCCACACTTCGTTTCAAGTCTCAAACTTATGCCTGATGCAGATTTGTGGTGGAGCGAAGGAAGCTCGCGTGGCGATGGATGTCATGCAGGTGCTTCTTTGACAGGTTAGCTTGTTGAATCCTCAGGTTTAGGTTGTGTCTGGTGATGAATCTGTGAAGCGGTTTCTGCTCTTGGTTTGGTTGACTATTGGTGTTCTTGATGACTGCTATGCAGTGCGTGGCCGCTCTGCGAAGATCTCGTGAGGTTGGAAGTGGAGGCTCCACTTGTCCAGCGCATCGACGCCAGGTTCCAATCGTACATATCAATTCACGCCAGGTCCGATTTTACGGCAAGATCAACGCCAGGTCGGATTTGATGTACGATTACCTGACTTGGCGGATGCTGTTGAGAATCGATCTCTGCAAGGTCTCATGATTCAACGATTGTTTGAAGAGTGGTGGTGTGCTGACAGACGGTAAACTCTATTCACAATGTTGCCGTTGGTCGTCTTCATCTATCCTCAGGGCAAGCGCATATCAGAAAAGGTCGATAAGCGTTCGGCGCGCGCCACCTCTGCCATGTCCCAAGATCTGTGCCCTGCGCGACACTCTTTCTTCCGCCAAACTGCTCAGCTCCCGTACATCTCCGTGCGGCTTCTACACGAATTCTATTGTGCTACGGTCCCATGCAGCGCACCGTCGACAGCGGTGCAACGTGCGCCAATGCACGCTGCTCATGCCGGCATGATGTCAACCACGTCCGGCGTCTTTGGTTCCATGGATCCGACGTGCTGGCGGTATCAATGCCGGGGTCTGGTGCGGAGTGAAGAGCGCAGGCATGCATGCGACTGATCGAGGGCAGAGCAATCAATCTGACTGGCGTGAGATCTGTCATTAATATGTCCACACCGTCTCCCGACTGGCCGATGCCTGGACGCGCGCTGCATCGCCGTTCTGCGGTGGGATGCGCGAAGCAATTTGCAATTGCGCGCCTGCTGACCGACCCAGGAGGGCGTTGCTGCGGGCAGGCTTCGTGCTGGGAGTGCCGACAAGCAGCCAGCCGCCAGATGCAGAAGCACACGGCCCCAAAGGAGATGGCATTGATGAGGATGCCGTGGAGGATTGTGAGATTGTGACTCCAGAACCTGTGGAGCGAAGACCCTGGCCTCTCGGAAGGCGGCCAGCGAGCTCTGCACGGCCATTGGCGAAGTCTAATTCGCTGTCTCCCGCACGTCACCCTATCAAACATCGCCGAACAATGTCGCCCATCACCGCGGTAGCGACGACTGCCACTTCCGCTTCGGTGTCGTCTCGCTGTCGCGTGCAGCACGCGAGGGTCCTCCGCCCGCCTCCACGCACGCTGCTGCACTTCTGCCGGGCGGCTGCTGGGCCGCGGTCTAGCGACGACAAAGGCCACCAGAAGACGTCTCCTCGCCGCCAAATGGGAAGCTGTTGCACGGCACGAATGCAGTTGTGGTCCTGTCGCTTCTGCGCGACTCGACCAGCCGCTATCGGATCTGCTCATGCTCCCGAAAGTATCACAAGGCGCTCGACTGCTCTGGACGACGAGCTGGATCCCGAAAGTGCGACGCAGCACCAATAATTCCACACCCCCACGCACGCGCTGCGCATCCTGCACCGAATCGACCCTGCTGGGCGTTGCATATGCGCTGGGGCCCTGCCGAGCGGGAGGAGCTGCTCGCGTGTGTACACCGTAAGTCGTCGTGATAGGACTCGTCACCGCGGACTGCTCTCTGCTGCTGACCCTCTGTTTTCCCTCTCTCTCGCTCTGTATACTATTTCCTTGCGTCGCTGCTTTCGATCCCGTCTCCCCTTCTCCGACCCTGATGTGAGCGAGCATCACTTTCGCCACGATTTCTACCTCAAACAAAGCAAGACCCCCGCCATGATCCGAGCCACGTGTATTTCGAACAAAGGATAACCGCGGCCTGTGATCGATAACACTCTATCTCCTAATACATTTCCCTTGGCGTTGGCAACGGTTGTAACCTGTGCCTGGCAAAAGTGGGTTTTGCTGTACCTCTTGACCCGCAGCTTGATCTTTTCCATCGTACATCCGATGGCGACTCGAAGTTATGCAGACGTGGCACCGACCGCTGCAACTATAGGTATGTCTGACCCCAGGCCTCACAATTTTGGCCACATCTCTGACCATGCGCAATCGAACAGCCTTGAACGCCTACATCTACGGCTATGGAGGCCACTCATTGGTTACACCACATCAGCAACTCAAACAACGATGGTGGACCGACGAGAGGATAGATGCGAAAGTGACTCGGTCGTTCGTGATCAGCAAACTTCGTGGCGAGGAACGCGACTTTCTCGACAGGCCTCTTGCGTTCGGCGAAGGCTTGACCGACGATACTTACATGGTACGCGATCCAATGAATCTCCTCTACTTTTCCTGCGGCAATTACTGAGTTCCGTCACAGGACTGGATCCTTAATCGAGCGAAGCGGCTTTTCTTGATCTTGACCGAAGTAGGTGTTCCAGACCAGATCTTCGGCTGCATCGACGACTCTTGGGACGATGACGACCTTCCTCTATCGCTTGAGAACGCCGAAAACCTGGAGCTGTCGTACAAAAATGATGAAGTACTCAACAAGAAGTTTTATGACACGCAATTTACATTCTTGCTTCGGGAGCTCAAGCAAGGCTCTCACATCGACTATGGTTCCAAAGAGCATATTCCGATGGAGCACGTCAACACATTACCGCCGGCTGTCACATTGCAACCATTCGATCGTATCCACTTTCCCGGGAAACCGGACGAGATTTTCATGCGCAGGAAGTATTCTCTGGTAGATAAAGTGACCGGTGACAAACACCACGACAAGTACAAGCGCGATATCCGAAAATCGAAAGCTCTGGACCACGAACACATCGCATCTTGCTGGGCGTCGTACACTTCTGAAAACGCCGGCTTCATCATTTCCGACTTTGTGGCTGAGCACACACTTGCAACATATATTGAGCACCGGACGCCCACGCAATACATGAAGGTTGTCGCATCGGAACGACCGGCGCTGCTTTGCGAATGGATGCATTGCCTGTCGGACGCCTTGGCATGCTTGCACAGTCGTGGTGTCGCGCACACTGCAATCCGGCCTTCAAATATTTGGATTGACAAGGACAACACCATTGCATTTGGAGATGTTGGCTCGCTCAGTACCTTCCAAAGAGGCAAGAAAGCTCCCAAAACGGAGGCATACGATTATGCAGCGCCCGAGTCACACATCTCACAGACACCTATTACCTTGAAATCCAGCTCGCCTCCGGTCAGCAGCATGAGCGCCTTCTCGCGATTGCGTAAAATGAGCACCAGTACCTTCACCACTATCGACACAGTCAGTTCTTCGGAATCTTCTGGAGCCAGCAGCACACGCAGCAATAGTTTTGTGGGAGGAACCACCATCGGCAGTCCGATCACATCGCCCACAGTGTCATCTCGAGATGGACGATGCAACAGCATCACGACAATACGCACCCCAGTTACACCCGCACTCGAATCTGAGCCTCGCTCGCCTCAGTCGATTCGCAACTTCTCACGACAATTCGCTGAGACGTGCCCGTCCCCAACCGTGCCTACAGGACCCTATCCACCACCGTCCATCGAAACTGCATCTCTACTCCTTTCACGACCTAGCATAATAGACGCTGCTACTCTTTGCGATCTGCCGAGAGCAGTGCCTGAAATGAGCGACATCTGGTCACTTGGTTGCATTTTCCTCGATATCCTCACGTTCATGATCAAAGGCAAGAATAACGAGTTCATCAAGTTTCGATCAACGCGCGTAACGACGAAGAACCGGACACGAACGGATTCTTCTTTCCACAATGAGCCGGATAAGATTTGGGCGTGGATCGACTTGCTCGAGGAGGAGAGCACGCGCCACGGCGAGCAGATCTATCGTGGTGTGCCGGATCTGTTGAGACTAATCAGATCAATGATGGCTCAGAATGCAACGCTCAGACCCACGGCCCGAGACGTCCGGGATCGCATCCAAGAGATCATGGTTGGCGAGTGCGGAGTGGAAGTTCTTTGCTGCGCTGGCCGGGAATGGTCCGAATTCTCGAGAGGTGACCTCAAAGACAACATTAGCACTGCTTCTCCTCGAAGAGTACGTAATGACTCTCCACTGGACGCGGACGCCAGCATCGCCATGGGAATGATCAGCCTCGAACCACCCCGAAAAGGCAGCGATGCTGGATCTCGCTACAATGACAGCCGACAGAGAGGCAGCGTCGCCCTAGAACAACGACTCAATGCCGCAGAGCAGGATGCGCTTGCACGAACAACATCACATTTTGGTTCTTCTGGGCAGAGGAGACGCAGCTCGGCATCTACTGTCACAGCCAAAGTCAGCTCGTGGCGGAGTAAATTCTTCAGTGGAGGTGGTGGCATAACGGCATGAAGAACATTTGTACATGGCGCGGAATTTTAACCAACTACCTATGTTTGGCATATTCTGCATTTGGCATAATTTTGACGTGTAATATATCATTTGACTACTGTGGCGACGCGATATTTTGAGCGAGCTACTAGCAAGATACCCTTCGGTAATGCGTATTCCAATAAATGAACGAATGAATCATAAAACTATCAACTCTTCCTCTCTTTGATTCGCACTTTCAGTCCACTCGGTCTCGACATCCAATACCCTTCAACTTTCCATCCTTCATCTTGAGCGCCCGCCCACTCGAAATCGAATTTCCTCAAGAGCTGCGGTACGAGTTTCATGGCTTCCACTGTGAAAATGTGTCGTCCGATGCAAATCCGACTTCCGTCGCCAAACGTGAAATAGCATCTTTCCATTTTGGAGAGCTGTTCCGGTGAGGCTTCCAGCCACCTTTCGGGTCGAAAATCGAGAGCGTCTGGGCCGAAGACTGAGGGGAGGGTATTGAGGACATTTGGTGCTGCTCCGATGCGGGTTCCGGCTGGAAGGTGGACGGTTTCGGCTTTGGTGTTGTCTTTAGTATTGGGGATACTGACGAGCAAACCGCCTGCTGGTACGACTCTTTCGAGCGGCATTGTCACAGCGGGGAAGAGGCGGAGGACTTCTTTGAGGACGGCGCGCAAATATGAAAGTTCGTTGGCTTCGGCAAAGGTTACGCAGGAGGAGAATTTGTTTGCGGTGTCTGCTTCGTCAATTTCCGCGCGAAGTTTGGCATATGGTTCTGGATTCTTGACGAGGTAGTAGAAGCAAGCTGTGAGAGAGAAGGCAGTCGTATCAGATCCGACGAAGACATTGATCATCAGGCTGTCGATAATATCTCTGTCGCTGAGTTTGCTTGGGTTGTTGGACTGGACGTTGTGAAGATAATATATGTAATCGCCACGATTGTTGTTATTGGTTTTGCGATAGGAGCGCATCGCTTGGAAGACTGCCTATGTAGAGAGTAAGTACGGGACACAAGATGGTAATAGAAGTCCGATTACTCACATCTCGAACCTTCAAAGCGATGTTATTCTCTCTGAAAGCCTGGAACGAGTTCAAGAACCTGAGGAGTCTGGCGTTACCAATAAGCCAGCGGTGTAATCCTGGAATAAGTCCTATCACGCTCATGTATACCAGGGCATCGAAGTGAGTGTCGAGGCCGAAATCGTCTCTGCCCTGTTCCAGCATGCCGAAAGGTTGCATGAAAGTTATCATTCCCAGCACGTCAAAGGCATAGAAGTGAAACCATTCATCCAAATGTACGACACTTTCGGGTTCAAAATGCTTGAGCTCCTCAACGAACAATCTGGTACAGTCATCGACCATTGGCTCCAATTGCTTGAGAGAAGACAGTGAGTACGCCGGGGCAACGGCAGCCTTCATCCTCTTGTGATATGCCACATCTGGGTTAGAAAACAAATTCGCCCTCGAAGGCGACGGGAGCTCATTCTCCGTGCCATCTTTTATTTCCGCCTGGAAGCTGTCGTAGAAATCCGACTTGACGTAGTTGCTTCCGGCTCCGTATACTTTTGCAAGCAGCTCCGGATCATTGAATACTACTCTCTTTGGGCCCGTTCGAACAAAAGGCCCATATTTCGCATGAAGTTCTCGCCAAAATAGATGGCTGCGGCCTTCTCCACTCTTCCGGGCTATCCACAAGTTCGTGAAGCGGGCGAGTAAAGGGCCTGGTACCTTACGAAGAGGTGTCAAGAGTGCACTGTATACAAGACTGGCCAAGATCGAAAGGATGAAGAGAATTGCAGTCGTCCTGACCAAGTCCACTTCCAAGAGCAGCATTGTCGATCGCGAATTGCGTGATACTGTCGACAAATGTGTAGTAGCGTTAGCAATATCGATAACTGCTACAGGTGAATTCGAGCTCTCAAGTCCTGGTGCCACTTCATGCCTTTGTCATCGTAGGATTTCAGCCCTCAGCCGCACTGACCTGTCGCGCAAATCCACACCACACGTGTACATAGCTGAACCGTGATGGTATTTCCGTCCTCAGACATGGTTTCCACACGAGAACGTGGCTCATACAAACCCCCCATTCGACTTGAGACCTCTCAACCCCATAGAGCATTCCAACAACCATTTTCCATCTCTGTTTCTCCTGTAGCGATTTTCCATCAGACCTCCAAGAGTCACGCCGCCGCTTATACCGGTGATGTCGGCTTCCGCGAGCAACCTGGCCACGCCACGCCCCAAGTCCACGTCGCATGAGCAATGTTTGATCTCGATACGCATTTCAGGATCCTGTTTGTGCCATTCCCGCCATGCATCGTTAACTTCTGTCCAGCTCAGCTCGGTCTTGTCTATGGCGTCGAATCGTGCTGTAAAATTTGGCGAGAGGTGTGAGAGTACTACTTGTCCAGCTTCGCCCTTGTGGTCGTGGTCGTGTTCATTCAACGCTTGAATCGCTAGAAAGTAGAGCTCGCATATTTGCCTAGAAGTCGTATTCTTCTCGTACTGCGGTGCATGCTGCGCACTCGTTGAAGGTCTTTCTGAAGGGTGCACGTCTCGCCTATCGTCCATCAGAATGAGCCAAAACCCTTGCAGTATAGAGAATCATCCGCGTCCTTTCGGTCTCTGATTAGTATTCAATTCACCTTTGAGGCTCAATGGTACGGCAAAATTTGCGAGACGTACACCGCGGAGTATTGTAGGGAGTCCCCTGTCACGAAGGTCCAGACCTGAGAGATCACCGTCGTGTGCTCTGAACAATGTTAGATGCTACCTCCGCATGCATTCAGCCGTATTTATGCCACAATACACTCGTTCGTGCCCTATCGAGCAACTGTCCACATCTCAATACTCCCTGTCTGTTTCAGGCATGAACAGATTGCAGATGCCGATTAGCTTTGACGCAGAGGACTAAGGCACAAACCCATGGGAATGACCAGATTCTCAATTGAAGTAAAATCGCAGGCCTTGCGACCAAACTCTTTTCTCCGGGCCATAACCTTGCGGGGCTTGTGCACGCACGAATGGCCTTTCTGCAGTCCTTTCCGCGATCGGCAAGAAACGGCCACTTCAGAATACTCTATCCTCCCCGACCTGGCCGCGGCAAAAGCAGGCCTAGGGCCAGCATGCTCCTAGACAGCACCATTTCTGGAGGGATTCTTGCCAAGTCGAGAGCAGTTCGGAGGATCGTTGAAGAATTCTTCAGTATTCGCCGCGAGGTAAACAAGGCCCCAGGTTCTTGCATGATGTTCGACTGCGTGACTACACCTTGGCCAAGTCATTCAAAGGACCACCAAGTCGCACTTCAGACCGACCCGACTGTTAATCACGATGCAGCGCCATTCTTGACATGTGTATGGTAGTGAGGAATGTAGTTGAGCGATCGTTAGAAATGTGCCACGTTCATGTTGCGGTCGTGTACAAGTGTTGGCAGTCGCAAAGGGTGGGCCACGGGTGTCACTGCGGTCGAAACCGTGGATCTTGTGGCTGGTGTGGGAAACTCCCCAGCACAGCTCAGCAAGCTCAAGAATGGCGTCAACACCAACACTCAAAGTATGGCCCGAAATCACCCATTCTTGCCCTCGACAGCCCTGAGGTCATCACTCAGGGCTTCTCTACGGCGCACCAAGCCTAGACATCTCGTCACACCATGACCGCACCACCAACCCGGCTCTTTGAGCCCATCCGGCTCGGCAGATGTCAATTATCCTCTCGCCTTGTGATGGGCCCCGTGTCCAGCAACGGAGCAGATGATAATAACGTCCTCTCTTCAGTGGCAGTCTCATACTACGCCGAGCGTGCCCAATTCCCAGGAACACTCATCATAGCCGAAGCTACATTCGTCTCGCCCCAAGCCAGCGGCATCTCAGAAGCTCGAGCTGGCATCTGGTCCGCGGCCCAGATCGCCGCATGGAAGGAAGTGGTATCCAAGGTTCACGAAGCCGGCAGTCACATCTTCTTGCAGCTCTGGGCTCTAGGCCGTTCCGCAGACCCAGAGATTAAGCAGAAACAAGGGACTGGTGATGTCGTTTCGAGCTCTGCCATACCTATGGAAGGTGGCCCGGTTCCGCGTGCGCTGACTGATGCTGAAGTTCGCCAGTATATCGCAGACTATACGCAAGCTGCGAAGAATGCTGTCGAGCTTGCTGGCTTCGATGGGATCGAGCTTCATGGTGGAAATGCGAGCTTGATCGATCAGTTTACTCAAGAAGTCGTGAATCAACGTGATGATGACTGGGGTGGCAGCGTCGAAAACCGATCACGCTTTGCACTTGAGATCACGAAAAGCATTGCTTCGGCCATCGGACCTGACCGCGTAGGATTTCGCGTTTCGCCATGGAGTACGTATCAGAGCATGGGGATGCCCAAGGACAAGACCATTGCGCAATTCGCCCACCTGCTGCAAGGTTTGAAGGAGCTCAAGATCGCTCATTTGCATCTTGTGGAGTCACGGATTGCAGGAAGGACTGACGTTGACGCTGGAGAGCCTCTTACTCCTTTTATTGATTTGTGGGCGGATGCTTCACCTATAATTATTGCTGGAGGTTTCAGTCCAGAGAGCGCGAAGGATGCAATTGATCAGGAGTACAACGGCAAAGATGTGTTGATCGCATTTGGCAGAGCATTTGTCAAGAATCCTGATCTTGTGCGCAGGATTCAGCATGGGATTACGCTACGGGAATGAGGCTCACAATGGTCGCAACCCGGCCCAGCATGTATGTGCCAGGTATAGCGTAGGCTCTGCGACGGGCAGTACGAAACAAGACTCTTGAATTACACACATTGAACGACATATGTGCACTGAAGTTGAACAGAGAAGACTCATTGCATGGTGTGAAGTTCATTTCATTCATTCTTTACAAGATGACTGCAGTAGTCCATCTTAGCCCCTTCAGCGTAGTTACATGTTCATCATCATGATCATACAACGACCCTTCAAGGGATCGTGTCATTCAATGCATTCCAGGTACTATCTAAGCACCGTTGCCGTTATAGGCGAGTCTGTTGCCAGAGAAGAGTTGCAGACCAAGGTTCAGAGCGTTCCTATGTGATGATTAGTAAAATTGTCAGATATCATAAGCCATTGCAACTCACTTGGTGCTCAGCTCCTGGATGCGGCTGCAGAGTGCCTGAGGATCTTGTGGACCCTCGAGAGCCAAAAGGTAGGCACCGAGACCAGCAACGTGAGGGCTGGCCATGGAAGTACCGGAGATGGTGTTGGTGTCAGAGTCGCTGTCGATCCAGGTCGAGGTGATGTTTGAGCCAGGGGCGAAGACATCAACGAGGAGACCGAAGTTGGAGTATGAAGCGCGGCGATCCTGGTCATCGGAGGCACCGACAGTGCAGACCTCTGGAGCAGAAGCTGGGGAGGCGGTAATGGTTGGGAGACCAGAGTTACCAGCGGCGACAGCGAGGAAGAGACCTTCGGCGACGGCCTCAGCGACAGCGGCGTTGGTAGCTGGGCTGAGAGGACCACCCAGAGAAAGGTTGCCGACGGCCTTGCCGATGCGGCCCTTAGACTTGGCGTCGTTGACGGCCCAGTCGATACCTGCGAGGACACCGGCGTTGGATCCAGATCCCTCAGCTCCGAGAACCTTCACGGCGATGAGAGTGGTCTTCTTGGCGACACCGTAGGTGGTTGAGCCAGTTGTGCCAGCGACCTGATCGATCAACGTTAGCAGTGAAGAGATGATTCAGTGATTGAATTCGACTTACGTGAGTACCGTGTCCATTTCCGTCACCCTCTTGCTCGCCATCAACGAAGCTGGCACCGAAGACAGCACGGCCGCCAAAGTCCTGGTGTGTTGTCCTGATACCGGTATCGATGATATACGAGAAAGTACCCTCACCAGCGGAGTCGTCGTAGACGTAGTCAGTGGCGCCGTTTTCCCGGTGCGAGATACGGGCCAGACCGTACGATGGGACATTCGACTGTGTGACGAGCGCCGAGGTTGTGACGCGAGTGTTTGGCTCAATGGACTCAATCGAGGCGATGTTGGCCACCAAACCAAGGAGGTTGTCGACTCCGTCAATGGAGAAACCCTTGAAGTTGCCGAACTCATAGGTGTGCTTAGCCTCAGCTCCACCGAGCGCGGATGAGACTTGCGAGATCACGTCGGACAGGACGCTATTCTGGTTGACGCGAACAATCCATGATCCGGCAATGGAATCTTCTTGCCTGGCGTTGAGGAGGATAGGCGCAGCAATTGCGGCTGGCACAGCCAGCAGGGCAGTAATGAAGGAACGCATATTGAAGGTGAATAGCGGACTGATGAGAAATTGATCGCAGATGTGGCAAGGGACTCGCAAGCACTATATACTTGCCTGGTGATCTCAATTGGCAAATGGTAGCATTTGTGAGCGCTCATGCGCGACCGACCCACAAGACGATCTGGTGTCTGCCTCTGGTAATGCCATCGCCGGTCTGCAACCCTTCATTCGCTTGCCAGCACAAAGATCGTCAATACCCCAATCTTGGCATTGCACAGACATCATTGTAAGGCATGGAGTGCGAGCAGCGCCTCCACATTTCCCAAGCGGGAAGAGGCCGAATTCGAAGACAGTTTGGATCGGCACAGAAACTGACCATTTCGCGTGGTGGGATGGACCAACGGCCGAGGCACAGCACCGAGACACATCGGAGGAGCGCTGACGTTCGCTGCCTCATATGCTCTTGGCAAAGAGCAACTCCTTCCTGCTTCGTAAGGTGTCAAGCATGCCAAGGGAAAAGGCGTCGAGCTGCCAGAACTCTGTTTGCAAAAAGTTGAACGGAGCGTCCAGTCACCAGGGTCGTAGAGCACTTGCTAAGCAGATCTTGCCGTATCCGTGCACTCTCAAGCTTGTCCTCAAATCTTATTCTTGGAGGCGTTTCTCTTGGGTTACGGCGTGGTAGGTACTTGCGCTGAGTGGCACTTTGTTGAACGCCACGACTAATGTTGTCCAGCAATTACACATACGTCGTGGACCATACAGCTCTATCGTATTCAAGAGCTGGGCAGTAGAGTAGCATTCGACCAGAGGAAAGTATGCCAGGAGGTGACGTTGTAGTAATTGGCAAGTCCGAGATAAGTGCAATCGGATATACGGCGGGGAGAAGGCTGCATTTGATCCTTCGTGCAGGACCTATCACTCGCGGAAATGGCTTGCGCAAGGACATGTCGTGCTCCTCATGAAAATTGCGAGCACCGCAATGTCCATCGTAGTACAGCACGCTCCCGGGTTTTGGACACGATGATGTCTTGGGCTCGCCGAAAGTTGAACGCTGCGCAGTGTCTCGGCTTCGACTGCGAACGGAGCGACTTCACTGCTACTGCGTGGTGATGTCGCATGTACCGTCGGAGTAACGGCAGAGGTAGGCCAAGGCCAAGGAGACGACAGACTCCTGCTGGCAGCTGCGCTGTTGCGCCGTTACGCCACTTGGACCCTTCCCAACGTTGGCAGCTCAGATAAGCTTAACGTTGGAAAACCACCGACTGCCGAGCCAGGAAAAAGGCACAAGGCATGTCTCGGTCAACGCTCAGCCATTCCAAAGAGGTGACCACGTGCCTCCATGCGTTATGTCTTGTTCCATTCCGAAGTCGAGTGCTCTCAAGAGATCGTCCCCGTCTATGCCTCTGGCCAGCGAACGTTGCATCCACAAAGAAGAACTGCACCAGCATCCCTAATGTTCCTCGGTCCTTGGTATCGAGATGAGGGGCCCAGTTCAGAGCTACTGGCTGAGTGGGCGGTGCAACAAAGCGCCGGACGCTATCCGTTCCTCGAGAATCTCAATGCTGGCGTGAGAGGCGTCCACTAGCCCGCCACATCGCAGGGTTAGGATCAAGCATGAATACGCCACCGTGAGTATGGCTATGTGCCGAGGAACGCTCGTTGTGGCCGAGCTGGCATGCGTGCAGTGAGGCTTATGCCTTTTTCGTGTCCCTTTGTCTCATGGCGAAGCGGTCCTACATGGAGACACTGTCTTGGTTGCGTTGAACGCTTTCGATCCAAGCTGAGGGACTTGGGTCGCGGGCGAACCTTCGCGCTCTGTTGTTGCGTAATTGAGGAGACCGGTGAGAAGATGTGGAACTAGGCTTCAATACTATACCTTAGGGGCGGATGCTTCTTATACATCAAGATTTCCAGCGACGTGGATCTGATGTTGCATGATCATCGCGCCAAGAAAGGACAGATTTCTCGCATAGCTCGTTTAGCGATGATTGTCCACTCGCAAGGCAATCCGAGCGAAGGTCTGCATGCAACAAATGATAGAATGGCCGCGAACGAGATATCGTACGGCACATTCCAAGGACAAAGTCGCTGTCTTCGTCAGAGGATCTCAAAGACGGTCGTCTTGATCTCGTAAGCCGAACTTGACAAAGTCTTCCCTCTCTACCTCATGGGCACTCTTTACCCTCATGCCAGCCAACAGACTAGCGCCTGCCCATGCACCCAAGGTTTCAACTCCCCGGACTACACCCTTTACTGGAGCTTCCGATCGCCCTTGAGCCTGCGCACGCTCTGCCTTGATCGTGATGGGGTCTTTGATATCGTCATGCACTCGATCCATATGCGGCACGCCTTCTTGCAATGGCATCTTCAGCGGAGAAAGTGGCACAGTAGGCGTAGTACTGTCTGGAGGTGTCAGATTGACGGTGTTGGGTGAGCGCTCCCTGAGTGCTGGAGTTGTGTGGTTCTGCGCACTCCCGTAATTGGATACTGGATTCCAGCCTCGAGTGGCTATGAGAGTCTCAATCTCTTGGAGCATGCGCCGCTTTAATCCCGGAATGGTACCATAGATACCAGTCACCATAATTCGGCTAACGCAGACCGCTCGGAAGTCCGTTGGCAGCGAAAGAAGTACTTGATAGGCGAGTGTGGAGAGCGGCAAGTCGTGGTCGTCGTGTTCATCAGGCTTGCTACCAACAGCAAAGAGAACTCTTTCTGCAGGCTCAGCGAGCTTGTCGAAGAGGATTGAAAATGTCTCGTTTGATGTGCTTCCGGGAACTGGAAGCTGCACGACAGATGCATTGTGTTCGCCAGGTTGGCGCTGTTGACACCAGGCCATTCGCTGCGAGATGTCTTCAGCCTCTTCGAATGTGACTTTGACTTCTGCCTCACTAGGCACTGAGCCTTCAATGATATTGCCCATCTCACGTGTCAAAGCCTTGCCCGCTCGTACGCTACGCCGCTGTGCCACTTCCTTGTACTCTCCCACGGCAGTGACCACGGTCTCCTCCCAGCCTACGTCGATCACAATACCGTTCCTCAAGCCCGCGCTGACACAACACATGACAGGTTGCGTGAGAAGAGCGATCGAAGGGGGCTGCGTATAATGCCCAAATACGACTTTCAAGGCGACTTCAAGCAATGGCGATGGGAGCAGTGCAGGCATGACGAGCGCAGCCTTTCTGGGTTTTGTGTCGAGCTGCAGGTAGTCTACGTGTGCTGTACGCAATGCGCGATCCAGCTTGTCTTCCACGAGACCCAGATCCACGTCTCGCAAATCATTGTGGTAGAGCTCGTAGCTGGCGGCCCACTCCTCTCGGAGCCGGTATGGGCGCATTCTGGACGCATGACCTTGGTCATACTGCCTGTAATCGCCTACTCTGCGCGCTGAATCTGGATCGAAGGGTATTATGCATCGTGGTCTGCTTTCACCTCCAAAGCCGGCGGAAAAGTAGCGTGAACCAATTTCGTAGATGACAACATCCTCTTGATCTGAGCGAAACCCGCCTGGACTGCCGAACTGAGAGGAAATGCTGCGGCCCAGCTGCGGCGTTCGTGGGCTGCGCGGCGACGGCGCAGCGTGTAGGTTGGAGTGCGACGGCCTCGAGCGCGTCGGGAGTCGCTCGTAGTCACGATGAGAAGAGGCGGCGGTGGCCATGATTGAAAGACTGTGTCAAATGTCTGGCAGACTGCCACTGCCGTGTTGCCAACTCACATCATGTCGTTGTGGCTGTTGTGGTGCGCGCTTCCGACACGCGACATGGAGCTGGAGCTGTGCAGACAGTCTTGGCGAAAGAAAGTTCGCGGAAAACTGAAGCTCTAATTTTCTCGACCTCGACCAGACGGCTTCCTGGTGCTGCTCCCTACCACCACCCACCGTCCACCGCCCGCGCGCCCATCCATACCGCTGCAGTCATCCGATCGCATTGTAGCGGTCTCCCACAGCCAGGATGACGCTCTTCATCCTCACCGAAACCTCGGCGGGTTATGCGCTGCTCAAAGCCAAGGACAAAAAGCTGCTCAAGCGCGATGATATTGCCAAAGAGGCCAGCACCGCCGAGGGCGTGTGTAGTCTGTTGAAGATGAAGGAGTTCCACAAGTTCACCAGCGCTGCGTCTGCGCTTGAGGAAGCTGCTGCACTGACTGACGGCAAGGTAAGAACTTATGCAGAGATCCAAAGCTGTGCCGAGACGTGCAAAGATATTGACGAGATCAGGTTACGCCTACACTCGCTGGCATGCTCGACAAGATCAAGGACGAGAAGAAGGTCTCGCTTGCCGTTGCCGACCCTAAGCTGGCCAATGCGATTGGCAAGCTGCCCAACCTTCAAATCACACCTGTTTCCGACTCGAGCACTGCCGATATCTATCGAGCTATCCGCGAGCATCTCCCATCGCTTATTCCCGGTCTCATGCCAGAGGACATCAACACCATGTCTCTCGGTCTTTCACACAGCTTGTCCCGCCACAAGCTCAAATTCTCCCCCGACAAGGTCGACACCATGATCATTCAGGCGATTGCCCTGTTGGACGACCTGGACAAGGAGCTGAACACCTACGCCATGCGAGTCAAGGAGTGGTATGGCTGGCATTTCCCTGAGATGGCGCGCATCATCAATGACAACCTTGCATACTCTCGTGTCATTCTATCCATGGGCATGCGAACCAATGCTGCAGAGGCCGATCTTTCAGATGTGCTTCCCGAGGAGATCGAGACCGCTGTCAAGGCAGCTGCTGAAGTGTCCATGGGAACAGAAATCACCGATGATGATCTGGACAACATTAAGGCACTTGCTGAGCAAGTAGTTGGCTTTACCGAATACCGCGCACAGCTTTCGTCGTATCTCTCAGCACGTATGCAGGCTATCGCACCTAACCTTACCACACTTGTCGGCGAGCTTGTTGGAGCACGACTTATCGCTCACGCCGGTTCGTTGATGAACCTCGCCAAGTCACCTGCATCAACCATTCAGATCCTTGGTGCTGAGAAGGCTCTGTTCCGTGCTCTCAAGACCAAGCACGACACCCCAAAGTACGGTCTCATCTACCATGCTTCTCTCATTGGGCAGGCGTCAGGAAAGAACAAGGGTAAGATCGCGCGTATGCTCGCTACAAAGTCAACATTGGGTCTGCGTGTGGATGCTTTGAGTGACTGGGGACAAGCTGGTAAGGGCGAAGAGGAAGAGCCAACGGAAGAGGAGAAGGCAGCGATCGGTGTGTCAGGGCGTGCAGCAGTCGAGCGAAGACTACAAGCGCTCGAGGGTAAGCCTCTCAAGGCGAACAATGTGGCCATCGGGCCCAACGGTCTCAGAACAGCTCCGGCCAAATGGGAGATCAAGGAGGCTCGCAAGTATAACGCCGATGCCGATGGGCTCGCAGCCGATGCGCCAGCAGCCGTTGCGAACGGCGATGCTGAGCCTTCTTCCAGCAAGAAGCGCAAGCTTGTGGAAGAGGTGCAGACAAATGGAGGAGCCGATGACAGCGAGGACGAGGACGACGTTGACGACACAGTTGCCACCTTCCAAGGCGCATCATCGAAGAGCGAGTCGAAAGAGGAGCGTGCGGCCAGGAAAGCTGAGAAGAAGGCAAAGAAGGCCGAGAAGCTCGCCAAGAAGGCCGAAAAGGAGGCCAAGAAGGCGTCAAAGGAATCGAAGAAGCGGAAAGCCGACGACGAAGACGAGCCTGTGAAGAAGAAGAAGAAGAGCAAGGCATAAGTTGACTCACAGGTTTTGAGTCTGTCGATCTGGTCTGGAAAGCATTCCTTTGGCGTTACAAAGCTTTGGCGGCTCGGCGTTGTTTGTTGTTCTCTTATGGCGGGAAGACGATTTCGATTGTGGATGAAATGCTCGGCGCTCGAGGCGTTCCTGACTGACTGTACACACCACCGAAAGCGTGAGTCCGGTGTATGACTGTTATACTTATTGTACACTTCCCGGAATGATTGAAGATAGTCTCTGATGATGGCCTCGCGGTTGTCAAGTGTAATGCATGTCTTCTACTCAGAAACAGTATTTGTCTCTCCTCTTCGCTACGCTTGGAACTGGCAACTCCTACATCTCTTGCTGATCGTGGAGCAAATAGGCATTCCTTCCGGCTCTTCGCCAGAAATGATTTCCTGAAAGACAGTCAAAGGGGAACGTTTGCTCAAGGCAAACGCCCTCCACAGCATAAAACTTGCCTCAATACCATCGCAGTCATGGCATTATCCAGTCGCCACAGGACTACAGCTCGAAAGCGACGAATCCATCATGTCAGCTTCCCACCCGGGCGAGCCTCCACCACCACTCGATACAAGATCTTTCAACGTCACGATTCAAACCTCAGCACAGAACTTTGACCTCACGGTTAAGAGTTCGACAACGGTGAAAGAACTCAAACAAATGATGATAGACAGGGCGCCAGAAGGTCAGAACTTGTATGATACAGATGGGAGAATGTATCTGATTCTGCACCCTTGGGATGAGATGGAAAGGATGTTGGATATGGATGAGTTCGTGATGGGCACGGCGGGAGTAAAGGAAGGGGACACGATTGCTGTTACTACGAGACCAGTCATCAAGGGTGAAGGCAAGGACTTTGAGATTGAGTATAAGTTGGTATGAGAAGTGTCGATCTGAGGGAAGGGAGGAAGGGCCTGCGGGCGCGTTCCTACAGTTGGGCGTTGCAGAAAGTACTCTTCAACCACCACATCGCATGCAATGGCTTCATCTTCACTTCTGGAGCATTCTGATCATCAAAAATCCACTGCTCTCGAGCATCTGCCCAGTGATCATTCCCGTCTCGTTGTCTTGACGGCCAATTGAGGGAGTAGTGCTAGGCGCAATGCCGTTCGAACGATCACGACAAGCCAAGCATATGCTTTCACGAAGACAGGATACATGTGATGATCATATACCGGGGTTCGCTCTTCGTCAAAGTGATTGAGGTACTGTGGACAAAAGGTCGAGCTCAGCATGGCGGCCACGAGGGCATGCAAGGCATGGTCAGCCCGGAAAACCTTCCCGCGAACGGACTTCAGTCCGTCGCAATATGACGCGGGTTAACGACAGGTCGTCCAGGATCAAGTTCTGTGTCTGCAACTCCACCGTGCAGGTGGCTATAATTCCAAGAAATGTAAGTCTACAACCTCTCCTCATCACTCTCACACTATACACCAGTCTCCCTCCATACAACACGTCAAGATGGAATTCGTATTTGGCCTCGCAACAGCACTGCCCATCGTAAGCTCGACAGCGATTTCGGTGGTGACGGGAGTCGCACAAGGAGTTTCAGAGCAGAAGAGGGTGAACGCCGATGCCTCGAATCAGGTGCGCATGCTGAAATTCCACGTCGACACGTGGGTGGATGAGGACAAGAGGAAAGGAGTGGGGCCAGAGCTCACGAATGGTATTGTCACGTTACGTGACTCGAAGGTCTGGGTGGAAGCGAGGAATGAAGAGACGAAAGAGCCGGCGCATGTGGGACATCATCCATTCACAGGGTTTTATCTGGCCTACCCAGACGACAATCGAGGGTATACGCGTGGGCTGGTGAGCACGATCAGTGTTGATCCGCCGATGCTGAATTGGATCTATGTGGACAAGGACACATATGAGTGCAAGTTTGCTGCGCGGTCGGGTAGTATCATGCACCATGTTGGTGACTACGACTGGACGAGTGAGGACAACGACAGCTGTGTCACGTTTGACGGGTTCGAGGGGTTCGTCGCGGTGGAAGAGAAGCCAGGGGAGTGGGGATTGTACTTTGATATGGATGATGATGGGCTGAAGAGTAAGAAGAAGGGCAGAAAGGTGGTTGAGTTGCACTTGCAGCGTAGGGTCATCACGGGACAAGAAGTCAACAAGTGGGGACTGAAGGAGGATGGAAATATTGGATTCAAGTCTACGAAGGAGGTGGACAAGATCAGCAAGCCGAAGCCTGAGGGCGAGCAGCAGCGGCAGTCAGCGATTCAGCCCAAAAAGGAATGAGATGTGGTTGTGTGAGGAAGGATTTGACCATTGCTTGACCCAGATCGCCTTTCGTGGAGGTTGTACGGATGCCGGGTGGAAGTCGAGGCCTGGAGGCCAGACACTAGCATTTCTCACTCGTCTTGTGTGTATTGAGACTGACCGTCGAGACGAACGCTGGCATTCACCCACTGACCAGTCGTATGCCCAACTCTTTCTACCGGAGCGCACAATGCGCGCGACTCGACATGGATGCAGCGAACACGAAATGACTCGCTCAGAGCGTGCCAGCATGCGATCGAGGCGACCGAGTGCTGGGTCTATCGCTGGGCGGCGTCAAGGCATGGAGAAGGGGGCAATTGAGTGTGGAAGATCACGTCTACAAGAGGGCGACCGACAACAGATCGCGACCAACGCAACACCAATTCCTAATGGCAACACAGGCGCGAATGGGAGGGAGCAATGACTTGAGGTCAGGGGATGGCAGGAGGCAGACTCAAGCATTCTACGTCTACTGGACTATTGGGGGAGCAAGCGCGCAGTATGCATGCAGATGTGTAGTTGCATAGCAACGCAGTATCGCACTGCCGTCGCTGCCATACATGTTGGGCATCTTGATTGATATGGCCTGTCGATGTCGCCCAGCTGCTGTCTTTGCCACGCGCATCACGGGGTTGCGATCTGTTGCGGCCTCGCCATGAGCAAGTTTCGCAGCAATGACGTTCGCAAAGCTGATCTCTCTCATCGTGAGTGGGCGAGCTCGAGGCTGGAGGCTGGCGTGACGTGACGTTTGTTGTGATTTAGGAGCTCAGGCCAGGGCGCGCTGGCGACCATAAGTACCTCGCCAGACCTTCCGTTTCTTCTCTTCCCTTTCCTCCACATCCGACTTTTGGTTTGCGACTTCCCAAGCTCGACACCACTTGTAACACCACTTGTTCGCACTTGCATTTGCACAACCCATTGCGCCTTCTTGCACACAGCGCTGTTCATACCACCTTCTGTACATCACCACACATAACTGCGCACATGGCTCCCCGCAAGAGCGAGCGCCAGGCCACCGCGCCCACCCGTCGCAGCGGCAGAATTGCCTCGAGGGCCAGTTCGCGCGCGTCTTCCGTCGCCGACGACAATGACAGCGGTTTGTACCTTCCCATCCCCTCCCCTGCTGCTTCCCTTTCCCTTGCACCTTCTTCATTGTCGCCATCGCGGGTTATTGACGCAGTTGATTCAGTGCAATCAGCTGGCAAGAGCGTGATCTCGTCCAACACTCGGATCACTCGCAGTCAGAGCAAGAAGGGCGGCGTGACTCTGTACAACACCGGAGTCACGAAGAACATCTCCAAGAAGAAGAAGAAGCCCGCGGCGGTTCCTGTCCCGTCGCGTCGCGCGGTCGCACCTGTCTCAACGACGCGTCGACCTGCCTTCAATGTTGATTACGCCATTGGCTGCATCCTCTCAGAAATTCAGAGCAACCCAGGTTCACGCATCAAATACCTCGACTCACTGACCATGGCCGAAAAAGATGCAGTCATCCAGAGATTCGGAGAGCGCGAAGTGCAGATCAAGGAGAAGCTCGACGACGCCGAACGTCGTGCAGAGCAGATGGCTGCAGAACGCGACGCCGCCGTCGAAGAGCGCGACAGAGTTCGCATGAGACTCAAGACACCCATGCGCGACGCCATGTTGCAGCAATCACTGAGGAGGCGCCGCGAAGAATCTGTCACCTCCATCGAAACGCCTTCGCACTCGCACACCCCTGCCGCCGCACCAGCTCAGACACCTGCCGCTGCCTCAGACACACCATTCACAAGCAAGTCTCTTGACTTCTCCACACAAGACCTCATCACTGGCACACCAGTGCAGTCGAGCGCAGACAAGCCGACGCACTCGCCAGACCCATACGCCACCCCAAAGCCACGCTCATCCACATCCATCGTCGGCTCCTTCTTCAAGGCTATTGCCTCGCCGTTCCTCTCGCGCAGAAAGTCGCAAGAGAGCAGCACACCACCACAGCAGACTCCCCAAGAGAAGTTGGGAGAGCTACCAGCTTCACGCAAGCGCTCAGCTCCAGCTCAACAAGAGCCAGACACATACACACAGCCTCAGGTGCAGTCACAGGCGCAGACACCGATCTCGTCGACCCCAAGGCAACAGGAGCTAGCCTCAGAGCGTTCAGCAACATACACCACACCACGCGCCTCCACCACATCGAGCACACAACAGACCGCTCGCGCGTTTCTCATGCCATCATCGAAGAACCCTCAGCAGGAGACATCACTTGCAACCATCACAGAGCACACCGAGACGAGCGAGCAGAGCATGGCCGTTGATCCAACCCCGGTCAGAGCTCCACGCACCATTGCCGCCGTCCGCCGCCAACAGACACCATCCCGCTACTCCCACACACCACAACGTATTTGGAGCCAGACACCTCAGCCCAAAGACACCAACGCAGATCGCCGTCTCGAGAAACTTAGAAAGTTCAAAGAGCTAGACGCGCAACTGCAAGCATTGAAGCAGGACGAAGAGGTCAAACAGATGACAGAACGACCACTGAAGCGCGTCAAAGTCGACACGCTGGTCAAAATCCCACACAACAGACCAGGCGAGGCCTCTGGCACATTCCGCATGCCAGACATTGACTCCGACGACGAGATGGAGGTCGACGCCGACCAAGAAACACGCAGCAACATCTTCGACGTGTCGGCCGAAGAGGAGACTGTCGCTGCTCCCACACCAAAGGCCACACCGGCCGCACCTGCCCCCGTCGCCGCCGCCCCTCCACCACCGCCAGCACCAGCAGCTCCGCCTGCCCCGCTATTTTCCTTCCCGGATGTTGGCCGATTGGAGGGCGGCGCGACAAATGACGTCACCAACGTGTATCTTGGCGCCAAATTCGCCTACGGGCTCGAGCATTGGAAAGCAACAGGAGAACTGTTGGACTTGTTTTAGCTTGTTTTTGCGTTGTTTTCTGGTTGTTTTTAGCGTGTTTTAATAATGATTGTATGAATAATGACTGCTTCTACTTCTTTTCTCCAGTGCCAGCCGCGTTTCAGAGCCAGCAAGAGTCCAGATGGGTCGCAAGCAGCCTTTTGCGGATTGCCAGAGATAGGGGAGATTTGGGGCTTTCTCCGATATTCTTACTGTTCACAGAGCCATTGGGTACCCAACTCGGTCGCGACACGGTCCCGTCGGATCTACAGAGACATCGAAGATTGGGGCCTTTCTCTGGAATCATGCTGTTTCCAGCGCCAACCGGTATCAGGCAGGCCGCGATGAGCTTTCCACGGAATTCCAGAGATGCGGGAGATCTGGTCGTTTCTCCCGCAATAGTAGTGTTCACCATCCCACCCGGTATCCATCTAGGTCGTGGCGAGCTTTTCGTGGATTCGCAGAGATACAGGAGATCAAGCTGTTTCTCCGATATTCGTGCTGCTCACCGCGCCAACGGATGTTCAACCAGATCGGGATGAGCCTTCGACCGAATTCGAGAGATGCAGAACAATCAATTGTTTCTCCAGATGTATGCCGTTGACGGAGCCAACTGGTATACAGACGAACAAGATAAAGGCTTCTCCGGATTTCTGGAGAAACTGGGGATCTGGCTGTTTCTCCAAATGTCTGCTGTGGATAGGGCCAACTGGTGTGCAGACGGAGGAGATTGAGCCTGTTTGGATTCGCAGAGATATTCGAGATCTGATGGCTTCTCGAAATATGTGCTGTTAGCCGCGCCAACTGGTCTACAGACGGACTAGTTTGAGCCTTTTGTGGACCCGCAGAGCCAGCCGAGATCTTGCGCTTTCTCCAGATGTGTGTCGTCAGCCGCGCCAACTGGTATAGAGACGGACGAGTCCGAGCCTTTGGTGGATTCGCAGAGATACTGGAGGTCTGGTGAGGTCTCCGAATGCGCGCCATCCACCGAGCCACCTGGGTTACGGACGGACGAGACTGACCGTGTTGCTGATCTGAAGAGAGACAAGAGAATGGCGCTTCTCTCCATGATTCATGCTGTTGTGTAGCCAACTGGTATACGAACGGAGGAGAACGAGTCTGATTCAAATCTTTGAAGACACTGATAATTCTGCTGGCTTTCTCCGCGAATTTCCACCTACAGAGCCATTCGGCCTGGAGAAATGGGCGCATACGTGTTATTGTAGATTTTCAGAGACAAAATTCCCGGATCCTTGCCTTTCTCTGGATTATGTTGCTCATCAATGCCACCCAGTATTCCCATAAGCCGCAGTGGGCTTTTACCGGATGTCTGGAGATGCGGAGATGGTTTGCTGGCTTTCTCTGCTTCCACTGGTCCTGCAGAGCCATCCAATCTCAGAACGGGTCGCATTCATGCCTTTTTCGATCCTCAGAAGCATGGAGACGGCTTGCCAGCTTGCTCTGCCGTTGCCGAGCAAAAGGAATACTCTTATACCCCTTGCGGCGGTTGTGCGAAGATTATTCTTTGGTCTACAGCTCAAACTGGCCAGAATGGCTACGCATTGCTGAGGGCAAGAGGTTGCGGCAGGTTGACGGATACTGCGCAAAGGTTCGGAAGGCCGAAGAACCTGCACCTCGCCATATGATGCCAAGCATTGAAGCTGTTATGCCATACGGTCTTGACGCTACAGGGAACGTTGGCATGTATATCGCTGGAAATCTCCACCCGTTCACCACGCACGCAATGAATTGCCTGAAGCAGGCTTGCCGGCTTTCTCTGCCGTTGGTAATGCTGCAGAGCCATCCAATGTCAAAACAGGTCGCAGTCAGGTCTCGTTAGTTCTGCAGAGACTCGAAGCTCTTCACTGGTTGTCTCCGCTATCCCTGACTCACAGAGCCAGCCAAGCTAGTACAGGAACACAATCGTGCTCCCTCGGCTATTCAGAGCCATGATCGTGGGATGTTGGACTTTCTCTGGCTGCTCCTACCTATTAAAGCTACCCGATAAGCAGAAATGGTGCAATGAGTCTTGTGAGAGTTGCCAGAGGCAAGGTCCCGGACTCTTGCCTTCTCCGACTGCACACAGCCATTGAAGCCATTCAGAACTCAGATCGATTGCGATGAGGTCCTTGACGATGATCAGAGAGATTCGGATTTCACGCTTTCTCTGACTTTCAGGGACAGTCAATGTCATTGAGTAATCGAACGGGTTGTGACGGGTGCTCAAGAGACCAACCGAGACCAGCTTGTGGATGCACGCATTCATCAGTCAAAGCCACTCGGCATTCAAGCGGGTCGCTACAACGCTCTGGAGAAGCATAAGAGACGTGAAGTCATATTGCTTTTTGCTGTGACTGGCCAAATTCTACTCAGCGATCTATTTCTATTGACACATGTCCGTGCATCTAGTTCTTAGCTGAGCCTGTCCGCATGGCTGGAAAGAAGATGCCCGGATGTGCAATGGTCATCAGCACGGCCGCTAGTGCAACCATGGCACCATCCAAGATCAAGAACTCCTTCTCATTGCGCATAAGAGGGTTGCCCCAGCCTCCGCTCATCTCGGGCAGACTACAAGCTGATCAGTAATGGCATTTATCATTCGTGTATCACAACATACCGGTAAATACTTCTCACGAAGATCGCAAGGAATGCAACGGAAAAGCATGCAAGGTAATAGTATAGGCCTTTTCTGGATGTGGCATCTGGCTGCCCTTTCTCGAGCTCGTCACTTCGTAGAGTCTTGGACCTGAACAAAGCGAATGCAAAGTCTGCTGCTAGAACCAGACAGACGAACATGGTCGCGACCTGGAAGGCGATACCAGCAATCATGACGCTATTTCCAGTGTTGATAATGTCTCCAGAGCCTGAAGCGGCAATGCCTCCCCCAGCAGCTTGCAAAAGAATGCTGAAAATGTCGCAGGTTATGAAGATCCAAGTGTATAAACGAGGTTTCAGTCGAGACTTTTCTGGCCCAAGAACAAGAACGATGTGCTTCAGCGTCAGGTAAATGCCAGCTGCCAGGAAGGAAGGTGAGAGAATGAGGCAGCAAATCTGCATTCTGAAGCCATCCATGTCCCATGGATTGGAGTTCATCATTATTCTTCCTCCGTATCCAACAGTCTCCCCGAAGCAACCAATTGCAACGACGATCGAGAATGCAACGATCTTATATCGAATACCCAGTACGACTTGTGCAATCGTACAAATTCCGAAGACAGCGAGGAGGAAGCTGTTGCCGGCGATGTCCGGTCGATATCCGTATGTCGTCGCTTCCACGGGACATGTTGCCGACACTTCTGTACAGAACCGACGGGACATGTCGACAAAATCTCGAAGAGGGAATGGTAAACAGAGAGAAAGTTTGGACCCACGTGGCAGAAGAGAGTGTGAAAGAGGAAACAATCGACCATACCTTTTCACAAGTATCCGCCAGATAGACAGGCACACTTTAGCGATAGTGCTGTCGCCGCATGCCATGCATTTTTTCCCTTCCGCATACGCAACGGAGGCCGTAGCAGCTCCACTACGAGACCTCTCGTATCTCGTACGCTAACCCAAAATGGCCCTTGCTGGATCACAGGAAGAACGGCTCAGCCAATCATCGTGTCGCCAGTCTGACGTCGCTTCTGCACTTCTTGGTCGCCTTCGAGCCGCTGTAATAAATCCTCTTCGTACGCCGTATAGCCAGGCTGTGCAGGCCTCGACTTCCGCAATGCCACAGCGACGGATATGCCGAGCCGACGACATCACGCAAAAACGACGACTGGCTGCTACGCCTGCAAAGCCAGACGCGTAAAGGTACGAGGACGCGAAACACGGACTTCTGGATGCTCCATAGCTGCAAGACGCAACTAACGCAAGATAGTGTGACGAAGGCCGGCCAGCATGCAAGAGCTGTACACGAAGACACACTACATGTCAATACCCGTTTGATCATGGACCAGGCTCCCCAACATCCCCGGCCTCCACATGGACAAGATGTGGCGATCGCCGGTGGAACGCCCCACGTGTTTGATTCACTAGATCTGCTTCTCATGCACCGGTACTGCACGAACACTTCGAGTCGCTTACTTCCAAGCCCAGAAGCGACCTATGTATGGCAGATGGTGGTGCCTCTGAAAGCCGAAACGCACCCAATCTTGCAGCGCGCTATCCTCGCGCTTGCGGCTATCGATCTTGCCGCAAGCCATGCAAAGGCTCCCGGAGATTCCACCTTATCAGCCAGGTATCGTGCTCGGGGTCTCCATCACCAACAGGTCGCATTGCCAATGTTTCAAGAAATGCTCACGCGTCAGGATCCCGCTCAGAACAATGTTATATTCATGTTCTCCATTATGCTGATTATGCTTGCTTTTGGAGCATTACAATCCACTTGCGAGCCTCCCACGGTGGAAGACATCCTCGAAGTGTTTGCTTTGTTCCGAGGACCTAGAGCTCTGTGGAATATTCGGGATACTGCGGAAACCGAGCTTGGCGAGGCTATAATGTCTGGAGACAAGCTTGAAGTCGCATCCTCGGATTTGATCACCCCCGGAGCCGAGGAGATCTTTGCAGAGCTGGACAAGACAGAAATGGACGAAGTTTGCACGGAAGCTGCCCAGCTGCTGAGAATCACTTGGGCCACGGTGAAGCTTGTTCCGAACGACCTCCGAGCTATGGCGTATTTTCCGGCCATGGCAGACGATGCGTTCTTTACAAAAGTCGCGGAGCACGATGCGAATGCTTTGTTGGTATTGCGGCATTTTGCTGTCGTCCTCAAGGCTCATGAAGAGCGATGGTGGGTTGGCAGGTGGCATGAGATCTTGGTCGCCGCGGTTGATGCTGCGTGGCCAAAGGATGTCCAGTGATCTAGAAATTGTACAAGTGGGTCATACACTCTGACTCTACATCTTCCAACAGAATTCGCGATTTCTTTTACATGACCGACGCTGCATTTCAGGCGACATGGCACAAAGCAACACGAGGGAATTGAAATCGGGAAAATTGCATGCGTTTAAGAGTGCCGCAAAGAGGGCAACGCGCTGACCAGCGGGCAGTAGGGAAATTGAAGAGCTTCATGACTTTCATTTGCGCGTTAGGCTTCTTTTGGTATCTTCCTGCTATACAAGCGTTCAAGCGCTCTACCTGGACTTGCCACCAAAGCCGCGGCCACCATCTCGACCACGACCTGAGGCAACACGAAGCACATAAGCACCACGCTCGAAAGTGTTCGCAACGATGAAGCCAGATGGGAATTGGAACTAAAAAGAACACAAACATTAGCTTCTGTTTAATGACGTGTTGAGAAGAAGCTTCACTCACGTTACCCCAGCTGCCGACGAAGTCCAATGAGCCGCCGGCCGCATCGTCCTCAGGGTGCATATCGAAGAATGCGAGGGTGCTGACACGGCTTCCGTCTGGGTGGCGGGCGATCGATCGGACGTCCTTGACCCAGACACCAGCGCCGTAGTTCGACTGGAACATAACGCCATCCTCGATGTAAAGATTGTGGTCGACGGCACGGTGATCAGTGGACTTGAAGGTGCCGGTCTGGTAGCAAGCACGAGTCAGTGATCGATCTCTCGAGATTTGGCAACGCTTGCACTTTGGTGCTTAAGACTCACCCATTTGGGATTGCGAAGATCTGTCAGGTCAATGATGTGAGTGATGGGAACACCGTCAGCCACAACACCTTGCACCTCATCAAGCTCGTCGTTCAGCAGTACGAATTGGTGCCAGTTACGCTCCGTCCACCAACCCTGATGGCAGTATGTGGCACCGGGGTATTCGAGACGGCCGAGCATCACCGAGTTAGCTTTGTCTGTGCTGTCCCACACAGTGATGGAGTCTTCGTTGTAGGCGACGCAAATGTTTTTCCGCGGTAGCGTCTATCTGGACCATTGTATGTCACACATTGGGCATCGTGTGTGTAGCCATCGGAGCTGGCGCAGCCAGGCTTGAAGGGATTTCTTGGGTCGTCCAAATTGATGTATTCGAGACCGGCAGCACAGGTCTGGTTGCGAGGCTGAGCACCAACGGCAATGGCATACTCGTTGTCCCAGTCGATGACAACGTTGTGTGCTAACGAACGTTGAAGGTCAGTATAAAAGTTCGAGGCCATCTCGCAGAGTCTCTCCGAAAAGTGAATGCTTACCGCGGCCAATTGGCAAATCGTCAAACACACTCTCCACATCACTCCTGCTGAAGGTGACTGGATTCGCAGGATCGATCGCAGCGACCTTATTCATGTCGAAGATCTGAATGTTATGGCCCACAGCCTCAGATCCGATGATGGCCAGGTTGTTGAGCACTCGAATTTCTCTCCACGACGAGCCAAGAGGGTCGTTGGCTGGCAGACGACCAAGGTAGGTCATCTTGCCGCGGCGATCGATCTCAACGAAAGCAGTTCCAGTGTGTTGGCCGATAAGGGCGATTTGACGTCCTCGTGGTCCTACCCAGCCCCAGACCGATGAGCCTCGTCGGTTTGGGAAACGAGGGTCGGCTTCGCCACCGCCCAAGTCGTTGTGGTTAATGAAATCGTACAGATCCATCTGAATGGGAAGCAGTGATCAGCACGGAGAATTGATATACAACGATCAGAGCAGCTTACATTATCACAGCGGAAAGTCTGCATGGGGTTGCCTGGCTCTGCAATGGCCTGTCCGTCACGGCATCGCAGACGGTCACGCTTTACGCGGCGATCGAGTTGATCCCAGTTCTTCCATGATGGCCACTGGCTGGAGTTGAGGGCACCTGCGGCTTCGAGAGCGTCCCATTGTGCCTTGGCAGTATTAGCACGATTCAGAAATTGGGTTCACTGCACAACTCATACATTCTTCATATCCAAAATCATCTGGTGCACCTCACCAGACTCATACTGCTCCCGCTTGAAGTGGGCAGCGCTAGCCAGGGCCGGCAAAGCCAGCACAGCTGAAGTGAACTTCACCATCTTGGCACTGCGAAGTGAACAATACGGAAAAGATAGTACTGAGCAGAAATGAGCAAATTCTTCCCGGCACACACAAGTGGATTATATATTGCGTAGCCTCTTGCTCGCTTTCCTGTTCTCCGCTCATAACTTCTTGTCCATCCAAGTAGCTCATTGCCATCCACTGTCAAGACGCACACGAGGTCGACCTTCCTAAAATGGATGGTATGCCGAGAACATAGATGTCTTGGCCGACCTTGCCCAAGATCCATGGCACATAAATCCTGAAGATAGCGGACGCTGATCTCATCGCTTTTGGATCTGAGCCATGGAATACAACGTGGCAGCGGAGAACAGTCGTGCGGAGACCTTCCAGATACGGTGGTTGAAGGGCATGGCACGCCAAATACTTTATCTCTTGGGACGAGGAGGCGACTCTTGAAAGTGCACGCATAGATGCTGGGCGCAGCGGCTCAAGAATTGAGTACGAGGTGCAGTGTAACGTTGTTATGCGCGGCGAGCAACAAGAGCCGTTGTTGTCCTTCGGACTGGCCGACGGCACGCTGCTACACCCGTCGCTCAGAAATGCAGCAGCAAGACTCCGCATGAAGATAGTGTGGGGTTGCTATCGTGCTGGAAGAACTTCGCAACACATCAATAATATACCCAGTATAAGGCCTGGTGATTGATCGTCCTGCTGAATTGGTCCTGCGCCCTTGATATGCTTAATTAGCAGAGAGTCCTCTGCCAGGTGATGGAGCTAGGAAAGTTGCAGAGCAGCCACTGTGGAGGTGACTGCCTGGGTCCGCATTCGAGCTCGAGGAACGATGCCACTCCTTCGAGACTGTAGGTGCACACAAACCGACTTGATTGATGAGCGCCAAAAAGTCTTGTTGATCGATTAGGTTGTCATTTCCTATTAATACAGTCGCTCGGGTCAAAGAAAATCGTACAACTCGATCATCATCCCAAAATTTTTCCCAAAAGCCCACCAAGTGGCGCGGAAGACTTCTTGGAGCCTTTATACCCACTGTATGCCTTCGTATAGCCGGGGTACTTGGCGAGAGCAGCTCTGATACCATTCCTGTTGAGGGCATCCAGCTGAGGACAGTCCAAAGTGTCAACGAGGGGTTTCGTGGCTGGACCGAGCAGGTCTAACGCCGGGCTGATGTTATCAAACAACCCCTCCAGCGCGTCCGGAAGCATCTGTATCACGAGTTGAAAAAGGAAGCACGGACCGTTGTTGCCTTCGAGCAGATTTGCAGAATTGATAACTCCTCCCGTTAGGTTCCCGAGGTCGACCCCAGAGTACGTGTTGACTTTGCCAGTGTTGCCACCCACGCTCGCCAGGCTCGGATATTTGAGAGTCATGTATGTGGCATCTTGCTGGACGTACACTGACGAGTAAGCATCAATGGGATGACGCTTGTACCAGTTGTCGGGAATTCGTTCATGGCCAGGTGTATACTTGAAGTTTCCATCTTCGCCTGTGATGGAGTAGAAGGACTTGAGGATCGCGCCATTTAGCTTGCCTCTGGGATACTCAGCTGACTTGTTGCCCATCATGCGATAGACGAATGCCCAGGCAGCAGGTTGTGCTGTGAAACCAGCAAAGCCTCCATAGAAGAAGTATGGATTCGTCGCAATGCCTTCTTGGAAGCGGTCCCATCGATAGTCTGTGAGGAGTTCCAGGTCATAGTCGTCCTT
Organism: Cercospora nicotianae; assembly: GCA_029490675.1. Classification (NCBI taxonomy): domain Eukaryota; kingdom Fungi; phylum Ascomycota; class Dothideomycetes; order Mycosphaerellales; family Mycosphaerellaceae; genus Cercospora; species Cercospora nicotianae. The sequence continues at coordinate 1,480,268 of JANQAT010000007.1, read as the reverse complement.
CGCTTTGCCACGATTGTAGAGCTCTTGAAATTGCTTCATTTGTAGCAAGTGCGAGTTCCCGCTATATGACGAGATTAGCTGACAGCTTAGAACAACAATGGGGTCGATCATACTACGTGTACAGGTCTCCACGAGTGGGGCTGCCATCGCCTTCATACTTGTTATGCGATCCAGTGAGACCTTGCGGCTGGCCTAGCAGTCCAGGGAGGAGCTGTACTCTCGAGTCCGGCCCACCAATAGACCACTTCGTTAGACTCCCATCAATAATCGCTGCATATATGGCCAGCAACGTCGAGAGATCGACTGACATTCCAAAGCCTGCCTAGACTCAGTTCCGGACGAGCAAGTGCGACCGGGGCTCTCACCTTTGCCTGTCGCTTCAATAAATTGAGGTATCGTCGCGATGCCCGAATGCGGCAAGTAGTTATGATTGGCTAATGCATTGAGAGCTGCTCATGAGGTCAATAGAGATCATTCACAATATCTGCAGTCGATAATACCTGGACATGGGCCTCTCTGATCACCTTTACCAGGTGGCACGAACTTGTATTTGCCCGTCGTCTCGACACGCTGCAATTCGGCATCGAAAGGTGGCACAATGATAGGTAATTGGCGTTTGGATGGTGATGACTCTCGTGGAATCAGTCCTTGAAGGTCTGCTGGAAATGCTGAGCCAAGCTCGCACAGCGAGAGAAGTATGGACAAAGCCAACATTGTCGTTCAGGCGTCGTGGAATGTGGTCCGTAAGGCTAGCACAGCCTGCCGTTGCTTACCTTTTGGTCGAAGGCTTATGGCTTGAACTAGTAGCAGCGCCGGTGACGACACTGCTGGTCAACCCGTGTCCCTGGGCCGAGCATGATAGTCGCCTGGTATTCTGTCATGCAGGCCACATGGCCGTTAGGATGAGAGTCAGCTTGTGCCAAAGGCAAAAATTTGCGATAGGCCCGGAGAGGGTGGCACAGACCGACAAGCTGCCCAATGCGAAGCCCATGTGGTGTTGAGTATATGATTCATTTTTGTGGTTGGTCATGTAGAGTCGCAGGCAGGTTGTTCTGTGAGAACGCACAAGATCAGTTAGCACCGCCATTAGCCCTGCCGTTTGCACGACAGTAGATCACCACAACCTGGGTAAACTCCCGCCAATGCCATCCGCGCGGGAAAACTGTCAGGGGTCTGTGGTTGTTCGGAAGCGTGGTTGATTTCCGGCCTTCGTCGATGCCATGCAGCATACGGAAGTATGTTATCATCGGCATGCCGAGATCGTCAATGTGAAGGTCGTATCTGGTCTTTCCAAAGAATTATGCTTCGACGGGGCGGTCGGACCGCTCGAGTTCGGGAAGTCTTTCTTGGCAAGAGGTCATTATCGACATGCTTCATGAGTCGTGCACAGCGCTACCACCGCAAGCATAGCTCAGAGCCGCTGATCATGGTCGTCCTTCCAGCCATTCAATGTCATTGTAACGCAATCCAAGCTATTTCCTAGTCAGTTAAGCGACAGAAGGCAGACCTGTGGCGTTGTCAAGAAGTCCAAGCATACCAGTTGAGCATGTTCCGTCGAGCCCATCGGGCTCATCGCAGCCAAAGTCGTACTTGTGCACTGTACGCATTTGAAATATCGTCCTATCTTGACGAGACTGTAAGATAGATCCGGTTGAACCGGGTGTCAACGAACTGTCGATCGGATCGCTCTGGCAATAAGGAATCTATCGCCATATACTCCACCTGTTCACGTTGTCCGGTTGAGCACGGTTAAAGGCCTGCCGCTTCGAACCTTTCTACTGCATGTCGAATTCCTCCACTACCGACCTCGTATGTGATTCGTATTTCACAATCGCATGTTTGACACCTGGTAGCATTGCCTACAATAATGTCGATCTCGAATCCAGCACCTGTCAAAGCGAATCCGTCGCCGGGCGAGGTTGCGCAAAGCTCTACTGGCTTCGTGGAGCATGATCAAGTCATCACGCTTTATGCGGTGACTGGAGTGTTCTTGACGTTGGCAGGTGAGGATACGCGTCGTTTAAGAGCACATGGTCGACTCAGCTAATTCTCTGTCATCTAGTAATCGCTGTAGCATGTCGTGCCGCCGTGCTCGTATTGAAGCGTAGCAGAGGCGGATGGGATGACTGGACGACATTCTTCTGTCTTGCCCCGACAGCAGCTCTTGCGGCGGTGACGAGCGTGCAAGCCAATTCGATATACAAGGGACCGAAACCAGACCAAGCGCCGTTCGCATGGCTCCAGCGGATTTTGATTGTAGGGCACTGCTCAATGTTGGCTTCTGATGTCCCAACTGACACAATCGTCTAGGAAACATGGGTCATCCAGATCCTGACGATCACATCGCTGTATGTCTTCAAGTTGTCGATTTGTATCAGATATCTCCGGATCGCAAACGATCTCTACGACTGGTTCTGGCGCTTGACGATGGCTATGATTGCCCTGCTTTCAGCACACTACATTAGCTCATTCGTGACGTGGGGAGTACAATGTGTTCCGGCCAGGAGATATTGGGACCCTTCAGTGCCGGGCTCTTGTATCAAGCAGTCCTCGTGGATTCTATGTGAGTTGCCTCCAGAGTATACTTGATGCATGTCTGACATTGGCGGAATGCAGCGGTGAATGGCGTCAATCTTGCAACAGATGTCATGGTCCTGGTCCTTCCGATATATCCCGTCGCAAAGCTCAGGCTACCACCCAAGCAGAGGCTTGCCATTCTCGCGATCTTCACAGTGGGTGGCTTGTCCACGATAGCAGGATGTCTCCGATTCTATCATCTCTACCGTTTCGATAGGATGATTGGTAGTCTTGGAGCGAACACATTGGACATCGAGATCTGGTAAGAAGAGTGGTCTTGCTGGTTCAAACAGTGCAGCTAATCACATGAATCGCAGGTGCTTCATCGAAATCACCCTTGGCATGTTCTGTGCCTGCATGCCTGGTTAGTCGCACCAAGACTCCATATATTGCGACCCTGCTAACGTGCATCCTCATAGCGTTCCGAACTCTGTATACATTCTGCCGCTATGGCAGACAGAAGCCATGGACACCTGAGAAGACCACATCGCAAGGCAAGACCAGCGAGTCGTCTGCGCGAAACCGCTTCAAATTCTTGAGCAAACAGAAATACCTGCGTTCAATTCAGGCCTCGGGTTTCGATGTCGAACCTGACATCGAAAGGGTGTACCAGCAAAATCTTGACGGCATCGAAACCACCCGAGGAGGCCGGCAAGCTTCGGTAGGTACGAGCTTGACAGCTACTGAGACGGGAAGCACCAGCAACAAGAAGCGACCGTATGAGAGCGACTGATTGGCATTCAGCGTGGATCCGTGCGATGGCAGTTGAGGCCAGTCGTCTGGTGCAGGCATCTGCATGTACGTTCCCGCAAGCCTGAGAGCGCAGATGACCCAGGCAACACTGGAGTGTAGTAAAGTGAGGAGCGAGAACCAAGGGTAGTCTCGATCTCCCGTCCCGAGTAGAGGCGTTTGTCATCCTTGCAGTCCTATTTAGGCATCATATACCCAACGTGCGGTGCAGTCACTTAGTCCAGATATCCCATTTCATCGTCAATGACGCCTTTGAGACCTTTCGGCTGCCGCATATATCCTGCATTGGGTGGCGGCCATGATCGCACTCTAAGCCGTAATTGCTCGGCATCCGCCAACGCTTGAGCCAGGCTTCCCAGCTTCCCGTGAACGACATATTCTTGCTGTGCCAGAGCTTCGGCCAGCTCGACCTGATGGTTGTCCAAGAGCATTTCGTTAGGCACAACAACAAGTGGGACTTGGATGCGAAGTGCGTCGAGGATTGTGCCAGAGCCTGACAAGTCGATATCAGCATAGCCGCTCCTTACATTATTCTAGAGGACCGCAGCGTACCGGCGTGACTGATGACAACCCCTCTTGACCTCCTTCAACGCCCTTCGCCTGTCCCATATACTTGGCCAGTCCTGCCTTATCAATGCTGAAGCCCTGGATGTTCAGTACACTACCGCTTTCACTATTCTTCGCAGTGGTGATGAGAGAGTCGAATAGCTTCTGGCCATCTTCTCCGTACTGCACGAGCAGGTCTGTGTAGCCTTGGTTCTCGAGTGCTCCCAGGAAGTCGTGCTGAAGTACGCCTTTCACCAAACCGCTGAAGGAAGCTGTAGCACCGATCGTGACGAAGCAGGTCTTTGAAGACATTGCAAAAGAACACTGCGCCGTGTCTACATGCTGTCGCGGAGGAAGGAAGGGCTGTGAGTGAGGTGCATGTACGCGACGGTCAATGCGGCGAACGCGGAGGTCTTGGTCTTGGCACGCGGAAGTGAAGCCAAGTGATGAGCATCTGGCACTCATCTACTCTCCATTCTCATATCATGGCGGCACCATTGAAACGAGTCTGCCGGCAGGCGACTCAAACTACCTCGATATGGACGGGCCCATCAGCATCGCGTGCGAGCCTCCCTCGAAATGCACAATGGCACCAATGCCGCCCTCTATGCCAGACCTCCCGCTCCATGGCCCAGCAGGAGCTGGTCGAGAACGACCTGGACACCTACCTCGAAGCGCTCGACGAGAATCTACCTGTAGAATCGGAATTGTCCTCCGCCGCTCACGCCGAACTCGACCAACATCGCGAACTCCGAGAAATGATGCGCCTCGCAGCATGGGAAATGCCCTTTCTTGCCCAACACGCCAAACCCTTTGTCCGAGCCGAGCGAACCGCAGATAAGACACCTCTGCGTTGGCGCTACACCACCTACTTCTCCGAGTCGCATCCGGCGTCGCGAAAAGTGGTTGTAGAATTCAAAGTGAAGCATCTCGGGCTTGGGCCAAAAGAGACAGAGAAACTCAAGAAGTTGGCTGGAAGCCGATACAATCCGGAGACGAAGCAGTTCAAGATGAGCTGTGAGAGTTTTGAGACGATTGCGCAGAATAAGCGGTATCTAGCGGATACAGTGGACAAGTTGATCTTGGAAGCGAAGGACCTGGAAACGGATTCATTTGAGGATGTGCCATTGGACACGAGACATCATAAGTTCAAGAAGAGGATGCAGTTTCCAGAGGAATGGAGGATGACGGAGAGGAGGAGACATCAATTGGACAAGGAGAGGAGGAAAGCATTGCTGGCAGAGGGCAGGAAAGTGGAAGAAGGGCAAATCGTGTCTGGTGCGGCTGCCATTGAGGCTGACAGGCAGATCAAGTTGAAACAGGCGGAGGAGGCCGTGATGGCGGAGGCGAAGAAGCCATTACCTGCAGGCAAGATGGGAAAGAAGCAAATGGGTCAGAAGGGCCGATAGCGGGGAGATGCATGTCAACGGGACGGTGTGTAAGAATGTGTACAGCTACTACAGAGGCTCTGAACTATGTTTTGCGCTCGCACCATTTCAATCTTGGACAAAGGTACGCCGCAAAGCCACCCTCTACACAGCATGATCCGCATGAAACTTCACGGTGACATCCATCGCCATCTTCACTTCCTGGGCATCGAAACTCAATTCCTCCGCTTGTACCTGCTCACCAGCCTGCGGTCCCGCCCTTCTCGCAGCCGGTGCACTCTGCATGCTCATCGAAGCCATAGCCCCAGGGGTCGAGCCAAATAATCCTCCACCTCTCGCTGCCGCGGCACCAGAACTTCCCCATCCAGAGCTCATGACATTTCTCGCATCACCTTCTTGCAACTCAATTGGCCTCACATTCGTGCAGCCAAGCACCTCGCAATAGTCCTTCGCCTTCTGAATTGCGTCCTGAGTAGCCTCCTTTCTCAATTGCGATTTGAATGATTTCAGCGTCGCCTCTGTCAGAATCCAATTAATATTTTGCACTTCGACATGAGCAAGACTAGATAGCTTCGTGCCGAATGAGCCCAAAGCAATAAAATCTCGAAATCGGATATCGAAGTTCACGCTTGCGTTGTAGATGCGAGAAAGTTCTTTGTCGGGATTCTTGTGGTTGTAGGGAACGTATGATGTCGAGCTCAGCGAGGTCTTGGACCAGTGTGCCAAGGGCGCAGCAACTTTGGCTTCTGGGCTCTCGTCTTTGGGATAGAAAGGTCGGAGTAGCGCTTCGATGTGTCGAGCTGTCGTGAGGACTTCTTCTGACACTACAGCTTTCTTGGTTCCGGAGCTCGAGACGGACACGTTGATCAGAGCACGTTCGGCAGGGTGTGGAATTTCTGCTTTCCCGGTTACGAGGAGCTGGAATACATTAATGTTGGCCGCTTGGGAGGACATGTTGGCTTGTAATATGGGCCAAAAGAAGAGTGGTGGCTCGGGCTGGATTGCAGTGCGAGCGTATGCGGCGGCCTGCTCCCTTTGGTTGAATGCTATCTGTCTTTGTCGAATCTCTGATTGTGCCATTTGCGAGGATGCATATCACTTGCCTTATATAGCTGTGCTAGGCAGCTGCGCCCTCCTCACTGCCTGCTGCGGCCTTGGCGTTGCCTAATTCTGGACAGAAGAGACTCGTACGCCCTGAAACCCAGTTTCAAGCATGTTGAACAATGATTTATGAAATTGTGCAAACCGTTTGTGGGACGTGTACCAGCAGATCATGTTGTGCTGTTGCTTACATCACACTCAATCACATGCAAACTGACCAGCATCAAATACGATACCCCTGCCGAATTTGAGACCAGAGGTGAATACGACGATAGTGTACGTATACTGCGAGGTCAAGTATGCAATAGATTCGCTATCTTGAATGCATTTCTCACTTACTCGCCACGTTTCGCAGCTGGCTCGTCGCCCTCTAGCTGAGAACCACACGGCACAAGGCCGTGGGGTCTTTTAGAGGGTTGCGCTGCTGTCCCAATATTTCCGCACCAATGATAAGATGTCAAGCAGCATGCTCTTCCTACCGAAGAGCATCTAGCACGAAGCGCCCGATGGAACTCCCTTGCACTTTGTGCTCTTCTCTCCACCAGTGATCTCAACACCCTCCCAAGTCCAGTTCGAGCACGATGCGCATAGAAGATACACCTCCGTTCCCTTCTCAGCAACCGTACCCTTGACGTTTTCGATGTGGACGTCGGTGATGGGAACGCCTGCGGTTGGCGTACCAGTTGGCGAGCCGTTCTCGTAGTCCTGCTCGATGACGATACCATACTTGGCGATGTTGTTGAGTGTGATGTCAGAGTATGTGATGTTCTTGACAGATCCAGTAGCATCATAGACAGTCTTGATGCGGACACCGTTGTCAGAGTCGGAGATAGTTGAGTTACTGATCACGACGTTCGTGACGTCGTTGTCGGAGCGGCCGCCGACTGAGCCGATGGAGAGACCATGGCCGCCAGAGCAAGTGCCACCGGTGAAAGTTATGTCGGATCCGGAGTTGATGGCGAGGCAGTCATCTTGGTTCTTCACGTTGGCATTCGTGAAGTGCACGCCGGTGCTTGACCCAACATCGAAGGCGTCTGTTTTTTCACAATCATGTCAGTTGACCCTCTCAGCTTCATCACATGAGTGGCTTACCTGTGTTGTGTCCGAGATCACCAGCGGCAGAATTGTCGAGCGTGATATCCTTCAAATTGATATTTTGGCACTGGTTGACAGAGAAGCATTGAACTGGGTAGTTCTTGATGTTCAGGCCCGAGATCGTAGAGTCAATCATCTTGTGAGCAGCGAAGAACTTCGGCTTTTTCTTGCCTCCGTTGCTGCCCTTGCCATCCCACCACTTGGCGCCGTTGCCATCAATGACATGGCCGGAAGCACCAATGACCTGGATTCCAGTACCAGAGACGCTAATCAAGGGACCTGCCCATTCTTTGTAGCCAAAGGTAGTGGTGCCTTCGAAGGTGACCTATAATCCATTAGAGCTTCATCGACTTGCTACATCTTGGTCACACCAACAGTAGTTCCTTTGTTGAGGCCTTCCAAGTCAAGGGTTTCACCGGCTGGGACGGCGATGTCCTTGAGAATGATGTTGCTGCGATGGGACATTAGCTACCGCAACAGTTCGAGTCATCCAGCTCATGTGTTTCTTACGAGCAAGACGTCTTCGAAGCCTTTGCAGCTGCTGCATCTGTAAAGGTGCAACCGCTGCTTGCGTAGCTGCTTGTGTTGCTGATACTCGTCGGCTTGAGCGCGGGCAAGGCAGCGGCAAGGCCGGCTCCAAGGAGCAGCGAGGCGATCGTCTTCTGGCAAACCATTTTTGATTTCTGAAAAACCACCAGGGTCTGTGATAAGGAGCGTAGGGAAAGCTCGGATGTGGAAAGAAGCTTCGGAAGGAGTGAGTGAATGGAGTTGGACCAGCCTTGCGGATTGGATGCGCGTGTAAACAAGAGACAGAGGCGAGTGCTTGACAGAGCTTGACAGACTTGGCCCTATATATTGTATATAGGTTCTGCAGCAACCGACCTGTTCTGGGGCAGGAGGTCGCTTCGGCCAGGCGTGGCCGATTTTTCCGGCTCGATATGAGCGGTGGAATACATATTGCTGTGGAGCAGAGGCGTCGTAGTCGAGCATCCTTCGGTCGAGAACCTCAAAGGTGGAAATCTAAGACTGCGTGCTTCTATGTGAAACGAGTCGACGGGCGTGGCAAGCGAGCTACGGATCATTAGCCGAATCGGGGGGACAGGGATGTGGGTCAGGACGCAACTGACCGACGTCAACAGTTTGACGATACAGTGCCAATTCAGATGTGAGAATGACTTGTACAAAGGCGCCTCGCATGCAATCTTCCATAAATTGGAACTCCGAGGAGGGAGCAGCGTGAGCAAATTTTGTTGCTTAGATTTCCGGCGTGCACGTTCGTTGCGCATGGCCACACTAAACGAGCTTCACTGTCCACCATTAATATATCGCAAGTTCGACAATATATCAATGATGACAGTCTGGCCGTTCAATTGGTCTTCGAACGATCACGAGCTCTGTTTGATTCGCAAAGGGGCAGTCACATTGAGGTCGCTGTCATACAGCGCTGCCGATTTCCCGTTCACCGCAGGATTCCTGGAAGATTATTCTTGCGTCTCAAGCACTCAATATGTGCCGATCGAAGACTTGTTATCGTTGGGGCGGGTGCTCTACGAGCGGGCGCCCCCAAAGTCCTCACTTGCCACCGAAAAAGCTGGTAATTTTTGCATTTGCATTTTTGTCCGGTGTTTTCGCGATCGTATTGTTTGAGGTGGCGCTTCTGGGTTTCCTGCTGCTAGCACCTTTACCGGCAGCGCCCTTTGCTGGGGACGGGGTAGCATGTTCGACCTTGATTGCTTTCTTGACAGGGCTTTCGACTGCCGCAAGTAGAGACGCGTCGTCCACCTGAGAGATCTCGCGCTTGATGCCCCTTTCTACCTGCTCATCCGCAGCTTTGATTATATCCTTATCGTTGAGCTCAGCTGTGTCTGCTCTAATCTTCTGAGACAAGTCTTGTTCGCTCTCCTCCTTGGGCTTTGGGAGAGGAGCGTTGTCCTCCGTGCCTTCCACTTTGGACGTTGTAACTCTGTCTTCATCCTCGTGCTTATTCTCATCTGCTTCCTTCAGAGAACGCGCGGCTTCAGCTTTGGCCGCCATATCCTTCGCAGTCGCCTTCTGATTGCCAAAGAAGTTTGCAATGTTCTTCTTGTTCTCGGCGCTGTTGACAGGGACGATAAATTGAGGACTATTGTTACCAACCTTACCGACGGCCTGATCAACAGGGTAGCATTCGAGCTCGCCTTCATATGGCTTCAGCATGCTCTGCAGTTCTTTATTCCAGCCGATAAGGTTCGGGTCAAGCCAGGTCTTCCAGCTCGTCACTGCCAGGCTCGAGGATGACGGGCATACGATCGTGCAGGAATCTGAGCTGTTTGTTTGAATCCGTGGTGATGATGGTATACGTGTACAGCTTCTCGTCGCTACCTTCGTACTGGACCATGTCCCACAGACCAGCGAAGCACATCAGACGACCATCTCTGCGCTTCATGAAATGGGGTATCTTTTCCTTGCCATTGTTCTTCTTCAACCACTCGTAGAAGCCTTCGGCAACAACGATGCAGCGCTTTCGCTGCTTCATGGTATTCCACATGCCTCGATTTTCAATCAAACTGTCGTCCCGACAATTGATAGTCTTCATCTGGCTGCCATAGTCGGGCTGTCGCTTGGTCCAGAAGGGCACGAGCCCCCATTTCGCGGCCTGGAGCTTGTACTTGGGTGCTTGGGCTGCAGTCTGCGACGAACTTGTCTCGTTTGGAGAGGCTTCGCTGCCATCTTGGCCATTCTCGGCGTCGTCGTCGTTACCGGCGCCGTTGTTTCGGGTCGCAGTGTCGGCTCGGTAGATGAGTCCGTGGTAGCCGGGAGCGAAGTTGTAACTCTGCCTGAGACGCCCGTCATCGTCGGGTGGAGCCTCTTCGACAGGCATGTTTTGCTCAGCGAAATGCCGCCGCACCCGCGACGGATGCCACGACATGGCGTAGCGGCCGCACATGGCGATGATTCTGCGATTTTGGGTGTCGCTGCATGTGAAATCTACGAAGTGGCAAGGCTGCAGCATGAAGACGCGCAGTTGAACGCGTTGTCGTCATCAATGGCTGCAGCTCCGCGCAAGTCCCTGGAAATTTGATCGACTTCTCGTTTTGTTCATCGCCGCATCACTCCCACCGCCATCATGTCTGGACGACCTCTGCTGCGCCTGCCATTGAGCCAAGCAGCTCGACAAATATCTGGTCAAACACGAAATCTACACCATGTCTCTACGCGAACGCAGCTCTGGCCACAGCAGGCTCTCCGGCGCACTCCATTGCAACATGGCCAGCAGAGACGGCACGCCTCTTTCATGGAAAATGCCCGGAACCTCACTCAGCAGAATCCAATGTCGGTGGCACTCGCAGTGGTAATTATCCTTGCCGGAGCTGGCAGCGTCGTGTATGCAAACTATGTCTATCAGTCCTACATTCTGGCAGCTTTCCACAAGTATCCAGAACCGGTGGCGAAGAAGTTGCGCAGGGCATTGTACTACACCAACACGGATTTGCAACCGAAAGAGGCGCTCAAGTACTACAAGCAAGCTCTGCACGAGGCGGAAGAGATTCAGATGGACCCGTTCTCCGGATGAAATAATTGGCGTAAAGATCCAGGTCGCGAAGCTGCTCGAGGATATTCAACAGTGGTCAAAAGCCATCGAAGTGCTGGAGCGCACACGATCGGACAACCTGGAGTGGCTCAAGCAATTTGGAGAGCTCGAGCACAACAAGCAGAAGAGGACGAGCGTTCTGGCAAAGACGGTGGGCATATCTGTGAAGCTGGGCGAGCTGTACGGCCACCCGGCCATCTACGATCGAGACGCAGCCCAGGAGAGGTTGGTCTGGGCAGTAGAGACAGTCTTGAAAGAGCAGCAAAGACGTGTGAGCAACAAGGTCAAGGACGAAGAGGAAGGCGAATGGATGGGCAACGACCAGATCGGTGCGGCACTTGAAGCACTCGCGCACAGCTACGAGGCCAAGAGCCAGCACTATCTTGCAACGCCACTCTTCCTTCAGGCTCTGAGCTTATACCCCACGAAGGACTGTCACACTGTGGTTCTCATGAACAATCTGGCCTCCTCCTTGGCGCAGCAATCCCCCGGTGCAGCACGAGCCGCACAGGCATATGCGACTTCACAAAACATCTCTGAGCGACCTACAGGACCAGCCGCTTCGCGAGAGAATATGATCGACAACGCCAAACGGTGGGCACAAAAGGCTCTGGACGTGGCTGCCGGAATTGCAGCGCCTGAAAGAAATGAAGAATGTGACATTGGCTGCGCTGTGGCGACCCACAATCTAGGAGAATTTGCCGAGATGAGCAGTGACATCGATCTTGCGAGAAAGAAGTACAAGGAGGCCATCAGCCTGGCTCGGGCCGTTGGCTTCGAAGAAGGGGTCGAACAGAGCAGCGCAAGGCTGCGCGAGCTTGCGAAGGCTGGATGAGAGGGGTGAGCTTTTACAAAGCAAATCACCTGGTTGCGACTACTCTGACCACCCGCATATCAAGTTCATGTGGTAGTACACATGTTACTGGCACGTCAGCGACAAGGACACTCCATGTTCGGGAAAGCACTGCATCGGTTCCGTCGTTTCGACCACATCTCTCCTCGATGGCTTCGACATGCTTGCCACTGCATGCCCCGGGACCGAGTCCGCGATGTCATGCATGATGAGCTTTTACCCAAGAAAATACTATGCGAGCAGCAAATTTCTGCCGACATACGACCGCTAGGCGCCAATGCAGAGATGTCCTGCTCGAGCACTGCAGGAGATGCTGAAATTTTACGGCTCTTGTGCAAGTGAGCATTTGGTAGAACGAATGACAGTTTGAGGAAACGAATGGTGGTGTGGATTGGGGAAGCAGGCATGCAGAATGTGGGGAATTCCGCTGGAAGTAATTCCTACTGGAGCTTCATGACCTGCTAAGGCACGCGCCGTGTGCCGACGCTGCAGTGGACAGAGTCAATGCCGTGAAGGATTCAGGCATCTCCCGTACAGCATGGAGTGGAAGGATGTGATGATGTGTATGCGCCGATCGCTTACAAGGACTGCGCCGCATAGCAGGTACGAATTGCTCAAATCATCGACGACCACTTGCATAATGATCACATATTATTGCTGTTCAACTTCCCCTTGCGGTAACCCGGGCTTGCACTTCTGTCGAACAACCTTGGCTCGGATCCTGACCGCTGATGTCTCCGTCTGTGAACCTAGGGCCCGCACTGCCTCTTGACGGCAGGACAATATCGCAGCACCATTAGTAAATCCTGAATGCGATCGCATGGATTTCAACCACACCATTACGATGACCAGACTGCTCAACCGCACGATCGCACTGCTCGCCATTCTCATCACGACGTTGACAATTTTGCGGCTCGGGTCCTGGGTTACTCGTCGATCTGAGCTTCCGCACAGATTCAGTTTGCAAGGGAGCTCTCTTTTCTCCTCAAGTTGCCGTCGGCCGGACGATTATCCAGGCAGAGAGGGTACATACTGGTTGGTTGACGCCCAGAACTCGGACGGCTTCGTCCGCCAGGAACAACCGGGAAGTTTCTTGAAGCTCGCTTCGACCTGTAGATTGCAACACGAGTGTCGTATTTGCTTGCAGTCTGATGATCCTCATGTGTAAGTATGATGAATTTCGGACTTGAGCGATAACGAGTGCACATGTGACAGCAGTGTCATGCGAGTGTGCGTCCATTTGTTCGCCTAGCGCAGGTCACTGGCAGGACTGTGTGTTGTTCTAGCGCTTCTTGCTGCATCTCTTTCGCGTCAAGGCGTGATGACGATGCGCGTTGACTGGGATCTTCGTTTAGCACGGCGGGTTCGTTTTTGCAAGCTTTTTGTCGATCGACGACATTGGACCCGACAGGCGTTTGGCTGTCGGCGAGAAAGTCTGTTTCTCGCGTTTTCCGTCTTGGGGAGCATCACATGCGCAGTAAGAGCTCTTTCGAGTCAGGTCATGAAGGTGGAAACTTTCGTATCATGGCTGCACTGACAAGGAATGGAATTGATGATATTGGTGCTCTGAGACATTGCTGTTTGCACTGAGCGCTTTTTGGCAGCTCGGGCAGGGATTGTCTTCGTCAATCTGCTGCTAGAGGGTGCTAGCAGAAACGAAGTGGCTCTTGAACACGTGGTAATGAGCCAGGGTGTGGGAGACGCACTATCGTACACCGGACGGACTCACTAACATGACTGCATTGTAGGCTTGTAGCAAGTACATTGGTCTGTGTTGTGTTCAGATCGTGGACGGCAATCATCAGTCGCAATGTCTTATCCCTCCTCCACATTTCTAGTGAAATGAGCCTTGTGAGTTGTCTGCGAATGAGTCTCTACAACCAGCCCTCTCTGGCCGAGTGACGCTGCCGATGGTGCTTCGTGTGGCCCTAGTATACGAACGGCTCGCTTCAGATCTGGAGAGACCCTAGCAAATACTGGTGAGACATTCAGGACAACAATAGTTCCATCGCTTCTACGATTCTGCCAATCCGAAGAAGCTGAACGACCACGGTCGATGTGGGTGATGGACAGGAGACGTGCAGTCTCGATAGCAGTCAAACGAGGCGATCCGTGATGGCTAGAGAAGGACTGGCGTTGGGCGGCGAGGCCTGGCACCATAGCGGCAGTGGTTTAAGTGTGGAATTCTACCATGCTTCTAGCTTCGCCGATCATGCACACGGGGCAGCGCAGTTCGTGTCATTTTCACGGCGGCGTGTATCGAGGGCTCGCGCATCAGGACAGCGCGGACAGAGCATTGGCCGTGGTGAGATGGAGGCTTGGAGGAGGCCGGTGTGTGCCGCAGCGCGGCTGCAATTAGCTCGTCTGCCGGTATCCTTGCCTGTTGACATCCGGAGGCCACGCGCGCACGCCTGGCTGCGATCGGCTAGCTGCAAGGTGTATGCTGTCGGCCAGTGCAGCTCCGCCGGCAGCTGCACGAAGGCAATACCACCGCCGCTCTCATTGGGCCGCGGGCAGCTGTCGAGAGCTGTCAGTCTGCCCCGTTGCACGCGCCGGCGAGGGAAAGTTGGCTCGAGCGACGCGGATCTCATCCAGCGCGGGAATGGGGAGGACGGCGGGCGGCGGGCGGGCGGGCGAGTAGCAGCGGCGGCGGCGGCGGCAGCAGCATCTCATCATCGCCCAGCAAGCAGTAGCCCCGTGCTGCACTGCGCTGCACTGCACCGCCGACCCATGGCCGTTTCGCCTTGGGTCGATGCGCCGACGCGACCTACACCTCGCCATCCTTGCACGCGAGCTTCTCTACTTGCAATAAGAGATCCAGTCTGCTGGTACTCCGACGTTGCATGACCTGCAAAATGTAGTCGCTCGTGCTGCCCGCCCGGCTGACTGCGCGCGACCACTCTCAACTTACCATCAACATCTCTCTCACTGTGAGATTCGACGGTGGACAGGAACTCTGCGTGTTTCGCCTGCTGCGTACGATGAAACGGCCTCGTGGTGGTGACCTGATGCTGACCCTCACAACAGAGCTGCAGACTGGATCATGTCATCACTGTTTGCGTTGCTGTCCCAGCAGACGCCCAACCTTCAGACGAGAAAAGGGCTCATTGTCGTGGGCCTTCAGAACGACTTCGTGCTGCCAACGGGGAAACTGCCTGTTGAGGAAACCCAGTTCGTTGACCGCATCACCCGGCTCGTTCCTTCTTTCCGTCAGCACGGCGAAGTCGTCTGGGTGAGATCAGAGTACCTAGAGACGAGACCAGTCAACGGCGACGACACTCCTGGAGACACAGTCGTCGCAGGAGGCTCCCTAGGTACAGAGCTGGAGGGTCCTGGCGACGACCATGTGTCACGGGGCGAGAAGCAATACCAGGTATGTTCGCAGGTGCTGTTCCCTAGAACGACCACTGACCACTACAAGTCATCTGCCTCGTTCGACGAACCGGACATCGGCGAGGACGACGAAGAACTGTTCCTTTCCAAAACGAGCACGAGAGAACCATGCTGCGTTCGCGGCAGTCACGGAGCCGAATACGCCGACTGTATCAAGCCAGTGATGGAAGGCACGGATCTCCAGGTCACCAAAACGCATTACTCAGCCTTCGCAGGCACCTCACTACTGATGACCCTTCGCTCCAAGCTCATTACCGATGTGTATATTTGCGGTTGCATGACGAACTTGTCGGTCTACGCCACAGCCATGGACGCAGCTCGGTACGGCATCGAGATCACCCTGGTCGAGGATTGTCTTGGCTACCGTCGCTTCGACCGGCATCAGATGGCCAAGCGACAACTCAGTGATCTCATGGATGCGAACACTGTCAAAGCGAGTACCCTCCTTTCGCGCTTCGCCGCAGATGGCGGAGACGCCGAAGACAGCGGGACGCTTCAACAACTAGGCGGGACTCTGGAGGCAGACAGCGACGTCGACGACAGCGGCGACGAGATCTCTTTTCCCACCGTAGGTCTTCCCAGAGCGCTATTCGAACGAAGATCTGAGCAAAGTCACACCACGCGATCGGCCAAATACTCACGTTCTGCAGCTCCGCGACCCCGCATCACTCCCACTCAGTATGCAACACCTCAAAGCTCTCAACTTCACCACCGGCAGGTCAGCGACCCGCCAGAAGAGCGAGTCCGCAAGGCAAGGAAAGGCAACCAGACCAAGCACGCGACCCACGCGTCGTCCAGTAAGATTGGATTAATTGCCCGTGACTCACCACGACGGATTCCCGGTCAACCTTGGCTCGAAATAATCCCACTGGACTATAAAGCTTCATTCGACGTGACACACCCCATCGCACCTGTGCAAGACCCGGAAGACTTTGCAGACGATCTGAGCGAGTCTCAAGATCTGGACGAATCATGACCGATCCTGCGGTGGGCCAGCCATTGTTCGGGGAGAACAAGGCACAAGAAAGTGCAGGATCTCGTATCGTGCATGATTTCATGTTGGATGCCACGACACTGTTTGAGGAGCTAAATAATGAGATCAAGTGGCAGACCATGTTCCATCAGACGGGACAGGTTCCACGGCTGGTCTGCTGTCAAGCTACGATAGATGACGA
The DNA here is from genome assembly GCA_029490675.1 of Cercospora nicotianae. Taxonomy (NCBI): domain Eukaryota; kingdom Fungi; phylum Ascomycota; class Dothideomycetes; order Mycosphaerellales; family Mycosphaerellaceae; genus Cercospora; species Cercospora nicotianae. The sequence goes on along the minus strand of JANQAT010000007.1, from coordinate 1,463,819 downwards.
TGGAAGCATGCCAGTATACAGACACCCATCTGACCAGACACTTCCGGTTGAGAAGTGGACGCCTACTGTTGAAAGGATACGGCAGGAAGCGGAGAAAGTGGCAGGGCATCCTCTCAATCATGCTTTGATCCAGCTGTATCGCGACGGCAACGATTTCATCTCCGAGCATTCCGATAAGACGCTGGATATCGTTGCCAACAGTAGCATCATAAATGCGTCTTTCGGCGCACAAAGGACGATGTAAGTACAACGGTGGCCTTCGTCAGTTGTAATTTGCTTACCTCTCTGTTAGGCGCATCAGAACGAAGCGAGAAAAAGGCAATACCAACCCGGCAGCGCGTACTACCTATCGTGTGCCTATGCCACACAACAGTTTGATAATGATGTCGCTCCCGACAAATGCGGAATACTTGCACGCAATAAACTGGGACAGGCGACCTGCTTGCGAACTCACAGACGCCGAGAAGGCATACGGCGGTCAGCGTATCAGCCTCACATTCCGACACATTGGTACCTATCTCAACAATGACTCTACTCTCATATGGGGCGACGGTGCGGTCGGGAAAACGAAGTCAGCTGCCCGACCAGTGATCAACGGCGACCCGACAGAAAGCGAGAGATTGATCCAAGCATTCGGTTCCGAAAATGCAGCTTCGAGCATCAACTGGTCAGAGATATATGGTTCTGGAAGTGATGTGTTACATCTGAAATGAAGTACTTCCCATTCAGCTACACTGTTCAGGGCCCGCGGCAGACCGCACTCTCACGAAGGATCTCGAGCCTGGCGCTGGCAGCGAAAAAATGATTTCGGCAAAAGTGGTATCATTTGCGTGCGCTCTGAATCCAGAAAATGCTCTTCGGACTTGTTCGGGTTGCGCTGGGTGATCTCGTTACACAGCGTCGCCGACTCCGTACGTTGCAACACACGACTTTCAAAGTCATGCCATGCGATCTGCCTAAGGACTGTGTTGCGACACTCTTCCGGCTCTCATTCAGTCCGAGGCTTCTCTCTCCGCCTTCGTGAGCTTCCACCACTCACTATCGACTTGAAGCCTTCAGCGATTGCTGCAACTGTCAGCCATTGCCACGCCCCTCACAAAGACATCAAACACTCACTGATCATGATGATGGCAATAAGATATTGAACCAGTTGCACAACACATCTCGCTGGCCCCCAAAGCTTGTTCTCGGGATCATTCACGGTTCCAGCTCCACGCATAAAATCCGCCGCTTTCGACTGTCGGCTCGGCTGCTGGGAATCGGCCATTGCGGGTACGGTCTCGGAAGCGTGGCAGTTAACGTCGAAGGGAAGCTTGGAAAGTGACGCCAAGCACAGCTCAAGTCTTTGTTGCAGATGGACTGTTTCCACAAGAACAGTGACTCCGGATTGAAGCGGAATATGAAGGCGACAGAAGACAGCAAAGTGAGGCTGTGCACGTTATTAAGCTTTAAGAATCCTTCTTTAATTCATGCAATCAAAGCATCCATTCTCATCCGCGACGATCCTTTGAGAAGTGGTGATGTGTTGGAGCATACCCTTTGCAGCGTCATCGACGCCACACTTCGGTCGGAAAAAATGTGCTTTGAAACTCCGACATCGTGTTATGTTTTTGTGCATTTTCATTGCAATGGAATCACAATATCAATGGACAGCAATGCACACAGTGGAAGTATAATATCACAGATAAGACTCAAAACACCGAGGACTTCGCCCCAGACTTCGCTATATTCTGGACCCGATAACAGCGCTCTTTTTATTCTCGATTGCAGAGGAATCGATCATACCGAAGTCGTACTAATTTCCCCTCCAATATGCTGCTGCAATTGTTCCTGATTGTCTGACTGTTGCATTATGCTTGCTGCTCCGCATGAACTCGGGCATTCGCACGAGTAGCACCGCTGCCACTGTAGCCGGATGGTGACCAGCGAATGCCTTGTGAGTACCCTCGTTGGTTCTGACTTTGATCAGTTGGTAGATCCGAGCTGCTGCCGTTCGATGGTTGACTTGGATTTTGTCCTTGCGGTGCAGGAGATGGGGCAGTGGATGGAACAGAGGTAGGTGATGGTAGTTCCTGCGATGTAGAGGGCGAGCTAGACGTTTGGTTGGAGTCAGCGTTGCTGCCCTCGTTACCGACTCGTCCTCCACTGTAGAAAGTCGGGTAGCCGCTCGTGCTTGGATCTCCATTGCCAGATGAGCTTGGGCTAGAGCTGACATTACCATTGCTGCTACCATTTGAAGGCTTGGCAGAGGTTGAGTTCGAAGATGCGCTGCCGGAGCCGCCGACTCTGACAGTCTCAGTGGTGCTACCAGTCGTTGAGCCTGTAATATGGCCGCCTGGTATGACCGCAGGCCCTGGAGTTGGCGTGTACTCTTTGATAGCATTACTCCAGATCGAGAAGTGGATGGCCGGATCGTCTGGCTGGTACACGCCTGGTATCTTGACTGTCTCTCCTGGAATACCTGTGGCAGTCGCCCCAGTAATCTTGATTTGCCCACAGGCGAAGTAAAATTCGACACCATTGTCATGCGCGCCATGCATCGCGATGTGCTCAGCGCGAACAAGATATTCTCCCGCCTCGAGAGTATCTGGAATGGTAAACTTTGGTCCATTTTGAGCCCAAGAACACCATGCTTCGTCCAAGATGGCTCCATTCTCGGGTGAGCTGCAGAGCAGACTCATGTCGGCCTTTATCCAGTCTCCGTCGCCTTGGTAAGATTTGACGTCGTTGTTAGGTGCCTTGGAGAAGTAGACTTGGGTAGAACCTGGAGTGAAAGTCAGCATTCGTTATCTTGCACGCTACGATGTGACAACAAATCGCTATGGAATACCTGGGTGCTTCATTCCAGTGCCACCAAAGGCCTGCTTGAACTGAACGCGATCTCCTGGTTTCACTTCATAGACATCAGTCTCTGCTGCATTTGCGAAGGATCCGGGTTGGCATCGGAAGTCGTCGTTCAAGATATCGGGGATCTTGGTGGGCATGTAGCCTTTGGTATGCTGTCGAATGTATTGCCAATCGTTGCCGACATCCTGCTCATTGACACTCAGCTTGCTGAAAGTGTAGTGTGCATTGCTCATTGGGATTGCAGCTGCCACCAGGGCCAGAGCTGCAGCGATTGACTGCATTGTTGAACAGGCGAGCTGTGTGGTGCTGTGCAGTATCAAAAATATGGTCAATATCGTGCAGCGAGCTGAATGGGAATGTAAGAGAGGTGCGAGAATGAAGGAGATGCTGTCTGTACTTTTGCCTTCACTGAAGGCAGGTATGCGGTGCTTATATTTTGGTTCGCATCGTATAGACGGCCACTCGAGGGCCTTGTGGTCTCGATGCGTCAAACACGCCGCGACACACGAAAGTGCGCTGGGTGTCCCAGTGGAGGTGCCAAGATCGTCACACATATTGAAGCAGGCTCGCGTGTGCACATGGCTCTGTGGTTAGGATACGCAGAATAGAACCGCGCCCCCATCTGGACTTGCAAGAATGGCGCTCATTCTTCAGAGTAGGGCACTGCCGATGCGTTTCCAGGAGCAATCTGTTGTACGATCCGTGATGCTGTTCGTATACCACTACAGCTCTGGCAGAGGCTTGCTCTTCAATTTCAGGCCGCTGCAAAGCATAGCGTGGCGATAGTATGAGGCAAAGCACATGGACGCCACGTGTGGTGAAGCCTCGAGCTCAGAATTCTGATGCCATACAATATGCAGATTCCTGTAAATGCTGGAGGACAACTATAGCTTTCGCTATGTTTCCAGCCTTCCGCGGTGCTGTGTCAGGCAGGGGTTCGGCAACCGCGACTCGATGTTGCAGAAGGTGCATGTTGATAGCGAGCGGGCTAAGCGAGCGGCGTGGGAGAAGTTCCTCAGATTAATGACGGTGTGTCAGCACGTCCCGTCAACCTACCTCTGCCTCTGGTCATCCAATGCGATCAGCCTCGACTCTTCTCCATCGCGTTCTGTGGACGGAGCACTTCGAACACGACGCGACGCGAACCAACATCGCGCACGGTACAACATTCTCCCGACCGCCGACACCGGCAAATGACAATGAGGGGCTCAAGTCTCGCGAGCCGTCACGACACCATTGACAGCACTGGCGACGATACAACTACGTAATAGTCGCTTTGCCTATGTTTTTAACTGCCCTTCAAGCTATCCGCAGTACCCGATCACTCGTCGGCCTATCTCGCCTACGCCCTGTAGCTACAACAAGTGTTGGTAGACCAAGACGTCGTCTCGTCCCCGAGCCATTCTGTCCTCAAACTTGCCCCTCATCATCCATTCAACTCCATACTCTCTTCAGTACACTGACATCCAGCAACATGCCTCTTCGAACTTCCAGCGTCTATCCCGCCACGGACCCAGACTTCGCAAGCTTCCCATCTCGTCGATCAGTAGTCCACAGCACAAAAGGCATAGTAGCTTGCACGCAACCGTTGGCAGCAAAATGCGGCATTGAGATTCTTCAAAAGGCGGAAACTGCGCAGATGCAGCAGTGGCAGTCGCTGCCGGGCTCAACATGACTGAGCCAGGAAGCACGGGCATTGGTGGAGATATGTTTTGCCTGTTCTACAATGCAAAGACGAAGAAGGTGCATTCGCTCAATGGCTCGGGACGATCAGGGAAGAATCAGACACTGGCAAATGTCAGGAAGAGTTTGGGACTCAAAGATGGAGCATCGGGAAAGATACCCATGACCAGCGTGCATGCTGTTAGTGTACCTGGTGCTGCTGCTGGGTGGGTTGATACATACGAGAGGTTTGGAAGCGGAAAGGTCAGTCTGGAGGAAATTCTGGAACCAGCAGCCAAGTTGGGTGAGGAAGGCTTTCCTGTCAGCGAGCTCATGGCATCCTGGGTAAGTCTGTCGAGCGTTGAAAGCTACACAATGTAGCCTCTGACCTGCTACAGTGGGAACAATCCAACGAGCGCATCCGGAAGGCCTCACCCAACTTCCGAGAAATGTTGAAGAAAGACCCAAGTGCACAAGATGGATGCCGGCCACCATTGCCCGGGGAGATCATGAAAAACCCAACGCTAGCTGAGACTTTCCGAACTGTTGGTAGAGAAAAGAAGGCTGGATTCTACCAGGGACGCATCGCAGAAGAGCTCGTCAAAGTGGTACAGGATCTTGGTGGACACTTGACTTTGGAGGACTTGAAGAACCATGCAGAACTCGGCTCCGAAGATACGGAAGCAATCAGTCTCAAGTTCAAGGTGCAGGACGTGGCCAAGTCGCATGGTCAGCACATGCATGATAAGAGCAGCGAAGGGGTCGAGTTATGGGAACACCCTCCGAACGGCCAGGGTATTGTAGCGCTCATGGCATTGGGCATCGTTGAGCAGTTGGAGAAATCGGACAAGATCCCCAAATTCACGAAGAAGGACCACAACTCAACGGCTTACGTGCACGCCGTGGTTGAGGCACTGCGGATCGCTTTCGCCGATGGCAACTGGTGGATAGCAGACCCAAAGGTTTCAAAGGTGCCTACGAAACAGCTGATCAGTCCAGAGTATCTCGCCGAAAGAGCGAAGCTTTTCAGCCCGGAGAAAGCCAGCGACGTCCTCGACCATGGATCGCCTGCGCACAACCACTCCGACACTGTCTATTTCTGCGTTACAGACAGCGAAGGGAATGGCATTTCGTTCATTAACAGCAATTACGGCGGATTTGGCACGTGCATCATTCCAAAGGGCTGTGGCTTCACGCTTCAGAACCGCGCCGCGAACTTTGCACTACAACCGGAGAACCATCCGAACATCCTGGAGCCAAACAAGCGCCCATATCATACTATTATTCCGGCTCTGGTGACCAATGTTGCAGATCAGAGCTTGCACAGCGTGTACGGTGTCATGGGTGGCTTCATGCAGCCGCAAGGACATGTCCAGGTCTTGCTCAATCAGCTCGTGTTCGGGTACACTCCACAAGCTGCTCTGGACGCGCCACGGATATGCATTGGAGCTGGAATGCCGGATGCTGGCGACGTGATGGATCGGACTGTGTACCTGGAAGAAGGGATTCCGGCAGAAACTGTGGAAGGGTTGAAGAAGCTGGGACACAAGGTGGAAGTGGTATACGGGCATGATCGAGGTTTGTTTGGAAGAGGACAGATCATTCGGTGGTCTCTGGATCCTGTTGAGGAGCAGGGAGTTTGGAGCGCCGGAAGTGATCCGAGAGGTGATGGGCATGCTGTGCCGTTGTAGATCAATGTTGAGCATCGACCGCTGTCCGAATACACGCATAGGCGATGCTGCCGCAACTCAAGAAACATGTGACTGAATCAACAATTCAAATATCCACCTTCTAAGAGCTAAAGGCGGAGGCATACCTCAGTAAACACGTCCCGGCAACCGACGTTTGAAGCTCAGCTGTCATTTTGGATACATTTCCTTGTGGACATCCGACAGCGGTCCATATGCGGCGGCACCAAACATACTGGTCAGCGAATTTAGGCATGTTCGCGATCAGTCGCAATGATCTTAGAGACGATTGTGATGTGTGATGTATGTATGAATGAACCATTGGCATTTATGAACATGACGTGTCCTTCTTCTGGAAGCTGAACCGATCGATCAGGAGTTGAAGCGACCACTTGAGAGCTGAGCCGACCTCTTCAAAGCTCGACTGACCACTTGGATGCTAAGGTGACCAGGTAGATTGATAGGTGGGTTCATCTTCTGACTGGTGCGTTGAGCACGACCCAGGTTGCCGCATGATAGCCGAGAACTGTGCCAAACGACATGCTCAGATGCGCCATCAAATGACTATATGGCAAGTGAGGTGAGGTGAGATGTCCATATGAAAGGTGAGGTGACCATTTGGCGGGACGGGTCCGGAAGTTCAAGCGGCTATGATGAAGCTGAGCTGTCCATTGGAAAAAGCTAAGCTGTCCATTTGATAAAGCTGAGCTGTCCATTTGAAAAAGCTGAGGCGACCATATGGAAGCTCAACTGACCATTCGGAATCTGCTTTGACTGGTCGGTTGAGCTGTGTGAAGTGGTCAGTTGAGGTCAAAGTGACCAGTCCAAATTTCCGAGTTTCAGCCACATGCCGCTCGGCCCTTGCCGCGCTGACTCATCAAAAAGCGCGCTAGGGTTCCTCCAGCATAAATGTTCGCATTCCCTTCGAAACCTCTTTCCTTCTTCATACTTGTGAGTTCTACCCCAATGCACCCCCACACTTCAACACAGCTAACCATTCACAGACCTTGTTGGGGCATCTGGTGCACACCAATACCAGAGCCATTCAGAAGGCCCTGCATTGCACAGCGCGGTGGCTGACTGGATCTGATCTCCTTCGGGGCTCAGCTGGCGCAATTTTTGATGGCCAACCTCGTTGTTCATCAGGACTTCGAGTATTACTCTTTCATCAGTTCATTGGCGCTCGCGCGCCAGTGGTTTGGAGAAGGATGGCTGCGACTTGTAATGACTCGAATGGCGGCGGTGAAGGACAAAAGTGTTGCTTAGGCCATGGACAGGAAGCTGTTCGACGCGTCGAGAGCTCACGAGTCCCATCGGCAGGAGCTCTGATGGCCGCGCCCATCGAGACACAAGGCTGCTGCCATCATGGCGCTGCTAACATAGCTGATGGATCGACGAGAACTCGACGACAACAATACCATCATAGTATTCGAAGGTCTGCGACGCGTTCAACAGCGCCGGGCTGGCTCAGGGATGCTGCGGGAGTACAGGCCCGCGCTGCCTCACGACGCCCTGCGCACAGCAAGGATGGCGCGGGCGTGCAAGGACAAGAAGGCGATTAGTGAGCGGGACTTAACATCAGCAGGTAAAGCATTCAGGTCGACGCGCCTAACATATCCTCCAATTGCTACTCCCCACTCAGGCGCATGCCGAATGAGCGACAGCGACAGTTCGAATCCCGATTCCGCGCAGAACACAGCCCGAGATGGAAGCCGAAGAATCGTATGGAGTCGAAACCTGAGCCGCCAATCACTTTGCGCATCGCACCTCTTCAGCAATGGGCCTAGCCGCCATGCTGCGGGCTCTTGGTGAGCACGTTTGAGCAGAAAGGAAAGGGAGCTATAAAGTGTGCTCTGCCGTCTCGCAGCGCGTGTATAAGCTGGAAGGAAGCTGGAATGGAATGAGACGGAGCTTGAACATCCCTTCACCAACTGCAACTCCTTCAAGAGCTTGGGCGGAAAACAAAAGAGGGAGTTTTGTTGAGGATCAAAGGTTGCAGAAAGGGCACAGCACGAGATGCGCGAAAGAGCCCGGCTGCCATGCGAGAAATGCCGCACGAAGAGGAAAACAGACACCGATCCCTCTACGATCCACGCCGACAGTCGCCAATCACACACGACGAGTCCGATGCAGCTCCAGCGTGGCATAACGGGACAGACACCATCTTTGTGCTACGCCCGTACTGCATCTTCGCACGCCACAGGCGGACATGAAGGCGCGACGGGCGCTATTACCCCAGCTACCCGCTTGCAGCACTTATGCCATTGGTTTGCCGTCCTTAGATTCTGCTGAAACCATCCACGACCACTTCGCTCCGACTACAGTAATACGATGCTTACTTGCCTCTTGCCTGCCCTTAGGGTTGCATTCTAGCTTCGGTGGTATTTGGCGATGTTGGGACCATGCATAAACGCCGCATAATCGGGATTCAAGTTCGACGAAGTCCGTTCAAACACAGTTGCCAGCGTCGAGGGACCAAGAGCTGGACACCTGCACATGCAGGACGTCGAGCTTCAGACCTCACTCTGAAGGAACGCGCATATCAATACAGCCCTCACTGCACGTACAAGACCTCGGATACCCGTTCTCTTCACTCCGGCTGTACCTCTTCTTGGCTGCTGGGCACGCACATTTAGCGCATGATTGCGACCTTCTTAAAAGAGATGGTATCTGCATCCAAGTGGGTTGGCCAAGAGATTCTTTCACGTGGCAACCATGGCATAGCTCTATGCGAGCTCCCACCTGCGAACAACTTTTCACGCCGTCTTATCTGACAAGCCCACACTCAAGACATGCCCCGTCTTGGGTAACATACCAAGCACGACTATGCGCGCAAGGATTCCTCGCCCGTGGCGACGGTGACGGTAAGTGCCTGGGGTCTTGGTGGGAGTAGGTATTTGATCAGGTACTGCTCGCGCATTTTCCTGGCTTGTTCCGTTGCTATTGTCTTTTGTCCTAGCTCAGCACTCAAAGTTGACAGGATGGTGCTCAGCAACGTTTATGCAGCAGCCCTCTGCTCTGCCTTGATTGGCACGAGCAGTGCGGCCAGATTCAGCGCTGAGGAATATAGCTCTGGACAAGTGCACCATAACATCATGGGCATGAAGATGGTACTCCAGGGACCAAACTCACGAAATCGACGACCTGCTGACATCCGATACAGGCACAATGGGAGGAAGAAATGCAGACCGGTGCAATGAATAGCTCGCAATGGCCCGAGCTTGGCTTCACGAAATGCGAGAACGGCTTTGCTGCTGCCATTCCTGGAGATGTCAACAACACTTTCAGCTGCCATAACATCGATTTATACCACTTTTTGCCACATTCTGCTCTTGGCAGTGTCGGGCGAGGTAGTAGCATGTGGGGCTGGACATCAGAGGATGGCAGAGAAATTGTGGCAATTGGACAGTATGACGGTACTGCCTTCGCTGAGATCACTTCGGAGGGCAAGATTTCATATCTGGGTCGTCTGCCACAATACGATGCTATTGGATCAAATTGGAGAGAGATTCGCATTGTTGGCGATTATGCTGTTATCGGATCTGAAGCGATCAAGCACGGTGTGCAGGTAAGTTTGTTCGGGCTACTGGTCGCTGTCAGAAAGCTGATTGCAGAACAGATCTTCGACATGAAGAAGACTTTGGACCTCGACCCGGCGAACCCAAAGAACTTCACACAAGCCGACCTCAGCTCTCACTGGGACGAACTTCCAGTCGGCCGAACTCACAACATCGTTGTCAACGAGGAACTGAACTACGCCATCGCTTGTGGCTCTGTTGGCGGCAACGAGACAATCCGAGTCCGCGGAGACCTGCCCTGCCGTGGTGGTCTCATCTTCCTTGATATGAGCGACCCAAACAATGTGACCTCTCCGGGCTGCGCAGCAGGTATGTTGATCCCACTAAAATGTCCCAAAATCGCCTCTGACCATTTTTTAGGTGACGGATATGTCCACGATGCTCAATGTGTCGTCTACCGCGGTCCAGACACTCGCTACTACGGAACAGACATCTGCTATTCATTTAATGGCGAGTCTCTCCCGTCCTCGTTAACCTTTCTGAAGAATAGAAGTGCTGACAATCATTGCAGAAGGTAAAATCGACCGCCAGCGGGCACCCACTTCTCCGACGAGATTTCGAGGTCTGTATGAGCCACGACAGCCTGCTAACCACTAAACCAGATCACTTGACGATATACGATGTCACCAACAAAACCGGTAACACCACTACCATCATCTCCCGCACCGACTACCCCGGCGCCGAATACATCCACCAAGGTGTAGTAAACAACATCACCTGGCAAGAATACCTCTTCCTCGACGACGAATTCGACGAGCGCGACGCCGATGTAGGCCCAATGACCCAAGGTCTCCCAACAACCCACATCTTCGACATCCGCGACCTCGAAAACCCATTCTACACCGGAAATTTCAACGGCCGCAAACGATCCATCGACCACAACCAATACATTGTCGACAACTACCTCTACCAATCCAACTACGGCAACGGTCTCAACGTCTGGGACGTGTCATCCGTGACCGAGGACCCCAGCGGAGGCAGCATCTGCGAAGCCGGCTGGTTAGACATCTACCCCGAAGACGACGAATTCGAAGGCGGAGGCAGCGTTGCTTTCCTCGGATCATGGCACTCTTGGCCATATTTCAAGTCTGGTTTCATCTTCGTACATACCATCGAGCGAGGTTCGTTCGTCGTGAAGATGAGCTCGAAAGAGTGTGTGAAACCAAAGGTGTGCAAGAGCAATACTTGTTTGAGCTCGCTCAGGGCTAGCAGCATTGAGGGAAGATTGGAGCAGTCTCAGCAGTTCTGTCATACGTGGCTGCAGAGGCAGAGGATTGAGGAGAATCTGATCCCAGATTACGCCAGGACTGGGTGTGCAGGCGAGAATGTTGTGGAGGCTGTGAGCAGTGCTTGTGGGTGTGTGCCTACTTCTGCAGTGCCAGAATTGCCGAGAACGACCAGTCGGCCACCGGTGCCTACAGCGTTGCCAGCCAAGAGGTCGCCGATGACTGCCATGTAGTCGGGTCATTTCTGGGCAGTGTCTAAGTGACATCGGGCGAAAAACATGGCACATCGGCTTTGTTGATGCTGCGAGGCTTAGAAACACGATATGATGAAGATACGTCGACATGATGATAGTCATAAAAAGCGTGGGATTGCATGTTTGTTGACACTCTCTCAGGTTCTACTTTCTATCAATTAGATGTGAGTTATTATCAGGAAAAGTGGTTCGAGCGTTCCTGCTCGTCAAATCGTGTGTTACTCGCGGAGCTGAATTGCACCCGCCATCACAAATCCTCCTCCTTTATCTTTCGAACCCATTCACAGCTGCGGTTCCTCGGTTGAATCGATTGGAAAGTCGTCGAGAAGTGCGCGACGCCGGCGGCGACGGCTTTCGCATTGTTGAGAAATGCAGTCATATTGAGGTTTTCAACTGTATCTCTAAAGCCGTGGTAGTTCTCATCGGCAGCGACTCCTGCTCGTCCACCAAATTTTGCAGCTTGTCCCTCGGTCATGATCTCTTCGGCGCCAGTGACGATGCCGCCTGATGGGATGCATTCCATCAGAAACTCGAAGTAGTCCGAACCCTCGTCGAAGTCCATATTCATGTGCGGCAGCCTTTGTCCATCGTACTACTTTTGGAAGAAATGTTCCGCTTCCGCAGAGCCTGATGGAAGAGGTGCATCGGCGTATTCACTCGTGTTCCCATCATAGAGACCATAGACGAAGTTCGGAGAGGCGATCATGTCGAAATTCTTGTCACATTGTCAGCACCCTCTAAGCAAATGTACTCCAGGATCTTACCAAGTACAGCCTGATCTTGTCCTTTTCACTGTCGTGCAATCTCTCGAGATATTTCTCGGAACCTACCAATCCAACCTCTTCTGCCGACCAGAATGCGAAGCGAACGGCATTTGTGACAGCATACTTCGGTAGATGAAGAGCTGTTTCAAGGATCGCTATGAGACCAGAGCCATTATCGTTGATGCCAGGACCGGCGAAGACTGAGTCGGAGTGAGCACCGACAACAAGAACATTGTCCGGATCCCCTCGCTTGGTCTGTGCAATGAGGTTGTACGTCTTTCTCTTCTCCTGAAGTTCTTGCATCTGGAGCACACCCTCAGTTGAGATACTGGCGGCCATGGTGGCAAGAGCTTCACCATCCGCTTGAGAGATCACAATGAGTGGCTCTGAGTCCTGCTTGGGCCAGCCGAACGAGGTCAGCTCTGCAGCCTTTGCCAGAGGCTCCGTAGAGTTGTTGATTATGACTACGGCTTCCGCTCTAGTGTCAGACAGTTTTGCTTCGGCCAACTTTTCCTCATACGTGCAATTTCCCCTTCGGATCAGAGCGATGGTGTGCTGGAGGTCTGATTTTGGCGGAAAGTCTGACGGATTGCACCCAAAATTCGCGATGGGCACAATCTTGCCAGTTATGTTGTGAGTGGAAGTCGAGTCAGTCGTTCCGTAGTAATGGCGATTGATTGCGAGATCGTACTGCTTCCCAGCCACGGTGAAAGTCCCGTTCCATTCCTGGTAGTCATTGTCACTGTGCTTGAATTCCTATCGCTCGATCGTGTAATGCTCCTCAACAGTCTTCAAATACTTCTCAATGAGCTGAAGTGTATTTTCGTGGCCAGCCGTTCCGTACACTCTGTTCCTCATCGGAGACTTGTACGCAGCTTCTCGAAGTTCACGGGCCTTCAGGAGCAGAGCATCTTCCTTGATGGAGTCTTCTAGCTCTTTGGAATCCATAGGCTTGAGTTCTTGCTGTCGCTTCGAGATTGTGGCTGTTCCATTCTTACAATGCTCGACTGGGAGGACGCTCGCCGACACGAATGCTGTGACGAGGCAAGCGTGAAGAATACAGGCTCGCATCATGATGGCGGTGGTTGAGAGTCGGTGTGATGTTTAATGTATCAATGCTCACATTGGAGTCTGAGAATGTATTTGTGTCTGTTGTCGGAGAGCAGAGATCTGCTCCGAGGTGCCTTGTCAACAAGGGCGTTGCTCTTGCGTTGTTCGTCCGCAGCATTCAATGTCGACAAGCACGACGCGCCTCCTGCAGCGATCTAGTCATCGTTGTTGCACTCTCAGATTCCATCGCGGCAAGTTCGAATCACGGGATTGATCGAAGGAGCGTTTAGCCACATAAGTGAGGAAGTCGTGAACGCGTTGAAGCAGGTTCCAAGATTGGCAAGTACACCTTCCCTCACTTGACCTACTCGCACAAAATGTGATGTTGCGCCCTGGGCTCCATGCTTCTCCGAGCTGCGGGCGGGTAGAGCTGCCGACCGATCAGATGTATCTACTGAAGATAACAGGAATATTGCGAGCCATAGCATCAGCCCAGGCTAAGGAAAAGAGCTGTGAATTTTTGATCGCTGACCGTTCGTACGGTTTGGACATACGCGAAGCTCAATCACCAGTCATGCACTCCCTGCAACGCGAGGCGGTTGGCGAACCTCGTTCATTGCAGCTGTGGCTTGGTTGTGAGCGTCGCATTGACCCGAATTGGAAGCCAGAATTCATGGTGCAGAAATCGCGTAATGTGTAGAGAGCTGTGTGCCCCCTTGTCAAAGTTTGTGCGTGCATTGCAAAGGGTTGCTTCACATGCAAGCGCATTATGTCAGCCAATTTCGCGCAGGCTGTCGCTCCGTACAGGCGAGCCAGCCTTTGACGAACGATTTGCCAGCAATAGCTCAGCAGCTGGGACATGTCGTTCGCCTATGTGTGTGTGGTGCATGCATTCAATCATTAATATGTTGTTCTCAGCTGAGGGAGGGGCAGTTCCACTTTTCGACTGATTGAGCATGCCGTGCAACGTTGTTGATCACTGGTGGAAGGAACAATAAAGGACGGGCGCGCTCTTCTGGTTGTTGACAGCTTTGACGATCAAGTTGTGCGTGTAACCACTTCAAGCTCATCATGGTCACAATCGTTGCACTCGTCGCATCGGCGGGTATCGCGTTCCTTCTATTCAAGCTCGCAACCGCGAAGCCCAAAAATCTCCCCCTGGTCCAAAGGGTGTTCCGCTTCTTGGAAATATCTTCGATCTGCCACCAAAAGGCAGTCGAGACTGGGTGCACTGGGAGTCGCACAAAGAGCAGTTCGGTGTGTAATGGCTGTAGCACTTGGGTTCCATTGCCGTACTAATCTTGCAGGCAATGTTACATCTCTGACCGTTTTTGGCTCCACGATCATTGTCCTGCACGACTATGAGAGCGCATTCGAGATTCTCGAGAGGAAATGTGGCTCGAGCGCAGAGCGACCGCATGCCGAGTTCATGCAGAACATGTAAGTAGTGATCATAACAGAGGGAGACGTGAGCCCGCTGATAGCCTTTACAGATGCCATTGGGGCCATAATGTCGCGTTGCAGCCGAAGGACGACTACAGGCATCGCTTAGCGCGGCGACAGTTCCACGCATTCATGGGAACAGCGGCTGCAATGTCACGACACGAACATGTCCAAGATGTCGAGACGCGTAGATTCCTGCTTCGAGTGCTTCGCAAACCGGAGACGTTCTGGCGGCAAATCCGAAAGTGCGTCCAATGAGGTATGGCAAAGACAATCGCTAATGGTGCTCCAGAGAAGCTGGCTCAGTGATTCTTGACCTAGCTTATGGGTATACTGCCGAGCCGGATGCCAATGACCCATTGGTGGACCTCATAGAGACGGCACTGGAGCAGATCAGTGTCGCCGCGCAGCCGGGCGCGTGGGCTGTTGACTTTTTCCCTGGCGTAGGTCATTAGCATACCAGAATCAGCTCACTCTAATGCATCAGCAGTCAGATTTGTGCCGGACTGGTTTCCTGGCACTGCCTGGAAGCGGACAGGAAAAGAATTTGCTGCAGCAGCAGACGCATCCGCGGAGAGACCGTTCAAGTTCGTCGAGATGAAGCGGGCAAAGGGGACTGCAGTGCCTTCGTTCGTGTCAAATCTTCACGATCAAGCAGGAGGTCGGTTGGAAGGAGTGGCAGCCCACAGTGCCATGTGGACCGCACAGTCGATGTATGCGGGAGGCGCGGACACGGTATGACTATCAATTTCTGATCAGGTGTTACGTTTTGCTGATAAGCTGCGCCAGACTGTCAGTACAACTGCGCTTTTCTTCATGGCAATGATGCTTCACCCGGAAGTACAGCAAAAAGCTCGGGAAGAAATCGATCGTGTTGTTGGCTCAGAGCGCCTACCGGAGATTGGAGACCGTGCACGACTGCCATATATCGAAGCGGTCGTCAAGGAGTGCCTACGATGGCGTCCTGTGCTTCCTGCAGGACTAACACATAAGCTGACAGCGGACTTTGAGTACGATGGCTACTTCTTGCCGAAGGGCGCCATGGTGATTCCAGCTGTGTGGTGCGTATTAATGGAACAGGCTGCCCCGTTCAATGCTGACGTTCGCTAGGGACATGGTAATGGATTCGAAGCTGTACACGAACCCGGCCGCTTTCAATCCAGACCGTTTCACGGGACCACAGCCAGAGATGGATCCGCGTAATATCATATTTGGTTTCGGCCGGCGTATCTGTCCTGGTCGGCTGCTCGCTCAGTCATCGGTCTTCTTGACTGTGGCCAAGACGCTGGCGGTGTTTGATATTGCAAAGGCGCTTGACGCGAAGGGCAATGTCATTGAACCAGACACGCAAATGGTGGCCGGTCTAGTCAGCCATCCGGCACCTTTTGAGGCGCGAATTGTGCCTCGTAGTGATAGGCATGCTGAGCTGATCTTGGAAGTCGAAAAGACGCAACCGGCCAAAGAGAGCAGTGCGAAAGAATTGGCGACTATGACTTCGTGGTAGATAGATTGCTCCTGGCTTCTAGATATTCCTCATAGAGCTTTTCATCGTGTCGGCCGAGTTCAAGTCGCGCTCCGTCTCGCTTCAGTGAGGTGTTCCTGAGGCATTGCCAGACAGTTTGGCGTGGATGGAGTGGAGCTCGCAGAGGCATCGACGCGTAGAAGATTGCAGGAGAGGAGACGGTGACGCGAGGTGGAACGTCGCGCCCCGCGCGGCTTGGCGTGGTCGATGAGCTCTAGACTATCCATCTCTCATACCACTTCCTCTTCTGTCGCTGTTCGATCGACCACACGACCATGGACCAGTCTCGAGCCATCAACGCGCTGGTGCCCTTTGTGGCACTGGCCAAATCCGCCAACTCACCACGAGCAGCCGCCGACCTGGTGCAACAGGCGACATCAGCACCAAACACCTACGTCTTCGCCGAGCTGCTGCAACAACCCAACATTCGCGCTCTGGCCGACAATGAGCAGTTCGGCCCTACCCTCACGCTCCTCCAAACCTTTGCTTGGGGCACGTGGGAAACATACAAGTGTAGGCATAATCAGAACAACGCATCCCAGATCCCAACTGACACAGCAATAGCCACTTCTGGCCTTCCGGCACTCTCTGATGCTCAAGCGCTGAAGTTGCGCCTGCTCTCACTCCTCAGCTTTGCCGCCGAAAAGGGCAATGCCTCGACACTCAACTATGCCTCGCTCTGCTCTCGCCTCGATCTTTCCTCGACTGTCGACCTGGAGCACCTCGTTACCCAGGCCATCTACAGCAATCTCATTACTGCTACCCTGAACCCAGCCGCTCAGACTGTGGTCATCACCTCAGTAGCACCCCTCCGAGACATTGCCCCAGGAAGCATCCAGACCATGGTGTCAGAATTGGCCGCTTGGAGTGGACGTTGCATTGCCGTGCTCGAACAGCTGGAAGCGGAGATTCGGAAGGTCAAGGCGGATGCAGAGAAGCGCGCCAAGAGAGAGTCAAAGGCAGACAAGCAGATCAAGGCCGTCACCGAACAAGCTGAGAAGGGTGGAAAGAGCGACGGAGGCATCATGGGCTCTCGACCAGGCCCCAATACCCGAGGCGCCAATAAGCGTGATCAGGCAGACGAGGACGAAGACTACGATGATGCCATGGACCTCGATGATGGCGGCCGTGCAGCTGGAGGCAAAAAGAGGAGTGGTGGTATATTGGGAAAGCTGACGGGCAAGGGATCCAAATAGTAGGAGGCATCCTTCGCGTGCTGGACTTTTACCAATATCCGATCACACCACCTCTGCCAAAGTTGCCAGGAATTATTCGGAAAGAAGGAACGCTTTAACAGATGGCCATCCGCGGCGCTGGCTGCGAACATTTCCATGACGAGACACCCTCCACACACTGCCAGATTTTGTCGCACACAGGTGTGACAAATCACCCAACAGGCGGGAATATGGCAGACTATAGGCGCTACCAACTGCTCGAAAGGCTACGATCCGGCTATGAGTGCCGAATTCAGCTCTTGGAGCACGCAGGCTGCAGAAGGAGCAAGCCATGACGGCAGTATCAATCACAGCCGCAGACGACATCACGTAGCATGAATGAATGATTGTATGAGAAGACATACGACTGCTCCGAAGCCGCCTGGATCCCGCGCTTTCCTAGCGAGGACAGTAAAAGACGCGTGGAATGCAGTTGCCGGGTTCTGAAGCCACGAGTGACCACATCAGTCTGCCAGGTACCCGCATTGAGGCCTTGGCGATCCTTCTGGTGCAACCTTTTTCTCGTGTTGCCATCCAGATTGCAATGAAAATGGTTCAGCTCAGCTTGCTGGCTATTAATACAGCGTAGGCGAGCATCCAGGCAAGTAGATACAGGTATAAGTTCATATGGTAGTCAACGCCTTTTTCGCTTTGCATCATCACCTCGAAGCTACTTACGATCCATGATGCATTTCTCCACGATCTCCTCCACAGCACTTGTCACTTTTCTTTCCATCACTTCTTCATCTGCTCAACAGCTGTTCCAAATCTCTCCTTTTCAAGCCGAGGACGTCAGTTTTCCGACAGAATCGCACTCCCTGAAGTTCAACATTTCCCGTCCAGGCGCTGTGCCTCAGCAGGGAGGCGACGGAACTCATACTTGTGAGATAGCATGGTAAGCCAAGCACTCCTGCGAAGACTTTCTGGTCCAAGCGAAACAACTTCCGACCAACTGAGCTGACAATGACGAATAGGAACGGATGTGACGCTCCAACTTGCTACCAACTTTGCACGTCTGTCTTTGAGTTGGGCTACCACAATTCGGATTACTGGGCTCGTGTTACGCCGGGGAGTGGGAAGAAGAAGGCAGGGGAGATCTCGATTGTATGTTCTTCAACGATTCATGTGTCGACCTACATGACTAACTTGTGTGAAAGGACATTCTTGAGTACTACTCTTACCGCAACAGCGTGGTACAAAACGCAACTTTCGCGATCAGAGATGGGGAAACGCCAGGCTATGCTTGCGAACAAGGAGATAGCCGGAAGTCGTGTGCGCTGAACAGTGAAGAGAACCCTGTGCAGACCGAGGTGGAGGTACTGGGCTATGGGATCTATCCTGTTAGCAGTGTTGTGGAAGTTTGTGGTGAGTCGTAGACGAATTGCGCACGTTTGGCGTCAGATTTGAGCTACAGATCAATCGCACCGAGGACGTCTAAGTCTCTTTTTGCACTATATTGGGTATATAAAGACTGTAGTATATCGGTATTACCAAGTCATGGTCGTGATCGTAATTCGTAAAACTTCGTTCAAGGTCAAATCACCCTCAATGCTCGACTTCGACCTGCGGTGGTGTAGAAGTCTTCTTGGAATGTTCCTTCTCGGACTCATCCTCTTCCCGGAAAACAGGTTGACCGTGATGGACGTGTGGGCTGCCACGACCAGTAATATCCTTGAAAATAGCTTTGACAGTTCTAACACTGGTCTTTCGGCCTTCCCAGAGGGGATACAGCCCCACGCAAAACGAGCTGCAGAAGAGCCAGAGGATTCCAACGACGACCCAGCCAGTGAAGAATTTCTTGGAGAAAATGTATGAGCTTCCGTACATGGGCATCGGCCAAAGGATGAGGAAAGATAGAGTCATGGCGACTGTCAACCAACGAGCGATTTTGCTGGCCCGGAGTAACTTCGATTGCTCTGCGGCTTCTTCTTCCTGACGTTTGCTTTGTTCTCCTGGGATCATTTCGAGATCGAACTGTGCGGCGGCTGCGAGGTCGGAATCGTCGCCTTTACGAATTTGAGCCATGCTGACCCAGTCGTATGCTGGAGTGTGGAATACGAGGGAGAGGATAGGAACGAAGATCGCGGGTGCGAGCAGTGATACTACGTTGCCGACCAGCATTGGGTAGTTCGAGCCGGTGGTCGTCACGCTCAATTCTCCATACTGAACCTTAGCCTGGACTAGCCAGCCAGTAACGGAGCAGCAGAGTGCTAGTGGCGGAGCGAAGGTCGCCGCTGCCCAGCTTTGTCTGCTCCAGAGGAGGGTGAGAGTTGACGGCAATACTGCTCCACTGATGATAACGCCCATCAAGAGGTACAGGTAGCCCATCGAAATTCCAGCGTAGTGCAGACCAGTTGAAAAGGCGGCCATGCAGAGCGCATAGACAGCACAGCTCGTGTGAGACATGTAGATCAGTCGTCTGCCGCTCGCGTTTGGGTTGATATATGTCTTATAGATGTCGTATGTCCAGATCGAAGACACAGCAATCAGCTCAGCCGACATAGCAGATGTCACAGCCATGAAGATTAGAAGAAGGGTCGCTGCTGCTCCTCCTGAACCGAGAAGAGCGACGGCTGCATTGGGAAGGACCAACCCAGCGCTAACGTCTGCCGGATCCATACGGTTGGGGTATGTCGGGAAGACTGGGTTGTTCTCGAGGACAAGGGCCGAGAGTCCCATTGTGGTGGCCGCCAGCCACGGAATGGCGAACCAAGACAGACCTCCCGCGATGTAGCCCGGAAGAGCATGAACAGGCGAGGCTGCGATGGCCTTATTGTAGTAGCCGTTGTCCATAAATACCGTGCCTGCGTGATGTCAATCCGTGCTCGATAGTTTTCGTGCGGAAAGCATGCTCACCAAAATTGCCAACAATGTTGATGACGAAGAAGATTACGCCCTCCTTGGACCTCATGGTCAGGTAAGATCCGCCAGCATTGCCTTCGACAGGGTGTCGCTCGGTCGCTTCCATCAGGAGATCATACACAGCGCCCGGGCTTCCGAGTTGAGATCCCGTAGCATAGGCTGTGAATGCGAAGGTCAAGATGATGACCAAGATCACCACAGTGTGGATGTAGTCCGTCAGGAAGGTCGCTTTGATTCCTCCGAACATTGTGTAGAGTACCACGCCGACTGGGAGAAGGAAACAGCCGGCGGCTGTAGGCACGCCGCAGAGAGAAGTAGCAACAGCTGAGCCTCCGGTCAAAAGCATTGCCGTTACCAGGATATTGGTCATCAGGCCGAATACGATGTAGACACCATGAGTGACAGGTCCATATCTGGCACGAATGGCTTCGAGGAAAGTGTGAGCATTCGGTGCTTTGCGTTTGAGCTCAATGGCAATTGTCGCGAACAGGATGATTTGGACAGTAGCACCAGAAGCGTACCAGAACGGCCCGCTAACCCCATACTGGTATGCGATCGAGGAAGATTGCAAAAGTGTTGCTGCCCATGTCCAGGATGAAACAACGGCAGAAGAGACGAGACCAGATTTCACAGTCCGGCCTGCTGTGCTGAACACTTCGGAGGTCTGAAGTTCGTTGTTGTAGCGCTTGAGGACAAAGGTCGTAAGCATCATGCCGAAGCTGCGGATCCATGTCAGTGATTTGGTGAGCCTAGCCTGCCGTGCTGAATACTTACGCAAAGAGGAATCCAAGACCAATGATAACTCCATAGCCAGTAGCTTGGCTAAGCGGCGGGCTTGTCGCCATGGCTGCTTATTTCGTTGATCAGCAACGATGTGCGAGTGAGACTGTCCAATTCTCAAACAATATAGAGGGAGCAAAGAAGACTGCTCAAAGTCTCACAGACCATTTCTATGTCAGGCATAAATATGGCGTCCGTTCCGTCCCTCCAGACTTATCTATACTGCTTGCCTACGCCCAACAAGACCAACCATGTGCTGAGCTCGAGATGCATTGCAGGGAATCTAAGTCGCGGCCGCGGGCAGCGGCCAGTGGCAGGTCATTGGAGCGAGACCGTCTGTTACTCGATGGGATTGCCTTGCGATAAGGCAACACGGATCCCAGGAAAAGCTCGTGCTACCACGTTGTTGCAATCAGCTTGACAACTGATAAGGAGTGTCTTGGCATAGTGGTAGGCGAATAAGAATCCACGGACTGATCTGCAGAGCTCTTTTGTGCCTTGTCCAGGATAGCTTGACATGCTTGCACATTGCGATCCCGATTGTTCCCAATGTTCGGTGAAGTGCGGGATTGTGAGAGGGACATGGTCAGGAGATGTCCAGAACGTTGGTCACGAACTCTTGGAAGACTGCATGACTAATCCGGTTGAATTCGACTCGGACCGCGCCTAAACTGCCAGACTCGAACAGCATAATTGTCCCGCCGAATGTCCAGCTCCGTCACGAGCTCGTCAAGTGGGCTGTTGCCAAAATGTAGTCTCAACAATCACGGCTGAACTGTTCAGCAACAAAAAGTTAGGTCTCTCACCGCAAAGCATTGCTTCCTGATCACTCATCCCAACAACTCTCATCCTCAAAAAGCTCAAAAGATCCCTGGACGTTGTTAAAAATGGGCGTGGAGGTGCGTTGCTGTGGCCATTGCGCGGGGTCCACGAAACCACCAAGGTCCTCATCCCAGGAATTAACGAAAGCTAACAAGAATCGCAGAACCTGTCCTTTGTCCTCGAGAAGGCTGGAAGTGTCAAGTTCGAAGACCGCCCTCGACCTCAGCTGAAATCGCCCTACGATGTCATTGTTAATACGAAGTTTACCGGAATTTGCGGCAGTGATGTCCATTATTGGGTCCATGGAGCCATTGGACATTTCGTCGTAAAGGAGCCAATGGTCTTGGGCCATGAGAGCAGTGGTGTTGTCACACAGGTGGGCGAGGGTGTGAAGAGCTTGAAAGTTGGCGACCGAGTTGCAATGGAGCCTGGTGTTCCCTGCCGAAGATGTGTGAGATGCAGAGAAGGAAAGTACAACCTGTGTCCGGACATGGCATTTGCTGCTACGCCGCCGTTCGATGGCACGCTGGCGAAATACTATGCACTACCGGAGGACTTCTGCTATAAGCTGCCAGAGAGCGTGTCCCTCGAGGAAGGAGCATTGATGGAGCCATTGGCAGTTGGAGTGCACATCTCGAAACAAGGGCAGGTGAAACCGGGCGACAGCGTTGTCGTGTTTGGCGCAGGACCTGTCGGACTCCTGTGCATGGCTGTAGCCAAGGCTTTTGGAGCTTCCAAGGTCGTCGCCGTTGACATCAATGCTGAGCGTCTCGACTTCGCGAAGAAATACGCTGCCACACATGGTGTGCTCTCACAGAAAGAGTCTGCAGAGGATGCAGCACGACGCATTATTGCTGATGCCGACCTCGGCCCTGGTGCGGATATTGTTCTTGACGCGAGTGGAGCTGAGCCAGCCATCCAGACGTCAATCCACACTCTACGAGTAGGTGGAAACTACGTGCAAGGTGGCATGGGAAAGAGCGATATTGTATTTCCCATCGCTGCGATGTGCTCCAAGGAGCTTAATGTTAAGGGGTCTTTCCGATACTCCGCTGGCGACTACCAGCTAGCCCTGCAGCTGATCGAGAGCGGGCGAGTGGATGTCAAGTCTCTCATCACTGGAAAGGTGAAGTTCCGGGACGCAGAGAAGGCTTTTGGAGACGTCAAGGCAGCAAAGGGTATCAAGACGTTGATCGAGGGCGTTGAAGAGTAGGCAGACATTGTTTGAGGCGACAATAGAAGGCCGGACCAGGACAAGCTTGCGAGCTGAAAAAAATCTCCGAGAGCACACCAAGCGGATAGGAGAGAGAGCCTCTTGGTACGAGAAGGGCAAAACGGGGGTTTGAGGTTCTTCTGGAGGCGCTGACCAGAAAGAAATCTGGAGCAAGCATGCGTGTAACGTGTAACCTAAGGCTGGAGTCTCGAAGTACATAGAACGCCCTGCAGGTCCCAAACAGGTGTGCTTGAACATCGACAATGTTTCCACTCTCACTGGCGCGTCGCCCATGCGGGATGTCAAGATAGAAGTACAGTCGTCCTGTATTCTCAGGTTTGGCGTGGAAAGTGCAGTGATTGGCGGAGCTCACTCCTTCCATCTGCATCTCAGCTCTAGCGTCCTTGCAACCTGAAACATCACCACACGCCGTTTCGAAGTGCTCTCACGAACGCATCTCTCTGCTGCCACGAACTGCCGCGACGCCGCTCCCGACGCGTCTCTGCCCATCGCCGTCGGTTTGACAAGAGCAGATGAGCGCTGACTTGCCCTGGCGCAGCGGCGTCAACAAGGAGCGCCCTTGCGAAACAGCACCGAAGCTGGAGATGCATTGTGCAACATGGCGATCTGGTGTGTCTGCTGATTGCGCTGCTCGTTGTGCACGACTGGCTGTGCGTGACTGCATGGCGGCCGAGCTGCAGTAAGGTGTACTCATTGTATTTGGGCTAGGGCCGCCAAGTTGGCCTTCGCCAGTGACTCTGTGGCGAGAATGGGCACCGTAACGGCATTCACGGGCATGAGCGTGCAGGCACTGGGAATGTATTGTTTACTTTTCTTTTAGATGAGTGCCGGCACCTTGCAGATGGCCTATGTTACTTCTGTTTTTCCGATTCACTGCTTCATGGGTGTTGAAGTGATTCTTGTTGATATCTTCTCTCCTCGTCTGCTTCCTTCGTTCATGAGCAGTTTATGTTCTAATAGACAAGCACAATGCAACACTTTGGCACAGCCATGCCACCCGCATCACCACTGCCAGACTCGACCGCGCTGGAATCTGGGATCGTCGAAGACGCGCGACCTCCGCGGTTGTCACGCGTACAAGACAATGTTCGCCTTCTGCTTCGAACTTCAGTATTCGGATCAGTGGCGAGCTCCCCAACATCACCAATACATCCTCGATCAGCAGAAGGAGCTACGAACAGGTCACCTGCTGAAGCCAACCTTCGGCCCATTCAACCAGATGCCCCTCTCCGCTCGCATCCACCATCACCAGTTCCCCGATCTCCACGGCATCATCCAGCACACACTCGCTTTCCTGTGCGAGCCTCGACTTCACGACTAGAAGTCTTGCCCAGTCCACCAAACTCGGCATCAACGATCAGCACGACTAGCTCAGGGGATTTGAACAATTTCCCCTGCCCACCATCGAGTTACCAACGCAACGTACAGCAAATGGCACATCAATCAGCTCTGTTCAATAGCCGAGCAGTTGAGGCACTCAACCATCCAGACTTGAGCGATCCTTCTATCACAGACTTGTCCCAGCAGAAGTCCCATCATAGAAGGCACCACGGAGCATGGACAAGACATCGGACCGGCTCGCATGGCTCGAGAGGATCGCACAGCAAGCACAAACGTAGAGCACATCGTGCAGTCGGGTCGCTTGGTCTGTTGTGCTTCATGGCGGCAGTCTTGCTCGCCGCTCTCATCGCCACTTGTAAGTGTTCTGATCACTGTCAAATATTAGCAGCAGCTAACCAAAAGAGTAGATGTTGCTCTGGCCATGACCGTCGACGGAGTGACGATGACTTTCCATGTCCTATTCATTCTGGGAATTCTATTGGCTACCATTGTCTTCTCGCACGCTCTCATTCGCTTCTTCATGTACAGCAAGCGGCGGAACAAGGATCTGCCTACGTTCGTGAGGGTGACACGACACGGCCACCAGCGAAGACACCGGAACCATCGCGATCATCTGCATCCACATGTTCGACGCATTCCAACTGTGGGGGACGATGCGGAAGAGACTTTTGTTCCGCCCATGCCAATCGAAGTTCATGTGCCAAGCGATGAA
Source organism: Cercospora nicotianae (assembly GCA_029490675.1). Classification (NCBI taxonomy): domain Eukaryota; kingdom Fungi; phylum Ascomycota; class Dothideomycetes; order Mycosphaerellales; family Mycosphaerellaceae; genus Cercospora; species Cercospora nicotianae. The sequence continues at coordinate 1,438,820 of JANQAT010000007.1, read as the reverse complement.
GTTCGTCCCGATCCAATCGTGGCCAATACAGCAGCGGCAACGCAGACGCCTGACGAGTGGGACAAGGATATTCCAAAGATTGCAAATCCACCGCCCGCTTATGGTCGTTGGAGAGGAAGTGTACGAGCCAATCCGGACTTGCTCCACTGGGCTCCTTCGCCGATCAGTCCAGACACTCCCACTTTGCCCTCACCGACATACGAAGAAGCCATGGCTGCTGTCGAGAATTCTTTCCCGAGTAATCCGCCCAGCTATATGACCAGGGAAAGTCCAGCCAGGCAGAGGGAGCTGATGGAGGCGCGAGCTGGTCTCGCGCGTTCTCCAGTAGTCGAGCCAGAAATGTTCGAGGTGCGCGGAAGTAATAGTCCTGGTGCAGGCGCCGGACGTCGAGTTGGCGAAGCCTTGTAGAGTAGAGATACCCGGTGCGCCGGGCTCGGAGGAGATGGCCGGTCAGAGTCTGTCACTTGAGCTGTAAACATAGAGACAAACCCGCGGTGCGGATGTCCAGTAATGCATGTTGTCCATCGCGTCTTCCAGCATCAAAGTTCTATCCAATGGTGATTGGTTCCGAGCTTTTCACGGCTTTGCATTCGGTTGTATGTGTCTCCCCTTATTGTCTCTTCCTTCCGTAGATGGCACGCCCTTGGAATCTTTATCCCACCACTCGCGCCAAAACTTCTCATCTTGCTTCCTCTTTGCTTCCTTGGCCTCGCGCTCTTTTCGTCTTTCATCCATCGTTGCGAACCATTCTTCTCGAGCTGCGTCCTGTTCCGCTTGTGTGGCGTAGAGCATCATGCAGTTGTTCATGGCTTTCTGCTCTTTGCGGCACATGATGGTCGCTGTGAAGGTTCGGGACGTGCAGCATGCTGCGAATTCTAGTAAAAAAGCATCACACGTTAGTGCAAGGTACTTGAGTTGGTCTTTGCAATGCAGGTTCGCAAATACCTCTCACTTCATCGGCGCATTTTTGGCGGACTCGCTTGTGGTATAGCTCTCGGACTTGAGACTCTTGAGATGCGGAAAGAGGCAGTGGTGAGCGCGATGGATTCGGGATGATTGGTTTGCTCGTTGAGGACGATGTGGGCGGGTTTGATGACATTACTGCGGCCATGACAAGTCAATGCTAGGCCTGTGACAGAGTGATGCTCATGGAGTTCACATGGATGGGAGTCCGGTGGGTCCGAGCTTTGACTTCCCGCACTCATGAACGCATGATGGCAGGAACGATTAGAGAGCCACAAAGCTCGTGCAGGATTGAATACACACCAAGCAAAGAATCAATAAGATAGTTTTCTTCCTTCGCTCTTGGAAGATTGATTCCGTATTCCACACCTATTTAAAGTCGCCATACGAAGTAACATCTCCTGGTTTAAAGCTCCTCTCACTTGTCGTACTTCACGATCTAAGCCAACCCACATTCTCTGCTCGAGTTCGCCCCTCGCTGCACGATTCCAGTGCCAATGACAAACGACAGCGTGGCCCCTTTTGCGGGCCCTTCGGATCATGACACGGGTTCCAGTCTTTGTGCACTACCGTCATCTTCAGCATTGTCTGGGAGTGATTTACGATGCAAGCATCCGTGTATGGGGATGTGACCAGCTGAAGTGAATGTGAGAAGGAACAGAGACGGCAAAGACTGAAATTGGGTATCAAGCTGGTTCATTCAGTCACTAAGCCGGCTCCTGCCAGCAGCATGTTACGCTGCCGGTATCCCGGAACGCCGCGCCATTGAAATGCATCGAGTATCCTGCCTGTCACCCTGTATCAAGTACTTTTGATCGTGATAATTCAGACATTTACTCGTCATCCTCATCCTCCTCCTCAGCCTCGACGGTGGTCTGGGCGATACGGTCCAAATCACGCTGGCCGGACTGGGTGATGCGGCGGCCACCCTTCTCCTCATCCTGCTCGAGGACACCGATCTTCTCGAGAGCCTGCATGACCTTGCGGTCAACGGCACCGGAGGCGTCGACGTGATGCGATGGGCGTGAGCCACGGTTCTTGGTGCCACCGTGAACCTTCCTGAGGCGGCCGACACCGACAGTCTTGCGCATGTAGATGTGGCGGGCGATGGCAGCAGAACGGATGTAGAACCTGCATTCAAGTCAGATCATGCTGTACATGCGCAGAGCGAACGAAAATGCTTACCAGTCCTGGCTCTGAGGTGGGAGCTCCTTTGCGTGGGAGGTTTTGACAGTATCGGTCCAACCTGTAGACTGTGTCAGTATTTCTGCTGACACTTGTCCCCCGTTCCTCACGGGATTCAGGTTTCTCTGATGCCATTTTGATTCCATTTCTTCTTCTTTTTTCTATGGCGGATCACTCCGTACCTGGGATTGGGAGCTTGCCCTGACGCTTCAGGAAAGCAGCGTAGGCGTCGATGAACTTGTCGGCAGGGACATCGCGAACGGAAACACCAGGCATCTTGACGGTAGTGGCGAGCGAGGCTCTTGTGGTCGATTGGCGAGGAAGAGCGTTGGGTGTTTGTGCGGTGCTGGATCAAGCTGTGGATTGACGGATATGCGAAATGTGAGAGTGGATTCGTGCCAAGGAGAAATTTGCGATTGCTGCCTCAGGCCACAAACTCAGTCGCCAGAACGCCAGAACTTGGGTCAGTTTGGCGCTCATCAGCCCAGCACAACTCCTCACCAAGACTCGCCATATTGTATTGAGCGGTGAGATGGCGCATCCTTACGAACGTCCTGCGCAGTCCTCCAAACCCGGTTCTTGACCATGGTGCTGGCCAGTTGCCGGTGTTGCTCAGCGACGATGAGGTCACACGCGACGCCGTTGGTGCTTTCATCAAGTCTTCCGGTTTCACCAGAGCGCGACGACGTTCTATCCATTCCACGACATATTTCCATACTTCGTGATTATCGTTATGGTGGCGCATTGATGACCTTTAGAAAGCTCCTCCCCGTCTGGCCGCGCATCATCCAGGCAGTCGGACCTCCGCGCGACGGCAACGAGCGCTCGCATCTCCAAGCTGGCGAGCAGGTGCTATCAGCAGCAAGCCCTATTGGCCCTTCCGAGAACTGCAAACTCAAGCGTTCCTTGACTTCCCCTACACCGACTACTCACGTACTAACTTCAGCCTTATAAGCCGGGGCCTGACTCGCATACACTAGCCTTGCAGAACGACTCCAGACAGTCCATGGCCCCAGCAACGTTGGAGAGACTGTTCACGCCTGCACTGCTTGTCACAGCTGCGGCCGGGATAGCTGCACTCACGTGGGTCGTCAGAAAGCTGCCTGCATTTCAAGAAATCAAAGACGGTACGTCCTGCTCCCCGTCTTCGCCCGCGTTCCCAAATGCTCACAGAACTTCCAGCTGCTTCGACGGATCCTGGCCTGCTCAAAGCGCGGACAACATTCAAGCAATACTCTACTCCTTCCGGCCATGTATATCCTCGAATACGAACCTTTTACAATGAACATACGCAGGCGAGCAAGTTGCCAGCAGATTTGCCGCTTATCGTTTTGATCCATGGTCTTGGAGGCTCGGCCGCTCAGTTCGCTCCTTTGCTGAATTCTCTCACTCAGATCGCGCCATGCCTGGCCATCGATCTCCCGGGCTGCGGTCTGTCCGACTTCAAGCCAGATGATATCGAAGCCTATACCACTACTGCATTCGCTGAGCTGCTCCACGTGGCCATCGACGAACATCGCAAGAAGGAGGCTAATCAGAAAGTCGTGCTCATCGGCCACAGCATGGGCTGCTCAATCGCAGCCTTGCTTGCCTCCTCCAGCTCACCTCTGCATCATCTTTGCGCTGACAGCATCATCTCATTGATCGCAGTATGCCCACGCTCCCGCGGGGTATCTGAGGAGGAGATTCGAGGCATTCGGCGTATCGGCTATCTGCCCTCGTTTGTCTTCGACCTCCTTCGGATGGCGGACCGTCGAGGTGGTGTTGACAGTCTCTCGGTGACACGCGTTATTGGCAAGGAAGCTGATCTCGAGACCAAAAAGCTGCAGCTTCGCTACAATCAACAGAGTAGATCCGCAGTGTTCCAGAGAATCACGTCGGCTCTGGCTAAGCAAGAGACCAGAGCGACCAAGGACGGGCACGACAGTCGAAGGGTCTGGAGTGGCATCAAGGTCCCACTACTTCTCGTGGCGGGAGAAGACGACAAGCTGGCTCCGCCAGCAGAGGTTGAGCAGATTCAGGAATGGCTGACAACAGTTCGGCATGATTCTGTGACCAATCCACATGTCTCTGCAGACGGAGCGATCGCCCCGCACCTGCCCGCGATTGCTGGGGATGCTGCAATGGCCGCAGAGCAGCTGAGTCGATCCGATACGAACACCGCTCTGCAAGAGGGAGAGTCTGCCTCTGCGGACGGCGTGCAGCATGAGGAGGCGTCTACTAAACACTCGATCCCGCTTAAGACGTGCATTTTTGCAGCACCAGCTTCACATGGATTGCTCTACTCAACCACGAATGTACGCATTTTATCAGGGTACATTGAGAACTTTTGGCTCGACACGTGGACGAGCGCCTTTCGCCTGGCTGGCAGCTCCGACATCTCTCGACTTCTGGCAAGTGGGACGTGAAAAATTTTAAGAAATGGCAAGCTGTTGCGCCCTGCTCCGATCCAATCGCTGAGACTTTTCGCGCAATGAAAACTATGCGCGAAGTCGACGACGAGCACAGCCCGCCTGCATTTGTCAAGAAATACAGCTGGAAAACGATCCCTAACGGTGTTGCCATGGTTGTTGATATCAGTCTTGATGCTCCGGTATATGACAAAGCAGGGCTTGAGAATGGTGACGTCGAATATCACAAGTTTCCAACAGTGAGCAAACAGCCTCCAGGGGCGGACGAGGTCGAGCAATTCATTGCACTTATCGATACACTCAGACAATCACCAAAACTACGGGACGCTGAGGAGGGCGTGCCTCGACCGACTATTGGCGTACATTGTCACTATGGTTTCAACCGAACAGGTGAGAAGTGAAATTCGCTGACAATAGCTTCAATAATATCGAGTCTGACAATGTACAGGGTTTTTGATCATTTGCTACCTCGTGGAACGACTCGGGTGGGACCTCGAAGACGCTCTCGACGAATTCTCAAAGAAACGGGAACCAGGTGTCAAGCACGATCACTTTGTCAACGAGCTGTATATAAGATACAAGGCTGGGAAGCTAGAAAGGAGAGGAACTATCATTCATTGAAATATAGTCCCCACTCGCGCATTGCCAAGCAATACCACTGTTTTTATCCCGTCGGGTTTTAATATTCTCCCGCTTTGCAGCCTAAGGTATCTGGCACGAGCCTGGAAGGAGGGCTCCACTGTTCCTCCAGGATTCAACTCCACTTCAGTGTTCAGCTTCTTAAGCTATAAGTTCTCAAACGCCACCTGCATGCCTTGGACATTTTCACAACATCGGCAGGATCAGCAACTACAATACACTCAACATGTCTGACAAATTCATACTCTACGACCTTCCCAGCAGAGAGCCCTGTCGCAGCTGGTCAGGCAACGCCCTAAAAGGTACGTCTAAACCGACGCAGAACAACGCCCTCTCTTGAATAGGTTGATAATGGCGAATGACATCCAGCTCGCACTGTGCTCAACTATAAGAACATCCCATTCCGCACAGAATGGATCCCATATGTTCGTCTACAAGAGACTCTCGCTGCTACAGGAGTGGAACCGAACCCGCAACCCAACTGGTCTGATTACTCAATTCCCACGGTTCGCTTCCCCGATGGTACAGTAGTCATGGACTCGGAAAAAATCATCCCCAAGATCGAAGAGCTCTACCCTTCGCCATCTCTTCATCTCGATCGCACGGATATTATTGATGCTGTCAAAGCCGCCTCAGGGAAAGTGTTCTATCCCTTAATGTCGTGGTTCTTCCCAAAAGTTCAATCTAGGATTCTTGTTGAGGAGGATATCGCTTGGTTTGAGGAGGATCGCGGAAGAAGATTTGGGATGAGTATGGCTGATTTGGAGAAATCGAAGAGTGAGGAGGCTTGTTTCGAAGAGGCGAAGCCTGGGTTTGAGATGATGGAGAAGCTGCTGACGGATTTTAAGAAGGATGATGGGCCTTGGATTATGGGTAAGGAGATGTGCTTTGGGGATCTTTTGCTTGTGGGAACGGTAAGGATGATGGAAATGTTGGGGGAGGATGAGAAGGAGAAGTTTCTCAGCAAAGTTAAGGGGCTGAGGGAGTTGTATGATGCGGGAAAGAAGTATGCTTTTACGGAAAATAGCGATGAATAGTACGGCTGGCTCTGGAAGTATTGCACATTAGTTTGCGGCCCAGTCACATCGTATGGTAGGAAATGTACAAACATCGTTATGTTGGTACCGATCACCATGTTCATGGTGCCCGTTCCACACTATGCGTGCAGTCTTGTAAACGTACAATTGTACCCCAGCTCCGGGCCTAAATTGGGGAGCTCGACAACATCACTCCGCCAGTGATACATATTGTCAGGACTCAGTCGGAATCCAGCACACTGGAATTCGACACTTTCCAACTGAGAGCTCGGCGGTTGCTTTGCTGTGAAAAGTTTCTGGAATTGCCAGAATAATGTTCCAGTCACCATGTCGCTCGGGTCTTCTCGTGTTGGACCAATGAGTTGCAGTGTTCGTAAATTAGCTGGTAAACAATTCAAGACTTTGTGCTGGAAGTCAATAAAAGCACTTCCTCCGACCATTGCTCGTGGGGTTACGGCAAGGTGCTTGAGGTTCACCATTTCTTGTAAGTTTCCGAGCGGTTCCTCGCGTGCTTCGTGTATTCCTGACACCCCCAGGGATCCGAATAGTTGCAAAAGTTGTTGCGCGTATCTAATCTGACAGATTCGAGCCGTCTGCCAAAAGTATTGAGCGATGCAGCGAGGGACGGGAAGTCGAGATTGTACTGCTGCACGGCCCAATGGAGATCAATCTGAGTCAAATTTGGGGCTCTTTGTAGTAGAATTGCAAGCATGACGTTGTCCATTTTGCAATCTTGTAGCTTTACGCTCTTCAGTCCAGTCCATGGATGGTCTATCAGCTGTCAGTGGGCTTTGCACATCGACAAGATACTCAATCCTTCGACAACTGTCTGCATTGAAATTGTCAGTTGGGCGCCATACCTGGTGTGCCTGGCTCTCGTGCAGTGAGCAGCCTACTACAACTTATCCGCCAAGCACTAAAGCTTTCCAAGTTCGGCATCAAGAGCATTCGCGTCACGAATGTGCAACCATACGTGCCAGAGTGTCTTTCGAGCCGTATGGCAAACTTCTTGATGTTGAGATACCGCTTGTGGGATTCGGAAGTCCACTTGAAGACAGGAAGCACGTCAAGAAGGAAGTAAGTCGACCTCGCTCGCAAGAACTCTTCTTGTTGCGTTGCTTCATTGAAGCAGGGCACCGAAACCTCAAGGACTTCGATGTTATCACACAATAGAACCAGGGTAGTAAGCACAACATCAGCTCGGCCACTCTCCAGCTCCGCTCCTATGGCTGAGCCAAGGCCCATGGGATAGCACGAACTTGTCCTGCGCAGTCCTCTTGCATATTGTAGACACTGTGCATCCAAGCTTTGAGGCGCCCGGTCAATTGGACTGTCAATGCCTCGAGAGATATGTTCCCACTTGTCGATAACGATTTCTCGGACTGACGACGCGCATACTGAGTCCTTTGCTAGAGTTTTGATAAAGGTCCGGGCGTTTGAGATGCGAGTGCCAGGGAATGTGTGGTACAGGATCGGCTTCACGATGCGGTTCAGTGCTTTACAGGTCCTGCTGATAGATGCTAAGGTGGACAGATGGAGTTTGACCGCCTTGTCAGAATCACTGAGCTTGCTGAAGTCCGCGTCTCGTCGTTGGCCAATGGTCACCGCGGATGGCAGTTGCAGGTAGCCGATGATGACTGCCAGAATCTCCTCTGGGAGATAGAATCTTGGAGATGCCATATGCACCGGGCGGTGCCTACTTGTCGGTGCTGTTGCACCGGACAGGCAGTAAACCTATTTCTCGGTGGGATGTTTGGTTCGTGACAGCCCGACGAGTAGGAATACGCTAGTGATCGTGTCGTAGGCCGCCACGTTACCAGAGCTACGGTACCGTGCAGGAGAAATGCCTGATCTTGGCTTGACGGGGAAGCCGAGGCCGGTGCCTCTTGGTTGGTTTGCCAAGCCTGTTCCTTCACGTGCATTGTCACTTCCAGTCTGGCGGATACCGCTCTGACATCTACTTTCCGGCATACTGGGACGTGAGGCTACCTTTCAGGCGACTGAACTGTCGATCGGCAGAAAATAAAGAGCCGCCGGTGCCCTCGATCAAGATATATTGCGCTGCAGATGTACCATTGCATCAACACTCTCCAGGCTATCAAGCAGTGTTTACCATACCATTCCGATCATAACGATCGCCCATGGACGGACCCCGATCTCTTGCTGGAGGACCTCGACCATCAACGGTCTCGTCTGATTCGACCCTGTGCTTCTGCATTGTGGAATCTCGAATCTCGTGCCCAGTTTCCACATTGACCCCAGCGCCTCTCCCATAAAGATACCAGAATGGCAAAGAACAAAGCAGAGCACCGCCCACCATGTTCCCCAAGGTCACTGGGATCGCAGATTGATAAATGAATTTTCCAACAGAAAAGTTCGCGCCATAGAACATCCCGATCGGTATCATGAAATAGTTCGCGACCGAGTGTTGATATCCAGCAATGACAAACGACCATATCGGAACCCAGATCGTGTAGATTTTGGAAACAAACTCCACTGCTCCCAGAGTCATGAAGAAAGCCAAACCGACGAAGAAATTGCAACCGACACCGCGCAAGAAGTTGACTGACCACTGCACGTTGACTCTTCCTTCTGCCTGAGCTTGCGCATATGCCGTGGCCTCATCGGTGTTCAGCACATCGCTCCACCATGCCAAAAATCCCGCAACGAATAATGCGCCGGCGATGTTGATGACATAGGTCACCACCCAATTCTTGAGCCAATCCACTACTGCTGTCTTCCTTTGCAGTGTTGTGTACGGCATTACGAAGAAGTTACTCGTCGACAGCTCCATGTTCGTCAAGGTCACCAGGACAAATCCCAACGGGAAGGTGAAGCCTGCGATGAGTGTTGCAAGGCCTGGATTGCTGGCTCGAAGACTCGGAGAGCCGGCATTGACGATAATGTCGATCATGCCACCCAAAGAGATGAAAACACCTCCAAAGAAAGATTTGATCACATATTCGGGCCAGGTGAGGCGCGCTTTGGCGAGGCCAGCTTGTGTCACGAAATGACTGATTTCTTGAGGTGAGAGGCCGTTTGTCGGAGGAGGAGGAGGAGGAGGCATTGTGAGCAACTGGGCATGAGAGCTGTCTCCAAGTAATGCTGAATAACGGAAGCAATGTGGTTGGAGATGATAGCTGAAGTGAACACAAACCACTTATGAGATCAGTGTGCCGGGTGCGATCCGCATACCATTTCTTACCCACTTCTCTCCATCTACCGGCTTGACTTCTACCAGATGTGGTTCGTGGAATAGGTGCTATCTTGCATTGTTGGGCTGTCGCCATTTGCCGTGCTGCGTCACATGGGATGGAGAATCACATCACGACGGATGTTGCGGAAGACCGGATATGCGAAGGCGAGAGGACATGTCTTCAATTTTTCATGTAAGATGTGACCAAGCGTTTCTTCGAAGCTTTTTCGATTCTACTTCGTAATCAGCAAGCGGATGGAACTTGTATCGAGGCAAACAGGAGGAGCGGCATGGTCGAGGTTATGCTCAGAACTGAGTCAATGCTTGTATCAAAGCTTGTGCTTCTGACGAGTTCGCAGCCTTCCATGGAGTCGTCTGTAGCTTCCGGATTGAATGTCTTGCTCTGACCAGAGACGACATGAAGGTTGGAGGTAAGCACGTGCAGGTCTCAAATGCAAAGGACAAAGACGGTGTTTGTCTCTGCCAAGCCGACAACCATCCAGCGGGGTTGCCATTCCATCTTCCCATGACAACACCACAGCCACTGTCAACATCACATGTACCATGTCGCGATAGCAAAACCCACCGAGCCATGTCCTCTGATTCTTCAGATCCGCGCTCGCCACGCTCCATCATCGAGACGACCCGAAATGTCTTTTACCTTGCGGCCTACGAGCAAATACCTCGAATGTTCAGTCGTGCTCTAGAACTGCCTCCCAAGATACTACAACGGTACCAGGAGCGCGATAGACGCTACGATGCACGGCAAGGAGCTATAGGCGATCCGTATCGTGGTTTCATTGATCCTGGCTTGGCCGATGAGATTGATGAGCGGAGGCGGCAAATGGAACGACTGCATGCTAGAAGAGATGAGACTGCGAATTAGGATCAGGTCGGAAGACGAAGCAAACAGGACAACCGCACGCTAGAAGAGATGAGACTGCGGAGTAAGATTAGGTCGGAAGAGCAATGCGTTCAAGGTGTCGAAAGACTAGAGAAGATGAGATTGAGGAGAAAACTTATGTCGGAATGGCAAGGCAACCCCCCAACGAAGATGATCAACAACTAGAAATCATGAGATCGAGGAGCGAATTTATGTCGGAAATGCAATGCATGCAACATAACTCGCGGGCGGACAACACGAGATTGTAAACCGAAGCCAGGTCGGAACGATCATAATGGACCATCCTCCTTTCCTGAAGGCCCGACTCGAGATTCATCTTCATTTCCAAACAATTCTCTACGGTCCGGCTTTACACTCTCGCGTTGGCTCTTCTAGATGTTTCGTTCCGATCCGTGTTACCTATACACTTCCCGACAACACTTATAATCCGACTTTACGCTCTAGTATCAGCTAGTCTAGGTCTTCTGTTCCGACTTATATATCCTCCTTAGATCCTTTGCCCTACCTCCACCTCGTAATTAGTTCTCCTCAAGCCCAGGTCCTTACTCCTAGCGCTACAAGATGATCTCTTAATTCTGCTGCAAGTTTGATACAGTCTCTCAATTCTGTACAGCCTAGTGGAGAGTTATAGCGCAACCTCGATGCATTCTCTCGATTCTGCACGGTATAATAGAAAACTACAGCGCGACTTCGAGACGTTCTCTCGATTCTGGACGGGTTGATAGAAAGCTATAGCGCGACTTCAAGACGTTCTCTCGAATCTGCACGAGTTAATGGAAAGCTACAGTGCGACTTCAATCCATTCTCTCGATTCTGGACGGGTTGATAGAAAGCTATAGCGCGACTTCAACCCATTCTCTCGATTCTGCACGGGTTGATGGAAAGCTACAGCGCGACTTCGAGACGTTCTCTCGATTCTGCAAGGTCTAATAGAGAGGATGCATTACAAATTCGATGCGATCTCTCGATTCTATAAGGCCTGTTAGAAAGCTGCATTGCAACCTTACGCTATCTCTCTCGATTCTGCTATACTCGTTAATGGCTTGCAACCCTCTGAATTATGCCTTCCCGACACACTCTTATTCTTCGCGAGCGTCAGAATCGAATATCTGTGCATCGCTAGTAGGCATCGGCGTTTCGGTCTGTTCACCGAATGTGGATGCCTTCTCTTGTTTCTCGAGCTCTTCGTATGTTTCTTCGTCGCTCTCGGCGAACTCTTCCAACTCCTCCGGGTATGGACCGTTCGGGTCGATGAAACTACTATTATCAAGCTCGGCACCCCAAAACATTGTCGGCGTCTTCGCAGTATTGTCAATTCCGACCTGGAATTTACCAGCCTCGCTTGGGGTTTCCTCGAACGGCGCCTGCTCCTCGAACGGCTCCTGCTCAAATTGCTCCTGCTTTAGTTGCTCCTCCTCTCGCTCTTGTCTAACTTTGGCTTCACACTCGTGTACCATTGCTATAAGGTCGAACTCTAGGACTTCAACGCTTCCTTCCTCTTCACCTTCCTCTTCCTTCTTGTCAACGATACACGACGGTAAATGTCCGTGCTGGACAAGCGAGTACCACTCCTCCGAAGTAATTCTGTTTGGATGCTTCCGCAGGATGACCAGATCTCGCTCGACAATGGGAAAGAGAAAGGTACGCATGTCTCGATTAAAGACAATGCCAGTCTCTTTTATGGCATCTTCGCCAGACTCCGATACCAGTTCAGCAGCACTGCTAGCTTTTCTCAGCTCAACTGCGGCGTTCGCTGTTTGGTTGACTTTCTCCTGGTTTTCCGCATCGGTTAATGCCACACCCATAAGTCGTCTCACTCGGCGTTCAATCATCCTACTGGATACTCCGCCTGTCGTTCGTGTCTTTCGCATTTTCCGTGGCTTTGGTGCTTTGAGTGTCTGCTGTCCATCGCCTTCCTGGGACTGTGTGCCTCGCTTCTTCGGTCCAGATCTTGTTGTTGTCTTGGCCACCCCGGCTGTGCGATACAGCGTGACGGCAGAAATCAGGCCGTGGCGTGCTGATATCTCAGAGTTGAGCAATTGACCGAACGTAGCCCAACTCCCCTGCTGGCGTAGGAGCTGCATCGCGGCAGTGATAGGGATCGGCGGGGCGGGATGGTCCAGGAGATCATGTACCAGAGAGACAACAGCTTGGATGCCATTGACTACTTCCATTGAGGTATAAGTAGAGGAAGAGAAGTGCTGTGGGTGAAACAATGGCAGTAAGACAGAAGATTCGTCCAGTACAAGCTGAACTGGAAAGTTGAAGCCCTTGTCGCCGGTAGAGCACGTGTAAGAGTCGTGCATTACAATATAAAGGCGCTGTAGCGATATGTGGCAACTGTTGTTCCCCAAGAAGGATGTGGACCTTGGCATTGCTGGATTGAACAAGTTGCATGAAAAAGGCCGTAAACTTAGCCATGATGTCTTTTCCGATCTGCTTCCGGATGGAAGACTGGGTCTTGTGGTCGGCAGTCGTTTGGACAATTGGTTCCATGTCGAAGAGGAGGACAGTTTCGTGTGGGGGACCAGAGTAGCACGCCTGCATAAACGCGACTGATGGGCTGTTTGCAACTGTAGAGGGATAATTACCAGACAGAATCAGCTTCGCCGTAGCGGGACAACCTCTGGGTGGCGCTAGCGACCGTATGTCCATAAGCTCTTTCTCAGTATTGACGGCGGTGCGTATTTCTCAACTGAACCTCTAGAGAGCCCCCTTATCACTCTCCGTCATGTATCGTCACTCCAACCCTACAGAGGTGCAAGAAGTCATGCGACGCGACCCTCAGGTTTTCAGAAGAGCCGAGTGCTTGATCAGAAGACAAAATAATTCATCGAATGAACAAGTTCAGGCCCATCAAGCCCCCTCAGCTGCCATCAACTTCATAACCCTCTCCCGAATCCTCCCAGTCGCTACCGGATCAACATACTCCACAACTTCCGCCACCCTCCCATTTCCATGCTCCTCCCCAGTCTCAACCCTCAAAAACATCACCACATCATTCCTCACCTCCTCCCCTCCATCCCTCGGCCACATACAAAATTCAATTCTCGCCACCACAGTCTTCCTCTCCACATCCACAACAGTCTCTTTGACCCGATTCTCCCAAGTCCTCATCCCTCCGCATAAATTCTCGAGATGTTTGATGAAACCTTCAAGATCTTTGGCTGAGTCTAAGCCAGGGGTTTCAGAGGCGAAAAGGGAAGGCCCGAAGGAGATTTGGAAAGATGGGTGGCAGAGTGAGCGGATTAGGGACCGGTTGGGGGTGTTGGAGCCAGCAGGTGAGGGAGACGTGGAGGACATGAAGTTGCGGGCTGTTGCAGATAGTTGAGTATAAAGGGAGGGTTCTTGTGATGCCATGTTTGTGAGTGGATAGCTCCTGGTCTTGATAGTTTCTCTGTGGGTTGTTTGATATCCTATTGCTCCTCGATACGTGATGTGTACACACTTAAATATATGCAAAGTGGTCATAGAAATTGTTAGCAAGGATATAAAAAGATAAGCAACGCGATAGGTAAACACAATGGAAGCAAGCACCAACGATGATCGCATACCTTCGCACGTCGCACGTTTCAAACCCCGCGCTGGGTACAAACCTGCCAATCCATGTCGTGCATATTCCCTGCTCGGGTTCGGGTTTTCGATTGCGCGTGTGAAAAGTCCGTAGACAATAAACAACTATACACTCATCTAGATCAATACAATGCATCGCCATGACCTGACAGGGACATGCGTCTGCTCCCGTCCTCGTAATCTCGTAAAACAAACGTGCCGAGCCCCCAACTACAAACAATGCCTTCCAACAGAACCTGCTGTTTCCGCACTGGCAGCCAGCTTCTGGGAGGATTGCAGCTCTCGCGAAAATGGTATCTCGTACAGTAAAATCAGAAAATTAAAAGCAAAGGCATGAACATCCAAAAGGATGTCTTGCGGAAACATGTGCAAACAGCGAGTGCCGCTTGAGGGACCCATCGTTGCGCACGATCCGGGCATTTCCGGGCATCCGCTCAGTCCTAGTCAGTCCAGGTGCATGACCAGCCCCAAGTCCTGAGCTGGAAGTCTTGGTCCACGCATCCTCTGCTTGACTAGCTGGCGGACGACTCGCGTGGGGAGGTCCTTCATGCCTTCGCAGGTCGGTGCTCAACGCCCAGTGTGCGCTGGAACGGTCCTGGTACTTGGCAAGGTGCTTCTGAAGCTAGGCAGCTCCATTCCAGTGCGAACAACCTGGCAGTGTCGGGGCGATGAATTGAAACTGCATCGATGTGCATTCAAGGCTTTAGGCCAGGGGCTTCACTATGCCAGTGGAGGGCTTGCCGCTGGTATCCGGAAGGGGATGCTCAATTGGCGAAAACCGCATTGCCTCTAATCCAGCTCGATAATCTCCACCCCTTTGGCGGTCCAGCTGACGCTCTTCGACTGCCTTCTTCACGTTCTAGGCTGGGCGACCGAACTCCAGTACGCTCCTCGAGTTTCGGCTTCCAGTTACCATCAGCATCGACTATGATGGCTTTAGTACCCAGTGCATTACGCCTCTCTAACTCAGCGCGCACATTGACTAGGAACTCGTCGACGATGAGCGTCTGAGGCCGGACGTCACCACGACAGAGCGGACAGCGCCAGCAGTCCACGACCGCAGGCCAATCTGGCTTCTGACGTTTGCAAACAGACAGAAAAACGTCCAGGTCAAAGACATCTTTATGCAGGCAATTGACTCCGCGTACAGGCGTGTCCACGAGCCGAGCTTGTGACAATGGTTCCACCATACTAATGGTCATGTTGCTGGATGTGACTGCGATCTCGTCATCCGCGTCATCGTCACTTCCCGACAGCGCTTTCTTAATCGCCGTCAAAGAATCTTGCTCAGAGATCAGGCCTAGATTCTGCTTGATACTGTCATAGCTCGTTATGCCAATCTCTTCAACGGCGACGGCAAAGTCGAATTTCCGCTTGTCGTCTGCCAAGCGACTATTCAAAATTTTGAGCTTATTCTCGCCGCTAAGAACGTACGAGGTTACATCAATTGGAAGGTAACGGCCATGATGCAACTTGCGTCGGCAGTCAAGCTGTACGCCGTTGAGCTCAAAAGACAGCTCCTCGGGCCATGTGTTGTCAGCCACTACCCAACTGCTTTCGGTCGTGTAACCTGCCGCTGGAATAGCACAGCAGCGAAGGCGATACAGGACCGAATTCTCGTTGATGGTTCGGACGTTCGGTGCTCCTGGAGTTGTCGAAGACACAGTCTGTGGGATTCGACCGAACGTCGTGTGAGACAGATCAAAAGTAGCAACCTGTACCGACAACTTCTTTCGAATAGTTGCTGGAGGCAGAGCGTAGCCAACGACATGCCGAAATAACTTTGACGCATCAACGTTAGGGTCAGAGGCCTTCAGAATTGGGCTCCGCAAGTAAGCTTGATGCAGGGCGGATCGGTTGGAGTCCGGATGCGTGGGCTGTGGCCGAGGAGTCTCTTCGAAGGTGGGAAAGACTCGCGTCTTCACAAAACGAGCTTGCCCGGACCGAGCTGCAGGATTTGTTGGTACGTTCGGCGAAGGCATAGCGCGCACTCCGTGGCTCTGACCAGCAAACACAGGTGACTGCAAGGGCGTTTGTCCGCCAGAAGATGCGAGCATGGGTGAGGGCGGGGGCATGTTGACATGAGGTTGAGGTTGTGCCCACATTTGTGAGGGTGCTCGTGTCTGTACTGGCGACTGTTGGATAGGACTTTGAGATTGTTGATGTACCGATCTTGGTAAGATCTGCTGACGCTGTTGCTGCGGTTGTAATTTGGATGCCAAGCTTGGGGGCATCATCCGGAATACGGCTTCAATTTCAGGCGGAATAGAAAAGACCGGGAGTGTATCGGAGGCACCACCAAGCTGTTGTCGTTGCTGCTGATAATTGTTCCACGTCGTAAACAAGCTACGAAATGCTGCAAGTGCTTGGAGTTTCTCTTGCTCATTTCTTCGCCAGCCTTGCATAATATATGGATATGCTTGCTGGTCCAATTCGTGCAGACGGATAATAGCTTCTGTTCCTGCTGTGTCTTCGAGGCCCCAGAAACGGCGTGCGATTGCGCGAAAGCATGTCGTCTGGAGGACTATGCTGTGAAGTCGCAGCACATCTACCATGTCTTCTACGAGCGGTGGGGCCAGCATATCAAAGCCCTTGTTAAGCATCAGTACCCAGAATTGCGGAAGTGCTGCTAAGAAAGCTTTCACACTACGCGCTCGCTGCTCGTAGACTTCCCTGATATTCAGTGAATCGGAATAGATCTCCATAATCGGCTCGGGAAAGTCTGCGAAAAAATTGAGAAGCTCCTTGTTGACCAAGTCATTGGAACAAATGAGCCCCTCCACGGCATCCCAGCTACCTTTAGGGACGTCTTTCAAGGATTTGGGCAGCAGACTCGGCATGACCGAGTGCAGACAAAAGATCTGGCTCAAGATTTGATAAAACCAGTCTTCCTTTTCGACAGCATCACGCAGGAGCTTCAGACGACCATGGTCCACATTTGAAAGCACGGCGTGCAATTCTGCTGTCTTTGTTTCGAGTCGGGCAAGCAATGTCTGCTTCGGGACGCGTGAAGCGGCTGGGATCTGAGTCACGTGCTGTAATTGTTGGGGATGGCCATGTCCCGCCGATGCAATAGGTGGCGACTGCAAGGGCGGAGCGTTCGAGCGCAGCGTTGTACCGGATAGTTGACGCCTTGGTGGATGTCCTTGAAAACTCCGACGCTGATGCAGAGCTAGCTTCCTGTTAGTTTGGAAGTGGAACTAATGACCACAGGACTTACTCTGGGATTGAGGCACCAATTGGGGCGAAGGAAGAGCTGGTTGGGCGTATGCCGTGGATTGATGCGGGAGTGTCGCTGGGATGTTGGCAGCTCCTGCTCGAGGCAACGGCGATCGATTCGAGACAGATGGTTGCGGAAGTTGTTGTCGAGGAAGTCCAGGCGACTGTACGGTCAATGGGGAGCGAGGAACTGGCGGCCTGATGTTTGTGACGATATTGTGGTCCATGGACAATCGTTGTTGGCCGCTCAACTGGCGACTTCGCAATGCATTTAATTGATTTTCGGCCAATGTGGGCGAGTTGGTGTTTTCATCACTCGGCGCAGGCGAGGGCAGCGATGGCGCTGAACGAGTCGTGGGATCCATTGACTTTCTGGCAGGCAATTGAACGCTCGGCAGTGCAGTTTCGGGGATCATGTACCTTACGAGCTCAGGTGCATGCACAGGGCTGGAGTCCATTCGCGTTTGGGAGCCTAGTAGTGCGCCTGCCTCGAATGCATCGAAATGTCGCGCAGGTGCAATCGGTGCTTCTTGCCCGTTAAAATCGTCGTCTTCGTCCAGGCTAATGACTACATCTGTCGTTGACAATGGGTTTTGCGCTGTTGAAGCTGCAGGTGCAGCGTGAACAGAAATGTCGCGGCGTTTGCTCGTCCAACGGTCCTGCTGTCCAGCATTGGTTTCGGCTATCGCGTGTGGTATAGACCCTTCGAGGCGTTTCCGCTTGGCCACCGGTTCGGCAGGCGCGAGCATGTTGTGTTCGGGCGATGCCTCTTAACGTCGACATTTGTAGCCCACAAGTGAGCGCGCCTGAGCTTTTACATGGGAAGCAGTGCCTTCCCGAACTTCCTCTTGAAGAGCGCGGCGGATAGAGTGGGTCGCGGTCGCACAGAGCCTGCATGTACTGGAAGAGCGGCGAAAGACGTGGGGCGGGAGCGTGAAATCGGATGTAGAGGGCGTACGTGAAGAGGAGGAAGGATTAATGATGGGAAAGTCCTTTGTCGCGATCGTGTACTGGAGATCCGAGTCGTGAGGGCCGCATTCGGACTTATCACACATCGCAATGATCATATACCGGCGGCGAGAAGGGAGGAGGCGCGTTTGTCGCGTGCGCGTTGATGGCACCCGTCCCTCGCACAGGGGAGAGCATGGGTGCCGGCAGTGAGCCTCACTGAGCCGTTGTGTGCAGAAGGAGACGGCGGACACAGATGCCGCCCGAAAGCAGAGCCGAACAGGTGAGACGAGCGTGGAGCAGGCAGAGGGAGCCAGACTCGCTCACTCTCTCTCCCTCTACCTCGACCATGCCAACGTGTTCCACCCTCGCCGCTCCTCCGCTGCTTCCACAATCCATTACCATCGGCGCCGACAGCGCTCCAGCGGCGGGGCACGACCGCTCTATGCAACGGCCGGTCTGCAGGCGTTTCAGATCTTCAACTTGATGCGTCGCAATCGCTCACCTCTTCTCTACACCACATTCACATTCTTCCCCATTGTCACCGCCATTGCCCAGCGTGTTCCTGTGTAAACGAGACGAGCGGCCGCCAACACGCCACCGTCGATCGCAAACGGCTTCGCGCCTCGCCTCCTCGCGCAGCCCAGCACATCAACAGTGCACGCGGCACTCACCGCGGATACCGATGCTGCGACGTTGCGGGTGGGCATGTCGCTCGTGAACGGCGACGGCCAACTTGACGGTTGAAGTCGTTCCACCTGTCCCCGCAATACACCGGCGAGGGCCAACTTGAACCCACCATCGTCCGACGACATCTCCGACCGCACCACACTCATTGCTCACCATGGCCAGCAAGAGCGGGGCGGGCGATGCGCAACCAGGCTCCATCTTGCTCGTCGTGCACGACTTCCAGGCCCGCAGCCCCGACGAGCTCAGCCTGGCCAAGGGCGACCGCATTGAGCTCATTGAAAGGTGCGTATGGCGATGCCCGACACCACACATGCCCTAACACGCTGTAGGGACGACGACTTCGGCGATGGATGGTAGGTCTACTCACCGCTACCACCACCAGCTCGCCCGCATCTGACCACGCGCAGGTTCTTGGGAAAGCATCTTACCAACGGAAGCAGCGGCCTCTTCCCAGAAGGTGGGTTGCATGGCATTCGTCCACCACGTGCGTTCCAACACGCTGACCGCGCATGCAGTCTACACCACGCCCGCACCCAAGGGCACTTTGACCAACAGCGCCCATGCAAGGCGTCGCTCCAACGATGCCGCTGCTAAACTCGCGGCCCAAACCGCTGCATCTAATCTTGCTACGCCTGATCCTGGGTCAGGAGCAGCACGCCGCGATCCCTCCACCACCCACTCTCTTCCACCCCCGACCAGCGCTGCACAAAGTCCCGCCGCCCTCGCTGCCCTCCGAACATCGTTACCCGGCAATGGCGCTGCCGCGGGGCGAACCTTCACCATCACCTCCGACTCACCTGTGATGAGCGAGACCTTGTCGGTAATCGATGAGCATATAACAGACTTGCGATCCCCGAGGACTTCATACGGCCCCGCGAACGGCCACAAGCGAGACACCTTGTCGAGTGGATATCCACCACAGCAGTCAATCCGAAGGTCGTACATTGCGGGCGCGGAGACCGACGAGGAAGAGCAACAGCTGCACACGGAAGAAGAGGTCATGTCGTGGGGACCGGAGCGCGTGGCCGAGTATCTGGAGGACAACGGCGTGGAGAAGTCACACTGTGACGTGTTTCGAGACCAAGAAATCAGCGGCGAGGTTCTGCTTGCCATGGACCAGAACAGTCTATTCATAAAAGAGTTTGAGTTGGGCGCCATTGGAAGGAGGCTTCGAACATGGTAAGGACACAGTCACGCGCAGAGCATTGATCCACAAAGTTACTGACTGGCCATGCGTGGTGGTAGGCACAAGATCAAGTCTTTACAAGACGAAGTCAAGCGCAGCGCTATCCCGGTGGACCTGGAAAGAGAACGCAGTGCTTCTGAGTATTCCCTCGGCGCAGATGCCGAGGAAGGTGCTAATGAAGCTTCGACGGCTGCTCGCAGTCGCAGCTCGACAGTCGGGGGTGCTGCGCTGCCTCGTGGCCTCAGCACTAGCAAACGATTGAGTGGTGAGAATCAGATGGCATTCGCGCCTGCTGGAACGAGACGTGTGAGCGCCGGCATGTCGCCGCTGCAGACCATGACAACCGCGCAGAGGGATAATACGCAACGGCCATCAGCGCAAGGCGTCCGCAATCTCAATCATTCGCGTCGGCACTCGAGTATCGACTCGACGTCGACCGACGGAGCAACCCGCATGGGACACCGCAAAAAGCCATCTTTGGACCAAAAGTGGGAGCCCGGACAGAAGGTCAATGGTGCGCACAGATACACTGCGAGCACCGACTCTCAGCTCCCGGACCGCCAGCCGAGAGGCATGTCTCCGACAGAGGAATTGGATCGAGGTTACTTTTCCTCTAACGAAGTGGATGGGCGCACACGAAGATCTGTTCTCACGAAGAGGAACTCGACGGGTATTAGCATGGCTTCTGGTGTCAGCCCCCTAGACTCCCGCCTTCCCAACTTTATGGAAACTCGCGAGGATGTCAGCCCTATCCGTCCTTCCTCTCACCACACCAGCGCTCTCGATGCGATCCACAGCAAATTTGGCAACTACCGCTCCGCGACAACTCCCATGGCAAAATCCCAACTCGGTTCGGCCAATCCAATTGTCACCAAACTGGACCATGGCAGCACTCAGTCGCTTGGTGCGATTGCTGCGAGTCCGACCAAGATGGCAGATGACGCGAGTGAAGCTTCGAGCGATAAGGCTGCTTCAGGGGTGCCGTCTGACAAAGCAAGCCCAAGGATCAATATCAGCATGTTTAACTCTGCAAAAGCGAAGATGACAGGGTTCCGGTCGATCAGTGATGCTGTCACAAAAGATGAAAAGAAGTCGCCGACGAAGAACGATGGCTCCTTGAAATCGCCAACCAGAACAGGCTCGTCTACGCCAAGCACCGAGGGAAAGAGCTTTGATCTCAGCAGCAAATCAGCCGTCGACTCACGCGCCTCCACAGGCTCCGCTGGCAATTTGCTGCCACCGCCTCCAGCGAAGCGACCACGCGCCAAGACTAAGACTAAGAAGGCTACATCTGCATACACTCGTGGGCTGGAACAGAAGACACCACAGGAAGCGATGATTACCTGCGACTATTCCGGTTGGATGAAGAAGAAAAGCGGATCACTCATGACCACGTGGAAGTCGCGATTATTTGTTCTCCGTGGCTGTCGATTGTCCTACTACTACTCCGATGACGATACGGAAGAGAAGGGATTGATAGATATTTCGTTCCACAGAGTCTTGCCTGCGCATAACGAGACTTTGACTGGTCTGCATGCGACCATGACCGGAGCATCTGGAGGGCCCACGAGTCCCATGCATGGCTCCACGCCAACCTTGGCGCAGCAAGATTTACGAAACAACCCACCTCCAAAAGGTGAAGAAGGAGAGGGGATGTTCATCTTCAAGTTGGTGCCTCCGAAGGCTGGACTCTCCAAAGGCGTCAACTTCACGAAACCTGCTGTTCATTATTTCGCTGTAAATTCGAGGCAAGAAGGCCGGCTATGGATGGCTGCGCTCATGAAAGCCACTATCGACCGAGACGACAATGGTGTTGTCACCACGACCTACAATCAGAAGACTATATCATTGGCTAAAGCGAGAGCACGTCGCGAGCGACCACCTGCTCTGAAGGAAGAAGATAATGGCATTGAAGTCGAAGGAATAGCCGAGCTTCCCGGAGACGATGAGCTCAGCGATCGAGGCCTCGGCATCAATGGACTGAACGAAAAAGATTCGACACTGGGCGGTGCTCAGGAAGACGACAGCACACTCGATGCATCGTCGATCGCGCCTAGCACCGCTGCAACCGAAAGTGTTATGAACGAAGAACGACCGACTACTGCACAGAATGTGTGAATGATGTTTACTATTCATGATGACCCAGACACGAAAGGAGGGGGCCTTGGCTGGAATGGCCACATTTTACGGGAGATGTGTGTCCCAGTTTGTTTACTATGTTCAGGTCTCACACACAGCGAAGGCGTCTTTTCCTGTCCAGCGAGCGCTATATGATCGTTATTGTCTCGACCATCAGCTTTGGTCGAGAGCCAATCTACTTTTCTTTCTTGGATTGGAGACGAGAGTATGATCGATGGAGTGGCTGATACCCCTGTCGCTTTTCTCTTTGCTTCGCTTTTTTCGACATATTGAACAAATCGAGACCGAAATTATTTGTTCTCAATTCAGGAGGAAGTCTGCTCTGCACTACATCTGGCGGTTTGTCTAACAAGCACGTCAGCTGAGCGACTTGAGGTGTCTTCGCAAGATCGTACTGACTTTCTATCTCATCCCTTTGACGACGATGACTTTCCCCTTGAGGAGCTTTGCGTTGATTGTTGTGGATCTGGTGCAGTAGACGCTGTTGATGAGCTCGTTTGATTGCTCGATGATGAAGTTTGTAGACTTGATGGTGCGATTGCGCCTGCGAGATGGGCTGGAAGGTGATGAATGTATGGCATTGTCTTGGCCTCTATATTCGACGAATGATCTGAGAGACGAAATGGCAGCGAGGATTCGGGCTTCAATAGGAAGACATTTTTTTGAGAGTTCTCTGATCTTCATACGATTATGCAAGACAGCTATGTCGATATCGTAAGATTGGCCATTGGGCAAGCATCGAATGTTGTTGCCTGATGCCTGATAATGGGCTGATTGCTGTCGGGAAACATTGTATGCAGGGAGCTTTGTAGGATTATGACGGAGACATGGGGCTGGAATTCGGGCGGTGAAGTACTGCTTTTTGATTTCTTTCCTCTATCACACATTACCATCTAGCCCTGCCAGACTTTGTCCCCGAAACGCCGCTCTCGAAATCCTATGTGACCATGTCATTCGGGAGGCTTGCTCCGCTTGACCGATCTAGAGCATAGTGCGAACTTTTGTGGTCTGCAAGACCGGGCATCATGCAGCTTTCCAATTGCAACGTCCTTACACAACCGATTTACCGCTTCCGCCAGCAGCCTTCCTTGCCTTGTACCACAAGGTGGGCAAGATACAAGAGGAGCAAGTGAACAGAATCGCCAGGCTGATCCCGAATCCCCAAATGGCCTTCGTCTCGTAGCAGTTGGCTTTGGTGCTTCCGGCCCAGTTCCCCAAGCCCAGGGTACTTCCAGACTTTCCAATATTGCTCGCCAGAGCTTGGGTGAAAGCTGCCGCGGATTGCGCGTTGGCCGCGGCGTTCTTGTCTGCGATGATAGTGCAGTTTAGGAAGGAAAGAGGTTTACCCAGGACAACAGAGACGACGACAAAAGCTATGAGCAGCAAAAAGTCGACGGCTGTCATGATCAGGAGGCCGAGGTTGGCTTGGGCGTAGAAGAAGGGAATGCTGATGAGGCAATAGAGTGTTGCCATGCAGGTCTGAGAAGGCATGTCAGTATCAAGCAGGGTTTGCGATGGCTTTCATTGGGACTTACAATGACAAGAGTCCCTACGATCTCTTTCGGTGGCTCAACGTTGGAGCTGACGATTTGGCTGACGAAGTTGGCAGTCATGCCGACGATGGCAATCATTGAAATGAGCGACAGGCCTCGAACGAGGACAAAAGTCTTCGCCAGAGGAGCGGCGCCATATTCTGGGATAGGCATGGTGGCTTGTGTATTTGGTATCGTGGATGATTGCACGAAAATTCGAAGTGCTTTCCGTGACCGACGTTTCTGTATTGTGGTATTCGTGGGGTCGACTGCCGTGATGTTCGTTGTGATTTTAATCCCTGCCAGCGGGAGATCGTGTCTAGGTCTAGAGTTATGCTCGAGAAGGCAAAGGAAATAAGATACTGTGAAAGAAGTGCTTAAGGAAACACAAAGGAGAGTCGTAAAACTGAAGTTGTTGAAGTTGATGTTCGGAGCCTAGCTTCGAGAATGTCGACGCTTATATTCGCCAGCTCTGCGGGCTCAACAACGCTCAGACATTGATCGCGACTTATTCTTGTCTCTTTCCAAGACCCAGACTTGGTATAGAGCAGTTTCGTGGTCCTCAGGCACGAGAAGATCTGAGCCAATAGAAGCCGGCGGCTAGCAAGGCAGACTCGGCGCGTAGAGACAGATGAAGTCGCACGGACAACCACGACTACCTTCAAAGACCGTCTGGCCGTTCTTGTTCGTCGCTATAAGGACGTGCTCTTAGTCCGTGTGTCGTTGAAAGTCGTCTTGAAACTGGTGGTGTCCTTACAGCAAAGCGGATCATCGCTTGCGAGCGTCTGCGGATGTTTGAGCCCCTTTCCGGCGCGTCAAGAGGAGGCTGAGCATCTGCGTACAGTTAAAAGAAGAACCTGGCTGCACTCCGAGACTGCTGTGGCTAGATTGATGCGTTCCGTTGCAGTGTTGTCACTTGCACTCAACATTCAAGGGCTGAAAGAAGGAACGTCGGCTCTGTCACATCGCCAAGCCAAAGTGGATCTTGCAACGTGCAAGGACATCATCTTTCTTCAAGCGGACTTTCAATCAGGCTTCCATTCAAAAAAGTGCATTGAAGGCTACATTGCAAAGACAATCGCATTTAGGGTATCCGCCAATGACTCCACTCAGCACCAACGCTTCTATAAACATGAGCGCCGCGCTATACAGGCTCGTAGCTTTCCAGCTGTACATATGCGCCTCTTTCGCGCTCCTCGGCCTTTTGTCTCCTTCCCATAATCGTGTCCTTTAGATCAGCTATGCGCGATACTATGCCCCCTCTGCGTAGTGATAGTACGCCGTCAATATTCTCTTCCGTCATCCAGCCAGGTCTGCTCCAGAATTTCAGTAACAAACTACTGACCACCACTGTTACACTTGAGCATGCCATTGCAGCGCCGGCTGCCAAAGGTGGCAGTGTAATGCCCCACGGCAGGAGAAAGCCCATAGCAATTGGTAACCCAAATGCGTTGTAGACGCAAGACAGCAGTAGGTTCAGCTTGATTCTCCTGAAGATTGTTTTGCTCAAGTGAAGTGAAGCAGGAACATCCATAAGCTGGGTTGGCTTCATGAGCACGATATCCGCAGCATCCATCGCCACATCAGTACCAGAGGCAAGGGATATTCCAACATTTGCAGTGGCGAGCGCAGGAGAGTCGTTGATGCCATCACCCACCATGGCCACTGTGAGGCCTCGTTTCTGCAGGTCCTGGATGATCTCCTTTTTGCCTTCAGGCAACACGCCAGAGAAAACATTCTCAGGTTCAATGCCGACCAGGGCGGCGACATGAATGGCTGTGGCCGCCTGATCGCCTGTCACTAGAGATGTTCCAATGTTCATGCGGTGAAGCGCAGCAATGGCGGCTCTAGCGGTGGGCTTGAGTATATCCGACAATCCAACAGAGCCAGCGTAAGCCGCATCGATGGCGACATGTATTGTGGTTATGCCTGCTGATTCAGAGGCTTTGGAGGACGATGGAGCAGAAAGCGACCGACGTCGGACTTGGTCGTAATCGTCGTATTCCTCCTCAGCACCCTTTGGCACTTCGATACCTTGCTTGCGCAAGAATGCAGCATTACCAATGACGATGGCGTATCGGCGCCGCTCGAATTTGGAGCCCGGTTCGATTGATGCGGAAATGCCGTTGCCCACGGTCGCTTTGAAATCTCCCATGTGGCCTTCCAGTTGCTCGTCAGCCGCTAGACCCAGCTTTGACTTCGCGCCATTGAGTATTGCCTTGGCGATAGGGTGCTCGCTGCTGGTCTCGGCAAGGCCGACAAGTGTCCACCAGAGGTCGGTCTGTGTTTTCCACGATTCGATCTGCTCGGACTGCGAAACACTCATCTTACCCATAGTGAGTGTTCCTGTCTTGTCAAGGACAACGTGATTGATCTTGGTAGCAGTCTCCAACGCTGCTCCACCCTTCACCAGAATACCCTGTTCCGCGCCGACACCGGTGCCAACCATGACAGCAGTGGGCGTTGCCAGACCAAGGGCACATGGACAGGCAAAGACGATGACTGCGATGCAAAGCTTGACGCAGACCATCAGCCGTCCGCCGCTGTCGTCGCTCAGGAAGATTGACGGCGGGTGTGGCAAGATATGACTGAGGATCATCCAGCCAACGAATGTCGCTAGGCCGAGTGTGATGATGATGGGCACGAAGTATCCGGCGACGATATCTGCCAAGCGTTGAATTGGTGCACGACTCGTCTGTGCTTCTTGGACGAGGCGAACAATTTGACTGAGCTGTGTATCTCGGCCTGCTCGTGTGACTTTGAAGTCCAATCGGCCAGCGTTGTTGACAGTGCCAGCCATGAGAGCCGAGCCAGGCTTCTTGTTGATGGGCATAGCTTCACCAGTGACCATACTCTCATTGACGTAGCTCTCACCGCGCATAACAATACCATCCGCGGGGATCTTGTCTCCCGGCTTCAGAATCACAATGTCGCCGACCTCGATCAATTCGGTGGGAATAGTCCTCTCCTCTATAGCAGATCCGGAAGCTTCGTTGTCCGTGGGTTTCTTTTCGTTAATTGCCAGCTCCGCGTCCCAATTCTCAGAGGCTTTCGCAGCTGCAATGGGATCTGTGTAAATAGTGGCCATGGGAGGTGAGAGACTCATGAGTCTCGACAGCGCCTTCGAAGTTTGCCCCTTGGCACGGTTCTCCAGGAAACGACCCAGCGTGATGAATGTGATCAGCATTGTGCTTGTATCGAAGATTGTTGATGGCCTCGAGTGAGGCGGTATTAGGATCGAGACCAACATGGCCGCGCAACTGAAGAAGAAAGCTGCCGAAGTGCCGAGTACAACGAGTACGTCCATTGTAGGTGATCCATGCTTGATGGACTTGTATGCCGAGACGTAAAACCGCTTTCCGATTCCAAATTGCACGGGGATTGTTAATGCAAGGCAAGCAACATCACCTAGCCAGAGGCCAGGGATGATCGGCAGTTTGATACTACCCACGTCCAGAGGCTTGACGAACATGGGTAGGAGCATGCTGATGACAAATACCGGGATGGCAAAACCCAGAGACACTCGAAAGGCGCGCTTCCATTCTTGGATCTCCTTTGTCTTGGCCAGTGATTCCAGTTGCGCATTGTTATCGTCGTTGTCAGCTACCAGCGCGTTGTATCCAGATTGTTCAATAAGTTCCACGATCGCCCGTAGACCGATCACGGATGGGCTGTGTGAGATTGAAGCCCGGCCACTTGCAAAGCTAACGTTGATCGAGACAATTCCAGGCACATTCTTTAGCTTCGTCTGCAACTCCGCCGCGGATTCAGGACTGGGCAGACCGAACACCTTGAATTGTGCCAGACAATTGGACGCCGATGCCTGCACCCCTTCGTCCACGCTTGACACTACCGCGGCGTCGAAACCTCTATCTTCGATCGTCTCAGTGATTTTAGCGACCGGAAGCACCGCGGAGTCGTGAACAATGACTGCGCGTTCAGCGAGCAGACTGATGTTGAACTGGACAAGACCAGGAAGATCCTTTACGCCGCTTTCAACTGCAGAAGTGCAAGCACCGCATGTCATGCCCTCAATGGCTATGGTAGTAGTTGTATATCGCTTGCTTGTGCTCTTCCTTCTGGATCGCGGTTTTGTAGAGATCATTTCGCTCGACTTCGTCTCCAGAATCTCTGCATCGAAACCGGTATCCTCAATCGTCTCTGCAAGTTTCTCCGGGCTGATAATACTTGCATCATGTTCTATCACAGCGCGTTCTGACAGCAGCGATATGCTGAAGCTCTTGACGCCTGGAATGTCCTTGAATGCGCCTTCCACCGCGGATGTGCAAGCACCACAAGTCATGCCTCCCACGTGGAGCGTGGTTGTAGATATGCCCCCTCCCAGCAGATCCGTCTCTTCACCTTCCGAGCCGTCTTCGTCTGACACATCGAACAGGGGTCTCTCCGGCATGTCGCTACTGATGACTGTAGCATCAAATCCTCTGTCGTCTATGATTTCCCGTATTTTCTCGGCGCTGATCTTGTCTGCGTCGTGGGCGACAACAGCCCTCTCCATCACCAAGCTGACGGAGACACTTCCAACCCCGTCCACATCTTTCAGTCCAGATTCAACAGCCGATGTGCAAGCACCGCATGTCATTCCCTCCACTCGTAATGTCGTGGTCGTCATATGCATGGTCGGGGGCGCTGCCGCGGTGTTTGGCGCCATGTCGGAGGTGGTGTCCGTCGAGCGACGGAGACAATTCTTCGCTACTAGAGGGGAGCCAGTGACGGTGTCGCTCGCAGCCGGTTATGAATGCTTCCGCGCATCCGTGAATGAGTATGCGTAGGTTCTATCGTGAAAGCAATACAGAGATCGCCGCGAGTGCCATGTGCTGCGGGCAAAGCGCTGTACGCAGATGTCAATAGAGAAAAAGGACAAAGAAGCAGAAAGTGTGGACGCTGCGGTCCCACAGCCAACGAGGCGCCGTTTCAAGCAAACAACATGGCAACTTTGGGTGGTAGTGGTGTCGTGAGATGGCGACAACGCTCGGGCGATACTTCTTGGGCGGTCTTGAACGGCTTCCGACCTTCCCAATCAAGGCCCTGATCGGACGCTTTGCTTATCACGTAATGCTTGGCCGGTGATCAGCCAAGTTTGCAAGGGTAGTGTGTCGAATGTTCACTTGTCCCGCACATAGAGACTCTCGTGTACCACATATATCCGCTGTTGCTACTTCGTCTTTGCCCTCCAAAAGTCGATACACATTTGGCGAATTGAAGCCACTTCCGTGCTAGCAAAGCCTCGCCTCCAGACGTCCCCTCCAGCTACCGGCTACCAGCCAATGGAACAGCATTGCCGCACTTATTTATAGCTGTGCACTCCTCTGCCACGAGGTCACTCACTGGCCCACCAGCTGTTTCAGTATCTTCACACACTCGTCTGGCTTGCTGAGGAACGGACTGTGGCCACCTTCCAAAGTGAAGAAGTTGAAATTCGCTCGCTCCTCTTCACTCAGCAGACCGATGAGAGTCTGCTGGGTGGAGAGTGGCAAAGCAAGGTCCTCGGTCGTGTAGACATATGTGCATGGAAATTGCTTCCAAGGCGCGTGTCTTGTAACTTCCGTGAAAGCTGAATATGAATGAATATGAACGTGCTTCGCGGCTTCCTGTGCAAGCTGGGGCTCAACATCTTGATAGAAGCACGAGATGGGGTCAGGCACGACCACCGCGTGTCCCTAAAGAACTGTAAGCAACGCTTCATTACCAAATATGAGCTGGCTACATACCTCGTGCCGAGCCCAAGAAGCGACTTGGCCGTTGGTGCGAGTGGTCAATGAATTTCCCTGCTCGAGGACTATAGCGCACAGATAGACAATGCGCTGCACCTTGTTCTTCGCATTCTCGCTCAACTCTACTGTAGCTTCGCCACCGACTACGCCGCCGTAGCTGTGACAGACTGGTATGATCGTATCGGACTCCGCCGCCGCTTGCTCCAATACGACCTTGGCCGCTTCGACGTCTGCCCGAAGTGCACCCTCGCGCAGGACTTCATCTATATTGGGATTGACCGATGGGAGGTCTACCGTCGACACGCCGAATCCGGCATCCTTCAGCCTTGTGGCGAGGAGTTGCAGATGCCAGGCCCGGTGCCAGGCGCCATGAATTAGAACGAAGTGAATTTTGTTTCCAGGCATGACGGTAGTGGTGTCTTTGAGGTTGAAGCAAAGAACTTGGTTTTCTGGCATTCACGCCATCTTTATAGTTGTGGTTTGTACCGTCCGACTGCTGCATTCGCGGAACGCATTGGCATAAGCTCGCTCCTGAGGACTACACTCACATCGTGCTTTTGCCCCATAGCGAACCAGCTGAATAATGCAGCGAGCACTAAATCGAGCCCTAAATCATCAGACGAGAGGCAGGCAGCTTGCCGTGACATGCTGTATGGTGCGATTGTGTTGTAGGATTGATGAGCGGCATTGCTCTGGAGGCCTTAGAGCTAGCCGCCATCGTTGACCGGCGCCATGCTGTACCAAGTGAGCGCATGCCACCTGTGATGAACGCCGACCTTGCTATCTCCTCAGTCAGCGCCGCGACGTGATGCTCGTGTCTGAAGTTGATTGCCATCGCTAAGATGATATTCGCCTCATCGGAAGTGTATATCTCGGTTGAGACGTGCTCAACAAAGCTCCCGCACTTCACACTCAGCTACGCCACAAGCGAGAGGCGAGATCGCGCTACTGCATCTTCCGCCAGTCAGAGACAATGGCTAATCGTATTTCTTCAGCCAAGGAGCCCCAGTCAAACTTCAATTCGGCCAAGTCTCAGGTGACTTTGCTGCAATAGGCATGAGACCGCCATTAGTGCTGCCACCCTGGCCGCAGCGGCAGGCCGCGTGTCACGGTGGCCAGTGAGCGTCGAGAGGCCAGACTCGCGAGTCTCCTGGCGGCCCTCTGCTGTCTGCACCATTTCTCCTCTCCTCCCCCGATCCACCGCGCATCTTCAAGTATACAGCCTTTTGGTGCCACACTCGTTGAAGGCCGCGCGTTTTTCCCACTGTCGCTTTGTGGTCTTCATCATCATCACCCATTTTTAATACCGACCTTCGCTTTGTGTCTGGCTTGGTGGCGACGATTGAGATCGACGACCGGCATTCCTGAAACCCGGTCGCTGCTGCAGAAGACAAACACACGACAGGCGCGTTGCACAGCATCCACTTCTCGGGCGCCCGCCTTCTACCACTGCTCTTCGCATACCGAGTCCGACGAACGAACAAGCCCATTTGCATATCTACCCTTCGTGCAGCTGCACGCGTCCCGACGCCATGAAGTCGACCTTCTCCGCAGCCGCGATCCTCGCCGGCCTTGCGCTTGTCAGCGCCCAGGACTCTCCGAAGTGCTCCCCGAGCAGCCCTTGTCCAGCAGACGCGCCTTGCTGTTCTCAGTACGGCCAATGTGGTGTGGGTGCATACTGTCTGGGAGGATGTGATCCAAAGTCCTCCTTCAACCTCCAGTCGTGCATGGCTGCACCGACATGCAAGAGCGCAGACTACAAACTCACTTCGCTGGACGATGTGATGCCAAACACGCGATACCTGGGAGATGCAAGCAAGGCGAACTGGGTCAGCTCTGGAACGGCTGTCGCATACAATGGCGATTCGCTGTTGCTCACCATGGCACCCAGCACAGTCGGAACTCTGCTCTCCAGCACACACTATGTTTGGTACGGCAAGATTAGTGCAACAATGACCTCCTCACGCGGACAAGGTGTTGTCACTGGTTTCATTCTGATGAGCGACGTCAAGGACGAAATTGATTTTGAATTCGTTGGCGATGACGTTCAGGCCGCACAGAGCAACTACTACTACCAGGGAATCACCGACTGTGAGTCTTGCCCTCCA
Source organism: Cercospora nicotianae (assembly GCA_029490675.1). Classification (NCBI taxonomy): domain Eukaryota; kingdom Fungi; phylum Ascomycota; class Dothideomycetes; order Mycosphaerellales; family Mycosphaerellaceae; genus Cercospora; species Cercospora nicotianae. The sequence goes on along the minus strand of JANQAT010000007.1, from coordinate 1,407,358 downwards.
CTGTCATCATGCGGACTTTTACTAATCGATTGTAGATGGCAATATGAAATCACTTGGAGTGTCAAACACCGACACTGACGTCCACACTTACACGATCAATTGGACTCCAGACGAGATCACATGGAGCATTGATGGCAAGGACCTGCGCACTCTCAAGAAGTCGGATACATACAACGAGACTACCAAGAGCTACAATTACCCACAGACCCCATCTCGTGTACAACTCTCGCTCTGGCCGGCTGGTCTCCCAACCAACGGAGAGGGAACTATCGAGTGGTCAGGCGGTCTAGTCGACTGGGACAACAGCCCATACATGCAGAATGGCTATTACTACGCAATGGTCAAGGACATCTCTGTTGAGTGCTACGATCCACCAAGTGGCAATGCAGGTGGCAACGCCTACTACTACACCGGCGGAAGCTTCAACGAAGACACTGTTGCTATTGGCAGCAACAACACTGTCCTCGGTTCGATGATGGCGAACGGCAACAACCCAGACTACGGCAAAGTTCAGCCAGGCTCATCCACAGCTTCCGCTCCCAAGATGGACAAAACTCCCGAGTCTGTACCAGGTGTCACTGGTGGTGGCAACGTTGCAGCCGGCGGACAAGCTCCTATTGAGTCGTCTTCTGACAGCAACAACGAAGGCTCGTCCAGCTCTGGTTCCGGTTCCGGGTCTGGCTCTGGTTCTGGGTCAAGCAGTGGCTCGACTGGCGACTCGAGTTTCTCGCAAGGCGGCGGAAGCACTGGCGCCACTACTGGTGAAGCGCCAAGAATGATTGCCACTAGCAGCGCAGTCGCTCTGCTTGGTTTCTTCGTTGCTGCTCTTATGCTTTAATATCTTGTTTATTTGACAAAAACGCTGCACGTTGGACTAGCGGGCGGATGTAATGCCCTGACGGCTTTTCACTCCTTCAATGAGCGGATGGTATCAGTCGATGGCCGCGCGGGTTTGTACAGTACCTTGCCCTTGACTAACGACGCATTGGATGTTCTTTTCTTCGTGCATGATTGGACTATGTAGCCAGTTGCATAAGCAGCAAAAAAGTAATGTTCAATGAAATGAAGCATGAAAGTCTATCGAGCTCAGACCCCTTTTACACACTGAGTCTGAAGCAGAGGCGTCTTGACGATTGAAGATCACAATACCGTGTAACAGAGCGTACTCTGCTCCATCGCATCCAGGTGCATAGTAAGGCCTATGTCTTGTGACATCGGAGTGATTGGACTAATTGATTGTAGTGGCAGCGGTTGTCTGGATGTGAGCGTGGTGTGGGTCCAGCCTGCGGCTCAGTTTTGCCAAGCCTCCCACAACTTTTCGAAGTCGCCGAACGCCGACATCAATTGCAGGACGTCGAATCGCAGGCAAGATTCAGTTAACCACCGCACCGACCGACACATCCCTCTACCTCCGTCCAACACCCTCAATCCACCGTCAAAATGGAGAACGAACGCGGCGAGCTCGTCGACCTGTATGCGGTCCCCGCACAATCATCCTCGGACGCCAAATAGCAGCCACTAACAATTTTCTCTTCCACAGCTACGTCCCACGCAAGTGCTCTGCTACCAACCGCATCATCAAGGCCAAGGACCACGCCTCTGTTCAGATCTCCGTCGCAAAGGTTGACGAGAACGGCCGTGCGACCGGCGAGAACCAGACCTACGCCCTCTGCGGTTTCGTCCGCGCCATGGGCGAGAGCGACGATGCGATCAACCGACTTGCGCAACGCGATGGATTCTTGAAGGGTGTCTGGAGCGCATCCCGATAGACGGAGCAAGATGGGCTGGAATGGTCATGAAGCGATGAAGTTAGAAGCGAAAGGTGAGGAAGCGGGACACAAGTTTGCTGCGAGAGGGTGGATGTGCTAATTCGAAAGAACAGGACATTACTGCTGACGGCTCATGTCTGGCGTATGGTGTTAACTTGGAATCGGCCATGCGACGGTATAACGACATAGAGTGGCTTTGCTCATAGCTCAGGCCTGGCGACACCCGACCAGTGCGGAGTGCGCCACGCGCAGAATGCACCACAACAGATTCCACGATTCACGACATATGTCTGACCTCAATTTCCTTTTCCATTTCCTTTTTCTTTGTTGTTACATATGTTCTCGTTTCATTTGCTTCCAATCACATTTGACGGCTGATTACGGCCTTCTCTTTCCCTCTCATCAAGGTGAGTTGGCCATGAAAGCAGGAGGAAAGGCAAGAAGTACTGCTTGGGACTCGCTGGTATCCTCGGAAACCGCTCTCCTTTGCTTGCTTCGCCAGCCAAGAACGAACATGCGCTGGAAAAGTCTGCGGTCGTTGAGCTCATTGGCTGTGGTACAGATACAAGCGATACATTTCCTTTTGGCAATTCGTTCTTCACTGCCCACAGCTATCATTTCTCAACGAACATTGTCTACACGACACGCCCCTTCAGTTGAAGCGAACCGTATCCTCTGCGACGCTACTCCTACTGGGGCCAAACGTCACTGCCTCAGTACATCTGCACTTCGAGCAAAGCCCGCCCTACGCCTGCATCCAGTCCAGGCACGCCATGGTTCTCCACCTCGTAAGCGACTGCTTGCCTGTCTCGACATGCTTCTTTGAACCCATCGACTGATCCTCCAACACCAAAATACATCCGCTTTGCTCCAATCATGGCCTTTGCCATCTTAACTCGTTTCAAAAGAATGGCCAGTAGGTCGGCGAAAGTTTCGGTTGACTCTGGGCTGTATATTGTCTCTGCAGCTAGGACGACTAGTCCCATATCTGGGGCAGAGGTCGGAATCAAAGCTGCTAATGAGGGCGACCATGGTCCAGAAACGAAATTCAATGCTATTCCGGCATTGCTTAGATCGGCTTTGAAGCGGTCTAGGAGATCTGGTGTCAGTTCCAAGTCCCCATTTGTGACAGCATGCTGGCTGGAGGAGTCGAATCCTGAGTTTTCGGTGTTTGCGGCCCACGTCAAGATGAGGTTGGGCAAGGTGATAAGTCGAAGGACTTCTTCGTTGTAGTCTGCCAAGGTGAAGGTCAATCCGCTTATCGAATTGAGCAGAGCATGGCGGTACAGTATCAGCGAAGGCAGAGCGCTTCCAGCTCCGAGCTGGATGGTGGTCAGTGGAGGTTCACGATCTCAATAGAGCACCACGTACCTCCACAATCTGATCACATTTCACAAGTTCATCGATGTCCTTACGGGGTCCGCGATCGAGCAGGAGACTGGCCAGATCTACCGAGCATTCCCAAGTCTTGAAGCCGCCTTCGTATACACCAGATCGGAGGTCAGATTTGTCGAGTTGTTCTACAACTTGATCATTGGTAGAAGAGTCTTCTTGCAATAGCTGCGCGCGAACATCGAACAGCTCGCGTCTTGGCAGGTACACAGTCCGGCCTAAGGGTGACTCGATGCGTACGGTGCTGTAGCTCAGGTGCTCGGGCAATGTCGTGATCTGGCGACGATTAGCTGAAGCTCGCTTGAATCGTATTAAGTTTCACGCAAAGGTGCTCCTGCAGTGTGATCGAAGAATCTGCAATCCTTGGAATCCTTTTCGTATCGAGAGTGACGCTCGTACCTACCAGGTCATCGAGCTTATGCGCGCGGACTGGGACCTGATGACCGATCGCTGCGCTCTGCTTAGCAATTGGTGCGACCTGTGCAGCGTCTTCATTGTCGCTGCCTACGTCTTCGGAGAAACCAAAAGAGAAAGCCATGCCGTGCCCGACCTGTATGAGCGGCATAAAATTGCCAAAAGCTTCGGAGTTAGGTTACGCCCGCTCCTGCCAAGCAAAGGGTCTCTGTTTGGTGTTGCCTGGTTGGCTCGAGGGGAGCCACCAACAACACAGCCATCACTCCGCGCATAGCTTGCATCAACAATTGGCCGAATGTAATGCTCACATGTGGGCCAGATCCTGTACAGAAAGGGAACCTGGAAGACTGGAAAGCATATAAGAAGATCACGTCGTCGTGAACATATTGACAGCAAATTGTACTCACAATTCAAGCATTCAACGGGCACTTACTGCAATCTATCGAACCCAGAAACATCCAAGATCTGACGCAATGTCATTCGCACCTACAAATCCCTACAAGCCTTACGCTGAGTCTCATGAGAACCCAAAAGGTGCTGGAGATGCTCGCCCGACAGCACTTCAGATAATCAAAGACAACAATGCTGAGGGCAAGTTCAAAGGCAAGACCATTTTGATCACCGGGTCTTCTTCTGGCATCGGCGTCGAAACTGCTAGAGCACTGTACGAGACTGGTGCACAGCTTTATCTCACAGCAAGAGATATGCCGAAGCTCGAGAAAGTCATCGATGACATTGTCCAAAACGCCACGATCACAGATGCACCTCGTCCCAGACCGCTGGAGATCCATCTCGACTCGCTGGACAGTGTTCGCAAAGGTGCCGAAGACTTCAAGAAACAGTCTAAGCAATTGCATATCCTGTGTGTAGCTCACTGCATCACATTCACGGAATGCTAATATGTTCTGCAGCATTAACAATGCCGGAGTGATGGCCTGCCCACAATCGAAGACTAAAGACGACTTCGAACTCCAAGTCGGCACCAATCACTTTGCCCATTTCCTCCTCTTCCAGCTTCTCAAACCCGTCCTCCTTTCTTCCAGCACGCCAAATTCTCACTCCCGAGTCATCAATCTCTCCTCTTCAGGCCACAGATTTGCCCCGGTCCGCTTGCAAGATATCAATTTCAGCGAGCCGAATTCATATAACAAATGGGCTTCATACGGCCAGTCCAAGACTGCCAACATCTACATGGCCACTTCGATTGAAAGACATTACGGATCCAAGGGTCTACACGGTCTGAGCGTCCATCCTGGAGTCATAATGACTGAACTTGGTCGACACCTGAACCAGGACGATTATGAACAGCTGAGATTTGATAACCTTGAAAATGAGTTCAAGGCTCCACAACAGGGCGCCGCAACGACTGTGTGGGCTGCAGTGAGCGATCATTTTGAAGGAAAGAATGGAGGCAGGTGAGTAGAAATGATTCTTTCATACTCAACTCGAGAGTCAATCGCTGATGCTGATTGTCGAGCAGATACTTGGAAGACTGTGGCGAATCTTCACCTTTGCCACCCGAATATGGAATGAACACCGCTGGATATGCTACGCACATTTACAACGAGGAGGACGAAGAGAAGTTGTGGAAGCTGAGCAGTGAACTGCTCGTCTTGCCAGCGGAGGACTAGGATCGTGCTGCGCACCTTGATGCAAACGAGAAGGCTGAAACAAAACAGAAGCAGGAAGTCAGAATGCACATCGAGCGCTCAAGTGCTTTCCATCGAAAGACCAATTTGTTCTGCTATCGTGGGTATCATCGTACTACGGGACTTGCTCATCAATCATGATCTGTGGTAACCAAAGTCCTGTCAATTCATTCATCACAATTCCCGCTCCTGCTTGCCGCTACCCAACATCTTCTTATCACCCTGTTCAGATTTGCCTACAATCTTCTCATAATTCTGTGCAGCGAGCTGACGACTCGCATCTCGTTGCTTCTCCAGTCGTTCAATGCCCAAATTGATGCTCTCAATATGGATCTCCAGAGGGATCTTGTCTGTGCCGACCGTTTCAGGCATTGCTACACGTTCTCGTAGGTCTTCGAGGCTGTGTTGGATCTCTTGCAGTTTCAATAGAGTTGCTGTCACATGTCCCCACGCAAGACGTCGATATTCGCCCACGTTGCGGAGCAGCTCAAGCTGAGAGTTGAGTTTGTTGAGATCTTTGCGATTGCCTCCGAGCTTGGTCCAGAGGGCGGCAAACAGTTCGTCTTTGCCAGATTCGATTTTGATGCCATCACGAGTGGAGATCCCTGAGATGATGTCAAGTCTGTTGTCGAGGTTGTCAAGAATATCCCGGAGAGCCATGGCCTCGTCGATCAACGACATGATCTGCTCCTCTACAGCGCCTGTATGGCGGAGATACTGGTCAAGAAGCACATCTCTTGAGAGGCTAAGGGGCTGAAAGGGTGCAAAGATGTTCAAATTGTCGCTGAAGAATCTCGCAATCGAGCCGCGCTGTGCTTCCTTCTCTGATACTCCGTCAATCACACTTAGTGTCCAGCGGTTGGTAGACAGAATATGGTCTACTGCTCTGCCGATGCGCGAGTTGAATCGACTGAGATCTCCGCTTGCTTGTCGTGCTGTGTCGACAAAGCCGCTGAATTCGAACACGAGCTCGTTCTTCGAAGGGAGACTAGAATATTGCACGACATGCTTAAGGTCGCGGATGCTAGCCTCACTTCTCTTCATGTCCGCTGGCAAATTCGCACCGACCGAGGAGCTCTTCAACACATCTTCGAATGCATTCTGTGCCTGCATGAGCTGTCCAAACTCTGCCTGGCCTTTGAGCTCCGGAGCATTGCTGGTCGGACAGAATGGTAAGCCTCCAGTGAATGGTAACCGGCATATCGGCGTCAGTGCATTGTTGATTGTGTTGTTCAAGAATCCGGATCCGAATACCAGCGCAGCGGCCAGCAGATATACCAGAAGGGCCCAGCCGAAGATTGGCTTCATGTTGTGTAGCACTAGGCCCACCACATCTGTCGTGTACGATAGAAGCGGTTTGATGATCTTGCTCCAAGCAATAGCTGAATACTGCGTCTTACTTGTCTTTTCCTCATCCGACTCATACTCCTCCTCGTTGTGTTGACTGAGCTTGCTCTTCTGAAAACGTCCAGCGTCGCTTGTCATACTCCGCTCGGCCATTCTCGCTCGCGGAGTTGTTGCTCTACTCAGTTTCCTGATCTGCCCGGCATCCGATGTATTGCTCCTCTCGTTCAGTCTGAATCGTGGTGTTGCGTCTCGTTTCCTGCCATCTTTTGTATGATGTGCTCGAGCATCTGGAGCTGATGGCATCACAAGCTCAGGCTCGACTGAGGAGCGTAGCGTTCTCCGCCGCGGAGACTCATTTTCATTGTTCGTCGCTCTTTGTGAAGGATTTCTTGAAGCCTCGTACGCGCTGCCAACCTCTTCGCGTTCCGTCTGTTCGTCATATATGCCTTCCGAATGCTGGGAATCGCTTACGTCGTCCCAAGATTCCGTCAAGTCGGTGGGGCGAGCGCGCCGTGTTCGTGCCATTTTCGACAGTTGATACAATCGCGGTCTCGCACTGTGGACGCTCCAGCACCTGCGATCAGCCTTTGTCGAGTAGCTCGCTACAGCAATACGTTGTCGATGAGACTTGGGCAAAGTGCGCCGAAAGTTGGATATCCATACTCTGATCCAGCCACCACGCGTATTGTTGACCTGCTGCAGGCATCACGCGAGGTCCTCATTCACTTATGACGTAAAGTTCGGCGCTAGCAGGGTTAGTCCTGCAAACCACTCGAGACGAGGTGGGAAACACAGGTAGCACAACATGTCAATTTGATACTGAGATGTGGCCTGCAGTTTGAGAAAGCATTCGGACATAGCGCTATATTTGATTGTAATTTATTGCGAGTTTTGCTCAATCACGGCAAAGCTGGACGCTCCGGATCCTGCAAACGAGCCAGCTCTAATAGCAAACGATATATGTACACAACTTGATCAACGGGCCGCATTGATCTCAGTGCCCATTCCCTTCCAGCTAGTGCTAGTTCTTTGGCGAGAACTCTGCCTTCTCCTCCTCGACGAAATATCGAACGACCTCCGCCAACTCAGTCATCTCGAGGGAGATAGGTATGTAATGTAGCCAAGGTTGGAGCCTATCATCGTGCCATTCGCGGAATACTGTTTGCTTCAGCGGCAGAGATTTCGATTCCACGAATCGATAGTATCTCGCAGAGTGGCCATTGCCGTCAGCATCGAAAACAAGAGTGTATTCTAGAGCTTTCTTCCTTGGCTCAGGCGCGATCACATCAAAGTGCTCCTTTTGATGAGCACAAGCTTCCGGTGAGCACTGCACAACGTCTGTGAAATGAACGTTGAACATGGTCTTCTTGAGGGTCTGTTTGATAGGCTCCCATGGCCCATCCTTTTCTTTTCGCTGCAGCAACGTTTGAGCTTCCCCATCCATGTCGTTCGCGAGACTGACGAAGCGCTGTCTGTGAAGTGGCAGCCAGTCGTCTTCGGTCACGGTTTGGAATCCGCCTGTGGTCTTCCCCGCCCAGTACAGTGCGCGAATCTTCTCTTGGTATTCAACCATCTCCCCGGGGTCGGAAGCATAACCGCCGTCGGTGTATGCTCTTGCTGGAAATGGGATGTCGTTCATGGTGGAGATAACTGCAGGCGATAGAACGGGCAAGGGAACATGTGCCGCGTGGAGAGATGCTGCGGACTCCCAGAGTCCATGCGCGTGCTTCCACTCCTTGTGATCACAGAGGGAGAGCGACTTGAAGTTGTCTTGCACGAACCCGAAGACTTTATGCTCGCTGGCGAGTGATACAAGCTCTGAATGCGATTCCTGTGAGGACTGTGGCTCGCGACACTGGTCAACAACCAGTTCCTGCCAGATATTGCCGTGGCGGAGGTTCGTCCACTTCACTCCATCTGATTCTGATTCTGATTCAGGGTCGCGCTGCCGGTGCCGCAAGCGAGTACTGAATGATGAATTGTGGTTCAGCAGGATACGCGGTTCATCGAGCAGATTGATCAGGAGCTCGACATCAGGCATGTGGTCCATTACTCTGGCGTCCGCAAAAGACGTAAGATTACATCTCCCAGAACTTCACAGCCCTTTTGTAATTGGCTGTTTTTGATCTCGCAAGACGCTATCTCTGCTCGAGCGTGCGGCCTGTTCATCGTCGCTTGAATTTCCGCACCGCTGTATTGAAGAAGAGGAGAGATGGCATCGTCAAGGACGTCAAACTCGTCTATGATAGGAGACGATACTGCTTTAGCGTAGGCAAACCAGTGCTCGAAATTTGGGGGTGGAGGACGTCCATACCGGCGGAGGTATTCTGCCGCAGCTTGCTCGGAAGTAGTGGATTGGCGCGCGACTTTCTCCTCATGTTTGCGAGTAGCTGCCTTGGAAATCGTCAGAATAGGATGTTCTTTCGATGATCCTGTCCCAGCCGTTGTCGCTATCGAATCTGAGGTTGATGATCCAGCGGAAGACCATAATGTCTGTATGGTGTCCCGCGATATTCCGACAGACATTGGTCGCAAGTACCAAATGCCCAAAGTTGCGCAGCAAAGACCTATGAAGACAAACAATCGTAGCGAGGCATGGTGCCTTTTCGCCAGCATCCTAGCCTTGAAGTCCTGTTCGAGAAGGGCGAATGAAACGCTGTGCACCGAACGTGAGTAATCGTCACCACGCTTGGACTTGTAAGTGGTGCGGTGGACGTGGTGTTCGATAGGGCTCGCTGATTCCTTCGCCGTGAGGGCTTCTTGATTGAAAGATCCGGCAGTATGGAGGTCGTAGCGCAGCAGAGCCGATCCAGTGTTCTACGCGGTAGCTGCGTTACCGCAAGTCAAATCGACGTGCGGAGTGTTAACTCATCAGTAGCGAGCAGCAGCATGCAGCTCACATCGTCTTTCTGGACGTCTTGCTATGGGAGTTGGTTGTAAAGAACGAAGGACACGCGTTGTCGGCTCGTGGCTTTGGGGCCCCTATGTGCCTGGGCCAGGGCAAGTCTAGACCAGAGTGGCGTTGCTAGCTTGCAGAAGTGTACTTGAGGAAAGTATGTGAGCCACGGTCCACGATATTGAACGCCCCGAGTCATGCCTTGCTCTCCGCCGACTCGCCTGAAACGCGTCGGACGGGAATCTCGTCGAGCATCGATGCATGCTCTTTTGCTGGCCAACAAGGCGACAGCATGAAGGCGCTGTGCGTCTTTCCTGTTGTCGCAGCTGGCTGGAGATGGCGCTTTGACTTTGGCTGTGCAAATTGTAACCGACCTCTTGCATCCGCCACATTTCCTCTTGCCATGGTTGGCTGCGCGGAGGACTGGCTCAAGCCGACCGAGCCGTGTCGACACCATCATTATTATAGAACCGCCATGATCATGTGCTGCTGGTGCTGTCCGAGTGTAGACTTTGGAGACGAAGCACAGAAGAGATCCAAGAAAGGGTGTTTCATTTCCCCTGCCTGTAGATTGTTGTTGCCTTAGGCTACAGGTCCCACGTGTCCGAGACTGAGTCTGAGTGAGGGGAAACAAAGATACAACACTCCCCTTTGCACTTTCCACGGCAAGACTGCGCACGCTCTCGCACCATTCAGCGCCCACCCATACGGATCAAGGCTGTCACATCTGCTTCACCCGTCACTGCGCATCATTGACGAGCGCTGTCGTGCCAACAGGTCCATTCTTCCTCGAGTCGAATCAAGCCGCACACGTCTTGGACTCTACCTCCTAGTACGCACACGATCGCTCCCGCACATGCAGCCCAGGTTCGATACGCCTATGCCACGCGTGCGAGAGCGTAGTCGACTATGAAGTGTACAGATTTCACACCACTTGTCATCTCCATCGGCTTATGCATGACCAGCGCCCTTGCGTCTAGTAACGGACATTTCGAATGCAACATCCATCACAGTCTTGGCTTCAACACATCCACAGCAATCTTGTCTGATATCGAAGCGTTCAAAGAGCACCTCATCATGTAGTCGCCGCAGAAGTAGATGTTCGCCGCTCACATACCGTCTAACAGGTGTACGTCGATGCCGCAAGAAGATTGCTCCCAAGAAGATGGACAATATACCCAAGCATTGAGTACGATGATGGAATCGAGCACGAGGAGCAAGCGGAGAACTCACGCCAACCCTACGGGGTTCACGGCCGCCAATATCGTCTTTGCTCAAGGAGCAAAGAATGACATGAAAGCCGCGCCATTGCCAAAAGTTTCGCTCATGGGCACCGGGACACATCCGAGCACAGATATCCATGCTCCCGTCTCCAAGTAATAACGACAATGAGACTCACGCGTTGAGCCGTCCAGTCGAGGTAATTGAAGCCAATGGACACAATAACAGTAAGGAGTTCCGAAAGGCTAGTCGTGGGCAGATTGCTTGCCGCACAAGGTATCGAGCAGCTCGGATTGCGATGGCTATTTTGGCATCTGCAACATTTTCGGTTATAGTTTGCCTGCAATCGAGAGCCTGTTTCGTCCACTTGATCGCAATCTAACAGTAACAGTATATATTCTTGGCATTTGCGCCGTTTCTGTCAAGCAGCCTTCGCCAAACTCCGTCCAATGGACGACTCTTCATACGGTTTTGCTTCTGGCCTCGGCGAGCGACAGGAGAGGTGGTTGCAAGGCCAAGCTGCAACTCATGGATCACGTGTGCGTATCAGAGAAGCGCCAATGCACTGTGCCGCACTGTAGCATAGGCGAGTTGTGGGCTCTCTGACTTTCTTTAGCAACGCTTGCAGAATGTACAGCCCCTCGACCCGAAGCATTGGAACACACATGACCACCAGAAGCTCTTTTGTACTGAGCCGATGTGGAAGGCCTGCAGCTCCCAGGGCTGGACTTCAAGCTTGAATGTGCTCTGGTAGCGTTTCGAGACGTGCGGCGCAGCAAGAGGTGTGCCTGCTGCGGCCTCTCGAATAGCATACAATATGTCTCTGCCCATCGCTCCTGGTGCTGTCAGAGGACCGCTCCTCTATTTTGTGCTTTTCCAAAATGACCTTCAGTAAAGCCTGGAGCCCCACCTGGAAAGCAGAGGAGGTACTCGGTATTCCGCCCGACTGCAAGACATGCAGTGCACAGATCAAGAAAGGGAATGGGAGGCTCTGTCATAATCCAATCCATAAGAATAATAGGTACAATGCCGGAATTCTACTGCGGCAGATCCCTGCGATTTCTCGCAACCCAAGAAAGCTGGATTTAATGCTAGAAGATCTTGCTGCTTGCTTGTTATGCCGGGGTGTTCACATCAAAGAAGCTCTCCACTGGGACTTGGTACTCCAGAGATGGACGAATAGCATTGAACGGGCGAACCAGGAGGAGCTGAAACGCAAGAGTCAGCCACCCAATCACGACGTACCAGGAGAACAGCAAGAAAGCAAGCAGGGCTACACTGATGCGCATACCCAAACTGGCAGTGGATCAACAAGGCCCCAAGGCCCAAGGTCGAGACCAAGTGGCGCAAGTGCACAGGATGAGAAGCAGAGGCGCGAGTTCGAGCGCCAGCAAGAAGCCAAACGTCAAGCCAAGCTCGAGCGCGAGCGCCAGAAGGCGAAAGCTAAAGCGCAGGCGGAGGAGGAGATACGCCAGCGCCAGCGACAAGAGCACTCAGCTCGAGAAGAAGATCGCCGCCGTGAAGAGCGTCGTCAGCAGGAATATGCGAAGCCGAAGGTCTCCTGGGAACTCAGTTGGGAACTGTACCGCATTCAACTAAGGAACTTTAAACGTCTGCCATCAGCCACGCCAGCCAGTGTACTGACCCAAGCAATGCCTCGCCCGTTGCGAGGACCTCACGAGAACCATCTCCCTCCACAAGACCAATCGTTCGAACGCGAAGTAGAAGCCTTTTTCAAGAATATGCCTGACGTCGATTTGAGTTCAGTGGCAGGCAGGAATAGTTTTCGCAGGAAATTGAAGCTGGAGGGGACTCTGGATTGGCATTCAGACAAAATTGTCCAGCATTTCCCACACTTGACCGATAAGGATGAGGCTATTGTGTTCGCTAACAGCGTGATGAGTGTGATCACAAGGATCATGGCGAACTCGTAGTACAGAAGATGTGTCGACGGCGTGCATTCCGCGCGAGCGATGCAGGTGCGGAGGTTGGTCGGCTTGCAGCTTGATTGCGTATGGCGAATGGTCTAAGAGCGATCTTGGGCATTGCTGCCTGTAGGCTGATCAGCAACTGTGTGGTTGTAAAGCAAAATCAATGTATGTTTCGCGTCTCGCCATATATATCGTTGAGAAGTGAGCATGTAAAAGGATACCACGAGTCCTGGACGTGATGTCGCTGCTGCCGTCACTGCATACCACCGATGGCCGGCAATAAGAGCTGAATGCAGGGCATGACAGGGTAATCAGCCGCAGCGCACAGCGCAGCTGGCGAACAGCTTCGATCATTGGCGGGGATGACGCCGCCGATACCGCCGCATTCACGCATAGTAGCTTTGCCCTCGGGTAAAGGTCTCTTGTGAAGGAGACTTCGCACGTCAAGCAAAACTACCGCCCACTCAGCGGCGCCAGAGACTACTCAACCGATCCCGCCCGCCGTACATACATAATCACTGATCATGTCTGCTCTTCGGTCGTTTACCGCTGCCGCACCCTCTCTCACCCACACCTCCGCCAGAATCGTTCCGGCTGCACGCGCATTTCCACGACCAATCGCGGCAAAGGTTGTACAGCGCAGAAACATGGCGTCACAGCAGATTCCAAAGATCAAGGTCAAGAACCCGGTCGTCGAGCTCGATGGCGATGAAATGACCAGGATCATCTGGAAGGACATCAAAGACAAATTCATCCACCCATACTTGGACATCGACCTCAAGTACTACGACTTGGGGCTGGAGAAGCGTGATGAGACGAACGACCAGATCACGGTGGATGCTGCTGAGGCAATCAAGAAATACAGCGTGGGTGTAAAATGTGCGACCATCACACCCGATGAGGCTCGTGTGGAGGAGTTCAAGCTCAAGAAGATGTGGCTGTCTCCAAACGGCACAATCCGAAACATCTTGGGCGGCACTGTCTTCAGAGAACCGATTGTGATTCCGCGGATACCCCGACTCGTGCCAGGCTGGAAGAAGCCAATTGTTATTGGTCGTCACGCACACGGAGACCAATATCGTGCGCAAAACAGAGTCATCGAAGGCCCTGGCAAACTGGAAATGGTTTTCACGCCGAAGGGCGGAGAGCCACAAAAGATCCAGGTCTTCGAGTTCACTGACAAGCACGAGGGTGGTGTAGCTCAGACACAGTACAACACTGTGGAGAGTATCAAGGGATTTGCCCACTCTTCGTTCAAGCACGCTCTTTCGCTCGAATACCCGATGTACATGACAACGAAAAACACAATCCTGAAGGCATATGATGGAAGATTCAAGGACATCTTCCAAGAGATCTACGAGAAGGACTACCGCAAGGACTTTGAGGCCAAGGGCCTGTGGTACGAGCACCGCCTTATTGATGACATGGTTGCTCAAATGATCAAGAACGAGGGCGGCATGGTTATTGCCATGAAGAGTATGTACCTTCTGACTCTATTTCCTGGTTTCACGATTCACTGACAGCACATAGACTACGACGGTGACGTCCAATCCGATATCGTTGCCCAAGGATTCGGTTCCCTAGGTCTCATGACCTCAGTGCTAGTCACTCCAGATGGAAAGACTTTCGAGGCGGAAGCCGCTCACGGCACCGTCACCCGCCACTACCGCGAGCACCAGAAGGGCAATCCAACCTCAACGAACCCAATCGCGTCCATCTTTGCGTGGACACGAGGTCTTGCGAAGCGTGGAGAACTTGACGGCACACCAGAAGTGACAAAGTTCGCCGAGAGCTTGGAGGAGGCATGCATCCACGTTGTTGATGAGCAAGGCATCATGACCAAAGACTTGGCCATCAGCTGTGGAAAGAAGAACGACTACGTGACGACAACCGAATACCTCGATGCAGTGGAGAAGAGAATGCGAGCTGTGCTCAGCTCGAAGCTGTAAGAATATCGACAGCCGCAGCATTGGGTAGATGCAGTATGTCCCAGCATTTGGAACAGTCCCGCCATGTACAGTGTAGATAGGTACAATAAATAGAGTATCACGTCCACGAAAGTTCCCAGGTGTTCTGTATCCATGAGCTGTTGGGCGATGGCGGTTGTGGTGCCTGAATGCCTTAAGCCTACGCTAGTCGCGCACTCGCAATTCGACCGAACTTTTTGAACTTCAGATTTCCACTCGACACGCCCACTTCACCTCCCCCAACCACCACAACACCCACACTCCAGCAACAATGGCAGAGCAGCTCGTCCTCCGCGGTACCCTCGAGGGCCACTCCGGCTGGGTCACCAGCTTGGCCACCTCTCTCGAGAAGTGAGAACGCACGCGGCGCAAGTGATCAGACCAGCATTTGCTAACAGCAATTGACAGCCCAAACATGCTCCTGTCTGGTTCCCGTGACAAGACTCTCATTGTCTGGAACTTGACCCGCGATGACACTAGCTACGGCTACCCAAAGCGCTCGCTCCACGGCCACTCCCACATCGTCTCCGACTGCGTGATCTCCTCCGACGGTGCCTACGCTCTTTCTTCCTCGTGGGACAAGACTCTGCGCCTGTGGGAGCTGTCCACTGGCCAGACCACCCGCCGCTTCGTCGGACACAACAACGACGTCCTCTCCGTCTCCTTCTCTGCCGACAACCGCCAGATCGTGTCCGGTTCGCGTGACCGCACCATCAAGCTGTGGAACACCCTCGGTGACTGCAAGTACACCATCACCGACAAGGGACACACCGAGTGGGTCTCGTGCGTGCGCTTCTCGCCAAACCCACAAAACCCAGTCATCGTGTCTGCTGGTTGGGACAAGTTCGTCAAGGTATGTTCAGCCGGAGTTCCCTTCTTTCCCCTCCGCCTCCACATGATGCTTTAAACAAGTATTTGCTACTTTAGAGCCGCCATCTACGGCTATGAAACAAATCTGCCTATAAGGCATACTGATTTCCTGTCGATCAATGCATGCACTATATTCTGGACACACGAATCGGGACAATGCGCTGACTTCGAAAACTAGGTCTGGGAGCTCTCCACCTGCCGTCTGCAGACCGACCACATTGGCCACACTGGCTACATCAACACCGTCACCATCTCTCCTGACGGATCCCTCTGCGCCTCCGGTGGCAAGGACGGTACCACCATGCTCTGGGACCTCAACGAGTCCAAGCACCTCTACTCGCTCAGCGCTGGTGACGAGATCCACGCTCTCGTTTTCTCGCCAAACCGCTACTGGCTCTGCGCTGCCACTGCCAAGGAGATTGTCATCTTCGACCTCGAGAAGAAGAGCAAGGTTGATGAGCTCCGCCCAGAGTTTGTCGAGTCCGGCGGCAAGGCCCGTGACCCAGAGTGTATCTCGCTCGCTTGGTCTGCTGATGGCCAGACTCTGTTTGCTGGTTACACCGACAACAAGATCCGTGCTTGGGGTGTCATGTCTCGCGCTTAAATGCATGTAGTCGAATGATGTTCACTCATGAGGAATGGGATCACGAAAAAACAACGGGGACGAGGATGGCATTGGAAACGGCATGATGAGGTGCTGCGATACGAGGCTCGCCAGGTACTACTTCATGTGGTTGTGGGAAGCATGTCCTGGACTGAGAGTATGACAGGTCGCAGCGGTGCACGTGCCAAATAGACGAGATGATGGAAAATTGAATACGACTTGGTTCACTTCATTTGCTCTGCCGCTTCAGTCTCCACTAGTACACTACACAAATCGAAATATTGAAGTTTGCGTGAGCAATCGCCAGGATCCGAAATTGAGCATAATGATCATTGCGATCTACCTCAATCGAAACTAATCTTTTTGCCTGTTCCAGCAACAGCAGTACCAGAAGCCTTGTCACTCCTTTGCGCCTTCGCAAGGGCAGCTCCAGGCGCCGTTAGTCGCGCGTCATGCTTCTTCCTTCGCAGCTCCTGTCTCTCATCCTTGTTCATCTTCTTCAGATTCGGATCCCGCTTCTTGTTGCCCTTTTCCCTAGGTGCATCTCGCGCTGCTGCGGCTTGTGCCGCCAATGCCTCGATGCTCTCTTCTTCTGCTCCGTCACCAGCCTGCTCTTCACCGTTGCGTTTCGCAGCTCCGCCGCTGCCTTTCCCATACCGCTTCTGGTATCTGGTTTGTTTGTCCTCAGCAAATTCCAATTTCATCATGCGACCGTGTATGCGGTTGATGAACCACTTCATTGGTTTCTTCTTCTTTTTCGCGTGGCGCTTCTTCTGTTCGGCGGTGTACTCTTCGCTGTCGCTATCACTGCCCTTTTCTTTCTCTTTCCCTGAATCAGCAGCTTCACTGTCTTCATCATCATCTTGCTGTTGTTCTTTGTAGATGAAGCCCTTCACAGCTTTTTCTGCGGCTTCGATATCGGCGAAAGTCACCCAGCCAAAGCCTTTACATTTTCCGCTGTCTTCGAATGTCGCGAGGAAGACGTCTTCAACAGTACCAGCTTGGGCGAAGTGATCTGCTAGTTCGTCTTTGGTGATGTCAAAGCTCAGGTTGCCAACGAAGACACGCTTGCTTGGGGCTTTTGTGCTGGTGTCTCCGTGTTTTGCAGCATCCTCTTCCGCCTTCGTTTTGGCAGGCCGGCCTTCGAAGCTTTTCGCATTTTTAATGAGTACTTTGCGCCCATCGAGGAGCTTCTCTGTGCATGTGATAGCGATGTTAAGGACCGCTTCAGTGGTGAAATCGACGTAGGCGAAGCCCTTGTTCTGCTTAGTGTTGTGGTCGACGGGCAAATGTAGGCGTGTGATGGAGGTCTCGTCGATGCCGCCGCGGTCGAGGAAGAATCGGCGGAGGGTTTCCTTCGTCGTCTTGAAAGAGAGGTTGCCAATCCAGACTCCATAATCCGACCGCTTGCCTGCTTCTTCTCCTTTGGCTACTGGCACTTGCAGACTGCGCGAAGGATGGATGTTGTCCTCCTGCGATTTGGTCGTAGCAATGCCATCATTTGCAGCATCTGAGTTCTCTGTTGCGGCTGGCTTCGATTTGGCCTTTTTCTCTTTGCGCTTGGCTTTCTTCGATGGTGGCTCGGGCAGGTTGACATCGATCTCGAGTTCTTCCTCCTCCTCTGCCTTCTCCGCCCTCTTGCGCTTCTTCTTCTCGGCCTTGATGTCGCTCAAAGACATGTTTTCCCGTGACATTGTGCGCCGTGGTTGTTGTAAACGTTCATCTGAAGTTTCACATGAAATTCTGGGTGGAGCTCGAGCATCGGCCACCGTCCTTCCGACAGGGATCCATCGCATCACGCATCACGTCGTCCACCTCGCAGCTGTCTGCCACTTTCGCGACGCAGCACCCACGACATCACCACATACACACACCAGGGCATTATCACTTCTTGCGAGCCAACCGATGGTCGCCTCTCTGCATTCCATCTCGGCCCCACAAGCACACCGAGAACAGCATTGAACAATGTCGGACACGGAGGGCCATGCTGCAGCGGCAGCTCCAACGCAACAGCATCCCGATACTGGGGGCAAGTCGTTGGCAGCGGTGGGCGAGCGCGCACGCTACAAGTCATACCGCAAGAAGTATCGCAAGCTGCGGCACAAGTTCGACGGCGTGTTGGAGGAGAACAAGAGGCTGTTCAAGGAAGAGCAGAAGATGCTGGGCACTGCACGCCGATTGCGCGAGGAGCTGGAGTAAGTGCTTCTCCACGTCGCCGCATGCTGCACTGCGCAGGTAGCTGATATTTCCCCAGTTCCGTCTTGGAGGTTCTGCTTGATTTGAACCAGAACCAGGCCCTTCCAACCGACTTGCGATTCGATGTCTCCCTCGAGAACGAACACTCGGCCGTCGCCAACATACCAAGCGTTGTCGACAGCAACATCAGCCCCACAGAAGCGAATGCACTCTTGATGGAGTACACGACTGCTGTTCAAAACGGCCAGATCCCCCACCTTGACCTGCATGTTATAAGAGAACAGATTGACAAGAAGCTTGCGCGACAAGGCCTTCTTTCGCTGGACAAACTTGAGGAGGAGGTCTCGCATGCACGTCCATCCCCCGAGAAGCCATTGCCAAGCGATATTAGACCCGACAATGCGTCAAGCTACTTGACATCTCAGGAAGAAGATGACTATCTGCTTCGCCTGGACGCGACCCTTGGTGACCCTGTTGCTCAAATCAAGGAGAAGGAGCACGCTGAGGACATCAAACACTGGGCTGACATGACACCTCGTGAAGTCGAGCGACAAACAGAGTTGCAAAATCCGCAGAGTCAGCACAATTGGTTAAAGACACATGCAAAACAATCAGGACCTACTGCGGATATCGACGACAACGATAGTGTGGATGTGAAACCTGCTCGCGGAGCTGGCGCAAAGCGTAACCTTGCCAAACAAGTCGGCGACAGATCTCTTGGACGGGCAAGGGAAGGTGCTAGCCCTGCTGCTTCCTTTGTTGATGACGACGAATTTGGGAGTTTCGTGGACGATCATCCTAAGAAGCGCGGACGTGATCCAGACAGTACGTACAGGATCAAAGGAGGCAAAGGCAGTGCCACAAACGGCAAAGGAAAACGCAAGCGCAGCGACGAAACCCCGAACGGAAGTACTAAGAAGGCTCGAGTGGAAGAAGATTGAAGTCGTTCAGCATCGCAGCATTCTCCAATATCGAGACGTTCAAAAGCACCAAGCGGAAGTGCGGTTTGTCTATGGCATGAGTTGGCTTGGCCTTGTAGCACGTTCCAACCACGCTATGCTTGCAGGTTTGGGAGAATTACGGAACAGTTCATCCATTGCCAGGCAGCGATATGTCGGGGACGGCAAAGCTGTCGAACCTGGTGTGATACGTGGCCGCGCTATGGCCGCCGTCGCAGGTCAGACCAATACTGTGTCTACTCCGCGACAGAATCAGGCGCATCGCTCGATGCAGCCAGTGTGTACACTCATTTGAGGTCTTGGCCTCCCCTCAGGACGCGAGAAAGGTCGGAGCACCATTCGTGCAGACTTGACAATAACCAGACCGGCGCCGTGGAGGATGCCGCGCCTCTGAAGGTTCGCTGTGTGCCGAGCGGCAAAAGCCAGCGAATCCACAGTTCATGGATGCCATGTACTATGTAGAACAAGCAAACACATTGATGTAGCGTCCAATAATATCAATCTCGCCTCAGGTGGGCGTCATTCGCCTGGGTGTTTATCAGCTTTCTCCACAAATTCGAGGTGTGCCGGCCATGGACAATAAAGTATCAAGCTACCATGATAGGTCTAAACAGACCCGAGTCAAAAGACACAGCACCTTTTGACTTCAAGGTTTGACGACTGCCGTAGCATGGCATGAAGCTGGGGAGCGCAAGGTAGCGGATAATGCGTTAAGCTACTAAGGGCACGATACACAATTGTGCTCGCACAATTGACTCAGCGACAGTGAACACGTACGACATCAATCATATTGCTCATCTACAGACTATTCCGTGGACTCCGGCAGATTTTGACGACCTTAATTATTGGAGACTTGCTGTGCTGACGACACATTCCCCCTCTCCTCTCAAAAGACCCCTATCCATCTCTTTACATTCTCATACCATCCTTCGGCCGCTCGCTTCGCCTTTGCTCTCGCAGCTTCTGCAGCCGCCGTTGCTTGCGCTGTCAGACTGTCAAGCTCATCGTCGTCGAATCCCCAGTCCTCATCAGCGGCATCTTGGTACCGATCGTTCACATCCTCTTGGTTGCTTCGTCGCGTCAAGTGAGAAGTATCATAGCCTTCAAGACTGAAGTCGACGTCCGACGGCCAACCATCTTCATCGTCATCGTCATAGTCGTCATCGTCAGCACGACGGGTTAGCGTGGGATGTTCATAGGTGTTGTATCCCTCGAGAGAGAAATCGATGTCCTCGTCTTCAAAATCGGCTTGACCAGGCTCGTAATTCTTTAGTGGAGTACTGGAACGGGCAGAATGTCGATGGCCTAGAATGTCGTCTTCATCGGCAAAGCCTGTAGTAAAGTCCCTCCTGCCCAGCGTAGTATCCTCCACTTCATCCACATCGATCGCGCTGATGTCGTAGCCTTCTAGACTAGTATCGACGTCTCCTCCCAGCTGTCGCTTCACAATCTCCGCCTGCTTGGCAATGTTGTCTCGTGCGTTCAGAATTGCGACACGTCGCTTCTCATGAGCTTGGTGTATTGCGACCGCGACAGGTTCGTGGTCATAGCCTTCGAGAGAAGTATCGGTCCCTTCGCCATATTCAGCTTCTAGGGAGGCGATTTTGTTGGCGAAGGCACCACGCACGTAGTTTTGATGCGCGTTGAATTTCGATTTGACGGGGAGGACGAGGCAGAAGAGAGCGATGGGCAGCCAGAGAAGATAGAAGTTGCGCAATACAGCCATGTTCTCGGAAAAGTCGTCTTGATGGTCGAAGTATAGCAATGCCGCTGGGCCCGACGAAACCTGTTTGGTTGTAGTAATACAATATCAAGGGGAGATATTATCGAGCTGTACTCAGAAGCACCGCCAGTATTCGAGGTTGTCGAGCTGTCGCGACCCGTTTTCAGCGATTGTTGTGCATCGCAGAGGCTGATCACCGGATCGGTTCTTCTTTGACGCCGCAGGAGCGACAACAAAGAAACACACCTCCACGCTATGACGGCATGTCGCTGGGACTGAAGTAGGAGCAGAATGCGCTCTCGATGCTGTTATAAAGCGACAGTTGTGGTGCTTGAATGAGGTTTGGCTGTAGAATGGGACGTGTGTGGAATATGAGTCCTAAAATGAGGTCAATGCAGACCTTGTCTGAACCGCAAAACAGCAAAGAGAACAAAACGACTTCGATACTCCAAGATATGCAGCGCTACCTCGTGAACAAACGAGGCTACCCTCGCAGCGCCTCTGCAAATTAATGCTGGACTCGAAGAGGCGACCACGAATGAGCAAAGGAGCAAAGGAGCCCGGGGATTTTGAAGGCGCGGCGCGTATAATCGTCGAATTCCCGAGCTAATTCCTTGATCAGTCAGTCACTTAGTACAGACGGAGACATCGTCTGAAGCTTGGAGCGAATGCCCGGCTGTTTGATGCAGGAATTCTGCCCACGTCAAGGTTGGACTCATCCATTTGCGACCTACAATGCTGGAACAGTGTCGCCATGAATAATACACACAAGTCAGTTGATTTCCCGTTGCGTACACTTGTCGCTTATGTGCTAGAAACGTATCGCGTCTCCTTGGCCAGAACATAAATGGACTTGAAAGCCCGCGCATTGACAACAGCCTCCCAATGCATAGCACTCGAAGAGTGTCCAGCTTCTTCTTCATGTCACTGCATGGTGGCGACAACGAGTTCGAGTGTCCAAGCTGGGATGGGTTCAATAAACGGTTCATGTTAGCACATGGCCAATGGTCATTTTGAGCTTTCAGTGAGCTCATCTGTTCATAGTACAAAGGGAAGCTCTTCGCTGGATATGTACACGTCCCGTCTGCATGATTAGACGACAGATCGGTCCAGGACGGCGACATCGCCCTCATTCTCACTGCGTGCTCGGACAGCCTTGGGTCCGCCGAGTTCAGCCTCTAGTCCATCTGGGAAGGTCCGTGAAACAGAGGGCTGCAGAATGTCAGCATCGTAAGCAGATTTAGGAGTTGCCATACTGACTCTGTCGGGATAGAATCTGTAAACAACGGCGCAAAGCACTCCAACAGCTCCGACAAAAGTGCCGAGCAGCACACCACCCCAGGCAGATGTGAAATGTGTGTACACCTCAGGAGAGAAGATGCCGAGAATATCATTGTCCTCATGGACGGGCTCGCCGTAGTTTCGTCGTTCTTGCTTGTCCCACCTGTTTGGCTATCAGCAACCACAGAAATGGTATCGAGTTGAGCAGTGATTGTGCTCACCAGTCGCCGTGTGGATCACGGAATTGCCTCTTGATGGGCAGCGCCGACGTGAGACTTGGATCTGGGTAGTTGCCATTCTAACACCACAATCATCAGCGCTCCTGCGTCTCCAGTGGTCTCCCCATGCCTTGTCTATCCACCCTTGCCCACCCATTGTGTTGCTGGAATCTGCATACCATGTTCGGATCTCCAACATCCTCAGACGCCTGCTCCGCCTCGCTCGCACTCTTGTCGTCTGTTGCCGGCCGTCTGATCGCTGGTGCTGAGGCATAGGTGCGCTTCGCGAGGTTCGAGGGAGCGGTGGAAGGGCGGACGAATTGTGCTCGCGGCGCCAGGCGCAGCGCCGTGCGAAGACCGGCCATGACTGTTGAATGCCCTCGGGGAGGCGTGTAGGAAGTTTTGAGCGCGTCGAGAGCTCGAGTGTCTCTCAA
Organism: Cercospora nicotianae; assembly: GCA_029490675.1. NCBI lineage: Eukaryota > Fungi > Ascomycota > Dothideomycetes > Mycosphaerellales > Mycosphaerellaceae > Cercospora > Cercospora nicotianae. Next base: position 1,384,487 of record JANQAT010000007.1, on the reverse strand, counting down.
TTGCTGACTATGGCGGAGAGCTGCTTGGGTGATGCTGCTGTCGGACCAGGCTTGGCAGAAACGGGATGCGCCGTTGGAGGTTCGCTCCTTCTTCGCTCCGCAAGTGGCTCCGCCCGCAAGCGCGACTCGAGCTAAAAGTTGCAGCGACCACGCCAGCAGCACGACGTCGGGCGGCTCACTTTTGACTTGTTGTTCTGCACTGATCGCATGGGCTTGGCGCGTTGGGGATTTGAAGGCCGTCTACAGCAATTGCACCGCGTCACGCGCCCGTTGAATGTGCGAGTTTCATGATGGTCTTTGTTGGACGAGACGCGACGGTCGTGATTTCTGGCCATGAACCCTCCTGATCTCCCCACGCGCGAGACCGACGCTGTGATTGACGAGAGCGTCGCCGAACCACTCGAGCAACACGCGCGACTCGCCTCACCACGCGACGACGGCGACGACCCCGCAGCCGACCCGACGACCATCAAATCCGAGCCTCTCGACGATGGCAGCGATGGCCAGCGCCCGTCCGCCGACGCCGACGCCGCCGCCCCTCCACCCACGCTCCCACCGGACCATGCACCGCCGGCGACCAAGAGGAGGCGGGAGTCAGAGGTCGAGCTGCACACCCCCGAGCCCGCGCAACACAATCCGCCCAAGAAACGCAAGAGGGCCGCCAGTCCGCCTTGGTAGGACGCTCGCGTGTAACAGCCCATCACCTTGAGACACTTACTGACTGACCCACGTCCGATAACAGGCAATTTCCTGTCGCTGCGCAGTCGACCCTGAAGTCCGTAGATGGACGCCGTGTTTCAGCGCGGCACTCAAACGTAGGCACCCCCGGTCTGTCTGGATCCGAGGCCGAACGCGTAGAGACCACACATTCTCGCGGCCGCAGTCAGAGCACCACTGCAGCTTCCCGTCCGCCGTCTCCGCCGTGGAAGAGGTTCGAGGCGCAGGGTCCCACTTCCATCTACATTGACGGCCAGCGTAAGAGCGGCCGTGCCAACAAGGATCTGGTTGCTGTACCCAAGCGTATTAGTCCGCGGAGCAAAAAGCAGGTGGACAGGCTGGGTGGGCAGAAGCATGCGGATATCAAGCCGAGTGCGAGCAAGAGCATGGGAGGAAGCACTCGCAAGAGCGAGCCAGGATCGGAGAAGTCCAAAAAGCAGGCCAATGGACTGGAGCGACCGTCGTCGTCTACTGATAGTGCACAGCGCATCGCGGACCTCCAGGCTCAGATAGCTGCGTTGCAGCCCAGCCGCTCATTCGCACAGGACCCGACTTCGCCCACGACGAACGGTGTGAAGCGCAATCCGGGCAGGCCAAAGTCGAAGATCAAGCGCGAGCCATCGCCAGCTCTGCGACGGAAAAGCCATCGGAACAGCGATGCCTCTCCCGATTCTCCGACTCTCGCGAAGCCGTCACCGAGGCTCAAACTGAAGGTCGCCCCACGAGCCTTTATCCCACCGCCGTTCCCTCAAGCCAGAGTGCCGTCGCCGATACTACCTCCCAGATTATCGATCTGGCAACTGCTAGATAACCTCGAGCTCCAAGAAAGGCAAGCACCGTCCGCTGAGAACGATCGTGGACCACTTTCTGTTGAGAAACTTGCAGAAGACGAGGCGAAGTATGTGTCCCGCGAAGCTGCTACCAGGAGGAGAATACTCGAGGCTACACAAAGCGGCGGACCATTGAGCAAGGAGAACCTGAGCCTGTTCCAAGACGACCAGCAACCCGAGCCACCGCAGCAGTATGGTCATGGCGATCACCTGACAGCCCACGCGCTGTACCTCCGAACACTTCAGATCAGGGAGAAGACCCTTCACCGTACTTTAGCCAAGAAGGTTGCACAAGAGGCTTTGGAGAAGTGGAAGGAGCGCAATGGACCTACTGAAGAGGACCTCATCGCGGAGCGGAACAAGATCATTGACCATGTCAAGAAGCAGATCGTGGCGGATATGAAGGCGAAGTGGGAAATGGTTGAGGCGCACGTGAAAGAAATGAAGCGGCGATCATGGGAAAAGGAGCAAGAGCGTGTCCGTGCGGAGAAGCTGAAAGAGAAGCTTGAATACAGCGAAAACCTGTTAGCAAAGCAGCGTGGCGAAGCCGACAGCGACTCGGGCATGGATGAAGACGGCGTGAGTGACGCTGAAGAGTCGGACCAAGAGAGCGAGGAGGACTCGGAAGAGAACATGGACAGCTCAGATGAATCAGAGGAGGAGGGCGCCATGAGTGAAGAAGCATTTGCAGCATACAAGGCAAAGCGTGACGCTGAGCTTGAAGCAGAACGTCAGGCTTCTCAAGGCGTGGAGCCTCCGGACAAGCTGGAATCTGAAGTCGTGCCGGTGCACAACGAGGACCGCAACATAGAGACCAATGCTACCTCGCCGACCCAGGAGCAGAAAGATAGCAATGATGCGGAGCACGACAAGGGAGACGCAACGCCTGAAGCCGAGGGAGAAGGCGATGCCATGGATATCGATGATGCAGTACCATCTAGTCGGTCCAAGACGTCTGGTTTGGCAGCATTATTTCAGGACGATGACGACGCGGATGACGATGAGACTTCTGACGAGTCCGTGGACATGGATTCGGAAGACTACGATTCGGACGAAGACATGAGTAGTACTGGCGATGAAGCCGACAACAACGATAATGACGAAAACGAGGATGGCACCGACGATACTGAACAACCTCCGGAGCTGCGGAATTCCTTGATGGCTCTTTACAGTGACAAGGAGCTCTTGAAGCAAAAGGAGGGTGGTCTTCCAACGCCAATGACCAGTGTGGAGAACGGTGGCGATGATGAGAACGCGCGGCCACAATCTGAACCCAGATCGGAGGCTCAAGCAGATGCTGGCGCGTCTACCGACGAGAAAGCGATCGTGAACGGCATAGACGAACAGCCAGGTGCCGTGGAAACGGAGGACAAGGCTGCCCCACCTTTGCAAACGAACGGAGATGGCAATGCTATGGACACCGAGCAGGGCGAAGAAGTGGACGGGGCGTCAGAGACTTCGGAGCCGGGCTTCACAAAGACCCTTGTGCCAGTTCCCACCGTACTTCGCGGCACTCTTCGCTCATACCAGCACGCTGGTGTGGACTGGTTGGCCTCCTTGTATCGCAATGGCACAAATGGCATACTTGCTGACGAGATGGGCCTCGGCAAGACAATACAAACGATTGCCCTACTCGCGCATCTGGCAGAGGTGCACGAGGTTTGGGAGACACATCTTGTCATTGTACCGACATCGGTCATCCTGAATTGGGTCACAGAGTTCCAGAAGTTCTTGCCTGGTTTTCGTGTTTTGGGATATTATGGATCTGCGTCCGAACGAGAACTCAAGCGCAAAGGTTGGACGAATGACCCACACCACGAAGACCGATCAAAGAGAGGCTACAACGTAGTGATCACAAGCTACAATGTTGCAGCGCAGGACATCAACGCGATCCGTGGCCAGCAGTGGCACTATCTCATCCTGGATGAAGCTCACAATATCAGGAATTTCAACAGTCAGCGGTGGCAGCTGTTGATACGTTTGAGAACAAAGGCGCGCCTTCTGCTCACCGGGACACCGCTGCAGAATGATCTTGCCGAAGTCTGGTCTCTGCTCACTTTCTTGACCGCGGGTGACGAAAGCCGGTCCCATGGCGAGCTTGAGGAGTTTCTCAGCCATTGGAAGGACCCTGTCAAGGAGATCTTCGACCAAGGAGTTCAGAAATTGACCGAAAATGCCCAGCGTGTTGTTGACCAATTGCATATCTCCCTGCGCCCATTCTTGCTTCGCCGCAAAAAGGATGAGGTGGAAAAGGACCTTCCCAAAAAGACAGAATCCGTGGTGGTGTGCAAGCTCAGCAAGCGCCAACGTCAGCTGTATCAAGATTACATGGGGCTCGCATCCACACGGGACACGCTCGCTAAGGGCAGCGGTGTTCAAGCAGGAGCTGTCTTATTGAGTCTGAGGAGGGTGTGTAATCATCCAGATCTCTTTGACCCACGGCCAATTCAGACCAGCTTTGCAATGGAATACAGTCCTCTGGAGGGCTACGCCGAATCTGAGCACCTGATCCGCCGCATATCTGGGGCTCGTGACAACATCCCTGCGAAACTACTGATTGTCAGCAACACGTCTCTGAGGAGATCTGCAATGAACCGTTCACGACAGCTCGCTGTGGGTGACGAGCTCTCACGTCAGCTGAGCGAAGTTGAGTCGACCATACCCAACGAAGAGCCCGATCGCGCAACAATTGCGGGCTCCCGCGCTCTCCAACGTCTTCGCATGCGGCAGCGCAGGTTGCAGCAACTCCGTTCTTGTATTGCAGCCACTGAGTCTGCGTTAGACCAAGAGCCGTTGCTCCCAACAGATCTTCAGGAGATTGTCACTGTCAGCAACAACAAGCCTTACATGTTCAAGCCGAAATCTCAGCCGCTGGTCAAGACATGGCAAGGACACACACGACTGGGTCGAAGGGCCTTGCGCTTTGAACATCTCAGTGACTGGCATGTTGCCAATGACACACAGCTGCAACGTGATGTCGCTACTTTGCACAGCTACGCAGAGGACATGAAAGAGCTCATTGTGCGATTTGCATTTGTGCCACCTGCCGCGACGGTGCCTATCTTGGATTATGCTATCCCGCGGAAGGCGCAAGAGGCTATGCGCAGCTCACCATTGTATCCAGCTGATCACGATTATGGTCATGAAGCCCGGGTTCGAACGTCCATTGCCTTCCCGGACAAGCGCCTCCTCATCTACGATGCTGGTAAGCTGCAACGCCTGACATATCTACTACGGGACTTGCAATCACGAGGGTCTCGCAGTCTGATCTTCACACAAATGACGGGAACGCTCGACGTGCTGGAACGTTTCTTGAGCTTGATGGGATTGCCCTACTTGCGCTTGGATGGAAGTACGCCAGTTGAGCGCAGACAACTCTACTCGTCCGAATTCAACCGCGCGGACTCCAAGTATCAGTGTATGATATTGTCGTCCCGTGCTGGAGGAGTGGGCTTGAACTTGACCGGCGCATCTTCAGTGATATTCTACGACCTGGACTGGAATCCGCAGATGGACCGACAGTGTATGGATCGAGCTCATCGCATTGGACAGACGAAAGACGTTGAGGTGTACAAACTTGTGAGCGAGAAGACTGTGGAGGAGAACATCCTGCGGCGTGCCAATCAGAAGAGTCTGCTCGACCAGACTGTCATTCAAGATGGACACTTCACGACGGAATACCAGCTCAAGCGCAGCTCTGACGACAAAGAAGACGAGATTGACGACGCCATCGGCCGTTTGCTTGGAGGGGACGAGCAGGCCACAACGACAGCGCTTGCGTCGGTGGAGGATAAAGAGGATGTTCAAGCTGCAGAGAAGGCTGGCAAGGAAGATCGCACCGACGATGTCGACTTTGGTGATCGTTCCTCGAAGGGACCCTCCAAGGCCAACACTCCTGGACCAGGCGCAGCAGAGGACGAGGTCGACGAGGTTGCAGAGGAACTCAAGGGTCACGTTGATCTGTACATGATTAAGCAGATGGAGCATCTGCTGCAAGGCTGGGTATACACACCGCCACCAGCACGACTGGACAAGCATGGCAGAGATCGTAGCCATCGACCCAAGAAGAGAATTCGATAGATGCGAACTTGACAGCACAGGTCGCTGGGCAGTGGCATTGTAGAACTATGGGAAGGAGACACGCATAGCGAAGGAGTTCAGTACCGAGGCGGTGCATCGTCGACTCTGACGTGTTGATCAACAACACTGAACGAACATGTAACATAGCGCAAGCGAAGAACATTTGCAAAAGCAACCAAACGGCCATTCCAGTGTCGATGCCCAGATGTGGAAAGTGGCAGTTCAAATCTGGATGAATGTGGCTTGTGTAACTTTGATTCTCTCGCAGCCTCTCAGAGCACATACCAAGGCTGGCATAGCCGGTAGCCGTGGGAACGTGACCTTGTCTTGCTTGTGCACCGCCTACAGACCAAAAGTATCATCATCCTGCGTCCTCATAGTGCAGCGCAGCGTGGCAGCCAGCATAACAATGACGTGAATCTTAGTGGCGATCCTCAGAGATGTGAAGATTCCTGATTGGTGATCAACAGCAAAGGACAAGGCGCAGCGTGGCTTGAATGGCGAGACTTGAGTGGTAGCATTCACCGCTTGGCTCTTTCTGCTCGTGCCGCAGAAGCTCCTGCATGCACAGGCTAAAGGCGCATCATAGAATGAGACTTTCGCTCCTTCGCGGTACTCCGCTTGCTTCGCCTCATTGCGCTCATTGTTATATAACAAGGGACACCTGGGACTTGCCTCTTTTTCGCTTGCCACAGACAAGCATTTCATTTTGTTTCACCACAGCGTGTACTTCACTGTCTCACGATACGACACGAGCGACGACATACCACAGCGTCGACATACCGTCTTAATATTATCAAAGCCACACACACCGAACAGCCAAGATGAGGTTACTGCAATCCATCTTCTACTTGATCACCCTCTTCACACTCGGCCAAGCGCTGGCACTACCGGGGTCGATCAATGACATCACTGAAGCGTCCAAGCAACTCTTCAAGCGCAAGGGCGGCGGTGGGGGCGGAGGACGTGGTGGCGGCAGCAGTGGAGGAAGTTCTCGCGGCGGCAGCAGCAGCTCCTCCTCGTCCTCGTCTTCCAGTGGTTCCTCATCTAGCGGCGGCCGCACATCCAGTGGCTCTAGCACTGGCGGCTCGACACGCGCAGGCTCTGGTCCCGCTCGAGGATATGGCGGAGGACGCTACTACGGCGGCGGCGCTGCAGCGCCATACAGTGCTGGCGCAGGACGCTCTGGTCTAAGAGCGCCTGTTCTCCTCGGTGCCGGTGCCCTCCTCGTCTTCCCTGCCATCGCGGCTTATGGCGCATACGGCGCATACTCCTACGGCTACCCATACTACTGGAACTATCGCAATCAGACCTCCGGACAGAACGAATCCCACCCGGCGCAGTGCTGGTGCGCGAGGTACTACTCTTGCTCATGCGATGAGAACAACGAGACGGAATATCAAAACAATGTCGCGAACAACGCCTCACAGGCAAAGTTGGTCAGACTAGAGGGTGATGACAACGACACATTGGTGATCGACGGCACTTTGCCAAATGGTACCACCGCTCCAGGTGGATCGGACAGTGGCGCGATGGGCAGCGCGCTTGAGATGGTCGGATACTGGCCTATGGTCGCTATTGCACTCGCCACAGCTTATGTGCTTTGATGAGGGAATCGCAGATCAAGATTACGACCCGATACGACTTTTTATATTTCACGATTGGAGATGGCCGAACACTTTTTGATACCCTTGGTGAGCGCGGTCGTAGCAGCCCGACTTGTACGATAGCAGAATAGATTCTTGTACAGCATTTTTGGTCAGTGTTTATTCCCGTGTCACCATAATGATGTACGACTTTCCTGTGGGTAACAATTGGATACTATGGGGAAAAGCAGCATGTTATCACCCTTGACTCCATAATGCAACTCGGTATGAAGGCAAAATGTGGAGCGACCTTCTCTTTGTCTCCCGGGCCATCCACAGAGATGGACGTTGTCCTCGACAAATCCGGCACACCAAACGGAGCTCGAACAATGAGCAGCATTTCTTGAGGCCCCAGAAAAGGACGTTTGATATATCTCACAGGGAGCAGGACCATGTATGTCCAACCATAGCACACGCCAAACTCCAAGCCCACAATGTCATTCGGCGACACAGACCACTACCGGGAACTCTTCCTCGAGCTCGAGACGACACCACACAGAGGCAGTCTCAACCCGGCGCAAATCCAGCTCTTGACCAATGCACTCAAAACCCGTTGGAATGGCCTCTCTGAATTCCGCCGCAACGAACGCGGCCGCGCCATTCAAAATTTCCACGAAGCATTGAAAGATAAAACCGATGCGCAGCGGCAGCTTGCTTACGTGGAGAAATATCGCGGTGCTCCAGGCGATAATGGGAGTGATATCTGGAGACCGAGGTTTGGGTTGTATGAGGAGAAACTTCGAAAAATGGTTAGGGTTTTGAGGAATGTGGATCTCAGGTGTGGGCAGCTTTGGAGATTGAGAGAAAAGGAGAGGCAGGGGGATCCGGTGGGGACGTGGTTGAGAGATTTGTTAGATGCGGCGAGGACTGAGGCGGATAGCATTGACGACTGGATGCGGCGGGAGCTTAGTACATTGAGGGAGAAGGCGGAGAAGAGAGTGAGGGCGTTGGAAGAGGCGAGCGATGATAGCGACGACGATCTGGAGATTTCTGAGGAAGATATCGCGGCAAATGAGGGGCAGAGTGATCCCGCAGACGACGAGGACGAAAGCGAGGGCGAGGGAAGCGATAGTAGGCGTAGTAAGTACTGTGCAAGCTTTAATAAACCAACAGCTACTAACATAGTCGCGCAGCCTGGTACGGCACATTGTATCTTGGTGGCGGAAGCTACGGTGCAGCATATCTCTGGCTTCAAGTCGACCAAAGGACTGACACGATCTCCAACCGTGTGGTGTGTAAAAAAGCGAATCTCGCCCCGATTTGGAATTATTCTCATTTCTGGACAAATGGAGCTCCTGGTATAACAGACAACTTTTCGGATAACCTGCCGACGGAGTAAGATCAACAGCCTCTCTATATGGTGTTTCGTGATGAGCTTTGGCTGACGACGTCAACAGGATAAAGGCCCATTTAGATCTCCGTGGCAAGACTGGATCGAGAAGCACGGTGGAGATGCTGAACTACAATCTTCGCCTAGAGGACAAACAAGCTGATTTGTACTTGGAATATTGTCCGTTCGGCGACGCCTTTGATCTTCTCAGCGGAGGTCATGGATACCGTAAGTAGTAGTTCTCATATCGAGCAAGTGCTACCAGTCGGGACTGAGCTGACCAAGTCGATAGACGCTGCAGATCACACGAAGAGGATCAAGTCTCCCTGGGAGGACCATTCGGACGAATATAAGTTGTACCCGGAGCCTTTCTGCTGGGCCGCGTTCCAGAATATGGTCATCGCCGGCATCCTCATGGAGCGTGGTCAACTGAAGAAGGCCGGGTCTAATCCCAATTGGCCTGTCATTGTACACCGAGATTTTAAGATCGACAACATCTTCTTCGGAGTGGCAGACGACAAAAGTTTTCCGGGGTATCCCCGAGCCAAAGTTGGCGACTTCGGTCTGGCGATCGCCATACCTCCAAACGACCCGCGTGACTTGGGAGACCTGAGAACGCAAGGAACGGTCGAACACGCTGCGCCCGAGATGCAAGTCCGACTTGAAGTTTCGAACGTCCGGCGACCACAATCGACCAAGACAAACGTTTGGGGCGTGGGCATTGTAATGTTCTCGTTGCTCGCTGGAAAATATGGACCATGCACCGTGAACGAGACGTGGTTCGACTGGGACAGACCGAGTCGAAGGGAGCCTCCGGAATTGGACGCTTCGGCGCAAGCATTCTACAGCCGCGAGCTGGTCAACTTGGTCATGGCATGTATGCGCTACAACGATAGCGATCGGCCATCTTTCGATCATCTCCTCGCAGAGATTCGCAAATACACCACTCCGGGCGCACGCGACCGAGCCTTCGGTTTGCGGGATTTATCTCCCGAACACCCCGAATATGGAGCGAGATTTGCTGGACACAGTGTGCCCTTTGGTGTAGACAATTATGCTCTTGGCTTGGCATACGATGATTCGGGATTCGACGAGCTTTACAGTCCAGCGAGACCACCTGCTGCGCTGGCCGGTGTTTAATGTAATTCAGCCGAGCCTGTAGGCTCTTCGAGCTGCTTCGCTCCAGACCGATGCCCTATCTGCATCTGAGAGATCAGCAACTTGATTTTCCATCAGATCTGCGACGATCCCCTTCCACTTCGTCCACGAAGCTTCTTCGCCCGGTCCTCGGACATTGCAGACAGGCCAATCACTGCCGAACATGATTCTTCCAGGCCCGAACACTGCAAAGACATGTTCCACCCAAGGCTTCATATGCTTTGCAATGGCAACGGCGTCCTTGGTCGCGAGGATGTCCTCGGGGAGTTCGCTCAAGCCACCCGAGAGCTTCATGTATGTTTTAGACCACCCGGCCATGACTTGCGTCGCTTTTGTCCAAGCCCGAAACTCCGGGCCGTTTGGTATAAAATCCGGCTTACAAAGGTGGTTGATCACGAATGTGACCTTCTCCGCCTCCGAGACGTCCAAATGTGCCTTCTCCATCGCTGTCGCGATCGCCTGTAGTTGCCACGCACCCCCGGAGTGCTGGTCAACGCCAATGTCAAATGCGAAGCCACGTTTGCCGAGTAGTTGGAGGTTTTTCGTGAAGTGGTCACTCCAGACCAGTCTCTCGAATTCCTCTTGGTCTTGTATGAATTGTAGCAGAAATCGAAAGCCTTTGATTCGTTTCCACGTCTCTCGTCCGGCGGTGTCTTCAGCTACGCGTAGCCATTCTTCTAGTACGTTCGTCGGTTGGTCCATTGGTGCCCAGGCAACAATCCCGATGAGCATCTGGCTGTCTCGCTCGCCATATTTGCCTTCAACTATGTCCCGTAGGAATTTGATCTCGTCCAGCGGGCCTTTTGCCCATGATTGCAGGTCGCCATTGGGCTTGTCATAGCGCACGTCGGTCTCAACGTACACAACTCCTTCGAAAGTGACGTCTTGCTTGCGTAGCTCATCTTGTTTGGAAGCGCGATAGTAGTCGGAGAGTATGTGTTGTTTAGCCAGTGGCATACCCGGCGTCATCCAAGCGTGGCCTCCTTCGCCTGCATGTGACATGCTCTGGGGCCATAGATGCGTGTGAGAGTCAATAATGCGAATCGGCGCCATGGTTGCGGCGTATGCTGCAGAGGCGAAAGGTCCAGAGATGAACGTTTACAAAGAAGAATGATAAGCCCTGTCGTTTCCCACTCGCCTCGAAACTTACTGCATCGCGGATGCAGAGGAATTACGAAGATGTGCAATGCAATCAATATCTGCTGCTTGCTGCAGTGCAGGCTCGGGCTTCCGCGCTCATCAGGACGTCGGCCGGTGTCAGGAATAATGCATGATCTCGCCAAAGACCAGCTGCAAGGCCGAAAGATCGGGGTCTGCCGGGTTTGCAGTTTACGCGCATGTGCGGCTCGCCAGCTCGCTGTGCATTGCGCCGAACCAGACCCCTCCTGCATCGAGCCAGCGAAACAAGCTCCAATTTGGTTGCATACATGGGCCGAGAAAAATTGTTGCCATGTTGTGTAGTGAACGTAGAAGACACGCTGTGCTCATCACTCATTTCGCGACAGTATTTTGTGATTGGAGCAATCGAAGATGGCAGCACTACTGCAAGGCAAAGTTGCGGCTATTACAGGAGCCGTGACGGGCATAGGCAGAGCCATTGCGTTGGACTATTTGAGACATGGAGCTAGTGTTGCTGTGAATTATTATCCAGACGACAAGTCGGCCAGCCAATTCGAGGCATTGTCAAAAGAAGTTGGCGAAAACGCAAGACTTATCGGAGTGCCCGGGGACATTACCAAACCGGAGACAGGCCAAGAGCTGGTGAAGAAGACTGTTGAGAAGTTCGGAAGGCTAGATGTCTTCGTGAGCAATGCAGGAGTTTGCCAGTTTGCCGACTTTCTCACGTATGCAATCACATGTGTTTGGCCGTTGAGCTGCATGACTGACCTTGCCACAGCATGTCGCCCGACCTGGTCAACCACACTATACAGACAAACCTCAACGGCGCATTCTTTGCAGTGCAGGCAGCGGCGCAGCAGATGTCGACGCAAGAGCCACGTGGTGGCAGTATCATCGGTGTGTCGTCAATATCTGCATTGGTGGGTGGTGCAGGACAGACACATTATACCCCCACCAAAGCTGGCGTTTTATCCTTGATGCAGAGTACGGCATGTGCATTGGGGAAATATGGCATCAGATGCAATGCTCTATTGCCGGGCACGATCCGGACACAACTCAATGATGAGGATCTGGCAAGCGAAGAGAAGCGACAGTACATGGAGGGTCGCATACCGCTAGGCAGGCTGGGACAGCCGAAAGACCTGGCCGGACCAGCTGTGTTCCTGGCCAGTGATTTGAGCGAGTACGTTTCTGGGGCGCAACTTCTTGTTGACGGAGGCCTCTTTGTCAATCTGCAGTAAAAAGATTGCTTCAATCGAAACCATCAAAGTCTGCGCCTTGATCGTTCGGTTCAGCCGAGGCCGCGTCTCGTCGTCGACGACTGCCCAGGATCGCACCACGCCGTTTGTTCTCTTGTCGTCGCACAAAGCCAGCTTTGGTGCTGATCTTGGCTTTACGAGCTGCTCGCGGATCCTTGTTCATACCTCGGGCAGTTCTCGTTTCCACCCCGTGCTTCTTCAGATCCTGCTTCGCTTTCTTATTGAGATCTGGCAAAGCATCGAGCAACCATTTCTGAACACCCGTGTCTGGATTGCCCTTCTGCTTCTGCGCCATCGAGACCACATTGGCGATTGGTTTCATGTATGGTATGTCTTCTTGGCTGAACAGTGTAACGGCCACGCCACCCTCGCGTCCGGCTCGCCCAGTGCGTCCCACGCGATGGATGTATGCTGCACTCGACGTGGGGATGTCATAGTTCACCACCCCATTCACGCCACGGAAGTCCACGCCTCGCGACAGGAGATCTGTTGTGATCAGGACCCAGACCTCCCCTCTGCGGAATTTAGTCATGACAACATCGCGTGCTGCATCCGAGAGGTCTGAGTGTAGCACAGCAATCCTACTGATGCCGCCAGCTTCCGCGGGTATGTCGTAAAGCAGTTCTGAATGCAGTGCAACAGCACGTTCAATAGTCTGCGTGAAAACAAGAAATGGAGGTAACAACGGAGGTCCAGATTCTGTTGAACTTGTGGCAGGATGCAAGAGGTTGCGGAGACCCATGAGTTTGCCCTGCTCCGAAGCCGAATACACCAATTTATGCTCTACGTTTGGCACGGCCGAGTCCTTCAGGCCAACCACGAGTCGTAGAAGGGGAACTGCAGCGGCTGCATCGTCGTCTGCCTGCGCAATCTGAGCGCGTCGCTCTTGCATAATCGACTGTGCCAACTCTTCGATGTTGCTTCCCATGGTCGCTGACCACAAACTGACTCGCAAGTCAGGATGAGGTAGACTGTTCCAGATCGCCAACGTTTGTTCGCGAAAAAGCGGGTCCAGCAAGACGTCGGCCTCGTCGAGGATGAGGTGCTGAACGTTTGAGAGTGCTTCGTACTGGTCGTCTGGCAGACCTTGGACAATCCCAGCGAGCGCTCCAGGTGTCGAGACAAGGATATCGGCCTTTACTGCAGTTCCAGAGGGCTTCCCAATGTCTGGGGGCTGGTCATCTTCGTCTTCACTGTCGTGTGTTGATGTAGTGGGCATGGCCAATTTCATTCCTTTCCGAACCTGTGTCACGCGCAACCCAGTGTTGCGAGCAAGCTTCTTGCACTCGTTCACTATCTGACTGGCGAGCTCTTTAGTGGGAGCAAGGATAATGGAGGAGATAGATCTCGGGGCATCATTGCGCTCGCGCTTCGATTGGTGAAGCCTATGCATCAGAGGTATGGCGAAAGCAAGCGTCTTTCCGCTGCCTGTAGGTGCCACTGTCAACAGGTCAACATGCCTGGGTTCTGTGGCAGACGAAACGCCAGTAGTGGACAAAAGCGCGCTGGGTGAGTCCAACAAAAGTGGTATTGCCCCGAGTTGAACCTCTGTTGGCATGGAATAGCCCTGGTCTTCAACATTGCTCGCAATTCTAGCTGAGACGCCATATATCTCTCGAAGCTCCGAGAAGGATTGTAGTGGCTGTGGAAATATGGACAACTTCTCGGCCTTTTCTTGCTTCTTGTCACCTTTTCCTTTGCCCTCTGAGCGTGCCTTGTTGTTGATTGCTAGTGGATTGAGCCACGTAACTTTCAACTTGTGCTGACGCAGAACACTTTTGCGCTCTCCCTCGGGCAATCGATATGAAGTGGGTAGTGAGTTGTCTTTCTCGCTCTCATCCGTCTGCTTTGCGCCCGCACTCTGCTTTGCGTGTGCCCTAGGAAAATCGGCTTTCGAATTCGATCGGCCAATACCGAAAAAGTCCAGCTCTGCAGAAGTATCATCGACCGTGTCGCCTCCTCGCTTCCGTTTTTTTGATCCAGGTGCGACAGCTTCGGCTTTCACTGGGAAAAGCTGAGGTGCTGCATTCTGGCCGCTAGACGGTGTGCTTCGCTGCACCGTTCCCGTCTTCGAGCGCTTGGTTGATCGCGACAGCAATTTGAGAGGGTCCATGTGTTGGTTGGAGTTCAGATACGGCCTAGCATACTTGTTGTCGAATTATTTCAGAGAGGGTGTTGCAACTTAAAGTTTTCGGAGCTCGGGAGAATTCGCGGACCTTGCCGTAGCTGTCGACTTCCGAGTGCTTTTTGCATTGGAGACAGCTTCCTCACCCAGCACTCCCTCACCACAATGGCATCTCCCGCCATGTCCCGGATGGTCTTGCGCCAGTCCAAGTTTCTGCTGCAACGACGCGCCGCCTCGACGACCTCGGAGGCTGCCTCCGCCGCATCCAAGGGCGCAACAGCGGCTAAGGAGACGGCTCAAAACACCGTATCGAAAGCACAACAAGGACTGTCAAAGGTCACGAGCTCTGCCGGTCCGGCACTGAGCAAGGCCGCTGCAGGTGTCAGCAGCAGTCTATCGAAGGTCGGTGGCCGCACAGGAGCGCTCATCGGCTTTGTACAAGGTTAGTCGTGGAGTGGCTGGCACAGCAATGTTGGCATGAAACTGAACAATGCGTAGGCCTGGTCCCTCATGTAGTCTACTATGGCAAAGTCGCCGGCGAGCTGGGCAAGATCATCTACACTGGACGCGGCATGCAGCCACCGTAAGCATCGCAGCAGGTGTTGGGATACGCGCAAGAGAAATGGCTGACTTTCCGCAGCAACGCACAAACCGTCCAGAATGTCATCGCACCCATCCGAAACGCAGTGTCAAACCCCTCCGCCGTCGGTTCGCGAACAGCCAAGGCCGCCGAGAAGACCGCCGACCAAGCGATCAATAGCCCACAGTCATTCTTGGAGAGGTTAAGGAACCTTGACTCAGCTACCTTGACCCAGGTCGGCATCGTCACTGCTGAGACCATTGGCTTCTTTTCGATTGGTGAGATCATTGGGCGCTTCAAGATCATTGGCTACAGGAGCAACGCAGCGCATGAGCATCACTGAAAGAGTCTAATACCAAGCGACCAAGAGATTTTGGGGAAGAATTCGTTATACCTACTAGATGAAGGACAGTCGCGGCACCGCCCTGGCTTTGTCGGGGGAGCGAGGTGCGTCTAGCACTGAGGTGGCTAAGAGGCGCGTGTACTACTGTGCATATATGCGAGGTACTTGAACCAGATACAAACGACGTTTCCATATGTGCATTCAGACAGCTACCGACTCGACCGCCCTTGGATGAGAACAGTGCGACTCGCCGCAAGGTTGTTCGATGCACCGATATGCCCGCCGAGAGGCGACACAACACCTCGAATCTTGCAGGCTTTCCACGTGGAGACGCCATTGTGGGGATATCTATAAATCAGTGAGTCCCTATCAACAATATAAAGATGATTGACGCCGAGTAATTCGTAATTAGCTGCAGAGTGTCAGCACGGCGAATTGAAGTCTGCCAGAGTTGTGGCGGATTTGCTTAGTGTACTGTCCGCCTTGCAGGGCCGCACATGTCTCGGCGATTTCGTTGCTACGACTAACCTCAACTAGTCCACACACGAACATGTTCATCTTACATATGCAAGACCTCACGGTTTGTCATGCGTTTCACAATCCTGTTCGTCGATCACAAGGATGATGTGGTGCAATGAGTGACGACACTGTCGCTAGTGCCTTGCTGTATGCTACAGGGCCGATGGCTGTTGGTGGCCCCTGGTGTATGATCAAGAGGAAGTACGGAGCACTGGTCGTGATCGAAAAGTGCAATGGAGCTTGCCTGATCGAAGTAACGGCCGATGAGAGGTAAGCAGAGTCGACCGCTCATGAAGACGAATACTACGGTGAAGTGGGACATGCGAAGAGGCGAGTATTCATGGTGGGCTGCTTGAACAACCACGCGTTTCGTCGCTGCCATGCCTGGAGCCGAAGGCAAATACTGACGCACTGGTTTGTGTGGAATTTCGCTTCCAAACCGTTGAAACAGCAAATGATCCTCTTCGGCATCGCGTAGGGTGTCCCATACATAGTTGATACGGACATGGCAGCGGCTCGCTTGATATATTCGAGCGGACAGTGCTGGGGTGTATAACGGGAGTGTAGGAATCGGGCAAGCCCAGCTGGGCGTACTTGCCGTCCGACATCGTCTTCTTTAGATGGCCGCAGGGTAGGCAGGGGCCGGACACTTCCTAAGTTAACTGTGATGCCAGATTAGATGGATGAACTGACAGGAAAGTGCAAGAACGACCCCAGCAGGCGGCAGCGTCTCCTGCCAACACCCCAACCAAGCCGCCTACGGAGTCGTTATGACCACCCATCCTCCCGCAGCACCTTCGCGCTCACCCTGCTGCCTGTGGCAGATCTCACGTCTAGCGGCGCCGCCTTGGAAGTATGGGAGGACATTCCGGCGGCAAAGTCGCGCTTGGGGGAAGTAATCCGAGAAGTGTACTCACATGTACCTGCAGACAATGATCTGCTTCTAATGTCGTGCAACGGCTGCATTGGAGCCTCAAGGCACCGTGGCCGCACTCGTATCATTACGATCAGAAAACAGTCGAGCCTTCATCTGGACACGACGGCGAGTGGGCTTGCGTCACGATCCACGTCACGAATGGCGCGAAGATGAGAATGCGAGCAAGTACCTGCTCGGCGTAACAGTCACAAGATGGGAAAAAATTCTTGCAGCAGTTGGGTGAGGTCTGCGTCTAGCCGTCGCGAAAGCCGCGGAATCCAGCTTCCAAGCGCTGCAAGTGGGGACCAACGGCGAGGACAGATATTGCGACAGTCATCGTGATGGTGGCTGCATGCCCTAGTGGACGCGATGGCACAAGTTGCTTCGCGCTACGGAGAGCTCTTGCAGCTGAGATGCCACCAAGCAACCGTGGAGGATCGTGTGCTTCGTTAAGCGACAGCCGTCGCTGTCGTGCGAGCAAGCATGCCAGCATACAGACGCAGCGGAATACGGGACGATGCTTCCACGCGCGGCCGATCGATTTGAAGCAATGGGACCCCAGGTCCTCATTCTTGTGTTGTGCATATGGAAGCTGCTCGCCCAGCGGAAGGGCACATGCCCAAATGGGAACGGCGTTCGCTCGATAATGATGTCTACGTGCAGCAGCGATGGCAAGAAGGACTTGCATTTGACGTCAATACCGCCGCTACAACGGCGAGCTGTGCTCCCAATGTCCGCGAAATCGAAAAGATGCGCATCGACTTGCTTCGGACATATCGCTCGATCAAGCGCGAAAAGGCAATGGGGCGGACACAGCTCAACAGCTCTAACGGGACTATAGCTGCACGTTTTAGTGTTTGCTCGCGGCACAGGGTCCACCACTGCCAGTCCGATATGGAAGCGGACGACAGTGAAGCGTGTGGTGATAGAGGAAGGTCTAGTATGGTAGGCCTCAAGACACACCATACGGATTAGCGCGTGGAGCAAACGGACCCTCGCGCGGGAGCAGCAGCTGTCAAAGTGTCGAGGCAGCACTTTCACATCAGCAGCAGGGACAAACGGGAGCGAGCATATCGCTTACCACATGTTATTCTTCTCAACGCTTTCGTGTGAGAAGTCCTGGCCCTAGCCGGCTGCATGATTTGGCAACATGGGTACGTACATTGTACCTAAACGAGGGTGGTGTCGAAGCTTTTCACACCAGTTCACTTCGTGGTGCTCGAGAAGTCGTCATTAGCCGTGCGTGGGTGGTGCCGGGCGTGGCTGTCGACTACCCCAGCTGTGGCATGGGCTAGCCATCGTCGATACAGCAGACGCGCAAACCCTGCGAGGCTCGGTGCCTCGAGGATGTCGCATGTGGCATGTCTCACGTCTCAACGCCTTCGGGCTGGCCAGACGTGGTGCTGCGATCGGGGCCTCGAGCGCCCGGGGTCAGCAACGACGACGCAGAAGGAGGGTGCGTGGTGGGCGTGTTGTGCTCACGCTGCGCCGGTTCGCTGCCGTCAGTGCGCATTGCCGCCGACCTTGAGCCAGCAGCTGGGCCCCATATGGTGCGTTGCGGGCCCGAGATTGGCCCAGGGCTGGCGGAGGGAGCGCGCTCGCGCGACGCCGATGGGCGCAATGGCATCGGAGGTGCAATAACACCACGCACCACACACGGCCGAGCGACGACGGGAGCAGCGCTGCAGCGCGAGAGTAAAATAGAATGCTGAGCTGCAGGCGCTAAGCGGCAGCCAACAAGAAGGATAATGCACAGCGATGGCGAGAGGCTTTTGACGCTGCTTGCTTGCTCGCGGGTCGCCGGTCAACCAATCTGGCCGGCATCCAGCTGCTGCGGGCGAGCCAGTCCAGTCCAGTCTCTTGCTCGACCTCGACCGGAGCGAGGCTGCGCGCTGCGAGCGCGAGTAACAACGGACAAGCAGCGTGCGGTCGGCGAGAGCGCTCGTGCCCGTACGCAGGCGCCGCACGCAATCTCCATCAATCAAGCAACCAAGCAATCAATCAATCAACCGACTATACAGCAACACTACATATGGACCCGAGCAACATGCGCACGAGCGCGCGCCCGTCTTGCCCTTGCTTAGCTTAACCTGCATGAGTGCGCCGGATGCGGCCTAGCAGCTGGAACCCCACCCGCTTGATATCGCCAGCCAGAAGTCGTCTGGCAGAGGCCAAAGAGGGGCGCGCCAAAGCTCCCTCCAGCGTCGAGTGCATGCGCCGAGCTTGCGCTCGCTCGCTCAAGTGGTGGAGCAGCTGGCACGCCTCTAATTCCACACGGTGATCTCATAAGGTATGGTCTTCTGCAGCAAAAACCCGTGCCAAATGAAACATTCGCCCAGCATGGACGGGTGCTAAGCGCTGCATAACCTACCGAGGGCGCTGTTGATACTTCTTTATATTCACCTGCTCTGCCCACACCCGCCTCCCTCTGCTCCATTTCCCTCGCGCCCGTCCTATGTCGATTCTGGACTCGCCACCACCTCCTCTCGTTTCAGGGTCGCAGCATGGTTTCCTGGTATCACATCGCCGTCTTTGCATGGTATGTTCTCCTTCGTCCTGTCGTCGGCACGGGTATCAGAAACTCAATCTGCCCGGACCACGTGAGCTGATCGGTCTTCAGGTTGTTTCGATATTTTCGCTTGATTGTTAATTGCATCTCCCACTGGACCTTCCGTCCGATACCCATACCGGAGTATCCCACCTACACCTCACAGGATGTCACCATAATTCTGCCCACCATCGCCACTGGCGGCGATGAGCTCCGAGACACGATATCCACTTGTCTTCGTTCCGAGCCTTACGAGTTGCTGCTCGTCACCATCGATGCGAACCGGGACGCTCTGGTGAAGCTCGCTAACCAGATCAACGCCAAGAAGATTCGCGTGTTGAGCATTCGAGAGGCCAACAAGCGCAGGCAAATGTGCAGAGCCATCCCGGAGGTCGTCACGAAAATTACCATCTTTGTCGACGACGATGTGGTCTGGCCGGCAAAAGTATTGCCATGGATGTTGGCACCATTCGAAGATGCCAAAGTGGGCGGCGTGGGCACTTCACAGAGGCTGAAAAGGCCGGCGCAGCAGAGCGCTTGGGGTTTCCTCGGCGCCACCTATCTCGAGCGACGGAACTTCGACTGCTCCGCCTGCCTCCACATCGATGGCGGATTGCCGTGTCTCTCAGGACGAACAGTCGCCTACCGAACCGAAATTTTGCAGGATGAGGCCTTCACGCACGGATTCACTCACGAGGAGTGGAGGACGATGCAGCTGAATGCCGACGACGACAATTTCATCACGAGATGGCTGTATTCTCATGGGTGGAAGATCAAAATGCAGTATCACAAGGAATGCGAAGTGCAGACGACTTTGGAAGAGGGACCGAAATATCTCAGGCAATGTTTGCGTTGGGTGCGCAGTAATTGGCGCAGCAACCTGACCAGCTTGTTTGTGGAACGGCACTACTGGATGTATGTTGCTACTCCCCACCTTTTGAAGTCATTTTTGCCCTTACTGACGCGCGGGTCCAGATCGCAACCATGGAGCACGTATTCCGTGCTGCAAACCACAATTACCGCCTGGGCACTGCCGTATGATATTTTGATATTCACATCTTGGTATCAAGCATCGAAAGGGTGGTCATATGACGAGCGCTGGTATTTATTCACGTTCCTCGTATTATGGACATATGGCTTCAGCAAGACTGTCAAGCTTTGGGGCCACTTCTTCCGCTACCCAGCGGACGTCGTATACATTCCTCTGTACATCGCTTTTGGCTATTACCATGGCGGCATCAAGCTCTATGGAATGTTAACGCTCGATGCGGTAAGTCTCCAGGAAATTTCCCTTTTGGGGATTATGGTTCACGATCACTGACCGCCTTTTCAGACTACATGGGGAAGCAGGGACGGAGCCGATACCGACAACCGCGTGCGTATGATCAGACTACCACCGTATGGGTCGACGTCACTCGATGCACCTGATGGTCGCAAGTCGGAATCGTTCGACTACCCGCCGCCACAAGCACCCCGAGCGATGCTCGAGGTCGACCAACTTCCAGCGTACGACACCCACCAAAAACACCATCCCATACCACTGGACAAGCTTCGTCCAGTGCCGCTGACGACAACGAACGTTACCTATCACGACTAATGACCCTTCACACATTTGCTGCACGATACCCCGGCATCATTCAGTTCTTTGCATCAGCACCGCACATAGAGGTAGACCGAGACGTGCGACATCCGCCGCTCGCTACCAGGAGGAGAGGCATCGAATGCCACAAAGACGGGAACGCTGTGCCTGGCCAGGAGAAAAAGTTCATGGTCCTTTTCAGCGAACATGGTTGGAAGCCACTGCATGGCACCAGTTGCGAAAAAAGTTTAGCACGCAAAGTCGGCGTAGAGGGTTTTGAAAGATTCGTCACGGCAAGATTGCGAACGCCGTCACGTCTTGGAATGATGATTGAACGGACGACATTGGGCGGCTTGGAGCTTTTTTGATTGACACAGCTTCATCTGAGCGTTTAAGCGTTTGTACAGAATAGTACACAGCCGTCGAGAGACGGCTTTTGCTGGCAATTGAACGAGTAGGCATACGTGCTGCTCGCATTTCACCTCACAGCACCACACTTTTTTTCCCGCCTCACCAGCACTTTTTCTTCCCCTGACCGTTGCGCTGTTCGCGTACCTGCAGTGAACCATGTACCGAGCGACAGTAGGCCATGGTGTGTTTCAGCAGCGCGAGACGGGTGGCATTGAGAGCGCAATGCCACTCCACTCGTGCTGAGACAAGGCCAGATGGCGAGACTTCGTCGCGACACATAGTGCTGCGGCGCAATGGCGTGGGTGCGTGCTGCATCGCTCACGGCTATCGAGCAGTATCGCCGCTATCGCGATGGTGTCACGCTCGTGCTGACCAGGCAGGTGCGATGTGTGATGAGCGTGAACGGGCCGTTGCTGCAGCCACCACAGCTTTCGCGAGCAAAAAGACAGACGCCTCCCAGCCACCTCAACACCCTCCTAGGGCCATGTGCACGAGCGCGGAGAGTCGGCCGACGATCAGCAGACAGCGACAGTCCTTCGCAAGATGTGTCACAGACACGAGCCAGCGTGGAGCGGCCACGCGCTGCCGTTGACAACCGCGCCAGTCGCCACTCCGTTGAGAGCAGTCGTTCGCGCAGCAACGCTGATCGCCAGAAACTTCACAACACATCGCGCAGTTGCGGAAGACGTCCAGTCTGGCCGCCAGGACATCCTGGCCTAGCGCCCAGGCTGCTTGCGTGTCTTTTTCGCAGAAAACTCAACCTCCAAGTTACATCGTCGCAGCACTCACACAGCTCGTGTGGGCCGCCCGCCGTGCGCTTGCGATCAAAAGTCGTGGCGAGCAAGAGGATTCTCCCGACGCAGTGGACGCGCTGCTGCGAAGCGACCCAGTATTTCTCTTCCAATGCGGATATGCGGACGCATTAGGCGACATGAGAGCACAGCAGAGGAGCACGAGCGCTGCCAGCCCTCACTCAGCTGCGACTGCTGCTCGTTTACTTGCATAGCCGATTTCATGCTCTGCCGTGCTGTCGTGCGGACGAAGCGCCGCCGCCGGGGTGCAGGATGATGCTGATTAGGCAATTGCATCCCTATCGCCGTCATCCTCCTCAGCATCCTTCATGGTCGTTTCTCCCACGAGAATCCGAAGCCATCGATTGTGGTCGTGGTGTTGCCCGCAACAGGCTGTGCACGAACACGAACGACCGTGCCGTACCTTGTTCGTGTGCTCCACAATTATTGCGCCAGCATTCCGAACATGATCGCCGGACGGAAGAAAGTAAGCAAAAAGTCTGAGAGTGTGCTAACTGAGACCCCACATGGCTGATTAAATCGTCCGGTGAAGGGAGCGCTTCGGGAATACAGACTTTGTCCCACTGCCAAGCACTGTGGTCGCTGTCCTGTGCTCACGGTGGTTCTCTCATGATTCTCCGCATGTCTCACATCTGGAGATTGGCGACGGTGACGACAACCACGAGGCACACCATCAGGGCACGAGCCATTGTACGAAAAGGGCCGTGTCCTGACTTTGGTTGTTCTAATCCTCCCGCTGGATCAGCGAACGTCAGCTGAGAAGTATCGATACTGCAAACCATCGATTCGTTGGATGTATCTCCGTACCTGCCCTCTTCGGCGCTTTAAGCCCCACCTATGGCGTGCACAGGATTCCACAGCCCTTGTCCGAGCGCCCAGAGCAGGACTATCACATGCTCGGCAACAGACCTTGCACGAGCAGCTTCCTATTGCTGTAGGAATCATGTATTGCAGGGTTTGACCAACATCCCTCGACGGTCTGAGGCCAGAAGCCTTCACATGCTACACACTCGTATTACGTCTCCATGTCCGCGCGAACCGCGTTCAGGAAACAGCACGTACGAGCGGACAATAGTCGTACCCGAGCGAGCTGTGGCAGCCGCTGCCGTGAGCTGACTTGCGTAAAATCTGGTAGGTTCACGAGCTTCGTGTCAGATTATCGAACGGCCGGTCAGCAACTATACGTCGTCGCGTCTGCAAACGGAACGCGTCGGCGTGACGAAACAACACAGTACATGATACATTCATCAGCACATGGAAGACGAGATCCGGTCTGATGCGAAGGTGCGCCAAAAATTCGGTACAGGCGATCTATTCTAGCCCTTATTTGCTGTCCTCAGCCTCGAACTGCTTCTCCAGGTCACGGAGGCCGTTGAACACCTTCTCCCACTTGGTCCATTCCTTGTCACCATCTTGGAAACCGCCAGCTAGTGGCAAACGGTTGCCCTTGCCACTGCCGATACCCCAGACACGGGCGATCGCCTCTTTCATACCAACGGGACCCCAAGTGGCAATGAGCTTCTCGCCCTCGCAGATGCGGAATTGCAAATCACGCTGGAGTTGAAGATCTTCCTTGCTCGTTCCCTTGGCAGCGCTCTCGTGGACCTGCTTGAACAATTTGACCACGACTCGTGGGAAACATCCTGCCAGACCGTCGATGGCGGCAACACCACCAATAGTCAACACTGGAAGAAGGTTCTGGCCAAGACCGGTGAAGACGTAGAAGTGGTCGTGGTCGATGTTTGGCGAGGCGGCGATCAAAGTCTGGTCGTCAATGATACCGTGTGACAGCTTGCAGCCAACAATGTTTGGGTGTGCGGCAAGCTTCTCAAATGTCGATGGAGCAATGAACAGGTTGTTCGTCACGCCTGGGTAGTGGTAGCTGCGAAGGCGTCAGACTTTGTTCTTGGTGCGTGTCCTAAAAATTATGGGCGAAACTCACATCAAGATTGGAATAGGTGAGCGATCTGCGACCACTTCGAACCATTTCTGGATACCAGCCTGGCTGGTCGCTGCGGCGAAGTAGGCGGGTCCGAGCACCATGGCGTATTCTGCACCTGCATCTTGGCTGTCCTTGATCATCTCCACCGTGTCGTCGATGTTCTGTGTTGCTGTGCCAGCAATGATCGGTCTGTCTTTAAATCCCGCATCGTCTAATGTCTTTCTTTGGCTCTTGATCAACTCGTGTCGCTCGGAGTTCCGCACGAAGATTGCCTCGCCTGTGCTGCCCAAGATGACGAGACCCTTCACGCCGCCTCGCACCAAGAAGAGGGAGTGCTCGGATTGTGTCTCAATGTCGATCGGAGGAGAAACTTCGTCGTAGTTGGCGCTGCCTTCCTTTGCGAAGAAGGTAGGCACTGGGACGTAAATGCCTGCCGGTGGAGGGGAGGCAGCGCCTCTGGTGCCGTTCGTAGCCATGCTGTCTTGTGAGTGTTGCGGAATGAGCGGAATTTGATTCTTCGAGATCTTGACGAGCTCGGTGAAGGAAGGGACAAATCTAAGGTCACGGTTAAAGATGAACGGGCAGAAGAGCAGCACCGTTCTATCAAATAAAGGGCTTTTGAAACAATGAGCCCATCGACATCGCCGCAGAGGCCGACGTTCGGCATAGCATTGACCCCCAAACCTCTGTCTTGGACGTGTCTAGACAGCTCCCCACGCTCCCCACCTCCCAATGCTGGTAGAGGGTCCTGGAGGGTCCACAGGGATACCCATAGCTTATCGGAGGAGCTCACCCCGAAGCCCTATACGCGTAGCAATTCTTCCAAACCATGTGGTTGCATGTGATGGCGATGGAGGAAGGACATTGTCGTGTTGTAGAATGGAAGAGTGGTGATGGCTGTGTGTTTCAGAAGGCAGAAGAAGAGGAAGTCACAGCCGACCGCATTGACCTCGTCGGACCTTCCGCAGCCAATCTTTCCCAGCGAGATCACCTCACGACGCGCTACGCGTTCTGGCAGCTGCCGCAGCATCGACGCGCAGAGACAGGCTAAAAGTGTTTCTGCCTTTCGACATCCCGCCGGACCAGAAGATTGATGAGGCCACCTGTTTCGACGTTCAGTCTGGTCCGCAGGCACGAAGAACACATTACCCGAAGCCTGATCAGCGGCTGAGGAGAGAAAAAGACTCTTGGAGCGGATACAATACACTGGCGGCCGTAGGAGGGAGAAAAAATGCGAATCTGTGCGCCGCGGAGCACGAGGTGGAAGGTAGGCATGCCGGACGCACAAAGAGTAGGTTTTCGTGAAGTTGGAGGCAGAGTGAGGCTGGCTCTCGAGGCCCCTCACTATTCACATGATTTCAACGAATGGCAGACGATCACGTTGGAAGTTTGCTTTCACGACAAACTCATGACGGAGGATCCTGCAAGCATGACCAGTGCAGCAATCACACGCAACCTGTGCCCACAACATTGAATGATGATCTTGGCCAGGTATACCGCTGCCTCAAATTCCCAACTTATCTTTACTCACTCACAGACAAACTAATTTCGCGGTATCTCCTTGATCATGTCTGGGCCAGGAACAATCCAGACTGTCTATACGACCTCAAAGAAAGGCAAGCGAGAGCGTTTGGGCGAATGGTTCCTGCGCAGCGCGCAACGCAGCCATTCGAAACGCGGTATACTCACGAACGGAGCCGCGAACGGTATCACAACCCAAGCCGCACAGTCTGATACCTCCGCACAAATCATCGACAATGGCACAATTCACTCAAATGGCAATACTCCTGGCCCCACCAATAATCTGGCGCAAGACCAGACGCACCGTGATCGGGCCACGAGTGCACCTCAGATCCAAACGGACCACAGGCATATCACGTTTGGCGCCTTGAACGACATTGTCGAGCGAGAAAGCCGGTCCAGCGGCGATGGTGGCAGTTCACCTATTCAAAGGCCGCCGAGTCGCGTCAGTAGTCGACTGTTGGTCGCCGAAGATTTCGCA
Organism: Cercospora nicotianae; assembly: GCA_029490675.1. Classification (NCBI taxonomy): domain Eukaryota; kingdom Fungi; phylum Ascomycota; class Dothideomycetes; order Mycosphaerellales; family Mycosphaerellaceae; genus Cercospora; species Cercospora nicotianae. The sequence goes on along the minus strand of JANQAT010000007.1, from coordinate 1,358,571 downwards.
GAAGCAAGCGAGATTGAAGAATCGTTGTACTGGGGGCCAACAAGAGATATCGCAGCCGAGAAGCTTGTGAAGCTGTTGGAGAGAATTGGCAAGAAGTCGAAGGAGGCAGCCGATACCAACTACAAGCTCATCAGCAAGTATTGCGGCTCGTACAACTGCGCTTACATTCTCGAGTCGAATTTCAAAGAACGGACATGCATTCGAGTCCCAGCCTACGGGTTTCCAAGCAGGTGGAATGACTTCGACGCAAAATTGCTCCGAGAGTCTGCTTTGGGCATGAAGTATATTCGGGATAAGACAGACCTTCCTATACCGCGGTTGTTGTCTTACGACCTATCGTTCGACAACGAGATCTGCGCACCATTCATTGCGATGTCCTACCTGGGTGGGAGACCAGTAGAGGAGGTGTGGCCTCAAGGAGAGGGTGAGGACTTCAGTGACACGGACGCCAGGCGCCATCACATCCTTCACAGCTTGGCCAACACTATGCCTTTGCTCGAGTCAGCGGTGTTCTCCCGCTACGGCGCTTTGCACTTCGACAAAGACGATTCGGAGCCGACAGTGGGTGATACTTCGCGCCTGACGACAGATGACATCTTTGTGCTCCAGCGCAAATTCAAGCCTGTGCCATTCAGGTCGTCGCTGGAGGACTACGTGCATGCCGCCAAACGCAAGCGATTTGATGAATACAACTACCCCCATGACAATGATGATCCATTCATCAAAGGACTCTTTCTGCTTTGGGAGCTCTTCTGTGAGCGCTTCCTCGATGTTGTGAAGGTTGAGCCAGGTGAGCCCGGGTTCGTCCTCATGCAGTCCGACTTCAACCCACAGAACATTCTCGTGGACGACAGAGGTAATGTCACCGGCCTCATCGACTGGGACTGTCTCGAAGCCATTCCACGTCAAATCGGATGGTCGTCACTGCCACACTTCATGCGGAAGGATTGGGAGCCTGAGTACGTGTGGCCAACTCCAGAAGGTTCGCGGCAACTGCTGCAACCCCATGAGTTCGACAAATACCGCAAAGCCTACAGCCGCTATATATGCGAGGCGTGCCCGGGCAGTAATGACTCGAGGTTTACATCCAAGAGCCACATCTATGCCGCCCTCCTACGATCTGGCGAACACATCGACAACGTGAAGCGTTTCGTTTCGAACGTGCTCGGTGATATCTTGCCTCGTCTCGGTGGCGTTCAAGACGAGTTCATCAGCCATATCGGCGAACACGGCTATCGCAAAGACCAGAAAGAATGGCTGGACACACGGCTGCGAGAGTTCCTTGCGCCTGACGGATGCTGAAGTACTTGCGACTTTTGAAGACGCTTTTCGGCGCCGATGTTCGGAACTTGGCTCGTGCTCAAGCTCAGCGAGCACGTGGCAGACATGCGAAACTTACCATGGCGTCACTTTCCATCCTGGTCCTTGATGCGTACAGTGTGTTTGTAGACTCAATACAAGGAAAGTGCATCTCATTGACAATCTCAGTAAGTCTTCATATGAATTTATTGTATCCTCAGCGAACAAAGGTCTTGCACGAGGCGATCGGAGATGGGCGGGCTAATTGCATCCGTCTCTCGCTGCCGAGCGCGGGCGGCAGAGCCCAAGACCGCCAAAGAGGCAAACTTTTACGAGAAGACGCCTTTGATCATGACCAACGGAAGGACGCATGTAGGGCGCGGGGTCCCCACGAGTGGACTGCAGTCGGTGTAGGTTTCTGCTAACAAAAAGATTTTCCTTTGGCTGTTTTTGTTTCTTTCTCATCGACTCACATGGAACTCTGCACGTAACGCTTTCACTCGCAGTCTGAACTACAACTTACTCTGCAAACCCCGCGAGAAGGCGCATGAGCAGGCAATCCAAAGGCAGCACGCCAGGACCAATTTCAGATTCGCACGACACACGCGACTTGTACGCGCAGGAGAGCGCGCCAACTTCGTCCCTTGATCACGCAGCAACCACGGAACCATGCGAGGCTACAGGTTCACCGGCATCTGCGTCCCAGGCATCTTCTCAGGATGAAAGATCACTCCAGTCTCGTCAGAACAATGACAAGCGGTCTATGAATCACCAAGATGGTTTCCCATCGGCAGACCCAGAAGGCGGCAACAACAACGACGTAACCCTCACCAGAACGAAGTCTACCATAGGTCCTGATGGAGAAATCTATCCAGAAGGTGGCGTACGCGCCTGGCTCGTCGTCTTCGGCTCCTTCTGTGGCATGGTCGCTGCACTCGGCTGGATGAACACCATTGGCGTCTACGAGTCCTACTTGGCAGAAAATCAGCTGGCAGACTATTCCAAGAGCACGATCGGATGGATCATTTCCCTCTACGTCTTCTTGTCCTTCGGAGCTGGTCTGGTCATCGGGCCAATTTTCGATGTCTATGGACCTCGCCTGCTGGTTCTGGGCGGCGCGGTTCTGATCATGCTGGCGAGTATGCTTCTGGGAGTGTGCACCGAATATTGGCACTTTATTGTCGTTTTCGGCATCCTAGGAGGAACTGGCACTGCGCTAGTCTTCACGCCTGCTATCGCTTCGGTCGGGCACTTCTTCTACGCAAAGCGCGGCAATGCTACGGGATTAGCTGCGACGGGAGGCGCTCTCGGAGGTGTTATCTTCCCTCTGATGCTGCAAGACCTGTTTCCCAAAGTTGGCTGGGCATGGGCGACGAGAATTCAAGGATTTGTCTACCTGGCACTGCTGATTGTGACGGTATTGCTGGTACGTTCTCGACTGCCGCCGAAACCAAACCAGTCTATACTGCCCGACTTCACCATCTTCGGTCAGCTGAATTTCGCGCTCGTTACAATCGGGACCTTCATGATGGAATGGGGACTGTTCGCTCCAATCTCGTACGTCACGGCTTACTCCCTATCCTCTGGCGCCATGAGCACGACATTTGCATATCAAATCATCGCAATCTTGAACGCTGGCTCAGTGTTCGGAAGATGGCTCCCTGGCCTCCTCGCTGACAAGATCGGGCGCTTCAACGCCATGCTGATCACGTTGTTCCTATGCATGATCTCAGCCTTGGCTCTCTGGTTGCCTGCTACGATCCTGTCAGCCACAGACGCACGCGAAGACAACGTCAATACCATCTTTGGTCTCACGATTACCTTCTGTCTCGTGTTTGGGTTCGCATCGGGATCAAACATTAGTTTGACACCAGTGTGCGTTGGCATGCTATGCAAGACTGAGGAATATGGCCGCTACTACGCTACTTGCTACTGTGTTGTGGCTATCGGAACTCTCACCGGCATTCCTATTGCTGGTGCTTTAATCGAAGCATGTGATGGAGCTTACTGGGGTGTTGCGCTGTTCACTGGGCTCTGCTATGTTCTGTCCATGGTGGCATACACAATCGTGCGTGTGAGAATGGTGGGATGGAAGCTCAGTGCGAAGTTTTGATTGAATGTTTGAGAAGCATACGCCTGTTTCCGGGCTTGCGAGACAAATGAAGGGTTGTTTCTAAGAGGAGTGCGAAGGACGATTGAAGATAGCCGGGCGGGATCCAATTCAACTGGGAAGTCGATCGTTATGAAAACATAAACAGTCACTCGTTCTTGCCTTCGCTGTACTGCGCTCTTGTCTCCTCACACTAGCCGAACGATAGACTTGAAATTGTGCTTCGTTGACGAGAGACCAGGTACGACCGCTCTGTACATATCTCATGTGTATAGTGATTGTGAAGAACTTACATGAGACGAAGATCCACATAGCCTGGAGCAAAGTTATGAGAAACGAATATTTGGATTTCTCCTTTGGGCCAAACACAGCCGCGTGCTAACAGAATCTAATTAAGAAAACGCTCCAGATACAACAACCGTGCAATCCTGCATATTATTCCTCACGCTCTGCGGCACCCCCAACAAAGTCAGAGCCTGCCATGCACTAGCAAACGAAGCCCCCCACTGCGCAGGTCTCCCAACAAAACTTCGAAACTGAAACCCCACACCTGTCCGGTTCTCGTTCCTCGCGAGGTTGATATCGCTATCAAATCGTCCCATACCCGAGACTGGGAAATATGTTTGGTTATAGTACAGTACATCCCACTCTCCCGGAGTCGTGTCTTGTGCAGTATTGGCCGGCATTCCGAATCGTTGTTGGAAGTTGGCGATCGATGTACTATGGGCACCGAGCAGAGCTGCTAAATCTCGTGCAGTGAATCCCTTGTCGACGAAGAGCTGGAAGAGAGTATCATGATCAGAGCCGGGTCCGAAGGCTTGTGGAAGTAGTCCATCAGGAGCGGCTGTGGTTGTATCTGTACGTCCGACTAACATGCGTCCTACACGCCCACCAGGACAAGCTAGAACACCTACCGACCCGGCAACTTGGATGAGATCTGCTGCGCTGATTTGGTAGCCTGCCGCTTTGTAAGTGCTGAATTTGGCTGTGATGAAATTGTGATAGTCGTGGAGGCCTTCTGAGTCGATGCGATTTATCTCCGCAGTGGAGAGTAGCAATGAGCCGTCGGCACCTCCTGCTGCCGGAGGATAAAATGGCAGTTTGTTAGAGAATGTAGCTGAGTCGTGAAAAGCGTATCGGATCGCTGCTCGTGAGATGTTGTTGCAAAGTCCAGCATCGCGCATGCCTGAAGCCAAGTCCGAGACCACAGCTTTCCAGAATTCGGGGCACACTGTTGAAGCAGGTGTAGTCGTGGTAGAAGTCGAAGAAGATTTAGTGGTTGTTCGTGTCGTGGTTGTGGCAGTCGAGCTGGTCGTGGCAAGTGCGGAAGAGGTAGTAGTCGAGCTAGATGATGGAACAGTTGTTGACCGTGTCGTGGTTGTAGCGCTCAAGATGCCAGAAGAGGAAGCAGATGAGCTAGACGTAGAGACAGATGTTGCAGAAGAAGACGCCAGAACGGATGTCGAAGTAGACCTTGAAGTCGCACTGGTGGTAGTGCTGCTCGGTGTGCCACCTCCAGCAGAGCAAGCACGTACGCTGCTGTCGGATCCTGCGTAGTAGACGTTCAATCGATCGGGGCCACCACAAGTTTGTCCTCGGTTGCCAGTACACTTCATGTTGCATGTTGATTGATCAGACGCGCAGCTGCCGCCATTCTGCACGCTGTTCGCACAATAGCATTCTCGAGAGTATTCAAGTCCAGCATAGGAGAAGCCCTCATTACCACAGGCAGTGAGACATCCTTCGATCGTCATGTTATTGTAGTCTCCTGGTACTCCCATCCCAATCGGTAATGAGCGAGCGCCTGCGCTGTCGGTATAGCAGCCAAGGGAGGTCCAGCCAGACGGAATTGCAGGCGGAGAGGGCTCTGTTGTCGGGCCACCGGTGACTTGGTATACATTCAAGCGATTTGACCCTCCACAGAGTTCGGTCGAGTTCCCGGCACAAGCCATATCGCATCCATCGTCGGCTTGCATCGCCCCGTTCTGAAGTTTTGTGTCGCAGAAGCATTGATTGGCATATTCTAAGCCCGCTACTGAATATCCTGCACTTTTACATGCCTGTGTGCATGCGGCAACAGTCATGGCGTTCGCACCGGCGTCGATGAACTGCTGACTCCCGAGTGACCTTGAACCCACAGAGTCGGTGTAGCATCCGAGCGAGGACCAGCCAGTGGGGCCGGGGTTCGTTGTGGGAGCAGTGTAGGTGCTGCCGGTGGTATAGACACTAAGACGGTTGCCATTGCCGCATGTCTGAGACGAATTGCCAACACAACGCATCGAGCAGTCCGACTCAGGCGCTTGCGTTGCGCTGTTGAGTTGCTTATCGCAAAAGCATTCGTGCCTGTCATGGGGGCACTCAGCGTTAGTTCGTGAGCCTGTGTGCATCGACAGCGGCACTCTTACCCATATTCTACTCCAGCCCATCCATAGCCTAGGGAAGCACACGTTCCTGTGCAAGATTCGATAGTCTGGTCATCGTTGTCGGTGTTGGTGAAGAATTTCAAAGTACGCTTCGCAGGGTCATCGAGATAACAGCCTTGATAGGTCCATGTTTGTGCAAGACAACGCCTTAGGCCGAGAGCCAGAAATGCTAGACGTTCTGCACGCATAGTGTCAGCCTTACACAAACGAAGTCGATCGGACGAATGAAGTTGGCGGTACCTGGCTGACCTATATGATCGCTCTGCTTCACCGCGTCGGCAGCTCATGCCGGCGTGCTTGTGTCTATACCCTTCCGAGACACAATGTTGCGCCAACACGAAATGCTTGACAGAGGCGGTTCCCCTTTCGTGAACTTGGCTGCCATTTGTGGAGGTCTAGAAGAGAAGTAATTCGATCGGCATGCCGCTTAGAGTTCTGCACGTGGCCCTTGGCTTTTCTAGCGGCGTCCTAATCTGCATCAACGGCTGCCACCTCTCGTTCAGGAAAAGCATATTGCAGGCACTAAGGCTGTTTCGAGAGCTCAATTAGGAGTAAGGCTTTCGGCGTTTCTTGTGCTGTGTCAGAGATTCCGATCTCCTGTTTGATAGCTGATCCGTGGGCTTATCAGAGCACTTCTCTGCAGCCGGGCTTGAAGTCAGACTTGTTTGCGAAAGTGTCAGTTAGCGAGGAGAATATTGCCAGTCTGCCTTCTATCGCAGTGCCTGTCTTTCGCAGTATTGCGCATGCCCTGGTCCCGCATGTGCACTGGCGCTCAATATGGAAGGAGTGGTGCGCAAGCGAAAGCATATGCAGATACGATGGCTGCTGTTTTTGGCTCACTTGGGTGTAGTGTCGTACGTATCTCGAGCTTGGTATTGGAGATCATCTTCACAGCGTAATTACTTCTGCCGCTCGCTATTGATCGTGGCTTGGCTGCATGCATACAATAGACACGCGTCTGCGCAATAATCAATACCACTTTTCTGTTGTTCGTGAGAGCGCTCATCAGGATGCCGACACCGACACGCCGAAGTTCCGGTTCCTCGACACGGGAGAAGAGTTTGGGGGCGAGCGTTGGACGTGCATGACACGTTGTCTGGTACGCCCGACACAACGGCCGCCGCACGTGGCTCGGCATCGCAAACAAGCGCGGTCGAACGCTCCAGATGTCTGCCAGAGTTTAGCAGGCGTGGACAGAGGGTTATCGCGTATGGCCAGCACAAAGAGCCATCAGCTTCTTCCTGGGTCAATCGAAGAGACGTCGATTGCCCACAGTCCTGGCCGCCATTTGTTCATGCATATGACAAAGTGGCGCGGCGCGAATGCATGGTGGCATCGCCTAGGGCCATTCCACAAAGTATTGGAGCAAGCGAAGGCGTCGCTTGCGTGGCATTCGACAGACGAGTCATGTACAAAGTTGTGCAGGAGGGAAAGAGACGAGCGTGGAGCAGAAGGAAGTTGTGAAAGTCGCCAAGGCCAGCGAGTGTGCCAACGCCTCATCATGCGAATGGGTTGGAATCTCATCTCATTAATATATGCATCATGCGATATAGCAAACGCTCGCTCTACTCATCTATGACCATCTACAGAAAGCAAAGTGCTCACATCACAGCCATAATGCATACCGCTCAAAGAATGCTTCACAGAACGCAAAACGATCGAAAACGAATCCGCTCATGCATGCCACGAACGACCAGAATACCAGCAAAAGTGCCAAATCCAACAACGAAAGTGTCGGATCAAAACTCCACAGCAACGGTTCCGTCCCTAACGCCATGCTCTTCAAAAAATCGCGCCTGATCACCATCCTCGTCGCGATGAGTAACTTATACTAAGATAGCTCCATTCCCGTGTCATCATCTTCGATCGTTTCCTCGCCTTCTTCGCCGTCGACGGTGGTACCGCTAGTACTGCCCAATCGACCTCGTTTCCGGCCATTGCCCCATAGCATACCCATGCCGCTACCCAACCTCGCTCCGCCAAGGCCGCCGACAGCTTCAAGTTCATCACCGCCGACCACTCGGCCTTCTGCATCGACGCCTTCACAGAGCTCGAGCATGGCGGTACGTTTCAGACGTCTGAAGCCATCTGTTCTGACGATGCGGCCCCAGTGTGTCATGCAGAAGCTCGCTGCTCTCCTCTTCAACCAGTCCTCCTGTGCCGTGCTTGCGCGATCGAAAATGAGTGCCCCATGCTGGACATCCAGATCCCGCACCAGGCGGTTCACGCACAAGTGCCGAAGGCGAGGCATGTCGTAGATATTACTCATGACTAGCATGTTAGCAACGTCTTCGAGGGTTGGTCCGCCGACAGCCTGGCTTTCAGCTGGTGGTGAGGAGATTGAGTCGGTGTAGAGGTAGTACAAGAAAGCTTTCACAGCTGGATATGGCTCAGGAATGTGCATGCGCCGTGTGTGGAACTCGGACATCTGAGCATTGTAAAGTCGTGCGAAATGAGGCCATCGGGCGCTGAGAATCAGTCGATGCACGTGTATCGGGGGTGATGTATTGCTGCTGTCGGAGGATGAGCCGGCGATTGGTGATACTGGGTCCTCGTCCGATATTGATTCGAGGTCATAAGTGTCGTCCTTGAGCGCTGTGATGGTGAAGTCGGTGCCAGATCCACTCTCAGGCGGCATGTCGAACGTTCGTGCGAGATCTGCGCCAATTGCGGATAGATGTGAGGTCTCGTGGAAGTCCGATGTGGGAGGTTTCTGTTCATCGCGAGCTTCTTGGCTCATCTTGTTGCCGAGCAAGCCGAACTTTCGAAGATCAATCGGTAGAACGTCAGACAGATATTCTTCCGTGTCTCCATTTGCGCCGTTAGTCGGTGCCTGCCTAGGCGAGCCTAGAAGCCAAGCATGAGTGCCGTCCTGATTCAAGCAACAGTAGTGCCATCTGTAGAGTGGACTGAACAGGTCTTTCCCGTCAGCCAATTTCTGCCATCGCAATGTGTCTAGATCGAGTGCAGAAAGCGATGTCTCGAGAGGCATGTTGGTAGCAGGCGTGACAAAGTCGAGCATACATCCTGAACTGAAGACGTGAAAGTGAGTGCCCACATTCTGCATCGGCAGATTCGGTGAAGAAATGAACTTCAGGCTGCTGATCGAGCCTGGTGCAACCGGAGGCGCACGTTGAATCGGAGTCGCAGAGTTGGATTGAACTCCCGTGTTTGCTGCATACCCGTTGCCATTGAAAGCAGGGGGCGGCGCAGAATAGCTGGCGAAGCTTGTTCCTAGCATCCGGCTGTCTTCGGATCCCGCCATACCGTACAGTGGACCACCCTCGAATGCGGGCGAGCCTCTGAAGTCAAGCCACCAGATCTCACTTGTGCGTTCCATCTCCTCTCCCATACCGCCGCTGACCCAGATCTTGCCGCCCCAGATCCAGCTCGCATGATCGAAACGAGGCACAAACCTCCACGTCCGACTCCATGTCCATGTTTTCAGATCGAGATAGCAAATATCGTCAAGGACGCCGTTGTCGCTACCACTCATACCACCACATATAAACAGCTTCTCGTCGTGAATGACTGCGGAATGCCGTGCCCTTCCCCTCGGTATAGGGCCGTGCACATCGGGTTGAGTCCAGTGCGCCGTCTTGATGTCGAAAATAACGACATCGGATAAGTGTCTCCTGTGCTCATTCTCGCCTCCATACACGAGGAGCTTGTCGCCCTGCCATAAACATGAAGTGTGGCCCATTCGTACGCCGGGGATATCACCGTAGTTATCGACCAGACTCCATTGTCGTGCGGACAGGTTCAGTTTCAGCACGTGATTATACACTTCGTCTGTGTACTGATCGAAGCCGCCGAAGGCATATATGAGATCGTTGCCAACGTATGTGACGGAGGCATTGACGAGACATGCGGGCCGCTGCCCAACGGTTGTAATGATTTTTGGCATGTACGGTTCTGCGGTGCGGCGGCGACTGTTTTTGTTGGGCGATCGGCTCATGACATATGTATTATTCGACATAGATGAGATCCGCGAAGACGACATTCTCGCGCGCTTGAGTGGATGTCGCTAGTGGGGAGGTGTGAGATGCGAAGGCTGCCGCGGGCGGCTGTTACAGCGAGCGCATAGTTCGGACTGCACGGCGACAGCAGTCGAAGGCTCGCGCGATGGATCGCAGGTAGTTGTCGTGGGCTGTGCAAGGCTATGCAGTACTGTGGGATGTCGTTGTGCTGTCGCTAAAAGTCGTACAGTCGTGCCTGCGGTCTCACGTGAAACGCAATTGGGTAAGCGCGGTCTGATGACGTTCGCAGTTGCCCTCCGCGACGTGGCAGGGACGTGCGCGTCAACAAGTCGTTCAAAAGCCACCAGCAACTTCGACCTCAACTTCTCGAACCTCACTCACAAAGTCACAATCAAACGCTCAACAAGCGCTCCTCACGCACTCAAAGGCTCTCAAGCCTTGACTCAATCCATCCACGGCATACTGCAAATATTCGCAAACCAACTAACGAGATCTCTTAATTGAGCATCCACCACAGCACTTCACACATTCGACAGCGGATATGGCCACTGCATCAGTATTGACCCCCACCAAACAACGCCGGGATGGCATCTTCTCCACACGCCTCGCTGGTGGCCGCATGCCTCTTACTCCGTCCCCTCAGACGACACCCAAGACGGTGCACGTCGAGGCCGGCGAGAGCATCCACCACGGCAACGTGAACCTCACAGCCCGCTTCTCGCGAGCCCAGTCCAAGACCAATGTGCGCGACTCGCCCAAGTCCAACATTGCCCGTCGCCACCCACAGTCGCCTCGCAACCTCGACAACGTCACGAGCGACTTCACTCTCAATGGCACCGGCCCACGCGCCGCTTCGTCCGCCAAGAACACCCCATCACGACCACGAAGCTCGCGTTCCGGCTCGACGCACCGCACACCCAAGAGAAGCCAGGGCAAGATCAACTACACCGCGGCTGATCGCTTCATCCCCAACCGGGATGCCAGCGAGGCCATTTCCTCCTCCGGCGCCGCCGTCAAGCTCGACTCCGAGCGCACTCCTGGACGCCGACCAAAGTCAAGCTCGTCTGATGGCTCGGCCACTCTCGCAGCTAGCGTGTCCAGTGCTTTCGACCTTGGCCGTCACTCTACTTCAGATACCTCTCTCTCTCGACGGCCTCAACCTCAACGACAACGAGGACGATGAGGACGATGAGCCACGCACCAAGCAGAGCCCAAACACCGTTGCCTACCAGCAGTCCGTTGCTGAGGCTTGTGGTGTCAGCATGAAGCAACGCATTCTTGCTTTCAAGCCTGCTGCTCCAGAGTCCTCTCGCCCAATCGACCTCCGTTCTCAGTACAACCGCCCACTCAAGCCAGCTGCCGCCTCCGCATCTCAATTCCGCCGCCGCGTGCTTACTGCACCTGAGCGTGTCCTCGATGCCCCGGGCTTGGTCGACGACTACTACCTCAACCTCCTCGACTGGTCATCTGGCAACCAGGTCGCCATTGGCCTTGAGCGCAACGTCTATGTCTGGTCCGCCGAGTCCGGCTCCGTCTCCAGCCTGCTCGAGTGCCCAGCTGACACCTACATCTCCTCCGTCAAGTGGTCTGGCGATGGCGCCTACGTCGCCGCTGGTCTCGGTACCGGTGAGGTCCAGATCTGGGATGTCGAAGATGGCACTAAGCTCCGCTCCATGTACGGCCACGACACTCGCGTCGGCGTCATGGGCTGGAACAAGCACCTTCTCTCTACTGGTGCCCGCTCTGGTCTCGTCTTTAATCACGACGTCCGCATCGCCCAGCACAAGGTTGCAGAGCTCGTCTCCCACACCTCCGAGGTCTGCGGCCTTGAGTGGCGTCCAGACGGTGCTCAGCTGGCCACGGGCGGTAACGACAACCTCGTCTCCATCTGGGACGCTCGTCAGCTCACCGCACCAAAGTTTCAGAAGACCAACCACAAGGCCGCTGTCAAGGCTCTTGCTTGGTGCCCATGGCAATCCAACCTCCTTGCCACTGGTGGTGGCTCCCACGACCGCATGATCCACTTCTGGAACACCACATCCGGTGCCCGTACCAACAGCATCGACACTGGTAGCCAAGTCACCTCCCTCCGCTGGAGCATGGGTTACAAGGAGATCGTCTCATCTTCTGGATTCCCTGACAACTCCCTCTCCATCTGGAGCTACCCAACTCTTGTCAAGAACATCGAGATCCCAGCACACGAGTCTCGTGTCCTCCACTCTGCCCTTTCTCCAGACGGACAGATGCTCGCCACTGCCGCTGCTGACGAGTCTCTCAAGTTTTGGAAGGTCTTCGAGAAGAAGGCTGGCTCTGGTAACGTTGCTGGCGGTGCTACTGGCACTGCAAAGGCTAGCTTGACCAAGGCTACCACCATCCGGTAAAGAATAACATTTGTGGTTGGGCTGTTGTTATGACGCTTCGACTGGCTCGGCGTTTGTCTCGACGCATGTTCATGATGCTGACGGCCGTTAACACTTACATGGCATTGGGGATTGTTGGAAGTTGGCGCTTTTCGTACTTGACAATATGGACGTTGGAACAGGAACGCTTCGGGCATGATTGAGAGAGCATTACACACAGCTACGTTTAATGGAGAATTCAAACTCGCTTTTCTGAAACCTTTGATGCGCCACTCTTGCCCAGTCTTGTTTAATGCGCACTCCAGTGTTGATCCCGAAGTCAAATATTACATATACATTACATGGACTGATAAAAACGTGCTCCAGGCACCCAAGTGCCGTATACACGTCCCTGTCGTTGCTGTCGCCGGTACCCATGCTCGCCAGAAGCTGTCCAGATATCCAACACTGGTCACAATTCGACCTGACCTCAAGCACCCGGACTCTATCCGCATACCAGCTAAAAACTTAGCGTCCTCTCAATCTTCGAGTAGAAAGGCTCGGCCTGCGATTCCTGCTCAACACTCGAGATCTACACAGCCAGCAGTAACCCACCCGCAGCCACCATCACCCCCATCATCGGCCCACTTGTAATGATCGCTGCGCCACCTCCAGCACTGGTCTTACTCGCTGCTTCCTGACTCTTCCTCGAAGAATTTTCTGCCTGCTCCGAAGAAACACTCGCTGCTGCACTCGTGACTTTGTTTGAGTAATCTGAATCCGTCAAGAAGACTGTCGCAGAGCAAGGTTGTGATGTCTAGACAACGGAATCGTTAATATGAGCTTCAGGCCAAACGGGAAAATAGTCGACTCACTGTACTCGTCACCGCCACGCCTCCATCCGTCGAGCCGCTACAGAATGGAAAGCAAGGCGCGAAAGAAGGGCCTGGGACTTCGAATGTTGCTCCTACGCAGCAAAATGCGGCCGAGTCGTTGTACATGTGATCGATACCGCCGCCGTAAATCGCTCCGGGACAACACCACTGCTTGCCGTTGTGGACGTAATTGAGTTCGTTGGAGGGACATTGTTGGGTTGATGTGTTGTTTGCTGTAGTCGTGGTCTGGGCGATTATTGTCGATGTGAAGATTGACAATAGAAGCAGCTGTAATAGTCGCGTTGCGGGTGTTGTGCTTGTAGAAGCCATCGTGGTGATGATGACAAACAATCAGTTCTGTTCTGCTCCCTGCGATCGACTGTTGACAGTGAAGTTGTGCGTAAGTAAGAGGGCAGTTCTCTGCTCGAGGCAATGATGAGCATGCAAAGTCTTCTTCCCGTCTGATCAATCACAATGAAACAGAGTAGTGTCAAACGAGCAAAGCAGACCGTTATCATATTCAAACGCAGTCGTGACAGCGGCGAGGCTCAGTTTATACATCCCATGCCTGTCGATCAGCGGGAAGCACCATAAATGACCGCAATCCCTCCATTACATCAACAATGGCCAATGAGCGGGAAGCACAGCGCCCTTTGCCGTCCATGGTTCACTGTAACCTATCGTCAACTGCTCAAATGTCGAAAGTGTATTCGTGTTGCAATGCAATTGGAGCTCACATCTGATCCACAGAATGTCCTGCAAGGTCTGGTCTAACCCGAAGCAGTAAGAAGTAACTGAACAGAGATCGAGGCTGAAAGAAATGGGAGGCCTGACACTGCCACTGACGCAGTGACAGGTCGCCTCATAACTGACTTCGTTGGCATTGCCGCAGAGGCTGATGAAACACTTGATGGTACCCGAGCCGTCAAACCAAGGGGTCATTACTGGGAGCCGCAAAGCGCGTTCGAGAATCAAAGTTGGGCAGGGATGCCCCTTCCCATATCTTTTACATATACTTTCTAGAATTCTACCACCAACGCCGCGCTATGAAATCACGTTGAGTGACAAAAAGTAGTCCCAGAATAATCCGTCTTTATCCTGTCGAGATAGCCGCACACTGAACAAAAACATTGCCGCTGTGATGAACCAGCTGGCATGGTATCATTGAAAATCAGGGTCTGGACCGAAGCCAACGCCGTGTCTCTGACAATGCCAGATAAACACTTCACAAGCCTAGAACAGCCCGTCAATCTCGCCAGTCTCGCCGTCGAGGTCGACATTGAGGTAGCCAGGTGCGGTAGGCAGACCTGGAATTGTTTGGATATCGGCTGCGAGAGCATAGAGATAGCCGGCACCGGCTGCCATGCGGACATCGCGGATCGGAACCTCGAAGCCAGTTGGCGCACCCTTGAGCGCGGGGTCATGCGAGATGGAGTATTGTGTCTTGGCGATACAGATTGGTAGGTTGCCGTAGCCTTGTCGTGTGTAGGTGTCGACCTTCTTCTGGGCGATCTCGGAGAACGAGACAGAATCAGCGCCGTACATTTTCTTGGCGATGGCTTCGATGCGCTCCTGCACAGAGCCGCCCTCGGTTTGGTACAGAAGCTGGAACTTCTCCGGCTCGCTTTGCTCGGCAGCCTTGATGACGCCGTTGGCGAGGTCGACAGCTCCCTTGCCACCTTCGGCCCAGTGGTTCGCGACAATGGCATCTTCAGCTCCAGCCTTGATGGCCTCCTCACGGATGACCTGAGCTTCGGCGTCGGTGTCAGTCTCGAACTTGTTGATGGCAACGACAACCTTGACGCCGTACGCCTTCGCGTTCTGGATGTGCTTGGCGAGGTTGGTGCAACCCTTGCGAAGGATCTCGACATTCTCAGTGCGGTACACTTCGTCAAGCTGTGCGCCAGCCTTGATCTCTGGGCCACCTCCGTGCACCTTGAGGGCGCGCACGGTGGCAACGATGACAACAACATCTGGAACAAGTCCTGATGCACGGCATTTGATGTTCATGAAGCGCTCGCCACCCATGGTGAAGTCGAAGCCGGCTTCGGTGACAACGAAACCAACCTTGTCATTGTGCTCTGCAGCCTCATCAGGCTCGGTGCCAGCAAGCTTAAGAGCAATGCGGTCGGCGATGATGGAGCTGTTACCGATGGAGATGTTCGCGAAGGGCCCAGCGTGCACGAATACTGGCGTTCCTTCCAAAGTCTGCATCAAGTTGGGCTTCACGGCATCCTTCATCAGAACAGCAAGAGCACCGCTGACACCGATGTCGTCGGCAGTGATTGGGTCGCCAGCCTTTGATGATGCGACAACCATGCGGCCAAGGCGCTCACGCAGATCGGCGAGGTCAGTCGACAGTGCGAGGACGGCCATACACTCGGATGCGACAGAAATGTCGAAACCAGTCTCGCGAGGCTGTCCCTTGCTCTCTGTTGGTGCCTGACCGATTGTGATGCCACGAAGGTGACGATCGTTAACATCAAGCACACGTCTCCAAGTAATCGTCTCTGGGTCAAAGTCGAGCCTGGCAAAGCGAGTGACCTCCTCGTCAGTAAGGTCGTCTGGGTTTGTCTTGTTGATGCCGAGCTTCTCAAGGCGCTTGTACATGATTGGGACAAACTCTCGCTTGCCCTTCTTCTTTGGCACCAAGCGGCTGTAGAGTGCCTTGTCGCTTTGCGTAGCCTCGTGGAACATGCGAGTATCGATAGCGGCGGCAAGCAAGTTGTTTGCAGCTGTGATGGCGTGAATGTCTCCAGTCAAATGCAAGTTGAACTCGTCCATAGGAATGACCTGACTGTAGCCACCTCCAGCAGCACCACCTTTGATACCGAAGGTAGGACCCTGCGAAGGTTGACGAACGTTGGCGAATGCTATCCGGCCAAGCTGTCCAGCCAGCGCTTGTGTTAGGCCAATTGTGGTCGTGCTCTTGCCCTCACCGAGTGGTGTTGGGGTGATGCCGGCAACGAGAATATAGCGTCCATTCTTGCGGTGTTCCAGACGCTTCAGCACGTCCAAAGAAATTTTGGCCTTGTAGTGGCCATATGGCTCGAGCTCGTGCGGTGCAACACCGATCTCTGAGGCAACCTTGTTGATGAGCTTCGGATGCTGCGCTCTCGAGACAGCAATATCTGAAGGTACAGGTTGCTGAAGCTTGAGTGGCAGAGGCGCAATCTTGCGTGACTTTTGCCTGTCAAAGGAGACATCAGCAGCATCGACCACGTTTGACAGCAGCATGGCAATGGTCATTGGTCCCACACCACCGGGCACTGGGGTGATCTTGCTCGCGACCTCGACTGCGGCGTCATAGTCGACATCTCCGACCAAGCGTTGGCCTGATTTCTTGGTGTCGTCCGGGATGGAGTTGGTGCCGACATCAATGACAACTGCGCCTGGCTTGAGCCAGTCGCCTTTGACGAAGTGTGGCTTGCCAATGGCAGCAACCACAATGTCTCCTTGCTTGACGACCTCCTTGAGGTTGGCGGTCTTGGAGTGGCACACAGTCACCGTAGCGTCGGCGTTCCTGAGCAGATAGCTGACCGGTGCACCCACGATGTCCGATCGTCCAATGACGACAGCATTCTTGCCTCGCACATCCACTCCGCTCTCTTTCAGGAGCACCATGACACCCTTGGGTGTGCATGGCACAAACAATGGCTTGCCTCCCTTCTTGGCAAGCTCTCCAATGTTCAATGCTCCGAAGCCATCGACGTCTTTCTCGTCCGCGACGGACGATGTGATCTCGTACTCGTTGATGTGCTTGGGCAATGGCAGTTGCACCAAGATGCCGTGCACTGACGCATCATTGTTGTATTGTTCAATCTTCTCCAACAACTCGTAGTGAGAGATGCTCTCGTCGTATTTGTCGAGCTTGCACGCAATGTTGGCTTCTTCAGAAGCCTTGAGCTTCATGCGCACATAGGTGGAGCTGTCCTCGCGGTCGCCAACCTGGATGATGACGAGGCTGGGCTTGTAGCGAGGGTTCTTGGCCTGCTTCTGTGCAATGTCGCTGGAGATGCGTTCGCGAATGGATTGGGCAATAATTTTGCCATCGATTTTGGTGGCCGTCATGTTTGCGGGTGTTCGACTGAATGAGCGGACGCCTGTTGGCTCATGTGTGGGGCTTCTTATAATGCCTGGCCGGAAGCTGGACTGCAGCGTCTGGCACGACAATACACGGTGACTCGACCAGCAGCGCCTGAAGGGAATTGGAGGAAGATGTCGGAAAGCAAAATTGGCAGCTTCGTTCGTGACGCGGGGCAGCAGGCGACTCTTGCCGATCGGTCGGCGAGCTGGCATCCGCATTGTGTGCTAGGGAATCGACTTTCAAAAAAGGTGCGAGCGAGGCAGGAATCACATCGACATGCAGTCTATGGTCCTCTCTTCGACTCCTAATACGCCGAAACAACCCAGGAGAGTGCGTCGCTGTTGAAGCCGCTATACAGGGAGTCAGTGGGAGAACTCAGGAAAATGTAACTGAAAGCTGCTAAAATTCATCGGGCCATTACCAAAACGTTTCCTCCTGTCCACATCTTCGCGCGTAGATAGGGTAGGGCTAGAAGTGTTATTGACGCGGTCGTTAACGCCGTCGCCCGCGTATCGAATATCCTTGCTTGGCAAATTGGCCTGATCAGCTATCGAGTCAGTACATGTGCCTCGCATGTTATCTGTAGACTCATTAGATGAATGTCCAGACAGTAGTTCTCGAGGACCGCAGGCTTCACCTTCGAACTTTGCTTGAGCGGCCTAGAACGCTCACAATAGTCACTTGGTCGGTCCGGACCTTTAACATCATTACTGTATTGAGGTGCTTAAGTTGTGCTTAGATAATTCGCCAAGTGAGGTCCAGCTGCGGGCCGCTAGTGCGCATTCAGCCCCGCGTCCGTGCGCTCGAGACCAGCGAATTTCAAGAACATCTCACAGCGTGTGCAAACGCCTCTGAATCACCATCCGCCAACATGAGACCGATCTTGCTCCAGGGCCACGAGCGTGAGTACAAGACCCAGTCAATGTAGCGCGCCGAGACTGACTCGCTCCCTAGGCGCGCTCACCCAGGTTAAATACTCGAAGGAAGGCGATCTCATCTTTTCTGTCTCAAAAGACCACGTCGTGTGCGCGTGGTACAGCACCAACGGCGAGCGCTTCGGTGTCTACAAAGGGCATCAAGGTGCTCTCTGGACCGTCGATGTCGACCCAACCACCACACTCCTCGCTTCTGGAGGCGCAGACAATACAATTCGATTATGGGAGGTGCGAACGGGTAGACTGCTGAAGACGTGGGAATTCGGAACCGCCATCAAGCGCGTGGAGTTCAACGAGGATGGCACACAATTGCTGGGAGTGACGGAGAAGCGACAAGGACAACTGAGCTCGATTGTCGTATACGATATCAACCCGGATCCCGAGGGCGAGCAGGTCAACGAGTACAGCATGCGCATTGTTGTCGATGACATTCCCAAGGTCACCGTGGCCGGATTCTCATACCTGACGAAGTTCATTATTGCTGGCCATGAGGACGGCAGTGTGACACAATACGATGCCAAAGACGGCTCCGAGCTGAGCCACACCTTCCCACACGAAGAGAACTCGCTGGTCACAGATCTGCAGTGGAGCTCAGACCGCACATACTTCATCACCTCGTCCAAGGACAAGACCGCGAAACTTATCGATGCGAAGACACTCGATGTCCTCAAGACATACGTCGCCGATACGCCTTTAAACAGTGCCGCCATGACACCCGAGCCAACGAACTATGTCATTCTGGGAGGTGGTCAAGCAGCCATGGATGTCACAACCACTTCCGCACGACAAGGAAAGTTCGAGGCGCGATTCTACCACAAGATCTTCGAAGAGGAGGTCGGGAGAGTGAGAGGTCACTTCGGTCCTCTCAACTACGTTGCTGTGGATCCAACTGGCAAGTCGTACTGCAGTGGTGGTGAGGATGGATACGTGCGTGTGCACCACTTCGACCCGCCGTTCTTTGAGTTCAAGTTCGAGGTTGAGCGGGAGCTCGAGCGTGAGGGAAGGATTTGAATGGCATGTTCATGAGTAAACGAAGCTAGATGGCGGCGGAAAATGGCATAGCAAGGCGTTGTGGCGTAAGGCACGTCCGGCCAGGTTAGGATCGTGAAGCAAAAGAGTATGCGCGTCTGCGGTGCAGATAGAGCGAATGATATGAGCGACTGGCTATTGTGCCACGGCGCCTTCATCGGACTTTCACGAAGTTGCTCGAGTAGACGTGCTCCAAGACGCGAGTGCCTCCCAAGCATTCACTTGGGAAATCACGCTAAGGAACTCTCGGGCAGGAGCGACGGAAGCACGCGTACAAAAGTCGATTCTCATCATGGCGATGACCTGTTGAGGCCTGCCACTCGTATGTACTCCATTCGAATGTTCAAGACAGTCTGATGATGATCCCTCACATGCTCCTATCATATCAATGCCACTCTGATCCAAGTCTCAAATCTCCTTCTTCGCCCCCAAGACCTGCTGCCCATCCCCTCCCGCAGCAGAAGACTTCCATTCCTTCGTGTTGCCTAACACGATCCAGTCCGTCCAGTCATCTCCCCAATAGAACCGCCACTTCAGCTCACCCTGCGTACCTAGACCGAACACCGCCAACGTCCTTTCGCTCCAGCTCGCGACTTGCGGCTGTCCACTAAATTGACCTCCGCCCAATTTCCACCATTTTTGTGCTCCCGGTTGCCAATCAGATCCACTCCAGATCTTATAATCGAAATCATTTGCCTCTTTCTCTGCGAAGCCGACTATGTCAACCCATGAGGCAGATCGGCGGAGGACTTTTGGTGCAGAGTCATCGAATATTCCCCCAAGGTTTTGCCAGGCGTTATAAAATCCAGGTCCCCATGATGTTGTCATTCCTGCCTATAGCGTAGATCGATAGTAAGCCTACGCCACCAGAGGTTGCGGTAAGTTGAGCGTGGGGCCTAAAATTGTGAGATTGAGGGTTGGGCAGTTTCTCCCATTGCTCAAAATAGCGATCTCCTACCCATGCTTGATGCAGAACTGTGCCGTCCATGCCGTTTTCGCGAGATCGACCTGTTCTGGGGCTTCTTGAGGCATTGCACTGCGTGTGCCGCTGGGTGCCATGGTAGCACAGCAGGAAGGTCGGTCTGCCATGCAGAGGCAGTACGTAATGTTGTGTGATAATTGTCCATCCTCGCGAGGAGAAGTCTCTTTTGGCATTTTACGAATATTGCATAGGTCCGAGGGCGCACCTAAGCCTTCAAGTAGAGCCTTTTCATCCAGCTTCGCCTGGAGATTGGAAGTTGTCCGTACTAGAGAGTCTACAACGAGGTAGTCTCAGCTGGCTGAGAGTCTGCATGAGCTGTAGTGGAGCTGCACGAGCTGCAGTCGTACCTCCATCGGATTCGCGTTCTCCTCATCCGTTGAGCCGGGAGCTGCTGTGTTACTTCAAGTACCAATATCCCACGCATGTCAATGAACACTTTCAAGCTGAACCAATCTCTGCATACATAGTCTGGTTAATATCGATCGTGTCACCATGGCGAACACACAAGTGGTTAGATCAGCTGGAATATACCACGGCCTGCCCACATACTCGGCAGACGTCCAAGGACTTACTGCAATCGTCACCGGCGCCAACGGCATTAGCGGCTATCATATGGTCTAGCATATCTCTCGAATGGAAGACCTCAGTTTTGACTAACACCTAGAATTAGGTTAGAGCTTTATGCTCGGCTCCCGAGCGCTGGTCCAAGATATATTGCCTCTCGCGACGGCCACCACCGGCGTATTTCTACCAGGGACTAGAAGGCGGCAAGGATCGTGTAGAACATGTAGAGGTCGATTTCCTGACAGAGCCGAAGACCATCGCTGAAGGATTGAAGAAGATCAAGAAGATGTAAGTTTCGTGGTGGCGTCGAAAGTCGATACTAACACGATCGTCAGTGACCATGTCTTCTTCTTCTCGTACGCGCAATCCAAACAGAAGGGAGAAGTCCTCGGGATGTGGTCGGATGCCGATGCGCTGGCCGATATCAATACAACATTGATCAGCAACTTCATAGAAGGTCTGAAGCTGGCCGGCCTGACTCCCAAGCGATTCGTGCTGCAGACGGGAGCCAAAGTGAGTTTATTTCGTCATCAACTGTGCTCAGTTGTGCTGATTTCTGTGTTCTAGCACTACGGCTTCCACATAGGCCCGGCGACAACACCCTCGTTTGAGACGGATCCCAGAGTGACGCTTGAAAGTAACTTTTATTATCCTCAGGAGGATGCACTGGATCGATACGCGACAGAAGCCGGCCTGGGATGGAATGTCTTTCGTCCATCGTATATCATTGGTGCTGTGAGGGAGAATCAATTAAACTACCTTGTGGGCTTCATAGTTTACGGCGCGGTGACTGCCCATCTGAAGCAGACACTTCGCTTTCCAGCAGACTATGCGGCATTCGACAAAGAATTTGTGGCCTCTTCTGCGATGCTCAACGCGTATATGATGGAATGGTCTGTTCTCACACCAGAAGCAAAGAACCAGGCGTTTAATGTGCAAGACGGGTAGGTCCGGTAAGGATGAGCGTACTGAGCATTCTGACATTCGTCGCTAGCTTGCCTTTCACGTGGAGTCGCTTTTGGCCGTATCTGGCATCTTGGTATGGCGTGCCTTGGGCGCCTCCGGAGGTGGACGCGTCAAAGTATCAGACATTCACGTCTAGGAGCGTTCAGACACCCCGCGGGTACGCATTCTCCGTGGAGACTTGTCGGGAAGCGAATCGTAGTCAGACTTGCTGACTTGACCAGCTTCGGCCCCCAGGGGGTGACTCGTTGCACTTTTAGTCTGCTCGAGTGGTCAAAGCAACCAGAAGTGGAGTCGGCTTGGGAACAGCTAAAAGAGCAACACAGCCTGGTTCTCGACCCATTTCAAGATCGTGAGCAGATTTTCGGCATCACGGACAGCGCTATCATTGGGGGCTGGCCGCTGTCACTCAGCATGCGTAAGGCCAGGAAAATGGGGTTCCTGGGTACAGTCGATTCTTACGAGAGCATGTTCCACACGCTGCAAGAGTTTGTGAGGTTGAAGATGAGCCCGACGCTTGCCGTTGCTGAGTATGTAGAAGAGCTGCCTCCAGCGCCCGAGTTGTAGCATCGGCTGGGACCAATGGATCTTGTAACTTTCTCAATGCATGATGCATTAATTGATGTCTGAGAGGCCATCTATGTACTTGGAAGAAGTATGGCTCTGCCAAGACAATACGTGGCACTGGCCTTTAGGGCTGCGGGACCGCATCCGGAGGATCTGGACCTATCTATCCTATTTACCTTCGTCTACTTTCTTCCCTCACTTCTCGTCATCACCATCGTCCTCTTCTGATGAGGCGTTGCCGCTAAAAGGCGTGTTTGATGTTGATGAACTTGACGACACTATGCTGATCCAGTGGCAAACTCATGGCTCGCTTCGCCAACTTTTTCAGCCCGCCGTCCCTGCCTCGTCACACGTGCATCGGCAGTTCCGCGCGTCAATGTCATCTCCAAGAGCATGAAGCATCAAGCACTCGTTGAGAAACGAAGCAGCAAGCGAGTCCTTCAATGAGTCTCTCCAACACGGCAGGCTCATGCCACTTGACGAAGAACAGGCGATGCTGCAGTGCATTAGATCCTGGTCGGCGACTGACCGGGGGTTTGGCAAGCTCGGCGCTCCGATCAACAGCGTGGTATTCCGGCCGCCCTTGTCAGATGCCTTCATTGACCACTGAATACACAGCTAGAAGAGTATGCATGCGGAAGCCCAGGCAAGGCCGTCTTGCCTCACAAGCAACAGCACAAACGATGGAAGGCAACCCCGATCGGGAAATGTGACGTCTGTCTTCACTACGGAAGCACCGACTGTACTCTTTGACTGGCAGCCGCTTCCCTTGCACGACCCACCGCTCGCTCGAGTGAGTAACAGTTGCTCTTGTGCTGCCGCGCATCACGATGTGTGTGAAGAATGCGCCTGCCATGCGCAGCCTGGTTCGTCCTCAAATTCGACATCGCTGCACTGTCGATTGTCCACGAAAACGCGAGCTACGTCCATATCAGGTCACGCAACGTCAACAGCGCAGGCGGCGTTGATGTGGCACCTACTGTTTCCGCAGCATCGAGAACGACACACGCATCAGTCCGTCATATTTGCAAACGACAAGTGCTCGCTATGAACACGGCGGGAAAGACTACGCGCCGATCAATCGCTTGCATCTCACCAGGTTCTCGGCAGTTGGACATATTGCTTCACAACGGGATGGGGAACGGACGACTGGAATTGGAGTGCGCGGTTGGTAGCCAAACGATCTAGCGGATCCACACGCCTTGCTGTTGAAAATTCTAGGTCTTCGGATCCTGGAAAGAACGCATCATTGTTGTATGGATTTCAAAGGGTCATTCTCCGCAAGTGCCTGTGTGTCTACGCAGGTCGTTGCAGGTATCCTGCACGAAGATGTTGACGGTCGTTCTTGACCTCGTCACGCTTCTCGGCAATATGGCTTATGCACTGACAGCGCTTCAAGCGACGGCGTCAGTGGCCATCAACTCGTACCGCCTATGGCCATCATCATCGTCATGCACAGAGGCGATGTTGGGCTACCTGGAACCACATTTCTCGTCACCCAAGAGCTGCTTTGAAAACTGGCAAGGCTTACAACGCTGCGGCGAGGTATAAGAAGTATGCAGTCTTGCCCATAAGTTTTCACTTCTCATCCTCACAATACTGCTCCAACTTACAACAATCCCAGCCTCTCCTCACTCAATTATGCAGTACCAAATCCTTGCCTTCGCTGCTCTGGCAGCTGCCCTCCCACAAGGCAACACCGACGGTACATTGAGTTCCAAGCGCTTTGGTCGTATGGCACAATCGCTGACAAGGTCTAGGTGACCAACCCCTCACTCCTCCAGTAGCTGGCTCCGTCGATGTCTGCACTGGTGGCTACACTGCTCAATGCTGCGCAACTAATGTTCTGGGCCTTGCCAGTCTTGAGTGCTCTCAAGGTACATTCAAGCCACCATGGTGCGCATAGGAACAATTTAACAGAGCTATAGTACCGGATGTCATCACCTCTAGGGATAACTTCCAAGCCCAATGCGCCGACCAAGGACTTTCTGATAACTGCTGCCTCATCCCTATCGTAAGTACAGAGGCGACGACTCGATGGATGGATCCGTGCTAACACTGTGACAGCTCGGCCAGGGTTTGATCTGCCAGTCGCCTTAGGGCAACTAGGAGGCGAGCATTGTATCAAATCACCACACAGGCTATGATAAGATGCAATAGAACATAATTATATACCCACACTCCCAGAATCCGTGGAGCTGATCATATGGGGTCCTTCAAAAACATTCGCATTGCAAGGACTGACCCTATCCCGGTTCAGTGAGGATCCTGTTTGAATTTGCATGACAGCACATGTACCGCAGTGCAAGTCGGTCTCTCTGGCCGTACGAGCCCAATTACGTTGTTGTATCCCAACCCTCCGATGCATAGCATGTTTTCCACAGCCGGAGTGATTGGTAGTCGACATCACGGACCAGCCAACTCATCTGACACCCTCTTTGCTCTGTGTTCGATATCTTTCACTCTCAGCGGCTCCTCTGATTAAACAACCGCGCGGGCTTTTGGCTGTGACGTAATCGTCACCTCGTATACGCTATACGATGCCCTTTCCCAATGGCTACATCTAGCAAGATCCATTTTAGATTGACATATGTTTCCACAGATTCAATCACATTTGTTGTAACGATCTATCTGCACCACTTTTGATATTTCAGCGGGCTACAAAAATGACCACTTTGCTATATTCTCTTCTCGCTCTAATTCTCAGCCTGACCGCATACCTTATACTAACGAAACCGAAACCAAAGGCTGACTGCCAAATCTTGACACTCCGATCTCCCAACCAGATCACATCCGTGGACATTTGGTCACTCGTTCTTCAAGCTATCCTCAAGCACCTGCCAGGATACAATCCGGCACTCATAGCAGGCTCGAACGAGAGCCAGACTTTTCAGCTACCTGCCGTAAGAACAGAAGGCCTTCTACGCATCAGCGAAGAAAATATTGCAAGCTTCATCAAGGCCGTTGATCCTCGGTCCGAAACGTCGGGCTCTGGAGAACAGGCGGGCACGATCAACCCATTCTTCCTACCAGCTCAAACAGTACCTCTCATAATCACAATCCTAGCAAATCGGAATTGCCCCATAAGACCTCTGGGCGCAGTCAATACTCGCAATGTCTTCCAATTTCTCAATCCAGCTCTTTGCAGGAATGCCACAGCACTGAAAGCTGCCGCAGCGGCCGGAGAGCTTAGCTATGGTGCCAGATTCGGCGGAGAGGCAAGGTCTGGACGGAGAAGGAAGCGCGGCGTGGACTTCTGCGTGGCCATTGAAGTCTTCACGTCGACTGAAATTATCCTGAGGCAGGAATGCTATTTCTTGCAGTTTTTGCCTAAGCATGCTCTGCCGAAGTGGGATGGGAAAGAGCAACCGAAACCGGAAGCAGTCACGGATCAAGATGATGCTATCAATCGCAAGCTCTCGTTGTCTTCAGAGGATACCATACGATGGGCAGCTACCTCAAAAGACTATAATCCGATCCATATTTCGAGAATTGGTGCGAAACTCTTTGGCTTCAAAAATGTCATTGCACATGGCAATCATGTTTCAGCACTTGCAGTTCAAAAGCTTTGGGCAGACGCGACCTCCTCGTCCAGCGAAGCATATCGTATCTGCTGGCAGTCAGACAGGCCTTTCAGGATTGAGCTCGATTTTACAAGACCGTTTATCTTGCCCGCCACAGCAGACATACAATGGCAGACACAGCGTGACGGAAGCGAGCAGCCGAGAATCGGGCTTAAAGTCACGAGAGGAGACAAGGTGTGTCTGGAAGGCAGTGTTGTCAGTAGATAAGAAATTCCGAATCCGCAAGAGCAAGAGAAACGAAGTACAAGATCAACCAACAATTGTTCGGTTTCTCAATCTGTTACAAGCTATCCTGCTTCCTGCGATGACAACTTATTCCGTCACACAACTTCGGACGCGCTGCACAAGCTGCCCTGACATACCATTGCATTCTTTCCAGTCGCAAAACAACTGTCTCCCATTCACGTCCCTTACTCAAAATCAGCCGGCTGCAAAGTCTTGTTCGCCAGCATTTGCCCAACATGCGTCCGGCTGATATCCTCGCCATTGCGACGCAACTTCGACATCAAGATCTTAAAGAACTGCACGGGATTGACCTTGACGTAGCTGTCTGGTCGACCCACTTTACCATCCTCATTTTTCTCCACAAAACCATCGGCCGAGACTTTCCACCCCTTCTGAATGCCACCTGTCGCTAGGCCAAGGAAGCGGCCTGTGGCGAGGTACTGCTTGTACGAGCTAAAGTAGAGCTGACCCGCGAAGAGATTGAGTTGGACGATGTAGTCTTCGGGGATCTTCAGACCGAGCTGCCCTCGGCAAATGGTATACAGGTCCAAGCCATCGAGTGGCTTGTACGCCATGTTGCTTCTCGCGCGATACATATGGAGCGCAACGTATGGTGACAGAGCGACATTGGCCATCAGTCGTGCGGCCTCGAATGGACTGATGATGATCATGTAGTCGATCTCTTGTTGCGTCCGCGTCTTTCGCGCGGTCAGGATCCATTGGACTGAGCGGAGGAAAGAATCAGAGAGAGAGTCTTTGCTAGGCGATATGACCGTCCTCGCGAAGTCGTGTGAGACGAGGAGCAGTTGCGGGCGCAGTCGCGAGACATCATACTGCTGACCTGCCGTGGTGTTGAGCAAGGTTTCAAAGGCGGGCATTGGTGCGTACGCTGAGGTGCGGTTCAAGATTCCGGTGTCCAAGAGGTGCTGCCAATACTTCCAAAGAGCATGAGTGGCCGCTCGCGCTGGGGCTGGCTTCTCGACTACACGCTCCGCATCAACATCGGCCTCCTTGGAGACTTCTCTCTCCTGCTCCTCAGTGAGCTTGCGACCAGTCCACTCGAGTAGTCCGAACAGCTGACAGCGGTCAATGATTGCCTGAGAGCGGCTGATGCCCTCCGCACTTTTCAGTTTCGTGTCCTTTGCCAATCTGGCGAGCGGCGTATCCGTGCTCAGCTTTGGCTCATACCGAGTCTCGATGGTGCGACCTTCTGGTTCGAGGAACCTCTGAGCCACTGCCTTGGTCAGATTGCGCGTCCCATTCTCCTTCGTCCTACCCCAAAGCTCCTCTTGTCGGTTAAAGCGATCATTCTGTGCGGCCCATAGACTCATATTGTGCCGCCTCTCGCCATGCGTCTGCGCAATCGACCATCGGAGAACGTCGGAAACCTCAACGCTATCCTGGGTGTGGAGTTTGGAGATCGCGCGGATTTGTCTCTCGATATCTTGCGGGACGACGAAAATCACCGTTTGACCCTTTCCTAGTTTGCGCATCCTCATACAAGCTTGCAGAAGACGGTCTTTCACGAGACCAGTGCCCAAAGTGCACGCGGCCCTGTATCTTGGAGGCAATTTCAACTCGATGCCTCGGGTGTGTGCCTCGTCGAGATAGACCACACATCGGTCCATGCGAGCTGCATAGGAGGAAGTCTGAAGATACTCCCAACGACCACTACGGTCCACAACGCAGAGTTCGTCGTTGTCGTTGCAATAAACAGCTGCCTCTTTTGCTTTTGCATCACATCTGGCGAGCCAAGCTTTCGCGACTCCGAGGTTGTCAAGCTCCAGAATTTGCGCTCCCGGGTCGAGCACAACATCGATAGATGGCTCCAGCTGCATGATCATGTCCACAAGTTGGTCGGCGTCCGATCGCGACGCGTCAACCGCCGGCGCCATAACTGTCACCGAGTTCCCGACTTGTAGTAAGTAGCTCATGACAAGAGCGTCCGTATGCTTCTGTGCTGGCAGTTCCAATTGCTTAACATCAAGAGGGAGGACGATTTTCGCGTCCTGAGTACCCGAAAACCCCTTCGTGGGCAAGTCCTTCTTCCTGCCCAGATCGCAGCCGGAGGAGGAAAGTTTGGAAGGATACTCCTTGACATCTTTCGGAAACACAGTCCGCGACAGGAACCAATCAATAGCGGCCTTGGATTGTCGGAGGTGAGGAAATATCTTCTTCCGGCAAGTTGCTTCATCTCTGAGGTTGAGACTGTCGAGATGACGGAACTCTAGCGGCATGTCCGTCTTCTGAACCCAGAGATGGTAATCTTGGTCGGCTTGATCGGATGTCATCAACTGACCGAGCAAGGAGAATAGATCCTCGTCCCCTAATCCTCCGTAATAGTATGAAAGCGACGTTAGCAGCAACTGCACGTCTGGGTGACTGAACTCTGAGCGTGGAGTAGGGTTGTCTTTGGCTCTGTATGGTACTGCCAATCTCATCCGTGGCACACGCGTAGCGAGTCCATACTGGACCCGCCAGCGTTTCGTACGAAAAACGAAGTCCAGAATCCCACCAGCGAGGAGACCACGCACGAGTAATAGTGCCGTCTTGTACTCTCTGTTCCAGAATGAACTCCGGTGAATGACTTCCAAGGCTGCCGGACTAGGTTCTTGGCAGCCAATGAATGCCCGGACTGCCGCTCGTGTGCGCGGATCAGTTGCTGAGGGCAGCTCGTGCAAGCCGTTTTCACAAATATCGTCGGCGAGACATTGCATTAGCTGTTCTCCAGCCGCCTCATCAAGCAGTCGAGTTCGCGGAAAGCTTCCCGCAACGCCCTTGACGCATTCAATGGCTCCAGAACGTGTATCGCCGATGGTGGCCGCGTATCTCTGCACAAGATTCAGGATTTGATGAATGACGCTCCACCTGTCCGATGAGCCCTCGATTGGACCGGGCAGTCCCATGGTATAGACCAGCTCGAATTTCACGCTTAAATTCTCATCGCTCTCGTCGATGATGTCCCGGGATTTCTGATCGAAAAAATCTTGTATCCGGAGGAGAATTTCTCCAGTATCCTCATTGCCCCCAATGTAGTTCTCCGTAGAAGTGAGTTTGAAAGAGAGGAGGTGCTCCGGTTGCACCAGCAGCACACCGCCCTCTCTCATACATTCTTGGCAGAGCTGGAGGACTGCCTCAGCACCAGCCTTGCGCAGCTTCAGAGCCCGAGAGTAGGGGAGATAGTAGATGCGACGACCGATCATGCCGCCCAATTTCGAGATCAGAACCTGCGCCATTTGCTTGCTCTGTGCTTTGCCGGCTATCACTCTGACAAGCTGTTGCCCATTCGCGAGGGCGGCGGCGACCATGGGAGATATGACAGAGGATTTGCCGTCGCCCATTACGAGCTGAAGGACTTCATTGCCTCCAGAATCCTTGCGTAGCTGCGAGGCGATGGATTCTTGAACTTCGCGAATCAAAATCGAACTCTCGATCTCCAACAACAATGTTTCCGGAAATGACCTTGGGTCCCAGTTTGTATGACCAATGTTGCCCAACTCCCGCCTCAGATCGTCTTCGTTGTCAGACTTGAAAGCATCGAGCATGCGCTCGGCACGCTGCACAGCTGTAATGGCGAGTCCATACTGTATGATGGCTTCCCGCCACTCTGGTCTGTCATCCAGCTTCCGCCAGTGGTTACGATTCAGCTGCCCTAAGAACAAAGCTGGTGAAACTCGTGGCCATTGGAGTCCCTCCCGGTCTCCAGACAAGGTTTGCAGTCGGGTCCTGGCGGTTTCTTCCAGAGTGCCATAGATGCGACTCAAGCGCTCAGTGCACTCATCGAGGTGGCGAGAAAGGCCGTATTCTGTGGGCAGGGAATACCTGGAGGGGTCATCCTCGTTGCGTACACGAAGGGCTTCCAAACTGCCTCTCAAGTCTCCCACATACTGTGTCTCATAGGCGCCGTCCTCTGAGCTCACGAGACTGTCTATCAGCCCGCTCAATGCTATCGTGGCTTGCTCCGCGACGCGGTTGATTGTTGATGGCTTACTGTGCAGTATCAAGGTTGGTAGTTCGTCTCTCGGAATTTGTGGTGACTTCCCTGTGAAGATGTCATCCACCGTAACATGACTGCTTGTCGATTTCGGCTGCACTGCCTTCTCGCGTGACCAGTCAGGCACAACTAGCTCGCCGATGGGCAGGTCGTGGAGAGCATCTTCAAGTTCTTCGCAAAACAGCTTTAGTGCTCGATTGTTTGACCAGCCCTCGAAGGCTTCGGTCACAGCTCGCATGGCAGAAGGAACATCAATGTATTCCTTGGCACGATTCTCCGCCGCGGGTGACAGCGGAACAGGAGGTCGTCCCGGCGCAGCTTTCCACTGCTTCATGAGCTCGTGCGAGAGATTTCTGACGGCGGTGTCACTATGTCTCTTGTAATCCTCTTTGCGGCGCAGTTCGGCGGCTCTCTCGGTTTCGAGCATGTCTGCACCGACCCGCATTCTGATGGCCTTACGTGGAGCCCTCACATCCGGACTCTCATCATACGTGACTTTTGTAGCGGCCACTCTGTCTGTTATCGCATCCAGATTCGCTTCCAGGCCGTCTTTCGGGCAAAAGCTGTCAGCTTGCGGGGGAACAAGACCTCGCACCGAGTCCGCAGAGTAGAAAACCGCGATGACTTGGAGTAACTGAACATTGGCGTCCTTCGAGAATGCCATGGTTGCCAGCCACGTTCGCAGGGCGTATAGATTGACATGAGCACCTTCCTCCGTAAGTGTACGATACAGAGCGAGAAGATATGGGCCTATTGACTTCTCTTCGGAAGTCTGGGTCAAAATACCATCGTACTTGAGCAGGCCCTCCGCGAGCGGTGTGTAGGCGCCGAAGACGTTATCGAGTCCTTCTAAAAGCGACCATAGCACGCCTCGTGCTGGGAGCTGCCACTGTATGCCGTTTCCTCTTGAACTCAGCATTGCAGATATGCGCCAAGATCTAGAAAAGCGCTGGAAGTCGCCTACATGGTCGCGTGCCTCCAAATTGGGAGTGTCGTCATTGGAGGTGTGATATTCTGCCCCGAATCCGGTTCTGCTGAACACTGCCGTCCGCGCAAGATCGCGGTCCAACAATTTGCGCGGTACGTGATTCAAAATGGGGATCTGGATATCTGCGCCAGGATAAAGAATTCGCGAGCGTCGCGCCTGAGAGAACAGCGCTTCTACAGCCTTGTAGAGTTCGCCATGTTGTGACATGAAGCTGAGCTTGGGGTCCCATTTGACGTTCTGCATGAGCTCAGCATCTGCTGGATAGTAAGAGCGGGCGGGAGTGAGTCCCGCAAGCTTCGTCAAAAGGGAAACATCCTCGTTGGTGAGCTGCTCAAAGGAAGATACAGCAGCAGAACGTAGAATCGACAAAGCTTGCTCTGTGCCCGTTTTCTCGATCAGAGGATCCGGCAGCGCGAAGGAAGTCAAGGCGTGGAGATAGGCAAGATATAGCTTGGACTGCAAGCTTCCGTGGTCTACCAGACGCCCTAACCGCTTATCGATCTCCAGATCATGAATTTTCGTCACTGTGCGCCGGTCGATGGTTACGCTGACATGATCCATAGCTCGCTCGTAATGTACCTTGCCTTCAGGCACTAAGAGACATCGACTGCGGGCGCCGGTTGGCTTATGTAGAACCAATTTGTTCTTGAGACCAATGAGGACGCCTGAGGACTGATTTTTGTCCACAGCCATGCCACGAAACTCCTTGGAGCGCAGGAGTTTATCGTGAGCTTTCAAGGTAAAGCCGAGCTGCACAGTAGGCAGCTGAATGTCGAGTTCACGTTCGCCAGGCAGCAGAGATATAATTATCTTCGAGGCGCTGACCAATGGGGAGAGAACGTTACCAATGGCGACCGCTGAGGAGCTTGTGGTGCTCAAAAGTCGTCGTGACTGAGAGGACTCTCCTTGATGCAGCAACCAGCTGGAAGAGTGCTTCTTCTTGACCATAGTCCAGACATCAGTACCGGACACACTCCAAGGCTTGTTTGCTGGGCGAAATTGCACAGTGCCGCTCCCAGCGTGGTACCACTGGACCATTTCGTCAACGAAATGGTCTGGGAATTGATGCCGAAAGAGCCTACGAGGGAGCAGTTCGAAAGTATCACCGCCTTTGCACGCAAGGACAAGCAGATCACGCGATGGTCCCTGCTCACGAGAGGTCAATCCTAGATGGACACTGTAACCATCGCCAAAGTAGCCCTTGGCCGAGAAGGACATCCCGGGCTGACTGGAAGCTAGCACCTCGATGTTCGACTGGAAGAGGGCCTGGAAAGTCTCATGTTTCGTGTACGCCAGTGGTGGTGCCTTGAGACCGATACCTCCCACGCGAAGTTCTCCAGAGAGCAGATCGTAATGAATTTCTAGACCATCGGCGTCGTTGGAACACGAGGAGTTGGTGGTCATCCAGTAGTCTAGGTTACCGCCGAGCGAAGACCAGCCACTGTTACTTGCCTCGTACCCAGGCCAAGCTCGCTTGAGAGCTATGTGTAATCCGCCATGCTGCTTTCGTATCGTCGGGCGACTGAGGAATAGGACATGTTTCAGTCGAGCATCTAGCAAGGTAAGCAATGTACCCTTGTCTTTCTTCGGTCGCTCAGACACCGTGATCGCAATATGAATCAGGATAGCGGAATCCTCAGGGTTCGACAGGATGGTGGCCAGGTCTTCATGATCGACATTGAAGGTCGCGGCGCAGACAAGTGCCACCTCCACGCTCTTGGTGGTGAAGTGTAGGTAATCGGCCCGATCATCACTTTGCTGCGCCTTGCTTCGTAAGGTCAGCAGCCACTGGTATGCGGCATCCCGTGCCTGCTTCAAAAATGCCAGAGATTGCTCGTAGATAGGCCCAAAGCGTGCATGCGTGAGCAGGCGACATGCAATTGACGCAAAGATGACCAACGCATTCATCGACTCCCAATTTTCCTTCACACGCGTGAAAGCCTCGCCGAGCATGTTCAACAGAGGCTGCGCAAAATCCCTATGGCTGAGCACAGTGTGAGCCTTGAATCCAGAGAGCCCTGTGCTCTCTCCATCTCGTGGCCCGACTTGATTGATGCACTGTAGAAAGACCAACACCGTTTCTTCTTTCTTGAGGTCGACATTAGGCATTGCCAGCTGCAGTAATATGTTGTACCAATGCAGCCGCAAATCCACAGGAATATTACACAACTCCTTGAACTCGTCGAGAGACATGTGACCTGGGCACAACGACTGAATTGCGATAGCATCATTTGGCTTGCAGGCAGCAGAGCCGCTCGAGGGTCGAAACAAAAATTCCGAGATAGCATTCGATGGACCAAGGCAGGAAAAGGTACAGTAGCGCGCAGCGAAGTCGGTCCGAGCCAACGTTTCAACGAAACAATTGGTGGTCTTGTCCAAATATCTGTACTGGGTGGCGTTGCGACGGCAAACATTCGATTCGTGAGCCGTTGAGACGTAGACCATCCTGCGATGCGTAGCAGCATGCATCTTGTTCTTAGTCCACATGACGATGCGCTGGTCCTCATCGGC
Source organism: Cercospora nicotianae (assembly GCA_029490675.1). Lineage (NCBI taxonomy): Eukaryota > Fungi > Ascomycota > Dothideomycetes > Mycosphaerellales > Mycosphaerellaceae > Cercospora > Cercospora nicotianae. The sequence goes on along the minus strand of JANQAT010000007.1, from coordinate 1,325,116 downwards.
AATGTACTCCTGCGATAAGTGTGGGTCTTCCTGGAGTGCGTACTGGTTCCTCGGTTGCACAGTTCCCGTATTCTCAAGACCGAGCACTTCTCTGAGCAAATGAAAAGTAGCGTCTCGCCATTGGGCGAACCAACGAGGTATACGGAGCTCGAATATCACCGACTTTGCCTCTTGTTCGTTATGAGGAAGGGGATCTTCGAAAACTTCCATCCTCATTTTCTCAGCGGAGCGTTCGAGATAGCACTTCTTGCACCGCGAGTCGTGGACAGGTATGGTGTAGGTCCTGAACGGCGGATGCGCGCTCGTAATCTCCTCCTTGTACTCGTCGTGCCCAAGCGCAGACGCCGCCTTCTTCTTCTGCTCGTATTCCGCGATTTGTTGCTGTAACTCTGCGAATTTCTCTTGTCTACCTTCCTCACCGATCTCTTCGTACACATCACGCAAGTCTTGCATTGCAGCGTCCTGTTCAAAGTACTGCACTGCAAAACAGTCCTTGTCGCACGGCTTCGCGAAGATGCTAGTGGCCTCGTTGCCTCTGCGATCAATCAAGTACTGCTCGACAAGAGCTAGCCTGCGCATTTGGTCTTGAGAAGGCAACAACAGATGCTGCAGACTGTCGGTGGGTATGCAAGGATCATAGTCGGCGAGGAATGGGCAAGCCGATATAGCGCACTTATCAATCGCTATCCACAATTCCAAAGCCGTGAGCAACATGCCAGAGAGACTCTCGGGATTGCGATGTTGGCCAAGTGGCTGCTCCTCACTCTTCTTTCGAGCATCGTAAGCGGATCGTGCAAGCTCAACATAGTGCCTGAGAGCATTTGCAAGCTCAGAGCAAACATCATCAGCGTCCTCAGCACTTGTGAAGCGAGCCCAGTCATTTAAGTGACGACGACTCCATCGCTCAAATTCTTTCAGATTGGCAACCTTATAGGCAGTTGCGCAATCTAGACTCAAACTCGGAATCGCCGAAGTGTTGTATGCTGTGAACTCTGATTGAGGCTCGAACACACTCGAACGAGAGGCCATGGCGCGGCATCTGCTGTTGGTCAAGTACTCGTCGAGTCCCGGTAGAGAGGTAGCGCAGTCTTCTTCGAACCTCAAATGCTCCAATGCTGTCAAGTTGTGACAGGAGTTTGGCTCACTTTCCTGCACACTTCTCCAGCGCTCAGATATAGTTTTGTTGCACTCGCTCTGAACTTCATGCAGCAACTGCTGGATCCATCCCGGAACACCTGGACCTAGCTTCTGAAGCCTGCGAGCGACTTTGCAAGACATGGCGTATTGGACGTCCGTAGGTGCACCCAGACGCCGCGCGTTGTCCAGTAGCTGAGCAACGAAGAACGCCATGAAGGCTTTGTATACCGTGTTGCTCCCTGAGTCGAATGCTCGCGTGCAGATCAGCTGACACACCACGCGGATCAGTAGCCACATGGGTGAGCGGCGCCAGGGGCGCTCGGCATCGTGCCATAGAATATCATCGCGGGTGTATTTGCAGATCGTGGTGATCCGGCTGCCCGCTGGCTCACCGTGCGAACCTAACAGGCAGGCGACCAGGAGCTCGCAGACGATTCCGGGATGGGTGGTATCCCGCTCTTCATCAACGTTCTCTTTTCCTTTACGCACCTGCGGCTGCTGGTGAGGTGCAGCCTGGCTGCTCATCGTCGACAAGGTCTGGGCCAGCACTGCACGAAACTCGAGCGCGTCAAACGCTGTGGTAGAGATCGAGGTAGCGCGGGCGGGAAATTGGCGCATGATGCGATTTGCACTCAAGACGTCTTTGTTCTGTAGCGCAAGTTCGAAGGCTTCGAAGTGTACCTCGTGTACTGATTTGGTGATAAGAAGTCCGGCATTTTGTGCCTGAATCCGCAGCGGAAGTGATTGTCCGGGCAGAAGTGACTCGAGACAACTGAGGACCTCCGTTTCGCTCAGCGTGCCATCAACAACGGAATGGCAGCGACTCGCGTTGGATACGGCGACCACGACCCGTTGGATTATAGGCCTCGCACGTTGGATATCATTTGCTTTCAGGGGGTCTTTCTTTTCAGCCCGGTTTAGCTCGCGTTGAAACTCTTGAAGAGTCTTGGACATGAGACTCAGGAGCTCGCAGTCGATGTCGGCTTTGTCCTCAGCTTGAGGAAGTTGCGGCGGTAGAAAAACATGATGTACAATTCGGTCGAACAGGTCCGGATCGCTGATGAAAACCGCCATGGTGACGAAGTGCTTGTCAACAAGTCATGTCGTCGGCGAGGTTTAGGTCGAGATGTGCGCGACCTTGTGGGGCGCAGAATTTGGTTGTGCGGCGATACAGTGTTTGGCGCTAATGCACGATCGCGCGCTAACGTTGACAGGGCTAAGTGAAGCCTGAAGTGAAGCTCGACGACGATGTATTTGCAAGGGTGCAACCACGCAACAACGTCGCCAAAAACAAATGACAAGAGGTTGTTGGTAAATTGGTCATCTCTCAGGCAAGACGCTGCCGAGCGTGCTTGGCCTCGTTGCAGATGGAGAAGGGCAAACAGCGGCGTTTGTCCACAAACGAACGCAGTGGTATCTTGAGCCATTTCGCTGGGCCGGATGGGATTTGGTGTTAGCGAGCGACCGTGACTGCGCTGAAATTATGTTGCTTACTTTAAGAAGGGGATGGAGCAGTGCGCGTGCCCGAGCGAGTGAGATCCATCATTTGCTGCCTTCAGTTGAGGAGATATTCCGTTGTGCATGGGTCTTTTCTATCCTGTGTCTCAGTGATCGACCTCGCAATTGGCCCTTTGAGTGCTACTTCCGCTGACCATCGAAGGATCCATTGTTACGTACGATGTCTGGCGCCAAAGGAACAGTGGGCTAGCTTAATCCCGTTGGTCCTTCTTCTTCTTGCCTCGCCCGAGGACGGCAGCTGATCGGAACGGGATGCCCACTTCACCTTCACCGTGATCTCACACCTCGATGTACATACGCTGCGACATCGCCTCATTTCCTTCGTCACGGCGAAGACGAATAGGAAGTCTTTAGTCAAGCAGGCAGATGAGCCAGACGGCGCGGAACTTAAGCCTCTCCAACGCTAGGCCCAGATGAGACAACTACAGTGTCTTTTTGAAGCCCATGCACGTTCGTCAGTCGAGGATTCGTGCTTGTTCTATCGCCACGCACTTCGATGCTGCTTCCGCGGGTGTCCAGACTGAACAGTGATTTGCAGAGCCAGATCTAGATGAGCGTATCAAAATGGTGCCTGCCAGTCTACAGAGCTTGCTTTCCCATAGTTAACTAAGAGGTGAAGCCATGTAAAACTCATCACCACTTACCGGGTAGACCTTGGGGGAAGAACGAGAGACATCACGATTAGCCAACTGGAATTAGTCGACCACTGCGTGAACTCGTCGTTATTTGGGGTCGAGCACCTGGCGGCCACGGCGTCGATGCCGATCGAGCTGCACAAGTTAAAGTCCAGAGCAGTGGCAATCCTCAAGATTACCAATCTGCGCTATCTGGTAGCATCCTTCGACGGAAACCAACGAGAGATCCACTTATTTGATCCATCTACTCCCGCAACGACCGACAAGTTGTGCGTGATGCAGAGTTGAGCCGCTTGTTCTAGACCCTATCAGCAGAATGTTGCGCGTGGCCTCGCTCATGGATCATGGAGCGTCCCCTAAGAGATCGTGTGGTAAGGTACTCCGCAGCAGCGCAACGGCAATGGTTGCGAAACTCATGGCATCGTCAACCCTGTGGAGTCCAAAGGCCCCATCGGGTGCAGAGACTCTGCGCGTATCTCACTCGACATTGTTGCAGCTTGCGCTTCTCTGAAGAGATGTAGGCCTCCTAGCCTCCGTGGATGGCCACAGCCAGATATGTGCTGCGATGGACTGTTCGAGACCAACTACGTTTGGTAAAGCGACCGCGAGACACCGACTCCTGCTCCTGAAGGCAAGCGGTTCTCTGCGGCGAAGAGGAGCAACAGCGTCGTAGAGAGCTGTCCGAGATCAATGACATGTGCATCTGGCCCACGCCGCGAGGAGTTGTATTATGGACATTCTGCGCGTGTCTGGCGAAACCATTAGGGACTGCAGTCACCGGTGTGTCTCGCTGCCTTGAGCTCGTGACACTTTCCACCGGATTGCCAAACCCGCTCGCTCACGCATCCCAGCGTCGAGGGCGCGATGAGTCTCCGAAGAAGGCGCGTTGTGAAAGGCAACAGCAGGGGAGACGACGACCAGGCCCAACACAATGGGAATGCAGGGTGGCGTGCTGATTAGGCGGAAGTCTCTGATGGCAATACTTTGAGCCGCAGCTCTGGAGTGGGAGATGAGGTGATGAGGCCGAGAACAGCAGGGGCGCGCCCGTCGTCCACTGCAGGCGCACACGAATAACGCCAAGAACGAACAGGCAACCATACCTTCCATCTGCAGAGCTCAGACTGTCCAGGCCAGACACCCAACTTTGAAGTTGCATACTTGTGAGTGGTTGCTGGATACACCTCATTCCGAAGCCCGGCTGCGCACAGCATCGAATCTGCTCTCCTCTGAGAGCCGGCCAGCCTGGATCTGGGTGACTTTCCATCCTTTGAATTTCCATCAGCTCGCCGGCGCTCGCTGGCGATTTGCGGAGAGACGTGCGAGCCATCGGTGGTGTCGTGAGGATGAGGAGGCCAACAAGACAGACACGAGCTGCTGCCAGACGCGCCGTGCCGTCGGCAACGAATGAACCTGTCATGCGCGAAACCTAGACATCCCAACCCCTTCAACCCCAACACGACGGAAAGACGTCCGACACATGTTTTAGCCGAAAGGCCTTCTCGAACTGCAGGCTCGAAGTGGCATGTGTTGACAGCGCAAATCGCAGAATGGCAGACGCCGATAGAACCACTTAAACGAATTGGAGCGCTGTACCGCCACGAAGGATCCCGTCTCGACGCGGCCGACCACGGCACCTACGCAGTATGCACTCGTCAGCTGCGCCTCCCTCCAGCAGCGATGTAGGGTCATTGACAGGTGTCTGATGGCAGGCATGAATCTTTGGGGACAGAAGAAGGCACGACAACATCCAATCCATTGTCACAAGACAAATGGTACCACCAAGATCTAGCTAGGCGCAATGGGAGGGAATGTATGGTACGTGCCATGGGAGGATGAGTCTGCGCGCTACATCGCCGGAACGAGGCAAGCATCCCAACCCGAGAAGACACCCTGCGCGAAGCTGCAGTGTATTGAAGGCAATCCATCTGCAGGCCCCAGCCCGGACATAAAGGACGAGGAACACCAGCAGCTCGCAAAGACGAAGTCCAGCGCTAAACGCCGCACGCCTAAACAGCTTGCGAAGGATCGCGATGCCCTGATCGGGCTATTTGCAACTTCCACAACTCGTCAAGAACAATGGATCTCATGGCTGCGGAGCGCGTCAATCGAACGCCTCACGTTTCAGGCTACCTTCATCAATCTGTTTTTCGACAAAGCGGGCACACGATTCAGAGGGTTTGAGATAATATTGTCATCTGCTGATCGAGCTCCCGCTCTGATCACAGCTTTGGACGCGATTTGTCTTGTCCACGTAGGGACCAAGCACAAAGATCAGCGGCTCCTAGAAGCAGCTCGAGTGACCTACGGCTCGGCACTCGCCAAGGTCCGCCGGGAGATTCTCGCGCCGCAACGGGATGCTTCGCTCTTGGTGGCAGCGGTGTATTTGCTGACCATCTGCGAGTTCTTCTCCGCGACTGCCGCGCCGGATGAGGGCTGGAGACGTCACATTCGCGGCATTTTGCAGCTACTCGGAGCTCTCGATCTAGCAGCCCTAGATCCTTCTATTCGTATACTCGTCGGCACACTCCTTCGGGGTCCCGCCGTCTGGCATGCAATTCTTGAGCGCAAGAGTCTCCCATCTCTCGACAAGATTCAGCATGCACTTGCAGATGGGACCACGTTTAGCTCTTCCACTGGCTTCATAAAATTAGCAGTGAGAGTCCCGGGGATCATAGAGAAAGTGGACTTCCTGCGACACGCAAACCCGCGGCCAAGCGTCGCTGCTCTCTCAATGTGTTGTCGCGAAATCGTATCCCTCTGCAACGAGCTCCAGCACTGGATGACTCTATGGACCGAAACGCTCTTGGAAGAGCCCTTCCAGATTGCGCCTATCTCGATACTCGCCGATAGCAAAGTGGCAATGGCAACTTCCAAGACAGCATTCCCATTCGCCTACCAATTCTCAAACCCGCTCCTCGCACCAAAGCACAGGACTTATTGGACATGTATGCTTTCCTTGAAGCAGGCGCATCTGGACCTTTTCGAAGCGTTTCCAGAGCTCCTCCACGAATTGCAGTCCGATGATCAGGAGATGGAAAGACTCATCACAACTGCGACAGAACTCGCAGATCATTTGTGTATGACAATAGCCTTCGACACACAGCCAGAGAATGGCTATGTTGCACTGTTTTCCGCGATGGTACCTCTCGAGCTGGCGGCAGCTTGGTACAGGAGACTTCACGACACTGTCAAGCTGGGCTGGTGTCGACGTGCAATGAGAATCTTCGAGGCGGCAGGCTTGCAGACTAACAAATTGTGATCACACATGGTCAGGGAGTGTGCTGCTGCAAGTTCGCTTCTTGCACAACAATTGTAGCAGCAAGCTCTTCTTCATATCAGACCTTTATCGAGATTCTACATGCAGATTCCTGCATTGTGGAAACACAATACAGTGGCCCCGCAGCAGGCCGTGCCCCGCAATTCCTCGGCTGTAGGAAATGGACTGTGGCTCTCATCGCGCTTTTCAACACCAGTATGCCATCAGTCAATGTCTCAGATTGTTGCGACATGACCACGGGATCTCCGACCTACTTCCTCCGCCCCGCCACCTCGGACGACGCGCCAGCAATTAGAGCCATTGAAAAACGTTCTGTTCAAAAATTCAGCACCATTCCGGAGCTCGCACATCTTGCCCAAGCAGGTACTTTTACTCCCAACTCTGTTACCGGGCTGAACGCCTGGCTCTCGAATGGTAAAGTCTTTCTTGCGGTGAATCCTTCTGCTTCAGAACCCGAAGCTGTCGGTGCCATCGCGGCTCTACCAAAGGACGACACGATTTACATTGCGGAAGTCTCTGTTCTTGCAGAACATAATGGGAAGGGTGTAGGGGGCATGCTATTGAATGCCGTCTTCGACTGGGCGCGAAATCAAGCTATTCAGACAGGAGAGGAAGTGGCGAGAGTATCCTTGACGTGTTATAAGGATGTGCCTTGGAATGGGCCTTGGTATCGAAGGAAGGGTTTTGTCGAGGTTGAGGCGGAGAGCCTTGGCATTGAGCACGAGGAGAAGATGGGGTTGGACAAAAAGGTGAGGAAGTTGGAGGTGGGAGGTTATAAGAGGTGTTGTATGTTGTGGACGGAACAACAGGGGAGAGTGTGAGTCAGTATGAATGAGGAGCGTAAATTGGCTACTGCTTCTCAACAGCAGACGCTTTGCGAGCACGGCATGACGGAAGTCTCTGATCTGATACGAGAGGGTCTTGTCTCGAGCGAGGCTGTGCGTGCTGGCGATTTCCGCTGTGAACGCCTTACAGAATGCCTCGAGCAGGCGTTCAAAGCAACTTCTCTGACGCCCTGGGCATCAAAAGCTGACACTGAAGACACGACGCCGGAAATCAATCGCCGCACAAAGAGTTGGAGGGGGCATGACATGTCGCCAAGCAGAAAGGTTGTACTGGTGAGCTTCGTGCGCGCCATGCTCATATCGAAGAACCGTGGATGACAATGGGCACGAGAACATGAGCAGAATACGTGGAAATACGAAGACACTCATTCTGGGATATCACATGGCACGTACTCCTAAATATGCCAAAGTAGACATAATCTCTATTTCCATACAACCGCTTATCCTTCAACACGCAAGCCACAGGCCCCGCATCATTACACTGCTGCCATAATACGTCTTTAGACCGTCTTGCCTTTGCCCTCATGCATATCTCTCCCGATACAACTTGGCCAACGTCGCCACAACAGCAACAAGCACCCATCTCGTAAAGCCTCCTGTCAAACTCTTTCCTCCCAGTCCTACAAGTGCAAAAAGCAGCAAAGGTCAGCTAGCTGTAATATCGATCAAACAAGCGAAGAAAAAGTAGTCAAGAAGAAGAGAATCTGCATCACAACTTGCTCTTCACTTTACCGCCGTCCAACTCCGGATACTTAGACTTACCAAGAACCCACCACAACAGACCGCTTCCCGTCGGATTTCCATTCCTATCAAAGTCCGGCTTGAGCTCCGACATGCCGCGGAACTTCTTCAATTTTGCATCGGTATAAGGTGGGTAGCGAATAGCCAGTAGCCCTTCGATCCACGCCGGAGTTGTGGTGACACTTCTACGGTGTGTAAAACAATCGAAAGAAGCTTTGCCGCGATAAGATCCTGTACCAGATTCTCCGACGCCACCAAAAGCGAGGGTGGGAATGGAAGCGTGGAAGAAGGCATCGTTGACGGAGGCGCCGCCGGAGCGAGTTTGAGATAGCACTTTGTCGGTTTCGGCTGTGGTACCGAAGGGGTAGATGCCGAGTGGAGTGGAGTCGATCTTGTTTGCTGTGCGGATGGCTTCGTCAAGGTCCTGGACAGGGAGAATAGGAATCAGAGGCCCGAAGGACTCATCGGTGAGAAGAGGATCATCGGCAGAATTGACTTGAACCACAGTAGGCCCAAAGAAGAGAGTAGACTTGTTGGTGTTGCCACCAAGCAAGATCTTGCCATTGGTGCTGTCGAGCATCTTCTTGAGGCGAGTCCATTGACGTTCGTTGATAACTTTTCCATAGTCTGCGGCTTGCTCAGCACCTTTAGGCTGAAATTCAGCAATAGCGACTTCGAGCTGGCGAATGAATTCGGGAAGGATCTCCTTATCGACGAGAATGTAGTTCTGACTGACGCAGACTTGTCCCACGTTCATGAGCTTCGCCCAAAGAAGTCGACGAGCTGCGAGACGTGCATCGGCGTTCTTGGTGATAATGGCAGGGTTGCGACCTCCCAACTCCAAAGTGACGGGAGTCAAGGTCTCGGCAGCTTTCTTCGCAATGATTGTTCCCACGGCACCGTTGCCAGTGTAGAAGATCTTGTCCCACTTGCAAGCGAGCACAGCAGTGGTTTCAGGGATGGCACCCTGCACTACCTGATAGCCATTCGGGTCGAGCGACTGTTCGATGATGTGCTGCATGACACGAGCAGCATTTGGGGCATTTTCAGATGGTTTCAGCACAGCAGTGCAGCCAGCAGCAATGGCACCAACCAGCGGGCCCAGAGAGAGCTGGAAGGGAAAGTTGTATGCCCCAATAATCAGCACGGCTCCAAGAGGGTCTTTTCGAATGCGTGGCCGCATGGGTAAGTTGGTCAAGGATGTGTCCTCTGCGCTCTCTTCTTTCATGAACCTCTGCAGGTTTTTGCTCATAAATATTATATCGTTGAGAATCCACCCAATTTCAGTAAGGTATGTTTCGTATGCACTTTTTTTGAGGTCCAACATGCATGCCTCCATGACCGCAGGCTCTGCATCTTTCAGGGCCCAGTATAAAGACCGCAACTGCTTTAATCGATATTCTATCGGTCGGGTAGCATGGGTATGGAACTTGTCGACGACGCGTTTATGAAGGTCGGGAACTTTGTCCGTGGGCGTGTAGGTTAGCTCTGGAATTTCCTGCATGGTAAGGTGGATTGGCATGGTGAGGAAGGGGGAGGCAAGAGAAAGATAAGAGAGAGCGCAACAGGCAACTACCGGGCAGCAAGTATTTGTTATAGTCGGCGGGCGTGTCGTACAGGTGGTGATGGAAGTCGAGCTTTCGACCGAGGCATGTGAAGACGGCGCAATGCACGGTCCGATGCCGAGCCGGGCGTCACCGTCTCGCACGTACTGCAATGAGTGTATTTGATGCAGGTGCAGGGTCGCCGCTGCTCACGTAACAAGCTGCTCAGGTACTTATCCCTTCTCATGTAACGGGCACAAGAGTCTGTGGTGAGGTCGGGTGAACTCGTAGAAGCTTGGCAGGAATGCTGTTGTCGAAGATGCGTGTCGGGATGTGACCAATGAGCAGCTCCATCGAACCAGGGTCCGGATGCCCCTCCCTCGAAGGCTGCGATGCGGGCGTCTAACTCTACCTCCTACTGCTGTTTGCTGACGCTACGTTTTTGGCCGTCTGACGCCGCATGTGCAACTCCTCCAGCTGAACTATAGTCACTCGTTGCGAGACTCTGCTCCTTCCCATCTGCCACCACACTTCGCTTTGGCTCGTTCAGCACCCAACACACCCCTCCAACGGCCCACATTACCACCCAGCCGCAAGTGCACACACGTGCCAAAAAGCGACGTCCGTTCAGTGACCGGTGAAGAAGCTATTTCATAGCCGCGCGCCTGCACGGATCAGCATCGCCAGCGACTCGAGTCGAGACCCCGCGAGAACTTCTTCTCTCCCCACGAGCTACCGAATACCACACACTACAACACAATCACCATGAGCGATCTCAACGGGAGGAAGACGTTCAAGGTCTTCAATCAAGAATTCATCGTCGACGAGCGATACACTGTCACTAAAGAGCTTGGTCAGGGAGCATATGGTATTGTTTGCGCAGCCACCAACAACCAGACGGGAGAGGGTGTCGCAATCAAGAAGATCACCAATGTCTTCAGTAAAAAGATTCTCGCCAAGCGCGCTCTCCGCGAGGTGAAGCTGCTGCAACACTTCAGAGGTCACAGAAACATTACCTGCTTGTATGATATGGACATCCCCCGGCCCGAGACCTTCAACGAGTGCTACCTATATGAGGGTGAGTGAGCAAGAGCAGACAAAGCGCAGAAAGCATACTGACACACTGGACCGCAGAACTCATGGAGTGCGACTTGGCTGCCATCATTCGCTCAGGACAGCCCTTGACCGATGCCCACTTCCAGAGCTTCATTTACCAGATTCTGTGTGGGCTAAAGTGAGTTTGACTTGTTTTCCGCCTTCACGTCCATTTTGTACTGATCACCACATCCTAGGTATATCCACAGCGCAAACGTGTTGCACCGAGACTTGAAACCAGGAAACTTGCTTGTCAATGCCGATTGCGAGCTCAAGATTGCCGACTTTGGTCTTGCTAGAGGTTTCAGCATTGACCCAGAAGAGAACGCAGGATACATGACCGAATACGTTGCCACGAGATGGTACCGAGCACCAGAAATTATGTTGAGCTTCCAGAGCTACACCAAAGCCAGTATGTGCCCCTCTGCACGCAACCACGCCCCCGCACTAACACATGATTGCAGTTGACGTCTGGTCGGTTGGCTGCATCCTCGCCGAGCTGCTGGGCAGCAAGCCCTTCTTCAAGGGTCGCGACTATGTCGACCAACTCAACCAGATTCTCCACTACCTGGGAACCCCATCCGAGTCCACCTTGTCCCGCATCGGATCTCCACGTGCCCAAGAATACGTTCGCAACTTGCCATACATGTCCAAGATTCCATTCCAGCAACTCTTCCCAAGAGCAAACCCCGACGCGTTGGACCTTCTGGACCGCATGCTTGCATTCGACCCCTCGCAGCGTATCAGTGTCGAGGACGCTCTCGAGCACCGCTATCTCTCCATCTGGCACGATGCATCCGATGAGCCGGCATGCCCCACAACCTTTGATTTCGGCTTCGAAGTCGTGGATGAAGTGCAGGAGATGCGCCAGATGATTCTCGACGAAGTGCGGAGATTCCGCCACTCCGTCCGCCAGCCACAACAATACGCTCACGCCCAGCAACAAGGCCAGCAACAACAAGTTCCAATCCCGGATAACTACGACCCACGTGCATACGAGGATCCACGACCCCAGGAACTGGGTCAGGCACCGGGTGGAGCACAGCACGATCTGGAACGTGAGCTGCAGGGTCTGGATGCAATGCGGCAATAGGAATGCCGTCAAGCACTCCAGAACGGCAATTTCGATGCGGAGCGGAGAGAACGTGACGAGTGGATGGGGCAGATGTTGAAGCAGAGCAAGGGCAAGGAGCATCATGAGCTCCCCTATCGACCGTATACTGCCTAGAGGATTGGTGAAAGAAGAAAAAATCTCGAGGCGAGGAGGGTCGTGCACATGTCGTGATGATGCTAGCCCATTTGATCTGTGGGGAAACGGAAATGGAACGAAGTGACGGTCGACTGAAATGGAATACTTGCATAGCGAGATGACAATTTACTATAATGGTCGGATAAAAAGTGTTCTGGGTTGAACTTGTGCCGATGCACGTCATCAGAGTGAAGTCTCGCCAACTTTGGCTTTTCTGATTTTCTTTCGTCCTCGTTGCAGTTCTTGTCTACCAATGGCGCCTTCCCTCTTATCCTCTTCCTGCTCTTGCTCCTTCCGTCTTCTCTTGCTGCTCTCGCCCTGCTCATATGCATACAGGAAGGCGCAAACAAGTATTGTGTTATTCGGACAAGACGTAAGGACGTGGTGCTTGAACACCTCGTGCGAGACACAGTCAAGAGGTCGTCCAAGGTCAAAGATGAAAAGCGAAATTTGCTGCATAGAGGATACTCTCATTGGCGATACAAAATACTGGCTTGAACCTGCGGATTCCCAGACAATGAAAAATCGCCACTAGCAGACTCTAGTTGAGATTTCCCAATCTCCATTCGCGGCCCCTTCCGCTCAACATAGTGAAGAGAAGTTTGCCTGTTCTTGAAGGGGCCCGTATCAAGGCACGCTGCATGTCAACTACGCACGACATGAGGCCGAGCAAGACCAGTTCGAGAGGATGTCGATGGACCCTTCGCCGTTCACGTATCCAGTAGAGAGCCTACCTCGTTCGTCTGCATCCGAAACTCGTTTCAATGTGAAAGAATGTACTTTTACCCCTGCGTTGTGGCAATCGAATTGGCAGTCTTCCACACATCCTTCGAATATGTGTCGTGTAGGCCAACTCTTGCGTGTTCGCCGGCGAATCGTTTCGTGCCGAGAGCTATTGTGCTGTGTCTCGTGAGAGGTTCCTCATCATGTTCTTGAGTGCCGCGCCTGTCGTGTGCCCTTTCACTCCAGAAGTCACCTTTGCACCGGAGATTCGGCATCCAAGCCACAGCTCCGTGAGAATACGAAGAGCGTGGCGCGTCCACAAAGCTTGTCCTGCTGACCTCACGCGCTTTTTCCTGGCTCTTCTTTCTTACCCAGGCGCGCTGTTTGGGGCAAAGACTCGGTCTGCCAGCACCTCACTCCGGATCGCTCGACTTGGTCAAACATGGCTGGTCGTTGCTCCAGAGAATACTGTGCCAGTCTGCGAGTGAATTTGGTCCCATGTTGCCAAGAAGGTCTGGCTTTTAGCACTCTGCGCCCTGAATTGTGCTGTACCTTTGTTTTTGTCCTCCCCTGCCTGTGTTCAATTCAGCCGCCCCCGCGTGCTCGGAAAGATGAGACAACTACGTGCGGATATGTGCCAGTGCCATCCCACGCTCGTTCTCGCACCGAATAGCGCGCGACAAGAATTGTAGCATGGCTGCATGGGCCGAATGCGCGGCGTGGTCAGAGTGGTAGTGATGACGATCAGTCACCGTATGTGCTGCGGCTTCGATTCAGAAATGCCATCGCGCGTGAGAGTGATACGCTTCGTGGATTGCGAAAGAGTCCAAGTCTTGCTCATCGGATGCAGACGCTGAGTAGTCCTGTCGTTTCAACAATTTGCCTGGTCGTGGTTGTTCAACCGGAAAAATGTGCCATGGCCGTAACAAGCCCGATATTGGCTGGCAGGATTCATGGCTTTAGTATACACCGCTTCAGGTTGCCAGTGCTTCGAGACTACAACTAGAGTCACTCCCAAAATTATGGCGTAAAGACTGTGACGAGCCGTCTTCGATCATTGCAGCCAGCGTCTATTTTGTCTCAGATTGTTGGCACGCAGACAGAAGTTTTATCCAGCGAATGCATGGGAGCGACTGTCCCGGCTTGCAGTGTCCGTATCAAGCTAGAAGATCGGAAGAATTCAGAATAGAACGACAACTACAGGACAGTGGTGTCACGAATGGATCTACACGTAGAGGTAAGCACTTTCTGTCGCATTGTATTGCTCACCGAGAAAATGTAAAGCCAGTCCGTGTTCAATGCGTCCCACAACCGTGGGCATAATCTTGTGCAACGAAGTTGTGTGCTCGTATACCATAATTCGGTAGATCAACAGATTTCATGCGGAACCGATTGGCCAGTGGTCGGAACCGCAACAGCAACGCCAGCCTGTGAGCACTCGCAAAGATCCATGATACTTGCAAGGGCACACGTCTGCCAAGCCATTGACGATGGGCGAGCGTGAGACATTGTCCGAGTAACCATCTTCATGGCATAGGCATTTCTCCGCGGCCGTCATTCCGAACAAGAGCTTCTCAAAGCATCATAGCACTCATCTCGTCCGTACGCTGCCGGTGTTCGTGCAGCATTGTGTCGTGGAAGATGTGCGCCGCAACACGCGTCCGATAGCGCAGCTGGCTGGCATCGAGGTGACCGCTAAGACCCCAGCTACAGCGGCTACATCGGTCGAGACAACCACGGCCAAGACAGCCACGACAGCATGCTGCGTGCGCTCTGACGAAAGTCGTATCATGCGCATGAGCGGAGACATCTGCGATGCCTGCCGGATGTCGATCCTCGGTGCTTGACGTCGTAGCACTAAGGCCGTCTTCATTCGGCCTGAGCTTGAATCGCTTGGGGAAGCCATGTGCAGCAGCGACTAATCAGAGCATGTCGACATGTTGACGTGGCTCTTGATTAGCGACATTGCTATCGACAGCTGCGAAACAATGGTATTATGCATCTGACATCAAAGCAATCGACGTTGTCGATGATGTCTCGGGTGTGAACGTGATGTACCCCGTTGTGACGTCGATGTATCGACTTGTATCTCACGTGGAGAAGCAATGGAGGAGTCCTGTCGACACCCCATCTCTTGGCAAGATGTCGCCTGTGCTAGTCTGGAGATGAGAGTGACGAGAAGGACCCTCGTTTGACAGATCCATAGCGCTGAGCACGGGTCGACGGGCGCTGTTGAGAGGACTACCAACGCATCGTTCCCAACCAGAAAGGAAGACAGTGTGTGCTGAAAGCATCACCAACGTGCCCTCTGTTCGTTCTGGAACTCGAAGTGATTGTTGTCTCACTCCGCGATCTTCCGCTCTCACTTGGAACACCCCTAACCGCAGTTGGCTGTAGTACGGTCTTCATCTCGAATGCTTCTTCAGCCTTGGCGGCATACTCGAACAGGATATGCGGCGCTTAGCAGCGAGAACATCGGAGGATCCAAGCCCGCAGCCATGTCTCAGAGCGAGTTACCACATGGGATCATCCGCGAGCACGAAATGGGTCTCTTGACATCAATGTGCGTTGGAAAATGCGGCGACCATGAGTGCTAGCAAAGATCGTCTGCGAACGCGCAAACCGATCGAGCTTTATGGGCTCCTCAGTTGTGTACTTCAATGTCCTTGGTCTCTCGCAGTCGCGCCAGAGCGGTGCTGGAGCACTGGTCTTGGTGTGCCTCACTCGCATGCCTCCCCTGCGCGGGGCCGAATAGCTGGCTCAATGAAGCTAGGATTGCGAGTTGGTTGCTGATCATGTTGACATCGTGCGGTCGATATAGCCGAAATGCTGTGCTGTAGGCATGTGGGTTCTCATACCACCTGTTGTGCATGGAGATCAAAATGTAGCATTGCGAGAGCGCGTGAGCCGTGGTTGAGCCTGCGAATGCGTCGTGTGCATGGAGGTCCACTGGATGTTGTGACAGAAACCACGATGTGTTTCGAGTTGCACTTGCGCACGAATATGGCCCGGTGATGTCCTGCAATGTTGCAAATGACCTTCATCATGACCATATCGGGGGATTCTGGCTGTTCCACTGGCACGTAGTCTGTATGTAGCTAGGTAGTCAGGGCACAGCAACGCCGAACGTGCACCCCAACCTGCTCTGGCCCTCATCACTGGTGAGGTGATGGCAGACGTAGTACCACGACACGACACGGGCGCAAGCCAGAACTCCAAGGGGGTGGTTTTTGACGCCAGGATGTATGCATTAGATCCTGGTGCAGCGCACTGGCACCATTTCGGCGCGCTTGCCGGCTTACTTCTCTTCACGGGAGCGAATGCATCCTCGACGTCAGACTTGAACTATAGTAGTAGTGTGATCGCGACAGGGAATCTTGTATTTTGCCGCCCTCAGGTGGTCTGCACGATGAGATGACATGCAGGCGTGGGCATTTCGAAGACTGGAAGATTGGCATGTCGAGATGCATCTTTGCGTGGGTTGCAAGGGTATTTCGCATTCGCGCCGGCCAGCAATCTATCGTCGAAGGACATAGACGCCGGATGCCAAAGGCCTTGACTAGCTGGCAGTAGTGCTGGGAGAATTTGGAGACTAGAGGCTGGATGTATTGACGCGTCCTGTGCGTGAACTCACTGCAAGTCAGCACGTCCCAAACCCTTGAAAGGTACCTGATCTGAATCTCAGTGCTGAGACCAACGGAGCTCAGGTCAGACACAGAAGAACTGCCGGCGTTGAGAATGTTGTTATTTTGGATTTAGAGGTGAAGCGGCGGTGGCCATGAAAGTTCGCGTCCCAGATTGTGAGAACCAAGCTTCCAGAGCAAGATTGCTGCCGTATTTCGGCGCTGTCCCAGCCAGACATTTGCCATCGGCTCGGCTTGTTGTTGGTCGTTGCCCAGCCGGAGTCCGCTAGGCGAGTGTGGACCGACCAAATACAGGCAAGACCATGGCAGCAACAAGTTGTTGACCAAACCCACCCGTACGGGATGCCTATTATCAAGCGCAGAATTCGCTTACGAACGCGAAGAATCGTCGGCAAATTGTTGGTCGCAGTGTACATGTCGACGGTGAGCATCCCGATCATGATTCGCGCTGGACAAGATCCAACCACAGCATGATTGATGATATGTTCCGTTGGAGAGCAGGAGACTCTGATTGGCGAGAGCGTACCTTAGCTCTGTCACCTGTAGAGTATGTACAGTATGATGATGTGCCGAACGGTGACTGTATACGTTCATGACTCGCAGAAGCTAGGAATCCAAGTAGAAAGTCGAAATTATTGTCGCCTTTGCACGGCAGCGATCGAGTGGGCGTTCGCGGTCTCTGCGCTCATGATCTACTGCACCGTCCTCGTATCGCCTGTGTCGCGCGACTGTGGCAAGTTGATCGCGGTCTGTCACGGTCGAGGCAAGCGAGCAGGCCGTCAACCGTGTTGCTGTGCAGCGAGGTTCGATAGTTACGTGCATGGTCCGAGATTCACGCGCATGTGCTTCCGTTTCCATAAAGCATAAGCGTGGCAAGCCAGCATGTCCGTGAAACAGCCGACATAGCATCGTGGTTGAAGCCGCGGGCCTTGTGCGAACCTCAACCGAACTTGGCAATTTAACCTTGGCCGCTACTGTAGCCCTGGACGTCAAGGTAGCGACGGCGTGAACCTTGGCTCAGCTCAGGATGCTGGGCTGCACGTCGTGAAGTTTGAGGCATGTGAGGCGATGGGCCCGTTGTCTACGGATTGCTGTCGAGCGTGGTGAGAGCAGCGCGGGCGACGGCGGATGCGGCAGGCGCAGTGAGGCCGCGACGAGCAGTGCGTGGCAGCGGAGCGGCGTTTCACCACGGATCGGCGTGGGCGCGAAGTGAAGAGCCCACAGTCAATCAAAGACCCTTCTGACCGGTGCTCGCGCTATGACTTCAGAAGAGCGGATAATGTACGAGAGGCGCTAGAAGCAAGCAGCGTTGTCGGTGAATTGTCCGCGTTGGTGTGCGGTGGCAGTTGGCAGGCGCAGGTACGCGATGTGGTTGTTTTTGGTGGCTCGTCGCGAACAGCTGCTGTTGCCGCCTGGTGCCGACGCGGGATGGGTGGGCTGGAGCTGAGCTGAGCTGTTCCAGTCATTGTCGCTGTCGCTGCGATCATCGGCAGCAGCAGCGCAGCAGCACAGCAACGCAGCAGCAACAGGCGTCGTGTGCCCTCGCGCGTGGTGATGCTGGCCAGCGCGCTGCACGCACGGCCTCCCCCAGGCTGGCGTCCGAGTGAGTGGGCCGCATCGCGAAGAAACGGCGGCGGGAGGGCGCGCCAGGTGGGCTTCGATCTCGTCTTCCAGAAGGCCAGGGCGCCAAGGCTGTCGCAGGGCAGGCGGCGTGTCATTGGCGCACCGCGCACCCCGGTCGCTGCTCGACGTCGTCGTTGTGTGGAAGCGAACGGCGTTTGTCGTGAGCGGTGACCGGGGGCGTGCAGGCCGCTGCATGTTGCGCGCAGATGGCATGCGCGAGGTCATCGCAGCAGCAGCGGCGACGGCGAGCACAGCAGCGTCGACTCGCGCACCGCCCATGATCGCTGCCGCTGCGCTGCCGTGCCACCGGGCGGCTGGGGGAGGCGACCAGACGCTGCATCATCGTCACCGCGGGCACAACCCTTTGGGCGTGCTGCGCTGCTAGGACAGGTTGGCTCCCCGGACCGCCGACCCACGGCGCAGTTGAGAAGGGGCATGACTGTATGCTAGTCTAATTGGACGGGTGATGCTGTCCAGGGCCGCGCGAGCTTAAGTCAAGGTGATCTCACACCCAACCTGCCCCCGTCGTGCATCTCATATAGCTGGGCGCTGGCCGCTGCACACGCGCCGGTCTGAGCATCTCGTGGCTCCGACTTGCCTTTTGCGCCATCCATCTGTCCAGCTACCGTCACTGCTACTGATCCTCCGCGTCGCTGTCGTGTGAATAAGCATCGCCTTCGCCTTCGCCCTCGCCGCCCTCTCGGAGTCTGCTCGCCTGTGCGCAGGAGCCCTTCGGCACCCGCCTCACCTTACGTACCACATTTGGTGCGCGCCAGCTAGCGCAGATCCACTCAAAAACTACCGGGCACCCGCCTTCGGGCAGTGAAGTCAAGCTGGCTTCCACTACTCCCTCCTCGAGCACTCCTCCTCCGCCCCTGCAGTCCAGTCCAGGGCAGTCTCCCAGCGTCGACAGTGTCAACACACCGCGCTCCGCCACCGTCTCCTACTCGCCCCGCGCCTCCACCAAGCGCTCCCGCGAAGACGAGCCATTCTTCCGCTGGCACCAGAACGCTGCTGGAGGCCACGCGATCGTTGACGACTTCACCTCCGACGATATCCTGTTCCCGCAGGACGACGACGACTACGAAGCCAACGTTCCGCTTTTCCCCGCGGCATCGCCACTCCCACAGATCAGCGTCGGCGCAATGCCTGCACCGACGCCCGCAATCGATATCGCCACGAGCCGGCAATCCTCGGGCTCGCCGCGCACCCAGCAATCGAACTTGACCACCCAGATTCAACAGTCAAATTCCCAGGAACGCTCAGGAAGCAGCATGGCTGCCCCAGCGTTGCCCGATCATGCGCACGATTTGAAGCCTCGGCAAGAGTCTGTGAGCATGCTGGGCACCACTCCATACGGTGCACGACAAATCCCCATGGCCGGACGTCTGGACAGGCGGGAGAGCGCATACAATTTGTCTAATAGCCTGGTAGGCGGCATGAGCTGGGGTGGAATCTCCATGGGCAGCTTTATTAAAGACGAGTGAGTATCCGACCCCGCGGTACCTAGTGGAGTCCGTACTGATGATGAAACTGAAACAGCGTCCTAATGGCCGGAACATCGCCGTATGGGGGAATGAAGTCACCGTCATTCCACTCCTCGTCGTATCTTCCTAAGATGGAGGCAAATTACATGCGAGACTATGTCTGCTGTGATATCCACCTCGATTCGATGCACGAGCTCCTGCAGCACTATGAAGAGGCACACGCAGCCCAACCGACTCAGACAATGGGACGAACACCCAAAGATCAGCAATACCCGAGCAGCAGAGCTGCCAACGCCACCAGCACCGCCCAGGCTGTTCAGCAGCAAGCTCAGAACCAAAATGGTGGCATGAACCACCAACAATCCATGTATCAACAACCACCCCCATGCCAATCGCATCACCAATGTTCGGTGGCCAAAATCAAGATCACATTGGCACGTTCGATAACCTCGACGACATGGATATGGACGACGGAACCCCAGCACCGCAAATTCAACAGCCACAATATCAGCCCCAGCCTCAGTTCGGTCGACAGCAACCTCGAGGACCATCTGTCAATGTAAATCTTGCGAATGCATTCCAAGGTCAAGGTCTCAACACAGCAACCCCTACAACTCCACACGCACCGCAGCAGAATATGGGCTTCCCTCACAATCCGACGGTATCATCGGTAAATACCCCAAGCCTGACCACACAAACCAGTGCTCAACAGACCGCTACTCCTGATCCCTCGCAGCCAAGCACTCCAGCGGAGCTTGATCCCGATTTCCTCGCTTCCATGGGAAATCTTAACAGCTTCGACATGAACGGCCTCAACGCTGGCAATCTCGATTTCAATGGCTTCAACATGGGCAACATGAACAATGGTGGGTCAGCAACTATCGATAATCCCGAGAAACGGTTGCTGAGCAAACAAGGCTATGGCAACAAGGCCTTCACTCCCAACCCGGCATTTACGAACGCGCAGAACAGCGAGCTCGCTAAGCGCGTGCGTGAGAGCCAACTACTCAACGGACTGGCTGGCGTTGGAGGCTTCGTGGGCGAGGAAATCAAGCCTTTCAAGTGCCCGGTCATTGGATGCGAGAAGGCGTACAAGAACCAGAACGGTCTGAAGTACCACAAACAGCATGGCCACCAAAATCAGCAGCTCAAAGAAAATCCGGATGGCACGTTTTCCATTGTGGACCCCGCCACGTCAATACCATACCCTGGTACGGTCGGCATGGAAAAGGAGAAGCCGTACCGTTGCGAAGTGTGTGGCAAACGCTATAAGAACCTGAACGGGCTGAAATACCATCGCCAACATAGCCCGCCTTGCAACCCGGACCTCAAGCTTGCCACACCGGTTGGCATGCAAAATTTGAACGCCAACGTCGCCGGCGCAGGTCTACCAGGCATGGGCGAGGGTATGGGCTACTGAGAGTCACGCACTGCACAACAAGCGGCTTAGCTCCGCGGCTCGCTTGCGGTATCGGCGCGGACTCCACATTGCATCTTTCACCGCCCACTGAAAAACATCCCGCATTATTCGACGCATAATTCCTGGCACGGATGCACGACAGCTGCAGCTATGCTATACCTTTGGCATCCAGGGTCTGATCGGCGGCGGCGTTTGTCTGTGTGGGGTTTCGGGTGCACACACATACACACCCTTTCACGTTTCATTTCATGTTGGCATACAGAGTATCGTTTCAGCAAGGCGTTCAGGAGCATTTGGGATGATTCTCCCCGGGACAGCGGTTATTTCGGGAGAGATACCTGGCTTCGCAAGTCACATCTTGCTATGATACCCCCTTTTATTTTGAGCAATTGGCCGCGTTCGGTTTTCGATGGAGTGACAGAGAGAGAAGTGTACTGCAAAAGTACAATGTTCGCACGTCTTTGTTATTACTTTGCTTTCATGGTTGCACGATGGCAATGTTCGACGGCAAAAAAAGGATTCACTTCAAAAGTTGTTCAGCGCAAGTTATGGGCGGACATGGGGAAAGAATTGGTAGATTGGTTGGCAATAGACAACGACACTCTGGCGCGAGTTAGTTCAATAGAGAGCGCAATGCACATGTTGCTTTGAGATGTGCACTCGAATGTCTGCGGAATTGGGACAACTCGCGTTCATCGTTTGCGTATCCGTGACGCCTCATCCTATCTTTCCATCCTAGGGCACTCCCAGGAGTAGGAAGGAAGGCCGTGGGAAGCGCGCCACTTCCGTCGCATCGCCCAGCCCCCGGCCGCCATGATTCAATGATCAGCCCTCACACTGCACCTGCCTCGAACCTGCATAATGATACATGCAACGCAAGCTCGACGACATGTCCTCCTCCGCGCCGCAAGGGATCGTCTACATCAACAAACCACAGCCGCATGAAACGCGTGCTCCTTGGCGCGAGCCTCCGGAGCCAGCGAATCCTGTCGTCAAGGGTCTACCGCTGTACTATGGTGCTATTTTGTACGTCTGATGATGAGAGTCCTTTAATAATTTGACTGTCGCTTCCTCTCCGGTACCGCATCGGCAAATGACATATTTTTGAAACCCTTTCGCGGCTGTCGCAAAATCGCTACTACCATTGCTTCATGGTTTTTTTGGGCTCTGCTGACCACCTGAGTGTGCCCGTAGGATTTCCAAATTGGGTGCTTTGCAGCAGTTGTTGTGGAACAATGCCGGATTCGCTGCCCTACGTGATCGGCCTGAGCTAGAGGGTTTTGAACCACGATATGAGCCCTTGGTGATCAGGAGTAGTGCTGCTAATGCTGCTGCCAACCTGGCTGACCAAGGAGAGTACCTGAAGACTTTGTCACAGGAAGACTGGGCTACTCGCCAGCCAGCAGCGAAGGTCCATTGGAGTGCGCTGGATTATCATGAGGCTTATGTTTCTGGAAAACTCACGCCTACTGCGGTTGCGAAGGCTCTACTGCCGCTCATCAGACGCGATGTGAAGACCCCGCATAAGCACGCGACCGCGTACTTACAGGTGAGGGAGGATTTGGTGCTCAAGGCTGCTGAGGAAAGTACCAAAAGATATGCGGAAGGAGCGTTCTTGAGCGTGCTTGATGGCGTTCCTGTGGCGATCAAAGATGAGATGGATCTCAGGTAGGGCTATGCATTGTTTGAAAGCGAGAGAACCGGCTAAGATGAGTTTAGTGGCTACAACAAGTGCTTTGGATCGAAGATCGATTACACTCGTAAGGACGATGCGACTAGCTACTGCGTGCAGAAGTGGCTCGATGCCGGGGCGATCATAGTCGGAAAGACAAATATGCACGAGTTGGGTGCCGATACGACCAACAACAATCCCAACTTTGGCACACCACTGAATCCCAACAATGAGAAATTCTACTGTGGTGGAAGCTCGGGAGGCAGTGCATATAGTGTTGCCGCTGGTTTGACGCCTCTCTGTGAGGGCAACGATGGCGGTGGCAGTATTCGACTGCCCAGCAACTACTGTGGTGAGCATGCCCAGTCTTCACGCTGAGATAGTACTTCACGGTCCCATGCCGACTGCTGACTGTTTTTCTGTAGGGCTGTTTGGCCTGAAGCCATCTCAGGGAAGAATTTCCGGCCGGCCTACTACTAACCTCGCGAAGAGCAACGGCGTGTCGGGACCTTTGGCAGGCAATATGATTGATTTGGAGCTGGGATACCGCATCATGGCTCAACCTGATGCGCTAGACAACGACGCTGCCCTATTCCAGGCACCAGGATCGCCAAAGCCTGAGTCTAGCAGGAACAAAGTCCTAGGCATCTATGAGCCATGGTTTGAAAGAGCCGACGCCAAAGTCAAGTCCGCATGTCAAGCGACAATCGACCACTTAGTCTCCAAACAAGGCTACTCACTCGTCGACATCACAATCCCCTACACCGGCGAGGGCCAACTCGCTCACGCCATGTCCATCCTCTCCGAACTCGCCACCGGCGTCCTGCAAACCGACCAACCCAAACTGACACCCGCCAATAAAGTCCTCCTCGGCGTCGCCCGTAAAACCACTGGCGTTGATTTTTTGCAAGCACAGCGCCTCCGAAACCTCCTCATGCAACATCTTGCTCACCTCTACGAACAACACCCCGGTCTCATCATCGTCACACCAACAACTCCGAACGCCGGCTGGAGAATCGGCGCCGGGGAGCTCAGTTACGGTATGACGGACGCTAATAAACAACTTCGGAATATGGATTATGTCTGGCTGGCCAATTTCACGGGTTGTCCGGCTATTACGGCCCCCGTCGGATACGAGAATGATCCCGACGGGAAAATCCCGATTGGGTTGATGGGAATGGCGGAGTGGTGTGAGGAAGACAATTTGATTGCATTTGGATATGATCTGGAAAAGTATTTGCATGAAGAGCATGAGGGTGGGAGGGAGAGACCGAGACATTGGACGGATTTGATGGCTTTGGCGAAGGAAGGTTAGGTGTGTTGGATTCGGAGGTAGCGATTGGGCAAAAAGAAGAATGCAGTCCTGGATCGGTGGTATTGGCTGTAATGTCATTTGGTCAGCAGTCTGCTCACTGGCTCTATCGTTGCATCACTTTCCTTCGTTTGCTAATGAAGTTTGGAAGCCAGAGTGAAGTCTGAGCCTCCAGCTGTTACACTTTCCGCCCGGACTGGCTTTCCATTAAACTCACTTCTAGTATTCATATATCAGATGATCTAATGTAAGTTACTTTATGCAAACAAAAGCTTGCTTGATGTGGTTGCAGATGCCAGTTTGATAACACAAGGTTCTTCGCTGTTGGAATTGCAGCTTGTCTGTGTTCTTCAAAAGGCTTGGAATCCAAACGTGACCGTTGGTGAGTCGCGACAAACACATGTTCACTCTGACGCGCCGTTTTGCGAGGAGAATGGAGACGTTTCTGTCACAAACGTTGGTGACAGACAGACAAGTGGAGACAGTTTCAATGTCTGTTGGTCTCAAAATGATGGCAATTTCCCAATTCTTGATTCGCTCGTAAATGAACAAATGAAACAACTCGTTTCACGTCAGATCAACCTCACATCACTTTCAACACAGTCGCGTCTTGACGCTTACATTAGGTATTCAAATGTCAGCGGAGATTGATATATCATATAGCATTGCTAATGTTGATGCATACAAAATCAGATAAAATCGGCCAAAACCTGGCCTACCGAGAACAGAGCTTGATCCTGATCAGGCTCTTTGTAATTCCGTACTCCACGCAATGCCCATAAAACTCGTTGAACGCCATGCTAAAGAAGTTTGCAGCGAGCTTTACTGTGCAAATATCCCTGCTGCCTCGCTTTGGTGGTAGTCGCTCCATGATGTAAACACAACGCCTCCTCTCATATGCATTAGTTTCTGCCAAACGTCCTCATCTCCTTCACGCTTCATGCTGGTTGGTATCATTGTCGTATCGCCCATCGCGATAGAGTCGTTATGGTAATTGTGGTTTTATGCAGCTGCTCGGGATGCCTGGTTGGCGACCAGAGCATTGTTGTCTGGAACTGAGTATGTCCGTGAGGAGCGTCGACGAGCCAACAGACGACTCAGTTCGGGATGGTTACCGCGCTCAGACTGCTCTTTCAGGTATTGTTCGAGCTCTGGGGGCAGGCTCTGTCCTTGCTCCCAAGCAGCGATGATGCGTTGGTTGAAGCTTTGTTCCAGGGCGTGATCGCGGCGGCGCTCGAGTTCTGCTACGTGCTGCTCTCGGGCTGCGGCTTCTGAAGGCGATTCCCGCTCTGTCTCCGTCTCTGCGTCAGCAGTCTCGTGCTCGTCCGCATCTGAGCCGTTGTCATCTTCCATATCCTCGTCATCATCCTCGTTGATGGTGGGTTGTCGATTACGACTCGTTTCGGCATCTTCGACGACGATTGAAATGTCCGTCTTACGCGTTATGGAGTTCCTCCTGTCGTCGGCAGATGCCATTTCTCTGCGGTCCACCCATGGCCCAATCTCGTCCCCGGTAGTGTCGATGACTTTGACGCCCTCATCCTTCTCGTAGCGTTCGCGGGCCCACTTCGTGCCTTCCCAACAGCAAAAGTCTTGAATCTCGCCGTACGTCAGACCGAGGTTGTCAAAGGCCTCGAATAAGCGCTTGTGGTGTTTGAAGCGGCCGAGACGCATTCGATGGGGTGGATGACAATAGTTGAGGCCAGGGTAGCGAGCTTCGGCCGAGTTGAGGTCACCGTAGAAGGTGGCGACTTCTATGCGCACTTCGGGCACCAGGTTTCTAGCCAGATGTGCCGAGAATGAAGGCGGGTCGCTCGGAGTCGGGTGTGGGAACAGGTAGGCATAGAGCAGGTGGGCGACGGGCGTTTGGCGCTTCATGGCGGGCTCAATGCGGCGCTGACGGCGGCGAGTGGGCTGTGTCGCGGTCTCGAGCAGCCCGACAGTCCGACAGCGGTGTGCTGGGGGTGGAGCAGGTGTTGTGGAGGAGACTGGCGGAATGGAGAGTGTGAGAGGTGCGGCGTAGCAGCGGCCGGGGACGGGAGTGGTGTTATTCGCCGATGTTCGATAGCCTTCGCGGTGGTGATGACAGCAGATGAGCAGGCAAATTGGACGGTGGAGGAGGGCGAGCGTGAGTAGGTCAGGATGGCGAGGAGGCAGCGGGAGATTAGAGCAGTCAGGAATGTCTCTGAAATCCACGTGAGGAGCGGCAGGGAATCGGCTTTCACGAAG
Source organism: Cercospora nicotianae (assembly GCA_029490675.1). Taxonomy (NCBI): domain Eukaryota; kingdom Fungi; phylum Ascomycota; class Dothideomycetes; order Mycosphaerellales; family Mycosphaerellaceae; genus Cercospora; species Cercospora nicotianae. Next base: position 1,298,965 of record JANQAT010000007.1, on the reverse strand, counting down.
GGGAGGAGCGGGAGCAGCGCGAAACAGGCCAGACAAACAGGAAGCGGCGAGAGGGTTTTACATGCAGGCTGGCTATTGAACGCAGCGCCCAGAAGGTGCGTGGCTGCAGCGCAGACTTTTGGTGGTTGCGCGCCCTCTAGCCGCGCTGTGCACCACCGCCTCGTGCTCCTCCTGTGCGCTGCGCTGCGCTGCACATCGAGGTTCGTTCTCGGCACTCTGTTCTACCGCCCTGGAGCTTGGCTTCGGCGAAGGCAATTCCTTGCCTGTCAAAAGCGAGACCACGCTCCGCTGGCACCCGTCGCCGTCGTCATCAGCAGCAGAACACCACCAGAAAGCCCGTCATGCCACACTGCCAGCTGGTGCATGATGGCCTCCGCGCCCGACATGGCCGCTCCTGAGCCCGCCAACGCAGCGACCGGCAGCAGTCTCTGGCTTCCTGCGCGTTGGCCTGGAACCGTTCCCCATTTCGCTTTCCCTCACGCCTCAACTTGTGAACCTTCGCGCGGACAGACTTCATGGCATACCCCTCCGGTGGGCCAATCGCCCAGCAGAGTGTATTCTTGTCCTCCGCCACCAAACCCAATATTCAGGGTGCAATGAGAAGCCCTTTCTGATGAAAAGTATCCCATCTCCGTTGCGTCAGAGGCGGCGTGGCAGGCATCCGCAGCGTGAAATCGGTGGTCCGGCAGGAGGTGATCCAGTACGCGGTGCTCGACTACTCATGGCGCCAGCGCGACGCAATGCGTTGGCTGACTTGGCTGGAGCTGACACGACAATGCAAAGTGCAGAGGCGAAGTACCGTGGGTGACACGCGCAGGGTGTCCGCTCCTGCGAGCTCATGCATGTAAACGGATCGAATGCCGATTCTTGCGAGTCAGTCGCCTCGTTGTCGCACTCTGCCGATCCCCAGCTTTTCTTTCCTCTTACCTGAAACGGGCAATTAAGCGAACCACACACTTCACCTTGCTCGACTGACTGACGATGAACACTTTTCGCATACCGACTCAAGGACGCAGCAACTCATCGAGCAACGCCACGTGACAATCGGGATCTGGTCTTCGAGCAACAAGCCTACAGCAGTGCCTTCCTGTCACGCCGTCCTGCCCTCGTGCCGAGCGGCTCGAAAAAAGTTGTCGCCGGAGTCCGTACGCAAAAATGCCTACAAAGTGTCTCGGAAGCTTGGCTACATCTACCGACAATTACCTATTTGCTTTGGCGAAGGGGACGGGAACTCAACTGGCGACTATCGGATCCGATGACGCTCTGCGCATCTTTGACGCCACCACTTTGAAGGTCACCAAGACTCTCCAAGACTGTCACTCCGGCGTCGCTTGCCTCAAGACTGGCGGCTCTGCCCGCACCTTCGTGACTGGCGGCCGCGATGGCCTGGTGCGATGCTGGGATGGCCGTGCAAAGCAAGTCGCTGATTTGGCCGATCCCAAAGCAAACGGCATAGCATCACTAGCATGTCACGACCACCTCATCGCTGTCGGTACGGAGAGTCTGAAAGAAGGACTCGGTGATGTGAGTGTGCTGTTGTTTGACACACGAAACACGAGTGCACCAGTACGGCAGTACAACGAATCGCACACCGATACTGTGACCCAACTGCAGTTTCATCCTGCCCAACCTCAAGTTCTGCTGTCGGGCAGTACAGATGGGCTGGTCTCCATTTTCGATGTCAATCACGAAGAAGAGGATGACGCTCTGCAGCAAGTCCTGAACCCTAGATCAGCAGTCCACTGCGCCGGCTTCATCGCCCAAGATCAGGCATATGTTGTGTCGACAGACGAACAATACTCCATTTACACACTGGCCAAAACCGCGTCCGAGGAAGAAGAGCTCCCTCCACCACTCCAATTTGGAGATGTGCGTCAAAAGCTCGATTGCATGTATGTGATCGACGTGCTTGTGCAGCCAGATGGGCCACCGTTGATCGCGTACGGCCACAACGAGAAGCGAACACTGGGCATCTCTTCGCTGGGCACACCAGGAGCATGGGACTTTGGGCAAAAGATCGATCTTCCGGGCGCTCATGGTGACGACGTGGTTCGAGACGTTTTACTGATTGAGAAGCGAGCTTTCAGCTGTGGAGAGGACGGTAATGTCAAGGCATGGTCACTTGGCTGAGCCAGAATGTAGGTCAGCTTTCCACTTTGCCTTATCGTGGCCCAGAAAAGTCTCAATGATACCCAGCAGGCGATGACTAGTTGTGGTTACCGCCGTTCCCAAATATTCCCCTCACTTTCTGCTTCACTTGAGCTGCAAGTAACGCGCTACTGTTTAATGTACTCTACAGCCAATCACGCGGTGCGTTTCCAGAGCAGGTCTTTAGGCAACCGCTTCGCCCTCACTCACTTGAGCTCGTACTTGAAGTCGTCAACCGGCTTCAACCAACATCACTCACATGACACTTCCAACATCACTAGATCTCATCACAAGCCAAGGACGAATGATGGTGTACGCACAACAGTTTCAGCGTCGCGAGCTTCTGACGAAACTGATCATTTCAACACCCAAACTGCGAAGCCTCGGATATGAAGAAGACGCAAGTGATGTCGACGACCGACGACCGCGAGCTGCATTTCACTTGAGAAGAAACCTTCCGCCAATCAACTACGACGTCCGTGAGAGTTTCAAAGATCTGTCTCTGTACCTCGATAAGAGGGAAGACGAAGTGATGCAGTCACCACCGAATCCCGAAGGAATGGGCACGCCCCAACGTCGCACAACTCGCTTTCGGGGTGTCGCTCCACCGGGAATGTACTCTGATGAATTGAACTTTCCACCGCTGAGCGCTGGTGACTCTGGCGATGCATTAACGAAGACGCCACGTCGCTCAACTCATCTCTCGAAACAAAAGAATGGCAGTACCAGCTACATCGAAGCCGACGAGGGGAAATCGGGAGTGCGATTCTCGGTGCACGAGCAGAACAATACCAACGAGGACCCTCTACCAAGCCGCGACGTGACTGACCTCTGGGACGATCAAGCCTGGATGCCATCAAACAGGAAAGCTGGAAAGCATGAGGCTGCTTTGGACCAAGGGAATGGAGGCAGTGAAGAAACGGCGCAGTTTGTGTAAGTGAACGATATGGGATAAACAGTGCTCTGCTGATAACAAATAGTTTGCGTCCACAACTCCCGAGAAGTTCTCGCAAGCGCATCGTAAAAGACGACGACGACGACGACGACGATGACGACGACGAAGAAGGTGATTCAATTCGCGTCGCTAAGCGCCCCAAATTTCTTCCTACGCCTTCAGTCACCGATACAGTCGATCTCACAACGCCTCCGCCCGAGCTCCCCGAGATACCTACGGCACCAGTCAAAGTCAAACGCGAAGGAGAGGAATCCGACGCAGATCGCAGCTTCACCATGTCAATCGAACCAGTCAACGGAGAAAACGCAGAACTGCTTGAGCAGCTGAGAAACCTACTGCGGCAGTACCAGGCAAGCATAATTCTCAAACGCCCAGACCTGGAGAATACTGTGCTTGCTGTGTTGAGAAGCAGCAATATCCCGCAAGCCGTCTTCAACGAGTTTGCAAGCATTTGTTATAGCGGATTGGAAGGTGGCCCACTGCGACCGGATTCGAGTCTGGGAGACTGGTTGAAGGAACGCTGGGTGTATTATATGACCAATTCCAATGCGAGCGGAGGTTGGTGAGTTGAGAATCACGCAAGAGATGAAGGCAACGAGGAACTTGGACGTGAGCCATGGCGCTCGAAGAGCTTGGTTGTTGGAACTTTTGAGAGCTGGCTCATGCGGCTTGCGAATCTCGCAGGATGAGACAGACCGTGCTACCGCACTACGCAGCTCAATCAACGCAGACGTTCATTTCCGCTTTATCCCAGCCATTTTCATGACCATCCTCTAACGTATTCCGTCTCCTAACCCTACATGAAATCCTTCTCCCCCTCCCACCCCACACTCCTCCTATAATTCTGCGTCAAACCCTCAACTTTCCACTTCGCTTCTTCAGCCTCTTTCCCAACTGTAAACACAAGTGTCCCATAATGATGCAGCTTCTCCGCAAATGTCACACTAAACGGACACCAAGCCATCGCGAACAGGGCATCCACTTTCACTTCCGTACGTTCTAGGTCTGGCTTCTCGAAAATGTGCAAATCCGGTTGTCCTTCGCGCCTCTTGCGGCCTTCTTCGAGGAGGGCGAGGAAGTGGGCAATGTCGGTGCGGATGACTACTTTGAGGGTTTCTTTCTCCTTCTCTTGAGAGGTTTGTTGTTGGTGGGCTGTTGGAGGTGGGGAGGGAATGTTGGCGAACTGAGGGTAAGAAGAGGTCGATTCGGAGGAGGGAGCTCGAGGAGGCTCTTGTCGGATTATGGTTAGGTTGGCTTCTGGGGCGAAGTATGTGCCGAGACCTTCGATATCAGCGGCATTGATCGCGTCGAAGAAGGCCTGAATGAGGGCTTTGATGGCCTTGACTTCGGGGGAGTCTTTGATTTGGGTCATGGTCGCGGATATGGCTGTTACGGTTCTGGTGATGGACTACAGTTTCTTGTGAGGCGTTGATATGAGAGAAGAATTTGTATTGCTGTTGTATGAAGTTGATTGCTGCTATGGCATAAGTGCTTACGTCGATAGATGGAGACTACATTGTGTTGGATGGAGCAGTTGTCGACCAGAGCGACTCAGAGGTGAGGTTACCAGGATACGGCCCCGCACGGGTTCTGCACGTCTGTGCACTGCAGAGCCATGGCAATTTGTTGACTTCCGCTTGAAGTTATGCCGACTTTCATAACTACACTGCACCGAGAGTGCATCTTCTGCACGGATATCGCTCGATAGTACACCCCATCGGGCGTGGTTACGAACTGCGCGTCATTATAATTGATGATGGTGACGTTCGTGGTGCCAGCAGCACGAAGACGACGGAGCTCAGTGTAGTTTCCCAACACCTGCGACTTGGACAACGTCGAAAGCATCACTACTGCATTCCCAGTGGCGATACGTTGTAGTCGAAGTCGGTCATAATCGAGAGGATCAGCTACAAAGCTCGGTGCCCATAGGCTCCAGGGCCTTGCCATGGGAGCCATTGTTGGCAGCAAAGCATATGCTGTAATACGTTCCAGCCCGCGCATACTGAGTTGGGTGGGAACCATATTGGGAGGACTGGCAGCTGAAATGCCTGGCGAAACACTCAAATTGTCAATACTCCAGTTTCGGCAACAACGACAACGCCATCGATAGCTTCCTGCACCTCGCCGACTGCCCACAAGAGTGCTTCTCCCCTGCCGGTGTAATTTAAGACATTGCCGTATGCGCCATCTGGAGCTGGACTTGAATCATTTTCACGTGAACCTGGATGCTCAATGGCATTTACGAAGGCTGTGGAAGACGACTGTGAACAGGGTACTCGATGTTCTCTCTGTCTCGGCGTGCCCGATAGTCTGGCGAAGTGACTGGCCAGCCCGAGCATTGAAGAGGGATGATTGCATCGATGCTGATGACGAGAATTGCCGCATGGCTTGATGTTCGTCACCTGCGGTAGTGCTCCAGCTCCATGTATTCCTAAGGGCGGGCTGGGCTCGCATTACTGGAACGCCGTAAGCGCAAAGTTGCAAAAGCAGCTCATAGCCGATTCCGCGCCTATGTCCAGAGCTACGAGGATGCCAATGAGTGGTGCAGTGACCGTAGCCCTTGGTATCGTGCGAATCTGCTTCAGTCGTCTTGGTCCGGAGACGCATTCGCTTGCGGCAGACTGGCAGCAAAGGCGTGCGGGCTTGACTTCGTCGCATTTGGCACGTCATTGCCTGGCCTTGCCATTAATGCGACATTCTGTTTGCAGAGTGGTCGACCACTTTGCTTGCACGTGTAGCTGACCGTACGAGATTTGCTGTGGTTCGCACGTCGTCGGACGCTTTTATCAACGCGTCTGCATCTTCTGGTCTCTGCGGCCGTGGAGATGCGACCTGCTAAGCAGCCACTATCATTGGATGGTGTTGGTAGCACACAGCGGCTTCGCGTGATATTTACAGTTCATCGGCGTATCTCCTTAGCGCCACAGAGCGGAGGAGGAGCCATCCGAGCACGTCTCCGGCCCTCAAAGTTATTTGCATCAGGAATCTTTGGTCGGGCATCAATGCAGCAAAATTTGGTACGCCAGCAAAACCACAATGTGTTGCGTGTCACATTGACTTTATCGACTTGGTTTCATTCGTCTGCTGGAAGCGGACGCCAACGGGTGTTCGAATTTCGTCCTCAAGATTTGAGTTCTTGGTTTTGTAGCTTCATGCTGAGCTAAGCACAATGGCCAATATCGCGCGCTTGTGCACATCTGCAGGGTGTTTGGTGGAGCTTCCTAACCACGCTGGATAGAGAGGATCCGTCGACCTGCATCGATTGAAATCATTCGTAGCATTCAGTTCGTACGTCTCACCTTGACTGAATTCAAACGTCTCACAACCTCTCGCGAGTATCTTCAACTCCTGAAGGCATGCCTAGATGCTGTGAGAGCCTGAATGGCTCCCATTTGCACTTGTGTTGTGCGGCAAATAGTTCATCCTGAAGATGGACATTGCTCCGACAGACTCCATCGCGTGAAAGGTTCTCAACTCAATGCACCACGTACTCGTTTAGCAAGCAAAAAAGAGCAATGTGGTGTGATGGCGGCTCGGAGAGGAACCGCTTTGCGCATTGCCGGCTTAATTTATGCTGAGCTCGTTGCATTGCTGTTTTGAGTTCCAGGCCGCGCTGGCGATGGATGACCCCATCCTGCCTTTCCAATATTCAGGCTTGGAGGCCGTACCTTCAACACCTGTACGTGTGCAGGCGCCACACGTCGTTCGCACTGCGCCCTAGTGTTTCACCTCGAATCTTCACTCGAACTGTTGGCGAGGCTCTTCGGTTAGCTCATGCCGAGGCAGATATTGTTGACCATGGGCTCAGGAAAATATTAGTTGTGGGTACTTTCCCGTTGTTTCTCGCGTCCACAATTGCACATTGCAGATTGCGGCGCTGCCAGCTCTTTCTCATGCTCGAGCATCGTCCGTTTGCCGACAGAATAAACAGCTGGGCCTTGTGTTCCAAAGACGACGCAGCCGATAGACTGCAATCGGAGGTTGTCGTTGAGGAAAGGGCTATAGTAAGGAAGTTGTAATGGCAAGGTCAACCCGTCTTCAACGCGGGCCGAGCAACGTGGCTGCCAATCGGCTGTTCGTGACCGTGTTTCCATCACTGCACCCTGTAGGGTCTGCATCCTCAATCACCTTTTCTTCACTCGCGACTGCACGCGACGAATACATGCGACCGCACGCGCTGTTCCTTGCAGCAATGGCCCCCTCTTCACGGCATTTTACCCGATTATGGCCTCGAAGGCTTGGCTAAAGGTGGGGTGGTGGCGTCGAAGTGCCCGGCATTGGACGAGAGCAGGCGCAGCATATACATCTGCTGCTGTCGCGTGGTATAGTGTGAGAGCACACCACATGCTTTCAGCTTGACAACATGCCCATTACAGAGATTGCAAGCTTTCCCGTGAAAGATGGAGTCAACACGGAGGCCTTGTTCGACAAAGAATCTGGATCAGAACTTTCTGTGCTGATGCAAGACTGGTCGAGGGAATTGCACAAACACAAAGGATTGCATGGCGCGAAGCTGGGGATGAAAGTTGAGGATGCGAGTAGTCTGGTCGTTGTCATGGGTATGCTTCCTAGCCTTGTTCAGTGCATCTGACTAGAATGTAACTGACCCAGACGGAAAAAGACTGGGACGATATTCAGAGCCACTTCGCATGCCTTTCACATCCAGATTATGCAATCGTCGGCGAACGCATAGGACATCTTATAGCCCCGACCGGTGCAGACATGTATCATGTCGAACTCGAGCCTTACGAAGACGTCCAGCGAGCTACATCGTCACCATTCACCGCGATCACTTTCTTTCAGTTTGACGGAGATCCTCCTAACGACTATCTCGAACGAGCGCGAGCTTTTCGACAAGCAGGATTGAAAGAGTCTGGACCAAAGCCGCTTTGCGGAGCGTATGGAATCACGCACGAGGAGGTTGAAGCTGAGGACACCAGTGGTAAAGCTGCGGTGTTCATCGCTGGGTGGGATTCAGTCGAAGCACACGAGGCGTTCAAGGCGAGTAAGACATTCAAAGAGTTCATGCCAAGACTTGTCGATGGCGTGCAGAAAGTGGGTGTATACCACGTGCCGTTCAGGAAAGTGGAAGCTCCCTGAGCCCTCTGTTCCCACCGAAATTGGAAAAGCATACGGCTGTTTTGAGCGAGGAGTTAGGCGAACCAAAATCGGATTGGGATGGTTGTCGCGGTCAAATAATATAAGAGAACCAGAAAAAGAATTGAAATGCTGCAATTGCTCGATTGCTGGCTTCAACTGATCGGTTCGCGCTGTGGATATCGCAGCTGCAATAGCGACTCCAATACAGTCGATAGTGAGCCGCAGAACGAGACCTTGCGTTTCCTCGAGGTCTCCGAAGGCTGGCTGTGTCTGTTGTTCAATCGCGAATGACAGTTCATCCTTCGAACTGTGATGGTGGGTCTCTTACGATTTTTCTGTTCGACCGAATCACCGGGTTGGGAATAAGGACGCCAAGACGGCATCATGGTGGACTGAGTTCGCACTCTACCAGTTGTAGTGATTGAGGATGTTGAGCATACCTTTGAGATCTGTCTCTCGCGATCAAATACCTGCACGTCTGCCCATCATCGACAGACGCGAGATTTCAGCATACACAGCTTCTCGCAATCGCGGACGAATACTAAAGCCAGGACCATGGCCAAAGAAGCCAGGCGAGATCCGTCGCTGCCACGGAGATCGGATAATGCACACAGCATGCCAATTCATAACCTTCGCAACGACGCGGCCTCGCTTCTGCGAGATATGGAACGACCGGGCAACCGTCTAAAATGCTCGCACTGTCAGCAGATCCAGGACGAAACAGGCAGCGTGCGGGAGTTCCTCTTTCATTTCTTGAGCATGTTCAGCGTGGTGACAATCTTCACTGGCTGGGCAATTCTGTTGGCTCTTTCTGGAGACTATCCTGAATTCGCGTGCGAAAAGTTGGGATTCATGGAGCGCGCGTCACAAAATATTCGACTTGGGTGGATTGGAGCGGTGGGCATCAATATTTGGTTCACATTGAACTTGTACATCAACACTAGCTTGAGGCTGCGGCCATGGCTGAACTCCGATCGGCGCGCATCAGCGCAAGTTCTGATTCTGGTAATCCCAGTCGCTGCATTGCTCCTGGAGCAATATGTTGATGTGCCTCGAACCGTCCTCGACTGCTCAGGCGTGTGGTGATGGAAGATGGCAAGCGAAAGCGAGGTGAAGAAGAGACGAAGTCTCGAAGAAGACGAAGAAGCCGCCAGCCACGTGGTCGGCAAGACGATCGAAGCGACAAGGTTGATTTAGGCAGACGGAACGAGCCTCGTTGATTAGCGTTGTGCTAGTGCGAGCAGATCCTTGCTGGCGATTGGGACAGGTGCAGGCGAGCGTGGAGACGAGCGAGACATGTCGCGGACCGCAGATGGGGAAGGCGGAGAGAGCTGCACAGCATGCACGACAGAGCGCTTCGAGCAAGCGGCGAACAGATGGACTTCGGCTGATCGCAATCGTCGGGGAGACGGTGGGCTGATGCGAAGAATGCGGCCGGGTTTGGCGCAGGTGCAGCGGCGCATCGCCAGACATTCCAGAAGCGAACAGCACAGGGTCTTCGCCCATTTCCAGCTGAAGCACTCACGTCCGGGTGCGACCAGTGCTCCTGTTCACTTTCCCTCTCACTGTCTTACTGTCTCCATCACCGTCCCATCCACCTGCCTCCCGCCGTTGCCCAGCCGTCGAGCTGCATATGCGACCTCGCGTGCTCCGAGCTGCCATCCGTTCTGCACAAGTCGAGCTCTGTCCTCCACCTAACGACCCGCTCCGCCCTGCGACTACACGGTTCGACATGCGACATCCGTGACGCCCGCTCTCGCCAACCGATCTAGCCAGAACACGACGGCATTCGAGCTCGACGCGCAACCCGCTCCGACGACGAGGCCGCCAGCGGGACTGCACTTCATGTCACGACGACAGCCGCAACGAGGCCAACACCACCGGCGAGGCTCGCTGCAGCAGCGCGTGGGCTAGCCCGCCGCGAAATATGCGTATATCCATACGGCTGCAGTTGGGCGGCTTGATCTTGATCTCTTCCCTCGTCGGCCTGGCTGTCATCTCTGTCGCAGTATGGATCACAATTCACGACTTCGTGCTCGACCTCAGAGCCTCCCGCCTGGCACTGACGGCTGCGCTCAAAGCTGGTCAGCTGTCTAGCAACCTGGATGTCATGCAGACCTCAGCCAGCTTTGTGGCATCTCGTGTGTTGTTGCAGACTGCATTGCTTAGGTACTATACTGATGGCAACAACACGTCCGAGAATTGGACCCGTGCCAGAGCAGACATGCGAGCTGCCGTAGGAGGCGAAGCTTCGTTGGGGCAACGCTTGCTGCTGCAGTCCCGATTATATCCCCGCGACGCCAGTGGAGTAAATGGACCGTATCCGCTGATGAACACGACTGCCACTTCAGATATGCAACGGATAGCTCTGCCCTACGCATATGCCAATGGAACCACTGTCTATCTGGGCAACAACGACACAGAATTATCATACCCGCCCCATTTGTATCCGAACTTGACTTATCTCGACAATGGTGCAGCGCAGTATAACGACTTCGTCTTCACTCCGGAACGTGCCTTGTTGCTGGGCCCATGGACCGTCAACGCTACTTTCTCTCTCCTTTCGATTACGATGCCTGTGACCAATAACACTAATGCCAACGATTTGCTTGGATATGTGACACTGGTCATGGATGCGAGACTGGTGTCTCAAGTAATCGATTCTGCAGAAGGATTGGGCAGGACCGGAGAGACATTGTTGATCGGGCCAGCCGATTCGACCAATTTATTTTCGGCCGATGTCCATCTCGAGTCTAATATCCCACCTGGACTCAATGTACGGTACGTGCTGCCATTGAACCAATCGTACAGCAGTCGACATCCCGGGCAGACGAGCAGTGGCACCAATCCTGCATTCGGTGCTGGTGACTACCCAGCTCTGTCCAAAGCTCTCGCGCTCACCACTGGTGCTGGAGCCTCAGGCGCCGAGTTGAGAGCGAGGAACGAGGCTGGCAAAAAGGTCAGCGTTGGCTTCGCCATGCCTGCCAACAATTTGGTGAACTGGACCATCCTGCTCGAAATGTCCCGAGACGAAGTGTGGCAGCCTATCGATACTTTGCGAAAAGTTATAGTAGCTTGCGTGTTTGCAACTGCTGGCTTGATGGCGATCATCGCAGCTCCGCTCGCGCACTTCGCCGCGCAACCCATTCTACGTCTGCGAGAGGCAACACTGAGATCGGTGGATCCTCCTAGCACAGATGGACAATCAGATATGGACTCTCTGGGTTATCTAAGAGAGGCTACTGCTGATGGAAACCAAGACACAACAGATATGGACGAAGTGATCGCCAGGAAAGAGGGTTTTGTGGCGAAAGGCTTGAAGTCTCCCTTTTCCAGATGGACGCGCAAGTTCACCGAGGATTCCCATTCTAAGCGTCTTGAGCGGAGGAAACGGAATTTCCGCATCCCTGGCCGTGTAAAGCAGCGCAAAGGCTGCATCAAAGACGAGCTGACCGACTTGACGCATACCTTCAACGAGATGTCTGACGAGCTTATGATGCAGTATTCGAAACTGGAGGAGCGTGTGAGGCAGCGCACGGCCGAGCTGGAGCTCAGCAAAAAGGCTGCAGAGGCAGCAAACGAGAGCAAGACGCTGTTCATCGCCAATATTAGCCACGAGCTCAAGACGCCTCTCAATGGCATTCTTGGCATGTGTGCTGTATGCATGCAGGAAGATGACCCTCTTCGTCTGAAGCGATCGCTCGGCATCATCTATAAATCAGGTGATTTGCTGCTAAATCTCCTCACAGACCTGCTCACATTCAGCAAGAACCAAGTTGGACAGCACTTGACGCTGGACGAAAAGGAGTTCCGCTTGCGCGACGTCAGTCTGCAGATTTTGGCCATTTTCGAGAAACAAGCCAAGGAGGGCCAAATAGATCTTAAAGTGCAGTTCGAAGGCAGCCACAACACGGACAACGATAGTGCAGCCCCGGACCGGCTGTCCGGCTTTGGACCAGGTGCAAGCGGACGCATGAGAGACATGATCTTGTGGGGCGACATCCATCGCATCCTACAAGTTGTCATCAATCTCGTATCGAACAGCCTGAAGTTTACGCCTGCTGGAGGAACAGTGACACTCACGATCCGTGCCCTGCCAGAGCTGCTCGATATTGGGAGTCGTAAGACTTCTGTCAATTCCAGGCAGTCTCTGCAAATCTCTCGGAAGAGGGATTCGGACCTGTCTATTGCGAAGGTCGGTACTCAGAGGAATTCGGACGCGTCAATGCAACGATTTGGCACCGCTAATGCCATCAATGTCCTGGACAAACCACATGCTATCATACATGTTGCGGAGCGTGCAAGGTCGCCTGCTTCTAAGAAGTACATTTGTTTCGAATTTGAAGTCACTGATACAGGCCCGGGAATTCCTCAGGACTTGCAGGATAAGATCTTCGAGCCTTTCGTGCAGGGCGATCTGGGGCTCAGCAAGAAGTATGGCGGCACTGGCCTGGGCCTCTCAATCTGCTCGCAGCTGGCCAGCTTGATGAGAGGATCTATGAGTGTGCATAGCGAAGTCGGCTCTGGCAGCACCTTTACCATGAAGATCCCATTGCGCCATGTTCAGACCCGCGCGGACAGTGCGGCGAGTTCCGCTCGGGATCACGGCGACGAAGTGTGTGGGGCGAGCTCATTCGATGCAGGCTCGCGCTCCGCCTCGCCGCAGCGTTCGCATGGCAGTGTCGAGTACGATCCCGAAGTCCCCAGTGTGAACGAGACTACTAAACCGGTGGCACATCCTCCTGGAGATATAAGCGCTCAGTCTCAACCTCGCCTTGTCGGTTTGAGTCAACCCTTTTCGCATCGAACAAGACACTTGACGACACAGACGCACAAGGTGAAGCTATGCGACGAATGTCTGCTTCAGCGAGCAGGACCGGTAGGATTCGGGTGCTTGTGGCAGAAGACAACAAAGTCAATCAAGGTTTGTTTAGTCCGCTTGAGATGTGACGACATGCCTGAAGTCATTTGCTAACATAACATCAATAGAGGTCGTTCTGCGCATGCTCAAACTTGAAGACATTTATGATGTTGTAGTCGCCAAAGACGGTCAAGAAGCGCTGGACTTAGTAAAAGAGTCTATGTGCCCTGGGAGCCAAGCATTCAATCTCATCTTCATGGACGTACAGATGCCAAACGTGGATGGGCTCACCAGCACACGACTGATTCGCCAGATTGGGTATCAAGAACCAATTGTGGCGTTGACAGCATATGCGGAAGAGAACAACATCAAGGATTGCATGGACTCTGGCATGAATTACTTCCTGTAGGTCCCAATCACTAGGGTACCACAAGACCAAGTACTGACACTCAAATAGCTCAAAGCCAATTCGAAGACCACAGCTCAAGAAGGTGCTAAAGGAGTATATCACGCCGATACCAGAGGAGCCCGAGGAGCAGATGACGCCGCCAGAGGAACGGCGGGGATCTCACAACACTACCATTGTGATGGTAAGCGGGCGAAACTCACAGGAGCTTGCGAGCCACGATGGCACTACAGCGAGTGCTAGTGCCACATTTGACACTACCGGGCGATCATTTCATGCGTCAGCACTCTCGCAGGACGCCCAGGATGACCGATCTGCCTCGCCGAGAACAGTCGTGTAGCCAGTCACATCCGACAGCAACCTAGGAACATGGGCTGGAAGAGGTCTCGTAGCTGCTGGATCTTGCGATGCGAATCAACTACGACAATAGAACAGATGAGCGAGTGAAGGGAACCTGGTACCTTCGCGAATAGAAAAGAGAAGAGGAATATGACAACATGTTTCCGTGATGAGTTTTATTTTTGTGCGAGCGTGGAGTTAATGGGGTCAAAACAGCGGGACGAAAAGAAGGAGTTACATTTGGAGAAGCCCATGAGACAGTGTGTCGATGATGGGGCATTTTCTCAGGCGTTTGTCAATTTATGGCGTTGTTCATTTGCGCGTGGTTTCAAAAGGGACGGAGTATATGTTTTGTCCTTTGGTTGGACTCTGGTTGTTTGATGAAAGGGAAAAAGAACTTCTCGAATCTTTCTCTGTGTGTGTCTGTACATAAAAATGCGCTACCTATATATATGCTCGCGGTCAAAGGCAGAACCGCATGAAGCGAAATGCATTGATGTGAAAGGAATATTTTGTTACAGAACGTGGACGCCAGATCGCAATATGATAATGACATGTTTCTTGCCACCTTTTTCGTAAGCACACGTTCATAACATGGCCACTTCTGTGGCATGATTTTGATGTTGCGATGCAGATGACAATTCTGCTTCAATCGCGTCCACTTCCATTTCTATCCCCTGTAACCCGACCATAAATTCCATCATTTGAGCATCCAGACCTTGCAATGCGGAATCTAAATTCGAAATTACGCTCTGAGCGACTCCGAGGGATGACATTTGCGTTCGGAGTTTGAGTTGGGAGATTGCTATGTTTTGGAGAGAGGTGAGGTGGGAGTTGAGGTTGACTACCAGTTGTCGGGTTTGCGCGAGAAACGTTTGAGGATGTGGTGATGTTGGGAGATGCGATTCGAGAGGGGATAAATTCTGGTCGGTGAGGAAGGTTGTGAGGTTCGTGTAGAGAGTTTGGAGTCTTTGTTGTTGGTCTTGTTGCTCGTAATGTTGGTGGTGATGTTGTTGTGGTCCGGGTAATGGGTATTCGTCGGCTCCATTCATGAATTCGTCCTGGTTGAGAGGCGGCGTTGGGAGTTGTTGGTTGAATGATTCTGTGGATCTTTCATTGTGGTTCGACATTGCGGAGTCGTTTCGGTCATGGTACTTTTCTCGCTCTTCATACTTCGAAGTGTTGTTGTGGTTGGAGAAGTTGGTCTGGCTCTCCATGTGGGGTTGCGACGCTGTGGTCCCTCGACGCTTCAAAGTGGGTCTGTCGTCGGCGTAGAAGCCATTGAGGGTCACGTCTTCAGTTTTCCGCTTGCCAATTAACGACATGGTACTCCGCGATATTGTACTGCTGTCTCCAATTGTGTGCAGTGGTTCATCAATGGGAAACAAAGAAGGCCAACAACAAATTGGATCTTGATATCCGCAATCACGCAATCTCGCCGAGGTGGCGGGGAAGGACAGGGTGAAAGAGCCGAGATCGCTGCAGGGAAAGTCACTTTCTTGGGAGCAATTGGAACTAGCATTGTTCGCTCATGCATGTACATGCATTCGTACAGTGCAACATTGTTCGCAGGGTACAGCATGCAGTTTTTCCCATCAAGTCCAATTCACCTGCCGAACACATCTGCCTTGGTTGCGTGAGCAATCATCATCAGCACAGCTTCTCTGTCTTCGTCCTCTTGTCCACTCTGAATTACCAAAAGAAGAGCCAGAATATGAAGCAGGAGACTTTGTGC
The DNA here is from genome assembly GCA_029490675.1 of Cercospora nicotianae. Taxonomy (NCBI): domain Eukaryota; kingdom Fungi; phylum Ascomycota; class Dothideomycetes; order Mycosphaerellales; family Mycosphaerellaceae; genus Cercospora; species Cercospora nicotianae. The sequence continues at coordinate 1,283,421 of JANQAT010000007.1, read as the reverse complement.
TCCAGAACGAACTGCGCGAAGATGGCTATGCCGGGCATAGAGATCGCGCAAAGGAGCACAGCCGTAATTGAGAGGAGAATTGGGTGGTCGGCAAGTATTTCTATGAGTCTTGCAAGTAGGCCGTTGACGGTGACTTGCCCCTGGATGCCAACCTCCACCTTTCCATGCTCGTCGACCCTCGTCTCAACCTTCCGATTGCCAGTAGCAGCAAGTTCAGGTAGATGCTTGTGCTGCAGAGGACTGCCGGACAGAGGTGAGATCTCAGGAGCAGCTTTGCATCGTGAGTACGGAGCAGGCTGTCGATCTGGGAGCAAGACCTCGGGAGCTGTCTTGCTCCAGGAGTATGGAGCGGGACATCGATCGGGAATAGACAACTCATGAGATGCCAGAGTACCTCCGTTCTCCGCATTTTCATCGTTCTCGGAGAAGCCTTCTGTATCTGAGTCGTCGCCGGAAGGCAAGATTGTGCTAGTCTTCACCTGCCTCTTGTGCACCTTGGTCTTGCCCTTGTTGTACTTTGTTCGTGACCGCTCTGCTGGTGCTCGGCCAGAGCAAGCATTTTGAACAGGAAGCCGCTGTGTCTGGGGCGAAGGGTCGCTGGAAGGTTTGTCTCGCTTCTGGCGAGACATGACAACTCCTTTGGCTTGCGACTGAAATTTTGTGAGTATGGTGGGTTCGACGTTGCTGCGGTGGACCGAGTGAAGAGAGTGGCTTTGGTGAAGCCAGTGCAGCAAGTTTGGCGAGAAGAGTTGTGTCGTGTCGTGGCAGCAAAAGACTTGGAGAGCGCTGTTGCCTGGCGGTGACTGCTTGCGTCGCAAGCAAGTGCTGTTCTTGAGGCAAGTACGCCCAACTTCCTTCTTTCCTCTGACCGGACCTCAGTAACGACCACATTTCGCGGAAGTTGATCTTCCAGACGATCTTCGCTTGCATAGCAAACGGACTTCACGCGACAGTGGAGACATGTGGCTGCTCCAGAACAATGCTGAGCCCGATCGGGTCTGGTGGTGGACGATGTTGTGGTAAGATCCAGCCAGACTGATACACGAAAGCCGCGGAGAGCTAACAGTGAGTTGGAAATGCGACGCTCAGCTGTACAGGCTCACTTCGCCATGTCCTCACTGCTCCGCCACGAATCCGGGGCGACTTCGATCGTCAAAGACTCATCTTCATTCAGCGAACACTTCCAAAGCCTTTCATGTTGACCAAACTGACAGTTTTCCATGAACGGCCAATTCTTCAGCTCTCGAGGAAGATCTTCGAGCTCAATATTAAGCGCTTCCATGACTCTTCTCATGACCGGTCCTGCAACTGGAGGCGATGATGTGGCACCGCGATCGGCTACCTCACACGCAGCGAATGTGGCAGCGACCCAAAGTAATGAGTGTAATCCGGCACCTTCTGCCTCAGTCCACTGCCACAGAATATCTGGAATGCTGGTGAGCAACTTGAGACCTCGCTCGAGCACGCATACGCGCGTAGCTTGTTGTATTGGAGTCCAGAAACGACAGAGGATCCATAGATTCAGCTGAACAGTCAGCAAAAGTAGCTCTGTGCATGATGCATCGTATTCATCACTTGACTCATGCCGGGCGAGCCGCGGATGGTAGGAGCGTATGAGATATTCCAGCTCGTAAATGTGTCCAAATGGCGGATCTCGTGTTTCTTTGAGGTCTGGCCAGGCCAAGAACAACTGGAACAGCTTGGTGAATAGATCACAGATCTGTACTTTCCCGAACCCAGCACCACTGCAAGATGGACTAGCTGCAGTACAAGCGTTCGCCAATCGCTTCACCGTCGCACCATTACTGATCTGCCAGTCTGGGGTCGAGGCTCGATAGGTCTTCGGGATGTAGAGATCGAACAGCGGTAATTGGTTCAAGTTGAGAGCTAGTCGAAGATCGAGCCACGCAATGATGAGCCATTGGTGAACAGATAGCCGCTCCAGCGCCTTGATAGCTCTCAGCACGTGAATGTGTATCCCGGCAGCATGGAACTCTGCGTCTTGCAAGTGGCTGAAGGCAAGAATAGCTACTGCAACGAGGGTGCCACTGTCGATCGCAGGCCCATATGTGTCCACTTGTTTTTGGATTTGCTTGATCAACTGGCCTTTCTGGTGCAAGTAGGGTTTTTGACGGGCTGCGCTGCCTCCAGCTATTTGGGCTTCCTTGCGGTATGCATACATGGCTGCAGCGCAAAGATGACTAGGAACGAGTCAGTTGACTACTGTGTACAGGACTTGTAACGGCTTACACTTCATGAGACCTAGCTTGATGCCACTGCATCTCGATGAAGTGATGTCTGGCTACGTCGAAACCTTTGGTGCCATCGGCCTTGTCCTCATAGAAAAACCATTGCCACACGTGCACGACGTCTCGTACACTTTCGTAGGGAGATGCAGGCATGAGCATGGAGCTCACGTCGCCAGTCGCGTATTGTTGCCTGCAAGTCGCAGTCTGACTAGGCGTCCTGCTGGTCTTGATCTTCGCTGGGCTCAGACAAGACATCAGACCTAAACCTTGACCTTGCTTGACCACGGGATGGTTTCCTCCATCCCGTATCGAAGCTTCATAATTCCTCATGACATGCCGTTTTCGTAGAGCTTTAGACTGCTTCGGCGCCTTGCCGTTCTGCTCATCGCACACAACGAACATGAAGCCGGGCGGGTCTTCTGTGTCATGCTCGAAGTTTTCGTGTATGAAAGTGGCCATCGTATTGCTTTCGGAGAGCGTCGTGGGCAAATGCGATCATTCTGCTGGGCAAGGCGAGTCTTTTGGTCTTGAAGAGCACTGATTTGGCTGTAGGTGTCTAGAAATGGAGTCCAGCTTCAGTTGGCTGTTGATCTTTACCAGAAGAGGGCATAGGTACACAATTGCGGTTAGTGTGCTGTATCCGGCCTCCCGTCAATCCTGCGAGCTGCACTCCGGAGGCCAGCTTACTTGTCAAAGGACGAGACTGGTCATAGACCGTGCCGATCCAAGGCGACAACGTTCATGATTCGTATGCATTGGAGAAGATCATGGCCAGACAAGACTAAGCATTCCGGATTGCTTTACAATCTCATCCCACGCAAGCGAAACCAACACGGACGGATCTCATTGGTAGTACCATGGCATGACCAAGCGATCCCGGAGAACATGGGCCATTGCATCCATTGAGTCGGAAATTCGACATCGACTATAGCTTTTCGTGTCCCTCTAAGCCTGGCGTGTCAGCAATCCGGAACACGTACTTCACAGCACTCGCCTTCCCTTGTTTCAGATTGCTCAGCGCAGTCTCTACACCCTGTAGGCCACCGGGCACGACCTCCTGAGGATGAGCTTTGAACCAGCCTTCCTCCAGTCCTTTTGCGAGGTAACGGAAGTGCACATGCCCAAAGTCTTTCAGATCATCTGGAAAGCCGTGAACACTTCCCACAGTTGTCAAAGACTGCCTGATCTTGCCCGGCAAATCGTATTTCTTGCCAGGCAGAACAAATGTGACTCGACCGGTCTCCTGATCCAAGACTTGACCAAGGTTCTCTACACTTCCCTTTTCTGAGACAGCATCGAATGCGTACTCTATTTTGCCTCCGTTCTTGTCCGCTGCAGCCTTCAATGCTTTCACGACAGTTTCGTTGCCGTCTCGGTAATCGACAATCGTGTCTCCTTTACTTTGATCGATGAAGCTCTCTACGTGCGGTATGCCTTTGCCAGCTACGCATATCAAAGGATGGATGTTGGCTCGGAGAGCTAGCTGCAGAGCATAGGAGCCCACAGCGGAAGCTGCGCCATATATGATAAGAGGCGTGGGAGGACGAGAATCGTTCGATGCTTTGTTGATCGCGGCGGCGGGAGGCGTGAAGGGCGAGGGAGCTGAAGACGAGCGAACAGACCGACGGCTGCAGTCAAGGCTGCGAGTGGGATCGCGGCACCAGCTGGGCGAGGATGTGAGCACGGATTGATTGGTACGGAGCATTCGGACATACCTTGGAAAGAGGTGTTGGCTGGGAGGTGTGCTGTTGTCGCAGACCAGGAAAGAGCATATTCCGCGTAACTGCCTCCCGGCTTCATCATCTCATGGAAGGCAAACACTCTGTCGCCAGGTTTGAACTCGGACACATTCTCGCCGACTTCGTGCACAATTCCTGCAATGTCGTCGCCTTGGTTTACTGGTTCCGCGTCGGGCATGAACTGTGGTCGTTTCCTGACATGATATTGATTAATAGGTTACCTACGCTGTTCGCTGCTGTATACCAACCAGTCTTTGGGATTGGAGCCACTGTAGATGACCTTGGTCACGACCTGATAAGGTCCTGGCTTGGGTATGGACACATCCCGTATTGTGACCTTTGGGCCTTTGGCTACAACGGCCTCTTTCATAGTTCCACTTGACGCGCTGCGCGTCTGGGCGGTAATCTGGGAGAGTCTTCGTGAGGCAGACATGCGGAAGGCACTGAGCATGATCGAAAGAAGCTTAGATTGTGCTGTGCATCCGACCTATATTGCGACTTCGACTCGGCGAAGCTGACACTGGGTGTGTATCTCTCGTGAATGCATCCCACGAGAGGAGCTCTTATCCGAGCGTCCGCATTGCATCATCAGGATGTGGCCGAGGTCTGCGGGGATCAGATCATGGCATCTTCGTGTTGTGCTTCATCGCAGTTTCACCTCTTGTGCTTCGCTGGCTGTCGCCCTCGCAACTCGATGCGTCTGCGTGCGTGGTATTGCACGAACAACAGTGCCACAGCAAGCTGAAACGATGGTAGCATAAGCAGCAAGGGCCAGTAAAGCCGTTGAAGAGTATGAGAACAGCCGCGCTCGAGTGATGTCGACAAGAGAACTAACAAGCTGGATTTGCATCATCATACTGGCGTTGCCTCCTTCGACTCTGTCAAGGAGTCCAGCGACGGTCTCTTGCTGCTTTTAGTCCTGTACTGTTCTGTTCTGCTGAGTGAACATTAAATGCGTGTCTCATCATGCGAGCTTGGCAGCGGGCCGCGCAAGCGAAAGATGTTGCTCCGGCAACCACGAGTTTGAAGCAGGAGCTGCCGAAGCTGGAACACGGACATTCAATCCCGCATATCTCGATTGTCCGACCTCCGTACTGCCATCGCGCCGACTTCCACCAACGCTGGACACGAGAGACGAGCCTTCTGGATGTGCGTGAAGCCCTACACGCGCTTGTGAACTACAGCAACCAATGGCCGCCGCGCTCCCTGTTGACGGCGCGTCAAGCATCAGTGTCGCTGTGCGAGTGCGGCCTTTCACTATCCAGGAAGCTGCACAGTTGACGAGAAATGATGATGGTCCTCTGTTCCTCGGCGATGGCTCAATGGCTGCTGTGCCGAAGCCACGAGTTGGCGGAAAGGGTATTCGTCCTGTAATCAAGGTCATGGACGAGAAGTGCTTGTAAGTTTCTCCAGACATCTGGGTGCTCCAACTGCTGATCAAGAGCGCAGAGTATTTGACCCACCCGAAGAGCACTCAGTCCAACGATTCGGCCGTGCGATGCTGCCTCAGGGAAAACGCTCCAAAGATCAGACATTCGCTTTCGACCGAGTCTTCGACGAGCACACCACACAATGCGACGTCTATGCAGCAACAACCCAGCCACTGCTAGATCAGGTGCTCGACGGTTACAACGCGACAGTGTTCGCATATGGTGCAACTGGCTGTGGAAAGACTCATACCATTACTGGAACAGTCCAGTCACCTGGTATCATATTCATGACAATGCAGGAACTATTCGAGCGTGTACAGGAGCTGAGGGAAACTAAGGAGGTGGACGTAACCCTTTCATACCTCGAGATCTACAACGAGACCATTCGAGATCTTCTCGCGCCGCCAGGATCGAGCGGCAAGCAAGGACTGATGCTCCGGGAGGACTCGCATCAGGCAGTATCCGTGGCCGGCCTCACCTCCAACAAGCCACAATCTGTTCAGGAAGTCATGGACATGGTCATACAGGGCAACGGGCAACGCACACAATCGCCAACAGAAGCGAACGCTACATCCTCTCGATCTCACGCGGTGCTGCAGGTCAATGTCGCATTGAAAGATCGTAACGCTGCCGTGAACGAACCCGTGACATTTGCAACACTCTCGATTATCGACCTGGCAGGCTCAGAGCGGGCTTCAGTTACGAAGAACAAGGGCGAGCGTCTACTTGAAGGCGCGAACATCAACAAATCGCTACTTGCGCTTGGGTCCTGTATCAACGCGTTATGCGATCCCCGAAAGAAGAACCACGTGCCCTATCGGAATTCGAAGTTGACACGACTGCTGAAATTCAGTCTGGGCGGTAATTGCCGCACGGTCATGATTGTTTGTGTGTCGCCGAGCAGCGCCCACTTCGATGAAACACAAAACACTCTACGATACGCCAACAGAGCCAAGAACATCCAGACGAAGAGTGTGCGGAACGTGTACAATGTCGACAGGCACGTCAAGGACTACCTCAAGAAGATTGACGAACAGATGCTTCTTATTAAGGAGCTGCAGGCACAGCTTCAGGACTACGAAAAGCAAGCTTTTGCAAAATTCAAGAAAGCGGAGTCGAAGTTTGATGGGGTTCTCAAAGACAGCATCGAACGTGTACGACTCGCATACGACCACTCCGCTTCGGAGCGAAAGGAGAGAATTAACACGACATTACGTTTACGGCAAACCGAGCGGCGCATTGGGGCTATCAGTGGCTGGGTTGGTGCATTCGACCAAGTCTGCGAAACTCGAGAAGAAGAGGAGCCAGCTGCTGCGATGGTAGCCATGAGGAAGACCGCCACTGGTATACTGGCGGAATTAGAGCACAGCCGACAACATCATCACCAAAAATTGGGCAAGTTAAATTGGACCCGCGCGATCGACATAGCACTCCAGGATGGTCTTCGTCAATTGGAAAGCAACGAGAGTTTTACTGCTGATTGCGCGGAGGCATCGAGCTTGTTGAAGGAAGTTGAGCTTTTGAAGAACCGAGCTGATATCGAGTTGAATGCCATTGTGTTGGACGCTGAGAAGACGGGCGAGTCGGGTCTCATGAATGTGATGCTCACAACTCATTTTGAGACCATCGCCATTGTCAACCAGCTTGCGCAAATGACTGAAGAGGAGGCAGTGCAAGCAGGCCGCGAAATCTTGGGCAAGCTTCTGCAAGCATGCACCGACGCCGTGGGGCAAGTCATCAAGCCAGACGGGGGCTCCAAATCACGGCAGCTGTAGCGCCCAGCCGCTCTGGAACACCGCGCAAGCAGAAGTCGTTGATCGGCCCGTCGCCCATGAAGAGCAAGATCAGGCACTCGGTCTCGAGTCGCGCCTCGCTCTCATCGCAACCGCAGCCAGTCTTGCCTGCCCCTGCTTCATCCGCGATACCCGCGCATATCACTGCTGAAATGTCTACCATCCCCTCACACGACGGCTCAAGCCCTGCCCGAGGCACAACGGCGAGCCCGAGGAGACATGTCAAAAAGCTCGGAGGTCTGGCACGTAAAGGAGTTGCTTTCGGATCGGGAACTCCTAGAAAGAGGTCGCCTCAAAAGAAGCGTGGCGTGAGATGGAGAGATGAAGGTGCCGAGGATGGATCAACACCTGGCGCACTGGTGGAGTTCCAACCTACCCCGAAGATGCCCGCTCCTACGCCTCCGTCTTTCAACAACGATGACAGCGTGACTATTGAGCCACCCAGGTTCACCTCCGAGATCGATGCCAACGATGCGGATCCCGAATCGAGCCCCTTCCACTTCCTCCAACACAGAGCAGCGAAATTCGAAAGACTCCAGCGGGCACTGGTCGGTTCGCGATCGGGGCTTTGACGAAGGGAAGCAAATTGGGGTCTGATTCGCCGACATTGATGCCTCCGCCAAAGTTCTCCACGAGTATGGGTTGCTTTTCCAGCGACGATGAGTCCAGTCCGTTACGCGAACTTGGCAATCGTGCTCCCCACAGCAGTTCTTTGCGCACTGTTAACAATACTCCAGACCAAAGCGATGCATCATTCTCTACCGGTGGATCCGATGCCGAGCAGTCTTTCACGGATCGCGAAGCGTCCCAACAGATTCGCGCAGCAATGGCGAAGAAGAGGCGATCGTCCATGGGGACTCGCAACTCCATCGGAGGTGCCGCCTCCCGTCAACGGGCGAGCGACCGCGCACAACGCCGTCGCAGCCCGACTGCTGCTCAATTTGCTGTTGGCTCTCCCCCATCCGATTCTTCTTTCTCAGCATCGCATGCTCGTCGCATAGGTGCCTCGCGGGAATCGACTGGCCACAGCAACGTTTTATCGCCACGTACTGGCTCCGTTGTGAAAAACAATGGTCCACCGGCTGTGCGAGCTGCGCAACCACTTCGTGTGCGCCAGAGCATGATTGACATCAACCATACGCCACGCGAGACTCCAACAGGTCCTAATGGCCGTCCTCACTCGCGTGTAAGCAGCGTGGTACCTGGGAGTGCTGGAGGCTCGAAGCCTGTATGGCGTTGATTGAGATTTTCGAAATTGTGTATGCACAGGATATGGCTGTCTTGTAAGAATGGTGTTGGAGATTTGGTGTCTGCGTAGCAAAAGAGGCTAGTACGCCTCAAGGCGGAACGTCAATAATGAATTGGGTGGAGTGATTTTGTGGAGTTTTGGGATGACGGCCGCTGTATCCATTTTGCGACCTTAAGCGGCGAGAAGCGTTCAAGCGCAACATTGTTTTGTTGTTGAGGTGCTGGTGGGAGAAACCACGGCGCCTTTTCTCGTAGTCTGTACTATATCACGAAGAACGGTACTTTGCAGTACGTTTTCGTTATTTTATTGCCAGACTGCTGTGATTTTTAGCAATGTCGATGGCCACACGCGTGATCCATCTTGACATGATCGAACATCGTGCATCTGAGGATGCGTGTGCCGATGGATCAGCACACTAGGCTCGATTTCCCTTCTTCGCCGCCATCGCCGCTGCTTTCTGTCTTTTCTCCAAGATTGAATGATCCAGAAAGACGGAAGGTGTACTTGAAGAGTCGAATTCTTTGATCTTCTCTTTACGTTTTCTTTGATTCTTGCCTTTGCTTGGAGGCAGCTCGAATAATATGTCGCCTGCCTGGATAACTTTGTGAGAGTGAGCCTGCTGTTTCGGACGCTGGAGCGTTAACTGTCGTGATGCTTGTCCTGGCTGAGACATTGTTGTGAGAACGGGAAGGAGATGAGGTTGGGATTGCACACGGGATGTAGAAGTGGGAATGACGTCGCATGAAGATGCGGATCCGAAGGAGTGGGTTGAGTGCAAAGTTGTGGAACAGAACTTCAGAAGTGAAGTTTCTCCTTGTACATTTCATTCGAGTTTGGATCGAATCTCCTTCATTTGGGCATAGTCAGGGCTCACATGTTCGCTTGCATAAATATGTTGCCTTCGAGGAGAGTACGGACACCAGGTTATTGCCAAGCCGGGTGCTCTGTTTGTCCGGGTCGTAAACCACTGCTCTTGGAGGTCTAGCCTGACGCCCTTTGTCGAAGATTTTGCATTGACTGCAAGCGCCACCACAATTGAGACTGTCAAGTAAATTGTAGTAAACATGTCTGCGCTAGACTCGTGCACTTGCCGTTATTGCCTCGATTGTTGTGCACCTGGCGAGAATCTTTCTCATCGTTTCCTCCACGCAGCTGATGAGTATACGAGACTAGGAACAAGATGGCGACTCACACGATCACTGAGGTAGAGCTTCAGACCTACTCCGTTACGGCTCCAAAGACCACCCAAGCGGGCGCTGCTCCAGGAAGACCACTTTCGGCCGCGACGCCGCCGCCATCGAATACTCCTTCCTCCGCCAGTGTCGTCGAGGAAGCCTATCCTCATCTGGCAAAATCTCGAGCCTGGATCGTCATTACACAACTGTGCGGCATCAACTTTGTCTCCAGTTTCAGCAATGGTCTGGTATCGATTGGTTTGCCAACCATGGCCACGGCGATCAACATTCCTAACAATCTACTACTATGGCCCAGCTCCGCGTTTTACCTCACCATGGGCTCTTGTCTCCTAATTGCAGGAAGCATGGCAGATGTCATTGGCCCACGGAGAGTCAACGTACCAGGCGCACTTCTCACAGCTGTAATGATCCTTGCTTCAGGTTTTGCGAAAGATGCAATTACCTTGATCATGCTTCGAGCAATACAGGGTATTGCGAACGCAATGGTTGTGCCGACTGCCATTTCGATTGTCTCCAATAATGTCGAAGAAGGCACCGCCAGGAACATTGGCTTCGCGTCCATTTTCCTCTCGATGCCTTTGGGGTTCGCGGTCGGTATGATAGTCGGCGGCCTTTTCGTAAGTACCGTCGGTTGGGAAGTCGGATTCTATACCGGCGGCGGCACTGGGCTCTTGCTGGTCGTGGTTGCAACGTGGGCACTGCCGAAAGATGCCAAGTTAGGGCCGCTCAGGACGACATTGAAGAGACTTGCTGTGGAGATCGATTGGGTAGGCGCCGCAATAGCAAGTGCTTCTATTGCTTTGCTGTCGTATGTCCTCGCGATGCTGTCAGCCGACACAGCGCACATCAAAGAGCCCAGCAACATTGCTCTACTTGTTGTCAGTCTGTTACTACTGCCTGCATTTGCCATGTGGATGGAGTTTCAGGTAAAGCGAGGCCGACCAGCACTCATCCCCAACCAGCTTGTAAGTCACATCGCCACAACGGCTTCCTTGTTTGCAGCCCCATGGCAAGACGATTTAATGTCGGCAGTCGTCCACTTAACCATTAAATCTCCGCGAGCGATAGAGACACATGCTGACTTTGCATCACCGTTTAGTGGAGAAATATTCCCTTCACCAGCGTCTGTCTGATGATTCTACTCTGCAACGCAGTTGTAAATTGTATGGAGCTCTACAGCAGCTTGTTCTTCCAGGAAGTTCAATTGCTTTCCGCCATCGAGACCGCAATTCGAATCCTCCCGCAGGTTTTCGTCGGAGCAATATTGAGCTTACTGGCTGGCGTTCTCGTGAATCGAGTGCCTGTGATGGCATCGATCATGATCTCATCCGTTTTAGCCGCAGGGTCACCACTTCTCATGGCAGTCATCGATCCATCGTGGAGTTACTGGATCATGGCATTCTGGGCTCAGTTACTTGCACCCTTCGGTGTGGACGTGCTCTTCACAGTTGGCACTTTGGTCGTCAGCGAGGCATTTCCGCGCAAAACGCAGGCCCTTGCGGGTGCCGTTTTCAACACGTTTGCGCAAGTGGGGACTTCGATTGGTCTGTGCATCACATCTGTTATCTCATTGAGCGTTACGGAACAATCGTCCGTCACCAATAAAGAGAGCCCTCAAGCTTTAATGCAAGGTTACAGGGCTGCTTTTTGGGCTCTGTTTGCCTGGATGATCGCAGCTTGTGTTATCGGGATGTTTGGGCTGAGGACTGTAGGGAAAGTCGGCATCAAGAGGGAATAACGCTGTAGATTGTTCATCACACTTCTAGGTGGTGCCTATGGAGCGCCTGCGGTCTACCAGCATCACTAATTGAGTCTTTCCATACAGGATTATTAATTGAAACTGATGCATGCCATCTTTGCACGGCCTGCTGAAGAATAATCCCAGAGACCATCGAAAACCATAGATCGCACGTCCACTCTGCGAGCCGTTCCTGAGATGAGCGGCACGTCTCGACTTGCGTTTTTGCAATTTGGATCCTGGACCGCACATCTCAGGTTGTTTTCATGCTTGTATTCAATAGTGCAAAAGCATCGTCGATATTCTGGAAGCTGCAGCAAGAAGCGTCCGAGAGCTTTGCAATTAGGGCTGTAGCTGGGAATTCGTTGTGCATCATGCCATTGCGGCTCCCGTTCTCTAATGTGCTCGCACTCCTGGCCTCATGTGGAAAAGCCGAGTGGAGAAGACTTTCAGCATCTGCCCACGACCTGACAGTTGGCACTTGGCAGGCAGGCCAGCTCTGAAGTCTGACCAAAGTAGCGGGTCACACATGAGAAGCCCGCTGGTCTGAGGCCAGCAGCCCTTCCCGATGCTCGCGCGCCTGCCGCGGCGGCTCATACTGTCTAGCTCAATACCCGCGGAAAGCTTCCGTCTCCGGATTGGTACGGCCATACTTTGCTGGCCGCTACATCTTGTTGCGGAGACTGCGCTGGGTGGTTTGTTGCGATGACGGGACGATTATCGGAAGACTGATTTTGGCGGGCGTTGCTCAACTTGTTGATTGTGTGCCTTTTGTAGAAATCTCGCTTGATACGCAGGGAGGCGCAGATGTTGCTTTGTTGTTTTCGGGCTTGAACGATCTGGGAGTGAGAGCAAAATGGGATTTCCTGCCCAAACCGGAACTCGTATTCTCGTGACCTCTGCTTTGTCTTGCGTTCGTGCTGCGTAGGGAGTCTTGTCACCGCCTTGCGACTCCATCATTCCTCTTGCTTTGAGGAAGTTCGACATGGCCATCGTGCTTCTGTAGCCGTAGGTAAGAATTTATACATTCTGCGAGATGGTATCTCGTATCCATGTCGTATCATTCCCAGGTAGGGCGGCGTTGGCGGCAACCGGATAAAAAGGATAGAGAACGATTTCATGGGATGTCTAAGCATTTCCGTAGTTGTCTCGATCTGGGTTCGTTCATAACATTTTCTGGTTGAGTATATCCTTGTTCTGCTGTCTGCTTCTGAATCGTGCACACGGCATAGACCGTTTCTGCATGATGCGGTGCCGAAGGATCGCTAGTCAAATGCCGGCACTCGTGGTCGTGACTTCGCAAACAACTGCTTGGTGAGATGGGACCGTCTTGACAGAAAACGCTCTGGGCATATCGTTGGAACCAGTTCTCGGTCGTAGTCTAGATCGGCGAGGGTCTCGCGACCTATGTATGGCTAAGCATTTTGCACTAATGAGGTTCGCAGCGGCACTGGCTCGAGCTCCATCTTAAGAGTGGGACATAAGGATGCTCCTGATGTTGTAGAACGCAGCGATCGGCGAGGTGAACACTGCAGATACGAAAAGACTGTAAATGCCTGGAAATTAGCTGGACAAAAGTTCAGCTCAGGCCCAGCCGCTTCGAACCGAGAGCTGATGAGTGACTAACAAAGTTTTGGGGGCGGAAGAAAAGCTTCAATCTTGTTGCGGTTGACAGCGAGGAGGTTGTATTCATCATACCAGGTTGCGTTGCTCGTGACATCGTGAGGACGGGAAATCAGAAACTAGTGCGGCAGCGGTGCCTCTCGATTCGAACACGGCAAGAACCTTTCCGATTGCTCCGGCTCATCGTGACAGTACCATTCACTCAGTAGGTCCTGCGCTGAGGTCCATCTCTGAGACTCATCAGATCGTCTTGGCATGTGCGCTCCGACCCTCGTCGCTCGTCGGAGAACGCTCCCAAAGCCTGTATCAAAAAGACCAGCCTTCCCAAAGTTTGAGCGAGCGCCGATGATCACGTTGTAAACCCTGCTGTGACCGTCTGCCCGATGAGTGCCACGAGCACGCTTCGCGATGCGGCAAAGTTGTCACAATTTTGGGAAAATTTGGTGAGCGCGCACACAGCCGCCCGTGGTATCTCGCAGTAGAGGTCAGAGATTGGTGGCTCGCGCAGGAGAATATGTTCCCGGCAGTAAGGTTGACGTTTCAACAGGTCTGACAAGACTATTGCTGTTCCAGTGAAGTGGTTTGCAGGGATGATCAAGGTTTGCGGCACACCCTGGGCGTGTGTCACCTTTTGATGACATTCGCTATTGCGCAAAGCCAGATGCTCTGCTGGTAGTGCAGGATAGTCGCCCGGTCAGACTTACCAATAATGTAGATACGCTTCCGGTATCCTCGGACCAGCTCAAGCAATGCCTACATGCTCTCCCGTCTGATCATCAGTCTCGACCCTTCTCGTGAACGGCAGGGAGCCGCACAGGCAAACACAGGCGCAACGCACCAATGCATCTCGACAGCATGCCATCTCAGCCATCATCACAACAGGCAGATCTGGCATAACGACGTCGGGGACCGTTAGTGCCGCCCGGCACGATGGTTCGAGATGCTGCCTCCACTGCGGGAAAAGTGCCGGCCGGAAAGCGTAGCGTGATCGTATTGAATCCTATGCGAAGACCGTCATTGACAACGCGCTCAAAGTCTGATCCGGAACTAGAGGACATAGATGAGCCCCCAGAGAGCGATGACCCAGCAGTCATACGAAGAATCGTACGAAGACAGGCTGCTCTGGCATCCGCAGGCCGGCGCAAGGCCACCTTAGCAGCGATACACCAGAAGCGCTCCACAAGAAGACTACAGCATCCAGGACACGCTCTCTCATCAATACCATTCAGCACGGCGCACGATGGGTCGACACACCCATCAGAGGTCCTTCCAAGCCCAGGTGCGCTTGCAATCGCCAATGAACGTTTTGACCCCTTCGCGAACCAGGCTGTCGATTTCGATGCCATCAAAGACTCCGGTATGCTCCACTCGCTGTTCAACGTCTTCATGGCCCATGTTGCACCATTGCTGGATCTAAGATTGCCGACCCAAGAGGACCGTAGACTTGGACGTCGCTACTCGTGGCAGAAAGAACTTCCACAGATGGCGCTTGCCAGCCCGCCGTGCTTTTGGGCGGTGATGCTCGCTGCATCAGGTCAGATGGATTCTGTGGCAAATAACAGCCCGGCCAAGTCCATGTTGACCTTGAAGTTCCGACACATGACAATTCGGAGCATAAACAAACGACTCGATGCTTCCTCCACGGGGTTTAGAAACGATTTCGGGCTGCTCATTGGCATCGCGATACTCGGCAGCTGGGAACACTGGTGGGGTTCACCAGAAGCATGTCGAGCTCATTGCGATGGTCTCCGGATGTTACGACAACATTTCAAAGACTCGGAGCAGCCCCACGATCTGTTCGCGCAAGTGATGACGTTCGCTAATACCTTTGGCTCCAAAAGCTACACCGAACCGCATAAACCCAAATACGCACAACCGCTCCCGCAGATCGTTGAATCACGAGTGGATGTGAACAATGGCTTCAAGTGGACTGCAAGTAGAGTGTATCTGGACCAGCGATTGGTGCGCAGTATATGCAGCTGTTTGGAGATTGAGAAGATGCACCCAGGCACTGAGCGGGCCCAGACAATCCGCGAGCTCGCGTCGGTTATCCTGAGCTTCAATACCAAGTGAGAGCGGCCTGATATGTCGGAAGTTCCTGAAAACCCTCTGACGAGAATGCAGGCCACGGCTCAAAATCGTCTTCACTGAGAATGACTGGTCTCGTGACCAAGACGGCGATCGTCTCAATCTCGAAATGCACATTATCCTGCAAGCTGCCGGGGTGAGTCTGCTCAATTTCTTGGCTGGCAGCGCGCAAGAAGCAGGAACCGAGGACGTCGACGTGATCGGAATGTGCGAAGAAGTGTCCGACCTGGGGCGAAGCGTGGTCTGCTTGCCATTATATGACCAAGTCTTGCTATGGGCGCTCGTCACAGTTCTCGCACTGAGCCATCAAGCCCCTCCTCAAGGCATAGAAATCATCCGCACGGCAGCACACCGCCTGCAGATGCAACACTTCGCGCCGAATGATCTCGAAACGTACATGGAAGCCTTCGTGTTCCTTCGGACCGCTCGCGAGGATTACGCTCGGTTTTTCTCAACAGCTGTTCAGGCATCGCCAGTCCCGATCACTATGCCCGGGCCATAGTTCTGTATTGGCTGGATTAGACTCGAGCCCGGCCAGAACGAGGAGTCAGGAGAGTGACAATAGCACGAACGTCGGGACGCGTCGAAGTATCTGGGTCCTTGACAACGGAGCTCTGTCCCGTTACGGTCAGCTATGTCGACTTGAGGTCCGCGCCATCCAGTGATGCCAGATTCAGATGCGCGTCCGCATTTGACTTCTGCACTGCGCAGTCCAGAATGTCTGTCCTGGCAAGGACGACATGGGCCACGACGGCCACTCGGCGGGGAGAAAGCTTGGCACCCGCACGGCCCCTGCTAGCGGCTGACTCGACGGGTGAACATCATCGGATGAACCGCTATGGAAAAGGCAACGCGTATCATGCGCCCGGGAGTGGCAGCAACAACGCGTCCGTAGCGGTCTCATCGCATTGAAGTGAGACACGACGGTCCACGACTCGGTCAGGAACAATAGCGCTCCGAGCTATTTTCCGTGGTTACTGCTTCTTATCCCCCTCGGATGAGGAACGACAATGGAACAACAAACCGAGCGAAAGAGACCCAGCAGAATGGATCGCCAGGTCAGGGGAGCAGATTCTCCTGCCTCAGGGCTCCAAAAGCATCCACGAAGCAATCAAAAGAATCCTTGAATCCAGTCCATCCAAACTTCCTAGCCTTGTTCACGCTCACGTTGACGGACCATGAACGTTGGAACATGCTGTCGAGCTCACTCCACGAAGCAGACCCGAAGCTTTCTCTGGCCTCCAGGATGTCCGTTTCCTCGCAAACCCTGCCCCAGACGGCTTTCTTGTTGCTTGCCCACTCAACCAGGCTGAAATCTTGCTGCAGCATGCCCCTCACTGGCTCCGTCTTCTGGAATATCTGGTCTGGAGTCGAGTACGCGCCGAACTGGTCTGCCAAAAGCGGCCGCGCGAAGCGCCAGACAAAGTGATCACCATTGCTGAAGTTGAATGCTTGATGTGCACAATCATCATTGATCGCAGCCCAGACACAGAATTCCGCGAGCAGCTTTGCGTCGCTGAAAGCTGCAATACCGTTCCAACAGCGTTCATTCGTAGGCATGCGAGCTTCTTCAACTACATGTCCCGTCATCATAAAGTAAATGGCCAGAGTCAATGCAATATTGAACTCTCCCGGCACGACTGCGGCACTGACGATGGGCTCTGGACGAATGACATTCCAGGTCCAATTCTGGTTCATCTGCAGCACTGTCAAGAAGTCTTCTTGGGCATGGTAAAAATTGTCTGCCGGGTCTCCTCGTCTGACATCATCCTCTCGACACGGGGTTGGCACAGGGGATATATGCGACCCGTAATATTTGCTGCTGCTAAGAAGTGTCACATTTTCCAATGCGGATGCGGTGGCTGTCAATGCAAGTAGAAAGTTTTCGAACAGCTCTGCGTTTGCCTTGTTCAACTCCTCGAAATTCTCCTTATGCACGTAGGAGCAAAAGAAGGCATGCGTGATATTCGCACAAGGTCCTATCATGTGCTCAATGAGCGTGCCGGGACGCTGCGAGAAGTCAAGATCGATGAAATGTATACGATCATCGTTCGTTTTGCAATGGGTCTTTGATCTGGTGTTGACCACAATCCGAGTCCATTCATCTTTAGAGGTTCTGTCCAAAAGGTATTTGAGTAACGCGACGCCTGCGATGCCGTCTGCACCGGTGATGAGGGCTGTCCTCGGCATGTGGTGAAAAGGTTCGTAACCTTGAGAGTGAACCTTGCAGGCCAAGCGGCACTGAAACAGGGAGATATCTCAGATCTCAGGAATTGGAAACGCCGGATGAACACGAGGGACTAGGTGCAAAAATGTGGCTGAATAATGTTAAAGTTCGAGATACCTCCGTCCTGAAGACTGTGTAGTGGAGCTGGTGTTGCTTACGTAAGCTTCGAGCTTGCCTACGGGGAAACTGTCATCGTCATAGACACATTCTGCATTTTATGAGCCCCAAAACTCAGCCGAAAGATAACACGTCAATCAGGCGGTGCTCATTATAGGGCTATGCCATATAGCATGTGAAACGTTCACTAACAGTACGTCTACATCTATGCTCAAGAGACATGGAAGCCTTCCCAATTCTTCTCCAATTTCTCAGCAATGGTGTCATTATAGAGCTTCAAACCGCCAGCATAATTGAGTGCTTGTCGCGGTTTCCCAGGAATGTTTGTGCCTGCAATGTCTTCGTTAGCGACATGCTTTCAACACGGTGTAACATTTTATTCCTCGATGACATACCCATATACCACGAATCGACCTTGTCACGAAGCGTCAGAGCATGGAGGGTGTTGACTGTATCCTTCCACTCTTGTTCGGCTTGAGCATCAGCGACGATCTTCGTTTGTCCATTCTTGTTCATGCGTTTCATCGTCTCCAAGATCCATTCGCATTGCGGCTCGACAATGCTCGGACCATTTCCGTAAGCTGTTGGGGAATGAGGGCCGTAGGTATAGAACATGTTCTGTTGTAAGCGTGTCAGCATGAATACATTTAACCTGCTTGGGCTTTGGCGAACTCACCGGAAATCCATTCACCGTCAACCCCAGATAGCTCAGCGCACCCTGGTCACCGCTCCAGTATTTCTTCAACTCCCGCCCTTCCTCACCTCGAATATCAATCTGCATAAAGCTCCCAGTCAAACTGTCAAATCCTGTTGCCATTGCCACAATGTCCAATTCGTGCAACTTGCCATCTTTCGTCACGATACCCTCAGGAACGAACTTCTCGATGGGCGTGTTCTTGACGTTCACAACATCCACGTGTGGTTTGTCTAGTTGTTCGTAGTAATCGATTTCCAACGAAGGGCGTTTGCCGCCAAAAGCGTGAGGAGGATCAAGGGGTGCGAGAATATCTCGTTTGACAGGATCGGAAATTCGTGCGCGGACTTTGGAGGCCCAGAAATCGTAGACGTATCGACTTGAAGCTTCATCGGTCTGCAGATCAGCAAATGTGAAGAGGATGCGGAAGCCTCCTAATCTCCATGCTTCTTCTAGGATTGCGTCGCGTTCTTGCTTGGGTGTCTCTGATAAATTCTTGACTGGGTCTGCAAACAGAAATCCCCCCATGGTGCCATAGCGACGGGTCATTTCCTTCCGAAGCAGGGTGCTATTATCGGCGAGGTAGTTTTTTGATTCTTCGGGATCGACCAATTTTTGATTCATGGGAATACATGTGTTGGGTGTGCGGATGAAGACCGTAAGATGTTCGGCAGTCTTTGCAGACTCCTGAGCGATTTGAATCCCTGTAGCTCCGGATCCTACGCATGCCACTCGTTTGCCACGCATATCGACACCTTCCTTAGGCCAAAAGGAAGAGTGACAAATGTAGCCTTTGAAGTCATCGATGCCAGGCCAGTCGGGAAAATGGCGTTTTGCTGCAAAGCCTAGACAGCAATTCAAGTAACGAGCCTTGACTTTCAGTCCAGTGTGGCATGTAAGATTCCATTGTCTCTGGCTCTCGTCCCAGGTCGCACTTTGAACGCGCGTGTTGTAAATTGTGTCCTTGCTCAGGTCAAGCACTTTGTCTGCGTGTTCGAAGTATCGTTGCAGCTCCGAAGCACCAGGGTAGATCTCTTTAAAGCTGAAACTCTCGAAAACTTCGGGAATGTTCAATTGATATACTGGCCACGGAGAGTCGACTCGAGCCCCGGGGTAATTATTCCAATGCCCTTGAAAGAAGTTAGTGTAAGGTACCCTGATGTCTGCAACAAGTATTTGACGAGTAGAAGATGCGTTCTAGCGACCACACTTACAGATACCTCCAACGGCCGAGCCTGCTTCGATGATCTTCACCTTGAAGCCATTTTGACGTAGACGATGAAGCAGATAGACGCCAGCAAAGCCGCCACCGATGATCACAGCATCAAGCTCGCGTACATCTTGATCGACCCCATTAGTGCCATTGGTGTGGCCATTAGTCCCATTCGATTGAGCCTTGAAAGTACGCTGCATTGTGTGTTATCGATGATGGTTGTCTCAGATCTTACACAAAATACGGAAACATGTCTTCTTAAAGCACATATTGTGCACATGATCTTGCATCAAGGCGCGCCACAGCTACGATCCTCTATTCGCGACTCGGTACACCTCGGTCCAGAATAAGGCGGAGAGCTGTGGACTGTGGGCCAGCTGGAGCTGGCCCGCCTATGGTGCTAGTTTTCCACGTCTTCTCACATCACAAGGCGTCCGGCTGGCAATCCTGCTGACCTGTGAGTGCCAACGCTGCCTTGCAGGAGATTGCACGAAAGGAATCTAGTCCCGGCATGCCCCATTTTGGGAAGCCGCAAGCCGGTAGCTGTCCGAAACGAGGTACTCGAGGCACACCTGCCTTTGCTGTGCACTTTTGATAGCGTGTTGGGCCAGGCGAGACCTCGTGAAATACCCACAGCGCCTCAACATCATCGTCAAAGTAAAGTGCGCCGAGCGACACGACCGGGTGATGTGGGGTTTGGACAAAGAAATGGAGAAAGCGATATGAAACAATGGGACAATGCCAAGCAACTTCCTCGCCAAACTTACTTGCGGACACTTCACTTGCCATCGCAGGTCAGCTTGTCTTTATCTATCACTAATCACCTACGAGCCATTGATGTATCGACCAGCTTCTACATCACCTCTTCTGAGCTCCCGCTTGAATTCTCGCATCATCTCCATGGCCTGCGGGGTTTCCTGCCACTGATAAACCGCCTGGCGGGCAGGCGTGATGTTTGCCTGCTCCTTCTCTACTGCCTCTCTGCTGTAATACTCTCTGCCACCATGGGTATGATACACTTTACTATGGCCAACGCACTCGCAAGCTCTGAGCGACAGGAACTGCAGCATGCGATTCAGATTCCTGAGATAGGTATCGTACCAACCTTTTCGCAAGATCTTCCTCATAAAGTCGTGCCGTCTCATGTTGCTCTGCTCGCTAGGCGATAATGAGCTATCAAGCCCAGCCTTGAGGAACTCACGGCGGAAGCGCATAAAGACTCGTCGTTTGATCCAACGTTCGAACATCCAGATAGCTGTTCTCACGCCCTCAAGACTGGTCAGCTGACTATCAATCTCCCACTCTAGCAACACATATTCATCTGATCTGTCATGGTGTAAGTGCTCTGGTATGGACGCCTCAACACCAGCGTCGACGAATTTCTGCCAAAGATCAATCATGAAGTCGCGACTGATAGTAATGTGAGTCTCGTTGGTGGCCGCCCGCGTACTGTCGAGGTCGGAACACGATTTCTCAAAGTTCTCCCAACGGGTGTAACGATCATCAATGTAGAAGATGCCGTCTTCGTGGATATTGAATTTCAGCTTGTTGACATCTTCTGGGTCTTTGAAAACACCTTCGTGGCATATACCGCAACCAAGTTTGTCTGCTTCGACGTGATCGCAGACGTCCATTAAGCAGTCCCAATGTATGACATGCTTAGCCGAGCAAGGCAAAGATACACCTTTGCTGCAGTCGTTCTTGCAGTGCATACACTTGGGAGTTCGTTGCATGAGGGAGCTCTTGTAAGGCACAACGCGATGCGCTAAGAACTCTTCGTAGTCTTCGAGCCACCTGGGCTTACGCTCAAAGCTCTTCAAGAACTTTGGGTAGACTTCGAACAGATCTTCTCGAGGCCCGCCAGTCTGCTTGAAACGGATCAGCATGAGCGCGATGAAACGCGCCGCTCTGTCGCTCTCGATGCCGATGAGGTGAACCAGATCTTGGTACCATGCTGGTCTGCCCCTGGCAGCCATGAAGTCTCTCATCGACAAGTCGTAAGTACATTCGTTGTAATCAACAACATCCTTCCAGCGAAAGCGTGTTGAGCGGCGAACCCGGATCAGTGGCCCCAGGTCTGGCCGCTGAGTATTGCGGAACACCACGGCACTGAGATGTGTAAGCCCGTGAAATTCTATCGCTTCTTCCAAGTCAGCGAAGACATCTTTGCCTGTCAATTGCCGGGTGCTGATATCAGGCTCTTGCTGGTGGCATCTGTAAACAGAGTAAAAAGCATTGTCAGCAAGACCATCACGAGCGGCTATTCTCTGAATCTCACCATCTCGTATGAGAGGAAATGGCGCATAGCGTCGGTGTGCATTCTGTGGCTTGTTCAGCAAGAATTCTTCGTTCGGTTCAAGTAAGAGATCGAGAGATGGATACTGTATGTCAATCGTGTGATGCTGCTTGAAAGCGTCAGCTCGTCCATCCCAGGTGTCGTAATCATCGTCTGAATTGAGCTCCACAATTTCGTTCGCGTCAAAAGCAGTCGTGTCGTTCTCGTCAAGGAAAAAGGTTCTGGCTTCGTTCGGGTCCAGCCCGAACGTTTCCATAATGTTTTTGAACAAATGCTTGTTTTGGACCATGGTTGAAACTGTTCGATCGAATGCGTGCTGCTTGGGGGATTGAGCGGCCAAGGGTAGTGATATATACTGGCATTGTTAGGAGCTCACAATGCCATGCAGGCCTTTGTTTCAGAATGATATTCCACCCTTTCTCGAAGGATCACAGGCTATTCTTAGATATCGGTCTTTGTTTAAAGGGCGACTCAATAGTATTGTAGTTGCAGTATGAATGAAATGGGAGTGGAGGCGAGCCTCAGCAGAAGTGAGATGAAATAACTGAGCGAGGTTGCATTTTGTATGTTAGTTTTGATGATGTTCTGCCATAGAGGTGTCAGTTGCTACTACCAACTTAGAAACCGCGCACGCATGCAGTACAGAAGCGAAGCATTGCCATGCGAAAGATTCACAAATGGTAATACCTATCTGTAATGTCAGCTTCATATCTGCTAGTAGTCTTTACCTTCTCAGCCATCCGGATCATTCTTGGAACGATACTTGCGCTTGAAGCTGCGAGCCTTTTCCTTGAAACTGTCACTCACGTCCTGCCAAATGTTCTTGCCGCTGTGAGCCACTTCTGATGTCATGAAGAGAGCTGCATCGATCTTACTAGCGAATCCCTCGTACTCAACCAAGAAAGCGAAAGGATCTCTGGGCTCAGATGCAGGACTGTTGTCTGGAGACCAAGCTGAGACGAGTTCGCGGTCAGCAGGCAAGAGAAATCCTCGGAGACGGAGGTCATCTCGCTGTTGGGCTTCTTCGAGAGGTAGCAAAGTACCTTGATAAGGTACCACCGGTCCCGTAGAGTTGTCGAAACTGTGCAGATTGTGTTCCATATCGGCCGACATATCTGGCCGTCCGTTGGTCTGAATCGACAGCATTGGTCGAAGGACAGTAGTAGAGTGGTAGTGGTCTATGGGAACAGTTCTGGCGTGTAAGAAGTGGGGCCTGAAGTCGTCCAAATGTTGTCCTCTACGCGCGGCAAGCGTGGATTGGGAAGAAGACATCATCGAAGCAGCGCCGTGGGTTGTCATTGAGTCCGAAAGTGTGTAATTGGGTGCCTTTCCGCTCCGCTGACGACAAAGACAATTGCTGAAGACCAGTGTCTGTTATCTATCACCCGTCGTGAATCAACAGGTGGAGGAGGGCTCTCAACACCAGCTAAAGCATGAACTCCGAAGGGCTTTATAAGATTAGCATTGGCGTTCGTGACAATGCCTTTGTTCAAAATTGTCTTCTCCCATCATCACAACAGGATTGTCCTTCAAGTCTTTGTTTCTGCGCTGCCACGGCATGCTGTCGTGCACAAAGGCAGTCGTTAGCACTGACAAGTTTCATTCCTCGTGGTCGCTGGCGCTGTTTGCCCTTTCCTTGTCATGACTTGACCCAGTTGCCAGTGAAGCGCATCCCGCCGGGTCATCAACAGCGCCCGGGTCTCGGGCTCTTTCCTCGCGCCTTTGTTTTACCCACTGTCCAAATGGCAGCCATATTTCTTCTTTCTCGTGAGGCTTGAGATTTGCAGCAAGTCCAGAAGTGGCAGTTGCCACAAACACCTTTGCTCCGGACCAGTCGTTCGATTTTCCCATGCTCTCCTTCTCGTCCTGCCATCCATATCTGAATTCGTCTTTCTTGATAGCTCGCTTGTAACGCCACCTCCATATGGATTCCCAGATACCCTTTCCCACGATGCAAACAGCCTCAGGACGGAACTGGCGAATTTTCTCCTCGAGAATGGGCGTGCCCGCTGCCGACTCTTCTTTGCTGAGTTCAGCAGCATTTTTGCTAGGTCTTGCAACAATGTTCGTGTTTCCCATGCTGTATAATCTGGGTAGATCGACATCCTGTTCAGGTTTGAGTCGGACATCTGTGCATCCAGAACTATGTAACAGCTTCCAAAAGGAATTGGAAGGATGGGCATATGCATGGCCACTTGTAGAAGTCATCACGCCAGGGTTAAAGCCTACGAAGACGCAAATCAAGTTGGGCGCCAAGATGTCGGTCAGAGGAGACAGATGAGCGTATTTGGAGGGCGGCGCATACTGGCTGGACTTTCGCTGTTTTTTTGCTGGAGACTGGTACTGCGAGCGTTCTGGGTTCGATTGACCGGAGCCTGCAACAGACTTGCGCTTGAGGGTTCGTTCTATCACATTGTCGTGGCCAGCTTTCGTGGAGTTTCTTGTTGATCTGCTCGGGCTACTGCTCGCGAGTCGAAAGCGCTCGAGATCGTTCTTGAATTTGTGGACAGAAGTCTGCGACGTGCGGATTCCATTGTGAGCATCGTCATGAGCCACTGAATCTGCCTGATCAGCCTCGGTATCTTTGATGGCGGGCATTCTACTATGTCACGTCGCGATGAATGGTGGAGTGGCGAGCAGCGAGCAGCTGAGGCGACAAGATGGATACCTGAGCTTGCTGATGAGGCGTGACATTGTGCTACCGTCAAGTAAATTTTGACTCGACTTCCCCGGATTTCTGCTGGAGAATTGATTGCTTGATTGCTTAGCGAGTGCTTATCCGGCGAAACTGCGGGCCGATCAGTGGCAGCACGTCAGAGCATCACATGCGTGTGCTGTCTCGTGTGAACCACGCACATCGCCTGCTCATCGTTTGCCTTCGCTTTCATTGCCAGTACATACAAACATTTCGCTGGACTTCAGACTGACCTGCGCCTTCTAGAACAACTATGCCACTCGCGCAGTGAACGATGCGACCACAGCACCGCGGCCTAAGGCACGCGAGGCGACAACCGCAGCAACCTTCAGGCAGACGAGCCACACTTTGGTAGCAGGGCGCCGCGCTTTGGCAGAATTCCTCTTAGACACACCAGACACCGATCAACATGGCGTGGTGGCAGAAGAAGTTGCTGCGCTACGGCCTACGCTACGGCCTATCGAGAACGGGCCTGCTGGACGACTCCGCCATCGATCTCGATTCACTGGACATCACCGTCGGACGACAGAACGTGATAGAGCTGAGGGATGTCGGCTTGAACATCGAGGGTATCAGTCAGCTGGCACGACTGCCAGCAGCAATAAAACTTGAGACGGCCAAAGTTGCACATCTGAAGTTGACAATACCGGCCGACTTCTACCAGAGCAGCATCGTGGTCGAGGTGGACGGGGTGGAGATTGCTGCGACTCTTGAGGATGGGCCAGGTACAAAACTGCCTATGAAAGAGCAGGGAAGTCGAGCACGTAGCCCGGAGACGGCTAGGGCGCCACAGCACAGGAAGACCAACAGACGGATACACTCGCCTCCACCACACCATACCAGTGCTGAAGGGGATGATACGAGGCTGCCGAATGTACAAGATGTGGCGAAGTCTTTCTTACTGGAGGAGCCTTTGGACGAGCGACGAGATCTTGAGGCACTGGCTTATGGCTCCAGAGGCATGGAGGAGTCCTTTGCTAGTGAGAGCAGCGAAAGCGAGGTTGGCACAGGAACTGGCGTCGGAGTGCCTGGCTTCCTGGCCAACTTCCTACAGGGTATTGTGGAGAGGCTTCAGCTAGAAGTCAGGAACGTGGAAGTGAGGCTTCAGACCGGTGTCCCAAATGGCAGCCCCGAACCCACGTCTGTGACACTGAGGCTGCGGATGGCCTCTGCCAACGTCGAGAGAGTGGATCCCGCCAAGCCAGACAAGCGCCGTGAAGTGAATCTGGCAGCGATTACTATGGATATCCTATTGAAGGATGAAGTGACAGCGGAGCTTTCGACCCTACGATCGCATACTTCCGCAATACGGGACCCATCGATGCCAGCCAGCCGAAATACATCTGAGCGGGCTGCTAGTTCCGTTGTGTCGCCCTTGGCTAGCAGCACGACAACAGAGCATGACACTACATCGATTCTAGAAGAGGAGGACAGACGAGAAGGCACGATTCCAGACAACCGTCTTGCATCTAGCAGCACTGATTCACTGCAGAGACTCATGCAATCAGCGATGGAGCCTGCGGAACCCAGCGTGCAGATAGCTAACATGGCAGAATCTGCATCATTGTCGAACGATGGGAACTTTGCGGATGCCCAAGACGGCGAGACCTTCGGAACGGAGCAGCAACCTCACGAGCTCGACATTCACCCTGGAGATGACAATATAAGCTGGGGTTCACGAAGAAGTAGAACAAGCCCACAGTCTCAGGATTTATGGAACTCGATGATCAGTGAGGATGATCTGCCGGGTTCGCTGCATATGGCGTCGCGCGCTCAAGTTGCAAACCCTCATGCGCAGTCTTCGCGCAGCAGCAGCCCTCTAGCTCTTCGGCATCGCCGTGCCGTGTCTCCCTACGACCGAGCCATAACCAGCCCCGGGTCGTGGCCCAGGCCCGATATCAGCCCCCTCGACAGCGACAACCAGGCCTTCAGTCATGGCCATCACTGGACCAGGGAATACGCGATGTATCTGAACCCCTCGATCGTTTGCTGTCGCAGTCATCCGGAAATGCGGTCGATAACAAGGTCACGGCGCTCGGACAAGCGCGATCAGCATCACCAGCATCTGCAACAGGGAGTCTTTCAGACGAGACAGCCGCAATGGACGAAAGCATGCTTGAGTCTCAAGTCTTCAGTCACGAAGAAGCACAGAGCATGTATATGAGCGCTATGACTGGCAGTAAAACGCTGGATATGCCCGGTGGCTGGGGATCCGACACCCAAAGCGCCCAGTCTGTAGCGCCCGAAGCGCTAGCCTCTTCCGACCGCGATCAGGCAGCTCAAACAGTACCTGCTGTTGAGCATGATCTTTCACAACTTGACGGAGCAAGACCTAGCATTGAAGCTGCATCAGCCAATGCAACACCACGTGCGCAGACGCCCATAGCTCACGACAGGCCGTCAAAAGACATCTCACCAGACGCTAGCATTGTAGTGATCGAGCTGCTACATATCGATCAGATCACAGTCTCCATTCCATCACCACAAGATTCAGAGAATCATGGCAAACAGCAGGTGCCCGCAGATAGCAGCCCTGTTCGTCGGCCAACAAGTGGGGTCCGTGGTATGCCGGGTACATTCTCCGCATACTCTGAAATGAGTGCTTCTAGACGTCGGGAAACAGACTCCACATCTACCGATACCAGTAATATCTTCTGGGCTCCGGAGTCTGCCAAAGGCCCTGAGGTTTCTGATGGGCGTGTCGGCATTGTGGTGGGAGTCATCACTATCCAGGCAGGAATTCCCACCTGTCAACTGCTACACAAAGTATCGATGAGCTTAGCCAGCACTTTGCAACACAAAGATGCTGGTAACGAGGTCCTAAACAGCAGTGGAAGCAAGCAGACTCCACCCCCAGTCTCCCTGCTTTTGCGGCAATTGCGAGTCTCCCTGACGGAAAATGCCAAGAGGATGGATGCGCAAAGCGGTCCTACTCGGCACGGACTGGTTGATTTATTTTGTGAGGGTATTGAAGTTAAGCTCGCTGAGACACAGACGAGATTGAGCATTCAGGATCTGGTACTTTCACTGGGCGGCCAGGACCTGTTGAGATTCGACCACAAAGCAGATGCGATGACCGAGTCGGTGACTCTCACAGAACAAGCGCCAGCTGTCGCTATCGACATAGCAAAGAAGACCCTTGCTGCCGACAGAAGGTCAATAACAGAACTCTCGGTGCAGATCAAGCCTGTCCAGCTCACAATCGATCTCAGCCTCTACGACGAGGTATTCGACTCTTTCGGTGGCCTGAGCGGGATTCTTGAGCTTGGCAATTCAGCTCTCTCAGAGAGTGGCATGAGGTCGCCAGTCACACCGCCGCCCACCAAGGGAGTGCGTTTCGTAGGCGAGCAGCAACCTGCGTTAGTTGAACCTGAAGTCAAAGTCAATGCGCGCATCGGCGGCTTCACAACGAATTTGAACAGTAGTGCCGGCGCGGTTGTTCTACGAACAAGCGCTATCAAGTCAGTGTACCGTGAGCACGGTATGGTCGCCACCATCTCACGCCTCGTGCTGAGCGGACCATTGAATCACTCGCAGACGCAAGAACCACCCCTGACGATCGATGTTGCCACCGTGCGGATCGAATATCTCTTGACCCCCCAGGACAACGACCTTGAGCGTCTGCTAACACTGCTGACACCCTCGCGAGACCAATACGATGATGACGGCGACATCTTGATCGACACACTTCTGCGACAGCGTCGCAAGGAGCCCTCCTCAGAATTGTCGTGGGCGATGTGAAAGCTAAGATTGATAATCTCGACTGCCTTGCTGTGCTCAACAGTCTTGGCGACGACCTCGCGAAACTGTCTGCTGTCACCAAGTACTTGCCAGAAGACGATAAGCCTGGGCTGCTAAGCCTCTTGCGGATCAAAGATGCAGAGGCACGCGTTCCTGTCAATGACCGTTTTGGCAAGCTCCTATTTGCTTTGCAAGATTTGCACCTTGCGCATGTGGGACTACCGGCCCTGCTCGCATTCTCGATTGGCGATGTCTTTGCTCAACAAGTAGAAGGCGCAGAATTGCTACACAGCCTGCTACCACTCACAGCCGTTGACAATCTTCCTGTCATCATGGCACGAATGATAGGTAACGAAATCGAACCGACAGTGAAGGTCAAACTCTTCAATCTTTGTGTGGAGTACAGTGTGCCCATCATACTTGCTCTCACGGGTATGGACAGACCACTGGATCCGGAAGAGATAGTCAACGAGATGGCTCAATCGATTGCAAATCTTGCCATGGCAGGTGGTACTCAGGTCCTCAGGCGTAGTCCTGCAAGCGATGTTACGAGCACGCCGAAGAAAAAGACCGCCATTAGCCTTTTGCTGCATGATTCGGCTGCTAGGCTAACGCCTCAAAGATTGCCATCGAAAGCGCTTGTGGTCTTGAACAATGCCCATGTAACAACAAGTGTGCCGCCTGGAGATACCATGTCGGCCAGACTTGAACTCAGGAAAGCCGCCATCTTTCTCACCGACCGCGAACTGGAGGAACTGAATGTCGATGTGAAGGCGAGAAACGTGCAACGCCTTGATGATATTCTCAAACAGCGCGGATACGTATCGGTGGCCTCAGTCAGGTCTGCCGTTGTGCAATTTCACGCAACAGAGACAGGCACTGACGACGCGAAAGCCGTTGAGATTGATGTCAAGAACGAGCTTTTCTTGCTCGAGACGTGCGCAGATTCCACTCAGACCCTTTTTGCAACACTCGGAGCCCTCGCTCCTCCTACTCCACCTAGCAAGGTCCCAAAGTACCTGACGCAGCCCATGCCTATCGAAGACATGATGGCATCTTTCTCGGGTGCCCCGTTCATCCAAGCAGAGGAGAAACCCGAAACTCTGTTCGATGTGGAGCACGATTTAGAAGACTTCAACGAAGAGCTAGATCTTGGCATCTCAACCTTCGACGATCCTGATGACCTGCTTGCTGAATCAGAAATGACGGCTAGTCTTTACGGCCCCGTGAGCGGCCTTCTCGACATGGGTTCTGATCCAGATGCCGAGAGCAATATTGGTGACGATCCTGAGACTGCAGAGAGTCTTCTGGAAGAGGACCCTTTCGAGATGACCATTTCACCAGAAGATGGACAACTTGGTGATGCAGCTTTGATGCGAGACCTGGATAGACCCAGTGCCGCTATCGACAGCGGCAAAGCCAATCCCGACTCCTACGAGATCGTGGACCTTGGATTTGACGCACTTGGAAGTGGTCAGCAAGCGCTCGGAGATCAGCATCGCTTCAACCCACCATTTGTCGGCAAGCATGGGCAGAGTAAGGATAAGCCCCATCAGGATGCTACTGTCAAGCTGCGCCTCCGTGAGTTCCATCTCATCTGGCACCTTCACGATGGCTTTGATTGGCAGCGCACACGCGATGGCATCGTGGACGCTGTCGAGCAGGTGGAACAACGCGCTGAAGAGCGCAAGGTGAGGCGTCGCAGATCCCGACAAGATCCAGAAGATGATGAGTCCGTGATTGGTGACTTCTTGTTCAATTCAATCTACATTGGCGTTCCCGCTGATTTGGACGGCCAAGACCTACGACGCCAGATCAATCGGGGCATTGACCAGGAAATCAGCGAAACAGAGAGCGTGCCTGCATCCGGAATATCTAGGCCCACGATATATTCAGCAACTGGGCAGCCTCGAAATCGTCAGTCTCAACGCAGGAGACTCAAGCTCGGTCGCACTCGCAGTCATAAGATCGCTTTCGAATTGAGCGGTGTATCTGCCGACGTTCTGGTCTTTGGTTCCGAAAGCAGTGACGTGGTCAGCTCGGTGGACCTTCGCATCAAGGACTTCGAAATTTTTGATAAGGTGCCCACTTCGACCTGGCGAAAGTTCCTGACCCATCTGGAGAGCGATCCGGCCGCGCGCGAGAAGTCCAAGCCCATGTTCCATATCCAGCTCGACAATGTGAAGACTTTAGAAAGCCACTCTGCGTCTGAAATCATCTTGCACGTTGCAGTACAGCCACTTCGACTTCACGTTGATCAAGATGCGCTTGATTTCATTACACGATTCTTCGAGTTCAAGGACCCAGACATGGTTGACAGCCAGGACACTGGCGAGAAACCATTTATCCAGCGTGTCGAAGTTGAGACCGTGGATCTGTGTCTGGACTACAAACCCAAGAACGTCGACTATGCTGGCCTTCGATCCGGGCGGACCAAGGAGTTCATGAATTTCATCACTCTGGAAGGCTGCAACATTCGTCTTAAGCATGCGATTATCTACGGCCTCGGAGGGTTTGACCTACTTCATGACACACTGAGCAACATATGGACGCCCGATGTAATCCGAAACCAATTGCCGCGTGTGCTTTCGGGCCTTGCACCGGTTCGAAGTCTGGTCAATCTTGGGGTCGGAGTACGTGATGTTGTTGCCATCCCTGTGCGCGAGTACAAGAAGGACGGCCGCATCGTACGCAGCATCCAGAAGGGCGCCTTTCAGTTCGGGAAAACCACTGCGAGTGAGCTTGCAAGACTTGGTGCAAAGGTAGCCTTGGGCACACAGACTATGCTCGCGAATGCAGAAGAATTTCTGGCACCCGGAAGCTCCACAGGCGGGCGATCGAAACTTTCTTCTTCACCAGGCTGGCACGAAGGTGGACACTTGTCTGACGACGACGATTCCGAGCGACAACGTGCTGTTTCTGCTTACGCGAATCAACCTCTTGGGGTTCTCTCTGGTTTGCGATCTGCGAGACGACATCTCGAGCACGATTTGCTAACTGCCAAGGACGCTCTGATCGCTGTGCAGGGAGAAGTCCTTGAGAGTCGCGGGCCTGGCGAGGTAGCGGGTGCGGTCGTCAAGCACGCTCCAACAGTCATTCTCCGACCAGTGATTGGTGCGACACGAGCAGTAGGCACAGCTCTACTGGGAGTAGGGAACGCAGTCGATCGTGGTAACCTGAGAAGGGTCGACGATGTAAGTTTTCTCCAACCTTCCTTCATTGCAGAGCAAGTGCTAACAATTTGAACAGAAATACAAGAGAAGATGAGGAAACGCATCATAGCGTTAATGATCTGCTAGTGCAAATGCACTTGGTGACTTGGGCTGGAATGGCAATGTTGCAGCAACGCCTATCAACTTAGATATCGACACAGTAGTTAGTTCTACGCATGACACGGTATTTCGAAAAGGAATCCCAGCCTCCCACGTGGAAAGTAGCATCATTCCATCGTGAAGCATGACTTGATAGCGAGATCACCTTCTTCCTTGGGCCAAGAGCTTCAACACCCCGCTGTCAAATGTTCGCCTCGCTTGAACACTGCAGGCTGTGCGGAGTTGGAGTCACCTGGACACGGCAGATTCTTCCAACGTGGTCATGCAGCCTCAAGGTTGACATTACGCTAAGACGCAGAGAGCCGGTGACATGTAGCACTCGTTATGCTCGGTTAGTAGACCATAGGATTCGCGGGAGTCGACATGCCCGCCTATTGGGGGTTTCGGACACGTAGAAGTGTTCATCCTAATCAGCTGGCTTGCGGGAGAGACTGTCGTGTCGTCAATGGAAGACGCCTTAATTGATCGTTGTGCTGAGTTGAGTCAATATTGCCTAATGTTTTGAACAAGGAGATGTGGAGAAGTTCTGGTTTCATTTGGCACTAGCTGACAGTGCCGCGTGCATGACGCTACAATCGCGCAACTTCAACACCGACATGGCCATCTACAGATCCTCCTCATCATGACCAGACAGCCGGACATCGGTCGTGCTCTCAGAAGTGGCATGTGACGCGCTCAGAGGATGCGGGAAGGGAGAGGCGCATTAGAGTCGATGCCAGAACCGAGCAAGCTTTCCCCTGAGGCCGAGCGTCGACTGAGGCGAGCATGGTCTTCCGTCGTGGGCTTCCGAGCCTGCAGCAACAAGTCATCAACTGATATGATGCTGTGCGAGCCTGCAAGGCGAGAACGACTCCAGCGCGGGGTCACAGCCTTCTTCGCGACTTCCCACATTGCAACGCCCATGAAGAGCTCAGAATGAGGAGTCGCCGAGGCTGGCGGCGATTTATGCTTATACCAATTCACCTCCGATGCAAGAGAAGCATGTGACGCTTGCAGATCGCTACGCAAGCGGCAGACATGACTGTGGGCTAGCACGGTGCATATATCTCCGACTAACTGCAAGGAGTCAGGAACAGGGAAGCCAAAAGTTGTGAAGACAGTGGGAACGCTGGCAATTGGCTGGAGCATCTCCCGTCCTGCACCTCCCTGGTTGCTGATCTGGGAAACTCCACGAACTCACTGCGCTGCACCGGCTGCAGAACGAGAACACCTCCAGGATGAATTCCGTCCTGCAGACGCCGGACGAATTCTCTCATTGGTCGCTCTGCTTGACAAGACGGCTCATGGGCTCCCTGCTGCTGTGCAGATCGTTCGCATGCAGCTTCCATGGATCTCGACGAGAATGCGGGCGACATCTGACTTAAACAAGCTCTGTGCCCGACTCTGAGTGCAGACGCTTCTCGCTGCTTGCCTTTGCACGGAACCTCCACGAGTCGAACTCGTGCTTCTGGACCATTGATATTATTCAAGGCAAAGTTACGCTCCCGTTGCTGGCAATATCATATTCCTTGTTGTCAAAATTGCAGGAGCCGACCCGGCATTCCGGCACACATTCCAGGCAAAGTTCAAATCGCCTGTTTCAGCGGGCAACAACGAGTCGGCAAACCGCGACCTCTTTCCAAGCCTGTATACTGGCCGTGTTTCCTTGCCTTCTTACCTTTGGGTGCAACCAGTCCTAGCTCGCGGTCATCGCATTCGAGAGCATATTTGACTGGCAAGCATGTTGTTCAAAAACACACTTTTAGCTTTGTGTATTGCTGCAACAGCATCAGCTGCCCCGTGAGTTATGGACGCGACCTGGAGCATGAAGTTTGGTCTGACAGTATCCCAGGAGCATCAACAAGCGAGCACCATCTGGTTTCAACTGGGGCAACGAGAAGGTCCGAGGTCTCAATATTGGAGGTTGGCTCTTGTTGGAGCCTTGGATTACGCCATCTATCTTCGAAAATGTTGACCCGGATGGATCGCGAGGCATCGTTGATGAGTACACTTTGACGCGCTCTTTGGGCGCACAGCAAGCATACGACCGCTACCTCAGACGCCATTGGGAGACATGGTGTACATGGCAGGATTTCAAGAAGATCAAGGCTTCTGGCTTCAACCTGGTTCGGATACCAATTGGCTATTGGGCATACGATAACTCCGATTCCCCTTATGCATCCGGAGCGGCGGTCTTCATAGATGCGGCGATCGATTGGGCTAGATCACTCGGTCTCAAGGTTATGATCGACTTGCACGGTGCCCCTGGTAAGTCTGATCACGGGAAAGCAGTTTGAGCCTGCATACACTGGTCTCAGCTATGCTCGTATGTTGTTCTCTTACTAATTCTGGGACAGGCTCTCAAAATGGATTCGACAACTCCGGTCAAAAGATGGCCACCCCAACTTGGACGCAAGGCAACACCGTGGCCAAGACTCTCCGAGTACTGAAGACAATTCAATCAAAATACGGCGATAGCAAATATGATGATGTGCTTGCTGGTATCCAACTACTCAACGAGCCCCTCACTCCGGCGCTGGATATCAATGTGGTTAGACAATTCACCTATGACGGGTTCTACCAGCAAAGAGACTACAGCCCATCTCGCGTGGTTGTGTTCCACGATGGATTCCAACCTACGAATTACTGGAATGGCATGCTCACGCCGAACGACAACAATGCTCAGAATGTGGTGATCGACCACCACGAGTACCAGGTCTTCAGCCCAGAATTGAATGCCCTGAGCCCTGCGCAACACAGAAACTACGTGTGCAGCAATGCACCAGCATGGAACGGGGCCGACAAGTGGACGGTAAGTGTAGTATTGGGAACAATTTCTCTCAGGCGCTTTGATCCTCAGTCCGACCTGTA
Source organism: Cercospora nicotianae (assembly GCA_029490675.1). NCBI lineage: Eukaryota > Fungi > Ascomycota > Dothideomycetes > Mycosphaerellales > Mycosphaerellaceae > Cercospora > Cercospora nicotianae. Next base: position 1,249,151 of record JANQAT010000007.1, on the reverse strand, counting down.
CTAACATATGACCTACTTCCAGATCATCGGCGAATGGAGCGGCGCCATGACCGACTGCGCCAAATACCTCAACGGCTACCGAATCGGCGCCCGATACGATGGTTCATTCCCAGGCTCATACTACATCGGATCCTGCAACAGCCAAAACATGAACGCCTGGTCCCAACAGCAACGGGACGACACCCGATCTTTCATCCAAGCTCAAATCGCAGCTTACGAGAAATATACTCAAGGCTGGATTTTCTGGAACTTCAAGGCGGAAAATGCACCTGAATGGAATGCGTTCGCTTTGTTGGATGCAGGATTGTTTCCTCGGCCTGGAACTGAATTGTCGAGTTCATGTCCCTAGAGGGGAAATGTGACCACGACGATATTTGGACGTCCAACCACGAGCACGCCCACGCCGGCGCCGTGCAATATGACAATCGATTGGATCAGTGCAGCTGGTCTACGCAACGCGACAAATGCAAGGAAACGATGATATCTTGGCTGCCAGACAACAGCTCATCGTCCATGATAATGAAGGCTTGGCAGATACCCCCTCGAGTACTCAAGTGTAATAAGCGCCGAGGCTCACGACATTTTCTGTATACAGGAGCATCTAGAAAATAGTGCAAGACAACAGATTTTCGTAGTTTATATTCACTTGAATATCCGTCGATCAATTCTTCAGTGCTGTCGGCCGCACAGCCAGTGTTGTTCTACTTCCTGAGATTAACGACAAGCTGCGAGGGTAGCATAGCATCTGGAGCGTTGTTGTATTTCTCTAATCTATCTGCTAGTCTATCTGCTAAGAAACCTAAGGCAGACACGTTGTCGTCCATGCGCGAGCTATGCATTGTCTGCTTTCAGCCCTAACACAACACGACTGGGGTCGATTCCGATGAAGTTGGTCTAGAGCGGTCGATGTTTGGGAACCTGGTCCATCGCTAGTTCTGCATCAGCGCGCCGGCAACCGAAGTCGTTACGACTTGTCCATGTGAACATTTTCTGGAAGCTCGTGCCCTGCAATCAATTGTCCCGAGTGCCATGATCGTATTGACGTGCGTAGGTTTCTTCGTGAGTCCGGCAGAATATTGGCACGGAGCCGCTCTTGCGGTTTCTGATCCGCTGCCGTAGGCACCAGGGCGTTGTTGGCATGTCGTGCGCTGTCAGGTACAAAGTTCCAAAGCACTGGGATGTTGGCGATCTTTTCGGGGCGTGTTGGTCTACCCTGGCTGGGTTCTAGGCGCTCACTTGGACTTCGGCTGGTATCGAGTGTTGCGCGTCTTATTGGATTTTGAGGTGATGGTGGTTGGGTTCCATTGACTATCAGCCTTTGCTTGCTCATCACGATCCAAATTATTGCCGGAAAAGTCTTGCACCACTGTCCGCAAAGAGAAGGTGGACCAGCCGCCCTCCGCGCTGTATTCCTCATTCGATCATACCGCTCCTTCGTACTCCCTCGCACGCGCAGCGTTGTTGCATGAGAAAGAATGTTGCGCAGAGATGATCGTAAATCGCTCAACAGGTCTGCGAAATCTGCGGAAGGGAGATCCATGTTGTGTACGTTCACATCAAGCCCTGCGAGCTGTCGGAAACCTTTCAATGCTTTGGAGACATGAGGCACCAGCTCATCGTGTGCGTATCTAGATACTCTGATGCAGACTTTCAAGTATCGTAGCCGATGTCCAATCATGGAGTCACGGATGGATCCCCACGGACATCGAAGTTCAAGCGCTTGATCAACGAGGTGGCTGAAGCCTTGGATCGTCTCCAGGTAGCCGAAGAAGTCGCTCAGAGTCATTTCAACTCGGAGACATGCTGATGCGAAGAGCGAGTCGCGAGCAATCCCTAGTAGCCGACGATTTAGGCCAAGGGCGAGATGTGTCTGAGCGGACTTGGCAGTCAGTCTGGGGGTGCGAGATAGCCAAAGATCTGCAACAGGAGCTCGTCGGGCAGATCCAGCAACTGGACATGGGAAATTCGCTGCATCGTTGGTTGCACAGGTATATTTTACTGAAATCGTGAACTTGTTGCATCGTATAGGCCAAGTAGGCAGATAAGAGATAGTGCCGCGACGTCGCGAGTGTCATATACAGGTTCCCTGAAACGACGTGAACGACGCGCTAGAAGGATCCGGATCAGCAGGTACTATCAGCTGTTTCTGTCGCCCACGTGTCGCTTGCTTGCCCGGTCGACGGTTTCGTATCTCGTGACGGTAGCGGGCCAGCGCTCGTCGCAGAGTGGACACTTCGATACGAGTGTGTGACATGATGCCAGACACTCCTCAAACCTGCTGACGTTAGCCTCATCTTGCCTCGACCCCTGCGCCACAAGGCGGCAGACGAGAGAGGCTGTTTTCGTGCTCCGTAACAATGCTGATGGTAGGCTTCCAAACGAGATGAGGCATGCCCGATAGCGGGAGGAGGTCGTAGGAAAGAGGTCACTGGACATTGTCAGAAATACAACATCTGTGGTCCCATCTCATTCGGCCAAGGAGACATGCGGGCGTTTGGCATTTCGCTGATCAAACGGCAGATTGGGGTGCGCTGGCTGGCAGGCGGCGACGAGACGGTTCGGAGTCGCGTTTCATCACACATGCACAAGTGCTGCTCCAACTCCCGCGACGTCACTCCAAAAGTAGCGGAGCGGACCCTGGCCGCATGGAAAGCAAAGGTGAACGTGATCGACAAGGGTTTCATGAAGACCAGCACCCACTCCAACACTCCTCCTCCGCGCCCCTCGTCCACGCCGGCACGCACGCAACAAAGACAAACACCCTCTCATGGAGGTGTTGCACCATTGACCATTGCGCGCCTCCACGAACCACGCTCTCTCCGCGACACCCAACTCGACTCTCGCTACCGGGGACACTTGGCCAGCTGCCGCCATATTGTGTAGGGATTCGTATCCGCCAACATCGCTTCCGTGACGCGCCCTTGCTCTGCCATTGCGCAAACCCAACGAGTGCTATGCTGCGTTCCTGTGCCAACTTGTGATGCTGCCGAACGACCTGCTTTCCACCGCACAACACCCAGCCATTTCACCACACAACTCGGCCTCGCCATTGATCTCTGAACAGCAGAGGACCGACCTGCACGACCGAGGGCACGAGCAGACAACTTCTGCGCAAGAAAGAGATTCGAAGAGCTTCAAGAAACGGCTGCTCGGGCTCACGGGCAAGAAGAAGGACGACAAGGCCAAAATGGAGGCTGTGAACACTACTGCGTTTGAAAAAGCTGTCAATGCTGCCGGCACAGCAGAATCACAAAGCATCACACAGCAGCGACAGCCGGACTTGAAGCCGCAACCGCGACGGACACCTGCATCGCCCTCGCGACTTCCCTACCATTCCGCCATGTCCGCGTCTCCATCGAGGCTACGATCGAGTTCACCCAGACTGCACAGCCCGGCGTCTTCCGAGATCTTCGAACGCAACGTTCAAGAGCCACTACCGATTTCGACATTGAGCAATGAACTCACCGACGCACACATCCCGGCCCATGTCATGACAGAAGACGACATTCCGCCTGCACTGGACGCTTCAGCAGAGGCAATAACAAGCAAGTCGCTGAACCCAGACGAGGTTGAGATTGTTACATCGACTTCTCACCAACCCGCAGCAGCCAGCGTCTTGGATGGCTCGACTAGTCAAGCAGACCTTATCTCACTAAATTCGCCATTGAGATTTGAGACACCGATCGACTCCGAGCCGGCCTCGAGCCTACAGGCATCTAGCGTACTGCAGAATCTCGACGACGAGGTCGCCAGTAGCTATGGCCAATTGGATCCAAACGATGTTCGACGGCTTAGCTTCATATCCTTCAAGGATATTGTGCAAAGTGAACTCCAGCAACAACACTTGGCAGAAATTGGGAATCGTGACTCACTTCACATTGGTGGGCACTCGTTCAGCAGCTCTATGAATGAGCGAGCTACCTCTCCCTTGCGGTCCCCACGATCCCCAACATCGTCTGCTGCAGCATCAGGAGGCGTCACCACACCTCCACCAGGACTCAACATTTCCTACCCTTTGGTTGAGCAATCACCTGGCAGGATCGGAAGCCCTGGAAGCATGCACGGATCTGCGCATGGACATGGAGAGTTGACCATCGAAACGATGAGTCAGAGTATCAGAAAGACCGCCAGTGGCGACCTCAGCAATGTCAGGATCCGCGACGGAAGTGATGGCATACGATCTGCTGGACTAAGTCCCGTCGGCGACGAGAGCGAATTCACGAGGCAGATGCAGAGCAGAAGTCGCACGAACTCATAGCCTGGAGGCGGTATGGCGGCACCGCCGGACGCCAGAAAGGAAAGAGTCTTAGCTGATCCAAGCTAAGACTCTGCTAACTGCCCAAGTGGCTGCTGGGTCGAGGGACGGTGGCTTGAGCACAAATGTGGGAATGAGCGGAAGAGTGCTGCCTGTTGCACATGATTTTATTTTGGATTATTTCTATTGTCTGGGTCTTGTGACACGACAGATTGAGAACTCGATCTGGTTTCTGCTGGGAGTATCATTTACTTTGAGAAGCTTGATGCGAACTTCTCGAATGACTACTGAAACCGGCATGGCTATACCTTGGAATGAACACTTCTTTAGGGTTTTTGGAGGAAGAATCGGCTTTTGCTGCTCTTGGGAGAATGTAGAGATCCGGCTTGAGCCTTTCAACGTGCGGCCGCACCAACGAAGATTGCTGTTCATGTGATGTCAAGTGCTGCCTATCCCTTTCAATCTCGTCCCTTTTCACCTTCTCATCAGATCCGCTCGCTTCGGGCGGCATTGGGGCGTCAATCCTTGATCGCCGCACTTCTTAGAGGACATCTGACTTCTCCCATCGTCCTTAGCTATAGCTACGCACTGGCAATCAGCTTGGTGCTGCCTCGGGGACAAAATGATCGTCCTTCGTGACCACAAGCTTGGCAACAACCGCCCAGAGCAGAGTAGATCACAGTTGGGCACACATGTGTGAACGCCACAAATTGAACGGACTTCGCCTTGCCAAGATGATGGCTGATTCAAGGTGTTCTCGTCGCTTCCAATGTGTTCGGAGAATTAGCTCTGTCACGATCTTCTCGGATCAAGCTGATCGAAATGATGTCCTCGAGCCAGCATGTTTCAAGACGCTGTTAGCTTCTCGAATGTCCTTCCCAGAGGAGATTGTGGATCGGTGTCCAGCATTGTGCAGTGCTATCCATTCCATTGGATATCGCAACAAATGGATTGTTGCTTTCACGAGACGAGCCGGTCGTGGCAAAGGTGGTGTTCTCTCCCAGTCGGCCTGTTCAATCATGCGGTGTGTTTGGGACTCAATCCAGATCCCTCACAACCTCATGGTGACGCACTAGTCCAATGAAACGCCTCTTATACCTGTGCCTCTGACTCGCAGGCGTGGAACTAGACGTTGAGAGAGAGGCCCAATTCGCTTCGAGATCATCCAGTCGGCGGTCGCAGAGCGCGAGACTGCCGGTACGTGGAGCGTGGGAGAAATTACAAGATGTCACATTTTGCAGTGCCGTATGCACAGAGACAGAGAATGACGGCCATCTGCACGAGGCTGCGTGTGTTATGTTTCAGTCAGTACAAAGAACAGGAGAAAGTCTTGCAGTGCTGCGAGAGAGTCCCGACAGCGTGGCACGCTTGATAATGATCACCACAAGCACTTGGGCGCGTACCTGACCAGCTCGCCACGCCTCTGACATCAATAATGAACACGCGAACTCTCGTGGAGCATCAATGCAGGTATTGCATTGCTGTCGTTACTCGTCCCAGAGCTTCACAGCTGAAACATGGAAAAAGTATTGGCGAGGATGAGCGCTGCAGGTGAGAGTTTTCCAGTGACGCAGCAGAAGTACAGGAAGAATCCAGCAGTTCTCATCAGCAGCAGCAGCGGGCCAGGTACGCGGTCTTGCCGTCCTTCGTCCTGGGCAGCGAGGGATTGGGCTACAAACTAGCGGTAGTGCCCTGTCTCCCAACTCCATGCTCAATGGGCGACGGAGAAATTAACCTTGGGCGCGCACGCATCTGCTGTCAGCACTGTGAGAGAGAATGGCAGCTGTATCGCGTGGACAAGGAGGTCCATGCTTGCGCAGCCATTCGCCGTTCCTGGTAGGTAATCCACCGCGGCAAGGAATCTTGATGGGAACGCGATTCTACCGTCCAGCGTGTGTGGTGGAGGAGGGCAGAGGCCGGTGACCTCGTCGCAGTAGCAGTAGCAGTTGGAGTGTGCAGATGTATTTGTGGTGCGAGTGACAGAGTCGTCGTGGCTTTGAGATCGACAACGCTTAGCTCGCTGGTGGAGGGAGGAAGCGCACGCACGCCCCACCGTCGACGGCCATAGAGGATCGTGCCGTGCTCTTCTCTCTCTCGTGTGCGCGAAGTGGCGCCGTCAGTCACCACCTCCATCTCCATACTTCCGACCGAGCACAGCTCACGACGCGAGCGGCGCCGACTGCCGACTGAGTGAATTGTCCTGACCGACCGCCTCCTCGTCCCCCAGCCTGTCGGACGACACTGGTAGCAACGTCCACCTCCACCTCCACCCTCGAAACAAAGCCGCTTCTTTGTGTCGTCCTCAGGCGCCCGCCAATGCTGGCGCTGAAGCACTAGCTCGGCCGACCAACCCATTGACTGCTGCTGGCGGCCTCTGCGATTTCCTTCGCTCGCTGTGTCGTGCCCTCGCAGCGCCCGCCGAACGAGAAATGCGAAACAGCCGCCGACAAGTGACCGCGGGCTTGCTAGGAGCACCTCGTCGAGCTGGTGCTGACCAGGCGCTGAGCACGTTGGAACGGTGACTTGGGCCTGGACGAGGAATCACCACCACCACCGCGGCGATCGAACATGAGTGACAAATCCTCCCGCCGCCGCAGCGGCGTGTGGCAGTCCAATGTGCACGACCAGGACAAGTCGCGCAGCAAAAATAGATGGGGCCAGGAGAAACAGTCCAAGGACCCGAGCATGTATGATGAGTATCTGACCGAGCGCCAGCCGACGACGACCATGTCCACGAGCTCCACGCAGACTGAACCCAAGCCGAGATCAGTCAGCCGCCGCCCCTCCATGCCGCTGAGGCAAGGCTCGGGTAGCACAGCAGTGAACAGCAGTGGCACACAAACGACCATTCGGACGGTAACACCCGAAGACCAGCGCACGAGAAGGGGAAATTCCCTCGAGCACCACGATCGCAATGGCAATGGCAACCTGCCCGTGAACACCACCATGAACTTCGAGCAGGTCTTCATTCCGCACACCACTACGACCATCGTAGGCGGTGCTGCGGCGCGAGAAAGTCCAGGTGGTTCGTCAAGCAGCAAGAGCAAACGACGCGACAAGGATCTCGACCGCGAGCGCAGCCATACGATCAGTCCCAGCGGCAGCAGAAACGGCAGCGTGAACCTGACCAACACCTCCTTCCTTGGGCGCAGTGAGAGTGCGGGCAATGGTCATCGTACGCACGGCGCCATGGCGGACAATGGGCACGCGCAGCGTCCGCGCACGAGCACCAACGATGAGCGGAGAAGAGGCCACGCCGATACGACTATCGGCACTCGATTCAAGAATCGAGTCGGCAGCGTGCAGTCGCCATCATCACCCATAGGCGGGGCCGAATATCTCGCCTCAGTACCAGCTGCCACGGAGCCGTTGACTGCGCCGTCTGTGTCGTCCGTCGGCTCGCCGGTCGTGTCACCTTCCCACACACCTCAGGGGCATCGCTCTATATCGCCAGTGTCTTCGAGCACGGCCGACTCAATAACATCTGCTCTGCCTAGCGCCAATGCGAGACGAATATTGCACCTCATGAAGACACTCAATGGCAGAATGAGCGGCAATGTCATATTTCGGCGAGGTTTTGGAAATCCGTGGAGCCAGAGTTATTGCTACATACACGAAGAGAGCGGGAGCCTCATGTACGAGTCGCGAGGGAGTGAAGGTGCTCACAAGACACTTGTCCCGGAACTTCGAGGCTCTTCCGTGAGGTCGAACCTGGATGGGGAAATGCCGTATCTGGAAGTCTCGTTCCCGGATCGAGCTGAAGAAGTGCACATCAAATTGCAGACACAGTCTGACTTTGACGCCTGGTTTGCGGCTCTGCTGCACTGGACACCGAGAGACACGAGTTCCGTCAGCAGTAATGAGCCGCGCCCGGATCCGGACAACACCAAGTCATCGTCGATGTCCGAGCACAGCAAGCGAAGAGCCTCAGTCAACAATCCTGTCAGTCCGCAGACCCGGGATCGCGCTTCAAGCAATAGAAGTCAGAGAAGCGATCGCCGAAAGTCAGTCATAGCGGCTCTACCCAAGGAGAACCCTGTCATCAAGATTGGCAAGATGATTTACTGGGATACCAACATTGGTTATAACAGCTCGAGCGCTTCCACTCTTGGCCAACCATCTTCGAGTAGGCCCTCCAACCATAGGATGCAAAGCGCGGGCTCGCGTAGATGGAGACGAATTAGCGGGCAACTTCGGGAGAATGGCGAGCTGAAACTACACTCCGACGCAGATAACTCGCTGATCTCGGTCGTACAACTTAGTCAACTAAGCCGATGTGCGATACAACGATTGGACTCGAGTGTCTTGGAAAACGAATTCTGCATTGCCATCTACCCGCAGTACACCGCGAGCTACACGACTACCCAACCTGGATTCATTCGACCGATTTTCCTCAGCCTGGAGAATCGCGTGCTCTACGAGGTCTGGTTCGTTCTGCTCCGGGCTTTCACGATGCCGTCGATATACGGTCCGCGCATAGACGCGGAGCAGGAGAATGGTCAAGGAAGCTCCAACCAGGATCTCGAAAGCATGATCGCTACCAGCACCACATATACTTTTCGGATGGAACGGAGCTTAAGTGTCAGGGTAGTCGAAGCCAAAATGCAACCCACCAACGCCAACGACCCCGGCTCGAGCCATGGCAAACAACATTCCAACGCCTCAACTGAAAAACATGGCTACTATGCCGAGGTCCTCCTCGACAACGAAACCAGAGGAAGACCGTGGTCAAGTACGAGGGGCTCAATCCCCTGTGGGGTGAAAGCTTCGAGTTTCAGGACCTCCCGCCGGTGCTGAACAATGCTAGTGTCATTATCAAACGCCGTCCACCAGAGCATGAATCGACCAAGCAGGACAGCAAACACAAAGCTCACGACACGTACGGCGAGGAGCAAGGTGGCTTCACTGCCCTCGCCTTTGACCACAATTGTGGCAAAGTCGAGATTCAGATGGAAGAGCTGGAGCCAGAAAAGGAAGTTGAGAAATGGTGGCCTGTGACCAATATGCATGGGCAGCGAGTGGGTGAAGTTCTGATCAAGGTACGCGCGGACGAGGGCATCATTCTCATGGCGCGCGACTACCAGCAGCTCAGCGAGCTGCTGCACAAATTCTCGAATGGCTTGACATTGCAGATTGCACAAATGATACCCAGTGAGCTCAAAAGGCTCAGCGACAGCTTGTTGAACATTTATCAAGTTTCTGGCAAAGCGGGAGATTGGCTTATGGCATTGGTAGAGGAGGAGATTGACGGTATACACAAGGAAACACCCATCACAAGATTACGGTACAGCAGGAGAGTGGGCTCGGAGAGCAGTGGCGATCCCATGACGACTGGCGGACCGAACAGCGACCGTGAGCTTATCGTGCGCGATCTGAACAAGAATGCGACACTCGAAGCGAATTTACTATTCCGCGGCAACACGCTGCTGACGAAGAGCTTGGACTCGCACATGCGTCGCGTCGGCAAGGAATATCTTGAGGAGTCATTGGCACCCAAGTTGCAAGAAATCAATGACAAAGATCTGGACTGCGAAGTCGATCCAAACCGTGTGGGGTCACCACAGGACGTGGATCGAAACTGGAGACGGCTGATGCTGTTCACGCAAGATGTCTGGAGGGGCATTGTCGCACAGAAGCACCGATGTCCAATTGAACTCAGGATCATCTTTCGACACATTCGTGCGTGCGCGGAAGATCGCTATGGGGACTTCCTGCGAACTGTGAGCTACAGCAGCGTATCTGGTTTCCTGTTCCTGCGCTTCTTCTGTCCAGCGGTGCTCAACCCGAAGCTCTTCGGGCTTCTCAAAGGTAAGGCAATCCTGGACGCGCCGAAGGGAACACATACTGACATGACGCAGATGACATCAAGCCACGGGCTCGTCGCACGTTTACTTTGATCGCAAAATCGCTCCAGACGATGGCAAACATGGCTTCCTTCGGCACCAAGGAGCCGTGGATGGAGCCCATGAACGCTTTCCTCGTCCAGCATCGCGAGAGCTTCAAGACCTTTATCGACGACGTCTGTCATGTCCCCGCACCCATTGGCGGCAACAGCTTCCCCAACTCTGCCGCCTCTCCAACCTGGCCTTCCGATGTTGTAAGCGCTGAGCGCCATCTCAGCTACACGACGCCGATGACGATTATGCAACGACTCCCGCCTAGTAGTCGCGAGGGATTCCCAAGCTTGCCATACCTAATCGATCAAGCCAGATCTTTTGCCGATTTGATCCATCTATGGCTCGAGGCTTTGGCAGCGCTGTCCAGCAGCAATGACTCGGCGTCCCTTCCAGGCAAGACTCACACTGATATCATCAACGCCATCATCGCCTCCGAGGGTGATCTTAAGGAGTTCCATCAGCTCTGCGAAGAGCTCAATGCACGGACACAGGAATGCCTCAACCGTGCAGAGAGAGCAGAGCGTCCGGACAGCCCTGGGAGCTTCCAGTGGGAAGACGTTATCAACCAGCTACAGAAGGCGCACATCCGCGGACAGCCGGCGAAGCAAGGTCAGGACGCATTCGACATGGTTGCCGATAGAATCGCCAACGATCCTTCGATACTGCCCGACGACGCCAACCCCGCAATCGAGGCTACACTGGCACAGCTGCGCGGTGATACCGCCGGCACGGATATTGTCTCCGACGATGATCAAAACAGGCCGTACATGTCTTCACCTCCCGCTTCCACAGCATACAGCTTGCCACGGTCGCAGAGTGATTATCCCGCCCGGTCAGGAATTCGGAGTCTAGGTGGCAGCACTATGAGCGCCAGCACTTTTGTTGCACGCGACTACTCACACACCATAGGCTCGCCTACGGCCTCAGCCAATGCAAGCATGAGCAACATATCTGGCATCTCAAGCGCCGTCAGCAGCGATACCGAACACCAGAGCACAACAGCGCTGCCAAGCTACGAGAAGGAGGTCCGCCATCGAGAGCGACGAGAGGCTGCGAGAGTACAGATTCGATCTCAAATGGAGGCCGATCGGAATCGAGACAAGGAGAAGAAGGAGAGGAAAACTACCAAGCTGATACCACCTGGCTTGCGAAAGAAAAAGGACAAGGACGTGCCATCACGGAGTGCGAACAGTACCCCGCTCGACGCGCGATGGAAGGAGAACGGTGGAATGATTTGATTTGTTATGCGTTCTTTTGCGATGATCTACTCTTTTTGAGCGAGCATAGCAGTGTCCTGCAGGCAGAGTGTGAGCAGGATACCTACATTTCTTTGTTGGTATTGGTCGTAGAGGACGCCGTCTGGGACTGCGTCGGGATTTTTGGATGGCCAGAGGAACTGGGAAGGGATTTGCATGAAGAGGATGAGGTGGGAAGGAAGGACGGGAGAACCATGGTGCCAGGGGCATTCTGCGATGCGGTCGACGTCTGATGTATGATGATATAGCAGCACCTAACCACCGAATGGGGATTTCCCGAGCTCTGTTTGGGCAAAGGTGAGGGCATTGGTACCACGGGACACAACATATCTATACCAGATGGGAAGGACGCTGCTGCAGGATGAGGGTCGCCATTGTTAGAAATTCAATCGCTAGCATCTACTTTTTTCCTTTCGAGTGAGAATGGATCAAAAAATCATCTCGAGTGAATTCTCAGTTTCTCAATGCTCTTGATGTTCAATGACTGACTAAATGCATGGCATCACGCGATCATTCATGAACTCCTCGAGCATGATACCGCATGCACTCTATAGCAAGGATCAGTGGAATTCCACCAAACGAGCTTGATCCTTGTTCATTCCTCCTGTTGACAGGCAGCGCTTTCCCTGCTAACTTTGATAGCTGTGCCTGGCTGTTGGGTCCGACAACGCACTGGCCTCCGCTCGCTTTGGTCGTACTCTCATCCAACCACGGCTCGACGCTTCGCCAGGACCTGGGAGCCCTATGAAGATACTCGCACGGTTCATCGTCAGGTACGAATTCACACATGTAGACTTGTACACTTGTACACACCATGTCGGTGTTCTGAAACGCACAAACCTGAACTCAGGACAAGGAATTCCGGCATGTTGGGAGCCCAAATTTTTGAAGGGATGAGGTGCCAGGTCTGTGGGTAAACCCTCAGGATGAAGTGGATAGGTTTTTCGCAGTCGGGTTGTTGGGTGTTGTCCGAATGTCCGCTGGGATATGGATCTTGGCTTGCGAAGGGAAATTTTCCGTTGTTGGTTGTTGAAGGCGCGTTTCATGGACCTGATATGGAATCGACCTGGTTGACTGGCTTGGCTTGCTTGGACGAAGGGCTCGTTTTCAGTCCACGGTTCAGAACCATCTGTATGGTTTGTGGGAACAATCAGTAAGCTCTACGACCGCATGAACTGCATGATCCATGAAGAGGATGATGAGATGAGTGATCGTCACATCGTCGGCTTCCTGCGACGAGAAGTTGCATCTTGGGGTCATTTGCTGTTGCGGCCGGCATCGAGCGAATGAGCTGCGAGCTGAAGTGACTCGTGACGGAGTCAGTCATGCAGTGAGATGGTTTTCTGATAGAGCCATCCATGCATTGACAACCATTCCGAGCTCCTGGCTACTGCAGAGCAAAATTTCTTGGAGGTTGTTAGAAGTGGTTGTATGCTGGCCCGGGATGTTGCTTCTCTGCTCAGCGACTATTGAAGTGTAAGTGAGTGCGCAGGAAATACTACGGCCGAGAATAAGTTGCAACATGCAAAAACAGGCCGGTGGCCTGTACGCCCAGATCTCTAGAACTTGGCTGTTCAAATGAGGTCCTGCACCGGGGCTTCATCGTGATATAATCGTCGTGCAAGCGATGAAAACTTGCATCTGTACTCAAAGGGTACACGAGCATCGTAACCAACATAGCTGCGGCTCAATGTGGTCCATCAGCAAATGGAAGCACAGTATGCACCAGCTTGTAGACTTCTTTGAACCAGTATGAATGGAGTGAGGTCTGCAATCGGGCTGCTCAGTTGCGTCTAGGTCGGACTTGTCTCCCACATCGATGTTAGGAGCTCCATCAGCGAGCGTAGACGGCTTCTGTTTGCGTTCCACGAGACCGGATATAAAGAGCGGAAGAGCTCCGGGGCGGACAAAATAATGATCGGGCAGCTGCTGAAGTGTGCGCATCAGAGGCGCATCGAGTTGTGTGGGATTGTCCATCGATGAGAATGGTTGTTCGTTCCTTCTGAGACGGCGTTAAGATAAGTCCGGCCATCCTTCAGAAATGGCCATGCGTATTTACTTCAGCCACATGCTCTCGATGAACGACGGACTCATGGTTCGCTCACTGCAATGACATCTCGAACCCATATTCGCAACGTGGCCATTGTCGGTGCTGCTGGCAATAGCGGCAAGTGCATGACTGCCGAACTTTTAGCAACCGGCAAGCACGTTGTCACAGCCATCACTCGAATCGACAGCCAAAGCAAATTTCCAGGAGATGTCAAAGTCGCTCGCGTGGACTATAAGGACCAAAATTCACTGATCGAAGCTCTGCAAGACCAGGATGCACTGGTCATTACCATGAATGTCTTCGCGGATCAGGAAAATCAGCTGAAAGCGCTATTTGAAGCCGCTGGCCATGCCGGAGTCGAATGGATCTTGCCCAACGAATGGAGCCCAGATAACGCAGATGAGGGGTCGGTCAGAGATATCCCCATATTCCAAAAGAACGTGGCTGCGCGGAAATTGATCGAGGAATTGGGACATTCTTCCTACATTGGAGTCATCACTGGATTCTGGTACGAGTGGTCTTTGGCGATTGGGCCTGCTTTTGGCATCGATATCGAGAAGAGGGAGGCGACGTTGTTCGATGACGGTGAGACAAAGATTTCGACCTCCACTTGGCCCCAGGTAAGCTGCTTCCACTTTTAATTCAGAACTTGTTGCTAAGGCATCCAGGTTGGCCGGGCTGTAGCTGCTTTGCTCAGTCTACCAATCCAAGCTGAAGAAGGCGCCGGTGCTTGTCTTGAGCAGTTTCGGAACCAGATGGTCTACGTCAAATCTTTCACAGTCAGCCAGAAAGAAATGCTCGAATCTGTCATGCGTGTCACTGGCACTGACGAGTTTGACTGGCTCATTACGAAAGAGTCTAGCCGGGAGCGGTATGAAAGCGGCCTGAAGGCTATGCAGGAAGGAGATCGGAGTGGATTCGTGAGAATGATGTACACACGGGTGTTTTTCCCGGACGGAAGTGGTGATCACGAAAGCAGGAGAGGCGTGGCCAACCAGTTTCTCGGCTTACCCGAGGAAGACATCGATGAGGCTACACGTGCGGCAGTGAGGAGGACCAAAGAGTATGACTTCGGAGCAGAATATGTGCGAAAGTGATAAGTAGCTCAGGAAGATGTAGCTGAAGTCCGCGAATGTGGTCGAATGGGGTCAAAGAGACTCGGTCCAAGTGAGACTGGAGAACGACGCAGACGATCCCCTGCTGCCAACCAATCACATCTCCGTACCTGTTCTGTCCTTGCTTCGACAGCTCGGTGGGATGTGGCTATTGGCGAGCCCTGCATCCGCTTCGGAGCCTGCCACACCCTAGAGACATGACGAACGTTGCGCACTGGCGACGGCGAGCCCGTAGACCTAGACAGGTTCTCCCACGAGCATGTGTCCTCTTTCGCCATCGCCTCATCCGCCTCGCTGACACCTCTTTCCAACTTGCCAGTGAATCTGGCCGACGCCGGAACTGATACGCTGAAGCGAGCACAGCGACCCCACTGTTGATCAACAAGTCGCGCGTGCTGCGCGTGACCTCGAGCCGGACCAGTCAAACCAGAAGAGAGGCGCTGCAGCAGGTCGCAGGAGGGGCGACGAGAAGGACTCGCGAGAGATGCACTTGTGTACAAGGCACCGCAACAACTCACGGCGGATCGTGTAGCAGAACTGGATCGACGAGAGATGGTGTCACATCACCCTCCCCCATACTCAGACACTGGTCGCGTTCCGCCTCCTCCAGCATCGATAGCAGCTGCACCACGAGCATCTTCGGTCACGTCAGGCCGCTCACACACACGCCGACATCGACATGCGCGATCGCATCATGGTGGGGGAACCCATCTTCCACAGAACGAGTTCCCCGTATTCGCACACACTGGCGATGTAGAGATCATCATCAGCAGTGCGAATGGGAGGAAAGTGAACAGATATCTGCTGCATCGCTTGATCCTGAGTCAAGGCTCTGGCTTCTTCGAGGCTGGCATGAGGGCAGAATGGAGCGGCAGGATGATAGAAGGCGGACCAGTGACGGGTGGGGGCCTTGCACGAATCAATGAGAACGAAAGCGTTACGGCAGGCAGCAGTTCGAGGGCAAGCAGTCAAGAACGGAGACCATCTTTCGAGCAAGGCAGGAAACGTTGGAAATACGAGCTGGACTGGAATGCTACGAGTGATGAAGACTTGCCTCCGATGCTTGTTCAAAGAGATCCTGGGCCAGGTTCACTCTTCGGCGGGGACGCTCCGCCTGCGGTTCGCAACAAACCGCCCACGAGCAACGACAAGTTCTTTCGCAGCGTCTCCAACTTCTCGTCACTGAACTTGACCGATCGGGACCAGCCTAGTGAGCCAGCAGAGCCTGGGGACGAGGTACTGAAGGATTACGACAATCTATTCCGCGCCATGTATCAGTATCCTCCGATTCTGGACACAGTGAACATTGCCACAGCATATACCGAATGCAAGGCCTTCTTGCATCTGGCCGACATGTACGATGCGCTGGAGATTGCCGGATCGCGGGTTGATCACCACCTGTTGCGCTTTGGGGCCAGGCTTTTCAAGCAGATCGCCAAGTATCCGCCCTCTTATCTTAAACTCGGATATCTTGCTCGATCTCGCACGATCTTTACTGAGGCTCTCATTCATGTGGTCGGACAGTGGCCGATTGCAGCCCCACAGCTCCGAGGACAGGTCGACTCGAATGTTATGGAACTGCTAGAAGATAAGGTGGACGAGCTGAACGAGATTGAGGAGCGGGTGGAATCGAAGCTTTGGCGGGTCAATCTTACGACAAGCAGAGGCGAGAGGGTGACTCCAAGCAACGACTTCCTGAGCTGGCTCGCTGTCTCACTGTTCAGGCAGTGGTTCGCTGAGAATACCACCCCGCTCCGACTGGCATACTCAAAGACACCTCGAGACCTGCTTCGAGCACAAATGGCGCGGCCAGCAGGACTAGCCACCACGCGGCTTCTCAGCGCACACAACCAGCTCCGCAACAGCCTCCACCAGCAATCAATTTCGGAAGAGTGTATCGACAGATTGGCTCTGCAGATTCCGCTGCATACCTCACACGAGATGATTTGAAACGATTCCTCAAAAGTCCTGCTGCACAAGTGGGAGCCGACTTTTACAATCGCGACAATCTACGACGATTTGAGCGCCGAGTGGAAGAGGTCAAGAACCTTGCTCGGGATGTCGTGAAGCCACTGATGCGGAATTTCTTGGAGCTCGATTTGCGAGACTTTGGGCCAGCAGGACTGGGCTATTTGACGTGTACGAGAGTTGAGACGAGAGATTTGCCTTGGGATGAGTAATTCATGTGAACGGGACACGGGACAGGCGGTGCTGGTGCTGGTTGTTTGAGCGTGCGAGATACCCCTTGTTAATATGTTGAAGCGTGTATGAAGATGTATGACGAATGTGAACAAATATGTGCTTGCCTCGAGTTGCAAGCTACATAATTTCAGCCACCAAAGCCATGTCGGCTGTATTTCATGTCTTGATAGCATTGTACTGCAGTGCCAACAGTACCATTTAAGTTTGGTTGTCCCACTCTCCCAGATCGAGTTCGTACTGGGTCTAATCTTGAATAAAGTTTAGCTGCGTCACACTACGCCATGAACGTGCACGTCTCCCTTGCGCGGGAACCCTGAAGTGTGGCCTATTATTGGTACTGATTGGCCGCGAGCATTGGCAGTCTGTCTTGACTGCATAATCAAGGAAGACGAGCTATGTGCAGTGTCTGGGCAGCAGCATAATGCTGGCTGAGCAGTACATGTGTGGCGAGCAACTCCGGAAGCTGCTGTGCGACTGTTGACCGAGACGCGAACCAGGAGCAGACGGCGAAGGAGGGAAGCAGCAGCCATGGCAGAGGCGGTGATGCCGCGCAAGAGGGAGGCCGACCTCGAACAGCAGTACTCGCCCAAGACCGCGACGGTCACGCACGATGAGCTCCACGGCAATGGCATGGCGAACGGCAGTCCGCTCCGCGCCGAGCAGCAGCAGCAACACGACACGATGGTCAACGGCAAGACGCTGCCTAAAGCCCCCAACGGCCCACTGCGAATAGATATCGTCCCATCCTCCTTCACTGCGACTGCACAACCCGGCATCAACTTCGTGCCTCCATCTCCCGGCGGATTCCCTTTCACAACACCTCCCGGCGAGGCTGGGCCAGCGTCCACTACGAAAGAACTGCTCCCGAGCCCCATCACCTACGGTCAGGCAGAAGGCAATGGCAGCGCGGCAGGGAAACGTAGAGTGGTGGCAGAATCAGCGACACCACCAGAAAGACGTAGTGTGTCATTCGCGCGACCGAACAATGAGGAGGGCGCTGCGGCGGTGAGCAAGAGCTCCACTTGGGAGACAGATGGCGAAGATGGGGAGCATGGTGGGAAAGGGAGGCAGAATTCACTCTTTCTCAAACTGAAGTCTCTGGCGAATCCCTCTTCGGTACACCAACGAACACCCACGACAGGCAGTGGCACTGGTTTCAATACCCCAAACGCACTGTCTCCCCAGTCGGAGCGCAGTGAGCCCATGTATCCTGTGCCAGTGGAAGAGGCGGAGACAACTGATGCTGATGCCGACGAGGAGACAGACGATACTGAGCGACCTCAGGGGAGCCGCCCGCGGCATAAGAGAAGGCGGAAGAGGCCATCTGCAGTCGGGGCGGAATCTGCGCCCACAACACCTAGAACCTCTCGATTTGCCTCGTTTGTGCGAGAGCACATACGCGACAGCTCCACAAATGCTGCAGGCGTGTCACGAAGGGGCACGTTGACGGATGTCGAAGATGTTGGCGAGGACAATGAGGAAGACAACAGAGCTGGCGTCTCGGAGGACGAGGGCAGAGATCGTATACGGAGTGCATGGAGGCGAGGCATCGAGGGTGCGCGGGGGCTGAGCTACGCTGCTCGCAAAGACCGCGATGGGGAGGTCCCAGAGAGCAGCAAAAAGCCTGGCAATCTGCGCCGTCTGACTGGTTTTGGTGCTGGAGGGCTGGATGGGACGAGTACACCCTTCAGGCAGCGCGCCGACCGGCATAACAGCACAAGTGCTCAGAAATGGCGGCAAGTCAAAGCTGGGCTGCGCATGCTGGGACAACGCAAGAGGGACGAGCGTGCCAAAGTCGATCACCAAAAGTCGGCGCAACTGATGGCAGAGCTAATAGCAGGAGCACCCGCTGCACTGATATTCGCCAGCATGTTCCAGCGTGATGAGCACCAACATCGGAAAGTGCCGGTTCTACTTGAACAGCTCAAGATCAGCATTCCTGAGGTGCAGAGCCGTACTGACAAGAAAGGAGATCGAGACTTCATCTACCGCGTTGATCTCGAGTACGGAAGTGGCACGGCACGAATGAAGTGGACAATCTACCGCTCTGTGAACGACTTTGTCAACCTACACGTCAAGTACAAGAGCCAAATTGCAACTGACAAGATTGTCCATCTTAGTCGTGCTGACAACAAGCTTGCGAAGATGCCGCGTTTCCCAAAGAGTGTGATCCCATACGCCCGTGGCATGCGTGGACTGTTTGAGAAGATCGAGGACGAACCGGAGGACGACCACGATGGTCACGCTCCGGATACCCCCGCCCAATGCAGTCGCCACAGGAAGAAAGCATCGAGCAGGCTGCCGCGGCGTCTGGAGCGAAGTCGAAGGCTAAGGGCCATAAACGAAGACAATCATCATTCGCCCTTGCACCGCCTAGGAGAACCAGCACGAGCGAGATCGGGAATACTTCCGCGGATCCGGACACTCTGAATGCTAAGCACAGACAGATCTACGCAGAGAGATCACGACAGAAGTTAGAAACCTACCTGCAGCAGATGATCAGATGGCTCATCTTCAGGCCCGATAGCACACGATTGTGCAAATTCCTGGAACTCTCTGCCATGGCCATTCGACTTGCTGCAGAGAATGGCTATCAGGGAAAGCAAGGTTTGCTTCAAATCGCGTCGAGGCGCCATCGTGACTTCCACCGCAAGACCATACAGACGCTAGGGCCGCAAGCGCTCAAGGAGCGACATAAGCGGAGGTGGTTCTTGGTTCGACACAGCTATATTGTTTGTGTCGACGGACCAGAATCCCTCGTTCCGTACGATGTCTTCCTCGTGGATTCTGATTTCGCCATGGACAATCAACGGCAGCGAATCCTTGACCAGAAGACTCCGCAGCAGATGGCAAAGGTTGCCCAGGAGAATGCGACACCCACGACCAAGGCGCATCTCATTCAACTCTACAATTCGGAGCGCAAATTCAAACTCTACGCAAGGAATGAGAAGCAGTATCTACAGTTCCGAGAGTCGCTCAGCCATATGATGGAGCAGACGCCATGGTCGAAGAAGCAGCGTTTCGCCAGTTTCGCACCAGTGCGAAGCAACGTGTGGGCTCGCTGGCTTGTCGACGGCAGAGACCACATGTGGCAAGTCTCTCGCGCAATAGACAATGCAAAGGACTTTGTCTACATTCACGACTGGTGGTTAAGTCCCGAGCTCTACTTGCGAAGACCGGCAGCGATCAGCCAGAAGTGGCGCCTGGATCGACTGCTTCAACGCAAGGCGCAGGAGGGTGTCAAGATATTCGTCATTGTCTATCGCAACATCGAATCTGCCATTCCCATCGACTCCGAATATACGAAATGGAGCCTGCTCGACTTGCACCCAAACATTTGTGTTCAACGCTCACCGCATCAGTTCAGACAGAATCAATTCTTTTGGGCTCACCACGAGAAATTGGTCGTTGTCGACAACATGATGGCTTTCGTTGGTGGTGTTGACCTATGTTTTGGGCGATGGGATGATCCATGTCACTCATTGACAGACGACAAGCTCACTGGCTTCGAGATCGACCACGACTTGCCCCGAGACTCGGAACATTGCCAGGTTTGGCCGGGTAAGGACTACTCAAACCCGAGAGTACAGGACTTTTACAACCTGGATCGGCCGTATGAGGAGATGTATGACCGAACGAAGGTGCCTCGTATGCCATGGCATGATATCGCTATGCAGCTTGTTGGACAACCCGCGCGGGATGTCGGCCGTCACTTCGTGCAACGATGGAACTTTGTCCTGCGTTCGCGTGTCGCCACGAGACCGACGCCTGTTCTTATTCCGCCTCCTGAGTTTGATCAGGAAGAGTTGGAGCATTTGGGAATGACTGGTACATGTCAAGTCCAAATTCTACGATCCTGCGGTCCCTGGTCCATCGGCACACCAGGCAAAGTCGAACACAGCATCATGAACGCCTACTGCTCTTTGATTAAGAACTCAGATCACTTTGTCTACGTCGAGAACCAGTTCTTCATCACAAGTTGCAAGGTGGAGGCCACTGTGATTCACAACAAGATAGGCGATGCACTCGTCGAGCGTGCCATTCGCGCTCACCAGAATGGCGAGAAATGGCTGGCGTGTCTGGTCATTCCATTGATGCCGGGCTTTCAAAACAGCGTGGATGCCCAGGACGGCACTAGTGTGCGTTTGATTATGCAATGTCAGTTTAGAAGCATCTGTCGTGGCGAGACATCCATCTTCGGCCGACTCCGCGCTGCTGGCATCGATCCCGAAGATTACATCCGCTTTTACTCGCTTCGACAATGGGGTAAGATTGGTCCGCGGAAATGTCTGACCACAGAGCAGCTATACATACACGCCAAGTGCATGATTGTAGACGACCGTTCGGTCATCATTGGCTCTGCGAACATCAACGAGCGGTCCATGCTTGGCAATCGAGACTCGGAAGTGGCATCCATCGTCACTGACGCCCGCATGATACAAAGCACAATGGCTGGACAGCCTTACGAAGTGGGAGAATTTGCTCATACTTTACGAAAGCGGCTGATGCGCGAGCACCTGGGCATTGATGTGGACGCCGTCTATCGACGAGAACAGGCTGCTGCACACAGGGAAGAACAAGATGCCGAGATGGAAAGAATCTACCGAGACGATTTTGCCACTCCGGCGAGCGAGATGATGCACTTTGAGACACCGCCTCAGACTCCTCCGGCCCACGCCATTCACCCGCAAAGCCTTGAACAGACATTGGGGGGCTTCGCAGGAGAGAGCGCATTTGCGCCTGTCAACCGCGTGGATGGCTCGGTATCTGCATCTGATAACTCCAGCGACGTGGTTAAGGACCCAACTGGCAGGAAAGGACCAGAGCGCGATCTTGACGTTGATGGACTCGGCTTTGACAACATGAAGAGGCTGGTGGACGCGGGTGACTATGCATACAGAGACACTTATGTGGACCCATATGGCCGAGAAGTTCTCATCAAGAAGGATGCACCAGGAGTTGAGCGCATCAGAACCGAAGAGGATGAAGAACGACAGCGCCAGCGGGACAGAAGCAGAGAGCGCAAGGAGCGACTTCCTGCTAGACCGCCCTGGCCAATGCAGCGCACAGAGACTGTGCCGCTCGGACTACTGCCTAGATCTCAGTTACCGGAGCTGCCAGCCCTTGATGACACGGATATCGGCGGCCCTCCACTCAGGCGCGATACCTCGCAGACTTCCGGTGTCAAGAAGTTGTCCAACCACTTGGCCAACACGATCCGACAGCCGGAGATCACCGAAGACTGCATGACCGATCCACTGTCCCCTGAATTCTATCAAGAGATTTGGCACAAGTTAGCAGACAACAATACCAAGATCTACCGACAGGTTTTCAGGTGCATGCCTGACTCTGAGGTTCTGGACTGGAAGGCATACGAAAAGTTCAATGCCTACAACGAAGCCTTCATGCAGTCGCAAGGTCTCGGGTCTAGCAAGCCGCCGCGTAAAGAAGGCGCGCCGGATAAGTCTGGCCCTCCTGGCGCGGGCGGCGCGGCCGTCGATGCTATTGAGCCTACAATAAGCAAGAGCAGCAGTGGATTGAGCGCATTCGTGAATAAACTGCGTCCTGGTAGTAAGAGCACCGACAGCACCTCGCATACCGACGAAGCGAATGAGAAGACTCGCACTCGAGCATCGCCCGGTTCGCCAGGATCCATGATCTCCAGCGTGCCGACTGCAGTGCCCTCGCCGAACCCAAGACCTCTGGACGAGAAAGATGCGATGAAGAGCGACGAACCGTCCGAACCACGCGAGGAGGTCGAAACTGAAGTTAGCAACACTTTGGAGGTTCCGGATCAGACGTCCAACTTCGATTCTGAGAAAGCTGCGGCGCAGGTCGATGAACCGATTAGCCGACAGCGGACTGTACAATATGTCGACAGAGAGAAACTGAATGAGACTTCGGAGACGACTGCGACACAATCCCAGACGAGCGCACAGGCCAATGCGCTGCAATACAGTGCTTCGAGAAAGGGACGGAAGCGAGGCGCTACGAAGAGCAGTGCCAGAGCCATTCCGGAAGAAGTCTTGGGTAGGGAGGAGGCTGAGGAGTTGCTGAATATCATTCAGGGCCATCTCGTTCTCTGGCCATACGACTGGTAAGTCCGACGTCTATTCTATTTGGCTCATGTCCTGCGCATCTTTACTGACTTTCTACGTACCAGGTTGGAGAAGGAAGAACGTGGTGGCAATTGGCTGTACAACATCGACCAGCTGGCTCCGCTGGAAATCTACGATTGAGCTGAGCTCTCGTCTGTCTTTGCTCTCCTTTTTGCATATGGCTGGTTTGAGAAGTCAACTTCTTCTGGACTTTCGAAGCATCGTCGGATCAAGGTTTTCCTCGGGTTTCTCTGGATCTGGCCTTTTTAATCACCACGGGCGCATCAAATTGCATTCTGTTTCGGCGCTGTTGCATTTGTGTAGATTGCTAGCATTGCGGTGGGCGTCTTGGATTGAAAGTTTGGCCTTTGGTTTTTATTCCCTGCAACCAATGTGTACATAGGTGGTCACTCACTGGAGAGGAGGAGCATAATAGTGTATACAATGGCAAATCACAAGTGTCGGAATATCGTATGCAGATACTGAGAACTCGTTGTGCCTTGACAAGTGTGGAAACTTCATGTTGTTGCTCTACTCACATGTCCCAGCGGACACCGCTTGCCGTGTGAAGGATGCTACGACAGCGGCATCCTATTTGTACCCTGATTGTCTGTAGGCAAGTGAACTGTCTGATGCTCATTGCAACGACGGAGTGATGAAGAACGCTGCAGCCGTGCTTTGTAGCAGACCAAATGGCAGCGGTGATGCACTCTGCGCGGGAACAGATGGCGAATTTGGGGCCACGTCGGGATGTGCTGCGTTGGTAAAGACTATCCACATTGTCAGGCGCTTGTTTGGAAGTACAGTGATACTACAGAGAGCTATCGACATCGTTCTATCATGCTTGCATGATGTTCTTTGCACGACCAGCGCAGCTCGCAATGCTTTTAAACTCTGACACAATTATCTTTTCCCTCGAAACGCCTCGCTAAGTCTACAAATTCTTATAGCACGGCAGAAATGTTCTGCTTGTCAATAACAGTATTCTGGTTCTCGTCACGGTAGACGCGCCAGTAGTCGTCCGTGTAGTCGCCACAATTCATCTGAGTCAAGAATTCCTCGTCGTGTGTGATGACGATGAGCTGGAAGTTGCTCTGAGCACGACGAATCTTGATGATTTCCGACAAGCTCTGCGCGAGAGCACGGATGTTGTCTGCGTCCAGATTGGTCGTTGGCTCGTCGAGGGCAATCATACCACACGAATGACCAAAGACGTCGGCGAGCGCGAGACGAATGATGATGGAAGCCAGCACCTTCTGACCAGCCGAGCAGCGACCGCGCATGTCCATCTCCGTATCTTGCTTGACCATGACCACTCGATAGTTGTAAGACTTGTTGCCTCTCGTAGTGCCATCCACGTTCTCGCTGCGGATGAGCACCGTGTCGACATCAGTGCCCATATATGTTCTGCGCCACAATTCGTCGATGATACGATTGATCTCTTCCATCTTTAGCGTGTGGAACTTCATGATGGCTTTGTCCAGCGCGTTCCAGTAGAGCCCGAGGTCGTTAATGGCTGCCTTCGTCGTTTCCACCAGAATGTGAGCAGTTTGGTAGTTCTTGCCAGATTCCTTGTACTCCGAATTGTACAGATCGGTCGCTTCCACGAGCTCGCGATCCAGTCCTTTCAATTCTCCAATAACACCCGCCTGGTCAGCAGCCAGATCATTGCGTTTGTCCTGCCATCTCCTCGCTTTGGCGTTCAGGCGCTCTGCATCTGCTTCCGCACCACGTGCCTCGAGCACCGCGATTTCTGCTTCCACAGCTTTCAGCTGTTCAAGGTCGCGGCGGAAACGCAGATTGTCAGCGATTTCGCGCTTCGAATCGGCGTAGCGTGTGGCCTGCTGCTCCAGTTCCTTGATATTCTGAGCTACTTTACGCTGCTCCGACAAGATTCGTGCCACGTCTGCCTCTGCAGCATGCTGTGCTTCTTTTGCTTGCGCTAGTTGGTCATCTCCGCCTCGGTCGTGATAAGCCTTGATGTCCTGCACAATCGCATTCAGCTTGTTGACAGTAGTGTTCAATTTGTTGGCCTTTTCTTGCTGCTCTCGATCCGCCTCATCCCCACGGCGAGTGATATCTGCGTATTTCTCCTGCTGTTGCTCAAGCTCGGACGAGCGAGCCTCTAGCTGAAGGTCAATGTCGCGAATGTTCTTTTGAGCATCTGCCTTTGATGCACGGTGTTCCTGCTCTTGTTCGTCCAGTGCTTGTTTCTGCTTCAGGTTATACTCAGCTTGACGCAATGCGCCAGTGGCTTTGCTGGCTTCGAGCTCGAGCGCATTGATGGCGGCCCTCTTTCTGTCGCGGTTGTTGGTAGCTTCCGTCTGAGCACTGAGATGTGCCTTGCGCCGGACATCGTTGCTTTTGATGTCCGATTGGATGGCCTCCAGTCCCCGAGACAAACCGGCGGATTCCTGCTTTGCGGCCAGCTCTTTGATCTGGTTCTCAAAGCTCACGATCTGCTGTGATAAGCCGACGATCCGCTCAATCGTTTTCTTGTGGCTGTTGGTGTCGCGCTGCTTCGATTCCTTGTCCTTCACGATAGCCTCTTCACCATTGACCTGTTCGCTCAAATTGGCACGAGATTTCTCAGCCTGGCTGACTTGTTCCTTCAACTGCGGGATCTCTTTCTCTGTGATCCTCTCCCAGGTGTCTACAAAGCTGCTGGCCTTCTTGGCGTCTTCGAGCTCTTGTAGGCATTCCTTGAGATTCTTCTCGTTCTGCTCTGAATCCACGTACTTCTTTTGCTGGTCTTTGACGGTTTTCAAAGTGTCTCCAGCTCGTTGGCGTCCACCGAGCGCGCACATGTACGACAGACGTGTTTCTTCTTGGCGTCAGAAATGCAACTCTGCAGATATTCTTGGACTCTTTGGAAGCTCGCCGATTCGCGCTTCAGGCTGTCACAGTCCTCCTCCAGGCCTTCCACCACTTCCGAATACTCCTGTGGGGTACAGTTTGCGAGCTGTTTGATCTTCTGCTCTGCTTTCTTGATTTCATCCTGTTTCTCCTTGAGGCTGTTGTTGCGCTCGTTGAAAGTGGCGCTGATCGCGTCGTACTGTCTGACGGAAGCGTCGCGTTGGCTCTGAGCTTCCTTGACTTCCACCATGCTCTTGTCCAAAGCTCGCTGGAAGGCTGTATCGAGCGTCTTTGGCGTCCATCCCTCACCCACAACAGCATCGAGTGATTCCTGGTGAGCTTTGATGATGGTCGCGAGGCTTTGTTCGCCGCCTTTGAGTTCTTTTTGCACATAATCGAGTTGCGCCGAATCTCCTGCACGCTGGACGGCTTCGTGCTGTTCGTTGTCAAGCTTTTCGCGGGCCTCCTCCAGTCGACGGATTGCCGCAGTCGCCTGCTCGATCTCGGCATCCCAAGTAGCATTGGCCAGGTCGGACTTGGCACTCTGCAACTTCTCTTGAACGTCTCTGAGTTGCGATTCAAGCGTCACTTTTGAACCCTCGTCGGCAGGAAGGTCATTCTTCGATTGTTGAATCGAGCTGATTTTGCGGTCGTGCGACTCAACTTGTTGGCGATAAGCCGTTTTGCTTGACCGCAAACCCGAGAGTTGCTCATTCAGACTGGTCAACACTTTTTGCTGTTCCTGCACTTTTTCAACCTGTTCAGCACGATGGCGCTCGAATTCAGTCTGCTGATCTCTGGCCTTCTTCGTGATCTCTCGCATGAACGCTGCGGCAGTGGTATCGTCGACGTCTTCGAAGCCGTATATGCCATGAGTGCGAGCCGCGTCTTGGATCATGCGATTGCGGTTGTCAACCTGTCGCTCGTTGCTTGATTTCTCCGCCTCGAAGGATCCGCATTCCCGCTCGCGCAGGCTTTGTTGTTTGCGCGCGGTAGTGAGCTCGTCCTCCTTTTCGCCGTAAAGCTCCTTCTTTTCGACAAGCTCTTGCTTGTATACTTCGATCCGCTCCGCATGCTCTCCAAGCATCTTCTGAAGATCTGCTTCGGACTCGTTCATCTCCACGAGATTCTCCCGAAGGATTTTGACACTCTCATCTTTGGTCTGTCGCTCGATGCGCTTGCCGGTCAGCTCTCCCACGATCAGATTGACCTGTCCAAGTTCGTTGTTGACAGCCTCCCATTGGCGCTGGGCCTCACGAATCTTTTCTTCGAATTCCGCGTTCTGTTCATGCAGTGCATTGCACTGTCTCCGTAGGCGCTCCTCTTGCTGCTTGAGCTTCTTCGCTTTCTCATTATCAGCCTTGGCGTGATCTTCACCTTGCTTAAGCACAACCAGCTCCTGTCGCTTGTTCTTCTGCAGGATTTTGATGTTCTCAATCGCCTTGGTGTATTTGTAAGCTTCGAAAATCGTGTCGAATATGACCTTCAAGTCCTTGGGTGGAGACATGGGCCAGAGTGAACTCTCTTGGTGGCAAAAGATGACATTCTCCAGCACGGCTTTGGAGACTCCAAGCATTCGCGGCATGATTGAGTTCATCTCAAAGACACGCGAGCTGATGACATTGCGCTCGCCGCCCTTCTGCATGCGGAGACTGCCTTCGAGTGTTTTGAATGTGCGGCTATCCTTCTTCACGGTTACGGACATGCTTCGAGCACAAACCATGCGATGGCCCTCGATAGATGTAAAGAGAAGCTTAACCTGAGCCATGACTTCTTTCTCGCCGGACATCTTGGGGTCATGAACAAATGACTGTCCATTTGCACAGTTGGGCGGCAGCTCGCCAGCAGTGACATACTTTAGGCACTCGATGATGGTCGTCTTGCCAGAGCCGTTGACGCCGACAATGAGGGTGAGCGGTGCCTTGAACTCGATCGCGATGGTGTTTTTGTGATCAAAGGAGCGGATGCCGCAGATTGACAGCTTCTGTATCTTCGACATGGTGGCGTCCTGCTTGATCAGTTCAGCGGCAGATCTAAATGGTCATCGGTGCGCAGGAGTATTGAAAAGCAGAGCAGAAAGCCGGGAAAGTGGCTTTCATGGCCTGGAGAAGATTGGAGAAGATGCGGTGATTGTCCCGCAGCGCGCATCGAGCAGCGAAACTGTTTGTCTCGAAGTGAAGTGCACTTTAGGACGTAAGACGCGGTTCGCGACAGGCAGCAATCGCGTCGACACGTGCCGCAGCCGGCAAGTCAATATTTGATTCACCTCCAACAAAACCAGTGGATCGATCGCTGAGCGAGCTACATCAACAGCACTGGGCTTTTCCATGCCGCTGGTGCTACTGCATGAGACAGAGACAGAAACACACCAGTAGACGGCTGCCGGCGTGGTGGTCGATGGCACTGCAGATGAACGTCATCGCACGTGGCAATGGAACAACATTGGGGACGCCACGGGGGAAGACTATCACTCTTCCTCCTAGTGTGGGCGAATAGCGTCGTCGCGGTGCGGGCTGGTTGGTCGCAGGCAGAGAAATCACGGCCAGCGACGCTCGTAGCAGGGCCTGAAACCACCCAGCAAAAATCTTGGACCACCGCGCGTACAGAGATCTTCCTTGTCCACGGGCGCCCATAGCGGCCAGCAGCTATAACGTTGCCGTCATCCATCTGCGCCCAAGCCGCTCCGCACTTGCAGGTTGCAGGCTATAGTTGCGCCAGAAACACAGCACACCTCATGCACGCTGCCGCGCAAATATTCCATCGTCCCATGGTGGAGGAGACTAGCGAGACACAGCACCCGCCAACGGCCTACCACACGGCGACGGAGAGCTCGCCGACGACTCCCCTGCAAACATCGCGAGCGCAAGCGTGGCTTGGACGCACCAGCCTCAGATTGGGATCGCACGATCGAGCCTAGAGGGCGCGGTGCCCACCTCACTGGCGCTGGAGACCGATGTACCCCGGCCAGCACCAGCAGGGCCATGCCGAGATGGCCGGCAGCGGAGCGGTGGATATGGGCATGATGACTGCTGATGCCAGCGGGTTGAATGGCCTCGACATCGATATGAGCCTGCCCATGGACTTGGACCTTGATCTGTCGGGCAACGGCGACCAGTCGTTCAATCCCATCGGCGTCTCTACGGCGCCCGCTCCGGAGACCAACTCCATCATTGCCAGTAATGGCGCGGGTGGCTACACTCCCCAAGGCCAGCACCAGCAGCAGGACAGCAACATGTCAGGTGCTGGTGCTGGGCCGCTGCCCACCGGCTTCGGAATGCCACCGCAGTCGAACCAGAGCACCTTGACCGAGTTCACGAAGCGGAGGAATTGGTCGCAAAGAATCATCGAAGAGCTGAAAGACTTCCTACACATCCTCACGCCAGATGGACGGATATTGTACGTCTCGCCGTCTTGCAAGACGATCACGGGCTACGAACCGCACTCCCTTATCGGCAAATTTATTGGAGAATATGTGCACCCAGACGATAGTGGAATATTTATGAGGGAGTTCAATGAGAGTATCGCGAGTGGAAATGCGCTTCGCTTCTTCTACCGATTTAAGAAAGACGATGGGACATACATGATATTCGAGTGCGATGGGCATCCACACATATCGCCTGAGCCTGCAGGGGCAGCAACTTTTGGACAGACGCCAAATGGACAGACCTTGCCAGTAGCAGGCTTGTGCCGAGGATTCTTTATGATGGCACGGCCATATCCCACCAAAAATGCTGCTTTATTGGATTCTTTCCTCGAACATAAGATTGAGAACGAACGATTGATGAGGCGGATTATGGAGCTCAAGGAGGAGGAGAAGGAAGAGACAGCGGAGCAAGAGCGCATGTTCCGGGAGCAAACATCACAGGCTGGCGCAACACCCTCCCATTCTGGTATGGGAGCCTCACGAGAGCCCGAAAGCGGTGCTTCAGAGGTGCCTGCTAATGCCACACCCAACTATCAAGGCATGCCACCGCCTGCCAAGCCTCCTATCTCTAATACTGCGCTCACTAGGCAGAACCTGGACAGCGCGCTCTCCTCACAGAAGCCCGACAGTATTGCAGACAAAATGTCGCGATATGAAGCAAATAATACCCACTTGGAGAGCATCGAACTATTGACAGGATTACGATACCGCGATGGCGAGCGGAGTCATGGTATTAGTACTGGCGATACCTCGCCTGCTTTAATTCGTGGAGATGCCGGCATCGCGATCCTACTGGACCGGGACAGGGAAGGCTCCAAGAAGGAGAAGAAGAAAATGAAGGTTGCCGATGAGTACGTATGTGCGGACTGCGGTACATTAGACTCACCGGAATGGCGCAAAGGACCCAAGGGACCTAAAACCCTTTGCAACGCGTGCGGCTTAAGGTGGGCTAAGAAGGAGAAGAAGCGCACTGGAGACGATGGAAAGCCAAACAGTCCTGTTGCTGGAATGGCGGGACAGCCACCCATGCCTCACGGTTTGCCTATGGGCATGACGAGTGCCGGGCAACCGCCTGGTATGCCGATGCAGCACAGTAGTACCAGTTCATGAGATCTGCGCTGAGTTTTCAAATCGGGCATACGAGCATGTCCTACGTTCAACGCACAGCGTATGCAGCCGCTCGGCCATTTGCTGAGCATCTCCTTGTCGCGTCACCCATCGCCACTGCCAGGCCATTATCAGCGGGCATTGGTCGTCACACTTCACAGCGCCGGCCCCGATAGGTTCAACGTGAGCACCATCCGGACTCCTCTCGGTCGCTGATGCTCATGAGCACTCGAGAATCGGCCCTGGCGTCACGTTTACAGCCACTGCACCGGTCCGTGGCTGACGTTACGACGTGCGAGGCACAAGGGAATCGTTGTGAGCGAGGGGACATCTGGACACAGCACCCAGGAGTATGTGGCGCTTGTATAGACGGTTTGTGCGTATCGTTGCGGAAGCGCCCGACACCCCTTCCCATCATTCACGTGAATGGGAATTGATGACCAGAAATATTTTTTATAGCATTTTCGAGCGTATCGGAAGCTTAATTTTATTCAATATCAACGGCCGTATAGCTGACCATCTGCTTACTGTCCGTATCGTTGCAACAAACTGTGCTTTATCATGCCAGAGACCCGCTCAGACGTTCCACCTATCCGGCATCTCGTGCCGAGGGCAGGCCGTGCCAGGGTCCGGAGCTTTGGTGGAGAGCACATCGATGGTGTGCTTGCTTCTTCTTCTTCTTTTCCTTCCATTAGCCGCATATGCTCAGCATGTTAAGATGATGCGGATGCTGTAGCTTCGTGTGGACCATCTCCTTGACACCTGTGACACCTGGCCCGGCCAACACGGGCAGCGTCACAGACAATGGCGGCTCCGAGACGCCTGGTGCAGCGGCAGCTGTTCAGCACCCGAATAGCTGTTGGACGAAACAGCAGGGTCGCCGCACGACGCGCGTATGCCACCGACGAGAAGGATCCCAATGGACGTGAATCATTCAAGGGACAACTGTACCAGAGCACGCACGAGAGAGTTTTGCGGGAAAAGGAAGAGCAGGCACGTTTCGCGCAGCAGCGAGAACAGCAGAAGGCGGCAAACAGTAGTGGAGTGTGGTTCATACCCATAGTGCTTGCCGTTGGAGCTCTGGGAGGATGGCTCATGGGCAAGCAGACACCGGCGGAGCCTGTGCCTCACTCGACGTTACCACTCTCGCAGTCGAAAGCACCGAAACACGATATCTCGCCCGCAACATTGCAAGCTGCGTGGAGCGACTTCAAGGACATCGTCGGCGAGGAGAACATTTCGACGGAGCAGGCAGATCTCAAATCACACGCAGGGAGTGAATGGAGCACGCATCATGCGTTGGACGATGATGTGCCCTTTGCGGTGGTTCGACCTGCGAGCACGGAAGAAGTTTCTGCTATCATGAAGGTCTGTCACAAGCGTCGGATACCCGTCACTGGATACAGCGGAGGCACCTCGCTGGAAGGGCATTTTGCTGCAACACGAGGCGGTATCTGCGTCGATTTCAGTCGCATGGACAAGATATTGGCTCTGCATAAGGAAGACTTGGACGTGGTCGTGCAGCCGGCAGTAGGCTGGGAGAATCTCAATGAGGAACTCGGCGATCAAGGACTCTTTTTCCCACCTGACCCAGGTCCAGGTGCGATGATCGGAGGCATGGTGGGAACTGGTTGCTCAGGCACAAACGCATACAGATATGGCACGATGAAGGATTGGGTTCTCTCGCTGACTGTCGTGCTGGCTGACGGCACCATCATCAAGACCAAGCAAAGGCCGAGAAAGAGCAGTGCGGGATATGACCTCACCCGAATGTTCATCGGATCCGAAGGCACTCTAGGTCTCGTGACGGAAGCTGTTCTAAAGGTAACTCCCAAGCCGCAGAGCACCAACGTGGCGGTGTGCACATTCCCCTCTATCCGTTCTGCAGCAGACTGTGTGTTCCGAGTGGTTGGTGCTGGCGTCCCCATTGCAGCCATCGAGATCCTGGACGACGTACAGATGTGGTGCATCAACCAGGCTGGACAGACTTCACGGCCGTGGAAAGAGGTACCGACACTATTCTTCAAGTTCGCTGGCACTCCAACAAGCGTGAAAGAGCACATTACCATTGTCAAGGACCTGGCCAAAAAGTCTGGTAGCAAGACGTTTGAGTTCGCGAGGTCTCCAGAGGAACAAGCAGAGCTCTGGTCCGCGCGGAAAGAAGCTTTATGGAGTGTCATGGCCCAAAAGAAGAACGATGGCGATCATGTCTGGACCACCGATGTAGCAGTTCCAATCTCTCGCTTACCACAAATCATTGAAGAGACCAAAGATGACATTTCAAAGTCAGGTCTCATCGGCTCCATCGTCGGACACGTGGGTGACGGCAATTTCCACGCCATCATCTTGTACAACGACAAAGAGCACGAGATAGCAGAGGAAGTGGTTCACAAAATGGTCAAGCGTGCCATCGAGCTGGAAGGCACCGCTACAGGCGAACATGGTGTCGGGCTCGTTAAGCGCGATTACCTGCAGCATGAAATCGGCATTGAGGCTGTGGATCTGATGCGAAAGGTAGGTTGACAACTTCCCACGCGCCACCACCACTTACATGCATTACGATGCGAACCGAATAGGCATGGGCAAAGGCTAACCGTTCTACGCACCAATTACAGATGAAACAATCTTTCGATCCGCTGTGCTTGCTGAATTGTGACAAGATTGTCCGTATCCAGCAGCCAAAGGCAGGTGAGGTCGCCGAGTGGTAGAAGAAAGCGAGAGCACGCACTAGTGCGGCGTATACATATGCCGGTGTCTTGACTGGCTGACCCTCGCGCGAGTCATGCACATTGTACATGCTGTAGGCGGAGAATGTAGGAGGAGAATCTGTGGTGCCAGTGCCAAACAGAAAGTAAATTCATCATGCAGCCCTAGGGTAACACGCGCTTGATGCTTTGCTACATGAGAACGTGCGTGCAGCTGTGAGCTGTAGCGTCCGCCTTCCATGCTCGCCAGGATAGCCCATCGAGCCAAGCAAGAATGCTGTCATACATTCTCATCTTCACTACACGCCGCCATCTCCTTTGAGGCATATGCCCACCCTTCTAAGTTCTATGTATTCATTCGTATTCTCTCAGACAGCTCGCGAGTATTCTCCGCTACATGATAAGATCGCCGGGATGTGGTGGTCGTCTTTGCCAAGAATGAATCTGACTGAGTCGAAACTTGTGCTTTCCCATCCAATCGTGCGCTGTGAAAGCCGAAAGCCGTAACGACATGCTAACGATTCTAGCAATTCTCAACACGACGAGCATCATCGTTGCAAACCAGCTTGCTGTATCGGCTTCTTGTCATGCATGCTTTAAGAAGTGGATAGCGAGCGACATCGCCGCTATTTTCCCACTTTAAACTCAAAAGAAGCTGGCGATTGTGCCACTTTTGGATTTCCGCCCAACCACAATGAATCAAGATCGGACTCGATGCCGGTTCAGCCGCGAACGCCTTTCCGCGCTCGTGCAGGTCGCAGTGACATGTCATTACGTGCGCGATTGCTGTGTCATGGTCCAGAACCACGAGGCCATCGTTGCTTGATCCTGGCAGCCGAGGAACTTCGCTGCATTTGCACCACCAGTGTTTGAAATGGCGCTGCTTGTTGTGAAGTAGGAAGACGCATGACTCCCCGCAAGACCGCACCGTGCAGTCCCTGTCCACGTCCACCGCCGGATCGACCAGGCTTCGAGCGTGCGTGTACTTCCGACCAGCATGGCGAACGCCGTAAAGGTACTTGAGAAGCTGCATAAGTAGAAAATACCGACCGACCTCCAACATCCGGGACGAAGGAAGGTCCGGTCGGCGGTGCCTGAGCTTCCCAACGCGCGCATCCAAGCTAGCTTTTACCAGCTCACGATGCTGCTGCTGCATGGCGCAGTTGCAGCGTGGTCGAAGGTCCAATGGGGTGTCGAATAACAACACTAGGATGTGCGACTAGCTCTGCGGACGACGAGCCGTATAGACGTGCCTACAGGTTGCATCAGCTCCAAGCTTCGTTTTTGAGCGCACCGGTCATTCGCGACTTACAAAGTGATGTAAAGAGGCAAGGGTTGCCCTTGCACAACCGCCAGCGCTTGAGCACAGATTTGTGCTGCTTGCTCGGGCGGCATTCCGTGATAGCGTGTGAACAGGGCCATGGTGAAGCCGGTGAAGGATTGTGAGTCCTGGTGTCCCATTGCGGTCTGATATGCATGAGCCAGCTTTCTTTCGCGCTTGTCTTTGGTGCCAGCGTTGAAGAGGGGCACCCGGACTCGTTTGTGGCTGACATCCACGAAGCCTGCGTTTTCCAGGAGAT
Source organism: Cercospora nicotianae (assembly GCA_029490675.1). NCBI lineage: Eukaryota > Fungi > Ascomycota > Dothideomycetes > Mycosphaerellales > Mycosphaerellaceae > Cercospora > Cercospora nicotianae. The sequence continues at coordinate 1,214,606 of JANQAT010000007.1, read as the reverse complement.
CTTCGGTGTCTTCCCGGAAGCGTAGCGATTTCCCAGCTTTGTCCGAGGCCAGTAGCATCCAATACCTGACTCGCATATCAGTAATCAGAGGCATGCCAGCAAAGTTTGCGTGATAGACTGAAACATTACTCACCACCAGTTCACCAAATCTGTCGCTTGTGGCGGCATTTGAGGCTCGTTAGTTCGAGGCGTCCAATCGAATTCGATGTGCTCGATCTGCCCTGTGTTGGGCCGCAGTGATCTGAAAGCCTTTGCGTACAGATCCTCCCATCTCGGCACGCACCCACACAGCTGGGCCATGTGCACTAGATCGACGGAGGCGTCCTCGATGGCCCAGGTGGGTGCTGTAAAATCCACGGGCGATCTGAATTGGCAATTGCGGTCCTGTGCAACACCTAGAGGGTTGTCGAGATCGAAGCCGATGATCTGGCAGTCCGGATAGCGTTTGCCTGCCTCGATCATCCAAAACCCGCTACCGAATCCAACGTCCAATACCCGGCGCGGCGGATTCCTGCCAAAGTCGGCGATGTGAAGCTGACCCGCCATCGCAGTGCCGTAGATCAGGTCGTGAAGGATGTCCAGGCGCTCATGCTCCGTCTGCACACTGCCATCAGTACGCGTGTCACGGGAAAAGGTAAGAAAGACTGACATCGTCGGCGGGAAACATGTACATGTCCTGGCGGAATCGGTAGTAGACGCGTCCATGTTCGTGGAACTTCTCAATCGCGTGCGTTTCTCGTGCGGGTTCTGGCCGACTCGATAGCAGAGCATCTATGGGCAATCCTCTGTCTGCGGGTCAGAACGGATTCCTCCAGATACGGCTTCGGGGCGACTGACCTGGACATTCTCGGTGCATTGTAGGTGGTTTGCTGTGTACTGGGCTGGCGATTGACGGGCACCGGCGCGGCCTGGACGGCGGAATACATTCGACGGGCAGGCGTGGGGGGCGGAGTCAGTTGCGCCGTCATAGAGAGCGGAGGGGGAGGTGCGGGCGGCGGCGAGGAAACGACGACGATGCAAACAGAAACGCGCCTCCCAACATCCACGGCCGCATTGCAGAAAGCAGCAGGCGCAGCTGGCGATGGGCGGAGACAGAAGTACTTAATATTTCGAGAACCGCCTAGCACCCATGTCGGCGCCAGCCAGGAGGGAGAGCTTTTGCCAGGACAAGGTTGCACGCCGCAACGGGACGCAGAAGGGCTTCCCGAGAAAAGCTAAGTCCACACGACGAGTCAACCAGACGACGATGCGCCCGCTTGGCGCGGTTCGTCCGAATCTCTGCGCCTGCACTGTACCGCGCTGCCCACCCCCCAGCACGCCCGCTGCATGTGCACGTTCGGCGGAGGCAATCTGTGCGCGCCACCGCCGCGCTGTCGGTCGAAACAAAAGCGCTGCGCGTCGAGCTCCGTCAGTCTGGTGCGTCGTCTCGCGCATCCGTCACGGCGTGATCCCAGCGGCTTTGGGTCTCTGGGTGGATTAGAGTGCAGTGGCGTCCAGGCCATTACCACTCTGCTGGGAGTACGCGCCCAAACGGACTGCTGTCAGCGACATGCTGGGCTCCAATGATGGGGGCGCCGATGACCATTTCCCGCGCCAGATGCTCCTTGCCGCCAGGCAGAACTGGCAGCGAAAGAGAGTATCCGGACGTGTGCACACCGTACATGACTGAAGCCTCTGCGGTGCGCGCTTCACCAGTGGGCGCGGTGGGTGATACAGCATGAATGGTCAGATGCGAGAACTGCCTGCAGGCTTGCTAGACCGTCGTATCGAAGTCCTACTAAGGCTGCTGTGCAACCGCTCGCCGGCCTTCAACCGTCCATATGCCGGCCAGCGCATGCAGCCTGGCCCAGTCCTTCTGTGCCATACGGGGCACGCTCTGTTCACATTTGCTAGCTTTGTTTGCTGCTCGTTTCTGAGGCACTCCAGAGAGCACGACCACCCACGCACATATCCACTTCTGCCATTCGTGCCACGGCCTTCGCCTCGCCTCCCACACCGCTCCACGCCGCAGCGTCGGGCAACGACGTCCACTCTGGAGTGGCGGGTACGACGGCATCGAAATGATCACCAGTATGTGATGAGAGCACAAGAATTTCCTGCGACTAAAATTCGGGCGCGTGGGGTCCAGTGAAGAAGGCGGGAGAAGCTCATTTGTCCTTTTGTCCCAGTAACCAAGCTGCTGGGACTGCGCCGATGAACGCACGGTCTGAGGCCCTGAGGGCAAGAATGGCGTGGCCGCCGCCGAAGTGGTGCCCTGGCTCTGAATTTAGCCCTAGTATCAATATTGAGCTTCAGTATATAACTTTTTCAGTCGTCAATATCTGGCGGATACACCTGAGCAAGCGAGACGATCTCAATGTTCCACAGATGCGAGCCTCCGAATAATACGGACGACGTACGATACCGGAGCACGCAGGATATAGAAGTCTTCACATACATTGATTTAATCCTTCCAAGGCTTCCTGCCTACGAACAAGCTTGAGGCGAGAGAGCCAGCCGTACCCATCGCGCGTGCGTGTTCTGGCTCCGTGGATTACAGATACAGTCTAGCGCCTTCCATGTATAGTTATCTGCGAAAGCTCGATTAGAGCCAGGAGGTGGCGTCTGCCCACTCACCTGCATGTACGCGCCAAGGCCACACTCCAGTTTCGTCTGACAACCGCACAGTTCGCTAGGGCTCATATCGTGGTCTTGCATCCGCATTACATGATTACACGCGGAAATGGACATGCGCCGGCTGACATGGCTGCCCAGGCGACGAGCGACGTCCACACCCACGCACCCACGGGGAAACACCATTTCCCATTCACTGCGCGGTCAAACGACGATGGGGAACCACAAATTGTGTACTCCGTACCGCTTGGATCCGGCGGGAGGGTTTGCGCGGGGTCAGGCATGATCAAGGACATCTCGATTGTGGACAACTACCTGCATCCCGACAATGGTCCGACCTGGCCAACCAGGCAGCCGGCAGCCCTCTGCGGCGCCGACCTTTTCACTTCCATCTGCAGTGAGATCCGATACTGACTGCGCGCGGGCCACGAGCGAGCGCAGGTCCGCCGGGACACGATGCCATGGTATCCTCGACGAGTGCCAGCCTACGGCGTGACCAGCCTGTGCTGCAGACGCGCAGTCGCCAAAACTGCGGCAGACCACCGTGGCTTGCATGCGACACGCGAGGCCTCCCGCATTCGCCGGACTGCATCATGTCGGCCTTCTCACTGCCATTCTTCCATCGCTTCTCCTGCATCGCGAGCATCAAAGTGCTCAGCGAGCGTCAATGCGCTCCCCAACTCCAGCACAGCACAGCCCCCTCGGTGGACAGGCAATTTCCCCTACGCTGGCGGGCGTCGATGTTGTCACTGCATGAACTGGCCGTGTGCGCGGACAGCATTATCCTGCATCATCCAGCATAGCGACCACGGAAGCTGGCCTAGGTGAGACATACTCATACACAGCAAGCTTTTCGTATCTGTAGGTCTGTCACAACGCGCACAGCCGAGGCCTGCCTTCGGAATATGAACCTTCAACAGCTGTGCTAGCCCTCTTCCGAGCCATGCGCATGGTGAGCCTGCTCTACTATACTTAAGCGATGCCAGGCCTGCAGGCCCGGGACAGCTTCTTCCAACTGTTCGGGTTTCTTGACTCGGATATCGGAATGATTTCGTCTATCATCTCGTGCAGCACTCGCCCGAATCTGACACACTAGGCATACCAAAAATGTGGGCCGAGTTGTAGCTAGCGTCCACCACTCGATCTATCACAAACGTATGACAATCGTTAAACGTTCACGATCGGAAATTCCGTATCCTCCAGGATGCTATGTCTAGCCAGGAGGGTGCTGACAAATGCTTGCGACTTATCCTGCTCACAGACTTAGTTGACCAGGACCGCACACTTTTGATCGCAATGGACACCTCAAACTGGCAAAGAAGGCGTCACCAGCTGACAGGATCTATAATTACAACTTCACAAGACACGCAGCAACAACAAGAATCATGATGCAGTTGAGTACCCGCACGACCCACCAGGCCCTGCGAATTGGGCAGCCGAAGCGATGGGATCTGTGGGATTGTGGCTTCCACGCGAGACACGCGCTTCTCGTGCACCCAAGCGAAGAATCCACCACATCGGAATCTGTCCTCGTTGGAGAAAAGAGCCAGAGGCAGGCGCCGCCGAATGTTCTATCAACTGCAGCCGGCCCCATTCGGCTATACGAATCGTCGCCACACGCAGCATAGGCGAGCACGCAAGGTCCATGTACATGACACCGCCAACCGCTGTGTTGGCTCCTGTACTCGCAGGCATAGAGTATACTCCTCCGACTCAGCGTCCACAATTTGACTAACTTAGGCCTCATAAACTAAAATAAGTCCTCGCAAACTATGGCCGAATTCTGGACAACCAATCTCCGACCCGCTAGCTGCTGCGCGTATCGTGAGGGAGTGATCTGTGACCCAGGCAACCGGCACCCTTAGCTCTGAAAGACCGCAATTGTGCACCTCCACGAGTTTACCATAAGCTCGGTCTAGACACTAGTTCCATTCGTGGACAGGCGCAAGTATCAAACTGTATTGCAAACTCATGTATGCTGCTGATCCCAGCCACCGTGCGTGCAGCTACAGAAAAGGTTCATCGATTCTCATATTGCTCATCTCGATCTATCTATTACAACGACTCTATCGCTTTTTGTCTCTGTCGCTAATTCCAGATGTCCTGTGCTATGCTGTGTTGTGCAATGCCCTAATGTAGTATTGGTAAAGTCACACTGGTATCCTCCCGGCGCATGCAAAAGCTTCTCCCAATGCCTGTTAGGGCTGCTTAACCATTCTGCCTATTCCCCTCACGAAACAGACATCTCCGCGTTGTCGTTCAATATGCACGAGTCCTCGTTCCGAACATTGGCAGACTTAGTCCCTTGATGCTTGACTGTACTGTAATCCAGCTTTGCCTTGACCTGTGCCGGTGAGTCTCGTGCGCTGATCCAAGCAGTAATTGCAGACATGCCCTCGCAGATCTGACTGTTGGTCCAGCGCTTTAGTGTGTCCTCGTCATCGTCATGAATTCGTAGTCCGTGTCGGCATAGGGTATTTGACCAAGAGCTCTTCAATCTTGGGCACGAGCTCAGGGATGCGGAAGGGCTTGCTGACAACGTCATCCTGTACAACCATATCTGTCAGCTGTCTTTGTTCTCTTGCGAAAATTGCATGAAATTAGCGAGTGTGCGTATGCATCTGTTGTGTAGCACTTCCACAACGTTCGGATACACAACAGCTGCATCATGTGGCGTCACTTACCATTCCCGCATTGAGTGCGGTCTGGATCTGCTCAGACCGCGCATTCGCCGTGACGGCTATTATAGGCACATGGCCGGTTAGTTTGCCTTGTGCTTCGAGTTCTCGAATCTTGCGTGTGCAGGTTAGCCCGTCCATGACTGGCATTTCTTGATCCATGAGGACAACGCCAAGCTCGATTCTGTCTTTTCTGTTTTGACCGTCTCGCCAGTATGTGGACTGCATCAGTTTTTCTAGCGCCTCGCCGCCATGATTCGCAACGTGGACCTCGGTACCGATGTTCTTGAGCTGTTTCTGTAAAACTTTCTATTTGGAGCAAAGAAGTTAGCACATGACCCGAGAGCAGCGCGACTGCTTTCATCATCCGCGGCTAGTAGCAAGGTGCAGACAACTGTCAGAGCAGATTTCTAGGGTGAGTACCGACCTGGTTCACGAGGTTGTCCTCAACAATGAGCACTTTCTTCACCACAGGCTTGGTGCCATCCGCCTCGAACTCTCCCTTGCCTTCGGCGACATGGACAGGAGCTCCTTGGGGCAAAACGGCCGATGGAACAGATTTACTTCTTGGATTGTGCGCGTGATTTGGTGTTCGTTTGATACCGACAGCTCCGTCGAAATCATCCTGGGGTGGTGAGCTTCTTCGTGCTGCGACGTAGAAAGCGAATGTTGATCCACATCCAGCTTCACTTTCTACGCCGATCTCGCCACCCTGCAGCTCCGTGAGTTCACGACTGATGAAGAGGCCAAGTCCAGATCCTCCGTATTGAACGTGTGTGCGTGGGGAAGCTTGTGAGAATCGCATGAAGAGGAGCTTCTTTTCCTCGGGAGAAAGACCGCGACCGGTATCACATACAGAGAAGTGGATATACACTTTCTCGCCGTTTCCCCAATCGTTCTCCAGCAGCAGATCACGATTCTTCTTCCTGGTCGCGAAGTATTTGACTGGAGCATCTGTCCGGTCACTAGGCCGTTGTATCGACGCTCCAATGGTGACTGTAATTGTTCTACGTTCCTCGGTTCCAGTGAACTTGATCGCGTTGGTGGTGCTAAAGTGAAAGGTCAGCTGTATACTCCTCTTCTCAAGTGCAAGGGCGCGTACAGATTGATCAGCACTTGGAGCACTCCTACACTCAAAGTTAGTTGTCTCTACTATATCCTGGTCGAAACGTGCCACCACTCACTGCTAGGATCGAAGCGGACCCAGTCCAGATTGAGCTCGCGGAAAGATTGGTCGACAACGAACTTCATCTGGATATCGGCAGCCTGCAACTCGCCTTCGTGCATTTTGAGCGCTCTTTGAACCACAGTGAGAGGCTGGGCGTCTACGGGCGTAACCAGGAGGAGAGCTGAGTCCAGCTTGCTCAGGGTGAGAATGTCGTCAACAATCCTCTTTTGATGTTGGCTGCAAAGACTGATCGTCTGTGCCGCGTCTAAGCAGTTGGCCAGAAGATCGTCTGGTACAACCCGCTCGCCGCTTTGGCGAAATTTCGTCAGTGAGCTTGCGATATCGTCGCTACACTGTAGAATCGCGGACAAAGGATTGCGCATCTCATGCGAGGTTATGTCCTTGAAAAGCAAGTCAGTCTTGACACCCAGTGTGATAGCACTTTTGCTAGAGGTGCGCCACAGTAGCACTTTCCGGCGACGGAAGAGAAAAGTAGCCGTGATGTACTTACAATGAAGTTTTCCTGCTGCCGCTTCAGCTCCACAGCCTCTTCCATTTTTCTGGTCTGGAGACCTTCGGCCCATTTCTGTTGGGATATGTCTGTGATACTTCCGAATATACTCTTCAATTTCCCGTCCGTGTATTGTTCAGGGAAACCGCTGAAGAGCACCCAAGTGTCGCCACTATTGCCGTTACGGTTCCTCCATTGCGCCTTGAATCTGAATTCTCTGGAGACAGGTTTTACATTCGCAACAAGTTCAGTCCAGAGGTCTTTTACTGTTTGCAGATCCTCTGGCTTTACGGCATCCATCCAGGTGTCTGCCATATTGGAGTTCTTTGGTACTCGAGATATGTCGTACCAAGTGTCATTGGCGAAAGTAATCTTGCCGTCGCTGTCTGCAATGAACATCCCGACAGGGGCGAACTCAGCCATTCGAGTGAATTTGGTCTCGCTCTCCATGGCCTCCATCGTCCGAGCTGCCAACTGTTCCGAGAGCTCAATGCGATCAAGGGCTGCGAGCTGAGCAGCCTTCTGCCCTCTCCTAATTTCTTCTTCGAATAGGACGACCGAGGCCAGTGAGGTACCCAATTGTCGGCTGAGCAACTGAATGAAAAGACTGTAGTCATCATCGTAAGGCCGCCTTGGATTGACACCCAGGACCAGGAACCCAAGCACGCTCTCGCCCGTTGTAGGGTGTATTGGACACACTACCACAGCAGTCACTGGATCGCCGAAACCTCGAAAATTTAGACCGCTGATCAGGCTCTCGGGCAAGTCACGACTGCCAACCTCTAGTAACAAAGGCTTGTCCGTCTTCATGACCTCGCGGAAGACCGGCCCAAAGCCTTCCATTCCAGCACGAAGGTCTATTTGGTTTGGTGTTGCCTGATGATCGTCTGGGAGACCTAGAGCACCTTCCAGGATGCATTGCCGGGATGAGAGAGCCGAGCTCGAATGCATGCTGCTGGAGTCGCTGTCGCTTTCATCTGTTACCGAATACAGCAGTAAGAAGGGGCTGTCGTGTTCGTTGAATTCGAACGATCCGAGCACTTGAGACCAGAAAGATTTGACATCTCTCGCAGTTGCAGTCCGTTCGCCAATTTCTCGGAGAGTCAACATTCGCCTTTCTGCGATCTTGCGCCTAGTTTTTTCGAATGCTGGGTTGTAAAGCCCCATCACGCTACCGTCCCGGCCTACCATGGGAATGATTGACCACGAGAAATAGCATTCCTCGAGATGGTCGCTTCTTCGAATGAATAAGCAATCATCGTCCTTCATCGTGGCTTCGCCTGTCAACTTCGCATTTGCAAAGACGTCTTTGACCTCATCCCAGATCTCTGTCCAAGCCTGGAAGCGTTCGATCCAAAGTCAGTAAAAGTGTTTCCGAGGTATCTCGATAATACATATGGTTTCGTAGTGAGAAATGTGCCCACTCGTGTGATCGAGAGGTCGAGAGGATAGGATTGGCATTGCATTGATGAACGTGTGTACGTACCTCTCGATAGCTCATCCCCATCAAGCTGGGATGCTTTTGCCCTGCAAGCATAATGTACGCCTCGTTGTAGATTGCGATCAAGTCCTCGCCCCAATACATGGCTGCCCTAGTAGTGTTCGAGATAAGGTTAGCATATATGTCGGGCAAGCCTCCGCGCTTTAATTACGCCGATAGTCGAGCTGACAAGTATAGATCTTACACTAGAATCACAGCGACCGGAAGGGAATCATGCCTTGAGAAGATTGACTTACGGGTGGGGTGATGCCATAATCAGATTGCACATCTGGCGCAAGTCTGCACTCCAATACTCAATTGGTCCGAGGCTGGTCGAAGCCCAATCTATACTTCGAGCAAATTGAATATGGCGCGGCATGCTTTCTGAAATTGGCAATCTCGTCCAGTCAAAGAACGGCGCGTCCGCGGCAACAACTGAGATCTGGCTATAAGCAGGAGTAGGGTCAGCGATAGTGGGCTGGCTCGCGGTGCTACACGATACCACGGGCATGGCATCAGGCGTAACGATATCGCTCCGTACGTACGTTTTCGCACTAGGGAGCAGCTCTGTAGCACCGGAAAGATCCATGGCCTCTACCGTGAAAGGTAAGGGCGAAGGTGTCAACGAAGTGGCAGCTACCTGCGATTCGATTGTTGACATCACTTCTGTCGATACTGTGCTATTCGAGCCATCGGAATTCGATGCATGCTCAGCCCTTGCCTGACCGAAGTAGTCGGCAGGTTCACCAGGGTCTCTGTCCGGCAGCGCCTCTGATGGAGGCACGCTCAACCTCAATGCAGCTGCTGACGTGGGCAATGGCGAATTGAAAGCACCGCTGATAAGCCTCAGTCTCTTGCGTAGAGTTGAACAGCTCCACGTCATGCTCGCAAAAGTGAATGGTGGCAGACACACATTGAGGCTTTCGCCATTCACGGCGGCACTCAGTAACCATGACTTGAACTGGAGAAAGGTTCTCGCGTCAGGAGACAGTTCCGCCGTCGCCATGCCAGAAATCAGTGCCTGTAAACCCTCGTGGGCTCTGAGAGAAGGGTTGGAAAAGAGTAAATGCAACGATCCAGTCCCGTAATTCGTGCTATCACCCAAGTCGATGATAAATGTTGGTCTTTCATCCTGCTCCAGTAATTCGACTATGCCGATGGAATTTAGCATGCCAATTGTGCCATTGTGACCTTCTCTGCCGCTATGGCTGCTGCTGTCCGGGCTGTTACTTCGCTCAGCTACGCGTTCCAGGCTTCTCCGAATGAATGGAGCGCTGGTTGGCCCGTAACCTGCTGCAGGTGTCGTGACAGTTCCACGAGCCAAGCTGACCGTCTTCACATGGCTTTCTTCGTTCCGCGCCTTGGACAGCATATCCATGGCTCGTGCCGCAGCCTCCCCGGATGAGAAGCGCGGGAGCAAGGGCCGTGGCCTGGGGCTGTTGCTGAAGAAGAGTGGAGACGGTGGACCAGCAGTCGAGGTGAAGTGGAGAAAGTCGAACGAGGTCCCATCAATGGGATGCTTGAACCGCGGCCGAAGCTTCGCTCGTTTATTGGAAGACTCGTGTGTTTGCCTGTTCTCCGTTGGGGCTGATCGAGGTGCTCGTTTGCGCTTTGAGCCACTCAACAGCCCTACTGCCGCTGGAGTCTGTCGCAGCGAGGGCGGCTGTTCAGCCTCTGGGGTTGTAAATGCGTTGCGTTCGCTCCCAAGCTTCACAGATGTTGCTGGTCTCCCAGCACTCGTGGCGTCTCTTTGATCAGAGAAAGAATTCCATATCGATGGCGACTCAGTTTCTCTATGCGACAGTCCGTTGCCAGCACTTGTATCGCCGTCTACCTGCGCGCTCGTCGCAGATCCTGATGCAGCAAATGACGCAGCAGCGGCGGTTTCATTGCCCGGGGGCTGGACGTCGCTCAAGTCGAGATACGTAGGAGGGGTTCGCCGGCGGGAAGGTGAAGGGGCGCGGAGATTATTCGCGAGGTTCGTCGAGGACGGTGGCTGGCTTTTCAAATTGTCCTTGGAGGTGAACAAGGACGAGTTGCTCGAGTTCTTCATTCCTAGCACGAGAACATGGCGCGTTCACACTAACGCTTGGCGCTGGGGAGAGCGATCGGTGAAGGTTCGGCTCGGAGGGTGATCTCATTCATGTTGCCATCGCGCTTCGGTAGCAAGCCGTGGGCTGGTCCAGGGGGAAGGCAAAGACTGTGGTGTTGTTGCGCTGCTGACAAGGCGCGAGGCAAGCTCGCCCGCGTTCGAATGTTGTTGAGGAGGAGAATGCGGCAGAAGAAGAAAAGAGGATCTGGTGCAATGGCACGCGCAAAGCCGACCGACCTGGAGGTGGGATCCGCGAAGCCACAAGCCGAAAGCGGCAAGGCGTCTCTCCGTTGCTGGCACATTATTATTATTAGCAGGGCAGACATAGAACTGTAGCCCTTGACGGAGTATGTTACGACGATGGCCGAGTTTTCCTCGTACATTGTTCGACTTCTTCACCCTCCTTCGTCTCTGCACAGCCAACAATGCCATCGTCCCGCGGCCTACTTTGGCTGTTGAGTGGGCGGGATCGACATAATCCTTGCCCATCTCCAGTTTAGCGACCGAGCCGCAAGCCAAAGATGACGTTCTGGAATGTCGATTGTCCGATTTGATCTTATGAACCCTGCTCGCGCGTGCACTGTGCGACCAGCATCCCGCAGCGAGATGTCAAGCAACGATGAGACTGAAAAGGTACGAGATTCCCTCGACCACGCTTCGCTTGCCATCAGCGCATGTCAGTCTTGGTGCCGAGCAACACGGCCGACAGCACAGCAAGAGTTAACCCAGACAGCCTCAATGCGCTGCAAGGCATTCTCCACTCTGCCAAAACCCAACAAGCGCAACGGTTGAGCCCACAACTTTGCTGTCACATTGTGCAGAAGAAGCTGGGCCCGGCAGGTGAAGTCAAATTTGAGTTACGCTCCGAGCGTGAAGACCATGTGCTGCGCCTGCCTTCTTTAGCTCATGTCAGTACTCTGCTTTCCCCGTTGCGCAGGTCGAGCCAATTGGTATCTTCAAAGCTAAGCAACACTTGGTCTTCTTCGCTGCATTCCTCGCTGGGACGGCTGTCTTGCCGTCGTTCTCGCTCTTCCTGGAGAGCCTCCTGCACACTCTTGACGTCGCGCTTGATGAAGAAGCCAACAAGCCCTCTGCCCTTTTTGACTTCGTCGTGCGTGCCGACCCAATACTTGCTCTTCAATATTCGCTGAGCCTTAAGACCGTTGTATACTCCTAGATTCAATTGCAGAGCTGTCCGACCCCAGCTTGCCAGACGGACGTTGTGCAGTCCATGCAGGAACGCCAGTGTCGTTATCGGCGGAACAGCATTAGGCACAACCATCAGATCTTCGCTATCGACACCATGTGGGGTGTAAATTATAGCCTCTGCATCATCTTCATCGTCATCTGTCCCGAAGACGGAGTTGCTATGCTTCCGCGTGCCATCGTCCCTTGTTGGTCCTGTACCGATGGCGTGCCCGCTGTTCCACGTAATCAGAATCGCACTGTGGTAGTATAGTGCATCGCTGGGAGACATTATTCGACTTATTCCGATCCAGGTTGGTAGAGGAGGGACACTAAAGGTTCTCCAATCACGGTTGCCGTTCGCGCCAAACGCACTGAGTGGAATGACAGTACGAAAGTGCTTCCAGCCGTTGATCAGTTTGGCTGCCTCCACAGCAGCAAATACTGGCACATCTGTATGCAGTTCTACAAGAGTCTCTTTGTGACAATGATCTACAGAGGGTGTGCAGTGGTCAGTTACGTACAGTCGGGGACTCATCTTCGGCGAGGCACGCACTTACCCGTAAATTCATGGCTAATGGCAACAGCATCGATCAACGTTGCTTCTCTGTTCAGTGCCTCCTCAACAATCACTGCCTTGTTTCCGCCCACACGTTCGTTGTAGGCCAGCAGTTCAATTTCAAAGATCACTTCTTCCAATTCTGCAATCGTCTGTACGGCACTTTCAGTTGCGTGGAACTGTTGTGAGAACCAGCTAGCAACATCGCTTTGTCCGCCCTTCAACCATGGATCGACCAGGATGTTGAAGTACGATCGCACTCCTCGCCTTACGGCAGCATCAGGTCGTGGTAGCTGAATTAACCAGCTCGAATCATCGTTGAGATGATGCAGCAGTGGTCGTCGACTTGAGAGAGCGTCGCGAACAGCGCGTCGTAGATCAGCGTGTAATTGAGCTGAAGGTCCGTCCATGCTACATGTCGTCGGGATCGCGTCTATTTGTTTGATGTCGTGATGTTCTGGAAGCTCTGTGCTGATGGTGTTGATGATGTCGTTGTGCATCGAATTGCAGCGGCAACCTCGATGGGAAAGCTCCGGCATGGGTGCGCCCGCGTTGCCCGCAACCTTGGAGGACAGCGTTGCGCCCCCACTACTTGACGGCATCAACCCTGAAACAGTTGGGCACCGAACTATATCAAACGACCTATATGAAATCCTGGCAAGCACCTACTTTATGCTGATACCTTCATGAGCTGTTGTGCTCTCGCCGCTCACCTAAGTCGCCGCTGGACCAAACGCGGTGTAAATCACTGGGACGACTTTTCGTACTGCGTATCTCTGGACTCGCAAAGGCCATGCTCTGAGGACAGCGACGCAGATTTGTAGGAAACGCCGAAAAAGGCTCACCGGAGAAGGCAATACCACTGTAACCACCAGGTCTGCAGGCCTAAGCACAGTACCTGGACTATTCAAACTACGCAAACAGCCCCGCCTGCCCTTGCTAATCAGAGAGGCATTTTCACAATGAGCGAGAAGAACGAATATCAACCTCCGCCGGGTCCTCCCCCAAGCTATAGGAGAACACAATCAGGCTATGAAGGGCTCAGCCAGCAGTCGCAAGCCCAGCAGCAGCAGCAGCAGCAGCAGCAAGGTGGCATCAGTCAAGCGCAGCGATCTTCCTGGAGCATCGGCGGGGGCCAGCAATCAGACGCTTGCGTCCAATAATCCCTATAACAACGCGCATCTGCACGTGCCTCCCACGCAACGCCCGTCTACGGTGAACGTCCCACCTACCTCTGAGCAGTTTCAACCACCTCCAGGGCCTCCACCTGGACACCAAGGGTATCAAGGACATCAAAATCGCGAGAAAAGCCAAGATGTAGACACCCCGATGTCAGATGAATACGAGCCGCCCCAAGGTCCTCCGCCAAGTCACAGTTCGAGAGGGCCACCTTCGAGTAGTGCGACACCCAATTTGCCTACACCAAGCAGCGAACCAGATCAGCCTCCGCCTGAATACGATCCTTGGACCGGTCCCGACAACAGCTTGCAGCTTCCGCCCTCATTCGCCGCAGCCAACGCCCAGAATACACGCAGTCCTACGACCAACGCCGACTACGATGATGCTGCACGCGCACATGCCTGGTGTAGAAATCACCCTCTGTGGCCCGCACAAGACTACGATGGCAGTGTCATAGAGCGAATACAATCTGGAGACCTGCGACTCACTTGCCCACCAAATACGACAGATGTCACACAGTATAATCCGTCCATGGGCCGCAGCTATGTTCGCACTTCGGAAGGAATAAGCGACACTATTATGCTATCGGATGTTCCAATCTACTCGGCCAACAGACAATCACCGCTCAGTACTGGACAGCCGCATACTCTCTATTTCGAGCTGAAAGTCATGGCCATGGGAGATCGTTATGGTACTGGCAAGAACATCGAATCCGGTATCGCAATAGGCTTCGCTGCTGCACCGTACCCTGCCTGGCGTCTTCCTGGCTGGCACCGAGGATCTCTTGGTGTTCACGGCGACGATGGAAGAAGGTACATTGACAACAGCTACGGAGGCATTGAATTCACCGGACCTTTCAAGAAAGATGACGTGGTCGGTATCGGCATGACTTTCAAGCCCCCTGTCCACGGAGACCGTGTGAGCATGAGGTGCGATGTCTTCTTCACGAGGAATGGAAAGCGAGAGAATGGATGGGATCTCCACGAGGAACGCCCAATCGACAACGATGCGGGCGATATCATTGGTCTCGAGGGCGAGCATGATCTTCTTGCAGCTGTTGGCGTTTTTGGAAGTGTCGAATTTGAAGCTGTCTTCCGGAGTGAAGAATGGCTATTCAAGGGCTAAATTGTTCGTTGATCAGAAGTATGCTGTCGAACATCGGCATATCGTGGCTAACGAACAGATACCTGATGGTAAGGCTGAGCCGGTTTGCATGGGATACTAAGTCTTAAGCTAGTGAATTTGTACTCTACCTGCTCTGATACTCACGCGTGAATCTCAATTCACGCTTTCCAATTCGTTTTCGACTCAGCTCATCATGTCACATTGCGCGTGCCAGATTCCAAGCCTCGCGGCTAGCCTGACATGAACATGTCATGAGATGCCTTCGAACGCGTTCGTACGTCGTTCTGCAACATGGGCACCTCCACGAGTTTGAGGTTCATGCTCTTGCGTACTGCTTTTTGCTTGTCCTTCCTTCGCGATTAGCCCCGCGTCTGTCACACTTGTAGTCTGTGCAACCGCTGCAGGAAGCGGCAAGCCACTACGTTGCGCCCCAAGGTCCTCTCTGGATCTGCGGGGGCCATTGTATAGTGCAGCATCCCTATCTGCTGACACTGCCGGATGTCATGACTTGTTCCAGGCGTGTCGGCTCACCAATTGAGGTGAGAACAAAGTCGCTCAATTTTCGCGAGTCTCATCGGCTGTCCTGCTGTTGCATGCCTGGGGGCCCACTAGCTGCTGGCCCTCGAACGCCAGGCGGAGGATTCACCATCCCAGGCCCAGGACTGGGCCCATTCGGTTGCTGAAAGCCCGGTGGCATTTGAGGTGGCATGCCGCCATTCGGGGGCGAGAAGGGCATGTTGGCTGGAGGAGAACCGGCAAATGGTGGAGGCATACCTCCTGGAGCACCAGCTGGGCTGAACCCCGGTGGGAAGCCATTTGGCGGCGCAGGGAACCCAGGTGGGAGTGGTGGCATTCCGCGACCACCTGGTGGCATAGGAGGGAAGCCTGGAGGCAAAGGAGGCATTCCTGCGACGGATCAGTATATCACTCTTTGCTCTTGTGCATATGGGTACCTACCTGCAGGCATTGAGCCGTTGGGCGCGAACCCAGGCATGCCAGGCGGCGGAGGCCCAGAAAAGCCCGGAGGTCCAGCGCCAGGTAATTGTGGTTGCATTTGCATCGGCATGCTCTGCCCTTCCGCTGCATATGAGCTCGTAATTCCGTCTATTACTGCCTGTGCCTTCTCATGCCCAATCTGTTGGTAATAATCGACGACATTTCGTAGGTGGTTGCGGCCGCTGTTGTGCGCTTTGCGCACACTCATCGAGTCGTGCGTAAGGTAGACATCGCAGTAGTCGCAGAAGAATTTGGGCATCTTCGGTGCCTGGCGATCGCGTGCGCAAGGAATCTGTCAGGGGCTCGATTTCGTCCAGATCTCACAGGAGCGGTATTGGTACCGACGAGTGATCGCTGCTGTCGGTGTTGTGTTCTGGCGCGACGCCGCGAGATGGACAGGCGATTGAGCCAGAACTATCTCGTGCCCAGAGGCTGCCTCAGGCCCTTGCTTGCCAAGGCTCACTCCTGCTTCACTGTCGCGCTCCGCGTACTTCTTCAACCACAAACGAGCAGCAACATGTGATAAAATCTAAGCCACATGCTCTCGAGGAGCAGTTGGCAAGCAACTAACGCCATGGCGAATCAAGTACCAAGCAACTCGGTCTGGTCGGCAATGTCCTACCAGCCGCCTCGTGGTGGATGCAACTACAAGACCTCCATACTCTCGAGTTGCCCTTGTCTCCGGTTCATGCTGCACCCAGTCAAGGTAACGAGAACGTGTCGCCATATAGAGATGAAGCTAAGGTTTGCAGGCTGCCACAAGTTTCGACTGCGACGGTTGCGGCCATCACGCCTCATTTCACTCCCTCGAAAACGTCGCTGAAGATGCTATCCTAAAGAAGTGGACCACTGAGCAAGGATCCGCGAGGGGCGATGCCACAGCATCAGATGGCTCCAAAAAGCGACGCCGCATCGCCGAGAAACCCAACGATGATGTTCAGATTCTGGAATTGAGCGACGACGTGTTTCCCAATACCACATCGAAGCCAGGACGCGCGCGACCTTCTCGCAAAGACCCAAGTTGTACTGGATGATCGAGCTCATGCGAGTGATCACTTGTGATCGAAGATCAATTTCGTTCAGCTTGCGCGGAGCTAGGGTTTTACGTGCTTCATCTTATGTCAAACAGCTGAGCTGCTGCATTTTGACACCCAAAGCATGGTCTCGCTAAGCACAACTCGCCCAAAGCCTCACTGGCAGTACTAGAGGCCACCGCGACTATAGACACTGGCAGGTGTGTCGGACTTCCATGTTTTATGACACGCGCAGTACGACGCCCACCAAGCGACACTTCTTTGCGTGGCTTAGGTCACAACGATGCCATACTCCTACGCGCAGCATTTGGACAGCACACATTTCCATACAAGTGGCTGGTACTAGCCTCACAGGCCACCAGACTCCTCGCATCCAGCGGAGCAGCTTGTCAGCGGAAGGCTGAGGGCTGCAGTAAATCCTGCTCAGAGCAGGCTCGTGCCAGACGTATGCCCGGGGTACCACATTCATTGGCACATACGATTGAGCAGCTATCATATTGCCAATGGATTTTGCCACTGAATATCTTCGTTTGGGAAAAATTAGCCTCTCCGCATCTTTCCCGGTCCATTCCTTTCACTCACCGCACGTTCCAAATCAACAGCCATCGCGGTCGATAGTGCCGCTCGCACGCTCCTGTTACAAGCATGCTCGAACGGCCGCGCACAATCCTGGTCAAGAACGCGAAGCCGCCGCATTGCTATAAACCCGTTTGGACCGAAAGATGCAGCTGCAGGGGTCGTAGCGCCCACCCCATACCTCCATCTGAGCCATCTCATGATTCGTTCGCTCTATTGGTTTACACCGACTGCCGAGTTGCAATTATTCTGACAGATCGAAGACAAGCTTCCAAATGAGCTTGGCTACCTTGGCAAAGCTTCTCGTTTGCATGACGTCCTTCGCTGTGATAGACAGATACAGTGCATGTGCGTGTATCAACGCAACCGTGGGAATATGTCTCTGGCATGAGCAGTTAACAGGAAGATGACTAGGTACTGAAGAATTGTCACGAACGATGACGCGACAATATATGAGGAATTGAAGATCGCCGTGTGTGCAGGCCATTTCCGCGGGTTCGAGAGAAGTAAATGAACGAACGGCCTGTCCAAACGACCTCTGCCTCTTCCATATGCGCGAGCCCGGCAGGTACCCGCCTTTTCCGATCACGGTCCGTCCGGATAAGCTACTTGCGCAGAGCCCGACTGCAACAACATCGTTCTCGCCTTCCAACATCTTTGTCATCACCAGTGAGCTGTCGCGAGACCACTTTCGCCGGTCGTCCTGAGATTCAGCCAATGGGCTCACGGCTGATCGCATTGCTTCTTGCATCTGTTGCTGCGGCCATAAAATCTTACTTGTGGCACACAGCTTGATTAGCCAGCATGAATAACAGAGTGATCGCAAAGCCACTTCGGCCGATGATGGCACGTCCGGCAAGCAGGCAACACGCCACGATCCGCAGTAGCCGTCTCGTCATGACATGAGGTGTCGCGTAAACAAATTCAGCATAGCTCCTCTGGTGGATACTAGACTCGCGGACCTTGGGGTAGCGACCCATCGGTTTTTGGCATCGGCGGCTCTTTCCTCGGGAGATGTGCATCACCATCCTTCGAGTGGTGTGGTAGGGACCCACAACCTCAGTTGTCTGTTCGTAGTCGATGCACGAGGGCAAGATGCCGCATTTCGGCAACACGATGATGCGAACACGCCACGAAGACGCGCGTAACCTGCTCGTAGCGCCGTCGAGGATATTTGATTCGCTTGGAAGAAGTGGCAATGGCTAATTACTGTAAGTCGATGTGTCTCAACTACCTTAATGCGCACGCGTGACGGGACTTGAGCTAAGGAGCAAGGAAGTTGGAAGGTACGGGCACGGGACAAATACCGACGGCAGTCGATACCTGATATGGCATTGTCAACCGTTGTACCTTGCGAAGCAGCCTTACATACCACCTAGGTTTGCGATTGTGACGACACTGCACGTTCGAGATTATATATATTCCACATCGGATGTCCAGGTGAGCTGACTCTTCTTTGTCACCAAACCTCGCTCATCAATTTTTCATATTGCTCAATACAATGAAACGCTTTGCGCTTCTCAGTGCAGGTTTACTTGCTCAGGCGCTCGCATTGCCCAAAGGGTTTCGAGAAGTCCACGAGCCTAATGTGTTCCACCGTGCTAAACGACAAGAGGCACAAAAAGGCTCTCCTCCCGATTTTGCCACTCTGAACACCCCAACACAGGATCCTGTCGGACCAGATGGCGCAAAGGGCTCACTTCGCGGCCCAGCGAGTCTTGCAGGCTATAACTCAGCATACCAGGTGGACACATCACTTCCTGCTACTGTGCCCGAACACCAATATGAGCTCGCACCTGGACAGGATCAGGACGCAGACCTCGGACTATATCTAGACCTGGCTTCAGTAGAAAACCCGCAACCGATTCGCGGAGGCACCAACGCACCTACTGATCCAGGCCCACGAAATCGCCTGCTCGACCAACAGAACTCCGACCTGTACGCGCCACCTGGGACTGATTCTGGAGATGTCCCCAACGCGAAATGGCCCCTTTCACTCTCACATAACCGACATGGTCTGAATGGTGCAGGATGGGCACGCCAACAAAATGTTGACAATCTCCCAATCGCTACAGCCATGGCCGGAGTCGACATGCATCTTGAACCCAACGCGTACCGAGAACTTCACTGGCATCAAGCTGATGAGTGGAGTCTCATCCTCAACGGATCTTGCCGCATATCAGCCGTCAATGAAGCCGGAGAGACATTCGTCGACGACGTCGAAGCCGGCGATGTATGGGTAAGTTTGGTCGTTACAAAGCGTCTTCAATTCGCGAAGAACTTTGTCTAAGACATTACGATATCTGTCACTGACTGCTTTTAGTTCTTCCCGGCCGGCGTTCCTCATAGTATTCAAGCCTTCGGAGACGGCGTAGAATTCCTGCTCGTCTTCGACAGTGGCGAGTTCAGTGAGGATGGGACATTCCTCGTCTCGGAACTTTTCGAACGAAATCCAAAATCCGTTTTGGCCAAAGATCTCCGAGTCGACACCTCAGCACTCGACAATATTCCAGAAGGACAATTGTACATTCTCCCAGGCACGCCAGCACCGAAAAATATCTCCGAGCAAAATGTCACCGGTCCAGCGGGCTCCATTCCAATCGAACGCACGTACTCATACCACTTCTCCAAACAAGAGCCATACGAAGTCCCAGGCGGTAGCGTCAAGCTGCTAGACTCCAACACATTCCCTGTTGCCAAAGACTTTGCTGTAGCTCTTTTCACAATCAAGCCTGGTGCGATGAGAGAGTTGCACTGGCACACCACTTCGGATGAATGGACTTACTTCATCAGCGGACAAGGTCGTCTGACCGTCTACGCTGCTCCTGCTAGCTCAAGAACCTTCGACTTCCAAGCCGGAGACACTGGCTACGTGCCCGTCACAGCTGCACACTATCTAGAAAACACGGGAAGCGAGGATTTGGTCTATCTTGGTAAGTGAAGCGCACTCTCCGCGGTTGAACAGATGCTGATCAGAAATTACAGAGGTTCTACAAGCACCAACGTACAACGATATTTCTGTCGCTCAATGGCTCGGCTTGACACCGAAGCAGGTCGTCAAAGACCACTTGGGATTCTCCGATGATACGTTGAATCGCTTGCCAAAGATCAAGCCTTTCATTCTGCCTGGTGATCCTAACTTGCAGCAGACTAACTTCACAAGTGAGACGGAGTAGAGGGAAAACTTTTGGAAGAGAGAAAAGCACACTTGTCGTGCATCAGGAGATATCATGCCCGCTACGGCCTCTGTACATTCATAATGACATCCAATATCCGCCTACAACATCATTTTCACTCGCACGCCTTTTGCACCCTAGCTCTCAGATCTGACAATGCAACACTCCCGCTCTTCGTCACTACCACGCCTTGTACTTCTCCGCTCTGTACGACTTTCACAAAGGCGGGAGTGATTTCTGTCGCCATGAGCGTCAGGCACCTCCACACTTCGATGTTGCTGATTGGACTTCGAAGGCTCTGCTGCAATTGCTGCGTGATGGCCTGCATGCTGAAGCTACTTCGCTCTTTCATTCCACACATGAGAGACAGGATTCGCGCAATATCTTCGATGCGTTGGAGCGCTGATCTGCGCTCGAGCTCGGCTTTGGTCGGTCCTGCTGGCAACTTTGAGGCCATATTCTGCTTTGCAATGATGCGATCCAGAAGGGCCGTGCTGCGACTTGCCACGGACTGCGTCGATCTCTGGGCAATCGTCTCGGCTTGTGCATTTTTCGATTCGACCTTCGCCGCTTGGCCTGCCTTCAATTCTGCCAGTCGCTGCTCTCCCCGAGAGAACAGCGCAGACGCCTTTTGTGATGATTCGTTTCTGACAATGTCCAACAGTGCTAGCTGATCAATGAATCTGTCTGCCGTTCTGTTCTCTTTCGCTGTGATCGCTTGCCATTGGTGCCACATTTTCTGCAGTGCGCTCTCGAATGTGTTGTTCAGGCTCTCCTCATCGATATAGCTTGCCGCACGCTTGACGATACGCCCTCGCGACTGTACTCGCGCAAGACGAATACCACCTCTGCCACAGTCTTCGAGAGTGAACTCACGATCTTGCGCGGGCATGATCGCAAGGATGCGCTGCAGGTCGATCTGGGTGACATTGCGTTTGCGCCAATGCTTTGTGATCATCGGTAGGAGAAGAAGAATCTGCGGTGCCGTTGATGTTCCATTATGCGAGTAGTGCATAGATAGAGCTGCGAGGAAAGACGCGTGAAGATCCTGGAGGTCTTCTAGTTCTGGTGGGAATGACAAGTCAAGTTCTGCCTCGGTCTCTCTGGGTGGTGAATCTGGAGGTGTGTCATAGTCAAGTTGCTTCCTGGGCAGTTGGAATGGTATCGGACGCGCATTCGATTCGATATTGAGGTTGTCAAAGAGACGCGCTGCGCTCTTGCTAGGCGTTTCGGCTGGAGTCGGAGGAGCTGCGTTTTTGACTCGCTTGTGCTGTCGGGGTTTGGCACTCTGTTTTGTCGAAGCAACCGTCTCAGTGGGTTGCAATACCGCGATTTCGTCCTCGCCGTCGCTCTCCAGCGCGGCATTCCTCTTGCGCTTGGATACAAGCTTACGCGCATCATTGACTGGCGCGGGAGGTGGAGGAGGCGTTGCTTCCTTCTTGTGCACTGTCTTCCTCTTCTTGCCCTCGTTCGCCTGGGCCACAGGCTTCGAGACGCTGCTGAAGGTGTACATGCTCTGTTGCGCCTTGGTTGATCGTGTTTGTTTACCGGATTGCGGCTCATCGAGCGTGGAAGCCTTTCTCTTCGGCATTGTGGTGTAATATGTATGCGGCGAGGTAAGATGGTTCGTGTGATACGGTGCGGAAAATAATCGTTGGTGTAGAGGATGCAATGTCGTGTGTCGCAAGACAAGAGATGCGTGGAGGTGGAGATCGGCACTTGACTAGTCGCGAAAGACGCGTCGCAAAAAGACGCGACGTGACTGGCGCTACGCCCGCGCCCGCGAGTGCTCCGTGCCCTCCAGCCACCCACCTTTTGGAGAAAGCTTGCAGGACGCGCCTGAGGACGTCCTGTGTTCAAGTCTTCTAGCGGGATGACCGTCAACGATACTACATTTTGAAGTGCGATACTGGCATGACATGATTGTCCATATGTCACTATCAAGGACCACATTGGGACTTAGTTATTCGTCCACTGAGATCACATACGACGGTACACATGTGAATACAGTGAAACAGCCTGTCCTGTGGCGGCACTTATCGACTAGATCTGGGCATCCAAGCGCTGTGAACCTATGGGCTCAGAATTACCACAATCCAATGTCAAAGCGTGCCTCCACCCTCGAGAGTGTGATGTTTATAATCAGATGATGCTGTCGTACTTGCCACTAGCAAAGCGCAAAGGAAGTTGAACAGAATGTCTGTGAAGATATATCTTCGTAACTGGTATCAGAGAATAGAGGCGGTTTGCTTTCAAAATGTGCATTCTGGCAGAGCGGACATTGTGATGCCTATGCCAGTCCTTCGCGGTCCAAGAGGCCGTTGAACATCGGCACGATGGAGAAGCCGTATTCGTAAATCCAGCCTTGGGCTGCTCTTGACTTGAGAAGAGCGTTTGTGTGCGGTGCATTCTCATACTCGTGGAATTCCTTATCGAGCTGTACACGCCTACCTTGGGGTCGCCGAAGCATCACATGTGTGGCATCAAGTGCTTGGAATGTTGTTTTAGACTGGGCAGAGGCGTCCGACTAACTGGTCTCCTTTTGCCGGAACCAGTTGTGAAGAGGGCCGACAAATTCAGACTGTGGTGCAGTTCCTGGCCATTCGTCCTGCTTCCAAATCGAGCGTCCTCAACCTACTTCTCATCCCCATTCGTGGCAGATGCAGGGTGCGAGATTGTGGCTGCGAACGACGCGATCGTAAGCTCTCCAGATATATTGACATCCAGCTGAGCGTTCGCGTGGGACATATCGTTGTCACATCATTGGATGGTGTTCGGCGCTCAGACCTGTTGAGCCACGTGGCACTACTTTCGGGACCGTTTCTTGACATGTCCCCGGCGGTTCGGATACGAGCCAAGAGCACCAATCCACAACTCAGCGCTGAACCAACATCGGATGCACGGGCCCGGCATGGGAAACCGCATCAGCATGTGCAGCAGATTTGTCCATCTCAGTTCGATTAAAAACAGCGACAGAGTCATATTTTACCATGAGCGATCGAGTATCATAATGATTCTGGAGAAAGTAGGTCAGCGGGGACTCGTAGCATGTAGATCGCCTGGACCGATGGAATCCCAAGATGATCTAATGTGCAAAATCTGCCCAGATCTATACAATGGTGGCTCCTTGTGCACATGTTCAGCACGCCGTTCTGCGAGAGAATGAACAGTATATGACCGCCGAGCAAGAGCCGCCTGCACCATCGCCGTATCCGGAGCTGTGGTCGAAGCAGATCATGTTCCAGCGAGTGGTGCCAGGAAACAACCTCCTGCACACCCGTTTAGCCATGCCGCCGGTCAATGGGATCTCAAAAGGTCGTCGAACAAAAGCTGGAAGTTATTGATCTGGACGAATTATGGCAGAGTTCTGCCAGGTGCTCGAGACATGCATTCGCTTGACCAGTGTTTTTGGTGAGTAATCATGTCTGTCCTTGTGACATATCAAAGAGGAAGCGTAAGCCCAGGACATATATCGAATCATGGCCCTCGATGAGATACTGTAGAATGGGCGCCAGCGTTGCAGCGGGAAGACTGTGTGAAATACTGAGTCTCTCCCAATGCAATGCTCTGATAAAAGTACTGTTCCAGATTAATCTCTTTGTCCTGTCAAGTGACGTCTGATGTTCTCTTAGGGCAGTCTGGGCTGGTGTGGGATTGGGCATGGGCATGAAAGGCCCGAGTCCGTCTCTCCATGGATGGATTTGATGTGCATGTGATGTGCGGCCACAGCGTGAGATGTACGCGTCAGAGCGGGTTTGATCAGGAGCGATCTCCTATCATTCCTAATATGCCTCTTCGTGGCGGGCGATATCCTTTTGTGGCGCTGCTGTTGCTTCGAGAAGCTGTACCAGCCTCCAGCAACGGGACCACGTTAAAGTTGTGCTGGTCCAACAGCTCGCCCACGGTAGTCCCTGTCCGACATGTGCAAACTTTCCGCTTCTTGCTGGTCAACGTCGCGACTTCGCGTTGACAAGCCGATGTGCGCTCCAACGGGAAGGTCGCACAGCTCCATCCTCCGCAAGCGCTGTCATTTCGGCTTTACGTCGCGTCGCTGATCCATCTCGTCGTGTCGGTGCGGCCACGGTCGTCGTCGAGCCACGGATCCCTGATGCAATGCTGCAGATCGTGCATTTGAGACCGACTTCCCACTGTACCGGCGACCGAGTCTTGCGCGAAGGGAAGTTGCATGCAGAAACATGTTTCGAACTCAGCGCATCTCACAACTGCGGATGAAAGCAAGCTCATATCGGACAAACATAAGCGAATCGCACAGGGCGTGCGCTGGCTCGAGCGAGACCCAAGGCTTTTTCTTCGGCCGCCGTTCCTGCGGGCGCGCTGCAGCCGCCAGGTATGTGAATGTCACCTCGACCAATAGCTCAGCGCGACAACGCACGTTGACGATAGCAAGCTACGACCTCAGGCCTGCTGCTGGGCCGCTCGCCAAAAGTCAGTGAACTGCGCGCTGGACGATGGCCACGACTGGAAGAGGAGTCCAACACGAGAAGAACTCTCGGCATGATGCCTGCGCGGTGGCTGGCACTCTGTTCGCCGCGGCCTACAAGCTACTGACGCCACGCTACGATGGGTGTCCTTGGGAACGCGGTATGCCGAAAAGCTACTTCGACCGGTAGTCATCATCCTCCGTGACCTCACCTTTTCTCTGTTTCACTCCCCTCCCCGTTCGCATCACGATGCAATCTGCCTGCGGGCTGTCCCATTATTACTAGGCCCACTTCCCTAATCTTTCCGTGTTTCCTTTGCTTCCACTACACGACATGCTGTGAGGCATAGAGAACCCACAGAAGAGGCACGGCCGTTGGATTTACCGGTCTGGGATCTGGCTGGGAAGAGACGTTTAAAGCCACTATCTTCGCCTCGGACCATGGCACCTTCTCCCCCGTCATCGTCGACTTACGTATCCCAATCAAACGGATCGCCGCAACATAGACCAAGGAGTAGGCCACTACCGCTCCGAGTCCGAACTTATAGCGAAAGTCATAATGATACCTTGGAGCCCGCTGGGACTTCTCACAATGCGCACCTCAGGCACAAATCAAGCACCCTTGACAACGCGTCGATGAGCCCTCGGAGTCCAAGCATGCTCGAAAATATGATTGAAGAAGATGAAGTCGAGGACATCGTGCAAGAATTTAGCCCACGAAGCTCCATCGACACAACACTTTCGGATCTCTCTACCATTGCCGGCTCTCTCGAGACGCCATTGACCAATCTGTCCAGCGCAAGAACATCCTTGGAGTCTTCATTACCTGCTCTCATTCCCTTTGATTTCAGCAAGCTTGACTATGAACTGGAACGGGCAAAGCTACTAGGAGAAGGGCTCTGGAGTAAGGTCTATCTCGCTGAGCAGAAGCTCACCAAGCCACCATCAAGTCCAGGTCTCTCCAGGAGGCTTTTTCGAAAGCCCAGAGCACCTTCGGCACCTCTTCTCTTTGCCGTTAAGACACCCGCTCGACCGGATGCGAAAGATGTATTCCTTCAAGAAGCACGCATACTGTCTCGTCTTCAGCGACGATCTAATTCTCGGATGTATATCGTACCCTTCTATGGCCTGGACGAACGATGCGATGCCCTGGTATTCGAAGCCGTGATAGGAGGCTCTCTCGATGACTTGTCAAGTCGCCTGCGACAGATGACTGAAGTCGCAAGACATCTGGAAGTCATTAATCTCTTTCCAGGAATCGCTTACGATTTGATCGCTGGCCTCGAATTCCTTCATACGAGTGGAGTGATACATGCAGATATCAAGTCGGCAAATGTCCTGCTCGACATCTCGCACCACACCTCCCTGCAGAAGCCCGTGGTCCGAGCTCGCTACATCGACTTCTCCGCCGCTTTCATGCCTGCTGAAGGCAATGGCGAGACAAACGCGGGAGGCACCTGGGACTACATGGCCCCCGAACAATTACGAATTCAAAAAGAATTAAACACCCCAACTCGTGCAAGTGATGTCTGGAGTCTGGGAATTACACTCTTGAGCATCATGGTCGGCGGGTCACCCTATACTGCTGCATGTAATGGCAACGCTTTTATGCTTCGAGAAGCTATCAAGAGCGGCGATCCTATAGGATTCGCAAGAATGGATCCTGTGCCTCGGAAAAGATTGGCGGCGTGTCAAGACTTTGTTGATTGCTGCCGATTGGCGCTGAAGAAGGATCGCGAGAATCGCATCACATCAAGCGCCTGGATGGCATGGCTTGAAGATTGCGAATGGGTGGATGGCGATGTTTGCTCGTGCGCCGGGCGTATGTGGTCGCCTTGAGATGTATATTGATCAGATAGCGAAAAGCTCACGAAGTTATGACTTTTGTAACAATAGTAGATTTAAATCATGCTACAGTATGCTATCTTAGTTCCCGACAGCATTGTTGTATCTTTTGCCCCTTTGGTCCACTCAGGATTGCAGATCATGATGTAGCTCTAGAGACAAGAGTCCTTTGGTATGGCAACCCTCACACGGAATCACTGGAGCTGGCAGATGAGACGCTTGCTGTAGATCGCGTCGCGGTGTCCAGATCTTTCTTGCCGGCAACTACGCGCGAGCACCAGGAGCACCAGCTTCGGTTGGACCCATTGTGCTCTCGCTCCAGGTAGCGCTCGGTGATGCGTTCATCCTCATACTCCTTGACAATGGCACCAACTGGGACCATCTTCCTCAGCTTGGTCTTGACTTTGCCGCCAATTCCGACCATTTCCTGAGTGCTGTAGCTACTGCCATTCCAATGACGACCCTCCGACACAGCCTTGGCGGTCTCGAGTTCCAGGGCTGCGAGCTCCTCAGCATCGCATTCAACATCCTTTTGGACCATTCTTGCGGCTAAGCAATCTTGCGTTCTGCCGCATTCGACGCCTTCATTGCCTTCACCAAGACCAGCGCCGATGCCGCCGCAGTGCGAATATCTGCCTCGCCATTTCCAGCCACGATCGTAGGTCGTATCAGTCGTGCGGATGGCGTAGCCGCAGGGGTGGCAAATCCAGACAACGTCGAAACAGGTACAAGGATCGCGTGCGTAGCTCCGGAGTTCGTGTACGGAAACGTCGTCGGAGCTTCATATGGTCAGCAGAGGGATTTTCAACTACAAATAAGGGAACTTGCTCAATACGATTGCCATCCTCATCGAATGCTTGCGTGACCGTTGTCAATGCATCCAACGGCGCTTTCATGCAAGTTCGACACAACCTGCGATGACGCAATTTCACCGCATTAGTTGGCGGAGCTTTGATCACGCAGTTCTGCGATTGTGTCAGTATACGATGCTGCAGATTGATGATCACATAGCAAGATAATCTGGCTATCACAAAGCATACTCTGCACATGAATTTGCCGCAGCTTCGACATTCGCTGACCATGTCTCTGGCACAAGCACCGACACGACCAGATGTGATACGGTCAATCTTGACGCCATGTCTGCCGTACGCAGTCCATGCATCACGGCTCGCTTTGAGAGCATCGCCCAGTCGTTGCCCAGGATCTGTACTTTCATTGTGGCAGCGCAAGGTCTTGTGTATGAGCATGGTACGATACTGCAGCAGATTTGCACGGACTTGGCGACATGTTCGAGCAAGATCACTCAGAGTTGTGAGATCGATATAGCTCGCCAATGAGGCCACAATACTGCTTTGGAGTCAGATCTAGACTCTCTTCCAGGCAAAAGGGACTTGACAATGCGAAGAAAGGAGATAATGGATATGCCAAGTTTAGAGGAGCAACAACTGCGAGACTCACGGATAGCAGGACAACGCCGAGGTGAAGGTGTTCAAATTGGGGTTGTGTCTGCTGTCGTCACCGACCGTTGCGATTACGGCGTGCTGGGGTAATGGAGGCTGAGTGTCGTTGTCGCACTCGTCGCCAAGATCCAGGATGCGCACCATTCTGCTGGCCAGCACGCCGCTGCGCGCATCGGTTCTAGGGAGTATACGATAATGATGCTTGGAATAAGCAATAGTGGTAGGCGCGCACGAGGGTGGATGAGTTACCTGGAAACGACGATGGCGACAGCGTCGCGTGAGAAAGTGGGGATCACACTTGCCCCACTACGCGACTTCTGCCTTCCGCGGAGCCCCTCATCTGTTGGTGTATTCAATCGCAACAATCTCTTACAATCCATACCAATCCACTGATGCACATGAGGATGTAGCGTGGCTTTTCCTACCCTGATTCTGAGCAGACACGCTTCACGACTTCTTCGGAAGATAGCCATTCTCGCTACGATTTTGACTCCATATTGATGATCGCCCAGCAACCCCTCTCATGCGAATGACGAGATAGACGAACATCTCGGAGCGGCACGAGAATCTAAGCGGCAAATCACAGATCGATCATGTCCAGATGGACGGTGTACTTGTGAAGATCGTTGGTAGCAACAAGTGAACAGGCACAGGCAACTGCTACCCAAAATAGCTCTGAAGGATCGCAGCAAACAACGCCCGTGCACCGACGCCGCATGTGTGCATGTGAATCCTTCTCCAGCGACAAGGCAGCACACATTCCACAAAGCAACCACGTCGACTTCACTAGAGCGCCGAAGTGCTCCTCGACAATGCCATGTCGGCTTCCAAACTGATCGCGCTAGCCTCACTGGCTGAGTATGTTCTCATCAAGCCATACATCATCGTTCCGACACAAGATGGCACCGATTTCATTGGATTCTGCCTCTGTATGGCGGTCCTAGCCTGGTTCGCACAGATCTTCACGAACAGACTTACAGACGCCGAATGGGAGAAGGCGAAGTACAGCGGAATCTATGGCGGACTTCTTGGCTACGCTTGGCTTCTGTTTCTTGTGAAGTACGAGAACCGTCAGATCCACCACCTTCTCGTTGCGAACCTGGCGATATTGGGCGGCGTGCTACTTGGCGCCTACAGAGTGCGCAACAAGAAGGGTGGCAAATACGGTGGAGGTCGAATGTAAGTCTGTGGTGTTCTGAAGATGTCAAGATTCAGCAGGCGCTAATGGTGTCGTTACAGCTCAGGTGGTGGAGGAGGCGGCGGCCGAGTGAGAACTTCGAAAGATCTCGACTCTGTCCGATTCATGAAACCTGGCCAGGGAGGAGGGTGCTGTGGAATGCAGAACGGCTTTCCAGTCGACAATTAGAACTTCTGGCTGCGAGGTTGGTTTCTGTTCGACGGCTGGAATTCTCGACGCGTATCATTGGAGAATTTGCATGCTATAAGGCCACAACACTGGTCCCATATCCTAAATTGCAGGATACTGGGACATGGGACGACCAGAAGAACGTCTGGTTGCGCTCTGCCGCATCTGCCAGAGCACGAGCATGGTGAATTTATGCCTCACCTAGAACGACACTCCACAGCACAAGCAAGGGTCGAATAGCTTCCTACAATGAGACTTCTACGTCTGAACAGATATTTGATGGCATCACACCAGTCCGACTCTCCTCTCAATCCCAATTCTGATTATGTTCCCTAAGTTGGAGCCCATCTTTCCTCGGCGCCGAACTTGCTTCTGAACCCTGTCAAGTCTAACTTAGCTCTTACAGCACTTCCATCTCATCTCCCACAACCACACTCGCATCACATCATCACCAACCATGGCCTCCAACACCGACCTTCCCTTCTCATCCGACATAAAGCTCAGCCAAACGTTAAAAGAACAACAGAAAGATTACGACTGCACGCCATGTCGAATAATGGGTACGCGACTACATCTCCACACCACCAAGCTCAAATACTTCCTACACTCACCTTCCAACCACATCTTTCCATCTAACATCAGAGTCTTCTAGGCTCCACCGCCTTCGTCGGTCTCGGCGCCTATACCTACTACTCTGGCATGAAACAGCTCCGTGAACAAGAATCCGTCATCCTAAAATCCGGATCGCGATTCAAAATCTTCCCGCGCAAAGTCGCGATCGTCGCGACGAGTGTGGTTTGTGCGGGGTTGGGGATGTATAGGTTGGTCAATTAAAGAGCAAGGAAAGAGGACGGGAATCAAAGATATGAGGAGGGACAGGAGACTGCGCGTAGGATTGGAAAATTGAAGCAAGCACCACGTCCGCCGCACGACGCGTCCGAATTCTCAGCTCGAGGATGGCTTGATTGGAATTGCGAGGGACGAGGTCATGAAAGCAGATGGGGAAGAGCATGGACTTCAAGGTGTCGAACGCAGGAAGCAGCAGGCCAACGGAGAGGAGACGGGCGCCAGAAGCTGGATAACCACGCTGGACATCACGAAAACCGCAAACAGGCGAACGTCAAGCACGAAAATATGATGCTGCATTGCTTGGTATCTTTATATGCTATCACTTCATCGGACGAGGACCAGTCGGAGCGATCTGTCTCCTGCCACCGATATTGATGCCACTCCCCACACTGGAACCTTTATTCTGGCTGTCACCGCCCATGTACCCATACTGGTTGACGTCCCATGACTGAGCAGGCCCGCTGCCCTGGCTGGCATCTCGAGGCGCGTTCTTAGCCGACTCCTGTGCGGCTTCCCACTCGCGCTGCCGTTCTCGCTCTCGTTCCATTTCGCGTTCCAGGAGAGACTTACTCGCCCAGCCTCCAGCTTTGGTCTTCTGCTGCGAGGCAACGCGTGAGTCGCGTAGTCTCTGCTGCTCAAGCGAAGTGTCGCCAGCTTCTTGTGCCGAAGAAATGCGCGGTCCTGTAGTGGTCGGTGCTGCATTGGAAGATAGGAAGGCGTCCGTTCTATTAGGCTTGCGCTGTTCTGGCTCATAAGGCTCGGGCTCGGGCTCGGGCTGCTTAGCTGGTGTCGGAAGTGGTCTGCTAAACGGCGATTTGTTAAACGGAGAGGACTGGTTCCTTGCCGGAAGCACTGGTTGTGATGCAGCTGGCGAAATGCGGGCATCCGCTGCAGGTTGAGGCAGTGGTCGTGATGGCAGACTGGGCTCTGCAGGTTTTGGCAGAGGTCGTGTCGCACCCACTTGGACTGGCCTCGAGGACGCCGTATCGCTAGTCGACTGATACTGCTTGCGCTGGAAGTCTCGCTCGTCGCCAGCCCAGCTGACATCACTTTGCGATGCACTCCCTGGCCTTGCCGTCTCAGCTGTGCTTGGTCTTGACCGCTCTCCCGTCCCATCTCTCTTCAAACGTTCTTCACGTTCCGCCTGGTATTGCCGCTCGCGCTCACGAGCTTCCTCTAGCTGCTTTTCAAGCTCCCTTACGCGTTGCTGCTCGGGTGTCTCGGCAGGTTCGGAAGGCTTGCTTGCCAGCGCTGCTTGCTCTTTCTGGTACTGTGCCAATGTCTGCCCCCGTAGGACGCCAGATGAGGGCACACGAGGCTTCTCTGGTGGTCTCTTGACGCTCATCTTCGATTGCAGCTCGGCATTTTCCTGCTTCCGTATCTCCTCTTCCTCCTGCCACTTCCGCTCTTGTTGCTCCCATTCGCGTTTCTGTTGCTCAAGTCGTTGTCGTTCTTCTTCGCGATGTCGTTTCGTCTCCTCTTCCCATCGTCGCTCCTCCTCGAGCTTGACTCTTTCCTCCTCTTCTTGTACTTTTCGGGCCCTCTGCTCACGCTCCTCCTGCGCCTGCTGCCGTTGCCGCTCTTCAGCCTCCTCCTTCTCCTGACGCTGCTTCTGTTTCTCCGCTAAGCTGGGCACTCCAGGAGCCTGACTAGTAATCTGGCGCCTCGCCCCAAAGCTGATGCCTTGATTGCCTTGCGATGCACCTCCCATGTAGCCGTACTGGTGAATGTTCCAAGCCGGCGCCGTGCTGCCTTCATCGCTCTTTTTGCTCCAACTACTAACAGGACCTGTCGGTGATTTTGTGCCTCCGGCTGACTGTTGGGAGCCGGCTGATCCTCCGGTCAATGTCGGGCTCATGGCACGGTTCGTAGGAGGGATGTACGACGGGACGGCTTTCGTGGGGCTGGCAGGTCTTCGGAAGCCATTGCCTGTGGTCGCGGGAGATTGTACTGAGCCTGGCTTTTTCGGCCCAATGGTGTGTGGAAATCGTGATGGATTGATCTGATGCGCCTGCCTGCTGAGCGCACCAATGGTCTGCAGGACTTGGGCGGGATCCTTCTTCTCGAACAAGTCGACAGTCAGGAAGCGGTCGTGCGCAGGCATGTTCAGCGGTGGCAGCTCGCAAGCTCTCAGAAAGTGGCTGATGTTCTCCATTTGAACGAAGGGCATTGCGCTGCTCTTGAATTTGATGGCTCCGGCCTTGCCCTGCACGGCCAGGTTGACCAGCTTGCACAGCGCGACGCCATCCTTGAGCGCATCGAGCAAGTCGCCTGCTGGCAGTGACTCTCCCAAAGTGGTCTCGATCCAATGGCGGGCTTCGTTGGCTGCCTGCGGGGTGTATCGCGCAAGACGCAGGTTGCGCATGTCCTGGTCGAGGCTCGTCACGGAAGCCATGTTTCGGTGGTGTGGTGCTGCTCTGTCTATCGATCGTGTTCAAATACTGTGCACATGTTATTATGTGAATCAGTGCAAATGCGAGCCCAGGCAGAATATGTCGGCGGTTGGAGACGGCGAGGCTCAGCGCGCTGCAGGCGTTCGCTGTCCAGGCGTGCTGATGGATGACGCAAATCCCTGTTGTTTCGGGCGCAAACACTTGCGATCCCTGTTGCTACGGCTGCCCCCACCTCGCGCTCGCTCGCTCGTGCCGGCTGCTGTGCCTGAGGACGAGATTTCTTCTGCGACGGATGTGGCTCTTCGATTGGCTCAGCGGTGCAAGTCGTCACTACTGTCTGCGACGACACAACAAAGCCGCCTCTGCTGTCTGCGACACGCATTCAACCATCACTGCAGACTGCGCTCGCTGCACCATACACTACATCGCAGCCGTCCGCCATTTGTAGCCGCGAGCACGTTGGGCCGCCCGTTTTGCGCGAAGATTCTTCGCTTGACGGATCCACTCCGGTCGCTAGTTATAGCGGGCGTGGGAGCAGACTGTCACAGGACTCCGTCACACCTTGTTGTCCCACCACCGCCCTCCCTCCTGCTCCTCACTTCCTTGACGCCTGACAACTACTCCTGCTGCGGCTCG
Organism: Cercospora nicotianae; assembly: GCA_029490675.1. Lineage (NCBI taxonomy): Eukaryota > Fungi > Ascomycota > Dothideomycetes > Mycosphaerellales > Mycosphaerellaceae > Cercospora > Cercospora nicotianae. Next base: position 1,181,244 of record JANQAT010000007.1, on the reverse strand, counting down.
ATAGCCATTCTGCACCCAGCAAACAATGGACTCGATGCAGAGACTGTCGACGTCTCTTCCCCGGAACCGCAGCGAAGTGCCGAACGATTTGCTTGCAGACTTCAAGGCCGCCGCTAGATCGGTTACCGACCTCTATAGAACAGCCGTCACTTCACAGAAGCAGGCTCGAACGGCAGGATACCAAGATGCCCTCGACGACCTGCTCGCCTTCCTGGACAAGGAGAACATGGGATTGATGGACGGCGAAGGCTGGCGAGTGCGTCAGTGGGCGACTGCCCGCTTGGATGGCAGTGGATTCTCGGCCGGTACAGTGGCCACCAACACAACCGAGGAGGACGATGAGGACAGATCAGTCAAGGAAGAGGAAAAGGACGATACCAGGAGCTCGAGTCCGGAACTGCAGAGACGACCAGTGTTGCCCACTGCGACCAGCGAACTCACGGTAGAGGACGATACGCCACTTCAACGACGAGTCGTCTCCGAACCGCCACAAGCTCAGCTGCCCGTGGAACCAACACCACAGCAACCACTACCGCAGACCACATTTTCATTTCAGTCGAATCACGCATATCCACATGGCAACCACGACAGAGACATGGAATTGGATGGAAACAGCACCACTTCTGTACAGGCTTACGCACCGACATCTGTTCCTTCTCCCGCAGACAATGCTGTCCGCATAATACCGCGATCTACCCGCTCCAACCGCCGCTTCAACCACAATCGACGAGCAGGGAGTGATAACCGCACCCCAACTTTAAACTTCAACCTTGGATCGGCATCTGGCACAAAGAGAAAGATACCATTCCCCGACTTCTTCGACATTTCTGGTATCAACGATAACGGAGATAGGAAAGACGATGGAAGGGACAGAGGAGGAAAGCGGAGGCATGTGTGAAGAAACTTCTACTGCGCACGAGCAACATTGCACTTGAGCGAATTGGGTTGAAGCATGTTAGCATTCCGAGCTGTACCGTCTGTAGTGCAAAGGTGTTACATGTGCATGGGAAATGCTGTCATTCGAAGCGAGCGAGGAGTACAGGTTTTTTGGTCTGAGGACTGCATCTTTTGAGGTGACTTTTTGTGGGAGATGCATAGGACTGGCGATTCTATCCTTTCGAGGAGTACTAGGGAAGGATGCGAGGAGTGCTGGGGAAGGAGACCCCGGAAGCACTAGACAGAAAGGGGAACGTTTTGCATTTGCATTGTAGAGGTGGAGTCTTGTCGTTATTGTCTTTTGAAAAGATACCCAGGGATGTTACGCAGACAACGAAACCAAATGAGAATTTTCTATGTTTTGAACCAAACTGTGCGCTTTCCTCGATTTCCGCTTCCGTGGTTTATCATTGTGGTATTAGGCCTGGCGAGCTATATCGACTTATGGTTCCAGGATGTATCGTCATTTCGCACACGCCGACACAACAGCCAGAGCTCTCATGATTCGACTGACAGATACAAGGGAAAGACGCGAGACTGAATCGTACAGTGTATTTCATAAAAGCATAGCCACATGGCGTTTATTGATTCGCCATTCCGGATCGCTCATCGCTAATTCATCATGCCACGTAACGGTTTTGGTACGTTTCGTGGCTTTTGCGCCCTTTCGAGCAGCACAGCAGAGGAGCAAGTGTCATTCCAGACCCACAAAGCTCATTTTTCAAGCATAGCATGACCCAAAGCATTCAAAACTCGTATCTGTACTCAGAGTCCCTTGCCCAGAGATACAATCCTCTACTTCTTCTTCGGCCCCAGCATTGGCTGGCCAATGTTACTCCCCGTCAACCGCACGTTGGCAGCTTTCTGGATCTTCAACACAGCGTCCATGGCAGGGAAATCGGCTCCCACACGTTCAAGAGCGGCGACAACTGCAACGTCGACGTTGGCTTTGCTCGCGAGATCCTTTTGCGTCATGGTCGCTCCCTTTTGGTTTTTGAGCTGAGTGCGGGCTTGCTGGAGGGCTTTGGCGACATCGTCGGGGACTTTCTTTGTGGCGACAGGGCCGTCGGCGCGGTCGACTTTGGTGAGGCGTTGACCTTCGGGGTTGCCAGAGGCCTGTGGTTGAGTGTGTTAGAAATGTTGCAGGAAGGGGTGGTGATTTGTGGAGCTTACGTTTGCGGTGGAGTACTTCTTCTCTGTGGCTAGGATGGCGCCGCTGCGCTGAGCAGCGTTGAGTGCGCTCTTGCCCTTGATGGTAGTCTCGCGTTGGGCGGTGCCTGGTCCACGGACCTTGCTGCCAATCTTGGTGGTGGTCTCCCAGTCCGACATTGTGCTGATGGTGGGGTTGTGGGTGTGGAGTAAGTAGTTGGGTTCGGTCGCTCGATTGCCGCGGGCTGTTTAAGAGGTATTTGTGGGAAATGCGTCGCTTTGTGGAAGTGTCGCGTGAGGATGTTTGTGTCGAGAATAAAGTCAGTGGTTGGCGGCAAATGATGAGTCTTGACCAGGCGAGCCCAAAAGTGAACCGCAGCTTCCATGACGTTCGATTGGCTCGCGCGTCCGTGCGCCCCTGCTTATTCACCGCCGCCGCCACCGACTGCTGAGTGCGGTGACCGCACACCAACACCATTCGGAACAGACTACGCGTGACTTTCACACGCGATTTCCGCGCGACCTCTGCGAGATTGTCCATTCCGCTGATCGAGGCAGCGGGCATATTCTCGGACTCCAATGGCTTGAAATGCCAAGGATGTAGCCATTGCATAGCAAGAGGCCCGGAAGGTCTCACGTATCGCAGCAATCACCATGCTTCAAGCAATCTTCTATGCGCGCTTCCACCCTGAGCGCGGGCCCAGTGTCATCCACCAATATCCCCCGAATACAATCAAGTCCTCTGACCCCATTTCCAACCCGCCTCTGATTAACTGGAGTGAAGTCTCGTCGTACATTATCGCTCCGTACGACCTCTGCAATTCCCCGCTGTCCATATGCAACAATGGTCATCGCATTCTCGGGTATCCTATCAGCCTGGAACATGAAGACTACGATCGCAACCGATTTACATTCAATGTTTGCCTTGTGCTAGACGAAGACGAAGACGCGAAGCCCTGGGAACAAATAGTCAAGAAGATTGCAAAATTTTGTGTCGCATTGGAATGGGAAGGATGTGTCTTGCAGCACGAAGAAGATCATCCCGGTCGGAATTTGTCTAGGAAGGAGGATACTTCTGTCGAGGGCGGCGTGCAGAAAGGTAGAGTGTTCATGGTGTTGGAGAGGATCTTCGAGGATTTGAATCATTACGGAGAGACATGCACCCGAGTGGATGGCGTGAAGGGCGAAGATGGGCTGTATGTGTTAAACTTGAGGTTGGAAACGGAGAAGGACTTTGCGAAACGGACGCCAGAGAGGGTTCGGAGTTGGGATGTTCCATTGCTTGTGAGGAATCTCCCGGATCCGGGCGAGTGGACGTGGGACTTGACGCTGCAGAGGATGTATGGTTTCATCGATGGTATCAGACACGTCAAGAAAATTGCTGAGCTGGCTGACGTGGAAATCAAGCTGGTCAAACGTGCAGTCAAGGAGCTGGTGTACCACGGACGAGCGGTCTTACTGGATGTTTTCCACTTTCAAGCGATATACGCTTGTACGCCAGAAGTGGTGGATTTCTTCAAGAACGAAGAACTGCAGGATGAGTGCCGGAAGTATATCGCCATTCACGTGGAGTCGGAGCCTCAGAAACAGCAAGACGGTCGCAAGTCTGAGACGAATGGCAGCGAGAAAAATATCCTACCCTCCCGAGAGCATATCATTGCACTCTACGCCGACCTGCAACCTGGTCTACAACTACAAGAATACTGCCTCACCCACAAAACCCAGCTCGCCAACATCGATGTTCGCCGACTCATCACTTTTGGGCTTCTGAAAGGCTTCCTCCGCCGCATTCACAAATATGCCTTCTCCTCTTCACATCCCCTCCACCTTCCACAACGCTCTCTTTCACCCGTGCTATCCCGTCGGTCAGCAGGAACCACGCAGAAAAGCTTCCGTTCAGGCCACACAGCGACAACGCGATCCGGTGATGATGCAGTTCGAGAATTCGAGCGCGCCTGGCGCAAAGCCGCTCTGACTTCGGGCTGGGCTACACCTCCTTCTGGACCTCATCCAAGTTCGTTGAGTAAGAGTCAGCGAAGTGCAGATCAGGTCCGCACTGAAGAGGATGAAAAGCTGAGGAGTTTCCTCGATGGAGAGCATTGCTTGGATGCAATTTGTGTTGAGATGGGGTTGAGCGAGAAGAAGGTTTTGGAGAGGTTGAGAGGGTACGGGAGGAGTGGTGAGGTGGTTCTGTTCAACAAGTGAAGGCACGGTACAACATCATGGATGACAAAAATGCCACAAGAGGAGATATGCACAATAGGCACTGCTAAAATGAGATGGTAGAGTGCGGGAGACTGGATGACAGGAAATGACTGCATGATTCAGAATCTGGCTGCAGCAATTCAGAACGCTACCCGAAACGGTATCGAATGTGCACAAACCTCGGTTTCGTGAGATTCCTCATCATTACTTCAGTTGTCATCGATTGAGTGAATTGCACAGACAGACACAGACCGGCATGCTTCTCTGTCTATGCCACAGAGCATCACAGCCTGAGTCGAACAAATGTACGACAGACAAACTCAAGAATGTGATGAAAAGGTAATAAATTGCGTATTGTGAAAATTCGTCATATATATCATCGATGTTCTCGAAGCTATTTTCAAACTTCACGAGACAAGCCAAAAACAGCAATCGTTCCTCCACTATTGTTTCAGCGTAAAAGCAAGAACGTGCCATGACAGCGTGAAGAACTTGACAGTCTCAAAGAATTGACAGCCTGACTCACGAATGACTACAGTGCGCAGAAAGATCATGAGAAGATGCGATTTTTCATTTGATTTTTGGGTCTCATTAAACCATACAGCCGTAACTAATGTACATGTGTCATGTTAGAGTACAGAAAGCATCCTTTCTTTTCCTGTCCATTCCAATCCGATCTCATATCACATCAAGAGGTCCTGTGCATAATCCTCATGACGCGCCGCGGCGAGGGTTTCTGTTCTACCCCGCGACAGCAGTCTTACTTTCTTGCTTTGATGTACCGACGATTGCCGCCGTACTGTTTCATTCGTTCTAATAAACCAAAAAGGCACAAAGAGGTCCCGTAGGTCGCTTAGACCATACCCTCAGCCTTTTGGCGATCAAGGCGATTCTGCACCATCTTGTGTGGGGTGAAGAGTTGCTTGAGACCGAACCATGGGGTGTTGACTGGGGTCTCGCCAGTGTAGACAAATGCGTCGTAGAGGAAGCCACCGACGGGGCAGCCAACGAATGGAGCGACGATTGGAATCCAGAAGTAGTAGTCTCCCGCACTCCAGACATCGCGACCGTAGCCGACAGCTGCGGTGAGGAGACGTGGGCCCAAGTCACGGGCTGGGTTGATGGCGAAGCCGGTTTGAGCACCGAATGCGATACCAATACCAGTCTGAAAGATTGTCAGTATTTGTGCGGCAGTATGGCGTGCAAGATTATGGAACTTACCAGGGTGAAGAAGAGGCAGAGTGGGAACCATGCACCAGAAGCCACAAACTTGCCCTTGTTCGAGTCATCCTGAAGGGCGAAGATGATGAAGACCAAGAGTGCAGAGCCGATGAATTGGTCGAAAAACGCGCTCGTTGTGCTGATGCTTGGACTTGGGTAGGTGGCGAAGATGCCGGCGGTGGCAGTCTCAGATGGAGCGACGCTGCGGGCACCGCTCTCGTAGGCGTTGATCAAGCCGATGTAGTTGCCATAAACGACGGCGGCAGCGGCGAAGGCACCGGTAAACTCAGCTAACCAGTACATGGGCAGACGTCGCCATGGGAGCTTGCGGAACATGCAAGAAGCGAGGCAGACGGCAGGGTTCAGGAAAGCGCCGGAGTCACCGGCGATGTAAATACCCAACATCAAACCAATACCCCAGCCCCAAGTGATGGTCACCCAGGAACCAAATCCGTCGGCACCGGGAGCGGATGTGTCGTTTGCGGTGAGCAATGTCTGCGCGATGGAACCAGTACCTGTATTGGTTAGCGAATAGATTGAGCAAAATAGCAAAGTGGTGTTTACCAAACAAGACGAGGACAAAAGTGCCCCAGAACTCGGCGAAAGGCTCCTTGAAGGCGATCTTGACTTTTGACCAGAAGAAGTGGTTGTGCTCAGCGTGGTCGAGCTCCTCGTCGACAGTCGCCATTGGGGCAAGACCCATCCAGGCACGTGGAGTTTGCAAAGTCGAGGAAGCAGCCTGTTCCACTCTGGCGGATGAACCGATGGACTCTGATCGGTTCAATTCATGATGTGGTGGCATGCCGGGGGAGGACATGCTGTCCTTGCCGTCCTTGTCTGACCATTCTCCGGAGCTGGAGTGGTTCAGGACACCACGAGGTGTCTGCTGCTGGTCACGAACGGCAGCATTGCGCAGAGCGTCGAGGTCCTGCTGCTGCTTCGTTGTGGTTGCCATGTTGTTGGGATGTGTGGCTGCTGGTGGGGGAGGTATGGATACTGGCTCCAACATACAAGGCGGATGGGTCCCCGGGGTGGAAAAAGAAACAACCTCGCCGCGGCAGAGGAGTTATGGACAAGGTATACTGCTAAGAGAGAGATGGAGAAGGGAGGCTTGTTCGAAAGGACCTGCCTTTAATATCTAGACAGCTCTCTGTTGGCTGCGTTGCTTCTCCAGCCTCTTGGGTCACGGCTAATGAAGCTATCAACCACAGATCTGGTGATTTGTAGATCCATTGCCATGCAACCCTTCAGGGTCGAGTCAGCTTGAGAACGCTGTGAATGCGAGCTGGCCGTAGAGATCGGTGCTAAACAGCGTCATCGGTCGATAGAGATCGGGAGAGTGCTGCAGGTACAAGCCGCACACACTGTCAGATCAGAGCAGACAAGCGCCGCTGACTGGAGGTGGCAGGAGCATGGGGACGACCACATCCAGGAACGAGTCGCTGGCGTCGAAAACAGAGCGTAGCTGCTCAATGGGGTCGCGCGAAACCAACCACGAACGACAGAGCGTGCCATTAGCTTTAGCCTCCCGCACGGGGACGCGGGGACGAGCGACCAGAAGAGGTGATCTGTGAGTCGTGACTTGCATAGAGGTGCGCACCGGTCTGCATGTGTCTAGGCGGGATGAGCTGATGCTCCTCTGCGCAGCATAAGTGCTTGGGCACCCACGCACCGCACTGATGCCATTGACGAGAGCTGGACAGCATTGGCGTGCGAAGGCTGAAGTCTGCAGAGTCAGCACTTCGATGCGATGGAAGAGGTGAGGTCAGCGAGCGAGCTTGGGTATCCTAGCTTGCGCGCCGCCCATTCTCCTCGACGACCGGGAACGCGCACTTGGCGGCGTCGTGAACATGTTTGACACACTGTTGCACGCATGCGATGCTATGCAGCAGCAAACCGCGCACTTCTCTGCTGCTGCGCGCCGCGCTGCTGTCTGGCGTCGTCATGGCTGGCGGTAGGAAGCGCGAGGACGTCAAGATCGCCGCGGCCGCTGGGAGTACGAGTCGTGTCCACGAGCAACCTTCTCATCGGCATCGTGACATCAGTCTGGCTTGTGAGGGCAGCTGCCCGCCGAAGTTCTCGGCAGAGATGCCGCGCCGTGTCATGGACGAGCTGGCCGAGGGCGATGCCGATGCGGCGGGGAGTCTTGCGATGTGGTATGTCTTGTGAAAGAGCTGAAGTCGTGAGGTGAAACGTTGCTGGGTGTGGGTGCCTTAAGGCCAACATTTGGGATCGGGATCGGGATCGGTGACTTCATCCCGTCTGGGTTTGGAGCGCGGCGCGTCTGGAGGCACGTCGCGTGTGTGGGACTTTGAACAACAGCACTCAGCAATCTGTCAGTGCACCACCCACAGCACCACCAACACCGCCAAACACTGCTGCCACCACCTGCCCAGCAGACATCTTGCCCACGCCAGTCCAACCACATTGGACTGTCAAGGATCTATATATCGCATACACGCCTCGTGCAATTGAGCTGCCACGACCGTCAACCCGACGCGTCCATATACACTTCGCTCTAGATCACGACGGCAACACCGCCAATGCCTGGACGAAAACGCGACACTCGTCACGTCCGGTAGCCAGCCCATACAGTCTGGCCTGCGCGTTGTAACCGATCATGTATCTCCCACGAACCGACATCACGCGCCTTTACAGCAACCTTCTCAAGACCACCCATCCTTCCTCGTCTCCCGTACAGATCCTGACTGCACTTTCCGTCGACAGCATATGTGCCACACGAATCCTCGTTAGTCTCTTCAAACGCGACTTCATACCGCACAAGATCCAGCCTGTTTCTGGATATGCCGATTTGCAAAAGTTTGGGCAGGACCTCGTGCTACCACTAACGCGACAACGGGGCGGTGATGGCGGGACAGTGGTATGCCTCGGCCTGGGAGGTGCTGTGGCTCTAGAGCAACTCTTGGGGCTCGATGGCCGGACCGAGAATGGTGATATCGTCGAGGGTGGCATGCAGAATCATGGCGTCGAGATCTGGGTCGTTGATTCTCATCGGCCGTGGAATCTGGAGAACGTGTTCGGCGTGTCGTCCGCAGTCCCCGAAGTCGACGGCGTTACTGTGCAGCGGCCAGGTGTGCAGCAAGGTCGAATCAGTCCAAGCTACAAACCCGGCATGGGGGGCGTGATCGTCTTCGATGATGGCGATCTTGAGGAGCTATTACAAGCTGAGAAAGAAGCATACTTCGCGTTACAAGAAATGCCCGAGATAACGGAGGATGACATCGCCCTTGTGGCCGACGATGAGGATGACGACGACGAGGAACAGCAGGACCAAGAGGGAGATTCGAGCACGGGCCAGAAGCGAAAGCGTGGATCCGACTCCGAGGACGAGGATGACTACCTCTCAGATACTGATGGCGAAGATGGACGACCGCGACGCCGACGACGAAGCAACTCGAGTACATCCATACCAATCCCATCGTCACCCGGTGGCAATCCACTTTCAGGTCAGCTAGACATTGTGTCCACCCCCCAGAACATGCCGTCTTCTCCACCCAAGTCGAAAGAGCCGAGTGAGAAGCAGAAGATGAAACAACTACTCCGATTGAGACGAAAGCACGAGGGTACACTTGACAGGTACTACGATATAGGCACGAGTGGAGCCGAACCCGTGAGCAGCATCATGTATTCTCTTGCATCGGAGCTCGGTCGAGAAGAGAATGAGTTGCTCTGGTTGGCAATCGTCGGCATTAGCGCCGTGCTTCTGTCACCATCCGGAGCCGGACCTCGAATCAACTATATGCGCATAGTCCTTCAAGACGAAGTGCGGCGTCTCAATCCTATCCCGGAGTCAGAGCTTCTCAAATCGCAAAGCGCGGAGGCCACCATTCCCACAACGGCTCGCAGTCCTACCGACAACGGCATACGTCTCTCGCCCGAACCACGCTTTCTCCTCATTCGCCACTGGAGTTTATATGATGCCATGCGACACTCCCCCTACCTTGCTACCCGTCTGCACCTGTGGAGCGATCAAGGGATGAAGCGCTTGCACAAACTGTTAGCCAAGATGGGCATCAGCCTAGCCGAGGCGGGACAAGGCTACCTCCATATGAATACGGATGTCAAGCAGACGCTTCGCAAACGCATTCTCAGGTGGGCCGCACAATACAATCTGGAAGGTCTTGTCCCTGGTGATAACGGTCCTCGTGGTATGGAGAACTGGGGTTTTGTTCGATCGTGGGGATGGGCAGGCACGCTGTCAGCAGAAGACGTTGCGATTGTGGTTGGTGCGATACTTGAGGTCGGCACCGATCATTCGATCTTCCCAGACATAAAATTCGACAACAGGCCCAGCACGGACTTCAACTACAACGCTCGAATGCGCAACTTACCTACGCCTCCGTACAGCTCAGACGACGGCATGGACTCGTCCTTTCACGATTCTTCGGATGTGCCTGACTACGTCAGCCAACGCTTCTATCGCGCCTACGATGCTCTAGAGCCACGCGTCGGACTCAAGACCTTGCAAAAGAGCATACCCGCTGCACAGGACCTGTACAGAGCTATACTTCGTGTCGGATCGTATCTCATCAGCAAGAAAGTCCTGCGGCATCTCCGGTCCTTCCGTATCGGCGTCGTTCGTGAAGGATCAGACTTGCATGTATTCACTCATCCTGGCGCTCTCGTGCGACTGGCAAGTTGGGTTGCCGAGGCCATTGCTGTACTCGAAGCCGAGGCCGGAAAGAAAGCTCGCAAGGGAAGGGACGAAGCACTCGTGCTTGGTGCTCTTGACGAGAGCCGCTCGGTCTACGTTGTAGTCGGAATTGGCGGTGGACCGGGTTGGAACGGCAGCGGCAAGAAGATTCGATCAAAAGCCGAGATCAAAGAACGCGAAGAGAAGAAGAAGCGAAAAGAAGCTGAGCGGGTTGCGAAGCGTGCGGAAGCCGCGAGGAAGCGAGAGGAGCGTAGGCGTCTGCGACGAGAGCGCAATGCGGCAAATGGCCTGGACTCAGACGATGATGAGGATTCTGAGAGTGAACCCGAGACTGAGGACGAGGATTCTGACTCTGACGCTGATTCTGATGACGAAGAACTTTCAGCAGGTCGAAAGAAAGTCGGACCTACGAATCGTTTTGGCCAAGCGTTCCAAGAAGTGGTCGAGCAAACAGGCGCCAGAGTCCGAATCGATTCTTTCGAGCACAGCGTCGTGGAGGTGAAGAAGGAGGATTTTTCAGGCTTTCTGGAAGCTCTGAGTTCGAAGACTGTGGTCTCATGAAGAGCCTGGACTGCTGGTTCTGCTGCTGGGGTTCAATGATAGCGTTTCACGACAATTGGATGCACAGCTTCTGTTTGAGATTTTGCATAGGGCATCGCATGGCGGGCGAAGGGCGTTCTGGAAGCGCGGTATGAAGACTCCTGAGGTACACAGCTGATTCCTACTACTATCATGACGACGTTACAGGAAGGGAAAAAGCATAGATGTAAGGAAGCATGGTATTGAAGCATCTTTTCGATCTGCAAATCTCGCACGCTCATGCCTACCAAGAATTCTGTGTCGCTTCGCGGCGCTGAGAGACAGGTGGTTCCAGCACAAGCTAAGCACAACTGACAATAGCGAATAGATACCATCAACGACTGGCAACATCCTCGGTCTCGCTTTCGCCGCGAATGATTTGATTTGGACCTCGTACATCCTGAAGAGAAATACGAAGTGTGCATTAAACTTGACGGAGTGCCTGGACAAAGTTCGCGTGGCACTATCCCTTCTTGGTTTGGAGTGGTGGAAGGTGCCAGCGGGCTAGCATCGGATATCGTAAAAGATCGACCTCTACTATTGTGCTCTCTCAAGTGGAATTTCGAAGAACTCGTCGACGGCCGACTTGGGAATGCGTAAAGTGACGGAACGAGTCCTGCTGACACTTGCTGACGATGAGCAGCAGAACCATCACAACGAAGTTCAAACTGGAGAGTCTTGCGACATGTTCGCATCGTCTGTCGTCGGTGGCACCCACATCGTGATTCTTGGCTAGCGGGTAAGGCGCTGCACTATTGCTTCAATTGGCTCCTTCGGCAAGAGATCAGCGCTCCTTCCCTGCCTATTCTTTGGCGTCCGAGGCACTTTTGCTCACTACAGACAAGACATAATAGCAGTAGCAATGCGCCGTCTTTGGAAAATGGCCAGGTCAACTGCTATCCGAATTCCAACATGCGTTTCGATACTGGTCTCGCTACCCTCGGGCTGTCCATCGTCGCAGTGAATGCATCTCCAATCATTGGAAATGTTCTATTTCCACCAACGCGGCCAAAGGCAACAGGTATGCGTCTTGCTGCCGTGCGGCTCAATAAGAGATATACTGATATCAATACAGTGTCACAATCTCTATATGACACTCTAATCTTCTATGGCCGCTACGCTTCGACCTACACAACAGCACCATGCAAGAACCCACCTGAGGAAACAGTCGTCCAAGGCTTCGCCAACGCAGACCCAACGACCGAAATGACTCTCTTCCGCGATGATGCCAGGAAACAACTCATCATGGCCTTCCCAGGCACTGCATCTCTCCAAGACTTCGTCACCGACGTCTCGGCTCAACAAGTCCCAGCCACAATTGCAGGAGTCAATTGCCCTGAATGTAAAGTCCACCAGGGAGTTCTGAAGTCATGGAATGCTATCCAACCCGAAGCTCAAAGAGTTCTGGACGAAGCTCTTGCTGCGTATCCAAGCTATGAACTTTTCCTCGTTGGCCACTCTCTCGGTGGAGCTCTGACAAAATTCGCTTACGCGAGCTTGAAGAGTCAGGGATACGATATCTCTGCTGCGTATTCATATGGAGAATTCAGGACCGGGAATCAGGCTTGGGCAGATTATGTCGATGGGCTTTCTGGAAATACGGACGATAATCAAGGACCATATTATCGTGTGACCCACGCTGATGATGGTGTGCCGCAAGTTCTCGGCCCTCTGCAAGGTTATAGGCACTCCAGGAGCGAGTACTGGTTCCAGAAGGGAGCCGATGGTCCTGCGACTACTTTCCGGTGCTATGGACAGGAGCCGAGCGACTGTGAGTGACTGAATTAAAGTTTAGTGTCGAATGCTGTGTTACTAACATGTTTCCAGGCAACAACTCGCAACTTGGAATCGGAGTCGCTGGTATCAACGCTGCTCATATCTTCTACCCGGGTATCAATGTTGTAGGCTGTGGCCTGTGAAGTGATAGTTGATCAAGGGCGCCAACCTATTCCGAGACTTCTTAAATGCACAAGAAATTTCGTTGAAATTAGTATCAACTCGAATTTGGCTCTTGGACATCGTAATCGACGCCTTTGCGTCCCAAAAACTCAAGCTCGTCGAGCAAAGATATCAGCCAGATCATGATGAGCAAAACCGACGCGATAGTTCTCCGGCGATGGCAAGTGATGGAGGTCTTTCCACGATGTAGCCAAAGTCTGAGGCTGGTTGCCGTTGTAGGCGTTGACTTCGTAATCATTTGCCGACATCAGCTTTCCGAGTTCAATACGAAGTTGTCTCGGCTCAATACGTTCAGTTGGCGTTTTCTGGACACATGCCTCAATGAGCTTGATGAGCCCTTTGCTGTAGCATTCGTGGTAGGAGTTTATTTTGCGTTGGCTGCGAAATATCAGTCGGATGCGCGGAATAGGACTGCGAGATGCTCCGCTGTGACCATTTTCCTTACTCGTCTGGGCCATCGAATGGACAATGTCTGAGATTCATGCCAGTCTTTCGGACGAGCCAATACATGGTCATTCCAACACCTGCTCACTAATTAGCAAAACATCACCGAACTCCAGCTATGCGAACTCACCGTAGATATTTGACCGACTCAAGATCTGTTCGTCATTGCCTACTTCCCATTTTTGATACTTTGTGGGCGAATCGATGAGAACTGTGCTGTCGACTTGTTCCGGGGCACGGAACCATGGTGTTCCTGCATGCTGCTCTGCGAACACGAAAGGATCATCTTGAGTGTCCTTTGAAGTCCCGAAGGCAAGCCCGAAGTCAGCCTTGACCGAGTTAGTAAGTAGCTTCAACAGACAGTCTAGGGCATACAGACGATTCGGGGCAGAGGATATGCAGGGAACCTGCCCGAGGAGTTTGGCTCGAGGAAGATGTTGGCTGCGTCAACCTGTCAGCGGTATACGCAGCTATCGATGAAGCTCTACGAACCTGGTTTGATGTCTCGACTAGCGAAATGGTCAGCACATAGCGAGATCCAGAGTTTGTTGCTACTACTCACTGCACAACTTCTTCAGGCCAGTCATCTGCGCTACTGTCCTCTATGGTGCCTTTTTCCATAACAATGCAGGCCTCGGCGAGTTGTAGGAATAGATATCTCAACCAAGACTCGGGCATTGGAAGCCAAGTTTCCTGATGCTTCTTGCATAGGCTATGCAAATCGCCCAGGCCGCAGTAGTGGCTGCCAAAATAGTCAGTGAAAGAATGCAAGTATGCATGCTAGCCACCACACTTACGTGTAAATGTTGATCTCGCGGAACTTTTCGTCGATATTCCACTCTCGGAGACGAACAAAATAAACAGATGGTTCTGCCTCGCCACACTTTTTAGTGAAATATGCTTCGTTTGAAACCTGTTCGACCTCTCCATTATTATTCACGGCGTTATGCCACCATTTGTCGTCATCCCACGCTGTCTGCGTTTTGTACTCGACTTTTCGGACGACGCGCTGTACCAATGTAAGCAACTCGATTTGGCCTGACAGCTCTGCAGTACTCACATCTACGATCATGTTAGTAGGAGTATGTCGGACCCAGAGACCTGTTGTATTAATCCCGCTGGTGAAAACTTGTACGCAACTCCACTGTCCGTCTGGAAACAACTCTTTATTGATATCATCATTTTTGAATGCTTCCCGCAGACTATCGACAATTGTCGTGAGCGTCTTTTGAGCCTCTTTGAGTGTGTTTTCGGCAGTGAGCCGTGTCCTAGTGATCCAGAGGTCGAAATGCGCGTTCAAAACAAGGTTTGCGAGGCAGATTCGCAGTCTCTCCACAGAATCGATTAGGGCATTCTGACTTGAGATGACTTTGCGACAATGTTTATGATGGTCCCTGAACAACTCACGTACATCCGCGTCGGCCGCAGTGCCATTGGCAGCCGCTGTTTCAGTCCTACCACAATCATTTGGGTCAGCGTATAGTATTTGAGGGATAAGCTTCTCCCAGCTTCAAGCTATTTCGCAGCAACCTCACTTACGCATGGTTCTCCCGTGCCACGTTGTCACTTTCAGCTTTCCCACGAACTCGCTCGTACGTTTGGATGGCGTTCAAAGCGTCGTGCCCCGCCCCGCGACCAGCTAATCGAGTATTCCAGAAATTGATCCATGTCGCCATGCCAACCGGAAAAATGTCTTGAAGCGGTCAGGATGGGTCTCAAGTATCCGCCCCCATTGTACTTACAGTTTTGGTTTTGCCATTCAAAGCCTCGTTGCTCAATGGCTGCCATGAAGTGTGCAAAACTTTGTGCTCCAAAAGTCGCCATTTTGTGGAGCTAAGGTACTCGTGCGATATATTTTGTGTAAGCTCGAGTACTGCGCCTGGATACTGCGATCTCGTCAAGGAAGTAACGAGTGCCGAATCCGGACAAGTTGGTTCTGCGTTATTCCTTGTTTGCATCCTTTGTCAATAATTTCGAAGGTGTCGTATCGTATGCATTGCCGCGGCATGTGTACAGAATGCTTGGCTTGCCTTTGTCGCATCGAGTCTGTCATTTACATTGGTGCCAGCATGCATACGGAAGCCTTGCAAAGTCCAGCTGGCCAGTCTTCGCAGCGTTTTCATACATCGTTGTCAGGTTGACAACCGAGATGTAACTAGGGGTGCAACGTGGGCGTTATGCCAAGACTTTCGATCGGGCACAGGCTATGGACGATCTCTGGCACGACCTTTCTCTACGAAGGACTTGCTATACATTGCTGACACACAATATCGTCTACCTCTAGTGCTGTTACACGTCTAATTGTCGGCTGCAATTGATCTTCCTATCGTGACTGCCGTTAGTTGCGGTCATGGCACTCATGTCATCGTAGCATGCACGTCCTGCATGTTCTGCTCGGGATCAGGTACTGAGGTTGCAGACTCCTTGGTCAATGTTTTGCTGCTGATCGATGTTAGCACCACCTTTCGGTGCCCGTGCACGATGTTTTAGTTGGTTGTGTTAGGTCGTATAAGCCCTGACAGCTCTGTCCCTGCTTTGCAGCTGATGTTGCTTTACGGAATCGGAGTCTCGCATAGTCGCTATAGCCCTTAACGTTTTGCAGGAGAATCAATGTCGCTAGACCGGCCGTCGGCGAATGCGAAATTGGCATCGAATCCAAGTCCATTGTCTTCAGCGGTGTTGTTGAGGAATGCGTCGAAGTCGAAGTTGTCGAGCACATCTCCGGAATCCAGTTTGGAGAAGTCCATGCCGCTGAACTGATCAGCCTCATCGAGGGCACGGTAGGGATTGACCGGGTGGTTCAGCCTTGGAGATTTGGTCACACTCTGCCGATCGAGCTCTGCCGCTTTTCTGAACTTGCGAAACATAGGTATCCGAGGAAAAGTTTCTTGATGGAACCTTTTGCGATGTGCTGCTAAGGCTTTAGCAGAACCAAAGCCCATCGTGGAATTGAAGGTACACGATTGCTCAGGGCAAAGGTGTCTCGCAGTATGTGTGCGTTCGTGGCTATCTCTTGCGGCCTCGTCAGGGTAGCCGTCGAGGCGCCGAGAGCAATTCGGAAAACGACAGGTGAAAGCTCTGGGCGCGTTCCGAGTCCTGAAATCTGAAAGCATCTGTGGACTGATGTTGGAATACTTCGAAGATGCGTCGGGTCTCATGAGATTTTGCACATGGGATGTGAGCACCTGCATGGCCTCATGGAGAAGGCATAGAGGCTGCAGAGAAGTCGTACTCTCAGACTCACGTGTCGCGCCCTGCTGTGGCTGTCTTCTTGCATCGCCTGATGCCAGGTAGGACTCGCCCGTGGTCCATCGAACCCGTACGTAGCAGTCGGGCATCTCTTGCACGCGTCGCAAAGACTCTGTGCGCGATAGCTCGAGCAGTAGGGGAGGCGGGTGAATGTCGCGTGCCGCTGTCAATAAGGCATGGCGATGTATGAGCCGCCACAGCGCGGTAAGGAGTTGATCATCAGGCGTACCATCATCTTCTGAAGCAGACCTGGAGAACTGTTGGAAATGCAGAAGCCAGTTTTTTGCAATGTAAGGCTGCAGGCTGAAGTGTCCCCTAAGTATCCGCAGCAGCGCATCGGTCTGGTCGATGGCCGGATCCACTAGATCCAGGCTGTCCCATAGTGAGAGGAACGAAGCAAGGACGATGTTCCGTAGCGCAAATGATCGATCAAGGTATGGACCGATCTGACCACTGTCCTTATGGAGGACGTATCTGAATTACGTTAGCGATAGTTCGATGCTTAAAGTGCTGCGAACTTGGGGCACCAACTCTTTGACGGTGAAATGTACGAATGAGATCGTTCCATGCGGAGTGATATCGACAAGAGGCTTCGCCAGGTCCAAGATGGTCTGCGTAAGCGCAGTGTGCTCGTCCAGTGTAAAGGGCTCGGTACTGTACACCACAGCGTTGAGGAGTTCTTGCACCGTCAAAGGCTGCTCAGCGAAAGCAATCCAGCATATCATACGTTTGATCTGAGTCCTTTTGATATCCGTGAGATCAGCGTCGAAATGATGCAGGACGCGGGCGTATCTGAGTACAATTTCAGCATGCAATTCTTCAGATTGACAAGATGTACCCACGCTTCGTCAAGTCCCTTCGGCAGTTGCTCGACATGAGATCGCAACTCGTGCATGCTGTGAATATTCTCCAAGCTTTCTAGTACAAGGCGGACCCACAGAAACATTCCTGAACACAGTAAGCCTTGTGTGAGTCTGGAGCCCATGTACATGGAGCGCTCACCATCTGCTTTCTCAACGATGTCCTCTTCGAGTTTTTCAACGTCGTCGCTCGTCAAAACCAAGTAGTCTTGCTCGTTACTGAATTTGGATACCTCGTGCTTCACGTACATGCGAATTGCGTTTCTAACCGCTTCTGTTTCTTCATCCAGGTTAACTCGCTGATGCTTCTTCAGGAGTCGTTCGATCGTTGGAATGCCTCTGCTGAAGAGCATGAATGTACAGTTGCTCGTCTTCGAGACATCATCTACGATAAACAACAGGTCTTTCAATAAGGTCTGGTGTTCTTTGATCGGACTCTCGTCGACCCCATCGATGATGATTCGGGTGGACTTAAGGTTTGATGAGAGTGCTGCGATCAACTCTTTCAAGCAGGTCGCTGACGGCTCTCGTCGTTTGAGCATATATTCTTCCTGCACGAAAGCAGCTAGATCAGGGTGCTGGGCAATCAATTGGGCCACTATGTGTCGAAGTATAGTGCTGCGAGTGTTGCGATCGGCTATGCGAAAGTCACACATGTAGAAAATCACTGTCGAGTCTAGCTGACTCTTGAGGTACTGGGCGAGTTGTACGCTCAACACGGACTTGCCTGCGTCACCTATCAGTGGCTGTAGTTGTACATTTGTAGTCACTTCGCCCACCTGAACCAGGCTTGCCGTAGATCCACAGCTTATTGTTTTTCGACCCTTGCGCAAGGCAACGCTTTACTGCGTTGTGGTTCAGGAACCACAAACAGCTTCCGGGGTGACAGGTCTCGGATGAACGTTGGATTTTGTCCTCGTCCAGCACAGAGCCAACGTCCAGCCACGCCAGTACAGACGGGAGAAGCATATCGGTGCGTTGCTTTTCCCTAGCTGCCGCTTCTTCGGCAGCTTTCTCTCGTAAATCATGGCACGTAGCTGCCATCTGTGTTATAGAGGCGATACTGTGAGCGTTCGCCTCTACATCTACTAGGTTTCGATGCTTCTTCAAGTCGTCAAGGATAGAGCTGAAGTGCATGTCGAATCTTTTCCATGCTGTGTTGAAGAATCTTTGCCAAGCTGTTCGGGGTCACCTTGCATTCGGTTTAACCGTTTTATAAGATCAACTCACCATTCTGAGTGAACAAGCGATACGCACGCTGATGGAAGCTGAGAATATCGCAATAATACAGTGCGAGGACGTTCTGGAAGTCCGGGTTGCCTTTCAAAGCATCAGCGAGCAAGCCGAAGCGCGGTAGGGCTTCTCCAATGTCGGCATATGCCTTGATCAGTTTCTCGAATGCGTCGATGCTGTCGCTGGCGATCTGCGATAATACGTCAGTTTCAGTGTGCACGGTTCGTGCACGGGAAGAGCTCACGATAAGACACAGCTTGATAGGAGCCTTGTAGGCATCAGTAATGTTCCAATTCCATCTCTGAAACAGAGTCTCTCACCCATATCCACGGTAAGTATGGAGTGCCGTTGCACAGCACTTCGATAGCCTTTGAGTAGTGCTCCAGTCCATCCAGAAATGGCTGGATTTTGCTCAGATTCCTAGCCTTCTGCCGCGCAGCCAGGGTCGACTCGACATCCTTTGCTGCTCTCCACACATCATGCAGCGTTGTTGATGAGAAAGTGCGTGCATCGTCGTGCTTGACGGTCTGCTGGAAAGACTCAAATGCCCTCTGTATGTTGGCCAAAGCTTGACCGGAGCTGGGTCCGTTGGACGACATCGTGTACGCTTAGTCTACCGAGTGTCAGATCAGTGATACATTGCTGGACAAAAAGAATATCCAGCGATGGCGGCAGTCCATTCCCCGTGGATGACTCGAGAGGAAGTACAGTGTGCTTCAAGGCTCAGCCTCGATGGCGCTCAGCCGCTCGACGATGGGAGGCTTGCATGAAGGCGCAGTCGCATCAGGCTGTGGTCGTCGTGGCAGACGGCACTCGCATGCCAGCCTCGTACTCCAGCTACTTCAAGACTATGTTGTCGGGAATCTTGCACTCCAGCAATGGATGAGAGGACCCATTATTTGGCCACTTCTACAAGCAAGCGACGCCGTCTCGCCGTCTCGCCCGCCCCTTCCTGCAGCGCCTCGCCTTACAGTGAAGGCAGTTTCGCATCGCACTGTGCCAACGAGCCGGCATGGAGCACTCACGACAGTGCCTTCGCGACACCACCGACGCAATATGCCCCCGAATATGGCTATTTAACACCTTCCGCATCCACAACGCCTGGATGCAGTGTGCAAACACAAGAGCCAGCTGCCAGCCGGGTTAGTGAGGTGCGACAAGTATGCCTGGGCATGATTGTCGATCTCTCCATTACAAAGTGCGGCCAGACATGGGCGGATGGGACTGCGGTATGGGTGCAAGACGACTTGGTAGTCGGCCTGGCTTCTGGCGAGAGATTTGCCCGTCTTCACCGCCACGCTGCAGATTTGGTGAGATCAATTCAGGATGCGGAGCATATCGACGTTCAGATGTACCTCAACTGGGCGCCCTGCGCATCTCGCGCCGGTGGCAAGGTGCAGGCTGAGGCCCAGCTCTGCATCGTTCTCTACACCAGTGAGGCGGACATCGACGAAATTGGGCGCGCTCTGGACGAGTGTAATATTTACTTGCAGGACCCTCAGTACTGTGATCGCAATGTGCCCTATCGTAATCCGCACAGGCTGTGTCAACCTGGAGATCCCATTCGCATGACTTTCTCCCTCCACGATCAGCTGCTTGGAAACACACTTGAGTCATATCAGAATCCAGCGGATATCTTGGCAGACCTGGAGACACACGAAGAGCTTAGTGAGGCCCTGTCGCCTTCCGGATTGAAAACCGTTTTGCTCAGCCACCAGAAGCAGGCTTTGACGTTCATGCACCGAAGAGAGCGACGTCTCTGCAGGCAAGCTCAAGGTTCCAATATATGGAGTGTGCTCAGCGGTTCAGATGGCTGCGCGAGGTATGTGTTGTGTTCACAGTGAATGTGTGCATGCTGACTAGGCCAGATATGTGAACAACATAACGGGCGAAGAGAGCATCTGCAGACCTCACAACAGTTTTGGAGGCATCATAGCAGATGTCATGGGATTAGGGAAGACGCTGACTGCCATCGCGCTCGTGGCTAGTGATAAGGACGCGTTGAATGCGTCATTCATAAACTCAGGCGTTAGCACTACGCTTGTGGTCGTCCGCGCTCCTTGTAGGTCAAATCTTTTCTGCAATGCTTAGAGTCCAGGCTAAGGTGCTTCACAGTGTTGCAAACGTGGGCAACGCAATTACGTCAGTACGTGTTGGCCTGTCAAGTATTTAAGGATTTGTGGAAATGCAGCTTACTTGAGCAGACATCTTAAGCAGGGCGCACTTTCATGGTGCTTTCATCACGGCAGGGAGAAGGTCACGTCGGAAGAGCGCATTTCTTGTCAGGACCTAGTCCTCACAACATATCAAACACTGCTCAGAGAGTACAGGACCAATGCAACAACGACATCGCCGTTCTACAGAGTGAAATGGAGAAGGGTTATTCTGGACGAAGGTAAGCCTTCTGCCAACGCCATAAGACGTCGACTGACTGGTCACAGCCCACGATATTCGAGTACAAAAGAGTGCTACTTTCCAAGCAGTGGCAGCCCTCGAATCCCATGCTCGTTGGGCGATTAGTGGCACGCCCATACAGAATAGACTTCTGGACCTCTCAAGTCTTTTCGAATTCCTTCGTCTGCCTTTATCCGTGGAGCATGGCACCTTTCAGGAGCTCATCAATCATTTGATCTCAAGGCATGGCCAACAAGGCGCAATACAGAAGCTGCGGCAGCTCATACAATGTGTCATGCTTCGACGGTCGTTGGCGAAAGTTACTCTGCCAGAGCGTCAAGACATGGTGTGTCGCTTGGAATTCGGTCCGAAGGAAGCACGACTATATCAAGCACTAAAGACCAGTACACTTGAGAGAGACTCCGAGGACGGCGATAGGTGGTCTGCTTCGTGCACCACTTTCCAAATGTTCACGCAATTACGCATGGTTTGCAATCTTGGGATCCTCCACGAATTACGTGCACCGAAACAGGATTCGATGGATTACGAAACGTGGACACAAAAGAGATCGCGCGAAGTCTTCAGCGACCTTGTTGCCGCAGGCAAAGCATTCTGTTCTGTGTGCCGAAGTGATCTTGGCGTGGCGACTACAGACGCTGCAGACAACGTCTCGCTGGACTCAGGCCGGCCGCTGATCTTTCCCTGTCAATGGCTCATCTGCAGCACGTGCCAGTCCAACAGCAAGCGCTGCACCTGCTGCAAACAACAGAGTCACATTGGTACTGAGGTCTCGGTGCTATTTGAGGCTGCGGCCAACAAGAAACTTGCACTAAACAACGACAACATGCCCACCAAGATTCAAGCGCTTCTGAACGACTTGACAGTGCACTCAAGGGACGAGAAAAGGTAAACAAATGTTTTGCGTGAGAACAACAAACTGGCGCTAATGATTACCAGTATTGTGCTCTCATTCTGGACTTCCACTCTCGACGTGATTGAGCAGGCACTCGACAATAAAAACATTCGCTGTGTGCGCTTCGACGGTACAATTCCACAGGCAAAACGCAACAAGAATATCGCGACTTTCTCCAAGGATCCAAGTATACGCGTCATGCTGCTCACGATCTCCTGCGGCGCTGTAGGGTAAGCAAGTATGATAGTATGTATGGACATGCACTGACCACATAAGACTTGATCTCACCGCTGCGTCTCGAGCATACCTAATGGAACCGCAATGGAACCCTAGCGTCGAACAACAAGCGCTGGCTAGAGTCCATCGCATGGGCCAGACGAGACCAGTCACTACGATCAGATACATCATGAAAGACACACTTGAAGAGGTGAGCAAGATTGCCGCCAGCGATCAAACATCATACTCAAATGCTGACACGTCATAGCATGTGTTGAAAGTCCAGCACGAAAAACAAATGCTGTCGCAACTCTTGCTCTCTGAAACAAATGAAAAATCGAGCATAGGTCATGAAGAGGTCAGCTTTGCACAAATTGTCCACGTCCAACTCAGCTAACATTGTGAAGCTCCTCAAAAGCATGCTCTAGGTGCAAATATCTCTTTGTGCACAGGCTTTGTGCTTCCAGCAGGAAAGGTCGCCACAAAGAGAATCGACTACCGCCCTTTGTGATGTTCGAGATATCAATACGGAAACTGTGTCAGACAGTACAGACAAAATAGTCACGCGATATCGAACCGTGCACAGCCTTTCTATGATCATGAACAGCTCCTTTCCTGATTTCGACAACACTGTAAGTTCGAAACATTCGGAAGAGCTAGCATTGAGAACTGGGTGGTTGAACTAAGTCAAATTTCAGAATCTATGGCAAGAACAATAAATCACCTACCAATTGAAACAGCTGCAGGAGCGACGGCAAGCCTTCTTTACATCAATGAGCATGATTGCTGGCTGTCCACACGTGCCTGTGCCTTCGCCTCTTTGTAAGCAAGATACGCAACCAAGTCCAGCACAGCGATAGACAGCTGATCGAGTTCAGGAGTCAAGAAGTCTGGAAGCACAGCGCGGCGCCCATGGTTCTTTCGCCACTCGCGATGCAGCTCGCGCATGAAGTTTGTGCTGACATCCGAAACTGTTGCGTACCTCTGCTGTTGGTGATTTTGGACCACAGTCTCAATGTGTGCAATAATCTCGTCCCACTCTGCAACTTGGCGTTCATTCCATGCGCGGCCGCCAGATAGCTGGGCTCGAGCACGGATCAGAGCTGCGAGAGCTCGAATTGGACCGCGAAGTCGATCGATTGAAGGAATCACACCACGGCCGGCGATTGGGATTGTGTAGTTTTGTCCGTTCCGCTGACGAATGAGACGGAGGATACCATCTGTGGTATGAGCTTGTCTGCTGCGCAGAAATTCAGTAGCAATGCTGTACGGGTCAGTGGTCGTTGCTTCGTCGCGAGTAGTTGGATCTGTGCTATAAGAGATTGCGAGCTCCCAGATCTGGTCCCACTCATGTACTGACGTAGCAGGAGGCGGCGGTTCGCAGAGTGGTTCTCGACACATGGGGCAGAATTGATTGTTCTCTTCCAGATGCCTGGTTATGCAGCGTCTGCAGAATCCGTGCTTGCACGGCGTTTCAACGTCGATGGAGTCGTCAAGGCAGATTGCGCAAAAATCTTCTTGAGGTACTGGAGCCACCGGCTTCAAGCCAGTAGCGAGAAATTGTGCGAGAGTGATCATTGTTTCGAAAGCGTAGACCGTTGACAGTTCTGATTCTTCTTGTGATGGATCTCTGGGGGCCTGTTGGATTGTGAGCAATAGTGTATGAGCACTTACCGTTTCCAGAACGATGTAATTGAGCTACTGGTTCTTCCAGGTTGTTCATGCTCGACAATTATATTCTCTGAAGGGAGACAATGGCATAGTAGCTACAAAGCCTTCATTGTACACCTACATCTTTATTCGTAGAATATCCGTACAATGAAGAACAACTCATTGTACTCGAAAGTCAGCTTGGCCGTTGCAACCGCTTTCTCCCTGCTGGAAAGGCTCGGCGAGTTCTCCGTGTTGTCTCTATTGCTCCGGAGAGGATGGCGCCAGTCTTGGTGCACCAGCTGCAATGTCATGAAGCGCAGGCCCAGTAGAGACTTGTGTCGATCTGCTCAAGGTCCAGATCTCCATTCCTGTACCTTCTGTACACAAGTCCAGACTGCATCGCGGACGAAATGGTACTGACTCTCGCCTCCTGCCGAGCATACAGCAATGTTCTGACTGCGAGCTTCATAGATAGGAGCGATTAGGGTGCGCTTCAACAGCTTAATTTCACTGCAATTACATTGTTAGCCAGGTGTAACGTGGATGGGAGCATGACGGTATCAGCCTTACTTCCAGTCGGTCCTCAAACTATCCCCTTTCATGACCCCTTGTATGTCCATCATAAATCCTCAGTGCGCCGCAACAATCTCCACATTCCCTTGCTAGTCTGTGAAATAGCTCTTGTGCCAACCTCAGGGTGCTCATGATAGCTTGTCATGATCCGGTCCACACCAGTCGTGTGTTTTATCTGCTTCCCGAGGGACATCCCAAGTGCCGGGAAGCCAAAAGAACCGCATCCATGGCTAGGGACGTTGACGCACGTTTATGGTCAATAAGGCCTGACACCTGTGAATTAGGTCCAGAGAGTCAATTTTGAAGTCGATCGTGGGCCGTGGCTGACACGGCAGGCTGGGGTGACGGTCTGAGTGCCTGGGTTCAGGCGCTAGACGACAGCATGGATCATGAAAGGCCATGAATTTACCAATGCCCTCAACCAATCCCCAGACTGTATCAGCAGTGACCAGATCCAGGGTACTCGAATTATAGAGACTTCGGGCGATGTCTAAATGTCAATGTCGAGTTTGCTGCAATTTGGGCCATTTTCTCAAAAAGCCCTCGGTCTGGTTCTGTTGGCCCTTCCGCTCATCGCAATACCTGCCACTGTCGCAGCTAGTGAAGTGCTTTTGAATACAGTCTCGTACTGTTCAACCTTGACAGCTTGTCGAAACGGCTGACGTCGGATACGATGAAATGCGAAGGCTGTGCCTCCAAGCCAGATGCCGAACAGAATTTGATACTTCCAGCTATCTAGACTCTCGAGAGCTTTGGCCTGAGAATTGGATGAAAGATTGTCCATGTTGGATGAGAATCTATGTGAGTTGGAGCGGAGGGATGTTGTCGGAGTGCAGAGCAGGAATGCAGAGGCCCGAGTGAAAGAACGACCCGTCGATGATGTAAATGTGAAGCTGTGCGCAACATTCAGCATGGCTGCGTACTTTTGAGAACATCTTTGGCCCCGGAAGCTGCACGGCTATGCTTGCACGGCTCTTGATGCACCATCGTGACTGCCATCGTTTCTGTAGCAGAAGTGCAGAGGAAATGACTATGCCATATCTAGTAATGCAAGAATTGTCCACATTGAAGAAATACCTGCCATTATGATAGATGAGATCACGAAGCTACTCTATCAAAGCAAGCAAGAATTGCAGACACCAGGGACTCACATGTCCGGTCACACAGATCAACAGGCGTGTTCTTTGGCAGATTCTCTCGTATTCTCCATTGCCTTGTATGACCGACTAGAACGTTGGCAGCTCACAAATCTGCCTGGTTTATAAGTACAATCGTCCATCCCGATTTCAAGCGACGGACACTCTTATCCAACTCGCAGCACAGATCAGAGCTCATTTTTCTCTGTCGAGCATCTTGATCGTCAACGATGGTACTCAGACGATGTCCCACTTCCTCTAATAGCTTCGCAATGGTGACATCGACCATATGATTCGATTGTGCATAGAGATCTGGCCCAACGATGTTCAGCCGCGGTCTGAGCCTAAATGGAAGAATTTCTCCCGTTTCCGATACAAGTGCAAGGTTAACCATGGAGACTCGTCTGTGGCCTGTAACTGCGTGGCTCATGATGAAGTCCAGGCGCAATGATAAGAAACTGGGATGTTGAGGAGTCCGAATATGGAGCTGTCTGTACGACAAAACAGTATTCTGATCGGAGTTACTGCATGAGAGCGGCTTCCAATAGTTCCAAAAGACTTCCGAGCGGATCTTCTTGTGTTCGTATAAACGGCGTGTTTCTCTACGCATTCGATGGCAGACGCGATAGAGCTCAGAGGGCAATTGGCCAGGCGTATCAGTATTCGTCAAGGCTTCTTCGTATATCATGTCTCTTATCTCCTGAGGCAGACTCCATATATTGATCTGTTGGTCTTCGCGGAGTCGCATGCTTGTTGACGCCATGCTTAAGGGAGAAATGCTGCGGAGAAGTTTCGATGATTGCGGTGATTCCTATATCGAGTTCATGGAAGCATATGCGCGCAGACCTCCATATATACCCCGCGAAATGCATCTAGCACTTTGGTAGGGAGTCTCAGATCTTAGTTGCCAAGAATGAACAACCACGGTCTTCACAACGTTCGCAAGCAGTCCGTGCTCGATCACTATAGGATCTGGCAGACTCCGTGTAGTTCACGCTACGATTTGGCAAGTCGTTCACGGCGCGTGTTGGTTTCTGGTATGCGTATACGTCAAGCCTGGAGTTTGGCGAATCCATGAGGCAGAATCTCTGGACCTGAATTCCATATCACAATAGACATACCTTGCACTAACAGTTCCAACCCCCAATTTGCGCATGACCTTTTGATCTTCTTGGCCTTCCTTGGCTTAACCTTTGTTGAAACAGCATACGCGCATGTCTCCCAAACATTCACGCGGCTTCTTTCCCATTGTCGAGATAGGACGTAGGATGAGTTGGATAGCCTCCCCGCATCCACAAGCACAACTTGGCCAACCCGTGCTGCTGCTGGCATTCCATAAGAGGAGACATCGGGCTAGCATTCGTGCACATTTGGCCTCACAACCGTTGTCGGCACCCTGGGTCTAGTCGTTACTACTCCGAACTGGCAACCGTCGCAAGCACCAGCATCGAACCTGGTCAAGATATAACGCTCATGGCGTCCAGTCAGACGGTATAAGGCTTTGTCATCCGTGATAAGCCACCGTTTGGTTTGGGCCCCACTGCGGGGACAGAAGACTTGACATGGTCGTAGGACAAGAGAGTGGGGGTAGATGGGAGGCATCGGAGAAGGTCTGATCTGAGCGATGCGGACCGGAATATGCTGTGATCTGCGGGTCGATGGTTGTTTCTGCACGAACCGAGCTGTAGTAGGACAACAGGAATTGACCAAATAGAAAGAGAAGCGGGGCACCTGCGAATGCATCAACGTGCTTTTCGTTACAGTATAGTTCGTCTATCTAGTTCATGCAGTTCAGCATGTGTTGAACGCCATCGCTTTTTGCAAGGGTCCTCGCGCTCTCTCTAGAGGTTCGTGAGGAGTGGCATGCCGTAGCAAATTGCCATCGTGAAATGCTCAAGGGATGAAGAAAGTACACCAACCGCTAAGCCATGTCCGTCGCCTGGTCCGTGTGACCTTGCTGCCATCTCAGCTGCGGGCAGTCTTGCGCGTGCGCTGTCCCGCTTACGTGCAACCTCCATCCTGACCTGATGCTTAATCGTGCCGTGACTTCGTAAGTTGTTATTGTACCCAGTATCTACAAGTCTGGGTCCTCCTCGTCTGGGAGTGGCATGTTGGCCGCGTCTGCCATTTCCTTCTGGTACTGCTCCATGGCGGCTGGATCGACCGAAACCTCCGGTGGTGCGAGAGCTGGTGCTGCGACGAATTCCTGCGATCTGGTCAGTACATGCTTTCGATACCCTTGCTTCGCGCCATATCACGTACCAGAGACTGGTTGCCGACGAGCTTGCGAGCGAGCCACAGGAATGGCTTCTCGAAATTGTAGTTGGACTTGGCCGAGATGTCGTAGTACTGGAGGTTCTTCTTGCGGTGGAAAGTGATAGTCTTGGCCTTGACCTTTCGCTCCTTCACGTCGACCTTGTTTCCAGTGAGAACGATTGGGATGTTTTCGCAAACACGGACGAGATCGCGGTGCCAGTTTGGCACGTTCTTGTAGGTAATGCGAGATGTGACATCGAACATAATGATACCGCATTGACCGTTGATGTAGTATCCATCACGGAGACCACCAAACTTCTCTTGACCGGCGGTGTCCCACACATCGAACTGGATCTGGCCGAGGTTCTAGGTGGAGAGTCAGTAGCCGCGCGTGGACATATTGCAAATCTAGTGGTGTCACTTACTGTGGTGAAGCCAAGTGGGTGGACCTCGACACCAAGTGTTGCAATGTACTTCTTTTCGAACTCTCCGGTCAAATGGCGCTTGACGAATGTGGTCTGGAAGATTTGTTGTCAGTATCCTTCTGCTGCTGCTGCCGCCCCTGCTGCCGCCGTCCTCCACCATAACAAGCCGACTATCCCGCCAACTCTTTTGCACGCGTAGTGTGACCCACCTTTCCAGTACCTCCGTCACCGACAAGCACGAGCTTGAAAGTGGGAGTCGCCTGAGCCTCTGCCATGTTTGGCGGTCGGTGTGTGTTGTGGGGTTGCGATGTGCGCGCTGTCGCGAACGTTGCAGTAATCGACTATCGAGCTTCGTTTGTGGTCGAGGCCGACGAGAGAGAGGTTATTGAAGTGCAGGAGTGACTGGCACAAGAGATTGTTGAGTGTTTGCGAAGGAGTGATTTTACGCCCAAAGTGCACGGTCCAATCGGTTAGTTCCGCCACAGTTTCCAGAGGCAACTACGAGCACCCCGCGCCAAGTGATTACATCAGTCTTCTCACATTCACCTCAGGCATCAACTTCACATGCCCAACACATGCCCAGCACATGAGTAATTGAATTGTGCCAACACAATCGACACGATGAGGCGGCTGCCGACCAAGCGCAGCTATACACGTGTATTTCTATCCTCTATGCTTTGAAATGTCATCAGCTATGCCTTCATCGCAGCCCGATGCCTAACCAGCAACATTTTCGGCAACCTTTTCACCATTCACTCCAACCTGCCCTGCTTGCCTTTCACTTGGGGCGAACAGCTTAGCGATAGCTTCGACCGTTGTATTTCCTCCGCTCAGGACGATACCAACGTTCAACCCCTCGCCCCCAGACATCTCCTCGATCTTCTTCCTGAAGTCTTCGTTGTACAAAACAACAGCCAAAGGCACAGCCGCGCTCGGCTCAATAAACAGCTTCGCCCTCTCCATTGCCAGTCTCAAAGCAGCCTTGATCTCCTCTTCACTCACAGAATATACTCCTTCCAACTTCTCTTTATCCGTAACGATTGACCACGGGATCACACCCACAGGTGTCCTCAGCCCATCTGCGATAGTCAAAGTCTTCACCTTCTCAATTCTCTTGTTCTGCTTCAATCCCAACTCCGCATCATTTGCGCCTTCGAAATTTGGCTCCGCTCCAAACACCTTGATACCAGTCCCGTGCAAAGCAGTAGCAACACCCGACAGCATTCCTCCGCCACCTATTCCCGCCACCACAACATCCAGCCCCGTCCTCCCATTCGCACTACGCTTGTGATCACCTTTCAAAAATTCCTCAACCTGCTCTTCCAATTCCAAAGCCTGAGTTCCCTGTCCCAGAATAATATCTGGATGATCATAAGGCGGCACAAGCGTAGCACCAGTCTCTTTGATGACATCTGCCACCACAGCTTCCCTCTCATCAGAAGTCGAGCCTGAGAATATGACATTCGCGCCATGTGATTTCGTTCCGGCGATCTTGCTCGGCGTGCTAATTCCAGGCATGACAATGTGCGCGGGAACTCCATGAGTCTTTGCCGCAAGAGCGAGTGCTTGAGCGTGGTTACCTACCTTTTCGCATCAGCATGGTCTACATTTCTCAGACAGACAATATACGACACGACCTACCACTACTATGCGTCACAACTCCCCTCTTCCTCACATTCTCCAAACCATCCTCCTCAATCAACCTGCCCAAAGCATGGAATGCCCCGCGAGCCTTGAAAGCACCAATGCGTTGCTGATTTTCACATTTGAAGAACAATTTCACTTTAGGCCTCGCTGTCCCATTGGATTTTCCTTGTCCAACAGGTTGCCCTTCATCTCTTTCCGATTGCGCTGTGCTTGCGATACGATCTATCGTCTCGCATGTCGCAACTGGCGTGCGGTAGATGTAGGGCTCAATACGCTTATGAGCAGCCTTCACAGACTCGCGCGTGAGCGGGGACACGTCTTGTGGTCTGCCATTGTTCTTGGCGAAAAATTGGGGATTGTTCAGAGGAGATGGAAAGTGGTGACCTGTTTCTATGTAGGAATGGAAGTGGCATGCCGCTGATGGAAGCGATTGGGGTTGAAAGTTTAGGCTGAAGAACGCCGCGAGCACGAACACGATGTTGCAGGGCGTGAATGAGGTCAAATTTCAGTTGACTCATATACATTGTATGCTATCTCATGCTGCTAGAAAGTTCGATCTGCTGGTGGTATCTCATGCGCTGTGCTCAATGCCTTCAACACCCTAATCCTTATCGCTTCTGATCATACTGGTGTGAAGTAGACCCTCCTCCTGGCTGCCCGAATTCCTGGTATCTTGGAGGTGCGGCATTGCCAAAGCCTGCTGGATCGTACGTTTCGCTGGTAGGCAGATAGCCACCCTCGGGTGCCGCGCCATAGGTGCTGGAGGATGGTGGCTGCGCTTGTGCCTGCTTCCTGTATTCGGCCTCCATCCTCTTCTTCTCGTCATCAGTAAGATCACCGCCGTCGCCACCTCCCACGACCACCTCGCCACCACCGCGCACCTTGCCGATCACCATCCCCTTCGCTACGGACTTGATGACTGCTTTTCGCGACACACCGGTCACATCGATGTAGACGAGACCAACATTCTTGACACCGCCTGCAAGCTCGCCAGCGATCGATCCAGCTTCCGCGCCCCACCGATGTCCCACCATTGTACTTGCAGCTGCCCCACTGCTATTCAATAGCGTCATGCCACTTGTTGCTATGCCGTCCATCACTGTCGTGAATGCAATCATGCTCTTGTTCAAGATGCCTGGCTTGTAATCATTCTTGTCGAGAGGGTTGCCCTTTTCGTCATATCCCTCGTGAGGTCGGTTTTTCTTGTGCCCGCTGGCCTTGGCAGTGAAGTTCTGGATATGGTTGCCAATCTGTCCAATTGTCTTGCTCGAGGTCGAAGCGACGCTTGTAGTGAACGTGTTCACTTTTCGTGCTCGCTGATGGGTTGCCGGCTTGAATTCGACAGGCTTTGCCACTGGTTTTGTGCTCCTGGTGAAGTTCTCTGCGCCTTTCGTGAACCAATTGCCAACGAACGACGACGAAGTCACGAGTAGACGGGACGCTGTCGCGGCATTCTGAACGATGCTGCTGTCCTTGTAGGCTGGGTGTCGGGCCATGCGCAGGTAGTCCTCAGACACTGGCCGAACTTCGATCCTCTTGCCATCCTCGCTAATCTGCACTTCGACGGGATCTTTCGAACCTGGCTTGAGCTTCGAATCTTCAATGATCTGGGCATCACCTGCTACTTCACCCACTACGCTACCATTGTCCTCATCGATCAGCACAATCTCGCCATGTTTCTTGCCATAGACATCATCGTGGGCGAATTGTCCTCCCGGCGCGTAGTCTTGGGGATTGTACACGCCTCCCTTCTCGCTCTTCTGTGCTGGGTTCGGGGGTTTCGCGCGCTCGAGGAATGCAGTACACTGGGCGAGGATCGTTTCGAACGTGTCTACATCGTCCTGGGTGACGCCGCTGCCAATTTTGGGAAACTCAATGCGGGTAAAGGCGCCGGCGCCTGGACCCATGTCCCATCGTGGGATCAAATAGCTCGTGGGTGGCTGGTGATAGACTTGCGTCGTTGCGGGAAGTGGTAGGTCGAGCTCGGGCGGCAGGTTCAAATGTAGGTAGAAGTCCTGGTCTGGAGTGCCGCCTGCTGTAGTGGGGTCTGCGAAGGCTGAGGCGGTGGGCACCATGAGCAACGAGAGTGTCTGTGGGCCCGATGGGCAGAGATCCTGCTCTTGTCCATCCTGGATGTGGTAGGCTTTGATGCCCTTGATTGCGTAGAGCAGCTTGGGATCATCGTGCGAAGCCATGCTGCAATGCCGTCTGCTTGTCAGTGTTGGTCGCAAGTGTCAAGTGTCGTGGATTGGAAGCGCCAGGCTGCTTCACTCAAAAACAGAGAAGCGCTGGCTGGCGACGTGAGTGGCAGGTGCGAGCAAATAACGGTGACACAGAAAAGTTGGCAGCAGCAGTGCATGGCGCATCGTGATATACGCGCATCACACCCACCAAGCTCCGTCCAGCAAATCACCACAATGCTTTGCCGCTCGAGGCAGCATTGTGGAGGGGTGGCACACACCGTTACATGCGAAGCTGAGGATACGTCAGAGAGCTGAGGCTGAGTCTCTTGTGCCTGTCACGTGAGAATCTAGAAAGGAGGCTGTTCTGTTCTATCACGTCTTCTGTCCTATTCTATCTGTCTTTCCGCCTCATCACCCACCGTCTTCTGGCATTCCACGTGGAGCGAGAACGATGCGACAAAGGTGATGCCCGCTAGAAACAGCTTGGCGATTGGCGACTAATGTTGGTCCCGATGCATCGCCACACTTGGCATTGTCACTACGTCGGCAAAGCCTTTCAAACCGGACTACTCGCCTGTTGCTTGACTGAGCTCATGTGCACTCGTGCAACTGTGCCGTGATGGACTAGCTTTCCGTGGCAAGAGCGGCATAGGCAGCAGAAAGAGCAGCAGCGCCATTGGACACGACACAGTACGTGAGGTAAATATCGTGGCGGAATGTCCCTCGAGATGAAGAATTGCTCCTTGGCCATTGTCCAGACGCCTGCCCGTCGAACAGGCGCCATGCAAGCTATCATATGAAGCAGGCACGATGGCGAGATTTCATCACAGTCAGTCTTGCGAGACGTTGGCTGTTCTCCAATTTCGATCAGTACTCTGGTCCGAAATGGCCCCAAGCAGATTGATTACTCGCCAATGTGCTTTATGCTGTCCGAATACTCCAGCCTGAAGAGCCTGACACTGATGGTGAGGTGGAATTACCAATGGCACAAATAATGAACCTGAACAGATGCAGACGTCGGACATCCTCCGCAGCAGAGTGGTTGCAAACTTCACTGTGTTATGATAGTCAGTAGTGGAGGTCTGCAAGAAAAGACTCACCTTGGCCAAAGGATCGTTTTCGGCCATGTTTTGAAGTTACAGCACGTGCCTCGTGACGTTGCGCAGTCACATTTCTGGAATGTATGCTTCGATAACAAAGCAATTCCCTCCTTGCATGCTTGCGGGCAAACGATGCTTTGCTTTGTTGGACCTGTCGCAAACATCACGATCCTGACTGTCCGCGCGGCTCCGACGACGTCGACAAGGCCTCGCAGCTGATCTCTCTGGACTTCCCACCATCGCTTCACCTGACCGTACCCAAGATGAGGAGGAGTCAACAAAACGGCGGGCGTAAGGCTCGACCAGGACCTGCTTCGTCCAGGAACCCCGGCAAACCTGGAGTGAAATTTAGCAATGAGCCGCTGTTGCGCACAGGTAGCAACAGACTATCGCCCCACAAGACACAAAGTCCAGGCAAGAGCAGTTTCCGGAGCCGTCAGGAACGCTACAAACCCCGGCCTCAAGATGATGATGAGGCTATGGACATCGATATCTCGGACCTTGGTTCAACTGACAGCGTGTCGAGTGCCAGTTCCGAAGCACCACCGGATATCGATGAGCAGTTCGGGAACTACAGACCCAGCGACAGGGGAAACCCTCCTACATTGACTACACGCTTCGACGAGGATGTAGGCCGAGCACTCTTTCGTGCGCGCCTTGAACAGAGCTCTGATGCCGGCTCAGACAACAATGGCAAGGACGAAATGTTGGTGCTCGGAATTGAAGAGCTCAAAGGAAAGCTCGTGGATTTTGCCAGTCGCGTGCCCTTGGTCTCCAAGACAGAGACGGGTTACACAGATAAGCTTCTCAAGTCATCCAAGGAGCAGCTCGTGCGCTACATCGGGTCGATCGCTATGGGTGGACGAAAAGGGGAAGAAGGGTGGAAGGAGCTGCTGACCAATGCCGAAGCTCGAAAAGCGATTGTGATGGGTGTCGTGGCTCGGGCCCTGAAAGAACATGTCTTTGGCGACTACTTGTTCGGAGCAGACGATGAGCTGCGGGAGAAACTGGAGAGCATTGATACGAGCGGCACTACGCATGATGGTGAGCCATGCTATGCTTTTCCACACTTCAGCCACTAATAGGTCCACAGGCTTCGTGCGCACTCGAGAACGCGCGGGATTGGTGAACCAGAACCGCATCGATGCACATCTGTTGGCGCAAGATGTGTTTCGGGTTCGGCACCAGCTGGCGAAAATGCTCAAGCCCTTCTGGGCTGGCAAGAACGCATCTGAGAGGTCTGTTCGTGGTATGGGCGAGGAAGATCTCAAGGCTCTTGACGAGATCATTAAGCACGCAGCATCGATCTCGCATTTGATCCGCCGAGCACCGGATGTGGTGTACTATTGGTCACCAGCCTTCAAGGATGAAGAGTTTGAGCCGGCCAGCATGGAGGCGCTCAATCTTGCGACTATGATTCGAACAAGCCCATACGACAAGGTGACGGACGATAGAGGGTTTGAGCGAGCGGTGCTGAGGAAGCAGGAGGAGAATTCGGAGGCCATCGTCCGCATTGTGGTCTTTCCTGCCGTGGTCGCCTATCGCCAGTACGGTGGGTCTCTTGCGGCAGCTGAGATCAAGGTTGAGAAGGAGGGCAGCAGGCGGCTCCCACCCGACGTGCGGGACAGACACAACCAACCCATCACTGTGCAACAGGGTTTCCGCTCAAAGCTCATCAGCAAGAGCGTGGTGCACTTGTCGTGGGGCAAGCAGATGCTGCTGACGAAGGAGGCCGGGACTGCAGCGCATCTCGACGCTATCCGCGATGGTCATATGGGAAAGTACTCGACGGATAGCGCCAACCACGTGGAATTGCACGAGCTGTACGAAGCAGTGCACGACGGCGCGCGGGTTTGTTGAGTCGCCATGACAGGGAAGGCTTCACGGTGGCGGGCGATTGGGCTTGGTGCGGCGTGGAGTGTCGGGGCGGTGGGCGGTCTGGTGCCGTGTGGTAGGAAGACGTTCTTCTCCTCAATAGCAATGCATTGTCTTTCTTCGCCCCGTCTCGTACCGGATCCGTCGCTCGCGCAGGAGTGATGTCGAAGTGAACACCGGGTGCGGTGGTGGTGGAGCACGAGAGCAGCGGAGGCGAAAGTTGCGCCCAGAGAAGAGGCAACACGGACGAGCTATTTCGGGCCGCGACTTCTCCGCGCGGGTCTGGCAGCACTTTCCTGATGAGCAGCAGGGCCGGCCTGGGAAGATCGACGGCAGGCGCGCGCGCCTTTGACCTCACTTTCGTCGCCGCCCCGTTTCTCTCTTCCCTGCGGAGCAGCAGCGGCGACGTTTTTGGCGCAATCGTGTCCCGGGCCAGCGTCGGCCTCTGTTTCACTTCGCCCGACGACCGCGAGCGCCTTGACGCCGCCTCGTCTGGCGGTTCTCTGGCGCCAGCGGCCTCCGGCACAGGGAGTGAGGATCCAGGCTCGCCTGCTCTCCAGCGACCGCACTTGGCTGCTTACCTTCGCCTTCGGGGGTAGCGCTGCCTCTCTACCACGTTTCCCAGCTCCAGTAATTGCACTGTGGGATCATGCAAAGCTAGCTAGTCAGCGCCCCGACAAAACCACCCTCTGCCCGTCACTCGGCTTCCTTTCTCCAACACCCACACCCGCGAGCACCACCATGCCGCCACCGCTGCTGACCTTGCGACCTCTGCAGCCCGCACCGCCTCGGGCGCCACCGCCCACACGGGACAAGACGTCATTCTTCGACCTGCCCGCCGAGCTGCGCATTGAGATTTACAAACTCGCGCTGGAGAAGGTCACCATCCACATCCTGCCTCTCAACTCAAAGGACCCCGAGGACCGCATTCGAGGCCTGCAGATGCCGCATGCCTTGACGAGAACCTCGAGACAAGTCCGCAATGAGGTGCTGCCCCTGATGCATGCCTCGTGCCCCATCAAATGTGCAGTCACGGATTTCAATTTCGACGGCCTGCTCACCTGGATCAAGCGAGTGCCTCCCCACGAAGAGACACATCTGAAGAAGAATGAGAATCTTACCATCACGCTGCACACAGCCGAGCAGACGGTGCCTAAGACGATGGAATCCATGCGCAAATGGCTGAAGATGCGCGCTGACAAGTGTCGCCCTCAGCCCAACTGGAGGTACCAGGGATCTGCAGCGCAAAACAAGATCGGAGCTGATCTGCGGCGGCGCACGAAAAGAATGACCGAGGTTGGAAAGCAGAAGGAGATGCTCAAGATCTTACAGGCTCTGAACATCGCACTGCCGAATGGTCTTCTACCCGATCCAGACGACGAGGCTTCTCGATCAAGCTCGCAGCCCGCGGCAGATTCTCAGGAGCCAGGGCGGAGCGGCAGCGACTGAGCTATTCCAGAGGATCGCTGTCCTAAGCCACCAGGACGACTTCAACATGCACGGAATTTTGCTGTGTGTCAAGCTCTGATGCAGCTTTCGGCGTGTATCAAATCTACACGGCATCACTTGATCGGTTTGCCAGGTACGACTAAAGTCTTGTTGAAAACTACTTCCAAGACGAGACCAGGCATCGACAGTATGTCCGATTGACTGCCAGGATATTTTTGGTTCGATGGCGTCTTGGGACAGCCTGTGCAGTGGGGCTCAAAATTGTCAAGCTTACGTGCAGGAGCTCAAGTCCGACCAGAACATTAGGCAATCTGATCACACATTCGGCATTTTTATTTCGACAAAGGCCTCGTGCAGTCTCGAATGGTCCTTAGCAGCAGTTCGAGGCTTTTCCGTGAGCAAAAAGTTGCCAACGCGGCGAATTCGCTTGTCGTGTGCGTACACACCCAGGAATAGAACATCCAGATTGAGTAGCAACTGTCGAGCATAATCGCCATCCTGTTTTCAGTCATCAGGTCAATGCTCCACGGCCACTCAACCAAGCCTACTGGTTATCGAAGGATCTCAGGGCTGCCAATCTATCGTTTAATGGCCGGAATGGTCTTTGCTGCGACTCCTGAACGCACGAATGTTGCTGCGAATGATTTGAAGGGGGCTCGGCGAGCATAGTAAGCATTCGTGACACCAGCCGACCGGTGTACATGTTTGTCGAAGGGGTTTGTTGTGGAACGAAATAAAGGCCGAATGTGAACGGCAAATGGTTCAGGCTCAGCCAGTGAGAGGAGTTATGATGTTCTTACTACAGAGCATGAGGATCGCGAGGGAGTAATATAATCATAATGCCAGAGTGGCTGTTTGTGTAAACTTCTGGACTCAGTCGAGCTTCTGCTAAAATTAATGCCATTACTGTCAGCTTCTTCTCACATTCTGTATCTGAATGAACAATGAATTGAGTGACGTGCACAGAGCTTCGTAGATGGGTGATGTAGTTACTCGCCGACAGAGCTTTGGCTTGGCAGCCGCCAAAGCGCGTCTTCCAACTTCCAACAAGCTAAACTCTGACGAGTTTGCGACAAAAAACACAACACCACCGACATGCTCTCCGACGAGGAAATACTGGAGCAGGCGGCGCGCGACGGCTCGATAGACATGTATGCCCCGTCAAACCCGCGCGCGCTCGTGCCTTGCTGATATGCGACAGCGCGGAATGGCCTCGCGTGCTTGAGAGCTTACTTCAGCGACTGCACGATGTTTGTCCCGGCCAGCTCCATGTCTCGACTTCCTAAACTGATTGCGCCAGATTGTCTACAACGAGTTCCCCATCCCACAGATTCCCGTTCCACACTCCACGCACCAACTCGCCCCCATCGATCCGGAAGTCGTCGCCTCGACACCCCCGCCACGCCTGCCCACCACAGACACCGACGCACCCGACAGCAATTCTCATGTTGGAGAGAGCGATGCCCCAGCCAACAGCCAGAGCAGTACGAAAGAGAACGACGCTCCAATTGACATTGCCGCCGGGCGGCCGAATTTCCCTCCCGGATTCGATGTGACAGCAGACTCGCAGCAGACCGAAGCCGTGCCCTCACCCACGCTTTTGGCAGATGGAACACAGCTCTCTGTCCACAGTACACTGCCGCCGGAGCTCCTCAGCATATACCAGTCTTCGACCAAAATCCTGCAATACGACTTCTCCGAGAGCCCTCCGTACACGATTCAACGGCTCGCAGAACTGGTGCTTCGACCGAAACGACACTACCGCTTCCTCCCCGCCTACTTGCGTGCTCTCGATCGAATAGTCTCAGTCAGCTCGCCTGTCTCAGACTTTCCGCTACCAGCGTTGCAAGTAGCGGCGAATGGAGGCTTTCTGACAAATGGCGAGGCACAGGTGAATGGCGTTACGGAAAGAGATGGTCTCGGTAGTGATGAGAGCTTGGGCGGCGCGCTACTGACGCCAATACCATGGCTGCGGAATCAGTCAAATATTCTGACACCCACGTCTGCCTCAGATAGCAACAGCCAGGGTGAGCTACACAGCGAGGGCACGGAAATGGTAGATGGACCACATGGACTTGGTGGAATTGAGACAGTGACAGTCACTGTTAACGGCATACATAGTACGGGTGCCCCTCAGCAGGTTACATCTTCGCCCATCGCCTCGCCGACGTTATCCGAACAAAGTGATGCCAGCACCGGGTCAGCATCGTCTACGGAAATCCAACTCAGAGAGCAAGGCGCGGTCACACAAGGAGAACTATTACGACAGGAACAAGAAGCAGGCATTGTGCCAATGGATCCGAATGGCAATCCCATGACGCCGAGAAGTTTGCTTAATCACCGTCCCGGTGTTGTTGGTCGCGACGGTGGCTCACTGGTGCCTGCAATTGCAGAAGCAGCGATGGATGAGGGTATGGAAGAGCAGCCGCATGCGAGAGGACCGGAGGAGATCGGTGATATTGATACCGGCCCACAGAGGCCTGCAGAAGCTGGCGGACCTACGCTGGATATGGAAGCCGCCGTTGGTCGAGGCAGATCGAAGAGTCCTATCCCCGATGTCACCGACGCCTTTCCTCCTGCTGCCAAAGAAAACGAAGACCAGGAAATGGGGGAACCTGGCGCCCCTGGAAAGGACCCCCAAGACGTTGAGAAGGAGGTTCAGAAACTGAAGGAGGCGATGGACGATGAGAAAATGGAAGAGGCAAAAGATGCAGACGGTGATGTTGTAGTGGCTGATGTTGATGGCAATCCAGTGGTAAAGGAAAGTGAAGCCAAGTGACCTGGCAAGGCTTGATTCGATTCTATATCGAAACCAAGGAACCTTCGTCATGTGCTTTGAGATCGTCGAGAGCGATGGCAGAGTACCGAAAAGGCGACTTTCTGACTTGTCGCTACTCTGCTGCAGTGTTCGGGCTGCACTCGTTACGATCGAGGATGGTCCTTCAGGCTGCTCGTATCGGGGCGTCGTCCAAGGCCTTCAAAGCAGCAACCAGCCTTACACTGACAACGGTGGCCCCGGCGGGCCACTGTCTAGGATCAGCAGTCCAAGATCTATGTATGCTTACTTAAGAGTGAGGTATAATTCCGCGCACACGTCCGCGACACCGCGATGGCGCCTGAATTGTTAATGGAACTTTGCTCCAAATCCATACATCTTCATCTCGTGAAGAATGGTGAGGTGGACATGTGCAGCTTGCCAAGCTCTAAAGCAGTGCTGTTGGTCGCCCCTCGCTCCCCGAAAATCGAACTTCCGTTAGCGCGAGCCCCGTCTCGACCACTCATCAAGGCCATCGGCTCGATTGGCCCGACTGGCTGGGGCTCACGGCAAGCTAGTGCAAGTCTCGCATGGCCCCCACCCGGAGTTTCGCGCCACGAAATCCGAGCCTCATAACTTTCTGATCCTGCGACCCGATTCAAACAAATACCGTACAAAACCATGGCGCAAGGACAGATCAAGAAATCCAAAGCGCCGGCCCCGAAGAAGTATGTTGCATCCTAGAATCCGTCTCGTGCACAGGACTGACACGGCGACCAGCACCCAGCGCAAACAGACCGGCGCTCGAGTGATCAAACCGAAAAAAGCCTCGATTTTGAAAACGCAACAGCTCAAAAAGAAACACTCATCGGGGCTCGCAGAACTCACAGAGAAATCTCTTGCTAGCAGAGCAGGACACTTGGAGTTGTTGAAAGGTGGAAAGAAGGAGAAGAGACAGGAGTTGGCGAAGAAGGCGCAAGAGGCGGCGAAGAAGAAGGGAACGTGAAGAG
Source organism: Cercospora nicotianae (assembly GCA_029490675.1). NCBI lineage: Eukaryota > Fungi > Ascomycota > Dothideomycetes > Mycosphaerellales > Mycosphaerellaceae > Cercospora > Cercospora nicotianae. Next base: position 1,141,149 of record JANQAT010000007.1, on the reverse strand, counting down.
CGTGATTAAGCCACGGAAGAACCTGCAGATTGCTCTTGTTTTGGGCAGGCGAATATGCTAAAGCCTGGATACCCGTAGGTCGTGCGAGAGCCGGCTTTACATACATGTACGGGCCCGAGCGGCCATGCTGGAGGGTGCATAGCTTATCGTGACCACGAGGAGCATAGACAATTGCCGGAACACTCCGCGCATGGCCAGCACAGACAATCCTCGGAACACTCCGCCCATTGCTGGGCACAGAATGAAACGGCAAGGGTTCGGGATAATATAGGCACCCAGTGGCCCTATTACGATTCGAACAAAAGTGCAAAAGGTTTTCGTGAAGAGCAGGGGACCTCATTCAGAGCGACGAGGAAATGCCTGGCTCGGGTCTGTGTGCCAAGATACGAACAAGAAAACGACCAGGACCATAAAGTTATTTTCAACATCAACTCTACACTACGGAAGTTGAGTAATCTATTGAAACGCATCGAAGGAAGCCAACGCCAACGCGCGATCCACATCGCTTCGCCTGTAGCCAGGTGCCCGAGTGAGGCACATACCGGAATCCGTCAAGGCTGCGTGTTGGAGTTAGCTCGTATACTTTCAGAGGAAATCGAATTAGGGGTATCCGACTTACTGCTCAAGAACTTTGCCACGTCCAAAATGATCGACTTCTTCGTCTGGCCGGCTGTGTTTTGGGTCGTCTCGCCAGTCCAAGGAGAACCAACATCGGGTGCTTGCAGATGCGTATGTCCTAGTGATTGCATCCCGTCCCAGCTGAGATCCGTGGCACCAGTCGGTGTGGTCGCCGATGGTTGAGAGTCAAGTGGCGGATGCACGGTCACCCCTTGGCCCGGTTGCATGAAATTCATCCAGCTTCCTGTCAACGCGTCAGAGAATCCGACCGTGCTCGCAGCCCAGGCATCGTCAAAGTCCATCGCGTCAAAGCTCGGTACACTTTGCTTTCGCATAGCTGCATTCTCGTAGGCTTGCTGAGGTCGCTGCCAGAATGGGAAGCCCGATTGATCAGCTGGTGGAGTCGGGGCTCCGAACGAAGACGCTGAATCAGTGCCGCTGGTCGTACTTGGAGGAACAGACGGAACAGTCACCTCAGCTTCTGCAAAGGATGCTGAAGGGTCGATGCGAATGCCCTTTTCTGCCAGATATCCTTCCACATCGTAGGGATCGAGCCATTCCCCTTCCATCCCAGCAATTTCTACCGTCATATCCACACTAATCCTGTCCTTTGCTGCGTTCTCAAGGAGAGCGAGCATTTGCGGACCAATGATTCCCATATACCAAGATTGTTTCTTAGGCTTCAAATTGCCGTATTCGTCCCGTCGCGGATAGTGCGTGCCTGCTCCGCCAACGTGGATCAGATCAGACGCTTGGTCAAGAGGGTCATGAGGGTTGCGATCGAGAGTGTCTCGCAACATCTTCATGAGCTTTGTTCGGTCTCTGCTCATCAGGGAGAGCCGGAATACTCGGGCATAGGTGGCAGGGTCGCGTTCATAATCGAGAACGAGTTGGTACCCACGCTCGATAGCAAAACGATGGAGACGTCGTGCGAAACTCGATTCCTTGTGCGAGAAGGTCTTGGGAGGCTCTAGCGATGGGGGAATTGTGATTTCTGGCAATTCCACGCGAAAAATGTCAAATTCGTTTTGAGGGTTCGGATACGACTCCTTGTTGTTCGGGGCCATCAGCTGCGTGTTCGTCGCATCGAAATTGGACATGTAATCGTGGTGGTGATGCTGTCCCATGTCCACGTTGTGCTGCTGGCCTTGCATATACATCGTATACCCCATGCCGACCTGTTGGGCGTGTTGTTGTCTCAGATGCTGGTGGTGGATGACGGTCGAGCGGTCGATCCAGGAGTTGACATTCTTGGGCTCCAGCGCGGATGGCCTTGGTACATCAACACTACCGTGAGTAGAGCTTGCTGACTCTCGGTGGCTTTCTACTGCGGTCGAGTCTTCTGCAGCACTGTCGGTCGGATTGCGCACAGCACTCATAAGCGATTCGAATTGCATCGCTGTGTTACGCACGTCGCGCAGCTGCATTTCTGGAAGATTTGAACCGAAGAGACGATCACGATGGTCCATAAAAGTCTTGTTCATGAGTTCGATCGTGTTGGTCAATTCGGACACTCGCTTTCGAAGCTCTTCGAGCGTCGTTTCCTTGCGTTGTCGGTACGCCCGTTGAGCCATCCGAATTTGCGTGCGACGACGATCGGCTGCGGATTCATCTTGCTTCTCGACGCGTGGGCGCCCTCGTTTCTTACCATCATCGCCACTCTGCTCATCTGTCGAGTTTCCAGTACTCGACTTGCGTTTCTTGTTGGATGGTGGACTTGCAGTAGGAAGTTGTGATTGCGGACGATTCCTTGCCCGGGCCTCCATCGCGTCGCTTGCAAGTGGAGAACTCGGCGGTGACTGATGAGTGAACAATCCGAGTTTTCTAATCCTCCTGCCGGGGTGGAGTCTCAAAAAGCTGCAATCGATCGCGAAACATCAGTCAACACTGAAGTTCTTCTGACCATATATTCTCATCATCAATAGTTGCACCGACTCTTCCGCTTACCAAGGTTACGGCCTTAAGTCTCAATAGCACGATTACCCTGGGCCCCCGAAACTGATGGCCGCAATGCTGGTAGACGGCAATTATGGATGCCTGTACGGTTCAATCTTGCTTGGTAAGACAGTCCTTGCACGCAGTGTCATGCGGCGATCGGGCCCTCCGAAGGCTTTCGTTTTGTGGTGATTGTGCAGGTGGGAAATCCGGAAGCTGAATGTTTACTGATCATTAGCCTTCGGACCGGGAGAGCCTAGGTCCAGCTTGCCAAGCGACAACTTACCTTCTAGGCCTCTAAAGGGCAAGTAGACCTCTTTTACCGTCCGGAATCAAGGTAAAGCGTAACTCTGACTGGCTGCATAATGCACGTACCATGTTCAAATCAAGCCTAGGTGAATAATCAGTGTTTCCATCGTTCCAACCTTGATTGTCACGCCATGCCAATTCCAGCGATAAACCTTGTTTTACTCGAATTCTTCTGCCACCTGGTGGCAGGCGAACTGCGAGTAAAAGCTCAGATATGATTGGTCTTGACCGTGGACGCCAATACGCCATTTCTCGGTAGTAACTCGTCCGTGCGGTTGACACTGACTACGCGTGTTGCGACGCGTCGATTCTTGTTACTCCATGTCGTTCACAATCGCTATAACTCTGCCAGTAACTCTCAGCGTAACCATGCGGCAGCCGCAGGATCTACGGAATGGCATATTACCTGACAATTGGCAGTACACCTCGAGCCCTCAGTTGCCGCCGAATATCCATCAAAACACGACATATAACAACTATGGTGGCACCTATCAAGGTTAGCAGAACGTACACCACGCGCCGGCATCGTCACCGCCGCAGGTAGTGCCTGTGCACTTCGACAGAGGCGTAAATGGCCGTCAAACTAGCACCTACCTTCCGCCAATTCAGGTAGAATCGTCGCCTTATCAAACACCACACGCCTCCTCGTTTTACACGATACCTAGCAGTTCGCCTTGTCCGCTACCTTACGCCGAACAGCCGCCAGTTGAGCGTGAACCGCAGCCGCAAGAAGATATAGAGAAGGTGGATTTAACAGGCTCGCAGCCTATGGCTTGGGTAGTCGATAAACAACCACCACCGGCGGCTGGCCCTAATGCCCATGTTCGTAGGGGTACGGAGTCCACGGCTGGTCCTCAGAAGGCTGATATAGGCGGTTAAAAGGTGCTAATCAGACCTCCGCATGACCCAGCGCCGGCTGCCGAACGGGTGTTGCAACCCCAGCCAAATGGAGGCACTAAGCCGCCGCCTGCGGCCACGCCTGTAACGAGCGACGCGCCTATTCCACCTTCACGGCGTGGCCGCAAATCAGCGGCTAAATCAACGACTCTAACGTTGATTAAGGAGCCGAATGTTACTGCTATAGTGCAGGCCGTAGACAGTCAGTGGAATGAGGATGAAGACAGCGTACCTGACGGCGATCAGCAGTTTGACGAGGACGCTGTAAATGACTCTGAGGGCTTGTTTCTTGAGACTCTCAACACCCTGCGTAACGGCAAGAATGTGAAGACTAAGGTCGCTCATCAATGGAATCTACGAACGAGAAACATAGTAGCCGAATACCTTGATAAACATAGTGACAACTTGGCTACTGGAATAACCAAACAGAAGTGGTGCGAGGTTATAAAGGACGAACTTCTGAAGCATCGCGGTATCTCAATTACCCACCTGTTTCGAACCGTATTCGGTGGCTCTAATGGAGCGGGCAAACCTCCTATAATTGGCTGGATTCCAGCTCGAATTAATTAGTGGAAGCGGCGAGAAGTTGGTACGGGGCGCGATCGCAGCGATTTTGAGAGCAGGCTGGATTCCCTAATAGCCAAGATGCAGTCGTATAAGGCTAAACTTGTCCGTAGTAACAGAGAGGCGGAGTTGGTGGCGGATAACGCCAGGTAGACAGAGGCGTTTAAGCAGTCCTAGATGAAGTCCACGCTGTCGACGGCGAACCCTCTAATTGGCGGTAGTAACCCTAGTAAAAGGAAGAAGGCCATCGAGGCTGAGGAACGTTCGGAGGCGCGTGTAAGCAGCTATATCGACCGGATTATCGAACACACCGAGAAGGCCTCTAACGCTCGAACTGCTAAGAAGAGGCGCCAGTTTGAGATCGAAATGGAACTCCGCCGTAATAAATTGAAGGCTCAAGAGGCTCTTCTAGCCGCCAGTGGTGGAGGTGGTGGCGCTGGCAGTGCGTGGACTGCTATCGAGAAGTTGCAGTTAGAGGTGGGCACATTGGCGGAACGTCTTGACAGCGGCTAGTCCGCAGTTATAGACATGCTGCACCAAATGGCGGCGCAGTTTTCCCAAGCGAATGGCAATGTGCCAAAGGCGCCGGCGCGTGATTCTCAAGTTGATTGACGGTGTGGTTGTTGTGTTGTTTAATAGAAGTTGAATGGAAGTGTTGTTGTCAAGCCCGCGCGTCAAGAAGTCACCAAAAGTTCGCGAGATACGTTATTAATTAAAAGCTAATCAATTGGTAAGATACCTGAGACCTCGCTGGGTGCCGCCAGTTCAGGGTCTCACCAAAATTTATGGTATAGCATATAGTAAATTCGCCGGCAAGTTCCGTCTGCCACATTCGAGTGTCCTTAAGATCTGAACTGAATCAAATTCCAATCAATCGCGTGACGTAATCGCCGCGCGAATGCAACAACACTCCGCTGCCTCCAGCAGCGTTCTCGCGACATCCACCTCCGCCACCCTCCGAATCAGCATACAACAACCAATCCATCACGAGGTTTTTCCCAATCGAACGAGCGCATTAGAAACACCTTTGTCCGAACGAACGAGCCTGTGTTGGCGCCTTAATCGATCGGCGCGACGCCGGCCAGGTACTCCTCGAGAGTCGGCGGAGGACACTTGAACATACCATTAATAGCACTCCACTTCTCTTCCTTATGGTACCGCAGGCAGGTAAGGCAGTTCTAAAGGATCACGGACACCATGAAATACAATCCAACAGGCTGAACTGTCGACCTCAAGCCCTTGCCCCAGTAGACGTACGTAAAGTGCGTAGCGTTCAATCCGAATGCCATCTCGACACTAATACGAGACTTTGACAACCAGTAATTCGCAGTGCGCTGTTCGTCACTCAGGTACTGCCACCCTGCCTCATAATGGAAGGGCTCAATAATACCCCATTGATTGGAATACGCAGAGTCGCCAAATATGAACAATGCGGCCGCATCAGGGTTATTCAGCGCCATTTCTTGCATTCTTGCCGCCACGCCGGATTAACGATATATCGTTCCATCGTTCGCCGGACCAAGCGCGGGCTCCGAAAGGTGCACTACCAAACCATCTGGCGCAGTTATCGCCTGCAGTTTCTGGCCATTGGCTCCATAATACCCGGAATACGTCGCCAACTGGAATCCAGCGTGTAGCGGCCGCGAGAATTCGAGAAACGTGCCATCCACGAACCCCCATATACGGCCGCCGCCATGGCCAGCCTCACCTGCCTTCCGCGCGTACCTGTCTAGCGTGGCTCGGTCGTTCAAGGCAGGCCACCATTTGACAAGGTGGCCAACGTTGTCATGGATTCGAACAATCGTGCCATTGAACAGGCGGCTCAACCATGCCATGGAACGGCCAAACTCCTCGAATTCGTACAACCTCGCAGGGTACGCCAACCTCTTCAACACGAGGTACAACGCCTTCTTAGGTTCGCAGACATAGTGGTGGCCAGGCGAGTTCTCAATTCGAACCATGTCTTCACCTAGAAGTAATGGAGCCAGTCGCCGGATCCATTCTAGCCATAAACGACAATCCATGCGACAATTGACGGCATCAAGCGAATCAAGGTTCCAGTCGTCATGGTGTTCGTGGCGGTAGTTATCGTGTTGAGGCCTATCAGGTACCTCTCGCCATGCTGCTAGTACCGCTTCTTCTTCCTCAATTATCAACACCAAGGCGGCCATAAACAGTGGATCCATGGTTTACGAACAGGTACTTTACACGAACTTGACGCGCCTTGATCACAGCGTAAACACCAAGGCGGAAGGCAGCGGCTGCTGACACACCGTAAACTCAAGTAACGCTCGGACACTGATTATAATTTGACTAGGTACGCCTCAAAACACCTTCCGGAATGCCGCGGCTGGCGCTAAACTGGATTCAAACCACCTTGATTCCGGACGGTAAAAGAGGTCTAGTGCACCTATCACCTTGCATAAACTACAGTGCATGACACAGTTTGTCACTGCATATATACAACTAGCTAGTCAAACCTGGAAGAATCTCGGCACTTTTGCCTTACCATGTTGGGCATTGAATATAATTTCATCGCTTTCCGGCAGGCGCCCTCGACGCTCTCAGAACATTGAATAGCCGATGCGGGACAGATGTTTCTGGAACCAACACAATGTGAGGTGTTCCAGCGACGTGTATCGCTGGAGATTGGTATCATAACGAACTATGGCAAGTACTTTCGGCTCGGAAGCCGACTCCCTCCACTCATAGGCATCAGCCAACGCACTCAATTGGCCTCCTGCTGTATGCAATGCAACAGCATCAGCCTGGAATAAAAACAATATGCGGAAGAGTTAGAACGCTTTTACACCGAACACCGTACCCAACCCGTTGGTTAACTTCTTTGCAGAAGCGCAATATCCCGAATAGATTATCCATGAGGCTTGGCCGAAAGCTAAAGCCGCAAATGCATGTCGATAGATCCTTTCCTATCAGCTACTGTTGGCGCGAAGCAATGTGTCCTGCACACGAATTAGCGGTGTACTTACCAGGATTATGCTCATATACGTACCCGAGCTAGCGGGTCCTCCTGGTCAGCGGTGACTATCGCTGGACTCTCAAGGCCAGCAGGTCCGTTGTCTGTCTGTCCTCTTGGGGTCATACCAGGGCGTTTCGGCGTCATCAGTCTGTTGTGATCTGGGCTAGCATCAGAAGTTGCATCTTCGGAGAGGATGGAAGACCGGTTGTCGGATTTCCTTTCGAGTAACGCACCACCGAGAGTCGCACATTTCAGTATGGTCTGGATGAGCTGATTGGGTTTCAAAGGCTTTGACAGATATTCGTCCATCTGTGCTTGGATGCATTTTTCCCGGTCGCCAAGCATGGCGTGAGCTGTAAGCGCAACGATTGGAGATCGCGCCAGCTCGTGCTGCTTCTCGTACTCGCGGATATTGGCAGTTGCTTCGAACCCTCCCATGATGGGCATTTGCACATCCATGAGAACGACGTCAAAGCGCTTCTTCTTGATCGCCTCGAAGGCCTCGAGACCATTATTGGCGACGGTAACCTTATGATTGTGCTTGGTCAGTATCTTGACTGCGAGCTTCTGGTTGACGGCGTTGTCCTCTGCAAGGAGAATGTCGAATGTCCTTGTATGGTCAGCTGAAATTGGCGCAGCTCGGCCCTCGAGAGCGGGTACCAGCGCGTTGCCGAGATCAATCGGCAAGCAAGGCGTGGTCATGTAACTGGAGATACCATTTTCCAGCGCCGTCTTGAAGTTGACCGATATCGCGGGAGCGAGCATGACGATGGGGATGTACTTGAAGCGCTCCAAGCTTCGAAGTTTCTGTGCCGTATCCGTGTTGTCAACGATAACACAATCGTACTGGTCCTCGGGGCTGAGTTCAGACGGCGGCGTCCTGCCGTTGCCAACGACACATGGAACCAAGTCCAGAGCTTTAATACTAGCCGCGACCTGTTCAGAGTTGTCAATGAATCCGTTATCCACGAAGAGCACGTTGTGCTTCCGGTATTGCTGCAGCTGGGGCATGACCCGATGCACGTCGGGATCTCCACGGCGGACCACGCAGGTGAAGAAGAATGTACTGCCAGCACCATACGTCGACTCGACCCACATCTTTCCGCGCATAAGAGTAACAAGTCTTCGCGAGATCGACAGTCCAAGGCCGGTGCCACCGAATTTGCGAGTGGTGGAACCGTCAGCTTGTTGGAAGGTGTCGAAGATCAGATCTAGCTTGTTGGAATGAATGCCGATACCAGTGTCAGCGACGGCGAACTTGACCACCACTTCATCTTCGGCACATTCCACAGAAGTGTCAGAAAAGATCTTGACGCGAACTTCTCCATGCTCGGTGAATTTGATGGCATTTCCTGCCAGGTTGAGGATGATCTGCCGTAGGCGGAATGAGTCGCCTACGATGTAGTCGGGAACTGAAGCGTCGGTGTCGTAAATCAAGCTGATGTCCTTCTCATTGGCGCGTACTGCGAGCGACTTGAGACTGTTAAAGACCAAGCCTCGCAGTGAAAATGGCTCTTCCTCCAGGATCATACGGTTGGCCTCAATCTTGGAAATGTCCAGAATATCATCAATGATGGTGAGCAAGCTGTTGGCGAGGGAGAACACAATGTTCAGCATATCGCGCTGGTTCTGCTCAAGCTCGGTGTCAAGTGTCAACTGAGTCATGCCAATGATACCATTCATTGGCGTTCGGATCTCGTGCGACATATTCGCCAGGAACTCAGACTTGGTCTTGTTGGCTAATTCGGCAGCTTCTCTGGCCTGGTTGTTCTTTTGAATACTTTCACGCAAGTTGAGCACCATTTTGTTGATCTTGTTCTTGAGCTCGTTCATTTCGCCGGATGCTTCAACGTTGATCATTTTGGTGAAATCGCCCTATCGTCCTGTCAGCATATGAATTGTGCGAAAGACGATTTCCAACCATACCTTCATCGCAGCATGCGTGATGTCAGCGAATGCTCGCACCTGTGAAGTCAAGTTTTGGGCCATGATGTTGACGTCGGTAGTGATTTCTTTCCAGCGGCCAGTGATGCCCTCGACTTCGGCCTGGCCACCCATCTTGCCGTCGACGCCGACATCACGAGCCACGCGCTTCACGGCTAACGACCACGCATCAAGCCTCGTTACCATGTCATTGATAGTGTCTTTCAAAGTTTGGATTTCTCCTTGTGCATGAACTTTGATCCTTTGGCTCATGTCGCCTCTTGCGATGGCCTGCGTGACGTCCGAAATGCTGCGCACCTGGCCTAAGCAGAGCACAGTAGTCAGTGATCACGTCGAGGAAGCAAGCTGAAGTATCGGCATACCAGTCAAGTTGTTCGCCATGGTGTTGACATTGTCCGTCAACGTCTTCCATTCGCCTTCGACGTTTTCGACTCTGGCCTGTCCTCCAAGGACACCTTCCGTGCCGACCTCTTTGGCGACTCTGCTGACCTAGGTGCCGAAACCTATTAGCGGAGTTTGGAGGAAGCGATATCAACTGCCTGTCGCATACCTGTGTGGCGAACGTTCCAAGTCTGTCTACCATGGTGTTGATGGTGTTCTTCAGGGCCAAGATTTCTCCCTGAACCTCAGCCTGCACCTTTTTGGTCAAGTCTCCCTATGAAAATGTCAGCATCAATTTTTCGTGGTCTTCCGCAAGCCCACAAACCTGTGCTACTGCCGTGGTGACTTCTGCGATCTCTCGAACCTGTGTTGTGAGATTCATCGCCATGCCATTCACATTCTCGGTCAGGTCCTTCCAGGTGCCCTCAACTCCGTGCACGGTTGCTTGACCTCCTAGTCTTCCTTCTGTTCCGACTTCACGGGCCAGATTGGTCACTTCTGCTGAAAATTGTCGCAATTGGTGTACCATGCTGTTGATCGTTGTCTTCAGTGCCAAGATTTCACCCTTGCACTGTGCCTTGACCTGCTGTGTGAGGTCACCCTTGGCGACAGCAGTTGTGACCTCCGCAATATCTCGCACTTGCGCGGTGAGATTGTTCGCCATGGCATTGACGTTGATGGTAAGATCGTGCCACATGCCTTGCACGCCCTCGATCTGGGCTTGTCCACCGAGTATTCCCTCAGTGCCCACATCACGAGCCACACGCGTGACCTCTGTGGCAAAGGTACGCAACTGCCCCACCATTGCATTGATGGTCTGTTGTAGCTGATAAATTTCTCCTTTGGCGGGCCTTTGAATCATGCGACTGAGATCACCTTGGGCGACTGCAGTCGTGACCTAGACAGGGATCAGTATAGCTGGTGGTACTGGGGCTAGCTCTACGACGTACCACAGCAATTTCGCGCACTTGGTCGGTCAGGTTCTGGGCCATCACGTTTACTGGGAGCTTTTAGCAAATATGCACGCAATACTTTCGATCGCAACATACCGTTCTGTGTGAGTTCAGACCAGATTCCAGCAACGCCAGGCACAACAGCCTGACCACCAAGTCGTCCTTCTGTGCCTACTTGCTTTGCCAAACTTGTGACCTGGCTTGCGAACTCCTGCAACTGGTCCACCATTTGGTTGATTGTATGCTTAAATCTTGCGATTTCGGGATCCTTTTCCGTCGCATGGATAAGCACCTTCTTGCTCAGGTCACCGTTGGCAACTGCCGTGATGATAGTGCCGATTTCTCGGAGCACCTTCTGGTATGTTGCATTGATCTGCGCATTCTTCTCAATCTCTCGTTTCAGCTGTTCTATTGACTGCGAGTTCCCAAGTGTGTCGAGTGCTGCGCGGGTCGCAGTCTGCTGGTGTGTGAGCTGAGCCTTGATGCCATCAATAAACTCTTTCTGAGTCTTAATCTCCTGCGCTTGCTGGTCGATGTGTTCCCGCAGTACAGTGAACTGCTCCTCGGTAAGCTGCCTCGTGTGTGGCTCGCCCTCGTTCTTGGTCAGCAGGCTGTTTACCCATGACGCCGAACGTTGCCTAGGGTTCAGAGGGTTGAGGGCAGAAGCCTTGGGAGATGATGCATCCTGGGACGGGAATGCTGACGACAAAGGCTCGTTGGGGGTGATGGGCAGGGAGCTGACACCGCTGTGCGCTCGCGCTTCGAGGAACTGGATGCGCGTTGCGAGATTGGTGAGTTCACGCTCCAGCGTGCGCTTCTCGATCGTGTCGTCGCCAGGCAACGTGATCTTATTACTCTTGATGCCATTGGCGATAGCGGAGGCCGGGAACGATTCTGCATCGAGGGGCGTGTACTGTTTGGCGAAATTCGACAGGATGCTGGCCACTGCCGCCGAGGTCTCCTCGTGCGGCATTTTTGCAGGTCTTTGAGCGCGATGTGGGTGGCTAGCCGGCGGGCATGGCAAGCGCGGCTGCTCGAAGGGATTCTTGCGCTTCGTCGTGATGGTGGCTGTCGTCACAGCGTAATTCGACGCGGGATGTACGTAGTTGCGGCCGGGCGGCGTGAATTCTCAGCGGTGTTCAGCGATAGACATGTGACTCTGCTAGGACTGGCGGCGGGGGCTATCGTTGTAGGGGTGGCGTAGGGACGGGCGGCGGTGTTGTCGAGATCAAGACGGAGATCGCAGGTGGTCGCTGGGACAGTCGGTAGGCTCGGTGTGCAAGTGGGCCTCGCGAGCGAGAGAGTATGGCAGGGATTGTGCTGTCCCGACCGAGACCAGGTGATGGAGCTGTTGCTCAGGCAGACGGGCGGGCGCGTCGAGCTATTCCTCTGGCATGGCGTCCGTCGACACTGCACTGCATGGAGACCTTGCCGCTGCTCTGCTCTGCCGCACGATTCAGGACGGCCGCGGGCATGCGCTGGAGAGCGTGTACCTGCAAGAACGACGATGCAGTGGGACGTTAGGGGAAAGTAGCAATCCGTCAGGGTTCGGCGCTACAGAAACGCCACTTGAACAATCTTATTAGCACGCTCGGCCATCGTCAGGCGCAGACGACGGCAGACAACGAGCAGTGACGATCGTGACAGGATCGAGGACCCTCGCGACACACGACAAAGAGACCTCCGACGTGCTGTTTGGTTGCGACAAAGCCTAGCTATTTCACTTTCCCCCAGGGAGAACGCCTCCCGTGGCCGCGATTCGAGTTTGAAGTTGATCGCATTTGTCTCCCTTTCGTTCGGTTTGCCGCAGACCGCACAAATTCCCTCGAGTCCTGCGCCAACCAGCGGCGGCGTGGAGGTACAGGAGCACATCTTCACCCATGCTCCTGTGACAGGACCACACCCACACTTTCACACCCACGCGCACGCGTGCCCACCACCACCGTCACGGCACGGCCACGGCGGATACGAGGCGTCCCGATCTTTGTGACGTCGGTTCCAATTTAAGCCCGTCTCTCAATATTCTCCAGTGCAGCCGATTTCCGATATCCCTTTCGCTGAAGCATCTGCAACCGCCCCTCGTTAAGATCTGAAACTGCTCGCTCTTTCTCCAGAGTGAAATCCGGCAACGTTTTCTCGACACGCGGACACCGCCCTGTGGTTTTAAGCAACGGATGGCTGTGTGCTGGCGCTGCAGGGCTTATTCCCTGCAGCTCTAGCTAGAACTCTGAAACGAACTACGCATACACACTAGCTTTGCTAGTATTCTGCAAGAAATAGCATTACTTTCTTATGCCGGCAAGCATCCCGAAGTGTACAGAGACACTCAAGCGGAAACATTTGCAGGTTCATAGGCATTCTACTTTGTCACACCTCCCAGTTCTCAGTATTGTTTCGTAGCCGCACGTGATCTTTAGCCTAAATCACATACTGATACACTCTGTTCGTGGTAGTCGGACACACTAACCTGCGCGATACCAGAGGCGCGGAAGATTAAGATGTCGGGAAATCATATCTCGAGTGTTGCGATGTTAGCTTCAATCTCTAAATACGATACCGAGATAGAAAAATGGCCGATGCTGTCTGAAGCCATTGGCCCATTGCTGGCTTTTGGACTACCAAGAAGGGGTGTCTAGAACTGTTGGGAAGGCCAGGAAAGACGTTGTTACAACAGCCTCTCCGCGCGTCGCCCTCTTGGCCCAGCTAAGGTCTTAGCTAGGAATAAATCTGCTAACGACATCAGCAAGATCGAGAATCGTATTCGGATCTCTGCTTAGCATCTTGCTGAGCGGCAGGGAGGCGATGGCTAGTGAGAGTGAGGCTTGTTTGTGGGGTTCAACTGTGTTAAAAAAAGGTCAGAGATTACGGACTAAGCATAAGTGGATGAGGGTCAGACTGAATAGTTCTGGGTGGAACGCTTTGCAAAGCTCTTGTTTTTGGTCGTTCAATACTTTCGGCCGAAGGCATATATTGACGGAGTCTTCTGTGTTTTAACAATACCGTGCACACATTTGGTGAGTGGTGAGTGGCCAAGGCTCTGCAGCTGTCTGGTCGTATCAATCTTCGGACTCGATCGGCAGCCCTCCAGTCACTCCTTAACTCAGCATGTTGTATGTGGACCGTGGGAAGACGCAAGTTTGGGCAAGAGTCGAGAGGCGCTTGTTCGAGCGCGCAACGTACACTTTTGATCTCTTGTTCAACAGCGAATTTTTGCAAGCCCATTTTTATACCGTTACATCTAGGGATTCTCGCTCCCGTCATTTTTTATTCCATATCCATGTGTTCCCCCAGCACACCAATAGAACTCTGATAATCTATGCCTTCACCGCAGCGCCCTGTTGTCCGAGCCATGCATCATGTATTGCATGTGCATCGTCTACCGGTCCTTCTTTGGCACGCTGTCTTGTGGCGAGACCTGGTCACCGAGGCGGTTGTACTCGTCGCTAAGACCCTGGCTCTGCTTCTTGAGGGTCTCAATGTCCTGATCGCGCTTGGCCAATTCCTTCTTCAGTCGTGCGATCTCGCCAAGACCACCAGCCTCGCCCAAGCCCGAAGAGGTCTTACCCTGACCACCTCCTTCGTAGCTCTTGACCTTCTCCTCCAGGCGAAGGGTGTCGAGAATCATGACGTAGGTTCGGTTGAGGATGAGCGAAAGGAAGAGGGTGAATCCGCAAAGGTACATGTTGCGCTGAGAGTAGAACTTGCGAGCCTGCACCTCCATGCGTTCGCTGCCTGCCACAACACTGAGAGCTTGTCAGTTCGTATCTGAGTGAGCGCAATCATTGTCGACTTACGCAGCGCCGCCGGCTCCCTGGTTGTATTTGGCTTGAGCCAGCTCAACCTGGACGCGATAGACGCGATTGACGCTGTCGATAAACAGGATCAGAATGAATATGAATGTGATCTGGTCCTTGTCAACTCCATGTCACTGTCTCGAGGCTAGTTGACCGACCTTTAATCCATATTGTAGTTTTGCGACCAGTGGGTTCTCCGATATGAAGGTGAAAAGGCCGCGCTTGACCTTGAATGGCAGCGGAATGATGAGTGTCATGAACACTGCCATCTCGAAGACGAGCAGTGCAAAGACCTAAAGAGGGTTGTCAGTATGTGCATTGAGGTAACGTGGCTGGTAGCTCGAAGTACTGGAGCGTAGATGAGACTAGGCATTGTGGATGCTGTGCTGGCTGTTGGGCGAGGAGAGTTTGAGGAAGGTAGGTAAACAAGAGGGACAGGTGGTAGCTATGTCAAGTACTCACCAGACTGTAGTAGAGCGTCATGGTTGCGGAAGAGCTGAGCTAGTATGCCCACTTCTGGCTGGAAGGGCGGTATGGACTTTGGAGGCTCGGCGCAGCAGGCAACCGTTGCAAACAGACGTCAGAAGGGTTTGAAATGGTCGAGTGGATCGCGAAGTGTTCCAAGGTGATGTTTCCTGTTGAAGCGGGTTTGTAGGAAGCTCCAAAGGAAAGGCAGCAAGTTTGTGTGAGAGGTTTGGGAGCACGAGGAACTTGGACGCGCAAACGTCACTCGCGTCGTCACTTCCCATCAGTCCCCACTTGTGGCGCTGTCCGTGGCTGGTGGCTTCCGCTGCCGGAATCCATTGGCCTGAAGCTTCAAAGTGAAGTTGAAAATGCTGCCTTCCACTTGATCGCAACGATTCATCAACGAAGTCGCCAACAAGCTGCCAGACACAGGCACTATGGCAGATCCAATCAACCCTGGAGCCGTCGCAACAACTGGCTGCGGGATCTGAGGCTACACAGGGAAGCGCGAATCCCCAGAGTGAAATTCTACCTGGCGACTCAGCCACTACCAAAGCCGAGAAGATCGAGCGGCATGGGGACTTGAATGGACAGACGCATCTCGGAGAAGATTTCCAGGAGTCTCCGCGGAAGAGAGTCAAGGTTGAACACGACAGCTCCGCTGTCAATGGCGGATCTGACGTACCAGTCGCTGGCGAGATCAAGAATGAGACAGCGCCTCGGCCAGAACGACAAAAAGGCGTGGCACCTATCAAGAAGGAATACCTGATTGACGTATCGAGTCTGCAGTGGACAAATGCTTCGTACGACGACGATGCTGCAGAGGCAGGTGGTAAGTCAGAAGAACAACCCGTAGCTGGTCGTGGCGGCAAGAAGAGCAAGCAGGGACAGAACAAGGGTCGCAATTTTGGAAGTTCGAGAGATGCAATTGCTCTCTGCAGGACCAGGCATTGGGCGAACGAGTTTGATCCTGTGAATTGCCCATATGGAGATAAATGCAGGATGGAGCACGATATTCGCAAATATCTGAAAGAAGGTAAGCGAGAAGACATGCAAACGTTCAATGGCAAATGCCCGATCTTCGAAACCAAGGGAAAGTGCAAGGACGGGTGGAAATGTCGGTGGGCTAGCAGTCACTCAAAGGAGATCGAGCGAGAAGACGGGCGGAAGGAGCTGGTGCAAGTACGAAGCGAGGGGAGCAATGGCAACCAAGGTGCGCCAGACCAGGCTGCAGATGAAGATGAGCAAGACGGTGCTGGAGTCGTAAATGTTGTGAGTAACGCCGACAAGATCACTCTCCGGAAGAAGAAGTGGCCAACTCCAAAGTCGGACACATATTTGAAGTGGCTCAACAGCCAACTTGGCGAGGACGGGAACAAAATTAGAGAAGATCAAGACGAGAATCGCGCGATGTATACTGAGCCTCCACTTCGTCCATCGGAGAAGCGACGCATCTACTACGGACCCGAGACACCGGTATTGGCACCTTTGACCACCCAGGGCAATTTGCCCTTTCGCCGACTCTGTACAGGGCTGGGAGCTCAAGTGACGTGGTCGGAAATGGCCATGGGTCTCCCACTTCTGAATGGCGAAAAAGGAGAGTGGGCTCTTGTCAAGGCGCATGAGTCCGAGCTCGTCCCGCCTGCCTATTCCCCAAAGGATCCAGTCAAGGATTATGACAACAGCAAGGACATCCGATTTGGCGTCCAAATTGCAGCAAATAAGCCGTGGCTCGCTATCAAGACGACTGAAGTTCTGACAGCGCTATGCCCTCAACTTCGAGCTATAGACTTGAACTGCGGGTGTCCGATCGATCTTGTCTGTCGTACCGGTGCAGGTTCTGCTTTGCTCGACGCCCAGGGAAAGCTGGAGAAGCAATTGCGCGGAATGAACACCGTATCTGGAGAGATCCCCATCACAGTGAAGATCCGCATGGGCACGAAAGACAAATATCCAAATGCAACCAAGCTGGTTGAAAGACTCATTCTCGGTGGACAAGATGCCCTGGATGCGAACCTTGGACCTGCTGGCGTGGCGGCTATCACCCTCCACGGACGCTCTCGACAGCAGCGATACACCCGAGAAGCCAACTGGGAGTACATCGCCGAATGCGCCAGCCTGGTGAAGCGACTCAGAGCTAAGCAGGCCAATCTTGCCGATACCGTTCGAGAGGCGGATGCCCGAGATATGCCGAATACACAAGATGGACTGCCGTACTTCTGTGGCAATGGCGACATTCTTTGTTTTGACGATTACAACAACCATATTCAGCAAGCCAACGTCGACAGTATTATGATTGGTCGCGGTGCCCTCGTCAAGCCGTGGATCTTCGAAGAAATTAAGTCAGAGCAGAACATTGACAAAACTGCATCTGAGCGCCTTGGCTACATTGAGCAGTTCTGCCGCAATGGTGAGTTTTTGGCACGACTTTTGTGTGTTTTGCGTGAGACATTTGCTAATCAAATGCATCGCGCTCAGGTCTCGAATATTGGGGAGCAGACGAGATGGGAGTAGGCAACACGAGGCGTTTCTTACTCGAATGGCTCAGTTTCAGCTGTCGTTATGTGAGTTTCGACCCAATTCCCGTGGAGCTCTATGCTGATAACACAGGTTCCGATCGGTCTGTTGGAGCACATGCCACCTAAGTTCGGCGATCGGCCGCCAGCATTCCGTGGACGCAACGACCTCGAGACTCTCCTCTCCAGTGCCAATTATAAAGACTGGATCAAGATCAGGTGAGGCGTAGCGCCACAAGTCCACAGTGCGACCGACATGCTGATCCGGCGCAGTGAGATGTTCTTGGGTCCAGCCCACAAAGACTTTCAGTTTCAGCCAAAGCACAAAAGCAACAGCTATGAGATCGAAGCCGGTAAGTTGTGGTTGACGGCTCACGATGATACAGCACAGAGCTTCGCTGACCTTCATTGACCATACAGAGGGCTGATAGGACCATGTCGCTCAATCGAGTGCAATGGCGCCATGTTCAGCAATTGCAGCTGGCACTTTAGATAGAAGCAGCCCGGGCACCGTCATCCATCCAGCTGACGAGACATACCGGCCATGCGCATGGTGACGATGTGATCGGATTCCAGGCACGCTTTGGCGATGCATTCGGGCAGCATGGCGTCTTGAGCATCTCCATTCGTCAGAATAGCGAGGCACAATGCATCTACAGCACACCGGTGAAAGCTGCTATCCTCCAGTAGCATCGGCAGCCACTATTAGTGTCCGTTTATTGGAACAGAGACTTGGTTGCGCTGTCAGCACTCAGAGCTTACGAAGTGGCCACCTCGAGGTACACAAGTGGATGCGCATGAGATCCGCGACCACAACCATGCCTGACCAGGCCTCAGCATGGGCGGCTCAGTAGCGACCGTCGCCCATCAGGCAGGGATTGATATCGCCATAGCCATGAAATCTAGGGCGACTGGCTGTCAGTCTGTTGAGATGCAGTTTGTCCACACACGGTGCATCGAGGAGGTTGGTGACGAAGGTCCACGCAGGTCCGAAAGCGGGAAGCGACTCGTTCACCGTTTGGTCCGTGTGCTTGAGATCTGGTAGGGATCTTGCAAACGTTGCACGCTCGTTTTGCGCCTGTTGAACATCCGCTGGGCTGGCACGGGACGGTGGAATGGAGGTAGCAGGTCCAACGTCGCGGCCAGCCTATCGGTATTATCTCTTGACTTCACCACCATGGCTTCTCTTGTATAGTCCATCGACTTATAAAGAGAACAGCGCGCAGGTCTGGGGCGATGCGGATCTGATAGGTCGTGCGTCGGGATCGTCTACCGGGATTTGTTTGGCGGTTGGCCTGGAGACCCTGTAGTGAACTCTGTCCAGCCACTGCTGCTCCGCGCAGGCGATCAGCGCTGGATGTGTTTCACCGTCGTCGTGCTACCGCGCCGTGTTGTATTCCATACTGGCAATCCTCCCACGCTTCACAGTCCTCCGTGCCAGCGCGAACGCAGCCGGTGCAACGCGCAGGGCAGCAGCGGGAGCGGAGCTCCGTTCGAGGGACAAGAAGCAGGCAGGTGCATGGCAACTAGCTTCGAGATAGCGTGGAACAACGCATCGCAGCTACTGCACCTGGCACCGAAGGAACTACGCCGCCGCCGCTGGTGAGCATCGATCTGTTTACTCGTCCACCGTCGGGCAGACAGCATACCATACCGTCCGCCGCCGCATTCACCACCGCACCCTCGCTCGCCGCCCAACCGCGCGGATTCGTGCTTCCTCGTCCGACGAGCGACCTGCAAGACGCACTCCAACGATCCCTGCTTGTGGCACCTCGCCGATAACTCGACCCGCCACCGAAACAAGAAATCCATTGCAACTGCCCCGAAGCGCTTGCAGCCGACGCGGCGCACGTACGACGGCAGCGCGCAGGGCAGCATCTCCGCCCCACTGGCAAAAGTGATGTGTCGTCAACAATCGCTCGCCTGTGTCTTGTTTGCATTCTAACATGGGCATCGACTCGCGCCG
This sequence comes from Cercospora nicotianae, assembly GCA_029490675.1. NCBI lineage: Eukaryota > Fungi > Ascomycota > Dothideomycetes > Mycosphaerellales > Mycosphaerellaceae > Cercospora > Cercospora nicotianae. The sequence goes on along the minus strand of JANQAT010000007.1, from coordinate 1,121,827 downwards.
TCCGCCGCTCCCCGCGCCGACTGAGTCCATGGACGAGAACGACACCAGCGGAGGAGATACCGAAGTGGCCACCAACGTCACGTCGCGCACCGACAAAACACATTACACCATTCCTGAGGACGGCCGGCCCATCACCATCTCGACCCAGAAGGTCACCGCCGGCGGCAAGGGAGGCAGCATTGGCAAGCACGGGCGGCAGAAGAGCCAGACAAGCTTGCTGATTGAGTATTTCGAGGCGAGCAAGACTGGCGACAAAAGCCGCAGCAGGCCCAGCGTGCGGGTCAAGGTCACACCGAGTTCCGCGAAGAAGGGGAGAAGTGGAGGGGACAGCGTTCAAATAACTTCCATTGGTGGTGACCGCAAGCCTTCCTACACGAGGAGGATTCCGCTGCCGAGCGGCAAGCAAAGTGAAGGCACCGAGCTGAGTGCGTCTTCAGATAGCAACGTCTCTGCGCATCCGCCAGTGGAGATCGAAGTGCTCAACAACAGCGACATATCTCGACCGGACAGGTCATCGCGCGGACTGATGTATGCGCCGGTTGAATCAAACGTCTCGTCCATGCCGCCAGACAGCATGCTGGAGGGCGAGAACTCCGTTCTGGAGAGCGACCTCAGCTATGACGATACGACAGCTGCCAAGGAAACTGCGTATCTGAGGGCGCCCCAGAGGACTGGTAGTCAAAGCAGGACCAACAGCCGAGACCGCATTGCGCAGCGAGTCATGGAGAAGCTGGGTGCCACTGCGACCACACCTCGAAAACCCAGTCGCTCGAGCAGCAGAGATTTCGAGGCCGAAGGATACACGCGCGACCGCCGGCGGTCATCGAAATCACAGCGCTCCGAAGATGACGCTGTCACTGGTGCCGAGTCGAGTCTTCTCTCGAACAGGAGCGATCGTTCTTACCGATCCGGCCATTCTCAGGCCCGCAGCATGACCAATAATCCGAAATTGTTGGAAATGGTGGAGGATACGATCAAGCGCATGATTTTGCCCGAAATCAATCAGATGAAGGAGGACCAGAAAATTGACCGCAAGCTGCACAAGTATGACGACAGTCGAAGTGGGTCGATGGGGGCAAGCAGTACAAGCTTGGAAAGGAAAGTCAGCAAATCTTCGAGCACGCCACATCTGGTATCACGACCAAAAGTGGTGCTCAACCGCGATGGAGACGACCCAGGCGTGGTACTTTCCAGAGGAGATTCGGAGCGAGTCAAACATCGCAGATCCAGCCGCGAGCACTCGGATCGACCCTCAACGAGTCGCCGTTCTTCTGGCAGGCAATCTCGCGAGGGCAGCTATGAATCAGAGGAGAAGCTGAGGAAAAAGTCGAGCCGGAGCACAAACGGGTTGCGGGGTGCTGCAGCAGCAGGTCTTGCAGCAGGTGTTGCTGGTGGTGCACTTACATCCGCAGCATTGAGGCATCATGACTCCCAGGGCGATCTTAGTGAGCGACGCAAGAGACGATCCAAGTCGAAGAGCAGCCGCAGCCGGTCAGCAAGCATTAACGACTCCGTGGATGAGACTTATACCAAGAAGGAGAAGGTCCCTGCAATGCCTCTCGCAAGCGCAATCAACGACTCAGATGTGACTCGCGATAGCCTACTATCGTCGAACAACGACCATCCCTCTTCTCGAGATTCTGCAGAGATACGCACACCTATCAGAGAGGTATCTCGTGGGTCACTGGGAGATGGGACATCCCCTACTTCCTCCCGCACCCCAACTAGGCCAGTCTCGAGACAAGACAAGAACCTCGGTATGAGCCACACGAATTTGCATTTGCAGAATTCGCCCTTGAATAGTCCAGCCCGCGAGAGTCCGGCCAGTGTGAAGAGTCCCAACGGCGGCATATCAAACAAGACACGCTTGGCAGCACTTGCTGCAGCTGGGCTCGGGGGAGCCGCGGCCGCTAAAAGCATTGACAGCCGACATGTGGATGCCGATGGCTATGGAGACTTAGCACCCCGGCGGCAGCTGAGCAGCGGCAGTCCAGTGCAGAGCGTTTCGAGCCTTCGCAGAACATTTGAGGATAGTCCGCTGATCCCACAAGGGCTTCGACCGAGGAGTGCGGCGTCACATTCGTCTGTTGACCGTCTGCGCGAAGGTCAGAAGTCACCATCGTCGCTGCGATCGGACTCAGCGCCAACGACGCAGAGACTGGCTCAATCGGCAAAACACTCACGCGATGTGAGCGTAGAAGGGCGGGAAACTCCTGTTGACAGAAGTGATACTGCATTCTGGCGTGAAGGGACGGGTACACCTGGAGCCGAGACAGCAGATGAATGGCTCGAACGCCAACATTTGATCAACGACCAGTACCGCGACTCATTGGCAACGAACCGCGATTCATATCAGACGAACCCATATCCCGAGGACGCCAAGCGCTTCACCATGTACACAGATGATAGCTATCTTGACGAAACTGGAGAGCATGACGAGCAAGGGCTTCGAGACATCGACGGTGGTGGTCTCGCGCCCAACTATGTTCATACTCCAGTGGCGGTGGAATCCGCAGTAGCGTCACTCATGGAGCCGTCCACCGTCAGCAGCCATGTCATTTCTGCCACCAGCAGTGCTCGCAAGTCCAATGGCGGCAGCTACAGTGACCGGATGGCTGCGCAGCTGAAGGAGATGGGCCAGGAAAAGTCGCCAATATACAACGGTTCGACAATGAGTGAGAACATCCCCAGTCAAGATCGGTGGGCTGCCATAAAAGGGCATGCACGTAACCTTTCCGGACAGTCACCTGCTCAGAGCCCTGTGCGCGAACAGCGGATAGACGACAAACCCGTTATGACTGCCAGCGGATTGCCGCTCGCGGAAGATCCAATGCCGGAGATTGGCCATTACGACTCGCAGTCAGATCTGCAGACCAATCCATCAATCATTCAAGGACCACTTGGCGGTGATGCAACAGGAAAATCTACATGGCCGTACACGCCGGAGCCTGAGAGCAATCGCAACAGCACCGAGCAGAAAAATGGACTCAGCAAAGGTGCCATGCTTGCAGGCGCCGCAGCAGGCGGGGCTGCAGCCATTGCAGCAGCTCACGCTGGCCGCCAGCCTAAGGTCGAGGACGACCGAGATTTCAAAATCGACCGCGAGGCCACACCGACCGGTCGCTCGTTCCGAGACGAAGGCTATGCCACCGACGGACGGACGCGCTCTGGAGGCGGGATCACACCTAAAGCCGAACTCTATGGTAAGCAGGACCTGGAGGAATACCACCGTGCCATGGACGCTCAAGACTTGGGTGACGATGACCCATTCTCCCCTGCTTCCGCAGACCCGAGACACATGCGACAAGTTAGTGGCAACTCGCACGGTATGGATTCGCCTCTGTATGATGCGTCCACGGGCAAAGGGATGGACCGGATAGAGTCGAAAGACATCGTGGCTCTTATGGACCACTTGACTGTGCGGGATGCTCAGCGCAACGCGCGCGACACGGAAATCTTGGTCACCCTTGTCCGCAGCGCAGCGGAGATGCGGTCTTCTTTCGATGAGATGAAAAAATTCATCGCGGAGCAGGACAAGTTGATCATGCAGAATACCGATCGTGACGCAGAACTCACTGCACAGAGGGTTCTTGGTGGCCCTCGTCCGCAGCCAGTGCCTTCGCCTCGGACGCCTCGTCGGCAAGTCAACTCAGAAGAGGACATCCAGCAAAAGCGCAAAGGTGTTCTCAGTCGCGCTCTCAAAGGTCTCACGGGCGGCAAGAGTGCGAAGGATCTTGCCAGAGTTGAAGAGATGCTTATGCAGATTTTGGACAACGTCGAAGATTTGAAGTATCAACAGAACCAGGGCGCACCACTCAACCGTTCTTTCACTGCAGACAGCATGGATACCTACGAGAACATGCGCGCCACTCAAGATTCTGGCTACGAGCCTGAGGGACAGGCAGGAACATCGAGCACGCCCAGTCAATCGGGCCACTTTCCGATCACACCGCGTGAGAAGCAGCAATTCCACTCTGGCTATGACGGACGCCGTGGCTCGGACAACCGCGTGAGCACTGTTCTCGAAGAGAGTGATGATGAGTTGGAGCCCCATGAAGCACATGTACTCAATCACCAGTTCGAGAATAACGAACGACTGTTGACGCCTACACAGGAGCGACAACGCACTCTCGGGTTATCCCCTAGGAACACACCCCCACAGCCCAATGTGGCGACCAACAACGACCACACTCCTGAGAAGCAACGTAAACACAAGAGTAACAGCTCGTCGTTGTTTGGCATGAGTGTGCCCAAGATATCCCGATGGTCGCGTACCACAACTTCGTCCGCAGCGCCGGAACCAGCAACGCTCGACAGTCCGAAGCAGACCCAGGAGCCAAAGAAGTCGTTCGATTCCTCTCGGTCCTCCTTGGACGATTACGATGACGACAGGTCTTCTTTCCGCTCGAAAGACACCCTTCCACGGAAGCAGAATGCCGGACAGTACGCAGAAACCCGGAGCATGCGTAGCCAAGCGAGCAGCAGATTGACACGGACTCCATCTCCTCTGATACCCTCCGAGGCATCCGCCAAGCAGCATGCTTCGCAAGGATATGACCCAGCAGACTCGCCCGTCCAAGAAGACGACGAGGCACAATTTGACGACCCTAAATACCAGGCTCACCGCAACTCGCTGCTTCTGCAGCATCCGCAGCCAAGGCAGGGCACAACCTCGCGGCACCAGAACACATTGGAGTCTCAAGCACATTCGTTTGACGACCCCGCAGGCACAAATTCAGACCTCTCACAGCGGACTGTAAGCGACTTTGACCCATCCGCGTGGGGTTCGTCTGGCACGGCGGGGCTGGCGCGGCATCGCCTTACACAAGTGGAGCCTCTCAGCCCCGTGAGCCTCAACCATCAGGAAAAGTATGGCAATCGCAAAGACGGCAGTGATGCGGACCCACTGGTTCCACAACAGAAGCCTGCTGTGCCTCCCAAGATCAAGTACGATGATCCGGAAGAATGGGAAGAACCGCAATACAGCAACAGCGGCTTCAGCAAAGGCGGATATTACACTTCGCCATATGGCTCCGGTCACCTGCTAGAGCCAATTGAGGAGGTGCGGTACAGTTTGGAGACTGACAGTGGGAGAAATGTAAGTTGATCTATACCCTTCACAGCGATAAATTGCGTTCCGTGGTGGCTGCATTGGGGAGCTGGTGCTATGACGGACTCTGCATGAAGAGAATGTACCCTAGGTGGAGCCAGTGCGTTATCATGCGATATGCGAGACGAATGCTAACCTTTGTTCCACGACAGATGTCCCCAGACCCGCAGGTTGCTTCCGCCAAGGCTGTTAACATTAACAGTCCTGCTCGAAAGGGCTTGACGGGCCCTAGGCCAATGGGTTCTTCGAGAACTCCGAGCAATAGCAATACTGTCAAGCCAACAGCGGACACTACTCCAACGTTCAGCGGCACTGTCAGGAGGAAACCTGTTCCCGGAGCACAAGGTACGAACTCGGTCGAGAGCCTTTACAGTCGCTTTGCGATGTGAGGCGTTCAAAAAGATGCGAGGATGAGCATTCACTTACACGCGACTTTAGACTCGAGGGATAGTCTGGATAGTGAGACTTTTTAATGCTTGGGTGTCCCTTCTTGCTGCATTTTTGGGATAGCGAGCGAGCAATCGCTGTGGAACTTGTTTATTGTTGGAGCCCACCAACGACGACGATCATGATGATGACCCAGAAGCAGAAGCGAAGGAACCCAGAAGATTATATATGATGTTGGCAACACGACCATGGAAAGGAAAGCGGAAAAAAGCGTTTTGTGCAAGCGAAGAAGAGATTCGTAGTGTGTACCTTTTTTCTCCGATTGCTTCGTTCATTGTTGATGGGGAAAATGGATAGAGAGACTTTTTTGTACAATTTTGCATAGCATGCGCGCAGCAGACATACACAGCTGTACATATCAGTTTGACGAGGGCGACTTCGAAATAGTACAATCAAATTCTTCGGGAGCTTCGTGAATCTGTTTCATCTACTCTTTTTCGAGAGACCTGGCTGGCCCGGCAGGACCCGCTTTTCGAGACTAACAATCCTTGCTACGATCTTTGAGTCGAATATATTGCCCTCTCCCGCGAGTACGGAGGTTGTTCCGAGATGGGATTTTCGATGCATGCTTGCATGCTTGCTTTCGCCTGTTCGGAACGATGTTGTTATCGTCGCTTGTAGTTGCTTTGTCTACCATCAGGATCTAGTTACAGTTTTCTAGCGCTGTGTAGCAGTGTAGCAGTAATAAGTCATCGTTGGAAATCAATTGTGGCGGCTTGCCGAGTTTACATGGTTTGCTGTGGCTGTGCTGGTTCAGTTCTCTACGGTACTTGATAGTTAGTTGCCGTTCTCACGGATGTCACTCCTTCGATAGTGGAGTTGACCATTTGGTTACCTCAGTTCGAGAACGTGGGACACTGCTTGTGTTCCTTTGACGAATGTGGGCAGAGAAGTGCTGGGTTGTGAGAAAGCGCAAGAAAGCGATACAGTCGACGGCGGTAGAGGATCAATCGGAGTGCTCGCCTGTTCGAGAATTGATATCAAACAGCCCGCATCTATGCACCTGCAGCAATTGAAAGGAAGCTGGAAAACTCATGTGAATGCACTTTGCTCTGGTTGAGAACCAGGACAGGCGTGTATTGGTGAGACCAGGTCGAAAGCTTGGTGCAGACCTCCCTTGTCTATCAAATTCGGCTTGAGCGTTGGCCGAGATATTGGTATTCACAGCCATCACGACATACTGGAGAGACTGGACACGAAAATGCCGCTGCTGGGGGACCTTGAGTCATCTCACAGCGCGTACCTGGGTCAGCGTTCCTGGTCGCCGTGCTGAGCTGCCAGCCCGTTGGACATACTTGGTTCAATGCAGGTTTTGCAAGACTTCGACGGCATTTGTTGAACATTGCACTTCCCGAAGTATCTTGCGGCACGTGCCAAATTCGGCAGAGATGTGGCTAGTCGTTTCGTGTGTAGGAAGGAAGGGGCAGATCTGCATTGGCTGGAGGCATTGGTGCATGATATTACAGGGACGAGTCTGCTCAGCGTGGCTTGTCGAAGTCGCATGGCATCGTTGGTTTTCTCACAGCGCTTGGCTGTCCACTCACGTAACTTCCGGGCCAGGTGGATGTATGGATGTAACGCCTGGACGAGTCGATAGTACAGTCTCGATCTCTCAGTGCCAAGGCTCCATACATCACTCATGCTGGATCATGTTGAAGCTTATGTATTTCCGAAGCGTGTTACGGCCCAAGGCACCATGTTCGTTGCTGAGGGCAAGCTCGTTGAAATTCGGCGGTGTTTCGATGGCAGGAGCGTCTTCACGGCTGCATGATGGCTGAAGAGTCGAGAGGCCGGGTGCCAGGCAGTTGGAAGTGGATATGTTGCGTTGGCGTTGTGTGCACATACCTTGTCCAAGCGTGACCCTCAAGGTGGGCATTTTATTATTTTGCCGTTTGTCGAGGCATTACTTTTCAGGAAAGCGAGATGTCCCGACATGAGACCGGCGCGCGTCCACTGCAATACGGGGCGGCGCAGGCCGGCGGCGAGGTTGCAAGGGAGCTGTGGGCGAGAAGCAGGCGAGGCAGGGCAGATGAGCCGGCGGAATTGTCGCGACGACGACTGGGATGCAGCATGAAAGCGCACACGCCAGTGTGTAGTGTGGCTTCGTTTTTTTTTTGTTGGAGCCGTTGGTAATCCAGCTCGATCTCTGCGCGTGCTCGCATGGCCGTCCGGATCGGGGTGCATCGAGATTTGGCAGCGGACAGCGCAGGAGCAGAAGGAAAAACGTTTGGACAGCGCGGCGAGCACGGGTGGGTTTGCCGTGAAGAAAATGGGCGGGTGCCTCCACTGTACGGAGTTTAGGCCGACGCTGCGTGGAGTCGGTGCTGGTGAGTGGTTCGAGCAGCAGCAGCAGCAGATGGGCCAGCAAGATGACGACTGGAGCGCGATGGCGGGCGAGAAGCTTAAATGCTGGCATCGACGACCACGCAGCTGATCGCAGCGGCGCGTGGTGCGCTAGGCATGCCCGTCGACGCTGCTGCTTCTCCGTGGTGCATGTCGTGTTGTCGTCCCTCTCCGGCGAGTGGCCTGTTTGGGCGCGCAGGACAAGATTACTGTGGCCCGAGAACCCCCCGCCGCCAGACGCTGGTCGCGCGGCGGTCTGACGCGACGCGGTGCGAAGGGCGAGTGTGCGGGCGGGCGTGCCGGCGGGCATCGTGGGCGCGATGAAAACAGTCTCAATGGCAACGCTGGCTTCGCGAAGAGGTGTTGTACGGAGCAGAGCAGAGCAGTAGGGCAGGCTCGGCGGGGCACGGCGCCGGCATCACGCGATGCCCCAGAACAGCAAAAGCAGCAGCACCAAAAGCAGCGGCACTAGCAGCAGCAGGAATCATCACTGCAGCGCCGCGTAGACGAGGCACGACGTGTACCATCGCAGCAGCTCGGCGCCGACGTGCAGCGTGGTGCAGTGAACAAAGGTGAGAGCAGGCTCAAAGCAGTATCGTTGCTGCCGTCGCCCGGGCGTGCAAGCAACACACGCGCAGGCCCCAGCCGGCGCATATGCACGATGATGACAGCCTGGAGAAACATTGGCAACGCAACACCTTCACGTCGGCACCTGCGCCGTGCTGTGTGCTGGGACCACATGCGCGCGAGCGAGCACGCAGAGACAGGCATGCCGCGCCGCCCTCCACCAGCCACCGTGGCTCCCTCTCGCCTGTTGGTCTGTAGTCATCGTCGTGGCCTGCAGAGGGAAGAGTGTCGGGCGTGTTGTGGTGTCGTGCTCATCGTCGGCCCCGTCCAGCTCGAGATGATGACTTCTTATTTTATATGCGCCCCCAAGCGGTGCTGTCATCTGCCACCCATGGCCGCGAGTGGCCGTCTGGCTAGCGGCAGCGACCGAACCACTACCGAGCCTGCGTGCTGCTCTCCATCTGTGCACGGCGGTCTGTGGCGTTCCATCTCAGCGGACACGATGAATCGGCGATCCAATAACAGCCAAAGTAGGGACTCAAGCAACGCGGAAAAGAAGGCCCTTTCACCTTCTCGGCTGCTTGTCCGGAACGTGCCTTGACACTTCTTCTCAGCAGGCGCTTCCGTACACCTTCAGCAGACGACAGAAAAGACTCCCACATGGTAAGCGCCTGTCGGCTACCATCCTGAATGTCCCAACCAGGACATTCTCGCCCGCTGCTTGCAGCTCGCACCTCGTCCGCTGATGCCTCCAAGGATGGCGCCAGCAACTCCAACAACTCCAACGCTCCTGGACCGACGAGACCCCCGAGCGGCCGTCCCAAGCGCACCCTCATCGAAAGCGCGTGCTCTGCTTGCAGGCGCAGAAAATCTCGAGTAGGTCGCTCGCCGCCCTCTCGTTCTTGCCCCAACCACTGATCCACTAACCCATCTCAGTGCGACGGTCTAAGGTAAGAACATGATGCCGCCCTCGGATCGTGCCCATCACATGCTCACATCTACCTGCAGGCCATCTTGCTCGAGATGCCAGAATCTCCGCACCGAGTGTCAATACGAAGCAGAGGAAGGCGAGAGTCGCTGGTCCGCCCTTCGGCGCCGAAATCAGCTGCTCGAGCAAGAACGAGATCACATCCGCGAGTTGCTCGCCTTCGTGCAGACCCGACCAGAAGCTGAGGCCCTGGACATTTTCCAGCGCATTAGGACGAGCTCATACGACGACATCTTCCTACTCCTGCGGCAAGTGCGTGATGGCGCATATGGAATTCAGCCCAATATGCAACAGCACTTGCCTCCTGGACCCCCGCCAGGTAATGCCATCGACCACCGACTGCCTCCTATCCAAGCCATCTTGGAAGTGTCATCGCGCCCGGGCGTCAATGGTCCCACGCACGCTCATCCCAATCACGCCCACCTGGTTCACAGCCACTCCATGAGCTCCGACGAGAGTAGGGGCTCCTCCATCCCAGAGTACCAGCAAGGCGGAGCATCTCACATGCTCTCGACAATGGAACCGAGTCCGCACCAGGCTCGTCACCAAACCGCGCCACATCACTCCACAAATACTCCGCCGCTAATTGGGCCCAAGCCCAGTCTGAGCTCTGAAGAGAGCACAGGCTCCGTCAACTCGAACACCCCAGGGTTCGGTATGGATCCTTCGAAACCGTATCAGACTCCATGACTATATGGTCCCCATCACAACATGGAGTTTGACGGCCACGACTCAATAGCAGCGGGGCACAAAAGGCTCAAACTGGCACCAGAACTCTGGACAGCGACTTGACGACAGCTCGGCACAGGACAGCGTTCCACACGTGCACAGCTCTCGCAATTCGCCAATAGTCTGGGCGGAGTGAACATGCACTCGTCAGCTCTTCGGCTGCGCTTCCGGACATCGCTGCAGCAGCCTGCAGCATGCCAGCAGAGCCTTGGATTTCAACAAATTAAGTCAGTGCTATACGACTCTCCCAAAACAACTTAGACTCTCGGACGTGGCGCCTGCAGCTGGGAACCATCGGCTCGCGAGGCGCACATCGAAAGCGGGTCCGCAGGATGCCAATACTTTTCCAACTCCACTCCTATCGCCCCCGTCAAGAAACAGTCTCTCGGATCGCGCGCCGCTTTTGATGCGCTGTGCTCACAAGAGCACTTGTACTGTTCATCGCCCAACCGACCGCATGCCGCACTGGAGCAGAACCACAGTATGTGCGCATCACTCATCATCTACATGCATGCATGCGAACGCAGCAAAAGAATTTGGGGACACAAAAAGGAAACGAGTCATGCGGCGCATGTACTAGAAGTCACAAGTCTTTTAGGGCTTTGACCTTGTCGTCGATCCCTTTGGACTCTGAGACTACTATAAGTAGCCTAGTGGTTGTTATTCGGATCACGGTTTGCGTGCGTATGCCGCTAACTTTCACCCGGCCGACATGCGAGCCAAAGTTATGCACTGCGATGGAAATCCTGCCACCACTTCTCATGTGATGAGCAAGAGATGACCCGTTTCTTCCATTCTTTCTTTTTCTTTTCCCTTTTCCCCTCTCGGGCTTGTAAGCTTGAAAGGTAAGTCTAAGCGGATACATGTGGGCGCGCTTACTGGGTGAAACAAGCGCGGTGCAGCTACTGTTATGGCGCCAGAAAAGTATTGTCACAGTTTATGGAATTGCAGACATCGAGTTCCTCCCGTTTGCACCTTGTCACCCACATACACAAGCCTTTCTAATAAGAAGTACAACAGCTTCGCGGTGGTGGGACATTCTAGATTACAGCCGTGCTTTTGAGAGAACCGATTCCAGATGCCTTCCACATACGCAGACAAGAACTCCCCAAGGACAAAAAGGTTGCAAATGACATCAGAAACCCTGTTGTGCACACACCACGTTTGATATACATGCCATCTCTTTCTACTGGTTCTCTGGGCGCAAGCTGCGGACAGCCTTGCCGGCTCTCCAGATCTCGAGGTTGCGGATCTCCTCCATCTCCTTCTCGAATGCTTGGCGGTAGTCTGGACGACCGGCGTATTCCATGGTGCGCTGGGTCTCCTTGCCGGTCTTGACGGAGTCGTAGAGGTCGGCGAAGACGGGCTTGAGGGCGTCCTTGAAGCGCTTGCTCCAGTCAATGGCACCACGACGAGCGGTGGTGGAGCAGGCCTCGTACATGTAGTCCATACCGTTGGCGCCGATCAGAGGGTAGAGGGATTGAGTGGCCTCCTCGACGGTCTCGTTGAAGGCTTCAGAGGGAGAGTGGCCGTTCTCGCGGAGGATCTCGTATTGGGCGAGGAACATGCCGTGGATACCACCCATCAAGCAGCCACGCTCACCGTAGAGATCGGAGTAGACCTCCTTCTCGAAGGTGGTCTTGTACATGTAGCCGGAGCCGACAGCCACACCGAGGGCGATGGCCTTCTCCTCGGCCTTGCCGGTCACGTCTTGCCAGACAGCGACGGAGCTGTTGATACCACGGCCCTCGCGGAAGAGGGTACGGACGGTACGGCCAGAGCCCTTTGGCGCAACGAGGATGACGTCCACGTCCTTTGGCACTTCCACCTTGGTCTGGTCCTTGAAGACTGGGGAGAAACCGTGGGAGAAGTAGAGGGTCTGTAGCTAGTCAGTATTCTCGCCGCGGAGGTGGAGCCTCTGCCGCACGTACCTTGCCCTTGGTGATCTGGGGCTTGATGTGTGGCCACGTCTCCGACTGGGCGGCATCAGAGAGGAGGTTCATGATGATGGTACCCCTCGAGATGGCCTCATCGATGTCGAAGAGGTTCTTGCCCTCAACCCAGCCATCTTGTTGCGCCTCTTTCCAGCTGGAGCCGTTCTTTCTCACACCGACGATGACATTGAGGCCGTTGTCGCGGAGATTCAGACCCTGGCCGTGGCCTTGCGATCCGTAGCCGATGAGGGCGAGGGTGTCGTTCTTGAAGTAGTCCTGCGCGCTGTTAGACCTCGTGCTGGCCCGATTAGGAGCTCCCAGCTGCCATTGAGGTGTATTGGAGCTCGTAAACGTACCAAGAGCTTCTCACGGGGCCAGTCGGCGCGCTCTGCATTGCGCGTTAGTGCATGCCCAATGGCTCCCCAAACGTGATGTGCAGCATACCGTAGACGACCTCCTTGTCTCCGGCGAAGTCGACAGTCTTCTTGCCTCTGCTCTGGTGCACAATGGCAGATGTGGCCGCTCGCTGGGCTGCGCGGACGCCCTGCTGCTTGCTGCCCTGCACGGCGGTGATGAAGGTGCGCTGCTGCACCTGCGGCGCCTTGAGCTGCCTCAACGAGGCGCGCAGAGCTCGGGTCGCGTTCTTGGAGGCCATTGTGATGGAGATGAAGAGCGGAGAGGGGATTGTTATTGCAGTGAGTAATATTTCGAAATACCAGTGGCCAGCACAACTTTTGGCTCGCTCGACCAAACAAAATGTCCAAGCTCGGCCTGCTCCGGCATCGGAAGCCCTGCGTTAGTGCTGTTTAGTTCTTGTGCTACGCGAACACGTTTGTTACGACGGCCGTTCTCGACTTCATCACAAACAACATCTATACTTGACTTATTCCACTGACCATAGACTTCATTACACGGTACAGCATTACAGCAGCCTCTCTCAACTCACTTTCGTTCAATACGAGTCATCACAAGAGCAAGATGCACCTTCTCGAATAATGCCAGACAACAGCAGCGCATCTCAGCCTGCCTCACATCTTGACGTGTACGCAGAGCCATACATTCCACTCGCGTTAAAAGAGGTCAACGATGCTCCAGCACATCGCGTTGCGTGCAGACCAGCTCCGTGGATCAACTTCGATGCCTACGTTGCGGCGTTTGCTGGAGCGTTCTTCAACGCCCGTCCAGCGCCGACTCTGTTGCCTTCGCAACAAATAGATGAGCCGGCAACACTCGAGCAGCACAACTATGATCAATTCTTCAGAGCAGCTCTACAACGAGAGATAGACGCGCAGCTGAAAGACTGCGAGAGGTACGCGCTTTATCAAGTGCCTCTCTGGCAAAATGTAATTCACTCGTCGGGACCTTGCCACGTTCCGCGCCATCTGGGGACTGGAGAAGTGCGCTGCTGATACTGAACAGCCTGAAGATGTTTCATTTTCCACACACAGGCTTCTCGTTCCAGGCCTGCGCGAGAGCTTCCTTCCTGTTGAGGTGGGCGACATTGTCAATGTGCGCCAGATCCGATACGATCAGAGTGGCAACGTTATCACGTCTTCAGGTATTGTGAATAATAGAGGCGAGCGTCTACCTGGCCGGTTGGATATCTGTTACGACGCAGTCGTTTGGCTTGTTGATCGCTTCAATGAGACTCTCCATGTGAGGATCGATAACTTTGTCCCAGCAAGCCGATTTTTCAACATTTGCTTCACGTTGCAGACCTCTCGTCATGCTGCCCTGCAGGCTGCTGTTCTAGTGGTCTGCACACAGTTAGAGTGTGGCAATGAGTGGCTTCAACGCATGCTATTCCCAGAACCCAAAGATGGCACACTTCAGAGAACCTTGAATGCCGCTCGTTACGACCTCGACCTCATCGACCCTTTGTTGAATCACGAGCAGATGCGAGCAATTAACACAGTCTTGTACGAGGACTATGGACGTGTGCCTTACCTTATCAATGGTCCTCCTGGGACTGGTAAGACGAAGACGGTCGTCGAGCTTGCACTGCAGCTCTTGGCGCAGGTGAAGACACCCCCAACCCAATCGCCCGTCCAGACGGTGCTGATGGTACTGAACAGGACGAAACGAGGCACCTCCTCATATGTGCGCCGTCCGACTCAGCCGCCGATACCCTGGTTCGGCGCTTGAGCTCTCGCCTATCGCCAAAAGAATTACTTCGCCTAAACTCCGTTGCTCGAAGTTTTCCAGAAGTGCCAAACGCGATTCTGCCCTTCTGCTATGTTGACGATCGCATCTTCTCGATACCTCCATTCGCCGAGTTCATGAAAAAGCAAGTTGTGGTGACCACAACTCGCGATGCAGAGCTGTTAAGGAGATCTCGACTCACTAATGCCGACCTCTTCAGCCATGAGCTGGGCATCTACTCCGCGTATCACCCTCGAAGTGCGAGTCCCACGTTGCTGCTTCACTGGGACACATTGATCATAGACGAAGCCGCGCAAGCCACGGAGCCTGAAACTCTCATTCCTCTACTCGTCGTGGCGCCGCCTTCTCCACAAAGCCATTTTGTTCGTGAGCCTCAGGTTGTCTTGGTCGGCGATCAAAATCAGCTTGGTCCGCGAACAGCCAACAAGAAATCTGCCTTGCGGAGATCACTCTTCGAGGGCTTGCTGAGCCGAAGTCTGTACTGCAACCATCCTCTTGCACGGGCGAAGGAGAAAGGCGGCCATGTACCGCGACTCACAAGCGATATGCTTCCGATTCTGAGGCCACCTTTTGTCGACCTGATAAGAAACTATCGTTCTCATCCTGGAATCCTCGCAATTCCGTCCGCTCTGTTCTATCACGATACACTTGAGCCGGTAGCGGAAGATACAGATGCCTTGCTCGACTGGCCTGGCTTTGAGGGTCGCGACATCCCGGTTGTCTTCCATGACCACAGAGGGGCGGATGAAATCGAGCGGGATGGAGGCGGATGGTACAACGTGGGTGAAGCAGATATCGCAGTCGATCTTGCTCAATCATTCTTGAAGCAGGGAGTCTCGGCAGCGGATGTGTGCATCATGAGTCCCTTCAGCGCTCAGGTCAAATTGCTCCGAGCTAAGGCAAGAGCTCAAGGATTCATCATGGCAGCTGTGAACGTTGGACCACTCGAGGTAAGCTGTGATTCCCTAATCCATACGCCAGGAGCCTTAATCCTTCCTGGCTGAGGCGTGTGCACGAGTTTGTGTGATATTGGCTAACGCCCACATCAGGCTTTCCAAGGCCTTGAATTTCGCGTGGTCATCATTTGTACCACGCGCGCTCGCAATCGATTCGTAGACCAAGACGTCGCTCGAGGCTCGGGAGTCATTCACGAACCCAAACGGTTCAATGTCGCCCTCACACGCGCGAAGCAAGCTATGATCGTCATTGGAAACCCAGATGTCTTGGATCAGGATCCAAACTGGGCAGCGTTCATGGCTTTTTGCAAGCGTAACGGTGCCTGGCGGGGCGGCGATGGGCACGTATGGGAAGCACCGCATGGCCAAAATATCAGGATCTCTCGACTTGAGAAGCAGCTCCGCGCGCGTCAAGAAGCAACGAATGCTTTAAGCGATGGTGTAAGACAACTCGGGCTGTCCAATGACCCAGAGGTCGCAGCGTATGAGGAGGGGGTCGCCGCTGCTGGAGCTGTTGACATCTCTGAAGATGAGCTCTTCTTTCCGGAATCAGGTTCTCCTGACGATGATACGGAGTCTTGAGATCCGATTCTCCTGCTGGCAGCACATCCAGTACCTGATGGGTCGTCCCAACAGATGGCCGCGATCGGTTCAATGTACGAGAGAATGGTCTCCTGTATTCATCGTGGCAGAATGCCGATGGACGTTCGAGCGAGGTGGTTGACGTACAAGGAGAATCCATTGAGATGCCGTGGGGGGCAGCTGATCTCTAACAAAGCAACATGTGGCCGAAGGATATGCTGCGAATTTGATGTTGATCGGAACGCCGAGCGGAATTAGTTAAGTTCGTTCGATAATTGTCGAGCGAAGCTGGAGTAGGTCGAAAAGCGGAAGTGGAAGACGTGAACCTGTCACACGCCAGTGAGCACATAGAACATGGCTAAATGCTCGTGCGGCAGACCCCGAAGGCGAGAGAATAGACCGAAGAGATGCAACATGCCACTCAAGGACGAATGCTCACTTCACGTGTCACTGATCAACTCCCAAAACCGAAGGTATGTCCCTCCATTCTGTAACCCAGACGCGTTCTAAACCAGATCTAGCCTAGCCATCCGCCATGATGCACGACACACCACCAAAGACAAAGCACTTGAAGCCCTTTCCCTGCAGACGCTTCAATCCGTCAAGCATGGCACGGCAATGGTAAGCACTTCGCCTTGCGAGTTGTCTAAGCCGGGCTCTTGGCATGCTGATCTGCCCTGTGTGATCTGCAAGTGATCGGCTCTTGGCTGTCCTATAGACAGACATCGTAGGCGAGATCCTGCATTGGTCTTACAATTTTCTAAAATAGCGTGTCTGTAGAGGTGCTACCTTCCTGAAACGTGCGGCTTTTGGTCCTCGTGCTAGGAATGAGAGGTTGTGGTTGTGTTGTGATCGTCGAGGTGGGAGGTGTATTTAAAGAGGTGTTGAAGGGAGGGAGAGGGCATCACGGCTTCAAAGTACAATCTTCTACAGTCTGAAAGCAATCTGCAACTCGCAATCATGAAGGTTGGTACACAATTGACGCGTAACAAAAGCTTCCCACATTCTGACACCAAACAGTTCTCCAACATCGCCACATCTCTTGCAGCCTTCGCGCTCGCAGCCACCGCCGCTCCAGCTGAAGAGAAGCGCAGCGGAACACCCCTTTCCCAATCCGAAGCTGCAAGTCGTTTAAGCGGAGCTGGAATTACCTCCTCTTCATCAGGCGGCTGCACAACCAAGAGCAACCCACGCTGCACATCCTACGATGGTCTCCTCTCCGGCACCGTCGACGGCGCCATCACACTCAAGGGCGCTTGTTCATGTACGCTCGTTATCACGGGAGGGACTGAGACAGGCCATGCTGGCGGCACTTATAGCCACGGAAATGGCTACAAGCTTGATTTCCGCAAGAATACCGCATTGAACAACTACATTACTACGAGGTTCGAGAGGATCGGCAATCGTGGGGATGGGTATCCGCAGTGGAGAGCTGCTTCTGGTAACATCTATTGCGTAAGTCCAGTAATCTTGCGCTTGCTTTGGAATTTGTGCTGACATTTTCGATAGGATGAAGGTGACCACTGGGATGTTTTGTACTACTAGATGTAGTGTCCAGACAAACAGAATACTTTATTGACACCAACGACAATCGTGCCCTGGCTCTGTCGACATGAGCATCATGCATATTATCATTGTTATTGCGATTGTGCAGAAGACCAGTATTGACAGAGCTTGTGAGGACGGCGAGCTGCGATGGCATCGAGGACACGAGCAAGTTACTCGCTGTGTCTGTTGTTCGGTGGGTGGGATCGTTCCATACATGTACGGGCCACCTGTGTGTGGTGGTGGATGGACACCGTAGATGGGGCTTTCTGGATCTGCATCATGTCGATGGTGATGGTGATGGCGATGGTGCTCGTTGTGGCCATCATGATGGTGGTCTTGATGGCCGTGGTTGTGGCCGTGCGTACTAAGATGATGATGGTGATGACCAGAGTCGATGTGAGAGTGCCCAATGTCTCCATGTGAATGGCCACCGACGTCGCCACCGCCAGAGCCGCCACCTCCGTGGTGCATTGTTTGCGTAGTCGGAGTGAAGAGGGTTGCTTGTTCGAACCTACTGGTGATCAAGAGAATGCGGCGAATAAATGATATGCTGCTGGTCAGCTGCGCATCCTCCAGCGGAGCTCAGCTGCTGAGCCTGGAAATGGAGAGAAATCCTTTGCTGCCTCAGAACCCCATCACAGAATGGGCCACTCGACTCGTGCATTACATTTTCATGCTATTTTCTGAGTCTCTGTCTGAGCCTCAAGAAAGATCTCGCCTCGCAGCTTGCATAATTCTTGATTTCTTCCGGGGATCTCGATTCTATTTCAGGACTTCGAGCCAGGAGGGGTCCAGTGACTTCTGGGAACAAGACGTCTCGTTCACATGCATAAGCTTAGCGACGGCGCCTCAGTGCCGAGCATAGCTTTGAGGTCAGATCGGCTCCTGATTCAACAAAACGTCCTGCAAGTTCTGTTTCGGTTGTGCATGTCGATGGGGGCGCTCGAAAGGTAAGCACGAACGGAGCTGGCGCCGGTGATGGCCAGAGCTCCTTCCTATCCCCTGGTCATCGACGTCAGCATACACGCAAAATATGCCATTGGCCGAACGTTCAATGTTTCGTTCCTGTTCTCTTTCATCACATTGCAGAGCCTAGCATCGACCATGGCGACACTCTTTACAGCAACGCGACCGGTCTTGTCGTTCCAGAGTCTGCGTCTGATCGCCAGGCCCAGCCCCTTCGCGTTGAGAAGAGCTCTGTCGACTCTCCCAAACAATGAGCATATCGTATGCATACATAGAGCTCGACGTAGTACTAACAACAGCTGACTTGCACAGTATGTTCACAATGTGCCCAACTCGTCCACCAAACAGTATCTCCTTTCGTATCTTCCCAATGAGCCACCGATTGCATCTCTCGCCATCGGCACCACGACTCAAGTGCCGCCGACCGCGAACTCCCTCCAGGAGAATCCCGAGTTTCTGCAGATCTTGCACTGGGTCATAAAGGACAACGCAGCCAACGATCCCGATGTTCAAGCTCAAGCTGCCATGTACGCGTCCTCAGCGGGTAGTTCGCTGGGAAGTGGGGGCACCTTCTTCCCCGCCAACCATCCCTCACAGCAGCGTCAGCGACGCAAGACGAAAACGAAAGAGTATGGAGGAGGCGGAGGTACTGGCGGAGATGGAGCTGGTGGGGCCAGTGCCCAAGGCGGGATGGGCGGCGCTGGGAGGGGCGGGTACATCCACGTTAGTGACCAAAGATATCCGCCCGACTTTGGCCGCGTTGCCTACCCTGAGGATATTTTCGGCAGCTTGGAGCTCGACTCGCAGGGCAACTTTGTGGATGGCACCGGGAGATATCAAGCCGGCAACACCTATCGGGTTGTCACGAACGAGGGAATTTTGGGTCTGAGTGCGTACCTTCGGGAACGACTTGTTGAAAAGTTGAAAGAGCTGGATGCTCAAGCGAGACAAAATCCATGAAAGTCTGGTATACCGATACCGCCGGAGCCTTGCAAAGCCGACAATGCCGATTGTTACCTCTTTCTCAAGTGTCATTGGATCACTGACCAAGTCACACCATGGGATTGGTATGCGACAGCTGTCGCGGCGCCTTCATCAGAGGTACGCATTTGCCATGGCCGGATTATCACTCGCTTTGGCGCTCTGTGCGTGACTGCGCAAAAACTCGATTGGTTGGAGACTCCCGCGAATCGAAGATGTACGAAGATATTGTCAACGTTCGAATCTGCAAGCGTCCAAAGCGCTTACGCACAAGGTACCGCTCTCTGAAGTCACAGGCGCGCTTGACATAGTTCGCCGATGACAGCTATTTTACTGAGATCTTCGACTTTGCCTGGTCTCTCGGCGTACGGCCGACTGTTCGCTGTCAGGAACGCATCGCATACATCGCTATGGAATACGAGCAGCGACATCAGGTACACATCATCCGTTGATATAAAGAAGTTCGCTGCGGACAAGAGCAGTGTATTCAGCTTCGTTGTTACTGCAAGGCAGTAGACGATCACGACTTGGAAGCATCGCCAGAAAACTGGATTGAAAATATGGACTGGGATCCTCTTGACCAGTCCGACACAGCTTCAACGGCATTTACAAATCTATCACGTTTCGAGCTTGCGGCAAGGCAAGAGTCAGAGCCTCGATCACTCAGAATGGACTACTTAACTCTGAGGGTGGAGCGGCTACATCTAGGGCCACGTCCTGACCACTACGATGGCAACCCGCTTGTTCCTCCTCACTTCTCGGTCGCACCTGCCATGACACGGGTAGAAGATGTGTACAGATCGGATCCGTTGTCGAACAACAGAATGGAGGTGTGGGGACGCCGGAATCATATCATCAGGCGCAAAATTAAGAATCTTCTGACTCGTCTTCCTGAGCTGGCATCGGGTCTCGGCCGATATGGACTATACATCTGTGGCGCTCCTGATCAGGTCTTGTATCGCCCGGACGCATCTGGCAAGGATCGGAATGCAGGGAGAGATCGCATGATGGTTTTGATGGTCGAGTTGAAGCCTGAAGAACAAGAAAAATGGCTGCTCCTACAACTCCACCTGGAGAGGTTTCTGAGGAAAGCAAATATCGAAAGGTGTCGTGGTGTGTGCATCAGATATTACATCAAAGCACCTGGATCGAGAGAGCCTTCGCCTGACCCGCCGCCGCGAGGTGTGTTTCACACCTCGAATGCCTATCGCACCGAGGACGGCAGTGACTCTCCTCCTTACCCGAGCCTATCGAGGTTCGACGAGGAGCTTCGGCCGTTGCTGTCAGACGACGAGGAGTCAGACAGCAGAGACACGGCGGATGAGATCGATGCCAGCAGCACTGTTGAAGTCCGAGACTCAGAGAGTGCAGGCACATCAGCGTACGAAGAGATCGTTTGGGAATATCGGCCTGCACCAGCCCCAGCTCAGACTGGAAGTATATGAGTGGAACTGCGCCGCACCGTTTCTCCAGCATCTACTCATTGCAGACTCCTACTGCCAAATCAATTAGCCGTGGCTATTCTGAATGCAACTACCTCTGAGTGCAGCGACAGGTCGCTCAGCCAATTGGCTAAGCTTTTTATGCACCGAGAGCCACTCTGGCCAGGCGCATGCACATAGAGAGAGGCGCATCCAGAGGTAGCAACGGTGACATGTATTAACTTGAGTCAAGAAAAGGGTTAGGTCTCAGTGCTCAAGCCAAATGGACAAGACACTCTTGTTCGTTCAGAAGGCGGCCAGACTCGGCCAGAATAAAGTAGAGGTGCAAGAAGACATACACGAAAAAGTTTTTAGAAAGAATTACATTAACATTTCTCTCTCTCATGTCCTATCGTACAATGCGGCCGTGGCTCTCGTCGTGCATGCATGCCATCATCATACTGTTGCTTGAATTTTGGTCTTTGTTAGGTTGCGACAGATCGTGGTAGGTGGGGGTTTTCGTCGTCTAACCCATGAACTCAATCGAGCGCTTCGATGCACGAAGACCGCAGACGCCGGAGTCCACGCGGGTCACTTGAGCATCAATTCTTCCCACTTCGACTGCTCTTCCGCCAGTGAGAGTGTTCAAGGCAGCTTTGGAGAGGTTGAGGCCGTCGCCGGAGCGGTCTATGCCCACGACGTTGATGCTTCGACCTTGGTAGGAGACTGTGTAGCAGGCGCCGCACTGGGGAGAATGGCATGTTAGCACATGTGTTATGTATGGAGGTGTCGTTGTGGATTGAGCTCACCTGAGGAGATCCCCAGCCTGCAATCTCCCATGAACCACCAATGTTTGGGAATGTCGGGATCGAGCCTTGTGTGCTGTAGCCCTTGGTGATCAAGCCAGTGTTGCCGTCGCTGCAGGAAACGGCAGTCAAGCTGCGGGCAGCATCGTCGTAGCCTTCATCGTAGCTAACGGTGGTAGCGGTTGCGAGGGCCGCGATGGAGAGGAGTGCTGCAGTGAACTTCATCTTGACTTGTGTTGTGGTAGTGGATGCTGAGATGCTGGGTCTGATGTAGCTTGTGTTTTGGTGAGGAATGCTTGTTGTGCTGGTGAGAAATCGAGGAAGGGTTGGAAAGAACCTGTCTAATATACTTGCCAGCTACTAAAGTCTGCTCCACCAGGACGACACTGATGGAAAGAATCAGGCGGCAATCGGTGAGAGTGACCTCTCTTTCGTGTCTTGGCCCCTGTTCGAAGAGTACCAAGTGCAGTGCAGTGGGCAGGCAATACGAGGCACACTTTCCTCTTTGCAGCGGCCGCAGCAGCAGGAACAGCACAGCAATAGAAGCTATAGTCAGCGGTCAGGAAAGCGAGAGCCGAACACGGGACGCGTGAGTGGAGGAAGGTGGCATTGCTTCAGCCGATCTTTGTCATTCTTACTCAAAGCGTACTCCTGGCAGCGTGTCTTGTGCGAGGATGGAGGGTCGGCGAGCTGCACGCAAGCGTCAGCGTCAGATGCACAGCTGTCTGTGAGCTATTTGGAGCACGCGAGCTAGTACACTTTGATCGCTTTATGGCAGCTCTTGGCGGAGGGCGAAGGTGGATGTCGTGGGCCAGCTACGGTCGTAGTCTACTATTGATAGTCTCTAGCTGCGGCGCTGGACTGCTGCACGTGTGCTGGTCGTATGGAGGAATGTCGGAGTTGCATGACATGTCACGGTCGTATCGTCGTCGTCGACCTCGTCGGACCTTCTCACCGTTCTGTCAATGTCTGTGTTGTTCTACGCGCGCCGATTTTGCTTCGACTCGCGATGGTTGCTGCCGTGATCGGAGACAGTCGCGTCAAAGCTGCCGAGGAAACACGACCTCGTCCTATTGATAGTGCCTGGCCTCGACGCGTCTGCCCACCCGGTCAACTTCAGTATCGCTGCCTACTGTATACAGCACACGGCAGCCGGAAAGATGCTCACCGACAAAGGTCCAGCAAACCCCGCCGCACGGTCTGCACGGCGCTGTGTCATGCCACGGAAAGCCTTTTCGACCGCGAGCTCCGAGAGTCTGAGAACGACGAGACGACTGCACACGCGGCGAGAATGATGAGGTGTCACCTGTGAAGACGGCAGGCTCTGGGATACACCACGCTCCACACCCATGTATACACGGGTGGCGGGAAGCCAGCAGAGGCCAGAGGCTTTGCGAAAGTGCAGGCATGTCGAAGACGGCAGCTCAAGAGCAGTGCAGCGCGCACCATGGACGTTCGTCAACTTTCGACATCTTCCAGCTCTGTGACTCCCACCTGTCAGCGTCCTGCTGTGCGGTATTGGCAGTCCCGTCTTGTGCTCACTGCCGCAGGACATCCGAAGTCCATGGCGCATGGCTACATGACACGGATCGCCGCGGCACAGCTTCGATATCGTATCTCCGCTCGCCGGTCTACGTTTCTCGCAGGACTATTCTTCACTTAGGCAGCACAGATGGTGAACTTTCCGATGCGGCAGTCGTGTGCGGAGCCAATGAACACAGCCCTAGGCCGCTGTCGTGCCAGACGAAGTCACCGCTTGAAATGGACCTCGACCAGGGATCAATATTGAAAGAGGCGCGGTAGCTGTTCATACACACGACTACCTAGGAAGTCGAAGATGGTCCAGACAATCGTCTCTGCTTTCCTGTTGCACCACTACGGGCTCCCAATATTGGCTACGCCCGCAACGCTGTCCATACAAGCCGCGTACGCCAAACACCCGGCATTGGACACTGCTCTTTGGCCACATAGTGCCTTCTCTATGTCTGCCGAGAGTGCTCTCAGCTACAAGGGCCTACAAACACACTCTTCGGGTACTGCATGACATGGCAATACGATTGGCCATTGATCATTTGCACCCCATATTCACCTTTGAGTTCTAGTCTCCCAGTCAGTGTTTTGGTAGACGAATACGGACGTTCAAGAACACCATACTGTACACTTCGTTGCCGGTGCACCCTCTTCCGTCGAAGAAAGTCATATCGCAATGGTTATCGATCTTGGTGTCCGGGAGCACGTAGTTCATACTCGTGTCTGGATGATTTCAACAGTCAGTTGGCGCTCAATGCGCACATCTAGTACCCTGCAGAACTCACTGGCGATCGGAAGCATGTCCCATTCGTCGCATTCGTTCTTCGGGATCTTGCGATGGTATTTGTCTTTGCCGCCGAACTAACAGCGGATGACCAGCATGCGCGTTGCGGCTTGATATGTCGCTCGGAATCTAGACTCACGAACTGGTGATCCGAATTCCCTGTCTTCAAGTCAGTCACGGTCTCGCCCCGGGCTTAGCGGGCCCTCAACGTACCTTGACAGCGCAGCATATCGAACGTTGGCTGAGCCCATGAGTCAGCAGGCACATGTTGACCAAGAAAGATTGAAACAGCTTTTCGAACCTGATACAGAAAGACTGAGACATATTTCTCCCCAAGCTCTTTCACCTTCACAGCTATGTTCACGAACCGAGATGATCCAGCATTTTGCTAACATTTTTCTCGCGTCAGTTGACGATCCGAGGCTTGAACAAATGCGAAGCCAGAGACTGATGCACGGGCATATGCCGCAAAATTGGCAGGGCAAGTGATGAGCAGTCCTGGACTTTCAAGTATTGACATCACAGGCAGGCTGTGATAGTGAGCTGGCCACGGTCTCTATTCGGCAACAGACCGCTGAGGAACGAACCGACTCGGCAAGAGATATGGGACTGGTATATGGAAGTCATGTCATTTCGCAAAACTGGGAGCCGACAAATTGTTGCCGGCTCAGGAATACATGGGGAGTGGAGAGAGAGAAAAAGCAGACCTTTTTCTGCAGAAAGAGGAGCTCCGTAGCCCACGAGGTTGGCTACAGTCGAAAACGAGCCTTGAGGAATTATTGGAGATGCAACTAGTGATCGCGAGAAACCAGCCCCTTTTCTAACAATGCAGGACATTCTGTGCTTCTAAGCCTTGGACTACTGTCGAAACGGGCCTTGAGGAATTATCGGAGATGTGGCAAGTGATCTCAAGAGACCAGCCCCTTTCCCCAAAACGCACGACATTCTCTGCTTCTAAGCCTAGCGAAGAGGCGCAGTAGCTCAGTCGTGAGTTGTCTGAGACACCATTGCTTGTGTAACACCAACAGGGACCAAATTGCCACATCTACGGGGGAATATAAATGCCCGATGCCGCCCCTTGATCAAGACTACATGTACGGCCGAGCAGAGGCCTTGCCGTGTCCCATTCCAACTCCACGAGAATGCAGCATAGACTGGTTCCGCAAACACATCAACGAGATTCCTGTCGGAGTTCGAGGCCCTGATTATTGCGGGACGGGTAACCTCGTTGGCCACGCTCGTGCACAGGCGAACAATTGCCTGCCCGATTTCGGAAGTAAGGCGTGCAAGAAGATGTTTGGGTTGGACAAGGAGAAGGAAGAGGAGAGACAAAAGAAGGAGGATAAGGAGAATGAAAAGAAAGCGAACGAGGAGGAGAAGAGGAGGAGAGAGGAGGAGGAGAGGAAGAAGGCGGAGGAGGCCGAGTAGGGGCCCGAGTAAGGTTGATATTTCTTTTACGAGTCTCTTCTTGTACCGACTGTAAAAGAGACATTTGTTAATTGAACTTCTTCGTGATCTGTCACGCTCTAGGAATTGTCTAATATGGTAGGCATTGAACTCTATGCTTCTGGTAATCTCTAATCCCTATCATCCTCATATGCCTCGTAACGACTGCAGGCGTGTCAACTTATGCCTAAGGCATGGTCTTGACCACATCTACCGCCGGAAAGCAAAACAGAACCCCGGATGGAGACTTCGTGCTCCACTGTCCGTGGAACTCGGGTGCCCTTTTGATCCTCGTATCTCCGCCTTGTTTCGTCTTCATCTGAAGTCTTAGCTCGTCGTCGTCCAATCATTCGTTGGCTCGCAGAGTGCTACGCCAGCAAAGACAAGAGGAAACCAAAGGATCTCTCCTTGAGACTTGGACTCTCAAACCTTTCGTGGCATTAATTTCGTACTTGGCAGAGCAGCCCAAAGGGAAAGACAATGCTGCCTTCCGGCATAGGGTGTACTACGAGGCTGAGTATTTCTTTACAAGGGCAAAGCAGAAGTATTCAAGAAACCCGTCAATCTTCACAAAGCGCGCTAATGTTCGTCTAAAGTTGCAAAAATGGGAGGATGTCGTAAACGATTGTCTTAAGTCAATAAGAAATTACTAGACCAAATAGACAGAACTACAAGGCATAGTACTTCTTAGCGCAAGCTTGACTAGCTAAATATTATCCTTGCGGGGCACTTTCCTTAGCACTAAAAGCCTATACACTCGCTCGGTTTGCGAGATCTTCCGCAAACTGGAGTCTTCGGCTGCCTTGCTTATCGAGACAGAGCGCCGTAGCTGCGACGCACAAGAGTTTGAGTCCACCGTGTCTCCACAAAATCTACTTTTTCCAGAGCTAACAAATATTCGGAACCTGGAGCAGCAGGCTTTGAAATCAATTCGAACGCACAATTTGACTATTTACAATATCTTTGCCAGACGGCAATTTCTCAGAGCCAACGTGTGTTGACACGAAAGAGATCCAATACGCAGAGCTATACAGAGACGACACCTTTATCTCATTATCTTGGATGACCCGAACGTCCCAGAGCCAACATTTCTCCAGATGTCAAACATCGGATACGTGGAGATCTCAAGTTGATCCCTTGGTGTTTCTGAAATGCGTCGAGCTCGCAAAGCCATCGAATCATAAGATGACGAGCGGCTGTACAGGCAACGTCTTATGGAGGCACCCTTTACCCTCCTCATGCTCACCGTTGGTGCCAAATCGAACCTGCTGGTTGCCGCCCAGAATTGACACTGATTCCTATTCGTATGTTCCGACTGCAGTCATCTTCTATTGCTGTAGGTTTCGATGATAGAGCATATGTTGTTCCGCGCCGCGCCTCACTCACTCCTGCGAACAAACATGCTCAAATCCTCGCCTTGGGCTTCCACTTTGCATATGAATGTTCTTCCGATTCAGGTACAAGATGATCCACATTACTCGTATTCACCAACCCAGGATGCACCTCACTCAAATCCTTCACACCCACCAGTTTCATCGCACTCTCGAGCTCATCTCTCAAAATCTCAACCAAGTGCTCCGCACCCTCAGTGCCATATCCCAAAGCAAACAAGAACGGCCTTCCCATGCCGATAGCTTTCGCGCCCAAGCACAAAGCTTTGAGCATATCTCCGCCCCGACGGAAGCCTCCATCGATGTAGATTTCCATTTTGTCAAAGATCTCAGGGCATTGTTTGTGGAGTTCCAGAAGGAGAAGGATAGAAGGAGGCGAGTAATCGAGGTTCCTCCCGCCGTGATTGCTGAGTAAGATGCCTTGTACGTTGTATTTCATTGCCATTTTGGCATCAGCGGCGGTTTGTATACCTTTGAGCACGATAGGTAAATCTGTGAGACTTCGAATCCAGTCGATGTCTTCCCATGTCAGGGCTTGATCGATGTACGCTCCCACGGTCTTGGTCAGGCCGCCGCCGCGTTTGCCTAGTGATTCTCCGGTGATGGGGTTGATGGCAATCTCGTCGACGCGAAGGCGTTCGTCAGACTCACGCTTGCCTCGCCCTGCGGCATCCACCGTGATGAAGATGGCGCGCATGCCGAGTTTCACGGCGTTGGCAATGACTTGAGCGGTCTTAGGTCGATCTTTGTTGACGTAGAGCTGGAACATAAATGGGTGAGAGGGTGCTTGGGAGATAATCTCGTTTGCGGGATAGGAAGCGTTGCTAGAAACCTGATGACGATGAGGTCAGACGACTGAAAGTTGAACCCTAGATAGCAATTGACTTACAATCTCCAAGATGCCGCTAGATTGCGCTGCACGCGCCAGGGCTTTTTCACCTTCTGGATGAATCATTTTTGCCAGACCACTCGGGCAGATGAATAGCGGGACTTTGACAGGGACGCCAAGTATTGTGCTTGATGTATCGATGTGAGCTACGTCTCGCATTACTCGGGGCCTGAACCAGATTCTTTTGAGCATAGATTGGTTCATGTCTCGTGTCCAGCAGTCGGTGGATGCCGTGGAATAGAATGCGTGAGTTTTGGCTGATGAGGTCCTCGCAGAGATATCTTCGAAATCATAGCTAACGTATATGATAAGCAATTGAGCGCAAGTTCAGGACGGGGACACGTACGCATTGATCACTGTGTGTAGTGGTGGTCTCTCGTTCTCAGGCACGGCCTGCGCAGCGTTCGTCGCTATCGGTCCTTGCTTCCAATCCGATGTGATTGTCGCTCGATCGAGATTCCCAATGAAGCAGCCAATCGGTAGGGTATTCTTGACAACTGATGAGGAATGGACCTCCAGAAAAGCTGTTGTCGCATCATGGCCAGCATATTTTAGAATCACTGAATTTTGGTAAGAAGACGCAGAGCCATGCCGATATACTAAGCTGCATTGAACGCACAATTTGCTCCTCCAGGATGATCGTCTGCAAAGTTGGTGCAGTCCCAGACCTGATCCTCAATCACAAGCCAGCAGTCGTTTGGAGAATTGTGCTTCGAGATCTCAGAGGTACCAATCAGCTTAACTTCCTCCATTGCGACCTTCGGGAAGTCGTGAGGATGTTCGTATGTCTGTATGCAATCTGTGCTGGACTCAAGGTGGCATTATGAGTTGCTCCGACAATGCTGAATACATTGGATTGTTGCAAGTCGGCAACGCCGTAATCGGAGCGCTTCTGAGTGGCTCATGGCGATCATCCTTGCCTGGACCGGCAGAATGCACCTCGCGATGGTGAGTCGGTCATTGATGTTCGGAGCGATGCTAGATTTGTACATTTGGTCATATGTACCTCCGTAACATTGCTGGCCGAGATTCGAGCGCTGTGTGAGCACCAAACAGCACGTTCGATATCTCCTCTGGTTCCCAAGCGTTCTTGGCACAGATTCACTTACACAGGGGATCATGAGCTAGCGGCGGCTGTTCCCGATTGATTGAACCAATACTTCGAATCAACTCCAATTCTGTCCAGCGAAAACGGCCATATCACCACAGTATCGCTTGTAGATTCGCTTGCGGCATCTCCCCGCCGCTGCGGTGCTCAAGCTACTCAAGTCCTGCAGCAAAGACAGGCGAGGAAAATGCAATCTTCGATTTCCTGTGGCAGTAGTGTGAGCAGCTGATCCAAGCTGGGCTGAAGCTGACATTCACACTGGTCCTGTTTCTCCATGTTGCCCGGGCCTTTCTAGTCGTAGTGAACTGTTTCCACATGTGTCGTGCCATACAGCTTCGTCTTGTACTTGGTGGTTATCCAGCCACTTGCACCCTCCAGTAAGCTCCGTCTTCACTTGGTACATTCCAAGAGACAAGCGTTCGTCCCAGCACGTGTTTGGGATGGCTGTGCATCATGCATGATGGGGAGCGAAACCCAACGCGGACGTGACTATCGTGCTCGTTCAACAGATGCAGCCTTCGCTTGTGTCGTGCATGATTCTGGTCGTTGTTCGGGCTGAAGACAGATACCCAGGTCCAGGATAGCATATATTAATCGCGTATGCAGCCTGGAAGAGCAGGTCCAGGGCCCCCCAAACGTGTTTTGCCCGCCTCTCGTGGTCGCTCTCGCGTGATGACGATGTTGACGACTTCCACGGTACGAACAAACTTCGCCGCAGTGAATTGACAGCGCGTGGAGAGTCTCGGGAAGTCTCACACGGCGAATATTGGACTCGCGTGCCCCTCCTCCGTAGGACTGGAGACCAAAGACTCTGCATATGCGCTAGTCATGCACTCAAATCTGCTTCGGGCATGGCGCGGAGAATGTGAGCATGGTCAAGCGGTTGCCGGCTGCTGGTTGCTCTGTCTGTCTATCTCGTTGTGCGACGCTTCTATGAGCGCAGCCATAACGGCGAGTAAGATGGAGCTCGATGGTGCTGATCACATCCATCGTTCGATGCTCGAGCGTGCAGACTGCAAGACGTGCCAAATGCAGTCCCAGCTCTGGAATACGTCAGGCGCGCAGGATGCAGATGTTCAAGAGAAAGTCTAATTATCTCACGATATTCTGCTGCGCTGCTCGACTGTCTGTGCACCGAGCGTCGGATCTGCTGAACTCCACAACCATTCCCACTTCACAACCGCCCCGCCTTCTGATCGCCATCCACCACCGACCACCCATCATCACTCTTCCACCGCCGCCTCACGCTGCGCCCCGCTGCTGCGACATCGCCAGACATCATCTCGCTGCACGACGACGGGCACAGACCCCAAGCGGCACGATTCAGAAACACACACGGACACAGCATCAGCAGCGAACCCTCGAACTCAATCAGCGACGGACAGTCACGCCTGCCAAGGCGACACTCTCGAACTTCCACTGCCTCCGCGCACCTCGCCGCCCGCCGGCACATGTCCACTTGCGCGCCCAGGGCTGAGGGCTGCTCGTGAGCCTGGTCGTCCCGGCCAGTTTCCATGCCCGCCATGACGTCCGCGCTTGATGACGAGGATCTGGCACTGTCGATAGCACCAACACCTGCCGGACGCCGCAACTCACGCGATGACCGACCGCAACAGCAGCCCCAGCCGCCTCAGGCGCATTCGGCCACGCCGGTCATGCGCTCGTCGGCGAATCCGCAGCATGTCAAAGCAATGACTAGACTGGGCCAGTACAATGTGGTCAAGACGCTGGGAGAAGGGTCATTCGGCAAGGTGAAGCTCGCCACGCATGCTGTCACTGGTCAGAAGGTGGCGCTGAAAATAATATCTCGGCGCAAGCTGGTGACGCGAGATATGGCAGGGCGTATCGAACGTGAGATACAGTATCTCCAACTGCTACGCCATCCACACATCATCAAGCTGTACACCGTTATCACCACGCCTACTGATATCATCATGGTGTTGGAGTATGCCGGTGGTGAGCTGTTCGACTACATTGTGCAGCACGGCAAGATGCAGGAACGGAAGGCCCGAACATTCTTCCAGCAGATAATATGCGCTGTGGAGTACTGCCATCGCCACAAAATTGTGCACCGCGATCTCAAACCAGAGAACTTGCTGCTCGACGACCAACTCAATGTCAAGATTGCCGATTTCGGGTTGAGCAATATCATGACTGATGGCAATTTCCTCAAAACGAGCTGTGGTAGCCCCAACTACGCCGCGCCAGAAGTCATTAGCGGTAAGCTGTATGCCGGTCCAGAGGTAGACGTGTGGAGTTGTGGTGTCATTCTCTACGTCTTGCTTGTTGGAAGGTTGCCATTCGACGACGAGTACATTCCGGCGCTCTTCAAGAAGATTGCTCAAGGCCAGTACCATATACCTCCATATCTATCACCAGGCGCGACGCGGTTGATCAAATCGATGTTGCAAGTCAACCCAGTGAACAGGATTGGAATCGCAGACATTCGCTTGGATCCGTGGTTCCAGGAGGACCTTGCCGAGTATCTTGCTGTTCCCCCGGAGGAATTCTTCGACACTGGTGTTGACCCAACCAAGTCCATTGATCCTGCTACGCTTGGAAAGGGCAAGCCTGCTGTCGTTCAGGAGAAGATTCATCAAAGCGTTGTCGGCAAGCTTGGCAAGACAATGGGTTATGCTGCAGATGATGTGCAAGAAGCATTGCAGAAGGACGAGCCGAGTGCCATCAAAGATGCGTATCTCATCGTACGAGAGAACGTGATACAGGCGGCAAACCCTGCGCTGCAAAGAGCCATCCCAGATTATCCAAACTCGCCGCCCGTTAATCCCGGAAGTCTACTCGCAATGACTCCACCGCCTAAGAAGCAGCCTACTCCCACACCTCAACGAAGGCCTGCGCAATCGCCTCTGGACCACCCGCGCCATGGCTCCACCGGATCTGGCTCGCTTATGGAAGCACGCTCGCCCGCGTCCACCATCGCGATTCTGCCTTCATCGTTACCTAGCTACCACGCGGCATATATGCGCGGTCACATTAACAAATCGCAATCTCCAACTACGGGCGACGACGACCCTGACGGGAAGCCACGTACGAAAGAGGAACAGGAGGCCACTGCAAGGCGACTCAAACCACATAGCAGAAGCTCTACCAATCTTGCTCGAAGCGACAAACCTGATCTCGATATGACAAAAATACCAGAAGGCAGGCCGAAGAAGCAGCGACCGACCAAATGGCAGTTTGGCATCAGGAGTCGTAACTCTCCTGCTGAAGCCATGTTGGCAATTTATCGCGCGTTGCACAAAATGGGAGCCGTCTGGGAAGTGCAGCCGCCAAAGGAGCACGAATCTGGCAGTGGGGACGCAAGTCCAGAGCGTGGCAGTGACAACAGAACCCGCAGCAACAGTCCGGAGTATAGTGATTCCGACCCTGGCTCGGGGACAGATCCTGAGTACGCGACCCATGAGGAGCAAGAACGGCGACGTGCAAAGCGCCGTCAAAATGGCGAGAACGCCCGCGGGAGAGAGCGATATGGACGCTGGAACGATTATGGCTATGAGAACATTCCGGAAGACCCTTGGATCATCAATGCTCGGTTCAAGAAGGAGGGCATGTTTCCGCCGGGCGTTCCACATCCTGCTTCCGCGCACAGCTCTCAGGTCAACCTGAACCACGATCAGAGGAAGTCGAGTTCGGCAGCTGTGTCTATGACGGGCAATAGCTCCGGACACCATACTCCGAGCTTGAGTGCCAGCGCTGAAAACGTTGCTGCGGCTGGTCCTGCTCACGGCAGCGCGGCCGGATCCCTCCGCAATTCCATTGCAGGCAGCGAAGTTCCAAAGGCACAGGAGAGTGTATGGGTGTATATGACCATCCAGCTGTATGCGATAGAGAAAGATTTCTACCTCGTGGACTTCAAGTGTGCGGGCTACGAGAGACTTATACGCCGGTACAGCTATGAGACCAGCGGCAGCAACGAAAGTGATGCGATCCGCGTGGACAACGCACCGGACGGTTATGATTCTGAGGACGTGGAGGTTGATGAAGCTGGAGAAGAATTGATCGGCGCTGGTCGCACGGGAGATGAGAAGGAGATTACTAGTCCCTTCCCCTTCTTAGACGTGGCGAGTAGGCTTATCATAGCATTGGCTGAGGCGAACGATTAGATCGATATGAACTGGCAACAGGACAAAGATGCATTGCATTTTACCAAGCGAGCTGGTCAGGCTAGCTATGATATACAATTGACATGAGATTTCATAGCCCACCTCTCTCACGCAAGGGAGCTCGGGATATGTTGGTGTATTGCATGTACATGACCTCACGCACGGACACTACGATCATGTATAGGCAGTGGAAGATCGGCACAACAAGCACTTCCAAGCTTCGTTGCGATGCATATGGAATCTTGCCTTCTCAGGCGTTCGTCGAGCATCCAAGCCAGCTTTTTGAATCTTGAGGCTCATTGATCCATGCTTCCCATTAGGAGCCATGCGATCCGGCTTCGATTCCGGTCGGGTGTTGTCAATACTCCTTCGTCCGACGTTGTATATTGTTCACTCGGGCTTTTGTTCATTCTCGTTCGTCAGATGTCGTAAGCAACTCACAAACGACCAACTAATGCTTCATCGTCATTGACACGGAGTTTCCGGCAACAAAAGCGAGCTCTGTCCTATCAAACAGTGACATCATGTATCGCTCACGGTACGAACGGGTAAGAAGAAGACGTGGAAGTGCTGGAAGGAAATGTTCAAAAGGCAGCTTTCTCCTGAAGTTGTTTAGCTGAGAATTCATATCACTTGGTTTATTCATTCTATCGATCAAGATGCCGTTTCAGTACAAGAAAGTCCTCGTTCTGGGCGCCACTAGCGGCATTGGATGGGCGATGGCGAAAAAGTTCCTCGACGAAGGCAGTTCAGTCATCGCTGTTGGCAGACGTGCAGAGAATTTGAAGAAGTTTGCAGAGGAGCATGGGGCAGAAGGGAAGGTCGACACCGCCGTTTTTGAGATAACCGACTTGAAGGGAATCCCCAAGTTTGTGAACGACATTGCATCGAAGCACCCGGATCTGGACTGTGTCTTTCTGAACTCGGGAATGCAACGACATCTGGACTGGAAAGATCCGGAGAGTGTCGACTTGGACATCCTAGAGACGGAGTTTACAACCAACTACCTTTCTTACATGCATCTGACCAAGGCTTTCCTGCCAGTCTTGCAGAAGAAGGCGCCTCAAGAGACTGCGCTGGTTTACATCACTTCTGGCCTGGCTCTCGCACCGATCGTTTACTGCGCCAACTACTGTGCGTCGAAGGCAGCGCTTCATCACATGGTCATGATGTTGAGGTTGCAAATGAAGGAGATTGACTCCAATGTCAAGATCATCGAGGTGCTGCCTCCCGCAGTCCAGACCGAGCTCCACGACGACAAGCATCAGCCGGAATTTCAGGGCAAGGGTCGCCATATCGGTATGCCACTGGCTGACTTTGAACGGAACAGATTCCGGTGCAAATGACGAAGAGGAACTTCGACACTTGGGAGCAGGAGCGACAGAAAAATGTAAGTACAGTGAAACAGTCCTCTGCACCCTGTTACCGGACAGGTGGTCGCACGCGCTACAGTAGTCAGCATCGAAGCCAATGGCTCTCCAAGACTTCAACAGAACTTGTGTTCATCCCCAGCGTCTGGGCAGCGGCCGCGTTGTCGGTCCTTGTCGGCGTGAGACTACTGCTGACCGAGTCTTAGATGATGGCCATGTACCATCAAATGAGGGAGCAGGCAGCGAAGTGAGGCCACCGCCCACCGCCTCCTACGCGCTGAGGAATTTCCATTTGAATGGAGTAAAAGAAAGCGGGTGCTCGTTCCGACACCGTCATTCCTTCCTGACAGAAGAGACAGCCATATGCCGACGTGAGTACATGGTACCGCAGTACGAACAATGTCGGGGAGACAAGGAGAGTCATCATGTCTGAGATGAGGGCGTGCCAAGGCCGTTTGCCCGCGGCCAACTCGGCGAGTGGTACCGTAGCTGCAAATAGCAATTGGGCTCGTGGGCAAATGTAGAGCCGCTGCACCGCCACAGCTTTTTGTGTTACCCCATCGTTACAGCCGGCTTTGACCGTCGGTGGAAGTGTTTAGGTAAAGTGATTGGACCAGGATTGCGAGAGATATGCTTGCATTAGTTGCGCGGCGGGCCCTGCAGCGCTCGGTACGGCGACGCGCAGGGTTCTGCGGAGAGAGTTTCCGATGCCATAATGGGGATGCTGTGTGATGTCGTTGCTGGACTGCATATCAATTGCAGTGAGGATGAGGTCGGTGTCGTGTGAGCGGATTCGAAGCAGCCAGTGCGTCTCAGCACGCCTGCATGTAGCGCGTTGGCCGCGGGCAGATACTGCACACGACACCAGGATGTGCAAATGGTGGGCAATGGGACCCGCCGGAGCCAGCGTGGACAGCGTTTCTGGTTCCTGCAGACGCAAACCCGCGCTGTGCGCCGCTCTAATCGCAGACAGCGGGCGATTGGCGTCCAGGATTGTGTGTGACGTGGGCCTTCTGGAAACAGCACTGGACAAATGGCCTACGTGCTACTCGCGAGAGCAGCGATGCTAGCGGGGTGGTGGGTGTCTATAGTGGCCCAATTTGCAACTTCGGCAAGCGTTTGGGAGTGGCCTCGAAACGCGCGCCCGCGACAGGCGGCGTGCCAGGCCAGCATCTGCTCAGACGCGCGTGTTGCTGCGTGTGAAAGAAATCGCGCATGCAGCGGATGGGAGGCCCTGTCCTGTGTACTGTAGGCGTGTCGAATCATCAAAAAGCAATTACAGCTGTATGCCCTCGATGGCCAGTGACGCGGATCTGCTTGACATACAGAAGTGACATGCCCTCTGGCACCCTTATCGACGACATCTAGATCGCCGCCTCGCCGTTCACCCACACCCGCCGCGGCAAAGTCGCCCTCAGCAGCAGCAGCGGGCAAAACGTAGTTTCTTTGAGACGAAGCGGCGAGGGCGATAACCGGCGGTACTGACCAGGGTGCACAGACTATTTTGGTGGCTCAGTCGGCTCACCTAAAAACACTCAAAGCCCACCTTGCGACCTCGAAACCGACTGCTTTATTTACTCAGACTTCCCAGTCACCAATCTCACTTCTTGAGCTCAGCTCCGTTCTGCCTTTTGCAAACACTCCATCCCTCTTGAACTCCCTCAAACACCTGCAACACAACCACAGCAATCATGGTAAGCTGCGACTGCCACTACTCGCTGAACTAAGCGCTGATCTGCTTGACTCAGGCCGACTCAAAAATCGTCTCGAATACTGCCACCGTGAGTTCTTTGTTCTCTGAGCGCGGCTCGGTGGTGGCGCCGAAGCTGACAGAACGCAGCTTGAGAAATACCTCAAACTCGACCAGCGCGATAAGATCATTGCCGAATATGTCTGGATTGACGCCAGCGGAGGTGTGAGATCCAAGTGCAAGGTGAGTCTCCCACTACCTCTCGACATCTGGACCGCGAGCAAAGAGGGGATTTCTGCGTCTCATTTTTGAGTTCCTGAAATCTCCGTCAATGAGGAGGACTGCCATTCCCAGGGTCTGATGCGGCTTTGACGAAATGCCGCCTTCGGCGTGCTTCGGACGCTAGAAGCCCAGTGCGCTCTGCCTCAACGGCGGGGTCACATGGCAGTCGCCTCAAACTGTTCCAAACAGTCGGACATGCCAGACAACGCAGGAACCAGAGAATGCAATTGTAGATCCTCAAGCTAACTCGTGACTGCCTGCAGACCATCGAGAAGAGCTCATACACCGGCCTCCAGAGCCTTCCAGAATGGAACTTCGACGGTTCCTCCACTGCCCAGGCACCTGGCGACAACTCTGACGTCTATCTCCGACCTGTTGCCGTCTACCCAGACCCATTCCGCCTTGGCGATAACATTCTCGTACTCGCAGAGACCTGGATGTCGGATGGCAAGCCAAACGCCTTCAACTTCCGCCACGATGCCGCCGTCGTTATGGAGAAGCACAAGGGTGAGAAGTTCTGGTTCGGTCTCGAGCAAGAATACACCCTGCTCGACTTCGAGGGCTGGCCGTACGGCTGGCCAAAGGGAGGTTTCCCAGCTCCACAAGGCCCATACTACTGCGGTGTCGGAACTGGCAAGGTCTTCTGCAGAGACATTGTCGAGGCACACTACAAGGCCTGCTTGTACGCTGGCATCAACATCTCTGGTACCAACGCCGAGGTGATGCCAGCTCAATGGGAGTACCAGGTCGGCCCATGCGAGGGCATTGATCGTAAGTGCTACTTCCACAATAGCTTCACTTCTCAGACTAACACATGAACAGTCGGTGACCAGCTCTGGATGTCCCGCTTCCTCCTCCACCGTGTCGCCGAGGACTTCGGCGCCAAGATCACATTCGCACCTAAGCCAATCCCTGGTGACTGGAACGGTGCCGGTCTCCACACCAACGTCTCCACTGAGGCTATGCGAAACGATGGCGGCATGAAGGCCATCGAGGCCGCTATGGAGAAGCTGGCCGGCCGCCACAAGGAGCACATGCTGGTGTACGGTGAGGGCAACGAGGCCCGCATGACTGGCGCACACGAGACTGCATCATATGACAAGTTCACATGGGGCATTGCCAACCGTGGCTCATCAGTGCGTGTCAACCGCGCTGTTGCCGAGGAAGGCAAGGGCTACTTCGAGGACCGTCGTCCCGCCTCCAACGGCGACCCGTACCAGATCACCGGTATGATCGTTGAGACTGTAAGTTGCTTCGAGACCATTGCCACGTGAGCTTCATACTAATGTGACGAAACAGATTTGCGGCAAAGTTGAGGGCGCCGACGTTTTCAAGAAGTCGCAGCAACCTGCTGAGACTGTTGACACTGTTGTCCCAATTGTCAAGCCTTAGATGACCGATAACGAGACCACGACCACCCGAACTCTTACCGATTGACCCAACCGACCTCACAGATCTGCCGCCGCGCCGCGAATGCTTTCTAGATGATATCCCCTTCCTGGGCGGCAGATCGATTGTACTATGGGCAGCCTTGAATGTTGCCGCGGCGTTTTGACAGGACAACTAGAGGAACATTTTCTTACTCTAGCTGGGAGTAGCTAGAGAATTGCATAATTGAGAAGTTCAAGCCATTTCTGCGTCGCTCATTCGTCCATTGCAACTGTATAGCAAGTGTGACCTTGTCATGGAGGAGGCACGTGCCCTCGCGCTGATCGGCGTACCAAAGCTCGTTGCCGAATTTGGTCGTTCTTACCTTGCGAACTCACATTTCGACCGAACATCAACAAAGCATGCCGTGACCCTCGCACAACACGCGCAAACGAAAGTGCGCCCATTAGCGACCATGTCGACGCCGAATACCACTGCGCCCGTGACGCAGCCGTCGTCCGCATCTAAGAAAGCGACTGGCCACATCAGTACACCCCACAACACCGCGTCGCCCGCACCTCGAAGCGTACCCTCGCCCGCCGCAACGCGAAAAGACCACGCGGCTAAGACCCCCGTGAACCATCCTACGGTTGGCAGCAGCCATGGCAGTAAGACGCTGGCCGCCACGCCCATGGTTGGGTCGTTGAGCCAAACGGGATCGGGCTCCTCGCCTGGTCAGCATTTTGGCACACCGGGCACGCTGCATGGACTCGGCGTGGACTTGGGTACCGGCACGCCAAATTTGAATGTGCCAACGCCCATGTTGGCTGCTGCTGGTATGGTGCCTAGCATGAGTGAGATCATGGGCGTGGGCGCCGGTCGCAAGCGGAACGAGGAGGAAGAGAGGAGGGCCAAGATGAAGAAGATCCTACAGAAGATCGGTGGACCGAAAGGCCGCGTGTGTAAATCTGGGATAGAGAGGGTTGCGCGAAGATGTGGTCTTACCGCAGTAGGAGACGAGACCGAAATATCCTTAGCAGGAGTTGGGGAGAAAATGATGCTGGTGGTGAACCTGCAAGGTGACACTGTGGAGGGTGTCGTGCCGCAAATATTTGTCTGTGAGGCAGAGAAGAAGGAAGAGGAGCAGTATATGGGCATCGCAGCGAGCAAAGTGCTATTGCAGAACTTGAAAGTCCCGAACGGGATCGCTTTGCAATCGAAACTCGACCAGTTCGCGACCAATCTGGACCGGCTCGCTAAGATGGACAGGATGTCCAAGGGGCAGGTCGACTGCTTCGAGGCGATCAATGGAGTGTACAGCAGCTTGAAGAAGCTGTACGACTTGGAGAAGGATGCAGTCAAGGCGTTGAAGCAACTAAAGAGCGAGGATGCCGATGAGAAAGCTGCACGCGAAGTGCTGTGCAAGAAAAGCGGCAGGCCTTTCATGCACGAGAATGGCAAGATTGGGCTTTCATTGGGTTACTGGACGCCATCACCGTATCGAAAGAAATCGGTCCCCGCAGTGGCAGGCGCATCCCAAGACGAGCCACAAGATGACCTTGAATCAGACGTATGGAGCCTGCGCATCGAAGCCCAGCCATATGCTGCCGGCATGTATCCATCTCTACGAGTATCGGACACCTGGCTGCCGGAAACCTTCGATGCCGCTCGGCAGGACCAGCCTATACCATGGCAAGACCCTCCCAACACATTCATCAGCACAAGCTCAACAGATACGGGCGACGCAATGGCCATCGATGGCGAACGTCTCCCAGACCTCCGATTCGTCGCCAAGCTAGATCCTCCAGTCGTGCTACCATTACAGATCGCAGCGACAATCCTGGCAACCCTAGGCGACCAATATTCCCACTCTACCAGTTTTCCAATTTACCATCTCAACGTCTTAGGCATCAAATCACAAGACCTGTCTACCAAAGTGGTTTCCGAGCAGAGCGTGCTGGTCCCCGGCCCGGCCGGCGAAGACACGAATGCTTCGCACGAATACGTTCTCGATATTCCTAAAGGGGATCTCGCATACGTACTCGAAGAAGTCCCTTTCTCACACCCAAGGCAGCTGGTCGAGCTGTTACCTACATTACGACAATGGGCGAGCACTGGGAACCTTTTGCGAACTGCACTCGCCAGTTCGCAACCTGGAGAGACTCAAGCGCCTGCAGCCAACGGCGTCAACGGTTCCCACGCGGTGAACGGTACTCACGAGAGGAAGCTTGACGAACTCCTCGGCAACGTAGACCTTGAAGGAGCTTCCAAAACACGCGTGGATATGAGCTTCTCTAGCGGCTCTCAACTCCCCATCTCGACTCCCAACTTCGCACTCGCAATTTCCGATCCCACTGGCGATGACCTGAGCCACGTCGTCTTCCATATCATGCCAGATGCCGACGTTGTAGTCGAGCATTTTGATGGCATCGATGTTCAAGTCGCAGAGCCCGTCAAAGATTCTTCCGAGGGCCAGCAGACCGAGCAAAATCAGACGGAGATGTTGAAAAAGAAGAAATTGGCAAAAGCATTAGAGATCAGCAACGACTTGGGAATATGGATCGAGTGGATGCGCAAACAGGGTCATCCTTAGAATACTAGGAATCGTTGGAGCATTATATGTGCTACGTTCTCGGAAGTACTATTCGTTATCCATGAACATCATCAATCATTGGAGACTTATTTTCAAGACCATGTCAGAGTCCAATCATTCTTCCATGCTCCATCTGCAGTGAGATTCTGCAAGCCCACGAGACTCAGCACTTTGCTGGTGCTGTTGTATGTCACACCGGAACTGACGGCCTGGCCGTTGAGCGTTACGTTGCCTGGCTCATCCTGCACACCCAGCACGGTGACGTTGGCGAGACTGTTTGTGTCTTCGTAGAGGCCGCGCGTCGACGCATACAGCGAGCCATTTGTTGCCGTGAAGTCGACGATGAGCGTGGCATTTGGCGTGACACTCTCGCCATCGTCAACGTACAGGATTCCAGAAGCTGCTCCGTTGTTATCGAGAGCAGTCAGCAAACTCCATGAGCTGTTGCGAGACTCTGTCGTAGTGTATAGCGCCTCTTGACGAGGGAGAACGTATCCGCCTCTGACAAACACTGGAATGTGGCTCAGAGGTGCGGAAATGGTGACGTTCTCGCCAGGCTGAGCAGTGACCGCTTCTTGCGTGTACCAGTCGTACCAGATCTCTCCTTGAGCGACTCCAGGGAAGACACCTTGCACCTCTTTCATGCCTTGGCCAAGTACAGGAGTGACGAGCAGAGCAGGTCCAAGGAGGAACTGATTGTCAACAGCGGCCAGAGACGGGTCGTTCGGGAACTCCCAAGACAGAGCTCGCATGACCGTGCTGCCGGTGGTGTGAGCCAAGTAGAACAGCGTATACATGTATGGCAGAAGCGAGTATCGAATTGCCATGGCCTTCCTCGATGCGTCTGCAACAGACTCCCAGACGTATGCCTCTTGTGGATTCGCAGACAAAGTGTTGTGGTTGCGGTAGAATGGGAAGAAGGCGCTCAGTTGCATCCAGCGGTTGCATAGCTCTTCGTCCGAGTTACCATTAAAACCGCACGTGTCCACGCCAAACATTGGAATGCCGAAGAGAGCAAAGTTCAGAGCTTGGCTGATCGAGAAATACATGTAAGCCCAGAGCGAAGTGTTGTCTCCGCCCCAGTGGCCTGCCCACTTGCCACTTCCAGCGAAGGTGCTACGACCGATGATCATAGGACGCTTGCCTGGAAAGACCTCAAGCAGAGCCTGGTAAGTAGCGTTGAGGATCTGATGCCCGAATAGGCTGTGCACATCGTACTCCTCGACGCCGTCCACATGGGTGGCGTTGGGGCTGACAGCATGCACGGCGAGGTCGCCTTGAACGTTGTTGATGGCATAAGGTGGCTGGTTGATATTTCTGACGCCTGGAGTAATAGCTGGAGGAGTGAAGTACGCGGTCGTGGAAGTCCCGGCAGGCGTAGCTTCAGCGACAGAGCTTGACTGGGATGCTGAGAGCGACGAGGCTACAGCTGCTTCAGTTGCATTCGTCAGGTTAAATCCCTCAGGATAAGTAAAGATCTGGCTGCCTGGCTCGCCAGGCAGACCGAAGGGACTGTAATAGGAATTAGCAAATATTACGGCATAGCAGGCACGGCCGCCACATACGGGTGCACCGGGTTCAATGACAGGTTGCCAGTTCCGCACGAGCCAATACAGAACGAAGAGACCTCTGACATATCGATCCAGATACCGTCCCAAGGCGAGTTCTTGTGATGCTCAAGCATGCTGTCCGTCCACCAAGCCACAGACTCGTTGGCGTGCCAGTCCGGGAAGACTGTGTATCCCGGCCACACTGAGCCAATGTACTGGCTGCCATCTGGGTTGCTAAGGAAGACACCTCGATCGTTGCCATCTGTGTATATGGAGTAGTTATCGGAAGCGTTGTTCGGGTTTGGAATGTAAATGGCTGCGTCCACGATTGGGATGTAGTGCTGTCCGGCGGCGTGCAAGCGGCTCAGGAACTCCTGTCCCTCGGCATACGGAAATGTGTTCGGGTCGTTCGTAAAGTCTCTGTACTGGAACATGTAGTCGATGTCGGTCTGTATTCACATAAAGTAAGCAAACGTCACGGAACGAACCTCTGCGGCGCACATTTTCTCTCGACTGCACTTACCCAGATTGTCTCAAGAGGGATGTCGAAGTCTCGATAGGTGTTGACCACGTTCTCGAGCTCTGTCCAAT
This sequence comes from Cercospora nicotianae, assembly GCA_029490675.1. Classification (NCBI taxonomy): domain Eukaryota; kingdom Fungi; phylum Ascomycota; class Dothideomycetes; order Mycosphaerellales; family Mycosphaerellaceae; genus Cercospora; species Cercospora nicotianae. Next base: position 1,079,570 of record JANQAT010000007.1, on the reverse strand, counting down.
TCTTGTAACCCCAGCGGCATTGATGGAAACCAAAGCTCCAATACTGCTGCATCGCAGGCAATCCAATGGCACCGGTCTGATACTGCTTGGTCACGGCGTCCTGAGTGGGCCCATCAAAGATATACAGGTCAATGCTGCCTCCGATGGCGCGCCAAGTTAGGTTGGTAGGGTTCATGAGTGCCTCCATGCCATGAGCATTCCGCAAGAACACACCATGACTGTGACCAACGTAGGTGCTGTTCGCGGTGGTATCGTTGGATGTGACAAGAGTGTGTGAGCCAGTTTCCTCATCGACCTCAAAGTAGCGTGTGTCCAGGTAAAACGGGTGCACACCATAGATGTTCTCGTCAATCGGGTCACCAACATCTGCAGCGTAGAATGTGGCTGTGAAGTTGTTTCCAAGACGAAGCCCGTGGATTCGTTCGCCCATGCCGTAAATGTTGTAAGTCTCTGGCATCTGGGTGACGAATTCGATGAATTGATTCTCAAAGACCAGCACGCTTCCGGTAGTGTCGAAAAGCACATCACCAGTGGACTTCCTGACTACAGTGAAGCTGAAGGTTGGCTCATTGCTGTAGGTGAACTGAAGGTCGACCTCTTGCGAACCTGCTTCATTCTGGGGAGCAGGCACAATCGTTTCGCTCAAAAGGTATTGTGACGCATTGCTGCTGTCAAGGTAGTAGGGCTGGATCGAGAGGTGGAACCTGTGCGAGCTCTGTACGTCGAGCTCCAGTGCAAGAGTTTCGATATCGGTACCGTAGACGTTGCACTTCTCATCGTTAGCAGAGTCGACGAGATTGCATATAGGCACTCACTCCTTCGCCAGCCAAGGTGAGCATGGCGGTAAAGCCAGTCGATGTATGTTCCACATTGCTCGCTTTGTAGCCAGGACACAAGGCCTAATGTCGATCAGCAATGTCTGATAGCGTCCTCTCCTCTAAGTCTGACCTGTGCTTGTTTGGCGTTCGGATCCTTGATGTTCGGAAGGATATTAGGGCCAATATCGGCGGATGCTGGTACTGCAAGAGGACAACATCAGCTGTGGCGTTTTTCGGAAGTGAAGAAGCAACTTCACTCACCTGTGAAAGGAATGGAGTAAGTACTCGTAGCACCCGAAACAGTAGCACTAGCAATCGAGCCAGTCGAGGAAGCGAACACAGCAGTAGTCAGGCCATCGATAGGCGGCGATGATGCAGAAGAGTCCTGCGCAAGAGTCAAAGAAGACAGCGCAAGCGCCGCTTGCGTCCACGTCAGAACACGAGACATGATGTCCTGCCAGTGAGGGAGTTCGCAGACAGCGAGACGACCAAGATTCTGGCTCAGCAGCGGAGGCAGCAGCATGATGAAGATGGATGAATATATGCAGACGCGGTGTCTTGCCGTGATCGGGCGTTGCTTCTGCCGTCGACGGAGGAGAGTGCAGTCATGCCGCGTGCTGTCCCCGCGTTGGTGCAACGTTCAGCAAGAGCGAGCGCGTGTCGAAAAGCTGTTTGCTCAGGAACAGGTCTAGTGGCAGCGACGCCATCTCGTGTCGCCAGCTGCTCGATGGCGGAGGGCAGGTGCGATTGGGTGTTTGCACCGTAAATGGCCCCGAGAGCAGTATCACTGGCGTCATGGTGGCAGTGATCAGCGCATTCTGCTCTGCTTCTGCGCTCCGTCTTGTCCGTCTGATGATGCGGAGACGAAGGTGGAGGACAAGCTCTCCCCACAAATGCTTCGCTTGCACCAATCTCCAATGCTTGACGAGCTTGGCACGTCCCAGAGTCGGCCCGAAGGTCGAAGAGCGACAGTATGCCTTCCCTTTTGATACTACGCTGTGTCGATGAAGGGATGTAGCTCTCTCAACGTCAACAGTTATTGACCGATGGTCGGCTCTGATATCCCATGAGCAGCTTCACGTGTTCAATATCATGCCTCAGGCGTGGAGGTTTTCGAGATCGCAGACCCACTCTGCATCACGATTAACAACACCTAGTTGGCGCTGCCAGCGAACCGGAGACACTGAGATTGTCTGGACTATGCTTCTGAAGCACATTATAATCCGACACCTGGGAAAGCTTGACCCTCGTTAGCTCGGAATAATTGAATTTGATGGAAACACAGGAACCAAAATCAAAACATACAGCGATAGAGGATCATACGAGTAGGAATATACAAGGAAGGAGCAATTTTTTCTGGGGCAAGACGTTACTCCGGAAGCGATATCTACCTAACGAGAGTGAAGATGACCAAGTTTCGCTCCCCGTATCCAAACCGGGCAAAACCTATGCAGTGAAATAATTCTCCCTGATGTCTTCAAGCAGTCCCGGATGTTCGGGCTTCCAACCCAGCTCGTTACGCGTCTTCTCGGCTGAAGTCGGATTGTCGTAGTTGATGATATGAGCGAAAAGTCCCAGCGAATGTTGAGCTTCCTCGGTGGTCTTGCTCTTTACTGGCAGATTCAATTTGGCGCCGACTGTGGTCATGATGTCCTTCATGGGAATTGCCTCTTCTGCAGCAGCATTGTAGACTGCTCCGGCCTTTCCCTTCTCCAACGCAAGTCTCGTAAGAGTAGCGGCATCATAGCGATGGACAGCAGACCATCTTGAAGTGCCCTGATCGATGTATGTAGCGAAGCCGTCGCGCTTGGCAGCTTCTCCCAGCATCGTGATGAAGCCCCAGTCATCTTTGCCGTGGACGGTAGGCGAGAATCTGATGACAATTCCACGAATGTTTTTCTCCTTGGAAAGTTGAAAGACCAAATCGGCTGATTTTGTGCGATCGGACATTGGCCCATCTCGCACCAGCTCAGTATCTTCGGTGGCAAGTTGACCTTGTGGGAACCCGAGTGTACCAGACGCTATGATCAGAGCCTTGCCAGTGCCGGAGATCTCTTCGCCCATAGCCGCTATGGCAGTGCGGTCGACCACGGTCGCATTTTGAAAGGCTTCTGGTGAAGAGAAGTCGTGGATAAAGGCCAGGTGGATGATCGCATCACATGTTCTCGCGCCTTCGCGTAGTGACTCCAGGTCTTCCAAGTTCCCTTCGAGAACAGCACCGCCAATCTGCTTAACTATCTCGGACGAGGCGCCACTGCGAGCGAGGCCTACGACTTCATGGCCATGTTTCACGAGGTCGGAGACAACAGCACGGCCGATGAAGCCCGAGGCACCTGTGACGAAGACCTTCATGATGGCTGTGGTGAGAATAGTGCTTGTAATTCGGATATGTGAGGATGCGGTAAGCTGGGTGTTGGTACATCTTCGTCAAGCAGCACAATTGCATCTTTATACATCATATCGCCGGACATAAACTATCTCATCAGCAGATTGAAGGATCTCCGCGTACTGACAAAGCCTGTAGATGTGGTATGTAGCACGGCATCGCGCTCGAGACGCTAGCCTTTGTTCGTATCGCTTCCTGATCCTGCACAGCGGAGATACAGTAACTACGCGCCCGTGGCCACACTGCTTGAATCAAGCATGCCGTTGCGACGCTGGTGTGAGTCGAGCAATGTGACGGACACTTTCCGCCGATGAGAGTGTCTCCATCAGATGCAGGTGAAGGCGTGCACGATGAAATGGAGGTGGAAGACTTTGGCTTGGCATTGGGCATTGACGAAGCCTTCTTGACAACGTTCAGCCTCGGCTCTTCTTTCCACACACATCTTCCATCAAACGACTGCCATCAACACAATGGCAACAAGAAACACGCTCCTTATCGAAGCCGGCCATCAAGTTCCGCCATGACCGAGGAAACCGTACTGAGCACGGATTTAAGAAAGCGCATCCCGAAAGATGTCCCGAATTCCCCTGTGGTCCACTTCCTCTCCATGCCATACGCCAAACCCACAATAGAAGACCCCAACTTTCGCATCCTCTCACAATCACGCACAGTAACTCACGATGGGAAGGGTCACACTCTCATGGGCAAAACCTGGAACACCGAGGCCACGATCGGACAATTACTCACGTTGTTCCGACCTCCCAAGGATTACAGCAGCAACAGCAGTAGCGAAAGCCTCATTTCCTCGTCCGAATCCGAAAGAGGCGAGATGCGACGCTTCTATACCTTTGGTGGCGACTTGAATGCTCACCCTGATCTCCTACATGGAGGCGTAATTTCCTGTATCCTGGACAGTTCCTTAGGTGGAGCTATTGGCATGACGTTCGCAAAGTTGGAAGATGGTCCACCGAGCTTCACTGTGCAGTTGAATGTCACGTTCAAGGCGGCTGTGAAGACACCTGGAACAGTCATGGTGAGGAGTTGGGTGACCAAGGTGGAAGAGAATGGGAGAAAAGCATGGGCGAAGGGAGTCATTGAGAGTGAAGGTGGCATGGTGCACGCGATGGCTGAAGGCATGTGGTTGAGGCCGGGCAAGAAAAGGACGTCGAAGGTATAGATGGGTCAAAAACAGGAAGATTCAATATGTCCCAGATGAAATGCATCGCGTTGCGGTAAGGTATCTATCTAGAAAACATATGAAACACTAAAACTCTTTCAGCAGCGCACCTTCCATCCCAGGTTTCGCGAAATTCTCTACAAGCTGTTTGATCTCCACGACAATGTTATCCACCTTTTCTGCGTCGAATACCGTATCATCATACATCACTGCCAACTTATGCCTACCCTCTGGAGCCTTCGCAACTTCTACCACCAGAGCATACGGCTGATACATTCGCACCCGGCTTTTGGCCAAGATCAGCCACCTCATCTCGTCTGGCGCGCCTGCAGGTTCGAAGGGCTGGAAGAGGAACAAAGTGCGGTTGCCAAAGGCCTGGCGATCCAATCCAGCAGCGGTGTAAATATCATGCAAGCCCACGTTGCCATTCTCGCTCATGGCCCAGAAGCCGTCTTGAGTGGCTTGGAGAAAGTCTTGAAGGGTGCAGTTGTCTTGATCAATTTTGTGCCTCACGGGAAGGAAGTTTGCGAGAGTTCCGTTTATCGTGAGAGGATCGGGAAGGTCGATGTTCCTACCTGAGAGCAAGTAGTCAAAGTTTACATCGGATGCTCCGCTGGCACGGCTGAGCCAGAGCTGGTACGCGGCCTGGAAAATCGAGGACTGGCTGACTCCTGTACTGGACACCAGGTCATCAAGCTGGGTGTCGATGAGACTGCGCTTGGCTGCTGTGATCTTAGGTGAAATGGCCTCGGACAGGTATGTCGACTGGCGGTCAGCCATGGTTTGCTTCCAGAAGTCTAGGGTTTGCGTCTTGTCGGAGTTGTAAATGTGGAAGGCGAAGTCATTGAATTGGCCATGCGGCGGGATGGGTTGACCAGCAAGGATTGCCCCAAAGTGGTCATCGAAGATGCGAAGAAGCGTGCCATCATACACGGCGTGATTGAGCTTCACCACAGTGTCGAATGAGCCGTCGGGATACTTGAGCAAGGCGAACTTGATCCAGGGTTCACCAAACACAAATTTTTCGGCCCAAACCTTCTCGATGATCTCAGTCGACGCAGATTCCGACGCACAGTCGATGACTTCCAGGCGCGGCTTGTTTGATCGCAGAACGACTCCGACCCAGTCTCCATTCGCAAGACAAAGCCACGAAGTACGCAATATGTCTTCAATGCGAATAAGCTCGGTCGTGGATGAGATCCATTTGTCCAAGTCTGTTCCAGCAGGCATACGGCGCACAGTCATCAGAACCCACATTTGCTCATGGCGCGATCCTTGGGCGGCGAACTCGGCTTGTCCAGGCGGGCAAGGGTAAACTGTCGCGAATGTCAGCAATGTAAGCATGAGCGGAAGCGACCATGTTATGGCAAATCACATACCATATTCGACATCAGACTCCCAATTGAGACCAGCTGCTTCTGCGGCAGCCCAGGCCTCTGTAGGGACGACAAACGCCGGTTTAGCCTGCGAAATCCCATTGGCACTCTTCGGTTGCATCTTCGCTGCCATTTCGTCGAGTCGAGAATGCTTGAGGATGTTGTTGACGCTCAGAGTGAACTTCTCGCGGCTGACATGGCTTGATAGCGAGATTGCAGCGATCGAGTCGCCTCCGAGTGCTCTGAAATCTGCTTTGCGTCCAATGTCGGACAAGGGGATATTGAGAATTGCGCTCCAAGCCTTCTCAAGAACTACCTCGTTTTCGGTCTCTGGTGCCTCGTGAGCGCGTGAAGGTCCTTTGGAGAGGCTATACTGGCGCATGAATGCCGCGTCCAGCTGCTCCACCTGCTTCTTAAGGGTCTTCCGATCGACTTTGCGACTCGGAAGCTTTGGCAGATGACCAACTGGTAGCACAACACCAGGTATCATGTACGGTGTCAATCCGGAATGCGTCAGACCTTCGCGGAGGAGTTTAATGTCCTCGGCATGCTCTTCAGCGTCCTGAATGGCGGAAGATTCGGTAGCGTCGAAAACGCAGAAAGCCACAAGAGTGGGCTTTCCATTGACAGTTGAGACGACGACCGCGCTTTCTTCGACGAGTTCTGTCTTCAACAGCGCCACTTCAATCTCGCCGAGTTCGATACGGTGGCCATGGATCTTGACTTGTCCATCTTTCCGACCCAGACACGAGATCTCGCCATTGGGAAGCCAACGTGCGAGGTCACCGGTACGGTACAGCTTGTCGACACCCAACTCTTCGCCGTCCACAAATGCGGCACTGGTCAGATCAGGCCTGTTGACGTACCCATCTGTGACTTGAGGTCCAGCGATGCAAAGCTCACCAACAGCTCCATATGGTACCAAGGAGAGCCCATCGGGGTCAACAATGAAAGCCATCACTGTTGGGAATGGTGCACCGATGTTCGAGATCAGATCACCTTGCTTCACGTCTTTCGTGGTGACAACCATACTTGTCTCGGTCGGCCCGTACACGTTGAGGATCTGGTGATCAGGACCCCATACAGAAACAACATCACTCGTTAAAGGCTCGCCGCCAACGATGAGCGTCGTCATTGTCGGAACTTCGCTTGGCTTAAGCAGTTTCGCCACAGTTGGCGTGATTATGGCTTGCTTCACTCGCATTGATTGGATAATGCCAGCGAGATTGGAGAGCATCTCATCCTGGGGTGCCATACAAAGTGTGCCACGTGTAGATAACGTGTTGAATATGTCTTGCACAGAAGCGTCGAAGACATAATTCGCGAATTGCAGAGTCCGCCATTCTCCTGCTCCGCGACCTTCGGCGACTTCCATGCTGGTCACTGCCGCTGCAGCTGAACGATGCGGAACCTTGACACCTTTCGGAGTGCCCGATGAACCAGAAGTATAGATGATGTAAGCGAGGTCACCGGGCGTGGTCGACACCGCGGGCCCTGATGTATGAGATGATCGGAGGTCCATTTGGTCAATCATGATCGTAGGCAGGTCATGATGCGAGCAAAAGTCAGCATGCACGGAATGCATAATCAAGGTTTTAGCCTCAACATCGTTCATGATGAACAAATTGCGCTCCACTGGGTTCTCTGGATTCAACGGAACGTAAGCGGCACCAGCTTTCATGACTCCCAGGATTGCCACGATAGTGTCGATGGACTTTTCCAGAAGCAGTGGAATTCGATCGCCAACACGACAACCCTGGTGTACGAGATGATGCGCAAGCTGGTTCGCTCGGTCATTCAATTCGGCATATGTGACCTGCTCTGCTCCATTCCAGTCGATCGCAACTGCATCAGGAGTATTTCTGGCGTGATCTTCGAAGCGAGCATGCAGCAGCTCTGGAACAGGCGTCTTGAGTGTTTTCCGATTGCTCAGCGTGTTCTGCAGATATTCTCGTTCTGCCGGTGCTATAACATCCATGCCGCTCAGCTTTTGATTCGGGTCTGCAACGATCTCCTCGATAATGAGGATGTACGAGTCAAGGATATAGCTCAGAAGGCGATCATCCATACGTCCGGACAGTCGGAATACCAGCTGCTCTGGAGTCTCCTCCACCTCCATGGTCGTAAAGGCATTGTCCCACGACCACTCTGGCCCATAGCGCTTGAAGACAGCTTCCACATTGGGATCTTGCTGGGGACTGATGAGAATGTTGAGGAAGGTATCAAAGAGACCCTGTTGGAGGCCCGCCGCAGACAGTGCATTGCGGAGGCCGAAATGAGAATGTTCGGCAATTTGCCGGACGGCGGCACCGATGGACTTTGCCATGTCTGCGGCTTTCTGCTCAGGATCAATCGTTGTTCTCAATGGTGCCATGGAGAGTGTTGGGCCGTCTATGCGGTCGATGTTGGAGACAGGGGCATCTCGACCAGACAGGGATGTCATGAATGTCACGTCTGCATGGCCCGTATGCTTGTACAGCAAAATACCCCATGCAGTGTACAGGATTGCCCCGGTGGTCAGACCAAGAGTCTTTCCTTGATCGCGTACCCTTCCCACTGCCACTTTGCGCGACAGCTTGGAGGTCTGCGTGCTTGGGTGATGATTGAGGATCGTTTGCTCTGCGCCAGTGAGCTGTTTCTTCCAGAATCTGCGAGAGGCTCTTTCATCCGAACCAGAGATATGGCTGATGTACCGCTTGAATGGAGCTCGCGGAGGCACATCGACTCCCTGATAGATCCTGGCGACGTCTTCGTACAAGAATCTGTATGACCAGAAGTCGAAAAATGAATGGTGCATTGACACTACCAAAAGCTGCTTCGAGACGAGTGTGATGCGGAAGAGTGGGCCTTCCATGGACATTGGGACCGATTCATCTTGGACGATGAAAGTCTCGAGGTCTAGATCAGTCTCGGTCCATGGCAGTTTTGCATCTGATCTGACGACTTGGAAGATATCTCGGCCGTTCACGATGAAGCTGGTCTTGAGTATGTCGCTCTGCTCGAAGGCAGTCTCGAATTTGCGTTTGAGTTTCTCCAGATCGAGGCCTGACGCATCCCATATCCGCCGGTAGATGTAGTGGTCCTGCTCAGTGCCAAGAGATAAAACCAACTCTTGCTGCAGCGCGGTTGCTGGGTACGCATCGACCACGTTTGGATCCACGGCCAGGCTCTGCTTGAGATCCTCGCTCTTGATCAATTCGAATGGTAGGAGGTCTTGCTCCTCGTTACCCACAAGCTTCGTGTACGTTGATGCCGCTTGAGCGATGGACATCTCAGACAAGATGTCGTTCAGAGTGGTCTGCAGCCCTGCCTTGCGCAACTCTTGGAGAGCTCTGATAGCCTGGACCGAGCTACCCCCGAGGGCAACGAAACTATGCTCTCTCTTGATCAGTGATGGATCCAAGTTCAACACCTTGGCCCAGATGCTTGCGATCGACTGCTCCACGGGGTCTTGCACGGCAGTGCTGCCTCCGGTAGTTGCAAGCGACTGTTCCAACAATTTCTCGACAGTCATACCTTCGACCATGGTTCGGAAACGGAGCAGATCTGCCTTGCCGTTGATGTTCTTGGGGACCTCATCCAGGCACAACCAATAAGATGGTATCATGTAACCTGGGAGCAGAAGTTCGGCATGACGTCGAATGCTCTGTAGCGTAGATGCCCAGTCCGCAGCAGCTTGTACGACAACGCCAGTCACCAAGGCTCTCCGCTGTGCAATATCAGCAGCAACAGTGATTGAGCTCCGAATGTCCTCGTGTTTGATCAATGCCGCATCAACCTCGGCAGGTTCGACCTTTTGACCAGCAATTTTGGCTTGGAAATCGATGCGACCTAGAATCTCAATGGAGCCGTCATGACGCATCCTAGCAAGATCACCAGTACGGTAAAGTTTGCCTCTGCCGAAAGGATTGTCGATGAACACTTTGCCAGTGCGTTCCGGATCTGCCAGATAACCCAAGCCCAGCTGTGGTCCAGCCAGGCCAAGTTCGCCCGCGACGCCTGTCGGTGTAAGCTCCGTCGTGCCTGGCACTAGCACGTATACGCTTGTGGTATCTGATGGTCGACCGACGACCCTTGGGTTCGATTTCGACGTAAGACGAGTGCCGAAGTTGAGCTGCGTCACTTCGCTCAAACCATACGTGTTTCGCAGGTCGACATGATCTGCCCATTCCGTGACCAAAGCTGGTGAGATATTCTCTTTTGGAACACCACAAGTCAGCGCATGACGAGATGTGCGGAATCTGAATCAAAAAGACATACCTCCAACTAGAGTGACCTGCTCGAGTGTCGGAACATCGGATGGCCGGATGGTAGAGAGCGCCGAAGGGGTAATACCCAAACTTTGCACTCGCATGGATTGGATCAGTCCAGCTAGATTACTCTGTATGGAGCTCTTCTGTGCAACGATGAGGGTACCGCCATGGACCAGCGTCGAGAGCATGGTACGTTGCGCCGCAGAGAATGTGGGATTGTAGAAGAGCAACCAGCGGTTCCTGCCATTGAGGTTGTGGTAATGCATGCCGTTTGTTGCTGCACGGTGGGTAAGCACAACGCCTTTAGGCTTGCCCGTCGAGCCGCTGGTGTATATGATGTACGACTTGTCGTCAGCGCTGATTGTCACTTGCCGATTGTAGCCATCGTGCATACTTTGCGATTGGCGGCACGCAGTCAACAGAATGTCCACCTCACTTGCATTCGTGAAGAGCCTGGCATATTTCTCGTTGGCAATGACGACCTTGGCGTCCGAGGCGGCGACAATCTGTGCATTTCGCTCGGACGGACCGTCAGGATCAAGCACAGTGTATGCGGATCCAGCCTTCAAGATGGCCAGCAGAGTGACGATCAAGTCAATGGAGCGATCCATGCAGACAGGCACGATGTCGCCTTTGTCGATTGGCAGTCTCCGAGATAGCCTGTTCGACATGATGTTGAGTTCATCATACGAAAGTTTATCGTGCTGTTCATTCTCAATGGCGATTCTGGTCGGATGTTTTCTTGCGGTCTCCTCGAAAAGATGCACAATTGTGGAAGCATGCTCCGGATTATTGCTGCGATTGGCACGAACAGTCGTGAATTGCTCTTCATGAGAAGCAAGATTGATGCTCGAAATTGTTGCGTGAGGGAGATAGGGCTTCGAGAGCGCACTTTGGAGCGCCACGACAAAGTGTGATAGTAAAATCTCAGCCTCACGGGGCTCCACTGTTGACCGAGCATGTAACGAGAGCTGCAACGTCGAGGTCGACGAGATAACCAACACCAGTGGGACAGATGGTAAATCTTCCAGCTTACCGAGCGGGGTCGGCGAGTAGTAGACCGCGCTCTGCAAAGCCTCTGGCAAAAGATGACTTATCTCTGCCAAGCCGAAGTAGCCATGTCGAAAGCATCTGCGATGGAAATCCTCGATTGCGGAGACGAGGTCCACGAACTTGGTGTCCGGGCTGGTGGTGACCCGTAACGGATAGATGTCTGTGCTTCTCAACTCTCCGAGTAGGCTGCAAGCCTGGTTGGCGGCACCGAATACAGCCTCTTCCGATGTGGTATGGCTTTGAACAACAATAGCCCAGAGTGCCTCGAAGAGAATCTTACGCTCGATGCCACATTCCTTCTCCACCCTATGCAGTTGATCCTCCAACTGCTTGTCGTCCAATTTCAAAGTGAAGGTGCAATCTTGGTTGGATATGTTGTGCTTGGGCGAGGTGGTGAAGAGTGTCCGCGAATGTACGTCCCGGAACGCTTCTGTCCAGAAGATCTGTGCCTCACGAACGCGTTCGATCAGTGCTTCCCGCACACTGAAAAGCGGGCCCGTGGAGAGCTCTTCGACCCGTACGTCCTTCATTGATGTCGATGTGGATTTGTAAGAAAGAGTGTGGAGGAATGATCTTCAGAGCTGCAAATCTGAGGGGAAATGGCATTCCAGCGGTCGATTTATCAGCTTTTCATGTTGGCATTCGTTTCCTGCTCGGCTTGGGCGACTAGTGCCGACAACGATCAATGTTGTCAATCCACAACCTGTTGAGCTCATTGCTCAATGTCGCCCTGCATGCGTAGTCTCCGAGTATTCGCATGGTCTTGCGATCCAAGCTGGTGCACGACTGCCCCAACGCCGCTGTTTCGTGAGCATATCCTGGTGCCTTCGGAGCGTTGCTCGGGGTCTCAGGGGACGTGAAAGCTCCACACATTCGAGCAATCTGAACAAGCGAGGCGAGCGTGCGAGCGAAGTGAGTATTGGGCGATGCGCGTTTGCGAGCGGAACGACGATGTTCGTGATCCGAGCGAGCAATGCATAGGCCGCAAAAGGGTTAGCATATTTCTTTTAGGTAACCAGTGAGCCCGGAGGGCGAGCGAAGCGGTAGTGTCTCCTAGTCTGATGTTGACTCTATATCGATAGGGTATCGACGCAGCAGGTACGCCCCTAAGCGATTCGCTTCACGCCCCGTAAGCCGCGGTGTAAACATTCTGGAGTATTAACCTATAATAGTAAGCTATATACGTGTCGAATTCAGTTCTACTAGTAAGTTACTATAAGTAGGTTAAGGGGTTGCTTACTTATTATAAATTAGCCTCCTTTAGAAATATCTCGGATATGTCGTGCGGGGGCGTCGGACAGGCTCGTATTGTAGGTATAATACGCAGTAGAAGTAGAGGCGATAAGTAGGAACCAACCGAGTTGATTGTGTTAGTTAGTTATAGGTTGCATCTCACTCCTGAGATGGGCATCAGCTGAGTCATGTGACCTAATGTCACATGACCTAAGTCACCTGATCCTGATCCCCAAAGTGTCCCTCAGAATGTCTAACTGGACTGCACTTTCCAACACTCCCACTCAGGCCAGATGGTCTTCTGCCTGCATTTAAATCCATCCCCAAATCATGATGAGTCATCAGGTGCTGTGGTCACATGGTTGGAGCTGTGTACCCAATCCATCTTGGTTCAACTCCTTGGCCTGGTGCTGCATTGAATTCGCCCTGCCAGAGTAGGGTGGAATTCAGTGCCTTTTGCTCTTTTGCCTAGGCTCCCTTTTGAACCATATATGGATTCCCAGATTCTGATTACTCATCAAGAGTGGCAAGCCACTTCTTCCATGGTGCAACTCCTGGGCTTGGTTTGGGGGCTTGAAGTGGACAACGTTCACTTTCAATCCCCTTTGATTTTTGCGTTCCCAAGGTCTAGGGTTCAATCCACAGTTGGGGCAGGAATCTTTTGCCTTTCCTTATGCAAGTTGGAGTTGTCTTACAAACTCCTGAAACTGTGGCCCATTCTTTGGTTTGGTCAGGCCATCAGCAACCATCTCTTTTGTTGGAACATATTCCACTGCAACCTTCCTTTGCCACCAGAGATGCCTGACATGGTTGTATGCAATATCAATGTGTTTGGATCTCTCATGGGTATGTGCATCCTTGACAAGGGTCAAGGCTGCCTGATTGTCTCCCATGATTTGCACTGGCCTCAGCTCTTTCACTGTGTCAGGATGGGCTTTGACAGTTGGCTGGAATGGGCATTCTCCCACCAGCCTTGCACAGTCCATCTCTCTCAAGAGTGCTGCCAAGAATTGAGATTGCTTTGCACATGCATTCATAGCCATGTACTCAGCTTCCATTGTTGATGTTGCAACAGACTTCTGCTTTCTGCTCATCCAAGAAACTGGGGCTCCACAAAGGAAGAAGATGCTTCCAAGGATTGAGACTCTGTCTGCTTTGTCCATTGCATAGTCAGAGTCTGAATACCCTATCAGCTTTCCTCCATTTCTTCTGAACATCAGTCCCAAGTCTTGGGATGATCTCAGGTACCTGGCCAGTTTCTTCAGAGCTTGCAAGTGTCTCTTAGCTGGGTCTGAGACATATGAGCTCAGCCTTCCAAGAGAGAAAGCAATGTCTGGTCTTGTCATAACCATGGGCCACATCCAGGTACCAGTTTGGCTTTGGTACTCTGTCCTGTTCCCCCTCTCATCATACAAGCCTGTTGGTCTCAGACTGTCATAGCTGTCCATTGGTGAGAGAGTTGGGTTGGCCATCTCCTTGGTCATTCCCAGCTTTGCAAGGTTCTCCTGGATAAAGTGTTCTTGATCAAGCTTCAAAGTTCCAGCTTGTCTGTCTCTTGTTAACCTCATCCCAAGGATCTTCTCTGGTTCTCCAAGATCTTTGATCTTGAACACCTTGCCCAGCTGTTCCTTGAACCAAAGCACATCTTCCAGCTTTGGTGCTGCAATAGGAATATCATCCACATGTGTCAGGATCAAGATGTTCCTTTCTCTGTGGATGAGAAGGCATGGGTCCACCTCTGATTGTGTGAACCCAATCTGTTTCAACTTTGAGACACAGAGTTTGTTCCAGTCTCTTGCTGCTTGCTTTAGTCCATACAAGCTTCTCAGAATCTGCAGGACCATGTTAGGTGGAATCTCAACTCCTGGAGGTGGGATCATGAAGATTTCTTCCTGAAGCTTGCTCTCAGTGAATGCATTGTTCACATCCACTTGGTGAAGTTCCAGATCCTTCTCACAAACCACAGCCATAAACACCCTTAAGGTATCATGCCTAACTGTTGGTGCAAAGGTCTCCTGGAAGTTAACTCCAAATTTCTGAGAGAAACCTCTTGCAACTAGTCTTGCCTTGAATTTCTCAATGGCTCCACTAATTGATCTCTTCACATCAAACACCCACTTAGATGTGACAAGGTTTGCTCCTTTGGGTGGAACAACCTCTGTCCAGGTGTTGTTGCTTCTTAATGCAGTTAGTTCCTTTTGGACTGCATCTTCCCACATATGTCCCCATTTGGGATCCTAAATTGCCTCCTTATAGGACTTTGGAATAGGCACCTCTTGTCTCTGTGCAGAGATTTGAGGGGCAATTGCTGCAAATGCAGACTCTTGAACCTCTGACAGGGCTTCCCAAATCCACTCCCATTCTTGGCCTTGGACTTGGCTGAGGAATGCCCTGTGATGCTTGGCACTTGGCTCCTCCTCCTGTCCATGTTCTCTCTGTCTCTTCTGAAGCACTTGTCTTGTAACCATGCTGTGAGCTTTTGGCTCTGGGCCTGGTCCTTCATCTGAGACAGATCTCCTTCTCTTTTAGCCATGGGTCTGGTCTTGGTTCCCCTCCTGATCCCTGTGTCCTTGTGGGTCCTGCTGTGCAACAGTTGATCCTTTTGCTTTGGGATGCAGTCTCCCACTAGTGCCAGGACTGGCTTGTCCATTGATTTCCTGGCTTGACTCAGGTGGTTCAGTGGTTCCACTTTTCTCCTGCTGGGGTTGTAGTTCCCCAGAGTTTTCTTCTTCTGGATCCTCCATCCTCTGGTACTCCTCCTTGTCCTTTGGTGGAGGTGGCAACTGCACAAAGAGTGTTTGGCTGGGACCTGCAGGTTTGGTTGCCATGGCTGCAGGTGCAGCAGCTGCAGAGGGTGCAACTGCTGTTGGCTTCTTTGGAGGTCTGCCAACTGGGTTTCTGACAGGTGCACTGCTTGCTTGATTGAGCTTGGGAACATTCAGCTCCATATCTCCTCCTTTCTCATGCTCAAACCAAGTTGCAGTGTTGTGGGCCTTGATAGCCCTCATGTCAGGCTCCCAGAAGAGCCACATTTTGGCAGTGTCAGGGACATACCCAATAAACACAGCATCTTTGCCTCTGTTCATTAGTTTGTCTGATCTCATCCCAGCTGGCTGGGACTTGGGATCCATGTAGACCACTGCTTTGCAACCCCAGACTCTGAAGTGTGACACAGAGGGTTGGATGCCTGAAAAGGCTTCCTCAGGTGACACTTTGAATCCATCAATTTCTGGGCCATTAGGAAGAGAATTTCTGACAACCATGCAGGCTGCCAAGGCTTCTGGCCAGAATTCAATGGGCATGTGAGCATCCTCCAGCATTGCTCTCACATGGTCTTCAGAGGTTTGGATTGACCTCTCAACTACTCCATTCTGGATAGAGTTGTATGCCTCAGTTGTGTGGAAGGAGATTCCATATTCCTTCTCCCACTGCTTCAGCACAGCAAGAAGCTCTCTTGCTCCATCACTCCTTACAATCTGGAGGGGATTCCCTGATTGCAGCTCAGCTTTCACCTTCCAGTCTCTGAGGATACTTGGTGCATCTTCTCTGGACTTCATTGGGAAAGTCCATTTCTTTCTTGAGAAGTTGTCAACAATCTCAAGCCACCATTTGTATCCTAGTCTTGAGACAGGCAAAGGACCACAGACATCAACAGAAACAAGAGACAGCCTTTGAGGCTTCCTCTCAGTTTCTTTTCCTCTATGTTTCTTCATCTTTGCCAAGGAACATACCCTGCAAGGTTGGTGTTCCTTCGGAATAGGAATCTGAGCCTTCAAGTCAGATACCTTGTGCAGGTTTCTGAGAAGACCCTCTCCAAAATGTGCAAGTCTCCTATGCCAGAGCTCCCACTGTTCTTGGGACTTCTCTTGGGCTTCAAAGGCATAGGGTTGTTGAATAGTTCCCTGTGCAGTGCATGCCATTGCAGACATCTCATGGAATGCACTCCCTATCTCATTAATAAAGGGAACTCCTCCTATCATCTTTGTCTGGAAAAGAGGTTTTCCAGAGGGTGAATTAAGTGAAAAGTCTGGCAGTTTGAGACCAAACTGCCTGCAAAGTTGGCTGACAGAAACAAGATTAACTCCAAGACCAGGTACAAACAGCACATCCTTCAGAACTCCAGGATCTCCCAGGCTTGCACTCATTACAGCATCTCCCACATGTGTTGCTCTGATAAAGCCTCCACCAACCTTGATCCACTTCTTCCCTTGGAGGGGCTTCAGTTTCCTGAAGAGTGATTCTTGGTCAGTTATGTGGGAGGAAGCACCAGTGTCAACCAGCCAGTATGATGGTCTTGACTTGCCTTTTGCTTCCACTGCTGAGTGGCCTGTCTCTTCCACATCATCCTCCTCTGAGGGATGGTCCGATGTTTCAGATCCTCCTGCGGAAGGTCCTGCCTCTTCTTGGGCAGCATGGGCCTTCTTGAAGGGTTTCCTCAGGTTTTGTCTCTTCCTGAGGGACTGGACTTCCAGGCTGAGTTTCTTCACCATTTCTTTCAGTGCTTCTTTGTCTGGTGAAGACCTCCTCCTGAAGGTGCTCTCTCTGGGTGGTGATCTTCTCTTCTCCACCCTGCTGCTCTGTCTTGGGTTGACAGTTCTCTTGGCTTTGTCAAGGTGTGGACACTTGGCAATACCTCCAAAATGCTCCTGGTTACACAGGTAACATTTCAGCATTGTGCCTTGGATCCCTCTTCCCTTGGCAAACATTCCTGTTTCCTGGCTATTACCATGCAAGATTGCTTCCTCTGCTTCAAGATATTGGAGGACTTGTTCATGGTCAGGGTCTTCTTGCATCTGAACAATCTGCCTTATGCTTCTATACTCCATAGGCAAGGAGTGTAGCAGGTGGTCAAGTCTGGTCCTGGGTTCTTGGTAGAACTTGTAATTTGAGTCCACTTCAGCTATCCTTCTCCCAAGTTTTGTTAGATGCTCCCATGCTTCTCTAATTGTCATGTCCCCTTGCATCTTGAATGAGGTATACTCCTCAACAAGCTTCATTGCATTAGCTTTCTGAGTCTTCCCATATTTTGTCTTAAGCTTGTCCCAGATGTTCTTGGCCTTTGCTTCTGCTAGAGCTAGGCTCTGATCATCCTTGCTGAGGCAAATCAGCATTTCATACTTTGCCTCTGCATTTGCCTTTGTCCATCTTGGACCAAACTCTGACTCCTCAAGGGTGGGGAATGGTGATGATGACTTTGATGAACTTGGTGTCCCATCCTCTACAATTGGTGCCTTTCCCTTGGTAATAATCCAATGCAAGTCCTTGCTGATGAGGTGCAACTCTATTAGGCTGAACCACAGCTCCCAGTTTTCTCTTGTCAAGACTGGTGCAGCTCCCTTCTTTGCCTTGTATCCACTCTCTGAATCCATTACTGCAAAATCAAACAAACAAATCCAACTCCAGAAAACCCAGGCTCTTTCAATCTGATTGGCAGCTTCTGGATTTCTGCCTTCCCTGGTTGCTGAGACTCTTCTCTCTCAGCTGAGGTGTCCAAGGACTCTTCTCTCTTAGGGGAGTTGGTTAGGTTCTTGGGTGGAGAACCTCCAAAAGATCCACCTTCTCAGAAGGGCACTACTAGCCAGTTCTGAGGTATTGGCAGTACTTGGTGCTTGGGCCTAGTCTTATCCTTTTGGGTGCTGCAGTCCAAGACTAATCCTTTCCTCTTTACACTCCTTTGGTATGCCTCTCTTTCAAAGCAGAGTGTGCCTTACTAGGCTTTTCTCTGTCTTACCTGCCCTTTGGGAACTTCTGGTTGGCAACCAGGATCTTCCAAAGCTTCTAGGCAGTGCAGATGGGATATGCCTCCAGTCTCCCTTGTGCTCTTTTCCTGCTTCTCTGTCCGGTTGATACTGCAGGTCCTGCAAGAGGTGACAGGTGTCACTTTGAGGATGAGAAGGCTAACTCTTTCTACTTAGGGCCTCTCTGCAAACCCGGGCTCATAACCTGTCGTGCGGGGGCGTCGGACAGGCTCGTATTGTAGGTATAATACGCAGTAGAAGTAGAGGCGATAAGTAGGAACCAACCGAGTTGATTGTGTTAGTTAGTTATAGGTTGCATCTCACTCCTGAGATGGGCATCAGCTGAGTCATGTGACCTAATGTCACATGACCTAAGTCACCTGATCCTGATCCCCAAAGTGTCCCTCAGAATGTCTAACTGGACTGCACTTTCCAACAGGATATACTATATTATAGATATTCTAAATACTAGTACTTTATCGTAGCTATTAAAAATTAGCTAGAATAGAGTACTGTTACGGTCACAACAAGGAACGCTGCAGGCGGGCAAGAAAGAGAAAGGCAGGACCAATCGATAAGAAGTTACACCCCGATGATGCAGATCACGTGCACGACCGCCAAGCAGGGAGAATGGTCGAACACGACCAGACGACCATACGACCGGACGACTGGACGTATGGACGGCTAACACAGCCAAGACAGAAGAGTCTCCTTTGTATATAGCAGCGATGAGTATCGCCTCTCTAGATAGTCATCGCGTACAACTCACTGTTCTATCTCACTGATTGGAATCAAGTGACTCTTCCTACTTCGTTGCCTTCCTCTAGACTACCCGACAAGCTCAAACCCCGATCGAGCTTAAGCTTCTGCTTAGTGAGATCTTAGGTCATCAGCCCAGCGCAGATAAACCTAACAGCTTTGTACGCCCTTAAGGATGTCTACCGCAGGAAGCTCCAGGGGGAATCCCGCCCCCAGCGAAGCAGGATCCAGCCGCGGCAAGCCAGTTCAAGCCCCAAGACCGACTCCACCGGACGACTCCGACGACGAAGATAGTGGCCCAAGACCGAGAAGTTTCAAACCAGCGAAGCCTGACCACTACTATGGAGATCGAAACAAGTTCGACGATTGGGTCAACCAGATGGACATGTACCTCATGTTCAACCCAGTCCAAGCAACACTCAAGACTGTCTTTGCCAGCACGTACCTCAGGGGTAGTGCTCAGAACTGGATCAAACCCCACCTCAAGGTCTACTTGGACAGCCAGGGAACTCAGGATCCCACCGGCATGTTCAGGGACTATACGACCTTCAAGGTCAAACTCAAGGAGATCTTCGGATCTTCAAACGAGGTAACCCAAGCGATCAGGGTTATCCAGCACCTCAAGCAACGAACTTCGGCGTCCGAGTACGCAGCCAAGTTCGAGGAACACTCTCAGGTGACTGGATGGGACCAACAGGCGTTGATGACGATGTTTAGGCGTGGTCTCAAAGACTCGGTCAAGGACCAGTTGATGAACCACG
The DNA here is from genome assembly GCA_029490675.1 of Cercospora nicotianae. Classification (NCBI taxonomy): domain Eukaryota; kingdom Fungi; phylum Ascomycota; class Dothideomycetes; order Mycosphaerellales; family Mycosphaerellaceae; genus Cercospora; species Cercospora nicotianae. Next base: position 1,060,016 of record JANQAT010000007.1, on the reverse strand, counting down.
GAGGAACACTCGACACCCTGAAGGATTTGACCGAAGCGGCTATCGAGATCGACGACCGGCTCTACGAGAGAGCCCTGGAACGCAAGTACGACTCCAAGGTTGGAGGAACGGCCGGGTTCACCCCAGACTATGGAAGGAACCGCGGATACCATTCCAAGCCAAACAACCAGTCCAACAAGCCATACTATGGACCCCAACCCATGGAACTCGACGCGACCCAGAAGGGTCAAAAGATCAAAGGAAAGGGCAAGCCAAAGGGCAAACCCAGAAAGAAACAAGGTGACGATAAGACTTGTTACAACTGTGGCAAACCAGGCCACTTTGCGAGAGATTGTCGTTCCAAGAACATGGTGCAGCGACGATCTTTCAACACGATGCAACGAAAGGAAGAAGGACGAGGGGGTTATTACGACAACAACGCTCCTAGGGAAGTCCGACTTCTAGGCATGATGTCCCGAGTGCCAGATCAAATCCACTGGGAAGGACGTCTCGGACACGGAAGCCTTCACTGGCGATTCTGTTACGATGACGCATGCCGAACACACTACTCTTCCAAGAGGGACGCAGGCTTTTGGCCCTCTGCCCCGCAGAGAGGTACAAGCTCGCCTCCAATCCGACGATACGAGGACGGAAGCAGGCCGTTACCTGTTCCAGAGGAACTTCAAGACGAAGTACCACACCTCAGGCTCGCCGAGGAAAGAGAACCCGACGAATCTTGCTACAACGAAAACGAGGAAAACAACCCTCCTAAATCAGACACATCCGAGGAGGAAGAGCAAGACGAGTCAGCAGAAGACACGGAAAGCAGTAGCGAAGAAGGGGAATCCGAAGACGAACTAGTCACGTTCGTAAGCACCTCCCCAGGACCACAGAGGAAAATCGCGCTCCACTTTGCGCGAGAAATCGAAGACATCTTCCCCCTTGTCAACGGGAAAAGATACCTCAACCCTCGGAAATTCGAATATTCTCTCCAACGACTACGACAATCATTCTGGAATCACCGAAGGATTCGTCAGGAGTCTCATTTCCGAGAAATCGCAGTAGAACGACCGCCGCTAGGCAGCACCTTCACACCATACGGATATATTACGCCAGACAACTACGTTGTGCCTAACGAAATGCGACAAGGACTCTACGAACTACAGAAGCGATTTCAAAAGGTCCAAGAATGCCAATACAACTTCGCCTGCATCGAAACCCCGTTCGAACAAAGGATTACCAACGAGATTCGAAAAACGAAAGCCAAGATCCACGCGTGGCTACAGCAACAGGCCAGCAACACCCAGTCGGGAAAAGGATCAACTCTCAAGGGATGAGCGTCCAAAGAGAGTTCTGCAACACCGAAAGCGCTCAAGCATCAACATCAGTCTTTCGCACCAATATTACCGTCAACGGACATAAGGTCCAAGCCATGATTGATTCTGGAGCGAGCGGGAACTTTGCCTCCAAATCATTCGTGAAGCGATATGGGATAGCTACCCAATCGAAGGACGAAGGGTACGAATTGATCGCAGTCGACGGATCATCGTTACCAAGCGTGGAACGCGAAACCATTCCGTTGCCACTCGCTATCCAACAGCACCACGAGGAAATTGTCTTGGACATCACTGACATGGCCAGTCATGACGTCGTATTAGGCATACCTTGGTTGAGAAAGCACAATCCAATCATCGATTGGAGACGAGGAGTACTCAGGTTTGAACAATGCGATTGCGTTATCGACATTGACCCTATGCAGCGACAGCGTTCACTGATAGATGAGGCTAGGAGACAGATCAACGAAATGACACTCCAGTCGCCCGGAGCTACGAAACAATCAAGCCCAACTCGGACAGTCACTCGCGATGGCAAGGAGGACAACCAAGTCACGAGCATGGATGGAAGTAACGCACCATCGAAGGATACGGCCTCGGAAACCGCTATCCCCAAAGAGTATCAAAAATGGGCGAAACTCTTTGAAGAGGTAGAAGACATCACCGCTTTACCTAAACATCAAACATGGGATCACCGGATCAACCTGAAACCCGGAACGGAGCCCCCATTCGTGCCACTATTCAAGAAATCCGAACACGCGCTCCAAGAAGAAGATAAGTGGCTACGCAAGATGCTAGCCAAGGGCTGGATACGCAAGTCCAGGTCCAGTGCAGGCGCACCTATCTTCGGCGTTCCAAAGCCCAACGGGAAGACGCGAATCGTCGTTGACTATAGGAAGCTCAACGACATCACAATTAAGAACCGATATCCATTACCCAACATTGAGGAATCACAAGACAGACTTACCGGATCAGACTGGTACACAAAGATCGACCTACGAGACGCATTCTATGCTATCCGCATGGCGGAAGGCGAAGAATGGAAGACAGCATTTCGAACACGCTACGGATTGTACGAATTCACGGTTATGCCAATGGGATTAACCAACGCACCCGCCTCCTGTCAGGAGATGGTAAACGACATTCTCAGAGACCTGCTCGACATATGCGTCATTGCATACATGGACGACATCCTCGTCTACACTAAGGGATCTCTGGAGAAACACAAGCGACAAGTACAAGGCGTATTCGAAAGACTCTCCCGAGTAGGATTCCGGACCGCACCCGAGAAATGCGAATTCCACAAGAAGGAAGTCAAATTCCTTGGCTTTATTATCAATACCGGAGGAATCGCAATTGACCCAGAAAAGATCGAATCTATCAGGACGTGGCCAACCCCGAAGACAGTCAAGGATGTACAATCATTCCTTGGACTAGCCAACTACAATCGGAAGTTCATTAGAGACTACTCCAAGATCGCCACACCACTGTCAGACCTTACAAAGAAGGACCTCAAATGGAAATGGGAACAACAACATCAAAAGGCATTCGACAAACTAGTACAGATGTGCTGCGAAGCACCAGTACTGATGATGTTCGACACGAAGAAACCGGTCTTCATTGAGACCGACGCATCGGATCTGGCCATAGGAGCATGCCTCACACAGATGCATGATGGGAAAAGACACCCAGTGGCTTACTACTCAAGAAAAATGTCACCCGCGGAACAAAACTACGATGTCCATGACAAGGAACTGCTAGCCATCGTTGCAGCACTGCAACACTGGAACTACTATGCGGAAGGAGCACCAGGACTAACGATTCTTTCTGATCACAAGAATCTAACCTACTTCACTACGACTAAGGTACTAACCCGCAGACAGGCCCGCTGGTCGGAACTGCTCGGACAGTACAAGTTCGAAATCCGCTATACTCCAGGAAAAGAGAACGGCAGAGCAGACGCCTTAAGTCGAAGAGTCGACTACATGGAAGGAAAAGAACCCGTACAGCAACGAGTTCTCAAGGCCAATCCGGACGGAAGCCTTAGTGCCAACACTCAGGAATTCAACAACATTGTGCGAATCCTCAACGACACCGAGGAGCAGTTCCCAATACTGCAAGGCAAATACCAGGTATCAAAGGACCGAGAAGAAGAATGCATACGACAACATCACGACGATCCTACGAGAGGACATCCAGGAGCGACCAAGACTGTAGAACTTATCCAGAGAAGTTTCAGCTTTCCACAAATGCGACAAAAAGTGCTTAAGTACATCAAGCGCTGCGAGCATTGCCAAAGAAACAAAGCCGAACGACATGCGAAATACGGACATATACAGTTTAGGACTCCACCACAACAACCATGGGACGAAGTCACAATGGATTTCATTACGAAACTCCCGTCCTCTAAGGACAAGGTCACGGAAACCACATTCGACATGATTATGGTCATGGTCGACAGACTCACCAAATATGCACACTTCATACCTGCGAGTGAAAAGTATACAGCAGAACAACTCGGATACCTCGTACTGGACAGACTGATACGATACCACGGATTCCCGAAAATCTTTATCACCGACAGAGACAAGCTATTCACATCAAACTACTGGAGAACGCTAGTCGGAACCATCGGAATCAAACACAAGCTGTCCACAGCCTATCACCCAGAAACAGACGGACAAACAGAAAGAACAAACCAAACACTGGAACAGTACCTACGACACTATATTAACCACGCACAAGACAATTGGGTTACATTGCTCCCCATGGCACAAATAGCACTCAACAACCACAAGTCAGAGACTACGCAGGCTACGCCATTCTTTTCGAATTATGGGCGAAATCCGAACCTGTTCGGAGACCCGCATAGTCATCCCCAAGCTGAACGAGCTATGGTTGCGGCACAAGACATGAAAACCGTTCACAAGGAACTCGAGAACCGCATCCAGGACTCACAAAAGACAATCGCCAAATCCAGACAGGACGAAAGAAAAATGGCACCTCAGCTTAAGAAGGGGGATAAGGTCTATCTTCTTACCAAAAACCTGAAGACAAGAAAGAAGACCAAGAAACTGGATCACGTCAAAGTCGGACCATTTTTGATTGACGAGGTCAGAGGACCAGTCAACTACCGACTTAAGCTACCAAAAGATGCAAAGATCCACCCGGTGTTCCATGTATCACTGTTGGAACCCGCCGACGCCGAAACTCCATGCCAAGAGACGTTTTACTTCCAGCCCGAGGAAGAAGACGAGTTCGAAGTCGAAAAAATCCTGGACTATAAGAATCAGAAATACCTCATCAAATGGAAGGGATACCCCGAATCAGACAATACCTGGGAACCTAGGAAGAATCTCGAGAACTGCCACCGGCTCCTTGAACAGTTCCACCAGGCCCAACAGCAGAAGAAGCGCTAGCAGCCTCATCAACAGTCGGATAAGACCAGAGAGCGTCGTCAGGGATCATCGACATATCCTCCCAGGACGGAATCGACAACTGGAAAACGTTTTCCACCTCCTCGGGATTCCCCTCTGGCACGAGAAGAAACTCCGACGAAGCAGACAAGGCACCGGCACCCTCGCTGGGAAGCCGCCGCAGCTCCTCAAAATCCTTCGCGATCGCCTTCTCCTCGCGATCCTCCGCAACGCGCAGTTGTTTTCGGAGACGATGTACCTTTGACATCGCCTCAGTCACCTTCTCTTCAGCCTCGTCCAACTCGCGCTTGAGTTTGCGACGCTGATTGCGAAGCCTCTCCCATTCCATCCAAGTAACGGTCACGTCGCACTTGACACCCTTGCGCACACATTCCGAACAACACCCAAATCGCACGTCCACAACGCAGCGAGGACGACTCTTTCCCTCAGCAACCCGAGCCTTTCGGCAACCAGAACATGGAGACGGCATTTCGCGACCTTCGGACTCGATACCCAGTGCTTGACGTTCGCGGCGCTCTTGACGAGTCAGCGGTTCTCCGCTCATAGCGCAAGAAAGGAAGAAACATACAGGAAGAAAGAAAAGAACTCGGGACGAGTTCAGCTAAGAAGGGGGATGGTGTTACGGTCACAACAAGGAACGCTGCAGGCGGGCAAGAAAGAGAAAGGCAGGACCAATCGATAAGAAGTTACACCCCGATGATGCAGATCACGTGCACGACCGCCAAGCAGGGAGAATGGTCGAACACGACCAGACGACCATACGACCGGACGACTGGACGTATGGACGGCTAACACAGCCAAGACAGAAGAGTCTCCTTTGTATATAGCAGCGATGAGTATCGCCTCTCTAGATAGTCATCGCGTACAACTCACTGTTCTATCTCACTGATTGGAATCAAGTGACTCTTCCTACTTCGTTGCCTTCCTCTAGACTACCCGACAAGCTCAAACCCCGATCGAGCTTAAGCTTCTGCTTAGTGAGATCTTAGGTCATCAGCCCAGCGCAGATAAACCTAACAGCTTTGTACGCCCTTAAGGATGTCTACCGCAGGAAGCTCCAGGGGGAATCCCGCCCCCAGCGAAGCAGGATCCAGCCGCGGCAAGCCAGTTCAAGCCCCAAGACCGACTCCACCGGACGACTCCGACGACGAAGATAGTGGCCCAAGACCGAGAAGTTTCAAACCAGCGAAGCCTGACCACTACTATGGAGATCGAAACAAGTTCGACGATTGGGTCAACCAGATGGACATGTACCTCATGTTCAACCCAGTCCAAGCAACACTCAAGACTGTCTTTGCCAGCACGTACCTCAGGGGTAGTGCTCAGAACTGGATCAAACCCCACCTCAAGGTCTACTTGGACAGCCAGGGAACTCAGGATCCCACCGGCATGTTCAGGGACTATACGACCTTCAAGGTCAAACTCAAGGAGATCTTCGGATCTTCAAACGAGGTAACCCAAGCGATCAGGGTTATCCAGCACCTCAAGCAACGAACTTCGGCGTCCGAGTACGCAGCCAAGTTCGAGGAACACTCTCAGGTGACTGGATGGGACCAACAGGCGTTGATGACGATGTTTAGGCGTGGTCTCAAAGACTCGGTCAAGGACCAGTTGATGAACCACGGAGGAACACTCGACACCCTGAAGGATTTGACCGAAGCGGCTATCGAGATCGACGACCGGCTCTACGAGAGAGCCCTGGAACGCAAGTACGACTCCAAGGTTGGAGGAACGGCCGGGTTCACCCCAGACTATGGAAGGAACCGCGGATACCATTCCAAGCCAAACAACCAGTCCAACAAGCCATACTATGGACCCCAACCCATGGAACTCGACGCGACCCAGAAGGGTCAAAAGATCAAAGGAAAGGGCAAGCCAAAGGGCAAACCCAGAAAGAAACAAGGTGACGATAAGACTTGTTACAACTGTGGCAAACCAGGCCACTTTGCGAGAGATTGTCGTTCCAAGAACATGGTGCAGCGACGATCTTTCAACACGATGCAACGAAAGGAAGAAGGACGAGGGGGTTATTACGACAACAACGCTCCTAGGGAAGTCCGACTTCTAGGCATGATGTCCCGAGTGCCAGATCAAATCCACTGGGAAGGACGTCTCGGACACGGAAGCCTTCACTGGCGATTCTGTTACGATGACGCATGCCGAACACACTACTCTTCCAAGAGGGACGCAGGCTTTTGGCCCTCTGCCCCGCAGAGAGGTACAAGCTCGCCTCCAATCCGACGATACGAGGACGGAAGCAGGCCGTTACCTGTTCCAGAGGAACTTCAAGACGAAGTACCACACCTCAGGCTCGCCGAGGAAAGAGAACCCGACGAATCTTGCTACAACGAAAACGAGGAAAACAACCCTCCTAAATCAGACACATCCGAGGAGGAAGAGCAAGACGAGTCAGCAGAAGACACGGAAAGCAGTAGCGAAGAAGGGGAATCCGAAGACGAACTAGTCACGTTCGTAAGCACCTCCCCAGGACCACAGAGGAAAATCGCGCTCCACTTTGCGCGAGAAATCGAAGACATCTTCCCCCTTGTCAACGGGAAAAGATACCTCAACCCTCGGAAATTCGAATATTCTCTCCAACGACTACGACAATCATTCTGGAATCACCGAAGGATTCGTCAGGAGTCTCATTTCCGAGAAATCGCAGTAGAACGACCGCCGCTAGGCAGCACCTTCACACCATACGGATATATTACGCCAGACAACTACGTTGTGCCTAACGAAATGCGACAAGGACTCTACGAACTACAGAAGCGATTTCAAAAGGTCCAAGAATGCCAATACAACTTCGCCTGCATCGAAACCCCGTTCGAACAAAGGATTACCAACGAGATTCGAAAAACGAAAGCCAAGATCCACGCGTGGCTACAGCAACAGGCCAGCAACACCCAGTCGGGAAAAGGATCAACTCTCAAGGGATGAGCGTCCAAAGAGAGTTCTGCAACACCGAAAGCGCTCAAGCATCAACATCAGTCTTTCGCACCAATATTACCGTCAACGGACATAAGGTCCAAGCCATGATTGATTCTGGAGCGAGCGGGAACTTTGCCTCCAAATCATTCGTGAAGCGATATGGGATAGCTACCCAATCGAAGGACGAAGGGTACGAATTGATCGCAGTCGACGGATCATCGTTACCAAGCGTGGAACGCGAAACCATTCCGTTGCCACTCGCTATCCAACAGCACCACGAGGAAATTGTCTTGGACATCACTGACATGGCCAGTCATGACGTCGTATTAGGCATACCTTGGTTGAGAAAGCACAATCCAATCATCGATTGGAGACGAGGAGTACTCAGGTTTGAACAATGCGATTGCGTTATCGACATTGACCCTATGCAGCGACAGCGTTCACTGATAGATGAGGCTAGGAGACAGATCAACGAAATGACACTCCAGTCGCCCGGAGCTACGAAACAATCAAGCCCAACTCGGACAGTCACTCGCGATGGCAAGGAGGACAACCAAGTCACGAGCATGGATGGAAGTAACGCACCATCGAAGGATACGGCCTCGGAAACCGCTATCCCCAAAGAGTATCAAAAATGGGCGAAACTCTTTGAAGAGGTAGAAGACATCACCGCTTTACCTAAACATCAAACATGGGATCACCGGATCAACCTGAAACCCGGAACGGAGCCCCCATTCGTGCCACTATTCAAGAAATCCGAACACGCGCTCCAAGAAGAAGATAAGTGGCTACGCAAGATGCTAGCCAAGGGCTGGATACGCAAGTCCAGGTCCAGTGCAGGCGCACCTATCTTCGGCGTTCCAAAGCCCAACGGGAAGACGCGAATCGTCGTTGACTATAGGAAGCTCAACGACATCACAATTAAGAACCGATATCCATTACCCAACATTGAGGAATCACAAGACAGACTTACCGGATCAGACTGGTACACAAAGATCGACCTACGAGACGCATTCTATGCTATCCGCATGGCGGAAGGCGAAGAATGGAAGACAGCATTTCGAACACGCTACGGATTGTACGAATTCACGGTTATGCCAATGGGATTAACCAACGCACCCGCCTCCTGTCAGGAGATGGTAAACGACATTCTCAGAGACCTGCTCGACATATGCGTCATTGCATACATGGACGACATCCTCGTCTACACTAAGGGATCTCTGGAGAAACACAAGCGACAAGTACAAGGCGTATTCGAAAGACTCTCCCGAGTAGGATTCCGGACCGCACCCGAGAAATGCGAATTCCACAAGAAGGAAGTCAAATTCCTTGGCTTTATTATCAATACCGGAGGAATCGCAATTGACCCAGAAAAGATCGAATCTATCAGGACGTGGCCAACCCCGAAGACAGTCAAGGATGTACAATCATTCCTTGGACTAGCCAACTACAATCGGAAGTTCATTAGAGACTACTCCAAGATCGCCACACCACTGTCAGACCTTACAAAGAAGGACCTCAAATGGAAATGGGAACAACAACATCAAAAGGCATTCGACAAACTAGTACAGATGTGCTGCGAAGCACCAGTACTGATGATGTTCGACACGAAGAAACCGGTCTTCATTGAGACCGACGCATCGGATCTGGCCATAGGAGCATGCCTCACACAGATGCATGATGGGAAAAGACACCCAGTGGCTTACTACTCAAGAAAAATGTCACCCGCGGAACAAAACTACGATGTCCATGACAAGGAACTGCTAGCCATCGTTGCAGCACTGCAACACTGGAACTACTATGCGGAAGGAGCACCAGGACTAACGATTCTTTCTGATCACAAGAATCTAACCTACTTCACTACGACTAAGGTACTAACCCGCAGACAGGCCCGCTGGTCGGAACTGCTCGGACAGTACAAGTTCGAAATCCGCTATACTCCAGGAAAAGAGAACGGCAGAGCAGACGCCTTAAGTCGAAGAGTCGACTACATGGAAGGAAAAGAACCCGTACAGCAACGAGTTCTCAAGGCCAATCCGGACGGAAGCCTTAGTGCCAACACTCAGGAATTCAACAACATTGTGCGAATCCTCAACGACACCGAGGAGCAGTTCCCAATACTGCAAGGCAAATACCAGGTATCAAAGGACCGAGAAGAAGAATGCATACGACAACATCACGACGATCCTACGAGAGGACATCCAGGAGCGACCAAGACTGTAGAACTTATCCAGAGAAGTTTCAGCTTTCCACAAATGCGACAAAAAGTGCTTAAGTACATCAAGCGCTGCGAGCATTGCCAAAGAAACAAAGCCGAACGACATGCGAAATACGGACATATACAGTTTAGGACTCCACCACAACAACCATGGGACGAAGTCACAATGGATTTCATTACGAAACTCCCGTCCTCTAAGGACAAGGTCACGGAAACCACATTCGACATGATTATGGTCATGGTCGACAGACTCACCAAATATGCACACTTCATACCTGCGAGTGAAAAGTATACAGCAGAACAACTCGGATACCTCGTACTGGACAGACTGATACGATACCACGGATTCCCGAAAATCTTTATCACCGACAGAGACAAGCTATTCACATCAAACTACTGGAGAACGCTAGTCGGAACCATCGGAATCAAACACAAGCTGTCCACAGCCTATCACCCAGAAACAGACGGACAAACAGAAAGAACAAACCAAACACTGGAACAGTACCTACGACACTATATTAACCACGCACAAGACAATTGGGTTACATTGCTCCCCATGGCACAAATAGCACTCAACAACCACAAGTCAGAGACTACGCAGGCTACGCCATTCTTTTCGAATTATGGGCGAAATCCGAACCTGTTCGGAGACCCGCATAGTCATCCCCAAGCTGAACGAGCTATGGTTGCGGCACAAGACATGAAAACCGTTCACAAGGAACTCGAGAACCGCATCCAGGACTCACAAAAGACAATCGCCAAATCCAGACAGGACGAAAGAAAAATGGCACCTCAGCTTAAGAAGGGGGATAAGGTCTATCTTCTTACCAAAAACCTGAAGACAAGAAAGAAGACCAAGAAACTGGATCACGTCAAAGTCGGACCATTTTTGATTGACGAGGTCAGAGGACCAGTCAACTACCGACTTAAGCTACCAAAAGATGCAAAGATCCACCCGGTGTTCCATGTATCACTGTTGGAACCCGCCGACGCCGAAACTCCATGCCAAGAGACGTTTTACTTCCAGCCCGAGGAAGAAGACGAGTTCGAAGTCGAAAAAATCCTGGACTATAAGAATCAGAAATACCTCATCAAATGGAAGGGATACCCCGAATCAGACAATACCTGGGAACCTAGGAAGAATCTCGAGAACTGCCACCGGCTCCTTGAACAGTTCCACCAGGCCCAACAGCAGAAGAAGCGCTAGCAGCCTCATCAACAGTCGGATAAGACCAGAGAGCGTCGTCAGGGATCATCGACATATCCTCCCAGGACGGAATCGACAACTGGAAAACGTTTTCCACCTCCTCGGGATTCCCCTCTGGCACGAGAAGAAACTCCGACGAAGCAGACAAGGCACCGGCACCCTCGCTGGGAAGCCGCCGCAGCTCCTCAAAATCCTTCGCGATCGCCTTCTCCTCGCGATCCTCCGCAACGCGCAGTTGTTTTCGGAGACGATGTACCTTTGACATCGCCTCAGTCACCTTCTCTTCAGCCTCGTCCAACTCGCGCTTGAGTTTGCGACGCTGATTGCGAAGCCTCTCCCATTCCATCCAAGTAACGGTCACGTCGCACTTGACACCCTTGCGCACACATTCCGAACAACACCCAAATCGCACGTCCACAACGCAGCGAGGACGACTCTTTCCCTCAGCAACCCGAGCCTTTCGGCAACCAGAACATGGAGACGGCATTTCGCGACCTTCGGACTCGATACCCAGTGCTTGACGTTCGCGGCGCTCTTGACGAGTCAGCGGTTCTCCGCTCATAGCGCAAGAAAGGAAGAAACATACAGGAAGAAAGAAAAGAACTCGGGACGAGTTCAGCTAAGAAGGGGGATGGTGTTACGGTCACAACAAGGAACGCTGCAGGCGGGCAAGAAAGAGAAAGGCAGGACCAATCGATAAGAAGTTACACCCCGATGATGCAGATCACGTGCACGACCGCCAAGCAGGGAGAATGGTCGAACACGACCAGACGACCATACGACCGGACGACTGGACGTATGGACGGCTAACACAGCCAAGACAGAAGAGTCTCCTTTGTATATAGCAGCGATGAGTATCGCCTCTCTAGATAGTCATCGCGTACAACTCACTGTTCTATCTCACTGATTGGAATCAAGTGACTCTTCCTACTTCGTTGCCTTCCTCTAGACTACCCGACAAGCTCAAACCCCGATCGAGCTTAAGCTTCTGCTTAGTGAGATCTTAGGTCATCAGCCCAGCGCAGATAAACCTAACAAGTACTAATAATCTAGAAATCTAATTTAAACTTCCTATAAAGCTAGATATTAAACTATTAATTAGTTAAAAGTATAGTTAGATTTTGTTCGATATAATACTTAGCTTTTACGATCTACTACTATCTATACTTTATTATATTACTAGGCTACTAATAAATTTAAACGAATTGAATTTAGATAGAAATTAGTATAGCACTTTTTGTTTTGCAGATATACCCTATAATGAGTGCAGATAGTAGCAAGACTAGGTCCTACTTAGCTGGAGCAGCACGCATGGGAAACAAGACACAGGTTAACGCTATTATCTGCTCGCAATATCCGACCTCGAAGGCGTTATGCTCGGATGCCCAAGTCACATCCCGTCGGTTGCCGATAGCATTGGACCCAGGGGTGCTTTTGAGGCTGTACTGCTTGACCATCCACTCACTAGATGCGAGACAATGACAGATGTCAAGTCTCATGACATGTCCGACGCAGGCTGCCACGAATGGCGAGTGCAATGCACGAGGTGTCGTCGCATGCAGCAAGAATAGAGTGGGCGGGCGGGACGATCCGAACATCATCCGACGATTCACCCGTCCCACCCGTCCCTTGTAGAAATCCACCACGCTAACCTAGTGTAAGTCTTAGAACTCTTGTTCGCAATATGACCCATAGCACTAAGGATAAAAGCCGGGGCTGGAGGCTTGTCGCAGATCTGAGGCCCATCGGAACGCCTTTTCCGCGGCTCGCGTATCGCCTCCGGTGTCCTTGTTGGCCTGCAGGAGAAGTTGGCAGCACGGCCTTCAATCTGTTGTGCCATACGCTCTAGTATGTTCCCTTTAGCGCCCTGGATTTCTAAGCAATGAGCTGTTCCGTGCAGGCAGTGCAGAGGCTCTTTGAGGCTTTTGTGTCAATCCAATGGCACATCAGTCCTTCGCTCGACGTCTCCTTGCTTGTTCACATCCCACAGTCTTTGACATTCGTCTATCCTAAGACGTAACTTGTTGAACATGGCACAGCAGCTTGCGGAGAAGTCAAACTCTGCTTCAAGCAGTTCCTCTTTGGAGGCACAAACGGTACCCATACCGCCAGCCCAACCTGCAGCATCCTCTGCGCCTCCAAATGGAGGACTCAAAGCATGGCTACAAGTCCTGGGCTCCTTCATCTTGTTTTTCAACACTTGGTGCGTGTTCCTATTAGCAATTGAATGAGACGAGATACCAATGATGACTACAGGGGACTTGTCAACAGCTTCGGCGTCTTTCAGACATACTACACCACTGATATCCTGAGCAACGTGTCGGAATCGGATATCTCTTGGATCGGATCCATCCAAGCCTTTCTGTTGCTTATCATCGGTGTTGGAACTGGGCCTCTCTTTGATGCTGGATTCTTTTTCCATCTGCTTTGCGGAGGAGGGTTGCTCATCATCCTCGGGCAGTACATGACAAGTCTGTGCACACAATACTGGCAGTTCATGCTGGCACAAGGAATCACCGTTGGACTTGGTTGTGGATGCTTATTCATTCCGAGCGTCGCCATCGTTTCCACTTACTTTACAACGAAGAAATCGTTCGCCACAGGTATCGCAGCCAGTGGGAGCAGCATCGGTGGCATCATCTACCCAATCGTGTTCGCCAGGTTGCAACCGCGGATCGGTTTTCGCGACACCAACATTGTCATTGCCTCGATCATGTTGGCGACAACCTTGGTATGCGTCGCCGTGATGCGCGTTCGGGTCCTGCCTCCTCAAAAGCGTCGTTTGGTTGATCTGCAAGCCTTCCGCGAGCTCCCCTTCACCGCATTCAGCATCGCAGAATTCTTTGGCTTCATGGGTAAGTCAAAGGCGTCACAGAGAATGCGACACGTCCTTCAATGTTGCATATGCTGACTCTAGTGTAGGCATGTACATCCCATTCTTCTATATCCAGACTTTCTCAGCGGACAAGGGGATCACAGGAGCAACTCTGGCATTCTACATGCTTCCTGTGCTCAACGCGGCATCTGTGTTTGGACGTATCATCCCGAACTTCTTTGCCGACAAGACCGGTCCATTGAACATGCTCATCCCGACGTCAGCACTTGCAGCTGTCCTAGGGTTCTGCTGGATTGCAGTGGATGGCAAGGCAGGGCTTTTTGTGTTCTGCATCTTCTATGGTCTGTTCTCGGGCACGTTCGTGTCTCTCCCACCCACCACAGTGGTGAGCCTCTCTCCAAGCTTGTCGGTGGTTGGAACTCGGATGGGCATGAGTTTCTCCTTCGCGGCCTTCGGCATTCTGGTGGGCAATCCAGTGGCAGGCGCTATACTGAAATCAGGTGGCTGGCTCGGTCTTCAGCTTTTCTGCGCATGTTCAGTGACAGCAGCGACGGCTGTCTGTGTTGTCGCAAGGTTTGGCAAGGCAAAGGGTCTGATGGAGAAGGCGTGAAATGGTGCAGAGCGGCAGTTCAGGGGTAGCATCGTTGAAGCTTTCTCACGAGAAAGGACAGCTCAACATCTACTCGGAAGAGATTGACCGGGTGATAGAGAAAGTTTTGGAGCGTTGTAGATCGTTTCGTCTCGCAACGCCAGGTGGGCCATCAAGATGTTGGTGTATGTTTGGGTGGGTGTTCCAATGACTTCCATAGCATCTGAAAGTACATTAATCACACAAACCCAAATTTTACACGCTCTTACTCGTTACAGTGATCGCGATCGACCGCTCCAGAGCAATCAGAGGTTTTGAGCTGATTGCCAAGGCTAGTGGTTCCAAACAAGGACAATTTCAGTCAACCAATCGAGCCACTGGTGCTGAGATACTCCACCGCAGTGTAGAGTCGGCATACCTAATCAGTCTAGGCGATCCAGGTGCCTCCTTTGTTTTCCGCGTTAAGAAGTCTACACATGTTCAAAAGCGTGTGTGCACGGATGATGAACAAGCCGAGAGGCTTTGGTTGTAACTATGTATATGCGTCTGTAGATGGTTGCAATTGAACAGCAAATCGATCGATCGTTGGAAAGTGGTTGATTGATGATGATCACTGGATTTGCTTGTTCAATATTCTCAACAGTCAGTGAATTGATCACACATCTCAAGTTATGCACACCATGACCCACATCCTTGACAATCTCCACGATCTCAAGACATCTGCTCATCCTCCGCATCTCCATTGGTTTTTGTAGTGCATTACAGGTGTCTCGGAGTCAGAGCAAGGCGTAATAGCTGTGGATAAACTCATCATTGCGATCAGGATTTCTGCCATCATTGCACGAATGCGAACCTTGCAAGAGCCATGCTGTCTTGCCGACGACTTTCCGCATGATACCATGATGGCCCTGAACGAAGTTCTGGGAGCAATTGAGACTGCATGTCTCAGACCAGTGTACGTTGAGTACCCAAGACAATAGCGTGTTAATGAAAGGGCCGAATCAAGGTATCAATGGCCTGCTACTGGCACGATGTGTTCGATAGTGTAGTCGTCGCCGGATCGGGGTTTTCACGAATTCTCGAGACCCTTCTATGGCTACACGTGGATGTTGGCTTAGTAGACTGTAGTGGATCGTACAATCAAAATGGTCCCATGACCCCATGTCCCCATGGGATAAAAGGTGGCGACATTGGAGCATCAAGCTTGTGGTGGAGTCGCAGCTGCAGGCACACAGTGCTAAGCTAATGACCATGTGTTCGAAGCATTTGAGCCCGGACCGCAAGCAGGGTCAAAGGCCCGAGCTTAGCAAAGAGCTTGCGCCTGCTTTTCTTCTCGCTATTCTGCTGGCTACCGGGCAATATAGGCGATACTTGCAAGAGGTGGAGATCTTCGCGAGGCCTTAGGTCTAAGGATCCACAAGAGAAGAACAGAGCGCACCTAGCGATAACCCAGGCCGTTGAATCCGATGTCGCCGCCGGTGGATGAAGTGTTGTTGCGACTGCTGCTACGCAGACGTGCCTACTAAAGCTGAAGCCCAGGTGGATACGAATAATGCACGTAACCTATACGAGTCCAAATCGCCTAAACAGGAGGCTGTTGGAAAGTGCAGTCCAGTTAGACATTCTGAGGGACACTTTGGGGATCAGGATCAGGTGACTTAGGTCATGTGACATTAGGTCACATGACTCAGCTGATGCCCATCTCAGGAGTGAGATGCAACCTATAACCAACTAACACAATCAACTCGGTTGGTTCCTACTTATCGCCTCTACTTCTACTGCGTATTATACCTACAATACGAGCCTGTCCGACGCCCCCGCACGACAGGTTATGAGCCCGGGTTTGCAGAGAGGCCCTAAGTAGAAAGAGTTAGCCTTCTCATCCTCAAAGTGACACCTGTCACCTCTTGCAGGACCTGCAGTATCAACCGGACAGAGAAGCAGGAAAAGAGCACAAGGGAGACTGGAGGCATATCCCATCTGCACTGCCTAGAAGCTTTGGAAGATCCTGGTTGCCAACCAGAAGTTCCCAAAGGGCAGGTAAGACAGAGAAAAGCCTAGTAAGGCACACTCTGCTTTGAAAGAGAGGCATACCAAAGGAGTGTAAAGAGGAAAGGATTAGTCTTGGACTGCAGCACCCAAAAGGATAAGACTAGGCCCAAGCACCAAGTACTGCCAATACCTCAGAACTGGCTAGTAGTGCCCTTCTGAGAAGGTGGATCTTTTGGAGGTTCTCCACCCAAGAACCTAACCAACTCCCCTAAGAGAGAAGAGTCCTTGGACACCTCAGCTGAGAGAGAAGAGTCTCAGCAACCAGGGAAGGCAGAAATCCAGAAGCTGCCAATCAGATTGAAAGAGCCTGTGTTTTCTGGAGTTGGATTTGTTTGTTTGATTTTGCAGTAATGGATTCAGAGAGTGGATACAAGGCAAAGAAGGGAGCTGCACCAGTCTTGACAAGAGAAAACTGGGAGCTGTGGTTCAGCCTAATAGAGTTGCACCTCATCAGCAAGGACTTGCATTGGATTATTACCAAGGGAAAGGCACCAATTGTAGAGGATGGGACACCAAGTTCATCAAAGTCATCATCACCATTCCCCACCCTTGAGGAGTCAGAGTTTGGTCCAAGATGGACAAAGGCAAATGCAGAGGCAAAGTATGAAATGCTGATTTGCCTCAGCAAGGATGATCAGAGCCTAGCTCTAGCAGAAGCAAAGGCCAAGAACATCTGGGACAAGCTTAAGACAAAATATGGGAAGACTCAGAAAGCTAATGCAATGAAGCTTGTTGAGGAGTATACCTCATTCAAGATGCAAGGGGACATGACAATTAGAGAAGCATGGGAGCATCTAACAAAACTTGGGAGAAGGATAGCTGAAGTGGACTCAAATTACAAGTTCTACCAAGAACCCAGGACCAGACTTGACCACCTGCTACACTCCTTGCCTATGGAGTATAGAAGCATAAGGCAGATTGTTCAGATGCAAGAAGACCCTGACCATGAACAAGTCCTCCAATATCTTGAAGCAGAGGAAGCAATCTTGCATGGTAATAGCCAGGAAACAGGAATGTTTGCCAAGGGAAGAGGGATCCAAGGCACAATGCTGAAATGTTACCTGTGTAACCAGGAGCATTTTGGAGGTATTGCCAAGTGTCCACACCTTGACAAAGCCAAGAGAACTGTCAACCCAAGACAGAGCAGCAGGGTGGAGAAGAGAAGATCACCACCCAGAGAGAGCACCTTCAGGAGGAGGTCTTCACCAGACAAAGAAGCACTGAAAGAAATGGTGAAGAAACTCAGCCTGGAAGTCCAGTCCCTCAGGAAGAGACAAAACCTGAGGAAACCCTTCAAGAAGGCCCATGCTGCCCAAGAAGAGGCAGGACCTTCCGCAGGAGGATCTGAAACATCGGACCATCCCTCAGAGGAGGATGATGTGGAAGAGACAGGCCACTCAGCAGTGGAAGCAAAAGGCAAGTCAAGACCATCATACTGGCTGGTTGACACTGGTGCTTCCTCCCACATAACTGACCAAGAATCACTCTTCAGGAAACTGAAGCCCCTCCAAGGGAAGAAGTGGATCAAGGTTGGTGGAGGCTTTATCAGAGCAACACATGTGGGAGATGCTGTAATGAGTGCAAGCCTGGGAGATCCTGGAGTTCTGAAGGATGTGCTGTTTGTACCTGGTCTTGGAGTTAATCTTGTTTCTGTCAGCCAACTTTGCAGGCAGTTTGGTCTCAAACTGCCAGACTTTTCACTTAATTCACCCTCTGGAAAACCTCTTTTCCAGACAAAGATGATAGGAGGAGTTCCCTTTATTAATGAGATAGGGAGTGCATTCCATGAGATGTCTGCAATGGCATGCACTGCACAGGGAACTATTCAACAACCCTATGCCTTTGAAGCCCAAGAGAAGTCCCAAGAACAGTGGGAGCTCTGGCATAGGAGACTTGCACATTTTGGAGAGGGTCTTCTCAGAAACCTGCACAAGGTATCTGACTTGAAGGCTCAGATTCCTATTCCGAAGGAACACCAACCTTGCAGGGTATGTTCCTTGGCAAAGATGAAGAAACATAGAGGAAAAGAAACTGAGAGGAAGCCTCAAAGGCTGTCTCTTGTTTCTGTTGATGTCTGTGGTCCTTTGCCTGTCTCAAGACTAGGATACAAATGGTGGCTTGAGATTGTTGACAACTTCTCAAGAAAGAAATGGACTTTCCCAATGAAGTCCAGAGAAGATGCACCAAGTATCCTCAGAGACTGGAAGGTGAAAGCTGAGCTGCAATCAGGGAATCCCCTCCAGATTGTAAGGAGTGATGGAGCAAGAGAGCTTCTTGCTGTGCTGAAGCAGTGGGAGAAGGAATATGGAATCTCCTTCCACACAACTGAGGCATACAACTCTATCCAGAATGGAGTAGTTGAGAGGTCAATCCAAACCTCTGAAGACCATGTGAGAGCAATGCTGGAGGATGCTCACATGCCCATTGAATTCTGGCCAGAAGCCTTGGCAGCCTGCATGGTTGTCAGAAATTCTCTTCCTAATGGCCCAGAAATTGATGGATTCAAAGTGTCACCTGAGGAAGCCTTTTCAGGCATCCAACCCTCTGTGTCACACTTCAGAGTCTGGGGTTGCAAAGCAGTGGTCTACATGGATCCCAAGTCCCAGCCAGCTGGGATGAGATCAGACAAACTAATGAACAGAGGCAAAGATGCTGTGTTTATTGGGTATGTCCCTGACACTGCCAAAATGTGGCTCTTCTGGGAGCCTGACATGAGGGCTATCAAGGCCCACAACACTGCAACTTGGTTTGAGCATGAGAAAGGAGGAGATATGGAGCTGAATGTTCCCAAGCTCAATCAAGCAAGCAGTGCACCTGTCAGAAACCCAGTTGGCAGACCTCCAAAGAAGCCAACAGCAGTTGCACCCTCTGCAGCTGCTGCACCTGCAGCCATGGCAACCAAACCTGCAGGTCCCAGCCAAACACTCTTTGTGCAGTTGCCACCTCCACCAAAGGACAAGGAGGAGTACCAGAGGATGGAGGATCCAGAAGAAGAAAACTCTGGGGAACTACAACCCCAGCAGGAGAAAAGTGGAACCACTGAACCACCTGAGTCAAGCCAGGAAATCAATGGACAAGCCAGTCCTGGCACTAGTGGGAGACTGCATCCCAAAGCAAAAGGATCAACTGTTGCACAGCAGGACCCACAAGGACACAGGGATCAGGAGGGGAACCAAGACCAGACCCATGGCTAAAAGAGAAGGAGATCTGTCTCAGATGAAGGACCAGGCCCAGAGCCAAAAGCTCACAGCATGGTTACAAGACAAGTGCTTCAGAAGAGACAGAGAGAACATGGACAGGAGGAGGAGCCAAGTGCCAAGCATCACAGGGCATTCCTCAGCCAAGTCCAAGGCCAAGAATGGGAGTGGATTTGGGAAGCCCTGTCAGAGGTTCAAGAGTCTGCATTTGCAGCAATTGCCCCTCAAATCTCTGCACAGAGACAAGAGGTGCCTATTCCAAAGTCCTATAAGGAGGCAATTTAGGATCCCAAATGGGGACATATGTGGGAAGATGCAGTCCAAAAGGAACTAACTGCATTAAGAAGCAACAACACCTGGACAGAGGTTGTTCCACCCAAAGGAGCAAACCTTGTCACATCTAAGTGGGTGTTTGATGTGAAGAGATCAATTAGTGGAGCCATTGAGAAATTCAAGGCAAGACTAGTTGCAAGAGGTTTCTCTCAGAAATTTGGAGTTAACTTCCAGGAGACCTTTGCACCAACAGTTAGGCATGATACCTTAAGGGTGTTTATGGCTGTGGTTTGTGAGAAGGATCTGGAACTTCACCAAGTGGATGTGAACAATGCATTCACTGAGAGCAAGCTTCAGGAAGAAATCTTCATGATCCCACCTCCAGGAGTTGAGATTCCACCTAACATGGTCCTGCAGATTCTGAGAAGCTTGTATGGACTAAAGCAAGCAGCAAGAGACTGGAACAAACTCTGTGTCTCAAAGTTGAAACAGATTGGGTTCACACAATCAGAGGTGGACCCATGCCTTCTCATCCACAGAGAAAGGAACATCTTGATCCTGACACATGTGGATGATATTCCTATTGCAGCACCAAAGCTGGAAGATGTGCTTTGGTTCAAGGAACAGCTGGGCAAGGTGTTCAAGATCAAAGATCTTGGAGAACCAGAGAAGATCCTTGGGATGAGGTTAACAAGAGACAGACAAGCTGGAACTTTGAAGCTTGATCAAGAACACTTTATCCAGGAGAACCTTGCAAAGCTGGGAATGACCAAGGAGATGGCCAACCCAACTCTCTCACCAATGGACAGCTATGACAGTCTGAGACCAACAGGCTTGTATGATGAGAGGGGGAACAGGACAGAGTACCAAAGCCAAACTGGTACCTGGATGTGGCCCATGGTTATGACAAGACCAGACATTGCTTTCTCTCTTGGAAGGCTGAGCTCATATGTCTCAGACCCAGCTAAGAGACACTTGCAAGCTCTGAAGAAACTGGCCAGGTACCTGAGATCATCCCAAGACTTGGGACTGATGTTCAGAAGAAATGGAGGAAAGCTGATAGGGTATTCAGACTCTGACTATGCAATGGACAAAGCAGACAGAGTCTCAATCCTTGGAAGCATCTTCTTCCTTTGTGGAGCCCCAGTTTCTTGGATGAGCAGAAAGCAGAAGTCTGTTGCAACATCAACAATGGAAGCTGAGTACATGGCTATGAATGCATGTGCAAAGCAATCTCAATTCTTGGCAGCACTCTTGAGAGAGATGGACTGTGCAAGGCTGGTGGGAGAATGCCCATTCCAGCCAACTGTCAAAGCCCATCCTGACACAGTGAAAGAGCTGAGGCCAGTGCAAATCATGGGAGACAATCAGGCAGCCTTGACCCTTGTCAAGGATGCACATACCCATGAGAGATCCAAACACATTGATATTGCATACAACCATGTCAGGCATCTCTGGTGGCAAAGGAAGGTTGCAGTGGAATATGTTCCAACAAAAGAGATGGTTGCTGATGGCCTGACCAAACCAAAGAATGGGCCACAGTTTCAGGAGTTTGTAAGACAACTCCAACTTGCATAAGGAAAGGCAAAAGATTCCTGCCCCAACTGTGGATTGAACCCTAGACCTTGGGAACGCAAAAATCAAAGGGGATTGAAAGTGAACGTTGTCCACTTCAAGCCCCCAAACCAAGCCCAGGAGTTGCACCATGGAAGAAGTGGCTTGCCACTCTTGATGAGTAATCAGAATCTGGGAATCCATATATGGTTCAAAAGGGAGCCTAGGCAAAAGAGCAAAAGGCACTGAATTCCACCCTACTCTGGCAGGGCGAATTCAATGCAGCACCAGGCCAAGGAGTTGAACCAAGATGGATTGGGTACACAGCTCCAACCATGTGACCACAGCACCTGATGACTCATCATGATTTGGGGATGGATTTAAATGCAGGCAGAAGACCATCTGGCCTGAGTGGGAGTGTTGGAAAGTGCAGTCCAGTTAGACATTCTGAGGGACACTTTGGGGATCAGGATCAGGTGACTTAGGTCATGTGACATTAGGTCACATGACTCAGCTGATGCCCATCTCAGGAGTGAGATGCAACCTATAACCAACTAACACAATCAACTCGGTTGGTTCCTACTTATCGCCTCTACTTCTACTGCGTATTATACCTACAATACGAGCCTGTCCGACGCCCCCGCACGACAGAGGCTAGTAATATAAACTCTACTTTTGGTAGAAGAAAGATCTAGCGAGTTATAGAATAGATTGCGTATAAGATTACTAATCTAGTTTCTCGTTTATTATAAATAGTAGAATAAGGAGTATATTACTTCTTAACTAAGATACTATCGTGCGGGGGCGTCGGACAGGCTCGTATTGTAGGTATAATACGCAGTAGAAGTAGAGGCGATAAGTAGGAACCAACCGAGTTGATTGTGTTAGTTAGTTATAGGTTGCATCTCACTCCTGAGATGGGCATCAGCTGAGTCATGTGACCTAATGTCACATGACCTAAGT
Source organism: Cercospora nicotianae (assembly GCA_029490675.1). Lineage (NCBI taxonomy): Eukaryota > Fungi > Ascomycota > Dothideomycetes > Mycosphaerellales > Mycosphaerellaceae > Cercospora > Cercospora nicotianae. The sequence goes on along the minus strand of JANQAT010000007.1, from coordinate 1,037,446 downwards.
CACCTGATCCTGATCCCCAAAGTGTCCCTCAGAATGTCTAACTGGACTGCACTTTCCAACACTCCCACTCAGGCCAGATGGTCTTCTGCCTGCATTTAAATCCATCCCCAAATCATGATGAGTCATCAGGTGCTGTGGTCACATGGTTGGAGCTGTGTACCCAATCCATCTTGGTTCAACTCCTTGGCCTGGTGCTGCATTGAATTCGCCCTGCCAGAGTAGGGTGGAATTCAGTGCCTTTTGCTCTTTTGCCTAGGCTCCCTTTTGAACCATATATGGATTCCCAGATTCTGATTACTCATCAAGAGTGGCAAGCCACTTCTTCCATGGTGCAACTCCTGGGCTTGGTTTGGGGGCTTGAAGTGGACAACGTTCACTTTCAATCCCCTTTGATTTTTGCGTTCCCAAGGTCTAGGGTTCAATCCACAGTTGGGGCAGGAATCTTTTGCCTTTCCTTATGCAAGTTGGAGTTGTCTTACAAACTCCTGAAACTGTGGCCCATTCTTTGGTTTGGTCAGGCCATCAGCAACCATCTCTTTTGTTGGAACATATTCCACTGCAACCTTCCTTTGCCACCAGAGATGCCTGACATGGTTGTATGCAATATCAATGTGTTTGGATCTCTCATGGGTATGTGCATCCTTGACAAGGGTCAAGGCTGCCTGATTGTCTCCCATGATTTGCACTGGCCTCAGCTCTTTCACTGTGTCAGGATGGGCTTTGACAGTTGGCTGGAATGGGCATTCTCCCACCAGCCTTGCACAGTCCATCTCTCTCAAGAGTGCTGCCAAGAATTGAGATTGCTTTGCACATGCATTCATAGCCATGTACTCAGCTTCCATTGTTGATGTTGCAACAGACTTCTGCTTTCTGCTCATCCAAGAAACTGGGGCTCCACAAAGGAAGAAGATGCTTCCAAGGATTGAGACTCTGTCTGCTTTGTCCATTGCATAGTCAGAGTCTGAATACCCTATCAGCTTTCCTCCATTTCTTCTGAACATCAGTCCCAAGTCTTGGGATGATCTCAGGTACCTGGCCAGTTTCTTCAGAGCTTGCAAGTGTCTCTTAGCTGGGTCTGAGACATATGAGCTCAGCCTTCCAAGAGAGAAAGCAATGTCTGGTCTTGTCATAACCATGGGCCACATCCAGGTACCAGTTTGGCTTTGGTACTCTGTCCTGTTCCCCTCTCATCATACAAGCCTGTTGGTCTCAGACTGTCATAGCTGTCCATTGGTGAGAGAGTTGGGTTGGCCATCTCCTTGGTCATTCCCAGCTTTGCAAGGTTCTCCTGGATAAAGTGTTCTTGATCAAGCTTCAAAGTTCCAGCTTGTCTGTCTCTTGTTAACCTCATCCCAAGGATCTTCTCTGGTTCTCCAAGATCTTTGATCTTGAACACCTTGCCCAGCTGTTCCTTGAACCAAAGCACATCTTCCAGCTTTGGTGCTGCAATAGGAATATCATCCACATGTGTCAGGATCAAGATGTTCCTTTCTCTGTGGATGAGAAGGCATGGGTCCACCTCTGATTGTGTGAACCCAATCTGTTTCAACTTTGAGACACAGAGTTTGTTCCAGTCTCTTGCTGCTTGCTTTAGTCCATACAAGCTTCTCAGAATCTGCAGGACCATGTTAGGTGGAATCTCAACTCCTGGAGGTGGGATCATGAAGATTTCTTCCTGAAGCTTGCTCTCAGTGAATGCATTGTTCACATCCACTTGGTGAAGTTCCAGATCCTTCTCACAAACCACAGCCATAAACACCCTTAAGGTATCATGCCTGACTGTTGGTGCAAAGGTCTCCTGGAAGTCAACTCCAAATTTCTGAGAGAAACCTCTTGCAACTAGTCTTGCCTTGAATTTCTCAATGGCTCCACTGATTGATCTCTTCACATCAAACACCCACTTGGATGTGACAAGGTTTGCTCCTTTGGGTGGAACAACCTCTGTCCAGGTGTTGTTGCTTCTTAATGCAGTTAGTTCCTTTTGGACTGCATCTTCCCACATATGTCCCCATTTGGGATCCTGAATTGCCTCCTTGTAGGACTTTGGAATAGGCACCTCTTGTCTCTGTGCAGAGATTTGAGGGGCAATTGCTGCAAATGCAGACTCTTGAACCTCTAACAGGGCTTCCCAAATCCACTCCCATTCTTGGCCTTGGACTTGGCTGAGGAATGCCCTGTGATGCTTGGCACTTGGCTCCTCCTCCTGTCCATGTTCTCTCTGTCTCTTCTGAAGCACTTGTCTTGTAACCATGCTGTGAGCTTTTGGCTCTGGGCCTGGTCCTTCATCTGAGACAGATCTCCTTCTCTTTTGGCCATGGGTCTGGTCTTGGTTCCCCTCCTGATCCCTGTGTCCTTGTGGGTCCTGCTGTGCAACAGTTGATCCTTTTGCTTTGGGATGCAGTCTCCCACTAGTGCCAGGACTGGCTTGTCCATTGATTTCCTGGCTTGACTCAGGTGGTTCAGTGGTTCCACTTTTCTCCTGCTGGGGTTGTAGTTCCCCAGAGTTTTCTTCTTCTGGATCCTCCATCCTCTGGTACTCCTCCTTGTCCTTTGGTGGAGGTGGCAACTGCACAAAGAGTGTTTGGCTGGGACCTGCAGGTTTGGTTGCCATGGCTGCAGGTGCAGCAGCTGCAGAGGGTGCAACTGCTGTTGGCTTCTTTGGAGGTCTGCCAACTGGGTTTCTGACAGGTGCACTGCTTGCTTGATTGAGCTTGGGAACATTCAGCTCCATATCTCCTCCTTTCTCATGCTCAAACCAAGTTGCAGTGTTGTGGGCCTTGATAGCCCTCATGTCAGGCTCCCAGAAGAGCCACATTTTGGCAGTGTCAGGGACATACCCAATAAACACAGCATCTTTGCCTCTGTTCATTAGTTTGTCTGATCTCATCCCAGCTGGCTGGGACTTGGGATCCATGTAGACCACTGCTTTGCAACCCCAGACTCTGAAGTGTGACACAGAGGGTTGGATGCCTGAAAAGGCTTCCTCAGGTGACACTTTGAATCCATCAATTTCTGGGCCATTAGGAAGAGAATTTCTGACAACCATGCAGGCTGCCAAGGCTTCTGGCCAGAATTCAATGGGCATGTGAGCATCCTCCAGCATTGCTCTCACATGGTCTTCAGAGGTTTGGATTGACCTCTCAACTACTCCATTCTGGATAGAGTTGTATGCCTCAGTTGTGTGGAAGGAGATTCCATATTCCTTCTCCCACTGCTTCAGCACAGCAAGAAGCTCTCTTGCTCCATCACTCCTTACAATCTGGAGGGGATTCCCTGATTGCAGCTCAGCTTTCACCTTCCAGTCTCTGAGGATACTTGGTGCATCTTCTCTGGACTTCATTGGGAAAGTCCATTTCTTTCTTGAGAAGTTGTCAACAATCTCAAGCCACCATTTGTATCCTAGTCTTGAGACAGGCAAAGGACCACAGACATCAACAGAAACAAGAGACAGCCTTTGAGGCTTCCTCTCAGTTTCTTTTCCTCTATGTTTCTTCATCTTTGCCAAGGAACATACCCTGCAAGGTTGGTGTTCCTTCGGAATAGGAATCTGAGCCTTCAAGTCAGATACCTTGTGCAGGTTTCTGAGAAGACCCTCTCCAAAATGTGCAAGTCTCCTATGCCAGAGCTCCCACTGTTCTTGGGACTTCTCTTGGGCTTCAAAGGCATAGGGTTGTTGAATAGTTCCCTGTGCAGTGCATGCCATTGCAGACATCTCATGGAATGCACTCCCTATCTCATTAATAAAGGGAACTCCTCCTATCATCTTTGTCTGGAAAAGAGGTTTTCCAGAGGGTGAATTAAGTGAAAAGTCTGGCAGTTTGAGACCAAACTGCCTGCAAAGTTGGCTGACAGAAACAAGATTAACTCCAAGACCAGGTACAAACAGCACATCCTTCAGAACTCCAGGATCTCCCAGGCTTGCACTCATTACAGCATCTCCCACATGTGTTGCTCTGATAAAGCCTCCACCAACCTTGATCCACTTCTTCCCTTGGAGGGGCTTCAGTTTCCTGAAGAGTGATTCTTGGTCAGTCATGTGGGAGGAAGCACCAGTGTCAACCAGCCAGTATGATGGTCTTGACTTGCCTTTGCTTCCACTGCTGAGTGGCCTGTCTCTTCCACATCATCCTCCTCTGAGGGATGGTCCGATGTTTCAGATCCTCCTGCAGAAGGTCCTGCCTCTTCTTGGGCAGCATGAGCCTTCTTGAAGGGTTTCCTCAGGTTTTGTCTCTTCCTGAGGGACTGGACTTCCAGGCTGAGTTTCTTCACCATTTCTTTCAGTGCTTCTTTGTCTGGTGAAGACCTCCTCCTGAAGGTGCTCTCTCTGGGTGGTGATCTTCTCTTCTCCACCCTGCTGCTCTGTCTTGGGTTGACAGTTCTCTTGGCTTTGTCAAGGTGTGGACACTTGGCAACACCTCCAAAATGCTCCTGGTCACACAGGTAACATTTCAGCATTGTGCCTTGGATCCCTCTTCCCTTGGCAAACATTCCTGTTTCCTGGCTATCACCATGCAAGATTGCTTCCTCTGCTTCAAGATATTGGAGGACTTGTTCATGGTCAGGGTCTTCTTGCATCTGAACAATCTGCCTTATGCTTCTATACTCCATAGGCAAGGAGTGTAGCAGGTGGTCAAGTCTGGTCCTGGGTTCTTGGTAGAACTTGTAATTTGAGTCCACTTCAGCTATCCTTCTCCCAAGTTTTGTTAGATGCTCCCATGCTTCTCTAATTGTCATGTCCCCTTGCATCTTGAATGAGGTATACTCCTCAACAAGCTTCATTGCATTAGCTTTCTGAGTCTTCCCATATTTTGTCTTAAGCTTGTCCCAGATGTTCTTGGCCTTTGCTTCTGCTAGAGCTAGGCTCTGATCATCCTTGCTGAGGCAAATCAGCATTTCATACTTTGCCTCTGCATTTGCCTTTGTCCATCTTGGACCAAACTCTGACTCCTCAAGGGTGGGGAATGGTGATGATGACTTTGATGAACTTGGTGTCCCATCCTCTACAATTGGTGCCTTTCCCTTGGTAATAATCCAATGCAAGTCCTTGCTGATGAGGTGCAACTCTATTAGGCTGAACCACAGCTCCCAGTTTTCTCTTGTCAAGACTGGTGCAGCTCCCTTCTTTGCCTTGTATCCACTCTCTGAATCCATTACTGCAAAATCAAACAAACAAATCCAACTCCAGAAAACACAGGCTCTTTCAATCTGATTGGCAGCTTCTGGATTTCTGCCTTCCCTGGTTGCTGAGACTCTTCTCTCTCAGCTGAGGTGTCCAAGGACTCTTCTCTCTTAGGGGAGTTGGTTAGGTTCTTGGGTGGAGAACCTCCAAAAGATCCACCTTCTCAGAAGGGCACTACTAGCCAGTTCTGAGGTATTGGCAGTACTTGGTGCTTGGGCCTAGTCTTATCCTTTTGGGTGCTGCAGTCCAAGACTAATCCTTTCCTCTTTACACTCCTTTGGTATGCCTCTCTTTCAAAGCAGAGTGTGCCTTACTAGGCTTTTCTCTGTCTTACCTGCCCTTTGGGAACTTCTGGTTGGCAACCAGGATCTTCCAAAGCTTCTAGGCAGTGCAGATGGGATATGCCTCCAGTCTCCCTTGTGCTCTTTTCCTGCTTCTCTGTCCGGTTGATACTGCAGGTCCTGCAAGAGGTGACAGGTGTCACTTTGAGGATGAGAAGGCTAACTCTTTCTACTTAGGGCCTCTCTGCAAACCCGGGCTCATAACCTGTCTGGCGGGGGCGTCGAACAGGCTCGTATTGTAGGTATAATACGCAGTAGAAGTAGAGGCGATAAGTAGGAACCAACCGAGTTGATTGTGTTAGTTAGTTATAGGTTGCATCTCACTCCTGAGATGGGCATCAGCTGAGTCATGTGACCTAATGTCACATGACCTAAGTCACCTGATCCTGATCCCCAAAGTGTCCCTCAGAATGTCTAACTGGACTGCACTTTCCAACAGATACTAGTAAAAAGAATAGTAGTATATTAGTAGTAATAGAAATTTATTAATTGTTTAGGCTACTAGGATTATTCTATATATCTACTAATTCTAGTTAGTATAATGTTTTAAATTAAGCGTAGCTCTAGTAAACAAAATAATAGAACTCTTATTCCTAGAACTACTACGCCTCTACTAGGATATCTAACTCTAGGTCGCATCGCACTAGCCTAAACTCCGGCTAGGATAAACTGGACAGTGGACGGGCGATCCCATACCCTTCTCAGACCGGAGGAAGTTGCCTGCGGGCAGCTTCCTGATCGGGCTTCGCGACAGGCCCGATTCGACCCACCTGCCTCAAAACGATACCAGAAGTAGTAGTGGAAGCTGCATTCACACAAGGTTAAAGCACGTGCGAAGAGGCTGAGAACAGGGTAGGCTCGATCCACGTTGACTCTGTGTAGTCTGTCGATCACTCCGACGACAAGTGTCTTCACTAAAACTTGATCGGCAGATGTGCCACGAGGACCCATGTAAATGACCTGCAGTAGCGAGAGCCTAACACCCTGATGGTCTTTCCAATAGAGACCCACAGGAGTTCACAAGGCTACTTTGGTTCGTACACTTCAGTCTCGACTTTCGAAACGCTCGAAGATGCAACTTACTGTTAGTGTCACATTGTCGAGATCGAGGTGACGAAAAATTGCGTGCGTGTCGACATCCGCTAGCTGTGCTAGCATTGTATCGGACGGACTATGGGAATTGCAAACCGAAGGCACGAACAACGCATCACACTACCGAGTGATGGCGCAAGAAGCCGTAGTAGAAATGTCGAGCCAGCAGCGCAGACGATTTTACGATCAGCTCAGCAGCAACACCCTCATCGAACCTGAGGCAACACGAACAAGAAGCATTGCACACCATGGCCAGCTGGAACGAACGCAAGATCACCAATGAGCATCTGCTCCCATACGTCGAAGCCGACAAGGCCTCGCCAGAGGTCGCGGCGGCCCTGAACACATTGCCATTCCAACGGAACATCTTCAAGGTACGATCCCAACGACCATGCTAGGCGATCGCTCACACATTTGACACTTCCACAGCTGCTTGCGAACGCCCCAGTTCAGTTTCCCCTCTTCATGAAGCTATTGGCCTCTTGTTGGAGTCCGGACAATGCTTTGCGAGCGAGCGAATATCAACTGATCGTGCTTCGCACGGCTGCGACTTTGAACGCTCCGTACGAATGGGATGTCAATGAGCCCGTCGCACGTGTGTTGGGATACAGTGATGAACAGTTTGCTGCCCTTCGCGATGCAAGCAAGCCACTGCCTGCCGAGCTGTTCACCGCCAGGAAGCGCTTGCTGGCTCGTTTGGTAGAGGAGGTCAACGCCAACAATATTGTGTCTGTGGATACTCTGCGCGAGGCCAAAGCCTTGTTGGGCGACCAGGTGGTTACAGAAGCATTTTTCTTAAATGGGGTTTATGGCTTCCTGGCAAGGTTCATGAACAGTGCACGCATCGATTTTGATGAGCCGATTCCCGGACTAGAGGACACGCTGCGCAAGTTCAACGCTGCTGCTATTGAGAAGGAGAAGACATATGTGGACTGATCCGGCCTCGTTTCGATTGGAAGCATATCAGAAATGATCAGATAGACCATGAATATGATTTTGAGAGTTCTATAGCGTTATGTCCTGCCTTTCCATCAAGCCCTTGGGAACAAGAGTCCGTCTTGACCAATGTTACTTCCACTTTCATTTGGACTTTCGAATGGCTGCTGCGTACGACTGTCTTTCTGACACCACTTTGCTACTAAGTGTCTGACTGCAAGCGAACATTGAAAAGTCATATCGAACAGAGAACCACGTTGGCGGCAAATTATGACAAGCCAGTCGAGCTGAGATGGAGACACGTTCTGTCTATTGCGTTACGATCTATGCTTCGGGAATGATAAACACAGCCTTCTTCGTTCCCACTGCCCTGTTTTGCGCCGCATGCAATACGTCGTGTACGATCCTCTTCGTACTATCATCACTGTCCACCGGTAGGCGCCGTTCGTCAACTCGTGGTACTCGTACGCGCTGCTCTCGCAGCAGTTCCACGAACCAAGTCAACAAAGCCTCCACCTGGGCATCGTTGCGTGATGCCAGCTGCTGTGAGAAGCGGAAGTTGCGGAATTTGATCTGCCTCCAGAAGATCTGCTCCTGGCTGACCCTCAATTCTACATCTGCACCGCCCAGCGAGCCATAGTTGACGTACGTCGCATTGGGAGCCAGGAGGCGCACCAGACGTTCGGCACTTGGACCCCATACCGCGTCCAGCGCCAGCTTCACGAGCTGTCCCTTGACTGCTGCCGCGAGCTTAGGATCTGCGTCCTGTCGGCGTTTCTCCAGCTCGTCTTCACTGACGACCACCGCGGCGCCGTTTGCAAGCAACAGCTCGCGCGCTGCTGCCAGCTCCTCATGGCCTCGGGACCGCACCACCGCAATCGCGTGGCAGCCTCGCAAGCGAGCAAACTGGATCGCCATTTGAGGGATGACGCCCAACGCAGCGTTCACCACGATCCAGTCTCCAGGCTGCAGAGTGACCATGTCCTCAACGAGTAAATAGCCTGGTGCAAAGCCCATCTTGAGCAACGCTCCGGCTTCAGGCTCCACATTCCGGGGAATCTTCAAGAGCGCATCAGCCGGGAGAATGGCGACATCTCGCCAAGTTCCCAGACCATGACGCTTTGGCAGAACTACATCCCCGATTGCCAGCGATGACTTGGTTCCTGGTCCAATTCTCTCCACGCGAGCGACTCCGTCGTTGCCTGCGATTCGAGATCCATCGGCAGTGCTGTAGACAGGCTGAACGGGATATTTTCCAGCAATGGCCATCAGGTCTTGTGGATTGACAGGAATGGCAAGGAATCGTACCAAGACGTCGCCAGCTGCCAGCTCACTACTCGAAATCTTCTCATTGTCGTACTTCTGTACTTGGATCGCGGATGCCGCATCCGCTGAGGCGGACGAGAAAGTCAAGGCAAATGGAGCCATATCTGATCTGGATTGCGACTTGTGTTGCGCGTTGCTTTTCGAATCTCTGCTGCGACTGCTTCTTCCATCTTCTATACATTTGTAATCTCCTTCCCATGTGCAAGGCTGCTGTCTGGCAGAAGTGCATTGCCGTTCTTGGAGCCGGCATATTCCCACCGTCGACCCGCTTGAGTCGGGGACACGTGCAATCACGCAAAATGGGCCAGGAACTGCAAATGCCAAACCGCCACGTCTCGCAAAGCATTCGCCAAGTGGGGAGTTCCTATTGAGGCGAGTCTTGTGTCGTGTAGATCAATTGCGTCTTGCATAAGACCCTGGTCAAGGCTACTGCACGTTGTCACGTAGCCATCAAACGCTAGCACGGGCGCTACGCATACCATGTCTTAGCTTCGACTGCTCGTGAGACAGGGAAGACGACGACTTGTAGGACCGAAGCAGAGCAACTACATGCTCCCTCGAGTACATAATGAAGGCTGGAATCGCCTGGTAAGACAAGTCGCTCAACTACCTCCATTCGTCAATATCATTAATCATGACGCAAGAAGAGCTGGCTCCGAAGCGAAGTTGGGAAGAAATCTCTCGCAAGAAGCGTGCAGCGATAGCGGCATCGCTGCCCTCGCAATGGCAGCTTCAGAGAGTACCCTCGGCCGACTCTGTCACTTCTGCTTTTGAACTTGTTCGAGAGGGATTATCTCCCAAAGAGATCGAAATTACTGAGATAGAATCTGCGAGCAAGCTCTTGTCCCGCATCGCGTCAGGCGATCTGTCGGCAGTCGAAGTCACAGAAGCTTTCAGTCATCGTGCAACCATCGCTCATCAATTGGTAAGCTTCAAGTGAAAGCGTCCGGCAGTGCACCATTTTACTGAGTTGTGATCGTTGCAGACGAACTGCTTGAGTGAAGTTCTCTTCGCCGATGCCAAACAATGGGCTCTCGAACTTGATGAGCATTATGCAAAGACTGGCAAGACTGTCGGTCCCCTTCATGGTTTGCCGATTTCGTTGAAGGACCAGTTCCGCGTCGAAGGCATTGATACATCGCTCGGATATGTTTCCTGGCTCGGCAAGCCTGAGACACAAGAGACTGAATCGCAGCTCGTATCTGACCTGAGGAAGTTGGGGGCAGTGTTTTATTGCAAGACAAATGTCCCACCAAGCTTGATGGTTCGTAGGGCTCCCCTCGTATCGCGGCATAGACTGATTTCGATTGTGTCTGGCAGGCGATCGAAACGAACAACAACATCATTGGGTATACCAAGAATGCGCACAATCGATTACTCTCTTCGGGAGGCTCGTCAGGAGGTGAGCGAGATTACTAAGTCATGTTTCCACGAGGTGGCATACGCGCTGACTGTTCCGTCTTGAATAGGGGAGGCGGCGTTGCTCGCCTTGAGAGGGTCTATTTTGGGCATCGGCTCTGATGTTGGTAAGTTTTCATGAATGCTCTCGCATTCCCATGGTCTGACCACTGATCCACAATGCTTTCCAGGAGCGTCGATCCGTCTTCCGTGCGCCTTCAACGGCATAGTTGGACTCAAGCCTTCTCACAACCGGACTTCCTACTTGAGGGTCGCGAACAGTGTGAGTTACCGGCATGCACTCCGCAAAGATCACCGCCGCGGTGAATTAATCATTCACAGATGGAGGGGCAATCCGTTGTTCGCTCGGCAATAGGGGGAATGGGCCACAGTATCCAAGACCTTAGGCTCCTGACCAAGACGATGCTGGATGTGCAACCTTGGGTACTCGATCCAAATGTCGTGCCTCTGCCCTGGCGCCAGGGTCTCGAAGACGAGATAAGAAAGAAGATTGCGTCGAAGAAGCTTCGCTTTGGCGTGATCAGAAGCGATGGTATGGTGCGACCACACCCACCAGTTGCGCGGGCCGTCGATGAGGCTGTGAAGGCCTTGATCGCGGTGGGACATGAGGTACTCCACTCGCGCCTTACGACTTCCTCTAACACTGCTAATTCGTTGATTTCAGGTCATAGAATGGGAGCCTCCTGCTCATGCAGAAGCATTTGGAATATTGGTATGTCGGGAATCAGGCCCGCAGGGCAGTCGCCAGATCGATGACTGACTGTTCACAGTGGGACACGTTCGCAGCAGATGGAGGAAAGGACATTCATTCCCAGCTGGAAGTATCAGGTGAGCCGCCTGTTCCAGAGTTGGCCATCTCGTATGGTGAGAAAGTCGGCCATCTGCCAGTCAGCAGCCTCAACGACGCTTGGACCATCGAGACTCGCAAGTATGACTATGGAGTCCGTTACGCTTCGTATTGGCAGTCCACAGGCGTCGACGCGATCATCGCTCCCGCTGCGCCAACAACGTCTCATAAGCCAACCGAGGGCCGGTACTTTGGGTACACTGGAGTGTGGAATGTGTTGGACTACTCAGCAGTGGCGGTGCGATCAGGAACAGCCGTCGATAAGGCAGTCGATGTTCCGGTGGCATCGGCAACAGCACTCAATCCACTAGATGAAGAAGTGGCAAAGCAGTGTAAGTGAAGTCTTCCACCCTCAGCAGAGACTTGACTGACATACCGAACAGATGACCCGGAACTCTTCCATGGCATGCCCATTGGTCTTCAAGTTGTCGGCCAGAGATTAGAAGAGGAGAAAGTCCTTGCTATTGCGGAGGAAGTCGACCTGATCTTGGGACACGGTTCAACAGAGCTCGATAAGACCGCGATCTAACTCCAAGCTGTGGTTGCGAAAGTTATTGAGATTGTCGTTTACTTCTTTTCTCCTCATGCACACCATGGTCTGTGTCTTTTCGATGTTCTTTGGACACGCGGCGCGAAAACGCCGAGTGTAACGCTGTGGTATCCCCGTTTGGCTGTTTCCGTTTCCAAGCAGTCTCCGCGTTGCGGTGTGCAGAGTGTCGAGATGCTCCAACTTGGCTACACATCCGCAACTGCATGCCTCGGCGGAAGGACGCCAAAAACGAAGTCGACGATGTATGTGTCGCGGACAGTGAAAGTCATCATCTTTCAAGCACAGCGCCGCTTCGTCCATCCCGGAGACTTCTATCCCGCTTCCACGAACGCCTTCAATGCATCCCCTTGCTGGTCGAACAAACGCTGCAGAGCGTCCTTTAATGGCAAAGACTGCTGACCTACGTCGTAGTAGAATGAATCATAGCTGACGTATCTCGTCCAGCCATTCCCCAAATCCGTCAAGATATTAGGATGCTCAGCCTGCCCATACGACTTCCATGCACTGATGGCTATCCGACCTCCGCCATCGACATTGGCGTCTGCAAATGACAGTTGCTCAGTACTTTGTACTGTGTCATTGATGCCTGTGACTAGGCCCTGGTTGGTGAAGATCATGATCGTGTTGATTGGAGGTGGGACAGTGTCTAGGGTGTAGCCAGGTGCTGGGTCGACTTTGATCACGAAAGAGTTCCAAGCAGTGTAGTCATGGAAGTCGACAGTTGTGTTGTAGACGAGCTCGACCGGCGCTTCAATTTCCCGCTCAGTGCAAACTGTGAAGACGATTCCTCTTGAGCCGAACGAAGGCGTGCTTAAATTGGGCTGAGTGCCGTCGGCGGCTTTGTTACAGCGCACGTTGGCGAATGCATTGAGTCCATTGCGTCCACTGTGCTTGGCTGGCGGCTTGCAAGTTGCTTCACCCAGAAGCAGTGCGAGCAAGCAAAAGGCGTAGGAGCTGCGCATGCTCATCTGTCGTTCTATGTCGTACAGGTCTGGAGATTGTGCGGGCTGCCAACAAGACTAGGTCTGTGTATGCACTCGATGCCATGTCTTATATGCAGAGTTCAGGATTCGCGTCACGCGCAGCTCATTTTAGCTGATGAGGTTCGTGCATCTTGCCGGGGAAATTGGCAGAACAGCTCGTACGACGCCCTATCGCTTCGGGCAGGATGTTGCACAACGAGAACGAAGCTCGCGCCAGTCTTTGGGGTTACTCCGCTTTGACGCTCCACGATTTGCCGCATAGCGATCACCTGCAGCAAATGCGATGCGGAAAGGCTCCTCTGCATACACCAGTCCGGACCCGGATACTTATTGAGAAGTATTCGTGCAAATGACGCTGTGGAGTGCGATGTGCCTTTCCAGCGCCAACACTAAGTTGAGTGCTCCGAAGACACATGCAGCGATCATTTTGCGCTTACTCAACCATAACTGAAGCGCAAAAGCTGCTATCATTCACCTGTGTAGCAATCTTGATGACCTTTGATGAGTCGAATTTGAGAGAGTTGATCTCTGCGCATGAAGACCAAGTCTGGCGATCGGAATCAGCTGGTCGACAGAGAGTCAGCATGAAGAGTCCACAGATGCACCCGTACGTATTGGTTTTAGCATAGTGTCCGTCGTATTAATGGTAGCAATGCATGGTGTTTCGACAGCCGCGCAGGGTTCAGATCCGCGTGGCATGCTCGCTACTTGTGCTTGGGATAACGCTATGCGGCTCACATTGCTCGATGAACGTATGTCTTGTATCATGTCATATTGTCCTCAGCAGGAAGCGACAGATAGCTTGTCAAAGGTCGCTCGCCTCTGATGCGCAGTATGAGTATTGACCGAGTCGAGATGCGTTTCAGAAAGTGCCATGCATACTGTGCGGTCGCCTGAGATACGGAATGTGAGATTGGTGCATATGAGCTCAGCCGTTATCTCCCTTTGCGCAACGCATTCGCTCGCAATGCTAGCCGTGAATGGTGTATCTCCAGATGTCCTATGATGCAATATGTCATCTTCCCTCATGTGAAAGTGGATAGTGGTTGGATGGGTGGGTGCGAGTCGCGATCCTCACTAGACGTCACAAGCACGGCTATTTCAACCTCACCTGTTGACAACTCCCATGCACCCTGTGCTATACATGGTGCCGTTTGACATGGTGTCCTGGACCTTGCTAGAGACCCTTTCTTATTTTCATTCGCGGGCTGAAGCCTGACGAGCCACGCGGGTGGTATGGCAGTCCAACAGAGAGACTGAGCATGGCAAGGCGTACCATCAGGGAAGGCACGGCCGTCAGCAGAAAAGCACAATCAACTTATGCCACAGCGCCAGTTCTGTGCACTTGAAAGGCGAGAAATTTGTCACTCTGCTCTGCGTCGCAGTCATGAAGCGACAGGCCCCGCTGCCTCGTGGAGTGTCAAACATTCCCTTCCCTGCCCTCCCACCGGGCACCCTGCGCTCGTTGACTAACTGCGTTCGAGTCGCGAAAGTATGCCAGAGTGTTGGAGAGTCGCGCCACAGCTCAGTGTTGCGTGGTCGCAGCTGCAGAGGCTGCGAGCGACGGGATGCAAAAGCTGCAGAGGAGGACGTGATACCACTGTCGAGCTCGCAGCGGTACCGACCGATTTTGAGACGTGGTGCACCTTCTGCCCTGTGTTTTAACGGTAAAGGTGAAATGAGCATCGAGTCGCGCCACAAATGGCGTGAGACTTTGCCATACCAATGCTGTCAAGGCATTGCCAGTATGCATCATCTGAAAGCAATTCCGAGGCCCTTTAGTGGCCTGTGGATGCTGTACGATCAGCGCATTGGATGAAGGCCGTCCGATACTGCAAGATCAGAATTGGCATGAGCGAATAGGAAGCTCAATGCATGCCATGGAGTGTGCAGTTCCGAAAGATCCACAGGTCGCCTAAACGCGCCACGGCCCACGAGGAGCTGTGTCCGGACTGCAGCTTTGGGAAAAACTCTGTTGCGTCTGTTGGATTATCATCGGAGTGTTGGAGGAAAGACGTCAGAGGCTCCAGGATGTTTAAATTCCCATGAGAGATGGAGACGGGTGATCCTCGCGGTGAGTCTGGGCCATCTACGCGCAACTGCTGTGTTGCGAGTGAATGTTGTGGTTGGAAATATGGTCGTGAAGCGGTATCCGCGAAGATCGAGGGCGCGCATGAGGCTCGGTGAGCTGTTGGGCCAGCGATCGAGCGCATCGAGGAGATCGTAGCCGCGTGTCCCGTTTCGACAGTCACGTGAACGGGGTGATTTCAAACCACCTCTTTCAGCTCTCAACGGGGCTTTGAGGCAGCGGTATGGCGGATTGTGTGCAGACACAAAGAGCAGCAGCAGTGACGCCCGGCGAGGCAGCGGAAAAACATGGCTCGAGGCCGACGATTGACGTGGGTGTTACGATAGAAGCGCGCCGGAGCTGCGAGTCGAGGTGTTTGAGAGGAGCGGGCCCGTGCTGGCCTGCCGCACCTGCACTTGCGCGTTCGCGCGCCCAGTCGCTCACTAATAATCTGCCGAGCTTTTCCTTTCCTCCATAAAGAAGACTCTGACCTCATTGCCTCAACTCCCTCCGCTGACGTATTTCGCATCAACACCGCGCATTGTCGAACATCGCGTGCAAGTCACGTTGTACTACCAAAAGAGGGCGTTTGCGCTGGACGACACTATTGCCAGCACTTTTTGACCACGTCCGCCAGGCCGTTTGGAGCATTACACGGCCGCTGTCATCGAGACTTGCACGGTCTCTCGTCGCGTCTCCTTGAAACCGCTGCAAAACCTACGTCACCAGCGCCCCAGGACCGAAGTCATCGCCAGGACCAGCTGTCCATCAGAGAAAGGCCAACTGCGCACTCGAGGTGAGTCCTACACCGCGTACGATGGAATTGGGGAGGCCGCGACGGCTTCGCAGAGGTGTTTCGTCGCCACGCGCAAGCGTTTTGCCACCGCGCAGGAATTGCTGGCCAAGTCGACGCGGCCCAAATGGGACAAGTCGCAGCCACGTCATTTCCTCCCCTTCCATGCGCACTGCACCCATCGCGGGCACACGTTTGCTGACCAGATCCAGTGCTCCGGCGTCGTGGTTGCACACGACAAAGTGGGAAGAGAGTGCAAAGAAGAGAGGTGGAAGAAGTAAGGCAGTAGGTTCGAGGATCGTCGTCACCTGGCAGCGCCCAGCACGATACAGGCCACCCGACGTCATCATGGCCGCAGTCGCTACTCGATCATCAACAACGACTGCCAATTCACCACACCTGAGTACGAAGAGCCAGACTGCATCGCCGCGTTCTAATCGCAATTCGTTGCAGGCGCCAGGTACGTGATCCCCCAAACACTGCAAAATTCTCTGCGCTGGCGTCGCCGCCGAGTTGCGCGACCGCTCACCGTCAATTCACCTGCGAGCCTCGATTGCATCATAGGCTTTATCAGCACGAGGCAGATTCCATTGGCGCGCAAGTTCACCACGACTGACTGCTGTATAGACATCTTGAAGAAAGAGCCATCCGAGAAGTCGGGTAAGTCGCCGCCATTGCCGCATCACCGCGACCGTGGAGCGCTTGCCACATCATTGTCGGTCGCCACTAACATTCGCACAGAGACATCGGTCCCTACGATCAAGCAGCCTGAAGCAGAGGCCGAAAACAAAGACACTGCTGCTACTGGTGCCAATGCGCCGCTCGCTCCACCGCCCAAACCTACCCAGAACGGCGACGGCGATTATTTTGGCGTGTCGAGCAACGGATCCCATCTGACCAAGGAGCCCAACCCATTCGAGAGCGCATTTGGCAATCCCGCAGAGACACCAGGCAAAACGCAACTTCCAGGCGTGACCAGCCTCACATCGCCAGCGTCGCTCATTCCTGGCAACACGCCCGGCTGGCCCGGCTCCCTTCGCTCAGGCCCTCTCAGTCCGGCTATGCTCACCGGACCGACCAGCTCCAACGACTACTTCAACAGCGACCACCATTTCGCTGGTAGTTTCCCGACCCCGAACGAATCTTCGCTTCGAACTGGTTTGACGCCCGGCGGTGGCGGGTCTATGTTCCCACAGCCATCGCCAAATTCACAGGCCCTTTTCAGCAGCTTACAGAGTGGAGGTGCCACGCCTGGCACTCTTGATTTCCACCGAACCGCAATGACTGCGCGTGCCCAGACCTCTCAGAACATCTACGGCCTCGGTCAACCCGCGACATCGCAAGCGCAACAGAACCCGAACATTCAGCCAGATCTTGACAGCAAGCCCTACAACCCGAACGGTCAGAGCGCAGCGCAAGATAACCAAGATCCGTTTGGATCTCACCAAAGCAACGAGGCCGCGAACGGTCTATTCATGTTGGCGCAGGCCGGCGGTCAGCAGCAGGAACAACGAAACGCGACCAGCTATCCGATGTCACAGCAACAGGGCTACCAACAAGGCATGCAAGACCAGCGAGGCAACAAGGGCAGCATTGGTAGCAACATGTCCGGTAGCACCGAACATGCTGACCAATACTCGGAAGAAGACAACAAGGCCAACGTGCGCAACGCTCGTGGCAAGAAGGGCGCTGCTGGTAAGGGTGCGGCCAATGGCAAGAGAAAGAATGACGAGGGTTCATCGAAGCAAGGTGCCAACAAGAAGGCGCGTGCTAGCACACAGTCGGAAGAGCCCGAAGATATGGACGACATGAGCCCCGAAGCCGAGGAGATGGGCAAGGATGGCAAGAAGATGACAGACGAGGAGAAGCGTAAGAACTTCTTGGAGCGCAATCGGTAGGACCCACTTGCCTTGTCTCATCGATACTAGATTGCTAACACAATGACAGTGTCGCCGCCCTCAAATGCAGGCAGCGGAAGAAGCAATGGCTGGCTAACCTCCAGCAAAAAGTCGAGATCTTCAGCACTGAAAACGATGCACTGGCTGCTACCGTTACTCAGCTACGCGAAGAAATTGTTGGCCTTAAGACTCTCTTGCTGGCGCACAAAGACTGCCCAGTGTCGCAAGCACAAGGCATCTCTGGCATGGCCATGCAACAAATCGCCGGCGATACTCAACACTACGCCAATCCATATGGCATGGCAATGGGCCAAGGCGGACCCGGAATGCCGCAACAAGGTCAGATGGCGCAAGCGCAGATGCAGAGGAGGTAAGCAAAGTGTCACCACACTTTCTTGCCTCCGAACATCGCATCTAACCGTTGCGTAGCTAGGAGCTCGCTGACATGTCTGATCGCTCCGTCGATCGGTCTTTCGAAGGCGTAGCTCACAGCATCGAGTCGCCTTCGAAATACCTCAACATGTCGCCGCCGACGCCGCGCCCCATTGACGACGCGCCGGTGTACGGACGGCAGATCATGTTGATTTAAGTAAACGCCAGTGGTGTACTTTTGATTCAATTGTAGATGATTTTCAGGAATTCTCTTCATGGTTTGGCCGCGTTGGGAAACAAGGGGAATGTGGCAGCTGCACAGACAGATGGCGAAGATGGCGTTACTTGCTGCAAAGGAAACGGAAATGCTGGCATGGGCGGTAAAAAGGACTCCTTTTCTGCTTCCATGCGTGGCAGCGACCTTTTGGCTCGAGTTCATAGACTGACTTGAGCGCGACATGCTACGAGTAGTGAGGCAAAGTAATGAAATAAATTCAATGCGTCACGTTTCACTCTGTTCATGCATCGTCGTATTTGCGTTGGTACCTCCTAGTTGCAAGTCCCTTTCACATGCCACTCCGCACTTGGAACTTTGACTTTGGCTCACCCCGCCAAACATCGCGTGCCGCTGAACATCATGCGCGTCGACTTGTCACAATAACGCCCACAACGAATATGCGACCGCCTCCCAATGTCGCGAAGTCAACAAGAACGCGTCGAAAACGCGCTTCAGTCTCTCCTTGAGCGGACCATTCCCCCGCAACAACCAGGCGAGGATGAAGACAGCGCAGACCAGCGCTGGGAAGATGCAAACCAGATCGCAACGAATTTGATCGACGAGGGCGAGCACGAACCCTTGCCAATTGACGATGTCAATCAAGCAGCAGACCTGATCAAGAGGAAGCTTGTGCGCGACGGAGATGCTGCGCAGGCGACCACTTTCAGCAACCTGTACTCCAGGCTGTTGAGCCAGCCGGTATTGAACAACAAATGGGCAATACTTTACTTTTTGCTGCGGGTTGGAGAGGACGAAAGCCTCAAGGCTGGTAGGAATGGTAGCCGTGCGCAAGAGAGGGCAGGATCACAACCACGGCAGTACGAGGTTCAGGCAGAAGAGGACGACGAGGAGAAGCCGGACACAGAACAGGATGAACAACATGCAGAGCGTCGCGAGATCTTCAACGATGCATTTGCGAGGAACGGGCTGCCCAGACAGCCGCATACTCAAGATCCTGGACAGCAGGAAGCGGAGACCACAGTGCGCGATCGAGAGCGACCTATGCCTCCGAGACCAAGGACTCAGGAACGGGCAAACGGGACATCGCAACCTCAATCTCCGGTGAAGAATACGGCGGGCGCGCTTCAACCCCCAGAGTCAGCGCTCTTGCGCGATCTGCCATTCACACTACAAGGCCTCTCCTCCACACATTTGCCATTTGCGGACAAGAAGAGCATTAGATTACCTACGACATTGCCAGTACCAATTATTGCTCTGCTACATCAACTTGCCGAGCCGTCGCTACTGTACAGATCGCTCTCCGATTTTGTTGACTCAAACGAAGGCGGCTTAGTTGGTCAGAGTCTCCGGAGCGCGATAGGGCAAGAACTGCGATCGTATCTGAGCCTGGTCGCTACCCTTGAGGGTCA
The DNA here is from genome assembly GCA_029490675.1 of Cercospora nicotianae. Taxonomy (NCBI): domain Eukaryota; kingdom Fungi; phylum Ascomycota; class Dothideomycetes; order Mycosphaerellales; family Mycosphaerellaceae; genus Cercospora; species Cercospora nicotianae. The sequence goes on along the minus strand of JANQAT010000007.1, from coordinate 1,017,995 downwards.
AATCCGGCGGGCGCTGGCTGAGCTCGATGAGCAGAAACCTGATGGAGGCTTGGGGAAAGCAGGAGTCACTCTCAAACGATGCGTGGTCTGGACACGAGAAGCCACGTTAGGCCTACGTCTTATGAGCATGATCGTGGAGTCAGCGAAAGGAAAGAAAGGTGGCGAGCTGATCAGTTTGATACACGGTTTTTCATCACAACATGGCGATCCATTTGTGCACAACTTTGCAGAGAAGCTGCTCACACAAGTTACCAGACCTTTCTACCACATGCTCAGAGCGTGGATCTACGACGGCGAGCTGGAGGATCCTTACGGGGAGTTCTTCGTGGTAGAAAATCCGGATGAAGAGGGCGGTGCTACCAGTGTCTGGGAGCAGAAGTACAGTCTGCAGGAAGCCATGATCCCCACCATCATGAGCTCAGATTTTGCGAACCGCGTCTACCTCATCGGGAAAAGTCTGAACTTCATTCGCTACGCTTGTGGTGACAGTGCTTGGGTGGAATCATATAGCAAGTCAGCTTCAAAAGAGTTGAAGTATGGCGACACGGCGGACTTGTTCGCTAGCATTGACGAAGCATACAAAGCTGTTATGGCCCGACTCATGGACTTGCTGGAGACGAAATTTGCTCTGTCGACGCACCTGAAAGCTATGAAGAAATATCTATTACTGGGCCAGGGCGATTTTATCGCTCTGCTCATGGAATCTCTATCGCAAAATCTCGATCGACCGGCTAACAGCCAGTACCGACACACACTCACAGCTCAGCTGGAGCATGCTATTCGTAATTCCAATGCTCAGCACGACAACGCAGACGTCCTGCGCCGCCTTGATGCTCGAATGTTGGAGCTCAGTCATGGCGAGATCGGTTGGGATGTCTTCACATTAGAGTATCGAGTGGATTCGCCTTTGGACGTCATCGTCACGCCCTGGGCAGGCCGGCAGTATCTCAAAGTCTTCAATTTCCTATGGAGAGTGAAACGCGTGGAGTTTGCGCTGTCCACTACATGGAGAAGACTTCAAACTGGCGCTCGTGGTGTGCTAGCCTCTGTGGGAGACAAGCTTGCATCAGACTGGAAATCGGCGAGAGGTCGACTCGCTGAGATGATCCATTTCGTGGACCAGCTTCAATACTACGTCCTCTTCGAAGTCATCGAAAAGGGCTGGGCTGACTTGCAACGGAACATGACAAAGCCTGATGCTACACTCGACACGCTCATCAATGCTCATACAGAGTATCTTCGCAACATCACAAGAAAAGGACTTCTCGGCGCTTCTGGCATGGTTGGCCTAGACTTCACCACACAACTCCACGAGTTGTTCAAACTCATGCTGGCCTATCGCGACGCTCTCGATAGTCTTTACAGCTATAGCGTAGCAGAATTCACCCGTCGACAAGACATGGCCGCGAAAATCGAGACTCGCAGCCGCGCTGGTCGCTGGGGTATCACAGAAGCGGACGAAGGATCAGAACCTTCGCCGCTCTTCCCGACCGCAAGCAAGACAACAAGGGAACGTTTACGAGAACGAGAGACGGACTCTCCGATACCCTCTGTTGCCTCTTCAAGGCGGCATCGATGGCGAACGAAACATGTTGGATTCGATTCGGCAGCGTTTAAAGGGCTTGGAAGGAGATTTCAAGGCGAAGGTCAATGTGCTTTTGGGTGATTTGGCGTATCAGCCGGATAGCGATATGCGGTTTTTGGCGATTGCGATGAACTTCAATGAGGTTTATGCGCCGGTCAAGCGATCGCGAAGGAAGGCGGGAGACAAGGACAAGGGATAGGTTTCAGCTTTTTCCAACAGATATCCACAATTGAGATATCTTTCACGCGGCACTGGAGGCGACATGCATTAAGCTTCGTGGCGGTCGCAGCAAGGAGCTCTTCCCATCCTTGGTATGGCTTGCAGTTACGATTGCTCAGCGACGTTCTGCATGAATACGCAAAACCATGGGGCAGACTTAGACCACAATTTCCCGTCTCACAATCAGGCACGAAGCAAGTGAGTAATATGTACATTGTATTGCTTCTTATGTATTAAACACCCAGTCCCTCACCACCTTACTGATCAAAGTTCTTCAGCTCAGGCATGAATCCCAAGCCACCGCCTTTACGTTGACTAGAAACATCCACCTGTCCATGATCCTGCACACCTCCTGCACTGCGATCCTTAACATGCTTCCGCAACATAGACAAGATCTCACTATTCTTCCACCTCGCCGGTACAGGTCGATAAGCCGCCTTGAAAGTACCAATTGTCGCCGCCCACTCCCCAGTACCAGGCTCCCGAACTCTTGTCCCATCCGAAGAAGCAGACTTGGTTGTTGTAGCTCCAACATCCACAACATCTTTACCCTGCATTTCCGGTGCAGCCATATCCGGTCCCGCACCCTCTGCATAAGCCATCGAAGTCGGTGTCGGCTCTTGCGTGGTCCAGTAATAAATATCCCAATCATTCTCATCGAGGAAAAGATCGTATTGCTGCAATTGCTTCATCGTCATCGTTCCGAGGTTGGCATCGGCGAAGGTGGAAAGAAGGAGATCGGACTCTAATGTCCCTCTTTTCCGGCTTTGATCTGTTTCAAACATTCCCCATCAGCGGTCAGCAATGGTGACTCTTTTACGTGAGTGCTGGCTTACAGACGAGACGAGCACGCATTGTGTTGACGTCTTCGCCGGTGCGACGAAGAGGCTCCACTTTGAACGTGCCGCCTTCGATTTCACCTACATCGAGGCCTGCGTTGGGGCCGGATTCGGGCGCGGGCTTTTGCGTGCCGCCTGTCATGCGCTCTGTGTTCTCGGGCTTGGAGTCCTTTGGTACGAAGTTGGCATCGACGCTGGTGATGAGCTCCGGTGGAGCGGCGTCTTCGCCCACGTTGGGCATCTCGTTGGCGATTGTTGAGTTGGTGTTGGTCATGTGAGGGTTGAGCGGCTTCGATTTCATGATTCGGCGGTATTCGTCTGCTGTATCGTTGCCGCGTTCATTGAGAGGGACTGCGGATCTTGCGGTCGTGGAGGAGAATGGTCGCGCGGTCGAGCGCACCGCCAGGCGGCTGGCGCGCATGATAGATCGTGCGGAAGACATTGTGTGAGGGATGTTTCACAATGTTGGTCCTGAGGAAAGAGGAGAGAGAGCTGGTGGAGAGAATGTAATACGTTCAATGGCAAAGAAACGCATGGTTGACATCAGCAATGAGAGCTCGAATCGGACGGAAGCAGCCGCCAATCACAACGCAGACAAAGCTGCATTATTTCCGGGACATCGCCAGGCTTTTGCTACGACAATCCCCAAACGCATTTGCCCATTGGAGGCGTAGAGACTATGCGATGAGTGAGAAAGATACCATGTACAATCGGAAACCCCAGCGTCAGTCTGCTTTCCTGATTGGATTTACTCATCTAAAACCTCGAAGCTGCGAGTTGCACATCACAGCCTTTGGTTGAATGACAATACCATTCTTGACCACAGCACTCCCTTCCTGAAGAGCAAGATACTGCTCAGCCGTGCAGCTCTCCGCCACAGCATAAATATTGCACTCAAACGCTGGCGGTTCTGGCAAGGTCTCTCTGATATGCCAGGAGTCTCTCGGGCCTGTGGTCGAGTATTGATCGTCTATTTGCCGCTTCCCAGTCGCTATATCGGACCCAAGTATACTTCTCTTGAAAATCTCGAATGCAGTCCTTGGCTGCGAAAATGCGACATCGTGGCCCGCTTGGAAGACCCGACTGAAAGAGAGGCCTCCATGTTGTCGGACCACGCCGCCAGCTTGGCCGCAGTCACCGATCTTGATGTCGGCATAGCCTGCCGATCGAAACGCGGTGGAGCTAGACCAGTTCGCAACCAGAGACAACTTCTCACCACCATTCCACGGGCAGCGGTAATCGCGATCACCATAGACCATGGATACTTTGACGCCTTGAGAGAGGAGATATTCAATATTCTTGAGCCCTTCGACCCGGAAAGCATCGGCAGTAGGAAGGAACGCGCTCGAAACGGCGAACGATCTTCGAGTGAAATTCAGTGGTACTCCTAGATCCTTTTGCACCCAGCCTTGATTGAAGAAGCCGGCGGAGTAATACGGAGGCGAAGGATCGGGATCGAAATGGGAAAGATCGAATGCTGAGCGGTTGGTATACGCGGCGAATGGACCGAGGATGATGTTCACGGCGCAGTAGTAGCTCGCTGCTTGACAAATTTGATTGACAGCATCGTTGTTGCCATACATTGCAGGGTCGAAGGTGTTCCCAGCTTCGCGACACGTGAGAATTTGGTCTCGGCAGCCGCCTTCAGTGTTCCAGGCGTCCTTTGCTGCCGCATAAGCTTCATCTGGAAGCACTTGTAGGTCGTATGTGTTGTTGTATGCCATGTCTGGGTACCACTCAGCCTGATAGAGCATGTCGGTACACCCATTTGTCCAGCCTATGGTGTTTATTGGCAAGACTTGAGCTTGCAGTTCACCCGCTTGTATTTTGACATTCTGCTCTTGAAAATAGGCTGCACTGTAAGGAACATAGTAGCCGGCGTAGGAATTGCCCAAGATGGAAATCCGTTTGTCCGCAGTCTTATAGCCAGGGAAAGAAGAGAACCACGCCTGGCCAAATTCCCAGAGCGTTCGCGCAGCATTTGCTGTAGTGTTCGCAGTTCGTAGAGTGGATTGGCTTGAAAATGTTCCGAGAAGATTTGTGGGGTCTTCGACGCCTTGTGTCCCATTGCCAGGTTCTGTAGGCGTGATATCAAAAGTATCGCCATCTTCAGCTCCAGTGTAGAGCAAATTCCTCGTGTCATTGACCAACGAGTCGTATGAAAAGCCTGTGCCGACTGGCTGGTCAATATAAAGCATGTTGACAAACTCGTTCCACGCCCATGGGTTGCTCTCTGTACTGTTCGCGTCCGGTAATACAGTACATGGGCCTCCAGATTGTGTCGCGGCAGTCATTGAAGAGATTCCTGGCCCACCGGCAAGATAGATTGCAGTCTGCGCATGGCTTGGACCGTTGCGTGCTTCGAAGTACCAGAAGAATATCGATGCATTGTAAGCAGTAGCTTCGCCTTGGTCGTCGTTGAGTAGCGTGCTTGGAAGATGTACATAGCCCGCGTAGGCTTTGGATCGAGTTTCACATATGGTCGTCTGGCTGTGTCAGTGCCCATCTGCAGGGCGCGATCAATGAGCGTACCTTCTTGAATGATATCGACACTCCAGGCTTGCCTTCAATCTGTGTCGTAGTAATGCCTTCTGGTTGAGAAGGATATGCGGCAAATATACAGGAAGCAAGAACGCTAGCGAATGTACAAAGTGGTGCGAGGCCCATGGCGAATGCAATGAGATGGTGCTGCTAGATAGGAAAGGGAAAGGCAGAGGGTTTTTATCGTCAAATACTTGCCGTGTCGCTATTGTCGGCAACGTCCAATGTGTCACGGAATGGCAATTGGGTCTTCTGGGCGTCTATAGCAGATTTCTTGAGAGTCTCAAGCGGAATATCCTCCTCAGTGGTGACAAAGACACGGCGTGGACCGAAACGATGTGCTGTAACTGTGTCCCAAGTCTCTCTGCGCGATTGGCGATGTCGAACACGGTGTCACTGTTCTTCTCATCATACCTTCACGGGGCGCTCGACCAGGATTGCAATCGCGGCATGATTGTCACTCAGAATGGTGTTCAATAGAAGTTTGACCTTCACCCACGGCTGTTGTCGCCCTTGCTTCGCGACACCATCCCCTCCATGTCTTCCAGTACATGTCTACTTTTGCAATTTCCGTCTAGATCATTGGACTCAGCTGGGTGACACGACCGAGCGCTGTGTTCGAACAAGTGGTGGCGCTTGCGAGTCATCTTGATGATGGCGGAGCGGAAGCCTCTTCATGTCGTCTTTGCGGTTGCTCATCGTCAATGAACTTGCAATCCAGCGTCGACAATGCGGCAAGTGTAAGTAAGCTTTGTGGAGCGATGATCGCAGTGGAGGGCTCGATGGGCAAAGGTACCGTGATGGGCGAAGGTGTCTGGAACAGAAGCAGCGTCATTCCGGTTTGGAGGGGCAGCCTGAAACACGACAGCTGAGATGCAACGCGCTGAGTACGCAACTTTCGTATTCTCATTCTAAACAAAGACACTCTTTTTTCCCGACTCTTCAGCTCCTCCCTTTTACACCACAAACACACATTCCGGATTCCTACACATGGATGCCATCAAAGATACCGTCAACAAGCTGGCCTCTTCCCTCCATATTGGCGGGGGCCAGCAACAGCCCGCCTCTCAGCCACCTACCGAGCAGGAGTTTAAAGAGCTGAAGGAAAAGTACGAGAAGGCCGGCCAGGGACAAGTCTTCTCTTTCTGGGAGGAGCTGAACACGCAAGAGCAAGGCGAGCTATACCAGCAAGCAAAGAGCATCGACCCAGAAAACATCAACAAGATCACCAAGAAGACACTGCACCCAGCAAAGACAGAGGGAGAAGACAAGAAGGCTGAGCTGGAACCTCTGCCCGAGTCTGCCACTACATCTACGATCGACAGTGACGAGAATGACCTAAAGAAGTGGTATGACTCGGGCCTGAAGCTCATCTCAGAGGGAAAGGTCGGTGTAGTGCTCATGGCTGGCGGGCAAGGCACACGTTTGGGCAGCTCAGCACCCAAGGGTTGCTACGACATTGAACTTCCGAGTCACAAGTCTCTCTTCCAACTACAAGCGGAGCGTATCTGGAAGCTCCAACATTTGGCTAGTAAGATCCACAACAAAGAGGAGGTCACGATCCCGTGGTACATCATGACCTCTGGCCCAACGAGAAAGCCGACACAGGAGTTTTTCGAGGAGAAGAAGTACTTCGGACTCAATCGCAACAACGTGCTCTTCTTCGAGCAAGGAATCTTGCCGTGCATCACTATGGAAGGACAGATTCTGTTAGAGAGCAAGAGCAAGATTGCTGTAGCACCAGATGGGAATGGTGGACTGTACAATGGCTTGATCAACGCTGGAATCGTTCACGATATGGAAAAGCGTGGCGTCAAGCACATCCATGCTTACTGCGTCGACAACTGCCTGGTTCGCGTTGCTGATCCGACATTCATTGGCTTCAGCGCTGAGAAGAATGTTTCCATCGCCACCAAGGTTGTGAGAAAGCGCAACGCCAAGGAGAGCGTCGGCTTGATCTTGCAAAAGAACGGCAAGCCGGATGTCGTGGAGTATTCTGAGGTAAGAATTCATTCTCCCGATCTGCTGCAGGTCACCATTGGAATGAGCTTATGTGCTGACGAACTCCAGATTGATGCAGAGACCGCCGAGGCCAAAGACCCGAAGGACAACAATCTGCTCAAGTTTCGTGCCGCAAATATCGTCAACCACTACTACAGCTTCGAGTTCCTCGACTCGATACCACAATGGGCTCATAAACTACCTCACCATATTGCAAAGAAGAAGATCCCAACTGTCGACGAGAAGGGCAACCCAGTCAAGCCCGAGAAGCCGAATGGTATCAAGATGGAGCAGTTTGTGTTCGATTGCTTCCCATTCCTGGAGATGGACAAGTTCGCCAGCATGGAAGTAAAGCGCGAGGACGAATTCTCTCCTCTCAAGAACGCGAAGGGTACTGGCGAGGACGATCCAGAGACCTCACGCAAGGATATCCTCCTACAAGGCAAGCGCTTCTTGGAGGAAGCTGGCGCGGTTGTTGTTAGTGAGAAGCAGGACGAGGGCGTGGAGGTGTCACCTCTCATCAGCTATTCTGGCGAGGGACTGGAGTACCTCAAGGGCAGAGAGATCAAGGCGCCGGCTGTCATCGAGAAAGAAGCGTAGATGTCGACAGAACTACTGCAACAGATATCGTCAGCTCCAAGACAAGCGGTTGTGAAAAGATGCACGACAGATATGAAATAGATTTATGAATGTATGATCAGCCGCGACTCTTTTCGCCGAACAGACTGGAGCCATGCTTGTCGTCCATGCCTTCTGAGTTCTGGCAGACATGCGATCCTAGATTTCTCCCCACGCTGATGACCTCGATTGCAACCTTCGGTAAACACACTCTCACAAATGGCTCGTGCTCAGGTACCACAACATCGCATTCAGCTAGGTGCGCCGACTAGCTTTCAGACCCTGGAGAGGAAAGCAAGCTAATCAACCAGTGAAGGATCGAGGAATTGGGTTCGGCAACAAATGCCTGCTCACTTCAGGTGGGGTGGAGGTGGAAGGCAAACTGTTTTGCGGCTTTGTTCCCCAACGCCATTTCCCTCGACACCTTTCACAACACGTCGTTTCATTTGCTTTCTTCGACCTACCTTTTGTGGTGTGTGGAGAGGAGGATAGTGGAAGCAGCAGCAGCAGCGATTTCGAGTCAGGTATGTGTGCGAAACCCACGCTCGGCGGGACCGAAAGGCTGTGGATCGGCTTATCGTGCAAACACTGCGATCCGGATAGTCGCGACGCTCCCCTCGAAACAACCAGCGCGCAGCCGAGCGCGCGCATTGTCGCAATGAGTTCAACAGCACATGCTAACAAGTGAGGCAGCAGGATCTTGGTATCACGAGGTACGTTCCCGTCGACGGATCAGCACGAGCGCAGCGCAATCGAACCGCGATCCAGCCTTTTCCCTTCCCGTGAAAAGTTTTCGAGGCAGCCACTGTACCACCGAGAAGCTTTCTGCACGCGCGCCCACGACAAAACCTCCGCAGAAGAACATAGAGTCTGACTCGTACATTGTCGTAGTTGAAAATTGGCAGTCAGGATGTCGTCTCTTTCGCGCCGAGCATGCTACAAGTGCGGCAACGTTGGACACTATGCCGAGGTTTGCTCCAGCAGTGAGCGCCTGTGCTACAACTGCAAGCAGCCAGGTAAGGATGACATGTTGAAGAACGGGTGTCAGCATTCATGTTGACCGCCTGCAATAGGCCATGAGAGCAACAACTGCCCGCACCCAAGGACAACTGAGAGTAAGTTTCAACACAACAATCACGCGAATGCACGTACTCACAATGGATCCAGCGAAGCAGTGCTACCACTGTCAAGGTCTCGGCCACGTCCAAGCCGACTGCCCAACTCTGCGATTGAGCGGAGGCGCTCGTGGTGCTGGAAACTGCTACTCGTGCGGTCAGGCTGGCCATCTCGCAGTATGTAGCTCTCTTGCACGTGCATACTCCGTTTACTAACGTCAACAGCGTAACTGCCCAACTCCCAATGCTGCTCCCGCTGCTCCACCTGCTGGTCGTGGTGCTGGTGGACCAGCTCGTGGCGGATACGGTGGCGGTTTCCGAGGTGGTTTCGCCGGTGCCAACCGTGCTGCAACTTGTTACAAGTGCGGTGGTCCAAACCACTTTGCTCGTGACTGCCAGGCCCAGGCCATGAAGTGCTATGCTTGCGGCAAGCTCGGTCACATTTCTCGTGACTGCACTGCGCCAAATGGCGGTCCATTGAACAGCGCTGGCAAGACTTGCTACCGCTGCGGCGAGGCTGGCCACATCAGCCGCGACTGTCCATCTACTGAGCAAGTCAACGGTACTGCAGTAAATGGCGAGGTCGCTCCAGATGCTGCTGTGCAGCCTGAGCCAATCGCTGCTCCTGTCGCGCCCACCCAGGTCGTGGCTTAGGACTTCACTTCCAAAATACTGGTTGCGTTCCACCTGGCCAACGGTCAACGCGACCACCCACGAAAGCTTTTCTTCTGGCCAACACGATTCTCAGTCTCTCAGTGATTCAGCAAACCAGGAAATCACCTCTACTCTCAATCGAGCGTTCGAACGATCTCACGACCAACGACACCATTTCCAAAAGTAGTTTCCTTTACGACCATTCACGACCCAGCATATACCTTATACCCAGAAGCCGAGCAGATTTCCAAGATCAGGAATCAGCGGAGCAATCGACGCGAATGATGGCAAGACGCCGGTGATGAAAGCCTTCGTCGATGTTGCGGGAAGACGGGGGCACGGTAGTCGCATTTTGTGGGAGGTAGGCAAGCATTGAGATGGGGGGCGGCAGCGGGCGGAGCGAGCGAAGTCTGGTGGAATGTGGTTGTTGACGTGTGAGAGAGCTCGATACATGGACAAATCAGTCGATAACATCCTCCCAGGTCCTGCATGTCCGCGTTGTTTATTGTCCCATTCGTTCTCCTGATTGACTCACAGGGCAAAGCAATCGCTTTTTGAGCAGTGATTGTGAGGTTGACCTCTTACAGTGAGGTTGCGTGCTTCTCTTGTGGCGGCTTGTCGGCTTTGCGGTATGCGACTTCCTCGGACGGTTCCCACACAGACAGAGCAGGCACGACTTCATCCCGAACGCGCACCTTCCACAACCACTGTGGCCACCGCGACAATGGCTGCCTGTCGGTATACCCTTTGGAAGCATTCCATCCTCAACCTCAACCTCGTCACCACATCTCTCTTATTCTGTCATACAGCTCCGGTACTGCTCCACTCAGCACATACATTCTTCCAGCCTTGATATCAAGATCTCGCTACTCGCTCACTTTAGCTTGATCGCCGCAAGTCAAACATGCCTGCTTCCGTGGCTGCAGACGAGGTCGAAGAGGAGAATCCCACGCACGAGATCTGCGGTGTTGAGCAGCTCCAGAACCATGGCATCAACAAAGCCGATATCGACAAATTGAAAGCCAATGGCTTTCCCACAGTTGGTGTAGGTCGTTGGAATTCGAACATGAATTGCTGAGCTGATGAGGCACAGCTTGTCCAAGCAGCCATGTCGAAGCAGCTCAAGCAGATCAAGGGGTTCTCCGAGATCAAGGTCGAAAAGATCAAAGAAGCTTGCCGCAAGCTTGATGTGAGTCCGTTCGTCACTGAGGACATACTCTTTCGTTGACTTGATTTCAGGATACAACGACTGGCTGGATCACTTCTGCTGAGCTCGGCCAGAAACGCCGTGCTGTGTTCAAGATCAAGACCGGCAGCGACGCTCTTGACAAGATCCTCGGTGGCGGCTTTGAGTCCGGCAGCGTCAGTGAGGTGTTCAGCGAGTTTCGCTGCGGCAAGACTCAACTCTCGCATACCATGTGTGTCATAGCACAGCGTCCCAGAAGCCTTAGAGGGGCCGATGGGAAAGTTGCTGTTATTGACACCGAGGGGACTTTTCGTCCTGAGAGAATTTCGCAGATCGCGGAGCGCTTCAACAGTGAGTTTGCCTTGCACTTTTCTCCTGCCAGTCCCTCCTTCGCGTTGTGGTAGGCTGACCTCACTACAGTGGACCCAGAAATGTGCAACGAGAACATCAGATACAAGCGCAGTGCCAACAGCGAACAGCAGCACGAAGACCTTCTCTCTTTGGCAGAAGAATTCGCCACAGGAGAGTACCGCCTGCTCATCGTCGACTCAATCCTGAACCTCTTCCGCAGCGACTATTCCGGTCGTGGTGAGCTCAGCGAGCGACAACAGAAGCTAGGTCAACACCTGCGCAAGCTCACCGAGTACGCCGAAGAGTTCAATGTCGCTGTCTTCATGACCAATCAAGTTCAATCCGATCCTGGCGCGAGCGCACTCTTCGCCAGTGCCGATGGCCGCAAGCCCGTTGGCGGGCATGTCCTTGCTCACGCATCCTCCACTCGGCTCCTGCTTCGCAAGGGTCGTGGCGAGGAACGTGTCGCGAAGATCCTGGACTCTCCAGGTAAGGCCAGCCAGAGATTTACCAGCTTGAAGACCCTCTTCTCTTGTGTTTCCGTTTCGAGTCTGAGGTCTCATTTTGCTGACATCTGGAACAAAACAGATTGCCCAGAAGGCGAAGCGACTTACACGATCACCACTGGCGGCATCCGGGATGTGGGTGACTCCTGATTTACCAAGATTTTCCGCTGCCGATTTTCGAGATCATCGCCCACGATGTTTGATGACGCTTTTCTTTTTTCGTCTGGTTTTATGCGCACTTGCTGAGATATACCCCATGGGCGGTGTTTCGGATTTTCAGAATCTGTTTTTGTGAGACCTGACCTGCTAGCGGGCGAAGGGTCTATGCAAAATTGCGGCGATGATGTTCGAGAGATTTTATCCGGTGAAGTGGAAGGGACAGAGCAAATCTTAGCGACTCTGCTCTCAAGATAATGAATATTTCGAAGAGAAACTCGATCAAATGTCGTGCACCTCTTCAAGACTACAATGACCTGAATGGCCGACCTTGCTGTCTCGTTTCGAGCTCGACGGAACATCATCGGACATCGCTTCGTGCCTTTGCATTGCTATTACCCGGCGCTGTAATGCCAACTTGAAGTGCAATCGTGCATTTGCTGTTCACATCGCTGACTGTATCACGAGTTGAACGACGTGCACGAGCAACACGAGCTGTCAGCAATTTCGTCTGAGACATTTCCCACGCATGTGGACTGCATCTCGCGAAATATAGAAAAGCCGTATATACATTATCCCGCATCTGTACTATCTGCCACAGATTCGTTGCGGTTGCGGCACAGACAAGAAGAGTTCTGCCTAATTCCTCCACTCTCAACCGACACCGACCCGACCTTCCACTTCTGGCTCTTTCCCGGCCCGTGTGGATCTAGTGATTGATCAGGCCACTCCCCACAAAAATAAACAGAGGATTGAATAATTCTCCGATGTGGATTGAGATGAAGCTTTGTTGAGTCCATGTTGTTGAATATCGCCACGCCGCGAGTGTCGTATCGAGACTTCTCGTCTCCACGTGTGGTATCCAGAGCGGCAATATCTCGAGAGTATGTCCTATTTGGGCCAGTATCCGGAGTGGATCCATATCCATACCCATATGCACATCGTGTTCTGCCGCAGCCCAGACACCACTCTCCTCGGTGTGAACTCCAGGCGGGCCAGATCCTGTGCCTTTTCCTGTGATATTGCTTCGCATATGAAGCCCAATATCTGTCCATTCGCTTGCTTACGAACATGGCCACTGGTGTCCCTTTCTTTCCCTTCTGGCAGCTGTCCGCGCGTGCCTAATAATATATCCTGCTCTTCCAAGCGAATCGTGATCTCGTAAAATCGTAATGGTCTGGTTGACCGGGACCAATCCTTTCGCATCTTGTGTGGATCAATCAATGACAATCAGGTGACAAAGTCCTACAGTTTCGAAGCTCGAGATGTCCTCGTTGAATATTGGTAAAAGCGCCTACATGGCGCGGCTTGGAATTTGGCTCATCGCAAATGTCTCACCGAAGCATCGTCGACATGATGTGACGAGCTCGTAATATCTGTCGTCTTGAAGATTTGACGCTGGTGGTTCTGCGTCGGGGAGGTTGTCGTCAGTGAATTCCTGGTCAGTCGCTCCTGGCTGCCATTCCTCGTTCCTCCCATCTCGACGTCCTCCCAAGATCCGTCATCACTATGATCGTGGGTGGCAGTGACGCCGACAGTATATCGCTTTCCACCGGTTGGGAATAGCGGATCTTCGTCCACGCTGGCTTTGTTCCTGTGTGACTTGCTGATGGAATCATTGTGGGATGATGCGCTGAGGTATTTCATGTCGGATAGTGCGACGTCGTGATTTTCCGAAAGGTTGTTCTTTGATCGGAGGTTGGCGCTGGGTGTTGTGCGGTCCTTGGAGCCGAAGGAGTAGCTGAAGGCATCTTTGGTGGATGCCAAAATCTTGGCGAAGAGAGGTCGCAGGGCCGGAAGGGAAGCTGCTGTGATTCCGATGCAAAGCTCGATCATGTTCCAGACATTGAAAGAGTTGTGCCAGAATGGATCGGCCTCATCGAACCAACGGGATTGCTTGACAGCTTTGACAATTCCGGCTGCACAGGCAAAGTATCCAAGACTGAGAATGGCGATCAGGGAGATTTTGGTGCGTCTGTTCACTTGCAGCTTGACGATGACAGGAATTGGCAAGGCGGCCAGGAGGAAGTCGGTGACGACGTTAATGCAGCTGTTCATTAGACCAATGGCAGAGAAGGTATCATTGGAAAAGCAGCTCGCCGTTTGTCGAGCTGCGAAGTCCCAGGCTGCTTTGATCGGCCAGCATTGGAAGACGAGAGTGCCGGTGCAAGCTAGCATGAATACTATGAGAAAGACTAGGAAACATGTCAGTTTCGTGATGGAAGCGGATGTCGAGATTGAGAGACATACCGATTGTAGCCCATAGAATCGCCTTCCAGTTCTTTCCCGGTGGTACCAGGCGCATCAAGAACAAAGCGATCGATATTTTGACCAAGACCACACCCCACATCACGATGAGTGAGTGGACGTACATCCATTTTGCGAACAACGAGCTCTGTTCTGGTGATATGCTGCAAGTACTGTCAGTCATGGAGCTCGCTATTCAGGGTGGCCGTATTGTACCATTCGATATGTCGACCGACTGCCCGCGCGTCATGTACTTCGCCAATGAAGCATGCGAAAGTCGCAATCGCAAGCAGTAAAGCAGATAGCATGACATAATCGTCGGCTCCAAAAGATTTGACCATGAGGATTCTGACGGCGAATCGTGTTCCACAGGTGATGAGTGCCAGAGTCATCATGGCTCCCGTGATACCCAGGATCTCGTGAGCATTGCTCTCTGCGCATCGAGCTGGATCCGGTGGCGGACCCGTCGCCTGACGTTGGAGAAGTCTGAGGGCCATGATTGTTGCTGGTGTAGTTGCGTCCTAGGACTCCTTCGTGTACCACATTTGCGGTTTCGCGGACGCTGAGGTGACAGGCGGTCTGGGGATGGCGATCGTTTCGAGAATAATAATAGAAGTTGTGCCCTCGGATGTCACGAAGCGCCCGATCAGACCGAGAGCTCGATGGCAGACTGAGTTTGTGTGCGTGAAGTCAAAGAGGAGCGGTTTCCGGGAGACCTTGTACAGTATGTGGCATGGGTAATCCGCGGGCTTCCACCACCCAAGACCTTGATCTGACAGGCAATACGTCGTAGTTCGATGTGCTCCGGAACGTCGAATCTCCAGATGACCCAGGGTGTCGTCCACGAGAACAGTGTGCGTTGACTGGTATGGATGCGGAGAGGCGGAAAGCGTTGGGGTCGACCAAGTATTTACACGTGCGATTCGCAAGTCATGACTTTAGGCATAAGTTGGGCAGTTTATGGTCGTGCACGCAAGATCGTCGAAGGGGACTCTGCGCTTCGTTTCATGATACTCTCGCACGGCAGGACACGGTGCAAGAATTGCAGCGAAGACGAAGCCAAGGAAAGGCTGTTTCGAGAGCCGGCTCGACCGTTGCTGGGAGTCTGCGCTTCTTCGCTTGACGATATGGTGAACCTGGGGCCCAGCGTTCAGTAGCGCGCGTGCGCGATCTGCGCGGGCACCGTAAGCTGATGAGCGGACGAAGCGCGAAGAGAGCGCAGTGCGTAGCAAACAGCGGATCGCGGGCACTGACGGGACGATCAGCGACCGGAGAGCCGAGTGTTTTGTGCTGTGCAGCATTGCAGCTTGGAAAGCTCTTCTGCAGCAGATCTCGTCACTGCAGCTGTGATCAGGCTTTCGTCTTTGCTCGTCCCCACCGCACGAACAGCACAGCTCCCACTTTTTTGATGTGCGCTGAGACATGCAGGGAGCACTGTGCACAGTCGTTGCGGATGACGCTGCCGGATGGTGCAGTAGTGCCGCGCAGGTCCAATAGCGCGAGTGACCTAAGGACCACCACGACCGGGCAGCACCCTCCACCGGATCAGTGAGATTGCTGGGAGCCGGTATTGTCACGCCCGTTCATCCCAGAAGTCGTCCAGAAGACGGCGCTGCAGGAGCGGTGGCGCTGGCGATTTCCAGTGTAACATCCGTCGGACACCTCGTGGCGTGCAGGAGTCATGCCGTGCATTGTGCCTGCCGACTGCCATTGTTGCCGCGTTGGGCAGTCGCTACTGCTGCCAGTCTGCAGGCGCGAGGCACAGTAGGCGCTAGCAGGGCGGGCAGAGTGCAGTGGGTGCATACGAATGCGATCTCCGCCCGGCCTCATCTCCCATCTCTGCAAGTGATCCATGGCAAGCAAGTACGGGCGCGGACGAACAGTCGCTGTCGTCGTGCCGCCTCGCCACCGTTCATACCGGAGACCTTCCGTTCGAGTAAGGAGGCGGCCGCGGCAGTTCAGTACCTGCGATTCAGGCTGATGACCTGGCACCCGCCGCCGCGTGTCGTTTCGCTGATGTGGTGTTGATAGTCTAGTCTTCTGCTCAAAACTGCTCATTCCCACGTGCGGTGGTCTCCTCAACCACCCAACTTACCACCATCCCTACCTCACGTGCTGCTGCTTCTGCTGCTGGCCATGCGTCTCGCCGGATCCGTGGTAGCCCTGCTGCCCACCATCGGCATTGCTGCATTCGTGCCTGCTGATACTTCCGGGACAGACCAGCTCGCCTGCAAAGCACTCGACAACGTACGACTGCGCACTTCACGTCAACTACCCAGCACACCTGCGAGTCTATCGTTGTCGATCACTAATCGTCGACTGCCGCGCGCCAGATCAACAGAACCACAAGCCTACGGCGACTCGCAATGCACCTTCGAAAATGCAAGGGTCCGCCGGGAATGGGACACGCTCACTGCTGAAGAAAAGCGAGCTTATATCGACGCCGTGCTCTGCCTCATGAGCAAGCCCAGTATCAGTGGCGATCTGGTCCCCGGCGCACGGAGCCGATACGACGACTTTTTGGGCACGCACATCAACCAAACTCTGTCCATACATGGGACTGGCAACTTCCTATCATGGCATCGCTATTTCACCTGGACATATGAACAAGCCCTCCGCGAGGAATGCGGTTATGAAGGGACATTTCCATACATCAACTGGGGTCGCTACGCCGAAGATCTCTACAATGCCCCCATCTTCGACGGCTCAGAGACGTCCATGTCTGGAAATGGTGATCCCGATTCCCGCAACAACGGCACTTGGATACCGAACGCTGCCCTTCCCCAGATTCAACTCCCTGGAGGCGAGGGAGGCGGTTGCGTGACATCTGGCCCGTTCGCCAATCTCACCGTCAATCTAGGTTCTCTGGCCCCAGCGCTCTCTTATATCCCAGCCAACCCTCTTCCAAATGGACTGGGCTACAATCCACGATGCCTGCGTAGAGATTTGGGCAGTTACGCGGCCGAGACTTGGCTGCGCGACCCAAATACCACAGCGCTCATTGCGAACAACGATCAAATCGGACCCTTTCAGAGTATCTTTCAAGGCAACTTTTCTGAGGGTTTCCTTGGCGCACACACAGCCGGCCACTTCGTTGTGGGCGGCGACCCAGGCGGAGACCTCTTCGCCTCCCCCGGCGACCCATACTTTTGGATCCAACACGCCCAGGTTGACCGCGTATGGTGGATCTGGCAAAACTACCCCGAAGACAGCTGGAAATTCAATGGCATCGAAGGCAATGAGAAGGACAGATTGTACGTCATTGGCAACACGACTACAACGAACAACATGCCACCGAGCAGGGACGCCTCGTTGGACGACCGCGTTGACCTGGGTGTGAACGATGGGTTCGGAGTTGGCAAGGGCGCCGATGGACAAGGGTATAAGATCCGAGAACTGGTCGACACGATGTCTGGGCCGTTCTGCTACTATTTTGTTTGATCATACCTTGAGCAGACGATGACGACAACAGTAGAGAAAGACAGACATTGCATGCTTGGAGTTTTAGCATTTAGCGGATCAGCATTTGCATTGCGTTGCATTGATTACATGTACTAGCGCTGCACATAGCGAAGAGTGTTCAGAAAAGAAGCAAAGATCAGAATTTGACGCGATCAATCAAAGACTTGCTCGCTGCTATTGGTAGATCGAGAATCACAACATCGAATGTACAAGCATATTTGGTAATGTGTCGAAGGTTGTTGCCTCCGGTTCTCCTCTAAAGTGAGATCATCGAACAGTAGTAGTACAAAGTGATAAAACATGTCAAGTTTGGATTTTGGGTATCAAATTCTTCGTCATTCCCATATGGCGCATGGTCTGAGCAGGACCAGACCTGTCCACCATAGATAGCCGGTACAGCTCACTTTCTACATCTCAATCCGCCTACATATCAAAGAGATTGCTACCATTGGGCGCTTTCAAACGTCAGATGTCGTTCCTCCATTGCCAATGAGACCTAATTTGATGCCTGCGCCACAACGCCTCGCTCTTCCTTTTTGATTGCCAAACGTAGTAGTCGTTGTCGTATAACCCTCGAGTGCGTTGCTGTGTCGTGCTATACCGTAACAGGCCTTGCATTCCATTGAAGTATGTCGTTGGCAGTCTCAGTCTCCTCGCACCAGCTCATCGATATCCTCCTCTCCAGGAACCATCGGCCACGATTTCAAATCTCACGTTGCGGTTCAACGGCGGTCCGTTGACCCTTCCTATACCTCCACGTTCTAGCCACGGCCGTAGGTTCTTGCACTGACTGACGTCGAAGTTTTCCAGGTATCTGCAGCCTTCCACCACAGCTTCGACTCCTTGGCCTGTGACACGGACGCAGCCTCGCACACTGAGGTAGCGTAGCTCCAGAAGATGCAGTCCAATGCAACGCAGGCTATTGTCGCTGACTGCTGACCCGCAAAACGCCATATCGAGTCTTCGAAGAGCGGGAAGGCCCAGAGCGAGTACTTCGGTCGCTGTGTCAGAGAGGGCACAGCAAAAGGAGAGGTCGAGTTCGCGAAGAGCCCTGCAACCACCAACAACGCCTACGATGGCTTGGTCGCTAAGGTAGGTGCAGTCCGCCAGGATGAGTTTGCGAAGATTGCGGAAGTCGTATACGCTCCAAGAATGGAAGCCATTGTCCGATATGCTGGTGCATCGCGTCAAGTCGAGACTTTCAAGACGATCCGCCGCGTGCACCGCAATGTGTGCCATGCTGCGGTCTTGCACGTGCTTGCAGTAGGACAATGTCAGTCTTTTGAGCTTGGGTGCGCCTATGACCGTACCTGCAGCGGGCTGCGATTGGGAAAAGTCTGGTAGCTGTAGCGCTTGTGCATGTCTCCGCACGATGCCTCTCTTGCCATTTTGTGGCTGTGGAGGAGGGGGAGGTTGTTGAAGCCCAGGCTTCTGCTCAGGTACCACCCACCCCACAACTCTGGCAAGCAGTGTATCACCCACTTTTCGGCAATTGCTCAAGTCAATCTCCTCGAGACTCTTGGCCTTGTCGACAAGTGCTAGGACGGCGCCCGCAGTCACATCCCACACCGACTTCATCTTCCAGACCTGGACCACAGGAGCGCAAGAGTCTACGAGCGCCTTAAAGCCTTCATCTGTGACGTGAAAGCAGTTGGACAGATCCACCTCGCGCGCTCGTCCCCCGACAAGTGGCACAAGGATGTTACGCAACACCTCATCTGTCACATGTTTGTTGTACACTGATAGATTGAGCTCATTGAGCACCTCTGGGGACGTCTGAATGAGATGCGCCCAGTGCATGCTGACCTGCCTACACCTCATCACGCTCAGAAGATCAAGGTGCTCGAAGATATGTGTTAAGACCTTGTCTGGAAGTTTGCCCTTTCCTGAATGGGACGGTTTCCGAACCAAGCTTGGCCTTCTCGTCGCTGTCGGGCTAAGCCGCAAAGGTGAATTCGGGGAGCCTGGTGTAGTTGATCCCGACGGAGACATCCTATGTGCCGCCATGGGTTTCAGCGGGGAAGGATTCGTGACTCGGACTGCCGGCGGGCTAGGAGTTCGATGCTCATTCAAACCAGCACTTTGACCATCCGCGGGCGGAATTGGCGGCGCGAGCGATGACCTGCAAGACTTTGCTCTCATGTTATCCAAATTTTCGTTGAAGAAAGGATCCGGATCGACGGGTTCCATGTTCGGAGTCAGCGCAGGTGAGGTGTGCTCGGAGCCCACAATGGGCAATGGTGCATCAAATTTGACGGAAGGCAACTCCTTTCGCCAGTCATCATCGTCGCCATCAGTAGCGGAATCCTTCATGGGCCCTGCTGTAGTGACACCCCCGCCGGCTGAGCCACCTGCATCCGACATGACCACGTCGTCGTCCTTCTTCGTTGACGCCTTCAGTCGTCTTCGAGCTTCAGCTTCGACTTGTTGGCGAACCTCTGAGCTGCATCGTTGCCACAGCTCATCCAATACTTCGCCGGTAATCAGCAAGCATTCCACATAGTTCACACTTCGCACTGTTGCTGTCCTCCTTGGAGCGAGGCTCAAACTTGTCACCTCACCAAAATACTGGCCAGCTCCTAATCGAGCCCGGACCTGCACTCCTCCATCAGTGGTATGGCCATTGGGCTGCACATCGGTGGCATCGCCTTGCTGTACAGACTTGCCAGGCCCCTGAGGCGACGTGATGACCTCGACGTCCCCTCGGACGATGAAATAGACCTCCCTTCCGGTAGTCTCTTGTCTGACGATCTCGGTAAAGGGTGGATACGAGACTGGCTGGGCATTGACGCCTAAAAAGTGCAGTATGTCCGAAGGAAGTCCGTAGAACAAGGGTAGCTCTTTTAGCAGCTGGCGAACGGTGAGAGAAGAGGTGCCGAGGGCACTGGATGCAGCCACTTCTGCAATGCTCGGCGAGGGCGACTTCCGTTTCTTGTTGCTTGTGACTTCTCCATTCTCAAGGGACCCGGCTTCACCCATCTCTACGTCTCCTGCCATCCAGTCGCGAGAACGCTTCCGTGGTGCGGCTGGAGGCCTCATACTCCCTTCCTCGCCTGCATGTGTGGGTTGCACTCGCTCTTTCTTTTTACGCTCCAATATAGCCAGCCTCTCCAGAGCTTCATCTCTGATAGCCCTTTCTACTTCCGGGTAGGATGGGAGCTCTTTCTGCAAGTCTTCCTTGTTCAATCGCACGACCAAACTGCGTATATTGGCAACGATGCTTGCGGTGCGTGGCATGTCCATGAGAATACCAATTTCGCCAAAGAAAGACCCCGGCTTCAGTTCGGCATAGGTGCTCTCTCCATCTCTGCTGGTAACGCGGACGGAACCACGCACCAGCCAGTACATTGCCTTGGCATCTTCGCCCTCTCGAATGATTTCTTGTGCAGGCTGGTAGATGTTCGGACGCAGACTCCGCCCAATGGAAAGTAGGAATGATTCGGGTGCACTCTGGAACAGCGGAAAAGCCTTGAGGCGGTCAAGCAGCTCGAGAGGAAGGCCAGTATCGATGGACACGCCGAGGGCAGAAGATTTGACGGGTCTGGAGGGGTTGAGGTCGGAATCGTAGCTCTGGATCAAGCTCAATGCGTCTGGGGGAGGCGTTGCGGCCGCGCGCAAGGCAGGACCAGTCCTCATGGAATGGCGACGCATGATGGAGCGATGTTCCTTGCAGCTTCTCTCACGAGCGTACGTCCATCAGGTGTGCCGTCGTGCGCTGCCTCGTCGAGCCACGTGCCCGGCGTGGCAGACGGGCAGTTTCGGGGTTGTACGTCGTCGTCGTGGCGTCAGGCGTATCGCGTGTGGTCGATCAAACGCGCGCGTGCTGAGCGCGGAATGCAGATCTCGCTTCAGCACGCCATTGAACGGCGACTGGCGGTGCGGACAGTGGGCGGTGCGCGGTGAGAAAAGGTGGGCGGAGGGGCACGCAGTAGAGCAAACGCAGGGTGTAGCAGCGTTCGTTTCTTCAGTCGCGCTTGCGCTCTGACGGCAGACTCGCAGCACAGCACACAGCACACCACAGCACGCACGCACGATGATGGCGGGGCCATACTGTAGCTCGGGGACCGCTCGTGTTCTCCCGCCCTTCTAGCGCGCCTTCTCCCGCCGTCCCAACTGCCCAAACTTCAGCCCGTGCAATCCTTCCCACTGCCACATCCTGACGCATCTCGACGCCGACCGTCATCCTCCCACCGTCAGGGCCACCACCGCTCCAACACGCACTGCGATTCACGCTATTCGACCTCTACCAGCACGCAGGATCTGTCGACAGGCATTGGAACCAACACCGAAATGCGGCTGTATGCCGGCATCTTATCTCAGCCAATCTCTCTATCCAAACTCTATACTACCCGGCATGCGCAATGACTCAAGATGTGCCGACCCCGGCTGTGGCTGCCACCACTCCATTGCCCTGCCCCTGATCAGCAGCTGCTCATTGCGCCCGAACACGAGGAGACACTAGGCAGGATTATAGTCCATCTCTATGCGCAGGATCTTGAAGACTGCGTCATTCACGGGTGGTCCAGCTGTGAAGTAAGGGTCGCCGTTCCTGCAGCCACAATCATCAGCATCAAATTCAATGTCCCCACCACACGAGAAATGGGATCTACTCACACCCAGGAATTCCACAGCCAACTGCCACCGACCGTCGGCACATAGTGCGTAAGCGTTTGCTGTTTCACGCCATCCAAAAAGAACTCCACGGCATCTTCTGTCCAATCCAAGCGATACTCGTGTACTGCTGATGTAGCATCTGCCGGCGCTCTTCCAGAGACGGTCAATGCATCAGTATTACCACTCGGTCCTTGATTCGTGTACAGGAGAACTCTCGACCCATTGGAGCTGAACTGCTGGTTTGCGAATGATTCTGGGTCACTAATCCATTCGATGTCGGTTTCTTGGTTGTAGTCTTTGTACATGAACATTCCTGTTTCGATGATTCAGCAAGAGTAACAAGCCCATCCTCAACGCATACACGCAACGCATCATCCGGGTCGTTAATGAACGAAGTGACCTACCATTACACACACCCGGCTCTTCACTCAAGATCGCGTACGTCTTCACGGAAGCATATTTGACTTCAAATGTTGTCCCCACTTCTGCACAACTGATCGGTCCTCTCCCTCCATCTGTTGGTTTCTGGCCTCCTGGAACGCGAAGCTCGAGAAAGCCGTCTCGAACGACAACATTCTTTTCCTCGAATATGCGATCGTACTTTGCGTTCGGATTGGAATCTTCGTACACCGGCCATGTGGAAGGCGTCAATTCTGGCGGAAGGGCGCTGCCTGTAAACGTGAAGGTCTTTGATTGCGAGAAAGTCTGCGCCATCGCGATTGTCATGAGCGACGAGCCAGCTATGAAGGCGAAGAGGGGATGTGGGGTAGGCATGATTGTCTAGACCCTTGAGTGGCTATAGAATATGCTTTGAAAGACCACACGAGCGAAGGTGACGATCTAAAGAGACATAAATACTGCGATACATCTCTCTCGCTTGCGACTATGTGATCCTTTTTTGAACAGCGAAGGAAGAAACATACAATCCTCCAGGATCATTGTCTCCGTAGTCCAACTTCTGCCAAGAAGCCACTGTCCTTCGCAGATTGGAGAATTGACCCACTTAAGACGCAGAAGCAAATGGGCGAGGGGAGACTAAATCTCTGGGCGGGTCGAAAATAGGTGCTGTTCAGTGTGAAGCGATACGAGTCGGATGCAGTAGCGCCAAGTGGTGAACGTCTCCTTCAAGACTTGGACATTTCGTCTCGCAAGCCTTCACGCAGTCACTTCACATCTTGTCAAGCAATAAACTCTGAGACGGCGTTCTGAGCATGAGGTGCACAACGTAACATGGCGTGTGTGGAAGCAGGAGAGTTCGGGATGACTCAGCCTCCTTTGACTTCGCCTCTCAACTGCGCCTTCTTCGAGACACCGCAACTGCATTGACTTGTGCTCAAGAAAGTGCGATTGTTTTACACTTCCGATAGGCACCCATGAAGGCTGAGAGTAGCAGCAGCCTTGACAGTGAGTCAGATCTCTCCCTTCTCAGATACTCAACACAAAGGTTCGACACATCGGCCATTGTGTCATCATTTGCAAGCATCAGCACACTTCTCGGAACGACACAGAACACGTCCGAAGCCATGGCGGTGCTCCAAGATAACGACCAGTTTTGGGTCGGACTTGAATTGCACGTTCGCGCTTTTGCGAAGAGGCTTGACTGCACCTATCTCTCTTACCCTCTTGGCTCGAAGAAACCAATGCAGGAGCCAAAACCGAGTCTACCGACCGACAAGTATCTCTACATGTCATTACCACACGCGATAGGCATCGTTCCGCCAGTGGAGACTTACAGCCTGATCGCGGTGGCAACCATGAGCGCGAAAACGTTTTTTGAATATGCCGTGGAGAAGCTGGGCATAGATCTCGCAACACCTCCTACAGGTCGGTCAACGTGGTCGGGACTGACTTCCATCGCCATCTCTATCTGAGTTGATCTAGAACTAATAGTGAGTAGATGACGATGAGCACCTCCTCATCGAGCTCGAGAACCCTCTGCCACAGAAGAAAGACGAGGAATGTCGCATTATTTGCGAGCTTCACTACTGCAGAATCACTCACGAATATAGCCAATACCTTTCTGCGCCTGAAAATATCCCCCTGGCCGACTGGCCTTTCAACACAGATCTGCTGGCGCAGCTGCACGATACCAGATACATGATCAAGAAGGTCCGTGGACTGGATGTTACCGCAGATCCAACGCAACCCCATGCGCCGAGCTCTGCAGAATATCGTGCTTGCGTTCACCAACTCATGATGTGGGCTTTCTACCGCGGTATACTCTGCCTGCGCCTCCAATTGCTAACAAGCGAGATGATCCTGTTCTGTGTTGATCGTGGTAAGTCCTTTCTCGAGACATAGCTTGTCATCTGCACGCGACACGGCGGTAACTAGCTGACTGTAAACAGGCTATGCAGAGCTGGACATCCGGAAGTACATGGTCAAGTCAACGTTCGCGAAGCTGCTTGAAAGATGCATGTACCCACTCGTCCTCGGTGTGAACACAAAGTCGGCCCAGCTGTTCGTGCCAACCCCTTCAGGACGCATTCTAGGGTGTTCCTCCATTAGTAAGGACAGCTCCCCTGTAGCAACCCATAGCATCAAGCGAGCTATCACAGAAGATATGACATCTGTGGACACGGTCGCCCGGGGTACCCGAGAAGGTTTTGGGTTGTTTCGAAGGGCTTACAGAATGTACCTCAAGATCATCCTACGCTACTGGAATTATACAACCGGCGAGAGGCTTAAAATGCAGTTCTATCAGTAAGTCTGTGGTCATGGCAAAAGGCGTACCCTCCGCTGACTTGAAGCAGAGTTTTGTTACTGATACAGGACGAATTGATGGACATCTTCCAGGCCCCCATCATTTCTCATATCTGGCCATTCAACATGGTCTTGCCACAGGATGTACCCGAGGACGAGGGCTGGGTCTCTTTCATTGGAATCGACGGAGATGTCCTCAACAGCCGCAGAGGTTTCCGCGGTTCTCTGAGCACCATTCTGAACGATAAAGCGATACAACGACTGAATGACGCTTGTATGAATCACCCAGTATTGAAAAGTGCAGAGGCCAGTCTAGAGATCAAACTCTACTCACAGGAAGGACTATTCGGCCGATCCGAGCTTGATGTCCGACCCGGTCGCAAGGAGGGTATGGACTTCAAGGCGATATTGGGCGAGGAACGCATGGCAACCATCAACTTGGACTTAAGCGACACCATGGAGGAGTTTCTGATGGAAGCGGATGAGGACAAGCGAGCTGACCCGGCGAGACCGTCAACGCCGGTAGGAGTGGCGCCAACAACCGCTGGCCCAGCTAAAGTAGCGGCTAGAACAGAACCTATCCCGCAGGACAGACGTCCCGATAGCTTCAGGACACTTGCCAGAGAGCAACTGAAGGCGGAAGCTGCAATGCGGCGATTGATGAGAGGAGGGGATGATCCAACAGTCGCAAGCGACGACGAATCATCTTCTATCAAAGAACCGAGTCAAGGTCCTCCACCGAGTGGCGCTCCCTCGGACCGTTTCCGCTCTGCTAGCCAGGCGATGCAGCGCCTCAAATGGGATCGCAAACATCAAGCTATTGAGTATGAAATCGGATACGTGGATCGCTTTGACGGAATGATGTGGAAGCGGCTAGATCAATGGCAGACGCATACCGAGGAAGAGGACTTCATCCCGGAGCATCGCATCTGGATCATTCGACGAATAAGAGGTCATGCCATGGTCTGGGACAGGGAGAAGAGGATCGATCGCACTGGAGAGGATCTCTGAGGCAAGTGATGAAGTGAACGGATGTGAATGAGGCATCCACCATCACGCATGCACAAATGAAATCCCGATGAATTAATGATTACATGTCAGCAGATCGCGGATTTGTAGACTTTCGGACATGGCATTGTTAACTAATCAAGCCATAGCGATGAATCGATCAAGCAACCCAGGTGGACTTCGATCACAAATGTCTCCTCATGTCGTCCATCTCATGTCGCTTCCGAATCGCTTCCGAAAAAGCCAAGTCCTTTCACAGGCATGTCTGTGCACTCACGAACGCGGATCGCGTCCGCGCAACCTCGGCCATGACGCTTCCGCAAACTCACTTGACCTTTGACCCGTGGCTAACCATTCCAGTATAGCTTGTCAACCTTCTGCAGCCTCCTCTGCTCTGTCCTGCGTTGATCCTGCGAAATAGCCTAGGTAGTAGCAGCAAGCCTCGCCAGCACTTTCTCCCTTTCCCTCTTCGTTCACAATGTCTTCACCTCTCCTCCGCCGTTCCCTCCAGACTCTGTCCAGCAGATCCGCCACAATGTCCTCGACACCAGCACAACGACTACAGGCCGTCCAACGGCAATTCAGCGTTTCCACGCGACGACCGAAAGAGATTCAAGACGCCTATATTCTATCCGCAGTCCGAACGCCAACTGCACTCTTCAATGGCTCTTTCTCATCTGTCTCTGCACCTGAATTAGGCGCGACAGCGATCAAAGAAGCTTTGAAACGATCCGATGTCCCCGCCGAAAAGATCACGTCCGTATACATGGGCAACGTTATGCAGGCTGCTGTGGGCCAAGCACCTGCTCGTCAAGCGACCATATTCGCTGGCTTGTCACCTTCGGTAGAAGCAACAACGATCAACAAAGTGTGCGCTTCGGGATTGAAAGCTGTGTCGATTGCCGCGCAGCAAATTGAGCTGGGACAAGAGGAGGCTGTTGTCGCAGGTGGCATGGAGAACATGTCAAGAGTGCCGTATTATACTGCTCGAGGACCACAATTACCGGCTTTTGGAAACGTCACGGCTGAGGATGGCTTGATCAAGGACGGGCTGTGGGATGTTTACAATCAAATTCATATGGGCAATTGTGCGGAAAATACGGCGAAGAAGTATGAGATCAGCCGGGAACAGCAGGACGAGTATGCGATCGAGAGCTTTAAACGAGCGGGTGAGGCATGGAAGGCGGGGCTGTTTAAAGATGAGGTCGTACCTGTGACAGTGAAGGGCAAGAAGGGCGATACTGTGATCTCAGAAGATGAGGGATACGGGAGGTTAAAGCTGGACAAGGTTGCTACTTTGAAGCCAGCATTTGATCGCAGTGGGAAGGGAACTGTTACTGCGGCAAACAGCTCAAGTATGAACGATGGAGCTTCAGCGTTGATCGTGGCAAACAAGGAGCTGGCGAAGCAATACGGCAAGGGGAAGAGAGTGCTTGCGAAGATTGTGGCATACGCAGACGCCGCTGTGGACCCCATCGATTTCCCAATCGCCCCTGCGAAGGTCGTGCCAATCGTGCTCGAGCGTGCCGGTATCACGAAGGAGCAGGTTAAGGTCTGGGAGTTCAACGAGGCCTTTGCGGCTGTGATCAAGGCGAACGCTAAGGTGAGTCTTGGTTAAAGACCTTTCTTGTTCGGCATACTGACTGAAGTACAGATTCTTGGACTTGGTTCCGATAATGTCAACCCTCGTGGCGGTGCCATCTCGCTCGGCCATGCACTCGGCAGCTCCGGATCAAGAATCATGGTCACTCTGCTGCACCAGCTGAAGAAGGGTGAGTACGGATGCGCGGCCATCTGCAATGGTGGAGGAGCTGCTAGCGCCATGGTCGTCCAAATAGTCGACGCAGACGAGCTGTAATCGACTCGCAGATAGTCAGCCATGTATAACGAAGCTACGCCTTGTATGCCATCGTCGAGATCCAGCCAGAATCATGGCAGGATGCTGCCGCCTGCTCATATCGTCTGTGTACCTGCAGGTCACTGGTGGTTACCAGGGTCTATGCATTAGTTTAAGGTTGGAGATGTGCAAGGTTGCCTCCCGATGGCTCAACGATGACTGCACTGTTTCAGCAGACTGTAGCCAACAAAAGTATTGGATCGCCTGCTCACGGAATCTATCGTCAGGCGTCGAAGACAGTGAATGCGACCGTGCTGGAGCCAAGTTGAGCCTTCGAGTGTTGCGCACGTGCGATAGCGCGCGGGAAAGCCCCGTCGGGCGTCTCCTTGTTGATCCTGTGGTGAAACATACCAGCACGCTGCTCACGCTCTCCTGCGGGCCAGTCGACCACACCTGTTCCGCACACCAACCTCACCTCTGGAGGGTCGCACGAGCCGGTCTCTGGATCTCGCGCATCAAGTATCGATACGGATATCTCCTCTGGCGCCGTGGAGGGTTCAGCGGGGGACGAACGAGGCACGAATTGAACGTGTGGGGGCAGGGAGACGAGGCACGAGGCGGTCTGTTCGAGGCGCGCAAATTGGTGCCTGACAGCACTACGGACACGATCGACGGCGACAACGCGCTCGAGGCGCGTCCGGAACACCCACCATGTCTTCCACGTCCAACACGATCAAGGTGGTCGCCCGGTTTCGGCCCGCCAACAAAGTCGAGCAGAGCAATCAGGCTGTGTCCATTGTCGAATTCCCTAGCGAGGACTCAGTGACAATCGACTCCCAGGAAGCCAGCGGCAAGCCAACGTACACCTTCGATCGCGTTTTCCCTGTCGGCACTGCCCAGCATGAGATCTTCGACTACTCGATCAAGAGCACGGTGGACGATGTACTGGCTGGCTACAATGGCACAGTGTTCGCGTACGGTCAGACGGGATCGGGAAAGACGTATACCATGATGGGCGCAGGAGACTTGCATGACCCGGACACGAAGGGTATTATTCCGCGCATCGTGGAGCAGATCTTCACCAAGATCATGGAGAGTGACAGCACAATCGAGTTTACGGTCAAGACCAGTTACATGGAAATTTACATGGAGAAGATTCGCGATCTCCTGGTGCCGCAGAACGATAACTTGCCTGTGCACGAAGACAAGCAGAAGGGCATATATGTCAAGGGGCTGCACGAGTTTTACGTCGGCTCCGTAGACGAAGTGTACACCGTTCTGGAGAGAGGTGGACAGGCTCGTGCGGTCGCGTCGACGAACATGAACCAGGAGTCTTCGCGATCACACTCGATTTTCGTGATCGAGGTTACGCAGAAGAACGTGGAAACAGGATCCGCAAGGTCTGGTCGCCTGTACCTGGTGGATCTGGCAGGTTCGGAAAAGGTGGGAAAGACAGGCGCAAGTGGTCAGACACTGGAAGAGGCCAAGAAGATCAACAAATCGCTCTCTGCACTTGGAATGGTCATTAACGCACTCGCTGAAGGAAAGAGCCAGCACATTCCTTACCGTGACAGTAAGCTTACGAGAATTCTGCAAGAGTCGCTCGGTGGTAACTCTCGAACGACACTGATCATCAATGCCTCGCCCATGTCCTACAACGACGCGGAAACGATTGGAACAATGCGATTTGGTGAGCGTGCCAAAACGATCAAACAAAAGGCCAAGATCAACGAAGAACTTTCTCCGGCTCAGCTCAAGGCTATGCTCAAGAAGACTCAATCCCAGGTCACCACTTTCACTGCATATATTCAATCATTGGAGGGCGAGGTTGTTCAGTGGAGAAAGGGAGAACCTGTGCCAAAGGAGAAGTGGATTCAGCCGCTTGGTGCTGGTTTCGTCGCTGAGGCGCCTCCGCGCTCGCAAACTCCTACTAGCAGGGTGAAGAGCCAGGATGGTTTTGGCACTCCCAGACCTGAGAGCCGAGCCGAGCTCGAACGAGCAGGGACACCTAGCTTGGTGCTCGAGAAGGACGAGCGTGAAGAATTCTTGAAGCGCGAGAACGATCTGCAAGACCAGCTTGCCGAGAAGGAGCGTGAATTGGAGGCTGCTCAGCAAGCTGCACGATCTGCGCAAGAACAGCTCAAGGAAAGCCGAGCATCCCAATCAGAGCTTCAGCGTAGCAACGAGAAACTCTCGGCGGAAGTGGAAACCCAGAAGAGAGATATCGAGAGGATCGACTTCGAGACCAAGGAGGCTAGCATAACCATGGACTCGTTACGGGATGCCAATGCAGAGCTCACAGCAGAACTGGACAGCCTCAAGTCTGAGCTTCTCGATGCACGAATGTCTGCCAAGGAGTCTTCTGCTCTTCTGGATGAGAAGGAGAGACTCAAGAAGGAGCGCATGGCGCAGATGATGGCCACATTTGACCTTGGGGAGGGTCTTATGTCACAGAATGAGATGGCTGTTGCGGAGATGGTTCAGCAAGTGCAAAGCCTGCTCGAAATTGCTGACAGCGGAGAGAGTGTCGCCGCAGATCAATTCCACAGCCTCAAGGATAAGCTGCTCGAGCTACAAGGCCAGATCCGACAGGCGGACATCAGCGCCAATGGGCACGCGGACAGCGCGCAGATGGCCGTCCTCGAACAGAAGCTTTCCCAGCTTCATCGCGAGCACCAAGAGTTGCTTGAGCGCAACTTGTCCGAGGCAGATGTGGAGGAGCTGAAGGAGAAGTACTCCAAGAGATTGGCCGAGCAGAATGGTGGCGCTCAATCCGCTGAAGCACATGAGATGCTGTCTCGCCAACAAGAAGAGAACACCCGCCTTCGCAACGAAGTGGAAGCTCTGCGCAAGCAGGCTCTGAATGGTGCCAACGGCTCCACTCTAGGCAAGCAGCTTGCCGACTTCGATGCCATCAAGAAGTCCCTTATGCGAGATCTGCAGAACCGCTGCGAGCGTGTTGTTGAGTTGGAGATAAGCTTGGACAGCACACGCGAGCAGTACAACTCGATTCTACGAAGCAGCAACTCCAAGGCACAGCAAAAGAAGCTGGCGTTCCTCGAGCGCAACTTGGAACAATTGACAATTGTGCAGCGACAACTTGTAGAGCAGAACACACAGCTCAAGAAGGAAGTTGCCATTGCTGAGCGTAAATTGGTCGCTCGTGGTGAGCGTATTAGAGGTCTGGAAGGCCTTGTCCAGGAGAGCCAGGAGAAGCTCATGCTTGCTAACCACAAGTACGTCAATACCTCTGAAAGTGAGACCTATCATATGCTGACATTCTCTAGGTTTGAATCGCAACTCATGGCTGTCAAAGAACGCCTCGAAGCTGCCAAGTCTGGCTCAACTCGTGGCCTGCCCAACTCACCTGCCCCCTCAAATTTCGCGAACAACCCATTCGGCCGGATAGCCAAGCCTCTGAGGGGCGGTGGCGGCGGCGGAGACGGACCAAGCCTCGCGCCCACATATGCCGGTCTTCAGCAAGCGAACTCAGAGGGCAGCGGCGGCAAGCGCAGCAGCTGGTTCTTCAGTCAGCGATCGTGAGTGGGACAGCCCGTAATGCAGGTTCAGTGAGTGGGCAGCGGAAATGGATGGCTATGATGTGTGTGTAGAAAAGACGGAGGATACCAACGACGAATTGACACGATATCGAGGAAGCATGCATACACTATGGGAAATATGTTTTATCGCTTGCCGCTGCTCTGCTTTGAAGTGCAGCACACGATACCCTGGGTGCTTTTTGATGGAGACGTACGGAGCTACTTTGGAGGAGGTGTTAGAAGGTATGAAGGTAGACGGCGTCTGTATGTTCAATGGCTTTGAATACCGTCAACTTATGTCCCTCTGTCTCTTGCGAGTTCATGGTCTCGTGATCGCGCGCTGAAGTTCGCGTTGGAATAGGAAAGTCGTGCCGATCATCACGGACTTCCGTCTTGCAGCTCTCTCTCGCATCGACACCAATGTCGGTGCCATACATTTGCGCGCGCTGTCGCCGCGACTTACTGAAGAAAGCGGTCCGCGAGACCACCACACGCAGAGCATATAACCGGCCTTCCTTCGCTCCTAAGCCAACGCTCGACATCAAGCACATCCGCAATAACCCAGGACTCTACGAGCAGAATTCCATCGATCGCAACTATGCGCCCTTCGCAAAAAATGGCTGGCGGACGTTGGAATTGCACGAGAAGTTGAGGAAACAGCAAGATGAAATTGTGACTTCGCGACAAAGGAATAATGCCATTGGGAAAGAACTTGGACGACATGCTGCGCAAGGTGGAGATGAAGCTGGAAAGAAAGCTCTGCTTGAAGAGGCGAAGGCTTTGAAAGCGAAGCTGGCTAGTCACGAGGCGGATGAGAAGGCCATGCAAGAAGAGATGGAGAGATTGGCGTTGGAACTGCCAAATTTGAGCTCTTTGGATACGCCTGTGGGAGAGGAACCGCGACTTCGTGGTATCATTGGGGAGAAGACGTCAGGGAACCCGAAAGGCAAAGGCCATGTGGATATTGGAAAACAGCTTGACATTCTGGATTTCGAGGCTAGTGCGACGACGAGCGGATGGGGATGGTATTTCCTTAAGAATGAAGCTGCATTGCTGGAGCAGGCTCTCATTCAGTATGCTCTGTCAGTCGCTATGAAACGAGGCTGGAGAGTTATGACGCCTCCAAGTCTGGTATATTCGCATATTGCCAGTGCGTGTGGATTCATGCCGAGGGACCAGAATGGCGAAACGCAAATCTATAACATCGAGCAGCACGGTTATGGGCAAAGCAAGAGTGAGGACAAGCCGAGTTTGGTGTTAGCAGGTACGGCAGAAATTCCTTTCGCGGGATCTCAGGCAAACAGGACGCTTCGTGCGGAAGACCTGCCGTTAAAAGTTATTGGCCCTTCACGTTGCTATCGTGCTGAAGCCGGCGCGAGAGGTGTGGATACGAAAGGTCTGTATCGCGTACACGAATTCACGAAGGTCGAGATGTTTGCCTGGACTTTACCACCCAAGGACCACGAGTCAGACCGCTTTGGGAACGTGGAGGTATCAGAGGCGGAAGAGGTCTTTGAGGAAATGTTAGAGATTCAGACGGAGATCTTGACTTCTCTCGGCCTGCACGCAAAAGTTCTCGAAATGCCCACTGCCGATTTGGGAGCGAGCGCCACACGGAAAATTGACATCGAGGCATTCTTCCCTTCGCGAGGAGGAATAAATGAAGGCTATGGAGAGGTCACGTCTGCTTCAATATGCACAGATTATCAGTCAAGACGACTCGGGACCAGGGCGAAGCTCGATGGCAAGCTTGTGTGGCCGCATACTGTCAACGGAACTGCAATGGCGATTCCGAGAATACTGGCTTGCATACTTGAGAACTACTGGGAGGAGGGAAGGAGAGCCGTCATCGTACCAGAGATCTTGAGGAGATACATGCCTGAGGGACTGGAGGCCATTGAAGCAAAGAAGACAGATTGAGAAGTTGTCGGAACGCCGCTCGTCCACTGGAACTGAGTGTCATGCGTGTGGCGCACATGCGAGTCAATGCATCTGCCGACCTCAAAAACGAACACGACCGTCGTCGCGCCATTGCACAAGAGGCCGCAGCTCATTCAGTAGCAGTGATTCCTGGTCATCTGGTCTGCAGTGCATCCTCAACCCGAAATGATGCTCTCAGCGCAAGCAGCCATCCGCCGGCTTCAGGCGTCACCGCCGATACCCGCCGGTCCACCGCAGACCGCTCCTCTAGTGCCACCTCATCGACAGTCCGCGGCACGGAAGAGGCAACGAATCTCGTACAACACTCACCGAACTCTCTCATCGTGTGATCTTATCACGTAACAAGCGCTAGAGAATGGAAGACAAGCGCGCAGCGAGCTCTTCGTGTACGACGCCAACGTCCAATCGACGTACAGACCGCTTTCTTGCCCTCGTTGCGATGCTTGTCCTTGTCTTGTCTTGCGTTGTCTCGCATTGGGCGCGCAATCGAATCCTTTGGCATCGATCCGATTGCACGCGCGTAGCTTCCGTGGTCGATCTCGTCACATGGCATTTCTGACCGCAAAAATATGGTCCATCTCGCTCTTTCAATGTCGCTCGTGCGACACTATTCCGGCACTGCGAACCGTCTTTCCGCCACACACAGCGTATCCGGGTTATCGAAAAACGTTGTGCGAGTTGACACAGCGTCGAAGGCAGCGGCGGCGGTGTCTACGCATGCTCCATGAACCTGGTATTGCGTACGTCGTTTGTCGTCCCAAGCGGCTCTGGACCGGAACACAGGCGGTTATTCGGTAATGTCGTGGAAACTTCTCAGATCTCCTTTCCGCTCGAGGCGACGACGTTGGTTTGTGTAGGATTTACAAGAGTTTCCCCTCAAAATCCATGTGACCTATCTATTTGAATCCATTTTTCTCTCCCACCGCCGACCGCGCGGCTGTTTTGTCCTTTCGGATCCCGGATGTGTATCAGACTCATCACACACACACGCGGATAAGTAGTAACCGCCTCCATTGCGCTAGCTAGCACTAAACCACCAGGGTCGGAAAGAAGTGTAGCATTGGTGCGACATGGTCAGGAATTTACATCCGACACAAGCGCGCGGCGGCTAGGAGATATCGCGGACTTGCATGTCTAGCTCTGAACCAGGGCAGCATGCGGGAGATCATTAAACGATCATTTGGAAAGAATGTGGTATGTTTTCCGCGAACTGGGATCAGTTGCAGTAGTACACCGCATCGACTTTAGTCCTGGCTGATTGGGTCACGCGAGACGAGAATGCAATGTCAAGGAGAAACGCTGGATGCTTGTCGGTCTCAGACAACATGGTTGTGAAAAACTTGGGGATCTGTGCTATGGGTTTCTCTCAGCTTCGGTTCCAAGTGTTTGGAATTTCAATCCTAGATCCGGGGCTTGGTTGCTTGCAGGCCTTGCATGTATCCACTGGTTGAACGTTAACCATGGCATATGCGTACACATGTGGAGAAGTTTTCCAATTTCTATGTATCTTTCCGACCAGATGTCGTGTCACCGAGAACTTTTTTCTCTCCGACCAGACGTCGTGTCACGTCGGACAGGAAGATGGGGTTACTCATTTGAGAATGTGGGCCTTGCATATGCCTTGTGATACTGTCCCCGCAGAGCCAGGAAGTTGGAAGTCGGGATTTTGTAATTTTTTCCGGGTATTGTCTTCGATCCTTGCATTTTGTGAGTGGACACTGTGTTACGGACTGCTGTGTCACACTCTGTCTGCAATGCAACGGAGATGAGGATGCGTGATGTTGGTGAAACGACGAACGAGGACTGAGTGCGGTGAGGGCAAATGGTCGTCTAGTACAACCTAGTGAATGCAAGCTCCTTCGATGAAACGTTATGGAGACAAGCCTTGGAAAATCTTCGGTGCGGCGGCAACATTGCCTCGGAACATCTTCCGGAATTCTATTGATCGATCGCTAGCATGTTGGCGAATTCATTCATGATGCAGTGATGAGCCCAGCTTTGCCAGGATTTCAAAATTCAAAATCCCATGTGAATGCTTGTCGGGGAATCCAATGCCGGGAGTGGACATGATGCGGCTACAGTACACTGTCTGCCTGCCTGTTCCGCAGAGTCTGCCCATGACTATCGATGCGATGCGATGTCTTGCTGCAGCATTCCATTAATGCCTGCCGCGTCCGATGGTGCTAGTACAGGATGTCGCGTCTATGTAAGCGCGATCAGAGCCAAGGAGCGGTACCGTGCGTCTGCTTATCGTCCCATTTGCAGGCCTTCAAAGTCTCAGCACCGATGCTCCGTTTGTTGGCAAGCGCTGTTTCGCGGAGAGCTTTGAGGTCCTCATCAGTGGCCTCTAATTGGTGAAGACTCTCGCCGGACATAGAGATCAGCATCTTGTCTATTGGCAGTGAGTCCCTTCGGAGGTGCTGCCAGAGTTTGTGGGCGGTATCATTCGCATCGCTAGGTGTACCTTCACGGCTAGCTCTCAAATCCAATGCAACATGGCCGGGCGCGCCGGTCCTCTCCGGAGCTGTGACGAGTCGCGAAGCCGTCATTGCAGAAGTGGACGTGGAACGGGGCAGGTGGTCTTGGCGAAGGTGAAGAGTGAGGGCCGTAGCGGATGCTGTCCGTATGACAGTTCGTTCGCCGTGTGATCTATCTGTACTGGTTTGAGCTGCATCTGTGACAACGACAACTGGGCCAGGAGCCGCGCTGGCTTGGTTGGTGCGAGCAGGTGCGATGCTACTTTGCAAGTCATCGTACAACTGCTGCACGACGGGCGATTTCGTAAGCTCCCAGCGTGAGATAGCATTGAGCGCTTTGGCAGCTGAGTAGTGCGTAATCAGAAAGCGAGCAAGTTTTGCGTTGACACGTTCGGAAGACAAGCCAGCGACGGCTGATGTCACGAGGCTCCATCGAGACTCTGTCTTTGGGCGTCGCATGCTGCAAATCTGTCGCACGGTAACGACGTTGTCTGTTGGAAATATGGTGTGCCGGTAGCGCGCTTCGACATGCAAGAAGTTGGTCTCGAGGGTCCCAACAATGCTTTCAAGCTCAGTGAACAGCGAATCCTGATCGCCCTCGGCCGCCGCATTAGGAGGCGTATCGATGCTAGGCAAGCAGACTTTAATGAATAACGAGCAGCGTTGTCCCAATACTAGGCCTTTGGTAGCTTTGTCGCCCACAACTTCGACGACTCGAGCACGATCCATGGCTTTGTAGCACAGTCGTAGACTGGGTATACTCCCATATTGACATCCATGCCTGATATCCCGACACACATTGTCCAAAGCATGAGTCGAAATTTCTCCTTCGCCTGCAATATCCAGTGACCAGGTACGGACATCGTGAGTGGCTGCCAGTGGCCGTTCTGAAGGTTGCAGTCCTATCTTCAGTGTGTGAGACGGCCACTGCATGGACTCCTGCACTGCTTGCGCCAAGTAAACAGGAGACTTTGAGAGCACGAAGCTGTGGATGCAGTTTTGACGAATACCTTGCTTCGCAATATCTTTCAATGCTAGTTGTATGGGTTGATCTTCAACCACATTCGGCAGATCGCTTCGTGCCGTTGATGGCGCTAGACCAAGTTTTTCCAGTAGAGCTGAGACTTTCGGTGCTTGAAGGGGATGGATCTGTGCGCAGGTACAGCTGATTGTGCAAGAATTTAGTTGACGCGAAGTAGCGAGCAGAACTGCTAGACGATCGCCGTCGTGCTCAAGACGGGAACAAAGCTCGACGATACACTGCTGAGTCGTGCTGGCGTATTCTTTGAGTGTCTCGCAACAGATAATCACAATCATGTCGATAGAATTCTTGGACCACTTGGTATTGTCAGTGCTGTTGTTGGAGTAAGGTTCCAATTCCCGTGTACGCACGGTGGCCTCCACAGCCACCCAGACGTTCTTTGAGGTGCCAAAGTCAACGGCGTCTGTGTCCACCAAGATGTTCATGTCAATGTACGGACTGACGTAGTGAACGGTCGGCTTTTTGTAGGTCTCAGGCCCTCCGTCACCCCTTGCACTCGCCCTTGGGGTTGGTTCAGTGACGGGGGATGATTGATTGGCAGATGGAGATGCGAAACGAGGTGATGTCTTTCTAGAGCGGATCATATACCGCGAGGGAGGTGTAAGTGTGACACCAGAAACCATCAGCTCGTCAGTCGCAATGCTGGATCCAGTGAACGAGCGCTGTTGTGTCAAAGACTCGGACTCATCGTTCGAATCCGTGTCGATGCTGTCCCTACTGATTTCAAAGCTCTGCAGCTGTCGCTGCTGTTCACTACCAGTCTTGCGCCTACCGGACAACCGACGCATGAGGCTGGTGTCATTGTCCAGAGTTTTGTGACCATTCGAGCTCCGAGAGCGCACAGCAATGCCTTCTTTGACACGTGAGAGCACCCGGCGACTGACCGACTTGTGTCGTGCTACCTTGCTGGGAACTTGCAGCGGCGGCGTACTCTGTGTATTGCCGCGAGCTTCGGGTAACAGAGTAGATCCGCTCAGGTCATTGTCCATGTTGAACTCATTCTCCGCTCCAAGATTGCGCTCACTATCCAAAGTTGTGGCACTCGTGAAGCTTAGTACAGGTGGTAGTACAGCATTGCCCAGGTT
This sequence comes from Cercospora nicotianae, assembly GCA_029490675.1. Classification (NCBI taxonomy): domain Eukaryota; kingdom Fungi; phylum Ascomycota; class Dothideomycetes; order Mycosphaerellales; family Mycosphaerellaceae; genus Cercospora; species Cercospora nicotianae. Next base: position 980,269 of record JANQAT010000007.1, on the reverse strand, counting down.
GTGTAGCGAAGTGTGCATACACGGTGGGGCGACATCTCCGTAAATGCTTGAGTATTTGAGGCGCTCGCCCCTCTTTCGGACTCTAAGCGGAGAATCTGTTTGACGACAGGCCGAGTGGTCTCGCTGACGAGCTAGTGAGGGCTTGCTGTTTGGGGAGAGTAGCCCAAAGGGGGCCGCTCTGTAGGCGGCATGCTGCCAATTCCCGATACCAAGAGTCGCAGGTATGTGGCCAGGAGGAGTCGACCTGTCGTTGCCAGGCTTTTCGTTCTTGGGAGGCAGGTTCTCGACATTGGTCAGCGGGCGTCTAAACAGAACGGCCTCCAGACTCACCTCCTTGTTTGACATGATGCTTTTGTGCTTGCTGGTGAGCCTGGACAGTGGTGAGCAAAGCTTGCAAAGCGAGCACTTGTTTGCTGTTGCGTATGAAGGTCGAGGCAAGACCAATTCCAAAAATATTCATGACAGGCGCCACCTGGTGTCTACGTGTACAACAAGAGCTCCTGCCGTCAAGACGCCTGCTGGATGGGTGAGATCTGGCTGACTGCTTCCGCGTCCATCTTCTGAAAGCTGATCTGTGATCTGGTGAGCTGAGGATTTCGTGGAGCTGGTGCACCGCACTTACCACATCTTTGTGGTCACCACCATACAGTGCCGGCTCCGTCTGGGTACTCTGTACGCTTCTTCTAACTCGGTCTGCCCATACTCCCTGCCAATTCCATTCCCCAGGACGTCTTGCGCCGCCCGGCTGCTGTCTTGGCGATAGGCTCCTCTCGTTGCCAGGCTGGCTGCTCTCACCTGCTGGCTTGGCACCTCGAACTGATGTACCTGCCTTCTTGGATCGGAAACTTTGCCATGCATGCCATGCTCCAGCATTGGAAGCAGCTGCCAGCGGAATAGTGTCGAGCACCTCGTCGGTGTCAAAGACAATGCGCAGATATTGCAACAGCTCGATCACGTGTGGGAACTTGGTCACAGCGGCGTTGAAGCTCTGCGCCTGCGCGGCGTCCGCCTGCTGTGAAGGTGACCCGGAATCAGTAGTTGACGCAGTCGCGCTCGGGATAACTTGGGTGTCAGTGGCGCCAAACCACTCAGGAAAGCCGTGACGAAGACTGAGGCCGCCGGGTGGCAGACGGTGCTCGTCGACAGCACTCTGCGTGTCAGCTCCTGCATCTCGGGTGGAGTAGGTGTACGTGGTGAGAGGCGTCACGAGCGGATGGAAGACATCACTTTGGAAGGTGACCAGCGGCGGCCTCTGCGGGTAGTCGCCGGCGAAGTCGATCTGAAATCGCAGAACGGCGTTGGCATACGGCCCTGTACACGTGGGCATGATGAGCGGGCGAGGCGGGCATGAGCGATCAGGCGTGCGTGCCTACCTTTGCGAACGAACAGCACGCCCGTCCAGAGCAGTGGCTCTTCGGGAATTGGAGCCACGTAGACGCCCTTGGGGCAGGCGTGTCTGAGGCTGGCGCTATTCCATCGTCAGCAGGAGGCTTGCTACGCCGGGCGCTGGCCGACGAGACGAGACGAGCTGCATACAAGTCGACGCACAGCTTCTGCCGCGTCGAGGCAGACGACAGACGCGACATGGTGATGGGGGGTGCGGTGGCATGCGGCGGCAGGAAAAATAGATCTGTCTGTTTCCTCCGAACAGCTTCTAGACTGAGTTTAGCCGCGCGACCGGGGTGTGGCGTGCTCCCCTGTCGCAGGCCACATTTTGAGACGAGTTGCAACCCACCGCTGCGAGCGACGACCGATTCGAAATGCACTCGCCTAGGAGGTAAGGTAGTCCAGTCTAGTGCTCACGCCCCGGATTCAACACTACCGCTGCAGGCTCGTATGGCTGCCCATTGCCGTCTGCAGCGATCGGCTCGTATTGGCGAGCGCCAGTCCATCCGCGAAATAATGTGACTGACACGCGTGGGCGCGACTCGCGACGCGCGCAATTTCTGAGTCGCAAGAAAAGATTTGTGCGACGTCAGAGCGTACACGATTGCGCTGACGATGCCGATTCGTCCGCAGCCACCTCACACCGCCTCACAGCGCGACAAAACACGAGACTCGAAGGATTGTGATCATGTGTGCCAGCGCGGCCAGTAAAGTGATCGGTCGCGTTTGTGCCCATCCCCGCGCACGGGATGGCCAATGGTGCGGCGCCTCTGATGACCAGGAGTGCAAGGTCAGCACCGGACTGCTGGCCGACGAAGGAGGAGATTGTCCCACGCAGCGTGCCGTCTGCCACCCGTGACCTATTCAAGACACGCTGTGCGCTGGCAGCGTCACATTGCCATCTCGTCTGCGTTGCATGCCCACTCTGCGCTGACGAATGACGGAGGCAAGGAAGACGTGCGAATCGCGGCACTGAAAGCATGTGTCGGAGGCCAGAGTGCAGAAATGATGAATCGCACGACGACCACGCGAGTTGATATATGCTCGTCGATGCAAGCGATTATGCACTTCGGGTGACATCAGCTCTGCATTGACGAATCCCGCAATCCTGGTACCATCCTCCTGCTGCTGCTCATAACGGCTCGACTTTGCCGCCACGCCCTGACCTGGCGGCTCGAATGCGACCAACACCCGCTAACCCACCTACGTGGTACCAATGGGGCTCGACGTGTTTCTACGTGCTGCCCAGAGTAGTGCCCACTGTGCACCCACAGCGCACCCAAACTATCCGACGAGCTGCATGCAACGCCATGACGATGCCGACCGTTCTTCCAACAGCTCGCCACTGTGCTGGACAACTGGGCCTGCCGTCCCGCACCAGCGATTCATCATGTGAGATCAGGAGAAGCTTCGTCAGGCGGGCGCGCGGCTATGCACCAATCACAGCGCTGTACCTGAGTCCACGGCAGCGATGATTGACGCTAGTTTTAGGCTCGTCGGCTCTCTTTCGCGTGGCGCTGCCGGCCTTCCCTTGCCTAGACTCATGGGCCCAAGGGGAGAGCTATCGAATCTGCGCCATCAATCCAGGAGCCGAGTCAGCGTAGGTTGTGTGCCGATAGCGCGGTACATGGCCCGCAACGTACCTGCTCCATGTCATGTCTCATCGTTCAGGGAGAATTACGGTCGTCGGGCAGACACTGTGCTCACGGCTCGACGGCCGCGCCAGGGAGGCTGATCTGATTTCCTGAATACCACGAAGCCGGTATGGTAGCAGCTAAACACCACTAGCCCGGCTTTCCCTCCTCACATCCTCCTTCGATGCAGCAGAGCGAACTCTGTTTTTTTCTTGCCGCATCCTTGCACGCCGCCTCTGCTGCTGCTGCTCGCCGTCGCTCGGGAGGTGCAGAGCTTCGACGTTTCACCGCCATTTATGCTTTTGCGCGCTGCCGCCGCACAGCGTATCGTGACCAGCGTTTGACTCGCTTCGTCTCGCACCACGCCGCCGTCTTACACGTTGGGTCGCAACGGGCGGGCACGTCGTGCGTGTCGCACTGCGAGCGAGCAGCCGGCAGGCGGTGGTGCGTGGATGTGCTGGCAGCGTCGCAGCGACGGGCGTTCGGTCAGTAGTCATCGTCATCTCATATGCAGCCAGCGCTTGTTTCAAGGCTGCTGTCATGCACCCAGCAAGCGCGCTGCGCATCCTGGTGCATAAGGCTGAGCAGTAATAATAACAACCCAGCGAGCGTCGTTGTCGCGCAGGCCGCTGGCCGGTCGCAGCACCGCAGGCACCGCTCGTGAGTCGGCGCGCTACGCCCAGCGCGAAACAGCAGGGCGGGCACTTCTGCACACCCGCTTCGCCTCGCTGCAGCCGGGCGCGACGACTGCCGGACGCCTTGGAGACGGTGGGAGTGGCAGCGAAGGCGTGGTCCGGCTTCCCCGATCGGCCGCTGGCCAGTCACAGGCCGCGGACGGCTTCCCAGACCCCCGGTGTTGGTATGCGATCTAGCTGCAGGCTCGTCGGGCCAGGGAAATGGCCTCTGGCGGCCACGACAGGATCGCCGTGTGGGTGGCAGAGCCGTGATGACATGCGTGGAGCAGCGACAGGCACCGTGGGCTGCGGCTCTCGCTGCCATCGCGCGCGCCGTCACTCCCGGAGCCCCAGACCGGCTCGCAGGTGCTGCATCCGCAGGCTTTGTCGCGCGCTGCTGCAGTTCAGGGGCAGCCCTGGTGCCCGCGTACCTTGGATCTGGCAGCGCGGTGATGTGTGCGAATATGATGGGAGGCCAGCACCGTCGCCCGGCCCTTATCGATTGTCTGGAGTGAAACGCCAGCTCTTCTACTACCTCGCGCCCACGCCTGCAGGCCTTGACAATTTCCCCTACGCTCCTGCTCCTGCTCCTCCGTCCGAACAAGATCACTCCAGCTGCACTGTGTTGTACACGGCCGCCCTCCTGCGTCACGCTCTCCACTCTACCTATTCACCGAATGTTGGCTTGACCGCTCCCGCCACGACACCTAACATATACCGCCTCGCGCCTGCTCTCCCCCATCGTCCTTCCTCTGCGCTTGGCACAACCTCACACTCTCTCCCTCTGCCGCTGGCACACTCCTACCGCAGCTCGACCATCGCTTGCACTCTCACCCATCATGCCTCGCTATACCACAACGACGCCTGACTCCAAGGCGTTCCCTTTCCGCCAGCTATTTGTACTGGGTACGCGTGCTCTGATCATGTGCCTCTCACAAAACCCCATGCTAACACAATGCCAGGACTATGTCGGATATGCGAGCCCATCGCTTTCATGTCCATCTTCCCATACATCTACTACATGATCGAATCATTCCACATCACCGACGACCACAATCGAATCGCTCTGTACGCCGGCCTCGTCACTTCTGTCTTTGCAGCTGCAGAATGCCTGGGTGCTGGCTTCTGGGGCAGCCTCAGTGACCGACTCGGACGCAAACCCATCCTCCTCACCGGCCTAGCTGGCACCGGCATCAGCATGCTCATGTTCGGCTTCGCACCAAACCTTCCCGTGGCATTGCTTGCTCGAGCACTCGGCGGAGCATTGAATGGAAACATTGGCGTGCTGCAAACCACCGTCAATGAGGTCGTCAAGGTGGAAGCGCATCAAGCACGTGCCTATGCAATCATGCCAACGGTCTGGTGCATGGGCGCTTTCGTGGGTGCTGGTCTGGGCGGTGCCCTCGCCGATCCCGTGCGCAACTACCCAGACATGTTCCACGAGGGCACGATATTCGCCAAATTCCCATACCTCCTCACCAACTTGGTTTGCACCGCGGTCGTCGTGTTCAGCATGGTCGTTGGAATCCTGTTCCTCGAAGAGACGCACGAAGATCTCAAGGACCGCAAAGACGTCGGGCTGGAAATTGGCAATTGGATACTCGCAAAGATTCAGCGCAAGCCAGTGGAATGGCTTTCGACTCGCAAGGGTGAAATGTCCGAGGAGACAATGATGTTGATCGACGATCAACCCCGGACTACCGAAGCACCGCATCCTCTCCAGCACTTACACCTACGAGTGTCGAGGGTCTCCCACCACCAGCATACCGCTCCATCGATGCATCGCCGCGAACTTCTTTGACCAATGACGAACTGGCTCTTCAACGAGACGTCGAGGAGGCGCTCGCACGCGATGAAGAAGAGCAGAAAACAAAGTCCGCCATCGCGAATGCGTTCACTCGACAGGTGATCCTGAACATTACAGGATACGGTATCCTGGCATAGTAAGCTTTAACGCACGCCCGCACCCATATCCTGGCTAACATGAATCGCAGTCACACCATCTCCGCCGAGCAGCTTCTTCCCGTACTTCTCAGTATGCCGAAATCCGATGCGGCACCACAGCTACCGTTTAAGTTCACCGGAGGCTTCGAGCTATCGACAAAGACAATTGGCGGCATTCTCTCCGTTCAAGGCATTATTCAGATGATTGCCACGATCCTGATCTTTCCCATTGTCAACCGAAAGATTGGCAGCCTATGGACTTATCGCATGGTCGTCATGTCCTACCCGTTCCTGTACTTCATGGTCCCATATCTCTCGCTCGCTCCGGATTCCCTCAAACTTCCACTGGTCTACGTCGCACTGGTCTGGAAAGTCACAGCACAAGCATTCGCTTTTCCTCCAGCAGTATCATGTTGGCCAACTCGGCACCTTCCAGCAAAGTCCTCGGCTCGCTGAACGGTGCAGCTGCATCAGCCGCGAGCGCGTGTCGAGCATTTGGCCCTACCGTTTCTGGAGTTCTCCAAGCGGCAGGTCTCTCGCTGGGCACTCTTGGTCTGCCTTGGTGGGTCAATGTGCTGGTTGCAGCAATTGGCAGCATCATCAGCATGTTCATGGTCGAAGAGAAGCGACGCACTTTCGTCTCCGAGAAGGAGATCCCGGAACCACCACCGACCGCATCCGACATTGCGAACGCCGCCGAGTACGGCTCAGGCATGGCCGTTGCCGAAGACGCCAACGTTTCCCCCGACGCCCTGCCCAGCTCGCCGCTCCTCATCCGATTCTCTCTCGACATCCGAAGAGATCACCGCACCCGCTCCGACAGCAAATCGTAGGCCTGGTGCCAACGCTTGAACGTTACAGAACATGGATTTCACGCGAGTACTATCTGTTCATATACGACATCACTGGGAGGTTTTTTCTGAGCGACTTTTGGTATGCCTACTTTAGGGGCGGAGCATCAATATTAAGGGCGGGCTGCCGACTCACGTTGGATCGGTGTTTTATGAGGGATTCTGATTGAACCCATTTGCGGGATTCACTTTTTATGGGAGGCAGTTTGGGCGACTTTGACATTTTTTCTTGTTGCGATGGGCAATCGAAAGCATGGGAACAGGCGCTAGATGATACCCTTTGGCAGTAGACGGCCCCACTGAGCGGGCCCTTTGGAATTTTTCTCTTGTACGCAGACGGAAATGGAGTGGAAAAGGAATAGGTAGCGAGGTGGGAAAGCGATGGATAGATTCTGATCGCTACCAGACACAGGCATAATTGGCGGATTTCTACACAATCATGAAATGCAAAAATGCTTGCGAGCATTTTAATGTCTACTACACTCTTTCACATTTCCCGCCTTTTCGATCTTCATCGCAGAAGTTCTTCGCTTCGACTGATCTGAGCTGATCTGATCTGCCTTTCGCGAAGCTCGCACAGCCCGCACAGCTCGCTCCTTCCCGTCTGGTTGATGCCAAGCTCGATGAGCTTTCTGGGACGCAAGGAAGGAACGCCTTCGCCGCAGATCCGCGCAGAGCAGGCCAATATATTTGAAATGGAGCTACAGTACGTTCCGGCTCACGCGACACCGTTCCTTCCGCTTGACTTTCTCTTTCTTGACAGCTGCATTGTCACGTATGCCGAGACTTGCGAAATCCACCGTTTGACCCGTTTCACTCACTCTTCTTCACCGCTGCCGGTTTTTTTAATCCTTTCTGCAGCAGAGGATAGGATAGGATATGATACTTTAGCCAAGATCTTCACGGAGGCTGCCCCGAAATTGTAGGTGTTCACGAGTGGCATGTGGTATGTGTGGACAGTGCTTCATCAGAGCTAGCTACCTCAAAGAAAAGCCTGGTACGCGGCACGAGATGCAATATGCAATATGCAATGCATTCATCAGCAAATTTGATTGACCGACCAGCGATCTGATTTGCCTTCCTCGGCCAGGCCGACCCGAGATTTCAATGTCATGGAGCCTTGTTTTCTTGTTGTTCGAGCCCGAGCCCGGTACGCGGAACTGTAAGGCACGGGAAACGGGACGAGGGGTGTGTGTCTGCATGTGTGTGCCAGAATTTGGGTTGCAGCAAGGCAGATCCTGGTGGAGAGTGCGTTTCGTTTCTGCACTGTTGCATGTTGGACGTGCATGTCCTCGCGTGCAGGTGAACGTGAACATGGAAGTATACTGTTTCATGATGGTGGCTGCAGGATCGCGGATATGCAGCGTAGCTAGATGAGGGCTTCTGCAGGTGCAGCTGTATTGAAATGGAACTGTCGGTTAGCAGGTCTAGTGATGATGTAGAGGATTCGATGGAGTTGACAAATACTCGAGAGACTTGAGCCCTTTCGCATTGTTCCTCTGGCAGTTTTAGGCTGAGCTCTACAATGATTCTGTGGTCGCAACCACATCGCCTCGGGAGTACCAAAGATGTCTCCCGCGTGAAGATCGATCGACAGGTCAGTACGCGCTTGCTCCTCCACTTCCAGAACCAAAGAAAAATGCATCGAAGACTTCTCCCGATGCTTCCCAGGCCCCACTGTCGTCAGCGAAACCGCCATTCGCAACGCCCCCATTGAACCCCAGGTCTGTGCCATCTCCTGCATGAGATTGACCCCAGAAGCTGGCACCGCCGTTGCTGCCGCTGTTGCCCGGCTCTGTCAGAGAGAAGTCGTTGAGAAAATCCAGGTTGTCGAAAGAGTAGTCTGGTTCCGAGGCGTTTGCTCCTGCCGACGCTGAGTTGTCCACGAACGGTGAGGCTTGCTGGTACGCAGGCTGTTGCGGCTGCTGGTTCCTGGAAGGCGGTCGCAAGGATGCTGACGAACTGGACACTGGGAGTGGCGGACTCGCTTGCGGCAAAGTCTGCAGTTGTTGCGTGGGCTGGGTCGCATTAGCCTCAGTGCTTGCCCGTGGGCTGGTATTGGTGGGGAGTTGCGGAGAAATTGGAGGCTGCTTCGGAATATGTCGCAAGAATCCTTGCAGTTTGGGTTGATGATGCAGCGGGCGGCTCGCGATTTCTTCTTCCGAGAATAACTCTCTGAGATTCATATCGAATTTGGGGAGCTGTCGGCGGCTTTGGTGGGGCGTTCGAGCTTCTTGCTTCACTGCTGGATTGCCTCCTCCAAAGTAGCCGTCTGGATTGTTGAGGGATTGAGTGCCCCATGTCGACCGGTTGCCGAATCCTGTCGTGCTCATTACCATGGATATCGTGGCCTTGCTCATGCGCACGAATGCGTCTCGGCATGCTTCAGCGGGCGGACACATGGGTATCAAGTCGCTGAGAACAGATGTTGCAGCGAGCACAGTGAAGTCTACATCGTCGATGGTCATCTGGGACCTGACGAGGGTCGAATGCCATATAGCATAAAGGAATGAGATGCCTGGAAAGGTCAGTTTGATGACATACAAGGTTGTAAGCTTGGACTTACCACTCATGAACAGATGGTGCGTAGCAAGGAACGTGTAGTTCACCAGCTTCAATCTATGCAGTTGCCGATATATTCTCAGTACCATTTGACCGGCCTCTGCAACTTTCATGAAAACCATCTGCTTGTCCTCCTCAAGCTCAAAGTTCACACTCCCTGGGCTTTGCACATCTTCTCCTGTTGCTGGACTCAACTCGCTAGCGAGTTGCTCTGGTACCGACAGCGACTGGCGGTACAGCATGATCACAGCTTGCCAATAGTTCAAGTCCAGGAAGAGTGGGTTGAAGCTCACGCCGGTGTCGTACTGTTGTGGCGAGGATTCTTTCCACTCCGATAGCCTACGATCGATGTTCGCCCGCCAGTCGCGGAATGAGTGGAATGGTTGCAAAAATGGCGAACCAAGTCCACTGAGGATGTAGTCGTTGCCAGCATTAGCACCCAGTCTTCGCGCTTGATCAGCTTGTCGCTGTTGCAAGACCTGCAGAATCTCCGACTGCAGTAGTCGAAGCCGAATGTAATGTCGCGTGATCAGCTTGTAGCTTGGTCGCTCTGCATAGTTCGGTGGCTTGTAGAAGCCCGAGGGTGTGATGTACTTATCGTCCAGCATACTAGGGAACTCAGTCGTCACCACTGCCTCATTGACCGACACCGGTCGTCCGACACAAGAAGACACCAATCTGTCGAGATTAAAGACACACCACCAGAGCCTTCTGCGTACGTCCCGTGTCCACTGCTTGCGGCCAAGTGAGTCGTTGGCCATGTCGACATCGGGATGCGTGGCTCTGTTGTCGAGATCATGGTCGATCTCCTCGAAATGGAGGCCAAGATCAATACTCAGACGGACGGCGACACCGATAATGTACCACAGGCCAGGAGCGACTGGCCGCAGCAGTGCTAGACCTGCCAAGAGTAAAACGGCTTGCAGTTCTTCCAGTCCGCCACCAACACCTTCACTAGCGGACGCCGATCCCAGGAAGCTTTCCAGGTGAATTATTGCTGAGCTGTGATATTCTTCAGGCTGGTGCTGTTGGTTTGTCATTCTTTGACGCTTCTTGTTCGGTGGTCCAGACTCATCGACTGACTCTGTCGCAGCCACAGACTGCTCGATATTAGAAGAATCTACAATAATTCCTGATCCAATGGCGAACACAATGTTGAGCATGTACAGTTCTCTCGGAGTCCTCTTCTTCGCATCTGTGGCATAGACTCTGTCGAATAATGTCATGAACTCTCCTCGATGTAAAACTGGATTTTGGGGATTGGCGTGCTCAAAGTAGAGCTCTGTCAGACGAAGTCCAAGTTCTCTTTCCGGAAAGGGGCTGGCTTGATTGTAGGCTTAGTGTGTAGCCCGAAGAATGAATCTCGCATTGTCGTTGCACCGCCGGCAGCTTCACTCGCTGACATCTTGCGAGCTTTCCCACCACCTTTCTCGCTTGGCGTGGGAGTCTGGTTCACGGACCTCTTCACAGCAGCAAAGACGACTCTCGCAAACGATATGCCAGAAGTGGTTGAGCCGAGCATGCGAGCATCGCCGGCTCCCTGGACAGACACCATGCCAACATCATTGACGAGCTTCTCGAGCCTCTCGCCGTCTTCTTGCTCACGTAGAACAGGATCTAAAATAGGTTGCACCGTCGGCGCATCAGCTGGTTGCGCCGAGTGAGGCGAAGCTTCTTCTTGCACTGGAAAAGGGACATTGATGCCTGGTTTGATCGTCTCACTGATAGCAAAATCCTGGCTCGGAGGAGGATACGCTATGCCGTGAGTATCAAGCAGAGCTTCCAGATTTCTCACTCTTGTTTCAAGATAGTAGACATAACTACGAGGAATCTCGCGCTTGCTGACAGGATCGAATCCAACACATCTTACGTTGGCCTTTAGACAATTCGTGCATTTCGGAAGCTTCTGATCGCATCGATTCTAATATTGTCGGTCAGCAAGTTTTCTTGATCTTGTGTCATCGATAACGTTTGCTCCTTCCGAATGTTGTAGAAGGCAAGCAGTGCTCTCCAGATCTAGACATCGCGGCGGCTCTCGGAATCAACTAAGAGAAGGCATGCACGATTGACACTGCGCCGGCCATTGAACAACATACCTTTCTATTTCGACATCGATTACAAGCCGAAACATTTCGAAAGTTCGTTGTTGAATTGCCTGACCCAACACCACTACCTCCACCAGCACTGGTATTCCCCGGCGTCGTTGTTGTCGAAGGTGATCCAGCAGCGCCTGAGACACTTTCCCGTTCAGGCGTATCCGGCGGCCCTTCGGAAACAGTATCCTCTCGCTCCTCTTCTTGCTCCCGAGTCCAGAGCCAGAAGGCATGATATCCGGTCACGGGAGCACCAGGTGGGGTCCAGACAGAGACAGAGGTTATTCCGGTTCACAGGGCTGACCAATCGTCCAAGCAGAGGCAAGACGAATAACCGTGGGGACACTGCGCACGCGCTAGAACCAGGGCCTCAGACACGGTATGAGCGAGCGTCGGCCAGGTCCGACAGTGAGAAAAGGTATGGATATTGCAGTTGAAAAGCGGCACAGGGTTCATGTCGAAGTGCGCGCAAAGAGAATTGGGCCTCGGTCTATTCGTTTTTGGCGCGGCATGGAATTGTGGGATAGGGTCATTCACGTTACCTCATCGTTCTTGATTTGCGATGCAGAGAGGAGATTTCGCGCGGGAGATAAGAGCGAGGTCTTCGAGATGGATTCTCAGGCAGCAATCAGGCAGACATGGAAGAGGATCTGTTTCTGGTGTGGTATAACATCACAATCGACCATGATACAATAATGCATATTTCCACTATGATAGGATGTCTTCATCAGATCATCTACAGAATCGCTTGAACGCTAGACGAAGCCTGTAATATGCTGCTTCTCCCATATGCACAAATAGGGTATCTTCAAAGAATCACAACCACCATGCAACCGCAACTCCAATCATGCAACTTGCTACCTGATCAAGCCACCTGGGTCATGCAAGATCAGGTCATCGAAGTCCTGTTGATGTGCTGAATTCGTTCTTGTAGTCGTCGCTTCATTTGAGACGTCTTGCCGCTCTAGAACTCTTCGGGCAGCGGACGCGCTCGCTATCCTATCATCCGATAACAAGCCACCGATATCTTCGAGCTCTATTTCCTCGTGCTGGCCTAAAGACGAGGCTGTATTGCTGTCTCGGCCAGGGAAGTCGGATCTTGGCTGGGAACGACCTTGATAGTTGCTGAAAGGACTGGACATCAACAGTCCTCCGGCGTCTTGCAACGAAACGTTGCTCTCCTGTCGTTCGAGCATGGGCCCGAGAACTCCAATAGGAGCCGTGGTAGGCCGTATTCGATGCGCATTCCGCTGCTGCTCAGCCGCGGAGCTGCTTTCTCCTCGATCCCGGACGAAATCCGGGACAAGAAATCGGCCACCGACATTTCTCAGGAAGGCTGATCCTGACCTGTTGTGTGATGGCGAACGGCCATGCGCAAAATCGTAAGCATTGATGCCCGGCCCGGCTGAGCTGGTGTTGCTCGCCTTTCGAGACCGCGGCAGCGAATCTGACGTCCGTCCATTATCAAGTAAGTTCCCAACATCATGAAATCCTGCAGTAGTCGAATTCGACGGAGATGGTAGAACCTGCGGTATTCTCGGAGCTCTCGGAGTTGTGGGCGATACGTCCTCGTATGGCTCAGAATCACTTTCGTCTCCGTCGATGATGTCTCCCAGTGGTGTATCAGCACGCGGCTGAAAAGTCAGGTGCGTTTTATGCGCCGGGAGGGCAGGAGGTGCAGGCCGAGTTGAGCTGCCTTGTCCCGATCTCAAATGTTCCGGTGGTCTGCACCCAATCGCGAGGAATAGATCTTCATCACTGTCTTGAGTTCGAATGCGCGACAGTGTTGGCTTTCGTGCGTTTGACCTTTCCAAACTCTCCGTCACGCTATACTTTCTGAATTTGTTCTTCTTCTCGCCCTTGTCACGCAGAAAAGAGCCAAGAATAACTCCATTCGAGACGAATGCGGACGCCAATATTTCGCCAGAGGCCCAGACTGTACGATATTGTTGTCGTCCATGGCGACTGATTACCTTCGGCATGCGTGTAGCCGTGATGCCTATCATGATCAGGGATAGTGCGAACAGCAGTACCATCTGCAGCTTGCGTTTCCAATTCTGACCCGAAGAAAGGACGACTGGAATCGGAAACGCCACCAGGAGGATGTCTGTTACGATGTCACAACATCCCATGACCAACAATTGAACGAAGCCTTGCCGACATTGAGGCCCGGGATCTGGTTCCACTTGCCAGAAATGATTGAATGGCATGCACTCGGTCAGAGTGGCAATGACGACCGCACCGAAGGTCAGCACGAGGAAAATGCGAATGCCTTGCAATGTCCACTCGTATCGCTTTCGCCAGATGCGCCCCGTGATGCGCTTCAGGAACTCCGAAACGGTATACTTTGACATCCAGATGAAGCCCGCGTAGAAGATCCGAGCGGGCAGAACCAGTCTGGACCCAATGCTCCGAAGGTACAATTGTCGCGCCGAGTATTCGTATTCCACGGTATCGACATTGTTCGTGCCGTAGATTAAGACGAAGTGTATCAGGATCATGCGGATAAATAGTGGGACAATCGCAGCCAGCATGATCCAGTCTTCCCGAAAGAGTTTGCTGCTTCTAACTTTGCGACCCAAAACTCTCGTGATAATGATCACGGCCGCGAAGCACGTACACCACCTGTGAACAAGACAACCATGTTAGCACGAAGGACATAAATTGCACAATTGAGGCAAGAAGGTTTCTCGGAGTGCTGCATGGGGAAGGCTTACCATGAGAACAACACTGTCGGCCAGTTACCAGCTCGCGATCTGGGCTCCGGGGGCGCCGTGGTCCACAGTGCTCGCGACTCCAGAAACATGACCGGGCAGTGATGACGTGCTCAGCCCTCGTCCGGGGCGAGCGGGCGCCGTGGGAGGTGTAGCTCTCGTAATAGAGCAGAAGATGTTTGGAGCTGTTGTTACCTCGATTCCGAATTCGAGGGCGACGACCTCGAACTCGCCGGCGCTCGGCCGCGCATCATCGCAAGGTTGCGATAACAAGCTCCAGTAGGATTCTGCTTGCGCGGGACCACACAAAGGACGGCAACCGGCGGGGGTCCTCGGGTTGAAGGAGAAGAGTAACAAGAAAGTCGGACGAGGCGTGCCAGCGAGATTGGATGCTGACGAATAGTGTCGCTGACAGAATAAAGAGGAAGAGAGCTGTGAGGGTCAATAATGAAAGTGAAGAGGAGGAGAGGCGAGAAGCACAATCGAAGCGCCGCGCCGCGCCTCGATGTGTGTGATGTGGCGGCGTATCGAGGAGGATGCGGTGGTGGTGTGCTACTACGGGCAGATGTGCATTGAATCCTTCAAGGCAAAAACTCCAGCAACGCCGAGCAGGCTGACCGACAGACGTACGACGACGACGAGAAGATAAGCAAAAGCCCTGCCTGTGGGCTCGAGGCTACGGCTGCTCGTTACGCCCCAGGTTGCGCATGCGCGCGTGGCAGCAGCGCAAGCGAAATCGCACTAGTTTCTCTAGTTCTTTGTCGAATGGCGGGACAATTGATTGCGACCGCCTCGTTGTTGTTGTCGGCCGTGATCTTGGGGTATCTTCGTTCACCGGTGCTTGGGTGCTCGGCGCGCTCGTGTCTTACTACAGCTCCGGTACGCGATCCCTCTGAGAGTCCGTATCTGTGTCCTACTCGTGCTGCATTGCCATTCTTCGTCGTGCAGCAACAACAGCAGGATTTAAGCCGACCCGGCAAAGCAGGGTTCAGCGAGCAGGCTACGAGACAAATCAAGTTTAGCGGGCGCACGCGACCGGTGCCGAACGTGAGGGGAGTGGAGAGAATGAGGCGCGGTCGCGCGGCACGACCTGCTGTGATGCCGTCGTGAGGGCTAGATTCGGGGCTCGAGGACATGTACAAGCCTTGGCTTTTCTGTAGACACTCAGCACTTGTGCTTGAGAAGATGTTGAAAGCAAAGAGACGACGTTATCTGCTTCGTTTGCTTGGCCGTCTGCGCCCGCCATTTGACGGGCATCGGTGAGTTTAGAGTTCTGTCAATCGCGCACGTGGAAGTGGGGTTATCGCTCTCGCCTTTGCTGCCGAACGCGCTTTGAGAGAAGGAGATTGACCAGAGATAACAACATGCAAATCGTTATGCACAATCTCGTTCGCAGAGACATGTCAGATGTGTGGCATTAGCTTCATCTGCAACACAGCCGTGCCGATACAAAGTATACAAGCCAAGTATCTATCTCAACCCACACCTGCTCAGGTCTTGCCGAGTCGTTATTTCGTGAGACTGTCCAAAAGATAATCAGTCGAGCCGCAGCAGACTCAGACGGTCTTGTTGTAGTCGTCGCCGTCTAGGTCGTCCGCTCGCTCAGGCATCGCTTCCGCGATTTTCCTATCTTCATCTTCCAAGACCTCCAATCTCTTCGCCTCGATGTGGTCCCTTGCAGTTTCCAGGTCTTGCTCTAGTGCAGTGATACCAGCATCTGTCAGCGGCACAGCCGAAGCTTGATCGACAGGTACACCTCCGATCGTTTCTTCGTCTACGTCCTCATTCTTCATGCGTGCTTTGGTCTCTTCTGCTACATCCTGAGCTGGAATGCTACCCTTGGATTCAGGCTTCGGTTCGCGCTTGGCCTCTTTGCCGCCATTCTGTTTGGGGTCGGAATGGTTGATAAGCTCGACGTCCTCGTTGTAGATGCGTAGCAGCATCGCTCTCCGGTCTTCCTTGGGCAACATGAGGTTGACGCTGGCTTTACTTCTCCACAATGGAAGGGTCAAGTTGTCACTGAACTCGTCCGGACCAGGATTGAGCGTGCCTTCAACCCTCAGCACGCAACATCCACCTCCCAGTGCATTGACTGCTGCGCCGATTTCTCCCAGCTCTTTCCAGCCTCCGGTCTCCGTGCCATCCTCGTTCTTGTCTGTCGCCACCTTTGGGAACATCTCTACCAGAAGCTTCCTGAGTGTGCTGCGCTTTTGCAATCTGACGACACGACTTTCGCCCACCCAGCCCTCGATGATGGGAAGTCCTTCTGTTTGGATTCTCCAACGACAGATGTCTTGCCCTTGAGCGTCTTGTTTCATGAACATCTTCACACCCGCATGGACGAATTTCATGCCGCGATTTTCGTTGGAGATAAGTATGTCCTTGATCAGCTTTGCTGTATAATAAATGCCCTTCACGGGATCCCCAGCTGGGTTGCGGACCAAGAAGCGGTCTCGCGGGAAAGCTGAATGCAGCTCGTAGAAGTTGTAGATTCCAACCAGTTCCGGATGCACGGGGTCAAGGTATTTGAATGCCTCCTCATTGGCGTCGTTGTTTCTGCGCTTCGCCTGTTGAACAGCGTCAGAGGGTATTGTCTTCTCAAAAGGAGCTTCCTTGACAGCATCCTTCACTTCCGTGCTCACGCCGGCCTCTTGACCAGCCTCAGTCATGGCAACATCTGGCGCGGCCGCCGCTTCGTTCGTTCGTTGTTTCTTCGAAGGAGATGCAGGTGCTTCTTCTTCCGGAGCAGACCTCTTCGCGCCCGCCACCGTGGAGGTATCGCCGGCCGAGCTATTCTGCAAAGGTGCGGCTGTGACTGTTGGCACATCGTCCACACGTTTCGGCTCGTCAAGATGACCGTTCTCGATCTCTGCGAGTGTCTCGGTGAATGCAGTCTTCTCAGGCACAGTGTCCTTGACAAACGTCCAGTTTTTGTTCTGACACTTGCTCTCATCTTCCGGCTTAGCACGGATCTCACTGAGTTTCTCGAGAGCGGCAATGAAAAAGCCTCCAGTATTCTGCTGATGGGGATATACACGCCAGCAGTTCTCAAGCGGGATATTCTCTTCTGGTTCCGGAGGAAACATTCCAGGGACAATCCTGCTGCCCTCTTGCTCGAGGCCTGCAGCTTCGGCCCACGACTCATAAATTGTGCCACTGCGGTTCATGATGCTCCAATCCTTGAGTCCAGGCGTTCGCTTCAGGTCTGGCAGTCTGTCAGAGGAATCGACGAGCTTGATCTTGGCAGATCCGCCGCATCTCTCAATAGCAGATGCAATAACGGCCTCATTCTCCACCGGATTCAAGCTACAGGTGCTGTAGACGACTCTGCCTCCGACCTTCAACATCTGCAATGCCCTTGTCAAGATCCTAACTTGCGTGACATACAGCCCAAGGCCATTCTGTGGCGTCCAATCTTTCCAAATATTCGGATTCTTTCTGCATGTCCCATCGCCACTGCAAGGAACATCGGCGAGGATGCGGTCAAATTTGAGCCACTTCCCTGCCTTATTTCCTGCGCCATCTGTTTGCGAGGGTAATGCGATCGAGGGGTACATGGTCGCATCGTGGTTCGTGACGATCAGGTTGGGCGAGTTCAGGCGCTTCACTTGGTGTACCAACATCTGCGCGCGTTGATAGTTGACATCGTTGGCGACCAGGATGCCTGTGGAGCGCCCATGATCCTCTCCGATATCTGCACTCCCTGCATCGCTGCTCTTGACGCTGTCAAGCGCTTTGGCGACTCTGTCTTCCTCTCCTGCATGCAAGAGCTCGACCAATTGCGCGCTCTTACTTCCCGGGGCAGCGCACAGATCCAACACAGTGTGGTGGGGCTGCACATCCAATAGTAGCGGCGGTATCATGCTCACCTCCTCCTGCCTGCTGATGTTGCCAACTCCGGTCTCGCTGACCAAAAATTTCTGGAAATCCTTGAAAGGCTCGTACTTTCTCACCACGTTCTTCGGCGTCGTCATGGAGTATGCCAAGCCATTGGGATACCATGCGATGGGTTGAGGCAGCTCGACGGGTCGTCCTTCGTGTTTGATGCCTTTCAGGACCGGGAAGAAGCGGTTGACCAAGTTGTCCCGAACTCCCAGCGCGTGGCCTTTGGAGCCAGTGAAGCGCCATGAGTTGGGCAACTCTTTGCGCAAATGCTTCCAGAACGCATCCCGCTCGGGACCCTCTGGCACGATCGGAATGGAGTTGTAGAAGCGCTCGAACTTCTCGTTGGTTTTGTCGACCTTGTCGAAAGAGACACGATTGTCTTGGAACTGGTTCTGGCGAGAACCACCTCCACCTCGTCCACCTCCGCCACGACCCCGGCCTCTTCCGCCGCCTCTCTTGTTGCGAGACATGATTGCGACTGGATTGATGTTCTGTATCAATGCAGCCCAACCAAGATGTGATGCGAGAAGAGAAAGAGGTAGCTGAAGTGAGGAAGTCTGAGGTCACGAAATTCTGAGCAGAGCTCCAGATTTCGCGGCGGAGGCACTTCCGATCCCTGTCAGCGGCCATGTGAAGCTCTGGGCAACGTCCACTTGTTCACTGCCGCGCATTCTCACGCATCACCGCTGCACTGCACATCGCACGCATTCAGAGAGCGATCAATGTCGGAACAATCACTTCACGCGCTCTGGGAGGCTTCGGCGAACAGCCAGTTCGTCCCCAACGTCGGCAAAGACGCTCAGTTCCTTGTCGGTTTCGTCCTGCTCAGCATCGGTTTCGTCCTGACTGCTCTCTTTGGACTTAGTACGCACTCACTTTGCGTGGGCTATTTGGCTCTTTGCTGACAATGTCTAGATCTCTCCGTCAAGAATCTGCCTATCCTCGCCGTACCGGCATCCCTCGCTTTCGCCTTTGGCTCCGTCTACATGATCTGTGCAGTCGGCGTGTATGTATAGATCGCACTCTCCACACGATCAACCATTGCGTCGCGATCGCAGAGTGAAGCAGTTCAAGCTGCATCTGGACAAGAGACGTACACAAAGTGCCTCGGAAGATCTGGACATCGCTCCCACACTTCCTGCAGCCGCGAAGCCGAAGTGTAAGTGACCAAATCGCTCGTGCACAGCAGTAAGAGGCATGCTGACCTCAATCTAGACAAGCGAAGGTTTCATCCAGTGACCTCCACCCTTTTCATCCTCAGCTGCGGATTGACGGCTTTCTTCGCGGTATCGATCGCGACTTTGAAGCTTTCCACGTTTCTTCGGGCATACCTTACATCCGAAGCGAGGATTTGAGCCCTCGAGCATAGAAATCAGATACCCAAGCGAACAAGAAAGTTCAAACAGTGTTCAACAATGGCCTCCCGTCCACCTCTCTTTTCCGCAGTATCATCTTCTGCGCGGCAGATCTTACTCCTGCTTCGCTGCATTTCATTCTCGAAGACAGCCACTGTGCGCATTACTCCCGAAGGGCTTCGCTTCAGCACAGAAGAAGGTAGTGTCATGGAAGCTTTCATTCACCTCGAGAAGAATCTCTTCACTTCCTACAAATACAACATTCCCGATGCACCACCCTCGTCGCAGGACGACCCACCTGAGCATCCAATATTCGAAGTCAATCTCGTCGCTCTTCTGGAGACTCTCAACATTTTCAGTGTATCAGACCAGAGCACGGCAAAGCGCTCAGATGAATACTCGGCCTTCGCGGCACACCGATTGAACCGACATGCCAATCAAAATGCTTTCAACAACCCACTGCACGTTGCTGGCATATGCACGTTCACATACGATGGCGAGGGCAGCCCTCTGAGTGTTCACATGTCGGAAGCAGGAGTGACAACGACATGCGATCTCACAACGTACGAAGCAGAAGTTTCTGAGGAGATACCATTTCAACGCGAGCATCTGGCGCTCAAGACCATCATGCGGTCAACTTTCCTACTTGATGCTCTTTCAGAACTCAATAACATGGGCCCTCAACACTTGACTATTCAAGCGAATCCGGATTCTCGCACGGCAAATATTTCGCTCAGTGCATCAGGTGCTTACGATTCCTCACTATCGCTTCTCTTCCACTGGCTAACAATGACTTGCAGGACCCCTCGGATCCTCCACCGTAGACTTCGCCACAGATACATTATCCGAGACTCCGATTCTCGAGACTTTCCAATGTCCCGCGAAGACCTCTGCAAGTTTCAAGTTCAGTTGCATCAAAGCGGCCCAGCGAGCAATGCAAGCGGCTTCGAAAGTCTCTGTGCGATTGGACGAAGAATGTGTGCTCAGCTTGCAATTTCTTGTTGAAGTGGGAGTAGGCGATGGGGACGGAGCGGCTTTTGTCGATTTCCGTGTCGTGCCGCTTGTGAATGGTGAGGCCGAATACGACGAGGATGATGGGGATGGTCCTGAGGGAAGTGCCTATTAGTGCGTTCTATTCGGACTGCTAGGGAATAGATCGTTTTCTCCGGTCGCGTAACTCATGTCTCCATCGCGGCTTTGCGTTACCCCGTGTCGACTGAGGCTTCGATGTAGCGCTTCTTGACAGACAGATAGCCGTTCTTCCAACTCTTTGAGCCATGTCCCCTCAATCATCGTCATGAATAACAATTCCGGTCTCTTCGTGGCCATTCTCTCCAGCTTTCTGCCCATCGCCGTCCTCCGCTCCATTCTCTTCAGTCCCACTACCGTCTCTCGTCCCAATCTTCGCAGGACCTAATCGCTTCTTATCTCCCGCGTCCCCATCTTCTCCACCTGATTTCCCACCTTTCTTCCCTTTTCGTGCTTTAGCCTTCTCTCTCTTCGCCCGATTCTTCTCCAACCGCTCACGATCCTCCTTCTCCCTCTGTTCTTTTCGCTCCCTGAATACCCTCTCTGCCTCTTCCTCCTTCGTCTCCTCGTCCATCAATCTCTGCCGCTCATACTCCCTCCTCCGACTCGCTTTGTACACGTGGAATTCGCCTGATCCGGCTCCTGCAGAAGAACCTTGAACGTTCGCGACAATTTCTGGCGGGGCAGCGAGGGTTTTGGGTTTTGAGGAGCTGCTGTTCGGGATGTTGATTTCGCGATCGGGATTTGCGAAGAGAGCTTCCACTTGTTGAGATTGTACGGATGCGGGACCAACAGCGCGTTTCTTCGTGGGCCGGTTGGATCGTGAAGAAATGGAGGTGGGGATGGATTCTGGTATGTTTTCGGACATGGTTGGCGACTGTCTTCTCGAGGCGCTGGCAAAACGTTCACGTGTCGCATGCGGGTATGAAGCACAGTTGTACAGTCGCGTAGCTCAGCGCTATCGCCTACAGTAGCCGGCAAAGTATGCGATGTTGATGGTGAATGGTTTGAAGTCGCCAGGCTTGCGGCAAGAAGTTGCATATGTAATGTTTTTATGACTCAAGAGAGGCTATAGTATACCGAAGTTAAGTCCGGTAGGTCCTGCAGCAGATGATGCAAGGCGACTCGACTCAACAGCGCGTGCTGTAAGCCGAGTGACATCCCTCTACCTCCTACAGACACCCCGAGAGTCCAGATATATCTCAACAATTACGGCAGAAATGGTCAAACCACGCCTGATCATCCTCATCCGCCATGCACAGTCCGAGGGCAATAAGAACCGCGAGATCCATCAGATGATCCCGGATCACCGCGTCAAGCTCACCGAAGAAGGCCACAAACAGGTATGACATGCTTATGCTGTATTCGTACTTCGATTACGCGTAAGAAACACTATCGGCATATGGGTTTGCACGTCGACGGGATGAAGAATGGTTGCGGAGATGCATTTGATGTGGACGCTGAATCAAAGAGAAGTGAAGTTGATGGGCAGAGGACAGCATGAACGTCTTGGCATCGTCTTGTGTTATGTCCGATATGTCCGTCGCAAAAAAGTGCAGCTGTGCAAGCCGAACTTCCAATCCGCAGAACCGTATTGCAGCAACTACAACCGCGACAATGGTGCCCAAACCCGCCTCAAAGACGTCGATACCGGCGACAGTGCACGATTTCCTTGTCCTTCCTCTTCGATTGCCCAAGACTGCTTCATATCCCCACGATGCGACACACTACCTCTACCTGCGCCCGAATGCGCCCAAAGTGCCCACCGAGACCACGCCGCGCGAAGTCTTCATGGTCAACATCCCTATCGACACCACTGAGGCTCACGTGAAGCACCTATTTGCATCCCAACTCGGCGGCGGACGAGTAGAAAATGTGGCATTTGAAGGCGAACGCGTGGGTAAGGGCATCTCTGCTCCCGTCGCGCCTGTTGTACAGCAGGGCAAGAAGCGAAAGAGGGACGCGGCGGATGCAGAAAATGCTGCAGAAGTGGGAAAGTTGCCTGAGGTATGGGATCGGGACATTCGAAGGAGCGGGAGTTCTGCCATTGTCACATTCGTGGATCAAGAATCCGCAAAATTGGCCTTGAAAGAAGCCAAGAGGGCGATCAAGTCAAAAGCAGAGATTACTTGGGGTGAAGGACTGCGAGACCTTCCGCGCTTGGGCAGCGCTCGATACAGGACCCATCATGCATTGCGATTCCCAGATCATGCTGCACTGCAGGAGAGCGTAGATGCTTTCATGGCATCATTTGCTGCTCAGGAAGAAGCTCGCGCGAAGCAGCTTGCGCGTCTGCGGAACGAGCCTGACGCCGACGGCTTCATCACTGTTACAAGAGGCGGAAGACAAGGACCGGGACGATTGGAAGAGGCCAAGGCGAAGGAAGAGGAGTTCAAAAAGAGGGAGAAGAGTCGCATCAAGGAGGACTTTTACCGTTTCCAGACGCGGGAGAAGAGGAAAGAGGAGCAGCAGAACTTGGTGCATCAATTCGAGGAGGATCGCAAGAGGGTTGAAGAGATACGGAGGAGAAAGGGCAAATTACGACCGGAATGATTCCACGAATATTGTGTTTGATCTATCCTGTGCCGCGTAAATCGTCAAGCTCCCAAAGAACAAGTGCAATGCTCTGGCCGGGAATGTCTAATGTTCGTTCCTGCTCGACGGTCTCTGAGCTAAATTTCAGGATTGCTTTTCCGTTGTGGGAACAAAGAATCAGTGCTAATCCGGATGCGGAATCATGGTATGCCTGCCCATTGTCGGAGCGCAAACAAAGGAGTCACTACCAGCATGAAAATACAAACAGCTTTCACAGCTTACAGCGCGCCATGCCCGGAAATTCCATTCACCTTCAACTTCTCATTTACCTTTCGAGGAGTATTCCAGCATGTCGACTGATATTGCGTTGTGGAAATGGCTGGAGGTCAACGCCTGGAGATGGAGCGGTAGGAGAGTGAAGACCGCAAGTCAGTCAAAGTTTCAGCGATTGTTCTGCACTATACTGATTCACGGGGTAGAACAAAAGACTATGACGAATAGATTCCGCAAGTTCGCCGTTGCTGATCAGATAAGGATTATTCAGCGGATTCAAACCCTCCGAGACAGTATCAACGCCATTGAACCTGCTAGCGATGCAGTGCCAGACCAGCCAGATCCCGGCAGCCCGACCGCGAATGCTTTCCTCGAAGCCCTCCGCAACCTCCACGGAGCGCAGCAGCACGTAGAGCAGGCTTGTATCGAAGTGCGGAACGAGCGTCTATTGCGTCCACAGCCAGACGCTACAGTGACCGGCTTGAACAACATCATTGCTCAATATCGACAGACTGCGACAGACACGCAAGCGATAATTGTCTGGTTTCAGGGCGCTGTTCAGGAGGCTGTGTGGGAGAAGGAACACCCTGCCGGTACTCCTGACCCAACTACACGACCTCCCGATGCAGATGGTGCGGTGCAGGAGCAGTCTATTCCACCTCCACCAACGGATGCCTGGCTCGGCGCTTTCCGACTCGCGAAAGGAGGCCAAGCCACACCAGCGGTATATGTGAGGCAGAATCGACACGGTCAGATCATGGATCGTGTGTGCATCAAAGATACAGTTTGGCCCCGTGAGACACCGAGTCTGTACGATCCCGATCACACCGCCCTTGATGCGAGTTCTCGGAGCAAACGACCTGCAGAGGTTGGTGCTTTGATCAGGCTGAATGAACTGCCAGGCTCGCAAAGCATTATCAAGCTTCGGAATTGGCACAAGATCTATCACGAAGACGCAAGGACTGTTGTGAAGTACCGACTTTACCTGGAATGGTGTGGCTACGGTGATCTTTATCAACTGTCCAGAAAGTACACTCCTTACGATGCTGTCCGAGGTTACGACCCTCCGGACACTGCCGAAGAGGAAGACTGGATCCCCGAGCCGTTCGTTTGGGCTTGCGCCGAGCAGCTCGTCAATGCTGGCATACTTATGGAGCGAGGCACCTTTGATACGCCGCCAGTGCCTCCGTGGTCAGAGATCATGTAAGTACTCGCTTCTTGATGCTAAATGTCTCTGAACAAGCTTGCTTACCCGAATGTGTTAGACATCGCGATCTCAAGACACCGAACGTCTTCCTCGCTCACAACACATCAAACATCTACAAGGGATATCCATCGCTGAAGGTCGGAGACTTTGGAATGGCCACTATCCTATCAACCGACTCTGCTAAGCGATATGCACCCAATCGATACCTGCGTACTGGTACTGACTTCTGCACTGCCCCGGTCAGTTTTCTTTCCGAGCATTATTCGCATTTGAATGGTTGAACTGACATTATACCATAGGAACAACTGCGATTGAAGGCTGATGGCACGCTTGAGATCAGCTCCAAGACCAATGTCTGGGGCACCGGTATCGTACTCTGGAGCCTTTTACACTCGCGAGCGGGCGCGGATTTCGCGATATACGACCCAACCCCACTTGCACAAGGTCAATCATTCCACTTTCCTCGAGACCCTCAAACTGCTACTTTCTCTGCCAAACACCGGGATCACTATAGCCAAGAACTCGAAGACTTTATCCTCGATTGCCTGACACTTTCTCCGGACGATCGTCCGAATTTCGACGCTCTGGCTGTTCGAGTCAGGCAAGCCACAAACCGCTTGAGCAAGACCGCGGTTGATCGCGCGGCTGGACTCAGGGATGCTGATGGGGATGATCCGAGGTTTGCGGGCGACTTGTATGCATTGAAACTGTCAGAGGAGCGATACGCGATGTACTCCTTTTTGTCGAGATCTATGGATCCTGCTCCGCAGCCAGACCTCGGAGCGAGAACTGATTTTGCTCCGCGGCCAGGCAGTGAAGCGAGAACTGATTTGACGGGGACTGATGTAGAATTGTGGGGAGGCGTGCGTGCAGGAGGGGAATATACGAAGATGGTAGGCGCCGACGTCGACCATGAGCACGACGAAGAGGAGCAGCAGGAGGGGCAGCAGGAGCAGCACAATGGGAATGACAATCGGACGACGGCTAGCAGACCTCACACTGACGTCGCAGGCCAGAGTTGAGCGACGATGACGAGTTCGCTCCAAGATTTCAATAGACTCCGCGACTTTCCGTGAACATCTCTACAAAGCTAGTCACAAACAAACTTGAAATCGGTCAAAAGAGTTTCCACAACGGATCCAACCACCTACCCATAACCCAAACACAGCCATTGTCTGCACAAATTCGCTTCTCTACTCTCGCATTATTCGCTCTGCCCCCTTCTACCAAGATTTCAAATCCACTTTGAGATTTGATTTTCACCAAACCACTCCCTGCATCACCAGCCACTACCTCACCTAAGCCAAAGCGCAGCAAAAATGCCGACAAGTCGTAGTTACTCGGCTGCAAAGCTTTCTGCACCGCCTCGGCAGGCAGAGCTTCGAAAGCAGTATTGCTCGGAGCGAGAAATACTGTCCTGTTGTTTACTGCCACATCCGACGAGGCGAGCGAAAGCCTAGTGAGGAAATCCGCTCTCAAGCCTTGTAAGATATCGTCGAGAGTCGACAGCTCCGGAGTGGTTTCCAGTATGTCTCGCATTGTACCAGTATGTTCGATGGCTGCGGGAAGGCCTTGATTTTCAGAGACTGGTTCGTCCACGCCGAAGTAAGTGAACAAGCCGTCCAGGGTGTGATCAATCATGAAAATTCGTCCATTCGATGCAGGAATTCGAATAGGTTGACCGTCTTGTCCTTTGATGAGTGTTGCTTGATGATCTCTGGACCTTTCCGACTCGGATGTGGTGTTGGCATTTGTGAGTAGTTCTCCTTGTGCGTCGAAGCTGATGTCGAAGCCGCCAATGGCATGCACTGTGCCTTGTTGTTGGAGATCGAAGAATGTTGGCTCTCCGGGAGCTATGTGGTTGATGAGTATGCTGTAAAGAAGCTGATATGATTGAGGAGTTGTCAGAGCTGCAATCGTGTCTTGTGAGACGTGTGAGAAGGCCTGTATCGTTTAGCATTGACTTTGGTTCTGAGCTTGAATCTACTTACATCGTTTGTAGGAGCAAATGCAGTGAATTGCAGGCTGTTGTTTGGATTGTTGAAGCGTTCCTCCAGAGCTGGACCTGGAATACCGGAAGCGCCTGTACGATGGTTATCAGGAGATCACTCAACGCGTCAATCATTAAGTTTACCTCCAGTACTGCTGAATAAAGAATAGAAGATCGACAGCTCTGGTATTTTTTTGATCGTAGTCAGTAGCGGCGAGAGTGGTTCTTGTCGACTCGATATAACCGCCGACTCTACCGCTCCAACGGCCGCCAATAGAAGCGAGCGGAGAATGAGCATCGTTGGGCTGTGCATAATCACTGTACAGTATTTCTCTACACCTTCGAAGGCTTGCAGGAAATCCTATGAGGCGCAGATGTACGAAGTTCCAATCTTGTGATTGCAGTCGATTGATAACACTAATGACAAGCAATTGAGCGACATGAGCTCGGAGAAGGAAAACGTTTCGAACCTTCCCTGCCGTTGGAGCCGTGATGCCAAGACATGTAGCACTTTTTCCCCAGGATTGTTGCAGGTGAGTCGTTGATACAAGTAGACAAGGGCAGCTTGTGAGCAGGACACGATCGGAGATGGATTGCAGGACGCGATGTTATCCTTTGTGGCAGGACTACGAGTCGGCATCGGCTCGACACTCGGTAGGAAGTCCACCTGGTTGACTCTGTCACAGCTGTTGATTTGTCCAGCATCCCTTGACCAAGATTTTGAGCTCATCTTCTGGTCAAACAATAAAGTCTTGGCGGCATGCCTTGGAAGTGTCACAGCGTGGTCATTCTTTTGCTGGCTGAGTCGTGCGTCCAGATCGTCTAATCGTTCCTGGCTAGAGATCAGCCCAGCATTCGGTGAGAGATAGTAGTAGCTTCGCATTGTGAGAATGTGCCTCTGAGGATTTCTGGTTTGACGAAGGGATGAGTTTTGCATAATTTGGACCTCTCGTTCTGCATGCTGATTTAGTCAACGAAGCGCAAGCCACGCAGCAGTCAAAGGTACAGGCCTGTTTGGCTTCACGTTTTCCAAAGATTCATCCTCCTACAGCTTGTATCGTAAGACATTCTTCGCAGCATCAGCTAGGGCTCAGTCTTCTGATGAGCTACGCGGAATCATGCGTTCACTACCGCTGTGCATTTGATCTCCACCAGCAACCTCGGATTGGGTAGAGCTCTGACTTCCACAGTCGTCCTTGCCGGCGCGTTTGCTCGATCGGGCCAAATCTTGTTCCATTCGGCATTCATACCCGCATAGTCATCTTTCATGTTGACCAGAAAGACTGTGGCATCGACAACATCTGCGATGCTTCCTTTGCCTTCCGTACTGCCTTTGATGATGGTGTCAATATTGCGGAGCACTGCAGCGGTTTGTTCCTTGACATCAAGAGAAAGAGTTCCATCTGAGCTCTCCTTTACGCCTTCCCAGGTGCCGTCTCCGCGTCTTGAGGATGTTCCAGACACGTAGATTGTTCTTGTTGCTGGTTCAACAATACGTGCATGTGGGTAATTTGCCAGACCTTGTGCGCTGCCGCTTGGCAAGAAGAACGGGGTGCTGTTCTGGTTGGCCGCCATATCTGCCGACTTTTTGCTGTACAGCACAGATTCCTACAATACCATATGGATGGCAGCCAGTGGCATTGAAAGTGAGCAAAACGCCAAGAGATGTTGTGTCGAGAGGTGTTGAGGTACCGGCCCGAGAACTGTCTCCAACTGCCGCCCTGCCCGGCCTTGTCTTTCTCTTCCGACAACACCTCGAACTTCCGTCAACGCATCGGAGATACGAACATCGACTGGTCGTCCATTACATCGGTATATGCAGCGTACGTACAGTTGTAAACACGTCTCGACTGTACGCGCCACCTTCGCGTCCAGTGCCAGAGCTCTTCATGCCTCCGAAAGGGGTGGCCAATTGACGGACTAGCCAGCAGTTGATCCATACCATGCCAGCTTCAAGCTGCTCACCCACCCTCCGCATGCGTGATCCGTCTCTTGTCAGTACCACCGCTGCCAGGCCGTTGGGATTGTCGTTCGCTAGCCGAACCGCACCATCTTCATTCTCGAAAGACGTTATCGTTACGACTGGGCCAAAGATCTCATCACGAAGCACAGCGCTACTTGTCGACAGGCCTGTGAGGATAGTGGGCTGGATCCAGTAGCCTTTCTTCGGGTTCTCGAACGGCACCTCGCCAAGTCTGAACTCTGCGCCTTCTTGCGACGCGAGTTGCAGGTAGCTGCGAATTTTGCGATAATGCTGTAATGAGACAACAGCGCCAACTTTCTCGCCGACCTGATATGTTTTGCTGACATGAGACGTGTAGCGCGCAACGAAGTCTTCGTAAATAGATTTCTCCACGTAGATCCGAGAGCCGCATAGACAGATCTGGAAGATGTCAGTACTTGCCACCTCGGGCAAAAAGCGCGGGTGCTTACCTCTCCCTGGTTCTCGAAAGCTGCTGCTGCTGCCGTCTTGATCGCGGCATCGATATCTGCATCGGCAAAGACCAGTGTTGGGTTTTGCCGCCCAGCTCGAGGGACAAGTGCTTGCCAATATCATCGATGGTGTCCTTGCGAATTTGCAGACCGGTCGCAGTCCCGCCCGTGAAGCTGACACCGCGTACCAACTTGTGCTGCACTAGTGCTGAGCCGGTGGGCTGACCAGCACCAAATACAATGTTGATCACTCCTTTTGGAAGGCCTGCTTCTCTGAAAACATCTGCAAGAACTACGCATATCAGCTACATCTCGCATGATACAACGACATAGCTGGACTCACGGAAAGCAGTCACGCTTGTCAGTTCACTTGGCTTTGCAACAGCGGTACAGCCAAACGCCAGGCATGGTGCAATCTTCCAGGTTAGGAGATACAGGGGCATATTCCAAGGACTGATCAGTGCAAACACTCCCAGCGGACTCCGATGCTCATATGTCAAGACATCATCATCGGTGAATCTGGCTGCGTTCTCTTCGTGCAAGATGTAGCCGGCGAAGTACCTGAAGTTTGAGATTGCACGATCGATCTCGACTTTGGCCCGAGTGAAGGTCTTGCCTTGATCTATGCTCTCCCACGCAGCGAATGCATCGCGGCGTTCAGCAATTAGATCTGCGATCTTGTTCAAAATTCTGGAGCGTTCGGACTTGGGCGTTTTGGACCATGAAGGGAAGGCTTGGTGTGCGGCATTGACAGCTTGGTCGACCTCTTCTGAATTGCTATTGGGCACTTGCAAGAAGACCCTTCCTGTTTGTGGATTAAAGCATTCTTTCGTAACAGTATTCTGCGAATTCTGGAAGTCTCCCGCAACGAAATTTTGCAGAATCGGCGGCTCCCGGACGTGAGCTTCGTATATTGTCGTAGCACGTTCAAAGATATCGCTGCTTTCTTTTGGAATGCGCATGCTATCAAGCATGGCATCAGTTTGGGCATTGGCTGGCATGGTGAGGTGAAGCTGATAGGCAGCTCGTTGGTCTTGTCTAGTGGACCGATAGGACACGTCCTCTGCCTTGAAGAATCTGGCTATCGCAATGCCGCATACGATGAGCACGATTATCCTGGTGCAAGCCCGGCTTCGTTGTCGCACTCAGGAATATGGTTTTGGTCCCGACGGTGATAGCGGAAGAAGCTTGCTTGCAAGAACCTTGCTTTCCCACATCCGAGGTGCACCTTCCGAGGGCACCAGAGTACGGATGCTGGTGACCGGGGCACAGCGGAATCTTTGGAGCAATCCAGAGAGTTCCTAGACCACCTCTTTGGCAATAATGCGCTGCCACTTTGGATCCTGATCGAGCCCCAAGAAGCGCAGCGCGTTCAAAGCCAATATGGCCGTCCTCTGACTTGGATTCAGGAACCCATCGAGCTTCTGATCCGAAGCCAACATTTTGCCTGCCTCAGGAACCTCGCCGAGGGGAAAAGGATAGTCACTGCCCATCACAATCCTATCAGATCCAGTCTTCTTTACGAGATACTCAAGCAAATCGGGATCATGTACAAGGCTGTCCACCCAAATGTTGCTCCTTTCGCAAAGATGCTCTGTCGGAGTCACTCCTTGTGCATCGACAGCAACGAGATCCGGCCTGCAGTCGTATCCATGTTGGATCCGTCCTATCAGAGTAGGCCAGGCACCTCCAGCATGTGCGAAACACATTCTCAATTTCCGATATTTGACAAAAGTTCCCGCGCATGTCAAAGCGTGTAGCGATAAGGCCGTCTCGCATGGCATCCCGACGAGCCAGCTACTCCAGTACCGAGCCCAGCGCTGCTTGTTCTCTTTGGGAAGCGAGTATCCGAGAGGATGAACAAACAACGGCATGTCTAGATCTTCGCAGGCCTTCCACAGTGGCTCGAACACTGGGTTGTCGAGGAACAGTCCATTGATTTCGGTCCCGATCTCAATGCCAACAAGTCCAAGTTCGTGCTTACAGCGATGCAGTTCCTTGATTGAGGCTGGTATGTCCTGCAGAGGTAATGTGCCCAGCCCGAGGAACTTGTCAGCATGCTGTCGACAGACGCCAGCCAGATCATCGTTCAAGAACTGAGCGAATTTGACTGCTGCCTCCACAGGCTTATCGTAACAGAAAAGTATAGGAACCGTGCTAAGGACTTGGACATCGACACCGACTTTCGCCATTTCCTCGAGCCTAGTTTGTGGATCGAAGCAGTTGGGTTCGACCGTTCGGAAGAACGTATCACCCACGAACATGTCGAACTTTCGATTATCCTTAGGATTCGGCTTGAATTGTGGCCATTCTCGATTCCTGGTTTGAGCCGAAAGTGATTCGAGATCTGGTAAAGCGGCTGGCATGATATGTGTATGCATGTCGATCCTAAATGGCAGCTGCTCATTGCGTTGCATCGTGCAACATTGATCCGCTTCGCTCACCATTTTGCTTCGGTTTGGGTGTGGTACAGAGTTCAAACGATGTGCTGACTCTGAGCTCCCAGAGAGAGCCTTTTCACCCTAGTTGTTCCCCTTGTCTCAGCAGTCGGAAGAATCAAGGAATGATTCCGCTTTGAAGCTCGACTTGCGCTGCACACAATATCTGTCGTTAGCCCGAAGACTTGCAGCTTCAGAGTGTTGGCCGTACGTGTCGTTTCGGTGCAATTGTGGCGATTCATTACCAGTTGCGCAAATGTTATGGTCAAATCGAGAGATGCTGTTGCTCGGGCCGTGCACCACGCTCTAAGGAGCATCTGTCTCTGGGCTTTGTATCTCAGTCGGACCACTTCCGTCACTGCAGCGAGGTGGGCAACCGATTACGCGTGTCGGACAGCATATTATGTTGGAGATGTTACGAAGCGGGTCACCGCGTAAGGCGCGCAATCCACGCAATCATAAATCAGCAATCGCTACCAACCGCAAACCGCACCAAATACCAAACCTTTGCTCAGCCAATACTATAGAGCGGAAGCACCAGCCCCATAGCAAGGCCAGCTGTACTGAAACACCGCGTAATAGGCGTTCTGCAGGTCCAACAGACAGGCAAGATGGGTTCCATCGCCGCGATTCCAGATCCAACGCCATTTCACCACTGGCTGAAGCAGAACAGTAATCTCTTACAACCACCAGTGAACAACTTCTGCCTACATGCTGGCAATGACATGATTCTCATGGTCGTAGGGGGACCGAACGCCCGTAATGATTTCCACGTCAACGAGACGGAGGTACGTATCTTCCAGGTTGGATCCAATCTGCGACGAATACTGACTGGTACAGGAATGGTTCTACCAGATCAAAGGCAGCATGCTGCTCCGCATAGTCGAGAACGACGAGTTTCGAGACATCCATATCCACGAGGGTGACACCTTCTTACTTCCTGGAAACACACCACACTCGCCGATCCGATTCGCCGACACTGTAGGAATGGTGATGGAGCGGCAACGACCCAAAGACAGCGTCGATCGATTGCGATGGTATTGCTCGAAAGGCGGACACAAGCGGCCCACCCTGATCAGAGAAGAGGTCTTCCATTGCACAGATCTTGGCACGCAACTGAAGCCTCTAATTGAGCGATGGCAGCAGGATGAGGAGGGCCGGAGGTGTCCAGAATGCGGCGAGATCGAAGATGCCCAGTTGATACTGAACAATTGATGATACCTGATGATGACATGCAAGTTACTTTCACAAACAGTCAGGAAAAACTCACTTACCGCAGAAGCTTCCAGCACATTTGACGTAGCTGCTCAGTGCCGTTGGTGCGTGTCTCGATCTGACAAGCTCTGCTCCGAGGACCGTGAGGAGACGATGGGTTCGGAGGCTCTAGAAGCAGCAAGATGATAATCGCCTTTGCTCCGACAAAGAGGATCGAGATCATGTGATGCGTGACTCCTCAGAGAAATGCTTGCAAGAGGCATGGTAGCTCAGCACTTTGCACCATAATCCTTGTCAAAGATTGCCTCTTTCGGCGCCGAGCTAGCTTTCGATGAACACCTCCGCTTTGGCAGCCGCATGGGTGTAAGAGGCAGCCGCATGTATACAGATAGGACGCAAGCCACTTCGGTCGTCAGATGCTGATTCTGAGCTTCTGTAGCATATCCTCTACAACTCGCAGCAAAAATGGTGAACAAACAAGCTCAAGCTGCGGTGCAGCACACATTGGACGCCGTTACCGGTGATCCAATGACTGGAATCGCTGGCATCGTTTTTGTTGCGATCGATAAGAATGGTAACCAGATCGCCGCAGTGCCATCGGGCAAGAAGGGCGTTGCACATAAAGACCCGATGACCTTGGACACGGTCGGTAGATTGAGCTGTGTTTTCAAGTCGTATGCTCACAGAGCACGCAGGTCTTCTGGATCGCCTCGTGCACGAAGATGATTGCCACAATTGCCTGCATGCAGGCGGTTGAGCGAGGGCAGCTCCGCCTCGATGACGCCAAGCAGGTTCACTACTTGTGTCCGGAGCTGAACAATAAGAAAGTGCTCCAGGATGATGGCACTCTTGTCGACAGAAAGAATGATATCACTCTCCGAATGCTGTTGACTCACACGTCTGGATTCGGATACGAATTGTGAGTTCAAGTCCTGAACTCTGGAAGATTGGCCATGCTAACCGAGGCAGCTTCAACGAAAAGCTGAAAGAGCATGGTCGGCCAGTCGGATACGATGTATTCCACGCTGATGTGAGTCTTCGGAGAGCAAGCTCGTGTGTACGCTTCTGACACGGGGGTCTGCAGATTCGAGATGTCCTTCGAATGCCACTAGTCCATCAACCAGGTGAAGCTTGGGAGTACGGAACAGGGATCGATTGGGCTGGCATAGTGCTCGAGCGAGCGACTGGCGTCCGGCTGAATGACTGGATTCAGGAGAATATCATGGCTCCGCTGGACCTTCATTCGGTCAACATGTTCCCAACAGCAGACATGAAGAAGAATCTTGCCTTCATGCACCAGAAATGGCCAGGTAGTCCAGAAAAGGTTGAAGAGCGAGACCACATCTACCGAGAGCCAATAATTGCAGAGACTGCCGAGGAAAGAGCCAAGCTGTTTCATAGTGGAGGTGCTGGCCTCTACGCGAAGCCCGCCGAGTACGTGCAAGTACTCGCGGCACTGCTGAATGACGGTGTGAGCCCCAAGACTGGACAACGTATCTTGCAGAAGAGCACCGTCGATGAAATGTACGTCTTTGTTCCTTTGCCACAAACAGTAGTAATGCTGACCAGAAGTGCCAGGTGGGAGAACCAAATACCACAATGGCCGGATTTTGCCAGACAGGGCATTCCTGATGCGAAGAAGGAACAGACCAACCCTATTCCACAGCTGTATCCGCAAGATGGCAACCCTCCTCAAGGCTGGGGTCTTTCCATGATGTTGACGCAAGAGCCTGGTGCAACAGGACGAGGTCGCAACACAGGATGGTGGGCCGGCATCGCCAATCTCTTCTGGTGGTGTGACCGAGAGAAAGGTGTGGCCGGTATGATTGCGTCTCAATGCATGCCGTTCTGCGATCCCAATGTCTTGGGCGCTTGGGTCAATTGCGAGGCCGCGGTATATGCTTCGGTATGATCGCTTTCCACTGCGCGGGACTCGCTGAAAATCGCTGGGTCATGGCTGAGAATATTAGCTGTCGCAGGAACCTCAGCGACAGGACTCGGCTGCGCAACTTGAGATGAAAGAGTCGACACAGCCCGAGAAGGCAGCTGAAGAGCCGGTGAATCGTAGGAGAAAGAGTCTTGCTGGGCTGGCGCGTCTAGGCAAGAAGCTGATTGGAAAGTCCGATAGTCAGTAGTGCAAATTTGGTATCAAAGTTTCCATCGAGACACATTGCGAGTATTGTTCGGAATCTGCGATGATACATGTCTTGCCTGCGGATGCGTGAGACTGGAGTGGCAGTCGCAGGAGATGGGAGGTTGTACTCATTCTTGGCGTGCTGCTTAGTCATTCGTAGGAGGTTAGTTACCGGCGTGGATGTCTGTCAGAACTCTGAATCGAATAGTCTTTGCATACGGAGAGTCGTTCGCCTCGTCCGCTTAGAGGCTGTTATGGTCTTTGAAAAGAGGCAAAGGGCCCACTGATCATTCTGAAGTCAGAACTATTCTCGAGCCAACACGAACAGAAACTGGTCCTGGACCTCGTGAGATATGGCAGCAGAAACAGACACTTAATCAGCACAAATCTGGCAAGAGAGGCTTAATTGCCTATGTCATGAGGAAGCGGAAACCATACAAGTTGACCCATCGCGCTGCCAGCGAAATCGACTGCCTACAGCTTTGACTTGCCGGCCTCCACTGGCTGCCTGACCTCCACCATTAATTTTCCGGTGTTGACGCCCTCGTAAAGTGCTCTCAAAGCTTGCGGCATTTTCTCAATACCACCCTTGATAATGGTCTCTTGCCTCTTAATTCTCCCTTCCGCGACCCACTGCGCCAGCTCCTTCTTCGCCTGAGGATACTGCTTTTCATAATCGAAAACCACAAAGCCCTCCATCCTAATTCTCATGCTGACAATCATCAAATAGTTCTTCGGCCCTTGTGGGTTCTTCGTGTTGTATTGCGAAATGCCACCACACATCACAAAGCGAGAGTGCTCTTTCGCCCTCGCAAGTGCCAGATCCAAGATTTCTCCTCCAACGTTGTCGAAATAGACATCGATGAGCTGCTTCGTGGACGCGCGGAACTGCTTTGCAAAGTCCTTGGCTTTGTAATTGAGGGCCTCATCAAACCCAAGTTCCTCCACGAGCCACTTGCATTTTGAGTCCGAGCCAGCGATACCAAGAACTTTCGCCCCCTTAAGCTTAGCGATTTGGCCTACGACACTGCCCGTGGCGCCTGCAGCTCCGGAAACAACGACGAAATCTCCAGCTTTCACTTTTCCAACATCGATGATGCCGAAGTAAGCCGTCAAACCTGGCATGCCCAGAGTTGCTAACGTGTCGGTCATTTTGCCATTGGCTGGTAGGTCCAGCTTCTCGACTTCCTTCTCTGGTAGGACTGCGAGCTCGCTCCATCCGGATCCGGCGTACACGACCTCTCCAACTTTGAATTTCGATGATTTGCTTGCGATGATAGTTCCCACGCCGACTCCACGCATCACTGCGCCGATTTTGACGGGTGGTATATACGATCTGCTGTCGTTCAACCATCCACGCACGATAGAAGCTGTCAGTCAAAGGAACGATAATGTTTGACGCGAGGGCTCTGCAGAATGAAGTCATTCTAGCCGCTACACTTACTGGCTGGGTCCAGGGAAAGGTAATTAGGTTGAAAAAGCACTTGTCCATCTTTCAGTGACGATGCTGATGGCGTTTGATGTTGCTTGACTGTGAATGTGTCCGCTTCAATGTGGTCTTTAGGTCTGTTGGCCAGATGAATGGCTTTGTATGTTGATGGTAGGGACGCCATATCCGCTTTTCGTATTGAGAACTTCGTTCTTTGTCTTTTATATGGTATTGACGCTCGTGGACGGAAAACTCGGAGACTTGAAGTTGATGGGTGATGGAAAGAATTGACGATCGAAGATGTAGTGTTGTCCAGCTGAGTGAAGACCCCGGCAATTCAAGGGCTTTGACCTCGGCTCGGCCACCATTCCTAATCAAGCTGCACTCCGCTGAGCAGGCGTCCATCAATTTTGCTTGACAGCATCTTACGGACGAGAGCTCAACGAGATCATGCATTGCTACTCGACAGTGCACCGGCAATTACACAGACGCTGAAGTCGTGACTTGAGCATCAAGGACCATTAGTACTATACTAGAACACAGCATTGAACGCACGAACAGGCACAATCCGCCTACGCGATGCCGCGATCTGTTGCATGGGCTCTGAAGCAGCAAGCACAATCGCTGACGATGTCCAGTAGACGAGCGCAAATCCTTGATAACGGTGAACGTCTGAATCACTGGGACTGACAAACGACAGATGCCTGCGCCAATTGTTAGCTGACCTTCGAGGAACGAACCCTAAGGTCATATACCTGGCTCTTTCTGATTTGGCTAGGGTCAGCAGTGCGTACTATGTCTGGGGCCATCGATCACTCTTCCGATACTCGTGTCTCTGGCTTATGAAGAACAGCAGAGGTACTCTGCCTCGAAAGGCGAGCCAGGCGTAGAGACAAGATTGCGACAGTACAGCACAAAGTCTGGCCGTTTTCGAGTTTCCATTCTGCTGTCAGCAGGTGGACCATCTGATTCTAGCATTGGCAGAAGCCGGTGAGCGATCGATGCAAGGATGGCAAGACGCATGCAAGACTTCTTACCGCACCGAATGTCGTCGTCCTCAAATCCTGATCACGGTCTTGCATATTGTGCACCGTGACTGTCAAATGCCATTTACAATCGACCGTAAGAGAATCAAGCTTTTTTTGAGCGCTTTCAATTCTGTTAGGACCAGTACCGTAATAGTGTTTACGATTTATCTAAGGATACACGCTTTGTCATGCCAAGCGATCCTCCCATTATCATTCGTCGCAGGGCCATGTGCCGCCATTCTAGGCCTGTCTCCACAAAGAAATCAACTATGCTTGAGACACGTCCAGGCCTGGACGGAGGTGTCGAAATTTCTGTGGAATATCGACGATGTGCACTGGTACAGTAACGCGCGGAAGCAACCACTTCACGAGATTGAGAATGTTGCGGTCGTTACTCTTGAGCAAGTGCCATGCATGCGTATCGTCGCGGTCCTTTGCTTCAGCCCCCGGTGGGTGAGGTGCTGAAGTCGAAGATTCACCCAATAATGCGGCGCTGTGGCGGGCTTTGGCGAGGCGTCTGACTTTTTGTTCGCGTCTCTGGAACTTTTGTGAGACCAAGCTCTTGTGGTCCAGCTTCCAGCCTGTAGTCGTAGTTGCACTCGCTAACTCTCGCAGATCGGTGACCGCTTTTTGAGAAATCCTATGTGGCTCAGCATGACGGGCCAGCGGCTGGGCTCGACGTTCAAATTGGCCTCTGCTGAATTCCTGGAAGGCCTTATCTGCCTGTTCGTACTCCGATTTGGTCGAGGCCGTATAGATTCTCTTAAGAATCAGGTGGTGGCGGACGGCTCTGTTGAGCTCTACGACTTGTGTTAAGGAGACCCTGTCGCCACCAATGTAAATTTGGCCCATGACCTGACCGACGAAGCGGCGAAATAGCGCAGATGCTGCCTGCAGATTCGCTTGTGTCTCGATATGCAAGTGGATGAGAACTGGCCATAATACCGACTTGCACATCATGGTCCATGGAGCGGCCTTCAACGCTTGTTCAAGTCGCTCGTTAATAGGCAGATCCGGGAGCGCTTCCTGCTTGTGTATGAATGAAGCTGCTGGCTCGAGCCACTTGGGGTATGTTTTTTCGAAGACACCTCGTATGTCTTCGTATACGACCGGCTTCTTTTGATACGGAACCTGAAATAGTCAGCACGGTGGAGCAGCATGTTCAATGTGTACGAAGACGTACCAGGTCGTCGGGCAG
Organism: Cercospora nicotianae; assembly: GCA_029490675.1. Classification (NCBI taxonomy): domain Eukaryota; kingdom Fungi; phylum Ascomycota; class Dothideomycetes; order Mycosphaerellales; family Mycosphaerellaceae; genus Cercospora; species Cercospora nicotianae. Next base: position 942,262 of record JANQAT010000007.1, on the reverse strand, counting down.
ATCATCTGCGTCAAGAAAGGCTCTTGTCTTAGCTTCTACAATGAAAAGCTTGCGAGCGAGAAGTATCTTATCCTTGCTTGTGGTTCGAAGGGCTCGTGTCACCTTCCGAGTAGTATCTCGACGTGAGCGTGCGGAGACGAGCTGCTTGGCGGCGACAATCTGAGCAAAACCGATGGACAGGCCGTAGCATCGAATTAGGGAAAGATGTCGCTCCACGCGGTATGAAAAACAAGCCCTCAGGAAAGATTCGGGGTGATACTGAATGAAGACTATTCGAGACACCTGCAATCCTCCAACATCATGCGATGTCTCGAGAAAGCAGTGGCTCCAACTCCGGAAGACGGGAAGATTTCCGAGAGAAAGCGGCACGCGATCGACATGAGATTCCTGATAACGCGCGTTGTTGTGCTTACCAAAGAGGAAGCCGACATGAGCGTGGGACTTGTTCTAAAGGTCCCAAGCAAATTCCGACATAATGCGGCGAACATCCGGGGAGATGAGGAATTCCCACGGAGAGTCGACCTTCCTCGACTTTGTTGCATTGCCAGTGATCGTTTTTCGGTCCATGCGTAATGGGAAATAATCCAGTCCCATGACTCCTTCAAATCCTCCGAAAAAGAAGAGATGAATTTCATGCAGCAGTTAGACTTGTCCCAGATTTCCGTGTTGTCAGAATTTGCGCATGTAAACGTCGGATAGTTAAGAAGAGAGATGATCGTGTCTTCTACAGTGCCAGATGGATGAACGAGCAACTCGCAAGGAAAATCCGGCTCCGCCTTGAGTATCTCCCGCTCCATCTCGATGAACCAATCTCGAATGATAGTATCGCCAAAGGTACGACTGCCGTACTTGACTTTCTTTGGCACAGAGCGAGTAACAGGAGTAGTCGGGAGTCTCGCAAAGAACTTCTGCAGTGCGTCTGAAAGCTGAGGACTCAACTGCTTCGATGCGGCACTCAGCAAAGCCGACTTCGCGTCGTCGATAGTCACTGTCTCCGCAGCATGATCTTGATGGTCGGACTCCAGATCTTTTATGGCCGCAGCAGCATCATTCTCGTCCAGATCTTCGTCTTCACTCGGCTGAAGGTCTGTCATTTCCAGATCCAGATCATGTTCGTCCAGCTGGTTCTCAAGGTCGTCATCGTCGTCATCGTCATCGTCACCGCTATCATGCTCCTCGTCCCCAGGTAGAGGGCCTGTACTGACGAGTGCTTGTTCTTGGGCCTCATAATCGAGAGCTGAAGTGTCTGTATCCGAAATGGCTTGAGCATCGGTCTGGTCGTGCGAGAGATCTGCAGCGTTGTGCGCTTCTGCATGAACTTCAGGATTCGGAGCTGGGACGTCTGCATCCGGATTGTCATCGTGCGTCTGGTTCTGCTGGAGATCTGCAGGACGATTTCTCTGCTGCTTCTTGAAGATGGACGCGAGATTGTCCTGATTGCCTTGACTCTTAACGACACGTGACTTGGGCTATCCTGAGTCAGTACACGTACTGACCATCTCACGCACTGACATACCGTCAAGTATCCGGAAAGATTGGCCTGGCTCGACTTTCTCTTTCTGCCTGACATCTTCGGTGCTGAGGGAAGGTACCGCAGGGCTCTGAGGATAGTGATCGTGTTCAGGAGCGATGGGTTGCGTGAGCAATGAGGTCTGGTCAGGTCGGTATCGAGGGGTGATCGATCTGTCTGAGAGTAGAGAACTGGAAGAAGGCAGCAAAGGCCAGTTCTTCGGGAAGTCGCATCGTGGCCGCTCTGGAGGAAGTCGCATCGCGGGAGGAAGGGCTGACGCGTTGGGAGAAGTCGCGATTGCAGAACTACCAATTAAGGTGTCCGCGAAATGAAAAGTATGTGTCGACGCATGTCGCATACATTGTCAGGGACGCAAAGCCGAATGTGTTGATGGAAAGGGCGATGTGGTGAATCGCTTGACCAAGAGGAAGATTCAACGCGACGTGAGAAGTTGATATTGATCACGGCGGACGCGTGCTGCCGGACCCTAGTCCGCAGCCAATAGGAAGCACGTCTGCTGGCTGCCCTAATTTTGCTCATGAGGTTGACTGGGCTACCATCGATGACATTCACGAATTCTGTACACGCAACGATAGCGGTACATACTATCCAAGCGTGTGGTCGAGGTTACAGTATACAGTGAATGCGACAAGGGCTTCTGGCTGTAAACAGCAAAATGGAAGCATTGACGTTTGCGTGTCTCTCGCGACCTCGATCGTTTGTTTTTCTTCCTTCTGTACACTGAAAGCCTCGACTCTGGGCAGGATGCAGAGATACAACGAGCAAATATATGCTCAGAATCCTCTGAACGCAGTATTGAAGGCACGTAACCAGAAGCAAGTTTCCATTCTGCTTTCCGGTGTGAGAGCCTGTCATGTGGTGAGCAGCGATCCCGGAAATATGGATTGGGAATAGCGCGGGCCGTAGAACCAAGACAAGGAACTTCACCTCGCCGAATCGTGAGAACAATTAATAATACTTGATGTCTTTAGGACACGCAAGCGAAGATGAGCTGAATGCAACGCCCTTATTTTGAAATGTTGAGAAGTAGTGGTTCATAAGGCCCTGCCGGCATCGAACCCAGCAACCCTACAAGCTTGAAAACTACGACTAGTTTCAACGGCTTGCTACCTTTTAGATACGAGGTCGAAACGTAGGAAGTTATCTATGAAATCAGTCTTGCTCGCAACTAATATTCGAACGAATAGATTTCGTGAATCACTTTGCGAGGATCTGGACCATGACGAATTGTGCAAGCTGGAGGAGCAGTCAGATCGGGAAGCCGTCGAACGTGCTACGGCCGGCCAAATTATAGCATTGGACGAGAATGACATCCACTCATTCAATCAAGAATCAGTTGTCTCAGCGAGAACTCAAGATACCTTCATGATCCCGTCGGCCTCATTCCTCCATTGAGCGCTTGTTGCGAATGGAGTACCTTCGTGTGGGACTCCTCGCAATCCGGCAGTCGTTGCTATGGTTGCAGATATGACCAACGTCACTCTGAATAACCAGTGTATTTCGGCACTGAGTATCGACTTGGTTGCTGCGCTTTCTGTCCAGCTGCAGTGCGCGTATTGTCATCAGAATGGAGCACTCGCTTCGCATTGATGCGCGGCAGCGCATAATGAGCCACAATCAGCCACGCCGTTGGACTCCTGCAGCGCACAATGGCGACAATGAGCTACACGCTTGGTGCCTTGTTGTTTGTTTCCTTGGCGTGGCTGCCTGCCCGCCCGCCCACACTGAATTTAAGAACTTCCGCCCCGCCAGCTTTCCACTCTTCTTCTTCCTTAAGCGATTCACCACATCGCCCTAGCCATCACCACCCTTCCCTTTCCGCATCAACGAGACACTGCATCAGTTTCGCAACTGCAATTACCTTTACCAGTCCGCTACCTTGACGCCTTTCGCAACCCTTCCCCTGAACGCATCGCGACCAGCAATACAACTCCGCGCTTTCGCCGCGTCGCTTTTCCCTCATCACAAGTCCGAGCACGCGTACTTCTCGCACTCACTCGTGCTACTGCACTGAGTTCGCTCGCGCTCGCGCTGTGCTCGACTTTCGCTTTCTCTCTTCGCACTTTCACACTCGAGCACCAGTTGAGCAGTCAGGTATGTTCATCCCCGCGCCGCTGATGGGAGAACGCAAATTGACTGATCACCTCACAGACACAATCATGGCTTCTTGGGTTACGGGTACCGTTCCTGCCTGGGACGATTCCTCTGCCAATCCTCCGCCAGCTTTTACTGAAGCTCCTCCGGCCTCTACTGCCACTGAAGCTCCTCCGGCCTCTACTGCCACTGAAGCTCCTCCGGCCTCTACTGCCACTGAAGCTCCTCCTGCACCATTCGACGCTCCTCCCACTGAAGAATCCTCCGCTCCCAACACCGTCCTCTTCTGCGGTATTACCATTCCTGCGCCACAAGAGCCAGTCCGTCCTCGCACTGTGTTCGATGTCCGCCAGCTCGACGCAAACGTGCCGCAAACGCTCAAGAGCTCGATCAAGCTTGTAGAGCTCGAAGAATACTCGAGACACTCTGATGATTGGGACAAGATTCACGATGCAGGCGCTGGTATCGCTCACCTCGTCTCTGACAGCGGCGTCAAGATGTTCAAGCCAGCGCTGCGTGGCGATAATGAGAACGACGGCCGTGAGCAGGACATGGAGGTTGATCTTCAGTTCCGCTTCACAAAGATTGGCATTGCTCCTGGTTTCAAGATTCTGTACTTCTTCTACCGCGATGGCAAGGAGGCCCACTGTGGTGAGCTCGCCTGGTATGTGAAGCCGCATCTGCACGATGTCAAGCTCACTCAGGTATCGAGCTTTGTTCCGGGAAGCCTTGTCATCACTCCAGGCGAAGATCACAAGATCTTTCTCGAGTTTTTGAGTACTGGTGCTTCTGGCCGCAACATCGAGCCGCCCGCAGATCTCAAGTTGTCACAGTCGGAGACACACGTCCTGAAGTGGGTCAAGGAATTGATCCGCGTTGAGAAGCCTCGTAGACTTCGATTCCAGGTCACTCCATACACGAAGGATCTCGACAATCTTGTCAACCCTGAGCAAAACCATGCTCCGAGACCCATCAAGTTCTGCGAGCTTGCCAAGTCTTTCATCGGCTACGAGACTCCGCGCCCTCCAGTCTCCGAGCAGCCAACTGCATCTGAGTGGGCTACTGCACCAGCTCCGCCGGCCGAAGATTTGACGCGCGTGTCCATGCATCAGGAGTCCTTCTGGCCGTACAAGCGCACCAACCAGTCCAAGGGCAATCTGAAGGACGTGAAGATCTCCCACAACGGTATGAAGGAGCGCGTCAGTGTCATCAAGTCGATTGGAGATCCGCCCATGTCCGCTCATCCAGCCGAAGTCAAATTCATCGATGCTCGGCACGCAGAGGCCGTACACGGATTTGGCTGCGATCTCGAGTTCAAGGAGCAAGATGGCAAGCTTCAGAGTATCACAACTGACACTCACGTCTCCTACATTTTCGCGGTCGGTGACGCTATTCTCCTCGCGTTGAAGTTCAAGAATGCTCCGACTTTCGGTGACCAGCGCATTGGACTCCTCCAAACACCAAGGCCACCGTCGAGCTCAAGACTCAGACCGACGAACAGGCATGGGTTAAAGTCGAAGCCATTAGCAGCGACAACTCGTTCAACATTCACGCCGATGCTGTCATGATCGTTGCGCTGAAGGACGTCCGAAAGCTGAGATCATCCGCTTCTGCCTACAGCAAGTCCAAGCTACAGGCTACGAAAGCTTTCGAATGCCGACTGAGTTTCAAGCTTCCCGAAACTACTGTCGCCCGCCAGATCGATGCAGTCAAGAAAGCGCTCGACGAGAAGACAGTAGACGGTTCCAAGGGCCAGCTTTTCCCAGTGCTGAATTTCGATGGCGATCGGTACAACGAGAAGCTTTACAAGCGCGTTAATCCTTTCAAAGGCATGGACGATACGCAAGAAAAGTTTGAAGAGAGCGCGGACTGGATTGGTACGCAGAAAGATGCCGTAGAACAGGCCTCTTCGCTGCTCGCAGGTGTCAACAGTGAGTGTGGCTTCGGTATGGTCACTGGCTGCGGCGGATCGGGAAAGTCTACTATCATCGTCAACAAAGCTCATGCAGTGGCTACATCCAAGACTGGCGGTTTCACCATGCTGGTCTCCGAGCGCAATTCCGTGGCCGACACTCTTTGCAGCGTCTACAACAAGCGCTTCCCGGATGATGAGCCCGCGGTGCGCGTTAACGCCCAGCAGCTCTCTTGCTTCACCGCCGACGAGAATCCAGACCGCAAGGATCGCGAAGCCGCTCGCCGTCAAGAGGAGTATCTGAATCATCAGCACGAGCAGGCTAAGGCGTTGGCCGTTTCGGAGGGTCGTGATCCCAACACTGTGCCTCGACCTGAAGTTCGCCAACCTCGACTTCTTCAGCACGAAGAAATGGTGAGTTTTCAAGTACTCCAGAACAAGCAGGAGGCCAATCGGCTCCGTGGTCGCGCTCTGCCTGACTACTCGGTCGAAGGCACTATTCGGAGAAAGATCGAGGAGGGTGTGCAGTGCATGGCGGTCTTCTCTTTCGACAGTGTCGTTGATCCCGAATTTCCTGAACCTGTCGACATGTTCGCGTACCTTAAGGATCAAGTCTTCGCAGAGCTCGACCAGCATCCTCTCAGCGAGAAGGTCGATCAGCAAGGTCAGACAGTGCCCTTCGGGAGTCCTAACTACGACGCTGCTACGGATTACTGGACCGATGCCAAGAAAGCCCGTGCCGCATTCGCCCTCGACAAATGCAAGGCCTACGTCGTCTCCCATGCACGCGTTCTCGTAACGACAGTCGTTACTGCTGGCAGCGAACTCGTCAGCCAAAACTTTGCCGCCAGCGATCCAGATGCGCCAATCTTTATCGAGACCGACGAGGCATACACCATCCCTGAAGCCAGCACGCTCATCCCACTCACGAAGTGCTGGTCTAACTATGGCAAGCGTATCAAGTCTTTCGTCCTCTACGGAGACATCAAGCAGCTGGGTCCGATTATTATGGGCACTCCGCAATTCAACGAGTTCTACTTTCAGCTCCAGCGCTCGCTTATGGACCGACTTCAGAGAGCCGGCTTTCCAATCGTAACACTCGATTCCCAAGCCCGCCAGCATCCAGTGCTCTTCGACGCTGCCAACGAGTACTTCTACGACGGCAAGGTCAAGTCCGTACTCGAGGCTGATAATGCGAAGTTCGCACTTCCAGACGGCTACCACACGGCCTATGCTGAAGTTATCGGAGCTGATCCTGAGACCATCCGCCCAGAACTCACTGGTGTCAAGGAGCGCATCATGTTTTGCAAAGTCAACGGAGAGTACACGCGTGCATCTGCTACCATGTCAAAGGCCAACCCCGCTATCGTCGCTACTGTTATGGATGCTGTTACTGGTCCACTTCAACCCGTCTACGGCGACCGTATGGAGGAGGAAGTATGCATCATCTGCCCGTGGCGCCGCCAATTCGAGCTGTACGAAGCAGAGATCAACAAGCACGTGGCTGAGGGCAAGCTTACTCGTAAGCATCTGCCAACGCTGCGCACCACAGATAATGCGATCGGCAGCGAAGCCAATCATGTCATCGCCGATCTTACGTTCTCTCGCTGGATCTCGAAGGAAATGGGCCACATGAAAGACAGTCGCCGCAACTGTGTTCTCTTGACTCGTGGCAAGAAGGCTGAGTGGTTCTTCGTTGGCGATTGCAAGACACTCTTGTATGGCCGCATCGAAGAAGGTCGCGTTCCGAATGAGATCGATGCAGGAAGCGTCGCCGTTGCTCAGTACCACGCGAACGCTCGACAAGGCGACTACGCGTACGAGGTTGAACCTCCTGCCGACTTCGACATTCTCGACTGTCCCCGCGATCTGTTGCTTGACATCGAGCGCAAAGCTCTCGAAGAGTGTCGTGCCGAGATGAGCATTCCTGGAGATGAGGGTGTCACCGTCCTCGAGAAGCTCAAGGATGAAGTCAAAGCACGCCTTCAGGAGCTCATTGGCAAGACCGTCGCCGACCAAGTCGCGGCTCAGCAAGCTGAGAAGGATAAGAACACGCTCTGCAACAAATGCAAGGAGATTGGTCATCGGGCATCAAACTGCACTGCTCCTCGTAGGACCGACAATGTCCAGTGCAAGAAGTGTCTCCGCTACGGTCACTTCAAGGCCGACTGTGCTCCTGACGCCTACGTGGCCGAGCCTCCAGAGCTCGAAGATCATAATCCAGAATGGGACTTGGCTGGTGGAGATGGAGAAGAGGGTCAGGCTGACGAAGACGAGCAGGATGAAGGCGATGGAGATGAGCAGGACTTCGAAGAACCAGCCGGAGGTGATTGAGACTGAGCGAGATGGCACGAAACGGGTGAGACGAGAAGACTGACTGCATGATTGAAGACGGGAGCATACACCTGAGGCTATGAATGGTGCAGTGGTAGCACGAGAGGTAATGAAAGTAATTCAAGATAGCCTCCGTCTTCCTTACATACCACGCCACAACTTGCCATGCCCCATTCCAACTCCACGAGAATGCAGCATATCCGCCGTTACCTCAAACTGATCGGCCTAGCCTCTGCCCGGATACGAGGCCCTAGCCACAGTAGTCAGTGTGGGGTACGTAAATGTCTGAGATAAGCTTGTCGAAGGTTTGAGAATGTCTTCCAGTGGCTACACTTACCTACGTTGAGACCTTGCTCGGGCTTGCTGTCGGCAGCGAAGTGTTTCACCATGGCACTGACGTTCGTCGACTGGAGTCCAACGACATACGCGAGGCCGATCTCTCCTGCAAGATAGCCGTCCTCTCCGAAAGTCTCCTCAACTCGGCCCCATCGCAGCTCGCGAGCCAGATCTTGTACTGGCGCGAATAATTGAGAGACACCAAGAGCTCGTGCTTCTTCGCCAATCTGCACCGCCATGTCATGGACTTGTGTCCTGTTCCAGCTGCAAGCATACGCTATCGGGCTATTATAAATGGTCGCATTCCCAATCAGGAAGCCATGTATGCCTTCGGTCTGCACTATTGCCGGGATGCCGAGACGCGTTTCGTTCATGGCATAGTCTTGCCCGATCTTGATGTTATCGGCGAGCCAGTCCCATGAGATCGGGTAGCCGACGTAGTACATCCCAGCTTTCTGTGCGAAATTGAGCTCCAATCCCGTGCGGTTGAATCTGCCATCAGTAGTGTTCAACCAGTTACTGATATCTCCCTGCATCAATTGCAGTGCTTTCTCCTCGATCGTCATTTTTGACAGCAGGTCGCTGATTCGGTCTTCGATAGGGACGGAAGCATCTTTGTATGGAGCGTTGGCCAAGGAGTCATTTCCTGTTGGGTAGTGTGATTGTGCGGCAGCAAGAGCTGCAATAGCAGCCGTCAGTAGCAAGACAACCATCGTCAGTGCGTACGGATGGCCGAGTTCATGCAAGGAAACACGAAGAGTTATACTTGCCTCCGAGGGCGAAATCTATGAGCATCCTCTGCGTCTTGCCTCGCGACAATGAGTGCCGTTGGCCCCCAATATAACAAGGAGCAACTCAGTCCGTATGGAGATCATCGAGGCGGACATCAATTACAGGCGGAGAAATATGCAATACTGAGCTCAGGATGGAGTGCACAATCCTCCCCGCATCTTGCCTAGCTGACCTGCCTGTTCCTGGTCTCGGCTGAAGTGCTCTGGTGGAGACTTTCTGGCGCAGCTATAGCTCATCGTCATGTGAGAGGGTCCAGTGCATGAACGTAGACATGCTGGAAGGGTCGGAGACAGTGTCTTTGCGTGATGTTCGATGCTGCAATTGGTGTATGGAAAAGGTGCTGAGCGTGAGAGTCCAAGTCGCGACGTGTGTCCTGGACGCGGTGGCGCTAAGCCGAAAGCGGGATGGAGCGATGACATCGCTCCTCGGTCGTGCGTCCCGAGTCGGCGAAGTCAGATGGTTTGTGCCGATATTCAAGGTGAAGGGAAAGCAGCCAGCTCTATGCTACCAACACACTCTTCCATACACCCTGCTGTATGCATGCAATCATATCACCACCTCTCATGCCAACGACATAGTTCTGCTGCGATGTAAACTTCACGACTGCTTGGCTTCACGATCGATTAAGCACACTTCCCGTTAGAGCGTTGTCGGCGTCGATCTCTTGCTGCTCAGCTGCTTTCTCTTCCGAATCACTCCTCCACCGTACATACACCCTACTCCAGCAACAAGCGCCACTGTCGTAACGAGATTGGTACTGCGTGCGTCTCGACGCTCGTAGCTCGTTCACGCCATGGCTATCAACCACCAAGATGCCTCCATCTTCGATGCTTCAGCATCACCACAACCACAACCCCTCACGAAACGCGACGTCCGACGAAATCGCATCATGGAGAAGTTGCAAGCGATGGTGGATGGCTTTGCGACCAACCAGAATCAGCATTACAGAGCACAATTGCAAGGCGTTCAGGTCGATATGACATTGGTGCTTCGTGCGGAACCCTACGCTGAAGGGGCGCTTCCAGACAGCCATGAAGAGATCAGGGAGCTGGTGGAGACAGTCATGCAGTCGGATGCTTCGGGCAACGGAGGTGTGACATTGCCAGACGACGATAATGTCAAGACTGATTTTTGGGCGACGGCTGGAAAACGATACGGCGAGTTCGCACGAGAGGTCAATGATGCTATTGAGAAGCGTGATGCGGATCTCACACTGCTCCATGTAAGTCACACCTGAGTTGTTTGCGCCAAAGCGTCGATCTGACCACCTGTAGAACAATCACGAAGCAGCGCTGCAAGAGTTGGACCGACTGCATCAGCAACGCCTTCGGCAAGCCGAAGAAGAGCATCGCGAGCTGTCTAATACCATTCGCCAACGACTAATCGGCACATTGAACAAAAAGCGACAGCAGCTATTACGAGACAAAGACCAGCTCGACATTTCTGACAGCAACGCCATGCTGCTCCATCCAAACCACTTCAGCATCAACAACAATCCTGCTTCCCCCAGCCACAATGGCTTGGGCGTGAACAAGCGAACACGACATCTCAGACACCATCGCGGCGCGAGTCCAGCCCCTGCAGGTGCGGACAGTGAGAACAGTAAGAGAAAGCGCAAATTGGGCGCCGAAGACGACAATGGCAACGAGTCGCCCATACCAAATTTTGGAGGCCGAAGTCCTTTCAAGGAAGCGAAGAGCACGCGAGAGTATGCGCAATTTGAGGCACCAGCATACAGCCTGGAGAGATTGTTCACCGAGAAAGAGCTTGCTCTGGCAACTGATTTGGCAAAGAAGGCGACATACAAATACTTTTATCAGAAAGAGCTGGAACCTTCGTCGAACGGTAACGGCACTGCAGTACCATCATTGGACGGCGAAGTCGTAGAGTCGGGCGAAGGCCAAGCAGACGAGACAATGGCAGACGCGAATGGGACAAATACACCTCCACCCTCAGAACCACCAGCAGCAGTCGGCATGGAGCGCCAGACTTCACATCAAGTTCTCACGAGGGGCGGAGCCAAGGCGAATCCTCTGGCAGCTTTGTCAGATCTCGCAAACGCCGCCGCGGCAGCTTCATCTACAGAGCCTGTGGTCAGGAGGAATCCGTTCACCCCCGAACAGCCCAGCTTCCACGCGACATCAAGGGCAGAGAAGTCTGGAGCTCCACAGCCTCCTCCTGTGAGCAGTCTTGACATGGAAAATGACTTCAACATGATGCGTGACGCAGGGGCGGACCATTATCTTCCTGATCAAGATGGAGATGTGGAAATGGATACTTTGGCAGCAGACGAAGCGAAAGAACTGCGACGAAGGCTTCTCGACCAGGCACTTGGAGTCTCCGGAGTACAAGCACCATACCGATTACCACAATTAGAGCCAGGTCCAGGTGCCATGATTGGACGCGGCGTAGACAGAGAGCCGAGGACTGGCTTCGCCCCGTGCAGCCTGTCGTGGTGCGCATAGAATCAAGATTGAAGAACAATGCAACAGAGGCGGCAGCCCATGCAGCCGGCGGTGCCATGGCAGCAGCTTTGAACAACAGATTAGGTGCTGAGCCGATGAGCAGGACGACGAGCGCTGGTGGTTTCAGCGAGATGGGCGAGCCTGCAGCTCCTAGGGGAAGAGGTGGACGAGGGAGATTGGTTTGATGATCGATGATGTTGTGTTTATTTGCTTCGAGCGTGGGCGTTCGGCAGGTTTGAGGAACGAGTTGGACGTGAGCATGAGATGCCGTCCATGCGCATGAGCGCAGTCTACATCTTGATTTAAACAACTTGTGAAAAGGACAAGAGGAACCAATGCAATGCTACTCACAATTACCACGGGTTCCCAACATCTTCGTCAGCAAAGCTACCTCCGTTACGTGCAGATGGTTCTCTTGTCTTTGAGAGTTCCTGATACTTTTTGTCGATTGCTCTTCCACCGTCGCGCAGCATACCAAGCACCCCTGCTAGTGACAAGCTCTTGCCCAGATTTTGGGGGCTCAACTTCACGCCAGTCTCTTTCCACACATCTGCAAACTGCTTACATGCCCATGCGTGTAGCTTGACACGAACCAGTTGTACCATTGTGAAAAACTTGCACAAGCAGTCTCATCGGTGCCGCGGCGCCACATCTGACGCGTTCCTCACGCCACACGCGTTCTTTTCCGACAGCGATGCTTGCCTGGACATCATCACGCGACAGCGCATGCAGACTACGCCTCAGAACCTTTCAAAAGTCAAGAACATGATCCCAGTATCTGCTGACATCCAGCTACAACTGAAGTTCTGCCATTGTCGAGTGACCTGGAACTGGTTCGCACGAGGTTCGTGTTGAAAATTATGGGTCCCTCACGATCTCACGATGCGGCTTTACGTCACCCAATGCATCATCAGCAGCATCACGGCCAAACGCGTTTTTGGTGAGAAGGAAGCCGGGCATTCCGAGAAGCAGTCTTCAATGACTGCCATTCTGCGTAGAAGAGCTCCATTTGATCGCGGCATCGAACTCGGAAGGACAGTAGCTCTTGCACAAAGTCTTTCATAAGGCTGACCGCTGAAGCGGTACCTTTCCCACCCTCTTCCCTCTGCTGCCTCCCACCACATCTCTCAACACTGTTACCTCTCACCTGCGCAGGTGTCTTCGACGACTATGGACTCGCTACCTGCCCGGTCCGCGTCGACCGATGCAGCGAACACTGATGAAGCACACAGCTTGACTGGAGAGCAGAATGTCTGGTCTGTCTACACCAAGACTCGGTCCACGATCAATGAACAGCCATTGAGCAAAGATGAGATCGACAAGATGACAAAATGGTTCCACGCCTCCATGTACTTGTGCCTGGGCATGCTGTACCTGAAGGAGAACCCGCTGCTCAGAGAGCCTCTGAAGAAGGAGCACTTCAAGCCGAGGTTGCTGGGGCATTGGGGCAGTGATGCTGGCCAGTCCTTCACGTGAGTTCTGATTGAAAGCTACTCTACTCAGGCCTAACATTGATGTTCTGACAGGTACATTCACATGAATCGACTGATCAAAAAGTACGATCTGGACGCTTTTGTTATTTCGGGCCCGGGACATGGCGCGCCTGGCCTGATTTCGAACTTCTACTTGGAAGGCGTGTACAGCGAGGTGTACCCGAACAAGGGTGAAGATGTTGAGGGCTTACAGAAGTTCTTCAAGTCCTTCTCATTTCCAGGTGGCATTGGCAGTCATATGACGCCGGAGGTAAGGCTGCGAGAGCCAAAGAATCGCGACGGCGAGCTGACGAAATGCAGACTCCAGGATCAATTCACGAAGGTGGTGAGCTCGGCTACTCACTTTCCCATGCATTCGGTGCAGTCTTCGATCACCCCCACACAATCGCCCTTACGATCGTCGGCGATGGCGAGTCTGAAACTGGACCACTGGCAACGAGCTGGCACAGCAACAAGTTCCTTAACCCGATCAAGGATGGCGCTGTGCTCCCTGTACTTCACCTGAACGGCTATAAGATCAACAACCCTACGATTCTGTCCCGAATCGACGAGGAAGAGCTTACGAATCTGATGAAGGGTTATGGATGGACACCATACTTTGTGGAAGGCAGTGACCTCGAGACAATGCACCAGGCTATGGCCGGCACGCTGGAGCGCTGTGTCAACGAGATCCGAACATATCAGAGACAGGCTCGTGAGTCCGGAAAGGTGTTTAGACCAAGATGGCCTATGATCGTTCTGCGATCGCCAAAGGGCTGGACTGCCCCTCGCAAAGTGGAAGGACATTACCTCGAAGGCTTTTGGCGTGCTCACCAAGTGCCTTTGACAAAGGTGCACACGGACCCAGAACAGCTCAAGGCCCTTGAGACATGGATGAGAGGGTACAAGCCAGAGGAACTCTTTACCGAGGAAGGTAAGCTCGTTCCCGAACTCAAGGAGCTAGCACCACCAAAGGGCAAGAGGATGAGTGAGAATCCAATTACCAATGGCGGACTGCTGAAGAAGCCGTTGCGTATGAACGATTGGAAAGAATACGCCATCGATGTAAAGAAGGCTGGCGTCACAAGTGCATCGGGAATGTCAAACTTTGCAATTTTCTTGCGGGACATTGTCAAGAACAATCAGACAAGCTTCCGTCTCTTTGGTCCTGATGAGACGGAAAGCAACAAGCTGTCCGCTGTCTACGAAGCTGGCAAGAAGATTTGGGTGAACGGAATGCTCGAAGAAGATCGAGATGGCGGCAACCTTGATCCCAATGGTCGTGTGATGGAGATCCTGTCTGAGCACACTTGCGAAGGTTGGCTGGAAGGCTACACTCTCAGTGGCCGTCACGGCTTGTTCAACTCATACGAACCGTTCATCCACATTGTCGACTCAATGGTCAACCAACACGCCAAGTGGCTGGAGAAGTGTGCGGAGGTGAAGTGGCGACAAGCTGTTGCCTCTCTGAACATCCTGCTCACCAGTACTGTTTGGCGACAAGATCACAATGGCTTCACTCACCAAGATCCTGGCTTCCTGGACGTCATCATCAACAAGTCGCCGGAGGTCGTGCGCGTTTACCTGCCGCCAGATGGCAACACTTTGCTCTCGACCATGGACCACTGTTTCAAGAGCGAGAATTACGTCAATGTGGTGGTTTCAGATAAGCAGAACCATCTTCAATACCTCAATGTCGAGGACGCAAATACTCATTGCTCCCGAGGCATCGGCATCTGGGACTGGGCATCGAACGACTATGGCTCCGAGCCAGACGTAGTAATCGCATCTTGCGGTGACGTCGTGACACAAGAAGCCTTGGCCGCTACTGCCTTACTTCGCGAATATCTTCCCGATCTCAAGATCCGCTTTGTCAACGTCGTGGATCTCTTCAAACTGATCCCACATGGTTATCACCCACACGGCCTCAAGGATGTTGAATACGACGCCCTCTTCACCAACAACAAGCCCGTCATCTTCAACTTCCACTCTTACCCATGGCTCGTCCATCGCCTCACGTACAACCGCAAGGGCCAAGACAAGATGCACGTCCGTGGATACAAGGAGAAGGGCAATATCAACACGCCTCTGGAGCTCGCGATTCGCAATGAGGCTGATCGATACTCACTTGCGATCTTGGCGATCGAGCACTTGTCTGATGTCTTGGGCAACAAGGGAGCAGGACCGAGGGAAAAGCTGATCGAGAGGAGATTGCATGCGCAGAATCACGCGTGGGAGACGGGCTTGGATGTGGAGGAGTATAATAACTGGCAGTGGCCGTACTGAGAGAGGGCGAGAGAAGGTGAGGTCAAAAAGAGGGTAAGCGATAGATCAGATCAGAGAGCCATCTTCGGCTCACTCATGAAATGAATGATAATGAAATTGTGATCACTGTTTATGCGTCGTGCGTCCAATCAAACGTGGAAAGACCACTTCACTTACGCTCTTACCAATCTTCAGGACGACAAGACACAGTTGACAGTGTCGCAGTTGCATTCAAATCAATAATCAGGATCTACCACGGCGCGCTCCCTCCAGATACAATCTGGCTGTGACCGCCTGTTTGAGGTGCGATTACCATATGCACAGGAGAAGGAGCCGACGAGTAAGTGTTTCGGAGCGGGAAGAACGTTCGACCGAGCGAAGAGCATTGTTGTTCTTGGCCTGTCGAACTGCCACCTCACGCTTCTTGTCAACAACAACCATTGAACAGAGCGATCATTAATTAATTGTACAGCCCAACTCCACACACTCGTCTCAAGCTCTGAAAAGATGGCAAACCTCTTCGGAACCCTTAATCGCTTCATCTCACGCTTGGATTCGGATCCGAACACGACCACCGCCGCTGCACAAGGCTCTACGCAACCGTCTGGCAACCACTACGGATTCCACGTGCTGCGCAATACGAACAGCCAGATCCCACTGG
This sequence comes from Cercospora nicotianae, assembly GCA_029490675.1. Taxonomy (NCBI): domain Eukaryota; kingdom Fungi; phylum Ascomycota; class Dothideomycetes; order Mycosphaerellales; family Mycosphaerellaceae; genus Cercospora; species Cercospora nicotianae. The sequence continues at coordinate 926,400 of JANQAT010000007.1, read as the reverse complement.
AGCCTTGGTTCGACTTCATTATTGGCATCAATGGGCACAACATTGACAACCCGGACCCCAACTTGTTCATGACGGAGATCCGCAACTGCGCTGGATCGACCATTAGTCTTGGAGTCTTTGGCGCCAAAGGCAGCCAAATTCGCGAGGTCTACCTCAATGTCCCTCCTGCTGGAGACGCACTCGGACTTGCGCTGCAATGGGCTCCTCTTGACATCGCGAATGATGTTTGGCACATTCTGGATGTGATGCCGAACTCTCCTGCCGACGTTGCTGGGCTCCTGCCGTACTCAGATTATGTCATCGGAAGTCCCGATGTTGTTGGCTTGCGCGGCAACCACGCTCTGGGTCAGCTCGTGGAAGGGTACATGAACTCGGCTTTGAGGCTCTGGGTATACAACCAGGAATACGACGTGACGAGGATGGTGACCATTACGCCTGCCAAGAACTGGGGTGGTGAAGGCAGTCTCGGGTGCGTGCTAGGATATGGCGCGTTGCATCGCATTCCTGCACCACTGGCAGAACCGTCGACTGGACCTGGTGAGACGATGTTCGACGGTGCCGAGGTCCCGCCGCCAACGTACGCGCCACAGCCTGGTGGTGAGCTCCAAAACGCGCAGGGTGGCCCAAATGCCGGCGGAGACTTCCTCGTGCCTGCAAATATGGATCTCAAATCTGGAAGTCCAGGTCTGGACGGTGCTGGGGGACCTACGAAGCCGCCGCCCGCCGGCAAGGCCAAAAAGGCGAGGGCCCACCATGCACCGGCCGCCGGACTGGACGACTATTTCGCTGAAGGCGAACAAAAAAGTCGTGAATTAGAGGGCAACTCGACTTCCAAGGCGAGTAATCTGCCGCCTCCACCTCCCAAGGCGGGAGGCCCACCGAAGGCCGCGTCGTCTGCAACTACGGCCGATGATTCTGAAGCTAAGGATGAAGACGCGAGCTAGAAGCCGTTGGACTTCTCACTACCTGCGAGTTTGATACTGGGTGGCGCCATCTCAGAATGTGACATATCAGAACGCGACATTCGAGTTTCCGAGTGTGACGAGGAAGGAGTCGACTCACTGCACAAGAATCACAAAAGGCGTGCACTGAGCCCTGGCAAGCGGCTAGCTCTGCTGTTTGGGATAGTCCTTCTTATCGGCTTGATCTACTTCGGCATCCTCATGGTTCTACCAATTAAAAACAAGAGCTCGTCAAATGACAGTTGGACTGTTTGCATGTCCTGCCACCGCGAGCAAGGTCACAACTCTTGTCATCGTGTGCAGTGTGGCTACACCTAGAGACGTCCTACCTACACAACAGCGGACAGGGCAGGCGCTATGGCATGGGAAATCCAGAAGCAGCTTGTATATCTGCGCAGATATCAGGATGAAGAGGGTGAACGAGGAGCTTGAGAAGACCTACAGATTCAGAAATAATACAAACACGTTGCTTCCTAATTCACATCCCCGTTTGCTGATCCCTGCGCGTCACTTGCTAGCGCCGCAGCTTCGAGTCGACTCAGGCAGTCACCACAAGCTTCTCATCACATACTTCATTCAACTAACTCCGATCACTCAAAGCGAAGACACACTTGCAGTCGCTTGAGTTCTCGACAGCCTGCTGCGTCAGCACGAACATGGCAGCCAAGAAGGGCAAGAAGACCAAAATGAAGAGCGGCTCGCCCATCAACACCCAGGCAGGAGCGACTGCGCCGCCGGTCCAGCCGCCTTCGACCTCAGTCGTCACCGAGGAGCACGCGCCGATCCTGTCGAAGCCACGCAAGAAGAAGAAAAAGCCGCGTCAAGATGAAAGCAGCAGTCACACCGAAACCTCAAGTGACGCAGGTCCTGTCACTGCGACCAACGTCGATGGCACGTGCAGTGAGCTCGTTGGCTTGCAAAGCAATGCTGGCAGCGATCAGTCTCTGTCGCTCGTCCCGTCCAAGGCAACAGAGGGGACCGAGTCCTCTGACACTAGTCCTATCGACCGGGAAGAAGAGAACAGGAGGCACTGGGGTGTTGAAGAAGCCGGGACGCGTGATATCTCGAAGACAGAGGCAACGACCTCCCCAGTCGACCTGCGTCTCCTCAGCCAACCTAAGAACTCAGGCGCAGTCAAGGGCTCAGGCAAGCAGACTGAGTGGTTTAACCCAGCACGTCAGGAAGCACTCGAAGCAGTCAGCGACTTCAAGACTAGAATCCTCGAACGCGCTGCAAGACAAGCACGCAATGACACGCGCTTCACGCCTTCTCCCTACCCCAATGATCTTTACTTGTACGACAAGCCCAGCAATTCGCCAGAAGACAATGCTATGCTCAAGCTCAAGCGCGGTTTCGATGCTGCAGTCATTGAGCTCAATCCCTCTCTGATTCCAGACAAGAGCAGCATCCCGCCCAATGTTGCCAAGAGAGCGGCCATGTACGTCTGCGGCCTACTCAAATCTCACGATGGGCAGTTTCGTTGCGCAATCGACAGTTTGAGAGGCTCTGTCGAGAAAGGCCCGCCGGCACTCGCTCCCTGGCTGGCTGACATGTGGGACGAGAGACTACTCGATAGTGATCGAGACTGGTTGCTCGGAAAGAAGATCGATGACATGGATGAGGAAAAGGCCAGAAGCCACATTGGGAACATGATGGAGTTCATCATGAAGTACAAGCTGTGGGGCCAGATGGTCGAGACGGAGTGCGAGGATCTTGGAGTGGCAGTCTATCCGAGGCTGAACTAGAGGCAGAGATAGGCGTGGAGACTCGGTGGCCACTGATCGCCAGAGGGCGCCGTGCTCATACGTGATTGGTATCAGAGAGGAACAAGAGCCAGCGGTGCGCAGGTTGCTCGCGAAGTACAGCAGAAGGTGATATAGCTTTAGAACCACCGCTGCAGAAGCAGGCTAGACCACGAATGATTGACGAAACTGGCTTGTTCATTGCAAGGCCCCATCGACCCCTAGATCACCTCGACCACTTCGCTGCTCTCCCCTTCACGGCAAGAACAGCAGGCAATCCTGCCCTCATTCTCCCACTCCTCCAATGCCCTATAGCCCCATTCGTTGCTGCTCACGACATCCAATTTGCAAAAGATGGACCCATGATAGAGTGCTCTCGGGCAGACAGGTACCTCGGGGAGAAGTCTCTGTGCAGCAGAGAAGCTGGAGACAGTGGCCAACGTTGTACTCATCTCGGGGGCCTGGTCTTCAGCGGAAGAAGCTCCACCAGGAGTCAGAACCTCGCAACTCGGCATTTCTCGGCCTGTAAGGAGGTGCGAAATTCTGATAGTGCAGTCGATGCTGCCACGCGCCTCCTTCTGTACGGCTCGTGTGGATCTTACGAATGACCGCTGGCGCGGACCCGATGCTCATTCATCCTCTGATGCCTCGGATAGTCCCCTCTCACGCCAATTGTATCTCTCGGTCTGTGTTCGTGCTGGCTTCACCGGGCCTTGACTTGTCCATCTGTGCTGTCGCTGACATTCTGCAGCTTCTTGTATTGCTCCTCCAACTGCCGTTGCATCTCAAAATCTGCCTGTCGTTCTCTTTTGATCCTTTGTTGTTCCATATCGCGTATAACACCAGCATGCATGAGCTAGAAATACAGTTAGCAAAATGTACCAGGATTCCGGCCAATCTTGTAGCTCTCTTACTGCTTGATCGATTTTCTGCTGGCGATGCACCAATATCACAATGCCAATGGCACTGACAATGGTACCTCCGAGCGTCAGCTTCGCGGCGGTCGACATTGTGAGACTTGATATGTAGATGGAAGTGACAGTGAAGCAGCGTTGGAAGATGTCATGTCCTCGTGTCGTGTCTCGGCGCGATCCGAGACAGGCCAACTGCACCCAAGCTCCACCTCGACGGCGCTATACAACATCGACCACCATTTCCACAGGCAATCACGTTCTCTTTGCCGTAATTCACTCAAGATGGTATGACGATACGCTTCTGAGACCATACAGCAGGACTGACATCGCTCCAGGCGGCCCAAAACTCAGCAGGCATCCAGACGCTGCTCGACGTTCGCTCAACCCACATTCCCACATGCTGCGACTAGCTCTAATCAAGACTCTAGGCTGAACGCGAAGCGCAGAAGATTGTACAGAAAGGTACGCTGTAACAGGACTTCTAGGCATGACTAGCGACTGACGTGCCAAACAGCCAGAGAATGTACGCCGAACCCACGATCCTGAATCACGTTGCGATTGCGCATGACGTTCCTCCCGACTAACGCCCTCTCCCTTCGAATCACAGACCGAACAAAACGAGTAAAGGATGCCCGATCAGAAGCTCAAAAGGAAATCGAGGAATACCGAAACCAGAAAGAAGAGGAGTTCAAGCAGTTCGAGTCGCAGGTATATACACATATCTCCCCACCTCTTCGCTTGCATCAAGATAGCAGTGTCACTGACACCGGAATTACCTCGCACAGCACACATCTGGCAACAAGAAAGCCGAAGAAGACGCGGACAAGGAGACGAACCAAAAGTTGGACGAGATCAAGGGCATTGGGAAGAAGACCGGGCCCAAGGTCGTGGAGGATCTATTGAAGGCTGTTATGGATGTGCAACCTCAGGTGCCCGAGCGGGTGGACCAGCCTGTGGCGTGAGAGCGGCTGTAACGGATGGGCGAAGGATGAAGTTTGCATAGAGGTTGGGAGGCTTTGATGCGAGATACCTGCCTACTACCTACTGCACTGCACTGCATACATGTCATCTGAGACAAGTCTCATCCATTCACCCGTGTGTGATCATGTATGCGTGGTTTCTCCTCGACCTACGCCCACTATATGAAGAAGGTTCACTTTAGTGACTGCATTGTCTGATGAAAGGCAATAGCGAGCCGCCGATGCGTGGAATTATGGTGCAATTGCAATTCATGTAGCTTTTTGTGTACGACTGTTACACTGACTTTCTAGGTTCTTGTCGTGGACCCATTGCCTCTGCGCGTCCGGCTCGCGGATACTTGAAGACAACTCTGCTCTATTTCCTGCCGCATCGCGGCGTATCTTACAAAAGCGCCTCGACTCTGCCTCAAACTTTCAGAGCCCCTCCTTCGCGAGCATATCCGCAATGCTCAGGTAGAACGCAATCGCGTTGAAGCTGCAGACCTCGTCAGTATTAAGATCCCTCGACATTGGATAATGTCGACTGGACCCACTTTTTCTTCTTCTTTCCAGTCAACTGCCAAAAGTACCACCTCAACCGATTCGTCCAATTGATGAGGTCCAAATGACTGACATGATTCAGAGTTCCTTTATACGTTCCCCACTTGCTAGACTCAACAGAGACCATCCCGTCATTTTGGCCTTCCATTGGCTCAATCACGTTATGTGATTTCCTGAATACTGAAGTGAAGTGTGGCTGGAACGCGGCGCCATAGGAGTAATACTTTACCCCCTCAAGATCTGGCGTGCGCGGGTTGAAAGACTCGGCCATATACTTGAGCGTCAGTTGTCGGAAGGCACCGGTTTCCACGCCGAAGAACTCGAGAACTTTGTAGAGTTTGGGAACGTTGGTGTAGCCTATCCGCTCGAACATGTAGTCTGCGAAGGAGGAACCGCGGTGGGGAGTGGCGACGGTGGTTAGAGAGAGGACTTTGACGTTTGCTGGTTTGAGTCGTGAGACCATGTGTCGAGCGTCGAGGCCGCTGTGTAGATGTTAGTGAGTTGGATGATCGTTCTATGCATGCTGTTCGTACCCCTAGATGATGTCAGCATTTCATTCATCGCAGCGAGGTGAGAATTTCTGACCATGCTGTGTCTAGAAGATCGTTAGCACTTTCTCAGTTGCTACATTTAGAGCCAGCCTTACGCGATTATATTGACTGCCTTCCCGCCCGCCTGTCTCTCAATCGACTCCGCGAGTCTCTGCGCCCGAACTTCGATCCTGCCAGAAGGTGGCACAGAAGCCGTGATGACTTCGACATTCTTCGCCGCCAAAGCCTCTTTGATGCCGTACCAATATTCTATTCCGCGAATCGGTATCGCGTGACCAAGTGGTCGTAGTTCATCGAAGCCAAGAAGCCCGTGTGCTAGGATGATGGGATGCTTCGGTGCATCGTAACTCGTCTTCAAAACTGCGAATTCATCTTCTATGATCTCGCCTTTCTCATCATCGATGGATTTCTTCTGGTCTTCGACATTCGTGATGCGAGGATCCGACGTGTTCTCTGGTGCTCTGGTCTTCTCGGCCTGTTTCCGGCATACTGTTGAGCTATGTAGACATGATCTTTGTCTTGCTAGGCATTTGGAATTTGATAGACCATTCGCCCGTACGCGAACGGCCTGTCGCAATATGGGCATCGCTCGTTGTCTTGAGCATGTCTGTCTTGGCTTGGCAGTTCAAGATTGTGGCTCAACGTTGCTGTGGCGACTGAGTCAGCATGATGTCGTTCACGCGTCTTCGGGCCACGACCATCAACTTCACTCGCTCACAAAGAATACCAACAGACGTGCACATCAAGACTCTTGCATGAGAGTCGGCATCGTGCAGCAGCTCAACCTACTGTGCCAGCTTTGTCGCGATGCACGACATTTCTATGGCCAAGCCGAGGTCGCGAGAGCTGCAGGAAGGCCCCGCCTGCCACTGACATAACTACCCATCATTTCCAGGCCTGAACGGTAGGTGTCTTTGTGGCTTATCCAGCTCGCAGCAGCAGAAACAGCAGGAAAATGTCCGAAGGTAAACAACGTACAGTCATACAGAGTGCCAAAGAGCGGCTCTCTGCCATCTCCGACTCCATAGCTGGCGTGCCACATTTTACGTTACCCACATTCGATCAGCTTCCACGCGTTGAAGGTCAGCCCCAAGGATGCACATGGAGCTTTTGGGATAAGAATGGTGTGAAGGATGAAATCGGAACCTTGAACCTCTTGACGCCAGAAGTCGTACAGCAAGCCTCGAAGGAGATCAAGACCGGACAACACGTCCAGCTCGATTGGAACTTATCAGACAATGTTCAATTTCCGGGCTTTGGAAGGAGAAAGCTGGAACACAAAGTTCTCGATGCCCGGGCCGCGTCGAAAGGAAAGCACGCAGGTTTTGATGATGAGATGCACCTCAACACGCAAAGCGGCTCCCAGTGGGACTCATTGAAGCATTTTGCCCATCAGCCAACTCAGATGTACTATAATGGTTTGTCTCACGACGAGGCCTTGAAGAGCGACAGGAACGGCATCCACAAGTGGTGTGAACGAGGCGGGATCGTAGGAAGAGGCGTTCTGGTAGACTGGCTGAGCTGGTACGAGAAGAAACACGGCGACCCTCCTTCCGCAGTCTCCAGACACGAGATCCCTGTGAGCGAGCTCGATGCTTGCCTCAAGTGGCAGAACACCGTACCAAGGGTCGGAGACATTCTAATTGTTCGAAGTGGATATACGAAATGGCACGAGTATGCTTCGCCGCAGGATCGTAAAGCTGGAACTCAGGACAATTCCATTGCGATAGGCCTCCAAAACAACGAGACGACTGTGCGGTGGCTATATGATCATCACTTTGCGGCTGTAGCTGGTGATACAATTGCTTTCGAGGCTTGGCCGCCGCCGTTCGAGACTGGCTGGACGTTGCATGAATGGTTGTTGGTGCAGTGGGGTACGCCGATTGGCGAGCTGTGGAATCTGGAAGAACTGAGCAAGATTTGCGAAAAGGAACGTCGTTGGACGTTCTTTTTGACGAGTGCACCATTGAACGTCCGTGGCGGCGTAGGCAGTCCTCCCGGAGCGATCGCCATTTTCTAAGAAGTGATCTGGAGGGAACATGCAATTCTTTCTGATGATGTGCCCGGCGCTACTCTACAATACCGTGCATCTTTCCGCCTGCTCGTTCAGCTATCTCATCATTCGTGACATGGAAGCCTGGATTGTAATCGATCTCAATCAATGGACCTTTCCTGTGGGGAGTCTTTGTAAGATGGGCTTCCTTTGGGCAGATTAGGATCAGACCAGAATTCCGGGTCCGACGAAAATTCGTCCTGTTTGTCTTTGACATTCGTCTGCTCGATCTTCTCATCACTACCCAGCGACCCTTGAGGGAAAGGCGGCCCAACTTTGGCTAATGCGCCCCTGAAGTTGCGTGTCTTTGGATCTCCTTGGAAATTCACAAGCGTAGCCCAATAGAAGTTCTGAAAATTCACGGGCTTGAGTCGCTCTTTCATATCCTCTTCGTCCATGGGTCCAAACTCCTCATGGAAAATTAGATCCAGGAACGCGGCCATCAATTTCACATGTGTCGGATGAAGTATTTTACGGTCTGTTCTTGCCACCAACACCATTCCAATGCTGTCCTTCCAATCCGGGAGTGGTGCGGTTGACTTCTTTCCGTCCGTCGACTCATAGCAGCGCATCATCAGCCTTGTTGCCAATGAATTGCTGTAGTATTCGCCAACCATCTCTGTCCCATACTGCAATGGCGCTTCGGTCGAATCTTTGGGTCGAAGGAGTGAAGGTCGTACTTTCATCAGAAGAAGTGGTATTCCCATCAATTCCGACACTGGACTGAGCTGTCCTTGGGTGAAGACCGGATGCAATTCGTGAGCAATTTGCGAGTCAAAGCCTTCCTTCACGTGTCGGACCGAGACTTCTCCTGAGCAAGCGACGCGAACTACCCGAACGTGGTCTCCCATTATATATGCGGTGTTGCTGTTGTCGAGACTCGAAATGAAATATGTTTTGTGGACTGGATGTTGTTTGTTTACATGTATGCTTCTCGCTGGGAGGAAGAACGAGTTTATGGCAATTGCTTCGACGAGCGTCATGGTAAGAGCGTTGTTGTCACGCAGAGATGTGGCTGCTTTACTCTTTCCTTCCCAGATCCTGCAAGGCTCCAATTCGTGCCTTCCGGTTCTATTCAGTCGGCAATGGTACAGGTTCAGAAGACAAATCGAAATTCAAATTTGTAGAACACAAGCCGTCAAGCTTTGGATACATCCTCACATATCGACACACCGTAGAGCCAGTCTGACGTCTGTTTTGATTCAGAGCGCGTCCCCTACCGCCAGAAAGGTTCTCTTGCTGCCTGTACAGCGGCAGAAAACAAGAAATGAAAGCCACCAAGTCACCTGCTTGCAAAAAGTCTGGTGCCTTTGAACCTGTAAGCATGTTGAAAACGCGGATATTGTCGATTCTCAGCCATCTAGCATGCTGATAAGCTTTATAGACATTCTGTTCTCTTCTCCATAAAGACAATTTGCAGCCAAACCCCTAATCCGATCGCTAGAAGATACTTCTTTCTCTGGAGGGATAGAGGCTTCTCACTTCACAAGAGTAACCGCGGCTGAAAGTATGTCGCGACGAGCTACCTGACTTCCGAATATCTTCCACAACAACGGTCGTAGAGGATTGTCTCTTTCTCCGAAAATGCGACGATTTCTTTGCCCCTGAAACCTAGCGCAGGATGATGAAAGCGCCGCAGGTGGTCATCTGGACTACCGGTGCATGTAGCTCATGCCTGCCGTGCATTCCCCTTCTCTTCGGTGATCTCTTCAGCCTCGAGCCTAACCCTCCGCTCCGTAGTCCTTCCCCGTCTGCTGAGCTCCACGTACGTAACTTCTATCCGCATAGCCGGGCACTGCGTCGGCCCCGGTGCAGCACCTCGTCCAGCATCGAAGCTACTATACCGCGGTGGACGCGGTCGCGACTCAACTGGCGAAACTGTGCTCGGCGCAGGGCCGTAGAGCTCATCGTAAGAAGGCGGCAAGCCTCCGACATCTCTCGCGTACGCACTAGGGCTACGATAGGGAGGCAGTTCTGGATCGCCGGTCACGGAAGGGTGGCGTCGATGATAGAAGCCGTCGAAGCCGTGAGGATCTTGCGGATCAATCGTAATGGCGTTGCGGCGACCGTGGCGAGAACGAGGTGGTGGACCTAATTCTTGGCTTGATACCATGCGTTGACGATGGGTGAGTGGCTGAGTATTGACAGCAAGTTCCCCTAACGCAGGCCTCGGAGGGGTGTGGCTAGGGTAGTCGGGTCCGCCATATGTTACAAATACATCGAAGCTGTCGCGGCGCTCGTTGGCAAACCCTCTGCTGCTGTTTCGTACTGGGATGGGGAAGGGCATCGGGTCGTTGGGGTGGACAGTTCTGCCACCCATGTACTCGAGTCTTGGGGCTCGAATCGACAGTGGTGCTGGTAATGGCGGCCTGCCTTCTAGGAGCGGGTGGCGGAACGCCAGTCTGTCTGGGTCTGGCTGCCATGACTGGATTGCCTCCATCGAACGCAGGTGTCGTCTGGTGCGGGTGGCCACATTGAAATTTGGGGGTTCGCGGAAAGGGTCGACAAAAATGGTGATGTTGGGTGGATTCGGCATGTTGCTTTCGAGTCCAGCTCCGCTGAGCTGGGATATGATTTTGTTCTTTCTCGCTTTGAGATGGCCTCACGGTTTGTCCAGTGATGCTCGAAGCAGGGAGAAGCTGTCCGAAGTACTTCCGCCCATAGGTGGAGGTCGTAGTGTGAACTGTACAGAGATTTCTCATCTTGTGCTTTGTATGACAGCAGGTGAATGGAGGACTGTGACCGTGCACTGGTGAACGGTATTGCATTGATTCACTCCGGGAGATTCTCGGCGCACAAGTTTAGTTGGGCAAGCTACCGCTTTCACACTTGAGATAAATGGGAGGATGTGTTCGTGAACAAGCTTGTGCTGCCAGGGGCACTACCCATGCACTGACATCTGTGTGTGGCGTGTGGCGTGTGGCATGTGGCATGTGGCATGTGTTCGTTCAAGCTGCCGGAAACGCAAATTTATCGAGTGTACTCTGGGATGTAAGCATGTCTTTAGAAAATGAGTTGTCACGCGCATGTGCAAAGTACCATGTGTCGGCTGTCTACGAGACTCGGCTACAAGACAGATGGTGCTTCCGGGTCATTTTTCGTACGGCAGCGTTCGAGGCCACGAAGCATTTCATGGCGACGATCGTGGCATCGAATCGTAGCTCGCCTTCCGTTGGCTGAGCTATGCTGCCATTGCTCTTCATTGTGCACGGCACTGATTTTGCTTCCAGGCCTGTTGCCTGCCCAGGTCAGAACTTTTCATCATACTCATCAAACATGCTCCTCACGCTCCTCCTCAATCATCTCCTCCTTGTCCACCCGCAGTTCTCGCCTGCTTGGCGCCAACAATATCGTCGACTCTGAGCAACAAGCACGCACTCTCGATCGCAGTCTTGACGCTCTGCAGCTTGATAGCCTGGGGTTCCCAGATGCCGAAGTCCTTCTGATCGACCACCTTTCCAGCATCTCCATCGATGCCCCAAGTCGAACCGCCCTCGGCGTGCTTCGCTCGCAGCGCTGTCAGGATCCGGATAGGCGAGGCACCTGCGTTCTGGATCAGTGTGCGGGGAATGACCTCCATGGCGTCCGCGATGGCCTTGTACGGCCATTGTTGCACACCCTCGATCGATTTGGCGAGCTGGGCCAGCCGTACAGCGCACGCCATCTCTGTTGCACCACCTCCAGGAGAAAGGTATGGATGGAAAATGACGTTTCGCGCCACCGACATGGCGTCGAGCAAGTTGCGGTCGATCTCATTCAGGATGTCTTTTGAAGGTCCACGGAGCAGGATTGTGCAAGCCTTGGGGTTCTTGCACTTCGTCAGGAAGGTGAAGTACTCGTCGCCGATCTTCTCAATCTCGAAGAGACCGCATTGCGTACCAACATCACGCTCTGTCAAGTCATAGACCGAGTTGACAATGGTGGCACCAGTCGCACGTGCAATACGGTTGTTGTCCGTCTTGCGTACCCGGCGAATGGCAGTGATGTTGGCTTTCTGGAAGAAGTGCTGCGCCAGATCTGACACACCCTTCTCGGTGATGACCAAGTCGGGCTTCACAGCAAGAATTGCATCACACATTGCCTTGATCTGCTCCTCCTCCAGCTGCAGGATCCTGTTCCAGTCTTCCTCTTTTGTGATCTCAATGTTCGTTTGTGATTCCCCCTTCTTGTACTCCAATGTGCAGTCCAGCAGCACGACCCGTGGATTCTCTATTCTCCTCCTCATCTTGGGATGTGTGATATCCTTGTTCAGCATGACACCGTCCAACACTTTGCTGTCCTCAATCTCGCCGCCAGGCACCTTCTCCACACGTGCATATCTCTTGATGTCCACTTCCCTCTTACCGCCGTGCGCATCTGTGCTGACTGTTCGGACCGCCTGCAGTGCCAAGTCGCACATGAGATCTGAGTATCGCGAAGTGAATTTGGTGCCGATGGAGGTAGAGATCAGATTCCGCATCACATCGTTGTCGTTGATATCTACGGGGATGGAGACATCCTGGATGACCTTCAAGCAGTCTGCGAGGGCTCGCTTGAATGCTTGAATGATCACGACCGGATGGATGTTGCGCTCGAGTTGCGGCAACGACAGAGCCAGAATCTCACCAGCCAGAATGATGACTGTGGTTGTGCCATCTCCCACTTCCTCATCCTGCGTCCGTGCCAATTCGATCATGCTCTTGGCTGCTGGGTGCGCCACTTCGATCTCTCGGAGAATGGCGTGGCCATCATTGGTCAGGACAATACCGCCCATGGGGTCCAGCAGCATCTTCAGCATGGCCTTGGGCCCCAAACACGATCGAATGATATCGGCGACGGTCTTTGCGGCGGTGATGTTTGACAATTGTGCCTGACGACCGGTCTTTCGGTCGCCAGTGGCGGTGTTCATCACCACGACGGGAGCTTGCATCTTGTCGGTAGCTCGGTGTGCGGTGTGGTGTCGGCGTGGAGGGCTGTATGTCACTGCGCTTTCAACTTTTCTGGAGAGCTTCGCGTCTGGCTGTGTTCGCGCGGCCGGCGATGCGGAGAAAGTGTGGCTCCGGCAGGAAACAAGCAGCACTCACATGCTTCCGGCAGCAATCCGAGAACGAGGGCGCTACTCCACCTTATGCCCGCTCTAGGCACATCTGACGATCCGTCTCGCACGCGACCACACATCACTCTCTCCGCTGTCGAAGGCTATAATACCATGCGACGATAGCATCACCGCGCCTCTCCTCCACCCACCGCCGCGATCATGAAGGACCCTTTCCCCCTACCACCGCCTGCGTGGCTCGTCGCCGCGGTCAAGCCATTTGCCGACGCTCTTTCGCTACCGACTCTCGCTCTGCACGCCCACGAAGTCATATTCGCCTTCTTCCTCTACACCATAATTGGCAGTGTCGTGTCGCCTATCATCAGCTCAAGACTAGTTCCACAACGGTACAAGGCTTTGAACAAGAGAACGAGAATCAATTGGGACGTCCATGTCGTCTCGTTCTTTCAATCCGTGCTCATCTGCGTCTTGAGCTTGTATGTGATCTTCTACGATGAAGAGAGAATCGCTGTGCGACCGAGAGAGCTCTGGGAGAATAGGATATGGGAATACACGGGTCTCAGTGGCCTCTGCCAGAGCTTCGCTTTGGGTTATTTCCTTTGGGATCTAATCATGTGCACGTACTATGTCGATATCTTCGGCGTTGGAATGCTGGCGCATGCGATTAGTGCCGTGAGCGTCTTCGCGCTGGGATATGTGAGTGAACCTTATCTCATGGTTTATTTTTCGATATGGCGGCTGATCCTTCCTCCCCACAGCGCCCATTTATCTACTTCTATGCCCCCGTCTTCCTCCTCTACGAGCTCTCATCCCCGTTCCTCAACATCCACTGGTTCTGCGACAAACTTGACCTGACGGGCTCCCCCATCCAAGCGATCAATGGTGCCTTCCTTGTCAGCTCGTTCTTCGGCTGCCGTCTGGTCTGGGGCAACATCTCATCCGTCCTCGTCTTCCTCGACATCTACAATGCAATCTTCAAGGGTAGCACCGAGATCACCAAAATTGCCACAGGAGCTCCAAAGAACTACAATGCCACTGAGCTATTATCAATCTACGCCGATGAGCAAGGTCAGCGTTTCGCCTTCGCCGGAGCACAGTACATCCCACTTTGGCTCGGTGCTTGCTACCTTGCCTCGAATCTTGTCCTCAACTCCCTGAACATTTTCTGGTTCTGGAAGATGATCCAGACAATCCGATCAAGATTCGATCCTCCTCTGGGAACGAAAGGAACTGAACCTGAACCCAAGCACTGGGAACCGGAGGAGAAAGTCAAAGCCGTCAAGAATGAACTCAAGAGAGGTTCTGCGCCCATTGTTGCCAAAGATGTGGATGTGCAGCAACGGACTTTGCCAGACGGGACGCAGAGCGTCGAAGTGCAACAACGAACGCTGAGGACGAGGCGGAAAGCTTGATCGTGAAGGCACTAGGGTGCATTAAATAATTGCAACGGTCTCGAGTCATTTCAGGGCAACGATAAACCTTTTCAAGAGTCGGAGACGTGGACTCATTGTCAGGCGGTAATGGTGGCGAGGACTTTTGCAGACTGCGTACGTGCGTGCGAACGCCAAATTTGGTTGATATGCTCGATTCTTGAAGGCGATGAAATGCGATGCACATAACGAATGAAAAATATGATCGGCCATGAACACAATCACAACTTCTACTTCCAAGAACAAACATTTCACTAATGTCACCACATTGTCCTCATGATATCAGAAAAATGGCACGCGATTTCGAAGACTGTGTACAAAATTGTTGATTAAGCTTTTTGAAAAGGCTTCACCGAGCCGGTCAGACTCTATCGGAAGAGACAAAGAAGCTGTCAGGGAGCGAACATGATTCCCATCCGCCAGAAATCCCCAGAACCAATTCCCCTGCTCTTCCGCAGACCCAACGCCAGTCAAACAAAAGGTCTAGGGGGCGGCTCGAAAGAGCTCTGCGAGTCATGCAAGATAGTAGTCGTTAAAATCGTCAAAAAGGCCTCAGCCAACGGCCTGCAAAGCTAGTATTCAAGCTCACAAGCCCTCATCAAACACCAGGCTCATATCTCCAACCACCTTCTCTCACAACCCTCTCCCTCAGTTCCATATCTCTCCGCTTCTCTGCACTCGTGACAGCATCACCCGTCTCAATCCACATGGCGCTACTGCCACGATCGCGGAACCGCTTCAGACGATCCTGGTTCTTGCCATTCTTGAAGACCTCTTCCATCTTCAATTCACCAATAGGTCCAAAGACTGCCTCAGGATCCATAAGTTGTTGCTGAGTGAGAAGCTCTCGAAGAGCCGGCGAAGCTGTCCATGAGGGTGCACGGAAGCCGCCAGGCTCATCGTCGTCATCTTCTTCGTCTTCGGAATCGGTAGCGATGTCAGGAAGCTCAATATTGTCGCCTTGAGGATAGTGAGGCGTAGATTTGGCAGACTTGGGAGCTTGCATTGGTCTCGAGGGTGTTTTAAATTTGCTTGCATCATATCCCGATGCGTATTGGGAGTGTGAAGCCTGACCAGGTGTCTTTGCGTTGCTGTCGGCGAAGGGAATGCGTGCGCTTGAGGTTTGGACAAGCTGACTCGGGTGCATTGGCTTGCTGCCATGCTGCATTTGATGTTGCGCCGTGACTGTGGATTTGAACATGCTGGCGTGGTGAGGGGCTGGAGGCGGCGCATGTGTGTATCCAGAGAACTTTGACAATGTTTCCTGCGCTTCATTAGTAGCTGCTGCTGAACGAGAAATCTGAGAGCATACCTTGCGCATGGTGGATGGCCGTTTTGGTGGTGCCATCACCGATGTGCGCTGGTTCTGGTCATCCTGCTCCTCGTTCGTTCGTCGTCGCTTCGCGTCGGTCTGCTGATATGACGGCGCGTTGCGCAGAATGCCAGGGCGCTGTGGCTGAGGCTGATGATCATCTTCCTCGATAGGGAATTGGCGCTTCGCAGGTTTGGCAGGATTTGTCGGCACAGTGTTCTTACCAAGCTGTCGCAAGGTGCCAGGCAGATCTCCACGCGGATGTTGCTGGGCTTGTTGGCTGCGCTCGCGGCGGATGGCCTCCGCCAAGTCGTGCGCTTCCTTCGCCTTTCGTGCATCCTCTTCTTGTCGAAGGCGTTCAACATCTCTTCGCTGCTGCTCGAGACGATCCTGCTCTTTGCGTTGTTGGTCGAGACGCTCCTGATCTCTCCTCTGTTGCTCGGCGCGATCTTGTTCACGTTTCCGTGCTTCTGCAGCACGCTTTTCTGCCGCTTTACGCTCAGCAGCCTGCTTGGCTTCTTGCACGCGCTGTTGCTCTGCGGCCTTGCGCTCCTCCTCCGCTCTCTTCTCCTGTTCGGCCTTCTCAGCGCGCTTGCGCTCCAACTCGCGCTTTTGCTCAGCCTTTTTAGCAGCAGCTTTCTCGTCGGCTTCTTTCTTCCGGGCCGCGGCCTCCAGTGCCTTCAGACGAGCATTGCCGCCAGCAGTACCCGGCCTGTACCCTTGAGCAGAGCCGGCACGTGGTCCTGCATAGCTGCTTGTTGACGAGGCAAGAGTTTCATGCTGTGATTTGCTGAATGAAGAAGGAGCTGGTCCAGCACGTGGCGCTTGAGATGGCATGCGGACTGCGACAGGCGCCGGCGTGGTCTGCGATGACGCTTTCGTTGGCCTCATAAGTCTCCCTGGAGCCCTCAACTTACCAGCCGGAAGCATGCTGTTCTTCGGCGGCGGTTGGGGCGCAGTCTCGCTGTCGGAAGCCTTCTCACTGTTCGCCGATTGAGGTCGTGAAGCATTTGCGGCAGCCTTCGCCGCCTGCTGCTTCTCCTTTTCAACCTTGACTGCTTCCGCCTTTGCAGCCTTTTCAGCTTTTGCTGCCTCTTCAGCTTGCTGTTTAGCAGCCTTCTGTCGCTCCTTTTCACGTGCTTTCTCCAACTCAGCAGCAGCCTTCTCCTGCGCCTTGAGCTCTTTCTCACGCCTCTTTTCACTCTCATTGGAATTTCGCGTCTTTCGGCTTGGACTGAAGGAAATTACAGAATTGTTCCTGGCCGGACTTTGAAGCACGTCCTTTTGCGACCATAAAGCACCAGGGAGGTTGAAGATCTTGTTGCTTTGTTCGGCACCATCACGAGTAGGTGAACGCGCCAGCACAGGAGAGTCGTTATGCGCCTCCAGCTTCGCTGCAGCGCTAGCGCTGGCTGACGAGGCGAAAATGCTCTTGGCTGACTTTAACGCAGACCACAATCTGTTCTTCGACGCGCTGAGGTGGCCATCGTTCGTCTTTCTCGACGGTGAGCCAGCAGGTGTTGTAGATTCTAGTACTTCTGCGAGATTGGGGTGTGAGACAGATATAGCTTTCTGATGCCGAGGGCTCGCCATTTCTGTCCTCGAGGGCGATGGTATTTCTGTAGTTGAAATTGACTTGACGTGCATTGCAGGTCTCGGTGAAGCCAGTTTCGCTGCTGTCGGCTGGATGCCAGATTCCGAAGGCTTGCTATGCCAAGTCTGAAATGGTTTCGTAGGCGCAATCCAATCGTCCTCATCGTCATTAACTGGAGCAGCGGGTTCGTCTACAGTCTTGTCATGCATCTCAACGTCAGACTCGTTGACCTGTTCCTTGTCTTGATCAATCGTCGGTAACTGCGGATAACCAGTCTGGCTCAAAGACGCAATTTGGTGAATGCTTTTCGATGGTCGTGCCTCCTTCGTCTTGCCTAGCATGTTGATCCGATCGTGAAGAGTCTGTGCTGTGGTCTTACCATGGGTTCTTCCTTCGGCTGCCCCATCCTCTGTGTGCTGACTTTCCGTTTGTCGTGTGCCGATCGACTTGTTAAACACGCTGTTCCTGCGCAGATCCATCTGACCCATGCTGCGCTTTGAGCCCAGCGGCTCACGCGCTGGTAATGACGAGAATGTGAAGCTACTCTTGCGGTTCAATGGCTTCTCGGGGCTAGAGGCATCAGAGTGCTCTTCTGCACCTTCAGCCTCCATATCTACCTCGTTTTCGGGTGCAACGGGCAACGGCGCTTCCTTTGGTTCCGGTTGGGATGCTGCTGGCTCGGCCCCTTCATCTTCCATGCGCTCATCTTCATACACTTCGATCACATTTTCCTGCTGCAACGCGTTGGCAACCATTGCGACCTCCTCTTGGTGAGTATATGGTTGGGTGTCGCCAGGTGCGTCTTCCATTTGCTCGTCCTGGCCAGCTTCCACTCCGTGACCTTGCTCTTCAGCCGAGACGAAAGAGTCGTCACTAATGACATGGTCATCTCCGCTTCCTCCTTGTAAACGCTCCACTGGAGCTTCCTCGTCATGCACAGGGACTTGCGGAATATGCTCACCCACTTGCGACGACGATGTAACACTCGCGGTTCTCTGCGCGTCCAACTCCATCTCGTCCTCGGTCATCATTCCATGGTATCCGGAATCAGTATACGGGTACGGCTTTCCAATCCGTTGCGGACTTGTCGCTCGTCCGGCTGGTTTGTGTTGTGGTGATTTGTTCTCGTCCGTTGCTGGAACTTGGAAATGCGTGACCTTCTCGAAGAACGCCGTGTTCTTTGCAGGTGACGCCGTTGTAGGCTGTGCGTTGGGCGCAAATATATCAGTTAGTGGTTGGCGCGGTGCGAGAGCGTTCACTTTTCGCGCAGTTCGCGGCGTCTTGCCGCGTAGCTTGCCAGGCGTCTTGAACATGTCGGCAAAATTACTGCAGCAGTCAGTAGTCATTCATACTGTAATTTGGAGCGATCTTACACCTGTGTCTTGCTGAAGATGTCTGCCATGTGCTCATTCAGCCAGTCGAGCTCGTTGCGCACGCTATACGAGAACTCCTCGACATCCTGCTCCACGAACTCGCTCGCTTGCTCACGCTCATTCTGAATCCATTGCGACGAGCCCACAGGCATCGCCTTGCCTCTCGCAGCCATTGTGTCTGATTGTTACGCCGTGGGGGCTCGCGTTGCTACGCTGCCTCGATACTCGTCCCGCTGGGTGTCTTCCAGAAGCGCGCAAGAGTCCAGTGCTGTCAATAAGGGCTAGCTGTACATGTTCCAAGAAGGCGCCAATTTCGTTGGGTGATGGCGCGGCGGGCGGTGTCGTCGGCGGTGGTGGTGGTGGTGAAGCGCGTGTGTTTGGTCGTCATTGTTTTGGTCGAGCTTGACTCGCTTAACGCTAGGGACGCGAGTGTCCGTGATTTTTGCCAAGCCTGCTCTCCAACTTCCCTCTCCCGCGAACCGACTGGCCTCAACTTTATTCCCGAGCCTTCATTGGCGTCACTACCGATGTCGCCGCCGGTATAATCAATAAGTACAGCATGTAGATCACGGACTCTGTCCCAATACCTACACCTCTTACAAGTCACTTCCTACTGGTCCCAATGGCACAAAAACTCTTCTCGTCACTCTGCACAGCCAGCCGTGCTGGCCGTCGTGCTATCCCCGTTTCTCGCTCACCACTATGCAGTTCACGAAACTTCTCGCTGACAGCACGAAGGGCACTGATGGAGACCTCTGGGTTCACAGAAGAGCAGATGACTGTCAGAGAATCGATTTTCAAACTATGTTCTAATTTCCCGGACGATTACTGGATGGAGCGCGACTACAGTGGCGAATACCCTGGGGAACTGCATGCTGCACTTGCCAAAGATGGCTGGCTAGGCATTGCTCTACCCGAGAGTCTTGGGGGCGCAGGATTAGGCATTTCAGAGGCGACGATGATGATGCAGACTATTGCTGAAAGTGGTGCCGGGATGGCAGGAGCACAGTCAATACACGCCAACGTATATGCCACTCAGCCCGTTTCAAAGTTTGCAACACCGGAGCAAAGGGATCGGTTCTTGAAAAAGATTGTCAGCGGTGAATGGAGAACGTGTTTCGGCGTGACAGAACCCAATACTGGTCTCGACACTCTGAAGCTCAAGACCCTAGCCACTCCGGACGGAGAAGGCTATCGTATCTCCGGCCAGAAGATCTGGATCACGAATGCACAGGTAGCGCAGAAGATGGTGCTGCTCGCCAGAACCACCCCGGTGGAAGAAGTCAAGAAGCCAAGTGAAGGTTTGAGCATGTTGTACATCGACCTGGACAAATCAAACCCTGGGCTGGAAATTAAAAGAATCAAAAAGATGGGCGGTCGAGCGGTCGACGCCAATCAGGTGTTCTTCGATAACTACTATGTGCCAAAGGATGCTTTGATTGGAACAGAAGGTAAAGGCTTCAAGATCATCTTGCACGGCATGAACGCTGAGCGATGCCTTCTTGCTGGAGAGGCACTTGGCCTAGGCTACGCAGCATTAAAGAAGGCCACTGACTATGCTCGCGAGCGCGTAGTCTTTGGTCGACCGATTGGCCAAAATCAAGCAATCCAGCATCCGCTGGCGTCGGCTTATATGCAGCTTGAAGCAGCTAAACTCGCCACGTATCACGCTGCGAGGTTGTATGACCGTAGTACTCCTGAGCACCCGGATTTTGACGAAAGTATAACGCAACATCAAGTTGGAGTAGCAGCGAATAGTGCCAAGTACGTTGCCGCGGAAGCCGCATACACAGCATGTGAAAGAAGTGTCATGAGCATGGGTGGTATGGGCTACGCTGCCGAATATCATGTGGAGAGGTATTTGCGAGAGTGCTTCGTACCAAGACTAGCTCCAGTCAGCCGCGTAAGTGAAGCGCTGTTCGTTGCGGATGAGTTCCAAAGTACTGACGACATTCGTAGGAGATGATCATGAACTTCATCAGCGAGAAAGCACTCGGTCTCCCTCGAAGTTATTGAACCGAATACAAAAGAGTGTCCGACAGCATTTTTCCCATGGCCTACACCCTGAGTTATCTCCACTAGGAATGACATCGCTAGAGCTATGCGAGGGGTGGAGTGCTTCCACGGAACCCGGGATATGAATCGAGACCGAATTGCCAAGAACGATGGGCCTGGCAATGGATCACACTCGCCCATCACGACTGAATGCCAAAGCTAGCTCACAGTTCTCTAGTTCGAAAAGTCGGGATACGTATCGCAAGAACTTAGCAGATTTTAGAGTTTGGGCGACCGCATTCAGCTGTGCCGCTGTTTAGGGCCCCCAGCCGCAGCTACACCGCGCTCTACACTTATCTCCGCCAGCTATAGTGACTTCTCAATTCCTCCGCCATTGGGTCATAGAGATGGGTTAGCACCATGGTATCCCCGACAAAGAAGACCGATTGATCCGACACACTGACCAACTCTTGAAGGGCTCTCTAGCAATGCGACCAACAGAGCTACTACAGACATCGCATCACACTACTGGGCTCATCTCTACACTTCCATTCACATTCGCCTCTCACACCACGAAATCATGGAGGGCATTGCAGAGTGGGGCCTCGACGAGCTGAAGGAGGTATGCCCAACCTACTATGAACGCGGATCACCTCAGTATGAAGAGCACACGAAACCATGGTCGACCGCTGCAGACCGCCATCCCATGCTCGTCGTCGTCCCCAAGAATCTTACAACACTGCAAAAGGTTGTAAAGGCTCTTTCTGGTTCGATCCTGGACTTTGCTATTCGGGGCACTGGAACAGGGAGCAGCTCAGCCTACGACGCGGTTGTCAGCATGCAGGGCTTCAAGTCGTTCGAATTCAATCCTGTTACGGAAATAGCTACTGTTGGCGCAGGTCTCACTTGGGGCGAAGTCTATAAACTTGTCGATACTCATGCACCAGGGTATGGCGCTGTTGGGGCGCGGTGCCCGTGGGTTGGGGTTGCTGGCTGTGCGTTAGTAGGAGGCATTAGCTGGCTGTCTCTCGAACACGGCTTGGTATCTGATCCTCACAACCTGATCGATGCTCAAGTCGTACTTCGTGATGGTCGTGTAGTATGGGCGAAAGAAGATGGTGAAGAAGATCTCATGTGGGCCCTTCGAGGAGGCGGAGGAAACTTCGGTGTCGTCTCAGCGCTGAAGATTCACCTCAAACGCGTCTCATCCAAGATTTTCTCCGCTCTGGTAACTGTGCCTTACTCTTCTCTCGCAGAGACCTCCAAGGCGGTGGCAGCAATGCATCGACGTCCAGGCGACCCCAAAGTTGCCATGTTCGTGGCCAATCAAGGTCCCGGCATGGGTCAATCAGTTCAAGGTGCGCGTCCAGGAATAGTCCTCACACTCTACGACGTGCACGGCGAAGCCCATGCACGCAGCGGTGAAGGCTTTGCCTGGGCTTTTCAGCTTCCTGGCGCAGTCGAGCTTGGCGGGGGCGAGATGACTCTTTCGCAAGTGAATGCTCTTCCTTCGGCCTACGCAGCCTGGCATGGAACATCCAGGTACCGGTGCTCCGCACCTTTGATTTCCGACATCGATGACGAGTTCATTGTTCGACTATGGAAATGGTACGAAGACACCATCACGCTTCACCAAGGCTTCGAAAACGGAAGTTCTATGATCTTCGAAATGATGCAAGAACCCGTCTTCAATTCCGTCTCTTCACCTACATCTACCGCATGGCCGCATGCTCGAGGAGGAAGACATATTATGCAAGTTGCGCTCGTGACTTCGCCAGAAGATACGTCTGAGGAAGTGGAAAGCATTGCGTCAACGCAGCTTGAGAAACTAGCGAGTCAAATCACCGCCGGTCATGGCTTCCATGGAGAGTACTTTGTGGCTTGGTTGCAAGACTGGAATGATTTGAGTGAGGTGTATGGGGAGAATTGGGATAGACTGTTGGCGGTGAAGAGAAAGTACGACCCAGAAGACCGGTTCTACAGGGCTATAGGGCTCAGGCGGCAGGAGGGCAGCAAAGGCGTAGCGGTCTGAATCGATTGACACGGCTGCCGCACAAGAAAGGAGTGTTATAGTTATCTAAAGTGGGACGGGAGTACAATGTAAAGTACAACGTACTATTTTCAGTCTGTGGCGAACTTTCTGCTGACTCTATACTCGCCCGAGTAAGAGGAGCAATCAAGGCACTAATCCCGCCTCGATCGCATCCCACTTACTACTCTCAAAAGCCATCACCGACTGACCCCGCTTTGCGGAAATAAGCAGAGATACGTGGCCCAGAAGATTTACCCTGAGCTCCCCATCCATGCTCTGTGAGCATTTCACGCATCGCAGAACTGATGCAAACCCAAATATTCGCGCTGTCGATCCATCGCTGCATACACAATGGCCTTCTTATGTGGCGATGGACTGAGAGCGGAGGGGGTGAGCGGCGGACATGTGCCAGTTGGGCCCTCAGTCGAGCCAGCGTCTATCGCTTCGAGCAGCCACAATCCTGAGCAGCTCGAGGTTGTCATGCACGAGTGCCTAGGACGAAGTTGCGCGGAGCCGAGCCATATAAGTCGCAGCGCGCACACAATGTCCCCCATCGACTGGAAGCTCTTTTTTGGTATCGAGTTTGTGGCCAAGCTTTTGCTAGCATTTTCGTTATCGTGAGAAAGGAGACGCAGTCAGGATAAACGTATCGTCCCAATACATCCCAACCTGCTCAAAGAATGCATTAGCCACCGGGACATCAACTAGGACGTGAGCCACGACCATCGCCTAGGAAATAATATTGAACTCTTTGTTGATGCAGCTTGGGATTTATGCTTCTCCTCGCACCGGCGGGAAGAACCTGAAGAGCTCTCAATTGAGCCAGCGTTTGTCGCGGTAAGCAGCCATAATCCTGATCAGCTCAAGATTCTTCTGAACTTGTGGCCATGGTAAGTGGGAAAGGTCATGGGCCATTGACGTCGCAGTATGAACCATGTCCCACATTTCTGAACGGGGCACTTTTGTACGCAAGCGAGGATGGGAAATCTTCAGGCGGTATCCTCTGTGCTGGTAGACGAGGTGTGCCCATGTGATGATGTTGTCCCACTTTCGGTTGCCTCTGAGATTCAAGCTGATCTTCTTGAGCTTGCTTGCATGTTGGTGGAAGGAACTGATCTGACGGCCGTCGCAGTCTCGGATTGTGAATCTGAACGTGTTCATGGACAACCAAATGCCACGGGCTTCTGAACGAATCTGCCGACAAACTGCGAGGAGACCAGGCTCGCGAGCACCTGCTCGGATCTGCACCGAGCGAGATTCTACAACAGCGTACTCGTAGATCATATTGCGCAATTCGGGGGCAATGGTCAGGAGCGTTGGCTGCTGCGGCTAAATGAAATCAGCATGGACCTCATCAGGAGTTGATTGCAGCACGTACCTCATTCCCAGTAGCATCTTGTGGCACGGAATCAGGGTTGCGGGCGAATTGAGCACTGGCGGAAGGAAACGACTTCGATGGTGGCGCGACCTTCTTTAGCTGTGGCTTTGACGCAACCTTCTTTGGCTTTGGCTTGGGCGCGGCCCTCTTTGGCTTCGGCTTGGGTGCAGCTCTCTTTGTCTTCGGCTTGGCCGCGACTCTCTTTACGTGCGACAGAGTTGGTCGCGCGCCTGGGCGTGCGGTGCTGTCAAGCTCCGCTGTCTTCGCGCGCAGTCTGTCGCTCCGGCGAGGCCCGGAACCTTTGGCCTTTGATCTAGTAGTAGGCGACATTGCATGTCTGACGTGATGTTGTCGCCAGACGGCGCTTGGAAGACTTAAGAGGTAGGTGTGCGGCCGTTGCCAAGCTTTAGTCTTGTGGTGAACGGTAAGGTGAAGCCGAAAGTCGCCTCGGAGTCACAGAGACGTATGAGCATTGACGTAGCGCATTCACCAATGCCAGAGAATAGCCAGCCAGTACGAAGACCTTCAGCAATCGATTGTCTTCGAAATGCTACATGCCCGGAGAACATTCCAGCTTCCAGTATCTACTGCAGTGCGAACTCCTCGATGACACTCCTTGGCTCGACATACTGGCCCAATGGCTTGTACCCAATATCATGATATCCGAAAGCACCGGGACCACCAATCTTCAAGCCAGCTTCAGTGTCAGACCATCGTGGACTGCAAGTGATACCAAGGACCGTAACGCGATACCCGTATTTGAACTCCGGGACACCAAGATTCTTTCCAGAACCCGTATCGAGCACACAGATCAGATCTGGAACAGAGGCGACAATGGTCGACGTTCCGTCATCGTCGGTATGCTCGGCATAGATGTTCTCGTTCTTGAACGGGATCTTGAGTGTGCCAGTCGACTTCACAGCTTGCAGACGCCGGGCCTTCTGGTCTGTTGATTCATCCTCCTCGTCCACGGAGAGACCTGCAATGGTAATACTTCCAAATGAGTGACCTTTGAATATTCGGCGTTCGACTTCAATGATCTTGCCTCGGAATAGGATCTTGCCGCTCTTCTCTCCTCCGACTTCATCGATAATCTGCTCTGCAACAGTGGAGAGGGTGTTTGTGACCTCAGCTTGCGCAATGCAGCGACCGATTCGCCAAGCTAGCGATACGGTCCTCAGAACGCCGTACTTTTGCACTTTGTCGCCAGTGGTTGGCTTGGCTGCCATGCCCACTCTACAGCCCATCTCTGAGCACGAAGCCCGGAGTGCTCGATCCACAATTTCATCGTTAGAGGCCTTAGTCATGACTATTGTCTTGCCGTCTCCGGAATCAATTGCGCATGGCACCAGCTCGCCAGGAGCATGGACTGCCAGAGTCGTCTGCCAGTACGTGGGATACGCCCTGCCCATCCAATCCGCATCGATGACAGGACGATCGAAAAAGCGAGAAGAGCCAACTAGGAATGGCTCAAGGCCGTTTGCACCTCCGATCTCGAGGCCCATGATGGCGTCAAAGGTGCTCTCGCCTCGGTACTCAAGCAGCGCGTTGAAAGCGTGGACAGTCTCGAGAGATTGGAGGCGCTCATTGGATGTTGCTGGAGATCCCATATGTCCACCCCAGTATATGTGCGCATCTGACTTGAGGGAAGAAGGATCAATGACTTTCATCCTATATCCTGCACGAAGCATGTCTCTCATTTGGATCCGAGATGCTGCAGGCGAGCCGCCTCCGGCACAGCCCAAGACATAGCAGCCATCGGCCAGGAAGTTGATGTCGGTCTCGGTGATCTGCCATTCCAGTAGACCAGTCTCTATATTCCTGACGATGCTAGGCCGGTACGATAGAGGATCGACAGGAGGTTCATCGATTACCTTTACGGAGATGTTCTTCGCCGCTTCGCTTTCATCGAATTCATCTTCCTCCTCCTGGTCATTGAGCAGCGCAGGCTCCGAATCGATGTCGAGCTCCCCAACAGCTTTGACTACTGTCCGCAGCTGGTTTGCGACGTAGCTGACGGGGTAGCTCTCAACTTCAGCGATGACTATACTCTCCCGAATCGCGCCGGCATCCAGTGCTCGATGCCTTGCCATCGATTTAGCGCGCTCAATCGCCTGGTTCTGCGTCTGATCTGCAACACTTTGGATGATGTCCACGATGCCGCCTACCTTTGAGATGGCGGCACCTACCGCGTTCGCGACATCGTGGTAAGGTGGCAACTTGAGATCTGATGCGCCCTTGAGCGATGATGGCGCGAGTACAGCTCCGCCGCCAACTAGGAGAACTGGAAGAGGCTCTGGGGACGTCTTGACTGCATCGATCGCGGCTTCAAGCAAAGTCTTCATCCTTTGCTGAGCTTGCATGATGAAACCTTTGTCGAGGTGCAACACAGCCTCAGCATCGCCTATCTGCGCCTTGCCAGCCGCAACCGCGATGTCCGATGCGGTTGTGACTCTGCCTCCGAAGATCAAGGCATCACGCAACAAATAATGACCAACAGAATCTGGGCCCACTGAAATTTTGCCTCTTTCGTCTCGGACGATGGACCCACCTCCCAGGCCGATGGAGTGTAAAGAAGGCATAGAGTAGTTCACGCGCACACCAGCGACTGTGACATAAGCGGAGGCTTGCCGGGGCAGTCCGGACGGCAATAGTACTCCCACATCGCTGGTGGTACCTCCAATATCCACCACGATCGCTGACGATTGAGCGAGGTCGTGGCCAGTCAAATATGCAGCACCGCGCATAGAATTGGTCGCACCAGATGAGAAGGTGCGAATGGGTATCTGTGCGGCTGAGGCAGAGTCGAGGAGTGTACCGTCGTTTTGTGTGAGGAAGAGCGGGCAAGTCAGCTTCAACGCTTTCATAGCCCTCCGGAAGCTCTTGACAGTCCGTCTGGCATATCGGAGGATTGCCGCATTGAGGATCGCAGCGTTCTCGCGCTCCATGAGACCAATGTTCGCACACTCATGGGAAGCGACGACATCTGCATGCGGCATCTCTTGCAGCACAATGTCTCGCACTCGGTCTTCCTGGCGGAAGTGCTCGTCAATTGGCGAGAATGTCCCGACTACAACCACAGCACTCAAGCCCAGTTTCTTTATCTCTCGACATCTTTCAACAACCTGCTGCTTGTCTACCGGCGCCTCTTCGGACCCATCGATATGGAGCCCGCCGTCAACATACCCAACATAGCCTTTGATGATGCTGGTCAGGCCTGGCGGGAATTCTGAGAACGGAGGCACCTCTCTCAAGAAGCTCTTGGAGATGCGGATAATTGCCACTCTGCGCAGACGCCGCGCATCTTGCTCCACGACAGCGTTGATGAAGTGTGTGGTGCCAACAGTAACGCTGACAATTCTCTCTGGAGGCAATTCAGATTCAGTGAGGACATTTCTTACTGCCTTCTCGATCCCAGAAGTGACGTCGGGCGTAGTCGGTGTCTTATGGTGGGCGAGAACGCCTCGGGTTGGGGTATACTGCTGCGACGGATCGATAGCTACCGCGTCGGTGTTCGTGCCTGTGACATGTCAGCTATATCACAACGCGGTAATCAAATGGTGTACAGCACCTCCAACGTCGACGCCGATGCGAATGCTCTTGCCGTTGCCGCCCATATTGTCAGTAAGTTAGCTCAGTCTATGCGAGGCAGTGGCCGCCAACGCCTTAAGAAAACATTGAGTAAAGCGCGATGCCATACTACCTGTGAGCTTTTGGAGCTCTTTGGCGAGCTGTGCCTACGGGCCCACGGCGCGTCTGCTGTCGGGCGATGGCGCGGCGAAACGAGACAGTCGGCCAGCGTGACGGCCATGTGCTCTCCATGGGAACACATGGGTAGCAGCAGCGGTGCAACCAACCAATGCAACCAGGTCATGGGTTGTTTTGGCAGAGAGGTTGAGGGATGAGATGGAGTCAAAGAACACGCGCGACATCCTTGCTCGGCAAGCCCAGGCTCCACAATCCTCCTCTGCCCGACTTCACTCTTATCATTCGCCGTCGGCCAACCCCTCTTCTATTCATTGACGAGAACTTCGGCAATACAATGGACTGATACCCTGAGTTTGTGGGATGGCTAAAGTGCCCTGGGCGCGGTCGACCCTCGTCCGACGTCTGCCTATCGTGGCGACCAGGATAGCTGCTGGCACGACAAGATACTGGCGGGTAGGGCAGGCAAGCAAAATGCTCTCATTGAACGATTAGCAGGCCAGCCAACTGTTGGTACATCATGATGGCAGCGATGCGCCCTCCCAAAGCCTCAAGCTTTGGTCTCTACATCCTCTTCTCAATGAGATGCAGTTAAATTTGTGAAGATGGCTTTCAAAGACATCCTCGAATTTTGCAGGCTTCCTCCAACTCTCGAAGCGTGACCAATGTCTGGATCAATGAAGACATACGACCTCTTCCGCCCCATCGCAGGACTTGGACACCATGGGCATTTGCAAGCTTCTGGGCAATAAATCAGCTCACCCTTTCCAACTGGCAACTCGGCGCATCCTTAGTCTCAGCGGGTCTGGCAGTTTGGCAAGCGATCCTCGCCACTGTCATCGGTAAAGTCATCATCGCAGCTGTGGCCGTAGGAAATGGCTACGTGGGAGCAGAGTGGCACATCGGCTTTCCCGTGGTCAGTCGCTACATCTGGGGCATGTACGGCCACTACCTTGCCCTGGTCCAGAGAATCATTCTCTCTCTGGTTTGGTTCTCTGTGCAGAGCTGGACTGGAGGATTGTGCGTTCAGAATATCCTCGCAGCGATATTTCCGAGCTACCAGAATATGGCCAACCACTTTCCTGCTTCTGCAGATATGAACACGAAGCAGTTCATAGGCTGGATCATTTTCAACGTGCTGATGATTCCGATCCTATATATCAAGCCCGAGAGAATACAGTGGGTCGTCCTATGGTTCAACGTGATCACGGCGACGACGCTCATCTCGATGGTTATCTGGATTATGGCGAAAGCAGGTGGCGGTGGACCACTGCTCAATCAACCTGCAGCAGCTTTGAGCGATTCCGAACTGGGATGGGACATGGTCCATGGCGTTAGTACAGTTATCGGCGGCATAGCAGTCGGTCTCACAAATCAGATGGATTACTCGAGGTTCGCACGCAGGCCTGGTGATCAGGTCATGGGACAGTGGCTCTCCATCATAGTTCTGGGAATCTTCATGCCATCGTTGGGATGCTTGAGTGCATCGGCATCGCAACAGGTCTACGGAGAGGCGATCTGGTAATTCGATGTCTCCTGCGTTGCGGCTAATGGTATGCTAATCTGGATAGGAACCCTCCAAACCTCATTCAGAAAGTACTAGACACCAGTTACACGCCAGGGGCGCGTGCGGCGGCTTTCTTCGCAGGCTGTGGTCTTGTCATTTGCCAACTTGCCATCAACAGCATCGATAATGCCTTCTCGGCTGGAATGGACATGGCGGGCTTGTTCCCTTCATACATCAACATCAGACGCGGCGCATATGTTGGCTTAGTTCTCAGCATTGCCATGTGTCCCTGGAAATTGCTGAGCGCGGCAAGCACATTCATCAGCGTACTCAGTGCCTACTCAGTCTTTCTCGGTCCCATGGTCGGCATCATGATTTGCGACTATTGGGTTCTGCGAAAGCGCCGCGTCAAGCTTTCAGACCTTTACCATCCTGGCAAAGATGGAATCTATTACTTCTGGCATGGCATCAATTGGCGCAGCTTCGTAGCCTGGATTACGGGCTGGGCGTATCTGTTGCCTGGCTTCGCAAACGCCGTCAATCCGAATATTGTGGTACCGGAAGCGTGCACAAATCTTTATTATCTGGCATATCCACTTGGTTTTGTGGTCAGCTTCAGCGTTCATTATTGTCTCAACAAGGCCTTTCCGCCAGTTGGGCTTCGAGAGGCAGATGACATCGACTACTACGGCACGTTCAGCGCGGAGGAAGCTGCGAGACTAGGTGTTGCGCTGCCTGAGACTCTGGATGGTCTAGATGGTACTCCCGACTCGAAAGAGGTTGGCAAGAACAGCCACGGCACTGTGAAAGAAATGCATGTTTGAGGTAGTCGCGCGTCTAAATTCCCATGATCATTGCTGATTTGGCACGTACGGAATTAATGACTGATTATTGAATCACCGCACACTGCCCAGCGAGAAAGAGGCTGCATTCAAGAAATTAGGCACGCATTCTGAAACGCTCCTCGTACACTTCACTGTGAGCAAAAAAGCAACGTGAGTCGAGGAATGAGAATTAATGGCAGTGGACAAAGTTGGATGTCATCAATGTTCGTGCATTGGGCGGTAAGCCTCATATTTTTGATCATACGCTAGCTACTCCTGCGTAGCAACGCCACAAGACCGCCCAACCAGGCAGTCGCAGTCTGTCCCAGCAAATGCACAATATCCGCGAAACGCCTAGTAGAAAGTGTTTGGGCGAGTAGCAGCGAAGACCTTCTTGCCACGCTTCGGTGGTGCGCGGTGAGGAAGTGGGAACTTGAGGTTCTTGGTGGTGAGCTGCTTGATGTATGGGCGGCGGATGTCGTCGGTCTTCTCAACCTCAACGACCTTGAGGATCTATAGCGAGTTTTAGATGAAGTACTGCGTGGGATGAGCGCATTACATACGTGGATGGTCCTGAAGCGGGCACGGTGGCGGGAAGCCATGTCCTGGTAGAGGGACTTGACAGCGTCGACACGAGACATCTCACGGTACTCCTTGTACATGTTGTGTGTGCCGGAACGCGAGTCGTAGCGGATCCAGATACCGAAGTTCTTGACCTTCAGAGGGTGCTTCTCGTGGATCTAACTCCAGAATTAATACGAACCCTCCTCATTCGTCTCCGCAGTTCGCCATGTACGCACCTTGTTCAAGCTGACGATCTCACCGTTGGCCTTCTTGATCTTGCGGAGCTTGGCAAGGAAATACCAGAAACGGGACTTGGCGACGACCTCGTTTGGCGCAAAGATACGCATGCGGTAGAGCTTTGGCGTTGGGTTGGCATCGCTGGGGAGATGGCGGCCAATGACCTGGTACTCCTCCAGGCCCTTGTAGCCGGCGCTTGCAGACTGAACTGTTGGGCAAACAATATCAGCGCTGTCTGACAGCAGAAAAATGTAGGTGTGTCCAATGCGTCTCGACCATCGTAGCTCGTGCTGTCCACTGGCTTCCACTCATCTGACAACGCGTGAGAGCGCATTGAGCACCTGTATCACTGCAGATGTCTCCGAGAGGAAGCGTTTGGCCCTGTGCGCATGGCGCACTGCAATTCTGCTCAAGTCTTTGCATATTTCCCTCCTCTTTCACCCATTCAAAACTCGGTGCGCGTGCGCGGTCGACCAGGAAATCGGACGGTGCTTACCCATCTGCGCTCAGTTAGCATATAATGGAGCGTATTTCGATCGCACGAGACTCACTGTGACTGTTCCTGTTGGGTTAGTGCTTGTCGACGTGAACCTGCAGAACAGAAGAAGTTCGAGCTTTTCGCAACTTGTGGGTGCTTTCCATTTCGAGATGCCAAGCCCCGACTTGCCGACCGCCGATCGACACTCCGACCTCGAAGTAAGCACATTCCAACGTCGGGAACACCCAACACAACTCACATCGCCTCCCAGGCAGACCGCAGCGATGGTCAATATTGACACGCTCTTCGAGGACTTTGTACTCGCTCACGAAGATCCCTCAGGCCCCAACGGCTATCTCTTGGCCACATGCATCTCGCCTGAACCGCCCAAGCACGATCAGGGACGACTGTACCACTTTCGCAATGGCATAACTGCTGCAAACGCGCAGACTGACCTGCGCTACAAGCTGCAATACAACCCGTCGCTACACTTGGACAAGAAAGAGATCAACACATGGATCGACATCTTTTCTGCCTACCACAAGTTCGTTGGTACCTTGCTAGCAGCAGAAGAGCTACAGAATGTCGGCCAGACGAACGAGGCAGACTGGGCACAGGTTTACGAGGACTGGAAAAAGGTGGTCAATACCATGTATCAAGGATACACCATCGGCGTGCTTGGAGCATGGACAATCCCGTGTCTGTACGTGGCTGTCAAGTACCTGCGAGTGTTCGCGATAAAAGCAGACCAAAAGACCGCCAGTCAACGCGAAAACGGCATGGCTTTTGGTGGCATCCAGGAAGAAGACGCCTTCGATCCGAACAGCGCGAACGACAAGCTAGAAGATGCCGCGCGTCAAATCAATCGCATCTTTGGCCTTTGTGCTGGCGACCGGTAAGTCCTCCTTTTGCATACTCCGTGCTTCCGCTGCTACAGTCCCCGTCACGGCATTTATCAAACAGACGAGACCACGTCCTGGCGGAAGCACGAGCACCTCTCCAATGCTGTAGCAACTGCTCATTGTAAGTATAGCAACCCACTTGAGGATTCGCGCAAGTGGGCACTCTATTTCATTGCCACTGCTCTTTTCAAAACCCACTTTAAACTCAACCACATCTCGTTGTCGAAGAACATTCTGCGAACGCTCAAATCGCAGAGTGACATGCCGCCCCTCTCACAGTTTCCCAAAAGTCATCAGGTCTCTTTCATGTACTACTGCGGAGTCATCCACTTTGTCGATGAGGACTACGCTGCAGCTGAGCAGTATCTCTCTTCGGCATACAATCTGTGCTACTCGAAGTCGGCGAAGAATGTGCAGCTCATACTGACTTACCTCATTCCCACGAAACTGCTTACCTCGCACACGCTTCCCTCATCAGCTGTGCTGTCACAGTATCCATCGCTAGCAAGGCTATTCCAGCCAATCGCAGAGTCGATACGGAAAGGCGACCTGACCGGATTCAACACAGCGCTGGAGAATGGAGAAGAAGAGTTTGTCAAGCGGCGCATATACTTGACTCTGGAGCGCGGGCGAGACGTCATCTTGCGCAACATCTTCCGGAAGGTCTTCCTGGCTGGGGGTTATGATCCACCAAAAGAGGGCGATACGGGTCCTCCACCTCGCAGATCGAGAGTGTCGACGGACGAATTCGCTGCCGCACTGCAGATGGCAGGAGCAGAAGTGAACAACGGGGACCAAGGCTTCGATTATGATGAGGTCGAGTGCTTGATCGCAAATGCGATATACAAGGTATGTTGGCCTTGTATCGTTTTATACAATTTGCTGGCTTTAGGGCTTGTTGCTGCCTGCCACGGAAGGCGCAAGTTTGCCACACCTGCCAAGTCTTGCCTGCTATTAGACACAGAAGATGCGATCCGCGCGATCCCTACTGACTATTTGGTTTAGAACCTGATGAAAGGATACATCGCCCGGGAACGTCGCATGGTAGTCCTGAACAAGAACGGCGCATTTCCGGGGACCAGTGTTTGACAACATCCATGCCGCACCTCAACCAGTTGTACTCTGACTTAGGCACAAAGGGCATGACTATCGCCAGCCACCTTCGGGTACCATAGCGATAAAGTGAAGGGAACGTTTGTACCATTGCACTCTCGCTTCGTCCCAAATCGAGAAACGTGGGAGCAATCAGTCTCCGGCCCACGCCTCCTTCGGCACTGAGCACACTATCACGCCATGCATCCGAGGCTTTGCTTGCGTGCATCCTTCAGGCATGAGTCACTGCGGCCGCCACACCTTTTGCCCACCCGCGTCGAGATCATCGGTCAGGATCGGAGAATATGTTTGAGAGACATGTGGCAAGGCTAGCTTTAACGTAACTACACGTATCGATACACCCGCCTTGAACAATACGCAGTCGAGACAATTCGGATTATGCAAGCGAAATATCAAATTGGCGCATTCCCCATTTCATCGCTTTAAGCACAAATTGGTGAGACTTCTCAGGGAACGATGTTCGAGATCGAGACATTGACGTGTGCTTGACGACCATAATTCTGATTTCCAAGTTATTGGTCTAATCTCCTACAAGTACAATTGATCGCCCAGCGATCTAAGTTCCGCAACTATCAACGTCAACAAGTCGCTACGTTGCGTTGCGCTTCATTTCCCTTTCCCCAAGATCTGACAGTGTGTTGTCGAAAAGTATTGGTTACATTCTTGGTGTCCTTCCCAGCCCCGGCTCCCCTCAAATAAGTCGTCAAGAAGGCATAGTAGTACAGAAATCCTTCGTGTTCGGTGCAGTTCTTATAATATTTGTGTCATGTTTTCGAGGTAGACTTGCCCAAACGCCATGCTGATGCTGAAAATGGTAATTATGCTTGCAAAGTAGTTGAATGCAGAAGGGTATCAATGATGTGACGAGTCGTGATGCTGAATGGTGGGCCAAATCGATTGGCCGCCCGGGTGATAAGGAGATGCGTGACGAGATAGAGTTGTGAGTCATCAGGCTTGTTGGCAAGGTCAGATGATGAGGGCACGAGGGGAGGCGCGGGAGCGGCATCCTTGAGTCTAGGTGCGTGGCGAGCGTGCGCTGGAGGCAATATCGTCGAGGTGGTTCACTGCGGGACGTGAGCAGACATGGCCAGAGAGATTGAGTTGGTTGGCTTACCCATGGCTACGAACAAGTCGAAAAAAGTGGCGAACCACCGGCTTCCATCTCCATTTGCATAGTCCCGCTACGCTTGAACGTGCTGCGACTCCGGATGATGAGGGCGAGATAATGTGCTCGAAGTTTCGAATCGGACGCCGGCGTGTTGGCGTAGGCATAGCGAGCTGACGACAAGATTGTGCCGCATTGCACTCCAGATTGCAGTCCTTGTTTCTTCAATGCCAGTCTCTGGAGTTCGGGCAGGCCATAGCGAGCTGCCGAGCACTGTGAGATGTTAGGGATGTCACGATGATGAAGCGCAAGACGAGGAAGGCTTACATAGATGACAGTGTCTTTCAGTACGACATGATTGTCAGGTGTACGGACTGTGCTCTCTGTCATTCCATTCGCTGCATCTCCATCATCGAGAAACCAGCTCTGATGTTTCTTGTCGTACTCGAGCTTGGGTGTGTAGTCGCCTTTGTATAAGTACTCTAGTATTGCTGAGAAGACCTCGGGTAGTTCGTTTGGTATATCGATACGTTTGCCGTTGGATTCGAAGAACTGTTTGCGAATCTGTTGGGCGAAGGCGGGGGACTTTGACAGGACATCCTCGTGAGCAGCGAATAGCCTCTGTTCCGATCCGATGGCGATAGTGACGATGGCGGAGTTGAGATTCCTGCACAGTGTAAGCTAAGAATTCTATCGTGTGTAAAGAGTGACCTACGGTGATGTGGGAGAACTGGCACTTCTCGGTGACGATTGTGCAGACGGCTGTTGTACGACTGGTTGTATCGTGCTGATGCGTTTCGATGTGCCATATTCCTTGAACGACTTTTGCCTCTTACTGCTCATCGATTTCCCAGCCCGATGCGAAAAGCTGTCTCTGTACGACTTGTCTCTCTTGCTCACCGAAAACATGTTGGCTGTTCGTTAGTAGATGAGTTTTGCAAGGCAACACAGATGCCTTAGTATGAAAGAGCAAGCACCCAGGACGGGGCGTGGGAGGTGGAGGAGAGGGTGGGTACTTATACTTCCTACGCCCGGTGCTGCTTAGGCAACACAGCCCGCATCAGGGCCAAACGGCGGCGGAAACGAGGCCAGGCTGGCGTCGGTTTGCCTGCTATGCAACACGGCCGCCCTGGCGTGCGATGCGACGGGCAGAAAGTCAAGCAAAATACGCAGCAGGGTCACGAGTCGACGTGACTGGTCCGCGTAAAGTGGTTGCAGAGGAGGTTGCTGCTAATTGGGCGGGTGGAAACCCGATACTCACGCGAAGTCACGGGACCGACATTTCGGTCGCTCGTTTGAGTCAAGGCGACGCCGTGTTGAGGGGATCGTGGCTTGTCGCGGATGCGGATGCAAGGGCAAAGCTGTTTCACAGACCAAGCGGATGCCGCGCCCTAGCCTGGAAGGAGGATGATCCGCTGGTCGTGATAGTGATCGGGCTGGGTAGCGACGCCCCTCGACCGCCAAGCAACTCTGATTCTTGCCACCTCGTGGGTGCAGCTTGGAGGATTCATCGAGGCTATCAGGAAGCAATAGAAGTAATGCACAAGATTGCCTGCAGATGCGTAGGATACTAGGCAGACATGCAGGTCGAGGTGGCTGCTGTAAAGAGGAAAGAGGTTGGTTGTTCTCATGCAAGCGATGGGAAGCTAAGGCAGGTACCGCTCCATCCCTGCAAGACTGCCATGCTCGGTGGCATATATCTTTGCATGCTGTCTCGTTGGCAGAGAATCCAACAAGTACCTCACATTATTCATTACTCGTCACTCGTCTCATCGTCAATCTATATCGGATGCTATTACCAAAGTCTTTGTGTGCTGAATTCCTGTTCCAAACCCCTCGCCACCATGCATCCGACACTGTCCGTCTTTGAGTCACACCGCGCCGCGCTGGTAGGACGGCATGCGCAAAGCATCTCGGAGCCCGCCGTGCAATCAGTGGCCGTTCACTCCGTTGACGCCGTTCGTGCCGTTGGTCCCATTGGTCGCCTGCGGCAGCTCGATCTTCAGCAGTTTGGCAGAGTTCTTGTAGGCGATCATCTCGAGCTCCTCTTCATTCACCAGACCACTCTGTTCCAGCTCCTGCATCCATTTGCGGCCATTCTCGTTCTTCTCAAATGGGTAGTCCACGCTGAATAGGATGTGATCAATTCTCGTGTTTCCGAGGATGCACTTCAGCGGATCTAGACTCCAGACTCCAGATGTCGTGATCCAGATGTTCTCATCCCAAACCTGGAGCAGCTTCCTCTTCTGGTCACCCCACCGACTGCTGAGATTCGACACACGTTGCAGCATGAATGGGAGCATCTCACCGAAATGCCCAATGATGATCTTGAGCCTGGGAAACTTGTCGAAGAGCCCAGCAGCGTACAGTCTGAGAATGTGCAGCCCCGTCTCCGAATGCCAGCCCCACCCAGATGCGCCCATACTCCGGCTTGCACCCTCCGAAAAGTTGCCAGTGTACGAATGCATCATGTTATCAGCAGGCCAGGTCGGATGTAGGTAGATTGCCACGTCAAGCTCCTCTGCCTTTTGCCACATGACATCGTACTCGTCGCCGTCAAAGTACTTTCCATTCACATGATTGTCAATCATGGCGCCAGGAAAGCCGAGATCTTTGACACATCGCTCGAGCTCAACCGCTGATTCCTCTGGGTTGCCCACGGGCAGTACTGCAAAGCCTGCGAACCGGTCTGGGTGTTTTCTCACTGCGGCGGCCAGCTGATCGTTGCCTTCTCTGCACATCTCCGGACTGGGACCTCCAGGGGCGCAAGCATGTGAGATGACCTGGAATGTGATGCCGCCCTTCTCCATCTCGTTCAGCCGTAAGCCATCAATATCGGTGAGCTTCTCCTTGACTCCAGGTATGGCCTTGAACTGCTCGGAGTACTGATCGTCGAATGCATCGAGAACGGCCGTCGAGAGGAAGTGCTCCTCCAGAGCAATCAGCGGAGGCACCATCTTGCAAAGTCGGATATCTCAATCTGGGTCCTGCTCAAAAAGAAAACGCCTATGTCGCGTGGCATGGACCATATTGTACTTGGCCTTCAGCTTGCCACTTAAACCTCGAAACTCGAACATTGCAGTGGTGGATTCGCAGCTTCGGTAACGAGCGGAACCGAAAGCAACAGCAGATTTGCCTAATAAACCACAGCTTGTGCGCCTTTGGGCGTAGATCCAGACGCAATCGTGACTGGCATACCGCAGGTGCCAGGGTTTATCAACTCTCCACCGGCATTGAGGAGCCGAACTGCTGGGAAGTACAAAGAGACAAACGGATGCCTCAGACAGGAAGGTCACAGGCCACACGTGATGAGGATCTGTACAGTCAGCAAACCTCGGCAAAGCCCCGGATCCTCCTCAATACAGCCAGACTCGTGAGCTTCGAGTAGCTTTGGAGCTCTACCACATGCAGCAATTGCCGTGGTTAGCACTGTTTGACGACCGTACTGCCATTTGCTATAGATCATCGCACATATTGTAAGAGTCGTCTTTCACTATTTTCTTGAACAATCACAAAAAAGCCACAACACAGCAGTCACCATGTCCGGCTCAGGCAAGGGCTCCCAATACGTCGAATCGCCCTCTCTCGTCGAGCTTCCCATTCCCAGAAAGTATGCAGACATCGGCTTCACTGAAATCAGAGTCACAAATGTCCCCGAGGACGCCAAAGAAGTCACACCAGTCCAGCTCGTCACGCTCTACCGCCCCAAGAAATACAATGCCTTCACTCCCACCATGATGCGTGAGCTCGAGCACGCTTACACCCTGTTCGACATCGACGACCGCGTAAAATGTATCGTTCAGACGGGAACCGGCAAGATGTTCTGCGCTGGTGCAGACCTGGATACCGGATTTGTAGGAGGTGAAGAAGCAGTACG
The DNA here is from genome assembly GCA_029490675.1 of Cercospora nicotianae. Taxonomy (NCBI): domain Eukaryota; kingdom Fungi; phylum Ascomycota; class Dothideomycetes; order Mycosphaerellales; family Mycosphaerellaceae; genus Cercospora; species Cercospora nicotianae. Next base: position 888,197 of record JANQAT010000007.1, on the reverse strand, counting down.
GGATCACCGAGATGGAGGAGGTCGAGTGACCATGGCCATCAACAGATGTCGGAAACCAACAATCGCAGCTGTACAAGGTGCTGCAGTAGGCGTAGGAATCACAATGACACTGCCAATGAACATCCGAATTGCCTACAAGGACGCCAAGATTGGATTTGTGTTCGCCAGAAGAGGACTGGTTATGGAGGCAGCGAGCAGTTTCTGGTTGCCAAAGTTGATCGGGTGGGTCGTGTCCATATCCCTCCAACTCTCCTTCATTCTGTCTTGAATACACGGAACAGTACTAACAAAACCCCCTCAAAACAGCACCTCCAAAGCCCTCCACCTCTGCACAACCGGCTCCGTCTACCCCGCCTCCCACCCCCTCCTCGACTCCCTCTTCACCGAAACCCTCCCCACCCCCGACGCAGTCCTCCCTCGAGCCCTCCAACTCGCCTCCGAAATCGTAGCAAACTGCTCCGGCGTCAGTCTCCATCTCATCAAAGAACTCATGTACCGCGGTCCCAGCACCCCCGAAGCCACGCATCTCTTGGACAGCCGGATCGTCTACGAATTATTCACGAGCAAAGATAACAAAGAAGGAGTGCGAGCGTTCTTGGAGAAGAGGCCGACGAATTTCACGGGTACGATGCAGAATGATGCTCCTGCTGCTTGGCCGTGGTGGGATCCTGTGGCGACGGGGAATAGACCTGTGCAGAAGGGGTATAAGTTTAAGCCGAATTTGTAGAGGGGAGGTGAGGGCAGAATACGTATGAATGATATTTGTTTATGAGTACAGAACTTTTGGTATTTGAATGTTGCTGAGTGCCCCAGTGAATCTATATGCTGAAGGCACTTTGTGGCGTGTGATATGCTTCTTGTGACTGGGATAATGTTGGCAGACCACGGCCTGTGGTTGTCTTCATCAATGTACTCGAGAATGCAGTGTCTGAGCATCCAAATCTGTAAAAGGGGCCATCGGAAGCGGGACATCAGCTGTCTTCAACTCGATCCGATGAACCGGTCTGCAGCTTGAGGCAGTTCTCAGCGTTTCAGCGTGCGCAGAAGCATCTGATGAGCTCTTTCCTCACAGCTGCATCTCGTGGTCGTCTCCCAGCTCGAACTTCTTGCTGTGAGTGATGCAGTGATCACGCATGGCCTTGCTCAGCGATGATTCCGTGTCTTGGCCGTCGTCAGTCTCCTTGTGCTCGGTAACGACCTCTGCATTCTGGCCAGATACTTTGTCTACATCCATGGCTTCTGCGAGAAGATAAGCAGCGAGCATCGCGTCCAGTTCCCGCCCCAGGGTCTCCTTGGAAGGGCATTTTTTAACGTAGTTGTTCTCTTGGATGAACTTGAGACCTTCCTTGCTCATTCCCGGTGCCTTCTCCGCTTGCTTTAAGGTCTTCTCCTTGTCTTTCGCATCGCCCCCTTCACCGACTGCTTCAAGTCCCTGCACCATGGAGATGCTGCCGCTCGGACCAGACCAAGCCAAGCTGTACTTGAGTCCGTTCTTTTCAGCCGTAGACGCAGCAATCTTCTTCCTCGTTCTCCCAACCTGTCTCCTCTCACCCCTCCTCAGATCCCTGCCGAGCGACTTCTCGACCTCCTTGTATTCATTCTGCTGCTTCTCGTTTCCCTCCTTTCCATCGATCGGAAGCTTGCGACCTCCTAGTACCTTCGATCCCACGACAGTGCGAATCACCTTCTCCACTTCCCTTTTCTCCTTCCTCCTCTCCTTCATCACGCGCTTCTTCACGTCTCTCTTGGTCTGACCGTCTGCTACGAGAAATCGCTTTTCGTTTCTCTCCTTCTTGCTCTCAGCAAGGGTGATCGCAATGGCTTGATCGATATCTTGCAAGAGCAGACCCTCACGGTTCTCCCAGACAGTAGGCTCCACAGCATGGACCTTGCATTGTTTCCAGATATCCTTCGGCATGGTCGAGACTCTCGAATGGGGCTTAGGTACGCTAGCTTCCTCAACAGCTCGACGCGTCTTGTGGGCGTACCGCATCAGGCGAAGAGCTTCATCGTGTTTCTTTGCGGTGAGATACGCGAGCTTGTCGAGACGAGTGAGCATTGCGAGTGAGTATGGCGTCTTCGTTTCGAGCTCAGGAGGCAGACAACAGGTTGCTACGTCAACTCCGCGCCAATGCTTTTCGATGCGGTGGATAGCCAAAGCGTGGAGTCGAGCCGCTGCTGGCATGTCCTTGGCTTGTTCTGCAGTGTACTTTTGGATGGCTGGGACGCTCCAGAAAGTGGTGCCGCCGTGCACGCCCATTGGCTTCTGCAGAAATTGGTCATTGCTAAGGGCGGTAGTTGTGCTCTGCGGTGACACGGTGAGGGTGGAATCTTGAAATGAGACCGGTGGCTTTTGTCCGAGTGACAGTATGCTTGAGTCCTCTGCTTTGTCTGCCTCCATCGCGTTGTCCACCATCTCGGGTAGCCAATTTGGAAGTGGTTGCTGCACCCACCGAATGCTTGCCATTCTCGCAATGACGTCCAGCCTAGACCCGTCAATGCTGGTGCTGTCGATGTACCGGATCAAGGCCCAATGTTGTGAGCGGCTTCCAGTGGTTGATGAAGCGTCTTCGATGTTATGGTAGCTGATCAAGTTCTGCCGAAGAGTTTGACAAGTTTTGTGCGAGGCCTCGAGACTTGCATGTGAAAGTGTACGCAAATAAGTCACACTCAAAGGAGTCACATGCAAACATTCACAAGCCAGCAAGCCGAGTCCGTTGTTGGAATTCCTCAGCTGAAGGTGATTCGGCCTTGGAAGTGCGCTCCTGAGAGCTCAGAACAGCGTGTTCCGAGCTCATTGAGTGGCTGTTGAGGTACCTGAGTGAGGCAAGACGGTCAACGTGTCGACTCATAGAACGCGGGACAGGCAGTGGCGATGGGTGATCTCCGGGACAAGAGAGCGTCGTCTGTTGTTTGGGCGACGTAACGAGATTTAGCAGGCTCCACTGCACTTTCCCTTTTGGGGAACACATCAAGTGAATGGACCTGTAGCACAAGGGTGCCTGAAATTGAAACGCGAGCATATTCACACTCGCATGCATAAAGGAATATCTAGAAACTACGACCCGCGCGCCGTCATGGGGTATCTCAGAACTCGTAAGAAAAGGAAAGATCATGAATATCGCTCCATATGCCTGGGCGTTCATTGCGCCGATTCATCCAACACCTTCTGCAATGCACTCTTGTCAAGACTCTTCATAATGGGCGGATGTGAGATCTTGATCTCTGGTCCAAAGCCAGGTATGGGTCCCGACTGGTTGATACCCGGAGGCCGCAGCTTGGGTTTCTTGGGCGTCAGATCTCCATCTTCGGTAGATCGACCCGTGCTGCCAGATGCGACACTAACACTTCTGTTCATTTTTGGTGGGCTCACAGAAGCGTTTGTATCGGTAACCGTCACGGTAGGTGCGGGCGATGCGCCCCATTTGCCGAACATCCAGCCACCGACTCTGCTGCCGAGCCCAGACTTATTCGAGCTGGGTTGTCGGCTGGCGGCAGGAGGATTGATGCCACTCAGCATGCGATGGCCACTGCCTGACGGACGTGACATCGAAGCTGACACTTGCGCAGTGGTGTCACTGATCACTGCTTGTGGTGTAAAAGATCGACTCCCATATGGTGTCAGAAGCTGCGAAGGTCGAGACTTGAGCGTATGAATATCCATGCCACGACATGACATTATAGATTCATGCGACGTGGCACGCCGTAACAGCCGAGGTCGCTCAAGAGCTTGTTGGATTTCATCCGAGAGTGGCGATATTGCATCGGAAGTGTCCTCTCCAGGAGTGTCGTCAGTGTTCTCCCAATCAAGCTCGTCCTCCTCAGGTATCACTGCTTCGGGCGCCGCCTGCTGAGCGTCGAGCTCGCGGAGGTTCTCCGTGCTGGTATCAAGGATAGAGTCCAGAGATGGTCGTCCGCGATGTGAAGAGACCGAAGGCCGCTGCGAGTGCATAGGTGCGGTGGTGATGCGTTTCGAGCCTATCGGGATGAACATTGGCGATCCTGGATCCTCTGTATCGGGCGTCGAAGGGCGAGATGACTCCTGCCCTGCATCGCTGAAGACGCGATCGAACACTGAAGAAGCACGGTTTGAAGACTGCGGCGAGCTCGGACCAGAGAAGCTGCTTTGAACAGAGTGAGCTGACACGAATGATTGGTCTGACATGTATGACCATCGTTTCTGATGTGACGCTCGTTGTCCGGGCAGGCTTGCCGCGGTTTGCGACAATATGGCGGCGGTATTTGAAGGAATTGAGAAAGAATGGCGAGGTGTGCTTAGACCAGAAGTCGGAGGCGTGTAGTGACCGGGAGTCAGAGCACCGTAGCGTTTCTTCTTGGGTCTTCGGACGATCGGTGTCTTTGGCGTGTTTGGTGCGTGGTAGTGATGGTGAACATGCAGCTCTTGAGATGTGGCTCTTCTCATCTCTTCCTTCAGGTGCGGACGGATGGGCGAGGTCGTCGGTTCGGGTATATCTGCTGCCGAGACAACAGGTTGATGTACAGACAGCTGTTGTCTCAGGGTCTCCACCTCTTCATTGGAGTTCTGCAGCATGTCTCGCAATTCGACAATGCCCATCTGCAGATTTGCATTGTCCTGGAGGATATCCTTGACAAAGTGCGAGACCACATTCGTCCCGCTTCCCGCAGTCTTGACGGCTGCTGCGCCTTTCAGCCTGCCGGCGGCCGAGTCCAGTTCCTTCTCGACAATGTGCTGTCGTTCCATGCGGCCCAGCACTTCCACATGGCGTTCCTTTTCCTCTTTGGCTTCCTGTTCAATACGCTCTATCTGCTCCTGCAGATGCGATAGTGTTCGCTGGGCTTCCTGCCACCTGCGAAGCGCTGTCTTCTCTGCCTCGTCCTTTTGTTCAAACGTCATCTGCCATGATGCCTGTTCTCTCTCAAAGTCCGCAAGTTGTTGCTCGAGACTCTCCGTTCGTGACTGTAAGTAAGACAACTTCTGAAGTTCCTGTTGAGTACTCCGCAATGTCGTCTGTAAGTTCGTGACCTGGGTATCGGAATCGGCGACAGCATTGTTCAACGATTCGAGCTGATCCAGTAGTGATCGATTCTCTTCGATAGCGTTGGCATTCTGTCTCTCCAAAGCCTGCTTCTCCACCTCCAGCGACTGAATCTGGGCGGCCATAGCCTTTCGTTCCTTCTCGGAGTCTTGGATGTAAGCCTCATGCCGCGTCAACAACGCCTGCAGCGAGAATATTAGCGACGACGCCATCTTTGCGCGATTCTTTTCCGGCACGCGCGTTGCGATTCCCTCCTCCCGTCATTACCCTCCGCGTACAATCTTGCATACACGCGAACACGGTCTCGTGGAAGCCCGTTGCGCGTGTACAGCGTCCGCCGAGCCGCACCAGCGTTTGGGAATGTCGGGTTCTGAGTCGACTCACCTTGCCAATCTGCGCGGCAGTCCGGACATCGCGCTCCAGCACCGACAGAGCCTGCTCGTTGTGTCGTAGGTATGCGCAGGCGGCGTCACCGCAACAACAGGTAATTGCTGGCCGGCGTTCTGGAATGCTGGGCACTTGGCCGGAGTCGTGGTAGGCGTCTAAGAAGGAGGTGATTGGATCCGCGTCGACCATGCTGACGCTACCTCTCGCGCGGCCGAGGCAGGAGCACTCATAGTATTTGTAGCAGGAGGAGAAATGGTTGCAGTGTGGAATGTGACGTGCGCGAGTAGTGTTTGTGTGAGTTGTCGTTCTGCGCGAGGCTGGGGTGTTCCTTGAGTGGGGTGAACGTCGACGCATCAACAAAGCCTAAATGACGCCAAGAGCGCTGTCCTGACCTGTCGTCTGCGCCTCTGACCAAGGCGTGCGTTCGTTCTTCCTACTTCACCTGGTACTAGTCTCACCGCGCTGTAGGCAGTCCACCGTCCAGGTTATGTGCCCGCGCGAGGCGGTGTCGGTCTTTTCGTGCTGTGCCCAGCGTGCTGCGGTACAACTGGCAGTCGTGAAGACGTCAGTCGCAACGCTGCAGCGGCCATGGGCAGGGAACACGCCTGGTCGCCGATCAATATTCATCCCGGCGCGATGGGAACCGGTGGTCTGCACAAAGAGCCGTTCCTGGCCCGTTGACAGACGTGTCCTTGTTCACGCCGCAGAATTTTCAACCGCCCGCAAGGACATCGATGCTGTTGCGCGTGAACAGCTGCAGCAACCACAAGTCGCGTCGAGAGCCGCGTCTATCGAGTCGTGCAGCATAGCATGGCACGGCGTGGGCAGTGGCGCTGCAATCTGACAGCAATCACAGCGTCGCCATAGTGTGACAACGGTAGATACCAAGACTAGCGCTAATCAACGGTGCAGTGGCGAAGTGGACGACTTTGTTTGCTACCCAACGAAGACTCCGATGAAACTGCGTTTGGTTCAAGCTGCGCGATATGGCAGCCTAGCGTTCGTGACCTCTGCACTTCAGCACCTTCTACTCTGCAGTCAGACTCTCCATGCTCACACACATCTCCCTGGTCACAAGTACAGCCACAAATAAGTCATCAAGACCATTCGTCTGACCGAGAACCTAGTCAAACACTCCTCCAAAGCTCTCCATCTCAATCACCCCGGCTCCAAACATACAAGCGCTGAAGAAGTTCTGCAGGTATGCCTCCCTCACTCCGCTCCCGTGCAACAAAGGCAAGCGATTCGTTCGACCCAGTGTCCACGTTGTTCTGTACAAATTGGTCTTCCCAATCGCGCCTCCGTTGTTGGGCTGTCTCGAGGTGATAAAATCACAATGTCTCTTCGTGACAGCGCACACAGGAAATGCCATGACCCAATAATGTGCTGGTCGATCCCTCGGGGCTGCAAGTTCGCCGAACTGGATGACAAACCAGTCGAGAAAATCAGCACCATCTGTCATCGATGCATTGTGCTGGCGCGAAGAACGATCTATGCCTGCTTGGTTCGAGATCGTCATGCGGGTCACTTTCATTCCGTACCCAGGTCCAGGCGATCTACACTGTTCATGAATCGAATTGCCAGAGTCGCGGAAGGTGAGTCCGAGAATTTCACGTTGGGTTGAGTCTGTATTGGCATCATTCAGCCATTCGACGATTCGGCGCGAGAGCGAAGGAGCCCAATAGAGGAAGTTTGGATGGTTGGGCAGGTCCGCAAGTTGAGGGACGCATGGTGGAGGAGACGCTTTGTGGTAAGTTGGAAGGAGTGGAGGAAATATCGTCGTGCGCTGAGTGTCAAAGGTCGGTATTGACACCTGTGGGTGTATGGCTGCCAACGGTGGCTGCAAGTTCATCGCATCAGAACGTAGGCCGCCTGGAAATGGTATTGGCATCAGAGAAAAGGCGCCGTGCGACAGAGATGGGGCTGTTCTCTGGATTGGGCGCACGGCTCTTGGGACGTATGTGCTTCCATGTTCGACGCTGCTTGTGTCCATATCCCACGGGCGTTGCAGCTGCGGGATCGACAAGTGCAGGCCTTTGAGACGTTGAGCAGGCGGCTGCTCATTTTGCAACTCGTTCTGACACTTTCTCTTCAGACTCGGGCGCGCCGGATGTATCGCATGGAGAGAAGCCTGCGCCGGCACTGGACTCGCCATTTCGATGAATATCTCTGGAATATGCTCAGATGGCATGACATAGCCTCGATGCCCAGCTCTGGAAACTGAACCAAGCTGGACGCTGCCTTGGTTACGATCGCCCCCAACCTCTGTGGCATTCTCCAAACCTTTACTTCCTTGTCGTCGTACCAAGGCTCAGGCACTCCATCGCTAGCGACAGCATCTAGTCGCCTCGATGACTCCTGGACACGTGGTAAATGCCTCGCGCGAAAAGCCTTAGACTCGAGTGCATCAAACCGCGCCTCGGTGGACTGAAGTCGCATTGTGCCGGTGCTGTAATCTGTTTGCGACTGCAGCGAATTCGTGTTTGGCGTTGAGAAAGCGTAGCGACGCCGTCCGGGCATGGTGAAGAGTGTTTGTGGTGGCCACCTGATCAGCAAGGTGAGTTTTGCGGTTGGTTTTCACGCGACCGTTGGAGAGGTGGTGAAGTGCAGGTGAATTTTGTGCTGCTGCAGGTCAAGCATGACTAACTTTCTGATTGTCACATGCTAAGGGTGCAGTGAAGATGTGAGATGGCTACCGCGAGAAACTTCTTGTTTTCGGACGTGGATTGTCGACAAACACTGATTTTGCAGCACAAGACCTGCTGTCGATGCAGTACTCGACAATTTTGTCATGTTGGTTCGCGGACTGTTCACAAAATATGCCACTATACAGTTCTACAAGAATGTTAACTTCTACTTAGAAGTCTAATGCCGATGCTTATGCTTATGATGTCCGAAATGCTTATGAACTTCGGGCCCGTCATGCGGCAATGTCTCTCTTCCCAAAAGACTCGGTGGATCCTCTTCCTGCTGGTGATTTTCCTCCTCCTGCTGTTGACTTTCCTCCTCCTGCTCTTCCTCCTCACCACTTCCCAACGACAAACCAACATCAACCTCCACATCCACATCCAGCAACGATCCCGGCCCATCCCCATAACTCGTCAACCCATCATACTCCTGATAAACCCTCAACGCATTGACACTCCAATAAGCCTCCTTGAACGCCTCCGGTCTTTTCTTCACCCAATCCTTACAAATCATCCCCGTCTTCGCCGCACAAGTCGAATTCGACGCAAAATATGGGCCAAAACCATGTTTCTTCCCACTTTGCAGCCAAGAGCCAGAATTCGATGTCGCGTACGGTGGCCAAGTAGTATTGACTGGAATCGTCGAGTTCCATTGATTTGCTCCATCGGCCCAGTCCCCGCAAAAAGTAGTATCGAATACGATACTGTGGTTTCGGAAGTTCTTTTCGATGTTGCATGTGAGGTCGAAACGACTGAGTGGTATGCCCCATGTGCTTGGATCAGGGTTCTTGCCGAGGGGTCCAGTGATAATATCGTTTTGTCCACAGACATCTCGAGGGAAGAAGTAGATTGAGATGTATTTTTCTGTCCATTCGGTTGCGTAAATTCCACCTCCGATTGCGTTGAAGCCGTCGCCGTAAGTGTTAGTTTCGAGAGTGCCGATGGAACAGCCAGTGCCAGCGGTGCAGTTTGTGTATAAGAGGGAACCGGAATATTGTTGGGAATATATTGATTGGTTTTTGGTATAGCAGCCAGGAGCTGTGTGGAGTGTCATGCGGTTGGCTTGGAATTGATTGATGCCTTCTATTATATCGATTTCGCCATTTTTGGGCCAGTCGGGTCCGTATGTCCAGAATGCTGGCCTAAAACACGTAGTAATCAGCTTTGCCACTTGCACGTCGACAGAATGGAAAAGGTTGTACTCACCACACACCGCAGATACTAGCCGGCATGTGATCCACATCGACAACGATCAAGCCTTTGTAAAACTTCTTCTTGCTTTCTATTCTTACGCTTGGTCTTCCGTCGTCGCCTGATAGGGCATTTGTGCTGTCGACACGCATGATTATGTTATCTGTTGTATTCTGGATGAGGTTCAGATCTCGACAGTTGGAGTAGGGTCTGTACGATACAGTCCCGTGAGTGGGATCTGTCTCGTTGATGAAATTGAATTTGTCGAAGAATGAGCCATTTATGTCGACCGTGAAGAAGTCGGTATCCAGGATGTAGTAAGCGAATGACTGGGCGGCAAAGAGAGTCCAACCCGAGAATAAGAATAAGGTCTTCATTGTATCGGACTTTTGTCTGTAAATGCTGTGAATTGTATCTTCCTCAAAGAATGTCCTCGTCCCAGAATTCGACCTGGAATTGGAACCGTATGGGGACCTCTGTCGTCAGCAAGGTCGGGCGAACTGGAGGTGCAGCATCTCCCTCTTGTCATGTGCGGCGAAAGCACTCCAGTACCTGTGAGCCCGAGATCTGGCGACTGACCAATATAGAGGGTGTATCCATAACATTGCGACGCGACGTGAAACCGGGAGATGAGATAGTCGTGGTGAACCGGGATATGCATCGTACAATAGGGCATGTCCCCATCAGGGGCTTGTCATTGAATGCTAAATAATAGCATGCTTTGCGCCAATGCTGCTCTAGTTTAGTGATCGCCATTGCTTGTTCCAACTCTTCTCTGTGATGCTTGCAAGATACATGCAGTAGTCGATGGAACTCGTGAAAGCCGAAGCGACTTCTCGACAGACAGCGGAACACAATTGCTTCCGAGCAGTCCGATGAGAGCTGCGGCCCGCGCTTGACCAGCGAATGGTGCTGCAGATTAATGTGCGCAACCACGATTCACCTAAAAGGTGCAAATTCGAGACAATACCTGGCATAGCGCTGTCCATCTTCAACATGCCTATGTATACGATCGATACGGCGAACTTGGCAAGCCGTTAGTTAAATCGAAAAGACGACCCTGTGTACGCTTTTCAGGTTGGCTAAGAGACGTGCGTAGACTTAGTTCGAATATGCACAATTCATAGATGAGCTTCGCAGCATCTCTGGAACCATGACAGGAAAAAGGTCGGGATGTTGTAGGGATTATGGGCGTGTACGCGTTTTGTGTCACCTCGCTCTCACCTGTCAAGAGAGGACATGGGAGTGGGCGCGGCAGAACTGGGACGATTGTTGCCACTCGTCATGTCTGCAGCTCGAGTCAGAGTGAGATCTGCTCCGAGACATGGACGTGTGTAGTTCATGCTCGCTCGCTCTCGTTCTTCCGGGTATCAATTCGCAATGCGTAGTTTTATGAGAGAAAGGTGATTCGGAAGTGTATCGCCTTCGGCAATTTTCACGCAATTTGCATGAGCAAGCCTGCAGTCCAAAAAAGCCGTGCGGGAGGTCTCGCAGACGTTGACTGCAGCTACCTGCCCACAGCCTAGATATTCCAGCGACGCGCCAAGAATGTCGGATGATTGGTTACAGCATGAGAAACTCAGGCTTTCCGAACGAATGGTAAAGGTCGGGCAGAGGAGAGCGTGGAAATCGTGTAATTTTGTGGTCACAGCGGTGGCCAGTTAAACCATGCGTCGTAACGTCACCATGTCGGCTCGAACCCAATGGCAGCTCGAGCGAGCTGTACAGAGGCGCTCTGAACATGGTATGCATGCTTTGCTGATTCGTGATGAAACGGCCACGAAGATCTAGATGTCCTCGAGCTCGGCGATGGGGTCCGGGGGAAGGTGATGGGCCTGAAAATGTGGATCAGAATGGATCGGGAAGCCGATAGCAGTGCGTATGCTCCAATCTGGCCATGATGGAGACGAACAGTGAGAAAAGACGGGGCGTGGACGTGAAGGCAGACGGGGAAGAAGCTTGTGATTGCCACGAACGGGCACTGCCGCCCAGATCAACCTTCTTTTTGGCGCAGGCAACGTCACGACGATCAGCGTTCTTGGGTCGCGTTTACCCACCACTCGCAAACGGTACAACACTCGTCAGCGTGGGATGCGCGATTGCACTCGCCCGCCCGTCCGCCAGCGCCAGCGCCAGCAGCCTCGACTCCGCCAGCACCCGACCGCGTGAGCAGTGAAGAGCGCAACGCCGCCGCGCCCGCCACGGCCGACATTTGGGCTCAGCTCCAGCAGTGCCTCGCCATCAACTCGCTCACCAGACAACGCTCAACCCTGCCCCGCCGCCAACTTTCCTGCCTCATATGCGCGCACCACCGAGACACCGCGACCGACGACACACGCACACGCGCTGCGCCTTCCCTTCCAGTCGCTGCCACTACCCGCGATCACGAGACTCCTTCACTTGCACATGCAAGCCAATGTGTCTGCCGTGACACCACCTCGACAACCGCACCCACGCCTCTTGCGCGCGGCCTGATGCACCCATCCCCACTCGGCCACATCTACATGTCTTAACCACCCGCTGCGTACTCGACAATCATGGTTAAGCCCGACCTGAAGCACAACTGTACGTCGGGCCTGCAGCCGGTGCCCAGGTACATGCACTAATCACATCTCACTCGCAGACTACCAGGACCTCGACCTTCCCACGACCGCCTCCGTCGATGATGTGCGCAAAGCCTACCGGAAGCTCGCACTGCAGTTCCACCCCGATCGCAATGCGGGCAGAGAGGAGGAATGTGTGCCGCGATTTCAGGCCATACAGGCCGCGAACGAGATTCTGAGTGACCCGACTACGAAGGCAAAGTACGATGCAGACCGACGGAAAGTGGGACTATACCCGACGTCCTTCAGCAAACCCAGTGCGCCGACGACTGGCAACCCTTATGCGGCACGATCCGATTTTCCCCCTCCACCAAGACGAACTCAGCCTGGGACATACCAGAGGCCAGGAGCGTCCGCGGCAGGCCCTCAGCCCACCGGTGCCGACAGGTTCACCAATTTCCCGCGTGCAAATATGCCCCCTAGAAAAGATCCAGCTGCAGAACGAACTCAGCAGTTTCGTGCATGGCAGAACATGCAGCAGCCAAATACAACGCCACGTCCTCCTCCTCCAGACGTGCCGCCGAGGCAAGCACCTCCACGATCACCTCAGCCGCCCACGCCAGGCGCTGCTCCGACGTCAGCTCGGCCACGTGCTGCTCGACAAGACACAAAGATGCCAACGGAAGAGCAGATACGAGCTGGCATGCGGTACGGCAAGAGCGGAGGTCCGAACCCAGAAGAGGCCGCGAACCATCAATCAGCATGGCAAGCTTTTCAACAGAATAATGCTGGTCAGCCCGGAGTCAGGAAACAGGCTCAGCGGAAACAGCCCCCTGCGACGCCAAAGAGACCTGGAGGTTTCGATCCTAATGCGCCAGGCTCAGACGAGCGAGCGGCACCGCAGTCAAGTCATTATGTGAATCGCCACAAGTCAGATGATTATGGGCGCAACGGTTATCCTCCGCCACCCCCGGGACCTCCGCCAGCCTCTGCAACACAGTCGCCAACGTCGCCGACGACCGCACAACGACCATTTGCGGACCCTCTGCGACCCTTTAAGAGTAGGAGCTCGAATGAGGACGCGCCGTATGCGGAAGGAAACCGAACGAGTACGCCTTATTCGTCGTATATTGGCGAGAAGACCGCTTTCAATGCCGAGAACCTACGACGTTCGGCCAGCGTGAAGGACACGACAAAGCTATCGCCAGAGAGCGCCAAGAGTTCCTCTACACGAGCTCGAAGTGTCGATCCAGCGACGAGAAAGAAACAGGCCGATGCCAACGGCTCTACAAATGACAGGAAGGGCAATGGCTTTTCCGCCGGGATGTTCAGCGATTCAAGCTCAGACTCACAACAGTCTTCTGAAGACGAAGATCTCACGGAAACACCCGAAGAAATGCCGCCGCCAGTGCAGCCTAGTACAACATCGAACACCGCTCAACATGGTGGTCCTGCGGCTAGGAACATCAAGACCCCGAAGCCGCCCAGTCGATTGTTCACCAAGAATGGACGTGTTCCAGCGCCTAGGAGTGATGCAGCAGCCCATACTGACAGTGAGCAACCGAGCATGCAGGAGCGCAAGAAAAGCGCAAACATGTATGACCCCCTTCCCTTCATTCTTCTTCAACCCCGTCGTCTTTTCATCGCGAAACTTGGATCGCGTGCCAATTTGGCGCTGGTTTTGCGAAAGGTGGTAGGCCCAGCAAAACCAACGTTCCATCATGGGCAATGCCGAGTTCAGTTTCGCCCGCAACTGGGCGGAGCGTATTTATACCCCCTGATACCAACAGTTCCAACCCTACGGCGACCACCGAAGCTCGCAGAAATGCTGCTGCCACAGCTTTGCTGGCAATGCAACCATCTGTCGAAGAACTGGCTCTCGCAGCTCTCCGGACAGAGCTCACGGAGAGGCAACTTGCCGATGTCGAGCAGCTCAACCAGCTCGATATCACCCTGTTCAAGGCTGTAGTTGCAAAGCTACGCAATGAAGGCACGACCGGCCATGCGAGCTTCGATGCTTGCCTTTCTAATATTTTGGCTCGATTTTCCGTTCATGGTGCAGCCTCTCCTAAGAAGCTTGCTGACGACAAACTTTCGCACAACAGTTTCTCTTTCCCCATCGACAGCGACACATTCAAACAGACACCTGGCAAGAGCCGCAGCGTGGAAGAAATCAACACGAATTTCTCACCAAATGGCTTCCATGGCAAATTCGAGGGATCTGGAGACTACTTTACGAATCCGAACACCCGACGTCCGTCTCCATCTCATCGGACATCATCCAGGCGTGGTCAACGTGCGGCAACGACGGACTCCACGCCCGCCAGTGCCCGCGCGTCGCCTATGCCATCAATGCCCCGACCAAATGGAAGTGATACGTCCTTGCCCGGTCCAAGTACGCCTTTCAGCCCTGAAGCATGGCAGAAGACCTTCAGCGACGGTGGTGCGTTTGCTTGGCCTCCGCCACCACCGAATCCTCCTGCTTCGACAGCAGCGAGCAGGAGGGGCAGCCGTGCCACCAAGACTAATGGCACGGCCAAACATCCCCATGTGGTACAAGACGATGAGGACTTTGTGTTTGAGGCGGACAAGACTGGTCGCCCTGTACAAAGCACTGTACCGGTCGAAGAGGGCGATGCCATGGACATTGACACGCCTCCACCAGCAGATAAGACAGCTCCCGCAACACAGGGTACCCCATCACAACCAGCGACTGCGAAAGAGCCCCGCCTGTACTCTGTGGAACCATCGGAGTGGCGGCAGCAACAATCGCAACAGCAGACGAAGCACCATCGACCGACCTCAAGCTCAACACGCCGGGCTGAGCGCAAGTCTGCTGGAGAAACGAGCTTCAATGTGAATCTGGACGACCTACGCCACACGGAGCCATTTGCTAGGGGCAACGACGGACTGAAGGATATGAACGACCTGGGCTCTAGTCTGCCTTTCGCTTCGAAAGCATCGGCAGCGATTCCCACAGAAAACACACGTCTACCGAGACTGCTTGCGAAGCCGGCCCCAGCCGTGCCGGAAGGACCAACGAGACTCACCAAGGCAAGCTGGATTGCGTACACCAATTCTTTTGCGAGTTACCTGGTTGATTTCCACACTTGGAACAAGACGTATCTCGAGCACTTTGCATCTTTTGAGAAGGAGGCAGAAGACCGCATTAGGAGTGATGGATTCACGTGGCTCCAGCAGAGTGGCGACACTGTCAGCGGCATTGGAGGATTCGGCAGCTACGCACGTTCGGTCGAGGAAGAGAAAATTTCACGCGAAGCCTGGATCATGGGACGGGACAAACACGCTGAAGCGATCAAAAAGTTTGAGACAATGCGCGAAAGGGTCAGGATGTTGGCTGAATCCGGTACTTTGACGGAGGTTTAGGAGCGCAGGTCTGCCAGGCGTTTGAGGCGTATTTGGAGAGTGAGAGGATCTCTACGGAAGTGGGTCAAGGAAGTGTAGGATCACAGGAAGCATGAGGTTTGTTACAACATTAGCATGGCGATATGGCGTTTGCCGTACCATCAAGGACGGCTTTGCAGGATCATTGACAGGTTGAGCTGACGGGTGCAGTTGCACTGGATACCGGCGGTTGCCTCACGATTATAGAGCTAGTGTCTTGTCCATACTCATACGCCATGCACTTGGCTGAAGAAGAAATGATCCCTACTACGAGAATCTCCTCGCTTCACTTCTCACTTTTCTCTCGGCAACGGTCAGCATGCAGCAAACATACGGTATCGTCACCGCTTTCTGGAATATCACAGAAATAGCTCTTCGCACTCACTCACATGGCTTGCTACAGCTGATGACTCTTGGTCACGTCGCTCTTCTCTGGGTGAACGAGACTTTGCGTTCGTCACCTCTTCACGTCGTTTTATCTTGCGCGTTGATACATTCGAGCTCATCCACTCGAGTACTCCTTTTCGCAAGTCACAACATCTTCTCGGGTTAAACTTCATCGACTCGACAGACGTTCAACACCATGGCGCCCGCCCAGACTCGCGAACCAAAGGCCAACAAGAAACAGAAGAACAAGACAAAGAGTAAAATCGTGGTACTTCACTTCCGCCATCCAGAACGACTTGCAGAACTCACTCAACGCCTTTTGGAGGAGACGTCCGAAACAGACACCGAAAACGAGGAAAAGACACAACGCTTCCCTCCTCCTTTCCCCTATATCGACAACGTCGCTCTCGCCATCCACACCCAAGATCTCAGCCACTTGGCCACCATCCCAGCGGACAAACAAACAGATCTGGTAAGTTTCCTCGAGCGAATTAGCCGAGAGTTACAATTTCGTTTGCGGAGAAATATCAAATTTCTGCATGAGCATGCGATGCAAATTGATGAGGAGACGACGAAGGATGTGTTGGAGAAGTGGGGTGAGTTGGAGGAGTATGATGATTTGGGGTCGGATTTGATGGCGTTGGAGTATTGTAGGGAGGAGACGAGGAGGGAGTATTTGGAGGTTTTGGTGAGGCAGTGTGGAGAGCAGAGGGGGTGGGTGAGGGAGGTTGAGAGGTGTATTTGGGAGCATTTTTGGGGGGTTTGGGGGTTAGTGAAGACGAGGTGTGGAATGAAGAGAAGGGGAGGGTTGTGGAGAGGTTGGTTAGAAGTGAGGAGGAGGGTGGTGAGGAGGATGAGGGGATTAGAGAGGTTGTGGAGGAGTTGGTGAGGGGGTGGGGAGGGTGATGAGGATGGGGTGTGAGAATGAGACGTGCACAAGATGATCAAGTGATGAGCAAGATCAATTGAGCGTCGTACCATATTGAATTGCTTGTATCGCCAGAAATTATCCCTCACTCTGCAACAAGTGACACTTCGCAGCTCCTACGGTTAGCTAATGGAAGAGTCGTGCCACAAAGCCATGTCTGAAACAGGATATTTAAGGGTTAGACGATCCCGAAAAGTCCTGCTTGCTCCATGGAAGCAATGGACGCTCTGCTCCCCAACGTAGCGAAGAGTCATGGAAGCGACCCAAAAATCTGTCTGAGCCATCGTTGCATGTTGCATGTATCTTGTACTTCAAATTGGGGTATCTCCTTCTCAGACAGAAGGTGGACGGTTCTGCCGACGAATTGAACACAGGACAAAATTATCCTTAGGAGACATCTCCAAGGAACAGGAGTGCCGACATATCTTTCTCCGAAATTCTAATAAAGTCTCTGCCTTCCAGCTTGAACCAGGATGGAATCACACTGTTGAAGTCTTTCGGACCCGACTGTCACCCACACAAGCGATCACAGATGATTTAGTTCTCTCCGGAAAGATTGCCAGTGCTCTGCTGCTCGGCTTGGGAAAGGAGCACAGCCTCGGTGCAAAGATCTGTCAGAGACATGCGCGTACTTTGCTCCTTTTTGCTCGCGGATGGTTTGCTGTTCGTCAATTCTGACCATTCGCTCAAGCCAAGTGCTGCGTGCAGTGGCCACACGTAACGCGGAGGAGCTCTGGACCCCACTAAAATGTGGTCGGAGAATTGAATGAAGATTCAGTATTGCAAGTGGAAGTCCTGGTCGGTCTCCTGCAGAATATGAATTCACAGGCAACGAGTGGAGATCACCACAGAGCCCGCTGCGCTTCACCGTCCAGAGTTGGGCGCAAAATTCCTCTTCTGTCTTCCTTCTTGCTCCTTCCTCACTCAAACCTTCCCTAACCCAACCACATTCCTCAGCGTTCCAAAGGCCAACACATCACCCATCCTCTCCCTCCCACTAAACAGCATAACCAAGCGATCAACGCCACATCCCCAGCCGCCCGTAGGAGGCAATCCCCACTCCAGCGTCCGCAAATACTGTTCGTCCAACTTCATCGCCTCCTGATCTCTTCCTTCATTTCTCAATTGCATCTGTTCCTCGAATTTGCGCCTCTGCTCAAACGGATTGTTCTCTTCTTCATACATATTTGCGTACTCGCGGCCTTGGTAGAAGAGCTCCGCGCGAGCCGCGACGATTTGGGAAGTTTTGGGACAGATAAAGTGTTTGGACAGAGGGGACATGCAGGCTGGATGGTGGGTGATGAAGACTGGCTGGGTTGATGAGAAAGGTTCGAGGTATTCTGCTGCAAGTGCGTCGAGGAGCCGAGGGAGAGTTGGGTTCGACGGAATGGAGAGGTTGTTCTGAGTAAAGATGTCGAGAATCTGGGAGTGTGCGTTGGAACTTTGAAGGTCCGGGAAGGAGATGTTGAGCTTTTCTTCGAGCGCTGGAATAAATTCGATCGTAGGGTATGTGGTTGGCCAATTGAGTTTGCGTTCACCAGAGGGTGTAGTTGGATTGAGGTCAACGTGCTTCAGGTGTTGAAGCTGTTTCTGCTCTCTAAGCTCATAAATGTGTTCGTTCAAGGCGTAAAGCAGCTGCGTCGTGGTCTGCATGAGATCCTCGAGGGTAGCATATGCTTGGTAAAATTCGCAGATGTTGAACTCCGGGTTGTGAGTAGCGTCCACACCTTCATTGCGGAAAGCAGGTCCAATTTCGTACAATTTGTCCATCCCACCGACAATTAGGCGTTTCAGCCAAAGCTCGGGCGCAATACGGAGATTCAGTGTGTCATCAGACAATTCGGTGGCCACAGTCTCGAAAGGTCGCGCTGTTGCTCCACCAGCCATAGAACTCAACAGCGGCGTCGTCACCTTGGTGAAGCCCAGTCTGTTGAAGAAGTATTGCATCTTGGCCTCAACCTGATGCCGCACTTTGATCGTCTCGATGGCTTCAGGATTGACGAGCATGTCGACATGGCGATTTCTTGCTCGTGCTTCCGGATCTTCAAGCGACTCCGGGATCTGATGCAGCGAAGGCGCTAATAGAGTAGGGACTTGTGTCGCCAGGATGGACAGCTCACCCCGCTCGGTGCGATGGATTTGTCCCTTGACCAGCCATGAGTCGCCTTTTCTGGCAGTCTTGCTGAAGGCTTTAAAGTCGTCGATCGTGGTGCGCGGATCATTTTCTTGCAATGTGCTCAGTTGGACAACGCCTTGTATTGTGCCGTCAGGAACTACGATGTCAGCGAATACGAGCTTGGAGCCAGCCGTGCGAACTGTGTTGATGCGTCCTGTGATTGATTAGATTGCGAGGTCTCTGCCACTCAATTCAGCCAGCGTACCAGCTAATGTGAAGCTTTCTGAGGGCACTCCTTCCTTGTATGTCTCGCCAGGCTGCAGCTGATTCCCATGCTGTTCTATGGTGCTCCTCGATATCCTTCGCTCATCAAGACCTCGCACTGGCGCGATGCCGCCTATCCTGGGGTACCATTCTGCTCTGGGTTTGCGAGCTTCCAACTGGGCTACTCTCTTCTGATAATCATGCGTCACGTCAGGCTGCGGCTGCTTTGCAAGGTGGGGAGTTGAAGACGAAAGGGCACGCGTTGCAGAAATGGAGTGGATACGCTGGAAGCCGTGGAACAGGTAGGGTCTGAGACGACGAATGAGAATTTCTTTAGACATTATCTACTGTTACTCTGTCAGTATGTGCTGTGTACAGAGTGGAAAGCACCGCGTGAAGGCAGATGGTGGTGGGTAGTCAGAAATGGAGTGTCTACGATCAGTCTCCGAAGAGTCATTCGCAACGGTTCTAAGGTTATGTACATGATCATCATGATGGAGTGGTGGAGGAGAGGAGGGAGAGGAGGAGTAGACTGACCGTAATCTGCACTGCTGTCCACGCGATGTTGTGGTGTCGCGTCGTTGGGGAGTGCATGTGCATCGGCAGGGCATTATTCTCAGCGGGCGGCCTCGCGCTTCTCCGTCTGCGCCACAAGCATTGGCGGGCTTAGCGCTGCCTTTTTGGAACAGG
The DNA here is from genome assembly GCA_029490675.1 of Cercospora nicotianae. Taxonomy (NCBI): domain Eukaryota; kingdom Fungi; phylum Ascomycota; class Dothideomycetes; order Mycosphaerellales; family Mycosphaerellaceae; genus Cercospora; species Cercospora nicotianae. The sequence goes on along the minus strand of JANQAT010000007.1, from coordinate 868,581 downwards.
GGACCAGGCGCGACCGCGAGCATGGCCACGACGCTGGCACGAAGGCCGAGTGCTGCTGACCCACTGCTGCTGTTCTCTACTTGTCTCCCATAATCACCAGACAGACGCCCACTGCAACTCCGCCCTCCTCCTCCAGCGCCGCCGACTGCATATTGCTCCTCTCACATACGCACCGCCACCACGCCATCCCGTGCCCGCTAGCAAAAGTGTCAGCTGAAGCTTATTCCACCCCAATCCGAGGCCCAACGCTCGACAGCCCGACCAGCGTACGACGTGGTGAAACGAGCACTGCAGTCTGAGGCAACATTCCACCCAGCGCCTACCCGCGACAGACGACATCACCAGCGGGGCCGCGCGAATCGTTGGCCGTCTCGAGTCTCCGTCGCAGTTGCACGCAGCACTCGCGCGCTGCACTCTCGTCCTGCCGCTACTGCGCCTGCGCCCTGAGCTGGTCGCAAAGTATCCTTCGGCGTGTGACGCTGCGCCTATTCTGCTGGCGGGCCAAGGCCGCGCTCTTCGTAATCGGGCGAGCCACCTCGACCCAAGAAGCCAGACCGAGTCCACAGCCTCACCAGCGTTAGGGGACTTCTCCTGCCGCAGACATTCGCTCAAACACAATCATCACCCGATCACTCGCTAAACCGAGATCGGGCGCACACGGCGCCCTCTCCTTCGCCCACCACGTCTTCCAAACACAAACATCGCACCAGCCTGCTGGGAGGTCAAGACTCGTCATATCAACCGCTCCACGGCCACTCCTTCTCGTCGCAGCGCCCACCCATCTACAACCCCGACCCCAGCGCCGCCTACGAGCCTGGCGGATACCATGATCGTCAGGGCCTGGCCACTCGCAACGTGATCAACTCCACACCCGGCAGAAGCAGAAAGTGCGGCAGAATGTATATACCCAACACACGATGGACATGGGCCTTCATGCTCATTGTCCTGGTCCAGGCCATCGCCAGTCTGGCCCTAGAAGTCTACGTCTTTGGCGAATTCCAGGCGAGCTTGGAAATAAGCGACGAGCCTGGCGCATCGCGCCCTTCAGCGACCTACACCATCCCGACCTACCTTGCGCTGTTCATCTTCGGTTTCATATATGAACTCGTCCTGGCATGGGACGCGCTCAGGCTGAAAAACACGATTCAAGTCATCGGGATATGCATATACAATGTCGGCATGTTGATCTACTCGTCCGTGCAAATGGATCAGGTCGACGAAGCCGTGCAAGAATTGCTCGGGAGGGGCCAAATCGAGGATGATACCTGGAGGCAGCTCAGACCATTCCTGGTCGCCGCACCGTGTGTGATAGCATTGGGCACCGTGCTGCTGTCATTTGTGGCCTGGAAGCTGTACAACGAATTTGCCTGGACCATCTACAAGCACATCTCCGCTGATTTGCGATTGAAGAGGCGATATCTGACCTATCAGGTGTGTCATTTGGCCTGCGCGCATAATACCTTGTCACTAACATGATCATCAGATTTACATCGCCTTGCTGAAGTTTGATTTCTTCTTCTTCCTCGGCTTCACAGTACAATTCGTCGTCGTGGTGACGGGAACCTCAGATTCCGAATTCTACCTCACCATCGCGGCCATTCCCATCACCATCATCATTCTGCTCCTTGCAGCATACTTCAACCGGAAAGAGAGCTACGTTGGCCAATTCTGCATCATCGTCATCTACTTTGCTGCAATGGCCTACTTCATCTTCAAGCTGGTCAGAATGTACACCCCCGCGCGAGAGAAGGACTACCAGGCAGCGCGATCATCACTGACCACGTTCGCCGTGTTGACACTCCTGCTCCTCGTGGTCACCATCGGCACCGCAATTGTTTGCATGATGAACTTCAACAAAGGTTTGAAGCCACACATCCAGCGAAGGAAGGTTCCCAATTCAGGAGAATTGGCAGACGGCAAATGGGCCGGCGACGATATCAATGGCCCTCCACATCCACTCGGAGTTGTTCCGCAAAGGATGACGATAGATTGATTGAATATGGCATTCTTTTTTATTCTGGAGAAAGGAAGGGAAAGGATCATCTGCATGTCGACAGACAGCACGGACACGGGAATGGCGTTTTCACTGCACTGCAGCGGGCAGAGCGAGCAGGAACAGGAAGGACATATTGTGTTGCATCTCACTTTGATTGCCTCTTCTCACTACCCAACATCAACAATCACGGCCGCGCGAAAGCGACATCAACATCACGAATTGAGTCTTATTGTAGCATTGATTTTTTTCATCGTTGATAGATACCTCCATGAAATGCTCTGTCAGCAGAGCCAATGACCCAGAAAAGCGCAAGCTCTCTCTCGCTCTTTCAACTTCTAGCATCTGACCGCACTACTCTTTCTCAGCAGCGTCATCAACCTCGCTCGCCCCTTTACAAGAAATTCTCAACTCTCCTCCACTTCTTGCACTCGTTCAAACTACTCGGCAACCAAACGAGCCCGAGCGAGTACGTAGGACGCGAATCTCCAAGAAACTCGGCAAACGGCACACGAGGCTCCGAACGAGGAAAAGCTGCAACAAAAGGGCTGACGTCTGCTGTTGTCCACATTTCTTGCCCCAGCCGAAAATTCCCCGCTGCGCGCCCTGAGCAGGGATTGCACGTGGGCACGTCCTTCAATTTCGGATCGGAGGTATAGTGCGGAAAGGGAAAGGTATGATGACGACGACCAACACAGAAGGCCCAAGGAGAAGGAGAAAAGAGGATGGGTTTAGTTGTCATGACGTTGATTGGAGGCATTTTTGATACGAGGGAGGGCTGCACGTATCATGTCACTCGATTGAAAACTGCGTTGAGAACAAAGTGAAGCAGCTACAACGTGGGATGATGAGCACGCAGAGGATGACAGAGATGGAAGGAAATTGATAGAGCTGGAGAGGCAAAGTGATTCATTCAACAAACGGAAGCGATCGGATATGCCTCTCCCATCTATCCTTTCTCGTCTTTTTCCACCCTCGTGAAATGTCCAATTCATTCAATCGTGAAGAATGCAAAATATGCAAATTCCCCGTCCCAAAAATGTCCATTGTTCGTCCCAAGTCGTACCTTCCATCATGGCAATCGTTTCACTCAAGTACCACTGTAAGAAAGCTTGAGTGAAAGATGCGGAAAAAGTTGGTTCGGGTATCAAGAATCAAAAGTGTATCAAAACGAGTGTTTTTTTGTCGTTGGTGACTCTGGTGTGTCTTTCGTCTGTGCTGTGGATGCGCTCGATCAGACCAGGAGAGCAGCAGTAGCAAGGATTGACAATCTGTGCCATTGACCGGTTTCGGCACTTAGTAAGAGGCAGCATTTGGATCTTGGTAGTGGTTTCGGTACACAGTCTCCCAGTCGCCACCGTTGGCGTCCTTCTTGCCCTTGAGGTACATGGCAGAAGCGACGATGTTGTCACCGGGCATGTAGCGGTTCTTGAGAGATGCGTCTTGCTCGGCCATCTGTCCCCACGCAACGTAATCCATTTGCGTCAGACCACCGTAGACGAGCGGGTGACCTTTGCTTTCGATCCAAATGATCTTGACCATCATATCCTCTGGCACGCCGGTCTTTGTGCAAGCGGTCTTGATGGCGTCAGCGTACACTTTCTTGATGTCCTCGGGTGTCAAGTCCATGGAACCGAAAGCTGGGTAGTTGGCCTTCATTTGAGACATGGCAGCGCGTGCAGACGAATCCTGCATCATGTTGTCGATGTTTGGGAACGCAGAATCCGGTGAGCATGAAATACCGGCCTGCTTGAATTGAGCCTCGACCATAGGTCGTACTGTAGTCAAGTCCTCCTTCATTTTGAGACCGGCAACTTCGTTGTTGATCATGCCGCACCATTGCGATTGCATGCCATCAGTCCAGCCTGTAGGAGTAGTCGCGCCAAAGTCACAGTTCTCGGCGCGTATCACAGGGGCTGCAAGCGCGCTTGGCGCAGCCATCAGCATCGCGCTGAGGCAGATAATTTTAGAGATGACAGCCATAATGAATGTAGTCGTAAGTTGCGATCGAAGTTACTGTATCGATTTGTGCGTCGTCGAGACGATGTGGTCGGTGCTCGCGATGAGCTTGTGGTGGAGGGTACCTGTTAAGGAGTGAAATGGCGATCCTGTCAAAGGAAAGCCTGTGAGCTGCTAAGGGGTGGAAAAGAGTGAAGAAGTGGTGAAGACAGGAGAGGAGTGGTAAAGAGGGCGAGAGTCAAGTCATTATATACTTCTCAAGATCGCGGCGCCACGAGGCGAATATTCCCTGTGACAATCGGCTGGCGAACGGTTGAGGCCGCAGCGCGTGGCGGCCAAGGCACTGATGGAGTCTGCTCCCCGAGCGTGACCACGGTACGGAGAGCCATCACACGCTACCGAGAAGGACGCGAGGTATCTGCTGCGAGTATTTGCAGAAATTGCACATCGAAGGCGGCATGATCCATGGCCCTCGTGGTCGAGAACCAGGAGAAGTGATGTATCCCGGCGGATTCTTTCCCAGCCTTGACCCATAAGTCCACTTATGGAGGGGCGGAAGCCAACAAGTTATGGTCCTGCCTTAGCCGCCAAGGTCCCATAGACCATAAGGTTCTCCATTTCGAGCGCTTGAACTTGATCGCCCAGCGGCGCGGTTTCGTAGACGCGCGCGGTCTCCCGTCTCGCTGACGTTTTATGATACGGTGTCGCATTTCTCATCGTGTCGCAAGCGTGCGTCGTTACCCTGGCTTCCGACGAGGTATGGTTGGATGCGGCGCGATTTTGCACACAACTAGCTGGGGAAGCCCGCCGATGCTAGTATGGATGTGCCGTAGACGGGTCCCCACTCAACTGTCGCTTGAATTTCGTGCCGCACCACGGATGGTTCTCTACAGGAACCGGCTGGAACGGCCTACGTTCGGTCAGTGTGGCATAAGTTGGGTTCCTCACGTTGACTCTGCGGTCTGCCATTGCGGTGGCAGCAGTCGATTTGCATCGTGACAGCGCAGACAAGTGGTCGGAGATGCGCTCGGGAGGCAGAAGGTGATGCTCAAGGGTGAGACGCGGTCGCGGGCACCCTGCGTGTCTTGGCATCACGACCCGAGACGATGTCGTCTGCGGCACAGTCGAATGATCTTGCTTCCAACATTTCATCACAAGCAACAACTGCCGGACCTGCAGACGCCGACGATGTCAAATTGTCACGGCTGTCATTGTCCACTCCGATGTAGCCTCGTGCCGTATGGCGGTGCGTTCTGCGTTGCGCTGAAGCCCGACAGCTACAATTGAGACGACATCACCAACAGTGAATGCGCCTTCCTGCGATTCAACTTCGGTAGGTAATAGTGGGCGGCATGGAGACTGTAAGGCAAGAAGACATGCGATCGCCATTGCTGGAATCACAACTTCCTCCTTCCCATGAACACTGTGTTCATCATCTCTGGCGTATCTCTTCTGCTCCTGTACAATGAACCCTATCCCGTTGCGCGAGTACTGCCATTTGCACAGCCAGCACGATGGCATATGTGCTGCCGCTCTCACAACACAGCCCCTTCACGGTCTCAACGAGCCGACAGCCTCCAACCAGATCCTCGCGCTCCTCAACCAGTGCCAGCTCGCAGGGCACCGTTCGACGCCTCCAGCCTCGAAGCACATCTCCCAGGTCATCCTCGTCAATTGCCTCTCCATGCGCGTCGCATCTAGATGGTGATTCTGCAAGAGGCCGCGCTTGTAGCCCCCTGGGTCTGACGAATTCAACCTCCAGCCTAAATGTCACAAAACTTCCCTCTATGACCTCAGATAAGAGACGCTATTCTGAAACAGCGCGAGAAGATCTGGTGTCGTCCGCACACAGCGGCACTTCGTCGTCGAGGTTGTTCAACGCTCACAGACCTATTTCCCTCTCGCTGGTCAATCTCACCCAAGAGAATCACGGCGATGCTAGGACTAGCCAAAGCTCACCAAAGAGCAGTCCCGATACAACACTGCGGGAGCACGATTCTGACAACGATTCCTCGAATTCGCAGTACCACGAGTGCGCTTTCAGCCTGCCCAACAACGACAATGCTGAAGCCCAGGACATACAAAGCTTGCAGCAGCAAGAAGCACCGTTCAAGCGTTGGGTCAGCAAGCTCCGGAGAAAGAAGCACAAAGTTCCTCCACATGTCTCGCTACGCACAGAGAGGTGGACGTTGGATGATTTTGACAGAGCTCCGCTGCCACTACCGCCTTTGTCGCCTCGCAGGAACCGACAAGTTGGAGGACACCATAAGTCTGACTCCCAAAATTCGTCTCTCCGCTTCATCACTTCGATACGATCAGCGACGGCCACTGTCGCAAGCGCAAGCATAGCTACGATCTCTCGACGGGCCAGTAAATGGCGGAGGGGCCACCAGCGGAGCAGTGTCGTGTCCGCCTCAGACCCTCGGCCTTCAGTGGACAGTGCACGCTCCATTGTTGATGAGGCTGCCAAGCAGAGATCAAGAAAGAGGAGAGAGAAGCTTGAAGAGCTCATCCGGACGGAGGAGAGTTATGTCGCAGATGTGAAGGCGCTCTCTAATGTATGGCATGTCATCTGCTTTTCAGACACTTTGCTGACCACTGCCGTGTCAGGCTTATTTCACAATACTGGGACACCAGGAAACAACAACGAGTTTCGCGAGACGCACTGCGCAGAGAGTAATCGCAGATATCCTCTATCTCCATGACGACATCTTGGGTGATCTCCATCATGCTGTGCCTTTCTCTGAGTACGATCAGGTCACCGCCAAAGCACCAACCTCCACGGGCGCCAGGGTCCACAACAGGTGGCATAGCGTGGACATTGTGCCTACACGAGGAACGACTGGGCACACTGTTCTTGCGACAATGCGTCACGGCAGGCGCTCGCTCAACCTCAGTAGATCTACTGAGGATGAGCAAGTGGTCCTTTCTTGCAGCCCACAGGTTGTGGCCGCAGTGGCCAAAGTCTTTTCGAAACATGTACCAGATCATCACCCTCAACACAGTCCGTGATCTTGCTAAATGAATTCTATGACAGCTCAAGCGATTCGAAGCATATGAAGAGTACGGCCTCAACTATGAGCTCGTACAACGGGACATCGACGAGATCACACGCTCAATCCCCACGATGCCAGAATACGACAAAGGATACGAAGCGTTATCGACCTACCTGGGTGCCTTGAACAGTCGAGCTGCGAACCACAAGCGAGCCATGACTGTGAAAGACTTATTGATCAAGGTTTGCGAACTTCAGATCTTCAAGCGCACCATGCTCACAAAACATTCTTTAGCCTATCCAGCGTATGCCGCGTTATGAGTTACTTTTCGAAGACCTCCGCAAGCTCACTCCAGTGTATGACGACCCGAGTGCTCATGTGTCAATATCTGAGCTACAAGAGCAACTCAAAATCATGTGCATGCGAACTAATGCCGCCAAAGACGACCCAGGTCGCGCAAAGAGACTGGAGACGACTACGCTCATTGGAAGTCGCCTATCGTGCTCTGGACAACTACCCAAGTCCATCTTCCTACAGCTGTTGGGACAGGTCGTTATCTGCGGATGTCTACACATTGCGTATCGAGGCAAGGAACGAATCCAAGGCTCCTACGTGATCTCCGTACTCTTCGACTCCACCCTGCTTCTCGCTGTTGAAGACGGTGATCATTCGATGTGGAGCATACTTGCAGGCGTGTCCCTGGCAAATACTACGCTGCAAGAAACCGACAACCACAAAGGCCTCCAATGCCATACCGCGCCTCACTCCTGGAAGATCGTCTTCGAGCATCATGCGAAAATGTACGAATTTATTGCTACAGCTTGTTCTGCAGTGGAAGCAGAAGTCTGGCGGAGTAAGCTTTCGAATGGGATCAAGCGGGCTTCGCAAGCAGTGGCAGAAGGCAGGATGAATGTACTGGAGCTTCAATCGCCACTCACTGACAGCATGAGGAGTATCGGCAAGGCATTTGGAAAGCCGGGGAGCTTTGTACGCCGCATGTCAGTCCATCGCTCTGCCACGGTCGGCGCCATCACCGATCTCAATCAGGTCATCATCAAAAATACGCAAGCCGTGAAAGAGGTGCAGGACAATGCGTCTCAAGACTCGCTGCAGATACCTCGCTCGCAATCGCTTGCAACTCCAAGTCACGTCCAGACGCTGGCACCCCGTCGTGCGGATAGATACAGACTCGAAGCCATACTGTCTGATGTCTGGTCAAAAGACTTGTTGCCGTATCCAGGCATGATGCGTCGCTCGGATCCCATCCGGGCTGGCGCGAACCATGTTATTCGCAAGTTCAGCATGGCTAGCATCACGAGTAACTTCTCGTCTTCGAAGCGAACAGCAAGCTACACCAGTGTCAACTCCTGGCGTAGAGAAGAGAACTTCACATCACGCCCCAACAAAAGCGTTCGGCGCGAAAGCTTCAACACTGCCAGTTCTCGGAGCACAAGGCCTTTGATGCAACCAGTCAGCTTCCATACTGCGCCTGATGCCTTCCTACCAGCAGACTTTGAGCTTCAGGATCCAACCAAATCCAAGAAGAGGTCGGCTCTCAGAACCCTCACAATGACTATGGAGCGCCCGTTCAGCCCTCTCCTGAACAACGAAAACAAGCAACAGCCTCTCCGTAGGGCACAAAGTGTTCGAGATGTTGCTGATGAAAAGGCGGTACCCAAGCCGTCGGCCGTTCCACTGCCGCCAGAGAAGGATCCACCACCTCCGCAAACGTTCGTGTACAGTATCGTTCAAGAACGAGCGCAGACTGCGGCATCAGTACAACGGCAGGAAGACGTGCCTTTCCGTTCTGGCCAACAGGTGGCTCCAAAGACAGCGCGCAAGAGCAAGAGCAGGATGTTCCGAAGCTTTTTTCAATAGGATTGAGCACACATTGGACATGTCGTAGAAGGACTTTGGATATCTGTTTGGCTCGAATCGCGTTGTAGTTAGGTGTTATAGCATGATGACAGTTTCGTTAGATCTGCAAAAGATGCAAGTCCGTGACTCACTTCGACCGCCATGTCAAACACAACAATGGGCCGCATGCATGGCCTGTTGCGTGAGATGACGATGATGGCATTCCTGCACGTGTGTCGCGTTCCGTGGTCGTGGTGGGCTCACACGTTGGTCGTTGCTGCCCCTGGCGATCCGCACGTACGTCATCAATGGAGCTCCTCATGCACCTTGGAAGCTGCTGGGCTGAGCTTCAAAAGAGGTCTCGTGCTCTTTGTTCCAACGACTGTACACCTCCTGAACACCATCAAACAACGACAAACACATCACTCAACCTTGATCAACTCCCAAATCCCCCATCAAACTCACAAACCACCGACGAAATGCGAGGCAACGACCCACAGACCAAGGTCCACTACAAGGGCAACAACGACGACTTCATCATCCTCGTGGAGTCTGCAAAGGCGGTGCAGGACTGGAAGAAGGATAGCAGTATCCCATTGGCGCAGGTTGTTGCTGGATTCAAGATCTTTTTGACACACAAGTGAGTTGTCTTGCACACGACCATGATCGGCGGGCATCCAGCAGGAGCCTGTCAATGGTGCTGGAATCATGTGAGAGCTCATGGCTGACGATCTTGCACTTCAGCCAAGGCAACACCGGTGTCCTTGACGCAGCTTCCAAAGGCGCACTCGAGGGCGAGTTCGGCACGCACAACGAGGACGATGTCATAAAGCAAATCTTGGAGAAGGGCAACATCATCGAGTCTGGGGTACGTACACGCACACAACTCTTTCAAGAAGTGGATAACAGGCTAACGACATGAAGAACTCTGGCCGTGATGGCGTCAAGAACGTTACCCAAGGCCCCATGGTCGGTCACTAAGCGAAGGCTCTTGGTTGACATATCGAACGATTCTGTGGAGGACTACCAGCTGCAGTGAGCACCGCAAGGCGGAATTCTGGGGCCTGAATGCTCGCAGGTGCTGGAGCCAAGAAGCTCGCACCTTGTGCCAATAACTGAAATGAGATACGAGAAATGAAATTCACGGTTGAAGGAAACTTCATCATTGGCCTGTGAAGTACCATATATCTATGCAAAGCTCACTCATGGCTGATGTCTCTCGTCAGATACCCGCAGGACACCTTCGATGTCCCGTCGAGGTTATCAGCGTCGCGCCGTAGCGAGAAATTGGGTAGGACCAATGACTGTGAGCAGATGTGTCTGGAAGGCCCGGTATTTTGTCCCGGTAAAGTGATGCAGCAAGCTTTCCAGAAACCGACCTATTGCTGCAGATGAGTCCCGTCACTTCCATGCATGTGAGCGTGCATCTGCAGCGCTCTCTTCTTTGTCGCCGTTCAGCAGGTGCCCGCGCGCCGTTCGCCTTCACTTGACAGCTGCTACCTGCACTGACCCTTCTTAAGTGCGGCGACGACCACTGAAATTTGAACTTCACAACAGTTGGCGCGACTCGGTTCGTCCTGATCCGGCAACCCACACACCACATCGAACTTCATTTCTTCTCCTTCTGAACTCTTTGGGCGGCGCGAGTCTGAGAGGTCGCCGCGGCATTGTGGTGTCAGTGGTGCGCGCCACGAGTGATGCATTTCTCCGCAACAGGCACGATGGACGACAACCTGAGCCGTGGCGAGCTGAGGGCTATGCTCTCGAGGACTGGCTATCTCCCGGCCGAATTATGGGATGAGACATTCGACTACATCCACCCATCTGACGCGAACGACGCTCCATCGACACCCACCAACATCATCTGGCCAACTGGAGAGCGCGGTGATCCATGTGTCGCTCCCAAGGATGGGAAATGTCTGCTCGATACTATGTCAGAGGAGGTGCTTCGCGAAGTCATTTCCGCATTATTACCAGCAAAGGACAAACTGATCAAATGCGTGTGCGGCGAGACGGACACGAAAGCCCCAAGCAGCGAGCCACGTCGCAACCGAGTGAGCGACTTAATGACTGTCAACAAGAAGTTCAGGGACACCATCAAGACCATCATCTACGAAGAGCGATTCTTCGAGGTCCATGTCCATCAAGGCGGCACAGGTGGCGTCGAGTTTCTGGATGCAGGATACCAGCCACTGGCGTATTGCGAGAGTGCTTCAGATGATCGATTCGAGAAGTTTTCTGTCCACGACGAGTACGGCTTTCAGATGGTGAAGAAGATCAAGATCAAGATTTTTCCCACCACCGCCAAGCGTTGCAAGGCAGTCACGCTGAACACCTACTTCATGATCCAAGCGCTATGTCGTCTGCTCGAGCGCGGCGGAAAGGAAGAAGACCGCATCGTCAACATCTCCGTCACCTTTCCAAAAGGAGAAACCTCGACGAATAGCCACAACCGCCACGGCATTATGGCCGATGAGCACTATTGGTGGGACCCTACCACTCGAGAGCCAAGATGCACTTCTATTCACAGCATCCCGGACGTTGAACTGGTATTGCACCCGTTAATGACGCTCACGCGCGTTCACAATGTGAATATCGAGCTGCCACCCATGGTGAGACAGCATGCACCCACTGTGAACTTCGTGAGCGGTTTGGTGGCAGGCATGCGCAGCAAGTCCTCCCTGCCCACTTTGCTACTCAGCCGTGAGCAAGAAATCAGTATTCAGTGCATGCGGTCCGAGGTGGAACTCTATCTCTATCGTCAGAAGCATGGCAAGAGTCAGCAGGACGTCGAGGACATGGGCGAAGAAGAGATGGAGGACGAGACGCCAGAAGACGATGATGAGGATGATGATCTACAAGCTGCACTTCTGGCATCCATGACCTCTTGCGGCGCAGGCCCGCCACGCGTACTGGGCGACACATGCTCATCGACCATCAACAGTATCCCCTTGACTGGGCAGTTACACCGCGAGCGTCGAGCAGCAACAGTGGAAGATGATGGCCTGAATCCTACGAGCCTCCGGTCGAGGCGCAGCCGACTCCTGACATCCCGGTTCCATCCAGCTGGTCGCTCTCGGAGCCAATCCATCTCGCCATCGTTGATGCGGTCATACAGCTTGGATCGAACTCCCGAGTATGATGAGAACGATGGCCACCAGAACGGCAACTCAGCGCACACGCAGCTTCTCTTCTCGTCGGAGCAGGTGGAGCCCAATGTGCGCGAGAGGATTGAGATGATTGAAGAGGCGTTCGACCTGGCGCAGCGAGGTCCAGCGTCCGCAGAGAACCACAGGAGCAGCGCATCCCGCACGTGGCTTTCAAGGCTGCTGGGCACTGCCCACAATGATACTGACGATGAGATGACTGGTGCATAGTTCGACAGCGTGCGTATCCATAGGCGAGACCGAAGGAGCGTGCATACGCTTGAGAAGGACCAGGCATCAACTTGAGCAGAAACACTCCGAGTGAGTGGAGTTGGCTAGGCCAGCGAGTGGAGCTTTTGACTCCATTCAGGAGTTGCTACAGGCTAGGAGCATAATGGAGGGGAGCTTACCTCATTGCTGCAGCGCTTAGTCAGCGAAGTGATACGATTCAAGCATCTTACTGTAGTTCATCGTCCAATTGTCTCGAAGTCCCAAACGTGTTGATCGAAGTTCGCGCAATGTCGTTGCATAGAGACACGGCAGATGCACTGTCTGCCTGACAGCACGTTGCCGATCACATGCGAACAAGCCACGCGCCGTACGTCACCGCGGGCGTTCAGAACAGGGAAGCTTGTTCTGTACCTCTCCTGTTCCTTAGAAGTTCAGCCGCCGCCATCATCTACACGAGCTTCAGCGCTGCAACTCTGTCGTGCGACCTGAGATCTAATTGCGTGGTGCTATCAGCAGGCTCCAGCATAGAAATACGATACTGCCGAAGTTAATGCCATAGTTTTCTGGGGCAGAGAAACCACAACATTCGAGACCCGAATACGAGGGGAACGAAATACGACTAAGCGTATATATGTAATCTTTGCACGCGACAATGACATCGACAAACGATCAACGCGCAGTCGGCGGGCCAGGCTCGAGCGACCAGGACCAACTGCCATCAGCCATGCTCCAGCAGGCCGAAGCTGCTGTCGCGGGCGAAAACGATCGCCTGAGCAGAACCGATTCGGAGCGACGACATATCGGCCGAGATGTTCCTGTACACCATGTGGACTCTTTTGCTTCCGAGCAGACAGAGCACGACATACCGCCTCCGGCATACGGCGAACATTATGGCACGGTCGAGCAAGAGCAAGAAGGCTTTGGAACTAAAGCAAGCGTGGCGGAAGATGGACGAGTGAATATTAGGATCGATCAACGAAACAGACGTCTTTCTCAATTGCTGGTGCCCAGTCTGAAACAGCTGCAAGCAGCGGCGGATCAGGAACATGCTCCCCCACCACCGTATATCCCACCTTCGCTTGGCGGAGAGGAAGGACAGGCACCGCCGCCGCCGATGAACGTGGTCATTCAGGTGGTGGGATCAAGAGGCGATGTTCAGCCATTCGTGGCTTTGGGAAAGGTGCTGAGTGAGACATATGGACATCGCGTGCGACTCGCTACGCACCCGAACTTCAAGGACTTCGTCACCGAAAATGGATTGGAGTTCTTCAGTATTGGAGGCGATCCCCAAGCTCTGATGGCGTTCATGGTGAAAAACCCTGGTCTCATGCCCGGATTCGATTCTTTGCGAGCAGGAGATGTTGGGAAGAGGAGAAAAGAAGTTGGAGAATATCTCAAAGGTTGCTGGAGATCGTGCTTCGAATCGGGAGACGGCTCCGGTCCTGAAGCCAAGGACGACACGGTCGAAGACTGGACATCACATGGGCCGAGCGAAGGCGACTACTTGCATAAGCCGTTTGTGGCTGACTGCATTATTGCAAATCCTCCTTCGTTCGCCCATATCCATTGTGCTGAGAAGCTTGGGATACCACTACACGTCATGTTCACGATGCCTTACTCGCCGACACAGAGCTTCCCTCATCCGCTCGCAAACATTCAAGCATCCAACGCGGATGCGAATTTGACTAATTACATCTCGTACGCATTGATCGATATGCTCACATGGCAAGGACTTGGAGACATAATCAATCGATTCCGACAGAGAAGTCTGGGTCTCGACCCGATTAGTCTGATGTGGGCGCCAGGCATGCTGCAGAGACTCAAGATACCGCACACTTATTGCTGGTCATCAGCTCTGATCCCGAAGCCACGCGACTGGGGTGCGAATATAAGCATCTCGGGTTTCTTCTTCCTTGACCTTGCAAAGAACTATACGCCGGATCCTGAACTGAAAGCGTTTCTGGACGCCGGTCCACCGCCTGTTTACATTGGCTTTGGATCTATCATGCTGGACGACCCAACGGCTATGACGAAGCTGATCTTTGACGCAGTCGCAAAGACTGGTCAGCGAGCACTCGTGTCGAAGGGATGGGGTGGTGTTGGTGCCGACGAGCTTGGGAAGCCGGACAACGTCTACATGCTTGGAAACGTCCCACATGACTGGCTCTTCCAGCAGGTCTCTTGCGTGGTCCATCATGGAGGTGCAGGTACAACAGCTGCAGGTATCACAGCCGGAAGGCCTACGTTGGTAGTGCCTTTCTTCGGCGACCAGCAGTTCTGGGGATCAATGGTAGCGCGAGCGGGAGCTGGACCGGAGCCAATTCCAAACAAGCAGTTGACTGCAGAGAACCTCGCAGCTGGGATACAGAAATGTCTCGAGCCCGAAAGCCAAGAGCGCGCACGCGAGATGGCCGCTAAGATTGCCTCTGAGAAAGGCAGTCAGGTTGGCGCACAGAGCTTCCACCAATTTCTGGATGTTGACAAGCTGCGCTGCAGTTTGGCACCATCGCGGGCGGCGGTCTGGCGTATCAAGCGCACACAAGCACGTTTAAGCGCGATGGCTGCATGTACGCTCGCGCAAGAGGGTTTGCTCGACTTCAATGATCTCAAGTTGTATCGACCGCGAGAGTACGAAGCTGACGAAGGCCCTTGGGATCCGATTACTGGTGGTGCAACAGCTTTGATCGGTACTATGAGCACGATGATGCTGGGAGTGGCTGACTTTCCAATCGAGACATTGAAGGCGCTGCACATTCATCCCGATGTCAAAGCGAAGAAAGAGAGTAAGAAGGATGGAAAGAAACCCGAGGGCCCTGACAGGACGGATAGTTCGACTGGCTCGATCAAATCTGGTGTCATGAGCCCAAAGTCTGATGATGCCGGCACTGTAACCACCGACACGTCTTCCCACACCGGTGCAGACACCCCACGAAGCAATACGGACACATCTTCCATTGCACCCTCGGGACCTGACAACAGGTCGCAATCAAGCTTTAATTTGCAAGAGTCACTGGCGCGGCTGAATGTAGGACCTTTATTCCCTGGCTCTCAAACAGACTCTGGTCGGAAGACGACTTCATCGTCCATGGCCGACGCTCTGAGCGGCCAGAAGGATGGTGCTTCACAGTCTCGCTCAAGCAGCCGGTCATCGCATCGACAAGGCTCAAGCAATGCACTGAAGGACATCGACTGGAAATCGCAATTCCAGACTGGAACCGATACGGCCAAGGGCGTGCATCGCATTGTCGGTGCTGGCCTCAAGTCCCCATTGGACTTCACGATGGGTCTGTCAAAAGGATTCCATAACGCTCCAAAGCTCTACGGCGACGATACTGTCCGGAAGTCAGAGAAAGTCACTGATTTCAGGTCTGGTATGCGTGCTGCCACGAAAGAGTTTGGCTACGGTCTTTACGATGGCATCACTGGTCTCGTCACACAACCCATCAAAGGTGCCGCGAAGGAGGGCCCAGCAGGTTTCGTTAAAGGCTTTGGGAAAGGACTCGGTGGTATCGCATTGAAGCCTGGTGCGGCTTTCTTCGGTATCCCAGCTTATACTATGAAGGGCGTGTACAAAGAGATACAGAAGCAATTTGGCTCGAGTGTACAGAACTACATCATCGCAGCGCGAACAGCACAAGGCTTCGATGAGTATCAAAGTGCCTCTCCGGAAGAGCGCCGGGACGTTGTCTTGCGCTGGAAAGTGTTGCAGAAGGATCTCAAGAAGAAGCGCAATCCTGACGAATTAGTACGCGATATCTTGAAAGAGCAAATGGACAAGAAGGAACACTGGCTCGAAGCCCGCAAGCTGAAGAAGGACAGCTGTCACAACACTTGCAGTGCCAGCGGCTCTAATGCTCCCAGGCGTGATCCTGAAGAGTCAATGCTGGCAATGGGAACCGATCGTGCTTACACGGAGGAGCCTGATGAAATTGAGAGACGTGCAGTTGAGGAGGCGATTCGACTCTCGGTGCTAGAGACTTCCCACGGCGACGCGACTGAAGATGCGCGCATAGAGCAGCAGATAAGGGGCAAGATCGCTGCAGTTCAGCAGAGCCATGCTTCTCAGGTGGATCCCTCCGAAGATGAGGCCATGCGCCAAGCGATGCAAGCAAGCGTCGCGGAGGCAGAACGGCATCAGCAAGAGCGCTCTCAGTACGACCGGGAACTCGAGCAAGTCATTGCTCAGAGTCTGAAAGAGCAGAGAGGCTTCACCGACAGTGACAGTGACACTGGCCGACGCAGTTCTGCTATCTCGGAAAACACCCTTGCTCCTGCGGATCGACCTCCAGAGTACGACCCTGGTCATTTAGGCGGCACAACGAGAGAGGAGTTCGAGCGCGATTCCAGTCAACGTGTGGACGAGAAGACACAACAGGAAAAGACCGAGGAGGAGATTGTGTTGGAGTACATCAAAAAGCAGAGTCTGCTTGAACAGAAGGCAAGGGCATCTCAGAGCCGAAACACTGCCGACGAGGACGACGAGGAGTTGCAGAGGGCGTTGAAGGCCAGTATGCAAGGCTATGAGCCCCGTATTGGTGAGGCATCTGGATCACGATAAGGTTGAAGTTGGCTTTTGATTGACAATGGCGGACGACAAAGCATAGCATTGCGAAGCAAAGTGAGATGATTCGATGATACCCACGAAGTGTAGCTTGTCTGTTATGTTATGTACATGTAAGAATCTGAACACAAACATTGGATTCATTCTCTGAACGTTCGATGGTCTTGATCACGGCAAAGAGGGCCCAGGCCCACAACACACGACAGCCTTACAGCACCAACGGACCACACTCCGATCGCAATAGACCAATCAAGCATACACTACGTCATTAAGCGAAGCTCCATGTCACTGGCATGGTTTACACGAGCTCACAAGCGCATCCCCTCTCGTGGGAAGTGATCACTTTCAACGCAACTCCCAAATGCTCCGCATGCAATCACAGAACTCACTCACTGTAAAATTCGTATATCTTTCGGTCTTCCTCGCTCTCGTCCTCGCAGTGAATCACCACCACGATCAAGAACCACTCCTCGAACACAATACCTTCCCTTCAAACAACGAATCCGATTCCACCACCACAATGTCCAAATCCCTCAACGTCTTCAAACAACCCCTCGCCCTCCACTCCACCTCTCCCATGACAGGCTTTCTCCGAAACGGCTACTGCGAAGTTCCCGGCGCAGATTTCGGCAACCATGCCGTTGCTGCTGAAGTTACAGATGAGTAAGTCAACCCTCACCCATTGTCTCTCAACCCACTTCTCATTCCTCGTTCTAATACGCTTCTCCAGATTCCTCGACTTCACCGCCCGCCAAGGCAACGACCTCCGCTCCATCGGCGGCATGAAAGCCGGCTGCAAATGGTGTCTCTGCGCCTCACGCTGGCTCGAAGCCTTTGAAGCCCGAACACGCGAACCCGCAGGCGATAAAATTGTACCGAAGATTTATCTGAAAGCGACGAATGAGAAGGCATTGAATAAGATTAAATTGGAGGATTTGAAGGCTTTTGCCGTGGACAAGGAATGATGAGAAGGGAATTGTGGATTGATGTGTGAAAGAGGAGAGTTATGATCTCATGATGATACTTGATGAATGATTCGGTCTAGTTTTTGTATGATTGCTGTGATGAGATCGGACATGATATGGAACAGAAAAATTTATTGATGGGAACAGTGTCATGAATTGTGAACACTGGCTGGGACAGAGCTGGATAGTTCAAACTATGTAGTGATGGCGATATCTATGAAACGACAAAACCAGTCGTCTGCCAACACCAATACTCGCTTCCAACGTTTCTAGCTCACCGCTGGTAGAGAGCTTCTGTGCTCACAATGACAAGAACCTTGCTCCGGATACCGCTCCTGGGCCGCAAGTCGAGGAAGAGTGTCATCGTCCTGGACAGGCTCACCATGTCAGCAACAAATCATTGTCCAGATCAGACAAATCTATCTGGATCTGAGGGCCATCTCGAGATTCCTTCCAAGTTTCGGACTCGCAGAACACTAATCTTTCAGAAAGTCGTCCCTGACATTCACGAAAGCTGCCGCTGCCGCTGGGCCTGCTCTGCCGGCGCATTCTTCCAAAAGCACCTCTGTCTGAGAGCAGACCTTTTCCAGTGCTGCAGAGGAGGGCTTGCCGAGTGAAACTGTAGAAAAACGTCAGCATGCGTGCATTAAGTCCTCCATGATATGTGTAACCCACCTAGAATAGCGCCATTAACCTCTTCTGCAATCTCGGCTCGCCCCTCCAGAGAGAAGAGATGGCTAATGGGACTCTCGTAGATATTCCTGTAAGCGAAGCTCGCCGCAATGTCTTGGAGATGCTTCTGGATATGCGGTCTTCGATCCGACTTCCATTCTTGCTGCAACTCCTGTCCATACTCCACACAGGCCATCAAGATCTGGTCTGCTTTCATGAAGGCAGACTTTGGGGGCAGTTCTTGTGAGACATCCATATCAACATCATCGTTCGCTGAGGGCTCCAAGTTTTGTGACGTTTCTCTCCGTAACTGATCATCAAGCTCCATCTGTGTATCTGGTTGATGTTGATCGTGCTGTTCATCCGTCTCGATATTGGCATGACCGTTACTGCCTAGTGAGTCAACACTTTTCGTCACTGTTGTGGGTGACGAGACAGCGTCCGAAAGCTCGGCATATTTCCTTGTCATCTCCACATACTTTCGACATCGAAGCCGGAAGTAAATGTCTCTATTCCGCTCATCGAACAGGTTTTGATAGTACGCTGAGAGATATTTCAGCGCTCGATCGATGTCGCCGTCGAGAATGCTCCTTCGTATTCGTTGGCGGTGGTTCGCGTGTTGATCGTCCTCACTTGAAACTCGGAGTGGCTGTGATGGCCCGTTGAAGGCCTGCTGTTGTTCTTCGACATCTTTCGCAAACGCCTTTGCTGTCTCCACGTAGCCTTCGTGCGCAAGGTACTGCCCAATGAGATTGTGAATCAGTGCATTCTCGTCGTCGGGAGGATGCAAATGTGACACGTCAGCCCGATCGAGCTCTGCCAGAGTAGTCTTGCGCTCCTGCTCGATCAGCCCATCAATGTCAAAGACAAAGGGCGTCTTGCCGAAGTTGACGCGTAAGGAATCTTGCGCCTTCTTCATCCCCACGGAGGGATACAGCTTGTCCGCTCTGACATTATGAAAGGCTGTGCCCAAATGTGTCCCGTTCTTGGTGAAGAACGCGGTACCCGTCTTGAAGTTGATGCCGCAGCCAATTACATCCTGACTGGTGAACTTCGGTCCATACGCCTTGCCACTCGCGGTGCACGCAAACACATAGCCGTCGTCACCGTGATATGCCCAAGACTCTTGTTCCCACCCTGGTAGTCTATTGAGATTTGCCTTCCTGCTGGAAAATCCGATGCCTATCATGGCATCCTTTACGCGAGATAGTATCGTCACCTCGAAGTAATAAATCCCAACCTCTTTCGGTATGTAGTGGTCGGACCTCACTGATGCTGCATCATCTTGCGTCTTGGTCACTCCATTAAAACGAGCCTCGGTGCCGTCAGCCAGAATCTCCAGTCCATTCCACTTGTCATCTTCGTTCCATCTGCTAGGCAACGGATGCAGTTGTGTTTCTTCGGCAGACGGAGGCGGTAGCCTCTCGATCACGTCTTGCACAGGGCCACGGTGTACGTGCTGTGAAGACAGCTTGTTGAGATTCGTCAAGCTCGAACTGGTGGACAGGCTCGAATGATATGGCCTTGGATTCCTGTTTGCCAGTGTCTTCAGGTGAGCGACATGTTCCTCATATTCTTGCTTCAGCTTCTGCACGTGCCTGGAGTGTCGAAGATATGAGGGCGTGAAGAAGGCCGGGTGGTCCTCATGCTCGTGGCAGCCCAAACCATCGTATCGAATCGTATCGCCACCATATGTCCCCGTTGCACCGCTGCCCGTCTCTGGTTTCCTTCCTCCATCTTGATCATATCTCCCCGTTCCCGCCATATTGTCCCAGCTCGTTGATGTCGCCTCGCGTGGTTCGCGCTCACGATCTCCCTCTTCGTCCCCAGGCTCGGTCGGCTGCCTTGAACGTTGTTCCGACGTGCCTTGCGCGTTTCTCCCAGCTGCTACTGTCGCATAAGATGTCCGAGAGTAGGTGTTGTTGTAGTAATCCGGGATTGGGCGTGAATTGCTGGGTCGATCGGAGTAGGGATTGCTCATTCTGGTGTCTCAAAGCAGGAGCAGCAAGCAATGCCGGACAGCTACATCCGTAGCGCCTGCTTCGAAACAGAGTGCCAGGTCCGCAATTGCCTCGACAGCTGACGTAGAATGGTAGGAGCAGGGTGGGTATCGCGCCAGATGCTCATGCAATGACGATACGTCCCGACCTGGATGGGTTGTGGAAACTGTTCGTTCATTCGTGCACTCACGGACACCCTTGAACCATGAGGAACGTAGTAGCGGGCGCCGACATAGTACACATGCAATTCGAGCAAAGTGTGCCGAAGTTGATGTCGAGCACGAGATCCAAGATCTATGGACGATAACGACGGTAGCTTGCGGGCAAGCGCCAGTCTGCCGCGCATCACATGCGGGGATCTGAGCACGCGGACAACGGGATTGCCACTCGGCCATGATAGGGAGGATGCCATCATTACCTGAGGAGTGCGAAACACAGCGATGAAAGTAATGATCATGAATCAATGAGTGTACTGGACTGCATCTTCGCCACGGTTCTCTTGAGCTCGTCTGGACGAAGTTGAGCTAGAGCTGGCCGACCAAGCTTCAGGAACGCCGCTCTGGTGGTACCTCCTATCGCGGGTGCCTGATGACAAGCTGCGGAAGGTGATTGAGAGGCGAATAGGTTGTCAAAGAAGAGTTCATTACACCTTGCTACCAAATGGCCTGTAGTCCTGTTCTCAATGCGCCGCTGTATCGCCTAAGCACCGAATGTTTCCTTGTCGCCATCTCAGCGTGCTGTGATGCTCCTAAAGTCCATCCAAAACGCCTCGCTGAAGTGCTACACAAGTATGCTCAACCAAAAATAATCAATGGATCTATTAGTACATTGGGCAGCCAAAACCCATGATGTTGTCCCGAGAGACTAGAGGTCCTTTGCATAGTCGCGTCGAGCTTGGCGAAAGTCCGCCGCCGCAAAGGCCTTCTGAAGCACAATGACTGCTTGTGGAAGACGTCGGGCCGCTTTCTGTTGATAGAAGAATCAAGCATTCTCGTTAAGTCGTTTACGCGGCGATGGGCGCCGGAGAGCTATGCATGCCGGTCATAACGGTGTCCTCTCCGATGTGACTATGACTGCGGTCGCTCTGCACAGCGCTGCTCTGATTAAGCTTCATATCACTGGAGCTGGCACTATCACTCTTGACATCTCCTGGGAAGCCCTGGTCCTTTGGTGGTGCCTTCCAAGAGGACAGATTCCAGGTAGTGCCCGTGAATGATTTCAGCTGAAGGGACTTCTTGCCCCATCTCCGACATGGCTTGCCTGAGCGATCGAGGGCGCGCAGACCGGCATTGATGGCACCAGTATTGGCCTTGGGTCCCAACTTGTGTGCAGGTATAGCATTGGCAGGTTTGGCTCCATTCGCGTTCTCAGTCGTGCGGTCAATGGTACCGTCAGGCCTGGCTCATGCGTCAGCGAGTGCATAGGATATTGGATGATCGGTAACAAAGCATCGCGACACATAGTCAGTACTTACAATCTTGGCTTCTTCTTGGGACCTGGCCGGCCTCGTTCTCGAGGTGGTGCATTCGGGTCGATGGAAGGTGGTGCTCGCTTCCGTCCGCTCGCGGTCGCACCCCCTCTCTTCTTTCTGCCATCGACCTTGGGCGGCGCTAGCGAGTTGTTGTCCACGACATCATTGCCTTGCGGCACAGGTGTAGCATTCGAGTCGGATGACTTGTCGGCGACATCTGGGAGTTGCACGGACGGCGATGCCTCGTTCTTGATGGATGGCAGTGCTGATGTGTCGCCGGCCGGCGAGCTGTGTGATGATGACCACTGTGCGAGTCGACTTGGCGAGATCCGTAGCGATACTATACGACTCTTCTTGCCCGGCTTCGCGGCCGACTTGAGCGTCGCCGACATTGTGGTGGAGGTGCAGGACGGTGGTCTCGCAGTCGTGTTGACGGTGTGGTGTGTGTTGGGAAGTGTTGCAGGAGGGATTGCGGCGCGGGCTGGCTGGAGGTTTCGCTAGAGGCCACAAGCAGGCCTCGTCGGTCGGCGGGTGGGCTTGGAAGTTTCCTGCGTCGCTGCTTTGTCCGTTATTTGCGGCGTGGTCGCGTACGGCCAGCGGTGGTTTGTGGGAGTGGTGCGTGGAATGGAGGGTGGTGCATGGCGATGAAACGAAAGGAAAGACGGAAAGGAAGTTGGCTGATACTAACCGCAAGAGAATGCTCCGGCTCGTGATAGAGCGATCCATTCTCGACAAAAGCAGACGCGTGCACCCTGAGTACGTTCGACACACCTCAGGAGGAGAACTTCGAAGTCTGGGAGCGCGCCAAGACATTTGCACCAAACATCCCCCGAGGGCCAGCGGCTGCTGCTGCTGTCTCTCTTCTCGCACCTTCGCACGCGCGCAGCACAGCATTGCATCGTCTTCGTCTCCTCATCCTACGTGTATGTTCGATATCACCGCATGGTGAGAAAATCGTCACCGCGAGCGCTGCTTTCGGGACGCTCGGCCGGTGACTTACTTCGCTGATCCAACCAGCGAATGAGCCTTTTGTGTCAAAGCCCACTCACCCGACAAGACTTTCCTTGCCTTGCTTCGCGCCACTTTGCAATCTGCCCGCAGCTTTGCCTGGAACGGCGCGGGACAGCAATTATTGACACCATCGCGCTGACCACTGATCGCCACCGTGAATGTTGCCTCTGCGCCCGCTCCTGGGGACGTTTGTCAGGCTGCCAGCGGCCACGCGTGACGACATGGACCGCCTTCCGGACGAGGTCGTGCTCCATATCCTGTCATGTAGGCGTCTCACGTGTCACACAATGTAAGTGGTACAATGCTAACTCCATGCAGACCTCCATGTCGCCGATCTCGTGCACCTGCAACTCGTGTCAACCAGATACCTGACTCTCGGCCGCGACAATGCTCTGTGGAAGAAAGAATGCTTTGACCACTCGCAAGCAGAGCGCGTGAGGCGTCGGCGGGAGCTCCTCAACAGCCAGGACCCTCGTCTCGCTGAGCTTCGCGATGCTGCGACAACGTTGCCTGGCGGTGAGCTACTGGCACAGGAGATCGCGCAGCTTGTAGGCAACTCTCCAAGCGAAGCTGCGAATGATCACGCTGCGCGAGCGCGCCTTCAACGTGTACGCGCGCTGGCAAATTGGGATCCCGCATTTCCTGGCGAGGAGATTGATTACTACGAGGAATATGTACACCGTCACGCTGCAATCAATGTTGGATGGGTCGACTTTCCGAAGTCGCAAGCAAATGCCCGAAACGAGCATCGCGAGGCAACAGGAATCGGGCTTCTAGCTGACCAGCAAGACAAGACTATTGAACGCGCAGTCGCAGCACTCGACGATGGTAGTGTCTGTATATGGGACCTCTCCTGTGCCGCAACCTACCGAATTGGTGGCGCTGGCAACCTGCTTGCCCAGTCCAAGGCAGGCCTGCTCTCAGGGAAAGCCTCAAAAGATCGTATGGAAAGCCATAACGTGATGACTGAGACAGGCGCTGTCGAATGTGTGAGTGTGAACAGCTCAAACCAAACGGCCTACTTTGCAGTGCAGAATCAGCTGCGAGAGGTTGACCTCACCACGCTTCAAGTCACGTCAACCAGATTGTATCCATTCCCGATAACAGCACTTTCCGAGACACAGAATCAATCGCCTCTCACAGTCGGCACCAACATGACAGTACATCTCCACGATCCTCGAGACCCGGCCTTCACAGCTGGCGAGGCATCAACCGGTGGCGAGCTGATCGGTGGCTCAGTCTACTCCCACGCAACGCTTGCTCAACCTGGACCACTTTCAATCTTACATCATGGAGGCACCGCTACTGATGACAGTTCGATATGGGTAGCGGGTCGGTTTACTTCGCTGCTTAACTACGATCGCCGCTTCTTCCTCGTCTCCGTGGGGCCATCTTCAGTGGAGCTCGCATTGCTTGCCTCTCTGCCCTGCCTCAGCCTTGGGTGCCGCGCAACCTTGATCTCGTGCGCCATCCTGAGGCCTCTCTCGCAGCGTTGCAGAGCAGGAAGAACGCGGCGGGCATGACTATGATTGCTGCCGCTGAGTATAAAGGAAAGGGCTCTTTAGAGTTCTATCCTCTTCCAAATGTGGTCGAGGCCTACAAGAACAGACAGACCGCATCAGCGTCGAAGTTGCTCTCTGTTGCTTCGCACGGAGGGTGTATCGTCTTTAGTGACGGCGATGGAAATCTTAAGTGGATGGAGCGCGATGGCTTCACCTACGTGCGCACGCACAATATCAATGAGAGTCTGCCTGATGAACCAGATGCAACGGCTCAGGACTCAACACCGCAAGGAATATTCTCAACGTCTGGAACCGAGGTGCCTGGACAGGGAGATATTGTGCAGAAGATCCTGCCATTGGGCACAAACTATAGCGGAGTGAGTTCAATGGCTGGTCGACCCGACACCAGCCGGAACAACCTTTTACTATGGACTGGCGATGGACGACTGGGAGTACTCGGCATGGGTCAGAGCAATCCTTTAGGCAAAGACGAGTGGCACGATGCTCTCGAAGAGCAAGCTCTGTCTGCAGCGGAGAAAGCTCGCCATGATGCTGAGAGACAATACGGCATGGCCATGAGGAGGGCTCTGGAGCGCAACGCAGACGAAGTACGATTCGTAAGAGGACTGGGTATGGGTTTCATGCGATCATGATAGAAATACGGAGTATACATAGAACAACTTCAACATTGCTAGCCAGCGGTTGCCCGCTGAGCTTCGCCAATTCCTAGATTGTTCTTGCCTTCTGCTCTTCTTCGTCTCAGCATCGTCTCAATAGCCGACTTCACCTCTGGATCAGCCCGAATAGTATTCTGCACCAACCAATCCTTCAATCCCGTCCTCAAATCACTTCCCGCACCCTGCTGTTCCGTAAAAGGCGTCAGCTCCAAAGCCATCAACCTCGCCACCTCCGCATCTGTCGCCTTCGTCACAGCTTCAAGTCGATTGACCACCTGCTCCGACAACGCCCCATCTTTCCCTACCTCCTCCAACGCCGCCTGCCTCGGATCCTTCAACAAAGGCCCCAACTGACTCAACGCAATGAAGAAAGTCACAATCAACGCCCTCAACAGCTCAATCATTTGAAAAGGCAAATACGGCTGTCTCAACCCCGTAAACTCCGCAATCGGATTCACCACTTTCGTCAACAAAACCGGAAACTGCGGCCTCGTCACAATCGTCGCCTCGTTCACGAACAGTGAAACCATAATCAAATATCTCCAAAACATGGCTTGTCGAAGATATCCTAGGAAAGCCAGTATGACCAGAATCCCGATGGATCCGATATAATAACCTCCGGAATGCTGAAGTCCAGTAAAAATAAAGTCTTTGATAACTTTACTTTTCTGCCATGAGAGAATCGTCGGACCGAGTCGATCGTACGCGAAACGTTTCGCCGGGTCCGCGAGAGTATCTTTCGCGAGTTTTAATTGCACGTACATATCTTCTACAGAAGATTTATCTGCTCCAGGGGCCATTTTATCCGGATGGTATTGGACTGTCAAGCGGCGGAATTTGGATTGAATGGCTTTTTCGGTTGCATTGTGAGGGACGCCGAGGAGGCGGTAGAAGTCTCCGGCGGCTTGGATTTGGTGGTCGGCTTCGTAGATTGTGTATAAGAGATAGGCGACTAGGACGGCAATGTGGATGTAGCGTCTGTCGCGGGCGAAACGGGGGTTCCGCGTTGGGGTTTGGGGTCGCCGGCTCGGATGAAGATTGCGTATAAGGTGCTTTGGACGTAGCCTGTTACGAGGTCGGGGAGGACGTACCAGCCTATGAGGCTGAGGATTTGGTTGCTTGCCATTGTGGTGCCTATCGGTTCATGTCTAGATTGATGATGGTCTTGTCCGAAGTTGTTGAGTGAAGCCGGTCTTGACTTTGGCGTGCTTGACTGATGCGCTTTCGCTTAGAGCCAGCACGGAAAGTGAACGTTTCGATGCGGAATGCTCAATCGTGGTCTTGTCTTGTGCTCCCAATGCGCGTGTGGGACGAGGTTATGTAAGAAGCGAGTCCTGGTGGAGAAGGCACTGCTCGCACAACTACTTCGTGAGAAAAACGCAAATTGTTAGTAGAAGTTCCCTTTGTCGTGAGAATGAAGAACAAGAGAAGGTTCACGTCCGGACATTATGATCGAGGAATGTCGTTGTCGCCAGGTGTTCGCGGCGAATTGGACTGCAGGTGCCAAGACTTCGCGATGGTCGCCCAAGCTTTTGCCGATCCGAGTCGCAGGGTCGCAGCTTCGTCAAATTTCTAGCCCAACTTTCACATGCGAACGGCATCATCATAGCCACCATGGCCAAAAAGGAGCGCACCGCGGAGGAAGCTGCGGCGAAAGCTGCACGAAAAGCAGAAAAAGCCAGCAAGAAGGCTGGAAAGCAGGCTGTGCCAGCGAAGAGCCTGGACGACAACCTCGACGAGCACAGTCCGATCCAACGCATCACGGCGACTCTCTATATCCCCTTGTCGCCAGTCGTTAACAACTACCCGATCGAAGGTGTCTGTGCCGAGCACTTCTCACCTCTCTACCTCCAATACTACCCACCCTTCGACGGCGTAGTCCTCTCGTACGAGAACGTGCGACTTTCAGAAAATCCCGAAGAAGGTCTGCGAGAAGACGGCCCATCCACAGTCCTTGCGCGGAGCATCAACGAATATGGCGTAGAATTTGTTTGGGTCACAGCAGATTTCCTGGTCTTCCGACCTGCGCCGAATACGTATCTCAAGGCGGAAGTGAATTTGCAGAATGAGAGCATTCTGGGTTTGCTATACTTGAATTATTTCACGGTTTCGATACCCAAGGAGAATTTGCCGGAGGATTGGAAGTGGGATGGAGGACAATGGGTAGATGCGCAGGGAGAAGTGGTGAAAGAGGCGGTGTGTAAGGTTGTGGACTTTGAGCCTTCTGGCGAGGGAAGCATTTCGATTACTGGGACTCTGGTCGGACTATGATCGATCGTCAGAGAGGAAGAAATTGCGACCGGACGCTGGTTATGAATGACAACGCAGCCGAACTAAGTCGGTTTGCAGAAGATGACATGATATGCGACTATTTGTCGGCGGGCATTCAGTCACTTGGAGCAGTTGGAGGGAACTGCTCTTCGGACGCTCTGAGACATAGCCTTCACGAGCAACGCTCATCAGGACAACGATCGACGTTGTCATTCAGCACTCAAATTTGTGCAGAAGCTCAATTCCGGGCAACAGCCAGGAGATGCTCGAGCTGGTGCAACGACTTGTCGACGAGGCATTGATTGACTGCGGGGGCTGAACATCTGAGACGTGCTAGAAGCTACGGGCATATCTGAATTGCACATTCGCGGAAATTCTCGTAGGATGGAGATTCCTGTTACACGACACCGAGATGCCAACCCTTGGGCTGTACGCGGACTCGAGCCTGGCTTCTAACATCGTCGGGACTCCCAAATGCAAATTGGGAGTCCCAAGGGCATGGCAACCCGTATTCGAGAATGTTTCGATATGCGGCTCTGAGGACAGACCTCTATGACCTTTTGAATCGAGCTTGGTGATCGGGTGTATGTTGCTGCAGATCAGGTCTGATGACCGGGCAGTTATCCTACCACATCCACGTCCCAATTTGTGCTCAGGACTCTCCGAACGCTCGACAAAGTTGGCTTTGATGGCTGCAAGCTAAGTGTGCGAGAGATCCGGCACGCGGACGATGACACCAGGGATTAATCAGGAGACTCCCGATGGTATAGAAAGAGACCAAGCTTCAATCAATCCACCTCAAAAGACATCTGATCGCTGCGTAACTACATAGGGTATATCAAAAGTCAGAAACGCTCCCGATCAATGCACAGAAAACGCCGCGCTGGTCTGTCCATGCTGTGCCGTTGATGCCGCAAGAGTACGCATACCCATGATTACCCTCCAAGAGCTTGCTTCGAAATGCAAAATCAACTAACTGTTCATGCTCTTGATCACTCCTTGATCGTACCCCACTGCCTTGCAATGCCACCTCTCTGCATACCGCCCCTTTGCGCTCCACCCAAGCTCTGAGAGTGCGAATGTCCAGCCCTGCTAGATTGCAGACTCTGCCGGACAATGGCTTCTGCCGCAGCTGCAGCCGCAAGTCGCTCTTTCTGCCTGCTACGATCTTTCAGATATCTTTCTGCTTCCGGCCTCATTCTGAGAATTCTCAAAATCATGTCGTCGTTCGGATCGGCTTGCGCCTCCTTCCTCTTCTCTTCCTTGGCCTTGCGCATTGTACCAAGATTTCTCTTTTGCAAGATCGATTTGCTCCGCCGTGTTCCTCCGAGTGCCGGAGAAAGGAATCCAGCAGGCGCAGACATGCGATTGAGGCGAGCAGCTTGCTCCTGCTGCCGCGCAGCCGTTGCAGAAGCCATGGCTTCGGACGTACGAATTAAATTGTCTGTCGATTCGAAGTAGAAGAATGCGAGATTCTGGAGGTCATGATATTTCGGACTCTTGAGTACGTCTGTCGGAACGCCATCTGCTTTGCCGGTCTCGTGGTCCATGGCATTGAAAAACTCGAAGAGTATCTGCAGACATGTCAGTAATGAAAGTGTCAACGAGCGCTTGACGATGCTTACCTGTAACCACTTGTAGACCACATCGACTTCTGCTTGCGTGAGTGGCTTCTGTGCAGACGGTTTGTCGCTGAGGGGTGGCACTAGCAAGCTCTCGATCTGGACCAGAACCTCTTTCCACAGCCTGGTCATCACCATAGTCATCGCGCTATCCGTCAGCGTCTGCTTCATAATCGCAAAGTTATCATCGAAGTACTGCAAGAGCGGTTTGAGCGCATTGTTGGCTTGCTCCACCAGCGCCGAACCTGTCGGCGCTTGCGGAGGCGGCGTAGCAACAGCAGGTGATTTGCCTTGGACTTGATTCGTCACTCGTGAGAAGTAGCCTCGCATCGTGTTCATGGACACGCCCGCGATGGCAGCGGAAGTGGACGTGCTCGTGAGTCCTCGAAGCGTTCGACGAGACAGACATTGTTGGATATAGGCCAGGAGCTTGTCAGTGATTTTCCGCGTCATATCACGCTCTGTCCTCTTCAGTGTGCGGAACGCCTTGCCGAAATAGAATTGGATGTCATCTCGCTCGCCTTCCATACTCACTCGCACAAGAACGCGGCCTTGTGTGTCGAGGTCCAGCCAGTACTCACGAGGCAGAAAGTCATTGAAATGGTTAGGGTCAAGCTTGAGACTCGTGCGACCAAGGCAGTCGTGATCACCGAGTGCATCCCAATCCCACACTGTAGCGATGATATTGAGCGGCCCTGTCGTGAGAATGTCGATGGTCTCGTCCCATCGAGGGTTCAATGATTGGTAGACTGTCCTTGTCTTGGCCAGGCGTTTCTGGTACTCGTCACCAAGGACGACGTACGGGTCACTCAAGCCATTCATATCGCCTGCTTTGAGGTCCTCGGCTTCAATGATCTTGATAGTGAACATGCATTTGTTGTTGCCTCGCTTGCGGACGCTCGGTGGAGGCGGAGGCTCATGTCGTTGGATCGCTTCCACACAAGCATCGACATTCATTTCAGCCTCGACTTTATCAAGCTGTAACGTCGCGTACTCGATGTCATTGATCTTGACGAAGCTTTCGGGCCAGAAGTTGAAGGGTTCAATCTTTTGACTGAGACTTCCGGTCGCCCACGCATCACGCGCAACTGACATCCATCTTTCACGTTGCGTTTGTTGTGCGCGAGCTTCTTGTTCTGGCGTCTGGCGATCCATCTCCTTCGCAAACTTGGTCTCCACGAGCTCGCAATACCGCGCCACGCCTTTGCCGATCGACTTGCTGATCGCAGTCATGAACTTCGCGTATTGCAAGTCGTTGTCCCAGTTGAGCTTGATAATTTGTTCGATACTTTGGTTGAAGATCCGGTAAACGTCGATCGCACTCTGAGAGTGTCGCTCCTCGTCAGTAGGTGACTCTCCACGTGCCTCTGCGGCTGGATCTTGCCTGATCTTGAAGTCGTCGTGAGCAACACTGCCTTCGATCCAGTCGAGAAGTTTGCTGTCAGTCAAATTTATCCAACGCCATACAAAGTCCTGCAGGTGATGCTCAATATCGAATGCAAACTCTCGTCCAGGCAGAGCTTGTGAGTAAACGCCACGGATCTCAACCATGGCTGCGTACAGCTCGAAGCCGTCTTGCACCGGAACCTCCTCCCCACGTGCTTTAGTAACTTCCATGATGCGTGCGACAAGCTCCTTCGCATCGCTCGAGAATGAAGGTAGGATCTCTTCAACCAAGATTGGAAGTGGTTTCACCCCATTACATCCGGCATTTTCCTAAAACGCTTCTGTATTTTATTGCACAGACCTGTCACCGCTTGGCCCAGCTGAATGACGTTGAAGAACTCCCAATTGGCAGACTCATCTGGCACATGTTTCGATAGAAGGTCGTGGTACTGATCTCGCGCCTTGCCACGCAGTTGCTCGGTCATCATGCTGGCAAACGCGGCCATGTCTTCCTCATTCCTACTAAAGGACGGATCGGACCACACATGTTCTTCCAATACAACCATGATGGTAGAAAATGCTGGTGGTTTGTTCTCGTACACATGTTGAAACATATCATAGAACTCGCGCAACAGAGCGTCCTGCAGCCCATTCAATAAGCTTTGCATTGTTGCGAAATCGCTGACAGTCCACTTGTTTCGATCGTAGAAGTCCACAAATGGCGATTGAGTCTTGCCTTTCTTCGGCTCCGGGGGCGGTGACTTGGCCAATTGAAATGCCGCGTCTAAGGTATCGAGCGATATTTCTTGGTTCTGGTACTTTTCTCGGATGACGTCCAAGAACAATACCATCCTCGTAAAAGCCGGCACTCGCCATCGCTGCGCTATCTCGTTGAGAAGTTCTTGTGTGGGGGCGGAAATCAATTTTGGCCCATCTCCGTTCGCCTGCACATCTTCGTCTTCGAGGTCGGCGGTCAACGCGAGCTTGAGTGCCTGTCTGTAATACGCTTTGACGTCGGGTGGGATGAATGTGAAGTTGCCTTGTGATCCGTCGATCGATCCGGTACCAGAGTCGCGCGGAGAGGAATCGTCCAAGTTCAGTCCACTAATATCAACGGGGTGATCTAACACATAGCTGGCATCGAGCTCACTACCCTGCTTCGAGAGAGACTTGCCCAGTTCGCTGTACATGGCGTCGTTGTTTGCGGTAGGTGGAGCCTTTAGCTGAGGAAGCACTGCGCTCGAGCTCTTCGCAAGAGTCGGATCTGACTGTAGCAGAGCCAGCATCATCTGGCTCAATTCACTGAGTTCACCTTTTCGCCACGCCTCGTATGCTTCATCCAGGTCAAAATCATCCTTCGACAATGTTACCCGGGTATTCAGACTCAAATGTGTTTGGTACTCCTTCAAATCTCGCAACGCCTCTTTCTCCGTCCAATGGTCCTTGTGCGCATTTATATCGTTCTGGGCCTGCACTGTAGGTTTCGAGAATACCCTGCACACTCTGATAACCAGCGGCATATCCTTCACTTCGTACGAACGTGGCACTTCAACTTCCACGCTGGTGCCTCCTTGACCGCCATTTCTCTGTTTCTCATCTGCAAGGTCCTGATCGTGTTGTAATAATTTGGTCTCCAGCGATTTGAGCCTGCTTGTGAGTTCAGGTCGGTCTCTGGTCCAGTCGTTGTTGTTCAGTGTGCTACTAATGAGCCTGACGAACAGCGCTACGTGGCGGTCGACCATGAGTTTCCAACCGTCATCTTCTGGCCCTTTTCCCAGCTGCAGCGTGGCCGTGGCCTTTGAAAAGAAGATCAACAACAAGTCCTCGACCTTTCTATCTTTCTCCATACTCTTTCGGAAAGTGGGATTCTTGAACTCATTCAAGAACACGCCAAACGTCCGTTTGATGTCGCTATTGTGGTACTCAGGCATCTTCTCTGTGCCCGTCAACACGCCCGTCAGGCGCTTGTCGAGCGCCGTCATGAAGCCATGGGGGAATTTGGTGCTCTTGCTGTCTCGCATCAAACTGAAATCCCGGACCATGTCATTGATCGAAGTGCCACTCCGCTGAATGGGCTTGGAGGTGTTGGCAACATGCTGCACCCGCTTCTGCCGCGGCTGCAGCAGATAAACCAGGTATGCAGCGCGCAGGGCGTAAAGGTAGGCATCGTGCTCGGAGACGTGGGTATTGCGCTTGGAGTAGCTGCCACTCATGTTGCGGCGCAGAGTCTCTCGCGCGGCGTGCGAGTTGGTGCGGCGGCTGTTGACCGAAGAGCGTGACGAGCGGTCCATGATGCCGTCGTCACTGCGATGCTACAGGACTCCCGTGGTGTTGCAGGCCTCGCATCGGACGCCCGCCACCAGCAGCGACTGCCTGGTCTCCCGTCGTCGTCCAGCCTGGGGAATCGCAGTCGGCCAGGCTCGCAGCTTTCCACGCGCGGGGATGTGCGCGTGCTACGGCTCCCCCTTCCTGTCCCAGCACGGAAAGCAGCGCCAGCGACTTCCGAGAAATTGGTGCAGTGCTCGTTCACGCCTGACAGGAGTTCCAAGAAAGAGAAGACCGTGTATTGTTGTTGGCAACGACAGGATTCAAACCCAACGGCAGATTGCAACGCGAAACGCCCACTAGATCGACACTGCTTGGCACACTTTCACGAGACAGCGGCGACGTCACGCTATGCCATAAATAAGCAGGCTAGCGGGGATGCAGTCGGTATGCTGCTTTGTTCTCCACTCGCGTGTCGTTCTTGTCATGCGTATCAACACCACCTCATCAGCAGGTTCTAGGTGATCGCGTGTCAAGCACTGCTCAAAACGTGTCTAGCCGGCCCGAGACACTCTTCAAAAGCGAATCTGACATTATCGAGGAGCCAACCTGCCGGATCAGAAACCTAGAACACGAGCTCCGAGAAGAGACCACCGGCTCCGCCAATCTTACGTGTCGTGTAGGGCTGCTGTGGCTGGAAACAGGATATACAAGTTCTAGCTGAGAACAAGTGCCCATTCGGCGAGGCGACAGTACGGGTGGACTTCTGTTGATGCATTTAACTGCATTTACCTCGCTTGTGATCTTTCGGAGAGCACGTCGCGATCAGCCAAGTCTCATACGTAGGGCAGCCTGATCACCAAGGCCTATGCATACTCTTCTGGGGCAGAATTCACGCC
Source organism: Cercospora nicotianae (assembly GCA_029490675.1). Lineage (NCBI taxonomy): Eukaryota > Fungi > Ascomycota > Dothideomycetes > Mycosphaerellales > Mycosphaerellaceae > Cercospora > Cercospora nicotianae. Next base: position 835,097 of record JANQAT010000007.1, on the reverse strand, counting down.
TACTTGCGCCACGCTGTGTCATTCTAATTTCTGTTCACAGTATTGTCTCGTTCTCCTGTCACTTCGGTGTCCGCGTCTGATTGTTTCTGTTCTATCGTGTTTAAGACATCCGGCAAGACGAAGGGCCTACGAGAGCCTTTGAGGCAGAACCAGAGGAGGCTAGAAGGTTCGTTGTTGCTATTGCAGAGTAATAAGCGAGGTGCATGATCTAGCTTTGAACAAAGTATGGTACAATGCTATACTGGATGCTATACTACATGCTATAATTTGATCGAGATGTCGTACCGGTCCAACACCAGAGCGACTCCAGTCAGGACAGCCATATAGCTCACCAACACAGTCATAGCAGGTACGTCTGCCATGTGAATGGTCGGCATGGTCATGTTGACCACACCTGTGAGAAGGTTGGCCAGCAGAAAGATGGCCAAACCGTTGCGGTTGTAAGCGCGCATCACTGGGCTAGTCGCCTCGCGAATTCGTGTTTGCTCCGCATCCTTCGTTTTCGCATTGTATAGATTGGGGAACATGCCAGCTTCAATGACGTTGAACAGAAGAAGCTGACCATAGTTGAACGCGCACACCCAACAAACATATGCCAGATTTGCCATACGCCGTGAAACGAACAGGCGAGGGCCATATCTCCACATCGCCCACGTGGAGAAGATGAACCACATGAAGAACAAGGCACCTAGTCGAGGCAGCGTTGACTTGGGCCATTCTGGCTTGAGCTGAGGCATTTTGATTGGTGGGGGTGCCGCATCCTTCTTCTCGCCCTCGTTCTCGGCCGCGCCAAGAACGGCGGCCAACCACTCTTCATCTGCGTCGAGAGGGTCCTTCTCAGGCAGCTTCTTCGCGCCAGGCTCTGGATCCCTGGGCAAGATGTTGACACCAGCACCCATGCCAGCAATGAAGATGGCCAAGTAGCCGATAAAGGAGAAGACACCTTCTCTGTTCTGCGACAACCAATCGCCTGGTTTTCTTTCGGAGAGGATGATGTAGACCTTCATGTCAGGTACACAGAAGAGTATGAGCTCGTAGCAGATCGCGAGCACGAACGCAAATATGTTGTAGCCACCAATGTACCGGGTGAGTCGTAGTACCGGCTGCAAGATGGCTATCGCTGGCGATAGAAGCGCCAATGTGAAGAAAAAGTTCCAGTGAACGCCATATTCGCTCACATGCTCCGCGTAGTCGAGCTTCTTAACGCTCAGAAGTCGAACGAAGCCCAGGACCGCCAGCGGTAGAGAGTGCCTGAGCGCAGATTTGAGACGCTTCACCAGGGAACGCGACGCCTCGTTGTCCTCTTTGAGTTGCTGCCGTGCAGCGACAATACCAGCTGCGAAAACGAATGAGCCAACGCCCATGTCCATGAGTGATGTACCGAACGATTCTGTCTTCGCGAAGCGTCGTGGGAAGATTGGGAAATCAACAGCTAGGATACTGGAACATGTGATGATCATCATGGCACCGCGATAAGCTGTGATGAAGGGCTTCACAGGTAATGGATTTTTGTCGTCGGCGGTCTTGTCATCTGAAGAATCGTCCTTGCCAGCAACTTTTGAAGGAGGCTTGGCCGCCTTCTTGACTTCTGGGCTAGGTTGCAGAAAAGCTGCAACGGCTGGTAGGATGAGTAAGCCATTGAGAACCTGTGGAGCACCAGCATAGACGGTCGTAGCGAACAGGATGGAACCGCATTGAATCAGGAAGTCGGAGAATGCTGCGGCAAGGGTGTACTGTTTGAAGAAGTTTTGTCGAGTCTGCAGCATGGCCCACAGAAAAGCGGCAGCCTGCATTATCCGTCAGTAGGTTTTTAGATGCGTGCAACCAGGAGTCGTACGGGAGCCACCAGGGCAACATGATTAATTTCCCATATTCCGCCACCTCCCAGGAACGAGACAGAAGCTTCCTTTTCCGCCTTGTACTCGGGTGTCATTCTGCCGTTGCCAGGACTCGAGCCTGAAGTTGTCGATAGCACGAATGGAAAAAAGAAGGTAAGGGAACGTGTCGTTGATGGAAGAGATTTGGGTCGGCGTCGGCAGAAGGAAAGCGCGGATCCTTGCCGCTGGCGCCGTTGTACACATCCCTGCAAATGCCGCGCCAAGAAACAACTTCACTTCGACTTTCACCCGCGACTCCACGTACGTTCGCGCTCGCGGATTGCATCAGGCATAAGATTGCATCGCGCCGTCGATCGCGTATCCATCATAACGATGATTTGGACGCATACATACGTCCTGCGGTGCAAGACTTGCCGATGGGATCCCGGCAACACGAGAGATCCCGAACGCGCCAATATCATTTGAAGTCGAAAGCGCAACATAGGACTGCACTTGAGGCTTGCTAGCGCAGGGCAACAGTTGCAAAGAATACTCCTGAGTGCGTAGCCGACAGAATTACGCTGCCTCAAGCTGCTGTAGGCACCCGCCATCACCGGCCGGCCTTCACAATGCAGCTGCCGCGTTTGGCACAAACGCAAGATGCCGCCACAACACGTGGAGAGCGAGGACGATGAGACTGTGCAACTCTCCTTTTTCAATCTCCCTACATCTCTTCTTCGTCTGCACTAGTTCGCATTTCGAAGACTATGCCCAAGAACGTGCTGGAAACCGCAAAGTGAAATGCCCGTTGGAAGTCGAAGTGGCGGGCGTTCGCCAGCTGCAGGTCGCTACAGGAGCTGCAGAAACGGTCGTCAAGAGCTCAAGTCGCGTCAAAACATCAGCACAGACACAAAAGAAGTTCGCACCGCCGCCGCCCCTCCATCGAAATTTTACAGCTTCACCTTCCCCTCGCAAGACGCACCGCCTGAGCTATCACCACATTGGACCAGACACCCTCCATTGAACGGCGCCCGCTCGCCTGCAGCATCACTGCGGTTCAAGATACTCCCGATGTCGTCCCCAGACAAGATGCCGCCGACTGCCAAGTCAGAGCAAGACCGCCGCGCCAGCCTGCCGCCAGACGAGGTGCAATCATCCACCCTACCAGACCGTGTGCCCGCTTGCGCCAGCAGCCCGCCATCAGACAAGACATCTTCGCCTGCCGAACCAGATCCAATTGCCATGCCATTGCCAGATTGCCATGGCAGCTCGTTGTCGCGACTTGACTCGACGGGCAGCAACAGAACACTAACTAGTGGATCAAGTCTCAGTGTCACAGCACCGTCGCGTAGCCAGCTTAGGCTTGGATCGTCACCACCATCGACTCGACTACTCGCAGGCACATATGCATCCTCCACTCGGCCCTCGCCGGCTGCCGCGAGGCGCGCTCAATTTCCCGCACGTCGACCGTCGTCGACCTCGATTTCAAAACTCCCACGCCCCGACGTCAGTTATCCCATCACGACGATTCCGACCACCAGATGGGGTGCTCGTGCCAATAAGTCCATCTCCGACACCGGGGTGAGCAACCAGCTTCCGCGCCCGTCGCCTTCAGGTCCAGTATCAGCAAAGCCGCTTCCGCCGCGCCCGGTCGCTACTCTCGCGTCTGCACCCAGTCCTTCAAAGGACGGCCGAACTCTGATCGATGCCAGTGAGCAGCCCTTGCAGATCATTACAGATGCCGATACCGATGCTCACGATTGGCCAGCACTTACCCCACGGTCCTTCAGCGCACCACATCAGTTCGACGCAAACGCCAGGGTCACGCCAAGCTCTATTCCACGCATGGTGTCAATCAGTAACAGTCACCGCGGTGCACACCCCAGCTCTAGGACTTTGTTGGACCATGCCGTGGGCAGAACCTCTGCATTGACCGATCGCACTTCGCACTTGTCATTCGTTACTGCGGATGAGGCTATGGACATTGACGCTCGGAGTGGAACGGCATCATTCCTGGAGGACACTCCCCAGAAGTCTACCCGCGAAGATCCAGCACCAAAGGGTATCTATCCTTCTCGCGATCAGTCTCTGGCAGCACCTCACAGCTTCGCCGATCTCCGGTCATCGACTGAGAAATCCCTACCTCAACTTCCAACACTGCCCGATTTTGCCAACGAGATGTTGACCTCCGAGTACGAAGCACACAAGCGCAACACACCGCCGGCCAACTTTTCACGACCAATGTCCAGGTCTCCCAATCTCTTAGCTGAGTCGCCAAGTGTCGCCGCAAATGCCCGACAGCGAAAGACCGCATCGCGTATCCCAAGATTTGAATACAAGAGCATACCCACGCGTATCAGTACGCAAGGCCTAGACACCACTCCGGATCAGCCCACACAGGATAGGCCATCACTGAGTGGTCCATACTCAATGTCACCCAGTGCGCTTGCCGTCACCAGCCGCGGACTGCAGCATCGTATCCAGCGCACAAACACCAACGGCAGCACTGCTAGCGAGGATTCTCCATCTCTACCTCGACGCATTCGCAAATACCGCACTCGTGATCACAGCGGAAGTAGTACTCCCGCTTATACCACCGGTGCGAGTTCAGCAGATGAAGAGGACCTTGTCACGCCTGTCAGCTCACCATCCCTGCCAAGATCAAGCAGTATGGCGAATCTTACGCCCGGTGACGAGAATACCAATGATGATGAACCTTTCATGTCGTACTCACCAAACGTGCCACGGACCAAGCACTTGCCTCCTTCTACAAGCCGTCACACCGACCAACTTGCGACCATTCCATCTCTGCCGGACTTCAACAATTGTTCTTCCCACCTCTCACCAACACCAAAGAAGTATATCGCAGATGCAAAAACTGAGCTCGAAGAGGAACCGAATGTTTTTGATGACCAGAACGATGCTGTAACGAAGGAAGAGGATGCCGAACTCGACTGTGAGACTAAGGATCACCACACACACACGCTCTCTCAGCTGGAAGGCCATCGCAGACCTACACGCCAATTCACCGATGACAATCGTCTATTGCAAACTCTGACCCCTACTGTACATACACCCAGCTATGTCCGACCAAGCGACAGCTTTATCGCCGCGGCTACAGTAGCCCAAAAATACGTGGAGCAAGACTCGGTTGGCAGTGAGCAGATTGAGGCACGCCAGCAGAAGGTACAAGAGGAAGAAGCACAAGCTGCATCGAAGAACGGGCCAGGATATGGAGACTACCCAGCCCCAAATATGCCGAGTAGATGGTCGGACAGTACGCCGTCAGGCATGGCAAGCTCTTCTGAAGACTCACCAATGCAGCCGGAGACATCAATTGGGTTCCCATCAGCCAATCAAGTCCCGAGTACCAGAGCTGCTCACCCCTCTGCCTCCGCCAGCCGCCACTCTTCTCCGACACTTGGCATCAACACGCCGTACCAGCCGGAGCCCGTGGGAAACGTGAAGCGTGCTCGAGAGAGTATTGGCGGGCGTGGCGGCTTCGCGCGGATGACTGCAGCATCAGCATCCAAGCAGAGTGCCAAAGCCTCGCCCTCGACGCGCACCCCTCGGGCTCCGGGCAAGCCCAGCGGACCACGCGCACGAAGCAAGAGCCGCGCCGTGCTGGCCAAGGTGACCGGCTTCTTCTCGCACAAGAAAGAGAAGAAGCCAGACCAGCTTCAAGTGGCCCCGGGCCCCCCATCGCCGCCAACTCTGCTCGAGGCCGAGCAGCCAGAGCCAGCCGCCGCTTCTCCGGCCAACGACACCACCTCCGCGCCACTAGATGGCGAGTCTGACGACGTGAAGACTCTGGCGGAGAAGCTGGAGGAGAAGGCTCGGCTGCAGAGCTCGCCAACGAGCAAGGCGAGGATGATGAACTTCGCTCACGTATGTGCTTGTCTCTCTCCATTTGTCGTCCAGTACCAAGCTAACCTGCATGTAGATCCTCAGAGAGGCGGTGGCGAATGCCAAAGAGGCAGAGAAATTTGCCTTGGCGGCAAAGCAGGCGGCCGAGCAGGCCGAAACGGCCCACGAGAAGACGAAGGTGGCAGCTGACATGCTGCAGAGGCTCGCCACCAGCCTCGTCCGCCTGTAGGCCCGCCTGCCTGCCTCTTTGGCGCGCCCTGGGGGGCGCTGGGTAATTTACGTAGTGATGAGAATGGAAAGGTTACGCTAATACACGTTGTCTGCCCGTTTGTGCTTCCGCCCGAAATATGTGTTGCGAGGCATCGAGTAGTGAACAGGTCAGGTTTGTCTTTGAGCTGACGCAGCAGAGCCAGCATTCGGATCGACGTGTCTCTCTTTCATGAATCGCTTCCGTGCCAATGAAGGTCCAGAAGAAGGGAATGAAGGTTTCCGGATTCCAATGGAGACCTGACTATGATTCCAGTGTTTCCATCATGTTCACTCGTTCCAAGCTAATGAATCTCTAGACTCCCAAGATATAGGGTCCCATAATGGTTCAGAGACACCTCCACCATCTCCATTATCTCCGGTTCGCGACAAGCTCTCGGTGCCAACGAATATCAAGAAGATGAGGAGTCACAAGGATGTAGCCTCACGGAGAGGTTGTTGGGTTTCCTCTTGTCTCCGCTGGCGTTCTTTTCTGTGTGCCAACGGACAATCGGACGATACGGAGCTGAGATGTCGAATGAGGACGGAAAGAAGAGAGCGATTCCACCGTATCTCCGTCGAATGTACTCCGTCAGAGCCACCAGATGTTCAGATTCCGAAAACTTGGGCTTTCGAACTGATATCGAGCTCTTCCCTACGAAGAATGGCATCACCTGGACCTATCTCAAAGACATAACAAGCTTCTTGCCGCTTTTCCGGGCATAGCAGAAAATCATATTCGATCTTGGAAACCTAGTAAACGATATCTATACAAGCCTCTTTTAATATAACCCTTACTGCAGCCTCCTTTACAGTTCAAAATGGCCCTATACCGGCCGATGCTATAATTCCTATCTCCAAACGACAAGGCGCTACAGGTCGGGCTACCATCTTTCAGTTTTTATAGGACAAGGCAGCGGATGCAATTATTCTGCAGCACATTAGTGCAACACTCTTTCGTCAACTCATATAGACAACCATACGTTGGGGACTACTCGCTACCACCATGCGACTTCAACCGAGTTACCTTCAACCTGACTGTGCAGGCAGCAGGCAGGCAATACGACCGCCTTGGACCGGCCTCTTTCGGCGAGAATTACCAAAAGCTTCGTCGCACTATATTAGGTCAAGGGGCCGACCGCAATGAAAAGGAGAACGCCGTGTCACGTTCGCTGGATCCGCCTGGATCGTTCATCCGCGGGAATAGGGTAAGTTCTTTTTGTATTACTTTGCTAGTCCTAAGCCCTACCCGGCGTAATTTTGCTTAGGCTAATGGTAGGAGGACTCGCACTTGCAGTGCTCATACCGTCTGGCCGGAGATTCCATGCAAAATGACCCCTTTGAAGTCAATGGACGATAGAACCAGCTCAGACATAAGGTGAGTCGAGATTGCAGAGGCGACTCAAGCTGAATAGCAAAGCGAGCATATTCTGCCTGGTGGATTTGCGCCTCTTTCCTTTGCGCTCTTGGTATATCCCCTCTGGCCACATGGCATGTCCGGAGGCGACCGATTTGGAGACTCGACTCGATGAGAGGTGTTCCAGCAGACTGAAGAATTTACAATGTGTTCAAGATCGATCCATACAGAGAGCACTTGTATACAAATCCTACCCCTCATATGCCGAAAGATCTATCATACATGACCAAACCCGTAGATCTTTTCCGAAAGTCGTAAACCAATATCTCCATTGCGAAACGAACTTGTAAACCAATAGAGCTCCACCCACATTTTGAAATTTGAAGTACCCATATAAGACGCAGCACCAAGAGACCTCTACTCACGTGTGCAATGTACAGGATTTATTCCTCCTCTTCATGTACTACCTTGAGCCGTTCGTTCTGTTTCCGTATCAAAGATGACTGGCTCTTTTGTGAGGAGAGCCAACGATCGAGCGCGGATGTTGTACTACACAGTAAAACAATGCAGTTAGCATGCATGTTTCCATTGTACGACAATAAAGCGCGGCAACTGGCGTAGAATTGCAAAACAGCAGCATTGTTCAGAATCGAGCAAAAATCCACATAGTGTCGTTATGGACTGCAAAGTGGGACTTACCTTTGATCAGGCATCGCGCCAGCGACCACAGTCTCCAACGGGTTGTTCGGATTCGATCGCTGTGCTCGAGGCGGGATAGGAGGTGGCGGATCTGCATGGGCGGGAGCGGGAGGGCGCGGCGGTAGTGATTTAGCGTGGTCGTACCCGTTCGTCTCGTCGGCGACGTTGTGATCGACGGGAAGCGCATCGTTGGTGGTACTCATGTGTTGGAACTTGCTGTTGAGCTTGCCGCAACTGCTCTGGCGGACGGGAAACTGGGGCGGATACTATAATGATAGAAGACAATAAATGTTAACCCTGGTATTCTTCACTGTATATTCAATATATGCTGCCGTTATCATCGCCGTAGAAATTCATGATGCTGTCGATGGTGTTTCTGGCGTTTCTGATGCGTACCTGAACCAGCGGACTTGCTTGCGCTTCTGCAAGCGTCACTTCTTCCCCACTGTATGTCGAGATCCAATCGTCGTCTTCGTCGAATTCTGTCTCACACATGCTGGGTATTCCGTGTTGTCGGGTAGAAGTGTTGCTGGATCGCTGTGCTGTTGTTGTTGTGTTTGAGGATGACTGTGAAGTCGAGTGGGTTGAGGCTGCTGAGGCTTCCCGTGTGGGTATTTGGGGATTGAGATCTATCTGCGACTGCGTCGGCTGTGTCAGCGCCTGAAGGGGGTGAGAACCTGAGTTCTGAGGCTGGTGGTGGTGCTGGTCGTCTCTGTCGCCGTCCGACTCTGGGATCCCGGACATTGGTGGAAATGCATATCTAGACCGTAAAGAAGGCAAAGCGGTGACTTCTTCAGTAGGAATTTCAACAATTGGTTCAGGAGATGGATTAGGTGGGAATCCAGTGGAAGTGTTGGCCCGTGGCTCGGGCCCAGCTGATGAAGGTGGTCGGGGGAATGCGGAAACATCTATGCCGTGCTTCGCTAGATCTTCTGGCGTGTACATGTCGGGGTTCTGAGCCATGTGATTGTTACCAATGTACGTCCAAAATCGGTTTGTACGTGCTTTAATGCTTCCGGGGCCAGAGCTTTGATGTTGGGCGATGAGGTTCGCCAGTGACTGTTTCTTTTCAATGCTCGTGGCGTTGGAATCTCGAAGCGAGTCTTGCCACGACTCCATGCTATGCGTCGAGCGATTTGATGGCAGCACGTTGGCCCCATTCAAGGAAATCGAGTCGCCGTCAAGCTTTGGATTGCGGGAGGATGGTCGCCTCAGCAATTGGTCAGAGCTCGTGCGCACGGGACGTTTGGGTTTCACATTCTTCGGCTCTCCAAGTAGCACTCTGGGAAATCCACTGATCGCAAATCCATCTGGCTCCAGACCATCATGTTTTGTCAGGAATAGTGTAATGGACGTCGCATTGTTCTCATTCTTCAACGGAATCTGCACATTTGGAAGACCAAAAACTGCTCTGGAAATCATGAGATCAGTGATGGCGTGGGATATTGGTATCCTGAACGCCGATTCGGCGTTGTTCATGTCTGGCTTGACCAAGAAGTATGGCACAAAGTCATCAGCCCGTCGTTCTTCGATGATACGACCTAGGCCTGTCAATTCTGCGCTGCCATCGTCGAAGCGGCAGGTGATCACCCCGGAGCAAACTTGCTCGCTTTTTTCTGCGGTCGCCTTTGATTGCAGCTCGAGGTAGAAGGAGGATGCAACCAGCCTGTGCGCAACGTTTCGAAGTGCAGCCTGTCTGTGGGCTGTCTGCAGGCGTTTACGCACATTCACTTGCAGCGACAGGAGATCGGATTTGCTGTCTGCCGAGGGTGGCTCGCGGTCCAGATCCGGGTTGAAGCGGACAAATCTTCGGCCTTTACCATCAGCCCTCTCGCGCACAACAAATTGTCGGAAGTGTTGCCAGGCAAGTTCTGCTTCCAGCACATCATCTGTTCGCTTGGAACGCCACCTTCCGCTCGCCCTGGTTGTGGTCGGTGACGCCGGCGTATCTGTTTGCGCGGAAGTAGGATATGCAGCCTTCTGCCGATCGGAGAGCTTCTGCAAGATTGTGATTCTGTTTTGTCCAGTACCGAGTGATAAGAAGACATCAGGCTCTAATTGATCAGGCCATATGAGCCTTCGTTCTCGGTCTGCAATGAATGCAGGATTTGGACTTCGCAAGCCTCCGTCCAGGTAGGTCTTGCCATGAAAGACGAAAGGCTTGAAAAATGCAGGGCTTGCGAGCGAAGCGGCAATAGCTTCATATGTTTTCAGTTCCATGTCTGGATCATGCGGGCGCTCGAATGCATAGGCAGGTATCGGATCTTCAGGGCGACGGTAGCTAGCGATCACGATCGTTTCTTGGCCAGTAGCACTTGTCGACGTCAACGCAACGCGAGCGCCGTTCCTCGAATTGTCGTGCGCGCCGAAAAGGTCATCATCCTCAGTGAAAGCTGTCTTTAGTGCGCCTAGCAGAGGCTTCGTTTTGTACTTTGGTGCACTCCCGAACATTTGCGCGATCTGGCTGATCACGGGCACACCTTTCAATCGCGGCGTGAAGGCATGATCGCACATCGCAGAGAACATGTCTGTGATAGAGTCGATCGTTCGGTCCTTGAGTGATAGTGCCGTGGCGATCAAGCCTCCGGTCCCAGTGCCAAGAATAAGATCAAAGAACACTTGCACCGGAAGATGGCCACCAAGTGCTTGTTCGATCGCCCTCAGTACTTCCAGTTGAACAATGCCTCGAATGCCTCCTCCATCAAGTGACAGGATGCGTACTCCTGCTCCCACTGGCTTAAAGCGAATGCTCGCTGGCTTAGCCCAATTGGTTGATTCTCTGTGCAGTGGACAGCAAGATACTTGTAGCATCGACTTGTTTGGCTTGCCATAAGCCTTGATGCATGCTGTGCACAGAACATGGCCACAGGGCAATGGGTGCTCAGGTACATCCATTAGACAGCAAAAGCAAGTGGCGTGGCTGACCATAGATGATGCAGGTCCAACAGCCTCAAAGAATTGGTTAATGTATTCAATGTGCAAATCCAGAGCGATTCGCTCCTCAGGCACAGAAGGCTCGTCCCCCGCCGAGATGGTGTCCAGCTCGTATTGGAAGTCTCTCGCGATGCGCTGAATCGCGGCTGTGAGCTGTGATTTCCATTTTGGTAAGAATTCTGCGTCGAATGCAGCTTGGTAGTCGCCCGTTGCAATGATTCCCTGTTCGTCTTGGTGGCCCTTGACGTTGTGGCGTGCCTTCACGAGCATACATTGCCGTGTCCCGTCCGCGCTGATGTAAGAGCATGGATAGTGCATCTCTAAATATTCTCCCATTGCCCAGTCAAAGAACTGTTCATAATTCGAGAACAGCTCGTCGACTCTGCCTTTTCGAAAGCGAGCACAATCCAGTAGAACACACGAAGCAAGCATTACGCTCAACTTTTCGAACACCCACGCTATACGTCCGTGTTGGTGATTGGGCTGCTGCGCGCTAATTGTTGTGCACAGCTGAAGGATGTGCCCGCCAAAGTCATTTGGGATCGGATTTCGCAATAAAGAAATTCGCATGAAATTGAAAGGGATGTCCAAATGGCTTGTGAAATGATCGAAACCACTCTGCAGGTAGATGTTGAGTTCATCCGCATTGGTTAACATGCGCGCCCTTCGCTTGTTACGGAAGGACTCCTCGCAGTTGCTTTTGATGATGCCTTGCAACTTTCCGACTTGTTCGTGTATGGTCGTGTATCGTGGCTTCGCGGGGATGCGAATGACCTTGAAAGAGCTGTAGTAACGTAATATCAGATCCTCGACATTGTAGATATTTTTGCCCAGACCTCTCCAGTACGCAGCCAGCTCGCGGAACCTGGGAACGCCTTCGACCGGATCCAGTGCTGTCTTCACTGACAAAAGCAGACTCTGCGTGGCATAGTCTACGCCCCATTCCTTGTCATCCACGCTGGGATCCGTGCCATTGATAGCGACAATGCAATGGGGAAGCGCAGGTTGACCGATCGACTTTTCGAGAGAGCTAGCACCCCAGTCCAGTAATTTCATCAACACCGAGGATTGAAACGTTTTTGGATTGCGAAGCACGAACACCACACAATCAGAGAATGTGTAAAGTAAGCGAGGGTACAGCGCAGTCACAGCGAATTCTCGTTGCCGTGACTCCTCATTGTTGGCCCATTCGATAGGTCGTGTGAGCACGTGTGCAGATGGCGCTGCTTCAAACTGCGAGCTTTGCCGCTTTCTCGCACGAGCGCCAAGCGGCACCCGCTCACCACCTTCAAAACCTTCGCAGTCGGCGTACAAGATCGGAAGTTGCTCAGTGTGACTCGTGGGATCTGCATAGAGGTGCACATCACCGGAGGTTGGAAGGGCATCATTGACTACACTTCCAACCACTGGAGACGGAAACTGGGCCAGGTCCGCGTTATTCGCATTGCTGTGCGAATCGTGATTGATCAACATCTTGATCAGTGTGGACTTGCCTGCGTTAGTAACTCCAATGAAAGATACAATCTGCGGATAGCGATTCTCGGCATCCTGAATATTGACTGGCGATATGCTGGACATCAGAGTTGCGTATCGACCATAGTCTTCGAAGTTGGGCCGTCCGGTGGCGTCTTTCGAAACGCCAAACCATTTCGTTGCTTCGTCGTCTTCGTGGAGTCTCTGGATCATATCCGGGTTTCTGGTTGGGTTTAATATGCCTTTCAGCCGCTTCACCACGAACGGGCTGGTCTTCTCGTGCGGAACTCCATCTCGCCCTTTTTTCTTGGGCTTGTGGGGTCCCTGCAGCACCCAACATTCACTTTGCGCGGGATCAGTACAGGACGTGGCGCAGGTATTCTTGGTTTGCATACCTGCAGTAGGAACTGTCGCAATCTACACAATGCCATATTCGCGGCGTCGGACCTCGGCAGCGATCGTCTTCGCACTCCTCTGAAGGCTCATCGTCCTCCTCGTCACTGCAGGAGGATTCGCTGCTGACGTCCCGTGTTGTGTAGGCCGAATGCCTGACGTTCCTGGCCATTGTGGCGAGCCCGGCTCGAGGTCCTCAGGATTTCGTGATGAGGGGCTGCCGAACAACCATAGTCCTGAGTATATTGCGACCACACAGCTGTCGACGAGATCGCAGGTGGACAACGTGAAAGAGTAGCAGCAGCGACGAGAATTGGACGCGTTCTGACACAAATCGTGCAGCAAGCTTCCGACTGCTGCATGTCAGGAGCGACAAAGTATCCTTAGTAGTTGGAAAAGCCAATACTGCTTGCAGACGCACGGGCCCGGCGTGCTTAGTTGCCAGTTCGAGAGCGCTCATCTGGGAGCAGCCGTTTCAGAGCGAATCGTGCAGGGAACCTCGAGGGCTAGCGCCACAGCCTTACAGTGGGCCACGAGTAGCGGCGACCTCTTGGCTGGCCCTCGTTGCCGCCGTGGAGCAGCTGCGCGGCGAGCAGCATGGCCGGCCGGTGAAGGGGCCCAGAGCAGGTCGCTGGAGGTGCCGATCGGTGCGCTGCGCAACCCAGCTGCTGCACGAAACTGCTGCAATCAATCAGTGCCTGGAGCCCTGGAGCCAAGCGAAGGCACGCGGTAAGGCGGAGACAAGGGCAGGCTATCGAATTTAGCGTGACCCCCGTGGGAGCTGTCCGAAGATGTGTGACGGGGGTGGTTGCGGATCACATGCTGGCGCGCCGTTGGGCATAATAGTTTCAGTAGTCTGCCCGCCGTCTCGACAGCTTCCCTCCACTGTGGCAGCGTACGAGCAAGCGAGCAGCTGGGCGACCGCCATGAACCCTCATCTGGTCGTCTTTGATCGAATGCACCGCGCCCCATCCCAGCGCGCTGGTCTTAGCCTTCCCTTCCATTTGGAAGCATTGGCAAAGGAGGCAGGCGCGCAAGCACGGTCGACTGGACATCAGTGGGATGAATCCTCATGTATGAGCTGGAGCATCACGCCTCCAATTCGTGGAACGCTAGTACCACATAAGGACGCACTGCATGTACAGCTGGTCTCAGCAGCACACTCGCATGCACAATGCGTGCCACCCGATAACAATGCGACAATGGACAGCCGCGATCCGAACGACATGTGCGAAGCCGCGACCAGCAGCATCCAATACAAATACTCGACAGTCAGATGGACAGATCAAAGGTCACGGACCGTGTCGCACAAGATGATCAGAGCAAGTGTGCAAATCACAAGAAAGAGCATGAGCCACGGCGTGCACAGGAGAAATGCTGGGGCAATGATTGAAAGAGGTTGATATACACTCGGTGCCATCTACGCAGGTCAGCTGCTTGAAATATTATGTGCGCGCCGTTTCGACGACTCGTCGCAGCTGAGCCGCGAAAGTTATTGAGGAGCTCATGACTTCGGCCTTTGAGGGTAGGTGCCGTCGCCTTCGGTCTTTCGTGCCGCTTCAGAAGCAAAGCACGCTTTAAACAAATGGTTGTGTATGGTGAGCGATGCGGCTGTCAAATCCAAGACTCCTTGAAGATGGCTGCGCGTACGCACTCTGCCAACCGAATTGACGACTCCTGGCTTTGCATAGGATAGTCGTGGCCCGGCGAGCTTACCGCACTCTGTGCAATTCGAACTGGAAGGTCGTCCTCTAGAAACGTGATCCCGACGGCAGTTCTGCCGGACTCGTATGGCGCAGTCTCGGTACGTCCAAGCGGTTTCCCGCGACTGTCAGCGGCACCACCGTGCCGTGAAGAAGAGGCTGGAGCTAGGCACTTTGGCAGACCGTGTACAGTTGCGGACGCCAGTTGTACTAGCGAGTCGTGTTTTATGTTTCATATCCCAGGTTCGAACGCGTCCGCTTTGCAACGTCCTGCAGTCCTGCATACGGGTAATTTTGAACAAGTCTGTGTGTACGTTGACAGCACAGAGTGAGTGTAAACCCAGCCCACCGGCGGTCGTGATGTCAACAGCCTCGTGACAGTGTTATTGCTGTATGCGCACAGACGCGGCTTCACGTGCGCGCCGGACCCCGCGATGCCGATCTCGCTGCTCACTGCCCGCCAACATTTCTTGAAACATGCGTCACTGCTTGAACATTGTCTTTGCAGACACCGCCGCATCCGATACTCGTCCCGATCCCAACACCCGGATACAACATAGGCCAGCATACCGCAATCCGCAGACATGCCGAAAGGCGAGAACAGCAAGAAGGCTGCAGGAAACGCAAAGAAGGCCGAAGCGGCAGCAGCCAAGCAGGCTGTAGAAGATCAGAAGAAGGCAGCGGCTGAGAGTGAGAAATGGAGCAAAGGCGCCAAGGACAACAGTAAAGCGTGAGTGCAGACAGTAGGTTGGGAGCAGAAAGATGCAAGTCTGACACTTTCCTCAGTGCCGCAGCAGCTGAGAAGCAAGCCGAAGCAGCACGGAAGAAGGCCGAGAAAGAAGCACTGCTCAAGGAAGAAGAGGCTTCGTTGCCCAGCAAAGGCGGCAAAGGCAAAGCTGCTCCAAAGAAGTCCAAAGGACTCGATCTTTCCGGCCTCGACGCACCTTCCTCGAAGAAGGAACTCGCAGCACTCAATGCTACGGGTATCGACAACGCTCTCGATGCGCTTTCTCTTACGACCGATAATAAGGAGAAGATCGATCGCCATCCTGAGCGTAGATTCAAGGCTGCCTATACACAGTTTGAGGAGAGGAGATTGGAAGAGATGAAGGACGAGAAGGGGCTCCGACGACAACAGAAGATCGATCAGATTCGCAAGGAGTTTGAGAAGCACCCAGACAACCCGTTCAACCAAGTAGCGGCGTCGTACAACATGTCCAAGGAAGAGATCAACGAGCTGAGAGAGAAGCAGAAGCTGGCAAAGGAGAACTTGCTTACTCAGTCATGAAGGGCTGCGAAAGTACAGGGAATGGAAGAAAGAGCCAATACAGCATTCAAGGCAAACGAGGAGTCATCTACCTTCGAGCCCAAGAAGCTATACCTGGTCGATTCGCGGTCGTCAAATTGAAAGGATAGATGGCATGGAACAACCCACATGTGAGTAGGAGGAAAGCATGACATCGAGAGTGACATCTTACTGATAGGGTCTAGATTATCATGAGCATTCGAGCATATCGCTACCCACTGTGCTACAACAAAGCAAGCTTTTCAATTAGCTGGAACCCATGATAGCAGAGAATGTATCAATCAGCCTCTCACCACAACTCTCGTCATCCTCAAAACTTTATCATGTCATTCGTGACAGTTGAAAGAGGCAGTGAAAGGTCAGATCCGTATCTGGAGCAGGGGAAAGCCGAGAGGCTGGCGAATACAGATGCCGAAAATGGTCATCTCTACGGAACCGAAATCATATTCATGGAGTTGCACGGAGCTTAGAATGGGCCGAGGGTTGCGTGTCTTCCTGGCACATATTCTTTGTGCCCACGTAGTTGGGTTCTTGATCCTACAGCGCCGGCTGTGCTGGTGATCTACCAAGGTGGTGGCCGTTTACGTTCTGCCACGTGCCATGTACCGGATTGTCGGATTCGTATCCAGATACTCCCCCAGCCAGATGTTCTCTGAGACGCCAACAAGAACATCTGCGTCGACAGCGAGAAGACCCATTGACGCTACCAATCTCATCAGCATTTTGCCCCTAACATGGGTTTAGATTGAGCTTGTCCATGCGGGCAGATCTTATTTCTGCTTGAAGTACAAGATGTTGCCATGCTGACAATGATCCATATCCACGTACGTGTCGCGTCTAGCGGTGTAAGTGTCTCACCGACGTCTGCAACGAAAAGTGGATGGAGTCTGCGGAGCACAGATATGAGGAAGGCATATTCCTTGGCAGCCTTGAGCTCGGTCCAGGGCATTGACCTGCTTCTTTCAGGCTGTAAGTTCCAAACCAACCACATGTGTGTTCTTCAAACCAGCATATCCTGCACATCACAACGGCAATCACAAAAGCATGCTCCCAGCCATCGCGGGCCATCAGCTGTCAAGCGTCGATGACAGACCAGGCCCCTCCCGTCAACCGCTCTCCGTCGGCCAGCGCATCTTGCATGAACGGGCCCAATCGGCGAAAGCTCATCACACGCGCCGCTGCAACTACGCTCAGCCCAAGGTAAGCCGGCAGAGCAGTCCAGTAGAGCCGTCACAGAAGCGGAGCAAGAGCAAAAACGACAACCAAAGGCTATGGGGACATGCGCAAGAGCTATACAGGTGCTAGCATCTGCATTAGTAGCCTCGTCATTGTGGCCCGACCACCTCTCTTCTTCTCTCTCTTCTCTCGTGACAACACTCACCATGTCTCTTAGACTTCACTCTCTTAGCATTCCCCTCTACACGGCAAGTACTGGTACCTCGCCCACCACAACCACTCGTTACTACAATCATGCCCTCATGATCTCGTGACACAGAGGAAGTGCAACTTCGGGTGTTATCTGCTTTTTCCGCTTTTCGTAGCACGGCAGGTTCACACAACAGCAACGACAAGCATACTCGGGACCCACTTGCTCGGAGCACAAGAGGACTGCGTCCATGGTGGGACTCATGGCCTCGCAGGTGCCGGAAGCTAATTGTGCAATATGCGGTGCTCCTCCATTTCCCGAATGTCCTCACGAAGGCGAGAGGCTAGAATTGGCACTGAATCAAGCATGGGAACGATGGGCCTGGACGGAGCAAATCAAGTGTGTAACCGCTTGAACATGTTAAGCATCGTGGAAGAAGCTACTAACGAGGCCTCAGAAAGTGGGTGCTCGACCACGCCCGTAACCAAATCATAACCACGTTCAACGAAATGCGCGCCATGCGAGTAGAAGCACATCGGAACTACCTCCAAACTCTCCCCTTCTATACCCTCTACCATCGCTACAACGGCGCCCCACCTTTGGCCCCCGCACAACTCCAACTCATCCATTCTCAAATCAACGCCGCGCATCACACATTACAACAAGGTGTCGATCAGGATTGGCGAACATCTTGCATGCAGTATCCGCAAGTGCTGGACTACTACTTTAATCTGGTGAATGTACGTCTGCCGAGCGAGAATGATCCAATGATTGCAGATCCGAGATTCGGTGCGCCGAAAGATCCGCCGCGGAGGGTGAAAGAGAGAAGGGAGAGTGTGGAGTATCGCGAGGCGCCGGTCAAAGAGCATAGGAAGAAGGAGCGGAGGAGGAGTCGCACGGGAAATACGCCGCCGCCTGTGCCGATGCCGGATCGGTATGAGCGGTATCGATGAGAAGAGTGGGAGCATATCGTATTTGATTGCATTCTCGGTTGAGCGTCAATGGGGCGTTTGAGTATCCGGAGGACACTGGCATAGACTCGGTGTAAATCGCATGTTTAGAATTGCGCGTAACAGCGGCATGCGCTGGACCTGGGAGAACTTTATGTTGCGACGCTGTTCTTGTACATATTCGGAAATTGAGTCCACTCGGAGCTCAACTACCTGCCCAGCTCACGGGATTCTCTGGTGGGAAGCCGACCTCATACCTCTTCCTCACCACGACCGACGTGCCACTGTCCCAGATGCCTTAAACCTGATCAAAGACGATAAGTGGCGAGCAGATACCTGAAGAAGTGGGACTGTGAGGACACCCTGTTCCGAAGCTGTCGTCGTGATTGCTGCTACGATGTAACGAATATGCGGCCGGTACTGCCTTGATACCACGAGATAGAAGAATGGACTTCGATGTATGACTTCGAAACACAGCATGGCGGAGAAACTACCTGCCACGCATGAGAATGGGACATGGCCGAGTCTCAACAACGGCGCGCTGCGCGACTGTATTTTGGCAATCCAATTGATGAGGATGTGTAGATTGCAATCCTTTGCTAGTGTGAACAATGCAGCAGCCCTTGCCTGCAATCACTCAGCCTCAGCATCGCCCATTTCAGCCTCCTTCTCAAGCTTCTCGAGCCTCTTCCAATTTCCTTCGTCAAAGATCGTTTCATCATCACCTGGAATAGGAGGCCGTCCATAACCAACGACCGGTCCAACCATTTCGATCCAGTCTTTACGCTTCTGCATAAGAGCTCGCACCCCATCACTGACGCCTCTACCAGCAGGCGCTGATGCAACACCCTTCTGTCCAGGTCTCTGCGCTGCACCTTTCTTCTGGTTCGGCTTCGCGAGTGATCGGTTGCGCTTTAGGTAGGCAGCATTGACCTGGTTGTCCAAGTCGTCTGCGATATTGGCATATTCCTGCATGGCCATGCGTTCTTCTGTCAATTCCAAGACCCTTGCTTTGCGAATGTTATTGCGGCGGCTGATCTCTCGCAATTCGTGTTGAAGTGTCCGCAAGCGTTGTGCCACCATATCGTCGCTGTTCGAGTCATAGTCCGGAGTCTCATTCGGCGCCACGAATCCTATGAACTTTAGCTCCTGCAGAGCTCGGTGCTCGAAAGTCTCGTAATCAAGCTGTGGTAGGTTTGCAGGCCTAGGAAACTCAGGAGGTAGATGTGTCACAGGCTTTTGGTCCTCATTAGTGCCGTTGATAAGAGCCATAATTGCGTCGTCTTCCGCGTTTGTCATCGATGTGTCGCCATTGGCATCTTCGTTCTCCTCCTTCTTTGCTGTGTTCGGCTGTGGTCGAATGACTGAAAGAAGTCGGCTCATGACCGGGCCCATGCTCACTGTATCTTGATCTGCAATATCATCCTCGAGCTCTTCCATGCTCCCTCTCGCCTCATTTGGGTTATTCCGCTCTTGTTTTGGAGGCTCGAGTCCAGTGAGGCCGTCTTCGGCAGCCCATATCTCCTTGTAACCCTTTGCACCTCTCTGTGGCATGATGTACGGTGTGACTCTATCGCCGCGCTCTTTCAGAAATGCCACATCCTCCTCCGTAAATGGCCTGATGTAGGGTTCGACGTATGTCTGGAAGGTTGAGAAGTTGACCTGGTTTGCGGGCTTCGCGTTGTTATAGAAATCTGCGTCTGGCGGGTCTCCCGCTGTGAGTTCTCTCAGGTCGCTTTCGGGCCACTGAGCAACACTAAATATGTCGCGCTTATCTTCATATGTCATGTCATCGTTGAGTTCCGGGATGTGATATCGGACAGAGTCTGCGCCGATGGTAGGGTCCTTGCCGTAAATGCGTTCGTAGAGGGGCGCGGTAGGCGGAGGGTCATGGCGTGAAGATTCCGAGTCCGAGTCGTCCGGTGCAGTCTCCATAAGATCTGGAGGAACGGTGCCAGGCTGGACTGGGGGCGAGGGCGGTGCGTCGGCGCCTGTTGGCACATTGCCGGTCAGAGGGATGTTCTGCTTCATGCCGACGTAATTGCAAGCACGGTGCAAGTGCAAATAGTGTATGTTGGGATGACAAATTTATGGTGCAAAGTGGTGCTCCTAGCCGATGCATGATTTGCGAAGAGCACTGGGGCACATTCACGAGCAGTCGCGGCCACTAGCGCGATCGAAGTGAACAGAAATGTCGACTCACCTTGATGCACACCCACTCCATCCTGCCGCGCCAGACCGTGTGCTCCAACATTTGGCAGGGCCTCCTTCCGCTCCTTCTCATCGGCGTCGACATCCATCTCGTCGGCATGTCGCTTCTTACTTGTGGTCTTCTTATCCTTGGCCGAGCGCTCTTCCTCGCGCTTCACTCTGGCTCTTTCCGCATCACGTGCAGCTTCCTGTTCCCGCTCTTCTTGCAAACGTTCCTTCCGCCTTTGCACCAGTTGCCGCATGGATCTGTCACATACCTCACCGCGCTTGCTCATGAAGCGGTTCACGGTATCGCGAATAGTGTCATGCAGCATACGCAGCTCACGCACCGTAGGCGGATCGCCCGGCCGCGCAGCTGAAGCATTACTGCGATCTATGAGAGTCTCAATGCTGGGAGCTGTCGAGATGAGGGCGGCGGTTGAGGTCTTGAGGTATGGGGTCATGGTCGCTGCAGGAGCATCTTTGGCAGAGGGCGTGGCGGTGGCAGGCGTGGTCGATGCCTCAGTCAGCGGCGTCGTCTGCCTCGAAGTGGAGCGGCGGTGGACATTCTTGCTCGTGGCACCCGCCTTGCCTTGTGTTCCCTTCTTGGAGGCGGGCATGCTGCCAGGGTTCTTGTCGTTGCGCACGAGTGAGCCTGGCTCGCGCGAGTGAGACTGTCCGACAGACCCGCGTGCGCTGCGTGACGTGTCGCGTGTAGGAAGCGCTTGGCTCAGCGATCGTGCAACATCTGGACAGGGAAGTAAAGACGCTTGTTCACGATGAACACTTAGGATGGGCGTGAGAACGACGTGATGGTGGGTTGTATCAAGCACATGCTGTTCCGGGCCAAGTGCCAGCGAGCTCAGACCGTCTCCAGCTCCACCGTTCGGGACGAGAAAGATCTCCGCGCGATTCGGCAGTGTGCGGTCAGACCAAGATACAGCTACGATCTGTGAAACACGACACGGGGGAAGAGACACCGCTCCATTGCACGGTTGTTGGGTATCATCGTGGTCTCACGTACCCGGCGATGATCACAAAATGTCTGACTACGCGCTGCGCCCCTCGACAGCGCGGCCGAGAGTTTGGAATACTCAAATCGTGGAAGCAGAATGGACCGAGATGGCGCAGAGGCCAAGACTACCAAGACACTCGAAGAAGCTTGTATGGGCGACTATGAGAGCCATCGACCACGCCCGTCCCCAGTTCTAGATCCCACTCCACCTCCTCTCCTCCCACTTGTCGCCGCGCTTCTTTGCTGTTGTGCGCATCTTGTTGTTGGTAGCCCATCTTGCCCGCATCCAAAACTCTCGCAGCACTCGTGGGGCTCTCGTGGCGCCATCGCCTCCGGACACTAGTCGCAGACGGCGGCTCTTCCCAGCCGTCTTCGCCGGCCACGCTCGATCGCAGCAGCAGCAGACGGCGAGCAGTGCGGCCGCTGGCGTGCTGACGCCTCATTTCAGCATCGCAGAGCACCGTGAAAATTGTACACTGCTCACCACGCTGTCCCTGGCCGTGTCCTGGTAGTCCGAGGAACTAGAGATGCCCTGCCATTGATCATCCGACACTGAAACTCGGCCTGGAGGCCACACCGCGCTTGCGCTGAGCATCACACGAATCCCGAGCGCCCACGGTGGGAGTGCAGTCTCCTGCGAACACGATGAGTAAGTCATCCGACTTCCCCTTGCGCTGCGTCTCTACAGCTTCGTATCCTCCACCACCACCCATCACCACCGCCATCGCCACCTCCCCCTGCTGCTGCTCGTTCAGCACTCCAACCCTCTCGCGCCGCTGCCCGCACCACGCCATGTCATGTCGAGCTTCTGGTTTGTTGACTGGCTCAATAAAGGTGCCCAATCCTTGCGGGTTATCACGCTTGTCGTGCCGGTAAGTATGCCCACCCGGCACTGCCATTTGCGGACTGCAGCCCACTGACCACTCGCGCCTGCTAGAACCCAGAATGGCGGTCGTCCGGCGACAATCAGGCCATGCAAATCAACGAGTCCATGAGCTTCCAGTTCCTCACCAGCTTCGACATCCGAACCTTATCCTCGAGAGGCGCCAATCGCGGCAACGATGTGACAGGCCTGCTCTACGTGCCTACCCTCGCCGAATCCGATCCATGCGTCAACACGAGTGCGCCATATGTACCACAGAACGTCACTCGTCGTGCGCAGCTTCCCCCGGACGATTTCAATCTCATAGGGCTGGCGCCATGGGTGAGCAGCACTTGCGCGTTGCATTACATGGAGGCTGCAAGACAGGATCCTGTGCATAGCCTGGTGTTCTTCGTGCCGGACAACGGTACTGGCATTCCTCCAGACGTTCACGATAGACAATGGGACATTCCCAACGCCGGCAATTGGAAGGCGGAGAATGGATTTCCCATATATGCCATCAATGGCCAGAAGGGAGCACTATTGATGAACGCCAGTTCATTGTACAGTGGCAATATGACAGATGTACCCTTCGGGCATGACTTGACAGAATTCTACGATTCTCGAGACTATGTGAGGTTGTTTGTCGACATCGATACTGGTACGTTTCATGCAACATCTGTGACTTTTAGAACACGACACTGACGAGCACAGGGAACGGCACTTCTCTGCCCTCTTTGTGGATCTTTCTTCTCATCGTTCTCGGTATTCTGCTGGCCATCATTGGACTGACCTCATTCGCAATGCACTGGCTCCAGCGACGAAGGCGACAAAACTTGCGTAGACGCGTCCAGCGTGGCGAGGTGGACCTCGAAGCTCTCGGAATTAAGCGCCTCACTGTGCCACAAGACCTGCTGACCGCCATGCCTCTGTATACATATGGAAAAACTGCAGACGGCGCTGTTTCCTCGGGTACTGATGCAGACACTGACCTGGAGAAATTACCAAGTGCCACACAAACGGAGCGCGTTCAAGCTGCAGCAGGAATACCTGCAAATAGGAACAGCAGCTATAACCCAACGGCTCTCGAACAGCCCACGTGCGCCATTTGTCTCGAGGATTATGTCCCTGCTACACACGAAGAAGAAGGCACTATGGTGCGAGAGCTTCCCTGCCACCACATTTTCCACCCTGAATGCGTCGATACATTCCTGCGCGATAGCAGCAGTCTTTGCCCTATGTGCAAGAAGTCTGCCTTGCCTGCTGGATATTGTCCTCGCGTCATCACGAATGCTATGGTCCGAAGGGAGCGTATTTTGCGGCGCATGCGGGAACGATTGGCTGAGGACCCGGATGCTGTAGATGGCATATTCCCTCCGAGCTTCCACCAACGAATGAGATCTCTGCCAGTCATACGGCAATATCGAGCTCAGCGCGGAATGGACATCGCACCTCCCACGGCAAGTCAGCAAATGACTTAGCTCGATCCCGTGCCGCCCACCAACATGAGCGAAGTGCCGCTCGCTCCCGCTACAGGCGACGAAAGACCGCAAGTGCAACCTCCCGCCACGGCTGCCCATCGAAGCTGGGCTCGCCAGAGAGCGGAGGCAATGCTGGGTCGCCGTGCCCCAGACGACCCGGAAGCTGAGGAGGCGAGAGCAACGCCAGCTTGGCGAAAGGCCCTCAGAGGTCTATTCCCAAGGCATTAAGATGCCCTATTGATTTACTTGTTTCCATTTTCGGTGCGGCGCGAAGGTTCATTGTGGGCCGTTGTCATTCTCTAAGTGATACCCAGGGTCGATGTTTACATGTTTTGTACATATTTTGAGTTGTTTGTGCGCATTTACTGGGAACTGAGCGAGGCGTTGTTAAGGCGAAATCTAGGTGGCATCGAAAGGAAATGGCAGGATGAATGAAAAACACAAAATGTCGATAATGATGAGATGAATTTACAAGATGAGGACTTAGATACTTGCATGGCTGTTGTCGAGCAGTCGGAGACTACATACGTAACGTTTCGGGCTGACAGCTTCGCAAAACGAGTATTCTCAGTGACGAAAATTGCAAAAACGTATGAATCTATAAGCATGAGTCGAGTATGTCTCCTATTCTATCTCACTGCTCCTGTTCAGCTCCAACCGCTCTAGGTATACGCCTTTTCAACGCCTGAGAGTAGAAAAAGCCCAGCAACGACGAGAACAGCGCAAACCGTTCACGAACCCAACATCCCCGTCCCAAAAACTTCCATCTTAATCCTCTCATCATCAACACCCAACTCTTTCAACCCTTTCCTCACATCCTCCATAAACGCCTCCGGTCCACAAATGAAGTACTTCGACTTCTCATCTTCCAGAAACAAGTCTCCTCGTTGCGTATGCGCCAATTTAGGAATACTCATCCTTCCAACATGATTGTAATCTTGATCAACGACATCCCTTGAGTTGAGATTCTTGACATAGAATGTCGGTTTCACATTTGGATGTTTTGCCGCGAGAGATTTGACATGTGAATAGAATGCTCGTGAACTTGTGGTTCGAGAAGCGTGGAAGAAGGATATGGGGAAAGGTTGTTGAGATTCTTGTTTTTGGGAGGATTGTTGAGCGATGAGAGTGTTGAGGATGGAAATCATGGGTGTGATTCCTACGCCTGCGGAGAGGAGGACGATGGGGCTTTGATGAGAGGAGGTTTTGGTATCGTAGAAGAAGTCTCCGGCTGGGTGGGAGACTTTGAGTGTTGAGCCGATTTGTTTTTCGTCGTGGAGGATGTTGGAGATCCAGCCTGGATGGTGATGGGCTGTGGGATCGTGAGGGTTGAGACCGGATTCTCGTTTTACGGAAATGCGGTAGTATTCTGGGTTTGGGGCGTCGGAGAGGGAGTATTGTCTGGATTGGAGGTATCCGAATTGTGGGACGTTGGTCATTACGGAGATGTATTGTCCTGGTTTGTATGATGGTAGTTTCTGGCAATTGATGGGTTTGAGGTAGAATGATGTGATTTCGTCGCTCTCTTTGATCTTGTCTGCGATGGTGAATTCGCGCCAGTCGGTCCAGCCTTCAGATTCTGTGTAAAGCTGTTCTTCGCGTCCGATCATGATGTTGGCGAGTTGCCAGTATGCAGCACCCCATGCCTCGCGAATCTCGGGAGTGAACGCATCACCCAGGACAGTCGCAAAAGCGCGTAAAACACCTTCGCCTACGATCTCGTAGTGTTCCGGCTGGATGTACAAGGATGCGTGCTTGTGGCAGATCTTCTCAACGGCTGGGCTGAGGACTCCGAGGTCGTCGATGTGGTTGGCGTAGGCATACAAAGATGCAGCGAGAGCTCCAGCTTGGTGACTGTTCACTTGGTTTGTCTGGTTGAAAATATTGTTCAATTCTGGTCGTTCGCTGAGCATGTTCTTGTAAAAGTTTTGTGACATCCGTTCCATGCTGCTGGAGGACAGGCACAGTGGCCTTGATGATCTTGACCTGTTCTTCAGATAGTGGCATGACTGAGACTCTGTACTGTAGGGAATTAAAGTTCGAATGGAGGCCATGATGTATTCACTGCTATCGCTTTTATAGAACACTAGCGTGAATGTGTATATTATGATGCATGCGAGACGACTGGGGACATCCGCGGAGAAGTCTTTGTGCTGGGTCCTTTTTAGCAACACGAAAATTGACCATATGTCAGCAACTCGCTCTGGTTATTCCAGAACTGTCACCAGAGCGCACGCGATGAAGGACTTCTCACCGAGCATAGAGTGCCCTACGAGTTTGCTGTCGGGAGGAAGCGGGTACGCCTGTTCGTATTCCGCCATCGAGCATTTCCACGGGTATCACGAGATGCAGTCTGGCCATAGTCGGTCCTCCTGACCTGCAATGGGCTCGGGCGAGCAGAACGTGTTGTGCGCTGTCTTTGTTAGAGTTGAGCATGTCGACTGGGCAAACGTGTGATGTCAATTGAAGTCCAGCACTTTGAGTTTGATGGCTCGAGCGGAGGCAGTTCCGCTTCTCGACTTTTCGCGTCTTGCAATCGCGTGTCGTCCAACAACCATTGAACATCGAAAATGCCGCTCGACAGCTCTACGTACGGTCTTGCGCATCTGCGCGTCGACGGAAGACGATGGAACGAGCTGAGGCGCATCAGCGGTCAGATGTCGACACAAGCGGCTGCTGATGGCAGCAGCTATTTCGAGATGGGCAATACCAAGATCATCTGTACCGTCATCGGTCCCAGACAGCAGACGAGGTCTGGAGGACGCGATCAAAGTCGAGAGGCGAGCATCGAAGTGGAGATTGGTATCGCGGGCTTCAGTGGGATGGACAGAAGGAAAAGATCGCGATCAGATAAGTGAGTTGGGAAATGGGCAGGTAAGTGTGGGAAGAAGGAGCTGATGCATGGCAGGCGCACACAGGAGATGCAATACACGATCTCTTCGGCTTTTGCAAGCACTGTTTTCACCTCGTTCTATCCGCAATCTACGATCAGCATTGTGCTTCATGTGCTGTCGCAAGATGGTGCCCTGCTGGCGGCGTGTTTGAACGCAGCGACTCTGGCCCTCATTGATGCTGGCATTCCCATGAAAGACTATGTTGCTGCCTGTACAACTGGCTCAACAGCCTCATACGCTGCGAGCGACGACGAAGCTGATCCACTACTGGACCTCAATGGCCTTGAAGAGCAGGAGCTGCCCTTCTTGACCGTCGGCACTAGCGGAGGCGAGGACAAGGTGAATGTATTGGTCATGGAGACGAAAATACAGATGGCTAGACTGGAGGCCATGCTCTCTGTTGGCTTGGACGGTTGCAAGCAAATGCGCCTGCTGTTGGACAAGATCGTTCGCGAGCACGGGCGCAAGCTGTTGAAGTCGAAGTGAAACCGCTACTAGTGCTGCGTTGGATGGACGACGCGAGGCGTTCTAGGCCAACGAGACCTAATTGATGTCGCGGGTCCGAATGTCGGAGATGTCATGCATAGCCATGCAGCAAAGCGTGTTTGATCTTGTCGCGACGCCTTCCTTAGGGCTCGACGAGGCCGGAGCGGGCAAGGATTGAGACCTCACCACGTTGGACCTGCAAATGTTGGACCCAGCATCAAGTCCTCGAAACTTGAAAGACACGACCCAAGGAGAAGGCGCGAAACGCATTCATGCAATCTCCAACTTTGGCATAGCGCAACAGACATGTCACTGAGAATGATCATGTACTGCGAGCATACCCCTACGGCACTTGCGTCCCCCACCGGAGTTTGGTTGTGAGATTTATGTCCTCGCCGGATTTAATGGACTCGCCGGGGTTGGCTGCTGCACGAAGGGGGTCACCATACGCTAGTATGCCACAGACTGTTTCACGCTTGGGTATGCATGTTACGAGAAAGAAGAAAGGTTCCAAGCGGTAGGGCCGCACTCTTGCGCAGATCTATCGCCCTTTGACAGATTCAAGCAGATCGCTCCAAAGCGTATCCGCTGTTCCGGGCTCGATAACTTTGGTGAACGGCATCGCTTAGCGTGGCTCGAAGCAAAGAGCGAGTCGTTCGTGGGGTCGGTGTGGCTTTCGGATCTACACGATGCGATGTGATCTGGCATATCGAGCACGTACATCTTGTCTTCAAGCTAGGCCATGCACGGCTCGCTTCTCAACAGGGAGTCACTTTCTTCATTCTTGATGATCGTGGGTGAAGATGTTCTGGATCAGCTATCATCATGGCTTCCCAAGACAGCTGAGCAGGGCACAACCGAGTTATCCAGGTCTGAATGAATCTAGCCCTTACGCGACTTAGCAATGGCCTAGTGAGGCTAACGTACTCGAAACGGACTTTCCTCCGAAGCCTTTGCTTGTCGTCACTTGTTTTGTCTTTTCCCTGCTGACATGCGTTGTGCAGCGGCACTGCCCACCATCCCCTGTTCGCGGAATTTGATCCAGAGGCTGGAGTTACAAGCATCGTCAAGAACGATTCGCAGCGCTATGAGCAAGGCGGGAGGACGCATCGCCCTC
The DNA here is from genome assembly GCA_029490675.1 of Cercospora nicotianae. Classification (NCBI taxonomy): domain Eukaryota; kingdom Fungi; phylum Ascomycota; class Dothideomycetes; order Mycosphaerellales; family Mycosphaerellaceae; genus Cercospora; species Cercospora nicotianae. The sequence goes on along the minus strand of JANQAT010000007.1, from coordinate 806,941 downwards.
TCCATGATCATATTTGATCCTTCGGAGACTGTCAAGCAGTAGGTTGCCGAGTGTGGGTTGTGCAACGCACAGACGATGCGATCGCGCGTCTGATCGCTTTGCGTGCGTACGTGTAGCGCGCAATGTTTCGCCAAGGTGATGATGCGCAATGGACTCGTGCTGCATCTTCCAAGAGCGCGTAGGGAAATTTGGTAAGATGCGCCAAGCTCACGAGGATGATTTGCGCAGATTGACTTTGAAGGTTAGCAAAGCCCCGTCGAGATACAGAGTACAACCACGAACTGCGTCGCAAGTGCCAATGCCGCGGAGTCCGCGCGAGACAGGTTGTGGTTTCCTACAGCATTGTTGGCGAACGTTAGTTTCATGCAATCCCTTCGTATCAGCACTATAGACAAGGTGCTGAATCGCTACGTCCGTATTTTGAGCATTGTCCACTGGCATCGAGTGCACCAGAGACGGCAGAAAAAGCTGCTAATGCGTGACTTGTGAAGCTGTGCCTTGGTCGTCCGTGAAGATCTTCAGTCTCGTCTGTCAAACCAGCCGCGCGTCTGACTCGTTGCCGTGCACCAGATCCATCCGTCGTCACAGGCGGCCCGGTGTGATGAGAGCTACGACATGGGAGTGTATAGTGCAATTGCATGAGCAAGAGAACAGCAGCGCATCCGGAGTCGATAATGAGATGCGCACATGTGCCACATCCGATTATTGGCCGCCGCTGTGGGAGGTGACCATAGTCGTACACAAGTGCCACTGCAGATTTGACAGCTGCGTGTGACAACGGGCCGATGCAAAGCAAGGTTGTCTCTCTGGTACCACGACTCACGGGATGCTCTGCAAGGCGCTCTGTACCCATGCAACATGCGCGTCGATGCACGCGATCGCGCGCACGACTCTCGTGTGAGGGAGACGACGACATGTGCTGAAGTCGCGACATCGCCATGCTGTAGTCTGCGAAGGATCGAATGGCAGCTCCTTCAGACGAGAAAGGTCCAGAAGCTCGGGTAAACGAATTCGTCTTCGAAGATGCGCTGCACCTGCTCCAAGATGAACTTCTCAATCTTGCCTACATTTTTCAGGACTTGCTTTCCACTTTCCGTCTCCCCCATCTCGCTTTCAATTCTGATGTCTTCGAGTAGAGTGCCTACTTTGCTCACCTTGGCAGCTTCTTCTGAAGTGGAGGGCTTTTCGTTGAGAGTATCAAGGGTCTGCTCTCCTCCTACAAGAGCCTCTGCATCTTCAGGGCTCAGAAAGCATAGGTGCGCTCGCTTCTTGATGTATGCCAGAATGCCGACGCCATTGAACGTTAGACCTGTAATCTTCAGTTTCAAGGGGATTCCGACAAAACTAGGCATCGGGTAGTCCAGGAAAACATCTGCCGTCAAAGACAATCTGATATCGCCGGCGTAAGTCACATGGAATACAACCTGAGTGTCTTCCGGGCTCATCTCTGGGTGGTCATGTCGAAGCGGGAGCGGCGGTGCATCGGCGTCGTCGGATATGGCTGAGCCAGGCGCCGGCTCGCGGTATGCGTGGCCTTTCGAGGAAGTCGGAGTAGCCAAGGAGGGTGGCGAAGTTGAGCTGAACGAGTCCGCGTGGTGATGTTGGTATTGATGCTGAGGAGGCCCCTGGCTATTTGGGAAGCCGCCGCCAGCGACTGCAGCTAGGGGCGTCTGTGTCCCAGGCAGGCCGGCGGAGAGAGGCAAGTGGAAGTAGCCAAGATTCGAGGTCGCTCCAAGCACTCCAGGAGTTGTTCCTCTCGCCAGCCCGGTTCTGCCTATGCGATCCAGCAGATCTATTTCAGACTGACGTCGCGTGCCATCTGCACCACGCGCGTGTCGCGTTGTTGCTTGGCGAGGTTCAGTGAGAATACTGGCGTCCTGCTCGGCGGGCGCGTCTAGGACCGATGCATCGTCATCTGTCTCGTAGAAGTCGGGCAGTGGATCACCAATATCCTTGAGGACGATCTCGGGGAGTCTTGCCAAACTCGAACCCATGAACAGCAACCGAACGGATCAGTTTGGGCAGCGCTATGGACTGAAAGCGTTCGTGAATGAACTCTCGGATGGTTTCGGCCAGCGCTTCACCATCCGGTCCGCCAGTGAGAGCCTCCCAATTGATTTCAATTGACATCGGAAAGTGTTGGTGCGAGGGACCGGGGCAGAAGTGTGATGTGAGATAATGACGCTGATGTCGGTGTCATGTGCATCTTCTTGTTGTGGTGAGCGATACCGACGACTGTTCGTGAGGTCGGGAAGTGGCGGCTGTTGCAGGGAAGTCGTGCGCTCCATGACATCCGCCGTTCGCAGCATTTGCTCATCCTTTCCCATATGCTGCCACAACACGCCCATCCCAGCCGCGTAGATCACAAGACACTGCATTTATCATCGTCACACAAGCCACATTGGCGACGTATGTGTGCTGCGGAACTACCCAGCGATGGCCCGTAGCCCTGGACAAATCACTTATTGACTCGAGCCGCTACACCATGGATGAGACTTGCAACAAACCCTGATGCTCAGAGCTAATGCCACGCAAGCCACGCCGAGGTGGTGATGACAAACGACGAGCCAGGCCGGGATCATTGCGTGCAGCGGTGTTGTGGATCATGCGGATCATCAACTGCGGCCTGCAGCTTACCTCGAGGCCTATGAATGAACATGTACGAGCTCCCGTATCCGTTGTGCTTTTTCTGGGCCCATGCAATGCAGTTGAGTGAATGGGAAAATATACGCCGGAGACCGAACGTGTCGCACTGTGCTTGTTTGCACCATGCGCGCGCTATTGCCGGCTTCGGTGGTCTGTCTGAGACCGACGCGACGCTTGAATGAATATACTGGATTCTATAGTTTTGGGGAATCATATGCAGACAACGATATATACGCAATCCTTGCTGCCTCTCAGCCGTTCACTCATCATGGTATATAGCAAAAAGGATATCTTGACAGAGGGAAGTCTTGCCTAGTCGTAGCACCCAGTCGTGAGACGCCATTATATCCTCAACCCAGCCCAAAAGCATCCCAAACACCCCACGCCTCTAGCCACGAATTCCAAGACATCGACAATGCAGTGTGCTGTTGCCATCCAGTGTGAATATGTGAAAGTTGAACACTGTATTTGCCATGTCAACATTTGCTGCGTGAGGACAGGGCGAGAGGAGGACGGACATACACTTGGTCATCCACCACCACATTTATGACACTTGGAGTGATGCACTACCGTCCTCGGCGTTGACACACCACAAGGACCTCGTCTTGAGGCGGCGCAGGGTATCCGCTCAACAACTTTGTGCTTGCAGACAGTGTATTCGTGTGTGACTTGGGTGCACATGGTGGCTGTTTCTGATCGAAAAGTGCTACGCGGAAGAATCAGTCGTATGTCAATTGGTAGCAGTGTCAAGTCGACGTACTGATGTGCCTGGGCGTGAAGAGGGATATGAGTGATACCAAGCGTCATGCAGTAGGGTGAAGTCGCAGCTCGGGTTATGGGTGTCGAGACGGGAAAGGCGCAAAGGGCAGCCGATGGGAGCGTGGTAATGATTTATACTGAGTCGGGTCGCAAACAAATTCCATCACGACAGGTTCTGTACGACGGAAAAAATGCTGGGTTTGAGGGATGGGGATGCTTTCATGGCCGACAGCCGCTGCTGTCCGTCTGGTATGCTGTGATGCAAGGAGCAGGTGTCAAAGATGCCACGCGATGGCAAGCATACCTTCTGCAAGTACCCATCTCTTGTGGCTACGCAACGACGTTGTCTTCTGCTCGCATTGACTGGCGTCCAAATTGCGAGGGGAAATGCTGGTCCCATCTGTAAGCTCAAGGCCCGGTTGTTTTGTGCCCACTGAAGTGCGCAGGGTATCCCTGAAGAGCTTATTCGGAGACGCCTCTGCAGTCCGGCCGGAGCCTTGACAAGACCAAGCCTCAGAGTGTGAGCAGGAGGACATCGAGACGGCCGAGTCGATGATGAAACGGCACGCGGCTGCGTCTTCCGCTGAGGCTGAGTCCCCGTCCATGCCCTCCGTTTCGCCCTCTGAGACGACGCCGTCCGCCGTTGCCCACGCTATGTACGTGCGGTATGCCCATGTTGGCCCTCTTCTCGAGCCAAGGAAAATGCACAGTGTGTCCAAGCGCAAGCGCTCGCCTACCTGCATGGTGCGTCGGCATCGTTTTGCCTGTGGAAACAAACTCGTCGCGTTTCCCTCCGCCGCTGACTCTCGGCGTGCTGAAACTCGACGAGCCCGCGCTGGTCTTGGGCGATGTTTGGCCCTCGTACGGCTGCGAGGCGTCAGACGTGGCTCGTTTGCCCTGCGGAGGGAGTGGCAGTCTTTGCAGCCTGCCCGCGCCAAACACGGCAGCACACCGCAACATCGTCCCACGCGTGTCGCGCAGTCGGTAGTGACAGCCGTTGACAGCGCGGTCGCACCGCATCCCAGGCCCCACCGCAAGGTGAGAGCTGTCACGGTGAGGCGGGCCTGCGACCAACGTGCGAGTAGCGCAGCGAGCACAGCGCACTTGTTGTCCTGCAGGCATCCACAGCAATTGCACTCGCAGCACCCTCCATCCGGCTTCCGCGTCCTGTTGTTGGTCTTGTTGTGCAACGCAATGGACTACGCAAGAACCCAGGCCGCAGCAGCGCTGCGCTCTCATCTCAGCATCGCCATTACGGTCAGCAGGATAGCATGGCCGCTTTCGTGACGACAACCGGAATCGGCTGGAGAAGATCTGCCGATCCGGCCCACGCTAGACAGAGCATCCGTCTATACAGGAAGAGCGTCGCCGTCTGACAGGAGTGAGGCTCAACTCTCCAGCCTCCTCGATTTGGTGGCCAAAACACCGAGCTTCGTTCGGCGACCTGTTGCAAAGTATGGACCATGCGAACGCCCGGCAGGAACGCAGCTGATATCGCGTCGAAAGCATCAAAGCGGCACTCTCGGCTGTTGGCAGCTCACCAGTGGCACGACCGCGGCGGGACCGCCGAACGGAGCGTCCAAGGGCAGCTGACAGCCGCCTCTTTCCTCAGCGTGCCTGCATCCAGCAGCAGCGGAATTCCGCACTCTGTCCCCCACGCCCGAGTCGCCATGAAGCTATCCAACACACTTGCCTGAAGTGCTTACGGCGGCGGTCAGCAGGAGGCACATCCGCCATCGACACTGCCTCAGTTGCTACCCTCGCACCTGCTGTACAAGAGCCCTCAAAATATTCGACAGCCGCGGCATGCTCGCCCACGTCATGCCGTCCATCACCACAAAGCTTCACCACGAGTCAGCATTTCGATCCAGAGCGCGAACAGCAAGACCTGCCTGAATGGAGCTCACCCCGGACCACGCTAGGTTCTCCGCAGAATGGACATACACCATAAAGGTGTGCCGAGGATAGCCAACCAGTTACGACCTTTGCCAGCCAACGATACACTTCACCTAAGCATTATTTCCGAAGCCTAACCAGATCTACCCGACCTGTTCTCGTGAAAAATGACCTGGACCTGCGGAAGGCTTCGTCAACGTGACACCTTGCATCGTGCAATGCGCTTGCGATCGCTCGTAATCATAGTACTGACTTTGATCTATGTACAAAGTAGAAGGAGGTATAAAGGTAGGTGCCTGAGTCCAGACGCTTGCCATCATTCTTTCCTTACGAGCATCATCACACCGTGCAAAACAGCAGGATATACATTTCGCTACAAAAACGAACTAAGCGCATACAACAAACCATCCTCATGGCTTCTGAACGACGAGACTCCAACTTTCTCAGCCTTGCTCCCATGAGCTACTCCAACTGGGTCGCGCCAGCTGCATCGCCGCCAACACCATCAAGCGCCAAAGAAGACGACGCCAGAGCCCCATCGCCTACAGATGCTATCGAAGCAGTCAAGAAGACTCAACGCTCTGCAAGCGAATCCAGCACTACCAGCGGATTCCTACGACTAGGCCACGTGGACAAGGAAGAATAAATCTTAACACTACGAAAACAAGTATCGTAGCTTGAATATGTCTACACTCACGACAGGACCTCTAGCGGCGTAACGGATGTTTTGCGGATCAATGGGACAACCGCTCACGGGACCAACGACCAACGACCAATGACATTATCGACGGACCTGCATCCGAACTACTGTAATTCCTAAAACAGTGTGATGCGATTGAGACTGAAAGCCCTGCGTGGCGCAATGGGAACGAGAATTGAACAAATGAACGGCAGCGCGCTAGCATATTCACGATGTTGGGCTGGACCATGGGATAGCCGACCCGGATTCGGCAATTACATACTTCACTTCAACTGCTGTATGAGAAAAAGGATTCATGACCAATTGAATTCGTGCTTGTCACTCTCATTCATCCTACGCATGCACATCATCCCAGTGACATTTTCTCTCATCGCTACAATAAAACCTTCAGAGGTTCAGTCACGTCCTAAGACGGCGCTGCTACAGGCAGTCTACTAGTTGCAGAGTGCGAAACCATTGTGACACATTACATACCAGGAAAGAATTGTTAAGACATTATACAATGCATCAAAACAGCGATGTCTCTCAATCGTAGCTGCTTAGCAGCAAATTCATTAAAGTGCTATAACGATTACTCCTCTAGTAAGCCACCATCTGTGGGTATCCTGCCAGCTCCCGGTCAAAGTTCTTGTGCTGGCTGATGGCGTAGAAGTAGGCGTCGACAAAGTCAGCAGCGCCCTTCGCCATCTCAATCGTCTCCTTGAAGCTGTTTGGCTGAACCTTGGCAGCAGTCACGACACCATAGCTGTCGGTGACCGCATCGCTAGTAGAGAACTCAACACCAGGCAGCTCGCAAGCATCGCGCACAAAGTCGACTGCCTCGCCAACAGCGCCAATAGCTTTGAGATGAGCAAAAGCCTCGCGGACCCAGTGCAAAGCACGGCCATTCTTGCGGAGGGTGGCGACGGAATCAGCACCGCCTGGAACGAAGACACTGTCGAACATGGTCGATCGCATGCCCTCAAGGTGGTGGTCGGGCTGCACACCCTTGCTGTTATCCTTGCTTTCGCCGGCAGCGTAGATTGCTGAGCGTCGTGGGCCAATGGTGAACGGAAGCGCCTTCGCTGCCTTCACTGCTGCTACAATGCCATTGTACGCAGTCTTGTCAAAGCCATCCGCGATGATGATAGCGATGCGACGCGACTCAATCGTGGGCGTCTTGCCAGGGAATTCTGTCTGGCTAATGTGGATAGTCTTCTTGCCGTGATTTTCGCGACCTGCCTTTTGTGGTACCGTGCCTCCTACAAGGGCAGCGACGTTTTGTGCCAGCGTGAGGTCAATGTCTGCTAGGCGTTGTGACATGCGCTCGTAGACAATTGGATCCTCGCAGTGGTCGAGCTCGAAGCCAAGGGAAGCTTCCAGATGTACCTGCTCTGGCTTTGACAGCGAGTTGTAGAAGAGCTGGGCTTGTTTGAAATGCTCTTGGAACTTCTTGGATCGCAGACGAGCCTTGATACCTTCAACCTTCGCAGGGTAGTCGATGTAAGGAGCAGGCTCTTCGTCTTTCGCGGCAGGTGGCGCAGCTTCATATCTGTTTGGCCAGTAGTTCACCGTGCCCTTGGTAATGGTGTGGCGCATTGCACCATCCCTGTTGTTGTTCATGACTGGACAGCCCGAGATGGGTCTGTTGATGGGCAGCTCCTGGAAGTTGATACCGAGTCTGCTCAGCTGAGTGTCCTGGTAAGAGAAGTTGCGGCCCTGGAGCAGAGGATCGTCTGAAAAGCCAATTCCTGGGACTACATGCCCCGTGCAGAAAGCCACCTGCTCAGTTTGGGTGAAGTATTCATCTGGGTTGCGGTTGAGCTCCAATTCGCCAACGTACTCGACAGGCACCTGATCTTCGGGCCAGATCTTTGTGGCGTCAAGGATATCAAAGTCAAATTTGTCCTCTTCGCCTTCGGGGATGACTTGGACACCAAAGTCCCACTTGGGATAGGCACCATTCTCGATTGCCTCCCACAGGTCTTTGCGGTGAAAGTCTGGATCCTGGCCCGCCAGCTTCAATGCCTCGTCCCACACAAAGCTGTGAACACCGAGATGTGGAGTCCAGTGGAACTTGACGAAAAATCGCTCTCCTTTTGCGTTGTCAAGAGTGTAGGTGTTGACTCCGAAACCCTGCATCATACGGTATGATCGTGGGATAGAGCGATCGGACTGCGTCCACATAAACATGTGCGTGGCCTCGGTGTGCATGAATTGGAAGTCCCAGAAGTTGTTGTGGGCGGATTGCGCCTGAGGCACCTCGTTGTGAGGCTCTGGCTTGCCTGCGTGGATCGCATCTGGAAACTTCACCGCGTCTGCACGTCGTCAGTCAATGCGTCAAGGTTGGCAGCATGGAGGCGTGTCTCACCTTGAATGAAGAAGACGGGGATGTTGTTGCCTACGACATCCCAATTTCCCTCTGGTGTGTAGTGCTTGATGGCAAAGCCACGCACATCACGGACAGTGTCCGCAGATCCTCGGCTTCCCAATACAGTCGAGAAGCGCAGGAAGGTGGGCGTGGTGCGAGATGTGTCTGTGAGGACCTTGGCTGAAGTGTACTTTTCCAAGCTCTTGTGCATCTTAAAGGTGCCGAAGGCGCCTGCTCCACGTGCGTGGACAACGCGTTCAGGGATACGCTCATGGTCGAAACGGTTGATCTTCTCTCTGGCAGCGTGGTCCTCCATCAACATAGGACCAGTCTTTTCCTCGGAATGGACTTTGAGCCAGTCATCTGCCATTGATTAGCGGGGCGGTCATCAGTCGATAGAAGGATTGATCACGTACCAGTGGTGTGCTGGCGAACGCCATAGTCTGTGGTGATGCGGTTCTGTTCGTCAAACACATTCTTCGTGTTCTTCTCGAGGTCTGCGACCTTGGCGTTGGACGCGCCATTGACGGTCTGCTGGAGCTTCTCCAGGCCGGCTGTCACCGTCTGCTTTGCGGTCGACATATTTGCTTCGATGTGAGTAGTGGCGAAGATGGGTTGAGAAGAGAGTGGTGAGTGCGGGTGATTGCCCAGACGTTGATATACCTACCTGCCTTTCGGGCTTGTCATCGATGACAGCAGGAGCGAGCTACTCGAGCTGCCGCCACTGCCCGACGCGCTGATTGCGATGTATGCAAGCGTGACGCTCGGCAGTGACAAAGACGCTGCTGTCCTTGTTCGGCGTGGAGCACACACTGACGTATCGAAGGCGACAAAAAGCTGTGCGAAGCGCAGATGCACTTCGCGCCCCAATCAGAGGCGCGATGATTAGCAGGCCCTCACGTCACATCGACGACAGTCGTTTCGTCTTTCGGTAACCACCAGCGAGCACGACCGCGTGCGCAATTATGGAGTCGCTTCGTCCATTCTCTTTGTAGCTCCAAACGTTTCTCCGCGCTCGCGGCCGGTACATTGCAGACGATGATCGCTCCAACGGCTTGAGCAGCCGAGTAAAGTGCGCGGAACTGGTCCGATCGATTCTGAGAAAATCGTGTCACGTCGAGACTCAATGCCGTGCCGTCCATTGTCCGAACGATGGACGTTGGCGAGCTTGAACCAATAAGTCTGGATAAGGAAGCGGTACAGTACACGTGTGCGTGGAGAGCTCGTGCACGCGACTGTGGTCTTTTCCAAAGTCAAAATTCACATCTAGCCGTTCCAAGCCTAGCGGTCTTTGAAGACCGGAGCCATCACCGCTTCGCTCTCGTTTGTCGTGCGCTTCCTTCTCAATGACCACCTTGCAACAGTCAGCTGCTGAGAACCGAGGAGCGCGACGAGATCTCACAAGCTGTCACTGCGCCGAAAGAACTCTAGCGATCGCTCAGGAGACTTCAGTAACGAATACAGCATCAACCCCGCAACGTAGGTCGACGATTACGTCTGGCGAGGCAGCCTTGACCTTCACCTCTCCTACAATCATTTCCATTTCATCAACTGCTCCTCCTCTCCGCGCTACAAATGGGCCTCAGAATGGACGATCTACACGCGCCCACAGTGGGCTCTGGTCCAACGTCGCAAGCAGCTTCGAGTTCGCAAGGCTCGAAGAAGTCCTTCCAGGAGCTCATCACACAAAAGCAGAACCTCGAGGCTGAACTATCGGCTCTGGGCTCAGTCCTCGACTCTGTGAGTAAAGTAGTGCGCGACTGGACTGCGGAAGCTGACAAGCAGCTAGCATGGTGTGAATATGACGACTCCGCTCACCACGCCCGATGGCTTTCCACGATCGCACATCGATGTTGCACAAATTCGAACGACAAGAGCTAGGATCATACGGCTGAAGAATGACCACAAGACTGTGATGAAGAGCCTAGAGGAGGCCGTGCATGAGCAGTTTGCAGCAGGGAAGATACCGGATGAGATACCAGCGCAAGCTTCTGGCAGCGCAACGACCAGGGCAGCGCCAGTCGTGGAGCCTCCATTTGCCCGGGTCAACGCAGTAGTGCCTTCAAGTCCGGCAGAACAAGCTGGCATGAAGGTCGGCGACAAAGTGACCAAGTTCGGATGGGCGACGTGGACAAACCATGAACGGCTGGCGAAGGTCGCGGAGATCGTGCAACAGAATGAGAACGTAGGTTGTAGATCCACGCAGGTTACAAGATCTAGACTGACGTGACGTAGCGCACAATTCTGGTCAAGGTCTTAAGAGAGGGTGAAGGGGCAATATCGCAGAGCCATGAAATGCAGCTCACGCCACGTCGAGACTGGGGAGGGCGAGGTCTGCTCGGCTGCCACCTCGTACCATTGTGAACAGAGATCTCGTGGAGACTGGATGTCGAGAGCGCAGATACCTCCAGGCATTCTTGCCGGAGGCAAGTCACTGCGAAGCGCATGGATGGGCCCTCACGCAGTTGCGCCGCCGACAGACAGTGCTGTGACATAGTGAATGGCAGCAATAAAAGGCGTCTTGCAGGTGCGCAGCATGTTCAGCAGGTTCAGCAGTTATCGCTCGAAGGCATTTTCTGGAGCTCCATCACCATTGATTGAAGGTCACATGAGACGCGCTCTTCTCGCGATTGAAAGCGTGGTCACGGTCGCGTCGCGTCGCGTAGAAATTGCCAGGTGGACGTGATGTCGATTTTGACTTCTCGCGTGAAGTGCTTGCCGAGGCCAACGCCAACACACATCTCACAGTTGCGCACACGAAAAAAATCCCAAAACAAACATCCACACGCGCTCGAACGTGCAAGCACGCGACACTGGCCCATTCTGCGGCATTTCCATGCAGGTCGCACAGCTCGAGGCCCGTTTCAGCTGTCCTCCTGCAGCAGAGACTTTGCGCCTGGCTGCTCGTCAAAGCTACCCATTGGTCGAAGCTACCATGAAACGCATGCTGCATCGGCCGCTGCACGCGGGCCCAGCCTCGTTGCCGACCTCCGCCATACATCACGTCCGGTCCGCTCGACTTTCGCGATATGGTCGTGTCTTTGTGTGTTGAGGATCACCCTGTGCTGCATGATAGTCCAGCGCTTTCAGTCGGCCTCGACCAACAGCGCTGTTATTGTGACTCACAGCTCATGCATCCGGCCAGCAGCACAGAGCACTGCATGCGAGTGCCGTGGAGTGGCAGGGACGGTGAAAAGCTAGCCATCGCGATGCCTCCGACTTCCAAGATCCTCCTTTGCATTCGTCCATCGGTACCTTCTAGTCGCAAACGAAATCGCAGCCTGATTTGGAGGGTATAGTGGCTCCATGACCTCTATCAACAACGATGGATTGCAAGCAGGACAAACGCAGAGCGTGTGCCCTGGCTAGCAAGCCCTCGACCGCATTTTCGACCGTCTCTTCCGCTGCATCTGCCACGTCAGCTGGAACATCGCGCAGTGGAGGTAGCAGGCTCTTGTTTGGAGAGATCGATACTAGCAGCGACAGGTGTACGTATGCTCACCACCCATTGCTCATGTCTGGGAGCCTAACGCAGGTACTTGGCAGCTATCGAGAGCTATGCATCGGTCTGCAGCTTTGTTCTGTGCGACAGCAGCACGTTCCTCAAGTTCTGGCTGGAAGACAAATGCCGTGAGAGACTTCTCTCCTTCATGCCGAAGCGTGATTTGGCAAGTTTACGACTGGCCTGTCATGACTTCAGCGTACGAGCAGCGCCGGCGCTGTTCTCCGATCTTCAAATTACTTTCAAGACAAATACATTTACCAAGCCTTCGAAGCTGGCCGCATTGGACCGGCTTGGCTTCTTCGTCAAAACGCTCCAGTTTAATATGCCGCACACGGTGGATACCTTTCTCCCGCCCTTGGTGGATCCAGACTCCGGGGCTGAGCTGAGCTTCACATACACGCCACAGATTCAGGCCGAAGGAAGCAGGGCTCCCAGATATGGAGACGCAGGCACCACTGAGATCCTTACTCGACAGTACCCTGCCCTATTTCATGCTGCTACAAATGTGGCAGCCTTCGTTCGCGCCATGTCTGCGTTCGTCAATTTGGAACACCTCGGCATCAGCTGCCCTGGTTACGATGCTTCCCAGAGATACCGAAAGAGTATTATCGACTATGCCCTGATATCATTGCGAATCGCCATTGAGAAGAATTCGCTCAATGCTTTGGACTCGCTCTCCATAAGTCCAATCCATCCTGGTGGTCTCTTGTCACTTTCTCCATTGCTGGGAATGGGTGCATCGCCGCGATCGGCAAGTCGATGGGCGCGCATTCGCAAATTGAGCATAGATGCGGTGCATTTATCGCACGCCGGTGGCTGCTACGAGCCGGACCAGCTCAAGCTGCTCCAGACATACCTCCGCAATTACCAAAGTCGGCTGGAGACGTTTCGGTTCCGATGGATCGGCCAGAGAGGGCACTTGCCTGTTCATCGACCATATGCACCGGAGTTATCCCCACATGAGCGACATCCAGCAATGTTGAGTCAAGCGAATCAGTCAAAGCGTTTACGACCGTTACGATTCATGAACCTGCAAATCATAGAAATGGAGAACATCTCGGCAGCTGCTAGCGATATTAGTGATTTCCTTGCCACTCACAAGGCGACAGTTAAAGAGCTTCGCTTTGAGGGCATTGACCTCACGCAGGGGACATGGGATGACGCGCTGGCGCCCATGACCAAACGCCCGCGACGAGTGCCCAGGAATGAGGTCGCCGATATTCCAATCATGCTATCGCCAAGCGCAGGTGCAACAACGTTCGGCGGCCAAGCAGGCAATGTTGAGGTCGAGCATCGGGATGATGGAAACCACAAGAGTATTCGCATGTCGAAATGGCTCCTCTCCAGAAGGAAGACGGCGAATGTGCCGAAGAAATTGAGGGATGGGTTGCTCGGTTGCGAGGAGCAGCTAAAGAAGGTCTTGCGAGGAAGCGCCTTCCCGTGGGGATGACTTTACGAGACACGATGATGGACACGACGATATGCCTTCATGACAAAGCCATTTGCTACTCATGTTGTAGATACCCAGCAGATAACGACTACTGTATACCGTAGTTTTGCCCAGCCTTTACCCTAGTCTCGGGCAATGCGAAAGTAATCAGCGACGACAGGGTTCCAGCGCACAGACGGGAATGACGCCGCCAACTCAGCAGCTTCCCGCATTGAGGTGAATGTCATAGGCCTTATAGGAGTAATCCCCGACCACGCAGACAGTGACAAGACGATATACGGGCTGGGCGATGGTGGCGTTCGATGGCTTCGATGTCGCAGCTCATTGTGCAACTTGCTGACTGTTCGCAGTGTGTTTCAACAACATGATGCATACAGAGGCCAGAGCACGCAACGACAGCCTCGAGGAGCGTGATAATGAGCAGTGGAGCACCATCTCAGCAAGTGCAATTGCCCACCGGCTCCCCAGCGGTGTCTAATGCGCTCCGCTTCCAGCAGTCTGTGCCAAGTGCACGCCTCTCACAGAAGTCGATCTGGGACGCGGCCGAAATTAATAGATCTACCCCCGTGGTGGACCCGAACACCGACGACGTCACCTCTTGAAGTCGCGTAAGACTTGCGGCCTGCACTCACCTGTGGTATACGACATGCGGTAGCAGCAAAGGTTGCGAAAGATATTCGCAAAGGCGTGAAAACGAACTGTCAGACAGGAATGTGCATCTTGGGTATCTTCTGAAGCCTCAGCTCCGTACCAGGAAGCATGCATCACGTTCATCGACGACTTCTTGCCTAAAGCGCTTGCTTAAGACCCCTGCTGCCACGACATACCATGTCTAGCAGTGCGACTAGCTCACCCACAACTGACAGTGCACCACGGCAAAGACCCAACACTCCCACCATACGAACACCACGCCCCTTATCCAAGCAGAAAAGCGCAACGAATGAAGTGAAACATTCCGCGAAAATGTCTGCGCTCAATGGCTAGCAACGCTCGGAGGAATCTTACTGGTGCCGAAAGAGAGCACGCCGCCTATAAGCCCATCCTCGATGTAGATCAGCAGCAGACCGTGTGCCAACGACGCCGACCTGTGGTGTCGCGTCCATTAGGGCGATCCTAATGGCTTCATTCCCGGACAGGTCATCAAACCCCTCTCGCTTGAAGGACTTGCAAGCGCAGTGAGCGGCGAAGCAGGAGGCCAAGCGGAAATACAAGAATCGTAGTACATCCTTTCCTCTCTTCCTCTTCTTCTTCATTCATTCTCTACGAACCGAAACGACAGCAGCCGTTCTTGCTTTCACACGCTCTTTTAACCGCGCCTCACCCCAGTCACTCTTTCGAGTAAAGCCCGCAAGCCAAATCAACCAAAACCAAACACACACGAAAGCAAGAATGCGTTTCTCAACCTTCGCTGTCGGCGCGTTCGCCGCGTCTGTCTTCGCCGCCCCAGCTCCTCTTGAGGAGAAGCGCCAACTCGGCGGCGTCGTCGGCCTCCTCAACCCTCTCCTCGGCCAAGTGACCGCCATCACCGGCGCCATCAACGCCACAGCCAACGTCGCCGTCCTCGGTGTCAACGCCACTGTCGCTGTCAACCTCACCGAGGTGACCGACACCATCGTCAAGGAGGTTGACGGTCTCGTCCAGCTCGTCGACACCGTCCTCGAGACCACTGAGGGTCTCACCAACCTCACCAACGTCGGTGGTGTCCTCCAAATCGTCAACGGCCTTCTCTCTGGTATCCCTGTCGTCTCTACCGTCACTGGTGTCGCTCGCACTCTCCCAATCGTCGGCAACGTCCTCCCAGCTAAGCGCCAAATCGACATCTCCGTCAACGCTGACCTCGATGGTGTCGCTGACCTCGTCTCCTCTCTCGTTGCTGAGATCACTGCCACCATCGAGAACGCCACCAAGGTTGTCCCAGGTCGTAAGTCATAACCACACACTTTCAAGTGCATTAACATGTCACTAACCTCCATCCGCAGTCGACCTGAGCGTCTCCCTCAACGGCCTCACCACCTCCCTCAACAACCTCCTCGACGCCGTTGAGGACCTCGTCAACGGTGTCCTCGGTGTTGTCAGCAGCATCCTCAAGGCCCTCCCAATCACCAACATCCTCAACCTCAAGATCGAGATCTAAGCTGTTCTCCGCAACAACTCTTGTTTCATCCTCAGCGTCTCTTAATTACACAACAAAGACGAAAGGGCAGGACGACAGCGATGCAGGACTTTGTCGCGTGCTAGAAGCATGACTTTCATCAGCCCCCTTTCGTTTAGAGAGAGCACGGCGTGCTTGATGCATGGCAAAGAACAAACACAGGATCTAGGGAGATACGGCCAACAATGATGGGATGTCCTTTTGCATAGCCGGTTGGCCCATGGTACAATCGGCCCCAACCAGCAAAGCTACAGTTCTGTTGTACATATAATCGCGAGCACAGTAATGTCGTTTTAGCCGGGTTTTTCATAGAACAGCCTTTTTCGTGTTCGTAAATCCGGAACAGAGAGCATTACGATAATGATTGTTTACCTTATCATGGACTCCTCATCCGCAGAATGTTGGAAAGTGCTATCATTGGAAACCTTTTGTGACTGCGCTTTTTGCGGCTTGTTCGCGACCGACTTCATTGGTGAGACAGCCTGTTCTGCCCGCAGTCAGCTTATCCCGGAGAGCATTCCGGATTTTGCAACATCGCCGATATTCCCTACAACAACAGTATTTTGAGGACATGTTTGTTCTTGATAGCATGATCGCTGAGGAATATTGAGCTGCGCTCCTATATCAGTATCTGACACGAATTGGACCACGCCCATGTTGTGTTTCTTCGTGGCTCTCAGGCCTGTTACGTTGTGGCCTGGTCTGATGACATCCGTCAGCTTTTCCGCTGTTGTTGGCTTAGCCTTACGCGAAGCGCCACAGCATTTCCATTCCAGCGCGGGATGTTGCTCGCAACTTGGTGCAAGAGTGCAGGCACTGACAAAGCAAGCAATATGCCACGCTCCTGCCTCTATTGCGCCTCTAACCCTGCATTGGCTCTTCGGCAACGTAATGCAGATATGCTCCGAGCAACTTGATGCCCTCAATGTAGTTTCGACGATCGAGCTTCTCGTTGATGGAATGCGCGGCATCGGTGGAGCTGCCCATGGGTAGGAGCAGCACGTTCTTCCCGGTGGCCTGCTCGAATGTCAAGGTGACGGGGATGCTGCCACCTTCTCGCGTGAGGTCGGGCTTGGTGTGCCACACGTCTTCAACAGCCTTGGCAGCAGCAGTAAAGTTCCAGTGTTTAGGCGATGCGACCCACCACTTACCAGCATGCTGCAGGTAGCAGTTGATCTTGTTCTTGGAGTTCAGGGACTTGAAGACCTTGTCCACGTGGGCATAGACAAGCTTGTCGACGTCCTCTGGCTCCATGTTCGGTACAGTGCGGATGGAGAACTTTCCTGTCACCTTGGCGGGGATAACAGTCTTCGCGCCAGGAGCTGAGAAGGCGCCCTCGACACCATGCAGCGAAAGGGAGGGATATCTCCATCGCCCCATCAATGTTCGCTCCTTATCAGGGAAGATGCCAGTCTTGCTTCCTAGCGATTCGTACAGGTTGTCCATGGTAAATGCGATGTTTGTGTACAGGCTCTCTTCCTCTTTTGTGAGCGGAGCGACAAGCTCCTTGATACCCTCGATCTGAATGTTACCATCCGTGTCCACGAGGCTACCCATGACGCGCACCAGGTCGGTCATGGGTTCTTGTGCAGTCCCTCCAAACACTCCAGAGTGAAGATCCTGACCAGGCCCGCTGATTTCGATGGAGTAGTAGCTGCAGCCTCGCAGGCCATAGGTCAAGCAAGGCTTCTCGGTGCCCAACCAGTAGTTATCCGAGATGCAGACAGCGTCGGCGTCCTCGAAGAACTTGCCGGGCTTGCACTCGGCGATGATGAAATCGTCCAGACCTTCTGACCCATACTCTTCCATGCCTTCGAAACACATGAGCAGGTTGACAGGGAATTCGATCCCGGCCTTCTTATGTGACTCGATGACATTCAACCAGCCCAAGACTGGTCCCTTGTCGTCTGTGCTGCCACGACCATACATTCTGCCCTTGTCATCGACGCTGAGCTCGAAGGGCTCCGTGGCCCACCCGTCAGACAAGTTCGCCGGCTGCACATCGTAGTGCCCGTAGACGAGGATGGTCCTTTTGCTGGGATCCTTCTGCGCTGGGTAGCGGCCGATGATGGCTGGCGGGAGCGTCAGGTGCTCCTTGTGTGGCTGTGGTCCCAGTTCACGAGCTTCCATGTGTGCTCCAAGCCCCTCCAACTGCTCCTTGAGCCAGTGGCCCATCTTGATAACATCGGGTCGGCGTTCTTCCTCGGCGGAGATAGACGGTATGGCGACGGCCTTGCGAAGCCGATCGATGAATGGCTCTGCCAGCGAGTCCACCGTTTGGTAGAAGTTCTGCAGCTGCGGCGCCATGTTGGGTGAGGGTGTTTGGCGGTAGATGTACGGCCACTCGGCGGTGGTGTGTTTATATCGTCGTGCGAGATGGCGAGGTGTATTCCAAAGGCTTCGTGCAGATGAAGACCAAACGGGTCGCAGAGCAGCAGCGAACATGAGAGAATTGACCACGCGCGCTTGCCTGGTGGGGGTTGAAAGACAGCATGCCACCTTCCTCTTCGCGTGCGAATCCCTGCAGCCGCCGAAAGCTTGACTTCAGCCGCGCCTGCCCGACGCTTTGAGCACGCGTCTTGCTCCCGATTGGACAACCATTTCGAGATAGCGAAAAGGGGAAACATTTCGACTTCATCAACTTCATCGAACAGGGTTGCGAGCGAGCGAAAAGACGATGGCGCGGTGATGCCACTCCTGAACCCTTTCTTCCGCCTTCCGGGACGCCTCTGGCCGAGGAGGAGAGCGCGTCGAACGCGAATGGCCACCCAAACCATCATCATTATCGTCGTCCTCCTGGTCGTGGTTCCGCTGTATACCATCTACAAGCCGCGTAGAGCTGTGATTCAATACTTTCAGGACCGTTTCCCAGAAGTCCTATTCCAGGTCGAGACAGATAAGAAGATTATAGCTCTCACCATAGATGATGCCCCAAGCCCATATACCAGCGAGATACTCGACATTCTCAAAACAAATGACGCATCGGCCACCTTCTTTGTCATTGGAGGTCAAGTCCCTGGAAATGAGCAACTCCTGGCCGAGATGGTAGCTGCAGGAAACGAGCTTGGTAACCACGCCATGCACGACGAGCCTAGTATCCAGCTGCCGAGCCACGTCCTAGAGGACGAAATTCACCAGGTCGATGGCTACATCAATGCAGCATACCAGACTGCTGGCAAAGATAGACCCGAGTTGCAGCCTTTCCGGCCTGGCTCTGGCTTCTTCAGTCGGCGAATTCTGGATGTCGCCACTATGGCAGGCTACAAGACCATTCTGGGCAGCATCTATCCACATGATCCGTTCATCACCTTCTGGAGGCTGAACGCCTGGCATATCCTGAGCATGATGCGACCAGGCGCTGTCATTATCTGTCACGACAGAAGATCTTGGACGGTGCCGATGCTGAGAAAGGTACTGCCGGCGATGAAGCGAAAAGGCTATCAGATCGTCTCCGTCTCTCAATTCTTATCTTTGACGAAAGATGGATGAAGATTGATGATGCAGGCGTGGCACACTATTCTTAGTCACCGACTACCGGCCCATATCAGGTTGTCCGGTGCTATCTGTCACTGCGCCATCGACGACCAATTCCTGCCCAGTAACGTAACCTGCTTCGTCAGAGCAGAGATATAACGCCGCATTGGCAATATCCCAAACAGTGCCCATCTTGCCTGTTGGCGACTGCTTGTCTCGCACTTTCCGATACCCTTCTTGATCGCCTCCGGCATACTTGTCAGCTAGCACAGCCACGAGGGGACTGTTGATCAGACCAGGAACGACGGTGTTGAGCCGCACTTTACCCCCGGTCCGCTGAGCATATATCACAGCCGTGGTTTTGGTGAATTGAATAATGGCTGCCTTTGTCGCCGCATATGCCACTTGAGGCTTGCCAATATATCGAAGCCCAGCAATCGAAGACACATTTAATACGACTCCTCCTGTCTCCTGCTTCTCCATGATCGGTAACACAAGATGGCACATCAAGTATACAGACTTCAGGTTCACGTCTGTCTGCGCATCCCAGACCGCTTCAGAAAGCTCTGCTGGCCCACCTGGTTCGGACTTGCCCACATTATTGACGAGGACATCGATTCGGCCGTATTTCCGTATGCATGCTTGTACGAAGGCTTCACAGGCCGACTTTTTGGTTACATCCTAAATTCCGGAGTCAGGATCACTTCTCAATGCAAGGATACTTCTAGGAGTGTACTGTGGACTCTTGAAAAACATCTACGGCCTGGCCACTCTGCTCTCTCGCTGGATGGTTCTTCACTTCGTCCTCGGCGTTGATCTTGTCCCGAGCTTTGTTCGCTGCGTCGAGATTGATATCGCATCCAAAGATGGTGGCGCCTTGGCGTGCCATGACAGCCGCCCTGATTCTTGTGAGCTCCATTCAATGCACAGTGCAGGGAAATATGCAGTGTCATTACATTGCTGTCCCGTTGCCATATCCCTCACCCACTGCGCCAATGCCCGTGAGAATGACGACTTTCCCGCTGTAATCGAAAATGGGCATCTTGAAAGTTTCTGTCTAACAACGAGTATGAATAAGTGCACAGGCAGATACAGAGCTCATTCCTAATGTACAAGTCGATTAACATTTCTACCAATGAACACATGACGTGGGATCCGCTACTCGGGCGCTGTGCATAGAGCGACATCGGCACGTCTTGGAGGGCACGCTGCTACCAGATACCAACGATATGGGTCACCAAATCATCCATCAAGCATTTATAATCGAACATACTTTTGAAGTCACTGAACTCATCGAAAAAGCATCAATTTTTCCTTTCAGACATTTTGACGTCCAAATTGCATGCCTTGAAACCTCCACCCCAGCCAGCTTCGCCAACTTTCACAGGCTCCACCTGCTACCTCGTTAGCATATGTCCCAATATCTGCACGGAAAGAAAGGAATAGAGAAGCAACTCACCTCGAAACTCCTCACCAAAGTCGCGACCAACTTCTTCATTTCAATCCTCGCCAAATGTTGTCCAATACACATTCTTCTGCCCCAGCTGAATCCCATACTAGCTCGATCATAGTCTCTTCGCGTTTGTTCGTCTATATTCAACCACCTCTCAGGTCTGAAAATTTCAGCATCGGCGCCAAAAACTGCTTTAGAGCGTGTAACGTCCCAATCGGAGACTGCAACATCGGTACCGGCTGGAATGAAAGTATCGCAAATCGTGACGCCACCCAACGGAGAGGAGGTGATAGTTCTTTCGTTGATGTTAGGATTGACGGTAAAGCGTCTGGAGAGAAGTACAGGTTAGTTTTTGATTACAGTTCCGCGAATGGTGAACATATATACACACAGTGTTTCTCGAAGTAGAGCATCCAAGTAAGGCAGTTTCTCGACGTCAGCGAATTGTATTGGAACGAAGGGGTCCAAACCAGCTGCCAGGATCTCCTGCTCCAATTTCTGGAAAATTTGCAAATTGCTGAGCGCGTAGGATAATGCCAGCGAAGTCGTGAGAGCTACCGTGTCAGAGCCGGCATGAATCGTTGAAATCGTCAATGCGACTACATCGTGAGGCCTGATCACATCTGGAGCTTCCTGACTAGCAGCGAGGTATCGACCAAGGAGATCCCTTCCAGTAGCATTCTTGTCTGCCGCTTTTCGTTGCTGAATCCGAGTGATGGCCATTTGCGCCAAGGAGGTAGAAGTCTTTTGGAATTTTTGCATCAGCCAGTTCTTATAGATTAGGGCTTCGAGGTTTGGCGCCAGTGCCCAGTGTCTCCAGTGAGCGAAGCGCTTCTGGCTGCTGGCGAAGACGTTATCGAGATCGGTGCCGGCTTTGAGGAAACCGCGTGTTTCGCTAAAGGCGAGGGTGGTAAGAGTGTCGAACGACCACAGACTGAGCCATCTGTTCAAGGAGATAGTGGTGCTCGATTTAGAGCGAAGTTGGTCGAGCAGGATGCCAATGGTCTCATCGATTTGGTCTTCTTGCTTAAGCCAGGTGCTTGCCGAGAAGCCGGCCGAGATGTGCCTTTTGATTCCAGTAACTCGCTTTTCATCTCGCGTTGTAACGAGTGTTGCTAGTTCTTGACCATTGGCGAGTACTGTCATTGGACTATATGAGTCTGCCTGTTGCGAGCCCATGAGTCTGCGATCGTCCGGAACATGTCACACGCAGCCAATGTCTTACCTTCGGATAGACGTATGAAGTGCCATAGATGTCGGCGATGGCATCGGGGCTAGCGAACGAGACCCGGTTTGGCCCAGTACGGACAACAGGGCCATATTTGCTATGGAGTTCCGCAACGACGTCCATGTAGTACTCGCCTCGGAACACGCGCCATGCTGCCCATAGATCCGTGATTGAAGCTAGGCGTGGTCCTGGTATATGTCGCAAAGCGTAATAGCGACTGAAAAGGGCGATGCTAATAGCCACAAGGACGCTGAGCCCGGCTATCGTAGGAAGAGGCGGGAGAGTGCTCATAGTCACAACTTGCAGCGCCAACGGTATTCAGGGCTCGTCGATGCGTAGCAGTCGGAGGAAGTGCTGTGCCCGCCTGATGATAATATATCACTCGCAGCCATGATGTCTCGCTGCCGATCCGCATCCTTCCACATGGCCGCCGCACCGCCAGACCCGGTCAGCTCGATGATCCTGCTGCAGTATGGTAACCTTACACGTAGTTCTTCGCCTTAGAGGCTAGTTCGACCTCGGCTTGCAAAGTCCATTGGACATGAATAATAGCGGCAAGCGCATCCTTGTCTACAATTGTGATGCCGAGCTCAGTGCAGGTAGGGCTGGAGCTAGAGCCAGATGTGAAGAGTGCGCACATACACATATGTATGTGAGGTGTCCTTCCGTTGGGACATCGTTTGACGATCAGCAGTACGCCTTACCTGGTCGTGCAAAGTCTATTAGCCATGCACAGCAGCAAGCGCATACTTCTCTGCACTTCAGGTGCCAAGCTGAGGGCAAAGAAGTAGCATGGAGGCAGATGAATTTGCAGATATGGATACGGTATCTGTTGTTTTGGAACATCATGCACCGCAAGATCTCCGTGAATGTTGTATCCAAGAGGGTGAAGTCGTGATTCTCCAGTTTGCTGACGCGTGCCTCAACTGCCGCCCGCGACCCCACTTCTTCGTCGTCTGCGATTCTCGGCGGAGGGCTGGACGTTGGCAAGAGTCATCGTTGTGAGCAGTCACTACAGTTTCGAAGCATATCGTTCGCACGGCCATCATCGACACAATCAAATCAAAATGATAACAGGTCTTGCCCACGTCAACCTGCTGGTTCCAGCCGACACGCTGCATCACGCCGAGGAGTTCTATGGCACAACGCTTGGGCTAACCCCAAGACCTGTGCCACAGCTGCAAAAGGGATCGCTGGCTTGGTATGAATACAAGAAGAGAGCAAATACGTGTCATTCTCGCTAATTGCAGATTCCAGGTTTGATATCGGTTCTTCAGGTCAACAAGTCCATATCGCTCTCGATAAAAACAATTCCAATTCCACCAAGTCTTCGCGCCACCCATGCTTCAAGATCGAATCTCCAGACGCCTTGCTTCAACTCCGGCAACGGATTTGGGAACATCATGAAAGAGGAGGCGACTCTGCCCCTCAGGAAGCCGACCGACCGGGACAGGTAAATAGCGGGTCTCAGGGTGCCGAATACCCTTCGCGATTCTTTGCGCGTGACTATGCGGGTAATAGATTGGAGTTCAGTGTGTAGGTAGCAAATTGGGCCAATGTGCTGTCGCTCGCGTCGTGTCGATTTCGTATAGCTCAATCTATTCCCTACAACCCAATGGCGTCCACTTTGTTGTTCACGCCTGCCGTGCTGCCGGAAGCTTCCATGTAATTCAGTACTTGTTGATTGTCCAGATACTCGCGTAGAAGGAGGATCTGCTTTCCGGCCGTTATCGTGAATGCCATGACGACGGAATTCGTGTAGACTTTGCCATCCTGGTTTGACGACACAACTTCCAGTTCCGCCATGACCTGCACGCCCTCGGCAATGATGTTGAATGCTTTGAGCGAGTACTGCGAAAACTGGCCGATCATCTGCGTGGCCAGGGGTATCCGCTTGTGAGCGGGCAGGAAGCCTCCCAGGACACATTGTCCTGGCCCATCACCCACCAGCCGGCATTGTCGGCAAACATCGAAGGCAGCGCATCGAAGTTCTGGCTGTCGAGGGCGTTGATGAAGTTTTGCGCCACAGCCTTGCTCTGTCGCGACACACTATCCATGCTGACCACGAATCCCTCGGAGCAGTAAAGTTCGCTGGAAGGCAGCCGTCAACGAACTCAGGCAGAAACCGCGGTGGCGTGGGCTGGAGCGCAGTCCGATCGGGTTCGCGGGTCCGTGGAAAACTGATGAGACACTTTCTGGACAACAAGGAACTACAGAACTGCTGGGAACTGGAGCGGCGTGACTTTTTCTGTTGCGACTTTGGCTTGGCTACTGCCCTTTCCAAGACATTCTGTCTGGGCAACCCGTCTTAGCAGTCCCAAAACAACAACAGACCGCTGACAGCTCGCGGCCAAGTTTGAAGTGGGCGGTCTGCGCAAAATGGGCGACCGCAAGGGCGCGTACGGCGGCGCGTCGAATGGTCCGAGCGACACCTCCTTCCGCCGCACCTGGGACCGCAGTGAGTATGAAGCCAAAGCGCGCGACCGCGACGCCAAGGTCAAGGAGGAGGGCAAAGCCCGGTATGAAGCTGCGCTAGAAGGCAAGAAATATCACCGTCGCGCCTCGACGCCCACCGACACGAAAGAGACCGAGGCGCGTCAGCAGCGCTTGAATGTCGCTGAGCAGGTCGGTAAGACTACTCTCGTTGCTGCAGGAGCAGGACAGGGCAAGCGCGGCAAAGGAGCCGGATTCTACTGCGATGCTTGCGACTTGACCTTCAAGGACAATCTGCAGTGGGTGGAGCATTTGAACAGTAAGCAGCATTTGATCGCAACTGGAGAGACTGGAGAGGTCAAGAAGGCTACGTTGGAGGATGTGGAGGAAAGATTTGAGTATTTGAAGAGGAAGATGGAAGATGAGAAAGTGCATGATCAGACTGATTTGCAGACGAGGATCAAGACCACGGCCGAGCAACTGGAGAAAGAGCGGGAAGAGAAGAGGCGCAAAAGGAATGAGAAGCGGCGCAAGACGAAGGACGGCAAAGGTCATGAAGAGATACGCGTGGAGAACGATGGTATCATCTGTTGAGCGGACGAATGCCCGAGCATGCCCTGCTCTAAGCTATGGAACGAGGCCTAACAACCCCACGAATGGTGTAGCGATTTCTGCACAACGCATGGTCAATTGTTCGATATCGGTACGAACGACTGCGGCAGCACGCTCGACTTGATCGAATCTTCACCACTCGCCCTCTAGGAGCGGGACAGGTATCTCCATTCCTGGTATATTGAGGTGCACTGGGAACATCTCATACCGCGGCAAATACACGCGTAAAATGTGCGCGACAGTCGGACTTCCTGAGTCGTCATGCCTGAACATATATCATCGAACGACGTCGCAGATACGCGGTCTGTGACAAGCCTGGCGAAGCGCGAAGAGCAGAAACTGAGAGTTTGGACCGCAACCAGCAAGAAGCATGTCTTTCACAGAATTCATACAGTGGCATCTGCTCTCAACCCTGGCCGTGGGGACTTCTGGGCAGCACAATCCATCCGGAACAAATTGCCCTGGATTGGACTATGCGAAGAGATGACTTTCTCTGCCTGTCGACCTGGTCATGGCCATTATTTGCCCGAGGGATATGTCTGAAATATGAATGCCTCCCGGCGATGGCCATGTCACGAGACACGCGACATCTTCGCGTGATTGCTTGAAAGCGCACAAGCGAGCGCGTCAGCCCGGCTAGGTGGATGGGTGGACGTGATGAGGGGTAAGCTTATGAGGAGTTAGCATTGCCGACGAGTTCCTTGGATAGTCTTGCAGCAGTCGCAGGCCATATGCCAGACGGCTACTTGCTACAACAAGCTATTCTATCAAGTAGCCACCACAAGATACAGTGAATAAGATTCCTTCTCCTTCCCTCAGCCAACATTCCGGTTGTGTACAGTGGGCTTTGAGCAGCTCAATCGCGACCGATGGCATCAATGAACACAAGCACTAAGGGTTTCCTGGCCCTTCCACCAGAGATTCGCGACCTCGTCTACCAATACGCAACTGAAGAAACCTTGCCGTGGCCAGAGAGCTTCACAGAAAAATACAGCGACATTCCGAAGCCATGTCACCTCGCCTCACTTCAACAACTATCAGATCCTGACCCAGCAGACCCTCTCCTCGTCAATTATCCCTCAAACCCTCCACGTCCCACCTGGCTCTCCCTCCTTCGATGCTGCAGGACAACTCACTCCGACATGAAACATTTATTCCCTCTCACAGACCCAACCTCTCCAATCTCCCCCAAATGCAATCCCGATCATGCCACCGCTCGCCTTCTCCTCACCCTAACTTCCACAACCTCAACGGTAACCTGGCTCAGCCTTCGTTGCCATCCGCTCCACCTAAAAACCTTACACATCAAACTCCATCTTTCCGATCTCTGGGCCGCGGATCTAACATCTGGACACCCACAAACCGAGAACAGAATCATACACGCTCTATTCCTCCTTCTTCGACAATTCTTCACATTTGGTCCACATCTATCTCGACAAGCAGCAGTTCTTACACCAATACGACTGAAGACGGTAGTCCTATCTCTCGAAGCAGGACCTCCAAGCGAGGAACCGTGCAGAAATACAGATCGGCTACTACAAAGATATCTCTTCAGCGAAGGTCACGCGAACCAGCAAATGGCGACGATCGCAGGCGTGTTGGTAATTTGGCTGCAACGGTTTGCGAGTAGTGGTTTGCTGTGCGGCTACGTGGAGGAATTGCATCTGGATTGTACAAAGTTGGTAGAAGAGCATGGTGATGATGCGAAGTTTCCGATTTTGGAACCTCGTCCGGGCTGGACGATGTGTAAGGAGATTTTTGCGACTTTGGGGTATGAATGGACTATGAATTTGTAGGAGGTGGAATTATTGAGTTCGATGATGTAGAAATCTTCTCTCTCAAGGCCTTCGATTAGAGATCTTCCTCGTCATCGTCCTCCACTGTGGGCTTTGGAACTGTGCTACGTCCTGGACGAATGCTTGGAGTCGCAGCTGTGTAGCGTACTGGGCTTGGTATTACTACCGGCGGAATGGCAGGGGACACAATCTGCGTCTGAAGTCTCGCATTTCCAGCCCGCAGGTGTTCCAGCTCTGCATATTGCAGACAGAGCTCCCGCTGCATATCTCTTCGCTGGCGTTCAATGTACTCGGAGTCGCGAAGCAGCTGTTCATCAGGGTCGAGCTGAGTGTAGTCTACGTGTCCAATATGTCAGTTCCACTTCCAAGGCGTCTTCGCGAACAAGTCGGCTTTGCCTTACCTTTATGTCTCCACGAGAACCGCTGTTCCTGCCCTGTGACTACATGACGACCCGCCGCCTCGAAACGCTCCAGATTCTGCCATCGCGATTCAAGCGGATTCTCCCAGTCACCATCCAATTCTACTACTCTCGTCCAGCCTTCTTTTGGGTCTACGTAGGTCCACTCTTCCGTTTCTCTTCGTGGCAGTGGACAGCTTCCAGAGACCAGCGGCGCCTCGCTAACTTCCGTGTCTTCTGGCACTTCCTCGTTGACCGGGCTTAGCTCTGTGGTACCACTGGCCTTAGTTGTTTGGTTCTGCAGCTTCGTGGGAATGCGTACGCTATTCGAAGGCTTTGACACAGAATGCTTGGTTTGCGTCATGGTTGGTGGCAGGGCAAATCGAACATGCGTCCCACGCTCAGCGACCCTTTTCCCATGTGCTGCAGGTCGCTCACTCGAACCTTGTGTCCGTCTCTGTTCGCTGTCCCGCATATCCCTTCTTCCTCTGGCTTGTTGACGCAGCATCTCCGCCACATTCTGTTTGTTGGCTTCGGAATTTCTGCCCTGCCGGGAAGGCCAACTCGTCGCATCTGGGAATTGTACGCGCAGAATCTCATCTCTCAACTCTATGTAGTGCGCTGCAGCGCGTGCTCTGTCCAGCCAAGCTAAGTCGCTGACGTCCTTTATCAATCTTTCGAGTTCCGCCAGAGCTTCAGGGTAGAGCTCGAAAATTTGCGTAAATGCTTCGACCTGCGTCCGACAACAGTGCTTGATTTCCTTATAGTATACACTCTGCTTATGCTGCGGTTTCACATCACCCGATCGCAATAATGGCTTAAAATTGACAGAAGAAGCCTCGGGGTTGTTCTTGGAACGATGCAATCGTGGAGGGGAGCATTGCTTGTAGCCTGGACGAATGTATTTGCGGAATCCGTATTCTTGATGCGTTTGTCTTAAGTCTATGTGTATGTTGGGCCCAACGTTATCAATGTCTTCTGCGGCCAGTGGCGTGCCCATTTGGCCAATAAAAATGCTTGTGCTGTTATGAGCGGACGCGCAAAACCGAGGGGCTCGAAGATGGTCCACAGTCTCATTCTGGACGCGATGATGAGTGACCACAGCAAGAGTAGCTCGGCTGCAGTCTTTGTCTGAATTTCCGGAACAGGAAGCGCAGTGCTTCTGCATGCCTGCGATCTCAAAGCACAATGGCCTTCAACACGAACAAAGAATGCCAGACTAGCTGGTTCTTTGTGTGAAGGGTACCGTGCGGCAATTTCTTGGAGCATTGCCGTAGTGTCGCTGTATCCGTATCCGATCGTCACCATCGATATCAATATTCGAACGAGCGTGGCTTGGTGCCTATTCCACTCCGTACAGTCTATGCCTCCCAACATTCACCTTTCCAAAGTACCTTAACGGCCAGTATTCGAATACCTTCTCAGACCTCGCTCATGTCGCATGGGAAGGCTTCTCGTCTGATTCTCTACCCTGACCTTCGCCATTTGCGCTCGATGAAGTCACTCCGTTACTTGCGACTGGTGGTCCTGGCGGAGTCGCTGGTGTAACAGGAGTAAGCTGAGGTGCAGGTGTGTCGGTAGGTGCCGAGCCACCTATATTGGCCTGCTGCTGACCTTCTGCTTGGAGATGCGCTGCGGCTTGAGCCTGGTTCTGGTTCGGCACCGGAACGCCCGCAGAATTGACATTAAGTGGCATATTCTCCATCGCACGAGCTTCTTGTTCTGCCACCTGGTAGTAGCGATTGAACTGCTCCGGTGTCCAGCCCTTTTCCATAGCCGCAGCATATATCTTGTCCTTCTGATTGATCATCGATCGCATGTAATCGACTGTGGCAGCGAGCACGATCGCTTCGGAACGCGCCTGGCCTTGCATGCCTGGCACGATAGTGGACAGCCTGTCGAAGCCATTGCGGATCGCCTCTCGACGCTTCTTTTCCGATTCTATATGGTTGCGCTTCTTCTGCTCTTCTGTCAATCGTGACTTGGCGGAGTTGATAGGACTCGAGGGCGTCTCGCTGGGGTTCATGATAGAGGTCGTCGCGTAGGGAGAGCGGAAGTCGCAGTTATGGCGCGTCAAATGTGTTGCGTCAGAACGAAAGAGCTTGACAAGCAAACAATTTCGAGATCAGATCAGGATGGAAAGCGTGAGAGTTGTGCTGGGCTCGGTCCGTTGTCGCAGATCAGTGGCAGTGGGAGGTGATGGGTGGTAGGTGGTCAAGTGGCTCCGCGATTGCTTGAACAATTATTGATGAGAGCTTGCATTGCTATGAGGGTGAATGAGCGACGTTTCTAGGCCTAGTCGTGCGTGCACAGAATGGGCGAGCGAGTGCGTGAAAGTGGACGAGAGGTGCATGCGACCTTCATGTGACAGTCACATGCCAGATCTCTGCTTGCCAAGACCAGCTAGTCCTGTTCGGTGTCGTCACGCATGCATGTTATCCTTGCCCTGCATACATGTGCTATGTATGTATAGCGTTATGTTTCTTGTGCTCACATTTGTTCATCACTTCACCAAAAATCCACAGAACAGAGTTCAAAGTGAAGCCGACAGAATGCCAAAATTACATACTGCAAGACTAGATAACAATCGAGACAGCATTCCAACTTGGGCTCAGCACATTGTACTGAATGGAATCTGAGTCCCAGGTATCTTCTCCGAATTTCCTAAATTCCTCCTCGCTATCTGCCAACGCCTTGTAGAACTTCGCAGCGGCTTGCTTGATCTCCTGCTCTCCAGGTCCAGTCTTGGCTTTGTACAGATGGTACTTGCTCGCAGCGTAGATGATCAAAGACTCCTTGTCGCCTGGTTTAGCAGATAGCAGATACGGGATATGCGAGGCGAGGAGCCATTCTCGGGGTCGGTTCATTGGCAATGCAATGACAAGATCTTGTTCCTTGTAGCTGTCCAGCTCTTGACGAGATTCCGCAATCGGGCGGTACAAGCAAGGAGGCTTGTTGACCACGAATGATTGATAATAGTTCTGAAGATAGTTGACTGCTGTGTGTTGTGGTGAAGCCAGATGAATGCACATGGTGACCGCATCAACCAACTCCGCAAAGTTTGTGATTGTTGGGAAGCTGGGAAGGTCAGCCCCGCCGTCTTTCGGTGCTGGGGGACTTTGCATGTATTTGCACCAGTTTTTGACGTGCTGATCTGCCTGTACGGCTTTGTCTTTGTCTTGGCCGTCCTTGCCGTAGTGGATAGAGAGCATCTCGGTTACGAAGGAGTGAATCTTGAACCACATCGAGTAGATGCATCGAGCGTACGCATAGTTGAGGTACTTGGGATCGTCGCGCTTCTCTGTTGGGAATCCACGGCGCTTCAGATCTAGAGGCACGTAGCGACCCTTGAAGTCGAAGTTCTTGTATTCGTGCATGATGAATGTCTTGGCTTGGTCGGCCGTGACACCAATGAGGTCCACAATCACGTTTGGCACTAAGCTTGCTCGAGCACCAGCATTGATCGACAATGTCTTCTGCCAGTGTGGATACAGGAGTTGAAACACCGGATGATGGTCTTCGAATGCTTGCTGAGCTCCAACAATGGTAGCCTCTTCGATGAAATGAGTATTGACAAGATGCACGACCACCTCGTGACGCATCCAGTCTGAGGTCTGTACACAGGTCTTCGCATATCGCCACGGCCAGTCCTCCTTTTGCTTGGATTGAGGAAGCTCTTTGTTGTAGACTGTGACCGACTTGTCGGCACTGCCGCGCCAATCACAAACGATGGCAAGAGGCTGGAGTACTCCATTTTCCGGCAGGTGGAACAGGCAAACAGCTGCGACTCCATATCGGTGGCTGGTTTTGGTCTTCGTGCCCAGCCCAGATTTGTAAGTCTCTTGGAACTCGCACTTCATCTCGTCAGTGTCTTTGAGCCCACAAGCTTTCCTGAAGTAGCTGTAATCTTGCATGTAGAGTGATTCTCGATCCTTGCTTGCCAGATCTTGAATCTTCTTCTTCATCGTCTGATCCTCTGGCGCATTTGTAGCGTCGTCGATAAAGTGCTTTATCCAGAAGTCGGATGCAGGCTCGATCGTGGTAGGATTAGGCCCGGTGAAGAATTGTTGAGCAAACCGGCGATCACTCCACCAATCTGGGATGTCTCCAATGTTTGGCAAGTTGAAGATATCATTTCGCTGAAAGAAGCTGCCACTCTTGGCACGCTGCTTCTTGTTGTACTCTTCCACGTCGGCAAGAGTTTGGCCTTCATCTGGACGTCCCATGTCGCCGAGCGCCAGTTCAGCAACAAGTTGTCCGGCACCAGCAGCAGCTTTACCAAGGAACGTCTTGGGAACAAGCTGTGGCAAGAGTGCAGTCAATTGTGCCAGGCGCATTTTCTATCACTAAATTAGCCTTGGAGCCCTGCTATAATGCTTGCTTACTCACATTGAAAAGATCTCCTTGTGTCAAGGTTGATTTTTGCATTGGCGCAGCTTTGTCCTCGGCAAATGACTTGTTGGCAGCAAGGTTGAGATGTGGTGGGTAACCATCTGTAGCCGGGTCTGTGAAAGAGAAGATTCTTCGCTTCTGTTCGAGGCTCAGAGGAGAAGGAATTGAAGGCTCGAAATTCGCCGTATCCATGAATGACTCGTAAGACTTCTCAATCAGTTGGTACACCTTGGTCAGGGCAAGCTGTGTTCCTCTGTAAGTGCCCTCTGAAATGGCCTCTGGTGCATTGTCTTGAGCTTTTTGGAATAGTGCTTCTGGATTTTGGTGTGCTGCGGCCTTTTCTTCTTCTGTGAGATGTTCAAACTTCATAGGTAGCTTGTTAAGATTGGCGAGTTCTGTGACGAACACTCCCGTGTCCCAGAACGGGATTGGGACTTTCTCCACTTCCAGTGGCCATTCTCGCTCGTTCGTCTGCGTGACTTGGAGCGTAGCACCAACGACCACTCCAGGAGTCAAAGCAATAGGCTGGGCTGTGGAAGCCATTATGCTTTTTAGTGTAGGATCAATGAAGTGCTAGATTGAGTAGAATTCGCCCAAATTCGGCGTATGAAAAGAGTATGGTCAATGCCTCCAGGGCGGGGAGTGCACACCAGATAAATACTACCTTTGGCAGACACTGAGTCCCGCTGTCTCGCGTGGAGCTCCATGTGTACAGCATTCCAGACTCATCCATGCCATGCTCCAGCTAGCCACAGTGCGCGCCATCACGCCCATGAGGCAGCCACAGAGCAGAGCTATGCCGTATCAGCTCCCCGAAACATCAAGCTCGTACGTGGCAGGTCGCTCTTCACGCCGCCAGCGAGGAGCACTTGTTGTTGTCGCATTCCGGTCTTCATTCTTGCAGTTGAGGCGGTATAGGCGGAACCTCAAAGAGATTATGGCATTGCGAAGTAGATGAAGAGTGATGTTGATTCCTCGAGCTGGTGTTCCCTCCAGAGAAAGAGAAAGTGGGGCCATCGCGGGAGCTCCGACGGGTTAGCGCATAGTCTCAGTGCACAGTCCACCTCGCTTAACGGCCCAATGAGCTGACAAGCAGCGGCCGTTCACACGGTGGTCTAAGGGTCAGACACGCCAAAATCTCCTATACAGCGCAGTGTTACGTCCTGCCTGTCCGTCGGCAGCCTAACCTAATCTGATATGGGGTTGGCCTGGGAAGTGTCGATCCTCGCAATGTCCTCGTGGTATATCAGAGAAGGTCCTGAAAGGTTTGTAACATAACCCTAAGAGAGTTGTATTGAGTTGAGCACGAGGCTCCTATCTACTCGGTAGAGAGCGTCGTCTATATAGTGTTATGTCCTAGCGCATCCCACAGCTTCTCCCGCCCTGTCGCTCTGTCCGCTCTGTCGCTCTGTCCGCTCTGTCGCTCTGTCCGCTCTGTCGCTCTGTCCGCTCTGTCGCTCTGTCCGCTCTGTCGCTCTGTCCGCTCTGTCCGCTCTGTCGCTCTGTCCGCTCTGTCGCTCTGTCCGCTCTGTCGCTCTGTCCGCTCTGTCGCTCTGTCCGCTCTGTCGCTCTGTCCGCTCTGTCGCTCTGTCCGCTCTGTCGCTCTGTCCGCTCTGTCGCTCTGTCCGCTCTGTCGCTCTGTCCGCTCTGTCGCTCTGTCCGCTCTGTCGCTCTGTCCGCTCTGTCGCTCTGTCCGCTCTGTCGCTCTGTCCGCTCTGTCGCTCTGTCCGCTCTGTCGCTCTGTCCGCTCTGTCGCTCTGTCCGCTCTGTCGCTCTGTCCGCTCTGTCCGCTCTGTCGCTCTGTCCGCTCTGTCGGGAGAGAGCAGAGAGCGCTCTGTTGTCACGTGACTACCCGGGCAGGCGAGTGGCTGTGGGCTTCTTTTAGTGTTCGCAGCACGATCCGTAACACGCAGCTTTACTATACTAATTTGGTGTGCATACTGCGTAGCTTCATTCTAACGCGTATTTATATATAGGTCGTTTAGACGTCGTTATTAAGATATCTAAGAGTATAAAATATAGTATTCGATTAGCTAAGTATAACTATACTGCCTAATCGGCGCGATTAACGCGTCTTTATTATTATTTTAATACTAAAGCTAGTTAGTCGGTTTATATAAAGCCTATATCTTCTATACTAAATACTATTCTTTCTATATTTATTAGTAAAGTTCTTCGACCTTATTATTAGAATTCTTATTATTAGATCTAATAGAGGAAAAATGAGCGCGACGACGAGAGAACCGCCAGGCGGGAGAGGCCTCGAGGCCTCCCAACATGTTGCTGTCCACCCCCAGCGACAGCAAAACATCGACGAGGGCAGAGGGCGCCCGAGGGAAGGAGGCTGGCACCCTCCAACCCAAGGGCACTCTCAGGAGCCCCAGCAACCACCAGCTGGCCCCCAGGGCCAGCAAACCACCCCAGAGAAACAGACAGTGAGTGAAACCATCCAAAAGAACACACTCAAGCTCGCTGCAGACATCCAAGAAGCCCTGGACTCCTACCAGGCCCAAACTCCCTCCTCCCTCCTCCCCCTCCTCCAGAGAGCCCAGCAGGCTCTCCTCCACCAGGCCCATTGCCAGGCCATCGACAACACCCTCTCCACCATCCAGAGGGACCTCCAGAAGCAGCAGCCAGCTGCTGCTTCCACCACTGCAACATGGGCCCAAAGAGCCCAAATCCAACCCACAGTGCCAAGGCTGCTCCTACAGCCTCAGGCATCTAACCAGACAGTAACCATTAGAATGGGAAACCCAGAAGAAAGAGACGCAGTAAAGAAGCAAACAAATGAAGCCATAAGGAAGCAGATTGGAGCCCAGAAGGCAGCAGCAGTGCAGAAACTGCCAAGTGGGGACATTAGAGTAGTAACCTACTCGACATATGACAAAGCAAAGATGGAGGAAGATTCGGCTTGGCTAAAGGAACTGTGGCCTCAGGCAACAGTCTCCAAGCCAATGCACAGGGTAGTAGTACATGGAGTAAGAGCAGGATGGCAGCTGGAAGACAAGACCAGCTGGGGAAAGATGGAGGAAGAGAACCTGAGATGGATCCCAAACCTCAGGATTGAGCAAGCAGTCTGGCTTAAGAGCCCGATGGCTAGAAAGGGACAACAACACTCCTCAGCTGTTGTTGCAGTGCATAGTGAGGAGCAAGCAAGGGAGATTACCAAGAAGGGCCTCCTGCATGCAGGCACTGTCCTCACAGCAGAGCCATACCACCCTAAACAGAGGGTGATCCAGTGCCTTAGGTGCTGCCAGTTTGGACACATCTCCCCATACTGCAAAGAGACTAAGGCCATCTGTGGGAAGTGTGCAGGTCCCCACAAAACAACGGACTGCACATCTACGGTAAACAGGTGCAGCAACTGCAGGGGCACCCACCCAACCTGGTCTGTAAGGTGCAAAGTCAAGCAGGCAGCTAAGGCAAAGGCTCAGGCATTCTCCCACTTCTTTACCAAGAAGTGGGAGGAGTCCAAGGCCCCAGCAACACAGAGCGAGTGGACCCAAGTACACAATAAGAAGAGGAAAGGGACCCAGCTGGAGCCCACCCCAGGTGAAGCTGAGACACAGAGGACAGCAAGCAGACCAGGGAGGCCAAGAGGCAGTACAGCCATAGCAAAAGCAGGGGAAAGACAGGCAAGCAAGATCAGATTCCCCCAGAGCTCCCAAACAGACAATAGCTCCCAAGAGGACCATGACATTGCAATGCTAGAGCCAACTACCCAGCAGACTAGCAATGAATAGCCACAACCTGACTATCCACCAACATAATGTTAACCACAGCCTAACTATACAAAGGATCCTAGTGCAGGAGGCAGACCCAGAGACAACCCAAGTTATTGCACTCCAAGAACCTTGGACAAACCCACAGAATGGGAGAACAATCTCCCAAGGATACCACCCAATCCTCCCAACAGCTGGACACCCAAGGGTGGCTATACTGGTCTCTAACCAACTGGATAGCACAACGTGGACACCAATCTACTACCAGACAGGAGACCTTGTCTCAATAGAAATCCAAACCAGCCAAGGGCCCATAACAATTCACAATTGCTACAACCCAAGCGGACCAACCAGCCACTCCCAAGTAGGGACACTCCAAGAAGCGAAGAAAGCCCTAGAACAAAGCAGGAAAGTGGACCACACCCAACAGATACTGCTTGGAGACTTCAACCTCCACCACCCAAGATGGGGAGCCAACCTGGCCTGCACACCACACAAGATGGCAGACAAGCTACTGGAAATAACTGCAGAAGCTGGGATGCAACAAATCCTAGAGCCAGGCACAGTTACATGGGAAAAGCAAGGAGCTAGCTGCCAGACACTAGACTTGGTGTTTACAACTGCCCAACTCCAGCAAAACATAATCACCTGCAAAGCAGTGCCAGAGATGACGAATGGATCAGACCACATCCCAATTGTTACCACTATCAGCAACATAGCTCCTACCCCAAAGCAAAGCTACCCTAGGCCCCAATGGAAAAAGGCTAACTGGGAAGAGGTGCAACGAATCCTCCAAGGAAGGCTAGACCAAGCCCAACTCCACACCGTCCCCCTAGCCACTAAAGCCGACATAGACAAGGCAGCCACCCAGGTGCAAGAAGCAATCCAAGACACTATTATAGCAGCAATCCCCAAAGCCAAGCCCTCAAACTACGCCAAGGAAAGCTGGACACCTGAAAGCCAGAGGCTAATCAAGCTTACTAGAAAGACAAGGAGGCAATGGAAGGATACCCAGACAGACCAAGCATACCAAGCATACATCGCTACAAGCAAAGCAAGAAACAAGCAAATCCAGAGGGACACCAACTTAGCCTGGAGGAAGGTAGTAAGGGAAGCAACAAACAACCCAAACAGAATGTGGAGACTGGCCAAATGGGCAAGAGAAGGGGCTAGTCAAGCACACCAAAACCCCCAATTTCCAGAGATGCAAGGACCCAACCAGGAGAAAGAGAACACCAACACTGGGAAAGCAAGGATCCTAGCCAACCACTTCTTCCCAGAAGAGAAACCAGCCGACCTGAGCGACATCCCGAGCACACAATACCCCAACCCCTTCCATATGGAGACGGAGGTCTTAGAGGCAGAGGTAGTGCAAGTGCTTAGAAAACTGCCAGCCAACAAAGCCCCAGGGCCTGACCAAATCCCTAACCTAGTGCTTAAAGAATGCAAAACTACTATTGCACCAACTCTTGCTAGGTTGTTTACAGCATGCCTGAAACTGGAACACCACCCACAACCATTCAAGCACTCCGTTACAGTAGTCCTAAGGAAGCCTCAAAAACCAGACTACTCCAAACCAGGAGCATACAGACCTATAGCCTTGCTAAACACACTAGCTAAGACACTGGAAGCCATTGTTGCAAAGAGGATCTCCAAGGAGACAGAGGCTAGGAAGCTCCTCCCAGAATCCCAAATGGGAGCCAGGCCAGGAAGGTCCACTGCCTCAGCACTTGACCTTATTACTGAACAAGTCAAAACCATCTGGGCCACCAACCCTAAGGCAGTAGCATCTATGCTCTGCTTAGACATCTCAGGAGCGTTTGACAATGTCTCCCATACCAGGCTGCTGCACAACCTCAGACTCAAAGGGTTTCCTAACCACCTTATAGGATATGTCCAATCATTCCTCCAAGGCAGAACCACCTGCCTTAGGCTAGGGGACTTTATGGATCAACCAAGGCCACAAAACACAGGCATCCCCCAAGGCTCTACACTGTCCCCAATCCTCTTCCTATTCTTCGCATCTACCCTCCTCCCAACCCTCCAAGAGGGAAGGACAAGTGCAATGGGATTTGTGGATGACTCCAACATCCTAACGTATAGCAACAGTACAGAAGAGAACTGCAGACAACTGGAAGCAGCCCACCAAAAATGCTTGGACTGGGCTAGCAGACATGGAGCAGCCTTTGCACCACAAAAGTACCAGCTAATCCATTTCACCAGGGGGAGACAACACAACCTTAGAGCTACAGTCCAAATCCAGGGATTTGAGGAGGGCCCAGTCCCAGCCCTCAGACTCCTAGGGGTGTGGGTGGACACCAAACTGCAGTGGGGACCCCACATCAAGAGGGCAGCAGAGAAGGGAGCCAACCAAATGCAGTCGCTCCAGAGGCTGTGCAAGTCTACATGGGGTGCATCCTTCCAGAAAGCAAGACACCTCTATACGGCAGTAGTTAGGCCAGCAATGACATTTGGGTGCACCACCTGGATGGACCCAGAAGGCACCAAAGGCCACAAGAAAGGGCTTACCCAACCACTAGAGAAAGTGCAGAACCAAGCCCTTAGGCACATTACAGGGGCATACAAAAGTGTCCCACCAGCAATACTCCAGAGAGAAGCAGACATCCCACCAATCCACCTGTATACACAGGATCTGGCAAGGCAGGCAGCTAAGAGGAACAAGGACCAGGCAGCATACCAATACATCCAAGACAGGTGCAGGGACATTGCAAGGCAAGCACAGAGAGCCAAGAGACAAAGACAAGGGAACACCCAACTAGACCAAAGCACAAGACAAGAAAGGATCCAGGAGATGGTTGCAAGCCAAGAGGCCCTGCAGGAGGCACCTAAGAAAGACTGGTGGATGCACCAAAAATGGGAAACCACATGGACTAGGCTCAAGGCAAACAGAAACCAGAGGAACAGTGCCCAAGCAGCAGCCTGGACCTCAGGCAAGGCCAATGCAGGCAAACACCTACACAACGGATGGTCCAGGCCAGAAAGCACAATGGCTACACTCCTTAGGACTGAACACATAGGGCTAAGGGCCTACCTAACTAAGAGGAGAGTCCCAGGCATTTCCCCAGACTGCACATGCAACCAAGGCTACCAAACCCCAAAGCATATCTGTATCTCGTGCCCAGAAAGGCAGGAGAACAGACAGGCACTGTTTGCTGCTGCAGGCTCAAGCAATTGGAAGGACCTTACAAATACCAAGAGGGGACTGCTAGCAACGGCCAGGTGGCTAATCCAGGAAGGGGTGCTAGAGCAATTCTCCCTAGCAAAGGAAGAGGAGCTCCAGAGGATCCAGGAGGAGGAGGAGAAGGGGTAGGGACCTGGTGAGAGGAAGGACTTCCAGAGTACCTGTGTTTGTCCAAAAGAAATGCATGCCCTAGAGTGCAGAGCTGCCAACCTGCAAAGACAAAAGGAAAGTGAGAGGTTTTTGTAGCTAAGGGCCTTGGCCCTAAGCTTTTCCTCCCTAGACAAACAAGTAGTGCACGCTGCGTGCTCCTCTATAGGAGATAGAACAGCAATTGAATTTATCTATCTATCTATATTTATTAGTAATTTCGCTATAAGTAAATTATATTTAATTCCTTAGACCTATAGCTATAAAGGAAAGTCTATTAGAAGTACTATGTTACGTCCTGCCTGTCCGTCGGCAGCCTAACCCTAATCTGATATGGGGTTGGCCTGGGAAGTGTCGATCCTCGCAATGTCCTCGTGGTATATCAGAGAAGGTCCTGAAAGGTTTGTAACATAACCCTAAGAGAGTTGTATTGAGTTGAGCACGAAGCTCCTATCTACTCGGTAAAGAGCGTCGTCTATATAGTACTTCTTACCCTAGCGGTCGCTTGCGGTCGTGGTCGCACTGGTCGCGCTGGTCGCGCTGGTCGCGGTCGCACTGGTCGCGCTGGTCGCGGTCTTGGCGACCGTCCCTGGATCACGGATTGGCTACTTCCTGGCCGGAAGGACCAGACCGTAACACCATCCCCTTCTTAGCCTAGCTCCGCCCCGGAGCTTATTATCAGGGTCCCCGCTTTCCCTCTTTTTAATTCGTCATCTGCTTCATCATGTCCTCTTCGACTTCCATTCGTCGCAATCGCCGTCTTGCTCGCATCTTCGCGAGCCCTTTCACGACACCTACTCCTTGTGATCAGTGTTCTCTCCGTGGTCGTACCTGTATCTTCATTTCTGATTTCTCCCTCATGGCCTGCAGCGAGTGCACGCGCCTAGGTCGTCCCTGCGTGACCTCCAGCATCACTCGTCTTGACAAGGTAGTTGACAAGTTGTCATCGAAGATCGCTTCGGATGAACAAGAGCTAGCCAAGAGTCTCGACTCCATGGGGATCCTCCTCGAGAAGATCCAGGATCTCCGCCGTCGCATTGCCACGAACAAGACCATCCGTCAGGCAAACAACGACAAGCTGGACAACGATGTTCGTCACCTCGTTGAATCCGAATCGAATGCCGCCCTGAACGAGGGTTTGTCCGCGAGTGTGGATGTCGATCGTTCTCTCCGTGATCTCGGAATGGATGACTTGTTTGACTGGTCCTTCGAACCCTTTGTCCCTTCCGAGTCTCCTCAGTATGTGGTGTGTCCGTTTTCAATATCCGTGTTGCTGATCTCTTTCTGCCTAGGTCATTGAACCAAGAGACCGCGGTTCAATGAGCCCTTCGGGGTTGTCCCTCCGAACTAGTCGGATTTCGAGGAGTCTTCCTCGCATTCCCGGTATGCTGTTGTCCGAGCCATGGTGTTCATTTCACGGCTGACCTTGTTCTTCTTTCTGCAGTTCCGCGCGTAGTGGCCTTCCTCGCCACACTCGTAGCAGGTGAAGCCTTTGCTCTTCAGCTTCCTTCCTCGCGTACGTTCGGTAGCATCCAACTCCATTGGATCTCCGTAATCAGGGTCCTGACTTCTGGCCTTGAAGCCCCCTCCTCCGCCTCGAGCGGGTATCCGGTGTCCAGGCTGTACGATTCGGTCGTATCTCAGCTCCTGGAGTCTCTCGTCGATTTCCTTTGCTGCTTTGATCATTGCACCGAGCGTGGTCATGCTGGAGTTTCGGGATAATTCGGCCTTGACTGAATCCTTCAGTCCCAGGTAAAACTGCGAACGATAGGCAGCGTCGTTCCACTCGAGATCGGCCTGGTATCCTTGGAATTCTGACGCATAGGCGGCGACAGAAGTGGTTTGTCGGAGTTGTCGGATATGGCGATCGGCGTGTGCCTCTTCGTTGGGTATCCCGTATAGATCATTAAGTTTTTCTTCGAACTTGTCGTAGCTGTGGAAGATTCTTCTGGTTTCCGTTTCTGGTTCATCATCTGAATTCTGGCAGACGAGCCAGTCCTTCAGGTATGCTCGGAATCCTCTGGCGGCTCTTCCTCGTAGGAAGGATGCGGCATACAAGACCTTGTCGGCCTCGCTATGAAACTGGTGCGCATTGAAGTGGAGGTACAGCTGGACCTGCAGCTGGAAGTTCTCCAACTTCTCCTTAGTCCCGTCGAACGTCTCCGGCGTGGATATCTTAGGTGCGTGGGTTGACTCGTATGAGCCCGCTGTGCTCATAGTGGGAGTCGATTGTTTCCCGCTTCCGTTGATCGACATGTTGCTCATTCGTTCCGTGATTCCAGTCGATAGCTGTTGTCGTGATGGACTTCTCGTGTCGGCAACGTCCTGAGTCTTTCTTGACATTGATCGATAGCGCTTCCCTTCGGCTTTTGGTGCTCAAAGTTGTTACGTCCTGCCTGTCCGTCGGCAGCCTAACCCTAATCTGATATGGGGTTGGCCTGGGAAGTGTCGATCCTCGCAATGTCCTCGTGGTATATCAGAGAAGGTCCTGAAAGGTTTGTAACATAACCCTAAGAGAGTTGTATTGAGTTGAGCACGAAGCTCCTATCTACTCGGTAAAGAGCGTCGTCTATATAGTACTTCTTACCCTAGCGGTCGCTTGCGGTCGTGGTCGCACTGGTCGCGCTGGTCGCGCTGGTCGCGGTCGCACTGGTCGCGCTGGTCGCGGTCTTGGCGACCGTCCCTGGATCACGGATTGGCTACTTCCTGGCCGGAAGGACCAGACCGTAACATACTATACCGCAATAGGCGCGTCGTTATACTGCCTAATATCTAAAGGCCTTCTAGACTTTATAGCCTAATAGCGATATCGAATATAATAATATTAAGAATCTAATTAGTACGATCGATAGCCTAGACTATACTTAGTTACTAGAATACGTAGAGAATATAGCTAGCGAGAGCTACGAAAGAGATATATAAAATTCTGTCGTGCGGGGGCGTCGGACAGGCTCGTATTGTAGGTATAATACGCAGTAGAAGTAGAGGCGATAAGTAGGAACCAACCGAGTTGATTGTGTTAGTTAGTTATAGGTTGCATCTCACTCCTGAGATGGGCATCAGCTGAGTCATGTGACCTAATGTCACATGACCTAAGTCACCTGATCCTGATCCCCAAAGTGTCCCTCAGAATGTCTAACTGGACTGCACTTTCCAACACTCCCACTCAGGCCAGATGGTCTTCTGCCTGCATTTAAATCCATCCCCAAATCATGATGAGTCATCAGGTGCTGTGGTCACATGGTTGGAGCTGTGTACCCAATCCATCTTGGTTCAACTCCTTGGCCTGGTGCTGCATTGAATTCGCCCTGCCAGAGTAGGGTGGAATTCAGTGCCTTTTGCTCTTTTGCCTAGGCTCCCTTTTGAACCATATATGAATTCCCAGATTCTGATTACTCATCAAGAGTGGCAAGCCACTTCTTCCATGGTGCAACTCCTGGGCTTGGTTTGGGGGCTTGAAGTGGACAACGTTCACTTTCAATCCCCTTTGATTTTTGCGTTCCCAAGGTCTAGGGTTCAATCCACAGTTGGGGCAGGAATCTTTTGCCTTTCCTTATGCAAGTTGGAGTTGTCTTACAAACTCCTGAAACTGTGGCCCATTCTTTGGTTTGGTCAGGCCATCAGCAACCATCTCTTTTGTTGGAACATATTCCACTGCAACCTTCCTTTGCCACCAGAGATGCCTGACATAGTTGTATGCAATATCAATGTGTTTGGATCTCTCATGGGTATGTGCATCCTTGACAAGGGTCAAGGCTGCCTGATTGTCTCCCATGATTTGCACTGGCCTCAGCTCTTTCACTGTGTCAGGATGGGCTTTGACAGTTGGCTGGAATGGGCATTCTCCCACCAGCCTTGCACAGTCCATCTCTCTCAAGAGTGCTGCCAAGAATTGAGATTGCTTTGCACATGCATTCATAGCCATGTACTCAGCTTCCATTGTTGATGTTGCAACAGACTTCTGCTTTCTGCTCATCCAAGAAACTGGGGCTCCACAAAGGAAGAAGATGCTTCCAAGGATTGAGACTCTGTCTGCTTTGTCCATTGCATAGTCAGAGTCTGAATACCCTATCAGCTTTCCTCCATTTCTTCTGAACATC
This sequence comes from Cercospora nicotianae, assembly GCA_029490675.1. Taxonomy (NCBI): domain Eukaryota; kingdom Fungi; phylum Ascomycota; class Dothideomycetes; order Mycosphaerellales; family Mycosphaerellaceae; genus Cercospora; species Cercospora nicotianae. The sequence goes on along the minus strand of JANQAT010000007.1, from coordinate 764,526 downwards.
AGTCCCAAGTCTTGGGATGATCTCAGGTACCTGGCCAGTTTCTTTAGAGCTTGCAAGTGTCTCTTAGCTGGGTCTGAGACATATGAGCTCAGCCTTCCAAGAGAGAAAGCAATGTCTGGTCTTGTCATAACCATGGGCCACATCCAGGTACCAGTTTGGCTTTGGTACTCTGTCCTGTTCCCCCTCTCATCATACAAGCCTGTTGGTCTCAGACTGTCATAGCTGTCCATTGGTGAGAGAGTTGGGTTGGCCATCTCCTTGGTCATTCCCAGCTTTGCAAGGTTCTCCTGGATAAAGTGTTCTTGATCAAGCTTCAAAGTTCCAGCTTGTCTGTCTCTTGTTAACCTCATCCCAAGGATCTTCTCTGGTTCTCCAAGATCTTTGATCTTGAACACCTTGCCTAGCTGTTCCTTGAACCAAAGCACATCTTCCAGCTTTGGTGCTGCAATAGGAATATCATCCACATGTGTCAGGATCAAGATGTTCCTTTCTCTGTGGATGAGAAGGCATGGGTCCACCTCTAATTGTGTGAACCCAATCTGTTTCAACTTTGAGACACAGAGTTTGTTCCAGTCTCTTGCTGCTTGCTTTAGTCCATACAAGCTTCTCAGAATCTGCAGGACCATGTTAGGTGGAATCTCAACTCCTGGAGGTGGGATCATGAAGATTTCTTCCTGAAGCTTGCTCTTAGTGAATGCATTGTTCACATCCACTTGGTGAAGTTCCAGATCCTTCTCACAAACCACAGCCATAAACACCCTTAAGGTATTATGCCTGACTGTTGGTGCAAAGGTCTCCTGGAAGTCAACTCCAAATTTCTGAGAGAAACCTCTTGCAACTAGTCTTGCCTTGAATTTCTCAATGGCTCCACTGATTGATCTCTTCACATCAAACACCCACTTGGATGTGACAAGGTTTGCTCCTTTGGGTGGAACAACCTCTGTCCAGGTGTTGTTGCTTCTTAATGCAGTTAGTTCCTTTTGGACTGCATCTTCCCACATATGTCCCCATTTGGGATCCTGAATTGCCTCCTTGTAGGACTTTGGAATAGGCACCTCTTGTCTCTGTGCAGAGATTTGAGGGGCAATTGCTGCAAATGCAGACTCTTGAACCTCTGACAGGGCTTCCCAAATCCACTCCCATTCTTGGCCTTGGACTTGGCTGAGGAATGCCCTGTGATGCTTGGCACTTGGCTCCTCCTCCTGTCCATGTTCTCTCTGTCTCTTCTGAAGCACTTGTCTTGTAACCATGCTGTGAGCTTTTGGCTCTGGGCCTGGTCCTTCATCTGAGACAGATCTCCTTCTCTTTTGGCCATGGGTCTGGTCTTGGTTCCCCTCCTGATCCCTGTGTCCTTGTGGGTCCTGCTGTGCAACAGTTGATCCTTTTGCTTTGGGATGCAGTCTCCCACTAGTGCCAGGACTGGCTTGTCCATTGATTTCCTGGCTTGACTCAGGTGGTTCAGTGGTTCCACTTTTCTCCTGCTGGGGTTGTAGTTCCCCAGAGTTTTCTTCTTCTGGATCCTCCATCCTCTGGTACTCCTCCTTGTCCTTTGGTGGAGGTGGCAACTGCACAAAGAGTGTTTGGCTGGGACCTGCAGGTTTGGTTGCCATGGCTGCAGGTGCAGCAGCTGCAGAGGGTGCAACTGCTGTTGGCTTCTTTGGAGGTCTGCCAACTGGGTTTCTGACAGGTGCACTGCTTGCTTGATTGAGCTTGGGAACATTCAGCTCCATATCTCCTCCTTTCTCATGCTCAAACCAAGTTGCAGTGTTGTGGGCCTTGATAGCCCTCATGTCAGGCTCCCAGAAGAGCCACATTTTGGCAGTGTCAGGGACATACCCAATAAACACAGCATCTTTGCCTCTGTTCATTAGTTTGTCTGATCTCATCCCAGCTGGCTGGGACTTGGGATCCATGTAGACCACTGCTTTGCAACCCCAGACTCTGAAGTGTGACACAGAGGGTTGGATGCCTGAAAAGGCTTCCTCAGGTGACACTTTGAATCCATCAATTTCTGGGCCATTAGGAAGAGAATTTCTGACAACCATGCAGGCTGCCAAGGCTTCTGGCCAGAATTCAATGGGCATGTGAGCATCCTCCAGCATTGCTCTCACATGGTCTTCAGAGGTTTGGATTGACCTCTCAACTACTCCATTCTGGATAGAGTTGTATGCCTCAGTTGTGTGGAAGGAGATTCCATATTCCTTCTCCCACTGCTTCAGCACAGCAAGAAGCTCTCTTGCTCCATCACTCCTTACAATCTGGAGGGATTCCCTGATTGCAGCTCAGCTTTCACCTTCCAGTCTCTGAGGATACTTGGTGCATCTTCTCTGGACTTCATTGGGAAAGTCCATTTCTTTCTTGAGAAGTTGTCAACAATCTCAAGCCACCATTTGTATCCTAGTCTTGAGACAGGCAAAGGACCACAGACATCAACAGAAACAAGAGACAGCCTTTGAGGCTTCCTCTCAGTTTCTTTTCCTCTATGTTTCTTCATCTTTGCCAAGGAACATACCCTGCAAGGTTGGTGTTCCTTCGGAATAGGAATCTGAGCCTTCAAGTCAGATACCTTGTGCAGGTTTCTAAGAAGACCCTCTCCAAAATGTGCAAGTCTCCTATGCCAGAGCTCCCACTGTTCTTGGGACTTCTCTTGGGCTTCAAAGGCATAGGGTTGTTGAATAGTTCCCTGTGCAGTGCATGCCATTGCAGACATCTCATGGAATGCACTCCCTATCTCATTAATAAAGGGAACTCCTCCTATCATCTTTGTCTGGAAAAGAGGTTTTCCAGAGGGTGAATTAAGTGAAAAGTCTGGCAGTTTGAGACCAAACTGCCTGCAAAGTTGGCTGACAGAAACAAGATTAACTCCAAGACCAGGTACAAACAGCACATCCTTTAGAACTCCAGGATCTCCCAGGCTTGCACTCATTACAGCATCTCCCACATGTGTTGCTCTAATAAAGCCTCCACCAACCTTGATCCACTTCTTCCCTTAGAGGGGCTTCAGTTTCCTGAAGAGTGATTCTTAGTCAGTCATGTGGGAGGAAGCACCAGTGTCAACCAGCCAGTATAATGGTCTTGACTTGCCTTTTGCTTCCACTGCTAAGTGGCCTGTCTCTTCCACATCATCCTCCTCTGAGGGATGGTCCGATGTTTCAGATCCTCCTGCAGAAGGTCCTGCCTCTTCTTGGGCAGCATGGGCCTTCTTGAAGGGTTTCCTTAGGTTTTGTCTCTTCCTGAGGGACTGGACTTCCAGGCTGAGTTTCTTCACCATTTCTTTCAGTGCTTCTTTGTCTGGTGAAGACCTCCTCCTGAAGGTGCTCTCTCTGGGTGGTGATCTTCTCTTCTCCACCCTGCTGCTCTGTCTTGGGTTGACAGTTCTCTTGGCTTTGTCAAGGTGTGGACACTTGGCAACACCTCCAAAATGCTCCTGGTCACACAGGTAACATTTCAGCATTGTGCCTTGGATCCCTCTTCCCTTGGCAAACATTCCTGTTTCCTGGCTATCACCATGCAAGATTGCTTCCTCTGCTTCAAGATATTGGAGGACTTGTTCATAGTTAGGGTCTTCTTGCATCTAAACAATCTGCCTTATGCTTCTATACTCTATAGGCAAGGAGTGTAGCAGGTGGTCAAGTCTGGTCCTGGGTTCTTGGTAGAACTTGTAATTTGAGTCCACTTCAGCTATCCTTCTCCCAAGTTTTGTTAGATGCTCCCATGCTTCTCTAATTGTCATGTCCCCTTGCATCTTGAATGAGGTATACTCCTTAACAAGCTTCATTGCATTAGCTTTCTAAGTCTTCCCATATTTTGTCTTAAGCTTGTCCCAGATGTTCTTGGCCTTTGCTTCTGCTAGAGCTAGGCTCTGATCATCCTTGCTGAGGCAAATCAGCATTTCATACTTTGCCTCTGCATTTGCCTTTGTCTATCTTGGACCAAACTCTAACTCCTTAAGGGTGGGGAATGGTGATAATGACTTTGATGAACTTGGTGTCCCATCCTCTACAATTGGTGCCTTTCCCTTGGTAATAATCCAATGCAAGTCCTTGCTAATGAGGTGCAACTCTATTAGGCTGAACCACAGCTCCCAGTTTTCTCTTGTCAAGACTAGTGCAGCTCCCTTCTTTGCCTTGTATCTACTCTCTGAATCCATTACTGCAAAATCAAACAAACAAATCCAACTCCAGAAAACACAGGCTCTTTCAATCTAATTGGCAGCTTCTAGATTTCTGCCTTCCCTAGTTGCTGAGACTCTTCTCTCTTAGCTAAGGTGTCTAAGGACTCTTCTCTCTTAGGGGAGTTGGTTAGGTTCTTAGGTGGAGAACCTCCAAAAGATCCACCTTCTTAGAAGGGCACTACTAGCCAGTTCTAAGGTATTGGCAGTACTTGGTGCTTGGGCCTAGTCTTATCCTTTTGGGTGCTGCAGTCCAAGACTGATCCTTTCCTCTTTACACTCCTTTGGTATGCCTCTCTTTTAAAGCAGAGTGTGCCTTACTAGGCTTTTCTCTGTCTTACCTGCCCTTTAGGAACTTCTAGTTAGCAACCAGGATCTTCCAAAGCTTCTAGGCAGTGCAGATGGGATATGCCTCCAGTCTCCCTTGTGCTCTTTTCCTGCTTCTCTGTCCGGTTGATACTGCAGGTCCTGCAAGAGGTAACAGGTGTTACTTTGAGGATGAGAAGGCTAACTCTTTCTACTTAGGGCCTCTCTGCAAACCCGGGCTTATAACCTGTCGTGCGGGGGCGTCGGACAGGCTCGTATTGTAGGTATAATACGCAGTAGAAGTAGAGGCGATAAGTAGGAACCAACCGAGTTAATTGTGTTAGTTAGTTATAGGTTGCATCTCACTCCTGAGATGGGCATCAGCTGAGTCATGTGACCTAATGTCACATGACCTAAGTCACCTGATCCTGATCCCCAAAGTGTCCCTCAGAATGTCTAACTGGACTGCACTTTCCAACAGTTTGTTTGATTTTGCAGTAATGGATTTAGAGAGTAGATACAAGGCAAAGAAGGGAGCTGCACTAGTCTTAATAAGAGAAAACTAGGAGCTATAGTTCAGCCTAATAGAGTTGCACCTTATTAGCAAGGACTTGCATTAGATTATTACTAAGGGAAAGGCACCAATTATAGAGGATAGGATACTAAGTTCATTAAAGTTATTATTACTATTCCCTACCCTTAAGGAGTTAGAGTTTGGTCCAAGATGGACAAAGGCAAATGCAGAGGCAAAGTATAAAATGCTAATTTGCCTTAGCAAGGATAATTAGAGCCTAGCTCTAGCAGAAGCAAAGGCTAAGAACATCTAGGACAAGCTTAAGACAAAATATAGGAAGACTTAGAAAGCTAATGCAATGAAGCTTGTTAAGGAGTATACCTTATTTAAGATGCAAGGGGATATAACAATTAGAGAAGCATAGGAGCATCTAACAAAACTTGGGAGAAGGATAGCTAAAGTAGACTCAAATTACAAGTTCTACTAAGAACCTAGGACCAGACTTGATGTTACGTCCTGCCTGTCCGTCGGCAGCCTAACCCTAATCTGATATGGGGTTGGCCTGGGAAGTGTCGATCCTCGCAATGTCCTCGTGGTATATCAGAGAAGGTCCTGAAAGGTTTGTAACATAACCCTAAGAGAGTTGTATTGAGTTGAGCACGAGGCTCCTATCTACTCGGTAGAGAGCGTCGTCTATATAGTGTTATGTCCTAGCGCATCCCACAGCTTCTCCCGCCCTGTCGCTCTGTCCGCTCTGTCGCTCTGTCCGCTCTGTCGCTCTGTCCGCTCTGTCGCTCTGTCCGCTCTGTCGCTCTGTCCGCTCTGTCGGGAGAGAGCAGAGAGCGCTCTGTTGTCACGTGACTACCCGGGCAGGCGAGTGGCTGTGGGCTTCTTTTAGTGTTCGCAGCACGATCCGTAACACCATCCCCTTCTAGCCTAGCTTCGTCCCGAAGCTTACAAAGTAAACCCCGTTTCCATGTTCGTCATGCTGATCTCTTTTGCCTAGGTCATCGAACCAAGAGACCGCGGTTCGATGAGCCCTTCGGGGTTGTCTCTCCGAACTAGTCGGATTTCGAGGAGTTTTCCTCGCATTCCCGGTATGCTGTTGTCCGAGCCATGGTGTTCACTTCACGGCTGACCTTGTTCTTCTTTCTGCAGTTCCGCGCGTAGTGGCCTTCCTTGCCACACTCGTAGCAGGTGAAGCCTTTGCTCTTCAGCTTCCTTCCTCGCGTACGTTCGGTAGCATCCAACTCCATTGGATCTCCGTAATCAGGGTCCTGACTTCTGGCCTTGAAGCCCCCTCCTCCGCCTCGAGCGGGTATCCGGTGTCCAGGCTGTACGATTCGGTCGTATCTCAGCTCCTGGAGTCTCTCGTCGATTTCCTTTGCTGCTTTGATCATTGCACCAAGCGTGGTCATGCTGGAGTTTCGGGATAATTCGGCCTTGACTGAATCCTTCAGTCCTAGGTAAAACTGCGAGCGATAGGCAGCGTCGTTCCACTCGAGATCGGCCTGGTATCCTTGGAATTCTGACGCATAGGCGGCGACAGAAGTGGTTTGTCGGAGTTGTCGGATATGGCGATCGGCGTGTGCCTCTTCGTTGGGTATCCCGTATAGATCATTAAGTTTTTCTTCGAACTTGTCGTAGCTGTGGAAGATTCTTCTGGTTTCCGTTTCTGGTTCATCATCTGAATTCTGGCAGACGAGCCAGTCCTTCAGGTATGCTCGGAATCCTCTGGCGGCTCTTCCTCGTAGGAAGGATGCGGCATACAAGACCTTGTCGGCCTCGCTATGAAACTGGTGCGCGTTGAAGTGGAGGTACAGCTGAACCTGCAGCTGGAAGTTCTCCAACTTCTCCTTAGTCCCGTCGAACGTCTCCGGCGTGGATATCTTAGGTGCGTGGGTTGACTCGTATGAGCCCGCTGTGCTCATAGTGGGAGTCGATTGTTTCCCGCTTCCGTTAATCGACATGTTGCTCATTCGTTCCGTGATTCCAGTCGATAGCTGTTGTCGTGATGGACTTCTCGTGTCGGCAACGTCCTGAGTCTTTCTTGACATTGATCGATAGCGCTTCCCTTCGGCTTTTGGTGCTCAAAGTTGTTACGTCCTGCCTGTCCGTCGGCAGCCTAACCCTAATCTGATATGGGGTTGGCCTGGGAAGTGTCGATCCTCGCAATGTCCTCGTGGTATATCAGAGAAGGTCCTGAAAGGTTTGTAACATAACCCTAAGAGAGTTGTATTGAGTTGAGCACGAGGCTCCTATCTACTCGGTAGAGAGCGTCGTCTATATAGTGTTATGTCCTAGCGCATCCCACAGCTTCTCCCGCCCTGTCGCTCTGTCCGCTCTGTCGCTCTGTCCGCTCTGTCGCTCTGTCCGCTCTGTCGCTCTGTCCGCTCTGTCGCTCTGTCCGCTCTGTCGCTCTGTCCGCTCTGTCGCTCTGTCCGCTCTGTCGCTCTGTCCGCTCTGTCGGGAGAGAGCAGAGAGCGCTCTGTTGTCACGTGACTACCCGGGCAGGCGAGTGGCTGTGGGCTTCTTTTAGTGTTCGCAGCACGATCCGTAACACTTGACTACCTGCTACACTCCTTGCCTATAGAGTATAGAAGCATAAGGCAGATTGTTTAGATGCAAGAAGACCCTAACTATAAACAAGTCCTCCAATATCTTGAAGTAGAGGAAGCAATCTTGCATAGTAATAGCTAGGAAATAGGAATGTTTGCCAAGGGAAGAGGGATCCAAGGCACAATGCTGAAATGTTACCTATGTAACTAGGAGCATTTTGGAGGTGTTGCCAAGTGTCTACACCTTGATAAAGCCAAGAGAACTGTCAACCCAAGACAGAGCAGCAGGGTGGAGAAGAGAAGATTACTACCTAGAGAGAGCACCTTTAGGAGGAGGTCTTTACTAGACAAAGAAGCACTAAAAGAAATGGTGAAGAAACTCAGCCTAGAAGTCCAGTCCCTTAGGAAGAGACAAAACCTAAGGAAACCCTTTAAGAAGGCCTATGCTGCCCAAGAAGAGGCAGGACCTTCTGCAGGAGGATCTAAAACATCGGACTATCCCTTAGAGGAGGATGATATGGAAGAGACAGGCCACTTAGCAGTGGAAGCAAAAGGCAAGTTAAGACCATCATACTAGCTAGTTGACACTAGTGCTTCCTCCTATATAACTAACTAAGAATTACTCTTTAGGAAACTGAAGCCCCTCTAAGGGAAGAAGTGGATTAAGGTTGGTAGAGGCTTTATGTTACGGTCACAACAAGGAACGCTGCAGGCGGGCAAGAAAGAGAAAGGCAGGACCAATCGATAAGAAGTTACACCCCGATGATGCAGATCACGTGCACGACCGCCAAGCAGGGAGAATGGTCGAACACGACCAGACGACCATACGACCGGACGACTGGACGTATGGACGGCTAACACAGCCAAGACAGAAGAGTCTCCTTTGTATATAGCAGCGATGAGTATCGCCTCTCTAGATAGTCATCGCGTACAACTCACTGTTCTATCTCACTGATTGGAATCAAGTGACTCTTCCTACTTCGTTGCCTTCCTCTAGACTACCCGACAAGCTCAAACCCCGATCGAGCTTAAGCTTCTGCTTAGTGAGATCTTAGGTCATCAGCCCAGCGCAGATAAACCTAACAGCTTTGTACGCCCTTAAGGATGTCTACCGCAGGAAGCTCCAGGGGGAATCCCGCCCCCAGCGAAGCAGGATCCAGCCGCGGCAAGCCAGTTCAAGCCCCAAGACCGACTCCACCGGACGACTCCGACGACGAAGATAGTGGCCCAAGACCGAGAAGTTTCAAACCAGCGAAGCCTGACCACTACTATGGAGATCGAAACAAGTTCGACGATTGGGTCAACCAGATGGACATGTACCTCATGTTCAACCCAGTCCAAGCAACACTCAAGACTGTCTTTGCCAGCACGTACCTCAGGGGTAGTGCTCAGAACTGGATCAAACCCCACCTCAAGGTCTACTTGGACAGCCAGGGAACTCAGGATCCCACCGGCATGTTCAGGGACTATACGACCTTCAAGGTCAAACTCAAGGAGATCTTCGGATCTTCAAACGAGGTAACCCAAGCGATCAGGGTTATCCAGCACCTCAAGCAACGAACTTCGGCGTCCGAGTACGCAGCCAAGTTCGAGGAACACTCTCAGGTGACTGGATGGGACCAACAGGCGTTGATGACGATGTTTAGGCGTGGTCTCAAAGACTCGGTCAAGGACCAGTTGATGAACCACGGAGGAACACTCGACACCCTGAAGGATTTGACCGAAGCGGCTATCGAGATCGACGACCGGCTCTACGAGAGAGCCCTGGAACGCAAGTACGACTCCAAGGTTGGAGGAACGGCCGGGTTCACCCCAGACTATGGAAGGAACCGCGGATACCATTCCAAGCCAAACAACCAGTCCAACAAGCCATACTATGGACCCCAACCCATGGAACTCGACGCGACCCAGAAGGGTCAAAAGATCAAAGGAAAGGGCAAGCCAAAGGGCAAACCCAGAAAGAAACAAGGTGACGATAAGACTTGTTACAACTGTGGCAAACCAGGCCACTTTGCGAGAGATTGTCGTTCCAAGAACATGGTGCAGCGACGATCTTTCAACACGATGCAACGAAAGGAAGAAGGACGAGGGGGTTATTACGACAACAACGCTCCTAGGGAAGTCCGACTTCTAGGCATGATGTCCCGAGTGCCAGATCAAATCCACTGGGAAGGACGTCTCGGACACGGAAGCCTTCACTGGCGATTCTGTTACGATGACGCATGCCGAACACACTACTCTTCCAAGAGGGACGCAGGCTTTTGGCCCTCTGCCCCGCAGAGAGGTACAAGCTCGCCTCCAATCCGACGATACGAGGACGGAAGCAGGCCGTTACCTGTTCCAGAGGAACTTCAAGACGAAGTACCACACCTCAGGCTCGCCGAGGAAAGAGAACCCGACGAATCTTGCTACAACGAAAACGAGGAAAACAACCCTCCTAAATCAGACACATCCGAGGAGGAAGAGCAAGACGAGTCAGCAGAAGACACGGAAAGCAGTAGCGAAGAAGGGGAATCCGAAGACGAACTAGTCACGTTCGTAAGCACCTCCCCAGGACCACAGAGGAAAATCGCGCTCCACTTTGCGCGAGAAATCGAAGACATCTTCCCCCTTGTCAACGGGAAAAGATACCTCAACCCTCGGAAATTCGAATATTCTCTCCAACGACTACGACAATCATTCTGGAATCACCGAAGGATTCGTCAGGAGTCTCATTTCCGAGAAATCGCAGTAGAACGACCGCCGCTAGGCAGCACCTTCACACCATACGGATATATTACGCCAGACAACTACGTTGTGCCTAACGAAATGCGACAAGGACTCTACGAACTACAGAAGCGATTTCAAAAGGTCCAAGAATGCCAATACAACTTCGCCTGCATCGAAACCCCGTTCGAACAAAGGATTACCAACGAGATTCGAAAAACGAAAGCCAAGATCCACGCGTGGCTACAGCAACAGGCCAGCAACACCCAGTCGGGAAAAGGATCAACTCTCAAGGGATGAGCGTCCAAAGAGAGTTCTGCAACACCGAAAGCGCTCAAGCATCAACATCAGTCTTTCGCACCAATATTACCGTCAACGGACATAAGGTCCAAGCCATGATTGATTCTGGAGCGAGCGGGAACTTTGCCTCCAAATCATTCGTGAAGCGATATGGGATAGCTACCCAATCGAAGGACGAAGGGTACGAATTGATCGCAGTCGACGGATCATCGTTACCAAGCGTGGAACGCGAAACCATTCCGTTGCCACTCGCTATCCAACAGCACCACGAGGAAATTGTCTTGGACATCACTGACATGGCCAGTCATGACGTCGTATTAGGCATACCTTGGTTGAGAAAGCACAATCCAATCATCGATTGGAGACGAGGAGTACTCAGGTTTGAACAATGCGATTGCGTTATCGACATTGACCCTATGCAGCGACAGCGTTCACTGGTAGATGAGGCTAGGAGACAGATCAACGAAATGACACTCCAGTCGCCCGGAGCTACGAAACAATCAAGCCCAACTCGGACAGTCACTCGCGATGGCAAGGAGGACAACCAAGTCACGAGCATGGATGGAAGTAACGCACCATCGAAGGATACGGCCTCGGAAACCGCTATCCCCAAAGAGTATCAAAAATGGGCGAAACTCTTTGAAGAGGTAGAAGACATCACCGCTTTACCTAAACATCAAACATGGGATCACCGGATCAACCTGAAACCCGGAACGGAGCCCCCATTCGTGCCACTATTCAAGAAATCCGAACACGCGCTCCAAGAAGAAGATAAGTGGCTACGCAAGATGCTAGCCAAGGGCTGGATACGCAAGTCCAGGTCCAGTGCAGGCGCACCTATCTTCGGCGTTCCAAAGCCCAACGGGAAGACGCGAATCGTCGTTGACTATAGGAAGCTCAACGACATCACAATTAAGAACCGATATCCATTACCCAACATTGAGGAATCACAAGACAGACTTACCGGATCAGACTGGTACACAAAGATCGACCTACGAGACGCATTCTATGCTATCCGCATGGCGGAAGGCGAAGAATGGAAGACAGCATTTCGAACACGCTACGGATTGTACGAATTCACGGTTATGCCAATGGGATTAACCAACGCACCCGCCTCCTGTCAGGAGATGGTAAACGACATTCTCAGAGACCTGCTCGACATATGCGTCATTGCATACATGGACGACATCCTCGTCTACACTAAGGGATCTCTGGAGAAACACAAGCGACAAGTACAAGGCGTATTCGAAAGACTCTCCCGAGTAGGATTCCGGACCGCACCCGAGAAATGCGAATTCCACAAGAAGGAAGTCAAATTCCTTGGCTTTATTATCAATACCGGAGGAATCGCAATTGACCCAGAAAAGATCGAATCTATCAGGACGTGGCCAACCCCGAAGACAGTCAAGGATGTACAATCATTCCTTGGACTAGCCAACTACAATCGGAAGTTCATTAGAGACTACTCCAAGATCGCCACACCACTGTCAGACCTTACAAAGAAGGACCTCAAATGGAAATGGGAACAACAACATCAAAAGGCATTCGACAAACTAGTACAGATGTGCTGCGAAGCACCAGTACTGATGATGTTCGACACGAAGAAACCGGTCTTCATTGAGACCGACGCATCGGATCTGGCCATAGGAGCATGCCTCACACAGATGCATGATGGGAAAAGACACCCAGTGGCTTACTACTCAAGAAAAATGTCACCCGCGGAACAAAACTACGATGTCCATGACAAGGAACTGCTAGCCATCGTTGCAGCACTGCAACACTGGAACTACTATGCGGAAGGAGCACCAGGACTAACGATTCTTTCTGATCACAAGAATCTAACCTACTTCACTACGACTAAGGTACTAACCCGCAGACAGGCCCGCTGGTCGGAACTGCTCGGACAGTACAAGTTCGAAATCCGCTATACTCCAGGAAAAGAGAACGGCAGAGCAGACGCCTTAAGTCGAAGAGTCGACTACATGGAAGGAAAAGAACCCGTACAGCAACGAGTTCTCAAGGCCAATCCGGACGGAAGCCTTAGTGCCAACACTCAGGAATTCAACAACATTGTGCGAATCCTCAACGACACCGAGGAGCAGTTCCCAATACTGCAAGGCAAATACCAGGTATCAAAGGACCGAGAAGAAGAATGCATACGACAACATCACGACGATCCTACGAGAGGACATCCAGGAGCGACCAAGACTGTAGAACTTATCCAGAGAAGTTTCAGCTTTCCACAAATGCGACAAAAAGTGCTTAAGTACATCAAGCGCTGCGAGCATTGCCAAAGAAACAAAGCCGAACGACATGCGAAATACGGACATATACAGTTTAGGACTCCACCACAACAACCATGGGACGAAGTCACAATGGATTTCATTACGAAACTCCCGTCCTCTAAGGACAAGGTCACGGAAACCACATTCGACATGATTATGGTCATGGTCGACAGACTCACCAAATATGCACACTTCATACCTGCGAGTGAAAAGTATACAGCAGAACAACTCGGATACCTCGTACTGGACAGACTGATACGATACCACGGATTCCCGAAAATCTTTATCACCGACAGAGACAAGCTATTCACATCAAACTACTGGAGAACGCTAGTCGGAACCATCGGAATCAAACACAAGCTGTCCACAGCCTATCACCCAGAAACAGACGGACAAACAGAAAGAACAAACCAAACACTGGAACAGTACCTACGACACTATATTAACCACGCACAAGACAATTGGGTTACATTGCTCCCCATGGCACAAATAGCACTCAACAACCACAAGTCAGAGACTACGCAGGCTACGCCATTCTTTTCGAATTATGGGCGAAATCCGAACCTGTTCGGAGACCCGCATAGTCATCCCCAAGCTGAACGAGCTATGGTTGCGGCACAAGACATGAAAACCGTTCACAAGGAACTCGAGAACCGCATCCAGGACTCACAAAAGACAATCGCCAAATCCAGACAGGACGAAAGAAAAATGGCACCTCAGCTTAAGAAGGGGGATAAGGTCTATCTTCTTACCAAAAACCTGAAGACAAGAAAGAAGACCAAGAAACTGGATCACGTCAAAGTCGGACCATTTTTGATTGACGAGGTCAGAGGACCAGTCAACTACCGACTTAAGCTACCAAAAGATGCAAAGATCCACCCGGTGTTCCATGTATCACTGTTGGAACCCGCCGACGCCGAAACTCCATGCCAAGAGACGTTTTACTTCCAGCCCGAGGAAGAAGACGAGTTCGAAGTCGAAAAAATCCTGGACTATAAGAATCAGAAATACCTCATCAAATGGAAGGGATACCCCGAATCAGACAATACCTGGGAACCTAGGAAGAATCTCGAGAACTGCCACCGGCTCCTTGAACAGTTCCACCAGGCCCAACAGCAGAAGAAGCGCTAGCAGCCTCATCAACAGTCGGATAAGACCAGAGAGCGTCGTCAGGGATCATCGACATATCCTCCCAGGACGGAATCGACAACTGGAAAACGTTTTCCACCTCCTCGGGATTCCCCTCTGGCACGAGAAGAAACTCCGACGAAGCAGACAAGGCACCGGCACCCTCGCTGGGAAGCCGCCGCAGCTCCTCAAAATCCTTCGCGATCGCCTTCTCCTCGCGATCCTCCGCAACGCGCAGTTGTTTTCGGAGACGATGTACCTTTGACATCGCCTCAGTCACCTTCTCTTCAGCCTCGTCCAACTCGCGCTTGAGTTTGCGACGCTGATTGCGAAGCCTCTCCCATTCCATCCAAGTAACGGTCACGTCGCACTTGACACCCTTGCGCACACATTCCGAACAACACCCAAATCGCACGTCCACAACGCAGCGAGGACGACTCTTTCCCTCAGCAACCCGAGCCTTTCGGCAACCAGAACATGGAGACGGCATTTCGCGACCTTCGGACTCGATACCCAGTGCTTGACGTTCGCGGCGCTCTTGACGAGTCAGCGGTTCTCCACTCATAGCGCAAGAAAGGAAGAAACATACAGGAAGAAAGAAAAGAACTCGGGACGAGTTCAGCTAAGAAGGGGGATGGTGTTACGGTCACAACAAGGAACGCTGCAGGCGGGCAAGAAAGAGAAAGGCAGGACCAATCGATAAGAAGTTACACCCCGATGATGCAGATCACGTGCACGACCGCCAAGCAGGGAGAATGGTCGAACACGACCAGACGACCATACGACCGGACGACTGGACGTATGGACGGCTAACACAGCCAAGACAGAAGAGTCTCCTTTGTATATAGCAGCGATGAGTATCGCCTCTCTAGATAGTCATCGCGTACAACTCACTGTTCTATCTCACTGATTGGAATCAAGTGACTCTTCCTACTTCGTTGCCTTCCTCTAGACTACCCGACAAGCTCAAACCCCGATCGAGCTTAAGCTTCTGCTTAGTGAGATCTTAGGTCATCAGCCCAGCGCAGATAAACCTAACACTTTATTAGAGCAATACATGTAGGAGATGCTATAATAAGTGCAAGCCTAGGAGATCCTAGAGTTCTAAAGGATGTGCTGTTTGTACCTAGTCTTAGAGTTAATCTTGTTTCTGTTAGCCAACTTTGCAGGCAGTTTGGTCTTAAACTGCTAGACTTTTCACTTAATTCACCCTCTGGAAAACCTCTTTTCTAGACAAAGATGATAGGAGGAGTTCCCTTTATTAATAAGATAGGGAGTGCATTCTATAAGATGTCTGCAATAGCATGCACTGCATAGGGAACTATTTAACAACCCTATGCCTTTAAAGCCTAAGAGAAGTCCTAAGAACAGTAGGAGCTCTAGCATAGGAGACTTGCACATTTTGGAGAGGGTCTTCTTAGAAACCTGCATAAGGTATCTAACTGTTACGGTCTGCTCTCCCACGGGAAGCAAGACCGGAACAA
This sequence comes from Cercospora nicotianae, assembly GCA_029490675.1. NCBI lineage: Eukaryota > Fungi > Ascomycota > Dothideomycetes > Mycosphaerellales > Mycosphaerellaceae > Cercospora > Cercospora nicotianae. Next base: position 749,074 of record JANQAT010000007.1, on the reverse strand, counting down.
AGAACCTCCGAAGCGAGAAGTGATTTCTCGCCATCCACGACTTCCTCGCTTTCGCAGGAAATCATGGAAATCGAAGAAAGCAGAGAAGTCTCATACACATCTCATTTGTATTTAGCAGCGATGAGTGTCGCCTCTCTAGATAGTCATCGCGTACAACTCACTGTTCTATCTCACTGATTGGAATCAAGTGACTCTTCCTACTTCGTTGCCTTCCTCTAGACTACCCGACAAGCTCAAACCCCGATCGAGCTTAAGCTTCTGCTTAGTGAGATCTTAGGTCATCAGCCCAGCGCAGATAAACCTAACACTAACTTAAAGGCTTAGATTCCTATTCCGAAGGAACACCAACCTTGCAGGGTATGTTCCTTAGCAAAGATAAAGAAATATAGAGGAAAAGAAACTAAGAGGAAGCCTTAAAGGCTGTCTCTTGTTTCTATTGATGTCTGTAGTCCTTGTTAGGTTTATCTGCGCTGGGCTGATGACCTAAGATCTCACTAAGCAGAAGCTTAAGCTCGATCGGGGTTTGAGCTTGTCGGGTAGTCTAGAGGAAGGCAACGAAGTAGGAAGAGTCACTTGATTCCAATCAGTGAGATAGAACAGTGAGTTGTACGCGATGACTATCTAGAGAGGCGATACTCATCGCTGCTATATACAAAGGAGACTCCTCTGTCTTGGCTCCTAGAGCGACAGTCAGAGCCTGGAGCGGTCGTGTCGCTCTGGAGCGGTCGCGTCGCTCAAGGTCTTCTGCGTCGCTCAAGGGATTTGGAGCGGTCGCCAAGCCCTGGAGGCTGAGCGTCGCTCACCTTTTCGCACGTGACGGTCCCATGACTTGGGCTGGCCAATCATGAACCGTAACACCATCCCCTCCTAGGCGGAATCGTCCCGATTCCTTAAGTAAGCTTCTCATTCCCTGTTTCCTTCGTCATCCTCTCTTTCCATCATGTCGCGATGGTAAAATCCTCCAAAGACAAAACTGCTAAGGAACGGAAACAGGAATTGTCTCGAAATATCTCGGAAGACGGTTTTGCGATGCCCACTCGGTGTTATCACTGCGAGAAGTCGGGGAAGGAGTGTAAGGTCGACATTCGGTCGGGTCGGTGTGCGGAGTGCGCTTTGCACGGTCAATCGTGTAATCTCCAGGTTACTCGGATTGAGTACGAGAAGATTCGTCGGGTGCGCCAGAAGATCGCTCGGGATCTGGAGGCTGCGGAAGAGGAGGAAGATTTGTTGACGCGGAAATTGTTGGAACACCGCGCGAAGGTGCGCAGGTTACGCAAACAACTTCGAATGAAGGAGGTGAAGGAGATTGAGGCGCAAGAGGCCGAGGTCGCCTCGATTGCCGCTGCGGAGGAAATTGAGTCGTTGATGGAGGATCCTTCGGCTCCGATTCCTCTCGATCTTCCTGAGAATCTGCCTCTGCCCGTGGATGGTCGTCTCTGGATGAGTCCTCACGCGTGGGGCGTTATTGACGGCGTGCCCTGGCAAGTCTCTGGTCAGGAGGGTTCTCCCGGTGGTACTTCTCCAGAAGTGGTTTGCAGTTTGTGAGGTGTTTCAGTGGTTCCCAGGTATTGTCCGATTCCGGGTATCCTCTCCACTTGATGAGGTATTTCTGATTCTTGTAGTCCAGGATTTTTTCGACTTCGAACTCGTCTTCTTCCTCAGGCTGGAAGTGAAACGTCTCTTGGCATGGAGTTTCGGCGTCGGCGGGTTCCAACAGTGATACATGGAACACCGGGTGGATCTTTGCATCTTTTGGTAGCTTAAGTCGGTAGTTGACTGGTCCTCTGACTTCGTCAATCAAAAATGGTCCGACCTTGACGTGATCCAGCTTCTTGGTCTTTTTCTTGTTTTCAAATTCTTGGTGAGAAGATAGACCTTATCCCCCTTCTTAAGCTGAGGTGCCATTTTTCTTTTGTCCTGTCTGGATTTGGCGATTGTCTTTTGTGAGTCCTGGATGCGGTTCTCGAGTTCCTTGTGAACGGTTTTCATGTCCTGTGCCGCAACCATAGCTCGCTCAGCCTGGGGATGACTACGCGGGTCTCCGAACAGGTTCGGATTTCGTCCATAATTCGAGAAGAATGGCGTAGCCTGCGTAGTTTCCGACTTGTGGTTGTTGAGTGCTATTTGTGCCATGGGGAGCAGTGTAACCCAATTGTCTTGTGCGTGATTAACGTAATGTCGTAGGTATTGTTCCAGGGTTTGGTTCGTTCTTTCCGTCTGTCCGTCTGTCTCTGGATGGTAGGCTGTAGATAATTTGTGTTTGATTCCGATAGTTCCGACGAGTGTTTTCCAGTAGTTCGATGTGAACAGCTTGTCTCTGTCGGTAATAAAGACCTTCGGGAATCCGTGGTATCGTACTAGCCTGTCCATTACGAGGTATCCGAGCTGTTCTGCTGTGTATTTTTCGCTTGCAGGTATGAAGTGTGCATATTTCGTGAGTCTGTCGACCATGACCATAATCATGTCGAATGTGGTTTCCGTGACCTTGTCCTTAGAGGATGGGAGCTTCGTAATGAAATCCATCGTAACTTCGTCCCATGGTTGTTGTGGTGGAGTCCTGAACTGTATGTGTCCATACCTTGCATGTCGTTCTGCCTTGTTCCGTTGGCAATGCTCGCAGCGCTTAATGTATCTAAGCACCTTTTGTCGCATCTGTGGAAAGCTGAAACTTCTCTGGATAAGTTCTACAGTCTTGGTTGCTCCTGGATGTCCTCTGGTAGGGTCGTCGTGATGTTGTCGTATGCATTCTTCTTCTCGGTCCTTTGGTACCTGGTATTTGCCTTGCAGTATTGGAAACTGCTCCTCGGTGTCGTTGAGGATTCGCACAATGTTGTTGAATTCTTGAGTGTCGGCACTAAGGCTTCCGTCCGGATTGGCCTTGAGAACTCGTTGCTGTACGGGTTCTTTTCCTTCCATGTAGTCGACTCTTCGACTTAAGGCGTCTGCTCTGCCGTTTTCCTTTCCTGGAGTATAGCGGATTTCGAACTTGTACTGTCCGAGCAGTTCCGACCAGCGGGCCTGTCTGCGGGTTAGTACTTTAGTCGTAGTGAAGTAGGTTAGATTCTTGTGATCAGAAAGAATCGTTAGTCCAGGTGCTCCTTCCGCGTAATAGTTCCAGTGTTGCAGTGCTGCAACGATAGCTAGCAGTTCCTTGTCATGGACATCGTAGTTTTGTTCCGCGGGTGACATCTTTCTTGAGTAGTAAGCCACTGGGTGTCTTTTCCCATCATGCATCTGTGTGAGGCATGCTCCTATGGCCAGATCCGATGCGTCGGTCTCGATGAAGACCGGTTTCTTCGTGTCGAACATCATCAGTACTGGTGCTTCGCAGCACATCTGTACTAGTTTGTCGAATGCCTTTTGATGTTGTTGTTCCCATTTCCATTTGAGGTCCTTCTTTGTAAGGTCTGACAGTGGTGTGGCGATCTTGGAGTAGTCTCTAATGAACTTCCGATTGTAGTTGGCTAGTCCAAGGAATGATTGTACATCCTTGACTGTCTTCGGGGTTGGCCACGTCCTGATAGATTCGATCTTTTCTGGGTCAATTGCGATTCCTCCGGTATTGATAATAAAGCCAAGGAATTTGACTTCCTTCTTGTGGAATTCGCATTTCTCGGGTGCGGTCCGGAATCCTACTCGGGAGAGTCTTTCGAATACGCCTTGTACTTGTCGCTTGTGTTTCTCCAGAGATCCCTTAGTGTAGACGAGGATGTCGTCCATGTATGCAATGACGCATATGTCGAGCAGGTCTCTGAGAATGTCGTTTACCATCTCCTGACAGGAGGCGGGTGCGTTGGTTAATCCCATTGGCATAACCGTGAATTCGTACAATCCGTAGCGTGTTCGAAATGCTGTCTTCCATTCTTCGCCTTCCGCCATGCGGATAGCATAGAATGCGTCTCGTAGGTCGATCTTTGTGTACCAGTCTGATCCGGTAAGTCTGTCCTGTGATTCCTCAATGTTGGGTAATGGATATCGGTTCTTGATTGTGATGTCGTTGAGCTTTCTGTAGTCAACGACGATGCGTGTCTTCCCGTTGGGCTTTGGAACACCGAAGATAGGTGCGCCTGCACTGGACCTGGACTTGCGTATCCAGCCCTTGGCTAGCATCTTGCGTAGCCACTTATCTTCCTCTTGGAGCGCGTGTTCGGATTTCTTGAATAGTGGCACGAATGGGGGCTCCGTTCCGGGTTTCAGGTTGATCCGGTGATCCCATGTCTGGTGTTTAGGTAAAGCGGTGATGTCTTCTACCTCTTCAAAGAGTTTCGCCCATTTTTGATACTCCTTGGGGATAGCGGTTTCCGAGGCCGTATCCTTCGATGGTGCGTTACTTCCATCCGTTCTCGTGACTTGGTTGTCCTCCTTGCCATCGCGAGTGACTGTCCGAGTTGGGCTTGATTCTTTCGTAGCTCCGGGCGACTGGAGTGTCATTTCGTTGATCTGTCTCCTAGCCTCATCTATCAGTGAACGCTGTCGCTGCATAGGGTCAATGTCGATAACGCAATCGCATTGTTCAAACCTGAGTACTCCTCTTCTCCAATCGATGATTGGATTGTGCTTTCTCAACCAAGGTATGCCTAGTACGACGTCATGACTGGCCATGTCAGTGATGTCCAAGACAATTTCCTCGTGGTGCTGTTGGATAGCGAGTGGCAACGGAATGGTTTCGCGTTCCACGCTTGGTAACGATGATCCGTCGACTGCGATCAATTCGTACCCTTCGTCCTTCGATTGGGTAGCTATCCCATATCGCTTCACGAATGATTTGGAGGCAAAGTTCCCGCTCGCTCCAGAATCAATCATGGCTTGGACCTTATGTCCGTTGACGGTAATATTGGTGCGAAAGACTGATGTTGATGCTTGAGCGCTTTCGGTGTTGCAGAACTCTCTTTGGACGCTCATCCCTTGAGAGTTGATCCTTTTCCCGACTGGGTGTTGCTGGCCTGTTGCTGTAGCCACGCGTGGATCTTGGCTTTCGTTTTTCGAACCTCGTTGGTAATCCTTTGTTCGAACGGGGTTTCGATGCAGGCGAAGTTGTATTGGCATTCTTGGACCTTTTGAAATCGCTTCTGTAGTTCGTAGAGTCCTTGTCGCATTTCGTTAGGCACAACGTAGTTGTCTGGCGTAATATATCCGTATGGTGTGAAGGTGCTGCCTAGCGGCGGTCGTTCTACTGCGATTTCTCGGAAATGAGACTCCTGACGAATCCTTCGGTGATTCCAGAATGATTGTCGTAGTCGTTGGAGAGAATATTCGAATTTCCGAGGGTTGAGGTATCTTTTCCCGTTGACAAGGGGGAAGATGTCTTCGATTTCTCGCGCAAAGTGGAGCGCGATTTTCCTCTGTGGTCCTGGGGAGGTGCTTACGAACGTGACTAGTTCGTCTTCGGATTCCCCTTCTTCGCTACTGCTTTCCGTGTCTTCTGCTGACTCGTCTTGCTCTTCCTCCTCGGATGTGTCTGATTTAGGAGGGTTGTTTTCCTCGTTTTCGTTGTAGCAAGATTCGTCGGGTTCTCTTTCCTCGGCGAGCCTGAGGTGTGGTACTTCGTCTTGAAGTTCCTCTGGAACAGGTAACGGCCTGCTTCCGTCCTCGTATCGTCGGATTGGAGGCGAGCTTGTACCTCTCTGCGGGGCAGAGGGCCAAAAGCCTGCGTCCCTCTTGGAAGAGTAGTGTGTTCGGCATGCGTCATCGTAACAGAATCGCCAGTGAAGGCTTCCGTGTCCGAGACGTCCTTCCCAGTGGATTTGATCTGGCACTCGGGACATCATGCCTAGAAGTCGGACTTCCCTAGGAGCGTTGTTGTCGTAATAACCCCCTCGTCCTTCTTCCTTTCGTTGCATCGTGTTGAAAGATTGTCGCTGCACCATGTTCTTGGAACGACAATCTCTCGCAAAGTGGCCTGGTTTGCCACAGTTGTAACAAGTCTTATCGTCACCTTGTTTCTTTCTGGGTTTGCCCTTTGGCTTGCCCTTTCCTTTGATCTTTTGACCCTTCTGGGTCGCGTCGAGTTCCATGGGTTGGGGTCCATAGTATGGCTTGTTGGACTGGTTGTTTGGCTTGGAATGGTATCCGCGGTTCCTTCCATAGTCTGGGGTGAACCCGGCCGTTCCTCCAACCTTGGAGTCGTACTTGCGTTCCAGGGCTCTCTCGTAGAGCCGGTCGTCGATCTCGATAGCCGCTTCGGTCAAATCCTTCAGGGTGTCGAGTGTTCCTCCGTGGTTCATCAACTGGTCCTTGACCGAGTCTTTGAGACCACGCCTAAACATCGTCATCAACGCCTGTTGGTCCCATCCAGTCACCTGAGAGTGTTCCTCGAACTTGGCTGCGTACTCGGACGCCGAAGTTCGTTGCTTGAGGTGCTGGATAACCCTGATCGCTTGGGTTACCTCGTTTGAAGATCCGAAGATCTCCTTGAGTTTGACCTTGAAGGTCGTATAGTCCCTGAACATGCCGGTGGGATCCTGAGTTCCCTGGCTGTCCAAGTAGACCTTGAGGTGGGGTTTGATCCAGTTCTGAGCACTACCCCTGAGGTACGTGCTGGCAAAGACAGTCTTGAGTGTTGCTTGGACTGGGTTGAACATGAGGTACATGTCCATCTGGTTGACCCAATCGTCGAACTTGTTTCGATCTCCATAGTAGTGGTCAGGCTTCGCTGGTTTGAAACTTCTCGGTCTTGGGCCACTATCTTCGTCGTCGGAGTCGTCCGGTGGAGTCGGTCTTGGGGCTTGAACTGGCTTGCCGCGGCTGGATCCTGCTTCGCTGGGGGCGGGATTCCCCTGGAGCTTCCTGCGGTAGACATCCTTAAGGGCGTACAAAGCTGTTAGGTTTATCTGCGCTGGGCTGATGACCTAAGATCTCACTAAGCAGAAGCTTAAGCTCGATCGGGGTTTGAGCTTGTCGGGTAGTCTAGAGGAAGGCAACGAAGTAGGAAGAGTCACTTGATTCCAATCAGTGAGATAGAACAGTGAGTTGTACGCGATGACTATCTAGAGAGGCGATACTCATCGCTGCTATATACAAAGGAGACTCCTCTGTCTTGGCTCCTAGAGCGACAGTCAGAGCCTGGAGCGGTCGTGTCGCTCTGGAGCGGTCGCGTCGCTCAAGGTCTTCTGCGTCGCTCAAGGGATTTGGAGCGGTCGCCAAGCCCTGGAGGCTGAGCGTCGCTCACCTTTTCGCACGTGACGGTCCCATGACTTGGGCTGGCCAATCATGAACCGTAACAGTCCTTTGCCTGTCTCAAGACTAGGATACAAATAGTAGCTTGAGATTGTTAACAACTTCTTAAGAAAGAAATGGACTTTCCTAATAAAGTCTAGAGAAGATGCACTAAGTATCCTTAGAGACTAGAAGGTGAAAGCTAAGCTGCAATTAGGGAATCCCCTCCAGATTGTAAGGAGTAATAGAGCAAGAGAGCTTCTTGCTATGCTAAAGCAGTAGGAGAAGGAATATAGAATCTCTTTCTATACAACTAAGTGTTACGTCCTGCCTGTCCGTCGGCAGCCTAACCCTAATCTGATATGGGGTTGGCCTGGGAAGTGTCGATCCTCGCAATGTCCTCGTGGTATATCAGAGAAGGTCCTGAAAGGTTTGTAACATAACCCCAAGGGAGTTGTATTGAGTTGAGCACGAGGCTCCTATCTACTCGGTAGAGAGCGTCGTCTATATAGTGTCATGTCCTGGCGCATCCTGCGACACGAGCGATCGTGAGCGCGGCGTGCGACGCGGTCGCCTTGTTCGCTCCTTTCGCTCGCTGGTAGTCACGTGACCGCAGCCCTGGTGACGTGTTAAGTTGAGAGCGACAGGCGGAGGAGAGGCGGTGCTGTCGCTCCTCCATCAAACCGTAACACCATCCCCCTTTTAGCCTAGCTTCGCCCCGAAGCTTATTACTTAGTGTGTCCGTGATCCTTCTCTTTTCCCTAGGTTCGTCCTTCTTGCGATGCCTCCCAAACGTCACCCAGTCAGCGAAAGAATCGCTAACCTTTCCAGAGTGATTGCCCGACGCGGAGAGACCATGCCCACACCCTGCAAGCTCTGTCGAGACCGTAGCCTCGAGTGTCTCGTAGACGTCTCCTCCGGTCGTTGTCAGAACTGCGTCGCTGCACACAAAACCTGTGACCTCCGAGTCACCCTTTCGGAGTTTAACAAACTATCGGCCGCGAAGGAGAGGTTTCAGAGGCAGCTTCGCGAAGCAGAGGAACATCTCGAGGAGGTTGAAGAACGTGCCCTCGAGGAGATTCGTACTGCCCGAGCGAAGGTCCGCCGGCTGAGGAAACAGCTCCATCGTGCCGATGACAAAGAGCGTGAGGCGATCCAGAACGAGTCGGAACGTATCGCCGAAGCGGAGGCGGAGGAGGCGCCCTCCCTCCTGTCACTTCCTGACTTGTCTTTCCCTGGCTCCGAGATCCTTTCGCTTCCTCCGGAGGCGTGGGATACCTCCGTACCCTCGTATCTGTCGTGGGACACATATCTGGCCACTCCGGACCCCGAGAAGTATGTTCCTTGGTTTTGTCGTAGTCCATTTCGTCGTTTCTTCCGTTGTCCTTGTACTGATCTCTTTCTACCTAGGTCATCGAACCAAGAGACCGCGGTTCGATGAGCCCTTCGGGGTTGTCCCTCCGAATTAGTCGGATTTCGAGGAGTCTTCCTCGCATTCCCGGTATGCTGTTGCCCGAGCCATGGTATTCACTTCACGGCTGACCTTGTTCTTCTTTCTGCAGTTCCGCGCGTAGTGGCCTTCCTCGCCACACTCGTAGCAGGTGAAGCCTTTGCTCTTCAGCTTCCTTCCTCGCGTACGTTCGGTAGCATCCAACTCCATTGGATCTCCGTAATCAGGGTCCTGACTTCTGGCCTTGAAGCCCCCTCCTCCGCCTCGAGCGGGTATCCGGTGTCCAGGCTGTACGATTCGGTCGTATCTCAGCTCCTGGAGTCTCTCGTCGATTTCCTTTGCTGCTTTGATCATTGCACCGAGCGTGGTCATGCTGGAGTTTCGGGATAATTCGGCCTTGACTGAATCCTTCAGTCCCAGGTAAAACTGCGAGCGATAGGCAGCGTCGTTCCACTCGAGATCGGCCTGGTATCCTTGGAATTCTGACGCATAGGCGGCGACAGAAGTGGTTTGTCGGAGTTGTCGGATATGGCGATCGGCGTGTGCCTCTTCGTTGGGTATCCCGTATAGATCATTAAGTTTTTCTTCGAACTTGTCGTAGCTGTGGAAGATTCTTCTGGTTTCCGTTTCTGGTTCATCATCTGAATTCTGGCAGACGAGCCAGTCCTTCAGGTATGCTCGGAATCCTCTGGCGGCTCTTCCTCGTAGGAAGGATGCGGCATACAAGACCTTGTCGGCCTCGCTATGAAACTGGTGCGCGTTGAAGTGGAGGTACAGCTGAACCTGCAGCTGGAAGTTCTCCAACTTCTCCTTAGTCCCGTCGAACGTCTCCGGCGTGGATATCTTAGGTGCGTGGGTTGACTCGTATGAGCCCGCTGTGCTCATCGTGGGAGTCGATTGTTTCCCGCTTCCGTTAATCGACATGTTGCTCATTCGTTCCGTGATTCCAGTCGATAGCTGTTGTCGTGATGGACTTCTTGTGTCGGCAACGTCCTGAGTCTTTCTTGACATTGATCGATAGCGCTTCCCTTCGGCTTTTGGTGCTCAAAGTTGTTACGTCCTGCCTGTCCGTCGGCAGCCTAACCCTAATCTGATATGGGGTTGGCCTGGGAAGTGTCGATCCTCGCAATGTCCTCGTGGTATATCAGAGAAGGTCCTGAAAGGTTTGTAACATAACCCCAAGGGAGTTGTATTGAGTTGAGCACGAGGCTCCTATCTACTCGGTAGAGAGCGTCGTCTATATAGTGTCATGTCCTGGCGCATCCTGCGACACGAGCGATCGTGAGCGCGGCGTGCGACGCGGTCGCCTTGTTCGCTCCTTTCGCTCGCTGGTAGTCACGTGACCGCAGCCCTGGTGACGTGTTAAGTTGAGAGCGACAGGCGGAGGAGAGGCGGTGCTGTCGCTCCTCCATCAAACCGTAACAAGATCGATAAGTATATAGAGGCGGACCTAGACTTAGCTAGGAATATATCTTCTAAGAACGATTAAGATAATAGAGATAGTAGTAGAGGAGAATTCTAATAATTAATAACTACTTAATAGCCTATATTAACTAAAATAGCCTTAATTTTTAATTAATAATATAGCTGCTACGACTATAGCCTATATACCTCTTTAGAGGTAATATAACTATAATTTAATAACTTTATAATATTCTAACTAATAAATTATAATTTAGATACTACTTAGACTCTTTCCTATGCCTTTAATTATCGAAAACACGACGTTGAATTTTGAAGCTAATCTGTATTATACAAGCGACTGCAAGCCGCCCTTAGACCGCCTGGGCGAAGCCGCCGAATGGGGAATAGCGCGCCCAGCTGGTCTGTGCACTGCTGAGACTAGTTAGCGCAGCCCTGTGTCCTGCACGTGGAAGCCTCGTCGCTGTAAACACCAATACTGCTCAACCCATTGGTCATGCCACGATTGCATGGAGCTGAACGGAGGCTGCAAATGCTGCTCCAGCTTCATGTGCAGCGGTGAGGCTTCACCGACTGGACGCCATGCGTCCACATGGCCACGACTTGGCAAGCAACGACAGCTGGACGCACAGTCATCACGCCGAATGCAACTTGCAATGGTATCAAGGCCAAATCCCTGTCCCAGGTCAGAGACGCGACTTGCATGCGATACTGTGGGGCATTAGATGGACAAGGTTGCTCAGGGAGAGCTGAAGGGACCGAAATGCGGTAAGGTCGTGTATCAAATTCGAAATCTCGCATAGTAATGGGTATCTCTCGCCAAATCTAACATGCTGAACGCGAACGATGTCAACCACAAAACTACAATCATCCAATACAGTATGTGCTCTTGCTTCGCAGCCACATACCGTACCTCCACAAAAGGACGGGCGCGACAAGTCCCAAAGTCATGCTGATGAAAGCCAAAGTACTGTTCGTCCAGCCAACCCCAAGGACTTGGTACATGCGAGGCGCAAAGAGTGGGAAGCTGAAACCAGCCATGGTTCGCACGAAGGCTGCTGCGCCGGTCGCTGAGGCCGCGTAGGTGGTGTACGTGTCTACCACATAGCCTTGGGCGCAGTTGAAACAAACGATGAGGCCGATTGAGAAGATACAGGTGCCCAGGTTTGGAACGAACCAGTGCACTTTATAGTGCGCGCTCCAGCCATAAATGAAGAGGCCTGAGATGGCATGTCAGCACATGATGTGAGGCGTGGACTACGGACAACTTACCAATAGGGATGAGCATCGAGAAGGGCAGAACAAGTGGCAGTCGGTACTCTGGCAGGCCCTTGGTAGGGTCGACAATGGACTTGTTGGTTCCTCGGCGCCTCAGTGTGCTCATACGCTGAGGCAAAGGCTTTCTCGGAATGGAGTGTCGCGGGTTCGCGGGATCAGTGGGTGATCCGTTCGGTTGTGGCAACAGACTGCCCTTCTCTTGCTTCGAATTGCCATTCCGAAAGAGCTTCCAGGACTGCCACGTATTTCGCAGCGACGATGGGTCGACTTCGTGGACTTTGCACCAGGTGTAGATCTTATCTTGCATCCTGCCAGAAATTTGAAGACCGATGATGAAACCTACGCCCAGTGAGAGGTAGTTCAGCGATGCTCGGCCGACATCTTGGTTGTAGGAACCCTCGAAGACCATTGGGAACGTGGCGAAAACGAGGTACATGAGACCATACTGGTAACCTCGGAACAGTGCCATTGCCTGCAGTGCTGGCTGTGTGGTCAACATGATCCAAGGACGAACGCAGCTCTTCATGAGCTTCTTCTTCATGGTGTGCTCGGGCCCTTGCCATTTGGTATGAAGGTCTTGATTACCAGTTGCTGCCTTCAGCTTCTTGACTTTGTTGGCGAGGATCGTAGGATGATGAGTTTCTCTGAGCAGGATAACGCAAGCAACCTGGACCACGGCATCGAAAATACTTGTGGTCCAGAACACCCAGCGCCAGCTAATGTATTGTGTCATGTAACCACCCATAATTGGTGCCACTGCAGGAGAGAGGAAAGGCATCAAGCTGTAGATCGCTGTCGCCAGACCTCGCTCTCCAGCTTTGAAGCAGTCGCTCAGGATTCCGCCACCAATCTGTATCTTGTCAGCAGAGCTCACCTCGCATGAAACGTAGTGGACTCACTGCTTGGGGCGCACTTCCACCAATACCCGCAAGGAATCGAAAAGCCATCATCTGCTCCTTGGTCTTCGCAAATCCACAAACCGTGTTGAAGAGCAAAAAGATCATGTTCGCGCCTTGAATGACACGAACTCGACCGAAGACCTCAGAAAGAGGTCCCCACAGAAACGGTCCGATCGCGAACGCGAGCAAGAAGATGGACATGATGAGAAATTCTTCCACGCTCGAAGTCAAATCGAACTCGTCTTTGAGCGTGTCCAAGGCTGGCGCGACCATGGTTGATGCCATGGGTGCGATAAAGGCGTACATGGCAATGAGGACTGTCGATGTCCATCTTCGATAAGCTGGCCAGTTGCTAGGGTCTTGTTAGCCTTTCGTTCTCTGAAGCTTAACGTATAAGTAAGAGCTTACTGAGGGTTCGCTGGGTCGTCCTTATCCCATGTCACGAGGTTAGGATCTTCTGGAACACTGTCGAGCTTCTCCATAGTTGGCGCGCGGCTTGGGAATGCTCGGCTCGGAACTGGGCGTCTTGATATCGGCACACGAGGTGGGATTGGGACTGCTTCTTCCATCTGCTGTTCCCAGTTCGAGCTGTAAGGGTTGTACGAGTTGTAACCCGCATGGAAAAGGGTGAGAGACGAGCCATCGTCGGTTTCGTCGTCACTGTAGTACGACTCGACGGTGCTGTTGCGGATGATGTCGTCGGCATCAATTTCCTCAGGGAAGAACATCTCTGGTAAGTATTCTTCAAAATGGTCGTAGTTCTCGCTGGAGTGGCCCGAAGCGTCTTCCGCAAGAGAAGGAGACCGGGACCTCTCTTCTTCCTCCTCATGCAAAGGCACGTGGATGCCTCGGGCATCGTCTTGGTGAGCCATGTCAACGATGAAACAGGCACAAATGCAGCTAAAGCGAATGTATGGAAGTTGGTGTTGGGGGCCTTGCACAATTGCCAGGCACAATCAAGTAGATATGAGCTGTTGGTTGCGAAACCACCCAACGCAGCGGAGGGTGGTACAGGGAGCCGCAGCAGTGATGCCAATGTAGGCAGTGCCTCGTGTGAGCACTGACACTATTACAGTCCTTTTCCGGATTCCATCTTCCTCTAACCTCGAACCTTTCGGCTCCGAGCCGACGTCAGTATGCATCTGCTGCGCCCAAAACTAAACCTTGATGTACAATTTTGGGCTACTGAGGCATACTGCAGGCTCAACCGGGAGTCTCACGGAAGTCTGCAGTTGTGCCCTGAGCCAAGAGTTGCCATGCCACAGATCCCGCTTTGATATTTGGAGTGTGGCGCAAAGTGATCGACAGCAGAGAGACTTCCAAGACCTGCACGAGCGGTCCTTGTCCCACGTCTTGTGGTCTTGGAAGTCGCCAGCAAAGTGATTCCAAGTTCAGAATCTGGCCTTGGGACATCGCTTGTAGGGCACAAGACGTTGTGCAAGCACGATCAACGTGCTGCGATACGGGACCATATAAAAAGGTCGTTTGCCCTGCAAATAGCTCGTTAAAAGCTGCCAGACGCGTAGCATTGGAAGCGCATGTGCGAGTTATGCCGGCGACGCATCTTGTGCATCGAAAACTGCACCACTGCGTCCCTGACCAGCTGAACGGAGTGAACAGCGAAGTGTGAGTGCGTGCGCGTAGGTGGCTGAGCGCCTCAAGTGACTATGGCGCCTTTCCCAATCCGGTAGATATAGCCAAGTGCTAAGAGAAACCAAGACACCTCACCTCTTCCAAGCAGAGCAAGTTCATGACTGACTTTTCGGTGACAGCGTCAAATGGTCCATTCAGGGACTTGCACACAATTCGAGCGGACGCCAATTCGCCAGATCCTGACGGATGTCCGAGGTGTGCTGCCAGATCATACTTCCGTTCTACACGTGGTGGCTCGCGCGTGTCGATCTTTTTCGAGCATTTGGGCTCCGAGGCGTTGTGCCCAAGTATCCTTCTCCTGCTCTTGCCGTTGTCGGCCGGCTTCTAAGTCGTCACCCAGCATCTCTTGAGACACTTCAGGGCGCCACAGGGGTCGCACAAGACATGCCAACTCCTTGACGACTTCACTCAGCCTGCCTGGAATTGTCACACCGTGCCTTATGCTTACCATACACACTGATCGGTTCTCGCTTCTTTTCTTGGGTGACCCACAACTGCATCTTCGTCTACGGCTTGTCATTTGGTATCCTGAATATAGTGTTAGATTAGAAAAACTTACAAGCCACCACAAGCTGTCGCGTTGTCGTGTGCTTGCTTTCCTGTTCCGCTCGGACTGGCGGGCGAAGCAAGATAGTGCATTCTGAGACGAAATCTAGCGTGACTCATGGAGCCGGTCTGCTGCACGGCGAGCTATTCTGAAGTGATGTCAGCTTGTAGCGCCTCATTTGTACCATTCACCAGCACATGGGCTGCTATTTGCAGATCCAGGATCTGCATCATAGCCAGAAAGACAGTGGGATTACCAATGGCTTCGGCGGGTGAGTGCTGCGTCACTCGGGTCTTCGTCTTCAAATTGGCGACCATGCGCAAAGAGGCAGGCTCCTAAGGCTGTGCAAATATCTGCTTCGTGATCCTATTGTTGTATCGTGAGAGTTGTGAATACATAAGACAGGCGATTTACCTCTTCAACATGATCATCACACGACAGCTCGACAACCAACCTTCGCTTCCAACAACATTCGTTGACGCTTTCACTGTCGCTTACAGCAACGCAAAGTCGAACTGTCGAACTCAGTATCAGCAACCACAACAACAATCTTCAACCTCATCCTCAGCAAAAATGGGCGCCCAAAGCATTCCAGCTGTCTCTGAGCGTGTTATGCTCGGCAACCAGATCGCGGAGAATGGCCCTCGCATCCTCATTTGTCCCAGCGGCTTCAAGGAGAGCCTTGGTCCAAACGAGGTAGCGGACTGCATCGAAGCTGGCGTGCTCCGAGCTGTTCCCACCGCGAAGATCATGAAAGCTCCCATGGTCGATGGCGGTGAGGGCTTCACCGAAGCCCTTGTGGCAACCACTGGAGGTCAGCGCCGATTCTTGGAAGTCACAGGACCAGTGCGTGAGACCGTACCATCCCACTACGGCTTTCTCGGAAACACACCCACCCCAACAGCAGTTGTCGAAATGGCAGCCGCTGCTGGGCTGAGCATTGTGCCACGCGACCAGCGCAACCCCCTTTACACCACGACATTTGGTGTGGGACAGCTCATCAAGGCAGCCCTCGATGAAGGCGCCATGAACATCCTGCTGGGATGCGGAGACTCCGGTACATGTGACGGTGGCATCGGAATGGCACAAGCACTGGGAGCCCGTTTCTTCACCACCAAGGGGACAGAAATCCCACCTGCTCAGGGCGGCGCATCGTTGACTGACCTGGCAGCCGTCGATTTGACAGGCCTCCACCCGAGACTTCAGGAATGCAGCATTGATGTGGCATGCAACTGGCACAATGTCCTCTGCGGACCGAAAGGTGTCGCACGAGTGTTTGGGCCGCAGAAGGGAGCCACTCCAACCGAGGTCGAGCTTCTTGACATGGCCATGATCCGGGTGGGCACGGTCGTGAGCGACGCAATCGGCAGGGACATCAGCTACGCTCCTGGAAGCGGCGCCTCCGGAGGAATGGGCGCGGGTCTGCAGCTCATTGGTGCCCAGCTGCATCCACGATTTGACATTATTACCAAGTTTTTGAACATCAACAGTCTTGTCAAGGACTGTGATGTTGTCATCACTGCCGAGGGCGGCATCGACGAGCAGACGCCACGGGGCAAGATTCCCGCAGAAGTAGCTCGCATTGCCAAGTCCCGAGGAGTACCAGTCATCGCACTCGCTGGAACTGTTGGCAAGGGCGCTAGCTGCAACTACGAGGCTGGTATCGATGCGTATGCCAGTATCCTGCAAGCCCCTGTCACCCTCCAGGTGGCCATTGAGGAAGCCGAAAGACTGCTCACTGACGCTGCGGAGAGTGTCACACGCATGGTGATGGTCGGCTGGAGTTTGAAGCGTTTCAGAGCCCCGTCCCCTCTTCCACCGACGGGAGCTGCTATGGCGTTCAAGAGGAGCAGAACGTTTTGTTACTAAATTATACCCATGAATCTGGTTTTGGGAAGGAGTTTTGATGATAGCCAGTAGCGATTATCTCCAGTACGAGGACACGAATGATGAGATTTATGATTGAAGTTCCGCGGTTCGTTCGTTCGCCTTGCTTCTCGTGGTGATAGCACTTTCCGCTACCGACGTCTCGCCCTCGAAATAGCAAAGGGTCGCGTGTCCGCCCGCAGTGCTGTGGGATTCCAGTCGAGCTTGGCTTGCGGGAGATCTCGTCTTCGTGCTTCTGGCAAAATTCAAGGTTTCCACGGCCATATCTGATGACAGAACGGCCTGTGGCGGAGTTGTATTGCATAAATTAATGTCTTGTCATGGTCATGTTGAAGGGAGCGATCGCTCAGGGTGGGAGTCGTTGCCCGGCTGGTCCAGAAGGCCTCTGCAGTCGCTCTTGCTGACCAGGGAGACGTGATCGAAGACACCATGGCCGCTTCCATGGATGTTGGCACCCTCTGCTGCACTTCCTCCATCATGCCCCTGCCAGAAACTTGACACCTCAGGCAGAACTTTCCCTCGTTGTTCATCCAGCCGTTCTTGCACCTTGCGCCAGCTGCTTCAGCTTCAGCATCCCTTCAGCTGCTTGTGCAAGCGAGCTGAGTGTCAGTTCTTGATCGTAGCTGCTGCCTACGGCGTCCACGTGTTCGATGCTGGGCAAAACACAGCCTCGTGGGCGACGTGTATCCCTGTGTAACGTCAAAAACAGCTGTGTGAATGAAACTAAACGAACCTGAGCTAGCGTCCGTCTAGCCGCATCCAATCATGTAGCTTATCTCCGCACCCTTGTTACCATCAAAACACTGGAACGGCGCGTCTTCCACAGAAATGCGGTCTTCTCGTAGCTGTACCACCTGCAGATCCAATAAAACACCTGCAGAATGCGCCGTGTGTCAGACTCTCGACAGTATTTCTGTAGCACAGCAGTAGCTGTTCCTGCTGATGCAGCCACCACAGCACTCAGCTCATGCTTCGTCACATCTCCACCCAAATGCAGCCATTCTTTAGCTGCACCACTTTCACGAACGACTCATCGAGCAGAAGGCAATTCACATCGTTGACACGAGCATGCTAAGTTTGTCAGCATAAGCTGTGTAACATTTGTAACGCAAATAGTTACTGGCGTGGAGCTGGCCCTTGTGTTCTTCATTGAATCCTCTTGGTTTTGACTGAAGGAGAATTGTGGTATGCCACATTGGACGTAGATTGGTGAAGGCCGGTTTTTACATTTCCGTAATTGGGCAACTTAGAATTACCATCCATTCACAGCTCAGGCACACATCACCTGGCGTCCTGTTCAGTTCTCTTTCCCGTCTTTTCCCCATCTTCCGCTTCTTCCTTTAGAAGCTCCTCCCTCTTCTTCGCAGCTGGGCTTTGATCCTCTTTCCCACTGTCCGCCTCCTTCGCCTCTGGTTTTGGAGCAGCAGCCTTCTTTGCCTTTCCTTTTGATCTCTTCTCGCCAACGTATTTAATGCTTCTCGTCAAGCCAGAAGTGAACACACCTTTCACTGATTGCATGGCCGCTGGCCAGGCAACAGTTTTGCGAACACAAGTTGACATGACTTCAGGAAGATCTGGCTGCTCTGCTATTCTCTTCTCGAAGTCACCACCTTCGCGCCGCTTCACTCCAGAAGGATCTTCATCCTGTTGCGATTTGAGGATGTCCCCGAAAGCACTCCCTGGAATCTGGAACTTTTTCATGTACTGGTAGTAGAGCTTTTTGCGGAATTCTGCGGGCAGGCGCCGGACCATGTTGCCACGTTTTTGTGGATCCATATCTTGTGCCAATGTCAAACCATCCTCGCCACCGAGAACATCCTTCAACTCAGTGATGGTACCGGTGTGGCGGATGGCATCTTCTTTCTCCCAACCATACTCCCTTGGTGTTCGAGAATCCGTGAAGTTGACATTGGGGAGGTTATCAATCAATGGAACATACAGCTGTCGAAATCCAGGAAGCTGAGCTCCTACGATGTTCGAGACCTTGTTCGGCGCCTCCGAAGCGATCATTGAGTGCATACGCGGGTCTCCAAGGTAGGACAAACTCGTGATGCGTTCGTATAGCTGCTTTTCAGTGAAGGTCTCCGGAAGCATGAGCAATGCTGTTCGTAATGCTGAGATGAGGTTGACCTGATTTGACAAACGAATTCTGGGGTCGTCGCGAAGAATCTTCACGGGCTTCTGTAGTCGCCCTGCAAGATAGAGAGTATTCCAATCCGTAAGGTCCCTGGCCAGCGTATCGAGATGAACCACGCCATACTTGATCATGATGCCGTTGACGGTAATGTACGGATTGTAGTAGAGCCCAGCTCCCCATCCGTCTTGCATCCAAGACACCAGCGCTGAGCTATACGGCATATGCTTTAGGCCAGAGTAATGATGTGGGTTTTGCTGCAAGTTCAGGCTGTGCCAGTGTTGAGTGTGGCTCACACCAAAAATAAAATCGATAATCTTCGCACCCCTTTTTGCCAGTCCTCGACAGCCTTAGGTGGGTTGGGATGTGGACTGAGGGATTCGCTGCCTGTGCTCGAGCCCGAGGCTTTCTGTCCAAAAACACCAGAGCCGTACGCAAATGCGTATCGTATAGGAGCCCGGAATTGCCATAGCACTTGCCGTAACGATTCCTTGAAGTCCTCATTGATCTTGATGTGTTGATTGTAGCCGAAGAATCGATGCGGCAAGTCTGAGAAATTGCTGATATTGTAATCGGCATTCTCTTCCCAGCCCGGAGGCAGGCTTTGCATGGGACTGTCCTTTGCAGTACTGTCTGCTCCCGTCGCCTCGCTCACGCTGCTCTTTTTCTCACTCAGCTGAGCGAACTTCTGCTGGCGCACAGCCCTCCCCACGCCAGCGCCATCACTTGAAGCAGTCTCACTTGCTGAAGTCTTCGGTTGCTGTGCATTCTGCTGGTCACGCAGGCGTTGCGCAAGTGAGAATGATCGCGTTTGGTGTGCCAGGTACGAAGGTCGAGACTGCCATGCGGCATTGGCGAGGAAGAAACTATTCGCGCCGAGCAAGGAATGGAAGACCGGCGACGCCTATTGCATTCATCAACATATGATCAATGCTTCCTCGGTGTGTGATGCGAAGACGTACAGCCAACTTTTGGGTGAGCATCATGCTTAAGAGTGATCTTGAATGTGGAGAGAACGGGGCTAGCTATGCAACACAGGTGAAGGATCCATAGTCGCGTCGTGTGCTTTGTCTATAGCATGGTGTGGGCAATGTGCTCAACGACTTGTAGGGAAAGTGAGAATGGTGGTGAGGAGCGAGGTGGAATGGATAGAGGCTTCTGGGGCTCAGCGGCCGTCGCAAGCTGCGACTTGCGTCTTTCCCGTTCTCGTTCTCGAAGCCCGCCCGCTCTGACGTTGTGCCTGACGCTACGGGGCCGAGCCTGCACGTGCCGTTCGCTAAATCCACGCTGCTGTCGATCTGAGTAAACAACGCGAATAACACCAACGACTCTCCCGCCAATGCCCACTTGAACGCGCCAACAGCCACGACATCGTCGCAACATGGCCATGGCGCCGGTCTCCAGCGATATGAGCTCGTTTGTCGGGCGATTGGCGACATTCGAGCAGCCACAACAACTCACGAAGCGACGCGCCAGCTCCAACACCACCAAGAGGAAAGCCGGAAATACTGTCGAGTGGCCGCATGCGCATCCTTCCAAGGAGGCGGTATGTGTGAAAGACATTATATGACACGTGGAAGCGAGACTGACGTACGCGATAGCTTGCCCGCGCCGGTTTCTTCTACCGGCCAGCTTCCGATTCGGACGACAATGTCCAGTGCTTCCATTGCAGTGTCAAGCTTGATGGCTGGGAAGAGACGGACGACCCAATATCGGAGCACTTGGCGCATTCCAACTACTGCGCATGGGCGACAGCCATCAGCGTGACGCGAGACGAAGATTCGACACAAACCGCAGAAACGCGAGACCCGATGGGCGAGGAGTTATACACAGCGCGAAAGCAGACATTCACGACTGGAGAAGGCTGGCCTCATGAGTCGAAAAAAGGATGGAAGTGCAAAGTCGCGAAGCTCGTCGAAGCAGGATGGTGTTGGGACCCGAGCCCGGACGGTGATGAGCCAGATGGAGTTACTTGCTTCTACTGCAATTTGAGCCTTGATGGCTGGGAGCCCAAAGACGATCCTTTTGTGGAACACAAACGACGAGAGCCGCAGTGTCCATTCTTTGCGTTAGTCGAACATTATCATGGCACCGCAGAGCCCATGAAGAAGACCAAGGCTAAGGGCAAGAGCCGAGGCAGCACCGCGAGCAAAGCAAGCAGAGTCAGCACACAGAGCGCGATGACTGCAGCGAGTGATGCGCAAAGCTTGAGAGATAGCCTGGGCGACATCCCGCCGAACAGCAGTCTGGCCCAAGTTGATGATAGTATCATGACGGCAGGCACGACCGCTTCAACAGCAACAACCACCAAAGGGAAGAAGAAGACCACAAAAGCGAAAGCGCCAGCTAAGGGCGGCAGGGGTAGAAAGAAGGCTGCAAAAGAGGAAGAGGCTGTTGAATTGCACGATCTGGACTTGGAGCAGGAACAATTGCCGGCCGAAGAATTGGCAACCTCACAGCCGACGACCAAGCCCAGAGGAACAGGACGCGCATCAAAACAAACAGTAGTTGATTCTTCAGTGATTGAGGTGAGCAGTCTCGATGCTGTGCCGACCAAGAAAGCGACGCGCGCCAAGAAGCCAAAGGTGCAACCACAGGCTGAGCCAGCTGTGGAACAGGAGGTGGATGAGATACCACAGACGCCAGATGCAGACGCCATCGAAAAAGCGCGCTTACGCGAAGTCTCTGCACAACTTCAAGACGAGCTGGACCAGTCTGTCGATAACTTCGGCGAGGACCTCGACCAGTCTACGCCGATTGTGCCAGAGCAACCAAAACCGAAGCGCGGCACTAAGCGAATGTCAGACGGCATGCGGAAACAGCAAGACTCTAGCAGCTTACTTGACATGGACCCGCCCTCAAAACCTGAACCTGAGCCGAAAGCTAAGCGTGGCCGAAAAGCAAAGCAGGCCTCTGCAGCATCGACAGAGGCGACGATCGAGACAGGTCCAGACGCAACAGATGTGCTCGCTACTGAGGATCGAATAGAGCTCGATCCTCCTGCAGCGAGTCAAGATGCAGAAGCTGATGACGAAAACTCACAACCGATCAAGAAGAAGGCAACGACGAAGAAGAGCAAAGCGAAGCCGAAAGGCAAAAAAGGCTCTTCTGTGCGGTCTTCGAAGGCATCGGCTGTGACTTCAGGGCCAGAGAATACTGAGCTCGAAGCAGAACCAGAAGAAGATCTCGCTCGCGACGAATTGGAAATTGAGCAAGAGCTCGAGCGCATAGCGACTGAGGAAGCTTCCCAAGGAGCCATTGCTATGCAAGCGGAACAAGAATTGATCAACGAGTACGAGCCGTCGCCGTCACAAGGGCGGCGCAGTAAAGATAGCGCAGAAATGCAGCAGCTTCGAGACGAAGTCGCTGCGGAGGCGGAGAAGGCGTTTTCACCAGACCGCGTGTCTTTACTGCGACAGTCGTCGCGGATGCCAGGTGGTTTTACGCCGTCTCCCAGCGGAAGTGACAAGGAGAACGTGCCCTCTTCTGTGGCACAGCCTCTGACTGCACAGAAGGCTCCTCAACTACTGCTGTCACCCTCAAAAACAACGAGAATACCTTTGGCGCCTGACACGCCAAATCGATCGCCACTGAAGACGAAAAATGTGTCGCCATCGAAGCAGGTCTCTGGTCTGCAGTCTTCTGTTCCGTGGACAGCCGTCGATCTGGATATGGTCCTTTTGCCTAGTCCGCAACCCAGTCCTGGGCGAGTTGGGGAGCAACTCGTTGCTGCGGCCGGAGCGTTAACAAGCCCAGAGAAGAAAATGAGCGTAGAAGAGTGGGTTCGATATCGCGCTGAACAAGGCGAAGTGGAGCTGAAGAGGAAATGTGAACGAATGGTCGAGACTTTCGAAAAGCAAGGCATGAGAGCCATGGAGAGCTTGCAGGGCATCAACATTGTTGGATAGACGTCCATTGTTGGGCCACTGTGCATCCAGGCGTTTTCGATGGCAATACAAATGGCTGTATATGCATTGTTGATTGTTTAGCGGTGATGACATGACAGTACCGTCAGCACTGTAGATGCAGGACTGCGGGCTATATGAACGAACTTCGAACTTCTTCACAATTTTGCTCTTGATTGTTGGTACGGTTATCGATTGATGGTGATGGTGACCATGTGTGGACCAAGAAGCTAGCTCATGACCACACGCACAAGGCCAAAATTCGATATTCGATATTCTGAGTTCGAGTTGTGATGATGGAATAGTATTATTGAAGTGGTGGTTTATGCCAAGACGTACCGGGCATTCGAGACATGGGGTCCCACTGATAAAGGCACGGACGCGGACACGTTGCGCGCGGTAGCTGGGATCCGGAGCTGCAGACTGCATAGACGTTGGCATATTTGAACACAGGTGGACGCTCTGCATTGGGTAGTTTACTTCAGACTGTGTTGAACTATACGAAGTACGTGATGGTTGTTTGTGCCTTTGCTGTTTCACTGCTTCAACAGATCAATCGAGCTCGGAAGCATGGCGTAGGATGTTTTCGAGAACTTTTCTGTTGTTTTTATATCTGTACCTCTATCGTTACATTCATATGTCCACTGCTGAACGAACAGAGCAATCGTAGTAGTATGCATATCGAAGCCCAGCCACCATGCATGCCCTTTTCCCTTGTTGTCCCCACGCCACGCTTTTCCGTATCAAAAACAACTCATCATCGCTTCTGCGCCGCACCGCCGATATCGATTTCAACAGGGAATCATGAGAAGCATCGCATATTGACAGCTTGGAATTCATGTCCCATCTAGATCAAGTGCTTGCTCCTGAAGTAGGCCCTCAAGTATACAATCTGCCACACTCCCAATGCAACCAACATGCCCATCGTTCCAATGGCGAACCACTTCACTCGCTCATTCGTGCTCTCATTTGTATCTCTCAACTTCATCTCTCTCCCGCGCAGATAATCCAGTTCATCGACGATCTCTTTCGCGACCTCGCTGATGCGGCGAAGCTCGGCTTCGACGGGCTTCAGCTTCTCGCCGGCTTGGATCGCAGACCAGTCCTTGGCATCGGCGCCTATGTCGATGTCGAGTTCTACGTGTCGCGAGGGAGAAGAGTAAGTGCCGTGGCCGGTGAGGATGTTCTCGAAGCAGACGTCAAAGGCGCTGTCGGCGTGTGATGTGAAAGCGTAGCGGGCCTCGCCGGCGACGTCGCGAGGGCGGGCGTAGTCGTTTCCTACAGCGTCTTTGATCTGGAAGATGGAGTCAGTGGGTCTGTGTCCTGGTGTTGCTGAGCTGAGGGTGTTGCGGCGCAGACGTACATGCATGTTCAATGTCTGGCCATCGCCCTTGCTGCCGCTGATTGTCGCCGTCACGACAACCAATTGGTCCTTGGCGACAAAGTTGCGTATACAGCGCTCTTTGGATGCCGATTCGTGGCCGGGGTGTGCTTGGATGTCGAACTTGAGCGCAGAAACGAGGGGAAGGAGAAATGCGATGAGCAGCTTGAATGCCAGCATGGCGGCCATATTGGCGGTGGTAACGTTGTCTGTGCGGAAGAGAAGTTACTGCATGAAGTGAAGACTGTGCTCCTGAAGAGGCCAGATGCTGAGACGTGGAAGTCGCGAATCGGACCCCTGTCGAAATCCGACGAGGGTCTCCGATCCCTGCCCAGACTTCCTCCTCCCACTCACAACTCTTCCTCAGCTGTCCCACTTCTCTGCATCACCGCGTTACCTCCACACTCTATCCTGGCGACGATGTCCATACCACGATATCAGCCGCCATCTCGAAACAAGTCCTGATGGTTGCACGACGTCGTTGAAGCGACACGCGCTGGTGGCCTGAATCCAATGGATGCGATCCTTAACGGCGCTCTGCGTGTTTCCAGCCGCACGCCTCCAGCAAAGGCGGCGACGTATTCAGAACTGCACAGTAACGAACTATCTGATGTTTACACGTTTGTGCTTCACGATGCCGTCGTGACGACAAAGCACCAAGCATCTCCGCTTGAAGCAGTGCTCACTGCGTGGCAGTAGGAATGCGCTTGTCGGCAGCTCCGACGGTTACGCTTCGAGGGTCATACAGCGGAGCTCATATGGCTCTGCTTACTCTGTGTTACCTTCCGGCAGTCTTGTGCGCACACTTGCCCTATATCGGACAACGTGTTGGCGGCTATTGCTCGCTGCAGGATCGCTGACGTTAGGGCAAGCTAGCGGATTCAGGCTCATACTCAATTTGGATCTCAAGTGATATAATCAAGTATCAAGTCTGCAGTGCTTCAGCTCACTTGTCGAACCTCTCGCATCTCCCCAGTCGCCATGGAATCGCCTCTATTCAACGTGCCAGTGACTCTGCGCATTGTCGACCTCCGGACGATCTGCTTTGCAGTTCCCGTTCTCTTGGCTGTCTGTCTACTGGGCAACGTGAGTACGACCATCGTCATCAAATCTTGGGTTCGTGGTCTTTGTGATTGTGCAGATATGTGTGATACTTGTGGCATGAACTGCAGATGCTTCTTGATTGCAGATCCTGAAGACATACGCTAATCATCTGCCGACCATCCTTAGGCACTCTACAACTTGATACTCTCACCACTTCACAATATTCCAGGCCCGAAGCTATGGTCAATCTCTACCCTTCCGATGCACATAACAAATCTGCAGGGGATTTTGCCTCGTGTGCAGCGCAAGCTGTTCGACCAATATGGCCCTATCGTTCGCGTAGGTCCGCGCGATCTTCTATTCAATTCGGTGCAAGCGATGCGCGACATCCATGGCACACGCAAAGGCAGGGTCCAAGCGATGGCGAAGGATGAACGATTGTATCAAAAGTATGGCACGGAAGAAGACCACATTCTGTCAACTCTCTCCCACGATGTCCATGCTAGACAACGCAAGATGCTGAGCGCGGCTTTCAGCGAGCGGAGTGTCCGCGACCTCGAGCCTATGATAATATCTCATACAGACAAGCTCGTGGATGGCATTCGCAAACTCGGTGTTTCCGGACAGCAAAAGGTCAACATGATGATGTGGCTCAACTACATCACTTTCGACATCACTGGCTATCTGGTCTTTGGCGAGAGCTTTGGCTGTCTTGAAAACGGTCAAATTCACCCTTGGGTAGCTTTCGTTCTGGACGCGGCAAAAGCTCAAGTTTTTATGAGCGCACTCCAGCAGATACCTGGCGCAAATATGCTCATCCCACATCTGATCCCAAAGAAGGTTATGGACAACTTAGAGCAGCACCGGGCTTTGACCGAGCAGAGACTCAATCAGCGACTGGAGGAAGGTCCTGCCGCAGGCAAAGTAGATCTTGTCGGTCTGCTACTGAGAGACGGTCTGAGCCAGAGCGGCGGCGGTATCAGATCGGGAGAGGACCACATAAGCAAAGGAGAACTGCTTGCAAATACCGCAGTGTAAGCTTTCGCGCAACATGTAACCAAGTCCAGATCCTGTTTCCCTAACCCCATCACAGTCTCATCAACGCCGGTGCCGAAACGTCCGCCACAACTCTCTCCGGCGCTATCTTTTCCTTTCCACCTGTTCGCCAGCCCGCATCTCCCGTCTCGCCACAGAAGTTCGCACAACTTTTCCCACAGTCTCATCGATCAACGCCCTTCAAGCCTCCCATTTGCCGTACCTCAACGCCGTGCTTCAGGAAACTCTCCGTTACTACCCTCCCGCAGCCGATCGTGCTCCACGCAGAACACCACCAGAAGGTATGATAATCGACGGACACTTCATCGCAGGTAATACATACGTCGGTGTTCCACACTTCGCAGCATATCATAGCGCTGCGAATTTTCATCGGCCAGATGAGTGGATTCCTGAGCGTTGGATTGACGAGGAATGTGCGGCATACGGTTGCCAAAATGATCAGAGGGAAGTGATGCAGGCCTTCAGTCTGGGCGCGTATGGTTGTTTGGGAATCAATTTGGCTTGGGCGGAGCTGAGGGTCATCCTGTGCAGACTGGTGTGGGAGTTTGAGTTTGAGTTGTGTGCTGGACAGGAGAAGTGGATGGATGAGCAGAAGGCGTATATTCTGTGGGACAAGCCGGGATTGTGGGTGAATCTGAAAGAGAGGAACGGGTGAGAGAAGGCAACGAGAATCTACGGACTTTTGGTATGCTGATGTTCTAGAGTTAGCGCCGGGTAGTAGGCCGCGTTGCTTTCGCAATGCACGAACTCAGGCTCGCTCTTGTAACAAACTAATCGCCCCAAATCCTTTGCCTACACTCAAGCCAAGCGCTGACATATTGTTCCGCTTTTCGTCCCTTCCCGACAAACTTCAATGTCTCAAGCCTGCTGAAAGTCCGCTTGTATGGCGTATCGCCCAACAAAAGCCAAGGTCAAACCGTATTCGAGTAGAGTACAAATCAAAGCATTCACAATTTAATGCCATCGCTCAAATCGTCCGCTGACAAGTCCTCCAACCTGCAATATTTCCCAGCCAGCATCGCCGCCTCATGTGTCAGCTTCAGTCTCTCTCAACACGAACGTGTCCGTGATAAAGCCGAACCACTTCGTGAGGCGCCTCGCCATAGCATACAGCATGATAGGATCCAACACCGGATCTGGATGAGGACGATGGAAGCAGATAGATCCTCCAAGACTGCTGCTGCGAAAACTCACTGCAGAGCCAGCAGCTTCTTCTGCGGTGAACTCTGCGTCTTTCATCGCCTGGACAAATGCTTGCCAACGAATGGTACCGCCTTGGTTGGACTCCGTATCAGCGCGGTACATCTTTTGAAAGACGACTAGGTTCTCCCTCTTCATGCGTATAGAGATCGGTGCGTGCGGTGTCAGCGGCCCATCGCTATTGAGTCTTGCGCTGTCGTCAGGGCTGTACTCAAGATGTATGGTTCCCATTGCACGGGCGAGTTCGCCAGCAGTCTGCACCGGCTTCGCCTTCAGCTTCGCTTTCTTCTCCGACTTCAGCTTCTTCTCATGGCCGGCACCATCCGAGCCCCACTGGATCTGCGGGATGTAGCCTGTGAGAGCCCTAGCGTTCTCCTCGGCGACAAGTGATTGTCTATGAGACTCCAACTCACATGCCTCTCGCTCCGCTTCGAGTTGTGCGAGATGTGCCGGGTCATTTGCGAACTCAGTCATACTTGTCATGAAGTACGTGCCGCATGGTGAGCTTCTCCCTGCTTCTTGTGCTTTGCCATACTCCGCGAAGATACCTTGCCACAGCTTTCCCAGGCGCGAGCGCGTCAAAGTCGCCTTAGCAAGCCAGGCTAGGTCTTTGCGGCCCTTCGGCCAAGGTGCGTCCATCAGTGATTGAGCCAGGGCGCCGATGCGCTGTTGCCATCCCGACGCAAATTGGAGCCAGGAGTGGCGGCATTTGGGATCGCCGAGAATGCAGCAACTCTCCCCAGACTTCACCCAAGGAAACTCAATGGTAGGATCCAGAATCTGTTGTATCCAAGTGATGTGAGTGAGGATTTCATCCATGATCATCGCGTCATTGATGTACTCCCGTGTCAGCTGGTCCATGATTCTATCTGTAGCTTCTTCCCTCTCAATGGCCACGAACACTGATGCGTGTCCAGCCGGGTGCCTTCCTTTTCGACCCGCACTCTGACGAATGCCTGCAATTTGCCACTTCAAGCGATCAATGGGGTTGTCTGGGTCGAGTACTTCGTTTACATCTGGTGTGTCCACATGGTCACCGGAATGGTATGGCGGTACCTGGCGAGGTCCAAGATTTGTGAAGTGCCTGAGCTCCTCAAAGTCTTCACTGGACCGTTCTCTCCAATGGTCGATACTGGCTTCCAATGCATATATGTGCATGGCCACCTCGGGCGGCGTGGTTGTGCCCGGAGTATAGACCTCGTTGGAATGCATCATGGCTTTCTTGAGCTCGCTGCAACGGGACGATATGGTGTGCCACATCTCAAAGCGAGTCAGTAGTTCCGTCACCAAAAAGCCGCCGACGTCCTCGTACTGCTTCGCATGCCTGGATCCTGGGGCTGCATTGCTGAGCGCTACCCTCCTCATCTTAATGACTTCCTGTGCGTATGCTGGATCTGTCTGTAGCAGCATCAGCTCATCTTTGACCATTTCAAGGCGTTCCGTGGACTTTTGGTAAAGGTGTTCAGCCGAATACGCAACCGGAGCAGTAAAGGGTTGGTGGATGTATGAGTTCCACGAAATTTCATGGCCGGCAGAGTGAAGATCTTTCGTCGCGAACGATGACCACTGGACCGAGCCGGACGGTGCAATACCTTCCGTCAGGTCCTTCAGAATATTTTCGAGCACACAAAGAAGTTCATGTTGTCCTTGAAAGATCATGAGCGCCCTGGGAAGGCCGACAATGATGTTCTTGTGTATTGCGTTCGAGTCGTGATCTGTGAGCTGTCCGAACCGGTCGCCGCACATGAACACACAGCGATCACTGAACCAAAGCGGAAGACAGTCCTTCCAATTCGAGATGACGCATGCACGAGAATCGTGCGGTGCCCAGGAAGCCGCGCCATGAACACATCTCACATGTAGGACAGATATCAACTTCATCCTGGAAAAGGTCAGGATCGCCATTCCCACTACCGGTGCATTTGTGCGAGTGCAAGTCGTGGCTGCGCAACTTGAAGAAGGCTGAGGTCGCAGATGATGACTTACCAGTCGTCAGAGAAGTCCATCAAATTCAGCCATGCACCATGGCTCCAGGAGTGAAAGTGCTTCTCATAGCAACCATCGTTCGGACAGTAGCTAATTTCCACAGGCCACGTCCCGAAGACACCAGGCGATACTGCAGACAGAAATTTACCTCTTTTGTCCTTGGACATCTTTCGCCACCGCTTCAGAACAGCGTCGCCGTGGGATTGCAATTTCTGCGAGACGCGGTGCCTCAGGACGTCGATATCGGCAAGGTAGAAATCAATGAGCCGTTGTGCCATCCCGCCTGAGAGGTGGCAAGCGTAAGGAATTGACCGTTGAGCTTCGAGAGATACCCAGCCCAGGCGGAGCTGCAAACATGTCTTGTCGTGATCACAGGGCTCAGAATCACACTCCTGCAAGTGGCTCTTGACGACGTGCGGGCACTCGTAAGGAATCGCGTATGGTGACCTATCGCTGCAGGCTCCGGCAGTCAGGCGCAACAGGACCTCGCTGGCCTCTCCGCCGGAAACATGCACTTCGTGGGCACCTTTCTGCCTCAGCTCGACATCCAGTTCGTGGAAAGGTTCATCGTAGCCGACTTTTGCCAAGCCACAGGTGTATAGTGGCACCGGCATGGCCCAGGCGGTTTCGACGTGGTGGCTTGAGATGTTGTGTCGAGTTGGTGCAGCAAAGACTGCTGGGACTTTTGAAAGTGAGTGGGCTGAGGGCCCGTGCTTTTATTGTCCTCTCGCCGTTGAAGTCACACCCATGCACGCGAACACTGAGCATCTTGTATCGGAGCGCTAACTTTGCTATGCTCCGCACGTACGACCTGGCATAGCAAGCGCGAACAAGCGAAGCTCTTTCTTGTCCATAACACTGTCGACTGGACGAGTGCACACCGTGATGACGCGGAAGATGGCAGTCAGCTCTCGTCAGGACACGGAGGAGCGCGAAGCCGCAGCTCGAGAGGAGTCGCTGGCATAGGCACTATCGAGTCTCCAGCAGCGACAGCGTAAACGCATGTGCCATCTGGCACTTTCTCGGCCGGCTCCATGCTTCTCCCGTGGGACCCGGGATCAACACTGTCAAGGTGTGGACTTTCGCATTAGCCCGCAGCGACTTCGCGCGCTGAGGGCTTGCGACTGTTTGTTGGGGTCTGCAGGTCGGCGTTTGGTCTGGAAGTGAAGTCTGAAGCGACAAGCTTGACCGGGCTCGTCCTTGGCAAACGCGAGATCGACGCGTCTCACCAACAACCCAATGTTCATCATCCTCTTCTGTACCGCGAAACTGTGTGCAACCATCCATCATTATGTCATTCGTAGAGCTCCCGGTAGAGCTCATTGAGATGATCTGCGTAGGTTGCAGCTTGGACGAAATCAAGGCGCTCAGGCTCACTTGCCACTCTTTGCGAAATGTCGCAGATGACTACTTGTTCCCGGAGATCGTGACTGTCATGACAATCGACAGCATGAAAGCAGCCTGGCAGATCGCTCAACATCCCAAGTTCTGTAAACAGCCAAGGCTCCTTTGTTTTCAAGGCGATACGTCGGAGCCGTTGAAGTTTGAAGAATGGAGGGCGAAGTTGGAATCACAGATCGAGGTCGACGCACACATCACAAAGGCCGACAGAAAGCACCTCCAAGAGCTTGGCGAAATCTCAATGCGACGGGACCGGGAACGCCAGATCGATCCAAATCTCGAGGCGCGTGAGAAGGCTCTGATACAATTGATCAGAGCCAATGCGGATGCACAGCCCAAGCCAAGCTACTCGGCCGCTCAGCTACAGAATCATTTCGAGTACTACAGCGAATTAGCCTATGAAGGCGTACAAATTGTTGAAGACGGGGTGATTCAACGGTGCATGCAAGAAGTCTTCGAGAAGTGCAGCAACATTCGTGCCTTCGACTTCACTACAGCCAACGCACTGCGTGTCCACACCCACAGAGAGAACAAGCAGTTTCGAAAAGGGCTTATTACCCCGTTCGGAGACTACGATCGGTGTGGAGAAGGACTGGAGGCGATGGGCGAAATAGTACTCGCAGCTGAGAAGGCCGGCTACTCGCCACAGACTCTGAGGCTGGGCTCCGTGTCCTTTCACATAGCCCGTCATCTTGAGTTCTCCAAAGCGATGTTGCGTTTCATGGCCAATGTAGAGACTCTACACTGGATTGTGTCCACGCCGTATCTGGAAGACGACGATCTAGGGGTTGATTCAGAAGAGTTCGCCGAGATCATGCTGGGCTTCTCGGAGGGGTATTTCATCATGCTCATGGAAAGCGCAGGCAATCTCCGCTCCTTGGAGATTGACATGCCGTGTCCCAACTCTGGCGAAGACAAGATTGAGCTGTCAGATGTGGTCGGCTCCATAGTCTGGGCGAACTTGCGAAACTTCGCTATTACAACGGTTTATGCAAATCCCTCGGACTTGGTCGACTTTCTACTGCGACACGCGGGAACCCTGGAGCGCCTGGAGCTGAACGAAGTCACACTTGAAGGAGAGTGGCCCGAGTGCTTCTCTAGACTCGCTGGCAAGCTTCCACGCCTGAAGGAAGTGCAACTACGAGGTGTCTTCTCAGTTGGTCATGGCGCGTTTTTCTGTTTCTTCGGCGATCTCTACACATCTCGCGGCAACGAATACTCGCAAAGCGTGGCAAGATACATCATCGAAGGCGGTGAAGAGTTTCCCATGCCGCCTGGCAACAATAGAGAAGAGGCCATGATCCCGGATAGTGAGAGTGACGATGATGAAGAGCCAGACTGGGATGACGAGAATTTCTTATTTGCCGAGGAGGACGATGACCTTCTTGGTATTGATGTTTAGCATTGAAGAATCATCGTTCCGATGCCGCACATCTACATTACTACGGTACAGACTAACTCGAGTCGGGGGCTCTCAACGGACGCTGATCTGGCTTTCAGATTTCAGGCAGAATGCACCGACCTTCACTTCTACACTGTGAGCATACTTCCCGGCGTTGCTCCAGTTCCCGCCGTCAAATCTGGCCATAGCAGGGCATAAGCCAATAGGACGCCCGGAGTAGCGAATGCGCAGGTACCAGCTTGCCATAGAAGGCACGATCTGCGATTGCCAAAAGCTTCGGCGGCAAGCTGTGCCTTACTAGACGCAGTAGAAGCATGGGTCACTATCGACGCACTCCTTGGTCGTATAAACGTCTTGGCACTCGCTGAGAAAACCAAGCTAAGAGGTGGCAGCTTCCTTTTACGAGCTTAGCACCAAGGCTTGTGCGGCTGCCCTGCATGGCCATTGAACCCTCACGTAGCTGTCAACACTCTCCAGCTCGCCGAGCGCAGATGAAGCGGCGGCACTATACCGATGGACTCTTGGCAAGCAATGAAACGTTACAATGGCAGCCAACAGAATGCTCAACGTGGTTCTCATAGGATCGGCAACCTGAGCGGCCTACATGTTCCCCACCGACGACTGTCTAGACCAGCTATCTTTCCGGCACAGAGGGAACGAAAGTCTCTAGGACCGAGCTACCCACGTGCGTAGGCGAAGAATGCATATATGATTGCGGAATAGCAATTGTCAAGATTTCTATATACGGGCTTCCAGCAATGTATAAAGCTTCACTCAATTCCCAGATCCAAAGCGCATCATCATCATCGGTCTGGAACTTCGAACGACTTAAACATGAAGACAACCCTCCTCATCGCAGCTCTGTCTGCTTCTTTCACCGCAGCTCGCTCCACAGTCCGCCATTTCTACACCTCTGACTTCAATGGCGAGTACGCACGCCAGGTCGGCTTCCGCGGCGATCCAGTCCTCTGGGGCTACGGCCTGAGAGACAATCTTCCAGGCACAACAGCACTGTACACTTGCCTCACCTCCTCTCCCTCCACCACTCCAACTAATGCTCATTTCCAGTTACCGCTGCCGCCACGTCCAACAAAACCAATACCTCATGACCACACATCCCGCCTGCGAGAACGCGCCAGGTTTCCAACTCGAAGGCAATACAATGTACATTTACACTTCCCAAGTTCCAGGCACGCAACCACTCGATCGCTATGTGAACTCGGAAGTCGATCACATGATTGTTCGACGAGATTGGTATCCCTCGCATCCTGCTGGGTATAGCTGTGATGCTCTGTATGGTAATTATGTGAGTGAGGGAACGTTGGGATATTTGAGGACTGATGGTGGAGATGGGACTTTGCCGCTTTATGGATTTACGCAGGGGAGGCATTCGGAGAATGATGGGTGTCGATCTGGGAGGGAGTAGTTGATTGCCAGAGATTTGTTGAGGGTAGCAGTAGGAAGTGAAATGCAGATGATTGGTTGCTTCATAACTTCCTGGGCCTCAAATTACTTTGCCCGAGAGCAAAAATACCATGTACATGAATCCTTCAAGCTGAAAAGCGAAAATCGGCAAAGACTTGCTTGTCGCTGAATTTTCTCTGTGCTCTGTCATTTCTCTTCATCTTGCTTCATGTATCAAGATATTACCCCTGCTCTCTGCAAGCTCTCCACGTCCCCTCCAGCCTCAATGACAGCCTGCATAGCTGCCTGACTCAATTTCCGTCTCTTGTCGGCAGCTTCCTTCTCCCTCCTCGCTTTCGTCTTGGAGCTACCCGAGGGTGCGACACCACTTAGAATCTTGCCCGCATCGCCAGGTGTGAAGTTGACGAAACCACCGCCTTTGTCGCCTCCGTGATGACGAGGTGTCGTGCTCGCAGATTTCGTTCTGCGGTGTTGTGATCTGCGACGAGAGGCAGATGTTTGCCGTGATCGGGACTCTGTGCCTGGGCGTGTGGGTGATGGCGAGCGGTCGTGTGAGTTGCGGCCCCTTTGACGTTGCGGCGTGAGTGGAAAGTCGAGATTTGCGGGCTTTGAGGCGCCGTGCAAACCGTTCGGTGGCCGGAAGTTTGTGCTCGGGAGGCCGTTTGGTAGCGAGGGAACATAGTATGGAGTGCTAGATGGCGGCATAGAAGAGATGTGCAGCACGTTGCCAGGAACAGTGGTGTAGTTCCCATTTGAGTCGCAACTGATACCGAGCCCAAGGTTCTGATTCTGAGCATGGGCGTTGATACGAAGACTGTGCTCAAGGCTATTCTCAAGGCCAACGAACGGGTCCTGAGGGTCAACTGCCGATGCCGTCGCCTGAAACGTCGAGGTGAACGGGTCGGCGTGTGGTGCACTTGTGGTGCTCCACGGGTCGTCGAGTTTCGGGGAGCTGTCAAAGCCAAAGTCGAATTCCTGGATCTTGTTTGCAGCCAGTGGCCAGGTTCTCTCAGGATACAGAGGTGCGGTGTCGTTCAAAGGTACTGTCTGTGTCGTGTATGGGTTTCCAGGTAGAGGCGGTGCTACGTCGAAGTACGACGGTGCAGCATGACTTCCAGGACTTAGAAGTGGCGATGCGAGAGGTGTGTGAATGCGGGCAGCCTGATTGAACGTGCTCGCCAACGGCGATATCTGTTCATCGCTCCCCTCAATGGCAGAGAATGTTGGTGAACCGAATGCAGCGAAGGAGTGCTGGGCAGATCTGGCCGAGAGCGGCGGAGACTCTGGAAACGTGTTTATGTTGTTGTCCACGCGCAGCTCAAACTTTTTGGGACTTTGAAGTATTCGCTCCGCCCATACGTCCTTGAAGCCCGCTCGATACCTGGAAGGATTCATCATCTTAGACGGAGAACCATTTCGCTGGCGGATGGTGGCATTTGGGTTGATAGCAGCAGTGGCTGCAGGCTTCATCACCCCAACAGGCCGGCCACGTGAGACAGCCCGAAGATTTGATACACTACGCTGTTGTGTGGGTGTCTTGTTTCCGCTTGCAGCGTTACCAGTAGTACGGCACTTTGATCGCTGCGCAGAGTATGATTGGCCAGTGGGTGAAGCTGGTATAGCTGGAGGCGAAGGGAAGCCACCCAAGCTTAGGAAATCGGGATGTGACTTCGCTGCTCGGAGCTTTTGTCGCCTCTCGCACTCTGCTGCATTTTGCTCTAGTGCTCGTAGCTTTTTGTGCCAGAAGTCCGATGGCGCCTTGGCCTTTGGCTGGCACGCCGCAGGTGCTGTCGACTCTTCTGGGTCCCAGGGAGGGATTGGCGAGGTCGCCTCTGTTTGATTGCTTTGTTCGCTCGATCCGGAAAAATCAAAGAGCTGGCAGGAGTCATCAGAACTGCTGCGTTCTCGTTGAGTTTCTCCAAAGCCAAAAGGATCGTCGCCTAGATATTCCTCAAGGACATTGTCGCGGATACTGTCCCAGTCAAATTCTTTGTTGACAGGCCGCATGTGGTTCAAGCTCTTGCGGCTCGTAACAGCCATGGCGGGCGGCGGTGTTCCAGACAATTCAAAACTCGACAGGTTCTCAGCTTTCAGCAACAGTGCGCAGAGCTTCACTGATTTGAATTTCGCGATATGCGTTGGCCGTGGTATCTTGTGTATATGCCACTGAATCAAAGAAGCTTCCGCAAAGGGTAATCAGATGATGCGATGCTAGGACATAGCTATTCTTCCCAGCCTCCACGCATTCCGCGCGGTAGACCCAGAGACAACGTCGATTGGCCGTTGCACATGGCGACGTAGCTTCACGGCACATGAAGTGACGTTGCCTACGAGAATGGCTTTGTATAAGCGCGCATTCCATCACTGCCGCTCAGTTGGTAAGGAATGCATGGTGGTCGGCGCCCACTGTGACGTGCGATCCCACGATATCTCTGTTTCAGAATGTCCCCCATCATGGCCAGACACAAGAACCTCTTCTGTTCGCATTTTCAAGCTGGCATCTTGTCGCTCGATCTGTGTTCGAGTCCGTGTGTGGAGAAGGGTCGCGAGAAGTTACTGGGGCTGCTTTCAACACGCGAACGGGCTACAGGTAGTTCTGCTTGCTCGCCAGATCGTTGTGTTATTAGACCTGGCTGACTTCTGCGCTGAGGCGCATTAAGACGTGGCACATCCACGTTGATCACCGCTCGAGGTTGCACTGATTCTGACTGAATGGAGCCAGGTGGCGAAATCGAAAGCAAAGGGGCAGACGTGGCTTGTGGTATGCGTAATCCCGGGTAGAATGAACAGCCCTCATCGTGGAGGCCACCAGTACACATGCACTTGCCAGAAGCTGGAGAGCCGTGCAGCTCTGAAAGGGAGCGCTCCAGGGGCGCAGTCGCAGGAACAACGGATGCAGAATAAGGTGATGCGGAAGCAGGTAAGGAAATCGCGTAATATGGTATCGAGGAGGGTAGCTGAGTACCGTGGTGCTGGAGATCTCCAGGATGGAAGAACGAGCACGAGGGGAGGTGGGTCGTTCCTCGACACGTGCATGAGAAGTCGATTTCACGACTCCGATTTGATCTGTGCGAGTCAGCAGGCGCCGAAGGGTGGCCATAGTACGCGCGCCTAACCAGATTGTCGTCGCTCTGAGGACGTTCCGCAGCGTGAGGCTCAATCCCCAGTGCCGATTTCAGCTTTTCTTGTAGCTCCGCAGCCATTGATATTATCTTGTCATGCACTTCGCGATGGCTGTTCTGCAGGTTGCGCTTCACGAATGCGCCCATGAACATGTTGCATTTCAACTCAATCTCTTCTTTGATGTAGAGCCCTTCCTTGGGCTTGTCTACTCCCAGTTCGGAAGGCTCTCGAGGCTCGCCTGGCTCGTTCCCGCCTATACTCCATCGGCTCTTGATATCCACTCCTGCTGGCGCAAACACGTGGGTTTGGATCCCATCGCTCAAGTTGTAGAAGCACGCCTTGTACGAAACCTCGCCCTTCGCTATGCCACCCGGCAAGTAATTGATCACGTCCGTGATTGAATACCAGGTCGCCAGCTCCGCTTCGTCTTTCGTCGCGGCCGGCGGAGCATCGCAGAGCTCGTGTCGTATTATCAGCGGATTTAGCTGCATCATGGCGACATGGTCGTGGAGTCGGGCCACCGCAGCCTCGCGCGATATACCGGCGGGAACAGGCGTGATATGGACAATGTGTGAGCGCCCCATGGCGTGAACCTGCTGTTATCGTCACGCAGAGGAGGAGCTGTGCAAGAAGCAAGAAAGATGCTAAGGATACACGAGAGGTGGGTGTAGCCACATCGCCAAAGCTGCATACGCTTACCGTTGCTGATCGGCGAGGCTGAGCCAGCGCTGGAGGCGCCACAGAATGGGTTTCTGTCCAGACTTCGCCGTCGTGCGCTGCGATTGGCCTCCAAAGGAAAATTGGGCGTCTTCTCGCACGACCAATGTCATTGTATTGTAAACCTGGTCGTGCATTTATCCCTGCCTGACGACTCAAGCCAAGACGACAGCACGCACGAGCCACCGATAGACAGACTAGGTTTGGCGCTACAAAAGCTTGTCCACAGCAATGAGATGGCAATTGCAGCTGCGTGAACACCACATATACCATCGCGCATATTGCAGTCTCATTGGGACTCGGAGACCGCTGTGCTGCATGATAGAGCCTCTTCACAGTCTCTTGGCACTGCTGTAGGACCTTCGGTAGGCAGACAAGCTTTTGGAATTCCAACGCGCGAACGACACAGAGTGACGGCATCATCAACAAAACTCTACGCTCCAACCACTGACGCTCCTTCGAATTGACAACCATCATTTCTCTTCATCTGGAACTTTTCAAAGCCTCCGCAACCTACCAGAGAGACAGCATCACCGCGTGCCAGCTCCGCACCATTCCACGCTGAGCCAGCACTATCCGATATTGTACAGAGGACGGCAGTTCACTGTTATATATGCCAGCATGGTTTGGGACCAGTGCGTGCAACCCTCAACTCATCGCCAGAAACCGTATTGGAGATGATGCAGGGCACTGACAACTCACCTTTCGTTCTCAGAATCGAGGCAACGCCTCCGCACCTCACCTATCTGCTGCTCTCGACCTTCCTGATAAGCTATGTGCTCTTCACAAATTTCTTGCGCAACCGACGTGAATATTAACAGAATCCGGGTTTACAACGCAAGTGACTGACGATTCCAAATCTAGTACATTTGTCGGAACCCCCGATAGCCTTGCTCGTCGGGATCTTGTTAGGCCCACAAGTCCTGCGCTGGCTCACGCCCAATTTCTGCGATGGAAAGGGATGTGGAAGTGAAGGCAAAGGCGGATGGGGCTGGGTAAGATCATCGCAAAGGTGAAGCATGTCACAGCATTGACTTTATTGCAGGGAGATGGCACAGTGCAAGAGTTGACTAGAGTCATTGTCGGCATCCAAGTCTTCGCAGTAGGTACGTGGAAGAACACCCAATAGCTCTTCTGATAGCAGATCTAATAAACTGCAGGTGTCGAACTGCCAAAAAGGTACGCTCGCAGACACTGGAAATCGGTCGCTATGCTTCTCGGACCCGTAATGACTTTTGGCTGGGTCGTGTGCGCCGTATTCGCGAAGTACATTTTCGAAACCAGCTGGTCGACTGCTCTCATCATCTCGGCGTGCCTGACACCAACGGATCCGGTCCTCGCAGCGAGTATTTTGTCTAACTCACAATTCTCCACTCGAGTGCCGAAGAGACTCAAGGACATGCTAAGCGCTGAATCCGGTTGCAATGATGGCGTGTCCTTTCCCTTCCTCTACATCGGCCTGTTCCTCTTGACACAGCACACCATCGGCGATGCTTTCAAAGACTGGTTCCTTATCACAATCCTTTGGCAGTGCGCATTCGGAGTCTTCATCGGCCTTGTCATCGGCACCACCCTCAACTGGGTCTTGCGATTCAGTCACTCTCGTGGTTACATCGATAATGCCGGGTTTACAGTGTTCTACTTGCTGCTAGCCATATTCTGCGTGGGCGTCGGATCGACTTTGGATTCAGATGACTTCTTGGTCGCCTTCGGAGGTGGCTATGGATTCGCTCGAGATGGCTGGTTCGCGAAGAAGACGAAGGAAGCACACCTGCCGAACATCATCGATCTACTTCTCAACTCCTCCATGTTTGTCTACGTGGGCACCATCCTGCCTTTTGAGTCGTATAGCAACACATACCTGACGCCTTGGATTACGGTACCTCGATTGCTCGGATTCTTGGCTCTGGTTCTGCTCTTCCGCAGAATCCCTATTGTACTGGCCACATACAAGTTCATTCCGGATATAAGAACATTCCGAGAAGCCCTGTTCTGCGGACACTTCGGCCCAATGGGTCTCGGTGCCCTGTTCCTCGCAATTGAAGGCAGAGCTGTGCTGGAGACAGGGAGCTCTACGCCCGACGATCATCCACCGGAATACTCGCCACCGTTGACTGATCGCCAGAAAGGCATAGAGACGATTTTCCCGGTAGTGTCTTTCATTGTGCTCGGAAGCACTCTGGTGCATGGTTTGAGTGTGCTGGCATTGAGTCTGGCCTCACATCTTGTGAGACATGAGAAACATCGAGCGCAGATCCCTGCCGCCGAAACAGATCCTTTGACGGGCATGGAGCATGAAGATGGCGACGGTGGTAGCGCAACGGATACAGAAGATGAGCACGGGCAGCCTTGAGATCCAGATTAGCTGCTTCTTATAGCTTCATAATAGAGCTTCGTTCGCCCTTCCAGCTGATGCTGCAGCTTTTCTTTGGTCTCGGCCACTAGCTCGCTGGAGTAGAACGCTACACCCAGCTCTTGACTTGTGTACCATGAAGCCCGGTCCATGTTGCCGCTTCCGAACACAATTGCTTCATCGTCTACAATCGTCAGCTTGAGATGTGATTGAACCGGCTCGCCCTCCATAGCTGTACGTCTCGATCGTGGCACGTAATAAGAGATGCGTAACGACCCGGCCGCTGCAGAGCCTGCCTCTACATCCCGAGGAGCCTGGACCATGATCTGATGACTCTTCACCAGCTTGCCCATGCATCTGCTTGTTGTCGTTCCGGCTGTGACCAGCTGCTCCAGTATCATGAGCTTCTCACTTGTGACGATCGTGACGTCCACGCCTCGGGCCACTGCATCGAGGATGTGCTCCAGCACAGGCGGGCATGTCACATTCGGACTCTGCACATAAATGCTCCTCTTTGCTCCAGCAAACAACTCCAGTAGTTCCACGTTCAATGGCGTCCTCGGAGCATTAGCGCACTTCTGCCAGGGAAAAAATCGAAACCTCGGATTACGATGATGTGGCGAAGGCAAGAACTTGTACTTGACATTTATCAGCCCCAGAGAATTCGTTGTAGGCCTTGAATTGTGCTCCGTTTCTCCAGTCTGCAGCGAAGAATCCAGTCCTTCAAGTCTTTCCCTCCATTTCAGCTCCCAGAACTTCAGAAAGCCCCCACGATTTCGCTTCCGTCCAGCCTCACGCATCCCTCAAACCACTCCTCCCATGAAACGTTACAGCTCGGTAGAAAGACCTCTTTTCGGTCAATCACCACGAACTTTGGATGCCAGACACTAAATGGCAAGAAGAAAATACTCTTGACTTCCAGATCTAGTCCCTCCAAATCCTCAGGAGCAGGTAGTCCCAGTTTGTTGCTCCATTCAGAAGGAGAGTAAACTCGTCCGGATGGAGATGAAGTGTGGAAAAGTTTTTGGAATAGTGATGAAGAGGAGAAGCCGATCCGGACTCTAATTCTCTTCGCAGAGGAACTTGAATGACTGCGGGCGAGAGCTTTGGCACTCAACTTGAGCAGCGTGTCATTGAGCGCGTCACGCGTTGGGCTTGCGGCCCAGAAACAGGTTATGAGGATGACTTCTTCTTCTGCAGCTTCGATGGCGGGGAGAATTGAGGACTTGAATATTTGGTATCCGGTCCCGAAGGTCAATGAGCGAATATTGGCCGTTTCGGACATTGGAATGTCCTGTGAGGTTTGTTGATAGGTTGTGTAAGGCAGTTGGAAGTGGAGACGTCTTCAGGAAAGTGACCAATTGCTGCGCGAGAATGTCTTGGCCAAATTTATGCCTCAGTCACACATAGGTCGACGTTTCTTTCTTCATTGTTGTTTGATATTTGCTTCCACCCAACAAAACACACAGCACGTCATTCATACATCCCGAGTCATGCCATCTCGTGAAGAAGAAAACGAGGCGTTGGCGCGAGCAGAATACTGGGATGCAAGATACGCCAAATCCGATGGCAAGAATGCCACCCACGAATGGTTCCGATCCTACAGTGATCTCCAGCCCTTTCTAGAGAAGCACCTCTTTGAGCCCTTTCCGCCGTCGCAGGATCCGAGGATCTTGCACCTTGGAGCGGGAGACAGCGTGAGTATTGCTGGAGACACATCTCTATTTTCTGTTATCTGATTGAATTCCTTGGGAAAGACCGTGCCGCGAGAACTTCTGGATCAAGGATACAAAAACCAAATCTGCGTGGATTTCTCTCCGGTCGTAGTGAAGCTCATGACTGCACAACCTCTTGAGGGACTGACCTGGCTATGCGAAGACGTCCGTGATATGCCTGTCATCACGAGCCAATCTATCGATGTAGCGTTCGACAAAGGTACGCTGGATGCAATGATTCACGGAAGCCCATGGGATCCGCCCGAAGACGTCAAAGAGAACAGCGGTCGATACATGAAAGAGGTACGCTCTCGCATCCTGCATTTGTCTCAGTACTGACAGGGCTAAGGTTGCTCGCGCTCTCAAAACCAATGGCGTCTTCCTCTACATAACCTATCGACAGCCTCATTTTGTGAAGCCATTGCTGAATCAGGATATCCTGTGGGACATGCATATGGAAGTTCTCAAGCCGAGCGAGAACTCTTTCGAGTACTATGCTTTCGTGCTCAGAAAGGCACAGTCTGCGTAGACCCGTGCCTGGAGTAGGTGAAAATAGGACACCCGCCTCTCGAAACGACTCCCTTCGCGATCATATCGGACTCGAACATGCATGTGCTACACTGACAAGAATTCCCATCAGCGTCTCTTCGAGTGATGCGATACCTCGACTTAGCCGAGTATTCCGGACGCAACGACCAGGACGAGCCGTGTGGCGCAGTCACTGCCTGCCTATCCTTGTCTTCTTGACTGAGTACGTCCGACTATTACCATGGAGCCATTCCCGGCTCAAAGTTCCTGGGCATAGCCTGAAAGGCACGTGTCTTCTAGAGCTTTCCGCGTTCGAGCACGGATCAGAGATGGATCTCCACCCTGGCAATCCCCTCATGAACATTACAACGCGTCCAACGCGGTACTGAAGAAGGGACTACCTCCTCGAGCTCTTCTTTGTTATCGTACTACCCAATACTCGACTTGGCGCTGTTTGATTGACTGCATGTCGAAAAGGTCAGTATGTCGCACACTTGTAATCCTTTGCTGCTAGCACCAAGCTATTCGATATTTGCCCACACGATCGTGATTGATCGTGGTGTACATTCCGGCTATTCGCATGTACCAATCGGTGCTAGCTCCTCCATGCTGAGAACCATACAGCCATCATGTTTCGATCAGTACTCGGAGATGTGACCTCTCAAGTCGCTAATGTTCAGCCACCTCGAACTCAAGAAATTGTACCTGCAACGAACACAGCTCAGATCGAAGTGGCTCGAGCATCTTTTGCCACATCAAACTATCAAGTTGACCTCAACGCCATTAGCAAGCCATCCACCATGATGGGCACGAAGCGCAAAGCGCTAGACCACCCCTGTCGAATCTAGATGACTTCGATGTGGACAACATGGCGGTTGACAAATCATGTAACCAAGTCCGCGGAATGATAAGGAGATTCTTGGATTCCGGAGAAATGAAGAAGGGGGAATTTGCAGACGCCATCCGCGTAGCTCCAAACAGCCTGAACAGATTCCTGACTCAGAATGGCAGCATGGCCGGAGAGGCAAATTCTACGTATAGCAATGCCTGGAGGTTCTTCAAGAAGCGAGAACTCGCTGGCATCAAAATTACCAAGAAGGCGAGGGTTTCTCCTACAAATAATCCATCACAAGCACACGCCGACATCAGCACGATTCGCCTTCCTGGCGAGGAGAGCAGATCTGTCCCTATCTTCGACACTTGCGATGAGATACGCAAGAAAATCAATGCGTATCTCGTCAAACCAGGTGTCACCCAGGCGTCTTTCTGCCGCGAGCTGGCAGCACAGTTACCTTCCGGGACTAACATCCAAAGCAAGCAGCTGACCGATTTCCGATCCAAACGAGGTCCGAGGCAGGGCAACACATCTTGCGTCTTTTATGCTGCTTATGTTTTCTTCGAAAAGCTCAGGTTGGCTGAAGGAAAGCCAAAATCGAAGCATCGAATGGAGATGGAAGAATATTGGGCACCACAAGGTGGTTTTGATATCGTGCATGGTCATAATACGCTGTAAGTCTGCGAGTCGCGATATTTGTTCCACATCGTATGGCTGACCACATTCAGCAGCTACACCTGTAGAGACTACGAGAGACCATACGAGGACAAGCTGGGAAGGATTTTATTTGGCTGAAGCGGGCTTTCAATTTGTGAGCTGCGCTATTCGCGTCCGATGGTATGCTGTGTACGATACTGTAATGAGGTCTTAAAATGTACTCAATGCTCTGCAATTCAGCCCTCACTGCCGCAGCGACAGTCGGTGCCTCTTTTGCGATGTCGAAGGAGGTGTTGCAAGTCAATTACCTGCTGTTC
Source organism: Cercospora nicotianae (assembly GCA_029490675.1). Lineage (NCBI taxonomy): Eukaryota > Fungi > Ascomycota > Dothideomycetes > Mycosphaerellales > Mycosphaerellaceae > Cercospora > Cercospora nicotianae. The sequence goes on along the minus strand of JANQAT010000007.1, from coordinate 705,604 downwards.
CCACTCTGCCCCTCGATATGCTGACAGACCACTATTTGGGCTTCGCGACATCCTCGGGCACCAGAATCACCACCTCCGTGAACTTGTGGCCAGCATACGCATAGCCCAGGAATTCCAGCCACGGAACCTCCTCCTTCGACTCCGCCTTCTCGCCCAACGCAGCTTTCTCCTCCTTGTTGTACAAGTCGGACTTGTAGATCTCGATGGTCGTCTTGCCTGGTTCGATGGCCTTGCGGCACACGCGGATGTCTGGGTCTAGCATGGGAGTTAGTGCTCAGCCCAGAAGTGTTACAGATCGTGAACTCACTTTTCGAGAGCATGATCACCAACTCGATCTCTTCGACTGCAGCATGTCCGTGTGGGGTCATCCTCTCTTTTCCCGTTTGCTCGTAGTATTTGCCGGTCTTGTGCTCGAGGAGGAGCAGCAAGCCTTCCGTAATGTCTGCCATCTGTTTCTGAATGCTTAGTGATGTTCGAGATGCGAGCACTTTCCAGCAATACGTACCTTGTTCAGTACCTTTGCGATGGGGTCAATTTCTACTATTGCTCGAGTAGCAGGTCGGGAGGAGGTGCAATGTTTGGGATTTGATTTGGGGTCAGCGTTGCTGAATGCTCGGAGTGGATGTTCTTGTACGCAAAGTGTAAAGCGAGAGAACTCAGGTTGTTTGCAATGAAAGGGACACCTCTGACTCACTCAGGTGGTGAATAGCAGGTGAGTTAACTAGTGAATTAGTGTCTAGGTCAGCCCGGTGAAGTTGCTTCCATTCACTAGATTGCGAATCAGATGCCAGTGTACTGAATCTGAACCTGAACACTCGCTTCTGATGCTGGCTTTTGAGCTTTCCAGCAGTAGAGCCACATAGCATTGGGAAACGCTTGATGTGTTGAGGGTAGAACGCATGGTCTTGCACACTAAAACTGCATGTTTCTGCTCAACTCTCAAGCCAGACGGCTGAAAGTATGAATAAAAACGTCTATTGCTTCCAGATCTCTTATTAGCTAAATCATAATTTTGCGAACACGGGCTTTCTTTTGTTCTTCCCCAAACCAGCCAAGAGAGCATCGCTGACATCCTTTGTCTGAAGCATGGCAGCGTTCCAAACAGCAATATAGTCGAGACCTGCAAACATCATTAGCCACAGTCACAGAAAGGCACAAACGCAAACCACTTACCATCTTCAACAGAATGATCTCTTGAGTAGTTGATCACAGCCTTTGTCCCTTGCACAGCGATCGGACTCTTCTCAGCAATCAACTTCGCCAGCTCTAACCCTCTGTCCAATGCGGCCTTCTTACTGTCATACACGCCACTGACAAAGCCCATCCTTAACGCCTCCTCGGCGCTGAAATCTCTCGCAGTCAAACAAATATCCTTGATCCAGCTCATCGGCACCAGGGTATGAGGTAATCGAGTCAGAGTGCCAACATCTGCAGCAAGACCGATCGCAACCTCTCTCACAGAGAACGTTGTATCGTTCGAACATATTCTTACATCGCAACATGTGCTAATATCGATCGCGGCGCCATAGGAAATGCCATGCATGACACAAATAACAGGCTTCTCACACTTCTCAATTTCGCTGACAGGTTCTTGGATTTCCTTGATATGCCGACGGAGGTCCCAGGCTTTCCGGGCAGTATCTCGTTCTTCTCCAGCTCCAGAGCCGTTGAGGAGAGGTCCATCGGCGGCGGCTGTGACGTCTAATCCAGCTGTGAAAGCTCGATCTCCGACGGCTGTGAGAACGATAGCTCGAACATCCGGATCGTGGGAGAGTTTCTTGAAAATGTTGCCTAGGTCTGTGAACATTTGGCCGGTGAAGGAGTTGAGCTTTTTGGGCCGGTCGATTTCGACGACTGCGACATTTTCGATGGGTTGCGTTACGTTGAAGAACTCGCAACTGTAGTCTTGTGGTGCCATGGTGACTTCTTCTGCGACTTGTGTTCTTCTTATCGTTCGTGAACTTCTTCTTGCAACTACCTCAGAAGGTATTGTCGACTCTCGGATACTTATGTGCTTAGTCGTGAAGGCGTGAAGTCGAGATCCGGCAGCCGAGGTCTCGGGCAGGGTGATCAGCTGAACATGGGTGCCTGAGGCACATATGTACATGTCAAAGGCCCCTGCGGCATGAGGGAATCGAGCAAGGAGTTGTGATTGCCGCAAGGAAGAGAACTTGAGAGGCAATGATTGATGTTTGGAGCTGCTTTGAGATATATTTACATCATATGGTATTTAAACTTCTGTTTCCCGCGCTTCATACCTGTCGGTCCGCAGTCAGCGACTCTATTCACTCTCGCTCGAACGGTTTTCAAAGGCCTGCAATCAACGGAGCACCGACTATAGCCAACATGGGCGCGTAGCCCCAATGGTTCATTTCCCCAGCGCCAACGATCGAGTAACAGACCCAGCCGTCCACTGCAGCGACACTGCTTGCTGCCAACATGATCCAGCCCAGAGCCTTTGGGCTTCCATAGTATGCTGGTGCCAAGATTGCGAATCCCATGAAGCAATCTCGATAGCCATATGCCATGAGCATGGCGTCGGCGAATATTCTTTGGTCTGGCAAGTCCGAGTAGGGAAGCTCGAAGAATGACAGAGCTAGGACTGGGTTAACGAGACAGTTGATTCCGAAGCCGATGAATATTGCGCCAAACGCCCCGCAGACATAGCGAATCCAGTTGGATTGTGAGATAGACATTGCTGTTACACTGCCTTGTATGTACGGGGGTAGTTTTGTGGTCGTGCTAGTTTTTGGACGCTTGTCTCTGTCTTGTTGTGATTTGGTGTTGCTGGACTGGCTTTGATCTTGTTGTTGTGATCTAATATGGCTCGAGTGGGTATGATTGCAGCGGTGCGTCTGTATGTGAGAATGCTGTCAGAATTGTCGATGCAGACTTACGGGAAGCTCATATACTCGGTCCCGGAGATTGGGTAGAGCTGAGTTTGGGTGTTTCCGCATCCTGAAGATGCGCACGGGGATTTCTAGCACCGACAGAATCCTGTGCCTGACCTAGCGTCGATAGCTGCCTATACGACCATGTTGTCGCTCACCGGCCGCATTGCTGGCTGATGAAGCCGACCTGGACTGTGATCGCTGTTTGTGTGGGGAAGCAAAACGTCACTTCCACAGAGAGACTGTGAAATTGCAAGTGAGGCGGTCGGCGGAAGTTCGGCACGTCAATCAACAACGAAACATCCAGCGCGTCGCGACCACTCCACCACGCATTCACGACTGCGCTATATGATACGAACTCGCCGGTAGTACGCTGCCCGACGGCAACAGCACGACCTCGCGACCATGGGCGACCTGCACAACACGCCCATCGTCATCGACAATGGCAGCGGCACCATTCGAGCCGGATATGCTGGCGAGGACAAACCACGCAGCTACTTTCCGTCCTTCGTCGGCCGCCCGAAACATTTACGGGTACTCGCAGGAGGGCTGGAGGGTGACGTCTTCATAGGAAAGCGCGCAGAAGAGTTGCGAGGACTACTCAAGCTCCGCTACCCCTTGGAACATGGCATAGTCACCGACTGGGATGACATGGAGAAGATCTGGCACCACATCTACACAGACGAGCTGAAAACGTTGAGTGAAGAGGTATGTCGAGGCTGAGGTCAGTCGACGAAGGTCGCAGCGTTCGGCATTGTTGGACTAACATATGCACAGCACCCCATTCTGCTCACCGAAGCACCTCTCAACCCACGTGCCAACCGGGACATGGCCGCGCAGATCCTATTCGAGACCTTCAACGTGCCTGCTCTGTACACGTCAATACAGGCTGTGCTTTCGCTATATGCTTCTGGACGAACAACAGGTATTGTGCTGGATGCTGGTGACGGAGTGTCGCACGCTGTGCCAGTCTACGAAGGTTTCGCGATCCCAAACAGCATACGGCGGATAGACGTGGCCGGACGAGATGTCACGGAAGAGCTGCAGCGACTACTGAGGAAGGGAGGCAGTGTGTTTCACACCAGCGCCGAGAAAGAGATCGTCAAGCAGATCAAAGAGAAGGTGTCATATGTTGCGCTGGATCCCAAGAAGGAGGAGAAGGAATGGCTGAATGCCAGCAACCGCGGCGGGGAGAGCAAGACCATTGAGTACACTCTACCCGATGGGAAGAAGCTCAAGATCGGTTCAGAGAGATTCCGAGCAACTGAGATTCTCTTCGAGCCGGAACTGATCGGACTTGAATGGCCTGGCCTGCATCAGATTGTCGTGGATTCGATCAATCGCACTGACATGGACCTACGCAAGGCGCTATTCGGCAACATTGTGCTTTCCGGCGGTTCGACAATGATCAAAGGATTCGGTGATAGGCTGCTCCACGAGGTTCAACGCCTGGCAGTCAAGGACATGCGCATCAAGATATTTGCGCCTCCCGAGAGACTGTGGAGCACGTGGATCGGAGGCAGTATCCTGGCTGGCTTGAGCACATTCAGGAAGATGTATGTGACGATTGATGATTGGCATGAGAGTAAGTCACGATCCCCATACCCTCGATCGTCATCGGGTGTATTAGCTAATGCGTACCAGACCCGGACATTATCCACCAGAAGTTTGCTTGAGCATGCGTAAGATACCCCAGCGGATACTTTCATGATTCAACTTGAACGCTGCGCTCCGCACGGTTCATGCTCTCCACGACTCCCAACGACATCGACGGCCTCTACACCACCTGCAGCCAAGAACAACGACCCCGTACGTTGCTGACAGCTGGACCCGAACCTCTTCGTAACACCGCTGCTACCCCTTCGTGTCGTTCTCTGATTAGTTCAAGGTCCGCTTCAGCGGCCTACGAGGCACAAACGTGCTTCCGGTAGTGGATGAGGATGTGGCATCCTGGGGCGGGCATCATGCTACTAGAGCTGCAAAACAGCGGAGCAGCAGATCAACTTTTACTTAACCATCACGTACTAGCGTCGCGGTCTAGTCTCAGGTACGGCAAGGCTGCACATGGAGAGGACCGTCTCCGCTCACCGCACAACGCTAGACCTTGGCTTGCGGGGAAGCGACGGAGCCACTGAGCACCACAAACGTGGCTGCTGTGGTACCGGTGACCGACCTGAGAAGACAGGAGATGTGAAGAGCGATGAGAGTAACATAACAGTCCAAAGTAGCACGACAGAGCAGATAGGCGTGCCATGCAATGCCCGTATCGATGGTCGTGTCCACGAGGCACACATTGGACACCCGCGAACAAAACTTGATCAGAACAATTTATCGTGACTTGCTGAGCACAATGCTACGCTGCCAAAAGCATTCTTCATTTGGTCATTGAACCCCCGCTCGCACATTGTCCGGGCACGAGCCAATCGCGAAATGCTGTGGAAGTCTAGGCCAGTGAATTAGGATGTCCTTGCTGGACTGACTGCTTTTTGATGGATCTGCTGACTACATTTACCGGCGCTAAAATGGCGACAATGGGCGCCAGATGCGTTTGTGCGTGCCTCAGAATGCTTGTGACAACGTAATGCGTCGGTGGGTGGATAGAGACATCTCGATGGCTATGTAAAAACGTTCGGGCTTCGGGTTTTGGCCCGCCCACCTGGCTCTGTGATGGAACATGCGGAGGATCGAGCTGCACTGCCAGATCATTGCTGTTCGGGCTTCTCTCCTGAATCGCAAAGCAGAAGGTGGTCCGCATGCGGCGTCTGTTCCTGCAGCAGTCAGACGGCGTTCCAGATGGTTCTGAGAGGGCAATGATGCTCCTCCCAGTCCGAGATGGCGATGCGCGACACGTGGGCGGGCGCTGCCAAGCAGTCGGAGCAAGCGAGCACCTGGATCACGCGGAGAGAGAGCGTGCTCGCTCCTCAGCATGATGCACCATCAAAGTGTCGTCACGCCAGTACAAAAGAGGAAACATCGTGAGTTCTGAGGGGGTAATAGAAACTCTGGCAGCGGTTTCTGTTACCCCCAGGAAACTAGGCGGGACGTTGCCGAGCGAATTAAGACGGCGCTTGCGTGCACACATGACTTGGGAGCCGTGGCGGAGGCGTGACCTGTGACTTGCAATTCCGGACATTGCCAGTCACAATGATGAGCGAAAGCAGGCCCAGGATGATGCTATCGTCGCCAAAACACCTGGACATGCCATCATGGACGTGTGTGCATGGCGCGGTGACGCCGTGAGGGCGAATCATGGGCGCAAAAATTTTCGCAGACGACGCCATTCACGCGCCCAGACGCCCCCGGAGCCTCTTCACACGGATTTGCCGCTAGTCGCTTAGCTGCGGTACGTGAGAGACACCTCAGCCAGCGCTCAGAGATTTTTGCCTCTAGCAGTTAACTGCAAAGCGCGTCCCCAGCCAAGGAACCCAGCTGGCCGCGTGATGGATCTGCTTTGATCACTGGCGACCGTGGGCCCCGTCAATGCAGAGAACCAAGAGACGCAGTGACAAAGGTATATTATTCCTGCCCAGGTAGGTGCTCGCATTCCTTCCTCACTTCACATACAACATCAACACAACACCACTGCTCCGGACTTGCAACCAAGACACCTGTTTCGTGTCATCACTGCACATCACCCTCTACACGTCCACACATACAACGCCACATCACAACACACTCGAAATGTCCTCACGATACTCCGTCTGTGAACCACACCCGTCCGTCCCCCGATCTGGAGGCTACATCATGGGCGGACGCGGCGGCGCTGGCAACTACCACCGCTACAAGGCTGAGGACCTCACTGCCGGCCAGAACGCCACTGGCCCAGCATCGCGCATCTCCCTCACCCGTCCTTTCAAGCGCACCGTCACTACTGGCCGAGGCGGCATGGGCAACACCATCACCCCAACCGAAGAGAACATCTTCCAATTCGACGAGGAAATGCTCAAGGCTCGCGAGACTGCCGCCACTCCAGTCTACCGCATCGGCCGTGGAGGCGCAGGCAACACCGTCCAAGACGACCGCGTCTCATCCTCATCCCTCCGCAAGAATTCGACCAGCTCTTCGGCAAGCGACTCCTCCGACCGACCTGCCAACACCCGACGCGAGTCCGGCATGTTCTCCTCCATCTTCAGCCGACGCTCATCGTAGGCCAAGCACGCTCCGTTTTAGGACGCTGCAATGTCTCACAGCCACCTCGATCGATCAGCAAGTGCTGCTGATCGTTCGGTGATTTCATCTTCTTGGCTGTGCAGGGCCATCTCTCTTACGACTTTTCACGAACGACAACTACCTTTTTTTAAGCGAGCTGGTTCTTGATTCTCGCATCATTTCGCATGATCAAAAAGCGACGGCGCTGGTGGCGACTGATTTCTTCTCTATCGAGAGCGCTTTGACTCTCACCAACTTTCTACCCGGTCGGGCACATTTTAAAAACCCCTTTGGCTACGCATAGCTGCCCGACAAACCCCTCGAAATCGGCAGCAAACAACCATAAAAGCATCACGGCGTTCTTGTATTTGGAGGAAACCTTGCCTGGCATGGCATTGGGAAACCACGGAAAAGTTTTGTTGATATTGGGTTGATTTTCCTGTCTGCTTTGTATTTTATTATCTCATGTGTGACAACCGGCGAGAATGATACCCCGTTGTGTGTTTCTCTTTCTCGTGGCCGAGGGCGCCTGCTACGGCAAGAAGAGATTTGGCGGAGGTGGAGGTGGAGAATGGAAGGAATGTTGTATTACGTACAAACATTGAATCGAAAGATCGATCCTGAACACTTTTACTTTCCAGCTTTCCAGCTGTCCTGTCCTTCCCGTTCTGTTCTTGCTCCGTTTAGCATGATCCCTCAACTGCATAAAATTGACTCAATGTTGCTCCTCGAACCGGACGCCTGCATCACCCCTCACCTGCATTACTATGCATCCTCCCCTCATCATGAAGTCGTTGACTAAGACATCCACATTCCAGATCCATCCCGTCTCTCAACACCCCGTCTTCCGTCCTTTCAGCCGTCCATTTATCCTCCCCAGGATCCAAATCTCCGATCATATACCCCGCAAGACGCCATTGTGCGATTTCGAACGATACTCGAATAGAACAAATCCCATCTTCAACGGCTTCTCTATCATCTGCTAGAACGAGAAGCACCGTCTCATCTCGCAAAGACCTCTCGTCCATGATTACGAAGGAAGTGTAATCTATATCTGAATCTGTTTCCTGACGTAATTTGAAAAGTAATCGTTGGCATTCTGCTGGGGTTTTGTTTTTGAATGGGGAGTCTGGAGAGGTTATTGTTCGGTTTTGTTCGTCTTCCATGTCGCCGATTTCGGTTTCGGTGGTGTAGGTTTGTGTTAGGTTGTCGATGAGGACGAAGTGGCAGAGGAGTTGGTTGTGGTAGTCTTGGTTTGAGGTGATGAATTGGTCTATGACCTGCGGTTTGGTGAGTTGTACTTCGAGATGGTGTGGGCGATGGAGGAAAAGAGGTACTGAGGAAGGTATGTCTGCTGCGCAGCAGATTGGGCAGAGGCGGCCTGATACTACATCATTGCTGACGTGCTCATTCGAAGAAGCCATTTTTGAGTCGCAATGGCAATGGCGATGAAGCCGCAATGGTCTTCAATTACATACATGTCGGTTCTATATGAGCTGCTTTACTACGCTCTTGGCAGTATCGTTGCCTGAATTCGCCACTGCCATCGCTCTTGGCCATACGCTGCCTGACAGTTCACGGGAGTATTTGTCTAGCTTGGACTTAGGCTCCAACCATGTCGCTCTTGATAGCCACGATATGAAATGACATCGCGCTTGTCCTGACCTCGTGGCGGAAAGCAAAATAGAACCGTGCCGCAGATTACGCGCTTTCAAAACTGCGTGCCTTGCTAGAGGAAATACAGCATCTCTTTGCTCCTTGTATCTCTACGTTCCGCATCGATTTGTAGGCACTTCATTTTCCAAGAGACACAGGCCAAGAATCAAGGTCGTGAGAAACATGCAAATCTCATTCTCTCCGGGACTCCATCTTGCTGCCCAGAGGTAGGCCGGCCTCGGATCCTCATTCTTGTTCCCGACAGAGTCTGAGGCAAGTCGGAGAATTCACCTTTGCATGTAAGGACGTGGTTTCTGCTGGTGGGGTTCAAGCGTCGTCTACTGAACTCGACTTCGTCCAGACGACCGTGGCACGCGCGGACGACTTCATTTCCGGGCCCGGAACTTGTTTGTCGCTGTCGCTGCAGCATCGGCATGATGGTTTGAATTCAGCAGAGTTCTGTGGTTGGTCCACGATTCAATTCTGCATTTTCTCTGGACGCCAGTCGTCATGGAGCAATATATGCACTCCACATTGATGTGGGCGCATTGCAGGCAGGCAGCAGGAAAGTGCGCTCGCATTCGCTCAGCTCAATGGCTGCAACAGGCCAGCCAATCGCAAAAGAGAAAAGTGCTTTCGTATTGCGTATTCGCCGTATTCTTGATTGAGGTGAGTTCGATGCGACCGACTCGCTTGGCTCACGCACTGAAGGCCAAAGGCCTCGTCAGCAAACAGACGCACCAAAGAGGAACCACGCAGGCACAGCACAGTCAATAGGAGAGCAGGTGAGGGAGAAAGTGGTTTGATGATCCTCGGCTCCGGCCCGTCAAACAGGGCTGAAGAGAGGCGCGCGCGCGCACATGGTGCAGCGACATCATCGTCAGCAGGCAGGAAATAGAACACGTTCGCCTTTCTGCACCTGCTCAGCACATCCGCGCCATATTCTCATTCTCGCTTCCAGTAGTGACGCTATCAGCTTAGCAAACCGGTTTCCTTATTTCCAGCCCGTTCCTGCTACGCACGAAGTCATCGCCGAACGGGGGTGAAGCTGTCGCCGACCACCGAGAACGCCAGCTAGCCATCCCAGCCAGCTTTACGGGCCACAGCTTTGTTGACATCTGATCCGCCGCATGCCGAATATTATGGGCGCACAACGAGCCAGAGTCATATGAATAGTCAGCAGTGTACACGCCCTGCAATCTCTTCCATGTGCACCGGATTATGGCTGGAATAGAGCAGATCATTGTGCACTCCAAGGTACGGTAGCAGCAACAGAGTTCGGCATGTTCGACGTGAGCTGACGTTCGTTTCTGCCTTAGAGCTACGTCGTACGCTGGATTCAGGTACCGGAGCACCATTCGATTTCATGGTCCATACAACCCAACAAAAAGAGTATCAACTTTGGCATCTTCAAGCACCCAGGCACGCGCAATGGCAGCCTTCCGAGCGAGGAGATCGTCGAGAACAACGCCAGGGACGTCCCAACTACACCCGCTCTCGATGGAGTAGAGAGGCCGAAACAGGTGCCGCGCCGGCCTTCAGTCACGGAGGGCAAGGGCGACGTGGTGGAGAAGCTGCACAATGTGGGAATCAAGTCTGTGGCATGGGCTGGAAGATGTGAGGCAGACAAAGTAGCCATGGGTCGCTACGACGTGCCAGGCGGAGAAGGAGGAGCATATGGCCTGGTTTTCGACAACACTTTCTCGAAACAGACATCGAAGCAGGTCACGCTCGTGCTCATGACCCATCCTACCAACTCGCCGCCGAAGTCAGGACACCACCTCCACTATTCGCAAGCCTTTTCAAGCAACAGTGGTAATACCGTCAGTGGCAAGAGCAGCAGTCCTTCGCTGAGACCGGCGAACGATTCAAGCGACTCTTTGGCATCGAATTTGCATCGCGCAGTGTTGGAAGATCCGAGACCACATTCGAAGGGCGGAGTAGAGACAAAGGGCATCGAGGGGACTACATTCTACACCGGTACACTATACAAGAAGAGGCGGAAGAAGGGTCAGGGATATGCCAAGCGATTCTTCTCGCTGGACTTCACAAGCTCGACGCTCTCATACTATAGAAATCGGCATTCTTCTGCGCTGCGTGGTGCAGTGCCTCTCTCACTGTGTGCAGTCGGCGTAGATGAGAACACAAAGGAGTTCTCAGTCGACTCTGGTGCAGAAGTATGGCATCTCAAAGCGCTGAACAAGAAGGACTACGAGGGTTGGAGGGATGCCTTGGATCGAGCATCGCGTACAGCAGTAACGACTCCAGGTCCAGGGACGCCATTGAAGAACTTCAAAGACCTTCCCATGCCGAGGAGTTCCAATCCTGAAGAGGAACGCGAGTGGGCGCGCGTGGAGCAATTGGTTAGCAAGGTGTCTGGCACACGCGATGCCGTCAGAGGTTTGGCGAAGGACACCGATCCAAAATACACATCTGGATCCGGAGGTAATGGCCTTGGATTGACCACATCTGCCAGTAGTAGCAACAACGGCAGTCCTCTGTCGTACGACTCGGCCAACCAATACTTCCCCGAGGTTGATGAGAAGAGAGACAGCAAGCGGCCATTCTGGAAGCGACAACCAAGCGTAGAGCGCAACTCAACTGCTCTGTTTCGCAGAAGCGTATCTGCGCAGCTGGCGGTACCATCGCCCAGCACAGCAGGAGCCAGCTCACCACAGCCAGGTGGCTTGAGTGTACGAAAGCGTCCGAGTGGACAGAATCTCGAAGCCTCGAATCAAATGGCAGATGCTGATGTCCACGAACGTTGCATAGCGCTTCTTCAGGATCTGAACAAAGTCGTGTCAGAGTTCTCCGACTTGATCGCGCAAAGCAAGACGCGAAGGCAGCCGCCAATGCCAACAGCAAACTCAAGACTGTCACTGGATTCGATCGATGATCAAGAGTTCTTTGACGCGACTGATGGAGGCGAGAACCCGTCACAGCTGCTTAACATACGGCGTTCCAGCGATCTCACCAAGCAGAACGAGGAAGAGGACCTTTTCGATGATCGTTCCGAGGCAGATTCAGACACTAGTAGTGATGCTGGTGAACGACCCGCAGGATCGGTGCTATTCTCCGCGGCTGGGAAGAGCGCAGAGTCAGCGTTGTATCCGAAAGTACCAGACAAGCTGCCACCGCTGCCGTTACCACGGGTCAAGCGACGGACCACTGTTACGGGACCCAAGCAGCCTCCTCCGAGCATCATTGGATTCTTGAGAAAGAATGCCGGCAAAGACCTCAGTCAAGTCGCCATGCCAGTCACAGCCAATGAGCCGACTTCTCTCCTCCAGCGTTTGGCCGAGAGTGTTGAATATCCTCAGCTGCTCGATGCAGCAGCAGGAGCCAGCACGCCTACAGAGCGCTTGATGTACGTTTCGGCATTCGCGGTATCATTCTTCTCCTACAATCGTGTGAAAGAGCGGGCACTACGCAAGCCATTCAACCCCATGCTTGGAGAAACATTCGAACTTGTACGAGAAGACTTGGGTTTCCGCTTCGTTGCCGAGAAAGTCAGCCATCATCCTGTTCGCATGGCGTGCCAGGCCGAAAGCCTCGCAAATGGAGGCTGGTGCTACGCACAGTCGCCAAAGCCGGAGCAGAAATTCTGGGGCAAGTCAGTCGAACTCAACAACGATGGCAGAGCACGAGTGGTGCTGCATGCTTCCGGCGAGAGGTTCTCGTGGAATCAAGCAACGTGCTTCTTGCGCAACGTTATCGCCGGCGAGAAGTATGTCGAGCCAGTGCAAACGATGACTATCCAAAGCGAGACCAATGGTATGCGTGCTGTGGTGTCTTTCAAGGCAGGCGGCATGTTTTCCGGACGCAGTGAGGATGTCACAGTTCAAATCTTCGAAGGCGAATCGCCAACCGGCGTGGAGCTTGTAGGAAAGTGGACGGACAGCCTGAAGCGAACGGACACAGACGAGACGATCTTCAAAGTCGGCTCTTTGGTGCCTAACGCAGCCAAGGTCTATGGATACACTAGCTTCGCAGCAGCTCTCAACGAGATCACCGAAGTTGAGGCCAATCACTTGCCGCCGACCGATTCTCGTCTTCGACCAGATCAGCAGGCACTGGAAGCTGGAGACGTGGACAAGGCCGAAGGATTGAAGGCACGTCTGGAAGAGAGGCAACGCGCTCGGAGGAAGGTTTTGGAAAGTCATGGACAGACATGGAAGCCACAGTTCTTCGAGAAAGTCGCCAATGTCGATGGCGATGAAGAAGTGTGGATGTTGAAACAAAGTGGAGGATATTGGGATAAGCGTGCTGCTGGGAATTGGAGTGGCGTACAGGAGGTGTTTGAGACGTGAGCCGGGGGCCGCGTTGACCTTTTTGGAGGAGATACCCGACTATGTGTGTACGATATGTGTGGTATTACGAGAGCGCAGACATGGTTACTGGGTTCGATAGCATGAGCGAGAAAGTGATTTGATGGACTACCGACATTCTGCCTATATTTTGCTTCGTCCAATCTGGGTGACTTGAACAAGTTTGTGCCGTGCTTGCTACCCTGATAGCATCGTGATAACGTCCCAGCTCGCGTTGTCTGTGTGTGCACTGTACGATGTGTGGTTGGCCACGCGATTGCCCAAGTCAAAAGCCAGACGAGTGGAGCACCGAGCCATTGGCCGTCATTGTGGCTTGAAGCTTGAGGCGCTGCTCCATTTCTCCTTCTCTTCATCACCACATGTGCACATTATTCCGTTTCGACTTTCACTTGATATAAGCCGAATACCGTCCCAGGTTGGAATGCTGTCACCGCGTAGAGGCCTCCGTCGCTTGGTCATCTTCGGATCGCTCCTCTTTCTCGGGCCAACCATCTTCGCGAAGGTCTACTCATCGTGGAGCGAGGTCTCCATCAGCAACGCCAAACGCAAACTGGAATTCGAACGGCTGGAACTGGAACGAAAGCGTCTTCAGCAGCGCGACGAAGCCAACAGCACGCCAAAGGAACACAGGTGAATAGGTGCAGGTGAAGTCGCACAGTCAGCTGTTGCCTGCTGCCTGGGTGCCTGAAAGTGAACGGCAGCGCCACACACAGCGCGCGAACTTTGGCCGACCCTACTTATCGATACAAACTTGCCCTCGTCACTCTCGCTGCCACTTGCCGCTAGCCACTTAGTCACGCGATTCGCTCTCCTCCTGTACAACAACCTTCGTCCTCCCCTTTCCTCACCTTCACTACCGGCGCGACCTGCGACACTTCTACGGCCACACGCCGACGGTCGCCAGAATGCTGAAAATATGGAGCATGAAGCAGCAGCAGCAGAAGAGCGAGGCTGCTGCTGGCGGGGCAAAGAAGAAGAAGGTGACAGCAGCGCAACTGCGCGTGCAGAAAGGTCGGCCATACCATACTTCTTTATAGCGACGGCGACGATGTGCTTACTGACTCACATTTCCAGATCTCTCGGAACTTTCCCTCGGCTCGACGATGAAGACACACTTCCCGAACCCCGATGACATCCTCAACTTCACACTCACTCTCACACCCGACGAAGGCCTGTACAAGGGCGGTGTTTTCAACTTCTCCTTCGCAATCAGCCAGAACTTCCCACACGAACCTCCGAAAGTCAAGTGCAAAGAGAAGATTTACCATCCGAATATCGATCTCGAGGGCAACGTCTGCCTGAACATCCTCCGAGAAGACTGGAAACCAGTTCTCAATCTGAATGCGGTCATAGTGGGGCTGCAGTTCTTGTTCTTGGAGCCGAACGCCAGTGACCCGCTGAACAAGGACGCCGCGAACGACCTCATGAGCGACCGGGACCGATTCAAGAGGAATGTCAGGAGTGCGATGGCGGGAGGGAGTGTGAAGGGCGAGGCGTTCGATCGGGTCATGAAGTGAGAGAACAGGCGCACATCGGATTTGCACATTCAAGCAGCTTCACAAGCATCGAGAGTATCGGATGTGAGACCGCGTGACTGGCACGAAGAGGGCGGTGAGTCCAAAGAGCGGCACAGGCAGTATTATTGGCCGAGCAGAGGGAGAAGAACTTCATCAGGTCGACGTACAGTGCATTTTGCAGCGGGAAAGATTTGCTTCAGTCTGAGCGAGATACCATAGGAGTAGTCGGGTGCGGGACAGGCTACATCATCATACATAGAGGACCTGCATGAGGCACCGAGATACACCTAGTCGTCGCATTGTTTCCGTCGCTGGAATAGTTGGTCGACTGGCCGACATTCGCAATTATGGATGAGTGTGGCATGTCGTTCACAGCGTTTCCCCTTCAGCAAAAGTACACCTGTACAGTGATTATAGCATCTCTAGATGAGCTTGCAATTGCAGACCTGTCAACTTCGGGATTTATGTGCTTGCACGCTACGTTACTTTTGGCATTCCGCTACTACTCCCAGCGTTGCTGATTACTTTCGCTTTCCGCAGACTTTGCTAAACTCCACCAAAGACCCAGCATCTCCTCCTCATAAGTCCTTAAAAGCCCTCAAAGAATACAGATGCTTATCCGTCGTCTCCAGCACCTCCAACTTAGCACCCACAGCAACTTTCCCCTCATTCTTTGGAATACACATCATCCCAAAGCAAGGCTTATACTTCGCCGGCCCACCCTCATCCACTCTTCGAAATTTCATCAGCGTATCCCACGGCTGCTTTGGATTCTTCTCTGCCGTATCGGGATTCACATTTGGAACTTGACATCTTGCACAACGCGCCACGACATCGAGATCGAGTTTGTAGAGTGCTTCTTCGTGAGGAAGGGAAGTTGAGATGCGAATTCGTTTCCAGGTATCTTCTTCCCAAGGGTGGTCATCACGGCCACGAATGATGATGTTCGGGCGGAAACGTTCGATTGTGAGGGTTTCTGGGGAGCCTTGGGGAATATTGAGACGCTTATTGAGGTCTTTAATTGAGGCTTCGCTGGCGATCTGGAGGGACATGACGTCTGCGAAGTGATGTGGGACGTCTTTACCGTAGAGTTCTGGTTTGCCGTTTATGGCTACGAGGCGGTGGGTGGGGCCTTTGTAGACGAGGCAGACAGGCTTGTCGAAGAATTTGGAGAAGATGGAGTTGATCTCTTCGCTGTAAATGTAGCCGTCTGTGTTTTGTTCCCAGATTTCGACGGTTTCGAGGGTTGTGTTGGAGTCTAGCCAGGATTGGGTTGGGAAGGCGGGAATGGTGACTCGGCCTTCGGTGTTGTGGATGCTGATGTCGAGCATTTGCTGGCCTTGGAATTCGCCTTCGCCGTCGCTGATTGCGGTGTCGATGAGGGTCATGGAAGGGTCGCCGCGGATTGTGAGGAATTTTCGGGTGGCCTTGTCGATGAACATCCAGTTACGGTCCAGTGTCAGGCCAGATTTTCGCAAACGTGTTGAGTCAACCTCAAAGCCGCGGCACGACTTGATGGGGTATACACGAAGCGACGTGATAGTTGTGGGTGGCGGAATTGGTGGTCTATTCGGATCTGCTTTTGCATCGCCTCCAGCGCCAATGCCATAATGCCCGTCTCTGTTCGTCACGTCGGAGCCAATGGAGTTGGCGTATACGACGACTGTAATGATGCCGACCACACAGGCAATGAGCAGGTAGCCGGAAAGACCCCAGTCCAGGTCTTGGTAGTTCATGAATTTAGGATGGTTATACCATGCTTTCGCTGCCCGTGGCATCCCCAGAATGGACTTGACGACATAGACTACCTTATCCATGGTGATGTCCTTAATTTGTGATCTTGTTTCTTCCTCGTCGAGCGGCCTTCGAGTCGAGATATACCAGCGTCAAAGTGGATCCACAGCACCAAGACAGCTTTCCTGATCTGGTACCTGCTAGCGAGCAGCGAGATGACAGAAACTTGTCGACTTCAGGGCGTCAGCTACTGCGAGCCAATTCAGCGACGGTGCTATACTCCTACGAAAAATCCTGCCGTAAAAGACAGATTTTCCAGCAGGTGACAGAGCGGAGTAGATGTCTGGATGTCATTGCAAGCGGAGAAAGCATTGGAGTCTGGAGTGCCAAGACCGCCTGGATGCCGTCATCCCTGGCAACAGATCTCCTCAAGTCTTTTGATCGCCGCGTTGCCGCTCAGCCTCAAGACTTTTGTTGCCTTGCACAGCGAAGTTGCTGAGAGAGGTGAGGTAGTGAGTCCACGAAGAGCAGATCGCTATGGAAGCAGGATATGCGCCTTCATGTCCACGGGCAAGTCCGCCCCCACGGCTTTTCATCGGCCGACAATGACCTCAACGGAAAGTATTCTACTGATGATCTACCACTTCATATCTCTTCGTCTGCATTTCACATAACAACATACTTAACTTGCACGTAACCCAGCGAAATGCCTGACAAAGATGCCTCCACACCAAGGGTCTTCCTGATCCGCCATGGACAAACAGAATGGAGCATGTCCGGGCAACACACTGGCAAGACAGACATCCCAATGACAGCAGAAGGCGAAGACCAAGTCAGAGGGACAGGACGCATAGTCTACGGCGAAGGGAAGCTGCTTGATCCCAAGAAAATCGCCAAAGTCCTCGTCTCGCCACGAACAAGAGCAATCAAGACCTACGAATTGCTTTCTGGACAAGCAGAAGGCTACGAAATTCGAGAAGAAATCGCAGAGTGGGATTATGGGTAAGTCCCCATCGGATCACAACCACCTTTCTTATTCATAAAATGAAATTGACACTTTGTGTGCCACTCAGTGACTACGAAGGTCTCACCCCATCTCAAATCCGCAACAAACGCAAATCCGAAGGCCTCGACACTGCTCGACCCTGGGATATCTGGCGCGATGGCTGCGTGAACGGCGAATCACCTGAACAAGTCACAGCTCGATTAGATGCTGTGATTGCCGAGATCAAGGCTTTACAAGCTCCGCATATGAAGGATTCGGAGCCGAAAGACGTTGTGATTGTCGCTCATGGGCATACAACGAGGGCGTTTGCCAGGAGATGGCTGGGCTACGATTTGTCTTTTCCTTTGAGTTTGATGATGGAGCCTGGTGGGGTGGGAGTGTTGAGTTATCAGCATCATAATGTGGATGAGCCGGCATTGTTGCTGGGTATCGGATTTCCTTTGCAACAGTAAAGACCATGAACTGAAGTGGTGGCGAGGTTGAGGGGACCGTATGAGATTTTGACCAGATCTTCAGGGATGTGAGTACTTCACTCCTATCTCTGCTGATGAGCGTTGTCTACACCATTTTGCTAGACAATGAGACGCTTCCTCTCTTCTGCAGGCCACACTATCTCGCTCTAAATACATCACTATCGAACCAACACATACTTCCTCAATTCTCCGCCCTATACCCCACTCCCCAAGGGACCCTACTCCTCAACAACAAACTACTCATCACAACACTCAAACTAATCCCCGCCATCGCAAGCGCCGCCCACGCAGGATCCAATCTTACATGGTCACCACCACTCGTTCTCACCGGATACAACACTCCCGCAGCAACAGGCAGCGCAATCAAATTGTACACTGCAGCCCAGCAGAAATTCATGATGACTCTTCGAAACACTGCTTTACTGAGACCCACAAGCGTCAATACTGCTCGTAGATCCGATTGCATGAGGATGAAAGAAGCGGATTGAATGGCGACATCTGAGCCTGAAGCTACGGCGATGCCGATGTCTGCTGCTGTCAAGGCTGGAGCATCGTTGATGCCGTCTCCGACCATGGCGATCGTGACTTGGTTACGCTTGTTTCCGAGGATGCGTTGCAGACCTTTTCTGTGTTTGGGTCGCAAGGCACGTTGTAGGTATTTGATCTTATCTGCTTTTTCGGTGGGAAGCACGCCTGCGATGCTGTTGGTCGGGGGTATACCGACTTTTTGGCCGAGAGCTGCGGCGGTACTGGGATCGTCGCCGGATAGCATCCAGACGTCGATTCCTTTGGTTTGTAAGGTTTTGATGACTTGTGCTGCTTCGGGGCGTGGAGGATCGGATGCGGCGAAGATGGCTGATAGTGCCCATTGTTCCGTTGCTGAGCGGCAAGCGAAGAGGAGGATGGAGTATCCTTGGGACTTCCAGGTGTGGAGAGTTGTTGAAATGGTGGATGGTATGGGTACAGAGTGGTCTTCGAGGAGTGCTTCGTTTCCTACCAGAATCTCCATGGGAGAATCTCCATCACGAGTCAGTCTGACAGTACCCTTGATTCCACGGCCGGCAATCTCTTCAACTTCCAGCGCCTCCAATTTGCCCTCTTGATTCGAAGTTGCAAACTCAACAGCATCCCTCGCCAAGGGATGAGAGCTATTCTCCTCCATACATCTAAGCATGCCCAGTATAGTAGCCCGATCAAGACCACAAACATCTTCAAATACCTCATACTCAACAATCTTCGGCTCAACACCAAGCGTAAGCGTGCCAGTCTTATCAAAGACAACAACATCCAGATTACTAGCCTCCTGAAACGCTTCACCTCCACCTTTGACAAGAATCCCGTGCTTTGCCGCCAAGCCACCGCCAACGAAGAGTGCTGTCGGCGCTGCTAAACCAAGACCACATGGACAAGCGATGATGAACACGGCGATTGCAAATTGAAGGGACCAGACCGGCCAGCCGCCGATTTCAACGTCCAAATAGTCATCTGGTAGAAATCCAGAGAGTCCCAAGGTCAGCCAGGTGATCCAAGTCAGGATTGCGATTGCTGTGATCACAGGTACGAAATATGAGGTAAGAAGATCAGCGACTCGTTCCATCGGTGCTCGCTTCCCCTGACCCTCACGAACGACTTGGATCAGAGAGTCAAGGATCGATGAGCCAATGGGGTTGGTGACTTTGGTGGTCAATGGTGAGCCCTTGTTGATTGATCCAGAGAAGATGATATCTCCTTGCTGTTTCTTGACCAGACGAGACTCACCCGTGAGACTCGACTCGTCCATTTCCGCATATTCATTCGACAATTCTCCATCACATGGTGGGCTTGCGCCATTTGGTATTCGAATCACATCTCCTGGGTCGATGAAGTCAACGTCCACGGTTTCTGTCGTAGGTATGTCATCTTCGCCATCCTGTACAACGAGACTAGCCGTCGTAGGCCTCAAGTTTCCAAGCGCAGAGACTGCATCGCCTGCTTTGGCTTTCATAGTCGCTTCAGCAAGTCTACCTAGCAAGAGGAAAAAGGTAAGGAATACTACTGAGTCAAAATATGATTGTCCTGAAATAGCTTTTGAGCTCGGTGCGTTCCTCACAGCGCTGACGATCAATTGTCCCAGAGACGCACAATACGCAATCGTCGTTCCCAAGCTAATGAGCATATTCATGTTCCCAAACCGATAGAATCTTCTTCCGATAGGTACGGGACTTCCAGGTCTCCAAAGTGCCCAGAGATCTTTGAGTGTCTTTTCGTGGAAGTAATCTGCAGCGAAGAAGTAGACTGGAGTTGCCATGATGAGGGTTGACCATTCTGCTCGGGTTGCGCCGTGGAGATGCTGCATGAGATGTTTGTATCCTGGGTCTTCCTTTTGTACGAAGTTCATGTATATCACTCCGATGATGAGGCTGGGAACCGCGATAATGCCAGCTATTATGGCGCGAATGGATATTGCGCGACGATCTCGGCGTAGCATTTGTCGTGAGCGTTCTTCGATCGTGATTGGTTTGTGGATTGAGACCACGAAAGAGCGATTTAGAGCACTGAGTTCGCGGATGATGCGTCGAATCGAGAGACGTGGAACGTCGGGGATGTATGAGATCGTAATTAGAGGTTCCTCGAGTGTAGGGGCCTTCTTGACATCGACTCCAAGTGCCGAAATTGTCTGGAGAACACGCTCTGGACATTGAGGACAGTGCATGCCATAGATCTCGAGCACGACTGTCCGAACCGTGACATCTTCGCCATTTATCGCAATAGCCTTGGCTCCACGTCGCTCATTCGCTTTCATTTCAACAAGCTGAACATCATATCCAACATCCTCCAAAGCGCCAAGAAGTTCCTTTGTCGTCGTCTCTGCCTCATTCGACTTGAACAACACCGTCGCACTGCGACTGACAAGAGACACATCAGCTCTCTGCACAGCTGAAATAGCCTGTAGCGCATTTGTAACAGTGCTAATACAAGCACTACAAGTCATGCCATCAATGGAGATCAATGCCGAGAAGTCTTTCGGAGCATCTTCTGAGCCGCTCACAACGACAGACAACGAGCTGTTCTTCCATTTCACCGATCCTTGATGTGCTGCGCACATCTGGCAATTGGCGAGATGCATTAGGCGCGTGTTGTCGTGCACTTCTTCCTTTCCTTCTGGGTCCCATTGTTGAACGGCTTGTGCTAGTGAAATGCCCAGCTGTGATGGCTTGTGAATGTGCTCATTCGAAGCAGAATCGAGAATGATATCAAAGACATCGTAGCCATTGGACCGCAGTAAATCGCGGATCGTTGTGACCAAGATCTGGCAGCTATGATCGACAGTGACGATGTGGTTTACGATGGAGATACACTCGATCACTGGCGCTGGCTTCAATCCGTCCATCAAAGATGTGATGTGAGTTATGCATGTCGGGCAATGCAGATTCGGGATTATGAATGAGGTTTCCAAAATTTGGTCTGTCTGTGCTGCAGATGCCGTCGCCATGTGGAGATGAACAAAACCGCCACGGCGCTGTCTGTATCCCTCAGCATTCATTAGCAGAGTCAAGAAGGGACAGACCAGCGCCACGTGTTGTAGAATAAAGGTCCCTGTCACTGCTAGGAGCACGAGTCCCCCGGCCGAAAGTCTACAGGGCGATTACGCGTCCTCGGGCATTTGAGATGCCTATACCTCCGACTAGCGACTAAAGTATAGCTTTCTGCAAGTCCATACGCCCAGCCTCTGCAATAAGAGAATGTCCTGATTCAATCCTGTTCATCTCTGCCAATTCGACAACTCCATCCAGAATTCCGCATTATCAAATTCCATGATTTCCGCTAGAGATGCTTTTTGCCAATCTGTGAAAGCACGCTGCATTGGGTCACTGCCCACTAGTACATTATATCTCCGACACAGTAAACGCCATTCATATGCTTCGTAAGAAGAAAGTGCTTTCAATCAACAATTGCGAAGGATAATTATCCTTACAGCCAAATAGCCATCGCCAAAGAGCTGATCACCAGCAAGAATACAGCGATTGTGATAGATGCGGAATGAAGAGCGCCACTCTGGTCATCAGCGCTCGAAGCCTCCGTGGGTGAGCTGCTCGATCCAGAAGTCCTGGCTGTCGTGGACGCACCATTGCTGGACTCAGTACTCGTCGTGGTGGCAGCAGCTGCTGTGGCGGGAAACAGAGTCTCGAAAATGGTTGTGATAGCCCTTCCATTCGCTCCGACCTCAACAACCTCCAATATTGTGGCGTAAGGTGAAAGACTGACAATGTATGTATGTCCTTGGACTGTCACCGTCTCTATCTCTCCCGGTGTGAGCGTTCGGCCATCAATGCTGTACGTTGCTCCATTGTTGATAGCCGTGAAAGTCTCGCCACCGATCGTGAGCACTGGCGCTCGGGTCGGACGTACGCCGTAAGCATCGTCGATGACTGAAGTGCTCGTAACTCCATTGGACCCGAGAACAATGGCAGTTCCAGCAGGAAGTAAAGAGATTGTTTCCTTGCCATCCGAGCGCTCTATTGTGATCACACGTCCGGGTTTCAGTATCTGGTCGTCTATGAGATACGTCGCGCCAGATCCGACATTGTACTCGACCGCGGAGTATGTCTCGTCGTCGATAGTCAAAACTGGAGCTCCTCCAGGTGCTGCCCCGACCATACCAACATACGACGTGTAGGACTGCCCATTAGCTGTCCGCACAATTTGATTGGCTGCGGAGTTCAGTGATATCACTTCTGTTCCGTATGGTCTCTCGAGTGTGATGAAGCCACCAGGCGACAGCGTCTGACCAGAAATGATATACGATGTTCCGGCATTCGGGGTGACGATCCTCCCATTGAGAAACAACGCCGGTGGCGCCGTTATGGTGTTAAGATCCGCTTCACTCGGCCGTCCTGTAGCAATTGGACGTGCAATGCCGTTGATGATAACACTTTGGCCCGTCGTGGGAAGTGATATCGTCGTGCCCGATACCACGACCTCCCCCTGGAGTCAGGAAGGTGGAGTCGATGTCATACGTTGAACCCAAATTTGGCCTGTATACAATGCCTCCAATGGTCAGGAGAGGTGCAGGCGTGATGACCGGTGGCGAAAGCTGCTGCGATGTGCCGTCGATCATGAGTGCCGTCGCACTTGTCCCCAGACTGATTGTGGTTCCGGCTGCAACGACTTGACCTCCAGGGGTGAGGGTCGTTCCATCGATATTGAACTGGGTAGCAGCATTGGCCGTGAATCGATCGGTGCCGACCTGTATCACAGGAATGTTCGCGGCAGCGCCGACATTGCCTTGAGACGCGATGTTGACAGTAGATCCACCGATCGTGATCTCGGTAGCGTCCTTATTCAAGGAGATGGCAGAGCCGCCGACAGTGACTGACGCACCTCCTGCTGACAGTGTCTGTCCAGCCACAATAAAACCAGCCGCCACTCTCGTGGCAGCAAGGACTGTATCGCCGAGGGTCAGCATTGGAGCCTTTGCAGCGCCGTCCAGACCGGAGACACTTCCAACATTCACCACATTGCCTCCCACAGCTACGGCTGTAGCACCTGGACTCAATGATACGGCGTGATCAGCTACGGTTATAGGAGCGCCGCCCGCGACCACTGTTTGATCCTCAATCACAAGTGCTTCGCCCACTCTTGTAGCTGAGAAGACGGAAGTACCGATGATCAATGGCCGGACGAGCTCATTATTTAATATTCCCGACCCTTGAGAGCTCAAGTCCAGCGGTAAAGCCAAAGGTAAATCATCGCTGTCGCCAGGAAGTGGAGATAAGCCGAGACCCGCAGCAATAGCGCTCGCCGGGCCATTCGCAGAGAACGTTGCCTGCGCTTGGTTCAGCACCTCGAGTGCGTTAGTAGGCTGCGCAGCACCTTGTATGATAGATACGATTCGGCCGACATTGGCATCTCCGCCTTGAATTGGGCTACCGCCTGGTAGCCTGGTCGCGGTTACCACTCGTCCACTAAATTGAGCCGTGACCACGTTTTGAGTATTAGTGGGATTGAGTGGCACTGCGAGCGTAACAGCACTGTTCTCAAGATGAGCAACAAAAGGCACCGAGATCAAGGGCCTGCTATCATTATCATCATCGGTCTCTTCGCCATCCTCCGTGACGATATTGGAGTCGACGCCCGCCCCACCTGTGTTTTGAGGGGTAGTCGCTTTCTTAGTTGTTTTGCTGGGTACGTCGAGGCTCTCAGCTGACCTCTCAACGTGTGCTGTGATCGGTACGAATGTCGAACCTGGCTCTGTGGGAGTCGTGGCTTCGAAAGAAAGACCAGGTGGTAAAGTAGCCGTGGGTGTTTCCAGCTTTGGCGATGGTGATACAAAGCCCAGAGGAATGGCGGCAGCAGCAGCGACGACCTTTTCAACCACAACAACGACCGTTGGTTCAGCCTCGAGATCTCCCAATGCCACATTCCTGGGAAGCTCCACGTCCGCACTGCTAAGAACTCGAAGCAGAGCGGCATTGAATCGGCCAAGTTTCCCGACTGCAAGTGATTCGTTCACGGTTGTTTCTTCTTGGTACTCGAAACTTGCAGGTTCAGGCAGGTCGTATACTTGGGCAGATTCCAAGCAACCCTGACTGCCATTCCAATGTCGATATGACTGCTTGCTCACAATTTCATATCGGGAAAAATGCACGACCGAAGTCCCAGCATGATACGTACTTGTCCCAGCAGCATTCGCCACCGTGATCGCGGCTGGTGTTGGTGCGATGACCACATCCGGTATTTCGCCATTCGAGGTAGTCGCATTTGGCTGTATGTAAGCAGTCTGCTCAACAACACTCGTGGACTTTGCTGCCGGCGTTGGTGTTTCTGAGCAGTAGTACTCCACTCCGGATTGGCTAATATCTGCAGCGAAAGATGTGGTGGATGAGCATTCGGGATTGGCGATGGCCGAAGTGATGTCCAGCGTGCCTGTCGCAGGTAACAGAGTCCAACCAGTCGATGAATCGTTCTCGTTGAACTCGATCAAAAACGTGGAGTCGACTTGCGTGTAAGTCTGTGCATACCAATAGTCTAGTGATGCGTTTTTGATGTTGAGCGTTGCGCCGGAACAGATGGTCGGCCGCGGCGGGTTGAAGGTGTGCACTGCAGTGAGGTTTTCAATGAACGGCCCGTGTCCAGAGGGCACTATTGCCAGGGACGAAGGAACCAGCCTCGAATTAATGTTCGGAAGAGAAAGTCTGCTGCTACTGCTGCTGTTTGCAATCCGTGGCAGTGAGCGCGATGTTGTCGTGATGCCTGTCAGAATCCAGCTACTGTTTTCTGCACCTCTTGGGCTGGATACGACTGCGTCTGTCGGTCCAACGGTTGTGATGTTTGGTGAGCCTGATATTCGACCAGTGCCATTGCTACCGGTCTGGCGCGCCTCGGTCTCGCGGAGCAGGCTTGTCGTAGGCACTTGTGCGGTACTGGATGCCGGGGAGAGAACAGATTGTTGTGTGGATGGGCTGCTGCTATTGCGAGCCTGTGCTCCTGTGTCCGAATGTGTTGGCACAAGTTCACTCTGGGCTGCGGTGCTCAACTGCGTTTGCGGAGTGGCATCAGATGCCGTCGATGTCGCTGCATGGCTGCTTTCTAGTGCACCAGCTACAGCAGTCGACGTCTCCCGTAGCGTCTCGGCCTTGCTGGATGTGAGAGCGGTAGTTCCTGTGCCAAGAGGGAATGGAGGCTTGTTGATGTCGGCTCGACGTTCGTATGCTTTGGGAACTCGGTATGGCCCATGGAATGGCCTAGGATCGCCTACTGCGGCGCTCGTCCCTACCAAAGCGAACAGTAAGGTTGCCGCGCGCGGCACCATTGTAGAGTTCCGTATACAGAAGTGGACTATTGCTGTATCATGTATTGATGCTTCGCGGCATGGTTCAAAAGCTAGCGACGCAGCGATCGGCAGCAACTGCGGCTAGGTTAGTGAATCCACAGCTGCGTTAGGACAGAATGAAGCGAGAGCGCGAAGATAGGATAGTTGCTAGTCAGTTGTCGTCTTGTCGAACGCAAAGGAAGAGCTGAAGGTTGCGGCGCACTGCTTGATCTACGCCATCGTTCCAGATCCATGATGACTAGCAGGCATTGTGCAGCATTCTCGCGTGTGCTAAGCACCGCTTGGTTGTTCCTACAATGTGGCTGTTGGCGCAGATTATTCCGAGCGGAGAAGCCGATGTTTTGATAAGAACCATTGCCTCTCTGTTCGTGCTGCCCTTGCGTACACACGGCTCTATTGGGATTTTTTGCGCGTGCTGCATGAAGGTGTGAGTGCTTTGTACTCCCTCGCAGGTCGAGAAAGGCAATTGAAAAGGTCTACAATTGGAAACGCGGGCCGGTCGTACTGCATTAGCGCTCTCTTTCTTGATTCTGCACACATGCTCACGAGTCTTGCACAGCAAGGGTCTGCCAAAGCAACGGTAGCGAAGTTTGTGGTCAGGAAATCCTCGGGCTCTGTAAGCACCTGCAGCTCTTCAGTCAAATCGTCGAGGGAGAATCGAGAATGTAGGCGACAGGTGCGTCGTCGGCAGGCAGGGCCGGCGAAGGAGTGTGTGCTGGCGGGAGTCCTGGCGCTGGAGCTGGGCTGGGCGGCGTTGGCGAAAAGACATCCTTCGGGTGCCCGCAAGCCGGCGTGGCTGGTCGGTCCAGCGAGGAAAGTCGATGTCGCGGCGAACGCATGCCAGAAACGTGTGTCGCCGTGCCGAACGATGTCAGCACGCAAGGTTCTCGCGTCGCTTCAGTGCTCGAAGGAATCCCTCGCGTTTCGCGTGTAGTGGATGTTACGGCAGCACGATGCATTGCATGGCAGCGTAGCGTTCGTCTACCAGCGACAGCTCACTGGGAGCCACGCGTAGCCTCACGATCGCTCTCTTGCCACGTCCACCTATCGCTACGCGCGCCGCATATCATCGTAGAGTGCATCGAGAGTGCGCGCTGCAGCTGTTGCTCGCGTCGGAGGATCGCCCTTGGCGTCCAGCTGGGCCAAGCAAAGTCGTTGGGCGGCGCCTTGGGACTGCCGCGAGACGATCGGGTTGCGGCGAGGGCTGAGCCATCCGTATTCGACGGCCGTCCCTTGGGCGATGCTGCTGTCGTCGTTGTTGTCACCCATCGTTGGTATGCACACGCAGCAGATGCACACGCAGCAGATGCACACGCAGCGTGGATGAGCGACTCTGAAGCGGACGGATGCCTGGAGTGAGAGCAAGAAGAGACGACCTGCCGCCGACTGACTGCCGATGCCGCTGCGGCCATGGGCTGCTTCCTCAGGAACCTGCTGCTCCTGCCTCACGCGCTCCGGGCCATTGCCTTTGCACGCGCGACTGCCGCGCACCTCCACGAACGCGCCGACGAGGAAGTCGCATCGACGCCGGCGCCCATCGCCTTCACGCCCGACCAGAACTGGGATGGCATCGACGGCGAGTGGTCGTCCTTCACCCTGCGCGTCGGCACGCCGCAACAATTTGTGCGCACGCTGGTGTCGACGGCCTCATACCAGACGTGGGTAGTGCTGCCGCAGGGCTGTGAGGCGGCCGCAGACTACGAAGCGTGCGCCGAGTCGCGCGGCTGGATCTTCCAGAGCAACGAGTCGTCGACGTGGGAGGAGAAGGGCATCTACGACCTGTGGATCCAGAAGAACCTGGGCTATGGAGGCAATGCCATCTACGGCTACGACACCGTCGGCCTGGGAGGACAGGGCGAGGGCGGGCCAACGCTGCTCAACACGACAGTGGGAGGCTTCGCCGTCGAGGACTTCTATCTCGGCGTGTTTGGCGTGAATCCCAAGCCCACCAACTTCACCTCCTTCGACAATGGCTCGCCCAGCTACATGACCCTGCTGAAGGAGCAGAAGCACATTCCCAGCCTGTCCTTTGGCTACACCGCCGGCGCGAGATATCGCTTCACCGGTGTTCTTGCCTCCCTCACCCTTGGCGGCTACGACACATCCCGCTTCGTGGAGAACGATCTCGTCTTCACCTTTGCTGCCGACAACGAACGCGACCTTCTGGTGGCCATCACTTCGATCGCGACCCCCTCAGATACGGAATCGTCGCCGATCGCGACCGAGCTTCTCCCCAGTCCGGTGTATGCGTACATTGACAGCACCGTGCCCGAGATATGGCTGCCGCTCGAAGCGTGCCAGGCCTTCGAGCTCGAGTTCGGCATCGTCTACGACAACACTACCAACCTCTACCTGGTGAACGAGACCCTCCATGATGCCCTGCTGGAGCGGAACGCGAGCGTGACATTCACACTCGCACAAAACCCGTTCTCGGAACCCACGGTCAAGATCACTCTCCCATATGCATCTTTCGACCTCACTGCGAAGCCACCGTATAAGGGCCTGGTCAATAACACGCGCTACTTCCCCTTGCAGCGCGCTCAGAATGATACACAATACACTCTGGGCCGGGCATTTCTGCAGGAAGCCTATCTTGCTGTAGACTGGGAATCAGCGACGTTCAATGTCTCGCAAGTGCTGTGGAGTCAGTCTCCACAGCAGCACCTGGTGCCGATAATTCCAAGCATCAAATCGGAGAGAACACCATCAGGAGGTGATGATGAGGCGTCATCCAGCTTGTCCACTGGCGCTATTGCTGGCGTTTCTGTAGGCGCCGTGGCAGCAGTTGCCTTGGTCGGAGTCCTGTTGCTGTTCTGGGTCCGACGGAGGAGACGCACAGCAGCAGCCAGAGAGGCGGCAAATGAGAAACTCGATTCGGATTCCAACAGCGGTACCCAAGTCGAGGTTACGAGGAGCAGGAGCGAATATCGCAAGGCAGAGCTAGACGGAACGTCCGCGTCAGCTTACAGCGACAATAAGCGCCTGCTATCCTCACAAGGTGCAGCGCCTCGGACACCAACATCTGTGCATCCATCCAGTCCTGGCTATGTCATGAGCGTCGCGGGACTCTCCACACCCACCACTCCTGGTTTTGGGGATGGCACTTACTCAAGTTCACAGAGTGGCGCTCTGTTCTCGCCAATATCAGAGACGGTCAGCGAAGCAGACAGTCGAGAGCGCCATGTCTACGAGATGCCCGGCGATATGCCCGCGATACGAGAGAAGGACGGGAAAGCCTTAAGCGAGAAGGAGGCTCTGCAGTATCGTGAGCAGGTCTACAATGGCATTGTATCGACCACACCCACAACGCCTGAGGGTCCTCGAGAAGGGCAACGGGAGCCACGACGAATCAACCCGGAGGACGTAATAAACACAGGAGAAAGTGCTAAAGCCCGTGACGAGACCAAACACAAACGCTTCTCCTTTGAAGGCGTCGCAAGCGAACGAGAACTCTACGACTAATATGAATAACAACTGCTTAATGATTTTGATACTCACATAGCAAGGCGCCCGGAGTTACACGAGATACCATGGGCAAACAGTACATAACGCTACAAAGATTATAGGCTTGAGCAACAACGCCAAGCAATGTCAACGACAGTGTATACAAAACAGAATGTCTAGCACGTCAGTCCAACATCTACTTGCGCTTTCGGGTAAGCAGAAGCACACGACAGAACAGTGGAAACGATGACAGCAGAAGCACGCGACAAATGGCGAGCAATGACTTTTGGTACCTGCATGACGATTCATCGACCATCGCCCTCACGAAGACCATCACCATGACATCATGTATCAATGAGCTTCATCATTAACCCACCACAGAGACCTACAAGCACCACTTTTCTTCAGCAGTCATTGCAAAGCAATATATACTCTCTTGAAGATTCCCGACTCATCTACACTTTTCCAAAACTTTCCACATCAATCACCGCCAAAATAGCTCCGTTCTTCGGCTCCCATACCAGAAAACTCAGCCGTACTTCCAATCCTATCCACCAGTCATCAGATACTACCACTACTACTACAATGTCTCAAGACCCATTGGAGATCGCCAAGCAAGCTGAGCGTGATCTTAATACGCAGGAAGCAAAGGGTAACACGAAGAATGCTAGTGATTCAGGTATGAAGATGACCCCTCCATACCCCACTATACAACTACCTTCTAACACGATCGAATGATAAACAGTCAACGAATCCGGCGTAAACGAAAACGTAGAAACCAAATTCCCCGGCGCAACCGTCAAAATCGGTGGTCAAAGCGCAGGAGATAACCGTGAAATTCCTCTCGATGAGGGCGGAAGTATTAATAAGGAAACCGGACAGTGAGTATCACCATACAGCTAGCTCATGGCATGGCATCCGCGTGCACAGAAAGGACAGAGCGACTGACATAAATGTGTAATCTCCTAGACCAACCAAAGCCAAAGACTTCGAAGGCCCCGGCGGACCGGAAGACAAAGCCGCGATCGACGCAGCGAACCGAGGCGGAGATAATGATATTCGGGAGAATGTGAGGCAAGGAGGGGAGACGAAGAGGCCTTAAAGGGGATCTGTGATCTCAAAGAGAAAAGGAAAGAGATGGTGTTTGAATAAATTGAGATGAGAAACGAGTCTGTCGTGACAACCATGTCTCAACGTGATCATGACTTGAAAAAAAAATCCAAATGAAAATGACACCCATATCACAACTCCTGTTCAATATTGTGAAGAATGGTACACGAATCATTCATATGAAGAAGCAGAAACATTTCGACAGCAGTAAACTTTGGTTGTTTGATCATGATGATTGATGATACAACACTCATTCCATCTACGTTCCTTCTCAATGCCATAATGCACCAACCTTTCGTATCGCAATGCACATGCAAAGGCCGTCGAGCCATGCCATACCCAACCCAACGCCAGCGTCACATGCAAACGAAGTGCCCAGTGCTCTACCATTTTATACAAAACAATTCAAGATTCATTCGTCCCATCATGCATCAATCAATAATAACTGTTGCGATCCCTATGACTTCTCACAGGCACGAACGCCGTCCCCGAAGTCCGCGTCCGACTTCCTCCAATATCGATGCTAGAGATTTCTCTCGAAAGCGCGTCTTCAGTATATGCTCCTCCAGGAGAGTGTGAGAGTGGGACTTTGGGCGGGATAGAAGGAGGCCCATAACCAGCGGGGCTGCCTTCTCGGTATGATCGAGAAAACTGCTGTTGCTGTTGCTCATGAGGATCGGGGACAGAAGAGTAATTGTCGTGATGTCTCGGCAGATCCATTGGCGGCTCAGAAGCATATCGTGGAGCTTGTGGCTGAGCCTTCTTCAGTACACCGCGGATCTTGTTGCTTGAGGTGGCTGGTCTTGCTTGTTGCTCGGGAAAATTGGTCCCGGGCTTCATCCTGACATTGATGACCGTATCCTTGGAGAGGCTGCGGGGGCCAAACTCCTTCTCTCGACCAAGCCCGTAGGTTTTCGTAGGCGTCTTCTTGACGGGCTCCGGCGCCCAAGAATCGACAGGCAGATGATCGGAGGGATCAATCTCTTGACCATGCCAACCCACGATAGGTCCGTTGCGCGACGCCGGATCATTTGTTGGAGCAGCCGGATTGTGTGACCCAAAGTCATCCGGTGAGAAAGGCGCCGGTGAAGAGGCACCGCCTGATATCGATGGCCGAGGTGAGACCGACTTTCGTGGCAACGTCGCAGCCTTGACCTTCGCAGCAGAGGTTGACAGTGGGCTTGCATCTGACGACTCAAACGCCCGCACAGGGAACTGTAAGCTATACGGACTTCGTGATGACGAAGCTGGCTTCGAAGGCGGAGGCGCGGGAGATATCGCTCGAGGCTTGATCATCGGAACTGAGCCATCTTGACCCTGGTCGTAGTGGTTGTACGAGATTTGGTGCTCAGGCGTTCCATATGGATTGGGACTTCTTGCTCGTGATACTTCCTGAGAGAGAGGATGTGGCTGTCGCGAGGGTGTTCCATAAGGTTCCGCGATGCTGTTGCGCCCAGGTGCTTGTCTGCCGTACGGAGACGTTCTAGCGTATGGCGAGGGACTTTGCTGGCCGACAGGCGACGACAAATTTGGTGTCGAATGATGACTGCTCTGGTATGGCGAATAACCTCCATATTCGTCAAATGACTCGCCTCTTCGTGGTCGGCCATGACTTTGCGGGGTTTGCTGAGGACCATAATCACGCTCAATGCTTTGCAGAGGCGATGCATTAGGCACATAATGCTGTCGTGAAGATGGTGGCGTAGCGCCATAGCGAGCCGCGGGAGAAGCATTGTGATGCGACTCGTACTGGGGCACTACCGGTGCACTGTGACTGTGCATGGGTGGAGGTGGTGGCGGCGAAGACTCCACATCTTCCTCAACGTATGCCTGCCTTTCAGCATTCGCTCCGTTGAATTCTTCCTGCCACCCAGGAGGCACATCATGTCTTCTCTGGCGAGCCACCGCAACCTGCTGATACTGATAGTCAACATCGGGAATTGGCTCAGGATAGTCCGTTCGAAGTTGATAGCTGTCGCCATATGCCTGTGGATCCATTTGATGCGCACCAGGTACTGCCGGTGCAGAGTGCGAATGTGGGATTCCAGCGTGGCTCAGCGGCCGAGTTAATGCTTGCTGTTGATGTTGAGGCCATTGCTGTTGTTCATAGCGAGCCTGAAGAGGCATTGAGCCACGCTGACGACCGCTTGGACCCAACTGCGGCAGAAAGTCAGGCTGCGCTGGTCCTGCTGCGTATGGATCGTATACCTCGGGCTCCGGGTTGCGCTCGTATTCCTCGTAATGTTGGTTCGTCGGAGGCTCTGGTTGAGACAGAGGCGCGGGCGAAGAGCTTTGTGAAAGCGCCTGCACACCCTTCTGCCCAAACAACGTCGACTCTGATTGCGGATAGTTGAACGTCTTCGTCGATGAAGGAGCTGAGGCCATTCGTCCAGCGACCTGGAAATCTCGAGGACCATGCTTCGCTCGGCCTGGAAGTGGACGCTCCGGTATCACCACATCGGTCGTGGCTGGCGCATTTGGATTGCTGGGCAGAGGTCTCCTCTTGACCTTAGGATTCAATGTCCCGTACTGTTGTCTCAGCTCGTCTGCCATGGAGATGGTCTCTTGCTTCGGCTCGGCCTTTTCTCGTGAATCGTAGTATGTGAGCTCCAAGCGTAGTTCTCCAGCATATTTGCCTTTGCATGTCAGGCCTTGCCAGAGATCGCCCTTTCCACCTCCTGGGGTGATGATGTGATCCAATTCAACCCATGCTTCTCCGATCAAGTCAGTTTTCTTGTCTTCGTTGAACACGGAGATTTTCAGCTTGTAGTAATCCGGCGAGTCGTGAACGGTAAATCGCAGCTCCTGGTCCCTATATTGTCTTTCTGTCAGCCTTGCTCGAGTCCATCGTCCTGAACTGTTCGACCTACCATCGCGGCGTCTGCCCTCCTCTCTTATCCACTTCCGTCTTTCGTGCTTCTTTGCCCAATCTTGCAGCGCAATATGGATTCTGCTTTCCCATCGTCTTTCTGTTCGGCAGGTTCTTGCCCCGATCCACCACAAGTACCAGTGTTCCAATCTCCGGGCCATCCACCGTCATGTCGGCGAAGATGCCCGCTGCGTGGGGGCCATTGGAGGCCATTCTTGTGCTCATATCGACCGCCACCGTGTACAAATGAATGTCACAGCTTGCGGGAGCAATGTGTGTAAGTTAGTTTCGAGTGTGTGCGAACGAGCGTGTTGCTGGCAAGGCTGTGTTTTGTTGACTGACGCAACGGTGGCTTGGAGACGGCAACTCTAATCCGAGCACATTGCTGACAATAGTGAACGGTAATCGGTGTGATCTGGAACGAGCGACGTTGGACAGCATGCGAGGAGGACTACTGTCTCACAAGGCACATTTGGACATGAGATGCAGAGCGGGTATGCGCAAGGAGAGAAGGAAAGAGTGGTAAGGTCGAGATAGCTGCAGCAATGTGGCTGTCAAACACGCCCGCGGTGGCTGGTACGACGCGCCGGGGCCTTCTCCACCCCTGCAGTCCCGCACAACGCGCCCAACCGCATGTCCTTCATCTGTCATTCGTCTGTGGCACGCTGTTGCGACACATGTCTTGCCGACGATGGTCGAGTTGTTCTCCGAGTCTCCGCAGAAGGTGTGCACACCTTCTAGAGCATCATCGATGTCTCGGGCCAGCCGCTAGCATCTATTCGCAACGAGGCTTGGCATTGTTTACGCAACGCAATGCGCAGTGAACTCGGTTCCTGAATCTGCCTGCCTGGAAAATCCTTGCGGAGCCTCGCTCCCCAGCTGCGTATTGAGATCATGACATCCTGGATGCCTGCACACCTGCTCGTACAATGGCTCAGCCTCACGCCAACGTCTTCCAATCCACACCTACAATCCAGCTGCGTCCGTCCAGCTCCACCTCCCAACAAGGCGCTCGGATCCCGACGATGCTGTCCGGAAATACATTTCGCGAAGTCCGTTTCCCATCCATGATCAGTAATATTCGAGCTTCGCTCTCATCTTGATGTCGCCCTTCGACCAAAATCGGCCCATGCCCAGCAACAGACGCAACCTTGACACGATGCACATAATTCTCGCCTTGAAGATATCCTTGACCTCGCCTACTATGTGCTGCAGCTTGACCGGCTTCAATGACCCACTGCTGTAACGTGGCCGCCATGCCACCCGGCACGAACTTCTCGCCCCGTCGATGCGGGGAGAAAGCTTCAGGAACTGGCTCGAAGTTCTCGGGCGGAGCGAGAGAGGATCGCAGAAAAGCAGGTCTTCGAGCAGCGGTGCTGTCGTCAGCACTCGAGCTAGCAAGGCTTGATGCGCGAGAGAACTGTTGAGGCCCGGCACGCAGAGCCGACGCCGGCGTGGTCGGATGCTTGAACATCGTAGATCTGGCCGGGGTGTCTGAGGCAGCCTGGAAACTGGCGGACAGGTCGTCTATTCTGCGACGCTTCGGGGAGTGAGGCAAATCCTGCGTCCATTGTCGCTGCTCGTGACCCCCTTCCGTAGTTGGCACTGCGGCTTCCTCCTCATGGTCTAGCATCTCATCGTCATCAGCCTGTCCCTGCGAACTTGTATCGACGACCTCGTCTGCAGCTTTCGCGGGACTCCTCAGCGTCTGGGCAAAGTCTTGCTGAGCTGGCAGCTCATTACTGGCAAGGCGAGAAGGTGGAGCTGGTCGTCCAGAGTTGAAGCGAGGAGTCGGCGCGAACTGACTTGAGGCTGGCTTGGCCTTGATAGTCGATCCATCGAACCCATCTCCTCTATTCTTTGGTGTAGATTTTGCGTGAAATTGGCTAGCTTTCGGTGTTGGCCTGTGTGATGGTATATCGAACCCATCGCCTCGTGAGTTTCCTAGACTTGAGGTCTTGTTGTTCTCCTTCGCAGGTGACCTGTACCTACGGCCAGGAAGGAATCGATGCGGTGACGGTGTCTGTGCTCAAATTCAGTAGCTGTTCACAGAAGTGATGGCTCATGAGCTTACCGTTGGCGGCATTGTATTAGCCGTGATCGTGCAATGCTATGGTGTTGTAGCCGACATGATATCGCATGATGATTGAAGCTCAGGACACAGTCGTTTGATTTCTGCTTGAACAGCAAGAGCGA
Source organism: Cercospora nicotianae (assembly GCA_029490675.1). Taxonomy (NCBI): domain Eukaryota; kingdom Fungi; phylum Ascomycota; class Dothideomycetes; order Mycosphaerellales; family Mycosphaerellaceae; genus Cercospora; species Cercospora nicotianae. The sequence continues at coordinate 670,418 of JANQAT010000007.1, read as the reverse complement.
AGTGCTTTCCCTCCATATGAGGAAGTGGCGGCGTGGAGGAAGTTGAAGCTGAAATTCGTGTCATTTTCGCGTTACGTGACGCGCGACAAAAGTGGGGGCTGTCTCGCCCCGCCATATGAACTCCATCATCAAACACTGCGAGTCCAAGTGCTTTCTACAAATACCTCATAGTCGCATTATCATTACCCCAATCTCCCCTCAGCGTCGTAAAATCACTGATCTCGCCCAAGTCCGGAATCCTCCCAAGCAAGAACTCGACATGCCTGTACGAAGCGGCAGGAGCATACTGAGGCACCATATGGCCACTGAGGTCGATCGTCGCAAACGTCAACCCACGCTCCGTATACCATGATCCGTAATAGCCAGCGCCCGCCAAAGTACTCAAGCTCGCCTTCGGATGATACGGCACAAAGAATTTATTCCATTCCTCAGGCGCCTTGGAAAAACCTTGCGCACCGTTCCAAGTCATATTCTGCATGGCGATGATGCTGCCATTCTTGAGCACGACAAAGTCAAGCTCGGCATGAGCGACGATGGTCCTCTGATTCTTCTCGATGACGCGTGGGAGAACACTCTGTGCCGAAGGAAGACTGTTGTCTGGTCTCAAGACATCGTCTACGCATTCGGCCCATTCGCGATCGGGTGCATTGATCGCCTTCTTCACGTCTTCGCGATTGAAGTAGATGTCCGCGCCTTCGGGAACGTAGTCGAGGGTACCTGGAAATCCAAGAACATCCCATAGAAGTGGGCAAGTGGTGGCGACGTGGTAAATGTCCCAGCATGGATTGACCAACAGGGCTGCGTCTATCACATCCCCGGCCAGACGGCAGCTGACATTCTTCTGGTCTCGATGTGGAGGTGTGGACAGCGGACCTTTTGGCGGAAACACGTATGCTTCCTCGATGAACTTCTGGTATCCGCAGGCCTCGTGTCGTCTGTGAAGATCCTCCATGAAGCTCTCATTCAAGTTGAAAAGCCCGCTCCATTGGTCCACGAACGGCACGGCGGGGATGTCTCCATGGACCACGTTATCAGTCAGGACGGGGTCATAGATCATGATCCCTTCGACATCGTAGTATTCCTTGTTCGTCTCGTTGTGCATGGCATCAGCGATGTAGGGCACATAGTAGCCTGCGTAGCTCTCCCCTGTGATGAATATTTTGCGGGTTTTCAAGCCAAATGTGTCTACAAAGTTCTTCCAAAAACCCAAGCTAAATCATTGTCAGTATCAACATGCAATCGCAGAACGCATAGCTCCATATTTGGTGGAACGAGACTAACAATTGCTCCGCAACCTCAACCTGATCTCTCGCAGCCGGCGTACCACCTTGCGTACTGAACCCAGTTCCAGCAGGCTGCTCAACCCAAACCACATTCGTCAAATTGACCCAAGTCCACGGATTCTTCACCGGCTTGAAAGTGCCAAACTGCCATAAAAATGGCCCATTCTCTTGTATTAGTCCTTCCAACGAAGAACATCCCGGACCTCCATTCAACCAAATCAGAATCTCGTCACCGGCGTCCGGATTCGAAGAAGGGAAGAACCAGAAGTATAGCTCGCTGACATCTTGCTCGGGTCCGATGGGTAGCAGACCGGCATAGGACTCGCCGATGTCGAAGTCGACTTCTGGTATGGTGGTGCCATTTACGATGAATTTCTTGACTGCTTCGGTCTGCTCAATGATTGGGGTTCCGGATGAAGAAGAATTACCGTAGTCTGGAGGGTCGGAATTGGGCGCTTGCCTTGCCAATTGACGCGCTACCTCGTTCCTATTCCATTTCGTCGGATCTCTTCTCGCGAGAGCCACAGTCAAGAGTGTGGTCAAAGCCGCCAACAAAGGCAACCTCATTTTTGTGGACAAGGTAGAATGATGCGATGGTTCGAAGAAGAAGAGGGAGAAACGAGATCGCTGACCCAAGCACTTACGCCTTGGAAGGGGAAGGCATAAGGTAAACAGAAGCTGCTGTGACCCAAGCAGTGACTACCGTGTCTGAACATGAGCGCAAATCGAACTTGCTGCTTCAGTTGCAACCGCCTGCTGCAACTGAACCTTGGAGCACGGCATTTGCGGTGCAAATTTGGTAGTTTCTCAGTTCTAGAGCACTTTCTTGGACATGCACTCGCCCTTGCAGCAACGCAGTGGACCAGGCACAGGAGGCAACTGCGCTGGTATGCGGTTAGCTCCGAGCACGGGGCCGCAACTTCTTCGTGTACTCTACGTGAACCGCAAACGTTCGATTTCTTCTACATCTCGTCCTAATTGCAGCTCTGTTATCATCGTTGAGGGCGTCAAAAAATCGACGGAGACAAACTTGGTGGAGAACATGCCGTGATGGGCCTATCGAGTTCGATATCAACGTCTTGTCAACCTATGGGTCGAGCAGCAGTGTGCAGGGAACACTGTGGCAATGTGCGAGGACAGGTCGACGTCGTGGCATTGGAAGTTGCGCGAAGGATACTTCGCCTGCAACCCGAGACTGTCACCAGGGACGAAGGGTTGTGCACCCAAGCTGTCATGACTGTCACAACATGCACTTCTGACAAGATTTGAGACGAGAAATGTACAACAAGTCGTATGAGAATTCGTTACTGTCCTATTAGAGTACAAGCACGTAGTAGCACGTCGGAGCAAGAGTCTGTGTCCAACCCCAGCACCGTTGCGCCACCTTCGCCATGTCCGTTTCCGTCCCAAACCCAAACCCATGAAACAATTTGCGTGTCAATTTCTGCTTAAAAGGGGAGCGCAAGGAGGCTTTTGCTCGTCTTCGCTTCTTGTGTGATTCGTAATGTGTCAGTCTGCGTACAGGGGAGCGATGTCCACCTAGCGGGAAGCAACAGTCTCGTGGTCAGAAGCATCGAGAATGTCGTACTCCTCGTCGGTCAAAAAGCCATCATCTTCGCTGTCCTCGTCGTTGGCGCTCAGAACCTCCAACTCATCGTCAATATCGACGAAGTCGTCTCCTGCAAAGGAAGGCGAAGTGACAACAGGAGCTGCAGTCGAGGCCTGAGCTGGAGTAGCAGAACGCTCTACCTCGCCGTCTTCGTTCTCAACGTATGCCGCCTTGCCCTTGTGCGAGCTGCTCGTGGCCGACTCGTAGGTGCTGCTAGCTGGGCTCTCCTTGTCAAGCTTGGGGAAGACCATCTGGCTGCGCTCAAGCTCGGCCTGAACCTCAGCCTCCGCCTGCTCGGCGATATCCTGGACAAGCTGCTTAACCTTGGCAGTCTGCTCCTCGGCCTTCTTCTCGGCGGCCGCGGCTTCGACTCTCGCGTGCTCGGCTTGCAGTCTCTCACGCTCGTCACGGGTCTTCTGAATGTTCGCCTTGATGTGAGCTACGCGCTGTCGCAGAGCATCCTTGCCCATCTGCGGGTTGCTTTGGCCAACCCAGCCTGGCATATCCTCACGCTTGAAGCCTTGAGACACGAGCTGCTCACGCTGGGCATTGAGTGCGGCTAGCATCTGCTCGCGACGCTGCTTCTGCTGCTCGCGCATGACGGCGAGACGGGCAGAGAGGTTCATACCGTCCATGCTGTTGTACGCGGGTGGCTGCTCTGACGGCATTGGTGGGTGTCCACGCAGTGACAGTGGCACCGTAGCGCGAGTACCACTCTGACCACGAATGGGCATGCGTGGAACCATAGGCGCCACTGGTACAGCAGGCACCACCTTCTGCTCGGCCTTCTTGACCTCGATGTCGCACCACAAACGGTTACCGAAGGGAGTACCATCGGCAGCCTTGACACGCCAGTAGCTGATGCTCTTGCCTTCACGGACAGGAGCTTTCATGACAACCTTGAAAGCAACCTCCTCTCCCACGCCGACCTCGCGGCCAACGACGTTGCTCTCAGTGGCCTCGTTGATAGCGGCAACAGAAGCTGGATGGCTGTTGTCGACGTTGAGCATGTTGTCGCCACCCACGTAGCGTACGCTGCATCCACTTGGCCAAGCGAAAGGACCAGGGTTCCTCAAGGTCCAAACTTGTGTGAAGCGAGTCTCAGGCTCAACCACTGTGCCGTCGGCGATGGTGTCGCGCACAAAGCGTGCGTCTAGCAGAGACGATGGCAGGTCCGACTTGAGTCGACCGAGCGGAGCAACAGGAGCCTCATACTTCTTGACTGGGATAATGATTGGCTCTGCCTCCTTCTTGACCTCAGTAGGCTTGATTTCAGCAACAGTCTGAACTGGAGATGGTGCAGTGACTGGAGCGTTGAGTGATGTAGCACCGCGGTCTCCCATGACGCGAACGTGACCGCCCTGGTTCTCATTCTCGGTAGAGACACTGACGTGGCGGACGGGAGTCTTGAGCTTGATGAGTGGGTGAGTGCGGTTGTGGTGGTTTCCGGGGAGAGCTTCGCACGAGGCACAGAAATCTGTGTCGTGGCAGATGGTGCACTTGTAGCGGACACCGATGATGAAGGATGGCTCTTGCTTCTTGCTGCACAGAGGTCCATCGCAGTAGATGCCGAAGTGGCGCACCACATTTGGGCTCTGGTCAGCAATGGGCTGGTACAGCGCCGCAAAGCGATGCGATGGGTGATTGAGCGATGCATTGCCAACGCAATCATTGCAGTAGTCCCAGTCGGGGCAGTTTAGGCACTTGTGGCGGACACCGTAGATAGTCTTGTCGCAGCCATCGCAGATAGCGTTGTGGCGGACGTTGCGGCCTGGGGCCAACTTGGTCTGAGATGCCAGGGGCAGCATAGTCTCACCGGTCGAAGCTTCGAAGGCATGAGCTGGGTGGTGACCGTGCTTGTCGGCGACGTGGCACTGGATGCAAAGATCGAAGTCCTCACACGCAACGCAAGTAACGAATTCGCGTTCTGGAAGCACGATCACGCAATTGTTGCAAGTGCGTGTTGGCATGCGGGTCTCCACCGCGATCGTCTTGACATCATCTGTGAATGTGCCTGGCATTTCCTTCTTCTGCTCGACCACGACCTCCGGAGCGGCATTTGATTCTTGAGTTGGAAGGCGTGTAGTGGTGCTGTTGACGTACGCGCCATTCTTGGAGAAGCGCTTGATCAACCAGTGACCCTCGCCTGGGCAAGCGTTGCCGCTGTCTACACAGCCTTGACATAGGTCATAGTCGCCATCGTCACAGATACTGCAGTGGTAGTGAACATCGGGGGTAGCGACACCACAGATGTTGCAATAGACCGAGTAGTCGTCGCGATGGGGTCGCTTGGCCGAGTCGACTGATTCGCGTGGACGAAGAGGCAGCTTCTGAGGCATAGCTGGAGCTGCCAAATGGTTCAAGAAAGCGGACTGGTCGAGGAATGGTCGTGGCACTGGAGCTTCGTTGCCAACGAGCGTCTGTTGGCTATTCAAGGCATCGCGGAATTGGAAGATACCGCTGCCAATGGACCGCTGATCCAGAGACACGGACTCGCGTGGCTGTGGAGCCTGAGTTGGCTGTGAGCGGATGCTGCGGAGCACCTGTGCCGGTTGCATTGAGCTACGCACAATGACTGGATCCATCTGCTTCGGAGCCACCTTGACTTCAACTGCTTCCTTTTCTTGTGGAGTCTCGAGAGGGCTCACGGTGGCCTTCAGGCGCAGCTTCCCCTTGGCCTTGGCTGCACGTATCAGTGTCTTGAAGACTTGAGGATTGCTCTGGTCGAGGGTGATGTAGCCGCCGGCGGAGTCGGAGAAGCGCTCGAGCACGACGTGCTGCTCGGGCTTGATGTCGAGCACATGGCGAAGCTGTAGCACGGTGGAGTCAGCACATTGTTCGGATCTCGATGGCCAGGTCGCCGTTGTTCAGCTGTGGGCTGAGGCCGCCCGGGTGTCGCACGGGGTTGGGGAGCGAGAGCATACCTTGTCCGGCAGCACGGAGGCGCCCAGATCACGCAGCGGCAGCTTCAGCTTCTTGAGCTGCTCGTTGACGCTGATTTTGATAGTGATGAGCGTGTCCTGCGACACGGCGCTGCTGTTGTGTGTTGATGCCATGTTGGCGGCGCGGATGTAGGTTGTGGATGTGTCGAGGTCGGAGCGTGCGGATGATGGGAGCTGCACTGTGTTTGGAAGGGCGGTGATGACGTTTGCTGGCGGGCGCCGGCCGAGCGTCGACTCGAAGCGGCGAGAAGCAGCTGGAGGAAGGCGAGAGGCAGGCGGGAGGGAGGGAGAACCTGCTCCGCTCGTTGTTTGCAGGTGGGCGAGGTGTTGTTGGAGCAGTGCAGACAGTGGTGATGGAGAGGAGAGAGGCAAGACGAGGCGTGCAGGCAGCCAGAGCTGATGCGATGCGTGAATCCGGGGCGGAAAGTGGAGTCGATCACGAGTTGCGAGCTTGACCGGTTGTGGCACAAAGCTAGCGAGCACTATCTCGACGGTTGTATAAGCACGCCTCGAAGCAACGAGAAGGAGGCAAACGAAGCTCGTGTGCACTGCGAGCTGATTCACCAACTACTTGTGTTTGCATGCGCGAGTTCGTCCTCTCCATTCACTCCGCCATGTCCGGGAAACACGCTAGAGATAGCTGCGTGCGATAAGCCGATAACACGCGGAAAAAGTAATGGCTTGGACGATCATCATCGCGTTTCACTCTCACACCGGCTTGCTATCAAAACACCAGTAGCCTCTGATGAAACAGGTTTGCAGATTCCTACTGCGATACATGCTCCTTAGCAGAAAGTCCATCACTCTTACCCGCTAGATACGTTCCTGTTGAATCGTACCCAATCTTGTTCGTTTTGACATGTTTCAACATGTACGGCAACCACAGCATAGCATCAGCGAGCAAACACCAAGATCCCAAGGCTTGGAAACCACAGTGACAAAGTTGCTTGGCACGATGCCAGCCTTTCCATAATCAGAGGAGTTGCGGCACAGTCGTAGAACCGTGAAACAAAGTTTCGTTGCCTGGACTTGTCTTCATATTTTATTATCTACCACATCCCCAGCTAATTTTCGCGAACACAGAACAAAGATGGAAGAAGAGAATGATGAAGGATACGTCACATCCGTGGAGGGCGAGGACAACGAAGCCGAAGACGACCAAGAATATGAAGAATACAGCAGCTACTCCCGAGAAGACACAGTCGAGGCATTCAGAGACTACTACAAATTCTTAACGACAATGTTCATGGACCCAGCCCGCATCGAAGAGCCTGCAGAAGGCTGCTGGCCAGGGATCACTCCTGCCACGATACAGGCTTTGGGCAAAACCGAAGACGTCTGCTCTCTACTCCGCGAACTACCTTACATCAAACAAGACATCAACCACAAAATCCACGGCTCACCAGGCTGTGTATGGGCAAACTGGAACTCCCTCGCCAATGCCATCAACAAAGGCTACCCAGCGGAAGATGTGAAATTCACAACCGAAACTAAATTCATACATGAGAGCAACCCAGAGGAGGTGCCGCCACATGTTTTTGGACTTGCTGATAATACACCAGAGGATCCGAAGTTTCTCCTCGATACGATCGAAGGTAATATCTACTGGCTCAATTGTCCAGACACTATCTGCAGAGATGATGATCTGGTTTGCGAAATGGTCATCATCGACGAAGAAAATTATCCAGAAATCGAAAGGGATTGGCGAATGTCGTCGGTAGTATGGAAAGTACCGGATTTCTTCGAGGTGTTGAAAGATCAATTCCGGAGGTTGAATTATATTCCACTTGACGAGCACAGAGTTTGTGATGCGGAGGTTGAAGATCCGGGGTTTATTGCGTGCATACAGCCGGTGTTTCGCGAGCATGGTTGGCCGGATTTGGAGCGATACAGAAAGAAGGAGTGCTTGGAAGCTGTGGAGCGCGAGATAGCGGCTTGGTATGAGCGGAAGCGACGGTTGAAGGAGTCAGCCTCTACAGAACAGCAGACAGAGTCAGTGACTACTGTTTCACAAGATAAGATAGATGAAGAGTGAGAAATTCACAGGATAAAGTAGAACAGTTCAAGAAGCGGCTGGTCAACGTTTGCAATCGCCAATACCAAGCTATAAGCAAGCTATATCAACGACCATTCCTCATTGCCGTATGCGAAGCTTACTCTTCGCCACAACTCACAGTCGCTCACATCTTCACTCCATACATCTTCTCCTTGTCAATCACAGCAAAATGATAGGTAGGAAAGCTTCGCAGACGACGGTGTGATATCTCCTACTAGCTACCAAAAAAGGACTCAGAGAGAAACCCATCCATCTTTTTCCTTATGTCAACGCCGGCCATACCGACACACAAAACGCCATGCTTGCTAGTTTCCCAAACAGCGCCTGATAGGCCGACAAAACACAGAATATCAATAATAAAGAGGATCAAAACAGAGTGTGTTCAACCAGGACTCATCGTGTTTGCGTCAAGCACACCAGCGCGAACAATCCTTCCCATGCAAGTCGCCTCACTATTGCTGAGCTTGGGGTGGGTAGTAGTTCGGCATTGGCATCTGAGGAGGGTAGTAATATGTCGACTCCGGTGCGGGAGTAGGAGGTGGAAGGCCTGGCATTGCATACGAAGGGACGAAGCTTTCCGCAGGCTGGTAGCTCTCGCCTTGAGTTTGGCTAGGTGCCTCGGACGCTGGCATATAGAAGACCATGCCATTGCTCTCGTGAGCCACCATCCCAGACGATTGTTGTTCGCTCGCCGGCGGCTGCGCAGGTTGCTGCTGAGGTGTGGATTGCTCGGGCGGATGCGGAGGCGCCGAAGGAGGTGACATCGCGTAATTTTGTTGCGGCGGCATGTACATTGGCATAGAGTTGAATCCATTGGGGCCAGGTGGATAGTAATAGCCTTGTTGTTGAGGTGGGTATGGCGCATAGTACGGTGCGGGCGCATAAGGCATCATCGGTTGGAAAGGAGGAGCATGCATCGCTTGTTCCGGAATGCCAGAAAGCGGAGTGCCCGAGTGCTGCGGCGGATAGGAGAATTGCTGTCGCGGCGAAAAGTAGGGCGGCGGCAATGGCGGCGGCTCATGCATATGCGCAGGCAGCTGATTGGCAAAAGGCTGCTGCTCTGACGGGCCATTAGCTTGCGAGAGCATGGCAGGCGATTCGATTCCAGTGACTGAGATGGCCTTTTGTGGTCTAGGCTGGTGCACCGTTGTTGTAGGAGTTCCTTGGAATTGTGGCTGAGCTGGCGGAGGAAACGTATGCATGTGGACGCCAGTAGGGGTGTGATGGCCGGAAAGAGGACCCATTGGTGTACTTGCGGCCGAAAAGTGTGACTGCGAGCCATGGGGAAGCCTGACCACCGGTCGAGTGGGTGGCATGCCCACATACGAGCCCACAGGAGAGAAAGCATTCTCTCGCGCAACACTGGCGAAAGAAGACCGGCGACTGGGGGCAATGCTCCCAGCGTAGACGCTTCCGCCGTACATGCTGGTCCTTCTGCTGGAATAGCCGACGCCTCCGATACTGCGCTGGTATCTATCTCCACCGTAGCCACGTTGATTCGGTCTCATTTGACGTGGGATGAAGATGAACGATCGCTCCGATGACGGGAAGATGTAGCGCTGCACGTGTTCCGGTATCGAGATGCGCACGGGTTTGTCACGGCGAAGTGGTGGTCGATGATCCGGCAGGCGTGTATACTGCTTCCATGGCACCTCGGAAAAGGTGATTGGGGCTTTCATATTTGGGAGGTACACACGAATTTGAACTTTGCCAACCAGGGTAGTGCTTGAGAACGATATTTTGGCATGTGGCCCATTGTGACTGCTTTGATATGTGCCAGCTTTTGGAAAGATGCGCGCGGATTCTGCTTGGTCGCTCGAGATTTCGCTCTGCTTCGTCATGTTTGGCTCTTCGCTAATAGTATCGTGCAGATCGTGCTTCCACGGGCCTTCGGCCACCTTCTCCTGCTGGATTGCGTTGTTGGCCGGCGGAAAAGGTCCTGGTGCGTTGCTTGCGCCTCTTCCACGGCCTCTACCTGCCCACGCCCCTCGAAATGGCAGGTTGCTTTGCCCAAAACTGGCTCTCGTATCGTGCATGAAGAAATTGCCGCGATTCGGTATAAACGATGGGTCCGCGTCACGTTTTTTCTTGTACTCCTCATGCTCTCTTCTTTGACGATTAGCTGGCGAATCTGTTCTCCTGTCCGTGGATACAATGACTGGCGCCGAAACCGCGTTATCCGTACTGGCATTTCCGTTGCGACCAGCGCTCTCGAAGTCCACGACCTCTTGACCAGTCTGACCACCAGCCTCCAGCCCGTTCAGCATGGCTTCGGTATCTGCTGCTGGCTTGAACGCAGGCTGTACTTGAGGCTGCGAATCGGCCACAGCGGAACCCGTCTCTTTGCTCTGTTTCTTTGCAGGCCGCTTCCTTGCCTTTTTCTTCGCTGCTGCCTTGACGACCTCGCCTTGCGCCGGGTCCACCCTCCCTCCACCGCGCTCGATTGCGCCATGCTGCTCGCGTCCCCCTCGTCGTCGTCCAGGTCGGTCAACACCGAGCCCTCGCTTTGCGAGTCCTCCACCATGACTGGCCCCTCATCGTCCTCGCCCTCTTCATCCCCGCGTCTCCGCCGACTCACAAGTGATTTGAGAGAACGTCCAGCGGCCATGCTGCAAGCTAGCCACGACTCCCGCAGCGTAAGGAGCGGCTAAGGTGAGGTCGCAACAGGTCTCTACGGGACGGCGCAAGCGTCTTGAGGTATCCGGGTGGCAATCCAGAGCAAAGCCGCAACGACGGTTGACTAGGTGGAAGTCGGAAAGCGCGCAGTGATGAGAAGCCGCGAGCAGGTCATCTCATCCGCGTGCGCACCTGCTGCCGAACACGTCGCTAGGATGTGAGGTAGTGATAAGTGAACGCTCCTATGAGGAAACGATGAGCAGGCAGACGAGCAACCGGGCAAAGTCGAGATGCTGGATGCTGGATTTGCCAAGAAGCGACGGACTGCGCTCCTAGCGATCGGCAAGTAAGCTGATGGTGGCTTGCAGTCTTGACGAAGATCAAAGTACTTGTCGATACAACCCAATTTACCCGCGGACTCACGTGTCAATGACGAAAATGTGTAGTGAATCGACGAGCAGGCCAAGCATTTGCGTGGCTGCGCTGTTCATCTGTCTATATTACGAACTCTCACGACCTAATTTGCTTAGCTCTTGCAAGAAACTGCTGGCATTGACAAGTTCAGTGCTGCCATAGACCACCTTCTTCCTACTCACAGCACCTGCAGTGCCCACAGATCGTTTCGCCCAGTCCTGCAAGTTGCCATACTCGTCCATGCTACCGCCGCCGACTGTGAATACGATAGCCTCGCTGAACCCTTGCCTTCGCTGACCGAAAGAAGGATCGATGCCGCGCTTTTCCTGGGTTCCAGCGCGGGCGTCCTTCGCACTGGGTGGCATTGTTCCACGCGCATTCGCAGAACGTGGATCAAAGTATAGGAAGCCTTCAGTCTTCTGAAGGGCACTCGTCGATGCGTTCTGTGGGTCCATGAGGGATTCCGTGATCTTTGTGAGCGTTAGATCCTTGTTTGCTGGTAGGAAGTTCTTGACCCCAGAAATGAGATTGTCGAAGTTGGCTCCAAGCCCTGCGTCTTTGAAACGATCTGTGAGGCGCGACGATATCGAGCTGAATCCGCGAAAGAGGTCGGCAGATGCTGAAGATTGTTGTGTTGGTTGCGTTGGTGCTGATGAGATCATGGTCATCCTTGTTATCTCACGGACACGCCTGATGTATGTCAATGGTAGTGTGTCCACCCCTGTTTTCTTCAAGCTCAGCTCAAACTGCTCCATGTCTGCGCGTGATAGCTCAATTTCGGTGCTCAGGAACCATATAATGAAAAGACGAAGCTTGTCAGCAGGATCATTCCCTTTGTCGGGATCGTTCAACAGCTCGAGCATTTGTGCCTTGGTCTGCTTCTTGATGTCTAGTTCCAGCTGGTAGTAATTGTCGAGTTGTCTGTCCTTGATGCCTTGGAGTAACGCTGTGGCGATATTCATGTGCATATCCAATGTCGTTTTCCGCTCGCGAAGCTCGGGAAGTAGTGTGATTGCCGCTTTGAGGTGCTGCGCAGAAGCACTTGTATCGTTCTGAAGATCTTCGATCGAGCTCGCGCCGGTCTTCTTCGTTATCTCAGTCGAGTCCTCTTTATATCGTGTGAGCTCCGCATCAATATCTTCAGCCACTTGAGGGAATGGTGCGCCAGAGTTCTTGTTCCAGAAGAAGTCATTGGCGGTCAAGTCATAAGACTTCTTGGTGCTGCCACCAGCCGGATTGCTTTCGTCGGCCGGGACCTCAACGGTGATGCGATTGAGGTGCATGTTGAGTACGTCGTGTATCAGTGACTGGTACGTCCAGGAGTGCGAGAGCATGGGCACGAGGTCCACGTTCCGATCGACGATGATGAGGACCGGGCGGGACGAGGTGGCACTCGCAGCGGCTGCTTTGCCTGAAAACAGATTGTCTTTGGCGTTCAAAATGTGATCTCTCAGCTTGCGATCCAATTTCGCGGCGATCATTTCTGCGGCTCCAGCCTTGGGACATCGTATGATGGGTATTGTTCCTGCACATGTCAACTCCTTATCCTTTGCTTGTATTTGCACCACTTACCCATCGTCACCGCAACGCTGAAGAGACCACTGACGATGCGATCGACATTGTTGTCAATATCCTCATCGCTTGTTTGGGCACTGTTCATTGTCCAATACGTCTCCTTTCCCATGCCGAGGCTGAAGAGGTTCGGCTCGCTGACGATGAAGTTCAAGTATTGATCGTAGACCTGACTGATGCATTCCGCCGTCCCTGCTTCAGCTGTCTGTGTGGCAAAATCCTCGAGCAGAGGCCGTGGTATCGACGAAAGGAAGTTGATGTAGGCGGGCGAGTAGAGTCCTTTCTGTAGATCCTGTGTGATGCGCTGAATGTTCTCTGCCGTGGGCTGCACGAGGTAGAGCACCGGCACATCTGGGATCGGATGTCGTTGACCATTGATGTTCCTGACATGCAACTGTCAGCCATTGCTGCTGGACTCTCAGCATTCGATGCGACACGCCGTGCACTGCGCTGTCGACATACAGATGTATTGTTACTCCCCAGCTCCTGAGATCGGGAACGCGCAACACACTGCTGATCACATCTCTTCCCAGCGTGTCAAATACCAGCACCTTCCATATAGGCTCGCCATCTGCGTTCAGGATAGGTGTTGACTTTGGAAGTAATCCGTTGGACGCGGCGCCGTCGAGCGTGGAGTCGGAGGATTCGGTGGTGTGATTGAGGTTCAGAATGCGCTCGATCGAGGCTGCACGTCGTCAGGAATGTTGTCTATGAGTGCTGCGAGCAAGTGGGCATACGAACCTACTTGGCGATCTCGAAGCGATTGCTGCGTGGACATGTTGGCAAGTGGCTGCTCGACAGCCCCGTCGGATTTCAGCGCATGGAGGTGATATGCTGATTGTCAAGAAACACACGCTGGCTGCGAAAGAGTTGCCTGGAGTAGAAGTGTACAGGTGGTATGAAGTCGAATGCGTGCAACTTTCCTGGCTCCTCGGTGGATGCGGCGCGCCCACAAAGCATGTGAGGCGCTGGCGCTGGTGGCCGGACAAGTGGTCGGGCCGGCTCAGGGAAGGTGGTGCGTGACCAGAATTACGCAAGCACGCGCGGGCGGGCGCCGTGGTTTTGAACGCCGCCTTTCTTCGGTCGCTTCTTTCTCTCTCCACCAACAACAACCACCACCTCTTGCAAACAACAACAGCACCACCTCCGCCATCACAGCACCCGTCCGCTCCTTAGTATCCTTTCTGCACCCTCCTGTTGAGTACGTGATGAGAGCTTGACAAGGCCCATAATCCGGCGTGTTCTCGTGGTTTGCGTGTCGGGCAGCAGAGCGTGTCTGCTTTCTGAGCAAATTGCGACGTCCGCGCAGTGAGGCGCTGGTCTGGTCTGTCGCTTTCTGACTGCAATTTGCACTTCTCGCCGCGCTCGTCACGGCTGGGGTATTCTAAGCACTCTCTGCACCAAATATCTTGTGGCCGGCGCCGACATTTTAAGTCGCGCCGTGCATCCTCATCCTCACGCCCTCCGCCCACCTTTGCGTGGGCAGCCAGGGGTCGTCGCGGCTGAGTCTGCGCCTGTCACATCCACAGACATATCATCACCACAGACGCTACAGAGACACAAACAGACACGCAGGCGGACACTCCGTTCCGCGCCCAGCTGCGCGCGGTGCGCGTGTCAGGACAGCAGCACATGGTCCGCGGCGTGCCAGCGAGACATCTCGGCCAGCAATAGTCAGGCCCAACTCGGATCTTGCAAGTGTCTCTGAGCCCGAAAAGGAAGGCTCCACTTTTTCACTTTCTGGTCCGTGCACCCTCACACTCTCTTGAAGATGGATTCCCGCATGCCGAACAGCAATGATGGATATGCCAACAACGCTCTGTTCGCCGATAGTCAACAGCAGTACAATTCATATGACATCTTCCAGAGTGGCAACGAGTTTTCCAATCCCAACAACGATGCTAGCTGGGGCCTAAACGCCAGCAACTTCAATTCCGTCGATCAATCACGTGCGCAGCACCCGCCCGTAGTGCCAAGCTGGCAGCAGCAGAACAATCCTCTCGCTGCTCAATCTGCATACGATGGAACCTCCTCGCCATACGGAAGATCGATGAACCAGAGTCCTGGGGCCTTCACACAATCCAATTTCGGCAACATCGGAGCTCAACAGGCCTACCCATATCGACAACAACAGTTCGCTGCTCCACATCTCAACCAAGGAAATAATGGCCAGGCCTTCCATAATGGCTTCGTTTCTTCAGCACAAGGCGCCAACACAATTGCTCCCCATGCTCTCAACCACCACCAGCAGCGGCCGAATGAAGGCAACTACATGCCTTCAGCTGCTCACGCCGCATACCAGAACAGAATGCCCCTTGTTCAGCAACCAGCTCGCCGAATCGACCACAAAGCGCTTGCCAGTGCGATACCGAAGAGTGCTCCGGCTGGCATGTTCTCGATCATCAATTTCGACGAGCTGTCTCGTGCGACCAACTCCGAGCGAATGAGCAATGGCGCATTTGTTAGCATCGGAAAAGAACCTATTGAATGGGACGTCACACGCAGTGCCATCCCTGCATACGTACATCGACGCTCACGGAATGAACTACGCAAACTCGCGGCAAACAACCCTGCTGCACTTGCTAAGATTGGCAAGAAGTCCAAGACTGTTACCGCATCTCGGAGTTCCGGAGAGCAGATCAAGTACGAGCAATCTTCAAGTGACGATTCATCTTCGTCCGACGACGGGTCCGACTACTCCGATGAAGATGACGATGTCGATTCACCATTGCCGGCGAAGCGGCCCGACTCCCCAGAGGCGGCGTAGAATACGATGTCATCAAGGCCCTTTGGCGCAACAAGCGCAAATCAGTCGATGGTGCCACGATAAGAAAGTGCATGGCCGAATTCTGGGAAATCATCAAAACCATACGGGACCGATGGAAGACCGACACGGCTGCTCTTACCGAGGCGGAGAAGCAGGAGAATACCGGCGAGCTCCCGTTGCTCAAGAGTCGAGTCAAGGACCAGCGCGACATGGCGGAGACAGCCTTCCGGGCTGCATTCAAATATGGACACCGCGCCATTATCGAACTGTGAGTACTTCCATTTCCTTACTTGTGTTTTTGTTCTTTGAGCGGCGGCGGAAGCATTAGCGGCGAGAGTGCATTTATGACAATGCATCGTGGAAAGGTTGCGTGGCAACTTTGTATGACGGGAGTGCAAGTTTCGCGTCGTGAAATTCTCCATCAACGTGACAGTGTTCAAAGCGTGCGCGCCTGAAGTCGATATATATAAGCTGGCATGATGTGCAGTGCATGCCGTTCTATCTCCTGCAGATCGGAGACAGCTCGCCTCGTGCGAAATGATGGCGATACAATCCATGCCCGTAACAATGTTTTGACAAGGGCTTGGGTGACCATGTTACGAGGGCTTCGGGTTTGCACATCACCATAAGAGTATTGACTGACTATCAACGCACATAGACTTGCCGAAGGACTCCCACTCGTCTACATTTTCTATCAGTTCTTACGCGACCGAGTCGTTGCTGAAGATCAAAACGGACCACTATCTCGCGCCATTCTGGAGCTCATGGCTGCATGCTCCACCCTCACCCGAGAGAAGCTGGAGAAAACCAATCTCGAAAAGGTGCTGCCGCGAGTACAGAAGAAAGGAGATGCCAAGACACAATTCTTTGCGAAAAAGATTCTCGCGAATGCAGAGATTGCTTCCAAAGAGGCCGCGGCCAACAAGAAGAATGAGAAGCCCGCTGGCGATCGTACTTCAACCACAAAAGCCGACAGCCCGCCGAAGAAGTCGACTGTAGAGCCGGTGGCTGGTGTCAAACGCTCGGCGGCTGCGGCATCGAATACCGATGGAGGAGCCGCGAAGAAGGTCGCAACTGGTGCAGCAAAGACCAATGGCGCAGCTACCACCGCACGAATCACTGGCAATGGTGTTGTCAAAAAGACGGAAGCCGGCAAAGCCACGACGGCAACGACGGCTCCTACGAAGAAAGCTGTCGTTGCAAAGCCCTCTACCTTCTTCTCAAGCCTGCAGTCGGCCAAGAAGCCTGGCACCTCGAATGCAGAGAGGAACGCGAAGACTACAGGAGCCAAACCACCTGGGGCAAACGCCGCTGCTCCGACACCGAAGCCAGCATTTTCTTTCGCAGAGACCATGGCCAATCTGGCCAAGCCAAAGAAGGAAGAGGTTAAACCTGTAAAGCAAGCCACCCCGCAGCGACCAGAAGAGACACCAGAAGAGCGTGCCAAGCGTTTGCGTAAGGAACAGCGGCGGAAGCTGCATGTTTCCTTCAAGACTGGAGAAGATCTCGTGCAGATACGTTACTTCACTCATGATCCTGCCGAGGAAATTGATCACAACTCGAGCCAGATGCGTGACATGTCTGATGTCGCAGGAGAGGGCAGAATGCTCAAGCAGAAGCACCAACTTATGGATCTTGACGAAGACGAGGACGAGGCTGAGGAGAGTACCAATCTCATCGAATTCCGAACCCCATCCCAAGTGGACTTCACCGTGATCGAAAAGCGAGAGCGCGATCGGGCGTACGCTCCTTATGCCGGAGGCGCCCTGCAGCCGCAATCGACCGAACGTGCCAAGCGCGAGCAGTATGAGAATAACAACCTCTTGCAGTTCTACAGCGACCGCAGCGAGATCCCACCCAACCCCAAGGAGCCCGAGAATCCGTACAACGGAGACCAAGGCGAGCCGATTAGGGCGTTTGGTGCGCTTGACGACAAGTGGATGGCTCGTGCGCGTGAGATCGCATCGCGACGTGGTCAGCAGCCATTTTTCCAGCAAACCGCGTATGGGCAACCTCCACAACCACCCGCAGGCTTCGGACTTCCAAACTTCATGGGTGGCCAGCCGCAACAGCAGCAGCCTACTGCTGCCGCGCCCATCGATGTTGGTGCTATTCTTGCTTCCCTAGGCCAACTCGCTCCACAGCCGACGAGTTATCAGCAACCACAATCTGGAATGCCGGCTTTTGCTCCACCATTCATGGGCGCAAATGGCTTTCAACCTCCCCTCCACCACCTCCGCCGCAGCCTGCTGCTCCACCGGGACAGATCGATCTTGCTGCTATCTTGGCGCAGATCCAGCAGCCACAGCAGCAGCAGAACTTTGCTGCTCAGCCGGCAAATCCACAGGCGACGAACCCCAACTACAAGACCAAGGTCTGTCGCTTCTACAAGGAGGGCAAATGTCAGAAGGGGGACGCGTGCAGTTACATTCATGACTAAGCCTTATGCAGTCATGGGATTGCGACTTCTTCTTTTTGCAAGATGATGAGATTAGCGTAGGCGCATGGATGGGCAATGATTCACAGCAACATTTCCTGACTTCAGGGAGATACTCTCCAAGCGCTCGGCTTAGACTGGTGCCTTGATTGCACTAGAAGGCTGATCGCGACACGCATTGCGCGTGGCATGTAAATATGGACAGCTGCTGACATAGCTGTAGCTTAAATAGCAATGAATTCGAAACAGTCGAGTTCAGCGTTAGCACTTTCCTTCCCTTCCACTGTCTCACACCCAGCACGTCGGCCGTACCTACCTTTCACTCCACACGTTTGAACAAGTTGCCGTCTTCGCACTTGCAAAGCCGAGCAATCACTTATCAATCCGCGGTCAGGACAAAGGCATTGCAGATACTTATACTCCGACAACCTAAGAGCCTCGCGAGATGACGATCGAAGATATCAAAACCGTCTATCAGCAGAAGCACAACCTCCCTTCAACCTACCAAAATTTCGCCCACGGCAATCTCCATCCCCATCCACATCCCACGGCCCAACGAATCGTCGCGCAAGCAGTATCGCACGCGACCGCGCCACTGCAAGGCCTTCGCAAAGTCCAACTGGTCCGCAATCCTCGATTCAAACCCAAAGGCCTCGGTGACTTAGCGAGTCTCTGCCGCAAGTACGAGATCACGCCGACTTTACCTACTCCTTTTACCATTATTCATGCAGTGGTCGATGGCCTCGAGACAGCCAGTCAGACGCTCGTCGATGCTTTGACGTCAAGGAAAGATGATGGGAACAAGACAACAGCAACCACAAGTCACCCACGCGTCGTTACTCGAATGGTCAAGAAACCTGACTCGACAGGGAAAACAGGCCACCTCGACGCTGAGAATGTACAAAACGATTCTGAGTACCTCGCGCCTGTGAGTATTGGCACTCCAGCACAATGTCTCAATCTCAATTTCGACACTGGATCTTCAGATCTCTGGGTCTGGTCTACATTGCTACCGGACAATGTAAAGACGAAAGGTCAGCAGACTGGACACACGATTTTCGATCCGACGAAGAGCAGTTCGTAGAAAGATGCGGGCGGAATGTCGTGGCAGATTCAGTATGGAGATGGGTCGACGGCGAATGGTGTTGTGGGGACGGACAGTGTGTCGATTGGAGGATTATGTGTGACGGGACAACATGTTGAGTTGGCGAAGAACTTGGCGCAGAGCTTTGAGCAGAGTGAGGGAGATGGATTGTTAGGACTTGCGTTTGTGAGTTCTGCCTTTTCAGCTATGCTGCTGACGATAGAGACTCATGCTGATTTGGATATCTAGGGGACGATCAATACTGTCAAGCCGCAGCCAGTGCACACTCCGGTCGAAAACATGATTACACAGGCCGATATTCCCAAGGACAGCGAGCTCTTCACCTGCTATTTGACCAGCACTAAAGACAATGAGCCGGACTGCTACACCTTCGGCTACATTGACAACGATCTTGTAAAAGGACGGCCGATCTACTACACGCCTATCGACAATTCCCATGGGTTCTGGAATGTCAAGTCGACTTCCGTGGTCATCAATGGAAGCAGCATCCCTCTTGCTGGCAATACGGCCATCATGGACACCGGTACAACGTTGAGGTAAGGCAGTGATATGCTTACAGGGATAGAACCAAGCTGACTTACCCCAGCCTCATCGACGACTCCACCTGCAAGAACATCTACGCCGCAGTGCCTGGTTCCCGCTACGACAATGACCAAGGCGGATTTATCTTCCCGAAAGATGCCAAACTTCCCGATCTCAGCTTCGCGATTGGTGATCAGCAGTTCTCAGTGCATAAGTCGGACCTGGCTTATGCCGAGCTGGGTGGTGGCATGATGTATGGTGGAATCCAGTCGCGCGGAAACATGAACTTTTCGATCTATGGTGGTACGCACCTGAAGGGCATGTATGCCATTTTTGATCAGGGCAAGCGGCAGTTCGGATTCGTACAGCGTTGATTGAGACTGTTGTACATATGCTGGGAGCAGAGGTAGAGTAAAATGGGGCCCCTCAGTAGCGGTGGAGTATTGTTTGACCTATGACCAGCCAGATAATGAGGGTGGCCTTTCGCCAATGTCCCATGAGGCAGGTTGAGATCCCATGTTGAAGACTAGATTGCCGCCTTGACTTAGCTCTTCGTGACTCAACCAGCTGCGAGTGTGATTCTTCCCGTTGAAGGTGATCGATTGAGGATAGAAGTTCGTATCAGAAAGTCCTGGAGCTGTGATGTTCAACGTCGTTTCGCGTTTCGTGCCAGTGAAGAGTTTGATCCGCAGTGATGAGAATCGAGGAGCGCCGATCAGGTATACGGGCTGGGCTGCAACAGGGAACTATTCATTACATTAGCATGACCATTTTCGAAAGTTGAGAGCTTTCGCTGCGTGTACTCACCAGTCCAATCAAGTTGAAAATCAACCAACTCGGCAACGCTCCTCCATCGATATTCCCTGGGTATCCATTCCTCTCATCCGAGTAGTACTGATCCACAATCTCTCTCGTCCTTTGCACAGTCTTCCATTGATAGCCTGAGACATAGTTATACAAATACGGTGTCAAAAACGAAGGCTCATTGCCTGGATTAAAAAGTGCTGTTCCTGCGTCGTTATTCGCTCCTACGGAAGAGCCTAGACCGGGAATGAAACTTGCATCGAGACGTTGAATGAACTTTTCTTCGCCGCCCATTAAGTTTATTATTGTGGACATGTCGTGTGGTGCGGCGCCGAAGGCTGTTTCCCAGGGTTTGGCTTCGTAGATGTCGTCGGCCCAGCCGCAGCTGCCGCAGTTGAGAGGGTCGTAGGCTGTGAAGTTCCAGGTTCCGTCGCTGTTTCGAGGGGCTGGGAAGCCGGTGAAAGTGGTGTTGGAGGTTGAGTTTGAGATTGTGGGGATGTAGAGGGAGGTGTTGGCGGATTGGGACCATTGGTTTTGCCACCAGGAGGATTTGTTGAGGAATTCGGAGGTTTGGGCTGTGGAGTTTGATAGTGTTTTGGACATGCTGTAGATGGCGAAGTCGTTTTGGGAGTATTCGACTCCGCGGGAAATGCTGCGGGTGTGGTTCCGGGTGATGAAGCCGAGGGAGAGGTAGTCGTCGAGAGCGCCGCGACCTTCTTTTGTTGCGCCGTCGAAGGTCGCGGTGTCTACGTTGTGCACTGGCTCTTCGAGAGCGTCGTTCAGAACTGCTCGATAGGCCTCGTGCCAATCGATGTCGTCTGCTAGCTCGCCACCATTTTTGACATAGGCGTCAGCTAGGACCATGTCTGCGTGAGTACCGCCTTGCACTCGACCGTTCCAGTTGGCAATGCGGCCAGCTGGAAGCCAACCCTCGACCGTGAAAATAGAGATCAGGCCTTTGATCACACGAGAGTAGGTCTCGGTGTAGAGTAAGTGGTATAGTGGCGTGAGACTTCGGTACGTATCCCAGAGAGTGTAGTGGTCGTCGAAATATGGAATGTCATCGTATCCAGCGGGACTTTCGCCAGTCTTGTCAGTGGGCATCACGCCAGTCTGGTACAGTGCAGTGTACAGCATGCGTTTGAGCGTAGTATTGCTACTGCTGGAAGAGTCATCGTCCACAACTTCAATCGTGCTTAGGATCTCCTTCTCCCATTCTTCTCGAGATCGCTCGACAACGTCAGTAAAGCTCAGATTCGCAGGAAGTTCGTTTGCAGAGTTGACACAGGCCTGTTCGTGGCTAATATAGGAGATGCCGATTCTGGCCAGGATTTCTCTACCTGCGGATGCATTATTGGCCGCAGGCGTCCAGCTGAAGAGCGCGCCAATTCCCATGCCATTGCCAGCAAATGCCTCAAGCTCGATGAAAGACCTTGGAATCGGGCGATTCTTGAACGCAGGTGGCTCTGATGGACTATACGGCCAATTTATGGTTCCAGCGCCTGGCACACGATCTCTGCTGTTTTGCGTCACGTATGCATCGCTGGGCACCAGATTTATCGCACTGAAGTTTCCGCAGAAGTAAAGTGTATGTGATTGAGGCTGGCTCCAACCTCCAGTATAAGTCGCGGATCCGGAATACGATGGCTGTCCATTCTTGCCTGTGCGAATATGCAGTGTGCCGTGCGTGTACTTTTGTGAGTACGCTTGAGTTCCATATCCTGGGAGAACGTGTGTCAAATCGACCAGGACATGTGCATCTTCTGTCGTCGCCGTTTGGGCAATGTCGAGAGTGGAACCGGATATGCTAGCATTGCTGGCGACCGAAGATGAAAAGGTGTACTTGATTAGGCCAGCCCTGCGCGAGCTGGCAATGTCTACTTCAATTCCATTGAGCAGAACCGTTCTGAAATGACCGACGGTGGCTGTCTCGTCCTCCAAGCTTCTATTCTGCCAGTATGTGGTGTTGTCCGCCAAGTTTATGCCGCTCAAGTCTCCATACAATGGCATCTGCGATATCAGCCCATAGGTGGGGACCCCTCCAGTACCCGAAACATGTGTCATAGATATTCCAGTCACGTTGCCGAGTGGAGAGTATCCTGCGTTGCAATCTACAGCCGTACCGTTTGGAACGCCAAAGTACGACGTGTCGATGCCAGGCTTCGCGAGGCCCCATGGTAGTGTAGCTCCTGGGAATGAGTTGCCGCCTGCGATTGCAGAGCCTGGAGTCGAGCCAACGGTTCCAATGAGAGGATCAACATAGTCTGTCAAGCGTGCGGACATGTTCTGCTGATTTTGCGCGACTGTGCATGTCGTCAGTAGACACAAGGCCGCGAACCGCTGGCAATGGTGCCGCATCTTGGGCCACTGATCGAGAATCTAACAAAAGCTGACGAGAAAGCAACAACGAGAGTGGGGAAGACACTACTTTGATATAGTCGGCCACAACGCGGCTGCATCCGTGATTATAAACTTTGGTCGATTGAGCCGGTCTCGGCTGAACTTCGCCCATACCTACCCCACGGGCAATGCACTGGCCTGTATCGCGTGAAGTTCTCCGTATTGTTGTGCGAGGACGCTTGCAGTATTTGGTCCTGAGCAGCGGCGTGGATATTGTGCGGCCGAGTGAGGTGTATTGAGGCTTCTCCTTGCCTGAGGCCGACATCTTGAGCATGGTCGCATCCCTCGCCCGATGCTCACGATGCTCATGATAACCAGGTTCATATACATATATTGGAATAGTGTCTGTCGATAGTTAGTAGTATGTTGCAGAAGCACTGCATGCGTCGGCAGGATAGGGCGCAAGATACGTTCCCATCGCGGCGGCCACGAACTGGTCTGTCCCATATTCTGTCCTCAAGTATTGAGTTGTCAGTCACCCCCAGGGGCTCAAAAGAGGCTTTTTTTCTTGGGAGCCACCACCTTTAATTGTCCCCGATACCGAGAAGCAGCGACCAAAACCGAGACCCTTAGCTGCCGTGCTTGCAGAGTCGCTACTTCGTCCTTCCCCCTCGCTCTTGTATCGACTGTCCGAGCACTCCGGCTACTCAACACTCCAAGCCCGTAGTCTACCTGCAGAGTGCTTCATTGCAGTTAGCATCAATAATCCATCCATATCATGTCGAACGCAGAGGACCTTAACGTGCGATCGGATTCGAAATGCGCCGATAACTTTGAACGCACCAACGCCGCGCCCTCAGCCGTCGGCTATCTTGACAGCCCGGCACCACGCCGTGCTACTTTCGCATCAGTTCAGAAAAAAGAGCAAGGTTCATACAGCCGTGATAGCTGGGGATTGCCCAAGGCAAGGCACTATGATTCGTCACCACTTCTAGATCATCGGGAACCAATACCTATGCTTGCAGACCACACTCCGGGGGATCATGGAAACTTCTGTGGCGGCTGGTGGCCACAAGAGCGAGCGGAAAATCGTTCCCTGCCGCATCTCCACGGTTATGCATGTCATGCCTGCCGGGCATTCTTGGAGTCTCGAGGGCCAGAAGTCGAATCGAAAACGGAGAGAAAAGCTTGCGACGATGTTGGTTCAAGCGAAAGAAGCTCCGACACGGATGGCGCGCTGGCCGCTGTGGCTGTGGATGTCGAGCCTGAAGAAGAGCGGGAAGAGGATGAGATCTGCGAACCAGTGCCTTGCCAAGTGCGATTTCCGGTCGAGAGATACACGGGTCATCGCAATGCTTACCTTCACATGACTGCGTGCGAGGCGTGCAAGCCGCAATATCGAGCTATGGGCTTCGACTGCTGATGGACTCACGAAAAGCGTCTTGTTGCACGGCGGCTGAGCTCCGTGCAGGTCTGTCACCAGGACAAGTCTTGGGACCGGACAGCTTTTGCCCTCATAGGCCTTGGAATCATCGCGTTGCGTGCGCGGCAATCAGTCGTCGGTCGAGCTCGTGCAAAAATGCGCCGGAACATTGCATATGGAAGAGGGCGACTGAGGTGTTTATTGTGAAGTCGGCATTCGGCAGCCATACGCGAAACGCGACTACGATCATGCAGGGTTCACCTGGGCCAAGCCACTTGCGACGTCAGCCTCAAGCCGTTCGCGGGTCCGCAGGCCTTCAACTTCTCGGGTTCCTGAGAGCCGTCACTTCGTACCTACCACCTCCTTGCAACTCACTCGCAAGGTGTCCGCTTACTGCTGCGCGTGCGCCGTCGCTGAACCACCTCAAACAAACAGCTACAATGGGCGGCATGGAGGAAATGCAGACCGCGATGGTCAATCGCTCCATCAGGACCATCAAAGCAGTGCGTAGCGAACGTCCTGGCCCATACGATTGATACTGACGATGAGAAGGAACTCGAATACCTATGCGATGCTTCGATCATCTCCCCACAGACACTGAATGACCTTCTTCAAAAAATCCCCTCACAGACAGCTCTACACGCTCCCATATCGGTCGGTGCGCTGCCCTCAGCAGTTGAGGCGGCTAGGGCACAGCAAGTTCCTCCTACAGAACCTATGGCCAACCTGAATGTGAACGGAAACGGCGCGCACGACGAAAAGAGTGGCTTCTACCAGCCCACACCTTCACCACAACCCCCGCCATATCAACAACAGAGTGTACCTCCACCTCCGCCAGCAGCGAACTTCCCGCCTCTTGCACAAGCTACTGCGCTATATGTCTACAAGTCAGAGGATGCTGGCGACTTGGCTCTGCAGCCGAACGACCACGTAAGTGTTATTCTAGAAATGCGGCTTACTGCTGCAGCTACATAGCGACCCATGCTAATATTTGATTGCGAAACAGATTACAGTGACTGAATACATGAATGCCGAATGGTGGAAGGGACGGAACACGCGAACTGGGCAGGAAGGTATCTTCCCGCGCAGCTACGTTCAAGTCGTCGACGACAAGGGCGCGCCACCTGGAGGACCTCCGGCTCCCAACTATGGCAACAACTACGGCAACATGCCTCTTGAAACGAGTCAAATGGGCAACGGCGAGGGCAAGGTGCCAGGCAAAGGACAGGAAATGGGCAAGAAGTTTGGAAAGAAGCTGGGCAATGCGGCCATTTTCGGAGCCGGTGCCACGATTGGTGGCAACATTGTCAATTCCATCTTTTAAGGGACGTTGGGCCATATCATATTTGTGCGTTCATTTCAGGCTTTCGGAAACCAGCATGCATTGAAAATGACGAGCTGGCGCCAGTGGGCGCAGGGCTACAGTATGCATTTAGATCATACCGACAGGCTTTCACTCTGCAGATAGGGGTCGTGATGAATCTCAGTTAGTCGGCGCAGGAAGTGCTATACTAATGTCGTTCTTCAAGCGTACACTTCCAGCTGATCGTCTCGTGTATCATCAATTGAGCAAACCATGTGAACAAAGCACGGGCCACACAAAGTTTTGGCGGCGCAGGCTTTCGCCGACGTAACAAGCTCACGGCTCGCGCGTTTCTGCCACTTGCATTGCCTTTTGGCCCTTTCCACCTCCACACCCACTCCTGCCGTGCTGCAACACTCTCCTGCACGCGCAAACACGCGCACAACCATCACCAAATCGATCCAAATCATCAAACACGTCCAGACACGTTCGTACCTGACGCGCAGACGTGTCGAGCACGCGCGGAAAGTGTTTCGAGACTAGGGATTCCGCCGTCCCAGGCGCAAACAGTCGCGTTGCGACTGCAAACACGACAACCACACATCAGCTCTGCTGCCCAACATGGCGAGCTCACAGGCACTTGGTGTCGGCGACGGCAGCATGCCCGACGCCATGATGCTCGACACGCCCGACTACACCGATTCCGAGTCGAACCCCACAGGCACCGCCAACAGTGTCGCTGGTGATGCTCCCAAGGACGGACGCTCGAAGCGATGGGAGGGCAATTCGTTAAGGAAGAGCATGCTTGGAAAGAAGCATGACCGGCTAGGCGATAGCAAGGAGGACGACTCGATCAAGCGATTTCGATACCTGCTTGGCCTAACGGATCTATTTCGCCATTTCATCGATACGAACCCAAACCCCAAGATCCGCGAGATCATGCAGGAAATAGACCGCCAGGATCAGGAAGAGGCTACTCGCGCGCAGGCTGGGAACAAGCGCAAGGGCGGTGCCGGCGGCGATAGGCGGCGGCGGACGGAAAAGGAAGAAGACGCCGAGTTGCTGCGACAAGGCAAGCAAGAGGGCAAGACCGAACACACCATATTTCGTGAAAGCCCGCAATACATCCAGGGTGGTGAAATGCGAGACTATCAGGTGGCTGGTCTGAATTGGTTGATCAGCTTGCACGAGAACGGTATCTCGGGTATCCTCGCAGACGAGATGGGTCTGGGCAAGACGTTGCAGACTATCTCGTTTATCGGCTACCTGCGATTTCTGCAAGGCATCACGGGGCCTCACCTCGTCGCCGTGCCCAAATCGACATTGGACAACTGGAAGCGAGAATTTGCAAAGTGGATCCCGGAGATCAACGTGCTTGTCTTGCAAGGAGCCAAAGACGAACGTCAGGAACTCATTCAAGACCGACTGGTCGATGAGAAATTCGACGTCTGCATTACGTCCTACGAAATGATCCTTCGTGAAAAGAGCCACTTGAAGAAGTTTGCATGGGAGTACATCATTATTGATGAAGCTCACCGAATCAAGAACGAGGAATCCTCCCTCGCACAAATCATTCGAATCTTCAACTCAAGAAACCGACTGCTGATCACCGGAACACCACTTCAGAACAACCTGCACGAATTGTGGGCACTCCTCAACTTCCTGCTACCAGATGTGTTTGGAGACGCCGAAGCTTTTGACTCGTGGTTCAACAATCAAGATGCCGATCAAGACACTGTCGTGCAGCAATTACATCGTGTTCTGCGTCCCTTCTTGCTTCGCCGAGTCAAGTCTGACGTCGAGAAGAGCTTGCTACCCAAGAAGGAAGTCAACCTATATGTCGGAATGAGCGAGATGCAGATCAAGTGGTACAAGAGCATTCTGGAGAAGGATATCGATGCTGTCAACGGTGCTGCAGGCAAGAAGGAGAGCAAGACTCGTCTGCTCAACATTGTCATGCAGTTGCGCAAGTGCTGTAACCACCCTTATCTCTTCGATGGCGCCGAGCCTGGTCCTCCATACACGACGGACGAGCATCTGGTCAACAATGCAGCGAAGATGGTCATGCTTGACAAGCTGCTCAAGCGAATGCAAGCTCAGGGCAGTCGTGTTCTGATATTCTCTCAGATGTCGCGTGTCCTAGACATTCTCGAGGATTATTCTGTCATGCGCGGCTACAAATACTGTCGTATTGATGGCTCCACAGCGCACGAGGACCGTATTGCGGCGATTGACGACTACAACAAGGAAGGCTCTGAAAAGTTCTTGTTCTTGTTGACAACTCGTGCTGGTGGTTTGGGCATCAACCTGACGACAGCCGACATTGTTGTGCTTTTCGATTCGGACTGGAACCCACAGGCCGATTTGCAGGCTATGGATCGTGCTCATCGTATTGGTCAGAAGAAGCAGGTGCATGTGTTCCGTTTCATCACCGAAAATGCCATCGAAGAGAAGGTCCTTGAGCGAGCAGCTCAGAAGCTTCGTCTTGATCAGCTCGTTATTCAGCAAGGACGTGCACAGCAGCAAGCCAAGACTGCTGCATCCAAGGATGAGCTTTTGGGCATGATCCAGCACGGAGCAGAGACGATTTTCGAGTCGAAGGACGGATATGGAGCCTTTGGCAAAGGTGGTGAAGCAGATGATGACCTTGATGCGATCCTACGCCATGGCGAAGAGCGCACGAAAGAAATGGCTTCCAAATACGAAAAGCTTGGTCTGGACGACCTGCAAAAATTCAACACAGAAGCAGGCGCGGCTTATGAATGGAACGGCGAAAGCTTCATCAACAAGAAGAAGGAGATTGGGCTCAACTGGATCAACCCATCGAAGCGTGAGCGCAAAGAGCAGTCCTACTCCATGGACAAGTACTACCGCAATGCTCTGATGACAGGCGGACCTCGACCCGATCCAAAGCCCAAAGTTCCCAGGGCACCCAAGCAACAATCTTTGCACGATTATCAGTTCTTCTCGCCGCGCCTTGGCGACCTGCAGGAGAAAGAGACCGCCTGGTTTCGAAAGGAGAACAATATCAAGGCGCCTCTTGCCGATGGAGAGGACGACACTCTGGACCAGCGTATGCAGGACCAAGAACTGGAGCAAAAGAATATCGACGATGCTGAGCCTTTGACCGAAGAAGAGGTTGCCGAGAAGGAGCAACTTGCGTCCGAGGGCTTCGGTGACTGGAACAAGCGTGACTTCCAGCAATTCATCAATGGTAGCGCCAAGTATGGTCGCAATGACTATGAAGGCATTGCACTTGAAGTGGACTCCAAGAACCCTAAGGAAGTGAAAGAGTACGCCAAGGTCTTCTGGAAACGCTACAAGGAAATTCATAATTGGGAGAAGCACGTCTCTGCCATCAAGGAAGGTGAGCAACGCGCTGCCAGAGTCATTGAACAGCGCGAAATGCTCAAGAAGAAACTCGCCATGTACCGCGTGCCTTTGCAACAATTGAAGCTTAACTACACTGTCAGCACGACGAACAAGAAGGTGTACACCGAAGAGGAAGATCGATTCTTGCTGGTCATGCTAAACAAGTATGGAATCGATACGGAGGGACTGTATGAGAAGATCCGCGACGAAATTCGCGAGTCCCCACTGTTTCGCTTTGACTGGTTCTTCCTCTCGAGAACTCCACAAGAAATCGGTCGTCGTTGCGCAACACTCATCACGACTGTCACGCGTGAGATGGAAGGTGGCAATAACAAGGAGAACAAGCGAGCTGTTGAAGAGGAAGACGATGAGGAGGAAGAGGCTCCAGCCAAGAAGAAGGGTCGCACGTCGACTGGTGGTGCCAAGGTGAGTCTCAAAACGCGATGAGTAAGAGAAAGATACTAATTGACCTTAACAGAACAAAGCTGTCAACGGAGTCAAGGGAACTCCCAATGGCACCTCGCGCGCTGGCAGCGTCGATACCACCGGTTCTGGCAGCGTTCCTGCGAAAGGAAGAGGTAGACCAAAGAAGAAATAGAACCTTTGCTTCTCGGGTCGCAAATGATTTGAGGCATGGCGGGCTTTGATCGAGCGGTGTTCTGGCGTTGTTGGCGTACACACTGAGACGTATGCTCTGGTGGAAGGCAAAGTGGGTTGGTTTCAGTAATGCCATGCCCTGAAGTTTCAGCATGGAGCTACTGTGTTTGCAAGCGAGAAAGAAAGGAACAATGAGCAGCGTGGCGGCATAATGTTCTGCGATCGAGTAGAGAATTATAGGTTTGCAATAGTACTTCTGCTGAAGTCAGAAGCAGCAGATCAATTGAGCATTGTCCTTCGTTCAATTCTCCGATTATCTTATCAAGCTGAGTGATGGCCAAAGATTGTTTCATGAGAATGCATGGCTGTTAGACGTAGGCGTCTCGCGTTCATCAATCTTCCAATTCTCAGCACAAACGCACAGGCCAAGCGAGGTCGTGCACAGACCAAGCCGGTTCGCGCACAGACCAACACAGTACAATCGAGCTGAACCGGGTCTTCGTCTTGTGCGTGCTTGTACTGCTCCTCGAGGGCAGATCCAGATCCCTCTTCCGTAACACATACGAGCTCCTCGTTCTCTTTGTTGTGTCTCGCTAGATGGGTTCTGTTTCGGAAAGTGCGAGCTGCGAAGCACGAACAAAGCGAACTGGTGGCAAAGAAACTCAGTTCTCATTCTTTGTTCGTCTGATAGGAGACCAACATTGCCTTTGGGTAGGCCGCATTGAGACAAGTGCGAAGACGCGTACGTAGAGGAGATGGAAAATGAGAAGTAGGAAGGAAAAGCGTTTGGGGGATGAGCCTGCCAGAGGCCTCACTTGTTTATAGTATTATATATTTATGCTGTGTGTGATGCGCAAAAGTTGCTTCAGAAAATCACCTGCTCCTTTGTCGTGAGCCCGCATCCAAGTCGCGATTCAGATGTCTCCGTATGGATAGTACATTGGATCATTTTGGATATCTTTGCCGTTCATCTCTTCGATGGGAACCGGAGCGAATCGATAGCCATATTTGGCGGTGCATCGAGCTTCGCATTGGAAGACGATGAAGAGACCCCATCCTGGGTGCTCCACATCCCGTAGCAGATATAGTTCGGTGACAGGAGCATCGACTGGTACGGGTTCAAAGTGTTCGTTGACGATCGTTCCGCGGGTGCCGCACTTTGCGCAGTAAGGGACTTTGCGGCCGAAAACTGCAGCCATAGTCATCGGGTCACGATAAACGATCGCACCCAAGACAAGGAGTCTTTTGATCTGGTTCATACGTTCTTGTGTGACGACGCCGGCCTCCATGATTGCGAGTTCGTTGAGGGTAATGTAATTGTTCCAGATACCAGAATGTCGATATCCCAGACGAGAGTTGGAGATCTTATTGAGAATCCGTCTCTCCATCTCTTTGAGCTGTGCCCAGGTGTTCTCCTGTATGACAGGATCATTCCCGTTGCCACCTTCCTTTGTGATCCACCGGGAAAGTCTCGCGGCTACCGTCGATGCTCGTCGACCCCCAAGTGTCATGCTGTAAGAAGGATACGTGGTAGGTCCATTCCAGGTATGCCTATAATAGTCCTCGAAGGCGGGAAGAGTTGGTGTCCCCATCTCCACGTCATAATCCTGAACCATTCGCGAGCGCGGGGAGCGAGGGAAGATCTTTCGCTCTTCAGCTTCGATGTACCGTTGAAGCTGCTCTATTCTTCGATCGGCCTGGTATATCTGCGCCTCGGTCATCTGACTCTTCTGAAAGTCCACATCATGGGAGTGTCTCTCAAGCTTCAATCGCTCCTGCTGGGTTTTGTGCAGCTTTTCGTATTTCTCGAAGCGGAATCTGGATCGCCCGTCCACCTTCATACCGTCAATAGTTGCGAATACGTTTCGTGCAGGCGTGGCTGGGGACTTGAGATCCTTGTTGTGCCTCACAGGACAATTGTCTCGGCCGTGTCCAAGAAAGAGGCATTTGGAACATCGTTTGCCGGCGGGGTTTCGACACTCATCGTGACTGTGGCCCTTTTCGCGACAGCGAGCGCACCTGAGCAGCGATTCGCTGTAACGCTTGAAGCTGAGCGCGTTACTGCAAGAACTTGTTGCGTGGTCGGTCGTATTGCAGTGGGCACAATAGGAATGTGTGGGAGATGTCATCGACACATCACCAGATCGTTTCTTGTAGCAACCATCGCTTGAGTGGCCCTTTTTATTACAGTGGTCACACACTTCATCTCGCTTATTGCCGTTGCGCATTTTGCAATCTTTAGTCTCGTGCGTCCCGCGCGACTTGCAGTTCTCGTTCTTGCACTTGAAGTTTGCGGGATTATTGAAACATTTGTCTCGCGTGTGGCCAGTCTTGTCGCAGAGAGAACAACGTTGGTCTCTGTTTTGGGAAGTATTCCTTGGCGTGTTGTTCCTCGAGCCATTCTGCCTTGATCCACTGTTCCTTCGACCCTGGTTGCGGTCGTTCCTTGGATTGTTAGTCACGGGGCGGGGCATCGCGACAGTGAAGCTGGTGGGAATGGATAGTAGCGCGGTGTGAGATTGGAACTATGGAGGTACTGCCAGCAGATACCCAAGTATGGAGCTTGGAGGAAAGTGAGATTTGGGAAAGGTGCGTGGTATGTTGCAGAAAGAAAGGAGAGCATCGGGAGTAGGCTCGAAGGGGTGTATAAGAGATCGACGGGAGGTGCTATAGATAGTCTTTGATTTCATTGTGCTGGAGGCATAACAAAGCGGACTGGTCCAGGCGCTGTACGACGGCGCCATCATGGCTCGCCTTGAAAATGCTTGACTCGAGGCTCGAAAAGGAAGAGAACAATGCTCGCCTGGATTGACCGTGGGTCCCCGAATCAAAGGAAGCAATTCGCCGTCGAATCGATTCGTTCATGACAAAGAAGTACTGCACTCTTTGGACCTGTTACTCAACAGTGGGTCACGTGAAGGACTTTCGCCTGTTGCGGCGTTGGTGTGAGGGTGTCGGGCGGCGCGGCTGGAGTTGATGTAGTCTCAGTTGTCAGACTTGCACGGCCACCGCTAAACCCTTTTGGTAGCTGCGCCGTGCGCAGTCTAAGGGCGGCTTCGTCGCAATTTGCAGATACAACGCAGCTTCCTTTCCTCTACTTTGAACTGCCGCAAAATACGTACCTTTCGAGATATCCGAACGAGACTACCGCGATAAATTCTACGAGACCGATCTACGTACTTTAGCCGACTTAGATTAATTTTATACTACGATACCGGCGTAGAATAGGCAACATTTTTTAGAGAGTCGAGGAACGACGAGTTTCTTAGGAAAACCTTAAATTTACTAGTAAATTTTATCGTTTTTTCGTCGTCTATAGTACTCTATAGTAACCGTAACCTCTCTTTATATAACTTCTAACAGACTTTCCTTTAAAGAGGAGGTACTTATATAATTTATAAAATTAAAACGAAAAAATTCGAGCGAGAATCTAGAGTAGAGTAGTATTTCGCGTACGAGGACTTTTTTATATATACGCGTTTTTCTACGACTTTGCGACGACGCATTATACTAGAATTCTAAGAATCTCGGAATCGACTATTTACGCTATTACGCAACGAACGTATTACTTAGATTTTATATATATAGCGTCGTTATTATACGCGAGCGTCGGCCGACGTCTAAAGCTGCGCTATATGCACACCAAATTAATATAGCGAAGCTGCGCAATATGCTTGTTTTCTAGTAAGCTGACCCTTAGACCTTCTGCGAAGACGACCGGCAGCTTGCTGCTATTGGTCGGCGAAGCGAAGGGATGAGCCACTGAGACTAGAGTTGATGTTCTTTGGAGGTTAGGAGGGAAGAGACAGGGCCAAATTGAGGGTGCAGCGGAGCTCGGCTTGAAGTTTCGCCGATCGGCCGACAATTTTTCGGTCTGATCGTCTCCACTCAAAAAGTGGTCGACTGCTCTGCGTACTGGGCGCATCCCAGCGATTCTCTCAATGTCCGATCGTCTTTTCTCTTGGACGCCCGAATCAAACGACGACGACTATATCCGCGAATCGACCAGGCGCAAGCGAAAGCACTCCCACAAACCCGGCAACCCAGCCTTGATGTCTGGTGGCTTGCCATCGCCCGCCATGGAGCGCGAGGACCCGATCGAAAATGGCGCAAAATCGGCCAAGAAGTCTAAGAAGGAGCACAAGAAGAGGAAGCATGAGAGTGACGGGGCTGTCAACGGCGATGCAGTGAGGGAGAAGAAGCGCAAGGTGACACCGCCCGTCGATGCCGACGACGATTCTGCTCCAGAGGAGCAGCCCAGCAAGAAAAAGTCGAAGCAGGAGCGCAAAGAGGAGAAGAGACGACTGAAAGCGCTGGCAAAAGCTGAGCAAGCGCCTGTTGAGGAAGCACACGCGGAAGAGGTTGAGGCAGAAGAGCAGGTTAACCAGGAATTGAAGGATGCTGCAGCAGAGGCTGGTGCTGCTGATGTCGAGAACGAAGACGATTTCGCCGAATTTGGATCAGATGACGAGCAGCAACCGCAAACGAACGGCCATGATGCAGACTCTGAGGTGGAAGAAGAGGATGAGGATCAAGATGCACCCGAACAAAACGGCCACGCTGGAGAAGCAGCCGATCTACCCTCAGCGGTCGGCGTATCATTACCCAGTACAAGCGAAGAGCCGAAGAAGTTCTCCGAGGTCAACTTGAGTGAGAAGACCATGCGCGCCATCAACGACATGAAGTTCGAAAACATGACGGAGATTCAGAGGAGGGCCATGGGCCCGCTATTGGCAGGCAAGGACGTGCTAGGTGCTGCAAAGACTGGTTCTGGAAAGACACTGGCATTCCTTGTACCTTGCGTAGAGTTGCTGCATGGCCTTCGATTCAAGCCGCGAAACGGAACTGGTGTGATTGTCGTCTCACCGACTCGAGAGCTTGCGCTGCAAATATTTGGTGTCGCGCGAGAACTCATGGAGCACCACTCGCAGACTTTTGGCATTGTCATTGGTGGCGCGAATAGAAGGGCAGAGGCGGAGAAGCTGGCGAAGGGTGTGAACCTGCTCATCGCCACACCGGGACGATTGCTCGATCATCTGCAAAACACCCCAGGGTTCGTGTTCAAGAATGTCAAGGCGCTTGTCATTGATGAAGCCGATCGAATTCTAGAAGTGGGTTTCGAGGACGAGATGCGACAGATTGTCAAGATTTTACCAAAGGACGATCGTCAAACCATGCTCTTTTCGGCTACGCAGACGACAAAGGTTGCGGACCTTGCGAGAGTCTCACTTCGAGAGCGACCTCTATACATCAACGTGGACGACAAGGAAGAGCATAGCACAGTCGCCGGGTTGGAGCAAGGATACGTGATCTGCGACTCCGATATGCGGTTCCGACTACTCTTTACCTTCCTCAAGAAGCATCCTCAAAAGAAGATCATTGTCTTCTTCAGCAGCTGTAACTGCGTCAAGTACTACTCAGAACTTCTCAACTACATCGATCTGCCGGTCCTCGACTTACACGGCAAGCAAAAGCAACAGAAACGGACGAACACATTCTTCGAATTCTGTAACGCCAAGTCTGGAACCCTCATCTGCACAGATGTAGCAGCAAGAGGTCTTGATATTCCTGCTGTAGATTGGATTGTGCAGTTCGATCCTCCGGATGACCCTCGCGATTACATTCATCGTGTCGGAAGAACAGCCCGAGGTGCCAATGCGAAGGGAAAGAGTTTGATGTTCTTGCAGCCGAGTGAAGTCGGCTTCTTGTCGCATCTGAAGGAGGCAAAGGTGCCTCTTGTTGAGTTCGAGATTCCACCGAAGAAGATTCTTGACATTCAGTCACAGTTGGAGATGCTCATTGGCAAGAACTACTACTTGAACAAGGTGAGTACTTTGAGAGAAGGTCTAGATTCAGCATCTACTAACACATTTCACAGTCTGCCAAAGATGGCTATAGATCTTACCTCCAGGCCTATGCTTCCCACTCGCTTCGCACAGTCTTCGACATCCACAAACTTGACCTCAAGAAAGTGGCCAAGGGTTTCGGATTCTCAGTGCCTCCCAAGGTCGACATCAATCTTGGAGCCAGCATGAAGAAGCCTGATCAGGCGAGGAGGAATTACGGAAGCCAACCTGCACAGAAGAGGAAGTTCCAAGGAGGCAAGCCTGTGAGGCGGTGATCAGGTCTGGAATGAGGTGATGTACAAAAGCCATATTGGTTTGTTTCAAAAGGGAGTCCATAGCGAGGCGTTGTGTAATGAAGGCTACTTTTGTGTAGGACTG
Organism: Cercospora nicotianae; assembly: GCA_029490675.1. Lineage (NCBI taxonomy): Eukaryota > Fungi > Ascomycota > Dothideomycetes > Mycosphaerellales > Mycosphaerellaceae > Cercospora > Cercospora nicotianae. The sequence goes on along the minus strand of JANQAT010000007.1, from coordinate 635,032 downwards.
AGCCGTGCCTGTAGAGAGATTCGTAATCTCGTAAGTCGCTATTTCTTCAGAGAGTGATCCATTCTGGGAGCTGTTGTGAGAGGCAGAAGTCCTTCAGAGCTCCCTCACTTCTTGGCTCTGTACTATCGCGTCAATAATACGCGCCCCTGATTGGGCGCGGACTTGTGTCCGCTAGCGCGGTTCCGTGCCTCCCCTCGCCAACTTCTCGCTCACTCACTCACTCAATCCTTTCTTCTTCAAGCGATTCACCACATCGCCTATTCCATCACCACACTCGGCTTTGCTCCCACGTCAATGTATGCGGTATTCGCCGGCACATACAAAGAAAGATGATACGCGGACGCCTTCATTGGTAGTTCTGCGGTCGCGACTTTCGCTGCTTCCTTGCGATGCGACTTCCATCACGTACGCGGAGCGGCTTCCTCCCAACGTGTAACACGATGCGACTTCCTCAACTGTCGGCAGTGCTGCCTGAATTCATTTCATCAATCTTGCTGCTCAAGGGCTACCTCACAGAACATCCATTTTGTCGCACCACTCCCCCAGAAGGCGGCCTTTTGCTGCCTTTCTACAATACTCTCTGGCTTGTTCGCAAACGACTTCTGCGGATCACATTATCACGACAATGGCGAGGAAACGCAAGCAACTGAACTCCAAGATCACTACCTTCTTCGGTACGAGCTCAGCCACCTCTGGCAGCTCAGTAAGTACTTGGCCCCTTCGAGCGACTCTCACTGCCATGACTGACGACAGATTGACAGCTTCCTCCATTGGGAAACAGCGACGACACACTCCCTCAACTGAGTGCCTCGAAGCCGCTCACCCTGGTCCCGCAGTCTGCTGTATCGTCGGACGATAGTGACGACGAACCACTACTCAAGAAACGTGCACGCAAAACGAGTTACACGTTGTCCAGCTTTGAACCACCGCCGAGTGCCTTCGCGCTACCAGCTTCAAGCACTGTGCCTCAGCACATGGCAATCTTCCACAATCTCTACAAGTTGTGTCAGTCTGATGAGAAGCGCGGTTTCGACAAAATGACTGCGAAGTACTCCGAAGCTCGGCTCCTTGGCATTGCCAATGCCATCTTTCGACAGCCAGTGAAGGATATTCTGCGGGACGAGGACTACGCCGACCGAGACCGGTTGCTTCTCATCGGTGGCGACACGAAGTCTATGCTCCCCGCCTGGTACCTGGATATCTTGACTGACGATGAGGTCGCGGACTGGTTCAAGCTGTATCTTGGCCAAGCTCTGCGGTTGAAAGTCCGTATCGACTACCACAACAAACCCACCATTCGCAAGAAGAAACAGCAGCTGCGCTATCGATTGCTCCGTGCCAAGCCTTCCCGTCACTCCAACTTTGTCGTACTTGCCGTCTGGATCTACAACGACAAGCCAGTTGACGAACACATCCAAGACTTTTTCGAGATGTTCGGCGCTCTTGTGTTCCAAGCGCTTCCTAGACGAACGCTCGAGAAGTATTTGCCAGACTCTGTGGGCATTCGACAACCAGAGCGAGGGTGCATGGTCGCCAACCCTCTTAATCAGCATCATGACGACCAAGCTGCTATGAAGGCTTCCTGCCAGCTACGACTGTCCACCGATCCAGAGATCCGCGAGCACTACAAGGATGCCTGTGAATACCTCAAAGCAGTGCACTACGTGCCAACAATGCAAGCTATGCGAGAGATCACGACCAAGAAAGGCCTTTTCCGTGACCCGACCAACGAGTTCGAAGCTGTCGTCTACATTTGGTGCAATACTTGCAAAGATGAGGTCACAATCAAGCGCGATCCCTTGCCAATTTACTGCATCGAAAGTGGGTCTTATCTCGTTCGCCAGCAAAGCTGTATGGGACCTAAGTGTACGGTACCCGGCTCGAAGAAGGGAGACCGGCGGCAGCACAAGTCTACCATGTTCTATCCCATTGATGGGAGGCCGACGAAATCCTTTTCTTAGCTCGGAAAGCATAAGAAGTCGCCGAAGTCAACGAATCAATATGATGGAAATGCGTCATGGAAGAATGCTGTAGCTCAGGCTCCGAACGAGTAAGACGTTGTCGTTCCGATGGACGGGTTGGGCGTTGTGTAAAGGGAGACACTAATGTCATGCCGTGCGTAGTACGTTAGATAATGACTCGCTACGTACTCACTTTGCAAGCACACCAATTCTCACCCCCAAGAAACCTGTCTCCGAACTCATCGAAAACCCTTAGTTGACTGACGTGGCCCAAAGCAATACTGCACCATAGGGAGTTATTCGAGGCACTATTGCCTTCCGCTGACGCATACAGGACTGAGCCGTGCCTGTGGGTAGTATTGAGGAGTTGAGTCGACACGAATCAACGATTCTGTCACAAGCACTGCACCTTCCACATGACACCACGATACCTTGACTGCACAACTCAGTCGCGGCCTAAGGGAGCGGCACGTAAGACTTTCGTGAGCACTCCGCATCGATATACGGGATGCAAACTCGAGTCTGGCCAGCTCCAGCGCCGTCCGCTTACTTTCCTACCGGTAACTCGCGCCAATTCCGCCATGGGAATGCGTCTAATGCGCGAGACAGTCATACTCAGCCTTCCCACTGCAGATATGCTACGAGCTACTGAGCATGACATGCTGGATAGAAGTCCAATGGTAAGATACTCGTCGCCGACCCCATCTAAGAATGGATTTCTATATCGGCTGCTAACCCGATATATGTCGTAAAGGGACTTTGAAGCCTAAGCGGCCTCATCGACTTTCCGATCGACGAGGGACGCTAGTCCGACTCCGACCTTCTCAAAATCTTTTTGCAGTTTTGTACGTTCAGCATCTTCGATGTTTGCTAAGACGCAGCTCTCGCCATGATGATAGTGCCTTTCAGAACCAGCCTTTCTTTTGCTGCAGCTGCTCCAACCCAACACATTTGAGTGCTGTGACAAGCAGCATACTATCGTTCAGGGGCTGTGGTCTAATGGTCAGATACCCGGCCTCTTGCCTGGTTAATCGGGTGCCGGAGGGATGCCAGTTCGATTCTGGCCTGCTCTACAAACTTTTTGCCAAAGCGTTCGAACTTTGTTCGCGTGGACAAACCGATGGGTACCGGCTGGTAGCGAGCTACAATGCCGACGCATTATCTTTCCCGTTGCACTGGGATGCAGTCTGATTTGCGGAGCATGCCATCGATGCTAATCATGCACATGCATGGCTCCTCGGAGTGACGACCATGGCTTCATCCTGGGAATCTGGCTCATACTACCCGATCTGAGCATCAAGAGCTTCTGAACATCCCAGAGAAGAAAGCACTGTCCGTTAACGCATAGGACGATGACTCCGTTGTCGAGGTCGACACAGTTCAGTCGATCTGAATATTGACTCCCGTCGAAAAGGAGCTTGTTCCTCGAGAAATGGGCCTTAAGTTTTGATGGTCATGGATCGATGACTCCAAGATAAAGCCTGGAGTCATGCCAGCAGATCGCAGCATTGAGCAGTTGCGAGAGAGAGCACATTTGGAGAAGGGAGCATTGTGCCCGGCGAATAGATGTCTGCAGCATCGACAGCACTCACTGCTGGAGGCGGTCGCACACGGCACACTTTGAGAGTCGAGCCAACGTATACTGCGAAATCCGGGCCGATTGCTTCAAGACCAGATTCAGCGTTTGGTCGTGATATCTGCGGGACACGCTTGTAATCTCTGGGGCTTCGTATCTCTACAAGGTACCGAAGGCGCACACCGGCTCGTTGGAGCCGGATTGGCAGACTGGAGTCATCGACAAAACCTGACAACCAACGTCTCTTCCTCTAGAATCGAGCTCTGTTCGGAGGCCATGACTGTCTAGATTCACTGAGAAAATCGAGTCATCCACGATCAGAGTCGTCAGGCAGTGTCTCTTTCTCCAAAAAGAAGCGGCCTTTCGGGGGCTCTTAGTCTCAAGATTGGCTGGACGCGCCTGGAGTTGTAGAATGGAGGCGACCATTCCGCGCTGGCAGATATAGTTTCTGTCTCTCCGAGGCTGAGATCATTCAAAGCCTCTGAATTTGAGGATTGGCCTGAATGAGCAAACTTCTCAAACCGGAGTCGTCTAACTCTTGCAAAATTGTCCATATGCGAGCCATTATCTCCTTCTCCAAGAGTTGACCTCCAGTCAGATTTGTTGCTTATTCGCATCGACTGGCATGAACAGATTCTTTAGAACGGAGTCTGTGGTGCACACAGCAAGTACTTGGCTTTTTGCCTTACGCGTTAGTCTGAGCAAATCTCAGCGATATCCTCCTCGAAGAAAAGTTGGGTCTCGCAGCTCCGACGGCTTCAAAGGCTGTAGTTCTCAGAATCAGGCATTCAAGACGGACTCAACATCTCACGCTCAGGCTGCAGATTCGCGGGATAAGTTGTATGTGCTTGAGTTGGACACTGTACAATGCTATGGAAAGATCGCAACGTGACACCGTCGCCAAGGTTCTGTTCTTGTTCTCTCGCCACTTCGTTCTTTTCGTCGGTCTCGCATCCGATGGGTAATGAGACTTCAAAATGTAATATCGGAGGTGACATTCATCAACCCTCTCTTGCTCCACAAAACCGTGTGGGTGGGAGCCAGCTCATGTGCAGAACTCGTCTACCAACGACTTTGTGATGATTCTGAGCGACGCATCAATCATCTGTGTTCGCTGTATTTCCTCGGATTGACTGCTGTCAAGTTCCTCGTCAACATTTGATTGAAGCCCTGCGCTTTCGTCCGTCCGCCCGGGAAAGCCGACCCCATTCCCCAGCCTCCTTGTAATCCCACACTTTCGTTTCAGCAGTGTAACATTTGAAGTCCTTGTATCACCAGCAAGACATCCTCTCCAAGAAACAGTCTGAGCCATGGGCGGCTTCAAGAAACTCGTCGGTGCGCGTGACCAACGACACGCTACTCAACGCCAAGACTAACTTTGATTCAAGACCGCATCCTGACAAGCAAATACAACAAACCATTTCCTGTTACATTACTACCCTCAGCCATTGGCTATCATTTGGGCGTCCAGTCTGGCAAGAAACAAGCTGAGACGCTTGCGGAATTTCGAGCAGTGCATGAGGAGAACCAGGCTATGTTGAAGGAGATTTCGGGGAGGCAGAAGTAGAGTCGTAATTATTGGCTCATGAGAGAGCTGTGAAGCCCCACCAACAAGTATCTTGATTCGTCACCGCTGCGGGGCTTTCTGGGAAACGGTGTGCCTGAGCAAGGCTTGCGCAGTAATTTGTGAGAGATTATATTGGCTTTGCCGATTTTACCAGTCATCCTTCTTCAGGCACTTTGGTGAGTACACTTCTCTATCAAAGGTTATTGAGCACAACGCTAACGTCCTCAACGGCGGAGTGGTTAACGCGCTGGCCTGCTATTGGAACTGTACGATTTAATCGTACTCAACTGTCAAGCCAGTTCCTTCGGGAGCGTGGTAAGTTTCTCCGCTGACTCCACGCAACCAACGATATCTAACGAACTCGCAGTGTTCGAATCACACAGGTGTCGCGAATCTCCTTTGCTTTTGCTCTTTCCCATAAGGTGCTGAGGTATAGAAGCATGGGGGTGTAAGTGAAATGGTTCGGATTTTTTTTTCTATTTTTGGCATGTTACGGCGACACGACTGCAGAACGTTACTCGTATAAGACGATTGTGCTTCATTTGGAACCTATGAAACGATTATGAGCTACATGGTTGGTGCCAGACAAGAACCCAAGAGACAAAATGTTGAAGTGGACGAAGTTCACTTGAGGTTCGCACCTGCACTAAAAATTTATTGGGCTCCTCTACCACACACGAACACGATAGCGAACTATCAGAGCATAATTTCCTCAATTCAGCGACATAGCACGCACCACTGTCAACAACCTTCCCCATTTAGAAGCACTCACAAGCCCTGCTCGAGATGTTGAACCTTCTCTTTGACGGAGTTTCCACGAGCCCTGCCATTTCTGATTGCAACACTACCATCGCCGTCAAGCCTCATACCTTTTCGCAGTCCACCCAGCTTGACCGAGAAGGCACGAGGTCTTGGACGCAATATGCATGAGATTATTTCAAGACTGTCCACTGACGAATGCTCGCTTGTCCGGACTTCGTTTATCAGTGATTGTGGAGTCATAGGCGTTGTGAAAGGAAGCCCGTCCGTTGAGGGCGAGGAGATGGTGTCCTCGCTTCCAAGGCTTGGAGTCTCGCCAGTATTGTGTTCTGGGGTATGAAGCTCTGACTTCGAATTTGTCGTTTCAGCAGGCTTAGCCTCGTTGCTGAACGGCCGGACAATGGCGTTTGCTTGAGTCGAAAGTCGAAGAGTTCTGATTCTCAAGGGCGCCGCATTGCGAATCATGTTGCCCGACTTTGGTGCATGAGTCGGCGTGCTGATTGTTCTGGCCCGGAATCTGACCTTGTCGAGACGCCTGCCGAGTTGATTGGCTCGAGCCAGGGCGTTGCGAGTCTCCGAAGGAAGCTCAATTCCCATATCGCGCCATCTGAGTGGCGTTGCTGGCTGACTGGAAGCTCGTCTGGGCGTTACGGAAGAGGTGAGAGTCTTCGTGGTTCGACTTCTTCCTCGAGCCTCTTGAACAACTTTCTTCGATGTCTTTATCGTAACCAGAGGTCGTCTTCTGATGGTTTGCGGGAGCAACGCATTTCGTGTGAGCAGGAACAATTGCGGCTGGAATGGATGACCACATGTTCCGACCTGGATCAGATTGTCGATTGCGTCGATGGTTACGATCCCGAGGAAATGTGTTGCCAGTATCACGACCGCAGCTAGCCAATTCGCAACGTGTAGCTTGATGTTCGAAGTAGGCTGGTCGTGGAGAGAGAAGATTGACGATTGGAACGAATTCCAGCTGCTGACAATCGCGACAAGGGCCAGGAAAATTTGAAGTCCTTCGATAGCAAAAGCGTGGGCGGCTATGATTTTCGATCTGTGCGTTGCGTTGAAGCGAAGCCCAATAGCGTGATTGTATGTCAGGCTCCAGGCAGCCGATATGCCGATCAAGATGAGAGGCAGTAAGAGCGCCATTGTGATGTGTTCTGGAAGAAGAGAGAGATACGTGCCGTACCATCGAGGAGTTTTGAAATTGCAAACTGCAGCGTTTGCTCTCCTTGAGACATCCGCCACAAATCCAAGACACACACGACGCATGCCTGGACTCCATGCCCCAGTGTGAATACGAATTGTATATAATCTGCATGTAGTGCCATGGAGGTAAGGCCCAAAGCCAGAGGTATGCGTCAAAAGCATCGATGAAAAAGTTCTCGGGATTCAACAGGCGCATCCCCGTCCAGAAGCCTGATGCGTGTATACAGCAGGTCGTCATACGAGACCGTCGACACATATTCACAGCAGCAGTCGATGAGATCGTAAAAACGTTCGTTCAGAGCAAACCACACTCGAACTGGTGTCCGTAGGAAATCCAGGCAGAAGGCACCAGATGAGAACTGGGTGATACGCTCACCTTGCGACCTCTCTCACGAACCTGATCCCGCGGCAGCTTCGCTTGTCGAGACAGAGCGCCTTAGCTACGCTGCACAAGGTGGAGGTACGTGGGTCGAAAGGGCACTCGAGGTCCTCGGTCAGAGGAGTACGGAGTCTCAATCCTGGTTTCTGTTTGCTTTCCGGCAGTAGCTTCCCTTGATGGCTTGCATGTAAAATGTTCTGCTGAGCAATTGCGCCTTCTTCATGAAGAAACTGGGCAATAAGTGAGCCTGGTTGAAGCCCTAGGGTTGCAGTCAGTGACCAGAAGGACATTGCTCCGATTCTCAGTCCACAGCCAGTTGCTTCGCATTGAAGTGGAAAGCTCATGGGGGCTCATGAACCTACGCAGTGCTTGAGGAAACGTGTGACACGATGACAATAGCATTGGGGTTCCCTAATGTTCCACTTCTCTCACAGCTTGCTATCCCTATACGTCCGCCTGTCATCATCCGCCAATACCTCACAAACCCAGCGCTCCGCCTCTTTCTTCATCAAAGCAGAAAACTCATGCCCAGCATTCGGGTCCAGAACATCTTCAATCACAATCCCCTGATCTGCCGCCCAGCCGCCTTCAGCAATCGCCCTCTTCAGCCAGTCCAGGAACACCTTGCCTTGCGCAGGCGGTACAAGCTTGTCCTTCCCCCACTCAAACAAATAATTTTCTTCCCCGCCAATGTTCGCTCGACCACAGATCTTAAAACCTTCGCTTCCCTCTCCGAAGGAGGATGCAGATGATCGTCACCTGAGAAGACATCCAGTTCGCTCATCAATATCCCAGCAGGATCGTACTGTTCAATCGCCGCAAGTAACGATTGTGGGAAGTCGCTTGATCCCAAGAAATCCTTCCCCGGAGGATCGGACGCAATGGCAGTACGCACTTTACTCCGGATTGCTCGATCAGTCATGAGTCGTACGTAGTCCGGACAACCTATCACCACCATTCCAGCTGATATCCGAGGCTCCTTCATCAATGCGACCCATGTAGCGTGACCACCCAGACTGACGCCTCCGCAGAAGTGATCGTGGATTTTGAAAGGCAAGTACGAGGGAATCTGTGTGATGAGAAGACTCAAATCGTTGGCGGTGCCGACATATGTCGCGAACATGTCTTGTCCATGTGTCGGATTCCCCTGTTTCCACGACACATTGTTGTCATTCTCGACCATTCTGGACCCGTGATTCCGTTGATCAAAGTTGACGCAAATGAGACCTTTCTGACTTTGTGACTTTCTCTTGGAATTCCATGCTTCGATCAATGCTGCAGCAGTGTATGCCATGCTATCTTGTGTATCTCCTCTTCCGTGTAATAGCCAGAATGCTACAATTTCTTCGGGATGTTGGGGAAGCTCTTCCATGCCGTAGACTGTCGTCAGGATCCCGCCAATGTTGTATCGTTTCCATGAGACGGGTTTGACGTTTGCGAACGCCTTGTGGGTATTTGCTATTGGAGAGGTGAAGGGTGATTTGGTGGAGTCGACGCGGAGGGCGTGAGCCCAGGCGAATGTGCTGCTGCCTGCCATCGTCAATGGATGTGTTTCGTTAGTGTAGAAGTGGTGGAAGAATGTTGAAAGGTACAACAGCTTCGCCCCGCTAAAACTATGAGCCGAGGCTTGTGATGTATCTAAGCCGACTCGCCTGGGTAAGAAGCTTGAGAGGTGATCCTACAACAACCAGGCGTGTAGCTCTTAGGCGGGCTTGCCATTTGCTTCTGGCGGTTGCTACGCGCGAGAGGCGACGAAGGTTCACGAGGTGCCTGATGTATTAGCGGAACCAGTATGGAAACAGCGTCCGAGATGATCCGCTGGTAGCATGCAGATGTATACATATACGATCTGCCTGCAACATTGACATGGCACAAGGTATAGTGGTATCGAGTCGCATTGCCCACGAAGGGTAGGTGCATCTGATCTCCCGAAATGGACGACTGTGGTAGCACGGGTCAACGCCATCTGTGATACCAGAGCTGCCAATCGTAGTGGTAGGGTATCGATCTGTCGAGGTACAACAGAAGGTTCGCCATGTAGCAGGTACAAGTGAAGAGGACGGCCAGGCGGTCGCGTGTCCAATGCATCAGGGTGCTCCTGGTGTGGGAGTGCAACGCGGATGGGCGTCATTATTGGCAGCTGAGATGTCGACGTTCATTGTTCCACACTCTCCCCCAATGCTGCATGCGCCCATTCTCGCCATGTCCCCGTCCTGCTGCCTCTTCCAGCGCGCGCATCGCAGCTGCACCGCCGGTCTTGCCCGTCATCGCGCAGCACGGCACACCCTCCTCAGCAGCGACGAAGAAGCAAGTCCTCAGATGGAAGCTTCACCGCTCCGCACTCGATCTTGCCACCCGCTGCGCGAGCTCATTGTTCGCAGCTGACCGAGCGGCTTCTCCTTCCTCGTGGCCGGCTCTCGGACAGGCGCGCTTGACGCGTGCTGCGGTGACTGTTGTTCAAAAGGCGCCCGTCAGCCTCTCCTCGTTGGTGAATGCGGCCAGATCGCGCGCCAGCACCATTGATTGCCACAGACTCCCTCTGCCAACACCAACGTCACTCCAGGTCAGTTGTCCCGAACTGTGCGAACAAGTCTCCACCGGATCTGCCACACGAGCCTTGTCGCGCGGCAGTGGACCCCGAAGAGATCGCGTGGGTCTGGCTAACTCTACATCATAGCCAACCCACCTAAATTACCACGGGCACGCCGCAGACCCCTCCATCCGGACATCTTTTTCGCTGCACCACCACGACCTCGCCCACAGCACTGTCCAAGTGTAGCATGAGCTCGCAGGAGTCGGTATTGCCAATCCACCCCGCGAAGGACTCCCACGCGAACGATACCCATCACAATTCCCAACACAATCCTCACGAGGACAAAACACATCCTAAGGAGCACGTTTCCCTCGACCTCGATCCCTATGCGGCGCCCAGTGTCTACTATGGCGCGAGCCACCACCCTAGAAAGGTTGCAAAGAGCCGCACCTACTCGGCAGTAAGCACATCCCATCCGTCCCAGCATCGACTCAACAGCTTGCAGCACAGCACCAGTACTGACAGCCACAGGTTGATCCCGGCCTGAATAAGGTAGGCACGGATAACTACAATGCACCTTCCCGAAGACTGAGCCATGATCAAATGGGTAATGCCCCACGTCGCTACCTGATCAATGTCGAAGACACCCTCAAAACGCTTCTCTCGCGCGAAGACACCGATTCAAACATCCAAATCACCATTGAGGACACGGGTCCCAAGACGATCGACTTGGGAACAGCAGCGTCGGGAGGCTACAAGCGATTTGATGTTCGCGGGACATACATGCTCAGCAATCTGCTGCAAGAGCTCTGGCTAGCCAAAAAGTTCGGACGCAGACAGATTGTTCTCGATGAGGCTCGATTGAACGAGAACCCAGTCAATCGGCTGGCTCGCCTTATCAAGGATCAATTCTGGCCAAATCTCACACGGAGAATTGATGGGTCCAACATTGCCGCGGTTGCGAAGGATCCGAAGGACTGGACGTCCGACCCTCGTCCTCGCATCTACATTCCTCCGGGCGCTCCAGAGCAGTATGCCTACTATACGCGAGTCGCCAAAGAGCATCCTCACATTCGTCTTGACGTTCAATGGCTGAAGGAAGGCGGCCCTGACGATGACGAATATGTCCGCGACCTGAACGAAGCTCCGGGTCTCCTCGCAATTGAAGTGGAGCGCGTCAAGGATACTCCTGCTGGCGAGCCAGACTACAGAGGTCTGCCTTTTGTTGTGCCTGGAGGCCGCTTCAATGAGTTGTATGGCTGGGACAGCTACATGGAGACACTTGGTCTACTTGTGAATGACCGCGAGGACCTCTGCAAGGCGATGGTGAAGCACTTTTGCTTCTGTATCCGACACTACGGCAAGATCTTAAACGCGAATCGCTCATACTACCTACGACGCTCGCAGCCTCCCTTCCTGACAGACATGGCGCTTCGTGTCTACGATCGCATCAAGCATGAGCCGGACAGCCTTGACTTTCTCCGAAACGCCATACTTGCAGCGATCAAAGACTACTATTCCACATGGATGTCACCGCCGCGCTATGACGCCGAATCTGGCCTGTCGAGATATCGACCAGGAGGACTCGGAGTTCCTCCGGAGACTGAGGCCTCTCACTTCGTCCACGTTCTGCAGCCATACGCCGACAAGCACAAGATGAGCTTCAAGGAATTCGTTCATGCCTACAACTATGGCCATGTCTTTGAACCAGAGCTCGACGAGTACTTCCTTCACGACCGAGCTGTGCGAGAGTCTGGACACGATACTTCTTACCGTCTGGAAAAGGTTGCCGCCAATCTTGCCACGGTCGACACGAATTCTTGTCTGTACAAGTATGAGATCGATATTGCACGCACCATTCGTGCCTTCTTTGGAGACAGACTCGAGGTTCCGAAAGAGTGGCGCATGCCCGGACATCCCGAATTCGAAACGTCGTCAACGTGGGATCGCCGAGCCAAGAAGCGTCGTAAGGTCATGAACGATCTCATGTGGGACGAGGAGAAGGGCATGTTCTTTGACTACAATACTGTCAAGAAGCAGCAGACCGGCTACGAAAGTGCAACCACTTTTTGGGCCATGTGGGCAGGAGCCGCCACACCAAGACAGGCGTCCGTCATGGTTGCCAAAGCTCTCCCCAAGTTCGAAGTCCATGGAGGCCTCGTGTCTGGTACTGAAGCGAGTCGTGGCGCAGTTGGAGTGCATCGGCCGAACCGGCAGTGGGACTTTCCATTCGGCTGGGCCCCACAACAGATTCTTGCCTGGACAGGCTTCCTTCGCTACGGCTTTGAAGAAGAAGCACAGCGCCTTGCATATCGCTGGATTCACATGGTGACGAAAGCATTCGTGGACTTCAACGGAGTTGTGGTTGAGAAGTACGACGTGACGCGACCTATCGACCCTCACAAGGTGGAAGCCGAATACGGCAACCAAGGCAGCGATTTCAAGGGTGTTGCAACTGAAGGCTTCGGCTGGGTTAACGCGTCATACGTCTATGGCTTGCAAATTGTCAACTCTCACATGAAGCGCGCCCTCGGTGCTGTCACTGACTGGGACACCTTCAAGAAGATGACCGAGGCCGCGGAGGATCCAGTCGACTTCCTCCACAAGGACAAGGCGACGAATGGACACACCCCTGCTCCCAATGGACAGAAGCCAGTCGAGCAGAAGCCAGTCGAGCAGAAGCCGATCGAGCATCATCCTGCACCCGTGCAATATGCTCACAGTGGTCAACACTGAGGGTGAGCTTTGCTATTTCCATGGCAAGCGCGATACCTGAGATGGGGAGAAGAGAGGCAGAGCATTGATGATTGGTTACGACTATGATGAGAAAGACTTCAGTTTGGTGGTTGGCCGAGCATGGCGTCCTGAGGGTTGGTGTAGCCAGCATCGTAGCATGTCACAAACGTTGAACCTATGTGCAACTGATTCTTCACTTTAAACCCCACTTCATCGCCTTGCCCACTAGCGCAGGAACGAGGGGCATGCCAAGCCTCGCGATCTGCAGGTGCAGCTTCGACAGCTTCCACGACTTTCGAGAAGTTTGTTTGTGACTTCATTTCGCACCACGCACAAAACTGGGTTTGTTTCTTCGACGACTGTACACAAACTTTTGGTGACCACTTGATTCCCAAATCTTCTTGGACGACTGCGACATCCCCGAAGTCAACCACCACCGACTGCCATCACCATGGCTCCTCGCAGCAAGGTCTTCTTCGATATCTCCATTGGCGGCAAGCCAGCCGGCAAAGTCGTGTTCGAGCTTTACAATGACATCGTTCCAAAGACGGCTGAGAACTTCCGGGCTCTTTGCACAGGCTATAAGGGCAATGGCAAGTCCGGAGTACCACTCCACTACAAAGGCTCAGGATTTCACCGTGTGATCAAGAGCTTCATGATCCAAGGTGGTGACTTCACTGCGGGTAATGGCACTGGCGGAGAGAGCATCTACGGCGAGAAGTTCGACGACGAGAACTTCCAGCTCAAGCACGAGAAGCCGTTCTTGCTGAGCATGGCCAATGCCGGGCCAGGCACCAACGGCAGTCAATTCTTCGTGACGACAGTGCCAACCCCACACTTGGACGGAAAGCACGTTGTGTTTGGAGAAGTGATTGCTGGAAAGAGCATTGTGCGAGAGGTGGAGAACAACCCGACAGGCAGCAACGACAAGCCAGAAAAAGATGTTGTCATCGAGGACTGCGGCGAGCTGCCAGAAGGTACTGACATTTCGGAGCTCACGAAGAAAGCACCTGATAGCACCGGCGACACATACGAGGACTTCCCCGAAGATCAAGAGAAGGCAGGCGAGGAGTGGAAGGGCACAGAGATCGTGGAGATTGCGACGAACCTAAAGGAGATGGGCAACAAGGCATTCAAGGCTGGCGAGCTGGAGCTTGGTCTGTCCAAATACCAGAAGGCACTGAGGTACTTGCAGGAGTACCCAACACCGCTCGATGGCGATCCAGCAGATCTCGGCGCACAGCTCACTAAGCTGAAGGTTTCGCTGCACACCAACAGCTCGTTGCTGCAATTCAAGCTGGGCCAGTACAGACCTTCATATGACTCGGCAGATAAGGCATTCCTCGTGGCCAACATCTCAGACGCAGAGAAGGCAAAGGCACTTTTCCGCAAGGGTGTCGCTCTGAAGGCTTCCAAGGACGAAGAAGGTGCACAGCAGTTCCTTGAGCAGGCTCATCAGCTTGTGCCAGGCGATGCGGCGATCAACAACGAGTTGGCCGCTGTCAAGAAGGCTGCTGCTGATCGCAAGGCGAAGGAGCGCAAAGCCTTTAGCAAAGCCTTTGCGTAGATCCTCACTTACGATTGACGATGATGGCTGCTATCCGGCAGTGACATATCCGGCATACGCGCGCTGGAGGCGCTCTGCTCTCACATTCTGCATGCGCTCTCTCACTCGTCGCGATAGAGTGACTGTCAGGAGAAGAGGGCGCAAGCCCGCACTTAGATGATGATGCTTTTTGACTAGCGTTTTGAGCATCACACGAAAACGATCTCCCGGAAAGAGAGATCAATCGATATGAGATAAGATGAGTACGACTGGAAAGACAAAAACCAAAACCAATGAAGTACAAGTGTGAATGTAATACTGTAGACAGGTCCATATTAAAGTCCACTTGACCTACGTGAGTGGTTTGCTCCGCTTTGCAGAAGATAAGCACATATTGATTGACAAAGCACGCATCGTGTAATCATTTGTGTCCTCCCGCAGACACAATTTCCATTGCAATCTCTTTATAATCATAAGCTAAATACATGTAACAGTCGAGAAGGGAGAGGAAGGATTGGAAGGCCTGCTTCCACCTCCTCTCCTCTGCTCATCGTTCGCGCCCGCGCGATCCTATCCGTCTTTCCCAAGCTCTCTTCTCACGCCAAAGCCTCATCCTACTTCTTACTCGCGCGATCCCGCCGAGCTCTTGATATTTTTCAAAGGCCAACTGCCATGCGACCACGGTGCGATCCCATAGAAAAGATCACGCTTCCCCCTCTTCTTTCTTGCTTCTACTGCTGCTGCTGCTGAGGAAGAGGACGAGGATTGTTAGGGAAGAGTTTATTCCAAGCTTCGTCTGAGAAACTGACTCGAGGCGGCAAGGGCTCCCATCCGGGGACTATGATCCCGCGCTTCTCCTCTTCCTTTTGCTGCGGCCGCTGAAGACGAGGATTGTCAGGGAAGATTTTATTCCAAGCTTCGTCTGGAAGGCCGGCTAAGGGCATCTCGATCGGGGCAGTGAGGCGACTGCGTCGCTTCTCGTGGACTTGTTGTTGTTGCAGATGGAGTCGAGAAGAACGAGGAACGCAGCCAAAGGCTGCTTCTACCCGACCTTGGGAACATGGTCCGGGGGCCAGCCGATTGAGGGGATGGAGAGGAGATTGTTTGATTGGATGGGTTGGGGGTTGCGTTTTTTTGTTGTTCTTCGTTTGCATGTGATTACCTGCTAGGATATGTAGTCCGGGTATGTTGCGCCACCCTTTGGGAAATCCGATTGTTGGCATGTAGGGAAGAAAGTTTTGAGGTTGTGCATCGCGTTTGTCCTTCCTTTGAGGAGAGGTGCAGGCGTATTCTTCTTGTGACCAGACGGAACCTTTGGGACATCCCATGTTGCGTAGCCATGGTGCGACGCCTGGTCCGTCGAGGAAGTTGTCCTCTTGGAGTATTGATTTGAGGCTACGCTTGTTGTTGTTGGCTTTCTGGTGACCAATTATCATGTGGGGAAATTCCACCATGGCTCGATGAGGGACGGTGTTTTATCGAAGTTCACGTGGTTGTTCCCGATTGCTTCGGCATTGCGTTTTGCGGGGCTGTGTTCGATGGCCTGTTCGAGGAGGAATGGGTCGATCGCGTCGATTGGTGATGCTGTCGCGGTGGTTGCGGCGATTGCAAACAAGGTAGAAAGAGTAAAGTCTTAACGCGCGAGGAGGACTTTGTTAGCTGGAGTTTGGGGGTTTTTTGACGGGACGAAGGAGGTATGTAAGTGGCTAGGGATGGGTTGATAGGGTGAAGTGAGGAGTAAGAATGTACATTTCATTGTTGGCAATGAATGTTGAGGATGGAAGATGAACTGTGGAATTGTCTGTCTTTTTTCCACCTTCATCCAGGCTCGTAGAGCAGCAGATATAGTCGCTCGCAGCCTCCCCGTTGTTGCTCTATCGTGGCCATCGTCTTTGCCTTCTGATCCTCACGTGAGTAGCCAATGCCCTTCTCTCCGAAGATTGTGGTGAGTGTGTGGCCGGCGATTTGGCTATGGTGTTGCCAAGAGGTAGGCTAGCACTGTTTTTGGACGTCTAGGTGCACTGGTGACGGCGTATGGACCATTTGATTGCCTCTTTTGGGATTGTGTGCTCGACGGTGGTTTGGCATAGTATGTTTTCGCCAGTGGCTTGGAATTTTGTGGCCGGATAAAACGCTTCGGGGTGTTGCAGAGAAGGGAGACGGATAGCTGTGGCCAATTTGAAAGGCTGTGCACGATTCGAATACGCATCTAGACAGGCCTAGATGTAGCCAAAAGTCCAGCTGCTCCCGATCCGGTTCATCCTGGAGCCATGGCCTCGTGTCATGTCTTATTCCGCATTAAGTCGTGCCTACTGTTGTACCTACTGTCGTGTGCTCATTTCTCCTAACCCCGCACGTGTCTGCACTTATGCTTCTAGCGACTGGTTCAGCGCCGTGAAACCACCCTCAGGCGGCTGCAGCCAATTCCTTTCGTCGTACTTATTCCCACCCTCAATCATGTGAAATGTGTAGATCATCCTCCCCTTCTGACTCAAGTTCCTCTCGCTCTTGTGCAGAATATTCCCGTGAATCAACACTAGTGTGCCCGCCTTCACTTCTCCGAGCACATACTCCTCTTGGTCTTGTCCCACGCCATCCTCCCTCTCAAATCCCCTCGGCCATTCCTCGCCATTCTCATTCGCGGCAAACTCCGTCCCGCTGTTATCCTGTTTCCTCACAAACCTCTGCTTGATTGGCGCTCTCCTAT
Source organism: Cercospora nicotianae (assembly GCA_029490675.1). NCBI lineage: Eukaryota > Fungi > Ascomycota > Dothideomycetes > Mycosphaerellales > Mycosphaerellaceae > Cercospora > Cercospora nicotianae. The sequence goes on along the minus strand of JANQAT010000007.1, from coordinate 618,059 downwards.
GCGAGCCCGGCGCGAAACTCAAACATCCGTTCTCTACTGTGCAATCTTCCAACGCATACCAGAACCCCACTGCGGACGGCGGATTCGTGTACAGAAACACGCTATCCTGATGTGGGGGTACTGCGCCTCCGATCTCAGGCTGTTTGCAAATCACCATGCTCTGCAGAACTCTAGGGTCTTCGAATCCTAGATCGCGTGCAATCGCCGCGTTGGCAGAGTTGATTGAAATGGATTTGAAGTGCGGGTTGAGCTCGTGGAGATAGTGGCCGATCTTGTTGATTGCTTTCTCTTTTGGTTTCGAAAGTGCATTCGTTGCGGGGTCGAAGGCATCTTCTTCGAAAAAGAATCGTATCTTGTCGCCAGAGGTGAGAAAGTAGTCGTCGCCCACGTGGGAGGACTTTTCGCCTGTACTGAAGCGGGTCATGGGGTGGGTGGAGAGGTCGAAGTCGGAGAGCATGCGTTGGGATTCGGAGAGGAGAGTAGAGACTTGTTTGGGAGTGAGAGCGTCGGGTATGAGGAGATAGCCATTTTCGTGCCAGAACTGCTTCTGGTCGGCTGTGAGGCCAGCGGAGGTGGAATCTGGGGATGGAGAGACGCGTGAAGGAGCCATGGCGATAGATTTCGAGTACGAGAGGTGGTGGGAGAGAGGAGAAATGGTATACTTAACGGAGAGTGGGCGAGCTGATGTGAGATACTGCTGGTCGTGTCGTCGGCCAGCTGCGAAGGATGATGAACGTTATTCAGCCTGTTCTACTGGCAGCAGCAGGAGCCGGCGTGAAGCGTTTCGGCCCGCCAAGCCTCCTGCTCTCTCTGCCAAGACTGTCTCGTTGCCTCACTCGATCCTACTCCATCTCCAGAAACACTCCACACTTCTCTCGCGCATCTCAAACAGCTCGTTCACATGCGCCAGGTACGAGGCAGTGCGAATTTCCTTTCCGACCCCAAATCCGCCGTAGCAGCGGGCGCTGTGAGCACAGCACTGAAGGTGTGGTGACCTAAACAGAACCGCGGTGCAAATGCTCTCGCAACGTTTTCAAGACGAAAAGATCCATTCAAGTAATGATCACCCTGGACACAGCGTCTCGGAGACTCAATCAGTCGAATGTGGCAAGCATCGATGTCCACACTTGCCTCGAGATGCCTCTCGAGCACGCCTAAAAACATGAGCATCATCGGCCACCCAGCCCCGTTCAGGGACTTCAACGCGATCTTCAAGCACTAGTCCAGGCGGCACAGTAACCTCGTTGCTTGGAACGACTGTAGTATGGCGTGATGTGAAAAGAACCGCTGATGGAGCCCGTATTGCATTGGGTGAAAGGCGATGAGGCGCGTTGAAGATGGCAAGCGAGAGGTATGACAAGAACTTTTCGCCAGACTTTCATGAGGACCATGCGACGAAGTTGAGAGAGCCTTAGACCAGGCACGTTGCTGGCGAATGGAAGTGGTGTCTTGAAATGGAGGGAATGGTTTATCAGACTTGTGCTTGCTGATGAACAGGAGTCTAGGCTTAAGTACAGTGCATTCTGGATCGCGATCTTAAGCCCCGGCGGAATCTGGGGAGAAACATTCGTTGACAACGCAAGAGCAGCACAGAACCCTCAGCAAGCATTTTCTCTGATGGATTCCGGGTTGGACCACACACGCGACATGGCTCAACACTTCCTGCAATCCGGCTTCGTCTGTCGATGCTATACGTTTCCCCAAGATAGGAATGACCGGTCAACAAATGCCAATGAGGAGGTATCTCGAACAGCCTGCAGAACGTCGGACTTTTCTCCGTAGGAAACTTCACCTTCCGTGAGTCGCAATCACAGCGGTTGCCCAGCGAGACTCGTTCAATTCATGACACCACTTTTGGAGTTGAAATGTACTGCGGCAACAAGCATGGTTCCTCCAAGGACATTGTCGCTCCAAGCTCTAGAGTCCTGCCAAGATGAGCGATACTTTGAGGCCTGTCTTTGGCATACCACATCAGCTCACCTTGTCCGGCAGAGTCTCATGCGGCTGTAGCCACGTGGTGAACATGTATGATGTACCTTCGCTAATTGTTCAAACAGAGCAGACTAAATTTGAGGCCGGTATGAGGCGTCCAGTTTGAGTTCGACGCAGCGCTTGGCGGCAAACAGTCCTAACGTTTCAACCATCCTTCGATGCAGGTGAAGCAGAAGATTGAATTTGACGCATAGCAAGCATTTGATTCTGCATCACCGCGAGCTCATCTATGTGCAAGTCGGGGCCTGCTGAAGCGCGCACCATTCTCTTCTGCGCGCCGACTATCTTGGAGAACGCCGCAAATCTTGGCACATCTAGAACTAGCGGCTTCTAGGTCCAGATGCAAGCCATCCGCTTTTGTCGCTGGACATGTCCCAATTTGTCGACGGGAGGGAGAAGTTCTAAGCGACAGCCATAGGGTGCAGCCCATCATGCCTGGCAGAATGGCGCTCGCGACTTCGAGATCAGGCCACTGCCACGCCGGGAGTCATGACTAGCGTTTTCAAAACGCGAGGACCAAGCCTGGCGCAGTGTCACCAGCGCGGTCAGGCGTGTCTGGAAGACAAGGAGTTTGTCGTCTCGTACAAGATGCGCGACAGATAGCCTCCACGAGTACATGTCGTGTTTGTTGTGTCGGCTTGATTGCTTTCTCCTCACGAGATGACGACAGTATCTCTCACCCTGGCCTTGGGCTTCTCTGGCTTTTACATTTGGCGTCGTGGACGCGACACCATGCACTCAAAAGTACAGGGTCATCGTCAATGTACTATCGGAAAACCAGCAGGCTCGCGAGTACTGCTCCTCCTTGCCCTCCAGCCAACGATTCGATAGCAACAAAAGCCCAAGTGCCCTGAAGGCTTACAGTCACGAAGTTATCAAGACCATCTGTGATTGCGTAAAGCAGAGATGCGATAAATTGCCGAGATGCTATCTTCCCCAGTCTACATGCCGCAAGCCTTGCGGAGGTTACTGCGCGAGCCTGGGCAATGACGAGAACAACTGCGGAACCTGTGGCACCATATGCGGATCTGGGCAGAAGTGTATCGGTGGGAAATGCACGACACCTCAGCCGACTTGCCCAAAGCCTACGAAGTGGTGATGCGATGGCGCATGTGTCGATCGTAGGACTGACAAGAATCATTGTGGTGGCTGCGGACAAAAGGTATCTCTTTTCCGACCACCAACCGTCGTCACCAGCATACTGACCAGGTCTTCATAGTGCGGAGGCGACCTCATATGCCAGAACTCTAAATGCAAGACCCCATGCAGAGAGGACGCAGTGCTGTGCAATGGCGTTTGCGTATACAAGACATCCTTATCCAAAGACAGAGACCACTGCGGGGATTGCAACACAAAGTGCACCGACGGACAATCGTGCGTGCAAGGCAAATGTGTCACCACGCCTGTCACCTGTTCTTCGGGGTTCGAGCTATGCGATGGTGGCTGCAAGAAGAAGGACACATACGCTTCGGATCCATTGAATTGCGGCAAGTGTAATGTCAAGGTAAGTCTCTCCTCCAACTCGCGTAAAAAGGTAGCATCACTGACCAGGTATAGTGCTCCGGTACAACCAGGCGCTGCAAGAGGGGAATTTGCGTTGAATGCGGCGACTCTTCCGACTGCGAGATTGGAAAGCTTTGTCAGAACAACGTTTGCGTTACACCTCCTGAGTGCACAAATGACAACGAGTGTTCGAGGGCTGGAAAAGTCTGCAAGTCTGGCCGGTGCGTAGATGAGTGCAGAACTGCAATCGATTGTTCAGGCGGAAAGATCTGCTCCACTGATAACAAGTGCGTGACTCCACCAACGCCTGAACCTGAGTGCTCGCTCTCTAAGGCTTGTACTGGCGGGAAGAGTTGCCAGGAAGGCGTCTGCGTGTTGCCGACACCTGAGTGCTCGCAAAGCAAGACTTGTACCGGCGGGAAAATCTGCCAGGAAGGCGTATGCGTCCTACCGACGCCAGAACCCGAGTGCTCGCAAAGCAAAGCTTGTACTGGCGGAAAGAGCTGCCAAGAAGGCGTGTGCGTGTTGCCGACACCTGAGCCCGAGTGTTCGCTATCTAAGGCTTGCACTGGCGGGGAAATCTGTCAGCAAGGCGTTTGCGTGTTGCCGGAACCCGAGTGCTCTGAGACCAAGGCTTGCACTGGGGGAAAGAGATGCCAGGAGGGTGTGTGTGTTCTACCGATACCTGAGCCCGAGTGCTCGCAAAGCAAGGCCTGTACAGGCGGGAAAATCTGCCAGCAAGGTGTGTGCGTCCCACCGCCGCCCGAGTGTTCTAAGACCAACCCTTGTAATGCGCCGGCGACTTGTTTGGAAGGTGTGTGCATAATTCAGATCCCGCAATTATGCTCCATGACTTCGCAATGCATGAAGACAGGAGAACTTTGCAACGATGGCCTTTGCGGTCAATCTAAAACATGCATCTTTGGCACACCTGTTTGTCCAGCTGGGCAACAATGTCAGCCTTTTGGTCAGACTCCAGGAACAGGCGTTTGCCAGGAAGTCACGCAAAGGACTTGCAGATTTAGTGCTACGTGCCGTTCCGGCGAATCATGTATCGGGGAAGTTTGTAAACCGACGCCATCGAGCTGTAATACGGATCTTGGATGCGGCGAAGCACGAATTTGTGATCAATCTAGCTGGATCGAAGGCACGGTATGCTCTGATCAAAGCACTTGCCAGGGAAGCGGCAAGGTTTGTTTCCGTGGCTTCTGTCGAAGTCTCCCAACGGCCTGTTCGAGCAACAATGAATGCCCAACGGGCTTCAACTGCGAACAGCAAGCATGCGTGCCTGTACCCAAGCGTTGCGACAGTGCAAGCGACTGCTCTGCCACCGAGAGCTGTCTCGGCAACACTTGTTCGACACCGCCAACCACTTGTCGCGACGATGGCGAGTGTCAAGCTGGGAAGCAGTGCTACGATCGTCTCGACTCTGGTTCCAGCAACAAGAAGTGTGAAATAGATACTGGAGTAGTGCGCACCTGCACTGCGACTGATACAAGCCGATGCAAATCGACCGAAGGCTGTAACGATCGTACAGGAGTTTGTACGGAGCGGACTACTGACCGCACGTGCACCTCAACTAATCTGAGCAAATGCTTCCTTGGTGAGCGATGCATATCTGGAAAGTGCTCCAACGCCGAGATTTGCACGACTAGGTGGGACTGCAACGATGGGGAACATTTGTGCAACGACGGAACGTGTGGCCTGCCACGGGTATGCTCACAGCGAAGTGATTGCGCCTCTGGGCAACGCTGCAATGCCCCTGGTAGCGGAAGCTCAGGACGATGCGAGGAAAGTCCTCCAGTCACCTGTTTGACTTCCGAAGTATGCACCGAATCGCAAGAAAGCTGCCGCGACGGCATTTGTCAAAAGCGGCCGGCTACTTGCTCACTTGATTCGCAATGCGGACAAGCCTGGATCTGTGGCTCAGCTATGACCTGTGTAGCAGCGACAACTTGTACTCTCACCTCGCAATGCGGCCAGGGTAGCCCAAGGAGAAACTGTATAGGAGAGCTTTGTTTAACTCTACCGGCCACATGCCGCGGAGATGCAGAATGTGGGGAGAACTGGTGGTGCGATCGGGCTACTGGATCTGGAGTCTGCACGGAAAACAAACAGTGTGACGATGCAGGCCAATGTTCAGAGGGGCAGAGCTGCATCGCTGGGAACTGTCGCAATCCACCAGCTTCATGCGACGACGACGCCGTATGTCCTGTCGGCCAATACTGCCCAACGACTCGCGATCCGGAGGAGACGAGGACGTGCAAAGTAAGGCCTGTATCACCGCCGACTCGCTCCTGTAGTCTTTACGACACCGGCGCGTGCTTCAGCAACGAGGGCTGTCTGCTGACGGCGGGCTACAATGGAGAATGCAAGCCGCGCACGCTCGGTCGCTCTTGTCCCACTGAGCCTAACAATTGTCTCTCGGACGAAGACTGCTTCGAGGGCTCCTGCAGAGAGAAGTGCACCACATCCGCAGATTGCTCTGTTGGGACTTGTGATAATCCCTCTGGATACTGTTTTGATTACCAGCGTTGCGAAAGCGCCGAGACATGCCCGTCAACGCAGAACTGCATTGGAAAAAGATGCCAAGACCCTCCCTCGACCTGCTTTCAAGATAACCAGTGTCCTTTCGATCAGATATGCGCCGCCGGCTCAAGACCTGAGGACCCAATGACGTGCAAACCAAGGCCTTTGAGCCCGCCCCAACGATTTTGCACGGCTAGCAACACAGGCGAGTGCTTAGCGGACGAGGGCTGTCTGCTAAATTCCGTCGGCCAGGGAATGTGCAAGCCGCGAACGCCCAATCGATCTTGTTTCGATGGTTGTTTCACGGACGAAAGATGCCTCGACGGGAGCTGCAGAGAAATATGCTCCTCGTCAGCGGAGTGTTCTGTTGGCACTTGTGACACTTTCTACGGCTTCTGCTTCGACGGCTTCAAATATTGCAAAACCGCCGACAGATGTCCTGCAACACAAAGCTGCATCGACAGAAAATGCCAAGACCCACCTGAGGCTTGCGGCGATAACAGCCAATGTCCGTTCAATCATGAATGCGCTGAAGGCGATTATCCCCGAAAGTGCCAGCCGAAAGACTTGAGACGGAAGTGTACGGCTTTGAGTTCCGAATCATGCTTGGAGACAGAGGGCTGCAATGTTCTCGCCGGCCTCTGCGAGGAGCGCACACTGGACCGCATGTGTTCGAATAGCGACGCATGTTTTCCCGATGAAGGCTGTTGGTACGGTGAGCTTGTGTCCGCGGGCCTTTGCAGAGTCGATTGCCAACAGACAATGGGTCTCTGTCCTGCATCCGGCCTGAACTGCCAAGAGGGCTTCTGTCAACCGGGTCCACCACCTGCTCGCTTCTGTAACCGGGACGATTCGAGTCAATGTCTGGCAGGAGAAGGCTGCTCTGAGATGACTCGGACCTGCGAAGTCAGAAACGATCGGATATGCGGCGCACATCAAGAATGCTTCATGGATGAACTGTGCGTTCGCAGTTTAGACGAATTCGGCAGGTTGATTGGCCACTGTCAACAGAGGTGTCAGACAAAGGGTTCATCGTCCGGCTGTGCCAGCGGCAAAGTGTGCAAGGAGGATTTCGTGAACGGCGTCGAGAGTGTCCTCGTGTGCCAAGTTCCACCGGCGCCAGGCACCTGCACTTTTGCAGATCGTAGCGGATGCTCGCCAACCCAAGGCTGCCACGGAGCCTCCGGCCGCTGTCGGGAGCGGACACCAGACCGGTCATGTTCTGTCGCCACCGATTGCCTCCTAGGCGAGTCATGTGATTCTGTTGGTAATGGACAACGTCGTTGTCAAGAAGTATGCAAGAATTATGGCTCCCTCACTGAATGTCATGGGGAGTTTTCGTGCGGGTCCAATAGCCGCTGCATCCCAAAGCGCGGTTGCACAATATCCGAAGAATCAACTCAATGTCTCCCACAGGAGCAATGCACGCGAGGGGGATTGGACGAACAAGGTGTTTGCGTTGATCCGACATTGAGGAGATCTTGCATTCATTCGTCCGATTGGAGTCGCTGTGTAACGAACGAATATTGTGACCACAACACCAATCGGTGTAGGACGTTCATGACATGAAACAAGGATGATTGTTGAGGTAATATGCTGGGTTTGATGCTTGACAATTCGAATCTAGATGCGCAAGCGGGACTGCATTGGTTATCGCTGGTTCTAATGAAAATGAAATGATTTCTGCTGCATTTACGCCCTTCTCAGCAGATCTACTGTTACAAACGCAATTCTGTTGACACAAGACTTTTCTTCGAACTTCCCTCTGATCATCAGTGTAGCACGTAATACATCTTTTGTCTTTCATTCACCTCTTGCAGCACTCCCAGAACCACGGCGGCCGCCTGTTGTACCCAGCCACCAGCCTTCTCGCCTCGATTCTGCACTGCTTCTCCATCAACATCGTCCCTTTCAGCTTCAGTGTAGATCAGGTGCTCCCATAAAGCATTACTCTCATGCTGAAGGATACGCACTTGTTTCTGCAGCGACGCCTGCGTTCGCTGTGCACTCGAAAGGTTGGTACTAACTATGACATTCTGGGCTTCCAGGACTGCTTTGTCTTGCTCCAGATCATCTAACTCGGCTTGAAGCCCCTCATTCTTGGCTTCAAGCTGAGTCAGTCGTTGGCGCTGGTCGTGTTTTTGCTCGCGGAGCAGTGAAATGCTGCGTTCGAGGTCGGTATATAATGCCAGAGGGTCACAGGAAACAGATGCAGCTCGATCATGCGAAGACGTTGCTCGGTCCTCGAGCCCGCTGTCTCGCCGTTGTCTGCCAGTTGCCAGCTGCTTGAGATGGGCTTCGCTTTTCTTGTATTCGTGTAAGAGCTCATCGTACTTCTTTTTCCAGTTGGAATTGTCTTGCAGTGATGACTTGGGGTCGCGCTTCGCTGCTTTGGGCCGGCCCAGCACTTGCGACAGGTGGGATTTGGGGCCGTGATCCAAACCATACCACGGAGGTAAGTCAGGTGGTGGCCCGAGTCTTGCTGGATATTTTTGCCGGATCAATCGATCGTTTTCCGCCACAGTCTTGCTCAACTTCTCCTCCAGCCGATTTATCTTGAGTGTCAATGATTTTTTTTCGGCCGCTGCTGCGGTTAGTTTCGAATTTTGCTCCACATATTCGCACTGCAGAAGCTGATTGAGCCTGCAGAAGTCCGCAACGAGAGACGACTGCGACTTCGCTTCATGGACGCGAGACTCGTAGTCTCTCAGCAACTGTCTGAGTGTTACGATATTGGATGGTACGGTGACCACCGAGAGATGAGGATGAGCCATGTCCATTGCGATTCGATGCATGTCAGCTGGTATGCCATCGTTAACGGCTGCTAGCCAGTGGCACAAGGCTGCGAGAAACTTGTCAATCTCAGATTGTCTCTGCATGTTGGGACGTAGTGATCTGATAGTGCTTGGGCACTGAAGAAATTTTGGTATTGCAAGGACGATCGAAGAGCTGATGTGCTGATGACTCCTGAGAGCACATGTATGCTTTACTTTATAAGGTACTAGAACCGGTGAATCTGAGGCTTGGTGTCCAATTTCTGCGACTGCATGTTTTGCATGTTCATAAGGCGAGAGCAATCTTTCGGCGACACCTGTCTCGCGATGTAAGACTGAGAGCTCATGTTAGTGAGATATAGGCGTGCCTCAACGATATCGTGCGGGCAAATTCGTAAGAGCTTGAGACAGGCGCACGATGTTCGAGCTTGTTGTCAAGATGCTGGAAGCAGATGTTGCGGGAGGCGACGTCGGCCCGGATCAACTGTTAATCCGAAAAATGCCAAGCATTGCACTCCTACTTCCCCTGCCGGCTACATTCGAGCATCGACACTCAGACGTATCAACAGCATCTCATCATTCACATCCTATACCATGGATCCAGACGCACCTATCCTCGAACCTCCTTCCTCTCCACCGATCTGGCGCTGGGTCATCGGCTTCCTCATGGTATTCACCTACCCAACTTCAAAGCTCTCCATTTCTGTACCACAAACTCACAAATCTCCAGGTCGGAGCCTGCTGGGGTCTAACGACTCCCTTCATGCGCAAAGCCGCTGTCCTACGAGATGCTGCACCCAAGCCTACCCGGCCCTATCTCACAGATCCGAACGTACCCTGGATAAAACGAAAGTTCTTCGGCATTGCATATGCAGTTATCGATCTACTCAAAAGTCCAAGATATGCGATTCCACTGCTATTGAACGTCACGGGTAGTGTTTGGTTCTTCTTGTTGATTGGACAGGCAGGTGAGTCTGTTGCCATTCACTTTCGTTTTGCCAAGACTTCGCTAGAATGCATCCTTTGCTGACCTTTGCGATACAGAATTGAGCTTGACAGTACCCATTACCAACTCACTGGCATTTCTATTCACAGTGTTAGGAGAATGGTGGGCAGATGGCAAAGTCATATCACGGGACACTTGGCTCGGAATGGGATTCGTGTTGGGAGGGATTGCGTTATGTGTTCATTCGAAGACTTCATAGCAAGCCTCTATTCACTGCGAGAAAAATACTCGCACGTTGCCCGCCTGACTTCGTGTTCTTGGTCTGCTGCTTGCTTTTCGCTCAAAACGCTTCAAAAATGGTTGCAACTCAGCCACAAGCTCTATTTGTACAGTTGCGTAGGCCCTGAGCTCGGCCCAAGCCCAATTCGCAGTCATTAGGCCGACGAAAACATTGTGTCGCAATGTTACAATCGTGCTGCCTCATGCCAGTCTCAAATCTCAATGTCAATGTCCAAGTCGAGGCCGCCGATAACATCGTCATCCATGTTCTTCTTCTTGAGAGCGCCAATCGGACCTTTGGCGGCGCCGTTGAGCGGGATGTCAGTGCGTCTCTTGGGCGTGCTCGTGCCATTCGTGGCCGGGGTGCCCGCTCGGCTAGTGCCAGGAGTGTCCTCGCCGAACAACTCCTTGTCTTGTGATGATCGCCTAGCTTTGGCCTTCGCGTGCACTTTTTCTCTCACTTCTGCCGTCTTTCTGTCATACGCTTCTTTGCGGGCCCTCTCGATCTTCTGTCGCTCCTTGATCAATGCCTGGCGGACTTCTTGCTGATTCTTGGCCCGGTTTTGCCTATTGAGAATGGCCAGACTCTCATGCTGCGCCATGGGTTTCGCAGGACTGGCCTGATCCTTAGCCTTGACCTTTGGTGCGATCTTCGTTCCTCCATTCGCAGCACCATTCTCGAGCGCCTGAAGTTCGTCGTCACATCTGGCAACCTCCTCTTCGTCCATATTTTGCTCAGCTTCAGCACGGCGTTTCTCGATGTCCTTGCGCTTCAGCTTGGCTTGGTGCACCGGATCATATTTGAGCTGTATCGCCCGCTGCTTGGCAAATTTCTGATTTAACATCTCTTCTGTGAAGTGGAGATTGATGAGACCGTTGATATCGTCCAGCTTCTTAAGCAGGAATCGTCGAGATGGCGGCTTCATGTTCTCCTTCTTCAGCGTGTCGACATAGCGACCATATTCAGACTCTGTGATGTGGCCGTCGGAGCATGCCTGGAATGGCCAGGGCTTTTCAGAGCTGCCTTGGGCCACGATGGCATACTGATCGGTTGTGAAGGTCTTTCCAGCCGAGTTCTCCAACGTGTATGGCTTGCCCTCTATGAATTCCTTGATTTGGCACATGCGATACATCGTCTGGCCGGTCTCGCGATTCTGTCCGATGGCAACTCGTGCAAAGCAACCGCGGATGGCTTGCTCGAATCCTGGATAGAAGCAGACGCGAGCGAATGCGCTACGACCGATACGTGTGCGATCGAAGTCCTTGATTTCGGCCGGGGGATCATCCTTGCGCTCTGGTTCGGCTGCCCATTCGACTTCGCTCTCACCATCGGCATCCCGGTCTGAGCCATGCGATGATGGCGATCTCTCGTCTTTGCGATCGTCTCGAGTGCTAGCCAGGCGATCTCGCTGCGCGCCCTTCTCCTCTCTTGCCTTCCGGTATGAGTCCAAAGCGACCTGCTTTTCCGTTTTCGGACGAGTAGTGCGCCTGTTGTTGTCCTCAAGATCTGCGGCAGCTGCCTTTCGCTTCTGCTTGCTGGCGGCTGTGCTAGCCAACGCCCTCTTAAGGAGCTGGTCTTGAGTGCGTCGTGTAACCTCTTCAGCGCGACTCGCCAGAAGCTCTTCTCGCTGAATTTCCGACAACCCGAGCACATAGGATTTGTCCTGTTCCGACTCGTACTTGCCCTCCAGCGGGTATAACGGCTTCATATCCTCGTCATCCTCGCCAGGCGCATCCGATTCGTCATCGTCGTGCTGAACCGATTCAGGTGATCCAGGCGTGAGCGAGCTACAAACCATTCAGTCAGCAAGGTCACCGGATCGCATGCCCATCGATTGTGCAGTGGGTAGCCATCGAGAGCGGCGAACGAAGGCTTGACAGTGCCAGAGGGGCACGGTTGGGACACTTACGCGACATCATCTTCGTCTTCGCTTGGTTGTCTGACCTTCCTCTTGCCCCGCTTGGCTCTCACTTTCTGTGCGACACCCTTCTTTCGCTCTGGGGCCTCCTCAACCTTCTCCACGCTCGGCTGCGGCTCTTCGGCGCCTGAAAGCTCACCGAGCTCAGCCTGTTCCAGTCGCTCAAAGTCGTCGACGCTACTCTCGTCACCGCTGTCATCGTCACCAACCAACCCCAAAAGTTCCTCGTCCAAGTCGGCCATGATGTCGAGTTATATATCGAGTCTGCCGAAGGTGGACGAGTCAATACCGCTAAGAGCGGTTGCAGATAGACTTATTGACCGTCGCCGCCGTTTAACAAAGCTGTCGCTGGTGTTGTTGGGTACGGTGCAGGTCAAAGAACGACAGTCGGTTGGCTGTAAGCGTGATGTCGGCGCAGAATAATGTTGTCCAGTAGTGATTCTTGGTGGTCGGGAGCAACCCTGCAACTTTCCAAAGTGCGGCGGTGGGTTGCGAGAGGAAGGGCGAGTGTCTGTCGTGGATGGATGGTAGTTGTACGTGGATGAAGTAGAGAGAGAGAGAGAGTCGCGGCGACGAACCAAAGAAGCCAGAAGCGACAATGGAGGTACGTGCCATCCCTGCATAAACTCTAAACCTATTGTAGCGTTTGTGGTTTCAATGACGACTTTCTTTCCCATTCACCTCCATCTTCACTTCTATCTTCACATGCAGAGTCTATACTGTTGTCCGGGCTGAGCATCTGAAATTTTACTGGATCCGCACACTGGTGGCTCCTAGCACGATGGCTTCGGTATCACCCACATTGCCACTCAAGGCACGCCTCACTCCACTGGCCTTTCAGCTGCAAAGTCGCCGCGCCTTCAGGACGACATCCCGACTACAACTACAGGACGAAAAGCAACCGGAAACGCTAGACAGAAAGCATGCACCGCGAACCAAACCACTTTCTGAAGCTCAAAAGAAATTTCTCGATTCCGCACTCCGAGTCAACCAGGCAGGCGAATTAGCAGCGACCCTGATATATACCTCCCAAACTCCTCCTGTCATCAAGGCCCATCCACATCTACGGCCGTTGATGAGACATATGTATGATCAGGAAGAAGGCCATTTCAAGAAATTCAACGAACTGCTTGCCAAACACCGCATACGACCGACTGCGATGTACCCTGTCTGGCACGCTGCGGCCACTGTTCTCGGCTGGGGAACAGGTGTGCTGGGCCGAGAAGCTGCGATGGCTTGCACCGAGGCTGTGGAGACCGAGATTGGAGACCATTACAACAGCCAAGTGAGGGAGCTACTGTCATGGTTCAAGGATATAGAAGAGAGGGGAGAGGAGCCTGGTGAGGAGTTGAGAGAGTTGATCAAGGACATCAGACGGATACGAGATGAAGAGCTGGAGCATTTGGATCATGCAGTTGAGAACGATGCGAAAGAGGCGAACCCATATGAGCTTCTGACTGGGGTGATCAGGGGTGGCTGTCGAGGCGCAATTTGGATAAGCGAGAAGATATGATTCTGCGGCGTCAATGGCGCAGCGCAGTCGCACGTCCGATGGGGTTGCTCTCCCGGTCATTCAGCTGAAGGTTCTCACATCCAGCTCGATCGGAACTGGAGCCAACGCAACCTCGCATGTTCCCTGCCTTCCGCGAAACAAGGTACGCATGCTCGAAACATATTTCAGCTCCGAACTGCTCTACTCTACACGATACTTCTTGAACTGCCTTGTCGGAACATCCCTCGAGAACATGATGTCAAGTTCTTCGTATGTCCTTCCTTTCGTCTCCGGTATTCGGAAGTATGCCCACACGAGTGCAATGGCCGACAAACCTCCGTAGAAGAATCCAATCTTGCCACGCATGTCCGCCTGATCGGCGTTCAGCATATAAGGTATCGCCACCGTCATCCCAATCGCGAGAAGAGCTTGTGTAGCTGTGGCTACGGCAATCGTCTTGCTTCGCACTTTCGTGGCGGAGACTTCGCAGAGAATGACGAAACATACGGGGCCAACAGAGAAGTCGTAGCAGAAGTTCCATACCAGCATGAGACTCGACTGTGCCCATATAAGAGGCTTGTTGTCCTCATATCCAGGGATGCAATCCAGTATGCCAATGAGGATCATCAGAACGACCAGTAGAAACAGCCCGATGTTGTAGATCTGCCGTCTTCCGAAACGCAAGAGCAAGAACCAAGAGAACAGTGTACCGAGGAATCCCAGCGCCAGAAAACCGCAGCTCATGCCGAACGCGTCTCTTGTTGGCAGGCCTGCCAGTTCGAAAAAGTATGTCGCATATCCAACCAGATATACTCCGGAAATGACTTGGATACTGTAAACACCAATCGCGATTTCTGTCCTCCGTAGATTGGTCTTTTTGAAGCAGTCTCGATACGTGCTCCCAGCTTCCATTTCCAGTTCGAGTCTATCTGTCTCGATGATCATCGCCAAGGTAGGTCGAACATCAACCTTGTCGCTCGCCAGCCGCTTCAGAGCTTGCTCTGCTTCTGTGATTCGATTCTTCCTCACGAGCCACCACGGACTTTCTGGAGCAAAGGGCCATCCGATGAGAATCACAGCCGGCCAAACCCACTGAGCAGCAAAAGGTGCTGAATATGCCCAGTGCGAGTCTAATTGACTTGTGCCTGCGATCACTCCATTCGCAATCAGTTGTCCCATGACGAAGCACAAATTGACATAACTCGTCAAGAGACCTCTCAACGCCACAGGACAGACTTCGGATGCATAAGCTGGAGCGATGACCGCATATGTTCCTAAGATCAGTCCGCCTAGCAGTTCGCCTACGAGCAAGACTGGGAGTGATCGAGCGAAGAATTGGATGAATATGAACGCCGCAGTCAGGATCACGCAAACGCCAAAGGTGCGTTTGCGACCATACCATTCGAGCGGATATGCGGCGAAGAAGGCTCCTACGACTTGTCCGATCGGGTTGCCCATTGAGAGGCCGGTCTGCCAGGGTGCGGAGATGATGTAGCTGCCTTCGTAGAGGTAACCAAAGTCGCGCTGGAAGGCTGGTGTTGCGTAGAGGTTTCCGAGCAGTTGCGGATCGAAGGCTGTCATGAGGATGCCGAGCGAGAAGAAGACGCTCCAGCCTGGGGAAATGGTATTGCATTAGACATCGTCTCTCCATCAATGTGGACTCGTGCCCTTACCTATAGCCTTAGGGTATAGTTTCAGAGCTTCGGTGAAGGTGAGATTCTGCTCGTACTCGATTGCTTGTCGTGCTTCGTCACCTGCCACAGCACCTATCGTGATGCCGCCTTTGATGCTTGTGGCATGTTCCACATTGTGATCAGCCATGTTGCTTCTTGCAAAAAGCGGCTCAGTCTCGACAGAGCTGCCCTATGAGCTACAAGTCAGTAACACAAGAAGTACAAGAAACACTGCAGGATGGGCTTGGATGAGCTTACATGGTCATCAGGCGAGCGGCGAGACGAGGCCATAATTGGCAGCTGGCTTCTCACTCCATCGCCAGGTTATCGAGAGTGATAACATTCGCCTATCATTGACAGCTATCCCCGGTCTGCAGCTGTTCGGTATCTGGTATCAGAACCAATTGTGGAGATGTAAGGAAGTGGAAAGAGGCGAGGTGCACAAAGCTCGCGTCGCGTCGGTCGGCCGAGGCCAAGCCCCGCGCTGTGATCAACTTTTGCAAAAACAATCACGACAACTGCGATCAACACAGTCAATCCATCTATCAAAGCTTCTGCGGCGATGAGCAGGAGGAATTGGCACGAGACTAAAGATGATACGGAAGGAATGTTTCGTGTAAGCGAGGCAATTGCATACCTGCTGCAAGTGCGAAGCTGATCCCCAGCAAAGGACCCGTCCTCTCTCACTATGCGACATCAACAAGAAGCACAACTCTAGCATCATCAGAGCCCAATATACGCGACGAATCTCAGGCTTCGCCTGACGAGCGCTGGCCTTCCCGGCTGAATCGCCGTCGGATTTGCATTTTGATGGCATAGATCACTTCCGAAGCGATCTTCCGCGATAGCAACACGATCACCAAGACCACCAGAATGGATGTCCCTGCTACTGTGAACGACGCGAAGCCTCGCGAAGCTGCCCAGAAAGAATGCCAGTGCCGATTATCAAGTCCTTCCACGGCCAAGGTTACTTGCATCGCATTGAGGACGACCGATGTGACAGCAAATATGAAGAGCAGCGGGGCGTAAAAGGTCTCAAGGTAGTCTTTGTATCTGCCGTCCGTGTACCTGTAATGCCATTTGCGGAGGAAAACTTTCACCAGCATGTTGAGTCTCGAAAAGCGGAGCTCGCCAAAATTCTGGTATCGTGGACTGACCATGCCTGGATCTGGATCCTCAAAATTGGCGATGAACTCATTGAAGCCCAACCAGTCTAGCTCGTCGGGTATCAACTGCAAATGCTCTGATTGCGCGAGGCGGAAATCGCTTTCGTGCCGGATGAGTAGCGCATAAGATCTCAGGAATCCTTGCGCAGCTTTCGATATCGCTGCAGATGCTGGATCACACTTTGTTGAATTGAGTAATCGCTCACGGAATGTACTGTCGAGCAAGTATCTTGGTAATGGCTTGATATAAATTGCGCGATGGTGCCAGACAAGATGGAGTCCCGGATCCTCCATGATCACAATTTCTCGCCCGCGAAGCCTCTGCTGATGGAGGGGAGTGATGTTCGTGCATGATGGCGTTGACATCAACCACAACCAAGGTGCAAGCTCATCGAGATCCGGAGTACTAAGGTCATTGAAGAGAAAGGGTACGGTTTCAGTCCGCGTCCGGATCCTAGGATGCCCGGGTACGCTGTCGATGCTGCTTATCGAAGTTGAACCACCGCTTTTGCGATCAGAACTCATCGTGGAGCCTGGCAAAGGTGCTTGTCGAGTCATGGTCAACTGGCTCTTAGGACTCTACTGCGCTCTCACGCACTCTATTAAGCGTCCTCGAGTTTTCAGTCATGCAACAACGCCGCCCAGGTTCTGCGAGGCGCAGTGGGTGCGGCCTCAGAAGAACAGAGCTCTCAGATGGAGAACGCCCGATTGCATCTCCGTGCAGGAGGGCGCAGCCGAGCTTCTCGTTTGAAGAGCACTACCTCTTGGCGCGCCTTGACGGAACGGCGCTGGCGGCTCTTGAAGGCTCGAAACATACAGCCTGACTTGCTCAACCAACTCTTGCTTGGTGGCCTGAGACGTACCCGTACAACTTCTTCGATCATGTCACACATGCAGTCAATACAATGGCAGCCGGCAGCCATGGCCACGGACAGGCTCTGGGGATTGAACATCTGGAGCCGGGAGCAAGAAACAGATCAATTCCGGCCAGAGACCGAGAACAAAGTCGAGTACGTCCTCATACTGGACCTTGTCCGCACTTGCGCTGATACAGCTAGTATTATCCTTGTGCAGGGACTTGCAGCTGATCCGACTTGGGCTTGGTACAGTCCAAAGTCACGCGTCCCTCGCAACGAAGTTGCAAGAAGTGTATCTGGATCATCAAACTTCGCAAATTTTGGATCCTCAAGCCATGGTCCATTCGAGTTAGACGCGGGTTTGCCAGAATACTATCCTCAGCAAACGTATGATGCCAGAGAAGCTGTAAACATCCACGCTTTAGCACAAGAGAAAGACTGCTTCTGGCCACGAGACTTGCTTCCAGGGGACTTTCCTCATGCTCGTGTTTGCACTTATGCATATCAGTCCGAATGGCACAGTGATCGTTTCACCACAGACATCAAAGAATGTGGCGAACAGATGCTAAACAACTTGAGCAAGAAACGCGAGACTAAACATGTGAGGTCGACGTAGACGCGTGGGAGTCGCACGCTGAAACAATTACAGGCTAAATCGAGGCCCATCATCTTCGTCGGACACAGTTTTGGTGGGCTGGTCATACAATCAGTACAAGAAGCCTGTCAAGTTGTCATCGAGAGCTCCTGACTGACGTGACACAGGCTTTAGCAACTGCCAGAAGCGAGCAAAGCGAGCCCCGTCATGCCAGGATTGCTGAATGCTGCGTTGGCATCATTTTTCTGGGTACGCCATTCCAAGGCACACGCTTTGCCAGTCTTGCGGCACTTTTCAACAAAAGTCGGCGTAACGATCAACGCATAATAGAAGCATTGAAGCCGGAAAGTGAGGAGTTGCAAGACCTGCAGGCTCGGTTTTGGGATTCGATCGATGGAAGGCGGCCTCATATGGTTTGCTTCTACGAGAAATTGAAGTCCAAGCACATAAAAGCTATAGTAAGCTTTATTTGCGATTTTTGTCGCGCCGCTGACCGCAGTATAGCTGGTCTCGCAAGAATCTGCATGCTTACCGAATAATGTACGAAACCTGCCCATGCTCGCAGACCATCGAGAGATGAACAAATTCTACGGATTCGACGACCCGAATTATATTCAGCTGTGTGGTGAGCTCAGCGGCATCTACAAAAAGGCGCTCAAGTTTCGTGGAGCACATGATCTCGAATTGGATAGACAGATTCAGCGGCCACCGATCAGTGACCCCTACAGTCCGTCAGAGTACGGCGAGCGACACAGCGCAGCATCGCGGTCAGGATACGCTATGTCGTCATCATCCGCGAGCAGCAGTTCACGAATCGACAATGCAATAAAGTCGGTCGTCACGGCGCGGCAAACCAAGCTGGATGAGCCAGGGTCATCAGCTAGAGACATGCGTCCAACCTCTGCGACCAACGTGCAGCCAGTGAACCTGAAGCAGGCGATGGATCTTGCATCCAAGCGAGCAGCACGTCGAAGACGGACGTCTGAACTGGGCTCGCCGGATGTTCGCGCACCGCAAGGTATCAAAGAATACTACGCCCCGCACTCGCAACCCATGGCGGGGGAGCAACCCGAACGTCAACTCAGTGATTACCAGACAAGCGCTACTCACGTACGGGGTTTCAACTGGTTAATAGAGAATGCTAATGCAATCCTCGTGGGACAAGTGCCGTGCAGGATTGCGCTTGCTGGATTTGCTGGCACCGGGTAATTTCACATTGAGCGCGTGTACGATCGTAGATGTACTGACAAACTTTCCAGGAAGGCGGACTACCTCGCAAAATTTCGCTCTGAAGTGGAACAAAACCAGGGAGTGAACGTCGTAGAGCTTGATGCGTCCGATGTGAACAACATTCGGGTTGCAGCTACGCAGCAAGACATCCCTTTTCGAAGTCTGGATGATACTTTGGAAGATCTCGATCGAACAGAGTATCGCTTCGATAACAAGCTTGTTCTCATCATCCATAACTTGAGCTCCCGAGAAGCAGTGAGTTCGTTGACCAGGGCATCTTCGCCTGTCTGCTTCACGCATTGCATCACGGTGGTCAGCACGTGTTTTCTGGAGGTCGCGCGCAGTTTTGTGTCGTCAAACGGAACTCTTGTCACCTTCGATCCAGAGTCAGCGTGCCATGAAAAGCTTTGGCCGCTGGGTCTCGACATTGGCGATCTTGCGCAATTGCAGCCATGCTGGCAAGCTATGCCCGGGGTTGTCGCAAGACTCCACGATTTATGGGGATCAAGAGCCGTGAATGCATCTACGTGCTCTGTCCGACTTCGCTCATTGATCTCGAGCTCAGCCGGAGCGCAAGGTCGCTCGACACAGACAGCACTGCGATGGGCGAGACGCCATTTTCTTGGCGACACGGTGGCGCGAGACGCTGCTCTCCATCACGACAACGAAGCGCACCAGACACATCTCCTTGTGGTTGCTTGCATGGACCGCGCATGGATTAGATTGCTATGGGAACTTGACGGCAGCTGTCCCGAAGCCTTACAACTGCTTGAAGCGATGGCTGCTACTGACAGCACCGCATTTGATCAGCAATGGGTATTGGATGCAGGGTATTCGAGCGCCGTGAGATATCTGGAGAATCGCTGCCTGGTCTGGAAAGTTGACGATCGCGTTGACTCCAAAATGTGGCATTACAGTGCTGCGATTCAACTGGCAACAAAGACTTGGTTCGCAGATAACTAGCTCCCGGCGGCGCTCGCGGCGCGGACGTAATTTACAAAATGACAGTGAGAACTTGCTCAGGCGCTCTCTGGTTCCGACGGCGGCGTCGGTGGGCTTCTTGCGAGACACTCTGGATCTCCATCCAATTGAGCATCTCCCATGTGGGCAAATCCTCCCAGGTGACAGGGGGTTCTTTTCGCTCCAGGCAACAATGATAATGTATCTGCCACAGAATAGCACTGTGTCTCCCTCTCGGACTTCTTCTTCGTGTGGAGATTCTGGTTCAGGACGCAGCGGAACGACCACAAGTTTGGACTCGGTGCTTTCGAACTCGACCACGGCTTTATCGCCCAACCAACACACCTTGGTGACTTTATCTCTCTGTGAGAAGATGAAGAGATACATCGGGCCTGTTTTAAAGTCCACTTCATAATCATACCACACGTCGAGATTCATGCCGAATGTATCGTCCCCCGGTTGCAGCGTTCGCTTGATCGGTGAACTGGAAACCCTTCCGTTGCGTCCTGCGCTGCCGGTGCTCCTTTCGGTTGCTTCGATAGCAAGATGATTTGACATCAGCTGCATCAATTTGGAGTACGCTTGATCATTCGCCCTGACTTGACTTGGATTGTTGCGCACAAAGGCATTGATGACAGCTCCTACACGATTGCCAGCCCGTGACATTCTGGCGAGCATATCGCTCTGGGATATCGTCTTTCCATCGCATTTCCACGCCACTACCAGGTATAGTGAATGGCCCTCGAGCCACACCTCATGTCTCGTAATGTCAGGAAACTTAGGCAGCTCTGATGCCACCACTTTTGCTGTTGGCGGATTTCTGACGCTGATCATCCTTGTCAATCTCCCTTGGGTTCTGGGGGGTCTCTCGCGTATGCATTGTTCAGGCTTATGGCTCTGTTTGCGAGCTGTACAGCTTCATTGATGGACTCTGTCAGCGTCTGCGTTCTGATCTGGAGGGTCACACTTCGTCCATTGAGGCTGACTTCCCGAAGGTAATAGGTACCAGGCTGTAAATTGACGACACTCTCGTAGTCGACGGGGTCAATGATATACGGCTCATCCACGTTCGCAAGATAAATCTGCACATTCCACTCGTTAGCAAGAGGCTGGCGTTCGTCCACAACAGAGACACTTACTGTCAACTTTGGTGCCTCCGCGTCAGCTTCTACCCTAAAGGGTAGGACCTCGTTGAAGCCTCTCGGCTCAAAGCCATGCAGTTGCAGTCTTCCGAAAATGCGACTCGAGCGATGTCCTTCTGTTGGCCACGCGGGCATCCAGGTCCGAGTCCCGTGCCCAAGCTCATGAAAGGTCGCTGGCACCAAGTATCCTTTCCTCGCAAGCTCTTGAAGAAGATAATCCCAGCACGCTCCACTATCGACCGCTGGCATAGGTTGACCGAAAACAGCAGGTATCAAGGACGAGAGGAAGACTTTCGAATTTATCGACGACAGCGGTATTGTCTTCAGGAAGAGGAGTTCAAGATCTGCTCTATTTGACTTGATCTTGTAAGTTTGTTCGAGGAAGTCTGCCATTTGGCGTATGTTAGCTTCACCTAACATGGAAAGTAGCAAGACCAGCATCTGGAGAAATCGCGGCCGGACGGTTGCATGAGCTTTGTCTTTGGAAAATGTCCCCACATCCTGGCAAGGCGTTAACGAATGCTGCGAGCTTCACTCACAAGATACCTACCAATGCGTTGAAAAAGGCAGCGCTGACGCTTAGGATCTGCTGAATGCCTTCACTTGGGTACATTGTCTTGAAGCCAGACTCGTCGTCGACACCATAGCGTATATCATTACCGTAAATGATATGTTTTCGTGTGCCCATCCGAAACAATATCGGACAGCGAGAGTAGAAGAGCCGCGCGGCTTCCATCATGCCTTCCAAGTGACCTACGTGGTGTATTGGCATCATGTTTGGGGTGGCCCGCTTGAGAAGGTACCGGAACTGGGTAATCAATTTAATGAGAGAGTCCGCATCGACCTCTATTAAAGTCGCGTTCAGGTCGTATCGAAGTCGCCCTCCCTCGTCTCTCAGTTGCTCTACAACCTTGACCTTCTCACTATGGACAGTGATTTTGTCCGCTGTTGCACCACTTTGATTCATTTTGTCCAGAATTTGTCGCGTGAGGTCGGTTGTAATAAAAGAGAGGTCTTTATCAACGGTCCAGGTCGAAAGGAGAGATGCAGTCGTGTTGACCCGCCAAGTAGGATCTCGTTGAGCAGGACTTCGCTGCGACATGTTGAACTCCTCGAGGCGAGTTACCGTAGGCTTATCTGCTCCTGGCAGGAACACTAGACCGACCTGATACTGTTGTGAGATTTGTCCAACGCGTGTCAACGTTCGGTACGTACATCGGGTTTGGGAGCAGTCATATCAACCCTTGTCAATTGCGATCTCTGATAAGTTTTCTGAAGCTCACAATCTGCTCCCCTCTCGAACAGCTTCAAAAACTCCAATGTATCGTCTTGGTGAATTGTGCGAGTCGACATAAGATCCCAAAAGCCAGCTTGCTCATCGCGACCAATGACACTGCCTTCGGCAGCCCTGTCTTGAACTGCACTACGCTCAGACAACGACAATTCTTCCCCATCTCTCTCGCTATTCTGATAGTCTTCTTCTGCTTCATACCGATTGCGGCGGATCATCCCGAGCATGTAGGTGGTGCACTCGCCACAGATGAAGGTATACCCTTGATTGCGCCTGCAGCCCCTGAATTCTTCCTCGGCGTAGGTCGAAGAAGCTGAGTTTTGCACCACAAGTCAGACGGACCAGCACTCTACCATGTTGTTTACGCCAACAAGCGAACACGGCAGAGGTAATCGCTGCAGAAGCTGATAAGGAGCGACCAGTGCAGCGCCTTGCATACCGCTGAGGCCGCCTTTCTTGTCCTGAGCACGGCTGCAGTGATCTGTCAGACATATCCAATCGCGACGCGTGGCTTTGAGCGCGCAGCCTTGTCCCAAGCGCTGAGGAGAGCGCCTTCGACCAATGCGACCGAGAAGGTGCGTGACTTGACATGTCAACTGTGCAGCAAGGCTGAGAACTTTCACTAGCGCTGGCGGCCTTCATCCTTGGCACTTATGTTCCACTGATCAGCCTTTAGGCCTCACAGGACGACGGCAGTACATATTTGACGACGGCGGTGAGAGATTGACCAGTAACAGTAAGATATCACCATCTAGATGGCCCCAGTGGCTTGAGTACGTGTATGCAACCGGGCGCAGAGTCCAAGCATGTGGCTGTGAGCTGACCGTCGAGCCACGAGAACAACGCACTTGTACCTGCGTGTTACTATGAGTCCACTGCAAACAGGTAGCAGGGGAGCTCTTGCCAGAGCAAGTGAGCGTATACCGGACAACTGGGATCATCGCGATTTGGCCACTTCCGTTCTCAAAGCTGCTGATTGTTTGACAGTCGGTAGCTATGATATCCTTTCTGCATTGGGTTGCTTGCCTTTTCTGTCATTTCCGGCTTTTGCTCGGTGCAGGGCTCCTCATACCTCAAGACAGCGACACAATCGACCGGCGCAGAGTCAGTGATGATTGCCTCGTGCCATGCGGCTTCTATGGACAACTATGCTGTGCTTTCGGCCAGGAGTGTTACACGGATAGCTGGAACCGAGCACAATGTAGCAGTACATTCGTGACAACATTGACAACGATACTCGCCGAAACCACGCTCGTTACGGCGACCATCACTGAAGCCTCATCAGCGCCATCAGGGACGACAACCATCACTGAAACCCCATCAGTGCCATCGGAGACAAGCATTTCCAGCACAAGTTCATCGCTTCCATTGGCCACTGGGTCGACACCATCAGAGTCAGGCTCCAGTGAGAGTCGAAAGAAAGCCATGATTGCGGTGCCCATCGCTGTCGGTATTCCTGTCATAGCAGGAATAATCTTTTGCATTTACAAGAAGACTCGACTATTCAGAAAGCAGAGACCTACATCAGGCAAATCGCACATACAGCTTAGACAACTTGCGAAGCAGAATGTAGGAGATTCAAGGCCAAACAACGGACTCGACGACCCGCAGCCCGAGTATTCCGATAGTCCTAGCTGGTCACTCGAAGATGTTGACTATCGCACGCGACGACACTGAGATGATCTTGTCCCGCAAACACCCAAACACGCGAACCGATTCACATTTCGCGACTTCACGTTGTCCATCACTGGGTATTTGGGGCTTTAGAGTGGAAGAGGATGCTTCGAACTGAGTCGAGGCGGCTGCGCACTCTACAAGGACGAAGAAGGTCTATCATGTAAAATATGCTTGTATTCAGAGACATGAAATCCCATCAGTCGAACAAAGCTCAAAGGGTGCTCCGATGAGCTGTGCTTCGAAGAGCCTGTTGCATCTTCCTTCGCTACCAGAGTTGTGATTTAGCTTCAAGCCTGAGTTGAGATGTCGTGGTAAAATCGCAAGTCGTGCCTCATTTAGATGCCATTATGGTATGAACTGCATGGCTCTCGAATTCGTGCTCCATAACAGCAGCCTCCGACGATTGTTCCCTGTCCCATGGAGGCGAGTCTTTCCACGGTATATGTGGTTCATCAGGGTGAAGGACTGCTTCCTTGATCTTTAGTGCTAGCTGCCATTCGTCGGGCTCGAACAGTTCCTGGTCCCAGGCTTGAACAATGTTTTCAATCTCACCCATGATCCGGTCCGCCTCATTGGCTCTTATTGTTACGATCTCGCGCATTCGCTTCTGTACTCCTCGACCATTCCAAACGTCGACATCGAGTGCGTACTTCTTCCGCATCAATTGTCGCAAGTAACGGATTCTCTCAGCCGAAGCATTCTCTTTTCGTGCTTGCACTCTGGCCTCCGCTGCTCGTCGTGCTTGTTCTCTGGCCGCCTCTCTGCCTCGTTCTCGCTCCGCCGCCTCCTCTGCTTCTCGTGCTTTCCTTTGAGCCGCTTCATCTTTCCGCGCTTGCTCTCTCCTTGCACATTCCATCTCCTCCTGTCTCTCCATCAACTCTCGTTTCCTCTTTGCTTGATCTTGCAGCTCCGTCCATGCTTGCTGCTCTGCAGCTTCTTTCGCCTTATCCGCTTTTGAGTGACGCTTGCCAAACAGACCACAAAATAACATTGTGGGCCAAGTACAGCTTTGGAAGTTATGTGATAGTCGTTGAGAACGTGCTTGAGATTTGCCGATGACCACTTGAGCTTGTTTATACTGCACGTTGAGGCTGGAAAGCGTATTCAGCACTAAGCTACCAGCATCAGAGGAGGCACCGCGATGAGATGCAGTGCGGCAGGCGGCAGCATGCAAGGTGGCTGTGAGGTACAATGTGGCAGAAGCTTAAGAAGTAGCAAATGCCAAGGGTGCTTACTGCCGCCAAGGTCACTGCTTTGGCCCCAAAGCGAGAGGGGCTTGCCATTCATCGTTGGCAACGCGAGCTGCTCCCTTCCGGGCTCTAATCAACTCTCGTGGAGCATGATGATTGGTGGAGCATGAACTATTTACCAAATCTCAAATTTGAACTTCTTCAATAGCGAAATGTGCCGGCCGCTAACCCATCCTTACATCTTGTGGTTGGACATCTCTATGTTCGTGCTGATAAATATTGAAGCACCGCAGTCTGGCTGCCCTAAGGTTCCGCATAAGGATTCACTGGTGCGTTTCTCTCTGTCGCCGGTTGAAGACCTCCCTGGGAAACAATCTGGCAAGTACCTTGCGGTTGATCGTTCCAGTACAGTCTGATACCATGCTTCATGTGATCTAATGTTAAACCCCATCGAAAAGGTCCTATCATGTTGGTTTCAGCTGCTTGGGTTGGCTTGAAGGGCACCACTCCAACCACGTGCACGTCTACCACGTATTAATCAATCGTTCAAGGTTCATCGGGGCGTACTCACCATTCCGGCCTGTCTGCCAGTCCGTAGGCGGATCCTCTTCCTCCTTCTCCCCTCATCTTCATTGTCAGGCCCGTCGGGCGATTCGTAAGAACAGAAACGAAATCCCAGCGTCTCCGACGAGGAATTTTGAGGATGGAGCCAGAAAGGCGCAAACAGCTTTTCGCCGGGAAAGCTCATATCACCTTTGCGTACAATCCACTGGAACTGATTGTCACAGTCGACGTAGCCGTAAGACTTCGAGAACGGGAGTACGTATTGCGGACTTTTGTGCGAGACTGGCAAGTATCAGAAGTCAACGAGCTCGATGAAGTCGACTGATTGGTGAGCACGTACGCTTGTCGTTGCCGTAGATAACGGCACCCTGCAGGACAGCTGTCTGACTAAGAGCCTTTAGTGAACGTTCGCTATTAGGTCTGTCCGGGATGCTTACGAAATTTCACGTGCTGGGCGCCGTAGTTTTATGTTGAGAAATCTTTTGAAGCTCGTCTCCAACTCTTCTCTCAAATAAGGTGATGCGCCGAAACCTCCAACCAAGAACAAATTCTGCAGCGGAATTAGTGTTCTGAAAGCCTCCATAGTAAGTGGAACGAACCTTCACTCGACTGCCACCTCTATCCTGGGCTGCTTCGATCTGTGACATTACTAAATCTACCACGTCACCGACACAAGTATCCATTATCTCCTTCATTTCTTTCCTGCACAAGTTGTGAGCGTCTGAGACCAGGGTCGATGAAGAGTCCCATACCATTGTATAGTTAGTTCGCCTTGTTTCACTCGGCCGTTGATGTCCAGTCTGTCTAGCGGAGCGGGAGGTCGAGCTTGATCACTGCCATGTCCTCTCTCGAGAATCTCTCTTTCTCGGCAGAAAATCTCTTGATCATCTGTCTCATTGGCCATCCCTCAGCGCTATGAGGGCTGATTCTTTGCTGATGAGCGCCAACAGGATCCAATTTTGCGTAATGCACTTCCCCAATCTCAAGCCGGAGCCACTCCTTGAATGCTCGATCAATGAATACAGATCCACATTTTCGACCTTCGATGAGATCAGTATTTAGATGCCTTCGGGCGTGGAGGCATACCTGTAGGTTCGGTGACCCTTTCCAGCTCGAGAAGCGTAGATAGACGTTTGACTTTGTAAGCGACTGCATCCACAGTCCCACCCCCAGCATCGCAAAGCACGAAGCTCTTGTTAACCTGTTAGGTAATTAGTATCGTTCAAATTGACCAAGAACAACCATCGCGAACCTCAAGAAAGTCATCGCCTTGATTCTTGTATTGGCTGGCTATGAAGTATGCCGCAGCCTCGGGCTCGGACACGAGTATCGTGTCGCCAAGTGTAGGCATTCTCTTAGAATTGAGACCTGCAGCCGACACCGCTCGAAACACGGAGTTTGTCGCATTGTATGACCAACACTGAAGCTGGTATCAGTTTGGTTCTCTTCCCTACGCGCGGCGGAGACCTACGACGGGTACAGTAATAATAAGATCAATGGGTGTCAGTGTCCGCGACAATTGAGGCAAGTCGATGGCCTTGACAAGGCACTGGAAAAGCTTGCCCAAGTAATCCGTCACAATCATTTCGGGCGTCTTTGCAGGAAACTCAGGCTCAGGCGCAGCCGCCCGAACATGACTGAAAGAGAGTTGCCGAGTACCAGTAAGGACGTACAACACCAGATCTAGCTCGTCGATCTTGTTATCCTGGAGCTCAAGTTCCAATTTCTGGTTTATCATGGTTACTGCGTCTTCACTAATATCTGTTCCCCATTGGACCTTGCCATTCGTTGGTCTAGTGTAGCTGATGACGCTGGGAACTTTATCAAGATTGCTCATGTTAGTGGTCCAGTCCCTCACCACTGAAATATCGAGCTTCTCGGTCGTTGTATCGCCTGGTGTTACTTGAGCAGAGGCGAATCCTGATGTCAATTTCAGCGCGGTGTACTGCTTGGAACACGCATCCTACTCCCCTTACCACTAAACGTTGTGCCAAAATCTATGGCAAGCACCAGCCGAAGTGATGCAGGCTCTCCAGCATTTGCAGGCCGAAGAAATGCAGGTTTTTCGGCAACCGCAGGCCGAAGCGATGTAGGCTTCGCGTCTTTATTCTCCCATGATGGAAGCCGAATCCAGCCCTTCCTCGACGCTGAATCTGGCGTTTGGCTGACCGCCGTGGCCGGGAGCACCGGCTCTGCCTCGTCGTTCAGAAGGTCATCTTTAAGATAGTCAGGGTATGCGCCGGGTTGCGAGCTGGTCGCCATCGTTCCAGAAACGTATTAGAACTGATGCAGCAGGACGTGTGTGCACATAGACGAGCTACCTTGCAGGGCTAGGTAGTCACTCCAATGGCTGCCAGACCAAGCGGACTTGACAAGCAGAGCCATGTCAAGGCAACCGCTGGCTTGGGGCCGCCTGCGCTCAACTATCGGAAATCACCTGCTGTGCCTTTGAGGCTGCGCCGACGATTGGCGTGCATAGCTGATGGTCATGCGCAGACGTGAAGTCAGCCTTGTGGAGGCTGTGGTTAATTCGTGGCAGTGACGTTTCGGACAGCCAATCAGCAACGACTCGTCGGTGTACTGCTCGTTATCTACCACAACGCTACCTACTTGAAAACACGCGGGGAGATTAGCTGAGCGCCACACCGGCATGCATCTTGCTGTTACTGTGAGAGCGAATCGCGGTACATGTACTGGCCATGCGCCTTTACGGGGTCAGAGTCTCTCCTTCCAACGAGGATGACCCGTACAGCTCTGGCAAGACGCTCGCTGTTGTTCATGAGGGACAAGGCTCGCAGCCATGGGTCGATGTCTGCCATGCTTCTCACAACCAGAGGAAGATCTACAGTCCAACCCAAGTCGGTTACGCCATTATGATTCCCGAAACCAGGCATCGCGGGAAAGGCGTGTGAGCCAAGATCAAGTACACAGAGTGAAGCAACCTCCCCGAGTGCCGCCGCGTGTGGTAGTGGAACCCAATTTGGGAAAGGAGTCTGGTCGCCCACGTCGTCGGTCAAGGAGCTATCCTAGCTGCGAACTCAGTCGAAGTCAAGATGACACTCTTGTCGCGTATGGCCAGAGCAGTGACCAGAATGTATATTCAGCGTGCCAGCATGCTCTACAAGTACAACAGATGGAAAGGACCATGACTGCTGAACGATCGAGGCACAGCAAAGTTTCTGCACAAGTCGGGAAACTTCAGGAAAACTATTCGGCATTGTTACAAAACCACGACGATCAGCAGAGGTATCATGAACAGCAGCGTGCGAGATTTGAAGACATATATGCAAACGCCCTCATAGATATCGGGCTCCTTGAGACGCGCTTAGAAGACACGGAGCGAGCCCATAACAATACGCTGGAGAAACAGCGCAAAGAGTTTGAACGAGAACGCGAAGTGAGTAACGAGAATCATCGATTACACAGCTTGCAAATCACTAGGCTGGAAGTCGAAATACTTGGAGCGAGACAAGATCACGAACAGCGGGAGAAGCATTTGGAGCAGCAGTTGGAGCAGCGTTTGGAGGAGCAGCGGCAGCTACAGCTTGAGGAACTCCAAGTAGAGCGTGAGCAGCATCGCAAAGCGCAGCAGGAGGACAGCGTGCGAATTGCGGAGCTTCAAAGCAACATTGCGAGAACGACACAGGCACACGAGTCCCGATTGGTGCAGCTGGAAAAGGAACACAGCATGGCATACGAGAAACTCCAAAAAGGGCTGATTGCGAAGCACCATCAAGACACAAAACATGTGTCTGCCCAGGTGAGGGAGCTGAACGCAGCTCTAATCAGCCGTGACCAGGCGATGTACAAGGCAACAATTTTCAGCAATGCAGACTTGCCCCAAATGACCGATGCCATGCTGAAGGATAGTCTAACAGCTATAGCGAGGACGGTGGAAAGTATTGGAAGGCTCGAATGGAGGGCCACTCCAGGCTTTTGGTCCGAGGAGACGCTGAGTCGACTCAGTGCTGTGAACAGCCGCAGGTTGTTGCAGAAAGCTGTGCTGCAAGACCTGATATGGTTACAGTTGTTCAATCATATATACGCGAGCCCCTTTCGTATGTTCGGTGCACAAGGCACGGTGCTTGAAAATGAGTGGTTTCGCAACCATGTCAAGGATGAATCGCTTCGAAGCGGTGCGCAAAGTAAGACAACGATAGGCCCTTATATTCACGCACGGCGGAGCGGAAGTCTAATCAGTGATAGATGCAGAGTCGATGAACGGCAGCTATACCTGGCCGCCAGCAAGCGCGCAAGCCGAACGATGGAGGTACTTCACCTTGGATGCCTGCAAACAAACACTGAGCCAAGGACTGTCGCAATACGATCCCCGCGCTGCCCTTAAGAAAGGATTTATCGAGAATCAAGACCAACTGGTTGCAAACCTGAAGGCCACGATCGAGAATTTTGCGGAGATAGATGACGAGAAAACCCTTCAGAATATCTACGACTTGACTAAAAGTGCTGCGAAAAGGTGGCTGGATCTTAGCATGCACCGACCGCGTCTGGTCATTGAATTACCGGGTGTCGTGTCCACAAGGCTTGAAGACAGGATTGCTGAAGTCCAGCATGGATCTGTCGCACTGATACTGCAGCCCAGATTTGTAAGATATGGCAACACCAGAGGCGAAGAACTCAACGTCTCAACGATACTTAGTCCAGGCGAGACACTCGAGCTACGATAGACAAAATTCAAGCTTTGCTATGGCGAGGCGACGGGCGCTCGTGTTGACTAAGATGACGCGACATCAAGAGTTTTTGAATGTCCAATTCGTTCAGGCGCATCGGGAATTCAAACGCATGGTACTCGAAGTGCTCATACAACGAGGTCTTCTCGCCCTCGATCGTCAGTGTTATTATCGCCTCGGGCCATACCAGTTTCTGGGTTATCATCGCTGTTATTCTAGATAAATTGTTGCTGCCGCTTGTCTGTCGACACTACGGCTTGCGTCGCTACTCAGTCTACGAAGGCTTGTAGGTCGAATATATAAATGTACGTCAAGACGTGGTTGCATGCTGAACACTGTGAGCCTGATCAAAATATTGACCACATCCACGAAATTGTCCATGAATTTGGCACATGAACTTTGAAGCTCCACCATTCAAATTATGGAGCCATGACGTCCGGACGAATCCTGTTTCGACCGCGCTGCGCCGGACAAACCCACTTCACCCTCCAAAACACCAGCAACGCGTCGTACATGGCCCAATAATGCCGTCTGGCGCGTCGTCCACTCGGTCTGCGGGTGTGCAGAAGAAGATGAAAACGATGCGCAAAGGCACCAAGAGCTGCCTGCCATGTGAGCCGTCCTCGCGAGCAGTCAGGCACCACTTCACCGATCCATCGACACTGCCACGGCCAGTCCTGGAACGCAAATTTAGACGCTGACCTCTGTAGGCCGTCGACGCAAAATACGATGCTCAGGCTTCAGATCTGATGCAAGCTCTTGCATTGAGTGCGTTTCCCGAGGCACATCTGACTGCGCACCGCAGGGTGAAGCCGATGAGCTCAATGACGCTGGTGAAATTCAGAGATTGCGAGAACGCGTCGCTCATCTCGAAGCAAGGTTGGAGCAGTCTAAAAGCACTAGACCTATCGAGAGCGATGCAAGCCTCCAAATACTTCCGCCAAGTCAAAAGCCCTCGATCTGTGAGCCGGACCGCCGTCCGCATCCTGTTCATTCAGCAGACGCTGTCGAACATGAGGAAGAAGTGGAGACGGGCTATGCTCCTCTTGTATCACTTCTGAACCCGGACGGCGCAGAAGAACGGTCCAGGAAAACTGGCCAGCAAAGAAGCAGATCTCGTAGGGAACAAACAGTACGCGCTTTGAGGGGATATGTTCCTAGCCGAGACGAATTGGAAGAAATCATCGACAAAGATGCTTCGTGGTGGCAGCTGTACCGAGATGCCCTTGGACTTATCTGGGCAGACACTTCTGATATGAGAACATTTGTCTCCCGAATCATGGCCGATGATGATCCTTCTGCCATGGCCTTGTTGCTGGGCTGCCTCGCACTTTCGACGGGGGACTATCAGAGATATTTGCCACCAGTCGAGGAGCACGTCGTGAATTGTGATCAATATGCTGCCACAGAGCATGGCTTGAACGCCCTCATGGCATTGGGTATATGCTATGTAGGTGAAAGTGTTGCTCGATCTTTACTGAAAAATTTGCTTACCTTGCATTGATGGCTTCCAGATGAACGCGTTGCGACCACGCCGAGCATGGAAAATATACCGTAGAGCGAACACATTGCTTCAGTTAAGTGGCTGCACCATTCACTGGCGAAAGAGGCTTAAAGGACAGGAGGCGATGTTCTGGCAGCTGTTTCATGCGGACAGATGGGTATACTTTATCCGCGTCCTCTTGCGTTACTCAACCGGGTTCGACAGCTAACGTGAGTCCTCTGCTTGCAGGTCTCTCTTATGATCGGATTGCCTTATACCCTGCCTGACCACTTCTGCGATCTTACCATCGCTCCTTTGGCTGCTCTTGGACCAGCTACGTGGCTTTACAGGCAGCTGTGCGTTGTGTCTGGTCGCATCATAGACCTACTGCAGAGGCAGGATACCAGAGGGCCATCTCTTTCCAGCGCGTTGGCTATCGAAGAAAGGTTGTCAGAGATTATAGCCGAGCTTCCGACGGAATACCTGGACATGAACCAAATACGGACATCCTCTGATGCCCCGAACAAGAGTATCCGTCTCTATCGAGTGGTGCACGTGCACTTGCTTCGCATTTACGTGCATCTGCCATTATTCTTCCGCTCCGACTTGGAACCGCGGTTTGATTTCAGCCGCCAGAGTTGCATCGACGAGTCTCGAGAATTGCTAGTAGCCTACCTTGAGATTTTCGACACTGATCATCGAATGACAGCCAATGGAACAGTGCTGAACTTGACCGCTTTCACTGCCGCCGCTGTGTTGCTCCTCGGACTGACTGGGTATGGGCACGCCGGACAAACACTTCTGCATGAAAGGCAGCGTTCCCGCCGGCAGCAGGACCTGGACATCATTATTCGCACCAGAGACGCGATCAAATGTGCTGCACAGACCAAGATTGCCGGACGCTTGAGTGCAAAGTGTTACGAGGCGTTGGACACGCTGATGTCGAGCGCTCAGTCCTCAGACACCAATCCGCACCGCGTTGTGCTGCCGTACTTTGGCACTGTGACCATCACTCATCGAATATCACCTGGTATGCAGCCCTCGGAGGTACAGCGCACGGTTGGCCAGGACAGGGAGCAGGGATCCATGCCAGCAGCACACAGGGCTGAAACCCAGCCTGCCATGCAGCCTCGGACGATAGACACTGATATGGGCGCCGCGTGCCCTGATATTGCTTCAGTGCCCTGGCGACAGGACCTGAGCCGGGGCACATCCTTCACATACAGCGGACTTTTCCTGCCCAGCGGTGGCGATACTTTCCAGTGTGTTGATGCGTCCGCTCCAGAGTCATTCGGAGACTTTGGCTGGATGCATGAATTGGATTCTGACGTCGATTGGAACTGGCTGTACGCAGATTTGCCACCGAACGCTGGCTGACTTCGGTCTTGTTGTTCTACGTGCCTTCTCCCGCAGAACAGTCTTGCATGTGCAACGCGGCTTCAGCCGGGTTTTGGATCTGACCCATGCCTGCCGGGGTGGCAGTGCACTCGGTGCTTTCGTGCTGCTGACACTCATCTTACTGCGTTTGCTACCAATTGCATTTCTCTCAGGCTGGCTCGATTTCGTGACAACGAATCCGCTACACCTGCGATGTTCAAATTTGCATGATCAATGAACCAGATGAATGCAGCCGGGAAAGAATGTGAAAAGGTTGAGCGCAGCATGTCAACAGCCAAGCAGCACTCCCAAGCATAGAATAGTGGTGCCTACAGGATCTGGTAGAACCGGCGACTTGTTCTGCTGCAGTGTTCGACACATGGTTCGACGCACGGCTAGCGGTGATGAAATGGATGCGTGCATGTGCCGTGCAAGTCCGCGTCTATCATCATCGAGCCCCAACCCTCGGCGGATGAACGTAGCGAGCGGCAACAGAAAAATATTGTCATGTTGCCTATGGTCAACGAAGTTACCAGGGTTGAAGACACTATGGCTCTAAATGTGGGACTACGAGCTTAAATGCCAAGAGCACGTGTACCCGATTACTGGACGACGCTCGCTCTTCAGATCTGCTGAAGCTTGAGATTCTTGGCACCACGCTCGTCGGACTTCTTCTTCTGGCGTTTCGCCCGTTCGTGAAGGAAGGGTGCTTCGCCTCCTCGTGGCGAAGAAGCATCGAAGCTCATCAAGACCCAGCATTGACGCTTTCGAGCGACAAGCTCCGAAAAGGATCTCAGCATGAAGATTCTTTTCAGCTTGGCTACCAGCACAAAGGCGCCAAGAAATCACGACTAGCCCCATGTCTACGCATTCTGTGGGAATGTAGGACAACACGCCGAAGGCACGGTCGTAGTTTCCGAAAGATTCGCCTTCTCCGATGTTAGTGTGAAGAGAATCAGGCTTATGGAGGAGCACATTGCCTACACGTGGGATCTCTCAACCAGACAACCTGAGCCCGTGCTCCATACATGCGAGACATGCTAGCATACCAGGATCAGCTGGCCCTGCGAACCAAATCTGTTACGAGGACCGCCAAGAGGATCTAGCGACGTGGGCATGGGCCAGTAGCTTCGGTCTGCTGCCCCGGGATGCCCACGCCTGAAGCATGATCACTCTTGTCGCTCTTGGCTCCGCGCATTCGTGCCGGTGGCCACCTCTCATATAACTGACCAGCAGCCGCCGCACTGATCTACTCTGTTCTTCACGACCAGTTCACTTGTCAACCCGGAACTGCAGATCACAGGATATTTCGTCGTCAAGATGGTGTTGCACGTACGTCCCCAGCACGATTGGCGTCCAGGAGGGGTTTAGTGATCTGACACCGTGTACAGGAGTACACCTACATCTTTGCCATTGGCACGTTCTTTGCGTTGCTTGAGGCGTACAACAATGGTGCCAACGATGTCGCCAACGCTTGGGCCACGAGTGTCTCGTCCCGCTCCGTCACATACCAGCAGGCCATGATCTTGTGTCTGATATTCGAAATGACCGGTGCCTTGGCAGTCGGTGCGAGAACTGCTTCCACGATCAAGAATGGTATTATTCCAATTGAGGCCTTCCAAGGAAACGCTGGAGTGCAATTGCTTGCATTTGCTTGTGCGGCCGCTGGTGCTGCTACCTGGGTCATGTGGTGTACCCGACACTCGGCTCACGTTTCTTCCACTTACTCGCTCGTGTCCTCGATCGCTGGTGTTGGTGTCGCAGCTGTTGGAGCCAGCGACGTTCAGGTATGTGGCCTGACTTCGACATAATGGAAAGGATTCCACTGACACCCAGCACAGTGGGGATGGAGCGGCGGCTCTGGACTGGGTGCCATTTTCGCTGGTCTGGTCATGGCACCAGTCGCATCTGGAATATTCGGCGCTATCATCTTCAGCCTGATCAAGTACCTTGTGCACGTACGCACGAACCCAGTTCCATGGGCTGTCTGGTCCTCGCCATTCTTCTTCCTGATCGCTGGTACCGTTTGCACACTTTCTATCGTCTATAAGGGCTCTCCTCGTCTCGGTCTCACCGACAAGCCTGCCTAGTAAGTCGTCAACGTTACTCATCTGCCAATTGAAAATCTCGCTAATGCTCTCACAGCTGGATCGCCGGTGTCACTCTTGGTGCTGGTTTCGCTTTGTGCCTCCTCTCTGCTCTGTTCTTCGTGCCATACACCCACTGCAAGGTTGTGAAGAAGGACTACACTCTCCGCCTCATCGACATCTTCAAGGGACCAGCTCTCTTCTGGCGTGAGGCTCCTCCTGACGCGAAGGAGGCAAAGGTGCCGAACTACGCGGTACTCCAGCACGATGGCGAAGTTGCCCCACCAAGCCAACAAAAGAAGAGCGAGAGCGACAACGAAGACAACTTCACTGCCGAGACCTTGGTTGAGAAGAATGGTGTCACTACCAGTGGAGCATCTACCGACAGCATCGAGCCTCACCAGCGACAAGCCGCCGCGAAGGGCGTTGCACTTGAAGCTTTGGAGCCCACACCTCAGCAAGCACAGGAAATCTACAAGCAGCAACTCATCGAAGCCCGAAGGAAGCACCACGCCACCCTCCGAACGAAGAAAGGACCTTTGGGCTGGGCAATGGTAAGCCAAACCCTCTCTCGCATCATGAAAAGATGAAACTGACATCTCTCTAGCGCCGCCTCCACAACAACCCTCCCGGCGCCGGCTCCATCTACGAACTCCACAACATGAAAGCCCTCGCCAACCGCCTCCCCGCTATGGTCGTCGTCGCCTTCACCTACGGTCTCTACTACGACATCCACGCCGCCCAACTCGGAATCCTCGGAACCCCCGAAGGAAAACGCATGGACCGCGTCTACAACCACGCACCCAAATACACCAACGAAGTCGAATACCTCTACTCTTTTGTCCAAATTATCACAGCTTGCACTGCATCTTTCGCGCACGGAGCGAATGATGTCGGAAACGCTGTCGGTGTTTGGGCCGCTATGTATTCGGCTTGGAATACTGGTGAGACGGTCGGTGCGAAAGCTGATGTGCCGCTTTGGCAGATTGCTGTTATTGCTTTGACGATTTGTATTGGGTTTATTACCTACGGTTACAACATTATGCGTGTGATGGGTAACAAGTAAGTTTCTACCGCGCAAACGACGGGCGGGAGAACATTGCTAACGCAGTATCGACAGAATCACCTACCACTCCCCTCCCGAGGTTCATCCATGGAAATGGGCGCAGCAATCACCATCCTCATTTTCTCGCAATACAAGCTCCCCGTTTCGACTTCGATGTGCATTACAGGTGCTACAGTCGGTGTCGGGTTGTGTAATGGAACGTTCAAGGCTGTGAATTGGCAGCGTGTGGGACTTTTGTTCTTTTCTTGGGTTATGACTATTCCGATTGGTAAGTCCAACCATCCACCCTTCTTTATTTGAACTCCCAGAGGAGAAAGAGTGCATTTGCTGACGATTTCCGTTTGTAGCTGGTCTGATCGGTGGTCTCACTATGGGGATTTTGCTGAATACTCCGGGATACAACAAGGTCAACTAAACAGTTTGGGTTGGAAGCCTTGTGATGATGAGAAAGGATCATAGAACAGATTGTATACCAGTCATATCAGCGTATTTTATGTATGAATGAAAAGTTCTGATCGAAAGGCATGAGAATACTTTTCTGTCTCTCCCATTGTCTAACTTTTGTGATGCCGCGATTCTCTCGTTCGCAGATCTGATGTCACAATCATCAGCACAATCTAGGATCTTCAGATGCAGTACGCAACGTACAGAGAAGCATAATAAGATGATCCAAGAATGTCTTGTATGCTTGTGCGCTTCGCCACAAGACTACCCTTGTTTACTGCTTACGATCTTGTATATCTTGTCAATATTGTCATCAGACTCCAAGACTTTCTTCCGCTCCGCTCTTGGCTTGGCTGGCATCATCGGTACGTCGAAGTGGAAATGTTTTGGAGTGGAGGTTGACGTGCAGTGGAGACCGTCTTGAGATGGAAAGGGGAAGGTAAGCACGTGCTGCGTGAACGGAGATTAGGTACATGACGACCGAGCATTGCGATGAGAGTGAAGGCGAAGTCATGTGTTTGAGCAGCCCGGTATTCTCGGTGCTGGATTGTAATCTATGTAAAGTTCAAAGGTTGTATCGAGAACAACCGAGTAAATATAGAAAGACTGCTATGAAAAGACGAAAGGACTACTCAAGCCTGTTGGACATTTATTGCCAAAGGCGAGGTCCAGCCGCTGAAACGCAAGATCAAACACATAACCCTTTAAGAAACGCCAGAAATCCCATCTTCCTCTTTCATTCCTTTTAGACCAGAGTTGCGAGTCGCAATGGTGCATGAGCCAAAGGATACAACAACCACTTTGCCAAGATTTGATTCTGCGTCAAAGAGACCTGGTTGTCAATCTCCTTTCCTTCGTGAGAGCGAGGTTCCATCACTCTGCGCATGACACTCGGCAGTCGCGTCCTCTTTTCTGCCGTCTCAGATGAGAGGCAGAATGAGTAGACGGCGAAACAAGCGAGAGCAGGTGAGAAGAAAGCTCCAGCAGAAAGCAAAGCACTGGCGAGACAAAGTCCCACAAGTACCATGATCGCGGTGGCAGTGAAGTGGCGTCCAAGATGATCCTTGACTTTGAAGTAATCGCGCAGTCGGTCTCCCTGCGGGATCTTGGTCTCTGATGCTCTGCCATATAGGTCCGTTCTACCGTGGTGATCACGGTAGCGCATGTGGTCACTCGCTTTTGCAAGTTCGGTCGAAGTGGCAGACGACGTACCGACGATGTAGGCGGGAGTGGCGGCAATGGAAGGTGTTCGGCCGGAATTGTTTGCAGCAGCGTGAGAATCTCTGGGTTGAAGCCTTGGGTACGCACCGCCGTCGGCGTGAGCTGCGAGAGGCGCATTCTCGTTGTTGACGGCGGTGGAAGTATGGCGGTGGTTCTGGTTTGTTCCAGATTTGCGAGGACGGCGGCGGAGCATGTACAGCTCTGTTGATATGCTGCCGAGATTCGCGATTCCTTGGCCAAGGGAAGGTTGTGCTCTGCCTTGTGATTGCAGTACAGGCTTGCTGGTTGCGCTGGTTTGGCCACTTGCTTGCGAAATCGCGGGCAACGAAATCGCGAGCGAGTGACTCTTCGGGTGTTGGATCTCTTGTGACTTCTGGTCTGACGACAACAGCGATATCGTCTTGTGACTTTGCGCGATGGACGACGCATGGGGCCTTCCTTGGGGTAGAGCTGCGGATCCGATGCGAATTCCGCCTGATTGAGACACGGAGGTAGATGTCTGTAATCTGAGCTCTGGAGCAACAGCGCGAGAGGGTGGGCGTCGCTGTAGTCCTTCGCGATTCGTCGCAATCGCGTGCCGGTTGGTCTGCAGACTAGATGCAGCATAGAGCTCCGGACTGCCAGTGCCGACACCAAGCTGGTGCTCGCAGGCATTTCTCAGCACGATAGCCGCATGTTGTATCGAGACTGCCGGACGTTGTGACTGCTGACCAACTTGCAAGCCAGCCAGTTTCGCGAACGCTCGCAGCGCTCTCATCATGCCTGTTAGTCTCAATGTGGTCTGCGCCAGCGTCGGTGGTATCAAGCGTGGTGCCTCGAGTGCCCCATTCGCTTCTGCCAAGCGGTATAGTTCACGACCAGCGGCTTTGTGGACATGGGACGTGTGCGTTGGCTGCGTGTCCTGCTGGCCAGAGCGTACACTTTCACGCATTGTGCCAAATCCTCCGTTGTTGTGATTGGCGTCTCGTTCTCCATCTTGCTGTGGTATACCATTGTAATGTTGACCTATTTCAAGCAAGAGAGTGTTTTGAGCTTCAGCCCCGTGAGAGACCCGCATGCTCAAGCGGCGTGGTTGTTGTTGTGATCCAGGTTGTGAAGACCTATGCCTACTATTCTGCGGAGGACTCAACTCTGCAACGAACTGTCGGAATTCTCCCGTGCCATCAGGAACCTGCTGTGGCGGACTCTGAGGCTGGAAGTGAGTGGAGCTAGAATGTTCTATGCCGCCAGAAGATCGGTGTTCCGATTGTGCGAGGATGGGCGAGAAATAGTCATGTGGCTGGAAGTGTGGTCCAGGCTGCTCGAAATGTAGCAGATTGTCGACAGTGAATTCTGGAGTAAAGGAATCGTCGAACATTGGGAAGTCGTCGAATGTCTGGAAAGAGCTCATGTCCAGATCAGTGGTGAAATCGAAGCCCTCAGCAGCCGCGAATTGATTCGCAGCGGTCATGTTGAGCTTGTCGCTGGTCTGCTGAGCAGGCTTGCTCGATTTGTGCGACACTGGCTTCGCAATCTTTGCGACGGACTTCGCAGTTGAGATTTCCTCCATCTGTGACTGGTTGTGAGGGCACTTGCGCTTCCTCTTGGCGCACTTGTCGCAGGCCTTTACGATTCGGCGTTTGCGGTACTCTGCCTTCTCAGCGTCGGTCATTTTCCGGCGCACTCTCTGCTTTGGCTGCGCGTCAGCGGACAAGCTGAAGACACCGGTCATCTGCTCGAGTGATGGTGGAGTGGTCTTGCTCGAAGTGGCGGCAGAAGCTTGGCGCGCAAGCTGTGGAGTCTGTGCCTGAGGAGAGTTCGCCCAGGAGGTTGGTGTAGGCAAGTCAAGGAGATGTGGGCTGCTGAATACAGAGGCAGAGCCGGAAGACGACATGGAAGGCCAAGTTGGGGCATTGTCCATGGTCATGGCTGGGGAAGCCTGGAGCTGCTCGTCTTGGCGCTCGTCGAGCAGGAACTGAATGATGGCATCGCGCATGCGCTCAGAATGGGTTTTGAGATGAGGGAAGGCGATTCGCAGAGCATCGAATAGCTCGTCAGAGCCCTTTGGAGGGAAGAAGAGCAAGGCCGAAGTGGGGTCGAAAGGCTCTCCTGGCTGCAGGTCGCGGTAGACGACATAGGTTGGGCTGACGTCGAATGGGGTGTCGGTTCGCAGCGCCATGAGGAATGGGTTCGTTGCTACAACTTGATGGATATGGGATTGAATTTTGATTATTTTGCGGTGGTCGCGGTGGTGAAGTGGTTGTCGCGGCGGCAGTGGGTGGTATGGGTGGTGCCGGCGGGCTGGGCGACTCGCGAGACGGAGTTCAGCTTTCTCGGCCGCCTCAACGTCGTCGTGGTGTCGTGGGGGACTTGGACGGGGGATGTTCCTCTCACCTGGGGAGTGTGGAGAGAAATCTAAACCTCAGGACGAGGAAAGCGGCATTGAAGAAGCAGCCAGGCATGCTACGGAGCGCTGCCGGCCGCGTGCCTCAGCCTCCGCAGAAGTCGAAGTGCGGTGTCCCAAATGGTGCGCCGCCAATCCTACGCCGCTAATTCTGCGCTGTGATTGGACGGAGATGAAAGTCAGCATATGACTCCGACCAGCAAGCCAGGCTGTGCAGAGGACAAGTGCGTCGGTATGCGCGCCGTCATCGTCAATGGCAGTAGCGGGAGATGTCAGCATAACGCTATGCAATGTTTCGGCGAGCTTGTCGAGTGCAAGCAGCAGAAAGCAGCGTGCGAGGATGAGTATCGCTTGGCGACATGGTCGTGTCGTGTCGGCATTCGTCTTCCCCATGGAACTCCGTGCTCGCCTGACGATGCTTACTACGCCGATGCACGAGCCATGCTGCAACCGACACGCACATTGCAGTATGTAGCATGTCCTCTGCCACACGTACTGTCCACGACGAGCATGCTCACCAGGAATGCTGCATCATACCTGGTGATGATGCAGATGGCGTGGTTGCATGGCAGTAGCGGTAGCGATGCTTGGCTTTCACGTGTCTGCAGGGATCTCATGCTGGGAGATGCTACTCGACACATCTTCTGCTGGCGCCGTCCATCTGGACAGGAGTTGCCAAACGACTGCTATGCTCGAGCAGGACAGCGGCGGCAGCAGACTCAAATGTGCTGCTCTAAGCGCCGCTTCCATGATTTTGGCGTCAGCGGACTCCTCTAAGCGCCCTGCATGAGTGGAGACGTCCAATGGGAGCTCCAAGACAGCTGCAGCACTGCAGCAACACGCAGGCCGCGAGCCTGCGGCCAAGATGTGCTGCGGCTGCTCAAGAGTAGGTTGCTGCTGGAGACATCCTTTCTTTCTCACATCTCATCTCTGTGCCTACTGCCAGACAGGTCGTACCAGCTTCCCGAAGCATCCCACGATATCAGGATCCACGCAGAACGACGACACCGCAGCTCCTGGCGAACAAGATCAAGCACGCAGTGAAAGACTAGAGAAAGAGCTGTACAAGAGACAGAATACAAAGACGCGAATTCATAGTCAACGCAGGCGAAATGGCGTCTGGACAAACATACTTCCCTCGTACGCTGTTGCTCCAGTTCAACAACAACGGCAGTAATATTGGCTAACATGAAGATGAAGCCCCTCCTCCTGGCGGCGAGTCCACAGGTGAGACAGTTGGTGAAGTCCATCCTCCGGCAAGCACTAACGTGGCCTTCCAGGTCAACAACAGCAACACTTCGCTCCTCCTCCGTCATCGAACGAGACACATTACCCTCCACCACCTCAGCAGCAACAACAACACTTCGCTCCACCTCCCTCGTTCGCACCACCACCTGCCGTATCTCCAGTCTCTCCACAACCGCAACGAGAGAGCCCACAGCTCACTCAATCAAACGAGAAGTCCCTCCCATACTACCCTGGACCCCCTCCGAATCTCAAAAAGAGCCCGAACCACAAACCGCCCCCTCGCCAGCCCCCGCCAAACCTCCTTCAACCGCCAATCCACCCTCCCCGGCGGCGCCCCTCCCCCGGCCAATTCCAAGGCGCAGCCGCCACAATCGACGACGTCGGAACCTTCAACGGCGGCAGCTACCGCATCTCCCACCGCGACACCAACACCATCGTCACAATCCAACTCGCCATGGGCTGCCCCATCCAAGTCAAACCCGGCGCAATGATCGCCATGTCCCCCACCATAACCGTAAAAGG
This sequence comes from Cercospora nicotianae, assembly GCA_029490675.1. NCBI lineage: Eukaryota > Fungi > Ascomycota > Dothideomycetes > Mycosphaerellales > Mycosphaerellaceae > Cercospora > Cercospora nicotianae. Next base: position 575,761 of record JANQAT010000007.1, on the reverse strand, counting down.
AAGCGTCCAATTCAGCATGAAAAAACTCCTCGCACGCGGCCATATGTCTCATTCGACGTTTACTGGTCCGGGGGAGTTGTTGTTGGGTCCGGCGAGTTTGGGGGATATTACGAATATTAGGTTGAGTGGGAATGGGGAGACGTGGATGTTGGGGAAGGATGCTTTTTTGGCTTGTACGCAGGGGGTTACGAAGGATTATGTCTCACAAGCGTTAAGCAAAGCTTTCTTTTCTGGGGAGGGGTTGTTTGTGTATAAGATGGGCGGGACGGGGATTTGTTGGATTGAGAGTATGGGGGCTATTATACGGAAAGATGTGAGTATACCCATTCCCTCCTTCTTCTCCCTTCTGCACACTTCACATTCAACTAATACTATTGGGTGGGACCACAGCTCCGCGAAGGCGAAAAATACATCATCGACAACGGCCACCTCGTCGCATGGAATTGCAGCTATGTCATGGAACGTGTCGCGAGCGGCGGAATCATCAGTAATATGAGTGCTGGAGAAGGTCTGGTTTGTAAATTCTCCGGTCCGGGAACGGTTTTCATGCAGACGCGTAGTCCGACGGCGTTTGCGCAGTATATGGCTGCGCATGGAGGGGCTGCATAGAATAGATCGGCGAGGGGGTTGGAGGTGGGCGAGAGGTGAGGAGAGAGGGGGAGGAGGGTGGGGAAGGATATGTGTTCGAGATAAGATTGTTCTGATAGTCATTGGCTTGTGCTGGATGGAATGTGCATGGCGGGCAAAGAGGCGTTTCGGATGAGATTAATGTGATACCTAGGACATGCCAAATACCAGTTTTCCCAATCGGTGTGCTGAATACACTTAAATTTGAAGATGCCTACTGCTTTCGGAGGTGAAAAAGAAGGCCCCAAAACCGTCAATGGACGGACTGGCAGTACAAGAAGTCTATCTGGACGAGGAGACACTCCAGTCAACGCAGCCACTTCAAAGCACCACATTGGCATATGATCTAGCAATTATTCCCCATCCGTCATCCTCTCCTTCAGCGCTTTCTGTCTGTATCTGGCGGTGTTCACTCTCCCCCAATCGCAACACGGTTTGCACAGCTTATACATGTCCCCGCGGCGGGCCTTGATATAAAATTCGGAATGCGGCTTTGACTTCCCGCATCTGGAGCAGTGGCGCAGCTCAACTTGCTGCTGTGCTTCCCAAGGATCATCCTCCTCCGAAGCATCCTGCTGTGGTGTCATTCGAGAATCCTCTCTCCGGACTTCCTGATTCTATGTTGGAGTCATGGAATTCAATGTCATGGGTGCTGTGTTCGCCCTGGGCAACGCTGGAGTCTGGAGTCGATTCGGTGCGCCGTTGTAGTCAAGATAGCCTGGCACTGGCATGCGTGGGGTAGAGTGATGATTCGACTCGCCAGGTATAGTGCCGCCCCATGCAGGCACTCCAGCCGGTCGCTGGTATGACGCTGGAAGGTGATATGATGGCGAGGGAGTGGGTTGAGGCCGTGCCTCTGCTGGTATACAGTGACGGAATCTATCCGCGTGTGCCAAGGCCCCCGTCGATAGAGGATAAACCAATGTTGTGGGCGTTTGCGTTGCCGGTCCTGCGGGCACGCTCGGGTTGTGCATGCCCTGTATTGGTGGAGCGGCCGCTAAGTTCGTCGCATGTTGGGCTGAAGTCGTAACAGGTACAGATGTTGTGTTAACAGAAACTGCAGCATCACTCTACGATGCCTTTTGGTTGCGAGCGAGCCACAGACCGACGCTCTCACGTGCCAATTCAGAGCCCCAGACACCGTCTCTGCCACCGCGGCGGAACTCTTCGTTGGTTGCGTCTTCGCCTCCGCCGCGAGTGGCTTCGGCCAAAATCACCTCCAGGTCGCGTTGCTGGCTACTAATCCATCGCTTAACGAATGATGTTGGGTCCTTGGCCAGATTGTTGTAGAACTTGCGCTTGGCATTAGTCTGGTGAATCTTCTGCACGAGCAATGCGAGATCATCATCAATCTTGACAATACTCTGCAAATCGTTAAGGTGCGTCTTCGACGTGTGGAAGCGCGTGAGTTGGTGTCCCAGTGGGTTCGGCAGTGGCACACGGATGTCGTAGACTGTCGGCTGACATGGTTTCAGGTTGGGTTTAGGCTCGCTGTCCTCATCCTGAAGGAAGGCAGAAGGTGAGTTGGGGTCTTTGGTGCCGGTGATGTATGGCTTGTCCACTCGGATGGTGTACTTGAGCTGGATCGGCGGAAGTGGCTGCATGTGGTGCAGCAGAAGATCCGGCACGTACGGGAAGTATACAGTCTCTTGCTTAAAGATCTGGATTATGGTTAGTGAATTGTGTGCAGTTGTGTGCAGTATACCCGGATAATCGTACCTTTTGCAACGCCGCATCGCAGATAATTTTTCTCTTATCATCATCCTCCTGCAGTCCCATCGCACGACAGTATTCCCAAATGCCTTGCACAGCTCCAGCGCGATCTTCTTCATCCGTGTCCAAGATCTCAGCGAGCTCAGGACTCAGCTTGTAGCGCTCACTCTTCTCATCGCGCGTCAAATTGATGGTGATATTGATGTTCTCATCGGCTTTGCGCGTGAACTCTATCTGGTCGAAATTGTTCTCACGATCGGTAGGATCAAGCGGCTGGCCAGGAGGCATTTGCTTCTTGCGCCATTCGATCTGGCTGTAGCCGTCTGGATTCAAGTTCGGATTGCGATCGAAGTCGATAGTGATGGCTTTGAAGAATGTGCTCAGCCGGGGTCGGTGTCCAGCGGGTGGCTTGTCTGCCTCGTCCTCGTCCGGGTCTTCCTTCAATCGGCCCTCGATCTTCAATTTGAAGGTCGCCTGATTCTCTCCCAGCTCAAACATGCCATCTTCGTTCGCGTTGCCCTCCTCCATTACCTGCCACGGCTGGCCCTCGGCTGTATTGGAGATCCAAATGCGTATCGTGCCTTCCCGGCGCGTCCATCGTCTCTGCAGATTGTCGCTGATGTCTAGTCGCTTGCGCATCATGATCGCGTCCAGCCTCTTCTCAGCATCGCGCAGCTTCTTGTAGCGCTCCACGCCATCTCCCACCACGGCCTCGCTGACTTCGTCGGGTATTTCGCGGTCGGTTGGTTTCCTCGCCTGCCGTCGCGCAAGGTCCTGGCGACGGAGCGCTTCCAGATGTTGCTGCTGTAGTTGCGCCTGGGTCATCTGCTGCTGCTGCGGGTGTGCTTGTGGTGGTGCGACCATAGGACCTGCATTGCGCCAGGTGCGCTCGAGGTCAGCAAAGCTAATCTTGCGACGATGCGCGCGCGCCTGTTCCATGACCGTCTCTCTTTCGCGCGTAGTACGAGCGCACTGCGGCAGACAGATGCGCGAGAGTCGGAAGGTGTAGAGTTTGCTTACCAGGCCCTCGTCTCGCCTGCTGCGGACTGCGATTATACCGGTAGTTGGCCTGCATTTTCGCCGATCTGCCAAGGCGAGCTGGCTTTCAGCCTCGATGATCACGGAACCCTGATGTCGATGGACGAGCGACGGTGATGATGGAAAAGTGTCGAGTGTCGGCGAGCTTGACGCGTGGGAGATGGATGCAATGCAGCAGGAGACGTGACTTGCTGGGGGAGGCGAGACACCACAGGACTGGGTCCGAGCGGAGGGGCACGTCGACCACCTCCATTCTCACGCGTTTCTTCTCTCCATCCTCACTTCATCTAGTCCGCAACGAGGGGCAGCAGGATCTATCGTGTTGGACGGTCCTCGTTCGCATTTCGCGTGTCACTCACTCGATGCCGTGCTGATGCATCGACTAGTGCTGCAAGAAGCAAGAAGCAAGCTGCGAGCAGTGGTCGATTATGAGTAGAGATATCCACATTTAATTCCTCTCCTGTCCTGTCTATCCCATCTGCCTCATCAGCCTCAACTTATCTAGACTACAGGTAGTAACCGTAGCACAATCAAGGCATCATGGCTGGCGAGTTCCTACGCCAGCATGGCATCGACATCGATTCTGAGATGGCCAAGATTCAGTTCGGCAGCACCGGAAAGCAGAATAGCGAGCAAGCCACTCGCATCGACATCCTGAGCAACGTCTCTCTGCCGGAGACAAAAAGAGCCACTCGCTGGAATGTTCACCTCTCAGATGGGTGCATTCGCGATGTCGTAGCCCACCAAGGCGACGCTGCACAGGCGAACGCTGTTGACGGAAAAGGCGCACTGCTTGCTCCTTCCCTGTGCCATCCGCATATTCACATCGACAAAGCATACCTGTTATCTCACCCAAAGTACGCACATCTTCAAGTCGAGAAAGGTGACTTCCAAGAAGCCATGGACCTTACTGGCAAAGCAAAGGCACAATTCGAGAACGAGGATCTTCGGGAGCGAGGCCAGCGACTTGTCGACGAGAGTGTAGCCGCCGGCGTTACTCACATGCGAGCATTCGTCGAAGTGGACGCTGGTGTACATCTCAAATGCTTGGACGCTGGCATTCAGCTGCAGAAAAGAGCCGCCGACGAAACCGTTTGTAATATACAGATATGTGCATTTGCGCAGCTGCCTCTGTTCTCTCCATCGGCAGGCGATGAAGAAGGGGCCGTGATTCGCGATCTGATACGCCAAGCAGTCGCCAGGTCTGGCGTAACCGTAATCGGCAGCACGCCATATGTTGAGAATAACAGAGAGAAGATGCGGCGCAACGTGGAGTGGATGGTGGACTTGAGTATTGAGCATAACGCCCATCTTGACTTTCACCTTGATTACAACCTGGACCACGATGTCGAGCCTCTTGTATGGTTTGTGGTGCAGACTTTGAAGGAGAAGGGTTGGAAAGACAGGACGAGCAATGCCACCATAGTGCTTGGGCATTGCACTCGCCTGACCCTCTTCAGTGAGGCTCAGTGGAAGGAGCTTGCGCAGACGATCAAAGACGCACAGCTTCCAATATCCTTTGTAGGGCTGCCAACCAGCGACCTGTTCATGATGCGTACTGGCAAGCAACCGGAAATACGCGGTACACTCGATGTCCCTCGACTGATCAAGGAATATGGTCTCAACGCTTGCATCGGTGTTAATAACATTGGCAACGCTTTCACACCTCAAGGGACCTGTGACCCACTGGGTTTGGCTTGTCAAGGCGTTGGAATCTATCAAGCAGGTACGAAGCGAGACACTGAGGTCCTGTACGAGTGTATCAGTACAAGAGCTCGAGCGGCAATAGGCTTGGGTAGGCGTGGTGTTGGAGACACCAGTCTGGCTCTTCAGCCAGGAGACCGAGCAGATCTTCTGCTATTCCAAGCGGCAGATTCCGGCTGGCGCACAAGAACCAGTGTGAGTGAAGCAGTCTACCTAAACGATCACGGCCAAGGCAGGACACCATTCCTCAATGGACGCATAAGTAGGTCTGCGTAGTGAGACAAGAAGTGAAGTCTACAGAACGCCCCAGCAGCCTCCCGCTCGCGTATCAGACGGATAACGCCAAGCTGCATGAAAAGTGCATGTTTGTTGCTGAAGCGCGCGCGAGCTCCCACTGCCGCGTCGCCGCGGTCGTTTCGTTCTTCGCACTGGAAGGTTCTCGCGTTCGGGCGCTGTTTTGGCACTTCACCAACAAAACCACCGAACATGGCGCCGATGGTTCTCGACTACGACCGGTAAGTCCCAAAGGATCACTCAGATGAAGACGCACTAATCACCTCCCAGCGACGGTAATGTCGTCGGCGGCCACACCGTGGACGAACTCCCAGATCGCCTCTATTCGGTGCGCCCCCACCGCACCGTCAGCATGGCGGACTCGACACCGCGCATTCTGCCAGGCGCGCAGCCGTTCATGGACCAGCGCGGTGTGGCTCCTCAAGCTCAGCACTACCCATTCGCGGCCGCGCCCAATCTGTACCATCAACACGGCCTGCCGCAAGGAATGCGTAATGGCAACTTCCTGGGGAGCGAACTGGCCTTGCCAGCACCACCTGTTCAGCCGCATCAACAAGTGCCACCCTACCCTTCACGCGGCCTGGCGAGCTATGACTGGCAGGGACATGGTGAGGCCCGGCACGAAGTCCTTCCACACGGTCATGCCAATCCGCAGAGAAACATTCAGTCGGCCTCAGCACGTCACGGTTTCGTCGCCAACCCGCTCGCCAGTGGCGCCTTTACCGCCAACCCTCACAACAATCCGCGCGCTCAAGCAGTCAGTCATGCCTCTCAGTTCGAGGCTGCTGGATACTATCCCGCTCCGCAACACTTCACGTACGGACAGAGCCATCAGCCTGCCGGCCAGCAGATCGGACATGAGCAATTTCAGCAACAATACCTTCACAACTACGAACCTGTGCCATACAATTGGCATGGCGAGCGTTCTGCTTCCCGTAGCCAGTACGGCATCCCGTATCCGGCTGAGACTCAATCAATAGCGTACCTTGCCCATCGCCAACCCCACTGGCCAAATGACGGTCGCGCTTCGAACTTTGGCAGCGATGGAGTGTACCGCCCCGTCCAGCCTCCGCAGCTGTCTGCACCTTATCTCACACCACCGAGCTCGTTCGTGTTCGACAATGTCGATGTTGATCCAAGGATGCTCACAGCTCATACAGCGGGCAGAGTGACTGGTGAGAGCGAGCCTGCTGCGCGCCGCTCATCAGATGCCATGCCACCGCCTAGTAAAGCAAGAACAGTTCCTCGCTCATCTCTATCGCAAGTGTCACAATATGCAGATGACAAGGATATACACTCGGTAGGAGATGGAAATGGTTCCGACGCAGAGGCCGAATCACAGAAGTCCGAGGAAGATGCGTATGTTCCACCCAAGAGCCCAGAGCAGAGCAAGAAGAAATCGAAGTCAAAGAGTAAGAAGAAGAAGAGAAAGGGCGGAGCGGCACCAGCTTTTCAGCGCTGTGCTGACTGTAGGGCACGACACAAGAAGTGCACGCACAAATCGAGGCCACCTGCCATGACGGAAGCAGAGGCATCAGAGATCCTCGCGAAGATGCCCACCGAAGCGTCCGTTCTGCAGAAGGCATCGCCCGCTCCGGACTCCAATGCGGAGGCGATTGCGACTCCTGCAGACGGAACGTCCATCGCCGAGCCTTCCATTGCCAGCTTCGAGGCCTCGCCTCAGGACGTGGCAGACGACAACGATCCGACCATCGAAGACGTGCAGCGCACCAACTCGCCGGAACATGTACCCTCTGATCATACGCCGGTCTTCGCCTATGCGGACTTCCTTGACTTGGAGAACATCGAGCAGCATGATCATGATGAACAACAGTCCAACGAGAGTGACGAGGACATCGCAATACCGACGGAGCATGTTTCGGGCTTCCTCACTTCTCTTCAAGCTCGTCTCGATGTTCAAGACTCTGCCACCTTGGAACAATTCTTGAAAGACGCAGATCTGTACAAGACTGGTTTTCTCGACGAGCAGAATTTCTACAGTAACACCTACAAGCTACTCCACCGCGCTCATGTGCCAGAATTGCTGCTGGAGCTCGTAAAGTGTCTTCCTTCCAGTTGGAATGAAGCAGCGCTAGCTTCGCTGAACGAGAGGCTGGACCGTGAGCTTGACGTAGCTGCTGTGTCTGACGCTGTGCCTGAGGAAAACAAGCTTGACTCGCCAGACGTCACACCACCAGTCAAGCGCAAGAAGCGACCTCAGAATGCTTTCAAGGCTTCTGAAGACTCTGACATGGCTCATGATGAGGCCGATGATGCACCAGAACCGAAGTCGAGCACGGCAGCTTTCGTACGTGCCACACCACCTGGCAGTCCAAAGTCTTCTGTCTACGCCAGATCTGCCAATATTTCCGATGGCGGAACTCGTGCACCACCGCAAGAAGTTCGCAAGCACCGTGCTCGTGGTGGTAAAGCTTCCCCAAAGAAGAAACCGAAGCCTGCGGGCACCACGAAGTCCTTTGGCAAGCCGAAGCACCAGATCGGTCATCTATACTCGACTGAAGTCCAACATGTGGGTCCAGTGTACCCGACCCGCCGCGCCTTGATGAGTCGCACCACGAGACCATACATCCATGGTCCATGCGGTCAGTAATTCAGCTCGATAGTGTCTCGAATCGCCGATGCTAACAAATTTTACAGGCAAGGGCTTCGCCCATCCTCAAGATGTCCGCAGTCATCACCACAACGGTGCCGACACCAAGAAGAACTGTCCACTCGGCGCGGGGCACGAATGGGACGAACATCCAAGTTGTAAAGTCGGCCAGAGCGATCTCAACTACGCAACAGTCAAAGATGGCTTTGTCTTCATGGACCAGGAGAGCTGGGACAAGCTCCACGATGCCATCGCCCTTGGCGAAGCTGAGCCGAGTCGCCTCAAAGGTACTATGAGGATTATGGCAGGAGAGATGGACGACGATGACGACCACGAAAGCGACCCTGACGCCGAACATGAGATGGACGACGAGTATGAGGATTTCTCGACTACGGAACATGCTAGCCTTCCATACCCGCCAACCGAGGAGCCAGCCAGTCTTGCTCCCGTACCGACTCCCATACCGGCTGCCACACCCGCTGCCATACCGGCTCCGGTGAAGACCCCGAACCCGCGCAAGAGAGCTGCTTCCAACATTTCAGCACGCGCTCAGAAGAGAACTATCGTCAAAGCTGGAAGCGATGAGATGGCCGGGAAGGAAATTTCCACTACGACTAGTCCGATGGCAGCAGCTTCTGTCCCACCAAAGAAGTCCAGGAAGAAAGTGGCTGCCGAACTGGCTGTCGAGCACAATAACGCTGAAGAGCCAAGAAGCAATGTCGCCTCAAGAGCTGCTGCTCTCGGACTGCGCGCCCGTCAGTAAGCCGTCGCACCTGCTTGGATTGATGTTCCAACTCACCACACACTTGGCAACTTTATTGATGCTGAAAAACTACTCTTGACCTTTGCCTACTCATTGGTCCACTAATACTGAAGGTCTGCAATGCCTCCTATCCGCTGATGCACCGGTGTTATTGGCCAGGCTTGGACAAAGAGCATTGTCATCCAGACACTTTTGCAGCGTTTGCTTTTTGTTGAATGTTGCGTAATCATGCATGATTGCTTTTGTTGGGAGTGCAGAAGCTTCTTGCGGTATGCTGTCGTCGCTTTGCACGGGATTGCCGCTCAGGTTGTTCGCCGTCTCAAGCGTACCGCCGCTGGGTTTCCGCATTGAGTAGACCTTGTCACGAGTCCTGAAGTAGTCAGCAGACATGTAAAGGACATCATAGAATGAAATTTCAACTGAAAATAATTACCCTGAAACATTTGCCCGGCTTGTGATCGTGGTATGCGCAGCTGATCTTGGGGGCCATATATGCCGCTGCTGATACGGTGCATGGATTGCGCTGAGAGAGCTGCTTCTTGCTGAGATCCCTCAGAAAGTCCACGGCGTAGGTTTCTTGCAGTCCGCTGTGCATCAATTCGTCCACCCACCAAGAGGCACCATGATAGGTGTAGATGTCTGTCAACAATCGTCGAGGTGCAGACCCATCGGGTGTTCTGGTGTAGATGAAACTGGTCGCCGCACGAAATGCTGCGAAAGCTTCTGTATCACTCAATCTGCCAATCAAGGCATCCATGAGCGCGTCTTTGAAGTTGGTGTCCAGGAGTTTGTCGCCAAGGATCCAGGCTTTCAAGAGCCGCCGAGGCTCTAGGTCCAAACCGGTGAAGCCTACAATCCAGCGGTCTGTGTAGATCCTTCGGTCATAGAGCCAAGCTTGATAGATCTCGAATGTCTTGGGATCATCGTCCGGCAATGGAATGACCCGACTCTTGGCCTCCTGCCAGTTGCCCTGCAAAGCGAGGCGCACAAATTCGGACTGTTCAGAGACGACATTTTGATGAATCGCGAACGTCTCTGCGTCCTTCGTGCCGACAACGAACGTGATGATAGGACCACGGAATTTGCCACTTCCAGACTCTGGTTTCTGGACGGAAAGCTTCAAAAACTCGCCTGTTTCCTTGGACGGATCAGGGGCGAAGACGGGAGTTCTTGATGCGTGGTAATCTCGCAGTCGCAGTTCTTCCGTGGAGAGTTGCGCGTATGGTGTGGTAGCTGTGATGTTGTAGTAGTGGCATTCTCCGACTCCCGTTTCGTTCACTACCTGCCGCCAGATCATAAAGAGTGGTGGAGGACCGTTGCTGATTTCGGCGATGGACATGGCTACAGCGAGCGCAAGAGTGCGCTCTGAGTGGAGGTTATGATAGTCGTTCACGCATTCATGCAGAGCAGATTGGCATTGGTGTCGCTTCAGATACAAGAGCACGTCGAGTTTGAAGCTCAATGTTAGTGAGGTGCAGCAGTGAGCGACGCTGGTAGGTGCAGTGCAGTTCCACCCAACGCAACGCAGGCAGCAACTCAGCCGAAGTTTCGCCGAGCGCTTGTAAACTCTATTTCCTGCCTACACAACTTCACTCTTGCTTCCAACAGCTCTGGAACAAGTCAACACAACACCTCACGCAATGTCCAACCATGTGACGAGCGGAACGAGTCGCAAATGGCATCACAACATCACAATTGATCTCTTCGCGCGCGTGTTGAGCAACAGCATCTTCCATCCATTCGTCGCGTGGCTCGTCCCGCTGTGTCTTCGATCGCTCCAGGCTCCGTACGAAAGCATTGAGTTCATCACGGCATGTGCTTACGCAGGACTCGTCACCTTCTTCTGGATGTTGTCAGTCATCAACAAGCGCGTCGCATACGGCATCCCAAGAACAGTCGACTGGGACCATGAAGTGGTCGTCATTACAGGAGGTGCAAACGGTCTTGGCAAGATCATTGCCCAGACGTATGGAATGAGGGGAGCAAGTGTGGCCATCCTTGACATTGCAGAGCCAGACAAGGACATCGAAGATCTTGGAGACGTGCACTTCTACAAATGCGACATAGGGGATGCGGATGCAGTTGCCAAGATTGGCGAGGCTATCAAGCAAGAAGTAAGTGTGAGCCTTGCTATCCATCGCTTGGTGCTAATAATTTGCAAGCTCGGAGCGCCCACCATTTTGATCAACAATGCCGGCATCGTCAGCAGGAAGAAGACATGGGAGCTCACTACTCAAGATGTGCAACGCACGATGGATGTCAACCTGATCTCGCACTTCAACACAATCCGCACTTTCCTGCCAGGCATGCTCGAATCTGATGTTGGCGGCACAATCGTTACTGTGGCGTCAGTCCTTGGCAAGTTAGGCGGGAGCCATTTGTCTGACTACGCTGCTTCGAAAGCTGGACTCATTGCGATGCACAACTCCTTCCGAGGCGAGCTGACCTCGTCAGACGCACCTGAGGGCGCGGAGGACATTCGAATGATACTGGTCACACCTGGACAGCTAGCTACGCGACTCTTCGCGGACCTCGACACACCCTCGCATTTCCTCGGTCCTGTCGTGGAACCGGTTGAATTGGCCAAGGAAATCGTACAGAAGATCGATGCTGGTGAAAGCGGAGAGATCAGCTTGCCATTCTACACACGCTGGGTTGAGTGGATCTTTGTCCTTCCCGCTGGCCTTCAGAGGATCTTACGGATCTTGAGTGGCATCGACCAAGCGATGGGATTGGCAAATGCCAAGACTGCGAAGAGGGAATGATACTGCAATAGCACGATGCTCTTGTTCAGTATCCTGTCTTTGTCTGCCGGTGTGGCCTTCACTCTTTGCGCTCCATCAATGGTCAATGTCTCGCGTCTTTGTCTCGTGCCTTTGTCACTGGTCTTCCCTTGTCCTCGACCAGTAACGCGGAGTGTTTGGGACAATGAATGACATAGTCACGTTCAATCACCTCGAGTAGTCAGTCACTAGGGGCGACGAGTCTATATCAGGAAGACTGGCTTCCGATCCCAGAGACTTTCGCTTCTCCATATCATCAACAAGGTCTTTACCATTCTGCAAGCGGAACCAGCAAAGACAACCCTACCTCTCACGCAAACACCCACCAGCACACAACACACCAGCAGCCCAGCATGCACCTCAATTCAATCTTCACCACGCTCCTGCTTGGCGCGAGCTCATTCCAGCTCAGCTCTGCCGCGACTATCCACCATCGGGAATGCAAGGTCCCAACACCAGTGGATACCTCTACCTGTAGCATCAAACCGAAGGAATGGGGAAATCCAACAAGCATCAAGATCGGAGTCCCACACAGTGACGAACTATGTGGCAAACTCGATGCTTTGCAGCGCAAGAGACTGCCAGCAATAGAGCACTTCCGCTGCGAAAAGGACGGCTGCGGCTTAACGAAAGTCAGATTCAGCATGGGGTACAGCCCCGAGAACGTAGACTGGCTAAATGACAGCCTGGCCAAAGTATGGCCACAAGTCAAGTTCGCATGCCCACGGGACCTCGATTACGAGGAAAAGATCTTCAAGCGCGAGTGCAAAGTCCCAATGCCAGCTCATACCTCATCCTGCAAGCCTGATAATCAGGGATTGACTCCGGCCTGGCACATCAAGATCGGCGAGCCACACACTAACGAGCTCTGCGGCAAACTCGACGCACTTCAACGCACCAACTCCGGAATCGACAATTTCCGCTGTCGCAAAGACGGTTGCGGCTTGACCAAGATCGACTTCAGCATGAAACTGAACAACAAGAACGCTAAGTGGATCAATGACAACCTCAGCTCCGTGTGGCCAGACGTCAAATTCGAGTGCCCAACAGACTGGAAGCGAGATGTCCCAGCACTCTTCAAGCGCGAATGCCTCAAGCCAACGCCCAAGGACACTTCAATCAACAAGGTCGAAGGCCGCGGCAATAGAGATTGGTGGCGTATCAAGATCGGCGTTCCACACAGTGACGAACTCTGCGGTAAACTCGATGCACTCCAAAAAGAAATACCCGATCTTTATCATTTCAGCTGCAAGAAAGATGGCTGCGGCTTGACGAAAATCCACTTCGTTCTCGACCACTATGAGAAGGAGACAAAGATGGTCACCGATGCTCTAACTAAAGTCTGGCCTCAAGTCAAATTCGACATTCCCAAGAACTATATCGAGAGCGAGAAGATCAACAAAGGCATCAAGAACATCAAACGCGGATGTGATGCTGCCCAAGGCAAGTGTTAAAAGTCGATACATAGATTTCTTCTCAGCGCTCCATAAATTGATTCCTGTCTAAAACATCGTCATTACCTTCCACTGACGATCTCTCTCCAAAGCACCCAACACTCAGTCTTGCGAAATAATCGGCACCGGCGCAGAAACCAAATGGAATATTAGAGTCGGAGTAAAACACAAAAAGGACACATGCAAAACGCTCAAAGGCTACAAAGACGGAGGCTTTAACGACTTCCACTGCGACAAAGGCGACTGCGACGTCACAAAACTCACCTTCAACATGGAGCAAAATCAAACGAACGCCAAGTTCATCAACACACTTTTGAATTTCACCTACCCTGAAGTCAAAGATGGATTCTCTTGTCCACTGCATGCTAAACGCGACGAAAAACTCCCGCAACAACAGCGAAAGAGAGAATCTCTTCCCGATTCCAGCTTTGACTATCTATGGCAAAATGATCCAAACGTGAACTACATCCACTGCGAATACGCACAAGACAACGGGGATCACAGTGACCGCTACGTCATCGATCTCCCCAAACCGCAAGAAGAATGCGACATACTCATGAGACTGGTGCAAGGCGCACCAAAAGATGTAAAGGGTGTGCACTGCGAGACGAGAGAAAGTGGTAAAACGACAATCTATATCAAGTTGAAATCTCTCGGAAACGACAAAGCTGTGGATTGGGTGACCAAAATTCTGCAGACGATGTTCAAGGACTTGCACGCAAATGGGGGCGCTTACCACGAGTGTCCGGGACGTGTGTGGGTTTAGGGTTCCCATGGAGGGAAACCGCTTTCTTGCACCTCATCACAATGTCAGGACCATGTTGATTTGTTGAGTGGAAGTGGCACTGCGAATTTTCTGCTTCCTGCTGGATCATCAAGAAGAATGAATAAAAGTTTACTAGACCAAAAAATGATCTCCTAAAAGTTCCACTCTCGTCCCTTCCCTTCAATGTTCTTTGCCATTCTCATGTCATTCTTTCACCAATTTATTCAACTTCCGTATCTCCGTCCACCTTGACCAAGCCCCCATCTCCAATAAATTCATCCTTCTCATTTTGCCCGAAGGATGTCCAATCACCACAGGTTTCCACTCCGGATCCATCTGGCTCAAATTCCCGAATTCCTTACTGCCTCTTCTCGTACTTGACGTGAAACTCGGAATGACCTGCACATCCTTCCATCTCCATAGAACAATAAGCAACAATACCGTGACGCAGAGGAGAATGGCCGCAACGATCGAGATTGACGTCTGAGCACCGAGGTCGTTTGTGATTCTGCCTGCTGCAACCGTTGCTCCTGCAGCGAGGAAGAAACCGAGAGATTGGGCTGCGAACCAGCCGGCGCAGACGCGAGGGAAGGAGGAGTAATTGGTTCGGCGACGGCGAGTCTGAGCGGACATGGACTGCACGCGATGTCGCGTGTTCACTCCTGGTTGCAAGTCACACGTATCGAAGCTTTCCATGATGAGGCCGACGCATTCTGCGGTACCTAGATCTGCCAAGAAGCCCACCAGACCGGCGAAGATCACTGCAGCACTCCAGTGCAGAGGCGGACCAGGGCTGCAGAGACAGAATCCAAGTCCCGCAAAAGGTAGGAGCAGTGTGAAGATTGTCCTTCGAAGTAAGTGAGACGTCCAGGTCACTCGCGGCTCTTGGAATGTCATGCTGTCCGTTCTAGGCGGCTTGACGCGAGCTCGACTGAAAGTCGAAGCGTTTGTAAGTGGCATCGCCAGAGCGGCGCCGATCGGAACAGACAAGGCTGCCAGTCCTACCCAATGTGAAGCCCATTCGTAGTCTCGTGAGAGGAGGGCGCCAAGTAGCTAGGTACAGTCAGCTTCCAAATCTACCTTACTTACGGCACATGTCTGGCAACTGACCAAGATGACGAGTGTGAGCTGAGCTTGGATCCAGCCAAGGTACAGCATCAACACGAAGAAGCCAGGCTGCAGGACCATGCGCTTGGTGAGTACAATGCCGGCCCAAACCTCCTCAAACCAGTACTTCGGTCCATCGTTCGAGATGTGTAACTTGACCTCGCCGCGTGCGATCCTGTGCTTGACTCGACGAGCTTCTTTGTCTTCAAAGAACTGGAACAATGACCTTCGGTGTTCAGCCTTTCGGGTTTCTGGTGCGATCATGTTGACCAGCAGGAAGAAGGATAGGAGCATGATGCTGATCCAGAAGCCCCAGCTGGGATTAAGCTTCGAGATGATGCAGGCACCAGCGAAGAATCCAATCGAAAGTGAGCTTCCGAAGCAAAATGTCCACAGACCTAGCCAAGCACCAATACCACCGCCTTGCCTTGGAACATCATCAGGCGCAACGATCTCTTGATGTGGACGTTCGGACATGAGTGACGCTCCCTATAGGTCCCACAGGGTCGGCAGAAAGTTGACATTGGCAAATCCGAGGGCCAGGCCAGTCAGACCACGCGGGAGAAGAAGACCGATCTTGTACAGCAAGCCTGAGCTATGTGCATACTGCACGACCATCGCCTGCGGAATCTGCAGCGGTAGCATGATGCCGAAAGCCACGAGTATGTACGGGCGGCGTCCATGGAGTAATGGCAGTGGCCATGCGATGAGAGTGCTTATGCCCAGTCCAGCAAACAGTCTATCTCTATTAGCTATACCCACACGGTGATCTTAGATCAGTCTCACTCACAGCATGTTGCCAAAAATGACCCAATGTGATTCATCATCAAGCTGATACTGGATTCTTGGTACTTCCCCGGCCTTCATGATATTAGCATATGCGCAGACGAAACAAGAGCATGGCACGTACGTAGATTCCAGCTATGAGTCCCACAAATATGGTGTTCAGGCAAGCAATGAAAGATGTAAGCCGCTTGCGGGTCAAGCTCCATTCTCTTGCTATTGGCTCGGGCCGGTGGTGTCTTCTCAGATAATACTCCTCGCCTTCCTTGACACTGATGTGATTGAGCCGAGGGTGCTTCAAGCTGAGGTCGCTGAGTAAAAGTTAGTCGACATCATTTGGCAGTAAAGGAAGGTCACTCACACTGCCTCCGCATCACTGCTTACAGTGGGGACGCGCGCAGACTTGAATGTCTCTGCAGGAAGCGCCGCACTTGCTGTGCCAATTGCCGAAGGCGGATTTGCAGCAGCGTTTGTGCGAGCCTGGTCATCAGCGGCAAGCAGCGGCTCCGCCGATCGCGAGCCATTTTGCAAGCCTGCTTGGGCTCTTCGTAGTGATCTGCTTGGCACCCTAGACGCCGTGGTGTCGCTGTTGTGCATAGCGTGAGCTCGATGGACTCTCTGTTGTTTTCCCGGTCGGCCGCAGCACCACTTGGGTGCAGGAGAGGGAGGAAGTGGCGCATCGATTTTCGTCGTACAGAGGCTGTGCCGGACTCCCGGCTGTGTTGCTACTGACTCTCCATGATCACCGTAGAAGCTCGCCGCCGCGCCGTACTTGGCACGCTCCAGCGAATGTGTAGAATGGCGACGCATGATTTTTGGGTCACTGTAGGCATAGTCACGGACTATAGAATCAGCAGAGGGTGGGTGGTACAATCGAGGAGGCGTTCTCGAGATGGAGTCATCTGCAGAGGCCATGCGGTGGCGTTGTTGAGCATCGCCGCCTCGGGTTATCCTCGCGGGCTCTTTTGGCGCATGCTGGGAGTTGGGTAAACGCGCGTTTGTCATAGCTTGGTTGACGTGCGCGAAGGGCGATATGCCCTCCTCTTCCGATGATCGCATTGACTCGGTCTGAGAAAGCCTGAGCGGCTGCACTGTCGCCTCTTGCAGATCGGGCAGGCCAGTAACAGCGCGCGTGGCGCCTTTAGCCGCTGTCCCTACTCTCAAGGGCTGTACATCTCCAGGTCCATCCTGTGCTGGCCCGGTCGCCGCGTCGGCAGGAACCTTAGGCTTGCCACTCGCAGGCTTTCGTCGATCTGGCATTGCGGCAGCCTTGCGCGATATGCCCATGGGCATTGCGTAGTCGCTGTCCGGTGATGAAGAGCTCGAAGGTGCCATTAGATGCGGCGGAAGCGCATACAGTGACGATGTTGTGGCGGGAACTGAAGACAACGGAAGGTGCTGTGAGGTGCTCTTGGGCAACGTGGCGCGGGAAGCCACAGCATCTGTGGCGGTATCTGCCATGGCATTAGGTCGCTTTCGTTGTGCGCCGTCAACGCCAGCACTAGAGACAGCTGCTACGTTCCTGTATAGATGCGGGTGGGGCTTCCTTGTCGTCGTTCCTTTACGTTGTCGTGCAGGTTGGGTTTTTACCGTGTCCGTAGATGGAGTTGAGATATGAATCACGGGCTTCTTCAACGCTGGGTCGGGGCTATGAGGAGACCTGACGAGCTTCTCATACGACGCCGGGTCCTTTCTTGGGAAGCCAGCAGGAAGAGCTTCTCGATCACTCGGCGTAGTGGTGCTGTACTCGGATGAAGCGCATGAGAGCGCACGTTGGTCCGGTGCTGGCTTTGATTTTGTGATTGGGCGAAATCTTAGCCCCGCAGGACGCTCCGAAGTCTGGGAGTAGGATCTGGGGTTTCGTGTTCGCCTTTGATCCCGGATCTCTGGTGTTGAGCCTGTCGGGCGGAATCTCAAGTCGTCGCTGAGAGTGTTGGGTGCAACATACTTGGCTGAAGGTTCGACGAAGCTGCTGAGAGGTGCCTGGGGCGGCAGCGGATCGTGACTAGAAGAAGTAGGTTGAGGATGTAGTGCTGGAGCTATCCCGGCCGCATCGAGCCATGGCAGTCGCTTCCTCGCTGTTAACGGAGGTCGACGTGCGCGCGTATCCCCATTTTGCATTTGTCCTCCGATTGCTGCCATTGGTCTTAAAAGCCCAGCTGCCCAGTTGTGAGGATAATCGGTAGGCTGAAAGCGATGGAACAGCTGCCCTTCGAATAGCCGCGGATTCTGTGATAGGCACTGTTCACGGAACGGTTGACTCCATGGATTTTCGTAGAGGGTGCAGGTGATGTGACGTGCGTCAAGGCCGGCGGAGGTTGTGGAGATAGGAGCGGGCGAGCATCGGAGGGTTAGTGGTTGCTCGTCAAGCAGTGTATCGAAATCGATTAGGAGATGTCATGCGAGGGTGAGGAAATGGAGAAATGAGTGTACCATCGCACAGTTTGGAGGGCAGAAGATGAAAGATGAAGCTTTCCGCGTGCAAAGCAATCGCGGTCGTTGTTCCTACCTGACGTTACTGCTGTTTTGCACTTGCCCTTGCGCGTCGACTCTGCTGCATGCGCGACTGCTACTCCTCAAATCGCACTTTGCCTGCACTGACATCCGGATACACATCAAATCGACGTTGCGTGTAGATGGGAATGCCTTTGCGCGACTCCTCGATGGTATCGTTGTCCAGGTCAGCGTACGTGATGCCCTCATTCTCGTCCAGCTCCGACTGAATAGATGCATTCGGGTTCACGACCATCGAATGGCCCCAAGCATTGTACTCAGCCTGCATATCGCGAGATGGACTGCAAAGTCCCACATAAACCTGGTTGTCCATGGCTCTCGCACGCGCCTGGAGCTCCCAGTGCATGGCGCCAGTCGTCAGATTGAAGGCGCCTGGGTACAGCAGCAAGAAGGCGTCCTTCCTGGCAGCGATCATGGCCAGCTCTGGGAAGCGGATGTCATAGCAGATGGCGACTGCAATCTTGCCGTACTCGGGCAGATCAATGAGTGTCACCTTGTTGCCCGGTGACAGCACCTCGCTCTCGTGGAACGATATTTTGCCTGGGATATCGATGTCGAACAGGTGCACCTTGCGGTGTGTCCCGATCAACTTGCCATTCGGGTCAAAGGTCAAGGACGTGTTGTAGTATTTCTTCGTCTCCTCCCAGTACTCTGGTATGCTGCCGCCCACCAAGTATGCCTTTGCCTCTTTCGCGAGCTCGGACAGGGCGTGGAAGGAAGGCGCTTGCTCCTTGGTCGGTGGCGACGGCAGCAGCGTCTCGGCGTATTTGGGAAAGTGCTTCGTTCCGTAGGGGCTGTTGAAACACTCGGGCAGGACGACAATGTTTGCGCCTTTGGAGGAGGCTTCGAGGACCTTGGAACGAGCTCGTGCGAGGTTCGCCGTCTTGTCCGCTCCTGTCGCTAGCTGCACCAGCGCCAGTTTCAGTGGTTTCTTCAGCAATTTGGCCATGATGGGAAATGATCGGAGAGATGGAAGGTAAAGTGTAGCTTTGAGGTGGTGAGCTCTCACATGGCGCAGAACCAACGCCAAGACCAAGGTCGCTTCACGTCACCGATAGGGCCTTGATAGGGCGACGACCACCATCAACACCGCTGGCGACATCGGCATCATCATTGCTCTCCGTGGTCCGAGAGACACACGGAATAGTACGATAGAAGGAGGTTCTTCGAGCAAACACGCGCGCTACAGTTCTCACGCGTCGAGCACGTGTCTTGGCGCGTGTTGGATGATCACAGTTCCATGCTGCTTCACTTCGCCGGAAGTACCCATCCCAACCATTTCCGAGATCGCGTATGGCTCATCGTTTGGCGATGCCCGGAAAGTGACCATGGCAAGACTGATCGTGCATGAAGCTGGCGGACACGTACACAAAGGGTGGCCCAGCAGATGGACTACGTCATTTGCCAGCGTTCTCAGATGCCTAGTAGCCACAGTCGGTGCATTTCTCCCGGTTGAGATACTTACGCACATAAAGTGAAGACCTTATATATCGAGACTAACATCGCTGAACACTGCTTGGACGACCAATTGCTACATCTTGAAAAGATGGCCGACACCAGCGAGCAGCAAAGCAGTCTCAAACAATTCCTAGCAGTACGCCAACAATTACACCAAACTCCAGCACAGCATCTGACACATAAATAGTCCATAGCGACGATCAAAGGCGATCTGTCCACAATAACAGCACCTCCATTCGTGCTAGCCAACAAGTCCACCACCGAATTCCCACGCTACTGGATCGAACAACCCGAGCTCTTCACTGCACCAGCTCACGAGCAAGATCCCGCCAAACGCATCCTTGCAGTACTGAAATGGTTGCTGGCAAGCCTCAAGTCTCAGCAGTATGCTGGTCGACAGCCGAACGAAGGCGTCAAGAAGCCATTGAATGCGTTCCTTGGCGAAGTCTTCATTGGCGATTGCGGGCCCGAGGATGATGAGACGCATTTGATTTCGGAACAAGTCAGCCATCATCCACCTGTGACTGCGTGCTACTTGTGGAATGATAAGCATGGTGTGCGAGCGGAAGGGTACACTAGACAAGTGAGTTCGACTTCGTCCCCACAGATCTCTCAGCGACTGGAATATGACCATGCTGATCGTAGATGAACAGGACATTCGATTCACCGGGACAGTCAACATCACTCAAATAGGCCACGCAATCTTACACCTCGACGAGCTCAACGAAGACTATCTCATCCCTCTACCCGACGTAAAAGTGCAAGGCATCTTGACCGGAAGTCCCTACCCCGAACTCCAAGGCTCCCACTCCATCATCTCCTCAACCGGCTACAGAGCCATCATCGATTTCAGCGGCAAACGCCTACTCGGCCTGGGTGGCGAGAAGAACCATGTCCACGCGGCAGTGTACGCGCCCGAGGACAAAAAGCACAGCAATCCAATCTACGTGGCAGAGGTGAGCAAATCTCATCATTCCCCAACTATTCTGCGAACCACGCATACTCACAATCGCAGGGCAACTGGTCCGAATCCTTCACAATCAAAGACTCCTCCAACACCACCCTCGAAACCTACAACGTCTCCACCGCCCACGCCACCCCTTCCGCACCCTCCCCCTCGAAAAACAAGACGCCTGGGAATCCCGCAAAGCCTGGCAACACGTCATCGAAGCAATTCGAACCGGAAACATGCAAGGAGTCGCAGACGCGAAAAGTAAATTAGAAACCGCGCAACGAGAATTACGGAAGAAACCTGAAACTGGAGAAGAGAAATGGGAAGCGTTGTTTTTCAAGAAAGAAACTGGGAATCCTGTGGCGGAGAAGTTGTTGAATGAAGTTGGGGAGAAATTGGATACGGAGAGGACGGTGGGGGTTTGGAGGTTTAATGCTGAGGCGGCGAAGACGTTGAGGAGGCCTTGGAGGGGAGAGTTGACGCCGTATGGGTGAGGTGGGAAGGTGGGAATAGTAGCCAACGTGGTGAGTAGAGAGCGGTTGTGAATCTGTTCTGCAATTTCATGGCCAGCGTGATGTCTTCCACAGCTTAACAATGAACTACCAGAACAATATCTTCTAGGGCCAACGAGCATGTGTGAAGCAGCGTGGGACAAGTCAAATATCCAAACTCATAAATCAGACTACATATCCGCTCCTCATCTACTTCCCCCAGTAAACGTAACCGCCAAACACCCCGCCTGAGTCGTCCCTCCTACACCACCATTATTACATTTCGAATAATTATCCTTCATAATATCTGTACAACTCTTCCCCTCATCTCCCACCGGAAACGCAACATCCTGTCGATCGACCGTGGTGACGCAGTCATCAATCCACCCGACTGCAAAATCATATCTCACACCCCAGCCGTCAAGACGATAATCTGCTGTAATTTCTCCAGGACCTACATCGGGCTGTCCATCGACGACCTGGTTCCAAGTTTCGCAGAAGTATTCTGCCATTTTGCCTTGGTCACCGCCTTGGATGTCGGCGTGTCCGGGGAAGTCTGATTCATCCCAGCATTCGGTTGAGAAGACTTCAAGTGGGGTGACGGATACGGTTGGTGTTGATGGTGCTTCTTCAGTAGTGGAGGAAGGTTCAGGCTCTGGCTCTGCGGAAGATGTCGAGGGTTCTGGAGTGGGCTCTGGCGTGTCGGTGGCTTCCCAGGAGGCACAGCTCGTGGTTTCTACGCACGCCGCTTGGCCGCCTGAGCCAGCACATTGGGAGAATGTGGTGGTTGATGCGCATGAACTGCCGGAAGGTGTTGAAATACCGCCTGTCCTTGTTAAGCTGGGCAGACCTGTGATTGGGGACTCAATCGAGATGGAAGTGGACGTGACCTCTGAAGACGTTGTCGTCGAGCTGCTACTGGTTGTGACCTCGGCAGAAGATGTAGTCGAGCTTGAGGTAGGAGCAACAGAGCTTGTACTTGGTTCGAGGTCGGGAGAGTCTGGCAGACTTTCTTCCGGTATATCGGTTTGGGGCCGAATTGTCGCCGCTTGCATCCAGAGAGGAACAGGAAGTCCCAGCGAGCTGTACATGGCAAATGCGTCATACTTAGTTGGTGAAGCAGTGATAGCACATGCCAAGGCCGAAGAAGGTGTCGAAATGGAAGAAGAGGTTGTGCCAACGAGGCTGCAGCCAGAGCTTGAAGTGCAGGTTGTGGTATAGCAGATTGTTGTGCTGGAAACCGAGTTATCTGTGCTCGTAGAAGACACCGAGCAGCCGACCCTGCAGTCAGTGACCGTGGTACTTTGAGTACAGGTCTCTGTGGAAGAGCTGGACGCAGTAGACGATGACTCGTCATCTTCGCCTTGCTCTTCCGTCTGAGGGTTGGGACAATCACCAGACACAACAGCTCCAAACACCCTGATACACGGCAGAGTCCACTTGGGTAAATTGGGGAAGGTCAGGCCCCAGTCAAAAAGTGTCCATGGAACTGGTGGAAAATCCCATATTACGACGCCTCCGCTGCCCCCACCGGGAGCGCATGCCGTACACCAAATCACCGGAACTATAGTATCGCTGCTATCCTTGGTGGTCGTGAGCCAGGTGTTTGTCGTAACTCCCGGCGGATGAATGATTTCCGTGGACACCTCGGGTGGAACAGTCGTCATGGTTGAGGTGACAACACTGGTACTCGAAAGTTCGCCCGAGACAGTTATGCTAGTGCTAGATTCACTCGGGATAGTTGTCTGAATGGGAAGTGTGGTAGTACTGCCGCAAACATTGAGTATGCCCGAAGACGCTAGAGACACAGTACAAGTATCTGTAGTGAAAGCAGAGCCACCAGGAGTAATCGTCGTTGAGCCGATGATGATTCCAGAGGCGTTGCCAGACGCAGTCAGACTGGGACCGATAGTAATCTGCTGATTCGACTCCGTGGGTGCTGTCACATTTCCTGAAGGCACGTCTGTGGTCGAGACTGGTGCGCTGAAAATTGTGGACGTCACGATTGCTCCATCAGAATCAGTAAAGGTCGTGAGACTAGCCGATGACTGTTCTGTTCCCGGGACGGAGGCGGATGCATCTGTGTTGGAGAGTGACGTGCTGGGGACTGTGGACGTGATAATTGCTACACCGGAACTGGTAAGAGTTGTGAGATTTGCTGACGATTTAACTGTGCTCGGTACGGGGACATCAGATACTGTCAACGTAATGAGGCTCCCGTCAGATTGAGTTGAAGTGGTCAGGACCGGCATAGACACAGTCGTGCTCGGAACCGGAGCGCTTGAATTGGTAGATGTACCCGCCTGCCCATCAGATGGGACGATAGTGGTAGGAACAGCTGAGGATTGTTCTGCGCTTGATGTTGGAACATTGGGAATCGTCGAGGTGACAACCTCCCCATCGGATAATGTAAATGTAGTGAGACTTGCCGAGGACCGTTCCGTGCTGGAGACTGGGGCGCTGGCAATCGAGGATGTGATTACCTCGCCGTCTGATCGCGTGATCGTTGTGATTGCAATCGATGACTGCCCCGTGGGCTGGCCTGGAATGCTCCCAATGGTCGAGGTGGACACTCCACCATCTGATTGTGTGATGACAGTTAAGGTGGCCGAAGGAACATTCGTATCTGACGGAGCAGACGAATTAGCTGGCTGAGAGACGATGGGAACGTTGGTCGTGGTAGTAAGGACCAAGCCGTCAGATCTTGTGATTGTCGTTGCAATGCCTGTCGAAAGGGTCGGCTTGGTTTTCGTTTGACTGATTGATGAAGTGAGAACCGATGACACGGAATTACTTGTAGTCTCGATGCCCTGGCTTCCATCTGGGTTGGTGAAGGAACTGACTTCTCCGGTCGACTGGACAGATGTAGAATTGAGGTGACCGGCAAAGGTCGTAGAGGACGATGGGATTGGGTTCCTCAGAGTCGTAGTGGTGACTGTCTCCGAGTCCGTGATCGTTTTGCTTGTCGGTCCTGCTATCGAAGTCTGGTTGGTTGCAGATGAAGAGGGGCCATCACTCGCCTGAGCAGCGGAGCTTGAAGATGTGACAATCGCTAAAGACGATGAATTGCCTATGCTGGGGACCGATGGCATGCTTAACGACATGGTCGTGCTTTGGCCGTATCCAGGAGGACCGTAGCCAGGTGGTGAAGTCGTGGCGGCAGAAGCGACCGTGCTCTGGCCGTATACAGGCGGGCCATATCCAGATGGGACGCCATAACCTATCGTAGGATCTGCTGTGTCCTGGTGGTTATGGCCTGTATGATGACCCGAGGTCAGCGATGTGAGGTACGCGATCCAGGACGTGAACTTGTCCATGATGTGAACGATGGCGAGCTGGCGATGACCCGTGAGCGGACAACGAGATGATGAAGTGTTGTCTTCAATGCGATTGCATCTTGGCCACCCCTGCCAGGCACAATGCCACTACAGGAATAGTTGCTAGCATGTGTCCACTGTTGGCTCAGCCCAATGCTTGGTCTGCATAACCAAGCTGGACATCTTCGGGGCCGGTGTAACGCATGGATATTCGGAGAAGTACCTTGCATTGAATATGGTCATGGTGTATGCAGCCCTGTTGTGGTGGTACGACTTGTCCTTCAGCCGCAATTTACATTCAGATGGAGTACGAGCGCTGTGGGTCTGTAGGATCGGAGCTCCGCCCCACAATTCACAAGCTGAGGCCTTTCTCCCGCCAACGCTTCCAGCTCTCAGCCCAAGTGCCTCTGTCGTAACCAAGTAGATGCAGCGACACTTCTTCGGCGGTGCAGGGGATCCCTTGCGGCTCTTCGCCCACAATCTTGTAGACCATGACCTTACGAGTCTGCTGATACACGGCGAGGTCCAAGACGGCGAAGTGCTGACGATTCAGAGGATCTGGTACTTGCTGGACAATTGATGTTACCTGTCGAATGTCCTTTCCTATGTAGGGAGAGCTCCAGTCTGGACTGATGGGGGTCTCGGTGCCTAGTGGAGTTTCTTGGTCTTCGATGCTGCCATTGTCGGCCAAGCGAAGGAGGTATTCGCCCGTTTCGTTGTGTGACTTTTCCAAGACCTCATTGATCGTCTGATCTCGATGAGCTCTGACCTTTCGTCGCCGCTACGGCACACGTACCTCGATGGGTACGGACTCTAGGATGAATATCAGGTAGACATCGCCCTCGTCCGGATTTGATCGGTCCTGGGCAGCCATGATGGGTCTTGGTCTTCTGTTCAACGCAAGGCGGGGATGTGTAGTGTTGAGGCGAGAGTGTGTCGGACGAGAGACGGAGCCAAGTTGAGCTGAGAAGTGCCCGACGAACAACTCGGAGAAGTGTCCGTGGTCATGGCACTTGCCAGTTCATTGGACCGGCAAGCGAGAGGGGCCGTGCCACGACGGGATCGCGGTCTCCCGCGGATTCCCGAGCACTCTAAATTCATCCTGTTTGATCTTCCTACCAACAAGTCTCCCAAAAGCAGAGCCAACGCGGCGCTCGCGTGCAACCACAGCTATGCATCGATATTGCCCCGCAGAAGTGCCGCGCCTCAGCTTTGTACACCGGTGAGGCTATAGCAAGGTACTTACGTACAGATTCCAAGGTCGTTAGGCTCAGCCCGCGCTATTGTAGTACCAGAAGGATTCAGGATGCAAGATGCAGGTACCACGCTCCTTCAAAATTCATTCCCAGCGCTCCACATCAATATCGAACCGCGAAACAAGGGCACTGCGCCTAGAATGCCATGGAGGCGGACTTCACACATGCCATCTTGCGAGCTGAAGAGCTGAGGCGAGCACGTCTCGAATGGACTCACCTTAAGTCCGGCCCGGAGCCTCCTCAAGCAGCAATGCAAGTAGCTTTCACTCGCTCTCATGTTGTCACTAGTTGTTACTTTGTCACTCGCTCTCCATGCCTCAGCCGGCCGAGTTGACGGGCATGTCCCCAGGCCATTTGGCGCAGCACTCCCAGTTGCAACATTAGTATCCCAGCCGGACTTGATACAGAACGAAGGTCCGCGTCAAGACAGCACAAACACATCGACTCCCCAACCCGTTCGAGCTCCTGATGTTGTTGCCCAGCAGACCACCCGAACTGACCAGAAGACACATGTGGAGCGTTGGGGTGCTTACACTCCCTATGGCGAGGAAGACGAACAGACTCTCGTGCGTCGTGGTATCTTCAAAAGAGCTCCTGCCTATCGGGGTACCATGGTAAGTAAGCTAGTCGTGGGCCGAAGACGACAGACCCATGTGTGGCTATTGGTCCACGATGTCCGAAGTAGCAACCAACGCTGACATCCATCCTTTCTAGATGATGGACTGCAAAAAATCTCGTGAAGCTTGCCAAAATGCCTGTTGGTATCAGAACTGCATGATGGGCGCTCAAGGCTCAACCACTACTGTAACTTACACCTACGGCGGTAACGATGATGGCACGCCCGAATACGCGCAGAATCGTGTAGAGTCTGGCGTCGCTACCTCTGGCTCGGGGACTCCCTGCGGTCTCTGGCCGTTCGGCCAACTATTCTGGGACCCATATCCTTTTGTATGTACTTTCCATTGCGCGTTTATCTACACGACTAATTTCACCTGAAGCACTTGCAGGTTAACCCTGATGATCCCAGTCTGCCTCCAAGAGACTCTCAGTTGGAATTGCAGACAGATGAATGGCCCATGGCGAACTGGGAGAACCCGACCTTTGACCCTACTGCCAGTATGTGAGATTCAGGCCATCGGCCAACCGCAGTACTAATCGCCTGCTTCGCACAGATCCCCCTCAACATTCTTTGCGATGCATCACTAGGCTCGACAACAGCAGTCAGTACCACTTCCATGTATCTGCCTTACAGAGCTGACGAGAACTATGCAGGAGGCGGAGCTGAGTGGAAATACTTCAAGCGAAAGATGGTCCAATACAGAGCTGGCGCTAGGCATGAATCCAGAAGACTAGGCACAAATCCTTTCGAAGCTGGCGACACGTTCAATGTCGAGTTCGACATGAGCCAATTCGATGACAACGATCCAGACGACGTCGCCATGAAAGCAAGGTGCGTGCTTGTGCCCGCCTGATTTCAGTATGTCGCTGACTGTCAACTAGTTTAACATACTGCGGTGCACCTGGAACCATCAATTGCGCAAACGATGGCCGCCAATTTCACATGAGCGGCATCGCGAGAACAGGCGGTGGAGCTGGAGTAGGGGCCTATCTGGATTACCCTTACGATTCCCAGACGATGAACACATACAAGATCGACAATGAAGCCCGCGACATCTGGGCGTATCAAGTGCTTGTAGACATCACTGGCGACAACGGCGACCAGTACGAAGTGACTGTTCAGACATTGGCAAACGGTGCATATACTGGAGTTGCGAACCGCGGTGCTGGCGCTCCTATTACTCTCGCACAGGGCGAAACACTGACTTTGCAACGATCACTTCCAAAAGAGGTCAGTAATCACGCAGCAATTTCTTCCTTCACCCTTTGCTGACGCCCATTTCTAGCTTAAAATCAAACGTATTGATGGCAGTGGCTGCAACACTGAATTAGAGTTCACATACGGAACACCGATTCCCAATACACACGGGTGGTATGTTTTCAGATCTGATCAAATCAATGACGTGGACGAGAAGCATTGCCAAACGTCAGATTTGAATGATGATGATGGAGACTATATTGGGACTAGATTTACTTGCTCCTTTCCGGGTTACTAGATGATTCGAAGCCTGATTTTCTAAATAGCTGTGGCAAGGTGAAGTCGCACTAGTCTGAAGAACCTGTCTGGGTCCCGCCAATCAAATTTTCACCTATACCCATGAATTTTGAAAGTGACACAACACTGCCACACGGAGAAGCTGCCGCCAGCAATGTTTTGACTGAGTATATTCGGTCCACGACTACATGCGCCCTCATGTTGATTGCACTCACGAACACAGGTTCGGAATGTTGTTGAACACTTTGAGGGCCGAAACTGGGCTAGAATCGCATGTGCCGCAGGAAGGCTGAGCAGGCCACGCCATGTTGCGTTGCACGGCATCGGAGCACAAACACTTTTCGTCCAACAACGCAGCTGGGCGTTCTCTGTTCGACCTTGCACATCTTGCCCATAGGCGACGTCCAGCTCCAATTGACGGCAGCAACACTCAGCTGCAGCTCTGATACGTTCAACACATTGCCACCTAACTCCAACTTGAGCACCATTCACTGATCATCTCGACAACTTTTCCACAAGAATTGCCATTCGCAAACCGCTCGCCCTTTTTACAAAACGAGACAGCGACAGCTTCAAGATTTGGACGACACAAATGGAAGCCCACGGCAAGCAGCTCCACAAACTCGAGCTGGAAGAATTCAGCAAAGCCGCATGCATCGCAGCGATCAACGGCGAACGCGTTCCTGACGCTCTCGGACTATCACTTCTACGACTATGCACCATACGAGGTATCCGCTACAAGCAGGGCTTTGGCGAAGAGCTCCGTGGCGTTCTTCCAGTATTTACTCGCGCACTCAATGCGCGTGCAATTATGAGCAACTCGATCCCAGACCTCAGCGTTGCCAGCGACATACCATACTGCTTTTGGCACCCGCAAGTCCCGTCTGAGGAAACTTGCCGACAGCTCGTCAAGCTATACCCTTCTACAGCGTATCAGGTCGCCAGGGCTTGTGCGGTCGGAGGGTACACACGACTTTACATGGAACTCGACATCTTGCCGGAGGTACATGTCGCCGAAGAAGCTCGAGAATCTGGGAACCCCGAGATCTTCGAGCTCATACTTTCACAGCCGGACAGATACAGCATCATGGACGACTACACCCGCACACTGAATGTTCAAGATCCACGGAAAGCCAACCTGAATGGCGACACATCGGTCTCATGGTCTCTCAATCTCAAGCAGCAATTCGGCACTGTGTCCGTAGACGATTTCTTTGCCGGCGAAGGATTCCATGAGCGCTACTTCAACATTACCGAAGACATGAATGTCGATGTATTTGAGACGAGTCTGGAACACCGACCGCAGCCTCCACATGCAATTCTTGCTGAGCTTCTTACCGCACCTTTGCCGCGAGACTTGCCCATAGTCGACAAAGATCTTCTCATTCTCATGGCCGCTTACTATGGCGACATTGATCGCTACTCACGACTGCAGCGTCCTAAGATGGTGGACCGAGAACTGCAGTGCTGCATGCGAGGTGTTTACCATAACACCATGTTCGCTGTGTGGTGGTCTAAGCAGGATCGGTCTCGGATCCAAGGCAGCGCAAGCATGCTCAACCAGGCGATCGAAGCTCGCTTCATCATGAACAATGTCCTTGCTCGTGTCAAATCGACTCATTTCGATGCGCCATACTTGATCTGGTATCCAAGTATAGCTAAGGCAACTACTTACAGGAAGCTGTACGAGCTCCGGCCAGACATGTTACCCCAGGTGATGCGAGCCGCGATTGTTGCAAATTATCGACAGTTATTCGACGATCTCATCGAGCAAACGACTCCAGATCAGGCTTTGTTCGCAGAAGCTGCTAGGTGTGGAACATCCCATTACACCCAGGCGCTGACTGTGCGGCGTCAGCAACTCGGCACGATGACTCTGCCGACCGAGGTGTCTTGGAAGATGGAAGACACACATGGCCTTGAAGAGTCAAGTGACGAGGTGGTCAAGTGGTTGAGTCTTGCTCAGCCAGGCGGTGATTTCGCCATGCTGTACAATGGCCGACAATGCGACGCTGGTACGATAGAGCTTCTCGCTTGTCTTCCGGAGGATTGGAGAATTCCACACAACGATGGAGACTATCGAAAGACTTTGGACTATAACGATTGGCCTCCGACGAGGCCAAATGACTTCATGCTAGCTGGAAAGGCGGTTCGAATCAATTGGAATGGACCATGTTCGTCCCACATGATAGAATAAGTTCACGATGACCGTCTGACACTAGTCTTCTTGCACAACGCCCAACGCACAAACTTTGCATACGCCCGGTGACACTCAAATCAAAGGCAAGAGCCCTTGCTTTCACAGTGGTGTGAAACTACCAAGTACCACTCCTCTATCACTCACAGAACACGGCTTTCTCCGCCTTCATCGCCGCTTGGATATTCGCATGGTGTTGCTTGTCTATCACACCTCGCATGGCCTGTCCAGCTTCCGCTTTGGTCAGACCATTCGCTTCCTGTGTTCCTTTCTCATCAATATTGTCTATCATCTCAGAAGATCCATCGAACACAGCAATTTGTTTCGTTACCAGTTCCACGCTCGGACTCAAGGCAGCCAGTGCCCTTCTCATTGGAGGAACACTGGCGGCTTGTCGAGATCGCCACACAGCCTGAATTGATTGTTTCAGCGCAAGCTGCTGCGATTCGCTGGCATCGTTGATCTTGCCACCCAGGAATGCCCCGACATTCGTGATGAGAGATGCGACCTCATTTCGACCAACATCGCCGCGAATCTTCGAGCATGTGTATGCACCTGTCAACCCTTTGTCTGCCAGCAGCTTGGCTGTGCGATCCACGTCTGGAGCTCCATCGTCATCGTTGAGAATTGAGAAGTCGGTTTTGTCCTGTCCGCGTTTATGTATTCAATGAATTGGTTGAAGGAGCAACGCTTGCCATCTTTGGTTTTCATCGCATTGGAGCAGCCGGTCGCGATCTTGGTGGCGGAGGTCCCATCTGCTGTGTCTAACAGGTACGCATAGTAGTAAAAGACGCGCTCGTATGCTCCAGGAACATCGTATGCAAGAGTATGGCTGATACTGTACAGAAAGATAACCAGCAAATTTGAAGATTTCATCTTGCCCAAATGAAGCTGTCAGCACTGCTGCAGTAGACAACGAAGGTTAGAATCGGCTTGTTCTACATAGCAACGAATGCTGCGGTAAGAATATTTGTACATGCTCAGGTTGTACTCTGCTTGAGCTGTTTGGTTTGAGCACTTTCGAATGACTATGCGGAGAAGTGTAACACCGTGGCTTGAGGAGCTGTTACATCTGCTAACAATGATAGGTTTCCGATTTCTATTGCAGGCGCCACGATGCAGCACGAAAATGCTGATACCAGCCTTCAATCCTGACGGCTGCCCGAAGCTCTCAGCAGCATAATCGGCCGCGGGACTATTGTTCCAGAGCGTGACGCAGCAAGCTTGATCTATTTGTACACCCTAACCTTACTGCTCAACTAGTCATCGTTGTCGCACGAGCATCCTGCTCAAGATCATGCGAAGACTCCTCACGCGATCGAGCACCAGCGAAAACAGCTCCATAACGCCAGCCACTACTCAACGACCTTCACAATCTAGGGGTTGATGTGTACCATCTCATTTCGGGCGTTTCATGCCTTCGCGCTCCTATCAATGTAACGAAGCGGAGCAAGGCCCGAGAGGTAACTCAGGCGTTGTTGAGGCGCTCATCCAACGCTGTGGGCATATTCAGAAGTATCATGGCGCAGGGCGGCCATGGGGAACGATATTGCAGAAATTTATAAGTCTGCGTGTGCGAAGAGATGGGGCACCTGGAAGCCTATCAACCCTCCACTTTCTAAACACTGCCTTGGCTGACCATCACCTGCTTTTCTCTCTTTCAAGGCAACCGTGATGCATGTGTATCGCGCTTTGCTGGCGCTACTACCATTCGTCACAGCCCGATACAGCCTACACCTTGGCAATTGCCCGATATCCTGCAAAGATGCGTCCAGCGTCGACGACTGGACGGTCTATCACAGTCTTGATAGACTTGCCGCTTGTGCTCAGGCTATGCTGATAGAGTTCAATGTTTTCAACGAGCTATCTGATCCGGAGAGCCATTCCACCATCTTCGCCTGCACAGCCGATGTTGGACATAACATACCACTGGACGCAGGCACCGATAAAGCCAAAAGGAACTATACGGCAATACAGTCTCGAACCAGACAGGTACCTAACCTCAGCACTGGTCTGCCCATGCTCGAAAATGAAGGTGGAACTGCGAGCCTGATCTCTGCCATTCGGGCACTGCAAACACATGTGCTGGCCACCAACCGTCGCAAAGACACCATCGCATTCAGCTATGCCCACGACGCGATCATTGGAACTTATGCTAGATCCAATGGTCCAGCACTTGATGACACTTTGCAGAACTTCATCGACCATGTACACAAAGAGGGCGTGCAGGATAGCCTTCAGATGGAGACCTGCAACGGCATGAATGAAGTCTCAGAAAACCACGTTGGCATCGTAGCAGCAACTGGAAACTCCATGCCGATTGTACAAAAAGTCGTACGCAACTGGATCACAGGACAATGCTCACCAGAGCTGACCAGCACGCGAGTATCACTCGATCTACCTGGAACACCCTCCCAAGACATGCCGATTGGCATCCTTTCGCATGATGATCTTTCTTGGCGACATACACATGACCGTACTGGATCTCTGTTGCGTCGTAGTGACTGTGTCACAACCACGGTCCAGTCCGGAGATTCCTGCGCAATGCTTGCTGAACGCTGTAAGGTATCTGGGGCCCAATTCACGGAGTACAACGCTGAGGAGAACCTTTGTGCAACTCTGCAGCCAGGACAGCACGTATGTTGCTCATCTGGAACCTTGCCTAACTTCGCACCTAAGCCTCAGGCGGACGGAACATGCGCTGTACACAAGGTTGTATCCGGCGATACATGTAGTGGTATTGCAGCTGCAAACAGTATCACTGTGGACGACATTGGTGATTGGAATTCGCAGACTTGGCAGTTCATGGGATGCAACAACATTCAGATTGGACAAGTCATCTGTATTAGCAAAGGCATGGCACCAATGCCGGATGCGATTCCTAATGCCATTTGTGGTCCCCAGGTTCCCGGAACCCTCAAGCCAGCAAACATCTCGAAAGAGGGTGCCATGGCATCACTCAATCCATGTCCACTCAAAGGTAGGCGCATGGGTGTTCACTAAGAGACCAGTACACTGACAGGCGGAACAGCATGCTGCAATATATGGGGTCAATGCGGTATCACATCAGATTTCTGTACAGAGAGCAAGTCAG
Source organism: Cercospora nicotianae (assembly GCA_029490675.1). Classification (NCBI taxonomy): domain Eukaryota; kingdom Fungi; phylum Ascomycota; class Dothideomycetes; order Mycosphaerellales; family Mycosphaerellaceae; genus Cercospora; species Cercospora nicotianae. The sequence goes on along the minus strand of JANQAT010000007.1, from coordinate 542,726 downwards.
CTACTGGAGCACCAGGCACTGCTGCTCCGGGCGAGGATGGTTGCATACAAAATTGCGGCACTGACATCAAAAAGAGTCCCGCACCTGCAAAGCCTTTCACCATCGGGTACTTCGAGGGCTACAATGTTGACCGCGAGTGTCTTGTGATGGATGCACTAGACATCAATGTCAAAAAGTATACTCACATGCACTTTGCATTCGCAAACATCTCCAATGATTACAAGGTACGTGATCGATGAGATCTATACATGATGACACTGATCCTAAAAGGTTTCACTTTCGGGCTCTACCGCGGCACAATGGAATCGTTTCAAGCGCATCGATGGACCTAAGCGAATACTCTCTTTCGGCGGCTGGTCTTTCTCCACAGGTTCCGATTCGTACGCGATCTTCGGCAAAGCTGTATCGGAGGCTAACCGACAGACTTTCATTGCGAGTCTGGCACGATTCGTCAAGAACGAGGGAATTGATGGCCTCGACTTTGATTGGGAGTATCCTGGAGCTCCTGATATCCCTGGTATTCCACCGGGTGACCTAAATGACGGCGCACGATACCTTCAGTTCCTCAAGGACTTACGAGCGGTACTACCCCGACACATCAGCTTGTCTATTGCTGCCCCAGCTTCCTACTGGTACCTGAAAGGATTCCCGATCGCCGAAATCGCAGAGGTCGTCGACTATATTGTATACATGACGTGAGTCAAGTTCATCTGATGGAGAGATCATGGACTAATGGCAACAGCTACGATTTACATGGCCAGTGGGACTACGGAAATGCGTGGTCACAGCCCGGTTGTGCCAAGGGTAATTGTTTGCGCTCGCAAGTCAACTTGACGGAGACGAACAGCGCACTTTCGATGATCACTAAAGCTGGGGTTCCATCGAACAAGGTTGTCGTTGGAATCACTAGCTATGGGCGATCGTTCAAAATGGAGAAACCCAGATGTACTGGTCCAATGTGCAGATTCGTCGGACCGGAATCGGAGGCTCATCCGGGAGAATGTACAAAAACGCGAGGCTACCTTTCGAACGCAGAGATCAATGACATACTCAAAGGCGACAAGTTTGCTAAAACCTTCTACGATACCGACTCGAATTCGGATGTCCTGGTGTACCAGTCGGGCCTGCAGTGGGTTTCCTACATGACTGAGAATACGAAAATCTCTAGGAGCGCGTACTATCGGTCACTGAACTTCCTCGGGACTGTCGACTGGGCAGTCGACCTTGCAGAATTTACGGGCAATGTAGATGCTGAGACACTTCCCGAATGCTATGATGGGGACAAGTACGATACTATCGATGAAGTGATTAACGACAAAGGCATACCGGAGTCCTGCGTGAACACTTATATGCTATCTGCACTTTCAAACACCATGACAACTACACTATCGAACTACTCGGAAATTTTGAAGCACGACTTCGCTAGCAGGTACAACGCTTTCAAGAAGCAGATTCGAAACCAAGCTCAAGGACAATTTGCTAAATTCGAATACGAGGACGACGATTTCGATGAGTACTTCGACTGTATCTATAGAGTACCTGACGATCACAAAGGCTACACAAACGAGACTGGAACTTGTCCGAAAGGTTGGTATCTGAGATGGCATGGGAATGAGTACAACCTCACCTATGTCGCGAAGAACCACGACAAATTCTGCGAGAAGTTACAGAATGACTACGGGATTGACTGTTCATGGGTCGAATATAGCACATATGACAATCCACCCGATCGATACCGCAATACCCAGGTCAGTTGGCGCAAAAGGACCAGCGCGTGGTAGACCGGCCGGTCGTACCGAAGAACTTCAGTGTTCCGGACCCTAGCGAGGCCATCACCCAGGGGTTGGACAACTACAAAGGTCTCGCAGATTGGCTCGCAGAATCCTCTTCTCTGTCTGCAATCCACATGTTACGGGCGCAGGAGGCTGATGTCATTGATGGAGCATCGACTGCCGTCTTCACCACGCAAGCGGCAGTGGAAGCGATGCAGCAAGTGTCCGCAATCGGAAAGAAAGCAAAAGACGAAGAAAAGAAGAAGATGGTTCTTCTCATCGTCTCAGCTGTTCTGCTTGTGGTCCCCGCTCTCGGAGAGGCGGTCGGGGCACTTGCTAATGTGGCCTTGATAGCTCGCCTTGCCACCTTATTCGCTGAGGCGGGAGAAGCTTCGCTCGCCATTCATGATATCGTGGAGAATCCTGAAAGTGCTCCTATGGTCATTGTGAGCAGCTTACTGGGCGGTGTTGATCGACGAGATGAGTCCATATGGAGTGAGGCAGGAAAGATCAGACGATCAATGAAACCTGATGTGATCAAGGCCTTGGGAGACGGTGTAGCAGAGAACATGAACAAACTATCGGGAGCTCAGAAGGCTTGTTCCAGGTGAGGGGATATGTGTTGCTGTACTTGCTAGACATACTGCAATGTTGGAATATGTGGTCGCGATCCTGGAGGTGTGCTTTGGTGTTATTGCTTCCCAGAGTTGGTTGCGTGAAATGATGTAAGATACAAGGAAAATATGCCGTTCGACAGCTTCGCGGCATAGCCGTGGATGAATCTCAAGGAACTTACCGCGAACCTCACCCAGCTCCGCTAGCTTCCCGTCAACATACTTCGTGGTTTCCAGCCAATGTCCAAGGTCAACACCGAGCGGGCTTGATCCCTTGCTTCAGCAGCCCAATCAACTCATCCAACGTCCCAATCGCAACATCAGTCCTCTCATCCGTCTCCAACTCCTCCTTCCCTTCACTCTTCAACAACACCGTAAGCGCACCCGCATCCCGTCCAGCGGCCATATCGTCTACCGAGTCTCCAACCATAATAATAGGCAGCGTCGCAGTCTTCGCACCATCAGCAGACGCCTTTACTTGCGAGCCAATGACACCCCAAGACCTCGCAATATGCAAAATCCCCTCCGGCGACGGTTTCGGCGGCTTAAAATCCCTCGTAACCACCGGATCAAAAGGATTCAAATGCGAAGGAACATGTTTCTCCAATAAATGATTCACAGGCGCATCGAAATTCCTCGTACAAATTGCCTTTGTAATCTTATGTTGATCCAGAAATTCCATCAGAGCGACTAAACCTGCTTGAGGGATTTGTTTCGACATTGCTGCGCTTTCGATAGCTTTGATTTTGTCAAAAGCTTCGGTTTGTTGAGGTTCTGGTAAGGCGTGGATGTAGTCGAGGATGTCTTCGGATTTGGGAATTCCGACTTCTGAACGCATTTGGCCGAACATCCAGTTTTGGGGTTCGCCTTTGAGGAGGATGTTTCATCAGTACAGGACGGCCTTGATTGGAATGCACGACTGTGTTACTCACACAGTGTGCCGTCCATGTCGAAGACGATGCCTTGCAGGCGTAGCAAGTTTGTGTCTGAATTGCTTCCACTGTCGCCGCCGAGAGGCGCGAAGTGGTGACGTCTCACACTCATTGTGACGGCGAATGTGCGGCGTGCTGTTCGTGACAAAGCGGATCGCTTGATACTGGCATTGGCTTGCCACGAGACTCGTACTGCAGGCTTGATCGACGCACCTATTGTTGGCGCGATAGTGGACATTGAGGTGAGGTCGTGAAGTGGCAAGGATGGTGTTCTGCATTTGCAAGGATGCACGCGATAGGGCTTTCGAGACATCATCAAATTAAGCATCAAAATTTGACTGAAGAACATGGACGCAACTCGTATCAAAAGCGAGTCTCGCATCCGTCATCCGACACCAAAGTCGCACGATTGGTTGAGCGAGCATTTATGCACGTTGTGCAGCAGTATAACGACGCAGACGGGCTCGATTAAAAAGCACGAAGAAAATGCCTGTTTCAGTGCAAATTGTTGGAACGGACACGGCGTTCGTTGTCGACAGCCAAGACCGATCGTAACAAGTATACCGCAAAGCCAAGAGAACATATATAGGGTAGCCAGAACACCTTGCCAACCTTACCAACATCCTTACCTCAGCACGACAAATCATCAATGGCGCCCCTCCAAATCGGCCTCCTTGGCGCCACAGGCGAGACAGGCAGCTCAATCTTCAATGGACTCATATCCTCGCCTCAAGCATCAGACTTCCACATCACCGCCCTCGTCCGCCCCTCCTCCCTCTCCAAACCCGCCAATCAAGCACTCAAATCCCACAGAAACGTCTCCCTCCGCACCCTAGACCTCACAGCCTCCGCCGAAGAAATCACCTCCTCCCTCCAAGGAATCCAAATCCTCATCTCCGCCATCGGCGCTCAAGATCAACTCTCCCAAATCCAACTCGCAACAGCCGCCAAAGCCGCCGGAGTTAAACGCTTCATCCCCTGCGCCTTCATAACCGTAATCCCGCCAGGCGGAATCCACCTCCTTCGAGACCAGAAACAAGAAGTCTACAACCACATTTTTCAACTCGGTCTCTCCTATACAATCATTGACGTAGGCTGGTGGTACCAAATCTCCCTCCCTCGCGTTCCATCCGGAAAATTGGACGCAGTAGCCAGTATCGTCACCCCAGAAATCGCTGGCGACGGAAACGTCCTAAGCGGTCTGACCGACCTTCGAGATATCGGGAAATACGTCGCTCGAATTATCCAGGACGAACGCACGATAAACAAATGGGTCTTTGTCTACAACGAGCTCTGGAGCCAGAATGCCGTGTACGATCTCGTGGAGAAGAGACTCGGAGAGAAAATCGACAGGACCTATCTTTCAGAGAAGGATCTGTTGGCGCGAATCGAGAGTCCAGGCGAAGGTCCACATGCACTTTTCGTCAAAGTTCCAACGCAGTATATGCGTTCGTGGGGAATTCGAGGGGACAATACGCCAGAGTATGCCAAGTATCTGGGGTATGTGACGAGTAAGGAGTTGTATCCGGATTTGGAGTTCACGCCTTTCGAGCAATACCTGGAAGATGCTTTGGAGGGGATGATCAAGCCTGTATACGAGGCGCTTCGAGAGCAGTTCGAGGCTTCGAGGAAGGCATAGCTGTAGAGTGAGAACAGGCTAGTCTGTAGTCAGCGACTAATCTGAAAGCAATACTCACGAAAGAGAATTTCTCCAAGACGAAGTGGTTCCTGAATGAAAATTCCGCAATGTGCCACTGTGGCTTCATTGGCAATAGTACAATATTTGCCCCTCTACTGCTCGAGCAGAGGTATGGTATCTCAAAGGAGCGCAAAGGTCGCTGAAGCGTCCACGTCAGATCCATCGTCTGACTTATGAGTACAATAATCCCGCTGTGGTGTAATCATTTTTCCCCCAATATTACAACGCCATAATCCGGTAACATCCCGGCTCTTTTGATATCATCTGTCTCCTTCTGTAGGTGCGGGAGGTGAGTTGAAGACGGCGAGTCGCATGCGGTGGAACTATACTTGTGTTAGACGTGCGGTATGCAAAGGTGAGATCGTACTTACTGCCGGTAACTTAGGTACCACAACTGCTAGCGTCGCCAGAAAGTTGATCATAAAGTATGCTAGGTCGTAATGTGTGTAGTGCGTGCTGATTAGGAACAACCCGATCGGCATGGCCAGCAGAAATTTCTTCGCCGGCGTGTATTGATCTTCGTTGTCAATCTGCTCCCACATGTTGAGGTTGTCGTACGCTCCAGCATTGAACTCGAAAGGAATGCCTCGCACGTAGTGGAACATGAGGTATGAGCCGGCCATGTACGTTATGTTGACCATCGTCCATGACGTTTCTTGGGTGATGGACGGCACGATATCGTAGACGATCTTGAGGAGGAGTATGAGGATGATGTGAATCATCCATGCGCCTGGGCGAGTATCCTGTGTTAGCCACGGATCCTGATCATCGTACATCTCCTTGTCTCGCTGCCGCCGGCGCTGCCTCCTCTTCCTGCCGCTACATGCTCTTTCTGTGCGTCACTCACCTTTCGCATTTACCCACTGTGCATTCAAGTTCGGGAGTATCGCTTGGTCTGACTGCTGCTCGAGGCTCTCGGGAGGCTCCTGGTACATCAGACTGCTACTCCTCCGCCGCCTCCGCTGGTCCTTATCCTTGGTATTGGTGCTCATTTTGCGTGTGGCGGATTGCACGCAGGTGGGCGGAGACGTGTTGACACCCTCGGCGAAGGTGATTCCGCCTCGCGACTGGAGGAGTGTGGACGACAGTTTGGCGGTGTTGTCGGGGGATCGTTTGCGATGTGGTAAGAATAAGAGCGGAGCCAGCGTGGCGGTAATCTTGGCGTAAGCTGTGATTACAGACAGGTCGCGGTCGAGTGGGAGGTGCGGTGGTGGCAGAGTGCGAGTTGGGGAGAGAGGTCGGCGTGGCAGACGAACAGATGGCCGGTCTTTGTTCCGTGGACGAGGCACGGCGAATGACTTGGCTCGCGTGAGGTGAAGTTGGCAGGGTCCGCAGGCCGACTCGTTCTTCCGGGGCGGGCGCGGGCGGAGGGCGGCGGCGTGGTACGAGATGGCGTCGTCGCTGGCGCACGAGAGCAGTAAAACAGGTGACGGATTGTGGTGGTGGTACGGAGAGGTGAAGTGTTGACTGCTCCAGCACGGGACTGTACACGAATGCCATGCAGGGTCACGTCGTCCAAGCCCACGAAGACCCCGAGCTTGTTCTAGACACGGCTCGCTATGCTCGAAATAGGAATACTACTGAACGCCCCGTCGGCACGCTGCTGTGCCCCTGAGGCGTTTTCATGCTCTTCTGCGCATATAGCATCGACACGTTACATCGACCGCCTCGCAATACACGCACGCGACACGTTTGCCCCATCGTGGTAATCTGTGATCTCACTTCTGCAACCCGAGTATCAGCCTATTCACCTCCATCGCACCGAGGACCGTGCGACTGATGAAGCGAAACCTGCTGTGCACATGACCGTCGGACGAGGGATGCATTCGGACTGTCCCGTTCTTACATCGCTATCGCAGAGAGGATACAGTGTAGACGAGGTGCGGCGTTTGCTAGACTAGAGTGAAGAAAACATGAAACGCAAGGGTCCAGCATTCCTGTGTCAACGGCGGCCGTGCGTGTTCAATCAAGCAGATGCCTGTCGGAACATCAATCCGCAGTGCACGACCACCATAATGCAGAGACTTGCTGCAGGTGTGAAGCTGTCAGATGTAGCTGATCACCTGGCAGCCTCTCTTGCACTTTCCTAACCAGCCGTTGACACCATCTCCTCCATTCGCTCTATGCCGATCAATCCCTTCGATTGCGATCGTCTTCATGTACGCGTGGCAGGAGGCTTTTCTGCCTCGTGAGTAGTGGTGAACACTTTCTCTTGTAGTGCTTTCAAACGTCACTCTTGATCATATCTCATGTGTAAAGCGCCTTCTAATGCCATGTGAACGCTCACTGTTATTGCGTAGAGTTGGGTATTATGCTTGCTCCAATCAACGCCAACTCTCATCACACACCCCTCCCACCAGTCGTAACTCCTCGGCCTGTCTATAACTACCATCTAGACTGCACGCCGCTTGTATAAGAGCACTATGCTGGAGCCTGGTATGGCTTCACGAGCATCTCGCTAAACCTGTGCATTGTCAGCATGCTCACACGATTTTCACGTATCGAGCCATTACTTACTTTGAAATGCTCTCCACTCCTCTGACTTCGTCCACCAGCAGCGGCATCTTCACAACGTGGAAGTCTTCGCCGTACAAGTCATCGATTTGCTCCAAGTACTTCTTCTGCATCTTTCGTCTGGAGTTGCACTGCTCGCAAGGATTGTCCTTCTTCGGGAATAACAGCTGGTTCACCACCATCGCATGTGTATCAATCTCGTACGACCCCAGCTCTTGAATCATGCGCTCCGTCTCATACAATGACAAGAACTCGGGAATAAGAACCGGCACGAATGTGGTCAGATCTGGATTCTTGAACTGCTTGTTCACCTCTCCAATCGTCTCTTGCAGGTCATGCATCTTCTTGACGACGTCGTCAAACGATTGTCCATTCGGCAGACCACCTCGAGCACCGATCAAGTTGTTGATCATCGGCCCGAATTGTGATGAAAGCGCGCTGAGTTTCTCGAGTGCCTTCTCAAGCACGGTAGGGAATTGCAGGAAGCGCAGAGTGTGACCAGTAGGTGCCGTATCGAAAATGATAAGCTCATACTCCATGCCCTTGACCTGCTTCAGCACTTCGGCAAAAGACATGGCCTCGTCCACACCAGGTATGCTGAACGCCATATCCTGGAACATGTTGCCCACACCTCCGAGTCCTGCCATGGCATCTTGGGCGTCGTCGCCTCCTGCAGCGATCAAATCTGATATGCTTCCATTTGGATCAATTTCCATAGCTGCGAGGCCTTCCACGCCAGGTACTGGTTTGGCGTCCTTTCCGAACTTGACACCAAAGGCATCAGAAAGGTTGTGGGCGGGATCGGTAGAGATGAGAAGCACGCTTTTTCGGGCTTTGGCCATTTGTACAGCAAGAGAACAAGATGTGGTCGTTTTGCCAACTCCTCCCTTGCCGCCTACGAAGATCCATTTCAGGCTCTTTTGGTCCACGATGGGCTGCAGGGAGGGCTCCATCTCGTCGGCCATGATGAGGACAGATCGCAGGTGTGAGATAGGTGGAGGTGTGCGAGGATGTGTTCAGAGAAGATTATTGTAGAGGAAAAGTGTTTTGTTGCTCAGCAGGTGCCTGTCAGTTGGCCAGCAGCTCCAGAACGTGGAACATGCGCGGGGCCCTGGTCGATCAGAAGATCTACGTCAGACCGACCAGATGCGCACCTGACCATTCAGCTGCGTCCGGACTTGATTCCGCCGCAGCTCTGTTCTCGAAAAGTGAAGTGCATCATGACCTTAGCTCGATCATCTTCATTATCATGAGCAAGCCTGGTGCGTTAGCCCGAGCGTGGTTCAAATGGAAAGCACTGCGTCTACCATGGCGAAAGACGTTCCTCGTCGGCTTCGACCTGAGCGGTAACACTTTCTGGGAGTTCAAGGACGCTCTGAACGCCGGTCGCATGCGGCGGATTGTCAAGTATAGCAACAAAACGCCTCATTATTCAGATGTCAAAGTCACACGTAAGTCTCGTACTATACGCGATCGTCCCCGCCTTCTCAGTCCGCTAACACGTCTCCCCGCAGCACAATGGCATCAATGGCTCAGACATACTCGCGACGAACCACCTACGATCCAGGAACAGCAATACGACATCTCCCGTCAAGCGATGATGAAACGCCTTGCAGCCGAAGCAGATGAAAGATGGAATTCGAAACCTTCTTTCCTGGACTCCCCGACGCGTAATCAGCCTCAGCCTGCGATAGGTGTGAAAGATCCAGGAGGATACGCTCCGCAGACAGAGCCGGAAGCGTCTCAAGGCGTGCGAAGTGCAGTAGATGAGCCGAGCAAAGTGGAGAATGCTAGTCAAGGACAACAAGAAGGACTGGACGAGGGGAGATTCAAGGGCAAGAAGACTAAGGATAAGAAAGAGAACCCGTGGGAGAAGCTACAGCCGAAGGGAAATGCTGGAGAGAACTGGCAGCCTGAAGGATGGGCACCGAAACCAATGGAACGTGGGCGATAGCATGATACGTTATGATGAAATACTGTATGAATACTGTACAACACGAATATGCCAGATGGGACGAGGCCAGTCTACTGGTAGTGAACTAAACAAATATTGCTGTATTAAAAGATTTGACTAACTACAAGTAGCAAACAAGGAGGTATCTTACTTAGGCAAAGGAGCATTCCGTTCCAGGGATCTCAGACAATATTCAAACTACGATCTTCTCCGTCTTCGGATCAAGCAACAAGTCAGTGTTATAGTTTTCAGCGGTCGTGTATCTAATGCTACGGCTCTCTTGTCTAAGCACATGAGACTCCAATCAAGAAAACTGTTCGACGCCCGACAGTCATTTTGCTGATTGCAGCCTATCTTACCAACAGTATATTCATAGTCATTTACTGGCGTCTGATTCGTCCAAAATCTTGGACTCTTGATTCGCCAAAGTCGCTCGCGCTAAATCGCGCTACTTCCGGCGCGCTCAACTTCGACCTCTCTTCCACTTCCACTCCGACCAGCATACCAGTCAATTCACCGCATATTCTCGCAACCATGTCTGATCTCGAGAACGAGTCGCGGACATCGGCAGTCGGTCGTAAGAGAAATGCGACTGGTAAGTACAAAGACTTTTCTTCGCACAGCCGACAAGTCAGCATTTCTAGCAAGGAATCTGGCGAAGTCTCGAGTTCAGACGGCGGCGGCGGTGGCGACGACAGCGATATAGAGGAGATCAGCGAGCGTCAATATAACAAACGTCGAAAGACGGATGACGGAAGTGAGGAGGGCGAGGTGGAAAGCGGCGACACTTCATCATCGATGGATACTTCAGACAGCGACTCCGAGGATTCGAGCTTCGAGATGCCAGAAACGAAAGACGGCCCCACAAGACTGCAAGAATTATCGCAAGCCGATCGCGACGTACAACGTAAATATTTCGACATCACCAACCTGGGGAGTCTCGTGCGCTGTCTCTGCTGTGGCGAACTCGGACACATGGCCGTCTCCTGTGCTGCCCGGACATGCTCTCACTGCAATCAACGAGACGTCCACCAATCGAGCGCCTGTCCAACATACCGTAAATGCGGTCTTTGCCGTGAGCGAGGCCACGATGCACGAGAGTGCAAGAATCGCGCCTATATTGGTAAGTAACCCCACCTGCCCTGTCCGACCCATGCCTCTGATATCTAACAATTGCCCTCACAGGCCCCAGCCCCTGCGACATTTGTTCAGAAGCAGGCCACATCGAAGAAGAATGCCCATATCTATGGCGCATCTCCACCAAACCAGCACCAGCCCAGCCGCGCTCAGGCTTTACAGCGATCAACAACGGCGGCGGAGGAGGGCTGAACTACGACGACGAGGAGGGAACTCCGCCTCCTCCGCCCCCGCCAGAGCGTAGCCGTCCATGGCAATTGATAGGGCTCTTCGACGATGGGAGGGATTAGAAGTCCCCCGAAGCGAGAGCCCAGGAGATTACATGGACGAGAAGTGGGTCCGCGGAGCGTTCAAGCAAGCATAGATAGCATATCTTCTCCGAATGGAATGTGGTTTTGAGGGCACTGAATGTGCAGATTTCCGCTTCAATGGTCTTTCAGTTCCTTTTGAGGTGAGTCGTGGGCTCGTGTGCTTTCTCTGATTACAAGCCAGATTGCAGGCCCCTTGAGTGGCATATGCGGCAACTTGACAGTTTCCGGAAAGTCAGAGTGACAATCCGGCCGCGGACGCACTCTGATTCTTGCCTGTCTTCCATGGCACCGAGACTCAAGAAGCAGTTGGCGATGCGCCTGAGCGACAAGCGGAAACACCCGAGTGGCCGTCCCTCTCCTCTGGCAAGCTTACTCCGCTTTCTTGCACTGGTCATTTTCAGAGCCATCGAGTGTGCAGATTCTCAGTATCTCGGGACCAAGATTGGGCCGGAAAGAAGCAATTGGAAGGGTCTTCACATCTTTGATTCTCCAGAACCACCGCAATTGCTATGCTCGGCAGTGTAACAATACTGTAGTGGAACGGAAACCAATTGCAGAGAGATCAGAAGGATCAATCTCCTCACCACTCTTTAAATATTCTTTCTCCGTCAGAACAAACAGCACAGAGCTCATGAAGGTGGGAACGATTAGGTTCTGGAGAAATTAATTTCATTGGAGTGAAGCACTCACTACTATTCCCTCTCCGAACACCAATCATTATTCATGCCATCATATTTCAACATTAGTCCCATGCCACACAGATCCTGGGATCAGGAACAAATCATTACAAGCCCTGACTCTGCACCAAAAGCTCCACAAGTCCCAACTGTGCCCCCACTCCATTCGCGGTCTTCGCATCATATCCCACACCTCCTCCATCCTTCTGAGACCACTTCAAACTCGCTTGGTTTTGCCTGGACTGGCTTGTACAGTCGTCAGAGCAGCATTCTTACTCGCCTCCAAAACCGCCTTGATTTTGTCCTTCGTCTCGGGAACCAGGCCTGCCGTCAAACCCATCCATCTCGCCAACGCTGCTTTGAAAGTCTGTTGATCATCGTTGCATTTCCCTTCGTCTTCACATCTTGGCTCATAGAGTACTCCATTCCTCGTAAAAGTCGCGATCGCACTATCCACAAACCTACAAGCACGATCTTTCCAGGCTTCTTCATCAGTATTACCATTCGACAACTGATGCATCACCGCACACCCGCCCATCCAGACTCCGACATTGTAACTCCATTCCTCCTCCGCAGCTTTCGCGCACTCGGGCGCATGGACACCATCGAAGACCTTGTACGATTCTTCGTCGACTAAACTCCCGAAACCTGAATCCCATATTGTCTTTGCCCAGTCAAGGTAGAAGTTCGATGTATAACCAGACGCTTCCGCTTTGGCCAGTCTTGCGGCTAATTGGAATGCTAGACCGTTCGTGATAGAGTTCTTGTAATGGTAGCCATCCTTGGACGTGTCAATTTGCCATCCGAGTCCGCCTTTTCCGGATTCAGCAGCGGAAGGACACATGTCTCCTTGCCAACGATCGATCACGGCTTTAAACACATTTTTCGCAAAGTCAAGCCAGTTTTCGCAGCCAGGAAGTCCGTATTCTGCTGCCGAGATAGTCGTGAGACCCCACCATAGCTGATCGTCATTTCCGGGACTGATAGCTCCAGAGAAATCCCCTTGCGGGCCCGCTTGTGCGAGGATGGAAGAAGAGAGGGTAAATGTGAACGGGTCCGATGAGGGAGCTACAGGTGCGCCAGCTATGGGGGAGATCGGAACGGGCTGGGCATTCTGTTGTTCTTGTCCTTGTCCGTGCGTGAGATGCCAGTAGTTGATCAGAGTATTGTAAGTCGATGCTGAGATCCAGCCAGATTGATAGATGGGGAGGGATTTGATGAGGCCTTTTGTTGGTGAGCCTGGTGGAGACTCAGAGTCGATTTGGGAGCTGATAGTTTGGATCAGAGTATTGAGCACGTCCGAGGATGAAGCTGAGGATGGTGGTGCTGAATTGTTACTGGGAAACGGCGGAACTCCTGGCCCGGGCAGGATGGGTGAGGTGAGCGAAGGGGTTATGATGAGGATGATACTGAGTATGGTGTTTCTTGAGAGAAGCATGGTTGATGCAACTCAGAAGGGGAGTGGCTTCCGCTGCTTCGGCGATAGGTAGTATGGCAGTACAGTGTTTGTGTCGTTGAAACGGCTTGATCGTAGATTTTGGCACCGGCCGTTGGGCAAAACTTGACCTGGTTACGCCTTGTGAAGACGGCACGTTGCGATGCGAAGCTGATAGCTGATCATACTGGCTCGATCAGTGAGGGATTGTGTTCTGCTGATGGACATGCTGGTCTCGGGATGGCCAACCCGTGAACGTAGCAAGCAATGCCGTTTGTAGTAGAGCAGCTGTTGACCACGCGCATCAAGCTTCCTCTCAATGCTCCTGACGCGATTTTGATTTTTCTGCAGAGCCAGGTCACGGTGTCTAGCTCGAGTCAGCTTGGCGGTTGCCGCAAATGGAAGATGTAATTTTGGCAGAAACGGGACATCCCAGGTCATACTCATATTCAGCCTCTATACTGCACGCTACACCTTCAAACACCTGCGATCACACTCATTGTGTTACTCCTCATACTGCCAATTGCGTCGCTGGATATTCTCGTGGGCGAACAGCCCTCCAGACATAGAGGCGTGTGCCACCAGCGTGCGCCAATCCTGGCCGTCATCTCCTTCATGATACTCATCGCGCTCTCGAAATCACCAGATGTGCAAACTCGATCATCGCCGACATAGGTATCGAAGGAAAACCGCCACCAAAGTGGAGCAGAGGTAGCAGAATATGATGGCAGGCAAAACTCGCAAAGTGCTGTAAGCGCTTAACCTTGCATACGCTTACGCTTGCCGACTTGGGCAGAGAAACCGCTCTTGATAGCAGTGACGGAACGACGAGAACCACAGGAGTTGCAAGTGACGAAGTAGAGACGGTTCTCTCCCTTGCTGAGCTCGGTGTCGGGCGATCGGCAGGTCTTGCAGGTCACGTATTCGACTGAGAGGCATGTTAGTGAGGGGTCATATAGCACACTATCTGGAAGACTTACCAATGTATCGTCGGAGCACGTTCTCGATCTGCTTTTGTTGGAACCGACCCTTGATAACCAGTCTTCGGCTGCCGTCCACAGAACCGCTGGTACCCAATTCGGCGAACAAGAATTGCGTAACGTGCTCGTCTGTTCGCTTCATCCTCTTGCAGATATCGGCAATGTTGGCAAAGATGGTCTTCTTGTTACCTTCACGCAGACACTGTGGTGGAGGAATCTTGTAGCTCTTGCCTCCACTAGAAGCAAGATCAGGATGCGAGTCGTGAAGCATGACGAAGAAGCGTGAAAGCAGGCTCTCGTAGTTGTATGTCTTGGTCTCGTCGTGTGCCCAGATACCGGTACCGCCGTGGATGTCGCCGTCCTGCACGCCCTTCTCGGCGGCGTCCGTGGAGGGCTTCTCCTCAGCCTCGCCTTCCGCAGCGCCTGCCTCTGCAAGCTGCTTCTCAAAGTCGTCTGCGGGCGCCTTGACCTTCTTCTTCTTCTTTTTCTTGAGCGCCGACAGATCGACCTCGCCGTCGTCCTCTGCTTTGTCCTCTGCCTCGTCGTCTTCGGCCTCCTTCTTTGGCTTCTTCTTCTTCTTCTTGGCCAGTCCCTCGAACATGGCCGTCACCTCATCGACAGCCTGGTCATCGCCAATCTCCTTGCTATGGGCGGCGGCGGAGTCCTTGTCGCCGTCATGTGTTCCGTTGGCATCGTGGGTCACATTTCCATCGCCGTCGACGATTGTCTGGCCCTCGGCGAAGGCCACGGATTTGCGTTTCGATGATGTGTCGTCCGCCATGTTTGCGGTGTCGTGTGTGATGACAAGTTGCGGTAGTGGTGGTGTCGTGGAGACAGGAGGGGCTGCGGGTTTTTTAGAGTTGCGTGTCGAAGTTGCGTGAGTCAAAGCGTTGCTCCCACAATACATCACCACGGCCGGAGACAGGTCCGCAGCCAATGATAGCAGAGTATCTAGCACTGTACCACAGCATCACTCATTCTGCTCCCATGTTCTGGCCATGACTGGACGTCACTTATGCAGAGTCACCTGGTGAGTATCCTTTCGAATCTGACGGCCGAATTGCAACCATGTCAGAAAGCGATGCAGTTGTGCTCATCAATAATCTGAGGCATCCCGCGGCCAACGTAGCTTCACCCGAGCTCCGAGCTTGGATATCCGGATCGTAGGAGACATCAACATCTAGATCACGCTCGTGTGCGATTCGCTACGCTCGAGTGTTCCAGTCACTCTCCCTGCTCTATCTCCACCTATTCCGCTGGTCGCCAGACTTCACTGCTCGCTCCATCATGTCCGAACCGGCGTCCTCCTACGCCAACATCCCCACGCCCACGTCCGAAGACGTCGATTCGCTGCCTTCCTCGTCTGCCGGCTCGACCACCTCCGTCTCACCTAGCGAAGAAGAAGCATATTCAGACGCTGAGCGAGAATGGCGCGAGAGTCTGCAACAACTCGAGCTCATGTTGACACTGGTGCTAATACCATATCTCGGGAAATACTTCGGGCGCAAGTGCGCGTATTATGGTATGCACGAGTGATGCTCCTGCAGAGGGAAGGCATTGGGAGGTGCTGACTGTATGCCTAGGTTGGACTAAGTTCATGGAATGGAAATATCCCGTCAGCATAGAAATCACCAGCCCTGGCGCTTTCAAGGCCGCGGGAGTTGTGGAGGCAGCAGCATCGCTATGATGAGGAGTCGCCGCGTTTCGAGGAGATCCTCCCATTCGAACAGACGTGCAAGGCGCATATTACAACATTGGCGCCCTTTGCTCCAGGCTGTCATCGGATTACATGCCTTTCGAACGGCACACTGCTGCAAGCAGTGAAGCCTTCACACAGGCGGCACGGCAATGAAATCTGATACGAGCAGCCAGTCGATGATGTTCCTGCAGAGTGATCGCAATCTTCACCGAGGCCAGCACTGCTAGCTCTGACGATGCGAGACTCAGGACAAAGCGCCTTGCAACACGTCCAGGCACAGCCAAAGCGTTTGTGCGCCTTCCGCAAGCAACTCAACTTGATGACACAGTGGGAACCAATTTTGCATTACAACCGCAACCATAAGGGATGATGACAACTGATCGGACGTACGCACTACATCGGGGTCGGACACGCATGCGTGGTGATGTGCATAACTGAGTGCGGGTGTCCTTCGCGAAGAGGAAGTGAGTGCGATTACGAGACATCTGTCGAAACTTGAGTAACAGACGAGGCTTGACCGGCCGGTCAACACGCAGCTAGCATAGACTCATTGTATGTGAAGCTATAGAAGCGATGCTGTATAATTGCTGTTTAACAGCGCCAAGAAAGCACTTGCGTTTACCTTAAAGTTTGCGATGCCAGCCATTTCTTTGACCCTGTGTACACTACATTGCTGATTGCTGATTGATAGTATCAAGTTTTGTGACCCATGCCGCCTGCGAAGTTGTCCCTTGCTTTGGTCCCGCGCTTGACTTTTGTCCTTTGGCATTGACTCCGGCCGTACCCTCACTCCGCCGCTCGCTCTTTTTACCAATTGCGTTGCACACTTTGCACATTCTATTCTCCACACAGGACGTAAGGTCGCAAGCGCAAGCAGGAACGTGGCATCGGAGTCTTTGGCAGGCACTGTAACACCCGGCCGAAATCGAGTTGTTCCAAGCCGTGTTCGCTGCAAACGACTAGTTTCGTCCTTCGTTCCACCCTGCGGCCATGGCGGATAGCAACAGCGACAGCGACAGCGATCCGGGGAGATTCCTTCGAGAAATGGGATTTGGAAAACCTGGAGGGTATAAAATGCCCGAATTAGCAAAAGCACAAGACGTTCGACAGCGGCGAAACACGCGAGTGGCCTCCATCTTCAAAAACTTTCGCTTACTCAAGCAGATTCTGTGGAGACATGAAGCAACAATCCAAAAGCGCTGGATGAAGAAGACAAAAGAACAAAAGCGTAAGATAATTCTTGCAGCATGGGGAGGGCCTATGCCTACTTCCCATCGACCTGATTTCGCAGCATATAGGAAGATGAAGGCGGCTGGAGATGGGGCGAAAGATCGCGCGGACTTGATGTGGCCTTTCGTCAATCAAGAGGATCTCACTAAGCCAAAGGTGTGTCTCGTTGTCCATTGGAGAACACACAAATTGCTAATATTGTTACAACCTAGACATTACTTCTTTTTCTCAACGCGCGTGGCCGAAATGACCCCTGTGACTTTGCCGCAGCAGAGTATGAGTCCATGCACATTGGAGTCGTCACCGAGTGCATCATTCCTGTTTTCCTCAACTTTCATACCATGCTGTTCAACGGTAAGAGGACAGAAGCCGAATACGCCCAATTGCTTCACTGGGATGATCACCCAGACGCTGCTCAATGGTGTTTTTCAAGAAGACACATGCAGCCTGGCGAGGGACTGCTCATACTGGAGTCCCAAGACAGGACAATGGATTTCCTGGCCAAGTGCGCCAAGAACATTCTTCACGATATCTCCGAGGAATTGATGCTGGATTTTCCGGTTCAACCAGCTCCACCCCCAGTGGCAGACCAGGAGAGCGGGCTGACGTCTCTAGCACTCTTGAAAGCAGAATCTCCATATCGTATCCCAGCTCATCTTAGCTGGGACCGCATTGTCAGCATCCTGGCTGCATCGCGAGCTGCTGCCGAAGATCATCTGTGGTCACTCCGCGAAGACCCGTCATATTTCTCGTACACCATGCGTGATGCTCGTGAGCATCGCCAGGAGTTACTCAAGGATACACGTGGCAAAGCCCACCCGGTCTTACGATACGATCGCGAAGAGATACTATGGGCACGAATATTACGTAGGCGCTCATGCACGTACTCATGTTGTCAATACTGATGAGATTGCAGGCAAAGAAATCTCTCTGGCCCACATAAAGCTTGAGACTTGGACAGAGTTGCACAGGCAGGCGTTGAAGCTGAGGGATCTAGAGCGAAGGCACTCGAAAGACATCAAGCCTGATGATGATCTGCCCGCAGATTATCTTTATGCATTGCTACTGTGAGCTGCAGACACGTCTTTTGTGATGCGAGATACATGCTGACCATTCTAGGTTCCGCCACCACCTGAATGAAGCCACGAAAGCGCCAATCGAGGAGCTAAGAATGTCTTTCCCGGCGTCACCACCTTGGAGGGCCTACTTCCTGCGAGAGCCTGAGGATGATCTGAAGCAGACAGGCATTTACATTCAGTCGAAACCTGGACTGTCCCTGAAAGACCCAGAACATTTTATTCTCTACCTGTTTCGACTTTTGTGGGATCAAGGCCATACCGTCCTTCTTCTAAGGATGTCTAACATAGTGGACGAGTTGCAACACACGATCGACTCCGATGCCAAAGCGAAAGATCTCATTTCTTCGTACTGTGCAGCGCAGCTTGGTGATCTGTCGATACTTTGCGAATGCCTCCGGCAGCTCGAGCTGTACCAGCCTTGGGCAAATATGTTCGTGCACAACCTGGTGGATTTACAGAGTGATATCGAAGCGGACTTTGAGAAGCGAAGTCGACCATGGTATAAGGTGACCAATGCCACGAAGGGAAATGGAGACATCCTGGCGCGATACGGCACCCCGACGACCGAACGCTTCCGATACCCGGTGGAGAAACGCAGAACGAAAGAAACTACAGATTTGATGAGACTTGCCGAGCAGAACTTGGATGCATTTTGGCATAAGGTCGATGAACTTGTGCATCGAAACGCGGGCGACTTGCGAGATACTGCCAGTCGTGGACTCATGCTCGAGCCCCGACTATTGCACCGCACGCCCGAATGGATAGAGCCTGAAACGAAGCACGAAAAGAATGGTGCCCAAGCGCAAACGGCATTGCCGAAGCAGCAGATCGGTGACATTTGTAAGCCGCTCTCTGAGATCTACTTCGACCTTGAGTACCGTACCGAAATCAAAAGCAAACCGGATGCGATCCCTGGGACTCAGCCCAAATCAAAGCCAAAGACTCGTGGTACCGCAGCAACGACGCCAACGCCTGCCGAAAACAACAACAATAACCAGCCCGAAGGGAACCCACAAGACCCACAACCCGTTTTTGAAGTCGACAATCGGGCGCTCAAAGTCTTCAAGACTATATTCTATACGCCCTCATCGGGCTCAACTCCGGGGAATTGCCTTGGGCGGATTTCGTGCATGCCATGGTAGCTACGGGTTTCAAGTCCGAGAAGCTGTACGGCAGTGTGTGGCAATTCAGTCCCACGAAGTTGGATGTTGAGAGGAGCATACAATTTCACGAACCTCATCCTAGCGGGAAGATACCGTATTGGATCGCGAGGAGACATGGTAGGCGGTTGAATCGTGCGTATGGATGGTTTGGAGGAATGTTCAAACTGGCTGAGAAGAAAGACACGGCATAGAGGCTGGGTGTTGCCACAAGCGGCCGGTCCAGGGCGCTCTGGATGTCGCGTGTCCAACTTGAATGCTTGTTTCTCTGGCTCTGCGGCATACCGGGATATTTTCATGCTGATGCGCGACTGAGCTCGCATGTCGACCGCCCGACCATGCAATTGTTTCCCGAGTGCAGGTGCCTGTACGCGGCTATGGGCAATTTGGATACTTGATGAGACCCTGGCAAAACCGATGGCGTCGGAAATCCATAGACAGTCAGTTCTGGCCTCACCTCTCGAATCATAGCCAGCTATCATCCTGGCACACGAATCCCTTGGGTCCGCTGCCGCGATCTGCGATATCGCATAGTGTAAAGCAGCTGTACTTCTCATCGGCCTGTCAATAGTCTGTGCTCACCACAGATTGAGCGATGTTGGCTAATATTCCCGCAAGGTCAGCGTTTAGGCAAGTCAGACATTGCCAACCTTGAAGTGAACCATTCTCAAGCTGATGTATTCATCAACCCAGCGATATTGACATCGACTCACGTAGAACTTTCTATCTGATCGAGTCCGTAATGGTCTAGTGGCTAGGATTTGTCGCTCTCAGCAGGATGCATCAAAATTGCTCCCTGCGAGTCCCGACAAGGCCAGGGTTCAATTCCCTGTTACGGAACAGGTTCTTTTGCCCGGAGGATAGCATAGCTCAAGTTTTGGAGTGGAATGGAGAAGATTCGAGAGAGATATGTCATTTTTTCATTTTGGGGGAACTAGTTCATCTCGGGACCGGCTGTTCCCGTCCGGCGTGGGACGAACCGCAGATTTCCGGCCGACCGACGACTGCAACAATCCTCATGTTTCTCGAATCGATTCGTCATGGTGCTCAGCTGATCAAAGCGACACGGTCCCTACCGCTATCGGGACGTTCTCTATACATTTTTGTAGAGGATAAAGAGGATCTTCGCGCTTGAGGCATGGCTGCGTTCGACCATCAACAGCAGCAACAAAAGCCGCAGATGCCCATGCGCATAGGGAATTACTGAAGCCCGCCATGTAACTTTGGCCGTCCTTATTGCTCCTACGACGAACAACCCCTCAGCTGGGCTTCAGATCTAAGCTTCATTCAGGAACGTCCACTATGCTATCGACTTCATCAGCGCAGGTCACTTTGAAGGACCTCGCTACCTTACTGGACCAAGTATCGCTGCTCTATCCGAACTCAGTCCAAGCACATTGCCTCGCAATAACTGCATTGAGCGTGCTTCGTCCGATTCCTCCAGCCACTCCGAAGAGTCGAGCTGTCGAGAGGAAAAGCGCGAGAAACAGCGCCTCGAGAATAAACACACACTGTCAGGAAGGATTTTGGTTTTCTGCGGATGATTTTAGACATTAAGATGATGGCTAAGGAGGCCGCTCATGGTAGTTAGATAAAACTCATGTTCTCTGCATCGTCAGAGAAGCAAATGAGGTTGGGATTGAGCTTGACAGAGGCACCGGAAAGCAGGGGACAGAACCTGGAACCTGGGCTCACTCGGCACAGTCTCGGCGCATGGACAAACAGAGCTCGATTTCCGACCTCATCTTCGTCACTTCCTCGACCTCTTCATGACAGCTGCGATTGCGTGTCGAATGGCGATGCCCGACTTCTCCATGTCTTTATGCGATAAAGCTGTGGAAGCACACACCTTGATGGCTGGCTGGGGCTGGTACTCCTTCGAGGCTTCTCGCGGATGCAAGCCTTCCACGAGAGGCATGCTTTTGAGGCAGGTAATGAGAATGGAGTGGTTCCTGAGACACTGCCGACTCAGTCAGCAGGAGCTTTCTCAGATGACACACGGCTGGCCCTCACCTCGTCAACGCATTCTTGTAACAAAGACTCCTGCTCCGGATACGAGAGGCAACGGCTTTCGACATACTTTTCCTTCAACGTCAAATGAATGACTGGATTGCTCGACGCACTTGTGCACTTTACCCAATCGCTTTTCTGAAGCTGCGCACGAAGCACATCGATACGTTCTCGCAGAGTTCTCAAGTCTCTCGCTCCATCATCCGACTGAAGACGTCCGATGACAGCAGAAGCTGTGGTTGTCAAGAACGTCGCCAAGGAGGCTGAGAATGTCACAGCTGGGGAGTTGAAGCGCTGATGTTCTACCATCCCTTCACGTCCGGTACAGAAGCCACCACCGGTCGCAACACAGCCCGCTAAGCTGCCCACAAGTATGTCAATGTTGGTCGGGTCTACATTTTGCAGCTCGGTCAAGCCTCTGCCAGTCTCACCAAGGATGCCGTAAGACCACCTACGAGGCGGGAAAAGAAGTCAGCAAAAACCACGAAGCCCACGGGTCAACATTGACACTCACGTTTCATCCAAAATGACTCGAAACTTATACTTGAACTTGAGCTCGAGAAGCTTGGGCAGGTCTACCATGTCGCCGACATTTTCTGACAGAGCTTCCGTGATTATGAACCTCCGCGTCAGCGGTTGCTCTTCACGCACGAGCTTGGCGAGCACCCTCTCCAGGTCTTCCATGTCGTTGTGCTCAAACCAGCGAACGATACTCCTCGATGCTCGGATGCCCATGCGAATCGGGTAGTTTACCGCACGATCGGCCACAATGATATCGCCACGTTTGCAGAAGGTCGAAATGACACTGCTAATGGTGGAGAAACTTTGGGAGTAGATTATGGCACTTTCGGTTCCGAAGTGGCTTGCGATACCTTGCTCGAGCTTCAAATGAACATCAAAGGTCCCAGCAAAACCAGGAGCGGAACAAGGTCCGACCCCATAGGTACGAATGGTTCTGGTCGCAAGCTCGATGAGGTTTGGGTCATTGGCCAAGTTGTAGTGGTTGTAGTTGGCAAGGTTTGTGACAGTCCTGCCATCGCGCAGCTTCGTCTTTGGTCCAGTGGGCGCGTCTCGATGCAATACGGCGAGTTGCTCGCCGGATCTCAATATCTCGGACTGTTCCTGCACTAGGGGCTCCGGCATCCAGTCCTCCACCAGTTCATCGATCTCATCTTCAGTCAACAGGACGTGGGTCGCCCTCTTTCTGGGATTGTACTTGGCTCCCACGAGATAGCGCACGGCGACAAGGAACAAGAGCAGCTCCAGAATGCTGCGTATTGGATCATTCTGGTACGATGCGCGGACGTAGCGGACCAGCACTCTGGATCCAGGGACTCGATCAAGTGTATGAGTTGTCTTCTTTGCTAACCACAAGCTGTGTTCAACGACGGGAGCGACGTTATCGCGAAATGCAGGAGACGATGGTGGTTGCGCGAAATCCATGATGCCGGTGAGGTCAAAAACGTCCGGAAACGCAGATGCCGCACAAATCTACATACACATTGATGTTTCATCTTCGAGTGGATCAATTTCCAGCACATCCCTTGCTTCGGCTCGCGAGCTCATCTTGAGTGAAGACGAATTGTAGGCGCATACTCGGGCCTATACCCATGCGCGCTTTAACCTAGTTAGGAAACGTGTGGACGTATGCAGTATAACATATCCACTTCGGGAGAGAATCGCTTCCGTGCGACGAACGAGGCGGGTGTTCGGGACCGAAGTTGACACCTGCTGCTGTGTCAGCCGTAGGCAGCAACATATGATCCAAAGACAGAGGCACTAGCCATCGCGTACCACCTGTTCCAGCCTTCAAGAAGAATGCTCGAGACGATGAAGTGCTTCTGAAGAAGTGGACAACAGCAGCACACGGAGGCCTCTTAGCAATCGTCTCAGGCTCAGCAGATGATCACCAATTTCGCCGTGAACATTCTGCTCTGGACAACAACATGAAGCGCAGGTCATTCCCCTCTGCCCGCTGAGACCCTTCTGCTACTTCAAACACTCTCGGACCGCGTGTACCACTGATAGCGTATTCGGCTTCACAGTGTGCCGTGCGACTGGAGGAATACTACACTTCAACACGAAAGAGATCTTGGAATTATCTTGAGCACGTCTGGTCTATCCTTTTTACCATGACTGATGAACGCTTCAATCATCACGAAATACGTTGATCTGAGAACCCAATGACGCCTCCGAAGCATCAATCCAGCCAGAAGGGAGCGTCGCTGATCTCCACGATGAATGGCCAATCGCCCTTCTTACGAGTGCTATCAGCTATGAGACCAATGCAAAGCGTTCGCAGCCTGCTAGGCAACATGGGGCAGATCCGTCCCTCCGCACCATGTTCGATTCACGAGCTTCCAAGCTCATACAACGGAACCGTGTTTCTCCAGCGCTTGTGACAAGACGTGCTTCCCGAACTGATGGCAGCCAGTATCTGCTCTTGATGTTGAGCTACCTGACCCAGTGCAATATCCAGACACTTCCTGGGTAGATGCCTTACGAACAGGTAAGACATGAAGTATGAAGGCCTACGTTCAAGCGACTATTGCTTGCAATTGGTCAGGATTGGAATTCAAGATGCAGAGTGTTCCAGTTCCATCGCCGGCAAACATGCATTATGGGTAGCGGATCTATCCTCCACTGATCCGGACTCCTTGCGGTCCCTCAAGTCAAAGCGCTGTGGAGAAGACTCTGGGAGACCTCAGATCTGTACTTTCCGTTTCGGTCTATGCAGCGTCGATCTTTTGCAGTGCACCACATGTGCACGGGTTCGCATGCGAGCATGAGGTGTCCTGCGGGGTTACCCACCTCCTTAGACATTGCTCTGCATGCAATCGAGACCTGTCGAATGTGGTGGCCGAACACAGTCACGACGCCTGAATATATTGGAACGGCTCGTTTTCAGGTGCCTCCGGGGTCTTCATCGAGCCATGGAACTTCAACAAGGAAGACGAGTGCATGGAACAGCTTAACAGGCCAGAAAACTCGCAAGAGCAAACCAAGAAGTATAAGATTCGCTCTTCTTCCTCACTTTTTTACTGCTATCATCAGCTTTCAACTCATTCAACTCCAACAGACCGCAGCATCTTCACAAGACTCTTGAAAAGCAGTTCCAACTTCGGACATCATGCAATTGACCAACGCAATCGTCACATCTTTGTTGGCCACTGCCGCCACGGCACGCCCATGGAGTACATCTGATGGTTCGTACACTATCATCCGTCCTCAATCGGCAGTAAAGAGTGCTATACGAATCTATGTTAACACAACTCACCAGATGAGCCCCTGGCCCAGAAGTCCCGAATCACAGCTTTCGTGGTCAACGACAAAGGCGAGCCATCCGTCGACTGTTGGGAAATCAACAGCTTTTCCGAAAGTGCACGTGTGAAAGTTGCCGGCGGATCGACTGCGAAGGCACATTCGCTTTCTCTTGCCCGCGATGATGAGCTCGCTGGAGTAGAAATCCTCACTTGGCCAACTTTCGCGGACATCTGGCCACCCGCGGCCGATACTGTTCGCAGCCAAGCCGGGCTTGACATTGCATTTGGCTTCAAGTATGTCCTTTCATCTGCCATTTCATTGATCACGATTGCTGACAAAAATCTTCCGCAGTCTCTTCAATGTCCAGAGCGGTCTTCTTCGCTTCCAGCTCTCTGCCGATGTTCAAGGCAGGGCCAGTGTCAAGGACGACGACGATGTGGAGACACACATTTTCAGCTTGGAAAACGGCGATGATTGGTTCTACTTTGAAGACAACTATTCGGGCTCGACTGCCAAGCAAAGTGTTGACAAGGCCTCGCCTTTCAGAGTCAACACAATCTCGGGTGGTGAGACGGAGACGTTGCGCCTGCGATACAACAGTCAACCACAGCACAGAGTTGTCCACAAGGGAGCATGCAGCTTCACTGGAATCCACACGGACACCGCCGCTGCCAGCTCCAGCGTCACCGTCCAGGTCAACCTTAATGAAGATTTGTGAGACGATGAATGAAGCTGCATTTCGAATGGCAGGAGATCATGATTGCTCTCGCGTCGCGATTTGAAAGGACAATGAACTCAAGTGGATTTGAACGATGATGATGGACGGCCGAATGGGGGAAGATCTGGGCAATACATTCCTTGTATCTATGCCGTGAGGGCAAAATATCATAAAAGTTGTCGGGTTGGGCGCTGAAGTTCTGCCTATAGCTTGGTCGCGAATGTCAAAACCAAGCTCTCAGGTTCTGTGATGCAAGTGCTGTCTCGGTCCGTGTTCGTGTGGCTCAGACTCAGCTCTGGCTGCATAAGAAGCCATTTTGCGATCTCGATCCTCTCCATCGTCTTGTCATGAAATTTGTAGTGAAACCTTGATTGAAAATCAGCGCCAAGATCCTCACGCGGTCGACCATCTGTGGCATTGCGTTGATACACTTTGGAAGGAAGAATTCACAGCTGGCGGGCTGCGGAATCTATGCGATTAAATGTCAAGCTGGACCCATGCCCGTGAAAGATGCCTTGCTGCTGGCATTGATGTTTAAATTGCCGAAGACTTGAAATGCTTCCTTACGCTGAGCGCTGTTGACTGGCAACACATTTTGAAGAGGGTCGTGCATAAGCCTTGACCTTTTGCAGGCGGTAAGGACGACGCAGGAAGGCTCAGTAACGCATTCCTGATGTTGCGATCGGCGAGACGGTGCGTTTGATCCAGGCTCACTTCAAATATGAGGACTTTTTTCTCCATGCCCAAGATTTGTCGTAGCCTTTGTAGAGCGCGCATCTGTGGTAGCTCGAGGATCTACGGTATGCAGACAACTGATACAAGAGTCCGTATTCCAGCAGCTTTGCTTCATGATTTCAGGATCCCATGCGCCAGCTCACGTCGAGTCAAGCGCGTTCTGTATCTTACCAGTATGATCAACACGTTCGTCCTTGACTCCTTGCTCATGGCGTAAGGTTGTGGCGCTCCATTCTATGGATCTGAAGGCCTCCCGCCTCGGTGCTGACCCATCGCTGGTTGGAATCGTGCAGCTCCGCCGCAAGAAATGCTGTCTGATGCAGGAATTGTCATTGTGGCGGTCGCAGATGCTGTTGGTGAAGTTGAAGTCCTTGCCAAGACTTGAAGCGCCGAAGCTCAAAACTTAGACCTAAACTTAATCTCAGCCACTTCCTCTCTTCCCCTCTCACATGCTCACCTGAAACCTCCGCACTCCATTGTGAGCCGACTATACTCGGGCGCTCATCGCGCCACAGCAATATATCGCAAGGAAGCACGATTCCTGGCGGTCTTTCGACTGGGTCTAGAAGAGCGGCTCGACAGAATCCATTTTACGACCTGACACTCCTCGGCCACTCGTTCAAATGCTTCCAAGTCCCAGCCCCGATCGCAGCCGATAACGATGCGAACGCACAGAAGTCGCCCAGCGCTATGCTTTCCCATACGGTAGCTGTGTAGCCTGCACCAGCTGCAGCATGGCGCCGCGCTGCTGAGCCTTGACAGCGCTGATCACTGGGCTCACGGACTCTCGCGCACGCTGACCTCGCGTGCCCAAGAGGCAGCGGCGTTGGTTGGAAGAGTGCAAAAGGAAAGGTCGTAGGCGATCTTTGCGCGAAACATGGCCCATTCGGTATTGCGCAACAGCTACTGGGCATAAGGCGCCTCGGTGAGAGATATTACCTTTCTTAGCAAACGGCATGTTCCATTTCTAAGTCGCCCTGGCCTACGTCTGTCGGCGCTTGGCATATGGCCCTGTGGCTTCTGAGGGCGCCGCCACTTGCGCCCAAGATGCAAGTCATCCTCAGCCCAGGCTGCTTGAAGCTGCGGAGGCGACGAGTATTTCACATGCCTTGCCAGAGACTCCTCGGCGATCCAGCCAGGTCTCCGTCGACGACGATTCAACGCGTGGGCGCAACAGAAGACTGGATATTTACCATCCCGACTGGAATACGCCATGTGTTTACACATAACGAACCAGCTAGGAGCCTCGGTATATATCCACTTTCGAGGAAAAGCCACAGACTTTCTCCAGAGCAATGCTTGTTTTACACTCTAACTTAGCTGAAAAAGGTAGGTGAGGGGGTAATCCGAAAGATATTGGACGACAGTGCTGGAGGTACTTATCTTGGTATTCTTGGCTCCTTCTCGAAGACGAAACGATCGGCCTGGCCAACAAATATGAGTTCTGCGATCTACAAATTTTCTTCCAATGGCGCATCAAAGAATACGGTGTCTGCTCTGGTGGTGAAGTGTGGCTTGCATCGGCTTCCGCAAGAAGAGGCATCAACAGATACGCAACTACCTGCGTAGGAGGGACCCAGAGAGTACATAGGTGAACGAATCTGCCACCTGCAAAGATCATCACCACTGCCTCATTCATCCCTTCAGCACCTTCCATCAAGATGCGATCTTTCCTCAACATCCTTCTGGCTCTGCCAGCTGTGCTTGGTGCCGCTACTGTCGACAAGCGACAAACCGCAGACACCGTCTCTGGAAGCTGGATTGCCCGCGTTCAAGACAACTCCCCACTCTCGACGGTACTGAACACTCTCCGTCTCACGACCAACATTGTACCCAAGCACCAGTACAACTTCGGTACCTTCCGAGGCTTCGCTTTCGATGGCGACGAGTCACTCGTCGACCTTGTCGCCAGCATCCCCCTGATCGCAAGCATTGAGCCAGACACCACAGTCCGTGCCTCAGCTCCTGTTGTTGAGAAGCGTGCTCTCGTCCAGCAGACTCCTGCTGAGTACGGTCTTGTCCGTATCTCCCGCCGCGCCCGCGGAGGCAACACCTACACCTACGACAACACCGCTGGCGCCGGAAGCTTTATTTACGTGATCGATACTGGTGTCAATGCTGGTCACCAGGAGTTCGGCGGTCGTGCTGTCAACGGAGCCAACTTCGTCGCGACTGAGCCTCTTATCGCTACTGATCTCAACGGCCACGGAACACATTGCTCTGGAACTGCTGCCGGTGCTACATACGGTGTGAGCAAGCGTGCCAACGTCATCGCTGTGAAGGTTCTCGGTGCTCTTGTAAGTTGTTCCTCTAACTTCGAATTGTTGGCGCAACACTGATATCTCGTGCAGGGAACTGGATTGAACTCTGGAGTCCTTGCTGGTATCGACTGGGCTGTCAACAACGCCCGCCAGAATGGCCGCACCGGTCGCTCCGTCTTCTCCCTGTCTTTGGGCGGTGGCTTCTCTCAACAGACCAACGATGCAGTCAAGGCCGCCACTGATGCTGGCATCTTCGTCGCTGTCGCTGCCGGTAACGACGGCGCTGATGCTCGCCAAACCTCTCCAGCTTCTGAGCCTTCCGTCTTCACTGTCGGCGCTACCGATGCCAACGACAACCGTGCCAGCTTCTCCAACTTCGGCCCAGTTGTTGATGGTTTCGCCCCAGGTGTCGATATCAAGTCGTAAGTTTTACACCAGATTCAGAGAATGTTCGCTCATTTACTAACTCGTGAAATAGTGCTTGGATCGGTAGCAGCACCGCCACCAACACCATCTCCGGCACTTCCATGGCCTGCCCTCACGTCGCCGGTCTCGCAGCTTACCTCATCGGTCTCGAGGGCCCACGTTCCCCTGCTGCTCTTGCCGCTCGCATCAAGTCTCTTGCCACCACAGGTGTTATCGTCAACGCTGGTGCCGGTAGCCCGAACACCCTTGTGTACAACGGTTCTGGACAGTAAATTTACCAAAGCTGGGAGGAAAAGCAGGATGAATCCCACGATGCATGAAATGGGATACCATGTAAGAGGAATGAGGAATGATTTAATGTGCATCTGACGATGGCACCTGATGATGAAGATACCCATAGGTAGAAGCTGGAATGAGATATTGTCGACTAATGCTGTCGGCATGGATTCAAAAGTAATAAAGTACCATATGGCGGTCCGTTTCATCCTTTTACCGCTCTGCGACCCCATACTACATCATCTCTTTCACCGTCCGCTTCGTAATGTCTCTATACAGCTCACTCTTCTGGTCCTCCTGCGCGAGTACTTTGAGAATAAACCACGGTGCCGAACATAGGTATTGGTTGTTGAGCAAAGGTCCTGGCCATTGGATACTAGCGACTTGATCAATAAGACGATCCCGGAGACGGCGTGATACCTCGATGCACTTTCGGTTGAAGGCCATGAAGTCGAAGTACAACTGCTTTTCTTCGGATTGCACCGCTTCAGCAACCAAGACAAGCATGGCTGCTGGATCAAGCCGTTTGTATTTCTTCCATGCTCGTAGTGCGCAAGTCTTTGCTTCAGATTGGACCTTGGTTTCTGTCAAACGCAGTACGACTTCGACATCTTCAAGGACCATGTGTGATTCTTTCTTTCCGTGCGCGACGCTATATCGCTTGCGCATGATGTCTAGTAGAGGCTGTTTCACTTCTAGCATCACTGGCGATAGCTTCCGGACGCGCGAGGAGCCGTCTTGGAGGTCGGTAATCGAACCACCCATGGCTCTTTCGTAGCGTTTGAGTTGCTCTCTTGGACGCTTGGGAGGAGTTCCCATGAAGAGATATGGCTCGCCATATATATTGATGACCTCCTCCACGTCTGGCCATTCAGAAACTTGAGGCTTCAGAGCATTGTACAGGTGTAGTATCCCCATGCAACATTCCCATTCATTGCATAGCCGGAGGCCAATATACATGATTGTTCTCTCGATATGGAACTGCAGTAAGCCACAAAGAACAGGGTTATGCTTGAGCATATAAAATGGTGCCGAAGATCGCACTGGCCTGATGCAAGCAGCACGGAACTCTGCAACGGCGTCCTGCTTGACCGCACAATCGATGAATGATGCAATCGCGTCAATGGTTGTTTTCGTATCCGTTAAGCTGCAATCCGCGCGCAAGACTCTCTGGTGTACCTCCAATTTGGCAAGCATTGTCTGAGCGCGAGAAGCTGAAGCCTCCAATTCAAGGAAAGGCTTATGTGCATTGTGCAGTAGCGTAAGGTGGATCTCCACGAAATTCTCGCACGAAATGACAAGGGGGACTGTAATCTTGTGAGACTGATAGAACTCATTCAACATGCAGCTCAACTCGTCCACCGGCGAGCTTTCCTGACCCAGGCTGGTCACGAAACACAAAATGTCCGATATGGTACGTGCAAGAAGTTTTGTAATCCTGTATGAACGTAGCCCTGGCGCTGCGAAGTCAAATTCATTGTCCTCTGGATCGAAGTCGCGGAATGCGCCATCCTTATAGCCCTTCGCATAATGTGCCAGAACATTGTAGGCTTCGTGCCCAGGTAACGGTTCGGCAATGCAATGCAAAGACCCGATAGACGCCTCTGGGTGTTTCTCGCTATCGAGCAGAATGTTGGCAAGGCCTTCATACGTGGCATAGGCTGGAAATGCGACGGACAGCTTAGCATGAAGAGTCTTGATGTTGTCGAATGCGACGTTGGTTGCCAGGACAGCGACCACCAGTGATATCTCTTTCGCACGATACTGCTTCCACATTGACATGATTTGCTTGCGGATCCGGTGGCAGTCCATGAGAAAACAGAAATCGGCGAAGATTTCGTCCTCCTCCTCGGTATACTGACTGTTCTCCCGCGCAGCCTTGACCACATGATCGCTCCATTCGACGGGTTCTTGCAATTCTAGCAGCTCGAATCGATTTTCGAGTCTGGGCTGTGGAACGTCCGTTCCATGTTTCTGATCCCGCTCACGATGAGTGGCGGCAGGTGATCGGCGCAGTAGCTGTTTTCGGACATCCTCCAGTACGCGAATAAAATGCTCGTGCTTCGTGTTCGAGGTTTCTTGACCTGATTTGTGCTTGTATTGAGCAGCGCATTCGGAGCGGGCTTGAATGACTTGATCAAGGGTCTGGAGTATTTGATTGCGATCGCACTCGGCTGGCACGTTTTTTGCAAGCTCTGGCAAGCGGCTAACCGGTAGATTAGCATTGCCCTTGAATCCGCTCTTGTCGATCAACCAGGATATTACTCGTTCGGTGGCTATTTTATAACGCCGATAAGTCTCGAAGAGTGCCCCAGAGAGCATCTTGTCCAACGCGGACGTGCACTGCACCGGAACGAAGGAAGCAGCTGGGAACGGATCGAGCTGCTGCTTTAATGAAACCGACCGGGGAAGCTCTGCGTTGGCACTGCAGCAAGCCCTGCAAGACAATGTTCGTGGGGCTCTGTTGTGTAACCATCACTTCAACGCTCGTTGTCATTCCCAACAACAGAAGAACTACAGCGTATTGCTTGATGATAGTAGAAGGTAGCCCGACAAGAAAGACACTGCTCCCTCGAGTGTCAGTCTTTATCGTGGCCTCGTCTGTCGTATGTCGACCAGCCGCTTCGCCGCCAGACCTAGCACGGGCTTGTTCTGCCAAGAGATGCGACACTCAATCTCGAATCATGATGTACCAGTAGCGCATAGGAGAACAAGCTAAGGAGCAGATGGTCGATTCGCCCACCACTACTTCGGCTGCCGGACCATGCCAGTCAATCGAAACACACCAAAGCCAGTGTAAGGAGGAGCCCAAACGCTGAGGTCCATATCAGCGTGACTCACTTCGACAAAGCCAAACTTAGCAAAGAAAGGGCGCGCCGCAGGCTCCGAACAAACGCAAAGAGGAACCCCCGCCTCTCTGGCTTCTGCGAAGCCACGTTGTAAAAGTTGCGCGCCAAGACCCTTCCCTCGATATGCCTGTTCTACTACGATGAAGACGAGTTCTACGACAATAAGTGCTCGTTCTGTTATTCGCATTGCGTTTGGAAGCCTACCGTAGTTTTTCGGAAAATCCAAGCCGCTTGCCACTTTCTGACATGCGTTTTCGACTCCAGCCAGTACGTCCGCGTTCATCGTAGCAGGCGCTGCCATGTTGTCTTCAGCTCGAGGGCGGCCCTTGTCAGTGGCGTCTTGTTGGGCTTTTCTTTCTTTCTTGGCGAGGCAAATATAGCCAACTATCTGCCCTGTCTCGTTATCGACAGCTTTGAGATCCAGCATGTTTGGATCCTTGAAAGCGCCTGCTATGGCCGCGGTATACTGCTCCCTCTGGGCAGTTTCGTTTGGCCAATTCTTCCAAAGTAGTCGGTTAATTGAGAGGGAGAGCTTTGCGCGAAGCAGCAGATCACCAAGGACGTGAATATCTTCCTCTTCTGGAGCAGATATGGAGAATTGGGCAGGCATCTTGATTGAACTCATGAGAGGGCGAGGAAGGAGCTTTCTTCGACACTTGGACACTTTTTAGACAGTTTCAGCTGCAATTACTGATGCCTACGGCTTGGGGCTGCTGGCCGAGGTCATGACGAATTGACTCCGAGACCGCGCAGAACCCATTATTGGAGGTCAAGGATACTCAGAGACTGATGGGCGAGCCTCACAGCAACTGGGTGATTCATGGAGGAAACGGTGAGAGATGAGTCCAGGACGGCAGAGTCGCCGGAGCACAGCACATCGGCGAATCGGCGTGAGTTCACGGGCCGGGCCGAGAACGGGAAGCCAAGCCCTCCAACTCAAGCAGTTCTACTTCTCTACGTCGAATTCATCTGCCAGATTTGGCCCCATCACGTCTAATGGACTGTCGTTTCTCACGTCGATCCACGCGTCAATGTGGGCAAGTCACGCGTGTCCTTCGTCAGCGTTCTGGAGACGCGTGTGCAAGGGATGTATGAGCCGCGGACTGCATCGTTTCGAGCCTGATCTATTTGGGCTGCGGGCGGCCTGCCCTGCCTGCATATATTAGATCTGACAGCAGCCTGCCTTGTGCGTTCTCGTACTGTTCCACAAGCGCGTCACGCTCTTCAAGTCGGACTAGCAAGGTGACCGAACAGAGAACGGGGCAAACACGTCGCCTCCGAGATAGTCCCGCTTTCAGATAATCTTGAATGGGATCAGAAGGGCAGCATGGCATTGCCCACAAGTGCTCGCAACGAGCGATCAGGCAGCAAAAGGCAATGTGCAAGTAGCCGGCAGACCAGAGCTTGTTCCGCAACTTGCACGCAACTTGCAACATGCGTCACACGCGACCTTGCGGCCAATCACTGTCAGCTCGGTTGCGATCCAGCAGGACGCATGACTGTGGCCCAGGCAGTGCCAAAATGCTGCTCATCAATCACGTGCGTGGTTGTCCTCTTTCTCCCGTCATCTCCACACATCCAAGGGCAATCGTCCACTTTTCACAAGATACACTGGGGCTACCCGACGAGTCCCATCATATCAAACACTCCCAAGCGCTCCTCGATGCGACCGAGCACAAGCAGTCGCAAGCACAGCAACAGCTTTATCTCACAGCGCCGTTCCTCCGCTCGCTGCACTTATTGCAAAGCGACAACCCTCTGCTCGCTGCACAAACGCATTGATCAGACATGGCTTCCACTACAACAAACTGGGGCACCGATGGCGAGACGCAGACTTTGACACCGTCGAACAGTCAGGATGTTGTTATCGAGTCCCACAAGCACTACGAGAACTGGGCGCCCATTTGGGATCTGGACACCTGGTCACCTAGTGGGGACTCTGGCTTCTATGAAGAGTTGGCAAATGTTACAGACATGCCGCAAGAGTCGGCCCTGCAAAGCCTTCCAGAAATACCATGCATTGCAGACAACTGCCGAGATTCACACGAACATATCTGCATGAACGTGTAAGGTGCTTCATCGTTGAGACTACTAACTAGAAGAGCTAACACGATGTTCCACATAGTCGATGCCCGAGGTAACACGGATCCTTAGTCCATCGAAAGTGCTGGCTTTCATTTCCTGACCATGTTTTCAACAGTATTCACGATAAGCACCGGGCGACTTGCGACATCAATTTTAGCCTCTTACGTGCTACGCGTTCCGGAAACCTGCGGCCTACCGATGCGATAAGCCACGATCGAGTTGGACGGACATCCGGTGCTCTCCCAACAGGATCGGAAGTTCAACTGGCCCAACGTTATGCTTGTAGACGTCTCTCTCGAAAGGTAGGTGCATTTGAATGGATAGCCGACATGCCGGAGCTAAATGGTGTAAGGTTCACAACCAGGATCAAAGGCCATCAAGGGTTTGCCACTGACGCAGCGCCATCTGTTGGATATCTTCACTCGCCGCGCATTTTGACAACCCCGGAAGGCACCCAGACCGAAAATATCAGGGCAGGAGCTAAGCAAGAGCACTGCGCTCACCCGCTAGGACTGTGCGGTAGCAATGACCGAATTATCATGATATCGGAAGCTCAAGTCCGGGATCCGCCTATGTCTTCCTGGTCTGTTGCCGACAAAGCGCCCACGATGTTCGACCCTGTGACCTCGCCCACGACCAATGGCAAAGCGACAGATGGACTCGGTTGTAACGCGATGTGCACACCGAGAACCAGCCAGTGGAGAGGTACGAATCCATCACTGCGGCACGAGTGGTGCAGCTGTAAGCTCACTCAGGCTGATAGAATGTGCAGAACAGCAAAACGCGCAAGTATCCCTCTTCCGCCTAGTAGCATGCGCGCACTCCGACACGAAAAACATTGAAGAGCACGTTACTGGTGACGAGGAGCCTGTTGGAGATAAGGCTGCTCCACGGCTGCGTTGTGGACTATCGCCCGAGACTCGATTTGTCGAGGACGCTGGTGTCGTCCAGGATCCGTGTCGTCCAGCTGCAGTCTCCTCCAACCCTTCAATGCAGGACGGACCGAGTCACGAATTTCAGACCCCGCGCCAGAAGGCTCATTCTTACCACGGTGACCTCACGGATCTTGGCGCGGACGACTCTCGAATGAGGTTCCATGAGGCGACAAGCGGAGCTATTGTACCGTCGGAAGAATTGACGGTTGAATTCTCTGGACCCGATCACGGTCCTGACCCTCTTGAGCATGAGTACCTGTCGTCGATCACACCGAGCATATATCCGCAAGCAAGCATGAGGGAGAGAGTTGGAGACTGGATACTTACACAAGGTTTATGGCAACCTTTGAAGTATAATGCGAACCGGGAAGTCAGTGCACTTGCTGCGCGGGATCTAAGCAAATACGGCACAAGAACCGCGACTGCTACCTCGAGTCAGAGCTCAGGTACATTGTCGTCGAATAATGCTACCTTCCAGGGTATCGAGGGGAACAAAGCTCAGCGAAGCGCCAAGAGAATGAGCGAGTCGCACGATGCGCGCAGTGAACGGAGCAAGCTGTCTCGCATTGACTGTGATTCAGACGACGGCCACCGGCATTCTGGGGAGATTGCATTCCAGTTGCCCTGCATCAAATTTGCTTCTGATTGCGTTGGCAAGGACCCAAACGTATCTAACTTGCTGTACGTCGTGTGCTTTGTGAGTTACGAGAATGATATTGACACGCTGCTAGCCGTAGAATTGAAAGCCACGATGTATACATCTGCGGTCGCTGCTACACCTCCTTCGACAGCCAATTCGACAAGACGAAACACGGAAACAAGTGTGACAGACAATGCGTCCTATCAGATTGTGACAAAAGTCAACATCACGATAGCGATTCTCGGTCTGTACTTGCTATCAAACACAAGGAAGGGGCGCGCTGTCCGCCGAGAAAGGGCAGAGCTCGCCAGATTTGGCGATATATCTACGCGTTGTGTAACATGGACTGTGAGAATGTGCCAGAACCAGGTATTTTTAGTGCTACCTGGTCGGGTGCAAAGCTGACCGCTTCAAGATATTGCTCGCGACATCCCGAAAGCGCACACAGGCACTGCTGCAGCTTCTCGGTCCTTCGTGCGCCATCAGGGTCGAACACATTCACAAGATGATGGACCGGCAGTGCAACTGCTGGGAGAAGCACGCACCCGTATTGCCGTTCTTGAAGGCGAGCTGGAGCGAGCGCGAGTCGCACATCATGCTGTTCTGGAAGCCGAAAGAGCCGCTTTCAAACTACACGATGTTCAGTCCCACTCTCAGATCAAGACCCTCCAGGCCCTCTTGCGGCTATGCAAGGAGCACGTCCAGTCGCAAGAGCTTCGTCGGCAGATCGATGAGGCATGTCCTTTCTCTCCGCCTGCAACTGCACACGCTCCGCTTGTGCAAAGCGCAAATCCGACTCATACCTGTGCCAACACGCTAATACCAGCTCTGTACCCGGTCAGCAATATCATGAGGCAGGAGCAACGAATGCCCAACGAGCCGACATTTGAACCGCCGACACAATTCCAAGCAGATCTGACAGCGCATCACGAGAACGTTCATTCACATACGACGCACGTTGCGGACTCAAACGCAGTGAAAGATGCTGTGAACCATTCGAGTGGCACCAATGGCTTATCACTTGCCGACGTGGTCAACTTCTTTCCAGAGCTGAGTCCCACAGATATCGGCTATTCCAACGATTTCTGTAGCGGCCTCCTTGGACGAAGCTGTTGAAGGAAAGAAGAAGCTTTGTACCCTCGCAAGACTGAGTACGTCCGACATGCCGTGTACCCTCATCGCTACTTCTTATCAGCCGGCGACACCGACGTCACATAGTCTGACTGGTAGCAACGAAGACGACTGACGGCTTCAAAGACCGGCATTCTAGACACAAACAAACACCAGCAATCGCCCTGCCGTATTGATACAGCATCTCTGCTGCGATAAGCAGTTCGAATGCTGTGATCCGTGCTTCTGACTTGCGGAACAGCGACATGGCTACCTGGATCTCTTTGACGCACCTTGTGTATCTGGACGCAAGGCCATGTCCTCTGGCCAGACTGCAATATGATCGTGCAGTCTCTATTTTCAGACGCTCATTCTGCCTTTGTCGGAGGCATTCCGTACTGCTATCTTTCGATCACTCGGCTGGTCAGCAGCAGGTGATGCTCAGTTTTATGATGCGACGATAAGATTAGACAATGAGGGTGTTGTCGGGCGGTGAAGAGAAGTCCGCAATGCAGACAAGATTTGTTAGCTGGGGATCATGAAAGCAAAAGTGGCTCGGTCGAATTGAAGCAGCAGAAGACGGTGGTTAGCTAGGTATGAGGTGAGCTGGTCAATGAGGTGGATCGTGGACTCAGCTTCTTCTTCATCACATCCACGACAGAGTTAGGCATCAGTAAAGGAAGTCGGACTGCTGACGATCGAACGTGGACACGGTCGCGAGCGGTGTACGTTAAGTATACTGTTGTTGCGTTCACGGTTGGCCCCTTCACTAATGCTAGCGACAGATCAACCGCTATCAATCCGCAACGCAAGCTGAAGATTATTCATCGTGCTTCACGTTACCAAAGGCTAGCACTATGCCAGGCACAGACTGGTCAGATGTGTTCGGTCCTGCGCCGCAACGACAACTCTCCACTTCCAACATGAAGGATCTTGATGCGACGTCCAAAGAATTTCGATCCATATCCGACAGAGCGTTGAAGCTCCGCAACAGGTTGACTCGCTCACGTTCAGTCGGTCTCGAGGATAATGCGCTCGTCAGTTCTCTGCTAAAAGAGGCCGAAGAAGGCCGAATAGTCAGCCGAAATGTGGACGCTGTGCTGAGGGCTGTCGATAAGATCTTGCAGGAGAAGAGAGAGAAGAGAATTGCAGAAGAATCAGTCGTAAGATGGCCGTGGCCCGACACCAGAATGGCAAGCATGCATGCAAGACCGAGCATGAAGACGAAAGATCATCTCAGGCAAGGCGCAGACGTTGAAGCAAAAGCAGAGCCGCAGGACTCGCTGAATCAACGATCGTCCACGTCAACGATGCAGCCTCGATCGGGCGACCTCAATCGTAGTGCGCATCACCGACTCTCGAATGTGCCGTCGAAGCGCTTGCATGCTCAGAGTGAGCCGAGGGCGGAGCTTCAAAGCATTGCGCAAACACGACCGCCATCATACATCAGAAGCCACTCGTCGAGCTTGTACAGCCGCTCTACCAACGACACGGCGTCCCAGCATTCCGCACGAAGAGAGCCGGGCGTATCGACTGCGTCAACGAAGACAAATACGGCATCTGACGATTCAATGATCGCATGGCCTTGGCCTTCGACCGTTGTGCAAGCAGCCACGGAACG
Organism: Cercospora nicotianae; assembly: GCA_029490675.1. Taxonomy (NCBI): domain Eukaryota; kingdom Fungi; phylum Ascomycota; class Dothideomycetes; order Mycosphaerellales; family Mycosphaerellaceae; genus Cercospora; species Cercospora nicotianae. The sequence goes on along the minus strand of JANQAT010000007.1, from coordinate 504,603 downwards.
ATCGAGCACTGCCTCTTCTTTGAGCCCGAGAAAGATGTCCTCGCCTCCGCCTACGACTTGTGTTAAGGGCTACCGATGAGTGCCTGTTCGTGCTTCGCGCAATCTGACACAGGGCGGTCGAGTAGTGCTTCCCACCCTAGCATTCCGCAGGCATTTCTCAAGCGCATAGTTCGATCGCATGCGACTCTCTACAGCATGGACAACCAGAGCAGTACAGCAGAAGCATCAAACTTACTGATATATTACAACAAGACTGTGACAGCACACGCAGACCAGAAAGCGTATTGAATGCCTTTCTTCTTCTCTCCCCTCGAATCTGGCGTCGAGCTCCTCTAAACGTTCCCACCTGGCGCTTGAGTAGACGATACTGCACGATGTCGGCTACATTGGCCAGTCCGCAACAACAACGATGTGAGCGACGTGGGCGCTTCGCATGATGACTGGCATGGTCACAGTATGGTCGTAATAAACGAGGGCAGACCTCTCCTTTGGCCGTGTTGTGCTTGACCGAGCAGCAGATTCCGTCAAACGCCGTATCAAGCTGTATAGTAATCTTCGTATCAGTGTCGACCGGACCGTCGGGGAAGGCTTCGGCAGGTGCTAGTGAGTGGCACCACGACGAATCTATCCAATCTATGCTCGCTGGATGAGCGAAATGCCGAACATAGGTCGGGATATATAGCGGGCTCCGCCCGAGCTGAACATAATCCTACTGAGCTCCTGTTGCTTGAACAGCACTTGCGAATCTTCAGACCCCTTCTTGATCTCTACCACAGTACAAGATGAAGAGCTTTACTATCGTCGCATCCCTGCTCGCGCTTGCTCTCGGCATTGTTGCCGAACCTTTCTCGCCGAGAGGGCCAATGGATACAATCTTTACGAAGAGACAGAACTGCCAAGCAAAGTGCCCTGATGATGTGAGCAATTTAGCAGCTGACGCGAAGTCATTGCGGCATTGACAGTGTGTAGACTCTAGTCTGGTGTTATTGTGGAGGCGGTCTTGCTACCTGCATGGATGGAACTACGCAAGTTTCCTGTGTGAGTTGGCCTAGGTCTAATCCTGGTGGTAGCTATGCTGACATATGCAGTAACATGCATGTAGTGACGGAGTGTCGGGCGTCGTTTCTTGCGATCGAAAAAAAAACATCCTTATGCTATGAGATGAAACACTTTAGGAGATCGGAGAACAATGCGCAGCATAGAAAATGGGATCCGGCATAGAAGACTTGACAGAGGTAGAGGTTTCTTGATTATGGACATTGTATTTATTGACATTACATGTATGAGAGGACAAGTCTCCATGTCCGAGACGGCTTTGCCGCAAACTGCATTACAATTTTGATTTCAGAATTATATACCCATTGTTTGACAGTCTTGATCAGAGTTGTTAGTAAACGGATGATAGAAGTCGACAAACTTGCCGACCCATCATGTCGGGGCCTTAGCTCATTAGAGCTGCATACCAAAGGCTGGGAATCGAGGTGCAGATACCCCGTCGCAGGAGTACTGGACGAGGTACGGCGACGCCTGGGTTTGGGGACCCAAGAACTCTGTGCCATCAGGAGCAGTAATGAGGAGATGGAACTCAGCCTGAAACTCAGCGTTCGCGGCCATGACACGGATTGGGTAATAGACGCCTGCTTCGAGTGTGATAGTGACGCTGACTGGAGGCTCACCTATTGTGCAATGTCAGTTGATGGTCTTTCCGTAATGTATGTGGATGACCTACCTGGGTAACCAGTGAAGCCCTGGGGCGGTGTGTCGTAGACTTGCTCCAAGATTGCATTCGATCTTGTCCAGCCTGCATATGCGGTTGGGCCAATCCATACGAGCACAATGTCATCAGCGTTGTAAGATGTGAACGTGTAGTCTCCAGAGACACCCGGGTAGATGTAGGCCTGGTGGTTGATCGTCCAGAAGTCGCTAGGAATGACAACGCCGTTGTAGATCTCGATTGTGCCCTCGGTGAAGAGTGGGGTGAAGGAGAAACCACCGATGGAGGTCGTTGTTCCTTGGTTCCTGGGTGGAGTGATCTTGTAAGACTGCAGTGTGTTATTAGCAAACGTTCCATGCTCTGTGGAGCAAATTGAAACTTACATCGGCCTCGAAGGTAGGATAACCTGGAGCATAGCCACCACCAACGTTCGGGTATTCAGCCCAGGCAAGACCTTGGTTGCCACAATCAGTTGGCGCGGCAATTGGTGGAACGACTGGATCAGTAGGAGGTGTAGGGATCACGAACGGATCTTCCTGCGGAACGCCCATAGAGGTAGTAACAACTGTGATCGGTGCTTGGACAGCTTCAGTCGCTGGAAGGACTTGAAGGATGGTACCTTGCGTCATTGGATTACCTGTGACGATGGTGCTTGTAGAAGAGGCCAGACCGTAGCTGGTCGTTGTCACGTACAGTGGGCCTTGTTGGATCACAGTACCGGAAGGAGAGCCGGGGTCGTAGTTGATTGAAGATGTGGAAACGGGGAAATCGCCGAACGCAGTCGTTGTAGTGTACTGGACGGGTACATCGACCTCGACAGTGCCGGTGGGCGCGCCATCAACGTAATTGGTGACCGTGGCCTCGGCAGGGAAGTTTCCATACGAAGTAGTGGTGGTGAACTGAGGAGGCGAATCGACCTCGACTGTGCCTGCAGTTTGAGGTGGACCTGGGTTAAACAGCGCGACGGTAGACGTGACCACAGCAGGGAACTGGGTTCCGAAGGACGTTGTAGTCTCGTAAACCGCCCTGTCGGTGACAGAGACAGTTCCACTCGGCCCACCAGTGTAAATTGTCGTTGAGACTGGTGCAGCAATCAACGGATCATAGACAGTGGTAGTTGTGAAGACCACTGGTTGATCAACACGGACAGTACCTGGCACAAGAGGCGGACCTGGGGTGAACAACGCCAGAGTGGTTGTAGCTGGAGCGGCAAACTGCGTTCCAAAGTTTGTGGTTGTTTCATATACCGCCCTGTCAGTCACCGAGACGGTTCCGCTTGGTCCACCGGTGTAGATTGTCGTCGAGGCTGGTGTATCGATTAGAGGGTCATACACAGTGGTGGTTGTGAAGGTCACTGGTTGATCAACACGAACGGTACCTGGCGTCAAAGGCGGGCCGGCATTGAACAATGCGACAGTCGTAGTGGTCGGCTCGGCAAACTGCGTACCGTAGTTGGTGGTTGTTTCGTACACCGCCCTATCGGTCACTGAAACAACTCCACTGGGGCCTCCAGTGTACACCGTGGTGCTGATGGGTGTATTGACCAAAGGATCATAGATTGTGGTCGTCGAGAGAGTCACTGGCTCATTGAGCTGCACGAGTCCAGTCACGATAGGCGGTCCGGGTTGAAACGTGGTAAGCGTTGTGGACGCCTCAGCAGTAAAGGACAGGTCGTAAAACGTGCTTGTCTCATAGACAGCTCTGTCAGTGACCGAGACGACTCCGCTTGGACCTCCTGTGTAGACAGTGGTGCTGATGGGGACCTGGATGGCAGGGTCATAAATGGTTGTTGTCGACAGACTGACTGGCTCGTCAAGCTGGACGAGCCCGGTAACAATTGGTGGGCCAGGTTGAAACGTAGTAAGTGTTGTTGAGGCCTCTGCAGTGAAAGAGAGGTCATACGATGTGCTCGTGACGTACACAGCGCGGTCAGTGACCGAGACGACGCCGGTAGGGCCGCCGGCGTAGACGGTAGTGCTGACAGGGTTCTGGATCGCAGGATCGTAAATGGTCGTCGTGGAAAGGGTGACTGGTTCGTCAAGCTGGACAACACCAGTGACTACAGGCGGCCCTGGCTGGAAGGTAGTCAAGGTTGTTGAAGCCTCCGCGGTGAAAGAAAGATCATACGACGTCGTCGTGGTGTAAATGGCACGATCTGTGACGAAGACTGTGCCCGAAGGGCCCCCAGTATAAGCAGTGGAGGAGACTGCATCGACGATAGCCGGATCATAAATGGTTGTTGTAGTAAGAGTGACTGGCTCGTTAAGCTGGACAAGACCAGTAACTACAGGTGGCCCTGGCTGGAAGGTAGTCAAGGTTGTCGAGGCCTCCGCAGTGAAAGAAAGATCGTACGAAGTTGTCGTAGTGTAAATGGCACGATCCGTCACAAAAACTGTACCTGAAGGACCTCCGGTGTAAACGGTAGTAGTGACTGCATCTACGATAGCCGGATCGTAGATAGCAGAGGTTGTAAAGGAAACAGGCAGGTCAAGCTCCACCACACCAGTTACGACAGGTGGGCCAGGAGCAAATGATGTAAGCGTAGAGCTTGAGGGAGCTGCGATATCGGTGTTGTAAACGGTGGTAGTCGAGTAAATGGCACGATCGGTCACAAAAACTGTGCCCGAAGGACCACCCGTGTAAACCGTGCTAGAAACTGCAGATTCGATAGCAGGGTCATAAATCGCGGATGTGGTAAATGAGACTGGAAGGTCCAGTTCGACTAGGCCAGTCGTGAGAGGAGGTCCAGGCGCGAAAGATGTCAGTGTAGAACTAGAAGGAGCCGCAATGGCGGTGTTGTAGATTGTAGTCGTCGAGTAGACAGCACGATCCCTGATTACGACCGTACCAGATGGACCTCCATTGTAGATAGTTGTCGTGACCGGCGATTGAATTTCCGGATCGTATATCGCAGATGTAGTATACGATACGGGAAGATCAAGCTCTACCAGTCCAGTCGTGAGTGGCGGCCCCGGCGCGAAAGGCGTAATGGTGGAGCTAGTAGCGGCCGAAATAGCAGTGTTGTAGACAGTAGTCGTAGAGTAGACAGCTCGGTCAGTGACGATCACCGTTCCAGATGGGCCTCCATTATAGATAGTGGTTGTGACAGGTGACTGAATTTCTGGATCGTATACCGCAGATGTAGTGAACGATACAGGGAGATCGAGTTCCACCAAGCCAGTCGTGAGAGGCGGTCCGGGCGCGAAAGTCGTCAGAGTTGAAGTCGCGGACGCTGTGATCGCAGTGTTGTAGACAGTGGTGGTCTCATAAACTTCAGGTGCTCTGACGACAATCAATCCGGTAGGCTGGCCGGGGACATACTGAGTGGAAGTCGTACCCTCACGAAGCGACGGGTCGTAGATCGTTGTGGTTTCAAAATCCACTGGCTGGTCGATGATGACAGTCCCGGGACCACCGGCCACACCAGGAACTGTGGTTGTGGCAGGCGCTGTGATGGTAGGATCGTATTCGGTGATGGTCGTCAAGTTGGGAAGTGCAGTAGCGCCAGGCTGAGGAGTTGTAGTCGTAGGGCCAGTAGCGCCACCTGTTGGTGGCAGTTGAATGATGATAGTCCCAGGCTGGCCAGTGACAGTCTGAGTCACGGTAGTGGTAACAGGCGCAACGATTGTAGGGACAGTGACGGTTGTGGTGGTGTAGTTTCCTGGAAGAACGATGATGACTGTTCCTTGCTGGCCTCCGCTTGGTTGTGCGACGGTAGTCGTCACGGTTGTAGTCACAACGCTGGTAGCATTGAGGGTGAACGATGTCGAAGTCACGTAGTCGGTTTCGCAGGGTCCATAGCCGTTGCAGGTTGGCCGATCGTACGACGGTCCATATGCAGGAGGCGGGCTGGGTTGATCGTATTTTGGAGGTGCTGGCTCAGCATATTCTGGCTGATCATATGCTGGAGGCGCTGGCTCGTTGTACGATGGTTGATCGTACGTCGGAGGTGCAGGTTCGTTGTACGAAGGCTGATAGCGATCAGCTAGCTGTTTATACGAGAGAGGCTTCGCGAGCACCAGGCTCTGCGAAGCCAAAAGGAGGAAAACGAAAACATCCCGACGGGGCGACTCCGTACGGGAGGTAGAGAGCGGGTTTGCTGCGGCGAGCGGACGTGCAAATGTATTGCGTGACTTGCAATCAAAGGAGCGAGGGCACTACTTATCGTCTGGTTGGTTTCCAGCCTCTATGATCGCTGGCGGACGGTATGAAACATTACACTTCTGCAAGCATACTACATGACGCGTTGGTTCCTGCATTGCCACGCGCGAGATTATTGCCGGCATGTCGATATGCCAGCTGAAGACGGGTGGAAGACATGCGCTAGCAGTTCAATATGTCTTATCCTGCCCGCGATCTGTGTCGTCCAATTGTAGACAGGATCGGCGGAGCGGCAGCGCGAAATTCATATGGAATTTTGGAAACCAAGTGCCCCAAGGTGAAACAGCGGCAGATCTCAAGAGCACTCTCACAGAGAGAAATTGCAATGAGCCATGCAGGTATACGTTGATCGAGCATCGAACGCATGCCTCCGAAGAGCGAACGAGGCTAGTCTCTCAGTCGTGCCTTCCATTAGCACCCAGTAAGCATTTTGGAATACAACATCGTTTGCCTTCACTATTTTCGATTGAAGATCTTGGATAAAGCCGATGAAGCGGGAACGACTAGCATCTCTGACCGGGACGGAAATGCAACGATCAATAGCCTGTCCTCCTACCCATGCCGCGTTTGCCCCGCGTCTGCCGTCTCGCAGACTCGTCAAATGGAACGCGCCGTAAGTGACGTGCCTGGACTCACTCACGGGCCGTTGGGCAATCGATAGCAGCTTTGATACAGCTGACCTCATTCCCGTTTACGTTTGTGGAAGACATCGTGGGAATTGTCACAGCTGCAGAGCGTTGCAAAGTCAGCTGTGAATAGCCTGCGAAGTGACAGCCCGGAAGAGGTTAGCCGGCGGGGACTTTTCAGCTTAAGCATGACTGGTACCATGGATACAGCTTTGCAATCTCCAGAAGACGTTGGACTCAACCGCAAAGAGATCGCGATCCGAATCCGAAGCACCCCAGCCGGTGCTGTCTGCCGTTGAGACCGCATTGTGATTCCTTCGCTGGCATCGCAAAGTGCTTGAGGATCGGCGTACAAATAGGCAGAGCTCCTCCACAATATGTTGAATCGTAGCAGCAAGTATTGTTCTTAGACTGAGCGTCGGTTTACCAGAGCTTGCGTTCCGCTTAGCCGTGTAAGCGTCCTGTTTGTTGGCCACACTTACAATGCGAAGGCGGCCGACCGCACTGCTCTCGATGAAATAGCATTGTCTCATTCGAGGTGGATCTCATCACTTGAGTCATCGTTGGAGAATCCTGAGCACCTGTCGAAGTTAAACAATTCCAATTGCACGCTCGTGGACCAATCATCACTTGCGTCCTCGTCCGGATCACCATTCTTGAGGTACAACATAGCACAGATCAGCAACGACGGTCTGCACATTGCGCTCTCTGCTGGCATCCCGTCGATGATCTGGTCCACAAGGCCTTCCTCTTTTGGTGCTTCTTGGCACGAAGGATGAATCGCTGGCAACAGTTCGACCGCTCGCGTAGCGTCCCATCTAGGGTACCCTTCCTGCTGTTCTCGGCTCAGCGAGCGTTGATTCTCATGATGATGGAGGGCAGCATGATGCTTCGTAGGGTCTCAGTAGGCTCGGTAGGCAAGACGTCTGGTATCGTTGCTGTGATGGCAGGTGCTCGTCCGGAAATCTGAGGGATGCTCAAAGGTGAGGGCCTCTTGTATTGCGTGACCGCGCCCATTCGGCTCAATACTCGTGTCGCAGGGTGTAAAAACAGGAAGACCAAGATGACCTGCGCGCTGGCATCAAACCCCCGATTCGAGCAGGAAAATCACGTCGACGATGGCGATATAGCTAGCAGCTGTTGAAACCAGCCTTCAAATATTGCTTCTGTTTCTTCATGCTTCTTGATTTGTGTACTGTATTGAGCGTGACGATAGAGTGAAGAGACTATAGCATTCGGAGACGAGTTGAGCAAGCAAGCCCTCGCAATCGAGCTTCAAGTTCATCGTAGGAGCTCTGAGCCGACAGCAGCCTTCTCCGCTACTGTGAAGTCGATAGACGGATTATGTGATCCAACAGTGTCCAATGACGACTATGTTGTGCTAAGAATTCGAATCAGGCAAATGCAAGTCCAAAGCTCCTCGGATGCTGGCATATCCCCGGCGTGCGAAGTGTACGTTTTCAGGATTCCGTAGAAGCTGGGAGCTAATAAAGGCTGTCTGGACTCTTGGAGTTGGATCTGCATGTCCGTCCGCACTCCACGAGTTTTCCGTACAAAGTCCGAGGTAGTCGTGGGGTTTGTTGAAGAATTGAGATGGTTTCTAGCCCTGGAAATTTTGTCTCGGCGCGTCTTCGCCCATGTCGAAAATGACGTCCAAGTCAAACTCACCGAAGCAATTTCAAGGTTCACTGCCTCCATTCAGCTCTGCATCGTAGTGCGCATGAGCATCAGACATGAGATGGCGTTTCGATGTAATGTGCATTGCGTTTGTTCGATGTTTTTTCAATAGAGATGGGCGTTGAAGTGCCGCACAGGGTCGTAGTCGGAGAACAGTCAGAAGGTGAAGTCCAAGTGGGAGCCATGTTTCTTCACAATCGCAGCGCCCTTGTAAGGATAATCCTTGTAGCGCATCAATGGCCAGTATGCTCCTAGCAATGCGACGTCATTGTTGTTGGTCAAGACGTGCATATATGAGAAGCTGTTCGAAGTTCACTCGCAGCTCCAGCATAGTCTCGAGATTCGCTTCTTCTTGCACTCACGATCAATCGTAATTCGTCATAGCACAAAATGGCTCCAACCCTCGAACACCACTTCACCGTTCGAGCATACTTCGATGGTCCCAACATCCTCAATTGCGGAACAGTCAAAGGCGGCCCACAAAGGACAGTCGTTCCTCTCAATACCGGCTGGCTGAAGGGTCATGGCCCATCAGCAGGCGCAACAGCAGAATTGCTTCCAGGAAGTGGAGACTGGTTTCTTGTAAGTCATGCTGGCTTCGGCCCAACGCATGCTCTTCTGCACAAGACCTGACAAATGTTCCCCAACAGCTCAACCCCCAAACCAACACCGGTCACCTTGACGTCCGACTCAGCTTCAGAACACCAGAAGGTCATGGCATCTACGTCCACTATGATGGTATGATGCAAGTAGACGAAGCTTGCCTGGCAGCTATTCTCAACCAGGGCGCCAAGACGACACAATATGGCGATCATGAATTGTTCTCGACGCCGATCATGGAGACGAGTGATGTAAGCAAGAAGTGGATTGAGAGTTCGAGTTGGGTCGCGGAAGGGCGATGGGTTGTGGAGAATGGCAAAGTCGCGATTGAGTATGAGGTATACCGTGTCCGGCCCACAAAGAAGTGAAGAGAACACGCAACAAGTCGTCTGGATTTGATTTCGTAGGTAGAATGAAGGTCGTTGTCGTCACATCCCTCGTATAACAGATTCTGTGACGGGATGTCGTTTGCGCCAAGCATACTGAGCCAGTCTCTGTCTTACGCAAATGTTTCAAGCTCTCGCCTTGATCAAATCCGCAGCCTTCTCACCGATCATATAAATAGTGCTCTGCAAATGCTGACTCGGGATAATCGGAATGATACTGGCATCGACAATGCTCAGTCTCTGAGTGCCATAAACCAACAAGGTATCGCTGACACAGCCACCCAGTTCCTCTGGCATCATCGGGCAACTGCACGAAGGATGCGCGAAACTTGGAGCTAGTGTCTGCTGCTCTACCAATGCGTCGTAAATCTCGACATCAGAAGTGTACTGTGCTCCCGGTACGGTCTCTGAAATGGAAAACTTCTCTTGGAGTGGAGGGTACGAGAAAAGTTCGCGCAGATATCGCATTCCGATAGACAAGATCAGTCGGTCGACAGGGTTGACGAATGCATTGTAGAGGACGTTTGGAGGACCAGTTGGGTTGGCTGGGTTCAGGTGAACTGTTCCACGCGACACAGGCTTCTGAACAGCTACGATGCTGTAGGTTGCGTCTGCTGGGATGGGGAATTCGGCTACAGCGGCGTCTTTGCGACTGAAGATCGAGCTGATAATGTCCCTTTGAGCGGTGAAGCCAGCAAGAAGTTCAGAGTTGTTCTGATATAGCGATGGCAGGTAATCGAGGGCATTCTCATTGTCAAGTTGGGCACTGACGCTGCTGAAGTTGGAAGTCATGTCTGGTAGCGGGATAAATGCGAGGGCATTTCCGCGAGCGTACGTGTAGGGTCCTGTCTTGTTGACTTCGTATTCTTCCCAGGCAGAAGCATTGAATGTCGCGTTGTTCATCAGCGAGTTCACGCTTGGGAATGTGGTGGACGTAGTGTTGAAGATGACGGTGGCGTATGGGTGGTCCTGGAAGTTTGACCCAACGGCGTCAAGCTCAACTTTGACCTCAACTCCGGCTGCCTCGAGGACTGCCCTTGAACCAACGCCGCTCAATTGCAGGAGCTTTGGAGTCTGGATCGCGCCTGCTGCGAGAATTACTTCCTTCCTTGCATTAATGATGGCGGCCTCTCCGGTGCCACCAGATACAACCTCAACACCAGTGGCAGCGGAAGGAGAATTTGCATCCCCGAAGACAATCTTCTCAGCAGTAGTGCCAGTCAAGACCTTGAGGTTCGTGCGCTCAGCGACAGGATCAATGTAAGCATAGCGGGCATGGGCCCTTCTTCCGGTGGTCCTATCCATCGTATTTGGGTACCATGACGGACCGTACGCCTCACCATTGTTGCCGTCGATCGGAACATGGACTCCGGTAGCTCTCCAGGCAGCCCAGTAATCTTTGATATCGGGGTACTGCGAGTCAGTGATGCTCACGGGCAAAGGACCATCACCATAGGCCTCGGGATCCCAGGTGATGTTGAAGCTCTCGGCGACATCTGCAGATGGAGGCTGAAAAGTGGTGCCCTTCTTGAAGTACGGAAGTAGACCTTGCCAGCCCCAGTCTTGGTTACCAAGCGTCTCCCAGGCGTCGTAGTCAGCGGCAGAACCTCGATCGTAAACCATCCCATTGATTACTGAGCCGCCTCCCAGCACCTTTGCCACAAGGACGCGGAAGGTGGAGTCTCCAAGTGCCGGTTCGGGCAGCGATGTGATGTTCTCCCATATGAGGCCAGCACTGGAGGTCAGATCGTTGGCCTTGTACGGAATTTCGGTGGCATCAGTGTCCACTGACTCGCCGCTCTCGATAACGAGAACGCTGACTGTAGATTTCAATGAGTGACGGGCTACTGCCGCATTGTTGTTGGACTCACCTTGCTCGTTCTCACTGAGACGATTTGCAACAACCAGACCGGAGACACCGCCGCCGACTATCACATAGTCATATTCCTGAGTGGCCGGTGCAGCGCAGGCAAGACCCAGAGCGCCAAGAAGCGAACATGCTGTGAAAGACTTCATATTTGCTATTGACAGCGCAGTCCCAAGGAGCACTTTGGACAGAGCCCAAGCAGGAAGATGGAAGGATATGTAGTAGACATAGTCGGCGACTGGCAGCGCGAGCACAAGCACCCCAGATGCGTAAGCGAAGTTCTTGTCTTCCGCGAGGGCCCATCTTGGCGATGGCTATGTGGGCCACTAATATGTGATCCTAGTCATTCACGCGTTCGAGATGCCCAAATGGTGGCCGAAATAGGGTTCGTCCCTCGCCTGGTGCTGTTGTCTAAAGTACCTCCTACGGCCGTGACTCGTTCAAGGTGAAACTCCCGACCGCTGGCCATCATTCAATTTGCTCGACTTCGACTAGGCCTGGAGAAGGAGCTCATCCGGTGAGAATAGACAACTCGTGTTATTTATCGTACGAGGAGCTCCGCCTTTCGTGTGTGGAGCAGGCCGGGCATTTTGTTGATGCAACGGCGGCGACGAAGGCACAGGACCTGAAGTCGCTTGTTACTGGCCAAGTGCCTTGCTTGGCTGTTAGCCAATGCGATAGCCCTCAGCTGTATGCCTTATCCGGTAGATGTTTCTCCTGGGAACTCATTTGGCCATGCGAAGCTGTGCTGAGGTTGAGTGATGGCGGCCAGAGGAGGCGAAGGCGAAGGAATCCGGGCGGGAAAGCCAAGAAGATCTTGTGCCTGAGGCTTCCACCTAATCTTAATCAAGCTCAAACGTGAAGATACTGCCTCCATACTCTTCCTTCAACTGGCAAGAAGTTCCTCGTCATTCGTACAAAACAAGTCAACCAGTCGGAAATCGTGGTCCAATCCATGAACATCAACGTGGAGGCCGAATAACCCAGTCGGCCGCAACTTCGAACCAAGGAAGTGTCCGTTTGCCCGCTTGTGTTGCACTCTTCGAAACGCGTCTCGAGAAAGCTGTTCCTCTTGCTCCAGCTCATTGGGCCACCTCTCTGGTGTCACAAGAATTGCTCAAAGTCTGAGTGGTAAAGGTTAGGTATATGGAGATGCTTCTCTTGAGCTCCACGGCCAGCGGCTAGGACCACCAATGAGGCCGTGACTTGTACACACTGCTCAGGGCATTGCTCCCAGCCATATTCCAGCTCATGCAGCTCTCTGAAGGATAAATGATGCGATTGAAGGCATTGCTCGCACTCTAAAGCATTTGAAGGATTGAGGTGAGGTCGGAAGTCTCGGTAAGTCGGAAGCACACATGTGGTTGCCCTAACGCCAGGTTGCTCACTACACTTTCCCAAGAACATCCGTGAGTTTACCAGAACATGAAGTTCTCCGAGCCTTGAGACTTCATGCTCGACCTCAGGAGCGATATAAGACCAGGTGACATACTCTTTACTGCCCTCGATCGCCAGACTTGTATCTGTGAACCGTCATGCGAGACAACTAAGTTTCAACAATACAGTAGAGATCTAATGTCCTGCTCCTCCGAGATTGTCATATCGTTGGCTTAAAGCCACAACAAAAGTTTGCGCCTAGATCTCAGCTTCCGTCATCGAGAGATTCATACCGGATTTCAAAGGTGCCTCGAGAACTGAGCATCCATCGATGCCGCCGCGACACTTTCTCGACCGAGTTCTAGGCCTGGCCCATTCGCGCACGGTATCAAGAAGATGCCAACATCGTTGCTATGTCAAGTTCAAGCTGAGTGCGTAAATGGAGCACAACCAGATGCTGACTGAGTATGAGGGTGATGCACCCTGCTCCCATCACCCAATGAGTCTTGAACTACCAGCAGCATACGGATACCACAACGATCGTCCTGGGCTAGATGGTCGAGTCGTAAGTCGCTCACAAGAGTGCGGATTAGTCGCAGTATCACAAGACCCGATTAAGTCGCACTCTGCGATGTTAGCATTGGGGCCATTGGGACGAGCACAATCCATCAAGAAAGGACGATTTTTTGCTTCCTCATTCACCTTTCTCCTTTTTGCCTCGACACAGACTCTGTGGCATCCTTTCTCTGCAGAGCTCTTCACTCTTATTCGGGTGAGCCTCAAACAGGCATGATATTCAAGCTGCTGGCCACCTCACAGAACGATCATTCTTGGCGAAATGACTGAGTCGTAAGTCGTCAGGACAGCTTGCTGCGCTGCTAATAAATGGGGTCCACGAAGCCACGTCGAGACCTTTTGAGATCTTTCAAGGCTTCTAGCTCATCCCCGAAGCCGTAAGCCAAGACTGATTGTTTTGCTAATAGCTTTGACAAACGCCGACACTTCTGGCGATTACTCACTGATTGCTCGTTCATACTTTTGCAACTCCTGAGCAGCGAAATAGACATCATATCCCATTCTCCAGCCTCAAGCACAACGACGGACCTTGAGCATATGGCGCAATCGTAAGTCGCGTTACCCTCGCGTCGCGCTGGTTATCCACTGCAGTCCAGACCGCGTCTAGAGGCTTCGGCAGTCTCTGCGGCGATCTGGTCTGGTGAATTTCATGGGTCAAGGCCATTTGTTTTGCTCCAACCGCTCTGCACATCAGGACTTTTGACCTTTCAAAACCCCTTTTTACAATTATTCTACCAGATCGTGGCTACCATGAACGGCAGCCTCTATATACAAATTTGAATTCACACCATACAACGATCGTTCTCGGCTTTATGGTCGATTCGTAAGTCGCCTCGCTACTTGGCATGCGCTGGTCGCTTCGTGGGAATCAAGCCCTTCTGCAAAGACCCCAAGATCTGGCAGACCAGGCTGTTGGTGCCTAAACCATAAGCCAAGTGCGATTGTTTTGCTTCCTTCTGCTCGCCTTTTTGAACTTAAGAGCAATTCTTGAACTTGACATCTTTCGGATCTGCAGAGACGTGTAAACACGGGCTTTCTGCGCAGTTGTGCAACAGTCACTGTCGTTTTGCCTGCAGGGGCTTCGAGAACAACGGTTTGTACGTCTGATTATTTTTGCCCTTCGATTCCACCTTTTCTCTGCCTTATATCCGGTCCAAATATAGCTACGAAGTGTGACCACCTCTAACGCTGCTCCTCAAAACCCTTTTCGCAATGCGTGCAACACAGGCAAGCATTATATCTCTTCACAGATCCCAGCCACTCAACGATCGCCCTCGCAAACGTGGTCTAGTCGTAAGTCGTCTGGAATGGCGCCGTCTGCATGGATTCTCGAGAAGCCGGACGTAGCTCAGATAGTCTAGATCTTCTGTTCTCGTTGACCTCGGTCTACGCAACGAGGGCGATTTGTTTTGAATTTTTGGCCTGTCTTTCGTTCTTTTTGGCAGCTTGTGCTTCTGTCTCCTTGTCGCGGGCTAATTGGGATGCTTTTGCGTTCTGTTTCTCTTCACTTCACTTTTCTCCGTACTTCATGCCTGCTCTTCTGCCAGCCCTCATTCTTAAATCTAGGCATTATATGCCGTTCTACAGTCTTCATTAGCAACGATCGCCCTTGGCGTCGTGGCAAAGTCGTAAGTCGCATCACAGATGCGCTATCTGCAATGCAAGCAGAGGCAAATCGTAAGAGGGCACATTAACCTCAAGCGGATGCCGCATTGGCTGCATCACGGCCGGAGCGCTTTTGTTTTGCCATTCTTTCCCCTTCTTTTATTTTGAATACCAAATAACCCATAGAGCAATCGTGCTACCTTTATTACCATTTCGTTAATAATTCGTCCTTATCTTAGCGATAAGAGACATAAGTCGCATCTCCAGACTGCGTTGTCTGTCACGATCCTTCGCCCTTGTAATAGTATGAGACCAATAGAAGCCCAGCATTTCAGGGGCTTGGAACCCACACCAAGGGCGATTGTTTTGCCCCCGTCGACGTACTTTTGCTTCCTACTTACAATCGCTCGTTACCTGCGACTCTGTCTCTTTATTTTGTGAGCCTTCAACTCCGAAGTCCAAGCATTATATCCCATGCTTTCTACCATCAATTCAACGATCGTTTTTGGTCTAGTAGCACCAGACATAAGTCGCACCATCTGAATGCGCTGTCTAAGAATGCACCAGCAAGGGAGTGGACCCAGGAATCAGCTCGTTTCCCGGGTCTCCTCGACCCATAGGTTGTAAGCCACGAGCTCTGGACGATTGTTTTTTGCCTCTTCTGCGCTCCTTTGCTCCTTTGCATTGAACGAACTCGTAATTCGATCGCTCTCTCCTTCGGCCATGGCTCGAGCCTCAACCCAAGCATCATATGCTATTCCTAACGCGTCTCTTCTAACGACCACCCTTGGTCTAGTGGTAACAGACATAAGTCGCACCTCCGGACTGCGCTGTCTATATATCAGCAACGAAGCCCGCCTCGAAGGCTATTTAGTAGTCTCTGTAGGAGCGAAAATCCGTACCCTGCATTGTGCCACAGCCCAACGTTGATTGTTTTGCCTTATCAGCACACTTTTGCTGTTTCGTTCATCATCGGTAGTCGTCCTCATGACATCTCCCTTCTTTTTGTGAAATATGGCTTTGATTTTTTCGTATATCAATTAGTTGAAAAGCGTCCACCTCAACAATCGTCCTTGGTCGAGTGGTATAAGACATAAGTCGCATTCTGACCGGAATGCGCTGTCCATAATGTCAACACAAAGCCATCGTCGGTGTCAGCTCAAATAATGCTGATTTTGCGGGTTGTCGGGATACTGTAGCACTTTCCAAGGTCGATTGTTTTGCCTCTTCTTCACTTCTTTTAATCTTCTTACTTATCCTCGTTGTTCTCCAAAGCGTGTTACAATTTTGTCAACTCCCCATACCTTCGGCTGAAGCCATATGTACCAGCCAAAATCACTCTTCTCAACGATCGTCCTTGGTCTAGTGGTATAAGACATTAGTCGCATCTTCGAGACTGCGCTGTCGATATGCGCGCATCGAGTTACCGCACAAGAAGGCCAGATAGACCTTGTTGGTTATTTTTCCTTTGCACACACCACTGTCCAAGGATGATTGTTTTTTGCCCCTTCCATCCTCTTTTCCTTTTTCTGTTCATCTATAATCGCTATCCTTGCAGCATACCCTCTCCTTTTGCCCTCTTCCCACCCCTCAGAATGAGACCATATGCACCATTCCCCGAGCGTGGTCGTCAACAATCGTCCTTGGTCTAGTGGTATGAGACATAAGTCGCATCCTTGGAATGCGCTGTTCATAAGTACGAACATCTAGCTGACGCCGATGCGAGGCCGAAGAGACCTCGTTGGTGGATCATTAGGTCCCACGCACCACTCGCCGAGGGCGATCGTTTTGCTTTCTTTGCTCGTTCGGGCTTCGAATGCCGTTTGCAAGTCTTTTGCATTTTGATATCGCCTTCTGCCGGACTGCGTGATTTTGAGCAGTGGACGGAGAGCGCTCGAGCCTGAGCAGTTATCAGAAAGACGGGTTGGGGCTTGAAGACAGAGATTCGTTCATTGTACAGTTATCAGCATGTAGCAGTTCGCAAGCGCTCAGCAGGTATCTCTCATTCGTTCGGTCAAGCAACGCAGTTCGCCTCCAGCAAGACGCCATCATACACCTCCGCGGATCGCACCAAACCTCGTGGCTACCTTCATTGCAGAATTGCCTCAAAATTGCGCCACATTCGCAGTCCATGGATACGGAAGAAAGAGATGTTCCGAAGGCTGGACCTCCTAAGCTGCAGTCGCCTCACTCTTTCTCTTCTTGCGCTTCTTCTTCTCGGTCCCGCTTCCAGCTTCCGCTTGACTTGACTCTGGCACTTGCAGTTGCGCAGCAGAAGCGGCCTGTTCAGCGAGCACATCATCCTTCTTACTCGACTTGCCGCGCTTCTTCTTCTCGCCGCCATCAGCAGTACCCGGCGTTTCAACTGCAGCTGCAGCCTTGCGCTTCTTCGAGCTCGCCTGTGGTTGCGATGGAGGTAGTGCGAGCGAGCTGGAAGGAGTCATTTGAGCGATGGGAGCACTCGAGGTCAGTTGCGGGTCGATGGCCATGTTAGCGGCAGGAGTGGCATCGGCAGCGGCCTTGACTTTCTTTGGTCCAGCTTTGGGTGTTTTAGCCTTCGGTGGCGGAGGAGTGGGCAGCTTGGCTGGGACATCCTCATCTTCATCGGACTCTTCGCTACTAGAGCTGTCGTCGGACGAGGAGTCGTCATCGCTTTCGTCCTCTGCAGCGGCGACCACGTCCGCAGGCAGGGCAGAGGGAGACTCCGCCTCTGCATCTCCATCTTCGACATCCTCGGCCTTGCCACCGGCAGCTTTGTATGCCTTGGTAGCCTCCTCGTACGCGCTCAGCTCGCTCTGATACGCAGCATGATATGGTTTGCGTTGGGCTTCAGTCATGGCCCTCCATCTTTCGGTGGCGATCTTGCTGATGTCGCCAGCCTTGGTGCCATCGCTGGGCGGGTTCGTGGCGACTTCCTTCGCGATGAATGGGCGCACCTCTTTCAGGTAGCGGAAGTATGCGGTGAGCGGTCGCTTGGGCGCATTGGGGTCGCGCTGCTTGTATGGACGCTTCTCTCGCTTCTTTGGGTCGACGATATTGCCGTTCGCATCGATGGGCGCAGCGGCGAGCTGGATCAGGCCATTCTGGATGGCTTGCTCTGCGACTTGAGCAGCACCCGCGACGCCTTGGAAGGGCAGAAGCAGTTGGCTGATGTCGAAGTTGCCGGCGCCTTGCAGCACGACGTCGGTGTGGGCGATGTAGGCCTTGATGGCGGTGTCGATGGAGCTGCTCAGGCCGATGTACGCACTGGTGAGCTGCGACGCGTTAGTTCATCGTTGAAGGTGAAGTCGCATCGGCTGTTGCTATGCGCCAGGCGCGTCGCGGCTGCTTTTGTTGTCGCGTCGCAAAGTTCGGCGTAAGTGAAGTCGGAGGTGGTGCAACGAGGGAAAGGGAAGACGTACAGCATTGCGCGTCTGGATGAAGCGCTCTGTGTCGACTGACACCTGTAGCGTCGGAGGGTAGGCCATCGCGTTGCCGTTGCCGTTCTGATTTGCGTGGGTTTGGCTGTTATTCGCGGCCCACGAGACGAGCTGGTGAAAGTGGTCGGGATATTGGTGGCCGTTGGTGGAAGCCATGCCGCGTGGTTGATGGAGGATTTGATGGGGAAAGAGTGCGACGAGACGAGAATTTCAACGAGCGCGCGCTGAAAAGTCGGTGGCTGCCCATCGGAGACTCGGCCTCAATTCGGCTTAGCGGGGAGCAGGCCAAAAGAAACTTCACCTCTAATTTCATGAGACACAATCCCTCTCTGTTCACCACCACAAATCACTTGCTACAGCCCGCATCTTTTTCCCACTGGCCTGTCGCTTGCGAATGCTCCGGAAAGTGATATCGGTGACCCGCAGGATCACTCTTCAGCTCAGCCAGTAAAGTTGCGCAGTCAAGATACATTCTCTCTGCTTTCGGTCAGGCCATGGGCGGGCAGATGAGTTAATCAAATCTTGCCTAGGAATAAGCTGCAAGGGTCATCCGCTGCATCAAAACTCACGCCTGCTTGCTCACCCCTCAATCTATCGTCAATTGCTTTGGCTTCCCCTTCACTAACGAAGATTTGCTTGGGAAACCATTCATCCAGTCGAGCCATTGGCATGAGCAGTCCTCATGGCCGAACTGTCCGGCTCACACTCGTGACTTTGGGCATACTGAATTGACATGTTCGATGCGCTTACAGATCAAGAGTCTATACATGTGACCAGCTTCCGCATCGCTGTTGCCAGGGCTTTGCATCCCTCGATATTCCGGTCGCATTTGAGGGGTGTAGTCCTCTCTCGAATCGGCTTTGCGAATGCAATCAGCTGGTTGTGCTGGGCTGCACGGCGATATACAATACCCTATGACGAGTGAATTTGCGTGGCCAATGTAGATGACTATTGAGCAGACTTGCATCCTGATCGACTACTATTTCTCATTTCCTAGGTTTCACGAGGGCGTTGACGTTCAAGTTGTCGTTGTCGTCGCGCACGTCCGCGGCAGCACCCGCTAGTGCGAAGTGCATCTCTCCAAGTGAAGCATGCCACCGTCTGCAACGAACGCTCCTACATCAAACTCCCATAATTCATCGATTGTATACATCTCTCCATCTCGCTTCAACACCAACATCAAGTACAGTCTTACTCGATAGGTTCAAGTATGCATTATCCAACAAGCTCTTATCTCTTATCGCTCGCCTGGAACAACGGCCGCCGCAACTTTCCTTACACCCCGCTTTTGCACGCTTCAACTTGAGCTGCTGGAGCTGAACCCTGCCATGCATTTCCTATTTATCCAAACGTAACCGTTTCCATGCGACAGCTTCTCTCATCTAAACAGATCGTCACTCTTTAACTAACTCACCATGCAATTGGCACCAAAGGAGGTAACTACTCTTCCCACCAACTCCAATGCCTCCGACAACACACTTCCGACCCTCCACACACCCATTGACACTTTGCGCATAGATCGACAAACTCCTCATCACCCAAACCGGCTTCCTCGCCCAACGCCGTCTCGCCCGCGGCGTCCGCCTAAACCACACCGAAGCCCTCTCCCTCATCGCCTGCGTCCTCCACGAACTCATCCGCGATGGCACCCACAGTGTCTCAGACCTCATGTCCCTGGGCACAACCCTCCTCGGCCGACGCCACGTCCTCCCCTCCGTCCCCCACACCCTCAAAGAATTAATGGTCGAAGGCACATTCCGGAATGGAACCTACCTCGTCACAGTCCACGATCCCATTGCAACTGATGAAGGGAATTTAGAGAGGGCTTTGTATGGATCTCTATTGCCTGTGATGGATAAAGGGAGGGAAAGTGAGGTGTTTCCGTGGCCGCCTGTGGAAGGGTTGGAGGTTTGGGGGAGAAGGAAATGCCTGGGGCTGTTGTTGCTGTGAGAGGGAAAGAGGGGAGGATAGTATTGAATGAAGGGAGGAAGAGATTGAAGTTAAAAGTCACGAGTAAAGGTGATAGACCGATTCAAGTGGGGAGTCATTATCATTTTGTGGAAACGAATCCGAAATTGGAGTTTGATCGGTTGAAGGCTAGGGGCATGAGATTGGATATTCCGGCGGGGACTTCTGTGAGATTTGAGCCCGGGGAGAGTAGGACTGTTACGTTGGTGGAGATTGCGGGCAATAAGGTGATACGAGGAGGGAATGGGTTGGCGAGTGGTGGGGTGCATGCTGTGAGTGATGATGGGTTGTTGCAGAGGTTGAAGGAGGGTGGGTTTTTGCATGTGGAGCAGCCGAGGGCGGATGCGAGGTTGTTGGAAGGGTGTACGATGGATCGGGAGAGTTATATTGCTATGTTTGGACCTACTACGGGAGATCGAGTAAGGCTGGGTGCGACAGATTTGTGGATCTCGGTCGAGAAGGACTTGACAGTATATGGAGACGAGTGCTCATTTGGAGGTGGTAAGACGATACGTGACGGCATGGGACAGGCTTCTGGAAGAGCTGACAAGGACTGCTTGGATACTGTCGTTACCAATGCGCTCATTGTGGACTACACGGGCATCTACAAGGCGGATATTGGCATCAAAGATGGCATCATTGTTGGCATTGGCAAAGCTGGAAATCCGGATGTGATGGAAGGCGTCGATTCGAACCTCATTGTTGGCGCTGCAACAGAAGTCATTGCTGGCGAACACAAGATCGTCACATACGGAGGCTACGATTCGCATATTCACTTCATCTGCCCGCAGCAGGCATACGAGGCAGTAGCGAGCGGCATCACAACTTTCCTGGGAGGCGGCACAGGACCAAGCACGAGCACGAATGCTACGACTTGCACGCCAAGCGTGAATATGATGAAATGGATGCTGCAAGCATGCGATGACTTGCCCATCAATGTTGGAATCACAGGAAAAGGCAACGATGCAGATCCTGCAGGTCTGATCGATCAGGTCGAAGCTGGCGCATGCGGACTGAAACTGCACGAAGACTGGGGCACAACACCTGCCACCATTGACACATGCCTCTCTGTCGCCGACGAACATGACATCCAAGTCCTCATCCACACCGATACCCTCAACGAATCCGGCTTCGTCGAAACCACAGTCGCAGCCTTCAAAAACCGCACAATCCACACCTACCACACCGAAGGCGCCGGCGGCGGCCACGCCCCGGACATCATCTCCGTAGTCGAACACCCTCACGTCCTTCCCTCCTCCACAAACCCCACCCGCCCCTACACCGGCAACACCCTCGACGAACACCTCGACATGCTCATGGTCTGCCACCACCTCTCCCGCAACATCCCCGAAGACGTCGCCTTCGCCGAATCCCGCATCCGCGCCGAAACCATCGCCGCCGAAGACGTCCTCCACGACATCGGCGCAATCAGCATGATGTCCTCCGACTCCCAAGCCATGGGCCGCTGCGGCGAAGTCATCCTCCGAACCTGGAACACCGCCCACAAAAACAAAGTCCAACGCGGTTTCCTCCCCGAAGACGCCGGCACCGAAGTCGATAATTTCCGCGTCAAACGTTATATTTCGAAATATACCATCAACCCGGCCATCGCGCAAGGAATGTCCCATTTGCTCGGTTCAATTGAACCGGGGAAACTCGCTGATCTTGTCCTCTGGGATCCTGCGAATTTTGGTGTGAAACCTGCGCAAGTTGTGAAAGGTGGTATGATTGTTTACTCGCAAATGGGAGATCCGAATGCTAGTATTCCGACTGTGGAACCTGTGATTATGCGGCCGATGTTTGGGGCTATGGTTCCTGGGGCGAGGGGCATTGCGTGGGTGAGTGGGAAGAGTATTGAGAGTGGGAAAGTTGCATCTTATGGATTGAAGAAGAGGGTGGAGGCTGTGAGGAATTGTAGGAGTGTGAAGAAGGGGGATATGAAATTTAATGGGAAGATGCCGAGGATGAAGGTTGATGCGGAGAGATATGTGAGTTTGCCCATTTCCCTTGTCTTTGACTCCTCGGCATTGGTGCTCGGTTTTCTTGAGGGATCGGGTTTGAGAGTCTCTGATATGCTGACTGGCATGCTTGTTTAACAGATTGTCGAAGCAGACGGAGAGGAAATGAAGGCTGAGCCGGCGGATACGTTGCCGTTGAGTCAAGGGTACTTTATTTTCTAGCAGGTATGGATAACATTTAAGAAACGAATGAATCTCGATGACTTTGAGACACAGGGTATCGGCAGACTTGATCTCATAGACACACACCAGTAAGAGGTGTATTGGCCGTCCTGCGTCAATCTGAAATGTGAAGTGAAAGTTCTCCGATGATTTTCATCAGCATGGCGACAGGAGGCCTCGTACTGACTGACTAGGCTGCGATCACATCAACTCCACTTCTGGCTCACACTTGATCCAAGCGCTTCGCTCTTGCAATGATTTCCTCACCTTGGTTGGATGTCTATTGGGATTGCATATCCAACATTGCCGTGAGCACTGGAGGGCATCATACTCACGACAGGCCGCCGACTTGAAAGCAATGACCGGCCCGAGTTACAGAGAGTCCTAACTCTTGCGCGTCAACTACACAGCTCGACACTGCAACTTCCCTTCCCGATAGCAAGTGAGTCAATCATCATTTTGCGGATGAAACCACGAGAGGCCAACGCTTTGCGGCATCACAAGGACCTTTCCAGTGCCGATGTAGCAAGACGGACGCCACGTGCATAAGAGCATACTGTCGTCATCAAGCACGAAGACGTGATCTACCAACGATGACATGGTACAACACGTGGAGTCGGTGCGCACCCGATCGTCTGCTCGCAGTGACCTTACACGGCTAATGCAAAGCACCATCAGCTGAGCTCGAAAGACCTGCCACCAGCCGCAATGTGCGAATGACGAATGTGTACTAATGTGCCTTGGAGCTATTCTGCTCCAGCATCGCGCCACAACCCGGCAGTCGTCGAATACTTGGCGTCGATCATAGCAAGAACAACCACTTCACCCAAAAGCATGAAAACGGACAGCCCGGAAACATGCCCTAAACCGCGGTATGCCGAACATGATGCGTTGCGCAGTTCGCGAGTGGCTGTGTATCCCGATTGCCGATTCCTTTCTCAGCCTGCCGGTTCCTTCATGCCGGTGGACAGAGCGTCATCTTGAGCAGACGATTGAGATAGCCTTTCCTGCGTGCCGCGCACACGGCACGACACTCCATACCTCAACTTCCATTGGTCTTTGAGCTATCGTGGGATCCACGATCTCGACAGCTGACTCGCAGATGGACAAAGGAATGCAGACGATCTGCTGTGACTGTGCGCCACACATCGCGGCAGACGCGCCACTGACAGAGCCAGAAAAGCGTAAGTCGAGCTAAGTGCCAACTTCTCAGCGTCGTCCTAACTCCCAAATAGGAAAAAAAACTCGAGTGTAGTAGATTGGCGAGCGAACGACTATAACCTGGTCGCTGCACACGCCTGTCTGGGGAATCCTTGCCCCCTGTCTCATCTATCGACTGCACGTTGCACACGGTGCACGCAGTGTTGCAATCATGAATACCGACGCGAAGGTCGTGAAGCATCCTCACATCAGCAAACTCATTCGCAAGATCCCCATCAACAAGCACTGGAAAGGGCACATCGTCGCAATCATTGGAGAGTTCGTTGGAACGTTCTTTTTCCTCTTCCTGGCGTTCACAGGAGCACAAACTGCCAATGTCTCGTCGAATCCTAACACCGGCGACACGGTGATCACGGAGGCACCGCAGAAGACACCACAACAACTTCTCTACACTGCGCTCTCGTTCGGCTTCTCTCTGGCCGTCAATGCCTGGGTCTTCTTCCGCATCAGCGGAGGGCTGTTTAACCCTGCCGTAAGTTATTCGTCATCTGAGCGATGTTCGCCGTGTAGAACTGACATCGTCCACAGGTCACACTCGGAATGGCACTCATCCGCGCCATCACCATCACGCGTGCCATCTTCCTTTTCGTCGCACAGATGCTCGGAGCCATCGTTGCCGCATTCGTAAGAGATTCCCTAGATTTCAGGCAGCCGAGCCCATGACTGATGTACCGCAGGTCGTGCAAGCACTTTTCACTGGAGATCTCAACGTCGCAACGACTCTGTCAGACACCACAACGATTGCACAAGGTGTGATCGTCGAGATGCTTTTGACCTCCGTGTTGGTCTTCACAATCTTCATGTTGGCAGCAGAGAAACACGTCGGAAATTTCATCGCGCCGGTCGGAATTGGTCTCGCACTCTTTAGCGCAGAACTCACTGGTAAGACAAGACGCTGAACATGCCGACCACGCCGAACAAACGCAAGCATGCTGACTGACGTCTCCCCAGGTGTCTTCTGGACCGGAGGCTCCCTCAATCCCGCTCGCAGCTTCGCCCCATCAGTCGCGACCTCCGCCGTTGGAACAGCAGGCTTCGACTCAGAACAGTGGGTCTACTGGGTCGGTCCCTTCGCTGGTTCAGGTCTGGCAGTGCTCCTTTACAAGTTGATCAAGATTCTGGAA
This sequence comes from Cercospora nicotianae, assembly GCA_029490675.1. NCBI lineage: Eukaryota > Fungi > Ascomycota > Dothideomycetes > Mycosphaerellales > Mycosphaerellaceae > Cercospora > Cercospora nicotianae. Next base: position 480,102 of record JANQAT010000007.1, on the reverse strand, counting down.
TACGAGACTGCAAACCTCGACGACACTGAGGCGAATATCAACCCAGCGGCTCCGACAGAGCCTCCTGCACGACGGATCGCGAGCCAGGATACGTTAGACGACAAGGGCGACAGTTCCGATATGGAAACTCGGTCTCCGACTGGTAGGATGCTGTGAGTTCTGCGGTAATGCTACATGAGGTATAGAATGATGATTACACGAAGTTATGGATATGTAGTAATATTACATGAAATAATGACCTTGATGGACATGTGTTGCACTTGGCCACGATATAAAAGATGCTTCTATCCAGCATTGCCCCCACTAGAGTGCTGTTCTTCTCAGCCAGCACCTTTGTCCGTCAGCAGCTGGAGCTCGAGCTCCACGACAGCCCAGACGTCATCGACTACTCTCGAACCGCTTACCAATAGCTTCACCGACGATGAGCAATCAGCATGCAAGTCAGAGCTGCAAACACAGGCATTGCTCTACACTATGATCGTTATCTGGTTTCGCCGGTCATGCGACTTCCGTGTAGCCCTCAAACTGCGTCCAGACCGCTTACCTTGTCTACACCGAGGTTAGGTAAGTACAAATAGCTTCCTGCTTCAGCTGCAAGGACACTTCTTTCCTACCTCATTTCAAAGATCTTACCCTCCCCAAACAAGACATCTCAAAACAGAACTCGACCCATAAGAACAAGCAGATCGCTACAAAATGTCTCCAAAAGAAATTGTCCTTCCATCCGAAGGAGCCCATGGCGAAAAGAATGGAACTGCAACAGCAACTTGCTACTGCGGTGCAGTACAAATCGAGGTGCCTACTGAAGGAGAAGGACTGGTAGATACTTTTATCTGCCACTGCACAGATTGCAGGAAAATCACAGCATCGTGAGTGAACACTTCCATCACCTTCAACAGAGGAAGAACCTCAAGTCACAACAAGCTAACATAATTCCCAGCATGTTCGCCTCCAACTTCGTCGTCAAAGACTCCCACCTCAAACACCTTCGCGGCGAAAACAAACTCACAAAATTCAAACAATCCGCCACAATCGCCACAGGAAACTGGATGGAGAATTCTTTCTGTTCCGTCTGTGGAACTCTCATGTACAGACGCTCCGAAGGATTTCCTGGAATGTCGATTCCTCGGATTGGTACGATTGATGATTTTGGACTGCAGGAGACGAAGTTCAAGCCGAGGATTGAGACGTTTGAGAAGGATCGCTGTGCGTGGTTGAAGCCGGCGGAGGTGAAAGAGCATGTTGAGGGGGCGTATTATACGGGGGGAAGGAGTGGAAGAGTAGTCATGATGGGGTGGGAGGAAGGGGGAGTGACTGGGACGGAGGAAGGAGGCGAAGGTGGGGAAGTTGTGAGACATGAAACAGTTGATGGAATGGTATGGGCACAAGGATAATGCGATCTACTTGTAGGTGGAACTTGAATTCTACTACTCAACAGACGGAAGAGTGCCTGGCTACCGAAGTGCCGGAGGCGATAGCCAGATGGAAACTGAGAAACACCCACACACCGTCCTCTCTGGTCGCACGCCACGCCTCTTAAGACAAAATGCACTCAGATGCTCTGGGCAGTCTAAGTGCGCAGCATTGGCCTTAGGTTCCTGTTCTGCTTGCGGGAGACTGCGTCCGATTGTTTTCCAGAGCATACTGACTGCACATAGGATTAATTCTTGTCCAAGTTACTGATACGGAAAGCTTCATGCAGCTCAAGCTGTTCACCTGAGTCTGCTGCAGGCAGTCCCGATGGCATGAATGTGAGCCCAAGGTTGGTGATGTTCTGTCGAGAGAGCGAAGCAAAGACGTCGACAAACTTGGTCGCCTCTTTGGAGCGAACTATGGCCGAGCGACATGAGAGGCTGTTTGCTGTAACGTATCACAGCGATTCCTGAGAAGCAGACATGGAGCTTCTCTTTCCGCCTGCGGTGAGCACTTCGCATCATTGATTCGCTTACACAGACCAGCGCGGCACACGACATGGATCCAGGAAAGCAACTTTGGATGCACAGCCTACTTTCCACTCCGGCAGTGCTGGCTTGCGGTCTGCAGCCGGATGAGATACCAACCTGTCTAAGCTGGGCGCAGCCGGCCTCACGATAAAGATACCTTTGAGGGCGGAGTTCACCCGCTTGTATCCACTCTTCTACGGAAACCTCCCGTCCATCCATCGTGCAGTAGGCAAAGTTCCCAACGTAGGATCCCTGCAGTCCATCACACTTAGTGACCGGGGCTGAGTGCATGATGCGAGCGGTTAATTGCATGCTGTGCCACTGCTGTGCGTTGTGGGCGCTTAGGACAGCTATCTCCACACAGCTCAGCTCGTCGCCAACACCCTGAACATCGAGTCTCGCAACATTCTGTGGGACGACATTCTTGCAAAAGGTACCAGATATGTCAGGCACAGAGGTTGTTCAACTCGTGAGCGCTTGTATTGATCTTACCAAAGCAATCGTTACCATTGCCCAAACGGCAAAGGACTCACAAGGTCTTCCTCCAAAGGTCTCCAGATTATTTGAAGAATTGCCGGCTGTTCAAAGCCTTTTCCAAAGGGCGCTGCAGCGCAATGTTGACGTCGAACTCCCACAAGACACACAACCAGGTGTCACACTGGTGCTAAAGCATTGCGAGCAAGATCTACAAACAATGAACCAACTCTTCGAGAAGATCTGTCCCAAGGTTGGAGCGAATAGCCTGCAGCGTACATGGAAGGGCACATCTGCGATCGTCTCAGGCAAGGATGTCAAATTGCAAGATTTGTGGACCTCTATAAGAAAACACCTGGACACCTTGGAGACGAAGCACATTCTCGACATCGGAGACCAGCTGGATGAGCTGACCAAAACCGTGCGTTCTTTAGCAGATGAACGAGAAGCAACAAACCAGTACAGCGTGTCTGGAAGCATGTACCAGATCAATGGTGGAACTATGTTTCACAATAGTGGTGATCAAGCGACCAACTATCAAGCTGGAGGCAGTCAGTCATTTGTGTTCAACAACAGAAGTACGTAAATATCGCAGCATGAGAGTAGGAGAATCATCGCCACGATGGTTCAGTCGCACGCACGATGGTTTGGGATCGATGTACGAATGTGTGCATCCACTTCGCGGCTATTACTTATTTGTTTTGCTTTCCAGACGTGCATGTATACGCGAGAAGGGACGATGACGGCTCCTCACTTCAATGTTTGTCCTCTCTTGCTTTCCCTCAGATGACAGCGAGAGGTGACTTTGGTCTGAAGCAGCACATTTCATGTGACTGGGCGTTGGAGAATTCTTTTTATACCGAGTGGCATGATCAAGGCGGTCTGTTATGCATCAGGGGCAGAGCTGGCACAGGGAAATCCACTCTCATGGAAGCCATCGTGACGGATCTAAGACACAAGATGCCGAATACCCTGACGCTCTCATTTTATTTCAACAGGCGCGGAAAACCTCTGCAATACACTCCACACGGACTTTTTCGGTCTATGCTTCATCAGTTGCTTTCGCAAGATGAGAGGCTGCTTTCTGAATTCTGCCGAGACATTGGATTCGCGAAGCGCGTGAGAGAGTATGGAAAGCCAGGCACAAATTGGGACTGGGTTGACATAGACCTGGCTTCAAGTTTTCTAAAGTATTGCGAGCAGTATGCCAACAAGCATGAGAAGATCAGGATTATAATTGATGCGCTCGACGAGACTGACGAGAACAGCGCCAGGGAGCTTCTTCGTTGGCTTGAAAAGCTCTTTGACAAAGCTACCGAGACCATTGCTATTTGCATATCCTGTCGGCCATATCCTCGCGTGGGGTCGTCCTGGACATGCTTGGAATTGGAGCAGATGAATAAGCCCGCTATCGAAGCGTATGTCTGCTCAACCCTGAAGGACGGAATGGGTGCCAAATCCAGAATCGACAAGGAGCGAGTGATCAGCGACATTGTCCAGAGAGCGGGAGGTGTATTCCAATGGGTAGTCCTGGTCACTCGAAGAGTGCTGAGCCTTGAGCAAGAGAGTGTTGGATTCATCTTGGCCGATATCAGCGAGACACCCCCAGAATTAGACGACGTATACCGACAGATGCTGAATCAGCTGAACGCAAGCGACAAGACATTTGCATTTCCAATCTTCCGTTGGATCACACTTGCTGGCTGACCAATGTCCCTGTCAGAGCTACGCTACGGGGTAGCGATAGATCCGCTTTCACGGTTGCGATCGACCGAAGACTGCATGAGGTCAATTAATTGGTGCATGCATGATGATGAGCTTCGCGAGCGGGCTTCCCGGTTGTCACTAGGATTGATCCACGTCGTCTCTGATGCGACTGGCCAAACGATCGTCCAATTCGACCACGAATCTGTGCGAAGTTTTATGCTTCGCGGTGGCTTGCAAATACTTGAAGGCGGAGAGAGCATAGAGTCGGAAGAGCAAATGGTGGGCCGAGAACATAGCGCACTAGCAGCGATATGTGTGCATTTCTTGGCGGCACAGGATGTTCTCGATGCTGAGCTCGACACAGATGAGTTCAACAGGCTGCAGGGAGGGTCGCAGGGGTTGGGAGAGGCCTTGGAATTCGTGAACTACGCTACTCATTACTGGATGATGCATGCAGCTGAGGCCGAACTTTCAGGAGTCTCGCAGAGACATCTGATTGGGATGACTGACTGGCCAGCGAATGAATTGTGGGTGCACTGGGATCAGCTATGGAAATCCTGGCGGTGGGGATCGCTAGCGAGAAGAGAACATTGTGAGCGTACAACATTACAGCATGTCGCTGCCAGATTCGGGCTTTTGAGCATAGTCACAGAACTGATAGCTCGAAGCAAACAGGGCGGAAAGCTGAAGGCAAAATTATCCAGGTGGCGCTGGCAGAATGATGGTATACTGGCAAAGGACGGGAATCGCTGGATGCCGATCGTCTGGGCAGCCTACGGGGGCCATCTCGAGGTCGTAAGGGCTCTTCTTACTGTCAGTGCATCGAGTGCAGACGGCTGGCACGGTAATGGACGCACACCTTTCATCTGCGCGGCAGAAAAAGGACACCTTGAAGTGGCCAAGCTACTTTGGAGCACCGGAAGAGTGAACTTGTTTCACGTGAGCGATTTGAGGCCTTTGCCACTCTTCCTCGCAGCCATGAATGGACACAACGACATCGTCAAGTTCATTCTCAAGGAGGGGATAGGAGAAGTAAATACAGCCATTGACCGCGAGACGCCACTGCACAGAGCGGTTGAATACGGACGCACGCAGGTCGTACAAACACTCGTCCAGGAGAATAAGCTGATCGTCAACGCTGTCAATCATAACGGCCAAACTGCGTTGGATCTTGCTCGTGAAAGCGGGCACGTTGAAATTCAGCAACTGCTCATCGACCGCGGGGGATTAATGAGTGAAAAGTAGCAAAACGCTGGAATGTATTTCTTGAGCAAGAAGCTACCTCGAGAACAGCTGGGAAGTCAAGTGTCGCTGGTTCAGCACAACAAATGACAAGTGGCAAATCTAGCAGTCATGGACGTATTCGTAACACCTACCACGTCCAGTGCACAAGGATGCCGGGCTACTACGGGGTCGCGGCTGCAAGTTTTGTCTCAGGCGAGCAAAGATTCGGTGGGTCGACAAGATATTGGGCCATAAAGAACACCATAAGTCTGAATACTGTCCTTTGGTAGAACATCGATCTCAACATTATCCATTATCATAACTAGCTCATCCGCATTATCATCATCAAGCCACACTGGCATCATACCTACGAAGCATGATACTGCTGGTGCTGAAAGTCATAGATATCATACCCCTCGCTACCCTGGCGAGTCTGCACCACATCATGCTGTGAGTGTTGCTGATGATCATCTTGGTGGTGTTGGCCGATGTGCGCCATGTAACCGCTCGCATCTGCCAAAGCTGCCAAAGCGTCCTCGTCCTTGATTACCGCCTCCTGCCCGGCACCACCGTAAGCTTGCTGGCTGTCGTGTGGGGACATGCCGTAAGTTTGACTGTATTGTTGACTATCGTCGTATGGAGTTACGCTGTAGTCTTGAAACGTTACTGTTGTGGCTTGAGATTCGACGCCGCAGGTTGCAGGGACGTCGAGATTGAAACTGTATGGGTCATGCTGTTCGGTACTGCTGTGTATATCGCCGTCCTCGATGGTAGCTCCGGCAGACATAGGCGCTTGTGGGGCAGTCGTCTGGCTTTGTGGTATATGCTGCTGCTGAGAGCCATCAAACCCTTCATACCACTGCGCGTCAAAGTCGTGGTGACTGTAGTCCTGTGTCCCATAATTCTCCAGAGCAGGATCAGTTGCGAAGTCCGCTGTCGCGCTAGCACCAAAGTCAAATGCCGATGCATCGAAAGCACTAAAATCCATATTGTCGTAGGAGATGTTGATGTTTCCGCCAGTGAAGTCGAATGAATTGTCGCCATCAGGTGGGAAGAGGTCCACGGCAGAGTTTGGTGCAGTGCTTGTTCCATCATTCGTATCGAAGTCATTTGACGAGGACCAGACTGCGGAGTTGAGAGCGCTATTGGATGAAGACGAGGTTTCGTACTTGAACGGCGACTGTAACGCAGCCGGTTGTTGTTGTGACGTAGAACCGTATGCGTCCGCGCCGTAAGTCTGTACGCCAGGATACTCGTAGACGCTATCCACTCTCTCAGTCTTGAGATCCATGTATGGAGCGGCAGCCTCAGCATAGTCCACTCCGTAGACAGTCGCTTGTGATACTTCTGTTCGGACCAGGTTCGGCGTCGGCACACTCAGTTGTCTCCAGTAAGCGCGTCCTTCCTCTGCCCTACTCAATCGAAATTTCCAATAAACGAGCAGTAACCTTTGTCCCGTCCCATCCGGCATCTTGATTATGATCTCTTGCAATGCCGTCGTATCTCTCAACTCTTGGTCGACTGATTCCCTCCCATCTGTAGCATTCATACCCATTGGTTCAACACCTTCAAGCGCCGGTACACTTGGATTCTTCAACTTGCTTGCTAAAGGCCCCAATTTCTTCGCCCAAAACGTGGATCCAAACTTGATCAACGTCTCCAGCCTTGCTGATCCATCCTCTTCTACCACCCAATCATCCCAAGGCACCAGCTGCGGTGCATTGGGGTCCCTCGGATCCTTCGGGTTCCTTGGCTCCTTCCACAGCTTGCCTTTCTCGTAGAATCGATTTTGGCAGGTGACCATCGAGTCTTGGGGAAGTCGCTGCGAAGAACAGGATAACGAGATACCAAGCTCAACGTGAGGGATGTCTCTCCAAGTTCCCGTTGGAAAAGCGATGGAGGCTTCAGCAAACAGAACATTACAGTCGATGGGACGAGAACAGTGTATGCTGGCCAGAAGGGGAAAGGCAGAAGCGAAATCGTCCCAAGTGGGGTCGATGTGGTCTTTGAGTGGCGCTGGAAGATTTTTGGTGTATGTATGTAGTCGTTCAGGCTCTGTTCCTGGAGGTTTCCGCTGCACAAACATTTCAAAGGCGATGGGTTGGAAGACTGAGAGGCTCTGTTTGATCTGTGGTAGGGTATGATAGAGATTCGCAGTCTCCATTGATGGTGCCCCAGCGGCAATGGAGCTTCGTGTCGAGTAGCTGCCGGGTGCCGTAGCAGGGTATTGTGATGCTCTTCGGCCTCCGACTGGGTAGTGTCCGCCTCCTTGGTAGTAATATCGATGACTATGGCCGGTCAAATCCTCCTTGGAGAGATATCGCATGATGTGTGGATCGGACTCGACGAAAGGTTTCAGTACTTGGATGTGGCTTGAGACTTGCTTTCGTGTTCGAGCTTCGCCAGTGTGCTCTTCGATGTAGTCGGCGATCAGTTCGTTACGGCCGCGTTGCTTGTCTTTGTGTGGAAGCTTTCTTCGGCCCATGGGAGGCCAGTTGACCAGTGCTATGAGATGTAAGCATTATGCTCGAAGAAGACTTCGCATTGTGGCGAAGATACCTTCAAAGAAAGCATATTCTAATCGGTCAGGCCACTTCTGCTCCGAAACTCCCTTGTCCTCCTTGTGTTGTCGATTGCGATACTTCATGTAGCCATCTGATGATCGAAAGCGATGGAAAAGATACCGTGCCTCCTTCCTGATCTGTTGAGGATCCCTCTGTCCATGATGAAACCTCTGCTGCGGGTGTCGAAGTCGATTGTGTTGTAGAAGCGAATGAGTGTTTGTGTGCAGTGGGCGGGAAACTTGTTGATAGGCGGGATAAGTGTTCTCCGTTAGGTACGAAGCAGGATACTTCTGATCTACCGATGCGGCGTAGTAATCCTGCTGTCGGTTGCCTGAGTGCTCCTGTAGTACTCTTGAGGATCGAGCATATGACTCCTGGTGATGGAGCGGTGCGTTGGAGGGCACCACCGGTGTAGGCTGAAGCATCGTCATGGTGGAAGACATGCGATCCGCTGCCGATTGAGGCACGAAGAACAAGAATGCCGCCCTGTCGAAGAATGTCTGAGAAGCCTCTTACCCGTCCAGGCCGTGATTCGTCGCAGTGAGTAGAGATATGCCTCTGACAAAAGGAACGCACACTGTAAAGGAATGACTATGGTGAGCGTGATCAAAAGAGCGTCGTGGTAGGCAGCAAAACCGCAGATGACGCCGTCGTTGCTACGCAGAATAGACAGTATATACAGGTCGACGATCTAGACAGGCAAAGGGTGCCGCTGACAGAGTCTTGTGTCGCCATCAGGGACCCAGGAGGAACAGCAGCAATCTCGGCCACATCCTCTGCTCATGCGCGCAAAGGTGGGTCGGATAGTGTACCGATTGCACAACCAAGAAGTGGCCAGCGTGAGCAGGTGAGTTCGCACAGACCGTGCAGACAGGTCTCATCAAAGTGGAGTGCAAGGGCATCGAAGGCGACGATGTAACGCCTGGCAGAAGAGCGATCGAGAGAGGGATGGGGATTGGCTTGGCAGTGGTGGCCAATCTCCAAGTAAGACAGTCGGCGTGGCATATGGAATGCGATATTGAAGGCGACGGAATGTAAGCATTGTGTTGGCCCGCGTCGTTGAGATAGGAAGGCAGTATTTTCCGAACGACGTCCGGCTCGAGTTTTTGTTGAAGACATCGTCTGCAAGCACTTGAACACTGCATCTCGGTAGCCTAAGGTTGCAGAAAAGGTCGCATCAGCCACGCAAGGGATGTGTCGTATGTAGTTCTCGATCTGAGCAGTAGTCCACGTGACTGCATAAACCGTATTAGGATAGCGCTTTTGCGATGTGAGTGGTTTGAGCAGAGGCCAGATGAGAACAATGTAAAGACACCGGCTGCCAGCAGCGAGTTCACATGACTGGTTGTCGATGGATGAGTTACTTGTATTGTTGTATCGGATATCACGTTTCTCAAGCATCCTCGTCAGCGTCCTGCTGAGTAGTAAACTTCCTCCTCTTGCCACCTTCAGCAAGCTTCTGCAACGCAACCTTGTTGACTTGCGCGCCAACCTTCTGCTGCATCTTTTCAATCTCTGCTTCGGCATCTTCCGGATCTTCAGCAGCAAAATCCAGCACGAGCCTTCGGCCCAGCAAGTGAGTATCTTTTAAAGCATCCATTGCACTTTGTGCTTCCTTGACTGTAGTGAAGTCTGCAAAAGCAAAACCTCGGGCTCCGCGATCCATCTTTTTCGGCACACGAACACTCCGCAGTTGACCGTACTCGCCGAACAGGGCTCGGACGTCCTTCTTGGTTGCTTCGAATGGCAAGTTCTTGATGATGACTTTGGTCGTAGCTGCCTTCTTGGCCTTGTCAGCCTTCTTGCGCTTCTCCGCAGCATCTTCGCCTTTGTGAGAAGCGCGGATCTGCAGCTTATGGCCTTCCAGACTGTAGCCATCCATGGCTCGAAGGGCGTCCTGGGCTTGCTTGGCCGTCTGAAACTCCAAGAATCCGAAGCCCATGCTTAGCTCACCTCTTTTAGGATCGATCCTGGTCTTGACTCGAGCATTGAGGAAACCATCGAGAGCCTTGAAAGTTTGGGTGAGGACGTCCGTTGTGGTGCTAAAATTCAAGTTACGCACAAACAACGTCGCCGAGCCTACGTGGTCAGGCACTACTGTGTCCTTCAGGTCAGACGTCGAAAGCTTGCTCACACCTTCAGCAGTCGAGGATGTGGCGGGATCGTCGATCGGCTTGGCAGAGAAGACATCCTTAGGTGCCTTCTCCAGGAACAGCACGGACGACTTCACTCTTCGATACGCCAATGTCCCAAATGCGGCCTTGCACTGTGCTGGATTGCTGTACTCTACAATCGCTATTGTGCCAGCAGGTGGCATGAGGAATCGCTTGACGTCTCCTTGCTCGTCAAAGAGTCGCTGCAGCTCATCTCGGCTGCAGTCCGCTGGAATGTTCTTGACCAAAATGGCCGTGTCGCCACGCGCGCTTTTCTTGAACGCGTCTAGATCAACGCCTTGTTGTCGAAAGTAAGACTTTGTCTCTTGGATAATGTGTGTCTCAGCATGAGCTTGCTTAACGGCAGCGTCGCTTGAAGTTGGGTCGAGAACTTCGGACTTTGCAATGCCGAGCCTGTTTGCAACACTGGAAATAACAGCATCTTGGTTCATGTACAAAGCGTTCCAATTGAAGACTGTGTTCGCAGCTTCCCGCTTCCGCTTGATCTCATGCTGCTTCTTCAGTGGAAGTTTGGCGAGGTCGAAGTCATCAAGCTTCTTCTCTCGTTTTGCAGCGCCAGGAAGGATGTGCATCAGTCTACCTTGGAAAATGCGCCCATCGAGGTCTACCAAAGCTCTTTCGGCGGAGTCGGGATCTGTATACTGAACGTAGGCAAAGCCCTTTGCCGCACCAGACGTCTTATCAAGCGGGATGTGTATCTATGCAACATAATTAGCCACGTAGTCTTGCATGAGCATTTTGAAAATTGTGCGTAGTGTGAGATTATCAGAAACGACGAAGCATCTACTAAAATACGGTCCTCTTTTGGTCTAAGCATGTGCCGAAGCATAAGCTGTCCCTATCAGGAGATCATCAGGAAACGGGTGAGATGAAAATGAGAATCACTGACCTGCTCAAGATTGCCAAATGGCTCGAATTGCGCTTCGAGATCTTCGTACTTGACATCGTATGGCAGGTTGCGCACGAACAGGCGCATCGTGGTGCGCACCTGCTTGATGTCTTGGTCCTCGTGTTCGTCATCGTCTTCCGCAGGCGGTGTGGGTATCGAAGATTCCGGCTCCGCGGGTGTCTTCTCTCGTTGGTCGGGACCATCATTCTGGCGTGGTGACTCGGCTTCCGAATCAAATTCAGCTGGCTTCGTGGCCACAGCTTCTGCTTCTTCTTCATCCTCCAGCAGGCCAAGCAGGCGGCTTGTCCGAGAACGAGCCCAGTCTGCATCAGAGACTGCTGGTATATCCTTGCTTCCATCTTGCCCAAGATCTGCGGCAGCATCACCTGAAGGAGCTTCTGCCTTGAACACTTCCACCGCCGCATCTTGCATCGGTGTGTCCTGGATGGGCTTCGTCTCCGATCTCGTTCGTTTCGTTTTCTTCGGCACCTGCTCATACTCGTCATCGCTCTCCCCAGCCTCTACGACTGCAGCCTCCTCGTCTTGCTCTGCTCCTGCGACCATCGCCTGGTTCTCGAGCGCCTTCTTGTCGGACTTCGATTTGTACGAGTCGAGGAACTCTTTCAATTTGGGATCGTTCTCGGTGGCGTCATCCTTGGGTTTGCTCTCGCTGTCGCGCTTGCGCTTCAGCTTGTTGCTCTCGGTAGCCGTCTGCTGGTTAGCACCTGTGACCTTAGCTGTAGGATGACGTCTGGTGGCAAGGCTCTCGTCAATGGGCTTGGCCATCTCTACGCCGATACGAGACATGCGAATGAAAGTCTTGTTGAAGTACTTGACCGCCTGTTCGGCATCCTCGCTGGTTTTGTAGCCAACATAGCCAATGCGACGATTGGGAAAGATCTTTGCATCTGTGACCTGCCCTTTTTGCCCAAAGTGCTTTCGAAATTGGGCTTCGTCAAAGGTGGGCGGCAGACCCTTCACGAAGATGCGTGACGAAGCCATGGTGGGTGGGAATGTGGTGAGGATGGGACGGAAGTGATTTTTCGAGCATGCGAAACTGAAAGCTGAAAGCGTGAGGGAAAAGTTTGCGGGAAGCGGCCCGCTTCCCGCTGTTTTCCACTTCGCATCCCAGCCATCGCGGGCGTCACAGCGTCACCCAACTTCACCCTCAACTCCCACCCGAAATCGCACTTCGACGCGATTCTTTGATATATCCAACTGTACAGCTGCAAATATATACTCCGGCCACACGCGCACATCCCATCAAGATGGCAGACGACAAGCATGACGAGAAGCTTGAGGGTGAGTTCGGTGGCATTGCGGTGTGGTAGGCAACTCTGGACTGACCAGCATTGCAGCTCAGATCAAATCGGTGGACATGGTGCGCAAGACTCCTCGACAGCGAGACTAGGCGACGAAATCTGGGTACTAACCAGATGCTTTGCAGAACGAGGACATGCAGCAAGAAGCCATTGAAGTCGGTGGGTAGCGCGCATTTTCCCCAAAAGCTCCAATGCTGACTTGTCTACAGCACAAGAAGCAATGAACAAGTTCACCATTGAAAAGGTACGCTCTCGTATCCTGCTAGGCAGAATTGAGGAAGTTTGCTAACAATTGAATAGGAAATCGCTCAGCACATCAAGCGCACGGTACATCCCCGCAGTCACGACTGAAAGCACATCCACCTTCGATCAACATCTGACTTTTCCCTCAGTTCGATGAACGCAAGGGTGCAACATGGCACTGCATCGTGGGCAGGAACTTTGGGTCATTCGTCACTCATGGTGAGTACTGTCAGCCGCGCTCTCCTTTCTGATGAGGCTGTTCCAGCCCCACTTGAGCCATTCCGCTGACTCGTGTCGCAGAGACGAAGCATTTCATCTATTTCTACCTTGGTCACTGCGCAATCCTGCTGTTCAAGACGCAGTAGATGGGAACAGTCATGCCGGCGAGGAGTTCAACAGGGGACTGAGGTGCTTCTCTATACTTCACATGCAGTTCAGCCCATAGCCCAAATAGCTTGGCACTCAATGAAAGCTGTCTCGCGGCTTGAACCCTTGAATCGTGCTCCTTCAGTGGAACTGCTTCACCTCTCAATTCACATAGCAAGTAGACGATATCCTTATGCCATAACAGAGATCAGCTTCACATGTCTGCGGAAACTACCATCGCTTGATACCCATGCAAATTTCCCCAGATCGACAGCCATGTGCCGGCATGCAGCCGTATGCTTCAATCCGAAAGCGAAAGTTGCTGAGCCTCGCGCCGAGCGTTCCCAAGCTCCTCTGCCGCGCAATCTTGCGACGACATCATCGCCAAAGCCACAACTGACTGTAGTCTTTCCTTGAGCCAAAGTACACATCCAGTATTGCCAACGGAGCCATCACCGACAGTAATACCTTAATCAGACATCCGCGACAGACAGTATGGCCTTCATCTTCACCTGCGGAACGCACAGTACGTCACCCACGCGGCACGCGCGAGGCGCGACACACAACAGCTCCCATGTCTCGCTAACACTTCGGATGCGATAGCGTTCCAAAAACTACTCAAAGGCTACGAGAACGTCACCGTACAGTGTGGGCGATGCGGGAATTGGTCATGCAAGATCTGTACAAAATGGTGAGTTCGGAAAACAACACAACGCGCTTTCCTAAAAGGAGTAGAGCGCCATCAAGGTCGAAACATGAGCTCCCAACAAGCTGACGCTTTGGCACACAGGGAATGGTTCACGTTCTGCTTCGTCCCGATCATCCCATTCTCCCTCAAACCCTACCGATTGATCAAATGCCATATCTGCCCATTCGAAACCAACGTCGAGAACTCAGATGATGCGGTGCGACAAATGCAACAGATTGATCAGGGAGGAGTGCCGATGCAGCCGCCGCAACAACAGCAGCCACATGGCGGACCGCATCAGGGCTGGAATGCTGGGAATCCGTACGGAGGTCAGCCAAACATGAGCGGTGGTGCAGGAGGAGGGCAGTACCAGCAGCCACAGGGTATGCCGCAATACAAGTAGGGTCCTGGTAAAGGTGTATTGCAGCACGGAGACAGTACAGAAGTTGGCGTTATTAGGGCAAGAGCATGTCTGGATTTGAGATACCACAGCTTTTACGCGTTATTCGCGAGTAATCGAGGCTCAATTGAGGCCATTTCCACAAGAGCATATGCCGGAAACTGAGGTCTTCAAACAACTCAGCGCGTCCTCAGCGGCAACGTAACCTTCGATCCATCCTCACTCTCGTCGCCACGTGCTTCTTCAGTCACCTCTTCCTCCATCACATCGGCCTCAACCTCGTCATCCCTCTCTGCATTAGGGTCGATTTCAGGGTCCTCCTTCTCACTTCTTCCGCGTTCAATTGCTCTCTGCAACTGGGCCGCATTCGACTCAGCCAGTTCTTCTCGGCGAGCAATTCGGCGCCTGCTCTGCCTCACTCTTTTCGACACAGCTGGGCGAGTATCAATCAATCCTTCACGGCCCGATTTGCGACATTGTTCGTATATGGCGCGGCACTGATCGCCTGTCTTGTCCATTTCGTGGGGAGGGGCACGAAGAGTATGCGCGATTTGTCCCAAAAGACTGATCACTGGTCAGTGGGTTGGTATTCGGGTACATTTCGAGTGGCCAATACCCATAAACCACCTCAATTCACCGTTGGAAGGATGCTGTATCTCAGCCATAACCGCGTCACAGATTGCGCTTCTTTCAGCTTCTGTATAGCGGACCATGATGATCTGTCGGGGAGTCTTCTTGGTGGTGGTGGTGGGCGATCGCGGCGATGATGTTGTGGTGGGTGACGAGAAGAGTCTGTGGCAAGAGAGAAGCAAATTGCTGGTGGGTGGACACCTTGACTCATTCTCAATTCAAACCGTTGACCTCTGCGTTTGGCTTCACTTTTCACTTGGCTGAAGTGAAGCGCGGGGCAAGACGGTCATATCTGCAAGAGCATCTCCCGCTTGGACTCGGCGGTGGGATCTCGCCTATGGAGCGATTTCTTTTGGGGAGATAGAGGTCGGAACTAAAACCTCTGTCAAGACAGATGTGCTCTACGTGGTCCACACTTGTCGGAAACCTCGATACTGCTCGAAATCGCGACGCACGCAGAACGTGTACCAACGGAAGTTTGACCATCGCGGGGTACTGCCCGCTGATAGTTCAAACAGTGGCCGATGGCATATGAACTGAAAACCTTGGCGGCGGTGGCTTCTCATGTCACCATTTGACTTCTCCAAGACAACTACGATTGGAGCTGATTCAAAATGTAGGGCATGGCCCCAATGCTTCCAAAGAAAAGACGCCCTTGACACTCGCCTCTGGAAGAAAGATACATTGCCTCTTCGTGGAGCTTGATTGAGGCGAAAAGATGCGCGTTGAGCAGTCTACGGCTTCCAGTCTGTTTCATGCGGGGTGCAGCTCGTTGTTGGAAAGGAAAGGAAAAAGTCATCAGGCCACCCACCAACTCATGAGGACCCTGCTGCCGCCAAGGGAGATGTTGTTGCGAGCAAGAAGCAAAAAAAGGGATCAGCAAAAGTATGGCCGCTTCCACAAGTCGAACTCGAACCCTGGACCTGAGCGACAGAGCAAAAAGACAGGAGTAGTAGGCTCTTAACTGTCCCTTGCCGGTACTCCGACAGTCTATGCACCCCTGCCTTACTAAGCATGCTTTCACGCTCAATATGACTGCCAATGGCTTCCGGGCCCACTATCGTCCCTTTGCACGCGCACGCGCAGCCATGAACTCCTTCTTTACAGTCTCCATCATGTCGTCGGTTGTTGAGTACTCGCAAGTTGTTCGAGCAACTCGAGCAGCCAGCTTCGCGCGCATTCGCATTCTTGACCCGTCCTGCGAAGTCTGGTCCTCCTTCTCTTCACTACAGCGTCTCCTGCCAGCCGTCGAGCACTTTCTGACTTCTCGAAGATCGCAACGCCGCGACACACCGCCCTGCTTGCATTATCAAGACCTCAATTACTCCTGAAGCGCTACCAAATCCATTGTGTGCCGTGTCGCGCTGAATGAGCAACGCGGCTAAGCACACCCAAGTACCGCCTTGCCAGTCGCATCCTTCCTTCCTCGGCCTTTCATTCCAGAAGCTCAACCTGCCACTGGCTTCATGTCACTACTCCGTGCAACTCCTTCGTCTTCGTGCGAGCTTTTTGTAAAATCTCTCACATTCAAATTGGCAATACATGGCGTCCTTTGCCTCGCACTCGTCGTGTTACCTCCAAATTGGCTTCCTCGCTTTCTGTGACCACCTCGTCCTCAATGCCTCTGATCTGAGCAAGCAAAATGCTCGCGTTGGAGTTTGGCGACCCCTACCAACTCGATGTGTTTCACACGGCTGCACGCGAGGACTTGTTTGTGGCGTGCATGCACTCAGTTCCGCTGACCTAGTACCCGTCACTGTCAGGAATCTACCACCCAGTTGGACGAGTGCTGACTTCGGTCAATGCCGATTCGGGACGGCACCGCTTTGTGGAAGTCCTCCCAGGTCGCGCCCGGTATCAAGGTAGCTGTGCTGCGAGCCTTCACGGCCGTCGAAAGCAGCACAGAGCCATTCAATTCCCACGGCACGTTCCACGGAGCACCCTTCGAAGCCCTCCATCTCGCAAAATCCTGCAACCTCTGTAGATTAGCTCGGACGTGCACCATCTCCCGCGAGATGCGCTTCAGTGAGCATTTCCTTCTTCGCCCCGCGGTCCATTGTGGCGAAGCGTCAAGTAGAGGCACGAAGGCACAAGAAGGATGCTGTCTGGACAGAACGAGCGTGTTTGGAGCATTCGCCAACCTCAATTGCTTCAAACAGTCCTGTAGCGCTGACGAGGCGGCGTCATGGAGGGAGCGAGCCACTGTGCGCAGGCGCAAGTCCGTGCGGGAGACAATGACATTTAGATATTCTAGGCAAACATGCTTACTAACAAGTCGACTCGCGAATCGTCGAATTTCCGGCAGATCCACACGTATAGAGCGCGATTGACTTGTTTTTGCTGTTCTGACCACAAGTTCGCGTAAGGTCAGGGGTTCGAATGCCGGTTC
Source organism: Cercospora nicotianae (assembly GCA_029490675.1). Classification (NCBI taxonomy): domain Eukaryota; kingdom Fungi; phylum Ascomycota; class Dothideomycetes; order Mycosphaerellales; family Mycosphaerellaceae; genus Cercospora; species Cercospora nicotianae. Next base: position 463,089 of record JANQAT010000007.1, on the reverse strand, counting down.
TCCTTCACGTTCTTTTTTGCTTTTCGTTTTTGCTCTGCAGCTTTTGACTCGAGGCATGACTAACGACACTGTAGGACTGCAATGGCTTAGGTAGCGCACTGCAGCAATGGAGATGCCTTCACAACAGAATCTACTGGTCGTTCAACCACTAGCAATCGGACACTGCTAACGATTCAGCGTAATAGCAACTGAGATCATGGAATCATCCTACGAATAAACCGCAACCGGATTCTCGCTACTTCGGACAGGGGGTACACAGAATGCGCAGCGCACACCTCGCAGTATGCAATGCCGGCACAAGCGTTGGGATGGCGTCTCTATCGTACGGTGCGGATGAGCTTTTCGATAACCTCGTACGATCGCTTCGCCCGTGCTTTGTTTTGTTGCGTACAGCCACACTGTAGGCAATACCTACTGTACGATGCTCGCTTCATCACAGGTGGCCCTGGGCCTTCTTCTGAAGTACTTTGACCTTTTGACTGAGATCGGAGAGTTTGGGTCCAGCTACCTCCTTCTCAGACCCGATGACTCTGCGCGTCGCTTCCTTCTAGGCACTTTGTCGCTTCCATTCTCGGCTGAATGTTCGACCGTGCTAATGCCTTGTTTGATGCCTGAAAGAGCTTCCGCGCAGCGGGTCTGAGGTTGAATGGCACGGCTTCACCGAAAAGCTGCACTAAGGGCATTATTTCCCCTACCTATTCGAGCAACTGCAACAACGCGCGTTTAAAATACAACTTGCATTCAGAGAAATTCAATAAGTCAATTCTGACAGCCCCTTTACATATAGTTTTGTCGCAATCGCGTTGTTTTGTCTGATTCTCGAGGGTGTTCGAAGGCGACTCTTGTCGCAGAATTCTTAGTGCAGCTTTTGAGCGGCCTTAGTCAGGCGATAGGGCAGGCAGTTCTTGAGACACAGGTATAAAAATTGGTTTGTCTAAGAGTTTGTTAGATTATCTAGAACCAAGCCAATTCAGAATCTGCATACCTGCGTTATGTTGAGTGTTGTGGTCAGAAAAGCGTCAAAGTCGGGCTGTTTTTAGTGTATACAAACGCCCTTTTCGCGCCATTTGGGCTCAGACGCTTCGCGACGAGCCTGACCTAACCCACCTGCCTAACAACACGCGTTAGAATTAGCAGTGGAAGCTGCCTTCATAAAGCAGGCAGTTAAAACCTCAAGGGGAAGGCACGTGCGAAGCGACTGAGAAGGAGGTAGGGGTCCAGGAGGACGCTGCGTGGCCCACCATGCTCAAACTCGAGGAGAACAAGGTGTATCTCAGAGATGTAGAGCCGAAGATCCGTTGAAATGCGCAACAACGCCGCCCAGAGTAAGTCCGCAGTCGTGATAGCGAGCGGGTGGAAGCTGAGTGAGCGAAAGAGCTGATGAGCGAAAGTAGAGATTTGTGTGCGACCTCCTACCGCCTGACAGCACATTGCAAAACAACATGTCATCACGCGACAAGCTTCGTGGTGAAAAGAATTTGAAGCATCAGGACGCTCGAGTGCTTCTTTGCGGGTGCGAGTGGAGTGTTTGGAGTCATCTCCAACCTCGAGTCCGCATGGTGCCTTTAGAGCGGTATCTGGACGGGCGCCACCGAAAAGGGCAAACGACGATGTGAAGCCAAAGTCCGTGCGGCTGCAGTTGACAGTCATATATCCTAAGAAAAGACGCTTACTAACAAGTTGACCGCGAAACGTCGAATATCGGCAGAGCCACACGTATAGAGCGCGATCGACTTGTCATTTTGCTTCTGAACTGCAAAACTCCCAAGTTACGCGCAGGTCAGGGGTTCGAATAACGGTGGGGATCGTTTCTTTTGCTCTGGCGCTCTATACTGCCACCAGCAATTGCTATATATATTGCTCTTGAAATCGTGCTTGCTAACAAGTCGACTCGCAAATCGTCGAACTTCGGCAGATCTACACGCATAGAGTGCGGTCGACTTGTGTTTTGCTCTTTTGCTCTGCTTATGCGAAGCAACACGCAGCTTAGGAGTTCGAGTGACGGTGAATGTCTTTTATTTTTGCTATCGCTCTCTGCGCCACCAATGCTGGCGTTCATGTAGCTCTTGAAATCTTGCTTACTAACAAGTCGACTTGCAAATCGTCGAACTTCGGCAGATCCACACGTATAGAGTGCGGTCGACTTGTTTTCACTTTTTGCACTCGAGCTCCAAAGCTACGCATAGGTCAGGGGTTCGAGTGCTGGTCCCGTTGCTTTTGGCTCCGTAGAACTCTTCTGAAGACACATCTTCTCTTCTCTTCTTGCTACTGACGTAGTGGCTTTGACTTGGAGTCACCGCCGGTCATCCCAAGCATGTTTCTTCCTCGCAAATAGCAAAGGTTAGATGTACTTCGATCCTGTTTGACAGAGTTCAGGACATCGCTATTCTGAATTGCATTCGCTGCAAAGAGGTGTTTTATCTGTGCTGTGCTGATGCAGGAGTGCTAGTGCTCTTCTTCCTATTGTTACTGTTGCTGTTTGCATTGCTCGCATCGCATTGGGCATCGCAGGCCGGCGCTTCTTGCCCCGTTGGGTATTGTTCCATTGTCTGCAACTTCCTTTTGCTATAAGTCGCGGCGGAACGCCTTTGCATAAAGCCCACAAGGCACCTGCAGTCAAGTCGAAATCACAAAATAGAAAGTACTGCAATGTGCGACTGCGCTGGCGGCTTGCTCCGAAGGGGACCTGAGGCAGATCGGTATGGCGGCGGCAATGACAGTCATGTTGATTCTGTAATCGTGCTTACTCAGACAAGTCGGCTAGCAAATCGTCGACTTTCGGCAGATCCACACGTATAGAGTGCGGTCGACTTGTCTTTTTGCCTTTTGGGCGGAAGTCGCGCTGCAGGTCAGGGGTTCGAAGTCCGGTCCAGGCACACGATATTCCTCACTGTATCATTTCTTTTTTTTTGCCTCGATCATTGCAGAATTCTTCAGCCATGCTCCTCGCTCAAAGTCGCACCGGAATTCCAGAGTCGTTACTAAGAGCACGGCTCATTACCACCTGCCGGACGTCACGCACTTGCCGCTATTTCGGCCACTGTCCACTGCACAAGGTATAGGTCTCGAACCATCCACTATGTAAGCGCGACATTTGCTTATTGTATCTCTGTCAACTGTTGTCATGAGTTCAGACAACATGCAACCTTTTTGCAGTCTCGCGATGCGATCGAGACCAGAAGTCGGCGCGTGTGGACCAATGATCTCTCCCCCAAAATTTGACAACAAAAGAGCGGACGGTGCGCTTGCCATCAGCTGGTGCTTCGTCGTCGTGATTCTGGTGTGCCTTACCTTGAGTGCGAGGGCGTGGTGGGTACAGCTACATCATGTCGTCCCAATCTGGTTTGCGGCTGTTCATCGTTCGGATGAACGCATCGGCGGACATGCCCTGGTACGGCGGCGACAGCATCTAGCGCAAGTCCAAGGTGATAGACCTTGAGCAGTGCATGGGTTGGCAGACGAGTGCGAGGAAGCCGGCTTCCTGTGCTTTGTTGCAGTAGTGGAGGACGTAGGCCCCCGGGGCCACATTGTCCCTCACTTCTTGCCAACCATACTGCAAATTGAGGTTCACGTCTATTGGCAACAAGCTCATTCTGAATCGTGGAAACCGGAATGGGAAGGGCTGTTTTCTGCGGACTTGGAGCTCAGCGCACTCCTTGACATCTCTATTTGGCAGCACTGACTATTTCCAAGATGTTGCAGTCGCGGGGAGAGTGGTCTTTCTCAGAATATTCGACCATTTAGAACCTATACGAGACCTGATTTCGATGGCAGTGGTGCATGCATCATCACCAAAGTGAAAGATACCTTTAGCCTTTCTCTGAACGCCTGGAGCTCCACAGATTGGCCGACATGGACTCCTGTTCGCAGGATACACGTGCTCAACGACGAGAGCTGAAGGAGACTCTCAGCTTTCTCTGGAATCGTCAAGCTCTTTGCACTAAGCTAGGCTCAAGAGCATATGGTGGGAGAATTCGACGTTGCGGTAAAGGTTCTTCATGACCTCGAAGGACCGCTTTGCCTGCTCCAAATGTGCGTCCGCGTCCCAAGTCTCAGTGCGTTTGGCGAAGCATTTGCGCTGTGTTCCCTGTCGCGTAGGCGCAAGGCAGAGCAATTCCTTCTTCCGTTCCTCGAAGGGTGCAATAACAATCGCGAAGTAAGGTATGTGCTCACATTTCCAGGCAGTAAATCCAATGTAGTACTCAAGACCCTCGAGCTACTATGGCTAGTGACCATATGGTTGCCACAGCTCAGCAAAGAATCAATCAGTCGACATACCTGCCCCTAAGCTTCAATCTCAGCACACGCGGCCCTACAAGTGAAGTGAAGAATGAAGCGAAGACCGGGGCGCACCGTTGGAATTTCAACTGAAGCAACAAACACTGCGAATGTGATGCAGTAGCTCCATATTGCTGCCTCGCCGCTCACAGAACTTCGATTTTGATTTCGTTCAATCTTCGCGCTGTTCTTCAACTATCTCCTGAACAGCACCACGTCTCGCTCCGCCACCACCAACATCAACCACCACCACCACCCATCACCACCACCAGCCCTCGCCTACAAAATGAGTGCGAGAACTCAAGAACAGAAAGCCGCCGTCGTCGCCGCGGTCAAGGCCGAAATAGAAAACAACAGCAAGCCCTCCGTCGAGTCCGAGCACGGTACTACTTCCTACACATTCCCAGTTCTGCTCACTTAAACTGACATTTCACTTTAGACTTCTGGAACATCATCCGTGCCGCTCTCCAAGGGTACCCTTACAATATGCCCTTCAGTTCATACCAATGCCGCAGTCTCTTCAAATCCTGCCGCAAAGATAGGGCAATCCGAGACACGCTGCCAGATGTACGACAGTACATCTCAAAGGGAGTGAAGAGAAGTGGGCGAGTGAGGGCAGCGATTCTGCGAGAGAAAGCTGAGTTGGCGGAGAGTGAAGGAAAAGGAAAGGAGGAAGAAGCTGTTTCGGCTGGAAGTGAGAAGGACGCTGAGGCTGAGGACGCTGGTGGTGATTCGGATATGGAGGATTTGGAGATAGAGAACGACGGCGAAGATGAGAGTGAGGAACCACGTGCCGTCCAGATGACCCTGGCAGTGAGGCCAAAATGAGCAATATAGAAATAGGCTCTTCCATCACATACGAATTCGAAGCCTACGTCCTTATGTTCGCCATCTCGATACGTGTTGCTGGAGATGATGTTGAGATCTGAGGACATGAAGTCTGCGTAAAAGCGCAAGAAGTGCGGACCCAGAAAGCGGGAAGCGGCGAAAGGCGTACGCCGGGAGGCAACTGCGGCCTCAAACCGACATCCCTTAGCCGCATATTAGAGTGAGCCAATCACATCTTCTATGAGAATGCTGACTTCTTCGCCAACCACTTGCATTCAAGCCATTGACGGGGAACATTTCGTCCTTGTGCAGCTGGACGGAAATGCAGAGACAGAGTTGCAGATATATCACTGCCATTTTAATTGGTGCATCTCGCCGTGGAGTGACTTTTCCATTCATCTTCAAATCATGCACGATCATCAAGGTATCCTATCTACAAGGCTTCGTCTCAGTCATTCATTCATTCAGATCTTCACCTCAGCTGGAACGCTGATCTCCATGATGTCCACGCCCTTTGTGATCTCGCTCTTGCTGGGCATCTTTCCTCTGCGCATAAGCTCGGCGCTTTGTGTCATGTATGGGTCCTACGATCAAGTTAGTAAATATTTGCAATGATGAGCTAGTTTGGAGTATCGCTTGGAGACATACCTTCATCATGCTGGCAACAGCCACGATCGTATCACCCTTGGTATAGTATGCAACAAAGCTCTGCTTGCCTTCGCTGACATCTGTGTTACCTTGCACGATAACATCGTCGTACCCATTTGGAGTGTGTCCGCAATAGCGCAGCTGAGCACCGAGAGCGGACCAGAAGACAGGAATGAAAGGCTTGGGCTTTGATCCAGGGTTGTTGATGGAGTTGGCAACGCTTCGTCCTTGGTTCTGCGCGACGTTCCAGTGCTCGATGCGGACAGGCTTGCCGTTCCCGTCAGGTCCGTGGTAGGGGTATCTCGCGATATCACCAATGGCCCAGACGTCCTTCAGGCCGTTGACGGCAAAGCTCTCGTCAGTCAAAATCGAACCATCCTTCTCGAGAGTGACGTCGCTGTTTTGCAGGAACTTGGTCGCTGGCTTGACACCAACTCCCTCGATGACAACGTCTGCCTCGAGCGATGTGCCGTCCTTTAGCTTGACGCTTCCGATATAGCCACTCTTTGAACTTGACTCTTCACCCTTCTCGACCTCCGCTTTCATGTAGAATTTGACGCCGTTCTTCTCTAGCAGCTTGCGGAAGATGGTGCCGACTGTGGCGCCGAAGACGGTCTCGCATGGCTCGCCCTCCATACCGATGATCGAGACTTGGTGCTTCTTGCCTGCAAGAGCATTGCCAACCTCCATGCCGATAAAGGAGCTTCCAATAACGACGATCTTTTTGCCTCCATCTTCACCTGCTGCTCCAAGAATGCCCTGTACATTCTCGAGGGTGCGGAGTAGGAAGACATTCTTCAGATCGCCCTTCAATCCCGGAAGTGGAAGCTGGTTCGGTGTGCCACCAGTTGCGAGGATGAGTTTGGTGTAGTCGGTCTCTGTCTTCTCACCCTTGACCTTCTTGCTCTTGAAGTCGATCGAAGTGACAGTGTCGTTGACGAAATCAACATCACCCTCCTTGTAGAAGTCTGGCTTTCGGAACTGCACCTTGTCGGCCGTGTCCATGAGTGCCTTCGACAGCTTCGTCCTGTCAATGGGTGGGTGATCCTCGCTAGCGATGGATGTGATGTGTCCCTTGTAACCACCAGCTCGTAGACCTTCGATAAGACCCATAGCACCGCTACCTCGCCCAACAACGACCACCTTGTCCTGCCCTTGCGCCTTGCACTTGATGCTCAGCGTTCTTCTTGCAGCCTTGATATCTGCCTCATTGCCCTTGATGTATACTCCACCATCTTTCTGAACGATCTCGAATTTCTGCAATGGGTCGGGAGCTGGAGCGTCCTCGATATCGCCGGTTGCAACGTTGAAGCAGGCACCGTGCCAGGCTGTGAAGCATCAATGTCAGCTCGAATTTGTGTTCGTCGTGCATGGCTCAAGCTAGGAAACGCCTTTCGCGAAAGTAGTGACTTACGACAAGTCAGACGACCATCGCCAGTCAAGACACCCTTCGCCAGAGGTGCTCCGTAGTGTGTGCACTTTGGTGAGAGAGCGTGTACTTCATCCCGGACCTTGGCCAGCAAAACAGTGGCCAGCTTGTCCTCGCTCGCCTGGACACCTTCCACCTCTACTTCTTGTGTCTGACCATTCTTCAGGTCGATGCTGGTCAAGCCTTTCAGCTTGAATTCGGTGGCCATGATTCTGAAACTCGTGGAGAAAGCTCGCGGGGTGAAAGTGGTCGTGGCAGCAGCGTTCCTCAGTACGGGGAGCAGGCTGCGTGTCGAGAACATGAACTAAGTGCGTATAGAAAGTGCAGTAGTGAGTGGTGTGCAGCTAGTGAGGGACAGACAAGGACCAGGCGCGTTGCATGGCTTCGTCAATGGACTCGTCATGAGTTCCGATTGATCGTGTTCCAACAGCTCACCATGATGACATTGCCCGGTTGCTGCTTCTCCGCCAATCAGACACCCCGCAATGGTCGGCCGGACAGCTCCCCGGCGCTGCACTTTGTCAGCACAACAACACGCCAACTCCCCGAACATCACCACGCGGAATTATCGCCATCTTCCGCTTCATTTCATTCACACGATATGCATCATGTGTCGCGTTCTGGGCGCGTTGATGGTCGAACCTGGACCCCTCTCCTATTCGGCGGACTTCACACGCCTCGATATCTCGCGCTCTCGCTGGACATTCGCCATGCACAATTCACACAATCTTCCTGGAGTCACGGTTAATACTGATCATCATCTTGCTGACACATGGGAGACGACTTGTCCTAGTCCGAGGAACGCCACAGAAACAGAGCACTCCAGACTGGAGAGTATCAATATCATAGCCTACAGTAGAGAAAGGACAAGAACGCTGTATTGTTCGATCCAATGATTGCCTGGAAATCGCTCGCCTTCGCGGATTAAATACTGTTGAGAACTGGGCCATCCGTGCGAGTACCATCACCAACTCGATTTAGTCCTCGTCCGCAGCCCTCACCAACGTTGCGTTCAAAATCGGTCGCTTTCCATTTTGCGTTTGATCTCGGCGAAATGTCCTTCCTCCTCCATCCACTCGTTCCAACTCCTATCAGATTCTTCGCCCGTCATCTCTCCCACTGGTATGACCTCTTTCCAGAATCGCCGGCCTGTGCCATCAATCCTCTCTGCGACTTTGAATCCCGTGGGATGTCCGTGTCCTCGCCACCATCGCGAAAAATGTCTTCCTCAGGATCGCGAAGCAGCCGGTATGCAACAGTCTTCAATTCCATCGGCCATCCCATTTTATACTCCTCGGCAGAAGGTTTGACGTCTATCGTCGTGAACCAGACTCTGTGTAGTCAACGATGGTTGTCACGATAGCCCGTTATGATAACTTTGACATTCTTCCATGCAGCGTTTCGGCCTGTGCCCTTGACTTCAATGTCGTGAATAGGGCCTGAAGGGCGCCGACTTGCGTACCAGTCGATTGATTCTTCGTGTTCGTCGCGCCGATCTATTGGGTCGGCGGATCCAGTTTCATCACTCGGGTGCCAAGATCTCAGCGAGGGTTGACAAGAATACCACAGGCGAAAAATCTTGATCACGTTCCTCTGTAGCTTAGAACATCTCGGTCATCTGGCTGATTGAGACCACAGATAATCTCTCGAAGAAGCCAGTACACTGAAGACGATCCTGGGGCGTAGCATGGGCGCCATACATGAAGCTGTAGCACCTGGACGCGGGAGATCGATGAAGTGATCTTCTTGTAGGAAGCACCGGTTGGTATGTCGAGGCGAGGGACGATGAAACAGGCGTCTGCGGTGCGGGCTGCGGGGCGAAGGGCAATCGACTTAAATTGGCGGCCGGGACCTTGTCGACACAATTGCGCTGGTGTCTCTCCCGAAGCTTGTAGACTACGAGAGCGACCCATTCTACTCCTTGTGCTTGCAGCTTTCTGTGGAACAGACGCTAACAGAGTGCTTTATTAGGCTGACATTTGGGCTGCCTTTGTTGACTCATCACGAACCGACCAGCTGCTGCTGCGCGCAGCTACACGTTTAGTCTACGATGGTGAACGGCTTCGAAAGCCATACCAAAGTCAGTTCTCTCCCTGGCCGCTACATCCTAGCCACAGAGATTGCATTACCGCATGGAGCAAGCTCTGCGACAGGACCACTTCATTGTGGCGAGCAACTCATCGTCCACTTCATCTCGTGCATTACATTATGCTGTGCATGAAGACTGTGCCTTTCACTACGTCTGTGTTCTCAAGGATGACTGCCAGCGGCCACAGGCGCTGTGTCTTCTGCCCCAGGACTGCCCAATCGCCTTTGCAGTGAACAGCGTTGCAAGAGTATTGAATGGTCTCATTCAGGAAAGAGTATTCTCATGAGACGTGGTGGTAACGCGATGTGCAACAGTCTGGCCAAGCGGTCGCTGGCAGCCCATATGCACAATCCTCCAGCCCCACTTCAGCCGCAATCTGTACTTGACACTAACTGCATCGCATTCTGACCCATCGGCTGAAAAGAAAGCCGGGCAGCGTAAATTGTCCTTCCAACCTGGATCTCGATGGCCGAGCTAGGTGCCTGGGACACCTCCGCCTTTTGGGAGCAAGACAATCCGGAATTGGGAGCCATCCCATCCAGCTTCGAAATAGCTTGCGGAGATGAAGCCATCGTCGAGAATGTCGCGACGCCAGAAACCTCGAAGTTCCTCACAGAACAATTGACCACATTCATGAAACGGAAAGCCCAAGTACCGGATCCAACACCAGAACCTGCAGACGCCAACAGCACATTATACCTCCCAACCCCACCCCATCACATCCGCGTCCTCAGACTCGCCCCAGGACCCATGGAAGCACCACTCATCGCCACCCTCGAACAAATCAGCGTAGAATTCGATTACGCACGCGACTCATCCAGCTGGCGTCTGCCTTGCTCCTTCGGTATCTCCTTCACCAAGAAGAAAAAAGTCCCGTACACAGCCATAAGCTACTGTTGGGGCGACGATAATTTCATTCGACCGATCACCGTCTCTGGACATCCAAAAATGATTACGATTACATTAGATGGTATCCTTCGACATCTTCGAGATTCGGAAAAAGAAGTCACGTTATGGGCTGATCAACTATGTATCAATCAGCAGAGTCCTGCTGATAAGGAGAGTCAGGTGAAGTTGATGGGGATGGTATATACCAAATCTCGCAATACGGTGATTTGGTTGGGGAAGGAACCTGGAAAGGAAGCTTTTAAAGCTTTGCAAGGATTGTCCCAGGCTACGATGGGAAGGGAGGAGTTATTGGACGAGGAACTGGAGCATTTGAGACGGCCGAAGGGCGAGGATGCGGAGACAATGTTGAGTTTGAGAGCTTTGTTAAAGCAGCCTTGGTTTCAGAGGACGTGGATTATACAAGAGGCTGTACTTTCACGGAACTTGTATTTGATGGCTGGGCGGGATACGATTTCGTGGGAAGATTTTGCAGGGTATTGTATGGAAATTCACGATTTAGGCATCTTCGACGATGAGGTTGATGTCAAAGGAAAGTCGGGTTTGGAAGTTGCAGCGGAGATTTATTCGGCGAAGAACTACTTTGACACGAGTAATGGGACGGAGTCGATGTTTCGATGGCTGGTGGATACGAGGTATGCTGGGGTGAAGGAGCCTGTAGACAAGGTATACGGTGTGCTGGGTCTTTGTGATAGTGATGTTGTCCCGGATTATAGCAAGCCGAAGGAGAAGTTGTATGATGAGGTGGCTTTGCATGAGGTGAAGCAGGCTATTGCAGCTATCGACAACAGGATCGCTGCTGGAGATCAGGACTTGAGAATGGTTCAGCACAATGTGACGAGCATTCTAGCTTGTATCGACCACGATACGGATGCGAGGACAAGCAAGCTTCCCTCTTGGGTACCAGACTGGTCAAAACCACGAATCACAGTCGCTCTGGCGTACAGAACTTCGTGTCTTGCTCAATACCGTCCAGGTAACACCAACGGACAAGCCGTCTTCAAGGTCTCCGAATCAGACATGATCCTTCATGTCCTCGCAAAGCCTCAAGACAAAATCATCGACCTCTCAGAACGTTTCTCTGACGACCCTCAACTCTCCATCAAAGCCCCTTTGGCCACAAATTCCACCCTCCTCGCCTGCATCAACTTCTTCCAACAACCTCATCCCGCCAAATCGTCAAATCCAGCATACTTCGAAAGTCCTGACTTCTGGCACTCCTTCTGCTCCACCCTCGTCGCAGGAAAAGACGACTTCGAAGGGACCAATACCTGTTCAGAAGTATACACTGAGATCTTCAGTTTCTTCTGCGACCAACTCAGTGCTTCGACGCCGACTTTCCCAGGACAGACGTATAGTGCGAGACAAAAGAGGCCTGCGACGCGAGGAGGTCTGACGTTTGAGCATTTCAAGAGCGGAAAGAATGGGAGGACTTTTGGGGCCTTGAATACTGTTTTGAGGAGTGCGTTGAAGGGAAGGAGACTTTGTTGGACTGAGGGCGGATTTGTGGGGTTGGTAGGTGGGTTTGCGAGGGAGGGGGACGAGATTTTGACGATTCCGGGGTGTGCGGTGCCGTTTGTTATGAGGAGAGTTGAGCAGGAAGAAGGAGAGGTTGGGGAGAAGCAGTACTTGTTGGTGGGAGAGAGTTATGTCCATGGGCTCGTGGAGGATGTACGGAAGGACTATGTGCATTCGAATGCGATGAAACGGGTGTCGATCGTGTGATAGCATCGAGGATCATGCGAGAATCATGGTGATCCACGTTCTACCTGCATGGCTCCTCCTTCATCCAAGGAGATGATTTCACGGAGGCAAGTGGTGATCGAGACGGGGTTGCTGATATCTACGCCCTCGAGACGCGACTACAGCTGCAATGGCCTTTTGAAACCTGGTCATATAGTTCTAGCTGATGCACACGCATGCTCCGTCACGCCCTACTGTGACATGTTGGATACGCAAGCTCGAGAAGGCAGAGGTTATGCACTGAAGTCAAAGTTGCGGCCAAGACCTACAGCTCTTTCCTTGGCTCCACTCGCAATTCACTCTGCCAATATGATTCGAGCTTATCGCAGACCCATCTGTTCATCCTCGCCGCCGCCCTGATAGGCCGCGTCGGCGGCGAACGCGGCTGAACAGGCACTATCACGTCAAATGATGCCCAGGATGAAGTGAAGTAAGTATGGCACACCAGACAGTCATAAACGCCGTAGGCCCTGCTCCAACAGATGAATCACAAAGCAGTAGGTCTTTACAACAGCACATCTATCAGCACTTCACAACTCTACAGCTCTCTGCAACATGGCCGAAGACCGCATTGTCAAGCTTGGCGTCATTGTGCCTTCATCAAACACCGCTCTCGAACCACTGACAACCGCCATTGCCTCCACGATACCCAACATTTCCGTCCACTTCTCCCGCTTCCGAGTCACCGAGATCTCTCTGAGCGACAATGCGATTTCACAATTCGACGACAGCAAGATCATCGATGCCGCGAAGCTCCTGGCAGATGCAAAGGTTGATGTCATAGGGTGGAGCGGGACCAGCGCCGGATGGCTCGGACTGGACAAAGATCGGGAACTATGTCAAAAGATTGAAGACGCGACAGGAATCAAAGCGACAACGAGCTGTGTGGGCATGCTCAATGTTTTCCATGAGATCTTCGCTGGGCAGGAGACTGGAGAGAACAAGAAGGCACGATGGGGTCTGGTAACACCGTACTTGGACGAAGTGCAAAAGAAGGTTATGAAAACATTCGATGATGCGGGCTACGAAGTCGTAGCTGAGTCTCACCTGGACCGGAGTGTCAATGCCGATATTGTGGCTACGAGTGAAGACGAGCTGGACAAACAAATGGTAGACGTGCTCTCTAAGATGGAGGACGAGCCGATCAAGGTCGTGTCGACATTTTGCACGAACTTGCGAGCTGCGCAAAGAGTTGCATTCTGGGAAAATCGATGGCCAGGCCTAGTGGTAGTGGATACCGTTGCCACAGTGGTGTGGGATATGCTACGCATACTCGGAATCGATATGAAAGACCTCCGAGCATGGGGAGTTATGTTCTCGAAGACGGGTTCGTGAATAGTAATCTTGCACAAATTTCATGAAGATAAAGACAGCAATATATCCACGCTGTCAGAGAGCAGTGGTATGATGTTCGGACTTAACCAGTTATCTCCCAGTAAGTGGGGTGCACTAAGGCGGCTATTACAACAACAGCTCTCTAACCTAGGTACTTAGTAGAACTATAACAACACCTCTGACGTTGTGCCACCAAGGGTTGACTTCACTGGCTTTGCTCTACACTTACTTCACATTCATAGCAACATCTCCAAACAGGAACAACACAATTAGATACAAGCATAACAACATCAAGAGCAACCGCCAACATGGTCCTCACAGTCCATCACCTCGGGCACTCCCAATCCGACCGCGTCGTCTTCCTCTGCGAAGAGCTTGGCATTCCCTATGAACTCAAGAAATACGACCGCTCTCCACTGCTCGCACCTCCAGAGCTCAAGAAACTCCACCCCATCGAAGCCTCCCCGTTATCGAAGACGACGGCGGAGTCGTCTTAGCCGAAACCCAAGCCTGCTTCGAATACATCGCCCACGTCCACGGCGGAGGCAAATTTTTCGTCAAGCCCGGCGAGAAAAACTACGCAGACTTCCTCTACTACTACAATGTCGCCAATGGCACCCTCCAACCCGCCATCGGCCGAACCATGGCCCTGAACTTCGCAGGCATCAAACGCGGCAGCGATAATCCACTATTCCAGCGCTTCGACGCCAAGATCCAACAAGTCTACGGCATGCTGAACAAGCGCGTCAAAGAAGTTCCTTGGCTTGCTGGGGAGGAGTTCACGGCTGCGGATATGATGATGATTTGGTCTTTGACGGGCATGAGGGAATTTGTACCCAGTGATTTGAGCGCGTATCCGGATTTGTTGAAGTATATGAAGAGGGTCACTGATCGACCGGCCTATAGGAAGTATTTGGAGAAGGGTGATCCGGATATTGCGGAGTATATTGAGAAGAGTATTTCTGCGGAGGGGCCGCCGAAGTTTAAGAATATGTAGGTATGGTATGTTCTGCTTTGCACTTTTAGGAGCCTGAGAGCTTGGAGGAGAGGGCTGTGCTGATTTTTTGTGGCGAACAGAAAGCGAGAGAATAGGCTGTAGAAGAAATGCAGATACCATCGTGCAATGCAAGATTTGTGTGAAGATGCCATGGATCGCCAGCTTGCTCGAGAAGCGAGTGATTCTACTCTCAATTTGGGGTAAGTGCCCGGCTTTGCACTGCTCCACTCCAGCTCGCTATCGAAAGGCCGCAACTGCACATAGACATTCGCAGCCTGAAATGTTCAAGGGCTCCACAATCGACTCCGCTCGTGCAGCCCGCGCCTCATGTGCCTCCTGTGCCGCACTTGGCGCCCATTCAGCTCCGAGCTCAATTGCTGTTCGACTTTGGATAAGCTCTTTCTGTAACATAATTCTCATCCGAGATCACAGACACTCAGTATTCGCACATCAATCTTAGATCACAGACACTCGGTATTTGTACATCACTCTTGACTCCGGGAATGAATATCCTGATGAACTACGGAGGACTGAGCGATGGAAATTTGCAACTGGTGAGGGATCTCATGAAAGTACGGGAAGACGAGGAACGAGCACGTCCGAGCGCTGCGAAGCTAGAGGAATTGGCACGAGTGAAGGAGCAGTCACAGTCGACCGAGCCTCTTCCTTTCAAGGCCTTTTCCCTGCGCTTCCAGAACTTTACCGATACAGGTCCGGAGATCGGAATTTACGCTATGTCGGAGGACAACGAATGCTTCGAGAGGGACACCGATCCATCTGAACTTGTTGTCAGGTTCGTTGCAAACATCTTTGGACACGAGGATCCAGCTGGCCAAGACGATGGCATGAAGCTGGGCTACGTTCAATTACTCTTCGTGAACGTCGAAGAAGTTGACATGTTTGAACACGAGCTATGGTATGTAATCTTGCGATGAATACTTTGGAAGCTAACATGCATCACAGGGAAGTCTGCGACGCCTCGTGTCAAGGATTGGCTGATGTATATCTGGCACTCTTCGGCGACTCCGCCAGTCCATCGCCGCGGTTGCGAGGAAACTCAGTGAGCGGCGACGAACGCATTTGTTACATCGACACTGTCTTTCTCGAGCCTCAGTTTCGTCGCCGGGGCCTGTCCTTGTTGGTCGTTGACCGCATCGTCAAGATATTCGAGGATACTAGCGCGGCTATAATCGTGCTACACGCAGGAGCAATGGCAAATGTCAAGCACTTCACTGTAGACGGTATCGAGGATCAAAATGACCATGCGAAGCGACTTATGGCGCATTATGGCAAGCTTGGGTTCGAAATAGTCCGACCAAGAGTGGAAGGCCAATTGGGAGTCCCCCTCATGAGATTTCCACAACGCAAGACATTCAACAGGAAGGATATCAGGAAAATTGTCCCGGACCTGGGCCCAATGATGACTGTTAATCTGCCATATGAATACCTTCTGCGTCTTATGTAAAGAAATGAAATTAACGGTCTCGCTTCTTTTCATTCCATTGTTTGTCACTCTCCTGCGACTCCGCTACCCTCAGACCTGGAGTAGGTATCTGCGCCAAATGCTCGACATTAATCTTTGGTCCTTTGAACCACTTGCGCCCGCTGAGCCCATAATGAAGCATGGCCAGAGACATGACGCCTCCATAAAGCAATATTGTCCAATTCATAGTTTGCGGTGTTAAATTCTTGCCTTTGAACGCGGGCCAGCAGAGCGCAGGTGTAATCACACACCACCAGGCCACTGCAAGAGCATTCACAGTCGTGGAGTATCGACCAAGGTTCCATGGACCAGGCTTGAACCGATTTCGACCAAAGAAGAGCTTCAGTGCAATGGGGGCAATGAATGCTGTGTACTGCCCGATACCGACTGCTCGCACGTTAGTTTGGATTATACAATTTTTGAAGCAATTGATCTCTTACCAAGCGTGAAAAAAGCACCAAGAGCAATCGGTCCTCCAAAGCTGATCAAACCACACAAGGCTGAACATATCAGGACAAACCAAGTAGCCCAGACAGGAGTCTTCGTACGGCTGTCAACCTTCGCCCACAATTGGTGTCCGGGAATTGCGCCATCTCTGGAGTAAGCAAAGATGACCCTAGAGCCAGCAATGGTCACACCAACACCGCAGAACATTTGCGCGACTTGAGTGAGAGCAAAGAGCGCCAAACCAGAATTTCTGCCGAGGACCTGGAGACACAGGGAGCCAAAAGGTTGGCCATATGGGCCTGCCACGACTTCAGTAACATCTTTGATAGTGTATGCGATGACCAGAACGATTGCGAATCCCCCGTAGAGACCAGATTGAGATGTCATCACGATGGCTCGAGGAGAGGCAATGTTCGCATTGCTGCACTCCTCTGCGAGATGGAAAGGCGCATCATATCCAGCCATGGTGTACAATGCCGTCAAAAAGCCCATAATAGTCGCCCATCCGATTGGCCATTCAGTCCCGTTCTGGAAAGTGGTCCACGTTTCATGCGTATCGTTCGTCTTCGGAGAATTGATCGAGCCAACAGGAAACCAAACCAGAAAGACCAAAACTAGGATGATATTCCAAACCGTCCCCACGACATTGAACCTTCCAATGAATTTCGTCGATTGCATAGCAATCAGTCCATTGAAGAGCAAAATGGCCAAGTACACCAAATAGACATGCCACGTCTCTGGCACCCACTCCGGATTCGAGATTGTCACCGAAGTTGTAATCATCAATGCCAAAGCATAATTCAACGAGCATGGCCCAATCGCAAAAGCGACAGCATTCGACCAGCCGACGAACCACGCACAAACAGGTCCCCAACCTTCTGGTGCGAGGACTGCGGCAGCGTAGTATAGACCTCCGGCTGTTGGCATGGAAGAGCAGAGTTCTGCCATGCTGAAGGCTACGGACTGGATCATGATGCCTGCGATGAGCCAGCCCCAGATTAGACCTGCTGTGCCGGAGTAGCCTAGGCCGAAGGTGAGGGTTGAGGCGATGGAGGGGATGAGGCCGAGGATGGAGAAGGAGACGGAGAAGGATTCGAGGAGGGTGAAGTCGCGCTTGAATTCTTGTCTGTGGAGATGTCAATTTCATGAAGTTTAGCACCAGGTCTGGATGAAGTTACTTGTAACCCAGAGCCACCAGTGCTTGCTCGTCTGAAGTCGCATCGTCGTCAATCACCGCTCGCTCATGCGTCTTGTCCAAGATGGACGTCACGTTCGGTGGAGTCTTTTCTGCCATCTTGTCGTTCGCGATGGGTCAGCGCTGGAGAGCATGAGCGACCACCGATGGCATAACTTGAGCAATATAGGCTTGCTATCAACAGCTTCAGCTGAGAAGGAGCTGAGAAGAAGTCGACAACGCTGCATTTGACTCGTTGGTCCAGATTCTAGCTTGGCTCTGCCGTGTGCTACCTGCCAAAATAGGTCCGATAAGCGTGTTGATCATCCTCGTGCTACATGCGTGGATGTGTGCAATGCCGAGCTCGAAACGCCTTCGTGGCTGACTTTCCAGCCTGTTGTTGGATGCGCAAGAGTCAGCGGAGAAATCCGTTCCTATGTGGAAGCGTACGAAACGCAGATTATTGCAGAATGGGGTCGTTTTGCGAGGGTAGAATTGCAGATCTCTGCCGTATCCGTACTGGCCGTGAGGGTTGTGGAGGAAGAATTGATTATCTAGATGCGCTTATGCATAACAAGCTTCGAGAAGGATTGTGTAGCTTCAGGGTTTCTCCTCAGCCGCAGCTTGAAGATATTCTTCATCTAGCTGCGATACGTGAATGCACTGGCTGGACTCTTTCGAGCACGGGAAGTGCCCTAGTCAGTGACGCCTCAGAAGGATTCGATAATCGTGAGGCCCTGTCGACAAAAGCTGTGCAAATCTTTCTGCTCGACACTAGATCAAGCTGAATGCTCAAGTTCTCGCTAACTTACATGCAGCATTCTCCCGGGACTCGCGCGTCTTCTCGATCACAAGTCTGTCTTAAAAGGCACCTGTTCTACAAGGGAGCTGGCGATATTGTCCTCCGTGGCAATACTGTCGGAATTGCTTGTTCTTCCAACTAGAATCCAGTCCTTGACAATAGCTGTGCCGTCCTGGATCCATTTCTTCTCCTCGTCGGTGCACCGTGAAGCTTGGTCGAGGACGTAGCACTGATGAGGAGTCTGTGGTAGCACGTCGTTCTTCATCCACCACGTGTCGCTTGGTCCTGTAGTGGAGTATTGGCTGCCCCGTTCGACTGCGTAGTCGTTAAGGTCGATTGTGCCAGTTGCGATATCGCGATGGGTCATGGCTCGCAGGAAGATACGATATGCAGCCTCTGGCTGGTAGGAGGGCACCATGTGGCCGGCTTGATAGACCTGATAATCATTAGTATGCATCGCCTGGAGATGCTTAGGAAGGGCAACTGCGTACCCTTGTGAACGAAAAGTTTCCATATTGCCGGACAAGTCCACCAGATTGAGTGTATGGCTCAGAAAGCACAAGTGGTGTGTATCCAGCCTTGCTGAATTCTTTCTGACTCGACCACGGCACATTCAGCGAGTACTGCTCGCCACCGATCCACTGTGCATATGTCAGTCGAAGCGCAACAGAAGCTTGAGGTAGACTCACATTGCAAGCAAAATCTCTGTCGCCATGGAAGAGCGCGACGTTGACGCCATGATTGAGAACATTCCTGATCTGCTTGAGTTGCCCTCCTTTGACCAGATCGCCGGTGCGCTCAAATGCTTCCGCAACTGCGGGTGAGAACCACGAATGGTTTACTGGTACACCGAAAGCCTTCTGCACCTCATGCTGGTTGAGCCAGCCAAACATATATGGCGGCGGGAATGAATCAAGCGCGTCGTGAGTAACGTCAAATCGTGCGCCACGAGCTGCTCTTACGAAGACGTCGTCACTAATGTTCGAGGCACGATGGGCAGCAGCAGAGCAAATCTCGTTCGTCTTGGCCACATCTCCGTGGTCATGAGGATCTGTCTTTGATTCGGCTTCACGGCACTTCTGGATATCGTCGCGAACCCCTCCTGGTTTGCGGAATTCGTGCAGGCTACTTTCATATTCTTCCTTCGAAATGGTTTCCACACCATAGGTGTTATTGTAAGCAAAGATAATCTCGGACTCAATCATGTCTGGAGCATCGATACAGCCGTTGATGATACCAAGTGTGGAGAGGTGGAGGTAGTGCGCAGCCTCTGCTGGGATTTCGCCTTTGTCGATCTTGGCGTTCTGTCGAACGAAGTAGTCCATGAAACAAGGTCCGTAGTGCCCACCATAACTTTCCGTAAACAAGCTGATGCGCTCGTCGTTGGGTTTGTACTGAGGAAACTCTTCGAACCAGGTCTGAGCAAAGTGCCAGATCGCGGTAGCGGCATGTTGTGTTGAATTCGCTGTGGAGCTGACCTTTTGGCTGCTCATGGTCCCGACCAGAAATGTGCTATTCTGTTCTGGCACGCCATCGGAGAAATCTGTGTGTTGAATCGGGCTGTTCCTTTCCGGGTCGTCTGCACTAAGGTTGACTGTCACATTCGTGAGCACATCGTAAGAATATCCCACTTGATTCGGTTGGTCTATGAACAACAAATTTGCTTCGTTGTTCCAAGACCACGGATTGAGGTAAGTGGACTTCGAGTCATTGCCTGTACTAGTGTGAGCAAGCATCTGAACACCGGCGTAATAGTCGTACTCACTGACGAAGCAAGGGCCGTTCTCCGAAAGAGCTCCCAGCAGCGAGGAGCCGCCGGGTCCTCCATTCAGCCATATTGCCAACGGGGCATTGTGAGGATCTTTTCTTGATTCGAAGAACCAGTAGAAAGTATTGATGGGATATCCATTGTGTTCATGAGTTTCATTCAATGCTTCCACCGGCAGGTGAACATATCCTAGCGGCGTGTGAGCTACAGTCCTGTGGGGGTGGGAGCGGCTTATTGACCTGCGTAGGACTTGACGCCTGGTGTGGTCTCGCAAAGTCCTGGCTCTTTGTATGAAAGCTTGACGCCTGGGTGATGTTTAGATTGTAATGTTTTGACGCCTTCGGGCTTCGGCGGAAACTGGGCAGCGGCCAAGCCGCCGAGCAACGCCAATGTCGCCAATGCCATGACTGTGGGAGAATAGTTGGGATAAATGGGAAAGTGAGAAAGAGTTCAAGTATCATTAATTCGTGTTGCCTGGCCGGCACGACATTCCGTGACGCTACCGCGGTTTGGAAGGTGTTAATCCTTCAAGGTGCTCTTGACTCCTCTTCGGTACGGAGCTCGGAGTTCGGATCAACAATGTTCCAAAATGTCCTGAATCCAGCAACCCTTTCTTCCTGTCCATATCTCCTTACCCCTTCGCATCTCGAAGTTGATGGAAAAGTCCGAGAGATGATATCGGACAGCTTAGTGCGTTCAATGGTGTACAGGATCCGTACTGATGACCCGATTTGCGTTCAGAATTCCAACAATCCGGAGAAAGCTTGATGCGTCTTCTCAGAACGACGCTGACTCCTGCCAGATCGCATGAGCGACGACCTCATCGATCTTGAGACGAGCTTTTGGATCGAGGTTCGTCATGCCAGAGAGGCAGTCTAGGGCAACCTCGCCGTACGCCTCTCCCCAGATCTTCAGTCTCGCCTCTGGTTGTTCAGCGACCTCTGCGTCAGCCACGTCAGAAGCCATCCGTAGCGCATTCTTCGCTTTCTCATCTCGAAATTGCTCGTAAAGGCCCTCTGGAACTGGTCCAAAGTATGAGAAGTGTCGAGTCAGCACTTCCAGCTCCTGTTCGATGCCAGCTTTTTCGAGCTCCTTGTAGTTGTTCAGGATGAGCCCGTCTCCAGCTCCGAGTGCAAAGAGGTACTGCGAAACATGGTTAGATAGAAGCTCGCAGCATAGACATGCTGAGAAAAGCTTACCACCAGGCCCAACGAATAGATGTCGGAGGCCTTATTTGACATGCCGAAGTGTCCTTCAGGGCTTCGCCACATCACATTGCCCACTGCGTGAGGAGCGATGCGAGTCTCGTGATCCTTGAGTTTGCATGCGACGTCAAAGTCACCTAGCGCGACATTAGTGACGACTTTGTTGCCATCCTCGTCGCATGTGTAATCGATGAAGATGTTATCAGGCTTGATGTCTAGCACATGCAGTTAGCTTATAGCCACAGATTCTCGCGCAAGGCGTTCCTTACCAGTGTGAACCCAGTCCTTCGAGTGCAATTTCTGCACAGCCTCTGCAACTCGCTGCATGATCTTGATTCGTTCGTCTGGCATTAAACCAGGGTCATTCTGGAGAAGCTCAAGGAAGGTGTCACAATAATAGTCGTAGACCAAGAGGCTTTCGTCACGCTTGCAGTCTACGTGCATGCGAAGTCGTGGGCTTGAAGGTACGTCTTTGGCAATGCGTTTCGAGAGGTCAAAGCAATGCTTGGGCATTCGCTTGAGGACGTAGCTCTTGCCGGAAGATCTAGCAACCAAGTTAGATTTGTCATTTCCTTTTGGAGTACGCGTGAACCCACTCTGCTTTGAACATGTCGAATGTGCTATCATACGGGTGGCGTCTCAATAGCCGACTATTCGTGTAGACTCGACCCGAGTCGCCGACAAGATCTGAACTCATCCTCAGACCTAGGAAGCGCTTGGCAGAATGCGAGATTGGGCGAGAGGCGCAAAATAGTCGCCACATCGCAGATGGTAGAAGTGCTGAGTGGCTGGCTGAGGTGCAGCGTGATGTGTTGCAAGATCGATGTTGATGAAATGGTCTGGTAGAGAAGAGAAGAGAAGATGAAATGTCAGCAAAGGTGGCTGCCAATGTCTTGGCAGTGAACGCATGAACTGTTTGCTAAGGGTACCGCAGCATAGCTTTCATACACTCATCACTTGCGCTGACTTCGCTCCAACATGGGGTGCGGGCTGCATGATTCAGGATACGCCCGAGTCACTGTCTGCTTTCGAACAACTATTGTAGCTGTCAGTGAGCTTCGTACCGTGAAGGGACTTTTATTCCGATTTGCTTACCAGAGAGCGTGGTGGTGAATAGACCGTCAGAGGCCTTCGCGGTGAATACACTGCCTAGGACTCACATCTGATAGCACTGGCCATAATGGTGAATACGCGCGAGAACTGCATCTGGGCAATTTAGCTGGCAAGTCTTCCATATTTCACAGCAATGCATCGATACAGCATACAGGGCTGCCAGCATGGGTATCATAATCAAAGTCGCCATGCCTCTCATAACGGCTACGGTCCGAGGCAAGACCATCAGGCTTCAGTATGCAAAAGAAACCCAGGATTGGCGGCGTCCGTGGTTGCCCAAAGCCGGAAGGGATGGGTTCATAAAGGTGATGCAGAGGCCGGACATACACGTACCAGAAGGCGCTGCTACGGCCACCATGACGTACGCATTCTATGCTCCGGATCATGATCAGCGTTGACAGGTACGTAGGCACACTGAACACTCGAGTCCAGGAGACAAGATCCCGCATTGGACTGTCGTGTGGGAAGACGCTCAAGGCAACCACCTGGAGACCGCGCATATCTACGACACCTCAGAAGAGGATTCCGAAACACCAAAGGAACAGTCTGGACCAGAAGGAGAGGAGACCGCGGGTGCCTCACCTACATAGAAACAAGGATCCTGGTGCGCTTCGGTCTTCTGCATGTCTGCATTCGGTCGGGAGGATTGGGTATCGAGGGGAGGCGGAACGGTCCAGGGATGCATCGCGCACGCTCGATTGACCTTCCTTCAAGTCCAGATCATGCGCCCGGCTTGACTCATTGGTCTTGCGGCGGAGAAACAGCTGCTGCCTTGTATAACAGAATCGTGGCTAGACACGACTGCGGCAATGCGAAAAGAAATCAGTTTACGTTCTCGACCATGTTTGAATACACACATTGAGTTAATGTGACCTGCTTTTTGAGTTGCCCTTTAAGGTGCTTGCCAGAACTTGTACCAGACAACATCACACTGCCTTGATCGTAGCTCACTGGAGCAAGAGACCACGATAATCTCATGTTATTCCAGCGGTTTCAGTCCACTTTTTGTGGCACCACGAAGCGCAGTATTTGAGAACATATCCTCGTGTCGATGGTGGGCCAGTGGCCGGCTGCCTGGGTGCTTAGGCTTGACGACAACTCCCTCGGCGTCAGGTATTTTGGACTCCAGATCCTTGATCTACGTTCCTGTCAGCATGACAAGTAGACGAGAAGTAGAAATTTGACGACTTGTTGATGGCTCGTTGTGTTATGTAGCGCGTCACAACCCAAAGTGAAGTTCATTCCGGAGCGGAACAATTTCTCACCGTGCCTGTGCCTCTCGACGCGTTCTTGCTCCTCCACACCCACAACAACGCGATCAGAGGGCATTGCGATGGCAGCTGAAAAGCCAAATGCACGTGTGCCACTTGCGACTCCTGTCAAAGATAGTTTTGCAAGGCGCAATCTTACGAAACTTGCCCTGGCAACCACTGCTCGCTTATACAGTAGAGTAGGTCGCTGCAGGCGCATAACTCGAAACATTATTGTCAAAAGTGGCTCAGATGTGGATCTGACGGAAGCAGCATCAATGCTATATATTGCAGCAAATACGTCGATACCGGTGCCCAAAATCCATTGCGCGTTCAAGTCCGAGGGAAAGGTCTATCTTGTCATGGAGAAGGTTCGTGGTGAGAACATGTACAAGGCATTGGACCATCTCGGAGAGTCCGAAAGTGAGAAACTACTGGCCCAGCTAAAAGGCTTTCTGGACCAAATGCGAAGTTTACAACCTCCAACTGGCACAGGTGTGCAAAGTTGCGTAGGAGGTTCGCTCCACGACTCACGAATTCCACATGGCAAGCCTCGATTCGGACCATTCGAGACGGTTCAAGAATTCCATTTGTGGCTTCGCGGTGGCTTGCAGATATCGGATATCCAAGATGGAACTCATCGAGAAGAACTTGAGACTATGATCAAACAGCAGGACAAAGACTGGCCACCAGTAGTCTTCACTCATGGCGACTTAAATCCGGCCAATATTCTCGTCCATCAAGGTCGGATAAGTGGAATCATTGACTGGGAGTTCGCAGGCTGGTATCCGCACTACTGGGAATACACATCTGCGCGATATCTCGATGGGATTATACCCACCTGGACCACTGTTCTCGACCAGGCTCTGCAGGCATTTCCGCAAGAATTAGAAATGGAGAGAACACGGCAAAAATGGTGGGGAGACGTATGAGAGCGCAGACCGGCCCAGAAAACGAAACACAAACAATATTGGTGCGCCATCGACTCTATGGCAACACTTCTTTGCCCTCGATCAGATCAAACGTAGGCCGCGCCTGCTGCATCTGGTTGACATCATTGTACCGACCCGCGGCCTTCTTGTCCGCAACATACTTCCGTGCAACCGGCTCAATTTTCTGCCAATCGAGCACCGCTGTGCCAACAGCCTTCCCGTCCTGCTTCAAGGCTTCCAAAGCATTCGCGACCCACGTCCGACATCTCCAACCAGGGTCTTTCTGAATGACTGGAATCGAACGCAATATCTGAATCAGGCGCTTTTCATCTTCAATCTTGGCTATCACAAAGCGTGCAAGCAGTGTGTTGTTCATGCGGACATTCCGGATGTCCAGCTCTTCGTAAACCCGCTTGACTTCGCCACCAACGATGGTGTTTTTGACATGGTAACGCATGCCAGGCACGTCGTCCTCCTTCTCAACCTTCGGACCAACCAGAAATGCCCAGTGATATCTGTGCGTGAACAAGATAAGCTCATGTCTGCACGACTTTAAGAGTTTGCATACTGTCTCTCCGCATCATCTACAACTCCACTTGGATATAAGGCGACGTATAGTCTCTTCTTGTTGGAAACCATGATTGATATGGAATGTATTGCTTGCGATTATGCTTTTCAATTGAATCTTGTTTGCTTTGCTCAGAGGCACGAGACTGGACCTCGCAACATGATATATATGTGCGAACAACAGGCATGTATCTATTCTGGGAGGCCGCGATTCTGAGTACAACCGCTGAGTCTGGCGCATGTGTACTTCGCGACCTTGCGGTTGCAAATCATTTTGCAGGGTACTGGAACTCGTTTGCCCACGTTCAACGATCGCAAAAATCGGCAAGCCAGCTACATGTATGTATGTGTGCGGCGTAGTTGGGCTGGGCGGCTGTAGCTGCGCCACATGAGATGCGATCCCGCTGGCCAGTCTTGAAGCGCCCGCTCAGTAGTGCAAGGAACGTTGACTGTGCGTCCCACGCAGTAGACAATAGCTTTTTGATACAGGTGTCGATCGTGTATGTGGAGTTCACGCATCGGAACACCAATGCCATTCTGACATCGGAAGTGACTCCGATGTGCTTATTCAGAGCGAAGTGCCCTTGGAACAGGTCTCTACAGATTGGCTTCCTTGACTGGTCTGACCACAAACCCAAGCATTGGGAAGTGAATCCTCGTCTCGACAGTGGCAGGCTGTTCCAGTGGTTTCGGCTTAACGACAACTTCCTCGGGCGAGAGAGCTATCAGTGTCCCAATCGTCGGACTGAGATCATATTAGCACTAGGGTCAACTGGCATTGAAGAATGTCAACTTGTCAACTTACTCATCTCTCCCAGTATCATCCGGTGCAACAGAAACCAACGCACCCTCCTTCAACCCCGTCCGATTACACAAATCCTCAATCACGGACCTCGGAGTCGGAAGCAACAACGATCTCTTGCCCAGCGCAGGCGCTTCTCTCATCTGTTCCAAAACCGCCTCGACCTCCTTCGATCGATCCTGTTCCGTGTCCGGCAACTCATCGAAATACCGCTTCATCCTCTGATACCATCCCCAAACGCCCGGGTACCTCTGAGCATTGAAGACAGGTTTCATCCCCGCTTCCTTCCCGTTCTCGGCATCACCCATAGTGATACTATGTGTGTACTCTCCAGAAGAGATATTCCAGCCCCAAAGTAGCTCGTAGTACAGCGAGATGTCAGCCAAGGAAGGCGTGGGTGTGGAGAAGATCCAAGGGCCATCGGTTCCGGTTGTGAAGAGTGGCTCGACCATAGATAGTTGATGATCGAGTTTCATCAGATTCTCGGGCAGCTTCTTCTCCAATTTATCAGGATCCAATTTATGTCCAATTAGTTGTGCTCGATCGGTCCCGAATGAGCTTCTCCAAATGCTGGCTGGCATCAATCCACACGTCACGCGGAACAGCGGTCGATCGGTCCAGTACGATGCGAAGCCTCGGATCAGTGGCCGATAATCTCTTCCGTCCTGAGCTCGAGGGTAGATACTCTGATAGCCTTCTGAGGCGGGGAAGAAGTGTTCTAGTGCTTCGGTGATGAGCGATGTGTCGCAGTACAATTCGCGGCCAATGGCGAGGACGGGAATTTTGCGGTACGTGAGGTGAAAGTTGTCGCGAAGGAGTGGACGTGGCATCATTGTTGGAACTGCGACGAAAGTATAGGGGATCTGTTTGAGCTTGAGAATATGGCGGATTTTGATTGTGAAGGTGGACATCTCGTAGCCGAACAGGGCTACGATGGGTTGTGTTGGCGGCATTGTGACCGTGCTTCTGATGTCTGTGTCTTGATCTCAGTGAGGAATATCAGATTAAGTCGAGTAAATACAACGCTGTTCTCGGAGGTTACCATGTAGGTGGAACACAGCAGTGGGCCGACAAGTCGAAGTGAGCTTGACATGCTCCTCGGCTTCATCGGTAAACGGGCTCCTAGGGTGCCAAGTCTTGGCACCATGGCCAGGTCCAGCGGATGTGAAGTCGCACTTCAGTCAAGAGCGTCCATCGAGAGGACAGCAATGATCAAAACAGATTGAACAAGTTCAAGACAAATACTGCCCTCTTCAGAGAAACTTAGCTGTCTCCAAAAGCTTACCACTGGCAAGATCTCGGCATGCAGGACGAGGGCGACTTCACCTGACTGATGCTGATGAATTATGAATACAGGCGCTCGTGTAAACTCGTTGCAGGAGTGTCCCTGCCATATTTGCAGTTCTCGCGTTTTCGTCATGTCGCCGCTCGATATAGCGCGACTTGCTCAACCGCGTGATCAGTTGCAGTTCTGCGTCTGCTTTCAAAACATTACTAAATCAGCAGTGCTAGAATCTGGAGCATAGGTGTCTGTCGTTCCGTTCGTGATGAGTTTTGCTCCAGTGATTGCTCGAAGCGCCTCCTGCCATCCTTGCAAGATTAGGCTTGACACTAGATTCTTGCAGTCGCTCTCGATCATGATCACGGTTCTCGATGGGTCTCTGTTGCTGCCGAGGGCCTTAAGCAATGCTGAGCGTCAAGAACTCCGTGTATTTGACGCGTCACGCGAGGAGTTGTCATTCACAGAACGCGTGGACGATTTCGGTGATCGGGCACTTCTTCAGAGTCTTGCTGGTACGTTCGCCGCTTCCTGTGATACTGCACGGATTGTTGACACCTTTCCATAATGTGAATGATATCTGCTGGATTTCGTCTGCTTCAAAGCTGTCACATGCCTGCTGGACAAAAGTGCCGCAGGGTCATGGGCCAATGTTTTGGGCGAGAAGCCATCTCCACACGGTGATTGGCCCAGCGGGGGCGAAGCTAATGTGATGCGATGATGCACATGGAACGTGGCAGTGTTGATGGTGAATACTGTCAACACTGGGGAGCCGGCGGCGCGACGTATTTCCTTGTGATCCGGAGTGAATTAGTGCACGGTAAGGCTGCAGTGTTGTTTGTGGACACGACTGCGGCTTCCCAAATTGCGGCCCAGTCACAGGCCCAGTCACGTGCACGCCGTCCTAGTTCGCTTTCGTCACTTTCCCACGAACACACTCACTCCCTCTCCCCCACCATCATTGACCTCTCTCCGAAGCAACCACCGCCTCGCTCTCGCCATTCTCGCCATCCGCTCTCTCTAATACAGCAACACCAACAGGTCAGTACTGCTCCCTACCGACGCCCGCGTCTGTCTGGCAGGTGCGAAAGGAGAGCCCACTCCGTGTACCGGGAACTGGCCATCAGCTGCGATAAAGTGCGCCCCGAATTCGTGGGCGACTGCGGAGTCACCAACGAGGCTGCCTGCGGGACGCCATTGATTGCGTCGACTTCGTTCGCGAGCAAATACGCCCCCGCCAGCCCCCGACAGTACGCAAACACGACTGCCTGCAGCAACAGCGACGAGCCCTGACCGCTCCTGCGCCAGGCAAGCGCACTGCTGCCATTCGACACACGCAGTCGCACCGCGCCGGCCGACCACTCCGCTCGCTTCACCTCGTCCATCCGCATACACACGGCCGCAAATCCGCAACAGCCAGACACCGCACAGCTCTCCTTCACTTCATTTTTCGCAATCGTCCAGCAACTGCCAGAAAGATGCCTGATCAGCACGAGCCACAACTGACACATCCAATCGCTACAGTCCCTGAACACAAACACACAAAACAACGCAAAATGGGTTACGAAGACTCCGTCTACCTTGCGAAGCTTGCCGAGCAGGCTGAGCGCTATGAGGGTAAGTGGTGGGGAGGTGCGATTCGCAGCTTGGGCTACGCGCTAATCAGCTTCCAGAAATGGTCGAGAACATGAAGGCCGTTGCCTCCGCCGATCAAGAGCTGTCGGTCGAGGAGCGCAACCTTCTGTCGGTCGCCTACAAGAACGTCATCGGCGCTCGTCGTGCCTCCTGGCGCATTGTCACCAGCATTGAGCAGAAGGAGGAGTCTAAGGGAAACGAGCAACAGGTGACTCTGATCAAGGAGTACCGCCAGAAGATCGAGGCCGAGCTTGCAAAGATCTGCGAGGACATCCTCGAGGTTTTGGACAAGCACCTCATTCCTTCCGCCCAGAGTGGCGAGTCGAAGGTCTTCTACCACAAGATGTACGTTGATATTGCATGCGATTGGGCGGGATTTATATCTGACAATGCTCGCTCTGTAGGAAGGAGACTATCACCGCTACCTGGCCGAGTTCGCCATGGGCGACAAGCGAAAGACCTCTGCCGACAAGTCGCTCGAGGCGTACCAGGCTGCCACTGAGGTCGCCAGCACCGACCTTGCGCCAACCCACCCCATCCGTCTCGGTCTTGCCCTGAACTTCTCCGTGTTCTACTACGAGATCCTCAACTCCCCTGACAAGGCCTGCCAAATGGCCAAGACCTCATTCGACGAGGCCATCGCTGGTAAGTAGCGCGCATTGCATGACGCGTTGATTCATGCTGACGTCTTTCGCAGAGCTCGACACCCTGTCTGAGGAGAGCTACAAGGACTCCACCCTCATCATGCAACTCCTCCGTGATAACCTGGTAAGTGCGGCTTGACGTGCAAACATGATCTTTACTAACACACATTGCAGACTCTCTGGACCTCTTCCGAAGCCGAGCCTGCTCAAGACGCACCAGCCGCCGGAGAGGGCGAGTCCAAGGACACGGCAGACGCACCAGCTGGCGAGGAGGCCAAACCCGCCCAGTAGATTACGAGTTTCACGTGTTTCCTAACATACATCGACGGTCCTTCGTTGAGAGCGGGTGGAGGCAACGTGCGTTGCTGCTAGAGCGCAGGCGGAGCATCTCCTTTTCTTGGAACGGTAGAGAGGGTCTTCTTGTTGGCGGGTGGTGGAGAAGACTTGAAAGATTTTCGAAGCCTGCAAATGAACTATGCTATTTCCCCTACATCCCTTACAGCCCGCAGCAAAACAAAACAACAAAGCTTAGGAAGAAGACATGCTCTGAATATCCTCAAAATCCTGAAAGTTCTTCATGCTTGAGTGCACTGTGTCTTCATTTCACTTCTCACGTTCCCTGATGCACCTTGCGTGCTGTGGTTGTATGTTGTGGTCGCGTTGTACTACGCCCTTGAGCAGTGAACACCTGGCACGCGAGCATGTCCGGATGGAGCACCAGATTACGTGCCAACCTGTTCGAACATGATACGACATTATCTTGTCATCTGGAGATGGTCTAGCTTCTAGCCGCAGTGCGCATGTAGGAGCAGCTATCCGCGGATCAGCGCTGACAGAGAAAGTCACCAAGGCGCTGTCGGACGACTGTTTCACGAGCGTTGCGGTATTAAGGCTGCTCGAGTGGTTATTGCAGCTGTCAATGCCGGCCAACGATTCATGTCACGGCAGATGGCTGGATGTCTGTGTGTCGGATCCGATTTGGTGGGATGGGTGGCTTGGTGCCGTTGTTTGAGACTAGTTGGCCAGTTAAGCCGAGCAAAGTGATATCGCGGATCATGGAAAATGCAATCCGCACCACAGATCTCGTATTGCTTGTAACTGTTTAAGCAAATGGAGACGATTTGATGAGGGTACTTTGGTACATGACTGGGATGGTGGGTGTTTGGGCAGGAGAAGCGAGTCAAGCACGCGAACGCTCTTCTACATACGTCGTCTGTTCCTGGATAGCGGGTACGGTCGAACAGAGGTCTCACTATGCAATGTTCGCTGGAAAGCTGAGCTCAGCGAGGGATGACGGGCGGCGAGACACGGTCTGGTCTGGTTGTGCCCAGCGGGATCGGTCGGCAATCGCACAGAATATTGCAAATTCCAGATTGGAACAGCTTAGCAGGCAGGCGCGAGAGGATCCGAGTTGTGTGCGCGCTGATGGGGACTTGAGTTTGGCAGAAGAGGTGTCCGGTTGGGTGACCACTGACCCCGCTGCAGAGTCAGCCCGTGTCTGCCAGTGGTGAAAGCGCGCACGCACGTAGCGCAGGCACCTCTCTTCTTCCTCGACAACATCAGTTCATCCAGAATATCTCATCCGGCTTTGTGTTTGCTTTGCGGCGTCCGTCCTCGTTCTGCGGTGATTCCATTCCCGGCGCGTGCGATATCGACTATCACTCCCCGTCCTCCTCTCGGTCACAGTTCTGGTGAGTTGCTGCCCACTTTCCTGCCCTGCTCCGCCCGCCCTCCATCGCCACCTGCACCACGCTGCCCTCGACCTCGCACGCCTGTGCCTGTGCGCCGCAAAGGGCCAGATCGCATGTGCTGGAAGCTGCCTGGCCGCGTGCCTGCGCGGCTCCACGGGACACATGGGCGTGGAAGTGGAAGCGAGACGATCTCTCGTCTTCTTCAGATGCGCATTCATCCACTTCCACCCCAGTCTTCTCTGTCGTCACCTGATCGCACGCGCGCACTTTCAGCACCCACCCACGCACAACCGATCGGCCACGGCAGCAGCAGCAGCAGCGCAGAGGTCAGCATCACGTACAGCTTCCCCGGAGCACCGCGTCTGCAAGCGCAGCTTCAGCAGGCATCGCTGCCGTGCCCTCTCTGCCTGCGCGCCCATCGCTCTCTACCGGGTCGCCGGGCAGCTCCCCTCGCGCAATCCCATCCACTTCCTCCGCGCCTGACGAACGCCTTGCGGCATCACTTCGCGCGCGCACGCCCTCTGATTCGTCCCAAGCGCCGCGGCTCACCACATTTCTTGCAGATTTAGAGCGCCCTTCGGCAACACCACCTCACTCCAATCCAACCCATCCGTCCATCCCTCCGTGGGGCCGTCCCTTTTCCGCCCACCGCAGACCTGTGCGTGTGCTGAGTGAGAGCAAGGCGTTCAGGCTTTGAGGCTTCACTTTTTCCGGCCGGCGCAAGCAGCTTTCTGGTGCATTACTACTCTTTGCGACATCCTCGGATACCATCACGGCCACAACGCAGCGCGCATACCTCGCACAGCTTCACGCGATTCACGGCCGAGCGAGCATACTTATTGTCTCTGTTTCACCGGTAAGTCGACCACCGACGCCGCAGTCGCGGTTGGCAACAGCCATGCGGCACAGCTGTCGCGACGCTGGAGAAATGACGTGTGCGCTTGGGCTGACACTTTACTCATCACAGATCTGAGCAATTTAGCGCACACGCGACCGCGATCTCGTCTTCGACATCTTTTCGCGACTTCGAGCTACCCATACCCCGAAAATGAGCTTCCAACCTCAAGAAGGCGGCGCGCAGCCCCAAATGCAGCCTGGTCAAGAGCAAGGCGGATTCCCGCAGCAGGGCGGCTTCGAGCAGGGCGGATTCGGCGGCGCGCCTGGTCAGGAACAGCCGCAAGGTCCTCCAATGGGACAGGCCATCGATCCGTCGCAGCAGGGCCAGTTCCCACAGCCACAAGGTCCTCCAGGCGCTCAAGGCCCTCCAGGCCCCAATCAGGGCGGCGACCAGAAAACCACTCTCTGGTCAGTACCGCGCATCAAGCGACGCGCTCGGCGAAATGCCAGCGCGCTTCGCATACACAACGGCGCATTCGCTGACAATGCTATAGGATGGGTGAACTCGAGCCATGGATCGACGAGAACTTCGTGCGCAGCGTCTGGTTCGGCATGGGTTATCAGGTGAATGTCAAGATGATCCGCGACAAGTTTTCTGGGTACGTGCATTGATTGACGAAAATTGTCGATCTGTGGAGTAGCGCTGACCGTGCGTGCAGATCAAATGCTGGATACTGCTTCGTTGACTTCGAGAACCCGGATGCTGCTACCCGCGCACTTCAGCTCAATGGACAGGTCATTCCTAACTCGAACCGACAGTTCAAGCTGAACTGGGCCAGCGGTGGCGGTCTTGCCGACCGCAGCCGTGACGACAGAGGCCCCGAGTATAGCATCTTCGTCGGCGACCTGGGTCCAGAGGTCAACGAATACGTTCTCATGTCGCTCTTCCAGAACAAGTACCCATCATGCAAGTCTGCCAAAATCATGAGCGATCCTATCTCTGGCATGTCTCGTGGATACGGATTTGTCCGCTTCGCAGATGAGCAGGACCAGCAGAAGGCGCTTCACGAGATGCAGGGTGTGTACTGCGGCAACCGACCTATGCGCATCAGCACTGCGACGCCAAAGAACAAGAGCGGTGGCGCTGGCGGTCCTGGAGGTATGCAGCCAGGTGGCATGCCAGGCGCTGGTGGTCCAGGCATGCCGGGCATGTACAGCATGGGCGCTCCTCCGATGGGCTACTACGGCGCACCTCAGCCAATGAACCAATTCACGGATCCCAACAACACCACTGTCTTCGTCGGCGGTCTCTCCGGCTACGTTACCGAGGATGAGTTGCGCTCGTTCTTCCAAGGCTTTGGCGAGATAACATACGTCAAGATTCCTCCAGGAAAGGGCTGCGGTTTCGTCCAGTTCGTCCAGAGACATGCCGCAGAGATGGCCATCAACCAGATGCAGGGCTACCCAATTGGTAACTCTCGTGTCCGCCTGAGCTGGGGTCGTTCGCAGAACAACTCCGGACCAGCCGGTACGCCTTATCGTCCAGCGCCACCTCCGCCAGTCTACCCATCCATGGGAATGCCACCCCAGCATCCGTATGGCAACTTCGCTCCGATGAAGGTAAGCAGTCATGATCTCGATGCTCTTTCACAGCATGCTAACTATCTCACAGTAAGCGCATTTCCGTCACATTTGCCTTGAGTGAGATTGCACTTTAGCGGGAGTTGGTCAAAGGTTACAACATACGATCTGCCTTTTACTACTTGCATGCGAGAAATCTGCGTTTCTTAACGACGACCCACGACAAATGAGAATTACGCGGCGGCGCTATCAGACAGCACGGAGAACGATCTCTCTCATGGCATGAAATTCGATCCATGCATGCATTCTATCCAAAATACCACGGGAGCGGGGCGATGGCGGTCAGATTGCTGGATTACAGAAAAGTTTCTTACCCTTGTTGAACATATACACTTATTCCCACAACACCCCTTTTTCAACACATCAACACTACAATTACCCACACACCACCGAATTGACGAAGACGACCATTCACCAAACCGACACGACGATCTCTCTTTTCCGACTGCGGAATCTCCTTTGCCACACTCGTTCTGCTTTCACTTTCATGGACTAGTCTTCAACAGCGGCATTTGCTCCCGGGGGCTTCAGCGGGGATGAAGCTCGTTTTAGCGCGGCGATGAAGGAGTTTGCTTTCTCTGTCTGTTCGCTTCTGTACAACAGAGGGCTTGCACTTTTTTGTGGCCCGTGCCGCATGGCGCTGATGGGGTGGGAAGACCAAAAACCAACTCAGAGGTTGCGGAGAAAGGAATGGGGGATGTTTCTTCTGTCTTTTTTGCCTTCTCATATCTTAGCTAGCTGAGATGACTCGATCATGAAAGAGAAGTTTCTTTTGAGCTCTTTTTCTGTCTGCTTCTTTGGGCTGATGGATGAGTTTGGAAGGGATGAGATGAGATGAGATGAGATGAGGTTCTTTTAGGGACTTCGAGAGGAGGTTGTGTGTAGGCTGGCGAGAATGAGAAGTTTTCTTGGTCGTTTCTATGCCCTTCTGTCTTCGTTCTGGTGCAGCCTTGGCTTTGTAACTGCGTGATGGATGTGAAGCGCGCAGACTAAGTAAGTACGGAGCGACTCCTGAAAGCTGAAGCTGACAACTGCATGACGCTGGTATGTAGTCCAATGAAAGTCAAGACAGTACTGGAGAATCCACGGAAGGCCTCGCAGCGATAGTTCTAAGCCCGAAAGCAGCCGTTGGCTTCACGTCAAGCTTCACCCACCGACTCCACCTCCGTCTCGACGCAACACTCCGCCAAATAGCACAGCACCGTGGACGGCACCTCGAACGCACTGGTCAAACGCCTACTGTCGACGTCCAAGATGAAGACCACACCGAGCAGCAACGAGACGCTCTCATCCTCCGCTACTGCCACGCTCCAAAGACGACTTGGGCGCGACTTCCGCGTGAGGATTGAGTCAACGGCGACGACGCGCGCTGCGTGTTTTGGCGGAATGACGCGACTGCTGTCTCCTGCCGGCAGCGCCAACGCCGCTGCCTCTCTTCCAGCTCAATGGTCACACCACTCCCTCTTGCCCACTCCCCATTGACCTTCTTGTCCGCTCTTTCGACAACCACGAGTTTCTTCCTTCGTTGTACGGGAAGCCGACGGCGACCACGCTCCTTCTTCATCGCCGCATGCCGGCGACCACAACGCTCATTTGATCAGAAGACAGCGCATTGCGCCGCGCGCACCACCAACTTTGCGCATCGTCTTTCCGCAGTATTTCGAATTCTTAGCACACAGCGTCTTCCATCACCCATCGCAATCATGCGCTTCGAGGACTGGGACGTCCTCGTCTTTCCGGGGACCGGGATTGAGGCGCACATTCCCATTCAAGTAAGTCGAGACTACGCTAAAGTACTACGGCCTTTCTTATTTTTCATCTATAGGAGTTCGGCGTTGAGTGCTATGGCGTGACGGACGACAGACTTCTTAAGGATGGTATGGATCCTACGCGTCTCTTCGAGTTCACCGGACGCTGACACTGGTCCAACAGAATCTATCACGGCGCCACTGTTGACTGCTTTCATCCCCAGCCTCAGAGCTGGCGAGCCCTTCCAGATTTCAATGCACTCGTGGAAGCCAAGACCATTCGATTTCCGCCCAGCTGGCAATTCACGTCCCGACAGACCCCAAGTCTGGCAGTTCAAAGTCACCGTCGATGGACAGGTCAAGTGCGTCGACACTATGACTGCCGACGTACAGTGGCCAAAGGCACTTCATCTGGCTACTGCTCAGGTCGGACCTAACGGCCAGCCAGATCAGTTGCGCTTCCCGCCTTTCTATCAGGAGAGCGTGTACGCCAACAAGTGGCATCCGTATGCCGAGAAGGGGCGCATCAAGGTAGAGATCTCTGAGGGCTTTCTGGAGAGGACGGATCGGGATGCCAAGTTTGTCAAGTTGACGGTGCATGTCATTTTCAATTTCCAGCATGCTCCGATTGGTGAGTCTGAATATTCTAGATCTCTCTGGGCGAACAAAGTTCAGGATACATGGCTGACTCTTCGCAGATGTTCTCCGAGCCTGCGGCAAAGCCTGGCCAAGCCAGGAAATGTTGAGGAGAAGCGCGTCTGGGCTCCTCATCTCATGCCAGACATGCCGGATGAGTTTCACACGGCGGAGTATCAAGATCCTGAACGCTTCCGTCACCACTCGTCCATCGGCCCGCAGAAGAAGGTCCAGAAGCGTCGCGCGAGCACTTACAGTGCCTTCATGTCATCTTCTCCGATGTTCAGCAACAACGCAGGTGCTCCACCGCCGACGCCGACGTATGCCAATCCTGGCTATCCCATGAATCTTCCACAGGATGGCAACAGTAGTCGTTCCACTTCTGCATACAGCACTCTCTCCAGGTCCGGTATGCCGTTGAGCGTCGCTAATGGCATGGTGCACTTCGCTGCTGCTTTGCCTGCCCCAGCGCCATATCCAAGCAATCAGCATGGACTCCTTCCAAATGGCCGTCCGGCAAACGACACAAATATGGAGGTGCGCATCCCGAGTGACCAGCTACAGAAGGTAGTCGATCTACTGCAGCGCCGTGCTAGCGGTAGCATCATGGCGCCGCCTCCACTGCCGGCCCATATCACAGACAACAAAGTAGACGTGGAGAAGTTGGAAGAGGCGGCCGCCACGACCAAACACCCCGATGGTGACGGAAATATGATGATCGATCGCCGTGGTACATCTCGTTCGAACTTCTCGGATGTCAGCATGCATGCTGGATGCCCCGACTTTCCCCGCTGCACGACTGAGGATGAGGATAGTCGCATCGTTCATCAGACGGGTTCTGGAGTTGCCCCTGCTGCTGTTATGCGCAGCAGGAAGGAGGGTTCGGCTGATCATGCTGGTAAGTTGGCTGATGCAGTAAGAAGTGGTGGTCATGCTGACTGTTATGGACTAGATCGCGACTTCATGTCCACCGTCATCAACCAGACCGAGCTTGATGATCCGGACGAAATGCAGACCGAACCAGCAGAGGGCGGTGGCGAGCGCACTGCATCTTCCGGCTCAGCTGCTGGCGTGAGTAAGAAGCGTACTCGCGCATCCCTGAGGACACTTTCTGTCAACGAGGCCGGCTCGCCAGAGAAGCATGACCGCGACAGCGAGATGGACCTGGACGTCACGTCGGGTCGCAAGGTATACATTTTCAGCCCTTTCCGTCTGATCTGAAGAAAGGCGAACGTAATACTGACCTGCTGTTTGTTAGCTCCGCAAGCGTGTCACGGCCGGCGGCGACGAGGACGCTTAGCTTTCGACTTCTTTTCGCTGTTTGCAGCCTTTGCTCACGAAATGTGTTCAGCGTGGACCTCATATGGAGCGGCATGAGTGTACGCATCTTTACTGCCGACAGTTTCATCGATCGAAGAGGTCGATTACGTTGTTCTGAGCTTCGGCACGGGTTGCTTGCGCTGGGCTGGCGCGTGGATCGGTTTCTTTGTTCGCAGCAGAATGCTTTGCTCTGTACCAGCACGGACTTGCGCCAATGCAATGACGGACGGACTGGATTGATTGTTTTGAGTGATACCCTGTACTACTAGTTTTAGTTGTATCATGGATTCCGAAAAGTTTTGCTTTGACTTTGCAGTTGTGGAGGTTCTTATTTCGTGGTATCGAATTTCTTTATCAATGCTGTTTTATGGCCTCAGTTCCTATCGCTCCCGTAGATCACCCATTCCATTAGGTTTTGGCATGCGAACATTTCGATCGTGTCTAAGCAGAGACCTTCTGGGCTTTGGCTGGAGGTGGAATTCCTGTTGCGATGGCGAGGGCGTTAGCTTGTTCGATTAGAGGATCGCCTTCTCCAGTGGGAGAATTTGCGATTATGTTGATGTCGAAGCGTTTGGGTTCGCGGATTGTGTTTGTGGATGTGGATGTGGCGGAGGAGGAGGGTGGAGGGTGGTATGACGGAATCTGCAGGGCGAAGAATGAATGAGGGAGAGGTGGTGTGAGGTGGATGGATATAATACGTACCTTCTGCTTGAGCTGCGAGGTTCTTTTGCTCTTGTTCGTCACCCATTTGGTTGCGGCCGGTTTCGAAGACTTTGTCTGTTTAACTCATGTATTAGTCTTGGGTCCGAAGACGCACGTTGGGTTGGAGGTGGTTCTGGACTTGCCGAAATCGTACTCAAACCATCTAATATCCGGGTTCAAGCCAGCAAATTTCCAGACTCCGTTGACTTTCTTGTACCAGTGGAGGTTGAAAGAGTGTGCGTGGCCCTTGACGGCGACTTGGGTGAGGGTCTCGTCTGTGTATTTTTGGTGCGGCACGCGGAGTTGGTGGTAGCCTTTGTGCAGGATTAGGTGTCAGCTTATAGGGTCTCTGGCGTTCCCCAGCAGATCGGGTTTGGTAGTGTGTGAACATACCAATAATCTCATCATCGCTGACTTTCTCCCACTTGGTACCACCGACGAAGTGCTGGGTCTTCAGTGTTGGGTCTCCGAGGACGTGTGGGTCGCTGGCCATTTGAATGAATTCTTCTGCTGGCATTTCTTCCCAGAGCTTGTTCAGGAAACTGCGGTAGTCGATTCGGAGGGTTGGTGCAATGCACTTTCGAAGACGTTCCCAGTCTTTGCTATCGTAGGAGTCGGCCCATTCGTAGACTGCAGCCATGCAGCCTTGCATTTCTGTATTGGCGAAAATATCACATTAGTGAGGCCCCGCGCATATAATGAGGTCTGTCTCTCGTGCAGAATCTGGTGTTGCAGGTGAGAAGAGCTGCTACTTCTGCTGCTATCTGGGCATTACTGTGATCATGCTTTCGAAAGCAGTAGCAGCTCTTCTCATGTTCAGAGTGTGTAACATATTTACTGCTCAGCCCATCACTGAAGATGGTCGCGTAAATCCCTTTCGGTTTGACATCATTTGCAACTACTGTACTGTTTTACCAGCAGTGCAATGTGCTCAAAATGAGCTTGAAAATCTGATATGTAAGAAAGGACTAACCCTCAAGACTGATGAGCTTGACGGGCTCAAGCTGAGTGTCTGCGAAGCCTGGCATCTTTGCGATTGTATCTGGTACTGTCTCTTTGGTGTGGACGCCGTTCGATTTGGGCGGTGGTGATGATGAGGAAGAGCGAGCACGCTTCAACGAGCGCGTGGTGGCAGCTTTATTATTGGGATCCATTTTCGCTGGAGCTGCAGCACGACGATAGCGCTATGCTAGGGAGATCTGCGGTCGACCGGTAGCGTTGTTGGTTGGTACGACGACATCTTCTCCCCGCCCCAAGTCCGCATGCTGACGCTCGTCACGAAACGTTGCGACGTGCGAACGGTGGGGAGCCGGGAGGGCCAAGTTGCATTGCAATTTAGTCTGGTCAGAGCGTTGTTTCGGAACCGAGCATATCGTCCTGCATGCTGGAGCACCGACTGGACGTTCTACTGACGGCCATGTGGACGCTGTGCCCACAAAAACGATGGACACGGCGGTTGGGGAGCAGCGTGAGAGCTCCCAGAGCTGTGAGGTCCAAGAGCACTTGGGCGACGTCGGCCGTGCATTGAGCCGAGGTCTATTTTGGGACTAGTTCTTGGCGCTGGCTGTAGCTCAATTCAGTGATGAAGTGTAAACAGTGCGATAAACACGCGGGATTCGACACGCGGATCGGACTTCACGTCTGCGCCAACCATACCATGGACCACGAAAGCCTGCGCACGGCGTCGACGTATTTGAACAATCTCCTTCTCGCTCGCGGGCTGCTCAAAAATGGCGAAGCGATCGACTTCGTCAAGCCCTCGAGAGAGTCGCGCGCGTCGATCATCAACTTGGTTCACGATCTGATCCTCCGCGAGGACCGCGAAAAGGAAAGCCGAGAACATGTCGCCACTACAATCAAGCAGCTCCGAAACGAGAATACAAAGAAGTCGCAGGACATAGAGGTATTGCAGGCGAAGAATGATCAGGCAGCCCGAAATGCAGCGCAGGCGCAGCAGGCGGAACGCGTTGCTCTTGCAGAGGTGAAGAAGGTGGAAAAGGCGATGAAGGCGCTACAAGATCAGCTGTCAAAGGCAAAGGTCACTCTGGCGCAGGTCAAGACACAATGTGCGAACGATGTCAAGAAACGAGATCTGGAGCTGCAACGGCTGAAGACACATTTACAAGGACAGCAGCGAGGGACACGGGTGGGCATGACCGCGCCGTCTATGACTGTGCGGAAAACCATGCAGGAGCCTCAGAATGTTCACGATCCCGAATATTCGCTCAAGCAGGAGACGACCGAGTTCTTGACCCAGCTCAGCCAGAGTCTGAGCGATGAAAATGATGGGTTGATCAGTCTGGTCCGAAGTGCGCTCAGCACAATGCATGACCTGTTGGGCACTCAGTCCGACTCTCAGAGGAAGGTCGACAGCGCGATTGGAAGTTTGGGAAGCGACCAGGCCTCGAGACCGAAGAGCCGGAATGCTGGCACAAACTTACTACAACAACAACCGGAAACCAGCTACGAAGTCCTGGCCGCTGATTTGGAGAACACTTTGGAGCATTTGAAGTCCGTCCTCACCAACCCGAACTTCGTCAGCCTGGAAGAGTTTGAGAAGGAGGTGGAGACGAGAGACGAGGAGATCGCGAGTCTTCGAGAATGCTGGGAACACATGGAGCAGAGGTGGCAAGAAGTGTTGATCATGATGCAAGGCTGGGTCAAGCGCATGAATACGGGAGACACCATTAACATTGATGATCTTCGCAAGGGCATGGGCTTGGTGACGCCGAACAGGAGAGATGGGAAGAAGCCAAAAATGGAGCAAGTGCCGGAAGTGGAAGAACCAGAGTCCAGCTTGATGGACAGCGAACCCAGCGAGATACAAATATCGACCAGCGAGGCTGCTGCGACTGCGCCCACAACAGCGGCTTCTCAGCAAGAACCTTCTCTGCGAGCTAGTGATGGCATGAGAAGTTTGACTTCAAAGCTGGATCAGCTTGACAGCCCGAAACGGAAACGTAATGCTCTGGAACCGCCGGACATGTTCGACTTCCGACCTGCTGACAAGGGAGCCATCAGGCAGTCTACGGCCGGTCGCTCACCGCAAAGTAAGAGTAGCCGGGCGTTGAACGGTGGCCTAGCCGATGTATTCTCGCCCATCGCCAAAAGTAGCAGCAGGCACGTCACTCGAGAGCCCACGCCGGAGCCAGTCGAAATGGATGACGGCGAAGAGAGTGAAGAACTCGTAGTGCCGCAGATGACAATTATGGAGAAGCTTGCCGCAGCCCAGGAGGAGGCGGATGAAGCCAAAGCGTATCGTGACTCTGGTCGTGCTGCTGCCAATGGCACCTCCCGCACATCTAAATCGAGACGACAGAACATCGAACCGGATTTTGGTCTTGATGGTGCCCAAGATGTTCCTCCAGGTGATGACACACTGCGAAGAATGGAAGGCGGAGATACGTTGGGCAACATGGATCTGCCTGGCAGTCCGATGGCGAAAAAGACGAGAATTCGAGGCAGGCCAAAAAAGCGGAAGAGTACGTTGACGAGGGATGAGATGGCGAGTTTGTTGGTCATGGATGATGAGGAGGCATTCTAGGCGATGGAAGGGCTTGGAGAGGATTGACGTGCATTTTGTGGATCGTTGTCCAAGCGGGAAAAGCGATGGTGTTGGTTGGATACAGTTTTGGACAGCGTTGTACATTCGTCACGACGGTCTACCCGACATATTGCCAAGTTCGGCCCCGACCTAGGGTTGTTGCTGACTGCAAACAGCACCGCCTCCAATGCTGGTGCCTGCTCCATGCTACCCGCTTACTTTAGGCAATAGACTTAGCTTGGAGAGCACTGACCTCACATAGACAGGAGTCTAGACCGACCGAGATTCTGGCAAATTGGACGGCCCCGCAATTCTGGCTCATTCTAGGGATTGCAACACGGAGATGCTAAAGATTCTCACCTGCATGTGCAGAAGATACCGACATAGGCTCAGCAACGAGCAGGGCATTTTGCAAGCGGTTTTGCCGGATAAGAATCTGACCAACGAGCTCTGTAAGCCTACGAGCGGAACGACGAGATACGATACCCGAGGGGTAAGCCTTAGGCGATTAACACAGCTTATGTCTTTCCGAAGACAAATGGGCGAGAGAAACGTAGGCGCGCGACAGAGAAGTTGGTGACTCCACCGTTCTGGTAAGTTACAGCTGCAGTTGACTTTCTCAATCCTCCCTAGCCGAGAACCCGCCAATCACAGTATTTTAAACCCGCGTCCCTGAGAGCCTTTCCTCGCATTGTCTGACCCATAAGTAACGACGGCATCGAAGCCGTTTTCATTCTGAGCTGCGTGCGATTGTCGACAGCTAATGAGACATGCCGTGGACTGTTGAATTCTATGAGAATTGCGAGCCGTACGAGGCCATCCTGCATAACTTGCAAGTATATTGTTGAGACCAAGATCGATCTAGACCATGCTAAGCGTTTCTCGTATATGCAGTTGCTAGCCTACATCGGCAGGTTTGTTGCATTGAAGGGTAAACAAGGCTATTCATGCGAGTAGCCTTGCATGGAAGCAAAGCCTACGGCCCGGAGTGGCTTCCTTTGCTAAAAGGAGTCTTGTTGCATCGAAGGGCGAACACGGGTGGTTGTGCGAATAGCTCTGCATGGGAGCAAAACCTATTGTCAGAATGGCTTACTTTCCTAAAAGAGTATCCGGTGTGGTCTCCAATAAAAGCAGAGTCGTCTTGCCTCTCTAAATATCTATCAGCGTTAACTCGCAACCTCACCTTCACAACAAATCACCTTCTCATACCAACCGTGGTCTCGACATCAATATCGGTCTCAAGATGCGCAGCTCCCTCATCGCAATACTGTCCATGACAGGGTAATAAACCCCGTCCACATTGTACTCCTACAACCTTCTCACTAACCACGCATTCCTAACCAGTGTCTCTCACGCCTGGATCTGCCAATACAGATTCACGGCTACTCACAAAAACAATCAACGTCTCATGGACGGTTGCACTACCGCGGCCAACCTCGAATTCACTCTTGAGGGCAAGAAATCTGTTCTTTTCCAAATTGAAGGCAAACACCCGGCGACTTGTATCGATACGAGCTGTATTAATGGTGGCTATGATCAGCTCGTGAATTATTGTAAGACTCAGTGTAAGGCGGCGGGCTCGGAGTTTGTTACTGTTTCGGATTGTGTGCCTCATAAGAATTGTGGCCCTTATAAGTGAGAGGTGCGGTGAGATGAGCATGCCTGCGTCGTTGGGCCGATCAAATGGGAAGAGGCTGGGGAAGCAGGATACTGTTAGATGGCATTTGAATTTGTTGTCACTTTGTTGTGGGTCTCGGTCTTCCTCGGAGAGAACAACATGACAAGTTTTTATTTCTGCTGCGCGAGACGAGATCGTTTCAATGCCGTTCAGTGCGACTCACACCGCGCTCGGACCGATTCGGAGCAAAGGCTGTAGGTGCGATTAGCGCTGGCATCAGCCAAAATGCCTCATTTGGGTAGAGCAGACCTCACGCGACACCTTTCTGCACAAGCGATACGTGAAGCTTGTGAAGCTTAGCCGTTCTTTCCATAGTGCTTGAGTTGGGCTCCGACGTAGTCTTGCGAGATGTCCGCCAATGAACGACGTACAGCTCAATCCCTCAGTTCTCTGTGTACCGACACGGTTTGTGGAGAAGATCTGGGGTTGCGGAGAAATGGTGCTTGTGTCTATTCTTCTTCGAGAAGGTGCGACCAGAGCGTGCAGCGCTCTTGCAATCGTTGTGAGGACAAGAATGTCCACTTCCCGCTTGGTACAACTCCTAAGGTGAATGCGTCTTGTAGGATATATCAGCTTCATCATGTCTCCCCTCTTCCTGTGAAAGATCAAACTCCGATACAGAGCCTCCAAGCCTTCGAAGAACTGTCAACGAAAATGGAA
The DNA here is from genome assembly GCA_029490675.1 of Cercospora nicotianae. Taxonomy (NCBI): domain Eukaryota; kingdom Fungi; phylum Ascomycota; class Dothideomycetes; order Mycosphaerellales; family Mycosphaerellaceae; genus Cercospora; species Cercospora nicotianae. The sequence goes on along the minus strand of JANQAT010000007.1, from coordinate 419,278 downwards.
CTCACCCTCTGGCTGCAGGCCCTCCTTGTTTCTTTCTTGCCATCTATTCTCGCCCTTCCTTCTTCGACGATCGACCACAGAGCAGCAGCATGGCCCGACACTCCGTTCACTGTCTCCGGTCGCGACATACTCTCCGCGTCCGGCACCAAGATCCGCTTTGCCGGTGTCAATTGGCCAGGTGCAGCAGATACCATGCTTCCCGAAGGTCTCCAATACAACTCCATCGCCAACATCGTCGCATTCATCAAGTCACTGAACATGAACGTCGTTCGCTTGACATATGCCATCGAAATGATCGATGACATCTTCTCGAATTCACCAAACCAGAGCTTGCAGAACACCTTGATCAACGCGTTGGGAGATACCAATGGAAGAAAAGTTCTAGCGCAAGTCTTGAAGAACAACCCGGGATTCACGAAAGATACGACGAGATTGCAAGTGTTTGACGCTGTGGCGGCGGAGCTGGCAAAGCAAAAGATTTGGGTACATCTGGATAATCATGTTAGTAAGGCTGAGTGGTGTTGTGGAAGTGATGGAAATGGATGGTTTGGTGACCAGTACTTTGATGTTGCGAAGTGGGAGAGGGGTCTGGGATACATGGTAAGATAACATTCGCAAATCAGCATGTGTTGGTGACAATCGATCAAGGCTAATTTGTCCCAGTCCAATCACGCAAAAGCTTGGGCTGGTTTTACGTCCATGTCTCTTCGCAACGAACTTCGCCAGCCGAGTAGTTCAACTGCTCAACCGTATAATTGGAACTCTTGGATCGAGAACGTCATTCCCGCTGCGAATCGAATCCACTCGAACAATTCTGCACCACTGATCTTCTTCTCTGGACAGGGCTACGATACCGACGACACGTACTTCATCCAACGCCAGACTTGGAACAGCGAGACATTCAAGCCTGAGTCGTACGCCTTCAAGAACAAGATCGTCTATGAGATTCACAACTATCAAAACAGTGCTACCAACTGCAATCAAATCCAACCAGGGTTGTACAACAATGCTTACTGTGCGATGAATACTGCTGATACAAGTTGTCCAAACCACGGTCCTGTGGTGATGAGTGAGTTCGGGTTTGATCAGACTGATGGAAGCTCGGGAGGTGCATATGCCCAGTGCATCAAAAGTGTTGTGACGAATCAGCCTGGTGGTCCTGGAGGCTGGATGATGTGGACTCTGAGTGGAAGTTATTACATTCGAAGTGGGACTCAGGATTATGAGGATTCGTGGGGTGAGTGAAGACTGTGTTTCGAATGCTTTGAGTGGAGTATGCTGATGCTAACTTTCTATAGGCTTGCTCAAGAAGGACTGGTCTGGCTGGAGGAACTCGACCGTCGTCGATAATTATGTCAAGCCTTTCGTGCAGGCAACGCTGGGGTAGGACCCGGTAGAGGTCACGGAGCACAGTATTGATCATGCTCTTGTGCCTCTTCCACTCAATTTGTTCACATGTTCCGGCCGTGATATCTCCGGAGTGGGCGTTCATCGCTGATGCACTTTCCATCGACACGTAGCGTTCAAAGTACCCAATCAACGCATGCCATCACAAGTCTCTCGCTGCTGCCTGCAGCTCTTCGTGAAATGGACATCTGTTCACCTTGACCTGTGCCCAAGCTAGCGCTCCTGACTCGTCCATGGAATAGCACCATCGCGACGCAAATTCTAAACGGTTACTGGTCTCCTCTGGCTGGAACCAGACGTAACCCCTGTGTAGCCAATCATCGCCTACTTGCATGTACCAATGCCAAATGCCAACATCATGCATGTAAACGTATTTGTCCCAAGTATCTTCGTCAATGCCAGCTGATATCACTTGGATGTGGCGAATCAGGTCGAACCTGCGATGTAAGAACTTTTGATTCCGTCCAGAGCAAAGTCCGCCTGTGAGTAGCTCCACACTGAGTCGTCTGTCGGCCCAAGCTTCGTGTGCCTTGACGATGAAGTGAGTTTGCGTCCAATACTCGTGAAGTAACGCATCATACAGTTGACTGGCTTCAGATCTGATTTGTTGACAAGTCGAGAGGAGTGCGTTGTTCGGCGGCTGCGCATCGCAGAGCTCAACATCAGCTGGGTTGTCGTCACTTGTGAAAGCCATCTCGTAGATCAAATTGCGCAATTCGGCTGGTAGCTTGTCTAGAAAGAGACAGTCGGCTCGAGAAGCTGCTGGCATATTCTGTGATCCCATGGCGGTCGGATCAGAGGCCGAAGACGCCGCTTTAGCCATAGCTGAAGTCATGTTTGGTTCGATGTCAGATTGAAGATCGGCTTGACCGGAGACTTCGAGGCCAGAGGTGTCTTGACTGTTGTTTGGCTCGATGGTGGGCGGGAAGTCGACTCGAGCTGGCATGTCGGCGACTGATGTAGTTCGAATGGTAGATGGCGAGGAAATGCGCGGAAGGCCGTTGTCGTCGGACCTCTGAGCTGAGGCGGCTATTTTGTCGACGCAGAGCTCGGTTGTGGCCAAGGCGCTCGAGTGGAGCGGCGGGTGTGCTGGCAAGCATGTGTTGTCCGCTGCCGTGACAGCCGTGTGGTTTACTGGTGAAGCCATCGTGGTGATGTGACTTGTGTGAGTATACGCAGACCCGCTGAAAGGTCGATGTTGAAGGAGAAAAGGTCGTCGAGTGGGCAACTTCCTAAAGTTCACAGTTCACAAGGACAGTCAGCCGACGCCTGACCCAAAGCGGAAATTGGTAAGTGAAGGCATGTGCCATTCACTGCAGTTCTACTTCAGCGTCGCAACGGCCAAGAATGCAAGTGATAGAAGTTTCGAACTCAAAACTGCAAAGGCGCTTCTCCGTACCCCACAATGAAACCGGTTTTTCGGCTTCCTTCTATGCCTTGCTTCTACCATTTATAGCTCAACGTTTTGTCTAGCCATTCCGTTCCACGTGATCATTGACTGCAGTACCTCACGTTGCTTCAAGGTCTCCCATGCTTCCCATTCGTGCTACGTTCAGCTTCGTATACGCCACTCATCGCTTCAGTCATAATTATAATAGTGGCGAACCAGCTTTGAGCCTAGTTCCGCATGGAATGGGTGCTTGTGGTTCGATTCCTGGACAGTCTTCTCAGCATAAAATTTCTGATCCTCTACTTCCCAGTCGCGCTTGAAAGGACGCATACGCCAGTCAAATACTCTGAGCACAACATATGTCGACAGCAGAGGGTCCGCTTGTACAGCGTGGAACCACTCCTGGAGCCAGATGCCTGACTCGGACAGGTAGGTGAAGACATCCAAACTGTTCCTGTCGAGGACACTACGGTGAAAGATCCGAATGTGGCGAATGTGGTCTATGTCTTCCGGCTTAAGTCTTGGATTTTGCCCTCCCCAGAGGTCCTGCTTTAGTGACTGGATCTCGGGTGGTGCATTAGGGCCATTCGGCTTCAGGCTAGTGACGACGAAATGAGTGTCAGTCCAGTACTGACGATACGCTTTCTGATATAGCTGTGTAGCTTCGGACTGGATCTGGCGACATGTAGACAGTAGCGCATTGTTTGGCGGATGTGCTTTGGACAACTCTACTTCACCCCTGGTCGAGAGGGGTGGGCTTCTTGGTGGTCCGAAATCGGACAGGTCGATCTCAACTTCGTCGTCGTCGCTTGTGAAAGCCAGCTCATAGATCTCGTTTCGCAACTCGGCTGGGAGCTTGTTCAGAAAGAGGCAGTCGTTCTGCGATGTTGGTGTGACGCTCGAACCAGAACACAGGCTGTCGATGTTTGTAGCCTCTTCGGTGGAATCACCTGTACCAGTGACAAGATCTTTAGCGACCTTTAGATCATCATGGGCAGAACGTTCGGCGACAGCAGTCGGCTCGGAGCAGCGCAACGTGTCTGTGAGTGGAGACACGTCCGCGGCGGCGAAGTTTCCAACCTCAGACAGCGTCGCAGGATCGCGAAATATTGTGCTGTTCAGCGGCTTTGATGCCGGCCGTCCACCGCCTGCGTTATTTGCGGGGCCGTTGTCGGGTGGTACGGCCATCGTGGTGATCTGCGTTCTGGTGATGAGCGGCAATGTTGAGATTGCGTTTGGAAGCTGAGAATGTGGGTTGGGAATCTTGAGAAGTGCATTGAACTCGTTGAGCCAGTCAGGCAGCAAACATTGCCAACTGAGACGCGAGCTTGTAAAGTGAAGCCGCGCCTGACCTCACTTGGAGCGCCGAAGCGCGGCACGGGCGATCGAGACATCAGAAACATTACCCATGCCCACGCTCGACATCTGAGCACTAATGATGGGAGGAGGCTCTATAGGAGGGGTCGTCCATCATTGACAATATGTCTTTGTAGAACGGCACCTTCTCCGTCCACATTTGGAGTGCAAGTTCAGCATCCGAGCGGTAACGAGTCCAGTACAGATACACCCCCTCGTACGCCAGGAGCTCGGTATGCACCGTAAGGTATTCCATGGGTTCTCCCGATTGATCGTGTGTCTTGCACCACAGGCTCTCATCATGGTGGTAGGTGTAGACGCTGCCATAGCCATCGTCCTCCTTCCAGCCAATGACCTTAACATGACGAATGAGATCAATGTCTTTGTGTTGAAGATTGGGATTGTCCCCCAGTTTTAGGTCTTGCAAGAGCTGCCGATTCACGTCCCATTCCCTCGCAAGTGTGATGCAGAAAGAGGTGTCGGTCCAGTACTTCGCAAAAGCTTCCTTATAGAGCTGGATGGCTTCGGACATGATTTGTCGACAAGTCCAAAGCAGTGACTTGCTCGGTGGCTTTGCGTCTTCAAGCTCAACTGGTTCGTCGAGATCGCTGGTAAACGCCAACTCGTAGATCTGGTTCCTCAATTCGGGTGGAAGCTTGTCCAGAAAGGAGCAGTCGTTATGAGAAGTCGCTGGCATGCTCGTGGCAGGAGACGGCCGGACTCGATAACTCGAGTCCGTGACTGAAGGAACTCCGTCGCCAGCAACAAGCTGGTCAGCGACGCTTGCATCGATTGGAGCTGGCTTGTCGGCGGAAGACTCCCATTTAACGAGAATCGACGAGGCACTATCTGCACGCGCGCTCTTCGCGGTCGAGCCATCAAGCGGAGCGGCCATTGTTGGGATCGTCGTCTGTCGAATGGTACTGGTACTGAGAATTGACGTTGAATTTGCGGTCGAAAGTAGGGAATGCGGGCAGGAGTGTTGTCAGGTGCAGGGAGGTTATCCGCCAAGTCCGATGTCGAAGATGCAGGTGTTTTTGAAGCGCGATCGCGCCTCAACATCGCGCCTCACTTCACTTGTCGTGGTTCACCATGACAAAGCACGTGCGCACGCCAAGAAGGCGACCGGATCATCAAACGTATCACTGTACAATCGCTACTTCGTATTTCAGTATAGAAGCTAATGACCTATCCCGCCCGCAACCCAATTATTCCAATTCGGATCTCCAGGCGGCGGAAACAGTCCTCTATCTTCAGGCTGTTGCTGCTGATCTTGTTGCTGAGCATCTTGCTGAGGCGGCTGTTGCGCCTGAACCGGTTGCGCTGCTGCAGCTTCTCTTCGCCGGCGTTCGATTTCTCGAGCACGCTGCTGCCGATACCAGAAGAGTCCCGCCAAAGCGGCGAGAAGGCCACCAATGAGAAGCGTTTCTAGAATATCGTCGTCAAGCTCGCCATCTGCGTCCCAGTACTCATCACCACCTGGCATCGGCTCTGTGCCGTCCCAGTCATCTGCCTCGTAACCTTCGTAATCTTGATAGTAAGCAGCATCTGCCTCAAGAAAGTCGTTGAGCCATTCCGCGAAACTTCTCCTCTTCTTCGTCTGCTGTTCATCTTCAATGCCGTGCACAGTGCCGCCTGTTATGCCGTTCCACCATGAACGCCAGCGAAGTTTGAACAGACTGAGTTTGACAGGCAGGTATGCTTCACGATTCGTCTCCAATGCTTGATCATAGAAGCGCTTGGCGAGGTGAAAGTCTTGCTCAATGCCGATGCCGTTCTCGTGCATCCAACCCAGGTTCCACATGGCTTGCGCAGACTGAAGCGTTTCCGCCGCAGCTTGATAGCACTGTGCTGCTTTCTCAGCTGAGACAGCAGTCCCGAGGCCCGCTAAATAGTAGTCGCCCATCTTGACAAGAGCATCGATGTTCTGCTGCTTCGCAGATCGAGTCCAATGAATGAGAGCAAGTGCTGCGTCTCCGATTGCTTGCTTGGTATTGCTGGCTGATGACGATAGCCAGTTGAGTGGGCTCCACCGCGGCTTCGTCTGCGATTGATCAAGCAACCATGCTACGTTAGCTTGAGAATTCTCGCTGCCCTGCTCCGCAGCCATAAGATATGGCATGAAAGCTTTGCCCAGCTCGCCGTCATCATATGCTTCGACTGCTTCACTGAGACCACTCCAGATGGCCTCAGCCTTCTCAACAACGATCTTGTAGTACACGGCCGCGCTACCACAAGACTTGTCACGACCAATGCCCTTGTGGTTCATCTCGGCGAGATAGTAGAATGCCTCGATGTGACTGTTCCTCGCAGCAAGCTCGAAGTACTTTGCTGCTACTGTAGTATCGCCTTGGTCGAGGAAAATAGTCCCAAGATGCGTTTGAGCGACTGCAAGATCTTGGTCGGCCGCGGCAGCGAACAGGTCAGCAGCTTTCACGATGTTCTGCTCGACGCCGTAGCCTTCAAAGTACATTACTCCTAGCATGTACTGGCAAAGAGCATCGCCATTGGCCAGTCCGCGGTTGAACCATACCTTGGCCTTTGCAAAGTCCTGCTTGGTGCCTTCGCCGCGAAGGAACATTCGGCCGAGATAGCCGGCGGCCTTGCTGGCGAGTCGTTCTGTGCTGTGAGACACATCTTTCTTGACCTTATTGTTTGCGGTCCAGTATTCGCGAGCAACGTCCATGAAGTACTGCTTTGCCACCTTGGGGTCACGCTTCAAGCCTCGTGTACCATCGTAGTGAAGCCTGGCCAGTCCGAATGTCGCCTTAAGGTCACCCTTTGAGGACTGAAGATGTAGGTACTCCAGCACGTCTTCCACATCTGCGTAGGCATCACTGGTCGGGCCACCCTGCTTTGCGTTTTGTCCGGCGGATGCAACGCTCGCCCCTTCTCCGTAGACACCGCCCTCTTCGTCTGCTATTCTCCAAGCATCTCTGACCAGGGAATGTCCTCCAGGTGGTCCGGAACGATAGTAGCGAACAGCTTTGTCTGCAACCTTCTTGTACCACAGTACTGCCTCTTCGCAATTCTTCGGTGTCGCTATGCCCGACATGTGCCTGTATCCGAGTGTCATCTGCGATCGCGTGTGTCCTTGCTCTGCCGCGAAAGTGTGGTATAACATGCTCTTTGCTTGATCCATGGGTACAGACGGTGCCAACCCCGTCGCGTATATGAATCCAACCATGTACTGCGCCGTGCTATTGCCGTTCAAGTCCGCAAGTTGTTTGTATCTCTTGAAAGCAGTGTCGTAGTTGACAGGGTGAGAGTGGTTTCCATGAAAGTGAAGTTCCGCAAGCAGGTAGATGGCGTCGGGGTCATTGTCTTTGGCTGCATCCTCGAGCATCTTGACAGCTCTCGAAAGTGGCTGAGCGAGTTTGACAGGTTGCTCTTGAGTCGCTGTTGTCACAAGGTTCGTATGCTTCGGCGCATTCATGAAGAGCAGGACAAAGGCCTCTTTTGCGTAGTAGACGGCATATCCGAAGAAGCCCTTTGGCTTGCTAACGAATTGCTGCAGCTTGGAGCCGGTCGGTGGCTTCACTTTGCGTAGGAGAGACACAGCTTCTAGGACATCGCTCCTCCATTCGTGTTGCTGTTCCACCACAATGTCCTCTTCATCGTTCAATGCCTCGATGTAGTCGCTAAGCGGACGGGCGCGTTCCAGTGGTGGCAATCGATCGTCGATATCGTCGGTGTCTGCTATTACGTCTCGCGCGAAGGTGAAGGCCAAGCAAATGCACAATACTGGAGAAGCGTGAGCTGTGTTCCGATGCCTGAAGTGGGACGTGGCTTACAGAGCAAGAATGGAAGAACCGGTCGCCGCATGATGGGCAACAGTGAGTGAGTACTTTGGAACCAGATGTCGGTGTCGCCTGTTCGAGGCGGTGATTATGGCTACCGCATCGCTCGCTCCAGTTCTCTACGGCGTCGTTGTTGCCAGCTGTTTGTCCACGAGAGTTGCATCACTGACGCCGGCCGCGTCGGTAGCCAGCTCGCGTGGCAGTGGCGCTCGCCTCTTCCCGCTTGCCGCTTGCCGCCAATCCCCGTTGCCCACCCGCACTTCACTTCCAGCTCGACTTTCCCACCTTTCCTCTCACGACATCACCGGGACGAGAGTAGAGCAGCACGATGTCTGTGCCGAGTGCGGCACCTGGAATGGATGAGAGCTGCCACTTCTGGCGTCTACCTGCTGAGCTAAGGATCAATATCTACGAACTCGTCTACGCCGACTGCTTCAACCCTCATCCCATCAGGCTCGCAGATGCTGTTCCTCCAACTCAATCCAAAAGTCTGCTACTGACTTGCCGAGATTTCTACCACGATGTTCGTTCTATGCACATGCGAGCGCATCGCGATTACTTCAAGAACAACTCTTTCATCATCACACATTTATCCTTCCTACCTGGGGGACCGTTAATGCGTCGACAAAGGTATCAATGCCACAATCTTAGGACACGAGAGCTTGATGAAATCCAAAATCTTTATCTATGGTGCAGATTCGGTCTGTATACTGTCACTCTGCGAATGCTCAACAATGCTGGCGACTGGAGAGTGGTCAATGTGGTCGGAGCCAATTCGCACGATCACACCGCCAGATAGGAAGCGAAGGGTGAGGTGTTCTTTTTCCTCTATCAAGAAGCGGACGATGATGATCTGAGCACTTACCTTGGAATGCACGCATTCAACACCACGGTGTATCCAGAGAGATTTCGGTCAGGACTCACGTATCCACGTAGCCACTGGATCGAGCTTCTGACGGCTCATGGGGCTTCTGAGCTAGACTTTGGGATTACGTCATCTTGAGTTTGAACAACTTTATTGGCGAGGTAGACACAGTGCAGAACTCTTCTGTGGTTCGGCCTTCAATTTTTTTGGCTAGAGCCTTTTACAGAGCGACAACATGGCAACTCGGGACCTGGGAACAATTCTGGCATTAGCCATGCGAGTATCTGTAATCTTCTTTTTCAGGATCTCCAGGTCGACACTCGCGCTGCCTTCGCATCCATTTTGCGTGGCGATCGACAATGCAGTGACACCACAGGCGGTGTCACGCCCTTTCCGCTGTATCCCTTCCATCGTATCAGACAGCAGCTATTTCTCACCAGTCTCTGGAGGAGGACCGTTCACTCTGAGCGAGCAATCCGCTCTGCACACCGGGTTGTCTACTCCTTCGGGAATCCGCTGGGTGTGTTCATGACATCTTCCAAAACTACGCTCCGCAACATGTACTTGACGTGGCAATTCATCGATCCGAGCTCATCATCCGTGTGAATACGAGCTTTCATCGCGCCCTTGTCTTGCCTTCCCTGGAACCAAGTGTCAACGACCTCACTAGGGACGTCGCGGGGAACGTGGATACGAAGCTCAGTATGGCCATTCCATTGGGCTTTAACGTTCGACTTCAGCTTGATAGCTGCCTTGCAAACGCCCTCCACACCCAGAAAAACGTGCTCTTTGAAACATTTGAAGGCTTTCTCCTCCTCAGTGACAACCAGAATGATAGTCAGATCTGTGATATGGCTCTGGTGAAGTAACAACGTCTTGCGCGCTAGTACGTCCTCAAATGCATCAAACCATCTAGGCTGTCCAATATTGCTGGTCTTGACGACGCTGAACTGGAACCGCGAAGTCTCCCAGTAGGCGCGATAGGCATCCTGGTACAGACCGCGAGCTTCGGAGTTGATCTTCTTGCAAGCCAAAAGCAGAGACTTGGTTGGCGGAGATGGGCATTCGAGATCGACGACTTGCTCGTTGTTCGTGAATGACAACTCCCATATCTTGTTGCGCATTTCTCCCGGTAGCTTGTTGAAGATGTGACACCCTTCGACAGGGATGCTGGGATCGACTTTCTTCGAGGCAGCCATTTCGGCGGATCTGATCAGTGTCAGTGACTAGCGTGCTGCCGAAAAACTCGTAGAATCACACTCACAAGACTCGCGACGGTGCGGAGTATTTGAGGTAGTCCGTGCCTCTCATACCACGAGGGTCGACAGGCCACCAGGTCGAGATGCAAGTGTGGGCGGCACGGAAAGACGCGCAGCGAAGTCGTGTCGCTCTGTTTGTTTGCAAAAGGCTGTGGGTCCCAGTCGTCACTCACTTTCAGAAATGACTCAGCAATCAGGGTTGAAGAACCACGTGCAGTTTCATGTGAAAGCTGCACTGGCCTTCCAAACAAATCCCACTTCCTTGCCATCCAGCTTCGTGACAACTTCAGCAACAAACAATAAAGCGCACGCCTGAACGGCGCGGCAGTCGCGAAGATGGCAAAGTAAGAATCTCCGTTACATATTCGGCCGAGCGCACTGCTAATAAACATTAGCAGAGCCGAGTCGGAATGCCTCTTCCTCGACATGCTCCCCGCTGAAATGCGCAACAATATCTACGAACTCGTCTACGGCAACGATACCTCCGAAGACAATGAAATCGACCTCCTGAATGCCGAACCTCCGAGCAATGCTCTCATCCTCACCTGCCGTCAGATCCACGACGAAGCTACTGGAATCTACAAATCAAGCTATCGCGAGTTCTGGTCTCAGTCGACATTCAGCCTCCCCTATCCTCAGTTGAGGAATGATTGCCAGCGCCGTCTCCAGCGTCATCGATCCGAAGACCTTCATCACATCACTCAATTCCAGATTAGCATGAAAGCTGCCGCTCTTGGCGGGTCAAAGCGCGCACCTACCATCCCAGTCTATTACAAACTGGTCCGCCCGAATGTCTGGTACGTCTACCACAAGATCGAAGGAGAGAAGCGCATCAAAAGGTACTGGTACTACACCGCTGTGAGACCTGGGGAGCACTCATGGAAGATGTTTTGGTCGGAGGAAAGCCTGAACATGTGGCTTGAAGTTGTACCATCGAGTGGTCGTAGCGATCTTGTATCCCAGATCGGGTACTTTATCTCGGGGTAAGCAAGCACTGGGGTTTCTTTTCCATCTGAGATCTGGCAACAAGTTCCCGATGACAGAGGTGCTGACACCACATGAGTAAGCTTCAACAAATCGATCATTTCGACTGCAGGCGGAGATGACTAGGGGCTGTCGTACGCTCTGCACCGCGCTGAGGCATAAAACGGGTCTGACCGGTGAGGTGTAGATAAAACGGTTGCCTGAGATCGAAAACAATGAAATTGAATGCCTCTTCACCAGTATTGCCCATTACTTCAGTTTCCATTTACTGCGTCGTGAAGTTTGATAGGCACCAGTGGATGCTTCCAGCCTTTTGCGTGATTGGAGATAGCGGTGTGGCACCTTGGTAGATGCGAAAGAACACTATCGCTGTACAGCACTGCGCCACGGCGTCCAGGATTAGAGCGAGGGCTCGGACGGCAGCACGAATTGTGCACAGGAGAAGGTGGCAGGCCATTCAGAGACATCTTGCAAGGAGAAAATGGAAGACGGAAGTTGGTGAAAAAAGATATCGCTACTCTGAGTTACACAGTATCATATGCTCTCATCGATTCCTGGTCGTGGTATTCAACGTGAAACATTGATCATTCATCACATACATATATCATAAACCCTATGTCCATCTACCATAGCACCATTCATACCCATCCCATCCCATCACTTAGTGCGGGCAAACCAAACTATGCGTGCCCGCCACAGGCCGGAACCCATCCCCATTAACCCGACTCTTCTGATAACAGTACCCATTACCGGCATTATACTGCGCCGTCACACACTGCACATTCTCCTTACAAAGCACCGCACACTGCGCATAGCTACCAGTATAAGTTCCACTCAAATCGTTGCCAGGAGAATCGGTATCGCATTGGACAGTGCAGCCGCTGACGTTGATGTTGGAAGTACAACCGCTGCCGCGGTCGTAGGTGTTGGTGCCCGGGACGAGGGAGAGTTGGTTGGGGGAGTTCTTGAGGTAGCAGAAGCCATTGCCGGTGTTGTATTGGGATGTTACGCAGGTGGAGTCTGCGGCGCAGGCGGCAGCGCAACCAGAGGGGGTTGTGCGGACTGGGTTGCCGAGGTTGTTGCCTTTGAGGAGGGATTAGTTTTGCTTCTGATGAATGTAATGTGAGGGATGGACAACTAACCTGCTCGGTCGACATCGCATTGGGTAGTGAAGAGTTGGCCATCGATGGTTGTTTGACCGGCTCGGCAGTTGGAACGCTTGACGACGGCTGCGTCGCTAGCGACCAGGAGGCATGCCAGAAGGCTGATGGACTTGAGGTACTGCATGGTTGCCTGAGTCGAAGTTCTTGGGTGTGGCAGAAGACGGTTCTTGTAGCTTCGTATTTCTGTTTCAGATGCTGATGATGATCATGGAAAGACAGGGCAGAGCATCCCATTCATATACCACTTCCATGGCTCATCTCCCACCCGCCTCTCTCCAGCTTATCGCTCCCTCCGTGTCAGTGCTGCGGTCCAGAGTATGCGCCTCTCGGCCTCGTCGTCCAGGTCGTCAGGCCATGACACGGCACTCTGCCCAGTGACAAGAAGACTCAGCAGCCTTGCCAGCGCCACCATGCCGCATTCAGCTGGCCACCCATGAAAGCTGAGGCCAGTCCAACTCGATTAGGTCTCGAAAGTTCCCACTCCGATCAAGCCACAGAGAGCGAAGTATGACTAGCGGAGATGAAGTGGAGCTTCGCACGTGTTAGCGCGCGGCATCAAACCTTATGATTGGTATGGCGTCTGCTTGGACACGCGACACTGCAGTCCAGCAGAAAGTCTAACTTCTCGCCATGATTCGAGATTGTGGCTGCCACGACGCAAAAGAGATCCAGACCTTTGCTCGGAGAGGCCGAATTGCTTCTGGGGCTGTCCAGCGCGCCCGACACTGGAAACTCTGAAGAGAGGGCTTCGGCTAAAACTTGCTTCTGGTCGTTTTGGTATGCTGCACGAGTGCAAGGCGGTCAGCTGGATGGAGAATCCTTGCCAGTCAATGCCACGTGTGAGATGCCTTCTGCGAACGCACGAGCGCGCATTGATCGGTTTCCGCAGGGCTTTTGACAAGACATCGGTCCCGAAACCACGACGGCGACACGGCATGACAAAAGCATGGGCCGTCGGGCCTTTCATCAAAGCACGTTGATTTCTGTGCTGTATACTTTTTGGGCGACGCCGCACTCACACAGTCAGCAGCGTGACAGCGCATTGCTCTTCGGCTCCATCAGCTGCTTTTCCAGCTCAGCTGAGCAGACCGCCTCGTGGCCGTTAGCCTACCAACGACGTCTCTCCTCGTCGCCGTAACCCGAGCTTCCACCATAGCCTCCTCCTCCATAGCCGCCCTCGTCGCGTCGTCCATACTCATTGTCGCCGCCGGACTCATCACGCCCTCCACCATATTCCTGTCTCTGGCGATAGCCGCCGCCACCATATGAATCTCCACCATAGCTCTGTTGCTGTTGGCGGCCATACTCGTTACCGCCTCCATAGCTCGATTGTGACTCGTATCGGCTTTCCGAGCTGTACTCTTGCCTCGAGTAGCTACCGGACGACTGCTGCGAGTACTCCTCGCGCTGGTAGCCTCCGCCATACTGTTGCTGGCCACTACTGCGCTTGTACTCGTTGGAGTCGCGCTTGCGGCTACCAGAGCGACGCCGAGATCCAGAACGCTTGCGCTCACGGCTGCCGCTGCGATCCCTGCCGCCATAGCCAGATTGCTCGCGCTCCTTCTTGCGACGCTTCTCCTCCTTCTTGCGCTGCTTCTTCTGCTTCTTCTCCCAATCATCGTCGTCGTTGCTGTCGTCGTCATCTTCGCTGTCGTTCTTCTTGTTGCCGTAACGCGTTTCTTGGTGCTGGTAGGAGCGTCCATCGCTGGTCACACGCTGATGCTGGATCTCCTGCTGATAACCACCGCCTGGCTGCTCGTATCGACGCTCACTGCGCTGCTCGTAGCCTCCTCCTGCGTAGGGCGGGTCTCAGTACGTTGTTCAAAGCCGTAACCAGTGTTGCCTTGACGGCCGTCCTGTTCGTATCGCTGGTATCTCTCCTCGTGGCCACCACTTTGATAAGAGGTCTGCTCGTACGAAGCTTGTCCATAACGCTCTTCCTGTCTTCCACTTCCGTATCCACTCGATGGTCGATGGGCTGCCTCTGTGACGCGAGAAGTGTAAGAGTTATCATCGTTGTAGCCACTGCTCTCGTACTTCTTCTTGTCAGCCTTCTTGTCACTGCCGAATGCGCCACCGAGGAGACCTGCGCCGACAGCGCCAGCAAGACCGCCGACAACAGAGCCGAGCGCACCGCCGCCGACAGCCTCGCCAACGGCATCACCAATCTTGTTGGCTTCGGGATTAGACTGTCTGCCCTTGAAGCCAGATTGACTCTGCTGGGCAGCATTGCCCAACGCGCCAAGAACACCGCCAATGGCACCCGAGCTTTGTGAGGTGTTCATAGTTGGCAGTCCAAGTGGCTTGCCACAACCGTGGCCATGATCATGCACGCCCTCCTTGTGATTGCGGCCTTGCTCGACACCGTCGCGGGACAGCTTATTGCGCAAGTCATCCTTCTCGCGCTCACTCTGCTCATGCCACCATCGTTCCACTTGCTCAAACATGGCACGGCGTCCATCAGATGCACCATCCTCGCCGTAGTCGCGAAGAGCTGGGTGGTGGAAGACACCGTTGACGATGCGTTCGTTGGTGCGGCGGATGTCGATGTTATCATCATCCCAGCACGCGACGATCTGAGGGACAACCCACTTCAACACAGCGCTTGCGACCTTGCCAGCTGGCTCGTTGAGCACATTAGAGAAGTGGTCCTTGCTGAGCATGGAATGAGTAGGATCGGTGCAGTGGTCATCTTGGAATACATTCAGTTGCTGGGCTTTGCTGGACTCGATGATCTCGCTGGAGCCAGTCTTGAGCTCCTCCTTAATCTGACTGATGATAGGGACGACAAAAGGTGCCATGAGAGAGAAAACAAAAATGGTGACCTGGTTCTGCACTTGCTCAATCAGCTCCGGAAGAACGGGGATCTTCTCAATCGCCTCGGAGATCTGCATAACAAGGCTGTCGTGAAATTCCATCAGAGGATAGATCTGCTTGGTGATCTCTTCCATCTGTCGAGTGAACTCTTCTGGCTCTTTCGGCGAGATATGCATGTTCTCCAGGCGGGCTGCTTGTGCGTTGGCTTGCAATTGATCAGCCTTGCCTTTCTGGTCAGCATCTCCGAGCAGTCCTGGAGGAAGCTTGTCGAGCAGCTCCTTAAGCAGACTCGTGTCAGCGTTCTGGGATTGCTGCATGGTGTTCTCCAGCTCGTCCAACTCGAATTGAGTCGCTTTATCAGTGAATTCTCCCATGACAGAGTGGAGGAAATCTGTGCCACCGAAAGTGCCTGTGATGACCGGGTAGACCGGACCACGGGCTCCACGAAGCTGGATCTGAGCACGGCGACCGACGTGTGGGAAGATATCGCGCTCGCCCATTTCGATCAAGGCTAGCTCAGTGTAATTGCTGTGTGCAGAGAAGTCCTCGAGGCAGTGGCAGGCAGTTCCGAGCAGACGAAGAGCCTCGTAAAAGTCCTTCTTGTCGTTGCTGTACTTGTATTGCCGACCGAGCTCAATGCAGCGCGTCAAAAGCTGGCGAACCATGGCCGACGAAGTTGTGATACCCAAATCTTCCGAAGCGATGTAGTTCTTGAGACCGGTGCGTTCGTCAACTGAGAGCTCGCGGCGCTCATCGATGGGTCCGCGGAGACGGCGATCGTACTGTCGGGCATCTTGGTTGTCGGCGTAGTCCTTTGGGTTCTACGGGAAGAGCAATCAGTATGGCACTTGACAAGTCTACGCGACCAAGCTGTGTCTTACATCAATGTGCTCCTCAGGCCTGTAGCAACCCAGACGCTCTTTGGTGACCTCAAACTCTCCAGTGCCGTATCCAAAGCTCATGAAGCCCAAGATCCACAGCAGAAGACGGATAGCCTCAGCAGACACATATTTGACAGTGCCCACATCGACAGCCTGACTGTAGTCGCGCAGCCAGTTGCCAAAATATGTCCGCTTCACATCAAGCTTGCTGAACTTCTTGCCGCCCATGGCGCGAGCCGTGAGGAGGGTGAGGAGGGTATCTTCAATGTCTCCATGTCGCCAATTCTGTCCTTCAATCTTACTGAGACTGGCGATGTTGCCGGCGCCGAATGCGTGGGCGTGTCCCGCGTAGAGGACAACCAGCAGTGCCGCAATAGGCAGCCAATTTCGTGCCATGATGGCGGGGTGAGTCGGTGTTTCTGTCGGCGCGGGAGTGGAGGTTGCGGTGGTGTTGAGTGCGAGAAGGAGGGTGATGGTAAAGAAGTATGTGTTGAGGAGCTGTTGCTCACACCACCTGCCGCTAAGAAAAGGCGTGTTGGAGCTGGTGCAGGACTGATTTCACCGCCGTCGACGAACAATTCGCTGCCTGTGCTGCACCCTGAAACACAGCGCGGAGGGGCAAGCGCTTGATGTCACTGCCAAGACTGCCATCTTCTCCTCGCGAGGAACCATTCTTCACCCACTGAAACCCACTTTCACATGCAAACACCAAGCGAGGACGGCGCGCATCGAATCCGAGCAGGGTCGACGAGATAGAACCATGAGGATGTCGAACACGAATTGACTTTGATGCTCAGCTTTTCCGCCCGAGCTGTGCAGCTCCATCCCACATCCTGCGAACGGCGGTAGAGCACGCATCCTCTACCAATAGTCGACTGCTCAGGGGAATGCAATACTGCTTGGCTTCCTCTATCTGACTACTGGCGAGCATAATAGATTTGAAACATGATGGCAGTGTATGCGCTCACTCCACATTCTTCCTCAACACGAAGCCAATGGGGCTGACGACCGCGCAATCCAATACTCGCAAGGCTGAGTGACGCGTTGATCCGGGCTTGCAGCGGCTCTGGTCTGCTGTCCGCCATGAAGGCAACAGAGGTGACACTCAAACAGTTGAGCGTTCTTGAAGGAGGGCGAAGCATGAATACGGCGTGGTCGCTCTGATCTGTTGTCCAGCGTGACGCCAACGGAGCTGAAAAGGCATCGTTCCGCGTGCGTAAAGCTAAGTGGAGCATCCATCCAGCTTCGTCCTCGCTCAGGCATGGGTTGTTGCATGAAGCCAACAGGGCCAACGATCAAGCAGTTCGATAATCGCAAGATTGCGTGAAGTATCGATCCAGCTTCTTGATCGCTCTGCTTCATGACTGACGTCAAGCCAACGGAGCTCATGATCCATCAGATTGATATTCGTGAAGCCGAGCAGAGCACAGGGTCAGCTTTCTTGTTGCTCTGTTTCGATGTCCAGCACGACGCTAACGGAGCTGACAATTTTGTCCATCCAGCATTCGAAGACCATGAGAGAGACTTCGGTCTAGCTTCATTGTCGCTCTGCTTTGATGTCCAACACGAACCAACCAGAGCTTCAGACGGGATAGTCGTGCATTGCAGGCGCGCTGAGGAGAGCACTGGCGGAAGCAGGGAAGACTATCCCGAGTCCGACTCTTTCTGCAGATCCACCAGGATGCCATCCAGGAGCGGCGCGATACACAGTGGCTTGGAGAGTCTCATGTCCTCGAGAGATCTGTGGTGGGGAGAGGACTTGGCCGACTACATTGTTCTGCTTCCGCAAGTCTTGAAGTGCAAACTCTTGACACAGTGCCATCCCTCGTAGCTCGCAGGATCCCATGATGTCGAGAGAACGGCGCCGAGGACAGAAACGAGCCGGTTGGGTTGCCATGCTTCCGCAAGTCCCGGACTACGATGTTTCGAGCGAGCGCCATGCCTCGTCGCTCGTGAGGTGACATGACTTTTGGAGATCTGGGCTGGCGGGAGGACTGGGCCGGGCTGAATTGAAGAGTTTCTGCCAGTCGTGGTTGGTACCACCTTGACGGAGCGCCATGAACAGTGGCTCACAGAGTTGCGTGATTCCAGAGATCTGTGACAAGAGAAGACTGGACTAAGCTCGATTGACGTGCTTCCACGTATTCTGGAAGACGCCATTCTGGTAGTGCGCCATGACCGTTGGCTCGCACAGTCGTACGATTTCGGAGATCTGTGAAAGAGCAAGGCTTGCACCGAGCTGAAATAATGAGCTTCTTCGTTCTCTGAAAGCCTGGAAAGGTATTTACCTGAGAGAGAGCAATGACCAGTGGCTCACAGAGTTCCATGATATCCAGAGATCTGCGAGCAGAGAGAACTTCGCCGCGCCAGAGGCACGTTGCCACCTTGCCACCACGTTGAGGTTGTTCTCCGGCAAGGATCCCCACTGGCGGAGTGGACAGCCGAACTGTCCAGAGGCTCCGGAGGGGTTGCCTTGTTCGAACTCCGGGTTCGAGTGCCGTCACGAGCGTTGACTGCTGCCCGCACAGGCAGTCAAGCTCTTTCTCTTCTGGATGGTTACTCGTTGAGTCGTATGGCGGACCAAAAGGCACCGCCGACCTTCTCAACGGCTCCCATGATTGCCTTCAGCAAGAGAAAGACCCCTATGGAGAAGCATATGTCCCATGTCTGGGAGAGCTCATACTTCTTGATGATTGACTTGAGCCATAGGGTCCTGACGAGAAACGTCACCGGAAATTCGATGAGTACTGGCCAATACCAGGACACGGGGTCGAGCTACGACCATTTGAGCAGGCCAGAAAGGAGGGTGTCTCTGTCCAAAATGAATGTAGGCGCCATTAGTGATAGCGATGGTCGTAGGTCCGTGAGCTGGTATTGGGGTTCTTGGAGAGAGAAGAGAGGGTGGGAAGGGAACACACGAGATATGAAGGCAGACTGCCGCTGCACCTGCTTCCCGGTGTCAGGGCGGGTGTAAACAATGCACGAGCGAAGGTGCTCCTCTGTCACGTCGTCGTTTCTCCAGTGGATCTTGTCGCTCCTGGCACGTGAGGTGCACAGCCACTGCATGAGCTCCAATTAGGACGGAAAGAAGCATGCTGACTTCGGATACTTCGGTGGTACGCCCCCACAGCATAAGTGCTCCATCTGGAGCACTGTTGGCTTTGTGCTGGACAGCGATTCAGAGCGACAACGACGCTACGGTTTTGCAGTTCTGCCCGGGGCTTGTTGCTGTCAAGGGGGAACAGCCATTACTATGCAATTTCATAGAACGCACCATTTCCGTCTGATACGCGCCTCAAAGTCAGCAGAAGCCAACGGTCGACGAATGTGTGAATCTTTGGCTCTTGAAAACTCTCTCTGCGGCTGAACCAGACAACGAGCTCGCTTTTTTCTTGCAACGTACCGCAGCACTATAAGTTTAACTTGCGCCCGGTTCTCTGCTTTTACCTTTATCCAAGATCCCTCCACAGCCACCGAAGATTTGACAACCCCAGTCTCTCACATTGTTCACCTGCGCAGACGCACCAATTCACAGTCATGGACGAGCAAAAGGGCGTATTGGCTCGCGAGACAGAAAAGGTGCCGGCGACAAGCGATGCCGAATGTGGTCGCATCAGCAAGGACTGGACGGAAGAGAGGATCAAGGCAACACGGAGAAAGGCGGAGGATATCAAGAGCACAAAAGCCATATTTGGCATCTACATCCTGGTCTTGCCGTTTGCTGGGTTCGGCCTCATCTCACTCACCACGTTCTGCATCGTCAAGCCGGTCTTTTATCAGCTTGCGAGATACATCGTGGACATGTATACCCACACAGGGCTGGAAATGCGCATTCCTCTTATCAATCGCACATGGACGATCGTGCCGAAGATATGGCCTGATGACAGCGCACTCAGCGAGATCGTAGCCGGAACAGGCTCATGGCCATGTCAGCGAGACATTATTCTGGCGTGGCTTCGACGACTGCGCAACGGGCAGCGTCCATATTCGCCAGGGAAGCAGGCGACTTGGATTTGGGGTATGATGGGCATGGTGCTGTTCACGATCTTTCTGGCATACTTGGATAAATGGTTGGACGGCCATTTTGATTTCGAATCGATTGGAAAGTGGCTGGCTGGTGTCGTGCGACCACACATCAAGACGCGTGCGGCATAGCCGCAGGCTGTATTGTGATCGAGCAGCGGTCTTGCTCAGTTGACTGGCTCAAGGGCAAGATCTCGGTTCTTCGAGGGACTGGAAATTGCTGTGCGGACTGAGATTTGTGCGGCGAAAGCGGTCTGTTGTTCGATTCAGGTGAAGGAACTTGCCTCCAGCAGAGTACTGTACACATCAAAAATGTAAATGTCCTCGGTAGTCGTCTCATGTCAAGCCAAGGTCTACAAGAAGGGCGACTGGCGTCTTTCCATCATGTTTCCAATCTATTATGCTCGCCAGTAGTCAGATAGAGGAAGCCCAGCAGTACTGCATTCCCCTGCCGACGTCTCAGTCGACCAATTGTACGTCAAACCAGCGCTGTCTGGGTCATTGGCAGTTGTGGCAAGAGCGTGGCCTCGAATGATTGATCGGTAAAGTGAGAGCGAGTGAAAGGGGCCAAAGCTTGGCTGCACTGCACTGCCCTGCAGGCTGCAGGTTGCCGCAGCCTGACTCATCAGGAATCCTTCTTGTTGCTTCGGCGCAACAGGCATCAACAACCACAATACGACTCATTTTAGAACGATCCGATCTGTTCCCGATGCCTTCGAAAGGCGCGCACTCGGGCTTATCGTAAATCGGATAGCTCTGCAACGTCCCCTCTACAGCTGCGACTCGCACTCACGCCAAGCCAGAGCAATCAAACACGCATCGCCACAACTTTGGCAGCTCTGACTACTGGTTTCAACAGTCTGCCGCCATCACAATGGCCACTCTTCGAGACGACTTCTTGTCGTCGCCAGCACCAGACATCATAGTTGACCGCATCGATTTCGCCAAGAGCACGCTTCCATGTTACGCAGGCCTCTACGCCGTGGTTCTCGACAATGTACTCAGCCCAGAGGAGTGCAAGCAATTCATCTCAGCAGCCGAAGCAACATCGAATGGCGAATGGGAGCGAGCCATGATCAACATCGGAGGGGGTCGTCAAGAATTGCACACTGATGCCCGGAATTGCGGACGTATCATCTGGGATTCGCGAGAGATCGTCGCCAAACTCTGGAAGCGCATCGAGCACCTCCCTGAAGTACGGGAGATCGTACGTCTAGAGAATGTCCCAACAATCTTCGGGAATGGTCCTGCCAAGCGTGGTGAGATCTGGACACTGACTCGACCGAACGAGCGCATGAGATTTCTCAAATACGTGGGAGGAGAGTATTTCCGGCCTCACTGCGATGGCGCATACGAGACACCGGACAGGAGGGAGAGATCGTACTTTACAATGCACTTGTATCTGAACAGTGGTGGAGTGCTGTCCAAGGAGGAGCTCGCCAAGCTGAGTGCTGAGGAGCGCAAGAACGTGCTCATCGGCGGTGCGACCACCTTCCACAAGCCGAACATGGATCGCAGCAAAGACATCGATGTTCTCCCAAAGACTGGTCGCATCCTGATCTTCCAGCATCGCAATCTGCTGCACAGCGGAGACGATGTACTGCGCGGGGTCAAGTACACAATGCGAACGGATTTGATGTACACGTGGGAGGCTTCGAACAATGGCGTGAAAAGCAAGTTGCCGGCGCTTGATGATTGATCGGATACGGAAACCAAAGGTGAAGATGGACGACTGATTGCCATCTGCGAAAGAAAGTGTCGCATAGCGAATCCGTAGTGCCTCTACCAAAGTTGCAGATTTGGACGTCATCGTCAGTAGTATTCTTGCTCTCATCAGTGTTCCGAGTTTGTACTCACCTTGAAGAGAAAGAGGGTGAAGCGCCGTCCTCACAAGAGTAATCGGAATCGAATGATATCCGGAACCTCCACCCACCATATCTCGCGACAGGTGTAGATGGCAGAAGCTCAGATACGCTGCGTATTGCACTAAAGTGATCGTACCTCTTCTTCAAAGAAAGAGCATACACACAATCTTCGCACCGGCTCCCATAGCCACCAAGGAACCAGACAAAGTCCGGTCCTTGTGGCTGAGATTTCTGATGCCGAGTGCAACCATGAAGTCATGGCAGGCCCTCACGGGCAGTGATGCCGAACGCCGCCCTCCGTGAAGGGCGGCATTGGGCAGTGCAGTTGTTGAAGATTACTCCGAATTTCTCATTTGCCAGATTTGACAAGCCAAGCGCGCGAGCGCGCGAGGTTTTCGTCGGTGTGTGAGCAAAGAAACGCAGCATTTGTGAGGACGGCGCTTGAAGAGAGAAAGGAAGAAGGTGGTGAGTCGGAATTTGGAAGTTTGGAAGAAATGCTAGTGCGGCTCTGCGGGAGGGGCCGGTATGACTCGCGCGTTCGGACTGGCTGCTTCTGTTTTGGAGAGGAGGGACGCGTGCTGGACAGCGATAGAACTACCTCCCAGTCCTCACGACTTTGCAAACACTTGTGCTTGTGCTGTTGCAGCACGAGGTGTCTCCTCAATGCGATCCACGAAATGTCACTTGATCTTCACTCCCAGCAACCTGTCGCCGACGCCCTATTGCTTTCGCCTTCAGAGCTATGCGCCGCGACGCATTTCTCTCCTGCAGTTCCACACGCTGAAGTACGCGTACCAGATCCAAGCCGCATTGGCTCGCCGCACGGAGATAGGGACAATTAATGCGGTGAGACATGATCAAGAAGGCATCGCACGGCGCTGGCACTCTGGCCACCAAAGACGTTCATATCATCGTGTTAAAAGCAGATTGGGGATCATAACTACGTCCACATCCCGAATATCGACGTGCAATACTCCGCTTACTGCTATTCATTGTTCCGTCCTGGCGCTGCAGACGCATCACAACGAGGATGGTGGGCGCATTTTGGCTACGGCTCAAGGGCACCCATCTGCTGTCGCAACCTTGCAATGGCATTGTCCTACACGAGAGCGCAATTGACTAATCGTACAAAAGATCGAGGGCTTTTCCGGTATCTCTTCAATCTTGCCGACCAGCCGGATGAGGGACTTGCCAAAGCTGGGAAAGTCAAATCACGCCTTGGCCCCGGCCCATGACGACGAGCTGCATCTCTCCACTTGTTCCTGCATTTCCTCTCGTCACGAAGTTGAGCCTCTCGGCCTCTGCAGGCATTGTGGACTGCATCTGTTGACAATTCCGAGTGTCTGCTAGTATATAATGACGCGGCCGAGGTAAGTCGTGGTTCTGCTCGATTCTCCACATTCACCCAGCCAGGCACGATGAGGGTCAGGCAGCTCTTTGCCGCGAGCAGCTATCTGCTGTGCGCTGCGTCAACTCAGAGCATTCTGTTCCCCTCAAACGATAGCAAATCGACATGGGAGCTTGGTTCTGGGTTCGTACTTTCGCGGGAGCACGATCAACTTCAGATCAGCAGTCAAACACTAGACATCTGGAGCACGGCAACGGACAAGCCTTTCATTAGGGCTAGCGCTGGCAATGATTCCGTCACTGGCTCGAATGGCGCTTTCAATATTACTGAGATCGATATCGATACAACAGATGGCCAAGACATCGAGGACGTCCAGCTTGTGGATTGGGATGGGACAGCGACTGGCAAGGCAGCGCGGATCAGCGGCCAACTCACGTTCGACGGACAAGTGAGCGGGCAATATGAATTGTACTTCTGGGTGCCCAGTGACCTTTCGGACCGCATTGCCTTTTACCTCGACATTACATCTGCCACCAAGGACCCGTTGAAGAAGCTCTACTTCAGCTTCACCTCGAATGCCGGCGAAGATTTCTACGGACTTGGAGGGCAGGCGTCCTTCGCCTCGCTCAAGAACCAAAGCATTCCAGTCATTACACGAGAACAAGGTGTCGGACGTGGTGATGAGCCAATTACCTCGTTGGAAAATGCCAACAACTCGATTGCGGGCGGGAGCTTTTACACAACCTACACGTCTGTTCCGTCCTACATCTCGACCGATGGCAAGGTGTTCTATTTGTCGGAAAAGAGCACAGGTTACTCCAACTTCGATTTCACTCAGCCAGATGCTGTCACGATCCGATACGATTCATTGAGTGTGGATGGAGCATTTACCAGAACTGGAAATCTGTTCGATGCCATTGAGGCGTTGACTGCATACACCGGAAGACAGCCGGCTTTGCCGAGGTGGGTGGATGATGGTGCCATTCTCGGTATTCAAGGCGGCCAGCACAAAGTCAACCGTATCGTCGAGCAAGGTCTTGAGCTGGGCGCGCCAATTGCTGGTGTCTGGCTGCAGGACTGGGTTGGCACTCACAGCCAAGTTGGACCATACTTGAACATTTCCAGACTTTGGTGGAACTGGGAGAATGACGATGTCCTTTACCCAACGTGGACCGAATTTGTTCAGAATCTTCGAGATCAGTACAATGTCCGCACATTGTCGTACATCAACACCTTTCTCACGAACGTATCCACGAAAGACACCGGCTTCCGAAGGAACTTGTACGATGAGGCGAGCGCCAACCATTACTTTGTGCAGAACACGACAACGAACTCCACAGCCATTATCTCGAGTGGGCCAGGCCTTCAAGCCGGAGTCGTGGATCTCACCAACCCATACCTGCGTGACTGGTACGAGGATGTTTTGCGCCAGCAGGTCTGGAAGTCGAACATTTCTGGCTTCATGACCGATTTTGGCGAGTACACGCCTCTGAGCGGAGATGTCAAGGTCTACGATGCAGTCAGCGACGCGTTTTTCTACCACAATGCTTATCCGACACAGTGGGCAGCGTACCATCGAGCTCTTGTCGAGGACCTTGGCTTGCAAGACGAAGCAGTTCTGTTCCATCGCTCTGCTGCACAATCGTCTCAAAAGTACATGAACTTGTTCTGGGTCGGCGATCAAAACGTTGATTGGGGTGTCAACGACGGTATCAAATCCGTCGTCACCATCATGGTACACATGGGTTTCTCTGGCTATTCACAGCAGCACTCCGACGTTGGTGGCTACACGACCGTATTGACCTACAACAACTACAACATCACTCGCTCGCCGGAACTCCTCGGCAGATGGGGAGAGCTCGCAGCTGTCAGCAGCGCCGCTTTCCGTTCCCATGAGGGTAACATTCCATCTGTCAACGCGCAGTTCTACAGCAACACAACAACCTACGAATACTACGGCTACAATGCCCGACTTTTCGCTTCCTTGGGCAAGTACAGACGCCACATCCTGGAGACTGAGAGCGAGCCCAAGGGTTGGCCGCTCCTTAGACCCGTAGTATTGGAACACCCACAAGATCTGAGAGCTCGCAATATTAGCTACCAGAGCTTCTACTTGGGCCAGCATCTCTATGTTGCACCAGTTCTCGATCCTCAGACCTTCGAAGTTACTGTGTACCTGCCAGCTGGAAATGGCAACAGGACCTACGAGCACGTCTGGACTGGCACGAAGTATAATGGCGGCCAAGACGTGACTGTCGCCGCGCCATACGGCAAGCCAGCCGTCTTCCTTGTCAATGGTGCGAGAACGCCGGAGCTGCAGCCCTTCTTGGATTTTGTGAAGGCAGAAAATGGCACGAAGTTGAGCGTGGAGTAGATGCACAGTACACCTTGAACAAAAGCTCCCAAGTGGACTTCATAGTACAGTAAACGCTGACTACTTCGATAGACACGCTTGTCGTTATTCTCACGACATGCAATTCAATTCGCTTTCGACTAGCCCATTCCCGTGCGCCTTTGTGAGGTCATTCTGCCGGTTCCCCAGTCGTGTTGTGGGGCTACGAGCTACCACAAATCTCAATGCGGCCGGTTCTCAAGATGAGTCTGATAGATCGCGGAACAGCAACCTTCGTCGTGCCACGGATCGTGGTCACGTTTAACGACTTCCCCAGATTTCAATGTTTCGGCACGGATTTTCACCACCTGACGCGGGCGCACTCGAATCTGATCCATGGTTGTTGCAGTCTTCTATCCATGGCCTGAACGTATCGTGTTGAAAGCACAGAAATGTTGGCATTGAGTCCAGCCGAGTCGCTTTCGAGCAGCACAAGACTATGCAAGGTCAAGCTAAGCTTTGCGGCTGACTGCGAGTCAAGCCATGGCCCGCTTGCGCAATTCATGTGCATAACAAGAAACCAAGCGAGGGTTTTGACTTCATGTGCCTGTTTCATATCGTGCATATGGAGCTCACTCCGCATCAGCATTCTCCCTTTTCTGGCGATGTGAGACGCTTGATGCACCACGGAACCTATTCGAGCGCCGCATGAGATCATTGTCCAAGCGAAGTCGAAGCAAGCCAGGACGAAGTTACGACTCCATCCGCACAGGAGTGCTATGCTGCCGTCCAGTGACGAAGTTTCAGCATTGATGTTCAATGCCGAAGATTGCTACGACACCTGAGGCGAGCCAGAGCTTCGAAGCAAATGGAAGTTGTCTAGCTGCATAAGGACGAGACACGCTCTCTATCCTATTCTGATTGGAGAGTCAGCGATAATGGCTGATCTTGCGAAGCTTCGCGACCATGCCGCACATGGCCTTCTGATCCAGCTCATTGGAACCTCGAAGCCGTGCGATGCTTTTGATAACTTTGTGGAACTGTAGCTTCGGAGAAGTCAATGTTTCCCATGGTCATTCACCACTTTCCAGTATCCACTACGACAATGCGCATTTGATCGACTGTGCTGGTTACCACATCAAGATTCTCGGCCATCTAGCAAGATATCTCGCAGCCATGAAACATGCAGTGGCTATTGGTGTGACAGATTCACGCCACAATCTGGTCCTGCCTATTTGATGCTGTATGACATCTTCGCTTGTACAGAGATCTTTCTACAGTGCTCTATTATCTGGCTACGGCAGCGCCACACACGACTCGAAAGGCTATAATTAGGTGTGAGACAAAGCTGGGGTTTTGTCAAAATTCTCCGAGTCTGTATCAGCTTCCACCGCAGCGGGACGATCTCATTCCCTATCTTCTGGTAGGTCTGAATGCTGGGGCACAGGACAGTGTTGCGAGTACGCAATATGCCACAGAAAAGACGATTGAGCTAGGCGACCATCGTCCTTAGATGGGTCCATCTTCGACAACAGGTGGCCATGGAGCAGGAAAGAGGAGCACTCCTGCGCTCGTCAACATAACGTATCTGAGTTCCAGCGACAACTCAAGCATCAAAGCAAGGCAATGTCCCGCAACTCAAGCCAAAGATTGCGGCCCGTCTGGTCTCTTCGCCCACCGCCCATGGGGACATGTGCTGTGCCTGCAGAGTATTGTGCATGTGAAACCCCAACAACGATGCATGCCGCACTCTTGACTAAGTCTCTTGCGGAGACCTCCAGTGCTCAACAAGTGCACCGGCGGCATGCGTGCACCAACGGTGCCGGAAGTTTGAGCTAGTAGTCGATATGGCTTTGGTTGTTTTTGCTGGGCATGATCTATGATGGATATAAGAGGTGGGAGCAAGCCACCTTCCAATCCTTTTGACAGAGCAGCTTCGAGGTGCTAGCTCCCTTGTTCCTTTCGTTCCAGTTCATTTCGCTGCCGCCGTTCGCTCGATCGATTGCCTACATTGTGGAAGAAGATGAAGTTCTCCCCAGCCTTCGTTGCCCTAGTGGCACCACTGGTCCTTGCCCAAGATTTCGTCAATCTTGGCGACGTCGTCGACGCGCCATTGCAGGCGGCTGGAGGTGTTCTCAACGATGCTCCTGTCGTCGATGACTTGTTTCCTCGGAAGAAGTTCCGCTTTGCTCGTGGCGATGGAGCTGGCTCGAACTTCGGGCTTCCTGAATCGAAGGACAAGAGACAGTACTATCCTGAGCCGTGCTATGGAGACTACTGTAAGTTCACTTCTATATACGAATTCTGAATACTGAGATACTGATGGCCACCTACAGGTGAGGCTACCACTACGACTACTAGGTCAACTCGCCCTCCACGCTCGTCCTCTACAACCGTCACGGTCAATCCCGTCACTCCATCATCGACTTCCACTCGTTCTTCTTCTGCAGTGACGACTCAGACAAGCTCTTTCGGGTCTTCCACTCAAACTTCCTCTCTTTCCTCTGCGACGAGCTCCATTCGATCTTCCACTCAGGTTACTTCTTCTCGTGGCAGCTCTACTGGACCTTCCACTTCTACAAGTGGATCTGCAGTTCAGTCTTCTTCGCAGACGAGCTCTGGACGTAGCTCCTCCACGGGACAGTCAACAAGGCCATATACTACGTCTTATCAGACAAGCTATGCAGGACCTTCGTCGTCGTCGACAAGCTTCGGCCAGACTTCGTCTACATCATCCCGGACAAGCTACATGCCAACTCAGTCTACCTCTTCCCAGCAGAGCTCTGGACGCACCTCGTCCACTTCTCAGACAAGCTCTATCCGCTCTTCTACCGCTTCTGAGTCAGCTACGAGATCTTCGTCTTCTTCTCAAACGAGCAGTGCTCGTTCGTCCACCGCCAATGGAAGCTCCACTCAATCTGGTTCTAGCTCTTCGCAGACGAGCTATGCACCAAGCTCATCCACGTACACTCAAACGAGCTCAGGCAGCTCGTCTACTTCTACTGGATCCGCCACTAGGTCATCTTCGTCCTCCGGCATGACTTCGGTTGGTTCATCTACATCTAGTGAGAGCTATACTCGTCCTGTCTCTACCTCTTCCCGTACGAGCTCTATTCGTACTACATCTTCAACTGGCCAAACGAGCCCAGGAGGCTCATCCACTTCGATGTCCTCGCAGACTAGCTACTCTCAGTCAACAACCTCGGGCACTCGATCCTCAAGCAGGTCTTCATCTTCCTCGGTTGAGACCAGCTCGATTCAGTCTTCTACTTCTTCCGGATCCGCGACTAGATCTTCTTCTACGTTGTACCAGACAACTACGGCACAGCAGTCTACCACGACTGGATCCGCCACCAGGTCTTCTTCGATCTCTATGCAGACCAGCTCCGGTCGGTCTTCATCCTCGAGCGAGTCCTCCACGAGATCTCCTTCCACTTCTTCGCAGACAAGCTACTCTCGATCATCTAGCTCGGAGACTGGACCGTCTACGTCGTCGCAAACGACTTACAGACGATCAACTACATCCGGTTCTGGATTCTCATCCACGACTTCTTCTCAGTCGATTCCGATCCAGTCCTCCACGTCGATTGAATCTTCGACTAGATCCACTTCAATTTCTCTGCAGACCAGCTACAGTCAATCATCAAACACAGAATTGGAGTCCTCTTCGACAAGAAGGTCTTCTATGCAGCCATCGGCATCAACCACTGTCACCGCAGGACCTGTCACGTCGTCGATGAGCTCTACTCCGGGTGCTTCTACGACCAGCTCTGGCACTCGTTCGTCTTCTAGTGTTGAGACAAGCTCCACTGGGTCATCTTCTTCGACCGGTATCTCCTCTTCAACCCGAACCGAGTATTCGTCGACCACTGGCTTATCTTCCACTCGCGGCCCAAGCACGACTACTGAGACGTACTTCACTACTCAATCCTCATCGACCCAGGCCGGATCGACCTCGACGCAGAGCGAGTATTCATCGAGCACTGGCTTCTCTTCGAGCACCGGCCTGTCCTCTACACGTGGACCAAGCACTACCACCGAATCGTATTCCTACACTAGATCCTCGACGCAACCTGTGTCCTCTTCGACCCAGACTCAATACTTGTCATCTACCGGCTTGTTGTCATCCACTGGCTTATCCTCTACTCGTGGACCTAGCTCTTCGTCTACCGAGACTTACTTCTCCTCTCAATCTTCGTCGACGCAACCTGGATCTTCTTCTTCCGTCACATACTCTACAACACAGACTGAGTCCTCCTCCACTACAGAATTGTCGTCCACCCGCGGCCCTAGCTCTTCGTCTTCCCAATCGTATTCCTTCACTTCATCGTCGTCGATTCAGCCCGGATCCTCGTCTACAACTGCTTTGAGCAGCACTCGCGACGCTTCCTCTTCGTCCACCGAGTTGTACTCTACTACTCAGTCCTCGTCGACCCAATCTGCTTCGGCTTCTACCACTGCTTTGAGCTCTACCCGTGACTCCTCCTCCTCATCCAGTGAATCATATTCGACTACTCAGTCTTCCTCGACGATGCCATATACATCCTCGTCTACTCAATCTGCGTCGACGCAGACTGGAACCTACTCGTCAACTCAGTCGGCCTCCACCAGCGGACTATCTACATCTATCAGCTCCACTTCTCAGTCTGGACCTTCTTCGACCACGGGACCTTCCACCTCATCCACGGAATACTCTTCTACGACACGATCTTCGTCCGCATCGACCACGGGAGGAGCACCGTCGACCTCTGAGACCTCCACACGATCTGAATCTACCTCTACTCGCTCCTCGTCGCTCTCAAGCTCGACTTCTGGATCCACTTCGGACATCGTCTCAACATCAACACAGCCATTGTCTACTTCGACACGCTCTTTCTCGACTAGCGAAAGTGCCTCAACCACTGAAGGAACGACTGAATCAAGTTCCACTCAGACCGCGTCGACTTCGTCTCGTTACTCAACCTCCGGAACTGCTTCCACGTCCACTTCGGAGACGATAGATTCATCCACCCTGTACCAATCAACCTCTTTGGGGTCTTCTTCGACTAGACCTATTTCAACATCCACTTCTGGGTCTCTGTCTAGCACTACTCGACCTGTGTCAACGTCCACACAACTGTCTTCAACTGCGGGCGGCGAGACGACCTCTAGTCGTGTTTCTTCCTCTTCAGGTATTGTATCAACATCGACTTCTGAACGGCCTGAGTCTACTTCGACTGCTGCTCAGTCCACGTCCACTCTCTATCAGTCGACCTCTTTGCAATCTTCTTCCACTAGGCCGGTCTCAACATCCACTTCCGGAACTGTTTCTTCGACTACTCGACCTGTATCAACATCGACTAGGTTCTCCACTACTGCTGGTGGTGAAATTACCTCTACTCGCGCTTCCTCTTCTTCGAGCATTGTATCAACGACAACTTCTGGGCGACCGCGATCTACTTCGACTCGTGCTCAATCTACTTCATCAACTCGTGCTCAGACAACCTCTACGCGTGCTCAATCGACCTCCACTCGTGCTCAAACAACATCTACTCGTGCTCAGTCGACCTCATCTCGCTCTGCTTCCACCTCTGTGCGCTCGTCTTCCACCTACGGCCCTTCATCTACCTCCACTCGTCTGACCTCAACTACTGCGGGTCCAGTCACGACCAGCCCCTCATCGACATTCAGGACCTCAACGAAGACGACCGCCAGAACAACGACCACAACTCAAGCATATGGTGGAGGCTACGGAGGGAATGGAGGAAACGGAGGCTACGGCAACGGCAACGGCGGATATGGCAACGGCGGAGGCTACGGCAACGGAGGCAATGCCAATGGCGGCTATGGTTCTAACAAAGGCCACAACAAGGGAGGATACCGACCAGGACGTGGTAGAGGCTACGGCAAGGGACGCATGAATGGATGGAAGAACTGGTTCGGACAGTGGTGGTAAAGATTCGGAACTTGGAAACAAGAACTGACATCTCCGAAAACGACCTCTGGACGAAGCCGGGGAAGAGCTGCTTCTTGATGCAGCTCATTTGAACGATTTCATTGGAAACAGGAAATGTAAAATACAGTAACGAATGTGTCCAGCTGACACTGCCACTCATTTGGAAGGATAAGGAATGGGGAGGCTAAGAAATGGGACATGAAAGTATACTTCGATTCGAACGATTTATGTATGAACAACAAGGAAATGGCGATTTTGTCTCTTCAGTCTTCTCTGTTCAGACCTCAGTCCCTACGTGTAGTCAATCAGCTGCACCTCCTGCATCATCGCATCACTACCACTGACAGCCAAGAATAGGAGTGACGTTTCGCCAATGACATTCGGCACGTAAGTGGGCCTTTCTTGGTCAAGACGATTCGGTCTTCGCATGAACTTTACTACGACAGCGTGTGAGAAAGTGAGACATCGCCGGCTCGGTCATACCGAGACAAGGCAGATAGCTCAAGCTTCAGCGTGGTATCGCGTGACGCGGTACCAAAAAGCCTATGCTCGTCTACGAGGATCTGCATCACACGGTAGTCCACGTTGCCGTCATCATGATTAGCACGCTGTTGTGCAGAGTTGTTGGAATTGTGGTGTTGGTGAGACAGGGATGTAAGAGTCCAGGTGGTTGGTGGTTTCGTTCTCTTCTCGACGGAGATTGCTCAATAAGGACTGAAAGACGGTAATAAGAAATTTGACCTTCGTAAGTGCCGGCAATTCAGAAGCATGCATAAATTTAAGTTGTGCATCTTTGCGATTGTAGCTATTCGTGCCGATGGAAGGTCGATGAAGTACTGTACAACCGCGTCCAGATCCACCTCGTATCGAACGAAAGATAAATATGCCATGACTTCCTGCACCGCAGTAGCTCGTTTCAATAGTAGCATGTGGTTGCAAGGATGCCGCGAACCGTGAAGAAGATCGATCTTGTCGATCCCATCCATCGTCTTCCGACTCCGACTCCACAATCATCAACTTTCGTATTCGTATGTCTTCTCCATCTTCAAACGACAGCCCAGCACCGCCGCCCAGGAGTAGTCCTGAAGAAACTAGACTCACATCCCATCTACCTGACACAAACTATCGATCACTCCCATCACGAACGACAGTTGCCAAGCCGGTCGACCAGGTCAAGTGGCTCGTCCGAATTAGGACAGAAAGTTCAGATAGGATCTGGTAAAGCCCCACACTGGGTCGAAGTTTCGCCCGTTTTAGCTCTGCAAGGGAGATTTGCAAGTGATGTGCAGCCCCTCCCGATGCCAGCCGGACCTGCCGAGTGCCGACTACATGTCTATTCTGATTTCTTGTCTGCTTTGTTATACAGCATGCTTTGTAGGAATGTCTCGGCAGTAAGGCGCGAAGGTTTGGAGTGTGTTGAGAATGTGTCCTGGGCAAATCCAATTATGAATGCCATGCGATGCAACCCTTTTCGCAAGTCTTGCTCATTAGTCGCTGCCGTCGTCCTTCTTGCCCCCTTGGCAGTGACACTCTGAAAAAGCGTTCAGCCAACAAAAAGCTTTTCTGGACTTCGTTCGAAACTTTGTGACGATATCTTTGTCCAAAAAGTGAAAGATCATCGCCTCAACATGCCCGACTAAAAGGCACACCAAGACTGACTCGTCACTTGCAGGCAAGCAACCTCCGCGGACAACAATAATTCTCGACAGTTCGACTGCTCAACTCTAGACGGATGCGCCTCTAGTCCAGAATCAGAAAGGTGAGCACACGAACATCGCAATTCTGCTCAAAGTAGCTTTCGTGTTGTGGGTTTGGTCCAATCCACTTCAGGAAGATGCTCACGTCAAGACCTGCTGCGGGAAGGAGGTATCACAGTGTAAAAGCTCGTATCCAGGAGAAAAGACGTTTTGACGCACGCACGAGCGGAGCGGTCCAGATGCTAGGTGATGGGACTATAAGAATCGTTGACAGGTCGCGTGGTTTTGGTTCTCCATCATCGTGAAGGCCACGCTTTCTCTCTCGCGTGTGGTATCGTTCTCTCCACACTCCATCTCTTCTTTTATCGCACAACAGCTCGTTATTCCCAGTCACTCTTTTTGACATATTCGACTTTCAGTCACTATGAAGTCTTCTTTTGCCATTGCGGCCGCTTTGGCCCCATTGGCTATTGCGCAGGGCACGCTTGATGTCCAGCAGATTAACAATGCCCCGGCACCAACTGCCACTGCTCCACCGGAGGTGAACAGCGTTGACATGGCGGCTGTTGAGGCATCGCTTTCTTCGGCGGTGTCTGCTGCTACTGCGACTGCTACTGCAGCACCAGCGAAGTTCCGTATGGCTCGTGCCGCTGATCCGACTTTCTGGTGGCCGGGCAAAGACAAGGACTGCAATCCTTGGTTCTGGTGGAAGCCATGTAAGATCTCGACGCATCCTGTCGATTTTGATGCTCTTACTGACTGTGATTTTGCAGGCCAGCCAAATAACCCTGGCCACCCAAATCCCAACCCACAGCCAAACCCTCACCCCAACCCCAACCCCAACCCCAACCCCAACCCGAATCCAAACCCGAACCCAAACCCAAACCCTCAGCCGCAGCCAAAGCCAGATAATGCGTGCCAGATTCAAGAGCCTGGCGCTGGCCCAACTATCAGAGATCCAGATACTCCAGCTGCTTTCTTGAACAACCAACAGATCAAGGATGCCGCCACTCAGGCTTCGACCCCAAGCGGCTACAAGCAGGTCTTCCAGAACCTCCAGGCTGCGTACCAGGGCGCTGCTTACCTCACATACAAGAACCTCGACTCGTACAGCCCAGAGGCTTGCGCAGCCTTCTGCAACAGCGAGAAGTGCAGCAGCTTCAACATCTACTTTGAGCGTGCCCCATCTGTCAACCCCAACACAGATGCCAAGAACGAGACTGCCAACTGCCCCAACCCACCTTCAACCACCTACATCCGCTGCGCCATTTACGGCGCTGCCATTGATGCCAAGGGAGCGACGAACAGCGGCCAGTTCCGTGACCAGTTCCAAGTCGTCATTGCCGGCTCCAACGGCTACACCAAGCCTGGCGCACCCATCTCTTGCCCAGGCTACCAAACTCCTAAGCCATGCGACGGTGCCATCGGCGACAAGGGTAAGGACTGGTGGCTCGGAGACAAGTTCTTCCCAGGAGGATTCAACCCAGATTTCTGCCGCATTTTCGCGAAGGTCCAAACCGCGAAGAACATCGCCGCTGCCAAGGCCAAGGGCTCCAAGAACTACTCTCCTTGCAACTCATTCAACGCCTTCGAGGTGTACGAAGATGGCGAGATGGTCGGAACGTACTGCAAGCTGTTCACTGAGAAGTTGCCAGTTGCGTGGGCCGAGTGGAAGAAGGAGATTATCTTTGGTAAGACTTGGGAGTGCAAGAACTCGTGGTTCTATGATATTATCAACAAGGACTTTGGAAAGTTTTAAATGGATGTAAGGGGAGAGCAGAAAGATGTGAAAAGAAAGGCGTGGGTAATTGAGTGATGCTTCCTAAAATACACGAGTGATGGTTGACTTCGAGCATAATGACTTGTTTTGAAGGTGTACTTGGCCCACAGGACTTGTAGGATATAATCCAGTATGCAAAAAGAGTACTTGCTCATCGTCGAATCGTATATTTCTTGTGATGATCATTGATGCGTGAAGTGGTTCGGACTTGTTCGTGCAAACGACTGTTGAAGTCGAATGGTGACATGTTGACCTTGTATAATTGCTGGCGTGATGTGGCGCTCATAGCTTCCGCCTTGGCGATGAACTCTGCTCAATCTGACAGATACCGGCCGTTTCGACCAGGCGGTGAGGTGAGGCCGATTAAGAGAACGCGCAAAGCACGTGTTGTACAGAGTAGCAGTGAGAGTTTGCGGGTGAAGAGGAGGACGGTGAGACAGGTTGTCGCAGGTAGGAAGGAGCCGTCGAACAGTCCGGGATCTGCGACGGGGATTATACGTCAGGCGAGGCAGGTGCGGCCATGTGATTGGCCCGCTTTAATTACAGCTGCTCCATCGCGAACAAGCAGCCGGCACCTCCTTGTGCCTGGCAACTGTCCACCGTCCGACACGCTTTCTTCACAACCACCACCACCTCCGCCGCCCACACCCCCGGCCGCCGGCGACGACCTCGACGACGACACCACAGCCATGGACGGCTCCGAGCGGACCCCCACACCGGATGCCTCGGCGCGAGAACGACTACCCAATCTGTTCGAGGTCCTGTCGCGGAGGACACTGGCGCCGGTCAGTCAACAGCGGCCTACGGTGCTGCGCGACCCATTGGAACCCCCATTGACGTGTATCTCCAGGTCGACCTATTCTCCTTCTACATTTACATGCGCGATGTGCAGCGCTCCGTCGATTATCTCGATTTCTGGTAGGTCTTCATCGGGAAAAAGGAATGCAGGACGGAAGCGCAGACTGACCGCGTCCCAGGCTCGACGTCTCCCAACACATGTCCCTTTGCCGTCACTACGTCCGCGAACTGAGAAGATCCGTCCTCGTTTCGACTCCCGAACTCGACAAATCCGGCAGCAAACGATCGTCGCAGATTCTCGATAACTACAATGGCCTCGAGCGCACATCGACCGAGCCAGGGCCCAGCGCTGCCTTGAACGACAAATCGAAAGAGCGACAGACACCCGATCAGCGACTTAGCGCGTTCCTGAGAGCAGAGAACGGCACAGGTCATAGCCCGCAAAACAGCACAGGCAGCCACAACAACTCCGATTCAGGCCTCGAGCAACCGCGACCGAGTTACATGACCGGCCAGGATGGGTCACCTTCGTCAGGAAACATCAACAGCAACAACAGCCCGCAGCACACAGTCGCGCGAGCAGACATTCGAGCATCGGCTGAGAAGATCCTGTACACATTCTTGCTCCCCGGGGCAGAGCGCGAGATTATCCTTCCACAAGGCATTCTCAACGACATCACACACGCCATCGAGAACGAAGGCCGAGACGATCCCGAAGTCTTCGACGCAGCTAAGGACTACGTCTTCCAGGCCATGGAGCGCGACGCCTTCCCTGGCTTCCTCCGAGCGAAGGCATTGGGCAATATTGTCCAACCTTCCATGATGCTGCGCCTCATCTGCGGCCTGGTCGCCATCTTCGGCGCGCTCTGGACTGCTTTCGTCCTCATTTTCCTCAACCGCGACCGTGCGACACGATGCTGGCTCATACTTCCTTTCACCGTCGGCATCTACCTCCTCGCGACACATCAGTACATGCTTGATCCTATCCTTGCCCTGCTCGGCTTCAGCGAATACACCTTCTTCAGCTTCGCGAGGATCAAGGAGCCCTTCGTCAAGAAGCTGTTGAGCCAGAGAGCGCTGATGTGTCTATTCTGGATCACGCTCATTGACGTGGCGTTATTATGTCTCTTCATTTTCGTCCCAGGCAAGCGCCTTTGATTGATCGCTTTTTTCTACTCGACAAGACCCAGATGCAAGAGTTATACCTTTTGAAGAAAATGGAGCGTCGGCGTTACACGGAGTTCCTTTACCGTCCATTCTTTGGTCCTTTTTCATTGTGATGTGTGGGTGGTGCGGTGGGTGGTTGGACGGTGGAATGTCGAATTGTGGATTGTTGTTGATCATCATCACATCATCACGTCTCTTTTTTATGGGTTTGGATATTTCATTTTTGAAGTGGTGGAAGGAGAGAAGAGTGAAACGGCCGGGACAGGATTCATGGCCTTGGATCAAAGTGTGGTCCTGAAGAAATCCAAACTTCTTGCGCAAAGTGCATGCGGTACGCTGCTGCTTTCTGCTTTTTCGACAGAGTTGAAGTAGCTATTTCGTCGGAGCTGAACTAAGAGATACCACTTTTCCCTTGTTGTCAGCCATCTTCGTGGTGTCGTGTGGTATGTGGCCCTTCTCATCGTCTCGCTCCTGGCTTACGTGTGGCAAGAGAAATGGTGAATGCGATTGAACTGCTTGGAAAACCTACTTTCCCATACACCATACACAAGCGTGTACAGCAAGCGAAGGCGTTTTCTCCAGCTCCCCCCCCGATGGCTTATATACAAGTTTTTCGAAACGGAAATGCTCTACCTTTGGCTTCGCCACACGGTCGGCACCAATTGATGACAGGGACATTTTATACTTATCGTGGCGATCTGCGGTGCATAAGGTACCGCCAACTTCCTCGCGATGCGACTGCAAATGGCACCGCATTCGCTTTGGACCATGCATGTTCCATGCTATCCACTGCTCTCGGACCGTCGACGAGCGTCAACCTGAGAGCCATCCCAATACCTATATAGGCAAGTTACACCGTCGGGAGCGGGCTGGACACACATACTGTAAGAGCACCCGGAGATTTTGTAAGCGGGACGGCCCAGCGATGCTTAAATTGTACGGGAGACTGCAATATGCGAATCTTCACTCTTCCTCAGGGCTCGTGCGATACGCGCAAGGCTGACGTGACCGACTTGCAGGGAACTGTAAAGATGGCCAAAATGAAACACGGGCTATGCCAACTGTTCCTCCCGTGTAGGGGACAGTGCGTAGTAGGACGAAATCGAGTTGCACGGGAGCAAAGCGTATGTTCAGCAAAACTTAAATTCATAGTAGGGCAACACGGTGCCCTATAACAGCGTGCATCTCGCCTCTCCACGGGAGCAACCTGCTTTCATCTACAGACAGCCTCGCCTCTGTTAGAATTCATCAACTCCGACCAGTCAGTCGTATCTCAAGAATCCATCAATTGCAAGATGCGACTCTCTCTAATCGCTATATTGTTCATGGCAGGGTAAACAAGCCCCTCCACATTCCCCTCACACCTAAGTGTTCGAAATCTAACGATCTCTTCGGCGAAACAGGATTTCCAACGCCTGGCAATGCCAATATCAATATCATTCTACTCGGAAGAATAACGTAGCTCTGATGGACAAGTGCACTGCTGAGGCCCACGACAAATTTCAAACCTCGCGCAAAAAGTCTGTCCTCTTCCATCGTGGAGGCAAACATCCAATGACATGTATCGATACAAGCTGTATTAATCATGGCCTGGAAGACCTCACGGAGTATTGCAAGCATAAGTGTAGAGAAGAGGGCTCTTATTTTGTTACAGTTGCTAGTTGTGTGCCGGATCAGAAATGTGGTTCTTTTGAGTAGGAGTGTGCATGTTATATAATGGGTGAGAATCACGAGGAATTTAGGAAATTTGGAGAAATAGAAGATGTAGTGGTTGCGTTTTATCTCTGTGCCATCAGACTTAAAGTTCAAGCCATCAAGGTGACAAGAGACATCTGACAGGGCGTTGAAATACAATCGGAGAGAAGGCTTTGCTGTAACGGTGGCACAAGAAGCAGATAACAATTCACCGCATCATCGCGGCATGACAGAAAGTTATCTCCTAGAATGTTACGCAGAGTGTGGTACTGTATCACTAAAAAGTCTGGAAACGTACGGCTCAATTACACCAGAGTTACAGCTCAGACTGTGAATGTGGATCAAGAGAGGTAGTAATCTGATCTCTCCTGCGGACTATGAAATATATTGACTGTGCAAAACTCCCTCACTGGTAATCGAGAAGAAGAAAATTACGAAACTCAGAGGGTAGAAGAAGAAACTGTGCGCTTGTGTGGGCGCTTGTGCGCCGCGCGGTCCTCACGCCCCCTCAGAAAGAATATGTGCCCAGCCTTTGCCTGCCGGTAGAGTTTATCTGGCGGAGATTCCAATTCGATCCGGACTCGCGGAAGAGCTTCGCAGAGTTCCCTCCTCATCAGGATCAAAAGGTGGTAAGAGTTCTCCAAAAACGTGCTGGCCACAACGCGCGTTACCATAGAGGTCGAATGGGCGTGGGTCACCAGTTCCAGGATCGGATGCAGTGAAGACACTCCACGGCCCATCTGCTTGTCTCGCATTGCACGTATTGCTCGAGCCAAGTAGCACACAGCGTGTGGCGTTGAAATCAGTTTCCTCCTCCTCATCTATAAAGAAATTTCCAAAGACAAAGATCTCTGCAGATTCGAGAACGTTTCCGTCGCTTGGGGCGCGCGGGCTGAAAGCTGCGTTGCAACAAGAGAAGGCGTCCTTGACGTCAGGCAACACCTCGAAGGTCAGACCGGGGCGCTCGGCCTCATTACCGACGATAGGGTTACCATCGACTGTATCAGCGTAGTTGGAGCGTAAAAGGCATTCGCCGTAGACAGTCGTCGATGCAATGATGCTTGTCGCGGTGGAAGTTGTGGTGGTTGAGGCCCTGGAAGTGATCTGTAATGGTGGCATTTTGTTAGCAATAGCACAAGTCTAGAAAGTGGAAGAAGCTCATTGAGTGTCACTCACAGTTGTGGTCTTTGTCGCGTAGACGGTCGAGGTGATCGTCTTCTTCGCCTCAGGGCACTTCGTTTCAGTCTTGGTCTCCGTTGTCTAAGGAATTGGAAAGTCAGCATGCATGCCACAGCCGTGTCGACAGAAGTGATTGGATCTCTAGTGTACCTTTGTCTTGACTGTCGTCGTCTTCGCATAAATAGTCTTCGTGGTAGTGGCCTTCTTCGTGGTGCACTTTCCGTCCTTAGTGTATTTGTGGCATGTAACCTTCTTGGGATATGATTTCTTTGGGGTTCCGTAGCCTGAGCGCTCCTCAAGGTCGTTCAGAGATCTCTTCGCCGCGGGCGCTGGTGGACCACCGGTCATACCCTCATTCGTCGCGCCAGGCACGGAATCCGCAATCGGCGTGAAATCTGCTCGAGCTGGCACCGTCGAGGTAGAAGTCACAGATGTTGTGGTGGTCGTTGTGGAAGTGTCCGTCGTGGTGTCGGTGACTGTCTTTGTGTCCTTCGTCTCAGTCACGATCTTGGTGGAAGTGTCCTTGTTGCGATCAGTGATATAGGTCGTGCTATATTTCGTCTCCACTTTGGTGTAAGTCGGAGTCTTGGTCTTGGTCTCTGTCTTGGTCTGTTTGACAGTGCAAGGAGCTAGTCGACCAGTAAGCGTGCGTTGGAGACCTCGAGCATAGTCCAAACTCACTCTTGTGTGTGACCCAGTTAGTCACAGGCTGTCGACCAGGACTCTTGTAGGTCATCTCAGTGTGACAGGTGGTGCTGTCTTTGTTGGCCAGAGCTTGAGCAGTCAGGACCGCCACGAGGGCACAGACACTGTTGGAGAACAACATCTTGACTGGTTGGCTGGTGGTGGTGGAGCTCGTGGGTGTGAGACATGTTTCTGAGCATCGATGGCCTGCTTAAATACCGGTATGGTGTATGCAAATGCCGTATCCTAGATCGCCTGCGATCACAGGAGAGATGACGCCACCAATACCAAGTGAAGCCCAGAAATGGGGAGCAACAGCTGAGTTAGCCATAAAGGGAGCGATTGCGGCGTCATGTTGCCCATTCTGTCAATATCCATCGCCAAGAGACGGCTCATGAAGCAGTCGATTCATGTCGAAGCGATCCAGAGCATCTGGAGAGCCCGAAGAAGTAAGGAGAGCAGCAAGGCTGAAGTGTGGAGATGTCCTTTGAATCCTTCAGCCTTGTCGTGGCTCGAGCCCATGGCTAGCAACTGCCATGGAAAGCGGAGAACCTGCAGCTCACGCGGCTGGGAGATTGCACTACGCATCAACATGGAAACTCCTGAGTCCGGAGACGTTCGCGATGAGAACGACAGAGAATGTTGCGTATTAGTGCAAAGAAGAAGCAGGTGAAGTCGATGCGGGACGCTTCCCGCCTCGAAACGCTCGCTGGTCTTGGCGTGCGCGCGCTCTTTCTTGCCCCCGAATCCAGCATGGTGAACCTCAAAACAACAACAACTTACATCGCTTCGCGGTACAGTCTGGCTTCACGCCACTTTGGAACTATTTCGGAGCCGGGATACACTTCGGCGTGATCCGGCAATCGCCATGAGCTGCCAGCCGCGATGATACCGCCTGATGGACACACTGTCTCGCGCTTCAGGAGGGTTTGTTCAGACATGTTCTAATCGAAAGCCTTCGCCGGCTCGTCCTCGGCTTCGTGGTGTGGCCTCATGCAATACACCATCTGAACGAACGGGAAACTCCGCCAAGACAGGCCTGCCACTGAGGCTGAACTTCCGGAGCTCGTTGTCTCTTGCGCACGGATAGTCCTTCGAGGGCGTGACTGGAGAAGAGCATGGCGTGTTCCGTAGTCACGATGAAGGCCCATGCTCTATAAACTTCAGAAGACGGGTTGGGGTTCCGCATGGGCGACCAACGACAGCCCTTGCACCCGTCGGTGACGGGTTCCTCGAGAGATTTCCACAGAACCAGGCTATGTCCCAGCGTCGAAGCACGGGAATACTGCAGAGCACTCAGTATCGCCTTGCGAGTCGCAGCTATGCCACTCCCTATCATACAGTCTTGGGGACGGACTTGGCGAATGATTCATTGTGGCTCAGTCCGGCCTCATTCTCACAGCATCCCTCCCACAATGGAACAAGACATTGACCGATGGTTCGCTGGTTTCATAACGACTATGCAAATCCGGCAACGTAGTGCTTGAGAAAGCCCGTCCATGTCATGGATTGCAGGCTGGAAGATGCGAAAGGCCTCAAATAACGGCAAATGCACGCATGCAAACGGACTCCTGGTCTCTGCGAAGCAATACCAAAAGACGAGTGCTTTTGAGATTTTGTGGAGCTTTCTGCATAAGAGCTTGGCATACTGAGTATCGAAAGCATACTGTGGCATTCATGAG
Organism: Cercospora nicotianae; assembly: GCA_029490675.1. Classification (NCBI taxonomy): domain Eukaryota; kingdom Fungi; phylum Ascomycota; class Dothideomycetes; order Mycosphaerellales; family Mycosphaerellaceae; genus Cercospora; species Cercospora nicotianae. The sequence continues at coordinate 377,171 of JANQAT010000007.1, read as the reverse complement.
GTGCGGCAACGACTCAAAACAACAATATTCGGAACCAAACCCGCGTCGATGACCTGTCCCGCCGCAGTAGAAAGCGCGGCATTTGACAATTAGTCAGGCAGTAAGCTGCTTTGATCAGTTGTCCACAGCCTCCATCGAGAACGGTTTCGCCGTCACTCCATTCCTTCCTACGTTCTTCCTCCAAGCTTGATGCTTCAGATTTTGGCCAAGACTTTGACCGCCTCCGCCAGACTTGCCTCTTCCTTGATTAGCCGTGCCCGATCTCTCTTCAGAGCTTGATCCTCGCCCGCAATACTCTCCAGAACGTCATTAGGCAACTGGCTCACATAGAGGGGCGAGAAAAGTGCGAGCGGACTCAGATCACTCTCTAGAAGATAGTGGATCACCGATTGCCTGCAGACGTTGTCGACAAATGTCTTCCGACAGACCTTGTAGTACGACTTCAGGATGTCGTGGATGTCTTCAACGACGTGCTGCTCGTTGCTCATCGAGCGAAGAGGCTGTAAAGCATGTTCCAGTGGTACGACCTTGCCATGTTCGTAGATTTCGAGTGCCTTCTCCTCGACGCGCCCAGTGGCCTTCTCTTGGCGACTAGATTTGTCAGTACAACAGAGATCATTGCTACGCAGTTTGGGTGTACTTACCTTCGCTGCAGACTGTCGTTGAAGTAGTGATTGAGAGTCAGAGGAGTGTTGCTCTTTTCCACCTGCAGCAAGAATCCGAGACACCTCATCGCGAACCCATATCGCTCATGCAATTCATCGGACAGGTTGTTGGACAAAGCATTTCGAACATTATTGTCATCGCAAATCGATGCTAGAGCCAAACTGATGAAGCGGTGAACGATGACAATAGTATCACTTAACAAGCCAAGACTAATGTCGTCCCACTTGGAACACTGCTTCTTCATCACCGTGGCAAGTATTGAGGCGTTGAAGGTGCCCATTTTGAAGCCTCGATTGGCTTGGAATACTTGAAGAAGCCAGTCTTGGATTTGATTACGCAATGGTGGAGAGAGACTTTGCTTCGTATACAGAATGTCCTCAAGATCGTCAAGGTCTTCTTCTCGTCTGGTCTCGAAGGTCCGCTCCACAGGTGGCTCGGCGAGATGTTCATCAGGGCTGTACTCGGGAGCGTCGGTGCCGTCCACGGAAGAGTCAGGATCGTCCGCAGAAGTGCCAGTGTGGTCACTGCTGAACGCATAAGTTGCGCCATACTTTGCCATCTCATCCGAGAAGATCTTCATGCGAGACATCAAGCCAGGAGCGATGCATAGCGCAGGAGTCATCTCGAACGCATTATCGGCGCCATGGGTAGCACTAATTGACAGCGAAACAAGACGCTGGAACTTGGTGGCAAGCTGGATCAGATATGCTGTCTGCTGCGCCGGAGTGTTTCGTTCTGCTCCCAGCCCGCGAAGCTTTTTCTGACAGGTAGCGAGTCTGTTTTTGATCTCTGTTTGGACCTGGCGTAGATGTCACCAAGAGCACAAATATCTGGATGAAGCCGGACACGTGCCTTTGGAAATTCCTTCTTGACCAATGAGGACAGCACATCCTTGATGCGAAGCCTGAGAGACTCAATGCCGACCTTGTCCTTCTCGACGCCATTCCACGGGGAGGAAGAGCGGAAGAATGTCGCCTCCAGATTGCTGCGAATCACGCTTGCGTCTTTGAGTTCCTTCTGCCCGGGGTTGCGGATGATGTGCCAGCCCAGCTTCATCTGGCGCGTGCGGCCCTCAATCAGATCCATTACGCCGGACTCAGCACCCCTATCAACCAGATCCGGTTTTGTGAGCACACCAAGAGTGCGATCGCCATGAATGTCGGCCACTGCAGCGAGTTCCAGGATCTCCTGTGTGGCAAGATCGGTGTTGGCGGGCCCAACAGCGAGCATAACCGATCGAGGATTCTCCATGTACCCATTGACCATGTTTCTCACGAGGTCGATATCAGTTTTGGTAGTCACGCCCTTGGTGGTGCTCTTGAAGATTCCTGGTACGTCGATGACGCTGAGATGCTCTTGCGCCGCACCGGAAATCTCTAGACGGAGAACATCGTTGGAAAACGTGGGCTTCTGGATTGCATTTTCGCCACTGTCGGAGAGTCCCATCACTTCGTGTGCCTGGTAGGATGTCAGTGGGGATTACTCAACCTTAGAAGGAGCACAAACCTCTTGCATAATTTCCTTGAAAGTGTCAGACTCCAGCTTGCTTGTTGTCTTTCCCCATTCCTTCACGCGCATAGTGTGCTCGGGAGATGCCTGCTGGTCCGGAATGATGGAGACAATGACTTGCTCTTGCGCTGCTCTGCGAAAGATGATCTGGGTGGCGAAACGAGTGCAAAGGCCACTGTCTCTTGGTAGCGGCTTGTCAATCAGACCTTCGAGCACACTGCTCTTGCCGGAGGACTGGTCTCCAACCACGACGATCTGTGGCAGAGCAACCAATTCACCAACGCCACAGGCGAAGAGATTGTCGATCTTCTCAAGCATGAGTGGCTCGGCGAGACCATACTGCTCGGCAGTGCTGGAAGTCATGATGTCCGAAGTTGTGATCGATCAGAAGTGGATGAAGCTGTCGAGAAAATCAAAGGATGCCAGACAGAGCCGACGATTATGTTCTTGGGAATCGGCTTTGACGTGTCTGTCTGAGACAAGAGAAGCTTCTGATACTGTTTGTGCTTTTCCTTGTGTCCTCCGCTGCGCAGCAATCACTGGAAAGACGCCGAGAAGACTACGGAAGTCACCTGTGGTGCAGCGTATATGCTGGAAACACCAAGGCCCGCATGCTCTTATACGCACGATATTCAGCAGCCACAAGCTTCTGTTTCCATGCAGAGATCCCGCTTCGAGTGGATGCTTCGGCACATCTCAAAAGTCACTTCTCGTCGCATTCTTAAAGATGGAGGCAGGCGCGCTCCTGCCGCGAAGCTTGGATATCGGTTGCAGAGAGGCTCTGAAGCTGCGCAGTTGCTTTCCCTTTCACATCGTCTCCCCGGGGTGTTCTGTCGCCCTACGTTTCTTCGACTGCTCGATTGACTGGTGCAACTAAAGCAACCTTTGCTCTTCAATGCTCTTCGTTCTCAGTAGGATCCGCATACGGAAGGACTGTTTTGACAGTAGGTTGAGGGAGCTTCGATGGAGGCATCGTCGCTTCTCAATGTCTGGACCGCGGCAAATACATGCACCAAGCCCAGCCACCCCGGCTGAGCTGCAGTTCCATTTTATCGTTGTAAGTTGGTTTCTTCCGGGCATGCTTGGCAGGTACGAAATCGGACCATTTCGAGCTATCATGTATCAGCGGTCCGAACTACAGGATGGATTACAGCGACAGCATACATCAGTGATGTGCCTCGGTCTGTCGCAGAGCTGTGCGTATCAGCGATTCTGATGTGACGGCGTGGTGGAGCCATAAGGCGATATTACTAAGGTTCATGTGACTAAGGTGCGACCACGTCAGGATTCTAGCACGAAGCCATCGATCGGACCTGCCCTACCTTGAGTGGCTGCAAACATGTAGCTACGGCCGAGCAAGTTCTATGAACACAATATCATCACTCAATGGACTGACCATCACTGCCCTTCCGTGCAGTTTCCAATGCTCACACGGACACTCCGAAAAACAAGAACCGCCGCTGCGCTCTCTAGCTCAAATCCACAGAGTGTCTTTCGTACTTTCGGCCGTTATGAAGCGCGACAATGCCGAATTCAAGGTTCGTATTTGCTGAACATCGCAGAATGCCTGCGGCTCATGCTCTATCCTCAGCCGGTACATTCGCCTTGTGCTCCTCATCTCTCAGGAATGAGGCCAGCCTGTAAAAAGCCCTAACCAACAAGTTCCCTTTAAGCATAAGGGCGATCCTTGCACAAATCGACAGGGATCGTAGATATATAAAACCAGTTCGTCTGCGCCCAAATGCCCGAGAAGACCTGCACACCAGACATTACTCCTCCCGCACTTCATCACTTGCGTTTCACAATGGGCAGAGGACAATATGTAGCGCCGTCTCAATTCGTTTCCGACCAACATAAAAGATTGCTCCAGAGCTTGCCCTTCGAAGATAGGCATGATTTCGTCAATGCCGAGAAGGGGTTCCTTGGCCGACTTGACCCTAACAAGCTTCAAAGCAGCAATGGAATCCCGATCTGGAATAACGACCAATACAAATTTCTGCAAGACGCTGCTCCCACAACAGCAAATCCCAGTTTGTGGCGCCAATGTCAGCTCACTCGTATGGATGGCTTGTTCCAAGTCACAGAGTGCATCTATCAAGTCCGCGGCCTGGACATTTCGAACGTCACCTTCATAGAGGGCAACGAAGGTCTTCTCGTCATAGACCCTCTCACATCGAAAGAGACAGCTGCCGCTGCACTTGGCCTGTATCGAAAGCATCGTGACCCCAAGAGACCTGTGAAGACGATCCTGTACACTCATTCCCATGTCGACCATTTTGGAGGAGTCCGAGGAATCGTTACCGAGGACGATCTCAAGAACAACGATGTCAAGATTGTGGCTCCAGAGGGCTTTCTGGAGCACGCAGTATCCGAGAATATCTACACAGGTGTTGCAATGGCGCGCCGAGCGGCCTACATGTACGGAACGGCGCTTCCAGTGGGTCCGCAAGGTCAGATTGGTACTGGGCTGGGCCAAGCGGTTTCGAATGGCCAACTGACACTTCTCGCACCCAACGTGGAGATCAAACGTACGAACGAGAAGTTAACTTTGGATGGAATTGATATGGTCTTTCAGATGACGCCAGAGAGCGAAGCTCCGTCTGAGATGCTCATCTACTTTCCACAGTGGAAGGCTTTATGCGCAGCAGAAAACGCAACACATACCTTCCACAACATCTTGACACTGCGAGGTGCTCTGGTACGCGACGCTCGTTCTTGGGCCAAGTACTTGACAGAAACGATCGACACGTTCGGGGACGAGCTTGAAGTGGTGTTCGCGTCGCATCACTGGCCAACATGGGGCAACGCTGAGGGCATAGAATTTCTCACTACTCAGCGCGATATCTATGCATATATGCACGACCAAACTGTACGACTGATCAATCAAGGCTATAATGGCGCAGAGATCGCAGAAATGATGACATTGCCGCCCGCTCTGGACAAGGCTTGGAATGCTCGCGGATACTACGGATCCATCAATCACAATGTAAAAGGCATATATCAGCGATACATGGGCTGGTTTGATGCTAATCCGGCTCATCTTTGGGAGCACATACCTGTCGAAAAAGCGAAAAGATACGCTCGGCTTGCCGGTGGTGTGCAGAGTTTGATCAACGATGGACGAAAAGCATTCGAAGCCGGCGATTTCCGCTGGGCTGCTGAAGTTGTCAACCACGCTGTCTATGCTGATCCAAACCTTCCCGAAGCGCGCAGTTTGCTCGCGGATATCTACGAACAGCTAGGATATGGATCAGAATGCGGCATCTGGAGAAACTTTTATCTCTCTGGTACTGCCGAGCTGCGACATGGAAACTTTGGATTACCTCCTCGAAGTGCTGGACGGGACATGGTTTCGCAATTTACTCCTGAAATGTTGTTTGACTACCTTGCGGTCCAGATCAATGGCCCTCGAGCCTGTAATGCGAAACTCGATATCAAGGTCGTGCTGACAGACACGGACGTGAGCTATCGCCTTCGGCTGTCGAATGGAGCACTTATCTATTCTTCTGGAAGACATTCTTTAGCAGAGCCCCAAGCTACAATCAAGGCTACCACGAAAGTATTACCGGCGTTCTTGGCATTTGGGTCTGATCCCTCGAAGCTGAAGGAAGCGGGCATTATTGTAGAAGGAGATATGACTGCTCTAAGCACCCTCACTGGCTTGTTGGATCGAGGTGATCGTAAGTTCAACATCGGGATTCCACGGGGTGCACCCTCACAACCCACTGGGCAAAAAGATCCCGCCAGGGATGGCAGGAGAAAGTCTGTGCTCTGAGGATACAACCTAGTGCTCATCACGGTCTTTGGTTGGCGATGCAAGGATTCCACACTATCATCGACCATATAGGATTATTAACGGTCGCAAAGTTGAAGAAGCTGCGCTCAAATTTCTTAGTGGTATCAGAGACTTGCCAGTCTTGTGCATCCTTCCTGAAAGATGCTGTCGAATCAACGCTTCCACGCGTACAGATGTCGCACGTGTTCTCATCCATCGATGCCAGCTCAGCAGGCCGACAAGGCTTAAATCTCTGCCATACATCAATGCAGTGCCATCGATAGGATCTGAATGCTGGAAATTTTGTCTATCCCGATTGACGTGGCCTCAAATAAAATACTTAGGAGCCAGCCTTCATGATGCCATCTGTCATCAAAAAGCGCAAAAGTCTATACTCTACTTCGTCCTGGAACCGTACGTCGTAGAAATTTCACCGCGTCTCCTAGCACACCACCGCCCACCTCTACATGTTCATCACAACGCCATGGTGTTTATTCTCGCTCTCACACGACCTTTCCCAGATCTTGGCACCATGGGATCTTCCAACTGAACTTTCGGCCTTTTCCAAGCGGATGTATGGATTGGCCCTGAAGCGTGGGAGAGGATAGCGCGGTCCAAGGACTTCAGATTTCCGTGTCTCTCAGCATATCTGACGGCGATACATGTGTTGAGCTCGAGCGTCGTCTGGCACATGCTCCGAATGCAGTTGCTCAGAGGGCAGGCCGGGTCACTGTCTACAAGAAAGGCCTCCATCGTGTCACCATCTGCTCGGTTGCCAAGGTCATGCAGATCATCATCAGTGCAAGCGGCATCATCGCGCTTGACAGGATCCAATTTGAGCTCCTAGAGAGAAGGCAGATCCTCAGTATCATCTCGTCGTTTGCACTGAGCGTGCGAGTGAAGATACTGTTTAAACGTCTGTTCAAGGCATCCTTCAGGAACTGCTTGGAGACAACTATAGCTGGGCACTTCTGTTGATGCATCTTCACCAGGAACACCAAACCTTCGGGAGCAAGTTTTGAGCAGACGTGATGCCACACCGCGGCAGTATACATCCTCCAACCATGCGCGTCTCGTCTTGCTACGGTGTGGTGCAAAGGAGAGCTGCAGGGGAAGCAATAGGCTAAGGCGTACAGAGATTTTGACTCTGCCGACCTAGCCATCTGCTGCCAACAAAGTTGCCCCCGACGAGCCTGGTCTACACGGATACAACGGGAATGCGCTGTCTGTACAGATCACACGACACTGCTTTGGACCGATCGAAGATAATGGTGTCATCGTCGGGGAAATTCCTATCAGCGAGGAGAAGAGACACTGATACATGCTATCTCTGTCCACCTATTCCGATAGAGTGACAACGAATCTGCAGACGGTGCCTGTTATGCTCAAAGGAATTCGGTGAAAGTACTCCGATTTCTGCTGCCTTTGCCCGTTGCTTCGATGCTGTGGCGATGAGTCTGCAGATGGAGCAGATTTCATTCACGGCTGAAGGGTGAGAAAGGAGGCCAAGAGTTCACTCTGGTAATTCGCTCGATCTGAGTGCCGCCAGAAGTGCAGAGAAGGCAGAACAACATTCTAACTCTGTCATGGAAAACGAGAATGCGACACAAGTTCACCGCCAGATCCAAGCATTGCAGGAAAGTCGAAAGCACCTCGATCAAGATGCTCAACGCAATGTGCAGGGAAGAGATAAACCCCAAGATCGCAAATTGCTCCTGGAGTAGATGGCTACAACCTTGAAGAACGACGACAAGGCCAATGGTAGAGAGCTCCATCCTTTATGGAAACAGACCGAACGCATGCGCACGTTTCACAATGCGGACATCGGGGGCGACAAAGAGCACGCAGTCTTTGCAGGAGAAGCTGTCTCAAGTCCGACACGCGTGGAAATGATGAGGGGCTTTGGCAACGCAATCGACGCTCCCGAAGGCTGGGAACAGTTTACGCCTGCGGAGTATGCAACGGCCATTTCAAGCGCGACGGGGCAGCTGGCCAGAAAGAACCGTCCGCCATCTGTCTCTGTCTTTCCGTCTCAGCCCAGCGCTACCGAGACTGCAGACGGTGCGAATCATGCTCAGAGATCTGAAGAGAGAGCTCGACTACAAGCTCTTTCTCTGCTCGTCCGTCTCGATTCTGTGCCATTGAGTTTGCAGACGAAGCGGCTGAAATTGAGAAAGACTTGGTGAGAAACAGTCGCCAACTGTCTCTGCTCTGCGGCCTGAGTCCAGTGCCATTAGAGCTGCAGTCGGTGCGAATTAGGCTTGAAAAGATTCGAGGAGAGAGCACCGCTACAGACCCTCTCTCTGCGCGCCTGCTACGGTACTGGGCCAATGAGTCTACAAATGGTGGGATTGATGCTTTAATAGATTCGAGGAGAAAGAACTGCTACAAGCTCTGTCCCTCTCTCCCTGCTCGTCGACTCGTTTCTGTGCCAATGAGTCTGCAGACGGAGCGGATTGAGATCAAAGAGAATTGGAGAGAAAGGAGATATCATGTCGTTTCTCCTGATTGGCTGGGGATCCTCTCTCGCGCCTTTCTGCCCTCGTTGCCCTTGTACTGCCTCTTTTCGGAGAGGTTGGCAAATAGAGCAGGTGCGCATGTGAGGCAGTGGCCCCTGCGTGCTGTTTGTCACTTCTCCGCGTCTCTGACTTCTTCCTTGACTCGCCGCCGACGGATCTCCAGACACGCCGCTTGTTACCTTTTGCCACAACACCGAGAATCCCGCCGCCATGTCCGCCCCCGCCGACCTCGAGAGCCCTTTTCCCGCCAAGGCTCTGTCTTTGGCATACAGCAAAGAAGTTGGCTAGGCCCTCACGGGCGTTCAAATCTCTTCCGCGCTTCTCGCCCTCGCGACGATAACCGAGGTGCTCAAGATCCTCCCGGATAAGAACGAGCGGCGAAATAAGAGATACCGATGCGCCCTGATGGTGGGCGCAATTCTCGGCGGGCTTGCCTCCGTCACTTTGAGCGGCATCAATTTGCGATGCACTTTCTCTGCCGAAATGGCGCCGGTGCAGCTGTCTTCGTTCGTTCTGAGCCTGGTGCAGCAGTCGACTTCGGTCTCTTCGCCGTGGTGGTATGGAGAAGGGTGTGTCAGCCTAAGAAGCCAGAAGCGAACGAAATTCCCTGCGGCGTTTGGAGGAAAGTGGAGTGGAGTCGCGTATAGAAAACGCACTCGAAGATCCGGCGAGAAGAAGACAGAGGATCTCTCCGGCCTCCAGAGCCCCCTGCCACTCAAGGCGCTGCCTTCGGCGTGCAGCCCAGAGGCGCGTGCCGCCCTCACCGCCGTGCACTCTTTTTGCGCCTTTTCCGCGCTTGTGACCTCTGCTGAGGTGCTCCGCGTCGCGTTCCGGCCGGGCAAGAGTAAGCTGCGCAAGAAGAGATACAAGCTCGCGCTGCTGGTGATAAATTCTCTCGCCGCTGTCGGCTTCATCGCGTTCGGTGGCATCACTTTGCGATGCAATCGCACTGGCCAGCTGGAGATGGCCCAGGCATTTCTGTTTTGCCTCGGGGTTGTCGCGGTCCTGGCCTCGACTGCGCACGCCGGTGTCGCTTGGTGGAAAGCACAGAAAGCTGAGAAGCAGGGAGAGGACGAAGTCCACCTGCGGAGCTTGGAGAGCGTGGAGGAAGGAAGGGAAGAAGAGTCGCGTGCTGAAAACGCACACGCAAAATATTTGGGGGGCAGACATGAGAATGGGCTCTCTCCGCCGACGTTTGGCCCTCTGGGCCCACTGATATCACTGCCACGAGGAAAAGCGACAGGTCACAGTCGCAGAGGGCGTGAATCGAGGTGCACCTTGTCCCATAAGCTCGGTTGGAGCAGTGCCAGTGGAGAGGCGGACTTTGTCCACCCGCCTCTCAACTCCTACACGGTTCGAACCTTGAGTCCCAAGTCAATGGTGACACGGTGTGCGGCGGTATCATGACAACGGATTCAACCAATTCAGAGTCAACAACAACATCAACGATACCGTCAACGGAGGTCAGTAACCGACCAAATCAATGTCGGCGAAGCCAATCAAACCAGAGTCTTACGTTCGGTGATCATCATCATCAACATCGGAATAAGACTCAGGACTGTCAGGAAGGCTCTCGTCAATGAGCCGGACTGAAAGGCAACATATCAAAAGCTATACCTTATGCCACCCTCAGCAGCGATATCGAGAATCAACACAACAATCGAAACTCATTGATGCTGAGCAAATTTCACCTGTGATGAATGCACAACGGCATTATCTTGCGACTACAATCTGCGCGTGCTGCAATCACTCACAATTAATCAACAAGGTGGCCTCAAATGTCCACATACCCTCTGGAGAAGGAATCACCACCAGGCTAGTCAGATCGGCTCCACTGCTGGACGGCCGCATGGGCATGTTTCACAGGAAAAGCTCAAGTTTTGAGGTGATTGCAGCTCACGCGGCCGCGACTATCTGCTCTGTCACAGCTATCAATTGGTCTGCCTCCGACATTCATGCCTGGTTCGAGACCACCCAATGTCGGCCATCCTTCAGCCCAACAAGCATTCTCCAGCCGAAGCGAAACGTGCTTCGGAGATGTGCAGCTGCTTCAATCCATCGAGTCTACCCAAGCCTGCGTTCCAGATTCCACCTCCAGTCGGAAATGCATTGTTTCTCCAGCACTGGGCCATAGCTCAAGCCAACCAGCGTGCACAAGGCAAGGACATGGGCCGAGTGCACTGCCAGAAACGAGTTACTTCTCCAACTACGCGCCCGTTCCGACGCCGATTTGTATGGACGATCGACCGGATCACGACAATGATTACGCCACAAGGGGCTGGTCTTTCTGCTACTACGTTTCTCACCGACCGACCCAGTGTCGACAAGCTGCGTAAACAAACCAATCAGAAGGTCGGAAACAACTCGTGTTTCCCAAATATGCGCGCTAAAGTCGAGCCATTTTGTTTGCACGGTGCGACGAAGCGAGATCAAGTCTCCATCGGAGACAAAATCTCAGCTCCTTCACCAAGTTCTGTCCGAGACAACGAATTCGACGACATGGTGGAAAACTTTAGAAGTCGCGCAATGAAGATAGATTTCTCAAGAACTTCTGACTTCTTTGACCCACTGCATGCCGATGTCTGGCAGCGATGAAGCGGACCTTTCGTCGAAAACAGCACACGACTATACAAAAGAGCGTAGCTTTCAACGCAACGTGCATCCTAAACCTATTGAGATCGAACCAATGTTCGGCCATAGGAAAGCAGTAGCTCCGACGATCTCTGTATTGCCAAGGCAACTATTGTCCACGAGCTGATCGACTATCCTGGCACAGCTTTTCGGAAGACATCGTGTGTTCATCGACGCACGCTCTCCCACTCCAGAGATTGGCGAATAGTTGCTGTGCCGGGGCAAGCGCGCAGGCGGACGGATCCCGAGATTCAGGAACATTCGCCATCCTCAACCCAGCAAGTCTCGATGAAACGTCATGATGCTTAAGACGCTCATCAGGTACAAGCATCACAGCACAGCTGGTAAGCTACGCATGCCAATCCTCTCGAGCAGTGCAGTCAGCATGCGCCAAGGACGTGGCATTTTCGTCGTGGAGCACAAATACTACATCTGAATCTTTTGCTCAAGCGCAGTTCCCTTCAACGTCATACAAGATCATACGTCCGACGGCACAGGACGGTGTGAGGCACTGCAAACCTGTTCAGACCGTTGAACGGAATCCGCGGTCCAAGGCGTGGGTCTACGATGCAAAGACTTCTGTCACAGCTGACACTGGAACTGTTGCACACTCTGCAGACACAGCCGTTTGCAGCGGACCAAGAGTCCGCTGGACTTGGCGGACAGTCCGGACAGCCGGCGTTTGAGCCTGAGGACAAATGGTAAGCATATATGTTCCATGGTACAACTCTGTCCCGCGCCGTGCTCGGGCTCGGTCGCCTCGTTCGAAGTAACTTTTCGGCTGCCAGCCGGTGGGCTAATTTTTGCAGTTGTCTTTATAAATCCTAGCGCTCAGACACTCTCTTCGACACGCAGAATCTCCACACGTCGACAAAATGCGCTTTGCACGGAATCTGGCCCTCCTTCTTTTCGGGCTTTCAAGTGCGCAAGCATATTGTCGCTTCAAGTTCCAGATCTTACTCAACCGCTGGGACAACCCATTATGTATCGGACCGCCTCCGATGGACAGCAAGGACCCTCATACTGGTGTTCGCATCCACGAAGGCGAGTGCCGAGACTGGGACGACGAGAAGACTTTCGATGCCTTTGTGGTTCAGTGGATGCCGAACGTGGATGGCGAGGACCCAGGTTGTCACAAGCCATGCGATGTCTTGGTGTATGACAACAAGCATTGTGGAAGGCCTGATGGTGTGAAGATCAAAGAGTCGCCGCAGCGATACCCAATCTATAACATCGGGGTGAGTGTGCATCAAGCCCGTATTTGATGCACAGGATAGAGGGCTAATGATGGTGTAGGTCAATGAGGACACGCACTGGGGCAAGTGTCAGTCTTTCCAGACGCACAATATCACAGCGAAGGGCCGAAGCGTGGAACTGCACTGCGGTCGAAAGTGATTCGACTATTCCGCCAATACGAATCCCTGATTGAGCTCTGTCCATACACAATAAATCTTTCCGAACATGAGACGAAAACTCTATAGCAGTGTTTTCTCCTTGAATCTATCAGAGCATTAATCTCGTTGTCTGCGGACCTATTAGCACAGCTTGGTGGCGGGCGAGCAGAGATAGTTTGAAGTGATGCTCTCTCTTCGAATCTCTCCAAGCATAAATCGCACCGTCTGCATTCTCAATGCCACTGAATTGGAACCGAGTAGCAGAGACGGCGGCATATGCAGGTGCAAGTGAAGCGCGACAACGGTTGTGGAGTCGACGCGCGCGCGTGAGGAAGTGGCCCATGCGTGCTGTTTGCTATAATTTTTGTGTCTCTGACTTCTTCCTTGATTCGTCGCCGACGGATCTCTAGACACCCCACGTTATACCATTCGCCTCAACACCGAGGCCGCCGCCACCATGACTTCTGTGATGCGATTCAACGCGACGCACTGGCTCACAGACATCGACCTGTCCGAGCTGCCAACTTGCCTGCCGCCAAAGGCGCTGCCGTCCGCGTGCAGCGGAGATCGTCGTCTGGCGACTACGATTCTCCAAATATTTTGCGCTCTCGTCGCCATCGCGACTGCCACCGAGGTAGTGAAGATGCTCTTGCGTCCGGAGGAGACACTGCGTCGAAACCGAAAGTATAGGCTCGTTCTGGCGTTATCGGCGTTCTCCGGCCTGGTCTCTTCTGTTGTCTTTGGCGCCAACTCGCTGCGGTGCAATCTCTCCCGCGAGCTGGAGTCGGCGCAAATCTCTTTGTTTCTCCTGGCGACCGCGGGCCAGCTATGCACAGCTGCGTTCGCCTACGTGGCGTGGTCGAAAGCCCATCGCGCTGCGAAGCAGGAAGCTGATTATATCGCCCTGCAGAGCCTTGAGGAAGGATATGAGTTGCGTAGAGACAACGCACTCAGAAGAATTTGGCGACATGACATGGGTTCTCTCCGCCTCCGTTTGGGCCACAGTGCCGACGAATCTCCCTCCAACGAGCAGTAGCGACAAGTCACAGTCGCTGAGGGCGTATCAGCCTCGTTGCCACCACCAAGTCCGGGCTCCCTTCCTTCAACGCCTTCACCAACTCATCGCCCACTTTCTCCAGCTCGACATCACTCATGGCGTCCAGTGCATCACAAACAAACAGCACTTTCTCCGTCTTCTCGCCCAACGACGTCCGAGGACCCTGTCGCCAATTCCACCTCCGACACGTCACACCTTCATCATCACACCACACCACTTCACCTTTCTCTGGATATTCTATCTTCGCTTCGCCTTTTTCCATCACATGAAAAAGCTCTGTGCCTTCGGAGACTTTCAATTGCGGCGGGCCAGAGTACTTCTCCAAATCTTCGCCTCCAAGAGGAATCTGGTACTTGACACAAACACCATTGTAGATGTCTGTCAGCTTGTTGATCCGAGGAAGACCAGCGGCAGGCTTGCCCTCTGTTGCAACAGTGATCCTCCGGGTCAACGCTTCGAGAGAGCTGCGATGTTTATTGGGCTTGGCTCCGAAGGCCTTGTATGCTTCTCGCCAGGCTGCAACGTGGGGAATGTCGTTGACGGACTTTGCGGTGGACAAGTGGGCACGGACGGATGTTTCGGCTTCTTGGAGGAGATTTTCGGAGAAGGCATCGCTGGGACCAGTGCTGGAGGATGAAAGGTTCGCGACAGCAATGAGGAGTGCGCGATAATCTGGTCGCAATGCGAAGACGTCCTGGGAAATGGTGGCTTTGTTGAGATAGGCTTGAAGGGATTCTTGAGTGGCGAGCGAATTTGTGGCCATTGCTGCGGAGGCGACCTGGCGCAGGTTTAATGAAATGTGTGATGCACAGATGGTGCGAACACGATCTTTAATAAAAGTTTTCTGATTCTTGTGCTTCAGACTTGACCTTGAGCAAGGTTTTGCCAGAACGCCCTTTACTTGTACTCCGTTAGGGCTGCTCGTGGGGAATTGCCAAATCGGGCAACTACCGTGGGATGTTCGAGGCCTGTGCTTAGGGTGCCAAGGTTTGGGAAAGGTCCTGTGAGTGCGAGAATAAACGCCATGACGTTGTGATGAACGTGCAGAGGTGGGCGAATGACTCCTCACCTTCAGCCTCGCAACACAGCATCACAAGTCCTTGAATATTGGATTGTTCCCAATTTGGCCACAGAGTGGGGCGTTCTACCGGTGTCGGTTGACGACAATGACCTGAGGCTCTTCCAAGACATGCTCTTCGAGGTGCTTGAGTATCTGCCACTATGCCTGGGCGATCATGTCGTTGTTTTCGAAGGTCGTGGCTGTTCCGGTCCTCAGGCTGTTCCGCGACTATCACGCCAGCATAGGCCTCAAAGTCAATAGCATCTTCTCCTTTCACGTTTCCTGATGTTCGCAGCAAGGTCGGCATCGCCCTCTCCGAGTTCCTTGGTGGCGATATTGACCTTGGGCATCTTGATCTCCGCGGTCATCCAGTACTAGTCGTAGTCACTCTGCGGACAGTCCATCTTGTAAAAATTCGATCCTCGGGTCTCAGGGAGCAAGTTGTTCTTGCTATCGTCGCGATCCTTCAAAGATGTTGGAGACAATCCCAATCAGAGGCAGAGAACATCTTGACTCCATGCTCTGAGTGACCAACGCTTAGCATACACGCGTTGCGTGTCTCCAAGACCATTGGCAGGTTGAGGAATTCTCTGTATCTGCCCTTCTTTTCTGGATGAATTTCGCTTCGCCGCCACATTCGTTGGCATACACTCCAGGTGGACGAGCGGAGACAACGTAGCGCAACAACGTTCTCTCCGGACCTCTTCTGACAACTTCTTCCACTTCTCGAGCCTTGGTAGCACTGAGCCGACCAAGATAGGCAGAGAAACAGCTAGCAGCAGTGACTTCTCACCAGCTCTCTCGGAAAAGCACCCGCTGAATTTGCACATCTGGCAGCACGACCTCAACACGACAGACGTCTGCTCTCGACCTGCCATGATTCCCATGCCAGGGGAGCTGAACTCTTCGTAGCTGTGACAGCGGACTAATGCCACGGATAAGAACAGCCATACAATGTGTCTGGAGCACACCTCGAGCTCGCTTTGGGCAATGCCATCAAGATGCGTGAGGATATCATAGACTATGATGTCCGCCAACTCCGCTCGAGCGGGTGAGAAGTGAAGGCCTGCTCTGTCTGCACATCTGGCGGCAAGAAGCTAATGCGATGGAACGAGACACAGCAGGTAAAGAAGCTCTTCTCAAACTTCCCCGACAGCTCCTGTCCAGTTCGTAGATCCGGTGGCACCGAGCCAACGAACCTCCCGGAAAAATAACCACTACTTCGGCGAGATCTTCGAAACCATTCTGACAAAAACAAAAAGGCACCGAGAACACTACACAATCTCAACAGCTACATTTCTTCTTGCAGTCTGGTTCAAGGCAAGAGAGCACTAACAGAAGAAATGCAAAAATTAGTAAATAATCCGAAACCCTCGTCCACACAAAAATGCCGCTAGACCTCATTGCTACGCCAGGAGGCATGCTAGAAGATATACAGCGCGTCTGAGCACTGGAGTAAAATGCCACTCACTCTGTTATATTCACCACTTCTGTACCAGCAGTAGCCACATCCTTTACCTCTGCAACAGTCGCAGTATGTACCGGGAAAGCCTGACGGGTCTCGAGGAGATAGAGGAGCGAGAAACGTTGGGTCATCTACCAACGCGGGATGATCTTCTGCTGGTGGCAATGCCAGAGCGTGCCGGAAGAAAGCCGCGAAGGAGGTGAAGTAGAGGATGATCGAAAGCTGCATCTTCTTGTCCAATGTGGGTCTTTAGCAAAGTGGTGGCTAGAATTGTTGCAGTGTCACTCTCTTGTTGTGCTAACAAAAACAGAAAAAGAAAAAGGGTGGCCAGCCGTGCCAGTGAGGGGTTCTTGTACATACTTTGTGTCGATCGGATACTGATGGAGCTCGCGTATAGCTTGGAGGGGCTCCTTGTTCAATCCTTCCTATCATGCATCACTGAGCTTTTCAGTTGTTTTGCTGATTATTGATCATCCACTAGAAGCCTGCAAATCATGATTCCACGACTTCTGCGGTTGAATAATCGTAACCTTAACATGACATTGACCGCGTGGGAGCGGAAGGGCTGCCGCGTTATCATCGGGAGTAGTGGCCGGACGTGAGAAGTCGTCAACGCGTCGAAGGCAGACGGCCAGTCGAGAACTTTCATGATGCATCTACCCGACCGAACGACGACAGCCGCACCTTAATCGTATCCTTCATCACGCGATATTCCGTGGCGGAGGAAGAAATCTTGGATATCAGCCCCATCACAACGGCTGATGGCGGCCGCTGCGTACGAGTCGCAGTCAAACATGGTTTTCTTCATGTTCTCATCCTACTGTTGAACCTCCTCGCTCGGTTTGCAGGGTGCTGCAGGCGCTTCTCAGGTGGTTCCCCGTCCAGCACTGCAGACCCGATCGTAATTGCCAACAACTGTGCCGAGAGGATCCATGAGAGAGCTTTCCACCTCCCAAATCATTGTCGATGCCAATAGTTCCGAGCCGGTGTTCGGGTTTGGCATGGTCTGTCGTTTGCTCCTAGAGAAACGAACACGAACGCGCTTCGGGTTCTCCTCCCACACACACATGGTGCAGCGGCCAAATCCTTGTCGGAGCTGCGTCTCATGATCAGGCCAATGCCACGCTGTTCTTCCGCGATTGTTGGCTTACTTGGCCCCAGATATGCTGCGCAGTCTCGCAGCAACGCCTATTTGGGGTCGATGATGGTTCCAAGCAATCCCATGTCCTTAGCGCTTCTGCCTTGATTTCTAGTATTGGCGGTAGATTACCAGAAAAGCAAAGGATGGCATTGCCAGTAGTGTACTGATATCTCGGTGGCACGCAGCTGATCGCCTGCGTACCGAGTAGCTTTCACCTGCCATCGGCGATGCCAGCTGGCGTCGCCGTCGCGTTGCTGTTGCAAGCAGAGACACTCCCAGGAAGACTCTCTCCGAAGTAGAGCTCTGCATTCGGCGCATGATCTTGGAGTGCTATTCTACTCGCAATCCAGCGTGCTGTAGTCAAGGTTCGCGTTGGTTTGCGAGAGTGCTGAAAGTGAACGGTATGCTCTCCAGCTTGCACTTGGAAATCTGGCCAGAAGCGTAGGTTTCGCCTTCCATCTTGTTTGTATATGTCGATCCTCTTTTCGTTGCGCGGCGCGGATATGTGAGTTTCACGTAGGACCAGCACTTTGGCGTCTCTTTCTAGATGGTTCGAAAGCAGGTATGCTCATGTTTCCTGAAGTCAGAGCTTGCGCCGTTCTTTGTCGTTGTTCGAAACTATCGGTCCGGAGTCCGCGATCTTCATTTCCGAAGATGTGATCGCAATACTGAAGCCCATGTTGTTGGTATCGAGGCTGCGTGGACAACTCTTCGCCGTCACTGTCCGGTCTCTTTGGTAGTGCGTTGGCGAGAGGGGAGTGGAAGAGGAAGGTGGTATATATGCGCGCTACAAGTTCCAAGTGTCCTGAAATGTGGCCTCGGGTGAGGCCACCCCTCCGAAACTTCAGACCTGTAACTTGCTTCCAAGAACTCGAGATAAGTTGGAGCGGATGGATGCGGATACGTATTCCGTCCTTCGACTGCCGCTGCGCTGAGGGGAATCGTCCGGGAGGCCGTCCGAAGTACTGGAGACACATCCGGTCTCGCCGATAAGAATTTCCAAAGCAAATGTGAAATAGAGAGCCACCAGAAAGCGGCCACAATTGTAAAAATCCTGCCTCGAGGCAAGTATATAATTCATCTAAAACAAATACGCTCGCTCGCTCGCTCGCTTGTTTCGCTCAGTCATCTCATTTCAGCACCGAAAGCCATTCCGTGTGCCCAAATATGCTGCCCGTGTCTTGCTCATTTCCTGAATCTCTCAAGCCCATCCCGTCATGCCAAAATGTAAGTCCCAACCGCTATCCATTATTTCCCACCGCCTCTTCTCCCTTTCACAAAACCGACCAAATTCTCTATCACACCCTCCAAAGCTTCCTTCTCTTTCAAGCCCTCGTCTTTCCGGAGTAACCAGTACTCCAGCACGGAACTCGCCTCGTGGTTCAACTCTTCGAGCGTCTTGACGTGTTGTCGCAACTCATCATCTTCCATATTCTTCATCGCCTCTTCTGTTGTCCGGCAAACCAATGCCGCACGATTTGAGTCGAATTCCGGCGGCGGAGGCGGCCCTTTGACAGTACCTGTTCGTTTATGTTGCGAGGGCTTTTTCGGTGCACCGGTTTTGCTATCGAGGCTTGTAGTCGAGTCGTTCGCGCCGTCTGATGATCTGAGACGATCGAGTTTTGAGTCATTGGAGGCGAGATTGATGTTCGGTAGCACGAGGCGCTTTTGCTTTGAAGGTGGCAGGATCTCGTCGAGGTCTACGGGCACGCCGAGGGAGACAAGGAAGAGGCGACGGATTTTGCTGCGCGTCCAGTTCGGAGGTTGCATGGGCGGAGGTTGTACGAGTTGTTGCCAGAGGGAGAGGGATCGGTCGGATAGGAACGGTGAGCTGTTGGACATGTCGAGGGGTGGGATCGCTGAGGCTGGCGGTGGTATGGGTTGATCGGGGAAGATGAGGTCGAGGTAGGGTGAAATGGCGTCTTGGAGATCGGAGGCAGATGTTTCGGGCTGGAGGTCTAGTTTGGGCTGAATCGATGGTTAGTACGTGATTCGCATGAATGCGGTGTTGGAGTGCACTCACCAACCCAGCTAATGAGTCTGGCAAGGAATATGTTTGTGTCTCGGGTACAGGTGCAGGTGTTGCGGGTTCGTCAAAATCACCAAAGTCATCGTCCTCGCCGCCTTCCGCAAAGTCGTCAAAATCATCTCCAAAGTCATCCTCGTCATCCGGCACATCCTCAGCCACATCGTCTTGTAGATTCGTGTGCATCTTTGTCGAAGCTTGTGTAGGCGTCTCTTGCTGATCCTGGTTCCCTTCCCACATGCTACGAAACCACGCCTGTCGATTGTCAGGATCCTGCTCTACTTGGTCGCTGTAAGCAAAGTCAGTCAACACCAGATCCAGCAGCCAGACACTCATGAAGACTTACTGACCATTCTCGCCGCTTGCGGCAATGGGAGACGCCGCCCGCACCTCGTCAGGTGTAGCGTCGGCCAGCCTCTTTGCGTGCGCTTCTGTGCCTTCCACCTCGCCATGCGCAGGCTTGTTGTCCACTCGCTCGACGACCAGCTTCGGCACGGGAGTGCCTCCGGGAGTCATTGGTCTGCTGCCTGTGGAACTTGTGCTGGCGGCGCTGTTCCCTCTGCTCCTCCCTCCTGCAATCTGCAATGTGGCACTTCTTGATCTCCGTCCTTCGGGCACGATTTCTATTTCATCTGGTACAGCATCCTGTGTGCGAAGGGAGTAGGCGGGAGTACCGGGAACCTCGCCGTGCGCTGGAGTGTCGTCTACTCTTTCTACTCGTGTGATGGGAATGGGCGATTGCGGCGGGTAGTCCTGGCCGGGAGTGTTATCTGCGCCTTCCGAGGCAGAGGAGAAGTGGTCGTCGGAGGAGTCTATACTGTCAGCATGAGGCATTATGCGGGTGAAAGATATGCATACTGGAGACGACGTCCTGGCCTTGGATGTCCTGCGTGTTGATGCGGGGGATCTGAGGACCCGACATGGTGGAGGTGAGAGAGTAGACGGACACGCAAGCAGCAGACGACAGACAGCAGGAGGAAGTGGTGAGTTGATGTCTCGCCCGTGGGCTGCGCACCAAACCATGGAATCGAGATCCCTGTCGCGCTGCGCAGCTCCACAAGCGGCTAGAACGTCGGCGTGCCTGAAGTCAAACCCGCCCAGAGCAGGCCACCTTCACCTCTCTGCAACACCCGCTCCCTCGTCCATTGTCCTCTTCCTCTCCGGCTCATCCACGGCCGTCTTCAACACCAGCATCCATCGCACGTTCGAGAACAATGTCGCCAGATTGCGCATCGTATCGCCATCCATGAACCTCGATCGGCTGATGGAATGTCTCAACCGACTTCTCCCTCCCCACCGGGCCCAGCTAGTCAGCGCTCCACTTCCGCATATGCACTCCAGGAGCAGCTGTCGTCCGGAGCCAGCGCGGCATCGCCATTGCGCGGGGGTCGAGACTCTTCCATTCCGTGATCATGAAAGACATTTGCGTCTCAATGCAGCGATACTCATGTTTTCTCCCATGGCCTGGTAACCCTAACACTGATGCGATAGCAATATCACTATTTCTCGCTCGCTTGGGAATTTCCTTCTCAATACTTATGCCAAGAAGCATGCGGAGCAGAGCACCTCCAGGCGCCGCTATTCCCGGCCATTTTCTCTGAAGATCGCCCTGAAGAGCGCAATCGCAGATATAAAATGTCCGGCATGACTACCTGCATACAAGCTAACGACACGCCATTGTGCAACACGCGTCGGAGCTACCTCCTCTGCGCTGGAGCTTGCGCTTATAGGCGGCAAACTTTGCACTGATGAGAAATCTCACAAGCGAGCAGCAGTGTTTGCAGTATACAGTTGACACGTAAGACACAAGACGCGTCCTAACATGCGATCGAGGCGACGTAGAATGGCAGAACGGCATGTTGCTTACGCGAGTATTGGCTGATCTTCAACGTGTCGCACCATCCGAAACGATCGTGCGATGGACACGGAGCGTTTCCAGAGCGTCATTTAGAGGTTTCTCGAAGACGACCGCGGTCCTTCCATCGTTTGCGCGAAGAATCCAAGCTCGCTGCTTGTCGAATTGCTTGGCAACAGTCACGACGTTGTCTGACGAGAGTGGAGTGGAACCTCTCGAGCCGGAGTCAACTTCACCACGGTGCTCCCTGTCACCTATCCAATGCTACTCGATCCTGGGTTGCATTCCACCAAGTCACCTGCTCTGAACAGCAAGCTCCACATTAGCAATCAACTCCTGGACTACTGTTGCCTCGTAAATGGCGCTCGTAGCAACCGGCCGCGCTGCATACTCACAATCAGACATCTGTAACATCTTCCATTCTGCTATCTTATCGAGGCAGTAGCTTCGGCATACGCAGGAATCCAATCAACCTTGCACTCTATCGCCCAAAGGTGAGGCTGCAGGTCCCGCCTTTCGATATATTGCAGACATCCTCGGCCCACTTGTACGCGCAATTTCCCCGCACGCTGCTGGATATGTAGCGATGAACAGGACATCAGTGCTCTCAATTCATGGAGTGATAGCCGACGAGGGGAAGTCGCTTCTGAGGGTTCTGCAGGGATCTTGCGTCCCAAAAACATGTAGAGTTGGGACTACAAAGGCCAGGGCCACTTTCCGCATCGCGCAACTTACGAGAGCTGCCAACTCAAAGTAGGTCATGCTGACGACCCAGCAGAAAGAACCGCGGCCTTACCGAGCTCTCTGCGAATTCTGAGAATGCAAGAAACCACCATTCGGGGAATCCGAGGCCCCACTGGGATAGAGAAACCCCAAGATCCGTCCATAAAAATTCTATCTCTGTCAAGAGGCGACTCGAGAGCATTTCCATTCCCAACTGTTGGATGAACAGACGCAAGGTCGTGTACAGAGCAGGCGCTATAAACTATCCCTACAAGACGCAACTCAATTAGTCCTCAACATCCGCTTTCCGAACAACTCTTGTCATCACGCTCTGCCTCTCTATTTTTCTTCTTCTCGATCCTTCGCAGTGCCTTTTCCATCTCCTCCCACATCTGATCTTCCGTCAGCGGAGATCGATCATCTGGGTCTGATTCTGGCTCCTGCTCCTGTTCTGCTTCTGCCTTCTTCTTCTTCTCCTCAGAAGACGACGTGGTTTTCGTGGTCTGTCCTTTGCCTTTGGCAAACGCGACGGCTTTGGAGTCCTGAGGATGGGTCTTCGCTGTCCAAAGAGGGCTAAGATTCCGAACATGTCCTGAGGAGACCGCGAATGGGGTCTTGAAACCGGGACCTTTAGTTTCGTGGTAGCCGGGCGGCGGAGTTCGCTTTCGCTTGGGATGGAAGGTGAGGGCTGCAGTTCGCGGCGCTGGGGTAACGGGGGCAGGAAGGGTAGATGAGGGTGGTTGACTCGTTCTGTGGTATCCGCCATACTGAAGCTCGTTCTTTCGATTCACTTGGTCCTGCTTTTCTTCAGTCCCAATTTCATCACCCTGCTTCTTATCGTCCTGGCCCATATTGTTGACCTGTTGCTCTAAATCTTCCTTCGATTGCTGGCCGACTTGGAAGACCTTGCTCAAGAACTTGTCATCGTCATTGTCATCGTCACTACTGGCGGAGCTCTGTGCCGGAGGCAAGAACGCTGCAGGCATCGAATAGTAGAGGGCCGGAGTTGGATTGAAAAATGCTGCACGTGTCGGACGGTAGGCAGCCGGACTTGGCGGCGGCGTATCGGGCAGAGGCACAGGGGCTAAGTCTTGGGTCTGCTGAGGCTCGTCGTCTGGAAGCTGGCTGGTCTGCAATGGTTGCTCTTGGTCCTTGTCGTTGTGATCATCGTCGTCTCGATTCTTGTCGTTTTGATTCTTGTCGACTTGATTCTCCTCTTCTTGATCTTCATCGTCCGGACTTTGATCATTCTGATTCGAGTCTTGTGTCGCGTGTCCAGTGCGTTCGACTACTGCTTTGCCTCCCTTCCACCAACTCTGCAGCTTCGCAACAGTAGACACTGCATGTGCAAGCAAGCCATGACCGCTGACTGGGTTTTTGATCTGTGCTTCCTTGGTTCGAGTCGTGGATTTCTGGGTCTCATCGTCCAGTGTTCCGACCTGCCGATCCTGGTGGTTCGTGTCGTGGTCGATGTCACCCGCGTTGCTGTGATATTCTTCTTTGTGAGTGGGGTTGTCGTTGCCCTCAGCCTCTTCGTGCTTATCGGGCTGGGACTCGACCTTTGAGTCCTGGCGCTTTCATCCTCTTTTGCTGCAGATTTGTCTTTCCTCTTCTCTTTGCTCGCTTTGGCGTCCTTTTGATGCTCCTCGATTTGATTCTCGTTGGACTTGCCGGTCTCTTGCTGTTCGATGGGCGTCTCATCTTGGCTCTTCAGCACTGGTTTTCTCGTTTTTGGAACTAGTCTCTTTCTGTTTGCGATTTGGGCCTGTCCTTGTACATTCTGATTTTGCTCCCCATCTCCCTTCGTCTTCTTTGAAGTTTCTTCGAGCGCGAGTGGGAGTACTTTGACCAGAGTCGGCTCGAATTCGTCGTCGCTGTCCGCCATCTTGACGTTGAATCCTGTCAATCTATGTTGTGTTGGCACTAAAGTTGAAAGAGGAAGTCTGCTTTGTGCGGGAGAAGGCGCTGGTGGGAAAATCAGTTTCCACTGGCATATTAAAAGGTGAATCGCTAATGTTGCACTGCATGTATTCACTAACAGTCACGAATTACGCCGAGCCTCAGCGCTGGCACTCGAAGTGACTGTAGCAGTAGAAAATACTAGAACTGTCCGATGATGAGGTCACTAAGTAAACAGAGGACTCGAAATTACCGATGCCCGTTGTAGCGTTTATTAGGGGCAGGAAGACGTCGCGACCATTCCCTGCGAATACTTGCTACGAACGATCAATCGTGAATATCCACTATTGCTAAACCCATAGTATGAGTCAACTGAATTTCTGCGTGTGAACGGTGAATAGAAACCCACTTTTCTACCTGCGTTTCCCCTAAATACTGCTTACTTGCTTGCACGACTCAGTCCCACCACACTCCAACGAGCAGACACTTACCTTTCAGCCCACCTAATCCAACGACTTTACGCTCATCTTGGATACATTCTTCCATCAACAGAGGCCTATCCTCCGAATTCGACCCCTGCCCGTTCATGCCCCGAATCTTGCTCCTCCAGTCTTCTCCTTGGCAAACGTGGGGAATCGTGTTCCTTTCTGTTCAGGCAATATGCCACACGGGACATCTGCGATCTCCGTCTTCGCTGTCCCCTTCGCTGTCCAGAGTAGCTTGAGGGTCTGGAGATCCCCCGCAGGAACGGCGAATGGAGTGGTGAAGATGGGACGCATGGTCGGCCTGTTATCGGCAGTGGATATGGGTTGATCCTGATTCTCGTCACCCTGGGTCATGTTCTTATCGTTGTGAGTCTCGTTGTTGTGACTCTCGTCGTTGTGAGTCTCGTCGTTGTGAGTCTCGTCGTTGTGAGTCTCGTCGTTGTGATCTTTGCCGCTGGTGGCCTTGTTTGTCGCAACTTCGTCGCTTACATTACTGCCATTCGGCGTCTCGTCTTGCTCTTTCGCGTGCTTCGAATGCTCTTCGGCCTGATTCTCGTTGGCCTTGCTGGACTCTTGCTTCTCGATCTTCGATACTAGTTTCCTTGACTTCGTGACCAACTTCTTTCTGGACTCTATCTGCTTGTGCTCCTGGTCTCTCTCCTCCTGATCTTCTTCGAGTGCTAGTTGGAGTGCTTTGACGAGCATTTGCTCGTATTCGTCGTCGGTGTCCGACATCTTGCTGCTAGTCAAATTTTTGTCAGCTGATGTTGTATCGAGAAGGAAGCTCAAGAAGGAAGGCTACTTTGTATGGGAAGGGAAGACCGGCAGGAAAGGTCACTTGGCATTGCCATCATAGAAAGTGAATGTCTGGGTGTTTTCAGGGTATTTTCTCCGTCGGTGAACCGCCTGATGACTCATCTAGCGTTCTCCGTGTGAACGGTGAATGATGATCCACTTCTTTCCCTGCGTCTCTCCCTTAAATACTGCGTGCTTAATTGCACAAATCAATCCCACCACAGTAGACACCTACCATTCAACCCAGGTGATCCAGACATTCTGCACTCGTCGTCCATCCACTTTACCATCTCACGCCATCGCCGACACAATGGACGCAAACACGTACCAGGAGGTCAAGCAGGAGCTGGACGCTCGTCGCGAAGCTCGACGCGCTAGACTCGAACGGGTTGCGCTCGAGGAGGCTGTTGAATTGGCTGAGATCGAGCGCCTCGAGGAGATCAATCAAACTCGTAAGTGTTTTAACCCCCGGTCAGTGGAGGAGAGTCCCGCAGCAGCTAATGTCATGCACTAGGCGCACCTTCAGGACTCTTCGAGAGACTTCCACAGGAACTTCGCGACCAAATTTGGGGGTACTGTGTCGCTCCTGGGAAAATCTTCTTCAGCAAGACCAAGATCCAGAACGACACTCGCTTCAAGGACTTTGACAACTACGAGAAACCACATTATCCTCTGTTGGCTGTAAGCAGATCGGTCCGCAAGCAGGCCGCCAAAGTGCTCTTCGAAGAAAACCAGATGATTTTCGCCCACACTACTTTGGGGTACGACATCCTTCTTGGTGGTTCCGATGACGAAGACGACATAAGTTTGAATAGCTTCGGGCAGAGATACCTACGATCGGCTAGCTTCACATTCGACGTTCGCTCCCCCGTGACCGACGATGTGCTTAAGGACGCCGCCCGTTTACGTGAGTTCTATACAGCACATCCTTACCCCAAACCATGGTCAAGCCTCACCGAGGAAGAACGTGCCCCCAAGGCTCACTACCCGGGGGTCCAGCGAACTTACGAGCAGACTCAAGGGTTGATGGAAGCCCTGATTTGGCGTTCTGAAGGTTTGAAATCCATCGAATTGAACTTGGCGAACTGTTACTGTCCGATGGGATGCTGTCGCACCGTGAACAAGGCGTTTGGCATGACCTTCGAAACAGGACGTTACCGGTGGCCGGACCATGTGAGAATCTTGGGAACGAAGAACAGAAAGGAGAGAGATTACGTCTACGAAATCGTTGGTTGTAGGTACGTGTCTGAGGACAACAACGAGGTCGTGTTTGAGAAATTCGAAGCGGGGGAGCAGATGGTCGATCCACCTGAGGCAGGTTACAAGTTTTGGGGGTATCTGACTGAGGACGACTTGGATGTGGATCTCGAGAGGGAGGTTTTCAAAGACTGGATGGAAGATGTAGAGTCAGTGAAGAAAGTCGCAAGTAGTGATGGTGGGCTGTAGCTACCTAAAGTACAGGAGAGGCGGTTTCCGCCTGTCGAGCCTTCCATTCATTGTCGCTCATCACGCCAGTGTGTTGAAAAGTCACGAGTCAAAGCACATGCACTGCTAGACATTGATTGGAACGCATTGCGGGATCTCAACCTTTGCGAAAAACAAGTGCGTTTCAGGGGCAAGGAATGACTACTCGGTGATACTGCTGTCTGCCACAAATCGAGGAAGTGCTCTCCTGCTCGAAGCCACAGATATTCCTCGTGCAAATTGACCTTTGCGGCACCTTTACCATCGTCCGAGATGCCCAGCAGACCATGCTCTCAAACGAGACAACTGCCGTTGATCCGATCGATATCGTCTTGCCCATCGTGAAATGTCAGGTAAGTGCGCTAGCAAGTGCGCTTCGGCGTATGTTTGCTAATCTGAGGCTGAGGCTCGGGCTAGCTCGTCGAAAGACGTGGAAATAGCTGGAATCAAGACGCGAACAGCAGACACGAGCGCGAGCGCGGTTTGTTTTGGTTGCCTCAGGTGGCCATAGCAACAAACTGACGCGACTCAGCTTCCGTCACTTCTTCCTGAACATCGCAGTCATCTCGCACCACATCCGAATCAGCTCTCCTCGCGCTTTCAACGCGATGGAGTCACTCACGCTCAAAGAGCTCGAGGACAAACTTGCGGCTTCAAAGGCTAGACTCAAGCGCCTCGAGTCGGACGCTGCTGAAGAACGAGCGGCCATTGACGCCGTCGAGCAGTTGATGCAGCAACGTACGTATTTTCCCTTGCTCACTAGAACGGATTGCACAAGAAGCTCACTCTCTCGCTCTCGCAGATGCGCCACCCAACCTCTTTGAGACCCTTTCACAAGAGATCCGCGATCAGATCTGGGGCTATTGCGTTGCCCCTGGCAAGGTCTTCCTCGCCAAGTGGAAAGATGGCGGTGACGTCCGGTTCAAGGATTTCGGCGAGTACGAGATGCCACACCTAGCTCTCCTCGCGACCGACAAATCTATCCGCAACCAGGCCGCAAAGATCCTCTTTGAACAGAATCAGTTCATCTTCACACATGTCTCACCACATGACAGAGGACACTTTCTCTTCGATGACGATTTCGACAACTCTGACGATGAGGCTGATCATGTCGATGGTGCTGTTATGACCTTGACTCGCCTCGCGCACATTCATCTACGGTCCGCCAGCGTTGCTTTCGACCTTCGCTCGCCAACACTGTACGGCGCCCTCAAGATCGCGGGCGCCATGCGCCCTTCTAGATTCCTACCGCCGGTACCTTGGTCGCAACTGACTAGAGACCAGAAGGTGTCCTACGCGCATGACATTACACTCAAGCAGACACACTTCACTGCCCACCAACTTATGGAAGCCCTGATGTACGAATGCACTAGTCTGAGAACCCTCGAGCTCGACTTCACCAATGCCTACTGCCAGCTTGGATGCTGTCGGGTGGTCTCTGCCCTGAAAGACACCATCGCCTCGAAGAATTATTGGTGGCCAGAGCCTTTCACTTTGAGGGTCTTAGGGTTGAAGAACCAGGAGGAGAGAGACATCTTTGTGAACGCCGTAAGCGCGGGCACCCAGAAGGCTGGCAATGTCATCACAGTGATCTTTGAAAAGTTCGAAGTACCCAAGCACATATTCGGAGATTTCGTCGTGCCAGAGTCCGCCTTGGACCAATTGGCCGAGGAGGACTTGGACAAGGAACTGAGTAGGGAGGTGGTGCTCATTGAGGTGGATATAGACGATGAGTGACAAGAAACAACAAGAGCGCAGGCCATCAACGAGTAGTGCCTGTAGTAAGCGCCGCAGACATTCTTCTGGATTGAAGAACACGGCTTCTTGTCCTTCTGGGATTAAGGGACAGGCTGAGCTTGGGCATTCTTGCTGTCTGAAAACTCTGAAATAACAGAGCATTGGTCGACAAGACGGCCAAGCGGAACAGAAGGGTGGTAATTCGCATCGCTTACTGTTGCAGCGATAGCTCACTGACCATCGTCTAATGAGAAACACCGCACCTTTGTTCTGTTGTGCCGTCTTTCTTGTGCAGGTTCACTACACTGTCGCATCTCAAACATTATTCAAGTGAAAGCTTTTGTTATTGTGTACGAAGTCAAATGTCCGCAGTGATACCCCAGGATCGTGGCCGGCAACAGGAATGAGAAAATATTGACAATGCCATTGTCATCATAGAGTTTGAATCCTGAATATTCAATTCAAATCGTCCGAGTTCATATTCAATTCAGGTTTTGAATCGAATATTCAGATTCAATTCAATGTATTCAGAATCTGATTACGTGCGACCTGTCGATGACAAGGGGTCCGAATTAGACCGCAAAACCGAGGAGTCCGAAGTATAGGAGGCAAGGACAGCCCCTATATAAGAAGCGGAACCGACGAGAGGCGGATAGAGCGTAGCGACGATTTTTCTTATAGCGCTAAGGCCCCTACCTCGAGCAGCCCCAAAACAGCGGCCTTGACCTGGTCTTTTGCCTTATCAAGGCTATCACGTGCTCCACTTTGAATATTCCATTCAAACCTGAATATTCAATCTTCCCCGATTCATATTCAATTCAAACCTGAATTTGAATTGATTTTGAATAAACTATTCAGGATTCAAACTCTATGATTGTCATGTTATCGGTTAGATCTTGCGTCGCGGGACGGTACGCGGAAGTTGCCACACGCGAAAGAATGATTTGGATGGGCTCGATCGTGGTGAACCAGTGAACGAGAGACCCACTTTTCACATGACTGCCTGCATTAAGGTTGCCCACTAATGCAGCCGGCTTCGTTCGCTGAATGATACACGATGCGCTCTCCGACTTCCACTCGATTTCTGTGACTCGTCATCTCAGTTCTGCCGCACCTTTTCTCAGCATCAACGACGCAATGGAGTCGCTCAAGGAACAGGATGTGGAAGCCGAACTGACTACTCGACGTGCGCGGCTCCAACGCCTCGAGCTGGAAGTCGCTGAAGAGCGAGCTGCGATAGCACTACTTGAACAGATACAGACTCGTGAGTGTTGCTTTTCCTGGCGCGAAGCACGTTTCGAAATGCTCACTTCTTCTCCCAGGCACATCGCCCAATCTGCTCGATACTCTCCCTCAGGAACTGCGCGATCATATTTGGGGCTACTGCGTTGCTCCTGGGAAGGTGTTTGTCAGCAAGGATCGAGTCGCGTGCGATGCGCGCTTTGACGACTTCCACGATTACGAAAAACCACACTGGCAGCTGCTCGCCGTCAGTAGGTCTATCCGACACGAGGCCGCCAAAGTCATGTTCGAAGGGAATCAGTTCATCTGGTCGCACTTGACTTCCGGCTTCGAAACTCTCATTCACAGAAACTACTATCCCCGCGACTCCAGCCGAAACGACATTCGCCTCGTTGCCTTCGCGCACAAGCATCTTCGATCCGTCAGTATAACATTCGATCTGCGTTCCCCCATTCGCAGGGATCCTCTCATGAACGCGGCTTACATGCGCGCGGGCTCGAGCTCCTCGGTGGCCCCGTGGTCAGGCTTATCTGAACCTCTCCGTAGGTTGAACGCACAGGATTATATGTGTGACCACGCGTATGCCGAAGCGGAGATTCTATTGGACTCTGTGTTGGACTGTGAGGCTCTGAGCAGTCTCGAGCTGGACTTCACCAACTGTTACTGTCCGACGGGGTGTTGCAGGGCCATATATGGGGTGCTGGAAACGTTCATCGAAGGAGGTATGCAGGTGCCTGGACACGTCAGAATTCTGGGAACGAGGAATCAGCTGGAAAGGGACACATTCATCCGTTCATTGGGTCGTTATGAAAGACCGGAGACAACCGTTGTGTTCGAGAAGTTTGCAGCCGCGTCGGAGATGCAGGATCCTTTTATGGGACGATCACATTTTTGGTGCCATTTGACCAATGAGGACTTGGATGTGGAGCTTGAGCGGGCTGAGGTGAGGGTCGAAAGAGTGCGGGAGACGTATGAAGATGAATAATGAAAGAATGATACGACGCAAAGCTC
This sequence comes from Cercospora nicotianae, assembly GCA_029490675.1. Taxonomy (NCBI): domain Eukaryota; kingdom Fungi; phylum Ascomycota; class Dothideomycetes; order Mycosphaerellales; family Mycosphaerellaceae; genus Cercospora; species Cercospora nicotianae. The sequence continues at coordinate 346,717 of JANQAT010000007.1, read as the reverse complement.
ACTGCGCTGCAGTATGAAAGGGAAGTTGTCCCCATTCGAAACATCTACTGCTCGCGAAACACGTCAGCACTGAAACATGGGCACTTCCGTCGTAAGTGGACGAAGACAAAGTCCCGATTCACAATAGAAGTTTCGACTGGGCCAGGCGGAATCAATGCTGCTGGTCTATCATAGCAGTAGTGCACTGTGCTTGAGTAGACGGTTTGCGGAACAAAGGATCAAGCGATACAGCTCTATTGTCTCTCTGGTCACGGCTCGCGGACAAAGAGAGTGTCTCACATTGCTCAAGAGAGTTACTATTCGGGAGAGAATCACAGGTGACTGGTCTGTGCCATTGTGTATGTAACGAACGGGCAATGGATAGTGACATGTTTCTTGCCTGCAGTGACTATGGGACGCTCCGAACACTGTCACTATCGCGATCGTTGGCCTACGCATATAAGTTCGCCTATCGCCTCTCTCTTCTGTTCAACTGACTACAGTCAGAAAAAAATCCCAAAACCACCCGCAACTTTATTACAAACAGCTTTCCATCCAACTGCCCTACTACAAGTAACACTCCATCAACATGAGGTTCCGCAAGAGAGCCAATCCCACGCAGAACTCTGCACCACAGCTTCCTGGTGAAGTTGTAGGTCGCAGCGAGTCTTCCCTCTCTGTCGCTCCCACCACAGACAGTGAGCATCCTCCTGCTTCCGGCCGCGGGTCTGCGAGAGAACACTTCAGACACCCTCACATCACCCTCAAAGTCTCCATGGCCGATCCTCGCAGCGCGAGAATCGCAGACATGGATCGTCTCGACCGCTTCGACCTCCGACACGCTCTCGTGATGTCCACAGGTCCAACGCACTACATCGAGGAACTCACCTTCAAGACCGAGGAGAATCACCAGAAACTTCCCAAACTCGACCAAAATGACGGAGAACCAGCAGAGATCCTGGCAGATTTCTTCTCCCAGCTACCAAACCTTCGCAGAATCAATCTGCAAATGTCGTGGCCGCCAGGACAAGCTCTCTTCCTCGACGTCCTCGCGACTCAACCTCAACTTCAACTCACCCAACTCGTCATCCATGCCCCAACTTACAAATCCGCACAGCAAATGATCCAAGTCTTGGATACATTCGCCCCAACTCTCCGCTGGTTGAACATAAGCTGTCAGAGTTTCTCCGCAGATGACTGGCAGCTTCTCTTCACCCACATTCGCGATAAGATGCAGCTTCAGATTCTCGACTGGAAGCTCTGGTACGTCTCAATTGGTCCTAGGCCACAAGATCACAGACCGCTGGTAAAATCGAAGTCTGTTTGGACAAGCCCAGATCATGAGCCTATGAGAGAGGAGTTCTATGTTATTGACAACCAGGAGGCTTCGATGATGCGCGGAGAACTTGGGGTGAGAGCGGGCGCTGATCGCATGATTAGGTTGTTGGAGGGCGTGAAGGAGTCGGAGGAGATGGAGGAGTAAGGTGTTTGCTGAGAGATGAGTCGAAGGGTTGCTTGTATAGTATTGGGGGACTGACTTGGCGGCGTTCGGAGTTGTTTTGTAAAACATAGTTAAGAAATGCAGATTGCCTGCGACAAGACCAGTTCATGTCTTCAACCTCCCGGTTCGATAGATGATCCAGTTTGTATCCCAAATGTGGATTTCGCTGAGTCCAAACAAGCGAGTTGCTGACCTGTAGATTCAACGAGACGCAATGCCACTAAGCCCCGCGATGTTCCTGTCGCTTCCCGCGCGATGTGTCTGGAGAAAGTGAGCACCAGAGAATGGGTTTGATACACGGTGAGACCTGTCTTGACTTCACTTCACCAGCTTGAGAACTTGCCGAGCGAACCGAGCGCTGCTTCCTGCATTGTTTGCTCTTGCTTCAGCTTCAGCTCGCAACGTTCGTTCCTGCCGTGCCTGCCTAATGCTAGTCAGCCATGCATCAACGTTTTCATTCATCTTTGCGCCTTTTCTCCTTCTCTTCCAACTCGCTGTTCCTTCAGAAAGCCACTTCCATCCCCGTCCCCTTCACCTGATTGAGTCTTGTCACGCGCCGCCAACGCGTGACATCAAGAATGGCGTCTTCACATGCAAACCACAACCAGCAAAGTCGAACCCCGGCTAACCAGATCCAGCAGCAGCAACCAGATTGGACAGCATCAATTTTCAGGTCCGATCCTCGACTTCGTACGCTAGATCTCGACTCCGGCAACAACGCGGCTGCTACGCGTCACGTCGACGCGACATCCCGCATTCTTGAAAGAGCGGTCGGCATAGCATCCTCGATCGCAAAGGGCTCAGGTCAAGCCAAGGAGAAGAACACATTGCCTGGTGTCTTCGCGAAAACCACTGCTCCAAGAAGCGTGGTTGTCGGGCTTGAGAAGACTGGTCGCGTCGCGACTTCGACGCCGCAGCCTGGCCCATCTCGGCAAAACCCCGGCACTCAACCTCAATCTCGTCGCTTCAATCAGACCGGCCCACTCGCAACACCCGTTCAAAGGCTGAGAGCGAACCTCGAGCTGTGGAAGAACGAGAATCCTGCCTCCTCCACGATACACGCACTCGCCTCGGAGATGGTGGCGGACATTGACATGGAGAACATGCCGCCCGGCCACGACTTCCGCGCGTTTGGTGGGGCCGACGACTTGGACCTCATGTCCATGGACGAGTTTGAGAAGGCAAACCCATACACGCCTCCACCTCCGAGACGAACTGCCAATCCATTGCGAGCCACTACTAAGCATGGTGAATTTACGACTGCATTCAATCTGGCCTGTGACGCCCGGGGCATCGTCCGCGACTTTGCTTACTTCGAAGTAGCAATACAGTGCTTTGAGGTGGAACTGAAGTTGAATGGCAAATTCGTCGACCGCATTGGTCCGTATGCGTCTCACAAAGATGGCAAAGAGGAGATGTGCAAGAAGCATCTCCCGACAGTCGAGGCAATGCCTAACCAGAAGAAACGCAAAGTCAGCGACGTAGCGTTCACACCAGTACCAGCAGGGCTCGAAGATGAGCCGTGGATCAACCTGATCTATCGTAAGTGCCTTGTGTATGTAAGTATTCATCTCATACTGATGCGTCGCAGAGTACCTTCAAAAGAATCAGCTGCCTTTTCCCGACTTCGAACTCAAAAGCCAGAATGAGCAGAATGAAAATGTCGGACCATGGACTTGTACCTTGCGAATCAAAGGCTCGCCGCATACTCCATTCGGTGGCGATGATAAGCGGTATGCGAATAAGATGAATGCCAAGAAAGCAGCTGCGATGGAAGCGGTTCAATGGCTGCGCTCACAGACCAAAATGGCAGCAGCGCCAGAGAAGCGACGAAAGTCCTCGGTATCCGTCTTGGAGTCTCCTGACCAGGCAAACCCATCTCCTCAGTCAGAAGATCCTGGTCATACTGGACTCACGCAGACACTACGATCCGCCGACGTCACTGCCAATCTTGCCAAACCATCGGAGCAAGTTCACCAGCTGGCATTGGACCTGGGCTTCTGTCAGCCAGCATACAGACATGTGCCGGTGCCAATGAGCGAATCATTTTACAATACGCATGCTGAATTTCAGCCTGGAGACGTGCGGAAAGAACCACGACTTGCTGGGCATGTTGGTCAGACGAGTCATGTCTTTGGCAAGAAGCATGCGCAGCAAGCTTGCGCGACGGAAGTATTGAAGATTCTGGAGGACATTCGGAGAAGCAGGTTGATGCGATGAGAAAGCAGTGGACGAGTCCTGGCAAACTTGAGGAACAGGCTGTAGCAATCACAGCTGTGCTGATCAAGCTGCACACCAGTCGCTGCTCAACAGACTGCCGCTACAGATGTGGAGAGGCGAGGAATCTCGGTCTATGGCTGTCACCACAAAGGCAATATTTGGTCTATTGGACACAAAGCATTGTACCGGGAGAGGTCAGTGCTTGGTTGACAGTCGACGGCGAGGGATCCTTTGCCAATTGTCACAACGAGCACATCCACAAGACAGCGATCTGTGATAGGTGCGCTCAGATAGCGATGATGAATGAAAGAAACGAATTTCCTAATCCGGAAGAAGCATTCATGACCACCATGAAGAAGCGGAGAGGAACAAAGAAAGTGGACGCCGAAGGCATGCAGACATGTAACTGGCCCATTGCGGGTCCTATGATCGCCCAGGGTGCAACTACTTGCGATCCGACTACTCGCAGCTTACGCCCGCTCCGCAGACAGATTCGTGTCCCTAGGCACGAGATACCTTTTCCCGTTAGTAACACGCCAAAATCATACAAGATGGAGCAGCGCAGCGATTGGGAAGTTTTCAAAGAGCATCGGAAATTGCGCGCGCAGGCAAAGCCCGGATACAAGCATCAGAAGACTAGCGCTGACAGCAAGAAGATATGGAATAACTGGTCTCAGGAGAAGAAAGATGAAGAGGTGCAGAGGTTGAGAAATGCTGCTACATCGTACGCCGAACTGGCGGAAGTGCCTACGGATGCGGAGGCAGAGGACGAAATTGATGATGATGAGGAGAGTGATGATTCTGGAGCGGTTGATCTGGAAGAGCTTCCTGACGCGGCGGATGAGGAAGCGGACGATGACTATGAGGTTTCTTCGGACGGCGGTGACATTCCCATGGGTGGACCGCGTAAGGACATGTTTCGCGCATATGATGATCTGGAAGGCAAGATGAGGAAAGAGAGACAAGCAGCCCGTAAGAAATATGGCGAGGGAAAGACTCCTGTCTACGGAGGTGTTGAATGGGTCTACCAGAAACATCTTGGCTCAGGTGGAAACGGCTCAGCGCATCTCTGGGTTCGGGTGGATGAGAAAGACATCATCCAAGACCGCATCGCCGTCAAAGACTGCTGGACTGACGGGCCATTCCACTGGGGAAGCATCAAATTCTGGGATGGAGATCCTCGCGATCCCCAAAATCAGGTGCCGGTCGAGATCAAAGCTATGCAAGCTTGTCAAGAAAAGCCAGGCAGCCACCGAGTCGCTGGTATCCGCGACCACAGCGTCGACTTCGACAGAATGGCTTATCGCATCATCATGCCGTTCTACGCGCGGGGAGACTTCATCACAATTATCGACAAGGCAGATGACAACTATCATGTCCCAGAGCCCTTCATCTGGTGCGCCTTCGAAGCCCTCGCAGATGCCTGTCTCCTCATGGAACGCGCCAGCATACGCGAAGCCGACCAAGCACCAGATGGCTGGAAAGAAATCGTCCACCGCGACATCAAACCCGACAACGTCTTCCTCGCCGCACGAAATCCAAAATCCTTCCCCTCCTACCCTCAACCCGTCCTCGCAGACTTCGGCGGCTGCATCATGACCTCCAAAGACGATATCTTGAATCCAACCGCCTACGCCGACAGCACAGGAACCGCAGGCTACTTCGCCCCCGAACAACACGCCTACGAGGACAAAACGACCTACGAAGCAGTCTTTATCGCCCGCCAACAAAGCTGGACAAACATCTATCAAATCGGCCGTGTGATCATGTCTCTCATCAACGCGCCTGCACCCGAGACCTTATCCGAGGCCGAACTCAAAAAAGGTGCCGTGCAAGAATATCTCTCCACAGACCCGGATTATGATGATCCCGATGGCTGGAAGGACCATGAGTGGTTCAAGCCGGAAACGAAAGAGAAGTATTCGAAGGAATTGCAGAATTTGGCGAAGAGTTGTGTGAGGTATAAGCCCGATGAGAGGATTACGGCTCTGAAATTGAAGGGGAAGATTTTGAGGAGGACAGGTGGGGTGCGTAATGGGAAGGGGAAAGATTTTGCGAAGGGCTTGAGAAGTAAGAAGGTTACGAAGGGTGGAGAGGGAGATTTGAGAGGGTGGAGGAGGAAGGATCAGTATGCTGTGGGATTGGTGAGGCCGGAGAAGTAGGGTTTTGGGGGAAGATGGTGCAAAGAATGGTATCAAAGGCCATAAAAAAGGCGAGGCTTGTGCTTCGATACTATGTACCATGGCAGTGCATCGAGCATCAGCGAGATTTTGTGCTCTCCTCGAGTAAGACAAATTCCATCAGTACGTTGAATAGGTGTGCGATTTGCAGTTCCGCGGTACAGAATTACGTGTACCCTGTTTGTAGTGCAAATTACATCGATGATTTTTTCGCAACTTCAGATGGGACTATGCATTGATTCTACAGCGTTGTTGCATGAGAAAATGGCTTGGACCGATCATAGACTAAGCGGAGTAAAAGGACGGTAAAAGAAATGATTTTGGCGGTTGCTGAGGCTGTCTTCATGCTGGTTCGGAATGACAAGCGTCCTGATGGACTTACTGGCACTATTGAGGCTCAATCGAGTCGTGATTTCCTGTTCGTCGTATTGTTTCATCGGTCGTGTATCTGCATAGAAGGTCTCTCGTGTCGATCGTTTAGTCTTATGTTCTCTCAGTGACTCAACTACTTGATCAATGTGTGTGAGTGATATCTTCGACCTCTATGCTCTTGTCGTGCACCTAAAGGAAGGAAGAACTACACTCGCAGTCCAACGAAGTGTCAATTGGAGGTGGCTATCTCTACGTATCGGTGATAGATGTTAAGTACGGAAGCACGTTTCAAACAGTTCTTGAAGCTCATCCGTTGGCCACCCAACAATAGCTAATGTAGAGAATTCTACAAAAGCAAATCCATGACTCCTGACTACAAAAAAATGGATGCTATACTTCGCAATCCGTAACTCCCGACCATAAAGGAATGGATACTACACTTTCCAGTTCTCCCTCCTCCCTATTCTCCGCAATCTTGCCATATGTGATGGCTGAGTCTATCAGAGATGTTCAGCATCTAGTAACCCTGGAGTGGCTTAGTCAAGTCGACCGCCCCATTGTGCGCGACCTGTTCTGGACTAGCTGCCATGCTGTTATAGGCTGGGCTCCTCTTGTAGCCCTGGAGTGGTCTGGTGAGGTCGACTTTGCCATTGTCTGCCACTTGTTCTGGGCTAGATGCCATGGAGTTGTATGCTGGGCTGCGCTTGTAGCCCTGCAATGGCTTCGTCAGATCGACTTTACCATTGTCAGCGACCTGCTCTGGGCTAGCCGCCATACTGTTGTAAGCACGACGTTGCTTGTAGCCTTGGAGCGGCTTGGAGAGATCGACAGCGTCAGCAGAATTAGCCTGCTCTGGGCTAGCAGCCATGCTGTTATATGCTGCCTCTCTCTTGTAACCTTGGAGTGGCTTGGTCAAATCGACGTCAGCAGCCGAACCGATCTGCTCTGGGCTCGATGCCATGCTATTATAGGCACGACGAACTATTTCAGGTCAGCACACGAGCTGGGAATAGTAATCAGTCCGCTCACCTCTGTAGCCTTGAAGTGGCTGGGACAAATCGACTGCAGCGTCATTATCCACTTGCTCTGGGCTGGCCGCCATGCTGTTGTAAGCTGGCTTGGGCAAAGCCAAGGCGGCGGAGCCGAGAGAAATCAAGATGGCGTATGAGGACTTCATGGTGGATGAGATGACTGATGGCGCAATTTTATTCCTTTCTTGTGTTTGTGCCTGTTGATCGTAGCGCTGGTAGACGGTGATTACTGATTGCCACCTTATATATGCTGCCGAATCTTCACCCCAAGACGGATGACCTGCTTGCGAGCAGTGCTTTGGACGCCGAATGCCAGACAGAGTAGCAATCGCACCCTTGCTACGGCGACGAACATTACGAGCTGTGTGCATATACGAGCGTTCCATATCCTTGCACTTAGCGATCAAGTAGGCGCCTGCCGGTACAGAGATCCATTCGACTGCCCGTGGGATTCAAAATATACTCAGACAGACAGTGGTTCCTTGTTTGTAGCACTTTGTCAGGACACAGATTGGATCACTCTTCGTCGACCTCGTATTAGTGTCTCGGGTAGCTTGATATGAGTCAAGCGTTTGGTACTAATGCTGATCTCGCTGGGCGCCAGAATTCCCAGCAACGCACCTGCTTCAGGTCCGTAACTTGGAGCTGTGTAAGCTTACTCGCCTTACGCTCCAGCTTGACCCATCCTCACCTCGCTCTTGAACACTTGCGACGCTGGCGACCCTGAGGATCTGGAGCGCAACACGACCATGAGCTTTTGTTTCAGCTTAGTATACGAAAGTTAGTTCTAGGTGCATTCTTACTGCTTGGATCCGAATATCATCGATCAGCTCAAGAGCTTATCACTAGGTCTAGCCAGGTTCAATTACGTGTTACTGTCTTATGATATCCATCAATGATGACTCTATGCAGTAAATGAACTACTGCTATAGTGATGCCGACAACGGAACAGTTCAAAATATCAGATACATGTATCGATGGCTTACCTTGCATTGAGTCGAAGCATGCACTATCAAAAGCTCTGTAAGATCTGTGCCGGTAAATCAATCAATACCATATTGCAATACTTACCGAATGCTCCACAACATCCTTTACACCCCATCTCGACAAGTCGAACGGCACAGCTCGAACTTCCTCAAACCCATAGTGCTGGTAAAGACCTTTTCCCACCAGCGTTGCGTCCAAGTAGATGTCAAGGTCATGCTGATCCGCGATCCGCAAACCCTCTTCCAACAGGACACCACCACACCCTTGACGCTCATAGCTTGGGTGGGTGACAAGCGTGGCGAGGTACATGTGTGGACGAGTTCCCATGATTTCGACGTGCGCCTTTCTTAGTGGCTCGAACAGCGCTCTGTAAACATCGGGTTCGTATTCAGGAAAGATATCTTCGTCCCTGATACTTGCGGCTTTGGAGACTTCGCGTTCGGATCGTCCGGGCTCCCGATACAAATGCCATTTTGCACATGCCATTATGGTGTTGTTGTCCTTGTTGACGGCTTTCCAGTACATCGCTGTCGGATCTCCTCGGAAGGAACTGACGTGGTGATCGATGACTCTTTGGCGAGTTGCTTCGGTTGGTGGTGATCGGTAAAGAATAGAACTGATGCCGGTAGTCGAGTAGTACGCGTCATGAAGGATGTCTGCTAGACGAGGCATATCATCCTCATCCATGCGTGAAACCAAAATATCCATCGCCAAAGCTTTATCGCAGAGTGCCCTAAAGTGAGCTCTGCGGATTGTAAGACCCTTCTTTAAGTCCCTCGTAAATGGACGCAGCTGCAGAAGGTGCTTATATGTCTTGGAGAGGGTACTATGTCAGAGGTGAACGGTGAGTCTTGGCCCAACGCTTTTGGGCACGGAGGCGAAGGACCAGGCCAGCTCTTGGCAGCTGTATTCGGGTCGTGCATGCTCACAGGAAAGTGCGATTAATTTAGACTTTCGTACTTGCTCACTACAGTAGCAGCAAATGCCGGATGCTGTCGTTCTTGACAGATGGAGCTGACCAATAGACTTCGGCAGGGATCGAGCTTCATGGGCAGTACTGTTGGGATATGCCTGCTTGCGCTCCTCGCAGCGAGGCAACAATTGAGCTATTGCAATTGGAATCCGCCATCACGAGAAGGCGAAGACCGAGAGGCTCGTAGACGAAGCGTAGCATCGTCCTATACGCAAGCAGCCTCAGGAGTCTCGATATGATCAACAAACTGCTCAGGTCAATCATCGTACTGGCACGGCTGTTGTCTCTCGTGCTCATATGTCCCACCACAGCCATCTCCCTCGTCGATCGCGCTCGAATTCAAGATACTATCGCCAAATACGCAATCTACATCGACACAAAACAGTTCTCTCGGCTGGACGAGTGCTTCTCTGCGGAAGTTCAGGCTGATTATGGCCCTCATCTCGGTTCTTTCACAAATCTTGATGAGCTCCAGAGAGGGTTGGACAACGTGTAAGCTGTCTTCGCTTCGCTGATCAACGACGAGTGTTGATGAAAGCCAGATTTAGAAACGTAAAGACTCATCACGCACAATCGACACAGCTCATACACAATGAAAGCGCACGGATACATGCTGTGACCTTTTTCACTTCAAGCCAGTTCTTGGCCAACGGGACCGCTAAACAAGCTGTGTATCTGTATGGGAGGTATGAAGATGTGCTGGAGAAGGTAGTTTCGGACGACAGCCACGGTTTACACGATTATATATGTGGTATTGTAGAAAGGGATCTTGTTTGGCGGATCGTGAATAGGACACTAGTGTTGATGGGACCTGAAGTTGGTGATTTATCGATATTTGAGTCATAATGGTTATGCAAGATGAAGGTCCAGGTGCGCTGATTTAGATACGGACAGTACGAAAAAGCTACAAAAAGACACGTTCGTGAATTGGCCTCTCACTAATCTCGCACCAAGTCTCGCAAAGATTCAGACGTCCTTCTACTATCTACTCATGATGCTCCCCCGCATGCTCGAACTCCTCCAAAGTCAACTCATGCATTTTCCGTTCCGGATCAACAATAATTCCATCAACGCCCCCATCACAATACCCAAAATGGTCACCTAACGCAAAATGCTTCTTTTGCTCTTTAGTCAACTCCTTCGGGTAATCTCGATAGCAAGCCGTATGTTTTGTAGCGTAATCTCTCAGGACATTCCAGTCTTTGCATTGTCTGTACTGTTTGTCGCCGGCTGTGTTGCGCCCGAAGGTGTAGAGGGGCGTGTTGTCGGCTTTGCAGACTATGAACTGTTGGATGGGTTAGATGGATTTGGAAAACTGGCGGATGGAAAAGCTTACTTGACGAAGTGCATCAAAGCAATGACCTGAGTGTGGTGGATTCCAGGTGTACTCTTCGCGGTTTACGGCTTCCCAGAAAGTTTTGCGTATAACATACTATGAGGTTCACTGGTTAGCAAGAAATGCTGGGATTGAGATCGGGAGTTCGCCTACCAGACAATGGATCATATGGTATGCTTCCAGCAGGTAGACGTTCTTGCTATCATCGGATGGCAAGTGCATCGAGTCTGGCCAATGATTGTCCAACGCCCATTCGCGGTCCATGGCAATGAAGCCATGCGCTGGATTGATGTCCTCCCAGCGCTGGTCAGTCGCAGTGTCATTGTTGTCAGAATATTCTGTCCACCAGTGGAAGTGCTTGTAAATTGTCGGAAGCTCATCAACCAGCGCTGAGCGAAGATTAGTTACGTCCAGCTACGTTGGATAAACCACAGCGTACCATATTCTTCGGGCGAAGTAGTGGGACCGCGATCATCATGAGTTGGACGCGTGTATATGTGTGTGAACACTGCAAGATTGCCCGTCGCAAGAAGGAGCAAGACTGCCAGTCTCCATATCAATGTCCAGTTGAGACCATGTCGCTTTGGAGGAGACAGAGGCAAGCCGTCTTCGGACTCGTGCAATGGCGAATACGCCGGTGCCTCGTCCTTGAAAGGCATCATTTGTTATCTTTGCAGTGGCAGTCGATGAAGCTATGTTTGATGAAAGTTGAACTGCCTGTAGAATTGCAAGACCTGACTTCGACAGGCGTCGACGCTGGGTCTAGCAGTCATCGGAGCATGCTCCTCCGTCTCTGGAACGAGGATCCAGGCTGAGCAATAGTTATGTTTGTCCAAGCATGGTTAGTACGAGCGACCCACCGGGTGTTCCCTGCCCATATTGCAGAAGCAGGTTGGATGGGAACCCTTGTCAAGTAGCATAACGGCGGAGACCGGGATGCCTATATAGACGTGAAGAACGTCAGCTCGTGTCCGGATATTCACTACCCGTATCTGTTTGCTCGGCGACAAACGACTTGCGACTTCTTCCTGCTCGAGGCGACGTTTCGACCTACTTCCGTTCTCAGCGCAATCCTGCTTTCAAATCCTCTACCTGCTTGTCAACATCAACCATGCCCGATATCCTCAAGCACAAAATGTCTTCTGAGAGAACGATCAGAGAGTCGGAAGAAACGACAGAATCCCTACTTGAAAAGAATGAGCACGATATCAGCCGGTGCGACGGATGTATGCAAGACACCCAACAGCGACGATATCGTCAGTGCAGCTGGAGCAAATTTGCGATCGCAGTCTCGATCTCAAGCTCCTTGTGTTTGCTAGTACTTTATTTGACCCTGGCCAACGCACTGGTCTGGGCCGCTAAAGACTACGAATGTGCTCCCACCGATCGCTTAACAGAAACACGGTTCTTTCGTGACACTCGATACATGTCCATAGAACCAGAGACAGACCATCTCTGGGAGGAGTGGATGTCACCATTGACTGGAGTTACGAAGACGCAGAATGGTAGCATTGAGGCTATTAGCATGTTAGTACTCGTCCGCAGGGATAGTCGCGCACGCCGGAAGCTGATGATCGACTCCAGGTTTCACCAACTGCATTGTCTTTCCGGTGTTCGCAAGGCTCTACAGGACGCTGCCAACGGGAAAGATATTGGCAGAAGCTCGAAAGATGGTCTGCAGCATTGGCCGCATTGTCTTGATTTCTTAAAATCTGTTGGTACTCCGGTTTCCTTTAGGAGTTCGCAAGTGCTGATGCGAAAGTAGGCAATTTTGTGCAATGCTGACAGCACGATCGAACACCCATTGATTGAGGAAGAGACTGGTGTCGTGATCATCGATGGCGCGGAAGATGTCCGGATGTGTCGAGATAACAGGCCGCTTTACGATAAATGGAAAGGTAATAGTATGTTCTCTCAGTATTAATGGAAAGGCTGCACAATGGAGTCATGTAGCAAGCCATCGCCGCATGGCTTAAGGTAAGGACCGCGCTTACTCCGACTCACGACATACAGGCCGCAGAAGTAGGCGCTATGGGCGAAGGTAGGCTGAGAGGGTGGAATGGGAATAGATATGAATCAACACAATGAGCGCTGAGCATACTTTCAACGACATCGCATCTATTTCGCTATTCTCTCAGTAAATGCGGGTTGCAGCACAAACACAGCAATTTCTGACATATTTAGACAGCAAAACCACAATCACCCGTTAGGCCGTGCTGAACACCAAAAAAATCCCAAGGCGCTTTCGAGGCACAGCGACCTTCGATAGCACAAAGGCAAAACCTCAAGCCCAGTCTACAGCAGTGGCCTGATAGTGGAATGCCAGCTTGAGCGCCGGAGTCACTTGCCCATCATTCTCTCATCGACCGCGCAATCTGCACAGCTTCCTTGCAGTCCTCATCATCCCAAGGCTTCAGCCCCATCATGCGCATGAAGTTGCCGGTGTGGCGGTAGTTCTTCTCAACCCAGTCGAACTCCTTCTCAGGGAACTGGTAGTCAGCAACGTGTGAAGCTGGATCAGCCTCGAGCTCAGCCAAAAAGTCGTTCTCCTCGTCGCCACTGTCGTTCTCCTGTTCGTCCATCTCCATGACTGCCTTCAATATCTCGCGTCCCTCAGCACGTTGTTCGTCATCTTCCAACTTTAAGCCATACGACAGGAGGAATTTCCACTCGTTGCCGTAGTGCTTCTTGAGCCATGCCTTCTCTTCTTGGGTTAGAGGTGGCAGAGGCTTCTTGGGTTCCTCCAGCTTCTGCGACACTTCCGGCTTTGGCTGCGTCAGCCACTTAGCACGCTCTCGGTCATTCCACACTGCATTGATCATGTAGAGAGTGTCCGGGTCCAGGCTGGTCTCTGTCGCACTGAGTCCGACGAGTCGCAAACGCATGAGACGAGGGAGGTCAATAATACCTGCGGCCGCGCCAGTGAACAGATGGCGAAGCTCGCCACGCTTCTTTCCATAATCCATGGTCACATCGTAGTCATCCATGATGGGGTTTCCCAGGATGTTGCAAATCGTCGTCGGGGTGTACAGAACGTCTTTCAGCACGATCGTCCGCTTTGACTTCGGTCCAGTGCGCCCTTCACGAACCTTGACATTCAGCTCAACGTCTCCGATACCAAGGACCTCGACTGGGTACTTCTCGCCGCGGTAGATGTCTCCGACGTAAGATTTGATTGGCTTGAAAGTTGTGAACCAGTCGCGATGGTTTGATGTGTGAACGTTGGCGTTGTTGCTCCAAATCCAGTCGGTGTGATAAGCAGAGCCCGTGGGTGCCATCTCGTCAAGTAGTATAGGGACGATTCGTGGTTGTTGATTGCGGAGGAGTACTGCTGGAGTGCGAAGGTGAATGGGAGTGCGGAAATGCGAATGACAAGGAGCGAAGGCAGAAAGGTGCAAGCCGGATTTCTGTTTGTGACTGCCCTTCGGAATCGCTGCATAAATAGTCCGAGCAGTCGCGAAAGAGTCACGATCATGGTGAATAGAAAGAACGCCTCACAAACGCCAAGCGTTACACGGCAAACGTTGAACTCGGCATGTCTGCAGTCATCCGAATCCAGCCCGTATTTATGGAACTCGTCGCAAATCGACTGTTCATGCGTGGCGAGTGATGACACGTCCGGTCATTTAGATCGAACGTCGGGTTGCTGGATATCGGCGCAGTGGAAGTGAATGCATTTCAAAGAGCCAGCCGGAACCAGTGAGTAATCTCATGAAATGCTGGAATGGCATTGCAACGTTATTCTATGCGCGCACACACTTGAGAAGCTTGGATTACTAGCTCGCCAGTTAAGGACGTGTATCTTTCAATACACCGGGACGCAGAAACCCGAAATCGCAATCTCTCCCGTTCCGTCGGAGTCGTCGTCGGATTCTCCCTTGCTGTTGATGTCCTCGGCAATCAATTGCTTCGCAATCTCACGACCTAAGGCGCGTTGCTCAGGAATATCGATCTTCAGGCCATGCAGGACAAGAAACTTCCATTCGGTCTTATAATGCTTCTTGATCCAAGCCCTTTCATCTTCTGTCAGATCCGGCATGACAGGCTTCTTTGGAACAAGCCATCTGGCACGCTCTTGATCACTCCATCGTACATTGATAAGATAACCTCCTTCCGCTGTGAGGCTGCTTTCCTTGGCGTTCATGCCAACGAGTCGCAAACGTGGTAGTCGTACGTGGTCAATAATCGCTGCTGCAGCGCCAGTCCGCTTGTTGTAAAGCCGGGAAATATCGGAACCATTCTCATGGAAAGCAAGATCGTATTTGTCTTCGATTATACCTCCGAGTACGTTGCAAAGGGCATCCGGTACATAGAGTACTCTCTTTAAAAGCAGTTTTCCACGGGACTTCTTTCCAGTGAGGTGCTCGTTCACCTTGACGTCGAGCTCAACTTTCCAATGCCGCGGACTTCGGCACGTTGGTCGCTGAAGTAAAGGTTGCCAATATGTGAATCAATCT
Organism: Cercospora nicotianae; assembly: GCA_029490675.1. NCBI lineage: Eukaryota > Fungi > Ascomycota > Dothideomycetes > Mycosphaerellales > Mycosphaerellaceae > Cercospora > Cercospora nicotianae. The sequence goes on along the minus strand of JANQAT010000007.1, from coordinate 331,681 downwards.
TCTTGAAGTTTGTGAACCATTTCCGGTTGTTGGCCACGTGCACGTTGGAGTTGTTAGACCAGACCCAGTCTACGCGGTATGCTGGACCACTGGGCGCCATGTTGGTCCTTCCAATTAATCGTAGATTTTGGCCCGTTGTCTGTAGGCTGAAAGATAGTTGTTGGCCCGATAGGAACCGTTGAGAGAAGGTGAGCGAAGAAGTTTGGGACGATATGGGAGGAAGCTGACGACCATTAGAACTAATTAGGTTGTCCTAGGAAGGGCCTGGAAGCCGATGAAGCAGATGGGCTTGGCAGACGTCTGCGTGAGCAATGACCACCATTGACAGGCTAGGCTGAAAGTGGGTAGATTACCTGCGCAATGACTCGCATTCAATGGCCGCACCGCCTCCGTAATAACGGCAACGCAACGCCCATCAGGTTCGTGGTGACATTCATCAGAACTGAAATCGTTGTCGACAATAAACCCATCCCTCGCGTTAGCCAGTACTCTTCAGACTCGACGCAAACAGACTATTGAAGAATGAAGTAGCAAACGATGGTCCCTTGTCGACTTTTTGCCAGATCTTCGGCAAAGGTCCGTCTTTCCCATAGATCGGATCTATTCGAATATGTCAACACAACGCAGACCTAGTAAACAATCACAGCCGCAGCGCACATACCATAGTCCGGTACAGCTATCTTCCTCGCAGCCTCCTTCTTCATCTCCGTTTCAGCCTGATCGGCTTTACAAAAGTTGTTGTCCCAGTGTGGAGCGCCCTACACCAGTCAGTCAAATGACTATACAAGCCCAAGTGAGGCAGATATGCTCAAAGGGAAGAGAGAGAGAGAGAGAGAGACAAATATGCAACTCATACCTCAGGGTAAAACCCAGCATACTCATAATCCTCACTACTCTCCACATTTCGATGCGCAACACCCGCAGCATGAACCGCAACATCTCCAGCTTTCATATCGAATGAGATACCTTTGCTTTCATCGTCGAGAGGTCCGATGCCGTAGACACTAGAGTCAGAGAAGAAAAATGAATGTCAGCGTGGGTCCAAAAGCATGCCTACAAATTCTTGCATCTGAGATCGGACGATTTACTGCACTCCAAATGTCAGCCGAACCACCACTCACCCACTCATGTCAAAAACAACTCACCCATCTCGTCCATCCCCTCGTCGCCGCATAAGCCTCATGCGTATTCGAATGGAAATGCGCAGTAGGATAATGCTTAAATACTCCACCCTTCTTCCAGCAATTCTTCCCCAGTGCCTTCTCTACAGCTTCAATACTCAGATCCTCAGGTAAAGCATTCCGATAGACCAAAACAGGAAATTTCGAGTTGGGACAGTGTGGCGTGGGTTGCGTCCAGTAGAGTTCGGGTTCCGGGTATGTAGGCATCGTGGGCGGCGACGATGAGTTCTTCGAACGTGGTAACCGATACCAGGACCTGTGTGGCAGTAGTTATGATATGATAAAGATAAGGATGTTCTGCATGCGCAAGACATGACGTTGGTCATCATGTGGCGGAGCTCGTCTACTCCAGCTTCCCCGCCTGGAAAGGGAACGGGTACTTGATGCTCGGCACGTGCCGAGAAATCCCATGTATCGTACTGTGTCAAAGGAAGTGGATGTTGAAGCTGTTATCAGAAGCTGGCGAAATCCAGACCTCGAGGCGTTGGCCGCTTACACAGCCGAGACGTCTCGTCGGATGCGAATGCCTTCCGCACGATCAACAAGCTGTCTCAGGCACGTTTCCATATTCCGTTCCTAGCATCTGCGAAGAGACATGGTATTCATGATGACGTGGGACATGTTCCGTAGCTCATATCGTACCATGTATGCCTCATACAGATCTATTCAGTCAGCTCATCATCAATGCCACCCTTTCTTCTCATCACCACCACCCAGTAACGGATCCTCAACTTGCGCCGGAGGAGCGTATGTCGGCCTCGGCGCAGTCACAGGCCCAGCACCCTGTGCAATAGCATCTTCATAGCTCGGAGGAGGTGCGTCATCATAATTGGGGGCAGAACTACTGCTCGCAGCATTCGGTTGCGCTGGCCAAGGTGCAGAACCATAATGTTCAATCGGAGTTGGAGGAATTTGATTCGAGCCAAAGTCGGAATCCATTCGCCCTTCGTTCTGCATCTTCTGATGCAATCCATTGGCATTTGACGTCCGTCGAGGTGGAAGACCAGCTTTCGCGTCTTCCATCCGCGCGATGACCTCAGCCGGCGGTGCTATGCCAGAGAATATCTGGCAGTCCATGCGAAGTGGAAGGATGATCTGTTGAGGCTATGGAGAGGAAAAGTGTCAGCACGATCATGAGAAACGCGAAGTAGTGAGGGAAAGGGAAGATCTCTTCACGCAGTCTCACCACTCTTCGCCATTGGCCAATGCGTACCTTGGCATCTCGATCGCCATAGCTGAGACCTATCCGAATGTCGAGTTGGTATGTGCGTTCGATGTTGCAGGTTTCGAAATTGGGCGCGACAGTGTTCGGTAAAACATGTGAGGGCCCTCTCCATAATCGGTCATCCACGACAGTCTCGGTGTCGACTGGATCAGAAGGTCGACCGAGCAGTACATTCATATTGCTGGTTGAGCAGATGATCCAGCTGTTGGTTTCTGTCCGGAACACTTCTTGCGCACGAATCTTTGTGTGCCCAATAAGAGATATTTGCAGGGAATTCATGAAGACCTCGTCGCCAAATTCGCTCAGTTTCTTGAAGATCAACCGGAGCGGTAAATCCTGATTACAAGTAATAATCGGAGGTTCCGGTAATCGTGCATCGATGCTAACGAAAGGGGAGCTGTTCCCGACTACCGGTGAGCTCGGCGTGCTACCAGACTTTCTCCCAAACATGCCCTTCATCTTATCACCGACTGTTGGACTTGAAGGTGTCTCGAACCCATCGAAGCGGTGCTTCTGTCGTGCGAAGCATTCTGCACCAGTGATAGGCGGTCGTGGGTTCTCGATTGGAAAGAAGTTGAAAGGTACTTGTGTTCTCGCGTTTTCTTTAAGGAAGCCATGTCGACCAACTGTGCATTTGACATAGTATCTGATCTCAGCCTCGCCCGGGAATCCACTGAGTGTCGGCGGTAATGTCTTCCTGACATGTCGAGGAGCCGGTCGTGCAAATTCCATGCCTACTATGACTGGTTGCTGAGGCCCATTTGCTAGGCAATCGTTGTTAAAAGGTAGCTGTCCTGATCAGTGCAAGTCGCCACTTCCCAGCTGATTTTCATACCTTGAAAGAGAAGGGATAAACATGCTCTCCAGGTGGAAGCGCATACGCCGTCTTCCCACTCGAAGTCACTCGCCCTTGCATAACCTTCGTGTCGGGAAAGACCATCTGCACCTTATACAATAGCTAGAAGCACGTCAAATCAGCAATCATCACCAAAAACCAACCTTGGTCCTCCAATCCCTCTCATCTCACTTAAATCTCATCCCCTCCCCTCCGCCTCCACCTCTCCCCAAACCATTGCCCACGAAGAACTCACCTTATGATACTCCAAAACAGCCTTCGGCCTCTCCCCATTCGCCCCAAAAGGCGTCATCAACCTCGTCCGACTCTCCCCCTCCAACTTGACCACAATAGAATTCACCTGTTCAGCCCTCGCATTCCTCACAATCACACTCCCGGAAATTTGATCCAGATTTGTATAAGTCACATTTCCGCTCATGGAGGCTTGTTGTGCGTCTAACACGATTCTAACGTGCATGCTGGAGCTGGAGTGATTGATTCCGCCAAGACCGGTTGATTCGGCCCAGGATTTGGCGAAGCCGCCTGGTGGGAGGGGGTCTTTGTGGTTGTAGAAGGACATCTTTGCGTGGGGAGTGGTGATGATGGGGAGGTGGGGGACTGGGGTGAGGTGAGGGGTTAGTTGGTGGGGATGTTCTTGATGAGATGCTTTGCGCTTGACGTGTTATGTTTTGGTTTCTGGAGTCGGGAACTTTCGAGACTGGGCTTGTTGCGTTGGCAGGGTTGGCTGGCTGGCAGGCAGGCAGCTTGGCTCTTGCTCAGCTTTTCTTTGCTTCGCCGAAGAAGTGCGTAGACAGCTCGTTCCTTCCTCGAGTCCTGATGTGCCTGCGCCCTCACACGAATGTCGTGAACGGCAAGAACGAGCGTCGCTGAAGACAAGGTTTGCGCGAAGAATACTGATGCCTGTAGTGGAATTGTCGTCAGCTTGCATTGAACACATCCTCGGTATCGGACCATCGCAGGCTGACTAAGGTCAGAATGAGGCTGTGCAGACGCTCGTTCGGAAGCGGGCGGACAACCAAACACCTCCATCTTCACTATCGGTTTGGGTCCGAGACTAAACACTTCTGTGCATGAGTGCTGCGGGTACCTGGAACTAAGCCGCCGATCCAGTGTTTCGAGAACGACGACACCTCCTTCCTGTGTCTTGCTCAGACTTTGGCTTTCTTCACGACGGCGTGCTCTTTCGTGGTAGAACCTATCGTGTCTTCAGGTGGTCACGATGCAAGAGGTGCACTGTTCTTGAAGCGCTTGGGGTGTTGTGGTTGAACCGAAGTGGAATTTACCGTGTGACGCGACTGTGAATGAGAGTAGTTGTCTTCCGTTGGAACCAAGAAGCGAGCACAGCAGGCTGCCTCAGCCTCCTCCTCCTCATGCAATATCACGACCACAACCAGTTTGCCAATTGCCGGAGGAGAAACTCGGAAGCAGGACAGCATGGGAGCGAAAGAGAGATCGAAAGACGAAAGTTGTTTGATGCGACGCTCAAAATTATGTATTATACCGTTCTACCTCGAACTTTTTGATATCACGGACTCTCTCGTTCTGTCGTCATTCCGAGAGCATCCTCTTCCACCTCTTTCTCGCAATGCCGCTGAACTCCACGCTATGTTAAAAATCAGATCTATAGGGTATCTTGCCAAGCAGTATTTCCCAGTCTCTTTCCTAACCCAAAACCTTTCGAAAACCGAAATAATGTCGATATCGTTGAAAAGCGCTAATCATAAAAATCGTGAAGTGGCCGAAAAAGACTTGGCCTAATAAGCAGGAACAGTCTGTCCACCAGTCGCAGGCGCAAAGAAAGAATAACTCGGCGGCAACTCATGTCGTGGTGTGACAGGAGGTGAAGGTCGTCGGATATCGCTGTGTCCAACAAACGCCTCATCTGGAATCTGCATCGTTCGTTCATCGAAGAAGCCATCGACGAGTTCCTCTTCGCTGCAGGATTCCATGCCTTCGACGACGGAACCTCGTCGAGGACTCCAGTCGCCATCGCCTTCGGTGCAGGAGATTTGGATGGGGAGTTTGAGATCCATGGTTCCGACGAGACCCTTGTTTTGCAGGTGGAGATCGAGTTTGAGTTGGTACATGCGGCTGATGAGGCAAGAGTGGAAGCTTGGGACGAAAGCTTTGTTCGTTGGAAGAGAAATTGGAACGTCGAGGTGTGTGACGAAGAAGCGGGTGCCCTTATAGTCTTTGCTTGGAGCTGGGATGGGAGAGCCGGTGGAGAAGCCAGAGTCGCGGTGAGAGTCCTTCTCAGATTCGTAGGCAGTCCATTTGTCGGATGTCATGCTTGCCATGCATCGTGACGAAAGGCTGATTTGTTCGCTGTGCATGCCTTGCGATGGGTCTTGGAGTGCCTTCTTCTTGTCTGGGAAGCCGGAGCGGGCTGTGCTGGCGAAGAAGGTGCAGACTTTCAATTTGGCGCCCATGTCGCCGAGGAGAGGTGGGAGAGCGTGCTTGTCGGCGGGGTCAAAGCGGAGGGTGACTCTGGCACTCGACATTGCTGGTGTGCTGGAGTTGCTTCGGGCGCGCATGAGGATGGCCGGAGGCTGAATAGCTTCCATGACCAATGTGCCGGCCTTTGCCTGCAGCACACCCTTCCTGATGACTCGCTCCCTGCGGATGCAGTACTCTTTGTCGTCGGTGTCGATGTCAAGTGGTGGCTGCTCCTCGGTTGCTGGAATGACGCGCACTCGCCTTGCCTTGTTGGCAATGTTGCTGCGAGTCACCTCGTCATCATCTCCTTTCTTGACTCTGCAGATTCTCACGTGGACGCCGTAGCGAGTGCTGGCCATCTCTGGCACGAAGTCATCGAGAGCCTTCTCGTCCGCGCCATCCTCACGATCATGGTCGCCGAATGTGGGAGGGAGCTGAAGGTGTGCCTCACGAACGCACATCGACTTGCACTTGTGCCCGCAGACCTTTGGAAGGAGTTGTTCGGGAATGACGAAGAGGAAAGGGAATGTGTACAAGACCCCAGCCTTCAAGATCTGATCTGCTGGGTATGCATCCTGCACTGACCTGTCCTGTAGCTTGAGGAATTGGTGGAATGCTTCTGAACGACCAGACACTGCCGCTGCCGCTGTCATACGCTCGACAAAGGTCTTTGAAGTGCCAATGAACTCGATGTCAATCTCATCGAAGCTGATGTCCGTTGGTGCGAGAATGGAGACGGTGCCCTCTATGCGGTCCAGAGTGGTATATGTCGCTCGTGGGTTGTTGATCTTGATATCAATGTTGACCTTTTGGCCAAAGCCCGATAGCTTTCGCAGTGTCTCCATGTTTGCTGCATCGTCGTTGACGGTGTGGCGAATGGTAGACATATCTACCATTCTGGAGGTTGCCGGTCCGGTGTCGCCTGACCAATGACTCCTTCGCTCAACGTTACAAAGCACGCGGTGGCCGCGGTGACAATCACTCGTATCGACCAATGAGCGCCTCGGCTTCGTTGGAAAGTGCGGGGCCTGGTGTTGTTTTTGGGGGACCGAAGGGCGTAAGGCGTGAGATGATCGCCTGTCTCGCTGCAAAATCGTCTTGAACTGCTTCTTTGGTGGGAATGATCTTCTCTTGTGATCTGGTAGCGACGGTGACGTGCTGGATGCTTAGATGAGATGCTGATAAATGATGAACGCCTGAGGGAATGCAAATGCGAGGATCTGATGAAACGGTGCACAGAATGAGATGGGAATACTCTTATACTTACGCAGGGCGTTGACCGTGAGTTGGTGAGAAAATTCTGAGTCAAGCCCGTGTCATGTCTGTTCGTCGCCATTCTCTGCGCAAGGACTCAACATAAGATGGACTTTGATACCGAATTTGGTCTGGGGACGGTGAAGAGAGGCCCCACAAGTTCCTCTTGCGATCGTGGCGTGATTGGATGGCTGGCGCCTCGCACGCCAACACCGACGCCACAGCAGAACGACCAAGATCCTGGGGATACCACTTTCGAGCTGCTATGTCAGCAGCTCTCTTATCGCAGACCACGCATGATCAGCACGCTAGGTTCTCTGCTCAGCTGAGCTTGTGTCAAGCTCGCATGAAGTTTTGCGGCGCTCGAGCTGCCATCCTGGGCCTGCTTTGCTGAGCTTTTCTGCACTCTCTGCTCGCTGTACGCAGGCCCTTCACAAGCCCTTTTCCACACGGGCACTGGAATGGCTCTACCAGGCTGGCAGCGTGCGAGCAGTCTTGCGTGTTCGCACGTCAGGCGCGAAACCGCATCGGGCAATGCAGTCCATGGAGGGCGGCAGTTTTGTCACGGAATCCACACGCAACGCTGAAGTCAGAGATCCAGAGCGGCCTGGATCGGCGTGCCAAGCAAGGGCAGCCAGCGGTGATGGGCAGAATTTTCCAGCACGTGGACCTGCAAATAGCGCTGGCAGGGCCACACTCCGGTGCCTTTCATGTGCTAACGATGATGCGAGATTTCGCCCGTCGAACGTGTCTTTTCAGCCTCATTCCCGCCGTGTACTGCTGCCTCTTTGAGACACTGCACAGCGATTGTGTTCCCTCGGGAGGCCGAAAAGGGACTTTCATTAAGGTTGACGACCACGCCGAGGCCGGCCATCACGCAAGCCGTCTCGCCATCGGGGAGCTGCGTGGTCGGAATGCAAGGCCGTGGTGAGGCCATGATGAGTCTTCGACGCTCCGCTGCCACGACGGATGCAGTATAATCGTCCTGCCGTGCGTGCTCGGATCGCGATGTTGTCGTCGGCATTTCCACCGGGTAAGAGTACAGCAGAAACAAGAGCAGTCGTGCAGGTGGTTGACTCCTGCAGCGACGCGAGCAAGAAGATACAACGACATTCAGACAGCACAGTGCAGGTGCAAGATACATATATTCGAGGTGTATCTCTGCTATCTCCCAACCATCACACTGGTCTCGACATGGTTCCCTTATCGTGTATGCGCCATGTGGACCGCGATAGCTGACCGCAGCGAGACAATTGTTCCGAAGGTGATTGCTCCATGCACCGCTCTCAACATCACGCCTGCCCTTCATATCTCCCCAATATGTCTCCCACTCGCGTCTGGAGGCAATATGCGATGATACACACGTTCTTTCGTGCACAGCAGAACCACCAGGCGATGGAGACTCGTGGGACGGCAGTCAATGGGTCTTGCTGGCTGCTCACCGACCCAGAATAGGCTACTTCAACTCCAGCTTGAACTGATCCATTTACCAGAACATTCATGGACGAATAGCCTTCAGCATTGTGTCGTGCAAAATCGCATCGAGAGAAGGCATACAGGATCACACAGGACTGGAGCCTCAGGCACCCATCCTGCCTGCTACAGGCACTCCTCCTCTTCCAATTCTGAGTCACGCCACGCTCGAATGCAGGTCGCCGTCACAGCGTGCGAAACGAGCAATCAAGACAGTCCTCATTGCATACAAACTCGGATGCCGGCGCACCTGAAAGGACTGAAAGGGAGTCACCGCACGTGGAGGTAGGTCAAGCGTGCCACCATTGGGCGCTGCTGAGGGGGCGGCGGCGCCACGATGCACAAGGCAGCTGCCGAGCATGTAGGCAACTACAGCTCCAGCAAACATAAATGCTTTCATTGTTTTCTCTCTCATTTTCGTTGAAAAGACCCCATTGACACCACAGCACAGCATCGGCAGATCCAGAACACCTCGGGATCCCATCGACACGCGAGAATCTGGCGCGAACAAAGCAGTCCGCAAGGAGGCCGCGCCTGAACATGTCAGGATTCCGAGTCGGCGACCACATCTGTGGTATCTATTTCGTTACGAACTACCGTCGAACGTACCTGTCACCCATCAGTCTGGAATCTCACACCATCGTCAGCCCGGTTTCATTCTCGACACAACTCCGACAGACGTACAAAACGACAGAAGCAGTCCCACAGCTCCGATACACATTCCCGCTCTACGATGGAGTCACGGTCTCTGGATACACAATCACTTACGCCGACAAAGTCTTGACCGGTGTGGTCAAGCAGAAGGACGATGCCAAGAAGACCTATCAGGACGCTGTTGATCGCGGCGAGACTGCCGGCCTACTCGAGTCTCTACCTGCAGGCGTCTTTGGAGTCACCCTCGGAAACGTCCCTGCGCAAACAGAGCTTTTGGTGGACATTACCTACTGCGGAGAGTTGAAGCATGACGCAGCTATCGATGGACTACGCTACACACTACCAACCTCCATCGCACCAAGATATGGCAACTATCCCGGAACAGTGCTTTCTTCAAACGTCACCGCCACGAGCATGAAGATCACGGTAGACATTGACATGGGTGAAAAGTCTGCCATCCGCAAAGTGCAATCGCCCGGCCATCCTATTTCCGTGACCATGGGCGAGACTTCACTCACGAACAGCGAGGGCGGCACAAAGCCATACTCTCCGGCGCAGGCGTCTGCAACACTGACCCAGGGCTCGACCGAGCTTGGCACTGATTTCATACTTCAGGTTGTCATTGATGACTTGAGTCGACCTCAGGCGATCCTGGAAGTGCATCCCTCAATTCCCAACCAGAGGGCCATCATGGCAACAATGGTACCCAAGTTCGTCCTCGATCCATCATATCCGGAGATCATCTTCATTGCGGATCAGTCTGGAAGTATGAGCGGGTCGAAGAATGCCTCTTTGGTCAAGGCGCTGAAAGTGTTTCTGAAGTCCCTACCAATCGGCGTGCGTTTCAACATTTGCGCATTCGGCAACAGATTTGAATTCTTGTGGGAGACATCTCAGGCGTACAATGAAGACAATGTCAATCGCGCTATGGACTTCGTTACTGGCTTCGATGCTCAGTACGGGGGCACAGAATTGCTGGAGCCAATCAAAGCTGCCTTCAAGAGGCGCCTGAAAGACATGCCTTTCGAGATGCTTGTGCTCACGGACGGACAGATCTGGGCCGAAGAGCAGGTCTTCGAGTACATTAACGAAGAGATTGAGAGTGGAGTCGACGCTCGCATCTTCACACTTGGCATTGGCGATGATGTCTCGCACACTCTGGTCGAAGGACTTGCTCGTGCAGGAAATGGCTTTGCGCAGTTCGTCACTCAAGACGAGGATACCGATCAGAAAGTCATGCGCATGCTGAAAGGCGCCCTCTACGCTCACACAAAGGACTACAAGCTGGAGGTCAATTACGAGCAGGAAGATGATGACGACTTTGAGATCATCGAAAAGGTCCAAGACTGCCTGAAGATCACAGTCACAGAGCCGAAAGCGACCGAGCCACCGAAAGCCAAGTCCTTCTTCGATACTTCTGTAGATGTGGATGAGGTCCCGACACCCAAAGGTCGCTATGCCCACCTTCCGTCCGTCGATACGCCGAAGCTGCTGCAGACTCCCTCAAAGATCCCACCACTTTTTCCCTTCAATCGCAGCACTGTTTACATCCTTCTGGACGAAAAATCGGCGCACAAAGATGTCAAGTCTGTCACCCTACGCGCGACTTCACCTAGTGGACCGCTCGAGCTCGAGATACCAATTTCCGGCAAGACGCAAGGTATCAGCATTCACCAAATGGCAGCTCGCAAAGCGATTCAGGAATTAGAAGAAGGACGAGGCTGGCTACATGCCGCCAAGCTCAAAGACGTCGAGCAGAGCTTAGTGAAGGAGCAATACGCCAGCCGCTTTGACGAGATCGTGGAACGAGAAGCCGTCCGTCTCGGTGAGACATTCCAAGTCGCGAGCAAGTGGACCTCTTTCGTGGCAGTCCAGACAGATACTTCTGAGGAACAGCAGAATGAGGGACCAGAACGACATCCACCATCGCTCAAGCCAATGAGGAAACAATTAGCGTCCATGGCTGCGAGGAGATCCGCTCCTTCGCCAGCGCCATCTGGCTCCTGGGGCGGTGGCAGCGCACTCTTGCAACAGCAAAGCATGCAGATGCAAATGTCTCAGCAGTATTCTGCTCCTGCGACTCGCGATCGCAGCCAAGCTCCAACGGGAGGGTTATTTGGCAGTGCGTTTGGTGGTGGCGGTAGCTGGGGAGGACTATTCGGTAGGAGCGCATCTCAAGCTTCATCGGGAGGACTGTTTGGCACGAACGCATCTCAAGCTTCCTCTGGAGGACTCTTCGGCAATGCACCACTTCCACCTCCCCCACCAATGGCTGCTGCTCCGGCATACGGCGCTTTTGGCTCTTCCATGCCGTTGGCGGACGAGGATGAAGCAAAAGAAGAAGCAGAAGAATCCGACGAAGATATGGGGTTCGCATTGATGGACGAAGACGATGAAGCCCAAGCCCACAAGTCTGTTCCTCCTGCCAGTGGCGAATCTGTGAATGCTCCGAAGAGAAGGATGCTTTTGAAACCTCGAAGTCGTACTTCAGTCCTGGGCAATATCGCCGATAAGGTACTGAAGCGGGACGAAAAACGTGCAAAGACCAGGGGAAGCGGGTCTGCACTTCACGACCTCATCGACTTACAGACCTTCTCCGGATCATGGAAGTATAGCGATGAGCTGTTGGATCTCGTTGGCATTGAGGATGGGGATAAGATTTTGCAGGCTTTTGGTACGGCTGATCGAGAGGTGGCAACCACGGCGTTGGTCGTGGCATACTTTGAGACTGCGTTGAAGGATAAGAAGGATGTGTGGGAAATGGTTGTGCAGAAGGCGCGGGCTTGGTTGGCAGGAAATGTTACGGGTAAGGAGAGTGTGGACGAGTTCGTCGAGAGGGCGAAGGGGTATTTGCCGGCGCAGTAGATGGCAGACTTAGACAGAACTTATGGTGGCACATGGAACGAGAATGGATGGAACGAACGAACCTTTGGACTGTAGGCCCTTTCGGCGAAGCAAGGCAGGACTTCCAAAGCTTTCGCGTACCCAATATCAAATCAGCATCAACTTTCACTATTGCTCTCACCTCCCATTGCCTAATCCACATGCAGCATACTGCCTTCTCGAGTTCATCGAAATCTTTCGTATGCTACGCGATCCCATCTCACAAATTCCCCAACCCCTGTGCATCTCTCCAATCTTCCCAATCATCCTTTGCAACCCCATCTCACCTCACCCGCAAAGTCGAGCGCAGAAGCGCGCGGCGAATCCAACTCATGAGCTCACTAAACAGTCCTTCAATGATCAGTAAACAAGATGTCGTCAACATAAACGTATATATACTACCAACTCTCCGGCTCGCAACCCCGGCGAATTCATCTCCACATCACTTGGTCTTGGCAAGACTTCTTAACTCCGCTACACTCGACTACTATCTTGCCGTACAGTACTTCAAAACAAGAGATGTTTCTTGGCTTCGCTTACTTCGGCGTTTGCTCAGTGACAAGCTATGGCAGCAAGACTCTTGGCAGAATGATGAGATTCCACTTCTACGGGTGGCTTCAAGTTCTGGATTTCCGCAGGACGAGTGTTGTTGTAGCACTGAAGCGAGTATAAGAGTGAGTGACGTGGCAGTGAACGATATTTGGTGAGCTGAGAGAGAAGAATTCTTGCATGCCGTCGCTTGCTCACTCATGATTCACTGACCTGATTCTCGGCGTGGTTGATCTTGGCCGGAGACTTGGCATTGACTTGCCTGCTTGATGCTGGCTCGAAAGGCCGACCGAGACAGCACGGATGGGGCCTAATGCTGTTTTCCGAAGCCGAGTAGGACGCATAGTTATGATCCGAGTCGTCAGTGTGCGAAAGATGCATATGTGCATATAAGCTCAACATGTTCCCCGGCCTCTTCCTCAAAACTCATTCCATTTGACTTCTTCTTTTCCTTATCAATAGCTGCTGGCAGCAACACAAGTCAAGCATACACAAGTCAATCCAGCATGAAGTACATCGCGGAAACAACAGCCCTGGTGGCTGCCCTCTCCGCCACAGGTGCCCAGGCAGCGCCATCACAAAATAACAAATTCTTCAACAACCCAAGCTTCGGCATCTTGCCTTACACTGGCAATCCGGCATATTACGCAGACCCCAAAGATTTTGTAGGGCGGACTGGACCTGCCAAGAGGGATGCATGGCCAGCTTTCGCTGAAGCCCAAGTTGGGACAGCCGCAGATCGAGCCTGGTTTCGAGAGCAATGGGCCAAACAATCAAGTGGCAACCAGAAGCGTGAAGCGTTCATCGATAACATGCCCAAAGTCATTCCCGATACGCGCCCCATTGATGTTCGGTTAAGGGAGTACAGGAAGCTGTATCCCAATCTCTATTCCAGTGAAGAGAAGCGAGAAGCATTCATCGACAACCAGCCAAAAGTCATCCCACATCCCGGCGGAATCGAAGCTGCGATAGCAGAAGCTCGCAGACTGTATCCTGAGATCTACCGGCGAGACGCCCAAGGCTTCGGCCTCGAAGACTTCTTGGGCCTCCCAGACACCTCCGTAAACCCCACTTTTGGCAACACAGGAACCTTTGGAAAGAGATCAGCGGATGCCTTCACCGATTGGCAGCCAAAAGTCATCTCCGGACCCAATGACTGGGCCGAAGCCCGCAGACTATATCCCGGAATCTTCCAGCGGGCAGCCTCGCCAGCACTACAGGGGCTCAAAGAGAAGATTTTCGAGAAGCCCTCTGATAACGAACTGCCCTTGGGATCTTCACGACCGGGGTCAATCTCCAAGAGAGAAGCAGAAGCAATCGCGAACGCATTCTTCGACAACCAGCCCAAGGTCGTTTACGATAAGAATTTCAAAGACATTGTATACAACAACCGATCTCCATTCCAGCTCCAGCAGAGAGCTGCCGAGGCCGATCCGTTCCTGGGAGATATCATGAAGCTCGTCGGCATGGTTATCGACAAGACCACAAAGCGTGATGCTGTAGCCGACCCATTCCTTGCAGATATTGCGAAGCTCGGGGGCATGATAGTCGACAAGGTTACCAAGCGTGATGCAGTGGCAGACCCTTTCTTCGCAGATATCGTCAAGCTTGGTGGCATGATCATCGACAAGACTACGAAGCGTGATGCCGTAGCCGATCCATTTCTTGGAGATATCATGAAGCTCGTCGGCATGGTCATTGACAAGACCACTTAGACACATACGGGTCAAGCGACTGGGTCGTATACTTGTTGGCTTCGTTGCCCTGCATTTTATGGAGCTTTGATGGGGATTTGTCTGATAGCTTTGATTGCTCTGACACAGCTGGGCTGTGTTAACGATTGTCAGTGGAGTGTCTTGATGGCTTACCGCTCGAGCGAATTGAGGTCTGGTATGATGAGGTAGAAATGTTTACGAATGTCCGATGGGATCATTTTCACATTCCGATTGTATTCTCTTTCGTTGTATTCTCAGGTTTCGAGCATCTTGCTGTGCCGCGTAAGCCGATCCTCATGATTGATCTTTGAGCAGGCATGCTGCGATCGTCCATCGAGATGAACCGGAAGAGAAGCAGTTGCATGCCGTCAAGCCACGCACTCACCCGCAAATTCCATGAACAAAACACCGCCAGCTGCGTGACTCGCGTAGGCGCCCGGGACCTTTACGGCACGCGGTCGAAGGAAGAAGGATTGCATATCTGAACAGGGCTCTCACCGGTCGTATATGCCAGCACGCGGCGTTTTTGCTTTGTTGTCCTGCGTTCGCTTGGTCTGAACTGACGCGTGCCGCGATATGGCATAGTCAGTGGGGTTTCGTGGTGTCTGGTTGGTGTCCACGTCATCTGATAGAGCACGCATGTCAAGAGATGTCGTTGAGCGACACTTCGCCGTTGTTACCAAGCGGCTGTTAGCGCATTACCCGATCCACCCACTTGGGGGCACTTGTGCACTTCGCCATTGTAGGTGCCGTACCCGATTGCAGGTAAGCGAATGCGGCACGAACGGCGGAGGCACAGCTAAACGAAGATCGAATCTCCGTGTAACATTAGCAAGTATTGTTGCATTTGAGTGATGTTCTGTGACGAGATGTTCTCAGATCCCACACGAATGGCGAATGGCATATGGTCAGCGTCCGCCTCAGCCTTGTCCTGAGCTGAGTGTGGTAGAGGACCTTCGCCACATCGTCTGGTAGCCAGTAGACGAAGAGAGATGTTGGGTCATGCGATTCCATGGAAATTCTGGCGTTGTCGATCGCCATGTTCCACGTGTGAGCACGTTCCTACCGTTCTCCCCTCGCGCTCGGCATTGCAGTGAGCCTCCGCTATTGGTCAGCGGGATGCTGATGGCAGCAGGTTGTGGTGCCCGGCATTGTCTGCCTTCGGGACGTTTTCCGAGCTCATCTCAGTAAATGTCCAAGCAATCAGACGGCGCTGTCAGCTCTCACACGAAAAGCGGAGGGTTCCTGTCCGAAGGCGAGAGGCTCCAGCAAAAGAGAAGATGAGAAGACGCAAGTGATGTCAAAAACAATCACACGCTTGCACAACTTAGCGACCGCTGTGGCGATGTGATTGGACCCAGGTCGGCATGGGCCGCAGACCTAAAAACGCCTTCGGCGGCTATTTTGTTGCTCTTCTGCACCCAAGCCAGAAAGGTCGCTGCGGCGTCCCTGTGTTGGCAGACAGCAGCTGGTTCGTGGTTGGCCGGCACGCACACATTGGCAGCAGAGAGGGCTCCACCGTCTTGGAAGAGGCAGCAGGGCGACGCCTCCCGAAGCTGACCCACGCTCGTGCGGGCGGCGAGCAAGCTGACCGCGTCTGTTGCGGTTGCATGCAGATGCAACTTCGTCCTCTTGCGGGCCATAGCTTCGTGGATCCTTCTGTTGGTTATTGTAACTCTTACGGCGCAGGACGTCTGGAAAGATAGGCGATCTGGGGCGCGCTGGCTGTGCCGCAGAAACCCCCTTCTCTGGAAGTATACCACTGCTCTGCCGGCGCAGCAGCCTGCTCTCAATCTTATTCTTCGGCGAGCCCGGATTGCGCGCGTCGACATTCTTGTTGCAGCTGTGGTGGGACCACAAAACCGGTCATTGCGTGGGCAGCGCGTGAGGCTGTGAGCGGCGGCCTCTGAAGACTCTCGCCTGGTGTGTTCCGCGCCGTGTTCTTTACGATTGCCCGCAGCATAATAATGCAGCCGCAGTGAGCTGCAGGCGGACCTGGTGCTGGATCACGGACGTGTTATAGCTTGACTGGGTGCGAAGCGCTGGACGATCTTGCGACTGTTTTGTTATGGCTTTGAAGAACCCGATAATGCCGATGGCTTCTCCAACTGGCGGCGGACTGGTGTCTGCCTTCAGTCCCTACTCAGACTCTCCCAATTCCCCCGCGCGGTTCAGCGCATTCTCTGGCGGTAATACGCATAGCAATCGGTTCGTCCAGCATTGGGGTGCGGCCTGTAAGGTGCATTGGCTGACTTCAATCACAGCTCTTCCGCTCCCACCGATTCGCTCGCACCACCGCCCAGCCCATACCCGCAGCAGATCGAACCGTCTCCAGTAGACTCGAATGGCACAGAGGGGACAGAGATCGACGAAGACGCGCAAGAGGATGAAGACACAGATATAAGGTCACCAGAATCGGCGGCCAATGGCGATGCGTTTGAAGTACATTCTCCCGATATCGATATCAACAGTCCGGCGAGTCCAAAAGTACGATTCTTGTCATGGGCAATTGCGTTCGGGCACTAATTGTGACAGGACCCTCCACCCAAGATTGTGACTTCACTTCCAGCGCGATTACGATCCGACTCGGCCGACAATGATCCGCAATCTGTCATCCATATTCCCACTGGATTCAAAGACTTCGAAGGAGGACAGAAGCAGTATGCCTCGCCGACTGACGTGTCCGGATCGACTGCCCGCGTCGCCTCGCCGAGCACACCGGAAGCCGCGACCATGATCCCGACACAGAAGGTAAGTTTGGCCCGAGTGCATCGCATTGACAATATAAGCCAACATGTTCAAGAAACAGCCCTCACCCGTCGCTCCTGTAAATACTGATATCCCACGATCCAACGAAAAGCCCACCCCGCGCGCACAGACACGGCAAGAATTGGAGGACGAGTGGAAGCGCAAAAGTCGGCGAACATCGAGTCTCGAAGGTCTGCTTGAGGGCTTCGACCTATACTTCCAGCGATATCTGACAGTGCCTGCAGACATTCCCGAAGGACTTGCCGATGAACACGTCGCTGCAGAGACCGATGATGAGAAGCGTCCCAGCACTGCCGGACTCGTTGGAGATGGGAGTATGCAAGAAGCTATGCAGCAATTCGACCAGGCCAACGAGGAGATTGAGGCGTTGCGCACCGCCTTGAGCGAATGCTGGACGCTTTGCAATACGCTTGCAAACTTATCTTCCAGCCATCGCCAGCGCACATTCAAGTTTCGAGGTCAGCAAGAAGTACAACAGCATGCATGGCAGAGCTGTTGGAGGTTGTGCCAGCAACTATACGACAACAAAGACGAGGACCACACGGCACAAGTCATACCTACACTGGAGTTGTGTCGTGACTTCTGTCAATCTCTCTTTGACGCGAGAGCAAGAGTCGACGAAGCCACTGATTCAGTGCTGCGGGTCAGTTTCGAGCTGAACAACCACCTTTACAACATTAATCACCACGAACTTCCGGATGCCTTTGTTGAGCGCACGCTGGACTTCTACATTACACTCTGCCACAGACTCATGAAGATGCCAACATCTTTGCCACGAGAGACGGACTCACTTTTGCGTGCGTGCTGGTCATTGGCAGAAATGCTATTCAACCTCCGGCAAAGCAGTCGCGAAGGCAAGCAAGCAGATGAAGAACTCTTAGGCTCTGCTGTCCAAGCATGCTGGGATCTATGCGACCTCTTCCGCGAAGGCTGGACACAAATAAGACCCGACAGAGGCACTCCGCGCCCACATCAAACCTCCTTCGGCGCACAATCACAAACATCACTCAAATCCACCTCCACTCGCGGATCCGCTGGTCGTTCCACCTCAAGCACAGTCAGCAACCGCAAATACCACGAAGCCCCAACCTTTCCACCCGAAACTCCGGTGACGGTCTTTGACGACACTTCCACAGCGCACTCCTCTCCAGATTCCGCCAATGTTCCCAACATCCTCGTTCTCGGCCCTTCCAGTTCGAGCGGTTCCCGCCGCGGCGGCAATGCTCCCCATCACGATCGTTGGACCTCCAACGCCTCCGTTCTGAGCGACTATTCCGAATCCGCGGCGTCCGCAACTTCCTCTCAACGCACAAGCTCCACCGCCACAGCCGGTGGCGAAGAAACTCATCTCGCCCGTCTTCGCTGTCTCCTTCTCAAAGCCGGATTGCACACTGGCTACTCTCGTACTTCGTCGCAACCTCTTCCTGCATACGTTCAAGCACTTCCCGACACAGCATTTGGAACTTTACCCTGGCAAATGAAAGTTCTGAGCTTCTACAAGAAACTCGTGGTCAACGATCAGAGTTTGAAGAATGCGCATGCGATGTCCTCGAAACGCGTGACTGCAGTTGAAGTCGCCAAGAGTGTAAGGTGGCTGGGAAATAGTGAGCAGTGGGCTTGGATGAGAGATTTATTCCGGATTGTGTTCGGGTTTGGGATGGATGAGGCGGACCTTAGAGGTGGGTGGTTTGTGACTTGAAATCGTTGCATGCACTAAAGCCAGAAATCTTCGTGAGGAAAGGAGTATGATACGATTCGAGACGGGATTCTGCCATTGTAAGTGCGATGAGCAGAGCATGGTCTCGAGACAAAAAGCGACATGGGCAAGAGTCGGACTGTGCGAGCCTCCGAGCAGCCCGTTCGCTGCATCGCTACTCGCTGTGCATATCGAGAAATTGCCAATGTCTGCAGCTGCCTGACAAACGAACGCAGCGACAAGCGAAGAGGGATGGCATGAGAAGGATGCTCCAATCGCCATTTATTGCACGAGCACAGAGCTCAGGATGCAAGATGGCGCCATAAAGGCGGTTCGCGATGGCTTGTCAGGTTCGTTATTGCGAAGGAAATTGAAGAGTGGCCGGGACTACGGCAGGGGGATCGCATCCAGGCAAGAGACAGATCTAGTCAGTCAGCAAGCAGAAGAAGAGGAGAAGCACGCGCTATGATATAACGACGCGAGCATTCCCAAAGCACGAGATCTCGTCCGAAGTTTGTGAGCACTGAAGCATAATTCATCACATTCTCATTCTCATTTTCCGTGCCTTGTCTTATTCTATTTGTACATCAAACGTAGTTTCCTCGCGGTGGTGCCTGGAGTCTCGCGGGGCCGCAAGCAAGTAAAACAAACAGACAATAGTGGTAATGGCTGTGGTGCTCAATCTATGCCAACCCATAATGAAAATCGACGCGGTGTCGCGTCACGTAGAAATCCTCTCCATCCCGCCCTCCTTCCCCGGCCCTGGGGTCTGTTGGTAGGGTATCATTGTTGGAAGCAATATTGGCCGATAAACTGTGTTGGTCCTCAGGAGGGCTGGGAGACCTGATAGAGGTAGAGCAGCGCGATCCGGAGATCTGCTTACTGCTCGGCCATTGTGTGCTCAGGTGTTCGGGTAGTCGACGTGATTCATTTACCACTCAAACTCCCCCATACCCTTGTGGAAGACCCATTCTTTCCCAGATACACTCATGACGCCGTCTTTGAGTGTGCACTTCCACTTGTTCTTGACCCGCTGGACCTTGTCGTAAGTGCAGAGGATGCTGTCGCCGAGATCATCGTCTTCGTCGCCCATAGCGCCTTGACCATCATCATCGTCGTCATCGAGGTCGGAGTTGATGGCATCGGGATCATCTTCGTCCTTGACACCTTTGTCCTCGTCATCATCTTCATCTCCATCGAGTTGTGGAATCGAAGGTCCGGCGGCAGGAGTGGTCGTGGATCGCTTCTTATTCTTGATGCGCGACGAAGGCTGCTCGCCAAGAGGCACCATCAAGCCGCTCGACAGGTCAGCTGTAAGGCTCAGAACTTGATCTCGCATCATGCAATCGGCTTGATGTGCATGCTGTGCGTGAGCAGCTCGTCGCTCGGCGAGCATAGTACGCCATTGCGCAAGATCGTCCTCTTCGTTAGCTCCATCGGTCTGCGGATAGTTTGGATGCTGGAACTGTCCTTGCTGAAGCTGTGGACTATCATTTTCGACCTTGATACGAGGCTGAGCTTGTTGTTGGTGCAACCGCTGCTGCTGTTGCGCCATTGCAGCTTGTTGCGCTTGTTGAAACTGTTGCTGTGCTGGACTACCTTGTGGCAGTTGCATCGGTTGTGGTTTCGGTTGCTGCTGTTGCTGGCCAGGTAGTGCTAGACCTCCACGCTGCATGGCAGCCAGTGACGGTGCTGCTGCATTGCCAAACTGCTGCTGAACCAACTGCTGTGCTCGAGCAGCGCCTCCTTGCACGGGAATCGGCTGGCCGTTGTTTTGGCTGTAGTTGCCGTTTGGAAGGCCATGATATTGGTGCTCCATACCGGGTTCAGTCTTGACTCGCTGACCGTTTGAGGCAGCCTGAGAGGCGTCATAGCTGGCATAAGGATTGGCAGGCATGCCATTCACATTGCCGCTGGGATTAGTTGGTGCGATTTGTTGCTGCGGAGGTTGCGGAGGCTGCGGTTTCGGGTCCCATGGCATCTGCGCAACACCGCGCTGTGATAGCTTGTTCTGCCATTCCTTTGTGCATGTCAGCGAATTTCTTGCATCCCACTTGCTGATGTATAAGTGAAGTCGACGGGGGTGTTGAAAGGTATATTGCACGTGACGCGAGCCAAATGGGTTAGTGTCATGGCGCAGAGTGGGGCTTAGCGGAAAGGAGAGCGTATAAAGCTGGAACAGCAAAAGAGAGGGCGGGCCCAGCAAATCTGCGATCCTCAAAGCCAGCCCCGCCCCTCGCCCGCCGAAAGCGCTCGCCGCCCTGCGCTCCTCCGCTGCGGCCAAACCAGCATTTCCGCTGTCGTCGACGATGTTGCCGTGTCGCCGCGAAGGTCGACGTCTCTTTCTTGATGCGATCGTCTTGCGATGCGACGCAGCCCAGTTGTGACAGCCGCCGTTGTCCAGGAGAGAGAGGAGAAAGCACACATACCTGCTGCAACTCGCCCAATGTCTGCGAACCCACGCCGCTCTCCTCGAAGTCGGCCTGCGATGCTGCTACGACCTCCTCAATGATCTTGAGGTAGACGTCGCCCTGTTCTTGAGGTTAGCCTTGCTGCGCTGCTGCCAGAACCTCGCTTCGACCGCATTCCACCACTCACCACCAGCGTATTGGTCATGTTGGCGGTCGGCGTGCGGTAGCAGACGGGGCGATCGAGGGATCAACGGCGGAAGGATATCGTCGTAGGCTGCTGGATATATTGTCGCTGGTCAATCCGATGGCGCAACAAAGGCCTGGCGTTACCGCCTGGAGATGCGGCGTTCGGAGGAGCGCGAGCGCTTCGTGTGCGGCGCAAAGGTCGTGGCGGTAGGAAATATGTGGTCTATTATTCAATGCTATCGTCCCCTGCCACCTTCCAGTGTGTCGGAGGTGTCGTTGCCGGCCTGTTCGCTGTTTCGCCCTGCACAGCACGTTGGTGTCTTTGGCTGTGTTGCAACAGCCCGCTCTAAGTAGTTCGGCTGCTCGGCTACATCCGCGCGCTAGTCGCCCTCCCTCACTTCAGCAGTCACAACCAGCGGGCATCGTCATATGCAGATGATCTTCACTGCATGTGGTCTTCACATGAGCTCTTGCATTTGACAGTTTGTCTCGATCGCGATTCCTCTGACAGAGACAGCACTCGCGGGCCGCAGAATTGACAGTACTCGAGAACCGTTCACGACAAGAGACATCATTCAGGCGCACCTACTTTTGTACAGCTTGTACAGAACGATGGGACAAGGGAGCTCCTCTCATTTGCAGTCCGCTCCCGTCGGATTTCGCAACACTTTCAAGTACAAGTCGGGCTTCCAAGGATGATAGACAATCTCGGTCATGGCTTTTCCTGCCTGATACCTGTGGACAGGGCAGACGCTGGTATGCCAATCTTCTGCGAATGTCAAACTTGCTGGTTCCACATTCTGGTAATGCGCCGGATTTACTGCTGCAACAAGGGCGACAATCGATTTCACGTTACGTTTCCACCAGCCAGTGAGTAGAAGACGTGTTGTCACGACAAACTTCACCTCGAACGCCTGCACATGAATCGCGTGGGTAGCCGCGGGATCGGCCGACCGATGTCGCCTGCCGGAGCTCAGAAATATGAGTCTCCAAAAGGTCGCTTTTCCTGCTCCCACTGTCAACACGCAGATTGCCGGACTGCGCACAGAAACCCGATACGTAGAGTCTCGAACTTGCCAGACTAACTAGCACATTCCAGTAACCACTCGCTAAAGTACTCCATCTGCTGCAAGTAAGTGTAATTCAACGTTCCGAAATCGTCTCTGCAGATTCTCATGCGCCGAAAGCAATATCACGACCAATGGCCATCACTCAAACTCAACTCGACCGCGGCAAAGAGGCCTTGATGAAACTCTCCAACTCGAGCTCGCCGGCTCCAGAAGCCAGTCTATTCCGCTGGTCGGTTGCCACAGAGCGTATCCTGCTTATGTTCTGTGCCTAGGAGACTATCACCGCGGGCGACTTCCCAGCCATCGTCGAGGTCATCAAAAGCCGATTCGGTGCCGGACCTACATACGCGCAGATTCGTGAGCGCGCCACGGAACTCAAGCAGATTGCTAGGATGAAGTATGGAAAGCCTACGAAGATAGTGAAGCCAAAAGTAAGGAAGGCAGGAGCGGCTAGGAACAGGTTGTAAGCATCTAAAAACTTCTGCTTCACTGCTCAAGGATGAAACAGGATCAGCAGCAATGAAATTGTCCAGCTTGCCTTAGCTACTCGTTGTCGGCTTCTTCACAGACTAAGAGCCGTAGCACTGAACAGCGAGAAATTTTGCTGGTCTGAATCAAATGGTACAAGAAGATTATAAGGTGTATAAACCTGGCCTCCATCTTCGCAACCAATGTGCCGCACCGGCGGCAAACAAGAGTTATAGCATTGACTCTGCGGGTATCATCCCTTCCCTACACAATTCTAAATCCAAAAGCGCAAATCTGCATCCACAATATTGTTCGTACACTCGCAAAGGGGAGAAGCGAAGTTCCGAATGTTGTCGCACGGGCGATGGAATGGACATTGCTAAGGGAGACTCTCAAGCACGAGAATGTCCAATATTTCGTTCTGCCATCTACGCCTACGCTCTTGGTCCCCCGAATGTAACAGAAGAATGGTCGATAAGATTTTGATCACTATCTCGTCTGAGTTAGTGTGGGAGCCAATACAGGTTGGTCTATCCACCTACGAAATTTTCGAGATCGAATCACAGGCTATGCGCAGTTTGGAACCTTGCATGTCGGTGAGCACGATCTGTAATTGGATGTGCAGCAGCATCCAAGAAACCGTGGAGCGAGCTGTATAGGCGCTTTGCCGTCTTCGCCGCGCGCTGTTGGTGTTGCGATGACAGCGAGGCTCGAGAGGAGCATAAGAACGACTGTTATGATAGTCTTCATGTTGGACAAGAGATTTCTAGTGGTCTGAAGAATAGCGTATTTGTAGACGAGATGATTCAATGTTGCGCGTGTATCGGAAGCAGGCTCCTGAAGTTTCGGGGAGAGTAGAGCATATATACTACAGAGGCGCTCATTCTTTTGCTTGCCTTGATAGCCATATGTCTAAGAGCACAGGCTTTCTTGTCTGCTCGCCGTTCTCGTCCTCCTCGGAACCAAATGGTCTCATTTCGCATGTTTCCAGTTTGAAAGTCTTCCACGGGCCGACCGACGACTTCACGCTCATTCTACTCAATGACTGGCACTTGTCCCTGTTGCTCAGTGAGCACTAGTCGTTCGTCAGTGGAATGCCCTAGGTAAGACAATTTCGGGTGGTTCATGCCTCCTTTTTGGTTGTCAGCCTAGATGCAGCCTTGGTCCTCTTGAAGTCGAGTTCGGAGCCGAAATGTGCATCGGGGCTCACCATTGTCAAGTAGACTGAGCAGGCCTAGGAGCTAGCGTATGCTTACGTGTGGGCGAACCCATCCCGAAACCAAATTACCTGGGAACTGTGTAGCGATGTTGATCAGCATTGGGCGTGGAACCCAAGCAGAGTGAGAATTTCAAGTAGCGGGAGTGACAACCCTGCATTGAACAGTACTTCGGAATGCGTGTTAGATAAGCGAGCCGAGCTTGCGACTCACGACTGCCGCTCATCCCACCCAAATGATCACCTTGATCTCCAGCGATTGCGCAGTCCTAATCGCACAAACGAGACACGGCCCGCCCTCTCGTACCACAATAGCATGTTTGCTGCGCTCACTGCACCAAGCCCGAGCAAGCACTTCAGCGCCTTTGCCAGTCGCATTGATCATCATGCACTTTGCATCTTCGCCTTCATCGTCGTCGTCCGGGAGATGATCTTGCAGCTTCTCCGCCTCCCAAGACACGAGCTGGAACTGTTTCAATTCTCGTCGGTGGACCTTGTGTGGGCCGTTGTAGCAGATTGGCAGAGTGATGAAGATGGGGTTGGTGTAGAGCGTGTAAGTAACCGGATCTTGTTGTTGGCCAAGTGAGAATGTGATGCTTGCTCGGTACTCTGCTTCGACGTCGGTTTCTTCTGTGGTTGTGCTTTCTCCGGGTTCTGCCGTCAAACGTTTCAACGCGATACTGGTGACGTTGACATTGCTTTGCAACTTTGGAGGTGGCTGCGGAGCAGTGTATGCTTCATTCGAAGTCATGTCTGCAATATACGCATCGATATCCTCTTTCACGTCTGGTTTGGTATATTTGTAGCGATCGTGGCGGCCACCGATGTAGATGGTGTTGTCACCGGCTTGAACAGGTCTCTGGGGAGGTATCGGTCGTGCCTTGAGTCTCACGAGCAGTGGCTTGAATGGCCCAGTCGTAGCAGGACTGATCTCCACTGCAGGCAGAGGACCTATCCAGCCACCTAGTGATTTGACGCCAGGCATTGCGCCGAGGACTCGGCCGACAGCACTTCGTGCTCGCCAGTAGCTCTGCTTCTCCAGCACGACGTTGCTGTCGAGATACTTCGCAACACCCAGCGTTTTTGCCACCGAGGGCGAACACTGAATCAATGTAGCCATAATTTTGAATGCAAAGTGCTTCCCAGGTAGTGTGAGTCCGTATAGCCAGTCCGCCACGTATCCGTTCACTTGGCCGCCATTGTGCATCTTGCTGTAAGCCTCCTCCGCATTCACACGTGCTTCGTTGGTGTAAGGCCAGCGCATCCTTTCGGCAAAGTGGAGAAGACCATCCACTTGGCTCTCATGAACTTGGGAGTAGAACTTCATAGTCTGTCCCAATACATTCCATTTGTGGTCCCTCATCTTAACGGCCATCTCGTGTTTGAGCTTCTGTTCTCTGGTGTTGTCGAAATCAGCATTCCAGTCCTGTATTCTCAGCTTCACATATTCCAGGTTTGATTTCATCACAGCCTCATATTCTTGATCGGCAAGCTCTACAGCTGTCATGTAGGCCTCAAGTGCTGGATCCAGATGATTCAACAAAAGAAGCGCAGCTCCCATGCAGCCCCATGCTTTTGCACTCTTTGGATCCATTTCCTTCGCAATGAACGCATCGTACAATGCCTCTGCGTACTTTGACAATTTGAGATAAGCGCCCGAACGGTTGAGAATGTAGACCAGATTGCTACCTCCAATCTCGATCGCTTTTGTAAACAAGTCCACGGCTTCTTGATCTTTTCCTTGTTGCATGATTGTTTCACCTTCGCGGTTGTACGCGTCGGCCTTGGCTGCGTCCTCGGCGGAATTGGGTATCTTTTTGAATTCTTCGGGCACAGGGGCAGGCTTGAGCACAACCCGCACGTTCTTGATCCATTGGTCACTAACAATGAGCGTCGCCAGAACACGTGCGGTGAGACCAGATACCCAGGAGTTGGGGTACTGCTGCATCCTTCTGGCCAATTCGACACCGAGTATCATCTGCAGAAGAAAATTCCAGACCTCCTGTTGATCCACACAAGCTATGAATACGGCAGATTGGTGGACGAAATTGCTGAAGATGTCGTCCCGGTTGAGACTTGCGTACAACTCGCTAAGCTCGTTTGCAGGGTCGAATTGTCGAGCAGGATCAAGCCATGTCGTGGTGCTCTTGAGGAAGTCGTGAAGGTCATAATAGTCCTCTTGAACATTCTGTCCCAAGCGATGAGTCTCAGTGCGTAACTCTTCCAAGCGGCGGAGCAGTCGTTCTGCGGGGATTGCCATCGTGGCCGTGGACACGAGAAAGGTGTTTTCGCGCTTGATGCCGTAGACCTCCTCGTAGTCCCACACCTCCAGCGCAAAGCCTTCTAGCGTCACTGTACCTGGATTGACGTTCTCGTACTTCGGGCTCGTTTCCGGATCAAAGAACACGCCATCTTCTTCTTCATCGTTGTCGTATTCGCTCTTCTTCAGCTTCTTGATAAATTTCTTTTTGTGGTACGCATCGAGAGCAGCGTGCTGAGACTTTGTGAAGCCTTTCTGCCGGCTTTCAAACGACGAGCCCCTCGCTTGCTCATTACCTTGCCAACTCACGTGAGCGGTCGTTTTGGCACTCCACGCCGCTGGACCGATGAGCGAGACCACGAGTGCTCCTGTACCAAGGTCATCCTCGAACACTTTGATCACGTCAAGACGTTTTTCAAGAGCGTCGAGCGCTGCATCCGGATCTTTGGAGGCGGCAGCGGCTTCGATGGTCATTGGAAGAGCCGGTTTCTTCCCTGGAAGTCGAATGCTGCTCTCCGTTTTGCGATGCCCAAAAATGCCCGACAAACCACTATTGCGTTTGCTCGTCGGTCCTGCGACCACCGTGGATGGTTCGCCGCCACTTTGAGATGGGTTCGGGTCTGGGGCTTGCGTTACGCCTAGTTCGACAAGACGCTCGGAGATGATGTCGGAAATATCGGGATCCTGCTCTGCAGATGCTCGAGCAAGCAGGGACAACAATCGAACGTTCGATTCCCGCCCGATTTCTTTCTTGGTAGCATCTTTGAAATTCAAGTTTGGAAACAGGCGTACCAGAATATCGTTGAATTGGCGGATCTCCTGCACCATCTGTTGGAATTTGGTCTTGTCATTGACAGCCCAGACTGTCATATTGCCAGGAGTCGCGGCCTGCTGGCGATCTCTTCCTACTTTGGCGCCAGCCTAGATCCTCATTAGTGGCTGCAGAAGCCCTTCCAACACAAGTGCATATCTCCTTACTTTGCTAAGCCAGCCTTTCATGCCGGAAGATGGAGCTGGGTCACCGTTCGGGGATACCTGCACCAGCCCATAGCGGCTTCGCAACTTTTTGGTATCATTAAAAATCTGCTGAATACCACCCAGCGCCTGAAGGACGACCTTTTTGATCTGCTCCTCTTGCAGACGAGCATCTCATTGCCTTAGTCCGGCTTCGAATTCTATGAAGCCAACAGCATCTCCCCAAGCCAGAAGGCGAAGTCTTTCAATCTCAAGCTTCGGCCGACAAAGCTCGTATTCAGGTCCGTTCTTTTTCGAATGGCCGACAATGTCGAAAACGTCGACACATGCCCTCCAGGTTCCTGCAATACTTGGTGAGAAGCTGATTGACATTGTCAGATCATTCAGCAAGGCTTTTTCGTGCCCAGAAGAGACTTCTTCTTTCCAGATCCTGTTGTCTATGCTGCCCCAACAAGAGTTGCGTGCGGCGCTTCATTCACCAGCGCAAAGAGTGCGCAGAACGGCTACAAGATGTGAGAATAATGAAAGCAGGCGCAGCAGACCGAACTCTTCGTGCTAAGCCTCAGTCATTCGTGCTTTCAAAGGATGGTGCTGCCATGAAGAGGGGCTGGCTTGGCACAGCCACCATCAAGCCAGCGTCCACATTGGCGCGAATGCGAGCTGTTGTTTGGACGCGCCAAGAATCCTCCGTGATGATCAGACTGAATCATTGCGATGATCCCTTGGCGTGTCGACACAGTATCGTAGCATGAAGTGCTCCCGCCCATGGATCTCGGTAAAAGCTCGAGTGTCGTGCTGTGACACAGCATCGCAATTGATATCAGTCGGCTAACAGCATTTACAGCAGTTCCGGATGAGGAGAAAAACCTGCTGTCTCGATCGACATGGCATTTATTCCTAAGTACAATGAGCACCAATAGAGGATTCCAAACTTGCAGTATGCTCATATGCTGTTACCGCGTATCATTGAGAGGTGTATCTTGTTCTAGGCCATTTCACATTGGAATGCACAAGGTCGACCGTGACATCGCAGTCCTTGATGGCTCTGTTCTTGAGACGTCGATGCAGCTCACAATGACTGCCACTAGCATGCGATCCCAAGGAGCCCGCGACGATACCAAAGTCGAAGAGAATGGACACAAATATCTGTTTGGTAGGTAGAAGTGATGTGGAAACAGTGTTCATGTTCGTGTCACCATCGGAGAAGTCGGGCCGAATACTCGTGCCTCAGGCATCATCGCAACGCCGCCTTTCTAACTTCACCTTTGCATCCGACATGCTGCAAGCCACGTCCAATATTCTCCGTTGTTCTCAGCCTCAAGAAGCTATAAAGTTGCCTCGAAAGATACCAATCATGGCCTGAACTGCCTGACAATGCTGGCGCCAGTGTCAGTGGCCCTTCGCGAGCACGAAAGCCACGCTGCAATCACGCTCCGATCCTGAAAGTGCTGGCAGTATTCTTGCCGCTCATCGAGGGGACTCCTTCATTCAACATCGCGCTTCAGCATGCTCTACGGACCTCCCGAAGTCCTTCCCACGTTCCAAACTTCAGCCACAGCGCACGAGGTCTCCGCCGGCCACTCCGTGTAGTTACGATGTTCTTCATGCATGTGGCTGCGTCGGAGTAAAGCTACTAGCCCCGATGGCGGCACCCTCAAGATCAGGCCCATTTATGATTCGTTGTATTCAGCCTTGTAAAGGTGCACTTACCCAAGAAGATGAAGCTCGAGCAAGCTCAACATGCTCCTACTCGACCACGTGGGTTGATCAAGCGCATTCCGCTTGGCAGTCAGGCCACACTTGCTTCCACCATGCTTCGAGAGCATAAGAGGTCACGTTTTTCATTCACTGGCGGCATCAGCGTCTCTTCTTATTTGTCTGCCACGCTTTGTGCAGTGAAGCCTCATAAGCCACAACGAGCTACTGAGCCGTGGTCATGGCGAGGCGCGATATGGCGGACGGCGAGGACGAAGTCGTGAAAAGATGAGTCGATATAAGAAACAGTGCCGGCACACCTGAACTACTACGGAGTTTACACGCAGGTCCAACAAGATGCTATCCTACTCGCGCGCTCTGCTGCTTGGTCTCGGCATAACTTTATCTTCTGCCTCGCCGGTTGCACTTCCTGTACCGCAAATCCCTGGCGTAGCTAACCCAACTGCATTTTGCTCTTCGTTTCTGAGCATCACTACCAAGACTGTAACTTCCACCTCAACTGTTTCGCGATCGACAACTGTCTATGCTACCAACACGACCGGAACGAGCACAGCAACTGCGGCGCCTGTCACCTCCACCGCTCCGACATCCACGGTACGCCTTTCGAAATTGGCTTCAGGACTTGTGTTGCATTTCTGATTACAGGGACAGATCACCGCCCCGACCTCAACTCATACCTTGAAGACAACCACACACACCGCGGCATCAGCTACTGTAAGTTCCAAGGACGTGCATAGAGCTCGGCACGTGCTTATTGTTGAGATCAGGTTACGGATCCTGCTATTACCTTTACTGCAGCTGTACAGACCATAAGTGCAGAGACCTCGACGGTAGGACAACGCTTCTTGCGCTGCTATTGACATTTTATGCTCACGTTCGACACAGATAACACTCGACCCAGTTGCCTCCATAGTAGCTACTCAGACGATCTATGCCGACACCTTGACGGCAAGTCTCCTGGTAGTTGAATGTATTTGTGCTGACTCGTCATTACAGGCAACTGCTGAGCCTGTCACCGTGATTGTAGAGACAACAACATTTACAGCTGCAACCGAGACGGTTCGTTGATTGCCCACTTCCAATTTCGGGACCACGCTCATCAGCTATTATAGATCACAGCTGAAACGGTGACAAGCACCCTTCCTACAGTGGAAGTTGTTGCAGAAACGGTGACAGTATGCGAATGTCCTTTCGATATATAACAGATCCCCGCTGACGAATTCACGACAGAGCACTGCAGATACAGTCACCATTTCTGCTCCAAAAGTTACCCAGACAGCACCAACCTCAACATTGACAACCACACAGATTATTAGTGCCCGAACAACCACTACTTTGTCGTCTACTTCGACCACAACCATCACTCAGAGACCTGTTGTAACGTCAACATATTGTGATGCTGTGCAAAAGCGCGAAGCTTCTCCGCAGCCTCAGCTTCTCGGTGGTCTCCTCAACGGTATCGTTGGGCCCTTGACTAGCCTCGCTGGACCAGCTCTATCCAGCGCCTGCAGCAGCCAGAGTGGCGTGACGACTCCAACGAGGACTTTGTCAACCACGAAAACGGTAAGTACACTACCTTGCTCAAAGCTTGCCCTGTCATATACTCGTGCTTCATTGGTTCACAAGGGCTCGTTGGCATTAACCCGTAGTGCATGCTGACTCTTTTTCATCTGCTCAGGTCACCTCCACTATATCTTCAGTAAGTACACCGCGCCAGTAGCGCGCAGTGCACGTCGGCTGACCGGCTACAGACTGTGAACACGTTCGCTCAAACGACCAGCACACCGACAAGCACGTTCACGCCGCTCGTGACCACGACACCCACCACCGACGTGCAGCCATCGACGACTACAACTCCGGTAGAACACTATACCCCAATCGTGACAGAGGTTCCAAGTACGACAGTCACGCCGCTCTTCACATACACGCCCACGAGTCTGGAGACTGTCAGCGAGTTTGTGACTCCACTGTTCACTGTCTCCCCAACTGTCCGGGAGACGATCACAGAAACTACAACGCCTACGGACACATTTTCACCTACTGTCTACTCAACGCCGTATACAACAAGCACGCCTCTTGAGATGGTGACTCCAACAACTACCACAACGCAGACCACCACATCTACGCCACTTACCACGACTACTGTCCGGACTACCGTCTTCACATTCACAAGTACTGTCACGCCACGCGCCACCGTTTATGAGACTACGACCATCACCAACTCAGTCAGAGCTTGCCCAACCCAACTCATCCGCAATGGCAACTTCAACGGCAATAGTCTTGACAACTGGACCAAGATCGCAGCAGACCAAGCAGCCGCTCTTGGCGCTCAAAATGAAGCTGGCTTCGTTCAAATCAACAACGTCGGCGGCTCTGGTACTGTGCGAAGCGGGGGCTGGGACAAGATATCGCATTCACCCGAGGACAGAGTTTTACTCTCACTGCCAATGTTGCCATCACTGTCACCGGGAATTACGTTCAGAAGGATTGCAGTTTTGAGCTGAGAGCGCCGCAAGCTGGCGTGTACTGGTTCGATAACCAGTTCACGGGAAGCAAGACTCAGGTTGTGAATCTAAAAGGAACGATCTCTGCAACGGCGACTTATCAGTTTATTGCTGTTTTGATTTGTGGTCGACCGGCTGGCACTGCGAATGTTGCGGTGTCTTTTGATAATCTTTCTTTGCAAGTTATGTGATGAGAGCAGTCTTGGGGGAAAATGAGTAAGCTTGGAAGCGCAACAAGTTTTCACTCGTGAGACTTGAGACAGCATGTGTACTTGCAAGTCCGCATGCAATGTCTGGAACTAAGTAACTACTTTCGTGCTATCAAACGAAGTATTCGGCATCAGGCCTTCCACCGATTGGGCGACCGGGAGTCCGCTCTCCGTGCATCCGGCTTTACCACATAAGGAGTCTGCTGCACCATGGTGAGAGATATACCAAGCTGCAGAGACTTGTGACGTGGCACGTGAAGCAGCTGGAGAAGAATACGGTCCCGGGCTATGATACTCTCACAACCAACTTCAGACTATGTAACAAGCGGTGAGATCGAGGTTCAACGTTTCAAGTCGCTCACAATTGGTGACACATCGACAAGCGAGCATTGGAAACAGATCTGAATTGAGTAGGGTCAATCAACGACAGCAAGGATGTAGTACGAAGCGCAGGCGTCTTGGTTCTGTTGGGTTGCTGGACACTCAGACCCGTAGCGTTGAGATCGGGGAGACAAGTGTGCACAGTCTGATCGATTTGTGCTACCTGACAGCTACCTCAGACATGATCGAGAACCAGGGCAGTCATACTTACAGATTGAATTTACATGCTAAATTCTGAAGGAAGCGTCCGAGAAGGAGGCGGGGCTTCAATTGACAATCAGAAGCACGACTTCTATGTCACGGTCCTCGACCTCCCTACGGCTGCTAAATTCTCGCAAAGGTCTGACTACCCTTCTACACTACACGTCGCTGGACTCTTAGCACAAGAAGGGTGACACGACTTATCCGCCTAACATCGTTGCTACTGCCAAACACTCCGTATATCGAGCGTGCTCGATTTCGTAAGCCACTGCCATGCGGGGTGCAGGCAGTTGAGCTGGTGTCCTTGGTACGCAGTGTTACACTGCAGCTAGACGGGACCATGGAAATGCTCGGTAATACCTATCTGACGACCGATACTGGTACTCGTGGGCGCGAACTATGGGGGCGGCATTGCAGACCTGCTAAGAAGCAGGTTGATAGACGGTAACGAGCCGAGATCTGGGAACCGGTCATGCAGTCGTGAAACTGACCCAGTCCATTGAGCATGTCAGTCTAATCACTGAGAGACCATTCCATTACCTCTATCAAGCGGGCATTTGTCAACCATATTACTGCCTTCTTGCTGCAATCGGCAGTTGGACGCTGGGTTCATCGCTTATCGTGGGATAGCTGGCTCTTGTGGCGGCGTAGCGATGCGATTTGTAGCTCATACACGCATCTTCAAGTCTCGCGTAAATGCACAGCCAGGTTCCCGTGTAATGCAGGCCAGCAGATGGGTCGCTACACCAGATATGGAAAATGCACACTGAAGATATAAACTGGTCATTCAGCAAGCACAAAGGCCGTGAATTACATGCCCTTCCATATTGCCATCTCTGTCCGCTTCGTCGAAACACTCCGCGGCGGTTCTTCTAGCTTCGATTACTACACCCGGGAACGATGAAGGGCTCCTGGTTCACTTCTATTATTGGCCTCGGAGTCACAGTTACGGCGTTCGTCCCGGTAGGAGACCTCGTCCGTCGAATCACTTCGTGATCCTCTGTACTGACCTTCGATAGAATGAAGTATATCTCTGTCTCAGACATTCGATAGCTAAAGAGTACTATATCTAATAGCACGCAGGGCCCGGAGTGTGAATTAACCTGCGTGTGTCGAACCCTCCACTGTTATGGCCAGAAATTGGCATATGAACGCTGACGCGAGTTGTTTAGCGCAATCGTGTGGACCTAGTAAGTTTCTCAACTATAAATCACTGTATTCGACTCTCGGCTGATTCATTGCTTGTTCTGCAAAGTCACATTGTGTAGGCAATAGACCTTGACCTATGGACCAGGGTAACGTTAATTGTCTCGGCAGCCTAGCTTCCATTACGTTGGTCACGAAGCGCTCCCATGCTCCATAACGCAATATGGCTGTACCGATAGTTCCGGCGTGAGTGATGCAGATACATCTTTCATTTCACTACTGAAAATCGTTGCTGACACTTTGGAATGGTATTTAGGGAAACTGTGGAGCGACTTATCACCGTCCACCCTTGTGCACGGTTTCCGGGCCATGCGGTGCAGGTCCTGCCGGATGTCTGGAAGATAAGACCGGAAAGGATAACGGACTGCCTCCTGGCAAGTATATTGGCTACTGTCCCAAACCCAAGTCTCGTCGTCAGCGTTGCCAGGAATGCCGGGACGAATGTGCTTAGGGAAGACGGCCTGGTGAACAAAGGTTCCAGAATTGCCTTAAGTTCCAATGTGTAAGTACAATAACTTCCTGACAATTTTGTATCTTCAGAAATGTCTTGCTAAGTCTACGGGCATCTAAAAAGGGTCGAGTATGCAATGAGGATCTGCTTAACGATATCCACTACAGCGACGCGAAAACCATGTGCTCCGAGGAAGGTTTCATGGTTGGTAACAACAACTTTCAGAAGTGTGTAACGGAATTACTAGTATGCAAACTCTGGCTTCAGTCAGCTTTGTGCACGAACTATATGACTGACTCCATCTTCATCCTGTAGGATAGGACCGTGGAAGTAACGGAGCGTTGTCACATGCAGATTAGCGACACCGAACATTATTGCACCGAGCTCAACTATACGTTCGGCGAGTACAAGTTCCAAGGCTGCATCAAGGAGTCCGTGGTACGTACCAATTGAGTCGCCCCTACCTTCTTCTACTGCTATATGCTCGTAGACTCACCCTCATGCTTAGGGCGGCAGCTGTCCAGAAAAGCTTCGTTGCAAAAGGCAACTTCGAAGCGCTAGAGGCTACTGTCATCGCCAAAACACCACGTCCGACATCTTTGAGCTCCAGGCCTGCATTTCTGATCAAATGGTAAGAAATGGGAACGACGACTCTAGCTATTACACGCGAACTAACCTAAACGCTATGGATAGGTCGACTCCTGCACGAAAGATGCCCAATGCGCAGCGTGGTATGGTTATGCAGAGAGTCCTTGTTAGTGGCAAGGTCAGTCGCACGCCTCCATTGGATCTCCAGTATTCCAAAAATGCGTTGCCAAACTACTCGTACGTTCAGTGGATCCAATGGCGCGGGGGCCTTCGCCAACCGGAATGTGACTCCATTGACATGATGCTGTAGGACCCCCTCTGTCCAAAAGACTACAATTGCGAGGACAGGTTAAAAGCTTCTAAGATTTATTGCTTTTGGAATAGTCACTTTGAAGAGGGTACACCAGAATTCGACAACTGTTTAAAGGAATGTCTGGTAAGTAACCACGCCCCGTGAAAGCACGAAGACATGAAGGAGCTGACTTTGCTGCCTGTCGTAAATAGGATGGTATCTGCCCAGGGGTCTCTTTATTCGCTCATCAAAACTAGAAGCAATACGCCATTGATCTGTAATGGCAGCAGATTGAGCGAGTGAAGGGAAGGTTTATATGAGCACAGAGACTGAGGAGCTGCCATGTGTGTGATCGGCTTGATCGAGGTGAGTCTGTACGTCGAAACGCGACGTAGAGGATCTCATCGCGACAGTATCACCGGAGACTGTCGTTATAGCCAATGTGTGACTCGGAATGTGAATCAAGGTGTTTTGTCCCAGAGTCGAGCGCCGACACGATATCATGAGTACAAGACAAGATTACGATATGGAAAATGCTTGCCGGATGTCATATTGATTATGATCGGTGGGCATGTTTCGCAAACTTTCAACAGTGCGGAAACTATCCCAACCCCCTCCCATCCTTCCAATGCTTCCAAAACCTCCTAATCTTACTCTGCACTTGCGAATACTCCTCCTTAAACGCAACTCCATGCCCCGCTCCCGGCACAATCATAAAATCAAAATCCTTCCCTGCCTTATTCAAAGCATTAACAACCTGCAACGTACTCGAAGGATCAACATTCTGATCCAACTCCCCCACAAGCAATAATAAAGTCCCATTCAATTTATCCGCATGCACCACATTCGACGCAGAATCATACAACGCATTATCCACAGGCCAACCCATATTCAATTCATTCCACCATAGTTTGTCGATTCGATTATCGTGGCAGCCTGCGTCGGCTATAGCGGCTGTGTAGAAATCGCTGTGCCAAATGAGAGCGCTCATGGCATTTTGGCCTCCGGCGGAGGCACCGAAAATCCCAACGCCGCCGGTGAGATCCATCCATGGGCGGTCTTTGGCTGCGGCTTTGATCCAGGCGATGCGGTCTGGGAAGCCGGCGTCTTGGAGATTTTTCCAGGCGACGTCTCGGAAGGCTCTGCCTCGCCAGGCGGATCCCATGCCATCGGATTGCACGACAACGACATCATTCTCATCGGCAACTTTTTGGAAACGTGACGCCAGATATTTTTGCGTCTCATCGTCTAGTTCTTTCGGCGTGTCGGCATATTGTGGTGAGGCGTATACATGTTCGAGCACACGGTAGCGTTTACTTGGATCGAAGGTCTTGGGGCGGACTATGATTCCATAAATTTCAGTTTTGCCGTCACGACCTGGAGCGGAGAATCTCTCTGCCAGCGTGACGTTTTCCCAGAGTTGGGTGTCCACGGACATTGGTGCAACGCGGTTGCCTTCCAAATCTCGGAGAACACCTTGCATAGGTAGGTCGACACGGGACCATATGTCTTCGATTGTACCATTATCATGAACTGTGTTGTGATGAACACCGTCGCCATCCGCTGTCAGAACCTTGAAACCTGTGCCATCGTAGTTTATGCGGGCCAAGTG
This sequence comes from Cercospora nicotianae, assembly GCA_029490675.1. NCBI lineage: Eukaryota > Fungi > Ascomycota > Dothideomycetes > Mycosphaerellales > Mycosphaerellaceae > Cercospora > Cercospora nicotianae. Next base: position 295,244 of record JANQAT010000007.1, on the reverse strand, counting down.
CACATGATACGGACTTTGCTCTTCCACCATGCCGTAGGCTTGGAAGTACAAGACCTGTGCCTTTTCGTCGACATAGATGACATCGGCGACATCAAACCCGTCTGCGGTCACTTGTCTGATTGAGTCTTGGCGGGGAGAAATCCGTCCTTCGTTGCGGGTGGTGTTGACCAAGTATATTGAGTTCCAGCCATTCCTTTCACTGAGCCACCACATCTGATCCGTCTCGTTCATATAGTCCCATCGAATCTTGTGCAAGAAATCGATGCCCTTCTCGATGTGCTCTTCTACCAATATTCGGGTATTGCCATTTGTGTCGAGCTCCACCATCCTTAGGGATTTGTAGCCCCTCTCGGCGATCATATAACGGTATGTCTGATTTCGAAATCCCCATTGCGCATCCTCCATCATCGCGTTAGTATCCAAGATGAAGTCATTGCCGATGTCCATCTGTTTCTTTGCAACGAGGTCGAAAAGTCGGGGGCGTTTGATAGTGATGTTGTCTCCTGGCTTTTCGTATTCGAATTCGATCAGTCTAGGCTGGATCTGATCTGGAGGGCTGGATTCGACCAGTGTTACGCTACGGTTCTGACCAGGTGTGGCGACTTGATAGACCACTGCATACTTGTCGTCCTGAGATTTGTATATTGTCTTGTTGTCGAATTGCGTTTCCTCGGATGCAGTAGTCGAAAGTGCCGTCTCTACGCCAGCCGCGTCGGTCATGTAGAGATTGAAAGCCTTCACTGACAATTTTGGAAACGACTCTTGGGTCTCAATAGGGTTAACATTGAGCCGCAAACAAAAGGCATGCCAAGTGTGACAGATCAGGAGCCATAGGAAAGTGGACCAGGCCATGGTTCACAACAATATGCAGGAGTTCTGTCGCGCCGCCACATTTGAACGTAGGTTCCATTTTATATGTCGATAGCATAACCGATTCTCCCACCGTACATCAACAAGATACCCGGTTCTCCCAGTGTATGTCGATGTGATGACCGATTGTGCCAGTGTAGCGGTCGAGATCGTCGTCTTGTAGTGCTTACTGCTGCAGTGCGAGTGTGCCACTATTCTGAGGTCGTAGCAGTATAGTTGAGAGGTCTCCAGCACTAAGTAGTCAGTGGTCGATACGTACTGTAATCCGAAATTAGTCCATTACAACCAGACGGATTCTACCGTGAGTGGATTGCGTATTTGCTAGAAGTGCACCTTTATCGGCGAAGAGTAAGCCATGAATACATATCGCTACGATACTCTCCTGATGGCTTGTGTCAGTCAATATGCTTGGGCAGATGCGTTGACAAAGATCGAGGCGCAGTGCCACGCTGCCATTCTACGCAGTCTACACAAGCAGAAGGTGAACTATTGACCGATCGCAGTCCATCTTGCCAACGATTTTTCCGTTAGGACGCGGGCGCGGGCGCGGTGCCGCTGTGTTGCGTCCAACTGCTGCGTCAGACGCGCCAAGGCTCAATCCTACGTAGCGTCAGAACCATTGCCTTTCAAAACGAGCCACTGGGTGGAAGCTGGAGATGAGGCTAGGTGGTCAGCAAGGTGGTGTCGTGGCTGCAGCACGAGTTGGTGTTTGCACGATGTATCCCCGAGGACTTAATGGAATTCTCAATCAAGTTTGAAGGTCAATTTCACGGCAAGTCCGTGCTCGGATCGCATCGACCAGCAGGCCATGACTTCGACACACCAGACAATGGCAGAGCAATCGCCCTTCTCAGAAGCCTCTCCGCACGATGCAGAGGGAGTCGCGAACGAAGATCAGTCATCGTCGAATTGTGCAGCTTCCTTCGCCCGTGCCGGATCTTCGCCCGCCGTAGGACAATCGTCGGACACCCCAGGGTCGACATCGAATACACATGCGCCGCCGGGGGCGCACGAGCAGGGCGGAACTCCGGCACCGAGCACGAAGCCTACCGTCGACGCGCATGGCAGGGCGCTGAATCCCAGGTCGTGCGTGACATGTCGGAAGCGCAAGGTCAAGTGCAACAAGGTCTGGCCGTGCAACCACTGCAGTCGAGCGCATATCGAATGCGTATTCCCTGCGCCTGGCAGAGCGCCTCGAAAGCCACGAAAGCTAGGCGAAGGGAGGGACAAAGAGCTGCTGGAGCGATTGCGCCAGCTGGAGAATGTGGTAAAGGGACTAGGTGCGGAGGTGCCAGGAGATGAAGCAAAAAGCAAAGATGAGGATAAGCAGACAGAGCGTCCCGCCGGGCGCGAAGGACCTGAACATAGCTTGAATGGAGGTGCGGCTGCAACGACCTTGAAAGACTCGGAAGAGGAGTTCCGCAATAAGACCAGATGGGTGGAGGACCAGCAAAAGGGCCGCTTCGAGACTAGATTCGGACGCTTGGTCGTGAACGAGGGGAAATCGAGATATATCAACAACTCTTTCTGGGCAAATTTGAGCAATGAAGTTGAAGACTTGAAGGGCATTCTGAATCAGTCCAGCGATGATGATGAGGACAATCTGACAGTCTCGCCCGGATCAGGTTCGATTCAACTGCCGCCAAGCAATTCTCAGGCATTCGTGTTTGGCTTCACTTCGCAGAATGTGGATATGCTCTCGTTACATCCCCTTACAGGCCAGATCAAGGACTACTGGGATATCTTCAAAGACCGCGTAGATCCGTTGTGCAAGATTTGCCACGTTCCGACTCTCGAAGGGACAATACTCAGCTCCGCCGCACACCTCTCCAATCTGTCGCGAGGTTTCGAGTGCTTACTCTTCGCTATCTACTATGGCGCAACCACAAGCCTGGTAGCGGAGGATTGTATGAAGATGCTGGGAGAGGAGAAGGCGGTTTTGCTCGCCCGGTATCGTTTCGGTCTCCAGCACGCTCTCGCAAGGGCGAACTTTCTGACAACTGAGGAGATCGTCGTGCTCCAAGCCTTCGTCATTTTCCTTATATGTTTGCGACGAAACAGCGATGCGCGCGTCATCTGGACTCTGACCGGGCTCGTGGTCAGAATAGCTCAGACGATCGGGATCCATCGCGATGGCTCACATTTCGGACTTTCACCTTTCGAAATCGAGATGCGCCGGCGCTTGTGGTGGCAAGTATGCATTCTTGATACGAGGGCCAGCGAGGACCATGGCTGTGATCCAACTATCGTCGAACAGTCATTTGACACAAAGATGCCCCTCAACATCAACGACGAGGACATGACACCGGAGATGGAAGACTTCCCGCCAGAGAGGAAGGGCTGCACAATCATGTCATTCTGTCTGCTGCGATTTGAGGTCGCCAACACATTCCGGCGACTGAACTACGTGCCTCCAGGCCCACCCAAAGCGTGTAACGAATTCTACCAGTCTGTCACGTTGCAAGACAAGGAGCGTTGGATCACAGAGTGCCATCAGCGGCTCGAAGAGCGATACCTCAAGCGTTGCGATATGAGCGTACCACTGTTCTGGGTCACAGCGACCGTGGCGAGGTTGATGATGAGCAAAATGTGGCTCATAGTCTATCATCCATTTCAACGGCAAAGTGGAGGCGCTTCACTCCCGCCAGAGATCAAGGAGAAGCTTTTCATCACCAGTTTGGAGAATATCGAATACAGCTATCTGCTCGAAGTTGAAGAAAGAACCAAGAAATGGGGATGGCTGTTCCGAACTTACATCCAATGGCACGCGCTAGCATTTGCGCTTTCAGAACTGTGCCACAGGACCACCGGGGATATGGTTGAGCGAGCGTGGAAAGCAATCGATGAGACCATAACTGGCCGGTGGGGATTAGAGGAGACCAATACCAACCACCTATGGCGACCACTGAAGAAGCTATACAAGAAAGCCAAAGAAGCCCGTGCCTGGGGCCTTCGAGAAGAGCTTCTGCTCAAGCACCGAGATGGCGCGCCGGCGAGACACTATAGTCCGAACGCAAACCCAATGTTCGGTCACCCGAATCGTTCTACAGTAACCAGAGCACCTCTCAGTGCAGCTCAACTACAACGCTTCCATCAAGGTCCGTCATTCGGGCAAACACCACTCGACAAGCATGAGCTGTTGCGCTCGCCGAAGCTTGGCGAACTTGGCCCAGAAGACGTACAGAACACGTCGGGTAACACTACAGACATGCTCGATCAAACATGGCAACCAGATCTGAACACGAATATCCTCGCAAATTTGCCCGCGTCAACGGCAGCACCTTTAGCAACACCTGTGCCCCAGCAGGAGTTGGCACGACAGGCGGCACTTGCTGAAGCTTACTTTACACCAGTCTCTGGTGCCACTTTTGGTGAGCTCGCGCAAGGTTTCCAGTCTACTTCTCCCGCCTCGACTACGATGAATCTACAACAGCAGCAACAGGACCCACTGCTCAACGATGCCTCCCAGCGCATGAATTCGCTCGATTCGGTGGGTAACGATTTCTCGCTTATGGATACCTCTGGAAATCTGGACTGGGAGAACTGGGATCAGCTTGTACGACAGGTGGGAATGGACGTTGATTCTGGCGTTAGTGGTATTGATGGTGCAGGAATGGACTGGAATGGCATGAACTTTGATGCTACGAATGGGACGAATAATGTGAATATGAATGCTGGGTTTGGGATGTCTGGGGGACAGTGGTATTGATGAAGAGGCTACAGTGAAAGAAGAGTCGGGTGGTGAAGTTGTACGATTTGTATGAGATATCGCGAATCCGACAAAATGTAACGTTTCGCGACTCCAAAGTGTCTTGCATACCTCTGATGACAACCACGACAGCTTTAAAAGGTTTGATAGCTCCATACTAGCCCAGTCCATGGAACTTTGCTGTTCGCAACAGCTCCTCGGCCAGGCGTCCGAGAAAGGAAGCTCAGCTGGCAAATCCACGGGGTCGGTCGAGCGGACCGAGCTGCGTACTGACATCAGCTCGCATTCTACGTACACTCCACCTCATCAACAACACCACAACTCGGTCAATACCAGCCCACATTGAACTCTCAAGAGCCAAGATCAATAAAGAACATCACAAGAACAGATCAACAACGATGTCAACCTCAAAACAAATCCTCGCAATCCTCCAACAAGTCATAGATGAATTCGGCTCTCGGCTCAACATCCACGGCGGTTCCAAAGTCCTCGTCTCCGACGCAAGCATAGCCCAAGCCCTCTACGAACTCACCGAACCCGTCCGAACACCCTTCGGTCCAACTCTCACAGTCGCCTCCCAAGAACAACCCGATCAATCCCAAGTCTCCCACATCCCCAACGCCGCAGTCCTCGCAGCGGATAAATTAGCCATGGACCACTATACCCACGCCGTTTTTGGCGTAAGCGGCGAGGATCCAAAGTATATTTTCGGTGGTATTAAGCATACGATTTATGCGTTGCAGCCGAAAGGGTATGCGGTGATTATTGCGCTGAAGCAGGAGACGAAGCAGGTTTCGGCTAGTGAGGGGGAAGGTGAGTTTCAGGTTAGTTTGGATGATAAGATGAAGTATCAGTCCAAAGGGAGAATTAATAATTTGGAGGATGCGTTGTATTATGCTGGGTTTGAGAGGGGACGGGTGAAGAAGTTGGAGGATAAGAAGGCTGTAGTTGATGGGCAGGATGTGGAGGCACAGGTTTTCTTGGCGATGAAGTGGGATCAGTTGACGGCATGAGCATGCGGTGCTTTTAAATTGGCAACAAAGTGTGGTGATGTTGTGCGTTGTGATGAAAATTCCAGTTTCGACCACGAGAGCTAGACCGTTGCCATTACAAATCTGCTATGGAAAACTTGAAGCCCACAAGAATGGCATTCCGTACATCCCTTATCTGACGGCGCCCTTCACTCAAACTTGCCACCAAGTCCCTTTCCGAAGCCGCTGCTAGCGTTCCTCCGCAATTGGGCAATCTTAGCAGTGTTCTCTGATCTTCGTCTAGCGCTTTGCTCGACAATGGCCTTCCTCTCAGCATCTCTCGCCTGATACGCCAGCGAGCTCTTTTTCGAACCTCCCATCTTGACACCAGTTGCACTACCTCCGCTGTCTTGACGAGAAAGACCAATGCTCGTGCTCACTCCGCGATCATTCGCTCCTTGAGCAGCACCATTCGTGGTAGCTCTGCGCAGTAGAGAAGGAGCCCTGAAGCCGCCGCCTTGCGAGCCAGAACCCCAAGCTGTACGCGAGCCTGCCGCAGAGTTCTCCGACGTGCTGCTAGCACGTTTGAGGCTCAGACGGTTCACGACAGAAGGCTTCGCCGCTGTTCGACGCTGCGAAGCTGGAAGACGAGGAGGTGGCATGGCAACGCGATCTGGAGCATATCCGCCATCGTTCTGGCGAGCCATCTCTTCTTGGACACTATCACTTTCTTCATCCTGCTCGGAGGCGGCAGCATTGTCTGCGTCTTCCTTCTCTTGCTCTTGCTCAGAGTCAGAACTCAAGTCTACAGCTGTTGGTCCTGCAAGTGGCACATTCGGCTCTTCGAGGAGGAAGCTGACAGAATCTTGAATCTCTAAAAGAGACGCCGGCGCCCTGAACGCAGAAGCTTGAGTGCGGCGCTGCTTGGCAGGAGGTCTTTCTGAAGGCGCATCTTCCATGCGACGCTTATTGCCGCTGACCTCTTGCAGAGGCACTTGCGAGGCGTCTGGTTGTTGAGAAGCTTGACTGTTCAATAAAGAGGCAGGTACTTGAGAGTCATGCTCGACATCAGAAAGGTCCAGAACATCATCGTCACGTCCGTCGTCATCGGCGATGGCTTTCAAGAAAGCGTCCTTGCCCGCGCTGTGTTTACCCTCCGCTAGACTTGCGATGCTCTCGTCTTGCAAAAGCAATTTTCGCTTCCTCGCTTCCTCGCGTTGCTTCATTTGCCGCCGTCTTGCCGCAAGGTCGTCTTCATCTTCGTCGAGGTCGAACATGTTGGCTTGCTTCCTGCGTAGTGCTCCAGTCATCAGATCCTTGTACAATCGTTGATGCTCTGCTTCATCGGCCAGCCGTTGCTTTTCGGCGAAGTGTGCAGCGAGCTGGCGCTCATCGACATCGATCAGGCTCGAATCGATCATCTCGCGATCCTCCTCGGTCTCTGGAGCAACGAAGTCATCACCTCCAAGACCAGCATACTCGTCCTCGGATTCCTCGGCCTGCTCGTCCATCATCTGCTTGGCTTCGCGTTCAGCTTCTGCCAGCTCTTCGGCGCTCAAGGCCTCCTTGCGCTTGCGAGCCATTTCCTTGAAGGCGTCCTTTTTCGTGGACTTTTCGGATGTTTCCACCCTGTCATCCTCATCCACGCTATCCTGCACAGCATGACGTGGGCCGCGGACAAGTCGATTTCGCTTCGGGGCTGGGGCAGGCGACTCGCTCACGCGCAGCTCCACCGTGGACTGGGTCTCTTGGTCGGGCAGTGATTGCAAAGTGTCCTCCCGTGCAAGAGCAGGAGCCTGCCAGGTGGCAGGCAAACCAGGATCCTGTGATGGCACCCAGCCCGGGGTGTCACTCGTGACTACAGATCCCGCTTTGCGGCTGTTTTGAATAGGAGTCTCAGGAGCTTGAGTTTCCCACGCGAGGTTGACCTGTTGACTTTCAGGTAGTTGACTGCTGGGCACCCTATCCGGTTGGCTACCGTTGCCTTGAGTGAATTGAGGCTGGACAGCAAATGTTGGAGGTGGTCTCGTCGATGAGCTTGGTGGTACCAGATGATTTAGTACATCCATGGAGTCTTGCTGGATGTCTTGTGTTGGGGTCTGCATGGTTGCGTTGAACATCTGTGTGGGACTCATCAACGAACTCGCTTGATGTCCCGCATCGAAATTGAAGGCTGCGAAGGGATCGCTATCCTGTGTCTGAGTCGGTGTCTGTGCGATGGTTGGCGGAGGCTTCGAAGTCTCAAGATCGCTCATGTCCTCGTCGTCCAGTACGACTCGCGATTTTCGAGGCTTTCTGCCGATCATGGGCGTCCGCGATTGATTCAGCTGGTCTTCATCGCTGGCTCGATCGGGTAGGTCTTCGTTGACAGTCTTTGCCCCAGCCATTGCGCTGCCGGCAGTCTCTTCATCCATGCGCTCCTCTTCGGACGCTTCATCCTCACCATCCTCTTCCTCTTCATCCTCGTCGTCTTCCTCTGCAGCGTCATCCACCATGTCGTTGCCATCTTTCTCGGCAGAGGGCGCCTCGTCTTCGCTGCCAGAGACATCAACATAGTCTTCGTCTTCGCTCTCATCCGCGCTGATGTCGGCTCCACCGTTGTCTTCCTTTGCAGCTGCCTTCTCAGCTTTGCGAAGCTCAACGGCATCAATCCTGGCCTTCTCGAGCAGGTTCTCGAACGCCTCTTGCTCCCGCTCGCGCTCCTCTGTCGTCTGGACCTCAATGCCTTTCGCTTTCAACTCCGCAATCCGTTCTTGCTGTTGTGCTCTGGCTTGTTCTTTAGCACGGAGACGCAATTGGGCTTCAAGCGCGGCAGGATTCATCCCTGGTCGGGCTTTACCGTGCTTGCGTCGGCCTGTATTGCTGTCATCCCCACCAAGATGTGCTAGATGCTTCAGTCGATGGATTGCTCTGGAATCTGTATTGTGCTTCTGCATGGTTCCCTTGGCTCTGTCAAAGACGCTCAGATGCTTGGGCATATTCTGCACGATCTCGAGATCATCATCACTGCTGTCATCTGAAGGCGGCGCCATGGCTTTTTTACCCAACCTTGCCAGTTTGAGGCCTCTCTTTGGCTCAGTTCCCAAGCTCGGCGTCTGGACAACTACAGCTTCAAGCTCTACAGGCTTAGAATTACGCGCGGAGCTCATGACGGTGCCGGTATCAGGTAGGTCCTCATCGTCGTCGAGATCTGCGAGACTATTGAGGCTGTCCTCCCTGACTGGTTTCAATTTGCTCAATGCGCCCTGTTCCACAAGCGCTCTCTGGCGATCCAGTGGTGTGGGCGGGCTTGAAGGCGGAGTGCTCGGCGGTTCTCTTGATGGTGCGTCAATAGCGTCACTGTTGGGTGCTGAAGACGCAGAACTGTCGCCAGCTTGATTTGCTTGTGCTTCATTAGGTTGCCGGAAGTTGAATTTGACGAAAAGGTCGTTGGTAGTGAACTTCTTCTTCGTCTTCATCTGATGGGCAAGCGCCTGCTGACGAGCAATGCGCTGAGTCTCGCGCTCCATCTCCAGCAAGGCTCTTTTACTCGCTTTACGAGTTGGTTTCGCAGCATCGGATAGGATACGTTCAATCTCAGGATTGACCGGTTCCTCTGCGCCCTCCACAATCTCGTCCGGAAGATCAGATGACGCGTGCTTGCTTGCCGCCTCTGCTTCCTTCTCCAGCCTCTCGGCGCGCTTCTCAGCGACCAGCGCTGCTAGTTTCGATTTCATCGTGGTCGGTCGGCCGGGGAGGTCATCATCGCTGTCATTCTGTGTCGTCCTTGCAGGGCTCACAAACAACGTGGACCGAGCCGCGCTTGCAGGAACAAATGGCGGCTGGCTGCGGAACCGAGAGTCCAGCTGAGGAGTGACAGTGTAAAGCTCGTCATCGGACTGTGGGTCATTCGAGGGTTGCTTGTGCTCAGGTGCTTTTACGCGACGTGGCTCTGGACTCCGGTATGGACTCTGGTCGCCTCCAAGCATACGTCTCGCAGATCTACCCATTGGTCTTCGAGGTTCGTCGTCTGAATCTTCATTGACTTCTGGGTCTGCTACTTTTGGCTGATCGCGTGTCTCTGGGCTGTTCGACGCCGACTTGCCATGTTCTTGGCTCGACGCGTTTCGTGAGAAAACATCGAAATCTGAGCTTCGAACTGGAGATGGAGTGGGAGAGTCGTCGTCTTCGAACACGTTTCTCGAGATTGCTGGCCGCTTCGCTAACAGCGCGTCTTCTAGTCCTCTCGGAGAGCTTGACATGATTGCTTGTAGGATCTGATGTCTCGTGTCGGCGATCCTTGTCTGTCAAAGAATCTGATCCAGAATGCTATGTATACAATGAATTCATGATCCAGTCGCGTGAAGTATAGCAAAGCAATGCGTCGTGGAGTGCGGGTGGTGTGAAAGTGCAATGGTTGGAAGTGGTGAGGTGGAAAGCAAACGCGAGATTGGAGACGCGACGCGCCTTGAAGATCGACGGCTTGGCGTGATGATGCAAGGATCGCGCGGGTTTCGGCTCGTGGCCGAACTTTCTTTGCGGAGACGGCGAGCAGCACCCCCGAAGCAGCAACATTTCCCATCCCGACCAAGTACATTGCAGACGATGATATTTGGCGGGTAGATGCAATGCAATCGTGGCACTCTGAAGAGGCCTCTTCGCGACATCATCAAGTCCATCGGACGCGCCGAGAACTCGACACAACGCACCCGCCTGCAATGCCAACATCCGACCCAATTTCCTCGCGGCTACACCAGCTTTAGGACTTCGGGAATAGACACTGTCGGCAGCAGATCTCGCTCCGGTCACGATCACATACCTGGGAAAGCCGTCGGTGCGGCAGTGCGCAGCTATGCGGTGGCAGCAGAAAAGCAGCAGGAAGGAGAGTCTGCTGCTGTTGCGGAGGATGCTCTGATAGGGTGTCAAACGACATCTCAGTCTGGTTACAATGCTCCTTCGACCGTAAAGTCGGCAGCCACTACTGAAACATATGCGCCAATCTGCGCAGAGGATACCGGCACGATAGAGCCTCGTTTGAGAGATGGCGCGGACTACTCTGCCAATTATTTCAAGCAACAGCTGTACAGGCATTATGGGGACATCGACAAGGCAGCCAAGCGGGTTTCGCGACACAAACAGCAGAGCCCTGATGCTTGGAAACGCGTGCTGCATATACTGGACCAGGCCACGCCGACGAGAGAAGGTCACTACAAGCGCGTCAGTGAGGTTGTGACCTTGCCAGAAGGTGTGGCTGCTGTCTTTCGCCCCAACAAAGAGATGGCGATTTTGGAGATCATGCAACGCACGGGATGTCATCTACAGATGCGCTCAAGTTATTCTGTCGAGGGCCGATCGGATGCCTTCACTGGTCTTGTTTTGCAGGGAAACGTGTCTCAGAACTCGTCCGCTCTCAACTTCCTGCCCAGGTACATTGAAGTCTCATTTATCGATACTGCCGAGACAAGATCTCGGTTGAAGAGGGAGGAACTCCGTCGACAGATCGAACCTGACAACGCAGGCGAGCTTGAGCGTGACCACCAGTTCGGCACTGGCGAGCACGAGCCTGACGGTGCAGCCAATGCCACCCATGCTGATAATGGGCTGATTCGTTCAGTGTGGTCTACGGCCCGTGAGAAGAGGGACCTTAAACCACGACATTTACCCCGTACTCAACCAAAGCTGGAGACGATACCCGACTTCACTGCCTATGTTATTGATCTGACTTCAATCGAGCACAAAGTTCTCTACGACCCGGATCATGGTGGCTCAACTCGCGTGGACACCGCCATTGTTGTCGCGGAACTCATATCGCTGTTCACCAATCCAGTCACCTCAAAGCTCTCCGGAGACCTGTCTACGAGTCATGCTTTCCGGTACTTAGCAAAACACGAGAGGCTTGATGCAATCCGCCGAATATCCAAGGCACTGAATGAGGCAGGTCGCATTCTCGGCCAACGCAGTTTTGATGCGCTGCTTTCTGCGGCTTCACTCAATGGAGATTGGTTCAACTTTGAGCTAGTGCTGAGGACAATGCGCCGCCATCGCATACCAGGTCCCATGATTTGGGCTCGATTTCACTCTCTGGTTTTCGAGCATGTACCTCATGAGGCAGACACCGTTATTTCACTTATGCGAAAGAAAGGCCTGCTCGACGACAATGTTGCACTGCTTACTATCATCAGAGGAAGAATACGCAAAGAGCTCACAGCGTACATACGTGATAAGGGAGCAGTAGACGGCTTCCTAGAAACGTACGATGAGAAGGTCGCACGCGACTTTGGACGCCCTGACTACAACTGGCTCACAGTCGACGCCCTTAATGGGATGCTCCACGTTCTGCTATCGCTCGGCAAGACAAATGAAGCGACCGCGCTAATGGAACAGTTCCGAAAGAGAGGAACTGAGCCGCCGAACACAGCGTCCCTCAATACCTTCCTCAGTCCGGCACTGGTCAATATGGATGCGGGTTCGGCCATAGCTACGTTGAAGATGTTCCACGTCGGCAGACCTGGAGCCCTTGTCCCAAATGAAATCACCTATCAGTCACTTTTTATGATAGCCTGGCACAGGAAGTACTACAACATGCTGAGAGTGATATGGCGATACGCATGCGTAGCGGCACAGGCGTCGCAAGATCTGCGTCACAGACTTCTCACGAGCCTGCTAAGTTATTCGCCGACCGAGGCAGAAGATATCAATCGGTCCAGGTTGTTCAAGGCTTGGGCTGGCAAGTTCGTCGTGGGTATTTCACGAGACTTGGTCCCCGGCTCCTACGTGCCATACGACACCTCGCCAACGCGGCCACTGAGTGACGATGAAAGGAGTCTTGTCGACTTGAGCTTACAACCTCGGCTCGAGAAAAACACGTCGGACTCCCTCAAGAGGCGGCGAGGGATGAAGGACCTGATGAAAAATGATTTGCAAGAGGCCGGACAGTGCAAGCCACTGTTGCCGCTCACGATAGTCCTCGAAAGAGCTTGGCAGAAGGACGTACGATGGCAAGAAGCAGGCCTCGGCCATCTCGATAAAGATCTAGCAAAGGATGGTGGGCGAGCGATGTTCGAGGAGATACTCTTACGCGGGATCAGGGTTCCCATGAGACCTGGCGACTGCACTGCTTTACGAAAGTGGGAGATTCCGTGGCTGTTGCAGCGGGAACTTCAAGCAGCTGCTCGTTGGGCGGAAGCCAAAGCTCAGCAAGACAGTCAAGTGAGTGATGAATAATCGTGTAGCATTTATTAATCAGCATAGCGAAGATGTATAGCCGAGAACCAGAACATCGAGTTAAAAACAAGTCCGGCTCTGTCAACAAGGGTCGGCTCGACGCTTTTTCCAACACCCAATGATTTCGATCGCTCCAAAGTGTCCATGCAAGTGCAAAACAAATGTCAATCGGCAAACAAAAAAGAACGGAACTCAGCGTTTTTGCCGCCGCCACTGTCGACGAATTAGCTTCTGCATGTCACTTGTGAATTTTGGTTTGGTGGAAGTCAACTTACTGATTCGAACATGGGTTTTCACAGTTTGCAGAATTGAATTGACCACAATGTAACGTGCTTACCACTGCACTACGGCGGCTTGTCGATGGCGAACAGCAATGTTTCTCCTTTATGACTGTTTGATGGGAGAGTGCATTAGGTGAATGCGAACGGCCGAGTGGGCGGTGAGGAAGCAAAGGTGGAGGGAAGAGAAGGTGGTAATACAAGAATCATGCATCAACATGTTCAATACGCGGAATTCGGTCAGCTTTCCGTGCTGTTCATTAATCAGTTCAGCTGCAGTACTAGCGATGTCGAAAAGAATGGGGAGTATTGAGGCTGCTGGATTGTGATGAATCGAGAGATGATCATAGCAGCACAGAAGGATATATTCGAGCCGATGTCGCGTGCACCTCTCACCAAAACTTGCGCAATTGGACTAGAATCGTAAAGAACAGATACTTTTATGGCATTTTGAATTACGCCGAATAAAAATATATGGACATGATGTCTGACTAAACATGACTCGTGCGCCGGTTGGAGCTGCCAAGGAAGGAAGCGAGGCCAGCATCGCGACTTCACCTCCACTCCACTCTCAACATCACCGCTCGCATACTGCAATGTCTATTGCCACAAATCAAGAATCCTTGGTATCGTATTCTGAGCTATGTATGAAGGCTTTTGCACTTGGAAAGAAAACAGCGAAGACCAGAATCTGCTTCTGCAAGGTATGTATTTCGAGCCGCTCGAATGCTCGCTCTGTGGACACTTGCGATATGACGGCGCCTCGATTTCATATATGTCCGCAGAGAGAGCCAGCTTAATCTCGTCGCTGAGCCTCTTCACGCTCCGCATCTTTCCCAACGATCCCATGACTCTGCGCACAGCTTTGAACGAGGGAGCTGACCACCTTCGCTGCTAGTGACCACTGCATCTCGCGGTCAGTTGGAGACGATTATGCTTCATACAGAACTCTTTTACCTGAGCGCGCCGAATTGACTCTCCTGGCGATTCCACCGAGTGTCTCTAGCATACTGTCAATCATTCAGACCCTCGTTCACCCACGTGATACGAGTAGCTGAACCACCCGCCGGATTGCGCCCGTTCTTCCTACGCGCGATGTTAAACATCACTCTCACGTGCGCCACATCCGGCAGACCAAGCTGATCCTTCATCCATATGAATGCTTGTCCTACACGAGCGGCAAGACTAGCTTGTGACAGCACTCCATTGCCATGTGCGGCGGCGATCTTCGCGACGATGCCGAACTGGGTGTCTGGGTCCTTTGACAGCAATTGGAGCAGTCTGTCGTTCTTGATCGAGTCCACCGTGCCGATGATAACCCCGTCTGGCTCGCACAGCTCGAAGTCGGTGGCTGCTGGGATGTGGTGGACTAAGAACTGCCCCGTGGCTTGGTCGATGGTACCATAAGCTGGCACGTTACGGCCCTGCCAAACGATGTTCTGCAAGATGCCATTGTTGCCGGCATCGGTGGTGGGTGGGAAGAGGGCCATGTTTGTTGGGTTGGTGGCCATGTCGACGGGATGTGTGTATAGTGTGAATGTGCTTGTATAGGAGGCTCGAGCAGGTTCCAAGTGGGGGCGAATCGGTCACAGGTGAACAGTGTAAGGTATAAATGGCGATCAAAGAGCAAGCGGAGTCGATAAGTCAGAAGGTGCGAGTCGATAAGTCAGAAGGTGCGTTGGAAAGTGGAAGAGAGCTGACAGAGAGGTTGACAGAGAGGGTATTTGAGGTGCCGGCGCATGTCAGCAGACAAACATGTTTGCAGTGAATGGAGCAGACAATCAGACGGTTGTGGTGAAGGAGGAGTCTCCATTGCATGTGGCTTGCCATATGCTACTCTCTGCGTGAATGCAAAGCTTACGCCCGACTATCGGGGTGAACATAGAGAGCTCAGGCTTCGGATTTCACACGGTTGTCCAACCTGTAGAGTCGCTCCTTGTCTGATTCGAGTAGAGCAGTCGCACCAACCATCGCGAAGGATCAGAGGGCAGGTTCGTCTCGAAGGCTTGGCCCGCGACACGGAGTGTCGATTGCTGGTGCTTGACCTGCGATCGATACCCTAAATACATAGATGCCGTCCGTTGTTCTCTCGAAGACAATGCAGACACTATATGTCGTGATGAATGGTGAGATTTGGAGCAGGAGAGAAGGAGGTGGAAAGAAACGAATCCTGATACGGTTAATGCCAAGGCAAATCACCAAGCTAGCGTAAAAGTCAACCAGGGACCTGGGACCACACTCTTTCTACATCCTCCCTCGCCAGTCTGAGGCTACTGTCTATTGCATCTGCGAGCAAGCATAAATAGACTCATGCGCAATTGTTTCAATACGATGAACAGATATAACAAATGACATAAGACTTCCAATTTTAATCCTCGAGTGTCCATATAGGCGCGGCGGAGAGACTAGTCGCGGACCATCGACCCTCATTCACTTCTTCCGTGCAGGCTGCGTCGATCACCAGAAGCACTCCAAGCGCACAGAGTCGTACTTTGGAATACACGTCTGCGACATATCCGCTGCGTTCAGGCTACACCGAAGACTGGTCAGCAATCAAATACATCATGGATACGGAAAAAATAATATGCAACTTACACCATGGAGTTGCCAGTGCAGTGGCGAGTGTTATATGCGACCAACCTGCAACCGTTGGACTCAAGGGAACTGGAAGCCTTGTAGCGGAAAGAGTCCGACTTAGACAGGGCGTCCAAGCTAATGCATTCACCCGCGCGAGCGCGGGTAACGCGGAGGGTGCCGGTGGAGCGCCTGCACTTGTAGTCGTCGTAGAGCTGGAAGTCGTATGAAGGTGGAGTTGGCTCGGCAGCCTTGGTGGTGGTAGTAGCCTTCGCTGTCGTTGTTACGGGCGTGGTAGTTTGTGCTGTTGTGGTGGTGGTCTTGGGGTTACCTGGGACTTTAGGAGAAGGACGGAATGCCGAGTCAACGTGTGGGTTCGGCTGAGCTCTGGTCTTGTTGTCTTTGAAGAAACAGACCCCACGGCCGTTTCCACCGTTGAAGGAGAAGCCGAGGCAGCCAGGCAGCTTATCACATTGAGCTGCGCAGCCGGCGAAGTCTGGGCTGGGTGAGTTAGAGAGGTCACCGCCTGGGTAGTCAGTTGCACACTCGACAGTGTATGCGTCAAAGGTAGAGGGAAGAGCCCGGCAAGCACCCGTTGGAATGGCAGTCGGGGTGGTGGTAGCAGCGCGAGATGTAGTTGTGGTCGGCTTCGGGTTTGGTGGGTTGACCTTCTGGGCGACATCGGCCGGAGAGTCAACTAGTGGGCCCTTCTGCGACGACTTCAAGTAGCAAACACCATTGAGGTAAGAGAAGCCGACGCATTCTGCATCATACGCACTGCTGCAGAGTTCGAAACAGTCGACGAAGCTGGGCACAGGCTCAGCGGCAAAGTCCCCGCCAGGAATGTCCTTGCCGCAGTTGACAGTGTACTTGACACCATCTGCATCCGTGTACAGGCCACTCGATCCGCCGACCGTGTCCTTGCAACTTCCCGGTCCAGTCTCTTGTGGAGGGGCAACCTTGGTGGTGGTGGGAGTGTTTGGATGTTCAGGTGCCTTGGTAGTTGTCATTGGAGGATGCACAGGTGTGGTCGTGGCCGGTGGGTGAGGTTGGGGCTGTGGCTGAGGCTGTGGAGGTGGTAGGCAGTTACAGTATCTGCAAGAAGTCCGAGCCTCAAGGGTGCGCTTCCATGGGTTGGTTCCACAACACTTGCGGTATCTGTGTACACTGCAGGAATTACGTCCCTCGAGAGGGGACTCCTGGACAGCGGCACTGACAACGGCCGTGACACCGAGCAAGATCAACGAGAATTTCATGGCGACTGGATGGTGTCGGTGTTTCAATGAGTACTGTCTGGATGAAGTGAATGTCCGATCAACAACGCTGATTACTCTTGCCTATTATATATGTAGCAGTCCTTCCAAATCCCAAGTCAACACCATTCGGTCCGTCTCACTGTACCACTAAGAGCTGACTCGTTGACTATTGACTAACAAAGTCTGAAAGCGCAAAATACGAAGTCCATTAGAACTATATCTCAAGTCTCAAAAGAGAGTGCCGCCATGTGAAAGTCAAAACACGAACTTCATTAGAAATATCAAAGCGTTGGAAGAGAATGCCACCATGTGGAAGTACAAGACTCCTTCTTGGCCAAACGGGTTACGTTCAGTATTGTATGGTTGCTGGTTGCGCTGCTCTCTCCAGACCTGGAACGAAGCAGCACTCAGCACATGCTGCGATCGATATCGCGGCTTCATTCCTTCTCTTGAGCGACCAATTGTTAGCGTCGATCTAACAAAGACAGCAAGACGGAAAGAAGTACCTGATTAGTAGCTTGCAAGATGTCATAGACTCTTTTTGGCATACTCTCAGATCAAGAAGAGCCTAGTGCACATCGACGCGGCCCATTTTCGGTACTATTTGAGCGATCTATGTGGCATGATTTGGTACATGTCGGCAAGCTAAGTGTTGATCGAAGCAAGCCGTCAATTTTGCATCTTGGTTTTCTGCACGGAACTCAACTCAATCTTGCTCAGTCGACTGCCGTCAAGCGGCATTGGCATTATCATAATGGCTTGCTCAGGTACCGGCTTGCCTTTGTATACTGCTTTTTTGAAGATATAGCGGAATCGCCAAGAAACGAACTCCAGTGGTGATGCGCGAACAATACTTCTGATCACGCCGCCAGAATACGACAAAGAGGTGCAGCGGTATAGCAGCGTAGCTAATAGGCGGTATAGTAGTAGGAAATGCCGTTTATAGCGAGTCTTTGGCAGTAAATCAGTGTCGGAACATTCGTGAGCAGCGGAGATATTAGTTCAGAGCCTAATTTTAGACAAGCACAGGGGCTGAGATCGATAATGTTATGTCTGCTTACCTTTCTGGATTTTCGAGATTCCACTATGTTCTGACAAAGGCAGTAGCTCATCCAGGGGTAGTGTGCCATGTGCCTTTCCGCCAAGACCACGAGGTTGCCGCCGGCGTGGAGCGAGGTCTCGGCCGGACCAAGATTCACAGCAGGACGCTAAAGAGACTGCCGTGATCGACTATTGTGCTAAGAATATGCCGTCTGATCGTGGAATGCATTGCGCCGGATCGAGACAATGCTCGGCCAAAAAGGGCGGTGTCAGAATGAATGCGTTGAACCAATCGTGCAGATGGTGGCTGGGCAGAGAGTCATGTTCCCTAGGTGTGTTCGTATACAGCAATCTGCCCTAAGTCTGTATCCTTGGCACCTCCGCGGCTTGACACGTGCTAATTATCAATTCCGGTGCAGAACGCGGGCTAACTAGCACACATTTGGCCTCCAACGATAGTTTCTAGCTTAGCCTGCGATTAGGACAGATCGGAGTGAGGAAATGACGTGTTCGCATTGTATGGTAGTCTAAACAAGGCGCGGAGAAGCGCGTGTCAGATGTGGACGTGCCAAGGATGCAGACTTAGGGCTGAATACTGTAGGAGACTCGAGTGGACATCAAGTAGATGTCAATTGGTCGAAGGTGGACAGTGGTAGGGTGTGAAGAGCGAGGAAAGAATGAGCAGAGCCGGCAAGTCAGAAGGTGGGTTTCAAAGTGGAAGAGAGCTAACACAGAGCATTTGAGATGCGAGTGCAGGTCAAGACTGCCTCCTCAGGCCCTTCGAGAAAGCTGCTTCCGCTTCCGGATTAGGTATAGTCTTTCCCACTGCAGCTCCCAATTAGATGTTGCTCTCTTGGCAAGGCGCCGTACACCCGGAACACAAAACGGCGAAATTGCCAAACACATTACCTAGCCACGCAACAAACGCGATGCATGCAGGTCTGAGAAGGAGACAGGGTCAAGAGACGAAGACGTTTGTGGTGAATACAGCTTACCATGTGCTGCTCTCAGCTTGGGTTCAAAGTCTACACCTAATTCCGGAGTGATGACAGGGAACTCAGACTTTGAACTTCACGCGAAGAGTGACACATGCGATTAGCAACGATGAAGAGCACCCGAATATGTACTGGCAAGTCGAAATACTGCTACGAAGAGTCTCTGCCAGCAGGGCTTCACGGGCGCAGAACTTGGGCACTATGTGCCCTCTGCGACGCAAACAATTGCCGAAACCCCTCCAAGCCGCAGCGATCTGTCCGTGAGCTCCGTTTTGCGACAGAAGTGTTCTAAGCAGGCTACTCCTCATTTCAGGTCTCTCAGACCAAGGCCTCAGTGCCATCCAGAAGGCCTCGCCACCTTATTGCTACGGACGCATACAGCATTACAGAAACATTACGGCATTGCCTTGCGGTCAGTGGAGATGACAAGAGGACAATAATATGAGACGCCAGGACGTGAGAAGCAATCAAGTTCTGTTTGCGAAGGACCAGTATCTTCAATGCGCAAAAGGGTATATCCACCGAACGCCTCGCTAATTCCATATCAAATCAGAAACGACGAAGTGCCGACCGCCCTCAAACCAGAGGTATTCTGTTCCTCATTTGCCTCCACCAATCATCGACGTCTTCCAGCGAATTGCCTTGAATGCTTGACGGCCTAGGCGGGGCGGTAAGGGGAGAGTGCGTACGGGGCGAATTTACGAAACGCTGCTAGACCCAACAGTCAGTCAACCGTTTCGAAACGATCTATGCCTCCACTTACCATAAGGAGGCTCACGGAAGCCCTTCCATGGATCATGGAAATTAGAGTTGTGTCTGAGGCTGGCGGTGATGCACTGTGATCAGGTTAGCATGTGTTGCCACGTAGGCAGGGGGTATGTACTGACGCTCATATGGACCGGAAGTCAGCCTAGGAAGAGACTCGAGGCTCACTTCACTGCTCGGAGCCAGCGTCCTCGTCGTCGGTGGCAACACTGTCGAAGATCCCCAGCAGTAACTCTGCAGAGTTGGCAACCGCGAGTTCTTCTGCTCTCTCCGCAGCGTGGTCGCGCGACTCCGAGCGCCCATTGGCACGAGCAGCAGGGTTGAAGATCTGTACTCGAAACTTTTGGACGCCCTCCGGCGAATCGTCGAAACCATACTCGATGGAAGCCCACTTGAAGGCCTTAGTGACGCGGGCATCAAGACCCTTGGTGTTGAGCACTCGCCATCCCTCGTCGGCTGCAGGATGTTGAACTGCGATTATCAATTCGAGGATCTCCTTCGTCTCGAACTTCGCCAGCAGTTGCATGAGTCGGGCCTTTATGATCGTCTTGACGTCTCCGCAGAGAATTTCGGCATCCTCGAGCCCAGTTTCGAAAGTCGCGTTTACCGGGACCTTGTGCTGTTGTGGGGAAGGCTGACCCACAGACGTGTTGCCGGTGGTCGCTGGGGTGGAAGACATTGGCTAGGTCCTGGTGTTTGGCCTTCTCGTCAAGGTTTGTTGTTATAGGCAGTGGTAACTCGGTCTATACGCAGGCGCAATTTCGTTTAGTGATGCCGTACCGGTTGTCTTTCCCGACAGTGGTGCGGTTGAGAAATGGAAGAGCGATGAGCGAAGAGCGAAGAGCGAAGTGATGTTCAAACCTGTTGTGTGTTTGAGCAAGTGCTTGTTGATTGAAGTTTGTGTATGGAGCAAAATGTTGGGAAGTCTGAAGGCCTTTTCAGCACGGGACGCAGGAGCTTGAACGCTGCGGTGCTACGGGATTGAAAATGTGGGTCCTAAAGCCAGGTGAATGAGTACGCACACGGATCGTGGTGGTGCATGAGAAGGGTTCTAGCATGGCCCTGCACAGTCAGAAGCCGTGACAGAGCCATAGACGGGCTTACAGCCTGACAGGGTCAATGGCAAGGTATTGTTACATGTGAAGCATTGCTAATTCAGCAGCCAGCAGCAGGGCGACATGACGCTCCGTCAGAAGCTGTCGCCGGCTCTCTTACCGTAATGGCAGCTCGATCAGCATTGTTCTCACCATATGCTCAAGCATCTGAATGCTCGTCTGGGTCGTTCACCGTCCACAGCATCGACGGTCCGTCCCCCAATTCCCTGTCTGGCTGGTGAGTGTTTCACTTCCAGACCCATTGGCTTGGATCGAACATCACGGAGAAGAGGCTGATCTTCGAGCGTAGCGCTTCGCGCCTGCAAGGGACGCAACAACCATCGTTGATCAAGAGAATGCCGGAGACTCGCCCGCAGTCTCAGCCATCCTTAGACTTCATCACCCGACTGCTGAACTCGAGCAAAGCCTGCGCCGCCTCTGTCCTTCGTTCTTCCTCCTTGGTGGCTCTTCAGTCCTTGCAGGGCCTAGAACCATTGGCCTCCTGCATGGCTGTTCAATGGGTGCCAGAAGCAAACGAGTTTGACTCGCATCAACCTCCTTCTGGCGGTTTCGGCGACACCAAAGTGATCAGGCAAACTATAGCCATTATGAGAGTACCCGACTGGAAGCAAATGCTCGAGGAACAGCAGCCAAGACGCAAATCACGGGACGTGCAGAGGGTGAACAACAGCATTGTTCACTCTTGATCGAGTCCCGTGACCTGCTGGGATAATCACCGCCGTATAGACTGTCACTCGTTGATACCAGAGCGTCACTGGCGCAAGACATACCAACACACTCCATACATGAGGCACTCCTTTACATCCTCATCCTCCACAACAATACAGCACAGAAAAAGCCGACGCCATGGCGACCTACATCTCGAAACGAGCCGAGTCACAGACGCAGTCCGTGTTCTTCAAGCTCAGCGCTGAATTGCGCAATGAAGTGTACTACTACGCATTCAGCATGCAGGACCCCGAAGCTACAGAGATCTATCTCCGCCCAAAAGACGCTCGAGTCGGCACGAAGGACAGCTTCGCAACCAAACATGAGGGTACCAACCTCGCGCTGCTCGCAACATGCCGTCGGATCTATCATGAGGCCGTCGGAGTCTGCTACGCTATCAACCCGATCGGCATCGATCGTAACATGATGGACCAGCTATATATTCAGTTCAGTGGCGCACGACTTGAAAACATTCGGACATTGCGTATGCACGTTGCAACCTCCTGGGCTCTGCCGGGTGTGAGCAGTACGATCTCGAGAAATATGCCCGGTGTCGAAACGTTGGATCTGGTCTTTGACAGTGGCATTGAGGCCGATTTCTTTCGGGAACTGTGTCGTCCGCATGTCGTCCACTCGATTTTCGTGACGGCCGTCAACACGGTCTCTAGGGCCATCAGCAAACTCACAGCAGTCTCAAAGATCACACTGACGGTTGGCCATATGGCTGACTTGTACCCTGAACCGCACCAAGCAGATCGCACCGCAGTGCCCCGCATGCGACGAGATTCGATGGAAACGTCAGGCCTCCTCCGGGCTCTGGAAGAAGAGCTCAATGCTTTGCTCCCAAAGAACAAAGCTAAGGCCGACGCAGCTAAGGCAGAAGAGAGCGAAGTCATTGAGTCTGAGGACAAAGACTGAAAGGGAGGCATACTACACGCAAAGAAGCACAATGGTTTTATCCCAGTTTTCTTGTGGCGTTTGACAAGATCTCCAAAAGCTTCGATCATTCGACGATGAAATGTATGGCAGCAACGATCAGAGCAAAGGCCGTAAATGATGCGACTTCAGCGGCATCGTGCGAAGAATGTAGCAAAGCCCCCTTGACGCAACAGTGTCGCATGCGCTTGGCAGCAAAACTCCGAGCGGCTCCGTTACTCTTGCGACGGTATAGCATGCTTCGTTGGATTTGACGGCTGGAGCAATAAGAAGCTGCCGCAAAGGTGTGACAGTGGATAATCATACGTAGCACAACCAAAACCAATGTCAACCGAGACATCATATTCTGTAATGCGGGCTCTCTTGATCCATTACACAAACGCTGTTTCTTACAAGATCGAACTTACAGCAGTCAAGCCATACCTCTAAACGAGAGGGCCCCTCACATATCCCAAGATCTTCGTGATCTCACACTGCTCATTGAAAGAATGGATCTCCCTCACATCAACTCTCGGCAACGCAATGCGATCCGTCTACCAATCAAGTCAGCATCTCTCACACAAAACCAAAAAATAACAGCAAGGACCGCGTCAACTTACCTGCACAAAATCCACCGTCACAGTCCCATTCTGATTAACAGTAAACGTAGCCCCGTTATCCGGTCCACCAGGAACATCCGCATCCAAAATCGTTCCCAAAGCCACAAGTTCCGCTCGAACAGTATCCGCAGTAAACCCAACGTTGACGGGAAGAGGGACGGCGAAGAAGGTTTGGAGTTCGGTGGGGAGGACGATGAATGTGCGGCTTGCGAGGGGTGCGAGGGGGATTCTGGCGGCGTCGGCGAAGGAGTGGGAGATGATGGTGCGGAGTTCTTGTTTGATGCCTTCGATTTTGCGCGCGGAGGTGCAGGGTGCTGCGGCTGCGGCTGCGACTGCTTCTGGGGCGGAGATGGGTGAGGCGAGGAGTGTTGGGGCGAAGAGGGCGGAGAGGAGGAGAGAGATTGTGGGTGTTGAGAAGAGCATGTTTGGATTTGGTCGATGGAGTAGATATGTGGTTCCTGGGGCGCTCAGAAGGCAGTATAGTTCTGCGATATAGGAGACAGCAGGACGTTCGAGGGAGGAGCGAGAGGGAATACTCCCAAAAGCACAAAACCCATCCTACTAATATAACGTGTAGTTCTGTCCGTCTCGCGAATTAGTCGGGAATACACCCCATCGCAGTGCGATCGTCCCACCACACTGGTGCAGCCGCAAGCCGCCTATAGCCACAACCATCATAAGTATCCAGCCAGTCCCGAGCTGTGTAACTCGAAGTATTCGGATTGGTGTCCGTCGCCGGCAGAACGGAAACTTGGACGACTAGACACAATCACAGCAGTGATCAACGACAGCCGCGACCAGAAGTTGATTGTAGCCGCAATAGTTGGCGCGAATGCGAACTTGGTTTAGAAAATAAGCTTGTTTGTTCCAAATTCTGGGGTAGCCGAGGGATGATCTCTGACAATTGACGCGACGCCGCGTGAGAAAGGGTTCGATGGAAGAATCAGCCTCGTGCGTCAATGGAAGTACAAAAGGACTTTGGAAAGCCACATTTGAGTTGAGAGAGATGGTCTCTCGTATTTGGCGTTCACGGATCTTGCGACCAGACTCACCTCATTATT
This sequence comes from Cercospora nicotianae, assembly GCA_029490675.1. Lineage (NCBI taxonomy): Eukaryota > Fungi > Ascomycota > Dothideomycetes > Mycosphaerellales > Mycosphaerellaceae > Cercospora > Cercospora nicotianae. The sequence continues at coordinate 271,163 of JANQAT010000007.1, read as the reverse complement.
GGCAATAGTCGAGCGAGCACACTCCGAACAAATCCGCAGAAATTCGATCAAATGCATCGCTCGGACGTCCAGATTTTCTTGAAGTATTGAAGCCCAGCGAGAAATACGATGCAAGGGACAAGATCGGATTGAAGCTCGAAATAGCCACCATCTGGGATGTGTAGGCGGACAAGCGGAAGGACAGGATCGAACGTCGCACGCCCCAGCACAATTTGCGGTATGTTTTGTGGGTACAACTAGCTATCGATCAATTTTCAGGAAGCATCGGATTGTCAAACATTGAGAATGGCTCCACCAAGAGACCATTCGTCGACTTTCGCAACGATTACAAAGCAAAGTTGAACCAGCAACAAAGAACGCCTTGACGCCATCCGCCATTTCCTTTGTGTTTCCTATTTGAGGTGAGTCTCTGGATCGTGGTCCTACAGCCAATAGCCTTCTGGAGCGCGAGCGAGAGGTGGAGAGGCTGGTGGCGTTTCGAGCGATCCGTCAGTAGGGCTTTCTGTAACTGGGGGAAGAGGCCCATCGTCTGAAGCGATAATGTCGGACGTAGTAGGGGTTACTTCTTCAGTAGTGGAAGTGTCGGTAGATGAGGGTGTTGGTTCTGGTGCGAATGTCACGCCTGGAGAGGTCGCTTCGTCTGCGCTCGTCGGGGTCGAGGTCGACTCTTGATCAGTACCGGTGGCTGACTCTGTAGTTGTAGAATCGATTGACACAGGGGTAGAAGTATCAGTGGATATTGTGGTCTCTGCTGGCGAGGAAGGAGAGCTCGGCGTGGGAGTGAGAGAACCAGAGACAGCCTCTATTCCCACCGCGCCAGCGATACAGGTGCCATTCTGTATAGCTTCAGCGGCATTACCGTCACCACTGCCGCTCCCAGACCAGACTCCACGAGATCCAAAGGCAAGAAGACGATTTGGCTCGTTTCCACCAAAGCATGCAGCGAAGACGTAGTTTGACTGAGCCCCAGTTGCAACGAGGGTAGCGTCACATGGAGCAAAGGTCGGAGCAGTCCAAGGATCGTCGAGAGGCAGGCCATTCGGAACAAGGTACACGAAAGGTACTGCCCAAGTCTGCTGTTCAACTGCAATTTTGGTCTGGGTGCCCGAGAGGATCAAGTTGAGGAGATTGTTGAATCCGAAAGAAGCTGCGCCGTTCCTGCCGGGAACGAGTGCGATGACATCTGTTCCGTTATCGTTGCTGGCAGCCACGATGTTCCTTCCGTAGAGCCTCTGTCCGTTGATGTTCATGAAGATTCGGAAACGGCCAGTTGGGAGAGGATATGCAGTAGTGACTGTGGTGACATCTGTCGTTGTAACAGTGCTAGTGAATGGGACGGTCTCCGGAATCTGCGAGCAGAATGAGTCTGGTTGCGACATTGAAGGGTCAACGTACATACCGTGGTCGAGGTCGCAATATCGGAAGTGACAACGGAGGTGGCCGTGAACGTCGTAGTTGTCGTCGTCCTTGTGGTGCGCAAAGTTGCAGTTCTCGATTCCTGTAGATATCAGAAAATGGTACAGGTTTGGTGAGAGTTTCCAAGCTTCGTACAGTAACAGATACCACACCACTGAACGCGGTCACTGTCAGTGTGGCCGTGATAGTGGCAATTGAACTTGTGGGGCGAAGGCATCGGCAAGCGTCGATGATTCCATCGTCGCCATACTTCCTACGGAGGACTGGAAGACAAGCGCTCGCTTGTCTGCGGAAGATACCCACGGTATCATCAGGAGGCGTGGACGTGGGGAACGGCGTAGGTCTTGCTGAGTTCGGACACGTATATTGGAAGCTCGTGCTACAAGTTGTGAGTGAGAGCTTTGAGTCTCAAGCCGACGACGGTTTACCTGAGAACGCCAGTGGTGACCACTCCAGCAAGGCTGCTCGTGGTTCCGCTTGTCACTCTGACGGTACTGGTGTAGGTGCTGGGCATGTCAGAACGCAGATGATAACTCAAATTCAATGGAGTGCGTACGTTGTCATCACTGTTGTCGTCGACCTGCTCGAAACGCGTGTGACGGTCGAGGAGAAAGAGGTGCCAACGGTCGTGGTTCTCGTCGTGGTGCTTGGCACTTGTCTAGATCATCGTGAGCTCCGGGAGCATCGTATCGATCGAAGGACAACTGACACTGTCTCGTACACGATGGCAGTGGATGTCAAGCTCCTGCAAACGCTGGTGATCGCTGCCCTACCGCCACCAGAGATGCAGACAGATAGAGCAGAAGCTGGCACATCCGTGGAGCAAGATGGGGCATCGGTCGTGGACGCCTGTCTCGCGTCCAGAGATGGCTGAGGGAATGCTGAAGCGAGCGAGATCAAGACGAGGAGCAAGAGATTGTATACTCCCGCCATGATTGGTAGTTGTTGTTGCCAATGGAGAGTCTGCTGTGATAGAAGTGCGCAAAACAGTGGGTCGAATCTCCTTGGAATATATACGATCTGATCAATGCCAGCGGCTTCAGGGCGGCCGTCATGAGTGCGAAACTCCGTCCGACTCCTTCATCGTACTCGCGGTTTGCGCGACTGGTCACATAGTGCCTGTGCAATATTGGCTTGAACGAGGCCAAGATGTTGGTGGACTGCCATCGATCGAATCAGTGATCTTGAAGTTTCGTTTCAGCGACTAAGCTGGCCACCATGATGGATGAGGATGTCTCTCCGCCATCTTCAGCTCCACTGCATGAGTATTCGGCTCTCAATGAGACCTGTACCGAGTATCACCAGCAGCGCTCAGCTGATAGACCAGGTGATCTGTCGATTTTTCTCTTTGTCTGGCCTGCAGCAGACAGGTGTTGACTGTCGTTCCGCAAAGCCATTCGTCACACGAAGTTCAGATCCGACAAGCTGGTGCAACATTGTACATCCAGGTACCGAGTATAACAAAGAGCGAGATCATAGGCGCGACTAGTAGGGTTAGCATGATGCCTTTCAGGCAAGCCTCGTTGCATGTTTTGTCCGGACACATCCGGTGACATCCAGGCACCAGTGAAGCATTGCAGGTAACACTTTGCAAATGAGCTCACCAAGAGATAGCCACATTTGCGGCCCCTACTGAAGCAGTAGCATGCTTCACCAACACTGATCAATTGGTCAAGTTGCATGCCTTCTAGAGGAACTCGTGCGTTACAGACTGGTGTTCGTGTCTCTCACGGCTCCGTTCATGGACGCGGAGGGCGCGCCATTGATATGAGGGAAATTCATAAGCGGCCTTCTGATGATGATAATGTCGATGCCATTGGGGACGGATGATGTCCGATTCCACATACTCGACCTTGCTTGCGAAATCGACGCGCGTCATGCTGAAGCTGCTATGGCCCAGCCGAGCGGCGCTGAACTAGGCAGGTCGCCAACAGCATCGTACGACTCTACGCCACGGGGCGCGTTGTGAAAGTCGGAGAAGGCGAGCACCACAGGTCACTTGGCTTGGTGGACCAACGGGATACTATGTGGCACGCAGAAGCGGACAATGTAGTTTCGAATGTGTAGGAGAGAGTGATGTTCAAGGAGCAAGGAAGACCGAAGTTGGCCGAGATTGTTTGTTGTGCCAAGGCCGAAGCATTGACTTCGCGTCCAGGTCACCGCACCGCGCCGTCCTTCTCCTCAACTCACGACCTGTTCATGCATAGTCTCAGCATTATGCGTAAGTTGTACTCAGCACATGTCGTCTTGATCGGGTGCTGCGGCTTCAATATGGGCTGTCGTTTCTGCCGTCTGTTCGGGTAGGAGCTGAGCAGCGACAAGGATCTCCGATCAACGCGACATCCATCTCCGTGACTGCCGCCAGTCGGTGTACGCAGCTTCGCAGCTTTCTCTCTAACGACGGACCTCAACATGATGTTGAATATCACCTCTCGACTTCAACATGTCGTGGATATGGCCCCGTCTGATCCTGTATCTGATCAGCATTAGCGCTACTGCAACAGCACAGGCAGATATTGGTGGGCTTTCTGGCAGCCATACTGACATACCCAGGTGGTGCGGCAAGCCTTATGAAGCTGGGTAGGCCAAATCCCAATTGACGCAGTACATCTGGCGCTGATCGCATCGCAGCTCTCCCAACTTCGAGCCGGGAGGCAGACTTGAACCTCCTGCACCTGCACCAAGCCCTTTGCTGCATGTACAAGTCCAACCTCACCACAGCGTCTATGACAGTAGCGAGGAAAGGGCACAAATCATCATCGATGCTGACATATCTCGTATACATGGTCAGCCGCTTCCCGATGGCATGGTTGTTACCGCAGCCCCAAGGAACAAAATAAACGCTTCTTTCGAGTTTGAGATTCGTAATCACGAGACGCAACACCTGCTGGCAGCTGGTGAAGTACCAGTCGGGACTCGTGAAAACCTTGTTGATATTGATCTTGCGAAGCTCGAGCCTCGACTGACTCCCCATCCCATCCGTCTTTCTGCCACAGTCAGACACAGTGCAAGCATTGCAACATACAGAGCCGACGCCGACTTCTACTTCTTGCCAGCGAAGAATAATGGAAGTACAGTCAAGATCGACAATCTCAACGGCGGACTCATCGTGGCCAACAATGCCACAGACTACAAATTCACACCATTCCTGCCTTTTGGTTTCTACACAAGCTGTGGTGGGTATCTCAACTACTCCCTCACGAACGTGACGGCTTACCAAAACCTCGGTTTCAATGCCATCAACCCAGTGTGTGCTTTCACAGACGGAGATCTTGGCTTTCTCTTTGACTGGCTTGACTCCACCAACCTCTGGTACCAGTATGATATGCGGCACTCTTATCGCAATTTGAGCTCTGTAGCCGAGCAGATATCTTTAGTGAAAGACAGGTCGAATCTCCTCACGTGGTACACGGCCGATGAGCCCGACGGCTGGCAGTATGCCTTGAACTCAACAAAGCTCACATACGACTTATTGAAGCGAGAGGATCCATATCATCCTACAGCCCTGGCCCTGAACTGTGACAACTACTACTTCGAGCCCTACACCACCGGCGCGGACATCATAATGGAGGATGCCTATCCTGTCAGTATCGACCCGAATTTCAGCAGAAAGTTCAACACCACCTGCAACGAGACCTACGGCGATTGCGGTTGCGATAACTGCATCGGCTCGCTCCGAGACGTCAGCAAGCGCTTGGACACGTACAGCGCGTATGAAGAGTGGCTCGAACGCCCTGACAAACCTCTCTGGAGCGTGTTGCAAGCATTCTCAGGCGAATTCTACTGGACCCGCGATCCTACACCTCTCGAAACATGGGTCATGATGATTCTCAGCTTCAATCACAACGCCAAAGGCATGATGAGTTGGCTCTTCCCGACCTCCGACATTTTGCACGAAGCACACGGCTGCATGGCGAAACTGCTCACCAAATCTCCCATCAGCGACTTCTTACTAGGAAGCAATCCCACATCTCTCATTGATGGGTCGCAAAGCTCTCCACTCTCCCATTCCCATACGCACGGACACGAAAATCACCATCGCCATGTCGATATGACAGGGAAAACAGATGTGGACGTTGCAGCATGGACTTTCGCAGGCCAGCTGATGATCATGCTCGCAAACGTTGCTGAAGCTTCGCACAACGAGACGGTCGTAATTCCACTCCCCGAGAGCGTCAGCAAAATTGTCGATCAGCCTTGGGGAAATCTATCGTATAGTCTGCAGAGTGATCGGGAATTGGTGGCGATGAATGTGCAAGGTTTGTCAACTAGTATCGTGATACTGGATACGGAGATTCGGTTTGCTTCTTAGGCAATTTTGTCGAGACGTGTATAGCTCTGATGGATCCTACACAGATCCAGCATTTGCTTCGTTTGACACTCATCAATACATCTCCCATCATGCGTCTTCAATATCCCAGTCATATCTCACAATCTGTGCAAGGATCAGTGGAGTCGTTCGTTTAGTCGATAATAGGCGTCCCAGAAGTTTTGCGCTTGGCACCGGGGGTCGCAAACACCCAACGACTTGTCTTGCTCGAAGTCGTCATGAGAACAACTCCAGCGGCATTAAGGAGACCGAAGCTTCTGTAACGTCAATCTGTACAGAAGTTCGGAAGCATCGCCAAGACTACGAAGCTGCTTGCTCGACCGAGGCGAACAAGAAACCTGAGGCGAAATCCAAGAGTGGATCTCACTCCATCATTCTCCGATTTCTTCCCCTCAACACATCAAGGTAAGGTAAGCTGACACGAGTCGTCACTTCACTCTCTTTGACGACAGCTCGTACATGTACCTTGCATGAAAGCTGTACATCACAAATCACAAATCACAAACCACAAGCACAAGAACGCCACATTCTCTTGCAAGCAAAAAAGGTTCATTGGACAAGCTACAGAGCTCCAAGTCCATCACACAAAATGGCCGCCACCGAACACACAAACGCCTCTCAAGACAAAATCGAAATCCAAAGCCTCCAACTCCCATCTCCCATCCTCGCGCCTGATGTGTGGGGAAACCAAAAAGAGCAACCTGCGACAGTAAATGTAAAATTGCTCTTACATTCAACTTTCCAAAGTGCATCAGAGAAAGACAAATTGGACGATAGCACGATTCATTACGGAAACTTGGCCAAAGCAATTCGATCAAACTCTACGTCTTCACAGACAGTAGAAGATGTACTGTCAGGGACGGAGCAAGCAGTCTACCAGCTGGCATTGAAGGGCGAGGGGAGTTTTGTTGTGAAGGAGAGTGAGGTAGAAGTACATTTGCCGAAGGGGAGTATGCTGGGAAGTGAGGCCGTGGTCTCGAGGAGGACGACGTGGGATCAGAAAGGAGGAAGGACGGAAACTCAGGAAGGTTTTGAGGTGAGAGGTGTGGTGATTCCCACGTTAATCGGAGTGAACGCGTATGAGAGGGGATTGAAGCAGCCCCTCGTCGTCACTTTTGGGTTGGAGTGGCGGACAGCAGATCACAGTCAGCAGAAGCAGGGGTTGTTTGCGCTGGAGAAGGAGGTCGTCAATGTGAGTCTTGCATGACCCTCGACAGAAATAAAATGGTCGCGTGATCCGGCTAGCTGACAATTCGACAGATCGTGCAGGAAACCGCGTACGAGACCTTAGAGACATTGGTCGAATATGTGTACGCCCAGCTTCAGCGAAAAACGCCCCAGGCTCTGTCGCCAGGTACAAAGTTCCGACTGCGGATCGAAAAGCCGAGGGCAATTGCCTTCGCCGATGCGCCAGTCATTGGAATTGAGAGGACGGTGCCTGCCAAACAGGCGGTGCAGAGTAGTATAGCCTCGCATGACGCACTTTCTGTGACTTTGGCGGGGTTGAGCGTTGTGAAGCCATATTCGGGTTGAGGCTTGGAGGCAGTGCATTGCTCGAAGGATCAATGTTCCTTCTGCAATGAGGCAGCGCATTTCTCAAAGTAACGCGGAGCGTGCTCCGTTGAGGCCCGCTGCTAGTCGTAGTGACCCACCAAACCACTCAGTCTGTGCTTAAGCCTCAATGCAGTAAGGGCGGTGGAGATGCTGCAATGTGTTCGCCGCATTCGAATCTCGGTGGATACATGGCTTGTTCTGGAGCTTGGTATCGTCAAGGCAATACCGATGAGGCTGTTATGGGCAGAGGCTCCACCGTCCCGATTGGAACTGAGGATATATCAAGCAAAAGTTTTCCCTGTGCACGGTTGAGTTGGGCATGCAGGTACGTGTCGAGAATGTGAAGATGGTGAGATTGGACGCGCGTGCTTGCCAAGCTTTGCAGTAGACTGTCGTTCCATGTGTATCATGGTACCAAATGAGGTCCAATGGATGCACGCATGAACGTGTATGCAGTGCTTTGGCTCGAGAGCACGATCTGCTGGGTGTGCGACCCGTTTGTAGGCCGGGAACATATATGTAGAGAGGCCAGCGGCGCACACCGCTGACATGCCCAACATGGTCGTCGTCCTCACAATGTTGCACGTGGAAGTGTTAGAACCTTGGTGGCGTCGACCGGGCAGCCGGCCGGACCTGCAGGTCAGTTGAGGATCGACGCGGCCATCTGCTCCCGCCGAGAAAATTGAGGAGGGAGAATGTGCCGTGAGATGCCGACTTTTAGAACAACGCCAGCAACAGAAGGCTTGGGAGATTGGTTGGGGACCGCTCTCGGCGTCTTGTCTTAGCAGACTCTGGGGTGCATCTGGAGGGGTGAAAATTCTGTAGCATCGCGATGAGGCTGTCGCCGCCCAAGGCGGAGAGCGTGGAGTCGCGAGGTGTGCCGAAAGTCAATTGAGACATTTCGGCCAGGCATGATGCTGTCGCGATGAGAAAGCGACAAGAGTCGGTGTGAGGACACAGTGCACTCTTCGCCGCCATGTTGCTCAGGCACGTCCTCCGATTCGCAACGAGCGATCGTCGCGCATATACTGCTCGGGTGGGCTGGCAGCTGGCCGTGATAGGCACGAGATTGTCACCATCGCTTCATCGTGCCATGGTGGTTTGTGCTGGTCGGTTTCTCGGCAGTACTCGCGGCGAAGGCAGTGTGGCGAAGACCAAGACAGCTGGACGCGTCTATTCGCAGCTGTGCATCGGGAGGAGAGGTGTGTAGCGGCTGCAGCATGACATTGATGGGGAACAGCTCTGCCTGCGAGTTACCGTGACGGGCGGTCTCTGAGGCAATCTCGCCGTATCGTTGAGGACAGAGCGTTCCTAGCGGCCAATGACCGCGAACCCTGCAGAGTCGAGGCAGGTGCAGGTGCAGCGGTGGTGGGGCAGCAGCTTCCTGGTGCTCTGCGCGATTGCGACAGCTGCGCAACGATAAATAATCCCAAGACCACCACCGCTCTTCGCCTGACCTCTGCTCTCTTCCATCCTTCTCTCTTGCCTGTCCCTCTTACTTCGATTTCGACAAGTGAGGGAATTCTGACCTCATTGCTGCGGGGTGAGTTCTTGCCCAGAGCTGCCTGTTTCAACGCGGCCAAACTTTTTGCTCGCCTAACATTGACACTGACCGCTTCGCCCAACAGATAACCACCACACTTTCCCATCAACACACAAACCGCACAAATGGCCTCCGTCATCAAGGACGCACTGCCATCGCGCCTGAAGCCAGGAAATGGCGAGGCCGAGGGCCGTCACCACGGCAAGTCTCAATCCCACGTGGTAAGTTTTCCTCTGTTTCATTACTGCGTACATGGCGGCGGCGGCGGCGAGAAGAAATTGGCAACAGCATCAGCTTCACATCAGCTGGAATGTCGACAGCCGCATCGAGCTGTTTCTGGCAGACTGGCCTGCTGCCACTCTGATGCGATAACTGCGGTGGCAGCGGTGAGCATCGGACAGCAGAGGCAGGTCACAACAGAGAGCTTGGCGATGCCACAAGCACTCCAACATGCGAACGGGTTTTTCAAACAATTCACTCGGAGCGACCCATCACTGGAACATCAATGGTGAATGCGCTCCAGCGAAGCCACTTTCAGTGGGCCGATCACTGGGCAAACTGGAGCAGCCTCCGGCATTGCCTCACCTGCATCGACACAAGCCCGTATCCAACCACGCTCACTTTGAGCGGATCATTGGACTCGGCACTCGTACCTTGACAATAGACCGAGGTGTCGCTGCATCGAATTCGGCGACATCTTCTATAGAACAGACGATACAGCACTACAAGATGGCGAGCAGGCTTGCAAAAGAGATACATGAGAAGCTGACAATGGGATTCGATCAGGCTTTTGAGAACACCTCCACATCCGTTGCTGCATCCCAGATGCGCAATGCCCTCAACAACCTGGCAGACGGTGTCACCGACCCAAAGGAAAAGAAGGTCAGTACAGTCACAAGCATCCAATAAACCAGTTGAAGAGATGGAACTGACAAACGCATAGCGATTCGAGACTGAGATGGACAACTTCTTCGCCCTCTTCCGCCGCTACTTGAACGACAAGGCCAAGGGCAACGAGATCGACTGGAACCGCATTGCCCCACCAAAGCCAGAGCAGGTCGTTGACTATAACAGCTTGGGCAACTCCGAATCTGTCGAGTTCCTGAACAAGCTTGCCGTCCTGAAGCTCAATGGCGGTCTTGGTACCTCCATGGGCTGTGTTGGTCCCAAGTCTGTTATCGAGGTCCGTGAGGGCATGTCCTTCCTCGACCTGTCTGTCCGCCAGATCGAATACCTTAACCGCACATACGACGTCAACGTCCCATTCGTGTTGATGAACTCCTTCAACACCGACTCCGACACCGCTTCCATCATCAAGAAGTACGAGGGCCACAACATCGACATCATGACCTTCAACCAATCGCGATACCCACGTATCCTCAAGGACTCGCTCCTCCCCGCCCCCAAGTCCGCCGGTTCGAAGATCGCCGACTGGTACCCACCAGGACACGGTGACGTTTTTGAATCGTTGTACAACTCCGGCATCCTCGACAAGCTCCTCGAGCGCGGTGTGGAGATCCTCTTCTTGTCCAACGCAGACAACCTCGGCGCCGTCGTCGATCTGAACATCCTGCAGCACATGGTGGAGTCAAAAGCAGAGTACATTATGGAGTTGACGGACAAGACCAAGGCCGATGTCAAGGGTGGTACCATCATTGACTACGAGGGCCAGGCTCGTTTGCTCGAAATTGCTCAAGTGCCAAAGCAATACGTCAACGAGTTCAAGAGCATCAAGAAGTTCAAGTACTTCAACACCAACAACATCTGGATGAACCTGCGTGCCGTGAAGCGCGTGGTGGAGAACAATGAGCTCGCCATGGAGATCATCCCCAACGGCAAGAGCATCCCAGCAGACAACAAGGGCGAGGCGGATGTTAGCATCATCCAGCTCGAGACCGCTGTTGGTGCTGCCATCAAGCACTTCCACAACGCTCACGGTGTCAACGTGCCGCGTCGCCGCTTCTTGCCAGTCAAGACATGCTCCGACTTGATGCTCGTCAAGTCCGATCTCTACACGCTCAAGCACGGTCAGCTGGTGATGGATCCTAACAGATTCGGTCCCGCACCACTCATCAAGCTTGGTGGCGACTTCAAGAAGGTCTCCAACTTCCAGTCCCGCATCCCGTCGATCCCCAAGATTCTCGAGCTCGACCACCTTACCATCACTGGTGCCGTCAACCTCGGCCGCGGTGTGGTGCTCAAGGGTACCGTCATCATTGTGGCCACCGAGGGCAGCACCATCGACATTCCACCTGGATCGGTGCTCGAGAACGTGGTCGTGCAGGGTAGCTTGAGGCTGCTGGAGCACTAGACTGGTTCTTCGCCTCAATAGCGCGATGTCAGTTGCATGGTGCTGGTTGATTGTACTGGCGTCACGGAACATGGGATCTCGGGACTTCAATCAAAGACATAGATGCGGCATGAGTGTATGTGATTAGAGCGTCAGAAAAGGTCAGTCAGTAGATCTGACGACCAGCAAGCGGTTTTTTGCATGAGATACTACTACCGGAGGCTTACTCCCAGCTACGACAATGGAATGAAGATGTTAATATGGTTCGACATTGGTTCCCTCTTCCGCGTATTCCCTTTCTCTTCACCCATTGCCTGACGTTGGTTCTGCCGATTGGATATGCTCTTGCGTTGAAGGCTGATGTGCGATGACGTAGGCCACAAAAGCTGCACATGCCACTGTACTTGTATGTACTTACACACATGCACATCTGTAGGTCAATCATTGGAGACGAAGAAAAGTGCATCTTGTAGCAAATTCTCTTTCACATCCAGCGGTTATGGTCGCTGACGAGATGCGGCCATTCGGCTTCATAGTCGTGGCTGCCTCTTCTCCAACCTTCAACCCTAACCCTCTTTCACGCCCTCCGCATAATGCTCCTTCCACTTCCTCCTCCCGCACCATGGTTCATTACTACGCATCAAGATACCGCCACGACGTCGCTCTCGTAATGATGGCAGAAGCATTAGAAGACCGAGTGCTACGCTGTCGCGGGGGACCATGCCTAGAGGCTCGAAAAGCCTGCGCATCTCGCCAAGTTCGAGCGGGACTTTGACGCCGTTTTTTCTGCGCAACGACGGAGAACCTCTACACGATTGCAAGCACTACTGAGTGCCCGAAGGATGACGCGTCGCTTCGTACGTGGATGGCACTCAGAGCCTTGCGCTGAACGTTCCGCCATGTGAGGGAGGCACTGGCTCATGCATAAAATGTCTTCGGAGCCGTCTGATGAATTTGCTCCAGGCTACGAGCACCGCCATTGCTGAATTCCATTCAGAAGCTGCCCGATTAGGCCCTTTACAGTCGTGTTCGGCGACTTCTTCAATGGACGCCAAAGTTTGGGTATACGAATTGGGTACGCCAGAGCAAGCCACATCTATCGTGCACCAAATTGAGGACTGCCGAAGAGCCGGGATAGCGTGCACAATTGCGCCACATTTGCAGCGATGGATATGAAGATTCGCACGCTGCCGGAATGTACCAAAAAGTTCTGCGAGAGCACGCTTCGTCCGCGCGCTGCCACGTTGTTGCGTGGGGTCGAACTCATGCAAGCTGACAGAACTCTAGTAAAGATTGTAGCTTCGATCATATCTACTCCGCCTACAGCTCTCCGCGTACCCTGCACGATCGACTCAATCCATCGTCGGCAACGAGGCAAGAGACGATGGATGTGAGATGTCCCATGCATACGAGGTGTGCTGTTAGCAGACATTGTAGTGCGATCAAAACACAAATCAGCCATAACCACGACTAAGATCCAAGTGCCAAAGCCAATTCGAACGGCAGGTGTGTGAACCATTCGGCAGGGGACTTTTACCATGTTTCTAGCACGCTTCTCACTGGTAGCCAGCCGTAGCCTCCCCTGGCTTGATGGTCCAGATGCTGAACCTTCTTGCGTTCTGCTAAGCATCACAGCTAACAAGATGCCTGTACACGACGGATACGAGCCAGCAGTGCTTCTAGCTGTCCTCGTCGAAAGTCACTGGATCAGTCCGATGGCTCTATCAACGCCACGCCACGCGTCCGTACAAGATGGTAAGAGTAGTAAGAACTAACGGGTCCGAAAGAATTCAAGCTTGCAGTGCTATATATGAGGGTGTCTTCAGCGACAACGGAGCAGTCTCCCATCATCCTTCCCTCGACACCTCATCTTGTACCACTTGGAACAAAACATTCCCACAATGCATTACTCCCTCAGTTTCACCGCCCTGCTCGCTGCAGGAGCCTCGACCGGGACTCTTGCTCGCCGAACATATTCGATCCCCAACTACAATTCAACCTATACCAACCAGGCCACCATCAATGCCCCAACGGACTGTGGCAGCTACATCACCTACAAGTCCCACCCTGCCGACAACTACGACCCTTCGCTCTGTGCCGCTGACTGCGACGCGCAGCGAGCTGAGACCCCTAATCATTACAATGGCCTCACATGCCACTTTTTCACCAGCTACCAGCTTCTGAAGAATGGCATAGTCCAGAACCAGATCTGCGCCCTCTATTCGCGGACCTGGGACTCGTCATATGCTACCAACACCGGTTACACCTCTGGCAGCGACACCTACACGATCCAAAACGCTTATTCGTGGAGCTACAGCGACCCTGGCACGTTCACCTGCCCACAGGCAGGCGGCAATCAGCCTCAGCCTCCGTCCAACGCCCCCTGACCACTTGTCCAACCCCATCTCAGTACATCGTCGGAGCAAACTTCATTCTCTACAGAATCTGCCTCGACACCGACTATCAAATCCCTAGCCCACAAATCACCTACGGCGACGTCGACAACCGTGCTTGCGCCAACGAATGCTCCAAGCAACAAGGCTGCACTAAAGCAGTCTTTAATCTGGGAACGCAAACCTGCTACCTCAAGGGCAGCCCCAGCGTCGCAGACTCCAACTGGCAGAAGAATGCAGGTTTCCAAACCGTCGATCGTGTTCCCGCGGACACTCCGATGGGATCTTCTTGCCTCGCACCTTTGTATACGATCAAACAGAATGGTGTCACATACACGGTTTGCCCAAGCAGTCATTTGAACAATGCTCAAGTCTTGAATACTTGGAAGAATATCTCGGGCGAGTATGTTTGCGCGCAGAAGTGCCAGAGCGTCTCTGGCTGCAAGAAATTTGTGTATGATTGGGGAAAGCAGATTTGCTACAATGTGGGCAATGTGGATTTCTCGAAGGCGGGTTGGGCAACTTTCGACAATGTGGGGACGTATTGGGCTCAGTAGACGGGCTTCTCATCAGTACGAAGGATTCCGATGCCCGAGTATTTGCTCTGTCAAGGTCCTGGGTCGATCAGGTCTGCTAGGGTGTTTATTTTGGTCCGCTTCTGCTTGCTCGTTCGATTTCTTCCCGCAACACATTGGGCTCGATTCGTATTCATGTATCGCATTTTCAGCGTCGTTCTACGACGTTCATTCATTGGAACAGTACATCGAAGAGAAACATTTCGATATGAGTTCTTATCGATAGGTGTATATTTACATGCATGTCTCAGAGTGCTGGCAAGCGATGACGTCGGCAACAACTACCGCTGGGCCGTCATGCGCTTTCGCTTTCGCGCCTCTTCTTGCAGCCTGGCCAACTCTTCTTATTTCGTGTCCTGTGCAGAAGAGGCTGAGAGCAATGTGCTTCCGGTGCGACGTGGTCTCCTGATCTCGTAGCGTACCACAAATCCGAGTCACGACAGTGCGTGCGACAGTCACAATATCACCAAACATCACATCACCGTGCAGCACGCCGGCAAGGATTGCCTCACACACCAAACAGCTCTCCTTCTGTCGTTCCGCCGCCCACCGCCGATCGCTTCCTCGAAATACATGTGGCCCTCCACTTCAGCTACCATTGATCCCACTCGTCGCGGCTGACTTCAACGTCTGCCAACGACCAGCTGAAGACGTATTGAAAGTCCGCGATTCGAGACCAGATCATGGGCGACTCAACGCTGCCTGCGGACCCGACTGCGCGACAAGAAGCGCAACAAGAGAAGGTCGAAGAGCATGAGAAAGATGTGGAGCAGCGCGAGGCGTACGAGTATTGGGGCTATCTCTTCAAGCCTGACAAGACCGGCACCGACAAGCTCAAGGCGCTGTTGAGAGGACTGAAAGATCTCATAGTAAGCACACGCGCCGGACTAATTGCTCTACACACAAACTGATTTCCGTACCAGAACGAGCAGTATGAGCCATCGGACAACCCAGACTTGACGCCTAACCAGCTCGCGCACTTCTATCGCGACTTACATGGAAACTATGATCAATTGTTCCTCGGCACGCCGAGCGAGAGCATTGCATTCATCTACAAGAGCCTGGGCTGTTTGCACAGCTTACAACCGTTGCATCACACCCACCAGACCGCCTTTACCGATCCCACCGTACCCGCGCTCAAGACAGAGGGATGGATCATGTGGCAGACCATTCAGCTTCTGCTCGGCCCAGAAGAGCATTCGAGCTTCTTGCGTGAAGCGGTTGCGAAATGGGATGTGAAGGATCATGATACTGGAGCTGTTTTCCCAAAGATATTGCCTCGCGAGTGCTTCCCCTTGGATCCTGACAAGCACATGGTCGCCTGGTACGAAGGCGTGTCGGAACGACTGCGACGAGAGGCTGAAGAGGAGGAGCGGCACAAGCAGATCGAGGTCGAGCATGATCTGGATCAGCCACCACCTCGAAGAGTACGCGATCGACCACATGGACCACCGCATGGCCCACCGCGACCGGAAGGAGAGGTGTTGAGTGAGGATGACGGGGCCTCTGTTGATTCTCGAGGTCCTGCGTTGGCATATTTCCGCAATCCACTGTATAGGCACGTGGATGGGCGACCCTCCATCGTGCGGAAGAATTCTAAACGACCTGGATTGAGTCCGCGGGCGACAATGATAGACAAGGGTAAGGCTGCAGCAGCCTCTTTTGGACGCATCGCGCGTGGTGTGGGTAGTCCACATCTGTGGGCCGGCGAAGGAAGACATAGTAGGAGCCACTCTCGAGACCACCATGACCACCATGATCACCACGAACGCAGGAGAAGTCATCCCGACAGTAGACATGCTGCAGAGGATCCGTTGTCACCGGAACCTTACGATGAACGCTATGAGCCGCGAGCACATTCCAGCCACAGCCACAGTCGCAGCAGTCGCCACAGACGAAGAGCCTCCCAGCAGGTCGATAGAGCTGCAGCCGGAGCGTTGGCCGATGATGAGATGGAAGAGAGCGAGGCAAGCCCGGTCTACAGCCCTCCAACGGGCTCCAATTCGAGCAGACATCGACATCATCGTGGACCATCTGATGCTCGCCTTAGCGATCGTGACCAGCCTCTGCGACACTCGAAAAGCCATGAGCCGACGCCGAGTCAACGAGAAGGGGATGACTACTTCGCTGGCGCCAACCCTGATGAGCCTCCTCCTTCAGGCAGAAGAAGTTCGGTCCACGACAGACCTAACACACCACCGGTGCAGTACAATGAGTTTGGACCCTCATTCGCTCCTTCAGCATCCCCTCTGTTCGCTGCCACGGTCTCTAAACACCCGCCGCCGCCCGCACCTCCGCACCCGCGAGCTATGCCGCATCGAGGCCCGCCGGGAGGGATGCCGCCGCCTCCTGGACCTGAATATGATGGAGGTCCTCCCGCGAGGCATCCTTCGCGGAGGATGCACGACAGGTACGCAAGCCGTAGTCCTGGACGTGACGACAGAGGATATGATAGACCCCGACGTTATGATGAGCCACCTGGGCCATATGATGCACGACCTCCGCCACCAAATGGGTATCCACATGGACCGCCACCAGGACGCGATCCCCGTGATCCGCGTGATCCTCGATACCCTCCTGGTGACTTCACCCCACCTCCCCCTCGAGACCTGCGAGATCGCGGCTATCCTCCTCCAGACGACCGCAGACCACCATCGCGCGACCCACGAGATTTCCCACCTCCACGCGACCCTCGTGATCGGGATCCTCGCGATAGGCGTAGCAGTCGCGGCAATATCCCTCCGCCTCCTCCTGAAGATGATTACGAAGATGATCGCAGACACAGCCGGCCGAAACAGACGCGGTTCGCGGATACTGGTGTGAGTGGGAGACGATATCCTGATGAGACGGGGCTTAGACGGGGTTCGTAGGAGGAACCTCGTGCTTTGATTCGCGATAAGTTGAAGTTTTGGGTTGAGGAGAGGAGGAGGAGAAAGGCGGATGGGTGGGTTGAAGCAGTATGATCCCCTACGAGTGATGGTTTTCTATGAGTTATGAGGGATGATGATATGGTTAGAGAAGCTTTGCTTTGGTACTCTTCAGTTGATTTGTAAGAGTGCGGTGATGAAATACGCACTCTGCTAGGACCTAATGAGAATTATTTGGCACTTTGGTACTGGACAATAGACGTCTTGTGAACACTTCCAATGATCTAGCAGAGTGCAGAGAGCTCCATCAGACGCCTCTCCTCTGCATTTCGCCTCCGTCGTCATCCGGTGAAGCTGAAAGTCGGGCAATTTTCGTAGAGTGCCGGCGCTTCTTCGACATGCTTCGTAGTGACCGACGCCATGAAGTACGGTATAGAAAGTGACGATGTTGGTGACATCTTTCTCCGCAGAGGCCGAGAAGTTCGGCGAAAGACATCCGCCCATGCTGAACGCCAAGAACAACATCATCTCCCGAGAAATTGGCCCGCATGCTGACAGACGTGCCCCTCAATCTTCTCCACCTCCGCCAACGATGACTGGATCTGGACATGTTCGCTCTCTGAGTCGTCAGTTAGCAGGTCCGCTCATGCGGCGGCAGACCGTGCCGTGAAGTCGGCAGTTGGGAGAGCTGGGTTCAAGGCTGTGTGATTACTGAATGCACCTGCAGACAATGGAGCTCTGGAAGCTATAACAGGGGCACGTCAGGTATGATATAATGCTAAGTAGAGCTTGCTATACCTCATCACGAGAAAGTCTGCAATTATCACGACTGGTGTCACACACACGCGACTCGTAGCACATACATAAGCGTCACGGACCTGCATATTGCATTGCTCCACCAACGCCCGGCCCACATATATTGATTTCACGCAGCTGGCAGCTTTTTTGAACTTCAAGCCACCTTCACTCACTACAGCAACGCGAACAAGATGCCGGGACAAACGAATGGATCTTTCTCAGGCCCTGTGCCACTTTGGATCGATGGAAAGGAAGTGACGACCAGCACGACTTTCGATGTCGAGAGTCCGAATGACAGCAAGAAGCTGTGGAGCTCATCATCAGCTTCGGTCAAGGAAGCTGCAAAAGCATGCGAAGCCGCACAAAAGGCCTCAAAGTCATGGCGCAAGACCAAAGGTGGCGATATTCAGAAGATCCTGCTCAAGGCTGCTGATATTATGGAAGCGCGGAGTGAGGAGCTCGCATCGTACATGAAAGAGGAGACTGGAGCTCTTGACGGCTTTTGCCAGTTCAACCTCGTGACAACAGTCGATTACATCCGCTCTGTAGCTGGTCTTGCTTCTTCTGTCAATGGAGTTATTCCTCAAACGAAGACGCCTGGTCAGGCAGCTTTCCTCTTCAAGGAGCCTTATGGTGTGATCTTGGGCATAGCACCATGGAACGCACCATACATTCTCGGCACCCGCGCTTTCTTGTTCGCCATCGCAGCAGGCAACACTGCCGTATTCAAAGGCTCCGAACTGAGTCCTCGAACCTTCTGGGCCATTGGCTCCGTTTTCAAAGAAGCCGGTCTTCCCGACGGAGTCCTCAACATCATCTACCAACGCCCTCAAGACGCCGTCGAAGTAACAAACGCCCTCATCGAAAATCCTTCAATCAAAAAAGTCAACTTCACGGGCTCCACCGCAGTCGGCAGCATCATCGCCTCCAAAGCCGGCAAAGAACTCAAACCCGTCCTCATGGAACTCGGCGGCAAAGCAAGCGCCTACGTCGCCCAAGACGCCAACATCGACAACGCAGCCATGCAAGTCGCCCTCGGCTCTTTCCTCCACGCCGGACAAGTCTGCATGGCAACTGAACGGGTTCTCGTCCATCGCAGTATTCTCGACAAATTCGGCGAAGCCCTCAAAGCCGCCACAGAGAAAGTCTACGCTCCGACTGCGGACGCTCCAGTCCTTATTGCCAAACCCGGTGTTCAGAAAAACATCAAACTGAGAGAAGACGCCGTCTCCAAAGGCGCAAAAGTCATCTACGGCGATGTTTCCGCCAAAGAAGATTCCGCTTATCGTGTCCGACCACTCATCGTGTCAGACGTGACAAAAGATATGGATATCTTCTACACCGAGTCTTTCGGTCCTACACTCTCCCTCATCGCCGTCGACTCCGACGAAGAAGCAATTGACATCGCCAACGATACTGAATATGGTCTCTCTGGCGCGATCTTCACAGAAAGTCTGGGACGAGGACTTAAGATTGCCAAGGAGATTGACTCGGGGGCGATTCATATCAATTCGATGAGCATTCATGACGAGGCGAATTTGCCGCATGGTGGTGTGAAGAAGAGTGGTTGGGGACGGTTCAATGCGCAGTGGGGATTGGAGGAGTTTGTGAAGATTAAGACTGTTACTTATATGGAGTCGTGACGTGGGCGGTGGAAGAGTAGGGGAAAGATTTCCCTGAGGGCTGATGGTGTATATGAGTGATGTTCTGTGCATGAGGACAAGGATAGTCTGAGATCGAGACGAGAGATCTGATGAAACATGTTTTCATGATTGAGAGTTTCCATCTGCCAGCTCTGCCTTCTTTCCTTTTTCGTTCCAATCTATCTACCTCTATCAAACCCAATCTCTGGTGTCATCATCTGCATCCCACAGTCTCGGGAACAGCTCAATCTATCCCGAATTCTCCGCGTCCAACTCCTTGAAACCTCTCACAAAATCCTCCCTCAAATCCTCCCAATTCTCCACCCCAACACTAACCCTCAACAACGTCCCCTCAACCCCCGGATCACTCATCTTCCTCCACTCAATCAAACTCTCCACACCTCCCAGACTAGTCGCATGATGGAACAACCTCAGTTTACTAGGCAAATACTTCGCAAACTTCTCACTCTTCAACCAAATCGAAAACACAGGCCCAAACCCATTCGGCATCTGCCTCTTCAACCACTCCATATCACTCTTCTGCAGACTCGCATGTTCCACCTTCTCTACAATCTTCTTGATCGCTTCCGCTCCCTCTCCAGTCTCTGTCCCCTCAACAGCCCCATTCAAAAACCCCGCGAGTTTCTCCGCATTAGAACTCTGTCTCAGCACCCTCAATTCCAATGTCCTAAGAGACCTCACACCAAGCCACCCCTCCAAAGACCCCATTACGCTCCCCAAAAATATCCTCTCCCCATACATCCCCCAATAATCCTTCTCCCATCCTTCTCGTTCCCTCCCAATCGCAATAACCCCGCAAAGCATATCCGAATGTCCGCCAAAGTATTTTGTCCCCGAATGCATAACATAATCCGCTCCAAACTTAAACGGATCCAGCAGCGGCGGGGGCGCAAACGTAGCATCAATCGTCAATACTGCACCTCTCTTCTTCGCCTTCTCCGAGAACTCCTCAATATTGAATGCGATTCCTGTAGGATTGACTGGAGTTTCCAAATGTATGACATCTCCTTTCCCCAAACCAGCTTCATCCCAGCTCTTCTCATCGAATAAATTGACGATTTTGCATCCGGTGAGTTTTTGGTAGATCCCCAACACGCCGTGACAGCCATGGTATCCGTCGCCGATTGCTACGACTTTGGGATGGAGGTATGTGAGTAAGGCGTGGAAAGCCGAGAGGCCGGAGGAGTAGGTGATGACAGGTTGGCCGATGATGCTGGTGAGCATGAGTTCGAGGCGGGAAGTGTTTGGTGCTGTGAGGCGGGAGTAGATGTGGCCGTCACCCAGCATGGGACCACCAGGAGGGTGGAGGTTGACGAGGTCGAGATCGCTGACGGGGGTCAGTTTGGTGGGGTCGGAGTTGTAGCGGTAGGTGGTCGAGACGTGGAGGGGAGGAGCGACGTCGATGTTGTAGTTGATGGGGTCATCGGCGTGGATTCCTTTGGTTGCGAGACTGAGGTTCTCGTAGTCGCCCGGTCGGGGGATGCGCCGTGGTGGCTGGTTGGGTTGGCCATTGGTCGGTTCTGCCATTGTAAGTAGACCTGGTAAGTGTATGAAGAGAGCGAAGGTGGTCTGTACGACTGGTGAACGACAGTAGAGGGTATCTTATGAAAGTCGTTGAAGAGTAATCAATGTGCTCGCCCGCCCGGCACATGGCGTCGCTCGCGTCATTCAAAGCTTTCAATGCCGTGCCCCACCAGGGTCGACGATAGGGCGCGTGCCCCGCTTACTACGCGGTGTCCTGCGCGCTATGGATTGCTGGAGGCAATATTCGCCGAAAAATGCCATGGCGACAGCCAGGGCCAGAAAGTTGATAAATTCGTAGCATCGAGCAGGCGAACTATATGCGTCGCTTGAGTGTGATTCCTCGAGAAATGCTGGGTGCGGCTGGAAGAGCTTGCGCGAAACGATCGCGATCTGAAAAGCGGTCAGTCAGTATGCGTGCTACACCGATTTGCCAGAATATTACAATGCCATTCTGCTGGCCTGATTACTCACCTTGCTCGGTCTCGAATCCAATGGTAATGTCGTCGTGCTCCTCCGCATACTCAAGGTTCTCCAAGTTGACAAAGCGGCTCTTGCGGTGCACCTCCTCCGGCTCCTCCTTGCCTTTCTCGCGATTTGGCAGGGTAAATTTTGCATCGACCAATTTCACCGTCCACTTCTTGCCTTTGTTATCACCCTTGTGATTCTCAAAGACATCTGTTGATTTGATCTGGAAACATAAAGCGTCCGCGTGGCTGAACTCTTCCATGAAAGCAATGAGTTGCACAATCTGTCCTTGTGACACGATTTGGATGCGCACATTTTGGGCCTGCCATTTCTTGTAGATGGGGACGACCATTCGCCGTCTCGAGATGTCCAAGGTCGCAGCGATGCCGTCAAAGCGTACAGTGCATCCAGTGATGGCATATTCGAAGGCATGAAGGTCGTCGGGAGTCTGGAATGTGAAGGTCCTAATCGTCTGTTGTTCGCGTGCTAACTTCAGCAGCTCTGCGATACCGTTTGCAACTGTGGGATGTGAGTGTCTGGTGTCAATCGACATAGTCATATCTTCCTGGGGTTCACGCAAAATCTGCACGCTTGGAGAATCAACAGGTGGAAATCGTAGCAGAAGCTCGCCTTTGCCCAGGTTCAGACGATCGGTAATGCAGCCGGTAGCATGTCTGGCCAGAATACGTAGGCTTTCAGACTGTACCGTCGTAGGTGGGCGGCCGCTGTCATCGTCAGGCACCCCGTTCGTGATGCCCAGCTTCTGCCATTGCAGATTCTGTAAGGCCGGATGCGCCGATTGAGCGAAGCTCAACGACTGCGATGCAGGCTCGATGTTCAGACTGGCTAGTGACATCTTTCCCACGATATCTTCGTCAGGGCCGACTGCTAGCCCGTTGATGACATCGTAGAGCGCTTGCCTCGTCCCCGCATCTGGGAACACGAATAGCATTCTGCACTGCCTTTTGGCTTCACGAATGCGAACGACCATGGCAGTGGTGCCGCCAGCAGCAGAATCGGTAAGCATCTCGAAGAAGAACGGAGAGTCTTTGCAGATCTCGTGACTGACTGCGCTGAGTGTTTTGTGCCCAGGCTCGGTGATGAGCAACATACGGAATCCGCGATGCACTCTGCGCGCACCGCTCCCATCCACATGCTTGGCCAGGTGTTCGAAGATAAAGACTGAGCAACCCCTGATCTTCTCCGTGGGGAAGGAGCTGGAGTTCGAGGAGTCCACGTACTGCAACTCCACAAGCCGTGATTCGTGCACCATCTTTTCATCCGCTTCCGGACGAAGTGTCTTTTCCACTTTTCGCGCGTACTCTGACAGATTCCACAGTGCGCGAAAATCGCGTTCTTGCATGCGTACACTGAGATCAAAGTTCCTTGGCAGGTGGATAGAAATGCCGAACGAGCTCGCCTGCCACGAAACATCAGACCATGTGAGAACTCGCTTGGTATCCTGCCTGGGCAAAATCTTGATGTTCAAAAGATCGTTCTGGCTGGCAATAACGATACTGGTTTGATAGTCCTGTTTCCCTCGCAAGACTGTAAGCAAGCACGGCAACACAACCCGATCGGTCTCCAAGTCCTCGGTATTGAGGTAGACCTCGACTGGAAAGCGGCCATACCAGAAGAAATCTCTGGTATCATTAAGAGGCAGAAGCTCGTAAGGATCGATAGCGTGCTTGGGCTCTTCGATAATAACGGATTTGCTGACACTACCGCCTAGTACTGCAGCTGCGTCCGATGTGAAGCGCGGATAGTCAACCCAGATTCGTGTGTTCTGCCCTTGGATCAGAGAAGCTTGTGGTGGCAGCAGATGGTTCTTCGCTATCGAGAGTGACAACGATTTCAGCGAATTCTTCAGAGCAGCCAAGCCTCGTCGGACAATGCGCGATTCAGCCTCACTCGCACGCTCGTCCGCGTCCGCGGAATCATACATCTCCAATGGATCGGTCGCAATCCACCATGCTTTGGCAAGATCCACGTGAGGTTGTGTCAGAAGCTCGCGATGATCGTTAGGATCTTTTCTCGCGAAAAGCGCCTCTAGCCCTGTCTTTCCGGTATGATACCACCACAATGCACCTCTGAGCCACATCGATGGTGTACAGCGATCAGCAGGCATCTCTTTCTCCGCGGTCAAACGAAAGACGCCTTTCATGTGTGCGACACGAGCCGCAAAATCAGCAAAAGCAGCTTCTGCAGCTGGATTGTTCTCTGAAGAGGGCTGGGATGAAGCTGAAGGTCGCCCGAGCGAATGTGCTGAGCCGGCTGAAGCTGGTCGTGAGTTTTCTTCCTGCCGCAGAACTGCAGCCGGTGACTTGGAGGTTGGCGGAATCGTGGGAGCCGCAAAATAGTCGTGAGGTCGATGCAACGGAGATGGACCAGGTGAGGGGCCTGTCCTTCCTGGCCCCAGCAGGGAAGCTCTTGGGCTGCCACCGCTCGGAGGGCCATTATTTGAGCGAGGTGATTGTGATCGTTGAGCGCCAAGGTCAATGGACTGTTGCTTCGATTGCGATGCATCTCCGTCTCTCGAGCCTGGACGCGAGTGCGAGCTTCTGGGCGAGAACTGATTGATGCTAGATGAAGATGCGTTTGGCTTGGAAAACATCGCGGATGTCTGCTGCGTGCCAGACGATGAGTTGAAAAGCCGATCGCGAAGGCCTGGCGATCTCGAACCTTCGTCTGCGCGGCTGGAAGGAACATTCATTCCTGGCTGTGGCGAATATTGTGCAGGCCCGACGCTGCTCTGCTGTGTCTGTCTTGGTCGAGAATTCTCTTCCCTCGATGACTCTCGAGAGTGACTAGGTCGCGGCTGAGCGATCTGAGGCACACCGCGCAGAGGCGATCGAGGAGGTGGCTGAGGTGCCTGCATGCGATTGAACTCCCTTTGCGATCGGTCTTGCCGTAATGACTGGACTTGAGGCTGCGACTGTGGCGGCTGAGCGGGTGTGACTTCTCCTGAGATTCGTTTCAAATATTTAGGATCTGCAAATGGATTTGGTGCTTCAGGCGACACGGTACTCTCCGGCGGCGATTGCCCATAGTCCGATGGCGATAACAGCATGTCTTGTGTAGTGGCTGAAGAAGCCTTCGACTGTCTCGGATTGCTACTCGCGGCATCCTCGTCATCTTCCTCGCTATTTCGATGGATCAACATGCTTGCACGTCTGAAAGCCATTCCCTCATTCCGGTTGATTTCTCGTCGTTTCTGGACCACGGGAGATGTGGCATCGTCACTCATTGCGCCAATAAGATGGTTCCGGGTGTCCAACAAGCTAGGGGTTGGCGTGGAGGCAGCTGAGTGGGTCTCGCCTGTGTGCTGTCTGAGTACTCGCTCAACGCAATATGGGGTGTTGGAGTTTCCAGAGGTGTTGTATGTTGTGTGTCCAAATTGTCGAACCCTGTAGGTACTCGTCCAATGCTCGGGCGATGGGGAAGAACATCTTCGACCGGCGGCGAAGCGAACTTTCGTGACATTGGCGCAGATAGCTCATTGTGGGACGTGTTGACGCGTCGCACCGGAGGCGGCACAAAGTCCTCCTCTGCGGCATGTGGCAGCGAAGGTTCTCGAGTATGCCCAAATCCACCTTGCGGCAACGGCGGCGACCGCGGACCTGGTCTCGCATCTGACACTGATCTCGCCATTGCCGCCCTCCTCCTACCAATCTCTCGAGGAGGATCTGGAGCCTCATCACCACCTTCGCCAATGATCTCGGGTTGTGTCTTCGCAAAGCCCACTGTCAGCCCTTTCCTCCTCTTGGGTTTGGTGAATGTCGGTCGATCTGGCACCGGACTCTCCTCCCCCATCGCTCTGACCTGGTGTGCCTCTGGCCATCTCTTGGCAATCGCTATATCCAATCTGGGCTTGCTCTTCTCTGTGCTTGGCTTCAAGAAATCCACAACGTCGTTGTTCAATGTAAAGGTGCCTTGGTGGGGCGCCGCATGTTGGTCATCCTCGCTGGGTTCCCGCTCCTTCAGTACCTTTCCCCATTTGCTCTTCTTCAGGAACCTGCTCGCCTTGGAAGCCTTGCTCTCGTCCTCGGCCATGGCGTCCAGCACCAACGCCTATGTGCAGTTCGCGCGCAAGGAAAGGCGCTTCTCGGGCGGCACGCGCAGTGTCAATACCAAGCGTCTTGCATGAAGCTCCACGCACGATCCCAGCAAGCAAGGACCCTGACGAGCCCACTGATCGGTGTCACCCACTCTGCTTGGTTGATTGTCGCGCCTCACGTGCCTCGACGAACTGTTGCGTCGCAGGTTGCGCAAAGGTGAAACGCTGGACCAATGTCTTGCACACAAGCGTTCAGCCGCGCTGGTGGTGGATGACGGGAGGTGGAATGTCAGGTGAGGGCGGCCAAGTACGATGCGAAGGGTAATCGACAGCGGCCTGCCTGCCGTTCACGCTGCAGCCGACCAGCAACTCGTTCACATTCATCGTCCTTGCGGCGGCTATTCGAGAGCAGCCAGCAGGGCCATGCAGCTGTCCCTGTTCCAATTATAGTTTCCGTTGACACGAGCCCTGAAACACTATCGCTCGTCTCTCTCTTCTCCACCCCTCTCGCTTCAGCTTGCTCGACCACAGATTTCCCGGCACATCATTCCTCTTCGCCTTGCCAAGGAAGCAATCAACGTCTAGAACTCCGCATGCACGCATCTGGGCTGTGCTGTTACTACCGTGCCTGGTGAACAACGGCCATCTTCCGTGTGAAATGCGCTACGGTGCTGCCACGTGCACAGCCCCGCCACAATCGCATAGAAGATACCGCTTTGGGTAGATTGGTGATGAGAGCAAACCTTGGATGGCATCGCTGTTAGGCTTGAAAACCGGGTTCATAGCTGAGATCTTCCAAAATTGAAGTCGGCAAGGCCGATACTTATTAGCGTGGGCAGATCGCGTTGGGCATAGTTCTAGTTCTACATCTCCAGAGCCCGCGTGTTCCGTGGCAGGATAGGACAAGACCAGTGTGTCAGCGGGAGTAGCATGTGCAGCCGCTGCGTGGCTTGATCATTGCAAGGATACACTTATGGACAAGACTACGCGATTTTTTTGCAACGCGTCGACAATGCTTGTCAATCAGTGTTGAGCCATGCTACGTTGTGAGAATATCTCTGTAAGCCGTGTCGCGCTGCATTGATCAATACATCAACATCGATGGATTGACGCCGAGTTCACACTGAGCAGAGGCAGTACGAGGACACCAAACTACATGTGCTGGGAAACAGATCAGCGTGCATGGAATGACGCCAATCGACATCCGCGCATCGTAATATGCTGGCGGAACTGTTGGATCTCGTCGCTCGTTGACACCCATCTGGAGGGCAGGCTGGACAAGAACGTGAGCGATGTCGATGTAAGGCATTATGGATGTGATCGAGTGACAGGAAGACACAGACTGAATACGCGCAGAACGCGCAAGACCAGCGTTGAGAAAGTATGTTCATGTTATTGCACCTGCTTTTGAGCTCTCCGGCAGTGAGCCGTGGCTTGTAGTCGACTACTCGATGCTAACGTACTCCGCCGCGACTTGCCATCCCGTCAGGATGATCCTTTATCGTAACATGCATCTCTTGCTCTTTCTCTACAATTCACCGCAGTCGACGATGGTAACTGGCAGGCCTCCCTTGAGGGCACCAGAGCTGGAGCCGCGGTCTTCGATAGACGCGATGGCCTGAATGGACTCCTCGTCACCTGGCACAACCTCGCCGAAGACGACGTGACGGCCATCGAGCCAGCTAGTCACGACGGTGGTGATGAAGAATTGCGAGCCGTTCGTGTTTGGGCCGGCGTTAGCCATGGACAGAAGGAATGGCTTGGTGTGGCTGAGCTTGAAGTTCTCATCGGCGAACTTCTCTCCGTAGATGGACTTGCCGCCCGTGCCCTGTAGACATTGTTTAGCATCATGCCCCAGCTCATTGAAGTCAATTGACTGCACATACGTTACCACGAGTGAAGTCACCACCCTGAAGCATGAATTGTGGGATGACACGGTGGAACTTGGAGCCCTTGTAGCCGAAGTTCTCGCCCTTCTCGCCAGTGCAGAGTTGGCGGAAGTTCTCAGCGGTCTTTGGGACGTCCTTGTCGAACAGGTTGAACTTGATGGTCTTCTTGCGAACTGTAGCCGCCGCCGCAGTTAGTTGGTGATGGTGTGCATTGGGATGGAATGGATCACTCACGCTTCTCCTCAGGTTCCACAACAACACGGTTGTTGGCCTTGTCGATTGTGACAAGACGGCCGGTCCACTCGACGGTGAAGTAAGTCTGAACCATGATGGCGGCGGAAGCGTGGAAGGATCGGTTGGAAGTTGGTTGGAGTCTGAAGGTGGGCAGTGCTTTGGCAAAGGCGGTAGTGGATGAAGCACGAGAAAACATGGTTCTCGAGAAGGCAGCTTTTCTACTCGACTATGAGGGGCAATTAGCAAGGGAAACACCGACCCCGCCAACGGTGCCTTAGGCCTCCGTCAGGACCCGTTTTCCGAAGAAGATCCTCTCTCGGAACACGTCAATGGATGGCTGGGCGCATCAGAAGCTCGTCCTGCTGCACCCGCACCGCAGATGGCGTGCTGTTGGACGCGGTGCGGTGCAGCGCGCTTCATCGGCGCGATGGTAGTGCGCGTGGGTGGACCGGGAGATGCTGCACTTACAGGATACTTTCGCCGTGGTGATGGTACAAAAACTTTCTGTCGCTCAATTCAGCATTGAATGCGGCAGACCACGCAGTCCCATCAAAGGGAGCCCTCCAGGTCGACTCACCTGAGCGCAATGCGAAACAGATACACGACTAATTTACAGTACAAGTGCCTCGATAATGAAGTTGATGTTTTGATGAAACCCAGACGGGAAGAGTGGCTTCTCCATCTGTTGCTCGCGATCGAAGGCGCGCACGGTCTCTTCTCCGCCGAACTCCTGAAGCCGGCCGATTTCTTGTGATTCGCCGAACATAGCCAGTGCAACATCGCCCGCCATACCACGCATCTCGGTGGCTCACTCTTCCCTACACACCTCTCAGCGCGACTCGTAACCATGGATCTCAAGAGTCTGCAGGACGCGGCGAGCAACCTCACGCTGTACGACCTCAAAGCGGGCGTCCGCAAGGTTCAAAATGGTATGCCAGCTGGCCATGATGGCGGGTAGGACTGTGCGCTAATGGTCCATAGCTGTCATGAACTACACCGAGATGGAGGCCAAAGTGCGAGAGGCAACGAACAACGAGCCTTGGGGAGCATCCTCGAGCATGATGCAGGAAATTGCCAACGGCACATTCAACTAGTATGCAACACTTGGCTCCAGCACACGCAGCCACGGGAAGCTGACCTTGATACAGCCAACAGCTCAACGAGATCATGCCTATGATCTATAAACGGTTCACGGAGAAGTCGGCGGAGGAATGGCGACAGATCTACAAAGCACTGCAGCTCATGGAGTTCCTCATCAAAAATGGCTCGGAACGTGTCATTGACGACGCTCGTTCTCACCTTTCGTTACTGAAGATGCTCCGACAATTCCACTACATCGACCAGAACGGCAAAGATCAGGGTATCAATGTGCGCAACAGGAGCAAAGAGCTTACGGAACTGCTCAGCGATGTGGACAGGATCAGGACGGAGAGAAAGAAGGCACGACAGACAAAGAACAAATACGGTGGCGTGGAAGGAGGCGCTGGGATGGGCTTCAGCAGCTCATCGGGCAGATATGGAGGCTTTGGCAGCGAAAGTGCTGGTTACGGAGGGGGTAGCGCAACTTTTGGAGGCAGCTCAAGAGCAGTATACGGTGATGGAGGTGGCTTCGGTGGTGAAGCGAGCACCGAAGAGTACGATGAAGGTCCAGGTCGAACACGTGCTGATAAGTTCGACGAGTACGACGAGTATGACGATGGCGGTGCACAAGCTCGACCAGGCAGGCGGAAAGGCGATGTCGCGGCGAAACGTGCAGCACCAAAGAAAGCAGCAGCACCTCCAAAGCCAAAAGAGCCAGAAGTCGACCTCTTCGATTTCGGAGACGAGCCGGCCACGACAATCACAGCGCCGTCGAATGGTGCAGCAAGCCCGGCGGCCGTTCTGGCACCACCATCGTCGCAGCCCGCTCAGCCAACAGACGATGACGATGATTTCGACGACTTCCAATCTGCCACTCCAGCTGCTCCCTCTGCACCCGCGAAGACTGTGCCGAGCATTCCTGCACCGAACTACAGTTCTTTCTCTACTGTCGCTCCGACTACCACCACACAGTACGCGCAGCCGACTCCGCAATCAAGCGGCCAGAACGCGGCTTTCAGCAACATCCTTTCGACTGCGTCTCCACCACCAGGCAGCGCGTCGACTCCGCTCGGCAGCATCGCTTCTCCCAAGCCCACAGGCTATCAGCCCTCTGGACCGAATTACTTTCAATCAGTGCAGGTTGCGGGCCAATCCACTGGTGGCTCTTTCAGCTCGCAAGTCAAGTCGCCTGGAGCAGGTCAAATTGGCGCAAAGCCTGCGGCCAAGTCGGGAGGTGGTGATGCTTTTGCTAGTCTGCTGGGAGGCGCTGGACTCAAAAGCAAGGGGCCTGCGCAGAAGGGTCCAACCATTGCAGACATGGCGAAGCAGAAAACTCAGGCTGGTCTGTATGGAGCCAATGCGCCAGCTGCTGCTGCTCCGGCAACTTCTGCTCAACCAAAGCCCAGCACTGGCAGTAGCGGGCTGGACGATCTCTTGGGTTAGATAGGTTCGAGATAGTTTGTCATATTCACGGGACAGTTACCCATGACAACATGAATGCAAAGTGAGCAAATGCCGCCCACCGAACGTTTTTAATGATGTGGTGTTCAAGTGCTTTCGGCGTGCAGACGAGGTTTAGTGGGGCCGCGATCGGCAAGTTAGCCGAGTGCCAAGTCCCACAGCAGCTGATTTGCTGCAACTTCAACTTCAAGTGCACGAAGATTTGAGGCCGGCCCAGACAACATCAAATCACCGCACCCAGCGAAACCCCTCGAACACCACAGTCAAGATGTCGGCCAACAAGCGCGGTGGTACTTCTGGTCAGAAGCTGAAGATGACCCTCGGTCTTCCAGTGTACGTCTAACTGCAGCACCCTCGAATCGCAAATGCCACGCACTCCCGAAACACGGCCGTCGCGCAGCGGAGGAGAAAGAGCAATGCATGGGAATGTTGGCGTACAAAGAAGAAACGAAGGCTAACAGATGTCATAATACAGCGGCGCGGTCATGAACTGCTGCGACAACTCCGGTGCCCGTAACCTCTACATCATCTCCGTCAAGGGCTTCGGTGCACGCCTCAACCGTCTCCCAGCTGCTGGTGTCGGTGACATGGTCATGGCGACCGTCAAGAAGGGAAAGCCAGAGCTGCGCAAGAAGGTCATGCCTGCTGTCATTGTGCGCCAGAGCAAGCCTTGGAGGAGAGCAGACGGTATCTACCTCTACTTCGAGGACAACGCCGGTGTCATTGTGAACCCCAAGGGAGAGATGAAGGGTTCGGCCATTACTGGGCCTGTGGGTAAGGAGGCTGCTGAGCTTTGGCCGGTGAGTACAATCGAGATGTCGCAACAGAGCAATTCTGCGCGCGAGCCCGGGAACGAAAGTTTTGTCGCTGACTTGAATTCTTCCACAGCGTATCGCCTCCAACGCTGGTGTTGTGATGTAAGCGGGTCTTGTGTTTCTGGGATATCCAAGAGAAATGGGGACTTCATGCATCGGAGCAGGCGTTACAAAAAGATGGCAGCTAGTTTGGTCCTGAAGGACATTACCACTAGCCGAGGGTCCTGGTCTCGAATACAGATCACGCTTCATAACTTCACACAACGACCGCCCGCCACTTCCTGTCTACGCCTCACGACGACCACAATATCCGAGACTGTGGCATTGATGTCATAGAGCTGTATGCAATGGAATCAGTCCAAATATAACTGTACCATTTCGGTGCCTTGGAGATCGTCTTGTGCTCTCTGACTGACATTTGACGATATCCCATGCGCTCGAAAACGCTTCGACTTGACCTCTGACAGCAGTCCGCGTGTTCGTTCAAGCCGATTGACCGAGGATCACAAAAATGGGTACATGGTTGGTTCTCGTTGGCCGCTCCCAGCAAAACCGTTTACTTGGAAAAGTTTAAGCCAGTTCTTTCACGCGCATGACTTTCGATCGGAAGCGCTTTGCCAACATGTGTCCTTCGTGCTAATTTGTGGTTGTGTAGACTGCTCACGCCCATGAATAAGATTACGGTCACCAACTAGCTGCATTGAAAGCGCCACCAACCTATCACTGTCGTATTTGCGTGAGGTCTTCCGACCGAGATTCGGCGCTGATTCACGAGCGATACGATCGATCGATGTGTCGACGCCTATTTCTGGTTACGCACTCACGACCCAGATCACTCATGGCTTCGTGCACGCCGCATTCACATGACCTCAAATTTTCGTCAAAGCACCATGTTGCTGTAAACATGTATCATCCAGGTGCTGAGATTGAGGCGGAAAGAACTGTCCACTAGGGTTCGAGCTCGCTTTCGGTCCCACATGGTTCTTGCCCAAGCATCACCACTCATCCTTGCGACACTTCTTTAACACCACAACATCCAACCACATACGGTTCTTCCATCGACGTGAATGATTACTTATCAGTCTACTCAAGCCGGCTTCGAAACGAACACTGGCCAAACCTGCAATGGACAGTCCACGATTGGAAGACTAGACAGAAAGTTCATCATACATTCGAATAACAAACTGCACCCATGCCTGTTCTTGCATGGTCAAGCACTTATGCCTCGCTTCTCTGGCCGCATCCTCAAGCACAGCAATTTCATGCAGACAAATTTCACTCGCAAGGACATTTGTTCTCACACTCCTGTCTTCACGCGTGCATTCTGCGCATCTGTCCAGCATCGAGCAAAAAGACTTCGCAAGCATGGCCTTCGGCCTTGTCCCCGAAAGCTCACACAAACATGCTTCCCTGCCTCGGCATGGTTCGACTAGGGA
The DNA here is from genome assembly GCA_029490675.1 of Cercospora nicotianae. Lineage (NCBI taxonomy): Eukaryota > Fungi > Ascomycota > Dothideomycetes > Mycosphaerellales > Mycosphaerellaceae > Cercospora > Cercospora nicotianae. The sequence goes on along the minus strand of JANQAT010000007.1, from coordinate 238,772 downwards.
TGCTTCCTTCAACACATTCCGTGTACCGAGACGAGAATGAATTCGCCATGAGGCGACCACTGCGTTGCCTGAAAGGGATCAGCCAGACACGACCCTTGCTCCATCTTTAGCTACCGCATTTTGAGTTCGGTGTTGGAAATCTGCTTCGAGGAGCAAGTGCCACAGCCTGGTCAATCTAGGCCCGCCGCCTTGTACCTCCTACCCGCGTGAGCTGTCGCGATATTGTACATTCCAACCCTCACCCGCCCGATGTTGGTCTCTTGCGGTTTGGACAACTTCTCCTATCAATACGACTGGGAAGGTACCAAATGAATTGACACATGACCTGTGACAGCGATCAGTGCGAGCCTTGACTTAACAGAAATGGTCACAGAAGCTAAAAGATGAAGGATACCCACAGAGAGTCACTGGCGCGGCCGTTCAATATCTTCGCAGCTTTTCGGCGCAAAGGAAAGAAAGAGAAGAAGTCGTCCGCCGATGAGATAGTCATCTCAAGCCCTAAGCTGGAAGATCCGAGGAAGTTCAATGGAGTTGTATGTATGACGAGGTCCTTCTCGACTGTGCGACACTGACGGCACAGCATACCCGCGTTGCGACACAGAATGATGCCGTACGCCCTTCACGCCCAGCCGCTCAGCAGCCCTCGTCTACTAGACCGATGTCGATGGTATACAGTGGTGGCGCCACTCGCATGTCCCGAGAGTCATTGCCAGACCAAGCACTGCGTGCTAGTATCAGCACACCTGCTCTCCCGAGTTCGAAGCCAAACGTTCCAGAGACCCAGGCAGTGGCACATACCGAAAGGGCGCCTAGAAAGCCCGTCCCAGCGAAAAGAGTAGATAGCAAGATTGGGCAACCAGAAGAAAGCAAGGACGTCAAGTCATCGGATCTATCCACTTTGGACGACTTTCCACTGCCGCCGACGCAGCTGAAGTCGCCAACTGCGTTAGAGCAGCAAGTCAAGCCCGATGTCAAAGTTGACGCAAAACGCCTCAGGTAAGGCAGGAGTTCATAGACCTATGGAAGCTCATCGCTAAAGCTCTGCACAGCTCGACTAGTCTCCCGGCTCGAATTCCGACACCACCTCTTTCGGATGCTGGAAGTGCAAAATCACGTCCCTCGATTCAACAGTCGATGCGTGAGAAAAGGTTCAGCCATAGACTCAGTTTACGCTCGGCCGCCAGTTTCACGCAGGAATCCTCAGGCGATCCATACCACATTTTGCTGCCTCTCAAATCCAGAGCTTCGGAGAGCATCGAAGCGACTGATGTCGAACTTCCTACTACAGACGATCCGAAATCTTTCAGCATTTTCAGACCCGTGGAGAGAACATTGGGGAATGGCAAATACTCCTTGGAAGAACGAGCCGAGCAGTTGTTTAGTGCAGACCATCTTCGGGTCATCCTGGAAGACGCAAGATCGTTATCACTCTTTTCTGCGTATCTTCGCGTCTACCGGCCAACCAGAGCTGGACTCTTGGCCTATTACTGGGATGCGTCGAAGGCAATTCGCGCGATGAACTACGCACGCTCGATCATGCAACAGCTTTCAGAGAAAGACGTGCCGGCGATAGTCACAAATCCGCCAAGCGCTTTCGTCGACGACAAGCTTTCCGAAGCTGCCACTGAGATCTTCGAAGAACTGCTTCGGGAAGACTTACCGGCGTACGTCTGCCACATTTACACCCGAGTTGTCAGCGCTAGTATCGAGCGACGGATCTCAGGAGCTTTGTCCACTCGTTTGCGGGATCCGAGCAATGGGCTCGCCGAAGTCTTTGTATTATCAGATCCCAGTCAACCAGGTCATCGTGAGTAAAGATGCATGCAAAGCTTTTGGAGAGAATCATGTTAACATGAATTAGCGATCGTTCTTGCATCAGAGGAATTCGCGTTGACAACACAATACGGGCTGAAATATGCGATTGGCCGAAACAGCAGCTTCTTGCAAGGACCTTGCACCAGCAAATATTCTGTCAGACGAATGGCAATCGCATGTGCCGAGGGCAAAGACCATACCGAACTGGTCATCAACTATCGTCGTGACGGTAGTCCATTCCTCAATCTCGTGATGATAGCACCTCTATTCGACAATCAGGGTACCGTGCGCTATTGGCTTGGAGCACAAGTCGATGTGTCAGGTCTGTTGAGAGATGGCGATTATCCGGAAAGTGTGCCCAAGCTCGACACGGCTGCAGTATTGCCTGGAGACAGCTGCAAACCCAAGACTGTTGACAATGTACAGGCAATACGAGCACTCAGTGTCATGCTTGACGCCAATGAAATGGATACAGTCAAACGCAATGGAGGGCGCTTATGTCAAGGATATAATCACTTGCATCAGACAGCCCATCCAGTCAATCACCCAGATAAAGCGGATCGAAATGATGCCCATGATTCGGATGGCAGTCCCAAGGAAGAAACGCGACAACAACAGAAGACCTTATCCTTCTCTGAGCTTCCACGCCAACAACTGGAGGGAATCTACAAGCACGTAAGTCAGCCAACACTTCCTCGCATCAGACCACGCCCTAACAACACCAACAGTACCTCGTCGTCCGCCCCGCCCCCTCCCTCCGCATCCTCTTCGCCTCCGCCTCCCTCCGCACCCCAGGAATCCTGCAAACCCACTTCCTCTCCCGCATAGGCGGCAACCCCAAAATCAAGTCCGACCTCGAAAAATCCCTCCGCAAAGGCGTCGCCGTCACAGCCAAAATCCAATGGCTCCGCGCAACAAATCGCACAGCAATCGTCGAAAACGCTGGTCGTCCGCGTTGGGTCCACTGTACTCCTCTCTTACACCACACGGGAGCTGTAGGATTATGGGTTGTGGTGTTGGTCAATGCGGATGAGACTTCACCCCCACCGGTTCAGACGCATTCGAGGCAGACGAGTTTTGCGGATCGGAGGATGGGGTTGGCGGAGTTGGCGCAGCATGATCGAGAGATTTTGAGGAGGTTGGATAGGGAGAATAATACGGTTAAGAGGCCTAGTACGGCGATGTAAGAGTATTGTGAGAGATCTGCGTTGAAGTGAAGTAATGGTAATAACATTCAAATGTAAAGAGATGGAACAATGTTTATGGCAACATAATTTGTGTAGCAAAAACGAACGATGTAACTTATTTAGCTGCTTTTTTCTTCTTCTGCTTCGCGCTATTGTACACATTGCAAAACACAACGCTCGAAGGTGATGCTCAACATTCCCATTCTTTTTTGCTCCGGTTTCCTGTTTCCTTCCGTAACCAGTCGACCAAAAGCGTGATATCGGAAACTCATCCAAGTCATGACGCAAAACCAAGTAACCAAAAACACTCCATATCCAACTGCTGCGAAAGAGAAGACACACCGCACCGCCAGCAGAGCAAGTCGCTGCTTCTCTTCCCGACAAGTTTCCGAAAGCGTTTGACATCCTTTGGTATCTGTTCAGTGAGAACCGTTGCCTTTCTATCCCAACTGTCCATCGCCTATGCAAGAGAGAAAGAAATCCGAGAGCGCCGTCGCAAGATTCCGTCATGATTTCGTAGAGCCGATTTCCTTTTTACCGGAGCGCCGCATTACTGAAGAAGCATTCTGTTGTTGGGTATGAAAACAGAAAAGCAGAGCGACTGACTACTGGAAGGTCGTTCCCTCTCTGCTGTTGCCGCGAGACATGCCGTGGTCGTCCGTCATGAAGCTTGCTTCGGTCATGAGGCTTGGAGTCGGCGTGTCGGGATGCGTGGTACCCAGTTCCGGGTCCTGGTCACCGAAGAGACCTCCTTGGGTCATGTCGATGGGCAGGAACTGGAGACCGGAGACTGGAAGCGGTTTGGGCACAACGCGAAAGTCCTCAGGTGTTGCTTGGTGGTAGCCTTGTAGGTGCATGCCTAGAGGTGTCAGGTCGTCGGCGTCTGCTGGGCGGACGTTGAAGTACGGGCTCGCAGGCTGACTTGTGGGTGCGCTGATAGGGTGACCGTGTGGTAGGAAGTGCGGCATCGTTTGAGGAGAGTGTGGAGTCGAGTGCACGGAATAGGGGCTGTAGCCAGGAGGAGGATGTCCGTGGTAGCGACGTTCTCCGTAGCGAATGTGTCTGGGCGGTCCGTGCATGCCGTGCAGGCGCTGCTGTTGCTGGCGCAAACGGCTGGCGTCTCTCGTGGCCTGACCACCTTTCGCACCTGATGCCTGGCGGTTCGGAGCAGGAGTTGCGCGGCGCTCAGGCTTGCGCTTGGGATCTTTCCGATACCGTGTCGTCGAGATCACGCCGCCTCGCAACGCTTCATCGGTCAGACGCCAAAGACTGCCTTTCTTAGTGGAGTTGGGTCGATCCGTGACGCGCTGGAATGCCTAGTAGGGTTAGCGAGTGTCGCAGAACGAGCATATAGCTGTACTCACTGCATTCATTGACAGGTTGTGGCGAACACTATTCTGCCAGCCCCTATTGTTCGGGTCTCTGGCCTTCTGACTGTGCTGCGCGACCCACTCATACAGCTCGCGAAGGGACAGCGTATGGTCCGGCGCCTCGACAAGACACTTGTAGAGCAGCTGTGCGTAACATGGATCGGCGGACTCTGCGGTTTGCTCGTCGCTGTCGTCTCGGAGGGAGTTGTGCGGCATTGTGGCACTCCGCTGGGGTGATTGCCAGGATTCAGCAAAGTGCTGTCTTCCATAATCGTCGCGTGCGACGATCGGCGGTTGATGCGGCGGGAAGTCGACTTCGAAGCGAGCGATTCCTGCCATCTGCGTAGGACTCGAAGTGGGCATGTGTATGCCAAGTGCATCACCGCCGTGAAAGCCAAAGTTCAAGGCGTGGTCGAAGCGCGCTTCGGGTACCCACGCCAGACCGGGCTGATGAGCGGTCTGCTCGTACCCGAATGTTGGTGGGGCTTGCGCCATTGGCCACTGGCAGAAGGTGTTTTGCGCCATGTTTGAGTCGGAAGACGAGGAGGCAGTGGAGCCGTCGCTGGTTGAAGAGATGGGGTCGGAGGGGAGGGGTCGGAGTCCATGGCTCCGAACTGCGCTGAAACGGGGTCCTCGAACGGGAAGGCGTCGAACTCCATGTCTGTTGTCGAAGCGCAGTCATCGGTCTCCCCAAAGAGCTTCAAGATGTCGGCGGCCTGTTGGTCAAGAGACAGTGAAGCGTGTCGTGGTTGGTCTTGTGGCTGCGTGACACCGACGTCACCAGATGCGGAAGTCGGCCCACGCTCGAGTGGATTCCATGAGGCAGCCTGAACCTCCATAACGGCGAGATCTGCAGTCCGCGGAGAGTTGTCCTGATGCAAGAGCGAGTTGTGGCGGAGTGTTGTTGAACAAAGCTTCTCTGGAGACCGGGAGCTCAAGTGGTTATCAGGCGAGAAGCTCGATGATGGGGCGGTGTGGTACGAAACGATGAAGACTGGGCATGCGAAGTAGGCTTCTGTGATGCTTAACAGCAGTGCTGCACGTGTGCAGCCAACAGGGAACAACCAGATCTGTGCCGAGCACGGGTAAGGGGGAAGAGATAAAGAAACGTGAGAGGGACCTACGATGCTGCAAGTCTTTACAGCGTATTTGGAAGATGCCCTGGTCGGCATCTTGCGCGTGCATCCAGATGGTCATTGTCACGGATGCACGCTTTGCTTTGGCAGCGCTGCCGCCAGCGCACGCCCACTCACATGGCGGTATTTTCGGCTGCGCTTCCATGCCTACCAAGCAGCAGCCATTGTGGTCACGTATGCCCGCTCTTCTGCACGCAAACAAGGTCCTGGAGCGCTGTTGACAGCGGCAGGTTGTGTCTTTGTTAGCCCTCTCGCGAGCACCAGGCATATCCTGGGTGGACAGCATGGGCCGGGACGCCGCCTCCAGATATGCCGACACTGGATGGCGGCAGCGGCATGCACGACATCTGCTGGAGCAGTCATGGGCTCCATCGCACAGACTGACAGACGCGGATAGGCTCACGCGTGGTTGGCGTAGCTTAACGGGTGACTCCCGCACCTGCGCTAGGCTGGCGGATGCATGCATGTGCCTAGGCTCCGGCCTCCGTGTTGGTGGTGCAGCAGCGGCGCAACTCGCAGAGAGAGGCCGGCACGCGCATTCGTCGAGCCCAGGATCGCAGCCTTCTAGAAGGGGGTTCGCGCGGAAGCAGGCGTCCTGGAGTGGGCATGACTTATTGGGATGTTTTGTCATCGTCCAAGAGCCGCTTGGCGACTCGATGCTTGTTTGGCGTTTGCTCCTGTCAATCGATGGTGACGAGCTTGCCATCTGAGGTGCGCCGACCCTTCCTCTGCCTAAGGCTGGCAGCTCACGGCTGTAATCCGTTGTGGTGCTGCACTCGGTCCTGAAAAGAGTACTCTGTCTGGCGCCTCACACGATGCCGTCTCCCGCGGTTGAGAGCACGCTCCCGTCGACGCTTCCCCCGGCACCCCTGTCCACGATCTTCTTGTGTGCCCGATTGTGTCTCAGATGGCGCTATCCATTGTTCATTCCAACTGGAGTGCGGAAGGACGGCGCACAATGCTGCAGACACGGCGCCACTGCAGGTGTCAACGATGCGGTGGCATGCAATGCGTGTCTCTTCGTGATGCTGCCAACGTGAAAGGACAGGTACAAGTGGGCACTCGTTGCGCAATCACAACAGGTGCCAAAATCTTGATTCGAGCAGCTGAGCTCGCTACGCTTGACAGGTGTTGCGAAACATAGAAAGCCGCGATGAGTGGCCCTATGCCCTACGGCCGAACCTGAAGTCATGTATTACAAGTCGTCCAGACAGCAGATGTCTACCGACTTTGAATGTAATGGGGTCGCTCAAATAGTGCATTGGTGGCCGAGCGCAGCTGGTGAACTACTTCCTGTAGTATATCTAAAATCACGTGGTCAGTTGCTTGTTTCATGCTGGGATTAACGCGCCACACTTACCTTCTTGAACTGGAAATGAAGTTGAAGGATACCCTACATGAAACGTCAGTCTCAAAAGTGCTGCAGGGTATGCTGTTGTGTACTGCACATCACAGTGTGTCTGTCTTTACTCAAGTACAGCATGAGTTCTCGTGAAGGGAAGCATACCTTGTCGAAGCTGCTTTTGAAGCCACGTTCTCGTTTCGCACTGTAGTCCCATTCTTTGTCCACAATGCGGAAAGCGATGTCCTCGTATGGTGGGCCAGCAGTGAAGCGGATCAAGCAGGTGTCGTCTTCTCCAGCTGGCGCGAAGGTCTCCCCGCGTTTCCTCCCATTTTCTCGCTCTATCCGGTATGTTGGTGCCTTCGTCTTATCAACCAGATCGGGATAGAACACATTGAATTTGTATCCTTGGACCACCCTTGGTGGCGGATTGTCGTGGTCGTAGTGAGTCTGATTGTACTTGTTCCACTCGTAGCCAAGCAGAACACGATTGAAGTATTTGGGCTTCCGCGGTCGATGCTGTTGCACCCACTGTGCACGATTTCTGGTCACGACTTCCACTTCTTGAGTGAAGAGTTCCTCATTCTCGCCGAGGCCTCGCGCCACCTCACGGTCGAAAGCAGATTGGGTTGCTTCGCCACCATCCGTTCGAGCACGCTTTGCGACCTGACCAGAGCCACTCGATGCCTGGCCGTTTGCACCCTGCTGGAAGCTTGGCACGAATCCTGTCTTCAGGACCTTCTGCCTATCCTCGGCGATCTGTCGCACAAATTCGGCCGCGGTCAGGCTCTTCAGCGATTTGTCCTCTGGCTCCACTCGGAGGAGTGATTCCGGATCTAGCGCATGACGACCATTGTCGTCAAGGTCGTTCGCACCCGGCACGCCTGCATCTTCCGGACTGCCAGCAGATTGTAGCTGCAGACGTGCTTCAAGACGTGATTTGAGTGCAGCAGCTTCCGCCACTTGCTGTTTGCGCAACCCACCAGATCGTGCCTCCACTACCGCGCGCGACACCTTTCTCAGTCGAGCTCTGGCCTTGTAGGTGAGCAAACTGGTCAACAAATGTTCCCAGTAATCGGTATCGATTGGCTCGTTGGAGGACAATTTTGTTCGTATTTGCTTCTCCAACTTCTCCAGTTCTTCTAGTGTTTTGGGTCCGAGAAGTTTGTCCAAATCCGATGCTACTGCGCCAACGCCGCGCGCTGTTGATTGTGTGCTCTGACTTCCTTTCCGCCTATCTTTGCAGATTGTTTTCATCATCTGTCATTCCGTCAGTATAGTGAGCTCATCGTGGCAGCATGGCAGGCACTTACAGCCCAGTAGTCATGATTGCTCTTGCTCTTCTCCAGCGTGATGTACGTCTCAATGCTTTTCTCCAAGTCCGCCAGTTGGGCATCATCCAAGCCATCGAACACAGCTTCTGGATCCACAGTCTCCAGCTCATTGGGATCAACTTCATCGCCTAATGGATTGCGATCCGGATCAATGACTGCCAGAGTGACTGCTAGCCAATCAATCGGCTGCGCTCTCCCTGCCTTTGCCCTGATAGCTGCCTTTTTCTTCGACTGCTGTAGCACAAATCTGTCTTCATCTGCCACCCATGCGTCCTCTTGGGCGTCCGCAGATCGCTTGCTCGGAATCGTAGAGCGTGACATTTTGCGCAATGCGCGCCCGGGCCGCGGAACTGGGCGTGTCACGTCGCGCACGGGTCGTGGTGTAAGGCGTCTGGCGAGGCGAGCGGTTCGATGATTAGGCAATGGCGTGAATTGCGTTCCTGCACAAACAATCTTCGGTCTGAAGTTGAACTTCACGATGCCTGACTCGTGCTTGCCAAGACAACGCTCGTGCCAGGTACGGAGCTGAGTCCGCTGCTGAGGCTTGTGCACTTCAGGCACCAAGCGTCGCTTTGCAACCAACAACAACACACGCGTTGGTGGTATGGCAGGATGGCTTTCAGGCGGCCATGGAAATCACTCAGAATCAGTGGCGACTATCCGCTGCTGCTTCTGAAGGCAGACATGAGTCAGGTCAAGTGCACTTTGGAGCTCACAGATCTCAACCGGCTCTGGGCAGTCAGCTTGACTGGAGATGAGCTGGTGGAGAGTGCGCGTCAACAGGGCACCAGCATAGATCCTGGCGAAGACGATGAGCAATTTGACCAATTCTTGTCGAGGATCGAAAGCGCCTTGAACTGTGAAAGCAAGACGCATCTCAGGCTTGAGCCCGGCGACGCTGAAGATGGGCTTCAGCTCAGCGTGTCAGTGCCTCTGCCAGGTTCGTTGCCGACTCTCAAATGGATAATGCAGTTACGTCGCCTTGATAGCGATGACAGCAATGCTCTCGAGGCCGATCTTGTTGCACCTTTACTTTTGTATACCAATACTCTGCAATCACACATTCAGCACTTGGTGGAGCAACTTGGCCACAAAGATCGCGTTATTGCGAAGATTGCTGACAAGCTCGAAAATATTGGGCAAGATTTGACGCAGGTCTTTCCTGGAGCTTCGAACATCAAGTTTCACAAGCGAGCGCCGAAGAGAGCGCAGCTTGCTGGCCATGTTGATGGACTCGCGCCATTCGATCCAGCACGATGGCAAGCAGAAAGTGCAAATCACAGTACCGACGCAGAGCCTTCCATGGATGCTCTCGATGGCTTGTTGGCGGGACTGCCTAGCAGTCAGTTGCTTACTGCTCACAAGGAAATGGAGGGTAGCTGGTGGCGGTCTTGTGGGGCAGGAAAAGATTTGGACGAAACCTCGAAGTCGGCCGAGGACAGTGGCATTTCAATTGACGGCCCCAGAGGTCGACTTGCTAAAGACGCAAGACTGGACAGTCCACCTACCCTCAGGAATCACGGAAGCAGCAGACTAGACGGCGAATTCCAACCGCAAGCTACGCCGCCACGAAGAGCCTCTCCTACACCCGCTGCCGGCGAAGACGAAGACGAGGAGACAGAAGATGAGGACGACCTAGATGCACCAAGATCGAAGGCCTCCCAGGAACAGGCGAGCAATCAACAGATTTCGTCAAGTCATGCAGATTTGACGCATGCACGAGAACATGTAGCTCCAGTAGACCGCTCGCATGAAGCCTCAAATGAGCGCATTATGGTGAAAGATCATGGTATGCAGAGTAGCACGGAATCAACAGACGAGATTGCTGACGTTTGGCCCAGAAACAGGATCGTCACCGACACCGACAAAGCCCAAAACAAAGGCAAGATCAGGTCTGGGCGCTTTTGGAGGGAAGGCCAAAACGAAGACACCAGAACCAGAGAGCGAAGATGCTCCGTTGCCACGCTCAACCCGCAATGATCAAAACGGACCCAAGCTCGGCCAATTTGGTGGTCAGCGCAAGCGCAAGACTCCTGATCCAGAAGATGAGGAAGCGGCAAGCATCCCCTCCCAGTCAACTCCGAAGCGCATTAATAAGCTTGGCGCTTTTGGTGGTGGACAGGCACATTTGTCACCTGCAAAGGCGAAGTCTCGTCTTGGTGTCTTTGGTGGCAGCGCAAAGGCTGAGCCCGAGGATGATGAAGTGGAAGATGACTTGGATGCCCCGACTTCTCGAAAGGACGATGTGGACATGGTCGGTGAGGAGGAAAGACAGTCGCGAGCTTCAGTGAAGGCTGAGACAGAGGAGGTCGAACAGAAGCGTGAGAACTCCGAGGAGCGGGCCAACGAGAGACGTGACAAGCTCAAGCAAGATATTGCTGAGAGGAAAAAGGAGCCTGTCAAGAAGAAGCGCAAATTTTGAAATAGGAATTGTACGTGGTGAATGCAGGATCATTCGCGCTGGCTCTGAAGATGTTCGTTTCATCCATGCCATGAAGCAGGCAGGGCAGCGATGACGGAGAAGTTTTCAAGTGAAGCAGGCGAAAGGGTGAGGACGAAAGGAGAAAGGATAGGGACGGACCGCAAAGCAGCTGGGCTTCATCAACGATAACGACAACTGCCGCAACGCGTGCTTGCCACGAGCGCGCAAGACCCGCGTCAAACATCTGCCGCAACTTGTTTGGAACAGACTCGAGCAGCCACGACCATCCCACATCCGCGCATCCATACCATACCGCTCTGCTCTGCTTCCCATTCCCAGGAACTCTTCCGCTTCCCGCTGCATCGATGTCGCGCGCGCAACAGTAATGTGCCAATATAGGTATTGTTACTACGCCGGCTGTCGCCACCAGCGGACCGTTCTCGTCAACTGCTGCGCGAATGCGACTCCGGTTGCAATCGCGCGCCTTCCAGAGCAGGCGCAACACCCACCGCGACCGCCGTCTACTGCTGGCAACTCCGACCCATTCGACGACGACGAGGGGAGCGCGAGCTCGATTCCCGACCTTACTTCCAATTCCACCGCTCCGTCCTCCTCTCCCACCACAACAACATCAGACTCCCACACCTCGCATCGGCAGTACACCTTACCATCCATCTTCGAGCCGACTTCAGACGTCGCATCTTTACATCTGCAGCGACCCGTCCGCAGGCATTCGGACCCGGTCATCATCGATATGGCTACGCTGCCCACATTCGCCAGATCGAATTGGAGGGAACCATTCCAACTGATAGTCGAGGCTGCAAAGAAGACGTCACCGGAAGAGGCCAGTCGCCTTGACGCTTACGGACACAAAAGCACCGTCAGTAGCTCGTTCACACCCCATGGCATGGCGTTTGGCTGACAGCGCAACAAGATCCCTGATGCAAGCGCGAAACCTCCTACCGACGCAATTTCCGAACAGTCCTCATCGAAGCAACAGTCTGTTGACAGGTACGTCTTCGCCACGCAAGCTCTCATATGGTTGCTCATCGATGTGTTGAATGGCACTGATTCTCTTATCAGACAAAACAAAGCACCCATCGCGGCAATGGACAGTATGCCAGGTGCACAGCACCGGTACACGGCCCGCGACTATGCTGAGATGTTCAAGGAGCTGGTCGAAGCACGGCAAGAACTTGAACGTCTCAAGAGAGAAGGTGACTACCTTCAGAGATCCCCGGATGCCAATGGAAGCGCATACTCGAACAATGCATCATCGCCGGTCACTCAGGGTTATCGTGACATTCCGTTGCAGGCGATCGAGCCCGATCTTTCTCCGGCAGCTCTCCTTCAACGTGAACATGAGAGGATGCAACTGCAGCAAGCTTGTGTGCTGGATATGGCCATGCCTGATGCTCCGACCACCCCTCCGAGCAGTCTCGACTTTCCTGAACTCCATACCGCTGAGCACGTTTTGCAACCATCGTCGCTCAGATCGAATGCGGCTCGCAAACCGTCCTATGCAAGCATGGTGACGCATGTTGGGGTGCAGACAGATGACAAGAACAACACCACGAGGGAGGAAGAGAATGGAAACAGCGTCTCGCAGTCGGCTACCATCGCCGATGCAGCGGACCAAGAGAATACATCTGCGTCGCCCACACACGCACCAGGCCTTGCATCAAGGATTCGTCGCATTGCGAACGAAGGGAGATGCGATCAAGACGCACAGCTGACTCTCAAATCCAACACTCCCGTCAAAGCATCGCCCCGGTTCGCCCAGCCTACCATGGCTTTCAGTCGTCGCGCTGACGAGACGATTCGCAAGAGCATCAACAACAACGCTAGCGGAACTCCACCAGAGGGGAAGTCGCCTTCGCTATGTCCCAGCGCCCAGAAACAACAAAAGCGCAAGTCTCTGCCGGGTGACTGGCTTAGTGGCTCTCCATCACAGACAGCGAAACGCTCTCAAAGCCCTGCACAACCTAGCATCGGATCTCATGCTTCTGAGCAGGTTGTTGTAGCGCAGGAAGCCAACCCGCGGAAGAAGACGAGCACTTACAGGTCGCCGACTAAGGCCGCCACCCAGCGGACCATCGCGACTATCGGACAAGAGACTACGTCGCCCTACTCTCCCCGACTGCAGCGCAATGTCTCCAAGGTTGATGCCTCACCGACACTGGTGAAGGATTCAGCGACAATAGCATCGGACGATGCCTCTTCTGCATCACTTGAGACCACGATTCAAGTGGAGCCGAGCGATCGTCGAATGTCCGAGCTGCAGCCACGAAGCAAGGACTCCATTAAGTTGCCAGCACCACGACGTTCTACAATTGGCGCTGATCTACCACACTCTCGCCAGCTGCCTGCAAACACTTCGATTGCCGAGCTTCTCTCGCAGCAGGCCAGGGCAGCTGGATTACCTATGGTCGCCAACCTGACCACCCAGCGTAGAGGCTCGCATGGGCATCTCCTGATACCAATCAAGGCGAAGTTGGATAGAATTGGTATTCTCAGAGAAGGTCCGAATGTTGCCAATGTACGAGGCAACTCGGATCTCTTCAGCCCAACCTCGCGAACCAATCAGTCTGATCCCTTCAGCCCGCTAGAGTCGCGGACGATGTACGACACCCCAGAGGCAACGCTTGAAGCACCAAAGGGCGACAACAAGGAGCGACGCGCGTCTGATGCTGTTTCGAGGAACAAGAAGGTTGTGATCCCACCACATGTGCGCGCTGCTCTTAAGGATGCAGCCGCTCAACGAGCAACCACTTCATCTGCTACGAGCCGTCAGGCTACGGATGCACCGCCTTCGCTTAGAGCCACAGCGCAAGAGTTCAAGCCAATGCTACAGCAGGTACAACACTCTGTGCATCAGCAAGCTACAGCACCGCACCAGGGCGCACCACTACTCCATGGTGCGTTCTCCTCGGACTCCACCCTACCACACACTTACGCAGCTGCCGCCAAGGGTCAGCCAAAGCCGATCAGAGGATATGATGACTCGTCGCCAGCAACCACTGATGGTTTTCCCACGAACGAGGAAGCGACGAGGTTCTACGATGAGGACGAATGGCTGAACATGACGCCGGATATGAGACGTGCGATCCTCGAACGTCGCACTCACATCCGCGGAGTTCCTGCTCCATATCATCAAAATTATGCTCAAGGTGCGGGTCCAGCTGACGGGCAGTGTGCTGGCATGCAATCGCTGTCTACGACGTGCCCAGATGTGTTTGGTTTGAGCCCGCCAGAAGCACACATGGGCCAAGTTCGTCTTCCTCGCGTTGACCCGCTCAGTCGACCTGTCCACTGGGCAGCCACGTCTGGCATCGACAAGCAGACACCACTGGCTCCAGGCAGAGTAGCCATGCCAACGCTTCCGGCGCCTCTGATGGCGCCTCGTCCAGCGCCTGTAGGCTTCAACTCCACTCAGTTCGCCCAGCCGAGAACTCCCGCCCAGCAGCCACGCTCGTGGACAATTGGCTCAGACCAGGTGCGGCGGGTCTACGGCTGGAAAGGTGGCGACGGTCGCGAGATCAAGTTCGTTGGGCATGGCCCGGACGCTGAGCGTGATCCGAACAGCGGCATACGGTTCAACTACCAGCGAAGAGTTGCAAGTAACGGCAGAGGCCCTCGCCTGATCGGAGCTGTGAACGAGGATGGCTCACCTGAAGCTCCACTCGCTCCTCGATCTCGACATCACTGGGCCCAGCTCGCCGATCATATGCGGCAACCTTGCGACAACATGGAGATTGTGGATGCAGTCGAGCAGATGCCGATCCCCGGCAATGAGCCTCTTTACGGATACTGCGGTAGCTGTGCCATCTCCAGCCACTAAAGCTCCATGGCAGCGTTTCTGCTTGTCAAATTGTTCACGGAGTTTGGGGCTGTGGTCTGTTCCGCTTTTGTTTGAAAAGCATTGTCTACTGGTTTGGGTATATCGACAGAAATTGTACTTCCGGGTTTGCAAGATGGAGATGAACGAGTTTGCTTATTATGCATGGTGTTGTTGTTTGAGTTGGCTTGAGCCAGCTCCTCTCATCGTTCAGGAGACATGCTCCCATAGCTTACATTACGCGAGCTAGATTCTTGTATGCAGCGCAACAATGCGCACTTCGCGATAGATAAGATGAAGTCCACATCAAGGTGATCCGAGCGCCCCGCAATGGTAGTATAGCAAAGCGCTAGCGTGGTGACATCTCGCGGCAAAGGAACAAAGCTTACTGAATCTAGAGCTTCGTTGGCGTGAGGGGTCATCGGGGCTGCGCCTATGGTGTGCTATACTCCTCTCTCGACCAGAAACCACGACATTTGAACAGAACATCACAGGTATCCAACACAACAGCGCAATCAAGCACTAGAGCACCGACGAGAAGAAATCTCGTCGTCAAAATGGCCATTGAACTCGAAAACAAGAAACAATACGATGAACTCATCGCTTCGACTCCGATTGTGATTGTTTTCGCTCATGCAAATTATACGGCGAACAGCAAGACTTTTAAATCGCATTTCAATTCTGTGGCGGAGGAGAAGAGTGCCAGTGGAAAGGTTGCGTTTGCGTGGTATGATGCATTTGATGCGGATGATATTAATGCTGAGTTGGTGGTATGTTTTTTCCTCTTTTCACTGGGCTATGAGGTTGAGATTGGGTTGTGAAGGGGCCATAGAGGGATGGGAGGCGCAAATGGGAAGGGTTTGTGGAGAGATCTGAGGAATGGTTGCTGACTATTGTGTGTGATGCAGGTGAGGACTTTTCCGGCGTATTTTGTGTTTCAGGATGGAAACAGGACGAAGAGCGTGCTTTCTTCGCTGGCGAATCCGAAGCAGTTGGATGCTGATGTTGCGGAGTTGGTGGGTTGATAGTGATGACGAGCATGACGAAACGTTTGGAGTAGCGGCAGAGTTGAGCTGGCGGCAAGGTGGTATCATTGAGAGCATGCTAAACTACAGGCTGGAATCATGTCTGGTGCTCGTGAGCTTTCATTTTGCGAGCTTTTTCGCTTTCTCACGTCCGATCACTTGTCGTTTTCGCGCTCATCGATCGCCACACAGATCGCTGCGATCAAGCTCAAGTCGACGTTCGGTGCAACTGTTACGAAGTACTATTTCAAACGTCAGCAGTCTGCAGCAAGTCAGGGAATTGTAGAGAAGAACTTACAGTCTGCTTGTTGCCAATGACTTCCCTGGCGTTCAAGAAGCTACGGCTCATCTGTGCCACGACTCTGTCGCGATCACTAGCCAGTGTGATCTTCGCACTGCGATCCAGCCAGTCTCCCTTGACTTGCAATTCCATGGGGCGCTTGTCAGAAGCATTCACGAACTTGACAGTGCTCTTTGAGCTACCCAAGGAGAAGTTGCCTTCAATGTCAAAATTATGACCTGTTGGGGCCTCGGCGTGGAAGGTCTTGTGGAGCTTGAGTTTCTTTTCAGCGAGCGTGAACAGTTCGTTGCCGGCCATGTCGGAGAACTTCTTCTTGCCATGAAGAGAGACGACTGTGACTTATCAGTAAGATGATCTTCACAACGTTGAGAGAAGTTGGAAAAGTGTACGCACCCTTGCCCTTGACCTGCATGATCTGCGCGCCATCGGCAGTGTGTACTGTAAATGTGTCTCCAAGAGCCCACACCTTCTCCGTAAGTGTGAGTGTTATCTGCTGAGGGCTGTAGAGCTGCTCATTGGAGGAAGGGCCAAGTGGAGGCTGGAAAGATTGTAGCACAGGAAGTCCAGATGCTGCCAATCGATTTGCCATAGGCTGCGCGACTGATGCGCCTGCCACAGGAGCGCCGGCAACAGCAGCACCGCCTGCTGTCGAAGCTAGCGGGGCATTTGTATGAGTCGTCGTGGTCGCTCCCACAGGGATGTTTGTATGGGTCGCTGTCGTTCCGCCGAGTGGAGCCTGGTGGGCTGCAGTTGCTCCAGGACCTACTGGCTGAGCGACTGTTGCTTGAGATGTTGTTGCATGGGGCACTGTGTTTGGTGCTGTTGAGTGAACGCCGGTCGTGTGAGGTCCTGCTGCTTGTGCTTGTGCAAGCTTCGCATGGAGTCCTGTCGATTGAGTCGCGGTCGTCTGCGATCCGGGTGCTAAAGGAGCTTGCACATGCCCCGGTGCATTTGCTGCTGGCACATTGCTGGTCGTATGTGTAGTTCCTGGCAGATGGCCTGGGTTCACATGGCTTGCACTCGCTGGCGGTACAGCTGTAGTATCGTTGTAGACTGGGACGGGTGGTGCTGACATGGTGCTTGAGAACTTTTGTTATTAGATTAAGGTCCTGTGGGTATCGATCGTTTTTTGGATTTCTGGTCGTCGTGCGTGCCACACACGACCATAAATACCGTTGAGGTCACAATTAAGTTGATGCACAAACCTGGTTTCGCCACACTGCTGTTGCCTGTTCAAGCAAGGCGTGTGCTGTCTTCTAGCTCTTCATGCACGATGATGCTGCAGATGGCGCCATGAGGTGGGTAGGGAACTGGAGATGCCCAAAACATCTCTGGTTTCACATTTCGGCTTGGATGATGTCCTTCTTGATTCATGCTGTCGAGCCTTGGATGATCGAAGCGGTGCAATCTCGTCTCCCGGCTTTGAGCATTCATATTGTCCTCAGTCTCCGAAGACACGGCGGCACGAAGATTCATGGCAGACCACGCAGCAGCCCGATGGCCTGGAAAAAGCCACCGATCGACGAGGGCAGCATGCGTGTGGCGCAGGCGTGGTCGTCAGCAGATCGACAGACAGACTCCATCTGGACTGCCAGAGATGATGTGTGTGTGGCAGCAGAACTTGGTTGTGGGTGAAGAAGGCATACATCATCGCCAACCCCGTGACGAGGCACAGCTAGTTAGGCAAGGCCCAGGCGTGACGTCCTGTGAGGAACGGCCGGGCAACATTGCGCTTTGTACATGTACCAATCACGAAGACATGAACGCCATCTCAGCGATGCTGATCATAACACTGTGATAGCTTCAGGCCAGGTACTGTGGTGATAGCAGTGCCAGCGCAAGTACAATCCGCAAGGCCCGTGGTTGAAGCTGATCCTCCAATCCTTCGTACTACGACAACCTCAGCATCCACCTCCTCACTCTGCCATGAACCTCATCAGATTGTAGAAGCCTTGAACATGGCACATATTATACTCACCGGTGCAACAGGCTCAGCAGGCGCCGCGATCCTCTCCCACTGCCTCTCCAACGCATCAATAGCACGCGTCTCAATCCTCTCTCGACGCGAAGTCCAACTAGCAGAGAACCAGCCCAAGGCCCACGTCATCGTACACAAAGACTTCGAGCAGTACCCCGAAACGCTCCTCGAGCAACTAAAAGGCGCATCAGGATGCATTTGGGCGCAAGGCATAAGCAGTCGCGGAATCAACGAAACGGACTATACCAAAATCACGTTGGATTACCCAGTCGCAGCGGCCAAAGCTTTCTCGACATTGGGTCCAAAGTTCAACTTCGTGTACCTCTCTGGCGAAGGCGTAAATGCGGATAGTGAAAGTGGTATGCTGTACAGTCGCATCAAAGGGAAAACAGAGAGGACGTTGTTGGAGATGATGAAAGAATACCCGAGCTTGAGCGTGTATAATGCGAGACCTGGCGCGATCAATACACAAGGCCAGTATTTGGCACAGCGGGATGTCAAAATATGGGATAGATTTGCCACAGGTGTTGGCAACTTGTTCGAGGTGGTGTATAAGGGCATGGTGGTTCCTGCTCCCAGTCTTGCGAAGGCTATGGTAGATCTGGCTACTGGTGATGGAGAGCCACTGGCGCCGGGTGTTGGTGTCGAGTCAGATGGGAGATTGATCAGGAACAATGGCCTCAGACGATTAGCTGGACTGTGAGGGAAACAATTGGCGAGGTATTGGTGCTCTGTTCTTGCCAGCGTAACAGAATGACAAGATGACGAGCCGAAACGAGCGCTGAGGTATGATTGATCGCATGTTCAATATTTGCCGGAATACGAATTGTTAGCCTACGTATTAACATGCTGGGACGCAGTCTCAGGTGATAGTAGATGCTCTGCCTTTGCTACCTCGCATCAGCACTGAGTACACCATCCTCTCATCTCGTCGCTGTCTATTCCTCCGTTAATATCTCTTCTACTCCAAGATGGTCCCTGCATCATCGGCACAGAAGCATTTCCTACATCACAAATCCTTATCAGCACTCTGATCTCATATGCGGAAACTTTGTGCTCCGGTCACTATGTTTTTCGCAAGACAGAACAAGAAGCGCAAGAACCTTCCAACTCACCTATTAGGCGCACACTGTCCCGAGGTCTGCGTGAGCAGCATGCATTGAACATTGCAAAGTGGTGTTCCCAGCAATGGGCATAGAAGTGCGCCGTTTAGTTGTCGTTCTTCGACTGGAGCCGCAGAGGAAAGGGTCACAATGGCCAGAATGCCGGAGATGAGCGCTGAGAATCGCATCTTGGTGAGAGACGCTTGGACTTTGATTTTGTGGGTCTCGCAATGGAAGTGATCCTTCGATGGACTGAGTAGAGAACAAGACCGATTGACTGATTGCAATACTTCTGAACAAGGTGCGATTCGCAAGGCTGAGAAGCAGGAAAAAATTGATGACCAGTGGGCTTTCCTATGTATGTTGTTCAACTTCCCTGCAGATCCACTTGACAAACTCTACAGTCATCGCGTCTCAAAAGAAGCAATAGGCAAACGCGGAGCACTACCGGCAGAGTAGGTAAAAATAGTGCCCTCAAACGTCGTTCTGTGCTACTCCACACGCCAAGTCAGTCAAGCATCATGCATGTTGCTCGTGTCTGCGAGGTTCGCGAGAAATAAGAAGTTCTCGGGAAGCACTAGAGCCGGCTGAGTAGTCTGCTTGTAGATCTCCTTGTCGCCCGAGGCAGGATCTGCACTGTATTGGAGAGTTCGTTCCTGCTTGCAGGAGATGTTCGAAATGCCACGCTGTGGGCACGTGGCATGCCGCAGTAGTGGCAGAGGAATTGGGTCATGGTTTTCGTACAGTGTACGAGGTTGCAGCTGTGGGTGTACGAGTGGGGAACAGGTGACGCTCTTGGTGAATCGAGGGCATCCATACATGCAAGAGCGGCAGATATAATGCTGCGCTGAGCCCATAGCGTAGACGTGTAAGTGAAAGTAGTGAAGAAAGGACGAGCATCGGTCGACATGTGCAGGAGACTAACCTCTGTGTGTCAATCTCGTGCAGCGGATCACATTCCGTCAATCCCTGCTTGTCCCATGGATCACGATGGAGTATATCAGACGGAGGTGGTAACAATTTGTCAGCTTCTAGAGTCCCTCGCACGTTTCATGAATAGTCTTCTGTTCAAGTGCACCAGAAGGAATGATAAGAGTGTTCGACCTCACTAGGCTCAAGATTCTTCATTTCCAGACTCGCCTATGCCGAGAATCACAGAGTCCGTGCAGCGATTCAATTCTCCTTTAGCCGCGAAGCACGAACTCCTTCATTCTGTTCAGATTCTCGTTAGTAGCGTCCTGCCGTCAAGAACATCTTGTGTTCAGTAATCAGGATGTCCCTTCATTATGAAGCCTCGGATGATCCGTGATCTTCTTCATACGCCCTTCACTAGATGATTGATTGCGTGATGAAGTTCAATGACCGTCTTACCAAGCTACCTT
The DNA here is from genome assembly GCA_029490675.1 of Cercospora nicotianae. Lineage (NCBI taxonomy): Eukaryota > Fungi > Ascomycota > Dothideomycetes > Mycosphaerellales > Mycosphaerellaceae > Cercospora > Cercospora nicotianae. The sequence goes on along the minus strand of JANQAT010000007.1, from coordinate 218,539 downwards.
GCGGACAAGATTGGATACCTGGTTGATTCAATGGCCGTCTTACCAGGCTGCTCATATTACCAAGCTGCGTATCGGAGATGACAAATGCGAAGGCGACTGAGGGCGTACTTCGTCCTAACCACGTGGCATGTCTGCAGGTCGCGTGAAGATGAGTATTTGAGGTCTCAAGTGCCTCGAATTTTGTATGAAAAGCACCCACTCCTCACCTAGCGGATGTTGTTGCTGAATCTCTTGATATTAGCCCTCGCCGCCTACATCTATCCACAGCTACGCTCGGCTTTCAACACCGATACGGCCATGTCTCAGAAAGCTCTTCTCCTTCACGAAGCGGGCACTCCGTTAGTTGCAGGACATCGACCGATCCCGCAGCCCGGTGAGAATCAATTGTTAGTGAAGGTCTTGGTGGCTGGCCGTAAGTCTACGAAAGTTTGCACCAGTGGCAAGGTGGTGAGAAAGCTGATCGATGTGCAGTGAATCCTCATGACCAAAGAACCCGCGATAATGGCCTGTTCGTATCGAGCTATCCATATGTCCTCGGTGCAGACTTGGTCGGAGAAGTTCTGAAAGTAGGAGCCGGCGAGCGTTCGGCCAGATTCTCTATTGGTGAGCATGTGTTTGGCCACACTATGGCCGAAGGAGGCGATCCGAACGACTTCAACGCTGCGCAACAGTATGCTCTTGTTGATGCGAGGTTCATGGGCAGGGTCGCGGAAAGTGGCCTGAGCGTAGACGAAGCAGCTACGATTCCAGTCAATGTGCTCGCCGCTTTTATCACTCTCTTCGCGAAAGCCGGCCACGGCTTCCCGGCACCCTTTTCGCCGGAAGCAAAGTCTTTCGACTTCCACAGCGTCGCACTTCTGGTAGTTGGAGGAGGTTCTCACACCGGTCGAGCTGTGATTGAGATGGCAGCATTGGCGGGAATAGGCCGGATCATTGTGGTAGCTGGACTGCACCACACGGACTTGCTGCTTTCCAGAGGCGCAACGCACATAATCGACCGACACGCCGCCAACGCATTGGATCAGATTCGTGCCGTGACGGGAGATGATTTGGTCTACGCGGTGGACACGGTGAACGCTGGCGAGGACCAAGAGCTTGCCGTGGCAGCTCTCTCAAACACGAGAAAAGGCACGTTGATCACTCTTCGCCGACCAGAAGGAGAATTTGACGCTGCTCGGATAGGCTCCAAGTCAGCGAGATACGAGCGTCGCCTGGTATTTGGCGTGTCTCCCATGCATTCTGAAGTGACAGTGGGCTTCTGGGAGGAGGTGCCTCGGTGGCTGAGGGAGAAGAAAGTCCACCCTAGCAATTTCGAGGTCATTGAGGGCCTAGATGCGAAAGCTGTCAATGAGGCCTTGGACGCATATCGTGATGGGAAAGGAAAGAAGACCAATGTCCACCCCTGGGGAGATGAGCGGGATCCGCATGTGAATTTGTGAAGCGCAGCGACCATACGGATATAGAATGGCTGTCACCGGGCCGTACACGTCTCGGTCAAATCGAACATTCGTCAGTAGAGCGGCGACCGCAGATGAAAACATCGGAAGTGGCAGCTCGTCCTTTCATGACGGTTCCAGTGAGACGTACTAAGGGCGATGCTGGTATGCTTGTGAGGGTCATCCTGCCGCTGCTGGGGTGGCACTAGTTCGGCGGCATCAGCAATAGAGAGATAGCCTGCATCAGTCCTTCGATCACGCTGTCTCTGAAGCGTTGAGAAATGCTGCTTCTTGACCCCATCTGATCACGTAGTCGCCGTGCGATGCAGGTCTTGAGCAAGAACGATGGAGGTATTGTCGAGGTCTGGAGGAAAGGAGAAACTTTGTGCCGAGCGAGAATTGTGGCGCTCGGGCGGGAGCATCTTGCTGTGAAAATTGGACTCGTCTCCAGCACACTGGTTCATCAAGTCTGCAGAAAGGCCATCTTCTTGCGAGTATTCCGTTGATACAATTGGTGAGAGATGGCGAGCAGTGACCGCACGGCGAGGACGGCTCCATGACTCGCTTTCGCATTCGGCGATTCCCGGCTGGCGGCTCCAAAATTTCCCAAGTCCAAGCCCCAGAGACTTCGCAATCCAGATCTGTCGATAAACCGGGCAACATGGACGCCGAAAAGTTGCTCAAGGCCTACGGCTGGTCTGGCTCCGGTAGTCTCGACTCTCACAATGGCGCTCAATCCCGCGGACTCAGCAAGCCACTACTCATCTCGAAAAAGGTCGACGTGCTGGGCGTTGGGTTGAACAAGCATGCCGCTGTCAGCGATCAGTGGTGGATGCGCGCCTACGATTCTGGACTGAAAGATCTGGGAACAGGAAAGAAGAGTACATTGGCCCAGGTCAGAGAGAAGGGTATGTTTGCTGGAGGGCTCTATGGCAGATTCGTGAAGGGAGAGAGTGAGGGCGGCACAATACAGCAGTGGGACGAGGAGCAGAAGAAGAGGAAAAGAGAGGACGATGACAGCGGTTATGACAGCTTGGGCAAGAAGGTCAAAACCGAAGGTGCAGAGAAGGTGAAGAAGATGGTCTCTCGGAGAGTCGATGCATTCACGCAGGAAGCAAGAAAGAGAGGATTGCTGGAGATCAGGGTGGTGAAGAATCGAGCGATCGAAGGGAAGGCAAAGGGACAGTCAATTGAATCTCTGTACGGCGAGGGCGCTGTTGCGCGTGTATTCAAAGACGCCGGTCTGGAGCCCAGCAGCAAGGAAGACAGAAAGAAGCAGGACAAGTATGAAAGGGAGAGGCGCGTGCGACGATTCAGGCAGGCAGCCAAGACGTTCGTGGTCAGCCAGCTAACGCAAGAGGAACAAGAGCAACTGGAAGCCATCGATTACCTCAGAGAGAAAACACAAGAGGAGAAGAAACGGGACAGGCGACGGACCAGGCTCGAGAAGGCGGAGGCAAAGGCTGCTCAGAAGGCAGCAAAAGAACAACAGAGATTACTAGACGTAGAGATGAAGGCCTGGGAGATGGGCATGACCAGCGAGGCATACCTGAAATACCGCAAAGACAAGAAGAAGGCGAGGAAAGAAGGTATATCGCTTGAGGAATACTACAGGCAACAAGAACAGGGTGTGAAAAGATACGAAGCTGAGCTCGCAGCGGAAGCAGAAGAGGCAGATAAGGCAGGCCTTTCAATCGAGGAGTATCAGGAACAACAAGAACAACTGCGGGCAGTGCATGCAGAGCATGGAGACAAGGTTTTGATGCATACAACGACCGCTGTAGATGGCTGGACACTCTCTGCGCACTACAAAGAACAAGAGGCCAAGGCCGCGAAGGCAGGCCTTTCACTCGAGGAATACTACAAGAAATTGAACGAAAGCCTGGACGCAGAGAAGGCAGAGGCAGAGTTGGAGAAGTCACAAGCTGATGACCAAAAGCAACCAGGCGGGCCTCTAACTTCACACGACGTGGAACCGGCACCCTCGGGAAGCGTTCAGGTCGTCGATAACGAAGGGAAAGTTCGGTATACATGGGACCCACAAGTGCCGGTGCCCCTGGACCCCAGTATATGGGAAGGGCTCGATGTGAAATTACTACCAAAGCGAGTTCGCAAGGCACGACGACAATGGATGGAGAATCAGCGCGAAGCAAAGAAGGCCGCCGAAAGTACAGGTGCCGTGACGAAGGGAGCCGAATCCAAGGTTGCGAGGAAGATTGCAAGGCAAGAAGCCATGGCGATGAAGATTTTGAGCGAGTCGCGCAAGCAGAAGAAGGGGAAAGGAGCTGGGAAGATGTCGACATTAGATGGGATTGGCAGTGTGCCCTTGATCGACGTTACAACGAAGAATCCAGAGCCATTTACGGCAGAGGAGATGGCGGCTGCGAGAACGCTAGCGAGGAAAGTATCGAAGGATCAGAAGAGGAAGAAGAAGGCCGTGAAAGCATCTGCATGAGGAGAAATGCAAGAAAGGGTCGCTCGTCGCAGCAAAACGGATTTCGGACGCTACCATATTCATTACAGCTACACACAGAACTAATGCCAATGCTGCTCATTGTGCTACGAGTTTGCTGTTGATTACTTCCCACTCGCGCTCATTCGTCGCTGAAGTCGCACGTGTTTCTGTTCGCCATACCACGAGGCTCCATGCATGGCTCGCCTCGCCTCATGCGCCTTCCCGCTGTCAAAACGCGGCTGCTTGCATTTGTGCAGGAAGTGAAGCAACGTGTATCGCCAGACGCTGCTCCGTTGCTGCTGCCGTGCGTGTGAGACTTCATTTGACAGCTGCGATTACCCGGATACTACTTGCAGACTACACTCGAGGTAACTGCGAGGTGACACGTAGACAGAAGTGACTGCCGATTAGTTCGAGGTATGCTCAAAGCCAGGGCATGAAATCTGTCACAGCTGTCTATCTACTGGTGGCGCTGGTGGCGCCTCCACCCATTCATTCATCAAGCGCAGGACTCCAGGCGATCCTGTCCAGAGGTTTGAATACCTGACCTTTACAACGACAGCAACTGGTGGATCTCGAGAATCACGCGTCGCACAATTCAAGCCATCTATTACCCATACCAACTCGGAAACTTGTTTGTTTGCGCTCAAGTTTTGCCGTACTTTGTACAATGCTGCGCGACAGGAAGCAGGACTTGGATGTAAAAGGCGCGTGGACGACAGCAACGACGACAGTATTCAGCATATCGACTTTCGAGGCTTCGAAAGGAAGCTTCCTACGATTCAGTATCAACAGTTCTATTGAGCACTCGACGGAATGGCACTCGCCAGGATCCCAGGTCTGCTGAGGCAGATTCGCCTCCCTTTTCTCTCGGCCAGAACCCGCAACACAGACATCGAGAAAGGTCGCAGTCCGGCCAGCTCTGACACGTCCTCGACTCCCACGCACGGCCCTCCAAGCTCTCACTCCTCTAGCAACCCCATCTCAGGCCCCACCCACAGCGAACACCACGCCCGCAACGGCATCTTCGTCCGCGACAGCATCATCGGCTTCGCAGACGGCCTCACAGTCCCCTTCGCTCTCACAGCCGGACTTTCCTCTCTCGGCTCCTCCAAGATCGTCATCCTCGGCGGCCTGGCAGAACTCTTCGCTGGGTCAATTTCCATGGGTCTAGGAGCGTTTCTGGCTGCAAAGACCGATCGAAAGCATTATGAGGTGGAAGAGAACAGGGAAAGGAGAGAAGTGAGAGAGTCTCCTGGGGAAGAAGAACAGGAGATTTATGATATTTTGGGGGAGTATAGTATTTCGAGGGAGGATTCGAGAGGGGTTGTGGAGAGTTTGAAGCGGGATGAGGAGGCTTGGGTGAAGGTTTGTTCCTTGTCGGGGCTGATCAGCTTTCTGTCCGATTCTGGTATTGGTTGTGCTGACTATCCGTAGTTCATGATGGACTTTGAGCTCAAATTGGAGAAGCCGGCGTTGAAGGTGGCGTGGATTGAAGGCCTGGTGATGGGTGTCTCGTATCTGTTTGGTAAGCACGGACTGCTAAGAACAGCCTTCTTCCGCTTACCGTAGCTGACCATTGTCATGATGCTCAGGCGGCCTACTTCCCATGATACCCTACTTCGCCACCAAGCACATTAACGAGGCCCTGTTCAGTTCTATCGGAATCACAGTCGTCATCCTCCTTGTCTTCGGATATGTCAAGGCCAAGATCACCGGCTGCTGTGCCAAAGATTCGGCAATTGGCGCAGTGGAGACTTTGTTCATCGGAGCTCTCGCTGCTGGTGTCTCGTATGGAATTGTCAAAGGAGTCAATTCCTCGAAGCTGTTCGACAGCTATGAAAATCCAGGACCAATCACGAACAGCGCACAGGCTGCGCCCTCGAGCATGATGTAAAAGGATCACGTTGCCGGAGGAGTTTGCTGCCTCCCTTGTCGGCACTGATACTGTAGTGTGTGATCGACTGACCAACCTGCTGGGACAGACCATGTGGGCTGATCGCCGCCGATACGAGATGGCGGAGGACATTTGGCAAGTCTTTCGGAGTTCTGGAACGATGTATCTGACGATGTGACATCTGTTTGAGCAGGATTGCAGCGTGATAGGTCTGTCCTGTTTGACACCGGTGTCTTGGATAGCGTGTTTCCTCCACCCTAGGCAAAGAACCAAAGAGTCAGAAAAATCTTCCTTACTGTGAATGGAAATCGTAAGCGTCAGCACCGCATCTCACACGAGGATGACCAAGTTGGCGGCCTCGTGTGCCCTGTTCTGGTTGTTTGGTGAACGATACTAGTTCCTTGGAGGATGAGCGAAAATGTATCGTGATTGGTGAGGGCGTGGGAGTTCGGCAGAGGTGCAGCTGCAGAGATGACATGCATAGCCTCGACGGCATGCACGCCAGGCACGCTAGGTATACGGCATGACCGCGAAAGTGCACCGAGAGAGTGGGAAGCTGTTGACGTTGCTTTCCCCTATGGTGCGTAGTGTGAGCGGGAGAAGTGAGACGGTGTGTTGCGACGAGAAGGGAGAATTGTGAGATGATTGGTTTGGGTAGTTCACGTGATCTGTGCCATTTTGTCCAATCATCACTTCGAATCTCGCTTTTCGTCCTCTCGACCTCACCGTAAGCGTGCCACTGGCTCTGTTTCTTTCGCCGTCACGCTGCCCGACCTGGTTCACGCCATTCTGTGCACTCTTTGGGCCGCCGAAGCTGATCACTTGGCTCGGGATCTTGCGTGCGTCTGCGTCTGCGTCTGCTGCTATGTGGACGGGCCGGAGATGGCGCGGACTGCACCTTCTGTGGTGATGATGGAGAGATGACTTTTTTGGGACGGACTTGGTGCCGTGGCTGCTGCTACTTGACCACATGGCGCGCTTCCTGTCAGTAGGTTCGGTCGCGATGTCACTTTTTCTGTCCTTCTAGCGGCTGGCCCTTTCCTTTGACACGAGACGCTATTTCATCGCGTCGTGCTTGCTGAGACTTGGTGCGAGGTCTTCTTGTCGCTGCGTTGTTGTTTGCTTCTGCCCCCGTCGCTCGCTTTCGCAAAGATGCTCAGCTGGTTGTGTGCAACGCTTCAGTTCTCACGACGTGGAGTGCTCGGGTTCACAACAGCTGTCGCGACATCATCTTTTCAGGCTGCTGGCACGCCTGGCAGGGCGATCTACTCGCTGATCTTGTGACAGGAACAGCGCATATTTTGACATCTTATCGCTAGACGCCGGATATTCAGTAAGTGGCTGCTCACGCTTGTCAGAAGCACTGAAGCTGATGTGGTTGTAGACATATTCTCAGCAGTTCACGAACTTCTAGACCGGAGCCGGAAAAATCTCAGACTTCACATTCGCTTCACAACGCTCGTTCAAGAAGCCCTGGTACTGGGCGGAAGCGACCACTGGTTCTCAGCTGGGATCTTAACTTCATTGCCTTCGCCGCTTGGATACATTGGCGCTCGCGAGCTTTCTTCAGCACTTCGAGGTTTCCAGAGTGCTGGTCCATTCACTGGAAGACGTGTCGTGAGTGTTTACGATCTGCACAAGCAAGCCACGTTGCGATGGCTTCACCAAATTGGCCGCTCCAAGATGGACCCCTGCCTGCAGCGCGCAGCGCTTCTCCTGTCCTTCAGCAGCAGGACCCGAGCGAGAGCGCGGAGTCGTTTCACATGCTGGATCATCTGGATAGCCCGCAGTTGACACTGCACGAATTCCACAAGTTTCAGCAGTCACCAGTACTCGCGGCTTCACCAGAGCTCGAGTCTCGACGCATTCGAAGGAAGCCATCTGCTGTAAATCTTGCAACGGCTCATGCACGATTCACGGACCCTGCAGCATACTGTTTTGATGATCCGTGGACGCCAAGCTTGATTTTGCCACGGTCGCCGGCCTCCGCTTCACTTCATGACTTCTCGCCCGCTTCCTCGCACCACCGACCTCTCACACCGCGCCCGAGGACTTACACCGCCTCTCCTTCTTTGTCTTCCACTGTCGACACATTGCAATCTTCGCCTTTCCAAACGCCTCTCCATCAAGGTTGCTCACGCGCCGAGCACGAGGAGGAAGACAGGAGTGACTTCGGTGAACCCATTCGGACGAAACGTAAGTTTGACTCGTTGAAGCGTGCAAAGCGTCTTCCTCGCCAAACAGGCGGCAGCGGCAGCGGCTCTGGTGGATCAGGAGAATTGTGGGAAGTTTACGCAGCTGTATTTGAGATTGAGGACGTGGGACCTGTTGTGGTGGAGGAAGATCTGAAGAAGGTGAAGTCCGTCAGATTTGATACGGGCACTGGGAACATCTCGGAGGCACTTGCGGAGGACACGCAGACCACGAGAGAAGAACATCCGACCTCAGCGACCTCGCTATCAAGGATTGACTGGCCTCTGCCGCCATCTCACTACAATTGGCAAGGCACGTTTGGTAAGTCGAGCACGACGCGTCCTGAAACAAGCCCCGCGCTGATTTTGCAGGTCACTTGGATACAGCAACTCCGCCCTCTACACCAGCTACCGTCCTGTATAGAGGAGCCAGTTTCGACGTGTTGAATCCGCACGCGTCGCTCATTCTCGGAGTACGCAGTCTCGAGACTCCGGCCGAGATTGAAGGGCTTCTGGACAGCTACTTCCACGACACCCACGCAAGCATGCAACCTGATCAGACTTACGACGAGCCACCTTCGGGCGTCTCGGGCGTACCCAGCGAGCACTCACGTCGTGTGCTGTACGACAATGCCACTGACGCTCGTCGTAAGATCCTGCACATGAGTGACCACGACAAGGGCCAAGTCACTACTCCTCCAAGAGCTTTGCTAGGTGCCAGCGCAGACCGCAAAGGAGAGAGACCATTTTCTGACCCTTTCGATCTGACACTCAGCGACTCTGATAGTCACAGCACCCTGATGACCATCAACCACATTCTCAAGGAAGGCCGTCGTCAGGACGTGACGCCTCCCGCACGCATGCAGCCACTGGGTCTGGGCATCACAGACTCTGATGAAACTCATGCGTATGTAACCAATTCCCGCCGTTCCCGTTTAAAGAGTACACTTACGAGATGTTTCTCCAAGCAGGACGTCCGAGCAAACTACAGATCCGACGATCAAGGCCATACTCGAAGACTACGAATACACCAGGGCGCCGTTGTCCCAGCCTGAGGACCGCGGTGAAGAGCGAGACGCTGATACCAGCCCGTCCATTGAATATGGTCGTGGCGGCATTGTCAGTCACTCGAGCTACGAGCGCCGTCAAGGTCTTCTGTCTCCACTACAGACTCCAGATGTGGGCAGCGAGACACCAAGTACCTCCATCAGCAACCGATCCCGCCCACAACCTCTTCTTTCGGCACCTCTTCCCGTATACAGAGGTGTCGCATACTATGTCCCGGGTGGCAACTGGCGTAGCGGCTACAGTAGTGTGCCAACTTCGGAGCAGAGCTATGGGAACACTAGCAATTTGCTGAACATCACTCCACACAAGGAAAATGTCGCACCACGTGTTGAGGATCTTTTCCCGTGTCGCCCAACGACCTGCAGGGATCCAGCCCACATTCACGTCCGTGGCCGACCGCAGCCATTCGAGGTCTACGAAGAGACAGACTCAGACAGGCCACCTTCGGTCAGGCTGGTTCAATATCCCCATGACGACAAGGAGAACTTCCCGCCAGATGACTACGAATCCCCAATCATCCCAGAGCTTGGGATGCACGGCGACACGGAGTTTCGCTTGGGCGATGCCGGCTTTCGTTTCCCTGATCTTGAGGTTCAGGACAACAATAGCGATGCTGGAGATCTTGGCCGGGTCATGCCACGGAGCTCCAGCTACTATCCCGATGATGGAGCTAGCGAGTGGGTCACAGAGTACGGCGTCTCTCAGATGGAACTCAATCGCAATTCTCGTCTCAGTGCCGTGACTGTCGAGAGCTATGCCGACATCAGTGACGACGGCAGCGAGCAGAGATTCAGCCTTCCGCCAGCTCCACCTCAGACACCAGTATCGGAAGTCGTAGACGAACCTGAGGAGATTCCTGCACCCAAAGCTGTCAGACTTCTCGGCGAGTCGAAGGATAAGGTAGCAGCCTACGAGGACATCGACAATAAAGTACGCTGTATCGTCGAGAGGCGCATCCGCGCTCTGGAGTCTAAGATCGCAGATGAGCAGGTCAACTCGGTGTACACTGGCTCACCCAAGATTGACGGAACTCAGCGAAGAGCTGAGCTCGCGGAGCTCGACCGTCTGCGTACTCTGTTGCCATCGGACTCTCGCCCACTCATGATGAAGGCTTCAGAGTCGATGACCACCATCAAAGCGAGCGCTCAAGCTAAGCTGCAGAAAGCGAAGACATTTGTTCGGCCTCAATATCAGCCATGGGTCAACTTCAGTCGTGCTGTTGCCCTAGGTCGCCACGAGGAGGCCTTCAATTCCGGCTCTGATACTCGTGGACTGCTGGCCTCTCCCAGTACTCCATCGCCATACACCAACATGGCCTTCAATGAGAGCACTGGCACCTTCATGACAGTCAATCAGGAGTCGCCTCTCAACACTCGCGGTCCTGCCACCAATCTCTGGTCTCCGTTCGACCAAGATCCGACTCACCGCGCCATTCATGTCAAGTCTCCGATCGGCAAGAAGCCCAATATCATCGACATCGAGCTCGGTCCAGTGAGGAGCAGCAAGTCCAAGCGCTCTCAACGCGCTGCTATTGGCAGTCAGTACGAGCCCCGCGACCTGCATCTCGTCAAGACCAAGCGTATGTCTGATGCCCAGCTCGCGGCGCGCTCCGCTGGTTGGACCATGTTTCCTCGCCAGCAGGGTCCGCCTGATCCGGTCGCCGGCGGCGGAGGTAGCACTCCCTGGTCGTCCTCCTCGACCTACCCAATGCTTCTCAAGCCCGAGACCGAGATGCAGCGCGATGATCGTCTCGAACAAAAGCGCATCTCCAAGCGCTTCCTCTTTGGCTGCGCCGCTTTCCCGCCTTTCACCCTCCTCTTCGGCCTCGGCTTCTTCGACCGCCTCATCGCCAAGCGCTCTGGTGGTCGTTTCAAGGAGGCTTGTCCTTCGGAGAAGCGCAATGCGCTCATCGTCTTCTTTCCTCTGGGAATGATCTTTTGGGCTGTCTGCATTCTGGTCCTCTTGCTGGTGATCATTTTCGCCAAGGGTAAGGGTGGCGAGGATAGCTCGCCTTTTGGCGCTTAGTTCTGCGTTGTTGTAGATAGCTTCGCTGAGCTCTTTTGGCTGTGCATGCATACGCAGAAAAAGTGTCCCCTTTGGGACATAGTGAAATGAAAATGAAAATTCGTACAAAATGTTCATTTTTCTTTGTTGCTCTTTGACTGTGTCGGATGGCTTGGCGCTTGTCTCTTAGATCTGATATGGGCCTCGAAGGCACCCAAGGAGCAGAAGCTCAAGGTCTGGAGTGATGTGATGCCGAGAGATTGTCAGGACACACTGTTCGGAGTCGATTATATTCAATGGATTGGCGCATGTTTCTCCGGAGAAATGGAGACTAGGAAGGCATCGGGCATGGGGAAGCTGGTGAACGAGAGTGTTTCACTGCTGAGAAAGTTCGGGATTTAGTGTTTGAAGTGACTATTTCGCTTGTTGTGATGCCTGTCTCCCCGTATTGGAAGGGTGTGGGAGAGGCAATAAAGGCGAAGATGGTGAGGATCGGGTCCAGTCGATTCCTTCGGGAGTGCCCGAGAGGTATGATTATTCTCGCTAAGCCCTCCGATCTGGAGCTTTTCACTCTGCTGTTCCGAAGGAACCGAGAGCTGGTGGAGATTGAAATGGCGGGAAGCTTGCCCACTGGCTTCTTTGGAGATGTGTCTTCAATGCTTTGTTACATTTGCTCAAATCTCTGGCTTTGCATTCGTCTCTCTGGAGGGTCGGGGCGTTTGCAAGGTGCTGAGGGTGAAGAAGTTGAGGTTCTTCGGAGTTTAGTTTTTTGGAAATATGCTGGAAGCGTGTTGGGAGAAATCCATGCGCTTCATCTTGAATCTACTTCTGTGAATTGGATAGGCTTCAAGGCATGAGGTGTGAGGATGATCGAAGTCTGGCTTGCTCGACCTCTCCGAGTCGTCTTGAGATTGTTTTGATTACGTTCAGGTGCTTGACCTGAGCCGTTTGTTCTCTGCTTGTATGAAAGGGTATAAGGTAAGACATGTGAATATGATATGGTACTCTTCGTTCTTTGAAGCTGAGTTGGTCAACTCCCCTTTCTTGGCCATATCCAATGTCTCTCTGATTATAGTAGGCTTTTGGAGCCATCAGAGGTGAAGAAATTGAAAATTGTGATCGATCGGCTGTGAAGACGTGGAATGTCATTGCAGGAAAAGCAACTCCGGTCAAAGTCGGGCCTGTCCACTGGAGTTGCTCACGAGGTATTGGCGGTAAGCTCAGGGGATCCTGAGGCCCACAGAGCCATTGCAAGAAGAAACGGGCATGCCCATAGACTGGAATGCATGTACGCCGTTGTCGACCGCCAGGAGATCAACTGCCCTCACTTCGTTGCATGCCTCTCGAGAATCCTCTCCACGTGTGTCTAGCACACGATATGTCTCTGTTATCTTGCCGCTCTGCAGGCCACTGAAAGGAGGACCGACGAGATTGATGTCGCCTGCTCTGATCATGGGATTCTTTCTCAGTCATCGGAGGTGAAAGGCATCAGGAGTGAAGTCGTGCACATATGCACGAATGTCGATCTCTCATATATACCACGAGTCCGGATCGGCACGTCGTATATTGGCGCTAGAAATAAATGCCGAGATCTTCGAAAAAGGATGCGCGATTAAAACCCAAACGGTCTCCTTCATTTATTCTTGAGATTGCGACGTTCGACGCAGAAGTCATGCACTTTTTGTTGAGCGGTGCTGCAGCTCTTGTGTTTGTTTGTCGATTCGTGGACAGAATAGCTTTTGGGTAAGTACTCACCAATTTTGGTTCTTGCTCTGCGACGTGATTACCTGAGGCCTGTTCGGTGGTGATCCATCGTAGCTATGAGCCGTTGATTTGAGGGGATCCCGTGAAAGGTGTGGACAGCATTTGCAAGCTTGCAAGAAAATCTTGAGATCTGGATGTCGTCGCACCTACCTTATTGAGTCAGCATTGATCCTCTCACAATCGGCGTTCAAGATTGACGTGAAAGGAGGGAAGAATTGAAGTGAATTGCTCTATTGTTGTTGAATATATACAGAAGTTCCAACTATCATAGCTCTTGCTTCAATGTCATGTCAGAAGAGGAGCAAAGGTTTTGGTATCATGAAGTGCGTCCATCCAAGACTGCAATTTTGTGTTCCCATTTCTTATCCTAGCGTTGATATTCGCAGATTCTCTACAAGAGAGCGGCGACGATTGGTGCCAAGATACCGCCGAGAGCAGCGAGCAGAGGGGCAAGGGCGACCAGGAGTCCACCAACGAGGCCGCTGAGTCCGACAACGAGAGCTGGGAGCTCAGTGGTAAGGAATGGCTGGAGGGCGACGTAGACAGCAGCTGATAAATCGTTAGCATGATTGTCAATCAATGGTTGAGTAACAATATACATACTCAAGGAGAGAGTGTTGAGGACAGAGCCGAGAGCTGGGTTCAGCTGCTGGAGGATAGGAAGCAGGAGGTCGGCGAGGACAATTGGGCGGCCGTCGAGTTGCCCAAGGACGTCTGGAAGGTCGGCAAGAGTCTGGCGCTTCTGCTGCTTCTGGGCGCGGACAGCGTTGACCTTGGCAGTGGTCTCACGGAAAGCCTGACGGATACCAGCGATGTCTCCCATGATGGAGTCGGCAGCAGCCTCCTTGTCCTCGGCAGAGGCATCCTGTGGGAGGGAGGAGGTGACTTCGGCTGTAGCGTGTGTTAGCCCAAGAATGGGGGTAGGAGAAACTGTTGAGCCGAACTCATGTGGGAGGTGAATGGCTTGAGCTCCTCGTTGAGGGTGACGAGCCACTGCTCGAGCGTGCCCTGAGCCTGACGCTTTTCGACGGCGGTATTCTCCACGGAGGTAGGGGCTGCCCACGCCAGGAGGGAGAGGGCTGGAAGAGCGAGGAGAGAGAACTTCATTTTGACGGAATTTGTTGGTCCTGGTGGACGAAGTGAATTGAAGTGAAGACTGTGATTGTGAGGTGATGGTGCTTGTGTGATGATACAGCCAGATATGGGATCAGATCAGTGTTTATATATTCGTTTGATCACTTGTGAAGATATTCCAACGGCCATACGTGCCGTGCTAGCACATCTCAACGCAGTGTCGATCGTTCTTACATTGCTGCCGCTGTTACATCTCCGTGCTCGCCTGGAGGTGTGCCATGGGCAACATCAGTATCCTTTCGCGCTGGTGGAAGTCATTCTATCAGGGTTCGATAATGCATTGTCCAGCATCAGTAAAGATCTGGGAGTCCAAAGTTCCAGCTTAAACTGCAATAAGCGTCGACTTGTCGATCAGAGGCGCCGTGGTGTGCATGTGCGGCGTCGCCGCCGGGTGGAGCAAATCTCGCGGCATAGGTCAGAGGCGTAGTGCAGGTATCGCACAACAGTGCTGCCGCGAGTCGGCGAGTGCTCCGGGGAATGACCGGAGCGAATGACTGTCGAACACTCAGCGAGATTGTAGACTATTCCGCCAAGCATTGGCTTGCACACCAGCCGCACTGTGCACAGCACAGCAGCTATGCAGATCTGTGCATGTGAATATGTGGCGTAGGCAGCAAGGTGACATCCCAGACCACTTGGGGTCAGTCTGTAGTATCCTATTCCGGTGATTCTTGTAGACAGGCGGATGATATGTCGATCATGGGCTGTTGATGAGTGATAGTGTAGAGTATGCATTCGGACGCTGACAAACAAACACACATCGACAATTCTGTGACCTCCTTCCGAGTACGTGCTGACGTCTTGCAGTGCGCACCAGCTGTGGTACAGAAGTGTGCCAATGTATTCGGAGAAAATTTCACGTGCTTCTGAGACCATAGGAGTGTCCGCATGGAATCGCCAACGTTGTCATTGTGATCATCGGTGCGCACTGCACGGCAACGCCGGATGGTCGGCAAACAACTCGCGCGCAAGATGCCCCGGTCCTAGAGTAGTACAGAGTGTGATCGGCTTGTCCTTTGAGCCGGCGTCGGTGAGAGCGTGTCAAACGATCGTTGGGCTGCCGGAGGAACGTTGACACGGAGGACCGCAGTTGCCAGGGCTGTGAGTGTACTTTCCCACTTGGTCTTAGCGTGTGCGCGGGAAGTGATCAGCACTCGCTTGGGCGAGGTTTAATGACTTGGACACAAGCCTCGAGGCGGGCGATTCTTACTCAAAGCAGACCCTGCGAGTGGAAGAGTCCAGTCGGAGGCAAGGGCAGCACCGGACTGAATTCCGTTCTTTAAGCACCGATTTGAGCGAGTTGTTGTGAATCAACATTCTGATCGGCATCTCGTCAGTTACAGTGCCAGCAATTGCGCTCTCTCAGGTTGCTGCCATTCGAATGTCCGGCCCGATACTATCCGCGCCGACATTCATCGCCAGCATTCGACGTCCAAGCGGAACACATGAAGCGCTCAGCGGAGGGTATGCCATGTGGCTGACAGTACCAGCTCTGTGGCACCTTAGGTCGTCGTCGGCAATCTGTGTCTCGGATTCGGATCTGAGCTGCATCTTGCGGATCTCAGTCTGCTCCTTGGTTCTGTCGCGTCATGCCCGTGCAGGCGGCTCGCGGATTGCAGTATTGGGTAGATGTGTATCGTCCACAATGGCTCTAGCTCGATGCAAAGCACGTGCTGGGCTATGATTCGACGTTGAGCAGAAAGGCAGCGCCCAACGTAGCCATACTGTTGAAGGCTTTGGTTCGGATGGACGCGAGGTTGTGCGTTGGCACATGGATCGCCCCGACCGCGCTCGCAGGACTCGATGTGGCTGAAGCGGTGACCGCGATGGGTGATGTATTGTGTTGCTGGCAAGGTCATCGTATACCCGTTGTAGGAAATGAAGCTGGACGACGGCAGAATCGCCAAGCCAAGCCGCCACCATTCCTCAACCTGAGGCATTTGATTCACGCAGCTCGCAAAACGTTGATCTACAACCATTATGCAAGTGTGGCCGGATCTACGACATGTCCAGATACTGCAGAAACGGTGGCCCAACACGTGCTGCAGCGCTCATCTTCGCTGATCTTGTCTGGTAGACGCTGCGTGGGACCGCAGCACTGCGAGATCAACAGCTTCACCACCTAAGGCAGGGTTTCGCTACATTTACGATCATCACCAGTCGCGCCGAAGGGGCCACCACCCTGCGTTTTCCTAGGCGAGCACATCTGCCATGTCAAGGATTTGCAGCTCGAAGATCGTCCAAAGGGATCGATAGTGTGCCCGTACGCATGAGGGTAACATGAAGTATAGCTTGACTTCAGCTGATGTCCTGCATATTTGCCGCCATGTCACCTCCTCACGACAGAGCCTTTCGGCAGTACGGCCCAACAGAATACTTAGCATACACTTTCGCCACGCCACCCACGCCATTCGAATCATCCCATCATTGTCCAGGTTTCCAGCGCAGTATGGAGCGACCCCGTTCGAGGCGGCAGCGCGCAGCTCACCACATTCGCCTTCATTCGAACGGTTATGGGAGCCTCGACGCTCTCACAAGGTTCATCCAACCTCGCAAGAGTGCCTCATAGGCCCAAAGCCCACTGCCAACCGTCACATCGACTGCATCGTCCCTTTTGAACTCGCCGTTTTCCTCGGGACCTGTCGATTTGTCATTCGAGCTTTCGCCATCAACCGTGCTCGAAAAAAGCACCGCTACGAAATGCTCCGAGGCCCTCATCACTCAATCTCCCACGCAACTTCCTCCCGATCTCGAATATACGGCACAGGCGCATCAGGCCCGTATTTGACCTGACCAATCGTCCTTCCATCTCCCAAGAATGCGAAGACGTTGTCAGGATCCTTGTACTCGATCTCGAAATGCTCGAACCGTGGCCGTTTCATGAACTTCAGATGGTGCAACATACTTCCCGGCCACACATAGACTCTGCCGTCCTTTGTGTTGTCCTTGTACCAACTCTTGCAGTCTTCCGCCCAGATGGAATGCTTCGCGTGCCAGGCATCTTCGTAGGCGTTCAGTTGGTCTGTGATGCGTTGCTTCGGGTGCATGGACTTGACTTGGTCTTGCTGCAGCTTTTGACAGCATTGGAGCATGTATTCAACCTGGACTTCGTGCGACGGGAGAGCACAGCCTTGAGCCCAGTTGCCACGTGGACCATTGGTAACGAAGTAGTTAGGGAATCCAGGGTGTGCGATTGAGGCGTAGATGTTGGGACCCGATTGATCTTGCATCACTTGACCGTTGAGGCCGGTGATCTTGAAGTGTGGTAGGTACTGGACATTGAAGCCGGTGGCGCAGATGAGAATATCGACTTCGACTTCCTGCCCCGAAGCAGTGACGAGGCCAGTTGGGGTTATCTTTGCAATCTCGCCCCAGATCACATCGACGTTCTCTCGGGTCAGCGCCTCGAGATATCCTTCTCCAGGAGTCAAGCGACGGCAACCGGGGCTCCACGAAGGAATGAGCTTTTGCTGAAGGTCTTCTCGCCCTTTCAATCGCTCTCGCATGGTATGCTGCACATACTCCTTGAACTTGACATTCAGCTCACTGCCTCGATAGAACATATCCCACCCTCCGACGATCGACTTCTCCATTCGTGTTCGATAGTCTTGCAAGTATGCCGGGTCATCACGAAACCGCTGCTTCTCCTTCTCGGTATAGTAGTGCTTACCAGCTGCAGCATTCGCCGGGTCCATGGAATCCGGGTCGGCCTCTTTGTTGTCAATACTGGCACCAAACTGAGGAGCGATGTACGTGACGTTGCGCATAAAAATCGATAGCTTCGAAGCAGTCGCTGCGACATGAGGGACAATTTGGATCGAGCTGGACCCAGTGCCGATAACTGCCACACGTTTGCCAGCCCAGTCCAGGTCTTTTGGCCACGCAGCCGAATGAGCAAGCTTGCCCTGAAACTCGTGCAAACCCTCTATCGCTGGCCATTTCCACTTGGTGAGCACGCCGGAGCCGTTGTGGAGGACGTGGCAGGTATCGTAAAACGTGCTGCCATCGACGCGACTCTTCAACTCGACCTTCCAAAGACCCTGGAGATCGTTCCACTCCGCACTGATCACTTCTGTACTGGTCTTGACATACTCCTGTAGATTGTGCTTGTCATAAAAACGCTTGAAGTACTCCTGGATTCTATAATCGCGTTAATGACCGTGTCCATATACTGGCAAGGCAGGGCTCACTCTGGTGCGTATGCATAGTACGAAGTCCAACTGGGATTCGGCTGTAACAGAAGCGTACAAGTCAGTGAGGACACGACCTCAAATAGGAGATCATTCGGCATACCTCGAACGGAAAAGTGTAAGTGTGCTGTTCGTAAGGTCAGCGCAAGATCGTCCAATCCTGGCCGTGTGGGTGCTTACTGCAGGAATATCACAAGCACATCCTACTCTGAGCATCAATAATGTTGGTTTGCGCAGTACAACATTTCATCTCACCTGGATAGCGATTCTCCCACCATGTGCCACCGACCTCTGAATTCTTCTCGTAGCAGACAAGCTCAAAGTTCGATAGCATTCGGCGAGCTTTCACAGCACAGAGCATGCCACTGGCACCCATTCCCACATGAATGATACGAATCTTTTGTGGATCGCATTGCGGATGTTCTGGCACTTGCATGCCGGGCTCCTGTAGATGAGGCATCTTTGCCAAGGTATATTGTACGCAGCAACGGTGTTCGGTATGCCTGTCGGTTCTGGGCGATACTCACGATGTAATATCAGACAGTACAAGTCCAGCCTTACCACTCTTTATAAGTAAATTTGCTCTTGGGCCGTCTTGTACATGTCAGTAGCTACGACACGGTCGATTACACCTTCTCCACCACGTGGGTGCATCCGACCTCGGGTGCCCCTCCAGCTATGTGAAGCTGCACGCCACAACTTTCGGGGCAAGTTGGCCGAGTCAAGCACGGGTTCCGCGGTGCGAGTACAGTGTTGCCTCAAAAGGCAAGATATTGATACCGTGGTGCTCTTAGACCCAATGGGCTGTCATCAGGGACATACTTCATCGCGCGTTGGTGCCGCGGGATTCGAGGCCTTCCCAGTTGCAACGCAAGGCATATGCCTGATTCAAGGCACGCGCAGAGCCTCAGCAGTGGAGTGACTGGTGCTTCTGCAATCTTTGAGACCAGTTGGCCGAACGCGAGGGAAGACGCATTGCACAGTCCTCCTTGACCGCACTTATCCGGTACCAGTCACCCGGCGGAATATGCTTCGTGCAGCTTATTCAAACGGTCGACCTGTTTCGTCTCTGCTATCGAGCTGCGTGTGAGGAGAAGCATGATAAGCTTGGAACATCAGTGTTGTTGTTAACGACATCGAGGACGCGAGAAAGAACTGGAGAAGATGGCGGGAAGACGCAAGGGAAATGCTTATGTAATCCCTCTTGGCACTGACCGCTACCTTCCAGGTTTGTCGTCGACTTCTTTCGCCTCGTCCAACTACAACGTCCTCCACATGCGTGCACAGCAAATCTGCAACATCCATGATGCAGTCTTGCAAATCTTGACCTCCGGAAGGGTTCCAACGCGGAGAACCCGCATGTTCACCCGCGTGCCGTCGTTTCCTGCCTTTGTTCCTGCAGCCACCTTGGTACAAACGGCACATCTCCTGATCGCAGGTGACGCATTGCGCCACGCCTTCTTGACCTGGTATTCTGGTGACATATGATCGACTGCGTTCCCGTCACAACTTCGCGTTTGTCTAGTCAAAATGTCATCACCTTCCGGCGAAGATGCAGCCTGGCTTTTTCCCATTTGCTGCACTACGGACATACCCATTGAGGTACGGAACCCTGATCGAGACACGAGAGATTCTGACACCGAGAACAGATCATACATCGTTTCCTTGTACATTATGAAGCGCAGGAACGACCTACTTTCGTCTTCGTAGATTCGGTGAACCAAGCCTACAATGCGCCTTCAGAATCTGGGGCATTGCGATCTCCACCTGACTATCCTTTTGTCGGCATGACAGAAGTGCAGTGCTGGGAAATGCTTTGTGGCATTCGAGGGACAACAGCCTCACACTTTTCGACATCTGCATTTGTGATCATGGACGAGCGCTCGAAGCACGATGACACCGTGCTTTTAGTTCAAGTACCCTCCGGATCCCAAAGAACGCGTTCTATCCGTGCCGACCTGGCTACGGCACAGGAGACTCTCATACGATGGAAGTTCGAGTATGGCAGTGTATCGGAAGATGAAGAGGAACTGGAAGACATGGGCTACGACGATGTCTTGCGTGATTTCCATCAAGATGGTCTTCAGCGACTTCGAGCCACGCCAGTGCGGGGCTCCGGGGTGCCCATCAACACTGCTCAAGCCCATCCACAGACAGGTTCTGCGTTGTTTCGACTGCCCTCTGAGCTCCGACTTCACATCTACGGGCTGGTCTTCGGCTCTGGTGTGATTCACATTCGCACACGAGAATGCAAGCGTCACTACCGTCCCCGTCCGCATTTCGGGTTCTACAAAACTTATTCGTACGCTGTTTGCCAGTTGCTGGATACTTGGGCCAGTGAGTATGAGGAAAGCTGTAAGCAGGGCGAGAGCTCAGATCCAGCCACCCAAAAGAAAACTTATCGAAGCACCCACGCACGCTGCACGCATCATCTTCCAGACTTTACAACGCAGGCGTACACCGAATTACCCCTTCCATGCCGTCTCATACCTCACGATGCGCATAGACGCAGAGTGGGCCACCGACCAAATTGCGATATTTGCGAAAGGCATCGCATAGATCTCGCAGAAACGTATGGGCCACCATCGGAAGGACTGAACCGGCGACACGCTGATTCTGGAATGGACCTGAATTTACTACTTACTTGCCGGCAGGTATACCACGAAGCTGCGAAGATCCCTTTTGAGAACTTCGTGTTCGATTTCAACCCCTCAGAGGTCGAACATTGGGCAAGCAAGATTCTGTATACTCATCGAGCGAGCGCCATTAAGTCAGTGCATTTCGACTGCTATGTCCGGCCACCGCATCTACAGGACTTGAGAGACATAGACTGTATCTCATCAGTTCTCAAAGGCGTGACTCAGCTACGAATTTCGATAGGTAATCCCGGGTTCCATAGCGAGGGCGCTGTCGGTTCTGATGCGAATTCCGCTCCTGCCGAGAGTCCTGTCAGCACTGGTGACGACTATGAAGAAGAATGTGTAGGCTGGAAGTCACTTGATCCCCGGACCAAAGTGCAGGTTTGTCAAGTCATTATTGGTCAGGGAGGGACGAGGAGTGAACGACGAGGCATGGCCGCACAAATTGAGAGGCTTTCCACAGAGTCCGAGCTCGACGCAACTGACCAGAGGTCGTAGCGTTCTCAACTTGGTGAGCATAACATTTGAAGCGCTCTACACCCGCTCATACACAGTCATAATCTCAATTTTGGTACAGGAAAAGTGTTGGGTATCTCATTATTTCCACCAGTGCGCCGAATTCCATCTTTTTACCAGATCTCCCATTGCCGTTGCCAATTCTACGATCTTAACGCCTTCACAGCGTCCCTAAAATTCGTCACAATGCCATCCAACACCTCTTGCGCATCCGCCTTTTTGCTTTCCGGTGTCTTGCTCAATAACGCCGCCCCCAGAACGATCACGAAGCTCCCCAAATCTTCCAACTTCTTCGCCACGTCCTCCAGCACGCCCGCTCGATTCAGTTTTTGTTTCGCTTTTCTCAGGTCCAGTATCGTCTCGTCGACTGCAGGCTGCATGGCGTTCCGCACATAATACGTCACGACCAATGCCTCACTCTCAGAGACTGTCCCGTTGAGTTCGGCGACATCACGACCTGCTTGGAGGATCGTAGAGCTGATATTTTCGAGGTCGGAGAGTATTGCGTTCGCATTGAAGTTCTTGATATCGTTGCTGATCGTCGCTAGACCAGAATTTATCTCATCAATGGAAAGATGTATTTGCGCGAGAGCCGAAGTTTCCCGTGGAATGACAGTCGCCAGAGCCGCAGTGGCGAGAATAAAGAGGTTCGTGATCCCAATCATTTGGTCCGCGCGTTGCTTGGCAGCGATTGTGAAGTATGGATTGCTGATGCGAGGCGTTTCGAAACGCGATTTGAGCCGTTTACCACGGAGGCGGTCCTTGAGGTGGACGTTGTAGATTGCTTGAAACATTGTCGAGATCGGCGTTAATGAGACACATGGCGCGCAGCCGAGGTGAACACGAAGAGCTAGCTAGTGGGATTGCTGCTGACGGAGACATTTATTGAATCGGTACCTTGCAGGGAAGGACCTCCTGTTCCGCGCTGTGCTGACCAGTTGTGGTAGTTCCGCCTTGTTGGGAACAAGCATTAGGCTGGCTGGCCCCTTGTGCAAGGTTCTGTAACAAGTGCTGAAAAAGCTTGATCAGGCATGGAGGGTTTTGATGAAGTCCAGAGTGAATTCAGCCGGCAGCCGGACTTTCACTATTGGCGATGTTGTTCGGGACAGTCTGTTGGTGTATTCAATTCTTCGAAGCTTGGAGGTCACTAATCAATGGCGTTTGCCGGAATCAGTGGTTCAAATCTTGATGAGCATGCCAACCAACAAAATCCTAGCAGATACTCCGCAGCGTGTCGTTTCGAATCTCTCAATGTTCCTTGAAGCATTCGACAATCCGCAGTTGGCCCAGTACGCCCAGCACTTGTCATCTCTTGGAGCAACCTCCGCTCTCAGAGCTCATTCGCTTTCTGCTGTAAGTCAAAATGTACTCAATGTATCTCATACACGCGATCCTAGCTTCGGCACATGCGGACAGTGGTTTTGGCAGAAATGGGAATCGCATAGCTAATAAGGTCGAGAGTAGATAGAAAATTTGGGCAATGCCTTTGATGGCTGGCGCAAGCAGGTGCTCCTCCTAAAGGTATGCTGAGAGAGCCGCGACGGCGATCAGCTCTGTCAGATCATACTGAGGAAACGCTCTTCAGAATTCGTCAAGGCGAGTGGTTGTCCATGTCCAGAAGGTCTCAGGACTGTGATCAAAGATGCCTCAGGCGATATCGGCCGCATGAGACTTGATCGAGTCCTGCAAGATATCATGCACAACAGGGCGGACAAACACTATGATGCAGAGTCATGCTGTGTGTGTTGAAGTTCGGACAAGGTGCTGTTGGTCGTTTTCATTCGGAACTTTGTGGTGGAAGGAAAGGAACGCAGCAACTCGGACCATTTCTGGAGCTGAGTCCGGGGTTCCGTGATTGGCGGCAATGGCCACACGCACAACGATGGCGGGCGCTCTCGTCACGTCTTCCCCGACTTGTCCCTCTGTCTCTGCGACTTCACGACAGTGTTCAAACGCAGCATGATCATGTTCCATGCCGATGCAGAGCATGAAAGATGCTTTGAATCAGTACCATCGCTCGCTCGCCACCCTTGCCCGTCGGTTCCGGCATCCGAGCCATTCCAGCATGGTAGAGTATCCACACTGAGCACACGTCTCCAAATCCAGGCACGCGTGCCCGTCCTGCTCTCTTCGTATTCACTCCTGTTTCATCTCTCATACCTAGCCGACTGCCTATAAGTACTTTTTTTCTATCATCTCACTGAGAATTAGCGTCGAGATCAAACAGAGTCCTACTACGCACGAATTTCGATAAACAGCAATGGATCATCACCGAACACGCCTCAGCGATGGCACCATGACGGGCAGCACCTCCTCATCTGACCAATCCGAGCGCGGATCGAGCTATCGATTGGGAACGGCGACTACTAATGGCAGCAGGCCTGTGAGCCGCGCGAGCTACACACCTTCGTACATGTCAATACCTCGAAAGCCTACCGAGCAGGACCGCAAGACCAGTGCTCTTGCAGAAGCTCAAGCGAAACCCACTTCGACGTCCTCAATCGCCGCGGAGCCTGCCCCGTCTTCCGGACCACCTGGTATACTGCTTGTATTGGTCGCGAGCGGCCTACATCCGTCGATCCTACAGCACCTCGAGACATTGCTTATGAGACAACCCTTTGCCGGCATTGTATTTGCTGCGAGGCGAGAGCAAGAGGCGGAACTGAAACAGTTGAAGATGGATACGTATGCTCTCATCGGCAAGCTTCGTCGAGAGATCAGTGTAGAGACACAGCTGAAGGAGAGCTGGAGTACAACAGATGTTGAAGCAATCCGCAGCGAGGCCACTAGATTCGGAGCTGGAATCCAAGGTGTTCTCTGTTGCCCAGAGTACGCTGACGAAGTCGACGATCTGGACATTTTTGAAGTTGAAGAGGGCTTGATGGAGAAGTCGTGGCGGCAAAGTGTGACATTCTTACACGCAGCAAGTAAGATCATAGTCCCGCACTTGTTGACAAGAGTTACAAGCATCAATGGCAGTGCAAATGGGAAGCCTCTCAAGGAACCACGAGGGCCCTTTTTCATTGTTGCAAACTCCAGCACGCACACTTCTGCATCTCAAATTGCGAAAGCAGCATCAGACGCGCTTGTACATCAGCTGCAGGCAGCCACAAAACCAAAAGGATTGACTGTTGGCTATGCCGAAAATCTTCTGAAACCAGATCCGGTCCGGAAAGAAGATACCAAGCCAAGTCTCGAGCCAGTCATCACAAAGGCAAGCTACGGCGCACCGGTGCCAGACTACGACTTCTCAGCAGGAGAGAGCCCAACGAAGCTATACTCTATGTGGGCTATGCAGGAACAGCTCAACTATGCGGATTGATCTGACACGAAGGATCCGCCATTGGCTGTCGAACCTTAAAGGCTTTCTTCGAAGTGTCAAATGAGACCTGTGTCCGCGGGTCGAATACGAGAGCAGGAAGCTTCGGAAGAATTTGGATAGAACCGGCAACGACTATGGCGCCTTGAATTGGAATTGAGCACTGCGGCCCGGCTAAGCTCTGGCACCTTTGGGCAAGCACATATCAAATGGAAGTACCTCGACTCGTGTTGCGGACATTGGGGTTTCGACCGCCCTCCTAAGTGGACCTCGAAGAAACTCGATGGCAACCAGGTGTTGGCCGCCCAGTATATCCACACTTGCCGACTCTTCAGCTTCTCTGCTCCCGCTCTGTGTTCTCGATCCATTTATCCAGCTTCATGCATATCGCTGCGAAACATTTGAACTTGACCTCCAGCGCAACTCCAACGACCGAACCTGTCGTCACCCAGAATCCAACGCAAGCCGCGTTACCGATGTCTGCACAGACCGTACCATAAATCAGTGCCAGCATGCCTCCGACTAGAGCCCCGCAGTAGTAGTGGAATCCCTCGAGATTGGGTGGTCTGTTGGGCAAGGTGCCGAGGGCAAAGCCAGCCAACATAACCTGCCAAGTCCATATAAAGCAACAAAGGCCTAGGATGGGACTATCTCCCACACTTGCCGGAGTGGTGATGTATCCAGTTACGCCACCCATAATCCAAAGGGCGACGAAAGTAGTCGCAAGAAACATTAGAATTGCTGCACGCTCAGATGGAGACTGCTTGTTTTTGTCGGATGATGCAAGTTGTGCCTTCTGGATTTCCGCCATCTTGGGGATTCAGCACAACGAAGTAATGAAATTCTGTGGACGCAGGAATTCAAAGAGAACGGAATGGGGCCCAACATTTGCAAATCCTCCCTCCGAGGAGAGGATGTTGGCATGTCATGGCGTTGACGACGGCCAAGCCGGCTTCGCAAATGTTCGTGGAATGGACGTCTCTGCATACAATTTCAGCCGTTCAGCAGGATCAAGATACTTCGAAACGTCGCGTCTGACGTCGATGCATTGGCACGAAATTTTATCTAGCGCACTTCTGTATGATTCTGGAATTGGAAGTCCTTGGCAATAGGAGTACTACTGACATATAGATATCCTTCCAAGACTATTTGTACCAGTTCCAACGCTTTTGACACCACTTGATCACATACACAAGCCCGACCAGCACGGGCACCTCGATCAATGGTCCCACAGTGGCCGCCAAAGCCTCTTGACTTCCCGCCCCATAGACTGCGACCACGACTGCGATTGCGAGCTCAAAATTGTTGCTAGCAGCTGTGAAGCTCTGCGTGCAACTGACTTTGTACCCGAAGCCTGCTCTCCACATCGCCCACGCCGTCAGCGGGAAGATGGTCAAGAAGTAGACCACCAGCGGAGCGCAGACCCTAAGCACCGATGTGATCTGCTCCACTACTTGCAGTCCCTGCGATCCGAAGAGGACGATGATCGTATACAACAAACCGATCAAAGACCACGGCGCAATAAACCGGATGAAGTAAAGCTGATACCTCCTCTCACCCATCAGCTTCAACAAAACCAACCTCGTCAACACCGCAGCTCCCAACGGAATCCCAAGAAAAACCGCCACACTCGTCGCCGACTTGGAATACAAATCCGACCCTCCATTCGCAACCGGCGCCGGACTCTTCGAAACAACCTGCACATAAAACACCGCCATGGGCGCAAACAACACAATCTGCAAAATCGAATTAAAAGCCACCAACACCGCACAATAATCTCCATCCCCACCAGCCAAATCCGTCCAAATGAGAACCATGGCAATACACCTCGCCACCCCAACAAAAATCAATCCATCTCGCAATTCCCTCCTATCCGGCAGAAAAGCCCATGCTAAGCCCGTCATGAAAAGCGGTGCGAGAATCCAATTCAGGACGAATGATATTCCGATTTGGTACCAGAGTGTGCGAGTTTTGAGGAGATGGTGCAGTGTTTCGTACCGGACTTTACAGAGGATGGGGTACATCATAACGAGGAGACCGATTGCGATGGGGATTGAGACTCCGACGAATTCGCCGCGTTGGAGGGTGGGGCCGGTGGAGGGGACGAGGTTGGAGAGGATTATGCCTAGGGCCATGGAGAGGAGGATCCAGAGGACGAGGTATTGGTCGAGGAAGGAGAGGGATTTGAAGGGTGGGGCGGAGTGGTTTTGAGATTGGTCTTGAGGGGCATTGGAATGGTCGAGGGATGGAGAGTTGTTGTCTGGGTTCGATTTCTCGATGTCGTCGATATTGTTTGTAGTCTTGGTGTTCGTATCATTGTGTTCTTGTCCTTGTTCGAATCCGGTTGTGTGTTGAGTATTGTGCTTCTCTTCCTTCTGCATGGCTCGTCTTTCGAGAGTATCCATGATTTCTGCTGAGTGTGTCACAGTGAACTGCAGTGGTTGTGATATTGGATCGAAGAAGTGAAGCGATAAATATTGTCGACGCCTCACTTGTTCAAGTAATCGCTCTCAGCCAATCAGAGCAAAGCAGTGACATGCTCTGGATTTTTCCTCTCCAAGCAATTGCCAAGCCCAGCGAGTGCATACGCCACTTTGGTCCTTGCAGGCCGATCATGTCGTGGACGTAGATCTGGACCTGCATATGGTATACTGTTACTCGTGGAATTTGGAGAATACTGCTTGTACCGTGCAAGACCACTTCGTGCTGAAGAAGCACTACGTGGAGGACATTCACTTTCTGTTTCTACAGTAGCATGGAGCGAATTCGATCAATCATGATACTTGCGAGAAAGCTGTACATTAAAACTGCTGCCCGGCAGGCAAGGAGCTATCTTCGCTGCTCCAGAAACATCCCAAACACTGCCCATTACACCTCTTCACTTATTTGCATTCTCCCACTTGCTCTGCCATTCCACGCCACTCCTCTTGAACAATTGCGTGACTGGACACCTTCGTTCCGTCTCACTCGCAAATTGCTGAAACTTGCTCTCCTCCACGCCATCCGCTTCAACGTGCACCTCCAACGTGATACTGTTCCAATTGGCATTCCCCTCTTTGCCCTGCACAAGCACACTTGGGTCCAATTGCCCTGTGACTTGTACGTCCCATTTTCCGAGTGTGATCCCCAGGTCTTTCGCTACTATGGAGCCGGTGACCTGTGTACAGGAGGAAAGAGAGGTCAAGTTGTAATGTAAGGGAGATGGAGCGGCATCTTTGCCGCCGAAAGCAGGGTATGCGTCGGTGGTGATTGAATGTGGGGACGAAGCGATGCTGATTTTTTGAGCTACGCCAGAGCCTGAGCCTGCGATTTCGAAGGGGATGGTGTTGACTTGGGATTGAAGAGGCGCGGTGGTCGATAGTTGTCTCAAGCCGCGAAGGATGCAAGGGCGCGTGATTACTGCTGAGCTTGCGAGGAGTGTTTGAGGGCGCGCGGCCGCGATTCGGAGGAGAGCCATCGAGTTGTTTCTCGTGCGGAGCTGATGTGAGTGAGATAAAACCAAACGGGAACTTCACTGAGATTCTTTCATATTGCTTGCTGTATCGTCTTCCATCTCATCGAACAAATGTTGCGAATATGTGCCTACGATGATGCCATTTGAGGGGCAAGTGTTAGAGTTCGACGACGCATGCGAGCCTTTTGCCAGCAGCTGTTTATAAGGAATGTCAGTATTTCAAACAGGGCGTCTCTATTATAGCTTCGGCGCAACGGAGCATGGTCGAGCAGATCAGGCACGCCAGGTCATGGTGTCTCATGGCTTGCCTGTTCGCAGTCCCGCGCTCCGGTTGTCAAGGCCACCCTGCCGCATCGAAGTCTCAAGAATAGCTGTCGCGTTGGCGCGTTAGGAAGACTTCGATGCAAGCTCTTGATTGAACAGAAACGGACAATGCCTAGAGGTCAGCAAGCCAGCAGCGGGCATGCATAGCCCTTTTTGGGCACGTAGATATGCGCCGTGGAAGATTCGGATTTCGGGGTCCCGTCAGAAACAGCAAGACCAGGGCCGGGAGGCTACAGCCCAGTATCGTAGGCCAAGAGAACCTGACTGCTCCACGATGAGGCTGAGATGATGATTGCACGCGTGCCAGCAATGCAGTTGATGTAATGAAGGACCGGTGTCGTTCTGGGAGATTGATCGGTGAAGCGGCCGCCGACTTCCGTTGCCATTCGTGCCGAAAGCGAACATGCCGAGGCTCGCTCCTGCGGTTTCCAGCCAACCGCAAATCTCCCATGACTTGACCAAGCGTTAGTCATGAAGCACTTCGGCCGAGAGCATTGCCCTTTCACGTCGTGGTGCAGTCTGATTGACCACGGCGCATGCTTACAAGAATGGCTGAAAATGCGCAGCGCCGCAGCACCCAGTCGTACCGGCACGTACGAGCTCGTTCTCGCACCCCGATCTGTTGGCCATCATAGATCGCGGCGGAGGCATTACCGTGGAAACTGCGTCGGCCGTGTATCATGGCACACGCTGATTAACGGCCTGCAGTCCTTGTTCAGCATGGCGCATGCTTGCAAGACGTGGACCTTCGCCAGTGGCCTGGACATATATGGTCCCCGTCTCCGCCACGGGCTCTTGAGAGTATAAACGCAGACCTTTTCTTTGACCCACTCCTCTTCTACAGCCCATATTGACTTACAGCGACAACACTCAGCATAGAACCAGGCCAAAATGTCGTGTCCAGCTGCGACCCAGCAGCAGTCCGAGAATGGCTGCCCAGTCACAAAAACTCACAGAGATAGCAGCTCGAGACGAAAGCCTTCAAATTCACAATTGCAAGAGATACCACAGCCACCTCCACACTTGTTTGGTCTACTCGGAAACATCCCGGACGTCGACTTCACATACATCTTCAAAGATATCAACCGATTTCAACAAATATACGGCCCCATCATCAAGCTGAAATTCTTCCAAGAAGTTGTGTTCGTTGGGAGTCAAGAACTCGTCAACGAGGTCTGCGATCTCAAACGCTTTAACAAGCTTATCGGCCGTGTCCTCCAAGAGGCTCGTGCGCTCGCTGGAGATGGACTGTTCACTGCACAAAACGAGGAGCCCAATTGGGGCAAGGCACATCGCATGTTGATTCCCACATTTGGTACGTAGCATCAGTGGCTTGGGGTAGTTCCGCAGACGCTGATATTATGGCAAGGACCTTTCGGCATCCAGAAAATGTGGGGTGGCATGCAAGACATTGCCTCACAAATGATTCTCAAGTGGGATCGACTCGGGCCCGACCACGAAATCGATTGTTCGGACGATCTGACGCGACTTGCGTTCGACACGATAGGCCTCTGTGCCTTCTCATACCGCTTCAACCAGTTTTACTCAGAAGAAGTACACCCGTTTGCGACTCAAATGTCAGATGTCCTTGCAGAGAGTGGCAGGAAGGCCGGACGACCGCAACTTATCCAGGCTCTGTATCGGAGAGCTGAACGGAAAAGAGTGGCGGACGTGCAAGCTATGCATGCACTGTGTGACGAAATCGTGGCCGATCGCAAGAAGCACCCACAACCAGACAACAAAGATTTGTTGAATGTGATGCTCAACTCCAGAGACCGGGAAACTGGAGATGGGCTCTCTGATGAGAACATTCGTTATCAGCTCACCACATTTTTGGTAGCAGGTGAGTAGGCCATTCTCTTCAACTGAAGCAAGCTGACAATATCGCAGGCCACGAGACAACTTCCGCAACGTCAGTACCTGCGATCGATATGTTTCAGCGCTCGCTGACTTCTCCACAGACTTGCATTCACGTACTATAATCTACTCAAGCATCCAGAAGTTCTTCTCAAGGCCCAGAAGATTGTAGACGAGGTGGTGGGCGATGAAGTTCTTGCTCTGGAGCATGTTCCCAAACTCGAATATGTCAGACAGACCCAAAACTATCCTGTGATCAACATTAGCTGATATTAATTCAGATCGACGCCTGCATCAAAGAGACACTGCGTCTATCGTCGCCAATCGGTGGATTCACGGTCAGCTCCAAGACCGATCAGATCATAGGCCGCAAATACCTCATACCCGCCAACACTCCCGTCACGATCAATAACAGCGCCCTTCACCGTGACCCAGCTGTCTGGGGCGATGATGCCGATGAGTACAGACCGGAACGCTGGCTCAACGGAGCGTACGCGAAGCTGCCGCCGAATTGCTGGAAACCGTTCGGGAACGGGATGCGCGCTTGCATTGGTCGTGCCTTTGCTGAACAGGAAGTGATCATGAACGTTGCAATGGTTCTTCAGCGCTTTCAGCTCGAAATGGCCGATCCATCCTACGAACTCCAAATCAAATCGACTCTGACCATCAAGCCTGCCAATTTCCGGATGAAGGTGAAGCGCAGGCAAGGCAAGTCCGTATACGTTGGCATCCCAGGTGGCGTTCGGAAGTCAGACAAGAAGAGTGCGAACTCGAAGGTCGATGAACCAGTGCAAGCGAAGAGCGGCAAGCCTCTTTCCATTTATTTCGGTGGCAACTCAGGTATGTATCTTGAGCGCAAGTACCGCAGACTCAGTCAACTAATGCTCGTTCAGGCACTTGTGAGGCCTTAGCGCAGGGCCTGGAGACAGCCGCGAAAGATCGTGGATTCAAGACTTCCATATCCAGCCTTGACTCTGCCACGGAAGACATTCCCACCGACCGACCTGCTGTCTTTATCACATCATCATATGAAGGACTCCCGCCGGACAATGCCAAAAAGTTTGTCACCTGGCTCGAAGGACTGAAGCAAGACTCGCATCCATTAGCGAACGTCAAGTATGCTGTTTTCGGTGTCGGAAATTCGGATTGGGCAACTACGTTTCATCGCATACCCAAGCTCGTGGATGATTACATTGCGAAGGCTGGTGGCACACGAATTGCGGAGCTGGGTACTTGCAATGTAAAGACAGATCTTATCGGTCCCTGGGACGAATGGTTGCACAAACTCATGACAACGCTCACAGCTGGCGATGGGGATTCCGGCGAGCCACATGAGCCTACAATCAAAGCTACGCTTCAGCGCAGACCTTCAACTTCGGTTGGCGAAGCTCCCAAGTATGGCACGATCATAGCCAACAGGGAGCTTGCAGGTACAGAGATGGGACCAGCCAAACGGCATATTGAGGTACAACTGCCGGAAGACACTCCATACACTGCTGGTGACTATCTCGTCGTGCAGCCTCGCAACCCTTTGGCCTCAGTACAGCGGATTACAAGACTCTTCAATCTCCATGAGCACGATCTGGTATCCTTCAGTGGAACATCCAAGAAGTTCCTCCCCCAGGAGCCTACTTCCGTCCGCGAATTTCTCTCAACTGCAGTCGAGCTCGCCACCCCAATCACCAGACGCCAGCTGGACATCGTAACCCGACACGCTCCCGCAGATAAGAAGGACGTCTTGTCTCGTATGACAGACAACTATGACACAATCCTGGAGAAGCGGTACAGCGTGATTGACGTTCTGGAGGAGGCAGGCGTCATCATTCCCTTCGAACAATACGTCGACACGCTTCAGGTCCTGGCGCCTCGCCAATACAGCATTTCGTCCTCGCCACTCGTGAGTCCCGATGCAGTCTCACTGACGATCGATGTTCACGAATCACCTGCGCTGTCTGGACAAGGCGAATTCCGCGGCGTCGCATCAACGTACCTGGCTTCGAGACGGTTGGGCGACAGAATCACATGCTTCGTTCGGCCAACACAAATTGGCTTCCGTTTGCCGCAGCCCAAGACTCCACTCATCATGTTCGCAGCTGGCACAGGCATCGC
The DNA here is from genome assembly GCA_029490675.1 of Cercospora nicotianae. NCBI lineage: Eukaryota > Fungi > Ascomycota > Dothideomycetes > Mycosphaerellales > Mycosphaerellaceae > Cercospora > Cercospora nicotianae. Next base: position 186,181 of record JANQAT010000007.1, on the reverse strand, counting down.
ACCAATGCGAGCCTTCCTGCAAGAGCGCTCCGCCATTGCCCAAGCACAAGGTCCGGATGTACTCGGGCCTGCAGTTCTTTGCTTCGGCTGTCGCCACAAAGACAAAGATTACATTTACCGTGATGAACTCGAGCAATGGGAGAAGCAGGGTATCGTCAAAGTTCTGACAGCTTTCAGTAAGATGGACGATGGAGAGCATCGCCGTTACGTGCCAGACTTGATTGCTGAGCATAAGGAGGAGCTCGCACAGATGTTCAGAGACGGCGGCAAAGTCTTCTTGTGTGGTAGTGCTGCGAGACTAGGGAAGAGTGTCTCGGAGGCTTGCATGAAATTGTACGCCGAGGCGCGGGGAGTGAGTGTGGAAGACGCAGAGAAGTGGTTGCAGAGCGTGAAGACCGATCGGTATGTGAGCGATGTGTACTAAGATATTGCAGTCGTGACGCGGCGCGACCAGATTGTAGTGTTAAGAGAAAATGCGCCAAAGACAAGAATTGTGTCACGGCTCTAAATCCCGCTCCGTTTCTGATCAGCCTGTTCGATGTGCCTAGTCTAGCTTACTGCTACTACCCGCAACCAGTCCCATACTGGTAGATATCAACCGTGCGACGCTGACCTCCCGTCAATGTATACTTGTGTGGACCAGTCGGAACCTGGTCGCATATAATCCACGCTCGAACTTGGTTTGTCAGGCAATCTGAGGGGTTCCCGCCGATGGCATTGCAATCTCCTTGCATGATGACCACGTTGTCGTTGTAACCACACACTACATTGTCCTGGTAGACTTGGCCGCACCAGCCGTGGACTGTCGGACTCAGTACTAGCAGAGCAATTTTGAAAGCGAGGAGAGGTTGCATTGTGGACTTATAGGTGTTAGAGAATGGCGTCTATAACTAATGGAGAGACACGGACCTTTTGTTGATAGTGTATAATGCGATAATCGCTCGTACCCGGTAGTCCTGTTGACAGTGTATAAGGTAGCAGTAACTGTGCTCATGCTCAAATCAATCAGCAAGCTTTGGGTCAAGTGAAGCTTTTTATCTTCGAGTGCTCAAGCAGACTTCTTCCTCTCTCGCCTTCCTGAAACATTCATCCACGCAAGACCTGCTCATCCTGGGTGAGCATTCTCCGCTCGAGACCGGCAGAGTCTTGCATTGTCCATAAAGCTATCGACTGCTACATCCACTCTGGCGGAACCCTAATGAAACACTTGCGGTCTTGAGGGCTATAGGCTTGGCAAGGACTTATGTGCTCTAGCAGCCGCACTAGTCGCACCGGCCCTGTCACTCTATCAGTGATTCGACCGGGAAGTTTCACTTGGTCTGCGAGGAGGGAACTGAGGACGTGGAATTGAAAAACTTTTATCTGCTTTCTTGTCACAAAATTGGCTGGAGAAGGCGCGGAATCGCCAAATTGACGGCAAATTTTGGGATCTCATAAATGGAACCTCGTGCCGGTATTGTTCATGATGTGATTATAAGCAGTCCCGCGGCTTACTGCAACATTTGAAGGACATGGTGATTTGTCCAAAGTGAGCACTAAGACCCTTGGATGACACAGGGTGTTGGGACCATCAGCGGCCGATGGAGCTGAGGGTAGAGACCGTTTCCCAAAATCCGCTCTTACCGTTTCCCACAGAGATCCACGCTGTCGACTCATCAATATAGCTTCTTGTGCTGGAGACGAGAGTCCTGATTGTTTTGGGCTCGATAACGCTTTTGGAGAACGGGACTGAATGCGAGGGTGTGCTCAGAATAGGCAGATGCTCGAAAATATAGAGGAAGCGACAGGCTGATATTGGGCCGAATTAGCTGGCCAGCTCACGGATCTACAGGCAGACACGAGATGACGATACTGGAAAATCCTGCATGCCTGGTCAGCGTTAGCAGAATGGCTCGGGCGTAAGTGGAGAATACTGACCAGGAATCAATAAGCACGTACTTATTCGATCAGCTTTTTGGCTGTTATTGCGAGTCTCAGCTGCTCTGCTCTAACACAATCATACTTCTATTCATGCTCTTCTTCATCAACTGCCTGTACATCTGTATTCTTCTCATGGAGCAAGCCCTTAGCGGCCCCCTTACTTGTCACCCTGACCTACTGAGCAGGCCTCGCAGAAGCAATGCAACGTCCTCATCCAACCATCGACTTCTTTGTTCCTTCGTATGCTTACCGACTCGTTTCGCACGCAGACCAATTCTTGGAGCACCAGAAGAACCAGTGAGGAGCTCGTAGTACTGCAAAGCGGCATACTTTCCTTCGTTTCCCTCGCGGATCATCTCCTCCCGCTTGCGACGTTGTACAGTAGGCAGAGATCCTAGCACAACCCGAGCTCGCTCTTGTTCAAATTGACCAACTTCAAGCTAAACTCCCAGATTTCATTCTGCTTATCCTCATCCTTCGCCCACGCAGTAGGCTCCTCATGCTTTGAGCCATTCAAGTACGCGCCCTTCAGAAACTCGCCTTGGCTATCGAGATCTAGCGCAGCGCTCACGATGTCCGACGCAGACTTGTTCACGGTGCGGAAAGTTCCATTTGGCCACACATATTGTGCAACCTTGGAATACGCCATGAGCGCAGGTCCGACGAGCTTTTCTACAATTATACTATTATTGCCGTGCTTACTGATGAGATTTGGGTGAACCATCACGCCAGGGTCGACACCAACGACACGTAGTTCATTGAAACTGGGCGTCGAGTTTAGGTGCTTTTGCAGCTTTTGCCTGGATTCCAGATGCATTAGCAGGGGCTGTGTTCTTTGAAAATCGGACCATAAGAAGCCTACTCACAGGAACATGATCTGGCACAACTTCGACATGCCGTACCGTCTTGTACCGTCACGCGCCTCACTACCAGCTGACGGCAGCTGTTGCGCAAAGGCAAGATCCTCAAGATCCCACAGCCGCTCTTTCGAGCTGATTCTGCCCTTTGCAGGGTCAGACTCAATGCTCGAGACGTATACTATGCGTCCGGCCAGTTTGTCCATGCTCTCCAGCAATAGGAGCGCAAGCAGCACGTTCGCGAGATAGTTGACCGCAAAGTTCATCTCGATCTTTGCTCCATCTTGGACATCGAATTCAGCGTACTTGCGATCGGGTCCATTGGGAATGTATGCCGCGTTCAGCACAAGCGCGCGTATAGGTGGAAGCTCGCCGGCTGAAACTCGCGAATTGATATGTGTGCAGAAATTCCGGATCGAGGTGGACTTGCTGAGATCGAGACTAACGATGCGGGCTCGATGCTTGCCGGAATTGGATTGAATTAGGTCATGGAGTGGCTTTGCATTCGGAGCATTCTCATCGCGGACTGTAAATACAGCAACATACTGCTCCGGACGCTGGAGGACCATCTCTGAAAGGGCGAGCCCGAGGCCTCCTGCAGCTCCGGTAATGATTATCGTGCCAGACATGTTATTTCTGTGATCCCGTGCCTCCAATTTTGCAGTCTCATGGAGTGCTCTCGAAGTGAATGCGTGGGGGATCGCACTTAAATGTAACCTGCGGGTAGACCTAAGTGCTGGGAGGCGCATAAATATAGGAGTCCTGTATACCTAGACATTTTCACAATTCGGTATTCGGCACCTACTGCGTCCGTAGATGACAAGGGCTTGAGTGCTGCTCACACCGTCACACTAACTTGATCTCATTGGTTTCTGCTTCGTTGAACCTTTTAGCTCGGGACATTCGAGAGGTTGCACAGGGCTAGCCCTGTCGTCGCTCAGCAGTACTGCTACGCGCACACATTTGCACTAGGTAAAAATTCCGTAGGGGCCCTGATACCTGAGCAAATGCCAACTAATCCGATCACTCCGATGGATCTGGCTCCCAGATCTGAAAGGCTACAGAGTCGACATAGGCTCATGTGCCCTACCAGCGCGATCAGGCTACTAGTGAATAAAGTTTGCAAGGTATCAACGTCCCTCTCAAGGCCATTGAAGTCCGGGATCATGGCAGTAGATTGTTCAAGGATGCTACATTCTTTGTGCCCAAGTCTGAACATGACTGCAATGGTTGATTCAACCAGCCAATATGTTCTCAGCTTCAGATGTTGGTAGGGGCGTTTCTTGGTCCGCTTCTTGCGCGAGACGGTAAGGAGCCTCTTGTCCTCATCTCGGATTCCTGGCGAGAGCTGGTCTAGCACGACCCACTCATCGATGAGTAGATGCGACTGCCCAGGATCTGCCGCAGCAAACTGCTCTACACAATCTTGCCCCAGTTGACGTCCCGCGAAACATGCATAACAGAATGAAAGAAAAGGAGACGAGCACCTGTAATCTGCCCTCATTGGTCCTTTTCTGCGGTGCCAGCATATGTATTCTTGGCCACTTGCATAGTCAATAACTCATATGGTGTCGAATCACTGTCTCCAGTTCAAACTGCACCTTCCGAAGCCGGTATTCGGAAGGAACAACGTGGTGTAACGCGACGTGAAGCTTCTTGCTCCGCAGAACGTCGCGCCGCACTAAAGATAATCCGGCCGACGTCACTGCCAAATGTTCGCAGGAGCGTCTGGAAGGAGACAGTCGAGTCAACGCCAGCATTGCAGCAGCCATGCTCGATAGTCCGAGGCCGATCTTGAAATATGGATTCGCCAGGAAGTTGCGTAAACTGGGATTTGGGAGCTGCAAAATAGGTCCCGAGAGCGCTGTGTACTTGTATATATGTCGTAGTATTTCTACGACAAACCTCGAACTGCGTCGGATCTATTATTCGAAGTATTCTAGAAAGTAAGAGGAATGCTTAACAAATTATATTAGAGCATAGTTTCGCAACAACATGCCCGATTCACAGTGGCCGTTGATCAATGGCGTTAAGCTCCGGAAAGCTGCCCCACTAATTTTACGCCCTATGGCGACTTCTTTCCGATGGGTTATGGGTAGAGCTACACGATACAAGTACATGTTTAGCACAACGACCAGACCCAAACAAATACACCACAAGCCCTCAAGCCACAATACTCTCAGAGCACAAGTCAAAATGGCCCGTACGTGCCCACCATCTTGATCAGAAACCCAGCACTCACTCACAACGCCACAGACACAACTTTCCCCTCCGACATTCCAGTCCCCATCGACGACGGAGCAACGTCCCACCTCACCCCAGGCACTCCCTTCCCAACCACCATCTCCCTCCCCTCCACAGCTTCACCTCCAACTTCCAAAGTCTCCCCAGGCACCCTCTCCGGCCTCACAATCCTCTTCTTCTACCCCCGCACCGCAGCCCCCAACGAAACCGTCCCAGATTCCTGGAACTCCATCCCTGGTGCAAGAGGCTGCACACCCCAAGCCTGTTCCTTCCGCGACCTTTCCACCGAACTCCTCAAACTCGGCGTAAGCCAAATATTTGGTTGTAGTACGCAATCCACAGAATACCAACTCGAACTTAAGCAACGCACGAGTTTACCGTATCAATTGTTAAGTGATGAGAAATTGGAATGTGCGAAAGAATTGAATTTGCCGACTATGGAATGGGAGGGGAAGACGCTAATTAAGAGGATGGCGATGGTTTTGGAGGATGGGAAGATTTTAAAGGTGTTTTATCCTGTTTTTCCGCCGGATAGGAGTGCGGGAGAGGTTGTAGAGTGGTTGAGGAGTGAGTATAAGGGGAGGGAGAAGTTGGCTAGTCAAGAGGAGGAGGGGATGTTGAGGAATTTTGCAGAACAGGGGGTGAAGAGGAATGAATGAACGTTGATGAGAGACAGGTGGCAAATGTCGATTGTGTACGTTTGGTAGGAAAGGCATCATGTTCCTGAAGTTTCTCCCAGCAGCAAAGAAAACAAGAGATCTAATTCAACCGATTCCTCACCTCCTCGCCCCTCAACCACAATCCCAAAATCTCCACCTGCTCCTCATACCACCGATTCATCGTCCCCTCATTCACATACGCCATATGCGGACTCAACAACACCTGACTCTTGCTCCACTCTCCTACTTTCCTCCAAACACTTTCCCTCCCCAAAGGCTCCTCCCAAAACACATCACTCGCAAAACCCGCAATTCCACCTTTCTTCAAACACTCTATCAACGCAGCCTCATCAATCAACCCTCCACGACTCGTATTCAACAACACCGCACTCCTCTTCATCCATTCTAATTCTTCCGCTCCAATAATACCGCGGCTACGGTCAGAGAGAACCATATGTAAACTCACAACATCCGCCCGTTCACACAATTCTTTCTTACTCCCCACAACCTCAAACACCCCCTTCTTTAACCCCACACTTTCACTCGCCTCATCAGCTTTTCCTTGCGTCAAATTCTGACTCCAAGCAATCACTTTCATCCCAAAACTCTGAACAGCAATTTGCCCAAATTGCGTTCCTAGTTTTCCCAAACCAATCAAACCCAACGTCTTTCCTGCCAGAGAAATAATCGTTCCGGATTGCCATTCTTCTCCTCCCTCTTGCTGCAAAAGATTCTGATGTTCCGTGATTTTCGAGCAGAGAGATAGAAGTAATGCCCAAGAATGCTGAATCACACTACTCGGTCCGGAGGATGGAGGCGGAGATTCGTAGTTTTTATCTTCGTAATGACTATCCTCTAATCTCTCGCCTTTGGTTCCAGTTACGATGATATTATGTTCTGTGGCAGAAGGCAGAGAAATACTGTTGTTGCGCATACCGGTTGTGAGGAGGAGTTTGAGGTTTAGGAGGGAAGAGAGAAGTTCCTGGGAAATGCTGTGCGTTCGCGCATGGAGGAGATGATTTCTGTTGTTGGTGTTAGCAGGTTTTTTGATGGTTTTTGGTATGGAAGGCTGAGAGATGGGTCTTACCGTAGAGTTGGAGGCGTTGAATGAGAGCTTGGAGGTCATCTTCTTTGGCGGCGTTGAGGGTTTTGTCGTAGTAGGAGACTTGTATGTTCGGGATGTTGTCGAAATGCTTGCGAGCTATGCCGGCGTAGTCGTCCAGCACGGCAACTTTCTTGATAATGTTCTGTTCTTCTGACATGGTGGGATGAGGGTGGGCTTCTGGTGATGATGAGGATTTGTCAATTGCTGTGTTTAGAAAAGCTTCATTCGTTGATGACGATTTCTATATCCTACAATGATTCCGTTTTATAAGCCAACGATCTGACACAACATTGGCGAAGAACCCCATCCAAATGGCACAATCATCAAGCTTGAGGTAATGCGGTAGTTGGTAGCGGGGCCCCGTCCGGCATCGGAACCCGGAATGTTTGCCCATACTCCACAACCACAACCACAGCACATAAGTATAGTCCTCGTTTACAACATGCTTCTTCTTCGCATTGAATCAATCATCTTCGTGTTCCCTGGCACTTGCCTCTCGCATTTCGCGTTTGACCTGCTCCAACCGCCTATGCATTTTCCACAATCGTTCCTTGTCCTTGGCCGGAATGACGTCTCCACGTTTCTCAATCGCCTCCAACTCATCGTACAACTTCGCGTATGCGGGGTATAACTCCTCTCTGAACTTCTCAGCAAGATTCACGCCTTGCGTGAAACTCATCCGAATGCTGTTGTCTCTTCCTCGACCGGGAGAGTATGACCCGTGATCGTGGTCCGAATTGCTACTTCCCGCACTGATGGAGTTCTGAGAATGCGAAGAACTGGAATCGGTTTTCCGATGCTTGATCCGGTTCCCATCCTGAGGTGAATCCACTGCCTTGCGCTTGATTGCTGTCTCGGGTTTCCGCTTGGCGCCATTCGTCAATGCAGATGAGTCCCTCGGCGTGCCCGCGCCATTGGGTAGCGATTTGCGTGACTTATCGTTGCCCACTGGCCCGCCGTTCATCCTGAGACTACTGCTGCTCGATGAGTCGGTACTGTTGCTCGTGACGGTGTCGTTTCGCTTTCGAATCCCATTGAGATTGGATATGCCGAGTCCTTTGGGTGTCTCGGCGCCTGGTCTGGGTCGTTGCACGCCTAGAGCTGTACGATCCGAAACATCAGAAGCCACGCGCGGACGTGCGGCGCCTAGGGGCGATGGAGCAGTTGGGCGGTGATGAGGCTTGTTAGGGCTGAGTTGGGTTTTCTGCGAGGCGGGAGCCTGTAAGCCATTCGGCGTGCTCTTGCCCAAACTCGACGCCTTTGCCTTTGCAGTCGCGGTCGAGCTCGGCGTTGCTCGTGCAGACGCAGTTCCGACCTTCGATTTGGCCGCGGCTGCCGGTTTGGCGGGATTGCGTTTGTCAGGAGCATCGCTGCTGCTTGCCGATGCGGAAGCCACAGGTTTTGCTTTCGCCTTGGCAGCAGCGTTTGTCGGTGTCTCTCGTTTGGCAGGTGCTGGTCTCGGCTGGCTGCTGCTGGGTTCGTCCTCGCTCGAGCTTTGTACCAGTTCGGCCGACTTCACTTTGGGATTCGCCTTTGCTGCTGTTATGCGTGGCTTCTTGGCCGGCTTCCCTTCACGATCACTGTCCACTTTCGCCGCTTCTCGCTCCTTCCTCTTCTTCTCCTTGGCCTCCTCGAGCGCTCGCTGTTTCGGGTTCTTTGCCAACTTCTTCATCAGATCACTCTTCACAGCGCCAACCTTGGGAGTTCCTGCAGCACTTCCCACCTGCTTGTCCTCGAGATCGCCACCAGCGGCACCGCTGTGCGGCAGTGGACTTGCTCCCAGGTTCGGCGTTGGACCACCGATATGCAACTTGGACAAGTACTCCCCCTTGTTCCTCCTCTCCTCCGGCAGTAGCTTCTGCCACAGTTCCTCTTCTTTTCCAATTCTCTGTCTATCATATGCTCTTACTGCGTTGTCAATAGCGGCTTGTCGCTCTTCCTTCGTGCTGTATGCGAAATTCCAAACGTCTAACTCTTTAAATGCTCTGTCTGTCAGGCCCATCTTCTTTCCGTCTGCCTTCCCTATCTTGGAGAGGATATCTTCGAGTTCTGTTCTCGGGATGCGCGTCTTCCGCGCGATGTCTTCCACGGTCAGTGGTTCGATCGCAAGCAGATGTATGAGCGGCTTCCGCATCGCCTTGAGGCGCAACGAGGACTCGTTCGATGGCGCCGAGGTGGGCGCAGTTCCAATCCGCGGCGTACCGGACGCGCTGAGGGAAGGGCTGGCATGTTGAGAGCCTGAAAGGCCACGCCGATGGGCATATTTCTGTTCTCGATTGGCCTCGAATCGATTCTTGGGCGTTCCAATGACGGAGTTCGTCACCACCACCGACTTTGCTGCTTTCTCTTGGTGATACGACGCAAGACTGTTCTGCAGAGCGGCCAATGCTGCATCGCTGCCCAAACTCTGCTTCCTTTCTGGTTCCTTCAGCTGAGCTCGGTGGCCTACTACGCCGGCGAATTTGAGATCGGTGAGGGATGCGGCGGTAGCGGAGAACAATTCGTGCTCGAAGGCTTCGGGAGAGATCGTGAGGTCTATCGTACGCTTTCCGAGTCGTATTTTCTGCAGCCATTGTCAGCTCCTTGGCCCTTGCATGTCGATCACATGGCATACTGGAGTCGTGCCAGTGACGAACTGCAGGCCACCGGCACTATTCGACGCCTTCTTCACATCCTCGAGAAGCTCCTCGCTGAGCTTGAACAGCACTGCCGGCGTCGGACGCTGCTTTGTGGACGCGTCTCCATGTTGGATCCCATGCAATGTGACGCCGCTCGGAGGTATTGCGGATACCGACATTGCAGGACAGGGCGGTGGTGGTCTATCGATTACTCGCACAGCAAGAATGCAGAGCGGTGGTCAAAGGATCCATGTGCTTGCTCGCGGCGTGCAGCACAAACTGGAGTACAATGAGTGAATGGTGCTTGGAGGGAGCATGGCATGACGTTCCGCTGAACTCACCCAACGATTAACGGAGATGTTTGCTGCGAGACATGTCCAACGGTCCCGTGAGCGTTGTCGTAGACAGGCTTCACGGCGGCGAGGGGCGAGAGGGACAGACGGGGCGGACAAAGAGAGGCAGTGGGTGCGTGTGCGGCCTGAGACAACAATGAACAGGCGGAGCGAGAGTGGTAGACATCGAGGTGCAGCAGCGAAGCGTCGCAGGGCGCTAGTGCACAGCGATCCAGCCAGCGGGCTTCGAGTGGGACACAGGGCGAGAGCGTGCACGCACATTAACCTCCGACTCTATTCCACATTCGCCGCCGACGGAGCTGTGGCTCGAGCCTGTGATCCTGCTCCCGTACGAACCTAATTCCGTTTCACGCATCTTTCATCATTATCACCTTTGTTCTGCTGTGACGAACTGCCCGGGTCGACACCGCACATCGTCGAGATCGTGCCCAGAGGCAGTCTGCAGCCGCATGCCCCGCTGATACTCCCTCTCGTCCCGAAAGGGAGGGCGATTGCTGCCACAATACCCACCCTCACCGTGTCGACGAGCCGATGCGTTCCCACGTTGGCCTGGACATCCATGCTCCTTCGGCTCCCAAAGCTGTGGATAACCTATCAATGTCCACCGGGGCTCGCGGCCTTCCCGAGAACGTGCCATGTCTCTCGTACCTGCTCTACCCTTGCATACGCCGCTGACATCCCTTTTTTGGAGATGATACAAATACACTCGCTTGCCGCGTCTATGGTCGTGAGTGCTCAGATTTGCAAAAGAGCCTGACAAAGGTGCATTGCGAATGCGGAAGGTGGGAAGACTCTCTGGTGCAGCTCCCAAGACGCCATGCTGTTGCGCCACTGCTCCGACGCGACGCATGCCACGAGAGAGGCTTTTGGGTGGACGTCAACGCCTTACCGTCTTGGGACTCGTGGCGCAGCTTGGCTGATGATGGTAACGAGATGCCGGACTGCCTGCAGTAGAGCTACATCGACACCAGACTGCTTTCGCCAGTGCAAGCGAGGGTACTGTATGTTAGGGCATGCCGAAGACTGCGAATGCGTAGTGATGTACATCTCTCAGAGGAGAGCACTTGGGATGTTTGTAAAAGCTGGAGTGGTGACACGAGAAGTGTTCTTGGAACAGCGCACGGGCACCAAGCTCGATGAACCGGTAGATGCGTCCGAGTGTGTGCGAGCCGTCCGGGCGAGGCGGAGGTACAAGTAGTGGGCAGTAGTCGGCCGCCATCCCACTTGTTCGCGCGCAAACTACTGCCTCGTGCTACTGCACCGCACCCTTCTGGAAACAACCCCATGCACCTCCCGCTCGAACCGAGGAGAGAAGTGGTGGTGGTGTTGTGGTGGTGGTGTCTTCTGGCCCTGCAAAGACCCGGAGAATTCAAAGCCCTATTCATTAATTATCAATGACAAAAGTACACACTCTGCTAACCGAGCAGCATCCCAGCTGGACGGAAAATGTCGCCGCCCGCTTTTGGGACGTGACCAAATGCGAGTGGATGCATTGCACGCGTTTGGACTGGCAGGCTCGGTACGCCGCGAGACGGGAAAAACGGTGCACCATTGCTGTGTGACTTGTCCGACATCACGATGTGACAACACGGCATCATCGAACCAACTTGCACTTCGACTCTCATCTCGCAGCACATTTCGCGTTCTGCTTTCCAAGATTGCCAACTGCGATCCGCACGTGAGGGCCAGCTCTCCGCCGAGAACTGAGCTCCAGCCTTATCAATGCGGACTCGCCTCTATCATCTACAACGTCAGGGATGTCGTCTGGTTTATTTCTAAGCAGACCTCTGCCTATCTGAGGTCGACATCCTGCAGTTACGCATTGTACGATGTATGTATGCAACAGGTAAGTATGAATCGCCTCAAAAGGTAGGTTTGCACAATTTCTTCATTTCATTGCCTGCCAAGATGTCCTCTTTCAAAGCGAAACTGCGCAGCATAGTCCAAGTCAAACGAACGCACAAGAACACAGAAAATGCAGAACAAGACGAAGCAACAGCAGAAGCCTACGGGAAATGGTCGAACATCGACCTCATCCCAACTCCACCTCACCAACGCTCCTGGTCACCTTGGTACTACTTCGCCTTCCAATTCAGCATCGCCTTCTCGCCCACAACCTACAACATCGGCTCAACACTCTTCTCCATCGGCCTCACCTGGTGGCTCATCATCATCGCCTCCTTCGTCGGAACCTTCCTCTGCTGCATAATCCTCTACCTCAACGCCCGCGGTCCAGTCCTCTACCACATCGGCTTCCCCGTCTACGCTCGAATCTCCGCCGGAATCTATGGCTCCCTATTCTTCATCTTCATCCGCGCCGTCGTTGCGATCTTCTACATGGGGACACAAACATACTACGCCAGCCGCCTCATGGACGTCGCATTACGTTGCATCTTCGGATACAAATGGACAGAAATCCCCAACCATCTCCCCTCTTCAGCAGGAATCACAACTTCCCAAATGATCGCTTTCTTCCTCACCTGGCTTCTTCAATTCCCTTTTGCGTTCCTCCACCCTAGCGCTTCCGGCCCCCTCTTCGTCATCAAATCTTTCCTCTCACCAACAGCCTACATTGCAACAATGATCTGGTCTCTCATCAAATTTCGCGGCGTAGACCTCCACTTCAGCTCCGAATTCGCCACTGGCTCTGCTTTAGCCTGGTCTTTCCTCCACGCAATCAACACCGTCGTCTCCGGCGTCGTACCACCCATGGTCAACATCGCCGATCTCGCCCGCTATGGCAATAATCCTACGAGAGATATTCTACCTTTGACGATCGGACTTTTCATATCTAAACCCTTCGTCATCCTCCTCGGACTTTTTACCACAGCCTCCGGAGCCAAACACTTCGGAATCGCAAACTGGAATCTCTGGGACTACTACTCTCTCATCCTCTCGTCATATTCCTGGATCCCAACCTCTCGAACCCTCATCTTCTTAGCCTCAATCATCCAATCTTTCGCTACAATCGTCACAAACATATCCGCAAACGCAATTCCCGTGGGATCTGATTTGGCTGGTCTTTTTCCTGGATATTTTGATATTCGCCGAGGAATGATTCTTTGTCATTTATTGATTTGGCCTGTTGTTCCTTGGCTCCTAGTAAACTCCGCACAAAACTTCCTCACATTCCTAGGAAGTTATCTGTGTTTTATTACACCTGTGGTGGCCATCATGATTGTGGATTTTTGGGGTGCGAGGAAAGGAAATGTGCATGTTCCGAGTTTGTATCGGGCTGAGGAGGGACGATTGTATTATTATACCAAAGGCTTCAACATTCGCGCCTACATCGCCTGGGCGGTCGGCGTCGGCCTCGTCATCTCAGGTATATCTGGCGCTATTTCACCTGGAAGCATTAGTGTTACGGCTGTGAGGATATATAATTGTGGGTTTGTGTTGAGTTTTGCGGCGGCGGGTGTTGTGTATTGGGCGCTTTGTTACATTTGGCCTGTGGAGGTCGTTCCAAGGAGTAAAAGAAGGAGTGGGGAGGAGAGGATGGAGAGGGAGGAGATGGTTCTGACGGAAGGGTTTTTCCTGGATGATGAGGTTTTGCCGGGGTATATCAGAGCGAAAGTGGTGTTTGGGGAGGAGCCTGGGGGAATGATGGATGGAAGGGATGAGGGCGGGTTGGACGAGAAGGAGAAAGAGTAGGATGAGACTAGAGTCCAAGGCATAGATCGCTTTATATATACAAGTGGCCGAAACGCACCTTTTTGCACGCCTTCTGTACACTGTGACTGTATCGTGTCAATCTCAGTATATGTCCAATCAAATACAATATACACAACAACAAATCCGAAACGTTTCATCACTGTACAAGCCAATCCGTCCCATGATTCCCCTCCAGACTCTGATAATCCATAAAAGACTGATACTCAGGCATACTATTTCCATTTCCATTCCCATTCGCATCTCCATTACTACTACCGACATCTCCGGCTCCAACAGGGCCACCCATGGGAGCGGGCGGTAAACGGGGCATGTTGAAAAAATCAAACACGTCTAAATACTCCAACTCATTCGGCGCCGGAGTTTTCATGTTCGGTGTCGTCATGGAAGGATGTTGCTGTTGTTGAGCGTTACTGGCGCGGTTGTTCGCCAAAGATTTGCTGTTCGTTGCGCCAAAATACGTCTGTCTCGGTTGTCTCGAGATCAAAAAGTCGAGATCGTATGCGCAACGACGCATATCGGCGAGGATTCTGACTGTGCTTGGTGTTTCCCGCACACCACTTGCTGGCACAGGTGCGCTTTCAGATTCACTATATTCGTCCATGACGCGCTGCAGAAGCGTGGCATACCGTTCCGCGACTTTCCAATAGATCCCCAGTTCACGTAGGGTATCGACGAGGGGATGGATGGCGGGATTGACATGGTGGTCGATGGTGGAGCCATGTACAAGCAGAAGTCGGGCCGCGACCCATAAGCTGAAGGCGAAGGGTGGTCCGAGTTTGGTGAGCATCTGATTGGAGCGGACGTAGGTACATAGGGCGCAGATGTCTTCGACTGCGGTGTGGCAGCGTTGGCTGGCGGAGAATGACGGAGTGAAGATGGGTGATCGGGTCGTGGGATAGGCTGCCGAGGAATGTAATCGGATCACGGTGCTGTATGCAAAGAAGCTGACGTTAGCGATAATGCAAGATGTGCGTCTCCGGTCAAAGATGCGTCGCATGTGAATGCCATCGGGTGTCGTAGGGCTATACGACAGGGTCCTGTAGGGCTATGACTTACGTATGATAGGTGATGTGCAGCATGATCCAGATGCAGTTCACAATCTTGTTGCCTCCATTAGGGTTAAATAAGCGAGACATGTTGCCGTACTCGCTTGGGAGGCTGTACTTCCACTGATTGAGCTTCCCGTCCAGCTGACGGTACTCCTTCTGCCATTGCTCCACATCAGATAAGGCGCTTATGTCGACAGGCTTCTTCAGAAAGCGATGGATCTGCGAGAGAATTCCGAGAATCTCGACGTAGTAGCTGAAGCTGCCCAGGTTTTCAGGATGATTCATCTCGCTGAGGGAGTGCTGTTCGCCTTCCATGGTTTGGAACCACCTGGTTTCGACGGGCTGATTCCGTGCGAACAGGTCATCGCGACAGGGTAGCTTGCGATCAATTTCTTTGTCATCCAGTGCGAACTCGAAAGCTGTTGCGATGGTGGCGTAGCGATCTAGCAGATAGACCATCCAGAATAGTCGTCTGCGGCTTTCGTCTTCAATGAAGGATTTCGGTTCGGGTAGCACCATTGCCCGGAGGGTGTATATGGAGGGGAAGAGAGGCGCCACTGAAGTCGAGCTCGTTTCCACAGCCAATCCCAGCTGCACGACACTTCTGGTGATCAGTGCTAAGAGGTTCCATCCTGGTGGTCCATTTGAGCTTCCAACTGTGTCCAGTGCCAGTATGACCAGAGCTTGAAGCGCTTTTACAGAGCTGTTCTCCAGTCCATAGAGAAGGACCTTCTGCTTGGATATGGTATGATACCGTTCCCGTGCTGAGTCACTCAACCTTGGATCTGTAGAGAAGCGTAGCGTGGTCGCCACAATCGCATGGAGCAGTATGCGGTCCGCTTCTTCGAGTGTGTGCGAGCCGAATAACGAGTCGAGAGTACTCCTTCGATGTAAAATCGGACACCAGGTATTGATATGCTTGAAGAACAGGTCTGCCAAAGCATAAAGCAGATCATAGGGCGGGAAATCCTGATCTTGAGAAACTGCTTTCAACGCGTCTTCTTGCCCGGCACCTCCGGTTATGTTCATGCTCGGCGATTCGAGAGGACCATTGCTGGTGGCGTATGGATCATTCGACGTGGCAGAAGGCAGGTGAAGCGAATGTTGCGAGGGATGGCGTTGGTGTGCCGCGTTATGCTGAGCTGTATCAGCTAATGCTATTCCATGAGATGATTCGAGACCGGTTGCACACCGCATTCATGCCGTCCTGTGATTGCAGCCTGTTGTACTGTATTGCCGCTGCTGTGGGGTACATGTCGGGTGTCTGCATGAACAATGCCGTGTTCGAGGCATGTTGTGAGTGGACACTTGCAGGAGAGGCATGAGTTTGTCCTTGTGGCTGCACTTGTGATTGCACTCCCGGCAACGCGCTGGCGACTTGTTGAAGTACCTGCTGCTGAGCGGCGAGTACGCCCTCGAGCTTGTCTGACATGATGCATCAACAATGAGGCTCTTTCCAAGAATACCACGATCAACGACCTACCGAGGCGTGCTTCGAGCTCTCTTCCGTAGCCAGCTCGCAGACCAGGCTTCTTGCGCTCTTTGTACTCACAGATCTGGCCATTGCGCACACACCAGTCGCAGCTGGGTTGCCCACGACTACATTTGACCTGAGGCTGGAGTCAGTCGACGGCGTTTGAGATGCAAGGATCCGGAACAATTCCATCGATCCCCGTGGGCAGGCTTGGTGCAACACATGCCTTGCGACTCTTGCACATCTCACACGACACGCTCATGGGACGCTTTCGCTTGCGCGATCCGTCGGCATCCACCACCTCCTCACCCTCATCGCCACTCCACGCCTCGTCGGCGTCCTTGTGCTCGGCGCCATGCTGCTGCTCATTGCCGGGCGAGCTGTCGTTGGTGCCATTGGGTGAACCAACAACACCCTTCTGCGGCGTCGTGGAAGTCGTGTTTGGGCTCATCGTCTCGCTCGGGAGAAATTGCGACGAGGAAAGCGGAAGCAGCTTGACCGAGCGACGCCGGAGCTTTTGAAAGAGGGGCGAGCTGGAGCAAGCTTCCAGCGAATCCACACTCGACAATCCCGCCCTCGGCCTCACCACACGCTCAAGGCATTCGGTACATTGTTGTCCCTATGCGGGCGCGCCGTCTATGCTGGCCCGCATGAGATTGCTGGTAGCATGATAGACAAAAGGTGATGTTGACGCGTTGCAGATAATTCTTTCTGTTCCTATTCTTGATTCTTTGCAGTTCTCTTCTGTTTCCCAGTCATCCCCAGCAGCTTAACACGCGTGGACAGCTCTGCAAAGTCGCGAAATACGTGGAGAGAAGAATCGGTTCCAGCAGCCATCATGGCAAACAGCAAAAGTGGCGTGGCGCGCTTCCCACGAATCAAAGAAATCAAGACCTTCATCATCTCAGGCGTGGGCTCTGGAGGCGATTACCACAATGTCAAAGGCGGCCATTGGTTGATCGACTCCAAGATCTCAACACCTATGTCAGGATATGAAGAGTACCGAAAGTCGCGAACAAGCTGGGGAATCAACGTTCTTGGGTCTTTCTGTGTTGAGATTGAGGCAGACGATGGCACCAAAGGTTTCGCAACTGGATTCGGTGGTCCTCCAGCTTGCTGGCTGGTTGCTGAGCACTTTCGACGATTCTTGATCGGCGCAGGTGAGACCCCATAACATCCTATGTTGTGAGCTCAAGACTAACGCTTCACAGACCCACGCGACACAAACCACCTCTTCGAACAAATGTACCGCGGCTCCATGTTCTACGGCCGCAAAGGCCTCCCCGTCGCCGTGATTTCCGTCATCGACCTCGCCCTCTGGGACCTGATTGGCAAAATCCGAAACGAGCCTGTATACAAACTCATCGGCGGCGCAACAAGAGAAAGACTGAGCTTCTACTGCACCGGTCCCGAACCAGCTTCAGCAAGAGATGCAGGATTCAGCGGAGCCAAAGTGGCCCTCCCATACAGCCCCGGAGAAGGCCCCGAAGGAATGAGAAAAAACGTCGAATACCTCCGACAAAAGCGCTCAGAAGTCGGACCTGATTTCCCTCTTCGCGTGGATTGCTACATGAGTTTGAATGTGCCATATACAATCGAACTGGTGGAGAAATGCAAAGATTTGAATATCGATTGGTGGGAAGAATGTCTTTCACCGGACGACTACGATGGTCACGCATTGATTAAAGCTGCACACCGCACAGTCAAATTCACGACCGGTGAGCACGAGTACTCCCGCTATGGATTCCGCAAACTCATCGAGGGTCGTAATCTGGATATTCTGCAGCCGGACGTCATGTGGGTGGGAGGTCTGACTGAACTACTCAAAGTCTCGGCTATGGCTCAAGCATACGATATTCCAGTCATCCCTCACGCAAGTGGACCGTATTCGTATCACTTTGTGGTTTCGCAACCACATAGTCCTTTCCAGGAGTATTTGGCTAATTCGCCAGATGGGAAGAGTGTCCTGCCGGTGTTTGGAAATCTTTTCACGAATGAGCCGATTCCTACGAATGGGTATCTGGATGTTTCGGTGCTGGATTTGCCAGGGTTTGGTCTGGAGATCAATCCTTCTGCGCCGCTGATCGATGCGGCCGGGATACTCAATCCGGCACCGCAGAAGTCTTTGCCACCACCGCAGCAGCAGCAGGAGTCGGAGAATGGTCAGACGCAGGTTAACGGGACTACATAGATGTTGTATATTTCGCGTCATTGCAGGCAGGAGTTTCGGGTAACGCGGTTAGGAGAATATGTGATGACCGGATGTTGGGTCTAGGCAGACCTAAGGGCAGGAATCCAACGTATATTGATGCCCTTGTACCAGGAACGTTCATAAGGAAGAATGCAAGACTTGCTTACATACATGCTGAGCCTCAGAAGGAACGCATTTCGCTTGTAGGGTTGCTTTGTTCCTGTGTTCCGTGACATGTTTTTCTCATTGTGTGGCTAGTCATGGATGACTGAGCATTGCGTGGGCGGTAGGTCTTGTCAATTGACAGAGGGCGAACCAAGTACCAGACCGGTGGGCTCAGGATTCGATTGTTCGCATCCTTCGATACACTAGCACGGACGTCAGTAGCCATGTCATGTCATCAGCCCTGTATGTAGTAAATGGTGTTCTGAAGCTATGAGTGGTTGCAGGTCAGGAATACGGCCTACGTAGGAAGTACTCTTGGCCGCGTATGCTTTCGCTTTCGCGGACGACGTTCGGCGGACTCGCTCGCGATGCATCGTGCAGCTCGCGTGCATCTGATTGTATGCCCCGAAATGTCGGCGACTGCTTCATTAGTAGGAGTTCTAGTAGATTCGTTGCCCTCGCTTCCCTCGCGACTGCAATGATGGTGATAATGATGATGCTTCGGGACGTGGTGGCTTGTTGACTATGACCATTCGAGTTGCAGGACGAGTTGAGCGCGCGCCATCATGCCGCGCTTGTGGCTATTTTCAGGCTTTCAGCCTTGCACGGTTTGTGCTCCACTCAAGCCACAAGTGTCGATACCGCAGACTATCACGATCGCGAGGATCCAAGTCTGCAGGCGCGTTTGCTGCAATGGGGTGGTGGTCACGGAGGGTTGGTTCATAACTGCGTAGTCATCACATCGAGGAGGAGGTGAAGTGCAGATCCTCGCTGGCGGGCTTCTCAATGCAGCATCCGGTGGGCGTGCATGTGCTGCTGATATTCGCCGACGCTCTCAGCAGGTGGGCGCATGAGGTGCATGTCGACTCGAGGTACAGTACCTGCGCTGCGTCGTGGTGTCGAAGTGTCGGTGCGTGAGAACAGACTCCATCCTTACGAACACGCGCGGGCGAATGAGATGGGCGCCTCGTGGTGTGCAGGGATGCCAGGCGAAGCTTTTGCACCGGCTCCCGTCCACAGCCGAGACATTTGTCTTCAGCTTGCATCATCGTCCTTCTCCTTCACCAACATCGCCATGGCGTTGTGCTGAGTGTGCTAGCACGCCTCGCCTGCCGCCAGTCCACGAATGCCAGGCGACAGACGCGCTGTGGACCATGCCGCTGGCCCCCTGTCCCGCCAGCCCGCGCTCCTCCGCCGCTGCGGCCTCGTGGGATTCCTACGGCACCGATCCGGCAGAGTCATCACCGCTGCACTACCACTGCGCTTGCAGACGCAACACGCGTGGGTAGTCGATTGCACCAAGGCCACGCTAGCAGACCGCACGATTCCAACTGAGCCCCTTGAATATCTCACGACCAGCTCCGACCTGCCTGTAACTAGTCCTGCCACCAAGACATGGCCCGAAATGTCCTCCCAGCCTATGACGGGCGAGGATTGATCCCAAGCTGTCGATGCAGCCTTGCTGCATTGCTCTGTTGCTCATGATTGAGTGCGTAGGCTATCTGTCTGACTGACTGCTTACCCACACAGCCTAGCCGCGACAGACATCAGCTGGAGATATATAAGTTTCGCCACATGGCCTTCTGCCTCAGTCATTCACTGGCCGCCACTACTACTGAATACCATCTCAGCATACCTATTCATATCTCACATCAGTCAGATACGACGTTGCACAGAAAGAAACCATCATCGACAACCAGATCACGCAAGCGCAGGACGCAACATGTGCATACAAATCGTCGAACGATATAGCGTCTGCAAATGCCTGTACCACAAACACGCAGTCGACCCATGCCCAGCAATGAGGCAACGAGGCCATCAACTCAAAGAGAAAACCGTACTCGTCGGCTACGCGTGCGCAAACCATTCTCGGGCTCGACCACATCAGCCCGCAATCGAAATCCCACAAGTCCTTCCTGACTCTGGCTACTGGAGTATTTCATCACCCACAAGCATGTATCAACCATGAATCACGTGTACTATCTGCACACCACCGAACACGTCGAATGCACACTCAGGGGACCTGGCAAATTATATCCACTCGTTTACAAGATTACCGAGAAACGCCAGACGCGCCAGAGACGGAGGATCCGCGTAACGATCTGTTGGCCCAAGCGCTGATGAGAGAAATTGGCCATACATCATTGCGTCTCGTCATCATGTGATGAGCACACTCTGGAAGTCTCACCTGAGTCAACTTTCGTTTTCGATGCGACAGGCTTCTGGATGATGACAAGCCGATGTTCACCGCGGCATTTCCCGTGTGCAAGATCATGCACACTTTCACGTCACCTCGCTGCTGCTGCCTCATCAGCAATATGGAAGCAGCGCTGCGTTGCACTCGCTGTGTTGGAGATAGGCTGCTGATGTGCTTGCATCCTCTCGAGTGTCGACTGAGCATCACCAGGCGCGATCTACACTGCATATGCAACGCACACTTAACATCTTGCTGGAGTTCTGCAGTCTCGTTGAAGCGTCTTTTGCGACCGTTCTTTCTTTTCGAGCCGCCTTCAAACAAGGCTTCGGAGTTTCCGATTCACTTTTTTGAAACCCATCAGCGGTACGGTGATCTGTGCTTCATACACGTACACTAAAAACATTCGCTTCTCAAGAGTCTCTTCTCTCCGCTCTTTTGTATACTGACGGCAAAGCGAACGGCGGGCGCCGGATCGCTTGGTCGCTTTTTATTGTAATGATCAAGGCATATGGAATCTGTATGGCTATTTCTGCACAGAAAGTGATAGTCATACCCGATCTCGAAGATACTGACTCGAGATATGGACTATCGCACATGCTTTACATATCTCTGCGTAGGAAGGAGAAAGCGTGGGATAGACATTTATCGTTTCCTCGTTCGCATCGGTGTAAACAGGAAGGGGAGCTCGGGGCCTTTATTTATTGTCTTTGTTCGTTCCAATGCGCGGCTTAGTCTGAGACGTGGTGATAACTGGTGTTGAATTCTCACTGCACCTGTGCCCTTATGGATATGGCTCCGGACATGCCCATATTGCACCAGCCCTTATCCCTGAGTTTGCTGGCTTTCGTAGTCTTCTATAAATTTGGCGATAGCCAAGTGTCCGCGCTTCTCAGCTATTTGGAATGCCGTGAAATATTCTTCTGCGGGCCAACCTGCCCGCGACTTCAACTTGGTGTTGACTTTTCCTGTCTTCAGAAGCAACTGAGCAACATCTGTGTTACCCTTTTCCGCTGCTCGCCAGAAATATTGGGAAATGTCGTGCACCTTCATGTCGACTTCTCCTGTCTCGAGAAGTAGCCGGACAATGTCTGCATGACCCCAGTACGCCGCGCTTTCGAGAATTGTATTATCATAGTCGCTGTAAGTCTTGCTGTTGACATCAAAACCTTTCTCCTTCAAGAACAGCCTCACAATCTGTGAATGGCCTCGCCTAACTGCAGTTCCGAGGGGTGTGCGCCCTTTTTGTCCGCATTCCAAATGTTGGCACCCTTATCCATCAGCATCTTCGCAATGTTCTCATGTCCCAGCCATGCTGCCAGCCAAAATGGTGTCTTGTGCTTGGAGTCCTCAGCATCGAGATCGACGTCTGCCCTGGCAAGAAGCATTTTTACGATGTTCTCATGGCGCTGCTCCACTGCTACAGCTAAAGGAGTCCGATGCCAATGGTTCATAAAATTGACATTCACCCGCTCACTCTCGAGCAGAAGGCTTACTATGTTCTCATGACCTCCCTTCACTGCGATCATGAAGGGTGTTCGATCACCATAGTGCTCAGAGTTCACCTTGATCCTCTTGCTCTTGAGAAGCAGCCTTACGATATTTTCACGGCCACGTTCTACTGCTACAGCAAAGGCACTGAGCTGCCCACCATGCTGGTAATTCACGTTCACCCGCTGACTCTCGAGTAGCAGCTCTACAACTGCCTCTTGGCCTTGAGAGGCAGCCCACCACAGTGGTGTGCAGTTGTCGTAGTCTTTTGGATCCCAGTCAAATCTCGACCCCGGAAGTACCTGTCCACGCGAGATGAGCTTTTGATTCCTGGCCAAAATTCGCTTGAAAATGCTTGAAAGGCCGTAGTATGCTGCCAGATGTTGTAACGTAAAGTTTCGACTGATGTGTAAGTAGTCACAGTAGCTAGTTGGCATTCTCCATGCGTAAGCTATTCTGAGCGACGGCCACTTGGTGATCTCAAAGATGTATTCCAGTGATTGACCTCGCGACTCAGCTCGAGAAGCATGACTCCAGCAGTATTCCCTCGCGTATGGCCCAAATAAAAAGGGCAGGTCGATTTCAGGGACGTACAACTTTGCGTAGTGACCGCGTCGAGCCACTAATTCCTGACTGAGAATTTTCTCCGAGTGGTCGAGAATATCGCGGGCAGCCAGATACCGGAAGCAGACACGCGACAGGATTGCTTCAGATCGCCCGTCAGCATTGACATGTGAAATGTCCGGCTGGTCTCTCTCGAGAGATGGTATACCTCGAGCTAGCATGTAGTCCCGTACAGACTCATGGTCGAATTGCACCTTTCGATCACTGAGCTTTACTACGCCAAACGACAAGCGTTGAAGTCGTTTCATCATCTTCTCGTTGTCTCCACACCAGTATCGAGAGTCCTTGCAGTCGTTCACAAGGTCTAGTCCTGAGTCGGCATCAACAGTAATCGCGTAGCGAAGTTCCGCGAGTGAAAGTGGTCGCCTTGCGAACATTATCCACCGGAAAAGGCGCAATGCTGCTTTTTTGTCCTGGCTGTTTCCCTCTCTCAAGGGCTTAAACATGTCGTGATACAAATCATCAAGGTCCTGCGGAAGACTGGTGATGCTGGCAAGTATGCTTGCCAGATCTTCCTCTCGCAATTTGACCACCCTGCCAGCAACGATGATAACCCATTGGAAAACACCCGAGGCTCTGGATAGGATCTCCTCTTTTACCCTTTGCAACGCCGTGGGGTCAGACCAATCTGGCCATTCGCTACAATACGCCTCGATAAATCGCCTGATGTCCTGCTGAGTCTCCTGAACGACGTCGATTCGATAGTTGTAGGTGCTAACGCGCTCCGGATACGGGCGACAGGAGACACATATGCTCAATCGATGCGCTACCTCTGTTCGGCAGTCCTTCAGCAGCGCCATTAGTCGTCTCGCGACTTGTTCCCCTCCTTCGTCAAGCGCGTCAACGTACAGTCGAAGGTTGAAAGTCCTTGTTGCATCCTTGACGTATCTCATGAAGAGCTGTCTGAGGTCTGGCTCCGTCCAGTCCCACCTTTTGTCTCTGCCTGGCTCGCCCTTGGTACGATAGTTTTCCTCGAATCTACTGTCATTGATGAATTTAGATAGCAATATGTTGTCAGATCGAAGAATTTGATGAAGCACAGATCGAAAAAGACCAACAGCTGTCTGGTGCAGATCATCTCCTCCCCGGTTGAAGAAAAATGAAACCACGAGCAGACGCTGTACTGAACTCAGATACCCGGAGCCCAATCTTTGTTCCTGTAGACTTCGCTCTCTGATAGAATGCATCAAGGTAGATTTACCAGTGCCTGCTCTTCCCCTTATCCACAAAAGCCCTCCTTGGTCAACCCATGTTCGGTAAGTGTGGTGCTCGAAGATCCATTCGCAGGTGTTATCGGCCTTCTCACTGATATCGCCTCGGACTTCCATATCTGGAAAAGCCAATGACCGGAGGCATTGATCTGCGAAGTCGGGCTTCGGAGCGCCGTGGTGTATGTGAGTGGTTCCTGGTCGAAGAATCAGTATGGACCACAAGTTGCGAAGTCTGGTGCATCAAAGGCTTGGAAACAGCCTTGAAGAGCCTATCCCTTTACATTCTGATTGCTACCAAGAGCTTCGCGGCAAGGAAAGACGATATAAATCTATGACCGACCGAAATTCTGAGTGAAGCTGTTGTTGCTTCCCCCTCCGGTGATGTACTGTGTGCCAGACCCCTCATTGATATTTTGTGAGCCACTGCCGTAGTGCACATTCCTCGCAGCCTCCTCCTCTGTCAAGAGTTGGACAGATCTCTCGAGACCTTGCAGTTTATCGCTGATGTTGAAGACTCCTTTTAGGCCTAAGGTCTTCAGGTTCGCCATGATGTCGTTCATATGCTCCTGGAGTTTGCTTCGTCTTCCTAAAAACACTGTCGTCGTACCCCTCCAAAGGCGCTTGCCGTACTGGTCTCCATCTTCCGGGCAGGCTTTCCAGAACAAAATCCTGACCTCTTCCAAAGAGCTCTTGCACTGCTCTAGGATAGGTTTCATATTATTTCTGGACTCCTCAGTGACCTCATCTTTCTCGGTCCTTTCACGCGCTGAACGAAGCAGGTCCTCGATAGCCGGTAGTCGTTCAAACAGCTCCTTGAGTCGCGGTGGTAGGCCTTTGGCGTCTTGTGCAGCCCGACCGATGTCGATTACGGCTTTGGTTATGCCGATGCAAGCGTCGATGAGTTGTACAATGGTGGTGGCCTCTACGCCCGACATGATGGCGAGGGAGCGACTGTGTCTTGAGTGCTGAGATTAGAGAATGAAAGTCGAAGTTCAGCTTCGAGTGGTTTTTTGGCAGTGCCACACTGCTACCTTCTGCAGCTGACACGCAGGAGGGCGGTGGCGTCCTATCGGGGAGCATCACACCATATCCCTGTTGCCATCCAGCTGACCGCAAGATGGAGCTCGATTGTGTGTCTCTGAGCTCCGTCGCAGCCTGCGGCAGATGTGAAAGAACCAGGAAATAGTCTGTTATTGCTCTGCCATCGTCGCAGTCACTCTTTGTCTGTCGTCGATTCATCTCCGACTGATAGCGCTACGTCGCGTTGTGCACCGTCTTGATGGGCCACTCCTCGTCGTGGGGTTACTGTATCGTCGCATTGATCCTCTTCCATGCTACTACTCCTCTTGCCTTCACATCTCAGGTCAAACACGGTAGAACCACCACTTGGGTTTCGACGATTCTGCAAGAGGCTGCTTGCGCAAGTAGTAGAGCATCTTCTGGCGCCGCCATCCATGAATATTCTCAAGTAATTCAGCTGTCGAGTAATTGTGTCTGAAACTGGCGATATCATCGACGCGCCTGGCGCCATCAGCTCCTCGCTACAGTAAGAGGCCTTGTGGCCTACAACCGACTGCGCTGGCAAGGGTGCAGAGGCAATCAGCTTTTGTTCACCTTCTCTTTTCCTGCAAGCTCGTCCGTCACCGGTCACGCTGTTGGATCAGAAGTGAGGGTCAACGACAAGGCCAACTGTGGATACCAACGTAGACTCGGTGACTAGCTGGGCTGCACGATCTCCCTGTCTTCCAACGTGAGGTGAAGATGCGCCGGCCATTGGGATTGGAGCTTTGATTATCGAGGGCGTTTGCAAATATCCGAAAGGCACAAGCCTGGGGCTAACTCAAGATCAGCATGCAGTCGATTCGTTCATGTTCTCTATGTCCGATCAAGCAACGATCTTAGGCTAAACGAATACTGCATTCGAGCTGAATCCCTTCTTCGTCACAACTCTCCGACTGCACGCGTCTGTTCCATTTACATCTCAGACTTCCTCGTGACAGTCTCTCTTCAGAACTTCTTTCTGCAATCCACCCCAGAAGTCCCCTTTCTCCCATCGCTGGCGATGCTCATCAAAATGGCTGATGGAGCAAAGTGCGAGATCGCCTTGTCTTGTCTGCCGGTCGCCCATTGATCAAAATCGCAGGCGTGCAGACATACTTTCAAGACAAGTGCGCCCAGACACTCGCATCGGAGCCGAGGCGGGTGTGAAAGAAGAAATCATGCCAGACCAGCCAACACGAAATGTCCCCAGCCACAACACCGCACGGCAAAGTCCGATGGCAAGGTGTGCAAAAGCGTGTCTTTCTCTTTCCTTTCTTGCAAAAAACCAATAAACTCGCTCTCATAGAAGAAGAAAAGTTGTCGTAAAAGAAGTGAATGGTCATCATCGTATTTCACATCATCGTCATCGTCAAACAAAACAAGCAGTCCAGTGCCGAGAGCACAGAGTAGTCATCCATCTACTGACGAACAACGATTCCGTGGCGGCGGGTAGAGCCAGACTTGTAGCGGCGAGCATCATCCTCAGACTCGGAAGAGCAGTCAGATCCGTCGGAGTATCCGCATCGTGCACCACCGCAGTCCAACTTGACGCGGTTGCCTGCGCGGGTGATGCCGTAGCGTTCGCAGGAGCAGCAGGAGCTGTTCGAGGAGACGGAGCTTGGGGAAGAGGCGCCGGAGCGGACGGACGAGGAGCCGGAGCTGCGGGAAGAGCTGAGAGATGGGACATCAGAGTCGACATCGCTGTCGCTGTCGTCCTCGGAGTCGTCTGAGGACTCGACGAGTTGCTGCTGAGCGAATTTGGCGGTCAATTGCTCGAGAGTTGGCTGAGCGAACTGTTCGGTGCGGACCTTGAGGGACTCTTGGGGCTTGTATGGCTTTGGGGAGACGATTTGGCTCTTGTCGAGGGGACGGCCCTTTGGAACACCAGAGGAAGTGCGGTTGTGGCGCGAGGATTGGCGGGCTTCCTTGCGGGATGTCTCGGTCTTTGCTGCGGCACCGCTGGATGGGATGTCCAAGGTGTTGAGCTTGCGGCCGGTGGTGGGCTCGGTGACGCTCTCGCGGGCAGGGTCGTGGGAGACGTGGTAGCCGTCGATGATGTAGTAGTACCAGTAGCGCTGGCCTTGCTTGAGGGTGGAACCCTGGAAGCGGAAGGTGCCCTTCCAGCCGCCGGTCTTGGAGGAGTCCTTGGACAATGGAAGTTGTCCGTTGTAGTTGTCCCAGGAGCCGAGCAAGTGGACGGTCTTGACGTTGGCGGAAGTGCGGAGGGTGAAGTTGAGCTGGATAGCGGCCATTGTGATTGATTTTACGTTTCGTAGAGAGTATTGAATTTGAGAGTTATGGTTTTTGAATATCGTGAAATGGTGTAAGTCGTGTTTTGAGCAAGCAAGAGACTGGTAATTAGTTTCGTGATGATGAAGTCGACCAGCGGCTTCGTCGTAGAATTTGGATTTTTTGATAATTTGATATTGGCGGTGATTGAAAAATTAGTGAGTAGTGAGTAGTATGTGGATGGCACCAGGCCTGAACGATTAACAAACAACGAAAAAAGAGGATAAAAACGACCAAAGACCAGCTCTTGAGATTGACACGCTTGCTAAAGAGAAGAAGAGAAGAGCAGTGCCTGAGGAGGATGAGCGCTTACTTTATGCCTTCCGCAACTCTCGCGCACTACACTCCTACGGGCCGGTCGTACAACGACTGATTCGAGCTACGCATGTGGCCGGCCGTCGAGCGAGGATGAAGGACGACGGGGGCGACACCACTATTGGCATCGTGCAGCGCGAGCGCGTAGATGCTGGCGTTGCTTTGCGGGTGGGACGGAGGAGGTGCATGAAGGTGCAACGCGGCGACCAATCCAAAGCTGAAGTCAAGCGCTGAGGTTTCCCCCACTTCCAAGAAACTTCACCTACTGGCCGACTGGTCAGTGCACATCGGCTCGCCCCGTGTCGTTCCCGCCCGCAGGATGTGAGGTACACGTCTCCATCACATTTCCATCACACTTCCACCGACTCAGAGGACGAAGAGATATACACACTTGCGCGCCTTTGTGCATGGTATGTCTTGCAGGATCAATGCGATCTACAATATCGAAGCCTGCACAATGCTTGCATTGCATACACTACAAGCTTGCGCGAGCTCAGCTTCCACGTATCGCCGACTTCACGCGACCCGCTCATCTATGCAAGAGCTTTCTCGGTCATAGGATAGTCGGCGCTTGGGTGCATGAGGGTATCCGGTCTTTCTCGTGGATTACTCTACTTCATCTGCACATGATCTGAACGAGGGCCAGGCTCCAGCTGATGTGGTGCTACCGACTAAGCCGCTCTCAACATATGCACAGAAGGAGGCTGGAATCCTACAAGAACGCGTGGTAGTGTGCGCAAGCGAGACATGGGGTACCTAGTATCGAGGCTTGTGATGTGTCTGTCTTCTCAGCCAATCCGGACCTCGTTGTTAACATCTTGAACAAACGAGGCGTCCGGAAGTACTAAGTCGTCTTGACAGGAACCATCCCGTTCTCATTTGACAGCTGATTCGAGTTTGCAGCCTGAGAGTATCTTGTCGCCTCGAACAGTGAACAGAGCGACCGAAGCACATGCAATGGTCATGCACCGCCGATTGTCCCACCCTTCTTCGATAGCTCGCATACGCTGCTGCGAAGCAATATACTCGCAATGCAGGTGACACGGACTTGACTCAAAAGCAGGCAATGGACACTTCGTTCTTGGACTTTCGACCATCGCATGCTGCGCGCTTGCGGGGATGTCTTGTGCGCAGCTGTTGTCAAGGTCGGAAACTTGCATCCCGCTGGATCCATAGCGGGAGCTGTCATTCACCGGCCTCACATAGCAGAGCTCGACCAGGAGCAATCCTTCGTGATGCTGTATCACAAGGCGGCCTCTTTGGAATGTCGTACTCCGATACTCCGGCATCCATTGCTCTGCCTGCAGCTTTCAGAGTCGGCATGGACATCCCATGATAATCCGAGAAGGCACAGCTATGCAGTCCATTGCACTCGCCTTCTAAAATGTGAGGTAATATTGACAAATCGCCGAGCTCTAGGGACACTCACGAGGCTTACTAACACGCATTCGAAGCAACATCATTTGTCTCCAAGAACTCCAACTTCGACTCTCCGACCACGATATCGAACATTGTCCCACTGACACTCTGATCTCTGAGCGTAGCATCCGCCTGGTAGAACACGTATCCACCAACGACCTTCTCCGTACGCTTCATCTCAATCGTCTCCTGCACCAGGCGAGGCATATGCGGTCCTAGCATGGTCTCTCGCTGCACGATGACAATTTGCGGCGCAGCGTTGTCCGCGACATCTCCGCGAATCGACGCAACGACAGAGAACCGTCTGGTCTCTGTACTTTCATCGAACGTCAAGCATGATGAATCTCTTTGCCAGAAGATGTCCGCATTCAGTGGGAAGCCTCCTGTGCCACCGTTGTCGTTTGTGGCAACCTCTCCCGTCGAACGAGTCTTGAGTTGGATGTCGAATGCTTTGATCGCACCTGCATCCAAGGTCGAATTGAACTCGTACCAGTTGAAGATCTCGCGATTGTACCCAGACGACGATCCACCTTTGAAGGTGGCCATAGTCGTCGAGATGGTCTGCGTGGAATCCTCGGGAAGCAAGGTTACTTCGATGTCAGAAGCGTTTCTGCCGGTGCTCTCTGTTGTTCGAACGCGGATCCGGCCAGCAAGCTCGACTTTGTCGCCTCGGAGTTGGTAAGAGCTGATCGTGGGCCGAATGTCTGCTGGTTGGTAAGGTTCTGTCAATTGCACGTTGCCTGGAACGGTATTGATCATTCGTTCTAGCAGCGACTCGCATTGCGACTTGAAATACGCTGGATCCGAAAGCTTGGTCATGGTCTGGTTCTTGTCCGAGGTAAAGATACGCTTGTCAGAGTTGAGAGTATCGTTCTTCGCCACGACCAGAGGATTCTTCGTTGTGTTGTTCAGGAACTCGTTCACGACTGCATTATCGAAGCTCCCGGTTGTCGTGTCGAATCTCGCCACATTCTCCTCACTGACGCCACCCTCAGTCACAATCTCCGGATGATCGACACTGTGCACGCCACCTATGGTATGGCCGCAGGCAACGAGAGTGATCATCTCTTCCTGGCTGAAGCCCATTGTCTGAAATCGCTCCTGCGCTGTCTCCAAATCTGTGTGAGCTTCTGGCACACCTGCTATCCCTTCCTTCGTGGCATCGACTCTGCCGAAGCGGAGAGGCACAACAAGACCACCACACTTCTCAACTGCCATGACCATGGCGAGAGCCAAAAGATCGGACGCCGAGTCACGAGTGTTATAGGAGCTGGAGATATCGGCAAGAGTGTTGTTCAATGCAGCACCCTTGTTCTCCGCGCGATCAAGTTCGAATTGGATCGATGCATCGAGGCCTCCAAGTTTCGTTGCTGTATCGTGCGTTGCGGCATCATGGAAAGCTGTTCGGAGCCATTCGGCAGATTTTTGAATACCGGGTGCACCAGCTCCAAAATCACAAGTTCGCACTTCTGCAATGGATCAGGTCAGACAAATGTTCAGATATCTCCACATCCTTGCTGCGAATAAATACTTACGATCAGAGAGCTCGCCATTCCTGATGTAGCCGCCTTGGAGATACAATAGATCATCCAGCCTATCGTACTTTGATGGCCATACGTATGCCGCTTGAGCAATGGCTGTGAGTTGAGCGAGTGTGGCCAAATGGCTGAGCATGATCACTGCCGCCAATGGGTAAAGATGGTGAGAGTGGATTGCATCCTGACAATGGGACTCTGCACACGAGATATATCATCAACAGCATCTCAGCAATTTTCGCCGCGCATGCTGGTATACGAACTCGTGTTTTCGCACTAATCTTTCTCAAACCAGCTGCAAAAAGTCGGATGCGTCTGGTAGCTCGGTGTGGATGCGAGTGTCCACGAGAATTGCCATTTTCGACGACATTCAGCAAATGTGTCCAATAAGAGCGTTTCCTGAGTACGAGCAAAGCATATAGGTAGCAGTCGTTAGTAACATTTGTATCTGTCACAAGGCTTCTGCTATATGACGATCCTCTTGGCATTATATCGGCGAGTTCCTAGTGGTGGCATTGGTGACTAGCTTCGTGCTAGGTCGATGCTCAGAATAGCAATACGAAGAACTTTTTATGCAGAGCCGACGATGGAGTGTCCATCTAATGTCTTGAGAGATATACTTCGCAATGCACGACTGAGAACAGGCAATTAATTATTCATGGCCCCCATTCGCTGTTAGACCGTGAGAAGGACAACTTTCCCGGCTTGTGGCATATATTCACGCGCATGTCAACACCCTGACTCTACTCAAATTTGAAAATCGTAACTTGACTCCTTCCTACACTGTTGAGTGAATTTTAGCATCGGGTCTGCCAAGTGAGCTCACTGCGCCGGGCCCCTCACGGAGAGTGTTTCCAATCGACTCGCCAACAACACGCTTAGATTTTGGTCTGGTCCGCTTCGGTATGGATTATCTTGACTTCGCGAGACACAGATGTGGTATGCGCCTATCGCTCAACAAGAATTCGCGAACGATGTGGCTTGTTGCACACGATAGGAAGTTCTTTCTCAGACACAAAGAGGTCGATATCAAGCGTTGTGGTGGAATCGAGCAATGCTTGTGACAGCGGTCTTGATGGATTGGAGGATTCGACTGAAACGGTTCTGCAGTTGAAAATATCCTCGCAATCCGTATCGTGCTTTCAAGCATGTTATGGCATGCCGAGATCAACCAACAGATCTTAGTATTGGTTCTTCTTTGGGATCGGAAGGTTGAAAAGCTACCGACAACAATCCATCACCACGATGCTCGGTGCAGTCTGGACCGTTTCGACTTTTTGCCTTGCGCGCACCAGCAGTGAGTGACTGCCGGTGTCATTACCCAATGGGGATCTTGTCAATCGAGGGGTTGTCACCGGCTGTGGCCCAATTCTCAGCGTGTAAATTCAAGATGTTGTGTTTTACGCCTGCACCATGATAGTGGTGATAGCTGAGGTCTCTACATGACTCATCTCGATCAACAAATTACTTAGTTCTTCTTCACCAAGGTAATGAATGATATTCGACCTGAGCAGCAAAGTCCCTTTATGGGGATCGTAATTTGGGGCCAATATGACTATGCAAGCGCAATTGAGGCCCATTCTGAAGCAGTTCAACGGCACGCCGGTAACTCGCAGTACTTCTCGGCCATCCTGTAGCGTGACCTTTCCAGATATCGTGTCCCAAAGCGCATCGACATCGTCATTACGCCCACGGAAGCGCGCAATGTTCAATTCGCACTGCATAATACGACCTTGCACTCTGATGCCTCGATTTGTCATTTCAAATGTGCAGGGTGATGCGGTTTCTTCCGAGATTGAGAGCTCGATAGAGCCACAGGATTGATAGTCGGCAGTCGTTCGTGCAAGTAAACCTCTGCTATGCCCAAGTACAGCCGGGAAGGCGAAAATAGACTGATCGTTCGAAGTCCTGATCAGCTCTTCTTGCAGTCTGCGGAAAGCTCCACGCCCTTCGCCGTACAGAAGTGGCATGTTGACGTTGAGCAGGCCCAAGAGGCAATATGCTTCGTCTTCTTCCCTGGTAGTCGTGCGTTTTGAAGCCCAGCTCATCCGACGAGCTATCGATGCGCTGTGGATTTCCCATGGATCGTTCAAGTAGTGCTCGCCAATGCCCGTTATATTCCTCAAGAGAGCCTTGAGGTCAGGGCCAATCTTCTCGTGATGTGATTGTCGGGCGGCTTTGTGTCCTATCGGCTGCCAGCGACGATCGAAAAACTGAACAAATTCGGGCGCTAAAAGTTCTTGCAGGGTCCATCCGCGAGTGAACCATTTGGACCTTCCCAACTGGGATTCCGACACATCTTCACCGACAATGTCATCCAAATAAGCATAGCAGATTTCAGCTCGCCAATACCAATTCCACATGGAGTTGATCGCTTCGGTGAGTTCGGCACTAGAGCGTTTGTCGATGCAGATGGTATCTACCCATACCCAGCTCGGACCATGATGTTCTTCCACGAGCCTACAAAAGCCAATCACCTTCCAGTATCCAGTACTGCTCAGATTATTACCCCTCTTGAAGTCTTTGTACGATATTTCGTCCCTGCTCCATCGATGCGAAAGTATGTAGTACGGCTCGGGTATCTCCCGGTCAAAGAATTCTCCAAACTTGAGTGTCTGGGTATTGAGAAGGCGCATCTTGATCTCCAGCAAGCACAATGGAGCAGTGAAGATGGAGCAGTAATGTCTCTGATATGTTCTGTGAGAACGGGGACTTTCGAGAAGTAGAGAAAGTGCAGTGGCGAATTTAGGTGCCGTGTGACCCAACTCATTTGAACCAGATGACATACAGCTTCTCAGCCAGCTTCGCGAAGGAACGAGGCCGCCCAGCTCGCTTGTGCTGCATGTTACCCGCTTCGCCACACCTACGGACTAAACAGCTCAGCAAGACAAAGGCGCGCGCAGATAAGGTAGCGGACAATGCCCGGTGACTTGCATTTCGAGAGGACTGAAACCAGGGATCGGTGACACGCCAAGCCCCCTTCCAGTAGCTGAGACCACTGCTATTAAAGTAGGCGAGATATCTTAGCAATTATTCCGACCGTCCCTTGAAAAAGACCCCCGAGAAAAGTCATGGAGGTGGCCTCGCTCAGCCGTATGTCGTGTGTTCATGTAGCGTTTTAGGCCGCCGGGTGAGCCCGAATTCGCAGTCAGAATGCTGTGAGTGCAGACCACTCCCGTGTTATGCCAGGAAGGCGGCTACAGGTTAACATCTTCTCATTCGCGATCATAGTCCCGTGTCTTAAGCTACTCTACACCATCAAGAAATTTCACAATGGGGTATCGCGTTCCCTAACCAGAATCAGAAGCACCGAAACACCTTCGCTAAACGACAAATCCAACATCGCCGGAAGCGACTCGTCAATCAATCCTGGTGATCACGTCAAGCTCCGGTCAAATCCAAAACTTCAACACCACTCTTTCTCCAACCCTTTCCAACTCTTCCATTCCCAGTCTCCACTGCAGTAGATACCAGTGTCGCCTTGCCACCACTCTGCGTCCACTCACTCCCATCACCTGTCATATCCAACGTCTCCGCTTCCACGACTTCTTTCCACGCGCCTGGAAGACTTTCCCGGGTCACGATGCGAGTCTTGGTGATCTTGGTCGAGAGGCGAGATTGCTGTACGGCCGCGGTTGCTTTTGTAGTCTTGGAAGTCGAAGTCCGAGGAGAGCGACGAAGCGAGTTCGAGACGGACGAACGGGATGAGGCAGAGGCAGGCATTGATGTCGATGTCCGGGATACTTTGCGAGCATGAGTGCCTGAGAGGGTAGAGGCTGGAGCTTCAGTCGGAGGTGGGCCAGGCTTCTCCTGCACAGGAGCGCAGATGGGGGCGGACTTGCGAGGTCCATGGCATCGACGGTGTCCCCAGGAGGCGTCGGATCTGGTGTGGCAGGCCGATGCCTGGCCTTAGCGAGTGACAGATCGAGTTGATCCTCTCCTGCTGAAGGAGCGGTCTGTGCCCTTCTCAGCGGCGCCTTTCTTCGCCTCTTGGTCACAGAATCGGGAAGCTTTGGCGTGGCGAAGTTCATCACATCATCACTCTCACTGCGAACGAATCCTCCGCGCAAGCGCTCTGGTGTCGGAGAGCTTGGGCGAGGACGTTCCACTGGCTTCGCTGGTGACGATGAAACAAGTGAGATAACCTCATTCGGCCACTGTGGTGCCGCTTGCTTCCGCGGAAAAGGTGATAACCAGCTGGTAATTGATCGTTGACTCAATGCCGGACTTGCAACCTCGTCAGAACGCCTCTTGCGGCGCGGCGGAGTCTGTTGCGAAGCAGAGGGTCTCATCTTCCCAAATTGCTTGAAAATGCCTGCATTCGGCTTCGGCGGAGGCGCAATCTTTGCGGCTCTTGGTGTGTCTTCATCGTCAGTCTCAAAACTGTACGACATTGGATCTCTGACGGCTTTCCGTGCAGAAGGAGACAGCGCTTGAGGCTTCTGGAATCTAGAGACTGAGGCGACCACATCGTCGATATCCGTCTCCTTCTCCGACGCCTTGCCCGGCTTCTTGGATCCCACATTAGCACCGGTATTAACAGTCTGCAGTGGTTTCCGAGTCTGCGATGCACTCACTTCAAGCACAGACGCTTGTGAAGATTTAGTCAAAGTGCCAAACGCATCGATGGGCATTTGGGACGAGTCCGGCTCGTTCTTCTTGCGACGTGTCTTCTTTGCATGCACGTTTGTATCGCCGCTCGCAGCAGCTCTCGCCTTTCGCCTCTGCTTGAAGAACTCTTTCGGGTCTTTTGACTTGTCCTCATAGTCTTCAACCTGCAGAGGACATCCAATCTTGAGAAAGTCTCGCAACAGCCAAAGCTTCTCCGGCTGATCAGGATGATATGGCTTGAACGTTCGTTTCTTGGTGGGAGAGGTTGGCGCATCTGACTCGTCTTGTGTGCTGCTGGGTATCTGGGCCCATTCGTCTTCAGCTTCCATCCCCTCATCGGCACCCCCAGCAGGAACAAACTCGTCGTCCTCGTCTTCGACACTTAGATCGATAGGAACCAGGCCTTGAGGAATGAATGTGATACGATATTCGAGCTCTCCATCGGTTGTAGCATGGTTGCGCTTGCCATGGATCGCTAACACATACTGCTGCTCTTTCTCTGCTTGTGCGTCTGTGTGAAGCCGCTCGTCTTTCTCGCCCATCAGTCGCAGTTCGCGCACTAAAATAGCAGGAGCAAGGTTTTTGATAAACTTCTTCGCACCGCCAATACATCTCCAATCGAACGCATCGGCCGCGAAAGCTCTCAGTGCCGGGAAGTCCATCTCCATATCCCACCTCACCTCGACCTTCAGTCTCGCCACTTTGTCCGGTGTGCTCACACATGGGTCTGTGTAATATACAAGGACTTCTCTATTCGGGAAATCGTCCGGTATCGCGAGTTTGCTGTTTCTCTTCGTGAAGAATTTGCTCTCGTTGGTCCGGATCTCGTGTGTCAGGCGCCGCCTCCACTCTTTAAGTCCATTGACGTCTCTTTTCCTAGCCAGTTCGCACAATTCTCTTGCAAACCCAGCTCTGGCGGCGTCGCATGCAACCTTGGGCCCGCAACCAGGAATACCCTCAACAATGTAGTCTCCACCACTCATCAACGCGACCAAGATCATGCCCTCTTTATCCAATCCACTCTTCTCTTTTACTGCTTCGGCGCGATAGACAGTGCAATGTGTCGGAATCTTGACCTTCCCTTCCGCAGTCCAACTCCTCCACAGCACACCACTTCCAAACATCAACGTATCCACATCTTCGCTCAAGACAGCGTCTACCACGCCTTCTTTTTGCAAAAGTGCGCATTCTGCCTCGGCCTCGCCAGGCGCAACATGCCACGGATATCCAAATTTCCTCAACAATTCCTTGGCCAGAAACTCAGGCACACTAGCGACTCTGACGCCTGGCCCTCCAACCTTCTTGTTGCGCTTAAAGGCTGGCTTGTTCGGTCCATCGAAGACGAATAGTGGATGTATGTTGAGCGACAATAGTCGTAAGAGTCGGTAGTAGAATGTTCGAAGAGCAGGATTTGAACCACCCTTGGAGGCGAGTATCTGGAACAGCCAAATGGAAATGTCTATCGCAAGTCGGAGGGGCCGTCCATGGGTGGAGAAATGCTGGACGGAGAGTTTGGCGACACTGATGCGCTGGCCAGGTCCAAGTTCCTTGAAGAGGCCGGAGACGCCCATGGTGCGTGTGCGGTCAATCCACCGCCATGGTGAAGCCGGAGAGTCTGTTCATTGTCACCGTCGTTCGAGGTGGCGATGGAGTGACTGGCTTAGGGTCCGTTGTCATGGCGACAACCCTAACATCCACGTGACGGATGCAAAGCAGGTTTCAGATTGTGCCCAACGCGCGTGCGAGCCGGGCTTTTACCAGACGGCACTACTGCACTCGGCCGATATTGCTCGTCGCGTGTGAGTAGACGGAGTGTGTTGACATGCGACGCGCAGTATTAATAATGGGATCGAACTCGCGCAGTCGCCCTCCCCAAACTTAAGCTAAGCCCAAGGAGCGCACGGAGGCTTCAAAACACGCCGCCAGGACGATCGCGCGCGGAACGGCGCATCCACAATGGACGATTCTCTCATTTCCCACTATGAGGACATGGGCAGTCGCGAAACTTCTCCCGACCCGATCGTGCTGCCTTCATCGCCTCCATCCGGGAGGAAGATGAGGAGTGTGCGAAAGACGCGACAATCTACTCCTCGAAAGTCTCGCCTCTCGACCGTGTCGCGCATGACGCCGAGTAAGGAAATCGTGCTGGACACACCACAGCTTGGACTCAACGATGGAAGCCCGTGGAGGATCAAGGTGACTGTGCAGGCGGAGCAGAGGGACAGTTCAGGGAAGCTCGTCACAAGGACGACGAGCATTCCATTGAGAAGTCCGAGTCGGTCCCCCACCAAGAAGCGAAAGCCGACACCAAAGAGGAAAATTGTGGAAGAAGAGGAGGAGGAGGCAGAGCAGCTCGTGGTAGCAAAGAAGTCTAGAGGGAGGAAGAGGAAGGCAACACCGAACACGGAGAAGAACAGTGCGCCACCAGTCTCACAGGTGAAACAGAGCATAGAGCAGCCTGTCGTGGAAGAAGAGCAAGACGACGACGCCTTCGACGTGTTTGGAGAAGCCGCAGCCCTGGAGGCCGAGCAAGCCATGCAGGCCATGGACTCTTCATCACGAGCGCAGACCCCACCCAATAACCGCCGTGCCAGTGGACGCCTATCACGACTTTCCGCGCAATGGTCTAACGGGACCGGCCGCACACAACGACTTAGTAGAGCTCGCGAAGAACTTGACGAAGCATTACAGGATGCTGTTGGAGATGTGACCTACTACGGCGATTTGACGCTCAGTAGAGCTGAGGACTTTACCATGGTGTCATTGGAGAGCTTGCAGACTGCCAAGGAAGCAAGCATGCTGCACAACTCGCATCTCTCACGATCGCATTTGTCTACTGTAAAGGAGGGATTGGAGCCAGGAGAAAAGTCAGCACTGAGCGTGAGCTACTTGCCGAGCAGTCCTCCAAAGCAAGCACAAGCCGTGCAATATCCGGATCTCATTGCGGCCAAGGCACGGACTTCGATACCATCATCATGGGAGCCTTCAATGCAGCGGCAAGGTAGCTTGCAGAGTCCTTTCGAGCCTACGAGTTCGGCAAGGAAGCGACGAAAGGTGTCCAGCCCGAGAGAAGAAAGTCATTTCGATAGTCGAAGAGTCACGGAATTGAGGGCTTCGACAAGTGGTCGCAGGACTGGAACTTCGAAGGAAACCCCGCAAGAACAGTGGCGAAGGGAGCGCGAGGCCGTCAGTCAACAAATCCGGGAAGCGAATCCTCAGAATGTCGTGACTGTCGACGACGATGTCGACATGAGTGATGAAGATGATCAACAAGATTTCGGACCCGAGACTCAACTAGACGTCGAAGCTGAAGACGAGGGTGCTGGTGATCTATGGCAAACTGAGGCCTCACGCGACATCGAACAAGACCCACATCGTGACAACGTGGCCGAGCAACGAACGCACGATTCGCAGAGGTCAGAGAGGGTGGAAGATTTGTTCGCACATATACCGCCGAAACCACTTCGGTCTAAGATACCTCGTACGTGGCGCCGCTCATCCGGTATGGACTTTTCATATATCGACTCACCTGCTCACGTGCCTCTAGCAGAGCCCACGAACGAGCGCCGCAATAGCACCGATGGAAGTGGTGTGCTGACGCCGCCGAGTACTGATCGAAGCAGTGAAGATATTCAGGAGGAAGTCGGGACTGTTGACTTGCAGGGAGAAGCCAATGATCAGCTTCAAAGCGAATTCACTCAGCCTGAGACGGAAGGAACACGGTACCAGGACGATGATATCGAGATGTTTGAAGACGAAGAGGAGGAGGATGAACTGCAGCAGAACGATGCGATGCCTCAGGATGCAGACGACGAATCTTCCGATGCCGATATGGAACGTCAGGAAACACCTCGAAGCAACTCGAACCGCGATGGAGAATACGTGCCAAGCAGGAATGATAGTAAAAGCCCGCTTTCAGAAGTCGAGAGCCTTGACGCGGCCGACAAGGTGCTGACCCGATCGGCCATTCACTCGTCGGCCAAGAGCACGCGACAATCTCGCGCACCTGAACGCGGCATCATGCAGGGCGCGTTTCCAAGTGATGTTGAGTACCTGCCAAAACGTTCGCGACGGAGTACAAGTCGCGCACAAGACACATCTGCCCAGGACTACGACAACGTTGCCACCGACAACGTGCATCGAAGCCAAATGCCACAACAGAACAACACGAAGCCTCGACGAAGGCCTCCGAGAAGGCCGACTGCGGACTTGACGGAATTGCTGGGTCTGGCGAGTAGTCCTGCAAAGCTCGCCCCTCAGGAGATAAAGATCAGCGAGGTGGGAAAGCCAGCCCAACACCTCAGGCAAAGCACGTCCGCCAGCACACACAACACGAGTGCCAATGCGAAGCATGATCACGTCAAAGCGAACGGCAACGCGCAGCATACTGAAGAGGTTGACTTCGCATCGCCACCCCGGCTACAGCAACCTGGTGTTCCAGCTCAGAATGTTTTCATTTCTCCTCCGAAACTTACGCACGATCCTATCACGGGACAACTGTTGGCGCAGCCGAAGAGGAGAGGAAGGAGAAAGAAGGCTGGTGATCAAAGTTTGACGGAGACCTCGATGACCGATAGCTTCGCCAGCAGCAACAATAGTCTGCAGCAGCAAGAGGCTGCAGTTGGAAATGGCGCTACGCAGAGCGGTGGGGAGCAGATCAACGAAATGTCAGCACCTAGAGCACGAGATTCGAATCTGTCCCAGCAATCTGAAAAGCCGCAATCGTCATCAAGGAGCCTGGCACAGCAAGGTATCCTGGAACAGCAACACAGAGACCGCGAAGCGGCGGCGCTTCGCAAAGTGCACTTTCGAGGAGTGTGACTCAACCCGACCCGATCGAGGTACTCCAGTCAAGTGCTGTCAAGAGAAAAGAGAACCATTTGATGAGACAGTGGGGTGACGAAGAAGAGCATGCTGCTAAGCGTCGAGCACTTCGCGAGCCATCGCATGAAAGACCAGGGACGGGAATCAGCACCCGGGAGTATCACGCGCCAGCTAGGTCAAGCCGAAGAAGCGGTGACCAGGAACAGCTACTGCGGGAGAGTATCATGTCGAGAACGGGCTTAATACCTGGGCATCGCCGCGGACAGCCTCAACGAAAGCAGTTCGCAGTTTCATACCCTGACAGTGAAGGCCATGAACAAAGGCACGAGTCAGAGCATGCGAATGGCCACTGTCGCACCATCAGCGCTGCAGACAGCAATACCGATATGCCTGACGATGAGGGTACTCGTGCCCCTATAGAAGAAGAAACGCTTGACCAGGAACACTCCTATGAAGACCAGTCGACAGTGCATCCCGAATACCAGCGAAGTTACGAAGAGAACTTGAATCTCGACTCACCGGCCAAAATCAAGGTCAACTTCAACGATACACTGTCCTGCGCTGAGCACGTTGATCAGACGTCCTCCTGGCTGGCCGAAGCGCGAAAACGACCTGCACTGTTTGATACCTCAACTCCACCACAACCGAAAGCGCGAGTCTTTCCGCAACCAAACTTCCGACCAATAGCTTTGGAACGTCCGCCAGGAACACCCGAGCAGAAGAGAGCTGCTCCACCCCCTGGTCTCAACATCTTCAGCAAACTCGGCTCTGCCCTCTGGAATGCTGTCCCTCGCTCCAAAGAGCCCACGGAAATCTACCCGGAGAACTACAATAAGGCTCAGCAACAAAATGAGACCTCATTCGCCACGATTATTACTACTCACGATGATTCCACCTTCACCACCTCCCTTCGCTCCCAGCTTCGTTCTCGTTACGGAGTACTATCGTCAACTCATCCTTGGACTATGGCTCACCAGCGCACCCTCCACCGCATGCTCAACTCTGCTCTTTCGCGCCGTCACGACACCTTGATCCCGTCTTCTGGCCCTCTTCCAAAGCAGGTCTTCAAGCTCGTTGACACGACGATTTCATCCATCACCGGCTACAAATTTCTTTTCACGCATCAACATGCTTACGTCGTGTGGTCATTCTTCCAAATCTTGGTCGACCACGCTTTGGTCCAGGATATGAAGAATGGTGACGTGGGATTCCTTGGCGATAAGACTGCCAGGAAGATCAGAGGATATCTTGATCCATTGAGGCATGGAGATGATTTGGTTTGGTCGCTTGAGAGGGACGCTCCGGAGAAGGTTGTTCATTATGTGGAAGAGCTGGCGGAGAAGAAAGAGGTGATTGAATGGGACTTTGTGGCGAGGGCACTGGGCGATTGCGTCGGAAGCAATGAGATTTTGGAGAGGAGAAGCGCGGAGAGGTGAGGTTTGGATATCACACAGCTTTTGGTTGTTGAGGAAGTTTGAGAGATTGCTTGGCGGTACGCTGGACTGCGGTATGATATTGGAAAGCAAGATTGCGGTGTTTGGGAACCAGAGCTTGGAGTTGA
Organism: Cercospora nicotianae; assembly: GCA_029490675.1. Lineage (NCBI taxonomy): Eukaryota > Fungi > Ascomycota > Dothideomycetes > Mycosphaerellales > Mycosphaerellaceae > Cercospora > Cercospora nicotianae. The sequence continues at coordinate 144,759 of JANQAT010000007.1, read as the reverse complement.
AGACCTGTTGGAGCGTTGCACCGGATTGGCATTGTCGTTGGAGCAAGAACAAAAGACTGAAATGATTGTACGAAGGGCTGGATGCGGAGTCAAATTGGAGCGCGAAAGATGATACCCCAGTAATGTTTCTTGCTTTGCTTGTATTGCTTGATTCTTAGATTTCGGTCAGACTGAAGAGTATTTCTTAGCTGTTGATGGGTAGTCCTGGTGGCTCTGGTATCTGTGCAATGGAAGATTTCACATCTCTGGCCCCCCCTTTCTGGTTCGAGAAACTTTCTGAGGGACTCTGCTTTACGGCAAGCTCGTATTGAAAGTGGAGATCCAGCAGCGAGCATTTTGTCGCCAGGCACTTCGTTCCGACATCACTTGAAAAGGCTAAGGTACTCAATCGGCTCCGATACAAAGCTGAAGGAAAGCATTCCCACTGCTCCAGCCAACGTCTGAAACTTCTTCATCCAAGGACCATGGATGGGAAACTTGAGACCTGGAATCACAACGGGAAGAAGTCCCAGCCTCTGTGTCGAGGAAACCATGCAACGTCCTCATCGCCCACCTGCCGTAGTCTCGCATACTCGGCAGGCGAACTCATGCCAACCCATCGGCAAACTCCATGGCATGCACCGCGGCCCACAAGACCTCACTCTGCCCAGCTCATGAACCTGAAGTCCACTTAAACCTTTCCCGGTAAGCCATCCGACGATCTTTCCAGCTTTCGCGCGCTCGCACGCGAGCCAATGCTCGTAAAGTGCAATGCTGGACTTGGCGTATGCGGTGGCGTGGCCCTTGGCGAAGTCGTGAGAGATGGCAAACTTACCGGATTCGGAAGGTGAAGATTGTACACATGCTGGAGTTGCAGCGCTTGCGCTCGGTTTTGCGGGCTTGGAGGTGTGAGTGGATGGATGTGGAAGGTCTTGAGGAGGGAGAAGAGGTGGGTATAAGTATTTGGGGAATCTTGCTCATTTGTGCTCAAGGGATTGCGATTGTCTGGTTAGTTCTTTGGTGTTTGAGCTTGCCAAGATGAAGTTTACGACTAGGTCAGCGATTTTGGCTACGGCCATGGCTGCTCCGGCCCTTGCGGCGGAGTATGCTGCGGAAATGTATGCCTCAGGCGAGATTCACTCACAGATTATGGAGACCAAGCATGTGAGTTGTCTGACTCCTGCTTGCAACATCGTTAATTTTGTCTGACATGTACCCAGGCCCAATGGGATGCCGACCAAGCCGCTGGTCGTCACGACCCAGGCGCTTTCACATCCTGGAAGAACTGGCCAGGCGAGCTTGGCTTGACTCTCCGTCGTGACCCCGTCCGTTGCGAAAATGGCGTCGCTGTCGTCGAGCCTCTCAACCCTCTTCAGACTTTCCGTTGCCAGAACATGGACTTCTACGACTTCATGTCGCACCGGGATATGGGTTCTCTCGTCGGCGAGGGCTCATCTTCGTGGGGTTGGAAAGCGAGGAATGGAAGAGAGTTTGGTCTGATTGGGTAAATTCAGTTGCTCAGAACCACCTTCAGCGCATCTGGAGTTGTTTTAGATCTCTGCGGAACATTCACTGATTATTCTCGTAGACAATTTGACGGCACTGCATTCGTCGAGGTCAAGCGAAATGGCAAGTTGGAGTACATCGGACGTCTGCCCAGCCAGAATCCCGTTGTCGATCGTGGACAGCGATGGAGAGAAATTCGTGTCTTGGGCGACAGAGCCATCATCGGCAGCGAGGCTGTTAATCACAATGTTCAGGTATGTCCGCCGTCTCCATTTCTTGCTGTATTGGTGCACTTACTGATCATCACAGATCTTCGACCTGAACCAACTCCTCGATGTCGATCCTTCCAGCCCAAGGACTTTCTCGACAACGGACGATGTCACCATCTTCTCTGACACTCTCCCACGTGGTCGCACACACAACGTCGTTGTGGATTGGGATACTAACACTGCCATGGCAGTTGGCGCTGCACCACGAAACTTGACCTGCAACAGCGGTTTGCAATACTTTGATCCGGCCAACCCTGGTACATCTCCAGGCTGCGCTGATCAAGACGGCTACGTCCACGATGCTCAATGCGTGATCGTAAGTTGAGCCTCTCCAAACCCTTTTGATTTATACCTAACAGATCCTTCACAGTACAACGGTCCTGATCGCCGCTTCCGTGGTCGCAACATCTGCATTGGCTACAACGAAGACACTGTCACAGTGTACGACTCGACATCCCGCACTGGCAACCCAGGCGGCGCTTCTGAAGTCCTCTCCCGCCTCTCCTACCCGGGTGCAACCTACTGCCACCAAGGCTGGTGGACAGAGCGCAACTGGCACCAGTTCGTTCTTCTCAACGACGAACTTGACGAGCAAAATGGCGTCGGACCTGGCGCTTCTGGTCGTCCGGTCACCCACATCATCGACTTCTCTGATCTCCGCAACCCGAAAGCCACCGGCACGTTCTTCGCAACAGATCACAAGGCCATCGATCACAACTTGTACATTGTGGACGGACTCACATATCAGTCGAACTACGGATCAGGGATCTGGGTTCATGATACGAGATCGATCTCGAGAGATCCTACTGGAAACAGCGTGACCACACATGCGTTCTTCGATATCTATCCTGAGGATGATGCTGTCGGCGGACGAGTTGCGTTCGTGGGAACTTGGAGTCACTTTTTGTTCCCCTCTGGATTTGTGTTGGTCAACACGATTGAGAGGGGTGCGTTTGTTGTCAAGATCGCCCGCGGAAGGGGCAGTGGAAGAGGACGGGGACATGGTGGACCAAGCCGAGGGTAGAGTCCTGTCAGTAGTCAGACAGTCATGAACAATAATGAATGCTATGATATGAGAAGAAGGTCCCGAGATACAGTACACGTGCATTGATCAATCGAGGAAGCACATTGATCAACGAGACTGCTGTACTCCCACTCCAACGCCCATGTGTCACGGCGTGAATCAGTCAACGCTTCGTCTGCAACTGTCTCCGTCATCAAGCTTCTTACTAACGATCCATCGGAATCCGAAAGTCCGTGGACGTCGCTCTCATGCTCTCTTGACACATGGCGATCTATCCGCTTCTTCAAATAGCTAGTCTGTCACTTGCTTAGACGAGCTCTTAAGGAGATGGATGACAAACCCGGGAAGCTTTCTTCACATTTCTCGGGCTGCATACACCACATGTCATCCTTCACGTAAGCACCTTGCCTGTTCAACAGATGTGGCTGTGCAACGCTCTGACCAGAATCCGAAAATTGGTAGTATACCAAGACGCTTGGGGAACGTTTTAGCACAATCTGCCAAGATGACCGGATACGAATCCCTGAAACATCTGCCCGGGCAGCCCGCCCAAATGAGACTGCACCTTTGCCATTTTCGAGAATTTGTACAGAGAGGTGAAAGGGAACGGGCTCTGTTCTTACATTCTTGTAGATTGTGTCATCCTATGCGGCTTAGAAATATATGCTTGGTCAACACTCAATGAAATGCAGTGGCTATGATTCCTCGACTGTCATAATACCAGTCCATCCCAGAGCTCTCTTCTCGAATCCTGACCAACATCTTTCGTCTTGCCCTTATCGTTCGTTAACTTCGGTCCCCGTCCGTCATCAACAACCTTCTCCACCACCTCCTCTTCCTTCCCACCATTGTCCTTCTCCTTCTCCTTCCCTCTACCTCCATTCTGCAACCACTCCTCCTCAAACCCCCTCCAAAACTCCTCAATCTGTTTCCCTAAATTCGTTTCCCCGACATCAACCTCGAACTCCTCCCTATTCCTTTCAAGCGCTCCCACCCACTTCCCAATCTCCTTCTCCTTATCCCCCACGCCCGCAAAATGCACCAACAACTGTCCCCTCCTATATCCAAACCCATCCTCCTCTCCCTTCTCCTTCTTCCCCTCATCCGGCTCGTAAGAATTGAACCACATCGGCGGGACCTCCACAACACCCTTCTCAAATTTCCCCATTTTCATAACATTTTCCATAGCACTCTGCTCCGTGAAACGTAATTCTTCATCAGGCTTGAACGTTCGAAATGCGAGGACTGCAGAGAGGAATTCTACGCTCCATTGACTAACTCGTAGAAAGAATACTCCGTTGTTGAGACCGTTCCAGTCGCGAGTGTAGAGCATTTGGATTTCGTGGGCGAAACCTTTTGGTTCTTGGTCGTCTGGTGGGAGGAATGTTTCGAGGGGAATCCGGTTGTTCATTATTATTGTGTCAGCATCGAACCAGACGAGCCAGGAGAGGCGGGTTGAAGGATTGGGTTTGGCAAGTTCATGAAGGAGGATTTCGAGGAGGTAGGACTCTTTGGTCCAAAGGCCGGGGAGGATAGGTTGACTGAGGAGGTGGGTTGGGTAGGAGTGAAGGTTGTTGTAGGTGAGATGAGTTTGGAGGGCGAGGTTGTAGGCTTTGAGTGAGGGCCCGTGGGCGACTGTGACGGTTCCTATTCCTGGGTGCTCGCTGGCAGAGCCGGGAAGGTGTTGAAGGAGCGATGTCCATGGCTTGTGGTAGGTGAGGCTTGTGGTGGAAGGAGCGTAGTGTCTCAGCTTGTCGATGGAGATGTTATGCAGGTTGTTGTAAGTCTTGATTAGTTGAAGAAAGACGAGAAAACATGTGGTGAGCAGGACAAAAGAAAGAACACCCGGCTGAAGCGGGACATCATCGTGGTTGATGATGTCCGCCGGTGTTGTAAAGATGCCACTGGAGCTGGAAGGTGCTTGTACGGCGCATGCATCGTCGCTGTACTTCGATACGTCGCACGTGCAGACCCGTCTTATATACAAACAGAGAGAACTTGCTATATTTGATCCGATGGTGGTGTTTCAAGCTAGTGAAGTATGGAGGACGACTAACTGGGTTCCATACCAAGGCGGCTTGGCGGCCAAGAACTGTCGCGTCCGATGGTGCTGCGTCAGCATTGTGTTGACGCAATGCTATGGCTCCTGATGCGGCTGCTCGAGCAGAATGCTTGGACGTCTGGGATCTAATTGTTCGTTGACTACCACTTTTGGGAAGTGAGCATTGGGTTGTTCATTTTTCCGGTGATAGGCCGAACCTAAAACGAACGTGGGAGGTATGGGCCATGGAGACGATAGAGCTGGGAACCTGCACGCAGGATCCAAAGTGGTGAGGAGCCGAGCGTTGACTTGGATGGAGGACGAATCCCGATCGATGTGCTTCGCTAGTAATGCAAAGCCTTCCAACATCATACGGAGCGTCAGAAAACGTCGATCTGCTTCAGCCCTCTATGGGAACAACGTATACAGTGATACCTTGGCTCTCCGATTGGTCATGGCACAAGCGCAACAAGTCAAAATCGGACAGGCTACTCACCAGCAGCCGACTCGTTGTCTGGAACTTTATAGCTGATGACGATCTCGTCAAGCGGCCGGCTGCTGCGGGCGAGATTTTGTAGCTCCTCCATTTCGGCCAAGATAGTGCGGTACGCGGCGTCGACCTCAGCATACGGGTACATCGCGTGGCACCATATCACAAAGCAGCACCATCCACGCGTACTCGTATCATCTTGGACGCTGGAAAGAGGTTAGGTGACATGACCAGGACGTCATGACCCTGTACCGTTCCGTCGCCTTCTAGAAATGTTGCTGAGACAGTCCGCTTCGATTCAGGGAGGGTCAGACGTGCGCTGGAATATTTGGACTTGCTTGCTCCCGGTGCTCCCGTTCCGACATCCTCTTTGGTGCTCAGTTCGATGCTATACCGGCCTCCGAAACGAGCCTGACTGAACAACACGAAGAACTTCTCTGCACTCGAATCTTTGAATTGGAGCTCTAAGCTGCCTCGTGGCATCAAGTCTCGCCGTGAGTTGAGGTTCCCAAGAACGAAGAATCGTCGACGACGATTGTCCCAGCAGTGAGGTGGGCGGGCAGCCACGACGTCGAACTGGCCCTCATCATCTAGGCACAGTTTGGAGGACGGACTTTGCTTCAGTATGGTTGCATTGATTATCAACACGTCATCTTTCCAGCTGCCGTCGCCATTGCGCCATTCGTTGACGGGCTGATGGAGGGGCGCAATCTGGTCACGGACGACCTCGAAGATGTCGCGTTTCGGAGCACTGTCAGTCAAGTGCATTGGTGTCACTCTGCGGAGTTCTAAGACAGCTTGCTCGTATTGGCGTGTGAACACTGTGCAGTTGAGAGCTGCGATGAAGACACCAGTCTCGCCTTGAAGTTCGCGCATTGGAAGACAGACACGAAGGGCATTGCTCACCAAGTCGTGCGGTTCGTCTTCGAAGACGTCAGGACGGTGAAGAAGCTCGCCACAATGCTCAAAGCAGCGCAAATGCGGCGCAAGAAGTGTTCCATTCTGAGTTGGGTCTGTGGGCGTCCAGTGAAGCATGGACTGGTCGGTCGTGCTAGTGAGAATTGTCTCCTGTAGCCTGAGAAGGGCGCGATTGCCTTCCCCGTAGAGTAAAGGCATGTTCTGGCCCAAGATTCCAAGTAATGAATATGCTTGATCCTCTTCTCGAGTCGTTGATCTCCTGGCTGCCCACGATAGGCGCTTTGCGACTGGCAAAGCATGCAACGTAGTACGATCGTGCAGGAGCGAAGTGTCGATGCCCGTCAAGTCAGCAAGAGCGACCTGGAGAGTGGGCACGGCAGTGTTTCCCAGTTCACGCCAACACTTGTCGTAGAAGACAGTCTTGCTCGGTGCAATGAGCTCTTGTAGTGTCCACCCACGTGTCAGCCATCGACTGTGTCGCAGGAAGACCTGGTACTGCGTAGCTTTAGGAGCTGGCTGTGAGGAGCCAGGCGAGTAGGCAAAGTTGGCCCTCTCGAGATCGACATCGGCCAGATAGGCATAGCAGACTGCGGAATGCGAATACCAGCGATACATGGAGTTGATAGCCTCAGACAGTTCTGCACTACTCTCCTTGTTGATGCAGCACGTATCAATCCATGCAAAAGGTATCTCATCGCGCACTGCCTGATCACAGACCTTTGCAATCTTTTGATAGCCAGACTTCTTTTTTAGTCCTGGCCCATCTTGTTTCACGTCCTGAAATGTCACCTCGGCGTCTTGCCAGGTGTGGGATAGCACGGCATATTTGCCAAAGACCTGGCGATCATCCATGAAATGCACAAGCTTGCGCGTCTTTACGTCCAGTAGCCACATATTGGCTTATGGCTTCACTGACTGTAAGGAAGGCGTCCATGTTGTGAAGATACGAGCTCGTACATGCTGCAGAGCTGAAGCAATGCTTCATCAGGATGGTGAGCCCGCACGGGACACCGTGCTCTGTGGTGACGGCGCTGCTGAGTAGATAGCCGAAATGGTATGTGCCCGCACTTTTACGATGAGCACTGAGCGATATCGAGTGCTGACTGATGACTGGTCGTTCAAAGAAGATGAAAATGGAACGAAGTCGGAATCGGCAAAGTAAGGAGGCCCATACCGGCCACCTCGCCACTACGTCACTTTCGCTTGATTCTCAGTTTATTCAATTACTATTGTCGCACTTCCACCTCCACCAACTCAATCAACACAATAACAACGACAATCGCTATGGCATCAGGTAACTGGCTATTGTGCGCTCTTGACAATAGCGTCGCTAATCTATATCAGCGCTGCCACCGCCGCCTGCGACTGTTTCCGCGATGCGCACACGATCACTTCCATACCATGGCTACCGACGGCGACGGCGATAGCACTATGGTTTCGCACACAGAGTTTGTCTTCCACTGTTTACAATCATTTATGGCTTCGCTGACGCCTCGTAGCATACTCTCCGCCGCATCTGGCGCCCTCATCAACAATACGCAGCCGCAGGACGGTGATCAGACGAATGGCGAGGACAGCGACAGCACTGACGGCCACAATGGCACCACTTCCGGGTACGTGAAATCGTGCGTCTTTGAGTACTCTCTGAGGCCTCGCTAACTATAATAGACCTCCTCCACCGCCTCCTGCACCTCCGGTCAATCCGCAAATCCTCCTCCGCCCTACCACCACGAACATTCACGACTTTTGGTATTGTGATGCTGGCAAGTGGCAGCAATGGCTCGACGAGTACAACAGCGAGGACAAAGCGAAGAAGAGGGTGGCTAGTAACAATCTGCGCAAGTTCAACGTGGCTCGGCGTATCATGGAGACTTCTGAGGGCATTGCAGCTGTGACACCGTGCTACTGGTGCACTAGGCCTGGCAACACACAGGTTTGCAAGGTGTTGAATGAGGCTGGAGAGGTTGCTTGTGCTTATTGCAAGCGTATGGGCAAGTCTGGTTGTCGTGCTGGTGAGATGGAGGTTTCTGATGATAAAGAAGAAGACGAAGATGCTGCAGCGATTGCTCAGCGATTGGAGATGCTGGAGGATACTGTTGGCCTGCTTATGGACAAGGTGGCTATTCTGCAAGGCAGAATAGACCGCATTGAAGGCTGGAAATTGATGCTTGATAAGTCTATCGAGGCTATCAACGAGGTGGCAGCGATTACGACTCAAAACGTATATTCGCTTTGGCATAAGGTGTGGCCTCAGGTCGAGGGTAACCTCGATAACCCTACCGACTTTAGAACGTACTAGATAGCTAGGTGGCTGCCAGCGATTAAGGCTCAAATAGGCAGCGAGTACTCAGAGACGCAATCAAAGGCTATATTGCACTTATATTTGACTCCATTCCAAACTCCATAAATTCACTAAATCCTATGTGCCTGTCTATACTCAAACCCCTAGCCTTTGTACCCTAACTATATAGAAGCCTGCATAGCCTTTATATGGCGATTAAGCATAGATTCCACTGTAAAACAACCTAGTTGCTACGCCTGTTGCGTAGCTGCATAGGTGACGGCTGTATTGGCTGTTTCTGACGCTTATTCTGCTGTTCACCGTTGTCCTGCTGAATGCTAGCGTTGTCTGCATGTTCCGCCTCGCTTGATTGATCGTTGTGAGCCTCGCTAGTCTGCTGGACTGCATTGCCATGCTGCTGAACCTCTTGGAGTTGTTGTTGATCCCCATGGAGTTGGGGTTGTTGAACTGTAGGGCTATTCTGTACCATAGGCTGTTGTTGCGGAGTCTGACTGTTCGCTGCGTAATCGCTGCCATTGACTTCCGTAAGGTCCAAGAACTCAGGTGGCTTGTTCGTATCAATTAGTCTATCAACCCATGATGGTTTCTCACGCTTAACCTCCGGTTGGTCATGCTCAATGCTCTGACGTACGCTCGACGATTGACTCGTAACGGTACTCGCACGGTTCTTACGCTTCTTCGACGGTACCTCCTTGCGTAGGTGGATGCATATCTTCATGGTGTACTTGTTTGCCGGCTTTCCAGGGTTCTGGAATATCATCATTGCTGCGGGTAATGCCTTCTTACGGTACGCGGAACGATTAATCTTGTCAGGGCGATCAGTGTCGTTGTCGAATCCAACGAAGAAGAAGTGATCTTTATAGTCTTGTATCTCGTTAATTGGATAGCCTGGAAGGTCGTCATGGTCCCAGCGATTAACTACAAACTCTAGCAGCGAGTCTGCAGTATCGTTCTCAATAGCCTGTTCGTACTCCAGATTGCTGAAGTTGTCAGTTGTAGATATATAACACTCAGGCGGTTCGTATACCCACGTATTGTTGTTGATAATCTTGCTGTATTGAGTCCATATCTCGTAGCGACATATATAGTAAACCAACGCTTCTTCTGGCTTCGGTGGTGGTGCCATAGGGGTACGCTGCGAAAGAGGTTTGGAGCCAGCGTTGTGCTGCACCTTAGGCTTGAACTGCTGTATAGCAACATTGCGTGCAGGATTGGAATGGGCCGGAAGCGAGGGGAAGGAGTTAAATCCACGGCTCGCAGTCGGCCTCGCAGCCACGGCGGTGTTCGTGGAACTCTCAGGCGTGTTGTCGTTCCCTGGTAGGGCTGCTGATTGTTCACGAACGAACTGGCTTAGCGGTGGATTGGGGTTTGAGCCACCGCAGCTACCACAGTGCTTGTATTGTGCAAGGATTCGAGCGTGTTCAGCGCCTGTTTCAGGGCAGTATTTGAACCAGTGATTAGGCGACATGGCGGATAATAAGGCCAATGTTATAGGAGTGGAAGTATAGGATAAGAAAGCTGAGAATACACGGACAGAGGTGCAAGAAGTAGGCACGGAGTAGCAGAAAGCTGTCCTCGCCGGTAATCGCTGAGGCCTCGCTGGCAGCTGGTGCGGGGGTTGATACTGATTTTTCACGCTATACGGCATCCATGCTAGTAAACGGCTCTTCCGCGAACTCCACTATGCCTGCATCTTCGTTGATAAGTGGCTCGTTATTCCTCGCAGCGAACACGGCCTGTTGTTGGCGCTGAGGTATCCAATTGCGTGCTGCCAGTGGCTTCTCAAGCTCCTTCAACTCGGGCAATTGATTGGAGGCAATATGGTCAGCTACCAAGCCTCGCAGCTGCATATATGCGAGGCGGTGAACACGATCGCCATCAGCGTTGCAAACATGGCCCTGAATTGGTACAGTATAGCCAGCAGTTTGCAAAGCTATATGACACCAATTAAGCGTAACTTCGGGCAGGTAGGCTTCCAAATCTACTGCACGGTTAGCAGTGATTACGCTGCGATTAAGCAGAGATTGTAGTCTCACCAAAGTCACGGAGGTCTTCTTCTACCCCGTCTAGTACACCTTCCGGTAGTGGGTAGCCTTGTTTGCCAGCGCCATGCAGCGTAGGGTAGTGATATAATACGTGCGGAATGCCTGGAATTGAATGCGGCCGTTCCGGTTGTTTGCGAATCTTATGGTGGTTCCAAACCCCTACAAACTCCAGTACTTCGTTGCGCATAATATCCATATATATAGCCAGAAACGCAATCCTATCAGACAGCACTGTGGCATCGTAGTGAGCGTCTTTGAGTAACTCGTGGAAGTATGATCGCCAGCCCATAATAGCCGGTGCTTGTTGATTCCACCAGGCCTCAATACGTTGATTCATCTTGCTTGTACCGTATTTAAATACCTTCTCGAATGGCAACGGTACTTCCGGCTCACCACGAGCACGCTGCGAGGCTGTGTGGATAGCATTACGGACCATATAATGACAATCTGCACCGAGGATTGTCTCAGCGCCGCGGTCAGAACGTACCACCTGCGGAACGATTTGTGATCGCTTGATATTCTCAACGTATTGAGCGAGCACTGACACAGCCGTTCTGCCAGTAATACCTACGTAAATCCATAGGATATAGCGTGAATGAACATCAATCGCTGCATAGATTTGAATGCCCCAGTGTTCAAACTTGCAGTGAGCGTCCATTGAGTAGTATTGATCAGGGCCGTCCGTAATTATAGCACCGTGATGTTCGCGTGCACGGTCAAGGCGCTGCTGAATACCTTCGGGGTTGAGATGCCTTACTACGCCGTAGATACGATCGCTATATACGATGCGTGTTAGCAGCGATTACCTCACGATCAGGAAGCGATTACGGAATCACGAACCGTCCGATTAGATTGAACCTATTCCTCACGTATACGTATAGATTCCGCCTGCCGAGTGACTCCACCATAGACTTATCCAGCTCAACAGACAATACACGAGCAATCTCTTCCTCTGCGGCTATATGCTGTTCAGGAGGCAACTTCTTGATAAACCCCAGCTTTATGCGTGTTCGGCGATATGTTCGTTCGCTAATGCGGAAGCCATCAAGTTCAAGAACCTGCACTGCCTCTGCGTCTGTCAAACGCAGGAGGTGGAAAGTGTGTCCAATCCGTATATTCAGAGCCTCTCGATTACTCAGAAGATTCTGAGCTACGTTGCGAGTACCATTACGAACACCCCAAGAGTGTAACCAGCGTTGTAGCGTGCGAGGTGATATCGTAACATCGTGATTATCGTGCAGTTCGGCGAGAATTACGGCGTGTGTTGCGTTCTCTGACACCATATAGGTAATCAAATCACGATAGGGCGATAGGTCGATAGCATAGCGAGGCATTCTGCGAGCGTGCAGCGAGTATATGGCGTGGAATAGGCGTGTTGTGGTGATTGTTTACACGATTTAAGATGACGCAAAAGCGGAATTTACGTAGTGGCGAGGTGGCCGGTTTGGCGCCCCGTCGCAAAGCACGATGACGTTGGAGCGTTGGACGGCGCGCTCGAGCTTCAATGCTGACTTGCGCAACTCTGCGACAACGCGTCTACTCCCTCTTCACCATCACCGAATAGAATGCTCCCGAGACGATAAAGAAGACGTGAATGAGGTCGAATTAGCCTCTGATCTATCCCTGCACTTCATCCTTGCAAAGTGTCATGTCGATTGCAGCTCCGCGAGGACCAGGCGGTCCTCCCAAACGAACGCCAACCGTTCTTGTACGCCCGCAAACTGCAGCAAAGTCTGCGCACGGGAATATGTCCCTCCCACTAACCGGTCGCAAGGTGACGGATGCGCGCGAACGAGCCGAAAACCGACCAGCACCACGACCGCAAGCCCAGCGCACCGGCACGCGCATTATCTCGGTCGACAATGTGCTGCAGTATGCCTCAGAGATTCCATCCGCCCAACGACGGCTGCCGCCTGGCCAGCGACCGCCGAACCATACGAGAACGCCGTCTGGACGACATCCGCTCGACCCGAAGCTGAGTGGCAAGGGCATTCCGCTGAGTGGCGCTCACATTCCTGCACGAAGCAGCAAGACGAGCGAGAAGCTTGTGCTGCTGCCCGAAACAAACGAAGAAGACGGTCCGGAGGGAGACAGCTTCAGTGATGAGGATGACAGCGCGCCGCCACGAGATGAAGAGCTCAGAAGGCGACGACAAGGACAGCGACGAGGCAAAAGCGAGGCAGAACGACTGCCCAAGTCACAGCGTATAGCGGATCCTCAACTCGCGCGCGTCACAGCATACTGCATGGCCCAGAGCTTCAAGCTGAGAAGCACTGCCACTTTCATTCGAGACCAGCATGGCGCCAAAACCAAGCTGTACGATGACTGCTTATACTGTGTCTACCAGCTACCATTGCTGGGTGGAAGTGATGGCTACCGGGTGAGAAGTAGTCCTTACGTCAAACATCCTGGTGGGAGAAGTGTCCTGGACGAGCAAATTGAGGCCAACGAGAGGAGGCAGTATCGCGAAGGCTGGGGCGAAGAAAGTGAGGAGTACTCCGTGAGAGGGCATCATTCAGAGTATCAGGCCAGTCCACCGCCCGAAATGGATCACATGTCACAAAATCATCACCGAGAGGAGGATGGCGGCTGGGATCAGGAACGCGAGGCAGGGAGACGCGAATCCAGCGACTCCAATTCTGGCTTCAGCTTCCCGTCACCTCATTCTGGCATCAACCCCAATGCGCATACCGTCGCCGAGCTCTTCATTTTCAGCTACGGTGTTGCAGTGTTGTGGAATTTCACACAAAACCAGGAACGAGATCTTCTCGCCGATTTGACCTTTTCGACTGTTGCGGCCATGCCTTCAACAGTACGGAACAACCTGCCTCAGACTCTATCTGCCAAGACCGCCGCGCTTGCTCCGCCGTCAGCTTTGCCACTGATGACGAGACCTTTGGAAGAAAGTGATTTCGAGACAGAGGAGTTCCACTTCCAATACGATCGCGAAGCCGACAAACCACGAATATACAATGACATGATTACTCTCCGGACAAGCGATCACATGATCAAGCTCGCCATGTCTCACGGGATAGCTCAGTCAACTAAGCTCTCCTTCTTCGAAGAACGAATGCAGCGGACAATGGAGTCGGCGCAATATGTGCCACGTCGATTAGCCCTCGAAGGCCGTCTTGGCATGGATCGCAAAGAAATCGTCAGCCTTGTCGGCAAGCTCTTCGAAGGAAGAGTCGATGTCAATCTTTGTAAGCCATACATGCGTCAGCCTCATCACGTTACTTCTCACTAACAATCCTTTTCTAGCTTCGAACATGCTTGACACTCCCAACTTCTTCTGGGACGCCGAACCTACATTACACCCTCTCTACGCTGCCGTCCGCGAATACCTCGAAATAAAACCTCGCATCCAAGTCCTCAACGAGCGATGTCGGGTCTTCCTCGATCTGGCCGAGATCCTGTCGGATTCGATTGCCGACGTGAAGATGACGAGGATCACCTGGATCATTATTGTGCTCATCATTTTGTCTATCTTGGTCACGTGCACAGAGGTTGTGCTAAGATTTGCGATCTTAGCGAAGAGTGGGACGGAGAAAGGTGGTGCGGAAGGCGGAGCTGAAGTGGTGAGAGTTATGAAAGGAGTTGGGATCTTGGGAGGAGTGAGGAGACTAAGCGGGATAGTTTGATTGAAGAGTGGATGGGTTATAGTATGAATGGGTCAATTGAGTGGAGCTGGTTCCGTGCTGAATGAGGGTAATGCAAAAGAGAGATGCGCACACTGAAATCTCAGGCCGCTTTTTGAGCCAGCCCTTTTTTCGCCAATCAGGGACTAGCTTTTCGACGCGATCCTCCTTCGACCTGCTGTTCTGGTCTACTTGGGCTAAATCGCCGCTGCGCCATCGCGGTCAACGACTGGTTAAATTCGACTGTCATGAGCGGATCGACTACAAGCCACAAGTCCCGTCGTGGACCTGACCTGCTTACTCTACGGGCCTGCAATGATCACCAGAATTACCTTTTTCGGCCGGGTACTCCGCTCCATGGACTTGCACTTACTTACTAAATGCTCTCAACCGAATTCGGATGAAGGCTTGCGGGAGAAGGCAGTGACTAGGACTGGTTGCGAGCTCATCTCACTTGTGGCTCATCGGTTCTAGGTGCGTCGGGCCGGCTTTACGAAGCGCATATGTGGTGGAGCTCGGACCAACCCGCCGGGGTTGATAGGTGAAGTTACAAATTCGACCACGGATTTCTGATTTTCTGACAGCGACCAGACCATGAATTTGACTTGAGATCGCTTGTGGTGGGCATGGAGTGGACAGGTGGTATGTAAGTATTTTGCCTGACGATTGCAAGGGCGATGATTGGGGACGGTAGACGGCAGGAGTTGGGGAGAAATTTGTCGTTATTCTGCTCTGCACTTGTGATTCTCTTTCCCCCACCCTCACAGTTTTCTCCTGTGGTGTACACTCTCCATTTCTCGCTCTTGTTCAATTCTCGCCCCAAATCCACATCACCTACCATGGCATCTTGGACACCCACGGAGAAGTTCAGCTGGGCTGATGATGTGGAAGAATCGATTCCACTTCCGAAATGGGATGCTGGTGACTCTGCTGGAAAGAAAGAGACCGAGCGGCCAAAGGAGGAGTCGACAAAGTTGAGCTGGGGTGAAGCATTTCTGAAGACGGCTAGTATCTCTGCTGCCAACACTACCTCCGAGGTGCCGGAGCCGGATTCGAAAGGACAGACCGCCATGGAAGAAGATCAGAGCGATGAGAGGAGTTCTCGACAGGAGCTTTCTTCACCCGCAGACGACGGGTCACTTGCTTCTGCTTCTCCGCTCGAAGCAGATCTCAGTGCCAACGGGAAGGCAGACGTCTCGAAATTCACCTCGACAGATCGCCAGAGCGATGAAGAAGTGGGAACTTCTCTCACAGAAACTCCGAGCGATGATGAGGAGCTCTCATCTTCTTCTTCTGCTCTCTCGCAGATCTGCGAGGACGCTTGGGGCGAAGATATCGAAAATTTTGATACAGCGGACGAACAGAGTCATGAGAAAGAGCTTGTTGCATCTCTGACGAAAAGACTTCTCCGTGCTCCCCGAGGGAAAGATGCCGCGGATAGGGCGCCAGAAGAAAATCAGAGCGATGGCAGGGAAGACGCACATAACGCGCGACTCTCTGGATCAAAACTGCGGCACCGAGCCAACGAGGGTCAGCGAGCAGATGCCATCAGGCAGGATGGTGAAATGGAGAACAGGAACCCGAAATGGAAAGTGTGGCTTGTTCTCTTCCTTTTTGCCCTATGCTACTGGTGTCTCTGCATGACGCTTGGAACGCTGTGCCATCCTGCTTGAATATCTTCAAAACTCTCTTCGACAAGCCAACCTGAGAACAACGAAAGTATGTCCGACTCGCTTCCTCCGCTAAAAATCACCACGTTCGGGGGTGTCCGGGCTGTTCGGAAGTACTGTATGTTATCAGTATAAATGGACAAGACTGCAACATTCGATGGAAGATCGCATACTTTGCGTTCGGTAATTCGATGCCTGCTTCGACTTGGTTGACTTCGGAATCTCGAATATGTCTTGCATGTCTCCGGAGTTGCAAGTATGCAATGACGAGTGTGAAAGCGGCGAGCAAGGTTGCGATTATTCCGAAGGTTATCGCGAGCAGGACTTGCTGGCGATCGTCGTCTCTCGGGAGCATTGTTGCTGAGCTGGGACTCGGGTTGTGTGCTGGATGAGGACTTGGCCGTTATCGAGGTGTTGTGGAAGGATGTCTGGTTCCAGGCGGGCGAGCAAGTCATGATTGAATGTAGCAGGTGTGAGGATGGACAAGTTTGTGGGATGCAGTATCGACGCGTTTGAAGATATATATGCGCTACTGCCACGCCATGCCAGAAACTGGTCCTCACGAATAGAGCGAACACTCGGAGGTGCTGTGTTGACTGTGACGACTGATCCGCAACCAAGGCATCGTAACCCGCATCCTTCTGTCTCGATAGAGAAATGTCAAGGAGGTGCCGCCGCGCGCTTGCAGGTCCCGGCGAGCATGCGACCCTGTGCCTGCATCTCGGCCCAGGTTGGAAGACTGCATCAAGAAAAGACTTGGAGGTGCTGTGGTGTGTCAGGCCATCTGAACAGTTCCCACTTGGGCAATCTTTGTGAGGTGCTTGCATAAGCCTGCGGGCTGTGTGAGTGAAGTGGCTGATGAGGGCAGCTCGAACCAGCAGAAATTCGGGGTGCAGCTGCACGCATTTTATGGTGTCCAATCGCGGAGGAAGTTATAGCACCAGCTCACTTCAGCGACAACCCGGCGGTGCAGCTGCACACGCGGGAGCTTGGCTCTGGTGGCGTCAGGTCGATCCAGCATAAAGCAGGAGGTGCGCACAGCTATCCTTCGTCAGCGTTGTTGAAAAGTATACTTGCGTTCGTTGCACTCCTTCACGTACATGTCTTGTGTGGTTTGATTCTACGTGAGGCAATCCAAACACAAAAAGGCGAGATATGAATCGGCAATGTAAGACGTGCGGCAAGATGTTCAGCCGCGCAACGACTATGCGACGACATACCTTGACACATGAACCAAACCATGAACGCAAAAACAACAAGTGCGATACATGCGGCAGAACATTTGCCAGAGCGGACGGGCTTTTTCGACATATGAAAATACACACTGGGAAAAATCTGGAGACATGCGAGTACTGCGGTCGTGGCTTCCGTGGTGACTATCTCTCGGCGCATCATTTTTCGTGTCGCGAACGACATACGATGCTTTTTCCAGACATATCAACAACCAGCGAATCCGTACAGAATGTTCGCGTCCTGGATTGGCATCATACCTTGAACCAACAGCCGGATCCTCGTGCTCATATCAAGCCTTCGAGCAGTCTTCGGAAACCCTTACAGTTCGTGAGCGAGAATGCCTCACGTTGCTTCCGGACTACGGCAATGGAAGCGAGGACTGTAGCACATGACAACGACATTCGTTCCATACATGGGAGCACTAGGTCCACCCAGGACTTTCTTCAGGAAGCGCGGCGTGTCATTCGAAGCGACGACCTACGGGGCCTTAAGGACCTCCTGAGTTCACTCCAACCACCGTGGGCCACGGTTGCAGCATTCCAGCTGCTGTATGACGCAGCGTCAAAGCGGCAAGCTGATGGCCGACAGCATGTGTCCTCGCTGGCGGAGGCCACGAAGACAGGAGCATGGGACGTGCTTCGGCACTTGATGTCGCCATGGCAGACGCTGGAGAGAATACCCGACGGGCAAGACTTACTTAATCGAGTTGTAGAGACTGGAAACCTGTCGATCATCAATTTCCTCGTGCGTGACAAGCACGCGAATTTGAATCCCGATTTCAGGTATGCGTTCTACCTACAAGGCCCACTGGCCGCCGCGATTAATTCCGGAAACATCCACACAGTTAAGCATCTGGTTGATCTTGGGTGCAGTCTGCAGATGACATGTGACAGCGATTCAACGCCAGCTGTATCTTTTGCCGTCCGTGCCGGAAGGCTGCACATTGCTCAATGGCTCATCGATCACGGAGCTTCTGGTACGATGTGCGATGCTCGGGGCCGGACGCCACTCCATTATGCAGCAGACGCTGGTGCACTGGGTATCATGCGAGCTCTGTTACGCTCGGGCGCAGAAGTTGATGCCAGCTATGATGCCAGCTACGGAAGGCGCTCACTGACACCGCTATGCGATGCCGCTAAATCTGGCCAGATAGAAGCAATGCGCCTCTTGTTGGAGTCCGGTGCGAAAATCGAGGGCATGTCACGACGTGCTGAAGGCACGCCCCTATATGCAGCATGTTGTGGATTTCAATGTTATGGATCATCTGCCCTTGATTTACTAGTCGCTTGGAGAGTCGATCTCGACCGCATGTATGAGAACGAAGGGCAAATGTGCACGATTCTGGGCCTGTTTTGCACGGATCCTTTGGGGAAACCAGGCATACTAAAATGCCTGCTAGATGCTGGAGCAGATATCAATCTTGGACAGCCACCTCCCGTAGTTAACGCCTGGCAAAACGCAAGCGTATGGATTTTCGAATTCCTCCTCAGATCAGGAGCAGAGTACGAAAGCTTACATCTTGAACAAGTGCGAGTCGTGGAAAGAGGGTGGAAACCAGCCACGCGAGACAAAAAGTCGCTGATTCTGCAGGCCTGGATTAAGAAACAGGCACCGGGAAGCCCCTCCTCCAGCTGAACATCCAAGTTCTGGCAGACCATATTAATATATCCTATCTAATGCATATGATAAAACTGGCATTGCATTATAGAGGACAATAGGGCCTCACGCAATGGAGATGACCCTGCAACAACTGGCAGCACCATATACATCACATTAACGTAGCGAATGCTAGCAGGATGGAACTGGAATCAAAACTTCCCTCGCATGGCTCCTGGTATTTGATGGATGTGTGTGCATAGCGCACTTTCAGAACAGGTTTGTTCTACGAAGCTCTCAGACTTTTTGACTTATTAATCGAAATCGCCTACGAGCTTCAAGATGCACTATTGTAGAGAAGTATGGTAGCATTCTGGGGCTTTGCGGCCTGCTATGAGATCCAAGTTATTGCTGCGGCGGTCGCATAGGCTGTCGTATAGGCGATCACACTATGGCCGCTAGACAAAGGATAATCGAAAGCGCTCTGCCGTCGCCATTCGTGTTGACTTTCCAATGCGTCTCCAATACCTAGCCGTCCTCAGGCAAGTGAATCCTCTTCGTGACTTGATCGACTTTGCCAGTGCAATTGGAATGATCCGCCAGACATGCCGTGATTATCGACAGCTTCGCATGAACTACACACTGGCCCGCTGTCAGCTGTGTCCGAGTTAATCAATGTCGCTCCACAAGTTCTTTGCAATGGAAACATCTTGGTCTACTTCGTCACTTTACCATTTCAACACAAACAGGACTTATCAGACGTCAGAAATGGAGAGAACATCGGCGATGAACTGAATGTCGAGAAGAATGGTGTCCAGCAGTAAATTGTCAAAGCGAATATCTATGCAAGCTGATTCGATCATTGATGTAATCCAGCACGAACCGCGAAGCATCCTGCCAGCCCTCTGCTGATATTTTTAGCCCTCCAGCTCCAGTCCCTCCTTGTACCAAACTCTCCAACGACCCAGACGTACTCCTGCCGCTTCTACTCCCGTCACATCCCCTGAATGTCTTCCCTTCCAACCAAAGCATGGATAAAACCATTTATGTGGCGCAAGGAACGCCAAAGTAGTACTGTCCGCTGATGCCTTCGCGCGTTTCCGCGTGCGTGACAGTGCTGCAGCACTTGGCATCGCACTGAGCCTGGATTTCAGGTTTGCAGTCCCACTAAAGCGCGTCGGTCAGCTATTTCTGTAGTTCAGACTGTCCCATGAAGCGGGATTTACTTGGTAGCAGCAGTTCTTGGACTTGCAAGCCATCTGTTGAGAGCAGTTAGCGAGATTCTTGTGCTGTCAAAGGATCGAGATCATACGGCGAGGGAAGTCAAGCCCAAGACAGAGGCGAAGATGGAGATGAAGTTGACCATTTTGGTATTGGAAGGGTTGTTGGTGTTTGTTGGAGATGTTGCCGATTGCTGTTCTGCTGCTGTGTCTGATGTGCTTCTCTATTTCGCGGTCGATGAAGTGCCTTATATATTCTTCAGTGGCCGCTCATGGCCTATGCTGCACATCGTGCCTGGCGGTGTAAATACGAGGAGCATGAGTGCTCCGCCTGTTCAGCGACCAGCTTCTGAGACAATCTCCTGTCTTCTATCAATAAGAGCAATGGTCTACCAGCAACGAAGTGCTTACGCTATGCTTGCTAGTACAGAAGGCTCATGTATAAGACCCACGCATCCAGCCTTGTAGCGTCAAAAGATTAGTAAACTTGCCTTTTCTTCAGGACTTCGACTGCCCTAGTTGGCAATTTTGCTAAGGCTTATGATGAGTGATCTGCTTATGTGTAGCGCGGACTGGTCCACTCGTTGCCTCTATCGAGAGTTGTGCATTGACTTCACATTTTTGCCTAGTGCGATAATTCTTCCTTGGGTTCCAAGCATTGGTATTGCTGAAACGTACTTTCCAGGAGCCTGGTCGAAAGAGGTCCGCTACTGAACACAACCCGACACAGACAGGGCCCAATATCTGGGTTCAGCATTGTCGATTGAAGTGACTCAGTGAGCGATGGATAGCCGATCAGAGCCCTTCGGTGCACTGTAAAGCTGCGGGCTGGCGCGGGATGAGAGCTAATGTAGCGAATGCTATACCACTGCAGCGCCCTCTCAAATCATTCCCGAATCGGTCGATTACTCAAGGGCAAGCTGTGTAGCGGTGTGGTATTGTTTGACCTCGCACGGCTCAATAAGTGGATATGGTCGCACTCATCCTTATGCTTGCTGATTTCACTACCATGTTTCGAGACTTCCACAGTCGACCGGTCGAGATGTTTGAGTAATCCGTAACGGATGAGGTCGATCTGAATCGTTTCATGAAATTTCCATCGGCCACGGAAGGCTGCGGACCCTCCAGACCTGGAAAGGGCAACGAGCACAAGCGAGCTCTCTCATCACCTTCAGCGGAACGTTGCATGGGCCTTGAAGCACGACCTCGAGTTACTCCCGTATCGCAGAGGCAGAGTCCCATCGCGAAGGGGACAAATCGTTCGCAGCAACAGTGGTTACGATGCCACACTCGACTTTGCATCCGCCTTTGCACGAAGCTTTGATTCCTCAGGATATCGTGATCAATAGACAAAGAACTCAGACTTCCGTTTCCGGAAACATGATGGTATTTCTTTGTCCACTCTTTCACCATCCCATAATGCGTTGTGCTACGCCATGCCAGCTTCGCGTGCTCATCAGTCGTCAACACAGCATAGCACAGCAATATGCCATTCAGCTGGAATCCGTCGTTGGCCGCGGAAACACCCGGTTCTCAAGATACTCCACCACCAGTGACTCCATATGCGCCATACCGAAACCCACTACCTGCGAGTGACGGACTGCGAGCGGAGTTTCTGGACTTTGCATTAGACTCTGTAGAACATGAAAATCCAGGTGAGAGCCGCTGTGTACTATAGGATCGCATTTGCTGATGGGTAGCCAGCGGCGAAAGAAGAATGGGGCCGAGCTTTGCTGCAAGAATGGAGTCAACTAACCCCGACGGAACAGCAAAATTTAGTGCAGCAGATTCGCAAAGTATTGGGTTTCTGGAGCCATGCAGAAGGGCAAGTGGCTGCGATCAATAAGTCCGCCAGCGCCGCCCAAGCACGACCTCGCTGGCAAGAAGCATCGCGGAGAGCTTCGATACTAGGTCTCGCCATTGATACACTCAAGAGGATGTGGGATTTGCATGCTCTACCAACATCGAGATTCGGACAATGTATAAGCGAACGAAAGAAGTTGGCGCAGAATCTCAAGAGAGACGCGGACTTGATGAAGAATTCAAATCGTTCCTCTGCGCAGAGAAGCTCCGCTGCCTTCGACGCGTTGGTGGACAGGCAGGAGGCCTTGAAAGCAGCAAGAGCGCGAAAGCAACTTGAAGTTGACTGGAGCCGGGTCAGAAGGCTTGAAGCAGAACGACAACGCAATGCAAAGCCAGCGGGCATTCGAGCAATACCGCTGCGAGATCCAGACCGGACATGGCGACCAATACAGAACATGCGTGGAGGCATGGGAACGATTCAAGTCTGGGGGCAGGACAATGGTGGTGGACTGATTGCAGATCGCGTCGTGGTCAAAGATACCGTCATCAGGTCAAGGTCGATTTGGGAAACTTCTACAACCTGGTACGGGGACAAGAGCGACAGAGTTCCAATTGAATTCTGGGCGCACTCAAAAATGGACACCGGTGGGAAGTATATCGTGCATCTGGCTTCCTCTCAGGCTCAGGTGAACGAGGAGCGATTGCTGTATCGGATGTGGCTGGAATACTGTCCGAACGGCGATCTCTCAGAGCTGATAGCACGACACCGATCCGCGGAAAGGCGCATCCCCATCGACTTCATCATCTACACTTTCAAAGCGCTGATTGACTGCTGTCTTCGCATGGAACGAGGGACAGTCGGCAAGAGTGGTGGCGAGTGGGAACAAATCGTCCACAGAGATCTCAAACCCCCGAACATCTTGTTGGGATTGCCCAGGGTGACATTTCCCTCCTATCCAGAACCGAAGATGGCAGATTTCGGTCTGTCGATGGTGACAAATCCAGACGACGAGATGAACCCAAGCTTGTACAATCTTGGAGGTGGGACGCAAGGCTACCTGGCGCCGGAGCAATTCAGCTTCATCGATCCAATGACCAACGAACCAGTTGACGACTTCAAACTTCTCGCGCCGGCGAACGTGTGGGGTGTAGCATGTATCATTCTTTGCTTGCTAGAGCGATTTGAACTGAATATCGCCACGCAGCCTGATTATATGCCTGGAG
Source organism: Cercospora nicotianae (assembly GCA_029490675.1). Lineage (NCBI taxonomy): Eukaryota > Fungi > Ascomycota > Dothideomycetes > Mycosphaerellales > Mycosphaerellaceae > Cercospora > Cercospora nicotianae. Next base: position 121,801 of record JANQAT010000007.1, on the reverse strand, counting down.
GTACATGGCGATACAGGGTCAGTGATGCCGCCAGGTCCATGTATCAAGACCCGGATCTCATCGACATGGTTGATCGATGTTTGGAGTATCAACCAGCAGACCGTCCAACGCCCGAGGAATTGAGAACGTGGATCACGAAGAAGATCGCCTCGGATCCGTGGCTGAGCGTTGAGTCCTGGGGAGGAGAGCATCCAGTTGCTTTCGCTCGTGTCGTCGAACCGAAGACCCACAAGCATTACATTGGCATGGCATTCAACGAAATCACAGGACTACCACCGGGGGCACCTTATACTGGCGGCGGCGCGCGCGAACGGCGGTCCCGGCCTCCCGGTAGACGGTTCGGAACTCGTCCTCCATCATCACCACCGAGAAATCCTTTTTCTGACGGGGCAGCGGCATGGTTAGGCGATACCTGAGAGGCCACCTTCGTGCTGCAGTCCACTGTAGACACGTCCCCATAATTTCAATCTGACATGCCTACTTGGGTCAGTGCCTCCGCGGCTAAAGGCGCAATTCTTGGAACTCGTCGTCTTGCGAGAAGTTGAGATGAAATCGCGGGCATTTCGCATATTCCAACGTAGCACCATCGCCAGTCTCGAAATCGACAACACGGCCTCCAGTCTCCTTGTCCTCGCTCAGATACATAGCTTGCAAGCCATCGCCGCTCATGGTCTTCTGCCATGACGGGATACAGAAGCCAAATATTTGTCCTGTAACATCCCAATGCGTCTGTTGTTGCGTGTTCAGGTACTTGAACTTTCCCTTAATCTTGAATGCCAGAGGAGTGTTCCTGCTCTCTTCGAACAGCTCTTTCAACCTCTTCGCTGTCGTGCCTACGGAAGCTTTCGTCCTCTCTTTTGGCTGGAACGTAGTGACCATGACGAACGGAAGCTGATCGTCCTTCTCGGCCAGATCCGCGTCTCCATCTTTGTCAACAGCGTATGGTATGCCATCGACTAACACGAGATCGCTCTCTTCATCTTCGAATAGACCAATGCCGTGATCGCCTTGGGTCTTGAGGAAAGCTGTGGGAGGACCTCCATCTTTGAGGCCGGCGTTGTACGCCGAGAGTAGTGAGAATTGGAAGATGTCGTTCGGAGCCATCTCTTACGCGTCTGTTCGTTCGCCTACGCTACTGGAAGTGTGTCAGGCTAGATCGTCAGCAGCTCCGGTATGCGAGCACATGGGAGCAGGGCCAGAGACGCGCCATAGAAAGCAGCTCGTCAGTGTCGGCATTCTCACCGCTTCGTCATGCAGCTAGACAAGCTTGTGGTACCTGCAGCTGGCCAGTGTATTCGTCTACTTCAGGGCTGCGAGCGCGTGAGACATCGTCTCTATCAACGCACAAAATTGGTTCAGAGCTATGCGGTCGAGCATAGTCGCTGTCGGTCTTGCTGGGAGACCGAAGTACAGGGCGTAGGGCGTGATATGACTCTGTTGTGAAGAGTTAAGCCGCCGAGCTGCCCCAATGCCGATGTCGCTGAAGGCCATGCATTGCCCATTCGCTAATCTGCCATCCTGAACTGCGTCTTCGGATCGGCCATGTTGAAGGACATCTTGAGAAGCACGCACGCGTGGAGGGCAACAACTTCGAAATTGCGACCAACACAAGCGACAACAACGAGCTTTCTGCCTAAGGCATTAACATCTCTCCGCGCAATGTCGTCTTCGGGCCCGAGAATACTCCTCCACGGCACAGGAGGAGTTGGAGCAGTCTATGCTTACCAACTACTCAAAGGAGGAGCCGACGTAACAGCAATCTGTCGATCCAACTATCAAGCTGTCAAGGACAAGGGAATCATCATCGACTCAGACATCTACGGCAAAGGCCTACACATCAAACCAAAAGTCGCCCGCGATCCCCAAGAAGCTGCCGAAAATGGACCTTATGACTACTTACTGGTAGCAACCAAAGCATTTCCCGAATCGAGGACCTCCGAGACGATAGCTCCTGCTGTCACACCAGGCAAGACCACGATCACTCTGCTTCAGAATGGCGTCGGTATCGAACAGGAATACGCGGAACGATTTCCAGAGAATCCCCTTCTGAGTTGCGTGATCTATCAACCAACAACACAAATCTCACCAGGCCATGTTCGCCACGGAAACTTTGAGAGCTTCGCAACTGGACCTTTCCCAGCATCTGCGGACGGAACTCCAGCTGTCAAGGCTTCAGCAGAGAAATTGGTCGAAATACTCAACGCCGGCGGAGGAAACGCAACCTATCACGCAGACATCCAAGAACTCCGCTGGTCCAAACTCCTCCTCAACGTACCCTTCAACTCCATCACAGCTCTCACATTAGCACGAGACTTGCCCTTTTTAGCTTCTTCAGAACTTGCGGAACCAGTCGTGAAAGGGGTGCTAGATGAAGTCGTGGCCATTTCTCAAGCACTGGGGTACAGGAACATCACGAAGGAGGGTGCCTACGAAGGACTTGCCAAGATTATGGCTCGGAAAGGTACATTGGGAATCGAGTATAGTATGTTGACGGATGTTCTTCATGCAAGGAAGACGGAACATGAGGTGATTTTGGGGAATCCTGTGAGGACTGCGCAGAAGCTGGGTGTTCAGGTGCCGAGGATGGAGATGCTTTATGCTTTGGTTAAAGCATTGGATTTGGCGCAGCAGAAGAGGAAGCCTGGGCAGAGTTTGGATTGTGAGGATCTGGGTACTGCGGCTGCGAATTAGTGTGTGGCATCGGGCACTGCATTGCTGGTGTTGCTGCATAGCTTCGGGGTTGACCAAGATACAGGCGTATGCTTAGATGTAGGCTATAGAAACTGCACATTAGCATTACATTATGCACCAAATCCCTCGCCCGTCTCGAAACGCTGTCCCGTCTTGATTCTCTGTCGTAATAACGAATGATGGAGGGTATCTTGAACTCTGAACAAAGCACGCTCGCTATGCCAAACACAACCCAGACGACCAAAGCAGACCGCTCGCTCCAAAATGCAACAAAAGTGTCCCAATCATCAACAACATCTTCCACTGCTTCCTGCAAGTCCTAGGACTCCTCGTCCTTTCCTTCGCCGTCTCGTGCTACCGCCATATCCGTCACTCGTGAGTCCACCAGATTTTATACTGCTCGACCCGTCATCAAATCTGTAATAGTCCGCATCTCCGTACTGTATTCCACTCATGGGGTCGTCAGGATCAATTTCTCCCAGTTCAATCTTCGTCAAGATGATTCGTGCGAGTTTGTTGAACGCTTCTTCGACGCCGTCGCCAGATAACGCGCTCACTTCCATCGCAGCCGGAATCCGATTCTGACTGGCCCAGTTCCCAGCAATGCTTGCATTCACTCCTCGATCGTTCTCGCTTGCAATAGTCGCTCTTTGCTGACTCCCTAGCGTGACTGGCAGGCTGCCTGGTCCGATTGTACCCGTCCGACTGCTCAAACTCCCGAAAGCATCTCCGTCCAGCAGACTCTCCTGCTGCACTTCTCTTGCCAGATCCGGGTCTTCTTTCAAGTCCTTCTTATTGCCTACCAGCACAACACTCAAATGCGGACTACCCAGCGTCCTCGCATCCCGCAGAAATTCTCCCAGCCCACGAAACGATTCCGGATTGTTCACATCGTAGACCAAGATCGCGCCCGCTGCGCCACGATAATATGATCTGCTCACGCTTCGAAACCTTTCCGTGCCTGCTGTATCCCATAACTGTAGCTTTATCCTTTTCCTTCGAGGCGCAACTGTATCTCGTCCTCGATATGTCCCATTCGCAGCACCCGACTCGCCGATTTTGACAATCTTGCTTGCGAACTCTACACCGATTGTTTGGGAGGATAAGACGCGCCATTCGGATTTCACGAAGCGGTGGAGGAGGCAAGATTTTCCAGCATTTGAGGGGCCCAGGAGGATGATTTTGGCGAGGTAGTCGTACATGGAACCCAGTTCTTGGGGTCCATGGCTGCTGGGTGGGAGGTCGGTGGCTGTGTTTGTTGACGAGGCTGTGCCTCTGCGCTGGCGCGGCATGATCGGATATCTTCGAGGACTGTGCTATCGGGAGGACATGGCGGACTGGTGCCACTGCGTGAGACTTGCGGAGAGTCGAGATGCGATGGACTGTGGTACTGGGTCAGGTGAGGTGGGTATCTGATGTTGCCAAGCGAAGCGTGGGGACCGATCACATGCAACTTTGGACCTCTTGTCTATCTTCTTTCTTCGCTCTACACCATCATCAATGACTGGGCCCTTCATGTGCTTCACTAGTGGTCTTCTGTCCCATCACAGTTTCCACGCGTCTCGCCGCTATTGATGGCAGCGTCCAGCGTTGTTGTCCAAGCACAGAGAGCATGCCGACCACGCGAAGGCAAGAACCAGGATTCAGAGTAATACCAAGTTCATCTGGGAGACTTTGTACCTCGAGCGACTGGTCTTATTGAGGTTTTCAGTGTGAGCAAACAGACCTTGAATGCGTCGGCCGGCTCGCAAGACGCCTTGTCGTCTGCTGTCCTGCTGGCCTTGCAATTCTCTGCGCACGCAGTCGATCTTGCAGAAGCAAGAGCTCTCTCTTTGCACTTCCGAAAGATGGGCTGGTATGGCTACACTGAGGCACGAAGCAAACATGAACAACACCATCTGGAAGGACTCTGTTGAAGTCATAGAGAGTTATAACTATCATCACCAATGTCTTTGCAGACCTCTAATCGATCAACTCCTGCTTCTCACAGCCTCGCTCACCCATCGTGAGTAACAAGCTCAGTATCATTATCATAAATCAGGAGGCAGCGGAATCAGCAACCATGAAGCCAGCCTTGACCCTCCTTGCACTGCTGATAGCAGTTTCTTCAGCGGTATCAATCAATCCGCATCATGTTCAAGCCATGTCGCTAACTACCCTCAAGGCCCCGGTTGCAATTCATCACACTGATACTCCATCGACTGCCGTAAACCCTGCGAACACCGCAGACCACCAAGCACAGATACTTAGACGCTGTCATCTTGGCCATTCCCATGGCGGCATGGAAGTCCCGCTCTACTGTCCCAACGGTGTCGATGATGTAGTAGGAGAAGAAGACGAGGAGGAAATGGTTGTGAAAAGAAATCATACTGGTGGTGTTCATGTCGAAGGCGGCGATGCTGCTGAGGTTTCTGATGATGTAGTCAATGTCAAGAGAGTTGCAGAGCCCTCGCATGAAGGAGATGATGATGAGGGGGCGAATTAGGAGTGATGATTCTGTATTCGCCAAGATTGAAGAGAATGGAGCGAGGCTAACTTGATAAGTATCATGGTATCGATGGTATCAATTCAATTGCACCCTGTAGTGCAGCTATCATGATAGTCCACATTCACTTACCTGTATCCATGGTGTTCGTAGAGCCATCGCCCAATATCGATTGATACATCAATCCAGACGAGCAACAAGTCTCGGGCCAGATTCCGTCATGACAAGCCAGATCCTTCTTCGCTCGACACCTGCAAAAACTCAGAAACATCGCATCCTCTTCACAGCCACAGCATATGACAATTCCAAATTCTTTCCCCAATGTCATTATCCTCTTACTCGCTCAACATCCTACTCCACGTAATGCCCCGCGAAACGTAAACCATACCTTCTGAGCCAACTAATCACATCTCAGCACAAGTAAACGCCTGGGTGCAAGAAAGGTTTGAGCTATTCCTGACTGTGGCAGCGTGGCTGATGAAACAACAACCAGATCTCCACGACCCGCTCTCGGAAGCTGTATCGGGGCGCAGAAAGTTTGAGAATTGTCGGATAGAGCATGTCATGTATATCGGTACCCTGGAAGTAAGAAGAGCTGTTGGGTATTAATGAACACCAATGCTGTGGCCTAAGGTTTTAGGAAGTGAGGAGCCGATGGCTGTATGACTCGAACTTCAGCTGCGTAGGGTAAGTTTGAAGGTAGGCATACCAGGCATCTGGTACGAACGGAGTTTCGGGCGCAAAAGAATCTCCAATCGAGCAAAAGCAAAATGCGATTTCCCGTCTCGACTGGAGCTCAAGGACAGGTTCTTGGTTGGATGTGAAGCATGGCGACGGAGTAAATGCCGAAAGTCTCCTCGAATGCAAGATAGGATGTTTGGCTGAGATATGACAGGTGAACCTAAGCCAGTTCTTGACGCCTTGACTCGTGGCATGTGAGGTATCTCAGCTGGCAATATGTGAACATGAGAGGGCGACGGCTATCTCGCCTCAATGGGCAAGCAATGCTGTTTCGTGAGCCGTCCTAACCGGACCTCGCAGGCTCAATTTGTATGTCATTGACTACAAATCTTCACTGAAGACAATCGTCAGCGTTCGGTATACCTTTGTACCACCTCAAAGCGGAAGTTCTCGGATCGGCATAGATGAAGACGGATATCTCGGTGCGAGAGAGCGTGATCTGGCATAGAACACATTCCCTCGCTACGGCATCGTGACCGATTCGGTAAACTGATGAGTGAAGTAGGTGTTTGCTGCGGCACAGTAGATCATGCTACTATTATTGAACCACCAATCGACCAACCGCGATACGGTGTGCAGTACCCGAATGCCTCGTGTAGGTAGTAAGTGGTAAGTAACGCAAGACTAATCACGAGTAAGGCCGAGGCCTTTCACGAGCCACAGCTACAAGCAACAAGGTGTGCTTGCAGGTGTGACAGGCACGACAGGTGCGTAGGGCTAGACCATTTTTTCCCTGTCGCGTTGGGAAGCACCAAGAGACTTCATGCAGCCCTATTTGGTCGGTACGCGTCGTCTGTGCATGGCATGATGTGCGCGGAACGCGACTCCTCCGTCGAATGTTCAGGTTGCTTGAGTAGTGGCTGTGCTTTGAGTATCGGTCACGAGTCGTTGAGAACAAAGAGTGTTGCTGGAGTGTGCAAATCGTCGAGTTTGTGCTATTCAGCCTGTTCTGCTTTCTCGGAAGTGTCGCTACCGAAAAGCCCCGCCTTGGGCAGATCTGTGTGCAGATCTGGCACGATCGGCGTGAGCTTGGCGAGGTGGGCCCGGCTCGCTTGCGGCAGCTGTTGCTATTCTTGCTTGGTGTCCAGGCCAGGCCAGGCCAGCTCAATAGTGTTCGCAACATCGTAAGGAAGGTGCTGCTTGTACGGTCATGCTCCAGTTCCCATGGTCAGCTGGTACAGTCGTGTACGAGACAAAGCAAGTCGGCATCTGAAGGTCCAAGAGCAGGAAGGGCATACTTCGGACAGAATTTGTGAGGTTACACATCAGCTGAGCAGAGAGAGCTCGAACAGGCAGGTGTACGCTGCTACATGACCAGGCAGTAGGATTCTTCAACAGTCTATTGACTGCTAGAACGATGATTTGTCCGCTTCAGCTTGGTCAGAAACGCGGCAGCCCTAGGTCCTAAGATTCAAACGGATAGCACAAAAGCCGTAGGCATCAGCCACAGCATCTGGCCATGCGCCACAGCTCGTGGACTCCGAAAGAAGGGCACAGAGAGCGATGACCCGCTTCTTCGAGGCTGAAGCCAATCATTGCTCCATGGTGCGAGTTTGCACAGCCAAATCCACGTGGGTATGAAGTCATCTTGCGCTGTGGCTTCGAGCGAAATTCGGTCCGCTCGCTTCTTGACTCCAACGAGTGCAGGGCACATCGCTGCTTACCGCATCAGCGGAGGTCGGCGACAGGAATCGGCTTGCTGAAGAGAGCGAATGGCAGCTGTGTACTGTACTGCCTCTCGTCGCTTTCGTGCCAGGTTTCACTTGACCAGCACACATGCTCGCTGCAGAGTTTTTCACGGCATGTCCGAAGCGTTCAAGTTCCGCAGTCCCAGGCAGCGGATGAATCATGCGGTATTCCATATCTTGCTACTGCCAAGGGTGTTGCGCGGCACATACCTCAGCCGTCTTCGTTGGAGGTGGCCTGCTTGCTCTGGCACGGAAGACTAATCGTCAGATAATCCTTGGCAATAGCCAACAACACGATCCAATACTACGCTATCCAAACCCAGGGCATTTGTGCAGAGCGGCTCGTATGTATTGGTGTGGATATAGAGCTGACCAACCACAACAGGCAGAGCGTCTTTGGCTAGCATTTGCAAGCATGAGCCGGTCATGTTGACACAGATCTTCAGTCCGCTTTTGCTTCGGTCGACGGCTCGCTGTTCGTAATCCGTCGCGCCTGGCATTAAGCATAACCAGGGGCGGACGACGGTTCCTGTGCAGGAGCACGCACAAATCAGGAGGATTGGCGAATGGGAGTGTGCAGCGATGGGTAGTGGGCAAGCCGACAGCTTCCACAATGCCTGCATGGAAGCATGTGCTGGGAGTCGGCGGGCGGAGATAGGTCTGTTCTCAGCATGCAACGTGAGTATGCAGGTGGAATAGGACCCACACGCTACCGGCAAGGAGCGACCGAATCGCAGGTGTGGCTCAGCCACACTTGCAAAGCCGAGACCCTAGGAGATGCCAGGCCTGAGAACAGTCTTTCTGCACACACAAAACCGCAACTCGTCCGCTCCATCGTCGCATTCTGGACAGTCATACCTCACGAAGCCTCTCTCAGCAGCCCGACACGTGCCGCAGTGCCGCACGCATCTCTGGAAACTTCTCGCCACAACGCTCGGCGTCGACTCAGCACACGGACATAGTGAGTCGCGGATGACATAGCCAGTCCCAGCGGACAGGCCAAATTCCGGGGTCTTTTTTGAAAGGGAACCGATGATGCAATTGAATCGTTACTTCCCTTCGAACTTCGACACCTCCAATTCACACCTCACACATCACAACCCACACGCATCCTTCACCACGACGACCACCACGCACACCAATTCCTACCCCTCCGAGCCGCAAATATACCAGCAAGCATTGGCTCTGCTGCGACAGGCACAAGACTCGTATACTCCCAACACCACCACATCGCACCTGCTTCCAGCACCCGCCGTGCAGCATCCGTCTGCATCGCACCTGCTGAATACAACAACACCACCGGCCTTGAGGCACGACTCGGCCGTATCCGACGCCACTGTGGATTGGCAACAGGGCATGTACGCGGCGTCGTACAACAGCAACGTGGGAGGAACAAATTATTCGCAAGGCCTGCAGCGGTCAGGGAGTCATCAACGGACTCCGTCAGCCTCGACCGTCGCATCTACTGGTCCGGCGTCTCCGTACACGTACAACAACTCGTATCCGCACATCGCCAACACGGACCGCCTGCCAGACTCACCGGCCAACTTTGCTGACCAAGCATTGTTTCCAAAAGCCTTTGCGGCATCTTCACAGAACACAAACGGGAGCGACTTCGCTCCTGTGGGATACGCGCCCAGCGCGGCAGCTCATATGTCCAGCGCACACCTGGCTATGAAAAACTTCGGATTCGATTACCACAACTCTGAAGACTTTTCGGATTTCCCGCCATCAAGACAATCAATGTCCAGCCACGGCAACGATTCGCCGGCCACACCACAATCTGGTGCTGCCGAAGGCGATACCAAGACATACAGCTTGTCGCAGCAGAATGGTGAGATTGATTGCTTTGTTGCAGATCCCTCGTTTGAGTACTCATTGTTCGCCGAAGCAGATTACAAGCCACCGAACCCACATGTGCAGCTGTTCCGTACAGAGTCTGCAGCATACCAAGATGAGCTCTACAACCCGAATCAAGGGTATGCATCTTCAGCGCCGAAATCTCAGGCACAGCAGCAGCAGCAGTATCTGTCACCGCACCGAAATTTGATCACAGAACGTTTGCAAACGGCAAATCTGGCGCGGTCGACATCGCCCTCTTCGGCCATATCGCGCGATCGCTCACCCTTCAGAGACGGCTCACCACTTGCACCAACGAAAGAATGGAAGCCTCAGGTGCAAGATGGGCGTGTCGGCACAGCCGCGAGCCTACGTCAGCAACAGAAAGACGCGGCCGCAGAGGCTGAATTTGCCCGCAACCGGGCCTCGTTACAGCGAGAGCCGACCAAGACGATATCTCCAAAAGATGCGCTCCTCGACTACAACGATAATGACCAGCAACCGCTGTTCCAAGACAGCATCCCAGCAGGCTACAAGCAACACCTTAGTGGGACCGAGCAGTGGCCAACTAGTACCTATATGGGTGCGCCAAGCGTAGCCTTCGCCGGCCTGCCCGCCACTGGTCAACAGAATATCAGTTTTAGAAACGCCACCTCAGCTGACACGGATCTGTCATCCAACGGATTTGACTTTACATCTTTGCCACAGAGCAATGGTCAAATGTCCCACAACCCCTACCAGGCCAACTATCAAGCTGCTATTGCTGCACAGATGAACACACACACCGACTCAACTCCGGACTTCCCTGCTGGTCTGCCCTCTATGGAGACATCCATCAGTGACGCTGGCTTCCCACAATCATCACAAGAAAGCATCGCAAACGGCACAGCCGCAACTTCAGCACCACAGAAGCCTGCCGACACTCGTGCCAATACTGGAGCTTACACTTGCACATACCACGGGTGTACACAACGCTTCAGCAGTCCCAATGACTTGCAGAAACACAAGCGCGATTACCATCGCTCGCAGCAGAAGAACAACCGAGAAAGCACGTCACCCAACACGACCGCCGATGATGAGTCTTCATCATCACCAAGGTCTGAGGCCTCGCCTGCGCCATCGGGTAGCGGCATGACATCTGCCGCCATCCTTGCTAGGAACTCGCAGGCCGGGCCTCACAAGTGTACTCGCATCAACCCATCAACTGGCAAGCCATGCAACACAATATTCTCTCGACCTTACGACTTGACGCGGCATGAGGATACCATCCACAACAACCGCAAGCAGAAGGTTCGATGCCCTATGTGCCGTGAGGAGAAGACTTTCTCACGAAACGACGCTCTCACCCGACACATGCGTGTCGTGCATCCAGAGGTCGAGAGCATGGGCAAGCGACCCAGACGCAGCGACTGAGAGCTTGTAACATTACCTCCGCATCACCGCGACAGCATTTTCCGGCGAACAGGATTCTAGAAGAGCAGGCTCACAGTGTGACATTTCTTGTTTCATCCTTTTCTTACTATCATGTACAAACACTTCTCTTGCACGGATGAGGATACCAGTGCTGGGCTGTCTACTTCTTTATGGCATGGCGAGGGGCGAGCAAGCGTTCACTTTACTTACTCTACGGTAATCTGATGTCACGACTAAACGAACTGCTGGGTGGCGCAGGTCGCTTGCCATGAGAAAGAAAGGAAACTTTGTAGCATTTTGAAGCATCCGGGAGGAAAAGAAGGATAAGGGATTTTCGTATTAGCGAATGTATCAACAGAACCATTACTATCACCACCACGGTCAAATAGTACCATACCTCGCGAGAAGCTACCACGTCCATTGTCGACGGCGCTCGCTCAATTCGCTGATCAGGAGCCAGGCTTATTTCCCCATCCAGGTGAACATTACGCCATTTGGGCATTTTGGCCGGGTCCTTCTATCAAATCTGCGTGGCGCACCAAGCCACACAAGGCGAACGGCCCGACGTGAGAAGCGAGTTCTGTCGCAACATTTGATCAGACGAGCCTTTCTTCCTCCACTAGATACCATGCGGAGCACTCACTGAACTATTCGCACTGCAGCAAGGCCGGCCCTCCAATTCGCCAGAATGAATGGCGTGAACAGATCGCAAGCCAGCTGGCGTGCGTCGGCGGCTATGTATCATTCTGAAAATAGGCAGGACCTAAGCGATAGGATCAGACTGTTGATTTTATCGCCTTGCTATACGGCCTGATGATCTGAGCGGCGGCTGAGTGCCGGGCTACGGCTGCAGCATTGTTGCAAGATCTTGCACGGCTCCTCACATAAGAAAGACATGTACTGATTTCCTGCCTGGCTTTGAAGTAAGACCGATCACTATCAAACCTGACTCTGCTCCCATCGGGCACCAGTAAGAGCAAATATGAGCACTCTCCAGTATCAGGCAGGACCGAGGCCGCAAGCAGGCATGAAGGACACGCAATACCAACATTTCATTCCGCGGCTCATTCTACGAGGCTTTGCTGAAGACGTGACACATTCCAATTGCGGCGCCGCTGGCATACAGAAGAAGAAAGGCAGAAAGGATGGATTACTACAAACCATCAATACGCATGATGGAAAGCTCGGTTCTAGCTTTCTTTCGCGGCACTATGGATTGACAGACATGTACCGCGACACCTTGGCGGCTGATGAACAAGAAATTGAAGACAAACTAGCTCGTCTAGAAACGCAAGCCGGCAATACGATCGCGAACGCCAGAAAGTCTTTTCTACAACCGGGAGCCACATTGAACCTCACGCGAGCTGAGAAGGAAATTCTCAGGAAGTTCTTTTTTCTTATGAAATATCGCAATAGCAGCATGCACGACAGATTCAACGTCGCAACGATAGATGATTACATCGGTGACGACAAGGACAAGATGAGCAATTATATGCGAGAGAAAGGCTTCACGTCTCCGAGGCAAGTCTGGCTTGCGAATCTTCGGGCCTTCCTTGATGTCGACATGGACCACGAGCGGAAGTGGCATACTACTCTAATAAAGCACTCGTATCCGGACGATGCCATGCTCTTCATCCTCCATGCTGAGCAAAGCTACATGGCTTTTTGCAAACCGAAGTCTCTCGACGACGAATTTCTGCTGACAGACAATGTCTTCGGCATCTTCGAGGGTCCCAACAGTGTAGCGTACAATCTTGCCACGGGCGATGCCGAACGTGGACTGTGGACGGAGTGGCATAACTTCGCGCCAATCTCTGCCTCCCTCTGCGTCATCTTCCGAAGCAATTACCTCCCTGGCGGTGTCACAGGTACGGGGATGAATAGGAGTAAGATATACAAAATGTTACTTGACGCTCACGACAAGCCTGATCAGGCAACGTCTATTCTCCAGGACTTGCCTGTCAGGCGTTGTGACACGTCGTACGCATCAGTGCAAAATAATATAGTTCAGTTCAATGCTGGATATCAAGGCCCTTCGGTCAGTGATCGATATCAATTCGAATGCTTCGAGCTAGACGCGACTCACATGGCTAAGATCAATAGCCTCTTCCTCGAAGAAGCCATGGCGGCACAATCGATAACCTATAAGCATAGGGCTGCGGCAGCACGTGCGATCAAACACTATCTGGAAGCGTCTCAGCCTGGATTCAAGCTCGAATATGGGGAGAACTCAAGAAGATCACTGTACCTGAAAGCGCTTGAGAATGCCTTACATGCACTTGGAGGCACAGCCAACACGGTCCGAAACATAGTGAGCATGCCGAACTTTTATCGACATCCACTGGACTACTCGACTCATATGAGTAGATCGGTGGTTTTGTCTGTGGCTTCGGAGATTGCTGAAAAGTACCCTCGACTGGCACATGATTACCATTTGCTGGCCGGCACCCTGCCCCCACAGGCGCCATCGAGACAGTCCAATAAACGAGAACGCTTCATCACTTTGGAAGACTGGTCGAGTTCCGTCAAATATCTCGAAGATGTAGACCAGTCGGGGAAGATATTGTTTCTGCACATCAAAATAGATTCAGCTCTGTCAGCAAGTGGCCTCAAGCGTGGTGAAAAGTCACAATTCAAAGTTGACCGACAGATCCATTTCGCATCACTTCATCCGCATTATATCTGGCTATACATAAAAGCACTCAACAATCTCGAGAATTTCGATAAGAAATCATTCGAACAGATACGTCCACTTGAGTGTCAAGGCCCAATGGACGAAGTTGTGAGCAGTAAGTGTTACAAGACAAGAATTCTTCCAATGCCGACTAAGCTGACGTACTCCATCAGAGCTCAAAGATCTCGAGCCTACAATGTGGTCTGCCGCATTGCTGGCAGAGTCGAACATGCTGCCACGAGAATTTTTCAGGATTGATACACCGGCAAAGCGTCGACTTTCTTCATGGCTAGCCGGACCAAGTCTCTGATTCACCCCTAGTAAGCTGCGTGTCTGATAGAAGAAGGGGCTGCAGAGTAATTTCATCTTTAATGTACTGTCGGCTTCGTTCTGCTTTTCCACGGTCTGGACTAACCAGTCGCGTTCTTGCACTCACAGGCACTGCTTACTGAATGATTTGCCAATGTGCTCGCGGCCGAAGCGAAGCGCTCAACAAGTGTCGAGTCACTAGATTCGGACTGGCGGCAATAGTTCTTCCTGTCCGCTGAGATGAAGGATCCCAGAATTGATTGTTGATCATCGCGATACGGCTCCGAATTTGGCATCTCATGCATTCCACGCTCGTTCTGGGGCACAATGTTCGAATGTGGCACATAATGCCTCAGCAACTTAGCGAGGCACCGCTCTTTCGGGTTGATTTTATTGTATGTGAGCCATACTCGCTCGCCCGGACCGAAAATCCGGGCTACAGGAGGCACATCGATGCTGCTTGAGAATGGGTACCGTCTCACTGAGTGGCACCAGTTGTTTGAGCAACGAATGCCTGGTCTTCCGTAGTAAGTATTCTGTGACTTGTTCCCCGCAGTTGCGGGCTTGCTCGAGCACTTTGACGTGTGACAGAGCACAGAATCTGGAACTTGGGCAGCGCGGCTTCATTTTGACACTTCGAAGCGAGCACAAATATTCGTGCACAAACCATTCGTGTAACACGGGCAATGTCTGTGTACTGCATCTTCTCGGCTGCAGTGACATATGGTATGCATCGCACAGCCTCGGTATTAGCTTGACGCGACTGTGTAAGCCGTGAGCAAAACTGCAAAGCGTACTTTCACAGCTATGTGAAACCAATCAATCGGTAACGGCATTCTGGGGTGCTGAGGTGATGCCATCCTAGGCATGCTGCACGCATCCGTGTTCACTGCACAGTTCGCGTCGTACTCACATCATTAGTGGAGCAGCATGTGCATGAAACGAGATCGTCAAGGTCGTGATGACTGCGTACTGTGACCCAGTCAAGGTTATAGCGTTGTGGGGTGCAGGAGCGGTGCATGTCCAGGATTCCAGACCTTGCCTTGCTGCCGGCTGCTAGCTGAGTCCAGCTTGCTTTCAGAGCTCCCAAAACGGCGTCTCGCTGCTCGGTTGCCGGCACCTGTTGTTCTAGGCCTGGTCTGTGAAGAAGTACTACATCGGCCGCGAAGGGTCGAGACACTCTTCTATTCGGTGATTCCGAGAGCATGGGTACTGCGAACGCGAAAGAGACTTTCGCGACCTTTTGGAGATTGCCAAGCTCTGCTGGTACCTGAGAGCGGACTACCCCTCTGTTGCTCTGGCAAGGTTCTCCTCAGTCGTTTCTGCAGCCATTCAAGCCCGTTCTCATGACTTGCTGTGCGCTGCTCGTGGCCCGCCGTTCCATGTTGTCTCCTGTAGCTGGGTCGGGTGTTGCTGGGGTTCTCCGCGTGAGGAGGTGCTGCGTGCTGCAGATCGAGGTGCAAGCGCGAAGCTGGAGAAGGAAAACGCGAGGTGGTTAGACGCGGCCGTGAAAGAGGCACCAGTCTGGCGATCCGCTCCCGCGCGACGACCCTCCATGGCGGCAGTCTGGCAGTTGTCTATATTGACCTCGCCGTCGGCTGCAGCGATGAGGCTCTTTCCACGCTAGAGTTGCACAGGCTGCATGATGAAGTAGTGGTCGTGCGAACACTTGCCCTGGAGGTGTGCTGCCGCAGACGGGTGATTCGCTGGCGGAGAAATGTGTCGAAGAGGGTACAAGAATACTTTGACTACTCCGCATACCTTCGCCCCTGAATCCTTGGTGCTGCGGGCGGCGTGCTGTAGCTTGCAGACGCCCCCGTCTCTAGCTCTGATATCAAAGGCGCAGCCCAACCTCGCCTTGTGCTGGCTTGACCTACGTCGCGAGCGCCCAGCTGGCCGTCTACACTACTGCGAGCTCCCACCAGCACTACCATTGTCTCCCGTCGCCCAACGACACTGTCGGCAGCGTACAGCGAACTGGTGTGTCACGCGCGTGTAGCCATAGTGGAGACCAGATCCCACAAACCTTGCCAATCATCGCCTTCCCGGCCGGCAACCTTACCATTCGAGGGCGCCGTATCCACAGCTCCCAGCCGTTTCGAGGTCCTGGGACTTCTATCTTCTCGAGTCCAGCTTGCGACATCACTTCTTCGACGACCGAACAGCGAATCCCGATCACGACGGTGGTCATCATCGCAAGACCGTCGCGATTTCGTTCTCAGGACGGTAAAGCGCGTGATCCTGGGAGCAGGCTTGACCCGGATCGAGCAGCCACGCTTCCCCACACAACTCAACCACGCCAGGCTCATCTCAGCGTGTGCTTCGCTGACTCTTGGTCATCGCACGCGTGTCTCTACCCTCCAGACATCGCATTGCGCATTCTCTGGGCAGCGGGTCGCCAATGTGAGGCTCCATAGCTTTCGCATCAGCCAAATCATACTGGTTCCTGGAGACAGAGCGAGCGGATGCTGTAAGCAGGGCGTTGGGAATGATCATAGGTTCGCCGCGCGCCGAAGCTCGTGTTTCCCGGCCATGCTGACGAGACGTTGCCAGACACATACACGGCATAGAAAGCACTTGACTTCCTCATCAGATATGTAATAGTAGCTCACAATCTACCCTATGTGAGTAGTGGCAAGCAAGAACTCTTGGCGGAAGGATCCAGCTGCTGACAATGCGTGTTCGCCACAGCATCGCAATTGTAGACATAGATTAGAGGCTGGACGATTTATACGATACCCAGGATTTCTTTCAGGTATGTCAATCATGGCGCTGCAGCGTTCGTCATCCCGGCCGGCGGCGGCAGAGGAGCAGTGTGTACTTTTGCGCCGGCCATCATTCTGTGCCTGGACGCGCTGGACAAGTTGTGTGTATCTGCGGGAGGCTCAAAGGTCTTGAACACCCAGACTGGTTCCATCAAATACCGCTGTGTGGCCCATTGCGTCCAAGCTCTTTCAATCACCTCGTAGCGGAACTCTCGCTTTGCCCGAAATCCAAGGCCGTGTGTGAGATGCTGCTGGATGCTTCCTCCGGGCCTGCCTTTCCTCTCGAGCTGTACCGAGGTGCTGGTGTGTACGAATGTGAAGCTGACGTTGTCCCCAGATAATTACCTTCATCTCTTTTGACCGGTTCCGCGTTTGATATTATGAATGTAAGCAGTTTCCTTGCTCTTCCTTCTTGCCCCCAAGCTGAGACCTCGTGTAGCCCGCACGTCGCGCTACCCCAGACTCCGAAGCGGTGGCGTCCTCCGAGGACGAGAAGCCGTGGCCTTCTTCGATGTCTTTTGGCAAGTTTCCGCTGAAAGAGGGCGGCATGCCCGGCCTTCCCGGCGGGATATGGTCGACCCGGAGTGGTAGCTTCAAGCTGTCGGACAAGGCGAAGCTGGACGCGAGAGCCAGTGTGCGCCTTGGTGCTGTGAATCAAGTGCGCGGCACGCCGTCGCCTTCTGTCAGTGAGGGAGCGGGCGCTCTGCCTTTCGCGATTCCGTTGCAGCCTACGCCGAAGACGGGTCGCTCGATGTCGCATTCGCAGGGCCAGCGCGAACCCTCTCAGAACGTCTCGGGCACGCAGCAGGGCAGTCATGCGGCGCTACCGCTGGGATTGCTTGCGGAGGAGGAGGCAGATACCGAGTCGGAATCGGAGCTGGGAACGAGGCTCACCCATACGACATCTCATCCACCGATCGGATCTCTGATGCGAACAGCGACGCTCCCGCCGACGTTCGATCACCCCCGCGGCTCCAGCAACGACAGCGACTACCAGGACAGTCATTCCCCCAGCCCGGCCTCCTCCGCGGGCAGACGTTCGGAGCAGCATTTGCCAATCTCTCGCTCGGTATGTTTGTGTCACGATGTTTGTTGGTCTCGTGCCATGTTTGACTGACGATGGCAGATCACAATGGCCGTCGTGCACAGTGGCAGAGCTCGTTGGGCTGGGATGATGTGCCCAACGTGAATGAATCACGCCGCCACTCGCTCGCAGATATCCCCACCCGCCGTGGCTCCCTCGCTGCTGGGGAGCCTTCGCTTCTATCACGAACCTTCACCCACGATCCTCAAGAAAGCGACGAGTTCCACCAGCAACATAGCGGTAAGTAACCGACCTTCGCCAATACCTCATCGTTTCCCGCTCTGCGCCTGCCCTTCGTCACCCTGCAGCTGCCTCTGCAACGTTCGCGCGCCTGCCTTCAGAACCAGCGCTGCGAGCCAATCACATTGCGCCAATTACAGGCCATTGTGGTCAGACTTCACTTCTGGCACTGCTACCCTTTGCCGCCTCGTTTCTGCCTATCCATTTCCACTCCCCCTTACCTCATCTTTCGACACTATTCGTTTTCGCCGCACCTTCACCACTACCCGCACAGCATTACACCAACATAGCTTAGCCATAGAGCTTAGGCGACAACACTTCTAACTCGTGAGTTGCAGATTATCAGGGGTACGCACTTGGCGCGGAGAACAGTTCTAACATGACTAGAGCGCAAGACGGCCAAAGCGCTTTCGACATTCCAGCCATGTACCGTGTGCCTCACGTGTCGCTTACCCAGACCGAGCGCCGTGACATTGAGATGAGACGTGAACAGCAGCCGAACAGCGCGCCGCAATGGGGTCCGTCCGCCGGTCGCCCGCGCAAGCAGCTTTACATTGTGAGCTTCAAGTGCTCGCGCGTCGATGTCTTCTACCTCCTGGACAACACCGGCTTGACCGTTCGCGAAGGCGATCTCGTCATTGTGGAAGCCGACCGCGGTCAGGATCTCGGCACTGTGCAACATGCCAAAGTCACGCCGGACGTGGCTCGCCTGTTGAAGAAGAAGTATTCCGAAGAGCAATACAAGTGGCTCATGATGTACTCTCGCAACAAGGATGGCGGCTATAACCCGAATGCTCAGATTCAGAATGACAGCAGCGGCGGAGGCATGATGGGTTCCGCTTTCGCCAATGAACTGCCATCCAGCATGCAGGGAGCCTTGCCTCGCGATAATTTCAACAACCTCAAGCCAAAAGCCATCAAGCGCCTGGCTAGTGACCACGAGATCAAGATGCTGGCTGAAAAAGAGGGCAATGAGGCCAAGGCCAAGCGCACTTGTCAGCAGAAGGTTCAGCATCTTCGTCTGCAGATGGAGATTCTCGATGCAGAGTGGCAATGGTAAGAGAAGCAGTCAATGTCTTTCTCCACTGCACCGCTAACAGCCTCACAGGGACTTCCAAAAGCTGATCTTCTACTACTACGCCGACCACTACATCAACTTCAAGGATCTGATCACCGAGCTCTATCGCATTTACAAGACTCGCATTTGGCTGTCTGCCATCAACCCTGCATCTTTCTCCCAACACGCGATGGGTCAGCCGCCGAGCGGCATTGGTCCAGGCGCCGTCGCTCCATACAACCCATACGCTACGAATCAAGGTTACACCATGGCTTATGGCGAAGATAGAGATCCCTATGGTGCCCAGATGCCATATCGCATTCCCTACGAAACCTACACGCCGAATTATCCAGCGATTCCAGGGGTTACCAACAGCTTTGCGCCGCAGCCCTTTGGCGAGCAGCCCAACTACGCCTTCTATGGTCAGCCTCCACAGCAGTCTCCTACAGGCCCTGGCTTGCAGCAAACTTTCTCGCCAAGCACCGGCGAGATGTATGCTGGTCCTGGTCAGCTCATGAATCGTGGTGGCCAGAACAACAACTTCTTCTACGATGGCAATCGCAACATGGAGCAGCTTCTCGGCTCGGCGAATGGCCTCGGCGCGGCTCCAGACAATCATGGAATGCAAGGGATGGGCAGTCGTGAAGGCTTTGGCCAAGCACCTGATCAACCATTCTCGCACCCATTCCCGGGCATGATGGGTGCTACTCCGCAGTCACCAAATGACTACACCTCGCCACAGTCGAAGGTCCCGCAGCGAAAGCTGACACAGCCTCCGATCGGCACGCGCCCGGTCTTTGGCAGCGCGGATCCGTTCAGCTTCCCTCCACCGCAGCAACGTGCTGGCCCCGGTCAGGAGCAACCGCGTTTGGTGTTCGGACAGCAGCCAGCCCAAAACGATAGCGCTGGTCCCGACAATAGGCTTGAGGGCCTTGCTGATCTTGGGTCTGGCGGCAAAGAGCAAGACAAGAAGGCTGACAAGATGACCGAGAAGATGAACAAGGCAGACATGATGCTTCGTTTCCTCAACAACACCGATGCTCCTGAAGACCCATAGACTGCGGTCTACACGGCTTTAAGGACCAATAACAAACCTTCAAAAGCGACATCTCATCAGCACGCCCAAGGCGTCTACGACACAATCGACGACACCACTGCGATCTATAAAAAGCCACAAAACAATTGACGACTTGAGACTTGCCTTTTTCTCCTGGATCTCTACCCTTACGACCACGACTGCAATTGCTTGTGATTATTGGCATTCTTCATTGGAGCGAGGGAGACGAGCATAAGGAGGCGATCTCCAGCGACACACCACAGAGGCGTTCACGATGGGATGGCCATGGTTCTTCAGCAATGGGATGACCAATAAAAGAATTTTGGGAAAGTGTTTTTCTGCGGCTATCACGACTTGGGCACAGACATGGCTTCGAGCTCTTGCATGAGAGCTCGCTGACATTGAGGTGCGTAGGGTAAGTAAGGTAGGAGAACATATCTAAAAAGAAAACGATTGGAGATATTCGGTCAGAATCACTTTCAATTTCCATAACATGAGTGCCTGCCTACTTGCCCATCCCTCACGGCTGAAGCCAACCTGGAAACAACAACACTGATTACTGAACCAACCAGCCAGCACTCACCTTACCCAGCCATTCTCGCGCTTCACACCGACCGAGCTCCTTCCTACCCACAGTCACGGTATCATTTTTGCCAAAACTACCAAGCACCCTTCACCAAGCCGGGCGGGAACTCACGATGACGGCCAAGCGCACTCCGCCACGGACATGATCTAGCTTGTCAGATTCGCTGTCTAATCAGTTCAGTCGCTGACGTTCTTCGGATGAGCGGATAGGCGGAATTTCGTGGGACCTAGCACATTTCGGCACGGTTGGCACCGGCAGTTGAGGTTTTGAGTTTGGTAGTTCTTTAGCTTTCCGAGTTGATGGGCCAATTGCTTCTTGGAAGCTTTTCAGTTTTGGGGTTTTCTTGGGAGAGGAGATGGGGGAATGGGAGTTGTGGAGCGCGAGAGAGGCTCAATTTGTGGTAGTGAGCATGTGTTAGAGTGGTTTGTATTATGTCGTCGTTGAGGGCATTGCATTATTGGAACCACTTCTAGTTCTGTTGAAAAGGGATTTAATTCGTTCTGTCGGGAATTGTTGATAAAGAGAATCCCAAAAACCTGGGGAACTACACATGGTGTGCAAGGAAACTTTGTTCCTCTGTTGAATTGAATTGAATTTCAATCGCTCTGAACTATCACTTCGCGGCAAAACCGGGAAAGCGCGTTTGTTTGAGATTCGCTTTGAGCAAGAACAGGAAAAGACTTCCTTGGTCAAAGCTGGGTTTGCAATCCTTCACAGGCGTTAGTTTTGGACAGCCGCTGGTGTCCGTCGCACTGAAGCCAGTAGAGAAGTCTGTAATGACCATCTCACGAACATGGAGGAATTGGTTACGCAATTTGGGCAGTGATTCTCGATGTGCTGGGCGCTGGAATTGTATGTAGTATTGTTGTGGCTGTTTTTGTGTCCTAGCTTTTTACAGTACTTGTACATAGTGAATTTACATTATTATTTTGGGTGCGATTGCTCGACTGTCGACCTCTGTACAGCAAAGCGAACGTCGTCTTCAGCTTCTTGTCTGTACATTCCCTTCTGCTCCATCTCGTTTTTGGCGTGCCGTTTTGCTGAACAAACATTACTGATCAAACATTACCGCATGGCAGAGCACAACTTCGTCCATCCATGTGAGACGCCTCGATCGAGGCCCTTTCAGCCGAGGCATTTATGCAGGTACCACTAAGACCGATGTCTCACCTCTACCAACCACTGTAATGTCGCAAGGACCGCGTGGAGTTTGCAGTAGCGTGGACCATCGCTCATCCACTCAGCCTCGTTGGCAGGCACTCCAGGCTTCGAACACCCGCTAGAGTACCTCAGAGAACTTGCCAATGCAACAACAAGCAGAGAGTCCAAGGGCCGAAGGCCTGGCTCAAGATGTACAGATTGCTGGTATCTCAGAAACTTCCGTTGGTTTCGCCCTTCTAGTAGCCAGTCGAGAGTTCGGACCTAGGTCCACATTTGTGTAGAGTGGCTTGATGGCAGGCTCGATGCTGTCATGACTGAGGCTCCGCCTGAGAGTGTACTTCCCGTGTTTATTGCATACTTTGGCATGCCGCTGGTGTGCCGCGGATGAGTGCCAATAGCAATTGAATAAGGTAGTTATGCCTCGTCATCTTCGACAGATTGTGGTAGTGGTGTGGTGATTAGATGCATTGAGGGCTTCCGCCACTTCACTGCATCCAATGGCTGTCTCTCGCAGCGCCGATGCCTCAATATAAGCAATGCTCTTGCAGCGGATGATTTTCCATCAGTGATCGGATGCGGGCTTCCGTCGTTGTTGGTCGTCCTGTGGGTCCGAGGAAGTGTCTGTTGCTCCCCCTCGACTGTTCATCTTGCAGTGCTAGGTCTCCTGTCGCCATCTCCTCGTCTAAGCCGCGAACCATGAAAGCAGAGCAGAATTGGTATAGTGCCCAGCAGTATGCTGATACCGCCGTAGACACTCATGCCTGGTCCAGGTCCAAGGTTCAAAACATCCTTTGCAGATAGCGAGAAAAAGAATGCAAGAAGCCAAATGAGCATGTTGCTTGCAGCAAGCACTGACCGCTCGTCTTCGAAGCTTTCCAACAAATATTGCATGATACTGACGAGGACGACCAGCAAACTCGCGGCGAAAATTGCCATTGCCAGTAGCGGCACGAACCAGTGAATCTTGCTGCTTGTAGTCCAGCCCAGTATGAAAAGTGATAAGACGATCAGGATTGAAGCTGGGAGTGAAGGTCTGAGGCGCCATTCTGGTGGTGGTGGCGAGGTCTTTGGTAAAGCTGTCTTGCGGCGAGCTGCCACTGAAGGTGCACGTGCTGGAACAGGAGCAGGCAGAGTAGATGCAGACTCCAGGGACATGATCGTAGCGCTGCGATGATGCTGGATGTCCCGGAAGCTGTTCTGGTTGGTCCATGTAGACATGCTCAGGTTTGTCGACGGCGAGGCGTGAAATGCAAGCGCTTCAGCAAGCACTCTGGCCAGTTCGAATCGATCAAAGCTGATCTTCCATGCATCGAGAATTGTGCAAAAGTGCTGGAACTCGAGATTCTGCTCGAGAACGAAGAGCAGGCGCTCGACTGAAATCTGCTTGTCGGCGTTGCAGTCGATGCCATTGAGGTAGGTCGCTGCAGCTTTCGACATGGTGACGTTTCGGTGTCGATCGTCTTGAGGCTGTTCTTCGACCTTCGTCCTCAGGCTCGACATCCTCTTGAGTGAGTTCAAGACGGAGTTCGATCTGCCTAGCGCGGAAGGTGATCGGTGATGTTGCTCTGCGGATCGAGGTAAGAGATCGAATATAGAGGCTCGCCTGCCGGGCGATGGAGGAGGATGAGTTGAATAACCCGGCGATTTTGGCATTGAATCGAAGACGGAGCCCCAGGTGCTGACTGAGGCCGTGGACCGAGGCGCAAGCTTCGATAGTGTAGATTGCAATCGCCAGGGCTCGTGCGCTGAGTAAAGTGATTTCTTGTCTTCAATGGCTGCCTCTTCTTTGAACTGGATGACCCATGGCTCGTAGTACCAGTGCTGGTACGCAAGTAGAAGAGACAAGGCCATCGCCACTCCACTCGCCATGCTCACGAACGAGAGCCCTTGAACACCCGGCTTGAATTGGTGTGTGGTACCCAACAGTGTTGGAAATGCAATACAAATGTCATACATTACGCCGAGATGATACGCGCCATATGCAGCTCCAGCTACAAGCATTGGCTCCGTGGCGAGCATTCGCAGTGGAGCCAAGCAAATGGTATCGCAGTCTGCCCTGGACAGCGCAATCGGTTTCGCCGAGTCCTTTTTCCGACGATTGATGGCTTCCTTCGCGGTCTCCTTCATGAAAGCCATGGGGATCATGCAAACTACGATCAAGATGACGATAACGTATTGTGTCCACTCCACTCCGCGCTCTTCAGCGATGTAGCCACCAATGACTGGTCCAAGAGTAATGCCGAACAGTGTTGAGAATGCGTAGAGCGCCAGAGCCGATGATCGCTCACTTCCAGTCCAAATGTCGAAGATGGTCCCGAATCCAAGGTGCAGTAGCGGAGCGCAGAATAGCCCAGAGAAGAATCTGCATGCCAGAAAGCCCGCGACGCCGCTGACAATAGCCGTAGCAGTAACGAAAATGGCGAAAAGTGGGAGAGTCACCAGGTATAACAGTCTACGACCAAGAGCTTCGCTGCCTAGGTTGCTGAGTATTGGACCAAAGACGAGCCCGAAAAGGTAGAGAGATGTTGGTAGAGTAGCTTTCGCGCTTGCAGAGTCGGTATGTATGGTCGGGTCTTGAGACGGAGTCAATATCGTCGATGCCAATGTGCAAACAAATGCAATGAAGCCTAATCACAGTTAATGATGAAGCTCGGCGGAAAAGTAGTCTGTCTCTCAACTTACAAGCCACGGCAGTATGCATCCAACGCATTTTTCTCGTCCAGTTCCTAGGGTTCCCGCCAAATATCTCCCAGTGTAGCTCCGCGTGGATGTCATGTTGTTTCAAAGCATTTTCCTTCATCGACTGCTCCGCTTTCAGGCTTTCATATGACCTTCCAATGGGTGGCGGAGGTGGTGCGCCTGGTTCCAGAAACTCTCTCTGCATCGGACTTGTTGGAGTCGTCAATGAACCATTGTGAGGCGCACTCATGCCTCTGGAGTGTCTCCTCGCATCCTGTTGTAGGTGAGATGTTTCTGCTTGTGATAGTCTCGCTGTGATGTGCCCGAGGTCGTAAGATGATCGCTTCATGGAGCGCTTCTTCCAAGAGTCGCTGGGAAGCGCCGGATGAGGTTCTTCGGATAGGCTCATGCTCATGTTTGAGGTTCGCGAAGAGGATGAAGAATTCTTGAAGTGATTGCTTTTGGCGGCGCTTGAGTTCGCGGTCAAGCTGCGCGTGGCTGATGAAGCTGCTGGCGCGACCTTCGCGTCGTTTCCTGTCATGTCTGCTGGGTAGTATCCTGTATCTGTCGATGTTCGTGGAGAATAATTGCGCTGACTGTCAGCTCATAGGCCTTCTTGCCGTCCCATTCCTCGTCGAAGCTATCTGTTCATGCATACAACTTGACAAACACGCAAAGAAGACGAGACGTCCAGCAGCAGCGCGCCAGACACTGCGCATATGTCGCTCGGGAGAACTTAACGGCATCCCTACCTTCCTCATGACGGCAGCTCAGAGGTCCCGCAACAGCAAACCATGCGCGTGTAGTCCGATGGCCCAGGGATCTTCTACTCAGCGGCGCGTTGCAGCTTCCGTTCAAAGTCGCCTCACGCGCCAGAAACATGATTTGCGCTCCAATCGAAATCGCAATCTTCGCACTTTAATTGAGGGCACGGCCGAGAAATGGCACGTTAAACCGGGATGCATGAGGCGACACGTGAAGTCAAAGTTGGAAAGACAAGGTTGCACTGTGGTTGGGAAGCGACGAAATTCTAAATTTCGATGCGCAAAATGAACAACCAGACGACATGGTCTTGGCGTGATTTGAGCACGGCTGGCAAGATCTGTGAATAGATTGCGCTATGATATTGAAAATGATAATACAAGGGAGTATTTGCAAGACTTGCGATGGGCGAGGATTGTAGAGAGAAGATCGATCGTATTCTGTGCACGAGTTCTGGAGGCTCAAGTTCTCCGGAACGTGAAACCGTTTGCACCCGCCGCTCGTTGACAGGTGCTGCAGCAACGGTCAGGCCAGCAATGAGAAACAGTGGCAGTTCCAGAAGACACAGATTCGGACAATAAAATCGTTACATTGACACTCTCCTTGTCGCCGCTGCATCTTTGACACAGATGAGCTCTTCAGACGATGTCCGGAGCAGCCAGTGAACATGCTCTATTGAGGCAACTCAGCATTCGAACCCACCAGATGCGTGTTTCGCAAGTTCGACGTGGCTGACACGAATGGCCGACACCAAAGTCTCTGCACCGACCGTTTCCTGTGATAATCGTTCCGCATGACAATGCCACCTAACCTTTCTTCAGCGCGTCTTTCAACTTTGACCACGAAGCCTCCAAAGCCAGGCGATGCAATGATTTCTGGCCAACATTATCCTTCTCCTCAGTCTGCGTATCTCTCTCCTTGTCAGCGGTGTCGAACACTTTGGCACGCTCTTGGTTGTAGTTGCGCAATTTGCCATCGGGATCCGGAAGTCGTTCGACAGGGTTCACCCAGAAGACATCGTTTTCTGCAGGGTATTGACTGCCCACAGCAGTGCCTGTGCGTGGCTGAGGAGCAGAGACGCCTGCTTGCGGCTGAAGGTGACTCTGTCGAAAGCTCTGGTCGATCGGAGCTGCCGACGGAGTGAGCCGATTGCTGGGTTGGTGGTGATATTGGCAATTCTGGCACTCTAATTTGGGAGCATCGGCAGGCAGCGGTAATGTTGTAGTTCTTGCACATGGTTCCCCGAGTTGATGTTGTTGAAGGTTTGACCTGCATCGCACCACCACATCGTTACTGGCGAGACAGTGTGTGCACTGCCATCTGTAATATTGACACATGGTCAAGACCGGTGTCTAGATCGGAACTGCAATGCACATCAGTGCTAGAGGTGTCTGGAGGTTTAGTATTCATCGACCTATTGCTTGTTTGAACAATGCCGTCTAACATTCTTTCTTCTGCATGAACGGGCGAGACAACAGAAGAGCTGGAGGGAATCATGGAGCAGTGAATTTCGGACAAAACACAATCTCAAGTAAGACAAGCGTTGCTCTTCGAAGACAAGGAGGCAGTGGACTCGTGCTGGCAAATTGAAAGAGTGAAACTGCCCTTTACCTCTCGATGGCCACGCGCAGAGGACTTCTGTGGCAGTGGAGCATCGGTTGGATTCGACAATTGCTCACAGGCCAAGCTGTCAGAAATGCTCAAAACATTGGGAGTAGTTCTTACGCCAGGTGTGGCCGTAGAGGCGTTGTTCAAAGCGGCGAGGAGCGACATATGTGGCCTTGATAGGTTTCTCGTTGTGTGAGCGTCGCTTCGACATGCCCTCCAACACGAGGCTGATGAGCAATGTGCGTTAGCTCTGTGACAATCGAACGATGGCTGAGCGGGGCTCATCTCATCAGTCAGCCAGTGCGACACGAAGGATGTGCCGGAAACTTGGTTTATTGATGCTCTCGAGAGCATTTCTCGTCACCGGCGTGTCCCGACGATAGACTTGTTGCGTGGTGGACTGGGTGACGCCTGGAAAGTTTCACAAAAGCGCTAGTTTCCATCGTGAAAGCACAGCGAAATGCATCGGTTCGAGCGGGCACAATCGCCAGATTCGCCCGGTCGCGTGATATCTGGTTGTTCTTCTCGCAGCGACGGCCTCCAGAATGTACGAGTGCCGCCCGTATCCATGGCGTGAAGTCGGACGCGAGGAGCTGGCAGCCGCGGGAGTTGTAGCTGTAGCTATCTTTGCAGTCGAAGTTGGTGCTAAATGTAGCTAAAGCGGGAAGGTTCAATAAATTGGCGCAAGAACGAAGTAACTTGTTGCGTGCAGCTGCATGGCTGTCTCGCACATGAGGACCAGTGAAATTCGCAGTGCTCTCGCAGTGCGCATACGGCACTGCGGCGGAGCTGTGGGAATAGCTCGCTCGAACGACCGGCAGTTGTGAAGAATATCGTCGACCCACGCGAGTGCAGCGAGTTGATGAACTGGCGAAGTGTAGGCGAGAGAGGAGCCCAGTCCGAAGGATGCAGCGGGAGGCGTTTTGAGTTCACCAGCCAAGCTAGCGCAGACCACGGCCTCGCGAGACGTGGTCTAGACTGCGTTCCATCGAGTGCTGCAAACAGCACGAGGTGCCGACAACAAAGCAGGCGGTAGGGCGGAGGAGAGGTGTGAGGACGGCGGAGGCCAGTTGCGTGTGCTCGCGGAGCATGGGCCGGGGCGAAGGCGCGTGTGCGAAGAGGTGCTTGCTCGTGCTGGCGACGGCGGGCTGGGATGCGATGCGATGGCGGCAGCGGGCGTCGAGGTCTCGACTCCCACTCTGCAAAACGTCCTGCCTGCGTGCCCGCGCTGAGCCGGGCACATATCTCGCGCAGGACAGGCCATGTCTTGCTTGTCACACATCTTGTGACAGCCGCTCGTTTGCCTTTCCCCACCGTGCTACAGCAGCAGCAGCAGCAGTGGTAAGTAAGCGTAGCGGCGAGGACGCATATGCACTGCCCTCCCCCGGCGACTGAAGCCCATGGCCGTCCTGTTTGCTCCTGCCTCGCCCACCGTCTCCGCCCCCAATGTCCGCCGCAATCACACCGCCGCCCGCTCAGCTGCCGGGCTGATCAACGAGACCGCCATCGCCCTGCTGCCCAGCAGTGCGGATGACTTTGCGGGCGCGCAGGTGACAGTGCCAGACATGAACCTGCTCGCGGATGGTGCACCAACGAGTCCTGCACCGCGACCACCTCGACCAGCGACGGGCCTCCGCCTGCCTTCATTTGAGCTCTTGGGTATTGCCGCACCGCACCCGGATCGTTTTGGCAGCCTCGCCTTCCACGACCACGACCCTACGATGCCTGCCGCCCTCGACGGGCACCATGCGGGCGGACATGCAATGCTGCCTGACATGGACTCGCTGAAAATCGAACCTCCCTTAGCCGCATCGCCCACGACGCCCAAACTTCCCCCGGGCCTCGTGCAAACGCCTTTTCGACACGATGTCGCTACTCTCACACCGCCCGCCGAAGCTGCTGAGCCTGCATGGCATCCTGCAATCCTCGCCCACCTCTCCGACTCGTCCATGGGATCGCGGCCTGTCGAGCCATGCCGCTTGACTTCAACACCCGTACGCCTTGCTGGGGAACGCTCTGTCGTGGTTGCTGCAGGTGGAGAGGCAGCTCCAGAGTCCAGCGAAAGCGTGCATCCAGCGAGTCATTCGCAGAGCCACAGCCCGACCGATGCAGATTCGACCTGGATCGACGGAGCTGTCAATGTGCTCGTCTCCAACGTCCGAAGTGCGCTTCTCCCGAACAACCCATTGCGAGTCCTCTCACACGCCTTGCCTGCGCCCTCGACCGGGCACACCTACACCAAAATCATTGAGCGAATTGGCGCCGTGACACCCTCCAACCCGCCCACGTGGATCAACGTCTTCCACGCCATACCTGGCAAGTTCAATCTGCCTGACATACCCACCTCTCCTCCAAGTACGCCTGGCCTGAATGCTGAAGAGGACTACTTCACACAGAAGGTCTTTGCGAGTGCTGTGCCTATATCCGATTACCAAGATGACCTTTCCGCTCTCCCTCGATCCCCACGGCCCATTGTGCCACCATCCACTGTCAACCTTGCCATTGTAGAACGCTACATTCCACCGACCTCTGTGAATGAGTTGAAAGAAATGTTCAGCCCCAACGGGCCATCGGTGAGTCACACAATGAGGACCTGTATGTCCTGGATATCACACTGACAGGTCTCTGGGCAGCTTCTTGTCGATCGACTCGTTGAGCTTTCGCCCGCCGGTGGCTCGCTCGTCTTCATTTATCCCACAAAGGCCGGCGCAACAACCTTTATGAGGGAGTATCTCGGTCCCATTCTTGACCCTCTTCTACGAAGCACACAAGTCGTCAATGGCATTTCCGCGAACCTGAGTCAGGACTTGGGGACAATGGCGGCCGCGAAACAGTTGCAGGAGTTCGAGCAGATGCAGCAATCGGTGGAAACATTGTGCACCAGGCTCGCGCAGCGCGGTCGAGGCCGATTCGCGCCTATCTACGCATCAAAGGCCCAGGTCAAGATCGAGCGCGCAGCATGGGCGAAAGACTGGTGGCCGAAACAAGAGTATCCTAGAATCAAAGAGGCAGTTACTCGTGCAACACAGGAAGCGCAGAAAAAGCAAAGCAATCGATACATGGAAAGAGCTTCAACACCGACAGAACTCGTGTCGAGATTGATTGAAGGGGTGCAAAAGAATCGATATCCGGTAGGCCAGGAGCCATCGAGCGGCATTGAAGTGAGCATATTTGTGATCCAGCGTTCAGCGTAAGGGGAATTTTCGGGAGAGCAAATCAATGGGAAATAATGAGACCAACGATTTTGGAGCGCGCCAGGCAGGAAACAGGTCGGAAGAATGACACGGATGCGCGTGTGGGAGAGCAGTCTACTCTATACCCTTCATAACATATTCTAATAGGCCAGCTATGTCAAGCCTTTGACGACATATAGCACAAAGCATCATTCTGCTTTGACTTGAGATCCTGCGCCACAACTTTCACCCGCTCGGCATTCTCCATGATGGAATGACCTGGAGAACTGCACGTGCGTACTCTTCCGAGCAACACAAGAGATTCGCCCGGATGCTGACGAACTCGTCGTCTGGTGACACGACCAAAGCACGCAAGCACATCCTCACTAAGCAGCACCCCACTGATTGGTGCGCGTTCGGCAGCAAGTAGCCATGTACTCCGCATCTGAGAGGCTCGATGTTCCCTCGCCGGCAACAAGGCAATGACGTTGGCTTCGGCATTGTGTCGAATGACAGATTCGCCTCGATTAGAAATGCAAGACCTAGGCCATCTATAGTAGATATATATCCATGCTGCTGCTCTTGACGATCTGCTGTTAGTGTCATTGAATCTTACTCAACTCCAAGACATAAACAAATTGCAGCCACGACCAACTACTTTCCGACACCGATTGAGAACACACAAAGACATCACCCCACAACCTCCACCATGTCTACGCAGACGCAGACACAGCAGAAGTTTGCAGTCTCAGAAGACATTCCAGTTCCACGAGGTGAGGTTCAGTCAAAACTTGTCTTCTACGCACCTCCCGAAGATGGTTCCGTACCTTTCAACTACATCGAGAAGCCTCCGGAGGGACTGCCTCAAGTGAGTATTTGAACATCGCAGCTCTTTGCCTCTTTGGAGCAATCACAAAACTAACAACATTCCCAGCGCAACTACGGCCAAGATGAACAATCCATCACAATCCAAGACATCCGCGGCCGCGAACACGAATTCGACATGAACAAGGGCGGCTTCGGCGTCCTCCAAAACATCTCGAGCGAAATGCAAAACTCCGACTTCAGCAGCGACGACAAAATCCAACAAACCTACTACCCCGAAATCGAAAAACTCATCCTCGAAAAAGTCCCCGGCGCC
The DNA here is from genome assembly GCA_029490675.1 of Cercospora nicotianae. Lineage (NCBI taxonomy): Eukaryota > Fungi > Ascomycota > Dothideomycetes > Mycosphaerellales > Mycosphaerellaceae > Cercospora > Cercospora nicotianae. Next base: position 90,648 of record JANQAT010000007.1, on the reverse strand, counting down.
AAACGCGTCTTCATCTTCGACCACACTGTCCGCCGCAGCGACCCCAACGCCCACCGCGCACCAGTCAACAGAGCGCATATCGACCAAACGACCAAATCCGCAAACATGCGTGTAGACTACCATATGGGTTCCGAAGCTGAAGAGCTCAAGAATGGTCGCGTGAGACTCATCAACGTCTGGCGACCACTCAACGGTCCCGTCGTCGCTTCGCCTCTCGCATACGCAGACTCGCGATCTGTGCCGGATGAAGATATCGTTCCCGTGGAACATCGATACCCGCATCGAACGGGTGAGACTGCGGGCGTGAAATTTACGCCTAAGGGACAGTGGTATTATTGGAGTGGGATGGGCAATGATGAGAGGATTCTTTTGCAGTGTTATGATAGTCAGGATGGAGCCAGGACGCCGCATTCGGCGTTTGTGGATCCTAGGACTAAGAAGGAGTGGCCTGGGAGGGAGAGTATTGAGGTTAGAACTTTGGTTTTTGGTTGAGTGGGAGAAGAGCTTGGGTTGTTTTGAGGATGAGATATGAGTAGATGATTATATGAATGCATGTTTATACGAGCCGAGCTATTGCTTTTCTCATGACCCGAAGGATGTAGCTGATGCTGTGAGCTGTTGAACAAACGTACCTTTCCTCACTGTCGGCTACTCATTATTTCTCTCGTGTTTTCATGGCACGACTGGCACGCTCTTACACCGGGCGTGCAGCTATGCGCTTGTTTGCTGGCCACAAAGAAACGCCTGCAAAGACATGACTCTCGCCCGATTTTTCCAGATTGCAGCCCTGTACAACCTCGGCGTCTTGCAGATGACCAGCAGAGACAAGTCCAAGTAATACGGAGAGATGCATGAGCGCCGTGTGCCTGACCATTCCGAAAATAGGTTGCCGGGAAAGCCAACCCTCAAGCGTGACGAGCGAGACACGGGCGATCCAGATGCCGCGCGCATCATTCTCCAATGTACCACAGCTCCATTCGCTCGCTCTCTCTCTCTTTTTGTAAACAAAGAAACCTTGACCACGCCGTCTGCCGACATGTAGCTCACGGACATTGCTGCCTTTCTTCTCTTGTTCGCTCACTTTACACAGCAGGTGACTAGCACAACAGCATGGCAGCCGCTGTCCAGCCCGGTCTCATTGATCTGACGGGGAAGTCGCAAGCGGCGTTCCCAATCCGCTTAGGCGCTAGCATCGAGAAGCACTCCGACGCATCACGTTTCGCCAGCATACGGTACAATCACAAACCAGGGTTCAAGCAGACGGAGGAGGTGAAGGCGTCGATAGAGGAGGGTAGAGAAGGGAACGAGTTGGTGTTGCGGGCAGAAGATGGGGAGTATACATATCGTGGAAGCTTTGGACAAGATGAAGGGAACTTTGTGCTTGTGCTGCGAGGAGAAGGGAAGGAGAGGGAGATGGTGTTGGAAAGGCTAGATGGGGTACATTCGTTCAATTTGATCAGTACGCCTGTTGAGGACGATGCTGCGACACTGCAACAGAAACACCCACATCTCAGTGACGCGGTAGAAGCTGATGATCTGTTTGGCGACGACGATGAAGACGCACCACCTGACGAATCGAATCCTTTCGACTATCGACACTTCCTCAAAGCAGAACCCGAGAAGCCAGCGTCGTCGCAGCCTGCCGTCGAGACTAGTCGCAGCTCAGCAGGCACACCTGTTGTCCGACCTGCTGCTCGCAGCACCCCCGCTGCACGAACGACAAAACCAACTGCAAAGGCGAAAGCTGCACCGAAACGCAAGCCTGCTGCAGAGAAATCGAACCCGAAGCGTGTCAAAGCTGGTCAAGAGCCCACTGCTGCCGCTGAACCCGAGCCTGAAGCTGAAAAGCCAGCGAAGGTCAGCAAAGCGAAACCAGATGTCCCCAAGCTGCGCGTCGATCGCAAGGCATCGATGCGCAGACCATCAATGGATGACTCTGGCGAGCTCATTCTGGAGAATGAGACACCAGTCACGGAGAAGCCTCCGAAGGCTGGAGGTGCAATGGCATGGGCATTGAATGGTGCACTTTCGACTGGTCCTATTAGTCTTGCTTCAGCTGCGAGCAGTCCCGGTCTCGCAGCTTCTGCGCCCGAGCGAGAAGTGGAAGAGCCTCAGGAGTATGAGTTTGACTTCGGCGATGGGAGTGAGGCAGAGGACGAGCAGGATAACAGCGAACTTGTGCTGGAGAATGCTGCAGACGACAATGATGATGGTGGAGAGTTGGTGCTCGAAGATGATGACGCGGATATCGACGAGCATCTTGAGTTACCATCTCCGGCGCAGAATCATCATCGGCCGAGCTCGAGTGTTGCCCCAGTGCCGGCTGGAGAGGAAGAAGACGATGATATGGAGAAGCAACTTGCGCTTGCCATGGCGGCTGACGATGATGAGGAAGAAAGTGAAGAGGAGTGAGGCTTAGAAGTTGCCAATCTTTGGCGATCATGCTTGCAACAACTCTCCACGGCCGACGAGGCACTCTTTGACGAATTCTCCATGGGCACAGCGCAGCACGGCGACAATGCCGCACGCCTCATGCCTCAGATTGCGGCCATCTGAGCGAAAGGCTCAAGTCTCATTATCATCACCCGGCCGCTGACATCAACGACATTCAGCACCGGAATCATCCTCGCTGAAATGATCATCAGTCAGAAAAAGGCCAGCTACGACATCCGGCTGCCACGGCCATTACCACACGGCGCAGGCAGCGCGCAGAGGAAGTGAGAGATGGGAACAAGACACCACGCAATCTCTGCGGGCATTCAGCGGGAAACGAGTGTCTCCGCGCTTGCAAGACTCACTTTCCGGGATCCTTACACAACGTCACTCGCCTACAATTTGTATACTTTCGCGGCATTTGAACAAGATGAGGCACGAGCGGATCTTCGCTGCAGGTTGGATCTGGTGGCGTTGTCTGGCCAACCTTTTGCGTTTGGTGGCTGCAAAGGACGATGGCGTTGGCCTGCCTGTCTTCATGTTCCTAGAGAACCTGGCGTGAAATACCCAGCTCTCGAGCTGGAAGGAGAGACGCCGCGCTAAAGTGGCCGCGGAGCCTACGGTGCATCCTTGGATGTCTTTCGACGATGCTACCATCAGTCGAGCTGCGCTCTGTCTCTGGTGAAAAGACGACATGCACCTTATTGCGGCTTGAAGCTCTTCAGATGCGTGGAACACACGATAGCAGCAAAAGGCAGGATATCGATTTTATCTATATGCCACTGATCACTTTGAAAGTTGAATGTCACAGAATATGATCTGAAAAGCAGCACCTCGAGCAATCTACTAGACTGAGTGACTACTGGAGCTGCAGAAGAAGGCTAGATAGATCGATATCTCTGTATCACGATCCATACTGCGACTTTTTCAATCTCCAGTATTCTCAATCTACTCACAACCAATTGACTTCACTGCTCCTCAAGCTTCATCGACCCCTCCTCATTTGTCAGCAACTGTTGATCCGAAATGTTTTACCTTGGTAAATCTGTTCATTGGCATCGCTGTGATATTTTTCGCACTGTGAAGAGGTAGGGGCGGCATTGATTCAGCAGACAAACAACTTTTACTGTTCAATAGCACCTATCACCAACACTGTCTCTTGTCGCAAAGGCTACAATGCGAGCTATCGGTACTTCTTCCCCACATTGTCATAGAGCTAGAAAGAGCAAGAAAGAGGAGCAGAAAAGCGAAACGAAACTATACTCTCCCTTCAATATGTGTCCATAGAATCCTATCACTAACGAATCCTCTCCCTCTTACTAGATATCAAAAACGGCACAGGACCCGCCTCCTCCCTCTTTATCAACCCTTCGATCCCTAAACCCATCCCAAAAAGCACGGAATGTCTCGTCAAGATCAAAGCTTTTGGCTTGAACCGCGCGGATACTGTGCAGAGGGAAGGCGGGTATCCTGCTCCGGCGGGAGCTTCGAAGATTTTGGGGTTGGAGTTTAGTGGGGTGGTTGAGGAGGTGGGGAGGGATGTTGGGAAAGGGAATGAAAATTGGAAGGTTGGAGATGAAGTTTTGGATTGGTTTATGGAGGGGCTTATGCGGAGTTTGTGGTTGTTGATGAGAGGATGTTGGTGAGGAAGCCGAGGGAGATGGGGTGGGAGGGGGCGGCGGGGGTTGTGGAGGTGAGCATTTCCATCTTTGTTCATTTGCAATTGCTGGTCTTTTGCTGAGTTTGGGCATTGCTGATCGGAATGCTTTTTTGCTAGGTCTGGATGACAGCCCTCCAAGCCCTTCGTCTTGTGGGAGAGTATTCTCCTGGAAAAGTCAAGAGTATTCTATGGCATGCTGGTGCTTCGGCTGTGAGTATTGCGGGAATTCAACAATCTTTGCAATTGGATCCGAATATTCGAGTTTATGCTACGACGAGACAGGATGCGAAGTGTGAGTATGTGGTCAAGGAAATTGGGGCGCATGCGGCTGTTAATTCGACGAAGTCGTATGCGAAGGCAGATGGGAGTGAAGGTGGGACGTGGGCGGATGAAGTGAAGAGATTGAATGGTGGGAAGGGTGTGGATTTGGTGATTGATTATGTTGGAGCTCCGTATTTTGCTGCGAATCTTGATGTTTTGGCGGTGGATGGACGGGTGGTGATGTTGGGGCTTTTGGGAGGTACGGTGTTGGATGAGAAGACGGATATTCGGGCTTTCTTGATGAAGAGGGCGACTGTCGTTGGTTCTACGTTGCGAAGTCGAGACTTGGAATATCAGGGCAAGTTGAGAGATTTGTTTGTGGAAGAGGTTCTGCCGAAGTTGGTATCAGGTGTGTACAAGTCGCCTATTGACAAGGTGTTGAGTTGGAAGGATATTCAGCACGCTCATGAGATGTTGGAGGGGAACAAGACGATGGGGAAGCTAGTTTGTGTTATTGACTAGATTCTCGTTCTCGAAGTCAGTGACAGCAGTCGTTGGTCAACCTCAGTCCGATTATGTCATTGTGCCAGACATGAGAGGATGAGGTCGGATGCCGGCAGGACTCTGGAACAGTTCCCTAGCCAGGCCATCCTGGTTACCGCCTCTCTGCCGTCAAATGTCTTCAATGTGTGCAGCGTGTATTCAGCAGAAGCAGTGAGAGGAAATCACAACCAGTCGTCGTCAGCGAGGGAGGCATGTTTCTTGGGCGTCTTGTACCAGCATCTGGCGAGTACGTATACGAGAGGTCGGATCCTGCATGCACTGTACATGTACGCGTAGTCGTCGCAGCAGCCAAGACCCGTCAAGGCAAGATCCACGGTTTTTTGACGTGTGTGGACTACAGGGGACGGGGTGTCTTGACGCAGTTTGACGTTCCGCCGCCCGCCCTCCACCGCGTCACTCCGCGCCGCCGCAACGGCAAAGATCGCAGCGCAGCAGATTTGGAGCATCAGGAGAAGTTTTGCGTCGCTCGCGTGTGTACCTGCGCAGGTGAGCGGATACTATTTGCAGACAAACAGTTGGGGCAGATCTCTCCACGAAAAGGGCACAAGCGCGGCGGCGATCGCCAACGCGGCCGGCCTTGTTTGGCGTGCAGCCAATCCGCGCGTCCTGGCAGAGGTTTCATTCCCGGCTCCAGCACAGCCCCCATCGTGTCAGTCACGATACGACGCCCAGCGAGCGACGGCGCAGGTCAGAAAGGGGAGCGAAAACTTGGTGTGCAGTACGTCGTCTGCCCATCGTCAACACACATCACCACCGACACCACCTGCAACAACCCATACACTCGTTTTTGCGGGGTCGCCAGCCATTTGTGTTCAGTGCAGCAGAGGCGTGGCGAGAGCAGCCAGCCGAGGACTCGTCATTTAGCACACGGGCCCCGTGTCTGCCGGGCGAAGATCGCACAACAAGCGCCGCCGCGGACCTCGAACCTCCTCGCCGCCACGACGCACCTCCTGCCTCCACGGCAACCTGACGACCACCACCACACGCACCTTCCTCTACCACCACAGTCGCTCGCTTTGTTGCCTGCGTGACGGTAGTTGCAACCTCGACCCGACTTCGCACCCACCTCACCGCGTCGCCTCCGCGTCTGACCCCCTTCCACTCGCTCATTGCGCCCGGACTGTCCGGAGCGGAAACCTGCTCGACCTGCGACCGCAACTCCACCCACAATACCGCCAACATGAGGCTGTCCTTCGCATCGATAGCCTCGGCCCTGCTCGCCGTCACGCCCTTCGTCCACGCCGAAGAGCGCATGCTCACGAGTACCTCGTTGAACCCCTGTCAGGCCGACAGCAAGTTCTCCGCCACCCTCTTCGATGTCATCTTCACACCACATAACCGCAGTTTGGCCTTTGACGTGGTCGGCGTCAGTAGTATTACCGGCAACGTGACCATTGAGCTGCTGGTCCTGGCATATGGACTGCAGGCCTACAAAACCACCATCAACCCTTGCGACTCCGACCTTCAGGGTCTCTGCCCCATGAACGCTGGCCAGATCACACTCAACAGTAACGCGGAGATTCCGGCAGAATCTCTGGCGCGGGTGCCAGGCATCGCATATACCGTGCCAGATCTGGACGCGCGAGTGCAGGTTTACTTCAATCAGACCGATACCGCTACATCCGCCGCTTGTGTGGAAGCAGAATTGTCCAATGGAAAGACGGTCAATCAGAAGGGTGTCGCGTGGACCGTGGCAGTTCTGGCAGGTCTGGCACTTGTCGCGTCGGCCATCACATCCGGTCTGGGACATTCGAACACCGCAGCACACGTTGCTGCTAATGCCATGGCTCTGTTCGGCTACTTCCAGGCGCAAGCAATGATTGGCATGACTGCCGTCAATCTGCCACCGATTGTCGCTTCTTGGACACAGAACTTTCAGTGGAGCATGGGTGTCATCCGTGTCGGCTTCTTGCAGACTCTGGCTACATGGTATCAGCGCGCTACCGGTGGAACTCCATCGACAGTACTCTCGAATTTGAGCTCCGCATCTGTGCGCGTCGAGAAGCGTAGCTTGCAGCATTACACTCAGCTCGCCTCTCGCGCTGTCAACGCACTGCACAACACGCTCACGAAGCGATCGAACGCTGGCTCCGCCTTCACCGATTCGTCGACCACGGTTACTGTCCGCGGCATTGAGCGTGTTGGCTTCACGGCCGGCATTGAGAGGACCAACATCTTCATGACAGGATATGTCTTCTTCCTCATCTTCGTCATCTTTGTCATCCTCGGAGTCTGCATCTTCAAGGGCATCTGCGAGTTGCTCGTCCGAGCTGGCCGCATGAAGGGCGAGAAGTTCCAAGACTTTAGAAACGGCTGGACTACCGTCCTCAAGGGCATCATGTTCCGAATTGTGCTCATTGGCTACCCACAAATGGTCGTCTTGTGCTTGTGGGAGTTCACCCGCAAGGACTCGCCAGCCATCGTCGTTCTGGCTGTCTTTACTCTCTTCAGCATGCTCGCCATCCTCGGCTGGGCATCGAGCAAGGTCATTCGACTGGCACGCCGCTCCATCGCCATGCACAAGAACCCCGCCTACATCCTCTACTCGGATCCTGTCTCGCTGAACAAGTGGGGCTTCCTCTACGTGCAGTTCAAGGCTACTGCGTACTTCTTCATCGTACCCTTCCTGGTCTACATTCTCATCAAGGGACTCTTCATTGGTGTCGTCCAGGGCAGTGGAGCCGTCCAGGCCGTCGCATTGGTCATCATTGAAGCTTTCTACCTGATCGCAGTCTGTGTCCTGCGCCCATTCATGGACAAGAAGACCAACGCTTTCAACATCTCGATCTGTGTTATCAACTTCTTGAGCGCCATCTTCCTGCTCGTCTTCTCTGACGTGTTCGGACAACCGGTAAGCAGTTTCTCATTTAAAATTTGTGAGACCTAAACTAACACTTGAACAGGGCATCGTCACTGGTGTCATGGGTGTGATTTTCTTCGTCTACAATGCCGCCTTCTCGTTGATCCTGTTGATCATCGTCCTGGTCGCATCCATCATCGCCGTCACATCCAAGAACCCTGATACCCGCTACCAGCCAATGCGTGACGACCGTGGAAGCTTCATCAAGTCGCAGTCCGCGCTCAACACTGAGCTTGACGCATTGGGAGCTACTGCCCGAGGCGAGGACAAGCACGGCTACACGAACAAGGCTGCGCGCATCGAAGATGATGACGACAGCTGGTCCGGCGGTAGCGCCAGCCGGAAAGAAGGCGAGGCAGGTGGCTACGGCTACGCACAACCGCCTCGCAGCCCCATGGCCCCAGCAGCGCCCTACGCCGGGAGCGATAACGGCAGCCAGAGGCATCTTCCCCCATATGACCGAAGCACAAACGCCAGTCCGTTTCATGGCCAACAGCAAGCCAACCGGTTTCGTCAGCAAGGAGCAGGAAGTCCCAGTCCTTGGCAAAGAGGAGCTGGCTACGACTAGACGAGAGGAAAAACCTTACCGACCACCTTTGTTTAGCGAAACGTCCAAAGAGACAGTGGATACGGCCATATTAACGATACCTGATTTTGTGAAGCACCAGCCCCCCAGCTACCTGATACATTGGTCTCACCAGGAGCAGAAGCACAGAGCCTCGGTCGACACGGTGGATAAGGTCATGGATCTTTATTATCGATCCCGATCTCCTTCGCCGTACCGCGACAAGATATGAATTAGCGCTTCTCCGAAAACACACACACAATATAGACATGTCTGGCTTTTGCGTCCGGAGCGCGCCCACGAGAAGTCAGGCTTTTACGAATTTTCCAAACCCTCATTGTTTTCCCTTTTGAAATGGTCAGTTGGTCTGGCGACCTGGAGATGCGAATGGAAGGAACTTGTACATAGTGAAGAGAAACTGGAGAGGTAACACAAAAGACAGCTATTCATGCTACTGCTATTGCTACTGCTGCTGCTACAGCGAAACTTTGCATTGGGAAAATAGGCTTACTACAAACAAACAACTAGTATTAGTACTGCTGCGGGCACTGCGGGCTGATGGAGATCGATCAGGGCTTTTTATTGTTATTTATGATGCGACAGATGCGACGAGAGGTGAGGAGAGGTAGAACAATTACAACAACTATCGTTACAAACTTATCTTTGACCCTCGCTTTCTTTTCGGCGTGGATTTTCGACTGGAAGGAATGTTATGTACCAAGGGAAATGTGTTTTTGCGCGCTTGAGATGGCATTTTCTCACTGAGACATGGGAGGTGGAAACGAAGGAATCTTCGCTTTGGTTTTTGGTGCTTTTTTTCCTTTTTTTTTTTTTTTTGAATCGGACGGGATGGAAAGTTGGGTGTCCTTTTAGGCCCAGGATCGCTTGGGTTAATGTTGGGTGAATCTGGCCGGGTTGGAAGGCTGGGTTCTGCGTCTCCTGAGATTGGATGAGCAGCGAAGCACAAAAGAGAGGGATAGAGAGGGGGAAGCGAGACCGATGTAATTGTTGTTGCTTTCGGGTTTGGTTGTGAGGATGGAAAAAGGAAAGTTGAGCAAGGGTTTACTTACTTTTATGGATGTTTCTTATGTTTTATGTAGAGATTGGGACTGAGGAAGCATTTGTTGGGTTGGGAAGTAGTTGTTGGGTGGTTGCTGTAGGGAGGGATAAGGATGAGGACGATAACTGAAGTTCGTTGTACAACGATCTTGAGAAACGAATTGAGATTTGCTTGCATCGATGATTTGTTGTGATCATGCTCTGGAAATTTCGGAGACGTGTCATGCGGCGTGATTTTGGTTTTGGTGTCGTGGTTCAGAAAGAGCATTTGGGAGAATGGAAGGGGAAAGTATCGGGATGTAAGGGGACAGTGCTGCTGGTAGCAAAACGACGTTTATTGATATGGTACGAATGGTTCGATGGTGGTGAAGCTTTTCTATTTCTTCATCTTCTCTTGTTTGAATAGAAGAACGACTCGCTGATTATGACCAGAACGAACGATGGATTTTTGGTTTGAACCGAATTTTTGTTCATTCACCTTCTCGAGAGCAAGGTTCGGGTTCATTTTTTCCTGTATATTCAGGTTTGATATGACTGTGAGAATGCAGCCTTGTAAGCATTCTTAGCAGGCTCTAAAAATCGGTTTCTGTTCTGTAAGTAGATGATACGAAGCATATGTCTCTTTCGGCGTATCGAAGTCATCTTTTGAAAGCCATGTGTACCCGCTACCTTTCTTAGTTTCTTTCCAGTAGAGACGAACTCAACTTCATTTACCTTAGAAGGAAAACGAAGCGGACTTGATTGATCTTCCTCGACCGACTACCTTTACGCAGTAGTACTCATCTTATGCTTCCTAACGATATTGAGTCCTGAGTTCCAGCTCGTCGTCTTGCTGCTAAGCATGGGGTGCCTCATTGCAACAGAGACGGCAGGCTCTCAATTGCCTCCTTTGATATGTTGTGAGAAGCCTCTTTACTCCATTCTGTGCTTCTGAAGGCTTGATGTCTCGATCTCTCCGCGTGTTGCTGGGCTTGGATGAGTCGCTTCTGAGAGAGATCCATAGTGGGTAGTGAACTTACCTCACTGTCTTGTGATCCGAGCCGAGCAACATTCACTAGTTTCTGTCAGTCGACTGAACCCCAGTGTTCACTTACTGCAACCTCAGACAGCTTTGAAGCATCATGTGCATGAGAAGCGAAGGCGGTCAATTCACTTGCTTTGCTCGTGCTCTCAGTTCATTCAGGAACAAGTTGTTGAAGGGCTACATAATGCATTGCTAAGCCACGACTCGAGCCTTTCCACGTTCAATTATATCAGGACTAGTCGCTATCGCTATCCTCGTCGCTGCTTTCGTCACTGCTCCTAGATCTCCTCGCTTGTCCCTTGCTTGTGCCTATGCTTTTCGCGACGACGGGAGTGTATGTTGCTGGCTTTCCAAACTTCTTATCTAAAACAGCTGTGTCGAACAGCGGTGGGAGTTCCTTTGTGGGCGAAGGCTTCTTTTTCTTTGGCGCTGGCGAGTCACTCTCATCCGAGCTGCTGTCAGAGCTGTCGTTGGAGGAAGACGACTCAGACTCTGAGGAGGAAGACACGTCTGTACGTGATTTCCGCTTCCTTTTTCGCTTTGCACCCGTCTCGCCATTCCCGTAGTTCACCGTAACTTCCGTGGTTGTAAACTGTCCCGGTGCTGTCTTTTGGATTTCCACTACTCTTGTGGCGCGAGGAATGGTCGTGGATGTTGCTGAGAGTCCCGTGCTAGTGTTTGATGAAGGCGTACTGCTTTTATCTGTCACCAGTTCGTTGGACAGCGCCTCCTTGAGGAACAGCTCTGCGCGCTTCCCTCGCTCGTGCTCGCGCAAAATCTCCCGCAATTGTTCATCTCCGTACTGCGTCCGTCCAGATCCAGACTCTTGGTACCGGTTGATGGACGCCTGCAGAGCCTCATAGTAGGCTAGACGTCTTTCTGCTGGCGAGTCCAACGACATTTGATCCGCGTTCTCGTTCTCGCCTACCCAGATTGCTTTAAGGATCTCTTCTGCCTGCTCTGCAAGTCGTCTCCGTGCTTGGCCTTGAGTAGTCGATATGTACTGCACTAGGCTAGAGTTGTATTTGGACGGTATGCGCTCGATGTCGAAAAGATGTTTGAACAGGTCGTTCTGCCTGTTCTTGCTGAATTTCCAGTTCGATTTGTCGTTCGCAAATTGCTCCAGATACTTTAGATAGCTCGGCACTTCTCCGCTTTCTGCTGGCCCGGCTGTGCTGGAATTGGCAGCTTCCTTCGCCTTTTGCTTCGTTTTCTTCGCTTTTGGTTGCTTCGCTGCAGCTGACGGAGACGCAGGTTGTTCTGTGGACTCCTGAACAGAACTTTCCGTAGGATTCGCTCCAGAGGCCCAGGTCTTGAAGAGGTTCTGTGCTGAGAAGCTGTCTTCCTGCTTCGTGTCGGGTGTAAAGGATACAGACTTCCGTGAAGTGGTCGGTCGAGGTTCCTTGGGGGAGTCGGAGGGTCTTGTGCTTGCTGGGCGGCAGACCTACGCACATGTTAGTCACCATCCACTCTCATTCACGCTTTTCAGCTTACGACTAGCATGTCGCTAGTTGAATGGCATGAAATACGGCACATGAGAAGAAATACTGGCAAAGCTCGAATAGTGTTGACACGACTTCTCTGCCAATACTTCCAGCGCCCGCGCCACATGTGTTAGACAGCAACAACCAGCCTGAATGCGAGGCAAGGTGTTGCATTCAGGCACAGAGACGGTTCGCCGAGCGTCGTTGCTTGCCAGTATTTTTGATCGGAGGTCGGATGGGATATCATTGTCGCCACTTACTCGTCGTCGTCGCCGAATACTATGCGCTTTGCTGCTTGACCAGGGGCTTTGAAGACACCTTTAGGGCCAGGTAGACTCGAACGATCCTCTTCTTCCCACACCTGCTGGCCGGCGGTCTTGGTTTTTGGTGCACTGCCGGGAAATGGCTTCTGCTGGCCTGAAGACTTCGGTTTCTCCACCTTGGTTCGTTTGGCGACTGCAGGCTCGTGATCCAGTTCCAGTGCGCGCTTCTGATTGTTCACGGACGGAGCGGCAGGCGAATGACTTGGGGCAGTGCTTCTCGTGCTTGATGGGATGGGTGCAGTATTGGTCTCGGCCTCAGCTTGGGCTGGGTTGTCTTTGGCATATTTGAGCTTCAGTCCAAGACGCTTCCACGCCGGTACACGGGCTGTCTCGGCCTGTGCGGATGCAGCCATGACAGATTGGTGTAGCAAACGGTGCACATGAAGTGAGTTGACAGTTGCATGTGAAGGAAGGAAGGTGGTTGAACTTTTTTGGATCGGTGCCTCAGGCCGCAGGAACAGCTCGACACGGAGCTGGGGCGCGTCGTCACGACACAGCTGCCTCTGGATGAACGCAGCACTCCATCCGACACATTCAACGCTGCTCTTCCATCTTCCCTCGACCGTCCAACTCGATACACGAATACCACAGATTGAGAGTGCCACCCGAAGCTCCGATCATTACGACATAAACCACCGGCGCCATGTCTGGTATGCAGAGCTCAAGCCATGGCCATCGGTAGCTGTGCTAACTGTCCATGTCTATCAAAGGAAGCGCGGGTTTCGATCGACACATCACCATCTTCAGTGATCAAGGGCGTCTCTACCAAGTCGGTGTGTAGTACCATGCACCTCGGTGCGGCCGGGCTGAGGAGAAGACACAATTGCTGATAGGCGGCAAACACAGAATATGCATTCAAGGCCATCACCGCTGCCAATATCACATCCGTGGGCGTGCGAGGAAAGGACTGTGCTGTGGTAATCTCGCAGAAGAAGGTGCCGGTATGTTGTGGACAACTTGGGAGCAGAGCAAGAGGTGTGGTGGCTGATCAGGATGCGCAACCAGGACAAGCTCATTGACCCTTCGTCCGTCTCATACGTCTACAAGCTTTCGCCGTCAGTAGGATGTGTCATGACAGGGTCAATAGCAGATGCGCGCGCATCGGTGAACCGTGCAAGAGGCGAGGCTGCTGAGTTCCGATACAAGAATGGCTACGAGATGCCTTGTGATGTGCTGGCTAAGCGCATTGCCAACATCTCGCAGGTCTACACGCAGAGAGTGAGTACACAAGTAGCAGCTGAAGGCGGTGAGCAGTGCTGATGATGGAAATAGGCATACATGAGACCCTTGGGTGTTGCGACGACACTCATCTCAGTGGACGAGGAATTTGGACCACAGCTATACAAATGCGACCCTGCAGGCTATTACGTCGGATACAAGGCCACCGCATCAGGACCCAAGGCGCAAGAAGCGCTAAACTTTCTGGAGAAGAAGCTCAAGAACAAGGAGCATGCTGATGGCAGCTGGGATGAAGTCGTGGAACTTGCCATCACCACTCTAAGCACCGTGCTCAGCGTGGACTTCAAGAAGGGCGAATTGGAGATTGGTATTGTTGGTGGTCCAAGAAAAGACGGCAAGGAGGGCACAGACAAGGCGTTCCGTCCACTTACGGAAGACGAAATCGACGAACGCCTGCAAGCGATCGCGGAGAAGGATTGAGCGTATCCCGCTTCAGCCCTGTCCCTGGCATGACATCTGCGCGTGGTGTAACGTCAGAATGGTCGTTGTTGCGATATGCTGGCGGGTGGTGCTCTTTCAGAGCTGCGCGAGTTCGTCATTTCGCGCACTCCGGCACTAGCGAGCTCAGAGAGTCGCGTGGGGATTGGTCCGACCCAAGACGAGCTCACGTTTTTTGAACCTTGTACCGCGTGCTTGCTAGCTGCAGCTTTACACAGCTCCGCAAGGTTCACTACTACTGCAGACACGACTGCGCTTGAGGCGCTGTACTATACCAACTTGTTCACCTCGTCCTTTATACCAGCCAAACAGAGTCCAGCTTCGGTTCCTTTCGCTTCGGCTAGCAGCCGCGTGTCCTCCATCAGACCGCCCACAGTCCCGCCATTTGCTCGCTTTGGCAACGAGCTCTACCATGCACGTTGCAGATTGGCATGCAGACGACAGGTCTTAGCGATGGCACATGGATGGTCTGGCCAGCTGATCAGGCCAATGATGATCGACACGCGTGAGAAGAGCCGCATCTTAAATGGGGGTGTTCGCCCGTTTGGGCGAAGTCCTTCGACTACGCCTCAAGATGGCTTGAACAGAGGCTGCCTGAGCTCCCCCGGCCAACTCTCTCTCGGCCCTATGAAGCCACATTGACGTATGGCGTTCTAAGCTAAGTAGCTCCACCGCACTGTTCTTGACGTTGTCATGCTAGCGGTATGCATAGACACACCTCCATTCTGAAGTCAATGATGCCGTGTTTGAGGGGACTCAGACACCACGGACCACGTTTCCAACCTTGCAGAGAAGCGGTCGTTGGTCCATGATGTCTCCTGTACGCTTCCGTAGCGCAGCAAGCGCAGCAAGCCACGATACTACGAACCGCTCGAATATGCTGATACCAAGCGCACGAACAAGCATGTCTTTCTCCTCTTCACTAAATATGGTATACTGCGCGATGTCTTCATATAATGCCCTATTGCCCTACGGCATGGCTGATGTCGCCACCACATTGATCACCAAAGCAGTCTTTGCACGAAGCCACAATACTACTGATGCAGTGTCAGCGTACGGTTGCAGCGAAAAAGCAGGAAGCACACTTTACTTCTCTTGACGACATGGCAGATGGACGTGAGTCTCCAGAACTATCACTGCTCAACACAACATTGCAATACCAGGATGTACATCATGGCTGATGGTATCTTCAACAAACAGTCAACACAGCACGAGCAATGCGAATAGGCGAGCTCATGACCGATTTCCGCACCTCCCAACAATTCATGGCATCGATCCGAGTCAGCCCATCAGCAGAAGACTACAATGAAGAAGGCTTTCGCGTCCTACGACACTGCGTGGCAGAGTCGCATCAAATGCTTCAACAAGGGTTCGAAAGCATAAAGCAAGAAGACAACGAGGAAGCGGCAAGACAACAACTCAGAAGGTGAGAGAAAGCAGACAATCAAGTTTACACCCGCGGCAAAGTGCTGACAAGCATTTGTTTCTCCAGAATACTTGCCGACGCAGCAACGAAACGCTTCCACGCTTATAAATTATACTTACAAGCACAAGCCGCAATTCGATGGGCTTCGTACAGGCAAAAGATTCTGCAAGGTCAAAGACCGCATGCGGGACATGCGCAGGCTCTTGCACAATTGCAAGCGAATTTACGACAAGAACTTCTTTCTCTATCGGACCAGAGAGTCGCGGCTTTGCTGAGACACGCGGACTTACAAGAGAGGAAGTGGATTGCTGAAGACCCGAGCGTGGATGAGATGGTGAGGTGGAGGATGATGTGATGTGATAACATCTCATCAGCTTTCTCCCATACAAGAAATGCTGCAGGTGAAAGATGTGTGCTTCTGGAGAGCAAAATCAACACTCCTAAGGCAAGCAAAAGAGGCAAAATATTACTTCTGGTTTCCATTGCAGGGAATCTGGAATCCGAATATCAGTCTTTACCGCACAAGAACCTGCCAGCAGGATCACCGGACAAGCAGGACTTACCGAACCCTGATCTATCGAGTTCTTCTGCTGGATGCTGAGAATCGATAATGCTAAACCATTACACCACAATGGAGTCCGTTGGATTGACGACGGCAACACGGAGAGGCAATATGTATGTTTACCGAAAGAGGTGGAAGGCGCGACAGAGTGATGTGTTGATTTTGATGTGAAGTGAGCGTTCAAGCGGGCGGGCGAGCGAGCGAGCGTGTTTACTTTGAAGAATCGATTTGCGCTGGTCGTGATATATGTATGTATTCATTGAGAGCATAGTGATCTGTTCATCGAAATTATTGTTACAGTCAAAAGCCGCCACTATTCAGACGTGTCGCTTGCGCACAGGATATCTACCAAACGCCGAACCACATTTCCCAGCTCCAAGAAAACAGAAAAAACCCCCAGCCAGACGCAAATTGAAGCCCTGAGTTCCATACACAAGCAGAATCAATCTCATCCTTTGAACTCCGTACACCTCTCAACTCCGAAAGCCTCAAAACGACAAATCAGTAAGTCCTATACACATACCCTCCGCTTCCCTCCCTCCTCCCTCCATTCCCACTCCTCTTCGGAATATCCGCCTTATGCACCTCTCTCATATGATCCACCATCTTATCTTTCCTTCCAAAACCATAATTCCCTTTCCGATGACAGCCTTGCCATTGACAATCGTACATTGGAGCGGAAGTGCCTGGAGCGGGATGCATGGCGCGGTAGTGGCGTTCGAGATCGGCTTTGCGGCCGGCGGCGTAGGTGCAGTTGGGCATGAGGCAGCAGTATTCGATTCTGTTGCGAGGAAGGTTAGGAGGTGGAGATGAAGAGGGCAGGGGAGATGTTGCGGACTTACGGGATTTGGACGGGGACTTGTGGACGAGGAGTTGTGGGTGATTGGTAGGTGTATGATGGGGAAGGGTAGTAGGATTGTTGTTGGTAGGGTGGTGAGGGTGAGTCGTAGTAGGTGGAAGAAGGTGACGAGGATAGTGGCGATGCAGGTGTTGTAGGATAGCCATATGGCGCGATTGGTCGTGTGGTATAGTAAGAGGAGCCGGACATCTGTGAAGACGGACGATCAGGACTTTTGATGATTTACATGTCACCAGCGATGTTTCGTTGACCTACCGTGATGGCTTTGTGATCAATAGGCCTGATCTGGCGAAAGCTCTTCTTTCTCGTAATACGTGGGTATGGTGCAGGGTGATCGATCACAGACTCAAGATCAAGTGCCTTTTCGAAGAGACCGGCGAGTTTGTCGAAGATTGATGGTGAGGTTGAATTGTAGTAGTTGGCTTTGCTCATTACAGGTCTGATGCTTCACGATATATGGACTCGTTACACGCATAGCGACGACGCTGTTCTTATCATATCAGATACCTTGAGGCCGCATGTGGCCTTCGGGAGCCTTCGTGAGGCCGTCAGTCACTTCTCACCATCATCATTCGGAAGTGAGATGGAGGCGGCAGTTTGCACTGCCTTCGTGAAATAGTGAGGCAGACCAGGATTGCTGGTTTTGGTAGTCCGAGCCCGTTCGCAGCAGTTCGCATGAGGTTGACATTGAGAACACTGCCGCGGTAAGGAGTCCGGCAGCATGACAGCCATTAGAAATAAAGGGCTGTATCAACGACGGGAGGCAGCGAAAACAGAAATTCTTGCTTCGAACAGGATATCAGACCCGGGACTGCCTTCCTCGAGCGAAGGCAACATGCACATGACTGTTCACTTGGTAGTTCGCAGCAGCAGGCCGCTTCCTCGGTCCGCCCTGCGATGAGCAGGATCCTTGTCGAAAACTGGGCTGAGTTCTAGACTGTACACCTGATCCGTGACCTCGTGCGACAACCGAAGGCTCTGCGAGGACGACATGGGATGGCCATCACAGTCGTGACTCACGAAGCCTTCACGAACAAGGCTGAGCAGGAGGAAGTGGTTGCCTTTACGTCTGGAGCATGGGTGCCGTAGTCGGGATAATTGAGTGGCCTCAGGCACCAGTACAGCAATAAGGCTGAAGGAGCCATGATGGGCTGTGTCAAGAGCTCGATGAACACGGGCAGTTTCGATGACTGGCCATAGGTCGGTGCGGCCTGTAGGATCTGAAGGCCACAAAGCCTTGTTTTCCAGCCGACCTGCTGCCGCGTGGAAGTTCGCAGTGGTGACATGAAGTGCTCAATGGAGCTTTGCGGCAGAGGCCGCACCTTGTCTTGGGAGGTTTTGGCGGCGGCGCAGCGCTTGCACCATCTGAGGAAGAGGTGGCTCGAACGTGGTCCGCGAAGGTTCGCGATAGGCGAAGCTGCAGGAGGTAGCGCCACGTTCCTTGCAGCATCCATTCGTCCTGGGAAAGGTGATTTTCCGGCCCTGCGATTGGTCAATTGGAGCTCGTAAAGCGGTCAGCGAGACCGCAAAAGCTAGTTAGTGCAAAGTGAGTGGAAACTGGAAAGAGAGTCAATTGTTTGGTGCGAGCGCCAAAACGGGCCATTTGGCCGTGGTGTTCGATTCCCTAATGCTGAAGCCTGAGCGAGAAGCCTGGAGCTACTGTGATACGTCCAAGTGTGTGGAAGAAAAGAGCGGAAAGAGAGCAATGAGTGCACGTCTTTCAGAGGTCATCCTCCAAAAACTTGTACGCGAACTTGAAGTCCGCTTTTCTCCTGTTCATCCTGCACGATACAATTAGCACGCTATCGCAGCATTTTCAGCAAAGTGACGACTTACCATGTCGATTCATAGTCGAAGAAGCGATAAGTGCCCTGCTCGAATTCCTCTGTGATGTTCTTAGGCTCCTCGTGCCGCTGGAACCATGTTTGGTATTGCTTGTGAAACCGCCAGCTTTGGCCCTTCAACGCCTTCGCAGCAAGATATTGTTGATACGTCCCTTGTCTGTAGTAGAATGCATAGAAGAGTGAATCTTGGTCTATCCGACTGTACAGCCTAGGATCGTCGAATATCCCCAGAGGCTCTTGAGGATAATGTGGCGGGGTGTACGCATATGGATTCTGCGGCTTGTAGTGATTGGGCTTCTCCGCATCCATTGGCGTTGGACAGCTCAAGCGCGAAGCATTGAGCAGAGCCACATCGAAGGGCTGATCCGACTTCGCTCGTTGCTTGGTCTCCTCAAATGAGCCAAGAAGATCTTGTAGTGATGAAGGCAGGTGGAAGATGCACTCCTCTTCATCGTCCTCCACCTCGCCCCGCGACAATGCAATGCCTGAGATACCTGAATCCGGACTAGGTGGTTGCGGAATCTTGACAATGGGTGCTTCTGCTGCAGCAGGCTGTGCTTTCGACACTTGCGGTGAAGGCTTGACAGAGGACACTTTTGAAGCTTGTGAAGATGTTGAGGGCTCGGCTTCGGCACTCTTCGTTTCGGGCTGAGCCTGTTTTGTCGTGTGCTCGGACAGCTTGGAAGGTTGAGGCTCGGATGGCTTTGCAGGTGAGGGAGCCACTGGTTGCGCCGCTGTCACGGCCGGTGAAGACGTTGCGCTCGATTTGACACCTCCTGGTGGGGGCGGAAGTGGTGCTATCCCCACACCGTTCTTATCACTAGCTGCCGCTGCAGCTGCCGCTGATGCGTACTTCAGCGGTTGGCCTGTTGGTATCGAAGGTAGAGGCGCTGGCTTCATTGTCTCGGGAGCTTTGCTGCTGTTACTATTCGGTATACTCTGCAGAGTTGCCAAAGGTGGCAGAGGTTGCGATGTCGATTTGAGCTGTACACTCGGCCTCCTCGCCGTGGTCTCTGATGTCGTTTTCGACTTTGTGGGCGGCTTCTTCACCGGCGCTGATTCTTCCACATCGGCAGGCTCGTCTTGTATGCTCTGAGTGTCCTGACTAGAGACCTTGTCATTGTCCGCGGGCATTCCGTACAACCCTTCTTCTTCTTCCAAGTTGAGCGAATCGTATAGCCCTTCGTCTTCCATAAAGTCCAGTTCCTGATTCGATTCCACATAATACTTGATATCAGATTCCAAGTCCTTCACCTGCTCGGCCTCAATGTTGTCATTCTGCACCGATCGTAGCACAAGCTCCAGCTTGCCAATGTGCCAATTGTGGGTTTCCACTCGCGACTCCAGTTCGGCTGTGCGATCTGACTTTCCCGAGTCCTTTTTGCCTTTCTTCAGGCCCGCCAGGAGCGACTCCGCCTCGGCTTCGAGAGCTTCAATCTGCCTGCCCAGCTCATCAATCATCTCTTGCAAGAAGTCGCAGACGTCATTCTTCTCCTTCTCCTTGGGGTCGAGCTTCGCGGCGGCGTTGAGTCCTTCTTTGGAAAATGCTTTGGTCTTCATCTCCTTCTCGACGGCCTTGAACTTCTCCATTTGCTGCAGATGCGCGTCAGTCACAGCTACACTTGGGCTCCCAGATGACAGGAGACGGGCCTACCGTCTCAATGAGCTTTCGCTGGTCCTGCAGCGGTTTCTTGTCCTTGATATCATTTTGACTTGCCCAGCCCTTGATCTTGTCTCTACTCCGCTGCAGCTTCTTGATCTCCTTCTTTAATGAGTCCTCGAGCTTCTCCTTTTGTGAGGAATTGGTGGATTGTGTGAGCTTCTCGTAGATGCTCTCGAACAATGTCACGCCTTCGGCAACTTTCTTGAACTCCTGCACAAGCGGTCAGTACGCGTCCATGGGGAGGCAGTTCCGGGGCAGTCGTGCCTTCTCGATCTCCTGCTGCAACTTCCGGGCAGCCATGTCGACTGTGGGACGCGCGCGACACGCGGTTCTCGCAGCGGCGCTGGCTCAGGGCGATGGAGGAGTCGGTCTGGGGATTCGGGGATGCAGCTCGTTTGCGGTAATGATGAGGTCGTGGATAGCGGGTGGAAATGTGTTCGTCGGGCGCGCGCGGGGGAGCGTCGTGTCCGATGCATTCGAGGGCCCGGGGGTGGAGCGGCGGCAGCAAACAACGACGGTCGGGCGATGGCAGCGTGTTGAAGGAGCTCCCTGTCCGCAGGCTCGCATGAGAGGGCAGCGGGAAGTCTGGCGCTGATCGATGCGCCAAGAAGCCTACTGCGCTGCGCTTGTACCACGACGGCCACTGCAACACTGCACCTTTGCGCCCGCTGCTCTCTTATTGTTGTTACACGTCTCATTCACTTCACGCCGCTCACCGTCGGGCAGCCCGCTGATTGCTGTCTCGCAACGTGTTCACTTCGCCAGAACGCCCTCCCTCCCCCATCCCGTGGCCGAAGCGAGAGCGTCGCAACTCCGGCCAAGCTCCGCGCCTCACTCTCGCATCTACGCACTAGAACTACTCAGCCGCCACCCTGCTGCATCTGCTTCCTTCTCGCCCCAGGCCTGGTAGCACCACATCACGCGACTCTGCAGCTCACGCGCGCCACATCCTGGTCTACTCTGCCTCCTTCTGGCGCAAACAGCAGCGTGTCGGCCATTGCGACCAGGTTCACCGATTTGACGACAGGGAAAGCTGTTTCCAAACCTGCGTTTCGTGTATCACTCAGCCCGCTTTTTCATTGGACACCTCCCGCACCAAGATCGGCTGCCAGCATGAAAAGTGAGAGCTACCCAACCAATGCGTGCGGGACGATCGCTCTGTTTATCAAACATGTAGCTGACTAGCAATGAAAGCCGTCATTCAGCGTGTCAAATCCGCCTCGGTGACCGTCGATGGCCAGCTCATTTCCAGCATTGGGAAGGGATTACTGATCTTGGCAGCCATCGCAAAGGAAGACACTGCCAAGGAGGCTGAATCCATGGCTTCCAAGGTGCTCAAAGTCAAACTCTGGGACGACGACCAAGGTGGCAAGTGGAAAAAGAACGTGCAGGAGATCGACGGGGAGGTCCTCTGTGGTGAGCACGAAATTGCGTTCAGTTACAGTCCGTTCTCCCTAACATTACATGTAGTGTCTCAATTTACTCTATTAGCCTCAACCGAGAAGGGCAACAAGCCTAGCTTCCACGCATCCGCCGACGCTGCGAAGGGAAAGGAGCTGTACGACCTCTTCTTTGGCCAGGTACGAAAACTATACCGCGAAGACCGCGTCAAGGATGGAGTCTTCCAAGCCATGATGGACGTTGGTCTCGTCAATGATGGACCGGTGAGTGATGAACAACCGCCCCAAGAGATGCCTACCACACCTTGTATCGGACTGGACTTCTCATCGCTGGACGAAGAGGTACAAGAAGCACAGCGTGGTTTCTCTGCTCCTTCTTTTCTACATTGGCTGATCTAGCTCCAGGTTACAATAGAAATTGACACCAATCCTCCCAAAATGGATAACCCATCTGGCTTTCAGACGCCGGACAGCGAGACCTTCAAAGGCCACATGCATAAGACATTCGAGTATCCAGCCGAGCTGCTGGAATGAGGCCGTGCCGTAAAATGGAGGACTAAAACCTTCAAAAGCTGTCACGATGCCCTAAGTGAGCAATTCACCGAAGTTGGCGTGAGCGCCAAGAATCGCCTTCAGTCGTGATGCCACGACTTGACGACCACGAAACGAACACTGGGCACCATTAAAGCAGAAGTCACGATCTGGACATTTGCGAAGACCAGAAGTTGGTTCATCTCATCATTGGCATTATACTCGCTATGCTCATCGACACTCGTCATCATCATCTACAATTAAACAACCGGAGGCCAAGCAGCACTTGCTACAGCACTTCCGGTTGCGACCAATCATCATCTAGTTCTCTGGAACGAACACGCCGCGGTAGCGGACGTTGCCCTCGTTCAGCTTGTCCATGGCCTCGTTGATGGACTTCTCATTCAGAGGGTACTTCTCCAGGATAGGCTCGATCTTGTGAAGAGCCGCGAAATCCAGCATCCTTTGGTGGATGTAGCGAGATGCTACAACAGAACCCTGGACGGTCAAGCCGTAGGCGAGGAGGGGCATGTATGGGATCCTGAAGTCGTTCTCGTCAACAGAAAGTGGGTGAATTGTGGCGCCTGGTGCGAGTGCCGGCAGGATCTTCTGCCAATCTGGCTGTGCGGAAGTGGTGACGAGCAGGCGATTAATCGGCCTCGAAGTCTTGATCTGGTCGACGTCCTTCGTGGCAACGAACTCCTGCGCGCCGAGCTTGAGAGCCTCTTCCTTCTTCGAGTCCGATCTTGATATAACTATCACGTTGGTGCCCATCTTGGCGGCGAATTGAATCGCAAGGTGCCCAAGTCCTCCGACACCCATGACAGCAACGGTCTCGGTTGGCTGCGCATTGTATGCACGCAGTGCGTTGAAGACTGTGGCGCCACCGCACTACTCAGTCGTTAGCACTTGCTCGGCCTGTTGTACATCAGCCTCACAAACTCACCATCAATGGAGCAGCTGCCTCATCGCTCAGCGAATCTGGGATCTTGAACAGGTATGCTTCCCGCCAAACAGCATGGCTGGCAAAAGATCCTTGATCTGTGTTCGCCATGGCGTACATGGCACGCTCAGGACAGTATGTCTCGTTGCCTCGGAGACATTCCTGGCAGTGTCCGCAGGAGTTGTGCAGGTAGCTAGGAATCTCGTTAGCATGCACAACAACGACAGAACCTCTTTTTCGGTGCATCGTCTTACCCCCAGCCGACACGATCACCTTTCTTCATGTATGTGACTTGTGGTCCGACATCTTCAATCACACCCACACCCTCGTGGCCCAATGCCATATCTGTTGTGCGGTAGTGGAGGTCTGTTCCGCAGAGGCCGGAAGCTGTGACGCGGACGAGAACCTGGTCGCGCTCGAGTTCGCCTTTCTCGGTCGTGGCTTTGGTGACCTTGCCATCTTTGCCGCCTTTGTATACGGTGAAGGAAACCATTTTGATCGGAAAGTCTGAGTTATATTTCGTCGATAGAGATTCTTCTGCGGAGAATGTAGAGAGGAAGGTGTAGTCAGGAAAGTGTCAGTAAAGCAAGAGCTATGGGAGTCGGTCAGGGAAGTAGCTATATAATCAACAGAACAGCACAGCTACGCAACCCTTCTCACAGCTTCCATGCCCTGTCTTCTGTCTAAACACCGATGTAGCCGTCGCCTCGGCAGCTTACATATCTTGCCTGTCTCTGCACCATGACGTGAAAGGACACTAAGAGGGAGGACGGACCCCAGCCTACGAATGAGGCAACGCACAAGCATTACCAAATCCGTGAAGAAGAACCAGAATCTAACGTTCTACGGCACCATGCAGGCAATGAGCTAAGCACGATGCAGAACCTCTTCTTACGTCCGAACACGACATGCATGTGACGCCCACGAGATGAAACAGATTTGAGAAGTGCCTCCGCGCGTATCCGATATTTATTGGACCCTGGAGAAGAGATCCATGATGATGCACAAAAGGGAAAGGCAAAAAGATGAAGGTCATCACGTATCGTGTAGGGCTGGCTTCGGAGATAATAAATTTTTTCACGCGTTGCTGGCGTGGCGTTGACGTGGAACGGATTGAGGTCCGGGGCGAGCATTGGAATTCGGAGGGTTGCGGATGACGTAGAACTATGGTGTGTGCGAGATATGGCCGAACGAGAGACGAATCACGATGCTCATGGCGGACGGGCATGGACTTGAAAATGTGTGGAAGAGTTCTATGGTACAATACTTGGATCGCAATCCTCGTGGCAGTTGCGTGCGTGGGAACGTGGGAAAGAGGCCTACTGTAGAATTGGAAGCTTACAGCAAGCATTTCGAAGTTCACTAAACACTGCAGTTTCACCCTGCACAGCCAGCGAAAGACCGGTTCTCACTTCGCGCCATGGGGATTTATGTAGCAGCTTACAAAGACCTGCACGTTGGGATCTCAACGAGTATTCAGCTTCAGATCATTAGCGTTTTGAGGATGTGACAAAGCATCCTTCTCAAAATGGAATATGCTATCGCAGTAACTGCATACACCAGGCATATGGAGCCGATTTCGTTGGAGACTGGGGATTCAATAAGCTCGCTTTACATCCGAGACACGCCTGGGCTGTCAGCGGTCTCGTACGAGCACTTGCCTCGGTGTGTTCAGTGATCATATTTCTCGACATGCGGAGCCATAAGAAGTGCAGTGGAGAAAACAGCTGTGAGCTAATGTCTTCATTTTTGATAGATGGAGAAGCTCTTCTGCTAGCTTCGATAGTTATACAAACACTCCCAAAGTTCTTTCGCGCCTCAGAGCTTGCTGTCTGGCGCCGAATCGTTTCCGCTATGCCCAATGCCAGCATTCTGCTCAACACTCTGGAAGAAACGCTAAGTAAGCAACACGTAGTTCTCAGCCCCACGCCTGTCTGGTCCCAGGCCGTCCTATCGCCTGCCACCGTTCTGTGTTGCCATATTCGACATGATCAATTTGAAACCGTTCTTGAGCGCTCTGACGTCCGGGTACTTGTTGCCTCTCAGCTCGAAACCTTGCGGGATGACTTTGACGGCCCAGTGAGCCAAGGGCGCGTTGAAGCCGGCTTTGAAGCAGAGATAGAAGTAGCCCGGGTATTGGCGGTTCAGGCAGAAGGCATACATCGAACGCTTGGGGTTCGCTTCGGTGTAGGTGGTCAACCATTGTTCTGCAGAATCAAGTTAGCGATGGCCCTCTGAACCAATACTTGCAACGATCAAACTCACCTGTCTGCTCTTTCGTGCCATTCTGGAAGCGCTCATCGTTGGTCATCTCGTCGACCTTCTTCGCCATGGCCTGCACGTGCAGAACGATCAACTCGTCGAGATCTGAATAGTTGGCCTTGCCGACTTTCAGCACCTTGCCGACGCTAAACTCGTTTTCTTTATTCATTTCCAGAACGTCGATATGTTGGTAGACACCCTCGGCAACCTTCCATGTGACAGCCAAATGATCAGTTCCCTTGGAAGAAGGACGAATGATGCAGTCTCCACGGTTTTGCGACTGCAAGGCCTCGATGGCTTGTTGAGAGTTGAAGGGTCGGAACAATGGATGCTTGATTACTCTCACTTGCCGCCCAGTCTTGCTCTCGATAGCTTTCTTCATCGCCTTCTGATCTTGCTCTTCTTGCATGTCATCCCACTCATCAAGACCGTGATCGAAATTACGACGGAACGGCTTGCGCATTTCTGACTCACGGAGCGTCAATTGCGCAGTGAACTTCTTGCGATCAATGAAGCTCAATTTGGCTTGTATGACCTGATGCGCCGTCCACATTCGACGAGGCTCAATTTGCTGCCGCACCATGTCTTCTGGATATTCGGTCTCCGAGATGCCGCCATCAATTCCGCAATCGAGCTTGACCTCAATGTGGTCCTGGAACGTACGCTTGACCGAGACGGGAACGATCATGCCATCCATGAGTGACTCGCGGGTTTCGCCAGTGAGTTGGGTAAACAGCTCATCAGTTGTCAAGGAGTTCCAGTTTCGTCGGAGTTCCTCGTAGGGATTTTGCAGTTCAGCGCGAATGGTCTCCAGTGTAGCACGCTTCTTCTGCTGGAATCGGTCCTCGAGTTGCTTGGCGTATTGCTCCAGCTCGAGATCGTTAACCTTATCTTGCTGATCCTCCTTGACCAGTCTACGCACAACGGCACCCAAGCCGTTGTCATCCGTTTCGGCCTTGATGTCTTCTTCGTCGAGCTCCAAAGCATCGGCAGCGATCTTTCGTGCGAGATCGTAATCTTCAGGATGTATTCTCGTGTTGTCAAGGTAGTCGGCCTCGGGGTCGTCGTTCCATATGAGGTACAGGAAGCTGGCGCAGTTCGTGAACACCTTGGGTCCAACGGCAGGCCGAAGATGTCTGTCCAGGTCACCAACCAAATCAGAACGATTGACAACATCGCCGCCGTTGTGGCCCACAGCTTTGATCAAGTTGTCGGCCTTTCTCGGGCCTAAACCACAGACGTATGGAAGCAGATTGGCAGTGTACGGATCGTGGACTGCCTCGTTTACGTCAACACCAACGAGATTGACAATGTCAACCATTGCGGTGTCGAGGTATCGCCTCAGCTTATCTTCAGGCAGGAGATTTTGGTTGGGATCGAATGTGATGGAAGTGATATCCTTCTTGAGTGCAGCGTATTGTTTCAACGGATTCTGCATGTAGAGGGCCAGGGCAACGCAGTATCGTGTCAAGGGCGGTAGTCCAGGATGTTCTATAGCAGAACGATCTGAGTTGCGGTAAAGGCGGGCGACCTCATCTTGCGGGATCACAACATCGAGCGGGTCTGTGACTTCGCGGTCCTCGTCTGGGTCTTCGTATGTCGGACCGTGGAGCTCGTGCTTTCTGACAATGTCCTTCAAGTCCTGATAGAGCTTGTACGTCTCGACAGAGAAGCCAGATACTGCGATTACATCGGGATTCCGACGTTGCACCACATCCTTCAGGTTCTCAATGTCCTTGCCGTCGGGAATGTACTTCTCTTCCTTCCCAGGTCGAAGATCAGCCCACTTGCCGTTTTCCTTCACAGCACCAGTTTCATCAACAAAGGCCCAGCAGATGGCATCGCCGCGGTTTCCGTCGCCGTGTGACAAAGCGAGAATTCTGGCGTACGTTCCAAGTTCCATTCCTTTCGGCTTGTATGGCGCTTGGTCGAGCTTCTGTGTAAAAGCATCTCGGCAATATCCACCGATTTTGTTCTCACATTCGTTCTTGAGATTATCCTTGACGCCCTTTGAAATGATCTTATGCATCTTCGTCACGGCAGTGTCAAGGACTTCCCGGCGCAAAGTATTCCACGCGTCTGCGACTGCTGAAAAGTTGTCGGATTCGATGGCCTTCTGCAACTCCTGCTTGATACGCTTCTCGCTGCGCAATTTGACCTTCACGTCCACGAGTCCCTCTGCCTCGGCTTTGAGCATGCGCAAGAACAGTTCAGGCTTCTCGACGAGGAAGTAGCGGACTTCCTGATTGCGCAGGTACTTGAACTCGTAGTAAGGATGTTGGTCGTTGATCTGCTTCATGCCCTTCTCGGTACGATGACAGTCAAAGACCAGATGTTCATAGTAGATCTTACGCATGTGCCTACGCATTCGAGGGCTCGCCAAGATCTCCTCAACGAACATGGACTTAGCATCCTGAAGAACATCCTCGCCAGTTTTGTAGTCCGGATCTCGAATCAGTGAATCGGCAATGTCCTCAGGCGAGCGGTCTGGGTCTTCCGTGTATCGTCTTCGACCAACAGCTTCAGCGTTTTGCGCCACGCCGTCTGCTGTAATTCCAAAGGCTCGTACAAGGTGGTATGCTGGTCCTGAACGTACTTTATCCCATTGAGTGCGAGCGCCAGTGCCTGCGCGCTTCAGTTTGCCATTTGCCTCTGCATCAGCAATGCTAAGGTCCTTCAACTGAAGGGAGTATTGAAAATTGAGGTAATCTTGCAAGTCTTGCAGATCGTCCAGCTGAGCAGCCAGTGGAAGAAGATCGTTGAAGATCTCATCATTGAAGTCAGGCTCAATCTCCCTGAGCAACTCGACATTCCTCTGAATTGCGTCTCTTCTCTCTGCAAATGCCCGGTACTTCAAATCTTGCTCGAACACGTCCCAGAGATCAGTCTGGTTTAGAAGCTTCTCGGCTTTGATAGTGAAGGGCGGTCCATTCGGGTCATCATTGGGCACTTGCTCAGAGTGGATGAGATAATCTTTGCGATTCTGGAAGATGAAAGCGGGCTCAAGGTCGTCCACGTTCATGAACTGCAGTACCTGCTTGACTGCAGCCTCGAATGGTCCTCGCAAGTTTGGCTCCATGCGCTTCCTGGGGAACAGAATGCTCGAGATCCAGCTTGCTTCTTCAGCGTTCCGGACTGCGATCTGCTCATCCGTCAAGTCATTCAGGTCCTTGTATGGCGCACGGGCCAGTTGGAAGCGCTCCGGCACATCGTTGAGACGAATCTCGTTATCCTTATCCGTAAGCATGCGCTCCTCCAATTGACTCGGCTCGAAGACATCTTTGAGCTCCAGCGGCTTGTCTGGATCGATCGACTCTTCGTTTCTGTCCTTCTCCGCTTCAAGTGCCCAGACGAATTCCTGCCCGTCGCCGAAAGCATTCATCATATCCTCGAGCTCTGCTTCGCCAAGCCCTGAATCTTTGAGGTTGTTGAAGTCCGGTACGCCAGCTCGACGCGGTGCGCGAACACCCAGGTCCTCGTCCATTTGCCCAGCGTCTTCATCAGGAAATTCGTCCTGCTCGATGAAGCCGTCCATCTCGTCATCGTAGGCACCAAAGGCGCGACGAGGAGGACCCATGTCTCCATCGCCATCTTCCTCGTCTGAGAATATGTCTTCCACGCCTCGAGATTCGCTAATGTCTCGATTGTCTCTGTGGCCGCGCTTCAGTCGCTTGAACTTGCTCTGCTGTTCCGGTCGCCGACGCTCGTCTGGCAGAGTCTCGCCGATCAGATCCAGATCTTCTTCGTCGAGCTCTTCCTCATGCTCGCGCTCCTCTCGTCTTCGCTTCTTGCGCTCTCGTCTCCGCTCTCGCTTGGCCTCTTCATCCTCGTCCTCATCTTCATCCACGATGAAGCCTTCGCGAATGCGCTGCGCCTCCTCGTCGTCATCGTCTTCCTCTTCTTCGCTCGAGTCGTCCATGTCCGCGCCATTTGTTGGCTTCTGTTTTTTGGAGACCACTTCGCCAGTCTCCTCATCGAATTCCTCTTCCTCGTCGTCCGAGCCGACCGCAGCAGTGGTATCGAAGAAGTCGGCCATGATGACGCGCGCGGTGAGGTTGGTGAGGTGGTGGTAAAGGTGCAGTCGGCGAAGTTGGCGATGAAGAGCGTGTGCTTCCTTTGAGTTACGCGACAAGTTCACTTCACTATCCGCATTTGGAAGTCGGTGATCGGTCAAAAGTGGCTCCGAACAAAGACACCTGAGGCAGGCAGTCTGCTTTCTAAGGTACTGCTACTGCCTATACCATCGTTCCCGCATTTCACCCTCACGCATGCACAACTAAGGAGACATTTCATGCTTCACATCATCGCTTCTCGATCGAGAAAGCATGTAGCCGAGTCTGAGTCTCTGCACGCGTGGCTTGCAACATTCCCTTTGTCACAACGGCCCTGCAGTGCTCGGTTCGAAAAAAAGGCTCAAAGTCTCCGGTATTGTCTTTCCAGTAAATGAGAATACGGCATTTCCTTGTGTGTAGCTTTGGCTCCAACACTTGCACGGCTCCGGATCTTGGGCATCCGGACTTCTGCCCGACGACTCGCAACGTGCTCTCGGTGTATGTATCGTGTGCACGTATCGTGCGGCCAATACTCTGACACTTGTATTGGATGCACGGGACCCCACAATCGGCCGGTTTCGCGGCAGCACCTGCAGCATCGCACCTCCTACGACTCCTGTTGCACCGAGAGGGCTGCGTGGAAGGCGCCTCCTGCAGTTGACAGATTCAGCGCACACATTATATATCATTCCCCCGACTGCCTATTGGAAGTGTTTTCGCCGCCCTCCAACTCGCCGCTTGCCGCTTCGGCTGCCTCCACGCGCACTTGCATGTTGGCTCCCGGCTGTCAATTGGCCAACTCCTGCTTCACTGCCGCCGCGAGATCCACGCACCTATCTGGTTGGGCACGGACTTGACGCACATCAGCCTGCTTGCGAAGACACTGCTCTGCTACAACACTCCTTCGTGCAGACGTGTTCCCTTTCACTCCGCTACTGCCTCTTGACACAGTTCGAACTGTCCCCGCACCAAACCTGCCAGTCGCCGGCCAGGGCGGACAAGCACTGCCAACATGAGCAACACCATCGGCACGGCTCGGACGATGAAGAGGAAGAATGTGAAAGGCCTGGCTTTGAGCGCTCCTCCTAAGCCAGCAGTGCCTTCAGACGAGGATTCACAGCTCCCCGGAGCGCTGGGAAACGACGGCAAGCGAGCAGATACGCTGGAGATAGGCGTTGAATTCAGGCCAGACTGGCGAAGCGAAGATCTCGAAGTCTTGAAAGAGCTAGGGTCAGGTAATGGAGGCACAGTCAGCAAAGTGCGGCACAAAGGCTGGAACATCGTCATGGCAAGAAAGATCATTCATGTTGAGGCCAAGAAAGAGATCAGGAAGCGGATTGTGAGGGAACTGCAAATCATGCACGAATGCAACTCGCCGTATATTGTGTCCTTCTACGGTGCCTTCATGAACGAGTCGAACGATGTCACCATGTGCATGGAATACATGGATGTCGGGTAAGACGAGCCTTGCAGGCGCGATGAGTTTTTGGTTGCTGACTTTTGCTGCCAGCTCGCTCGACAGCATATCGAGGAACTTTGGGCCTGTCCGTGTCGATGTTCTGGGCAAGATTGCAGAAGCCATTCTCGGTGGCCTCAAATACTTGTACCTCGCCCACAGAATCATGCACCGAGACATCAAGCCTTCCAACGTTTTGGTGAACAGCCGTGGCCAGATTAAGCTTTGCGATTTTGGAGTGTCTTCGGAGCTGGAAAACAGTGTAGCAGATACGTTCGTGGGAACTGGAACATACATGGCGCCAGAACGTATTCAGGGTAGCCCATACTCGGTCAAGAGCGACGTGTGGAGTGTTGGCTTGACGCTCATGGAGCTCGCGATTGGGAAATTTCCTTTCACGTCTTCAGCAGACGATGGAGATGAGGAGGCAAGCGGGCCTCAGGGTATTCTGGATCTCTTGCAACAAATCGTCCTTGAGCCTGCTCCAAAGCTGCCCAAGAGTGAGGCATTCCCTCAGATCCTGGAAGACGTCATCGCCAAGTGCCTGATGAAAGTGCCGGAAGAACGTCCAACACCACAGGAGCTGTACGACACCGACCCGTTCCTGCAAGCAGCAAAACGTACGCCCGTGGACCTGGAAGCGTGGGCGGTCAGCATGATGGAGAGACACAACAGGAGAAGCCACCTTGCGCCGCAATTGTCGCCCTCCACGAGAGCACTGCTGCGCGGTGAGGACACACCGAGCCAAAGTTCTCATTCGAGCGTAAATGAACAGACACCCACGTCAGGCGATATTCCGATTTCCGCTTCCAATGGCACGGGTCGACCGTTTCCTGTGCGCACCACCAGCGCCAATTATGTGCAACCACCGGTAAATCTCCCCATCCGACAAGCGCCAGGCAGCTCATCGCGCAGCAGACCTGAAACGTCCGGCAGCGACCGAAGCGACTCTTACAGGAGAGTAGCTCCAGGCTACGCAGCTCATTGAATGCCCGGTGCCGCCGTTGCACCGCTTCTGGGACGTCACAGCCATGTTTTTGCCACAACTTGCTCGACACGTGCATGGCGGTGCTCCTCCACTTCCACGACACAGCCTGTTGACTTTTGATGACTTGGCCTCGTGTGTAGAGTGCAAGTGTGGCACCAAGATTATTCACGGCTGCTGCGGAGCTCTCGGTCAGAATGCATGGGAGCGATACGGAAAGACCTCGGACACATCTTCACAACCATCGCCTCCCCACATCTCCGGATCAATTCCTTCAAGCTTCCAGCTGTATGCGGCACATGCTCGTCTGCCGCAGCAAAAGCTGGCAAAAGTGGAGAACCCGAGGCTCGTTGCACAGCTCCAAGCACATGTTCGCCTGCATAGGCTTGCACCTCACAATTGCCGTGCGGTTTGAAATGGCTGGCTAATTCCACGGCACGGCCCATCCAGTAATGCTCTTAGTCGCATCTAAGGACCATATTCACGTCACCGCTTTGCTGCACTGCCGCCGTTCGCGTGTTTGCCATCGCACAATCGCACCTGCCAACTGGAGCCAGGCGTACAAAGCGCTGAAACTCCACCACGGTCTTCTACTCCCTAATTTCTGGTTCGTCACCACGTCCGGTGTACGACGCGAACAGCACGAATTCGCGCGTCTTCGTACGTACTTGCAAGCCTATGGTTCCTTTTTTCATTCCGCGCGCACGAGCAATACAGCAGCCGCATGCGCATAAGGCAGACTAAAAGCGCAACGGGGCGTTTAGGTATTACTGCATCATTATGTTGCACGAGTGAGGTGAGGCAGCAAACGATGCCGCTCGCTCGCTCGTGCTAGAAGTTGGGGTTCTTTAATTTTCATATGGGATTGCAAGGGTCTGGAGGAATGCATGCTGGCGAGCTGGGAGACGAATGAAAAGGTTGCATGTAGATGTGAGGGAAATATTGCATTATAGGCTGAGAATCTACGTACGGCGTCATCGTTGTCGCTTGAAGCTCTGCGTGGCGAACATGCTTGAGTACCGCGTTAGTAGACTTGACCTTGAGGATTCCGTCTTGCATGTCTGGCTGCGTTCATGCTGCTCCTCCCGCCACCACGGCCGTGCGCTACAACCGCTGTGGAGGAGTACAAAAGGCACGCGTGAGCCATCGTTGGCGGGCTGCTGATGTTCCTTTCGGGGGTAATACATTGAGACATGTGTTCTGTTGTAGCATCCTCTTACGAGGTACCCGTTGACTCTCGTTGGCGGACATTCGGAATTCAAGGTGCTGACTACATATCGGAGGAAATACTTGTCGACATTTGGATGACGAGTGCCGATGCGTGTAAGGCACGAACGGCTCGTGGTCTGTGGTTCGGCGGGTTTTGGCTGCTGACCGCCTGGTGTGAGTGAGCTATACGAGTTTGGTAGGTAGGTGTGGTCGCAGCCGTCCTTCCTGCTTTTGAGTTGACGGGTGCCAAGATGGTGTTGAGTAGGCGAGTGACTGCGCGTGTTACCAACTATTGGGGTGGCATGAATTTACTATCGACCACAGAACGTGGCATGATCAGCTTTTCCCCACGATCTCGCGCGTGTTGGAAGCGTGCCATGGTGTGAGTGGTATCCTTGGCTATTGATAGCCCCACCTCGTTTGGCGCCGGTGATCGGCTGCACGACACCACTGATGACCTTTGCCTTCTTATGAATGTGGAGGGCTTCTTCTGCAGGGTAGGCTATGCCGGGCTGAGGCTGGCAAAATGGGTCATGCGAGCAGATGCAGCGACGATCCAGAGGAGGAGCGGGAGTATGAGCTGTCATTTGAGGAGAATCGGAGCCGGTGAGGCTTCCACAAGCTCGGTGGAGGTCGTGCGGCTCTCTTGGGCCGTCGTCAAGCTGACATCTGAGCTCTCTTCATGCAGGCTGTGCGTTGCTGACGACAGAGACACGTCGGAGGATGCGATGTCTGCGGTGAGATGTGTGAGAACTCTGTTCGAAGCCATCCGTGGTCAAGCATCGCGGACCGTCGCAGGCCGGGCTCGTGCCTGAACTCAGTGCCTGGTGCCTGAGGGTACATAGAAGTTCGTTCCTGACGCTGACGGCGAGTGTCGCGTGAACAATGGAACGGCCGCCAGAAGTGAGATGTCTTGCCCTACCCGTCGAAATGCGTGGAAGTGTGTATGCAGCCGCAGCGCAAGCGCCGAAGCAACCTACGTGAAACATCCTGGTTTGCTGAAACTCGGCTGAAAGAAGCCCGGCTCCACACGCACAACTTCACGCTTTGATGTCAGCTGGCCAAACATTCGCTATACCACCAATGCCCGCCACCCAAATGCCCGCCGACACGCTCAACCGAGAGCTGCAACTGGCGCGCGCAGCCGCTTGTGAAGCCTTTCCGCTGCCTCGTTGGCACTCCGCTGCGGCCCGACTGTTCGGCCAGCGCCAGCGCAAGAAGCTGTTCTTACGCGAGGATGCTCGACTGGAAAGATGGACAAAGCATGTGGCAGAAGCTACTGTAACCGCTTGACCGATCTTCAGATCCTTTCTGCCCGCCATTCGTGAGCAGCAAGAGCCCTCTCTGCAAGCCTCCTCCAGTAGTTCAGAGTCAGCATCAGCCATCGGTTCGGCGCATGCGACCCCCTCCTCCTCCCCATCTCCGGTGGAGCCCTGATAATTGGCAAGATGCTGCGGCACTGCGCAACCTGCGACAGCGGCGCCCCATCTTCAGACCACAGATCGACATCCTACATCTTGCATGCAGGCGGCCAGCCGACAGCTGATCCCCGTCGAGCCCGAGGCTACAGGAAAAGAAGCTACACCTCCGCTTGGATGCCCTTCTAGCGCGTATTCGTCCTTCTATTGGCACCAGCACCTCGTCGTCTGCTGTCCGGTCACAACGACCCCAGTCCCTGCGTGCCGTGCTTGGTGCGCATCACGGCCGTTCCTTCACGACCAGTACATATTGCCATTCCGGGCATTGGCGCCGGCTGACGAATATGAATTCACGCCTTGTGACGATGCCATGCGCGCACACATGTGAGCCCGGCTGAGGAAGACGAAGGTGGTGAATGATGCAGAAATGAAGTCTGCAGTTGCCTGCGCCGAAGCATAAAACCTGCCTGTGCCATTCGCATTATTCACCATTGATGAGCAAGTCCTATTGTCATATTCATCGCGGCTCTTCAGCTGGAAAGCCGCTAGCGCCCGCATGACCTGTGACCTACTCCACTTACCTAATACCCCATAGCTTCTGCGACCTTATACGTTGGCACTTACACATTCTCAAACAACACTGCAGCATTATAGTGGAACACAGCACAAACATAAACCAACACTCGGACTCAGCCTCAAGAATTTGCACAACTTGAGTGTTCACATATTTCGACAATATGAATATCGCCGGCATTGTCGCTTTGCTGGTCTTGGCGCTATGTCAAGTCGCCTTCGCTGCCAATGGCGATGCATGGCGGGGACGATCGATCTACCAGGTCTTCACTGACCGGTTCGCTCGCACTGATGGATCAACAACTGCCTCGTGCGACACTGGCGCTGCTGACTACTGCGGCGGCACTTGGGCGGGACTGATCAATCGGCTGGACTACATCCAGGACCTTGGCTTCGACGCTGTCTGGATCTCGCCGGTCACACATCAGGTCGAAGGCCAAAGCATTGATGGCTCTGCGTACCATGGCTACTGGCAAGACGACATCAATGAAGTCAACGAGCATTTTGGATCTGCAGATGACCTGCGAGCTCTTTCCGCAGAGCTGCACTCTCGAAATATGGTACGGGAATTATTGCCGCGCAAGCCCTACGAGTGTGAAAATTGCGCAGTGCTGACTAGCGTGATAGTTCTTGATGGTTGACATTGTTGTGAACCACTTGGCTTGGATCGGCGCTCCAGATACCATTGATTACAGTCAATTTCCGCAGTTCAACAATGAGGACTACTTTCACCCGTACTGCGTCAATAACTACAGTCAAGACAACATGGTATGCCTACGTGAACATTGCAAGTTCGCTCAAGCATTTTTGCTAACAATTCTGGCAGACGAATACCGAGCAGTGTTGGATGGGCTCCACCAATGTCCCTCTTCCAGATCTCAGAACGGAGGACTCAGACGTTCAGAACATCTGGAATGCTTGGATCAGCAGGCTGATCTCCGACTACTCAATTGATGGTCTTCGAATCGACTCGGTCATGGAGGTGAACACAGGATTTTGGCCATCTTTCCTCGACGCTGCTGGAGTTTACGCACTCGGCGAGGTCTACATGAACGACCCAGACTTCGTTGCACGCTACCAAGGATACATGGACGGCGTTTTCAACTACGCATAGTAAGTCGTGCACAACGATTCTGAGAGAGTTGCTGTTCGCTAACATGATTGACAGCTACTTTCCTCTCCGCGGCGCTTTCGTTCAAGGTGGCGACATCTCCTCGCTAGCCGAAATGATCGACAAGGTGAAAGCTGGCGCATACCGCGACACGTCACTCCTAGGAAGCTTCAGCGAGAACCACGACCAGCCAAGAATTGGAGCGCTTAATCCTGATATGGCGCTTGCCAAGAATGTGCTTGTTGGCACAATGCTGGTCGATGGCATCCCTGTCATCTACCAAGGCCAGGAGCTCCACTACCAAGCATACGGCGGGCAGAGCACTCCTTTCAACCGCGAGGCGATCTGGCTTTCTGGATACCCTACCGATGGCGAGCTGTACCAGGCGACCAAAGCGTGCAATGCAGCGCGCAAGAATGCTCAGGCCGACGATTCGAGTTACTTGACGTTCCAGAACTACCACTTCTATACCGATGGTGATACCATTGCAATGCGCAAGGGCAAGATGGTCACGATCCTTTCTCAGCTTAGCTCCACTGGGTCGGATTACACGCTGAATCTGGACTCTGGCTATGACGCTGGAACACAAGTCACCGAGCTGTTGACATGCTCCGACCTCACCGTCTCGAGCAATGGAACACTTGCTGTCCCGATGAGCGCTGGTCAGCCAAGAGTCTATTACCCTACCGACTCCATTGGATCGCAGTGCGGAGGCAGTAGTAAGCGCATGATGCGCCGCTCTGCCAAATTCCGGAACCAGCCGTGGCAGTGAGCCATCTGACAACGACTTCTATTCTTTCATTGGATTTCAGGATACCCGCATATGGCGCTCACTTCTTGTTTTCACTTATTACTTTTGGAGGTACTCATGCACGATGCGAGATTGAGCTGTGAGGGGAAGGAATCTAGCGCATTGTTTTACCTCGCTGTCATTTACGTTGGGTGGCGGCATTTGGGTTGGATTGGGCATAAGGAGCACAGAACACGCCTCTGGAGCGTGGCACCGAACTTGTGGATGAAGTACATGAAGTTATGACAGCGAATAGGGATCAGAACTATCGCATCAGCGTATCACGGACGCGAACACGGGCGCACAGAACACTTATCTACCATATGGAGGATTGGCATTGGCATATCAAAATTTCATTCCTGCGACAAGCAGAGGTCTTGATCTATGAGAAACTCTCAACATGCAAATAACACCCTTGAGCTCCAGTTCCTTTGTGTATCGCCCTCGAGTCACTTTGACGGACCAGTGTATTCCTTACAGTCGAGGTTAAGCCTCAATGGGCCGCAAACTGAGATCGAGGACTCTCCGGAAGCTCCATCGAGGAGTATTGAGACCAATTGATCGACGTCTGGTCGGCCGGAGTAGAATGTAGCGCAGCTGAGGAACGGTAGTCGGATCCCGAGAGGCGTTTGGTCTGGAAGTAGCTGCTCCAGAGACGGCGAGGACAGTTTCGTTTCAGCCTTGGGGATGGGTTTTGTAGGTGTGATTTTGTCTTCTTTGACAACCTTTTCACCTTCCTCTTCTTCATCGACGATGACGCAGCAACAAGGTCCTTTAGATTTATCGCATTCGCAGCCACATTCTTTAGGTGCGAGACTGGTGCTCTGGTCGGTAAACTGGTCTGCACAAGTGACGTATATGCTGATTTGAACGTTAATTCCATTGGCGTTGAGCTTTTCGTAGGCGGTGGCGATTTCTTTGTTTACCCAGCGAGCGGAGGAGCTGCTTTTGACGCACCAGACTAGGTGTACGCGTCGAATGGGGAGTCTTTTGCCTTGGATTGTGGCTCTTTCGGCGAGGTGTTGCAGGATTGAGAGGTTGAATGTTATCCCTGTGGAGCCTGATAAGAGCAGGACGGAATCGAACGCTGCGAGGTCGGATTGCGAGCCACCGTATGGGCCGTCGATGATCGCGACATGGGTTGCGTTGGCGATTTGAGCATTGCGTTCGATGTCGCTGTCGTCTTTCTTTTCTGAGATGAGGGCTTCGGATGATGTGTTGGCTCCGTGATAGATCTTCTTTGTGAAGCCGCCGTGTCCTTTGAGCAGGAACACCAGATCACCATCATGCGACTCTGGAGTTGACAAGATAGTAGCAGGGTGACTTTGCATGAAACCGAATTTCGGTATCGATAGTAGCACATGTGAGCCGGGGCGCCAGCTCTTGATGGTCCGAGTAGAAATCCGCAGTTTTGTAACGCCACCTTCCATCTGAACCATTGAAGCTCGGCTGACGCGCAAGTTATTCCAGGCGACCATGATGAATCGGAGCATGCGATCGAGCAGGTAAAGTCCGATCGGGATGTAGATGTACACACGGCTTGAAAGTGCAGTGCTCGGCAGGTGGAGCATGATCGCCACGATGAAGCCAAAGAATGTGATGATGTGCTGTGCCACGAAGAACTCATAGGAGAGCTCTCTCAGCGGAGCTATCGTGCTAAAGTTCATCCATAGTAGCAGTGCCAAAGCTGCCATGCCAGTAGTTGGACAGTCATCGGTCTGCCATTCCAGCTGCATAAGCCCGAACTCTTGCCAGCCAGTGCTCTGGAAAGCGAAGTGGAAAATCGCGAGTAGCAGCATAATTCTGGCAGACCATCGGTGAAGCACATTGAGACGCTCCCAGGATGTCCCGGTCAAAGTGCCGATTACGCTGTTCTTGTTGACCAACAAGATGAGAAGCGGAGTTTGTGCTACAGCAAGCCAGCCAGCACGAACTCCGAGAGCTTGCCAGTACTGAGCTCCTCCAACGTCATTGTCGACGAACTCAAGCGCCAGCACGAATACCAGATACGCGAGGACCAGAATGACGGTGCCAACAGGCGGAATCTTGAAGCCGGCTTTCTGAAACGGTGTGAACTGGTAATACGACATTTCCCTCCCCATCGCAGTGATAGTCGCAAACCACGTCAACGGAGTATATTTTGGCCTCGATGGATCAACTTTACACCTCGCAGCTTCTCGCAGTCGTTTTTGCAATGTGAACCAGCGCATAAGTTTGAAGAGCATTGTGACGCCAATGAAGACTACAATTCCATACCAGAAATACTTGGCATGATTTGCGCCGTCGATCTTGAGATATGTGTCGTCAAGTAGATCTTCCAGGAAAGCGCTTGCTTGTGTTCGATTGGAGAAGTCCACGCCTTCTGCTGAGAGCGGCTCTATTGATGAGGTAGAGCTCATGTCCATTGACATGTCCATTTCGGATCCTTCAGCGTG
This sequence comes from Cercospora nicotianae, assembly GCA_029490675.1. Classification (NCBI taxonomy): domain Eukaryota; kingdom Fungi; phylum Ascomycota; class Dothideomycetes; order Mycosphaerellales; family Mycosphaerellaceae; genus Cercospora; species Cercospora nicotianae. The sequence goes on along the minus strand of JANQAT010000007.1, from coordinate 51,219 downwards.
GCCGCCATGTCGTCGCAAGAGACGCGATTGTCCGTTCATGATGGCGAGCGGATCCAGAGTAGTCTAGTCAGAAGACATCTCACGATATCCAGCGTCCGGGCATGCAGAAAACGAGTTCTTGGTGAGCGACTGATTGGTGTCCGAAAGTGGCGACTGGAATGTGAGGAATTCGACCTCTGTAGTTTGCGACGACTGATTGAGAGCGACAGTATGAAAGTGAGGTCAGTACTTGCCTAGCACGTCTACAGCAGAGTTCTTTGTCTTGTCAAGTTTCGCTGGGGCAAAATCGAGAAGCGTGAGTGAGCAAGTTTCCACTTCGCAGCTTCTCGGCACGAATTCGTCCGCGGCGACATTGACCAAAAGCGGAAAGGCTCCTTCTTGGCTACTATGCTCGTGATCCGGGTTAAGTACTCTCGGTACTTGGTACAGTTTTCTAATTCATTTGTCTCGTAAAGCTCAATTCTACTTCTACAATTATGTTCTCAATGGGCGATCGGTGTACCTAGTCAAGGCTGGAGAGCCAGCACATGCTGGCGCAGAGAATCTGGTCTCCACGTACACCTTCTGCATGTGGTCCTCCTTCTTCTCGAACTTGTAGTAGACCTTGTCCAAATCTTCCACACGCACACGATGTGTGACCATCTTCAGAGGGTCGATCTCGCCAGCTTGGATCTTCTTCAGGAGATCCTCCCAATATCGGTGCACTGGCGCTTGACCATTACCGATGAAGCGAATGCCGCGCTCCATCAGACTGCCGATGTTGAAGTGGTTTGTGTAGCCAACGTATACTCCAGTGATGCCGACGCGACCAAAGTTCCTGACACTCTCGATCATCTCGTTGAGAATCTCGCTGGTGTCAGTCTCGAGTCCCAGAGCAAGCTCCGCAGCGTGAACCCAGCCCTTCGGGTATTCGCCAGCGACACACTCGAGAGCAGCGTCTGGACCACGTCCGTCGCACATCTCCTTCAGCTTGGCCACGACACCACCTTTAGTTTCTTTGAGCTGTGTGTAGTCAACTGTTTCGACCTTTGGATATTTCTCCTTGATGAAGTCCAGTCTCCAGTTGCTGTCGATGACAATGACTCTTCGTGCACCTCTCATGAAAGCGAATTCTGCTGCCATTTGGCCAATTGGACCAGCTCCCCAGACTGCGACGATGTCACCCTCGTAGACCACGGTGTCGACCACGCAGTTCCAGCTGGTGGCAATTACGTCCGACAGGTAGAGGGCCTTCTCGTCCGGAACATCGTCTGGGATCTTCAGAAGGTTGACGTCGCCGTAAGGCACACGAGTGTATTCAGCCTGACCACCAGCAAAGCCACCAGTAAAGTGACTGTATCCGAACATGCCAGCTGTGCGGCCTCCATACATGGCGTTCTCAATTGTGTTGCTGTTGGTCTTCTCGCATTGCGAGGACATCTTTTGCTGACAGTAGTAGCACTCTCCGCAGGCGATCTGGAAAGAGGCTACCACTCTGTCGCCCTTCTTGAGACCCTTGACGGCAGAACCCATCTCATCTACGATTCCGCAGAACTCGTGTCCCAGAATGTCCCCCTTTTGCAATTCGACAACGCTTCCGTGGAGGAGGTGGAGGTCGGAGCCGCAGACTGTGGAGCCGGTGACCTTGAGGATGACATCTCTCGACTCGAGGATCTTGGGCTTGGGGCATTCGGCTGCAACTTGTTAGTCCACTTCCAGATGACAAAGACCCTCTGCGCTACTCACTCATCTCGACTGTGTTCTTGCCGTTCCAGATCAGAGCAGACATGGTCTCTGAAGGGTCGCCATGCTTCTCGCGGTCCAGTCCTGGGTTTGTGACATTCTGAATAGTTGTGGCATTGTCGCCGTGGCCGATAGCCTGCTCGAGCTTGCCTGCTGCTTGTGAGAGAGCCATGTTGAATCGTGATTACTGAAGAGTATGAGAAGAACAGACTTTGAAGGAGGGGCCTACAAAAGTGCCAGATTGGCGTATATACCTTTGCGAATCATCTCGCCTCTCGTTCAGCATCAAGAAGGGTGAACGTCATAGTGAGGTGGATAACAGGCGAGCTTGCGGCATGCAGCAAGCGGAGTGGAGGCCGGTAGATGATTGCTCCATCGAATGCTGGACGTCATCTGCTCCTGTCGCTGATGCAGCTGATGATGATGATTGCGGTGTTGCGTTCATGTGTGGAGTGGTGGTGTGGGAGTTGTCGTTGACACCCGGCAGTTCTTCGTCGAAGCAATGCTTCGCTTGGCAACCGATGCGGCTGAACTCAAAAAAGCTGCCAGCCCGGCGAGGTCAGCGTGAGGAAGGAGAGATGAGGATGATGCTCAAATACTGCTCGTCCAGACATCAAGGTGTTTCTGATTACGGTCCACCGCATATACGACCGGGCACAGCTCGTCCATACATATGCTCCAGATGATACCAAACTTACGGCGGATGCGCATATGTCTGAGTCCTTCCCGACACGAATCTTCTGGTGAACGCGACTATGAAGTTGCACTTCAGCTGCATGCACACGCACACATGCACTCCCACACCGCGCGAAACCATCACCTCTTGGCCATTGCCTTGCTTGCAAAAGTCAATTTGCAACTTGTCAGTCGGGAAAGATCCAACATGGCCAATTGGTCCTCGTCGAAATCGACCACACCTCGACAGAAGACGGGAGGCCGCATGGGATACATGTTGCTCTCGCTCCAACTGTCGAAACCTTCCATGGCGGTTCCACTCTGTGTGAGCATAACTTGCCGATAGTAGGGTTCTATCATATACCTGAGCTCGTCGCCTTTGACATTGCGATCTGCGATCTGGGGCCCCATCGAAATGCCATACCATATTTCCGACGCCGCTTGTGGCCGAGCTTGCGCACCTTCTAGCGATAATCTATGGCACAGTTAGTTCAAACATCGGTCCGGAGCTTCTACGAAGACTCACTTGATCGACTCAAGTCGCACATGGAAGAAGTGCTGATTGCTGAGCTTGCTCAAATCGATACTGAATGAGAGCCGCCTCGAGTCCAGCAGTCGTGCCTGCCAGCCAGCTCCGAAATTGGCTGGGTCGTTATCGCTGTCCAGAACGATCGTAGGACCTTTCGATTCAGAACCAAGTCGAGCTTCGGTCACGGCTTGCCCAATAGCACTCTGCGCAGCCCTCATATCGCTCAGCGACATATTGTTGTGAAACTCCACAGACGGAAACCGAGCGAGACAGCCATCGTACATGATCGCAACGCAATATTCGTAGAGCTTGATCAGCGCGCTGTTGCGCGTTCGTTCGAGCCGCTCCGCAAGATGAAGTCGAACTTGTTCTTCGCCTTCTTTAAAGAGGCTGAACCTTTCGGGCGCACGTTCAACCCAATTCGAAACCGGCATCTCCTTCAGCGCGACTTGACTCTGGTTGATGCGCTCCTGGCGTGCCTTAAGAACTGCTGCTTCGACGCATGTCCGCTGATACTCGACTTCGCGATCCTCGGCAAGTCTACGAGCTTCCAGCACAGTCTGACCAGTGACACAAAGCTTGCGCAACGCTACACGATACTCCGATAAACCATCGACGGTGTCTGCCCCAAGCTGTCTCTGCGTTTCGGCGAAGAAGTCGTCGATTTCAATCCTGAATTGCTCCCACTCGCCTAGGAGACCGATGTAGTCAAGACTTTCTACGCTGGATGCTGGCATGATAGCCTCGGACTTCTTCACCAGTTCCGTTGCCTTCTTGACCGCGTCTTTTGAATCCCGTTGCCATAGGTCGGGATCTCCTGCTGCCGCGGCATATCTACTGATGCTCCCGTACAATTTGGGGGCCATCTTCCCTACCAGCTCAAATATGGATTTAAGCGCTGCTTTGAGCTTGACAAAAGTTGTCACAAAGTCGTCGATGCCTTTCGCTGCTTTGGCGGCCATCTCTGCTGTAGCCGGACCCCCTGCCCCGGCAGTCGCGACAGTAATCGCAACACTCGCTGTGATCTCAATCGCAGACAACACACAATCAACGATGAACTTCTTCTCGACATCCTCCTGGTACTTCTTGATCCCCTTGTCAAGTCTCTTACTTGCCGTTTGGACTTGAGCCTGCATGTTCTCCATGGCTGCTTCGCTTTTTGCAGCTTTACTTCTGGCATCTTTGGCATCAGCCTGCAGGCCTTCGAGGTCCTTCGCACTGGGTACTGTCTCGGCGATTGCTTTGATGACGGTGTTCGTTGCTGTCTCAAGGCTTTGCTGGATCTGGTTGAATTGCCTCGTAATGACCTCCTGCAGATCTTTGATGTTGTTCTGAATATTACGCACAGCAAGCTCAAGCGCTTGGTCAATGTGTGAGGTCAGTAAGAGGTCTCGATTCTCGGTTTCCACAGTCTCGACCAAGGCCAAAGCGGTGTTCAGAGATTGCAAGCAGCTCGCGGGCCCCGGCCAAGGCACTTGAAGTCTAGTACTTTCCACGCCTTTGGGATCCACAGTGTAGTTCGAGGCGGGGTGGAGACTTCTCAGCAAACGCTTTGCAGCGTCGACGAGGCTCACGTGTGTGACCGATTTCCTACAACAGGTCACGACGAATCGTAATCGCGAGATGAGCTCGCTGTTGGTAATCTCTCCATCAGAAGTCGACAATCTAGAACTTGCGGTTGTCTGCCTTACTGCCAGATCGAAAATCATTCGCACTGTGATGGGCAGGCTCCTGCTCAACGTCAGCTACCATCGAACACAATTTGATTGGAGTGACGCACCCTGGAGTCGGCAAGGATAGACGCTGCGGTGAAGATCCAGCGTCTAACTCCAGCGGCGGCACGTTTCGCAAAAGCCTGACGATTGGCGGCGTGGTTGGACCTCGACATCGGATCTCACGTCCAGCGCTCTGGCAACGAGCTTCATACGCTTTGAGTCCAAGCACACCCGTGGCTTGCAAGCGAGCCTCGCCGTCTTGTTGGAGGATTTCCGGTCTCCACCTCCCTTGATCTTCGAGAACCATCATCATGTCGCTCTGCCAGCACACTCCGAGCCTCTGGTTCCCGCAAAGCTGTAGGACGACGGTAGGATTGCAAATGTCGTAGTACAGCGAAATTGTCAGTCCAAAACTGTCTGCTAATCTTAGGCTGTCGATTGGGCTAGAGGTCAAGAATGATCGAGCGTAGATGAACAGATGAGTGAGCTTGTATCCCACAGTGTACACTGCCAGCCTCCCATCTTTCTCGTCGCCGGGAGCATTACTGATGCAGTCAAGCTGATCGCAGTAGATACTGATGCGCGAGATGTCTTCTCCGCCGTCGCGGAATTTCTTCCAGGATGCGAAGACTTCATCAAAAGATAGTGTCTGGTTCTGGATATGCAGCTGCGCGATTGGATTCAGCCCTCGTTTCGGTGAAACCCATATCTGAAGAACACAACACCTACATGCTTTGATCCAAGCACATCAAACACTGCCATGTCTCCTTGACTGTACAACGGAATCGGGCGTCTCACCTCGTCCTTGCAGTGGTAGAGAGCTTGTGCTAATATACGGACAGCACTACCCATTGACGAACCTTTTCGGCCAGAACAGGTTTTAGTCTATTTGCCATGCGCTATGGCTGGCTGAACAATGCATAGTTTCATCCACAAAAAGCCACAAGAGGGCAACAAGTGCCATACTCGAAACTTTGTGATTGGCTGAATCTTTGGTTCTGCAGCACCCCCACTTCACCTCTCCTCGAGCTCTCAAACTCAGATCTGCGAGTGGATACCACATTCGCCGGAGCTGAACATCTAGGCCTAAATGCACTCCTCATATTCGGTCGTGGCTGGCTGAGACGTGATACAGCTCAACGCCTCACGGCGTTCACTACGGCAGTAAGAGGATAGTATCGGCTTATTACGCCAATCATTGAGCTTGAGAGGTGCAGCTTTGGAATCACAAGCGCTGAAGCGAGACTTTTGTGTAGCGTACATTGACCGTAAATAGTGCCAGTCGCCGGATCTGTAGCTACTGTTCGGCGGCGTTATCATGCGGCTTGGTCTCGCAGACGTACGAACGTCCTACTCTTTTTACACTTTCAGGAATTACAGAGAGAGCGAGAGAGGTCAGCATTGTTTGTGCGTGAGAGTGTCCCCAAAGGAGAGCACATCTGAGCTGTTATCGCATCAGACCAATCTACAACAATGTCGAATCCCACCATCGAAATTGTGAGACTGGCGAAAAAGGTTCTCAAGACTTACGCAGAGCAGACCAGTAACGCACTGCCGGCAGATGGCACTCCCGATCAACAGAACTACCTCGACAAGTGGAAGGTCATTGATCAGACAAATGGCTATTATCGTGAGGAGGGGGAGAGTCCATTGCTCATTTCGCAAGACTTCATTGCTAGTCAGAGGTACTTGCAAGATTGGCTCGACCGCCTGGAAGATCAATTCAAGCCACTTCGTCAGTAATAAGTTCTGTTCCTTTGTAACATTAGATGCAAGCTAACACTATGTGGTGAACAGCTCCGTTGAACTCACTGGAAGATACGAAGGACGTGTGGAACGCGAACTATGTGAAGCTGAAAGACGCTGTCGACAAGGACCAAGCTGCAGAGAAAGCTGCCATGGAGTGGAAACCAGCAGACAATGTGCTTCTCGTCAGACCAAGATATATTTTGCGCCCAGACATGGAGGTCGGACAGTACGAAAGTGATATAAGTCAAGCTTCCGTGGACATCTACATGAGTCTTCAAGAAGACTATTCCTGGCTCGTCCAAACCGAAACTGTCATGAAAGGCGTTTGGGCACCCATGGAGACAGGCGTTCCAGGAGACGGCCCTCTAGCTCTCATGAACATGGTAGCGAAGCGCTTGAGAGAGGTGACGGAGAACGCGAAATGGATCCACTGGCGAGACAAAACATATCCTCGCATGCGTGGATTTCGAGACGTCATTCTCGGTAAGGAGAAAGATCTGGACGATATGATAGAGAAACTAGGGGAGCCAGAACAGTGTCTGAGTTACTGTGGATGGAGCCAGCAAGATAAAATCCGGAGCAACGGATGGAACGATCCTGTCAATCACAAAGAGAGAGGTAAGCGCAGACCTTGCTTGCACTTGAAGGCAGCTTCATTCTGACCTGATTGATCACCTCGAACAGCCCTTCGCGGCGAAAGTCTCTCTCCCGATTTCGTATCGTGGTGCGACCATTACTGCAACACCAATTTTGACGAATCCGTCGGTGGAGCCAACCCGGGATCTCCAGACGTCAAAATGGGCTTCGGGAACCACCTCGAATGGACTGAAGACCACGAGTTGACCTGGGAAACCACGAACACTTTCTCTGAATACACATGGGAGCGATACAATCACGCATGTGCCGCAGGCAAAGCATGGGCAGCGTGTCGGTATTTGTATCCCTTCTGGAAAGACTCTGAACCATTTCCGAGGGCGATGGAGGATATGGAGAAATTGCATCAGAAATTAGAATCATTTGTGGGGATGATGCAGAGGCTGCTGTCCTTGGTGGAAGTCTTGATTGAAGGTTACAGTAAGTTTTTCGCTAATGTCCTGCAAGCGGATCTAGTGGCAGTCCCTAGAAGATTGAAAATTTGGACGTTAATTGGAGTTTCTAGGTCAAGAGGTTCTCAATACCAAGGTCTTTGCGCCATTCCGCTTGGGTTTGGAAGATACCGCTGCAGCTGCTGTACCTGGTTCTGCGTCGCTTTTGTTGGGATGTCTGCGAGAGCTTTTGAGAGCACGTCAATATGTAAGTTAAGAGTCTTGTCTAGCTTTGGGAGAAACTGTTCAAGTTTGCTAATGTTAAACGATAGGCACTCGACTTTGGCCGTACGCAAGGGACGATGGCAAAGTGGATGGCTTCGGATAATTGGCAAACATTCTACATAGATTACGTCGCAGGCGGCACGACTGCCGTAGAGAGATGGAAGGCATTGCTACAAAACTCGAAATACTCCAGCTCTTAGAGTATATACGATCGAAATAATACCTCATACATATGTTCCAGTTCAGACACACTTTGCGCCTCAACCTCATTCAAGCATGATCGTTCGCGGGCGGACCAGCCCCAATATCTATCGTGTACGTGAAAACTGGTTTGGTGACATTGCTTTGCCCATTGCCAAATGGAATACCTCTGTTAAGTTGTGCTGCAGGCATCCAGAGCTTGCCGTCAGCTGTGATCCACATCGCATCAACCCATAGAAGCCTGGGATCTTGGACCAGCACGCTCTTCGTCCCATTCGTGGACACTGTGATGATTCTCTGCTCATCGGTATCGGAAAAATAGATGACACCGTTGCTGTCAATAGCAGTACCACCAGTGGAGGGCGTCAGTGCAATCGGCTCAGCATACGCAGCAAGACCATTGTTCCCGGCAAGCGATGTGTTGAAGAACGCCTGGTCGAGATACTTGGTTTCGATTCGGCTGAGACCTCCATTAGCTGGCTGGAAATAGAACCACTGTCCATCTGGAGAGATCTCAAGATGGTCTGCGTGTATGTATTGCAGTTTCCCTTCTGGTGAAGTCAGGTAGTGTCCTTCGGCTGAAACAGGCGTGGCTCCTTCAGTAACGCCTGGGACAGATTCGAGCACGCGCCTGGAGAGCCCACTTGCCAGATCCAGCACGATCAAGCCCGGAGAGCCCGCATCCGTAAGATATGCTTTGCCAGCAGCAAGGTTGAATCGCACATCGTCGAGCAGCGAATTCGAGCGCGTGACATTGCCCATCCAAAATATGCGACTGACTTCATTCGTGCTCACATCGACCTGAATAAGTTTCGGGCCATTGGGGAAGATGACCGGCGCGCCGAATGAAGGGCTTCCGATGTCAACGATGTACAGATGTCCATCAGGACCGACGCATTGTGAATTGATGCGGACAAAGTGAGTTGCTGGATCGGCTCCTTCGCTGTACGAATTCCACTCTTCGCTGGGGTACGCGGTGGAAGTGTTCGTCGCACGATCGTATTCAACCACAACCGGACCTTGAGAGCCATCGACACGAGCTAGGACCAGAAACAGACGTCCGTCTGGAGTCGTTGCGACGCCGTTTGTTGGAACATCAAGAGTGAGCGCTATCTCGACACGAGGATCTTCTGGTCCTGCGAAGAGCTGCGCAACAACAGCGAGATGGCCGATGGCCAGCAAGAGAGCCGATATTCGCATGATGCACTGTAAGTTCAGCCTGTATGATAAAGTAGATATCGATGGCTTTCATTTCGGCCGTGGTACACAGACAATGCGTAACGCATGGAGGCGACGTCATGATCCTCGCGTCTGGCATTGCTTTGCTTCCGGAAGCAGGCCGAGCAAGACATCCGCGCCAAAACTTCAGAGGTCTTCATTTCTGCCGACTGGTATATACAGCTGCTGGTGAGATAGCGAATGATGCACTGAGATGGAGGTGTGTGCGGGTGTGGGTATGGGTGTGAAAGTGAGGGAAGCAGGAGCAAATCGGTCCTTAATCGACTGGCTATAGTCTTGTTCATTGTGGTCTCTATCGCGTTCAGTTAAGAAGGGCTTAGTGACTCCTAAGAGATGGTTTGACCCAAGTATGCGACATATGGCAGTACTGAGAAAAGTACTAAGAAAGGTTGCTATAGAAGTAATATATCGTAACAGACCTTGTTCTCAGAATACTAGACACCGTGAAGGACGACCTTATAGCCTACGCATATGTTATCGTAGCTACTCGCTAATCGTTAGCTGAGATTCTTTCTATGTTCGGGTGATACGTTAATACAAGGCAAGAGCACAGGGTGGAAGTGTGACCCGAGCGGCTCATTCGTCGATATATCATTTGCGCGTTGGCCGACTGTACGACGACTGATCCCCCGAGCGCGGGCGGCATTTGATTTGCGCAGAACGTTCCGACGCATAAACCCCTCTCGTTAGTTATTATGTGTTGGGTCCTGGGGTGTCCAACCACAATTAATGTTGAGCGCACGGCCGAATCATTGCTCCATGGAGCAGTTATTTGTTCTTGCGTTAACTTCCAAGGTGCCTTCTGCCCCTTTTTGTTGCCTCTCTGGCTGAACAATATGCTTTCGTGGCCCAACACCTGTCCGATGCGACAGGAGCAAGCAAGGCCTCAATGTCGGTATAACTGGCATTTCCTGGCATTAGCAAAGGGACCGAGAAATTAAAACCGCGCTTAGCTTTGGGACATGAAGCTACCTACAGCCCTAATACTGCAGGCGTGGAACGGAAGACAGGGCTCTTCCAACGTGAATCGTAAGCTCACCCTCTCGACATGGCAATTGCGAGTCGAACTCGTTCTATCTCGAACTAGTTAGCAGCTTTGCGTGCTAGGACCGTGTCTGCCGACCAAAACGCAACGGAGAAACGTTCTCGAAGGTGCGTTACAAAAAGCGTGTGCTTGGAAGTTTAAACACCTAACCCTACTTCCGTTCCACGGCTGCAGTATTAGGGCTGTACGCCAGCACCTTCGTCCATGTCCATGGATAGACGAATTACAAAGGCCATGATCGCACTGAAGAGCTTGTTAACAACAACATTCAAACGAAAGGGCACGGCAGGTAGCTAGCGGGATCTCTTCGGAAACTCTTACACTCTTATAAGACCTCAGGGTTGCGTAGCCACTTAACGACCCTCTCTGCAGACCAATGTACTCACCGCGGCCAAATACCTACATTCGAATAACGCTAACATATTTCAGCTCAACCCTACGATGCACTCGATCGCAGTCTTCACCTGTGCGACGCTCGTAACCTTCTCCAGCGCTTCCGCCATCTCTTCACCCAACACCGGGAAACTTATCTTCGCCCGGCAAGAAGACGACGACTATTGTGCCGACGAGAAGTTCTCCGCTACACTCAAGGGCCTCGTCGCTCCGACCCTCGCAGTGCTCCAAGCTGCCTGCAGCGTCAATTGCCACAAGGCGCGCGACGCCTGCAGTGCCTACATCAAGCAGAAGTCTTGCGAGTACAACAACTACCAAGATGTGGGCATTGAAAGCTTCTTTATCTATAACCAGAAACGATGTGAGGATCGTTGTACGCAAGGGTCGATCTTTTCTGGGGACTGTTCATGCAATATCAATGCTAATTTAGTATGGGTGATCGAAGACGATGACATTAAGGAGGATTGTGATGCTGAGGTTGTTGGGAAAAAGACTTTTCTTTCGGGAGGTTGGAGTAATATTCTGAATCAAGAAGGGCCTGCCGCTTCGTGTCTCCTGGACGAAAAAAAATGTAAGGGTTCAGGAGCGAAGAAAAGCAAAGGAGCGAAGAAAAGCAAAGGATGCCATTAATTAGGTTGATTTAAGTAAAATTTCGGAACAGAGTCTTCTCCCTTCATCGCAATCTTGGTAACGTACAAGCTAAGCGTACAGTTTGCGCAGTAGCGACGGAGAATATTGTAGCTTCTCTTATTCCAGGCCTACATTCACGTAGATACGACCTGATACCGCATGTATACTTACTTGTAGTATTGCTTACTTGGTGGTTAGATATTGGAACACGTGCACTTGAGCGAAGACGCGGTCTGTTCGAGGCTGTTGGAGCCACGCGCTTACGGGGATGAGCTTTTCCATCCGATTCATCTGATGATAGGCCATGGTGGAGAGCGAGCTCGTCCGCAGACGTGTCCGATCCGAAAGAGTTGTTGGCTATCGCGAAAGAGACACCCGTCCTGCTGTCAGTCCTACTATATGATACATCGGCACTGGCAGATCGTACGGTAGGACTTGTCAGGCTGCGCACCTTCAAGCCTGGAGCGAACTTCTCCAGGTTGTTAAACTATATGTTTTCCTCCGGTTGGAGCCGATTGTCCTTTGCTCCTATAATAATGGGGACTACACTTGACATGGCTTTTGCCACCGATCTTGCCTTTCGATTGGCTCGCTGGAAATCCTTGAATGCCTTATCAGTGAAACGCGAAGGCGAGAGAGAACTGCGGCTGATGGGAAGAAGCTCGCGGAGGGAATTGATGTTCGCTGGCTCTTGAATATTCCCATCCGAGTCTTCGTATCCGTCTGGGTATACCCTTCGTTCAATGAGCATCTGCTGAAATTGGGAATTGTACGGGCCCGTGGTGCCGGAGGAAGCGAATCGGCCCTTTTTCAAAGTGCTTTGTCGTTTGTCGTATACTGCGGGTTGTACGTCGCATGTAGCACGTGGTAGATTGGGTATCGACAGAGAGCCGAAGTGAAAACGCAAGGAGGTTGGGAAACATCGTCGCTACCACGTCCACATTGTTCCTCGAAGGCTGCAGACCATGAACTATTTCAAGACCGCCATCACTCGCTCTACTGTGTATGGAACTTCCTTATCGGCATTCCCGTCCACTCCTGTCTGATTTTCCCATCTGCCTCTACAGCCAACTGGCTTTCATCACGGCTTTGCTCCTCATACCCAGGCAACATGACTGCACGATCCAGCGCGTACGGCAAGCCCCTATGACGACCCCGGATCATCATGGCACAAATGACCAATTTGCTAAAGATCGTGAACTCGCCGCTCAGACTTGCAGAATTGGTAGGATATCCCAAGGACAGTCCTACGTTGCCATAACCGCTCACGACTTCGAACATGATGCTGAAGACAGAGAACGCCGGGTCGGCGTTGTCAGCGATTCGGCCTGCTTCGGCGGCTGTGATGCAGAAAGTTCCAAGGAAGATGTACCAGAGGTCGAAAGAGAGTTGATTCCGGATGTGTTTCATCAGGTAGCCAGATTGGTTCGCATCGTCATCAAGCTCTAATTCATGACTGTATTGTGCTACGGGCTTGTCTTCGTATGCGTTGCTGGCACGGACGCTGATGGCGATGGGATATACGGCAACGTACATCATGACCAGCAAGCTGAACTGGACTGCGGGGCTGACGTTGGCGAGATTGAAGGTTGCCGTGCCCGTGTGTCGGGCGGAAGCCGATTGGAAGAGCGCAGCGACGAAGCGGTTGCCTGGCTCAAGATAGTTGACAGCTGGGTTGTTGAGATCAAGAACAATGATGAGAATGATGTCGACGGCGTTGAGAGCGAAGAGAATGAAGCCGAGAATCCATGTCGGTGTGCTCGGGAAAAGTAGTGTGTAGCATCTACGAGGGTGATTAAGCAGAAATGCGAGAGGTTCCTGGATCGACTTGTTCTTTGGGATGATTTTGGCCATGCTCCAGATCAGAAGTCGAAGGAGAATGGGGTAGCATGTGTTTCCGGCATATGCTAGAAACGTCATGACAAGTAATGGCCAGGTCGCGTCGGCGAAATGAACCATGGAGTCTGGGGTCAAGGTGAAGCCTAGATTACTGATCATGGTTTGCGAGGAGTATATCGCCCACCAAGCTCTGTTGTTTCCCTGCTCAGCGAGATAATCTTGATACTTCGCGGGGCCATGGTAGATCCAAGGTAGGAGGCACAGTACACCAAGAAGATGTAGACCGACAAAGTAACCTGAGCACAGATTAGCGTGGTACGTTGTTGCGCGAACCATCCTGTCGATCATACCAACGGCCACCTTGAGCATTAGCTTTAAGCTGCGATACTCTATGCCGCCCATTTTGTCTGGATCCTCAAGTTCGTATTTCGGTGGTCGCTGCTCTCCAGTGATGTTCGCAGCCCTCGTATCTGCTAGACTGCGTGACTGTGTCTTTCGCATATGTGCTGACTGTCCAACCACGAAAAGAGACGAGGCGATTCGATCAATCGACACAGTGGTCGTGGCATGGCTGATCCGCTCGTGCAAAGAGCTATCACGACGGTTCCTGCGGTTAAGCACCGAGATACGGTCTTCGTCTACATGAGAATCAGTACAGTTCATGTTCTGCTGACTTGAGCCCTCACCATTACGCTCGAGGTCCACCTCCTCTAAAGGAGCGCCTAAGAATCGGTGCCGTCAGTATTTGGCTGCAGTGCACTCGGAGGTGGCGATACTTACCCTTTTCTCGATCGCGAGGACCAGGCACTCGCAGTGCTTTGCCTTCGCCTGCATTACGAACCTCCTCCGCCCACTGAATGGTGGCAACGCGAGACTCTTTGGGCTCAACGGATGTTTGCTCAGAAGTGTCTTGCACGTGGTCGCTTGGGACCTGTCGACCATCATGACGCTTTTCTAGCGTGGGAGGGACCGTGGCAGTCTTGGAGGATGGCAATGTCTCCTGGCCATCAGAGGCTGAGGTGGAGGATCGCACTGTCATCGAATCAGTAGCGGTCGTTTGAAGTCTTTTGCTGACAAAGACCCACCATGCTCGCGCATCGCCTTCTTGTACCATCGTAGCCTCGCAATGACGACGACGATATTGACGAAGCCCAGATTTGTCATGATGGGGAAGAAGTAGATGACGAGTTGCTGGTAGAGCTTGAGGGCTTTCACATCCACACTGGACAGGCATGAGCGACTGACATGGCGGAACAGCGCTGGTGTATATATGACCTACGGGTTCAAGCCAGATTTGGTCGTACAGCTGGCGGCGAAGAAGAAGGCATCTGTAGCCGAGACATTCCCGTAGCCCACGAAGATGATGAAGGCGAGAAGAGTGCAGGTCAGGATGTAGGCATCTGTAGCGGCGGGTTAGAGGGTTGGCGGAGCAGCAGGGAAGTGCGTACTTAACAATGAAGAGACACGAAGTTCAACGACGGCCGCCACATGGCTCGAGAGAGTGTCGTTGTCGGATAGACTTTAACCTTGCACGTACAGTAAGTGGGAAGTTCGCAGAGAGGGAGCGTAATCAGCAGGCGCAAGGAGTCGCCGTCCGTGTGGAAGAGTAGGCATGTCGAAGACGATAAATCGCGCACGCTAGACGCGATTTGGCCACTAAGACAAGAGGTGGCTGTGGAAGTGAAGGAAGCATAGCAGCTCCCGAGGTCGGAAGTGCTTCCCGAACAAAGCAAGGCTGCACGTGACCGCGCGTCGAAATTGTATCGCGTCAACTTGCCACTCGCGTTCACTTCACGCGTCTTTCTCTTTCATCCATCGCCACAACTTCATCGCCACAAGTTCATCGCCGAAGGTGACAGCAGCGTTGCCACTATGAGCGGCTTCGGTCATGTCCACATTCGACGGCATCGTCGCCGAGTTTCCTGACATCCGCATCGACTACTTCCGCCAGGGCTCCTCGCAGCAGAATCGACCTGCGCTTGCGTACTTCCTCAGCCATGTCCACTCCGATCATCTTCAGGGCCTCGAGACATGCAGGTCTCCGTTCATTTGGTGCTCGCCTGCGACACGCGAGATATTGCTGCGTCTTGAGAAATATCCTCACCGCATGAATTTTGCCAAAGGTATCCTTGAAAGCCGACAACAGACTTACAGGCACTTGAGGAAGATCCTCAGGGCAATTCCCTTGGAGACCCCGACCGAGATCGAGCTTGTGCCAGGGCGCTCCATACGTGTCACGCTTCTCGACGCGAATCATTGCGTGGGTGCCTGCATGTTTCTGATCGAAGGCGATGGCAGAGCGATTCTGTACACCGGAGACATTCGCGCTGAAATCTGGTGGGTCAATTCAATCATTCACAACCCAGTGATGGTGCCGTACGCTCGTCATGGGAGTGTGATGCCTCAGAAACGGCTTGATACTGTATACCTTGATACAACATTTGCAAGCAAAAGCGATCGTTATCGCCACTTTCCAAGCAAGGCAGAAGGAATCAGCGAGCTGCTACAAAAGGTCGCGCAATATCCGCCTGATACCGAATTTTACATCGATGCGTGGACCTTCGGCTACGAGGACGTCTGGCAAGCTCTCTCAGTCTTTCTACGCAGCCAGATACACGTGGACGACTATCGTTATGGCCTTTACAGCTCTCTTCATAACGGCGCGGAACCCAAGGCACCTGAAGCGTACAAACTCATTCCGGACCAGAATCGGCAACGAAGAGCGTGAGGGTTGCCTTTCTACTCGCTATCAACGTCTCCACTCATGTGAGCGTGGAACTGGTTGCACTGTCTTCAACAATGGTACCGATCGTCTCCAGTCCCGTTCATGATTCTCGCTGATATGAGCAGATTTTGTGCGCATCACGCCTATCATCTCGAGGCACAACGGCGAAGAGATGGCCGAACTCGGCGCTGGTGGCGGACAGGGAGATCTGAACCAACAGCATGAGCTCGAGATCGACGATAGTAACATCTTTCACAAGCTTATGTCGCTCTGCGTGGAAAAGCTTCATTCGGAGCCTGAGCTATTGTCCGGTGTCGTGCAGATGCTCACAGCGACTACATCTGCGGGCGGCTCGGCGATACAGCTCCAGCTCGCAGATCTAGCAAATGACGATGGGACTAAGGATGCTATGCAAGATGCCGGAGACGACATGCTCGACGACCTCGACGAGCTGCCGCTTGAGAAACTCGCGTCTGTGCTGGCGAAGCGCGTATCAGATTCGAAGAGCGATGCAATCGCCACTTCAGATCGCCCAGCAATACCGCCCGGCAGCCGGCCAAAGCAGATCACATTTCCGTACTCACGCCATGCATCGTATGGAGAGCTTTGTGTCTTCATGGAGGCGCTTCTGCCAAAAGACATTTATCCTTGCACAGTGGACAAGAGCAGTTGGGGCCCAGAGCATTCCATGTCCTACCTCTTTGGACATCTGTACAAGATCCCACCGGACTTTCGTCACGACAAAAAGATGATGCAAGATTTCAACGAGGTCCACGAAGAGAATGACACCAACATGCGCCAGACTCAGGCATCTGACGGAGAGACGCAAGACTCTGCCGATCCGGACGATGAGCTCACTCAGATATCCGACACTCCAGTCAAGCCCAAGGTGCTATTGCCTATGAATGTGCATGAGACGAATAAGCGCGCTGCCGACACGGACAAGTCACAACATGCCAAGCGATCGAAAGGACCTCCACAAGAACATCCTCATTCGACACCAGTGGAGAGTCGTGATACCTTTGAAAACGCCACCAGGATACCATCAGCCATGTTCTCAGGCATCGTCAAAAGCGAAGCTTGGCTCAGGACATCCATCTTGCACAACGAGAAGAATGCTCGTAGCGCTGGTGTCGTCGATGCACCGCGCAGTTCGTCGGACCAGTCCCCTCTGGCCAGGTCCATCCCGGAGACGGAGGCGTAAGTGACTTCTATACTTGCCGTCGGACTGATACTGATTGCATCCGCAGTGTCATTTCTTCGAGTCCCAGCAACAGCAATAGACGGCGCACCACTTCAAGCGATCAGGTTCATGCCTCGTCCACGCCAACGCCTGTACGCCATCGATCGCAGACTTCGCAACAATTCACGGAGCTTGTCGGAGATGCTCTGAAGGAGGCGCTTCAACGAAACGCGTACGATACTGTGCTTGGGGATGGCAGCGAGTGGTCTTTGGTCAGTGTAGATGGTCACACTGTCAAGGAGGAGGAGCTGTAATGCGCACACAGATGTTGCTCGCCTCTCGGACGCATTTCGAATCGTGTCAGAGTCGACCCGAAGTATATTCTTAGCATAACTACATTGCTTCGCCGGGATGTTTGCACAGCCTATTCTGGGGGCTTTGCTTCATCGCCAAAGGCAACAAGTCTATCTAGAACCCTTCGCAAGGGAATGCAAGCGCCTTTCGACATGACTGTCAACCCATTTGTCTCCTCATTACCATTACTCCTCTCCAGCACCTCTTTCACATTGGCTATTGTCGCTCGAAGCAGCTCCGGCCCGTCTGGTAGAAGGTATGTCCATCGAATAATATCCTCGAGACCTTTCAGATCAGGCGTCGTGTCTACGCCTGTCAAAGCCGTGATCAAGAAGCCTTTGGCGCGCAAAAACACTCTTTCGCTGTAAAGTGCGCTTGGTCTCTTGCTTGCCTCATCTCCCACCAAAGCTTCGTAGCCGGCTTCGTTGTAGTACGGTTCACGAACGAGAACGAGTCCCAGTAGCGAAACTATAACCTGTAAAAGCGTGCTTCGTGTCGCACTCCAGCCTTCTCCTTTGCTCCCTTCCCATGTTCCGAGAAGTGATAGGCAGATCTTTCCGTCTTCATACAGATTTGGATTGACGCGGCCTAATGTGCCAATCGCCGCTATTGCGGGCCACGAGTGGAAGTAGACTTGAGGTGGTTCGGAGGGGAACTCGGAGGATAGGTAGAAGTCGACCACGAAAGGGGCATTGGCGTATGGCGTATCTGTGGGACCGATGATCAAGCAGCGGAGGAGATCGAGACGTGATTCCCATGAGCGAATGTAGACTCCTGCGGGGAGCGAAGAGCCGTTACGTAGGATCTTGTGCTCTTTTTGGGTGCGTTTCGTATGTGAGGAGTTCGTGGTGGTAGGCTCGTTTCGGAAGCGGTGGTCGAGTGGAACGTCCCCTTCCAGGATTGCGTATGAGGGAGGAGCTTCGATCGTAGGCTCTGTGGGTACAGCGTCTACGTTCGTACGTTTCCCATTTGTGTCGACCGGCGACGCGGAGTGCGAGGTCGGCGGTGTGTGGAACTCCTGCGCATCTTCCATCGGCAGGTCTTCAGTGTCCTCATCCGCCGACTCCCATTCATCATTCTCAACCTCATCTTCGTCCATTTCTTCACCATTCTCATCTTCCCACCTAATCGGCAGCTCTTCTTCCTCGCTTTCCTCGTCGCTACCCCAATCGTCGTCCGTCTCTTCGTCATCAGATACATCATAGGCTTCGTCCATTTCGTCCTCATTCCAGGCGTCGACCGCATGGCTCCCATCTGATCTCACAGCAACTACGCATTGCTCTCTCTGTAGGACCACATCCTGCACTTGCGAAGCGGCTCCGAGACGCACAACCAGAGAACCATCGAGCGGGGTATCGATGAGCTCACCAAGCCAAGTCTTATCAGTTGGTCGGACGTGAAGTGTGTTGTAGGGAGCGGAAGAGATCAGGATGATGTCTCCTCGGCGGTAGTTCAGGGCCGCGGGTGCCTCAACGTCGTACAGACTGATCTGCTGCTCCTCTGCGTCTGTGGGTGAAATGGTATGTGATACGACTGTTGGTGGCATGCCTTCATCTGGATCTTTCGCATAGTGAATGTGTGAGTTCTCCAGCCATCGGACCTTTGCCATGCGGTCCGCTGCGTCGACTGACTGGACCACGCCGACTTGCTCAGGCTGCTCCACAAATGACATTCCAGGGACCGGCACAAGCTTGAGTGAGTGTGCGATCTCACCCGGCCAGGCCGCATGCTCGTCGTCCAAGCTCGAATCGGGAAAAAGATCGATCGATCGCTCAGTAGTGATGGATAGATCCTGCCATTGGACTGATACGGTCGTCTCAAATTTGGTGATATCGAACACATTCAAGTCATAGCCAAGATTCGCTTGTCTGTCGAGATGAGGGATCATATTGGGACGTTCGCTGCTATTGTATTTGACGCGAGCGCCAGTCAGATCTCGGAAGCGCACTCGCAGACCTAATCGCACGTCGATTTCGGAATTGGATCTTGTTGGTTGCGACTCAGTGTGACTGTTGTGCGGTCGTCGCTCACGCTGATAAACAGAGAACTCTGCCGACTCCATTTCCTCCGACTCGAGCATAAACGGGGGCTCCTGTTCCTGGGTACTGCCTATCTTTCGTTGCGCCCAGGCGACTTCTGCAGCCACGGTCCGCACAGCGACGACTGTGCCTACAGGAGGAGTGTTTGCATTGTAGGCACCATATACCCACTTCCCAGTGCGAAGCTGGCCTTTCTTCGTCTTCGCGATATCGCCAACACAGAAGGATCCGTAGTGACCATCCGGGTGCTCGCCAGCTTCGTCTCCAATTTCGACGACGCAATTGTCGGTCAGCCGTACTTGAATGTTGTTCGTGATTGCTTCCACTTTTCCAATCCAGTCTTTGTAAATCACCAAGCAGTCCTCCATAACAGTCTCAGCCTCCACCAGTTCTGACGCAGGTACGTCTAAAATGGGAGCAGGCCTGCCGTTGGGGTACACACAATATTGCGAAGTGCTTGGTTCAAAGTTCTCGTGAGGAAGTAGTCCCTTGAGCGTCTTGGAATCCTGATAAGTAACGTCACACATCGGCTGCAGAGTGCATTTAGTGAATGTGTTAAGAACCACTCCGGATTGCGCATCCTGTACGGAGCGCTTGACGATGTCGCCGATGAGCAGTGACCGATCGACCAACTTGAGCTTGGTCACCGGGAGTAACTCGAGGCTGGGCTTGTTCTGCCATCGAACCAGAACTGTGTCTTTCGGTGGCGCTCCGACACTCATGAATTTTCGAAAAGTGGAAGTCGAGATGTCGCTGTCGCGGTCGATGGGCTCGTCCTCATCCTTGCCTGGAAAAGGAGTGTGCGTGTCGATATCGCTGTGCGTCCGCTCTACAACGGCCAGGGACTTTTCATCGGCTTTACTCGCCACGATATCGTCGGGATGGAGTATTAGAGTCATGGCTGCGATAGCGGCGACGCGTGCGCCTTTCCGTGGCGTTTACCGAGTCGCAAAAGTCGCGGTGGGCATTCTGCAGGATCGTTCTTTCTTATATGGTCCTTTCTGGAAATTTGGTGCTGTGAATGTGGCCTTGTATGCAAATGCCGAAGACTCCAGAAAGTGTTGAAAGGCAAAGAGAAGGTGGGTCCAGCCTGCATTGTCTTATCACGGATCTAGCCGAGGATCTCAGTCTCCACTTGCATCAGTAGCCACGTTCAATGGTGAACGAACAGCAGCAGCAGCAGGAAGGTCAAGATGGCCGATCCGCTGTACGAGCTGCTGGCTCCCTACTTCGACAATCAGGCATCGCCGCCATCTCCTCGAGATCAGCAGACCAGCGGCTATCTGGCGCGACTCAGCACGCTCTCCCTCTCCGACCTTAACACCACCGAGCCGGCCTCCCTCCTCCACTCTGCCCAGTCGCATCTACGCAACTTGCAGGCCCTCTCCAAACGATCCCACAAGGCAGTCATATCCTCCTCGACCCATCTCAGCCATTTGACCTCTTTACTACCAGAGTTTGGGTCTCAGGCACAATCGCTGAGCAAGAGTGTTCCAGAACTTGAGGAGGCGGCGGCAGAGTTTGCGCAAAAATACGACAGAAGTACGGAGAATGCGGTACTGGATCGGAGGAAACGGGCAGCATTGCTGGCACGCAATGTGGACCGAGTGTCGGACGTGCTGGATCTGCCACATCTGCTGTCTTCCACAGTAACAGCGGCTCAGGCAGGCAGCTCCGGGAATACCGCCGCAGGCGGAGTAGCCGCGACATCGTATGCGTCTGCGCTGGATCTCCATGCTCATATCAGGAGGCTCAAAACCCTCTATCCGCAGTCACAGCTCGTGGCCGATATCTCGACTCAGTCCGAGGGCGAAATGCAAAATCTGGCTTCCATTCTCATCACTTCTCTGCAGAGCCCTTCCTTGAAACTAGCTGCGGCGATACGGACGACCGGCTGGTTGAGGCGAGTGGCGCCAGACCTCACAGAAGACGGGAAGCCCACGGCGAAGCACGGCATTTTATCTACTAAGTCGTTGAGCTTGTCGCCCAATCCTGCCAGCACCGATTGCGCTTTGCCCTCGCTGTTCTTGGTGTGCCGATTGCGCATGCTTCATGATACCCTCAATGCGTTGGAGCCGCTGCGTGATTTAGCCGACCAGGAGACAGCGCAACGCAAGACACCAGCCACCATGAATGGTAAATCTACGAAAGCTGCCGCAGAGGTCTCCATTGGTACACAAAGCGAACGTTATCTAAAGCGCTACATTGAGATCTTCCGAGAACAAAGTTTCAACATACTGAGCATGTACAAGAGCATATTCCCATCAAACCTCCCAGAATCGGAGCAAAGCGCGAGCGCAGAGACCAAACAGGAAGCAGATGGAAATCCGTTGCTTCCCCTGCCATCTCCTGTCTCCACGTTTTCATTGCATCTTGTGGACTTGCTTGAATCCACGCTGCGCGAGTATATGCCAAACCTCAATGACAGATCTTCACGAGAGTCATTACTAACGCAAGTTCTTTATTGCGCCGGGAGTCTGGGACGACTCGGGGCAGACTTTGGCATGATGATCGCTTTGCTTGAAGAGGACCTCGCGACAGAAGAGGAATCTGTGCCACATGATGAGGCCGCGTCCGAAGATGCCAAGAGTGAGCCAGAATGGGTGCAGGTGATGAAGAAGCACCGCA
Source organism: Cercospora nicotianae (assembly GCA_029490675.1). Taxonomy (NCBI): domain Eukaryota; kingdom Fungi; phylum Ascomycota; class Dothideomycetes; order Mycosphaerellales; family Mycosphaerellaceae; genus Cercospora; species Cercospora nicotianae. Next base: position 29,243 of record JANQAT010000007.1, on the reverse strand, counting down.
TACAGGCGAGCAGGCTGGAAGTGCTTGCGAGTGGTGTCGGCGCTTCTCGTAAAGCTGGCGGAGATGTAATGTCGCCCACCGCAATTTCGCCTAGTGGCACTCCACCCTTGAAGACATGAGATACTGTGACACAAGTGCTGAGAGTACGACTTACACGCATGAAAGACGTCCAGGGCGGAGATCGCGCCATGCAATATCCATTGTTGCTTCGCAGGGCACACGTGCGGTATCCTCCTATTGCATCGCATCTAGGAAACGCAGATGCCGTCTACAGCAAGACCATGCCGGAAGAATTCGCCTCAGACTACATTCACCACGATTACTCCAGCCTTGATATAAAAGCATCGATTTGTGTTGTCAAACCGATACCTTTCCACAACTTCCCGCTCGACCGACACAGCACGCACCAACGACATCGAATCTCTGCAATCATCATGGCCAGGGAATGGTGGATGGACGACAGGCAGTTCTGGAGGGACCACACGTCGCCACATCTTTCGCGACAAGGCAACTGGCAAGGTATGAATAGCGATGACTACAGTACCATGATCGATGTGGGCCCACTGCACTCATACGGCACTTGGACGCAGTACGGATTGTTTCCTTGTGTTCAACCACGCGCATTTTCTGCAGCCCAACAAGCTCAAATGTTGCAACAAGCAGATGCAGGTGGAATGCTCATGGACTTCAGCGACTGTGGAGGGCCGATGGGAAGTTGGCGCGGCAGTGCTGGAGACATAGGAGTACCAGGTTGGCTTGGCTGGCAGTTCTACGACGGATAGTGCAGATAGTGATAGTTGCACGCGGAACTGAGGAGGAGCAAAATCCTTCAACCTTCTCGATTACCACCATCCGTGGGACTTTGGTCACAACTCGTTGCCACCTGGTCAAGCATGTGGCAAGTGCCTTGTACGCAGTTTTGCAACGGCAATATGGTACAGAGCGTGCTTGCAACAAAGCTTTACCTGATGGCAAATGCACACAACCGCGTCATGTGTCACATGCACTCACTTGCTGCATACCATGTGAGTTTCAATGTTCTTATGAGCAGCTGCCCACATTGCTGACGTCCGCCTCCCAGTCCTCGAACTCATCCATCTCCGAGCTTCAAGACACTTCGCTCCTATCAACTCACTGTCGTCAGGATCGCCCACCATGAAGATGAAAGCCGGCACACTAATCCACTTGTAAGTACTACAGAAAGTACATTCAAGGCGATGGCGAAGGAACCTGCACTTCGGATCCAAGTAGTGAGACCTCGATACTTGGAGTTTGGTGGGCGCGGCGCTTCCTCCGGCCCCGGGCGACACCTCGCTACATGGCACCTCGCTACTTGGCTTGATTGGCTACATCAACTCGTCGCATCCCGCGCGTGCATGCCCGTCGCATGTCGTATATTCGCTCGTCGCATATCGTCGCATGTTCGCTTGTCGCATACCGCTCGTCGCATGTTCGCTCGTCGCATACCGCTCGTCGCATACCGCTCGTCGCATACCGCTCGTCGCATACCGCTCGTCGCATACCGCATACCGCCTATTATACGTCGTTAGGATAGGGTAGAGTCGAACGTCGCCCACTCTACGCAAAACCTCTACGCGCTATCGGGTTGCTTTCGCTACTATCGAAGCGGACATTGTCCGCTTGCCAAGCTCTCTACAAAATAGACATCTTAGGGTTGAAGCCCGTCTAAGAAGACGGTATCGATTGCTATAGTAGACTATATAGGTATATAGGCAAATAACCAGAAACCCCATCAGTGGAGTTTATGGTCCTGTTCTTAGGTAGTTTGTTAGTCTACTAACGACAATACGATTAATCTTACTAAAGACGATAACGAAGTAGTTAAGCAGGGATTCCGGTAAGTTACAACCTCTAAGGCCGAGGAAGACGAAGAGGTCTGCCTTGGGATATTAGATACCAATTGCAATGTTTTTCGCGTTCCTAGCGCATCCAAAGCAGCAATGAACAGCGTCCCGAAAAGCTACTAGCCACTGATCCGGGTTACATACCGAAAGGAGAGCGGCACCGGAAACATTATTGATCTGTACGACAACGCGAATGCAAAATTCGGTAACCTGGATCTCAAAGCAGGCTCGGCTGATCGATCGATTACTCTTATGGCAGCGGACATGAAGATAACAAGTAACGAAAGCTTTGGGTTGGAACACTAATTGTGAACTTTTCTGTGTACGAAATTGTACGTGCCTAGTAGCAGGAACTACCCTAGCTGCAGTGAATCTCGTCTCAAATGCTTGAAGTCGTATCGAGGGAGCACTTCGTACGTCGTAGAACAGCGTAGCTCGATGAAGAGACTGTCTGTATTTCTAGACGGGATGTAGTGCCACTCCGCAACAACAAGGAGCATAAGCTTATGCAATATCTTATGACTTAGCATAAAGTGCTGAGGCGTCAAGTTCCGATGACTTTAATTACTTAACGACTGATGTCTAAGAGAGTCTTGCGAGCCATACGCTTCTTTGCGCCACCAGCATTAGCGGTGTCGAAGTCCTCTGCAGGGCGCTTGTGGAGATGAAGCAGACCTTAGAAGACGTTCCGAGAGTTCACCAAGATCTCTTTCTTACGCTCCAACTCGTTCCGCCGATTCGTGACGCTAACTGGCTCTGCTGCAATGGCGGTGACCTGCTCGTCGGACAGATTGTCCACAGCTTTAGGAGAGAAGGTATCTTCGGCGAGGTCTCGAATGAGATGACGATTGACCACCTGCTCTGTAACGTTCATAATGAAAGCAGTGCGCTTGCCCTAAGGTCCTGTTAGCAAAACACGAGAATGTTGTGGATGGGTCACATACCTCGTAGAGAGCCAAGAGCTAGTCCAGAGCATTTTCTGCAGTACTGCGGACATTGTTATTCAAACCGAGACGTACACTTAATGCGGCCACATGCATGTTGCGGTCCGAGTTTGACGAAGTCTCGGTGGCAGCAAGCTCTCTATCGAGCTTGTAGTTAGCCAGCTTCGTCAGATTGGCCTGTAGTGCCGCGGACATTGTCATTCAAACCGAGACTTTCTTGGGGGCAGCAAGCTTACATGCATGTTGCGGTCCAAGTTTGACGAAGTCTCGCTGGCAGCAAGCTCTCTATCGAGCCTATAGTTGGCCAGCTTCGTTGTATTAGCTAGGTACGACGGATCGTATATCGTGTTCGAGGTATTCTTGTCTTTGACGAGCTCACAAAGCTAGGTCTGGGCTAGTTCGAAGCGGCGGTCTAAGTCTTCGTCTATAAAGTCTAAGATCTTCTTTACGAGATCGGGCGGAGCAGTAGCGTAGATAGCTCCCCTTGCTTCTTGCCTGCCTTGCTGCCATCCCTCGCATACTATACCTCGGTTTACCCTAGAGTAGACGCGTAGTTAAACGACCAGAAACCCCAACGGTGGGATTTGTGGTCTTTCTAGAAACCCCAACGGTGGGATTTGTGGTCTTTCTATAACTAAATCTACCCATCTAAATTATGGATAGTTACATCGCCTAGACGTGATACCCATTCGTCGATATCCTCTGTGTCTAGGTCCGCTACTCTTAGACCACAGTTATGGCACATATCTCTGGCCTCCAAGGCCCTTTGTATGGTCATAAGTGCCTTATATATCGTAGCGCCACCACATTGAACAGCCCTGGTTGCTACTTCACTTTCCATATCGTCTCGGTCGCTCTCGTCGGCACCGGTCGTCCGCTCTCGTGTTGCTATGCGGCGCCTCTTCGCACTGCCTCTCTTTTGCACCTCAGTTTGTGCGGTAGGTAATTGGGTCGCGGGTACGATCTGCGTAGCCTGCAACGCTTTCAATTCTAGCCGATCCTCTTCTAGGTCCGGGAAGAATGCTTCTACTGTTCGGCGGCCTTCTGTGCCCTCGGTCCTTATATTTAGCGAAGCGACATCTGAATTAATAATGTGTTTTGACTTTGGTGCTCCGCTATGATTCTGTCGTCGCCAAACCGGATCTAGTCTTTGGGACCGAGCGCGTGCCCAACCAGCCTCCGCCTCTTCGAGTGTACACCCTCGCTTGCAATTTGCTGCGATCTGGAATAGTAGTCGCTTTGGCGCCGCAGCTGGCGAGTCACACCTTGGTCTGTTCTCCGGTCGAAGTTTATCGAACCAGTCCTCCCCCACGCTTTCTCGATAATCCGCAGGCTGCCCCTTCGTGCGGTGTCTGTAGATTTACCTATCCCAATATTTACCCGTACGATTGCATTCTGGTCCATATTCCCCAGCCATGCCTCGCTCGTGCGCATCTCCGGATTCTTATGCGTTTTCCATATCTGGTGTATCTCTGCGTGCCGCCATAGAAGCGCTGTCTGTAGGCCTGCGTTTTCGCTATAGTCGGCGAGTGATTCGAGTGCTTCTTGGACGACATCTGCCGGTGTCTGGCCTCGTTGAGGGTTCCGAATGCGTTCTAACATAGATGGTCCCTCGGCATCGAAGTACAGCTGGGAGAGTTGGTGGTTCACCTCGTTGTCGGACATAACGTCTAGCCGACTCGGGGCATTGCGGCTGGTTGTGGCATTGAATCGCTCTACCTGCGAGCATGTCGTATTCCGGTCTGTGTTGGTCTGTATGTGTGCCATTACTCTCGATGCGATGGGTGTTCTCGACGACGCGATTGCGGTGCGCTGGTGAAGCAGGACGCGTTGCGCCCGGGACTCGCATTGGGTGTCGGGCCATGATTGGTTGGCGTATCGACGTGTCGTCTTGGCGATTATGGCACAACATCCCTTTCTAGGGGGCGGACATTGTCCGGTTGCTACAACGCGACCCGGATCCACGCTACCGTTGTTTCGATATACCGCACATATGGACGACTCGGTTGAGCTGTTTAATCGAATCTTCGAGCGGCACGCACATGATACTATTCTCGTCTGTCGGGAATGTGCCTATGCCGTGCCTCCTACGATGGTTCCGACACATCTTCGCAAGAACCACCCGAGCATCGCGGCGCCCAAGCGAAAGACCCTCAGTGAAATGGTAGACGCGATGCCCCATTTGGCTCGGCAGGTCGAGGATGTTAAGTGGCCCGCCCCAACAGCCGAACCAATACCCGCGATTCGAGTCGTAACTGGCTTCGCTTGTTCGGTGGTTAACAAACAGGGTCGGGAATGTGGCTACCTCAGTGGTATTCAGAAGACGATGGACGTCCATTTATATAACTGTCATTAGTGGAAGAGCACGCAGGGCAGAGGTGGTGCGAAGCGGACGCAGGAAAAGCACGCTCCTGGGAAGCCTTGTCGGTACGGCGTACGGTGTCAAGAGTGGTTCAGAGTAGCGCCCTGGAAGCGATATGTCGAGGTCGGTCGTGGGAGTTGTGTCCCCGCGCCTCGGGCAACCGCTTCTGCTTCGGTCACGGCATTCATGGAGGCGGAGATCAGGTCGCTCAAGGCTATGGACGAACTCGTCGATGCAGGCAACGCCGTCGTTGGTTCGGATGGTGATCATGCGTCGTTGTCGGTGCCATGGGCGCGTCGGTTGAGGATTGACACCCATCTCGCCCAGCTGTCGAGGGCCGATATCTCTTCTGCTGTAGCACTCCCTTCTAAAGGCAGCGATGCTATCCTCGAGGCTCTCGTCGCATATACGCTCGACGCGGTAACCACGGCGCACAAGGTTACTATGATCCAGGAAGGCATATCACAGCCATGTATGATGGAGCTGGGCACGCTCGGCAGCGTTGAGTCTCAGCGAGTCCCCTTCCGTCCGGAACCAAGCGACGCTACTCGCCGCAAATACTTCCGTATGCTCCAGCAACTGGTGTGTTATTATGGTCGAGTCGCCGCGGCACCGGACCCGCACTTTGACACTGAACATGATCCTCGGCACAGATTTACGGCAACCTCTAGCCACGCGCGATGGGATGCTATCTTGTCCCTATTGGACGAGGACGGCGCTCTTCGCAATGACACCGGACCCGGGGCTGTGCAGTTGCACCGTGCTATTATTTCATTTATCTTGTCCCTCGCCACGCAGGAAATACCGCGCCATCCATTCCAGTCGCCCCTCGTTAGTTTCGCGGCCATGTTTGGCATTGCTTCGGGTACTGGTGCCTGGGCGGATGCTCGCAACTATAGCAGCACGCTAGGTGGACTAGTCTGGGCTGTACAAGTTCTGATCTATTGGGATGCGGTAAAGGCAGCTGGCGATAGACCGGCTAGTGTGTTGCACAAGCTTCGGGAGCGTCGTGCATATATGCTTAACGCCGCCGGGCAGAACGCTATGTCGGAGGTGCTGCGTTGGAGAGGCTACTTGATGCAAGTTAGCAGGGAGGTGGTGGCCCAGCATCATGTAACGTGGAACGATAACCACACCGCCCTCACGTACGCCGGCGTGGAGTATCAGATGAGCCATTTCCGGACCCTTATGAAAAGCGAATTCCGGAGGTGTTCGCGGCTACTCTACGACGAACTTTTGATGGGCATAGCGCACGCACGGCTGCAGCCTGCGCACTTGCACGACACGGACGCGAATTCGCAGCCTGGATTCAGCTTTATGAAACATCCCGCCAACCTTCCCCTGCTCGCTGGTGCGGGCGAGCTCGTACTAGGTGAGATTATATCGGTCCCCACCATAGCCAACGCATTCCTTTGTAATGTAGAAGGGACGACACCCCGCTGGCGGCATGCTGCGCTGCATTCGTATGAGGCGAGCGCCCAGGCCTTCTTACAGAGCATGGCCGTCCTGTTGCACGTCACCAGTGGGCAGCCGGTGCGACAAACCGAATTCTTGTGTATGACGTGGCGTAACACCGACGTGAATCGAAACATCTCCCTCGTAAACGGTCGGGTCATGATACATCTGCGCTATCATAAAGGCCAGGCAATTACCGGGCGCTCGAAGCACAATGTCCGTTTCGTCCCTCCCGCGCTGGCGTGTCTGCTTATCGACTACCTTGTGTACGTTCTCCCCGTGCGTTGGAAGGCGCTACAGGAGCTGTTCCCAGGACGCAAGCCGTCTCCTTATTTGTTTGAGTCTTATGGGGAACAATGGGACAGTGAAAGCCTCTCGCGTTCCTTGGAAGCTGCCTCTGCCCGGTGCCGCATTCCTACACTGAAGATTGCCAACTGGCGACAGCTCACGGTTGCTATCGTGAAGTCCCTCTTAGCTACGGATGTGACCTGTTTCGACATGTCCGCCGACGTCGACGACGACCAAGGACACGACGCCGACGGCGACACGTTCGCCCTCACGATGCAGCGCAACCATACAATATTCACGGTCAATCATTCATATGCTAATCAAACCAAAGCCGCTAACGTCTGGGACGGGCTGATTAGCATGGGTCGACGGGCGTCTGAACTCTGGCATGCGTTGTGGGGCGTGGATCAGTTGTTCGAGCAGGGTGCGGGTAACGATCGTTGCCCTCTTAATACCGAGGCTCAATCCGATATAGTCCGGCGGTTGAATGCTCATCGTAGGCGCAGGCGTGTTGTATCCAGTGGCGATGCCCTTCTGGACGCTGGTCGGAGGCTTACCGGCCAGCGCGACTTCCGATGGCGATCCCAACATCAGCTGCAGGCACTCGAGGCCATTACGTCCGGCCGCGAGGAGGTGGTTGTGATTATGGCGACTGGGGCGGGGAAGTCGCTCCTCTTCATGCTCCCTTGCCTTCTCCCCGCGGCCGCTGTCACGATTGTAATCCTTCCGCTCGTGTCTCTGCGGGTAGACATGGTGCGGAGGCTGCGGGAGTATAGGTTATCATATACGGAATGGTCGATGGGGCAGAGGTCTGACTGTCCGCTGGTGCTCGTTAGCGCTGAGGCAGCCGCGTCTCCCGACTTCCTTGAGTATATCCAGCAACTCGTCGCCGACGATCGCTTGGACCGTATCGTGATAGACGAATGTCACCTCATGGTGGTCGCCGTGCATTATCGCAAATGCGTCCTTCAACTGCCGCGGATCCGGGCGGTGCGGACGCAGATGGTTTACCTCACCGCGTCGCTGCCGCCAACGATGGAGCAGGAGTTTAGGCGGCGGAACTTTCTGAAGGACCCTTTGATTATCCGGACGTCCACGAACCGCCCAAATATTCGGTATGCCGTGCGAACGAGACCGGCCCGGGGTAATCGGGACGACTCGGATGACGAACTCGACTGGTTGCAGGATGTCATCTGGGAGCACATGTGTCCTCCGCATGCGTTTGTGGCTGGGAAGGACAAGGTGATTGTGTATGTGAATTACCGCTCGCAGGCTATGCATATTGCGTCCCAGCTCGAGTGCTACTCGTATACGTCCGAGTCTGGCTCGCCCGAGGAGAAAGCTGATATCATCGACCGTTGGCTCGCGGACGATAGATCCAGACCGTTGGTCGCGACGCAGGCGCTGGCCGAGGGGTTCGATTATCCCCATATACGTGTTGTCATCCATTTTGGGAAGATTGACTCGTTATTGCGTCTCAGTCAGGAGACTGGCCGAGCTGGGCGAGATGGTGCACTCGCGACGAGCGTCGTGCTACTCCCCACTCCGTGGCAGCCTTCTCCTACCATCGCGGTCGGCGACGATTGTGACCACGTGCCCGACCACGTAAACCCCTCGCTCCGACCTCAACGCGAAGCCCACGCAGCCGACGCGTTTCTATCCGGACACGCCTGTTATCGTAGTGCCTTGAGTGCCTACCTCGATGGTCCTGTCGTAGCTCACACGTGTTCCGGTCCCGACGACGCGCCATGCGGTGTGTGCATGCACCCTGCAAGCGACGATATGACAGACGTCCCCGATCCCACCGACGACTCTCCGCCACATGGGGGCGCAGGAGAAATAGCCCGACAGCTCGCCGCGGACGCCGCTTTAATTGAACGGTATCAGATGCACCTCGCTGCATGCGTCGGGCGATGTGCGTACTGTATGGTCCGCGGCGTCGACGCTGAACATGCTTTCGAGGGTTGTACCAACTTCGGTGCGGTCCTGGACATCCGGAGGCGTACCAACCGTCGCTACAATGGCAACTATCTCGTGCCATACTCGTGTTGCTTCCGCTGCTTACAACCCCAGCCTGTCGTCTGCGGGTTGCGCTCACAGACCACTCCAACGTGTCGTTTCCGTGACGTCGTGTTTCCTATGTGTGTCGCCATATTCCAAACCTGGCGCCCATGGTTACTCTCTACTTTCGCCCACGCTTCTACTGATTTGGACCAGTATCTCGACTGGATTCGTACGAAGGTCCTCTTCGGAGGCGGGGATGCCATCCAAGGCGTTATCGTCGTCGCCTTCGCCCTCGCGAAGCTTTTCAAACGATCCGATGGCGCAACGTCAAATACGATCGACGACTATGACTGACTGGGACCCACGATGGAGACCTAATTGCCAGTGTTCGACTAAGGTTTGGGATTGTGAAACCGACCAGCGACCGAAATCGACCAGAAACCCCATCGTTGGGGTTTAGGGTTTCGAGCAACGAGCGAGTCTTCTGACGGTGGGATATCTGGTCAAGTTGCGTCATATGTGCCTGGTCTCGCTTTATAAATATAGTCGTATACTATCCTCGTGGCCTGTAGTACTCGATACACTGCTATGGCTGTCTGTGGCGCGCATGATGTTTCTACCGCGGTGACCAGAAACCCCATCGATGGGGAATGCCGGTTGTCTGGGTGCCTTACGGCCTGACCTCAGTTGCAATCACAATGGCCTTACGGCCTTGTTTTCTAGGCACCGTGTCGCTCTGATTGGCCTGCGGCAGAAGCCGTAGCATGTGGGAGTAGCTTCTAGACGCAGAGTGGGGCCATTGGCGATTCTGATTGGCGGACGGTATGTGCCGACGCACGTGCTAGACGCGAGTGAATGAAATTTGTTTGCTCACTGATGGTGGCTCGTGCGCCCTTCCGCAGCATAAATACTCGCCGTCGCCACTTCCAAACCTTTCCACTTACATCCACCTCCACCGCTCCAGCACCCACGTCGTCCTCCTTCTTCAATCGGAAAACTCCAACAGTGGGGTTTTTGGTCATTTTGTCCGTTGGAATTCCACAGTTGCAATCGAGTTAAGTTCGCAGCCATGGCTCGAGGCAGGAAGCGGCCCTTTTCGCCGGACCAGCAGGGGACGCCAGACCCGATACCAAAGAAGTCGAAGGCAACACCCGGCAAGTCGAAGGCGAAGGGTACACCCAGCCGACCAGGCGCCAAAGAGTTGACCGCGGAAGAGCTGGCCCTACCAGAGATGGAGCGCGCCATGAAGCAGCACCAAAACTATCTCGACGACCTGGCGGCACAGGCCCGCCTCAATCCCGGTGCCGCACACTTGTTGCCAACCGCCAAAGATCTCGGCATCTGGGTCGCCAACGTCACCAAGGCTACACTGACCAACAACAAGTCGATGCCGATTTCATACTTCCGGACATACACCCAGGATGCCTTTGAGGATCTTATTGCGACTTTCATCAAGCCACTGGAGAAGCTGCAAAAAGCAACATTAACGGTAGGCCTAAGTAAACCCGGCTCAAGTACCCCCATCCATTTCTTATCTCATTATACTCGCCGCATTCCTCTGCACTGAGGAATCTGATTCCTTCTCCTTTGTTATTACTCTACAGCTGCGCGAATCAGATCGAAACGACCAAAAACCCCATCGATAGAGTTTCTGACCCAAAACCCCAACGGTGGGGTTTCTGGTCACTTTCTTCCATTTATTTGTCTACTTCCGCCGCATAGAACTAATCGGGTTTTAGCAATATGACTTCACATGGGACGAGCACGACAAGAAGAAGCTCCTGGTTGGAGATATGTTAAGGTCCAAGACCATCATCCAATGGTTGGTCAAGAACAAGGACTCGGTCACTCCTCTCGCCCCTGAGCACGTCGCTCCCAGCGCTGTCGCCGACGACGATATCATGCCGCGCGACCAACCCAACAACCACACTCGTGCCATCTGGTACCACTGCGTGTTCGTACGCGAAGTGCTAGACATTGTGGAACGCGCGAAGAATGACCCCGATGAAAAAGTCAGAAACTCCCCTGCTGCCAATTTGTGCTATGGTACGCCGGTACCGCCCGGGAGGGCCCCTGTTCCGCTTTATTGCCCGTCGAATGTTTTCCCTGGCCTTTGCGGAGAGGACCTGTACCGCATTCTCTGTCTCTTCGCATGGTACAACGGATATCAGGCGACCAAGGCTAGGGAGAGTAAGACCGTGGACAGGCCGACGGCAGACTATTGCTATCCAGTGAGTATGAACGTCGGCGGTAAACTGGTTGCAGGTAAAGTCGCCTACTATGCCACACACGTGGCCGGGCTTCAGGACGTCGCGGAGCAACTGCGCCGGCAGGAAATGGCCTTCCAGGCGGCCAGTCGTGGCCAGTTGGACTCAGACATACGAGAACAGGCGCGTCAGATGGACAAGACGATGGACCAGGACGATGTCGTTGCCAATCTGGAGGACAAACTCGCCATCATGGAGACACGAATCGGGAATGTCGATGAATGGGACGACGCAACGCGACTGCGGAACATCAAACAGGCGATTAGCACGGTCGACGTCGTCTACGGCGATCGCGCGAACGCTTTCCCTCTCGGCTTCATGGACAACAGCCCCGCCCAACCTCGCGAATTCGACCCCTCTCTGGCGGACCACATGGACGAGGTTGTGCGAGAAGGCGAGGCCAGTATCGATGGCACTCGTGTTCACAATCATGACCTGTTCGCCAAGCTCAATCGCACGATGTACTCCGAGAGTGCTGCACCGCCAGAATTCGAGGAATGCATCACGCGACTGGGTCTGGACATCGAGACTGACCTCCCCGAGCCCGACCCGGTCACCGGCCTCGATTTCTCCATCTCCTTCCACGGCCTCAAATTAAAACCATGGCAGGCTCAAGGCATTCTGCATCTCGTGAAGCACATGGCCGCGGCACATGGCACTGGGTACAACTGCGACGATGTCAGTCTAGGAAAGACTGTCATGGCCATCGCAGCAGTCGTACAGCGCGCCCACGAGACAGAGGCAGCGCGACGAAAATGGGCAGGTAAGTTATTCACCAAACTGACCAAGAACCACATCGTTGGAGTTTGGTCGGAAATGACCATAAACCCCAACGGTGGGGTTTGGGGCGGAAAACCCAACGGTGGGGTTTCTGGTTCATTTTACTAATTGTTTGCAGAAATATTGTTGGGGTTATTGCAAGCCGTCATCGCCAAACTCAACGTCGAGCTATCTGATGAGGTCGCTGCAGGTGGCCCTTGCGAGGTCCTCAAATTCTACCGCGCTTGTCTCCAGGGTTCGTACAACCATGCATATGTATCATGGCTTACACTGACGATGACGCTTAGGCTCAGAGGATATGCAGCTTGACGGAGAATGGCGGGCCATTGAAACTGCGCACGTTGAAGACTTGGGTGCCATGCCGTTGCATGGCGTATGCGCGGTTATGGTCCCACCTACGGCTGCGCCAACCTGGATCCGAGACGCGGTCACCTTCTTCCACGCACCTGGTACTCCCCGCCATTGCACTTTTTCATCTATGGCGGGCATGACGCAGAATGATGGCGGCAGCATCGCAACCCATGTTGCGCCTATCATGCCCTCCACCGCCGCGGCCTTGGATGACCACATTGCCTCCTTCGACCGAACCGAGCAGGCCACTTCCCAGCACCTCATCTTCGCCGGTATGAACACGCTCGTCACCAATATCCTTGAGAAGGGTGAGCGCGCGCTTAGGCGTATCGCGAAGCGACCACGTAAGAAGAGGCATATTACTGCAGCACTGTCGGAGGAGACGGTCCAGGACTCTGACGAAGACGACGTGTCCTCTGAGGACGATGATGACCCGCCGCCTCCTCCCAAGGGACAGAAACCTGAGAGGGTCATGGACAACACTCTGAAGATTCGGCGTGCTGGTGCCATTAGTGTGTTCGTCGTCGACGAAGGCCATCGTCTGAAGGATCCAAAATCGCAGCAGACCGATGTGGCGTATCTCATGCCCGACGCCAAGTACATGATCCTCACAGCAACCCCCTGCAAGAACTCTGTCGGGGACTTTTGGGCGCTGCTGCGCTTTGCCTGGAAGCGCTGTCAACACCTTGTCCCTCAGGAAGACCGGGGTGTCGTCGATGTGGCCCGGTACGAGACGCTCTACGCCGACCTGAGGGACCGGTACGGCCGCGATTTCCTCCGCGCAGTCAAGGACGGCGGTAACCACTTCTACGCGCTCTTGAACCCCTACAGCTTCAAGCATCACTTTCCGGTCAGCTCCACCGATGCTACGAAGGCCATTCGAGTTGCCCCAGGACCTTTCACGGCTCTCCTCTTATCACGCAAGAAGGGTCACACTTTGGAGATTCTCGGCCGCACACTGACACTAGGTGCCGAGATCCCCCCATGGGAGGCGACACACGTCGAGTTGCGAGCCGAAGAGGTTGGTCATGCGGTGTACTCATTCGCACACGAGCAAGTCGTCGACTCCGTCTCGAGGGCCGCACTGAACAGCATCTTGGACGAAGGAAATGGCCCTACCGGACGACCCACCCCACAGCGCCGGATGCTGACACACCTGGTCCTCCATGGACGCAACGGCCGCATTCTGGAGAACAAGCGAGCAGCAACTGCCGCGGCGATCAACGCACTGTAAGTTGACCATAAACCCCATCGTTGGAGTTTCTGACCAAAAATCCAACGATGGGGTTTCTGGTCGTTCTCCGGCTCAATCTGATCGTATGCTAATCTCCTCTCAGCGAAACCAAATCATTGGACACCTTCCAGTATTTCCACATGCACATGAAGGGAGATCATGAACACGCAGCCCCCGTGGTCCGTATTGATATGCTCGAATGGCTTGTCAAAATCTCCGTCAAGATGCGATATCTTCTCTCTCTGGTGCTCAAGCACATCCTAGGGGAGGGCAATCGCCTCATCATATGGGTCAACGACCCCGTCCCTCGAACGGAAGTCGAGATGGTCTTGGACCTCTGTGGCATACCCTTCGTCACCTTCCGGGCCAACATGACTGCCGCCGATCGATTCGCACGGGAGAATGACTACAACACCAACCCGCTTGTCAAGGCTGCTGTTATGTCGACCCGATCTGCTTCTGAGTCGGCCAACCTCCAGTATGGTGGGCACATCCAAGTGTTCATGGAGACCACGGGCTACACAACGGCCTTGCAGTGCATTGGTCGAAGCAACCGCATCGGCCAAAAGGAGAAGCAGCTCATCTACTTCCTCATGCAGGACGAGAGTGTGGACCAAGCCCTGCAGTATTCGTACTTGCGGCGGTACTGGGAGCAGATTTCCGCCACGGTCCATGTCCCGCCCGAGCTCGTTCAGGCCTACATGGCTAATATGGATGCTGCGACAAAGCAGGAACATGTCAAAGCGGCAAGCTCGAAGCGCAAGGACCCCGAAGAACTCGCTATGCTCGAACTGCGTCCGCACTACGCCTCGGCACTAATTCGTCAACTGTTTGGCATTCGGTCTGAGCGACTAGACCCTGGGTGGGGATGGAAAGATCTCGCCGATCCTCAAAAGAAGAATCTCAGTCCCCACGAAAAGCTCTATCGCTTCACAGTGGGTGGCCGGCTGGCGATCGAGCTCGTTCACAAAATCAACCGCGAGAAGGCGATCAAAGCCGCCGACCGTCCCCGGCAAATCGACCCCTCGGAGCGGGAGAACTTGCTCGACGAGGGTCCCACTCCAGTACTGAAGAAGGTTGTCGACCCCTACAACTATCGGGAAGATATGGACCCAATCGACGACGATGGCCAGGTCGTCGCCATCCTCATTCAAGCCGCCGAGGAGATTGCGACGAATCCGCTTGCGGTCGCGCATGGTAAGCGAGCACTAGGTATGTCCTACTCCCGGTTCCCATTGCAGTTTGACCAGAAACCCCATCGTTGGGGTTTCAGGAACCAAACCCCATCGTTGGGGTTTCTGGTCATTTTCCTTGCGTTGAGAAATCTGGTCCTCTTCTGGCCCATTTCCCAGAAAACAATTTACTGACAGTCTCCTAGGCATTCTGAACATGGCACGCGACTCTGTCCCAGAGCCTTTGATCTGGATCCACCAGGCCATCTCTCGCCTAAGAAGAAGCATCAAGAAGGCGGCACGCGGGGAAGATTACGATAGTGACGCTCCTACGACAGACGATGACAGCGATGTCCCATCGAATGCCTCCTCTCCTGTGTATGAGACGCCGACGGGCAAGCGTGCTCGCCCATACAATCGCGACAAGTCACGCAAGCGAGCCAAGCGAGACAAGCGAGACAGGATGGGCCTTGGAGGGGATGTCGACGCAGCGGCTGGTCGAGCAATGGCTGAATTCGCTGCTGCAGAAGAGAAGAAGCGCGAGCAGGCCGAAGCAGGGAAGCAGGCCGAGGAGACTGAGAAGCAGGCCAAGCAAGCAGCGGAGAAGCAGGCTGCGCAGGATGAGGAGAAGAAGCGGGCCGCCGAAGAAGAGAAGCAGGATGGACAGGCGAGCGGCCTGGGTGACAGCACTGGTGGTCCTCCGCCGGCCGTGCTCGCTCGGGAAGCTTTCGTTGAGATCCTTGGTTCTGTCTCAAAGGCCAAGGTAGTGCATTGGCTGGGAAGTCAAACCGGCGACGTTGAGTTTGCTGCTATGCTTGCTAAGCACAAGTCGATCATCAAGCCTGACCTCGTGGGCATGGTCGCTGATCGCCTAGTCGCAATCGGAGCGACTACCTTGCCCGAGCTTGGGGGCTAGTACTGGAGGTATACGTAGTATAGGAAAGTAGCCAAAAAATCTACTGTTGGAGTTTCTAGTCTCCAACTCGTCTCTCGTTACTCGTTGCTTATTATTCGCCGCCGCCGCTACCTATACGCGTCCTGTACTGCCCGTCGCGATTTGCTGTCCTGCCGCTGCTGCCCGTCCTACTCGTCTCGTATCGAGCTTCGCTTTCCTTTATCCTCTTACCTTATAGCTTCGGGCTATCGACCTCGCTTAAATCTATATACAGGTCGCCCGACGAGAGTAACCCTATCCCCAATCCCCCAAACGCGTAGTGACTACGCGTTTGACCGCCCATACAAATTTCGTCGGTGCGCGCCTGCGCTAGACGACTACATCCATGACCCAAAGATGTAGTCGTTCCGCCGCGTGCGACCGGCTCAAACATTCTGCAAGACCCATTCGGGCCCCGCCGACGCCGTCCCCGTTGTCGCCGGGACGGGATCTCGTCGCGTGGTGTCGCTGTCGTCGGCGGAAGTATCGGGTGGGACGAGGTCGGAGTTCCTCGCTTGCGCCGCGCTAGGCCCAGCCGGGAAAGACCCTGCCCGACATCTCTGCGACCCGGCGAGACGCGCTGACAGCAGTGTAGCGGAGAGAGAGAGAGAGAGAGGGCGGAGAGGAACTACGTGGATTCAGTCTACGTCGGAAGAGTCGTGCACGGTCACCGCGCGACGGCGAGGCGTGGGCTTCTCGGGCGAAATGCCATGCATCGGCAGCGAAGAAGCGGGCATTCCACCGAACGAGTGCAGGGTGATCTCCTTCAGCCTGACCACGGGGTTCCGCATTCCTCGGATACGCGCCTTCAGCTCGTCTGCCTCGAGCTTACAGTGATCGCAACAACGCTCCGTCTGGTTCCATTCCTCGAGGTAGGTGATCATCTTCGATATGATCAAGGCCAATGCCGGGCCGTCACATTCCCCCCGGTGGAGCGACTCTCCCGCAAGACGAACGGGTCCTCGTCGCTCTCGACGTCACCCTCCTCCTGTTCGGCATCGTCCACCGCGTCTTCGGCCACCGCGGGACCCTTTCTCACCCGCTTCGCGCTGGCCCCGGCTCCTCCAGTGCGCTTCCGCTTCGCTTTCGGTGCAGGAGCGGTCTGGGCAGGTGCTGGCGCTGGCTGGTGAAGCGGCCGGAGCTCCAGTCTGTCTTCCTTCAGGCCGGGCATATGCGCCTCCACCACGCGCCGACCATACTCCTCGGCCTTCTTGCCATGCACTAAGCTTTCGACATCGTGCGAGATGAGGTGTTGTTTCGTCGGGAGACGAGTTCGACGCTGCCGGCGAAGACCTTCATCCGTCCGGGCCTCGACCGACTTCGTCCACGTCGCGATGGTCTCGTCCAGGCTGGGGACGAGTCTGCTGTTGGCCGTGATCAGCGTGATCAGGCGTCGGGATATCTCGCGAGGTTCCTTGACCGGCGGCCGGATCGCTGGCGGGATACGTTCGAACCAGCCCTTCCCCCACCTGCTCTCAATCATGCGGAGGCACCTCAGCCGCTCGGCAGACGCAGACGTTCCCGCGACGATGTTGATCTGTACCAGCTGGTTCTGCTCCAAGTTGCTCAGAAAGGCCATTTCCGAGCGCATCTCTGGGTTGGGATGGGTCTCCCAGATGCGATGCACCTGGGCATATCGCCAGACAAAGGATGTCAGCACCGCAACGTCTTCCGTCTTGTCGGCGAGGGAATCCAAGACGTCCTTCAAGGCGTGTGCTGGTGTCCTGCCCTCCCCGGGATTCGTCAGGTATGCGAGGATGTTCTCGGCCGGATGGTCTGGGCGGGCGGCAGTGCTCAGGACGGCTTCGGCGTCCTTAGGCAGGATCAGCTCCAGGCGGGCGTTGAGATCTCCATTGGCGGCTCTCGTGATGCGTTCGACTTGCGTAGGTGGTTCGTCGGGTTTGGCCTCGTAGAGAGCAACCTGCATGTCCGGCTCCCCCTCGACAGCCGGGCTCGATTGTGTCATCTCTTCCCTCGATGTCAGTAGGTGTAGAGTGTTCCTCGCGACACGGGTTGGACGGCGCAAGACAATGCGTGGAACAGGAACAGGGTGGCGGAAGGGTTGGGTCGAAGGGTAGAGTTCGAGATCTCTGACTAAGCGCCAAGCGGGTCCGATGGAACACGAACGCGACACGCGCACCGCGTCTTCCGATCTAGCTTTGGTAGCGTCGACGAGGCTTTCGCGCTGGCCATACGCATCGCTTGCCGGATGACATAGTGGAAGGGGCCAGCCAGGATGGCATGGAGCCGGTCAACTCTAGGGAATGAGACGCGGATGGCACCTCAGGGGGTACGGGACTGCCTCATCTCTGCAGATGGCCCACACTGTCGCACATAGTCTGCATGGTCTGCATCGCAATTGGCTTGCCTCACCTTTTGTAATGGAGCACTTTCGGGAGTTGTTCGATCACTTACCATCCCACCGGGTCATCGTCTGTCGGCGATGTCGGTATGCCGTTGCGCCTGCCCATGTTAGTCGACACGTCCGCGACCAGCATCGGTCCATCACGAAGGAGCATTCTCGTATGATCGTGGACGTTGTGAATGAGCTCGATCTCGCGACCGAGCATGATGATGTCGTGTATCCATCCCCGAACGACCCCGCCATCGCTGGGCTGCCGATATACCCAGATGGATTGAAGTGCATGGCTGACACAGGCACTGGTACGTGCGGCTTCGTCTGTCGGCAGCGAAAGTGGATGGCGGAGCACTGTGCACAGCAACATGGCTGGGTGAATCCGCGGAGGCGTGGGGAAATCCACGCAGTCGGGCGCGAGAGGCCACTGGCCAGATCTGGGTCGAAGGACAAACATGCCAGGAGCTGTTCCGGACGGCGGGTTGGCGTGGCTATTTCGCCGTTCGCGGTGTGTCTGACGAGGGCAGTGGTGAGTCTGGGGGTTCGATTGACCCGGCCCAGAGTGGAAAGGCCGGCTTGGAGGAGTTGCGAAGACGAATCGCGGCCATGCAGGTCGATGACCACCCCCACAAGCGTCGTCGATGTGAGCCCAACCCATGGCTCGATCATACCCGATGGGAGACGCATCTCGGCAAGCACAAGAGGTGGGTGGTCGCGACGACCCGACCAGAATTCGTCCCGGATTCGAACGAAGGAGGCGGTGCGGGCGCCCATACCGACGAGTTTGAACGCAGTGAGCGTGCATTGGCGGCGGCGTGTACCGCCACTGTGCAGATGATATCGCAGTCATTCCGAGACAGTCGGGTGGAGAAGGTAGGCCGACCCGCGATGATGTATGTGAACCGTCGAGAAGCGGGTGCGCTCACGAGCGATCGGCCATTCCACTCTCGGTTGCAGGTGAAGACGGTACGCCGGTATAGTGACAAGTTCACCAAAATCATGCGTTACATCTGGCGCACGAGTGCGAAACCGCTCAAGGCCCGACCCCGATACCAGTTGACGCCGCTCCAGGAGGAAGCATTGCGGGTGGTGCGAGACCTTGCGGATCGACATGCCCCCGGTCCGGATGCATCCGACGACGAACGTGGCCGCACCGAGGCAGGCGATGCCGCGACCGAGCTGCAGGACGCCTGTAGGCAGTTCTGGATTGCCATGTTCGACCATCCGTTGGCCGACAACGATTACGAGAATGGTGTGTTGAGTGGGTTGGCCGTGTTGGGGTTGGACAGCTCCGATGGGGGCTGGGTGCCCGCCATCAATTACACGCCGACGTTGGCGGCCATCATCGCATGCGTGCGTGCCATGGTGGTCAGTCGGGCGTTCCGAACCCGACGTCGAGAGACGCGGAGGTTGATGGACGGGGGTGTGCAGCGATGGGATGCGCGAGCGCAGGCGCCCAGTGTGTACGAGTTGGTGCAAGATGATGTGCACCGATTCATGACCATGACCCGGTTTGGAGGATCGCCCGTGCCGTTGGACACCATTTTCACGCAGAAGATGTACGGGATGAGCATTCGGTATTCCACACATGGCGAGGGTCAGATCGGCTGGGGCGACAACGACACCGTGTTGTATCGCAACATTCGATTCAGCATGGACGACATTCGCAGTGTCGTTCATGGATTGGTGGGGACCGTCCGGCAGCGCATGGTCGATGAGTTGTTCATGATGTCGGGTCACGAGCGAGAGGCGAGCGATTGGCGACCGGTGGCTGTGCCCCGGTTCGACATGGACGCCATAGGCGACGATCATTGCGTGCTGGAGGAGGGTGGAGTTTTCTCCAAGACATCCGGAACGAGTGGCCCGTGGATGGAGGGGAGTGGTTGTGGATGCAGATGTGCAGCAAGGACAGCAGTCGACGTCGATGGATGTTAGGTGTCGACGAGAGCCGGCCGTGGCACGAGCAGGATTGGCGACTGCATCCCGACCGGGTGCATTCGTATTTGCGAAGCATTCGTCGATTCAAAGAGGAAATGTTGGTGCTGGTGCACATGTCGGCCGGAGCGCCCGCGCGAGCGCCGGAGTTGATCAGCATTCAGCGAGAGAATGGCGCGAACGCCCGTTCGCAGCGTGGTGTGTTCATCGACAGGGGACTCGTCGCGTTCGTCACGACATACCACAAAGGATACAGCGCTAGTCAGAAGACGAAGATCGTCCATCGATTCGTCCCACGGGAGGTCAGCGAGTTGGTGGTGTATTATTTGTGGTTGGTCGCTCCATTCGAACGCATGTTGCAGTGTAGTGCCGAGCAGCGATGCCGTTCCAGTACGTGGTTATGGGAGCCGGCGCCTGAGGAAGGTTGGGAGGAGGACGATGACCTGGACGAGGGTTACGAGAGTGACGAGGGTGATGAGGGTGATGAGAGTGGTGCGAGTGATGAGGGTGATGCGGATGATGAGGAGGATGAGTGTGATGAGGATGACGATGAGGACGGTAGTGAGGAGGGGCTCATGGTGGTGATGGTACCGGGATAGGACGTCGTAGCAGTGGCCACGTGCGTAACGTTGGCACGGAGTGGAAGGATTCTCCATCGAATTGCGACGGGTGGTGGGACTCCGATCGAGTTCGGCGAGTGATGCACCGGGAAACCAAGGCACGGATCGGGGTGGGCATTGGCGTGGCGGCATGGAGGCAAATCTATCCCGCCATCCACCGTGAGTATGCCATCGGCGAGGACGTTGCGGCGACGCTGGAGGAGACGTATCGCAGTGTCCGACCACTTTCCCACGAGGATGCACCGAGTGGTTTGGACGTGGCCACGGTGCGGGCATTGCAGTCCACGCACAGTCCGCAGACGGAGGAGACGACCTACGGGCGTTCCTTGAAGCAGAATCCCTTCGCCACGTGGAAGCAGTCGAACGCATTCCGCCGGGTGAGCGTCGACTGGCATCGGTTTTTGCAGTTCCCGTCGGCGTGGCAGCACGAGAAGCTCGATGGCAGCGTCCAGCGTCAGATTGAGAATGCCCGGCAGGCAGCGAAGATGCGACAGAGGGCGCGCGTCCGAGAGATCGACGTCGAGCGGGAGTTACGCCGGTTTTATCAGGACCCGCAGGCGCAGTTCCGCGGGGTGCAGCGACGGGCGTTGGATGCCATGATTCGAGGTGACAAGCAACGCATGGTCGTAGTGATGCGCACCGGAGGGGCAAGAGTCTGCTGTTCATGTTGCCGGCGTTTGCCAGCAAGGAGGGACTCACCATTGTCATCCTGCCCAAGGTGGCGTTGCAGGACGACATGCGAGAGCGGTGTCGGGAGGCGGGCATTCGGTATGCGGTGTGGAGCGACGACGGGGCGCCACCATACGATGCCCAGATCGTGTTCGTCATTGCCGAGTCGGCGGTCACGCATGCGTTCATGGATTTCGTCAATTCCAAGGCCATCCACCATCAGTTGGACCGGATCGTGTATGACGAGTGTCACAGCATTTTGCAGGCCACGGACGTGTTTCGGAGGGACATGTGGAGGTTGCAGGAGTTCGCGGGACAGTCGGTGCAGCTGGTATGCATGACGGCGACGTTGCCCGTGTCGAAGGAGGATCGATTTTTCCATTTGATGGGCATGTCGAAGGAAGACACGACGATTGTGCGCGAGGGCACCAGCCGGCCGAACATCGCATACCGTGTGCGAGAGGTCAATGTCGTTCCCGGGTGGATCGCGGCTGTCCAGGGCATTGTGGAGGAGAAGAAGAGACAATATCCGATTCAGGACAAGATCATTGTGTATTGTCGCAGCGTGCGTGATGTGCAGATGCTGGCGGGGGCGTCGGGTTATACGCCATTTTACCATGGCGTAGGTAGCAACGAGGAGAAGACGCACATCGTCAGGGCGTTGCGAGACGGGGCCCAGCGGGTGTTCACATCGACCAACGCATTGGGGGAGGGAATCGATGCGCCCCATGTGCGAGTCATCATCCATGCTAGCATGACGTTTGAATTGGATGCGTACGGGCAGGAGAGTGGACGTTGCGGGAGAGACGGAACGACGCGGAGTGAGGCGATTGTGTTGCGTCGATATCGCATCAATCCCAAGGGCAGGAAGGAATATGAGATGGAGGGGGTTGAAGGAGGAAGCGGTGGCTTTCCTTCGTGGGGACCAGTGTCGACGAGCGGTTATGGATCGGTACCACGATGGGCGAGAGCGGTCGCATTGTGAGGAGGGAGAGGAATCTTGTGATGTTTGCGAAGGAAGAGGGTTCGGACGGAAACGGGCGGGGATGGTGGACGCCGAGGTCGACAGCAGTGGGCCCGGTGCGGCGAAGCGAATATGCCGGCGGGGTAAAGACGAGGAAGAGATGGTGCTGCCGAGAGGAGAGGAGGAGATGGCAGACGCTTCCATTGTGGATGTTGAGCTCGAGTTGAGGACGAGGGATCATCGGCTGTGGGAGATCCGGCAGCGTCGTCGAGGAGAGAGTATCGAGCAGAGTCGAGCAGTGGAGCGGTTGCGGGAACTATTCGTCCGGTGGAAAGGCGGATGTTCGATCTGTCGCATTCATGGGCAGTCCCAACTAGATCACCAATGGCGGAGGTGTCATCGTCCCGCCAGGCACAACGTGGAAGAGCTGTGGAAGAAGTTGGGGACAGTCACGTGGGAGCGCTACGCATGTTGCCACACGTGTTGGGCACCGCAGGCGATTTGTGATCAGTTCGAGCAGATTGATCACGGTGGCCCCGCGCGATTCCAGCAGCGGAAGGACCGGACCTGCCAGTTCCGAGGCGTGTTACGAGAGGCGGTGGCGGTGATTGGAGCATGTCATGGCCCGTCCGTCGATGCATGGGTCCGGCAAGAGCATGAGCGGGCGGATTGCATGCAGCCCGAGCGGTGTTCAGACGACTGGGAACGATATAGCAGACCATATTTGGGGAAACGTATCAGCATCGATGGTATTCCGGTGAGTGGAATGTGCCAGCTGTTCCGACATTGGGAGGGTCGAATGATCGGAAGCGAGGAGTCGAGCACCGCGTCGTCCGTCCCTTCGGTACCAGCATCGTCGTTGCAGCCAGCACAGGCAGCAACATGGCCGGCGGCTCGGTCATCAGGTCCATCCCGTCCGAGTCCAGCGCGTCGGACGCGAGAGAGGATGCCGGATTCGAGTAGCGTGCGAGATGTCGGGTCGTCCTCGCCTTCGTGGATGTTCCGCCACACCCCGGCGGCAGCAGCAAGTACACCGGTAACCGTGTTCACCATCCCGAGCATGACCATCGGCGAGTCGAGCCCGTTAGCAGGTGCGGTCCGGAATAGTGGAATCGTGCCTCCCCGTCCATGTGTCGATGTGTCGTCGTCGCCCACACTATTGGCAATGCCGCCATCCAGTCCGCCAGTGATGCCGCCGTCGGGCTGTCCGACCATGCTGCCACCGAGTACCGGATCTGTGCGACGTCCGTCATGGGATCGAACGCGGCAGCCATACACGATGGAGAGTGTGCAACAGACATTGCGGCGGTGGAAGGACCGATGCGTCGTGTGTCACAGCGGCGGAGGAGACAGTCGGCATGTCATGGGCAGTTGTCCGAACATCCATGCCCAAGACGCCGCCGAGCAAGCTCGGAGGTGGACGGTGGGGACTGGGACTCGGGTTCAGGTGGAACGGAGCGCAGGGTTGTGTTTTTGTTGCAGCATACCCATGAGCATCTGCTATCAGAAGGAGTTGAAGGGAGTCGCAATTGCTTTCATCGTCGGAGTGCAATATGCGTATGCGTCGATTTGGGGAGAGTGGTGGCGGAAGGTGCAGGATAGTAGTGGATTGAGTCAAGTAGATGACATTCCTACGCGATGGCTTGGGCGGCGAGGGGTAGCGAGTTTGGACGTTTGGTGGAGACATTTATGTGGATGGTGGACTGCGTGGACATGCACTCGGAAGAGAACTCGTGGATGTTTTAGGGTTGCAGGTTCCGATTAGTATCAGGAGAATGTTCGATCTTTTGAGCTGCGCGTAGACAGCGTGCATACGTTGTACAGCGTGTGTCCCATATGGAGTGCACACGAGATGAGGTCTCCGCAGTTCGTAGTCGAAGTGTACTGATTTTGTGGGGACAGGGTATGGCGTGGTCGCGAAACCCCCAATCCGTTCTAGCGTCGTCCGCGGCCGTCCGTTCTGGGATTTCGTGTCGCGCGTCAGGCTGTTTCGGGTCGCGTCTCTCCGGTCCATTAACGACACGTCGTGTCCCCGATACTACGAGTATGCCGGAAGCAACCCCATCGCTCAAGGGAGGACGGCCGTTGAAGTACGAGACGCCCGAACAGAAGCGGGAGGCGAATCGGATTCGCAGACGCGACCAGCGACGGCTGAAAGCGTTCCAACGACGCGAGCAATGCTTCGAGCAATTCTACGGTATCGCGCGGCCGCCTTCTCCTCCGGCGCCACTCCAAATCATGCATGAGGATCCCCGGCAGTTAATCGAGAAGGCACAGCGAAGGCTAGGTCGGCAGCGGCGCGCGGGGTCGAGGCAGACGTTAGCTGCGATGCGGGAGGAGTGGCAGCGAATCCAAGCCAGTGCTGACGATGGAGAGAAGCTGTATCCGTGGGCTTGCACGCGAGGAGAGATCGCCGTCGTCATGAGAATGCGAGAGGAGCGCGACGGACCGCCTGACGAGGAGGCAGAAGTTGACGACGTAGGAGTAGAGGGAGGAGACGGGATGGATGTCGAAGAACGAGGAGGATTCGAGGTGGAAGAACGAGAGGAAATCGAGGTGGAAGAAAGCGAAGAGGTCGAGGTCGAAGAAGCGGGTGTTGGAGAGGACTGTGACTTGCTTTCGCCAGATTGGCCCACCGACAGCGATGAAGGTGAGTACGCCACGAACTCGTCTGTCGTACCCTCCTCGCAGCCAGCTTGGAGCCCGTCCTGTGCTCCGGTCGTCGGGGGCCCGGTTTCTAGTGGAGCACCACGCAGGTCCCGGCATGGGAGCGTCGGTGAGGATGAGGCCGCGATCGATCCGACCGGTTTTGATCTGTGTGAGGAACAACGGCAGGTCGTCCGCCTGATCCTCGAAGGACGGAATGTGTTCTACACCGGTGGGGCGGGTACCGGCAAGTCGACGGTGTTGAAGGCGGCTGTCCAGGCGCTGCAGCGACGCGGGATCCGCGTGCAGGTGGTCGCGCCGACCGGCATTTCGGCATTAAACGTCGGGGGCAGCACGTACTTCAGCTGGGCAGGGTGGTCTCCGATGGTGATGAAGCAGTCGCTCGACTCGATCCGCAACATGGGTCACACTCAGGAACGGAGGGCGCGGGTGGCGGAGACGCAGGTGCTGATCATCGACGAGATCAGCATGATCGAGGCCAATCAATTCGAGCGACTCGATCAGATGTGTCGTGTCGCGACCGGCAAGAGGAGTCTGGCGTTCGGCGGGATCCAGGTGGTGGCGACGGGAGACTTCTACCAGCTGCCCCCGGTCAAGGCGTTCCAGACCTGTCTCCAATGCGGGGTGGAGTCGGTGGTGAAGAGCAGGTGTGTGTCGTGCGAGCGGGTGCGGGGGTCGCGGAGAAAGGGTCGCCGTACACGCAGAATCCGCCCGCCCACTGCGCCGACTGTCATGGTATGTTGGCAGCATTCGCATGCGGCGACTGTGATGCCCGATACAGCCTTCGCGATCAGTGGGCGTTCTGTAGCACGGCGTGGGGCGCGTGTCGATTCGAGCACATCTCGCTCCGGCAGGTGCATCGGCAGAGCGATCCGGTGTTCATCGAGCTCCTGCATGCTCTCCGGACGGGACAACCGCTGAGCGAAGAGCAGCTGGGCTTGCTGGGGCCGAGAGACTGGGGAGGGAGGGCGGCGATCGAGCTGTCGCCGGTGCGGATCGAAGTGGACCGCAAGAACGAGATCGGATTCGCGTCGCTCGCAGGGGCGGAACATGTGTTTTCGTGCTTGGACTTCGCACACATCCAGAAGCATCATCCCGAGCTGCGGTCGAAGGCACGAGCAGACGGGGATGGGACTCTGGCGGGATGCCGGGAGCATCGGTTTCCCGCGCGGCTGCGGACGAAGTGGGGGATGCCGGTCATCTTGCTCGCCAACGTGGACGTGGAGGCCGGACTGGTGAATGGAAGTCAGGGAAAGATCGTGGGGTTCGTCGAAGGACGGCAGGCGTTCGGGGTGCGGCGAGGGAGCTGGAGCGCAGTGGGAAGTACAGCGGGGTGGGCGAGGAGCAGGTGGAGCGGTGGATGCAGCGGCAGAGGCAGGGGGCGGGTGTGGTGTTGCCGCGGGTGCAGTTCGAGAATGGGGTGACGCGGACGGTGTTCCCGGTGTGTCAGGACAGCGAGGTGGGAGACCCGGAGCCGTTCAGCGTAATCGCGCGGACGCAGATCCCGCTGTTGCCGGCGTGGGCGATCACGATGCACAAGTCGCAGGGGATGACGCTGGAGCGGGCGGTGGTGAATCTGGACGCGGCGTTCGAGCCGGCGATGGCGTACGTGGCGGTGTCGCGGGTGCGAAGCTTAGAGGGCTTGAGTGTCGTCAGCAGGGTCGGGGTATCGGTACTTCAGGCGCAGGGACGGATTGGCGGAGCGAGCGCGGAGGTGCAGAGGTTCATGGCGGAGCAGTTTGGGCGGAGCAGAGGAGAGGAGTAGGGGAGGTCGAGCAGGTGCGGGAAAGGAGTAGGGCGACCGGAATGTCGGGCTTCTGTCGATTGTTTCGGGAGGTTCGGCCAGTGCACGGCACCGCGTGTCCATTATCGCATTGGCGAGGAGTGATGTTCGGTTCCAGCGTGCGAAAGGGCGTTGCGAGCAGACTGTCAGAGTCGTAGGCCGCAGTCGAGATGCATTGGTACCGCCGCTGGTCCACCGTAGCAGCATCCCACGATATGTAGCTAGCAGAGAAGAGGTCTATTTTCTTCGCATCTTCGTCCGAGTTCGAGCAGGACCGAACGAGAATCGTCAAGTGAGGTGCAGTGTGTGATTACGTCAGCGCGAAAGTGGTGGGCACCGAGCATTGCGATGCCGCGGTTTCCAAAATTCGTCGTCGTCGCCACAGTGCCCCAAAATTCGGGCAAAAATTCAGAGAGCACGAGAGAGGTCCATTTTCGATACCGTATAGGTTTCGAGTGCGTAGGGTATGTCGTGCGTGTCATATTGTCGTTGCCGTCCGGGCAGTTTTGGTGGTTTTCGACGTCCATATCGAAAAGCAGGATAATCAATTCGAGCGAGAGCACAACTATCGTGCAAACAAGTGAAAACGTAGCACAAGAAGTAGGGATTTGATCGTAGCATCGTTCGGGCGTCGAACGTGTATTTCGTCGTCGTCGCTAATATTCCGGCAGCAGTGCGCCCGTAACTTAGCGTTTTACTATGTACGCTTCGCAAGATTTTCATCGCACAATTCGGACACATGCCCGACTCCGCCGATTCCATGACGTTAGATTATTGTAGGGCGCTGTAGCATCGTATCCCAGCGACATCAGGCGTCCCCGTCGCATGTCGTCGCCGGTAGACGGTCGTCTCTCCGTTAGGGTTAGGGTTGGTAATCGTATATCGAGGGAGAAAGGAAGCAAGTCGCGGAGTTTCCCCGTTACATAACGCAGCCCATATGCGCAATACGATATACCGAGAAGAGAAGGCGATTGTCGGGTTATTCGTAGTTATGAGATAGCCGTCTCCGCGTGCAGGATAGATCGTCGCGGCACGATGGAGTTTGTGCAGCGGGAGGAAATGCAGGAAGGTATGTAGGAGGCCGAAGCCGGTCGCGATCGGACGTGTTTCCATTTTCACGCGATGGTACGACGATAGCCGAGTTTTTCAGAGGTGCGCCGCGTAGCGTACCAGCGTCGTGGACCAGTGAATTCCCGGTAACAGTTGTGACCCCCATGCCAGAGTCGCACCACATGCGGCATGCGGGGCGACAGTAATCGTGGGCGTCATCCGGATGTCGTACATCCCCGGCACCGATGCGTATAGAGACATAGGCGATGCAGTGTCACGTCGGGCGCATAGAGTGGGTCCGGCAGGTGTTCGAGCAGGTTTTCCGACGGGTGGGCGTTCGCAGGGTAGCAGAGGCGGTCTTAGCAGAGAGGATCGATAGGTTCGAGATAGTCGCTCGTCTCCCGCTCTTCGGTGTATATAGCGAAAAGCGAGCGAGAAGGAGGAGGAGTTATGCGATGCGAGGGAAGAGGGTTCGTATATCTAGCTCTTTTAGTAGGATACTCTCGCAATTGTCGATACGATTAGTCTATAAACTGCTAGATAGAAGTTTTCCGTATCTTTACTTCGACAGGTAGGCGTGGAAGTAGACTCTTATGCATATAGTAGGTGTCTAGTGTCGGCATTGCAATTGCGGACTAGTAGCAGACTACGTATAGAAGGCAGCCGCTAGCGTTATATTATCGGTAGATGCGGACTATAAGGCTAATATATAAGCTAGTACTACCGCACTCGTAGACGTTAAGGACATAGATCCGAATGCAGAGTCGAGCTAGGAAGGGCGTACTCGAAGAACGAATTATCGTATAGGTACTCGTCTTATAGGTATACTACGCTATAAGAATATTAGCTAGTACTAGGAGTCCGCGGATAGTTAGTATAGGTATCGGTAGTAGATAGCGACGGAGGAGGTATACGATACGAGGGAAGATAGTTAGGCTCTTTCGAGCGAGAGAAAGTAGAGTATAAGGGCTAACCGCTATTACTATACGATAAGTATAAACGGCTATTACTATACGATAAGAGCGGAGGCTAACTGCTATTACTATACGAGAGAAGCGGATACTAACCGCTATTACTATACGAGAGGAGCGGATACTAACCGCTATTACTATATAAGAAGAGCGGGAGCTAACCGCTATCGCTATATAAGAAGAAGAGAGAGAAAGAGAAACGAAAAGAGAGGAAGTAGAAAGAGTAGTAAGGGTATAGGGTAAGGCGCTTAAGAAAATAGAAAGAGAGAGAGAGAGAGGAGGAGGAAAAGGAAGGAGGGAGAGGAGAAGGAGAGGAGGAGGAGGAGAGAGGGAGGAAGGGGGAGGAGGAAGAGAGGAGGGAGAGGAGGAGGAGGAGAGAGGAGAGAGGAGGAGAGAGGGAGGAGGAGAGAGGAGGAGGGAGGAGGAGAGAGGAGGAGGAGAGAGAGGAGAGGAGGAGAGAGAGAGAGGAGGAGAGAGAGGAGAGGAGAGGAGGAGGAGAGAGGAGGAGGAGAGAGAGAGGAGGGGAGAGAGGAGGGAGGAGGAGAGGGAGAGAGAGAGAGAGGGAGGGAGGA